>OX101812.2:63912845-69328431 GCA_944452925.2 Chrysolina oricalcia
TTCTCAAATAATATATTTTTTCTAACTGCCTAACGTAAACTTTCTCATTCAGTTTTCGAGTTATTAGTGTTTTTAGAAAAAAAAGTCCAAGTTTAAAATTTTTTCGTTTTTGTTAAATATTTCCCAAACTATTGACATTACAAAAAAAATCATTGACATTTTTTTGTAGACTTTTATGAGGTGATCATAGAAATGTCAAATTTGAAATTTTACTTTTTTGAAGTTCCACAAGGTACTATCTTGGGTCCCAACTGCTTATATACAGTCAATATTCTGCTTATTTTTCAAGATATGAAAAAATGTTATGGGAACTTTTTGTAGACATTTTTGAGAGCAATAAAACTGCTTATATACAATTTTATGATATCTCATTCAGTTTTCGAGTTATTGGTGTTTTTAGAGAAAAAAAATGGAAGTTGAAATTTTTTCGATTTTGTAAACAATTCAATTCAATTAATCAAGGAAAGTCCGTGAATAGCCCCTCTACATCGCTAGTCACTGTGTACAACGTCCAATTAATATTATGTACTCCAATAGGACTTTCCGTAATCAATTATTCTCCTGAAAAAAAGTTTGCATATTTTTTTCTAGTTTCCTGCTCTCTCTTTCTCACAATTTCTCTTTCGATGTTCAGCGCTTCCAATTTTTCTTTCATTTGTGTCACTCTTTGTTTTGACTCCCTCGAATACAAAAACATTCTCTTAGTCTGATCAATCAACTCAACTATTTCTTCTTCTTCGCAGTTTGTGGCATTTCCACTACCTTTAGACGTACCAGAGCCCGGAACATTCCAATCCAATTGATACGATGGTTTTTTCCATGCGTTTTGAGAGTATGGGCTATTTTTTTCTATCACGCGTTTAAATTTATTCAATTTTGATGGCTGCTTACGTTTAATTTTCGACGATATGGGAGATTTGAAGGGTGACAAAACATCCGGTACTGATTTTTCCACAAGAATAGACTCAACATTGGAATCCATTTCCATTTGTGATAAGTTTAAACTAGCCATTATTCTCAATAAACAAACCGTAGCAAAGTTCAAATTACAACTAAAACCTGAAAGAATTGTCTAAGGAGTATCGCCTGCCTACCTGTTTCTGACCGAGTGCATCTTGAATATGAAATTATCCTTCACAAAGCACTCAATAGCAGGTAGTAGTAACATCCGATAACGTGAAATCCATAGGCGTCACTGAATATTTATTTAAATTTTTTTGAATGTTTTATATTCGCGTTAGGAAGAGTTTTATCAAAAAATTGCATACTAGATAAATGATTGGAAATGTTAAATTCTATAGGAAAAAATATTTGAAAATAATTTTTAGAGTGTTTTTGAAAATAATTATTGGAATTTCTGAAATATTTCATATAACCGAAATGGTGAGTTCTATCAGAAAATTTCATACCACATAAAAAGTTTGAAATGTTGAATTCTACTGGAAAAATGATTGAAAAAAAATTTTCAATCACTTTTTGAAATCTTAGTAGTAGTACTCGGCGGATTCTAACACAGTAGATGTGTACCACCATTTCCATCACATATCCCCACTCCGATCACTATAAATACGGTAACAACCTACTCAAAGTATCATTCAACAATTCAACATGTCTTCAGCAACAGCACAGGAGATCCCAACTACCACAGCGCCACCGCGGCACTCAGCAGAAGAGCATGGGTCCGATGATGACAATGATATCGGAGATGCTACAGAGTTTAACCGTGTGTGGGCGGAGACGAAGGAGCGGGCTAGGGCATTCTATGCTAGGAATGTTGGCAATGTCGGTGAAGACTCAAGCTAATCAGTCTTCACCCAATTCCCCTTGGCTCTTTGGAGCAAAACAGCCTTTTTCAAGGCTACAAAAAAGAACTCACACTTTCTATTGGGAATCATATTCGTCACTATAATTATATGCAATACGTAGGTGTAAATCAGAACTATGACTCACTTTGATCATTTAGTTCTAAATCACACTTTCGCATTATGTTACGAAATGATTTCCATATTTATAGTTAATTGGGCAAAGCTTATGTAGGTGACATAGAACTATATACACATCTGGAGAAGACATCGGTTGGAAGAATACTGTGTGTTCTCAACACTTCCCATTACTATGAAATTTGTAGAGTTAACTCATGGGATATTCATCCCCTCTCCTTTTACGGTGGTTTGTTGTCATGTTCATGTGCGCATGTACCATGCGACTTGATTGTATAAAACGTGAAGTCGCATCAACATCAGCACCATTTCTATCCACATCCCATTGATATCACACATTCCTCCGAGCTAAATAATCATGAACTCACTACCAAATTTATCTGTTGAAGAAGGTGCAACAAATGGTGAGTTTGGTTTTGAAAATATTCCGGTATATCACTTGTCATCCCAAGATTCCACCGATGACTTCAACTTCGAAGCTTATCTAAAGATGACAGATAAACCGGAATCTTCAGAATGTGCTGATCCAACCCTTTCACAGCTGTCACTACCCGAATGCCCTCCACTCCTCTCTCCTCTTAGTGTGGATCATAAACCGAAACAATCTAAGAGGAAGGGTACATCTACTGTTTCTAAACCCAAGAAAATAACTAAGGGTGTACGGAAACCCCGTAAGAAGAAGGTAGATGACACCTTAAAGAAAGTGATGGGTGATTTGGGAAATGTATCGCTTCATTCTTTCGGTCCACTGCAGTGCTGTGGGGACATGTTGAAGAAAGCCAAATGCCGCATCGTAAAAGCGAAGGCCACCATCGTCAAATGCGATGACGATATTCAAAGTAGCAGCATAGACGAGGTGGCTCTTCAGGAGCTCGATGCAAAGATTGCATCAACAAAGGTTGAACTGATCAAAATGTGTGAAGATGCAGATAAACTCCGTAACAAAATCACACAGAATAATGAGTTCACCCATTGTTTGAAAGTGCAAGCTGAGATGGAGCTTCAGGAGTCCACTAAACTTTTCGATACGGCAGCATCTGTACGTGATAAGTGGAGAAAAGAGTTTGATCACGCTTTTCAATATGATACTGATTAGCTCTGAGGATAATGGAATGTCATCAATGTTGTGAGTTGAAAATATATAAGCGGGAATGGGGTATGCATTTAAATTGGTTTGGCATACACAGAACGTTGCGATTGGCTGGGGCAACGTTTACCGCTACAATATTTTTTCAATTCAGTCTACTTGAAATGAAAACTCAAAATCAATTTCACCACTTTATTAAAGTTAATACATATTTAAACCATGTCACGTTTATCAATCCATGAATTGTGTTCAATGGGAAGACCTAACCACTTCACATATAGTTTATCTTTTTTACTCTTCAGCACCTTCTCGACGAGATAAATGTCAGGATTTTCCGTTTTCAATAACTCTTCTTCATAAAAACATCCTCTAATCGGTTGGCCATCCATATCTTCAATTATATACGTTGTGGGATATGTCCTATTGATTTTAATGATTTTGAATAATTCAGTTGTGAAATTTGCAGTATATCCTTTTTCGAAAATATTTTTGTACTTGCTTATACGAACAATGTCATTCATTCGGAATTTGGGCAGTTTTTGTTTTCCTCGAATGACTTTGGCAACTTTAAATTTCAGTTTTGTTGTTGGTGTAACATTGATTGGTTCTATACCAGTTGTACGATGCACTTTATGGTTATATTTTCTTGTTATAATAGGAAGAATGTCTAACCACTTGTTGTGTCCCATCGCTGAAAATTCCCTATAAAGCCACGTCTTTATTGTTCGAATTACTCTTTCTGCTATGGCCGCCTTCATTGTGCTGAATGTTGAATAATGATTGATTTTATATTTACCCATTAGAGATGAGAAAGTATTGTTGAAAAACTCTTTTCCCTGATCGCTTTGTAGATGTTTCGGAGAATAGTCGGCTTCTTTCAGCACATCTTCCATTGCATCAGTTACAGCACTACCTGTTTTATTTTTGATCGGTTTTGTCCATAGATATTTTGAGTAGCAATCAATTACTACAAGGACATATCTATATCCTTTATTATGTTTAGCATAGGGTTGTAATTCGGCAAGATCAATTTGCCATAGATCTGCAAAACCTTTGAGGGTGGTGGTTCTTCTGGTGAAATTACGTCTTGCCGGTGTATGTAATTCATTGACAACTTGTCGTTTGAGATCACTTATTCCATTGTCCATCCTCTCACAATGACTGCTTCACTTTGTTTCCGTGTACAAAATGATCATTTTCTTGAATGTTTCAATATATTATACTTTCCTCACGTAATTCTTCAATTATTGAAATTATTTCATTGTCGTGTCCAGTATGTCCAGCTGATTTCGAGGATATCAATAGTCGTAAACGAGCGACTAACTCTTTTGGTGAATTCCAGTATACATAATTCGCAGGTTTGGGATCATACCTTTTTTGTATCCGATTAATCCCTGCACCTTTTTTTGTTCTACTTCTCGTTGTTAGATAATGTGATAAGTTTAGTACTGGTTTAATAACTTCACGGAATTTTTTTGATTTCGTATGTTTGAAACCATTCCTCAGTTGATGTTGTTTGTATGGTGCATTCGTGACTCTCAATATTTTAGCATATGTATGAAGAATTCCATCATCACTGACTTCAGGTGGGTTTTTTAAAAAAATCATATTATATAACTCCGGACTACTTGGGAATTCATGTTTTTTTGTTTTATTGGCATTCCAAAATAAAATATTTCCACCACTGAAATTTACATTGAGACTTCCCATTTTGAGTTTTCCCGTAGCAGGATCTGAACGGATACCAAATATTGTGTCATAGTCACCATTGTTTGTTTTGACATTTTCCAAATGCATCTTCAAAATATCTTCAATATTGCCTTCAGAAAGGGAGGAATAGTCCGAGTTACTTATTCGAGATGATGATGGTGTTTCGAATATAGACGTTTCACCGAATTCTTTGATGGTGTCACTGTCAGCAGACGAGGTGTCACTACCAAATTGATTCTTTCCCATAGGAGTACTCCTAACTAGAGTAGAGTGTGAGTTCACTTGCTTCGTCATTGATTGTCGTAGTGGTGGTGGTAGTTGTTTCGTTGCAGCAGCTGAAGATAGAACGTTCAATGGCTTCATTAGGGGATCGTAGAATTTTTCAAGTGCTATTCGATTTTCAATAAGTCCACTCTTGATAGAGTTAAATTTCTGGCGTACAGCTTCTGTTGTCTCAACTAGTTGACGTTTCAAATTCAATGCATTGTTTTTATCATCAACAACTGAATCGTTCTTCATTTTGTTCTACAAGAGAGATTACACCACTGAAGTAACCTGTGTGCAATCCAACGATCGATTGAATGTGGATTGCAGTGTCATGGATATATAAAACTATCAAATCCCATGCGATATCTACCTTCGTGCATTTTTCTATCTTTATCAATGACCATAAATCCATATTGATCCTCCCAACATTTAACACACATCAGTTGAAATTGTTTGAATGTTACGTCGGGTGACACGTGATCGGAATAAATATGGTGTAGATTCGTTTCATCTTGTTTGAACATTACGATAAAGTTGGTATTATCTCGCACTAACTGTTTGGGCACTCGTGAATATGTTTGAGCAAGATAAAAACAGTCAACATCTTTATGGCGTCCCATACAGAAATATGATCTTATAATGTCCTGTTTTTCACATATTACATCATCGAAAATGAAAACAGAATTTGGTTTGGCATCGGACGGTTCCACTATTTCTGCATTATTACTGAACGTAAAAAAACCCAACCCCTTTATAGGTTCCAATACATTCCGTAGGAATTGATATTTGGGTTGATTGAGTGATTTCGAATAGAGATAAACGTTTGTGAATCGCAGTCCTTGTGGATGTGTTAAGAGAGAGATCATGGCATTCGTCTTTCCACAATTCGACGGTCCGATAATGAGTCCTCGAACAGATGATGGAAGTAGCGGACCATGCCGCAACACTTTCTGTCCATTCAATCCACAACCGAATTTTTCATCTAAATTATCTACAGCAAACTTTTCTTTCTGCTTCACAATGCGCATCGTACCGTGGTTGGAGACTATGTAAGCGATGATATGTTGTGAACGTTTCATTTAAATGAGTACCATCAAACGAAACGGATGTGTTCGTGGTAGATGCAGAAAAAACGGTCGTGGATTCGTTAATAATTTGATAAACAAACTTCCGTTCGAATTACATTTACCTGGAGGATATCAGTACTGTGGACCTGGTACAAAATTGGAAAAACGTTTAGCCCGCAAAGATCCTGGAATCAATAAATTGGATATTGCATGCAAACAACACGATATTCAATATTTGAATCATCTTACTGATCTCACAGCGAGACATACGGCAGACAAAGAACTCGAATACGCAGCTTGGAATAGGGTTAAATCGAAAGACGCTGGTATTAAGGAAAGAGCAGCTGCCCTACTCGTTACCAACATTATGAAAGCAAAGAGACGTTTTGGTATGGGTTGTAGTACTACTATGAAGGGAAAGAAGAGGAAGCAACCGAAGAAAAAGAAAAATAAACTCAGAAAAATCGCCTTCGGTTCTGGGGTGGTTCATAAAGTGCGGAATGTATTGAAAACAGCTGGGGGTGAGCAATTTGTTACGAATAATAGGAAAAAAGCTACCGTAGTGGCATTGCATGCGGCACGTAAATACCTCAAAGCTGCCGGTGGGAAGAAAACAATCCGCACACCCCGCATAATTCCAATTCCTAAGGTTGGGGGGATTCTACCTTTGATACCAATTTTTGCAGGATTGTCCGCGCTAGGAAGTTTAGCGGGTGCTGTTGCAGGCATCACCAGAGCTGTGAATGCAGCAAAAGCAAGCAGAACAGCCCTGATCGAAGCGAATCGTCATAATAAGAAGATGGAAAGTGTGGCATTGGGTAAAAGTGGTAGTGGTATATACCTTAAACCATACCGTAAAGGACTCGGACTATACTTGAAACCATACAATCCAAAAAACTAATTGATTCCCTACCTCGAAGACCTCTCACCGACATCGATCTCAATTATTATGCCAAGAAAATGAAAATTCCATACTTTCGCGGTATTTTCATGCGTGATACATTACCCACTAGAGGTCCACGAAACTACGAGACCGCTATTGTCAATTTAGATGGAATAAGAGGATCGGGAACACATTGGGTGGCATACGGCAAATGTGGGAAAGACATTGCATACTTTGATAGTTTTGGAGATCTACCCCCACCAATAGAGTTGATTCAATACTTTCAGAAATGTCCGAAAGTGAAAATTATATATAACTATGATCGCCAGCAGAAGTTCAACACAGTTTTCTGCGGTCATTTGTGCCTGAAGTTTCTCTCTGAATCATTATAAAATGGATACAACTCCAGCAATGACGCGAGAGGCTATTAAGGGAATGGGATTTTCACTCAAGATGTATTCAAAATATCGCACTTTGACAAAAATGGATCGAGTGATGCTTGCAACTATGCCGAAGGAAGTGATGCTTGCATGTGCTGCACATGAGATTGCTCATGTTTGGGAAAAGTTACCCAAAAGTCTACAAGATGATGTCGACATAATGAAATATAGATATTGCAATGAACACCACAATCTTGACGGTGACAGCATTCCAGATTCTGATGTGAATGATGGTCCTACACCTCGAAAAATATTCTGCTGTTATTGCAATATAAACGATATGAATATTGGTGCTAATAAAAATGAACTGGATATTGATGAACCATCTCCGAAAAAGCGTAGGTTGTCTCAAGTGTGTTGTAGACAACAATAAATTGAAGTGATATTCATAAAATGTATCAGTCATGTCACGGAAGTTCGAACTACAAGCTGTCGGGACGAGTGTCTTGAGTGCAGACTTTTTCCCACCCATTGAATTGGATAGAAACAGTCGTTATGGATTGGGACTTTCAGGATTCTATGGATGCAACACAATCAATAATATAACTGAAAAAAACAATGTAATCAGTTTTAGAATCAGTGCTGACAGTTCACCAATACTTCAGAAATACACAATTGAAATTCCATGTGGTGCATATGAAATAGATGAGATCAATGCAGTTATTCAGAAACATATCATGTTTAGATTATTTTCTGGTAATAATCAAAACGATACCAATGCAGATGATATATTCTACCTACATGCCAATAATAATACTTTCAAATGTGAGATGCGATCAAAATTTGAAATTGATCTTACCCATCCGAATTCCATAGCAAAGATGATGGGTTTCAATTTTGATAGATTTCAACCGAATCAGATACATGAATCCTCACTACCGATAAACGTAACAACTGTGAGACTCATCCGCTTAGATTGCAACATTATATCTGGTTCATACATAAATAATGAAGAATCACATATTCTTTTTTCATTCGATATCGATGTGGAGCCTGGATTCAATCTCACGAAAGAACCACACAAGATTATATATATGCCAGTCAGTCCAGAAGGTCGTCAGTTGATTCACAACATCACAGTGCGTATTTTGGATCACAAAAACAATATTATTGATTTTGGAAGTACAGAAGAGATTGTTATTATTTTGGAATTGACGAAAATCTAATAACTATTATGGGTTTTTGTTATAATAGACAGAATCGTGGAGGATTTCAAATCATTCCACAAACCGCTAAAAAGGAAGGTTCGACTAGAAAAAGGCTCATTCCAAAAGTGTACGCTAAACAGTTAGCACACCACGCTCTGTCAGTGAGAGATTTCAAATTTTTGAAATCTATTGGACTGAAAGTAAGGAAAAATGGTGCTCGAAACAAATAGTGAAAAATTGAATATATTCGATGAGCCGATGATCGATCATTCCCTCACGAGTTTACATGAGCACACATACAAACCATATGGATCACCATTGTTTAGGAATTCAGATGAAATCCGAATCGCAATCAATAATCAAGACGTTATACTCGACATTACTGAGAGTTTCATTTATATAGAGGGTAAATTCACACCTAGGGATGAAACGCAATCATGTTATCTCTCGAACAATGCAATCGCTTTCCTTTTTGATGAAATTCGCTACGAAATGGGTGGTGAACATGTTGCTGTCGTCAGGAAGCCGGGGATAACATCTACTATGAAGAATATGATTTCATTTGGACAATCACATGCCAACACATTATTAACAACTGGATGGGGACTTTCGGAAACGAAACAGGATATCTTGGACACAACCAGTCATGTATTTAGTGGTAAATTACCACTGAAATATGTGATGGGTTTCGCTGAAGATTATAACAAAAGTATCTTGAATGCCAAACAAGAAATAATTTTAATAATCGCTCGATCCTTCAAGAACTCATATATTGGTGCGGTTGATGCTGATTTGGAAATCAATAAAATTGAGTGGAAAATAAGACATATAGTGCCAGAAGATAAACACAAGCTAAAACTTTTGAATAGAATCAACAAAAATGGTCTGAATGCTAAAATCAAGTTGGCTTATCGCATGTGGGATCTCTATGAACTTCCATCACTACGTGGCACATCTTCAGATATATGGGCTATCAAGACAACCAATGCACTTGAAACACCTCGTTATATCATCATTGGGTTCCAAAGTAACACCACTTGGGAAGATAGGACAAAGGATATCACTAAATTTACAACTGCTGATATCAATAACATTCGAGTGTACTTGAACTCTGAAGTATACCCATATGAACGTTGGAATTTGGATTTCGATAAAAAACTCGATACTTCAGCTTATTATGCCTATGAGAATTTTCAAAGAAGTTATTATGATAAAGATATGAGTGAACCTCTCATGGACATTGGGCAATTTCGACAAAATCCACTATTCATCATCGATTGTTCACATCAGCCGACTGCCACAAAATCATCAACGATTGATATTAAGCTCGAGTTTGAAACCAGGAAAGCCAACTTCCCGGCCAACACCAAAGTATATGCACTCATTCTGCATGATACGTTTTTGAAATACAATGCATTGGATGGTTCAGTTCTCAGCAGATATTGAAGAAACACACACACATATTATGTATTTTTAATTTTTCTCATTTGTATTAATTTCTTTTTCATTTATTTATGTAAAAGAGGAATAGGTAAATAAAACATGACTAAATAATATTACGTTTTTTATTCAAATATCGCTAGCTTACAATTCAATTAGTTTTAGGTATATGCAAACAATCTAAAATTATGTCTCCTTCTTCATCACTATCTTCTTGGCCGTCTTCGATTTCTTCATCGCTATGATCATCCAATTGGTACTTTTGGATGATCCCTTCAGGTAGATATGGTAAGAGGCGATAAATAAATCTTCTCAACTCGCACGCAATCATACTATTGCAGAGTTGATCTAAATCCAAAGCACCATCTGAATATTGTTCGCAAAGATTCGCACCCCTCTTGTAGTTCTCGTAGTCTCGCAAGCAGTATTCAATTTGCTCTTCATCATAGCACACGCCCAAGTCGTAATTGGTGGCATGGTGAGCGTCCTCACCTAAAGCATCCAGT
This sequence comes from Chrysolina oricalcia, assembly GCA_944452925.2. Taxonomy (NCBI): domain Eukaryota; kingdom Metazoa; phylum Arthropoda; class Insecta; order Coleoptera; family Chrysomelidae; genus Chrysolina; species Chrysolina oricalcia. The sequence goes on from OX101812.2 coordinate 63,923,334, forward strand.
TCTGATGACAACCTTTCAACGGCTGAAGAGATATCTGTGGCTTTGGTCCAGTATTGGCTGGCATATTGCATCCACATCTTTCAAGAATGAAGCTATAATCAAGAGAAATTATTGAAATAACTATGCTACAAAAATAATTAGTATTACTCACATTAGACTTTTGATTATGTCTCTACCGAAGAGTGTGTTTAACAATGTATGAAAAGTTTTATATTTTCCTTACAATTATCACCTATAATATAAAGAATCAGAATTAGCCTATGACAAGTGGAAATTATATATTACTATTATTCAGTGAGATCAAATTTGACCAATGATCTCGTTTTCATGCCAACAATAGTCTGTTGACTTTGACCCAAATATGCTATCGTATATTTACCACCAGAAGAATTGATATAAGTAACATCAGCATCCGTTAATTGTGCTGAAACACGTTTTGGTAGCCATGTTTTGAACACTGTATCATTACTCACATCCACCAATGTTAATAGGATTGATTTACCAAACCGAGTAGAACAAAATGATATAGTCTTAATTGGGAAAGCTTCATTCAGTGGCAAAGATGATATTACTCTTTGCTCTAACACTTCCATCTCTTCTTTAATTATAGAATTGAGCTTTTGTAAATCCACCTTTGGAACTGACATGATGAAAATATATAAGGAAAATATAAATAATTTTCAATAGAAAAACACACTCACTGATCTCTCTCTCTCTCTGTGTGTAGGCACTGAATAACTTCACTACTCTTGCTGACTACTCAACTGCTAGGTATACAACTTCTGATTTCATATCACCATACCCACTTCTTTTATAATAGATAGTGAAGCACCCCCACCACAGACTCATGCACCGCGTGTGTGTTGCAAAGACCCCACCATGCGCGAGTTTGCATCGCATCGATAGAGGACGGAGAGTAAATAGTAGTCGCTACATCGCCACAGCGTATGGGTGTGTGACGTCAGCGGACCCACCGTGTCGGGAGCGAGGGCCTGACACACATCAGTGGATCGTCGTGTGCATAGCGCTGACGTCACGCGACCTCTCCCCCCACCACCGTCGCAAGGTATACATCACGGGAGAGAAATCAGAGCTCACATATCGGGCTGGATCTCCGTGGTGTGCGGACATGTACCGTCTCCATACTTCGGTATAGATTTTCATGTGCACTCTACAAGGATCATACACAGTCCCTGAGTAGGTAGACATGAAGGTCATGCAAGACATGGAGGAAAAAAAAATATGTGTACTTACAAAAAGTACTTGTCCGTGTATGAAAAAAATTCCAAGTCATCTCAAGGTCAAACACAAACCCTGAACACCTCTCCCAACAATATAAATCAAGGTCAAACACAAAATTTCAAAGGCATCTCTAGGGCATGCCAAGGTCATAGACCTACACAAAGGTACCTATGCACCAAGATCATCCCTGAAGGTCACCACAAGGTCAACGATGACGTCATAGTGGAGGGGGGAGGCCCAGAACCGGCTCAAATCTCCTACTAACATAATAAAATTGTTGAAAAATTCTTGCTACTTTTGAATTATATGGGGCAGGATCTTCTCTTTACAATATTATAAAATAATTTTAATTTGTTGAAAATTATTCCGAAAAAGAGTTAAACGTTTCTCCACAAAGGAATTGTATAAATTATCAGAAGAATTCACGGTAATAACATTGTATATTTACCAATCTATCTTCGTATACTGGCTCGCTTTTAAATCTTTTTATTTATCAACCGATTTTGATGAAATTATAATCATTGATATTTCGAGATTTCCAAAATCCAAGGGTGTAGTCAGAATTATTACAAAATTTCGGAAAAAGAAGTGAATGGTTGATTAAACTACATATTTTTTTATTCTTTTCCCTCATAATTAATCAATTGGTGGATGCATTCCAAATGTAACGTTTTTCCTTCAATTTCAAGAATGTTTTCATTACAAATCAATTAATTTGACATTTATTTTTAATTTTGACATAAAATCAACGTTTTAAATAACTTAGGACAATTTTTTAATGTGAAGACATGCTATGGAATGTACCTCCGTATAGTCCGTATATATATTTTTTTTCAAATGATATATTGACCTTAGCTTGAATTTTTCGTTTGAATTCAGATGTCATCAACCATTTTGGTTGAAACCCTCTTTGGAATGTTTTATTATACTGGAACGTTGTTTGAGTTCGGTATTTGTCACTGTCATATTGTCCAATTATGCACGTTAAGATATCCGTCAGACTTTAGTAACTATTTTTCAGGTAGTTTTGGGTACGTTGTCCATTCAATGGATAATATCCTGAATAATTGTTGCTCCAGGAATCTGAATCCAAACACTGAAATCAAACCATAAATATATTATTTATACACAATAGCTATTTGTGTATTAACACGTTGATGGACACCGACGGACATGCCCGTCGTTGTCTGTGCCCTAGGCTGGGAGTGCTGGGACACCTGATATTTTCAGCGGCCTATGCCGTCCATGTATTATTTGCATTTGTAAGGCACCAACGGAGTCGTCCGTCGATTTTACACGTATAATGGTGTAAAGTGTCGAAGTAAAACAAAAAAAGGCGTGTCTATTCTGGTATTTACATGTGATTGGCACCTCTTTTATTATCTCATGCTCGCGCGGCTATTGCATTATATTGTCATTTGATTCAGTACGCGTGCAGGTCAATACTTTTGTCAGTGTCAACAAGGCTTACTCGAGTTTCGAGAATACATAATCCGAAGTCTTTCAGGGCTACCCTCAAACAAAGTTTTAGATGGACAAGACTTGGTAACTGCACAACCGTCAAAAATGAGAAAACGAGTATAAACTAAAGAAATGGCAAATATTCCACATTACATGGAAATAATTCCTGTACCTAACACCTACAAGAAGAAGGGAAAATATCATCTGCGGTGCAGAAACTGCACCAAGAACAATATTAGGAAAGAGACAGCTTGGCAATGCAAGAATTGCGCAAATAAACCACCACTTTGTCCAGCTCCTTGTTTTGAGGAATGGCATAACCAATGAAATGATAACATTCTTTTTAGTTTCGATTTTTTTATGATTAAAATGTTATACATTTAGTTATTTATTACTTTAGGTATAATTCTGTCAACATTTCTACCAATAAAACTTTTTAGCTATATTTTCAACACGACGGGAATAGCCGTCAGTGACAAGCCTGGCAGAAAAATTGTTCTTGTGCGGACTGATAGGACACGACGGCCTCAGCCGTCGCTGTTTTTTGTGTGAAAAAATGCAAAGAAATGTTTTTCTTTTTTCTCACATCATTTTTTGGCCAAATATTAGTTCAAATTCGGCAAAAAACCAAAGTTTTTTTTTTTACCAGACACCCCATTTACATAGGTGTCCGTTAACGTGTTAAGAGCGCAAAGTGTTATATTGTCGCTTGAAGCGGAGCGCGGTAATCTTTGGAGAGCGACAATGACACTTTGTGCTCGAAGTACACAAAAGATTTTTTCTACAAACGCAGTTTTCAGAAAAAGAAACACCAGATGCTTTATTCAACAAAAGTACATCACATTATAACAAACTTACATAACATATTGGTGGATGTGAATAAAACTAATTTTAAGTAAATGCTTATACTCTCTTGAGACAGACTTATTCATTTTATGCATAAATGAAAGGGATGAATATACAGTTTTAGCATTTGCTAGATTTTATTCACTACACCCAATGTATATGCTAACCAAATTGCACTAAATTCAAAAAATACTAATCGCTTCTCAAACTACTAAAAGCATGAAATATTAAAATTTACCTGTTTTAGTAGATATTCTCCATCGGGCGCTTCTTGTAAAAATTTGTGAATATCTTCAGTTGTGAATGTTTTGACTAGCACCACGTCATGAATTTACCGTATCGTAATTCATATTTCTTCCTTGATTTCTCTGGTAGAAGATTCAAAGTAACAATTTTTGCACTTTCTGCTACATCAGGCGGAGTGTTTGATAATTCGCTGTCACTATCATCAATCATCATGCAGAAATGCGTTGGAGTGTTGGAGAAGCGAGCGTTTTCGAAATATTTCCGATCTAGAGCGCAAATGCTGTCACAAAATGACATTTCACGGAAAACGTCAACTTTGCATCGAAATCTGAAAGCGTCAAAGGCTACTTTGTTAAGCGTTTGTAGAAAAAAATGAATTCAATAATCTCACCTAACTGTGGATTGTGGTCCAGATAGTTTTTTTTTTAATAATAGAATCTTTCTCTTGCAAAATGAATTGATTGGATTTTGGAGTCTAACATATTTTCAACTCCCATTGTTTTCTTTTCCGCTTAATTTTGTTTCTGTCACCAAGAGAACGTTCATAGTGTAAACTCAACAAAACAAAAATATACTAATCTATCGGTCAGATAAGGATTTTCACCTATTTGAAAAGGGCTAACAATATTTGTAAATGTGATGACAGATTGAATATTATAATGACAGATGATCAAAATTACTATAAATAAAAATAAAAAATAAAATGTTTATTAATCCTTTCAACTATCGATAACAATAGATAGGATAAGTCAATTTACAATTTAAAATTTAAAAATAGTGAAGAACAGTGTTTCAAAAGACATACAAGACGGAATACAGAATTACAATGATAACTGACATGAAATGTAAAATACCTCGAATTTATTTCAAAATTGAAAAGTAGGATTCGAATTCCTCAATGGTATAAAAACATTCTCTCACTAGGAGCTCCTTAAGTCTAGTCTTAAAAATAACCGGGGATACCGCGTTTCTTATTTCATTTGGCAGACAGTTGAAGAAACGGCAGCCTGCATTAATGGGAGATTTTTTGTAATAGGAGTGTTTGGGCTTGTTCAGTTTTATATTATTTTTATTTCTGGTATTGTAAGAGTGTGAATCACTGTTAATGGGGTATGAATGTTTATTATTGAAAATATATGTTAACAGTTTCATCAAATAAATGGATGTTACCGTGAGGATCCTTTTTGTTTTGAAGACCTGTCTGCATGATTGGCGACTACTAATGTTGAAAATGAGCCTTATGATGAGTTTTTGTGCAACAAATATCCTTGTAATATCCGATGCCTGACCCCACACTATAATGTTATATGAAATTGTAGAGTATACAAATGCGTAGTAAACCTGTAATAGTGAGTCTGTGTTCAAAATATTTTTCAGTGTTACCAGTATATAAAAGCTTTTGTTCAGTTTTTTACAAACTATTTGTATTTGTTCTTCCCATGTTAGGTTGCAGTCGATTAGCGTCCCTAAGAATTTAGATGAAGTGGAGTTGCTAACAATATTATTATTGATTTCAAAAGTGAAATTGAAAGGTATTCTATGTTTTGTGTGGAATTCGATAATCACTGTTTTATTATGATTTATTATAAGAGTATTGCGCATGCAGTAGTCGGTAAACTCTTTAAGAACTGAGTCTACTTTTTGCTGTAGCTTTTGGCGGTCAGGATCAGATACCACAATAGAGGTGTCATCGGCATACATGAAGACTCGACCATTCTTTATGTAATGAGGCAAGTCATTAACATAGGTTAGAAAAATCAAGGGACCTAGGACACTTCCCTGTGGTGTTCCGAGGTCTAAATCGTATTCCTTTGATCTGGTTTCACCGATTCGCACAATGATTTTCCTGTTTTCAAGAAAGGACGTTATCCACTCATTCACAGGGCCACGTAGACCCAGGTAGTTGATTTTCTTCGAAACGAAGTTACGACTAACCGTGTCGAATGCTCGTGTTAGGTCGAACGATATAACAATTACATGTTCATTTTTATCCATTAGGTCGTTGATGTGTTGAACGAAATCTGTTATGGCTGTTTCTGTAGATAGACCGGGGCAGTCAGTAAGTACTTTATGCCTTGTGAAGAAATCTATGATTCTCTTGCAAATGAGTTTCTCAATGATTTTGGAAAAAATGCTCAGGAGGGCAATTGGGCGGTAATTTTCTATGTTGCTCGCATCGCCCTTTTTGAATATGGGAATGATGGCAGCTGATTTCAGAACGCTAGGAAAAGTGCCTGAATTCACTGATAGATTCATAATGTCGGCAAGATATCGTGATATTTTACAAGCACACTATTTTATAATATCAACCGGAATTTCGTCTAATCCAGTGGATTTTTTATTAGGCAAGTTAGCGATAACTTCCTCCACTTCTTCTTTAGTGGCCGGTATGAAAACAAAAGAATTTTTTAGACTCTTAGAGGTTGTGCATGAATTTGATATATTACTTCCGAAATGTTCGGATATTTTATTTTCAATGACGGTGGATAAATAGTCGCCAAATAAATCTGTGATAATATTCAAGTCCGTGGTTAAATGACCTTCATGAGAAATTTTGAGTTCTCTCTGTTTTTTTCATTTACCTGTTAAATTATTTGAAATTGTCCAGTATGATATACTAAAGATCCATAAATGCCTTGCACAAAGTAACGTTGACATAAACCATTTGAAAACGTCGTGAATCCTATGGCGTAATCAGAATTTTTAATAAGTTATTTAGATTTTTTGCTTGTGAAAATAAGAATAATTGGTCCTGAAAATGAAGGCGTATTCATGAAATTTGGTGTCCTAGTGGACTTATGAAAGAAAAAGCATTGTTGAGAAATGTATGTCTTATGAATTAATGAATGAATTTATTTTCAATAGGTATACATCCCAATATTCACAATATTAAAGTAGTTACCAGAACCATATAACTATAACTAAACTAATCTGACTGCGCAATGATGTTTCTGGGTGGGATTCCGTGTACCGTAGAATTATACTTTTCTTCGAATAAGTGAGGTGTCATTATGGTTGAATTCATGGGAGAGAAAGAGACATAACTGTCGAGAATATAATTCTATGGCTCACGGAATCCCACCCCACTACATTATTCTCTTAACAAGAGTCTATTAAGTAAGGTTATTCTGGACTTTCATTGTCTAAAAAAGAACAAAGAAAAATTCAATTCTCTGCAATTTTTAATCACGACGTTTCAACTGTTGAAATCTACAGTCGTTATCAAGTGTATAATGCGACAATCTCAAGGATACTTCTTATATATGCTGTGGATATATTTTGTGTCATTAGCCTAGGGGTAATTTTGGCGGTATTCAGGTAAGCTTGTTAATTACTGTCCCAGGTCCCTCCGGTACAGCATTGTTAATTCTTATCGCAATTTCAATTGATCCATGCCACTAATTAAGGGTTTCCACACATTACGGATTTCTATGCTGGCCTGACTAAAGACTTTGTTGTTCATAATATATGCACTCTCTTTAAACTTCCTTCTATACCAGCCCTCTTCTTTATGGATGACTTCGGCTTCAGTCCATTTTATGTTGTGTTGGGTCGTCCAGACATGATCCCCTATTCCTGACTTTGATGTTTCTCCTCGTTGAGTGTTTCTCTTGTGTTCAGCGAGTCTAACGCTAAGTGGTCTCTTAGTTTCTCCAAGATAAGCTTCGCCGCATTCACAAGGGATGCGGTAGATGCAGTTTTTGGAGTCAATGTCAGCGTTACGTGGTCTGGTCTTTGTGAGATGGCTGCGAATAGTGTTACCTGCCTTGAAACATGTCCGTATTTTGTATTTCGACCCAATTCGCTTTATTCTTTCCGATAGACCTCTAACATACGGAACGCACAGGGTGGTTTGTGTCGGCTCATCTGGTTTCTTGTTCTTATCCCCCCTGCGAGCTAGAACCTCTTCTATATGTTTTTTGGGGTACCCATTTCGTCGCAGATCATTCTTGATATTGTCCAATTCGATGGTAAGACTTTTATCTGTGTTACATAGGTTGCAGAGAATTGAATTTTTCTTTGTTCTTTTTTAGACAATGAAAGTCCAGAATAACCTTACTCAAAGTGAAACATTGTCAACCACTTTCAAACAAAGAGTCTATTATATACGCTATGTCTAGATTTGTACTCTGTACTATTCAATTTTATATGCGAAGATAACTTTGATTTGAATACACGAATATTATTGGTATCTTTTATTTCCTCCGGAAATTTGTTATATTCATTTAAACCCTTGTACAATAATATTTTCATAGAGTTCGATAGTTTGCATCTAAGCAGGTGAAAATTGTTGTTATGTCTTGTTTCATAATCATGTGCACTATTTCGATATATTACAAATTCCTAATGGGGGTGCTTCCATTTTAAATAGGTTGCACTTTATATCCAGTCTCCCTTATCAAAATTGCAAAAGATTGCAGCAGACTTTGTTATTCATTTTTCATCATTGCTGATTGGCTGAATTTCCAAGTGGATTTCTTTTTAGGAATTTCACGCTATCTGTAGATAATAAATGGCACAAATTAATTATAATTGTGGACATCCTGCTTGATTGTACACGTGAATGTCTCATGAACACTTGTCCGTCTTGGAACGTTGAGTTGGGTGCGTGACTCTTTTTATAAGTGAAATGATAAGGTTTCATGTTGGAAATTTCATAAGAACTAAATCCGTGGGGCGTGGAAGGAAATCTAGACAATCGCAGACTTTTCTTTGGAAAATTCAATTATCGGAAACAGTTCAACAAGTCCAATGAAAACGATCTGTAATTTCAATTGCACGAATTATAATTTATTGAATCAAAAGTTTAATCGTTTTCCCTTTCGAAACAACTTACAAATTCAAGTTGTATTTTTTCGTTGTCCACTAAAATTAATATTCATGACCATATGTTTTCTGTTGTTTCGAAATTGTTTGTTCGGCGTGTCTTTAGACGTCTCTATTTTTCTAGCGAAGGTGTCACGTTTTGGACATAATTCCAATAAAGAAATCAACAAAACAATTGTTAAACTGCCTGTGCTTTCTGAATATGCTGATAAATGTGCAAAATATGAATTATCTATACGTTTATTTAGTCCAAGAATAATAATGTACATGTGTGAAAAAATTAAAAGTTTACATATAGATAAAAACACTCAAACATATATCTTAAAGAACAGGTATACAAAATAGATTAAAATAAATTAATTACAAGCAGGCAGTAAGAAACATATCAGTCAACAATTAAAGTAACCATAGAACAATACTTAAATATCACGTCAAGAACTGCACTCATCCATCATGATATTCTTTAATTTTGATTTGAATATAGATGGCAAATCTGCATTTTTTAATTGATCAGGGAGGTCACTAAAGTTACTCAACTCTTTGAAAATGACTGAATTTTGAGATTTCTTCGTTTTAACATGCCCAATGAATATGTTATTCCTAGATCTGGTGTTGTAATTATGGTGTTCGTAATAATATGTCCTTGGACCTAGCGTTAATAGCAAGGGATTGAAGTGTGGAAGTGGGGCTTATCAGAAAGTGATTTACCAGGTGTCGATAAAATAGCCACGAAAATTACCAGCCAATAATACATAATTGAGATTGAGCCCGATATCTTAAAACATTCAGTAAAAAACAGCCACAGCTATTTTTCTTGAGTGTAATTATTCTTCACAAGATCTAAGGATGTCATTTTGGTTGGAACAGACTGAAAAATTATTATTCTTCGCCACATTTTGTTGCCTGCTGGCGTTTTTTCATCAAATAATTTGCCAAATCTGATATCAAATTTCATAACAGAATGCTAAAATTTCCTCTTGACATTGAAGAAATATTCCACAACACTGAACAGACTGGCCCTAGCTATTGAATCTTTGGCCTCCTTATCACAGACACATTCTGTCATGGGTCTGATGACTATGGTATAAAGCCTTGTGGTCATTTTTTGTTTTAGCTCCCAATTACAAACATTTGTTTTTTGGATTTTACTTATTCAAGCCTATGCAGTATTTTATGTTTCCAATATGTACCAAACACCACTTATTTTTTACCAGCGGATTTATATATTGGAACGATGGTCTGTCTATTCATGTGATATCATAACACGTTTTCTGAGCAAAGTTGCTGAAGCATGGCCAAAATTTAAGTTATCTAATATGCACATGTCAGTAATTCATTCTGATGAATTTATGACATGTTTTTTATGAAATTTGCAAAATTCATGAATGATTTATATATGTATAACACAATAAGTGACGTCAGGAAGGTGTGATATGTGATCCATATCTGACCCGTATATCATAAATATCACAGGAGACAGGAGGTGTGTCTCATCAACTATTTTGATGATTCTTGGAAATTTTGACAGACCATAAATTCCGTAGATGTGCGCCATTGTGTAGTTTGAAAATATGAGACAATAAACAAAAGAAACTCCACATATATGGTTTTTGACAAAAATGATGATTTTTTCAAAGAACAACTTAATTCGTTCCAACTTCCGAGTATATGGCTAATTGGTATACTACAAAGCCTATGACTCAATCACACAAAGACTTCCGAGTACAAAATCGGTTTTGCCAGGATATTATGATAGAAAATTTATGATTCAAATATGATGTGATCTATATCAGTTGATGTAGTTTTGAATGCGAATATGAAAATTCACAATTTTTTTATCTTTCCTCTTCTGAGCATTTCCATGCTTCCTATGCTTGAACTTAGATCACTTTGGTATTCTTTTATCATTATTATTCTGTTACTTTTAACTATTACGTATACGGATGTATTCTCGAGTACGAGTATTTGTGCTCCCATTGTGGAAACAAGATTTTTTGGCGGCAAATTATAAAACGGAAATTTTTATAGTATTACTGTTTTTTTTGCCTAAAAACTCTGTATTGATGGAATGTTTTGTATCTTCTTTACATCATGTTACAATGTAAAGAAATTCTGTAAGTGAAGAAATGCAGTTTTGTTTTTCAAGGATTCCTACAAAAACTTATTCTGTATCTCACTTGGCAAGAAAGCCGATTAAAATATATATGAAGAAGTGTTGTGTACAACGATCCTGGAATGCCCATTTGCCAATTGTATGATTAGCAGCATTCTCCTATGGATCATGCTGCGAACTCTATGTTTATGCTTGTTTTCCACTACACTTCTCGGTTACAATATAATGCCGAAATGATTTCACAACAGGATTGTGAACTTTAAATTTTATTGTATCAGAAATCTCAATAAACATATCAATTACATATTGAATACCTATTGAATACATTATCTCTAGAAGTTTTGAAAAAAACATATTTTTGGGATGCAACCAACAAAAGCCTGTTTTCCGGCTTCAGTAATTTCTGAGGGAGGTAGTTATAATCACTTTCGCTGCTCATCTCATACTTCAAGTTCTCAAATCTGAGCAAAATCTATGGCAGATGTTAATTTTGGAAAGTATCATTTCTGTGAATATCAGAATGCAGTTTTCGTTTAGATTGATCTAAGTGACTCAGCTGTTTGCTAATGTATTTTATAAATTATTCAAGTGCATGATACAGATTTTTCCATCAGATAACTGAGTCACAAGTCATTTTCAATAGATTTTCACGTGAATAAAGCATGTTCAAATCATGATGAATATTGGCTGAAATGTATTCTTCGAATTTCAAACTTCTCAAATGGTATATTGGAAGGTGCTAATTTTTCTGGTGATTTCAGAGTGTCAACTGTGAAATTCCACTATCTAGAAGTCAATTACGTTGTTCCACGTATCATTAATATAGCAATAGTAACAACAATGTGCGAAAAATTATTCGATTCATGAAAAAGTATTTAATTCAGTATTTAAAAGTTAATTAATGTTAATGCAGAGGTGAAATAAATGTTGTGGCATGTGGGTTCATTAATATACGGGTTTTGGAATACGAAAAGAGTGATTTTCAGATAGTTTTTGTTATTGCTAGGCATCGATGATACAAAAACACGTTTTCAAGTGTTTTTTCTAGATATTTTTAATCGAATTGAAACGTGAAATGCACTTAACAAACTATTTTCAATAGTCAGATAATTCGACATGTTTACTGATTAAACTATAAAACTAGTAATTTTCGAAGAAAACTAATGATAGTCAATAAATACTTACCGATATGGAATTGATGAGTAGAGTAGATTAACGTACTTTCGAACGCCAGACAGACAGACTAACTACCAAACCTCATCACCCCCTCACTCTTTCAAGTTTCAATCCTACAAGGAAGAAGAAAGGGAGAAAAAGAAGAAAGGGAGAAAAAAAAGAGAGAAAGAAATTAGATAAATGAGATCACTGAAATGTTGATAAACTTTTTTGAATAAATCGCATTTCGAAGTTGAATTTGGATAGTTGCCGCTCAATAAGATCAAACATCATCTCGCTTCTCAGAGCAGTGGCCAATGTGGCAGTGGCGCACCCAGGGGGGGCTAAGATGGCACAGACTCCGAACTCCATCAGACCAACCACACCATTCTCTCACAGTTTGCATAACCTAATTGAAGATAAATGTTCTGGCGTGAAAGCTTCTCTTCTACGTAAGAACTTATTTGTTGATGTACTGTACGTTTTTCTGTCCTAACTCTTTAATACCCCTCAAAGACAACAAGAGCTGCAACATTAAGTATTACTGCCAGAATCTCGCAGAGACTGGATGACACAGATGCGTCCAACCAGATGGATTCAAAGGCATGATTCTGTCATGATTTTGGTGAAATTTGAAACCCGTGCATTCAGCACTTCTGGAAATATCTTTATGGAAAGATAAGGAATCCAGTTCAGGTGCGTTCATTTTACTGAGTTATCTGGTCCAGTTACAGTTCATCATTTCGTTGTTCTCCGTAGAGAAGCTTCTCCTTTATCTAAAATCCTCCAACTTGAGAAATTATCGAAGAAAATATCTCCATATCAAATACAGAAGAGCAGTTCAAAAATATTTTCGATGAAGCAAAACAGATTGCCGATATGTTTGAAATCAAAATTCCAAGATTGGCTTCGAAGCAAACAAATCGAGCTAACGTACCCGCTGAAAGTTTGTTTATTTGTTTTTACGAAACTCCCAGGTTTTCGGAGAAAACCCCTCAAAAGCAGAGATTGTGCGAGCAATGGAGATCCGGGACACGCGGCCGGGGATCGAACCCGGACCGCCTGGGTGGAAGCCAAACTCTCTAATACCACGACCACTTCGCTATGGATCAATATCGAAAATCAGTTTTCGTGCCATGGGTTGATTCATTTTCATCTGGCTTAGAATTTCGATTCGCCAACATAAGTCACTACTCAAAAAATTCATGGTATCATTACCTGCAGAAAGTTTTTTTGTGGACAAAAAAATGAGAACTTTTTGGACCTTGCTGAGTTCGATAGTCTTGATATCCAGGATTTCAAAAGGTTCTGGAGGCAGAGCTGTTGTAGCTGTGGTACCAGAAGTTCTATAAAACCAGTCCTCTCCAAAGACCAGAAAATGCACTTGAAGCATTGAATCTATGTAATCAAGATATATATCCAAATATTTTCATATGCAACTCAATATAATCGCGACTCTGCCGGTATCGACCAATTCACCGGAAAGGTCATTGTAGACATTAGATCGACGGAAATCCTATATTTGGGAAATACTACCAGTGAACTTGGCTGAATGGACTGGCCCTTTTGAATGTTCTTAGGGAAGTCCACGTTGGCCCAGAGGATGTAATGACAGTTCTTAAGGAAATTGGGCCAAGAAGACTTGATTTTGTATTTTGAATATTGAAATATATATTTTTTTGTATTTGACTCATTTTTACTCATCTCTCGTTCATCATTCTTCGCAGTCGTTAGAATTCTGCTTGTATTGATCCATTGATGAGGTCTACAATCCATCGCGCAACTGAAATGAGATCAAAGGAAGCGGTGTGAGAGGCAGATTAAAGAATTTTTTTCCACTCATGACAAACAAAATCCTTACTGAAGAAACTCCAAGTTTGCTGTGGTCATACTATTCTATCGTTATTCTGATTCTGAAATACTCAAGACCTCAAAAAAAGTCACTTCATTCTGGGTGCGTTACTGCAATGTGGTCATGTGAAGCATAACATGTATCTATGTATGTTTGATTGTATTCGTAAATAAACATTCATTCATTCATTCAAACATATTTTTATATCACTTCATTCACCTATTCATGATCACATAGAACATCTCCCTCGAGTTTAAATTAAAACCGGAATTTTTATTTGATCGCGATTTTTTTAAGAAAATTTTTACTTCGAATAAATTTCTGGAAGTAATGCTCTAGGGAGATAATAAGTGAGAACTTTTTGATTTCAAGGTAAGTAAGTATACATTCTCATCAGTCTACCTTGAATCAAAACCTCAAATTCTCTTTGAATCTGTTGAATTCTTCTATGAATTTGTCCTGAGATGTTGCTGTGATTTTCATGAGATTTCATACACGCGCACTGAAGTGAATCACAGCATCCTAGTTTATCTGAGAATGGTAATAAACTCCGAATAAATATTTGTAAAATTTATGTTCAAAATCCACAGCTTTTGTTGGCCAATAGCAATGTAAACATTTCCTTCAAATTCAAAACCGAACTGATTTCGTTGAAACAACATCTGTGTTGAGGTTCAACTGAAAATCGATTTTAGATAATTACCGTCATAATTTTGGGGTAAACATAGGTTCATGTTTTCCTTGAGAATCTGTGTTGAATACGGAATGGAAACGTCATTCAGTTATTCCCAAGAAGTTTAATAAATTTCGGAATACAAGGACTCTATTCTCAAACCGTGACATATTTTGTCGCATGCGAGAAATGCTCTTTGTTGAACGAAATCTGAATATTATTATTCTCAAATGTCGCATTCGCAAATTTGTGATAGGCAAATTGTAGAATGGTCAAAGGCAGTCGACAATCTAAGTCGAATGCGAGAATTTCATTAAATGAGAAGTTTATACTCGTAGGTTGGGTCCAATAGTTTCTTAGTAAATGTCAAAATATTCTTTGATAGTTTTTCAGAGATTTTTGTAGTGAGAGGATGGCATCTTTAGTAATAGAAAATTTAGAAAATCAGGAAATTTATCAGCGTCCTCGAGAGAGACGAGTAATAACATGGGTGCTTTAACATTCTCATCTGAGAAAAAATGTATCAAGACTGTTATGAATGTGATAAAAACTTCCAAAGAAAATCAACGATTTGATCTGAAAGCTCGATAAAAGTTCGTGATCTAATGGACTGTAATTTCGCGGGTGTTGAAAGGGGAATGAAAAAATGGATGAACTAACCCGAACACCTCAAGATCTTACCTTGGAGTTTCTTCCAGAACAATTCTAGATGACGGAACTGGAGTTTCTTCGGATAGTCTGGAATGTTGTCAGATAACGCCTGGCCTTCTTTCTTCGGCTAGAGATCTCTAGTTAGTTCACTTTTCACTACCGGGGATATTCTTCACCGGGAAGCAAAATATATGAAATATGTTTTACTAATTGTTGAAAATTGCGGGATATGCTAAGAAGGCTTGTGTGCGCTTCGAACGATATCGAAAATCGCAGTCATTGTCTGTCCTTTTCTTCTCGGGCAGAGAGGATCGGATCTTGAGGTTTTTTTTTATTGAACGAAATAAATGAATGTACACGGGGAGCAAATTAAAGGTTTCGGTTGCCGGTGAACACTCAATATGTTTGAAATTGTGTGGAAATAAAAGTAAGTGAAGGGTGAATGATTGGTAATGAAGTAATTAAACATATAAAGACAAACACATGAACGTGTGGACGCAACAAAGACGTTCAGAATAACTAAAGAATTCTCCAATAAAAGATGCTCATTTTCGTTCGCTTTTGATTTTGGGTGCAATAATTTTTTTTTTGGCTCCACTTTCCATGTTTCTACTTTATTTATTCTGATGTAATCTCACTTCCAAAAGCAAATGTCATTTTTTTTTGTTATTATTATTAACGTTTTACAAGAGATGGGGTATAGAACACGATCTAACGTCAAAAGTTCGGTGCTGCCAGCTCATGTTATTCGACAAAATGTATCTCATGAGACAAATATGTCGAAACCATTTGAGAATACCACATGCCAATGTTGTGCGACAATTTCCATCGACATATGTCGAATGCGACAAATCTCACTCGACATTCGAGAATAGGCCACCAGGAGGAGAAATTGGCGTATTCTTTGGCTGTTTATTTTATCTCACGACATTTTGGTGGAAATATAAATTATTATGTTTCAAGTATGCTGTAATTTTTTTGTAGATCTTTTTAATGTCAACAACTATTTTTTTACTTTTTTTGTACGAGGTCAATTTTCGCTGAAAATCATGAGAAACCATTTTAACCCCCAAAACCTTCTGCCTTTTTCTCTTAATCAAATTATTCTTTGTACCTATTAGGATAACATAAAATTGATATTATCAATCAAAAGGTTTCAACTGTTAATTTAAATAATTTTAACAATAAATATGAGATTAGACCAAAAATTTAGAAAACTGATTATCCATAGTAGTGCTATTATTTTATTACATAATCGAAAAATAGACGCTTCAATGGAAAAAATGGCGGCTGGCGTCTTGAAAGGACGAATTTTACTGGTGAAACTTTTCAGTTGAAAATAAGGTCGTTTATATGGAATTTGTCGAAAAGAAAAAAGAAAAAATCTGTATTTTGCTACAACAAAATTACAGCTTACCCAAAACAAAATAAGTCATATTTCCACAAAATTTCGTGTGAAGAAAAATTAATTTGTGCGCGAGAAGAAATTGAAAAGTGAAAAATCAGTTTTTCCGCTTTTTCCGGAAGATTTGAGGTAATGTGTAAAAATGTTGAATACAAAAGTTGTAGATCTTTTCACTATCAACAACTTTGCCATTAAACTTTTAGGAGGTCAACTTTCGCTGCCAATCGCGAAAAACCGTGAAATATCACTTTCAACCCATAAAAGTTCACCCCGTTCCACCCTTCTCCATTTTGTCGACTCCAAATTATTTCTCATTCATTCGAACAACATTTTGCTCCTCTTCCAGTAGGTCTCATGGTGTTGCTTTTTTTACTGCTTTTTTTTTGCACAATAGTAAACGCATCAACATACAGAATTTGGAACGATTTTACAGTGAAACGTATTCTCCAAGAAAGTATTAGTTCTTGTCCACGACTAGCTCCAAACGTAGAAGGAATAATGAATTTTTTTTGTGTGAAGAGAAAATACAATTTTTAATCTTTATTTTACATATATAAATCCGGCATTTTTAGTTTGTTTATCCAACCGTTTTTTGAATATGCCGACAAACTTCGTATTCTATCAAGAAAGCTGTAAAAACCTACGTTCGTCGCCTACTCTCACACCAATATTTATATTATATTCCACTGAAATTATCGACTTTTGCTTGAGCCGAAAACTAACAGAGCTTTAATATCCTTTTTAATTACAAATTGAATTCACAATTGTGAGGTGTGCCGTGCAGTTGTTTTCAATCACGTTCGTGCAGCATGAAATATATCTTCAGTTAAATTTATAGAAAAACTATAGGATTGATATTCGATATGCTACTATTTGTGGAATAACGCATTTATCGTTTAACGTAGCTAACTCATAATGACGTTTGGGAAGAAATAACATTAGCTAATGATGAAAAATGTATTATAAATAATTCGATCCTACACGATAGGTATTTTCGTCTACAAGTTTACTGCACGAAACAACTGCTACCCCCTACGCCAGTTGAATTATATCTAATTAACCCTTTGAGGCCGGAATGATTTTTTTGAGAAAAAAATCGAATATTCAGTTGCAGATGATTGCTAATACATTATTATATAGATTTAAAAGGTAATTTTTTATTATTTCCATTTGATTTAGCTTTAGAAGGGAGTGCTCACAGTGAGAACACTAGGAGGTGAAAACAATTTTTTATTTCACATATGAATAAACATCAATTTTTTTATGATAATCCAAGAAGGTTTTTTTGTGGAAGAGGCATAATGCGACGACATCTGAAACAAATTAGTGTTTTCATGGAAAATTCAACAAAATATTAAATTTGTTACCTAGTACAATGCCATCTGGACTTATGAGGTTCCAACTCAGTGCTACTACACAATGAAAGTTTTTATTTCTGTGATATTAGTTGGTACAGAGCCATTGGGATTACCTCCAGCTTTTTTCAAAGTATGGAAAACTATGTGTTCCAAAAGTCGGTTCTAAAAAATATAGAGGAACAAGGCGGAAGGCGTTTCTATATTTTCAGTAATTTTTGGTCCAGATGTCTCGGCAAATTGTTTCAATGTTAGATGGCAGTTTGAAGCCGATTGCGTCCAAATAATCAATTTTGCCATTTCCTGAACCCTTATTACGGAAAGGGGGTATTCATGTTTACTAAAACAGGATTCCTATCTTCGATGATTCTGATCTAATTCTGATCTGGAAATAAAGAGAAGAGCTCTCTTGTTCCTAGTGTCCTCAAGCTGAGCACACCACAAATTATGCATCTAAATCATCACTTTTTCTTCACTGTGACAACAATGAAAATGTATTTTTATATGCTTTATGAATCAAATTATCTTGAAACACATCTATCATTTTCCACTATTATTTTTACTTCAGATAAAACAGGTGGTACTAATCAGCATAAAAAAATACTCGCATAAATAACCGACACGAATCTACATCTATACCGGTTCGTTTGAGTAAATTTTATTTGGAGTAGGGAGACATCACACGCATGCGTCATTTTATGTGTATCAGCAGTGAGGACTCTAGGCACATGAGAAATAATTAACTTGTAAGTGTAGTAGCTTTTCGCACGAAATTCCACGCGACATAAGAAAGCTGGGCACTATGAAATCAACTTTTCACAAGAAGAAACATGCTCGTTTTGGTCGCCATGGATTCCACCAATCGTGATTTACGAACTGATATAAGAGCTCTGGACTTGGGTTAACCAAATTGGAAGTCCCCTGAAAATAAAAATACCTAGGTTTAATGATTGCAATTCAGAATAATCCTAAAAGAAACTATTGGTAGCTATAGACTATAAATATTGGGTTGTCACTTCTAAATGGCGAAATAAAAATGTATCCGAAATCATCCCCATTGTACGAGGATGTATTGATATCTAGTTAGCCTAGACCAGTTCCCTGCATAAACAAAATATTGCGTTACCATAGCAACGAACAATAACTTATTAGAAGTGTCAGTGTAAAGTTTGACGCCAAAAAAGTAAATCAGAGTTACGCAATAAATTAAAAGAAAAAATATGTCCACCGAAATTGTGAAAATCGAAAAATTGGAGTATTGAGCCATCATCAAGTACCTGTATTTAAAAGGGTTAAGAGGTAAGCAAATTTACGAAGATATGCTTAATACCCTTGGTCATCAATGTCCTTCGTATACGACCGTGAAAAATTGGACTGCAAGCTTCAAAAAAGGTAAATTTTCTATTGAAGATGACCGATCGGGAAGGCCAGTTTCTGTGTCAGTCCCCGAAAATATCGATGCAGTTCATGACATGATTTCATAACATCGCGTTCGATCTGTGCTCGATTTGAAAACGATGTAGACTTCTTAAACCGAACTGTTACTATGGATGAGACTTGGGTACATTTCTACGATCCATAAACAAAGCAACAATCGATGGAATGGCGACACTCCGGTTCTCCAAGACCTGAGAAGTTTCGTGTCCAAAAATCTGCTGGAAAAGTTCTTGCTTCAGTTTTTTGGGATTGCCATGGAGTAATCATAATTGATTTTTTGGATAAGGGCAGAACAATAACTGGAGATTACTATTCGACATTACTGACCACTCTACGGGAAAAAATTAAAGAGAAAAGACGCAGAAAGCTATCCAAAGGTGTTTTGTTTTTGCAGGACAACGCCCCTGCACACAAATCTTATGTTTCCATGCAAAATATTCGTGATTAGGGTTTGAATTACTAGAACACCACCCTTATTCACCAGATTTGGCTCCGTCCGACTATCATCTCTTTCCTCAACTGAAAAAGAGTTTAAAAGGTCGTAAATTTTCTTCCAACGAGGAGGTAATAAAAGCTGTTGAGGTCTGGTTTGCAGAGCAAGAAGAAACATTTTTTTTTAAAGGTCTAGAGACGTTGCAGGTTCGCTGTAATAAATGTATCCAATTAAGAGGAGAATATGTTGAGTAATAAAATATTTTAACATTGAAATTTTGTTTGGTTCTATAGTAGGCTAAGGATTTTTCAATATATTCTCGTATATCAGTTGATTAAATACGTCAATTTCAATAACCTTGGAAAAACAGCTAAGGAGGCAAATATATCTATAGTTTTCTATAAGTAATGGGTCCCCCTTTTTGAGGACTGGTACTGCTTTTGAAACTTTTAAGTCTTCGGGAAATTGACCTGAAGATCGGAAAGTTCATCTACGCATTCTTTCAGTAGTAAGCAGGAATATCATCTATTCCGGTTGAATACTTTTTTTTTCAAATTATAGACGAAACCTGTTCCGGGGTCACAGGACATTGGATGTGAATGTTTCACTTCGACTTTTGTGGTAGATGAAAGGAGTTTATTTTGTTCATAACCGAATTTGCAAAGAAGTCTCCAAAAATGTTAGAAATTTCTTTTGGATTAGAAATGGTTTCGCATTGTTTTTGACTAGATGGTTTTAAGTGTGTTTTATTTCCTATTTCCCAGAAATGGTTTATTTGTTGAACTGAAGATTTCTTGGGAATGATTTCTGTTCGTGCTTTCCTATAGCTTTCGTCAATTATTTCGAATATGATGAATACCGCTCCTTTGAGTGGGTTTGGATTTCTTACAGTAGCCAAAAAACTTTATCATCGACATTAGAATCGAATTATTGGCGCACCTCCAGTTGCATGTTACTGAATTCTTTACCAGGAGGCGTGTGAGAGGAGGGAAAAAGTGATTAGTAATAGTACATATCTAGTTGAAAGGCATACGAAATGAAAACGGCACTAGAAACTGAAAGTCGTGACTATTAACATTGTTAACTGTGTCAGTCATTTCCGATGATACAAAAACTGTAATGAGGTGGTTAGCTGAATTGAATGTGGGCCAGTGTTGATGAATTCAAATCACGATTATTACCTGAATTACTTACCGTATCGAAAACGTTTCATTTGAAAGGTGACAATATTAGTCAATTCTGCTTTTGATGCGGATTGCTTGTGGAAGTAATTGAAGTGATAAAAAAAATTGTCGTTGTGCAACCTACGATGAACTTATGCACTTTCAAAACGGATATACAATACAACCGTGTTGCTAATTTCGCTAATAATTTGTTGAATGTGAAGCGTGAAAAATATTTTACTAGTTTATGAATAATGTTATGAAAATAGTCTGTATGTATGTTCTATATTCACATGTTTCCACTGTTACCATGCGAACAATTATTGTTACAAAAACATTGCAAAATTGTAAAAAAAAGAAAATAAAAGTAATTGCCATTAAAAAGTCTATTTTCATAAATAGTTAAACTCTCTATATTACTTGAAGTGGAATTTAATTTCAAACACAACACAATGTCAGTATAAGTAGATTTTTGAAAACCTTTCATCATTGTTTATATAGAAGACCGTTAGTCAACCTTATGGGATTATAATTGGATCAAAATGGATGCGACATGTAGATGGCGATAGTGAGCTCGCATCCAAGTTATGTCGTAACTTCAGTGATCTGGCCTCCAAGTCATGTCGTAACTTGATTGAAACAATGGGACAGCATTAAAATCAGGGTTTTTTGAAGAAACCTGCATTAAAATGATGTCAAATTTTCATGTTTGTAACTAATCACGCTAGGTGACCCTCGCGTTTGCGTTCAACACCAATTACACAGGCATTGACTAACTATCTTACTTCTATATAAACAATGCTTTCATTATGGAACTTTTAAAAATGTTTTAGTCAGTGAAACAAGATAAAATTTAATGAAAAATACTCGAAAAGTTCAACTTCAATAGTGAATTGATGTGTCACTATGAACTGAAAGTTAGATTTCTCAGATAGGGGTTTTATACAGAGACTTGACAAAACTTCAAATTATGAAAAACTTGATTTTTTTCAGTGGAACGCCCATTATGTTATTTCACCATTTTGTAGAACTACCTAATATCTAGAAATTTTGTTAATATGACTTCAAAAGTAAAGCTAAAAATGAGCAGAGGAATGGATTGAAGATATAATTTTTGTTGAGGTATTTTGAACAGATAATAATTGAAACTTTGACTTTTTTTCAAATTTAAAATAACGGAAATTGAACGAAAAATAGAATATCAATTAGAATTCACAACAACTGTGCAAACTGAGCAATGCCCACTTCCAAAAAATATCGAGTTTTAGTCCATGTTGACATTTCAACCCACTCTTGAATTTTCACGTTAAGAATTTTGTTTGTTTCATTCTAATACGGTTTTCATGATGCCATTTGTGACAGTCTGTTTTTTCGAAGATTTTCATCTTTCAGCAATAACAATTGCCACACAAAACAGCCTTTCTGAGTCAATAAATCCTCTTTGAAGCCAAAACAACTTGAGGAAAACTTATAGTAATTATTGCTTAATATGATTAGCTTCAAAAAGTTACGATCACATTTTATACAAGGGGCGTTTACAAATTTTAGTTGAGATCCGTTTTGTACCTAATATATATGTTTTTTAATTATTTTTGTATGGATCTGCCAATTTGAATGATATTTTTCAGTTATATCTCAAATTGAATTATATAACAGTAGGGTAAGTTTCATTAATTTCCTATGTGTGGTTTTTGGAATATTAATCAATAAATATGTCGGGGCGTGGCGCAGTGGTTAGAGCGTCCGACTCCGAGTCGAAAGGTCCGGAGTTCGAGCCCCAGTTGCGTCTGGGATTTTTTTATTTTATTTGACCTATTAAATTATTGAAATCTCGTGGCTCGACTGGGGTGAGTCCTGCACGATTCACTGTTGCGTTCCAATTAACAGTGCTGCTCCTAAGGTGGCACATGGAGTTAGTAACAAGACCTACCAGAACACGTGGCTAATGACCATAGCAGTCGAAGTCAAAAACACCAAAAAAAAAAAAATTAATCAATAATGAAATTCCAAATAAGATATTATCCAGTCTCATTTCTTGATACCGAATGTTCAAGAAGCAGGTGGAAAACCGCATACCAACGTGTCAGTAGCCACGCTGTCAATAGTCACACTATTTATGGTCTTGTGATTTTTAACGTTGCAATTGTTTTGCGCTACAAGATCATATTCATTTCATCAATAAATAAGATTGGATAATATCTTCTATATAATATCAATTTTAATTTATATTTCATACGAAATCTATAGAACTTACCCGAATGTAGGGTAATTTACTGAAGTATAACTGAAAAATGGATTCAAATTGACAGATCCATTCAAAAATAATTAACAAACATGTATATTACCTTCAAAACGGATTTCAACTAATATTTGTAAACGCCCCCCGTATAAAATATGATCGTAACTTTTTAAAGGTAATCATATTGAGCAATAACTATACGTCTTCCTCAAGTAGTTTTGGCTCCAAAGCGGATTCATTGACTCAAAAAGACTGTTTTGTGTGGATATTGTTAAAAATATGTAGTATAAAGAACATTTGAAAAAAAATGACTGTGTTGTGAAAAAGTCGATTGACATTTGATCATAGACTGAATTGGAATGCACACATTAGGAATGTAGTGAAAACGTGTCACAGAAGACTCAATTTATTGAAGACACTGGCACATAAGGAATGGGGATCTGACTGTCAAACCCTATTGAATATCTACCGAACCCTTATCAGATCTAAGATGGACTATGGATGTGTTGTCTATGACTCAGCAAGCAAAACGACACTAAATTTACTTGACACTATTCACAACACAGCGTTACGAATAGCACTTGGCGCCTTCTGCACAACACCAGTTGAAAGTATCTACTGTGCTTCGGGAGAACCATCTCTTCTAAACAGACGTGCCTACCTCAGTCTGGCATATGCAGCCTCAGTGAGTGCAACCTCAACAAATCCCACATACGACAATACTTTTAGTGATAGATATAAAGACCTGTTCGCTAATCGAAGAAGGACCCATAAACCCTTCTTCGAAAGAATTCGCAATCATCTTGATACCCTAGAACTATCCCTACCAATCACGGTTCCAAATGTATTCCACCCATCTTTCCCTTGGACTATAAAACTACCAAACTGCGACACGAGTCTATCCTATTTCGACAAACATAACACCAATAGCCAAGTAATCAAAAACAATCTCAACCAAATTTTAGACAGCTACTCTAATTACAATGAAATCTACACGGATGCTTCAAAAACCAGCGAAGGGGTAGGTGCTGCAGTAGTCACAACAACCGACACCCTCTCCTATAATCTCCCCGCAATTAGCAGTATCTTCACAGCAGAGCTTTATGCTCTCTACCGTGCAGTGGTCTACATCAATGGGAAAGAGAGTGAAAAACACATCATTTTGACGGATTCACTAAGCTCCTTACATGAATTGAAGCATATTTATACCAAAAACCCAATAGCACAAAAAATAAAAGCAGAACTTCATGAAATCCATCAAAGTAGAAAAACAGTGCACTTCATTTGGGTTCCATCACATATTGGTATAGCCGGCAATGAAAAGGCTGATGAATGTGCACGTATGGTCGTTACCTCAGCCGTATCCGAAACAGTGACGGAAGTAGTATCCACAGACATCAAATTAATGATATCGGCATCAGTTAGACAAATGTGCCAAATCCAATGGCAAGTAGCTAGCGCGAAACTACGTACGATCAAATATGATGTTAAACCGTGGCCAGACGAAACAAAAAACCGGAAACACCAAGTGATCCTAAGTCGGCTACGCCTAGGTCACACTAAACTCACACACAGTTACCTGCTGACCCATTCTCCGGAGCCAGAGTGTGAAACGTGCAACATCACACTAAGTGTTCAACATATTATTATCGAGTGTCCAAAATATGGAATGCACCGGAAAAACAATGACTTTCCTATTGCAATTCACAACGTCCTAGGCAGAAATTCTTGAAATATATTAATATAATTACAAAATTGTAAATGAATGTACAAATGAACGAATTGCTAATAACCATTGGGTTGATACGATTAAACTTTAATAAAAAAAACATTTGAAAAAAAATTACTGTATTGTGAAAAAGTCGAAACTTTTTGTCGTAAGAAAAGAAGATTTTCCTAATGATAAATGCTCAGTCTGACTAATGGGACCGATGGTAAAGATTAGCAAAATATGCTAAATTGTCGCTATTTTTGACCCACTCTGTATAATAGGTGGCTTCTTTCTATCTAAAAGACCGACTGACTGTCATGTCATTCGACATTCTCCAAGCCAGCACTGCTCTTATTTTGTTACTAATCATCTAAAAAGTAATACTTTTGAATACGTGAACCTTACTATGTTTTGGTAAAACAGCAATTTTTATGATTTTCAAAAATTCTTATCTCCGAAACAGAACATAGAAACTAATTTAAACTTGCATGTGCAACTTTAAGTGACTTGTACTACAATATCTCAAAAAATTTACAAAATTGGCTGAAAGCCATTTTCCCCTGTATTTGGTGCATGGTATTTTTTAAAATTTCTTTGTTTTTTATTCAGTAAAGATTACTTTTTAGTTCGACAGTTTATAAATAAAAGCAAGTTTTTAAAATGATTTTTAATGTTTATTTCATTGTGTATATGTGTAAGTAGGAGAAATCTTGTAACTCGATTTTGACTCTTTTTTCCTAGAATTACTGAACAATGTATGTTACTTTCCGCATTCACGTTCTCCTATATATTCCACGTTAGTATCACTAAAAATCATTAAAGAGATTATTCTGATTTTTTAATTCAATTCAACAAATATCCAAGCTCTTGTAGTTATTGAGCCAGCAAATAATACCATAATTACATGTTCTGATCGTGTTAATATCAGAAACTGTTTGGTAACATCTTATTACATAATGTACTGAATTCAACAAAAGTGAATTCTTAGAAATCTCGCTCTACTCTAATTTTCTCATAGGTCAAATGACCCTCACGTCTGCCAACCTAGCTATCTAGTCTTACAAAGAAATATCATTTCAAGGGTACCCATTATTTAAATTTCATCATTCCAAGAAAGGTGGTACTCACAACAGATTCATAAAACTGTCTAGACTCTTGCCCAGTCTCCGACAGAATGGGATACCGTGCTTTGTTTTAGCTTGAACTTGAATGTCGTGATACCATTCGGTATTACTGGTATTGCTTCGGTCTGGATAGAACTGATAATTCCACTAAATCTGAAAGCATCATTCATTTACGAATTGAAACTGGGATAATCCTCCAGGTATTTGAAAGTTGGCAATTATTTTTCATAGATCCGTCTGATTCAATTGTGTTAATCTGTATTGACAGTCTCAACTGACGTAGATATTGCCACATTCATTGTACATTTTTCGACTTCGTAGTTGTAGATATCTGTTATTGAAGAATGCGCTCTTTATATATTATTATTATTCATTTATATATTATGTATAAAAATATAGTAATAGTTATTTATTATGAGTGTCTTATTAGCCATATCGTCGCCTGAGAATTAGATTGGTCTATCTCCCACAAAGTCAGTTTCGAGAAAATCAGCTTCAAAGTTTGAACAACGTTGTCGATATTTTGTTATAGAGTTACAGTTCTGCAAAAAGGTACTCTGGAAACCCACAAAAATATGAATATTGTTTCCATTTTTCAAATCGATACTCCTAGCGGTTCTTTTATAATTTACGAAATTTGTTTTGGATATAGACCAAAAACGTGTTTTTACCAAATTTAGTATTTATTTGGGGATATAGACCATATATGCTGGATAGAGCTCAACCTAATTCTACGTTTACTCATAATTTAAATCGAATAGAGCTATAACGTCTCCGGTTTATAATAGGTCTATATTCAATAAATCGAAAACAAAGACGTATTCAACTTGCTTTCATTGTTTTAAAGTTGCATACAACTCATTATTTTTTGATCGATTTATTTGTTAATTTTTTTGTATTATTTCGAGTATTTGACTTATGATATACCATTTTCGTCAGTGTCAGTTTTCGATGAACCTTCCCCAACATTCTTTTTCAATGTTTTTGTTTTCCTTCCTCTTGTGCAAATCTTCGAGTGGCTTTTAACTCTTCCTGTAGCATTTTTGTTTTCCTGCGATGTATGTTCTCCCTCTTTTTGATTACATTTAGATGTCTCCAGAATCTTCCTTTCATCACTTGTCGTTTCCTCTGTGTTTTTGCATCTTTTCCTATAACATTATTCTTCTCGAAATTTTTCTTCTTAACATTTTTCTTTGCCGTCGATTTGGTTGCAACATTGTTATACATCAATCACGTAGCTAATAACTCAACTTGCAAATAAACTTTAATTTTGCTTCTCATACCGCTGCACTAGACAGTAAGACACATAAAGACATGAACACTACTCCATCACTTTTTACTCTACTGAAACTCTCTATATTTTCATTTCACTTTTAGGACATTGACCAACATAACACTAATGTAACTAAAACGCCATTCGCTGGGAGCGCGCTGCTTGATATAGCCCTTTATAATATTGATATATTTTTTTGATGTGACGGATATTGCCCAAACTCATACAAATTTTTATTGTATTAAAGGGAATGTTCCATATTTTTCGATGGAGAATGACTCTTCTAATTTTTACGAACATTTTGGTGTATATAACTCAATTATTTCAAAAAGTGGAAATAGACCAATCTAATTCTCAGGCGACGATATGAAACACGAGAAAAAAGCAATACGAAAGAGAATTGCTGACTAACTAATTAATTGCAATATATTGTTATATAATAACAATTTCAGTATGGAGAAGTGTAAAATATTTAAGTTTTAAAAACAAAAAGTGAGTACAAAAGGGAGTAATTACCAATATCAGTATAGCGTATCTTAGCTACCTCAAACGAGTAGCCCCCCAGGTTTGCATTGAAAGGTCTTTCCGCTGCAAAGTTGTTTCAAGACAATCGTAACGAATTGTACTACCAGAATTCACAGCCAAAACAACCTGAAAAAACACAATATCACTTATTAAACATTACAATTACTGACAAAAAACAAGAGAAACCAAATAGAATT
Organism: Chrysolina oricalcia; assembly: GCA_944452925.2. Taxonomy (NCBI): domain Eukaryota; kingdom Metazoa; phylum Arthropoda; class Insecta; order Coleoptera; family Chrysomelidae; genus Chrysolina; species Chrysolina oricalcia. The sequence continues at coordinate 63,951,262 of OX101812.2, forward strand.
TTAAAATTTGAATCACCAACAAAAAAGTCAAAGACTGAAAAAAGAACACATAATAATAATAAATAAAACAATAATAATAAAATAAAGTTTACAAACTCAACACAAACAAAACACTATGATAGACAGAAGGAAGGGAAAACGTATTGATTTAATTTACGAGACTGAATAGAAAAAATTAATAGATTAAATTTGAAAGATCATAAGAGAAAAACAAACAGCTGTGAGTGAGAGTGTTAAAAAAGGTAGTGTTGGTAAACAGAGGTGACGCGACAACAAGAAAGGATGCCAGGAAAATTTAAAATAAGAAAGACATGAAAATTTTATAAAAAGCAAATATATGAATTAAAACACTATGATAGACAGAAGGAAGGAAAAATGTATTCATTTAATTTACGAGAATGAATAGAATAAATTAAATAAAAATTTGAAAGATCATAAGAGAAAAATAAACAGCTTCTTAAGGACATAAATAATTGATAAATGAAATTATTTGTAATAGTAATTTCAAGAGAAAGAGATTCATGGACAAACTAATAAAAATCGTGAGTGTTAAAAATGGTAGTGCTGGTAACCAATAGGTGACGCGACAACAAGAAAAGACGCCAGGAAAATGTAAAATAAGAAAGACATGAAAATTTTATAAAAAGCAAATATATGAATTTAAGAACAAAAAGATACAGTTAGCCTAGCAGAATTTGATACACAGAAGGGCAACAACTCTGAATACGTACCAGACATAAAGAATTTGGACAAATTTACAAAGCAAATCCAACAAAGGTGTCAATATGAGACCTGAAGTAGCAACTAAAACCAGATATTTAATTTCCATCAGTTTCTGAACTCTATTTTCTTTAATTTAATTTAAAATAATTTTTTTTGATATTCAGAAATATAAGTTTTTTCCTAAGTTTTTTCCTAAGTTTTTTCCTAGGTAACTAATCTTAAGAAGTTGAATTGAATATTCCGTAAATTTGGGATAAAAACGGAATAAAATTGGTACTAGAAAATTGAGATATATTCTTTATTTGGTTTATTATGTAGAGTTAATACATCAAGAAACATCAGAAGACCTCTCAGCAGCCAACCTGAAGAAAGGCAAATCTTCGTGTTGATTGGAACCGAACTGAGCCAGAAAAAGAGGTAATCAAAAGAGGAAATACATGTAAAAGTATAACTACTGGGCAAAGTGCAAATATACAAAATTTCAACTTCTATACAACATATTTTGAACTTCTCATACAAAATCAACAATAATAACAAAATAGCATTTCAAAATAAAATAGTTCTACGAAAGTTTGGCTAATAAATATTTTGGAAGAATTTGTTATCAATTATATCATTTAAATATTTCAAATATAATAACAAACATATAAATCATAAAAGTATATACTTAATATATAAGTCAAAGCAAATAAGCGTGTGACTGATTCCTCAAAACTTCGGACATACGCACAAAATCGGCATGACTGGGTGATATGGAGGATATGGCCATAGAAGTATAATACCCCTTAATTTTGACAAAGTTTTAACTAAATTACTTATTTATATATATGTGCTACATACAAAACTTTACATAATACATATATTTTATGTACCAACTTTTCCTCGCTATGTCAAGATCTCTCAAGTGTACTTAAATCAAAATCTTTATCAATATGAAACAATTTATTTGGTTTCGAAAATGACTTAAAAAACATCTGCCAAATTATACAATTTTCCCAAATGAAAGGACTTGTTTTATTTGATTTTTAGAGCTATTTTATCATCTAAGAGGTTGCATAATAAATATTGTCGTTTTCTTTCGAATACTCTGACTCGTATGAACTACGATCGCTACAAAAATGCCTAACAAACAGAAATTACAGCCCATTAAATGTCTTAGTAACTGTTGATTTACGCACAAATAAATAATATCTCAAATTCAAGTACTTGGCTGGTATTTGAAACGCGTAATTATGCAATCAATCAATCATAGTCATAAAAAAAATCCTGTGTTATGTGAGCAAATAGGTTGTTTCTCGGAATAATCGTTCCACATAATCCCTAATGAGGACGAAACCGGTAAGCACCAGATACAGACTGTGCGATTGTTGGTATTAAACCAATAAAGATGTCCGGGAAACAATTTCTGCGAACTGAATGGAAACATTTGCTTGGCTGGAAACCTGATTTTTATTGTCATTCATGTTATGCGTTTTTCTCTCTTATCGCCGGCGTTTTCGTTTATTTCAAGGCATGTCACCATATGATCTGCTATTCAAATTAATTTCTCATTCCGAGTTGTTTGTTGTATGATTCTGGAGGCATTCCAAATTACTGGTATTTTCAAGAACAATATCTTCCTTTTTTTTTGATTGATTACTTTTTTGGAAGATCACTCAGCAAATGAATGCCTTCAGCAACCAAAGACCTAGGTACGATTTTTATCTGCTTTCTCATTGTCATATCTGCATCGCTCAGCATTTGTGAATTTTAATTTTAAAGCAAATTAACAATAGTCAAGCTATGCAGAGGACCTGAATTTAAAAAAAATCAATAAACCTTATTTTAATATGAACTCAAAAATCACAAAGGAACACTCATACCAAATAATCCCAAAATATTTTTTGCATATATAAAATGAATAATTTTCCAAAATATAAATCAGAATTATATAAAATAGTAAAATTTAAATATATATTAATATTTGAAAGTACGTCCTAATCCATCATACATAAAAAATCAACCTGTATGACAAAGAAAACACTAGCTGAAAACATAGAAATTATACTGAAAATACATTCTGCATAAAAAATTTATTATTTCTTTCGTTCATCACTTACATTCGTCTTTAATTTATTTCTTTTGTTTTGAATGGCGGAACCATCATTTTTTTTGTAAAACTCTAATTCTTTTCATGTAATACTTGATTTTCTGCTTGCAGCATTTAGAACAAATTGACAATATGCTGTTGACATTCTACTCCATTCTAAAAATTATCAGTCATGTATTTTCTATGAAAAGAACAATCTCAGAATTTCAATAACGAAAATTTCAAGAAAAAATTCATTGTAAAAATTTACTATGCTTTGTATCCAAAAAATAATTTTTTCCAGAATTTGCATCTGAACCAACAGATAAGGTTATATTGTCATTATCAAAAGACAAGTAAGATAAATTTTAATACAGTGCATGCTTGCTTTCTGAAAAATATCAGCATGAGGGCCTGATGAATCGGGTGAAATTTCATCGCTCGTATTAATTGGAGACACTGGATGAGATGACGAAATTAAAAAACTCAGAAATTTGCTTGTATACATTTTCCATCGACTTATCTTATGTCCTTTACTGATATTTTTCATTTTCTCATACGGTTTTAATCCTAAAACTAAAACAGGTGTGAGTGAGATCATTCCGAAGCGTTCTCTGATTCAACTGAATTTAAACAAAACTGTGTTAGTTATACACCCTAAATAATACACTTAACTAATTAATTTACACACATGATAATTATGATGAAGATCTTACAAGTCAGATTACCAGAATATGTTTATGAGGATATTTGTGAAACCACGCTCTCCGTCAACATCAAACAGTTCACTAAGATCACATGATCACATTGCGCGACCGGTAGATATATTCTCGTGAACGTTTGAAGGATGAACTATGTTATGCCCAGTGAAAAAATCCACACGATAACATTTTGTGTACATCGCCGATACATTTCTATACGCAACAAAAGAATAAAAACGTTACTTTTATCCTTCGGAAACCTCTTTGGGAAGTACATATTTAGGGAATGCAGTCTCGTTCTCGCGAGATCTCGTTTTCGCGAGATCTCGGCATTTTTTAAGCGAGATTGATCTCGGCCAAAAAATGGGCGAGGTCTCGTGAGTTTAACGAAATTGCTCTAGAGCATATAAACGTCTTAAGGTTTCCTGAAGCCGACGCGGAAACGCGGGAGCGGGATGGACAGGAGCCTAAATTCTAAACCAGGATATAAAAACAAACATATCGGTGCGATTATTCGTATTTCGAATTCTTTGGACATTTTGTGCTCAAGGAGCTACTTTCAAAATAATTCGATTTAATGGCGTGTGATGTGAACTGAACAAGCCTTTCATTGGATATATCTAATTTCTAATAGATCTCTAAGTAGGTAAAAATAGAGTATTTTTCGATTTGATTCCGAGAGTTCCAACCTTTGACAGCTGTTTCGTGGTAACCCACTCGCCAAAAACAATTTCTGGAAGCACTCAAAATCAAATCGAATCCACTCATAATTAATGCCGATAGGCAACGACAGTATATAACAAAAAGTAACTATAGATGTCACAAGTTACTCTCTGAGTAGGTATAGTTTTCTTTCATTGATAATAATATCTCAATTTAGTAGTCAACTCAACTTAGTTAATGAGTTTTGACTTCTTGTTGTTTTGTTATAAAAGAACTGTTTTATTATTAAAAGACTTTTGTTTGACATTAGAAGAGGCGACTGATTGTTTATTTCATTTCTTATTTGATTAGATACGTCTAAGTTTACTACTAATAAAAAAAATATAGATAGACGTCAAACAATATTAAATGCATAAAAATTTACTGAAAAAATTCGTGAAAATGAATGTTTAATTCGTAATACCTATAATTCTTATTATTTTTTCCTAATTTATTCCAATATTATGATTATTTGATAAACACACAAAACTGCCAATCTCGCGAGATCTCGAAATTGGCGAGATCTCGCGGTATTGTTATTAATAAACTCGCGAGATCTCGCCTGAGCCCTAATCTCGCGAGATTGCATTCCCTATACATATTGCGTCTCAAAGAAACATCACTGTGCCTACATTTTCGAACCATCTCAAAACTTCCCGGAGATATTTGGGTACTATTTTGATTGTATCCTGATTATATTAAGTCCTGTTTTAGTTGTGTTCTGTTTTATTTGTGTCCCATTTTAATTGTTATTTAATAAACTATTTTAATTTTTGTTATTCCATTGTCTATCAAGCGCAGTTCAATAGACGTAGGTAATAGTATAGTTGTTTTTAGGTAGATAAAATTCCCTATTACTTAGTATGTCTGCATTTGTTCAGTCTCTTATCATTCTTAAAGTTCTTCTAGAAAACTGTTTTTATGAATGGAGCCCTGCACTGTGTTTTATATACAATAAATGATGTTATATAATCAATCACGAATCTCTATTAGAAAATGATTAAATGGGCATGTGTTTCAGTAATGAGTCAATAAAGGTCATTGGCAAAATCTTCACAGCCTCACAAATAGAATAGAATTCAGTATCGTAATTTCTAGAATTCAACAGGAAAACAAGGTATTATTGGTAGTATAAAATGCGTAACGAGAATGAGTAGTTTTTATTAACCTTTCAGATTAATGACTGGTTAATATAAACCAACGCCTGTAATAAATCGGTGTGAGTAATAAGAACACGCGTACTGAGGTTCGTAGAACACCGTTTTTGTTTTTGAACCCCAACGATGAGATGTTATGATAGCTTGTGTTAATTTTTTCTATGAAATCTATAATCAGCAACCAAAATTAGACATTATCATTACTATCACTGCATACAACTAAATTTGATGACATACAAATGTAGATGAATGAGTGAGTAATTGTTTATTTATGTAGTGAGTAACAAAGTATATAAATGACTCGAAACTAGACAGAAAATCTATCAAAGAAAATGAACAGGTGAAAATTAAATACAATAACAATTTCAGTGAAAAAAACTGTTACTAGGATGTATTGATTTCTGTATTGATAGTCTGGTTCCATAGATACATAAAAATTATTGCGTTATCATAGTAACAATTAAGAACTCAGAAGGTGTCATTTTCAAAGTTTACGCCAAAAAATTCAACCCAGTTTTGCTCAATAGAATTTGAAAGAAACATATTAAACAATTGAAATTGTCAGGAATATTTTCACAGAAAAATATTTTTCCAGTGAAATACTTCTATAATCTGAAGAATTCTCTCATTTCACATAAAGAGTAATGTTCCTATTTATAATTATCTAACATATGATTCACATCGAAGTGGAGTGAGTGTTTCATGAGGAAGGATAATGAGAAAGATAATATCGTGTTTTAGTCATCGAAAAACGAGCAGATAAGCAACTAATATATTTGAATGTTTTACCTGTCACCTGTTAGACCTCATTTCCAATTAAATAAATACTCAGTTTGAGGTTTCATGGCCACTAGATATTCTTATGAACGTATTCACATTTTTTAAAACGAAACTAGCATTAAAATACAGGAAGAAACAAAAAAATGGCGCTCCAGGAAGCTCACTGGCATACTTGAGAGCCGTGGTGGTCGGCTGGTAGAGCGTTCGCCTCTCAAGCGAAAGGTCGTGGGTTCGATTCCCAGCGTGGTCTCCGGTCTCGTGCGTCGCACCATGCGTAAAATGGTAAGGGTTGCGTTTTCCCTAGCTCTCACAACTCTTTCGAAGACTTCTGAGGGTTGCTCGAAGAAGCGCAACAGGTTGACGTTAATAACAAAAATAATTAAAACTACAGTGGCGCATTTGCTTTATAACTCGAGGAAAACCCAAAAATAACTTCACCACATCATCTGAAGAGCAAGAATTATCCACATAGAAACTTATTGGCACATGCTTCAATCTATAAAACTTTTCTCATATTAGGTGTCTCCAATGCATTCAACTATTTATCCAAGGCACACAACTGTCTAAAATTGTAACCACTCCTTTTTGTATTTAGCCAGAACCAGAGAAAACGATGACTGCTTGATGAGGTAGGTGTTCATCTAACTTGATTCGTTGTAGAATGGAAGAGCTTCCCGGTGAACATTTTTTAAATTGTTACATATGTGAAACATAAACTTAACGTCTTATGAGTGATGGTCAACATCATCAATATGTAACCATTATACGTATTTTCTGAGGCGATAAGTCCCAATTTTCAGCGTTGTATCAACGTCGTACTTAAATGATCATATTTTCATTATCAAAATGACGTATCATGCTCAATGTCCAAATAGCATATTGTAACATATGTCAAGTAACTGATTCAAAACTTATGTTTCTAATACGACGGTCTTTTCTGAGGCGATAAGTCCCAACTTTCAGCGTTGTATCAACGTCATATTTTATTGATCTCATTTTCATCATCAAAATGACGTGTTATGCACAATGTCCAAAGAACATATCAATATATATATATATATATATATATATATATATATATATGTATATATATATATATATGTATATATATATATATATATATATATATATATATGTATGTATATATATATATATATATATATATATATATATATATATATATATATATATATATATATATATATATATATATATATATATATGTAAGTAAGTGATTCAAATATCATGTTCCCAATACTACGGTCCTTTCTGAGGCGATATGCCCTAAGTTTCAGCGATGTTTCGACGTCATACTTCATTGATCATATTTTCATTATCAAAATGACCTATTAAGCACAAAGTCCAAAGACTGAAAATGGTTATCATGGTATATTGTACAAGCTAAGCAGCCTATTAGGCCTTTTATGTATGTTATCATGGTAACCCAAGAGGTCCAATAACTAATGGACAATTCACTAAAGCTTTTGATAGTATTCATATACTGTTACTGAGTTTGAGATGATGCTTCGTAACTTCAATAGCAGCGACACCTATCGTTGGGTAGAATACTTCATATTGATTAAATTGATCAATATCTGAACATATTTTTTTAAGGTATTTAACTTACGTCAGGCAAATTATGCAAAGATACATAATTATTTGATCGTAAAATGTATCAATTTGAATAAATCATTTTCATAACTATATTATGAGGAATGAAAAATATGCACGTCTGATACCAAAAACATATATAAATGATACGTATACATTTGATTTTCAAAATGATCATCACCCAGGAGATATATAAACGATCTAATAGTTTATATTGATTATTTTGATCAGCAAATGAAAATATTTCTTTAGATATTCAACTCACGTCAGGCAAAGTATGCAAAAAAGTACCCAGGGTTACATGATTATTTGTTCAGAAAATGGATCGATTCAAATATGATATTTTCATTACTATATTACGAAGTATGTAAAATATTCATATTTTGCCTGATGTCAGGAAAAATTTGGAGAGACAATGTTTGGAAACATATATCAATAATATGTTTATATTTGATTTTCAAAATTACCATCACTCAAAAGATATATTTATGATATAATAGTTTATATCGATTATTTTGATCAATAAATGGATACATCTTTTTAGATATTCATCTTAGGTACGTCAGGCAAAGTATGCAAAAATACATAGTTATTTGGTCGTCAAATGTATCTAATCTAATATAATATTTTCATTGCTATATTAGGAAATTTTCATATTTTTCCTGTTGCCAGAAAACCTTTGGAAACATATATAAGTAATATGTTTATAATCGATTTTCAAAATAACCATCGCTCAAAATATATATAAATGATATAATACTTTTTATTGATTAATTTCATCAATAGGTGAACTTATTTGTTCAGGTATTTAACATACGTTGGAAAAAGTATGCAAAAATACATGGTTACTTGTTCAGAAAATGTAATGATCTGAATGAAACGTTTTTATTACCATATCATGGAAAACGAAAAGTACACATATTTTGTCTGATACCAGGATAACTTTGGACAGACAAAGTTTGGTAACATATATAAATAATATGTTTCATTCGATTTTCAAAATTATCATTACCCGGGAGATGTATCCACGATGGAATAGTTTATATCGATTATTTTGATCAATACATGAATATAATTCTTTAGTCATTCAACTTACGTCAGGTGAAGTATGCAAAAATACGTAGTTTTTCGGTCGTTGAATGGATCGAATACAATATAATATTTTCATTACTATATTAGAAAACATGTAAAATATTCATATTTTGCCTGATGTCAGGGAAACTATGGAGAGACGATTCTTGGAAACACACATAAATAATACGTCTATTTTCGGTTTTCAAAATTATCGTCACTCAAGATATGTATTAATGATATAATAATTTTTATTGATTATTTCGACCAATAATTATATATTTTTTTGGGGGCACATAAATTACGTCTGGCAAAATATGCAATAATACGTAGTTACCAGTTCAGGGTTAGGTTAAGCGAGTGTGAAAATTTCGAATATCGACATTTGAAAAGGTATTTCTTTTTCTATTATCTGCGTACAAAATTTCAGTAGGAAAGAAAATGCGCATTCTCTCACTTAGTCAGCATTTTAATCACCAAAAATTTTCGCCACCCGTGTTTAATAGCATTTTACAGTATTTTTATCAAGACTTCAAGGTATTTCAAAATTAGAGTCTTATTACGGATTTGAATGAAAATTAGAAATTACGTCAAAATTGGATCACAAACATTTTTTTAGGGTTGATGCAAAATTTATATAACTTTAAAATTCGAATGAGAATTAGTTTTTAATAATTTTTTTTTCAATACTTGTTCCTCTCTTCCGTTCGAAAAAGTAAAAAAGTTCTGCTATTGATTTACTGAATTTATTTTAAAACCTCACACAAACACGTAGAAATGTTTGATATCCTATTACTGATTAACGATCAATTATATCGAAGAGGACCATAGAAATAAATGAAATTAAAAGCAACATTATTCCATGCGTCATTGAGGTAGTTGACAAACTGTAACCACCTCGAATATTGATTGGTAATAATATGTAAAAATGCTTTCTCCACATCGAAGAATTGAAATTGTACTAATATTTGGTGAACAAATAATATAGATCACACCAAAAAGTAGTAGTGCCTAATGTGAATATACAGGCTCGGTACGATTTTAATTAAACTGGCTGTGTTCTACACGCAGGCTAGTTTTTTTTGGAAAATAATAACCACTAAATAAAGAGAATCAATTCAAATGTATCATACTGAATTGTCTTATGGCAACCCTGTTCATAACGTTTTACAGGAGTTTTTAGATACGATATACTAGTGTCATCATTGATTTATGGACAATAACAATTCAATATCCAACAAGTTCAGTCAAAGACAAATCGAAAACGTAAAGTATTCCATTAGTATTTTCAGATACGCAAGAATATCAACTTAGTCATTCCAAAGGTTCTTAGACTAAATTTATTTTTTTGATTGCCACTGTTTCGATATTGCTTAACTTTTATAGTTATTTGTGGTATTTTTCTTTGTAAAATATGTGATTCATCAATTTTATTCTAGTGTACAATCTTCAGTTCTTATTGTTTTTGAAATATTAAGGGTTATCTATCCAAAGAGTTTTTGCTTCCAATATAAAGAACAAATAATTTCCTGTTATTTATGTTTTGAAATACTGAGGACTATCCCAAGATTTTACTCTTCCAATATGATTTAAAATCTTTTGGTTTAGATTGCTGAGTCACCTTGCATCTCACCTTCCATCAAAGACTTTCTTTGAGAATAAAAAACGTCCTAGGATGAAAAAAGTGATGAGAACAGTGATATCATAAAGAGAGAGAGGGGAATGAGTTCACTTATATTCTCAATGCGATTTCTTAATTTTTTGTAATACTTCAGTCAGAAAAATAAGTGTTTTTTTTATGTTTTTTTGAAAGTATCGGTAGGTAGTGGAAAACAGTTGGGATTTCATTTGTTTATATAATCAATTGTGTCAAAGATAATATATGAGAATTATACAATTTTTTTGTGAGCACAAGTAGATAAAACCAATTTTTTTCGCAAATTCAATTTATGGACGTCCGTTCTATAAGTTAAGTGGTCATGTAGGTAGGGAGGACTTGTATACTTGATTATTTAAAGAAAGTGCAAGCTATGTGTAGACTTCTGTCGATCATATTGCGCCAGTAGAAATCTTCAAGTTTGTGAGAAATTCTGGATCTACTGATACCAAAAATTAATCTCTTTCAGGAATTTTGTAGTTTCTGTATGAGTCTTATGTCATTGCTATCTGGACAATTGTGATTTACCACATCGCAGTGATTGAAGTGAGACAAAACTAGTGAGACGCATGATATTCCTCTTATTTCTGTATTTAAGAGTGTAATCAGCCCTAAATTTTTTAGAGTTTAACTTAAAATCTATTTTGGAATCTCCAATTTTCAAATCGTAACTGTTTGCTTGCTCAGTAATCATTTCGTTTCCGAATATCATATCAATTGACTGGCTGGGGTTGATTCATATGATCTAGAATTGCATTTAGGTCCATATTAATACAGTTTACGGCTTCTCTGAGATTTTGCGGATCAAATGAAAAATATATCTGTGTGTCATTTGAGTCTAGATGGTAGTTGAAAAACTTTAATTTCTCAATGATAGTGGCTGTGTAAATGGTAGAAAACAAAGGACCCAAAATGCTTCCTTGTGGTATACCTGATTTTATTTACTGCCAATTTGATGCATCACTTATAAGAACATTTGTCTTCTATCGTGTAAATAAGATGAAATTAATAACATTGCTGTATCACTGAATTCGAAATAATGCAACATTGAGAGTAATACTTGGTGATTTATGGTGTCGAATGTACATATGTACCTACTCCTAATCGCAATCGAGGTATTTATTTTGTTTATTTGTCTAATACCTTCTGTTTTCTCACCTACCTCTAGGTTGAATCATTTCTCAAAAATCGAACTTTGAACACATCTGCTAAAAATTATGGGCACGTCGTGAACGACATATGCAAATATTTCGTAAAATACGACGGAAGATAAATCACATTCAAACTTTTTGTGTACTTTGTTTCCGCTTTAAATACAGTTTCAAGGCTCATGATAACAGTATTCATCATAATACAGCACGTTATTGAATGAGTTAAAAAGTAATCTGTGATAACAATTGAATGTCATGTTGCTCTCTCGTTATGTAGTCTTATCCATCTTTAAAACGTAAGTGCTTGATAAAAGAGTATCAGATTTATTATGATTCAAAATGGTGAAGATTCGTAAATTAGCACATGCTAAAATAACAGTGACTTTAGGTGGTTGTTGTTGTTGTTACATTTGGAATAGTTTTGTCAATTGCTTCGTTACGTGAGTATTTTTTTTACTTCAGAACGAAACCAGATTCCATAAACTTTTAAAATTTTATTTATTTTTATCTAAAGAGCTGCATAATGAATTTTGCACATAGTCATAAAATGCGCTCTCTTTGAATAGACTCGGTTCATAAAAGTAAATTATTGGAGGAAGATATTTTGTATTTTGTGAAGAAATTATTTATTAAAATTATAGCAGAACGCTTTCGACTTTAATAGTAATCATCAGTGCTACTCGTCAAGTGTACAAGAGCCAAAAAAATATAAAAACATCACGATGAGAAGTATTTAAAATTCGGTTCATTATTGACAATAATTACAGCTTAAAAATGGACCAGGATTTTTTCTTTTTTTTTGCTTGAGTAGTTCTTCAGTTTTGTGTTTTGACGGTTCTTCAATGTATGTTTTCCCGTGGTTCATGAGAGGAGCTTCGTTCCACCTCTCCCTTTGTTTTCGTTTGATCCAGTCTCGAATGCATCCTCGAATGTCGGATTAAGTAATCCCGAGTGCGGGTTCTGGGCCAATATATGGATTGATGAACCGTTTCTGGCTAGTTCATCAGCTTTTTTATTGCCTTCGATGCCACAGTGTCCAGGAACCCACATCAAAGTTGTTTTGTTGTGATCTGAGAGGGCACTGAGTTCTTCTTGGCATTCCCATACCAGTCTTGATGTCATCTTCGGGTTCATAAGAGCCTTCAGTGACGCCTGGCTGTCTGAACATATTTTGATCCTTGCATTACGCATTTCCCTCATGTTGATTTCTCTTGCGCATTGCAAGATAGCATACATCTGTGCCTGGAATACGGAGGTGTTTGTTCCTAGTGAGACGCTTATTTGGTAGTTTCTCTCCTCACTGTATATTCCAGCAACAGTTCCTTCCCTGGTTTTGGATCCGTCCGTATACCAGATCCTCTCTCTCTTTCGATCTTGTATGATAACCTCGAAGTTAATGTTGAAGAAGTATCTAGGAGTCATGTGGTCCGTTGGTTCCATTTCAAGAATGTTGCCTCCCAATATATCCTTTATCTTGTTGTGATCCGATCTATTGCTTGATTTTTGTTGCCTTAGAAGTCCCATTCTTGTCTCTCCCATAATTGTTATCAATCGGAGGGAGGTCCAACAGTGCTTCCATGGCTAGTGTTGGTGTTGTTTTCATAGCTCACGTTATGATAAGGCATGCAAGTCTTTGTACCTTGCTCAACTCAGCCGCGGCAATTTTTTGTGTTGTCTTTGTCCACCATACCAAAGATGCATATGTGATCATGGGTTTCACCACAATGTTGTATATCCAATACATCATTTTGGTATTTAGCCCCCATGTTTTCCCGTGTGTCCGTCTGACTATCATCAACGTCGCCTCGGCTTTCTTTTTTACTTTTGCCAGGTGTTGGTTCCATGTGAGCTTCGAGTCTAAAATCACCCCGAGATATTTGGCTTTCCCCGACAGCTGTATGAGGGTACCTTGGAGGCTCAGAGGTCCTAAGCTCTCTAACTTCCTTCCTCGGGTAAACGCTACAATGGTTGATTTGGAGGGACTAATGGTTAGGCCCTTCTTATCTATCAGATTTAGGGCTATTTGCATTCTTTCCCTAACCGTGTTGTTAAATTTACCCAAGTGTTTTGTGTCCACTCCTCTCGAGTGTAATTAGCAGGTCTTCCACTACCAGGTTCCACAGCAGTGGGGACAGGACCAGGATAGTCCTGGATGAAACAATTTTACTAGAACGATGTTTTTTCCCTCAGCTCCAAACTTATTCAGACCTATTCTTTACATTTGAAAATTTTGACCATTAGCATTTTGAGGGCGAAGATTTGCGTATTTTTATAACTTTCGTAGTATTATTGGCCAATTGGTGCAATTTTAGTTTTACATAACCCCCACAAAAGAAGTCTGACGGTCATAAATCAGGAGATCTAGTAGGCCAATTTATAATGATCCTCGCCTTACAATTCATCTCTCATAAAAATGTTTCTCATTGTTACTTCGTCATTGTTTTATTCATTATTGTAATTCCAGCCAGAAGAAAAACCTTCAATAATACAAACTGTACAATCAATGTTAATATTTATGGTAAATAAAATAAGTTTGTATTTGTTGTTAATTTAAAAACTAATGCTGCATTCAATAAAAAATAATCCTGGTCATTGTCATATTTCAGAAATGTCAAATTTGAAAGTTTGGCGACCGTTGCTATGGGTAACGGACGCAAAATAAAATTTCGCGTAGTGTTGAGAAATACTCACTTCGCTTGCGATTGCACGAAAACGTACGTTAAGTAACGGAATACATATAACACAACATACGCTGACGCAGTCCACAAAAAAAAAGATTGACGCGGTCGTGGTCCTAGAAAAAACATTTCAGCCAGAGAAAAACAATTACTCGAAAAGCGATGCCGTCAAAACAAGTGAAAACGAGGTAAATCTAAATATTTATGTTACATTTTCCTGAATCCGTTATCTTACCTAAATGCAAACGTTGAGCCACTGACGACTCGATTTTTAGTCCAAAAATAATAGAATGAAGCGCAAAAACTCCGGACTTTGCTGCCAGATCTTTTTCATAATTTTTGGAACAATTATAGTAATGTGAAATTTAGGGAGGCCTGGTATTTTTGGCAAAGGTGCTTTGCTTTCAATTAGAATTTGAAATAAAGGAAGAGGAATACGTCTTGAGATTCATACCTATTCCACGACACGATGTTACTGAAGGTCTGAAAAAATCATTTAGTCTTAGACAATCTCTTCAAAATGCTAGTATTTACGATTCATCTATACTTAGTGCTTTCAATAACTTCAATAAGCACTTGAAAAGTTACTGCAAGTATTCTGCCAACGCTTTCAAAAGTTTTGAAAAAAATTATAGCTCTGAGAAAAAACTTTTACCGGCAAATCAATCTGGATTTAGAAGCGGCTATAGTTGCTCGACAGCCTTGAGAGCTGTTGCTCATTGGACAATAATAAAATTAGCGCCCTATGTATGATTGACTACTCTCGTGCTTTCGATACACTGAATCATCAAAATTTGATATCAATTTTAAATTACATTGGCTTTAACAGACAAGCAGTAGAACTGCTCGAGTCATTCTTAACCAGTCGTCAAAATAGGTTTTCTCTGCGACAAAGAGTACCACAGGGTAGTATTTTGGGGCCTCTTTTTTAATATATTATATACTTCGAAACTTCATTCCGATTTTTCCTACTGTGATTATTATCATTTGTATGCAGATGACACGCAAGTTTGTTATTCTTTCAAATTGAAAGACATACTACAAGCAAATCATATGCTCAATAACGATTTGGCAGCACTTGTATCATTGTCGAAAAAACATAATTTGAGAATAAATGCTTCGAAGTCATGTGCTGTTGTGTTCGGAAACAAGAGAATGGAGCTAACAAATGAACTACAATTATTAGTCAAAGATGAAATACTAAACTTTAGTGATTGCGTCAAAAATCTAGGGCTACATATAGACTCAGAATTACGTTTCAACAAACATGTTACCGCGAAAATGAACATTGAAACTAAAAAAATGTTGACTTACTCAATGGTTTTATCTCACTTCCTCAATGGTTTTATCTCACTTCAACCATTGCGACACATTCTATGGTCCATTTCTTCGTAAGGCAGATGCATAGCGGATTCAAAAAGTCTAAAAAATTATTATTTATTGTTGTTGGTGCAGTTGATTGTGATCTGAAAATTAATACAGCTCCGCTTGTTGTCTAGAGAATAGTCATCATCTCATATTTTTACTTTCAGTTTTCCTATTCAACACTAGTAAATTTATTTCGAACTATAAAACTATCCAAAGTGTAATTTTAGAAAAGCTAATTTCGTTTTGCAAACTGTTTTAAAGTTTTTATATTTCCTTAACGTATTCATTATAATTCTCCATTCAAAACATACTCATCTTCAACTCAATTTCATTTTCACACTACGATATGAAAATCATTTGCATGTAAGGAATTTAACTTCCTTTATATTCAAATTATATTGCTTCCGTTCTATTAATCGCTATTCGAGACAGTACGCTATGCCTATTTTTAGAGCACAAAACTGGCAAATGTCATTGTCAATCCAAATTCCGGTGTCGTATTTTTAGCGAGACTTTTCTGAAGTCGACCTGTTCAATGTTACCAGCGTAGGAAGAACAACTATTTTCAATGGTACCATATGACCTTCTTTCGCTGGCAACCGACTGAATATTAAATATGTATTCATTATGCAACCGTTTGGATTACCAAACAAAGTATGAATCCGTGGTCGCCACATTTTTCAATGCATAGTCAGCGGAAGTCTGTATCCAAGAGCTTTTTTGCAGCGTGTGGCGCTCAATTTAGCTGGGTGTTTGTTTTGTCTATTTATCCAATGTCCTCAATAAACAGAGGTTGGATATCGATTTTTGAGACTTCAAAGGCCAAGCACGAACGAATTTTGATGACTTATTAAAATGGGATGGATAAAAAATTTTACAGTCAGGATTAATAAAATAGATTTATCCATCCGAGGTTTGAAACATCAGCATAAACCCAGAAGATTGTCTGATTATAGTTAGACAACTACTGTTTTCTAATTCCAATCTGTCCACCTTTCACATATTGAATTTATCCTTTTGGTCCCTAAACAAAACTTTATTCAATTCAACAATTCCATCCATTTTCAAAAGTCAAGTTTAGCCATGGGTTCTAATCCCAGTTCATTGTTAGCAGAAGTATTCATGTAAAATTTTGAAATTTCCAATTTACCATTTCAGAAAACCACAACTTTTTAATTTTTTTTTTCATTCTGGCACCGTTATGTCGATGACACTTTTCAAGTGCACTTTAGCTGACCTTAATAAAATTTAATCATTCCCAGTTCTTTCAACAAAGAATTCAGTTCACTATGGAAATTGAAACAGATAATAAATAACAATTTTTAGACCTCATGATTCATAAATCAGAAACCCTATTAGAATTCTCCATATACCGTTTCTTTTATCATGTGGTAACATTGCTATATTCTAAACCGTATAATAGATACAAAGACGATTGAATAGGGAAAAAGGTAACTATTGTGATGAGCAGCAAGTTGGCCAAAGAAAATTTACCAGGTACTCTCGTCCGTCCCGAGTTATATAGGAAAAACTAAAAATGCTGATTTTGAAATGTACTATAACGATGTAACAATAAATCTTTAATTAAACGTTTCGTGTCAACACGGCCGCCATCAACTTTTTTTTTAAATACGGACCTGTCTTTTTTATTACAAATATTGATAAAGCGATAAAATCACAATTCAATGGTATATCACACTTGATATTTTTATAACGTTTCATTTAAAATAACTAGCATTATCAGTAACAACAATTTTTAATTACAGTCCTCTCGTGAGTTCTTTTGTAAATTGTTTTGATTTCTTCAAAACTCATTCAACTATTGGCATCCTTCAGACACCCAATAATTTCGATAAGAAGATGCCCTAACACAACGAACATTTGTATTTATCCTTTATGGAAATTTTTATATTACATTAATCCTTGTTTCTCCTGAATCAATTTTTATACGGAATATTTTTATAATTCTCAATCCTGGAAGTAACGAAAATATTAGTTTTTGGTCAAAATACGATTGTTGTCTAATTTGATACAATTAAATAGAATCTCACTACATTTACCATTTTTAAAGGTAGGCTTTGCTTGGTTTCTAGGGCAGGAAAAATAAATGAGTTGTTGACTGTAAAGAAGTGTCAGGCGTTTATGCACTCGGTTACATCTTATTCAAATGACGAAAGGACTGATATGCTATTTATTTATGCAAAATCAAATAGAAATCCTCTTTTGGCAAGAAATATGTATGGTGAGCTATACCCAAATCGTCGTATTCCAAACATTCAAATGTTCAGACGACTAGAGTGAAATTTTAGAGACTGTGGTGCATTTGATAGAAATAATACTAAAAAATGTATTGTTACTGGAAGTTTGATGAACCAAATAAATGTTTTGGGTAAGCAAATATTACCTTACAAAGATTAACGAAGTGAAAAAAACTTTTTCACTCAGTTACAAAAATATTTCTAATCAAGATTGTTCTTTACGAAAAATTGCCCACATAGTAGGGTTTTCTGTAAAATCTACCAGAAATATTCTTGAAAAGAACAAATACAAATGCTACAGGATAAGTTCAACACCTTAATGAAAGGGATTACGGAAGGAGAGCACGATTTGCGATGTGGTTAAGACGGAGAAATAGAGAAGTTGTAAATATTTGTAAAAATATAATATGGACGGACGAATCAAAATTCATCAACAATAGTTGGTCTAACAGAAACATCCATTATAGGTGAAGTAATACAAATGAACATTTAGACAGAGAAACCAATTTCCTAAAGGTTCGGAATAAATGTTGAACATCCGCCGTGAAATAAATACAATATTTTCAACAAGACGGTGCCCCTCCCCATAAAGCAGCAATAGTAACATTTAGATGCAATATTCCCAACAGAATGGATTGGAAACAATTGCCTGGCCAGCTCGATCCCCAGACCTTACTACTTTAGATTTTTTTTTGTCTTGGGATAGATACATAAAGGATTAAGTTTTTTCGACACCTAGCACAGATATCGACCATCTCAAACAAAAAATAAGAAATGCATGTAATAGCATTACACCCATCATGCTAGAAAATTGCCACAGAAATTGTATGGACAGACAACTTATGTGCATTCAGCAAAGAGGTCGTCAATTCGAGCATTTAATGTATTGGTTTTATTTTCCCCCAAATTCATTATAAAATAAAATATTTTTCTGTTTGTTTGATTTCTTCTACACTTAAGTTTTTTTCTCGGGTATATTGCTTTTGTTCTTCTATGAAACTACAGACATCTTTCATGCATGTTTATAGTGTAGATACAATTTTCATAGATACATTTATTCAAAACGTCTCTGATAATTTATATGGAAGCGTTAGGTTTTGTGGGATTCATAAACGAACTAACGACAGGACCGTAATTGGAAATTGTTGCCACTGAGGATGCTAGTTATTTCAAATGAAATGCTATAAAAATATCAATTGCGATATACCACTGAATTGTGATTTCATCGCTTTATCAATATTTGTGCTAAAAAATACAGGTCCGTATTTGAAAAAAAAGTTGATGGTGGTTGTGTTGACACGAAACGTTTAATTGAAGGTTTATTGCTACGTTGTTATAGTACATTTTGAATACTATAAAACTTTTCCTTTCCATTTTTTTATATTTTCTGAAATAACAATTCTATTCATAAAACACCAAAAACGGCATTTTTAGTTTTTCCTTTATAACTCGGAAAGGGCGTGAGTCCCTGTAAATTTTCTTTGACGAACTTACTGCTCACCATAATAGTTACGTTTTTCCCTATTCAATCGTCTGTCTATTACGGTTTAGAATATAGCAATGTTCCCACATTATAAAAGAAACCTGTATAGAATACCGACCTTTTCTGCCAACATCATACCTTTTCACGTTTTTAACCGTCTGTTCACGGTACCTTTCAGCGATTCAAACTTTTCAACAGAACTCAATATAATTATACAAATTGCCTATAATAATGATTTTTCAATCCACCTAATCGACAGATTATTTTACAGATACGTTAGTAATTTGTAAAACTATGGATTAACCCAATAAATTTTACCAAATAAATATTTTTCTTCGTCCTGTTTTGGCCCCCTTTCATTAAAACTAAAAAATACCCCTCTCAACAAACTCAATGCCAATAATTTTAAAAATTTCTCAATTTCATTTTGCAAATGTCTCCATTTCATTTAAAATCTCTGATAATCTTTAACATTTTTTAGTTCATTCTAACGTTAAATTCCCAATGTTGGATAAGTCTGGAATTTATGACTTGAACTGTTCTATCCTTGATTGTAATGCTTACTATATTTGCCAAACAGGCCGCAAGTTTAGAATTCGACTAGCTGAAAACGTCTGAATTATAAAAAAAAATAGGTTCCATCCATATTCATTCCAATCAATACAATATTTAAGGTTTGGTGAGTAACTACTTTCAAATCTGAACGATCTTGAAAATTTACATACACTGACTCGAGAAGAAACTGCAACAGAACATATCAAAAATCTATATAATCAACACAAAACAACACAAACGGAATGTCAAACTAGCTAAAATTTAATATAACAAGAAATAATACAAAATTCAAGTAATAAATCTGAGGAAACATGAAAATAGACATGTCGGGGCGTGGCGCAGTGGCTAGAGCTTCCGACTCTGGTTCGAAAGGTCCGGAGTTCGAGCCCCAGTTACGGCTGGGATTTTTTAATTTAATTTGACCGATTAAATTATTCAAATCTCGTGGCTGGACTGGGGTGAGTCTCCTGCACGATTCGCTGTTGCGTTCCAATTAACAGTGCTGCTCCTAAGGTGGCGCATGGAGTTAGTAACAAAGGCCTATCCAGAACACGTGGCTAATGACCATAGCAGTCGATGCCAAAAGACACCAAAGAAAAAATAACATTAGACGACGAACTCACTGTTAAAACAAAAAAAATAAAAACATATCTGGCTTGAGTGACCTCTATTTCTTTAATCTTTATCAACATCGCTATATGATATTTTTGAAAAAATAATAACCAATCGTATTAACTCCTACCTCAAAATAAATAATCGATTGTGTGATAATCAACACGGTGTTAGGAAAGAAAGATCTACAGAAACGGCTTCATGCTATCCACTTAACCATGTTCTGCAAAAGATTGATATTTATCTCTTCTGTTTGATCTTTCAAATGCTTTTGATACCGTAGATCCTAGTAAATTAGTTTCTGGGCTGAATGCCCTAAATTTTCCTCAGCATGTGATAAACTGTATATACTCTCATACATGACAGCACGACATATGATGATGTTCCAGAAAATATCCTGTGAAACTAGGAGTTCCCCAGGGTTCAGTACTGGCGCCGCTCCTTTTCACTATTTTTATTAATGACCCATCTGAGCACATGAAGGCTCACATAACTATGTACGCTGACGATACTACAATTACAATCGCTAGCAATAATATTGACGAATTGAAAGCAGAATTAATTAGAGTTGTTGATTAATTTGGATCCTGGTGCCAAAGTAATTCGTTAATACTCAACGTAGATAAAACAATAACAGTTAATTTTTATCGAAGGCGCCCGCCCAATATGTAATGTAAATGTAATTTTGGATATAGAATTCATTTTATTATATAAGTTACTTAATTATTTATTGCAAACATTTCATGACATGCCATATGTACTACCAGTTCCTGAAATGGTTAATACGTTTCTATTCTATTTTGATTATTGAGAACTCAGACAAACTCAGACAAACGAAAAATACTTAAAAAATTAATTTAGACGGCAGTATCAAAATTGAGAAGAATGACATATTTAAAATGCTATTGAAGTGAAACTTTTTCATTTTTATTTCTGAATTGTGTTGAAAATGTACGTAGAAGTAGGTTCTCAACCTCACGCGATATCAATGAAGAGGTAGAACAGGTATTAATGAACAGGAGTAACAGGAAATGATTTAGACTCCAAGTCAAAAGTTTTTGAAGAATTAAAACTAATGGAAGAGAAATCTAGGTTATGGCTCCTACAGAAAAAGGGCAAAATTAATCAAATGAGTTTTCAATTTTCAATCAAACAAAAAACACACTATCAAATTACAAATTAAAAAACTCCATATTGTTTGTAAATTTCGTAATAGTGCGATTATACAATACCGAAACCGAAACAATTACTTTAACCGGTCGGTGGTTATTCCTAGCTTTTCCTTTGAGAAAATGTCTCAAAGGCGATAAAATTGATCTGGAGATGAATATCCTACACAGGCCGCCATAGCCTGACAGCTAGACAATGTGTTTATACATTTTTCAAAACCTATCCTGTTAACATTTTAAATCAGATTGACTGAGATTACTTTCGTATAAACAGTGAACAAACAAACGCGTAATAGGTTTCTGATGGATTTTCTATTTTAGAATTGGAAGAGAGAGTTGTTTGCACTGATTCGATTGAATTTCATAACTATAATGTTTTCTGACTATAATTGTTCAGATTATTTATTTTTTTACCATTTTATGACCAAAGAGTTAATTTGTCTCGAAATTGGGACGCACCGTAATTAGAGCAATGGAAAATACTAAGCTGGCACTAAAAGTTTTTTGAATCGCGTTATATCATGCCGAAAGCAAATGGCCAATCAGTATACTCCACATACTTCAGTTTATTGGCAGCTATTAAGTGGACCTACTACAAATTCAAACGTTCTAGTGTAAAAACAAAGGACTGAGTTGGACTAAATGCATTTTTGAATCAACTTTGCGCAGACAACATCTCCTTGGCTCAGGTTTAGGTAAGGTTTGAACGTGAGTGGGCCCGTATCAGGCCCTCCACTGTGGCCAATGGCCTATTGTGGCTCACTTTATGGTTATATTTCTCCCAGTATATCCAATCTCTTACGAAATTGAGGAATGTATTGAGAGAACAATTTACCAGGCTTTCTGGCCTTACTGTCGTATCGCTAAATATTGAAAATCTGGTTCTGGCCGCTGCTGGACATGTACGCAGAATGTGTTTAGCGATTTTATGCATGTGATATTTGAGTTCACAGTGACCAGTAACTCTGAGATGCGCTCTGCTGAGTTCTAGCAGTTTGTCAGAGTCCTGTTTTTTCCTTGTACAAGCAATAAATGCTTTGGCCCGGTAGACTACGCCAGTACTCGAGTCTTTTATTGTCTGCCCAAGCTGTTATGACATTCTTGGCAGTGCTATATGCTAAACGGATTACTGGTCCTGGTCCAGTGAACATTGTTTCGGCCCCCCTTTTGCTAGGGCGTCCGCTGTTTCGTTTTCTTCTAGGACCTGGTATCCAGACTAGGGTAACATTGTTGCGTTGCGCTAGTCGGTTTAAGGTGTCTGCAGTTCCATACTGCTCTAGAGTTTTAGTTGTATTCAAGCGCTTTCAGTGCTGCTTGACTATCTGAAAATATTTTTATTGTCTTTTGTGTGTTGTGTCGATTTTCCAGCTCCCTTGCTCATATTTCAATGGCATTTACCTTTCTCTCAAATATCGTAGCTAGTTTACCCATACTGAATGAGCGTTTCACTACTGGGTTCATCCCTTATATTCCGGCTCCGACACCTTCCAATGTTTTGGAACCATCGGTATTCCTTGGCTTCCTCAAAATCTTCTTCTTCGACATTTCCTCAAACGCTCAAACTCTCCCAGTTAGTTTTTACTGTCTTCTTTTAACCTCATTTCTAATGTATTTATTGCAATGTTTTATTTCGTTTGCACTATGATTCACTGCTATATAATGATGTCGGTATTGCGATTATAATATCAGTTCAATTATCATTTTCTTGATACGGTTTTATCAATAGTTGTTAGTTTTATGCTGTCTAATTAAGC
This sequence comes from Chrysolina oricalcia, assembly GCA_944452925.2. NCBI lineage: Eukaryota > Metazoa > Arthropoda > Insecta > Coleoptera > Chrysomelidae > Chrysolina > Chrysolina oricalcia. Next base: position 63,974,760 of record OX101812.2, read on the forward strand.
GTTTATTTCTTCGTCCCTTATATAGCATTCTTGTAGACTGAAAACCAAATCCATGTTCACATTCAAAATGCTGTTTATTAATTATGGCTGTTAGGACTCTGTATATTATGTTCCGTTTAACTTGAAATATCAAGAGAGTATATGTATCTGTTTATAAAAAATGTTAGCAACTGTTGAAAAACTGTCAATAAAATATAATCACCTTTCAAAGTAAAAGTCTTCAAAAATAAGCATTTTTCTTGAGTAATTCTCACATAATCAACATTTGGCGACCGTGACAGGACAGTATGGAGAATTTAGTAAACCTCAAGAAAGAAAGATCACAGTTGAGAAGAATTTTTACCAAGGCTTGTCGAGACATAGACGGTCTTTTGCAAAGTAAAGAAACCACCCAGGAAGTTGTTTTGTCTCGTCTAAAGCAATTAGAAGATAAAGGCAACAGACTATTCATACTAGATGACCATGTTAATAAGGCATTGTTAGCCCAAGACCTTGGAGACGAGGAAATTGATCAAGAGTTTGATACAGCAGAATCGTACAGAGATACTTTAATTTCGTATCAAACCAAATGCGATACACATTTCACACCTGTTACTTCCGTTCCCGTACCAAAACTGCCAGAAAGTGGTGACAATTCCGGTGCTGAGTCTTCCAGGAATGACAGTATATGCAGCAAGAAGTTGGGAAGAAAATTTAGACTACCGAAGTTGGAGCTGAAGAGATTTGACGGCAATGTAAGGAGTTGGATAGGATTTTGGGGCCAATTCCGTAAAATCCATGACGACGAAGATATTGAAGATGACGACAAATTCCAGTATTTACTTCAAGCGATGGAACCAGGAACTGCTGCCCGAGAACTCGTCGAAAGTTTTCCACCTTCCGGGGCGAATTATGAGAAGGCGATCGACCAGTTGAAGGCCAGGTTTGCTAGAGATTCGTTTTTGATCGAAGTTTACGTGAGAGAACTTCTCAGTTTGGTTCTGAAACAAGCAACACAAAAATCAGGTATGAGTTTGACTTCTTTATTCGATAAGTTAGAAACTCAGTTACGAGCTTTGGAGTCACTTGGGGTAACTAGAGATAAATATGCGTCCATGCTTTATCCATTAGTCGAATCAGCATTGCCTGAAGACATCCTGAAAAGTTGGGAACGACATCGTAGTTTTAATAAAATGTCACTGTCAAAAATTTCAGGCTCTGCGAGCAATATTAACGGACAGGAAAATGATGTTTATCATACTGAAAATTTACAATTTTTATTAGATTTCTTGCGAACGGAGGTCGAGAGTGAAGAAAGAATCAACCTTGCACGAACCAGTTTTTTACCAGAGAAAGAAAGTAAAACGTCCAGGACCAACACGATATCCAGTAAGAAAAAGGAAGTTGGACAAGGTGAGACAGAATTATATACTGCTGCTAGCCTACACACATCAGGAGGAATGAGTAAGAAAATATTTCCTTGTTCATTTTGCGATAAATCTCATTCTAGCCAAGACTGTATAAAAGCCCAAAGTTTATCTTTAGATGAAAGGAAAGAAATATTAAAGAAAAATCATTGCTGTTATGCCTGTTTGAAACGAAATCATAGCATAACTAAGTGTCGAAATTTCGTTAAATGTCTTTTTTGCGGGAAAAAACATTTTCCCATTTTGTGCCCTGACTTATTTAACAAAAAAGAGGTTACACAAAAAGGTAATGAAAAAGAAAATACACAAGTTGAAAGCGCATTGATAAATAGCAATTCAACTGAAACATTATTGCAAACTCTCAATGTTAGAATCAGTAATGGCAGTAAAAATAAAATCATTAGAGTTTTGTTGGATTCTGGGTCTCAAAAGTCTTACATTCTGACAGATTGTGCGAAAGAAATGAGTCTCCGGGAAATTGGTCAGGAAACCATAATACAAGGCGTTTTTGGAGGACAAAATTTAGCTCCTCGAGTCCATAAAGTTTATGAAGTAAACATACAGAGTATGAATAATAACATGTCTTACAAATTTTCGATTTTGGAACAAAATAAAATTTGTGGGTATGTTCCAAGATTACAAGATATATCATGTATCAATATTCTCCGTGATAAAAACATATTTATTTCTGATGTTGGACCAAACCCTTCAGTCATATCATTATTATTGGGTGCTGATGTTTTGAGTTCTATAATCACAGGCACTATAGAAAAACTAGACAATGGTTTAGTAGCCATGGAAACACTTCTAGGATGGGTTTTAATGGGACAACAAAATCAAACTACTTCTCTGATTTCTCTTGCTTTCTTCAATAATGTATCTATTTCGAATCTGTGGAGTTTGGATATATTGGGAATTCATGATCCTGCTGACTCGAAAACAAAAGAAGCTTTGGGGGCAGAAGTTTTGAGGGAGTTCAGGGATACCATAACTTGTAATTCTGATGGTAGATATGAAGTTAGATTGTCATGGGTTCAGGGACATCCTACTCTTGCAAATAATGAGGAGATGGCTAAAAAACGTTTGTACAGTACTACCAAAAAACTTCTCAGTATGAATAATTTCAATGAATACGATCAAGTTTTCAATGAATGGTTGAAATTAGGTATCATTGAAGAGGTGTCCATGACTGAAAAACCATATATTCAACATTATTTACCTCATCACCCTGTTATTAAGGAAAATAGCGCTACTACAAAAATTAGACCAGTTTTTGAGGCAAATTCTAAAGACACGAATGGTTTTTCATTGAATGATTGTTTGAATAGTGGACCTAATATGATTGAGATGATTCCACAATTGATACTGAGATTCAGATCAGGCTTGATAGGGGTCATAGCAGATATTAAAAAAGCGTTTCTACAGATAAGTTTGGAAAAAAATGATAGGAACTATTTAGCATTTCTTTGGTGGGAAAACAACGAACAAAAATTGGAGAAAATATACAGACATTGTCGAGTAGTATTTGGGGTAACGATAAGTCCATTTCTATTAGCTGCCACTATACAATATCACTTAGAACAAGTGTCAACCAATTTTACCGCTACAGCAAATAAACTGAAAAACTCTTTTTATGTAGATAATTGCATAACTAGTGTAGATGATGAAAATGAACTAAATGATTTCATTGATGATGCAAAACATATTATGTCTTTAGCACATTTCGAGTTAAGAGGTTGGATTTATAATTCTGGGGGAAAACATGATGACAAAGTTCTAAATGATTCCGATGTTTCTTCTGAAGGTACTTCAGTCTTTCTTTTAGGCATGATGTGGAATATTCGAGATGATTTGATATACTGTAAAGTTGATATCGGGGATGTTATCAGTGAAAATCCAATTACAAAAAGGGGGTTATTATCGACTGCCCAGAAAATATTCGATCCCATCGGTTTTACATGCCCTACAACATTGATTCCAAAACTGTTATTACAAAATACATGGAAACTCAAAGTGGGTTGGGATCAAGCATTACCCTCAGAAATAGTAAAATCATTTGATCATTGGCTCAAAGAGATTCATTGGTTGAAATTTTGTACCATACCTAGGAAATTGTGCCCTATTCCAAAACCGGAAGATTTGAAAAAACTTTCTCTACATGTTTTCGTTGATTCCAGCAAATTAGCGTATGCTGCTTGTGTTTTTCTAAGAACCGAATTCAATAACTCGATATCAGTCCAACTTTTACTAGCTAAATCTCGCATAGCTCCTATGAAACCAATAACTCTCCCAAGGTTAGAACTTTTAGCTGCTGTTATAGGAGTGAGATTGTGTAGAGCTGTGAAAGAAGTTGAGGAATTCACATTGTTACAAACATTTTATTGGAGTGATTCCATGGTAGTGTTGACATGGATCAAAACAAAACTAGCATGGAATACATTTGTTGGGAATAGGGTTAAAGAAATTCGTTCATATAGCTTGATTAGTGAATGGAATTATGTACCAGGCGATATGAATCCAGCTGATCTCCCATCTAGAGGATGTAGTCCGAAGGCATTGTATAAATCGGAATGGTGGGAGGGACCATCTTGGCTGAAGGAACCATCACACAAATGGCCTAGATCCGAGATCACATGTTCTCAAGAAGAACTAAATATGGAGAAAAGTAAGAACACTGTTTCGATTTTGATTAAAAATCGAGTTTTGTTAAGCACAGGTTTTTATTACTTTTCCAAATTCTCAAAAATTGTCAGGATGGTTGGATGGATGTTCAGATTCAAGGAGAATTGTCAGAGGCGACATTCACATAAAGGTGAACTGACAAGCGATGAGGTGGAAAAAGCTGAAATTTCACTTCTGAAAATCATTCAACAGGAAAGTTTGGAAGAAAATCTGAAGGAATGTAATGAGAGGTTGATTGCGGGATTTGAGGTATTTCGAGATGAGAATGGCTTGTTAAGAGTTAAAACACGATTAGTTGATGGGGATGATAATGATAGTTTCAAATATCCCATTTTATTACCATATAAACATGAAATCGTGAGGAGACTCATTGAGGAACAACATAGACTTTCTTGTCATGCTGGTACCCAAATACTACTCAGTATACTCCGACAGAAATTCTGGATATTGAGAGGAAGGAAAACTATCCGAGAAGTTTTGCTAAAGTGTGTTGTATGCAAAAGGCATAAACAAAAAGCAATCGAAACACCTTTTGCTCCACTTCCAGCAAACCGGATCAAGAGTGCTGCTGTGTTTGAAGTCACAGGCATTGATTTAGCCGGTCCACTGTATCTGAAAGGAAACGAAAAATGTTGGATTGTCATTTTCACGTGTGCCATATACAGGGCAGTACATTTTGAATTGGTACTTTCTTTATCTACAGATAGTTTCATCATGAGTTTGAGGAGATTTTTTGCACGAAGAGGAAGAACATCTATAATTTACTCGGATAATGGAACCAACTTCACAGGGGCAAATAATCATTTTCAGAAAATTGATTGGGATCAAGTCTTAATATTTTCCAATGTGAAGAAAATAAAATGGAACTTCATTCCACCAACAGCTGCCTGGTGGGGAGGATGGTGGGAGAGGATTGTTCGAATTGTTAAGGAGTTACTGCGTCGGAACTTAGGAAGGGCTTCAGTGCATTATGAAGAATTGTTAACTTTAATCTGTGATTGTGAAGCTACTATAAACTCTCGACCTCTAACTTATATTTCGGAAGATTCGAATGACATGATTCCTTTAACCCCAATCATGTTTCTACAGGACATAGGAAATGCAGAGGTTCCAGATATTGATAAAATTGATAGAAGTCATTTGATTCGTCGATTCCGATATTTACAAAAATTGCGAGAAGATTTACGAAAACGATTCAAAAATGAATATCTGGCAGAACTGGTCAACACTGGTCGACGCAATAAACATCGGCTGTAGATTGGAGATATAGTTCTCATTGGATCTGACAATCTGAAACGAGTTGATTGGCCGATTGGAATGATTTTAAATATATTTCCCGGACACGACAAGGTATCAAGAGTTGCGAGAATAAAAACAAAAAATTCCGAAATCATAAGGCCACTTCAACGTTTATTTCCATTGGAAATAACTGCTAGCGAAGGTGACGTATTGAAGAAGAGAGGAAATGGGGATACAAGTATTCTGGTTGGTCGACGTTCTACTTCCGTTGGGGATGAAGACAAAGAAAAGGAGGAAAATGTTGAAAGAAGAACAAGATCCGGAAGAAAAGTGAAAAAACCAGAAAAGTTTATTCCTTGAAAATTATTTATGCATAAGTTATTGTTGTTTACAATTTTCCCATGTAAATTGTAAAGGTGGGAGTATGTTAGGACTCTGTATATTATGTTCCGTTTAACTTGAAATATCAAGAGAGTATATGTATCTGTTTATAAAAAATGTTAGCAACTGTTGAAAAACTGTCAATAAAATATAATCACCTTTCAAAGTAAAAGTCTTCAAAAATAAGCATTTTTCTTGAGTAATTCTCACATAATCAACAATGGCCCTTTTCACATTTCAGATTTCTCACTAAAACAATCTCATATCTTCTTTCTTTGAGGAGTAGAAGGGGACACGTGAAAGGGAGAGCTACGAGGTTACTCCATCTGTCCGTGCTTTGCCAAACTCTGGTCGTACTCTTTCAAATCTTTCGGAGAAAATTCATCAAAAATTCGTAATTTTAAATCATCAATACTATATAGCATGTGCTATAACGTGAACCTTCGATTCAAGATGCCCTCTCAGAGAAAACTCTATAGGTGTAAGATTCTGCGATCGAGCTAGCTATTAGGTTGGCAATTGGCAATAGGCCATATCGGTTGGCATCTTTACCTTGCTTGAAATATGCAAAGAGTGGAGTTATGGTTTTCTGCTTTATTCTATATTGTCAGTATGCATTATTGCTGAGTTACAGCACATAGAATCATAATCGTCATAACGATTACTGGGAAGTCAGTGATTTAGTGATTTCACCTTCAGAATCAGCTTATGAGGTGGTAAAGTGTGATCCCTTAGTGCCGATCGATCACCATCATCCCGCTCTTTCAATTGGGTTATCAAACCAGACTGGTATCAAACAAAATTTCATTTCTGACGTCAAACGTTATTACTTTCTTAGTGTTAACGTAGATAAGCTCTCACACCTCCTTAGTGAAATTGATTGGGCACGTATTAGGTTCTCCCATTGACGTGGATAGTGCATGTGAGTCTTTTATCAGCTTTCTAAATAACGCAATTGATGAATCTGTCCCGTTAAAAAAATGTAAGTCATACAAATATCCAAGATGGTATAACAAGAAAATTATTCGCAATATTCGAACAAAAAATCACTATTGAAAATGTATAAGCAGCGCAAATTACTATTTTATCTAGAACGTAACAAACAGCTCAGACGAACAATCAAGCATGACATTTCATTGGCCTACAGTACTTTCATCAAAACATCCGAAAACAACTTGAAAAAATAACCTCGTGGCATTTGCAACAAATTTCATTGATGTGTTTGATGATGATCACGATGATATTAACTTATTTGAAGATCAAATTTACGAAGAACTCTTGAATCCCAGTCAATTTCTCTGTATAAATAAAATAACGGAGGAACAAGTAATCGTTGCAGCAAAAAAACTCAAGAACAAGTTGACATGTGGGCCTGATGGCATTCCATCAAAAATATTCATAGAATTCATCGAATTGTTATCTCGGCCATTAACTAACCATCATATTCAACTTGATCTTGGAATTTAGTGATTTTCCTGCAGTATGGAAAGTGTCGCGTATTTCTCCGGTATTCAAGTCAGGGAAAATTTCTGAAATTGGATATTATAGACCGATCACATTGATTTCGGTATTCTCTAAGTTACTAGAAATAATCCTGTGATTTCCAACATAGATTCGTTGAATCACGTAGCACAGCAACAAAGCTGTGTACTCTCACTCAGTATGTATCCAATTCTCTTGATTGTAGAAATCAAGTTGATATAATATACACTGATTTCAGCAAGGAATTTGACCGTGTAGCACATGGACAATTGCTGAAAAAGTTATCTCGCTTTGGAATATCGTACAAAATACAGTTGCTTCTACATTCATATTTGTCGAATAGGAAAATATTTGTTGATTATGATGGACGTATATCAATCACTGTCATGGCAACTTCTGGAGTGCCACAAGGCTCAAACTTGGGACCCTTACTGTTTTTACTCTTCATTAATGACATTTGGGACCATATTCAATGTAATAAACTACTTTTCGCTGATGACATGAAAATCTTCCGAGAAATTAATTCGATCGAAGATTGTGAACTGTTACAACGGGATCTTGTGTCACTTAATGATTGGTGTACTGAAAATAAACTCTCCTTAAACATTAATAAATGTTGATCCGTTCTTGTAGAGAATTCAATTCATTTGATGCGTTGCGCTGTGTCTATGTGTCATTGGTGAGGAGTAAATTGAGTTACTGTAGTGTGGAGTGGAATCCTTGCGATTCAAAATATATTGGGGCTATTGAAAATGTGCTAAGAAAGTTTCTCAAATTTGCCTTTTATAAAAAAAACATGGCATTTACCCTCAGAGGCACTATGACTATGATTTATTACTGAGTGAATTAAATTCAGTTTCACTTAAAAAACAGCGTGAGATCACTGACTTGACTTTTATATACAAAATAATTCATAACCATATTGATTCATCTTCCTTACTTTCTCTGATTGATTTTAATGTACCTCGATATGCATCGCGATCTAATATAACGTTCCACTTAGTAATACCTATGTCTCAGCAGCATTTTCACTGTCCCCTCACAACCATGTGTCGTAATCATAACAACCTGCAATGTATCGATATCTTTTTTCTCTATTTATCTGAGTTTAAACGTCAACTCGCTAGTGTCTTGCAGGATTAGTTATGTACGGTCAAGGTCATTTTCTCCATATCTTAGTATTTATATTATACAGTGCGGCTTTTTTTAGTCCCCCTCCCTGTTAACTTTTGAACGATTCGACGTACAAACATGAAAAAAAAACCGTTTGGAGGGTTTTACCGATACTACTTTTTGAAACAAAAAATATGGTGATTGCTCTACAGGGGTTGCGGGGGGGCACATCGATTCAAAATTTTTAAATGGCATGGGGGGTCAAGTGTCACATCGTTAAAAAGAGAATTCAATTCTCTTTACAACCATCTTATTTTTTTGAATTTCGTTAATATTTTTTTTGCAATTCGAATTCGAAATATCAAATATAAATGCGGATCTGAAAACTAGTCATACCTTGATAAATTTGAACGGTTTGTTGTGGAGTAATGAAACCAAAAACATTTTGAAGGGTATTACCGATACTACTTTCTGAGGGAAGAAACATTGCAATCACACTACAGATGGCGCTGGGGGCAAAACAACTAGAAAATTTCGAAAGGCATAAAAATCGAAATTGGGAAAAAATATCTCTACTAAATTCAAAAATATTTAGATGGTTGTGAAGAGAATTCAATTTTCTTTTCAACGATGTGACACTCGACCCCCCATGCCATTTAAAAATTTTGAGTTGATGTGTCCCCCCGCGCCCCCTGTGTAGCAATCACCATATTTTTAGTATCAAAAGGTAGTAATAGTGAAACCCTCCAAACGGTTTTTTTTATGTTTGTACGTCGAACCGTTCAAAAGTTAACAGGGGAGGGGGACTAAAAAAAGCCGCACTGTATGTAGCAATACTACAATTTATCAATAGCGTTAAAATTGTATACACCTGTTAATGGGCATCAGCCTGCTGGGTGTATAATTGAAAAATAAATAAATAAATAAAATGAATAAATATTGGGGTATGTATGGATCTGATGCAATCAGCCCTCACAGACGTACATACGTGGTGTATGAGAGAGAACCTTAAGGCCAACCCTCAAAAATTTCACCAGGAACAGAAACCTAGAGACCAACAGCACTCTTTGAATCTTTGGTGAAAGCCTACAGATATCCGGAGAGATAAGATTTCTGGGGTTGAACCTAGACTCGAAGTGGAACATGCATCTGGAAAAAGTGTTAACAAGGGCAAGGACATCATTGATGATGGAGGCGCTACTTTGGCAGTTGATTTCGTAGTTCCCTAGGTCAGCTTAGAATCTACGACTACTCCAAGAAACTTGTCCTCTTCCTTCGTTCAGGTCACGAAGATGCCAACCAAAATTAAATGCCCGAAATTAGCATTGATCCGAAGTCGTTTAATGGCCAGTTTTTTTTAATATTTCGCGCATCATCAAAGTATAGTATAGTTGACTCTAATTGAACAACATGGTGGAAATACCCAACAGGTGGATTATCTATTAATTGAAAATTTCGAAGACAGTTGAACTCGAGTATCTTTTCTATTTTCTTCGTTAAACAAAATGCATTTGTCCCAATACAACCACTTCCTTGGCTTTTCGATTTTACGGATTTCGAGAATACTGCTTTTTATCCCGGGAAAAGCTGCTGTAAAAACGTAGCTTGTAGAGGTAATTAAACATTAAAATGCTTTCAGTAAGATTCTATTTTAGGCACTTGGCATGAGTGGTAGACATTTAAAAAGTCGGGACAGTGTTTTGTTTATGTCTCTGTCTTACTACCTACATTATGTAAGTTTAGTTGGAGTAGCAAAAATTGTGCCAATTTTATTTCTGCACCGCGTATTTCGTTTCGCAGGACCGTATTTAGATAGCAGTAATGATGCACCGTAACCTGCAAAGTTGCAAAAAATATACAGGGGCGTTAGGGAAATATTCACTAAGGACATGGCACCAGATTTGTGTAATCCTATGGATCGTCAGAATTTTTTTATTCATATACAGTGTGTACAAAGTAAGGAATAAATTCATTATTTCTGAATGTAAAGATATTTCGGGAAAATCCTCGGACAGGTCGATTTTCTTTTCCGATGGGCCAATTTTTGAACCCCACCCAAAATATATAGGGATATCCGCAATTGAGTAAAAATGACTTTGGTGATATTTTTAAATTGAACACCCAGTATAATTTTCCATATTTGGTTAGGGATCGTCATTACGAATCCAGTGATACCAAGTTTGATGGGATTATGTCAAACGGCTGCGGAGATATGGCCAAAAAACTTCCTCGTATGTCTAATGAGTATGACTGCGAGACTCCACACGATTCAGAAGGTTAAAAGTCTCTGTCGCACTCATTGGGTATATGGAGAAGTTTTTTGGCCATATCTCCGCAGCCGTTTGACATAATCCCATAAAACTTGGTATCACTGGATTCGTAATGACGATCCCTAACCAAATATGGAAAAATATACTGGGTGTCCAATTTAAAAATATCACCAAAATATATTTTGGGTGGGGTTCAAAAATTGGTCCATCGGAAAAGAAAATCGACCTGTCCGAGGATTTTTCCGAAATATCTTTACATTCAGAAATAATGGATTTATTCCTTACTTTATGTACACACTGTATACCATTCTAGTGATCAAGGGAAGCAACTTTTGTTCCTAGAAGTTTTTTGTAGCTCTACAGGGTGAGCTATAAAAAATCGTTGAAACACGCGATCATGAAATTCTGTCTACACGTGCTAATTCGCTCTTCATTCCTGAATATGATATTCTCCAGAAAAAGCTGATTAATCTTTTCTATACAATGTTTCCATGTTTCTACAGGGTATGCCAAAAAACCGTTGAATTTCGGACATATATTATGGAAAATTTAGTCTATGTATGAGGATTATTTATTGAATTGTAGATATGATATGATATCGAATAGAATTTTTTTTTGTATATCAGTAAATGTATTCTTTGTTGGTAGAAGTTGTATGCCTACATATGTTCCGTTGGTTTTCTATGGATCTGCCGCGGAGTGTTAATCATGGGAAAAACGATTTTAAATGGTTTTATACGTTTTTTCTCGTCAATAATTCTCTTCTTCTAGTTCAAATGAAACGTCTTATGGAAACTAACCATATTTTTAAGGCCTATAACAAATATATGGCTTGGTTCTCAAAGGGCCAATGCTAACTACGATCTATATGATTAAACTATGAAATTAGGTATTTTACAAATCTCAGATTAATAAATGGAATACATTTTTTTTCAGCAGTATATAACTAATCGAATACTTTGATGAAAACGGGTTGTCAGTCAGGCTTCAGATAATGCATTGTTGTGAATCTGCCCTACAGTATACAGTAACAAACTGGAAACAGAAAATTGATGAAGATGACTATATTGTTGGACCATTCTTGGATTTAAAGAGGGCTTTTGAAACAATCGATAGAAATATATTAATTAAATAGCTCAAATATTATGGTATTGGTGAAAAGTTACCTCAGTCTTAGGTGTCAGTTAATAAGGATCAATATGTGCTACTCACAAGTGATATATAATGATCTTGGGGTACCGCAAGATAGTGTATTGGGACCCTTACTTTTTTAAATTTGTATAAATGATAATAATTATGTACATGGACATCATGTAATTAACTGCGATGAAACCTTGCTAGTGGCTGTTGAAAAGATGAATAAATAATGCATTGAGGAATATTGAGTTATACCTTGGAACAAATAAAATGAAACTATCACTAATACTAAGGCGATGATCATTGCAAAAAAACACAAATAAAGTAATATTGGGGGGAGTTGAATCAAAATTAAAATCAGTGAAAATGATCTAGAAATCCTAAGTAAAATTAACTATCTAGGCTTTGTTGTAGAGAACACAATTTCTTTGAATGATATGTAATAAGCAAAATAACTAAGACACTTTATTTTATCTACAGAGTGTCTTATTATCAATGTATGCCAGAACGATTTGTTATAATTGCAAAATTAAACCTCATGATGATTTTTGTTGTACCTACTCTCTTCAGCTTTTCTCCGCTTTTCTCTGTTTGTTCAAGAGGGAATTGATAATATTTATAACGACGAATTGAATTAAACTAAACAAACAAATATTAATGGGAGCATTGCATTCAGCCATTCAGGATCCATGCAGATATTGAAACTTTTTTCATGATCCAATATCAATTGGAATTCATAAACTGATAGTTTGAGCAAAAAAGCAAAAAGAGTTCAATGACGTTATATTTGCAATATAAAATAACATTACAACATCTAAAAATATAAAATGACGATGTTAAAACCATCACTTGCCACAGAGTGGTTGGAACGGGGTAGCATTGCATTTTTGAGGTGTTGGGTTTCATCCTGCCCTTGGTGGGATACCAGAAGGCGGCAAAAACCAGCTCACATCCGCCCTAGGGCGAATCCTACGATGTTGGTAGGCTATTAGATTATGTAGGTCTAAGTCTGTTTGATGTTGTGTTGGGTCCCTGCCTCCTCTTTGTTATGCACGGGGACCTAAATGGTTTAAAAGTAAATCATCAGGTTATCTTGGACAGTTATTTTCATCATTAAGTTTTTCGTGGACGCCCGGAAATGCATCGAAAAAACCGGGGATGGTTTGATATAGAAACTGACTTGACTTGGGCAACTGTTCTGGGCAGTGACATCACTTGTATTGAGCCAGTCACAGGCAACGTGAATATTTGTATACTTTCAGAATCTGCTAAAACGTGTCTAACAAATGAAACCATATTTAAAAACTACGGCCCTGAAAATCCCTGGATTCCAAAATACCTTGTTGTTTAGGAGGTCTACATCGGGATAAATATAATACTCGTATACGTAGTATTCTGCCAGAAATTTCAATTAATAGTACATTACCTATTCTGTTTGTCGTCGCACAAAATTACTGGAGAACATGGGATAAAAATATACAATGATGTTCCGTACAAAGAATTCAGAAAATATTTACACTGCTCGAAACCGAAGTGGTAAATAAGGGCGAGGTGACAGACAGTCATCAACCTTCATTATCGTTCTAATGAAAAAGGTTTTTTCACCTCCGCAGTCTGTCTACTACGACCATAAAATTGAATCAACACAAGAGGTTTTTGTGACAATGATCCCCCTAGCGTGCAGTGAACCCCGAGTTGTGAGTTGAATTATCTACCACGATATAGTTCTAATCAGTGCACAGTGGTACATTATTCCTGTTCCTGATTTTATTCAAAATATGAACAGGATGTTCATAAAGTCAGTTGTGGAATCATCTGCGACTGAAAGTTGGAATTTAGTCGCTATTTTCCATCGTACAAGTAACCTCTTTTGGAAAGGATTCATGTTATAAAGAGAAACATTCTCAATTGAAAATTGAACGAATAAATGACTCCGCTGGAAATGGAAAAACCTTCATAGAAAAAAAAAAATTGTGACATTTCTTTCAAAAGGAAAGAAGTTTATCTTTAAAAATTAATGCAAACATTTTATAAGTTTGAATTCGATCCAGACACTTGATAGTAATATAATGAATTGACTCACATTTAAAGTATATTCTAGGGGAGAAATACATAAAATAAGACTTTCTTCGCATATTGACTCCATCATACAGCGTTAGAAATAAGTTTAAAGAAAATCAACTTCAGAAAATTGCTTCATGAAAACAATGCACGTTTGAAATTTTCAAAGGCAAATTATGACGCAATCAATGATGCCCTTTCAAAAATGTATTGGACAATAGTGTTTTACGACAGAGACGTAGGTAGATACGTCACTTATTTCAAACAAGAAACAACTCGAATGATTCTGAAGAAAAATACGAAACACAAATAATTCAATAAATTATATAAAGATCAGAACTGTTACTACGAATTCATAAACCTACGTCGAAGTTCCAAATAATTGATGAGGAATGACTTCTCTGAGTGTAGGTACTCGTAATATGGAAAATGAAATACTTATTCAAAAATGTTATGGATATTCATCAAAAACAAAACAAAAATATTAATGTTACTATTCCTGACTCAATGTAAGTACCTCGATGATATAACAGCTGACCGTGATGCCACCAGAAGAAATCGAAATAACACAAAACAACCTGGCGGTTTCCATAAACTCTCTAGACCCTAAAAAATGTGCTGGTTTCGATGTAATCCCAGTGTAATTCATAAAACAATGCAAAAACAATTTGGAGCACCCTCATTCACATATTTATAACCTATCTTTTCTACATATTGCCTACCAAGTGGAAAACTTCTCATAGCTTTCCAATCCACAAAGACGATGCTAGACACAACATCAGAAACCTGGACTTGTCAGTAAATTATGCGTATTCGGCAAACTTTTTGAAAAGATCATTCACAATCAAATTCTCAATAAATGTAAAGACATAATAATTCCAGAACAGCATGGATTCCTTCCTCACAGATCAATAGAAACGATCCTGATGAGTTTCGTAGATTTTTTACTGGAATTGATGCATGATCAGGTGCAGGTAGATGTCATTTACACTGGCTTCAGCAAAGCCTTTCATAACATCAGTAACAAAATTTATATTAATAATTAGGCTTGCCGAAGTTGGTATCGGCAACTTTCTCTTGAAATAGTTCTACTTGCAAGGCAGAACTCAGATGGTAGCACTAAATTGATATATTTCAGATCCCTTTGAATCATTCCCTGGAATTCCCCAAGGAAGCCACCTTGGACCGTTATTCTTCATAATTTACATATATGAAATTATTACGTCTTTCAAATATTGCTCGCTTCCACTTTATGCAGACGACTTGTAATTGTATCGTACAGCGGATGTCCTGAGTGACTGCAGCAGAAAGATACAGGAGGACTCAAACGTTTTACATTATTTTGTGATAGTAATAGCCTCTTCTTGAATCTTGATAAATGTATCACAATCACTTCTACCAGAAACAGAAATAGGTTTGAGTATTAAAACAAAATAAAAGACCATGATCTGAAATCTGTATCGTCCATAATGGTTTCATGTTGCGCGTTCACAGCTTTTGTAGAACTGATCAAAGAAAAATGATGAGATGTATCTGCAGATCGTGTAGTTAATTTAGTCCCACTGAAAATTCGGATTCAAAAGTCCGCACATCACGATGCTCAGTAGTTTTTACGATACTTGTTAGAGGGTCCACATGAAGACGTCAACAGAATTACTGAGAAGAATAAACCCATCTTGACAGAGATGGACGAGAAATTGAGTGAGAGTGAAAAAGCTCAAGAAGAACCATGGGTGAGATTCTTTGGGATAGACAACTCCAAAATTGTAGATTACTTTGTTGGTCAACATTAAAATATACATTGTGTCAATGTGCAATCATGTTTGAACCATTCTAGGACCATTCTCTACCGATTTTATTAGCAAATATTAGCCAACTAAAACTGTCCCTGTTTGAACAGAGAAGAATCTTTGGATGGCGATGAAAACTTACATATTCAAAGTGCAAAAAGAAAAGGAAAAAAAATAGTTTTAAATTGTTTTTTCCTTTAACCAGCTGTCGTCCTCTTACGAACGGCAGCCATCAGAAGTCGAAACTTGTGCGAGCTAAGAATTAACGAGGTCTTACCGTTTCATCTGCGATTCCTAGCACTTTCTCGGGCAATCATAAAAATTTCTGCAGTCTCCAGGGTTTGAACCTTCGACTGGCAGCCAAAGTGATTGGAACATTGTCGCTTCAACCAGTCGGCTACCTGGAAGTGCACGAAGTCTCTATCGTTTTTTGTCAAAAAGTAAGATTCAGGGAAATTTTGATCGATTTACCTGTACAAGAACTGGGTGGGAGAAATTATGCAGCGGAAGGTGTAGTCACTCCCTTGTCTCTACGACCTGAATTCATTGTCCAATCACAACGAGACTACTGACTGCGGACCCTACACGGCTTACTGTATACGCCCTATCGTACACCAGTGTACAATGACTCTTGCGTGTTACTATTAATTTTGAATTACATTTTGAATTACTCGTAAGCGTAAAAGCTTATGACTTTTTCTATGAACATGAGAACAATCTGAGTAATATCTCTAAGACAAATTATACTTCCTTTCATTTAAATAAATGGTATGAAATACCACGGAATAATAAGGTCATATTAATGCGGTTGGAAGAAAAAGAGAAAAGAAAGTATTAGCGAATTCAGATCACTTTCATCTATTACCTAGTGTGCGGTATTCATGAAACACTGCCTTGCATTATTTTTCATCACTCTCAGCATCAAAAAGAAATTATAAAGTTTCATAATTGCTACTTTCTGTGTTTGTACGAGTAAGAGTTTTTTTTGTGTATCTCATTCTATTCTTATTGTAAATTTTATGTGGGTCATACTGTACGGAAAAAAGGGTTCCAGATATACGAAATAATAACAACGGCCATTTGTATAGATAAGTATATGGATATTAGCTGTCTCCGATTTTGTTATGAAGGTTAGTCTTAACTGTAGTCCGTGGAATAGGTTGAAATTGAAATCACATGCCTCACGAGTGAACCCAAGAATAAATTTACTAGAACAATAACTATTCACTCGGGATTAAGTAAGTAAGTTTATTCAGATATTTACAATTTGCAATTTTTTCAATCAAAGAGTCCACCTAAGCTTAGCCTATATTGTGGGTAGAGAATGAATCTGTGGAAATTTAATCGTGTTTATCTTAGTGTCATATACTGTGAATTTCTATCAAGTAATGACCACGTCAATAAAAAAAAACTCTTATCATACATTAAAAAGAACTATAATCAATTATTATCCAAATTGGTATCACGAGGAAAGGAAAAACCAAAAACAAAAGTTAAAAAACTTGGTAATAATGTTTCGAGAATTGGTTTCAGGACATCCTCATATTGTAATTGTACAAATATTTTGGCTTGATCTCTGAATTTATTTTTATTTTGACCATGGTATAGGTTTCAAATTTCTGTGTGATTGCGTCGTACGTATGCAAATATATGGTTAAATCGGACTGCTGACGTTTTTAATTGATATTGTTATTTATATGAATGAAAGATATCATTTATGTAGGTATAGTTCCATGGTAGTGGATAATTGTTTTAACACCTATCAATCTGTATAATAATATCTCACAGAATAAATAGATTAACTCTGACATTTTCATATTCGTTTTGCGTACATTCATCATATGACAACGGAATTTCATAAGCAAATAAAATAAAAAAATCCAGTTATGTTTTTTGTTCCGTAAATTTTTATACAGGGTGTCCGGTAAACCTTGTACAATATTGAAACTGGTGATAGACCAGATCATGAATGTTCAGAATATCGGAATTTCACCTCAGTAAAAATATCACCGTTTTCGAGATAATGGGCATTTTAAGAATTTCTGGAAAATCGCTACCTGTCCTTGGATTTTTGAGTGCCATGTATACAAATTGGCTTGAATTCAAATATCTTTGCTGCTGAAGATTACTGATGAGTGATGCTTCTAGACGTACAGAACAGTTTTTCAGAAAATGAAAACCTTTTTTCAAGAAATGAGGGTAAAATGACAGATTTCAGTTTCATCAATTTTTTTAAAAAAAGTTTGACATTATTATCTGAAAGAAACATAACCAATTGGAAGTGGACATTCATTTCAAAAGAATGCTCATTTTGTCCAGTCTTTACCATGGTATGAAACAAACTATAATTATTTTTGGAAGAAGTGGTTTCCATTGAATTAGGCGTGGTCTAGGACTCTCAACTTTTATTCAAGAAAAAAAGGAAACTCGACGCGCGTTTCGCGAACAAAGTTAGCATCTTCAGGAGCTAAAAGTAAGCTTTTAAGATTTTAAGATTGTGACGTAGTTTTGGTGTTTGGGTTTTTTATTTTTTTCTTGAATTGTATTTACACCAAAGGTTCCAAAATATTCATTTATTTGATCAACTTTTATACTTACGCCCAAAAATTATTTTATTTAGATTATATCAAGATAAAATGAGGAAATAATTATTAATAATAAAGAATAGACTGCTTGGTATCATTAAATAGTATGTCAATAAAATTAACTTTTTATGTAATTAGGTCTAATAAAATAATAAATAAAATTATCGAAATGAAATGTCGATTATCCGACATGGCACCGATTAATACGAATTCTTGTGATAAATGTCGCAATTGTCCAACATTCTGATTCCAACAAAGTTTCAGAGAACGACAGATATACAGGGTGTAACCAAATGAGTGCAAACTTTTTTGAGAGATGAATCCTTGTCGAAAATTAAAAACTTTTGTTTGAACAACTTGTGACTTCTATCGTAGTTTTTGAAATTATTCGGCTTGCTTCATTCAGTGGTATTTATTTCTTTGTCATGCCGTACATACGTTATACTCCCCGAGAATATGCGCATATGCACTACATTTATGGTGAATGTGGAGGTAGTGCTACTGCTGCAGCAGCGCTTTATGCAGAACTATATCCGATTGCACAATGCCGCTCATAGAATCGCTGATTTGGGGGCTATACCTATAACGCATTTGAAAAGGTTCTTCTTGAAAATATGTCGTCTATGCGTATGAGTGGATGGGAAATAACATTTTTGAAATATTATTCAGTGCGATGTTGAATAATCGTTGTTGTGGTTTATAGTGTATGTTGATTTAAAAAAAACGTTGAATTAGTATTTACTTCATTACATCTTATTGAATGCTTCTAAGCAGTTGATTTGTTATTACTCATAATTATTTAATCATTTCATCTTGATAGGATAAAAATAAAAGACATTACTGACAAATTCTAATGGTTGATTTTAGCTCAGAATAACATCACACTCTAATATTATCGAAATTCTACTCCTTCCAAAAATAATGATCGTATGTTTTATACCATGATAGAGTCTGGACAAAATGGGCATTCTTTTGTAATGAATATGCACATCCACTTGGTTATGTTTTTTTCTAACAATAATGTCAAACTGTTGTTAAAAAAATTGGTGTAACTCAAATCCAATGTGCATACATGGCATTAAAAAATCCAAGGTGAGGTAGTGATTTTCCAAAAATTAAAAAAATGCTCATTATCTCGAAAACAGTGAAATTTTTACTAAGGCAAAATTTCGATATTCTGAACAGTCATGATCTGGTCTATCACCAGTTTCAATATTGTACAAGGTTTACCGGACACCCTGTATAAGGATAGTCTGAGACACAATATCAGATTATTGTTTGGTCGAGATGTCAGCCACCTGGAGACAGTAATTACGTCTCCTTAGTTTTCAATAATAAACGCTGTCGACGAAGTTTCATAAATTGTATTTTTTTTATAACATTTGTATTTTTCAAATATCCAATTAGAAACATTTCCAAACAAAAAAAATCCTTCCAGCAGATAAGTGTATTATATCACAACTGGTCTTTCCAGATTTTACCAAATTTGAATTAGCCGAAAATTGTAAGGTTAACATTATTTTTTTCAATGTCAAAGTTGTCAAATGTAACCGATGGATAGGAAAACATCGTAAACGATGTAATCGTAATTGAATTAGAAATGAAGAATGTAGACTGCCTAATTGAATAAATACGACGGCGTAGTAGTGCCACTGTAGAAATAAAATTTCTTTCAATTGACACATTTATTCTGTCAATTGACACATTAAATGTGTCAATGTGACACATTAAATGTGTCAATTGACAGATTAAATATTATAAATGCGGCAATTGATAGATTATTTGTGTCAATTGTTAGATTAAACGTGTCAATTGACAGAATAAATGTGTCAATTGGAAGATATTTTTATTTTTGCAGAGGCACCAGTACGCCGTCGTAAATAAATATAATCTGGGATAAACAGAAAATTTTATTTAATCGGAACCATTGAATCGGCAGTTACAATTTTTTTTCAAGTGATTGCTCTAAACTGAAATCGTTTTTTTTATTTGTTTCGTTCTGTTATTTCAGAAATTTATTTTAAGCAAATAATCTCATATAACGTCGGTGGATAACACTCGAATATTTTTTTTTCTGTAGTAAATCCGATAATTTATTGTTTCCTAACAATATCCCTCAATGAAATACGAGGATTATTAAAAAAAAGTAAATTACTAAACAATTGATTGACGTCACTGATGTCTAGCTTCATCGCAATTATTCTACAAATGTGATTTACAATCTATTGTCCATTCTCTCATTTCATAATCCTCATCAATAATTATCAATTGCTACTTAATGCATCAAACAGAAAAATGGTATCAAATTTGATTCATATATTGAAAAAATGCATTGCTTCAAAAGCTACGACGAATATCTTAGTTTAAATATCTCATATCAAAATATTGCGAAAATAGTTTATATGGTGTCAGTCTACACTTTTATTAGTCCTTTTGTTCCATAGTCTCATATTTGAATGCAGTATTTCACAAGTTTTGGATGTATATACAGTGTCACACATAAAGTTCGCGAAGCTTTTTTATTAATTGGTATAAAGAAAATTTGACTTCGCAGTTAGTTTGTGCTTGAAAAATGAGTAAAAAACAGCATCTTTCCTTTTTTCATGTACTATAAACGTGTCAAATTTGACATTTTTTTCGAAAATCCTCAAAAAATCAGTTTTGAAAAATGCCGAAGAAAAAAGTTGCTCAGTTTCCAATTTTATACATTTGCTCCAAATTTGGACTCTCTACTGTCACTTCGACTTTTTTCCAAATTTTTTAATTTTTTCGAATCTTTCGCTCTATCGATTTGAACGAAACGACTCAAATTTCATAATTTTGATGAATATGAGACTTCAATATCATATCTTGCCCAGAAAATACCCACATTGGCCTGTTACCAGAAAATTAGAAAAATGCCCCTCCAGAAATTAGTCTTTGTTGTTGCAAAGTTCATCTAGTTTTTTCATTCCATTGTTAAACTGATTCGGAATTTCAATGTATGGACGTTAATATGTTAGTAATCGAATAAACGAATTTCTCTTCATTCTTATTACACTCGTATTTCTTTTTTTAATAGACTTTCATTCTGTTTGATTATTTCTCTGACCAATAATTCAGTTACAAACAAACCCGAAATATCATACTCTTCTGTAAACTAAACAATGACCTACAGTTTCATAACTATTCATATTCTTCAAAATTATGAAATTTGAATCATGTTTCGTTCGAATCGATAGAGCGAAAGATTCGAAAAATTAAAAAAATTGGAAAAAAGTCGAAGTGACAGTAGAGAGTCCAAATTTGGAGCAAATGTATAAAATTGGAAACTGAGCAACTTTTTTCTTTGGCATTTTTCGAAATTTCCAAAAAAAAACTGATTTTTTGAGGATTTTCGAAAAAAATGTCAAATTTGACAGGTTTATAGTGGCACATGAAAAAAGGAAAGATGCTGTTTTTTACTCATTTTTCAAGCACAAACTAACTGCGAAGTCTAATTTTCTTTATATCTATTAATAAAAAAACTTCCTTTGGCATTTTTCGAAATTTCCAAAAAAAAACTGATTTTTTGAGGATTTTCGAAAAAAATGTCAAATTTGACAGGTTTATAGTGGCACATGAAAAAAGGAAAGATGCTGTTTTTTACTCATTTTTCAAGCACAAACTAACTGCGAAGTCTAATTTTCTTTATATCTATTAATAAAAAAACTTCCATATGTCGCAAACTTTATTTGTGACACTGTTTACAGAAATTCATTCAAAACAATAGAACAACTATCTGGTGATACCAAACATGTGGAGAGAAATTACGAAAAGCAAATGAATATTTTAATCTCAGAAATGGTTGAAAATATTGAAAAAAGTGTAATTTTGTTTTCGTGCAATTTATGTTTCAAATAGTGTTTTTCTTGCTTTATTCGGTATAAGTGACAACATTAATCATAGCAATACACTTTTTGACGTAGATCAAACCATTTCATTATCGAATATATTTGCCATGGAATTTTTACCTACACTGAAATTACCCTGATATTTTTCAGAAAATTTCATTTTCTGTGAAAGTCTACCCTCGAAATCGGATTGCTCTATCCAAGAGTAAGTAGGTAGGTACTCATTATGACAAAAGCTCAAGCTCAAGTTCCATTATTTTCCGAAATACAAGAAAATATTCGGTGAAAAACCTAACAATTGATTATTGTTTACCTACCTTTTTTTCCTAAGTATCCAATATTTTTATCATAAAGAGTATTTGTCAAAGTCATATCAACTCATTATCCAGTACCATGTACAGATAAATGTTACTTGCGCCCAACTAAGAATTAGATTATGGTGCTTTTTTGAAGAAGTGCTAACAAAACCTCATTGCTTGTTCGTATTCGATGCAAAAGCAGAACATCTGTAACTACAAGTCATTGAAAAACAAAGTGCTTGAATCGGCAACGATGAATTCATATAAATGCTCCAGGGGGCATAATTATTAACAATTGAAATATTTCTTCGTAATAGTCACCGGTGCGTTTCGATACAAAAGTCAAACGTCCTCTTTCCACAAACCCTTCCGAACTACCGACTATTGCGATTTTTTATTTTACCCTTGCCTGGTAGTGGATTCAAACCCGTTGACAATCCTTCGATGAAGGTATATTCTTCGTTTATTCATGTTTCGTCCAGGTAATAAATAAAATCTTCATTTTGGGATTGTTTAATATTGCGTAAATAGTCAACAAAAAAATAGTCAACAAAACAAAATAGTTCACAATGCAATATCTGATTTTTCTATCAGTACATATTGTCTCTTATGTTTGGTATAGATAAAGCCGATTTGTTTAAAATTTTTCGACAATGTCATTTTAGAGACATAATTTTATCCAGTGTGGGAATTTCACTTCTTAGGTAAAACGCATGGACGTGAGATGGGTATATTCCTTCGTCGTATCAAAAATCCAAAATATAAGTTTTGTAGAACTCAAAATTCTAAGATTTATTGTGAAAATTTCGAAGGGGTGCGGGGGGAAAGGGGGAGGGGGAATTCCGTATCTCCGACACCCGAACACCTATTGAGAAACCTTTTGGGCAGTTATAGAGAGTGGGCCCCCCACCACCCCTCTGAAACCTACTTAGCGAACGTGTCGGAATTTTGAAAAAAAAACGGTGGCCACATACGTAGAAAATTTTTGCGAAAAAAAAAGATGTTCAAGGGGGAGGGCCGCTAGCACCCCCCAAAATTAAAAAATAATCAAAAAAAAATTAAAAACAAAAAATACGGTAATGTAGGGGACCTTTTTTGACTTTTTATTTTCGGGGGGAAGGGTGGCGACAATTTTTTTAATTTAAAGGGGGAAAATAATTTTTTTTTGATGCGACCCCTCGTTTAGACTGTGCGCGTTCCCGCGGATTTTCGAAACCGGAAAAATTTAAAAAATTAAAAAAAATTGATTTTTTTTTTCAAACCAAAAATATGATAGTGTAGAGGACTATTTTTGACTTTTTTTTCAAGGGGGAGAAATAATTTTTTCATATTTTTTTAAATATCCGGGTGCACACCCTTGGTTCATTCTAGAAATATATGTAGGAATCACTTTTTCTATGCTACCACCCGTTTAGGCTGTGCGCGTTCCCGCGGATTTTCGAAAAAATAAAAAAATAATAAAAAATCCTGAAAATATAAAAAAATATCAGGGATGATCACCAAACGCCCAGAAAAACGTTGACCTATCGATTGACCCCACCCAACCAGTAAAGGAAAAAAAATAAAAAAAGCTAGGTTAGCCAGGAGGTAGCTCTGCTGTAACGATTCGTCTATCGTGATCTGTGGTCGACCCGGAGATGTTTATGGTTACTGAAGGGCACCACTTTTCTTTTCTCTCAATAATTTATAGATGGTATATTTCGATATGCACAACATAAAATACGCTCTTGTAACATTCTCATCTCTACTGGTACTTTTGTTCTTATTTTGCAACAGTTTAAAATTACTTCATTTTCATTTAATGATAATGGTCACAAGTTTTGATGGTCCTTGTTCAGCACCCATAATACTTGAATCTTATTCTATATATACAAGCTAAACAAAGAAGCACACACAAATGATATCCAGCGATACCGAGTAAGTACCTATTACTACAATTCTTGTTTGTAACCAATTCTTATACCATTCTATCAGTACCTACAGTTATAAAAAGTGCTGGCCTTCAAAAGATTATGGATTTCGTACTTATACCTACCCGGCCCGAGAAATTACGGTACGTCTATGGAATCGATGTATCTGAGCGGTTTATTACTCCATGCCTTTATTTTACGGACTATAGTCATTTATCAAGTTTGGCTCATACAGTACCAAAAAGTAGTTCTTTAGATAATTTTACCAAGATTCAGAATAATTCAACACGGTCGTAGGGGGCAGTGGTTGTTTTCTGTGGTAGACTTGCCTGGATTATCTAATCCATTTTTCATACCTAGAACGATTTTTCGTCAGATTTCATTCCTCATGAAAAGCAAAATCATGTTAAATCCCTTTACATATCCATATCGCATATCGTACGCGTATTTTGTGACATTAAAATGTTCAATGGTTTTCCGTATAGAGAACTAACTGCTTTCTACATCCCACACACTCTGGAAATATTTGGAATCAAGACCCTTCATCAATATATGTTGTAGACATTGCCGCTTTTTTCTCGACACGACGAAGCCGCGTGATTTCGGTATTAAGTATAAGTATGTCATGACCCAGAGAAGTTTTGTGTGGATAACCACACTAGAATATGACACGAATTTACACTCACGTACAAAAATGTAGCGTATTTTATTTCTAATTTTTCTAGATTGCAGTAATTTATGTATATCGCAAAATACTACAGATGAAATAATGTTTATAAGAGAATAAGCGAAAATGTAGTAAGTATATTATGTAACGAGTCTTATAAACGTCCATTTAGTAAAGGGTATTTCAAGTACGAGTGTCTAGAATAGTATATTGTACACCAAGTGTGGAAAGTTCAACTTTTCTCACGAGTGTGTAAGTTTGTGGAACGAGCCTAAAATGTAAGTGTCGCAAACACACGAGTGAGAAAAGTACCTTTCCTCACATGTTGCACACTATACTTTTTCTACATATTCAAAGAATACAAGTAAGGTAACTTAATATTTAGTTTAATAGTTAGCAAAACTAAAATAACATTAAAGTATCGTAACAGCTGTACCATTTATTTAAAATTATGGTTAATAGTCAAATTTGTACAATTTTGTATAGTAAAACCCGGAACGTCATTCCTTTTTAGTAAATTTTCTATTATATTAATTGTATAATATTCATATACGGTGCATTTTCTGTATCCATTTCAGTAAATACTTCGAGTGGTTTTTCAATAGAGTTGACGATTTCATTAGCAATGTTAATTTTATTTTCAATAGACTTATCCTTGTGCCACGTTACTGGATTGCCATCCTCCATGACGATTTGAGGTTAATATGTCCCCTCCTGCATTTACCAAAATTGTTGCCAAAAATCGTCTGAAGCAGTGACCTGTATGGGATTTTCCAATTAAAAAAAAAATTGCAATTGTCTCAGCCATAATACCGAATTTGTTAAGGCCGACTAACTGCCTATCCAGTACATTGTCCGTGCTGGTAATTTGAAAAGAAACGTTTTTCTGGCAAATCAATCGGTCGAAGAGCCGCATATTTTTTATATTAAAAAATTATCCCATTACAGTGAACGATCTTGGCTTCTTTGTTTTGGTGTTATCTAATTTCACCAATAGAGCAGAATTTAAGTCCTCTAAATTATTGATTTTCAATATCCACAACTCTTCTCTACGACATGCCCCTGCTACGCCAATAGCCACTGCAACCTACAAGTAAAAACATCAGGTTGTAAAATTAAAATTTTATTTTAAAAAACAAACACGATCCACTACACCACTGAGCCTTGTTTTAAACGGTTTGTTTAAAAGGGTATATACCTATTTAGCAGAATTTGAAATAGAACTTTGAATAATTATCTAATTCTTTTTATGTACCTACTAAAAAATCCACTAATTACAAAAAGCTATGTTAATTCAAGAAGAAAAAAGAAAGAAATTCTAAAAATAGTTTTTTCTATCAAACTTACATTCATTATAGACCGTCAGATAACGACAGATTTTGCTGACTCATTCTATCTCTTCTGGGATTTTAACCACTGGAAATTATGTCAGTGTTGAGCCCAAAAATTGAAAATTTAGCGATCAGACGTGTGCTAGGCATATAGAAAATTCATTATCCTTTTGCAGAAAAAAATAGTTTTTTTTTACTTTCTCGTTTATGGCATTTTAACACATGAATAGGTATAACAATTTAATAGTGAAGAACCAAGGCCATAAGATTTGCACGTGCTTAAAGGGTTGAAATAGGGTCGCGAACTTGTAAAAAAATAGTTGGTTGCTGATGCATTTTCTCGCTTATGGCAATCAGCAGAATGAAATTTAATATCGTTAGGAACCAGAAAAAAATTTACCATAAACCTGTCAGCTGTTGAAGTATATTTTCCGGACGGAAAATTTTGTGAAATTTTTTTCGTTTTCCGGCAAACTTTCTCGTGAACGAAATAATGTGGAATAGAAATTTATTAATGTAAAAGTCTGTCATATAAAGAGCCATAAGTCTAGTTTGTGCTTATCATACTATATGAAACTGGAAAACTTGCAGAAAAACACAGGAAATTTTGGTAATTTTCTCGTTTATGGGAATTGGCATGTAGGAAGAAAAAACTGATTTCAAGACTAGAAAAAAAAACCATAAGTCGGAAACATGATTACGATGTTTTATACAGTGAGGTCCTGAAGTAACGGATACATTGATTTTCTACGTTATTATTTTTTAAGAAAAATGTCGAGTTATGTTTTCGAAATACACTGTGTGACATAAAAAAATCACCCCTCCTGCACCCCCCTCAAGGTGACAGTCATTCACGCAATTTTTTTAACGGAGCAGGGGATCAGTTGACAACCCTTGAGATTCTCTGAATCCAGTGGTGTATTCTGAATTTTGGATAAGAGTAGAAATTGAAATGGTGGGTTGAAAAAACGGCATATTTTTGAAATTTAATTCTCCCATAACCTTTTTATCCATGGACAAATTTCAACAAAATTCCAAAATTAACCATTTGAAAATGTCACAATTCAAGTTTTTTACCTAAAAAAAAAGAATAGTTGGCCCTGAAAATGAAGATTTATTCATGAAATTTGGTGTACCAGTGAACTTTTTGATTATCTACCTAATGAAAAAAAAAAGCATTCCAATGGGTTGAAAATAGTATGATATATAAGGGTGCTTCTATTTTAAATGGGCCACACTGCGTAAAACATCAATATCATGTTTCCGACTTATGGCTTTTTTTTCTGATCTTGAAATACTATTTTCTAATTCTAATTTACCTACAACTTTACAACTTATGGCTTTTCTTGAGGTACTTATGGCTTATGGGAATTTTATTATGATGTTTATCCATCAACAGAATCATATGGTTCAAATGCCATAAAAGAGCAAGTTTGCCGAAAAAAGAAAAAGATTTTCACAAAATTTTTCGTCCGAAAAATATATTTCAACAGCTGACCGGCTTATGGGAATTTTTTTTCGCGTTCCTAACGATATTAAATTTCATTTTGTTGATTGCCATAAGCGAGAAAATTCATCAGCAACCAACTATTTTTTCACAGGATCGCGCCCCTATTTCAACCCTTTAAGCACGTGCAAACCTTATGGCTTTGGTTTTTCACTATAGACGAGAAAACGAAAAAAAAAAAAACAATTTTTTCCTGCAAAAGGAAAATGAATTTTCTATATGCCTAGCACCCGTCCGATCGCTGAATTTTAATTTTTTGGGCTCAACACTGACATAATTTCCACTGGTTAAAATCCCAGAAGAGAGAAAATGAGTCAGCAAAATCTGTCGTTATCTGACGGTCTATTAGTAGATATTCCTTGTCTGGAGCTTCGATTGAAAATCTCTGCAATTGGGCTGGTGCAATATGTTTGATTTTTTGGGGATGCAATTGTTGGACTTTCTTTTAAAAAATTAACGTTATTTTTAATATGGGGTACTCTACTGTACTTCGCAACATTGAATATTGAGAACAAAGTGTAGAGGACTTTAATGTTTCCGACATCTCTTCAAAGTATACCAAAAGTACACTTTCCGAAAAAGATTTTAATTTTTGTATTTCTTCTCCGTTCCACAGATTTTTCGTATTCCAATTCATACGTCACTTTGGCAGCTTTTTCCCATATCTCCGGCGGGTTATTATCAAAATCGTCACTACTGTCAGTATTTTATTATTTATTATAAATAGGAATGTCTTATTAAAATAATATTTAATGCAAATAATGATTTTTATCAAAGCACGAATGAAAACTACCTTTAGAATTTAAAAAACTTCTATAATCTGATAGTTGTGACAACTATTTAAAACTGAACAGCAGCCAACTAATTTTTGGTCGATTTTTGTGGATTCTCCATATAAATGTTTGTGGTGTGGGCTAAGTGCCGTGAGAAAAAATATTTCTCACAGTATGAGTAATACATGGTTTTGAAATTAAGTCAGCTATGAGAAATACGTTACTTTTCATTGCAGGTGAAGAAAAAGTTTATGAACGCGTTATATACTATACTTTTTCTACAAACTCATACTAAAACATCACAATTTTTTCTGTTTTATATGTAGCTAACAACTATAATATAAATAATAATAATACATAATATGAATGATTTATAATAATAAATAAAAATGTACAATTCTATTTTGGCAGATAAACATTTATGGTTATATTAGATGCTGCATTGGAACATCTTCCATTTAACTTTCGTTTGTATAAATTTTCAATGTAGAATTCTAATACAAACCGGGATAATTTTAACAATCCCGATTTCCACCATAATATTCAAAAATGACTGTTGACAGTTTCAACAACTGATAGTCCTAAATCTGGTCCCTCGGGCGGGTTTTTATAGCTCCTTAAACCACTGAAACCAAGCACTAACAAAAATAATAACAAAATTTAAAAAATTGAGTTGACGTGCTGATGTTTTTAATATTTTGAATAAATCACAGATTGTGAATCTGTCGACAGTTTATGTCTGTAGGCGAATTCTTCAAATGATAAAATGGATGTAGCTGTTATTACGAGAAAAAATGAGAAATAAAACTTCCTGTATGTTTTTATTTCATTTCTATATGTCACTAACCTTCCTGCAGTTTCATCGTTTGAAATGTTTGGTTAATTGCCACAAAATGTTAATATCTTTAAAAATGTGCTCTCTGTACTTACATCTTAATTTTTTTTTGACAATGTGGGAAACGTGAATAAATGAATAAGATGAAAATCTCAAAGATAAACAAAACTATATTGTGAATCGCTACATATTTAGTTTTCTGCGAGAAATCCCCTGTTTTTTGTTATAAGGGAGTATTCATGAAGTTTGAAGCTGTGACGTGATTGAAATATGTGAAACTAAATTTGGATTTAACAACTTTTGACATAACCATTTCGTCACTAAGGGAGCATCCCTGGAAACGACTGCTATCCGTTAAACTGTAACTTTTCCTTTCAAAACATTACATTTTTCTACTTAAGCGTCAAAGCTGAGACACAATTGAAGATTTGTATGATAAGTTTTAAGATTTGCCATTTGGGATACCTGTTTTAGAAATGAAACAGAACGCAAAGAATCGAAAAATAAAGCTTGAATTTTACCAAACAGATTGTTTGTGAAGCGTGACCAGAATATCAATGAAAATGGCCGTTTCGTGTTGAAAGGAAATTTTAAATTGTAAAAGTTGACGATAAAAACATAAAAATTCAATTGTGTTTCAGCCTTTGGTCAATTGCTAAAACGAACATTTTTACGTAACATTATACAACTATAATTAAAAAAACGTGAGAAAATTTATTCCAGTCGATTTGGTAAACCGCCGATTTTGTCGCGTAAATTATTTATTGCTATACTTATATTGACGTCATAATAATATGTTGGTAGATCTGAATTCTTTTTTCAACTTACCAAAAGCGTAAATTGAGTACCAAATGATGATTTAAAAAGCATCAATACAACAATCGTTTCGTAATTTCAGAATAATTTACAGTCTTCAAAAGCAACAAAACACTAATATTTATATACGTTCCATAAATCAATTAGTTTGATAAGTTGACGTTTATGAAGACTTAAACCTTCAATTGCGCACTTTCCACTTTCAATTAGGAAATGTGTAAATATGATGTTCACAGTTTATCTGAAATTGGGAATGCAAATTCCTTTTCGATGATTTTTCCCACAATGAAATCCTCGTGTATCAGCCTGTTTACCAGCGAAATATTTCCAAAACTACGCAAACATTAGATAGAACAAAAGTTATGAATTCCGAGGTGTTTACCATTTTCAAATTTTCATTTGAAAGGTTTCTGAGTTGTTGAACATAATGGAATTAATTTCTCAGTATTTATTTATTTTTGCTCCTCGAAACGATTTCCTGTAATGTTTATAAAAAATTAAAACAGAAGCAATCAGGAGAATACGTAGAAAAAAATTACTGCTTGTAAAATGACGTTCGGCAAGTTTCGAACTTAGCGCCAAAAAAAAAAAGACGTGACCATGAGTAAATTTTATCTAAATCTTGTTGAAGAAGGAGGCAGTCATCAATTTGTTTTACTTCTCTGTATATTTTGAAGTCGTCTGCGAATAGTTTGGAATATAAGGTCGAAATCACAGTTGGGAGGTCATCTATCATACATAGAAAGAAAAGAGGGCCCAGGTTAGTGCCGTGTGGTAGTCCTGAGAATGTAAAGACGGTATTAGAAAATGCTCCTTTTTAAAATTTAAAATTGTTTTAAAATTGTTTTTTCCGTTTATACGACATATTGTGTTTTATTTTCCTCATCCTGCCTAGGATTTACACAATTTGTAAATCAGTTCCAGTTTGTAATATTAGATGAAATATTATTTGAGGGGATCTGGTAGATATTCGGCACATTCCTGGAATATATAAGGTATTATATTGTCTAGGCCCGCAAACTTTTTTGGCATATGTTTATTTATTGGGTATCGATAATGGTTTACTTCCACCAGTGATTCGAAATCATATGGACAGGATTGTAGGAGAGTTTGTAAGAGGTATCGGTTTCAGAGTAAACACTTTTGAAATATTGTCCGTTGATGAGTAGGTGAAGAATTTGAGGTAGATGAGTTATTTTTCTTTCGTAACTGCAAAAAATTACTACAGTCACCAGTTTTTATTATTATTATTATTATTGTATTAGGGTCATCAGTTACTTCTGTTTCAGTTTCATTTTGTTCTATGTATTGCTTGAAAGCCAATCTAACGTCCTTCTTCATTTTTGATTTGAGATAGAGGAATTTTTTTATGATTTTCGTTTTTTGTAATTTTATATTGTTTTCTATGAAGATCTTCTCTTTCGATATTTGCTATTATATTTCTTCTGGACCAAGAAGGATAACATTTTTTGTTCTCCTCTGATATAATTGATCCCAGTTAATCTTTTAGTAGATTTTTTATACAGTTTGACAAAGTCAGCTGTTTTAAAGTTATAGTTTGCGTTGAAACATTTAAGACCAAGTGGAATTTTAGAATTATTCAAATGCCTTTTACATTCTAAAGCTGGATGGTTCAAATTTGGACACTGGCTACACTCAACTACACCATTATATTGTACTAAATTCAGTACGTTTATGATTAACGAATCTTTGTTTCAATATTATTGAGATTTAACCATTATTTTCTCTAAGAGCACTTTAAATAGTAAAATTTTCGCGATTCCTGAGCACTTTCAGTCCCTATACTAAAAAATATTGGATATTTATCGATCCCAATATATGACTTCATTAGTTTTGATGAGTCAAGATTCGAACTTATGCATGCTTTTCAAAGTACTCATACCTAATAAACCTTCAGAGTAACATTTAAAAATAGTAGTCCGGAAAATGATTCACATGTTTTATCTCTCAATGTGCCACACGGTATCATGATTTGAAGTATTCATTCCTTATCTGCAAGATGTTTTAAACATTTTCTTCATGCAACATTCTGAATTTTTATCTTTTCGCGAAAATGTTTTTACCTTAGCAAACCTGTATTCGAAATCACGATGATTTATATTTTCTAGAATCAGGAAAGTTTTCATGTGTTCATTTCGTGTTTGCTGATTGAAGATGATTATTTTCCTCAAAAGGTATTCAATCATCTATGGTAAACAGATATTTTGACTTTTTGTGAATTTTTTAGAACATCGTTAAGAGGCCACTTGACCTAATCTTTTAATAATCATTCTGAAATTGCAAGTTCACACTGACAGGTTTTTGGCTTCATTATGCTTATTTGAAAGAAATATTTCTTATTGTCAATGTTTTCATCGATTGAGTCTGTTTTTCTATCTTGAATTTAATTAAAAGTTAAAATTCGCACAACTCAACCTTCTTTCTTTCTCCAAAAATTATTGATGGTATCGTCTAGTGCAGGTAGCTTATTCTGTGAATTTAGTAGACTGATGAACCCTAGTCTGTTTTCACTGTGTTTTCGGTTTATTTCTAGGTAGAAGCATGCATGCATGCATGTTAAAAAATTGATTTATTGGATGGTATAACCACTATTTTGACCAGAAGAATATTCATTGTTAAATCAGTATATTTTATACACTTCATAGGAGACTTTTTCCAGTCGATGACGATTTCAAGACTTGTCAAATTAGTGGTCAATTTATGATTATGAACCATTGTCATTATTATAGACCTAATCACAGTTACTATGTTAATTATAGAATCAAAATAAAACTTTATTTTTTAGAAGGAGCATTTGTACACTTTCTTTAGTTTCAGTCTCAATGATAATCATTATATTCAACCCCAATTGATCTCAAAGTTTTTCTATCATTTCAAAAAAGGATCAGTGTGACCATCTCTAAATTACAGATCCTGCCTTACTTTGGTTAAAAACCTGCCAAATCCTGCCAACGTCTGTAGTGAAAAATGCCTAAATGTTGCCAACTTAACCAACTTTATTTACCGTTTTTATAAACCAACAAAAGTAAAATACACATACATATATACGCTATATTTTTATTAAAATAAAATCAAATATTGCAATTAGCATCGTATTCTTCATTTTCCGCATCTTTGTACATGGACTTATTCATTCTATTCAACATGCCTTGTGTTGGTATGAATGCAGTGCAATCGCCATGCTCACCAATACCTTGTTTCACGTGCAAGATAGACTTTTGTTAACGAATCTGTTTCGTGTTTTAGTTTTTATTAAATTAATTTTAGAAAATATTCTTTCGCACGCAGCGTTGGACATTGGTAAGCATAGCAGTCCCTTTGCGAAATTTGCAATATTTGCATATTTAAATTGTCTATAACAATCACGCATTTTGCCGACAGCACCCCAAAAATTGTCATTACTACTACCACCAGATTCTAACCATAAAGTATAAACTCGTGTTTATGAATAGTTTGGTTGTTTTATGATTATCAACCTTATACACAAAGTAGTAAAGTTGTTAATTGAATGCCAAACAAAAAAAAAACATAACAGGAGAAGTACGAGGGAATCCCCTACTCGTTGTTTTATGATTATCAACCTTATAAACAAAGTATTAAAGTTGTTGATCGAATGCGATACAAACATAACACGAGAAGTAGGAGGAAGGGGAATCCCCGACCCTGACCCCAAGGTCCCCAAGCCGCCAAGCCCACATTCCACATGCATACATGCTCGCGACATGTCCAGGGTTGCCATTTCCGGCATTTTGTGTTGCCATAATATTTTCAATAACCCAATACTGCCAAAAACTGCCAAGTTTTATAAAACGTCAACTGATCATGCCAAAGGCTAAAATAAGAGGCAAATCCTGCCAATATGGCAGGAACCTGCCACATATGGTCACACTGAAAAGGATTCTGTTCCAGGCAATTTTTTGTCACAAGTCAAAATGAATAATTTTCAAAGCCATTTGTCAAATATGTATCGATGCACATGTGCATAAGCACAAAAATTTAAATTTGCCAACATTGAAGGTTAAATTCTTATGATTATGAATAACTAAAACCATTGTTTATATAGAAGATAGTTAGTCAACCTTATGGGATTATAATAGGATCAAAATGGATGCGACATGTAGATGGCAATAG
Source organism: Chrysolina oricalcia (assembly GCA_944452925.2). Classification (NCBI taxonomy): domain Eukaryota; kingdom Metazoa; phylum Arthropoda; class Insecta; order Coleoptera; family Chrysomelidae; genus Chrysolina; species Chrysolina oricalcia. The sequence continues at coordinate 64,009,068 of OX101812.2, forward strand.
TGAGCTCGCATCCAAGTCATGTCGTAACTTCAGTGATCTGGCCTCCAAGTCATGTCGTAACTTGATTGAAACAATGGAACAGCATTAAAATCAGGGTTTTTTGAAGGAACCTGCATTAAAATGACGCCAAATCTTCATGTTTGTAACTAATCACGCTAGATGACACTCGCGTTTGCGTCCAACACCAATTACACAGGCATTGACTAACTATCTTACTTCTATATAAACAATGCTAAAACTGAAGAAATTGTATACGTGCTCCTACTGAAATAAACAGTTTCATTTTGATTTTATGATTAAGACAGTAACTGTGATTAGGGCTATGAAAATGACAATGGTGCAAAAATTTGCCCTAAGTAAGTGCGAAAATTCGAAAGTTCGAACGTTTTGCCAGAGAGTACAAATGAATGATAAGAAGAAAATCGATAAAGTCGAAGTACACTTCTCTCCAAATATTTATAGAAAGTGGAAAATATGAGGCAAAAATCTGACAGAAAACAACTACTTCCCTGGCTGATGCCACGACGGATATTGAACTACATCTGACAGCTATTTGTGCAACGTTCTTCCAAGAAGACTCAATTGCAAGTGCTTATTGCAAATAAACAAAAGATTATCAATAATTTGGCTGGGGATGACCACCTGCACAGGTCTGCAGGTGGACACAAATATCTGTCAGATGTAGTTCAATATCCGTCGTGGCATTAGCCAGGGTAGTAGTTGTTTGTTGTCAGATTTTCGCCTCATATTTTCCACTTTGTGGAAATATATGAACAGAAGAGTACTTCGTCGATTTTATTCACCTAAGTAAGTCACCTAAGTAAGTACTAACTTCCTAGGTGGTGTATGAAGTTTTTTTCTGCTTCCACAACTATGGTTCATGGAATGAGAAATCAGATTCAATATTTGAGATCAATCAAAATGCAAATGGTTGCAAATATAGGTTAATTATCTTTTTAACGATATGACACTTGAGTCCCTCTCATGCTATTTGAAATTTTCAAGTTGATATGCCTCCTGCTCCGCTACCATTCAAAATGGTTTTTGTCCCATTTTTTTTACTTCTATCCGTTTCAAAGTTGATAGAGATGGGGACGATAAGGAGCCGCTCTGCTTATTTCAATTTAACTTCAAAATTGTTGGTATCAATATAAGGAAATCACTTTGTACGTTGTATGGTCTACTTATATTTTAAAAAATGAGTTGAATAGGTCATGATATGTCATTTTTTTAAATTTACATTTTTATCATTCAATAAAAAACGTCATTCATAAATGTATATATTTTTCTTTGTGAAATTTTCCATATATATATATATATTTAACAAAAATACAGTAAATTAAAATTAAATATCGAACTGTCTCGTTATTTTCAGTCATCATTATTTTCAGACTAATTATTAATGTATGGTTCATTATTGTTCATACTTCATTATTTTTTTCAAGTACATTTTTTTCCATGAAGAATCAATCAAACTACTCAAAATCGATGGATTTGCGATATTTAATGAAGAGTTTTATTCATAACCCAGGTAGCACATCATATCGGCTGAATCTTGGTTCCATATTGGGCCAATATAGATATATTGTAAATGAAAAATCGATATTGGTCCAATATGGGTGAATATTCAAAAAACAATATTATATTAATAATATTGGTGAAATAATAGTTGAACTAGTTTTAAATGTAGATTATCACACGAAATATTGGGTCAATATTGGTTGAATAATTTCTATCAATATCGATAATACAATATTGGTTATATATTGTTTTCCACATCTAGAATTAATATTGCAATCCAAATATTCCAGTCATATCGATTATAGGGGAAAAAAACTATATTGTATTTTCAAGTTTGTTAGAATATTGGTTGAATATCATTTCCACTTTATTTGAGAAATTGTATTAAACTCATATTGAGTCAATATTGGTTGAACGATATTTACCAATATCAATAAAACAATATTGTCTTCACATCGTTTTTAACATCTAGAATAAATATCGCAATCCCAATATTCCCCTAATATCGATTCTGGGAATAAAAACTATATTGTATCTCCAAGTGTGATTACACATTGGTTGAATATCATTTCGCCAATATTCAACAAAACTTATTAATTAATATTGGGTCAATATTGGTTCAATAATATTTATCGATATCGTTAAAACAATATTGTCTTTATATTGTTTCCAACATCTAGATTGAGATGAAATTTGAATATTGGCCGGATATTCAATGAAACATATTGAAATTATATCATGATCAAACTTGGATAAAAATACGCTAGGTGGCTCTACATATAGAACGTCTTCTAAAACCTACGAAAGTATATTAAATACTTCCCTTAGCTTGTTTTCAAGACAGCTCACTCAGCGGTTATGGCGATCAAAAGGCAGACTCTGGTGTCACCTTCATCAACTAAAGGACATTTAATAATTTACCAAGGTATATTGACATCCACCAATATATTCAAATGATATTGTAACAATATCGATAAATATTGTACCAATATCGATAAATATTCTACCTATATCGATAAATATTGTACCGATATCGATAAATATTTTGAGGCCATTATTGCTTCAAGAATATTCCACCAAAACTATTTCTAAAATATTCAAACAATATTCGAACAATATCGCAAAATGATCACATTTTACTTCTCGACAATATAACTTTTGAATATTGTGCCAATATTGTCAGAATATTGTATCAGCTATATTGTACCAATATCGCCGAACATTTTAAGGCTAATATTAGTTCAAGAATATTTCGCCAATATTATTCAAGTAATATTGGACCAATATCGCCGAATGTTCACATTTTTTTTCTCGCCAATATTGCATTTCAAATATTTCGCCAATATGTTCACAATATTGTATCAATATTTTACCAATATAGGTGTGCTACTTGGGAAAAATTGTTTGCTTTCATTTGAAATCGCGAAACTCATAGCTCATAGCTATAATGAAATTAAAGCTATAAGATTATGCATTATATTACAGTATGTTCCAATTTATCTTGTGCCAACATTACTATCTGGTAAACCGTTGTAGGTGCGGAAAAGGTCGAATCCTTATCATATTTTGTTTGCTTTGAAAATGACAAGTAGTTCTTGAATCATTGATGAAATATTGCATTACAGATTATTTCATTCACACATTGCTACACCAATGAAGTGTCAAAATTTGACATAACCTAGTCGCTCAAAATAGAAATGTCTCATTTTGGGTTGTCTTCTATGACAGAAATTAATGCATATATAAGCGAATCTATCCAAGAAAATACCGTGAAGAGTAAAGAGTCTGCCTGGAGACAATTTATGTCTTTTTGTCAGCAGAAGAAATATGAATTATGTGCGACTACCCCAACTCTCATGATCGCCAAAATCCTCAAAGATTGGGCATGGAATATGCGTAAAGAAAACATAAACGTAAGATAAATCCATTTGAAGATATCGAATTCTAAAGTGCTAGGAATGCGCGTAATGCAAAAGACGAAACCTGCATTCTTGTCCTCAAAGAAGGAAGGAAAGTTAAATGTTGAAAAGTATATGATCGAGTATATAAATGATTTGAAGCTGTTCATGAAATAATCTTCCTAAATATCACTCCACCATGACAAATAGAGACTATTATTTTCTTTAATTCATCTCGAGTAACTTGTATTTTGAGACAATTCAATTCGACCATATGGACATTTATAATCAAAGAATAACTCCCTTGAGCTAAAGCTCTCGGGAGTTATTCAGATTATTAATGTTCATATGGTCTCATTAAATTGTCAGAATACAAGGTACTCTAGATACGATTGTAGGTTGTAAGGGGGGTTGTACAGGCTATGGCTATGCCAGTTGTTTGGGATAGCAGAGAAACAAAAAAAGAAATACGTTGTATTGAAAATACAGTGAATCATTAAATTTCTTGCACAAAACTTTTCTCAAGTTCAATTTTTCTCATTGAATACCAAAATCTTATTTTTTTTCCAAATATTTTCAATGGGTGGAGTTATTTTGATTCTTTTATCACGAATATGAAGTTCCTGAAGTCAAAGCACTTTTGTTCCAGAAAATTCTTAGCGCGCATTTATAGAATAAGACTGATTGCTTTAATTTCTTATAAAAGTTTTCAAAGACCATTTTCCTGATTTCAACGCTCATATTTTACGACTGCAAGAAGATGATTAAAAAACTATTTTCATCTGAATGTACGTCATCACTAGAAAATATTTTTACGAACTATTGCATTTCAAAAGACTGCTGCTCAGTTGAGTGAATATCTAACTTGCTATTTTTGTAATGTGAATATTCATGTTAACAATACGTTATTATTGTGTATATCGGAACCTTTCATGTGACTACAATTCGATACCAAAACTACGTCAATGTCATTCAAAACATGTTTGTCCAACTAAATTAGTATTATGAGGAACTATAAACTCAAACCTCATTATTATGCTAACATGATTCATGAATGAAGTCAGTAATATAGTAAAATTGACTAAATGCATCTCCAAAAGCAAATTTTAACGAAGTGTTATAAGGCTTTGCCTTTGACAAGTAACAAAAACCAATTAATGAAATAGCATTCGTTTCAGAAAATGCATTCCCTATTCTTTAAAAATATCAGTGTTGTAGATTTGATATTTGTTTTTTTCATCAAATTATCAGAAAATTTGTTTAAATTTCCTTAAATTGTACCACTTTATATTATTACAAATAAAATGGTATTCATGGATTTTCTGAATTTGTACGTGAATATTAAAATCGTACGTATAATAATTTGGAGTGGTAACAAAATATATGAACCAAATGGTGCCTCAATCATTCAACCCAACATCTGACTTGAGTTTACCTACTACACTACTTCAGGTAGAAAATCAAGGTTGGATGTGAAAATCCCAAGCTGATAAATCGATATTTATCAATTCTTACTAATTTTACCTTTCGAAGAGGTTAGAATGCCTTGGTATAAAATTAATCATAAAGAAACTTCAATAATACATCAGAATCATAAACAATTGTTTTTAATGATCCTAATTAACGACCAAGATTTAACCCTTTTTTTCTTCTATTCGATCACAGAGTAGGAAATTATGGTAAGTATCTGCCAGAAAACAGCTACTCTCTTGGCCAATACCGCGACGGGTAATGAATTAAATCAAACACATACCGCTACAATTACAAGTGTTTCTTGTAACCAGGCATCAGAATTTTGGAATTCCATAGGAGGGTCACCCGATGCAGACTAGTTTCGAGGTTCTTGGCCGTTCTTTTCAAAATGTCCTGCACTGTAGGTGAATGAGATGAAAAATAGTAAAACCTTTGTCGTTGACGACAGTCGATATTTAACGATTTCCCAGAAGAATTTTGAGCACTATCTATCAATCCTATTTTTATCGGTAATATTTGTAATGATATTTTATAATATTAGTTGACCAAATAATCTAATACGTAAGGATCATTTTTGTTGTTTGTGGTAATTTTTGTAATGTAACAGAATAGATTTTTGGCATTGTTTTGAGTATTTTTACTTTCGACATAAAGTTTTCAGTAAGTTTTGATTACGGAGGCAGATATAGTGTCCGGAACTTTGTTCAGTTATTTTAAACTTTTTTTTTCAATTCAAATTCAGAGTACCAAAGTCCTACTTTACAAACTTGAAATATGAATCCTCTTTGACTTCCAAATATGTCTTGAATTATACATATCTCAAAATTAAATAATAATTATAATACTAACTTTTCGCGGTAAATTTCCTTGCATTCAATTTTATTTTTTTCCGGTTAATAACCAAATTACTAAAAATCGATGATTTGGCGATTTTTAATGAAAATGGTGTTATTGGAGATAATACTATAACTGCATTAAAAATTGTCGATAATTCTGATAAAAGCGTGTTTTTAAAAACTGCACGATTCCTCCTCCTTCGGAATGGGCCAATTTAAGCTATGAAACAACGAAAAAAATAAACTAGTGCAGTTTTTTCAAAAAAACACGTTTTTTTCAGAATTATTTGGTTAATTTTCTTAGTACGAATGGTATTCGGTAGAAAATTTCAAGAATACAAAAAGATTCAAATTATTTATTGTTATAGTTGATACTACAATTATTGTAAGTAATATTGTAAACATTTGTATTTTCACCTAGCGCTCTGAATCACAGCGATAGTAGGTGGGTTAGGTTTAACGATGTAATTCAGCGATAATTCCACACCTCTTAGACATTTTAGCACATGAGTGAAATTTTCGTTTTAAATTGTGAAACTCATAACTATAATGAAATCAATGCTATGAATATAATAATATCAAAGTCTGTTTCATTTATCTTGTGCTAACATTGGTATCTAATAAACCGTTATAGGTGCGGAAGAGGTCAAATCCCTATCATATTTCATGATTGTTTTGCAAATGACAAGTAGTTCGACTCACTAATGACATATTGAATAGGTGCTGATCTAAAAGAATTGAACAGATTGTGAAGCAGAATAAAAGTTGCACCAAAAATACAGTGACATCATTTCATTTCTTGTGTGAAACCATGCATGCAAAACTTTTCTCAAGTTCAATTTTACTCATTGAATTCCACAATCTTGATTCTTGCAAATATTTTCAAAGAGATAGAGATATTTTGGATATCTTAGCACGCATGTGAAGGTCCTATAATAGCATAAGGAAAGAAAACTGATACTTTCAATTTCCCATAAAAGTTTTCCATTTTCCTTATTTCATCGCAAATGGTTAACGACAAAAAGAAGATGAATAAATGATAAATTATTGCTGCTCAGATAAATTTTTTTTCACTTCAGCCTGGAAAGTTAATACCCAACAAAACATGTCAACAAATATATTTTCTTTATAAGATCAAATTTTCAATCAGTAGAATCGACTGTATATTTATGATTTTTCAATGCAAAAATATCTTTAATCTACAATTCAACTCAAATAGTTATTAATAAGGTAGGATTTTTTGAGTTTTAAGTTTGTTGAATGAAACGCAGCCGAGTTAAAAGAACACGCGAGTACAAAAAATATGCTTACGAAAATGTATCATGAAAAATGTTTTCTGTGACTGTTATTATACTGACAAATTGTGGCAATTGTTGAATAGTTTGCCTTTTCGCACTTTTCGTCGTTTTATGACATGATGACTCCCTAGTAAAATCGGACGAAAAATAGTGTATTTTTCAAAAATACGCAAATATATGAACAGTGCGTGAAACATTACTTTGCGTACAGTATTAGTGTTTGGGTACTTATCTTGAGTTTAATATTGTATTCTCATGAAATGTTCAAATATTCATCATTTAAAAGACACTCAAACTCAAAAAGAGAAATTCCAGAAATAAGCAATTCGCTTACTCTGAAGGAAAATATAAGATTATCAACCTCCAAAAATTCAAATAATAATCTCTGTCATAAACACTTATACAGGGTGTCCGGTAAACCTTGTACAATATTTAAACTGGTGATAGACCAGGTCATGACTGTTCAGAATATCGGAATTTTACCTTAGTAAATATCTCACTGTTTTCGAGATAATGAGCATTTTTTTAATATCTGGAAAATCACTACCTCACCTTGGATTTTTGAACGCCATGTATACAAGTTGGGACGAATTCTAATATCTTTTCTGCTGAAGATTACTGATGAGTGATGCTTTCAGATGTACGAAACAGTTTCTCAGAAAACAATACAATTTTTCAAGAAATGAGGGTAAAATGACAGATTTGAGTTTCACCAATTTTTTTAACAACAGTTTGACATTATTGTTTGAAAAAACATAACCAAGTGGAACTGGATATTCATTACAAAAGAATGCCCATTTCGTCCACGCTCTACTATGGTATAAAACAAACGATCATTATTTTTGGAAGGAGTAGAATTTCGATAATATTAGAGTGTGACGTTATTCTGAGCTAAAATCAACTCCATTAGACTTTGTCAGAAATGTCTTTTATTTTTATCCCACCAAGATGAAATGATTAAATATTTATGAGTAATAACGAATGAACTGCTTAAAAGCATTCAATGAGATGTAATGAAGTAAATACTAATTCAACGTTTTTTTTTTAATCAACATACACTTAAAACCACAATAACGATTATTCAACATCGCACTGAATAATATTACAAAAATGTTATTTCCCATCCACTCGTACGCAGAGACGACATATTTTCAAGAAGAACCTTTTCAAATGCGTTATAGCCCCCAAATCAGCGATTCTTTTAGCGGCATTGTGCAATCAGATATAGTTCTGCATAAAGCGCTGCTGCAGCAGTAGCACCACCTCCACATTCACCATAACTGTAGTGCATATGCGCATATTCTCGGGGAGTATAACGTTTGTACGGCATGACAAAGAAATAAATACCACTGAATGAAACAAGCGGAATAATTTCAAAAAACTACGTTAGAAGTCACAAGTTGTTCAAACAAAAGTTTTTAATTTTCGACAAGGATTCACCTCTTAAAAAAGTTTGCACTTATTTGGTTACACCCTGTATATCTGTCGGTCTCTGAAACTTCGTTGTAATTTGGATGTTGGACAATTGCGACATTTATCACAAGAATTCGTATTAATCGGTGCCTTGTCGGATAATCGACATTTCATTTCGATAATTTCATTAGGCCTAATTACATGAAAAGTTAATTTCATTGACATACTATTTAATGCTACCAAGTAGTCCATCCTTTATTATTAATGATTATTTCCACATTTTATCTTGATAAAATCTAAATAAAATTATTTTTGGGCGTAAGTATAAAAGTTGATCAAATAAATGAATATTTTGGAACCTTTGGTGTGAATACAATTCAAGCTAGGAACTGCGTATTATCTAGGCATACGTCCCTTATTGGTCCTAATATTGCAGGAAAGGAGGAAACATTTTTTGGTAACAGCCGAGTATGACATTTGTGTCAAAAATTCTCCATTGTTCTGTTTAGATTTGTGGTTGTCCATGGCGACTTGGTCTTATCGACTTGAAAGTAAGAAACTGTCCACTATCAAAGCACACAATTTTGATTGGTGCTTTTTCGCAGGAGAGAGAGTTTCATATAGCCAGTGGAATTATCATAAATACCTAATACTGTTTTTTAATTTTCAAAAAATCAAATGGATTCCCAAGGATGAGTCAGATATCAATAGTCATTATCGAGTCCACCTTGACATAACTTCATTACATCAAGTCTAGTTTTACTAGATTACTTCGCAATTTCTGCGACATTCTATAATAATAAACAAATACGATGATAATTAAAATGTAAATTAATCAATAGAACAGACTTTGATGATGAGGAAATTTTGTTGAAAATTGTGTACAAAGTCTACAAAATTCCGTAGATAATTTACTGAGGAGCCGAAGGCGGTTCTACATACTTCCCTAGACAACAAATGTGAATTATTACAGCCGTGAACTTGACCAACAACAGTTTCTTAGTATGGTTCGAAAAATCGTACAAAAATAATTATCCTGTAAAATAGCTATTTATTATACAAGTTCGTAAAGTAGGACTTTTTTGTATGAGCGTGAAGTTATATTTGACTCAAAATACTGCATTTTTCAAAAGTGCATAAATGTATGAACAGTGTTTAAAAAATTACTTTACGCACAGTTGATGATTTAACGCACAGGTGATTTTTTTACGTACTTATGCAAAAAAGTATTACTTTACGCACTGTTAGCAGTGCGCACTGTCGAAGAATAATAGCTATTTATGAAACAAGTTCGTAAAGTAGAACTTTTATGTATGGACTTTTTATGCAAAGTACGTTGAATAACTCGACTCTCAAAGCTTGAGAAAATGTAACTGTAACATTTCAGTATGTAATAAAAGAGAGAAAACGTCCGGTTTCAGAAGAACTTCATCTATTGTATCCGTTATGAAAACATCATTATTTGTAGGTACAAATAATTGAAAAATAAGTTTTCAATTGGCAACAAAGAAATTATTATTGTTTTGTGTTTTTTATAAATAACTCAGATCATTCGTTACCGCGCTTTATAACAAATGGGGATTTTTCTTCCAAAAGATTTTTGTAATGAAAAAGTGGAAAGGCTGTGCAAAATCATCAGGGCATCCTCGAATATTGTTGGAATTGTTCCTCTGCTCACGAAGTGTACTCAGCAGATATCCCAAAATTTCGGAACTGTCTTGTGTTCCTGAGGAAAAAGTGGTTGGCAGTTGGCACCAAAAACTTCATGATATTTATTATAAGAAGAAAGAGAATAAAGTTTAAACAAAAGTTTCAGTTCGAAGAATAACTGAAAAATATTGTTATTATTGGATAATATGTTGTATATTCCGACAAAATGCTGAATTTTCAAAAAATACTTTCACCTTGCTGTCACGAAAACTGTGTTGCTTAGAAACACCACGAGAGCTTACTCCAGTAGTATTATTAATGATTATTTCCACATTTTATCTTGATAAAATCTAAATAAAATTATTTTTGGGCGTAAGTATAAAAGTTGATCAAATAAATGAATATTTTGGAACCTTTGGTGTGAATACAATTCAAGAAAAAAATAAAATATCCAAACACCAAAACTACGTCACAATCTTAAAATCTTACTTTTAGCTCCTGAAGATGCTAACTTTGTTGGCGAAACGCGCGTCGAATGTGATTGTGACGTAGTTTTGGTGTTTCGGTAGTTTGCTTTGTTTCTTGAATAAAAGTTGATGGAAGCCTAGATTAAAACCACGCCTAATTCAATGGAAATCACTTCTTCCAAAAATAATTATAGTTTGTTTTATATCATGGTAGAGTCTGGACCATATGAGCATTTTTTTGAAATGAATATCCACTTCCAATTGGTTATGTTTCTTTTAGATAATAATGCCAAACTTTAAAAAAAAAAATTGGTGAAACTCAAATCTGTCATTTTACCCTCATTTCTTGAAAATAAATTTTTTTCACTTTCTGAGAAACTGTTCTGTACGTCTAGAAGCATCACTCATCAGTAATCTTCAGCAGCAAAGATATTTGGATTCGTCCCAATTTGTATACAAGACACTCAAAAATCCAAGGTTGGGTGGCGATTTTCCAGAAATTCTTAAAATGCCCATTTACTTGAAATCGGTGATTTTTACTGAGGTGAAATTCCGATATTCTGAACAATCATGACCTGGTCTATCACCAGTTTCAATATTGTACAAGGTTTACCGGACACCCCGTATAAGTGTAACTAAGCTTGTGTGTAATTTTGGCATTCTTACCTATTTGAATCTTTCCTTTACTTCTTACACTATTTTATATTGACTAATTTTCCTCTTCTTGTGAAAATAACAGTTTACTTTTCGAAATAATGGTTTCACTGAACAGTATAATTATGGAAAACACATTTTTTTCCCAAGAGTCAAATCAGCCATGGGCAATTCCAACTACAAAATGAGCCTGTAAAAAACTATGGAAATCATACCAACCATGGGTGGAATTCTGGAGAATTTCAAATTGTGGAAAAACCCTTTTCAATAAAACCATCTCATAATGAGGCTCACTTTTGGAAAATCTTCATGTATCGTGGAAATCCCCCATTGTCATACAATACTGATGTTAACTCAACAGAAGTGTCGATAAGACAATTTCATACGGGTCATACAATAAAACTGAAAAGTTGTGGTAGGGAGTTTCATATAAAGAATTTTTTGTAACTCCCCAGTTCATGCAAAGGCTGCTGCGGATGTTATTTGACATGTTTATTAAAATAAAACTAGTAATGGACATTGTTCTACGTCTTCGGTAAGTTCAACATCAGGCTACAAAATTTCTAAGAAATAGTTAAAGTTTTGACCCGTTCTATGGCTATAGTGTGCTTCAATGAATCAGTGATAAGGATATTAGCATTACTTCCTGATTTCAGCAAATAAATTCACACATTTTCCTCAAATATTGCGAAACAATAATAAATGTTTCCATTATATTGCAATCTTCATTGTCTGTGTTGTTTGTTACTCTTGGATTATTTCTGACTATGAAGCAATATTTATTGTGCTGTTAGACTTGCAAAGTTCTAAGTCCCTAGTTACGTACATTTCAAACCTGTAGTCGTTTGTAGATCAATAGTTTACTTATGTCTCGAAGTTGGAGGTAGGTGAGCTCAATTTTTCTACTAAAAAAATATCTAATACAGTGGTAAGAGGAACTTTCAAATCAATCTCCTTTTTATTTTAGTCTTTTTGGTATTTGTGAGACTATCGGGAGTAATACCACGAGAGCTCTCAATACCATCGAGGGTAATTCTGGTTACCTCAAAGCAATTTGTTCGAGTTTGAGTTTTCTGACAGAATTATCGATATTATGAGCACGAGTAGTATTTATTGAGATAATTTCACGAACCAACAAAGTAAAAAAAGTTCCATTGTCGTGAATTCTTCAATAGTTATAAATAATGACTGACATTCATATTAGTAGCAAGATGATATTATATTATCCGTTGTTGTTTGGATACGTGGTTGCCATGCCAAAGTGGTATTACCGGCTCAAAAGCTAGGAACTGCGTATTATCTAGGCATACGTCCCTTATTGGTCCTAATATTGCAGGAAAGGAGGAAACATTTTTTGGTAACAGCCGAGTATGACATTTGTGTCAAAAATTCTCCATTGTTCTGTTTAGATTTGTGGTTGTCCATGGCGACTTGGTCTTATCGACTTGAAAGTAAGAAACTGTCCACTATCAAAGCACACAATTTTGATTGGTGCTTTTTCGCAGGAGAGAGAGTTTCATATAGCCAGTGGAATTATCATAAATACCTAATACTGTTTTTTAATTTTCAAAAAATCAAATGGATTCCCAAGGATGAGTCAGATATCAATAGTCATTATCGAGTCCACCTTGACATAACTTCATTACATCAAGTCTAGTTTTACTAGATTACTTCGCAATTTCTGCGACATTCTATAATAATAAACAAATACGATGATAATTAAAATGTAAATTAATCAATAGAACAGACTTTGATGATGAGGAAATTTTGTTGAAAATTGTGTACAAAGTCTACAAAATTCCGTAGATAATTTACTGAGGAGCCGAAGGCGGTTCTACATACTTCCCTAGACAACAAATGTGAATTATTACAGCCGTGAACTTGACCAACAACAGTTTCTTAGTATGGTTCGAAAAATCGTACAAAAATTAATTATCCTGTAAAATAGCTATTTATTATACAAGTTCGTAAAGTAGGACTTTTTTGTATGAGCGTGAAGTTATATTTGACTCAAAATACTGCATTTTTCAAAAGTGCATAAATGTATGAACAGTGTTTAAAAAATTACTTTACGCACAGTTGATGATTTAACGCACAGGTGATTTTTTTACGTACTTATGCAAAAAAGTATTACTTTACGCACTGTTAGCAGTGCGCACTGTCGAAGAATAATAGCTATTTATGAAACAAGTTCGTAAAGTAGAACTTTTATGTATGGACTTTTTATGCAAAGTACGTTGAATAACTCGACTCTCAAAGCTTGAGAAAATGTAACTGTAACATTTCAGTATGTAATAAAAGAGAGAAAACGTCCGGTTTCAGAAGAACTTCATCTATTGTATCCGTTATGAAAACATCATTATTTGTAGGTACAAATAATTGAAAAATAAGTTTTCAATTGGCAACAAAGAAATTATTATTGTTTTGTGTTTTTTATAAATAACTCAGATCATTCGTTACCGCGCTTTATAACAAATGGGGATTTTTCTTCCAAAAGATTTTTGTAATGAAAAAGTGGAAAGGCTGTGCAAAATCATCAGGGCATCCTCGAATATTGTTGGAATTGTTCCTCTGCTCACGAAGTGTACTCAGCAGATATCCCAAAATTTCGGAACTGTCTTGTGTTCCTGAGGAAAAAGTGGTTGGCAGTTGGCACCAAAAACTTCATGATATTATTATAAGAAGAAAGAGAATAAAGTTTAAACAAAAGTTTCAGTTCGAAGAATAACTGAAAAATATTGTTATTATTGGATAATATGTTGTATATTCCGACAAAATGCTGAATTTTCAAAAAATACTTTCACCTTGCTGTCACGAAAACTGTGTTGCTTAGAAACACCACGAGAGCTTACTCCAGTAGTATTTTGTACAGCAGCACAGTTTGAGTGACAGGCGAGGTGACAGTATTTTGAAAAATCTGTATTTTGAACGGATATTTTTATCCAAAAGGGTGCGTTTCTGACAAAATATAGTTGGTCAATTCTTTTAAGAAATCTTCGATTTTGCATTACCTATTGAATAATTTCAATCTTTCACCCGAGAAAATGTTACAAATTTATTCATTACTTGCGAGGAGCTGCTCTCCACCGACTATTGTATCATTTGACAAAGAACAGAGATTTCCCAGCAGGAGCACAATTTTGCCGGCAAATTTTCCGAAAATATCATGCAGATCCAGATTTTATTAATAAGATCATTTGGAGCGACGAGTCGTCCTGTACCAAGGATGGGTACATGAATCTCCACAATTTGCATAGCAGACATATCATAAATCCACACGAGAAAATAGAAGATGGATCACAATATCAATGTAAGTCAATCTATGGACGGGAATATTTAATGGTGCAATTTTGGGCCCGTTCGAACTGCCGCCCTCACTGAACGTCAACAATTATTTAGGATTTTTAACCGACCAGTTGCCCATTTTATTGGAAGATGTTCCACTGGCGCTGTTCCAAGTTACAGCACATTTAAATCGACTTATCCCCCACCGGTGGATCGGAAGAGGTGGTGAAATTTTGTGGCTCCCTCGTTCACCTGACCTACATCCTCTGGATTTTTATTATTAGGACAAGGGACAAAGTGTATTCAAAACCCATACAAGATGAAACCGAATTGGGGGAACGCATTCGAGTTGCTACAGCGGAAATATCATACATACATTTGAAGGCAGTGAAAAAATCTTTTCTCAGTCGATGCAGGGCTTGTATACGCGAAGGAGGTTGCCATTTTGAACATGTCCTATAATGTAAAAACTCTTCGTGTCATTAAAAATATTATAAGTACCCTAAATAACAACCACTAAATTATTCTGACAGAAATGTACCCTCTGGATAAAAATAGCCAACTCGCCATCTCTTTTTTTTGCAATAACAAATTAATTTTGTTATACCATTTTGGAATCTAGGAAGGCGTAGAAGGGCCACGGTTTTTTTCTATTTTTAATCGCGACTTCTTACTCGGGATCTCGAGATCCCGACATCTAAGTCGGGATCCCGACTTCTATCTCGGGATCTCGAGATCCCGAGATAGAAGTCGGGATTTCGGCTATATCGCCTATATCTACTCTTTGTAGTCAGTCTTTACACTCTTTACGCGTGCGAGGTTGTGAACTCTAATTATAATTCGTTTCGTCAGGAAGGATAGAAAACCCATGGCTGATTCAGAGCAGGTCGGGATCTCGAGATCCCGAGATAGAAGTCGGGATCCCGACTTAGATGTCGGGATCTCGAGATCCCGAGATAGAAGTCGGGAATACTACTTAGATGTCGGGATCTCGAGATCCCGGGATAGAAGTCGGGATTAAAAATAGGAAAAAACCGTGGCCTTTGTACGCCTTCGTAGGAATCACCATAAAATATGCAATTTATGTTGTAATGTGCAGCAGTAGCCCAGTACATTTTCGTTTCACTACGATGGACTAAACTTTATTAACAAAAAAGTCTACTACCTAAACTTTCCAAAAAAACATTTCTAACAGACCCTCTGTAAAATGTTCGGAGTATCTTTTCAATGCAGACGTTAGAATAATCTTTCATCAATATTTTTCTGAAAAAAGGGAACTAGAAAGCTTTGAAATTGTTCCACCTGCTCAAACAAAACTGCTAAGAGAGGCAAAAATACATTATTTTTATAAAAAACAAATAACTCGAAAACGGCAAGACTTTCATGGCAGGTATTTTTTTACAGCAGGTACGGTATCTTTTGATCTACATTCTCCTTGAGTTTAACGTGGTCTTTACGGGACACCCTGTATAATATGAGGGAAATTTTCCCTGAAAGACTCCGTCATAAAAAGCGCTTGTAAAACACTATCCATGTAATAAGTATTTCCCAAATTCTTCAAGCCAACTTTATTCCCGTGATTTTCAAGGTGACTTGATTAATTATTTTGTACATTGTAACTTTGTTGTTATTGTTTCGTTCAATAAAGTGATTTCTCCGAACTGACAGGTGCAATCTTAAGAGTTCCGTGAGATTCCACAAATCAGTAACTACCTGATAATGATGGAACTGAAAATAACTTCTCAGTAGGTTGCTAACAATAAGTAATGAATGTGACCGATAAAAAATTACGTAGTTAATAATGTCATGGAACGCATTCGCATGAAAAGGTATGACTAATTCTTTTATCTACCTCATAACAATAACATAGAAACCCATTGTTTTTTGCTCCTTCTCCAAAATAAAGTTAACCGTTGCACTTCCTACGCTTTAGGTTTTCTGTGATTTAATCGATGTCGATCCTAATCAGCCGATGTAGTTGCGGTTTCCGCTATTTTAGGAATTCAAGGATCTTCAAAATATACTATTTTTTTAATTTATTTTTTTAGGAAATGGATGTATTACGATATGGACAGAGATTAACAGTAAGAAGGCAGCAGAAGTGTTGTCTACTGTATTATACAGCTCTGAGTTAAAAGTCGGAATTTTGAGATGAAAGCTGAAATTTCGTGATGAACGTTGAAATTTAGAGATAAAAGTAGAAATTTTCAGCTAAAAGTTGAAATTTCGAAATAAATGTTGAAATTTTGAGATAAAAGTCAAAATTGCGAGTTAAAAGTTGATAATTTGAAATAAAACTCGACATAACGATATAAAAAAAAACCTTTCTTGTATTTGAACGGTCTATTACAACTTTCACTTTTTGCCATTTTTTGAAAATTACGAAATTTCGGCAAAACTGTTTTTTACCAGTATCTCTAATAATATGGTACTAATGGTGGATTTATGCAGCAGTCATAAGTCATACGTTTTAAGTCATAAGAAAGAATATTCGTCAGTGATTGGTTGGAATATACGGACCAACCAATCATTGACGAATATTTTTCCTTATGACTTAAAACTTATGACTTATGACTGCTGCATAAATCCACCATAACTCTCAATGACGAATCATCACAAAAATATGTTTTTCGTTGACGTATCTTTAAGCATTTAGTCTAGAAATTCATTTAAGTGGATTTTTTTAATATTAAAATTACACCTAAGTCATAATTCAAAACATCATGAAAGAGGAAGTTGTACTATACCATAAAACAGTGTATGCAAGTAGTCCCTAAATATTGGTAAAGGTGTTATCTATGTTTCATTTTTCTCACTTTTTCAAAATTTGATTCAGTTTTTTCTGAAAAATAACGCAAAAATCCATATTTTTTTAATTTTCCCATTTTTTTTAAAAAGAACCGAATCAAATTTCGAAAAAGTGAGAAAAGGGGAACATTGATTCGACATAGATTAGATCTTTACCGGCACGTTCAAATTTTTTCACTTCCACTTGAGTATCTAACCAAAGTTTACGACTTTTTATACAGTACAAATCTCAAATTTAATTCTTACTAGTCCGTCTATGAAACTTCATCAGTTTTGTGAAGTAGGCTATGGAGACAAATTGGTAATCTATGATAAAAATTCAATGTGTCTCGACAAACTTACAAAAAAAAAATTGCCAGCCTCACTCAATTAAGAATTATTCTAGAGTGCAAAGTCAAACAAAATAATCATAAACTTATTTAATAACAGAAAACATATTGTGAGTGAAAATTATCTGAGCCAAACTCAACTTCACATTTCTGCATGTCTTCCTTCTCTTTCAATACATAGCATGGTCTGCTCCAAATGGCCAGTATCGTTAAATGGCCGGTGTTTGTATACTTGCTGATTCAGATAACCCCGAATAAAAAAAGTCCAGTAGGGCTAGGTCAGGAAAACGAGGTGGCCAATCACGTTTCACTAAGAAAATTTCCAACTGCGTTGGAATTGTGAACAGATGTGCCATCCAACTGAAACCACCAATCTTGAATAATTTGAAGGGGCATATTGTATAAAATTTCAGCCAGCACATTTCTTAAAAAATTCAAGAATTGCGTAGCGTTTAAGTTTCCTCTGAAAAAATATGGTCCGATAACTTTATTGTTCAATAACCACAAAAAACATTCGTTTTAAACGAGTACTGATCGTGACACTCAATAACAAAATTATGGTTTTCATCACCTGCAATTTTGTTTGAAAAGTTTGAAAAGAACGTATAGCTTCATAGTTCCCTAATATATTATATGGAAATCTGTATTTTCGTCACATTCTCCCTGATACCACGCAGAAAATCCATATCGGACATCAAAGTCCCTTTCCTTCCTTAAATTTCGGCTTATAAGTTTTAAATCTATTTTTCTTAGAATTCTTAATACACTGCTCTCGCTTACATTCATTCTTCTGCTAAGTTATTTGAGAAATACTGGACTTTTCGTGCTATGGAATGTCTAAACAATCATTTAGTTGCACTGCCTCAATGTTTTTCGGAGCATTATGTGGCTTTTTGAAATCAGTCAAAACTGAACCAAAACTTTTGAATTTTTTTCAAAATTCTACCTACACTCGGCTGTTGTATATTTTTTTCTGGGTGTCGTATATCAAAATCTTCAGCGACTTGTCGATGGGGTGTACTTTCTCGACACATTAAAACAATCTCAATTTTTTCTTGTACAGGTATCATTCCAATGTTATTTTTTTATTCAAACCTATTGAACCACGTATTCAACTGTCAAACAATGCTTGATATCAAATTTTTTTCATTGACTACCTATTTCAGTTGTGTCCAAAGCCTACTATACGAAATTGTTGAATGTTCAACTTTCCAAGAGCTAGTAAACATTTAATTTGAGATTAATTTGTTCCGTACAATGTCGTGAACTTTGGTTCGATACGTAAAGTAGATTTATGAAATTTTGATTGATGACTCTGGTATCTTTTCAATACTGAAAAATATATATTTTTACATTTAAAAAAATTGTATTATAGGTATTGCATGTCATGCATGTTTTATAATTGTTACTTATATTGCTTGTTGTATTTTTACACTATATCATTGTCTATGAAAATAACTGTATCTTCTGACAATAACGAATATTCTGATTCTGATAAAACTGACATAGGTAGATATTCACTGTAGGTACTCACAATATTCATATGATTCGTTGATAATGACCAAAGATTGTATAAGTAGGTATTTGACGTAATTTTTCTGTGAATAAAATCAACTCATACATATTAAGCTACCTTGTTACCCAATTCAATACCAATGATTTGTTTCACTCGAATTTTGTATTTCCTCACTGAGATAATTATCCAATCCGCGTAATGAATAAAAAAACATGTCTCCCGCGTCTACAAGAATTTTCAGAATTCCCCAAATCGATTAGAATAGCCACATAAAGAATTCCCAGTGCGCGAAACCGAGATAATGATATCAATTCAAAAACATAACAACAAATTAATTCTCTGTTAGTTCCAAGATTAATTCGATGTAATATTAATAATATTGTGCGCGGTTATTCCCTTCTTCGACAGAGAAGCCGATCGTCAGCTGTTTCAGTACTGCTTGGTGACGAGGCTAACAACGCGCCTCGAGACGCGATCAAGCGCTTCCCCTTCTATTGGGCTCGACTTTCCATGACCGTAGGTGAAGGGGTTTTCGGATATAACGCTCTGAAAATATTTTTTAACACTCCAGTTAAATAGTTGCCTCTGCAAACCGTTTTAAACCAAGCGTTATTCAAGATATACAAACAGGAAGTATGGTTTTTTATTTCATTAATATTAATTAGTAAATTTCTTTATATCCACATTATTTCAATTTTTCAATAATAACAGGTACAACTTTTCAGAAATCTCAATAGAAAGTTTACTCTAAAGTGCTCTTCCACTCGACCCTGGTCATTTCATAAATTTATAATTTATTGTACTACTTATTCCACCACAATCTTATCTATATTCAAACTGAAAGAATAAACAAAAAGAAGCAATTGAAGAGTAACACTTCAGAATATTACTGATTTTTTTAGCTCGTTTGAATCTAGACTAGTCAAAATCTTTAAATGGACTAGTTTTAATTTTTTTATAATGGATTAATTCTAAAAATTTAAGTAAAATGAACTAAAAATGTGAAAGAATCATTGAAATATCTCTAGAAATGAAAAAGTTATGGGACTTTGAGGTTGCGCTTGGAAGAATAATTTCATAGTACGCAGCGCTCTAATGTGTGACGTCACGCCATATGAACGAGGCGACTGTATTCGCAGTTTCGCAGAGTGCTTACAAATTTATCGGTGTACAATCACTTGCGCCGTTCGTGTCGTGTATTGTTCATTACACGAAGGATGAAATTTTAAAAAAAAATCCCATAAATATTGTATTGTACCTATGTGTAAAAGCACGACAATTAAAACCCCAATAAATTGTTTTTTCATGTACCAAATGACATGAATAAAAGGAAGAAGGGGTGCAAACTAATGAGGCGCGACCAAAGACGTTTCGAAAATACGTAAATTTAAATAATCTATATCTCAGTCATTTATTGATGGATTGAAAAAAAAACACTGATCTACTAGTTCTGATCTATATTTTTGATCTATATTTTAATTCCATCGCGTCAAATATAGTATTTTCAACATCACTAAACTAGTCCATTGAGATGGCAGAGCATTACACACACATCTCAGTAAACCCTTAAATCGGATGTTGATATTGTGAACCACTTCGGTAATTTATATTTCTTGTTAAGCATGACTGCTGTTTTTTGTTTTTTTTCCTAACCTCGTTTTATAAAATAGTCTGGAGCACATCATCTTCATGAAACATCTTAATATTTGTCGATTATATCAATAAACTTCTCACCAAAACCTATTTTCAAAAAGTAAATAATAAAAATTGGGGATGTGGTTTGATCAAGTCCAAATTTAGCTCATATAAATGAAAAGTAGTTCTTTTTTTATCATATAAAATGTCAAATAAGCCTCCACGTCAACAATACGTGACATCAGTTGTCCATTATCTACTTGATTAGATGTTATAAAAATAAAGCACATTATCCTGATTTATTTAAAATTCATTTGCAGTATTTTTTGAAGTAACGATGCAGGCATAGAATAGAGTATCGTGTATAAGTACTTTTAAAGCACTCGAAAAGTAAGGGCACTCTACTTTGCATCGTTGCGCGTGCTTTAATTGCTCACTTGTATCATAATATATATTTTTTTAAGCATACGTTGTTATTGGAGAAATTTTTAGCGCCAGGATAAATGTGAACAAGTTCTTTGGTGTAGGAACACTATGTAGAGTGGTATACACCACACCTCTGAAGTGAATACTCAAAAATATATTCACCGCTATGACTAAATAGGTTACACACTAAGGTACTCGTGAATTTGCTTAAAGGACACAACAAGTTGAGAAATAAGATGCCAAATATCAGCTATGCATTGAGGAAGACAGAGTTATTTCGGGAAAAGACGCCCAACGCATAACCCCATGATCGGCCTTATAATGATAAAGAAACAGAGATCGTAACGGCACTTAGAATCAACCTTGTTGCTGTTATTGTTTGTTTTGTATAGGATCCTGTTAAATATTTGACTTTGTTTTTAATTTAAATGACTTTTTTCTAACCACATAAATAATCAACATGGCATTTTGCGTGCGGGTATATCGTTTCTTAAAAGATTCACAAAAAAAATACTATGGCAACTCCATTCTTTAAACACATCACTATGGTTACTGTTTGATTTCAGAGGTTAAAGACCAAACTGACTAGATTTTGATCTGTCAATTGAAACTGTCATGAACATAAGAGAAATCAACTTGAAAAAGATTAAATTTTTTGATTTAATATTCGTAGAAAAAGTACGGTGCAAACGCAGCGCTCGTGCTTACAATAGTCTTAATTGTTGTTAAAATTTATTAAGTGCAATTTAGGTTGATTGAAATCAGACTTATATAGCGTTTACAAACAATGATATAAAATTTTTCACATCTTGACTGTAAGTGAATACGACTCATAATGTATTACGACTTGTGCGCACTTTTTATCGTGAATTATTGCCGAATTGAACGATGCCAACGATGTCTACTTACTTATAAATAATCATCTAATCACCAACTCAATCCAAAACTTCATTTTATGGCTAAGATATAAGTATGTGTACCTTAATCCCATGCACAAACCGTGTTCTATGAGATTCATGTTCGTCAAATATATCTATATATTTCCATGTACTCAGTGGTATATTCATCTATTCATAAGATCAGTAATAAATTGTTGATTTCAACCATTGTGTAACTTATGTTTTTATATTTGATTGCATTTTTTATATCTTATAGACTCATATTATTTATTCACCTACCCAACCCACTCATTCGAACATTCAGTACCTAGTTGATTTTTAACTTTTGTATAGTTATTTAAGATTGATTCTAAATGTTTTTATTCATAAATTTTCATATTATATTAATATTATTATTCATCTGTAATAACGTTTACATTCGTACACTTCATTCTATACATTCTGTATACGTACAAGCAGGTATAAATCTTTTTTTAATGTGAGAATGACTACATCTCACACTTGAAAAAACATCCGTATAAATGTAAATACTTCCCTCAAATATTTTCTTTAAATACTCCCACTCAAGTGTATACTTCGGGACTTTCTGATTTATTTATAAATACTATTATTATATTAAAATGACGTTTATAACACAATTTATTTGATATTAGTTCGAAATCTTACAGACGTTATACAGGCGCAAGACATTTGAAAAATATACCAAAGTTTGCTGATGTATAATTTTCGAAAGCCATAGGAAACATCAACAACCTTGTAACAAATAGCGCCCGCCAACTTTTTCGTGATTGTCGTTATCAAATATTTGAGCGTCATGTTGTTGAAATTATCGAAATAGCTCAGATCAAGAAAAACATGAAATATAATTTCAAATTATTTCGTTAGAGGATGTTTTAAAGTTTTTTTTATTACAGACAGCTGCATCACAATTATTATTTCAATAAAAAAATTGTTACAAACGTCAAAATCGTATATGTCGTACATGATAGTCAATACCTTTGAAAGTATGTGGCTGTAGAATTTTCGGAAGCCATAGGAAACCATGTAACGAATAGTACCAATTTTTTTATGAATGAAATTTTCAATTATTCCAGCGTCATGTTGTTGTAAACATCGAAATAACCTGCTAAGGCAAATCAAACATGAGATTTAATTTCAGAAACATAAAATTTAATTTCAATTTATTTCGTTTGAGGATATCTTAGAGGTTTTTTTATTATAGCTGCATCATAATCCTAGTCAAATACAGCTTACGAAATCTTCAAGATTATAACACGCTGTGCTAGAAAGATTGTTGCTAAGTAACAACGCCAAGATCTTGTCATATGAAATTTACATTTGTTCTATACCACCTATATTATCACTAGCGTTGTTTTGTTAAATCGTTGAACCAAAGATGATAACATATTTTTCATAGGAAAAGAAGTAAGCATCAGAAAGCTCTTTCACGTGTTTCCAACCAGCTTTCGAACATTTCTAAAAGTTTCGTAACGCTTCATGTGAATGGGAGCAACTTTCCAATCCGAACCTTGACCCCCTGAAAAATAAAACTTCCCACGTCCCTGCTTGCCAACAGCACACCGAGCTACGTCACACCATCTATATATTAACGTTCACTGCCAAGTCTGGCCTCATATCCAACGCAAGACTCGAAGTAGTCTGAAAAATTTTAGAGGTTGTTTGGCAAGTTTAAAGCTAGGCCCTCGCTCTGAGTTTTCATTCTAGTCAATTGAATTGTCCAGTGAAGTGAATTTTCACGAACTCAAACCAAAGGATTATTTATTCAGCAGTGTGCGTGTGCTCAGTGTGCTGCCGCAAACAGTGATAACAGTGTCGAATTGCGCCAAAACTGTCGAAAAACCGGCCTCAAAATAGCTATCTTTAATTTTTCATCACGGAGCCCCAATTCAAAAATGGTGGGCAGTAACGGCACTATGATTGCTATCCGTCTTGTCCGCAGCAAACTCAGGAAGAGGGAGGAGCACAGCAACAGTGTTCACCCCGTGACTGATGTGGTTTTGCAAACTACACCCAGTGCCCAGATCAACAACCACCAGACCACTCCACCCCAGGCTCTTCAAACGGACTTGACCTACCGAGGACAACTTCTTTGGACACAACCACCACCACCTACCTCCCAGTTTCTGTACAACAACAACCAGGTACTTTTTTGTTTATTGAATAATTAGATTTAACTTCGAGCAAACTGGCAAAGGTGTGATTTCAAAACTTAGCTCAAGTTAAATCCACATTGAGGCGTATCTAGTGGAGCTTGAAAGATTCCTTCTTTATGTAATATCGTTGAATCACTGGCGAATTTCTCTTTTATTGTTGACTTTTGAAATAAAAATCTACCATTAATGTTAGCCGTTACATGCTCTGAGGAATTGAGGTCACAACCATTACCATATGCTGATAGTTTTGCAACTGATAGACTGAAGCACAACGTGACAATTCAGACCTTTCCAGTTTGCAACTACAATCGAGTTCATTGCCTTGAATGTTCAAACTCTCTCAATTCATAGCAACCGCAAGGTTTCCATTCATTGAAATGCAATACGTGTTTAGAAACAGTTAACAAAAGCGTTATGTCTATTAGTTCACGCTCAAATCCATGGTTGAAAAACTTTCGGAATCTGATTTCTATGGCCCAAAAACAAGCCACCAGGGAAAGTTGCTTGGAAATCTTTTTATGGAACTAAAAACACAGTTTTTATGAAGAACGGATACCTACCTATTCTGATATTCAATTCGCTGCAGCGTTGCCTCTTGAAAATTAACGGACGTGTTCAATTCGATTGTCCGAAGAACTTTGGAAAATCCACTAACATTTACATATATTAAATTAATGTCATTCACGTATTATTCATGGGTTTTTTTCAATTAAATGTTTGAGTGAAGGTCCTACCAGACAGACACAAAAGAATATATCCGGTACAAGGCCTCCCATTCAACGGCAACACTGTAAGCGAAGGTTTACCGTGGGCAAACGAACCCATGGAACATCTGTCCCTTACTGGTACGCTCTGTCAGACAAAGAGCTACCTACCAGACAGTCGTCGGCTAACCGCTTGATCCCTTTTTTTATTGTGGGAACGTCTGTAATAATAATTAAAATTGTTTGTTTCAAACTTGAGATTGAATGATATTCAAATATTCGCCAAGGCCAGTGGTCTGAGCTTCCGCCTTTCAAAGGTCAATGACATCGCGGGGTTATATCGATCAGAAGAACCCTAAGTCAGAGTAGGCTGGCTGTACGTAAATAAATTCAACACCGGCAACGTGATAGGGGAGACATTTCTTAACCGTAAATTCAATAGAGGTTTTTTTCGAAACTGAAATACTAGTAGGAAACCGGCTGTGCCATCTTGTTATGTTAAATACAAAATAAACTGTTTTTTTTAATGTTTTGCTTATAAATTATTAACTAATACAGCAATCTTGTTGTTTCAATGAGAAAATAGGAAATTGAAGATAGTGCAAAAAAAATTCAAATTGCAATTGTGCAAAAACTAATGGTTCGCCAGCGCCTGTTTTGTGCACACATAAAGTAGGCAACATTTTCAATATTCAATATTTTCATGAGAAGGGCCAACCCCTGAAAAATGGCGGAGATATACATTTAAAAAAAATAGCAAAATCTTCTGGTTTTTTCCAGTTTTTCTCCGTTAATAATGACCTGATTGAGTCGTAAAATCTAATTTTGTTTGTATTTCAATTCTCTACAATTTTTCTTAATGGAGCAATCACATTGTTGCATTACTTAGTTTTTATTTTATAAGCAAAATACTAAAATCACTCATTTTATCCTCATTGCTTACCTGCCGCATTTTTTATGTCGTACCACGATTGGCAACTCGAAAACGGTAAATGATATGAAGATGGTTATATTAGACAAAAGTTGCCTATTTTAGTGAACAATGAAACGATGTTTTCTAATCGAAAATATCGCAAATTGTTTTCAAAATATAAGTACGGTGAAAACCGAAATGGCCTGTTTTCTCTTCTTTGCCTCTGCGATTCTTGCGAAGAACGAAACGTCATATTGAAAATCGAAGTACAGCACATGGTAGTTACGACATAAAAAATACGGCCTGTAGATTGGTGTACCAATCTGTATTTAGGCTAGTAGAGATAGACATTAAAATTCGAAAATTTTACAATAATTCTAAAAGTTTTTAAACTTGGTCAAGTGAATGGTACATCAAGAAAGTAATAGATATCAGTTTGCAAGTCCGGAACATTGTCAAAATTGCAATTAACGTGAATTTTGCTGTAAGTATACTCGTTAAAAAAATTCCAAAAGCTCTGCAAACTTGAAGTAGTATTAAATATATTACCTATTTTAGCAACCAATTTAAGTTCACGGAACAATTTTTTTTTATTAAAAACTAATCTTTTCTTTGATATACCACAAGAAAAAATTCTAAAAATTGGTAATTTATACATACATGATGAATAAAATCAGAATAAATTGTTAGGGGTAAATGAACAAGGTATCGGAATATTTAAAGAATGAATTAATGTTATTATAAATATCTGAATATTATTATAAATATTTCATCAATTTAATTTTGAAAGCTGTTAAACTTTTTGTGAGTTTGAGGAACTTGGATAAATTATTATACTGAATTATACCATAATGATGAATAGATCTTTTGCCAATATCTGTTTTAACCTTAATGAGAGATAAATCATTAGCTTGCCTTGTTGAATGGCTATGATTAATTTGATTTACAGTTGATCTTAAATTGGAATGTTTGAATTTATTTTTGACAGAAAAAACTAACATACAAAAAAGACTTCGGGGATTATAAAGTTTTATAGTTGGTTCACTTTCATTGTCTAAAAAAGAACAAAGAAGAATTCAATTCTCTGTAATTTTATTCGCGACGTTTCAACTGTTAAAATCTACAGTCGTTATCAAGTGTATAAATGTGACACTCTCAAGGATACTTCTTATGTGTGATATAGCTAATTTTGTGTCATTAGCCGGAGGGGCCCGGTACTGTTATTAACAAACTTACCTGTAAACAGGCAAATTACCCCTAGTATCCTTGAGAGTGTCGTATTTATACACTTGATAACGACTGTAGATTTTAACAGTTGAAACGTCGTGAATAAAATTTCAGAGAATTGAATTCTTCTTTGTTCTTTTTTAGACAATGAAAGCCCAGAATAACCTTAGTCAAAGTTTCAAAACTTTTGTAATTATTCCGAGACCACCTTAATCAAAAAAATGACCGCACGAATTAAAATAATAAATAAATAAAATTGTTCCGGTCAACATAAAAGGTTGCAAATCTGTACAATTGTTCGGATTTTTTTTCCGATGTATCTGTCAAGTTTGCAGAACTTTTGGAATATCAAAAAAAAAACATTAGTTTTTAATCAAAAAAATTTTTCCGTTAACTTAAATTGGTTGCAAACTTGATTTTTGATACGAAATAATATATTCAATACTACTCCAAGTTTGCAGAATTTTTTCGAGGGGGAAACATCTCGCTAACATGTGTACAAACAAGCCTTAAAATATTCAAAAGACTGAACGACTCAAACCGATGATTGAAAGACTCAAAACTATGACTGAAGCGAAGATTTAATGAATGAAAATTGACTTAAATTACTTCTAGTTGTACGAGATTTAAAGGAGATGTTTCCTCCTCGAATTTTTTCAAAGACTATACAGCAAAATTCACCTTAATTGCAATTTTGACAGTGTTCCGGACTTTGGAACAGGTTGCAAAATTTTACAGTTAGTTTTTAAACCTTTCCCGATCTTTTATTCAAGTTTTGAAAACTTTTGGGATTATTGTGAATTGATTGTCTATTTCTACTGGCCTAATTGGCGTGGTAAAAGTATACGGTGAATGTTCCTTCTCACGATACCTACTTTCGATTTCACAGCGTGGCTCCGACTTATCACTTCCTGCCTTACAACTATTTTCGTAGCGACCTCCGACTTATGTTTTTTTCTTTGTTGCAGGAAGCACTTGTACAAAACCTGCCCACGGAGCGTCCAGGCTTCGTCCGCGGTTTCCGGAAGAACCTTGGAGGCAAATGGAGACGTCTCGTCAAGAGGAAGCCCCCCCAAGAAGTTTACACCATTCCAGCGGAGTTGAAACCCCAACTCAAGCAGATATACGTTTATTAGCTGTACTCGGTCTAGTTGGCCATCGAACGCGGTCAATGGGCTACGGGCCTGGCCTTCTGGGCGGCCTTCCTTAATGAGACTGATTTTCAAACTATTATTACTTCCGTCTTTCGATCATGAAGATGGTAATTTTAGTTTAATGCTTGTAAATATTTGACTCTAGGTTTTAATATTTACGCAATGATTTGTTTATATTATTATCACCTGATTGTGATTTTTTAGAACTAAACTAGACGACTTCTTCCGATTTATCCGGGAGGTGCGTTGTTCTGATATTTTATATTTAGTTAACACTTTCCTAGACAAAATAAATAGTTGAATACTTTTGTAAATGATAATTTTCCTATCGGCTGGCTGATGGAACTGAATTCGTTTGTATGGTAATTTCGAACTATTTAATATATTCAACAATTTGTGCCTGGCAAACGAATTTTGTTCCATCGACCAAACTTTTTTACTCATATTGAGTCCAGCGTTCTTGAATGTTATGCCGTCAGAAAAATTTGAAAATATCAAACATTCACGAATCTCCAACGTTGCTATCAAACAATTTTCTGAAAATAAAAAACATTAGCTTTGAGACGATGTAAAAGTCTGTCTCGATACTAGTCAATGTAGTTTAGTGCTTGTTATAACACCAGACGAATTGATCAGGTTTAAATAAATTATTATTCAGTATTAAATTGTAATTTATTGTAAACTCGCGTGTATATGCATATCAAATTACGGTCATTTCAATTCTCATTTATACCATTGTATCTGAAATGTGTTCTTGCTGAGCAAGACTTTTCGAATATATATGTATAACCAGTGAATTGGACTTTTCTTTAATTGAATTCTATATTCTGCCATCCTTGCACAAAACTTCGAATTTCATAGATAGCAAATCATTAGTTACCTTCTGTATCAAGCCATTTTGTTTTCAATTCAGATACCATGATTGTATAGCAATAATGTATATAACTGCAATAATGTATATAAGTGCAATAATGTAAATAAATGCAGTTCTGTATATAGGTGCAATAAAATTGTTACTTTTTGAAAAAAGGTTATTATCGTTTCATTTCTTTAGTGAAATCTTATCGTTGAGACGTAAATTCAATTCAAGTAGATTAAAAAAAAATCTAGATGAATAATTTATGTTCCTGAAAAGCTACAGATCTGTCTCTAATCATCAATGGTATTGTTGCAATTATCACTTGAGAACATTTAAATCATTTAAAAACGTCAATACCCATTGCCTAGAGAGGAGTGCAGCATCCACAAATTGTATTAATTCTCACAGTGGCTGTAAATCACAGAATTGTTTTTCGTAGTAAAGAGATTTTTTAAAATCGGAAAGAAGTTGAAAAACTATTTCAAGAGAGGAAGAAAAGTTTCCAGTGAATTTTCATTGAATGCAAAAAACGTGTCAGACAATTGTTATCAATCAACTTTAGAGAGAGAGAGAGATAATTTACGTTAATTATACATAAGAAAAACTCTTGTTGACAAACAAATGTACAAAAATTTACGGTATATGACTGAACAAATATTATGTTACTGTCAAAATTGATAAACAGATCACATAAAAATAATAATGAAAACATAAATATTGAGCCTTTTACAATAAATAAATTTTAAAAAATGTGAACAAATTCATCTATAAGAGTGAAAGTAAGTAAATGTGAACATTAACCTGAAGTGTATCCTCGTAAAATTCTTTTAAGCTGCAGTAGGCCTTATCACCTAATAGATTTTTTGTTTTGTTTATAAAAACCTGGAGATTTCTCTCTTTGAAATCACTTGGTAGTTTATTATATATTTTCCATTGTAAATTAGAAAATCTTTTACTAGGTTGGATGTGGGAATGGGGAGCTTCAAGTGAATTTTTTTGTGGCGAGTATTATAGGGGGTGTTGTTGATTTTGTACTCTAATCCATTCTTATGAAATATAGTAACTGTGCCCAATATAAAATAAATGCTCTCACCAAAACTTACATTTTGGGTAGAAACTATAATTAAAGGTAACGTTCTCTCCATTTCGTTATTTTTATTTTTTTATCACTAACAAAGCATAGAGACAAGTGTAGATTTCAAGACCTGGAGATTTATTTATTATTTATTTTTTTATTGAGTAGTACATCATTCTACAGCCATGGCCTTTTACAGGTCTCTTGCCATGTTACACGATAAAAGTAAAGTAGAAAATCATGTAGTAAGAAATATAACACATGCAGAAATTCCGTGTGTGAACTGAAAAAAGTTCACACTCGGCACTACAGCAGTGATTGAATGAATTTAATATATATCTATCAAAAGATGAAAAATAATGTTAGAATAGCCCGCCTGATGTCGGTTGGCTTACAATGAAAAATGTCCACATTACTCTGAATTGACAAGTGATCACGACATATAGTATACAGAGACGAGAAATGAAGTACATTCGTTAGTGGAGCGGGAAAGTAAAATGTAGAAATATTACATACAGGTAGCCGAGGCACAAGTAAATTCATTTTTGAGAGCAAAAATGGACTGTCAATTCATGAGACAAGGATTTTATGCAAAAATATTATTCCTAAATATTCACGACGTTATACAGAGAGTTGACTTGATATCTTGAGAGCAGTTGATCGTGTGGAACGCCACGATTTGGATAAACTCCATCACATCTGAAACTCATATACTTCAATAATAATAAATAATAATAATATAGCTTAACAAAAGTAACATATTCAGTTCAAGAAATGAAAACCATATCAGAATTAGAATATATTGGAAAGAGATGTTTTTTTACTGACTTTACAGTATGCTGGTGGTGGAAAAACTTTAATTATTTATCTCTTCAAAATGTCGAGAGGGACATTGGAATACTCAATATTTCAAAAACTAGCAGATGAGTCCTGATATTAGAGACCCTGAACCCAGTCGATTCTAGATTACTTAGCTTGATTGTTGATCACAATAAATAACTAAGATATCATCTAAATTGTAAAAAATGAGCCCTTGAAATCAAATTGTTTTAAAGTTTTCAAGCAACATTATCTCTGTGGTTTTCGGACAATCTTAAACGGAATATCTTTCAACTGACAAGAGCGAAAGGTTTTATCAATGATAAATTGTTGTGAAATGATTGAACAAATCACAACTTATTTTTTTTTATTTAGTTCGTCTGCCAGTCCACTCTAAATTGAGTAGTTTTAATTGATTGGGAAAATGCTCCATCCCGAATAAGAGCATTTCAATTAGTATTTATAATGGCCTTTATTATTGAATTGACTGATGTCCAGTCGATTGAAATTAAAGTTAACGATTGAAAATGCTTAATTGTGTAAGTTTAGCGTGAAACTACTGGTCCCGGGCATTATACAGTGGCATTCAAAAGTAGGTACGCAACAAATGGAAACAATTTTTTCTTGTGATTTTTCAAAAAAAAAAATGTCATCAAGCTATGCTCGTCTTCAAACCTACTCAGCCCATATCAGATATACTGAATGATTTTTAGTTTCTGGAAAAAAGTTATATTTTTCGGCTGTTAATCATAATCTCGTTCTTGCAGCTTATGAATGACTTAAGGTTTGAAAGCCCGAAGCTTATTTGCAATCAGAATTAAGTCCTTACAACAAAAACCTTTGCTCAAAATGTACTCTTGAATCAGTTCTATGAAATGTAATAAATTAACAGTTTTCAATGGTTTGCCGATCATTACATCGCTGAGGTCATACCAAAAAACAAACGGAGTTTTAAAATCAATTCCTGATAAGTATACGAAATTTGTAATCGATTCAAAAAATAAAAAAATCGATTATTATAGAGTTTCAAGAAACATTCAAATTTTTCCCAACTTCACATCGTTTGATGGGGTCCAACAAAGATCTTCTTGAAAAAGTTCATGCAAATGGTACTTATTTTCCGAAAAATATAACTTCTGAGATTTTGCTAATTTTGAAAAATGCGTTTTTTTAAATCACTCAGTATATCTGATAGGAGCTAAGTTTGTTTCAAGAAACAATTTTTTTTATTTAAAAAAAATCACAAAAATTATTCATTTCCATTTGTTGCACATTTTTTGAATGGCACTGTATACCAGAAATCGATACAGATTATGATTCAAGGAGAGTGATACCCTGTTTGTACCGTTTTACTTACGTTACGTAGGCCTTTTACTAATATCACTATGAAACAGATTTGATTCCATGAAAATATATATTTTCTGTGTTGAAAATGGATAAAATGGTTACTAATCATAAACTAAATTAAAATGTAATTTTAAAAGCATTGATATATCAGATCATTTCAAATTTGCAGTGCCTCTTCAATAAAACTGAAGTAATATAATAAATTTTAATGTAAGTCCGTTGTTCTCTTTTATGTATGTTAACAACTTTTTAGAGCAGAATTGAAATCATCTCTTGAACAATTTACATACAAGATAACAATCTCTTATACATATGAAAAAACAATCTGATAAATTGGGATTTGTACCACAATAGGGCCTATATACAAAAACTTTTAGTTTATACTCATACAGGTAATAAATATACTTATACTCACCCGGAATCGTTGAATACAAGCTTGCATCTCCATTCTTCTTCATAAACCTCTCAGAAATCTCTTTTACCTCCCCAAATACCTGATCCATTGTAACATTTCGAACAAAAGAGTTCCTTATTTCTCGTGGGAAAGTAGAACAATAATTACTTTCAACTTTCATGCTTAGCCTACCAAATCTTTGGAAAAAAATTTTGTCTTTAATTGGGGTTCAGCTGGAAATGAGAATGGCAGTTACATACGTTATGTTTTCTGACGACACAGTTATACCAGGTCAATATATGAAGGTATAAATATGTACTTTTACGTATTCCTTCATTAGAATAGAAACAATATTAATCATAAGAATATTATCATGAAAACAAAAGAGTTTAGTTCGGATTCGATTGCATTTCGTTCAGGTAGACATCTATTGATCAGTACGCCAACTTTCTAGAACGATTCAACAAATTAGTGATTTATTTCAGAAAGATATAGTTGATTAATGGTCAGTCTGTTACTTTTATACTCTGATATGAAAAAATAAACAAACTCTCAATATACATACAGCATGCATTTTCATTTCTTACCCGTGGTCTGTAATAACTAACAACATAAAGACAACAGATGAGCCAAGCGAAATTATCGTGAAAATTATCACAGATGAAGCAAAAATCAAGAGTATTAAATCCGCCTTCGAAATATAAATAATGATGGAGTTATTGGACAATTGAACGACCAGAAATTAGGTGTTTTACAAAATTTGGACAAATTCTTTTCTCATCATTTGTGGCGCCACCTAGGAGTCAATAGTTGAAGTACGTGACGACGTTATTATAGAATTCTACAAGATCGTGCGAAGTCCAGATGCTTAAATTATACTACGCTACTCATCAGTAGATGGCAGATCGGTGACGAAAAATAAATTATTCGAAAGCTCATAGAGATAGAACAAAATAGATTGTATTTTTGAATTCAGCTTGTGTGGATCCTTCCCTGAGATCGTTTTCAAGGAAATTTATTTTTCATTTTCATCGTGAAATTTTTCTTATTTTTTTTTAAACCATAAAAATATTTCGATAACTAATAGAGATAAATCAAAATCGATTGTATTTTTTGAATTAGCCTGTATAGATCCTTCTGTCTGACAATTTTCAATTTTTTATATATTTTCTGCACAATTTTTTTTCGAATTGTTCTTTCTTGAATCCATCAAAAATCCAGTCTTCTTAGAGCCTTCAAATTCAGTGTGGAGGATTTTCAAGCAATTTTCTATAGCGGAATACCATCAGTCTCAATTATGAATTTTTTTTACCACACAAAATTCGGAATATTTCGATAACTAATAGAGAAATATCAAATTAGATTGCATTTTTGAATTCAGCGTGTCTAGTTCCTTCTGTGTTGCCATTTTTGAGGAAATAAATTTTTCATTTTCTGCATTTTTTGGCTCTTTTTTTGGCTCTCACTATTCTAAATATTATATTTTTGGAAAAAAATTTTTATGGCACAAAACTTTTTTCACAAAGTTTTTTGGCACTCATTTTTTGACACTAATTTTTTTGGCATTCATTTTTTCAGGAACATGTTTTTTGATAACTTTTTTTTGTACTCATTTTTTTGGCACTTGTTTTTTGGCACTTATTTTTTGGCATTCTGTTTCCTTAGCGCTCTTTTTACTTATTTTTTGGCACTCTTTTTTTGTCCCTTTTTTTAGGCACCCGTTCTTTCGGTTTTTTAGCATTCCTTTTTTTAAACACATTTTTTGCACTCACATTTTTGACACTGATTTTTTTGGCAGTTAAATTTATGGCAGTTATTTACTGGGCACTCATTTTTTTTCGACTCATTTTTGTGACACCAATTTTTTGGCACCAATTTATTTGGCACTCACTTGGCACTCAGTTTTTTGACATCAATTTTTTTTGGGCGCCAATTTTTTTGGCTCTCATTTTTTGGCACCCATTTTTCTGGCATTAATTTTATTTGGCACTATTTTTTTGCACAAATTTTTTGGCACCCATTCTTTCAGAACTTATTTTCTGGCACCCATTTTTTTAACCTTCATTTCTTTGGCACCAATTTTTTGGCACTAATTTATCGAACAATTTTCTTTGGCACTCATTATTGACACACTATTTTTTGGCACTCTTGTTTTTTGGCGTTTTTTTTGTTACTCTTTTTTTGTACTCAGTTTTTTGGGCACCAATTTTTTGGCACTCGTTTTTTGGCACTAGAAATAATTTTATTTTGCACCATTGTTTTTGCACCATTGTTTTTGCACCCATTTTTTTGGCACCCATTTTTTGGAACAAATTTTTTGGCACCCATTTTTTTGGAATTCATTTTTTTGGCACAATCTTTTTAGTGCCAAAACTGACACTCATTTTTTTGGCACCTATTTTTTGGTTCAAATTTTTTTGGCACCAATTTTTTTGCACTCATTTTTGTGACTCTAATTTTATGGCACCAATTTTTTTGGCAATCAACTTTTTGGCACTCAGTTTGTTGGCACTCATTTTTCATGCATTGATATTATTTGGCACCAATTTTGACGCACTAATTTTTTCGACACTAATATCTTGGCAATGATTTTATTTTGCACTATTTTGTTTGCACTCATTTTTTGGCACTTATTTGTTTGGAACAAATTTTTTGGCACCCATATTTTTGGCATCAATTTTTTTGGCACTCATTTTTCAAGCATTGATTTTATTTGGCACCATTTTTTACGCACTCATTTTTAGGACACTAATATTTTGACACCAATATTTTGGCACTCACCGTTTTGGCACTCAGTTTTTTGACATTAATTTTTTTCGGGCACTCATTTTCTTGGCACCTACTGTTTTGCTCGAATTTTATTTGGCTCCAATTATTTTGCACTCAGTTTTTCGACACTATTATCTTGGCACCAGTATTTTGGCACTCACCTTTTTGGCACTCAGTTTTTTGACATACATTTTTTTGGGCACCAATTTTTTAGCACTCGTTTCTTGGCATTAATTTTTCCAGGATTAATTTCATTAGGCACTATTACTTTTGTACCAAAGAAAAGAGAGCAAAAAAATTGGTGCCCAAAAAAATGAATGCCAAAAAAAAATTTGTGTTAAAAGATGAGGCAAAAAATTGAGTGCAAAAAAATGAGGCAAAAAAGTGAGGCAAAAAAATTGAATGCCCAAAAATGGTGCAAGAAAATGAGCGCCAAAAAATTAGTGCCAAAAAATTAGTGTCAAAAAAACGAGAGCCAAATAAAGAGTGCCAAAAAAATTTGTTTTAAAAAAATAGGTGCAAAAAAACGAGTGTCAAAAATATAAGTGTCTAATAATAAATAAAGTAACTTGATTAATCAAAACTAGTGTGTGTGCAGAACTGGTAGCAGCTTCCTGATATGGTTGCCGGAGATTGAGATTTGATAGTTAAGAAAATAGATAATAATCTTGATGTGCTCATATAATACAGGGCAATTCAAATTCGACCCCCACTATTGGGATCTCCTAATCTACAGGAGATACGTCGAAGCTCAAATTGGGGCAAAGTTGCGTATTCTGGTGCTTAACAAAATACTGTTTTGAAACTTGGAAAATTCCGAGTATTTCCGGAAATATCGGGAAAAAACTGAAAATCGGAATTTTCGTTTTTATTTTTTTCTATCGTTATTTGACAACATAGCTCAAACCAAAAGTACATTTTCATTGATACTTTTTTTCAGCTACACGTTTTCACGTTCAAATTTACTATCCGACGTTTCGTCTTCTGGCATTCATCATAAACTTTTTTTCTGTTATGGGCGCCATATTGTTTTTTTAATACAGAAGAATTGTGATTCTCATTCTGATTTCATTGATGTATAATTTGTTATGATTTGCACTTCTGAAACCACAGATATTAAAAAAAAACAACTTCATCATGACTCCATCGAAAAATTTTGTTTAATAAACACTAGTTGTCAGAACTCATTAAACATCATAAGTTTGCACAAATACTTCAGTCGAAATGTCCACATTCTCAAATGAAGAAAAACGAGATATGTTGAAACTTTAATATAAATTTGATAGGAATAGTACGAAAACAGCACAAATTTATTTTGAATTATATCCGGAAAGACAACAGCAGGATAGAACATTATTCGGAATTTTGGTCAAACACTTGGCTGAGTACGGTGCGTTTCAAAAACCAAGAATGAAATATGGAAGCAGAATGGAACAAAATATTAGACGTAACTTATTAGCCGAAGTAAAATAATTGTTCATTCCATATTCGAAGAAGTAGGTATAATTATTTTTGGTACTTTTTTAGATAAATGCAGATCCTTCCAAATCAATACATCAAGTCTCGGCAGAAATGGATGTGCCACAGACGAGCGTATGGAGGGAATTCAAAAATAGTGGTTTGAAATGTTATAAGATACATATTTCACAAAAATTACATCCAAGTGATCCTGAGAGAAGGATGGAATTTTGTAGCTGGCTCTCGGATAGGGTAGACCCTACAAACTTCTTGAAAAACATTATTTGGGCCGACGAAAGTACTTTTTCGAACTGTGGTGTTTTTAATAGAAATAATTAGCACATTTGGAGTGAAAATAATCCACGACACTTCATAGAAGTCAGGCCACAAGTTCGGTTTCGTTTGAATGTGTGGGCTGGAATTTATGACGACCGAATACTTGGACCTCATTTCCTCTCTAATACTTTGAACGGGGAAACCTATCTTCGGTTCTTAAGAAACGAATTCAAAAAATATATGGATACGTTTCCCCTTGTTAATTATAACAGCTGCTGGTTTCAGCATGACAGGGCTCCTCCACACAATATAAGAGCAGTTTGCGAATATTTACACCAAAGATTTCCTAATAGGTAGTTAGGAAATTCTGGACTAGTGAGATGGCCGGCAAGGTCTCCTGACCTTACAGTTTTGGATACTTTCTTGTGGGGCACTTTAGTGAACTGAATCTATGGGGAGCAAGAATATGACACAGTAGATGAACCTAGAGACAATATCATCACGCAATTCAGGTCTATCAGAAGGGATATTGTTAAGGCTGTTCTTAATTTGAGACGACGAGCTCGGTTATGTATTCAAGAGGAAGGCCATCATTTCGAACACTTGTTGTAATACCTTTTGTGCATTTTTTACAAGCTAATGATTTCATTCTTGTTTTTTGAAACGCACCGTACTCAGCCAAGTGTTTGCCCAAAATTCCAAATAATGTTCTATCCGGCTGTTGTCTTTCCGGATATAATTCAAAATAAATTTGTGTTGTTTTCGTACTATTCCTATCAAATTTATAATAAAGTTTCAACATGTCTCGTTTTTCTTCATTTGAGAATGAGGACATTTCGACTGAAGTATTTGTGCAAACTTATGATGTTTAATGAGTTTTTTTTTAATATCTGTGTTTCAGAAGTGCAAATCATAACAAATTATACATCAATGAAATCAGAATGAGAATCACTATTTTTCTGTATAAAAAAACAATATGGCGCCCATAACAGAAAAAAAAGTTGATGATGAATGCTAGAAGACGAAACGTCGGATAGTAAATCTGAACATGAAAACGTGTAGCTGAAAAAAAGTATCAATGAAAATGTACTTTTGGTTTTGAGCTATGTTGTCAAATAACGATGGAAAAAAATAAAAACGAAAATTCCGATTTTCAGTTTTTTCCCAATATTTCCGGAAATACTCGGAATTTTCCAAGTTTCAAAACAGTATTTTGTTAAGCACCAGAATACGCAACTTTGCCCCAATTTAAGCTTCGACGTATCTCCTGTAGTTTAGGAGATCCCAATGGTGGGGGTCGAATTTGAATTGCCTTGTATAAACGGTGATATAAAACACTGACAAAGGCACCACTCGGCCTAACTATTACTGGTATCAGCTGTGATGAAACTCTATTTCACCTAAATAGCGTTTTATAATACTATTGTCTGAAGAAAATTGGTACCCCCCATTATACCGAAATTGCTGGACAATAAATACCTATCCTGAAATAAATATCTTCATGCACGACCCTGGATATCCAGTAAAGTTCTGAGTCGACTTGACAGCCCCCGTTCTGCTGATGGAGCGTCTTCGAAATTTTCAGAACAAGATTTATCTTCAGTCTGCTTTGATGTTGACAGCATTTCAGCGTTGCATTTTAGGTAATTGTCTAGGATTTTTTATTCCTCTGATAAACGATGGAGTTATTCTCCCGTGGCGGTCCACACTTTGTCTGTATTATTATACGAGTTATTTAAGAGCGATTCGCAAATATATCACGCTTTACATTCGTGAAAGGTCATTCGAACAATCAATCAGAGTTTCACCATAGAAAACCGTTTAGTATCTAGAAAAGGTGTAGGTGAAAGCGAGTAGGATCCAAATGATTTGCCTCTACTCTGCCCTCTGTCCTTAATAATAATAGTAATTTGTATAAGTGATGAGGAATTTAATAAGTGAACATATAAATCCTTTATTCAGTCCATTTGGATAATATACATTTTCAAGTAATTGCATAAGTTTCAAGAAATGAACAATACAACATATTCTCACAAATTGGGCATTTGAACCCTTGTCACAAATAATAAAAATATACAGGGTGGCCCATCGAAAACGTACCGCAAGGCGTTACAGGCTGGGAAAGAACTTTTTAGGCAACCATCCGGGCCTAGTCCGGGAAGTACGTACTTCCCGGACTAGGCTCGAATTTCAATATAAATATTAATATAAATAAGAATTAGAATGTTTCTGTTGGTACCTATCTTCTGTTCGAATTTCAATATACAGTGAGCACGTAAAGGTTGGAACAAATTCGTTAAAAGCTTGATATGGCCATTGGGGAAAAAAAGCTCAGACAGGTCGATTTTCTTTTTCAGTTGCACATTTTTTGGTATACTCAGATTTTTGATAATGTCATTGCTGTTCGAGTTATGACGTCATTGTGATTTTTTTTAAATAGCATTGCCCTATTTTGATACTATCTTCAAAAAGAACGCATTTTTTGGTGTATGGTTGTCATACTTTTTCTTATGTTACATAACCGTGTTCGAGAAATAAAATATATTCCAGTCATAATTATTAGGTCTGTTAACGTAAAATTTTGACTTGAGGTATCAGGAGATCT
This sequence comes from Chrysolina oricalcia, assembly GCA_944452925.2. Taxonomy (NCBI): domain Eukaryota; kingdom Metazoa; phylum Arthropoda; class Insecta; order Coleoptera; family Chrysomelidae; genus Chrysolina; species Chrysolina oricalcia. The sequence goes on from OX101812.2 coordinate 64,048,950, forward strand.
AGCTGGCCACTCTAAAAATCCTCGTCTGCGATCAAAATCCGGTGTGTGAGGGAATTTTTCCCAAGTACATCGGTATCGATAGGCGACCTCATACCTTGTTTTGAAGGAAGTGCGATGTGAGTTGCCTAGATGCCAATCCCGACGTCTGGCGTTTGCTCGAAGTGTGCAACCGACCTCCCGGGGTGGCGCTGAAGGTTTTTCCGGGTATTCCTGCAGCTGAAAAGTGAGTACGCCACCAAAAATCAGAAAGACACCCCGGAGCGCCACGGCAAATGGTAATAGCCATCCTCTACCCGCAGACGAGGATTTTCAGAGTGGCCAGCTAGATCTCCTGATCTAACCCCACAAGATTTCATTTTGTGGAGAAACCTTAAGACAAAAGTTTACGTCAACAGACTTAATATTATATTACCATGAGTGAAATATATTTTATTTCTCGAACATACGGTTATATAACATAAGAAAATTTATGATACCCACACACAGAAAAATACGTTCTTTTAGAAATTATTATCAAAATAGGGTAATGCCATTTAAAAAAAATATAATGACGTCATAACTCGAACAGCGATGACGTCATCAAAAATCTAAGTAGACCAAAAAATGCCCAACTGAAAAATTAAATCGACGTGTCTAAGTTCATTTTCCCTAATGGCCATATCAAGCATTTAACGAATTTGTTCCAACCTTTACGTGCTCACTGTATAATACAAATAATCACAGCCTGGGTAGTTCACTCTTGATCAAAATTCTATTTTTTGTTCCCCCCTGCACACGGTTTGTAAATTTAGAATTTTGATAACTCGAATACAAGTATTACTTAATGCACCAATTTTTATGAAGAATAAATTTTTCTGACAAATCGATAATAAAAAAGTTTCCATATGGTGCAAATTTTTAAAACTCACTTTATATAGTCATGACCACCTTTTGATAGGCAACCCATTTTAGGCGTATTGGTCTATTTATGTAACTTCAGAAAAAGTATGTTTCATCCGGTTAACGGATGGGTGAAGGTCGACCTCTATTCGTCTTTTAGACTAAATGCGTCTCATTGATTTGTTATTCTACATGGTTGCCGAAAAAATAGTGTACGCAACACGTCCGAAAACAGTTTTTTTTGGACTCGCATACTCGCAGACAAAAAAATAGTATTTTCCGGACTAGTTACGTAAATTACTATTTCGATAAAATCCGAAAACAGGTCAAGTTTGTTTGTCAGGGGGGGACATTTTGACGTAACAAGCATAGTAAAACCTTCAACCCCCTAAGTAGGGGTGTCAACCAAACAATTTTTTTTTCAAATGGGAAGGGGGGTCAAGCGATACCTCTTTAGAAGGGGCTTGTCATTCCCTACACAGTGCTGCTTACATTTTCAAAATCGATCCACTCTTTCAGAAAATATGGAGCGTTGAAACTCCAACGATAATGTGTGACGACAAATGCAAAAATTGTACTTCAAAAAAACAATTTCAACATTCTGGAGCATTTGGGGTGTCACTTCGCGACATACGTTAATGATTCTTCGTCGCAACTGTTCTAATGTGTCTGCTGGTGTTTTGTAAACAAGGCTTTTGATGTGTCATCACAAAAAAAAATCTAAAGGACTTAAGTCGGGTGACCGAGGTGGCCATTCTATTGGGCCCCGTCGTCCTATCCATCGTCCTGGAAATGTGTCATGTAAATAATTGCGCACATTTTGGGAATAATGAGGAGGAGCTCCGTCTTGTTGGAAAATCAGTTCCTTTTCACGAACTAAACAAAGGAAGTGGCTACTAGTTTTCTTGTTGATCAAGAAAATATGATTTTAACTTTGTCTTGAAGGATGTTATTCGTTTGATCTCTTCTGGCAGATTATTATAGCTATCAAGTCCCGTGAAAAAAACGGAATTTTGTGTATGTGTTAATGAGACTTGTTTAATATGAAAGTATGTTCTGGATCTTGTATTGCATCCATGGATTTGGTCATTGTACATAACTTTTTCTTGTAAACATGTTGGGGAAACTTTATTTTTCATTTTGAAAATTAAAATTAATGTTTGGTAAACAAGAAAAGAATTAATTGGTAACCATTCCAGAGAATATGACACATTTTATAAATTTCTAGATTCATGCCAGGAAGAATTTAAGATCGCCGCGTTTTACTGAACACGATCTCAGGAGGCGAAAATACATCACTACCAGCAAACTATTTTGCTCGGTGGTGATGAGGCCGATGTAGAATGAGATTTACCTTTTCAAACAACTGTCCGTCACATACCCAAACCATATTTCCTCAAGTTTGATGAGTTTTTATCCGCTTTTCGCAGAAACTTGATTGATGAAACTCTGGTAGCAGGTAACATCATACATTTTATTACTAGAGTTACGAGTGGATCAATGAATCGTTTCTTTAATGACACGAAGTTTAATTAACCGTCTTGCATAATTCTCATTCTTCATTTATCCACATTATAGAAGAGTGCTAGCTGTGTTTTTCAATATGGGACGGTTGAAAATGTCAAAAGAAGCATAACCTTAAAAATTTGTGAAATTTCTAGTGATTCAGAATTCAGCAAGCGCAATATAGACCGTCAGATAACGACAGATTTTGCTGACTCATTTTCTTTCTTCTGGGATTTTATCCACTGGAAATTATTTCAGTGTTGAGCCCAAAAAATAGGGGCGCGAACTTGTGAAAAAATAGTTGGTTGCTGATGCATTTTCTCGCTTATGGCAATGGACAGAAAGAAATTTAATATCGTTAGGAACCCGAAAAAATTTTCCCATAAGCCGGTCAGCTGTTGAAGTATATTTTCCGGACGAAAAATTTTGTGAATTTTTTTTTCGTTTCCGGCAAACTTTCTCATTTATGGCATTTGAACCATATGATTCTGTTGATGGATAAACATCAAAATAAAATTCTCATAAGCTTTGCATGTACCTCAAGAAAAGCCATAAGTTGTAGAGTTGTAGGAAAATTTGTGGAAATTTTTTCATTTTCTCGTTGATGGGAATTGGCATGTGAGAAGAAAATAGTATTTCAAGACCACAAAAAAAGCCATAAGTTGGAAATTTGATATCGATGATTTAAAATGAAAGCACCCTTATAAGTCATACATTTTTCAACCGATTGGAATGCTCTTTTTCCTTAGGTAGATAACCAAAAAGTCCACTGGGAAACCAAATTTCATGAATGAATCTTCATTTTCAGGGCCAACTATTCTTTTTTTTTCGAGGTAAAAAACTGAAATATTTATTAACAATATTTTGAGAAGAAATCAGACTACACCACTGGAATTGTGACATTTTCAAATGGTTAATTTTGGAATTTTGTTGAAATTCGTCCATCGATGAAAAAGTTATGGGAGAATTAAATTTAAAAAATATGCAGTTTAATCAACCCACCATTTCAATATCTACTCTTATCCAAAATTCAGAATATACCACTGGATTCAGGGACTCTCAAAATATCACTGATCAGAATTTCATCAAAATCTATTGATAAATAATAATGAAAAATCATTGAATAAAATGATATTTTCATGAAATTCCATCAACATATTTTTCAAATTTTGTTATCCTGTAATTTTCTTATTTATGAATAGATGTTGATGAAATTCTGACCAGTGATATTTCGAGACTTCTTGGTGTATTCCAAATTTTGATAAGAGTTCTGAAATTGAATTGGTGGGTTAATTAACCGGCATATTTTTAAAATCTAATTTTCTTTATTTTTTATAACTTTCTTATTGATGGACGAGTTTCAACAAACTTTTAACAAGAACTATTTAAAAATGTTGCGAATCCAGTGGATTGGTGAGATTTCTTCTAAAAAAATAATATTAGATTTTTAACCTTGAAAAATGAGAACAGTTGGCCCTGAAAATGAAGAATTACTCATTAAATTTGGTGTCCTGATGGACTTTTTGAATGTCTACCTATTGAAAAAAACTCATTCCAATCGGTTGAAAAATTAAAGTTTGATATGAGTGCTTCCATTTTAAATGGGTCACACTGCATAAATATATACAACTATTTGAAAATTCTGATGCGAGAAATTAGTAAAGATAAAATTGCTCATTTCTTCCTCCATGGGATTTGGCATATGCACTGCAAACTTCATTCTTAGGCCATAAAAAAAGTCGGAAGTATGATAGTAATATTGGAACCAAATAAATTATTTTTTTAAATAATTTTTTATGGAGTGAAAAAAAAATAGTTAGGAGCATTATTGTGACAAACTGATAGGGGTTGTAAAGACAATTCAAGCAATTTTGCGTCAACCCCTATAAGTTAAATATCTTAACTGCGTAATTCCCCCATGCCTCCTGGCTTGTGTGTCATAATCGGATGATCATTCGAATTTGAATACGGAACATCAGATTTTTGAAATAATGTGATTATGCCCTTTACCTGTTCATTGTGACTATGTGACACGATGTGGCGAATCAAAGTTCACAAAAAAGTAAACACAGCAAGCCAGTGTGCGCACCTTAGAGGCAGAGCTTCCGGCGCGTATTTTTCATAGTGGCCTGTCCTTCAGGACTAGTTCACCTTTTAGAAGTGAAAGTTCCAGAATAATAAATTGCTTCTATGTCTAAATGAAAAATCGAACTCATTTCCAGATTAGAAGCAGTTCTGGACCATAGGTTGAAATCGATTTGCAGTGTCTTCGGTAAAATTCAAATGGTGAACAGAAGGAAATGTAATATTTTGTTGGTTCCTGCGTATCCTAGGAACCATATCACACTGGATATGTGTGCACTCTCATGTCCGAGCACACTGGACAAGTACCGTTGTAAGATGGGCTGATCTTCTAGATTATCATTCTCGGTTTCTCTAAAAACTACCCATAACATAAGTTCCTTGGAATTTCTGAAAATATTTGAAACCCCAAAAAATTCTGTTCTTCAATGGATTGGTGAATCTCAAGGGTTTTCAACTGACCCCCTGCTCCATTAAAAAAATTGGGTGAATGACTGCCACCTTGAGGGGGTGCAAGAGGGGTGATTTTTTATGTCACAGAGTGTCTTTTCGAAAACATAACTCGACGTTTTTCTTAAAAAATAATAACGTAGAAAATTAATGTATCCGTTACTTCAGGACCTCACTGTAAAAAACATCGTAATCATGTTTCCGACTTCTGGCTTTATTTTTCTAGTCTTGAAATCAGTTTTTCTTCCTACATGCCAATTCCCATAAACGAGAAAATGAACAAAATTTCCTGTGTTTTTCTGCAAGTTTTCCAGTGTCATATAGTATGATAAGCACGAACTAGACTTATGGCTTTTTATATGACAGACTTTTACATTAATAAATTTCAATTGCACATTATTTCGTTCACGAGAAAGTTTGCCGGAAAAAAATTTCCGTCCGGAAAATATGCTTCAATAGCTGACCGGTTTATGGGAAATTTTTTTCGGGTTCCTAACGATATTAAATTTCATTCTGTTGATTGCCATAAGCGAGAAAATGCATCAGCAACCAACTGTTTTTTCACAAGTTCGCGCCCCTATTTCAACCCTTTAAACACGTGCAAATCTTATGGCTTTGGTTCTTCACTATTAAATTATTATACCTATTCATGTGTTAAAATGCCATAAACGAGAAAATAAAAAAAAGGAAAATGAATTTTCTATATGCCTAGCACACGTCCGATCGTTAAATTTTCAATTTTTGAGCTCAACACTGACATAATTTCCAGTGGTTAAAATCCCAGAAGAGAGAAAATGAGTCAGCAAAATCTGTCGTTATCTGACGGTCTAATAGTTTCCCAGCTCCCGTTTGAGAAAAGGTAAGATATATATTTTTGGCTTCAATTTGATTACATTGCGTCTTATGGCGTGTTATCAGTATTCGTAGTTAATAGATATATGTTTATAATACCTTGGCTACAGTTGCTACTAACAGACCCATAACGCCCAGGGCGATATGGAGGGCATTATGAATCATAACGCCCGCTAAATGTTTTTGTCCGTAGATCAATAAATTAATTACTCAGAAAAGTTTTATTTATAACTGTACATAAAAAATGGACTAAGTATTTTCTCTCAAATAGAAATGACAATTTTCAAATTGTCCTGAAAAATTAGTACCAAGTTTGAAGTTCTGTGAGTTGACCGATGATGAACTCCTCAATGCGCATTCGGTTTCGTTAAGAACGTTTACATTCTCTTTTTCGGAAACGGAATGGGCTATCATTGTAGCAATTTTGTTCTTCGAGGAGATACTTTCTTCAATATAGCTCTCCGCTACCGCACTACTCTTCCATTTTCCATGCAATTTTAGGGTTTCAAAGGAAGCACCACCTTGAACAAGAAGCGTTGACGTCGTTCGGCGAAGACAATATCCGGTGTAACCTTTCGGGTTTTCCAAATTAAAGTATTTCGCTATGATAGAAGGAACACTTCCTATAGTATTCTTACCTACAGGTAACACAATGCATTTATTATTTCTGTAGGTTTAAAAAAACTACGTTGTTTACATCCTTTTGGTAGTCCAATGTACTTTCAAACTAAGTTCAAGGCTCCTATTTCGCTTACTTCAACAATGGTGAAACTTTTTGAGGTGCAGGTCTTGGTTTCTGGTATCTTGATCAGTAAAACGGCTCCTCTTTCTTCAATGTCATCAATTGTCATCTTGACCATTTCATCAAATCTTAAGCCCACAAATACGCCCATTACCAGAATAACTTTATGTAGCAGAAAAGTATCATCTGGAGCTTTTCTTATGAAAAGTAATACTTGTCCACCTTCCAACACCTTTGATTTTTTAGGAATGTATCCTCTTGATTTAACTCTTTGAAAGGCCATCAGTTGACTGAATGCTGATATATTAATGTTTTCTTTAACAATCAATGTTGATTTCAGCTGTGAGTATTTGGTCCATAGACTATTTGCACTATATTTTTCAGACTGAAACAATGTAAAATAATTAAAAAATATTAAATTTTCCATGAGATAAACTCACAAGTTCCTGGAGATATGCCATTAAGACAGTTTCATATACAGTGGCGGATTTACCAACAGGCTGAGTAGGCTGGAGCCTAGGGCGGCAAATTTTAAGGGGCGGCAAATTTAGTTCATAAATTTATTATTTCGGTTTACAAATTAAAAAAAAAAAAAATTATTATACACACACATAATACGAATTTCGAAAATTGGAGAGAAATTGAAATATTTAACAAAAATCGAAATATTCTCATATACAGTGCTAATTAATAAATATTTCAACATCTCTGCACGAACAATTCCTAAACGCTTTACTAATTATACATTAATGATTATGAACTTTTAGAATATCGCGATTCGATATTATAATCGAAATTTAGTAATTTTTACATATATTCTTCACTGATAACTGCTATAATTTTTTCTCCTTGTACCTAATAATTATGAGATCTGCTTACCCAATTCAATCGATATAATATCGATGGTCTAATAAAAATACTGACTAAAATAAACTAATTTTTATTAAATAAAAAACTAGTTCAATATCTTATAGAGATCATAATAATCAAATAACTGATAGTTAAACGACTGTGACTTGACAATAAAAAAATTCCCTCCACAAAATATGAAGTGAGACAATTTGCTCATTAGAAAATTGATACGTTTTATCAGTTAATTATTTTATTTGCAGTAAGAAAAAGTTTGGAAAATCCAAATGAGCAGGCCTTAAGCGCTCATGTCGTACACGAATTATTTAAATTAAATGTTAACATCAGTATATTTGACAACTTTTTCGCAAAGCCAACTTTTTCAGAAAATGCCAATCGGAATGAATTAATTATAATAAGATAAAACAATACTCAGCTGCAATTTTTTATTCAACGGCTTCTCTCCAGTTAAACAAGTATATTAAAAAAAAATTGAAGTGAAAAAATTATTTTTTTGAAAGTTAAAATTTAAAATTTTAAATTTATAAATATAACTTAATATAATAGTATGTAGTTCAATATCTGTCGAGGTATTAGCCAGAGAAGTAGTTGTTTTCTGTCGGACATATGCCATACAATCTATACAAAGGTATTGTGAGTTCCTAAAGGATTGTTTTCGACTGTTTTACAGTCACTGGAACATTTATTGCTCCTTGAAACAAGTATTTAGCATATACCATTTCGCATCCGAAATGTCCTTCTGGAGCGCTCTCTAATCTGTTGCCGTGGTGGATCCTGTAAGCGATTGTAGTGTTCATCCCGGCGAACGATGACGGGCACTGGGCCCCCGCGTGTATACAACCATGATTACCAGGATTGCACTGATGAGGGACCACATCCCGAAACCGGTCTGCAGTTGGTTCCTTGTTTGGATCAGGCGGTGTCCTGCTGTCTGTCTCTGAGAGCTCTTGCAAAGTTGTTCCTTCAAAGTAAGGATCTTTGCACATATGTCTGACAGATGTAGTTCAATATCTGTCGAGGTATTAGCCAGAGAAGTAGTTGTTTTCTGTCGGACATATGCAATACAATCTATACAAAGGTATAGTGAGTTCCTAAAGGATTGTTTTCGACTGTTTTACAGTCACTGGAACATATATATATATATATATATATATATATATATATATATATATATATATATATATATATATATATAGAAAATTGATATGATTGTGGACCAAGATATCAAAATTTAGAGGCGGCAAAAATTGAATAGCCTACGGGCGGCAAATCTATAAATCCGCCACTGTTCATATACGGTATTCACTGTTTTCATCTTTCCATTTAAAAAAATGGTCATACTCCTCGTATAAGTATTTGAATTTCACAGGCAGTAAATTTCCTAACGCTTTTTCAGCGTCACATTCTGTGGGATTTCCATAATAATTATGGACACAACCGTTTTTAGTTTCCTTCACTAACAAGCTTGTCAATTCTTACAAGAATGCAGCGTCATTTTATTAAATAAACAGCCCTTAGTAACCTCTTCTGTTTCCATGACAATTGCATAGAAGCTCACTTGTGCTCAGTTGCCGACTAGAACGCAGTAAATACTATGATAAGAAATTTATGAAGCAAACAACGTCGTTTAAGGTATTTTTTTCGTAAAAAATAAAATCTTGTATACACCACGAGCGTTACTAGATCCTAACGCCCATGTTACCCTCCGGGCGTTAGGATCTATGCAGGGCTATTCAAATTCGACCCAAACCATTGGGATCTCCTAAAGTACAGGAGATACGTCGAAGCTTAAATTGGGTATTCTGGTGCTGAACAAAATACTGTATTGAAACTTGGAAAATTCCGAGTATTTCCGGAAATATCGGGAAATAACTGAAAATCGGAATTTTCGTTTTTATTTTTTTCTATCGTTATTTGACAACATAGCTCAAATCCAAAAGTACATTTTCATTGATACTTTTTTTCAGCTACACGTTTTCATGTTCAGATTTACCGACGTTTCGTCTTCTGGCATTCATCATCAACTTATTTTTCTGTTATGGGCGCCATATTGTTATTTGATACAGAAAAATAGTGATTCACATTCTGATTTCACTGATGTATAATTTGTTATGATTTGCACTTCTGAAACCACAGATATTAAAAAAATACAACTTCATCTGAGATGGTCATGAAAATTTTGTTTAATAAACACTAGTTGTCAGAAATCATTAAACATCATAAGTTTGCACAAATACTTCAGTCGAAATGTCCTCATTCTCACATGAAGAAAAACGAGATATGTTGAAACTTTATTATAAATTTGGTAGGAATAGTACGAAAACAGCACAAATGGAACAAAATATTAGACGTAACTTATTAGCCGAGGTAAAATAATTGTTCATTCCATATTCGAAGAAGTATAATTATTTTTGGTACTTTTTTAGATAAATGCAGATCCTTCCAAATCAACACATCAAGTCTCGGCAGAAATGGATGTGCCACAGACGAGCGTTTGGAAGGAATTAAAAAAAGTGGTTTGAAAAATTACATCCAGGTGATCCTGAGAGTAGGATGGAATTTTGTAGCTGGCTCTCGAATAGGGTAGACCCTACAAACTTCTTGAAAAACATTATTTGGACCGACGAAAGTACTTTTTTAACTGTGGTGTTTTTAATAGAAATAATGAGCACATTTGGAGTGAAAATAATCCACGACACTTCAGAAAAGTCAGACCACAAGTTCGGTTTCGTTTGAATGTGTGGGCTGGAATTTATGACGACCGAATACTTGGACCTCATTTCTTCTCTAATACTTTGAACGGGGAAACCTATCTTCGGTTCTTAAGAAACGAATTCGAAGAATATATGGACACGTTTCCCCTTGTTAATTATAACAGCTGCTGGTTTCAGCATGACGGTGCTCCTCCACACAATCAAAGAGCAGTTTGCGAATATTTCCACCAAAGATTTCCTAATAGGTGGTTAGGAAATTCTGGACCAGTGAGGTGGCCGGCAAGGTCACCTGACCTTACAGATTTGGATACTTTCTTGTGGGGCACTTTAAAGAACAGAATCTATGGAGAGCAAGAATATGACACAGTAGATGAACATACAGACAATATAATCACGCAATTCAGGTCTATCAGAAGAAGGGATATTGTTAGGGCTGTTCTTAATTTGAGACGACGAGCTCGGTTATGTATTCAAGAGGAAGACCATCATTTCGAACACTTGTTGTGCATTTTTTACAAGCTCATGATTTCATTCTTGTTTTTTGAAACGCACCGTACTCAGACAAGTGTTTGCCCAAAATTCCGAATAATGTTCTATCCGGCTGTTGTCTTTCCGGATATAATTCAAAATAAATTTGTGTGGTTTTCGTACTATTCCTATCAAATTTATAATAAAGTTTCAACATTTCTCGTTTTTCTTCATTTGAGAATGAGGACATGTCGACTGAAGTATTTGTGCAAACTTATGATGTTTAATGAGTTCTGACAAGTAGTGCTTATCAAACAAAATTTTTCGATGGAGTCATGACCATCTCAGATGAAGTTGTTTTTTTTAATACCTATGGTTTCAGAAGTGCAAATCATAACAAATTATACATCAGTGAAATCAGTATGAGAATCACTATTTTTCTGTATAAAAAAACAATATGGCGCCCATAACAGAAAAAAAAGTTGATGATGAATGCCAGAAGACGAAACGTCGGATAGTAAATCTGAACATGAAAACGTGTAGCTGAAAAAAAGTATCAATGAAAATGTACTTTTGGTTTTGAGCTATGTTGTCAAATAACGACAGAAAAAAATAAAAACGAAAATTCTGATTTTCAGTTTTTTCCCGATATTTCCGGAAATACTCGGAATTTTCCAAGTTTCAATACAGTATTTTGTTGAGAACCAGAATACGCATCTTTGCCCCAATTTAAGCTTCGAGGTATCTCCTACTTTAGGTCATCCCAATGGTGGGGGTCGAATTTGAATCGCAGATAACGTGACGCAATGATACACGAAAGGTAACGTCGGACTCTCAGTCCGCAATTTTTTAAAATTCCAAATTAACAACTATTTTCGAAAAAATCAATTAGAAACTTGTTTGTATTTTAATATATAATAAAAACAAACATATTAAGGCATATGCAAATATATTTATGATAGCTTACATTTAAATTCGCACTTTGAAAATAAAGGTTAAATAAAAAATCTTTTCCATATTTTGGGTACTGAAAAGCACAATAACCAAATTTATACAAAAATAATGTTAATAATTCTGAGGAGTTAAACAATAACTAAATCAAATGAAAATGTTTGAGCTGCTCATTTTGAAATACATGAGTGAATGAGAACAGCTCAATCTTCACTACTTTCTTCGGAATTACTTCCTTGTAGGCAATCAGGGCAAATACATTTTGCATGTTCTGAGCTAACAAATTTTTGACATTTCTGACATGAATATCTGGTTGGCCTATTTTTTTGACTACTACTGTAAAAGCAGCGACCTCGGCGATCAGACTGTGGATTCGGGGCTGAATTAATTTGTTCTTCAATATGACAAATTTCTTTTATTCTTGACCTAATTGATCGTGAAATACGTTTATTCAAAAAACGACGTTGCAGATGATCATTCACTAGTTCCATACCAAGATTTTATAGAAAAATTTTACTAGGCGTTTTATCTATAACATCTGATTTATATTTGTTTATTACGAATGAATTGATACCAGCTACATTCATTGCAGAATAAAAAATTACCATAGTCCATCGGCGAGTGGCTCGAGCGCAATTATAGGCGGCACACATTTTATCAACTAGATCTAGATCTAGAACTAGTAAATCGTCGTGGTGCATCGTCGAGAGTAAAATGACATTTTTATTTTTTTTGGTATATATGATATTTTTCCTGAAAAGCAAACATACTTGTTTTTTCAGGCCTCTTAGGATTAGTTATTTGCAGTGGAAGCTCTTTTTTGTTTTTTCTTATAGTGCCTATCATTGTCAGCTTATGTTTGTTCAAAAGTTTCTCGACCAAGTTGAGGCTTGTAAAAAAATTGTCCATTGTGACATTTCTATGAGAACCCAATATAGGACTACAAAGACGAGGAACAAGTGAAATATTGCTGGTATAAACTTCATATGGTCCTGGTGGCTGTTGTCCAACATATACCTCTAGATTTGCTGTATAAGGGAATTTAGTATCTGCTAAAGCGTAGATTTTTATTCCATATTTATTGGGTTTATTAGGAATATATACCCTAAAGCCACACCTGCCACGAAAAGCTTCCAGTTTTTCATCCACTGTTGTATATGCTGATAGTGAAAAATGTTTAAGTAAATTTAAATTGAAAGAATCGAAGAATTCTCTGATAGCTGCCAATTTGTCATATTTTTGCCTGTCTAAGCGCGTTCGTTTATCATCAAAACGGATGTGTCTAAGCAAAAACTTGAACCGTGCAAGAGACATTATCAGTCTAAAAATTTCTGGTGATAGGCCGTTCGTCCTAAAAAGATCTTCTGCATTTCTGTGGTTATTTTTGGTTACCCCTGCTAAATATAAAAGACCCAATAGTACCTTTAGTTCTAAAATATCAGTTTTCTTTGCAGACCTATTATTGGGATTGTAGGAACATATTTCAATGAAGACATTCGTGTTACGTACAATAGTTAGTAAAATATCTTCAGTAAAAAAGCAACCCCAAATATCTGATACACTCTTCTTATACCGTACTTCCCCCTTCACTCCAGGAATTTTTGTCTTGATTATATTTTCAGCGCGAGTCCGTATTCGTTGGTTTCCTACATGTTTCCTCCGTTTAGTTTTCCCATCTTTACCAATGAAATGCGGCACTCTTTATGGAACTGTCAACACTTCAGAAATTTCCTCGGTTTCTTCCTCAATATCTTCTTCCATGTCGGTATTATTGTGGTCCTGCCTCTCTTCAGAATCTCCGTCCAAACTAGAGTCGTCATCGTCAGGTTCAACTTCTTGCTCAGCATCAGACAGAAATTCAGCATGAAGTTGTTCAAGATATGCTTGTCCCTTTTCATAACTCATGATCGAAATAATCTGTAAAAAATAAATTTCTATAATTTAAGTATATATAGATAATACATCATTAATACCTTCCTAATATATTACACATAATTTTACGTCACATGCATATTTATCTACTAAAGAAATGTGGTATTTTGAAATCAATTCTTACCTTAAAAATTAGTTCAACTTGTATAACGTGCGGACTCGCACTCCGCAATTCAATCTAGCAAAATAACCTTCTGTGTCACACAACTACCACAACTGTACTGAATAATATACCCTCATAACTGAAGCTACTAAGTGCGCGACGTCCGAAATCGGAACTAATGATGAACAAATCGGCAAATGAATCGTCATGCGGACTCGCAGTCCGCACGTTAACTCTGAAAGGTTAAGTACTCATCATCCTGAACACACAACTGAACGCGAATTCCACTAAAGTGCAATTGAAAAACTGCATCAACTACTCCTTATCCTAGCAATCCGAACATTCTGCCAGGAGTAATGAATTCGAAATCCGATTGTCTCTGCATTTGAGACGAGACAAAAGATTGTGGAACAAAGGTGCGAAACATGAATTAGATAATAGCGTTTCAGCGGGCCAGATGGTCGCGCGGAATCGTATATCACGAAGACAAATGGCCACTAAATTCTCGTCCACCTCTGACAGCTCGACGGAACCCTTTCGTAGACAAAAGTCTGCAGTTTCTTCGTTTCCAGGGCGGAATATTCGTCGCTGCAAGCCTGCAGGAAAAAATATTCAGATTTGTAGGTCAGCTGTGTTAGGCGTATAATCGAATTTTATGGCATAATTACCGATATGCTGGTTTTGGTATTTTGACGATTTTGATTGAAAGATGCTTGTATGTTATGGGTCGAAATTCTGAAACTATGATAACTATTTGATGTCCGGCGTCGTTAAAAAAAAAACGGCAATTTTTAGACAAGAGTAATTGAGGTATACTACTCAGACATACATTCCCGATTTACCCATTCAAAAACTTTCGACAAATTTCGACTATAAATATTTTTATCCACAATCACCTTATAATTGAAGTTTTATTCACACTTATGAACCGTATAAAGTACCACTTTATCCACTAGTGGAATAATGAAATTACTTTATTCCACTAGTGGAATAGGTAATGAAATTACTTCATTCCACCAGTGGAATAATGAAAAATACAATCTTGAATATCAATCACATTTTACTTATTTTCACCAACTTCACAAATTTTTACAAATGGAGTCGATAAACAATCGAAAATACATAGCAACCATTCAACACCTTCCGATATTTTTGTATGTTATTTCAATGATTTTTGAGGAGGTGACAGCCGCTCTCAGAGCAAAACGTCAAATCATTTTGTGATGAAAAATTTCAGCGATTCTGATTCTAAATGAATGTAATTGTGAATAAAACGTTGTATTGCATGCGTGTTTTAGATACATTTTATTTGCTTAAGAAATTTAAACGCTCGAGCTTCGCTCTCGCTTTTAAACATTCTTGCGCAAATAAAATGATATCTTAAACACTTATACAATAAATAACTATATTTGTTCAAGCAAAGTGATCAAAAATCATTCCTCTAGTCACTGCTATAGTATAATGTAGCGTTTACTGTCCAGACGCTAGTAAATTTCATATACAGGGTGTCAATTTGAAAACTTCCCACCCTTAATATCTTCCTTCCAGTAAACAATATGAGTAATCGAAAAAACAGGTCAATTTTATTGTCAAGGGGGACACTTTCAAGGACTATTTGTAGCCCTCGTGGTTCAACCCCCTAGGAGGGGTAGATGTTACCCTTAGAATTTTAAATGGGAAGGGGGGTCAAGTGGCACATCATTTTGATGGGCGTTCAATTCTTGTTCCAATGGTACCCTGACTTATTATTTTTTGATGAGCATTTTCCGAAAAATTGCGTTCTAAACTAACAGAAGTAATTATTAGAACGCCTATACTGAGATGCATGGTTTGGCCAGAACTGGTTAGAATATTAGGTGGTACCGTTCCAACCCTTTATTAGGGGTAACATTAGCCATTAGCTCCAAACACTTTACATAAAAAAGTAGTCTAATAGTAAAACGTAGATGGTAGTAAAGTTGTGTTTATTAAATGCTGAATTTTTAAGTGTCATCGCAGAAATTGTACAGATAGCCTTCCTTTTTTGCTACTTCTGCTGTAAAAAGTTTCTGTTTTCCGGCAAAAAATTGGTTAGCAAATTTGAACTATGTGGTAGTATTGTGAATACCGTTGTACCTGTTGGGCTGTTTAGGAATTACTTTAATAAGTGTATAAAAGTGTAAAAATGGTTTACATTCTTCAAGACAGAATTGAAATGATTGTAATTTATGGCGAAGTTGGAAAGTGCGCACGAAGGGCGGCATGTCTTTTTAACGAAAGACATCCAAATTGTAATGTAAGTCACCGGTATGTGCTTGATTTGGTGAATAAGTTTTACGAAACTGGTTCAGTGACAAATAAAAAAAGAAATAACCCCAGAGTACTAAATGAAGCAGCTCAAATTGAAGTTTTGGGAACATTTGCTGCAGAGCCCACGAGCTCCTTACGATCAGTATCAGAACAGACGGGAATGTCTCGCGAGACTATAAGAAAAGCATTGAAAATGCATAAATTTCATCCATATAAAATGCAGATTCTTCAAGAGCTCCACGAGGATGATTATGATAGAAGAATAGAGTTTTGTGAAATCATGTCTCATCGAGTCAATACCATCCCTAATCTTCTGTTAAACATCTGTTTCAGCGATGAGTGTTCATTTTTTCTGAATGGCAATGTTAATAGACAAAATTGTCGCTATTGGAGTGACGAAAACCCACATATTTTTCGGGAAGGGCATACACAACACCCACAAAAAGTTAATGTTTGGGCTGGTATTCTTGGAAATGCCATTCTTGGTCCATTATTTCTGGAAGAAAATTCGACTGGCAATCTGTACCTTGATATGCTTGAAGAGACTATCGATCCTCTTATAACTCACGAGCTAGAAACTCAAATTGATGCAGAAGGTAATGAACTTTTGCAGGAGGATCTGTTACATTTCCAGCAGGACGGTGCTCCACCTCATTATTTTCTTCTCGTCCGACAGTGGTTAAACGAGAGATTTCCGGGTAGATGGATTGGCAGAAGGGGAGCAGTTGAATGGCCTCCGAGATCACCGGATTTAACACCCTTAGATTTCTTTCTTTGGGGGCATCTTAAATCCGTTGTTTATAAAACACAACCTTCTGATATTGACGAACTTAAAAGACGAATTACAGCAGCATGCCGGTCAATTCCTAGTGAAGTTTTCCGTAATGTTAGAGGGTAGTTCGAAAACAGACTGTATTACTGTTTAGAGCAAAATGGACAACATTTCGAACAGCTAATAAGATAAGCGTAAGTAGATTTTATGTTGGAAATGTCTTTCTCGCAAATTAAATTTTATTGTGTAGAAGGAAAATAACCACCAAATAAAAAATCCCATGCGTAATAAATTTATTCCTGTCATTCAAGGGTTGGAGCGGTGCCACCTACTCTTCTAACCATTTTTATTAAAGGGAGTCAATACAATAATGCATCTCAATATAGGCGTTCTAATAATTACTTCTGTTAGTTTAGAACGCAATTTTTCGGAAAATGCTCATCACAAAATAATAAGTCAGGGTACCATTGGAACAAGAATTGAACGCCCATCAAAATGATGTGCCACTTGACCCCCCTTCCCATTTAAAATTCTAAGGGTAACATCTACCCCTCCTAGGGGGTTGAACCACGAGGGCTACAAATAGTCCGTGAAAGTGTCCCCCTTGACAATAAAATTGACCTGTTTTTTCGATTACTCATATTGTTTACTGGAAGGAAGATATTAAGGGTGGGAAGTTTTCAAATTGACACCCTGTATATCAATAACTAATAAAGCACTTGAATATAAAGCAAACAAACTTTGGAAATTATTTCACTCTTTCTTTTTTAAGTGAGAATCAATATCCCTAGCTTTTATCGTCACTCCTCTGCCACAATTTCAAAATTCACTAATTGTACATTAGATTACGCCTTTTCGGTTGTAGCAGTTACAGAAGGCTTCCAAATGTATTCCACCCATCTTTCCCTTGGACTATAAAACTACCAAACTGCGACACGAGTCTATCCTATTACGACAAACATAACACCAATAGCCAAGTAATCAAAAATAATCTCAACCAAATTTTAGACAGCTACTCCAATTACAATGAAATCTACACGGATGCTTCAAAAACCAGCGAAGGGGTAGGTGCTGCAGTAGTCACAACAACCGACACGCTCTCCTATAATCTCCCCGCAATTAGCAGTATCTTCACAGCAGAGCTTAAAGGTTTCCTCAAACTGACGCGGGAACGCGGGAGCGGGAACGAGATGAATCCGATACTAAAATCCATAGTGGGACATAACGGTGTGATTATTCGTATTCCGAAATGCATACAAGCAACGAAATATGTATGGTTTGCTGCGTGTACTGTTTTTCTAGCAATTTGCACGGTTCCAAAGTTCCGTTCCCGCTCCCGCTCCCGCGTTCCCGCGTGGGTTTGACGGAACCTTTATGCTCTCTACCGTGCAGTGGTCTACATTAATGGAAAAGATAGTGAGAAACACATCATTTTGACGGATTCACTAAGCTCCTTACATGAATTGAGGCATATCTATACCAAAAACCTAATAGCACAAAAAATAAATGCAGAACTTCATGAAATCCATCAAAGTGGAAAAACAGTGCACTTCATTTGGGTTCCATCACATATTGGTATAGCCGGCAATGAAAAGGCTGATGAATGTGCACGTATGGCCGTTACCTCAGCCGTATCCGAAACAGTGACGGAAGTAGTATCCACATACATCAAATTAATGATATCGGCATCAGTTAGACAAAGGTGGCAAAACCAATGGCAAGTAGCTAGCGCGAAACTACGTACGATCAAATATGATATAAAACCGTGGCCAGACGAAACAATAAACGAAACACCAAGTGATCCTAAATCGGCTACGCCTAGGCCACACTAAACTCACTCACAGTTACCTGCTGACCCATTCTCAGGAGCCAGTGTGTAAAACGTGCAACATCAAACTAAGTGTTCAACATATTATTATCGAGTGTCCAAAATATGGAATGCACCGGAAAAACAATGACTTTCCTATAGCAATTCACAACGTACTAGGCAGAAACTGTAATATAGTTTATTTCACTTATGCTAAAATAGCGTGTTATGATTGGTTGAAATTTTTGTGTTGATAAATGAAAACATGTTTTCGATTTTGTAGTTCGATTCCTGATTGGTTATTATCAAAACAAACACTTACCACTAGCAAGCTGCTATAATGACACAACACCAAACGTTGACCAAAACTAAATAAGAACTCACTATTAATTCATATCAACTTCACAATTTTCGACAAATTTTGCATACTCGTTGATTAATCAAATCACTAAATCAAACTGTTATCAAACATAACCTCGAGCGAGACATGCAATGACGAAACTACGAATGACGCGCTCTGTCATTGGTAACTGAAATAGAGGGATGTTTGAAATATCAAGTAAATGTTTTGTTAGTCGCATAAATTCAGAACTAAATGCGGGATTAATGTTCCTAGTTAAATTGAATAGTATATAAATAAAAATGGTTTCGATTTTATTCATGAAATAATCTTAACAAATACAACTCGTGTTATCGGCGATTATCGTTAATTCCTTCTCGGTTTCGAATTAAATTATGTTGCTTTAGGCAACCACACTCGCGCAAGCGCTCGTGTGGTTGCCAAGCAACATAATTTGATTCTCAAATTCAAAGGAATTGCTATTTCGATAATCACCGATACACTTGTGGTATTACCTATGAAAACATCTTGAAATTCTTGAAATGTATTAATATAATAACAAAATTGTAAATGAATGTACAAATGAACGAATCGCTAATAACTGTTAGGTTGATGCGATTAAACTTTTATAAAAAATAAAAAAAAGTTACAGAAGGCAAGTTGAAGTTTCGTGAGTTGAAAAATGGGATTGTTGATATTAGGAATTTTCGTGGTTATTTGTTACTGATGGATTTAGAAGAAAATTGTAGTGAGTCACACTCAAAAATATCATTCCTCTGATAGTTATTTCAGGAACATTAATTACACAGTTTTCGTTCAAACATCATGAGATTATGCGATTAGGGAGTGGAGAATCGTCATTTCTCTGGCGTTCTTCCTCTGGCTCCTTGTCAGACAGAGGAACGATGTTACTATGACCTAGGTCTTTTTTGTAGTAAATATTGGGAATTGTTTGAAGCTCAGAAAGACAGTTTAACAGATCGTGGTGCAACTGTAATTACCATATTGCTCTATTTTTAACTTATTGGCCTTTAGTTCGAATACATTGGCAGTAGTAATTTCAACTTTGTCATCATAACTTGAAACCATTGATTAGATCCAATTTTTTAACTGCTGATACCATTAAAAGTGGTAGTTTCTTTGAAATTGGTGAATTCAGTTGGCAGTTTTACCAATTCTAACAATTTGTTATTTCAAGTATAAAAGTTTTTGAAAATTTACTGATGAAGCTTTTTTTTAAAACCACGTATAAAACTCGAAGAACCGAAAATTTAGAATGATCCTACAACTCAATAATAAACAATTATAACTAATATAAAATTCAGCCGCCACGCGCAGCAATTCAAATTTTTTAGAGTTTTCATGATACAAATAATATAGTTTCGGAATTTTGACCCTTATTGTTGTATGAATATGTTAGATCACACTCTATATTGTATGAGTTGAGAAACATGAATGTTGTCATGGAGAAGAATAAAGAGTTCCATCTGTCTACCGACAATAGTAGTTTCATTTAAATAATAATTTATAATTTAATAAAGAACTCAACGTATTAAACATAAAACCATACGACATGGCGCAGTCTAAAAGCGAATAGAGTTGCTGAAAAAGTTATTGAACGTTTCCTTTGATTTCTGGCGGAGAAATCCTGATTTAAAGTTAAAGTGACATTGCGGTAAAAAAAATGTCAGATTTGAAAGTTCAACCGATGTCAACTACTGGAAATTTGGCTGAGAATTGGAGAATATGGATTCAAAAATTTAAAAACTACCTCATAGCTAGTGAAACTGACAAGAAATCGGAGAAAATTCGATGCGCACAGCTCCTGCATTATTTGGGTGAAGATGCCATCCACATCTATAATTCATTCCAGTTCGACGATGATGAAGTAGACAAGATTGATATCTTGATAAGAAAAGTTGAAACTGATCATCGTCCTTTGATTCAAATTTTCAAAAAGTCGTTAAATGATTGTCCTTCTTGTTAGATCACACTCTATATATTGTATGAGTTGAGAAACATGAATGTTGTCATGGAGAAGAATAAAGAGTTCCATCTGTCTACTGATAATGGTAGTTTCATTTAAATAATAATTTATAATTTAATAAAGAACTCAACGTATCAAACATAAAACTATACGACACTTATCTCCATATGGCGGCTGTTCCAAGCACATATGAACGTATCGAAGATTAAATCTAACTAAATTTAAATTTTTTATTGGGTAGAGAAGAAAACAGAAGTGGGCTGGCATACTTAGATGGACATTTTCAGTAAATAAAGAAAGCTCGAAGTTGCAATCAGTCAGTTGCGGAGTACCACAAGGATCAATACTTGACCCACTTTCATTTTTATTGTACATTCTTGATCTTAGGCTGCAGAATTAAGTCTAAATAGTCACTTTGGGCAAAATATATCATTACCTTGGAATACTAGTAACAATTTCATTCGGCCCTTCCTCAATGAACTTATACCGGAGTAGAAAAACATAATACGCTGAAAAATATTGAAAACACAAAATCGACTGGTATAGACGAACTATCTATAATCACCATCAAAAATGCATTGACCTTATAACTGATCCTCTCACTTATCTGATAAATGGAAGGATATTTTCAAAAAAGATATCATCTCTCCTGGAAACCGCCTCGTCGAAACCTGTGCTCGTTTTCTATTGCCCAGTACCTGGAACAAAAGACCGTTCACACTTTACACTTATGTATCAAGCTTTATTAGCACAGTGCTCTTCAAAACATTACAATATACATAGAGTATAATATGTCAATAAATAAAAGCAAAGAACTCACACCATTATTTCGAGATAACAAAAACAAATGGATTGCAATTTCTAGGTGATGTACAATTTTCTCATTCCTCGTTTAATAATTTTCTTTCACGAATAACACACACGAATTTTTAAAACTATCTAGTGACACACTTCTTTTCATTTCACAAGGCAAATTGTTGATAAGACCAGACCCTTTGTAAATAAAGTATCACAGGAAACATTTTCAGAATTTATATAAAAATCATTTTCTTCGACTATCGACAATAATCGTGTACCTACCATGTATTATACCTGTTACATAGTCCATTGTTGGTACTCCATTGTAGTACTCCATTGTAGTACTCGCTACGCTCGTACTACAAAATTTCATATACCTACTCATGGGAAATGTATGTCATTTCATGCTCATTGTACAATATACTATTATTGATGCATTTATCCATCCACTTTCTTATTTAAAAACGTTAGCTTACGATGCATTTAGTCAACATCATTTTAAAATTGTGCTTAAATATATGTTAAAAGCGAAAGTTGAATCTGTTATATCAAATGGCGCCATTTATACAACAATGTAAAGTTTATGCTAAAAACCTTTGATGTTACTGTTATGTTTATGATAATGCTTATGCTAAAGTTGACTAAATCCAGTCTTAGACGGTAAACTGCCCGAACAACCAATGCGATTTTACAGGTTTTGAGAAATTAAGAATGTGAAACAATTTACCCAAACATTGACATATTGACATTGAAAATATGTGTATCGATCGACGGCACTTAGCAATTGCAGTGGTGAGCGGAGTTTTTCTTGTCTAAAGAGAGTGAAAACTTATCTTAAATCAACTATGACAGATAAGAGATTCAATTCGTTAGCAATACTCAACATTGAATCAAACTTATTGATCTCTTCAAGCTATGACGATATTATTGACAATTTCGCAAGACAAAAATGTAGACGCAGAAATTTTAATTTTTTTTTTAACAATCGACATTTATTGCGATTGGTACTACATTTGAAATAAATAATTCATAAATTTTATTTTCTTTTATTCTTCGTTCTTTCGAAGTTAGTAAAAATTGTGTGCTAGAGGGGCGCCTATGAGGTGCTTGCCTAGGGTGCTCTCCACGTTTAATCCGCCTCTGGATGCAACTGATACTTGAAGGATTTTAATCCATGTTTTTTCAAAATTTTCCTAGCAGAGTCCTTACTTATAGCTAATTCGGCACCAATCTGCCTTGAGGAAATTGTGCTATCATATTGTACTAAAGCTAATACATTAATTTCAGTTTCCTCATTAATAACAAATGCTTCTTGGTCTTCGTGAACATCAGGCTCAGTTCTTAATTTTTCTTCAAGCCACTGAAAATACCTTCTTGACGGTTGTTGCCTCCCTGGATATCGCTCTAAATACAATCGTTCAACGGCATAATCATTTTTTAAACATTCACCATAAATGAGAAGCACGTCAATTTGTTTGGTTCGTGAATATTCCACTAACTGATTTCAATTTCCAAATCTTTTTAAAATGCAGAATCAAAAACACTACTTCGAACGTCCAAATAATATGGATTGCAGCGTTCGTGACAGCTCTCGTTTCTTTTTTGTTTCATTCCAAAATACATCTTAATCAGCCTACTTGTTAATATTTTAGTTCGAATGATTATATTGCAATGGAATGATTATACTGAATAGCACAAACATCGTCCATAGATATTAGAATATCTATGGACGATGGCACGATGGCACAGTACGTTTATGTTCCTATTTAAGTTTTAGAACCTACAGGATATTATTTATCATTACACATTATTTTCAATTTTATTTTTGCGTTTGGCGATAATCTCTTTTGTTATTTGAAGAATAATAATTGGATTTTTCGGTATTTCATTTCAAAAAATTACTTTCCATTACATCATTAGAAAGAAATGGTTATGTTGAATAGTACAGGCAAGATAAAATTGTATGTTCCTATTTAAGTTATGGACCTACAGAGTATTGTTTTTTCTCCAATTTTTCCAATCTTTTTTTTGACGACTTTTTATAACGCTGACGAATGGAAATAAAATATCACATTGGTTTCCATAGCAAAATTTTCAATATTTGGCTTTCATTCTGCTTCCACGGCGTACTCAGTGGATTTCAATAATAATTTTTTTCTGATCTATTTTCTTGTTAAATACCAACTTGTGAAAGGGAATTGAATGCTGAATATCGTGAAAGAAAAGGTTATGAAAGGCACAATAGAATATAACAGGTGGATGAATATATCAGATAAGAAATAAGTAGTCAATTTTTGATGGTATAAGATATTTTCGAAAAGATTGATTTCATTGTTTTAGACTGATGCCATCTGAAATTAAGAAATTGTTTTCCATGTGTGAAAGTGATGGAAGCGATAAGTAATTCTGATACTGGACTAATATACCCTTACTTCAATATATGTGATGTATTGACCTTACCCTATTAATTTAGATGGGCCCTAAGAGGCAATTTACATATTAGGCAAGGGAAACCCATCTTTATGTGACCCTTGGACAATTTAGCACCGCCTTGGAGAGTGTGATAACTAGTTTGTGGCTTGAGGAAGACTTAATTTATGTTGAAAATGAATTCGTGGTGGATGATAGATAAATACAAATTTGAATATTTCTAGCGTCATAAGTCTTGTGCAATCGAATAATTGATTGTACACTTTAGGGTAAAGTTCTCCACAATTTTATTTTGAAGTGACAATGGAACAAATAATTATAATCCTTCAGTTTTCTTTGAAACATATGGGTTTAACGCTAGTTAATAAAAACTGATTATTAAAGTCTGAAAAATTGTTGAATTGATGAAATTACTATTTGAATGTACTTACTCTCCATCTCTCTCTCACACACACACGTTCTCTCTCACACACACGCTTTCTCTTTCTTCATTTTCTTTTCCCTCTTTGACCACCTCTTTCTCAAACAGAGAACAGTTAACAAATGAAACATTTTACTTCAAACACGCTTTTATTATATTAACCCACTTCCAATCTTCCGCAAAATCTGAAATTTAGCACACATATCAAAAACCGATTACAATACAAGAATTTCAAAATAAGAATGTAATCAGTGTCAAAATTTTCACTCGGTTTTGAAAGCCGTCGTTTTTTGAAATTTCTTCAGGAAGAAAATCCAAAAAACAAACAGAAGTGAAAGATTTTGACACTGAAAACTTCGGCAGCGAAAGCCTCAACCATTTGGTCAGGAATGTAGTAATAATGATTAAGATGTGAATTTGTAAATTCAATTTTCATCTACTTCCAATCGTTCGAAGAATCTTCAATTAGGCACACATATCAAGGACTGATAACGAGAAATAAAAGAATTTCATAATAAGAATGTAATAATAATAATAATGATGATAATGATGTGAATTTGTAAATTCAAATTTCACCTACTTCCAATCGTCTGAAAAATTGAAATTCGGCAGACATATCAAGTACCGACGACAGAACAAGAATTTCATAATCTTAATGTAATAATAATGAAGAAGTGGATATAGAAATGCAATTTTCACCCACATCAATTCCTCCGAATAATCTAAAATTTGTCTCACATATCAAAGACCGATGACAATACAAGAATTTTATTAAATCATGTAACAATAATAATAGTAATGATGTGAATTTTTTAAATTCAATTTTCACCTACTTCCAATCGTCGACAATACGAGAATTTCGTAATAATAATGTGATGAAAATGATGGGAAGAATTTTTGAATTCAAATTTCACCCACATCCAATCCTCCGAATAACCTAAAATTTAGCACACATATCAAGGAACGACAATACAAGAATTTCAAAATAATAATGTAATACTCATAATAATGATGAGAATCTTCAAATTCAATTTGCACCTACTTCCTTACAACGCTTTTTATCAGGTTCACATGTAACCATATGGGAAGAATGTGGGCTCAGAGATTAAATTCCGATGTGCAAGACCATGAGTGATGCAGGAGGGAACAATAAATACCTTGCGAATATCACATTGAGCCTTGCTGTACCTTACTTGTAATTTTGTGTAACTATTATACGTTGGAACTATGTGTTCGTAATACGAGGTTGGTTTGACAAGTCCGTGCAAAGTCCGATAGATGGTACCACCGGCGCGTATCGAGGTCATGTTTGGTTAGTATCATCTCTTGAATGAACGCACCCCAAGTTTCAGCCATTTGGTTCATTTCTTTGTGCGTGGCAATCGTGTAAATCAAGGAAGTCGAGTGATTTTTAAGAAATGGACGAAATAGAATTTCGTGTGATATTACTTCATGCAAAAAGGCAAAATGCCTCAGGAGACTAAAGAGAAGCTTGAAAAACAGTATGGTGACTCTTCACCTTCGAAGAACCGTTTATAAGTGGTTTCAAAACTTTCGGACTGGCCATATGGGCACAAGTGACGCGGAACGTTCTGGACGACCTGTGGTGGTTACGACTCCAGGAATCATTGATAAAATCCATGATATGGTGATGGATGACAAAAGAGTTAAGGAGCTGAGATTGCTAGTGCTGTGGGCATCTCGACTGAACGGGTACACAATATTTTGAAAAAACACTTGGACATGAGAAAGCTATCCGCAAGATGGGTGCCACGATTGCTCACGCTTGACCAAAAACAGAGTCGTGTGAAGTGTTGCCAGGGTGTTCCAGAAGAATCCGGAGGACTTTGAGCGTCGTTTCGTCAATGTGGATGAAACATGGATACATTATTATACTCCTGAGACCAAACAACAATCTAAACAATGGGTTACCAAGGGGGAATCTGCACCAAAAAAGGCGAGGACCGTTCGTTCGGCCGGAAAGGTTATAGCGACTGTCTTTTGGGATTCGCAAGGGATAATCCTGATCGACTATCTGGAAAAGGGTAAAAATTATTACAGGTAGATATTATTCATCGTTATTGGACCGTTTGAAAATCGAGCTGCAAGAAAAACGCCCGCGATTGGCCCACAAGAAAGTCCTTTTCCATCACGACAACGCAACAGCACACACCTCAGTAGTTGTGGTCGCAAAATTAACGGAAATAGGATTCCAACTCGTTTCACATCCCTCTATTCTCCAGACTTGGCTCCCTCGGACTACTATTTGTTCCCCAATTTGAAGACATGGCTGGCGGGACAAAGATTCCATTCAAACGAGGAGGTGATTGCAGACACTATAATGGATATTTTGCAGACATAGACAAATCCTATTATTCGGAAGGGATAAACAAGCTGGAACATCGTTGGACGATGCGTATAAACCTAATAGGAGACTATGTTGAAAAATAAAAAAGATTCACCCCAGATACGGACTTATTATAAGAGTAAAAAGTAGAAAATAATAAAAAATAGTTTAAGAATGTAAAAAACACGCTTTCATCACACACTAAAAATTATAATATAATTAAACTTACTTGTATTAGTTACGACAGAAGTACCTATGCATTTTAACCTTGCCAACATCTTCATAGTAATAATAATAATAATTGGTCTTTATTTTTCCTGGCGGTGTTTAGCTGAGTTATTCTTCCACTCAACCAGGTAGAGAGTAGTAGAAAAACAATACATGGTGGGTGGTCGGTAGTTATTGGTTGCTTCTTTCTTTCATTCATCAGTTAATTCAAAAGGCGTGGATGTTAAACAATCTTTAAACTTCATAAATTTTCAGGAAAAAGCTCGACACTTCTGATATTTGTCTGGATCTATTTCTCCGAATATTTTTCAGGGTTTTTCAAATGATTTTATCAAGATCAATTAACCTATAATTTTTTAAATTATAGTATATGATGAAACTTTATTTTTTATCATTAGCTAAATACAGTGTGACCCATGTGAAATGGAACCATTCTTATAAACTATCTTATAAACTAATGAGAAACAGTGACATCCACAATTACGATACAAGACACAAAAACAATTTTGTTTTAGAAAGAAGAAATCATTCGTTTAGTCAAAAAGCTCCATTATTTGTGGTATTCGATATTATAATGAACTTCCGGCTATCATTAAGGATAGTGAATCCTATAGTATATTCAAGAGACGATTAAAGAAGATCCTTTATGACGAATGTTTTTACAATTTGAAAGAGTTTGAAAGTTACGTTGGTAACAATTAGGAGATGCACTCTTCTAGCAATATTTAAATGCTATTTTTATTATTTACTGTATTATGTTTTTATTATTAGGTATGCATTATGTATTTATACGTCTGTATATTTTATATAACTAACCACTCCCATTTATATATTTATTTATTTCGACAACGTCTCATCTATTGTATAATAGAAAATCAGGCAATAAAGAATCTATCTATCTATCTATAAAACATTGATTCTTCAACCGATTGAAATGATTTTGCGGGATTAAGATTATTCAGGAAAAACTGGACATTTTTCAAATGAATTTTATCAAGATCAATTAACCTGATTTTTTAAATGATATAGTGTATCATGCAACTTCTAGATTTGAAAATTTGAAATGGAAGCACCGTTATCGATTGGAATGATTTTTATTTTCATTACGTAGGCAATCAAAAAGTCACAGATACTTCTGGTATGATTCTGTGAAATTTCACATTTCCAACTGTTACGAGTTATGATTTTTTCAGAGTAGTGCAGTGAATGTCAAATTTCTCAGAAAAAAATAATATCTTGAACACTAACAAATTTGGGTATAGGCATTGTTACTGGAAAATAAAAAATGTAACGAAATACAGGGTATTCTATTGGAAATGAGGAAGTTGCCCTAGTATAAAAGGAAGAGACCGGAAGTTGAAAATGTTTCAGTTGAGAAGGCTATATTCTAAAACCAACTACCACAAAATTTCAAGTTTTTATTTTGAATGATTCTGTTACAAGCCGTTGTCAATAACATGTACCTATATCCTCAGAAAATAAAGTATATTTTGGATTTCATTGAATTTGAATACACGATTCTTTACTAGCCTCTGTTCTCACTCTGATAAGATAATATTGATCAGTATCAGCCACATAAAATGCCTCCTGTGTGAACAATATACCGAATCATTAAACATGTTTCATTCCTTTTCCGTAACTCCATTAGCTAACTGTAACGGCTCTCACGAACGCTAGTCCTAATAGGAAGAAATACATTTTTGTTGTAATGTCATTTTCCCTATTTCGTTATTGTGTCTTTGGCCGTTTCTGTAAGAGAGTAGTCGTAAACGTGAAACGTTCAGCTCATAACAAAAGCTTGGATCAGGGCGAGTTTCAATATAACGTCATTAACTCCTTTAACAGCAGCCGTTATATTTTATGTTTTACTATCCAGGTATTTCATAATACTTTCGTTCAGTTAATACAGAAAAATTGTCGTAAAACCGACGCAAGGCATATGAGATTCAATCTCAGCGTGGAAGGAACAGATGGATGTACCTGTTGAAACATAACATTTTGTGATAGGTATTGTTTATACTGTAATGAATATAACATCTAAACGGCTTCAAATAATTTATTTGTAAACATAAAGTCTGACTTTTTATTTATAATATCCCAATTTATCTAATTTATATAACACTATTCAAACTGGATTGCTTTTGCTGCACTCTGTCTCTCATCTAACTATCTCTGTCCGCACGGGTTCTTTTCTAGAGAGTTCTGGAACTACTTCCATTCACATCTAGATGTCGCACTGCTAAAAGCGTTAAGGACTGTAATGTCAGGATGACCCAATCCCCTCATTAATGCAGGTTTGTTTACGAGTACGAGCGACAGGTCCGTACTCGTCCGTATCGACAGAATCGTTACAATACCTAAGTGAACAAGTAACATCTTGGAAGGCAAACGAAGGACCACAAAACTTCAAAACGCTATAACAAAATCATATGAACGTAGCTGTCATGAAAAACATAGGGCAATCACCCGAAATGTGCATTGGTGGAATAAGGAACAAGTCAGAAGACTTTTCCACAGAGCTAAGAGACTGGTACACTGGGATGACTATACAAAACAGCTCTCTCTGAGTATTATCAATTACCAAAGATCATTCAGCGTATGGAATCAGAATGAAATACGGCTTCAGTCGAATTTAAGCAACGTTGAGCGGATATTTCGACGCTATTGGTTACTTTGGGATATTCTACCAGAGATCGCCAAAGGGTTGTTTATAGTCCATTGAGTTAGTTTCTAGCTACATAACAACGCTGCGTTGTTCTTTCAACTAACAGTGATGATCTTGACAATACATGTCAAAAATACATTTAGTGTGAAATTTTAATTATCATAGGATATGGTGAAAGAAGACGAAGATGTGATATTTTTAATGGATTGCATAGCGTTTCAAAAATATTGCACCGTTTTCATGAAACTAGAGGTGTCAGAGATGAAAGTGGGATTCACATTCGTGTTTCAGATCACACCGTTGGTCAGAACGAGACATCAAAATGTGATGCAAAATGTGACTCGAAATTAGCCCAATGAGACATTCCATTTATACTTCGGAATCGAATGCACATTTCGACCCTTTCGATGTAACAATGTGAAATTGAATGGACTGGTACTTATTATAAAATGCGCTTCACTTTCTGATTTTCCTGTATGTCAAGAATAAAACAAAGCTCACCATAGCTCAACATAAATAGAAAGAGGTGATTCCGTAATAAATACTTTTCACAAACAAAAAAGATGAATCGAACTCTGTGTAAATCAAGAGAAAAAAAATTATCCAGAAATGTAGAAAAATCTATACGAGGATATATTGAAAAATTGTTAGCCTACTATAGAACCAAACAAAATTTCAATGTCAAAATATTTTATTATTCAACATATTCTCCTCTTAATTGGATACATTTATTACAGCCAACCTGCAACGTCTCTAGACCTTTCAAAAAAATGTTTCTTCTTGCTCTGCAAACCAGACCTCCACAGCTTTTATTACCTCCTCGTTGGAAGAAAATTTACGACATTTAAAACTTTTATTCAGTTGAGGAAAGAGATGATAGTCGGACGGAGCCAAATCTGGTGTTTTAGTAATTCAAACCCTAAATCACGAATTTTTTGCAAGGCAACATGAGATTTGTGTGCAGGGGCGTTGTTCTGCAAAAACAAAACCACTTTGGATAGCTTTCCGCGTCTTTTCTCTTTAATTTTTTCCCGCAGAGTGGTCAGTAATGTCGAATAGTAATCTCCAGTTATTGTACTACCCTTATCCAAAAAATCAATCATGATTACTCCATGGCAATCCCAAAAAAACTGAAGCATGAACTTTTCCAGCAGATTTTTGGACACGAAACTTCTTAGGTCTTGGAGAACCGGAGTGTCGCCATTCCATCATTTGTTGCTTTGTTTCTGGATCGTAGAAATGTACCCAAGTCTCATCTATAGTAACAATCCGGTTTAAGAAGTCTACATCGTTTTCAAATCGAGCACAGGTCGAACGCGATGCTACTACCCTTGCACGCTTTTGGTCAACATTTGGGGATCCATTTTGCAGCAATTTTTCTCATGTCCAAATTGACTTGAACTATATGATGAACGCGTTCGTATGAAATATTCAGTGCTTCAGATATCCGTTTTAGCCCATTTCGACGGTCTGTTAAAATCATGTCATGAACTCTGCAGCGATATTTTCGGGGACTGACACAGAAACTGGCCTTCCCGATCGGTCATCATGATCAATGGAAAATTTACCTCTTTTGAAGCTTGCAGTCCAATTTTTCACAGTCGCATGCGAAGGATATTGATCACCAAGGGTATTAAGCATATCTTCGTAAATCTGCTTACCTCTTAACCCTTTTAAATACAGGTAATTGATGATGGCTCACTCCAATTTTTCGATTTTCACAATTTCGGTGGATGTATTTGTTCTTTTAATTTATTGCGTAACTCTAGTTTACTTTTTTGACGTCAAACTTTACACTGACACTTCTAATAAGTTATTGTTCGTTGCTATGGTAACGCAATATTTTGTTTATGCAGGGAACTGGTCTAGGCTAACTAGATATCAATACATCCTCGTAATTAAACTTCAATCCTCTGGACAGCATTTGCAGCATTTGCAAATGCCAAATTCTGTAAATCACTGAATTTAAATTTTTAAGTTTCTACTCACCGTTCCGGTCCTTGAAGGGGAACAGTTCTAGGTAGAAATATAATTGGGCAATGTTAATAAACACATCTGATTCAACTATTGAAATAAAATGAATCAAACAGAACACTACATATACTATCAGTGAGATAAAATATTTAAAGAATGGCGTCGACCAAATACAAATTCTACTTGACTTTCGACTCGACAAACAACTCTGGCCATTTTGAGTCGTGATGGTGATGTCATGTTGTTAACAACATAATTCCTTCTATACCGACAAAATCGCAATGAAACCAAAAGGACTCCGCACAAAAGCATAGGAAAATGGCCCACAGTGGGATTTTCCTGAAATTTACAAATGTTATCGATATTGAGTTTCTGATCAACTGTTCCCATGGGCCCAATCCTCTGAGACCAATGATTCACCTCTCAGGGCCGTATTTACTATAGGTGTCAAATAATCATTGCCACTTTTTTTTCAAGTCCATAATTTTTTTATTTCCTATTAGAATTTAATAAAATAAGAAATATTACAAAATCCCAGCATTTGCCTTTTAGCACAAGTCCTCTGTAAAACATGTTTTGTCCTACAGGACCGTATTTAGTAAAACTGTATATTTGCCAAGTGATCCACAAAATACTAAATCACATTGATTTTGTTATACATTTCTTATTTCTTGATCTATGTCAGTGGTTGATAGCTCGTTTGATAGATGAATGTAGCCTTCTTTGTGAACATAACAAAAGTAGTAGCCATCTCAATATCCAAGATGGCCGGCCTAACCTATAACCATCATGTAGGACTTATCTTGTAGCTTTTGAAGAAAGATAGTAACAGGAAAAATAAGAACTACAACGTTTTGATTGTTGAAATTGGTCATTTACTCTTTGAATTATCTAACTCTATAATATAAATATAACTCTACTATCTGATCTTGGAGTAATAATTTCATAAGATTCAATAACAATAAAAAAAATTAATGAACCTGGGTTTGTTAGACTTAGAATGTATTCTCGATTCAGAAGGAGAGAAAAATATTAAGTATGTATACACTTTGCATGAAAACCAGCCAGACGAGAATAATGAAGAAGATGTGTTGATAATAGGATACTACTGCAGTTGCAATCAGGGGCAAGGACACTAGTAATATGTGCTCATATTTGTAGCATATTGTCGTATTTGGGATTTGCCCGCCATAATCAAAATGCGAATTATCCATCGACTTCTGTGTTACAGCATATTAAAGATACCGCAAATCGTCCAGTGCAAGATGCAATACTCCCGCATCTGTAAGTGCTCGAAAATTATTTTGATAATGAGTGAACCCACGCCAAGATCGATAAATCAGATTAGTAAGAAGCATCTCTAACCTCAACACCAACGCAGTTCCTTAGAGTGCTTTGAATTTCTTGTGTTCACTTTGCATCATGCAAGAATAGGTTTGTTTTCAACAAAAGCTAGGGACTTCGAGCGTGTTTTCAATATCCTCGATCTAGAGCGTAAAAGCTGTCACAAAATGGTACTCCTCGGAAAACGTCAACTTTGCGTTGACATCTGAAAGCGTCAAAGGCTACTTTGGTAAGCGGCAGCAGAAAAAATCAAGTTTTTCTGGATCACTTGGCAAATACAGTTTTACTAAATACGGTCCTGTGGGGCAAAACATGTTGCTTGAAGACAAATTCTGTGATTTTGCAAAATTTCTTATTTAATTAAATTCTAATAGGAAATGAAAAAATTATGGACTCGATAAAAAAGTGTTATTGTTTATTTGGCACCTATAATAAATACGGCCCTGAGAGCTAAATAATTGGTCTTAGAGGATTGGGCCACTGTGGGCCATTTTCCTATGCTTTTGTGCGGGGTCCTTTATGTTGATGTGCTTTGCAATTTTCTTCACATTTTATGCCTCAAAGCGACACTAACGAGAAGACAATTGTAAACAATTCATAACATTTGGCATCACTAAGTGGTAACAGTGACGTCTGATAAATAAATAAATTTGTTACCATAATAATCAAGAAAGCAACATCTCTTAGATGTTTGTGTTAAGTGGGAACGTGTATAGCAGCGACCCTGTATAATTTTTTTACACATCATTCATATTTCGTTCAATACAGACTAACCAGCAACCTTCGAATGCGCGCCAATTTTCCCCACATTCAGCTTAATGTCTGCAATAAAAGCTGTGACCTGTCTCATCCTCTAAGGACTCGGGTTCAATCTCCAGGCCGAGACTTCCGGGACCCGAGGGCGGCCCTCCGGCAAATGTTGTTTGAGCACTTTGCACAACTTTTCTCTCGTCCGTCATATTTTATTTTTACCTGAACTTCTTTCACTATCGGAACGTGATCAGAACTCCCAAAGAGCGGCTATGAGGTCGGCGGAGTCGCGAAGTTACGAGTTAGGGTTTTATTTGTTTGATATTGAGTGTAGCAGTTTGATTTGCTGCCGGAACATGATATCCACTGTCGGGTGTGATATTTTCTGCGAGCCGTTGAGAACAAAAAGGTTTCGAAACACATGAGTGGAGTTAATTTCGGTAGGACCACATTTGAGACGATACACAACCAAGCCATCATACGAGGTTAATAGGCCTAATTAACACGTTATTAATCTAATGATCCTCGTCAAAACTCGATTGGCAGTCCACGTGGAAATGACGTATTCTGTCACATAAAAGGGGCGAGCGAAATGGCAAAAGAAACTCAGGAAAAAAACGAATCCCAGGAATTTCTGGTTAAATTAATTTCTGTTGGTTAAACGCAACTATTGTTATCGTAACAAAAATAAAACGTTCTGAGAACAATCTATTCTTGAAATCTATCATGCCGATTCCAGTTAAAGTGAGTTAAGTCGAATGAACAGGAAAAACGGAATGTATAGCAGTAATAAGGTACTTTCAATTTATAAGGAATATTTCCTGTTTATATAGAATAATATTTTGTTATATTTACAAGCCACGACTGTAAAACATACGTTGGTCGGAACCATAGGTGCTACTGGAATAAAACACCGTGAATGTTACAGGAATATCTACTGAAATATAATAATTTTGTAAATATAACCCAACAAAATGTGAACGACTGACAGTATGACTACATTAAATTCAACAGGAAAGTGTTTGGTAGTTCTCACAGAAATTCAGATTATTTTACCGGAATAAATCTTGTTCAGGTAACAGTATATCAATGAATGTAATGTTATCTCCACAATCTCCACTACTGTTCTAACAGCTCAGAACGTTGATTTTAACAGAATTAATTCCTTTAAATCCCACAATACTCTAGGCATGGTACGCGCCGTCGCGTTAACTCGATATTGAGTCATTCGTGTTGGTTGTTGCGCCATTTTTTCTGTGCAAGTGCAGTGATTTTGATTGTGAATTGTGATACTTATTAGAAAAATAATTATGTCGACGTAAAGTGCTGCTAATTCTAACTATTTGGCCCCTTTGTCTTAGACTTAGATCAAATCCAAGATGGGGAAGAAAGACTATATACAGTAATTGGTGAACCGAGATCCGATGGAAGTAGCAGCCAGCGACGATGATGATGCCCGGGTATTTAACCCATTAGCGCCTAGCGTTGCCATTCGGTAACGGCAAACACGTTATATTTCAAACATCTTGTTGAGAGGGTGGGGAAGCGCTTAGATGAGTGGTGCAAATATTATTCGGTACACAATATTGTATCCATCGAATAGTCAGCGGCAGTTGCAGTTTGAACGCCGTTACTTCAGTGTGTGTGATTTTAAAATATTGGTGTTTCGTAAAAAGAAAAATATGGACGTTCGTTTTACGTAAGTAATTTATTTCACTATTTCAAAGGAAATGCATGGTATTGCCGTATTAACAGGGGTGTTGTAGATATCCAAGTCTAATTTATTTTGATGATTAAAAAATGTTTGGCAAATTACACTATGAGTTATACATGTGTGAATCTTACCGTTGCCGCATGGCAACGCTAGGCGCTTAGACTCTGTAAATCTCATGAATTTTTTTCAGGAGAGGGTTTTTATTGGCAGAAGCATTAGAGATGGCCTATGAAAAGGATATTGAAGGAGATATCTATATTGAGCCGCCTGAGCCGAATGTAGATACTGACGAAGATTCGGCAAATGAAGACGAGGGCGGGTAAGTTGAGGTTTTTATAATTTTATTGAATATCTCATAATATGCGTGATTTTTTTAAATTACTTGATAACCTTTCTTCTCGTCAATTACGAGCTGGTGCCGGAATCAAGCTACCAAACAATGACAGAATGGGGGTAGAGTATGATACCCAACATTATGACACTCAAGAGTCTGATGGTTTAGATTCTACTTCTCCATCAGTGCCGATGAAAAAAGAAGTAACACATTGGATAAACGAGAGGCGCAACCACAAACAAAATTTTCAACCTCGGTGGGAGTTGCACGTTAATTTTGATATTGAGTCCCCTTCCGTATTAGATTTCAGAAGAAAAATAACCAACGTTTACTTGAAAAAATATGAAGTACTTCCTAAAGGAGCGGGCAAACGATCCTCCCCTATAGAGTCCTCTTCTACATGCCGTATATCATATGACATCAGATTAGACCGTACCGATCACGCTGTCCAGCATACACCGGAAAAAAGAGAAAAAGATGTGCTGCAAGTACATCCAAATCAATAATAAGAACCATGTGTGAGAAATTTGATGTTGCCTTGTGTATTGATCATTTCATACTTTTCCACCACGTTATTATCATTCTTATAATATCAATCATAATAAATACTTTCTTTTATATTTCGTGTATTTATTTATTGCTAATATCAATTCTTGCTAATATTAATCTTTTATCAAAATTTTCATAATCAATATTTATCATTTCAGAAACGCCTAGCGTTGCCATACGGCAACATCAAAATTTCGAAAAACTGGCGAGTAAAGAATTTTTTCAATATTTTTTTCAGCTCCAGGAGGTATTTCTAAACATCTTTACGGAAGGAAATGATATATTATGAAAAAAAATGTAATTCGGGTGCTAATGGGTTAAGAGGATGGAGTTTGGCCAATTACACCGAAACATTCAGAAGTAAGTAAATTTCATTATTTGAAATTGTTTGGCTATAAAGTGTCTGTCACTAAAACAATGTTCAACGAAGTAAATAATCGTCAATCAACGCATAAGCATTAGGTAAGTGTTGCCAACCGTAGCGGTCATATGCCAAAAATAATGTAAACTTCGCAATATTTGATATCAAAAATGGTAATAGTTTTGAATACAAAACAATAAATTGAGTAGAATACACATTGAAATACTAATATTTTCAAAACATGGGGTAATGAAATTTAGTAATAGGAATATCAGGCCTGTTACTGATGTGATGTGATTTCCACTTTGTGAGACCCATACCCACACATACCTAGTTCTAATCAAAATTAATCTGCACCGTTTCAGAATAAGAATTTGAAAAGCTGCATTATTTTTTTATATTGAATATGGTTGTTGGGGTTAGGTCGTCTTAAAGAAAAACCAGTATTTTTCTTTAAGACGACCTATCTCCAACAACCTATTCAATAATTACATAGATGGTCGAAACTTCACCACTATTTGTTTATATCTCCGACTATAATATTTCATAATTTGTTAATATTTATGTTTTAAGAAAATGTAAGAAAAGATATAGGTATATGTAGTGTTCGATATGATAATAAGCATTTTAAAGTGATACAGCTAACATATTAAGATCAATATTTGAATGGAGACAAGCGCAGAGAACTCTTGTGTTATTTTTTTCAAACCTTATCATGCTCTGGAAATTATTAAATAGTAGTAGTAAATAGTAAAATATTGTTTTCTAAAGCAGTACTTCAGGTTCAGGGAAAAATCAAGGATATTTTAAATTGTAGAAGTTCGAAAGTTGATGATGAGCTACAGTGTAATGAAAATTTGCTAGTTGATGTATTATTGATTTGCGTATGCAGAGTGCAGACAAATTAAAAATTAAAGAAATTTCGAAAACTATAGAGAACAATTTAATATAGCCGATATAGACTTTTACTACATTTAACCTACCCAGTATATCTCTTACTGTTTAAGAGATAGGAACGTTGGCATAAATAGATCATTGAAAGCTGTTTCGATTACTTCTTATAGCAAACGATGTTACTCTGCTGAGCCTTCCACTACTCAAAGAGAGCTCAAGAGCTCAAGAGCTTATTCCCTCAATAGGGCACAAAACTCGATTTTTGACCCACTGGGAAAAATCCACAAGTATGGAAAAGACAGAACTCATGCATCACTTTTCTCAGATTACGAGAAATGTAAGTGGGTCCATAATTATTAATTGAAAAAAGATTTTCCTCAAAAGGTGGCACAGAATTACGAATACCTACTTACATTTGTTATATTTTACACAACAGGGCCGATAATTGTGATTATTTTTTTAAACCTGTACTATACTGACTTCATCAAATAAAAAATGTAAATTTTATTATACCTAATCAACTGTTTAAACTAAATATTAGCCAAATTATTAATTATAAAAATCGACATGAATAAATAAGGATCTAACACATTATAACATATTAGGACCCTTTTAAATTTTGTATATTGTATTATTGTTTTTTTAATAAACGAATTTAAACTTGAACATTCTGAATTTCATATTTTTTACACCCAACCTATATTAAGAAGTCTTTATATTTATTATGAAGTCTCTCAATACTGGTTTTCAACGAAT
Organism: Chrysolina oricalcia; assembly: GCA_944452925.2. NCBI lineage: Eukaryota > Metazoa > Arthropoda > Insecta > Coleoptera > Chrysomelidae > Chrysolina > Chrysolina oricalcia. Next base: position 64,087,259 of record OX101812.2, read on the forward strand.
CGAATCTCTCTCTAATTTTTTTTAATAATGTTGAGATACTCTATAATAAATATATGGAAAATTCTCCTCCGATTCCTGACACATATTTGCAAAGTCTCTCTTTAGTCAGAATGCGTTACAAAAATTACAAAATAGCACTTGAATACTAACAGGAAGTACCCTAAATTACAACAATGCTCCACGGTAGAACTCGAATACAACTAACTAGTACTGTGATACATGAACGAAAGTTCTTTAACTCAACGGAAAATTACTATAATTGCTGTAATAGCTATTTTAGTTTAGTGTTAATTACTGAAAATTCTTGTGAAAACTAAAGCTCCAAGCTTCGAATACAACCAACTAGTTTGTTTGATAAACAGGAAATTCCTGTTAAATCAAAATTACAGCTCCGGTGAAAGTAAATAACTGGAAAATTCCAGTTGAATCAATGTAACGATTCTGTGAATATTAAAGTATATTCCGGTTTTCTTCACATTATTATTTTCCTGTTAAAATGACAAACTGCAGTTTGGGGTGCATTAACTAATCTAAAACTTGTTATTTATTGTCACGTTGGTTGGTTTTGAACGTGAGTGGGCCCGTATCAGGCCCTCCAATGCGGCCAATGGCCTATTGTGGCTCACCCTATGGTTATATTTCTCCCAGTATATCCAATCTCTTGACGAAATTGAGGAATGCATTGGGAGAACAATTTACCAGGTTTTCTGGCCTTACTGTTGTATCGCCAAATATTGAGAATCTGGTTCTGGCCGCTGCAGGGCATGTACACAGAATGTGTTCAGCCGTTTCATCATCCTCCATGCATAGCCGGCACTCTGCATCTTGTGCAAGTCCGATTTTATGCATGTGGTATTTGAGTTTGCAGTGGCCAGTAAGCAAACCTACTATAACTCTGAGATGCGCTCTGCTGAGTTCTAGCAGTTTGTCAGAGTCCTGTTTTTTCCTTGTACAAGCAATAAATGCTTTGGAATGGGCTAGGCCCGGTAGACTACGCCAGTACTCGAGTCTTTTATTGTCTGCCCAAGCTGTTATGACATTCTTGGCAGTGCTATATGCTAAACCGATTACCGGTTCTGGTCCAGTGAACGTTGTTTCGGCCCCCCCTTTTGCTAGGGCGTCCGCTATTTCCTTCTAGGCCTGTGTGACCTGGTATCCAGACTAGGGTAACGTTGTTGCGTTGCGCCAGTCGGTTTAAGGTGTTTCTGCAGTTCCATACTGCCCTAGATTTAAAGCAGTTGGATTCAAGCGCTTTAAGTGCTGCTTGACTATCTGAAAATATTTTTATTGTTTTTCGTGTGTGGAGCCGATTTTCCAGCTCCCTGGCACACATTTCAATGGCATATACCTCTGCCTGAAATATCGTAGCTAGTTTGCCCATACTGAACGAGCGTTTCACTACTGGGTTCATCCCATATATTCCGGCTCCGACGCCTTCCTGAGTTTTGGAACCATCGGTGAACCAACGTTCATTTGCCCTACATAGGTTGGTTTCATTCCGGACCCAGTCTTCTCTTTCGGGAAAGACCACAGTGTAGGACGTGTGAAGGTTGATGGACAATTAACAAATATTCCTGCTGTCGCTTATATAGGGGGAATTTCTTGTAGAATCCGCCAAATTCCTGTTGTATATCCTGGTAAATTTCTTTGAGTGAAGCCTTTAATTGGTCACTGTCAAATTCTAATTGGTCAGATACCGAACTGCTTCGAACTTCTTTAACCTGCCGAAATCCAATCATTTTCTATTTGCTTAACGATATATTTACTAGATTTACTACAGACGCTTATTTATAGTGTTACGATAATTAACTTGGATTTAAAAAAACAATGGTTTGAAACTGCCATACTTAAAAAAAACTGCTAAGAAGTTCTATTTGCCTGAATGTTTACACCTTTATATGAATTTGCCATTTCAGTCAACGTACTTCAGAAGGGTGGCAAATGAGAGTTGTTCTGATTTGGTAGGTTTCGATTATATCATCATACATAAACACTCTGTATTAGAATTTGGAAAGTGAAAACGGAGATGTCATACGATGACGTTGAGAACATATGTCATTAAAATTTTTAAAAAGGCAGATATGAGTTTTTGAAAACAAAAAGGCTAAACATGGGTAAAGGTAAGATTATCGGGCTCATTCTCGAAACAAAAAGAAAAGTGGGTTTACTTATGTAGTTTTATCTCCTGAACACGAATCTGAAAGAATTTCGTGGGGGTCTCTTATACTTTTCAAGTTAAGACCTTTTGAATCTTGAAAATCGACCATTTTCAAAAACGATTTTTTCAGTCAATATCGCAGAAAATACCTCCTTCTTTTTGTCGACACTTTTTCCATTCTCTAATCAACTCTTATTTCACAATTACAAGCACCAAAACCAAACGTTTTACGGAAAAAATTAAACCTTATATTTCACTATTCTTAACCTCACTCTTTATTGGCGTCCTTTCTCCGTTCAAAAATCGAAGAAAATGCCTTCTTTTTGTTGGCACTTTTTTGAGACCGTAATCAATTCAAATTTCACAAATACAAGCACTAACACCAAACGTTTAATACAAGAAATCAACCTTCTTCTAAAGTATACACAACCCTTCCCACATCTCTAGAACGGACGCCAATGAAGAGTGAGGTTAAGAATAGTGAAATATAAGGTTTAATTTTTTCCGTAAAACGTTTGGTTTTGGTGCTTGTAATTGTGAAATAACAGTTGATTAGAGAATGGAAAAAGTGTCGACAAAAAGAAGGAGGTATTTTCTGCGATATTGACTGAAAAATCGTATTTGAAAATGGTCGATTTTCAAGATTCAAAAGGTCATAACTCGAAAAGTATAAGAGACCCCCACGAAATTATTTCGGATTCGTGTTCAGGAGATAAAACTACGTAAGTAACACCACTTTTCTTTTTGTTTCGAGAATGAGCCCGATAAGCTTACCTTTACCTAAACATGGAGTTATTGAAAAGTTTCTGATAAATTACAATATGTTTGGTAAGGGTATTTCAAATAAAGTATGCAGAATAACTTGAAAATAATTTTGTAACAGTTGTGTGTTTAAAAATGGAGGACCTTCTACGACAATGGAAATTGGAAGACTTGAATCCAGTATTCAACGGTGGGTATTTTTAATCAACTAGAATAGTGATGATAACAACTCTATAACTGTAAAAAAGAACATTGCGTCGTGTTGAAACAGGATCTGCGCCAATTTTTATTCATAATAATCGTAAATTACATTGATATCAGACTGAATCCTATGCATATTTACAAAAACTAAGACTGATCATTTGCTGGTAGGCAAAGTATTATGACTTCAATTCAATATACTTTATCAAGTTTACGCATTTAAATTTTTCAGATCCAACAGTATCAAAATTCAAAACTATCGGAAGAGTTAATGAAAGAATTAATTCGCAGTACAGAAAAATAAATTGTACTTCATGGAAAATGAAAGAAACTAACATCGAAAAAGTCATCGGTATGTACCTATAGGCCAAGAGAAGCTTCTTTAGTATCTATCTTATTTTGAGCAACAGCCTCGAGATCATTGAGTTAATTTAGTTTTGTATCTATTTACACTCTATACATTTTCCGATATTGTCGTAAAGTATATGTTTTTTCTAATAAATGAAAAATGTGTTGAAATTCTACTGTTGAATAGTTTCATTTAAACCCTAATGCCCTGCCATCCTTCCGAAGTTTGCCCAACATTTTTTTTCTACGACCATTAACCCTGCAGTGGTGGCGCCCATATGTTTAACATGAGTAGTGGCGCCAAGTCTGACAGACCCACATTTTAAAATTTTTCAAAAATACAGTTTGTGACTATTTAATTTTTTCTTCTTCTTAATTATGTTTATACAATACTTTTAACCAGAATTAACCCTGCCAATACCCAGAAAAACATTGTATATTGAAAAGTCAAGTAAAAGTTAACACGTATCTCTTTTTATTAAAAATAAATCAAACATACAAAATTGAGCGATTTGCTTTAAGAAAAAAACTAAAAATCAAAAAGTAATGTATTGTATCTTAAAGAATAAGGTATCGCTGAGCCGTTTCTTCAGTTTTCGAACTCCGGTATGCAACTCGGGCACAGAAATTCAGCATGTGATAAACAAATAAATTTTTTGCAAATTTTGCAGAAATAACGCGTTTTACTTTCTTTTTTGCAAAGATAACAACGTTTTTTCACATTTGGCGTTTCCGGATTTGCTCTAGGAACCTCAGGTAAGATGCCAGTTACCTCTTGCCGTCTTTGACGAATTGTTAGATTTAAATTTTTCATCATAGTACGACGCTTGAGATGTTCATCTATTAGTTCGACGGCCAATTGTTTGAGGTACATCCTGCGTATCAAACTAGTTTGGTTGTTAGCCACATGTACAATTTGCGAATTTATTCCTGCCACATTCATAAGTGCATAAAATAATACCATAGGCCACCTCCTGGTGTTACGAGAAACATCGTAAGTAGAGCATAATTCGTCTACGGTATCAACTCCTCCTTTAGTGGAGTTGTAAAAAGTAATAATCTCCGGTTTATATTGTTCTCCCGTTGATTCATCTATTTGGTCATCATGATGCAAACTTGACGCTAAGATCACATTTTTGCCTTTTTTTGGGACATATGAGACCATTGTTGTATTTTCCTGATATCCAAAAATGCTTGAGTTAATACATCGTGATTTTGTATTGATAAATTCCGGTGGAAGCTGCCGTTTATTTTTACGCACTGTGCCTACGTACGTTAGTTTGTGATTCGTATATAAGTTTTGAATAAGTTCAAATGACGTAAACCAGTTATCGCAGGTAATATTTCTTCCGGTTCCCGATATTGGACCAATCAATCTCGTAACGACACTGCTTGGAGCATTGCCTACGCGATATGGTCCTTCGGGCTGCTGACCCAAATAGAGCTCTAAATTCAAAGTATATCTTGTTTTTGCATCAACAAGAGCAAACACCTTCAAACCATATTTGTTTGGCTTCGAAGGTATATATTGTTTGAAGCCACATCTTCCGCGGAATGCCTCAAGTTTTTCGTCAATTGTTCCATATTCACTTATTGTGTAGGCATTTTTACAGTTGGCGACAAACAATACGAATAAGTCTCGTATCGGAGCCATTTTATCAGTTTTCTTTCTTTCTTCTCGACTATCTGTGTCATCAAATCTCAAATGTCGCAATAAAAAAAGGAAACGTTGCTGTGACATAGTCAGCCAGAATAATTCAATGCCACTCCCGTTACGGTTCCATAGTTCTTGTGTATTTAGTCGACTACTTTTTAGACAACCAGCTAAATACAAAAGACCTAGCAAAGCTCTTATTTCCACAATATCGGTCATTTTTGCCGAACGTTCTCTTGTATATTTGTCTTTCATTTTTTGAATATATTTGTTCGTGTTGCTCACGATAATCTCCAAAATTTCATCTGAGAAAAATAATTTCCAGCAGTCAGCTACTGATTTTGCATTTTTCGCTATTGGTTTCACACCTGGCAAGTGAATGACGATATTCGATTGTCTTGTTCTTACATTCTGAATTGGACGGTGCTTTTTCCAAATGGTGCCATCTTTTCCAATAAAACTAGGAACTCGCGGAATTTTCGCTGGTGGCGCCTCATCTTCTCTATCGCTCTCCCCTTCCTGTTCAGTGTCAGAGTCAGACAAATGTGCTTGAATAATATCGGCTTCTCCCTCAGACTCAACATCGTCATATATTTCTTCTGTGTCACTAACAACTTCATCTAGAAGCTGAAGCAATTTGGCCTGTTCTTTCTCATAATTCATTTTCCTGAAACAATATAGTTTATTTTAATAAATATAAAAACTAAATCACAATAATTGTTGCGTTCGTGAATAAAACATAATATTATTTGACTTACCTGCCAACAAAATTTTTGTTACACTAGCAGTGGCGCCAAGTCTGACAGACCCAAAAGTCGCACAGAACCAATATAAAAAACTTTCTCGACGCGAATACTACCACAATCACTAATATACTAACCGGTAGGAAGGTACTGGCCGCACCAAGCTGCTGGGCCCGGCTCCCCCACTTTTATGTATGAAATAAATCCGCTCGGGTCTGACAGACTTGGCGCCACCACTGCAGGGTTAAGAAAAATGAACATTTCAATTGCGTCTTCGATTAAGAAACCTACCACGTTGTAACACCGATTTTCATTTCCCACGGGCTAGCTGTATCGAAATATTTCTTTTCCTACGACTTTCATGAACTACTAGACTGTCATTTTAGGTAGGTATTAACGAATTTTATGAACATAAATAATATCGAATCAAGTTTGTTTACATCTGTCTAATAATTTGACATTTCACATCAGTAGATAATTACAAATTTCGATTGAAAAAATTAAGTTATTGAAAATTATTAGCGATAGTGAGGATGATTTAACAATCAAATTAATAAATTTATATCAGAAGCTCCTGATAGTGCCTATCTTCTGACAAAGGTATGATTTTCTTTTCATAAAACCAGAATAATTTCAATAAAAAGATTGATTACAATCGGATTCTATATTTTTGATTAGTTGACAGATACTTTCTATATAGCAGATAATTTGAACAAATTATTATGTGCTCTAGTAACGACGAGTGTTGATTCAGATGACACATGGACTTTGGATGGTGGGAGCGAGGGTTCAATTCCACGCAGCCACATTTTTTTTCATTTTAGGAAATCGATTAGTGTTTGATTTTTTCTGCATAAAGTTTTTTTATTTCCAAGTTGTCAAAATTTGAAATTTTTTAATGTTATTTGTTTCACGACGTAGGTAGGTACGTGTACAAAAAGAAAAAATAGATGTTTCATTCAAAGGGTGAAGAAAGAAAAAAATATCTTAACCATGTAAAAATGACTGCAGGAGAGTTTATGATGAAAAGGATTACTGAAAATTTTACAGATTTGTTAATGATTCAGATGGTTGTATGAAAAGTATAGTGTACAATGAGCATGAAATGGCCCATTTCCCAGTTTATGAATTTTTATTATGAGTGAAGTTAATGGATAGGAACAAGAATAACGTGTATTTTGAATTGAGCACAGTTCTCGATGCGGATATATGATCATCTTAGCTTTCAGTCAAGACTACTACTCTTGCTTATAGTGTGAATTTTTTTCTGTGTACAAAGAGAAATGCTAATACTGTTTTTAATCTGTGATAGGAAAAATAGAAGAGATGAGCAACCTCAGAATTGTAACCAAAAATAAAACAAAAAACCAGCAACAAAACATTCCATCATAATGGACAATGAAAGGCCTGACAATGAAGGGCCCAAACTGTGGAGATTCTACGAAATTACAATGAAACCTAGCGTCCCTAATTGGACATGAAGATGAGATCAGGAAACCCTCCTTTCCCTACGTCGAGGGCGCTAATGTCGGCTATCATTCATCATATTTTACGTTTCCCCAGAGAGCCCACGTGAGTCAAATGAATAATTTCACGGTACCTACCCCGCTGATGGGGTCGTAAAATTTTAACAATACTAACTAGACTGTTATTAGAGTCGGAAGGTGTCTAGCGTCGATCGAGCCAATAATTGTGCGTGATCTATTTGGGCAACTAGGCGTATTGATAAACAGAGTGCTTGTCCATAACAGAGTGACGAACCAAGTCAACTACTCCATTAACTACAGAACTCTAAGAACTTGATTTCTGTGGTTTGGACTCCGAAAGAAATATCAACAAGGCAAGCGTCATTATTTTCGTCGATTATATGGTAGCAACGAGACAGTCTTTATCCTATATTCTTTAAATTTTGTCGAATGGACTCAAGAAATTCAAAAATGAGTTTTGAAACACAACGCCTTTTTTTCTAAAAGCCGTATTACCCTATACTATGCAAGTCGAGGTGCCGGCTGTTGGGCAAGCGTAAGTAAACATCAGTTTATATTCCGCAAATATCATAACACGACTTCGGGACTGTGCAGGGGGTGAAGGCCTTTTACCAAGGCCTCAATACAGTCATGATAAAAGCACGAATACGACAAGAAATTAAAAGAATTACCACTGATGTCATCGACAACGTTCAAAATGTCTTTTTTTTTTGTTAATCGCTTTGGCTATTTTCAGATTGTTAACGGTGGTCAGTTCGAACATTTTCGTAGAAAAGTTGGGTAGTAATCAAGCAAGCAAGCAACGTGCATGTTACTTCAGTCCGCAAATAGTGGTGAAAAATGGTGATTCTGATGACAAATTACACGTAGAACAGGATTCGTCAATTACGAAACGTAAGAAATGAACTTTGAATTAAAAAACTGAAATATAAGTGGGTTAATTTTCGCTGCAAATCGTGAGAAACCATTTTACCCCCAAAAGTTCACCTCCTCGCCCTTCTATCATGATCAAAATAAATAGTTGTTTATTCTTTGTACCTATTGAGTTAACATGAAATTAATATTCTAGAAATGTTTCAACTGTTGATTTCGATAATTTTAATTGATAAATATGAGCTTGGAAAAGAAATTTTAAAAAATGGGTTTTTTTGTTTTTTATTTTTTTCGCTTTTTCTGGAAATTTTTTACATCGTATTGCTACTCTTTTATTCAATCTGATGCTTCAACGGAAGTAATGGCGGCTGGCGAGCTTGAAAAGACTAACTTTATCGGTGAAACTTTTTATTTGAAAATTATCGTTTTTTCGGAATATGTCGAAAGAAAAGGAAAAATATGTATTTCGCTACAAAAAAATTACTGCTTAAGTACTTGAGTTATATTTCCACCAAATTTCGTGAGAAAAAAAAATTAAAAACTAAAAAATGGGTTTTTCCGATATTCCCAGAAAATTTGAGGTAATATGGAAAAACGTTAAATACAAAAGTTATAGATCTTTTCATTATCAACAACTTTGCTTTTCAACTTTTTTTGATAGGAGGTCAACTTTCGTCGCAATTTGTGAAAAACCGTGAAATACCACTTCCAACCTTTAAAAGTTCACCCCATTCCACTCCTTTCCATTTTGTCGACTCCAATTTATTTTCCCCGTCATTCGAACAATATTCTGTTTCTCTTCCAGTAGGTCTCATGCTGTTAATCATTTTCCCGCTTTTATATTTTCGACGTTCATCAGCACTGTTATTTAAGGAATCAGGCTCCAAAAGTAATGTTAATAGCATGGCTGAATAGGTAGGTTAGTATAGTTATAACATAGCTGGATCGATACAGGTTTAAAATAATAATAGTAATGAAATATTCAAACTATAATACTTGACCATCCCAGATTGTCCTTTGCGATTTGAATGTACAGTGACTAAACCATTTTGTGTTTTACGCATCTCGGAGGTCAAGCTAGAATAATATGGATCAGTAGTACATTTCATTCGAGGATTGAGATGTCATAGCTGATGTTAATGATAAGAAGTTGAATAGCCAGCGATCTGCCTCAAACATATTTATTTAACCTAAATTGTTTATCATTTGCTCGTTTGTCTTGATTTAACACGTTTCTCTTACCTTGCAAATATAATGTAGCCACAGCGATCTACTCGACATCGATGAAAGGTATATAGCTTCAAAATGTTTATGGCAAACTCTTTTAGATTTCCACAGCATTGGAGTGCATCCATTTTCTGTATCGTTCTAGACATTTACCTGGTTTCGGAAATTTGTGTAGCATTTCAGAAGTTGAACATTTTGAAATACAGCATTTCCTACACGACGAAGTTCACGAAAAATCGAACAAAAAAACGCTTAACAAAAATAATCATATGAGACACAAACTAACTGACACTACAACAACTATCACAGACACCTTACTCGGACAGACACATTACGGAGCCATGAAATCCTATTAATCTGTGATATTTAGGGTCACTGAATCCAAGAAGGCTACATAGGTAGTCAATGCCTGTGTAATTGGTGTTGGACGCAAACGCGAGTGTCATCTAGCGTGATTAGTTACAAACATGAATATTTGACGTCATTTTAATGCAGGTTCCTTTAAAAAACCCTGAGTTTAATCATTTTAATCATTGTTTATATAGAATATAGTTAGTCAATCTTATGGGATTATAATTGGATCAAAATGGATGCGACATGTAGATGGCGATAGTGAGCTCGCATCCAAGTCATGTCGCAACTTCAGTGATCTGGCCTACAAGTCATGTCGTCACTTGATTGAAACAATGGGACAGCATTAAAATCAGGGTTTTTTGAGGAAACCTGCATCAAAATGACGTGAAATATTCATGTTTGTAACTAATCACCCTAGATGAGACTCGTGTTTGGGTCCAATACCTTCTCCACAGGCATTGACTAACTATCTTCTATTAAAACAATGGTTTAATGCTGTCCCATTGTTTCAATCAAGTTACGACATGACTTGGAGGCCAGATCACTGAAGTTACGACATGACTTGGATGCGAGCTCACTATCGCCATCTACATGTCGCATCCATTTTGATCCAATTATAATCCCATAAGGTTGACTAACTATCTTCTATATAAACAATGCTTTGGCCTTCTTACGGGTATGGCCAATGGGTGGAATCTAAATAGTTCCAATGTTCTAAAAACACCACGAAAATTAGTTCCAATGTTTGAACTAGTGGCACATGTCAAAAGTCAATTTTTATGTCATTGCCGTCATTGGTAATGTTATCAAAAATAGTTTCAGAAGATTCACAGAAAAGAAAGCAGATGGTCTCAAGTCCCAAAATCTTCTGACGAGCCTAGCCGTCACTGATCCAACTGGAAATGTTGGTTACTTTTTTTACTGATACAAATATTCCTTTCTCCTGAAAGTGAAGTACCTAATGTGCATTGAAAACCTGCAAGAATACCGACAAAAGTCATAAATTATATTGTATTCTCAGAAGTGAGTTCAAGATCATTTTATTTATAAATCGTTAATTAGTAGATTGAAGAATACATTTTTCCCGTTTTCCGCACTAAAGACAAATACAGATTATATTTTCATTCAAACTTATTTTTCAGGATTGAAACAGGAAACCTTGAGAAAGAAATGGCTATCAATAATATTAATACTGAGTAATGTAGTGTAAAATTGTGACAGAAATCAGGACTACAACTAAATTAAAAAATGAATTTAAGAAATGTATACTTAACAGGTTACTTCAATTCTTTATAATATAACAATGTTTCACCTTTAACCGTTTTTGCTTTGATACGACTTATTTACTCATTTCACAAATTATTACAATCACTCCTTTTCTAATAATTGTTTGATTTCTTCATAAATTTTTATTTCATATGTATTGCTGTTAAAACAATTTATGTAAAAATGTAATTCCTCTCTAAACAGAAATGTTTCTTGTGATCAATAAATAAAGTGTGTGCAGTGTAAGTATTACAATTTTCGTGTTCACTAGGACTGACAAATTTTTTCTGAATTGTTCGGATTATCAACCCATTTTATCAATTTTCTGATTCATTTTGGAACGAAAGACCCAAAAATGGTAATTGAAAAAAGTGGCCAATTCTAATAAGCACCTAGAATGGAAAAGTTGTAAATTGCAAAAATGGAACCTTTTCTTTCGAACAACTTTAAAAATTCTATATTGACATTAATCCTGAGAAAATTGGTTAGACCATAATATAGAAGATAGTGTTACTATTCCTATTCGAAATCTCTTTGAACAGCTGTTTCATTGAAGTTAATGGCTAAATTTTCTTGTTTCAACCATACCATGATACCATATGGAGGTCATAATTCACTATCTCAAGAAACTTCTTAATTATGATAGGAATACAAAAAAAAGAATTAATTAGGCATATTAAGGAACTTTCATAATAATACAAACAAAAATGTACAAAAATGTAATATAAATGGATTTTCAATCATGTCAATATTTTTTGTATGTTTTGTAATACCCATATGTCTGATAGGTATTGATTTCTGCCTTAAGTTTTTTGCTTAAGCTTGATTTCATCTGAGAGGCATTCAGCAAATATATTTGACATGTGTTATGTTCACGAATGCTAGACACTTCTGTAAGATTCAAATTCGATATTATTTGGTTTTTGAGTTATTAGCAGTACCTCAAATTGAAACCCAATTTAGAAAATTTGTGTTGATCAAACAATGGTATATATTGACTAAGAAGTATTTGGGAGAACAATAATCTCTAAATTTGAATAATGAACCCAATTGGAGAAGTTTCAGTGTTTTTATAAAGAGTTTGTGTGGATATATTTGTGGATATATTTGTGTGGATATATTTAATCAATCATTGGCAACTCTAACACATCACTCTGGAAACTACACTACGTTCTGCCCTTCTATAAAAGAAACTCTTGTGTCTGCAGCAGAGATGGTCGACGGCTGAATCTCCATGTTCCATAATCGCTGGTGGAAGGGCCACAGAATATCGGGGCCGTGTCCGAGAGTCGACGCTTTTTTGTAATTCGAGTCAATTGTACACCTGACAATTTAAATCCATAAAAAAATTAGAATTGATATGTACCCATTGAAATTGAACATGATATCCACAATTTACTTATTTGACATTCTGACTTACAAAAGAAACATAACATAACCCTATTTTTTTTTCAAAATTATCGGTTTTCTCTCTCTCTCTCTCTCTCTCTTATTACCCTTGCTTCCTAATTGGCGCTTTTGTGGGTTATTTGAAACATTAGAACTATTTGAAGAGATCGGAACTATTAGACTCCACCCATTGGCCATACCCATAAGAAGGCCAAAGCCTTCTAGGATTCAGTGACCCTAGTGATATTCAGGGTGCAGAGACCTCTACGTGTGGTCAAACGAACTACAAAATCCTCCCCGACCTTGACCATTTGCGTGAAGCGTCTATGTAGTACCTAAGTGGTCTGTGGCCAAAGAGACTAAACTAACAGGAGGGTTTAATATGCTCTAGCCAATCAGAATCTTGTAGCATCAACGCGTCATAGTGACGTACTTGGACATGAGTACAGAGTCGAACTCGAACCAAGCAACAAAACTGTCAGCAGTAACTCTCATATACCAAGAGCTAGTCCGTCACTGTCTATAGAGAACTGCGGCCATGACATGTCCAACTACATCACATTTCGTCACAAATGTTCTTTCATCTCTTTCTATTAGTACCCCCATTGTCTTATGGGGATTATACTCTCCTAGTCAAATAACGTTTAAACTCCTTGATGCTAGAGTACGACTTAAGGCTGCTTCACACAATGGCAGTAGCAGTGGCGTGACCCCCCTCTATTGACCAATGGCAAACATGTTTAGACGAAGCTGAAAATTTAAGGTCACGCTACTGAATGTTTGATTCAGTTTAAGTTTTTGCATTGAAATCTAGCAGTGTTCGCATTTCTAACCTTGAAAATATCTTGGAATTGAGATATATATTATGATTCCTTTCAACTGCTTTTAACAAACAATTAGTTGAAAATTTCTATTCCAATGTAATTCATTCAGATAACAGCGTCAAAAGAGGCGGATTCACTGCCACTAGTGCCACTGCCTTTAAGTAGAATAGTCTTTAGGCTGTGGTACGATTAAGGCAGCTTCCTGAGTTGGATCAGTGACAGCAGGCCACATGGCTCATCAGAAGATCTTGGGACAATCTGCTTTCTTTTATGTGAATCGGCTAAAACCACTTTGAACATTTTCAATTCCAATTTCCAACGACATATAATTTAACATGCGACAGTAGTTCAAACATCGGACCTGATTTTTGTGGTGTTATTTGGAACATTGGAACTATTAAACTCCACTCATTGGTCATCCCTGTAAGAAGGCCAAAGCCTTCTAGGATTCAATGACCCACAGTGACTATAAACTAAGTACCTACCTAGCTATTCCTATTCACCTATGTTCTCATTCCATCCCTATAATTCCAAAAATAAACGTATATAATCCTTCCGTCTGGTCTGAAGTCGATCTCCACTCAACAATCAATCCCATCAAGACCTTTGACAACACCGCTCGCTCGCTCACCCCCCATAGGTAAAGTCTTCATCCGCGGAGGCCGCGAAACGAAGAAATCGCGACCCGCGCTCTCGCGACTCCTTCGACAGCTTCCGCCGCGGCTCGTGGAATGCGCGGCGGTCCCGCGCAATCAAACGCTCCGCCGGCGTTTCAACAATGCGATGCGAGAAACCGGCTGTCAGACCGCGTCGGTATCGCGAGTAGCACGCATGTATACTCCGAAGACGATGGCAGGCAACATCGTGTCCGAGTGGCTGCGATCGCTGCACCTCGGCCAATACGCAGACGGCTTCATCGACAACGGCTACGACGACCTCGAAATATGCAAACAGGTCGGCGATCCCGACCTGGACGCCATCGGAGTGTTCAATCCAGTGCATCGGAGCAGGTTGCTGCAATCAGTGAGGACTCTTCGCGAAGAGGGTGCCGCTTCCGTGTATTTTACCCTCGAGGAGAGTGCGGCGGTGCACGAAGAGTGTTTTTGTGACAACGCGAGTGCCAGGTCGTCCAGAACTTCCTCCGGACGGTCGGAAAAAGATGCTCTGACCAGCACGAGCAGGGTGAACGCTTCGCCGGGAGCTTCTTCTTCCGCCGAGAGCGGGCCGGAAGTTGCCGCTAAATACTTGGACGAGTACGAGGAAGGCAAGGCGGAGCTGGTGAAGATTCCGAGGATGCAGTTGAAGGTGCTGTTGCGGGAAAAGCTGTCCCAAGATGGCATCAGGTTGAGCTGTCAGCCGTATTCAACACAGGTTAGTCCCACGTGAAAGCAATGTTTGTTTTCTGCCTCCCATTATTTATGCAACATTACTGACCAGATACCGCGATGAAGTTGACTATTGACTATCGCTGTAGCATGAAAATTCAGTGTCCAACCTACTTGAAGTGTTTTCAGTGATAATATCCCAAAAAAATGCAGAATTTTCGAAAAATAGTTTCACCTTGTCACGAAAACTGTGTTGCTTAGATACCTACATCAAGAGAGCTTGCTCGAGTGGTCTTTTGTACAGACGGGTGCTGTTGAAATAGATTTCGTATTCGATTTTCTTGGTTTGAAATGCATGCGAGACGAAAGTCTGTATGCGAAAAGGTAGGAAAAAAACGAAAAAGTAACGGGCGAAAAAACAATTTTAGATTAATTTGTACAGCTTTGTGAAGATCGCAATTGATTTGAATAATGTGGATAATCTGAACAGCGTTATGAAAATTGCTGCTTTGGGGACCTTGAAAGAAGGTATTTATGTAAATATGAAATACCATCATTCGATAAATGAACAACTGGCAAGTAAATTGATATATTTGAAATACCTACTGTTTTTATGAACATTTTCAAACTTTGATATGTGACTGGAATATGAGAATAGGGATGTATACGTTTCCCTGGTAGTACTAATTACAAAATCTCTATTTGAGAACTGTCATGAAGCCTTGAAATGAAAATTTAGGTAGGTAAGTACTTACCTATGTAAATTATCAATAGTTCCACTGTTTTGCACAATATGTGCATCAGTGAAATTTTGTGATGCGAGATGCAGACCTCAATTTATTGATATTGGTTATAGAATGACAAAATTGTGGAAATCTTTGAAGGATATAAGTATTGAAAGAGTACTAAGAAATCCAGAGCGTAACATGAAGAAATTTTCGATCAGGAATAATTTTAATTAATATTGTAATAACTAGGTACTTGAGGACTGAGGTAGACAATAACAGAAAAAAAACTACATATTTGCTACATTATTTTGCAGTGAATTATTTTGATATAGGTAAGGTAAAGTCAACAGTAGTTGACATGGTACTAGTAGTTGACATTTACGGCACAATTCCCAATTATTAAGCTTTAAACGTCCTGTGAATATAGTTTGATTCATGTGCTAGAAAGATTCAAATTTCCCACGCCTGCTATAGTGAGTTCCGTGGCAAAATTAGTCGATGGGACAATATGGCGACGTATTGAAGTGACATGATATTTGCGTTTGATGCTTCTTGCACTTTTCTAACCGGAATTGATAAGAACAGGTGAGTTGAGTTCATTTTTTATTTTGCCTTATATTGCAATTTTCATAGAGAGGTATATTCATTGACAAACTAAAGTAATCATATCGTTGAAAGATGATGTGTTTTCAATTGAAGGTTACATTTGTCTTTAGAAATAGGGGTGTCAAGTATCGGTTCGAAATTGTGTACGGAAATTAGTAGTTGACACTGATGTCAACTACTAGCTCCAGAGCAACTGCATTTATTTGAGAGTATTGAGGTCGATATTAGATTCGGGTTGTAAAATTATCAATACATTATTTTTCATGGAGATTTTCAACCTTTCTGCCCAATAGATGACACCCATGTCAAGTACTAGTTCAAAGTGTGTCAACTACTAGATCAACCTATTCTTGGTTTTATTTACAGGATTGAGTGAAATAATCAACTTTAGTCATGCCTCCTGTTAAAGGACAGATGCTGAAATATAGTGAACAACAAATGCAAGATGCCCTAGCAGAAGTTGTACGGGGTGTTCCTGCGGCAACAGCAGCAAAACACAACAATGTACCAAGGATTACCTTACTATACAAAAGTAAAGGCAATACACCAAATTATCGAAAAATGGGACCGGAATCATATTTAACTAAAGATGAGGAGTCTATGCTAGTTAATTGGATTATATCCATAGGACGAGCAGGATTTCCTGTAAAGAAGGAACAGCTACTGAATAGTGTGAAAAATTTAGTTGAGCAGTTGAAACGCAGGACTCCTTTCAAGAACAATCGTCCGGGCAAAAGCAGGTACAACGTTTTTTGAAGAGACATCCCGAAATTAGCATTAGAGTAGCTCAAAATTTGACATCCAGCAGAGCAAACGTAACGCAACAACAATTGTCAAATTGGTTTGAGGAGGTGTTTGATTATTTGAAATCAAACAACGACAATGATATCTTAAATAATTCGTCAAGGGTCTTCAACGCAGACGAAACTGCATTCTTTCTAAATCCAAAGGGAAATAAAGTATTGACACATAAAGGTGATAAAACCATCTACCAGCAAGTTAATAACGATGAAAAAGAGTGTCTCACTGTCTTAATAACAGGAAATGCCAATGGTGATATGGTTCCTCCCACTGTCATATTTCAGTATGAACGAATTCCTCAGGAGTTAGCGGAAAGTATTCCACCAGAATGGGAAATAGGTAAATCGAGCAGCGGATGGATGACAGGTGTTCTTTTTTATGAATTCATTACCAATATTTTCGATCCTTGGTTGGAAGAAAAAAGAATAGAACGCCCGGTAATTCTTTTCACTGATGGACATACGTCACACTTGACATTGAATACTAGTAAATTCTGTAAGGATCGGAATATAATTCTTGTTGCTGTATTTCCAAATGCCACACATCTGCTTCAGTCCATGGACGTGTCTGTTTTCTGAGCTTTGAAGGGACGCTGGAAAGATGTTGTGCACGAATGGCGAGTTGATAATATCCACAATCCCATTTTGAAAAAAATACATTTTTCCAAATTGTTGAAAAAAGTTTTAGATGCTAAAATAAAACCAGACATTTTGAAAAACGGTTTTCGTAAGTGTGGCTTATGCCCTTGGAATCCTAATGCCATAGCTATAAAACATAAAAATGATATAACTGTTATGGGTAGAGATATACTTCGTACTAGCTTAAAAAAGGCCTGGAGTTTCTGGATAAATATATGGAGCCTGGAAAGTTGGAAAAATTCAAAAATTCGCATAATTGGGAAGGAGATGTTGAAGATGTATCGTTATTCAAACTATATAAAAATGTTCAGTCTGAATTGGAGTAGCACCAAAATAACGAAACCACTCAATCGACAACTCCCTCAACTGAAATGGATATAACAACCAACCAATCTCTTGAACTGTCTGTAACCCCAGACGTGACAATGGATGCCCAAGAGAATACTGAACTTGAACAAATTCTGGACCAGAGCTCCTTGAAGGTTGTTCAAGAAATCAATGAACAAACTCTTGATCCAATTGCCTCAGGTGATTCACAAGCACGAAGCCCTTTGAGGGTCATTCAAGCCATCAGTGCAAGCACTCCTGAAAATGAATCAGATATGGAAAATCTTTGCGATCAATCCAATGACAAAGATTTTGAATTCAAAGAGGGGGACTTTGTCCTCGTTTCTTTCCCAGGAAAAAAAGTCACACCGATATGTTTGTATAATCCAAAAAAATCTTAATAATTTCGAAAACGAAGTTATAGCTCTGAATTACTCCAATGAGTCAAAAACTGTATTCAGGATCAATGAAAGAAATGTTAGTATTATAAATACGTCACAAATCATTGAAAAACTAGAACCACCAAACATTATTTCCTCAGGAGACCGAGTTCGGTATGAATTTACTTCCTCTCTAACTGTAGATGGTTAGACATTTCTTACTGTATTTTATCTAAACCACTAAACCTCTCAATCATACTAAATTTTGGTGTTTTATTCTATGTCAAATACATGTCAACAACTGGTCCTTAGGTATGTCAACTACTAGAAATTTCAAAATGTCCACTGTCAACTACTAGCACTAATTTTGGTCTTTATCTTGATTTAATTAGTATGCATAAAAACCATTTAAATAATTTTTGACAAATGTTCTCTTGATTAGAAAAAGACAGAGATCACTGTTGGAACTTTTTGATAATGACAGGAAAAAAAATTAAACTTATAAAAAATTTAATGTAATTTTTTTCCTTAATGTGTCAACTACTGGTGCTTTTACCTTACTTACTATTAAACAAAATCAAATCAAAATTTATTTCTACATCCTTTTCTGTCATTGTCATCTACATGAAAAAATTTGTCAACTCGATAGCGAGTAGCGATGGAAAAAAGACTGGAATTGTGGTGCTTGTTTTAGCTATTTCGTTTTAGTTTTTTTTTTATGAATTTCAATAGTAATTGTGATAATAATCATGACGATTACAAGAATATGCACAATATTCATTAGTATCGATTATTGGTCCTGTTTTTCGTTACCCCAATAAATAAAATATAGGTACTATATTCTATAATGCAATTTCTAGAATTATATACAACCCCGTAAGGATATTTTCATATAGTCAATGATGAAAAAGTCGTGAAAAAGACATGTAACACAACCAGGAATTGGGAATTTACAAAAAATAAACAAAACATTGAATCTTATGAAAATATAGGTAAGTAAGTACCATATAAGAATCTCAGATTCTGGAAAATTTGGATTTACTTTCTAAAAATTCAACACTAAATACTTTTACGAAGAAATCAGTTAAAAAACGCTTCTTTTTCAAATCTAGGTACTGTATAATCACGTATAATTAACATATGGGAATATAGTCCAAGCAATAGGGAAAAGTGCGTGCAAAAATTGTTATCCGAAAACAAAAAATATGAGCTTATAGGAAATTGAAATTCAGCATGAGTTTCTATTTCATGCGACTCGTTCGTGATTACCGAATATAACTTAAAAAATTGGTTGCGAGAAGCGGTTTTTTGTTGATAACTAAAAAACTACAGCTCCGATCGAAAAAAGTCAAATTAGGAAATTGTAGGTATCAGAAAGATCTATCAATTGAATCAGCTATAATTTTCCGATATCATCGATACTTTTCGAGTTATATCGATGTACCTAATGCTGAACCAGCATTTGTAGCCCACACAAAAAAAAATCATGTGGGAATTTATTACAACAAAACTCGATTTTTTTACAAGCGTGGATTTCTGAAAAATGGAGCGTGGTGCAATATTAGACTAATGCTACACCACACCTACGCTACAGAAAAAAAAATATATGAGAATATCTTACACATTAATTACAATTTATTGCAACAAAATTTGATTTCTTTTACAGGCGTGGATTTCCGAAAAATGGGGCGTGGTGCAATATTGGACTAATGCTGCACCACACCTTCACCTCGAAAAGAATATGAGCATCTCATTATGAACAGAAATTCTTACAAATTAATTACAAATGCTTTATGTGAAAATAAACCTGAACAAATACACCAAAGTATTATATTGGGTAACAAAATTATATTCTATTGGGGTACCCATTCCTTACAGCACTCCACACTATGAAAAATTATTTCTAGTGATGGAATGAATTATATTTAAGATATCTTATCTACATCCGAATTTATTACACTGCTCATCACCGTTGAGAATTATTTTATTTGGTCAAACCACGCGATTCATGTGTTTCCATACGAGTACCAATTTCTTACACCACCTCACATTATGAAAAATTACTTCTAGTGATGGAATGAATCATATTTCAGATATCTCATCTACTCCAGAATTAATTACACTGCTCAACAAGGTTGAAAATTATTTTATTTGGTCAATCCACGCGATTTATGTGTTTCAATTCGAGTACCAATTTCTTACACCACTCCACACTATGAAAAATTACTTCTAGTGATGGAATGAATCATATTTGAGATCTCTTATCTACATCCGAATTTATTACACTGCTCATCACCGTTGAGAATTATTTTATTCTGTCAAATCACGCGATTCATGTGTTTCAATTCGAGTACCAATTTCTTACACCACCCCACAGTATGAAAAATTACGTCAAGTGATGAAATGAATCATATTTAAGATATTTCATCTATTCCAGAATTATTTACAGTGCTCATCACGGTAGAAAATTCTTTTATTCTCTCAATCTACGCGATTTATATCTTTCAATTCGAGTTCCAATTTCTTACACCACCCCACACTATGAAAAATTACTTCTAGTGATGGAATGAACCATATTTGAGATATCCTATCTACATCCGAATTTATTACACTGCTCATCACCGTTGAGAATTATTTTATTCTGTCAAACCACGCGATTGATTCATGTGTTTCAATTCGAGTACCAATTTCTTACACCACCCCACATTATGAAAAATTACTTCTAGTGATGAAATGAATCATATTTAAGATATCTCATCTATTCCAGAATTAATTACACTGCTCATCACGGTAGAAAATTCTTTTATTCTCTCAATCTACGCGATTTATATCTTTCAATTCGATTTCCAATTTCTTACACCACCCCACACTATGAAAAATAACTTCTAGTGATGGAACGAATCATATTTAAGATATCTCATCTACATCCCAATTTATTACACTGCTCATCACCGTTGAGAATCATTTTATACTGTCAATCCACGCGATTTATATCTTTCAATTCGAGTACCAATTTCTTACACCACCCCACGCTATGAAAAATTAGTTCTAGTGATGGAATGAATCATATTTAAGATATCTCATCTACATCCAAATTTATCTTAAATATGATTCGTTCCATCACTAGAAGTAATTTTTCATAGTGTGGGGTGGTGTAAGAAATTGGTACTCGAATTGAAACACATAAATCGCGTGGATTGACCAAATAAAATCATTTTCAACCTTGTTGAGCAGTGCAATTAATTCTGGAGTGGATGAGATATCTGAAATATAATTAATTTCATCGCTAGGAGTAATTTATCATAGTATGGGGTGGTGTAAGAAATTGGTACTCGAATTGAAACACATGAATCGCGTGGATTGACCAAATAAAATAATTTTCAACCTTGTTGAGCAGTGTAATTAATTCTGGAGCAGATGAGATATCTGAAATATGATTCATTTCATCACTAGAAGTAATATTTCATAATGTGGGGTGGTGTAAGAAATTGGTACTCGAATTGAAACACATAAATCGCGTGGTTTGACAGAATAACATAATTCTCAACGGTGATGAGCAGTGTAATAAAGTCGAATGTGGATAAGATATCTTAAATATGATTCATTCCATCACTAGAAGTAATTTTTCATAGTGTGGGGTGGTGTAAGAAATTGGTTCCCCAACAGAATATAATTTTTTTACCCAATATAATACTTTGGTGTATTTGTTCATGTTTATTTTCACATAAACGTTTGTAATTAATTTGTACGAATTTCTGTTCATAATAAGATGCTCATATTCTTTTCGAGGTGAAGGTGTGGTGTTGTAGCCTTTGTCTAATATTGCACCACGCCCTATTTTTCGGAAATCCTCGCCTGTAAAAAAATCAAATTTTGTTGTAATAAATTGTAATTAATGTGTAAGAAAATATTCTCATATATTTTTTTCTTCTGTAGCGTAGGTGTGGGGTAGCATTAGTCTAATATTGCACCACGCCCCATTTTTCAGAAATCCACGCTTGTAAAAAATCGAGTTTTGTTGTAATAAATTGTAATTAATGTGTTTAGAAATCCCCACATGATTTTTTTTGTGTGTGCTACAAATGCTGGTTCAGCATTAGGTACATTTGAGTGACTTGAAGCTACACCAGCCAAATCACTCTGCCAAATCCGGAAGTATGTGAAAATTTATTACATTTTTATTACTATTTATTACACCAGGTCCGAATTTTATTACACTTGCCGTTTTTGAGATATGCGCGGGTGGTGTAGGTTCTATCTAAAGCTAGACCACCAACTTCTAACTTTTTAACCAATTGTAATAGCGGAATGGGATTTGGACCAGAATTTATTACAAATAAATTACATCTGACTGGTTGACATCGAACCCCAATTTTAACCCTCCCAAGGGCGAAAAACACCCCAAAATCAAATATTCCGTCGTGATGTTGTGAATTACTCATTGAAGTATCCAGTTTTCCTGCAGAGTCAGATTGTATCACCGATGAATGTATTGTCATCGCAAAAACCACATTATACAGAGTGTTTCATAGTAGTTACATCAGGCGGTCTGGTGTAATAGAATATTGAACGATAATAATAGTAGCTATTCGATTATACGAAACGAATCATAATCCAGTCGCAATTTCATGTTTTACTCGAACCGGATTAATTATCTTTCCGTAAAACATCTTTGAAAGGGTTTGTAAACACTGTAACATCAGGCGGTCTGGTGTAATAAAATATTGAACGATAATAATAGTAGTTCTTCAAATATTCGAAACGAATCATAAGTCAGGGTTACAGGGTTGGAAAACCCTGTGGAAAACAACTATTCGGTTGGAGAAGTACGTGAAATCTCGAATTAATTATGATTCGTTTCAAATATTCGAAAAACTACTATTATTATCGTTCAATATTTTATTACACCAGACCGCCTGATGTTACAGAGTTGGAAAACCCTGTTTATGATGTTTTTCGAGAAAACAAGCTATTCTGTTGGAAAAAAACGTGAAATTGCGACTTTATTATAATTCGTTTCATCAGTTGGGAAAACCATCGCCGACTGGCAGCCAAAGTGATTTTAACATTTCGAAAAACTACTATTATTATCGTTCAATATTTTATTACACCAGACCGCCTGATGTTACAGTGTTTAAAAACCCTCTCAAAGATGTTTTACGAAAAGATAATTTATTCGGTTCGAGTAAAACATGAAGTTGCGACTGGATTATGATTCGTTTCGTATATTCGAAAAGCTACTATTATTATCGTTCAATATTATATTACACCAGACCGCCTGATGTAACAACTATGAAACACTCTATATAATGTGGTTTTTGCGATGACAATACATTCATCGGTGATACAACCTGACTCTGCAGGAAAACTGGACACTTCAATGAGTAATTCACAACATTACGACGGAATATTTAATTTTGGGGTGTTTTTCGCCTTTGGGAGGGTTAAAATTGGGGTTCGATGTCAACCAGTCAGATGTAATTTATTTGTAATAAATTCTGGTTCAAATTCCATTCCGCTATCACAATTGGTTAAAAAGTTAGAAGTTGGTGGTCTAGCTTTAGATAGAACCCACACCACCCGCGCATATCTCAAAAACGGCAAGTGTAATAAAATTCGGACCTGGTGTAATAAATTGTAATAAAAATGTAATAAATTGTCACATACTTCCAGATTTGGCAGGGTGATTTGGCTGGTGTAGCTTCAAGTCACTGAAAAATTGGCTAAAAAAAGGAAAAAATCTAAATCATTCATTCAAAATTAATCATAAATTGAACTTCTTGTAAAGAAAATGTCAGTTTCATTCAGAAGATGCTAATATCATTAATTGGAATTGATATTAATTTCCTACAGAATATCTGAACTTTAATGAAATTCCACCACTTAGTTTCCCATTTAAGTAAGTGGTGCGGGAAGGGGTTCTTTTGGATGCTGGACAGGAAACAAAAAAAAACTTTTATATTTAATTTTTTTCGAAATTCAGAGACATTACCTGTACTTAACTTATTGTAATTTTTTTCAAAGTCTAGTGTGACCAGTAGTATACTCGATCTATAGAGAAAAATCGTTAACGTCATTTTGTATTATTTTCAAAGCATCAACTGCTTCTGAATTCGCTGAAACTAAATAATATAAAAAAAATCGGACATTGCGTGACACTATATAATTTGTATAGATTCTGATTATTATATTTTAGATCATTTCAATTTGTCAACAAGATGGTGATCAATTTATGGTTTTATTTATAGTTGCCTTATTTTCAATTTGTCATACACGCAAACAAGTTATTTATTTATATCTATTTTCAAGATATTTCGAAATATTGAAGTGGTGGGAGTATGTTGGCGGGAAGAAGTATCACTTGAAATATGTTTAGGAAATTAATGATCGGATGAACTTTCACTATTGTGAAAATTACAAACACAAATCTTATATTCAGAGAAATCATTTACTTACTGTCGCAGACAAGGAAGTTGTTCACAAATACTTGAATGAAATTTTATTTGAATGTGAATTAGGTATTGAAATAGAGAATACAGTGTTGAGGTAGTATAAAAGTATAAGATGAAGTTGCCACAACTTAACTTCTATTTGTTGTAAGGCATCACACGTTAGAAGGTGAGGGCCTTGTCTTCCCTGGTTCGCACAAGTATCTTGAAGAGTTGTGACGGTTTCCCCAAGGGTTCTACCGGTTGACGAAATAAAACCAATTTAGAAAAAAAAAGTCCTGTGAATTTAATCGATCAAACTCTCAAAATTGTTGGTTCAAACGCTGGTAAAAGTGTATTGATTTCAAAGGAGAATATTTTGAAAAACAATAAATAAATATTTGTTTTTATTTGTCTATCTCAAAACTTAAGTAGCAACCTTCGTATGGGTACCATTTTAAGCAAGTATATTTTCAAAAGTTTTTCTCCTATGGAAACTTGTCTTGGTAGTCTCTTCTAGTATTTGATTTGAAAGTTTTTACCGCCACATGTCTGGTATAACGGTTTTCTATCAAATGTTTCTTTCAAATTGCATTTAGGATATTTTGAATTAGGTACTCACTTTATCCTCACACTGTATGTATGAGGGTACCACAGAGAGCGATGTCACCCAAAACTGCACTCAATATTAAATGTCTCCGTGAAGTTATCTTTGGAATCCTGAATAAAATAGTGGAAAACTGAAAAGCATTTTATTTTTATAACCTTGTATATGATGCTACACACAATATTGCCGTATATCTTCAAAATGGTTGAATTATTAAGGAAATAGCTAGGTTTGAATTATTCACCAGGTTTTTATTATTTTTCATTGAATTTCTCCATCTCCATTTATGCTTTCAGAACACGAAAACATTGGAGAAAATATCGGTGGAATATTTATTAGGACACGTATATAAAGATTGTAGAGAAGGATATCTTATATTTAGACTGGAACGCGGTTTTTTAGGTTTCTTATAGGGGTGTATTTACAATTGAGAATATATTGCTTGAAGTTAGTCCATGTGCAAGTTTTATTGTTCGAAAGCGAATTCTTAAAGTCAGATTTTCGGATGCAAAAGTAAAATTGAAGTAAAATTTAACAAAAAATTCAAAAGAAGGTCATTTGAATGATTTTCACTTCTTCATTGAAACTACTTACACAATTTATACATGTGTTCATGTAACAGTAACTGGCATCAAGTAGAGTGTATATACAGTGCGCATTTTCTTTTAACCCCTCCGCTCCCCCTATCAACTTTTGAACAGTTTGTTGTACAAACATGAAACAAACACCATCTTCAACGGTATCACCGAATGGTATCACCGAATTGAATTCTCTTTTCATCTTTTCAACTATGTGTTTTTGACTCCCCATGTCATTTGTAATTTTCAAATTGATGTGCCTCCCCATCCCTTTTATCGGGCAACCACACTTTTATTTAAAAAATTAGTACAATTCTATACGGTTGTGAAAACAGCCACGGTTTTTTCATCCACGTTTTTCGATTTGGCAACACCGCGCAGTTCCATAGCTTTCACGTAAGTTACGGCTCTTGTCCTTTTATGAAACCAATAAAATAGCGAATAGGAGTTACAGATCATGACAAAAAAAGATAATATGAGGAGGTGGTGTGTGGCTCATGAGGTAAAATGTAAAACTCATACTGAAGAATTATCGGTTCATGGCACGCAGTGTGAATGAGTGAAAAATAGTCTTTCACATCTCAACTTTTATACCGCACCCCCTAAAGTCACTGTCGGGCCGTCGCGTCGTAAGGGGTACAGTTTTTTTAAATTCCAACTTTCTACCAAAAACGTATATGGCGATGGCACTCGAAATGAATGGGTAGATAACAATCATTTGCAACATAACTTTCACCCTCCACCTCCAAAAGTCATTGTCGGGCCGTCAGAGGGGGTAGAGAATTTTTTGAAAATTCCAATGATTTTCCGAAAACTTATTAGGCGATGGCACTCGAAATGAATATGTAGAAAATAATCATTTGCATCCTTACTTTCATCCTTCACCTCCCAAAGTCATTGTCGGACCGTCAAAAGAGGTACAGAATTTTTGAAAATTCCAATTATTTACCGAAAACTTATTAGGTGATGGCACTCGAAATGAATAGGTAGAAAATGATCATTTGCATCCTTGCTTTCATCCTTCACCCCCAAAAGTCATTGTTGCCGTCAGAAGGGGTACAGATTTTTTTTAAATTCCAACTTTTTACCAAAAACGTATATGGCGATGGCACTCGAAATGAATGGGTAGATAACAATCATTTCCATCCTTATTCTCACCCTACACCTCCAAAAGTCATTGTCGGGACGTCAGAAGGGGTAGAGAATTTTTTGAAAAATCCTATTATTTACCGAAAACTTATTAGGCGATGCCACTCGAAATGAATGGGTAGACAATAATCATTTGCATCCTTAATTTCATCCTTCACCTCCAAAAGTCATTGTCGGACCGTCAGAGGGGGTAGAGAATTTTTTGAAAATTCCAATTATTTACCGAAAACTTATTAGGCGATGTCACCCGAAATGAGTATGTAGAAAATAATCATTTGCATCCTTACTTTCATCCTTCACCTCCCAAAGTCATTGTCGGACCGTCAGAAGGGGTACAGAATTTTTGAAAATTCCAATTATTTACCGAAAACTTATTAGGCGCTGGCACTCGAAATGAATAGGTAGAAAATTATCATTTGCAACCTGACTTTCATCCTTCAACCCCCAAAAGTCATTGTCGGGCCGTCAGAAGGGGTACAGATTTTTTTTAAATTCCAACTTTTTACCATAAACGCATATGGCGATGGCACTCGAAATGAATGGGTAGATAACAATTCTTTGCAACCTTACTGTCACCCTTCACCTCCAAAAGTTATTGTTGGGCCGTCAGAGGGGGTAGAGAATTTTTTGAAAATTCCAATTATTTACCGAAAACTTATTAGGCGATGGCACTCGAAATTAATATGTAGAAAATAATCATTTCCATCCTTACTTTCATCCTTTACCTCCCAAAGTCATTGTCAGAAGAGGTACAGAATTTTTGAAAATTCCAATTATTTACCGAAAACTTATTAGGTGATGGCACTCGAAATGAATAGGTAGAAAATAATCATTTGCAACCTGACTTTCTTCCTTCAACCCCCAAAAGTCATTGTCGGGCCGTCAGAAGGGGTACAGATTTTTTTTAAATTCCAACTTTTTACCAAAAACGTATATGGCGATGGCACTCAGAAGGGGTACAGATTTTTTTCAAAATCCAATTTTCTTCCTAAAATATATTAGACGATGGCACTCGAAATGAATGGGTAGAAAATAATCATTGGCATCCTTACTTTCATCTTTCACCCCCAAAAGTCATTATCGGGCCGTCAGAAGGGGTACAGATTTTTTGAAAATCCAATTTTCTTCCTAAAATATATTAGGCGATGGCACTCGAAATGACTGGGTAGAAAATAATCATTTGCATCCTTACTTTCATCCTTCACCCCCAAAAGTCATTGTCGGGCCGTCAGAAGGGGTACAGATTTTGTTGAAAATTCAATTTTCTTCCTAAAATATATTAGGTGATGGCACTCGAAATCAATAGGTAGAAAATAATCATTGGCATCCTTACTTTCATCTTTCACCCCCAAAAGTCATTGTCGGGCCGTCAGAAGGGGTACAGATTTTTTGAAAATCCAATTTTCTTCCTAAAATATATTAGGCGATGGCACTCGAAATGAATGGGTACAAAATAATCATTGGCATTCTTACTTTCATCCTTCACTCCCAAAAGTCATTGTCGGGCCGTCAGAGGGGGTACAGAATGTTTTGAAAATCCAATTTTCTTTCTAAAATATATTAGGCGACAGCACTTGAAATGAATATGTAGAAAATAATCATTTGCATCCTTATTTTCATCATTCACTCCCAAAAGTCATTGTACAGATTATTTTGAATATCCAATTTTCTTCCTAAAATATATTAGGCGATGGCACTCGAAATGAATGGGTAGAAAATAATCATTGGCATTCTTACTTTCATTCTTCACCCCCAAAAGTCATTGTTGGGCCGTCAGAAGGGGTACAGATTTTTAAAAATATCCAATTTTCTTCCTAAAATATATTAGGCTATGGCACTCGAAATTAATTGGTAGAAAATAATCATTTGCATCCTTACTTTCATCCTTAACCCCCAAAAGTCATTGTCGGGCCGTCAGAAGGGGTACGATTGCCATCGCCTAATAAGTTTTCGGTAAATAATTGGAATTTTCAAAAATTCTGTACCCCTTCTGACGGTCCGACAATGACTTTGGGAGGTGAAGGAAGAAAGTAAGGATGGAAATGATTATTTTCTACATATTAATTTCGAGTGCCATCGCCTAATAAGTTTTCGGTAAATAATTGGAATTTTCAAAAAATTCTCTACCCCCTCTGACGGTCCGACAATGACTTTTGCAGGTGAAGGATGAAATTAAGGATGCAAATGATTATTGTCTACCCATTCATTTCGAGTGGCATCGCCTAATAAGTTTTCGGTAAATAATAGGATTTTTCAAAAAATTCTCTACCCCTTCTGACGTCCCGACAATGACTTTTGGAGGTGTAGGGTGAGAATAAGGATGGAAATGATTGTTATCTACCCATTCATTTCGAGTGCCATCGCCATATACGTTTTTGGTAAAAAGTTGGAATTTAAAAAAAATCTGTACCCCTTCTGACGGCCCAACAATGACTTTTGGGGGTGAAGGATGAAAGCAAGGATGCAAATGATCATTTTCTACCTATTCATTTCGAGTGCCATCACCTAATAAGTTTTCGGTAAATGATTGGAATTTTCAAAAATTCTGTACCTCTTTTGACGGTCCGACAATGACTTTGGGAGGTGAAGGATGAAAGTAAGGATGCAAATGATTATTTTCTACATATTCATTTCGAGTGCCATCGCCTAATAAGTTTTCGGAAAATAATTGGAATTTTCAAAAAATTCTCTACCCCCTCTGACGGCCCGACAATGACTTTTGGAGGTGGAGGGTGAAAGTTAGGTTGCAAATAATTGTTATCTACCCATTCATTTCGAGTGGCATCGCCATATACGTTTTTGGTAAATAGTTGGAATTTAAAAAAATCTTTACCCCTTACGACGCGACGGCCCGACAATGACTTTTGGGGATGCGGTATAAAAGTTGAGATGTGAAAGACTGTTTTTCACTCATTCACACTGCGTGCCATGAACCGATAATTTTTCAGTATGAGTTTTACATTTTACCTCATGAGCCACACACCACTTCCTCATATTATCTTTTTTTTTCGAGATTTGTAACT
The DNA here is from genome assembly GCA_944452925.2 of Chrysolina oricalcia. NCBI lineage: Eukaryota > Metazoa > Arthropoda > Insecta > Coleoptera > Chrysomelidae > Chrysolina > Chrysolina oricalcia. The sequence goes on from OX101812.2 coordinate 64,117,135, forward strand.
CCTAACAATATCCAGTTCAAGAATAACATATCTACCATTTGAATCGCTATTTTATTGGTTTCATAAAAGGCCAAGAGCCGTAACTTACGTGAAAGCTATGGAACTGCGCGGTGTTGCCAAATCGAAAAACGTGGATGAAAAAAACGTGAATGAAAAAACCGTGGCTGTTTTCAAGCCCGTCCATTTTATATGGCTTTTACTTCAATCAAAAGTTAACTGGGAGGAGGTTATAAAAAGTCGCGTATAACTGCTTTGCTCCAAACAATATATGGAGAATTATTTAATAATCATAATAATTTATTAATTAATTAGATACTTACTGCTAATTTATCCATGTTTAATATCGTAATAAAACTTACATGTCAGACTGGAAATTCAAGTTACGCTCTAATATACTTGTCAGATAATTATGCCGCATTTTAAGTAGGTATTTTTTTTACATATAATTTTTCCATATCTGACGTGTATTAATACATTTTTTGTCAGACTGGAAAATCGAAAAATAATCTTTGTCAGACAATATGAGAAGTTGATTTTGTAGGTTTTAATGAATGGATCTTGAGGAAATCAGTTGGTTATTAATAAATTTTCCTACAGCTGTGTTTCCGAAATCTGATATCTTTAATTCCCACACTTGCAAAAATAATCGATAAACTAGTGAAGAAAAGAATGATGGAATTTCTGACGATTAATAGAATCAGTTTGGTTTTCAGAATTCAAAAAGCACAGTCAAATCCACTACCTCTGATACAATTGGAATAAGGTGTGGAGTGCCCCAGGTTTCTGTACTGGGTCCTATACTTTTTCTTTTATATATAAATGATATTAGTATTATGGCACCATAAAGATACAATTGGAATAAGGTGTGGAGTGCCCCAGAGGGCTGTATTCTGGGTCCTATAGGTACTTTTTTCATATATAAATGACCTTACAGTTCTGCCAATTTCGGGAAATTTAACGTTATTTGCCGAGATTTGCAGATAATACATCCATATTTTGGCATCATAAAGATATAGAAAGACTTCACGAAATAATGTGTTGTGACATGATCTTAATCAAAGACTGGTGTGATTCTAATTAACTTTCACTAAATACCGAAAAAATCGAGTGCTATTTCTTTCAAAACTGTGATACCGGATGTGAATGAAGGTAGTCAGATATTAGTAAATAAGGACACAGCAAAATTTTTGGGAATTTACTTGGACACAAATCTGAAATTTGAAGAGTACATAAGAAACTTGAATAAAAAAATGGCATCTGGTTGTTTTGTTTTGAGGGTGGTTTCTAATGGGTTGGGATTTGCTGCTGCAAAATCAGTTTATTACGCACTTGTGGAGTCCCATTTGCGTTATGCTATATCATTTTGGTGAATTTGTAACAACCAATTGTTTCAGTCAGTGTTTATACTATAGAAGCGAGCAATTAGATACCTGTGTGAAATAATATATATATATATATATATATATATATATATATATATATATATATATATATATATATATATATATATATACAGTGACCGGCAGAAAGTACGCATCATATGGGAATTTTTTTTATTAATAAATTTTGACAAATATTGATATTTGCAATCGCTTCTGCATCAAAAGAAACCCCAAATGACGTTGTACAGTGCCGTTCGTCTTTTCGAGGTTGGCGGGAAATTTAAAAAATTTGAAAATTATTTCTCAAAACACGCTTGTTTGTGAAAATATCGAGAAATGTTAATGAGAAAAGTTGTTCAGATTGACATTTTATAGCTATGTACAAGTTTTGAAAAAGATCTGAGATAAAAAAATAAAAATCAATTTTTTGCCACAAAAAAAAAATGTTTTTGGAAACATACATTTCTGACGAAGAAACTCATTAGTAAAGCCAACACTAATATTTCAAATAATGTTTTGTGAAGATTCGCAAGCTATTCCTATTTTATTCGGAGAAAATTTTAAATCTGTGATTTTGCAGTGTGATCAGCTGCTTCATAAGAAGTCACTGAAATATCTACAGGACAATCGGGTCAATTCTGTTTCTCAGTAGCAAGATTGTTATCATAGCAAGACAATTTTCACAGCAAAATAAACATCGGCCATTCCATAATATCGACAATTTAGAGGAAATAATACGGCAATGTATTTGTAACATTACACCACAAATGCTGCGAAATGTGTCCAGAGAAATGAAATCTCGAACCAGTACATGTATTGAACGTCAGGGTAGACATGTCGAGTAATGAACAATTACAAAGTTTTGAGTATGTATCGAATTGTTTGGTTCACATAATCATTTCAGCTTCCAATTTTATTATAAAATGTATGAAAATTAAAAGTTAAAGTTGTGTAAGTTCTAGTTATTTCAAAATATTAATTAATATTTTGTTCTATTAAGAATTTCAAATTGAAATTGTGTAGATACTTGGTTCTTAATTAATAATAAAAAGTATCGGAATTATAATGTCCTGTAGATATTTCAGTGACTTCTTATGAAGCAGCTGATCACACTGCAAAATCACAGATTTCAAATTTTCTCCGAATAAAATAGGAATTGCTTGCGAATCTTCACAAAACATTATTTGAAATATTAGTGTTGGCTTTACTAATGAGTTTCTTCGTCAGAAATGTATGTTTCCAAAAAGATTTTTTTTTTTTTGTGGCAAAAAATTGATTTTTATTTTTTTATCTCGGATCTTTTTCAAAACTTGTACATAGCTATAAAATGTCAATCTGAACAACTTTTCTTATTAACATTTCTCGATATTTTCACAAACAAGTGTGTTTTGAGAAATAATTTTCAATTTTTTTAAATTTCCCGCCAACCTCGAAAAGACGAACGGCACTGTACAACGTCTTTTGGGGTTTCTTTTGATGCAGAAGCGATTGCAAGTATCAATATTTGTCAAAATTTATTAATAAAAAAAATTCCCATATGATGCGTACTTTCTGCCGGTCACTGTATATATATATATATATATATATATATATATATATATATATATATATATATATATATAGAGGTGAAAATTCGTGACTGGCTGTATATTAGTTTGTAGTATTTGTGGGGTTGCAGTCAGGGTTGCGGGCTATTTCAAAGAAAACTCTGATACTGTCAAGCTTTCGGTATAATTCGATACCTTCCTCAGGACAATAACGTGAGAATGAATGATGTATGTAATTTTGATATTGTAAAGTGAAAACACCCATTTCAAAATTACAAAAATCAATGTTATTTATAAAATTCCTTGCATGGACTGTCCTAAGTCATATATTGGTCAGACGTCTAGAACACTGAATGGTCGCATTATTTCACATAAAAGCGACTGTAGACGAAATGTTGATTCATATGCTTTGGCAGGACACGTTATCTCTAGAGACCACAGGATGGATTAAAATAATACCGAAATTTTGAATAGTGAAACTAATCTGTCTAAAAGAATTTTCATGGAAATGGTTCAAATTTATAATGAAGAACAGTCGATGAACAAAAGAACTGACCTGAGTAATCTCAGCAAAATTTATACGTATCTACTTAATTTTGAGAAACATAGGATAAAATCACCCTCTAATCAAAATCTTCCAACTTGATTACTGAAATAAATTAAGTCACTGTCATTCCTACATCAGTCATTTCATTTCACTTCATGTATATTCTATTTTAGTTTTTTGCCAATTTCATCATTCATTCTCACGTTATTGTCCTGAGGAAGGTATCGAATTATACCGAAAGCTTGACAGTATCAAAGAGTTTTCTTTGAAATAGCCCGCAACCCTGACTGCAACCCCACAAATACTACAAACTATATATATATATATATATATATATATATATATATATAAGGATGGATATAGCGAGGGGCAATATATGAAAATAAAAGTAGAAAAGCTATTGGGCACAACCCTCAAAATGTTCTGCAACCGTAGACACGTGTTTCGAGCTTAAGCTCTCATCAGTACGGTAAAATCAAGTGCGAAGATGTACAACACTTGGATGTAAAAATAGAAACAAAGGAAGTCAACAACAGGATTGTCACGCTGGTAGCTATAGCTGCCTCCGTGGCAACGTTAGTTGTTGCCTTGTAAGCACAAGGTCTTCTAACCGAAGCCACAAATGTGTGGTTGGCTTCCTGTTGTTGACTTCCTTTGTTTCTATTTTTACATCCAAGTGTTGTACATCTTCGCACTTGATTTTACCGTACTGATGAGAGCTTAAGCTCGAAACACGTGTCTACGGTTGCAGAACATTTTGAGGGTTGTGCCCAATAGCTTTTCTACTTATATATATATATATATATATATATATATATATATATATATATATATATATATATATATATATATATATATATATAAAAAATATCATGCCTGCATTGCTATTTTTTGGTTACATTTTTAATTTTAAGAGTTTGTATATTTATAATTTTACAAGAATTTATTCTTATATACAATAAACATACGAGGATGTATTGATATCTAGTTAGCCTAGACCAGTTCTCTGCATAAACAAAATATTGCGTTACCATAGCAACGAACAATGACTTATTAGAGGTGTCAGTGTAAAGTTTGACGTCAAAAAAGTAAACCAGAGTTACGCAATAAATTAAAAGAGAAAATATGTCCACCGAAATTGAGAAAATCGAAAAATTGGAGTATATCGAGCCATCATCAAGTACCTGTATTTAAAAGGGTTAAGAGGTAAGCAGATTTACGAAGGTATGCTTAATACCCTTGGTGATCAATGTCCTTCGCATGCGACCGTGAAAAATTGGACTGCAAGCTTCAAAAGATTTAAATTTTCCATTGAAGATGATGACCGATTGGGAAGGCCAGTTTCTGTGTCAGTTCCCGAAAATATCGATGCAGTTCATGACATGATTTTAACAGACCGTCGAATTGGGCTAAAACGGATATCTGAAGCACTGAATATTTCATACGAACTCGTTCATCATATAGTTCACGTCAATTTGGACATGAGAAAAATTGCTGCAAAATGGATCCCCAAATGTTTGAATGTTGACCAGAAGCGTGCAAGGGTAGTAGCATCGCGTTCGATCTGAGCTCGATTTGAAAACGATGTAGACTTCTTAAACCGAATTGTTACTATGGATGAGACTTGGGTACATTTCTACGATCCACAAACAAAGCAACAATCGATGGAATGGCGACACTCCGGTTCTCCAAGACCTAAGAAGTTTCGTGTCCAAAAATCTGCTGGAAAAGTTCTTGCTTCAGTTTATTGGGATTGCCATGGAGTAATCATGATTAATTTTTTGTATAAGGGTAGAACAATAACTGGAGATTACTATTCGACATTACTGACCACTCTACGGGAAAAAATTAAAGAGAAAAGACGCGGAAAGCTATCCAAAGATGTCATAAATTTCCTTCCAACGAGGAGGTAATAAAAGCTGTGTAGGTCTGGTTTCCAGAGCAAGAAGAAACATTTTTTTTGAAAGGTCTAGAGACGTTGCAGGTTCGCTGTAATAAATGTATCCAATTAAGAGCAGAATATGTTCAGTAATAAAATATTTTGACATTGAAATTTTGTTTGGTTCTATAGTAGACTAAGAATTTTTCAATATATCATGTATACAGTGAGGACCAAAAGTCCGTCGCCCCCCCTGTAACTTTATTCTACATATTACAAAAAAATGTTAAATACATAAGTTGTAGGGTTTCATTTGCTCTCTTTAATGGTTTAAGTTTAATTCATACAGAGTGTCTCAAAAAAGCACGGTGACTTAGAAGTTAATTTTTTTAAATGGGACACCCTGTATTTCATTGCATTATTACATTCTACGTTGAATTCTGAACAAGTTTGATAAATGGTTTTCTATCAAAAAAGTTAATAGTTTTGGACTTATGAACACTTGTAAATAATTATTTCGACTCCTTTTGCACCAGTTCACGAATAAATTAATGAGGTAGGCTATGCACGCTAGGCGCGTTCATTTTATCCATGACAACGAAAACAAAATCTTATCTGTTTTTGCCAAATGTCATTGACATTTTGTAGGTTTTCAAAACTTTGTTTCAAACGGTTTTCAATTTCTCTTGTTGATTAATATGGCTCGTTCAGTAGCAGACAAAGTTGAAGCCGTTATCATATTTGGTGAAGCTAACCGAAATTACCACGCTGCTATTCGCATTTTCAATGAACGGTTTCCAGAACGTCTGATGTGTCGAAAATATCTGCAGAAATTGGTGGCAAAATTTAACCAAACTGGCACCGTGAAAGATGCTCCGAGATCTGGGAGGCCGAAAATAATTACGGAAGATGTTGAAATTCAAGTACTAGCCGAAATGGTAAATAACCCACAACAATCAACTAAGCAAGTAGCTGAGACATGTGATGTTTCTAAAACATCAGTAAAGAGGGTTTTAAAACAAAATAAATTCCATCCTTACAAAATAAAAATTTTGCAGCAATTGGTTGAAGATGATCCAGACCGGCGACTTGAATTTTGCGAGACCATGGCAGAAAGAATTATTGTTGCAAATCGACTTTATTTGCAACACATCTGCTTTAGTGATGAAAGTACTTTTTACCTAAATGGAAATGTGAATACCCAGAATTGTAGATATTGGAGTGATGAGAATCCCCATGAATTCCGCGAGGGGCATACTCAATTTCCCCAGAAAATTAATGTTTGGGCTGGTATTTTAGGTAACCACATTGTAGGTCCCATATTCTTGGAAGAAAATTTAAACGGTCCCAGATACCTCCAAATGCTGCAAGACACAATAAGTCCCAGTATCGATGAGATCGTTGCGCAAAACCCACATGAATTTTACTTGGATGTAACATTTCAGCAAGATGGAGCGCCACCACACTATTTTCGGGAGGTGAGAAATTACTTAGATGAAAGGTATCCAGGTAGGTGGATTGGACGTCGAGGTACAACAGAGTGGCCAGCTCGCTCACCGGACCTCTCTCCGCTTGATTTCTTTCTCTGGGGCTATGTGAAATCCGTAGTTTTTAAGACAGTTTGTGGGTCGTTAGATGAACTGCGCCGTCGAATTATTGAAGTGTGTTCAGAAATAATACCTCAAACCTTGATTAATGTTAGGGAAGAGTTTACAACCCGACTATTTATGTGTCAAGAAATGCATGGTGGACATGTCGAACATCTTTTGAAATAGATAAAAACTCACCGTTTTTAGTTATAAATTAAAATATCTATTCAGTTTTTAATGCTTCTTGATCTGTATTTATGGACTACCTTATTTGTTAATAAAATGTTTCAACTTCATTTGTACTAGTTTTTCGTGAGATTAACAACTCTAACAATTGTAAAATGGTACGACGAGGTAAGTTACACATGGTGCCATCAGCAGTTTGCAACATTGGATAGCTTTCAAAAAGTTAGGATAGGAAAGTGGAATACATTGTGATCCATTTGTTACGATTTTCTCATTGAACTGGCGCAAAAGTAGTCGAAATAATTATTTACAAGTGTTCATAAGTCCAAAACTATTAACTTTTTTGATAGAAAATCATTTATCAAACTTGTTCAGAATTCAACGTAGAATGTAATAATGCAATGAAATACAGGGTGTCCCATTTAAAAAATTTAACTTCTAAGTCACCGTGCTTTTTTGAGACACTCTGTATGAATGAAACTTAAACCATTAAAGAGATCGAATGAAACCCTACAACTTATGTATTTAACATTTTTTTGTAATATGTAGAATAAAGAAGTTACAGGGGGGGCGACGGACTTTTGGTCCTCACTGTATATATCATCTCGACATGTTCGAGAGGGCGGACACCACCAATGAGCTTTGTTTTTTATCAGAGAATTTTATTTTCGGGTTTTAGTTCCAGTTATTAAGCTATTCAATTTGAAAAAAAATAAGATCTATAAATTTTGTACATGTCGTCAAAACGTCTAATTTCGGAAAATTTAGAGAAAAACACTCCTGAAACAAAAAAGTATCAGAGGAAAACGGTATTAGACTAGGTCCAATGAAGCCATACAGAAGGTTTGGTGATAGTATCTATCAGTAAAAATTTTGCCGATTGGCACTTCTAACTAAACTTCATAACCACCTTATTCATATCAAAATGTGTAATTTTTCTCTTTATTCCAAATTTTATAACAATATACCAGGCGGTTCAAAAGGTAGCAAGGAGGGACGACTATTTACGACCGCACCGTATATATCTTTCTTGAATCGGAATGCGTGAGTGATCCACAATGAGTATCTATTAGTGGCCGCCGGGTCACTTCGATCATTTGTAACACCAAAGGCTATCTGCAACGGGTTATCTTGTAGGAGCAGACCGAACGCCTTCTTCATTAGCGGACCTATCCGTGTACACAGGAGTATGTAATGGAGAGGATGTTGTATACAGGAAATGATACCAAGAGGCAGTTTAATAGCTTTCAGCTATCTGAATGTCCAGATAGTTGCGTCCTTTTTCGTTGATGACTGAATTTCAGTTGTAATTTCTTGCCAAAGTGCTATCGATTACTATAATTACATTTTAAATAACGAAATGACGTATGGGTTTTATAAAAGTGACGTTAGTTCGAATTCCAAATTACATTACGTTTTTTGAAAAATTATAGATTTTTGAGTCGCTGACAATCAACATTAAGTATGAGTTTTCACCCAATGGACTAGTTGAGTGATGTTGAAAATACTATATTGGACGCGATGGAAATAAAATAAAGATCAGAACCAGTAAATCAGTGTTTTTTTTTTAAATTTTAATCCATCAATAAATGACTGAGATATAGATTATTTAAATTTACGTATTTTAGCGCGGAACGTCTTTGGTCTCCGACTCGTTTGTGACGTCACGCCACATGTCTGAGTTCGCCACACCACAAATAATTACGTATTAGATTCTTAGCCGCGCCAAGGCACACATATGTAGTACTTTTAGGTCCAATTAAGTCACGCCTCATTAGTTTGTACCACTTCTTCCTTTTATCCATGTCATTTGGTACATGAAAAAACAATTTACTGGGGTTTTTATTTGTCGTGCTTTTACATATAGGCACAATACAATATTTGTAGGATATTTTTCGATTTCAGTCATCGTGTAATGAACAAATACATAACACGAATGGCGCAAGTGATTGTATACCGATAAATTTGTAAGCACTCTCCGAATACCAGTCGCCTCGTTCATGTGGCGTGACGACACACACTAGAGCACTGTGAACTATGGATTTATTCTTCCAAGCGCAACTTCAATGTCCCATAACTTTTTCATTTCTAGAGATATTTCAATGATTATTTCACATTTCTGTTTCATTTTACTTAAAATTTTAGAAATAATCTATAATATAAAAATTAAAACTACTTCATTGTCTATTTACTGAAAATCGAAATATATATTCTATAGCTACAAACAGGGTTGCGACGATTTAAATCAAATGATTCAAATATGATTTTAATCATGATTTAAATCAACTGATTTTTTCAATTTTAATCGTGATTTCAATCAAATTATAAATTTCTGTAAAAACAAGTGGCCGAAGCAGATAACTCTGCAGGAAATTCAAAGAAGATAGTTTTTTTTTTAAGTAAGTGGTTAAAATCGTAAAAAGTAAAGTAAATATTCATTAATTGAACTTAAGGAAACACAAACAGTTTATACTTTATAATAAATAATAACAAATAAAAATTACTAACGATAACATGAATGGTATTATAATATGTTGAGTGAACGTTACTCAGGCTAACCTACAAAAAACAAACAATATGTGTTTAGGCAGTCAATTGTAATACTCGTACTGGAAAATTAATTCCTCAGCTTTCTCGGTTCCCAAACGTTGTCGAAGTTTGGAATGTACTAAACCAAATGTCGAAAACACTCTTTCGACAGATGCTGACAAGCAGATAACAATTGTTTAATGGTGGGCAGTACTTTTTGAACAGCATCGACATTCTGTTGGGATTTCCACAAATTCAAAGATTTTGAAGTTTTGAGAATTTCTTCATCATACATTATGTTGGTAAAAAGACCTGATTTTGCCATAAATTGAATTATTAGTGGCAAGAACCCACTGGGAAGTAGTTCTTTTGCGGCGTTCTAACTGTGAAACTAGACAACAAATATTTTTGGGCGAATAGAGAAAAATAATGAAAATAAGCCATTTTAAAGTTCAATATTTCCATATTTGAGGAAAAAATAAGTACACAAAAAAAAATCACGTTTCAATTAAAAAAATCAGATTTTTTTATTTTTTCAAATAATTGTGATTTTTTGCATCTCTGATTTAAAGAGAAAGGGTTCTTCGTCTTTGTCGATTTCTTTCAAAATACCTACCACTGATGATGACAATTTTCAAAATAACTGTGTATAAACTTCGTCAGAGTTTTCTTGGATAATAATAATAATAATAATAATAATAATAATAATAATAATAATAATAATAATAATAATAATAATAATAATAATAATAATAATAATAATAATAATAATAATAATAATAATAATAATCAATTCTGTCGTGTACGACGCCGCTCGTGCTCTATCCCAGACGGAGAGGAGGGAAACCACCGCTCTTGTTGGGAGGCATGAGCGACGCGTTCACAAGATGGAAGCTAAGATCAAGTCGGCGAGACAACACGCGTCTCGTATCCAGTGTGTGGTGGACTACATGTCGGCCAATGGGCCTTTTACGCCGGCAGTGCGGCGAATTGCTGCAAAGCTAAGACGAGCTCACCACACATTGAATCAAGGGGTGCTGTTTACCATCAAACAGCACTGTCTTGATAGGATACGAATGCTAGTGGCTGCAAAGAAGTCACTAGTGAGGCGGGCGAGAAGTATCGCGGAAAACATGAAGTTCCGCGATAAACCTTCTCGCTTATTCCAAGAGCCTCCACGTGTTGTCGATAACCCGCCGGCTGCTGATCGGGTAGAAACCTTCTGGAAGAACATCTATGAGTTTCCGCAACCACTCAATGTAGACACTCCAGCCCTAGCGCAGTTCGAAGCTTACTGCAGGACGCTTCGGCAGCATGAGCACAATGATCTGCGCAATCCGATAACCACGGAAGAAGTTCGAAGGGCCCTAAAAGGTTCTAAGAATTTCGCTGCTCCAGGCCCTGATGGGTTGAATAACTATTGGTGGAAAAAGTTTCCAACAACCCACCGCCATCTGGCTAGAGTTTTTAACTCATGGCTAGATGGGGAGCAGCAGATTCCGGAGTGGTTTGTCGAGGGGCGAACCGTGCTCATCCCCAAAAACGGAGATTTGTCTGATCCAAAGAATTACAGGCCGATAACATGCTTGAATGCGTGTTATAAGTTGTTTATACGCATCTTATACACGCGCATTCTCTCCGCAGTTGATCCGGTGTACGAACGGATATATGAGCAAAGAGGGTCAAAGAAAGGGGTCGCCGGCTGCAAGGAGAACCTGCTCATCGATAGATGTATCACGCAGGACTCCGTGCAGTATAAGCGTAACCTTTCGATGGCCTGGATCGATTACCGCAAGGCATTTGATACAACATCGCATGAGTTAATCATGCATTTGCTCAGATGTCTTGAGGTACCCGATCAAATAGTGGGATGTATTGGACAACTGATGCCACTCTGGAGGACTCGCTTCACCATAAGATCTGGTAGAGACACAGTCCAAACAGAGCAGGTCATCATTAGAAGAGGCGTGTTTCAGGGAGACTCCCTCAGCCCTCTTCTCTTCTGCATCTCACTATTGCCATTGTCCGTTGTACTTAGGAATACCCGTGGGTACAACTGCGGCACCCCCAGCAACCGGAGGCATAAAGTCACCCATTTGTTCTACATGGATGACCTAAAATTATATGCCTCTGGAGAAAGGGACCTACATCAGTCCCTTAGGGTGGTGGAAGAGTACACGCATGCTATCGGAATGGAATTTGGGATCGACAAATGTGCCACGGTTCATCTTAAAAGAGGACGATGCGAGGAATACGGAGAGGATGTCCAGCTCGTAGACGGAAGCATCCTACATCATCTGGATGCCGGAGAGACGTATACTTACCTAGGGGTGGAGCAACGCCACTCCCAAGAGGTATTCACAGTTAAGAACTCTCTCCGCGGCAAGTATCAGCACAAACTCCGACAGATCTGGTCATCAGAACTGTCGGGGAAGAACAAAGTTGCTGCAACCAATATGCTTGCCGTTCCGATCCTTCTCTACTCTTTCGGAGTAATGAAGTGGACTAAGGAAGAGCTGCGACAACTCGACGTTAAAACTCGCAAAGTGATGCATCTCAATAGGTGCTTGCATCCTAAATCGTCCGTTCCACGGTTATACTTTCCCAGACAACGGGGAGGCCGTGGACTTTTGAGTTTGGAGTGTATGCATAACAGAATGGTTCTGGATGGGGCCTGTAAAGTCATCAGGAGTTCAGATCCCCTTCTCTGCATGGTCCGCGACCATGAAAAAGCAGGGATTGGAGCATTTCTTTTTAAGGCAGCAACCCGTGCGGCCGATGAACTCGGTCTCGTATTCGACACTGAACGGGCTAACCCAAACTCTGTCACCGAGTTGGGACCCGTTCAGCAAAAAGCTCACATCAAAGCTGCGGAGACAGAGGTCCTGCTACAGCTACATATGGATAAGCCAATGCATGGCGTCTTCTTTCACAACATCGAAGACCTTGGCTTATCCAAAAGCTTGACCTTTGCCTTCCTCAGGTCGAGTGAGCTAAAGTCGGAGACCGAGGGATTCATAATGGCCTGCCAGGATGGTGTCTTCAACACCCTCGTCTACCGTAGTCGCGTGATGGGTATAGACGTCCCTGACACCCGATGCAGGGCATGTCGTGGGGCACCTGAGACCGTAATGCATTTGCTATCAGCATGCCCATCTTATGCGGTCTCAGCCTATATCCACAGGCATAACGCGGCGCTACGAGTGTTATACTACCATCTACGACACTCGTACGGTATAGACGAGACACCGGTGTTGCCTTATGTTCCGGGGGATATTGAGTCCGTGGTGGAGAATGAGAGGTGCCGGATCTATTGGAACTACTCATTCCCCACCCTCAGGCAAATACAAGCCAATAAGCCTGATGTTGTCCTCCTCGACCACCAAAGTAGAACGATATTCGTCATGGAGTTTTCCGCTCCAGGCGAAATGAATATCGTTCGAAAAGAGGAGGAAAAACGGACTAAATATCGAGATCTTCTCTTTGAACTCCGCAGGTTATATCCGGACCATTCTGTCAAAATGATGGTTCTGATCATAGGAGTCCTTGGTGGAATGATGGACACACTGCTCTCCAACTTGAGGATAATACCTGCTTGCCGTAATATGGCAGAAATCTTAGCAGCGCGAATGCAGAAGGCCGTTATCCTTGGTTCGCTCCGTCTACTCAGGGCACATGATTCTCGGACCCAATAGTCACTCACCCTACGGACGTAGGGAGTGGTTATTGGGGTTAACGACACCAGCGCGCCCTCCGGATGTATCGGAGCACCGGAGACAGGGCCTGACTGGTACATTCCTAACGGAAAAAAAAAAAAAATAATAATAATAATAATGATAATAATAATAATTTGTCTTTATTCATATTGTCAACTATTTATATCTTTGCATAAATCTATGCTACCGAAATGCTCTACTAGATTTATTCGCCAGAATATTTTTTCGGGTAGAATTTTTACCCCCACCAGCAATAAAAATGAATTTTGAAATATATTCTGAAGTTGGTCAAAGTTTTCGTGGATGTGTATTTTTTTGCATAAATACGTATTTTTATTTGTTCTTTATTAGACAATGAAAGTCCAGAATAACCTTACTCAAAGTGGAACATTGTCAACCACTTTCAAACAAACAATAATATACATCTCACTGCTTCTCTTTGATTTGAAAAGGTAATATATTTATATAATTATACAATTTTTTTGTGTCTGTTATTGATGTTGTTTATTTGTTAGTCTCTGTTTTTCTTTTGTTATTTTTACAGTTTTTACACTATTTAGAAGTAAATCAAACATGACATGCTACGAACATTATATTTATAACGTAGGTAAATATTCTTTTATATTCTAATTCATATGATTTTCATCCCCACCACCAATAACAATAATTCCAAAATAAATTGAAAAGTCCGTCGTAGATGAAGATGTTTTTGCATATGTCCATGCTACCGAAGTTGGATAACTTATTCGAAGTTTTCAAGGATGGGGATTTTTTTGCATAAATACGTACAAATGAAGGTGCTCTACAAGACCTAAATATAAAATGATTTTGTCGTGGAGTATTTACTTCCACACAACCAATAAAGTTGGTGTGGGTGAAAATCCTGCCCGAAAAAATATTCTGACGTATAGGTATTGTAGAGCACCTTCCGTAGCATAGATTTATGCAATAATATCCTTTTCCATAAATACTTTGGTAAAGTTAGGCAGTTTTTTTGATTATTATTGGTGGTGGGAGTGAAAATTCTCGCAGACCAAACATTCTAGTAGAGCACATTCGGTGATTTATGCAATAATATACCCATTCACGACAACTTTGACGGACTTATGAATTTATATTGAAAATCATTGTTGTTGATGGTGCAGGTAAAAATCCTGCTGGAGAAAATATTCTGACAAATAGGCCTTGTAGAACACCTTCAGTAGTAGCGATTTACACAAAACCATCTACGGAAACTTCGACTACATTTTTAAAATATTTATCATAATTATTGATAGTGAGGGGTTAATTTCCTGCCCAAAAAAATCGAGCAACATAGATTTCATTCATTACTTTCATGGGCACATTATCTTGAAAAATGCTTTCATATACGGATTTCGAAAATGTGTGGTTATGAAATAATATTTATCTAAACATAAATACTTACATGTTCAGGCCCCTGAAAACATTTCTAGCAACAAACAGTTCTATGCCATTATCAAAACACACTCATCTGCGAGTTCGTCTAGTAAATTTATGGCTGGCCATGAAATTTCAACGTATTTTCCGGACCACTGGCGGTCGAGTACGTGCCAAATCAACGCGACGAATTCATGGCTGAAACTCGTGGCTGCTTTCACACTGATACTTGTAGATAGACGATAAATACATATTTGTGAAATATTATTAATATATTGTTTTTTTCTTTCATCATATTGTTTTTCATTATTCATTATTTCTGTTTCTCTGTTTCGCTCAATCACAGATATGTTTTAGGTTGAGTGGAAGACAGCTTTTGTTTATTTGAAAATGGTTAACAATGTTTCACTTTGAGTAAGGTTATTCTGGACTTTCATTGTCTAAAAAAGAACAAAGAAAATTTCAATTCTCTGCAATTTTTATGCACACTTGATACGTTATCAAGTGTATACACTTGATAACGACTGTAGATTTTAACAGTTGAAACGTCGTGAATAAAAATTGCAGGGAATTGAATTTTTCTGTGCTCTTTTTTAGAAAATGAAAGTCCAGAATACCCTTACTAAAAGCTTTTGTTTAGTTCTGCTAAATGAAAACTGAACTTCGCCATTTATTTTGTTTAAAAATAATAAATTTCTTGTCTATTGGAAATAATAAAGACGTGTTATTTTTATTATTATCATCAAATGGCACATTTGATTTTCCTTGAGCCACTGCGTACACAATGGAACGTGTTCTCCAATGAACACAAAATTCATTTCGATCCCGATGCGCCCGATGCACCGAATTAGATGCTCTTGTATTTACCAAATTAAACAGGCTGGTGCAGCATTCGTTGCTTGTCAGATGTCACTCAGAGAAATGATTGGGGTTGTTAACTGCGGCACCATATTCGTTCACCCCCATTTCCCCATTTCATTTCGACTCTGATTACTGTTTCTTTTTCCTACCACCCTTGTTCGTGCAGTGGATCTAATGCCTGCATTATGAACGATAATTTGGTAATCAAAATGTAGGGGCTGTGAATGATTGCTGGATTAAAGGGTTGAAAAAATAACGCACCTCGCGCGGACAGAACCGTTTCGGTACAATGAAAGCAAGTAAAACAATGTTTCATGAGTAATTAATCACATCCTCCACTTTTCTAACACAAGTTGTTCCGGAAAATAAGGTAATATGTTTCGTCAAGAAAAACTGGCACAATTTCTACCAAATTTTTTCTCTCGTGGAATGTATTTGGATGATTTAAATGATAAGATTTCATATTTTCCAAGGATTTCCAAATAGTTTCGGAATTTGGCTATTATACTTGCATTTCTACATACGTTAATTTTTACCTTTGAGTATAGCAATATGAATAAAAACATACCAACTGAGTTCATTACGATTATGACAGTCCATGTTTTTGTTGATTAATCTTTTATTTTATAGCTCGAAGAACATTTCTGAAAACTATTTTTTCTTCTTTACGTCGGAAAAATCCGACTTTTTTAGTAGAGCCCGGTCTCAGGTTGATCAAGTAAACAAAAAAACTCGTGGGAGCGGCTAAGTTGAAAAATCGGAAACTGCACTCGGGTTCAATCCTAATCATCCAAATTTTGCATGGAGCTTCTTCAGGAGCCAGAAAACATAATTTCCAATTTACAATTTTTCACTCCTTTCCACACTTTTGAATTTCCTATATTTGCTCTGTTTGTTCCTGGTAATCTTTTTTGTTTGAAAATTTTTCTTCAGTAAATCAGTGGCAGAATTACGCACATAATCAGGTGTCCAGAACCAGGTAGTTGATCAGAGGTGTTCCAGAGATGCTGTTATTGAATGTAGACTCTAAGAGATCCAAGAAGAAAATAAAAAATATATCTAACCTCAGATGACGAATTTGATTGTTCTATCAAGAGAACACTAACCTATCGGCCAGAAAAAGCATGTAAGGTTCAAATGCACTCAATCCAGTGATATTTCAGAAGCATGTAAGTTGATATGACCAATTGAATAACGACCAACAGTTTAATGAACCAATTTTCGTCACACAACCTGTTTATTTCAACCATTATAGGCATTTCACAATTTCGTCAAGCTCTGAGTTTGGCTTAACAAGCAGAAGTTCATTTAATTTATAATTACAACTTTTTTTAGTAATTGTTTTATTTGTATGTATGCAGTATCTTCTCCTACAGTGTAATGAAGAGTAACTTTGGACATCATTATTATTGTTGTTTCCGACTCTTAAAACCCCCACATACCAATTGTGAATCGAATCGGACCATCATCACACATGTCGTCCGCCATATTGAATTTATAAATTTTAATAACAGATTTATTATCCCTGATCCCGAAAGTCCCCACGTACCAATTTTGAATCGATTCGGACCATGATTACAAAACTCGTCCGCCATCTTGGAGCCGCCATATTGAATTTATAAATTTTGACAAGCAATTCATGACATCTGACCCCGACAACTATCACATATCAATTTAGAATCGAATCGGACCATGATCACAAAACTCGTCCGTCATCTTGGAGCCGCCTTATTGGAGCCGCCATATTGAATATATGAAATTTTTCAAAAAAATCATGTTCTCTGACCACGAAAATCCCCACATACCAATTCAGAATCGAATCGAATCGTGATCACAAAACTAGTCCGTCATATTGGAGCCGCCATATTGAATTAATGATATTTCACAAAACAGTCATGAACCTTGACCCCGAAAATCCCCACATAGCAATTCAGAATCGAATCGGACCATGATCACCAAACGCGTCCGCCTATCGAAGCCGCCATTGAATTCATGAAATTTTACAAAAAAATCATTTTATTTGACCCCGAAAACTTCCACATACCACCTTAGAATCGAATCGGACCACGATCACAAAACTCGTTCGCCATATTGGAGCCGCCATATTAAATTTATGTCATTTTACAAAAAAATCATGACATCTAACCCCGAAAACTTCCACATACCAATTTAAAATCGAATCGGACCATGATCACAATACTCGTCCGCCATATTAGAGCCGCCATATTGAATTTATGAATTTTGACAAGCAAGTCATGATATCTGACCCCGACAACTTCCACATACCAATTTAGAATCGAATCGGACCATGATTACAAAACTCGTCCGCCATATTGGAGCCCTCATATTGAATTCATAATATTTTACAAAAAAATTATAAATATACCAATTTAGAATCGAATCGGACCATAATCACAAAACTCGTTCGCCATCTTGGAGCTGCCATTTTCTTCTCCATTGTCTCCGGAATTATGAACTCATTAATATTATCATTAACATGTTTTTTTAACTAGGTACATAATAAATAACTAATTTACTTCTGAAAGCGAGGTAAAATAAGGAACCTCAAAGATTTTTTTCTATCAGTTGTGATTGTGTATTTAAATCTTATTTTAATACTAAATGATGCTTTATTTCAAAAAAGTTCTAAAGTAGTTAACGGAACTTTGGCAACCTACTTGTCAAGTAGATCAGTGAATCAAAAACATGTTTTCGAGCATAGTAATGCCCATCTTCAGTTGAAATTAACAGGAGCTGAAATGGCATGGAAACGTGGAGAAACATAAAATACAAATACACAATTATGTCTTGGTGATGTTGCCATTTGGAAATAATTTGTAATTTCAATTTAAAAATGTAATTAAACATTTTGACCAAAAGCAGTATTTTTCCAAAATTGTTTGGCTACAGTTAGTGAATTGAACGCACCTTTAGCACTTTAGATTAGAAAATGAAATTCAAAATTAAAATAAAAAAATTGGTTACCAAAAGTCACAAATGGTACAAAAAAAAAAAATACGCGGTTGTATTCAGAATGTCATATGGAGACGAAATAGGTAAAAATATACTGGCTATCCCATTAAAATATTTAAAGTTCAATGAAGTCACTGCAGGTGAAACCGGAAGTTGAATGAACTTGAGTAATTCGTCAAAAAACGCATTTTTGTGTCTTATGCAGATCCTCCAATAGTTAGGGAGGTGGCGAGCATGTGGGTATATGATTAGCACAAGTTTCACATCGAGGTGGATTGCAGTTTAGATCACTACGAATTGATTTGGTCCAGTCAATTAAGGTCCTATTTCGCTGCGTTTCCGCATTAAAGCGGGTTGAGGTTGCTTAAAAGGGGGGGGGGGTTATTGAATCATCTGCACATGTCTGCCTCTGAGGTTTATGGTCACAATCATCCTGGAAACGTCGAAAATTCAGGGCTCTGCATTATGAAGAGACGGAGTTGTACAAAATGTAAAAAAATCTCTATTAAGTCATTAGCACGCGGTTCTCATTGCGCCCATTCGATTCATTATGACTCCCTGGATACGAAAAAACATTTGGCAGACACTTTGCTCACTGATATTTAGCTGTACAATTGTTTGAATTTCACGGAATCAAGGGAAAGCGGGTATTGCATTGGATTATTGTGATTATGTATAGTTTTACTATCATTATTTTCTTTAATATCATTCGCTGAACTCATGTTAACGATTCAACTTCTAGAGCTGAAATCTATGGAATATTTTTTTTTAATGCCAACCAGAAATGAAATGCGTTTGGAACTTTTATTAGAGAGTAATTTTTTTTAAATAAAAAAGCTATAATATTCAAGAAGCGTCGTCATCGCTGGTATCCGAGAAACCTTGCCTATCATCCATGTCGGCGTTTTCGTCCGTGTCTCCGAGAACACGCATATTTTGAAAATTCACCCGAATCGAAGACGAGGGAGAATTTTCTAAAAAATATTCGTATTCGGTAAGAAAATTTCACATCAAAATATTAAAAAAAATAGGATAGGATTTTTGATGGTTTTGAAATTTAAATAGTCTTTGTATGTTAATTCAAACGCAATCTAAGGTTAAATAACTTTTATACATGAATAACTAAATACATGAGGGGAAAACATTTTTTTAAAAGTTCCAGTAGTGGGATTGGAACTCACTCTTTAAATGTCATTTTAACTATGAACGTAAAAACATTTCCAGTGTAATTTCATGCTCCTTACCTCAAGGAGACATTTCCGGAAAATTTTTTAGTTGCTATGATAATGTTAAAAAATACAGGCCTTCAATTGGTCGAAAATGTTAGGTAGGGAATGGTTAATAATATTCATTAGACGTAGAATTTTGTACTCGTAAATTGGCGCGAGCGTCCGGTTGAAAAAACAATTCAAATGGTCTGCCTTTGGAATATCACAGACCTGGATGCCTGCCTCATCGATTTTCTTGGTTTTTATAAGAAATCTAAACATCAGTTAAAGAGGCAGACATGAGCGCATAATATAGCGCCCATTTTTTATTTTACATTTTGGAAGCGCTGTCAATAGACAACGCAGAGGCAACATGCTGGCAGACTATTTTTTCATGGACCTTCTCATTGTTTTTAATCGAACAATTCAGGTCTGACAATTTTGCACTTTATATAGAGTTTTAAAATCAAAAAAATTACTTAAAAATAAAATACTACAACAGTCAGAGCCCTGTATGTCTGCCTCTTCGATTTTCTGTGTTTACAGGATTATTGTGACCATCAGCCCCAGAGGCAGACATGTGCGCATAATATACACCTTTTTTTAACATTTTTGAAACGCTGTTATTGACGCAGCGCCACCATGGTGTCAGACGCGGTCCTTGATGTTTCTAAAGGAATAAATATAAATTACAAATTTCATTCCATTTTCTTTATAAACAAAGATGTCATAGTGGCGAGCCACCTTCCGCGGACACCCGGCATATAAAAAACCATCTACTCATTGCAAATAAACCGTCTGCATCTAGTGAGAACGGTCGATCGACCCCGAAAAGCGTCTCGAAGCTGATCTGAAGCCGATGCGACGTTTGACATGCTTTGAATAACGCGGCCGCTCGTCGTCTTTCATCTCTTGAGAAAGACCACCCTAATTATAAACATCTTGCGAATACGCAGAGGAGACGACGCGGACGCGTCAAATATCGGCGCGCTGATTGACTGAATTAATCGGCGCTGACTAGCTCCGACTTCACTCGCTTCGACTTTTCCGTTCTACTGATTTTATTAGCGAGTATCGAATGGCGATACGTTTTCGCGAATGTACGGCGAACGGTTCAAAGTAACGAGCCGCCTTGCAATTGCAATGGCAGCTTGATTGTGCGGTTGCATATAAGCAAAGGGCATGTCACATCATTAGTCTATACCTATCAAGCATAGGCGTCTAATAAGGAACTGCAGTACCACAGGAAAATTTTTGTGAAAACCCCACCAGTGGGTATATTTTAAAATAAATCAATCAGTCAATATGGACTGAAAGTTACAATTCCCAAACAGGAGATTGTATACAGAGGCATTATAGACCAAGCTATAGAGGTTTTTTCCCCCACAAAATAAAAGACAAAAATGGCCTATACTAATTTTTATAAAATAGTTCGTTAATGAAAACCCCAGTTTTCGCCCTAAAATTGCTTTGTGGAATTTTTTAAACAAGCAATAATGAAAAAAATACAATTTTTTTGTTTTTTTTTTAAATATCTCCTAGATAATTCAAGGAATCGTTTTACAGTCAATGTAACTTTTGTAGAGATTTATAAAACCTACAAAATGGATTTTCATACTATCCGATCGGTCCCTTTTTGCACTGAGAAAATCCGGGAAAACCTCCAAAAAGAGACCATTTTTCAAATATTCATAATTTTTATAGATCTGAAGCTGGGCAAACAATATTGCGGAAACTGATAGATAAAAATATGTGGTTGAATTGTGCGCAAGATATTTTCTGTGCGATGTGTAGTTTTTGCTCAATCGTGTTATAAACAATTTAAGGGCACATATTGCAAGATGCGCCAATTTAAGGGAAATCGTCGTATTTAAATTCTGTAAACAGCATCTGGAAGTAGAAATCAATATTCATCATTATATATATAAACAGTATGCTTTTTATAAATACTTCCGGCGAAATAATTAGTTTTGCCGACGATACCACTATAATTTACTGTACAGCACCAACTTGGCAAAAAACTGAAAGAAGAAATATAAACTGACTTTCCAAATATATCAAACTGGTTACAAACAAATAAATTAACACTGAATTATAAGAAAACTAGTTACTTACCCTTCACATCATATTCAAATAGTCTGCCCAATTTGGGGCCTTTAAATTTTGGATTAAACTCGCCACATGAAATGGGACCTGCAGACGAAAGAAATCGTCAGAAAACTAAGAGGATTCCTTAATTTAAATATCTCAAAGATTTCCTAAACATGAAAAGTCTGAAAACACTCTATTTTTCTCTCATAGAGTCTATACTGTCATATGGAATATTGGGCTGGGGCGGTGTAAATGTACATGTTCCACAAAAATGGATCCTAAAAATAATATACGGCAAAAAGATCTCTTATCCCACAATTTCGTTGTACCAGGAATCTCAAATAAAAGATGTAAAACAGATTTTTTTGTCAAAAAATTCTCCTTTTCATCAAATCAGGCAAAATTGAACTTACTCTCCACAAACACCCATATAATACTAGGAAAACTGATGAAATCCTATTCCCACGTTGCGAAAAAACTATTGGCCAAAGAAATACGAATTATTTACCACCCAGAATACATGCTTTGTTACCACATGATTTGAAACAGATTCATAGTTACCAAACTTTCAAAAAGGAAGTGAAAAAGTGGATCATCAAAGATAGGCTTATATTCACCGATATTGTAAACCAGAGACCAACTAACATAAATGGGTGAACAGTATAATTATGTATATATGTATAGTCTATCTATGTATTTTACAGCTATTTTATATTGGTTTAAAAAAAAAATCCTGACTGTAACCTACCCCTTAATTAATGTAACATTTTATTAATAATTTATGTAACATTATTTGATACGAATATTATATTCAATCTTAATTATGATTTAAAAACTAGATTTGTCGAACCCTCCACAAAAAACAGAACATATCACGACTGTAGAAACTCTCCCCTCAAATTTATGTAACTTTCCAATTATAAGACTTTTATTCTACCTGATTCATGTGTCGAACCCCACCGATTATTAATGAATACAATTAATTTTATTGTCTAAATCACATACACAAGTAGTTGATACTACTTCTGTGATCTACTACTGTTTATTAACAAGTTTAATGTATACGTGTATATAATGTTAGCATTATTAATTGATGTATATTGTATTTTATGTATTTGTATATGGAAAGATAGTGAATAAACATTATTATTATTATAAACACTATTATATCTACAATTTGTATATTTTGGATTTTCACCTGAGAGGTGAGAAATATGTTGAAAATGTCACTGAAAGTTGATCAAAACCCTTCAAAGTGCGTCTGAAGTCACCCGAAACCGCACTGAAGTTGACTCAAGTTGAGTTCGGGCAACTTCAGGTGCACTTTGAAGCATTTAGAGTACCTTCCACCTCTCAGGCGATGATCCAGAATATATAAATCATAGATATTGATCTCTACTTCCAAATGCCGTTTACTGAATTTGAATAAGATGATTTCCCTTAAATCGGCGCATTTAGAAAACTTTTCCAGCTCCTGAACATGGTCCAATATGGCGAGAGACAGCCTTGATGAACTGATGCGTTAGTTGTAACTTTTGGTATTGGTATTGGTAGGTATGGATGGTGACTGATGCGCTGCGACCTAGTTAGATCTATTGTGCCCCATCTTCTTCTGCTATCTCGAGGTGTTCTCGTTTACAGCAGCCCCTCAAGCTTCAATTCCTTCAGGAATTTTAGGATTTTGAGTGGGTCCATTTGTGGTATTTCTTCCACAGTCAGCTGGTGTGATCCCAGTATATTTAATCTTTTGTGGTGTACGGCATAACACTCCATCAATATGTGGTGAGGTGTTTCTGGATGTTCCCCACAGAATCTGCAGGTGTTGTCCTCCTCCAAGCCTAGCTTCCTTAGGTGTTCTTTGAGTCTGCAATGCCCCGTCCTGTGATTGTCTTTAGACTAATTTTGCTGAGGTTTATCAGTGTTTTCGATCTTGCTCGGTTGAAATTGCCGAGGAGATCTTTGGCCTGCCTTAGCCCAGGAAGACTTTGTCAGTATGTTGCTCTCATTTCTTCTTCAGTTTTATTGAGTTCTTCTTGGAAGTGAGATTTTCCAAGTCCGCAGAATGGTTCTGGCCCGATCAGTGGCGTTGATGCCCCTTTTCGTGCCAGGGTGTCTGCTTGTTCATTGCCCTCTACTCCGACGTGCCCAGGCACCCAGAGGAGGATCACCTTGTTGTTCCTGCCTAGATCATTAAGTTTTTCTAGGCATTCCCATACCATCTTCGAGTTGATATTATATGAGCTCAACGCTTTGATGGCTGCTTGACTATCGGAGAGGATTGCAATTTCCTTGTTCCGGTAGTTCCTGTCGAGGTTGAAATGAATGCATCTTGCTATTGCGTCAATTTCCGCTTGAAAAATGCTTGGGAAGTGTCCCATGGGTTCGGAGTACTTGGTACGAGGTCCAAATACTCCTGCTCCAGTTCCGTCGGGAGTTTTAGACCCGTCCGTGTACCATGTAATGGTATTCTTACCCAGTGCTCGAATGGAGTCTGTGCTCCATTGTTTCTTGGTATTTAGTTCCGTTCGAAAAAAATTCTCGAAACTAAATTTCCTGGTAATTTCGTCAGTTGGGAGATCGGCAAGGTGTGCACTTCCGGTGGGGGTTGAGCCCCTTACACTGTGTGCTGTCCCTTTGAGTCCGACTTTGGCCAACCTCAGGTCTGCTCCCCAAGCAGTTCTCCTCACCATGAGATGGAGAGGAGTGAGGTCCAGAATGACCTCTATTGCTGCTGTTGGAGTAAGTGTTCCGAGTAGTTCGTCTACTACGAGACTCCACATCAGAGGTGATAGTACCCCTCCTTGTGGGCATCCCCTGCTTGTGCTGATCCGAAAGCTGGTATCGCCCACTTTCGTTTCAGCAGTTCTTGTAGCCAGCATTTGGCACATCCATCTGGATGTGGTTCTGTCTACTCCCTTGTTCGTTAGGGCCCTATTTATTGCTTCGTGAGAGGTGTTGTCGAATGCCCCCTCTATGTCTAAGAAAGCGCATATGGCCATTTCTTTATACTCGAGAGATCTCTGGATGCTTTCGGTAAGCACGTACAGAGCGGTTTCCGTTGATCTGTACGCCCTGTATGCATGCTGCCCGGGGTGCAATGTCACCCTCTCCAGTATCTCGGTTCTGATGTAGTTATCTACCGTCTTCTCCACTGTCTTCAGTAAGAAGGATGAGAGACAGATTGGTCTGAATGACTTCGGGAGGGTTGGGTCCTTCTTTCCTACTTTGGGAATGAAGGTTGCCCGTGCTCTCCTCCAGTCGCTCGGTATGTACCTGAGCGCCAGACTGAATCTGGCTGCTTTGATAATGAATGGCATTAGTTCCGTTTGCCCTTTTTGTAAAAGGGCCGGAAATATACCATCAATTCCGGGTGACTTGAATGGTTGGAAGGAGTCAATTGCCCATTTCACTCTTTGGGGAGTGCATATGGTTTTTGCTACCTCCCAGTCTTCTCGTCTGGCTCTACCTGGTTCTTCCAGTGATCTTCCGGGTTCAAATGGTAAGCTACCTGGAAAGTGCGTCTCCAGTAAGAGGAGAGCTCGTTGCTCTTCATCCTCTGTGTAGCTGCCATCTGTTCTTCTGAGGGACATTGGTCCTTGCTCTCTGCCCCTCGCCATAGTTTTGTGCAGTCTGGCTGCTGCGGGGCTTGATGTGATTGTCTCACAAAAGCTCCTGAAGCTGTTCCTCTTGGCTTTCCTTATTTTTTTATTATATTTTGTCAGCCTTTCGGTGTATCCCTGCCAATCTCCGTCCTGCTTTGCTTTGTTAAATAGCCAGCGGACTTCGGATCTCAGATTTGACAGGTGTTCATTCCACCAAATGGTACCACTGTGTGATTTCTTTCCTTTTAACTTTTACAACAGAATCTATTATTGTATTATGTTAGAGAATAGATGCACGAATCATGCATATAACAATTATACAACTAGTGTCTTCTATAACTATGAAGAGATTGCTTGATTTTGAATTACACTTCTATCACACAAAAATAAATAATTACAACATGCGACTCAACCTACACAACGCAAATGGCGCACACACGAAAACGATTCAACGACAAACGACAAAACACGAAACTCGACGTACGACTTGACACGTGACCCATCACTGAGCGCGACCACGGCACCTATCGCCGAGATTTTATAATAATGGTCAGCGCGGTATTTTCAATGAATATTTATTATCTGGTACTATGACTTATTCACTTTAAATAAACTTAAAATCAATAATGAATAAATTTATGTTGTTAATTATAAACATATCGACCTCAAACAAACTATTTATATCTTCTATCAGAAAATTGTATTATCGCGTTTATTAATATAAAATAAAATTACCTAATACACAATGAAATTTTCTTTATTCATTGTAAATGAAAGGCACCCAAACAAATATTTATTAACTATGAGCACTACCTTTCTTTTTCAGTGTATATTCATCGTAATGAAATATGTTACTCTGTACTCAAAATACTCGTAAAGTTTACCCAAAGGCATACCCTGTGCGGATACATGGCGGCTAATATTTGCCGTGGCGCTCCGGGGCGACTTAGTAATTATTGGTAACGTATTCACTTTTCAACTGTAGGGAAACCTACAGCACTTCCGCCGGTGGTTGGTGCGCATTCCAAGCATTAGACGTCAGGATTGACATCTTGACAGCACACGAGCTTTCCAACCAGGCATGTGATCGTCGATACCGCAATTAATGAGAACAAATTTGTCTGCGCCAACCGGTACAATTAAGTATACATATTTTTAATTGAAAATATAACATGAGAAAAATGTATCAGCACACCACTGGTTCTAAGTTTACATCCGGATATCATAACAATAACAAATCTACCCCTCCGAACTCGGAGGTGCTAGTCCGGGAAGAGCTCGAATTTTAATGTAAATATTAATATAAATAAGAATAAGAATGTTTCTGTTGGTAACTATCTTCTGTTCGAATTTCAATATATAATAATATCTCTGGAAGAAGTCCATTTCAGCTCAAAGTGGAGTGGTATAGATGAAGCGGGAAGAAATATCACAAAATCATCTCCACAACTTTAATTTGACTACATCAAACTAATGGGGGGGTACATGTTTCGGATTCAGCAAGAATCCATCTTCAGCCTTATACAAGTTCTACAATAAATATGAAAGGGCTACCTATATGTAGTTACAACCGAACCAAAGTTACTTACATGGAGAGGAAAAATTCCTTTTAATGAATTACAAACAAACAAAAATTAAATGGGGGTACTATGTCCAATGCCCTAGAATTGAGAGGGAAATATAGTAATTGTGATTATAATCTGTGTAACAACTTACCATACGGCATGATAATAAATTTTACAAAATATTTTCACATATTTTTCATATATGTTTTTGTAAAATTTATTATCATGCCGTATGGTAAGTTGTTACACAGATCATAATCACAATTACTATATTTCCCTCTCAATTCTAGGGCATTGGACATAGTACCCCCATTTAATTTTTGTTTGTGTGTAATTCATTAAAAGGAAATTTTCCTCTCCATGTAAGTAACTTTGGTTCGGTTGTAACTACATATAGGTAGCCCTTTCATATTTGTTGTAGAACTTGTATAAGGCTGAAGATGGATTCTTGCTGAATCCGAAACAGGTACCCCCCCATTAGTTTGATGTAGTCAAATTAAAGTTGTGGAGGTGATTTTTTGATATTTCTGCCCGCTTCATATAATAATATGAATAAATAAGAACTAAAATGTTCGAAACATTCAAATTTGGAATCACAGCCAGGGTAGTTTACTCTTGATCAAAATTCTATTTTTTGTTCCCCCCTGTACATCGTTTGGAAATTTATAATTTTGATAACACGAATACAAGTATTCCGTAATGCTCCAATTTTTATGAAGAATAAAATTTTCTGACAAATCGATAATAAAAAGTTTCCATATGGTGCAAATTTTTGAAACTCACTTTATTTAGTCATGAGCACCTTTTGATAGGCAACCCATTTAAGGCGTATTCGTCTATTTATGTAACTTCATAAAAAGTATGTTTCATCCGGTTAACAGATGGGTGAAGGTCGACCTCTCTTCGTCTCTTAGACTGAATGCGTCTCATGGATTTGTTATTTTACATGGATGCAGAAAAAATAGTGTACGAAACACGTCCGAAAACAGTTTTTTTGGACTCGCAGACTTCCAGGACTCGCTAACGCTTGTCCTAGAATTTGGTCTACTCGTCCAAAAAAACAGTATTTTCCGGATTTGTTACGTAAATTACTATTATTGGCAGAAACTTCCCGAAGCTCAGGGCTTTTGTCATAACATGAATGCGTTCATCTGTAAAGAAAAACTAAAATTACAATGAAGTTTTCAGAACATTTATCCAACATTGTTGTCAGCTATGTTAAAAAATCGTTCTAATCAAAATCTTCACATGATATACGTTATGTATTCGATTCACCGTGTATATTTTCGTGAATTCGCAGATCAGACGTAGCAAGCCGCCTGCGATGAAAGATCAAACGCGTTGCTGGATGAATAGAGGATCGTGTGGCGAAACCGAAGAAACATCAAGAGGATGGTACATTATGCATCGTGTCTGACTGTTAATTATGCACAATGCTTCGCAACGAACATGTTGTTATTAATTAATTACATTTGGTGGAGCGGCGTTGGCGCGACACGACTACGATTTTGCTTTGATGGAAAAACTTTGAGGGTGTTCTCACTTTATGGACCCAAGATAACTGGTCGAGTATAACGATTTAACAAAATTCATGATCCGATTATTAATATTTGTTAGGGCGAAATTAAGGAAAGGAGAGCAGTGAATGGCAATGATGTTTCACGCCACTAACATACCCAGTAGCTCAGTAGTTGAACCTTTGATCGTGCAATCCCAAGCAGTATTAACAAATTGTACTGAATATGTCCGCCTAGGTATGCTAGTCATCCAACTAAAATATTTTCCTACGGTTGCTTGACTTATTTAATGAAAGAACATTTAATTTACAAATTTATATCTATTTTCAGTCGTTTTTAAAACATCACATTTTTACACAGAAAAAGTCAACCTAGTTTCATGTGGTGATTGATTTTTAAAAATTATTGAAACTAACGTTAATTCAATTGGATGAGATGAGATGGAACTTGTGTAGAAAATTAGTTATTTTTGTATCTAGTGCATGAGATGCAAACAAAATGTTTTCTACAAACGTCAAAAATATTGTTCTAAAATAAGTAATAACTATGAAAAATAGTATTGAACTGGCTTAAATAATTTTTCCAAATCAAGTAATTACTGTAACTATGGAAATAAAATGGCATTTGTTGACAATTATTTCAAAGTGACAGTTCTTGATAATTATTTTGGAGTGACTTTTTATTCGCGTCAATTTCGTGCGTGATATTTATTATTGTAAAAGAATGGAAATTTCGAGCGACGATGAACTAAGCAGTACCCCACCTAACTTGATAGATGCGGCCAATTCCGTAATTTCCAACCTTTTGCCGGAGAAATCGAGGCGGCAGTATGAAAATGCAAATCAGCAATTTAAAGAGTGGTGTGAAGCAAATAAAGCCAGAAAAATATCTGTCACAATTTGAAAGCCTTAATTATTGTTCTACATTAATAAATAAACGATTTCTTGTTTTTTGCTTGATTGAGGAGTTGAGGACCATATAGGTTAGAATATGAAAATCCCATATAGTTTACATGCAGTGTGCGAAATATATTTCGCACATTACTTCGCGCACGGTGTCATGGTAACGAATGAAAATGAAAAAAAGTGCCACTTCGCATACTCTTGTCAATGCGCGAACCTTGTCATTTTTTGACGTTTGAAGAAAAAAGTATTTTGTCGAAAGAATTCACCAATTCGTAGTAACAATTCCCTGATTGTCAATTCTGACAAAACAGTATGTCTACATAGTATGTGGTTATAATGATTATTCTGTTTAATTAACAATAAAAACTTATTTTTTTTCGGATTCAATTTGAACTGGAATACACATGTAGATCAGGTCTGTAGGAGACCCAATAGTAGTTACTATGCAATTTTACAGCTGAAAAGTATATTTACAGAAGAGCAATTAATTAATGTGTACTATGCTCTCTCATTTTCACATATTTCATATAATATTGATCTATGGGGAAGTAAGGTCAATGCGCGCAGAGTTTTATCAACAGTAAAAACACAAGAGCTTTTTTTTTATTCGATAAATTTCTTTTTGTAACGAAATAACTTTGCCAATCTGTAATTTTACGAGAAAAACTGACATGACAAAATCGCGAGACTGAAGGTCGAGCGATTTTGTCAAATGTCAGTTTTCCGAGCAAAATTAGTGATGGAAAAAATTTTAGTTAAAAAGAAATGTATCCTTAAAAGAAAGCTGGAGTGGTTTTTGGCAAGATAAATTAACGACCGAATATAAATTGCCTCCATATTGACGATTTAGTATTTTTTGTAGATTGCGGGATTGCTTTTTCTATATTTTTTGTTATTTGTTGAGTCGAAACTTCCCCAAAAGACTCATGTTGTAATGTTTCAGTATCAACTATCAACAATACTTAAATAACTGACAGGGCAGACATTAAAGTGACGTAAGCATACTAGATGTAGACGCTAAAGAGGAACAGGTGTTTTTATCGGTGATAAAAAACGATGCACATTTTTTATCGCTGTCAAAATGACAATACAGTCATCTTAAAATGACACATTTTATACAGGAGTTAATTTATCAGTCAAAAAAAGGCAATTCGCCTAATCTTTGACTTAGATTATCGATTTACCTGTAGAAACCATTTAAAAAAAAGTTTAAATTATTGACGGCACCATTAATTTACATCCACAAAATTATAACATACTATATGAAACTCAACATCAATACCTACTCAAAAAATTCTGACTCTTATGATTATCCTATAAGACATGGTGATTTATTTAGAGTTACAAAACATCGTACGAAAGCAGCTCTAAATATAATGGAATACGATTTTTCAATCATATCCCAAGTGACATATAAAATAAAAAATGTCAGATGTAGTTCAATATCCGTCGTAACATTAGCCAGGGAAGTAGTTGTTTTCTGTCAGACTTTTGCCTCATATTTTCCACTTTGTGGAAATATTTGGAAAAAAGGGTACTTCGGCTTTGTCGATTTTATTTGTAGGTACTTCCCAGCAAAACATTCGAACTTGTTCGAATTTTCGCAAATACTAACGAAACAGTCAATCAATTTTGAAGTACTCTCTTCCATGGATTTTGTCCTGATAATTTCATTAAATTTTTTGCATTATTGCCCTCGGTGAAAGAATTTCCTCTGACTCAGTTTTACAATTCGCCACGCATCGTGTCCATTCAAGCACGCCAGCGAAGGGTTGCGTTAAGCCTCTACGCGACCTTTATTTTATTTTCCTTTCCGTCACCATAACAATGAGTACCTGAATTCGTTTTTTCCGTTTTTCACATGTAAATCCAGTATAAAACCTCTTTCAATGCGGATTACAAAGATTGTATTCACGCCGTGCTCTCCGACTGATTTATCATTTCATGTGGTGTTGGAATTTTATTCGAATTTGATTTGCTAGTGGACCTGTTCAGTGATTTGGAATATGTTTTCAGATTCTTTCGGACTTTTGAAGAGATTTTTGTTCGCTTTGACGGAATGTGTCCAGCGAGAATATTTTTCTACGGTCATAACACAATACTGCACTTTCCCAACTGTTTTTGATTAAACTATGAGGAACATTGTATTTCTTCAATTTAATTTCCTTACCTATTACACAATGAAGTCATGTGTTTTTATTTTATAATTCATAAGGTCTCCCATGAAATGTCAAAATTCAAGCAACGAATACTGACAGCTCTGTTTAGTTAGATTTTGGTGAACAAACCATTTCGACGTATCAAGAATATCTTTCACAAATCTTTCGAGCAATTTCAGTAGTTTTTCAATTATATCATGGCTGTTCGACTAAGTATACAGTACATAGTGGAGATCGTGATGATACATGGTGACAATTATCATATTTGTAGAGACACTGTCGATATTTCTAATGAAAAACATCCTGGCAAAAACGTTCATAATTATACAAATACAAGAATTTTGAAAACATTCAGGGAATATGGATCGGTTTCGAAAAAATTCAAAGTGGCATATAGACGACCGATAACTGAAAATGAGGAAACTGTCATGAATATTGAGCTGTCTACGATTGAAAATCCAATAATAACATTATCACAAAGAGGTATATCCAATGACATATTACCATTAGACTGCGTTATTTACATTTCGAGCTGCGATCGTTATAGAGTCACATTCTAAGAACAATTTTTACTGCCGTTTGTTTCGCGGCAATTATCTGCTTGTATACATTGTATATAAGCAGATAATTCAGCAGAAACTCAGCTTTGCCGACTTTTAGGTTGACTGGCAACTATTTTCCGAGAAACAAGCTGCAATAAAAATTGTGCTTAGATTGTGACAGCAGCTTGATACCAAGAGATCCGGATAATAGCTTGGATTTCTGTTTCTGGTTTCAGTACATGATGGAAGATAACATACATAACAAAAAATCTTTACAGTGACAAGTCAACCTTCACATCAAATGGGGTAGTTAGATCCCAGAATTGGAAATGGGGTAGTTAGATCCCAGAATTGGAGGAGGTGGCCATTACGGGGGCATTATTGTTGGACCAGTATTTTTCAGATAACCACTGATATCTGCAAGATATTTGAGAATGCTGCTGTAAATTTTCAATAATTGCGTTCCACTTTTATACATGAGGTAAATATTCAAAGTAAAATATTTTTCGTTTTGTAACTTCAAGGGCTTGTATTTTATTATTATTATCATTAGATGACGGGGCTAGCCAGTGGCAGGTAGTTCTGTATAGAACCTTTCAGCACCCCGCCATCAGATATATCTCTTGAGTACTGCCCAAAAGGGGCAAAAGGCAGTAAGTGATGAAACATTGAAAGAAGATAATCGATATTTTTCAAATTGAAAGGCTTCACTTGCGGTTTGCCATCTTGAATTATTCGGCTCCACGTAGAGTTTTCGAGGGTTTAGTTAACAAGGTGCGTCACATACTGTTCTTTCGTATTCAGGGAAAAAGTAATTTTTCACAAATTGTCACTTACTGCCTTTTTCCTTTTTTGGGCAGAGTACTCCGGATCTTTTAATGAACTCCTGGAGACTCCTCACAAGGTTTTCCTGCGGGATGATATCTTCTGCACCGCATTGTCCGAAGATATCCATCCTCATCCGAGCCAGAGCTTCGCATTCAAACATTATGTGAGAGGCTGTTTCGACCTCCTCATCACAGAATCTGCATTGTGTGGACTCTTGTTGTATCCCCAACAGTTGCAGGTGTTTTCTCAGGTGGCAGTGGCCTGTCATCAGACCTACCACCTTCCTGAGAGAGTCTCGGCTTAGTTCAAGAAGGTGTCTTGATAGCCGGTCCCATCATCATCATTTTTCCGTGAGTATTGCCTGAGGCACTCTCCCAGAGAGATTGATGATGGTTTTTAACCCAATTCTTAGTGTCCTGCTTAATATCCCCAAACGGAATTCCGCAGGCTGATTCTGGTCCAATGAGAGTTGTTGCTGTCCCCGCTCTTGCTAGGGCATCTGCGCTCTCATTTCCCTGGATGCCCTTATGACCTGGTACCCAAACAAGTTTTATCCTGTTCTGTGCTTCTAGATAAGGTTTTGTTTTGGTATGCCTCCCAAACCAGTTTGAAAGTGAACCTGCATGAACGCAGGGCTTTATTCGCCGCCTGACTGTCGGAGAGAATCGCTATGGGTTGATTTCTAGGACCCCTCCTTAGAATCTCTTTCGTGCAGACGGAGATTTCCGTTACCTCGGGTTGGAATATAGAGGATTGAGTACCGAGGCTTAAGCCGGGGATACATCTGAGAAACGTTGCCATACGTTCGCAATCGTCTGCATTCGTTCGCACTCGTTCGTCAAGTGTAGACGGTCATTTGCAACGAATAAATTTTGGGTGAAAGGCCTGCGATGCGAACGAACGTTTTCCATCGCCTGTCGGTAAAACACAAAAGATCAAAAGGAAATCCGAGTTGCGAATGTCTGCTAACGTTGTTAGGCGTTCATATGTGGCAGTGCCGAAAATAATTTGCAGTACTTCGCTGTAATTTGACGAGAAAGGTTGATTTCGTTTTCGTTTGTAAAGGAAAACATATGAGTGAAAATCAGTTAATAGTAGCCTGTGCCTCGTACATCATTATACATAAAATCATAAAGCGACTAAAAGAAAAAAAGAAGAGAAAGCAGAGACTCGTTTGGATGAGTGATTTTTATTAAAGTAGATCTAGATACGATGGTATATGAATTTACTAGCCGATTTAAATTATACGTTTTTTAAAACTTCACCAAAATGTCTCGAGAAGATTTTGGCATCATTCTGGAAAGTATTAAATCGAAAATTGTTGAGCAGAATACATACTTCAGAGAAGCTATACCACCAGAAGTCAGACTTGCTATTTGTTAACGCTTTCTCGGTAGCGGGGATTCGTACAAAAGTCCACAATACACATTTAAAGTATCTAGACATCTATGCAGAGCTATCTGTGAGGCATTGGATGATTCTACAGGGGTGAGTATTAAAATAACATATATTGTTCAGTAGCACGTTAATTTATTAACATGACAAATACTGTCGGCCAATGTAAAAGTTCCTAAGTACTGCCATTATATATTGCAGAAGTATCAGTTACGGTTTGTTGCAAAATGTCATATTCGTTAGATTGAGGCTTTGATGGCTGGGACACATTTTAATGAAAATAGACTCAACATTCATACGAGGTGAAGATGGCATATATGACTGAGGTGTAGGTGGCTGTGACACGAATGAATGTGTAGGTGGCTGTGACACATATAAATGAGTTGTTGGTGACTGTAACACGTATGGATGAGGTGTTGGTGGCTGTGACTTTGGCTTTCTGTGCCCTAAATGACGCCATCAAACTCTTCATTTTTTAGACAAATCGGCCGCAAGAACATCAATTTCTGCTGATATATCGGCCCAAGCATATTTCTTTATAACGCTGAATAATAAAATTCATCGGTTGGATCCCATAGAACTGTATGTTTGCTGTATAATTCAATGAGCTTTATGCATTGGCTGTTGCTCCAATAATCGTTAAAATTATTAATAATCAAAACTTCTCATGATATTATGTTTTTTTAAACGTTTACTTACCTTTGTGTTTTCCATTATATTAATAACAAATACACTATTTTTATTGAAAAGTAGCAAATAAACACGTGGATACTAGATGTTTACACCGTCAACTAATCTTCACGAATGAGTGGAACGCTAGTGAATGTTTTTGGCAAATGGAAACGAGCAGAAACTTCGTTAATGTGGTCAGTACCAAGCAAAGTTGTCGCGAATGACTACGAACGAGCAGCACTGATGGCAATATCAGCGAATGTGAACGAATGGCAACGTTTCTCAGATGTATTCCCGGCTTTAGACTAATGTCTTGCCTCGGTCTCTCCCCGTATATTCCAGCCCCTACTCCTTTGCTAGTCTTTGAGCAATCCATGTACTAGATTGACATCAGCATTGATGTAACTTCCCCATCTTCTATGATGGTGGTGTATGTTCCATCAAAGGAGTATGTTGGACGGCATCTCCGGGCTTGCAACTCATTAATGATGGATTTTAGGAAAAAAAGTTTTATAAACTATTGTTGATATTTTGACCCCATTATATAACATTCCCCAGAGGAAAAGAGGAAATAAAAAATAATCATCAATAATTATCAATGAAAACAGACCAATCATCAAGGCATAACAAACCTGATTTGTGTACCAATATCAAATTCAAATCGAACTATATATTTTCACGTAAATTATTATGGTTATTTCTGGAGAACCTTATGAAATGAATGAATGCGTTCATCACTGAGTTTGGACACTAATTCTAGGTGATTGATTGTTCTAATTTGTTCCGTCAAAATGTTGACATAGTATTTTTTACCATAAATAATTGCAGGAAAACACTGGAATCTGATATAAATGTGTTGTTGTCACGCAAGCATATATATTTTTCAAGGGGTGTCGAACTCAAACTAATTGTTTTCGTTCCGCTTTTTCAATGAATGGTTTTGAAAAATTGGCTCTCAAATGAAATAGTTTCTTATAACCGCCACGATTTTTTTATCACTAGACTCAAGGAATGAGAAATGTATGCAAATTCAGAGAACTTGGTGAAAATGAATGGCTGAAGGGGAAAGGGAAATTTGTTTGTTTGGTAAAAATTTGTTCTTTCCTTCAACCTGCTGCACCCTTACGTTTCAACGTGTGATGCCATGTAGCGACCGGTCACCATGCTGGGATTTGAACCGCACGCTATTTTGGTTGAGAAGCGAACGCTCTACCATCTCGACCACCATCGGTGCGAAAACAGTGGACAAAGTTAGCAGACAAAATCACCCTGTCAAAAAAATGAGGGGCTATTACGATAATTATTAATAAATATCTGTAAATCTGAGTATATTGACTTTTGAAGTAACTTCACTGATGACTGGTTGGGAAGTCGGGAAACATGCAACCTTCATATTCGAGAAACCTATCTGAAATAGGAAATTCTTTCTTAATTGGATTTCTTGATGTTGGCATGAGCAAATTCAACTAACAATAAATTGAATATTAATATCATTTCGTGCGAAATAACTTCTCTTTTTAGCTGATCGACAAAGTTGAAAAATTTGACGTTGAGATAAATTCATCTTTCAAGTATCACCTATAACTGGAATTAGTTTATTTTTTCCAAGAATGGTTTTTAGAGACGATAGATTTAGATAAATATCATAACTTCCTACATTCTCTTGAATGATACGTTACTTCCTTAGGAACAGGTATTGTTCTCGAGGACACGCAAGCTGATCAGTGAACGTGTTTAAAAATAGATTATCAACTAGACAGGGAACTGCCATTATCAATTTGTTGTATGGGTCGGTTCTTAGACAAACATACAGGGTGTTAATTAAGTACGTTGACAAACTTCGGGAGGTGATTCTTTGGAAGTTTTCAGGACGAAAAGTTCATAAAAACATATGTCCCAAACGGCTTGGTTTTCGAGATACAGGGTGGTAAAAATACATTTTTTTCAAGATTTTTTAGAGTTAACTTCGACATTTTCGACAATAATCAGTTCAAATTAGGCAAGTACAATCCATTCAATAGTACAGCTTGGCAAACATAGCTGCAATTGTGAAAACATTCACGCCCATGATGCGCATTAGTCGTACGACGGAGCATCCAGTGATATTCACGTGATTGTTCGCGCAAGAAGTGGGAATTCCACAATCTCAGCTATGTTTGCCAAACTGTACGCACGATACAAAATAATGCATTTCTCAACTAATTCCCAGGGTCCTCCTTTTTTCAGAGTCAAGCTTTGTTCAACCCTTCGGAATTTTTTTTCCGCCGCCACTGACATATTATGAGAAGGGAATAATCAATGTTGTTTCGTTTAACATCTTCTTGTTTTCTTGAATTTTTTCATTTTCTTGTACGGTTCAGGAGCTGTAATGAAAATATTAATTTAAACATTTCCCAATGTCGCATAACATTAGAAAATTTGAAAATTAAACATTCTCAATTATTGTAAATTGATGGAAATATTTTTTCAGAATTTGAAAAATCTACGATGAATAAAAATTATAAAATAAAAAATATGAAGACGTGCTTTTATAAAAAATCTTGAAAAAAATGTATTTTTATCACCCTGTATCTCGAAAAACAAGCCGTTTGGGACATATGTTTATATGAACTTTTCGTCCTGAAAACTTTCAAAGAATCACCTCCCGAAGTTTGTCAACGTACTTAACTCAATTAACACCCTGTATATAGGAAGGCACCTTTGCATCTTTGATGGTGATTTCAAATTGTTAAATGTTGTGTGTAGGTGGACCTGGTTGTGGGAAAATGTTAATGTTGAAAAATTTAGCTAAAAATGATTTCAGTTCGATCAAAAAGAACCCTGCAAATGCAAAGCCCAGGACTACACTTGCCTCAGTTGCTCCCGGAATTTGAACCATAACACTAAAATTAAACCATAAATACATTAAAAATAATGAATAAGCGGCGTTCAGAAAAAGAATATAAGTATATTATTATCTTTACACAAAACGAATATAATGTTCTGATACCACCTAACTATGATTTGTGGTCCTTACAATTTTTTTTTCAATTGATAGAATCTTTCTCGTCCAAAATGAATTGATTGGATTTTGGATTCCAGATTATTTTCAACTTTCGCTGAAAGAGCCTTATGTTTTCTTCACCACCTCCTAAAATATAGTCCACAAAACTGATTCAAAATATAACATCAGAATCAAAGTATAAATAAAAATCTCGATGAATATAGAGTGTATCTATTTTAATTTTGAAATAATGTACAGAAACCAAAAGTGTCATTCTCACCCTCGGAAAGCTAGCAGAACCACTTTGGAATTCTCAAAAACTTTTTAAGGCCTTAATTTTAGGCTAATTTATTACCCTATTCCCAAATTGATTGCTCTTCAATTGTGAGTGATATCGCGGGTTCTGCTAGCTTAACGTTAAGCTGGCAGAACCAAACCACCAAACGAATGATTATGAAAAGTCTAAGCACAACATAATTTTAGGCTCATTTTAGGCTCACGTTTGAACCTATCGCCGATTTTTTTGGAATTCGTTAAAAAAAAATCTTGGATTCTGCTAGCTTTACCGTTAAGCTAGCATAACCCAACCATAGAAAAGCAACTTAGAACAAATCCAATTGGACAATAATTTTAGGCTTTATTCAGGATAATTTATTACCCAATTATATATTTTTTTGCTCTTCAGTTGGAGGAGAAATCGAAGTCTGTGTTAGCTCAACACTGAGCTGACAGTACCAAAAGGCTAACCGAATCGTTATGAAAAATCTGATCGCACCATAATTTTAGGCTCATTTTAGGCTAACGTTTGAACCTATCGCCGATTTTTTTGGAATGCGTTTTTTTTAAATCCTGGTTTCTGCTACCTTTACCGTTAAGCTACCAGAACCCAACTATAAAGAAGCAACTTAGAACAAATCCTGTTGGACAATCATTTTATGCTCTATTCAAGCAAATTTATCACCCAATTATATATTTTTTTGCTCTTCAGTTGGAGGAGAAATTGAAGGCTGTGTTAGCTCAACACTGAGCTGACAGTACCAAAAGGCTAACCAAATCGTTATGGAAAATCTAATCGTACCATAACTTTAGGCCTATTTTAGGCTCACGTTTGATCCCATCGCCGATTTTTTTGGAATGCGTTTTTAAAAAAAAATCATGGGTTCTGCTAGCTTTACCGTTTAAGCTAGCAGGACCCAACCATGAAGAAGCAACTCATCAGAACAAATCCTGTTGGACAATAACTTTAAGCTCTATTCAAGCTAATTTAATACTCAATTATATATTTTTTTGCTCATCAGTTGGAGAAGAAATGATAGCTTGTGTTAGCTCAACACTGATCTGGCAGTACCAAAAGGCTAACCGAATCGTTATGAAAAATCTGATAGCACATTTCAGGCTCACGTTCGAACCCATCGCCGAATATTTTGGAATGCATTTTTCATAAAAATCCCTAACGGTAAAGCTAATAGAACCCAGGATTTTTTTAAGAAACGCATTCCAAAAAAATCGGGGATGGGTTCAAACGTGAGCCTAAACTTATGGTGCAATTAGATTTTCCACAACGATTCGGTTAGCATCTTGGTACTGTCAGCTCAGTGTTGAGCTAACACAGCCTTTGATTTCTCCTCCAACTGAACATCAGAAAATATATAATTGGGTAATAAATTAACCTTAATAGAGCCTAAAATTATTGTCCAACTGGATTTGTTCTCAGCTGCTTTTTTATGGTTGGGTTCTGCTAGCTTAACGGTAAAGCTGGCAGAACCCAGGATTTTTTAGAAACAATGCATTCCAAAATTCGACAATGGGTTCAAACGTGAGCCTAAAATGAGCCTAAAATAATGGTGTGATCAGATTTTCCATAACGATTCGGTTAACCTTTTGGTACTGTCAGCTCAGCTGACAGCCTTTGATGTCTCCTCCAACTGAAGAGCAAAAAAATATATAATTTAGCAATAAATTAGCCTGAATAGAGCCTAAAATTATTGTCCAAACGTGAGCCTAAAATGAGCCTAAAATTATGGTGTGATTAGACTTTTCATAATCATTCGTTTGGCGGTTTGGTTCTGCCAGCTTAACGTTAAGATAGCAGAACCCGCGATATCTCTCACAATTGAACAGCAAAAAATTTGGGAATAGGGTTATAAATTAGCCTAAAATTAAGGTATAAAAAAATTTTGAAAATTCCAAAGTGGTTCTGCTAGCTTTACGGGGGTGTCATTTTCTCGTCAAGAAGTTTCGAAGCAGATGAACGTAATTTTATTGAAGAGAGAAACTAAATTCTCTTCATGGCTGTACGTATAGAATTTATGCATCGTTATGCTGAAAGATGTAATTCTCTTGTTATGTCTCTAGTAAGACATAACTAATATTATTTAATCCAGCCACGAGGAGAAAAATCCACATTTTTATAACTAACGGTGGTTTCCTTGCGAATTATTTATTCTGTTTGGCAAACTCACATCGGAAAAGTAATGTTTCTCCGGTTTGATATACGAGTCTAGAGCCCCGCGTCACTTTTGTTGCATATTAAAAAGTGAAATTATGTTCTCTCCGTAATACCACATAGTCTATAATGTGGTTTTTCCATTTATCCGGCGTGGTATTATCGCATTAAAGGTAATAAATATGTCTGAGAAGAATATAGTATGGCTTCGTTCAGCCAGAAAATGCATTCAGTCTACACCTAACATCCACCTAATCGATATGTGCACAACAACCCTTTTGAAAGGATAATCCGGGGTATTACTTAGTCATATCAGAGAATGTAGAATCGACGAAAGCGAAAGCAAATATTTAAGTACAAGGTTGTCAATTCTGAAGGCTTGGTTATGTACATTTTTCAAATGTTTCGGATAATGCAGTCATTATTATTCGAATTTTATTGAATTATAATCATAGCACAAGACCTATGAATTTAATCAATTGAACCATTGTTTATATAGAAGATAGTTAGTCAACCTTATGGGATTATAATTGGATAAAAATGGATGCGACATGTAGATGGCGATAGTGAGCTCGCATCCAAGTCATGTCGTAACTTCAGTGATCTGGCCTCCAAGTCATGTCGTAACTTGATTGAAACAATGGCATTAAAATTAGGGTTTTTTGAAGGAACCTGCATTAAAATGACGTCAAATATTCATGTTTGTAACTAATCACGCTAGATGACACTCGCGTTTGCGTCCAACACCAATTACACAGGCATTGACTAACTATCTTACTTCTATATAAACAATGATTGAACTTTCAAAATATTTTGATCATGATTTAGCTTGGAAAATTGTTGAATGTACAATAATTCAAGAAAACATTTTCTAACAATTCTTTTACAAACAACAAATTTTTATTTTTGGGCATCCCAACAATATGCATTGAAGTAGCCTTTATGGCAGAGTTCCTGACGTATTTTTATCAACAGTAAAAACACAAGAGCTTTTTTTATATCGGATAAATTTCTTTTTGTAACGAAATAATTTTGCCAATCATTAATTTTACGAGAAAAACTGAAAGTTTTTCGAGCAAAATTACTGATGGAAAAATTTTGAGTTAAAAAGAAATTTATCCTTAAAAGAAAAGCTCGAGTGTTTTTTGGCAAGATAAATTAACGACCGAATATGAATTGATTACTTATATTTCGGACGTCCATCATCTTGATGGTTGAAAGATTTCTATCTCTTTCAAATTTTTTTTCACAACGTTTCAATTGCTTGAATCCGCAATCGTCTTCTGGTGAATAGTGACAAAATCAGGTGCTACGCGACCTTTTATAGGTCTATAATTAAAGTGTAATTACGCGCGGTCTTGTGGCGCGCGTGGTTTCGCGCTTTTTCTCCCTCCAAAACGGTCCATGAGCGGTTTCCATACGTTTTTAATTTCCACGCTTGGTTGACTGAAGGCACCATTGGCTTCTATGTAGGTGGTTTCCATAAATTTCCGTTTGAACCAATGTTCCTCTCTATGAAGAACACTAGCTTCGTCCCGGAGAATTCGGTGGTGTTTTGTCCAGGCGTGGTCAGCAATTCCCGATTTTGATGTTTCCCCTCGTTGAGTCCACTTTTTGTGTTCGGCTATTCTTACTGATAATGGCCTCTTGGTCTCTCCGATATAGGAATCTCCACATTCACATGGGACTTTGTAAATACAGTTTTTACTGGATTCTGTTGTGTTCTCTGGTTTCGTCTTGGTGAGGAAGCTTCGTAAGGTACTGCCGGATTGAAAGCAAGTCTTGATGTTGCATTTATTTCCGATCCTTCTGATCATCTCGGAGATACCCCTGATATAGGGAAGAATGAGAACGGGGTTTTGTGGTCTTTCTTCGGTTGTCTTGGTCTTTTCGAGTTGTTTCCGAACTTCTCCTATGAGCTTCTCGGAGTATCCGTTTCGGCGTAGGTCCTTTATGATGTGGTTAATTTCCGCCTACAATGACTCCTGGTTGTTGCAAATAGACATTGCTCTCTCCACCAACGATTCCCCTCTTTGTGCAGGGGATTTTTTGACGGCACTGGGTTTTAGAGCATTCTTTTTTCATTGTCTCTTTGACGAGAATAGTGCCGTCATGTATAAAGTAATCAAAAAGTACCCCCTTTTTTACGACATTTCAACTCGCCTGTACACTCACCTGTACCGCGGAAAATTGACGGCATAGTGCCTAACGTTCGTTTCTCGACCAGTACTTCAACATTATATATGACCCGTGGTGTATAAAATCACCCCCTGAAATTGTGCCTGGGCTAGTGGTCTATATCGGAGAGACCAAGAGGCCATTATCAGTAAGAATAGCCGAACACAAAAAGTGGACTCAACGAGGGGAAACATCAAAATCGGGAATTGCTGACCACGCCTGGACAAACACCTCCGAATTCTCTGGGACGAAGCTAGTGTTCTTCACAGAGAGGAACATTGGTTCAAACGGAAATTTATGGAAACATGGAAACCACCTACATAGAAGCCAATGGTGCCTTCAGAACCAAGCGTGGAAATTAGAAAACGTATGGAAACCGCTCAAGGACCGTTTTGGAGGGAGAAAAAGCGTGAAACCACGCGCGCCACAAGACCGCGCGTAATTACACTTTAATTATAGACCTATAAAAGGTCGCGTAGCATCTGATTTTGTCACTATTCACCAGAAGATGATTGCGGATTCAAGCAATTGAAACGTTGGGAATAAAAAATTTGAAAGAGATAGAAATCTTTCAACCAATAAGATGATGGACGTCCGAAATATAAGTAATCAACTTACTACATCGTCTAAAACATTCAAACGAATATAAATTGTCTCCATATTGACGCTTTAGTATTTTTTGTAGATTGCGGGATTGCTTTTTCTATATTTTTTGTTATTTGTTGAGTCGAAACTTCCCCAAAACGACTCATGTTGTAATGTTTCAGTATCCACTATCAACAATACTTAAATAATTGACAGGGCAGACATTAAAGTGACGTAAGCATACTAGATGTAGACGCTAAAGAGGAACAGGCGTTTTTATCGGTGATAAAAAACGATGCACCTTTCTTATCGCTGTCAAAATGACAATACAGTCATCTTTAAATGACACATTTTATACAGGAGTTGATTTATCGCCTTATGTCACAATATTTGTTTAATAAGTTTATCAGAAATGTAGTCCTTACTGATAAAAATCTATTTTAGTTCTTTCAAATGATTGAGATTTTAATAATCTTTTTTTTATAAAATGCTGCCAAGAATTGTAAGAATAAATGATAATCCACAAAATTAAAACCAATATGGAGACAGAAATTTAATCGCTGTTAAACAGGTCTTATTTATATTCTTATTTATTTTTATTCTATATTCTTCTCCGAAAATTTATCGAGCTTAATGGAAAGCTTTTTTCACAAAGTTTCAACATCTGTTCAACAGAAATAATATCTCCAGAAAAAATCTCTCGGAAAAATACCTCCTTTTCAAAGCGAAATATAATTTTTTGCTAATTTAAATTGAAAAAATTAAATCAAAATAAAAAAAGGTGATTAGCAAAATTTTGATTATTAAAAATTCCAAAAAAGGCTTTTTTCCGTTGAAACCTCTGCACTAAAATGGTATTAAAAATCATACTGATAAAACATTGTTAAAAATGGGAAAACAAAATAAAAAAAATTCGATATCTATTTTTCCATAAATGGCCTTAATTATTCATTGTTCGTTTGAAAGAAGTGTTGAAAGTGATACCAAACGGTTATTTCAATGTAATAAATAGGGGAACTTTAACTTATTTTAAGTTTCGGATTTCTGAAAAAAAAACTTAAAATAATAATTTTACTAAAGAATTTGCTAAAAATTATGCTTTTTTATGATTTTTTTAAATAAATTATGAGTACAATTACATTGAAAATAAGCTGCTCTACATCATCAGACTCAACATATTTTTCAGTTTCTTCATTCAATTTAATTTGCATAAAACCAAAAATTTAATATTTTTCAAGAAATTACAGCTTCTTCGAGATATAAAAATGTACATTTTCACCAGATATCATCAAAATCAAAATATTTTTGTAGAAGCTAAAAATAAAGAACCAAAATTTTCTCAATATTTTTAAGGTTTTTTAAAAACGTTTCGAATAAAAGTTGTAGACTTACTATTGTGTGTATGCAC
Source organism: Chrysolina oricalcia (assembly GCA_944452925.2). Classification (NCBI taxonomy): domain Eukaryota; kingdom Metazoa; phylum Arthropoda; class Insecta; order Coleoptera; family Chrysomelidae; genus Chrysolina; species Chrysolina oricalcia. The sequence goes on from OX101812.2 coordinate 64,161,826, forward strand.
CGTATGTACCAAATCTGGATTCAGCAAATGAGTGAGATGACATTATAGTTGACTTCATGGGAAAGAAAGACAGAGACATATCAGTCTATTAGAATTCTATAGTACAAGGTGCGTAACTTTGGTAGGTAGGTTAGGTTAGGTAGGTAGGTCAACACAGACAGCATTGAAGCCATCTGTCGACCTACCCTTGCACTGATGAGAGATAAAACCTGGAAATTAGTCTGCAGGTGGTCACCTTGTCCAAATCAAAACAAAAGTCTGCTGGTTGGTTACAGGGGGCACTTGCAGTTGCGTTCTCTGATGCATTGAGGAAAGTTGCACAAGTATCTGTTAGATTTAAAGAGAAACATTCTCAATTGAAATTTGAATCAATACATGACTCCTCTGGAAATGGAAAAAAACCCTACGATAAAATTGAAGTTACTTTTTTGTAATATCTAACAGAAAACAATTTTATCGTAGGGTTTTTTCCATTTCCAGAGGAGTCATGTATTGATTCAATTTTCAATTGAGAATGTTTCTCTTTAAAACATGAATCCCTTCCAAGAGAGGTTATCTTGGAAAACAGCGACTAAATTCCAACTTTCAGTCGCAGATGATTCCACAACTGACTTTATGAACATCCTGTTCATATTTTCAATGAAATCTACAAATCTGTTAGATATAATTCAATACCCGTCGTGGTTTTAGCCAGGGGAGTAATTCAATGATGTGGTTTGAATTCCGGTAGTAAAAATTATTGTATAGGTAGAACGTATCTAAACTCAATGAGTTATTACTAAAGGCTGACGGATATCATTTCAACGTTTACCTACATAGTTGTTTAATTTTACATAGTGCCAAATATCGAACTCAAACAACTAGTATAATGAAACATTCAAATTAATGAGGGTATGGAATAAAATGGCTGTTGACATCTGAATTGGATTGAAAGGAAAAATTCTAGATTAAATAATTCTATATATCTTTTAAATTAGTATGTATTCTATGACTATACGAAGATGTATTCCATGGCCCTTTTAACATTCAAAACTTGTCCTCAGTTTATTTATTCTGTTGATTGAATATTAAAAAGATGAAAAAACTCAAATCAATTGATTTCTAATAAAAACGTTTCTGATATTGAATGAAAAACACTGAAACTTCACTTTGAATATGGACTACTTGCTTCAAATGAACATGTTGTATTCTTCTGGGGAAGGCATATATTTGGTGGAATAGTAATAAACGTACATAATTTAAATACCTTTTTTCACTCTCCACACAATTCTTATAGCTCTGGCTAAATCAACACGGGGTAGGCCAACACTGATAGTGTTTCGAAATTGCAAATGTGATGGTTTCGAATATTCAATTATTTCATTCTCCTCCATTATCTTAACCTCCATTTCCTCTGCAATGACATTAGATAACGGATCCAATTTACTTTTCACCTTACAGACTTTATAAATTGACCGATAAGTGTACATTTTCCTTCTCCTCTTTGAAAACTCCACCTGATAACAATACATTTCTTATGGTTAAAAAGAAAAGCAATACAGTGACGATTTGGTCAACCATTAATATTGTTTGCTGATATGAAGATATAGTTACTAATTTGATTATATTAGTCTGTCAAAGAACCAAATTTCTAAAGAAACGCACGCTAATCCCTAGTCTGTTTTATAACTAGTTGATTTTTCCTCGGTTTTTTTCATGTGGCCGAAGAATGTGCTGGTTTTGATTCAGCGTTTCAGCGTACAATATTGAAAACCATACTGTCACCAAAAACAAGAAAGTAAGGACAAACTTGTGGTTAATTTGTTCTCTTCTCTTGTTGAGCGCCACCTTGTTTCAACCGTTAAAAAGGAAAAGGCTATATCGGTAGCCGATAAAATAATACTCTTGACTGGGAAGTAAGTTTATAATCTTCAGTAAGCCTTCAGCTATAAGGAAGTGACATGAAGTGAATGTTACATTATCAACTTTGTTAAGATAGAAAAATTGTAAGGATGTATTTGATCTTGAACAGGCAAATAAATTAGTATTATTGAATTGTAATTTAATGTGAGATGTCAGCTATGATGAAGTCGAAACGTACATACAGGCAAATAAATTACTATTATTGAATTGTAATTTAATTAGAGATGTCAGCTATGCTGAAGTCGAAACGTACATAATATAAGGTTACATCGCTAACATCAATTGTAATCACAAGATTATTATAAGATTTTAATAGATCTACAATGGTTTACTCCAAATTGAAATATTATCATTTATATTAAAAATTTGTGAAAAATAAACTCATTGAGCTGCAATTAATTTCCAAAAATTTTTTTGAAGTACAGGGATATTCACTATAAATTACCCACCCCTTATCATCGTTATTATTGCCTACAGAAAAAAAGTTAAATGTGAAAGTTGTGTGCTTATGACTAAATTTTGATAAAATGCTATCAAAAACACAGAGGCGTGCAGATTTCAAGAGATACAATTTTTTAAATATTTTTTTCAAATGGGACACCTTGTATTATTGAATTTTTGGAATGGTCTTTTTTTCCTGATTTCAAAAATATACCATATGTTACCCCTATCTTATACCGTTTTCGAGTTATTAGACCTCGATTATTGGTGAATTCATGCACGACGTAACTTAATCATAAACTTAAGATAAAACTATAATTTTTTATGGTAATGTTCATGCACGCGACTTAAGGACTTAAGAGTGATTTAAGAAACATGACTTTCCAAGACGAAAAATAAAATGATTATTAGATAGAGGAAGATGGTAGAAAGAACCGCATTCGTCATAAATTGCCAACTGGAAACGTCGATTTTATTCGAATTATGTTGTGAATATCGCGAACTAGAAATTATTCTAATTATATAGATAACTTATCGTTCAGTTCAGAATTAAGATACATATACCGAATTAAATGCTCGAACGACGAGTGCCAAGATATTAAATACACTTTCTGCAATTGTGTCTATCTTTATGTTCAGTTGTGGATGAATACCCAACAAGTATTTTTTTCTACAAACGTCAATAAATGACAAGGTTCGCGCATTGACAACAGTATGCGAAGTGGCACTTTTTTCATTTTCATTCGTTACCATGACACCGTGCGCGAAGTAATGTGCGAAATATATTTCGCACACTGCATGTAAACTATATGGGATTTTCATATTCTAACCTATATGGTCCTCAACTCCTCAATCAAGCAAAAAACAAGAAATCGTTTATTTATTAATGTAGAACAATAATTAAGGCTTTCAAATTGTGAGAAAATTTTACACTACCTAATTTTATTTATTATTTACAATGTTAACATTAATGGTGCAGCCAGTGCACGAACCAATATTCATTCCTAAACCAGATAAAATAGCTGATATGCATTTTCATACTGCCGCCTCGATTTCTCCGGTAAAAGGTTGGAAATTACGGAATTGGCCGCATCTATCAAGTTAGGTGGGGTACTGCTTAGTTCATCGTCGCTCGAAATTTCCATTCTTTTACAATAATAAATATTACGCACGAAATTGACGCGAATAAAAAGTCACTCCAAAATAATTATCAAGAACTGTCACTTTGAAATAATTGTCAACAAATGCCATTTTATTTCCATAGTTACAGTAATTACTTGATTTGGAAAAATTATTTAAGCCAGTTCAATACTATTTTTCATAGTTATTACTTATTTTAGAACAATATTTTTGACGTTTTTAGAAAAAAATTTGTTTGCATCTCATGCGCGAAATACTTTGGTAATCTCGACTATTTTTTTTAACTCGGCTGCGCCTCGTTAAAAAAAATCAGTTCTCGATCACCAAAGTAGCATTTCGCGCACTAGATACAAAAATAACTATTAAGGCAATCTTAAGTTCAGTCTAAAGTTATGACTAAGTTATGTCGTGCATGAAATCACCAAAACCCATTTGGATTAGTTGTGACTGTAAATACCTATCCTATGAAAGTTGATTTTCAAGTAAGCTATGGAAATGACAACTATATTATGTTTGTTTAGTGATATTTCTTTAACAGAATAATCAAAATGGTTTACAGTGAGGAAGAAAAAGTTTAAATATATACTTCTTATACACAAAACAACAATAATAAACGTGCAGCAAAAAGAGCATGTATCTAAATCGTCCAACACCGTCAGAGAATACACTCAAAAATATTTACCAAAAGGTGAATCATACCTTCAGTTTTAGTAGAAAAAAGCGTGCATGTTATTCAAGAAAACCAGGAAGAACAGCTATATAGATATACTGCTTCATTTCGAAGGTAAGCCTATACATATTAATTCGCGAATATACTGTTATGAAACATTGCATTATTTTTTAGAAAATTCTGAATGTAGTATAAACAATATAACAGATCAATTAGGTAAAAGTTATTCCAAAATCCAACGTATGTTGAAAAACCACAACTACAAACCATATAAAATTTTACCCGTGCAAGTTTTACCAGAGGCTCATAAAAGGAAAAGGCTGGAATTTTGCAAACAGATGATTCAAAACTTGAATGCAGATACCGATTATCTTACTAAAATATTATGGACTGATGAGTCATCTTTTTCCACGGCAGGAGTTTTCAATAGGAAAAATCGAAGGTCGTGGGAAAGAAAGATTGGTTAAACAAATAAAGAAATCGGGAAGAAAAAATGTTAACGTTTGGTGCGGAATTTTTAGAAATAAAATTGTTGGCCCAATATTTTATGATTATATATTGACAGGAGTTACCTATCAAGAAATACTTATCCCAGAAGCCAAGCTGGCCAGTATGATTTGGATGTAAGATGGGGCAACCCCTCATAATGTCCTACCCGTTCAAGAACATTTGAATAATGTATTCCCAATATGGATAGGAAATAATGGAAGCATTAAATGGACACCTAACAGTCCAGACTTGACCCCTATGGATTCATTTTTCTGGGGATTTCTAAAAGAAATTGTTAATAACAATAATAATATTCAACTAATTAAGGACACGATACGACTTGAAATAATGAATGTGAATGTCAATAATGAAGCAATTTCCGATGCACTTATAAATATAAGACGTTATCAATTATGCATTGACAATAATGGTGGGCATAATGAACATCTTTTATGACTCATCATTTTATTTAAATTTCTTAAATAAATTTTTTGTTTTCTATTTTTCAATATTTGAACTTTTTCTTCCTCACCTCTGATAACTCAAAAACTTTATTAGATAGGGGTAACATATGGTATATTTTTCAAATCAGGAAAAAAAGACCATTCCAAAAATTCAATAATATACAGGGTATCCCAACTGAAAAAAATATCAAAAAATTTGTATCCTCTGAAATCTGCACGCCACTGGGTTGTTGATAGAATGTTATCAAAATTTAGTCACAAGCACACAACTACGTTTAACTTCTTTTTCTGTATGCAATAATATCGATGATAAGGGGTGGATAATTTATAGTGAAAAACCCTGAACATCCATCACTCTAAATAAACCTCATTAGTCTTTTCGAAATATTGAAAAACTAGTGAAAAAAATCACTTTTTCAAGCCTTCTAATAACACCTCCATCTACTCATCCCACTGATGGTTGAACCCCAAACGAACAACACTGCCAGTCTGTTTGTTTGTTGGTTATAAAGCCGTCCAGCAGAAACATATTGAAACTAGAAAAAAGAGACGTCGAAGTATCGATTTCCGCAGAGTATTTTTCATGAATATTCAATCTCCCAAATTGTTCATACATTTCCTGTGATGTAGTAGATCGAAATTGAAAACGTCGGTAATTGTATTTTATTATTATCGTGACTATATGAACTTATGAAACATGAATTAAAGTAATGATACAATTCATGACCAGAATATCATGATGAGCGCACGAACGTTTTAGAGCTAATTCAGGACAAAATATGCTATACGGTTCAACACATAGATGCAAATTGCGAATTATGGGATAATAACAACTTTCCAATGAATAATCCTATATGCAATAGATATCATAATGGAAATAGCTAGAAACAACTTCCTCCAATCTCTATTTGAAGTGAATCCTAGGCTTCGATAAAAAATTAAATGAAACGTGAGGTGAGGAAAATCGAGTGTGGTGTGCCTCTGGGTACAGTGATAGGACTTATACTTTTCTCTCGATTTATGTTAATGTATTATTTTTAATACAGTCTGAAAGAAATACTTAGCTTTGCTGGTGGTACGGTAATTCTTTTTAATGGAGAAGTCGGAGACAGTCTAAAAAACGATATGGAAGTTAGACATTTCTTTAATAAAAACATTCTTTGACAACAGACAACTATTTATATTGATAAAACATTTTTTCTATTCTTTACTACATATGAAAACACTGCCAGATTTTCAACAACTCACTTTGTCAAGTAACCAACGAATTTTTTGTGTAAATTCCATCAAATACCTCAAAATTATAATAAATCCGAGGATATATTGAAAAATTCTTAGCCTGCTATAGAACCAAACAAAATTTCAATGTCAAAATATTTTATTACTCAGCATATTCTCCTCTTAATTGGATACATTTATTACAGCGAACCTGCAACGTCTCTAGACCTTTAAAAAATGATGTTTCTTCTTGCTCTGCAAACGAGACCTCCACAGCTTTTATTACCTCCTCGTTGGAAGAAAATTTTAAACTTTTTTTCAGTTCAGGAAAGAGATGATAGTCGGACGGAGCCAAATCTGGTGAATAAGGGGGGTGTTCTAGTAATTCAAACCCTAAATCACGATTTTTTTGCATAGCAACTTGAGATTTGTGTGCAGGGGCGTTGTCCTGCAAAAACAAAACACCTTTGGATAGCTTACCGCGTCTTTTCTCTTTAATTTTTTCCCGTAGAGTGGTCAGTAATGTCGAAAAGTAACCTCCAGTTATTGTTCTACCCTTATCCAGAAAATCAATAATGATTAATTACTCCATGGCAATCCCAAAAAACTGAAGCAAGAACTTTTCCAGCAGATTTTTGGACACCAAACTTCTTAGGTCTTGGAGAACTGGAGTGTTGCCATTCCATCGATTGTTGCTTTGTTTCTGGATCATAGAAATGTACCCAAGTCTCATCCATAGTAACAATTCGGTTTAAGAAGTCTACTTCGTTTTCAAATCGAGCACAGATCGAACGCGATGCTACTACCCTTGCACGCTTTTGGTCATCTTTCAAACATTTGGGGATCCATTTTGCAGCAATTTTTCTCATGCCCAAATTGACGTGAACTATATGATGAACGCGTTCGTATGAAATATTCAGTGCTTCAGATATCCGTTTTAGCCCAATTCGACGGTCTGTTAAAATCATGTCATGAACTACATCGATATTTTCGGGGACTGACACAGAAACTGGCCTTCCCGATCGGTCATCACCTTCAATGGAAAATTTACCTCTTTTGAAGCTTGCAGTCCAATTTTTCACGGTCGCATACGAAGGACATTGATCACCAAGGGTATTAAGCATATCTTCGTAAATCTGCTTACCTCTCAACTCTTTTAAATATAGGTACTTGATGATGGCTCGATACTCCAATTTTCGATTTTCACAATTTCGGTGGACATATTTTTTCTTTTAATTTATTGCGTAACTCTGGTTTACTTTTTCGACGTCAAACTTTACGCTGACACTTCTAATAAGTTATTGTTCGTTGCTATGGTAACGCAATATTTTGTTTATCACATTTACTGCTACCCTATTCAAATCTGGCTACCCACGGTGCTGACATACTTTTTTGAAAATTCATGGTATAATTTTATTGCAGTTTACAACAAACATGTTTACAACAAAGTGAGTGTACAAATTTTAGTCAAAATGGCCGTGTCGGCCAAAGCCGTCACGCGCACTGAGAATTGTAACCGAATCAGCAGTGCAGATGTCGGCTTTGGCCGTTATACGGGTTATATGGTTATATTCGGTTGATTATTGCATTATTTTCAGACTCAAATTCATAACAATACACACTTGCAGATAAAAAACTATATATTTAAAAACATAGGTACAAAATACAAACTGTTATATAACTGTTATATACCGGACAATTGATTCACCAGTTTTTAATTTTGTCGTCTTCACATCATTCGGCGTTTTTTTGCGATCAGCTCTCAGGGTACCCGTACAAAAGGTTTTTCGGTCCAACAGTTTGACGGCAAAATCGTAGCTATTATAAAAATTGTCCATATAAAGACAATGGCCAAGATCCAAATAACCCTCCATCAAGTGAAGAACGACGTTTGTAGCGTGTCCCTTACCACAAATGACATCCAACTGACCCGTTTATACCGCAAACTTCACCATGAGACCATCGGGCTCCGTTAGAACATATAACTTGATTCCGTACTTGTGTCTTTTATTTTTTATATATTGTCTGAAAGACAGTCTCCCCCTCCACAGTACCATTGATTCGTCCAGTGAGAGATTTTGGCTCGGAACATAAGTATCGGACATTTTTTTATTGAAATAATCAATCAACGGGCGGATCTTGAATAGCCGATCTTCAGGAATTAGTTCACCGTCTGCAGGATTTCGGGCGAAGAGCAGGCATCTCATAATAAGTAAAAATCTGTCTCTACTCAGGGCAGACATGAAAAAAGGCATATTGAAGAATCTAGAAGTTTTCCAGTAGTCTTGTAGCCTATTTGTTGAATGGGTCCCCATATGTAGAAAAACGCCAAAAAATACCTGCAATTCTTCCGGAGTAACATCTCTCCAACGTACAATTCGTGACGAAGGGCCTGTATTTTCTGACAGCAAAACTTCAACAGCATATCTATTGGTTTCTTCACAAATCAAATTTAAAAAATTGTCGTCAACCAGGAATCTGAAAAAGTCCATCGGCGTGTTTCCTGAAACAGAAAAAATGACTTCAAACATAGCAGGAGGCTTTGTCTTTTCGAAACAATCTAAACTGTGAACAAAAAAATGAGTAGAGCATAAAGGTCTGACATACTGATTGAAAATACCCCAAACCTTCTGCATCTATTCACTTTGGAATAATTATTTGATAGAAAAAAAAATATGAAAAGAGCTAGTTTCACACCTTTTGGTACAACAAGTAGCCCTGTTGGACCAGTGAAGTCAATTTGTTTCATAGTAGATGAATCGGAAAGCCATATGGGGTATGATGCAGTTGTGGGGGTGACATGCTGCGGTATAGCTCCTGAGGTAATCGTTTGCTCTACACTAATATTATCAGAAGTTTCGATGGAGTTAGAATCGTCTGCATCGATTACGGAAGCTTCTTGCATGTCGGGAATGTCTTCTGGTATGTCTTCGTCGAGGTCGGAGTCCACCTCTGCAAAGTCGCCATACGAATCCATAATAAAATTTGGATCAGCGATGTCGTCGTCAGAATTGCATAATAATTCTTCTAATTATTTTTCAAAGGAAACGTAAAACGTTTTTTGGAATCTCTTCTTGGCCTTTTCGAAATGGACGGGCCTGCTTCATCTGAATCACTCATCGCGGATGCCCTGATATATTTTTTACGTATATTCGACACTTTAGTACACGCTCACACAAATACAAGCACTTCCTTCCACTGCTAAGCTCAAACTGGCTTGTTGAAACCGTGATTGTCAGTGTCGGCCAAAGTCGACATGCGCACCTGATCATAACTACAATTGTCGTCCAGGCAGCGTTGCCAACTCAGATTTTGAAAAAGACGTAGGTTGGATAAGAAAATTACGTAGATTTGGTAAAATTTACATATGAAAAGTTCGTAGATCTACGTACTTTTTTTCTGAGTGAAATAATGATGATAATGATGACTGAAAAGAGTGTTTTGTTTTACAATTCATTTAAATTATTAATTTTCATTATTAATTTCAGGCAATTTGAATTTATACAGTTATATTTATTAAAATGTTTAATGTGTTCTTGCGAATACTCGCATTTTTTTAAAACCACTTTTTGTAAAAATTAAGCCTGTTAGCGTTTCAGTGGGAAGCTTTTTTCAACCCAACCTGAATACTTTTTGTCTTTTTCCACAGGTGTGAATATTTTTGTTCATAAGGCAGCTTTCTTTTTTCAAGTGTTCATTGGTATGAAACGGAACGGAGCGTTTAATAACTGTTTTTGTTAAAGAAATGGAAATTATGCCCATTCAGTCCAATCAGTTATGTTATTTTGCAAATTTGTACAATTTGATAGAAAATACGTAGATTCTGACGCTGAAGTTCGTAGGTTTGCAGGAAAGACCTGAAGTACGTAGATCTACGTAAAAAGACGTAGAGTTGGCAACGCTGCGTCCAGGGCCGTCATGAGCAGTGAAAGTGTTATGCAGGGAACTGGTCTAGGCTAACTAGATATCAATACATCCTCGCATACATAATCGACCAAATTCACATGATGAAATTTGGTCCTCAAAAAGTATCGATTTATTTGGAATACATTTTGGCAATAAAATATCCTTGATCTGAAATAGAAAAAACATTATATTACAGTCATCTATGCGACGGTCTTCTTGGATGGAAAGGAATATCTGAAACTCACCTACGCCCACTGAGGGTCATTCAAAAGAGCTTCCTAAAACTGATGTGATCCAAAAAGTCAACATTTTCAAGAGAACATTCATCTGAAGAATCGGGAGTACTAGAAGTAAAGCAAATATACTTCAAAAAAAGCAATATCAGACACTATAACAATAGGAATAAATTTGTTAGTTTTGGGATGGAAAAAACTCAATAGTTAATATTTTCAGAGCAGTACGTACATAATAACGTGTATCTATTCAGACACTATTTTCTTTCTTTTTTGTTTCGGTGTGCAGGGTCCATACCAGAGATAATAAGAATAAAAAATGAGATTAAACATAGAACTGTTCCCAACAAAACTGGTTATAGAATGACCCATAATTACAAAACAAGGCGTCATATTCAATTACCTCGGACACACAGATCTATTGGTCACGAAATTATACAATAGTCTACCACTAGACATTCATTTAAGAAAAAATTGAGATACACAAATAATGCACAATTGAATAATTGAACCAAAAAAGTTAATGAAGTGTTTTACTATAATTCGACCATTGTTAGATTACATGTCTAATTGACATAATATATGGATGTTTGTGAACAAGTTGTTTTTTATTAATAATAGGACAATTGTAAAATTCCATGTCTAGATATACAGTGTCCTTCAAAGAGTTTGCATCATATTGGAAAAACTTTTATTGAATATTTCCATCGTATGTTAAAAATCCCATATGAAGCGGGACATTTTCGATCAATTACAGCGAAAAATTCCCGGCGGGACATTTTCAGGCTGAAAATTACGCGGTAGGTATCGAAAATTACCCGCTCTGTCCGTGTATCTATAGTAACGATTGTTAAAATATACATTTGTCATCTCGACAGGCATAAATACTGAATTTATATGTACCTACCTGCTTAATGTAAATTTAAATAAAATTTCAAACTCAGCACAAACATTTTTGTTTTAACTCCGGAAATATTCTACCGAATTACACTCGTGCATCAAAATAAACCTGATAATTCAATTTAATATTATGTTTATGGCTTAAAAAAATATTTATATATATATATATATATAACGCTAGAAGAACAACAGATAAAATGTATATAAATATTGATTCAATAATAATTTCACTCTAAGAGAGTTTTAACAAATTGCCTGTATTTTTCGAGGATGAATCTTTTTGTCTTTTAAATAGTGGTTTGGAATAAATATTTATTATATTGTCAGGTACAGTGTTATATAATTTAACTGACCTGAAAGAATATTATCTTTGTGAAATTGACTTTTTCACAGTTTGATAGATGAGTTGGTTATGATGTCGTGTGTTGTAGTGGTGATTTCGTGATGTTGCTTTATTTTTGCCGAAATGATATTTCACGTTTATGCAAAAGTAATATATAGTAGTAGTATGTATAATTGTCTCATGTCCATAATTTCACATTCTTTGTACAGAAGATCCGATGAGAAACGCGAGTTTTTAGACATTATGAATTTCACGAATCTCTTTTGTAATACCTCTAAGGGATTAAGGTGTACACGCAGAGCTGATCCCCATATGCTGTAATACCATATCTCAAGTGGCTTTCCACTAGGGCACCATATAATTGTTTAAGATCCCTGTAAGGTAAATAATTTTTGATGAAACAAAAATTGTAAAGGATGGTCTGAAGGTTTTTGCTTGTATATTTTATATGAGAATCCCACCTTAAGTTCTATTTATATATACGCCTAGGTATTTGATTTCTCTCAAAGACTCAATTTTTATTGTTTTTCCTTGTTCAATGACATCAAGAATTTCAAATGGACAATCATTTGATAAGTTGCAGGTAAGAGGATGAAAGTTAGTTTTTCTCAAATTGACCGTCAGGGGCCTCTGGTCAAACCATTTTTTGAGCAATTGGAAATCTGCTTCCACTTTATATTTCAAATCAAGCCAAGTGTCTGCCTCATAGAATATTGCAGTATTCAATTATTTTTCCAGCGCTATTCAAATTGAATAATTCGTTTAGATACAAATTGAATAGCAGAGGACCTAGACCGTACCATGAGGAACTCCACATTCTATTTGATTTTGATTGCTCATTGTGACTGCAATTCTCAAAACTTGCATTCTCTTTTGAAGATAGCTTTCAGAAAGTTTCCTCTGACACCATTGTTTTCTAGATGAACTGAAATTCTCGGGATTTCCCATTTTTGAAATATTCTCAGGCGATCAAGTTCGAAATATGAAATATTGTATATAGTAGGAGGAATTCGAATTTTGCGAAAATTTTTATTTTACATTTTTCGATAAATCGAAAACTTCCTTCAGACGTAACTTGAAGAGCTGATTCCGATTATCGTCTCAGATTCGACAAAGGGATAACTTGAAAAGGACAAATTTTTCTACGAAAAAATGCACCCATCCACAAAAACTACATTTTTTAAATGAATTAGCCTTCTGATTCGAAAAACAAGTACACTCTCGGATTCAGAAGGATATTTTCTATAAATCTAAGTAAATCTCGCGGGATTCCGCATGTTTTAAATAGTCCCAGGCGGTCAAAGTCGAAAAATGCAATGTTGTGTATAGAAGAAGGAAATTGAATTTTGCGAAAATTTTTGTCTTCCATATTTCAAAAAATCACAAACTTTCGTCGGACGTATGTCGACAACACTGCTAGAGTATATAATCTAAATGTTTTTCACTGTTTTGTCGACAGTAGGAGAGAGCTTGTTTTCAACATTTCTAAGAACATTGGCCAAAATTCATCTGGAAATGTCAGGACGAACAAGGAATATTGCGGATATACCGGGGTCGTTGGTTTTTTGTTGTATTATTATGTGCCGCAGTTCTTCAATTGATTCGCGTTTGGTTTTATAAACAACTGACTCGGAACACAAACAGCTTTTGTAAAAAAAATCACTCGGATTTTTACTGACAAATACAACATCTCGTGGCCAGTCTTGTGAAATATTCGCACCGCACAGCAGGTTAATTATCGTACAAACGGTAGAGGCATCGCGAATGCGTAGCCCACGCAGCCATTCATAACCTCCAAGATAACCGGATTGTCGAGAAATGTTAATGCCGCGTGCATACAGGGGCTGATGATTGATGCGCCGAAGAAGAACCAGAACGACGGCCTTGTCGGTTGGAATTTGTCCCGCTGATCGCGGGTTCAATAAAGCCACAACAAATAAAAGAATATCGCGTGCATACCGGGGTCGATGTTTATTCGTTGTTTTCCTTTCTCTGGTAAATTTTGGTTGTTTCTGAGTCCGATCCCGAATGGGCGATATTGTTGTTATTATTACGATACCGAAACTCTGCAGACGTGGAGAGCTTCAATGTTTTTTTATTGGAATATGAAGAATCGCATGCGTACGTTTTTCTCTGTATAGGTCTATCATTTGATAATTTTTTAAAATTGAGAAACATCCACAATATACCCGGCGTTGCCTAGCTAAGGAAGTATGATATTAGATTCATAGTGTGTATGGTGAAAATGTGTGACGTTACTGAATCTTCACTAAGCTTTCATAAAAATTTCAGAGTTTTCCAGAAAATTATAAATGTCCTGAATCGTCCTGCTCCGCTAGGACAACTAAAGGAACTGACATTTAATAATTTTGTCCATACTTTGAGGAACTTTCTAAAATCTATGATAAAAATTGTTTCAAATATGGTTCAGTTTTAAATAATTTCTAAAAACCACATAATCCTCCAAAAAACGTTGAGGAAGCGAGATATTTGTTTGGTAAGATGTTATACAGCACGGAAAGTCAAGTTTTCCTCAAACTAGCGAATTAAGAATTCTGAGCAAATATTGATTTAGGCCTTACAAGTTGAAATTCATTAACGTCGTTCCGTACCTGCAAGGTAATAATACAAATAATCACTAAATCACACTGGAATGATACGTACGGATCTTTTCCGTTTACAACAAAAATAGTCTCCGCCACTGTCACTGTTAGATTAACGAATTGATTCGCATCGATATGATGCGCCACGTTACGGCTGTTTTATCATGCACTTTTCAATTTTGTACTGTTTCAATCTATAGTATACAGGGCAATTCAAATGCGACCCCCACCATTGGGATCTCCTAAACTACAGGAGATACGTCGAAGCTTAAATTGGGGAAAAGTTGCGTATTCTGGTGCTTAACAAAATTCTGTTTTGAAACTTGGAAAATTCCGAGTATTTCCGGAAATATCGGGAAAAAACTGAAAATAGGAATTTTCGTTTTTATTTTTTTCTATCGTTATTTGACAAGATGGCTCAAAACCAAAAGTACATTTTCATTGATACTTTTTTTCAGCTACACGTTTTCATGTTCAGATTTACTATCCGACGTTTCGTCTTCTGGCATTCATCATCAATTTTTTTTTCTGTTATGGGCGCCATATTGTTTTTTTATACAGAAAAATAGTAATTCTCATTCTGTTATGATTTGCACTTCTGAAACCACAGATATTAAAAAAAAACAACTTCATATAAGATGGTCATGACTCCATCGAAAAATTTTGTTTAATAAATACTAGTTGTCAGAACTCATTAAACATCATAAGTTTGCACAAATACTTCAGTCGAAATGTCCTCATTCTCAAATGAAGAAAAACGAGATATGCTGAAACTTTATTATAAATTTGATAGGAATAGTACGGAAACAGCACAAATTTATTTTGAATTATATCCGGCAAGACAACAGCCGGATAGAACATTATTCGGAATTTTGGACAAACTCTTGGATGAGTACGGTGCGTTTCAAAAACCAAGAATGTATATGGAAGCAGAATGGAACAAAATGTTAGACGTAACTTATTAGCCGAGGTAAAATAATTGTTCATTCCATATTCGAAGAAGTATAATTATTTTTGGTACTTTTTTAGATAAATGCAGATCCTTCCAAATCAACACATCAAGTCTCGGCAGAAATGGATGTGCCACGGACGAGCGTTTGGAGGGAATTCAAAAAAAGTGGTTTGAAATGTTATAAGATACATATTTCACAAAAATTACATCCAGGTGATCCTGAGAGAAGGATGGAATTTTGTAGCTCGTTCTCGAATAGGGTAGACCCTACAAACTTCTTGAAAAACATTATTTGGACCGACGAAAGTACTTTTTCGAACAGTGGTGTTTTTAATAGAAATAATGAGCCCATTTGGAGTGAAAATAATCCACGACACTTCAGAGAAGTCAGACCACAAGTTCGGTTTCGTTTGAATGTGTTGGCTGGAATTTATAACGACCGAATACTTGGACCTCATTTCTTCTCTAATACTTTGAACGGGGATACCTATCTTCCGTTCTTAAGAAACGAATTCGAAGAATATATGGATACGTTTCCCCTTGTTAATTATAACAGCTGCTGGTTTCAGCATGACGGGGCTCCTCCACATAATAAAAGAGCAGTTTGCGAATATTTACACCAAAGATTTCCTAATAGGTGGTTAGGAAATTCTGGACCAGTGAGGTGGCCGGCAAAGTTACCTGACCTTACAGTTTTGGATACTTTCTTGTGGGGCATTTTAAAGAACAGAATCTATGGAGAGCAAGAATATGACACAGTAGATGAACTTAGAGACAATATCATCACGCAATTCAGGTCTATC
Source organism: Chrysolina oricalcia (assembly GCA_944452925.2). NCBI lineage: Eukaryota > Metazoa > Arthropoda > Insecta > Coleoptera > Chrysomelidae > Chrysolina > Chrysolina oricalcia. The sequence goes on from OX101812.2 coordinate 64,177,890, forward strand.
AGAAGAAGGGATATAGTTAGGGCTGTTCCTAATTTGAGTCGACGAGCTCGGTTATGTATTCAAGAGGAAGGCCATCATTTCGAACACTTGTTGTAATACTTTTTGTGCATTTTTTACAAGCTCATGATTTTATTCTTGTTTTTTGAAACGCACCGTACTTAGCCAAGTGTTTGCCCAAAATTTTCAATAATGTTCTACCCGGCTGTTGTCTTTCCGGATATAGTTCAAAATAAATTTGTGTTGTTTTCGTACTATTCCTATCAAATTTATAATAAAGTTTCAACATATCTCGTTTTTCTTCATTTGAGAATGAGGACATTTCGACTGAAGTATTTGTGCTAACTTATGATGTTTAATGAGTTCTGACAACTAGTGTTTATCAAACAAAATTTATCGATGGAGTCATGATCATCTCAGATGAAGTTGTTTTTTTTTTAGTATCTGTGGATTCGGAAGTGCAAATCATAACAAATTATACATCAATGAAATCAGAATGAGAATCACTATTTTTCTGTATAAAAAAACATGGCACCCATAACAGAAAAAAAAGTTGATGTTGAATGCCAGAAGACGAAACGTCGGATAGTAAATCTGAACATGAAAACGTGTAGCTGAAAAAAAGTATCAATGAAAATGTACTTTTGGTTTTGAGCTATGTTGTCAAATAACTATAGAAAAAAATAAAAACGAAAATTCCGATTTTCAGTTTTTTCCCGATATTTCCGGAAATACTCGGAATTTTCCAAGTTTCAAAACAGTATTTTGTTAAGCACCAGAATACGCAACTTTGCCCCACTTTAAGCTTCGACGTATGTCCTGTAGTTTAGGAGATCCCAATGGTGGGGGTCGAATTTGAATTGCCCTGTAATTTTATCCTGCAATTTTACGAAGAGTAGTTTTACTCAAAAAAAATCTATATTTTAATTAGTTTGGATAAAAATATTTTACAATGAATAATGAAAATAACTTTCCGGGTAAGAGTAAAATATTCTGAACAGATAGGACTAGAGATGCTCGAAAAATTTGAGCAGACGTTTTAGAGAATATGGGGAACAGCCTTATCACCTTGAAGGAAAGTGACTTTGATGTTACGATCAATGTCGAAATAAGCAATATTCTATATAGAAGGAAATCCAATTATGCGAAAATTTTTTTTTTCCATTTTTCGAAAATTAGCAAACTTTCCTCAGACGTAACTCGACGAGCTGATTCCGAATATGACCTCAAAAATTGAATTCGACAAGGGAGTAACTGGAAAAGTACATTTTCGGATTAAGAAGGAAATTTTCTATAAGATGAAGTAATATTCTCGGGATTCCGCATTTTTGACATATTCCCTGACGATCTGATTCCGAATGTTGCCTCAAAAATTGGATGTGATAAAGGGGTGCCTTGAAATAGGCTAATTTTTCTACGAAAAAATGCACCTACCCACGTAATCACCATTTTCTAAATGAAGTAGCGTACTGATTCAAAAAACAAGTAGATTGTCGGATTCAGCAAATTTTCTATAAGATGAAGTAATAATCGCGGGATTCCGAATTTTTTAAATATTCCAAGGCGATCAAAATCGAAGTATGTAATTTTCAATATCGAATTTTGGGAAAATTTTCATTTTCCATCTTTCGAAAAATCGAAAACTTCCCTCAGACATAACTCGAAGAGCTGATTCCGGATATCACATCAAAAATTAGATTCAATAAAGGAGTAAATTGAAAAGGAAAAATTTTTTGTACGAAAAAAGGCGCCCATCCACAAAGTCAACAGTTTCTAAATGAATTAGCCTACTGATTCGAAAAACAAGTGCCTTTTCAAAATTATCCCAACGTTAGTGCTTGGTATAGGCCTGTTGATATTTTTAAATTTTTGGGATTATTTTCAATTGCTCCTAAAATTTCTCTCACCGTCCTATCCCTATTTGATTCATATAATTTTTGGAATTTTCCTCTCAAATTGACCACCATCAATAAGGTTGTGTTGCAATCTTGCGAAAATGTCTCTAAAAGGTTTTCGTCTCTTGTGGTACAAATTGCATTTTCTGCGGTTTGTACACAGAGAAAAAGGTGTGGTGATATTACAATAATTTCTGGTAGTATATATGACAGCAATAACATATACCAACTTCAACCATAAAATATTTTTACTTTTCATCAGTATTTTACCACCTACTGTTAATACTGTTATTTCTATCATAATTTATTGAAGATACCTTTATCTTTTCTCGATTTTTCTCAGTGTATAAAACAAACAATCATATCCCATTTTCAGTTCTCATTCTTCATTGCAAATGTGTTTGAGACAGAATCCAGTGAACATTTGCATTTTGTCTTATGGCTGCGTCGTCTAAAGCCTACTTGTTCAAAGTGTGCTTTTCAAAATCTACATGAAAAAACTAAAAGCTCTGCATTTCAAAGATGACTCTAGCAATCAAGTGTGCTACATTTTTGGAATGGTAATTTCAAGCTCTACTGAAATATGCAAGAATACACAAGTTGTCTCATTTAAAAAAATAATTTTTTTCATTAATAACTATTGATATGTCGGGGCGTGGCGCAGTGGTTAGAGCGTCTGACTTTGGGTCGAAAGGTCCGGAGTTCAAGCCCCAGTTGCGGCTGGGATTTTTTAATTTAATTTGACCGATTAAATTATTCAAATCTCGTGGCTAGACTGGGGTGAGTCCTGCACGATTCACTGTTGCGTTACAATTAACAGTGCTGCTCCTAAGGTGGCGCATGGAGTTAGTAACAAGGCCTATCCAGAACACGTGGGTAATGACCATAGCAGTCGATGCCAGAACACCACAGAAAAAAAATAAATAAAAAAATAACTATTGATATACGATTCGAAAAAATGTATTACGTAAACCCTTGAATTCTCTGTAAAAATGTGCATTGTGAATGTTTTCATAGAAACGAAGAGTTTTTGGCAGGAAGAAAGTTACAGCAACTTTTCGAAAATGCATTCTCGAAGAATATGCTGTAACTCAGAAACGATGACAGATATCGATATGCGGCTTTCACCACTGAGTTTATGATAAAAAGTGACCCTTAGACGCAGTCATCAGTTTTCATCTATGTAGTTCGAAAACAGGTCTTTCCCTTCAATTTGGCCCACTCTGTTCATTGAATTGCTTGCGATGCTTATAACCGCTTCCTGGCGTTACTAGAATTTATCATAATCTTCTCGGCGCTTCCTTTCTCACCCATGACTACTCCCATGAAATATCTCATAAATAATTCAGACTTTCATCTGCTCCACTCTTCATACCGTACATTCAAAGCGCCTTGATGATTATGTTACTTTCGTAATTAATTTTGTTGAAAGACAAATGACATTGTGCGATAAAAAACTTTTGTCTCGAAAGGTTTTTTCCTGAAACTTGTATTGCGCCGAGTAGAGTTTTTTGTTACTGAACTTTGTTTAGATAATAGTAATGAACGCTTTTATGCCTTGAAGATTATTTGTACAGGAGTTCATACTGTGTGAAGAGATTAGAGATTAGATAAAAGATTCATTCGCTGTTGACTGCATCATTTTTTAGATTCGTTTAGGCTAAACTCCATGATTTTCTACGAAGTGACCTCTGATTGAGTATCTGAAATTGATCACCCCATGTATTTTTAAAAACGCGGAAAACAGTAGGACTCTTAACATTAGGTATCTTGATTATTTTTCAAAAAAAAAAAAATCGTTTCAACTCTGTGGGTTAGTAACGGATAGGTACAGTTACAATGATATTGATAAAATGTTACATTTTGTTGAGTCGAAAGGTTCAAAATAATTGTCACATTGCAGTTCTCGCCTAAAATGTTTGATATATTTCTTTCAATTTTTTTTATTTAATCACGACTTGTTTTTTTGCATGAATATACATGCTAAATAATCATTTACATATCCTTTTTGTGCAACTGTCAGAAAAAATTGACATTTCTGCATTTCTATTGATTAATGTTTACTTTTTTCACCGTGAAAAAAGTATTTTGTCCACGACTATTGTATAAAATATTCATAATGCATGTGTTTCTTCAAGAATTACGATATCCATTAATCACTAGTGATTAATGAAATCATTATTCACTACCATCAATATGACAATAGCTATTTGTGTGTTTGGAGCGCAAAGTGATTGATTGCCGCTCGACAAAAAGAGTTGCGACAATCTTTAGAGAGCGGCAATGACACTTTGTACTCGAAACACACACATGATTTTTACTACAAACGCAGCTCTTAGATATAAAAACGATCGACACTTCATTTAACATAGACACATATTACCTATGAGAAAATCCCAAATTTAAAAGATATCCAAATATCCAATAATTTACATCTCTAAAAAAAGGAAAAAAGGGAAATAAATTGCCTGAAAAAAAAATAACCGTATTCCGAGATCGAAGCCAGTTTGGTAGGCCGAATCTCTAACCTTGACACCACCGCAGTTCCTAAGAAAGCTCGTTTATGAATAACAAAAACTTCAAAAAAAGTTCAGACTTATTGCCTTCAATCAATTTTGAACATTGTGTTACTATAAATATTACTATTAATATTAATGAATAGTTGAATTTGTTTTCAATTAGTTATAATACAAATTCCATGTTACTCGAATAGAAATAAAAATTATGATTAGTTTACAAAGTATTATTCATGGGTCGTGGACAAACTATAGTATTCTACTTGCATATTATGGCTATTATTCACTTGGATGTTTTACGACACTCGCCTGCGGCTTGTGCCGTAAACTTGATCCACGTGAATAATAGCCATCATAATATGCTCGTTGAATAATATACTATTTTTCACAGTGAAAGAATACTTTTTTCACTGCCAAAATAATTCACAAAATAAACATGAAATATTACTTTTGAACGATTTATTTTTAAAAGAGTCAAATATTAATTGATTATTCATCATAAAACAATTTCATTTATTGGAATAATAATTGATAGTAAAATTAGAAAAACTACTTCCAATATAAATTCCCGAAGATGTTCCATGTTGCTGCTGATCAGAAACGTTAGATATTTCGAATGTCACTGTGAATGCACATCATTCAAAAATTCAAAATCCTCGAGGTAGTTGTGAATAAAAAACATAATCCCGATATTTTCATTCATTATTTTGAGAGGTAAGTGAAATAGGAGACCTACATACACACTCGACAAGTATGGGAAAGTATCACACTATGCAAATTTTTATTACGACAAGAATTTAAAATTTGAAAAATAGAACAAAATACTTATTTTGAAAAATCATTTTTCCTGGGATTCTTTGTGCTGGAATGATTCTTGGAGAGGCTGAGAATAAGACCTTTTACACAAAATATTTTGCCTGGCAAAATTTTATCTCATACGGCCTTTTCAAAATATGAATAAAACGAAGAAATGCCAACTTTGAAAAATCATACGAAGCTAATCGTGGATTTTTGTGCGGATTTTTTGGGCTGGAAGGATTCTTAGAGAGGCAGTAAATAAGACCTTTGATACGAAATATTTTGCCGGGCAAGATTTTACCTGATATTTCCAAAATGTGAAAAAACGACGAAACGCTAACTTTGAAGAATCATACGAAGTTAACCGGGGATTTTCGTGCGAATATTTTGGGCTGGAAGGATTCTTAGAGACGTAGTGAATGAGACCTTTCACACGAAATATTTTGCCGGGCAAGATTTTATCTCATACGGCCCTTCCAAAATGTGAAAAAAAACGACGAGTTTCTAACTTTGAAAAATCATACGAAGCTAACCGCTGATTTTTGTGCGATTTTTTTGGACTGAAAGGATTCTTAGAGAGGCAGTGAATGAGACCTTTCACACGAAATATTTTGCCGAGCAAGATTTTACCTCATACGACCCTTCCAAAATGTGAAAAAAACGACGAAATGCTAACTTTGAAAAATCATACGAAGCTAACCGGGGATTTTCGTGCGAATATTTTGGGCTGGAAGGATTCTTAGAGACGTAGTGAATGAGACCTTTCACACGAAATATTTTGCCGGGCAAGATTTTATCTCATACGGACCTTCCAAAAAGTGAAAAAACGACGAAATTCTAACTTTGAAAAATCATACGAAGGTAACCGCGGAATTTTGTGCGATTTTTTTGGGCTGGAAGGATTCTTAGAGAGGTAGTGAATAAGACTTTCCACTCGAAATATTTTGCCGGCCAAGATTTTGCCTCAGACGGCCCTTTCAAAATGTAAAAAAACGACGAAATGCTAACTTTGAAAAATCATACGAAGCTAACCGCGAATTATAGTTCTAATATTTTGGGCTGGAAGGATTCTTAGAGAGGCAGTGAATAAGACTTCCTACTCGAAATATTTTGCCGAGCAAGATTTTGACTCATACGGCCCTTTCAAAATGTGGAAAAAAATGACGAAATGCTAACTTTCAAAAATCATAGTAAGCTAACCGCGGAATTTTGTGCGACTTTTTTGTGCTGAAAGGATTCTTAGAGATGCAGTGAATAAGACCTTCCAAGCGAAATATTTTTCCGGGCAAGATATTACCTCATACGGCCCTTCCAAAAAGTGAAAAAACGACGAAATGCAAACCGCGGATTTTTGTGCGAATTTTTTGGGTTGGAAGGATTCTCAGAGAGGCAGTGAACAAGACTTTCTACTCGAAATATTTTGCCTCAAACGGTATTTCGAGTAGGAAGTCTTATTTTCTGCCTCTCTTAGAATCCTGCCAGTCTAAGAAAATTCGCACAAAAATCCGCGGTGAGCTTCGTATGATTTTTCAATGTTAGCATTTTGTCGTTTTTCTCACATTTTGAATGTGCCGTATGAAGTAAAATCTGGTTCGGAAAGACATTTCGTGAAAAAGGGCTTATTCTCTTCCTCCCAAACAATCATTCCAGCCCAAAAGATTCGCAAAAAAGCCGCGGTTAGTTTCGTATGATTTTTCAAATTTGGCGTTTCATCGGTTTTTTCTCATTTTGGAAGGGCCGTATGAGGCAAAGTCTTTCCCGGCAAAATATTTTGAGTAGGAAGTCTTATTCGTGCCTCTCTAAGAATCCTCTCAGTCCAACAAATTCTCACAAAAATCCGCGGATAGCATCGTATGATATTTCAAATTCAGCATTTCGTCGTTTTTTTTCACATTTTGAAAGTGCCGTATGAGGTAAAATCTTGCCCGGCAAAATATTTCGTGTTATAGGTCTTATTCACTGCCTCTCTAAGAATTCTTCCATCCCAAAATATTAGCACGAAAATCTGCTGTTGGCTTCGTATGATTTTTCAAAGTTATCATTTTGCCGTTTTTTTTTCAAATTTTGATGAGGTTGATATTTATATAATACAATCATTATATTTGATTTCCAATGAAAAAATCTATTGAGAGATGGATCAGGAGGTGTAACAAGTTCTTTGATATAACTATTTGAACTATTGGATGAACATCTATTAGAAATTTCGGCAGATGGCTGTCACTCAAAATGACAGCCTGACTCAATGAATCTTTCATATCGGTTGAACATGAAGTGCTGACTGTATTTTTGCGCAAAAATCTGCGTGCAAGAATTTCACTATTCCATCCACTCTCACGAGATATGTGTTGAGGCTGACGACCTTTGTTATAATATTCAATTGCCATTCTTATTCTTAAATTATTGACATAATAGTCCAAGATCCCAGGGCCGCCAGACGTCTCTCAATTTTGAACGATCGAAATGTGTACGATTGAGTAGTGTAACTATGTACTATGATCGTATGCCTACCTGCCAGCTTTGCCAGACGACCATTTTCCAGATATCAAGGAATCAAGGCGCTTAAAAAATTTACTTACTTTAGTTGAATCCTCAGTATACAGATACATATTTCTAAATCTACCCCGGAGCCCCGAGTTCAAATCCCATCTCCGACATTTTCTTTTTGCAAAAATATTTTAATATTTTCCGAAATAGTTTTATTCCTAAATAATTTTTGGAAATATTTTTAACTTTTGTTTTTCCTAGCTCTGATAATCATGGGGTACGAAAATCTCGTGTTTCGAGTCTTTGCCTTGCACTAAGGAAATCTTAACAAAATGTTTTATTCACTAAAATTCTGTATTAAATTCAAATTTCCTTTTAAAAATCCTCCCAGAGTCGATGCCATTTCCAACCGAGATGGCTGAATCTAGTGTGACGCGTCAGGGATTATTAAAAAAAAAATTTGTCGGAGGTGAGATTTGAACTCGGAGCTCCGAAGTGGAAGCCCGCGACGATGTGAACAAACCCACCAGGTTTTACAAATATATATCTGTAGACTGAGGATTCAACTAAAGTGATTAATGTTTTTACGTACCTTGATTCTATGATATATGAAAAATGGTCGTCTGGCCAAGCTAGCAGGTAGGCATGCGATCGTAGTACTTGCAATTGTACACATTTCGTTCGTTTAAAAATAAGTGACGTCTGGCGGCCCTGGGATATTACTCTATAATCTATATACAGTTTCATCAACGTTATATCTGACACGTGATTCCTTCTTTAAAGTTTTTTGTCCAATTTCAAGGGTAGTTTCAATAAATCAAATCTGGATCGCTGGCTCTTTTTTCAGTAACAGTTCGGAAGCAAAATAGCTTGAAGGCATATTTCGACTAAATAAAAAGTTTATGAGTCTACTGCGCAAGACTCCTAGTGTTATATCCACTCTTTGGCCTTGCTGGGAATCGAACCCACGACCATATGATTTAGAGTCGTACGCTCTATCATCACAACTACCACGGCCCCCAGAATAGAGTGTGTTGTAACTATACTACGGGCGAGTGCGGGCCTGTCGCCCCTACTCGTGAACAAGCTTGCATTCCGGAGAATATTTAGGAATTCTCGTCTACTCGATTCTAGAAAAAATGCGACTTCTAGATAATAATAATAATAATATAATTTATTTCGTTTGTTGAATGGTACAGTTGTACAATAAAAAAGAAAACTTCTAGAATATAAAATAAATGTGAATTAAAACAAAAATACCAGTAGAGACAGAAACGATTGAGATTTTACACACGAAATATAAGAGAAATTCGTCTACAGAGTAGATATTCTTATTTATTAAATGAGTTTTCTATGATTTCTTAAATATACTTGTATTAGAGGCACTTTTAATATTCTGATCCAATTTATTGTAGACCTTGCAGTCAAGAAACAGGTGGCTTCTCTGAAACTTTTTTGTACGGTGTTGGCCTGGAACAAGCATATTTCTAGATCTTGTTTCGTGCAGATGATTTTCTCCATAACGAGCAAACTTATCTCTGTTCTGATAGACAAAAATACACAGCTCATATACATGAAGGCCTGCAACAGTCAATGTTTGAACTTTTGAAAGCAGATGAACCCCAGTTAAGTATCCCATACCTCAAATGGCTATTGATGTTGGCGTAATGTAGACTTAACAATATAGATTTGCTACAGTGATTGGACATAAATCGCAATGCATAGCAGTTCTTACGTAGTTTTGCACAGAGACTATCAATATGTATTTCCCAGCTCCATTTATTATCAATATTGACACCCAGTAATTTAGTTGTCTTTGATGCATCCACTCTTATATCCTCATTTTCAAAGATAGAGAGGGTTTCGTTTTGATTGCTCAGGGAAAAATTAACAAATACTGTTTTTTGTACATTTGAAGGTGGGTTTTTGCCGACCACAAAATATATTTTTTATAGTCAGTTTCAGTTGATTCCACAAGACTTTCGACATCCTTTTGTGATACTATAATATTTGTATCGTCAGCATACGTGATAACTTGGATCGCTGACAGGTTCTGTAAAAAGAGAATGAGATCATTTGCATATGAGAAACAGAAGGGGGCCCAATATGGAACCTTTAGGCACCCTGTTTAATGAGTAGGGAAGGGCTCTGTGTGTTTTGCATAACAACACTTTGATGTCTCTTTGTTAAATAAGAGCGCATCAACTTTTGGGCTACTCCTCTTATCTCATACCTTTCCATTTTTGATAAGAACAGCTCGTGGTTAACACAATCAATATGCTGGATAGGATACTATTATATTTGGTGAGTGTAATTTTTTTTTACATATTGGATTTATTTGAGCTAGCTTCAATCTATCAGGGTAAATACCGTTTTCAACTGATATGTTGATGATATATGTCAGGAAATCGACGCGAATAGAAGCGGTTCCAGAACTCACTGGTTTGAGCCCCTTCGTGTATACAAGCATCGCGCCTAGCGCACACTTAGAAGAGTTGAAACACAGAGTGCAGCATAAGAAGTCTAGTTTGAATAGCTGAAATAAAATAGTTATTTACTTATGAATTATAAATTAGATTATATGTGTAGAAATAAATTACGTAAAATGGTTTTGATTTTAAATTTATTTACGGTATGATCGCCGTTCTGTCAAAGCTGTGGCCGAAACCTAACGGCCCTTCGGGAAATCTCCCGAAATCCCAGCTGGCCCATCCGCCCCTGCCTTTGAAGTAATTTACTGCGAACGCCTGCTAAGTCCCGATGAAAAATAAATAAGACCCCAGTCACTTGCACCTTTGTCAATACACCGATCAGTTCTATCAAAGGTTTCAGAAAACAGTCACATTATACACCGATCAATCGTATCACAGGGTGCGTTCGTTAGTCCCGGAAAATTATATATTTCAGAGGAACTTTACGAGATTTGTATAGAGTCTCTGACGGATGTCATGAATAAGCTGCGAGAATAATAATAGTAGCTTACAATGAATAAGTTTCTTTAATGTAAGTAATTAGCGAGAGTTCCTTTAAGCTGAGGTGTTGATCGGAGACGGGTTTCAGTAGGGAAGGATGCCAATTCATTAAACGTCTTTTCTGTCTTTATTCTTAACGAGGTGATTTTACTTGAGCGATAAATAAGTTAATTAATGCCGTTCTGGGAACAAATACTTTTTGGCTGATTGTCGAGTGGGAGCAATGTTTGGTTTTTGTTTTTGTTTTGCCGCTTCTTAACCGTGAATCTCTTGCTGAATGAATATCACCGCACTAGAAGTCATCTTTATTTTCACAGGAAGAAACTGAGGATGCAACTTTATGATTCTGCCATTAATCTGTAGAGTGACCCATTTGAAATCGGGGTACCACTTTAACTTTTTCATTTGTTTTCTGAAGAAAAAACTTCAATGGCTCTATTGTATAGACAATTTGAAATGAAATGTCAAAGGGCTTCTTCGATTTATTTAAAATAAATAAAACAGTAATATTTTCACTTGTAATCTTCCAAGTGCTTGAATTATTGCCGGAAATTTTTCGAGTACATGAATTTTTTGAAAATTACCCGAGTCGCGCAGCGACGAGGGTAATTTTCTTAAAAAATTCATGTACGAGATAAATTTCCTGCAATTAATTCAAGCACGCGGGGGATTCGGAAAGAAAATTTTACACCAAAATATATCCAACAATTCATAAGAAATAACTAACTATGGTTCACCTGAACTATTTATATGCATAGTACAAAAAAGATGCATGAAAATATTGATATGTAAAACACACCTAACAAAATTTCAATTTGATTTTTTTAAATTTAATCAAAAAAAAATAAAAATGTTCTGCTCCACTGGGAATTGAACTAGTGACCACACGACCACGAGGCGGACACTTTACCGACTCGCCACGGGGCCTTTGATTTACATGTAGACAACTGGTGTATTGAACTGTTTCTGAAATTTGATTTCAGAATTTGCAAATTCTGCGATTATCGTGAAGAAAATATTCAGACACATTCGAAATATATAATAAATACATAAATATGAAATATTATCTCATTTCAAATGAAAAATACAATTCCATTTGTACATCAAAGCAAAATATAAACTATCACCTGTCAAATATTTGACAGAAAAATTTCCACTTATTAATTTCGGCCAGGGTACCCAGGAGGATAAAAATTTCCGGAAATTTTTTGGGTTGCCATGGCATCTAAATGAGAACGAATGTTTTGGTTCTCTCTAAAAGTGAGGTGTGAAATTTTCAAATAAAATTTTACTATGCCACTGGATTTGTAATTCTTTCACATTGGTGGTGTAAAGTTTTCTTCACAACTGCGGCAAGTGGGGCTGTCTTCTATACCTATTAGTGATAGTGATAAGGTTCTGTCTAACTTGTTATGTCCTGTTAGTATTCCTATAGGTAGGCGTAGTGCTTGGCGGTGTCTGCCTTGACTTTTTGGAGCCGGCCCCAAAGTCTTTCGACTGCCTGCATCCGGTATAATCCCTCCAACGTTCATTCAGCTCTTCGTCCCCCACTCGTCAAAGACTGAGGAGGTATGGCTTCTTTCGATGCCTAGTACAGGATCCGGCCCCACAAAAAGGCGTTGCGAAACCGGCTCTGGTTGGTCCACCTGCCTCCTCGTTTTCTATCACCCCTCTGTGACTCGAGATACAAACCAGCTGCATTTTCTTCGTTTCAGCTAGCTTCTCAAGAGCATTTCCGCATTCCTGTTCAAGTGCTGAGCTTGGTTTAGGGTGGCAGATTGCTCTGAGCGCTGCCTGACTATTTGAACAGATATTGATTCTCTGCTCGGTCCCTTCTTTTACCTCTTGCCTCGTTGCTACCATCCACCCAAAGTTTGTTAGTCAAACGCGAACCGTCCGTATCACATAAGGCTTCCACTCCACCGTATTTCCTTTCATTGTTCTCTCTATAGTAAAAACAAACTTCTTATTCCATCGCAGTCTAGTTGTCTTTTCCGAAGAGTGAGAACAAACTTTGTATTCCATCGCAGTCTATCTTGTGTGCTTTTCACTCTGAGGACGGAAATCGAGATCTCTTGCTCCATCTACTTCGCCATTCCCACATGATTTATCTTCGCTCCTTCGTTTACCCAGGGTCCCGAGTTCCGCATCCTCAAATTGGCTGCTATTGCCTCCTTGATCCAGACTGGAAGCTGTGGCAGTACCTCCAACACTGCGGTTTTGGTCGTTCTCATTGCTCCCGTTATTACCGAACAGGCCAACGACTGTATCTTGCCAAGTCTTCAGCCTATTGTACTATTCTGTGTGCCTGGCCACCACAGGGCTGACCCATAATGGATCTATGGTCTCACGACTGCCGTGTACAGCCAGCGCATGATCTCTGAGTTGGTACCCCAATTGCTTTCTACAATTCTCCTCAGTTGCCATAGGATTGCTAGTTACTACCGACTTTTGAATAATCCTATCTACATGCGGCCTCCATGAAAGTTTGGAGTCCAATTCCTCCCTGGTGGACTTGCTCCAGCTCTTGCCCAAACATGGGTGGCCTGAATTCGTCTCTTTTTCTTCCTTTGCGGAACAGGATCATGTCTGTTTTGGTCGGATTCATTGAGAGCCCAGCTTCACTGCACCATATACGGTGGCAGATGACTCGGATGAATCGTCCGCTGATTAGGAAAAATCCATCGTCCGCGTATGCTTGGGTCTCGGAACCTTCATCTGTGAGTTCATTCAAGAGTTTGTCCATGATTAAGCACCATAGATGGGGAGAGAAGCAGCTTCCCTGAGGGCAGTCTCCACCTACCTCAGATTCCAGTATGATGTCCCCACGGGATACCTCGACCTTTCTCCTCGTAAGCGACGATACATCCCAGCTGACTATTGAGTGAGGTATTCATCTGGCTATTAGTGCTGCCTCTATACTCGCTGTCGTTTCCTTGTCAAATGAGCCTTCCACATCGAAAAACACTCCTAAACTTAATGTCCTTTGGATCTTTCGCACTACAGTGTGGAGGGCCGATTCAGTCGATCTTCTAAATGAATATTGATTTTTGTGGAATGGGCTCACCCTTTGGGCCCCTCCAACAGGAATCTGCCCAATACCTTTTCCAGAGTTTTAAGCGAGAACGGTTCTGAAGGACTTTGCTATTGTGTAGTATCTTTCCCCGCCTTGGGGATAAATACTACTTTCGCTGATTTCCAGACCTCTGCGCTATACTGGACCGGAATATCCTTCCCAAGGTTGGGGTAAGAAGTTCCAGGCTGCCCTGTAGCATTGCCGGGAAAATTCATTCAAGTCCTGCTTCCTCATATGGGTGAGACAGTCAATAAGAGATATACAGAAAGAGAGATTTGTGAAGTGTAGGACAAAAACTGGAGACACCAAACAGATGAGTGGATCACCAAAAAGCCAAACATTGGAAAGTTAAGCAAAGAATGCTTCTGGGGACTCATAACCAGAAGAGGTCTATTGAATGTATTAACGCGAATAAAAAAAATTAAAATTCTGCATCCTCAAAGACGTTTTATTATTCCCTACGCTAGTCCACTAGTCGATTGAGAAACAGTAATAATTGAAGAATCGGTATCATTGGAGTGCAGTAATAACCAGTTTTTCTTTCAGAAAATAAAAAACAAGAAGGCTTGGCTGACTAAGGGAATTAGAACTTCTGCTATAACTATTATAACAAATATAGAAAAATTGTTAAAATTGCCAAAAGTAATTACTTCTACAATAGAATCTCTAATAACAAAAAAAACTTGGCGTGTTGTAAATGAGTTTCGAATCAAATATTATGCCTGACGCCAATGCTCTTAATGAAATTTACTGCTACATATCCAAAAAACTAATAATGGAAAATATAGAAACTGCACCAGATCCCTTGTTTCACTTGAAAAAAACCTCAATAGCCAACACATTTATCTTCCACGAAACAAATCTGCATGAACTTATGGATACAATTAAACATATCAAAAACAAAACATCCAGCGGTATAGACAATATCTCAATAAAAATATTTGAAAATTTACCGATTTTCGTACTAGAATTGTTGGTCCACCTCATCAATAATTATTTTGCCGAGGGAATGTATCCTTCCTTTCCTCTTGATAAGGGTGGCGACACAAATGACCCATCAAATTTTAGACCTATCTCACTTATTCCATCGCTTGGAAAATTCACAGAAATACTAGGTGGATGGAGTTTGGGACTCTGCACAAAATTTTGAATGCCCATCAATTTGTATTTCAAACCAAAAAAGTACAGGAGATGCTATCTTTCACTATCTGGAAGATCTATACTCTAGTTTGAACTTAAAGGAAGTAAGTGCTGCAGTATTATGCGATTTGGCTAAAACCTTTAACTGTGTCAATCATGAAATACTGTTGCGTTAGCTTCATCTCTACGGCTTCAGAGAACGAAGTTTAAATTGGTTTGAGTCATATCTAAGTGGAAGGACCCAAATTATGAAAACTGACGATCTCTGATATTAGGGTTATTAAGCATGGTGTACCGCAGTGTTCTGTTCTTGGTCCTCTCCTATTTCTGTTGTACTTTAATGACCTTCTGAAGTTGAAGATAGAAAGTGTGTTCACTGTATTTGCAGATGACAACAAAATTGTGGCATGATTAAAATTCAAATGATCTTTACAATGAAATGATTCGAGATATATTGATTGTGAGAGAATGGTGTACCTCGAATATGCTCTCCTTTGACGTAACCAAAACAAACCTATTGTCATTTCATTGCAATATACTGGACATCCCTCTATAGGGCATAATATAATTTCATCTACCTCTTCCAATGAATTTTTAGGTATTCATATAGACAGTAAACTCAACTTCCAAAATCATGTTCAGTAAAAAACTATCCTCGGAATGCGAATAGTATCGAATGAACTATGGGTATGCCAACTGCAAAAATAGTATACCATGCCCCATTTAAATCACACGCTAGGTATAGCATAGCGATTTGGGGAAATTGCAGTATGCGATATTTCAAGAAGATTTTCATTCTCCAGAAGCGTACTGTTCGATATCTCTGCAAAATTGGGCAAAAGTATTTAGAGAACAGAAAATCCTTACACTTCCTTCAATTTTCATTCTCGAAGCAGCATGCTTGATACATAAAAATAAGTCATTGTATGATACTATTCATGGATCCACCCGCCAAAATAATGACTTGAGGCTTCCTATTCCCTCTTCAAATTTAATAGAAAAATCACTGGTATTTAATGCCGTTTTAATCCTCCAACATTAGTCAAAACCATTGACTCATTATCTTCATTCAGAAAATCACTCAAGCTAATCCATATCGAGAGAGCCTTTTATGATGTGAACGAATTCCTCAATGTAAAATTAAGGCTCCTAAAACATTGATTTTTATAATAATGTATAATAATAGACTAGGCCATTGACCGAGGTCCTTGTTCGTATTTGTCTAAAACTATTGTGACTCATTAACTCTTCTGCATAATTTCCTTGGACTATAATCTGTTCTCGAACAATTGCTTCTTTTTCTGGAACGACACCTCATTGTTACGGACACAAAAGACCGTTCGATAACTGCTGCAGGTGATTGAAGTTAGTGAAGTTGAAGTATTGAACACGAAAGGCTAATGATAACTTCATGAGAGCCAACTCGTATCAGTCTGGGCAAAATAAGTCACGTTTCTTTGGTAACCGAGGTTTGGATTATATTCTGAAACCGCAGAGGTGTCACCACACCGCTTTCTGTAAGCGTGATCGGTTCGAACAGGATTGGCTTGATGATTTTTATTCGAGGGGTAAACATCTAGCAATGTGTACGAGACTTAAATATTTAAAAGAGTGGAAGACTCAAGCCGATAACTAAAAGACTCAAACCGATGACTGAAACGAAGATTTATTGACTGAAAATTGAGTTAAATGACTCAAAATTTCTAGGTGTACGAGATTTCTCCTCGTTTTTATTGTATGGTTGAACTGATGAATTCTTCGAAATACAGACCTGGTAGGTATTTCATAACTTTAGAAAACATTTGTTTCAAACAATTTTCAGTAATTTTATCGAACTAAAAGGGTTTGATTGTCATTTTCACAATTTCATTCAGGTATATGCAATTATAACACGTAAAGATTTACCGATATAAGGTTGGCGAGACAACTTCGAAAAAATTTAAAACGGATTATTCCATAATTTGTTGCCTGTTTGTCGCTGATTAGTTGCGAAGAAAAAAGTTTTGTCGGTCTTTCTTTTTTAAAAATGTGCGTTGTTTCGCTAACTTCATATGATGTTAGCGAAACAACATCCCTAATTTCTATTTTTCCACAGTTCTGAAATTTCCATAATTTGCCGCCTTTTTGTCGCTAATTTGTTGCTCTTTCTTTTAAAAAAATATGCGATGTTTCGCATATGAACTTAGCGAAACAACTTCAATAATTTTAATTTTTTCACGGATCTGAAGCATTCATAATTTGCCGCCTTTTTGTCACAAATTAGTTGCGCAGAAGAAAAAATTGTTGCTCTTTTTTTAATATGCGATGTTTCGCTAACTTCATATGAAGCATAATTTCTATCTTTTTTCAGTTCTGAAATATGCAGAATCTGCCGCTTTTTTGTAGCTAATCAGTTGCGGAGAGAAACAGCTTGTCTCTTTTCTCAAATAAAAATATACGATGTTTTGACAACTTCCGTTATTTTTATCTTCTCTCACTTTATAGGTATCCAAAAATTTATAAGAAGTTAGCGGGACAACTTCCGTCATTTTTTAATATTTTAAATGGTTTTATTCAGCTTACAGTTTTGTTTGTGTGGGTCAAAACTAGAAATTGAAATTTTAACTCCCTTCCTGTTGAGAAATTTTGTGCACGCCTTTAATTCTGATGACAATGCTATTATGTATATTCAGTATCATTATAAATCCAAGATGGCCACCACCACAAAATGGCGGACATTTTGTTTTTCAACTCCCTCAATATGGGTATCAAATGAAAGGGCTGAACATGCTAAAAAGATGAAAACTAATTTTTTTTTCAGAGCACATTGCGAGGGGGAAACATCTCGCTGAAATGTGTACGAGATTTAAAATATTGAAATGTCTGAAAGACTCAAACTGGTGACTGAAAGACTCAAACCGATGACTGAAGCGAGGATTTAATGACTGATAATTGACTCAAATGACTCAAAATTTCAAGTTGTACGAGATTTAAAGGAGATGTTTTCCCCTCGGCACATTAGCTATTGAGGAAACCATGTACCCTAGCTCCATCGAACTAATGAAAATGGATCATTTTTGGCCTCAGATAATGTAATGTAAAAAATGAATCACCCTGCATGTTACAGCAACCCATAGCTCGACACTTGTTCATTTTGATACAAAACTACAACTCACAACGACTCACTCTGTAATAATATTGCATGCCTCAACTTTGCTCACTTCTTATAAGTCTCAGAGTATATCGGCTTAGTAAAATTTGAGGAGGGGGCGTCTGAAAAATATGGTGGGAGTGAATTTACTTCTGTACGGTGCTTCAACATATTCGGAACAAAAAAGCAATAAATCAAATTCAATTTGCTTATGATACTACTTACCGCACACTTGTGAAATATCATTTTGAAAGGAGTTACAAAAACAAAGGTCTGCCACAATTTTATTTAACGGTTACCTGAAATATGCCATGAATATCTTCTGAATCGAGAACAATTTAATTTTATTCCAAAAGAGGTCTTATGCCAAATACGTCATATTTTTATCATCATAACCTCAAACGAAGGATCCCCACCAGTCAAATCATGGATACTTCAAATTGATAAAAGGTAGAAGTTGTTTCGTTAGCTTCGAATGAAGTTAGCGAAACATGGCATATTTAAAAAAAGAGCGACACATTATGGAATAATCCGTTATCAACTTTTTCGAAGTTGTCTCGCTAACTTTATATAAGTTAAAGATTTACGGTGTGTTTATTAAGTACTTGTATAAACTTTAAAGGATGAATCTTTGACTAATTTTAGAATAAAAAATTCATATGAACATGTGACCGTAAATATTTCGTCTCGTAGATACAGTGTGTGGAAGCTGAAATTTTATTTTCAATTATTTTGAATTACTTTTGCAAAAAATAAATTTTTTACAAGAATTTGGTGAACAGGGTTGTTTTGAGGTGAGTAATCAAAATTTGGTCTCAATTTTTATGTAGTACATGTAAAAATACAAGTGCTTGTGAATTTTCAAAATATTTGATGCATAATAAATTGTAGCCACAATTCAAAATTTAAGATTTTTTTTGCGCATCTTGTGATGTCTGTAGCTTGGAGGGGGTGGATTTTAGAACAAAAAGTCTTATTTTGACCCCAGGAATATGACCTTAAATCCTTAAAATATTTGTATTGAATTATGTAACACCCTGTATGTATATCGATTAAGGCTACAACTGGAAATTATTTTGGATTCTGCTGGGTAACTCAAATAAAACACCTTTATGTTTTCCGATCACGTAAAGTAGTTTTAAAAAAATGTAATTCAATTCAAAACTTTTATTGAGAAATATAAAAATACAAAGAAATGTTTCTACCACGAAGTCTATGTCTAAACTGACTGAAAATGAAAGTCCATGAACGATGTTGAATCCAACACCGTCTCGGCGAGTTCCTGGAAATCTGCATGGGCAGCCATTCTTGGTTCAGCGATTCCCACGGGAAGGCATACATAACTACACCTTTGAAAGGACCATGAAAAAATAATATGATTACATATGAGGAACTTACCCAACTCTAACCGTTCTCGAGTTATTGATTTTTTTGATAACATCGAAAAGTATAGAAATCACCCTTTCGAAATCTGACCATGCATCAAAGAGGTTTTGGGCTATTGATTTCGATACAATCCGTTTCTAAAATGTCAAAATGATACAGGGGATTCTATTTGAAATAACAAAGTTATCTTTGTTCGAAATTATAAAGAAGCAACAATGATATTTGAACATTATGTATAATTTTGAGAAATCGGTTGTATCGAAATTAATTGCCTCTTTGATGTTTGGTCATATTTCGAAGGGGTGATTTCTATACATCTAACATTAAATTTTATATTTTCATTGAAAAAAACTCCCAGATACCAAACTTTACTCGAATATCACAATCGAATTGAAATTTAATTTAATTTGAAATTTAATTTATAGACAAAAAACAAAAATAAAAATAAAATTTTACACTCAAGATCTCAGTAACGAATGAATTGCGGACATATGTTTAGGAACTTTTGTTCTTATTTTGACGTCAGCAACATGCTTCTAAATTTTCTGCAGGTACTTAAGGAACAACCAAGTATATATAATTATTTATATTTTAAAGCCCTTAGAATGGCAATGTATATTGTCGAAACTTTGTTTTTATGGAAAATACCGGGTTTTTTTCTATGACCCAACCCTAATCAACATCTGATTAATAAACATATAGAATGTCGAAACTTCATAATTTCAAAACAAAGCTTAATGTTTGAAATAAAGCTTTCTGAGATATTTTTAGCGTATTACATTGAAACTGCCTGAAGTTTATCAAACAACTTAAAACACTTCCGTCGTAAACAAACTATCATTATACAAGTGGAGTATGCTATTTTGTTATCTATTATACGCATGAAGTGTTTTCCTTTTTTCAAATGAGTCGACTTAATAGCATATTCGTTCAACGTTTGAATAATTATTCAATATTTATTGTCTACCAGCGTATTTAACAGAAATTATTTCAACTCCCTGGAGCGTGTATTTATTTAAATTTCATATGTATGGACTCCAAACCTGCTTTTATGTATCAACTATTTTAATTATTTATGAATTGGTTTTTCGATAAAAAACGAGCAGTGATCAGTCTGTTTTATTTGATTGACGATAATTCTCAAAATGCTGTGTTTGATAACTGGTTAGTCAGACAATAATTGATGTAAATAAACATGATGGAGCATATGAACATTTAGGCAATTATACCTCGGACAATATAGCTGAAGTTTTCCTAACTATGAGATGATGAACATTTTTCTCGCAGTTTTCTTAGAAACGATTTAGGCGAAGCTGTAGCTAAAAATAAGAGGCTTTTTTCACACAAAATGAAAGGCGCAAACGGCCTATACTACTTTTTCTAAGATAGTTCATGAGTGAAAACCTCGGTTTTCGCCCCAGCAAAATTGCTTTGTGGAATATTTATACTAGAAATAGTGAAAAAAAAAAACAATACTTTTTTGTTTTTATTTGCGAATCTCTCAAAAAGTAATGAAGTAATCGTTTTACAGTCGACTGAACTTTTGTAGAGGATTATAAAACCTACAAAATGAAACGGCCCGTCCGGTAATATAAAAAAGTTATTCAAGTGACATCGTACAACTGCATCAACTATAAAAACAGCTTTGTACATATAAAATGTCGTGTGGTGTGTATTCGAAAGAATTGACTAGAAAAAACCGTATTTCTTGTAGTGGTTTTTGCAAGATTAGATATCTGCAGAATTATTGGCACAGATGAAAAAGACACCTGGCGTCTTTTGGAAGTGTAAAAACTGTGAGAAGTTCAATAATCTTTTTGATGAAGCAAGACTACGTGATATATTTCAAAACAAGGTGAGTCAATTTATTGATGAGCTGAAGGACCTCTTTTCTGATATGAAAACCGATATCTTGAAAAAAGCAGATGATAACCTTTCAACTCTTGATATTGATATGAGACAATATCTCAAATCTGAAAGTCATCTCAAAACCAAATTTAAAAACATCATACTAATCTGTACTTAGCAATAGCTCACACACTGCAATTGTTATAAAACCAAAAGTCTGTCAAGAAAATAGCCAAACTAAATCTGACATTATGCATAATTTGAATATGCAGGATTCCAACTTCAGCATCAGCAAAATAAAACAAATTAAAGATGGTGGACTTATGATAAGTTGCAAAACTCAAGAGGAAACCACTCCCTTCAAAGAAAAGGTTCAGGAGAAACTCTCGGAAACTTATGAAATAAAGGAATCAAGAGGTCTACATCCCCGTATTCGTATTGTTGGAATTTCACAAAATTTAGATAAGGAAACCCTTTTGAAACTAATACTTAAACAAAATGATGATATCATAAGCTGCAATTCAAACTGTAAAATAATCAAATTTGGTCCAACAAAATCTAATGAAAATGTATACCAGGTCACTCTTCAGCTGAATTCGTCAAGTTATTTCGATGTGCTCAATAATGGACACTTATTAGTCGGTCTAGACCTTTGCAAAGTCTATGACGCCATTGAAATATCGCGATGTTTTAGATGCAGTGGTTTCAATCATTCAAAAACTAGCTGTAAACATACTCTTTCATGTCCAAACTGTGGTGGGGAACATGAGAAGATTGCATGTGATTCTATTACTTTTAAATGCATCAACTGTCTCAAACTAAATGAAAACAAAAAATCAAACATTCCGGTAGATCATGAAAATTGCCTATCATACTCAAATATGGTGAAAAAAACTAAAATTTGATTTAGGCCTAAGTTGTCAATAGCAACTAAACTTGGACACCTGATGATAAATCAATTTTTTTAATAAATCAGACTACAAACTCTACCAATGATAAGGAACTCTCCATTCACTATCAAAATGTTAGAGGACTGAATAACAAACAACATGAACTATACGATAACCTGAATACTTGCTGCTATGATCTGGTAGCATTCACTGAGACTTGGCTAGGGTCTAATATTCTCGACAAAGAAATTTCGAAGGACACTTTCAACATATTCAGATCTGACCGTAACTTTCTAGCGTTGAACCTTATTCGGGGTGGAGGAGTTATGCTGGCAGTGAATTCTCAGCTCAATGCAGTGAACCTTAATTTGAATGAAAGCGCATTTAAAGATTTGCTACATATTGACATTGTTGGCGTGAAAGTATCCTATTCTCACCAGTTCATATATGTTTTTGTCATCTATATTCCGCCAAATAACTCCACTGAAATCTATAATGATATATTTGATGCCTTTTCTTTTCTGGAATACTTGTTTCACTCGGAAGTTTTGATCATAGGAGATTTCAACATTTCCAATTACTTGAATGAAAGTTTAAATGATATAGCCACCCCCACTACACTTGCGGTTCAAAACTTCTGCTCTTTCCTGGACTTTGACTAATTGAATAACGTGAGAATTGTGAACAACAGAATCCTAGACCTTGTATTGTCAAATTGCTCTTGTGATGTTGAAAAAGCACATGATATTTTGACCAATGAAGACTCTCATCATCCTAAATTCATAATAACACCATTTTGTACTGTTTCAGTATCTGGTCACTTTTGACTGTCACTACCATAGAAATATATATTATATACTTACTCTAGAATGCTAATCCCCATGTCAAAAGTGTTGTAAAAAGTTCAGGCTAGTCCGAAATGCGCATGCGCGTCATTAGTGATTTTTGTAACAGGCCCGGTTTTAGTAAAATATTATGGTATTTGTGAATATTAACAAACGTTAATTCTGAATCTCGGAGGATAAAGTTGGAAACCTCATTGTACTTATACCTGTTATTTGTATTTAGCCGATTTGAATACATATTTTCACATATTTATGAACCCAACTATTCAGCAAAGGCCATCAGAAAGGAGAGTACGGTTATTATTATTATGTATCGCTCTGAAGCGGCTGATTTTTGGTATCACATTCACTTTTCAGCTGTAGTTAACCAACAAAAATCTTCTGCAATTTGAAAAGTAATGTGAAGAAAATTCAAAATAATGTTTCCCAATCCTCAATTCACAATTTTAGAAAAGCTAACTTTCCAAATCTTTATAAGGACTTCCTGAAATGCGACTGGTGGGGGAATTTGATCGTCCCGAAATGTATTTTCTCATCTGAATTATTGTAAATGAATTGTGGACTGTATAATTGACTTTATTGTAACAATGTGTTGATAATATATATGTAATATAACAACGTCTGTATTAAATAGGGTGAAGTCTTCAACTGCTTGGCTGGGGTTGCGAGAAAATGAAGTGGTATTTCTCGCCTCAGGGTCGTTTCCATTTACCTCGGGCATAGGCGTCCTAATGGGGTGAAACTGTACAACTGGACTTTTTTGGAACAGTTATCAGATACAAATAATGCTTGCAGTGCTTTTTATGACAGAGTGAACTCTATTGTCGAGCAAGATGTCCCAAAAAAGATCAGAACTACTCGGAATTACCCACCTTGGTATAATGCAGGCCTAATCAGAGATATACGTAATAAACATAAATTTTGGAAAAGGTTAAGAAAATCTGGCGATGTTACTGACTTCGATGAATTCAAGAGATTGAGGAGAAATATTAAGTCCAACATTGTTAAACTCCATCGTGACCATATTATTATTGTGGAAGAAAATGTCACCTCTAATCCCTCTGCATTATGGAATTATATGAACTTCAAGAAAAGTAATGCTAGTTCACCAGCTAGCTTCAACGATAACCAACTAACCCTATCTGAGTCGCAGGACATTTCTAACGCTTTTGCCCAATTTTTTCAGCAGTCGTATTAACTCCTATAGATATCACTCATTATGATACATTCAATAATAATCCTTCTTTGGCAGAAACTGAAGTGACTGAAGAGCAAGTGTTAGTCGCATTGAGAAAATTAAAATCCAAATTAACCAGTGGTCCTGACAATATCCCATCTTTTGTTCTGCGAGATTGTGCAGCTGCCTTCGTAAACCCACTTCGTACATTGTTCACAGAGTAAATATCTCACACTATTGAGGAAAACTCTCAATGTGATATAATTTATACAGATTTTTCGAAGGCCTTCGATAGGCTGGACCATGGAATTCTTCTTCAAAAACTATCAAATTTTGGACTAACACTAAATCTCACATCTTTATTTCAATCTTACCTTCATGAGAGAAAAGCTTCCATGGCCACAGATCTATTGAAATCCTTCCTACATCTGGTGTACCCCAGGGGTCCAACCTTGGGCCACTATTTTTCATAATGTTCATCAATGATATTGCTGATACTCTCACCGTCCGTCATTTACTGTACGCCGATTATCTTAAGATATACCATGAAATTATCACAGTGCTCTGTGCTCTTCTCCAAGAAAATCTTGATCGTGTCAATGTCTGATGCCTCTAGAATAACTTAATCCTTAATATTTCCAAATGTCATGTTATATCCTTCACCGCCAAGCTGAATCCAATTCTTTACAATTATGAAATGAACAATATTGTACTGAACCGTCTTGAAACCCTCCAAGATCTAGGAGTAACATTTGACAAAAAACTTTCCTTTAGAAATCATATAGAGCACGTCATCAAAAAAACTTATAGATCATTAGGATTCATTATCAGAGTGACAAAAGAATTTCGAAGAAATAAGAAAACGTTTCTACAACTATATTTCACATTTGTTAGATCAAACTCAGAATATGCCTCAATAGTATGGGCACCGCATTATCAGATACATATATCTAATCTTGAAAATATTCAAAGAAAATTTTTGAAGTATGTATTTTTCAAGCTTGATGGTATCTACCCGACTGTAGGCTTTCCGCACGAGCAGCTTCTTACTAGATTTTCAGTGGATTCACTAGAATCTCGACGAAACAGGTCACATGTTATTTTCCTTTTCAATCTTATTCACAACAATTTGGACTGTACCTATATTCTGAACATGTTAAACTTTCGTATTCCTAGGCTCACATCTCGAAGAAATGATAATTTTTCCCTTCCTCTTTGTCACAAAAACGTTAAGTTATATGCACCTGTATATAAAATGTACGCTACATATAACAAGATGAATGAAACCATTGATATTTTCTGCTGCAATGTGGCCTATATAAAAAAAACTGGACTCTTCTGTTTTTACCACAAATTGATATTGTTAAGTTGGTATTATTAGATTAATAGTTCATCCTATATAGTCCTATTCTATAATTGGATCTTGTATCTGTTGAATAGTGTAATAAAAAAAAAATGGTTTTCTATACGACCAGGTCGGTGATTTTTGCTGAGAAAATCCGGGAAAATTCATAATTTCAGTGACATTTTCAACACATTTCTCACCTCTCAGGTGAAAATCCAATATATACAAATTGGAGATATTGATCTCTACTTCCAGATGCCGTTTACAGAATTTGAATACGACGATTTTCCTTAAATCGACGCATCTTGCAAGATGTGCCCTTACATTATTTATAACGCGATTGTGCAAAAACTACAAATCGGACAGAAAACATCTTGCGCACACTTGAACCACATACAGTGTGGCCCACTTAAGACCGGAGCACCCTTATAAAACCTACATTTTTCAACCGATTCGAATGATTTTTTTTTTCATTAGGTAGACATTCTAAAAGTCTACTAGGACACCAAATTTCATGAATAAATCTCCATTTCCAGGGCCAACTAATCTGATTTTTCAAGGTCAAAAATCTAAAAAAATTACTAGCGATTTTTTTAGAAAAATTCTAACTACACCACTGGATTCGCGACATTTTCAAATGGTTCTTATGTAAATAACGTTGAAATGCGTCAATCAATAAAAAAGTTATGAGGGAATTAATTTTGAAAAATATGCCGTTTAATCAACCCACCAATTCAATTTCAAAACTTTTATCAGAACTTTGAATTCAACTACTGGATTCAGGAAGTCTCGAAATTTCACTGACTGTAATTTCATCGAAATCTGTTGACAAATAAAAAAAAAATTAGGAGATAAAATTGACATTTTCCTGAAATTCCATTAACATATTTTTACAATTTCCAACCGACTCAATTTTTTTTTAGCAGGAAGAGTAACAAAACATTTGCAAAATATTTCAAATTTCTGGGTATACTACGATTTTTGAATTCTAAAATTTCATTTGAAAATATTCATTGGCAGCAAAGCTATAGCATTATCAATTTTGATAACAAGCCATTATTTTTAAATATTTCGGACAAATTCTGAGAATCGACAACACTGTCAACACCAACGTAGAAGATCGTTGAGATTACTGGTAGAAATTCAAATTCATAACACAAATTGTTTCCGAGTTATAACATCTAGGAACGAGGAACGAGTACACATTCGGAATAAAGTAATGAAGTCGAAAAGACAACTTATCATAAAAAATTATTTAAAACAATTTTTGAAAGATACTGTCAGATTTTTTGGGTTCTGGTATTATTTACTCATACAGGCTATCCGATTTCTTCCACAAAGTTATTTTGTTTCTCTCTTCGTTCGCTGGTGTCAAAATACAATTACTGAATTGAAAATTTTAAAATGTATCGAACTCGAGAAAGGTAGGCTGTGATGACGTTATTATTTTTAATAGTTATTTGAATAAAACAAAAGTAAGCCCTGACAATGACAGATTGAGTCTCAATTCGAATGTGAGAAAGGTATTGATCAATATTAAATTGCATAATAGGACTAAATTTCGTTATGGCGTTACACTTGTCTTTGCCAGAAAAAATTGAAATTGTGCGTCTTACTGGATACAATGATAGGAGTGAAAGAGAAGTGTGCAGAATATTCAATGATCGACATCTAGATCGCCCCCCTATCAGTAATAGTACAGTGCACAGAATAAATAAATGTTTCAATGAAACAGGCGCTGTATCGAGGAATATTTTGAGGAATAATGTGAGAAGAAGGATTGGACACGAACAGGTTGTATTAGATTACTTTAGGAATAATCCCAATGCCAGTTTGAGAGTGGCAAGCCTAGATTTGAATTTACCAGGGGAAAAGATACGGAGATGCCTACGAAAAAACAAAATGCATTCAAACCCAAATTTTTGCATACCCTAGAAAACGGAGATCAAGAAAAACGACTTGAATTTTGTTTGTGGGCACAAGGAGAGTACCTGAGTAACAGACGGATGCTCTGTGCATAATGCTGGAATTATTAAACAATGGCTGAATGAACAGTTTCCTCGTCACTGGATTGGTCGAGGAAGTGAATTGATTGGATGGCCACCAAGGTCCCCCGATTTAACCCCACTTAACTTCTTCTTGTGGGGTCTTCTTGTACAAAAAGTCTACAAATCCCGCCCAAGAACTAGACAGGAGTTGTGTGAAAGAATACGTCAAGCTTGTAGAGAACTAACACCAGAAGGACTCAAAAATACTGTAAAACATATTCGAAAGAGATACGAAAAATGTATTGAATTGAATGGTGGTTTGGTGGAAGCAACAAAAATTTGAAATTTATTGATTAGGACCAAAATTACTCAATGTTGTATTATCGATGTCATTTGTTAGCCATCGTAAAATTTGGAAATTAAATCAAAATAAAGTTTTCAGTTCATTCGAAAGTTCTTGGTTGATTGTACAATAATCGATATCTCGAGGAGCCGGTTTCTCGACGTTATGGATTTTAAATTTTTTCCAAAAATACCATTCTAGATGTTATAACTCGAGAACAATTTGTGTTATGAAAGCGAATTTCTATCAGAAACCTCAATGATCTTCTACGTTTGTGTTAACAGTATTGCCGATTCTCAGAATTTGTCTAAAATATTCAAAAATAATGGCATGTTATCAAAATTAATAATGTTATAGCTTTGTTGCCAATGAATATTTTCAAATAAAATTTTAGAATTCACCTAAATGAAGAATGCTGAATTCAGTAGCTGAGTCGAAATTTCACGAAAAAATTCGCTAATGAAATTTAGCAATTACAACATGAAATAAATCGTGGTATACCCTGAAATTTGGAATATTTCGCGAACGTTTTGTTCAAACGTAGACTTTTTGTTACTTTTCCTGCTAAAAAAAAAATTGAGTCGGTTGGAAATTGTAAAAATATGTTAATGGAATTTCAGGAAAATGTCAATTTTATCTCCTATTTTTTTTTATTTGTCAACAGATTTCGACGAAATTACAGTCAGTGATATGTCGAGACTTTCTGAACCCAGTGGTGTAGTCAAAGTTCTGATCAAAGTTTTGAAATTGAATTGGTGGGTTGATTAAACGGCATATTTTTCAAAATTAATTCCCTCATAACTTTTTTATTGATTGACGCATTTCAAAGTTATTTACATAAGAACCATTTGAAAATGTCGCGAATCCAGTGGTGTAGTTAGAATTTTTCTAAAAAAATCGCTAGTAATTTTTTTAGATTTTTGACCATGAAAAATCAGATTAGTTGGCCCTAGAAATGGAGATTTATTCATGAAATTTGGTGTCCTAGTAGACTTTTAGAATGTCTACCTAATGAAAAAAAAAATCTTTCGAATCGGTTGAAAAATGTTGATTTTATAGGGGTGCTCCGGTCTTAAGTGGGTCACACTGTATTATATTACCTATCAGTTTCCGCAATATTGTTTGTCCAGCTTCAGATCAGTTTTCCTGGATTTTCCCAGTGGAAAATGCACCGATCCGGTCGTATGATAATCCATTTTGTAGGTTTTATAAATCTCTTCAAAAGTTCCATTGACTGTAATACGATTCTTTGAATAATATTTGACATATTTCCAAAAAATCAAGAAAGTTGTTAATTATTTCGTTATTGCTTGTTTAAAAAATTCTACAAAGCGATTTTGCTGGGGCTAAAATTATGGGGTTTTCAATAACAAACTATCTTATGAAAATTAGTATAACCCATTTGCGTCTTTTATTTTGTGGGGAAAAAACCTCTATAGCTTGGTCTAATAAGCACTGATTCCAAATTTTTATTGAAAAGAAAATATCAACTATAGACGATGTGTTTATGATAAAATACATTCTATATATATTTTTTTTGTTTTCAGGTGAGTCTACTGTCGAAATTCGTATTCAATTTATGGTAAGTTATAAACATCATTCAACATCGAATAATAAAAATTAATCGAGGTTTGATTTCTTCCGCTGTGAAATACATATTAATGTCTATAAATATCCATGATAGTTTCATTGTTATTGATATGAAATTAAATGGTAATTTATTACTTCAGGAGTCACAGTTATTATAATTATCATTATTTACGGCACAATTATACTGGGCGTTGTAGGGATGCCTGCCGTACGGATGGTAGCTTGAACTGTGATGAACAAAAGAAGTGTACGGAACATGGCTCTCAAACCATATATACCATGGCCGTTTTCGGGTTGATTTCGGGTAAGAAATAACACCACTGGTATCCAGAACTCGAAGTGATTTTCGTTCTGTTCTTAAGTGAAACGACTACACTAAAAAATATTTGAAACACAATGTGAATTGGCGTAGGTATTGACTGGAAAGTTTACAGTCCCATAACTGAAAAAAAATGGCGAACACTGGCAAGTTATTTTCACATGCAGTTGTGAAAAAAATTGTTTTTTCTCAGAAATATTGTGAAATTCCATATAAGCTGTAGAATTCACAATACGAGTATATGTCAGTAATAAAACATTTTTTTCTTGTAAGATGCTAGACAAAATGTAAAATCGCAACACAGAGAATTTTACACTTTAATTATAGACCTATAAAAGGTCGCGTAGCATCTGATTTTGTCACTATTCACCAGAAGACGATTGCGGATTCAAGCAATTGAAACGTTGTGAAAAAATTTGAAAGAGATAGAAATCTTTCAACCATTAAGATGATGGATGTCCGAAATATAAGTAATCAAGTTACTACATCGTCTAAAACATTCAAACACACAGAGAATTGTTGTTTTTTCGAAACTTATTGTAAGTTCTCAAGCCACGTTGTTGATTCACATTTTGAAAATACAACTAATTTACCCACCTTCCTCTGAAATTACAATACCTTAGGAATAAAATCAAGTTTATTGTTATTTCACCTATGTATTGTGAATTCGCATCATGATAAGAATATCACAATGTAATAATACATTGATGAAAATATCACACTGTAATATTACACTGATAAGAATATTACATTTAAATCACATTGACAAGAATTTCACATATTACAGTAGTGTTGAAATTTTCACGTTTTCGTAGGGAATTACAAAAGATATTTGGTCTTCCATAATTATCTGCTGCTTTAGGCTGGTTTTCACATCGAGTTGTGAAAATACGGCTAAAAATTATGAATATCGCGAAAACTTTTCATTTATTATGGACACACTTTCATATTCGGAAATATAACTACTGATGCAGGTTAGGAATCTATCCTAAATAATATTCAGTACCTATATAGTTTTATGCCCATACGTTTTCGGCTCTTCCGCAGATAATGTTGCTTGAGCATTTTGCAATAACTCATTTCAACATTAAAATGTAATGTAATTTCGATTAGACGCCCATAGTATAACTCTGCAGCGATACTCAGAAAAAAGTTAATTGAATCAAGCCCTTTATCCAAGTATCATAATACGATGTGAAACTCTTTTCATTCCAAAGTGTGAATGTATCTAATATGTAAATTAATCATGCTCTGTTGGAAATCACAGAAATATTGTGAACTCTTCACAGTTGCATTGTGAATTTCCAAGATTGCTTTATTTTCTGACCAATGAAATCGTCTGACGCTCGAGGAACTCCACTTCCAGTGCATAACCGGGTCAGAGTGTAATAATCTTGTCGCCTATTAGTTCAATAATTGCTGTAATCCTACTGCAAACAAGAAAAAAACGTGTTTTAGACGTCTGAGTGAATATTGTGATCAGTGAGTAAAAAAGTAGGTGAGTTCATATTATATATTATGTGTCAATTCTGTCATTTGACTATGTTTACATGTTCTATTTGTTAGTATCGTGTGCAGACGCTTAGAAAATACGAACTGCATGCCTATTATCACAAGAATAATCATTCCGCAGTTTTTGGATGTTTAAGAAGGAAGTGTTAATTTAAAACAAAAAGCTACCAAAGCTATAATTCACACTTCTCCAGATACCATAGTCTGATTTTATTCAAAAGTGACCTATCGTTGTTTGGAAAAAGAATGTTCTTTTTCTAATATTGATCGTAAAAATATCATAAGGCATTCATAAACTGAAAAAAGTGTTTTGTGAAATTACAGTTAAAATCATGGGTTATTGGTGGCCCTAGTTTTTTACTGTAGGTAATTGATTACCCTTGTAGTTGGATTATTTTCACAATTTATTTTCACATCGTGAAAGTTTCTTGTGAAATCACAATACTCTTTTAGTTGATCTGTGATTTTTACGTTGTCATTTCAAAAGTTTCAAGTTATTTCACAACGTAAAAATACAAATTATGTTAATTTCACAAGTTTTCTGGAGTCAAAATCTAGGGCCACTAATAACCCATGATTTTCACTGGGATTTCTCACCACTTTTTTAAGTGTATGCTCGTATGTAAGGGGATTTTTAAGGAAAAGGTGTATGCTGAAAGACCATTTCAAAATATCGATGGATTAGACAATGTTATTAGTCAGTGTTATGCCAGTATATGCCAGTAAAAAGTTTAATGTTTAATGTTTTAATGTGTCTATTGTAACATGTACTATT
Source organism: Chrysolina oricalcia (assembly GCA_944452925.2). Taxonomy (NCBI): domain Eukaryota; kingdom Metazoa; phylum Arthropoda; class Insecta; order Coleoptera; family Chrysomelidae; genus Chrysolina; species Chrysolina oricalcia. The sequence continues at coordinate 64,209,916 of OX101812.2, forward strand.
TTTATATTTGTATATCTTAAGAAAATATACAACTTCTATTGAGACCTTGTACGATCAAAATTTGTTGACTAGCCTGATAGGCTGTGCAATCAAGTTCTTGTTTTGTATATGTATATGCCTCATAGGTGAATAAAGTGCTATTCTATTCTATGCAGAAATCTTTTTTAGAAAATGTCAATAAAGAATTTTGTGCAGGAACAATAAAATCTTTGGAGATGGAAGGAAGGCATGTGGAAATTTGAGGATTCAGTGATTGATCATTCAAGTTCCCGAAGGTTCTTGTACTTTGGCTTTTATTTATGTTTAATACATATTATGTACATTTGGACTACCCATGAACTAAAAGCTACACCAGCATTTATGGCACACTCCAAAAAAAACTATTACATAATTTTGTACACATTTATTACAAATTTGCGTCTCAATCAAAAAATTTTTTACAGCCCCCGTTTTCCAGGAAATGGGCGTGGGCTAACTTTTAAGTGAAACTGCACCACGCATTCTTTATTTTTGAAATTTTGATGTTCAAAATGTTGCTAAAATTTCTTACACATTTATTACAATCCATTGACGTATTGAAAATTCCAAAATTTTCACCCCCTAGGGGTTAAATACCCCTTATTTATAGAAAATTCCCAAATAAATTGGATTCCACGTGGTCAGTACCAGAATTGATCACAAGATTGTTTACAATTTTTGTTCAAACAATTGAAATATTCAAAATTACAGAATGGACGGCCCCCAAGGGGTGAAACACCCCCAAAAGGGGTGAAACACCCCCAAAAGGGATGAAACACCACCAAACTTCTCAAAATTCCTATAACGTTATCCACAAAACTTAAAAAAAACTCATTAGAATGTAACGACGTGTTGAAAATTTCAGAATGATGATTTCCATGGGGTTGAACACCCCACACAACGCATAAACTTATTTCACTGCTTTGCAAAGTGAACGATTTCGGATTTTCGTATTATACCGTTGATGAAATGAATAACTCTATTGACAGAGCATCAATAGACACCACATTTTTTTGAAAAATTGATCGTTGTTGCAAAAAATAATATACTGCTAGATACGTCAGAACATTAGTATACGTCCATAGCTAGCTTTTTCCACATGGTCGGAAAACTGGAGAACACAAAGAAAATGTTTGAGGGAAAACGCTCCCTGTTTGGTTTTTAATATACTGGACTCGGATGACGCACAGGTAGCTAGAGCTGCCTCCGTGGTAACGTTAATTGTTGCCGTTAAAGACATGCTTCTACTACATGTCTTTCATTGCGCATAGACTATATCAACTGAGGAAATTGACATGTTCAAGAGTGGCATGTATTAATGAATAGTTTTGTAACAAAACTTAAAAAAAACTCATTAGAATGTAACGACGTGTTGAAAATTTCAGAATGATGATTTCCATGGGGTTGAACACCCCACACAACGCATAAACTTATTTCACTGCTTTGCAAAGTGAACGATTTCGGATTTTCGTATTATACCGTTGATGAAATGAATAACTCTATTGACAGAGCATCAATAGACACCACATTTTTTTGAAAAATTGATCGTTGTTGCAAAAAATAATATACTGCTAGATACGTCAGAACATTAGTATACGTCCATAGCTAGCTTTTTCCACATGGTCGGAAAACTGGAGAACACAAAGAAAATGTTTGAGGGAAAACGCTCCCTGTTTGGTTTTTAATATACTGGACTCGGATGACGCACAGGTAGCTAGAGCTGCCTCCGTGGTAACGTTAATTGTTGCCGTTAAAGACATGCTTCTACTACATGTCTTTCATTGCGCATAGACTATATCAACTGAGGAAATTGACATGTTCAAGAGTGGCATGTATTAATGAATAGTTTTGTAACAATATTATAGGAAATCCAACGTGAACTATTTTTAATTGAGGATCATAATTCTTTACAGTATCCCACACGCTTCTACTGCGTATTTTTTGGTGCGCATGGATAATATCAACCATGGAAATTGACATTTTCAAGAGTGGGCTGTGTTAATAAATTTTTGTGTTGCAATATGATAGAAAATCCGACTTGATATGTATTTTGTTGATTATTAGAATTCTTTACATCAGGTCACACCCTTCCATGGCGTGTCTTTTGGTGCACATGGACTATATCAACCATGGAAATTGACAGTTTGAAGAGTTGGCTGTGTTAATAAATTTTTGTGTTGTAACATGATAGAAAATACGACTTGAACTGTATTTTATTGAGTATTAGAATTCTTTACATTACCTCACACTCTTTCACGGCGTGTCTCTTGGTGCACTCGGACTATATCAACCATGCTTATTGATATTTTGAAGAGTGGGCTGTGTTTATAAACTTTTATGTTGCAAAATCATAGAAAATCTGACTTGCACTGTATGTCATGAAGTATTAAAATTATTTACAGTATCTCACTCGCTTCAACTACGAGTGTTCTGGTTCGCATGGATAATATCAACCATGGAAATTGACATTTTGAAGAGTGGGCTGTGTTAATAAATTTTTGTGTTTCAATATGATAGAAAATCCGACTTGATCTGTATTTTATTGAGTATTAGAATTCTTTACATCAGCTCACACCCTTCCATGGCGTGTCTTTTGGTGGACACGGACTATATCAATCATGGCAATTGACAGTTTTGAAGAGTGGGCTGTGTTAATAAATTTTTATGTTGCAAAATGATAGAAAATTTGACTTGCACTGTATGTCGTGGAGTATTAAAATTAATTACAGTATCTCACACGCTTCTACTGCGTGTGTTTTGGTTCGCATGGATAATATCAACCATGGAAATGGACATTTTGAAGAGTGGGCTGTGTTAATAAATTTTTATGTTGCAAAATGATAGAAAATCTGACTTGCACTGTATGACATGGAGTATTAAAATTAATTACAGTATCTCACACGCTTCTACTGCGTGTGTTTTGGTTCGCATGGATAATATCAACCATGGAAATTTACATTTTGAAGAGTGCGCTGTGTTAATAAATTTTTATGTTGCAAAATGATAGAAAATCTGACTTGCACTGTATGTCATGGAGTATTAAAATTATTTACAGTATCTCACACGCTTCTACTGCGTGTGTTTTGGTTCGCAAAGAGTGGGCTGTGTTAATACAATTTTGTGTTGTAATATGATAGAAAATCCGACTTGAACTGTATTTTATTGAGTATTAGAATTCTTCACATTAGCTCACATCCTTTCACGTCGTGTTTTTTGGTGCACACGGACTATATCAACCATGCTGATTGACATTTTGAAGATTGGGTAGTGTTAATAAATCTTCATGTTGCAAAATAATTTACAGTATCTCACACGCTTATACTGCATGTGTTTTGGTGCGCATGGATTAAACCAACCATGGAAAGTGATATTTTGAAAAGTAGGCTTTTGACGACACCTCTTTTGTTTTCATTATTTTCACTTTCTAATTTATTATACATATTAATGATAATTTGTTGAGTCTCTACAGGAAGCGTATGTCGCCGATTCTTAATACGGGATCGTCTATTCAGTAGCGATTCATTTTGTAACTCAAATGGTCTCCAAAGAGGTCTGTTTTCATTATTACCATCATTTACACGCGAATCATTAAATGGTCTCGAAATAATATTCCGATCACCTTCAACGCACGCCAAAAAGTCATAATGGAATAAACAAACAATGATGAAACAAAGACACACAAGAAGAAAGATTCATGAAATTAATACAGATCAAGGGTTCATAAATACAACTCTGTTAAAACTCGACATGAGCCAGTGTTCCTCAGATGTGCTTATAGTCCGGGAGGCGATTTAACAATTTGACGATGATGAGGGACCAATTGGCTTCAAATATATCCATATCCATATTTCATTAAGAGCGTTAGCCATGCTGATTGAGTGATTGCAAATTGAAATACAAATACAGAAAACTTGTCCCTTAGTAAGGAACGCGCAGGTAGGTACATATGAATCGTATGATACGCTTTCGGATACGAAAATATTCAAAACGATATGCTAAGCTTATGATTTGAGAGTTTGTAGTAATTGTGTGCATATCTCTTGGTCAGAGAAACTTAGTTTATGATTGGATGACGAACACACTTTGTCAGATCTCGTATAAGATCCTGAGACAGCTATATAAGTGTTATAGAAAGTCCTTCGATTGTCAAAACCATTCATCAACACATCCCACTCTTGAACATGTCAATTTCCTCAGTTGATATAGTCTATGCGCAATAAAAGACATGTAGTAGAAGCATGTGGGATACTGTAAAGAATTCTAATACTGAAAGAAATATAGTTCTAGTCGGATTTTCCATCATTTTACAGCATAAAAATTTATTAACACAGCCCACTCTTCAAAACATCAATTAGTATGGTTGATATAGTCCGAGTGCACCAAAAGACACGCCGTGAAAGGGTGTGAGCTAATGTAAAGAATTCTAATACTCAATAATATACAGTTCAAGTCGGATTTTCTATCATATTACAACACAAAAATTTATGAACACAGCCCACTCTTGAAAATGTCAATTTCCATGGTTGATATATCCATGCGAACCATAACACACGCAGTAGAAGCGTGTGAGATACTGTAATTAATTTTAATACTCCATGACATACAGTGCAAGTCAGATTTTCTATCATTTTGCCACATAAAAATTTATTAACACAGCCCACTCTTCAAAATGTCAATTTCCATGGTTGATATTATCCATGCGGACCAAAACACACGCAGTAGAAGAGTGTGAGATACTGTAATTAATTTTAATACTCCATGACATACAGTGCAAGTCAGATTTTCTATCATTTTGCAACATAAAAATTTATTAACACAGCCCACTCTTCAAAATGTCAATTTCCATGGTTGATATTATCCATGCGGACCAAAACACACGCAGTAGAAGAGTGTGAGATACTGTAATTAATTTTAATACTCCATGACATACAGTGCAAGTCAGATTTTCTATCATTTTGCCACATAAAAATTTATTAACACAGCCCACTCTTCAAAATGTCAATTTCCATGGTTGATATTATCCATGCGGACCAAAACACACGCAGTAGAACAGTGTGAGATACTGTAATTAATTTTAATACTCCATGACATACAGTGCAAGTCAGATTTTCTATCATTTTGCAACATAAAAATTTATTAACACAGCCCACTCTTCAAAATGTCCATTTCCATGGTTGATATTATCCATGCGAACCAAAACACACGCAGTAGAAGCGTGTGAGATACTGTAATTAATTTTAATACTCCATGTCATACAGTGCAAGTCAGATTTTCTATCATTTTGCAACATAAAAATTTATTAGCACAGCCCACTCTTCAAAATGTCAATTTCCATGGTTGATATTATCCATGCGAACCAAAACACACGAAGTAGAAGCGTGTGAGATACTGTAATTAATTTTAATACTCCATGACACAGTGCAAGTCAGATTTTCTATCATTTTGCAACATAAAAATTTATTAACACAGCCCACTCTTCAAAATGTCCATTTCCATGGTTGATATTATCCATGTGAACCAAAACACACGCAGTAGAAGCGTGTGAGATACTGTAATTAATTTTAATACTCCATGTCATACAGTGCAAGTCAGATTTTCTATCATTTTGCAACATAAAAATTTATTAACACAGCCCACTCTTCAAAATGTCAATTTCCATGGTTGATATTGTCCATGCGAACCAAAACACACGCAGTAGAAGCGAGTGAGATACTGTAAATAATTTTAATACTTCATGACATACAGTGCAAGTCAGATTTTCTATGATTTTGCAACATAAAAATTTATAAACACAGCCCACTCTTCAAAACATCAATAAGCATGGTTGATATAGTCCGAGTGCACCAAGAGACACGCCGTGAAAGGGTGTGAGCTAATGTAAAGAATTCTAATACTCAATAAAATACAGTTCAAGTCGTATTTTCTATCATATTACAACACAAAAATTTATTAACACAGCCCACTCTTCAAACTGTCAATTTCCATGGTTGATATAGTCCATGTGCACCAAAAGACACGCCATGGAAGGGTGTGACCTGATGTAAAGAATTCTAATAATCAACAAAATTCATATCAAGTCGGATTTTCTATCATATAGCAACACAAAAATCTATTAACACAGCCCACTCTTCAAACTGTCAATTTCCATGGTTGATATAGTCCATGTGCACCAAAAGACACGCCATGGAAGGGTGTGACCTGATGTAAAGAATTCTAATAATCAACAAAATACATATCAAGTCGGATTTTCTATCATATTGCAACACAAAAATTTATTAACACAGCCCACTCTTGAAAATGTCAATTTCCATGGTTGATATTATCCATGCGCACCAAAAAATACGCAGTAGAAGCGTGTGGGATACTGTAAAGAATTATGATCCTCAATTAAAAATAGTTCACGTTGGATTTCCTATAATATTGTTACAAAACTATTCATTAATACATGCCACTCTTGAACATGTCAATTTCCTCAGTTGATATAGTCTATGCGCAATGAAAGACATGTAGTAGAAGCATGTCTTTAACGGCAACAATTAACGTTACCACGGAGGCAGCTCTAGCTACCTGTGCGTCATCCGAGTCCAGTATATTAAAAACCAAACAGGGAGCGTTTTCCCTCAAACATTTTCTTTGTGTTCTCCAGTTTTCCGACCATGTGGAAAAAGCTAGCTATGGACGTATACTAATGTTCTGACGTATCTAGCAGTATATTATTTTTTGCAACAACGATCAATTTTTCAAAAGAATGTGGTGTCTATTGATGCTCTGTCAATATAGGTTATTCATTTCATCAACGGTATAATACGAAAATCCGAAATCGTTCACTTTGCAAAGCAGTGAAATAAGTTTATGCGTTGTGTGGGGTGTTCAACCCCATGGAAATCATCATTCTGAAATTTTCAACACGTCGTTACATTCTAATGAGTTTTTTTAAAGTTTTGTGGATAACGTTATAGGAATTTTGAGAAGTTTGGTGGTGTTTCATCCCTTTTGGGGGTGTTTCACCCCTTTTGGGGGTGTTTCACCCCTTGGGGGTCGTCCATTCTGTAATTTTGAATATTTCGATTGTTTGAACAAAAATTATAAACAATCTTGTGATCAATTCTGGTACTGACCACGTGGAATCCAATTTATTTGGGAATTTTCTATAAATAAGGGGTATTTAACCCCTAGGGGGTGAAAATTTTGGAATTTTCAATACGTCAATGGTTTGTAATAAATGTGTAAGAAATTTTAGCAACATTTTGAACATCAAAATTTCAAAAATACAAAATGCGTGGTGCAGTTTTACTTAAAAGTTAGCCCACGCCCATTTCCTAGAAAACGGGGGCTGTAAAAAATTTTTTGATTGGGACGCAAATTTGTAATAAATGTGTACAAAATTATGTAATAGTTTTTTTTGGAGTGTGCCATAAATGCTGGTGTAGCTTTTAGTTCATGGACTACCCTTTGAGGTAACACAAATGAGATCGTAAACTTACAGATTTTTATCACTCAATTGTTCAGCATTGATTGATTTAGTCAATTATATCTTGTCATTAAATCATACTGCTAGTTATTATGGACGCACATACAGAGAGAAAAATATCAAATTTGCACGAAAAAACCATAGTAAAAATTCAAACCATTTTCAACAAGCATAGATATGCAAGTTCGAATAATAAACTGGACTAAACGTGGCATTGAAATATTATTATAGTTATATGAGGGAGGCGTCTAAGGTGTATATGAAATACTAGAACTCTTTATGAGGCTAAAAGCTTGAAAAAATGCATTTTTTTGCTGTGTTTCGTTTCAAATCTAAAAATTGTTTTAAAATGTAAACAACTTTTCCAAATAACTTTTCAATACGGTTGAAAACAGGGATAGTTTACTCGTGATATAAATTTCTATTTTTTGTTCGCCCCTGTACACCGTTCGAAAATTTGAAATTTTCACACCTCAAATCCAAGTTTCCCGCAATGCACAAATTTTTTAAGGAATAAAATTTTCTGAAGAATGGACAATAAAGAAGTTTCTCATATGGTGCAAACTTTTTGAAAATCAGTGTATATTCGTGGAAAATAATGCCAGCGGGTTCTTTCTTCGGTATGAAAAGAACCAGTTAAACCATTATTCAACGTCTGCTAAAATGATCAATCGCTTGAGGGTGTTGTCAACGTACTCCCATGTAACAATCTCGTCCAAACACAAATCTCAGACCACCCAGAACAAAATCGTGGTTTTTAAGAATGGATTCCACGTAGAGCACATCTCATTTACACAACACAAATACCCACTCCTCTTTAATTTGAATAATTAACTTTAATTGTCAATCTCACGACGTTTTATATTTCTATTTCCGAGTCTTCTGAATACTTAATGTGGATTAAGTTTGTCGATCACTTACTTTATCGAGCATATTCAATCTAGCACAGTAGTTTTTGATTATTTTTTATCGATTTTCCCTATTTCACAATGGCGATTTTGGTATACAGGGAGGATTGGTGAAAAGTTAATGGTTTATTTCATTGAAATAAAGTCAGTTGTGGAATCATCTGCGACTGAAAGTTGGAATTTAGTCGCTGTTCCATCGTACAAGATAACCTCTCTTGAAGAGAAACATTCTCATAATAGTTATTTAATCAACTAGTGTATCGAAGAAGTCGATTAATGATCGAGATATTTTAAGAGGTGAGCGAAACAAGCGCGTTAATTTTCGAGATCATTAATAGCATTTTGATGTAAGAATTGATTACAATATTTTTCCCCTTGCCTCACTCTTGTTGAAATAAAAGAATTCTATTTTTTTCTGGCAATAAAGTTGAAGATGATACTTTAGCAGTTTCCGCAAATCTGGCAACATAATTTATAGGTAAAATGGTTCTCGGTGAAAATGTCTGAATTCTTAGTATATTGTAGTATTCGATGTTCTGATTGAACGTGCAGAATCGCAAAGTTCGTTGATGGATAGATTTTGAAATACAGGGCGTTCAAGTTAAAAATTAATTAATTATCTTCTCGGGATTTGAAAGTGCCAACTGCATTTTCGTACCTTCATATTACTAAATATTATTCAGATGGTGCAGATTATATAAAAAATAAAAACATTTTAGTAATGTCTGAAAAATCGATGTAATAATGAAATATTGATAAATTTATTTTGGCATGCAATATACTATTCTTGATTTCATTGAAAATAAAGTCAGTTGTGGAATCATCTTCGACTGAAAGTTGGAATTTAGTTGCTATTTTCCATCGTACAAGATAACCTCTCTTGGAAGGGATTTTTGTTTTAAAACATACTATTCTTATTCCATCATTAATCACAATTCATACATTTCGTACAGGGTGATTTGAAAAATTGGTGAAATATATGGCCGGTTCTTTCGTACATATCCTGTATATTCAAGTGAATTATCATCCTCCAAAGATAGTTGATATCGTATAAACATGATTTCGTTGGCATATATAGGATGATCATACAAATTTTCGATAATTAAAATGAAAAAATATCAACTTTTCAGAAATTACCCTGTAATTCACGATTAACTCGGGGAAATTCCTTTATTATTATTTAATATATTCATCATTCTCTCCTCAACACTGTCCCAAAAATTCAGTTTCCTACTATTACTAGTATCATAGTTATTAATTGAGAAACTTATTACCATTTGCATGACGAGTTGAAGGAACTTGTTCACGCGTACAATCTACTAGTGGCCAAGATTTTTCACAAATAGTGAAACGTAAGAATGTGGAGATCAAAATAAATCTAAAAGAGGGTGAAGATTAGAGATAAAAATCATATCAGATATATGAATTTAATAATGTAAGGTACAGATAGTTAAGTGAATTTTGTTGGAATAAAAAACAAACTCAATAGGAGAATTTGAATCTGGGCAGCGACGGTTCATTTCCAATTCGTGTTCCACTCGGATAGAGGTTTCTATGATTTTTATATATGCTGGCTATCAATAGAAACATATTGACATCTATTATATTTGAGGAGCAACTTATCAAAACGCATTTTGTCCACTTCGGTACAAAATCGAGTTTTATGTGGTTTCGGAGTCTCTATGATCATTGCTTGAATGTACATATCTGAAACCTACCAGATTGCATTATGTCCCATCATAATTCAACTGCGAAATCGAACCACCACATCAAAACGCGTTTTGTCCAACGAAACGCTTGGTTCAAAATGCATTATGTCACTTGGCCAATCAGCGCATCGAGATGCGCGGAAACTCAACAGGTGATTTTAGTCGATTTCTTACCTGCAAATATATATTGTGTGTTTTCAAACTCCATTTCAGTACACGCCTTCGTTATGGATCTCGAAAATAGTGTGACTGTTGATGGAACTAGCCTAGGGTCAAGAAAAAGACCTAATCGGAAACAGAAAAGAGAACAGGAGTACGAGTTAATCAATATGCTAAGTGCATCAACCTTATATTTTAATGAATTACTTTGTTCCACGAGTAGTTTTTTTTTAATGATTTTACCCAATGTCCAGCACCGAACACAAAAATTTTAATTTTGTCCAACATCATAGTTTTTAGCCATGTTTTGTGTGACATAATGCGTTTTGATAAGTTACTCCTCTTCATCAATATACTTAGGTAATTCAATACGTGAAGGTAATACTAATTATCACTGATGGAACTAATTGATTTTTCTTTTTTATTCACATCGACAGAATCAAAATGTACGCGATAGCCGGTAGGGTTTCCTTTTTGTATGAGGACCGTAGCACTGCTACGGGGGAGGTGAATTCGTTTATCGTCACCTTCAGTGATAAGTGATTTTCTTTACCGGGGTCTCATATACGATTGGGCGAGTCGAACTATCCAAGCATTAGGAATTTTATCTGGCTCATGCCTGAGTTGTAAGTTGTAACTGATGTGTCGAATATTCAGTCAGTTCCTAAATGGTAGATGGAATTGGTCATCACCCTGCATATAATGTTACATTTATTTTGATCTCCACATTCTCACGTGTCACTATTTGTGAAAAATTTTAGCCACTAGATTGTACGCGTGAACAAGTTCCTTCAACTGGTCATGCAAATGGTAATAAGTTTCTCAATTAATAACTATGAAACTAGTCATAGCAGGAAACTGAATTTTTGGGACAGTGTTGAGGAGAGAATGATGAATATATTAAATAATGATAAAATAATTTCACCAAGTTAAGCGTAATTACGTAGATATTTTGTCATTTTTATCATCGAAAATTTCAATGATCACCCTATATATCCCAATGAAATCATGTTTATACGGTATAAGCTATTTTCGGAGGATGATAATTCACTTGAATATACGTGATATGTACGAAAGAACCGGCCATATATTTAACCAATTTTTCAAATCACCCTGTACGAAATGTATGGATCGTGATTAATGATGGGTTAATAATAGTATATTGCATTCCGAAATAATTTAATCAATATTTCATCATTACATCGAATTTTCAGACATTACCATTATTTTTTTTCTTTGGTGTCTCGGCATCGACTGCTAATGGTCATTAGCAGTCCGGATAGGCCTTGTTACTAACTCCATACGCCACCTCAGGAGCAGCACTGTTAATTGGAACGCAACAGTGAATCGTGAAGGACTCAACCCAGTCCAGCCACGACATTTGAAAAATTTAATCGGTCAAATTAAATTAAAACATCCCAGCCGCAACTGGGGCTCGAACTCCGGACCTTTCGACCCAAAGTCGGACGCTCTAACCACTGCGCCACTCCCCGACATCATTACTATTATTATACTCTGTACATAATGGTATAATCTGCACCATCTGAATGAAGGATCTGAATGAAGGTACGTTGATGATAAGAACGAGAAAAAAAAGGAAGCTGGCACTTTCAAACCCCAAGAAAATAATTAAATAAAAATTACTAAACTGGAAAATTTCAAAATTTATCCATCAACGAACAGTGTGATTCTGCACGTTTAATCAGTACATCGAATACTACAATCATCCCTCTGAATGTGAGGGATGATTACCTATATACTGTGGGTATTCAGATATCATTGTTTTTTGTAATGAGGGAGGAAATCTTAATTTTCCGTTTATATAGTGAACTTTACGTTGTGATGGATTACAATTCATTATTTCTTCTATTACGTTAAATATGTTGATCTTCTCTGGAATCTAAAACCTGTACTGGAACTTGAATATGTTCTCTGATAATGATTTTTAACTGCGGGTTTCCATTATCTGCGTTGAGAGTTGAATAAAGGGTAGGTAGGCACATTCCATTTGTGACCGGCCGCAAATTGCAAGGTGGGACGCCATTACCGCTAAAACTGCAATCAAAATCATGCGAATCTCGAATGGCAACCCGTGATATAACTAATTACCGATAATTAAAGTAGTTAGCAGTCGTTCGCACGTTCTATCTACACCTCAATCGAGCAGAGTGTGCCAAATTACAGAGGTTGGAATTAATGTCGGAATTATGTGTTACGCATCTGTCGGCGTTTAGATTGTCGAGATAGCTTGCCGAGATATATGACTAACCGTAGAAAAAAGTTCCTAAGAATTAGTAATGATAAAGAAGTTTCATCTTGGCAAGGAGCTATTAGCAGTCTTCGTGCAATAGCCCGTAAAATTATTATTTTCGAAATAAAATATTTAACATGTCTACTTTTTCATCCCTTGTATGAATATGCGGCATTTTGAACAAAAATAATGTAAAGACTTTTCCAATACACAATAAAAACGCCGATAAACCAATAAATATTCATTAGACAAGCTGAAGGAATAATTTCATTGTTTTCGTAGGTAATACCACAAGTGTATCGGTGATTATCGAAATAGCAATTCCTTTGAATTTGAGAATCAAATTATGTTGCTTGGCAACCACACGAGCTCTTGCGCGAGTGTGGTTGCCTAAAGCAACATAATTTGATTCGAAACCGAGAAGGAATTAACGATAATCGCCGATAACACGAGTTGTATTTGTTAAGATTATTTCATGAATAAAATCGAAACCATTTTTATTTATTTACTATTCAATTTAACCAGGAACATTAATCCCGCATTTAGTTCTGAAATTATGCAACTAACAAAACATTTACTTGATATTTCAAACATCCCTCTATTTCAGTTACCAATGACAGAGCGCGTCATTCGTAGTTTCGCATTGCATGTCTAGTCTACTGCTTCTCGCTCGAGGTTATGTTTTGATAACATTTTGATTTAGTGATTTGATTAATCAACGAGTATGCAAAATTTGTCGAAAATTGTGAAGTTGATATGAGTTAATAGTGAGTGCTTATTTAGTTTTGGTCAATGTTTGGCGTTGTGTCATTATAGCAGCTTCCTAGTGGTAAGTTTGTGTTTTGATAATAACCAATCAGGACTCGAACTACAAAATCGAAAACACATCATATACATATCCAGTAGCCAATCAAGACCCGAACTACAAAATCGAAAACATGATGTTTTCATTTATCAACACAAAAATTTCAACCAATCATAACACGCTATTTTAGCATAAGTGAAATAATCCGAAGTAACTTCTTAGCATTAAATTAGAGCAAAATGATTGTATTTTCTTATTTTTTTTAAGTGTAATTTTGAATGTATTTATCGCATATTTTATTACCAAGTATGAATAAATTCCTTATCAATAGTACTATTAAATGGTACCACGGTACCAATATGGTTCCATTTTTAAAAATTGAGTTTTACCCCAAAATCGATTACGATGAAGTTTATTTGCATATAAAAAACGCAATTTAGTATTTTTAACGGGATTTCGATTTTTCTAGCATTAGACGGGTCAATTGGAATAAATCGGATCCATCATGGCACACTTAAATGGAAAACTAAAAATAAAATTATCATACATTTTGACGTTTGAAATGTCACTTATGTGAAATCATTGGATTATGAAAATAATTGTTTTCGAAAAGGTCGTCTTTTTCGTCATGATATTCGTCAAGTGTGAAAACAACTGTTTTTTGTCTAGAAGATGAAAAAATGTTCACATGTACTTGCAAAAATCTAAATTATAGATGAAAGAATGAGTTCCCCCCTTTTATTAACTATTACCAGAAAAAATATAAATTCAATGAATCATCAATAATCAATTTAAATTACAATTTTAACATTTTTCTTCTTCTTTTAACGTTGTAATTTAAAGTGGTAATGTACAGTTGTGAAAACTGACTCCACCTGAGAAATTATGATCATGGTGTCATTCGATTCTTTATGTCATGTACATAGTTTGAGAAAAGGTCCCAAAAGGGACCGAAAAAATTACAAAAGTTATAAACAATTGAGTGAAAGAAAATATGGGGCTTTGTTTTTTTTTGAATATCTCGAAAAATATTAAAGATTTTCGAAATATTTAAAAAGATATGAAGCAAATTTGCTGAAAAAAAGTTTATACTCCCGAAACTGTACCTCCATTATTTATAATTTTTACAGAGCCCTGAAAATAGAGCCACAAACGGGTAGTCTGGCTTTCGTGCGCGTTGCTCCACTCTGATACAACAACAGCAAGAATCACGTCAACATATTAAATATGAATATTTTAAGGAATGAAAAAAATCTTGTACTATTGGGATACATCAATAATCCGCGGTTAAAAAATGTTTATCCCAATTTCTCCATAAATTATGCATTTGTTAATTGACAAAAAGTGACAAAAAGTGAATAAAACTAATTTTTATAAAAATATTTTGTGTTCCGATTTCTCACGGTTCAAAGCTACATAAAAATGGTGTTTTACTTTTTTTTACCACTATTGTTCAAAAAAATTGTTATAATTGTTGTATTTATTTTATGTATTATTATAAATTGTTTATGAGCAGATCAAATTTTTTTTTGTAATATATTCATTGATGAAAATTACGATTTTTAAAGAAGAAACGATTCTTTAAAAACATTTTTTTTGATGCTAAAAAGTATTTAATATGTTGAAATATTTTTCGAGATATTCAAAAAAAAACCCAAAGCCCCACTTTTTTTTCAATGAATCGTTTATAACTTTTGCAATTTTTTTCGACCCTTTTTGGGACCTTAAACTTTCGACATGACATTACAAGTAGATTACAAACTGGTACTTCAAGCCGGATCTTTTATGGACATTCTTCCAGGTAATGTTGATTACAAACTGGTCCTTCTCTGCATATTAAGAATTTGCACTATGTGATAATCTGTAGCAATGTCCACTGTTTCAATCAACTGTGAGACGAAAAAAGTAAAACCTGAGGAAGAAATTCAAGAAATGACATATGGAGATTAATGTTTGAACTTCACTTTACCTGGAAGAATGTCTTAAAAAATTCCGCTCGTCAGACGATTTTATTTTCATTTAAAAAAATGCTTGTGTCAAAATCGAAATATTTATTTACCGCCTCTATCAATAACAACTCGTAAAAATTTCAACAAAACATTGGTATTTGCTGAAATGTGGCAATTCATTTCAGATGTGTCATTTGATAATCGGTTTGGTTGATTATTTTCACTGATTTTATTCATATGTAGTCATGCATTGTGCGGTTTCGTACATTTTTTTTATCTTGCAAATTTTGGTTTTTCTCACATTTCTTTAGATTACGAAATGGTATTAGACATGAAAAGCAGATCACTTTTGTTGATGACAAATTTTCGGTTGAAAATGAGAATTTTGAACATTTGCTGAGTTGGTGCTGATAACTACCATAACACATACACTTTTTATTTCCAAGTCTATTGATCGTTGTCATCGTAACTTCTATTTTGATAAATGATATTGGTTTGAGTTTAGGATTGGCATGCACATTCAGTAAATTTTTGCAATATGATTTGACAAGCCCCGGATGCTTTTTGATCTAGCCATAAACTGAACTCCAACAATTTGGGATTTTGAAGTGTCCTACTAGAAACGTACTCGATCCAATCTATTTTAAAATTTTTAAGAAGTTTACTAAATAGTCCCTGTAGTAAAATAGAATTCCGAAGTGTTCATCTTCTTTAAAGCTTCAATTATTCCAACAAGGTTTTTCAATCCATCCGAATATTCTATAAGCATATATCTAATCTACCCTCCTTGACAAAAGGAAAACTTTTTATTTTATTTAAAAGCATCATCATTATCATATGCTCAGGACGGCCAAATTGGTTTTCTAAAATTTGTTTAACGTTATCAACTTTTTGAGGTGAAATGAGACTCTTGCAGTCTGATTTGATTATCTTCTTTGGAACAACCCCAAATAGCAGTCCTATTTCAATATTGAAAAATAAAATTCAATCATTCGATGTGATTACCAACCAAGGCAACTTCTTTGGCACGGATTGTCTTGTTTGAATTTCGGTAAGTTGTGACGAAACTATTTACTCATTTTGGAGTTACTCTCCTGATGACAGTGACTGATGGACAGGTCTGTTCCGTTGACACCAACCTTCTTAAGGGTTTTTCGGAAACCTACTCGGGTTGATGAGGTCGCTAACGTGAGTTACCAACCCGCATTCGGAAACTTTAGTGTTACATACGCCGATTACTAACTCGGGTTAGTTTTTGGATCGGGTTGGTAACCCTGAGTAAGTTTCCGAAACTCCTTTAGTTAGAGAGCCGCAGGTTCTGAGACACGATGACCCACATACATCTTTTGTTTGGTGAGGTCCATCTCTCGAAAACCCCAAATGCCAAATATAATTGAAATCGGGCAGGGCCGACTCCAGCACGAAGGAAGAATGTCTTTCGATTTCTTCGACGATTTATATATGTCTTCCGTTATGATGATTTTGTTTAGGAAGTGACTAGTAATCATCTGACAAAGTGGAAGACGATTTGGTTAAGGCGCACTATTTTGGGACCCAAAATCGATCATCGCAAAAATTCGACGTCTCATATTTGCTCAATTTTGTGTTCCTTCACTT
Organism: Chrysolina oricalcia; assembly: GCA_944452925.2. Taxonomy (NCBI): domain Eukaryota; kingdom Metazoa; phylum Arthropoda; class Insecta; order Coleoptera; family Chrysomelidae; genus Chrysolina; species Chrysolina oricalcia. Next base: position 64,226,803 of record OX101812.2, read on the forward strand.
TGTTATGGTCTTCACTTCGGGAAATTCCGAGTTGAAGACTTTTTCAGTAGGGCCCTACCTCAGGGTTGACCAAATTAACAAATAAAAAAACTCGCTGGAGTGGCTCGTTTGAAAAATCGAAAACTGCACTTGGGTTCAATCTTAGGCTTCCAAATTTTGCATGGAGGTTTTTCAGGGGCCAGAAAACCTGCTCTCCAAAGACAAGACAATTGTTCGTGGAAGATAAAGGCATTTTTTTCGAAAACTATACATAACTCGAAAACCAGTCGTTTTCTGAATTTCGAAAAAATCATGCTCATTCGAAAACAAAAAAAGACATGTTCTTACAGATTTTCATGTGGATTGATTCATTTATACGCGAGAGAAAAATTTAAATACTGAGAAATCGGTATTTCGTCACTTTGACGGTTAATGTGAGTGTCTGTATATATTTATGTGAAATAATTATTACTTAATTGATTCAGATTCCTTTTTGCAAACCTTTGTCAATAATTATTTCACTTGCACTGATAAAAAAAAAAAAAAAAATTATTACACTATTTATCATGGGCAATTTATTACCACAATATATAATGTAATTATATTACACTAGAGCGGGGATTAGCGCAGTGGTTAAGCGCTCGCCTGGTAATCGAGAGACGGTGCAATCTTTTTTCATTTTCAGATGTGAAAGTCTGAATGATTGAGGCTCGTGTCGGCTGGGAATAATCCTCCACGATTCACTGTTGCGTTAAAAATTAACACTGCTGCTCCTAAAGTGGCGTATGGAGTTAGTAACAAGGCCTATCCAGAACACATGGCTAATGACCATAGCAGTCGATGCCAAAACACCAAGGAAAAAAAAAAAAAATTATATTACAATATTTGTCATGTTATTATATTACCGTACACGGTCTGATTTTTTTCACACTATACATATTGGAAAAGCCATTTACGAAATAATTTAAGGAAGTTATTTTCGATCAATCAATATGTATTTCTCTTACGAAATATAAGGAAAATATTCACTATACATAGATTATTTCTACAGAAAACCACTAATCATCCTTATTTTCACACCTATTAGTAACGGATAATTACGGAATATTTCAACGTTCATTACAGTACGTGGACTGTGAATTTGCAATGTAAATGTTTTCTGTCTGTAAATTTGCACTGTGTATAGTTCGCTTGAGTAAAAACACATCGTAAATTCAGAATGTAATATTACAATGTTGTTTTACTTTTTTACCATGTAGATTTTTCTGTCTGTAAATTAGCACTATCTGAATGGTATGCTTGAGTAAATTCACATCGTAATAATGTAATATTAAAAAGTGGTTTTACATTCATTATTACAATGTGAAACTAAGTATTTCATGCATTGGATCCAATAAAAAATACAAAAAAATTCAAAATTATTTATTATGTACAAAATACACTTCAAAAAATGTACGAACTGAATGTTGTGAGAAATGTTCTAAATGAACTATAAAAACTGAAATGTGGTGACAATAAAGATGTTATAATATTACGGAAATCTCTGGAACAACAAAAATAAAATGAAATTATACATAATTGCCTGTTCAAACTGAAAATTATTCCGTTTCGTAGCAAAAACACTCTCAAAACTAATACTACCTACATAATGTTAGGAACAGAACAAGAAAACATTTGAAAAATAATCAATTTGGTAGTTCTATACTTAAACATGACATAACTTAAACATGATTTACATGACCATCGGTGATACTAGAAATGTAGGTTAAGGATACAGAGTTAGTGGAAAGTTTGCACACCCATTAGCTCCATAAATATCGAGTTATCGAGTTATCAGTAATCTCTCTGAAGAAGCAACTACTAATCAAAAACGCTATAATTGTTTTAAAAAAATTGTCTCCTTGATTTGTTCTAAAAGTGTCAACTGATACAGAAACAATTCAAGAAAAAACTATACAGTGTGTGTCATTTCTGATGGAAACATTTTCGTATCTTCCGTCATTTTTTACGTAAAACCATGAAATTTCGATGAACACACTAGAAATAAACTCATTGCATAAAAGATGTCATCATATGTGATATACAATGCACGCCAGCAGCGATGGAACCAACCATTTTTCTGATGGAAAGTTATATTGAGCGGCAAAATTGGCCCGAAATTTTTTCGTATTCGTGTTCAGGATTCTTGAATTACTACTTACCCACCGCGTTTTCATGAGAAGTGAAACAAATTAGAGTTTTTCAGGTGACAGGTGTATTAGTAGGAATTTGGGGATTCTGAACACGAATCCGAAGAAATTTCGGGACAATTTTGCCCCCTATTTCCGGAAAAATGGGTGGTTCTATTGCTGCTGTCGTGCAGTGTATATCATGTAGGATGACTTCGTTGAGTTCAATTTTAGTCTTTCGATCCTGAAAATTGTATGGTTCTACGTCAAAAATTACGGAAGATGCGAGGGTGTTTCCATGAGAAATGAAACAGTGTATATGCGGCTCATTTATTATTTTGTCTGATTCGGATAACACTCATAAAATATACAGTAAAATAGTCAGAATTTCATATGATTTCATATTATTCATTTCGTGAAATACATGGTGATCCACATTTTAAAAATTCACTCTATGACTTGTTTTTCTTTAAGAAAGCGATTTTACTTGTGTTGAAAAGAGCACAAAAAATAACTTGCGAGTCGATTTTGAAAATTTTGGAAAGCTAACTCGATATTTATGAAGTTATTAGATTTGTAATGCAAACTCACTTACACTGTGAATAAGGCAAAAATGAAAATAATTCAAATGATTATATTAATAAAGATAAAATTTACCAACTACTGATGATTGTTGAAATTGCATGAAATTTAACACTTTCTTCTTCGTCAATTTTATTTTCTCTCTACTTGTCGACCCGGTATCAGGATGTATCTTCAGGTACAGTCTTTGCAAGAGTTCAAATGTACTCTGTAGCTTTGATGGATACTTCAGATTCAGAATGAAATACAAAAAAAAGCCACCTTCGGAGCCTCCAGGAATGTCCCATAGCCTTGAAGATCAATGTTCTGCCCCACTACAAAAACAAAGAAAACTCTGTTATTTCGTTTATCACCTTGAACAGAAGAAATCAGTGTTAATTGAATCATTAATCGAAAAAGAATGCTGACAATCGATTGACATAGACACTAATAATTGTAACACCCTGTATATCTGAAAAAACACTCATCATGCAAGTCAATATTCGACAATTCCTACAAAAAAATTAATATTATCAAATGAAAGTTAGTAATCGAAATCATTTGTTACCTTGTACTCAAATATGAAGTCCTTAATATTTTCGTTGAAATGTTAGAGATTTGATAGCAACTTCTCCATCCGAATAGCCTTTTTAATGGAAATAGTTTTCATGGTTTCGGAATCTTCAACTATACGATCTAACAAATCTATTTTAGAATAAGTTAATTTATTGAAATGACCTTTAATCGATTTTGAATCATGGGATCGAAATGTTCTAATATTCGAAAGAAAATTGTTATTATTACCTACATACTACTGAAAGCGGACATGTTATTCTTGCATTTGACTCTTTAAAACGGCTGTATATATGAAGAAATAACTGTTTTTCATTAAACGTAGTAAAATTACAATCAACCAAATTGCATTTATTAGTTCCTAATGCATTTTCAATTCGATTTTTATTAGAATTTTCATTGTGACCCTTACGACACCTGAATACATATTGCCTATAACCTGTATACGATTTCAAAATCAAGCCACAGTCAACTCGTCGACAAAAAATTGCGGTCTAGGCCATTTTCGATGTGAATAGTAATAAAAGTCGTAATTTGCACAAGTTACATTGGTTCATGACTTAAATTATATATAAACAAAATGAAATGTACTTACTGCGATTTATCTCAGGATAAAACAAAAAACTTTCAAACGTAACACGACCTGGCGCTCTTGTTCTAATACACCATTTTGCATAAATGCGAAGACGGTGCGCGCGCCGCCTCATTCTTTCCTCTTTTTCCACAATAAATCAGTCAATTGTACACATTTACCCTGTATTCGTGACATTATCACACTGTAAACCTTTCTCGGGTGTAAATGTTCAGTATTGATATTATTGTAATGATAGTTTCACTGATTATATAGCGAATATGCACCATGTGATAACACAGTACTTGTGATGTACGTCGTGAATACGATATTGGAAATGGAATATTTTGAATGAAAAACATACTTTTTCCTGATGAGTACTGTATAAATGATTTGGTAGCAATTTCACAGGAAAAATAACGGAGAAGTAGATATGTTTCTCTAAAGAATACAAACCAATTTTAATATCACCGTATTAATGAAAGAAATAATACATTCTATGGAAATTATGTGTTAAATATAAAGGAAAAATTAAATTCCTCCATTTATAATGTAAAACATACAGTTTTTTACTATAATTTTTTGCAGTGTGGACAATAAAGTACAGTTTGATTTGATTGATTCTATAACCAAATGTGAAGGACGAAAATTTTCTAGAAAAACTCATAATTTTGCATTTATCAGCATTCACATGTAACTTTGGATTCTATCAATTGAAAGCAACCCTTCCTCGAAAGTTGTACCAACAACTTCAAGTGCTTATGTTAACATTTCCAAAAGTAGTTGCGAAAGTGCGATCCTTCTTGATACCTGAAGCGATTAATTCTCATCAGGAAAAACTCGAAATTGAAGAAAAGTTTCGCAATAAATACCGGTCTCCAGAATATGGAATCACAGTAATCCAGCATGCTCCGTGCGATAGCGTTTTATGCTCAACTAGACAAGTGAATGGATGTACGGAACTTTTTCCATAAATTTCAATTGGTCGAAAGACCTGCAGGGACTACGCGAAAAGAGCAGCGCTGGAGGGATATCGTTATATTCAGGTACGTAAATACAAACAATAAAAGTGAATCGTGAGAAGCGTAAGTTTCCGTCAGTGGGTCAATGCAGCTGTCATTTCGGAAAATAAGCATGTTACTCGGAATATAAAGACAGATATGCTGCACGGGAATTACTGAATACGAAATTGTCGGAGGCACGCTTCGATGGTTTCTCCATTTGCGTAATGAGGCCGTATCTCGATGTTTCGTGTTTCAACTGTGTTCCGTGTTTTGGCAGAACGGTCATTAGTGTTAAAAGTACTTTTCTTATTTCCATGACTTGCAGGACCACTGCGTGAGGATTATTTGAAACATTTCCACTCTTAGGTTGGAATATCGGGAAAAAGTCTAAACGAAAAAATTAAAAATTAAATCCATATAAAGTCTTCAGAAAAAAGTTGTAAATGAAGGTCGACAAATAATAATAATAAGAATAAACCGTTTATTTCCAACAGGTACTCAATCCCACTTGTAGGAAAATACAAAGTATTGAATAATCTATAGCAGACTAATTTTAACATTATCAATATTTATATGAAGGTGAAATATAAAATATAAAGACAAAAAAGAAAAATATGTGTTAAGATATGTTACAAAAAAAAACAGACAGGTGAAAGATAAGGCATACACCGACAAATCAATGAGCAATGCGTTATATAAAGGGGCGAAAACTTGTTCCAGCCACTACCCCAGAATCCACCACACAAGTTCCATCAGACACGACCGTGAAAACCCAAACTTTGACCTCGCACAACTTAAGCTAGAAATACAAAAGTCAGTGATCAGACAATAATGTGGTTATGGATTTTAATGAGTCGCATATTCCTGAAACACGATTGAAGTTTTGGCACATATTAGTTATAGGGCTCTGAAGAGTGATATTGGTACGTGAATTACTGACATAGAATGTAACACTAAGTCTGGACCCTAAACGGGGCACAAACCAATTGATTTCAAGTAAGAGATTTGGGCAATCGATGTTGTTATGAATCAATTTGTGATTAAATGAAATAGCAGCGATAATTCGCTTTAGCAGCGATAATTCGCTTGTTCGACAGAGATAACATCAAATCTGTTTAAGTAAATACTATTATCCAGTACTCTCGCTGGATAGTTTTTGTCTTCACGAAATATTAGAAATTTGAGGAATCTTCTCTGAACAGATTCGACATCTCTAGAATGACATTCGTACATAGGGATCCAAATCAAAAACCCGTATGCTAATTTTGAGCATACAAATGAAAAGAAGAGTATTTTCAGTGTTACAGTGTATTCGAAACTTTGAGAATGTCTGATGATAAAACCGAGAACTTTGAGGGCAACTTGACACTGCTTGGTTGATATGTTGAATAAATGGAAATTTCTAATCAAATATAACTCCCAGGTCTCTAATCTCGGTGCATCGTTCCAATGCGTTTTGATCAATAGAATAACTGAGAGTTACTGGGTTTTTGCATCTTGAATATGATATTTAATTTTAAAATTGAAATTACAATTTTTTTTCAAATGGCAACATGGTGGCTTGTGGGGTTAAGGGAAACAGGCCGTTCCATTACGATTAATTCGATACCGTACACTAATGTTTTGAACAAAATTTCGTTATGAAATGAAGCATTTTTTGGTATTGAAATAAGATTTAAATGCAACGAGTAACATGTGACAAACACAAATGATGAAACAAAATCATCAAAGAGGTCGACTTCTTATCGCCAAAGGAAATTAGGTATTTATTGTGTTATTATTTTAAGAACATGTTGATGTTCATTAATGCTAAAATAACGTGTTTTGATTACTCGTTGATTAATCAAATCACTAAACCAAAATGTTTTCAAAACATAACCTTAAGCTAGATCAGTAGAAATGCAACGACGAAACAACGAATGACGCGCTCTGTGATTGGTAACTGAAACAGCGAGATGTTTGAAATTTCAAATAAATGTTTGTGATAGATCTACAGCTGTAGTCAGTTGGCAAGTTCCGGAATCGAAGAACAACTAATTATTGAAGTCACTGGTCATAGTAGTTCAACGTCAATGAAACCATATTTACAACTCAACAAGGAACACCATGCTGAAATAGTTTCAAATCTTAGGAATGAAGATGTTGATATATCCACAACGCAGACTGTTGTATCTACTATAGTACAAAAAAAGGTGAACTGGACACGGATTATGTTTTAATATACAAAAGCACGAACTGTACATTCAATGTTAATATTAATAATAATAAATAAAAATGGTTTCGATTTTATTCATGAAATTATCTTATCAAATTCAACTCGTGTTATCGGCGATTATCGTACATTCCTTCTCGTTTTCGAAACAAATTATGTTGCTTTATCACGGATACACCCACTACAATATTTACGCACGAAGATATTTTATTAAATTTTGGATTATTATCTTGTTTTATCATTTGTTTTGGTTACAGGTGGCTCGATGCATTTAAAAGCAGTTCATAATGGTTCAAATAATTTAGATTTAAAACGTTTCACCTCATGTATCCTATTTACATCAGAGGGCAGACGATTGTATAGATCACTGCCCGCACATATATGGGATTTTCTATACAAAGTCAATTAGGTAAAATGGGATACCAAAAAAGAAGTGCATAGTATACGATATTAAAAAATTCTTATCCTACTATAGAACCAAACAAAATTTCAATGTCAACATATTTTATTACTCAACATATTCTCCTCTTAATTGGATACATTTATTTCAGCGAACCTGCAACGTCTCTAGACCTTTCAAAAAAAATGTTTCTTCTTGCTGTGGAAACCAGACCTCCACAGCTTTTATTACTTCCTCGTTGGAAAAAAATTTACGACCTTTTAAACTTTTTTTTCAGTTGAGGAAAGAGATGATAGTTGGACGGAGCCAAATCTGGTGAATAAGGGGGGTGTTCTAATAATTCAAACCCTAAATCACGAATTTTTTGCATGCCAACATGAGATTTGTGTGCAGGGGCATTGTCCTGCAAAAACAAAACACCTTTGGATAGCTTTCCGCGTCTTTTCTCTTAAATTTTTTCCCGAAGAGTGGTCAGTAATTTCGAATAGTAATCTCCAGTTATTTTTCTACCCTTATCCAAAAAGCAATCATGATTACTCCATGGCAATCCCAAAAAACTGTAGTAAGAACTTTTCCAGCAGATTTTTGGACACGAAACTTCTTAGGTCTTGGAGAACCGGAGTGTCGCCATTCCATCGATTGTTGCTTTGTTTCGGGATCGTAGAAATGTACCCAAGTCTCATCCATCATAGTAACAATTCGGTTTAAGAAGTCTACATCGTTTTCAAATCGAGCACAGATCGAACGCGATGCTACTACCCTTGCACGCTTTTGGTCAACATTCACAACATTCAAACATTTGGGGATCCATTTTGCAGCAATTTTTCTAATATCCAAATTGACGTGAACTATATGATGAACGCGTTCGTATGAAATATCCAGTGCTTCAGATATCCGTTTTAGCCCAATTCGACGGTCTGTTAAAATCATGTCATGAACTGCATCGATATTTTCGGAGACTGACACAGAAACTGGCCTTTCCGATCGGTCATCATCTTCAATGGAAAATTTACCTCTTTTGAAGCTTGCAGTCCAATTTTTCACGGTCGCATACAAAGGACATTGATCACCAAGGGTATTAAGCATTTCTTCGTAAATCTGCTTACCTTTTAACCCTTTTAAATACAGGTACTTGATGATGGCTCGATACTCCAATTTTTCGATTTTCACAATTTCGGTGGACACATTTTTTCTTTTAATTAATTGCGTTACTCTGGTTTACTTTTTTGACGTCAAACTTTACACTGACACTTCTAATAAGTTATTGTTCGTTGCTTTGATAACGCAATATTTTGTTTATGCTGGGAACTGGTCTAGGCTAACTAGATATCAATACATCCTCGTAAACCGTTTTTAAGCAAACACCTGCATTCTATTGACACTCGCAATAGTTCAAAGAACTTGCAGATTTAAAACCCAAGAAACGAAATACGGTATACAGCGTAATCGCATTCAACGTAGTCTCATTTCATCAACTTTGATACCGCCTTCGGAAGCCAAACGACGAGAACAACAAACATGGCCAATTCGAAATCGCTTAAAAACCCTCGTACACTGGAAAGCACTGAAAGCAGATAAGTAAACCGCAAACAACGAACTTTTTTCCATGAGAGCGACCTCCTCAGAGTCGAGGGAAACATTTACAAACTTGCTTAACCAACAACTTTTTGTCGCGGCTTGCACTTTTTCTTAGTCTGCTTTATGGCCGACGTATGTCGCCGACGCATTTATTTCGAACTCATTGTTCATTTATTTTGTTTTCACATCACATTTTATAATCTCTGTTGCGGATAATCAAATGCCTGCCGGCATAAATAGATAACTGAAAACGTCGGTATTATTTTCGTTTGTTCTCGGGGCGGAATTTTTGTGATGTGAAGAAGCTGAAGGAAGATAATCTATAGTTTCCGCTTCATACACCTATTTAAATATTTTTCCTCCCACCTCGTATTAACATGTCTGTTTAATGTTTCTCAATGCAAATAATCGACCATCAATGACCCCTATGAACGATTTTTTATTAATGGATTATTTCGAAAAATCGTCCCTATTAATGGTCGATTTCTCTATGAATGCAAGATTGTTGCAAAGGCAAGCAAACATAAACGAATTCAAATGTTATAGAAACTGCTAAAGTAGCATCTTTAACTTTATTGCCAGAAAAAAATTAGAATTACTTAATTTCTATATATATATATATATATATATATATATATATATAGATCCTTTATTTACTCAACGACTAATGCATTTGTCATACAATAAATGAGTTAGAATTAACATAAAACGATCATATAAAAACATAACATATAAATAAAACTTATAGGCGTAGCAGACAAGAGACTCACAGATATTCGAGTAGCTAGAAATTTTCACTCAGATATTTTTTTAACTTACTCTTGAATGACAGAAGTGTAGAACATTTTTTGATGACTAGAGGAAGCTGATTATACATTTTCAATCCTTTAAAAAATACAGATGTTTCTGTTCCTTTTTTTGATACCCTCTCAATTGAAAAATTTCTAGATCTTGTATCATATTTATGAACTTGATACTTGTAATTTACAATATCTTGTAAGTATGGAGGAGCATCACCAGATTTTATTTTGAAAATGAATATCATTGTTTGATATTGCCAAAATATTTTGATTGGTAACCATTCCAATGTACTCAACATATTTTTTATTGGAGTTTGTTTGGAACATCTTAATATTATACGCATTGCTCGATTTTGCAATTTTTGAAATCGGTTGATTTCATTCAGATTCAGTAAGAATAACATTGTTGCACAGTAATAAAAATGCGGTAGGATGAGAGTATTGTACATCACCATCAACGACGACTGGGTAAGGAATTTAGCACATCTATATAGATAATTTATTTTGAATGATATAGTCCTAATAATATTACTTGCATGTTCGTTGAACTTCAGTTTCCGGTCAATAAGAGTGAGGTAAACGGAAATATATGATAATTAACGCTTATATTACAATGCGATTAATGATCTCTAAAAATGTAAATACCTCAATCATTAATCGCCTTCATTAATACACTAATTGATTAATAGTTATTTAATCAACTAGTGTAATAATGAAGGCGATCAATGACCGAGAAATTTTCGAGACCTTTAATCGCATTTTAATATATGAGTTGATTACAAAATTTTTTCGTCTGTCTCATTCTTGTTGTAATAAAGGAGTTCTAATTTTTTTCTGGTAATAAAGTTAAAGATGCTACTATAGCAGTTTCCTCAACATCTGGCAACATAAATTTATCGTCAATATCCATTTAAGCGTCCATAACATCTGAATTCGTTTATATTTGGTTGCCTATGCAACAATCATGCATTCATAGAGAAATCGACAATTAATGACAAATCGTTCATTAATAGGGATCATTGATGGACGATTTCTGGAAGTCATGCATTAATAACAAATCGTTCATTAATGACCCCTATTAATGAACGATTTCTTTTGCATTGAAGAACATTAAACAGACATGTTAATATGAGGTAGGCGGAAAATAACTATCAATATTTGCCATAATACCTACTTCATCGAAACGATTTGTTGATGGTTACGGAAAATCCTGAGACCTCCACAAGTCAATTTGCCCTAGAATTAAATATGCCTCATAGCAGAAACAGAATACAGATGATTCTTAAAGAACAAAAGTGTCGTTCTTATAAATTACATGTCAGCCAAAAACTCAAACTTGGAGCTAGTGAAAGAAGGCTTGAATTGTGCAATGAGCTTGATGAAAAATGGATGTTCTTGAAGACAAGCAAGAGCAAAAACTACCTTGGTGAAAGGCAGGGTTGGCAAATATCATGATATTTATATAGATATCAAAATATCATAATATCGGATATATATCCGATATATATATATATATATATATATATCAGAAATTTTGATTTTCCTAGGATAAAAGGCAAAAAAACAAAATTTAAAATACCTTTATTTTGGTAAAAACTTAAATCAAACTTCACTTTAATTTAAAATAACAAAAAACGAGACAAAAAATTATATTTTTCCTGAAATATGTGATATAAAAAACTTGTCTTTTAATACATTTTCAAGGATTGCAAAATCGGGAAAGAGGAATATAATCATCATTATCAATATTATCATCTTCACTCAAGACAACCAGTTCATCATTTGACGAGATCCAGTCTAAGCTTTTGGCTTTTTTATCTGTATCTTGATTTAAACATTTAAAAATAATACTAGCTTACTGGCTTTTTCGTTGCCTAGACGATTTCTCAATTTAGATTGAACTATTCCATAGCTGGAAAAAATTCTTTCTAAACCATCTGTTGCCGCTACTGCACTGAATAACTGCTCACATAGTTGTGAGAAGAGTTCCTTTTTTGGCCATTCGGAGTCAGGAATTACAACCGATTTCCACCAAATCGTTGGATTTGTTGTTTGGAAATGTGCGGAAAATAAATACTTTGGAAATGGACAAGACTTTATAGTAAGAGCCATAACAAGCGGAACAAATTCTGGGTTTGTTGAATTTAGAAGATCGAAAGCCTGTTGTTTTTGGAACTGTGTTGAATTTTGTCCTAAGAATCTGTGATCGAGCATATTCGCCAAATAATGATGTGATCCTAATGCCATATCTTTTCTTTTGCCATACGCTTTTTTTATCGTGATTGGTTGATCTTTCACTTTCAAATCTTTTTCCAGTAGATTTCATACTTCCACGCAACCCCAATTGTAGTTTTATCACGTTGCATGCGGTTTAATGCAATAGCTATGGGATTAAGTCGGTTCATGATATCCATTGCATTTTTTATAAAGTTAATTATTCTAATAATGTCTTTATCAATAACTTCCTCATGATTTTGACATAACTGTACTAATATTCCCCGGTTATCAGGGGATTCCCCGAATTGTAAGTAATTGTAATACTGTTGTCACGTATTCATTTTTACGCAAAATATCAAGGATTTTTTGCTCTGGTATTTATTTCGTTAAAAAGAATTAAATGATATGTATAGATGTCATAAGTAACTTTCTATCATGATATACAGTATTATGATAAAGTAATGCACAAAATTCATAAAACGTGCAACGATCACTTTTGAAAAAAATGCAAAAACTCGTCAAACTGTTTTTTTTATTCCGCATCTTTTGACATAAGTTACAAAAATAACACGTCAAAGTTGGTTTAATGGAATTTTAGTTAATTGAAAAGTTATTATGAAACTTACGTTTATTTCGTTTTTTATTCATTTTCTCGTTTTTTTTCTTTTGTGAGCCCTACTACAACTATTTTTCCCTAGTGTAAAAACACAAGCTCTATCACATAATGTAATAAAAATCTTAGCTTCCCATTAAAAAAAATTGTTGATGACGTCATAACTTTGACAACTTTGACGTGTTATTTTTGTAACTTATGTCAAAAGATGCGTAATAAAAAAAACAGTTTGACGTGTTTTTGCATTTTTTTCAAAAGTGATCGTTGTACGTTTTATGAATTTTGTGCATTATTTCATCATACCCCTATATATCAATCTATAAATATCAGATATATATCATGATATATATATATCATGATATCTAAGACTTGATATATATCGGCCAACCCTGGTGAAAGGAGAATCGGTTTTACACCTACAGTTTTTGTTCTCTTTGACTCTTTTTGTGTAAATTCGAGATCTTCAGTGACTGCTGTTATGATAATTTTTTTGAAAAAAATAAATTGAGCTCTGTTAATATTATTTTGCCAGAAGATCAGTTTCAAATTAATTTAGAAGGGGAGGGGTATGGAGTTTCACCAAAATCTTGCCATTGTTTTGATGCTGACTAGCATTTTCATAATGCTTCATTAGAAAAATCGACGGAATAAAAAAACAGAAACTGTCGATTTTTGTAATCGAAACTTTTAAAAATCTTCAATTGAGATAAGTCATAGCTTTTGAGGTGTCCGAATGTAACAAAAATTTAAATAAAAAATCTGGAAGTATTTTAAAACAATTTAAATTTTTTTTGTTTTTTTTCCTCTTCAACTTGTTGCACCCCTCAGCGCAACCCTCAGAAGTCTTCGAGAGACTTGTGTGAGCTAGCCCTTTCCTTTTAACGTGCGATGCCATGAACGAGTCCGGTGACCATGCTGAGAATTGAACCTATGACTTTTGAGAGGCGAAGAACACTTTCTATAAATTTCGTCAAATAACGCCAAAATGAAATAAAGAAGTTATGAAATTTAGGTTTTATCGGATAGATTCTTCTGTATTGTCTAAAGCATGATAATTTTGAATAACCAAATTGTGGCCAATGGTATTAACATGGTCATCATCACAATTTGACACGTGTCCTGTTCTAACGTACCTCGTATTCCATCTCCTACTTTATTCACTTTCACTAACACTTGACGTTGATCCAGCCATCCCTACTAACTCCCACACTGACTGGCCTAGTTCCACAAAACGTGTTAGCCAAAGGGCACTCCATATGGCACTAATTATATGCAAATTGACTATTAATACAGGAATAGTGACCCCTCTATGTATACATTATCGAACATGCAAGATTTTGGGTGGTCGAGTAATTTTCCCTAAATTAGTTTCCATCGAAAATTGCCTCAAGTGCTCTGTAATAGTCAGAACGATATGACAAGAGACCTCCTATCTTCGTCTTTATTTAATACACTGTAATTACTTGTGAACTTGCAGTTACCATAGGTTCTTTTCTTGCAAGGCATGGTTTTCTCTCCATTTTTGTAGTCATTCTCACATTCAACAAATCGATAGCAAAACCACTTATCGCCTCCTCTAATATTCAGTAATCACTTCAATTCGTTTCAAAATATTATTGTCACGAGTACATGACACTGGTTGACAAAGCTGAATATATAAATATACTATTATAATGTGAATTTTTATTTTACATTTATTTTAAAATTTGAAATGCGTCTCGTTGAGGTGCCATTTGTTATTATTATTCTTTTCTATTTACAGACTCTTTTGCACTCTACCTTGTCTCAGTGAAGCATTTCTTTGCCTCTCAGGGAGATTCTCTGGGTACCAGGTGGCTCGTGATGACATATGATAGATAAAATTGTGATAAAAAATTCAGCAGTTCAAACCAAATAAATGAGAAAAACAATAAAATTTCAATATATAACAATATAATGCATGTAAATGATAAATATATCAATGTTGAAATTGATGATATTCCATTACTTCTTAATTGGATGTAGGTACTTCATAATTCGATTTCAAACGCAAATGAGCAAACCTTATATCTACAATTACGCACTATGGCATCAAATGATCAAACCTTCCTAAATTAACAACCTGATTTCTAATTGATAAACAAGGATTGTTTATGGAAGAGTTCTCGGTAAATAAGAGTGTATCACTCCCGTGCACTATTGGAAAGCAAATGGATATCATTCATGAACTCAGGAGAAAATATATGCATATATTGAAACGGAATACGTTGCAACGTTTTACCTTGTGGGTTGGTGTTGAACATCTGCTGCCTGTTCTCCTCGTTAATGACAATCTACGAAAATTTCTCCATTTTGGAAACAGGATATTGGAAATTTTTCATTCACTATCAAATGTCTTTCTTGGAGGATACGAAGCTCTCAGAAAACTTTGTTTGACACTTTAGTGTTCATCATGACACTGTCACTAACTTATTATTTATAGAAATGGAGTGGTTCATTTACATTTTGTTGTTTCCTAAATTTTTTGCAATACTCCTCCATTAGTTACTTTTTTGAGCTCATTCACAAAAAATTTAATGTTCCCGTTTCCTAGAAACAAGAAGTGAAATCTCTTAAATGCTAATGTTTGGCGAATTATTACTAATTAAATATTATGTCTAGGAAAATGATGTTGACATGTTCAGAAAGCATGAAATTTCAGAATTATTATTTCATCTATTGATTCTGTTTTAGTTAATTCTTTTCAAGTCATATTTTCTAAAGTGTCGTTTCATGTTGTCATTTATTTGAATTAATTCGTAAATAATTCTTGTTTAATAATAATAATAATTTCTCTCTTGCATAGGTATTATTCCTATTTGATTATACTCGACCAAGTATCGTTTTCTTTGAATCACTATTGCCAGTTTCTCACATTTACTGATTGAAATTTTTTAAATTCTGTTTGACAGTTGTTATGTCAAATGCTGATTGTGGTTTTGCTCATATTATAAGTACTTAAAAGATTCTCTCACCTTTGACTTTCAGAATTTCTATTTGTTATCCAAAGATTCCAACTGATTTTAGGAATGCTATGTGATTTTTATTATTATCATCAAAATCATGACAATACATAACCGTTTGTATGGTATATAAATAAATGATAAAAATGCAAACAATATTTGAAACAAACCAAACAGTAATTGTCAGCGTACGGAAATGGTTAAAACATATTGTTATGATATGGAATTTATAAAACATTAATTAAATAAAGGTGTAATATAAATGATATAAAAACCTGCTATAATGTTCCAATAATAATCCAATTTGCCTTGACTTGTTTAATATTTGTTCAAACCATAGCTATTTCCAATCATAGACCGTCAGATAGTGAAAGATTTAGGTGCCCCATTTTCGCATACAAGCAAATAGGGTTGAAAAGTACATCGATGTTGAGTAAATTGGAGGGAAATTTACGAGTGGCTCCTGGAGAGAACATAAGGAAAAATCAAAAAGAATTTAAAGAAATAAAATTTTCCGACTACAAAATCTACTGATTCATTCGCGCCACTCAAGCCATTATGTTTTTCGGTCTAGTGACGATGAAGGTTTTCATGGTTTCGATGGGCTTGTGTGGGAAAATCTGTTAAAATCTCGATTTTTCCTTACAATATTGCGCCTCCATTTTAACCATTTAGCCTCCTGCAACACTCAAGCCTTATAAAATATGGGCAACATATTGTTCTGTTCTGGAAAATCGAATTTTCCATACGTTCTCCCAAGGAGCCACCCGTTAATTTCCCTCCATTTTACTCAACATCGATTTACTTTTCAACCCTATTCGAGGCTTGTATGCAAAAATCTGTCACCATCTAACGGTCTATCAGGTAGCATATTCAGGAAGGGGCAAATGAGCTTTGTTCTTCGTTTGATGAATCTGAGTCAGAAATTCAATTCAATAGCACCTACTCAGAAAGATGAAATAAAATTAGAACAAGACATTCAAAATAGATGCAAATGGTAAATGACGGATGACAAAAGTTGAATAAAATGAAAAAAGAAAAATTGTAAATGAAACTTTAAGAATGAAATAATCCATTCAGATCAAAACAGACAATAAAAATATCAATTACCACAAAATTTTACAAATTCTCGTGTAATTGAAATATTTTAGTAAGAAGTTATAGTAAATAGTGCGTGAGTGAGTGCAAAGTTTTGGTAACTAGGGGTTGTTAAGGGAGAGAAATTTAGAAAGCGTCAGGAGAGAAATTTTAAGAAAGAAATTTGAAAAATAAAATAAATAAAATAAAGAAGAATCAAAAGCTAGCAAACCAGTGAGAAACAAGAAATTAAGTCCAGATACAATACAAGTTCCTAATAAAGAAAAGAAAACCATTTACCTCAGGAATACGACAATCCAGAAGGAGGCGCACATCGATAAGACGCACGTACAACTTTAAAATAAACTTTCGAATCCCATAAACAATTCTAAACCGTGATTCATGAACAATTTGATAAAAACATTTACAATTATTTCCTCAGATTTTTATAAACTTGCCGTACGTAGTGAAGATAGTTTCGAGTCATCCGACAGACAATTCGTACTGACCTCTTGATATCAATAATAATAAATCGAACTGGTGATTTTAGTAATTTAAGGTAGGTTCCTCCTAGAGTAGGTAGAGTAAGCCCTGAGTAATTGATTTTGTTGTTGTTGGAGATGAATTGGTTTATTTTTATTTGGAGCTGATTGTTTTTGGAAAAATAATATATTTCAGTTTGAAGAAAATAAATAAAAATAGAAAAAATATACTTTTCATTTCTTTTGAATATATTCAATCAAAATTCATAAATTTTACAAACTGACATCAAGAACTGGAAAGAAGGCCCAACTGCAACTCTCGTGCGAGAGAGACGATCAAATCTACATCATTGGCGTACCGACTGAGCTGAAAATGTAAAGAAAAGATAAAATGGGTAAGGTGAGAGAAAACTATAACTAGGAAAGTTATAGCTTAAGCTCTCATCAGTACGGTAAAATCAAGTGTACTGATGAGAGCGTAAGCTCGAAACACGTGTCTACGGTTGCACAACATTTTGAGGGTTATACCCAATAACTTTTCTACTTATATTTTCATATATTGTCCCTCGCTAAATCCATCCTTATTTGAAAACTATAACTATACATACTAGCGATTTTTTAAAAATAAATTTTGACGACTTTTCTGGATATGTGATGCTTTCAAATGGGTGTGACGAGAATTTATACACACATAAAAAGGATTTCTTCCTCTAATGCAATAACCTTTGCTTCAAGAGTATGGCTTGTTTACATATACTGGAATAAACTATTTCTCGATATGAGCATTTTGAATTTCCAATTCAGTTTTCTCTGATCAAGCGTATAGATTGCTTGGATGATAAAAAATATATATTCCTTGTGTGAGTAAACCAACTTTACTCCAAATAAGAAACTCATGTTACATAGGTCAAGACAATCATAATCTCCATTGAGAAATTACTTCTCTTGAATCAAATTGCACAAATTCTTAACATTAGCTATGCTCATTTCATACCAAAAGACTGCTATGTTTGGATGAATGAAACCACATTATTGAATTAAGATACAGCTCTTCATTTGAGAACTTCACTGTGTTGGGGTGTTGAAATATTTGCTTCAATTGAAACTACCATATTGCTGACTAAGAAGACTATCAGTTGCTTGATTTGAGATATCAGTATTACTTGGATTCAAAAAAATTTAATCGAAAATGAAATACAGGCACATGGTTCAAATTCAAAGTGGTATTTAAACATCTCAAAGTAGTTTAGTATTTGGATTTGGATATGGAAGAAAAACTGAGGGGTTGGGGAATTTCTGAAGAAATTATTGATAATTTCAAAGGTAAGTGTAGGACATAATATCAAGTCAAGAGTAAGATCAGGTTGCCATATAGTATATTGTACGCTCGTACTACAAAATTTCATATACCTACTCGTGGGAAATGTATGTCATTTCGTGCTCATTGTACAATATATTATATAGAAACCTGACCTAACCTTATCTTGATATTATGTCCTACACTTACCTTCGAAATTATCAATAATCTCTTCAGAGATTCCCCAACCCCTCAGTTTTTCTTCCATATCCAATTCCAAGTACTAAAATACTTTGAGATGTCTAAATACCACTTTGAATTTGAACCATGTGCCTGTATTTCATTTTCGATTAATAATAGCTTCGACTATAAACAGAAAACAGCCGGCAAACAGGGGTGCGACTGAGAATAGTGCGTAGTGGCGGGTGTGGAACTCAGAAGTGCGATCAACAATCAACAGGTGCAACTTGGAGGACTTGGGAAACACTGTTGCCGATTTTCGTAGTTGAAATTGCAGATTGCAGGTCGTGATCTCACGTCCTCACGGACTTGAGAATTAGTATAATAATTATGTATTAATGCTTTGAGCTATTAAATATAGTGTCTCTTTTGCACTTTTTTTCCGGACCAAACGTACACCTAGTGGTATTGATGTTGGTTGCTACTCATTCGTAGGCACTTTAGTTCTTTAGAAACAGGTGGATATACCTACCTACAACTAATGAATGTTGCTACAGCTGGTGTTTGGGTGATAGCTTCCTAGGTAACTATAGAAAGGAATGAGAACAACAAATTTGGTTGAAGCGATAGTTACCTTACCTATGCTAAATAATCATGAATAGGTACGTAATCATACTTTTGGCAACAATACCTTTGAGATGAGAAAGAAATGATATTCAAGAATGCATAATTGTTAATTCAAGAAAATTGCATTCGAAATTTACTTCTCATGATACAAATTTTTGGCACATCTCTTCAATGAAGAAATACTTTATATGGTGTCTTGGAACAAAAGAAATATTGAGTTACCAATATCTGTCAATAATTGTAATTTTGTTTCCTGAATTCTGTTATAATTACTTACTTGATAAAAAATATTTAGTAAAAGTGAATAAATATTTCAATTAGATAATTTTTTACATTAGAGATTTTGAATAACACTGTATGAAATACTTTACTTTAGAAGATAAAGTAGGTACGCGTTTTCTCAATTTGAGAACTTCAAAATGTATTTATTACCTATATCCAATGAAGAAGATTTCTTTAATGAAGAAATACTTGATATCTTTTCTTGGAACAAGAAATATTGTGTTATATTTTTCAAGACTTGCAGTTTTCTTTCCTGAATACTCTTAATTACTTGAATAACGAATATTTGGTAACACCAAATAAATATTTCAAATATATGATTTTCTACATTAGAGATATGCAATAATTTTGTATCAAATGTATTATTTTACAAGAAGAAAGCGTTTTATCAGTTCAAAAATTCAGAATTGAACAAATGTATCATCTCCAATGAAGAAAATGTTTTTATGTGTGTAGATAAAATTATGTATTTCCAGATGATCATGTGGTAAAATAATTCCGGTTTGTATAATAACGCGACAGTAATATAATCCTACAAATGCTTTGTGAACATGATTCTCAGATATTGCAGATACAGTGCTAAATAAATGATTACCTTTTTATGTCATAGCATCTTGGAAATAGGGATCGTTTACTACATCGTTTCAAGTCATTAATCACCTAATAAAAGCTGGACAGTAAAAATTCCTTTACACAGCAGTGAGTTCAAATGAGTGTTTAATGGATATAGCGCATCATCAGTTTAAATAATTCCATGGTTTACATCAATTTCATTAAGTTGGGTGTGGCTTTAATTATTACGCAGAATATTCTTCATTACAAGCAATCTCAACCCATGTATGCTGGAGAATAATAATCCATTGGAAATTGTCTTACATAATTTGGCTTTTCCAAAGGAAGAATCGTCATGAAATTATAACGCCATTTTACCAAACCGAGTGAAAAGTTTCGAAAAGTTTCGGGAAAAGCTTGGAAAAACAAATACTTCACCATTTTGAATGCATTTCCGATTTGTATTGAAACATCGTGGTTTTGTTTCTTCTTTAAGTTGTTACATTTTGTCCACCACGTGAATTTCTTCTGGTCCCGCAACTAACGCTGTTAATGATTTTTCTTATTTCATTCTTGTATTAAACTTTCAAAGTCACCAGCCCAAATGATGTCAGAAGTTGTTGCCGAAACGTAGGCGTTATAAGTTCAAGTCAGATTGTCCAAACAAGGTGAAATATTTATCAAGGAAGTGTTACAACATTGTTCACCACAACATTTTTGACTGTTTTGGTACTTTACTGGATTATTACATTCTGTTTATTCCAGTTCCACTTTCCTAAGCAAGATTGAAGCTTATCAGAACATGATAATGTTCATTAAGCATGTCATTGGTTCAAAATGGGAATATCACACAAATATTTTCTATCAATTCTGAGTTCTTCGTTAATATATTCATTTTAAGTAAGTGGACAGAATAGGTGAGGACGCGAAAAAATATTATCGCTCCAGATATGCTTTAAAATGCAAAATGCATATTTAAATGAATCTAGAAAATATTTTTTGAGTCAAATATGAATAAATAAGAACAGCCGTTCCCATTCGCTTCTGAAAATCAGCAAAGTTCAAAGCTACTAATGCTGGCGCTCTTTGTGACGTACTCTCCCGAGCCAAATCAGCCAAAGGGCGTTTTCTAATCGGGTTGATTATGACGTGAAACGGCAATGCTATTGGTTGCTCGGAGTTCTAGGGAGAGTACGTCACATCAATTTGCAATAGCACGAGAAAGAAGCTATTTGAATTTTTTTCATTTTAGAAATTTTTTTGAGGTTCAAATAATTAACAAAAAAAAAATAGAAAATTGCCAACAGAGTTTTCACAAACTGCATAATCCATTTAAAATATTTTTAAAATTTCGTGTTTTCGCCTATTTGATATAAGCCATTTTGGATCACTGTTTGTCGAGCAACAACTCCTTCACTGATTTTCTGAATGATATATCGGGCAGGTTTTTCATAAATTCCTGCTATTTATTGAATTTTGCTGCTGGCCGATCGGCCAGAGGGCGTATTCTAATCGGGTTAGTTGTAACGTGAAACGGCAATGCTATTGGTTGCTCGGAATTCTCGGGAGATTACGTCACAACAATTTACTATGGAGCGACAAAGAACCCATATGAATTTTATCGACTTTAAAATTTTTTTTAGGTTTAAAAAAATTCACAAAATAGAAATTAGGAATATTTTAAAATTTCGTTTTCTTGTCTATACTACATGGTGTTCTTCACACTTTAATGTAAATGATAGTAGTTAAACAATGAATGAATTCATTTCAGACAGCTAATAACTGGGCGGTTGCTATCTGGGATATTCTGTGATCTTAGTCGGGCATTCGATTGTTTCAATCATGATATTTCATAAACAGTATTGAGAATATGAAATAAGAGGCATTCCTTTGAACTGGACTGACAGTTTTCTTATAAAAATGAAACAGAATGTCACTGTCAACTTCACTGATAAGAACTTCACCGAAAGAAGCCATATCAGACTCACTGATAAAAAGAATTTTTTGCATCAACGCATAATTGCGCTGATTCAAAGAGATTGTATTCTTGAATAGGTCCAATCAAATATTAGTTTGATTTTTTGACGGATTCCTCTTGGCCACTTATAAGGAAAATATTTTGAAACAAGTGAACACTTCATAAGTTCATAAGTTGGTTGAGGCAAGAATATTTAAGCTTCAATAATGGACACTTTTTTTGTTGAATCATGGGAGTAAGTTGAGACAAGAATATTGCAATTTCAACTTGGAGGTCGAGTTCCAATCTGCACTTTGCACTTGGTTATAAAATATAGAATGGAAGCCATTTTCATTTTAGCAACATTGAATAGATTATATGAGAATAGTTATAAGTTTAATAACTGTATTCTCAATGAAACCCATTAGTATATAGCATATTGCAGTTTGATTGAATACATAAACAACGCCACTCGCTAATAGACACAAAACTGTAGAAGACCAAAATATATTTCACACATTTTCACAACTGACCCATAATGAGCCAATTCAATTCTCGATATTGTATTTTTATTGTATAGAAACAGTTTCCACTAGACACAATACCTCATACCCTCCAACCCGAATGGTCAAACTGGATGAAATGGTCGAAATGGAATTCGTATTCACAGGTCGCGGTGCCGCCACCTGCTTTGATTGCTCATTGGTTGAATGTGTCACGTGGCACGGGTAGTGATATCTACCAAGACGACAATAAATTGCACGGCACGTTCTGTGATTGGTCACTGTAATGGCGGTGAGTTTAAATGACAAACAAGAAGAAGTTTGAAAATGCGTGAATTACTAGCCAATCTTACCTAACCTCACATAGACAGAATAACCAATCAAAATTGGTAGCAATTTAAAGACTATTCATCCAAAATTGTTAATAATCTAGCAGTGATCGGAGCTTTTATGCCGTGCATTTTATTGTATAGTTATCTACTAAGGAATTATATTCTTGTGTCAAGAGGATTGTGTTTCACAATGAGTTAATGTGAGTGTTTTCTAGGAGAAGAGTAGCAAATTCATTTCAAGAGAATTTATGTAAAGAACCAAACATCTCAATCAGTTTGAAATGGGAGTATATTCATCAATTAGAAATAATTATTCTTTTCAGAAGATTATTCTATTCAATATTATCTATTTCATCTGCGCTCTTCCGATATATCTATGGGTATTCCACAAGGCTCAATATTTGGACCTATCTTGTTTTTACTGTAAATTAATGAAATAGTCTCAGAGAAAGATCTGTTATATACGCTGATGAAACATCATTGTTAATTTTAAGTAAATGAGACAGTTCTCTGCAAAATTAATATAATGCAGCTTTGGGTAATTTGTTCAGTTGCTTTAGTTCCAACTCACTATATTTCAATACTGAAAAATAAAATGTAATGAGGTTTAGAACCCATCAGAGTATGTGTGAAGATCTCCATATTCAGTACTGTAGAATCAGTAGAATTTCTAGGTATTACCATCACCAGCTACCGACCTAGAGGAAACGCTGTGAATCTCTTGTCTTCTTTTTCGATTTTATTCAATAATCTTGGATGAATCTTGACTGTAACGCGACTATTGGGCCTTTATTATTACAAGTTCAATCTCGTTTTTGTTACAGTATTCGTTTCTGGAAAACTTCCACTGCATTAACTGCTGTGTTCCTTTCACAAAAGTGTATAATTCGAAGAATTGCAGGAAAGAATTGCAGAGATTTTTTCAAAAATTTGTTAAAGTTAACATTAACCAGTCTCTATATACTTGACCTTGCTTTATACATTTACAAAAATAATAGTAAAATTCATTACAACTTCAATTATCATGGTGTAACGACACGACAAAAGGATGACTTTCATGTTTCTTTCGCACAATTGAATGTTAAGTAATTCATCATATTATATGTGTTTAAAAATTTACAATACACTCCCCAGCTCAATTAAGAATCGTGATAATGAAAAATCATTTGAGGTAATAATAAAGATATTGTTTTATATAAAATAGATTGTTAACTCTACAGGAGTTTTTTTAACAGGGTCTCATAGTATTTAAGTTTAGATTAAGTTTTAAATCTATGAATATTCCTATACAGATATACTCTGTCGTAAAAGGAAATAATAAATAAAAATATACTACGGGATATACTGGATCAACCATAAAAAATGTGATGGATCGAGAGGTGTATTTCTCTAATTATGGCATACTTTGAACCTGAAACATTTCATAACTCTCCACATCTTAATAATCTTTACTTGGGGTTTACCACATGTTTATAGCAAGATCCACATACAATAGTTTCTACGTATCCAGTTTGTTTTTTCGCCTACAAATTTTTGCGTCTTTATTGATACATATATCAGTTTATTGATGCATTCATAGTAGATATTATTTGGGATTTTTTTTGAGCAGACCATCGGATAGTTTTATTCACAACGTGCCCATAGAGTCAATTCTATCTAAATATAAAATAGGCTTTGGGCCAATTTCTTTTTGTAGTACAAAGACCATCGTTATAAAAATTTTAGAGTCCTGTTTGAGCTGAACGTCACCTCACACTTTGGCATGTGCGTCGTCGTCATCTTGAGCCAGGCCCCATATGTTTCATGATACCCAAAGTGAATCCAGTGCCGCATTCCTTCCCAATTCATTCACACATCAAAGTTGATCCATTGTTCAAATTTACTTGATTGGCTTCTATTCGGTTAGGAGAAAGGAAAAAGTTTAATGGAGAAAAAATAAACGCTTTCGGCGTTAAGAGGGGCCTTATTCATTCCAGCCATTAAATGCAATTCCTGTAAAGGCAATTGTCTCAATTACGCTCTTAGTGTCGTGAGTTATCCACTAATGGCCTCACTGCATTTATTTCAGCGAACGCATTTCGATTCGTGAATGTGCGACTTTGCAGACAAGGAATTGGGTGGTTAAGAACAGTTCCTCTTGGAGATAAAGGCCCCTTCATGGATATCTGAACAAATAAAAACGAATTGGCATCAAATTCAAAAGATTTTAATATAGTTAACTGTGTTTTAACATTCTCCATCCTTAACTAATTACATATATTTTCTTCATTCTCCTTCTAGGACAGCCAGTTGTATACCGGGTGATCACTCGGTTCCAACGCCAAGTCGAATCCTGGCGGAAGGCCCCCACAATCTTAGTGGGCAGGTCCGTATTTACTTAAGGAATGGGCAGATATTGTGCAAAATTCACGCCAGAGCTTATCTGTGACTTTTGTGTTAGTTTTCTACAGAGAATGGTTGGCCTGGATCGTTGCAGGGGTTAGTGGGTAGAGCATCCCGGAAAAAATTGGCATAATTTGCTAAACATTTAGATGATACCTTAAGTTCTGAGAGAAATATCCCAAGTTACGTGTAGGTTTTGAGAATGTCAGGAGAATTAAATAGATAGATAGAACGTATTTCAAGTAGGAAGTAATGAATGCCCATTCAGTTGTAGGATACCTTAAAGGTGTAATAAATAACCTACTTATAACCTGTATTAGGAACGGTGGATGTTGGAATGGGATGATTTCTGAAGGTGATACCTTGAATCCTTCATATTTTATGGATACTTTTTTATTTTCCTCCAAAACTCGTTTGTTTGGCAAAAATATAAAAATCAAACTCGTTGATAAAATCACGAGTCCTTTTGGACGTGTGATTATCTAAATTTGTTTTTTTGTTGATTTTTGACGCTCCTGAATATATCTGATGACATCTTTCATCATGGAGTCCATAATGATGAAATTACTCTTGTACTATCACTAGGCTACACAAAGGCGTTTGGCACGATGAACTGTGGCCTATTATTATATTAACTTCAATACTTTACATTAAATCAGAATGCTTGTTCACTAAGATCATTTTCAACTGACAGAACACAATTAGTTGAGGTATTTTTTTTTTTTTAAATCAATTTCAATTTATTCCATTTCAATATTTACAGATATTCAATATAAGTAGTGAACATTATAGAGTTATAAAACTAGCTGATTATGAATTATAATGGATTCACGTCGAAGAAAAACTTTTGTTGTTTCAATCACAGTCAGTGAAAACTATAAGTAGACATATTATTCGACTATAAAGAACCCCGCACCATTCTTATGGAAAATGGGTCCCGGTGAAATTCGATGAATTTTTGATATGATGTAGTTCAAGTGAAGCTGATCAAAAGTGTCCATGGGCCCAACTCAATCCTATGGCTAGTTTTCGAGATACAGGGCGTCAAAGTTGGTAAGTGGCCATTTCTTTAAAGTAGTATTGCTTTCAGGAAAACATCTGAAATAAAAATGTATTTCGCGACAGATATTGCTTACCCATACAGCAATACTTCTAGACTGGTTTTTGATAAAAAAATATTTTTGGATACAGGGTGAGTCCAGCATTATTCAAAATGAAATTCTCAATCAACCCTACGAAGTGAAGATGTGGCCAAACCAAGTATCACACTGATATGCTCATCATTTGAATATGTCAAAATTGATAAATTCAACATTTTGTACAGGGTGAGTCAAGATGTGACAGTTTTTATTGTGACATTTTGTATATTTTCGTTTTATATTTTGAGCTTTAGGGATACTTGACCACCAACCATTCAACATATTTCTTGAACAAAATTGATATACAGTATGAGACAAACACTAGGTGATGACAAAAATTGCGAAAAGGAGATTTTTTTATAACTCATCCTGTAATTGATTTGCTGAATTTTTGATATGATGAAGTTCAAGTCAAGCTGATCGATAGTGTTCATGGGCCCAACCCTTAAAAAATAAACAGTTTTTTCTCTACAAGGTGTTGAAGGGTACCGTTTCAAACACTTTGATCTATATTTGTCGATTCGTTTCATTCATATTAAAATATTTTTACATTTCCAGCTTCTCACAAAAGGAAAATTCCTGTTACGTCCAGGGAACATCGTGTGAAGCAAAAAAAATCTTATTGATTTTTAATATTTGAACATTTCAATTCTCAGGGAACAAATATCTCGGTAAAGAATTCGAATGATGGGTTGTTCAGTTCAGAAACAAATAGAATATAAGAGAGAGCGAGAGGAAAAGAGAAGAGAAAGAGAGAGAGAGAGTGGGTGAGAGGGTGAGAGGGTGGGGTGGTACTGTGGGTCTTCAGACTTCCAACAAAGTGGTGGGAAAAGTGTATTTTTCATGTTATCGCAACGAAACTATCGATAGACTACCACATGCCTCGTTGGAAATCAAGTGTATTGTTGATGAACACTATTGATCAGCTTGACTTGAACTTCATCATATAAAAAATTCAGCAAGTCAATTACAGGATGAGTTATAAAAAAATCTCCTTTTCGCAATTTTTGTCATCACCTAGTATTTGTCTCATACTGTATATCAATTTTGTTCAAGAAATATGTTGAGTGGTTGGTGGTCAAGTATCCCTAAAGCTCAAAATATAAAATAAAAATATACAAAATGTCACCATAAAAACTGTCACATCTTGACTCACCCTGTACAAAATGTTGAATTTATCAATTTTGACATATTCAAATGATGAGCATATCAGTGTGATACTTGGTTTGGTCACATCTTCACTTCGTAGGGTTGATTGAGAATTTCATTTTGAATAATGCTGGACTCACCCTGTATCCAAAAATAGTTTTTATCAAAAACCAGTCTAGAAGTATTGCTGTATGGGTAGGCAATATCTATCGTGAAATACTTTTTTATTTTAGATATTTTCCTGAAAGTAATACTACTTTAAAGAAATGGCCACTTACCAACTTTGACGCCCTGTATCTCGAAAACTAGCCATAGGATTGAGTTGGGCCCATGGACACTTTTGATCAGCTTGACTCGAACTACATCATATCAAAAATTCATCGAATTTCACCGGGACCCATTTTCCATAAGAATGGTGCGGGGTTCTTTTGAACATCTGATATAGACTTATCTTAGAGTAGAGGTTGGATGTTTCACCTAAGCACTATGGTGCTTGTATTGTGTTTTGCATCCACCTTCATAATGGAATCGAAGTTTATACATTTTATTTATAATTTATCTATTCTTACAGAGAGAGTAATACATTTTTAGTGTTTCGGTATATCACATATATGTTTTGGATAATGTTGTCAAAGGAAATGTAAACTGTTTTCTTTCATTTCAAATAATTTCTTCAATGAGTGCTTGGTTTTCTACAATAAATGTTTTTACAGAATTTTTGTATATTTTAATTTTAGTGATTTTTTTATATTCTTTGGGTAGGGCGTTAAAAAGTTTTGGGGCAAAATAAGTGACGAATCTTTGTGTGTGAGTTTTTCTGAAAAATGGTGGATTGATGATTGAGTTTTCAGCCGCTCTAGTTGATTTTCTAATAGTGTCTGAGTGGTGAAGAATCCCTTGAGATTATTGGAAGTCACGGTGCACCAGAAGCATCAGTATCTACTGACTCCCCTACTCATCATTATTTATACGTCTGAATTCTACAAATCCTTACAAACTCATGTATACGAGGATATATTGAAAAATACGTTTATTACAGCGAACCTGCAACGTCTCTAGACCTTTCAAAAAAATGTTTCTTCTTGCTCTGCAAACCAGACCTCCACAGCTTTTATTACCTCCTCGTTGGAAGAAAATTTACGACCTTTTAAACTTTTTTTCAGTTGAGGAAAGAGATGATAGTCGGACGGTGCCCAATCTGATGAATAAGGGGGGTCATCTAGTAATTCAAGCCCTAAATCACGAATTGTTTGCATGGCAACATGAGATTTGTGTGCAGGGGCGTTGTCCTGCAAAAACAAAACACCTTTGGATAGCTTTCCGCGTCTTCTCTCTTTAATTTTTTCCCGTAGAGTGGTCAGTAAAGTCGAATAGTAATCTCCAGTTATTGTTCTACCCTTATGCAAAAAATCAATCATGATTACTCCATGGCAATCCCAAAAAACTGAAGCAAGAACTTTTCCAGCAGATTTTTGGACACGAAACTTCTAGGTCTTGGAGAACCGGAGTGTCGCCATTCCATCGATTGTTGCTTTGTTTCTGGATCGTAGAAATGTACCCAAGTCTCATCCATCATAGTAACAATTCGGTTTAAGAAGTCTACATCGTTTTCAAATCGAGCACAGATCGAACGCGATGCTACTACCCTTGCACGCTTTTGGTCAACTTACAAACATTTGGGTATCCATTTTGCAGCAATTTTTCTCATGTCTATATTGACGTGAACTTTATATATGATGAACGCGTTCGTATGAAATATTCAGTGCTTCAGATATCCGTTTTAGCCCAATTCGACGGTCTGTTAAAATCATGTCATGAACTGTATCGATATTTTCGGGGAATGTCACAGAAACTGGCCTTTCCGATCGGTCATCATCTTCAATGGAAAATGTACCTCTTTGAAGCTTGCAGTCCAATTTTTCACGGTCGCATACGAAAGACATTGATCACCAAGGGTATTAAGCATATCTTCGTAAATCTGCTTACCTCTTAACCCTTTTAAATACAGGTACTTGATGATTGCTCGATATTCCAATTTTTCGGTTTTCACAATTTCGGTGGACATATTTTTTTTGATTTATTGCGTAACTCTGGTTTACTTTTTTGACTTCAAACTTTACACTGATAGTTCTAATAAGTTATTGTTCGTTGCTATGGTAACGCAATATTTTGTTTATGCAGGGAACTGGTCTAGGCTAACTAGATATCAATACGTCCTCTTCAAAATAACCGGAAATCCAGATGATCCAACTAACTACAGACTTCTTTACACTCAATATTATCGAAATTACTTGAAAAATGTGAAGCTCAAAAAATTGTACAGCACTTTAAAAACACTCAATTAGACATTTACAGACTACCATTGTGAATTTCAAAAAGAGATAAACCCCGAAATGGCAATATTAGACCTCAGTAAAAAAATAACAGAAAAAAAAAATAGAAAAACTACAGTATAGCATTTGAATGTTTATCACATATAAGATACTCTTGAAGAAATAAGAAAATTACAATTTCTCTGAAAACAGTGTGAACTTTGTTAACTCTTACTCAGAAAATCGATTTCAGACTGCATCAGTGGAAAATAATCTATCTATAAAGAAAAAATCACAGTTGGTATACCGCAGGATTCCATTGTAGGGCATATTTTGTTCATCATTTTCAATAATAATCTACGACATGGTAAGAAGGTAACATATACAGGGTGTCCCAAACTCGATGGCCTATAGACGTTTCTGGAAAAAAGGACACAGGTTTATTTTGAAAATTTGGTTTCTTGGAAAATCAGTTTTGCTCTATCGATCTAAAGTATTTGCCGCTTCTATCGAAGAGTAACAACAGTATTTTAAATGGAATACCCTGTATATTGTTGCATTTTTCGCTTTGCTAATGCTTCAAGATTATTTTCATATACTTAATACTTTCCTATATCTATCTCCAGCGGTTTGCGAGAAAATCATTAAATTCCTTATTTTTTGTGCGACACATAGCTTGAATTAAAAGTTTATTACTGCATTATTTGGATACGTACAAAGCTGAAATTTTGGATGTAGTTTGACAATGTCCTGTGTATTAGTTATGACTAGGGGAATTCGTTCTTCTTTATACAGGGTAGTTGGAAATTTGTGATTTAACCGATAGATACAAAAGAATTGAAAACTGCATTTTTTCAAATGGAGCACCCTGTATATTATCAGATTTCTTGAAAGACAATTGAATTTACTTCCAAATGATGAATCATGTGTCTACCTTAAGAGTCGAGTTTCCGAAGTAAAAGCAAGTTTTCTAAATAAATTGGATTTTTTTACCATATGTTAGATTGGGCAGATAGGAAATGTTATGCATGATTTCGTTCGATTCTTCTGAATTATTTTCTATTCATTTTTGGTAAATTCATTGAATTTTCTGTTTGTTCTTGAAATCATGTTTTTGAACTAACAGTGAACATAAAACATTCAATATATCTGCATTTTAATATGCATTATAATCCATCATTTTCAATTTCCAGTATAACGATTCGAAATAGGTAACATTCCCCAATTAAAATAATCTGTTGTACCAGAAAAGAAAAAACCAAAACAATATGTTTGTTTGAAAAGAGTTTTTGTCAGAAAGAATTATAAACAATTATACTTCCAGGTCTCCAAAAAAGCTATTGAGTTTGTAATACCCTGTATTTTAATCATTCTTTGTACATCCTTTTGTATGTTTTTGCTATAATTTATCACATTGACCATGAAGAACAAACAATTTCATCAAAGCTTCATTTGAATAATTATTGTCTTCCGTTTTGATTCTTTTCTAATCAAATTCAAGTTAATGAACGCGCAAACGTTTTATTATTAATGCACTAATTTTCGAATTTTCATACTGACAATAATAACAATTTTTACCCAATACAAAATATGTTAAAAGAATCCATTTTTTTTAGAAAACCCGCTTTAATTTCGGAAACCTGACTAGGAATAGGAACATGATAATCATTTGAATGAAAATTCATTTGTTTTTCAGGATATTTCAGGAATTTCGAAAATCAAAAATAGGCCTACCTTAAAAAAGTGTTTTTCACTCTGATATGGATTTCGAGTACAATAGGCTCAACGGTTTAGGCGTGAGGCCGATTGAGTTTGTTTTCTGATTTACAGACTGAGTGAAATAGAATGAATTTCCATCAAAATATCAAGTTTGAATTTTTTGACGATCACAATAATTTCTCCCTACCTGGTCACAGCACAAAATAGAAGACCTACACTCAATATTTCAATTTTCAAGAAGTCAATTATTGATTTACTGTATGTCTGTATATCATTAAAGGAAAACTCTATTAAGTATATTGCAAATGCTATTACCGACAACTTTTACCAGATTCAGGAACAGGAAGTCAAAAATCCTAAGACCGTCCCTGGCGACACTTGCGCTCTAGTGCGCAAACTCATTGGTTGGTGTATCTGCCGTAGGGGGACCAAGTTATTCTGAACTGATAGGCGTTCTAGTGTTTATTATATTTCTATAGTGCAAACTGACAAGTCTAAATAATCAACGAGGACCGTCAAACTAATAAAACCAGCCAACTAGATATACATTGTTTTCAAATCTCACGGTATTTTTACGATAATCACGTTTCGCTGATATATCTCGTAAAGGGTTGTAGAAAAATGTATAATTTCTTCTACTTTCACTACTTAAGTTATAAAGTACGTGTATTATTATTATCAAACTGACACACACTGTATATTGAACCATTCTTGATTCGGTTTTTCCAATAACGAAATTTCTTCAAGAAACATGTTTCACGGGTTTTTGTATTCCATCGAAGCTATTCAGTGAGCCATACAAAAAACAATCACCTAATTTCGAACACAAATAAGTATTCAAGTGAAATAAAGTGTTATATCATTCAAATGTTGACAGAAGGGCAATTACCCTCCCTTTTTTTGGGATTCGTTTCCATCTTACAAGAACATTAGGTCTCATCTCATTCCTTCCCATATCCTCTTAATGACACGTCATGATCGCTAACGACTTTTTCCAGGTGACATGAACATGTAGCCTGTTGAAAAATGGTCTGAGAGTTGGGAGCGTGGTAATGTTACATGGCCATTTTGTATAATGGGTTGGTTATTTTGGATAGCAGAGAGTAGTAGAAATCGTCCACATTAGGATGACCACACATCCACACGATGTGTCGTAGAAGTGCTCGGCACTGTCAGAAGAAAGTAGCAAACAATAGTTTGACAACGCATGTCATTCGATATAAACGATTTTTGAGAAAAACGACAATATTGGAATGGGTAACATTGTCATAAAATTGAAAAATATGACTTCTCTAGAAATGGAAAAATCCTACCATAAAAATTAAGCTGTTTTTCGTAATATCAAACAGAAAACAACTACTTCCCTGGCTAAGGCCACGATGGACATTGAACTACATCTGATAGATATTATGAAAAGAACCTAACCGCAAAGAAAAAATCCGAAAATGAAAATTTGCATTTTCATTCAGACAGTAGAAATGAAACGAAGCTATTTTTTGTAATATTTAACAGAAACCATGTACTTCCCCGGCTAAGGCCACGCTGGACATTGAACTACATATGAGTTGCATTTTCATTCAGATAGTTTCAATTATCCAGTTTCCGTTGGAGATTCATATAGATAAATGAAATAACGTGGAACGTTAATTTTTCTTTCAAGTTGAAGTTATTTCACAGTATGTATCAGATGTAATTGAATGTCCAGCGTGGCGTTAGCCAGGAAAGTACTTGTTTTTTGTTTAATAATGTAAAAATGGCTTAATTTTTATCGTACGTTTTTCCATTTCCGAAGGAGTCATGTTTTTATAATTTTCTGAGAATATTTCTCTTTTCAACACGAAAACCTTCCAAGAGGTTAACGATGGAAAATAGCTTGTCTTTCAATTTCAGATGATTCCACATATGATTTTATAAACATCCTGTTCATATTTTCAAAAAAAATTGACAACATTGGATTCTGACATTCTTTGTTGAGACAATCTTCACAACAGTAATACTAAAAGTTGCACCAACATTTTCTTAGTTACTATAAAATTTCGGTAATTTTCGGAAATGTCATGTTTATATGTCTCAATAATTTCTTCAAACTGTATGCGATAGGTTTTTGTTCATTTTCCGTAGCTATGAAAATAGTTCGGAAAAATTTTAGACGGTGTTGTGTCAGATATTGACGGAAAAATTCAAAAATGTCGTCAGTGGTCCCGAAAATAGTAGCAAAAACTCGCGACAGTAAAAAATATCGAAACGTCGAAAAAAAAATTATACCATCTGGTACCCCTGAAGGCTACGTAGTGTATGCGAAAAAGTCCCTGGCGGTTTCAAACTTCGGAATTTACTGCTAATCAAAAGTGTCTATTGGCGGCCTTCTTTAAAAAAGTTGCTAAAGGTCTCGGAAATAAAATCGAAAAAATCCGTAGAAATAGTGAAAAACATCAGAATGTCGAATAATTCAATTTAAAAAAATACCACCCTGTTGCTTTGAAGGCTAGATATAGAACTCGTATGAATTCTAAAAAAAACCGACGTGTCCGGACATAAAAAAATACTTTGAAAAAATGCCGCTCGCGTAGCTCATCCCCTCCTTCTCGAAAATAATTGCGATAACTCCCGAAAATAAAATTGGAAATTAATTACATAGAATTTTACCCCCCTGTTGTGACAAATAATTTAACAAATTCTAATGCTGAAAAGTAAAAATCGAAGTAAATGTAAAAAATTTAACAAATCATTAATCTAAAAATTAAAACATATTATTTAGTGTATGAGAAACTATAGAAAGCCTCTTTTGGTTACACAAATAAAATAAAATTATTTTCTTGAAAAGCTACAATTTATTGGATTTATTTTCAAATATTGGATTTCTTTTCATTATATTGAATTTCTTTTCATTATATTGAATTTCTTTTCAATATTATTTATTTTCATTATATATTGGATTTTTTAAATCACTCGAGTTATTTCAATAGTGCGAGAGTAGATTTCACTTAATAATTCTCTATTCGACACTGACAAAAGAAACTGTTTCGTGGCAAAATTGAAAGCAATCTTGTAAGCCAAAATTTGAAAATTTCACAATACAGAATTTTTAATGAGACAGGGACGCAAACTTTTCACTGGAATACCCCATATACTGGATGTAACAACTGCAAGTACATTACAAGTACTTATTGTAATAAAACAATGAATAACATCCTCGATTTGGTAGAAGTGACCCCCTACATACGCATGTTTCAGGGTTCTTGCGTCTCATTTATCCTAGCTCTGATGGGAGTTTGAACATAGTTTGAAAAGTTCACCATCAGAGAGTGGACATAAAATGAAAATAGTTTCGACAAAGTAGAAATACCATTTTCTCCATCCATTCTGCAAAGTTAGGAAATTATTTGGCAGAAAGCTATTTTTGAAATCCATTATAGAATTATAGAACGAAAATATATAATTGCAAAGAAAAATGTAAGAACAATTCAAAAATTGAAAATAAACAAAAGTATAACGTTATCAATAAAATACCTTTTATAGATTGTTCCAAATCGTATGTTGGTAAAACATCGAGAAATCTCAACACTCGCATTATTTCACATAAAAGTGACTGAATGTTATAAGAATTCATTTGCCTTAGCGGAAAATGTAAATCAAAATGACCATCGAATGAACCATAATGATATAATTATTTTATATGTTGAAACTGATCAAGCAAAAAGAATATTTCTGGAAATGATACATATATAAATAAAAGTAAGGAATGGATGGACAATTTGTACAATCTTAGTCAAATTTATACCTACCTTCTCTAATTGAATAAAAAAATTAATATTTCTCGCAGTAATCAGAGTTTTCCTTCTTCATTACTAATCAAATATAAATTGTCATTATCATTTTCACACATCTAACGTCATGTTTTGTACACGTTTGGTTTCAATTTCATTTTAGGGACAATTTATGCACCATTGTCATTATCATAGTCCCAACTACAGTCACTATCCTAATCATAAAATTAAATTAAAACTGTACATTTCAGTAGGAGCATTTATGCAATTTCTTCAGTTTTAGTCTGAATCATAATAATAAGAATTTGACCTTCATAGTCGGCAATTTTTTATTTGTATACTTAGGATTAGGACGAATGCACATCGCGCAAGTGCGTCCGATAACTATTTTACAAATAACATAAATAATTATATTTTTCCACTTCTACTGTTTATCGTGGTTCGAAAAAAAAATCCTTATTAAATTTATTGAAAAACGTCTCCACCTTTGAGATCAATAATTGATTAATTACTGGGGTTAAGTTTTTATGATTATGATTGAGACTAAAACTAAAGTAATTGTATAAATGCTCCTTCTGAAATGTACAGCTTTATTTTGAGTTTATGATTACGACAGTGATAAGGACTATGATAATGATATTGGTGCATAAAATGGCCCTTAATCAGACATTAGTAAGTAGTCAGCTATACGAGGATGTATATTGATATCTAGTTAGCCTAGACCAGTTCCCTGCATAAAAAAAAATATTGCGTTATCATAGCAACGAACAATAACTTATCAGAAGTGCCAGTGTAAAGTCTGACGTCAAAAAAGTGAACCAGAGTTACGCAATAAATTAAAAGAAAAAATATGTCCACCGAAATTGTGAAAATCGAAAAATTGGAGTATCGAGCCATCATCAAGTACCTGTATTTGAAAGGGTTAAGAGGTAAGCAGATTTACGAAGATATGCTTCGTATACCCTTGGTGATCAATGTCCTTCGTATGTGACCGTGAAAAATTGGACTGCAAGCTTCAAAAGAGGTAAATTGAAGATGATGACCGATCGGGAAGGCCAGTTTCTGTGTCAGTCCCCGAAAATATCGATGCAGTTCATGACATGATTTTAACAGACCGTCGAATTGGGCTAAAACGGATATCTGAAGCACTGAATTTTTCATACGAACGCGTTCATCATATAGTTCACGTCAATTTGGACATGAGAAAAATTGCTGCAAAATGGATCCCCAAATGTTTGAATGTTGACCAAAAGCGTGCAAGGGTAGTAGCATCGCGTTCGATCTGTGCTCGCTTTGAAAACGATGTAGACTTCTTAAACCGAATTGTTACTATGGATGAGACTTGGGTACATTTCTACGATCCAGAAACAAAGCAACAATCGATGGAATGGCGACACTCTGGTTCTCCAAGACCTAAGAAGTTTCGTGTCCAAAAATCTGCTGGAAAAGTTCTTGCTTCAGTTTTTTGGGATTGCCATGGAGTAATCATGATTGATTTTTTGGATAAGGGTAGAACAATAACTGGAGATTACTATTCGACATTACTGACCACTCTACGGGAAAAAATTAAAGAGAAAAGACGCGGAAAGCTACCCATAGGTGTTTTGTTTTTGCAGGACAACGCCCCAGCATACAAATCTCATGTTGCCATGTTGCCATGCAAATCCTCGTGGTGGTCGGCTGGTAGTGCGTTCGCCTCGCCTGCGTGGGGTCGTGGGTTCGATCCACCGATTCACCGGTCTCGTGCATGGCATCACACGTTAATAGGTAAGAGCTGCGTCTTCCCTAGCTCACACAAGTCTCTCGAAGACTTCTGAGGGTTGCGCGTAGGGGTGCAATCGGTTGACGGAATTAACAATTTTAACAATTTAACCAATTTATATGTACCAACATATATGTTGTAGCCGTCCTGAAGTAGACAATAAACATTGTCGAAAGTTCGACAAGACTCAAATAGTACTTTTGCTCGCCAATTGACTGCAACTTTACGAATTCACTACTTCATATCATAACCAGTCACGAAAACTTCCTACTATCTATCTATGTATCTATCAGGTATATTATTGAGAGAAAAAATTAGTTTTCAATAATTCTCTCTTTCTCAGTTACACCTGTAGCAGTTCTCATCAGCATTTTTTTACAGTTTCATACAATTTAAGTTTTCCATCGTTGTTTTTGCCTCCAAGCATCAACTTGAAACACTTTTTTTCATTAGACTCAATGTATTCAATCCGTCATCTTGCTCCGCGCTTTAAAGCAGATAAAACGGGAGAGACGAATCGTGTCGTCATTCCCAAAATCTTCGGAAACGTGTCTGAATTCAGGTCCAATTAAATCTACACACTTTTCAGATACGAGCACTCGCGTTTCTGTTTTGCATACTAAGTTCGAATGCCTGTTCAATGAAAACGAACAGGGTTTGCGCAAAATTGGCGGAAGAATAAACAAATACACAATTAACCGATTCAAACACAAAAAAACTGCAAGCACATTCACATCACGATTATAGAATCCTAATTAAGTTCATTTGTTTTAATGCTATACAAAGAGTTTAAGTAATTGAGTTTTGTACATTCGTTTTGTATACAGTTGCGGACTGGAATTAAATTATTTTGATGAATTTGTAGGTGTATCGGTGTTGTGTTTGTTATACGGCATGTTTCACTTTGAATCACCATGCAAACTTTATTAGTGAATAATAAACTCAAACAACTTTTAGAGAAGATTTTATCTCCATTTAACTTGTCGAGGATTTTTCAAATTTCGGGATTTTACGATTTTTTGGACGTGTTTGAGGGGTAGTTTAAGTGTGAAATCGTTCCCGGAAAAATAATATCTGGTATAGGCCTCGTTCACTCGTATCCACAGAGCCCATTGATAGAAAACAACATTGATTCTAACTGCATTTAGGTTGTTGAGGATTTTTCCAAGTTCGGGATTTTACGATTTTTCTGACTTGTTTGAGGGGTAGTTTAAGGGTGAAATCGTGCCCGGCAAAATACTTTCAGGTATAG
This sequence comes from Chrysolina oricalcia, assembly GCA_944452925.2. NCBI lineage: Eukaryota > Metazoa > Arthropoda > Insecta > Coleoptera > Chrysomelidae > Chrysolina > Chrysolina oricalcia. The sequence goes on from OX101812.2 coordinate 64,265,231, forward strand.
ATCTTGTTCAGCTGGATCCACAGAGTACAATAGAAAAATGCATTTATTTTATCTCCATTTAGCTTGTCGAGAATTTTTCAAATTTCGGGATTTTACGATTTTTCGGACGTGTTTGAGAGGTAGTTTAAATTGAATCAACGTGAGAAATGATTAATTCAAGCCCAAGAACTGATTATAAACTTTGAGAAAAACCTTTTAATTACAGTGTCAATACAATACATAGATAGTTGAATTCCTATATCCACAACATATACAGTGCGGCTTTTTTTAGCCCCCCTCTGTTAACTTTTGAACGGTGCGACGTAGAAACATAATTAAAAAACTGTTTGGAGGGTTCACCGATACTACTTTTTGAGACAAAAAATATGGTGATTGCTAGAAAGGGGGCGCGGGGGGGGGGCACATCAACTCAAAAATTTTAAATGGCATGGGGGGTCAAGCGTCACATCGTTGAAAACAGAATTCAATTCTCTTCACAACCATCTGAATATTTTTTAATTTTGTTGAGAAATTTTTTCTCAATATCGATTTATATGTCTTTCGAAATTTTCAAGTTGATCTGTCCCTAGCGCCATCTGTCGAGTAATTTCAATGTTTCTTCTCTCAAAAAGTAGTATCGGAAACCCTTCAAAATATTTTTGGTTTCATTATTCCACAACAAACCGTTCAAATTTTTCGAGGTATGAGTAGTTTTCAGATCCGCAATTATTTTTGATATTTCGAATTTGGATTGTGAAAAAAATTTCAACTAAATAAAAAAAAAATTTGATGGTTGTGAAGAGAATTGAATTCTCTTTTCAACGATGTGACACTTGACCCCCCATGGCATTTAAATTTTTTTAGTTGATGTGCCCCCCCCGCGCCCCTGTCGAGCAATCACCATATTTTTTATTTCAAAAAGTAGTATCGGTGAAACCCTCCAAACGGTCTGTTATTCATGTTTCTACGTCGAACCGTTCAAAAGTTAACATGGGGGGGTGGGACGAAAACAAGCCGCACTGTATAAGGTGAACAAAATAACATCGTGAATAAAACAATTTCAAAGTTTGCTTCTTCAGTTTGACGGTGAAATCGTGCCCGGCAAAATACTCTCTGGTGTAGGTCTTGTTCACCAGTATCCACAGAGACGATTAATGAAAAAATATGGATTTTATCTCCATTTAGCTTTTTGAGGATTTTTCAAAGTTCGGGATTTTTTTATTTTTCTGAGTTGTTTGAGGGGTAGTTTATGGGTGAAATCGTGCCCGGCACTCTCAGGTATAGGTCTCTTTCACTAGTATCCAAAAAGTCTATTTATAGGAAAAAATTGATTGTAACTGCATTTAGCTTGTTGAGGATTTTTCAGTTCGTGATTTTACGATTTTCGGACGTGTTGGAGGAGTAGTTTAAGGGTGGAATCATGCCCGGCAAAACACTCTTTGGTATAGAACTTGTTCACCAGTATCCACAGAGTCGATTAATGAAAAAAATTATGGATTTTATGTCCATTTATTTATTTGAGGATTGTTCAAAGTTCGGGATTTTTTGATTTTGAAGGATAGTTTAAGTATGAAATCGTGCCCGGCAAAATAATCTCTGGTATAGGTCTCTTTCACTAGTATCCAAAGAGTCTATTTATAGAAAAAAAATATTGATTCTAACTGAATTTAGCTTGTTGAGGATTTTTCAAAGTTCGGGATTTTACGATTTTCGGACATGTTTGAGGGATAGTTTAACGGTGGAATCGTGCCCGGAAAAATAATATCTGGTATAGGTCTCGTTCACTAGTATCCTCAGAGCCCATTGATAGAAAAAAATATTGATTTTAACTGCATTTTGGTTGTTGAGGATTTTTCCAATTTCGGGATTTAACGATTTTTCGGACTTGTGCCCAGCAAAATACTCTCGGGAATAGATCTTGTTCAGCTGGAAGCACAGAGTACATTAATAGAAAAATGCATTTATATTATCTTCATTTAGCTTATCGAGGATGTTTCAAATTTCGGGTTTTTACGATTTTTAGGACGTGTTTGTGGGGTAGTTTGAGTGGTAGTTTGAGGGTGAAATCGTTCCCAGGAAAATTATCTCTCGCATAAGTCTCTTGCACTAGTATCCAAAGAGCCTAATAATGGAAAAAATATTGATTGTACCTGCATTTAGGTTGTTGCGGATTATTCCAAGTTTGGGATTTTACGATTTTTCGGACTTCTTTGAGGGGTGAAATCGTGCACGGCAAAATACTCTTTGGTGTAGGTCTTGTTCACCTGTATCCACATAGTCCAGTAATAGAAAAAATTAGTGATTTTATCTCCACTTGGCTTATCCACTATCATCTAGGTATGAATAAATGTCAAGTATGCCAAATAAATGAGAATATTTCATTCAAATATTTCTTTAAGCTTTTGATGTTTCAAATTTTGTCGAAAACAAAACAATTCAATGTTACATTACCAGAGAAAACAAAAAACATTCACTGAAACACATTTATCGCCAACCACGAATTTATGACTGTAACTTCATAATGTAACAAAATGGTGAGTTTAATTAACTTCTTTTTAGTGCATTAAAATAAAAGCTTTTTTCTAATAAGTATTTTTCTCAATTTTATTATTTGCGGATTTTTTCGGTTTCTATTACGCTAGTTTTTCTAATTTTTTTCGCGACAGGAACTGGGAGCGAGCCATACGGTCGACTTTTTTTCATCATTTTCCAATGTCCGAAACTGTTTCCGAATTCCTTTGCTTTCTATATCTAGCTTTTGAGTGGGACAGGAGGGGGTGAAATTTTTTTAAACCATAATATTCGACTGTTAGATGTTTTTCACAATTTTTACGTCCAAATCCGTCAAGAAAACTTCCGAAACCCTTCGCGTCTCTATCTAGCTTTCGGGGGCAGGGGGGACAATTTCTTTGACATTTATATACCTATTGTCATCGGAACTGAACCAACATGTAAAATTTCAATTCCATAGGATAAGAGGAAGAGGTTCTAATTCAGCTTGCAAGATTTGTACACATCTAACAAACACACACACATACAGAGCAAGTTGAATAAAAGCTTCTGAAAAGATGCAAGATTTGGACACATCTAACAAACACACACAGGTACAGAGCAAGTTAAATAAGAGCTTTTAAAAAGAAGAGTGTTAAGTATGATTAAAATTGTTAAGTTGACAGCAATTCGGCCTGGATGTTGAAAGAAACCAAATTTTAAATCGTCGACATTTCGAATCTATTGTTTCATCTTCAGGGCTCTGAAGTATAAGAACAAAAACATAAATCCTATAGATGTTGAAAAACTTATACTTATATTTTTCTTGAATGGAGATAGAACATAAAATAAATTATGTGGGATTACAATCATTAAAAAATATAAATGGAGAAAACACTTCGAATATTATACAGAAAAACAACATGTGTATTAGAATACAATCACTTTTTCAATAACATTGTTTAAATGAGTTTGTTCTTGAAATTCTCATGTGACAAGTGTGTCGCTTTATGTTAGAGATTGTAACATTATTTTTGTCTTTGGATGGACAGAGTGGTAGTTAATAAATCTTTCTATGTTGGTTTGTGATACTAATCAGTTGAAAATCCATTTAAACACCCAAAAAAGCAATCATATCTTTTTCAATTTGTACGGATGGGAGTCAAATAAATGCATCAAAATCAAATTTCACATTCAAATTATTCAATATTTTCTTCTTCCTGAAAAAGTTATTAACTAGATTATACAGAAAGCCAGAAACATTTTTTTTCATTATTTGTAGAGAGCCGCAAGGGGGTCAAATGAGTGCTATAAAATCGACTTTCACATTCAATTTATTCAGTAGTTGATTTTTCATTATTCCCTGCGTAAAAAAACTCCATTAAGATATTAATTGAAGCCAGAAACATTTTTTCTCTATCTTCTAGAGGGGCGGAAGGGAGTCAAATGAATGCTACAAAATCAAATTTCACAATGTAACAACACTTAATTTTTTAATATTCTGCCTGAAACGAATCCCAACAAGATGATATTGAAAGCGAAAAACATAGTTTCCATTATATCTAGAGGGTTGGAACTTTAACGTATTCAATAATTTTTCATTTTTCTCTGCGAAAATAACCACAGCAAGATGTTAAATGAAGTTAGAAACAATTTTTTTCGTATTTTCTAGAGGGGTGGGAAGGGGTCAAATGAATGCTACAAAATCAAATTTCACATTATACATATTCAACACAATTTTTTTCAACATTCTACGTGAAGAAATCCTAACAAGATGATAATGAAAGCCAAAAACACTTTTTTCGTTATTTCTAGAGGGCAGAAGGACTAGTCTCTAGAAATGTTATCCATGAATCATTTCACAATAAAATAAAGTCCCAACATAGTTCATTATGATTCAGGATAAAATAAGGATTCAATTGCAGTTTCATCTGTAGCTATTGATTATAGATTTTTTCAGCAAGTTCATTTACAAATATTTCACCTATATGATCGAAATTAATTGTGATTAAATGAATATTATACGCTCTCGCCATACTGGGCACGACTTTATCGAAGCGGGACGCTGTCCGTCTGGCTGGCGATGTCGTCTTGCTAGGTTTACTTTTCTAGAGTGAAGTGTAGAATGTTTTCACTGCAAGCAAATTCATTTCAAGAGAATTTATGCAAAAAGCGAATATCTTAATCAGTTTGAAATGGGACTATATTCATCAATGAAAATTAATAGTGTTTTTCACAAGATTATTCTCTTCAAGGAGGTTAATTTGAAATGATACAACGATTTCATTTGAAAATTCACCCTTATGGTGGTACAAAAAGTCCAGGAACTAAGAAGAGACTAAGAATTCAATAATTTATGTTGTAGACTCCTACTTTCAAGAATTCAATCTATGTTTCCTAAGTTTCATTTATTATTATTAAATAATCCTCTAAATAAATATATATATATATATATATATATATATATATATATATATATATATATATATATATATATATATATATAAACTGTATATAGGGATTGAATAATCATTTGTTTGAAGGATGTAGACGATGATGTAACTTGAGAACATTCATTTCGGACTTCGTCTTATAATTTGTACATGACATGTATACATCTGAAATTTTTGTCGACGAAAATCCTTTTCACTATTCCAAGATCATCCGGAAGGAAGGAAGGAAGGATGCAATGATATATGAAAATATGAACAGGATGTTCATAAAGTCAGTTGTGGAATCATCTGCGGCTGAAAGAAAAAACTTTAGTTGTTATTTTCCAACGAACAAGATAACCTCTTGGAAGGTAGGTATTCATGTTGAAAAGAGAAACATTCTCAATTGAAAAACATGATTCCCCTGGTTTGTTTCCATTTCCACGGGAATCATGTTTTTTCAATTTTTAATTGAGAATATATTTCTCGTTTCAACATGAATACCTTCCAAGAGGTTATCTTGAACGATGAAAAATAGCGACTGAAGTTTTTTCTTTCAGCCGCAGATGATTCCACAGCCCTGTTCATCCTGAACACCCAGTTCATATTTTCAAATAGAAATCAATAAACCTATATCTTCCTGTACCTAAAGAATGTAAAATCTTATTGAGATTCTACACAAAGCAGTATAAACCAATGTAAAATTTCTAATGTGATAATACATATACAGGGTGTTAATTAAGTACGTTGACAAACTTCGGGAGGTGATTCTTTGAAGGTTTTCAGGACGAAATGTTCATATAAACATATGTCCCAAACGGCTTGGTTTTCGAGATACAGGGTGATAAAAATACATTTTTTTCAAGATTTTTTAGAGTTAACTTCGACATTTTCTACAATAATCAGTTCAAATTAGGCAAGTACAATCCATTCAATAGTACGCACGATACAAAATAATGCATTTCTCAAATAATTCACAGGGTCCTCCTTTTTTCAGAGTCAAGCTTTGTTCAACCCTTCAGAATTTTTTTTCTGCCGCCACTGACATATTATGAGAAAGGAATAATGAATGTTGTTTCATTTAACATATTTTTGCTCTCTTGATGTTTTTCATTTACTTGTACGGTTCAGGAGTTACAATGAAAATATTAACGCAAACATTTTCCAGTAACGCATAACATAAAGAAATTTGAGAAGCAAATAGTCTAACAAACTTGAAGGGTGATTCTTTGAAAGGTTTCAAGATGAAAAGTTCATATAAACATGTCCCAAGCGGCTTGGTTTTCGAAGTACAGGGTGATCAAAATACATTTTTTAGGAGTTTTTGGAGTTTACTTCGAAATTTTCGACAATAATCGATCCAAATTAGTTCAAATTGGACAAGTACAATCCATTCAATAGTGCGCATGATATAAAATAATTAATTTCTCGAAGTGTCATTACACAAATAGCTATTTTCTGCTCGTGTAGAGAAAATGTAATGTTATGGAGCTTCCATACATTTTTTACCATAACTCAGGTTGAATATGTATTGCACAAAGTTAATTATGGCAAAATAATTTTGGACATTTTCAATAGTGAATAACTTTATTATCAAATACTAGAGCAAAGTAACATAAATTCCCTAGGAATAAAATTAAGTTCAGAAAAGGACCATTATTGAAATTGATATGTCAGAGCAGCTGCTGGAAATGGCCACCGCCAACTTCAATGCATGCGTTTATGCGCCTAACCATAGACTGGCGGACACGCTCAAAAATACCAGGAGTGTTTCTTATAATTCCGCATGACTCCTTTATGCGATTCCTCAGGTCTTCTTCACTTTGAACTGGAGTTCGGTACACTAATGATTTAAGGTGCCCCCAGAGGAAAAAATCAAGTGGATTCATATCGGGTGACCTTGGTGGCCAAAGTTGTGGCCCACCACGCCCAATCCAGCGATCAGAATAATTCTCTTCTAAATATTGGCGTGCAACCAATCTGAAGTGTACTGGAGCACCATCATGCATAAACCAAATTCCAATTCTTTCCCTCAGTGGGATCTCTTCTAGGAGTCCAGGTAAGATGAATTCAAGAAAATGTCGATAATGGTCACCATTGAGTCTATGAGGCAGAAAATGTGGCCCGATAAGGAAATTCCCTACAATTCCAACCCAAACATTCACAGAAAACGTCTCTTGAAAATGGTTTTCAATCACGGCGTGTGGGTTTTCATCAGCCCACATATGATTGTTGTGAAAATTAATAATGGCTTTACGGGAAAAGCATGCCTCATCGGTGAATAACACGTGAGATAAAAACCATGGATTTTCCAACAATTTATTTCGAATCCAAGTGCAAAAAGTTAATCTCTTTGGAAAATCCCTTGGCAGAAGAGCTTGAACACGCTGTATGTGATAGGGATAAAGTTGTTGCTCTTTTAAAATTTGCCATACCAATACATGGGTTACGTTAAACTGTGCCGCAATTTGTCTTGTACTGGTGTCTGGATGCTGCTCAATTTCGTTAAGTACAGCTTCTTCTATCTGAACTGTTCTAACTCTCCTGGGTCTTCCTATGAGAACAGCAGACCTCTTGAAAGTACCCGTTTCACGAAGACGGGAGTGAATATTGATGAACATTTGTGTGCTGGGAATATGACGTTGTGGAAATCTTTCTAGATACATTCGTCTGGCGGCACGAGCGTTACCATCAGCCATTCCATACATTAAGTGCATGTCTGCCATTTCTGAATTTGTATATTCAACCATTTTATCCAAAGGAATATTGAATGAATCTGCTTTATAGCTTGCACTAATGAAGAATTAACAATGAGACAGTTTCTCAACTTTCGATAACTGTCAAGTTGTTGATATTTAAATAAATGAATTAATATCAAAGCCCACTTTGCTATTTTTATGAATTCAAATTGATTACAAAATTTCTGCGTTACTGCAGAAGAAAAAACAAACCGAAATTTCTGATAAAATAATGTACTCCGTACGGAAACAAAAATTTGTTTGAATTAGTTTTTCGGAGTTATGACCAGAGATTCATAAATGAAAATCAAATGTGTAATGATCTGCGACTATTAGATAAACCCTATTAACTATCTTCCATTACAGGATTACCTTTCGGAAGTTTTTTATGTTGAAAAGGAAACGTTCAATTGACAACTAAAAAATATCTTTTTTTAAAATAACAAAAAATTTGTATGAGTTCTCTATCAAGACTGATGGGTAAAAACATTTTAAATCAAATATCTCAATGAAAATGCACATTTTTACCATCGGAATCTTCAGGTTGAAAGTTAAGGTTTTCCCAATATCTGTCAGATCTAGTTTAATATCCAGCGTACCGCAGTGACGGGGAGATAGTAGTTTTCTGTTAGATATCACAAAAAGAAATCACATCTTTACAATAACAAGCTTTTATTTAGCTTCACTTGTAACTAACTAACAAACAATTTAATAAAAGTTGAATTTGACCCACTTCTAATACTCCGATTAATTTGAAATTTGGCAGGTTTCCGTAATTCCGGTGGCAATGCATTAAAAAAATGTTTGTTAAAAAACAAAATGGCGGCTCCAATATGGCGGACGAGTTTTGTGATTATGATCCGATTCTGTTCAAAATTGGTATGTGATGGTTTTAGGGTTGGAGATTTTCAGTTTCACATAAAAAATAAACTAAAATGTTAGAAATGAAAATTATAAAAAGAAAACATTTTAAAGTTTTTATACAATACACTGAAAAGGAAAAAATAATTCATTTCATTGTTTGATCTAGGTAATCTTGTACAGAAAGATTTTGATACTCACAGAATAACCTACAAAAAATGAAACAAATTATTTTTTCATTTTCAGTGCATTAGTATAAAAGCTTGTCTTTATATTTTTTATTGTATAATTTTTATTCATCGTAGATTTTTCTAATTCTGAAAAAATATTTCCATCAATTTACAATAATTGAAAATGTTTAATTTTCAAATTTTCTAATGTTATGCCACACTGGAAAATGTTTAAATTAATATTTTCATTATAGCCCCTGAACCGTACAAGTAAATGAAAAAATGCAAGATATCAAAAAGATGTTAAATGAAACAACATTGATTATTCCTTTCTCATAATATGTCAGTGGCGGCGGAAAAAACAATTCTGAAGGGTTGAACAAAGCTTGACTCTGAAAAAAGGAGGACCCTGTGAATTATTTAAGAAATGCATTATTTTGTATCGTGCGCCCTATTGAATGGATTTTACTTGCCTAATTTGAACTGATTATTGTCGAAAATGTCGAAGTTAACTCTAAAAAATCTTGAAAAAAATGTATTTTTATCGCCCTGTATCTCGAAAACCAAGCCGTTTGGTACATATGTTTATATGAACTTTTCGTCCTGAAAACCTTCAAAGAATCATCTCCCGAAGTTTGTCAACGTACTTAATTAATACCCTGTATATGTGAATTACCTACGATATATTACAGTGTGACTTTATTTTTACATAAATATTTCACATAGTTATTGTAAAAATATGGAGTAATATAACATTAAAGCTGTGATATCAAAAGTTCATTCAGAATGTGATATTCCGTGCTCGATGTACTGAAACATTCAGCATGTAAAAATATGCGATTTCTTATGGCATCACATAACCAACGCTAATCACTGTAATTTTACCGATAATTTTTTTTCAGTGTTGGTGTTAATTTTTTTTCCCGCTTTTATACTTTTGGTCTAATGGTGGAGCTCCAAATACGGCCACCCGGTTTCTTCAGATTAATTTTTAGCATTATTATGTCTGATCTGCTGCTTGACATATTTTGAAGAATTAAAATTTTGGAAATGTTGTAGTTTGTTTGTGTACATCCCATAAAGAAAATGCAAATTAACTATTTCTATTTATCTTCTGTATATTTATTTCCATGCCGCCATGCAGCTTTCGCATTCCAATTTTGGCTGGTTATTAAATCCCTCTCCGCTCAGTGATTATTATTCCTGCCAAGATATTACCAAGTTGTACAGAGTATTCTGAATATTCCAAAATGTCAGTAGTTGGAAAGACCGACTCCGTCGGCTGATTTGCATATTTATGACTAGTGGAAAACCTTTAGAGTTCCTTATGAGGGTTCATTAAACTCCAGATTATCAGGTCTCTGAGAAGTCATTATAGACAGTTGAATATTCAATATCTCATAATGGAGTATTCAAATTAATCGATTCCTATCCTCAAATAGATATTGCATTCGGTATTCAAATTTTGTTCTAATATTGAAAATACTGAAATGGTAATCGTCATCCAATTGATTTCATTATTTTCTAGGGATGCTTGATTCACCACTACTAGACGTCCGTCACTCATATTTGTGATATGAATGCATTCTAAATTCACACCCTTGGATTCACAAGTGATGAGTTCTTGTTAAAATAACATCAAAAATCGCCAACAAAGAGTTTTTCAATTTTAATTCATTGCTTTTTTCAATATTTCCATTATTTCATAATCTAACAGTTCTTTGTTGAGGGTGAATGCTCAACTGGCCAGAGTGTGTCCCGCTTTTCATGAATACACCCTAATATATCAGTTATTAATGATGCGATTTCCTTGAAATATTGGTGGTGATTATATGTTAGGTAAATAAAGGAACATTTTCATCGACCATTGGCGTGCGGTGTTGGGGGGTGAAAAAATGCTGTTTTTTGGGAAAATGATATTAGGGCTCATTTTAGATAACTTTTTTGATCAGATTCAGAATCAGCATCCCCAAAGACCCCTTAATTCATATTTTCGAAATCTCAAGAGCTAATTTGAGCGGAAAAAAAAATTAAATTCACTTTTTTCATGAATACGCCCGAATATCTGTTATTATAAAGGCGATTTTCTTGAGATTTTGGTGGTGATTGTAAATTAGAAAAATGAAGTATTTGGCATAGTAAACATATTCATTCACCATTGGCGTGCGCTGTTGGGGGGACAAAAAAGGCATTTTTTTTGAGAAAAGGATTTTAGGGCTTATTTTATACAACTTTTCTTATCAGATTCACAATGAGCATCCCAAAAAACCCTTTCATTCATATCTTCAAAATCTCAAGAGCTGATTTGAGCAAAGAAAATTAAAGTCTATTTTTAATAAGTTCTTTATTTGTAACTGATGTGGTAATAAAATTACCAATTACATTATTTCAGATTCTTGTGTTTCAGAAACAATACACTTTTCAACAATTCTTCTCAAACGTCCATTCACTTTTCTTAAAGTTTGGGGAGTTATTTTCTGACACGCTTGCCTAATTGCAAAGCAAAGTTCCTCTCTATTACGAAGCCGAGTAGCATACACTTTATTTTTCAAATGCCCCTACAGAAAAAAGTCACAAGGGGTAATATCTGGCGATCTAGGGGGCCATGGTTCGAAAGGAGAATTTCTACCTATCCATTTCATAGGGAAAATTACATTTCAAAAGTTCCGAACTATCAGCGAATTATGTGCGGGGGCACCATCTAATTGAAAGATTAGGTTTTGTCTCTGTGCTAATGGCAATTCCATGAGAAAATCATATAGATCAATTTGTAAAAAATGTAGAAAATTTTGTCCAGTCAGGTTATCCAGGAAAAAGGGACCAACAATTTGTTCGTTAAATATGCCACACCACACGTTAACTTTTTCACTGTACTGGTTTTTACAATGAATTACCCAATTCGGATTTTCAGCTGCCCAAAACCTACAATTTTGACTAGATACGACACCGTTTGTTGTACCTAAACGTTGCCTCGTCCGTAAACATCATGTTTTTCAGAACAAGTCTGTCGTTAAGATAGTTACCCTGCAACCATAAGCAAAATTCAATCCGTCGTTCAAAATCACCATTTAACAGAGTATGTAGAAATTTTGGTTTACATGCCCTAATCCTATTGCGTTTCAAACATCTCCATACTTTGTTTTTCGTTAAATTCAGTGTCCTCGCAACTGCCCTTACAGTACCATTTGGGTTGTTTCTAAATTCTGCTAAGATACTTACTTCGTCTGGATAGTGTCTCTGATTTAAATTGTACTTCCCCGGTCTTGTCTTGAAAACCGCTCCAGTCCTTGCGAACAATCTGTTGATTTTGGCAACGGTGTCGTGAGAAATTGGTTCTCGATCATGATGCCTTCCATTGAATATTCCAGCAACCTGACGCGTAGATCTTTCATTATCACCAAATAAGCGGATAATCTCTACTTTTTCTCCAGTTGTAAGAACTACTCTTCGGTTGTGTGCCATCTTATTAACACTGCTTGACTTTTTGACAATTCGTACTGATTACCGAATGTCAAACAAAAACTTTTGTTTCAAAGCACTCTTTTCATTAATTTACTTAAAAACACAAATCGGCATGCCAACGGTAACAAAGAGCGTGTATCTTCGAAAATACCTAAATTGTAGTATAAGGGCAGTTGCAAAGCATACTGAATATAACGAAACGGATGTGTTTGATATTCAATAGGATCAGGGTATTTGAACTAAAAAGATGGAAATAAACAATTTTTTTCTGCTCAAATCAGCTCTTGAGATTTCGAAAATATGAATTGAGGGGTTTTTGAAGATGCTGATTCTAGATCTTATAAAAACAGTGGTCTAAAATAAGCCCTAATATCCTTTTCTCAAAAACGCCTTTTTTCTCCCTCCAACACCGCACGCAAATGGTAAATGCGTATGTTCACTATGCCAAATCCTTCATTTTCCTAACATACAATCACCACAAAAACTCAAGAAAAGCGCATTTATAATAACATATATTCGGGTGTATTCATGAAAAAAGTGAATTCAATTTTTTTTCTATTCAAATCAGCTCTTGAGATTTTGAAAATATGAATTATAGGGTTTTTGGGGATACTCATACTGAATCTGATAAGAAAAGTTGTCTAAAATGAGCCCTAATATCCTTTTCTCAAGAAACGCCCTTTTCCTCGCCCCAACACCGCACGCCAATGGTAAATGCATATGTTCACTGTGTCAAATACTTCATTTTTCTAACATACAATCATCACCAACATTGAAAGAAAATCACATTTATAATAACAGCTATTCAGGTGTATTCATGAAAAAAGTTAGTGTAATTTTTTTTCTGGTCAAATCAGATCTTGAGATTTCGAAGATATGTATTGAGGTGTTTTTGGGGATGCTGATTCTCAATCTGATGAAAAAGTTATCTAAAATGAGCCCTAATATAATTTTCCCAAAAAACTGCGTTTTTTCACCCCCCAACACCGCACGCCAATGGTCGATGAAAATGTTCCTTTATTTACCTAAAATATAATCACCACCAAAATTTCAAGAAAATCGCATTATTAATAACTGAGATATTAGGGTGTATTCATGAAAAGCGGGACACACTGTATTTGGAGTTAGTAACAGATCCTACCCAGAACACACAGAGGGCACAATCAGCCGTCATGACTGCGGTGCATGCAACATAGTTGCAAATTATCTCGAATTTTTTGAAAAAATAAAAAATCAAAATTTTCGATAGAATCGTGATTTTTTTTTTATTTACACTGAGTTTTTCCTTAAATTAAGAAAATAATGAAATTTAAAATTACTTATTTTCATTATTTTTCTATGTTCGCTCAAAAATATTTGTTGTCTAGATTCACAGTAAGAAAATCTCCTTTCAATCAACGTTTCAGAAATCACCCTGTAATTCACGATTAACTCGGTGAAATTCCTTTATTATTATTTTATATATTCATCGTTCTCTCCTCAACACTGTCCCAAAAATTATGTTTCCTACTATGACTAGATTCATAATTATTAATTGTGAAACTTATTACCATGTTCATGACGAGTTGAAGGAGCTTGTTCAAGCGTACATTCTACTAGTGGCCAAGATTTTTCACAAATAGTAAAACGTGAAAATGTGGAGATCAAAATGAATGTAAAAGAGGGTGAAGATTAGAGATAACAATCACATCAGATATATGAATTTAATAATGTAAGGTACAGATAGTTGAGTGAATTTTGTTGGTTTAAGCTTTGTCGGAATAAAAAACGAACTATGTGGGAAAAGTGAAAATGATCGATAGAACGCTTTCATTTCTGATAGGAGAATTTCCATTTCCATGATTTTTATATTTGCTGGCTCTCAATAGAAACATATAGACATCTATTATATTTCATCGATATAGGTAATTCAATACGTAAAGATAATAATAATTATCACTGATGGAACTAATTGATTTTTCTTTTTCATTCACTTTCCGTCAACGACAGAATCAAAATGTAGCCGATAGGGGTTGCTTGTTGTATGAGGACCGTAGCGCTGCTACTGGGGAGGCAGTTCCTTGTCACCTTCAGTGATTAGTGACGTCCCGTACTGGGGCCTCATACACGATTGGGCAAGTCGAACTATCCAAGCATTAGGAATTTTATCTGGCTCATGCCTGAGTTGTAAGTTGTAACTGATGTGTCAGTCAGTTCCTAAATGGTAGATGTAATTGGTCATTGGTCATCACCCTGCATATAATGTTACATTTATTTTGATCTCCACATTCTCACGTTTCACCATTTGTGAACAATCTTGGCCACTAGTAGAATGTACGCGTGAACAAGTTCCTTCAACTCGTCATGCAAATGGTAATAAGTTTCTCAATTGATAACTATGAAACTAGTCATAGTAGAAGACTGAATTTTTGGGACAGTGTTGAGGAAAGAACGATGAATACATTGAAAAATAGTGAAGAAATTTCACCAAGTTAACGTGAATTACAGGGTGATTTCTGTAACGATGATGTTTTGTCATTTTCACCATCGAAAATTTTCACGATCACCCTATATATCTCAACGAAATTATGTTTATACGGTATCAGCTATCTTCGGAGGATGATAATTCACTTGAATATACAGCATATATACGAAAGAACCGGCCATATATTTCACCAATTTTTTAAATCACTCTGTATGAAATGTATGAATTGTGATTAATTATGGAATAAGAATAGTATATTGCATGTCAAAATAATGTTATCAATATTTCATTATTACATCGAATTTTCAGACATTACTAAAATGTTTTTATTTTTCACTCTGTACATAATGATTTAATCAGCTCCGTCTGGATGATATTTAGTAACATGAAGATACGTTAATGAGAGCGAAAAAAATGCAGTTGGCACTTTCAAATCCCGAGAAAATGAATAAATAAAAATTACTGATTTTTTACTTGAACGCCCTGTATTTCAAAATCTATTCATCAACGAACTCTGCGATTCTGCAAGTTCAATTAGTACATTGAATACTACAATAAAGAGAACCATTTTACCTATAAAAAGTGCGGGGTCCTTTCAAGAGTGAGTTGAAATGTCACCATGGAATAAAATTACATTACCTGTATTATAAAAGGCATCATAAGACCATTATCAATTATCAAAAACTTAATTTCTTTTAAATGAAACATCCAGTATGATATTTTACTATTTTGTAGTACCCATTTATCAATTTAATTAAGATCACAAATATTGTGAATATGACTCAGATACTTTTTGAGAAATAAACTATTTAATTTTTTTGGACAAAATTTCGTTATTATCATATTTACTTCAACGCACGTACGAAATTCAAGACCGACTAAAATTTTCTGATGGAGATGGATAGATAGAGGAGGTCCTTATAAGTGGCCACCCCGCTCACCAGATTTAACCAAAAATTAAATTTTTTTGTGGGATACATTGAGGATCAAGTTTCTAAAACACCTCCATCTACAAAACATGTTATGAAAAAAATAATTAAGGAAGTATTCCATAACATTACAGTCGACATGTTAAGCCGTGTTAGTGAAGAATTTGAAAACTGTATACATTTCAGTTTGGAAAAAGTCGGTTGGTTGTTATAAGTTTCCAATTGTATTTTTAGTTTCATTTTCCGAATCTTTTGAATTTAGTTATTGTAGGTGTTTCAATTATTTTCTGTCATAAATACTTCAACAAAAATTATATTTTATAGCCTCTCCTCTGCTAATTTCTATCTTCTCGTTTGAAAATACAAGTATGTTTAAATTGCAATCACTATGTGTCAAAATCTCAGCAAGACAATTTTTTACGTTTGAAAATAAAATTGTTTATTTTTCAAATAGTATATTGGTTTTAGGAGCTAGGAGCTTAACAAAATTTTCGTTTCACTTAGAAAAGTCAAGTTATCGATATTCGAAGTCTGTCAAGTTTATGTCTCTGTAGAATACCCCCCTGTTTGAGAAATGTAACTTTTACTTTATAAGTAGTGAAACTTCAACGTACTTTTCTACGTTCCACGTTCTATTGATAAAGTTTTTATGATGCCATTTGTAATGTTCTGTTTTTCGAAGGTATTCCTTCTTTTGGCAATAACCTGACAACGCCGCAAAATTAAAAAAAAAAAACAATTCGATAGTTCAATGATGAGAAAATTTATAGGAATCCGTTCAAACAACTGAGACTTTGTGTTGCCCCACGTTAAATAATCTATTTATGTTTCAATGTTTTTGTAATGAACAACAAAGTAAGCTAAATAATTTTTATTTCATACATTTTTTTTTATATTCCTAATAACAGACGATCTATTGTAGGTTATATCGAGTGTAATATCAATTGTACGAAAGAAATGCAACCATGCAAAATATGCATTGGCTACAGGAATCAATCATGGGCTTTTTGTACGGCTGTAAGTGACAATGAATTCGATGTTTTGCTCTGTTTCGTTTTCAGATATTATCGTTTCATCAAAATTGCCATGACAGCATCATTAATAATTGTGCAATTCGCATCTGATGGCCAGGCATGTCGAAACCACATTTTTGATATGCAATTCACAAAACATGCGCATCGTTCCTTATTTTCATTAATGATGATTTTTTATAATTGACACCTACGTGCATAACGTAGCAAGTCGGTAGCTGTCTTTTTGCAGCAACAATTCAATTCAATTTGTTGTTTAATTATTACTAATTCCTTCTTTCACAATCAAATAAGTAATGTATGTGAAATGTGAATACATATACCTTGTGCTGAAAGTATATGTACACTAATATGAGGCGGAAACAAAAAATGAACTCAAAAATATAGTGTCAGAATTTAAATAGATGGATAGATAAATGTGTGGTAGCCTAAAATGTCCCGGCTGCTTAATGAACTTGGTAAGATAAACTCTGTTAAAGGTGTGACGTGTGTGACGTGCGACAAAATGCAAAATATTTGGCTGAAGAGACATAAATCATTTAAATGAGTTGTCGGCATATCAAACAAAATTGTCGGTAAGGCTTTGAAACGAGTTTTTATAATCTGCAATCGATATTGGAAAGACTATACCCTCCTATGGGTTCCGAGACACACTGGAGTGGTGGATAATGAAATAGCAGACGTACTAACATAAAAAGGGGCTGAAACACCATTTCTGGGACATGAACCCTTCTGTGGAATAAGTACCAGCACAATACTTCATGAACTTGAACAACAAAAGATCTCAATACTGGATAGAATCAAAAGAAGTGAGGAAGTCCAAGATACTACTGGGAAACTTCAACCAGAAGAGATCAAATGACTGCACCAGCAAGAGTAAAAACAAGCTCAGAATACTAACAGGAATCTTAACAGGGCATTGGCGGTTGAGAGGACACCTTAAGGAAATTGGATTAGTCGAAGAAGAAGAATGCAGATTTTGTGAGGAAGATGAGAAAACCTCGATCCACATTATCTCAGAATTATCTCAGAAAAGAAAACCAAATAGAAGAGGGTGATATACCTAACCTGAATCTATCCGAAATCCTGAACTTTTTGAAAGCCATAGTACTGGAGGAACTGCTCTGAGTATACGTTGTGACATTAAAAATGTCAAACTATACGACGACAATGTCAGATTTGACATAATCACATGAATGCAGCCATATCTCATAACTTGAGTAGTAATCCTCGTATCCTATAAAACAATGAGTGTGATTCATATAAAGCACAATAAATGTTTTGCATATTTTCTCGCTCCTCATTTTCCAGGTTTTCGGTATGCTCTTGTGTTGTAGCACGAACATTTTTAATCACTCCATGGTTCATAGATCACGATCACCGTTGACCGCCATAGAATAGTAGTGATTTCTTCTGTGAGAAGTGGGATCTTCCATTTAACATGTATGGTTACAAAATATTTTGAAAGAAGCAATACAAATTACCTACAACTCTAAATTAAGCTCACTATCCTGTGGTACACCAATCGTAATATTCTCAGTAGGTGAATACATTCACAAATGCTCATAATCAGTTTTCTCTGGGATATTTTTGAAGTTAGTTTAACGATATGTCCCAGAAGTTCTAACACTGTAGTTGTGACTTGTTTTTGTTGATTCCTGAAAGGCGTATTGTCACAGTGAAACCGCATTGTCATTGTTAATTTAATTTCTCAGTGGCAGAAAACAGAATCTGCATAAAATAAAAACTTGCAAAATTTCACCAAAGGAGTACCCCAGGGAACAGTAGTGGGACTTTTATTATTAATTTTAAATACAGCAGATATATTCACAGATACTGACAAAATATTTTGAGAAATTAATAATAATATCGAGAATGTTATACCTTTTGCCTCACAGTTTTTTGAAACCACAAAACTCTCAATTGTTGGTTGGTTAAAGACCGACGAACGAGATACCGGGGTCCCCTTTGGAGTTTTTCCTTCATACTGAGGCTGGGGTCTATTGTATTGTTCTTTCGTCAGCTGTTCCAATTTTTTTTCTTAATTAAATAGTCCTGTATTAATAATTTTATTAATGCAGGTAGGGTAGGTATACCATTGTTAATTAGAATTATCAACTGTCTGGTTAAGTGTGTTTTTAGTTGTAATTAATGTTCAGGGTATATAAATGGATGTACGTAGCTTATTGTATAATCACTTGAAGAAGCTACTGTGATAGCGAAACTTGTCGTGGTGAAATAAAAGTTTGTGAAGATCAAATAGTCTTTAGTTTATACAATTACTATGGATCTTCATCAAGTAACGGCCGAATCAATCAGAAATATGTCATTTACTTATTTTTAACGAAATAAATACCGGATCAAAAATCCCTGATATTTTGTTTAAAAATTAAAACGTGATAACGAAACAGCCAGTAAACTAGTATTTATTTCCAAATGTTTTAATCAAAATATCGATAAAAAAGTGAAAAGCTTGGACTGGATCTCGTCAAATGATGAACTAGTTGCCGTAAGTGAAGATGATGATGATATTCCTCTTTCCCGACTTTGCTTTTCCTAAACATGTATCAAACGAAAAGTTATATACAATCATCTATTTTAGGAAAAAGGTTTTTTTTGCCTGGGGCCAGGTAGCCGAGTGGTTAAAGCGACATTGTTTTAGTCACTGGCTGCCGGTCGGCGGTGGTTCAAACCATGGCGACTGCAGAATTTTTTCTGATGGCCCGAGAAAGTGCTAGGAATCGCACGTAAAAAGGTAAGACCTCGTTAATCCTTGGCTCGCACAAGTTTCGACTTTTGAGGGCTGCCGTTCGTAAGGGGACGACAGCTGGTTAACGGAAAAACAATTTTAACAACAATATATTTTAGGAAAAATGTTTTTTTTGCCTCGTTTTTTGTTATTTCAAACTAAAGTTTATTTTTAATTTTCACTTCATATTCTATGTTTTTTTTGCATTTTAGCCTAGGAATACAATCAAAATTTCTGATATATATCGGATATGATATATATCCTATATTATGATATTTATATAAATATCATGATATTTGCCAACCCTGCATTAATCGCATTTTAATATAAGAGTTGATTACAATATTTTTCCGTCTACCTCACTCTTGTTGAAATAAAGAAATTCTATTTTTTCTGGCATTTGTGTTTCATTTTGGGCAACCACAAATGTGTCATATGTGATTCTGGGTCTTATGATCGCAGTGAAAAGCCAGAGTGCATGACTTTCTGTTACTTTTTGAAATTTATTAATATAGCCGTGGTGGCCGTGTGGGTAGAGCGTTCGCCTTTGGAGCGAAGGGTCGAGGGTTTAAGGCCTCGCATGGTCATCAGTCTCGTGCATGGCATCACACGTTAAAAGGTAAGGGCTGCGTCTTCCCTAGCTCACACAAGTCTCCCGAAGACTTCCGAGGGTTGCGCGTAGGGGTGCAATCGGTTGACGGAAATAACAATTATAACAATTTTTTAATATTAGAATTGATAATTTCAGTTTGAAGTTTCTGCATACTGTTAACTAGCCTAATGAACAAATGATTAATATATGTTCAAAGCGATACATATCTGAATATATTGATACTTAGAAGTGCAAATAACTGTGCTCCTTTTTTTATTTTGAGTAAATGCGAGAATGTCTCCTCTAAACTAGTTTCGCTCCAGCAGTTGAATGAAACAGCGCTTGTACATTAAAACGACCCATATTAAATTTATTACGAAACAATAGTGCTTGCATCCGCTTCATTAAACTATCACGCCGCTCTTCATTGATCGTTTTGTTATTGTAATGTTTCACTATACGAACTCCACACATTCATATGACAGGATAATATTCTCGTCTTGCTCTATTCCAATATGAACAACCGCTCGTTTGTTATGATTCCGTTAGCAGCTGTCAAATGATGATTTATCTTTTTCGCGTGTTTGTAATAAACCCCAAGTCTTCTTGGATACACTCGCTCGACTGAACTATTCAATAACCTCGAAACGTTCCAGCAGTTATGGTCTGCTTGGTTGGGAAGGTAGATCTTTTATAAACAGATTAATGAAACACATCTCAGAAACAGTGAATAATGTAGAACTTAAAAATGAATATAAGAACAAATAATACTTTATCTTTTACCACACAACAATGTTCACTCCTAGATGTTCATCTCAATAACTAGGTTACCTTCATCATTATGAAAACTAAACCAACAGTAAATATCAAAACCATTCACATTTATATCAAATAAATAATTACTATGAATTTAATATTTAAATGGAACTTGACTGGGATCATACCTGTAATCAAACCTGATTGATGTGGTCAACTGATCAGTATGATCTCACCCTCTCATACCGATAATAGGATTCCTTTATCGGAATCAAAATGGTTTTCAATGGTGCTGAAATATAACACAAGTCTG
Source organism: Chrysolina oricalcia (assembly GCA_944452925.2). Classification (NCBI taxonomy): domain Eukaryota; kingdom Metazoa; phylum Arthropoda; class Insecta; order Coleoptera; family Chrysomelidae; genus Chrysolina; species Chrysolina oricalcia. The sequence continues at coordinate 64,286,197 of OX101812.2, forward strand.
TGGTCCCAATGTTGTTTGAAGTGTAAGGTTTTCTGAAATTTGCTACAAAGAATCAAGGTCAAAATTGTTCAATTTCTTTTCATTAAGATCAGAATCCAATAGGACAGTATGTTTTTCATCTGCACATTATTCCTTCTGTAACCAGTTCCAATTGTTTTTCAGAAATTAGTTCTATGACACCCTAATACGGTAGTAATGATGTATAAGAGTATGACAACAGTTGTTCATAAAAAGGAAAGTATTATAAAATTTTAAAATTATTTCAGTTCTTCAAATGGGCCCTTACTTTTTATGCCATCAATCTCATTTGAATTCATATAAGGAAACAATTGAATCAAAGTCAGTAGTGAAGATGTTTTTCAACTGTATAATATTTGGTTTCAGGCTATGTCCAAATCTTCCTTCAAATCCAGGATAAACAGACTGTCAGGCGGGTGCTTATGAATGTTTGAAAATTGTATCATTTATATTTAATATTATCGTTAAATTGATTGGATAAAATAAAAATAGAAATTCTTATTGTAGTGGTAAAAGTAATAGCGTAATGCGTAGGTACTTTGAGATAGAAAATTATCTCAATTCTAATATTTGTTTTACGAGTCTCCCAGGATTTCGGTACTCACAGCTTGCGTCAAAGTGGATTTCAAGCCACTTTAGCTCCATGACAGACGGTGGCATTGAACCCGGGCCGTCTGGGTGAGAGGTAAACTCTCTAACACCTCGACCACTTTGTCACTATAACCCAAGTAGTGATTCATTTATTTCAATATATTTATTCATTTATTTATTTATTTATTTATTTATTTATTTATTTATTTATTTATTTATTTATTTATTTATTTATTTATTTATTTATTTATTTATTTATTTATTTATTTATTTATTTATTTATTTATTTATTTATTTATTTATTTATTTATTTATTTATTTATTTATTTATTTATTTATTTATTTATTTATTTATTTATTTATTTATTTATTTATTTATTTATTTATTTATTTATTTATTTATTTATTTATTTATTTATTTATTTATTTATTTATTTATTTATTTATTTATTTATTTATTTATTTATTTATTTATTTATTTATTTATTTATTTATTTATTTATTTATTTATTTATTTATTTATTTATTTATTTATTTATTTATTTATTTATTTATTTATTTATTTATTTATTTATTTATTTATTTATTTATTTATTTATTTATTTATTTATTTATTTATTTAACATAAATTAGATAAAAATCAGACAAAAATGTCAAGTGTCTTTCGCCATGTTATACAATAAAGAAAAAATAAAAAAATCATAAGAAAAATGTCCTCGTTATTCTGAATTGCCCAGTGTGCACGATATATATTATACAGGGTCAAGAAAAGAAGTACATTCGTTAGGGGAAAGGAAAGGTAAAATCTAGAAATATTACGTACAGGTAGCCGGGGCACAAGTAAATTTACTTTTTCAAGCAAAAATTCGCGAGATAAGGATTTTGTGAAAAAATGGAATTCCTTAATATTCACGACGTTTATCCAGAGAATTGACTTGATATTTCAAGAGTACTTGATAAACTTCATCTGAAACTGCCTCTGAATATTTTCTATTATCTGTATAAGACGTGCTGTATCCAGGATTCCATACAACGCTGCCATATTCAAGTTTCGATCTAACAAGTGCACTGGAGAGTGATGAGTTCCAGTTTCAGTAAACCATTTAAAGTTTCTAACCTAACCTAACCGTTTTTAGCAATTGTGCTAAAATGTGAAAATGTGAACTTTGCATCGAATATTATTCCTAGATCTTTGAACATTTTCTGTAGATGATGGACGTTTACGGTGTTGGTGAATTCAATTGGACATTACACTTTGTCATATTTAGAGGTAATGTATTACTAACATTCATTCAATATGTTTTCAAGACATCAACAATCACTCGCAGAGAAGTAATTTGATGAAATTGCTCATAGTCAATTGCTTTCAGGAGGTTTTCTGAGTCAATACCCAGGCAAATGTCATTTATAAAAATTATGGATAATATTCGACCAAGTACAGATCCTTGCGGAATACCAAAGAATGACTTCATTTCGACAGACCTGTAACCATGGTACTGAACCCTTAAACGTCAGAAGACGCTAGAAAAAAGACAAGTTGTTGGTCAAGCCAAATGATGAAAGTTTCCTGAGAAGTATACCGTGATCAAGCATATCAAAAGCCTTGGAAAAATCTGTGTAAATGACATCGACCTGGCAGGACACTTGTCCAAGGCATCTGCTATGAATTGAGTGACGCATGTCAAATTACTTGTGGATGATCGACCCTTAATGAATCTATGCTGATTTTCTACTTTGTATTGTCGAGCTAGTTGGTAGCAGAAACAAACAAGTCCAATTTCTACTTGTTTCTTCTCAGTACAAAACATCAAATCAATCACGTTCAACGAATTCTGAAACAAAATTACAGAGGGCTATCGAAGTTTTTTGTTACATGGTTTACTCATGTTGTTTTGAAATTATTTCATACATCACTTTCGATTAATTGATATATCATGTTTGAAGAACCAGTCTCCAATCGTTTTTTTGGCCTATGAAGCAGGCTGCCACTGTATTCAAACATTAAGTGCTTTATTATGGAGCCCACTATCGACGATATTGGTTTCAGAAACAATTTTAAATACCTGCTTGAAAGCCATTATCAAACATTTCGATGGTGATTCATTTAAATTCCAATTCAAACCACGGAAGTTGGCAGCTGTGTGTCTTCAGAAAAATCAGACAGGTGATTGTATTTGATGATAATTTAGATTTGGAACAAATTGAGAAAGCTTACGACCTTTAATTTAAAAACTTGAAACACTAGTCTGTATATCTCAGTTGTATAGCGAGTGTTTTTTATTTTTCATTTAGCGCTGAGGGAACATAAATAATGGAATAATGGTAAAGTTCATACGAAGACATCAGCACAAAAACTGAAATTTCATTTAGTGTCGGCATATGGGCCGTGGTGGTCGGCTCGCATGCGTGTGGTCGTGGGTTCGATCCACCGATTCACCGGTCTCGTGCATCGCATCACACGTTAATAGGTAAGAGCTGCGTCTTCCCTAGTTCACACAAGTCTCTCGAAGACTTCTGAGGGTTGCGCGTAGGGGTGCAATCGGTTGACGGAATTAACAATTTCAACAATTTTTTTTAACAATATTTTTTATGAAACAGTGGCGGCTGATAAATTTTTTTCTAGGTAAAATAAATATTTATTATTACTTATCCTATAAGATGGCATAATCATTTCTAATGTCGGCACGTCATTGTCTTGATAAAACTTATACACACATCTGCGAATGTGTTTTTTGGAAGCTGAAACAAGTTTCTTGAGTTTCTGTCCGTCTCTCTTTCGTTTGACAGAATGGTCGACAACGTCTCGGGCTTAAATTTGAATAAAAGCTCAGAAGTAGTCGTTGCGAAAGTCTGAAGATTATCGCAGAAAACAGCAGAAATCATAAAAGAGTCATTGGTTTAGTAAACTTACAGGTATATCTGAAAGTATTTGTCAGGTGAGTCATACACACAGTGGCCACGATTATACTGTATTTTGGTAACCTGACTATTTATTGCCTTTAACCAAAATAGTCTTTTTCAACCTGTGTATACAGTACACATGGTCAGGTAACCAACTTGGTTTGGTACCAAAAATTGTTGCATACCAGACCAAATTAGTTAGATGACCAAGACGGTGTACACACCTATGACATTGACTTTCCAGCAAGTTGCAAAATTTGGTTCAAATTCTTGCTAAGTCCGTTACGAATTATGTACCCTAATGGGATTTGAATCGGTTTTCCATCATTTCATCATAACATAACGTCAGAAATTCGCAGTTAACTTTTTTTCATTTTTATGTCTTTTTTTTTTCCTAAATTATGAGTAAGTGAAGTTGCAAACCTTTTTTATAGTTGTGGTATGATGTCTAAATGATCACCAAACATACCAAATGAGAACTAAACTGTTTACTGATTAAACATGATGTTAATGGCAGTAACTCATTCTCTTGGTCTGAATTTGGTCAGAATACCAAATTTCCGCACGGTATAAACGTGGCCAGTGTATGTACAAGATATGGAAAATCACGGCACAAAATGTCTCGAGTTGATGCATATTCAGGAAGATCGTTCACTTTGTAAATTGTTGTTTTCGCAATAAAAAATGTCAAAACTGTAATGTTAGATGAAAGTCAAATTCTTCAGTTAGAAAATAATAATGAAATGTTCATATTTGGTAGTTTGACTTTTTACAAAGGATCACGCACAAACCTTATGGGAAATGGCTTTCGGTGAATTCCGCTGATTTTTTTGTATGATGAACTCTTCGATGTCCTGATCAAAAGTCTCCACGGGCACGATGAAAAATAATGGACAGTTTTTGAGAAAAAAATTGCTCAAAGTGGGCAAAATGGGGAATTTGGTAGTAAAACGGGAGAAATAGACCGTATTATTTTTCAACTTCATGTCTCTTAGAAATTGTAGTAGTATGGGTCTTGTGTCTTCACAGAACCGTTTGCCAATAATTTCAGTCTATACAGGGTGACGCATAAAGACATAATGCGAGTTATGAAAAAATAAAATTTAAAACATAAAAACAACAGATTGTGAGAAAGTTAGTCAATGGATATGGATATGGTCATATAGAAGATAATTCAATTGATATATAGGGGGTGATACAGGGGACAATAATGGAAGTCACTTGTATTACAGAATATGTACGAAAAAACGTGCCGCAAGATTTATTGAAGGATAACATTGGTGAGAGGTACTTTTCAACATCCTGATCGAATGTCTCGATGGGCACAATGGAAAATAATGGACAGTCTTCGGCAAAATATCGTCTGAAGAAATGAAAACTAGAACCTGTCACAAATAAGCAATGTTTCATTATTCTTATTCTATCAATCATCCATCATTCCTTCACGGAATAATGTATTTGAAATAATCATAATATAATTTTTATTCATCATATAATTGAACCAACCATTCCATAATCGCATTCTTATATTGTCAAATAGTTTTATCTATTTCATCCGCTACTGAACTAATATTTCAACCGATATCATCAACTGGTAATCTCATTGTGGCATGTTCTGCACATTCCTAAATTCTTGCAAGAAAGCCACCAAATTCCTTTTTTTTCTTTCTACATGATCGAAAATTGAACTGTAGCCCAGGAAGAATTTGTCTCAGGAAAAAACCGTTCTTATCTAAGTGATGTATGCAAGACTCTGATATGAATGTTTTTCAAAACCAAACTCGCTCGAAGTTTGTTTCAAAATATTCAGCTTGAGAAACGTCCAGTCGTCTTCCAAATCGGTTATCTCTTCCATCACTGCCCTATTACAATTGAGGCAAAGTCTTGTAAAGCTGTCAGTAGGAATATCTGATAGTCCTGATGCTTCCCTTTGTTGAAAAGAAATCTCCCGTTTTTCTTCATTGTTCATCTTCATCTAATTTTGCAATTCGTTGTATATGGAAAATATTGTTGCATATGGAACAATATCTTCGATTTCGAATAAAAGCCATCAGAGAGGTATGGAATATCAGATAAACAGGCGATAGATTCAAACTTTAGAAAAATCTTATTTACCATGTATACATTAAATGAGTACAGTCATTACTAACTATATGTCATCATGACAATATAGGAATGCGATTATGGAATAGATGGTTTGATTATATAATGAATAAAAATTAATGTAGGATTATGCCAAATAAATTATTCCGTAAAGGAATGATAGGATGATTGGAAGAATGATAATAATGAAACATTGCTTATTTGTGACAGGTTCTAGTTTTCATTTCCTCAGACGTTATTTTGCCGACTTGGGCCGTTTTTTCTCGAAGATTATCCATTATTTTCCGTTGAGCTCATAGAGACATTCCATCAGGACGTTGAAAAGTACGTCTCAACAATGTTATTCTTCAATAAATCTTGCGATACGTTTTTTCGCACATATTTATAGTGTGTGTTGTAACGTTATCAATATGCCCATTTCAATTGCATTATGTCTTTATACGTCACCCTGTAGACTGAAATTATTGGCAAACAGTGCTGTGAAGACAAAAGACCCATAAAATAATTGCTGAAGCGCATGCTACAATTTCCAAGAGGCACTAAGTTGCAAAATAGCACGATCTATTTCTCCCGTTTTACTACCAAATTCCCCATTTTGCCCACTTTGAGCAATTTTTTTCTCAAAAACTGTCCATTATTTTTCGTCGTGCCCGTAGAGACTTTTGATCTGGACATCAAAAAGTTCATCATACCAAAAAATCAGCGGAATTCACCGAAAGCCATTTCCCATAAGGTTTGTGCGTGGTCCTTTCAAGTACGTCAATGTCAAAGTGAACAAAAATGTCAAGTTCCATATAAATGTCGAAGTGATAAGTTGAATTCCAATGTATTGAAATTTCATTTCAGAATCCTTGAAACTTCATGGACATTAGATTTGTTAGCTGATAATAAGACGTTGAAAGGTAAATGTAAGTTTATCGGGCTTTTTCTCGAAACAAAAAGAAAAGTAGTGTTACTTTCTTATTTTCATCTCCTGAACACAACAATTTAACAAACAATAAATAAAAAATACTGCAGAGAAATTAATGAAAATAAACACTTCAAATATCTCGAATTCAAAAACAACCCGAGTGAACAATCACGCTGTTAATACTTCCCTAATATTTCAAATTTCGAACGGTCATGTGAGGATAGTTCATCAAACGATGGCGATGGCGCATAAATAACTGTGCAGAACTGACTGGATGGTAAGATTTATCGCAGCAGACTTTATTACGTTCCTCGTAAATAAGTCAGCAATTTGGTTTTAATTCTGAAACATGGAAAATCGTAGTAAATAATGGGAGCATGAAAGGGGTTCACACTTTCGAGTTCACGAAAGCAAGATTGGAATAGCACCGTGGGAAAAGTTATTTATAAAATACCAAGAATACCTAAACAGTAATATTTATTAGTAATAATTATCGCACTTATATATTTATAAACATACAAATTTCTAATTACGATAATATTTCATACATATGAATTTCAATTAATAATTTTTCGAGGAATGTTAACAATCAGACATTCAATTCCATGAAAAACATCGTTGTTATCATAAATCAGGAATGTATGATACAGTGATAAAACTCTTCAGATCAACTCCTTTTCAGCTTTTCACAGGTTGATAGACCTATAACAGTCTGACAATCATAAATGCAACTATAAAGGTAATTTTTGCCGACAAATTATTATTTATGATGCAATCTATAGGTATATGATTTACCTTCAATATGAATGTTATCTCCTGAAAATGATTCAGGTTTAGGAAAAATGTTGCTATCAATGTTAGAATATTTGAACGTTTTTTAAATAAATAACACTTGCTTCTGCTCTTGTATCTACCACATTTCAACGGGTAAAGGTAAGTTTATCGGGCTTTTTCTCTAAACAAAAAGAAAAGTGGTGTTTCTTATGTAGTTTTATCTCCTGAACACGAATTCGAAATTTCGAGGGGGTCTCTTATACTTTTTGAGTTATGACCCTTTGAATCTTGAAAATCGACCATTGTCAAACTCGATTTTTCCGGTCATAAAACTCACAAAAGGTATTGGAAGGGTTTTTTGGTGACATTTGGTATATTTTTATATCATATATTGAGCTTCAGGGAAAATATGAAATACCTACAAATATACTAAATGTCACCAAAAAAACTGTGACTTTTTTACTCACTCAGTACAACATTTGAATTTGTCGATTTTGACATATTCAAACGATGGGCATTTCAGTGTGTTACTTGCTTTGATAACATCTTCATTTCATAGGGTAAAATAAAAGAATTTCGTTTTGAATAATGCTTGACCCGTATCTAACAATATTTTTTATTAAAAACCAGTCTAAAATTATTGTGCCATGGATAAGCAAAACTCTTTCATTCAAGCAACAAGCAATGTTACTTTAAAGAAATGGCCATTTTTCAACTTCGACACCCTGTATTTCTAAAACTAGTCATAGGATTGAGATGAGCCCATGGACACTCTTGTTCAGGAGGTCATATTCTACAACATACCAAAAATTCAGAAAAATTAACCAGTGACAATGTTTCCATAAGGCTGCTGCCTGGTCCTTTGAAGAAAAAAATATTTGAACACGAAAACACTCAAAATGGTGAAATGGGGACACTGATAAAAAGGATTTTTTCTACTACCTCACTAGAAAACTTTATTTTTGACCCCTAAAGAAGGGAGGAAAATGGTACTTTTCCTACCGCCGAGAGGAAAATAGTACTTTTCCTCACGCCGGGAGGAAAATAGTACTTTTCCTCTCGATTTATCAGGAGGAAGATGCATTGAAATCAATTTTGCCTCTTCAGCGAGATCTTTTGGCAGGTCGTCTTCGCTAGAACTCATTTTCAAAACTTAGAAGCAGCTTAAAAGGGTAAACAACGTGACAGCTTATGACAACTGTTATGTTTGTATTACCAAACAACGCCATAGCAACAAATCGTTGTCAACACGATGACGACGACGCAACGCTTACCTAATAATTTGTTATATAGCCTCTATACAGTTCCACAACTTTCTGCAGTTGTTCTTATAAGTATGCACGCATTATAATCTGCACTTTGCACTTGGTTATAAAATATAGAATGGAAGCCATTTTCATTTTGGCAACCAAAATATATTTCACTCATTTTCACAACTGGCCCGTAATGAGCATAATTCAATTTTCGATATTGCATTTTTATTGTATAGAAACAGTTTTCACTTGGCACAAAACTAACATTCATATCGGTACGCATAGCCTCATAACCTCCAACCCAAATTGTCAAACTGGATGAAATGGTCGAAATGGAAGTCGTATTCACAGGTGTCGCCAGCTGCTTTGAATGCTCATTGGTTGAATGTGTCACGTGGCACGGGTAGTGATATCTACCAAGGAATTATATTCTTGTGTTAAGAGGATTATGTTTCACAATGAGTTAATGTGAATGTTTTTTAGGATCAGGGTTCGCCGATATATATCACTCGATATATATCATATAAATATCATTGAAATAATATATCGTGATATTTATTCGTTGATATCATGGATATATATCACTCAGTATAAATTACTATGTTGAATAGGTTGAAATCTCGTCATAAATTCAAGACAGATCGGTGTGGGAACTCCCTAATCATTCGGTATGATGTTAATTGTCGGGGAATCCCATTTATTTGATGTGTGAATCCCCTTACTATGTGCGGTCGCGTGTGTCTGCTTTTCTGTTGGTATTAACAAACGCAGTTCACGTTGTAGCCGTAGTAGGTGCAAAGTGCATTTGATCAAAATAGAAATAAACAATATGCCCAAAACTAAAAGTGTAGTGTGGCTAAAATTTGAATTGGCAGATGAAGCCAGTGATACTGGGAAATGGGCGAAATGCAAGAAATGTAAGAAATAAATGCAAGGAATTCCTTCCCGCATGGAAAAACATTTGCTCACTTGTGATAAAGCCGAACCTGTTCACTTTTGGTTTTTTTGTTTAAAAATAAACAACTTTTGGTATTCTCTATATATAAAAAAAATAATAAATATCCAAATTTGATATATATCGGATATATATATATATATATATATATATATATATATATATATATATATATATATATATATATACATATATATATATAGGAAGGGTAGTCGTTGCTGACTAGTTAGGAATGGAACTAGTAAATAGTGGGGCTTTGCAGCAAAATTTCCGAAAGCTTGGACAAACTTTAAAAAGTACTCTTTGATTTTGCTGCAAAGCCCCACTATTTACTAGTTCCATATATATATATATTATATATATATATATATATATATATATATATATATATATATATATATATCAATATAACAGAAAGTTACTTATGACATCTACAGTCACTATCAATATATATCCGTTATTTTGATATTTATATAAATATCATGATAGTTACGAACCCTGTCTAGGATGAAGAGTATAATGTTTTCACTGCAAGCAAATTCATTTCAAGAGAATTTATAGAAAGAAGCAAACATCTCAATCAGCTTGAAATGGGAGTATATTCATTGATTAGAAATGATTTTTTCTGATGATCTTTTCATAAGATTATTTTATTCAAGAGTATGTATATTCTTGATTGAAGAAATCTTTTTTATCTGTGGATGCAGTTTAGGCGTTGAATACGTTTTTTGCGATTTGGGGCGAAACTTGACTTTCCAGCGGAAAATGTTCAAGGGAAGAGTTGTAGATAATAAAAAATTAAAAACTTTTCTATTCGACACTTTATGACATAACCTCAAATTAAACGTCAATATGGCGAAAAACCGATTTTTCTCTTTTTTAAGTGTTTTCTCGCGGAAAAATATTTTAATTTACATGAAAATTTGTAAAAAATATTTCTTTTTTGTGTCGAATGAATACGATTTTCTGCATTTCAAAAGACAACTGGTTTTCGAGTTATGTACACTTTTCTAAAAAAATACCTATATCTTCCACGAACAAATTGTCCTGATATAGACACTCGCCAGAAATATGATTATATTAGACCTCTAATGCTGAAGATCGCTGCTCATAGATCATATACTTTGCTCCCAAACTGTATAACAATATACCTGAAATAATAAAATTTAGAATAAATATCAGTCGCTTCAAAAATGAACTGGAATAATATTTTCTTCAAAGTGACAGAATGTAAATTTTCCTAATATTTGAGTAAATATAATGGATCTCAATACCTTTGCTATATGTCGACTTTATTATTATTTTATCTTTAATTATATATTTACTATTTATTTGTAACATAATTTTTGATTCTCATATTTTACTCAATTGATAATCAATATTTTATTTTTATCCAGACAATCTATTTCTCATATTTTAATTATTTGATTGTCAATGTTTTATATTTGTTTATAACGAAACAAGTAGATATGTTGGTATGTAATTATCATTTTACTCAACTTTTTTTTACTTTAAATGTACATTCAATTCTATAATGTTGAACATTATTATCTGTTCATTAGTCTTGTTTTCGATAAAGTGTAATAAAGTTCATAATTTTCATGCGTTACCTACATAATTCCGTAATGCACACCGCATATTACTTTTGTATAATTATTTATTAACTCTCTAATTCCAATAAAATGAATATTGCAACAACCTCTAGTTGGATAATATAACTCGATAGTATGATAATAATGTGCATCGTACCTATTTAACCATAACCACTGACAAGTAGAAATATCTCGTTTGCGTCTATAAACATGATAATAATTTATAATTGCATTAGTAATTCCCAACTTCGTTTTCAGGTATGTTTCCTGTCGAGGAATGCAGGTGTGCGTTTGTATGCTGAAACCATTGCATTACGTGAGTCAGACATATTTGCTTTATTCTCGTATATTATATTTGTTTCAATGCTAATCTAAAATTTGGTAGTGACCCGTTTTCATGGCTTGAGAATCTGAGCTTACGACCATGAACACAAACAATGAATATATTCTTCGAAATATTGAATCATCAAAAAATGTACCTGCACACAAAAAAAAGTTTTCAATATAAAGCAGCCTGCTTTATCCTAAGAAAATTATTCTGTTATATATAATCTATAAAATGTATCTTTATTCGAAGAAATCTATTTTTTCACTGCGATTTACTTCAATCAACAATATTTACTTTGAAACAAAAAATCAGCGATACTCTATTCAAGAAATTAGTATTTCTTTATCTAAGAAATTACGTTTTCTCTTTCCAAGAAATTACATTTTCTCTTTCAAAGAGATTACGATTTCTCTTTCTGAGAAATTACGTTTTCTCTATTCAAGAATAGTTATTTTCCTAACAAGTGCGGAAAGTGATACTTTCACGCACGCGACTGCCGTTGACCCGAACGACGCGAAGCGGAGTTCGGGCAAGCAGTCAAGGGCGGGAAAGACACTTTACGCATGAATTAGGAACATTATTTTTTCTACGACCGCATAAAGATTCAAATTGAAAATATATATTTTATTTCAACATATAAAACATTCCATGAAAATCCTCCTATTATTATTAATATTAATGTTGAAAACACAATTTGTTGCATTCTGCAAATGCGTCAGAGTGGCTGTTGAGAGTAACACTCGTAGATTGCAAAGTGCATGAAGATGACGGAGACGGCATCGGTTGCAAGTTGCCAGTACACGAAAGAATTTTATTCGAGATGGTTTTCTTCTGTTCTACGGAGTCCTCCAAATAACGAAACAATGAAATGTACATTTAATAACGATAAATTGACATATTTTACTTTCCCGCACTAGTGCGGGAAATTGAGTTTTCCCGCACTAGTGCGGGAAAGTGACACTTTCTAAACTAAAATGAGTGCGGAAAAGTGGGTAAAAACGCACGGTCGTAGAAAAATTAAATTTTTTCTGTCCAAGAAATTAGATTTTCGTTATCTGAGAAATTCCGTTTTCTCCGTTCAAGAAATTACGTTTTCTCTTTCTACGGAATTACGATTTCTCTGACCAAGAAATTATGATTTCTCCGACCAAGAAATAACGTTTTCTCTATCCAAGAAATACATTTGCTCTAACCAAGAAATTACCTACTATTGAGAACTTTAAATTCTCCATTTGAATGAATAATTTTATAGATTATATATAACAGAATTACATTCTTGGAATAACGAAAGCTGCATTATTTCGAGAACTTGTTTGTGTTCATACAAATCTGAATAAAAACTTGTTTTTGTACATGTACTGTACACGTACATGTTATTTTGTTAAGTTTTTGATGATCAATCCATTTTATAATAATTTCAATAAGTAAATACCATCGCAAATTCATTCCATTATTTCGAAATGACAAATGCAGTTCTGGTCAAAAATTGGTTGCAATGTTGAGTAATTTATCGGAAAATTTCTAAATTTTTATCACAACCAGATTGAAGAATAGTCGATTACTCGATTTTCTCAGCCAGCAGAAATGTTTATTTGTCTTGAGCATTTGAAAAATTTCAAAATTAAATCATCAGAAACGTTATCTGAATATAATATTAGTATACTTTTAGAATAATATTATCTTGAAAGGAGAACATTGAATATTTTGTACTAAAATACACAAAATATTCTGATGTATACTTTAGTTCTCTCAATACAAGAATATTTTCTCAGAATTAGAAAATTGCTCAAGAATATTAAAGTATTGAAAGAAAACTTTCGATTTGATAAAAATAACCAAATTTTCTTGATTAGAAACGATATCCTATCAATTCAAGACAATTGATTCAATACTTTTGAATTTGTTAAGTCGAGAAGTAATTTTTATGTGTGTGGTGAACACAGCACAGTTTTATATTGAAACCTTCTTTCTAATGCTTCTTTTGTGGTATTTGAGGTTAAGTACGCTTTTAATAATTTGTTTTTTCTACAAACGTCAAAAAATGACAAGGTTCTCGCATTCATGACAAATTGCGAAGTCACTCTTTTTTTATTTTCCTACGTTATCCCGGCACCATATTTCGCGCACTCCATGTAAACCATATATGAGATTTTTATATTTTACCCTTTATGGTCCTCATAATCAAGCAAAAATCCAAGAAATCGTTGATTTCTAGATGTTTAACAATAAACAAATGCCATTTCATTTCCATAGTTACAGAAATTACTTGATTTGGAAAAACAGTTCAAGCCAGTTAACACTATTTTTATATTAAGCTAAGTACATTACTTATTTTAGAACAATATTTTTTGAATAAATATTGTTTGCAACTCGTAGGCGAAATACTTTGGTGATCTCGAATTCTTTTACTCGGCTGCGCCTTGTTGAAAAAAATCAATTCTCGATCACCAAAGTAGCATTTCGCGCACTAGATACAAAAATAAGTATTGGAATAGATAGCACCATAAAATAGGCCAATCAACAGGGCTATCAACGTCAACTTAAATTGCTCACCTCCAAGGGGTGGTGGAACCCCCCCTCCAAAACGCGTTGAAATTAATTTTTGAGGTAATTTCGAAATATCTCAAAAAATTTAATTGAAATCTAAAAAATAACTTGATATTCAGAAAGAGCACAAATTTTTACAAAAAAACTGTCCCTACCAAAATTTTGAGAAATCGCACGGTATTCTTGAAAAAAATTGTTGAAATTATATGCTTTCGCAATGGGGCAGGTATTGCACAGGCTGCCGCCAACTTGCATTTTTTCAACCTGCGCGTGAAGTAAAGTTCTATAACTCCTCACATAAATGTTCAATTCGGATAAATCCCACGTCACTTTGAAGATAAAGATCGCACCTTTTCCTTTTGATATTATTTATATTCATACGCGCAGTTGCCAGCTGCAAAATTGCGATTGAAAATCTTATTATATTAAAGTTCCTGACTTCGTGAAATAATGCTTGTGATTTCTGAAATAATGTCTTATCACTTGTAGCAAGTAAAATGAACAGTTGAGGAACACTTCATTGTCAAATTGCATAACGTTTAACCGGTCCAAATAATGTTGGTTTTTAATACGAGTGATTAAAATTCTCCGCATATTTTAAGTTACAAAATTTTGAGGGAGTTTATAAATTCAAATGCTAATAACTCAGAGATAAAAGCACGTATTAACATGAATGAAAAGCCAGTTTACAGAAAAAACACTGCTCTTATTGAAAATATTCGAAGGTAATACCACGAGTGCTTCAAATTTTATCGATAAATTTTTCTTTTCCACGAAAACTTATTTATTTGGCAAAAATATGAAAACAAACCTATTGATAAAATCACGAGTCCGTTAGGACGAGTGATTTTATCTAAATTCGGTTTGTTTGAATGTTTTTGCCTCAAATAAATAAGTTTGAGTGATGAAAATAAAAAATTATCTGATAAAATTTGAAGAACGAGTTGTATTTGGAAAGATAATTTTTTCATTTTATTATTTTATTGAACTCAAATAATACATAAGCTAACTGGAAATATGATAACTTTTTGAACAAGTGAAATAATTTATTATTTGAAAAATTACAGTTATTGAAAACACAGTTTTTGTAAATAGTTTGACCAGCAGAAACAGCTGTCTCTTCCGACTCATGTGTGGATAAAATATTGGTTGATGTTGCCGCAGTTGTTGATGTATTGGTTAATGTTGCGGCTGTTGTTGATGTATTTGCAATACATGCCAATTTGTTCGTTCTATCTTTTCCCATAATATTTTTATGGTGTTCTGCATCAATATGTAAATAAGGCTTCAACGAAGATGCTGTGGCGTGACCTGTTATTTTGATGGCTTCTTTTTCCTGTATACCTTTCTTCATTAGATGAGAAACCAAAGTTGATCGGCATGAGTGATTAGTTATTTTTCTTCTCTTAGTGTGAAATCCACATTTTCAGCTGATTTATTTAACCATTTTTCCATTTCATTCTTTCCCACTGGTACATTTTTATACCAAGTAGCATTTGCATTTTTCCAATAGGGATTTGGAGTGAGAAAAAATCGATCAGTGGTGCTATTTTTACCGCGTTTATCCATAAGCTTATTATAGAATCTTATGGAGGATTCTCTGAGTTAGGTGTCAACCATTTTGTGTCGGTGCATTTTTTATTCCCACCCTGGCAAGTTTTACTAAATACAGGATTATTATTCTAATCGTCCTATTTTATCACCTGCATTATTTAATAGCTCTCTGATATAATGGGTAAGGTAATTAACACCTTCGCCTCCGCGCCATGCTAATTCATAAGAAATAATATGAAAGAACTTCATTTGTAGACCCGAAGGTGTATTTTCGTCACACGAATCGATCATACTCGTATATTCTTCTTCTTCAACTGCTGTTGCACTTTGATTTATTTTTTCTATACAACTTTGCAATTCCTTTCTTTTGGCACTTCGCACAGCTCTCGCTCTTTTAAATTACAAATCTTGAAACGGATTGAAGCTTATATTAAATTCTAGGAAGTATTTTTCCTCTATCAACTTGGAAGTTACATTCCAAATGGTTTTCAACGTATACTATTTGTAGTCTTCGCCGTTACATTTTTTCATATCTGCTGCCCAGTCTTCCAGAATTTTTGCGATTTCTTGAATAGTCGTATCGCTTTGTAGCTGGTAGTTTCTGATTTTGCAAAATGCTTCAAACTGATTCCATATACATTTTTTGGATTTAATTGTATTTTGTGGAGTGGAATTTTGAATTAAATGTTCAACATTTTCTCGGGTGATGGCACTGAATCGATTTGTGTTCATTTTCAATATACTTCGAAGCACTATAATCTGTCAATAACGACAAATGCAAAGTAAAATTTTGACGTTTCAATGTAAACAAGGTATTATCGATGAGGAAGCAGTTTTATCAGTATAATACCAAATGATGGGCTAGAATAATGCATTGCTATTAGTTGAAACCACCAAAATGTCAGATAATCATACAAATTTGGTTACTTCTACAAATTTTAAATGCAATCCAGTCAATCTTTTAAGTACTTAAAATAGAGGTTACTCGGCATTTGATCGCATTATTGTTCTATGGAAATAAAAATAAAATCAGTCCATGATGGAATATGGGGATTCGAGACCGAGGAAGACAGTGCACCAAAGGAAACTGTCCCGAAGTGTACCTGCTTTAAACTCATTGAGATTCTAAAACCTGAAAAATATCGGCTTGGGACCTTGTCAATCCGGCAGCTAGCGCGCCGCTGTATAGTATACAGCGGCGCGGTTCTGCCGGTGCGCAGTGGGCAGCAGTCAACGTTGCTCTATGTAAACGTCAGATAATATAAAAGTTGCAGAAAACACTGGATACTGGGATAACATCGATAGTCGGAGACTAGGAAACATCTCTTATAGACCGTCAGATAGTGACAGATTTAGGTGCCCCATTTTCACATACAAGCCTCGAATAGGGTTGAAAAGTAAGTCGATGTTGAGTAAAATTAAGGGAAATTTACGAGTGGCTCGTGGGGAAACCATATGGAAAAATCAAAAAAAAATTCCATTAAATTTTCCGACGACAAAATGTACTTTTCCATTCACGCCACTCAAGCCATTATGTTTTTCGGTCTAGTGACGATGTAGGTTTTCATAGTTTCGATGGGCTTGCGTGGAAAAACCTGTTAAAATCTCGATATTTCTATACAAGATTATAGCCTCATTTCAACTCTTTAGCCACCTTCAACACTCAAGCCTTTGATCTTCTGAAGCCAGGTTATATTGATTAATGATTAGGTGAACACGGCTCGCGTTAAAATATGGAAAATCGAATTTTCCATATGTTATCCCCAGGAGCCACTCGTAAATTTCCCTCCATTTTACTCAACATCGATGTACTTCTCAACACTATTCGAGGCTTGTGTGTGAAAATGGGGCACCTAAATCTGTCACTATCTGACGGTCTATTAGTGCTTTGTCACTGTTATTAATTGAAAATGGTGAGTTTATTTTAGAAATATTTGTTTCATGTTCAACTCAGCTCTGTTTCAAAATATCGCAATGTCAGATATGACTTACATTTCCAAAGGTCCACCTAGGAATTCAGGAGAAAATGTCATTTTATTGAATGGAACTTGCTTAAAATGCATAAATGCTTGGGATTTTATACGCTCATTAAAAAATTTACCTGCAGAATATGAATGTTGAATATGAGATACATCCTGAAAATTGGGTCTGGGAAAAGAGTACCACTTTGAAACCAATCGAAATGACAAGAAAGGTCGCACCGGTTTCAATTTTAAAAATGGTTTTTTGTAACTGCACGACCGGCCGCATCAGAGACTCCTGCACGTGCTAAAAGAGTGGTCTAAAATGTACCAATGTTTGTAATAAATGTACCACAGATATCTGTAGAAACTTGGCAGTTATTGTTCCGGATTGTGAACATGAAGACGAGGAGACTGAAGATGAAGTAGATGATGAGTTGTATGAGTGAATAAATATATTTTCCTATACATTTCTTGATGGTATTACTTGTGGATTCATTTCTCCATAGCCTTTCTCGATATCATTGAAAAACACTCTCATATTTGATTACTTATATTTCAGACGTCCATCATCTTAATGGTTGAAAGATTTCTATCTCTTTCAAATTTTTCACAACGTTTCAATTGCTTGAATCCGCAATCGTCTTCTGGTGAATTATTCAGAAGAAGACGATTGCGGATTCATGCAATTGAAACGTTGTGAAAAATTTGAAAGAGATAAAAATCTTTCAGCCATTAAGATGATGGACGTCCGAAATATAAGTAATCAAGTTACTACATCGTCTAAAACTTTCAAACAAACTCTCATATTTCGTTACCTCCGGTCCGCATTTGATTTATACAATAAGTTGATCATCTCTCGAATTTGCGAATAATTTTCATTACAATACTTCTATACTCCAGTTCCAAAATTGTAGATAGTGACTCATCGTCAGTTTACGTGGTTTCAGAGTGCGGAATGCACATAAACTGACGATGAGTCACCATCTACAATTTTGGAACTGGGCTATAAATCTCAATAACGACAGTTCTCAATGAGTATTTACCCACATTTATATCTAAGAGTAGTAGTTTGAGAGTTTGTTCAAATATTCTCCCCCTTCCCTCTCACCCCAATGTTTCCGCAATGCGAGGGATATGCCCCGAATGCGGGGGCGGGAAAATCATTTCTAATAATTTATACCTATTATTTTTACAAATTTTCGCTCAGTTTCATTACATAGGACTGACAATTTTACATATTCATAGAAAATACCCCAAAAAACACGATTTCGGGAAGGGGTTGATGCCCCGGGAGAGGGTTTAATTGTTGAAAATAATTCGCCCCCATTATTAATACCGATTTTCACTCATATTTATTGCCAAGAGCTGAAATGTCAAGAAAATACCTTCCAGAAAAAAGTTTTTACGATTTTGGGGGGGTTGCACCCCCCCAGGGGGTGATAACTTTATTGATAATTATTCAACCCTCCGTAACGACTGAATAACAAAGAAGAAATCTGTTTATTGGCCTAAAAAGATTTATAAAGATGATATAAGTTAGTTCCAAGTTTCTTGAATGAAATATTTTCATTTAATTTTTTTCATTTACAATGTTATTGAATATCTCAAAAACTTTACCCACGATATTCTGAAAATGTTGAAATATTGTTGTTTATTATATATGAAAGTTTTGACAATTGTGTATGTTGCGTTTCCAAGTTGCATTTTTAAATATTGTATATAATCTTTAAAAAAAATGTAACTATGTGAAAAATGTAAGAAGGTAAAATTATCAATTGAATTCATTAGAAAGCTACCTTATTTTTATCAATAAATTATTGTTTTTGTTAAAAGAAAACGACCTGTTAATTGTTTCAATCAGTGTAGAGATATAATTCAAAATCTTAAAAATTCATATTTCAAACGGAGAGTGTCATCAAGAAAAAAAACACGTTTTTATCATAACAGACTGAAACTATGATGTCTTACCAAAATATAACTTGTTGGTTCTGGAAGTGCTAATATACCGATAATATTTTCAGTTGTCAAATATTTTGGAGCCGAATTCGAATTTGAAAATTCGAAAAGACAAATGTCAACGGATGACATATTAGAATCCCTTTCTTTTGTTTTTGTCTCACAAAAATCGGAACTGTACTAGCACGGTTCCGAGTTGAATTCCTACTGCTCATTTGTTCCTCGCAAATTCAGAATAGTTCTCGAAAAGTTCACCATTTGTATCCGAAGCAAAGCTGATATAACTCTGAATCTGAAGAATGTGTCCTATATAAGAATTCCTATTTGAAGCCAACTATAGTTTTCCGACGACTTACTTCAAATACGTATCATTTCGCACTGTAATCTAGCCCAGAAAATTACATTTTTCGTACTAGTGTGAAATGAAATATCAAATTCATGATTGTACCTAAATATTGTTGAATGTTTAATAAAATTCTTGGGACACATTTTTTTAATATGCTTCTTTATAGTCAGTTCATAAAAATTTAAGTAGGTACGTATAATGGGAGTCAAGCCAAATTCAATCTACTTGTATTATGAAAGATTCTACTATACGTTTCAGTTTCTGTCAGATATAATTTTTGTAAAAGTTATGTATCATCCGCAACACCCAAAATGTCACGTTCGCCGTTTTAAGAGAATGACTCATTCATGAATATATTGAATAGCTTGGGCCCCAAAACGGTGCCTTGGGCTATACCAGTTGCAATTAGGTCACTTTTATACTAATCTAAAGTACTAATTTGATAGAACAACGAAAACGCACGCTTGGTTTATTCTCATTCAAGGCAGAGTACATCACATATACAACTTGTTTATGTTTAGAAAATTTCCTATGGATTCAGGAAGTTCTCAGATAGACAGACAACCGGTTTAATATTCAGTCGAAACGAATTCTCCGTGTAATTAAAAAAGGTAACATGAGTGGAGTTGCCAAGGGCACCCTGAGATGATTTCGCGGTGAAGATATTTATTTTCATTCGACCATGCATGCCTTCCAATATTTTTATCAAATTTGATATAATATAATCAATATTGGATTTCCTTAAGAGAAATACATTATGATGAAATTGATGACTTGGTACCAATTTTTTTTTGAGAAATGAGAACCTCCTATCCCTATATGGCATAGCGACATATGCAGAATGTGATGAAAATAATCTTGTTATTTCTTCTGAATATACAATTAACATAATTTGAAAGGTTCTCTAGCTAATAGGCAATCAACCTTTCTGAGAATACATGATTACATTTAAATTATTCAGGAGTTAATAATATATGTTTTGTCATTTATGAGTGATATTCAAGTACGTGACGTGACGTCCTATCATTTCACTGAATAGTTCAATTCCAGACAAATTGTAATTTTCTTTGTTTGACTCAAAGTAATTTCCACTGTCACTTTTTTCTGTATCACTATTTTATAATAATTTATCTTGAATTATATTTGGCACGTTCACGAAGCGATTTCCACAGTTGGTCAATTTCATATTTTGTAGCTGGTTATTAAGTTTGCAACAAAACCATGAAGTTGAGATTATAGGTTCTCATTATCTAAAATGGCATTGCTTTAATTGTGAACCTGTTATGCATATTACATTCTGGACAGCTTTTGTTTCCTGGAATGTTTTTGGAATTATTTGAGTTATAGGAAATATATGAATATACACTGATAAAAATTATTTTTTGCATCAACGCATAATTGCATTGATTCAAAGAGATTGAATAGGTCCAACCAAATATTAGTTTGATTTTTTGACGGATTCCTCTTGGCCACTTACAAGGACAATATTCTGAAGCAAGTGAACACTTGCTTCATAAGTTGGTTGAGGCAAGAATATTTTAGCTTCAATAATGGGCACTTTTTTTGTTGAATCATGGGAGTAGGTTGAGACAAGAATATTGCAATTTCAATAATGAATACCATTCTTCTACCAACTTGGAGGTTGAGTTCCAATCTGCACTTTGCACTTGGTTATAAAATATAGAACTATGATATCTACCAAGGAATTATATTCTTGTGTCACGGATGAAGAGTAGAATGTTTTCACTGCAAGCAAATCCATTTCAAGAGAATTTATGTAAAGAAGCAAACATCTCAATCAGTTTGAAATGGGGGTATATTCATCAATTAAAAATAATTATTCTTTTCAGAAGATTATTCTATTCATGTATATTTTTTATTGAAGAAATAATTTTTATCTGTGTATTCTATATTTTTTTCTATAGAAGCAACATTGAAGAAGGTATTCAGAATTATTAGTTTTGTTGTTAAAATTGTTAATCCCTTCAACCGATTGCACCCCTACGTGCAACCCTCAGAAGTCTTCGAGATACTTGTGTGAGCTAGGGAAGTCGCAGCCCTCACCTTTTAACGTGTGATGCCATGCACGGGACCGATGATCATGCGGGGATTGAACCCTCGACCCCACGCTTGAGAGGCAAACGCTCTACCAGCACGACCACCACCAGAATACTTTTCTTGAGAAACAGATGTTTATAAGAACTGAAGGGTCAGAAATAATATCAGCAATAGCTTCAACAATATAGAGGTCTGGGTAGTATGAGTTTTCTTGACGGAATTGGACGTCAAAAATAACAGCGGAAAATTAAATTTGATAAGGGGGCTCGCACCCCACTTGTCTCAAAAAAATTTGGAAATCTCTCGAAATTAAATCCGTAAAAATAGTGAAAAATATCTGACCGTCGAATATTATGGTTTAAAAAAATTTCAAAAACGCAATTCGGAAAATGCTTCGATAGTTTCAAAATCAAAATAATGATGGAAAAAAATCGATCGGGGGTCTCGTCTCCCTCTCATGTCACGAAAAAAATTAGGAAAGCTCACGACATAGAAATCGAAAAAATCCGTAATAATACTGAAAATTATCTGAGCTTTAAATAATACCATTTTAAAATAATGTACCTCTCTTCCCCACTCGACAGCTAGATACAGAACGCGTAGAAATTCGGAAAATTTTCCAACGGTATCATATATGGAAAATTACTACAAAAAATATGTCTGAAGAAATGAAAGAAACGAATAACTACATTGTAGTAAATTATCAGGCAAGCGACCGTGCAACAATGATGCATTTATTGAAATGAACAGACTAAGAAACAAATCCAAAGAAAACTAAGAAAAAAATAAATGAATAATAAACTTAAAAAAAACTTTTTATTGAATAGCTTCTATTTAAATGCACTAAAAAATGAAAATAAATTTCAAAGTTAATCAAACCCATCATTTTGAATAATACTTATATAAGCTTGTCACGAGAATAAATCTTGAGGTAATTTTAAATTTAATTTACAATAAGAAATACATGGATACTTCTCGCGACAAGTTTTTACTTCATTCAAAATTTTATAATGTAACAAATTGATGGGTTTAATTCACTTCAAAATAAATTTTTTTAATTGCATTTAAATGAAACCTTTTTCCAACAAGTTTTGTTTGAGGTTATTTTTCCATAGAAGCAATATGGAAGAAGTTATTCAGATTACCAGGAAATTTTTCTTGAGAGAAACAGAATTACTGAAGGGCCAAAAATAATATCAGCAATAGCTTCAATGATATAGAACTTAGGCCAAGTCGAGACTTTCAGGAATGCAATGGTATTCATTCCTTTATCTAAAATAACAGTAAAACAAATAATAAATGTACAGAAGTTTTCATATCCATCAACAATCCATTAATTTCAATTTTATACGCTTCTCTAATTTGTCACATGATATATTACCTTATATAGATGTGGTAATGTGGTATATTCAAGAGAAATATGTCGGTGGTCGTAAACTGAATATGCGGGCATCGAGGTATCAATGTTTACTGTCAGTGCTATTCAGATGCAGATGCATCACCTTTGCATTGATGAAACCGCCATAGGAGGTGTCTGAAAGCGATTCGGTTCGTCATTGAACAACTTCGAGCAAGTATGTGGGTTTTTTATTTCGATGTATGTCGTTATGCTTGATCTTTGTTTGCCATGTCATCAATAACCGTTCAAACCACCTGCGAAACTCGTTGATTGTACATGCATGGAATTTGACTTTTGCCACATATTATGTCTTTGGGATTCGAACTCGGGATCTCATGGTTTCCGGCCATGTGCGTTAGACCGCTACGCTATTGGTCCTATTTACCATAACAGGCCAAGAAAGCATGGTGGGCTCGTTTATCAGGCATTGGATATTTTCCTCGAAAATCCAGAAGAAGAGTGATAGACACTCAACACACCATGTCTAAATCCGGGTTTTTCATTGTTTTTCCGGACAGTCCCTGGTCTGCGAGGATACTAAATCCCCGATAATAACACCTATATACAACCTATATACCTATACAACTACGAAAAAATTGAAAACGGATTATTCCATAATTTGCCGCCTTTTAGTAGAATACAGTACACCATGAAAAAATTCCAAATCCAAGATGACCGCCGCTCAATATGGATATCAAATTAAAGGGCCCATCATGCTGAAAAGATGAAAACTTTTTTTTTTTTTCAAAACATATTAGCTACAGAGGAAACCATTTACCCTCCATCGAACTAATGAAAATGGATCATTTTTGGCCTCAGTTAGATGATGTAATGTAAAAAATTAATGCTTCCATCATCCTGCAAGTTGCAGCAACCCATAGCTCGAAACTTGTTCATTTTGATACAAAACTACTATTCACAACGAGTCACTCTGTAATAATATTGCATTCCTCAACTTTGTTCACTTGTTATAAGTAATAAAAAATAATAATCAGAGTATATAAAATCAGCTAAGTAAAATTTGAGGAGGGGACGTCATAAAAATATGGTGGGAGTGAATTTACTTCTGTACGGTGCTTCAACATATTGGGAACAAAAAAACATTAAATCAAATTCAATTTGCTTATGGTACTACTCACCGCACACTTGTGAAATATCATTTTGAAAGGAATTCAGTTACAAGAACAAAGGTCTGCTACAATTTTATTTAACTGTTACCTGAAATATGTCATGAATATCTTATGAATCGAGAACAATTTAATTTTATTCCAAAAGAGATCTTATGGCAAATACATCATATTTTTATCATCATAACCTCAAACGAAGGATCTCCACTTGTTATAGTCAAATTATGGATACTTCAAATTGATGAAAGGTAAAACTTTAAATGAGGTTAGCAAAACATGGCATATTTATAGAAATAGCGACAATTTTTTTCCGCAACTATTTAGCGACAAAAAGGCGGAAAATTATGGATTCTTCAGAACTGTGGAAAAACATATGAACATATGAAGTTAGCGAAACAACGCATATTTTTTTAAAGAAAGAGACACATTTTTTTCTTCGCAACTAATTGCGACAAAAAGGCGGCAAATTATGGATACTTCAGAAGTATGGAAAAATATTAATTACGGAAGTTGTTTTCATATGAAGTAATCGAAATAACGCATATTTAAAAAAAAGGAGCTACAAATTTTTTTTCTTTGTAACTAATTAGCGACAAAAAGGTGGCATATTATGGAATAATCTGTTATCAACTTTTTCGAAGTTGTCTCGCTAACTTCATATAGGTGATAATAACTATCCAATACTCTGATGTCTTACCCGTAAGTCAAAGAAACCTTCCGCATAACTCGGAGGAGGCGGAAACACCAACAAACCTAAGACTTAGCGCTTGCTGCGGAGAACAGCCTACATATTAAATAAAATTAAATTTTATTGAGTCCTTCTCCTATTCACAAAAAACAGATTGGACGGGCCATAAAAACATCTTGGATAAAGATGTAAGGGGTATATAAAAGATATAACAGTGTAAAAAGACAATACTGAACATAGACAAGAATTAAATTACATAACACCGTAAGGCCTGCTCTTTAGCAGGTGTGAGCTGGTTTGCCGGCCCTCTGAAAGCCTCAGCAGGGCAGGAATAAACCGTCACCCCCTGTAAAAATGAAGTTAAATTCCCTCCTTTACTCCAGCTCTGTGGTAAAGTCATAGTTTTATCGAGTTTTTATTTATTTCTTTGTCGTTCAAGTCGTTAAACTTTTTATTGTAAAGGACCCCGCACTTTCCTTATGGAAAATGGATTTCGGTTAAAAAAAATCGGCCGATTAGTTTTCGAGATACAGGGTGTCAAATATGAAAAGTGAAGCTTTCTGCTCAGAATTTTTAACAACTCCGAGAATTGACAAAACGCCCATTTATTCATGAAATAACATGCCTGAATGATGGTACAATGTCATCTGGATCTCGCATCCATTATATTTTTTCGTTTCGTGCTCTACAACAGGGTGAACAAAGAAAAATCCGAATTCGAATAATTTTAATCCAACCAGTGTAAGTTCGTTCATGAGAATTAAAGATCCAATTGAGCCTGGATGAACTTCCTCAATCTCAATCAAAGTTTACTGACATTTTTTTTTCATATACTGGGTGGTTCGAAAATAGGGGTACGTCAACCCCTAGTTTATTGAATCGGATAGGGGAGAGCATATCATATATTTATCAAAAATTCTTTAATGTTAATGATGTCGCATAGTCATTTCATATATATATAGAGTAAGTAAAAAGATACAGTCCAAGTTTCTTGCAAAAATGCGTTTTTTTTTTCAATGAATGTATTTCGAAAAAGAATCGGTTGATTTTCTTGAATTTTTGATATTATGTTTGATTTGAGGAGTCCGAGATATTGTTATCAATCTCAGCATAAGTCTCCGGACTCGTTTGTCGGCTATATACTTTTGAAAGTACGGGCTACCCGAATACTCCATTGGAGACCGAAATTGGCTATTTTCCAACAATTCTTGTTGAAAAATATTCGGGCTAGATTAGTGCTGTACCTATTCCAGAGATGCAATACCTTATATACATGCTGAATGAAATGTTTTTCATTTGAAAGCCCTCATTCCGAAGAATCTAGAGAAAATTGAAATGTACCAGAAACAATATCCCTCTCAAGGTTGGAACTAATTCTACAGTATTTGAAAGCTATTTCAATTCAGATGATTTCTCCATTTTATGATTTCTGTGAAATGTGCGGTTTATACAAAATTGGGATAATTGGTACACAATGAACAAATGAATGGTGAAAGTATTATACCTTAGTATTAATTTTTGTTGCCTTAGTTCCAATCACCCTCTTATATCGTGGTTTTCAAGTCTTTGAATCTGTTATAGAATGAGTTGACACCCCTAAAGAAATTAAGTTTTCCTTTTCAGTGCAATTCAATAAAAGCTTATCTTTAAAAAGTTTCTTCATTTAAATGTATTCATTGTTTGTGTTTGTGTAAAAAATTATTCAAAGACATTTCAAAATTGGTTCAAAGAAGAAATGACCACAAAAAGTACATATTTCTTTTCGCGGACTTGTAGAATATTGGGAGTTATAATACATCCAGGCTCAATTGGATCTTTAATTCTCATGAACGAACTTACACTGGTTGGTTTAAAATTAATTGAATTGGATTTTTCTTCGTTCACCCTGTAAAAATATAATGGATACGAGATCCAGATGATATTGTACGATCGTTCAGGTATGTTATTCCGTAAATAAATGGGCATTTTGTCAATTCTCGGAGTTGTTAAAAATTCTAAGCAGAAAGCTTTACTTTTCATTTTTGACACCCTGTATCTCGAAAACTAGTCGGCCGATTTTTTTGTGCCTGTGGACACTTTTGCCGAGAAGTCGAAATCTACAACATACCAAAAATTCAGGGAATTTAACCGAAAGCCATTTTCCATCACGAAAGTGCGGGGCCCTTTAATTAATATAGCCTTTTTGCTTTTTGCTTTTGGTCCTATATCAAAAACCGGCGATTCTAATCAATTATAATCAGAAGTGTGAAACGTCGGTTTTTGTATATTATACCTGAAATGCCTTTGAGTATAATGATAATTTAAATTTTTTTACATCTACCGGTTATGTGTTGGCAGAGTGAATTGAAATATTTACATAACGTTTCATTGCAATAAACAATGATCCAAGGAAACCATGGAAGGTTGTATGTAGGGTAATAAGTAC
The DNA here is from genome assembly GCA_944452925.2 of Chrysolina oricalcia. Classification (NCBI taxonomy): domain Eukaryota; kingdom Metazoa; phylum Arthropoda; class Insecta; order Coleoptera; family Chrysomelidae; genus Chrysolina; species Chrysolina oricalcia. The sequence continues at coordinate 64,313,686 of OX101812.2, forward strand.
ATTTTACTATTTTAATTTTTCCTACTTGAAGTACCAATGATCAGGTAAATATTGATAAAATTCATTAGTAATTACAAGAGAATTAAAAGAGATCCAACGACGCATACAATAGAAACTTAAAGTTTTAAAATACAAAAAAAAAATTATGCACAATGAGGGGAACTTCAGTCGAGAGTAATAGATTCAATAAGTTTGTGTATTTCTTTTCGTTCCGTTCGAAATATGTATGATTTGAAATATTTTTTAAACATTTCAAGACTTTATTTTCAAAAAATAATTTCTATGAATTTCATGTTTGTTGAAGATTACTGAAGAGAGTTATGTATAACATTCTTTACCAATTGTTTTATGTATAGTTTCAACGGTTATGGGCCATGGTGGCCGTGCTGGTAGATCGCCTTTGGAGCGAAGGTTCGAGGGTTCAAATCTCCGCATGGTCATCGGTCTCGTGCATGGCATCACACGTTTAAAGGTAAGGGCTCCGTCTTCTCTAGCCCACACAAGTATCTCGAAGACTTCCGAGGGTTGCGCGTAGGGGTGCAATCGGTTGACGGAAATAACAAAAAATTAAATGGTCATATTAAGACTTACGTTTTGTATTGTATTGTAGCAGTGTTTTAAATTTTTTAGTAGGTGCTTGTTTTTGCAAGTATAGATTAAGGTATTGTAATAGTATAACTGTCTCACTGTCTAAGATGTAATACGTGACTGTCAGTAAAAACTGAGGCAGATGGGTATAATATGGGCTTTCTATAAATTAATTTTAAGGTTATGTTTTGAAGGACATCTACTTTTCGCAAGTGCGTGTATGAACATGCACCCCAGGTCAGTATACAGTATTGCTGGCGTGATTTGACTAGAGCATGATATAAAATTTTTAACTGCTCAAAAGTTAGTAACTTGCCACTTACCTAAACATTTGAAGTTGTAGAGGAAAATTCAAAGTGTCTTACTTACTAACATGCTCAGTGTGTTAATTACATCTGAGATGAGAGTCTGCATTTCATCTTATTAGTTGTATTTATTTTTACATCTTTAACATTTACTTTGATCTCTAGAGTTTTTAAATCCGGCAAATGATTCTCGTAGCTAGCAAATGGGATGTAGTAAGTCAGAGGAGTAGAGGATAACTGATCGTCGGCGAAGCTGTAAATTTTTCCACCAGATTTCTGGGTGAATAACTTGTTAAGATACAATGAGAATGATACCGCCCCAAAAACAGTTCCTTGTGGCACTCCATACCATTTTTTTCATGATCTACAGTTTCACCGATTTTGCCGACTGTTTACGATCTGTCTGATAGTTTTCCGAAAGTCCAAGTGTTATTATCCTGATACTGATCCCTCCAAGGCCTCGAATAGTGATCGACAGTATCGAAGGCCTTCGTAAGATTTAGAAAAACTGTTGGGTTTCTAGTATCAATGCAGTAATTTATTTATTGTTATAATTATTCTCAGTTATACCTTGTTCAAACCCACGTGAAACACACTATAACAGTACTACGCCGACTCTAAGGGGAAAATAACATTGGAATGATGAAGTACCCGAAAAAGAATCACACTTATTTTCTGCGAGCTTCGAAAACGATTATGATTAAAAAGGCAACGTCGCATTTTGTAATTCCGAACAATTAATGGAAGATTCCTAAAATACCAACTCACCGAATTTCAAGGGCCCGTATCAGTCAGCGCACGCGGGACTCGCATCACCCACTTTTAGCACTATTTTCGCCTCTAAGTTAAAATTCTAAATTTTGATGGTAGAGATCCGGGAGGTTGGACTTTTTTTAGGAAATTTCTTCCTCTTTCAGGATTTTTTTCAACTTTTGGATATCTTCAATAGTTTCCGAGATACTTGCAAAAAACCAAACTCCCCCCCTTTTTTTACTAAATTGTGTACAACATTTGTAATTTTTGCCGGCGCACCATCAAATTTTTCAAAAAGTTTCTAGACTCGAATGAGCCCTGGATCATAATTTTCGGTCCCCTTGGAGAGAAATTCACCAAAATAGTTTTTGTAGACTGGACTATTTATATGCATAACAACGATAACGGATGATATCTACAGGGTGTAGATTTGTGCCATTTGGCACAAAGGCTAACGAGTTAGGGGGAACTTAAACCACCATATTTCAGTGATTGCACGAGTCACCCCTAGGCGCGAAACACCCCAACTGTAAAATGTCAAATGGCACTACCTCTTTTGTAATACCTCAAATGAATGGTTTCATTTAGTAGTATTCCCCTGTACAAGAATTTTCATTTTCATCCAACACTGGGTGGCCCAAAACTTTTTCGAATAAATAAATTGTATTGTGTGAAAATGATAGTTTATTTGATTATTAGATGTTCAAAATGCAGTCCATTCAGTTCTAAACAATAGTACAATCCATTTTAAAATTCCATTTTTGTTATTAAGAGGATATTTCATTTCATTAGATGGTCACCATGTATTCCAGTTTGTTATAAACAAAAAAGTAACATTGTTTTTATCGGGTTCGTACCTACCTATCAATGTTGATAAAAATTTAGTCCTTTGTGAAAGGTTTTACTGTAAAGTCAGGAAACCGTCGAATTGAAATTATCTCAAACGAATTGCGAACTGTTAATTTCTTTTCATCATGGTTTACAGTTTGCCGGAAAGAATTCAGATGGTGTTTATCTATGGTTTTGAAAATCATTGTGCCTTAAGAACTGCTGCAGCATTTAACGAAAGAAACCCCGGCAAAAATGTAAGTCACACTTACATCAGACAAGTGATTCTTAAATTTGAAGAAACAGGATCAGTGGCAAACAAAAAAAGGACCAATCCAAGAGTACTTAATGAAGCGGCACAAGTGGAAGTTTTAGGACATGTTGCTATGAATCCTACAATGTCTCTACGCCAAGGTTCAGCGAATACAGGAATTTCTCATCAAGCTATCCGTCGGGTACTCAAACTTCATAAGTTTAACCCATACAAAATGCACATTTCTCAGGAGTTGCGGGAGGACGACCCTGATCGAAGAATTCAATTTTGCGAGAACATGACCGAAATGTTACGTATTACTCCCCAGTTGCTAAAAAATAAGTATTTATTTTACCGACGAATCCACTTTTTTTTAAAATGGTGCAGTGAACAAACACAAATTTAGGTACCGGAGTGACGAAAATCCGCATGTCTTCAGGGAAGGACAGACGCAGTATCCAGAAAAATTAAATGTCTGGGCGGGAATTTTAGGTGACACAGTGATTGGGTCATTATTTATTAATGGCAATCTTGATGGCGATACTTATTTCGAAATGTTAAACACCACCATTCAATTTCATTGAAAATATGAACAGGATGTTCATAAAGTCAGTTGTGGAATCATCTGCGACTGAAAGTTGGAATTTAGTCGCTATTTTCCATCGTACTAGATAACCTCTCTTGGAAGGGATTCATGTTTTAAAAAGAAACATTTTCAATTGAAAATTGAATCAATACATGACTCCTCTGGAAATGGAAATAAACCCTACGATAAAATTGAAGTTAGTTTTTTGTAATATCTAACAGAAAACAACTACTTCCCCGGCTGAAGCCTCGCTGGACATTGAACTACATCTGATAGATATTGAGAAATACTTCTGAATAACATTCTCCCTTATCTCATTTATAGATAAGAATCTCCAATGGAAACTGGACATTTAATAAATAATCAACTTTCTGAATGAAAATGCAAATTTTCACTTTCAGATTTTTTCTTCAAGTTATATAGGGTCTTTCTCAATATCTATCAGATGTAGTTCAATGTTCAGCGTGGCTTAAGCCGGGGAAGTAGTTGTTTTCTGTTTGATATTACAAAAAACTATCTTCAATTTTATCGTAGGTTTTTTTTCCATTTACAGAGGAGTCATGTATTGATTCAATTTTCAATTGAGAATGTTTCTTTTTAAACCACCATTCAACCTTCAATTGTTGCCGAAATAGAAAATGAGTTGAACATTGACGGAAATAGGAACCTGAATGAAGATTTAATACATTTTCAGCACGATGGCGCACCACCCCACAACGTTTTGCCAGTCAGGCAATTTGTGAATGATGCTTTTCCAGGTCAGTGGATTGGACGGAGAGGTTCAATCGAATGGCCAGCGAGATCTCCCGATCTAACACCCCTCGATTTTTTTCTCGAGAGACATTTGAAATCCGTCGTATTTAAAACACAACCTACTTCAGTAGAAGATCTTCGACAACGCATAATTGCAGAATGCAGATCTATTCCCAGAGATGTGTTCCAAAATGTTAGAATGCATGGCATTTGAACATCGATTATACTATTGCTTACAACAGAATGGAATGCATTTTGAACATCTGATCAAATAAAATATCGTTTTAACACAATACATTTTATTTTATTCGACTGTATGTTTTTCTTACACCCTGTAGTGGGTAGAAAAAAAGTCTTATACTACTGACTGAGACCGTTCATTTGAGGTGTCACAAAAGAGGTAGTGCCATTTGACATTTTAAAGTTGGGGTGTGTCGCGCCGACGGGGTGACTCATCCCTTCACTAAAATATGGTGGTTCTAGTTCCCCCAAACTCTTTAGCATTTGTGCCAAACAGCGTTTTTCTAACTTTTTTATTTCGCGAGATATTAGCATTGAAAATTTTTAAATTTACACCCTGTATAATCGAACTGTAGTTACTATGGCATCACACGTTAAAAGGTGAGGGCTGCGTCTTCCCTAGCTCACTCAAGTCTCTCGAAGACTTCCGAGGGTTGCGCGTAGGGGTGCAATCGGTTGACGGAAATAACAATTTTATAACAATTTTATTCTTCCTCACTTCCTTTCTAATTAAATATTTAGTATGTAAAATAGACAATATCATAATTCATACTATATATGTGTAATTATTCCACGGTAGTCTCGAAGTTGTGAATACTCTTAATTATTCCATGCTCGTTTTATAACTGACAGAATCATGAAAGGAATTCTGTATCAAACTGAGAATGTGATGCATAATAATCGAGTTATACAGCTTCAAGTTTTGTACAGATAACAAGGCAGAAAGCAAAATTGAACTACATCTCGAGAAAGTTGGATATTGTTACTGAGACAAAGGGCTCGGAGTTCGGAATAGGGAAAATTTAAATGTTAAATGCTCGAGAGTATACTTTGCCGATCTCGAATCTCGAGGCGAGTTCTAAATGAAGATTGTCGTGCATAATTGCGGAATCGAAGAAGACATATTGGCCGCTGTGACTAAGAGCTTGTTCACTGGCGTATCCCGAGAGGCCGGGATTTCAAATGGCCTCTTGATATGGGGTCAGGAAGTGAAGAAAACGCAAGACACTGATAATAATAAATATACTGTATTGCTTGACTTTACTAGTTTACTCTAACTAATCTAATAAATTCTTGTTTTATTAAAAGATGTTTTTTCTGATAGCTGGAAAAGATTACGTGTGCGTTGCCTTCAAAAAAATTATGTACTGTATTACAGTGACCTGCTTTCGATAAGTATACTACCATGTTTGTCTATAGGCGAAGTCATAAGTACATAATTTGGCTAAGAGATGACGACCCTATGAAATTGCTGTCGAAATCAAATTCCTTTGAACTGAAAAAACATGAAAACAGGTATGACAACTGACTGTGCCGCTGTCATCAGTCAGCCATTTAATGTACTATTGAATGAACTCAAGCGAGTTCTAAATTGCGGCGGTTGCACCATCTCTTGAAGACATGAAATAGATCGATTTTAGAAACATTTGTAATGCACGTTTTTATATATTTGTAACGCTTGAAACTTAATATATTGTGTTTGATCAATAATAAATATATCGGAAAGCAAAATAAAAAATATTGCTAAAATTAATAAATATACTGACACATAATTTTATATATTTGCAAAAACACTTTTCACTCAAACGGTGCCTCATATTTGTCAAAGGTACTTGAGGAAACTATGAGACATCAAGTAGATTCCATCTCGAAAAATATTCAATTTTGGCCGACGAACAATCAGGTTTTAGGTCTGAACAGTTGCACAACGGCATTGCTTAATAAGAAGCATGATATCATCAGAGCCTCAGATGCAGAGAAAACAACAGTTCTCATTCTCTTATATTACACCAAAGCATACACCATACAGCCATAAGTTGATGGTTTCCATTCTGAAATTTGTAGGGTTTTCAAAAGAGCACCCACACAATAGATTTTAAAATGTGGAAACATCTGTTGGCCAGTCATCAAGAGAAAATGATTTTTATCGAGTTTTTTATCGAGCCTAAACAACTTCAGCGCCCATATCTATGCTGACGACACATAATTGTATAATTCATTTTCTCCTGGCGAAAAATTAACGGCGCAGGAAATCAACAATGATTTGAAACAGTTAGTAAATTTTAAATAGAAGATTTAATTCGGAGATACTCTCAAGTCCCACGTGATGATTTTTGCTAAAAACACAAAATACGTTTAATTTGTTATATCAGTCAGAATTCAAGATAGATATTTGGATTTCACAAATATTGCTATGAATTTAGGTTTATATCTGGATACAGACCTTCGATTTAGGATTATCAACTGATCTACTAACTCTAAGTCAATTTAATTTCTGAGGTGTTCTCTATGATCCACGCATAGATCAAACTGAATTCAGGCGTATTGAGAAAGTACAGTAATCATATCTGAGATTTAAGTATGGTATAAGAAAATATGAACCCTGGCATTGGTACACTCGATTTTAATGAAACCATATCCACCATATCCACCATACCTATAATAAAATCAAATATGAGACCAATATTCATAACCTCAATCTACGTCACATGGGTCTTATTTCGCTGCCACCTATTTAGAAGTTTTACATATAATACCTCAATATTATTCATTGATGTTTATACTATATTCCAACCATTGTTATTTAAGAAGATAATCAAGCCAGGTTTTTAAAACAAATGATGTGTGTGATTTTGAGGAACTTTGTACAAATATCTTAGATTTAATTCAATACCCGTCGTGGTCTTAGCCAGGGGAGTAGTTGTTTTCTGGCAGGTACTTGCCTTAATAAGGCTACTTAGTAGAAGGAGTTTCCCATGGTTTTTTTAAAATAACTTTTATTGCTTTATTCATCAAACGATAAATAATACCTTGTGGGCTTTTACAACAAGCTGACCATATTGTTATTAAATATCTAATATGTGAGACAATATGGGCATTATTTGAGATTCTGAATTTGACTATTCAGAATGTCAATTTTTCTTATTGCTCCAATTAAAGGAATAATCGATTTTTAAATTTTATTCACATGACATTCAAAATTTAAATTCTTATCAATCCTAGATATTTGTGTTCTTCAACTTCATTTAGTATTTTGTTCTTTATTTTCATTTTTTATTTTATTTTGGTAACATTTTTTTGTTTGAAAATCATATAAACAGTTTTTTCTAAATTGTGAAAGGCTTTCGCGGCCATCGTTGAATGAATGATGGTTTTTCGGGTTTTTAGGCCGACGTTTATTTAGAGAAAATCTCGACGTTTCGCCAACACGAGTGGTTGGCATTTTCAAGAGAAATGTTTACAGTTTCGATCACTGAAAACTACTTGTTTGGTATGCGTTGTTGCCAGTATTTATGGGTCGACGTACTCGTACCTGCGTCCGGTGCCATCGTCCCTGCGTCGGGTACCCCCTCGGATTAATTAATTTCCCGGTATGGTGTTATTATTGTTTTCTTGAGAACAGGTAGCCATGCTTTATTCAATTCTGTTCTGTTTCTAAATTAATGGTTAGATTCATTTCATCTATCCATTTTTCAAACAGTCGAATATCTTTTTCAATATCATTTTCTAAAATTGTTGTATTTTTGGACGAATAGTAAAGTACAGTATCATCTGCAAAAGAAAAATGTTTACCTATCAATTTTATTTTCTTCAGACTATCTACATAGATCAAATAAAAAATTGGAGCCAATACTGAACCTTAGGGAACTCCAATGGTAGATTGTTTTTCAATACTTTTATTTTCATCTATAACAACATACTGTATACGATTTTCAAAATAATTTTCGAAAAGTTTATAAGAGTGACCTCTTACTCCTAAATTACATAAAATGTCTAATAATATTGTATGATTTACTGTATCAAGCTTTTTTTATATCTAAGAAAGTGGCAACGCCATATTTACTTTCATCTAAAGTTTCAAAAATATCATATATCGCCAAAATTCCAGGAGGGCATTTATTTAGTTTTACTGAAAATGAACCGATTAGAAAGATCGTTGTTAGGTTGTTAATGGATAAGATTATACATAGGTCGAGTAGCGGGAAAACCCGATTGCCTGTCTGAAGGTGAAATTCATAGAAGTGTAGCCTCAGCTAGATAAAATTGAAATATTTAAAAAAGTTATTGAAATTCATATGCATGAAGTATTGAAGTTTCAATTTAATAAATATGTAAAACAAGTGGAATAATTTCTCACAACTGAATATATTTGTTGTTTGTTCAAAATGTATTCATTGCGTGAACCGGCTGCACCCTTACGAGCAGACCTCAAAAGTATCCGAGAAACTTGTGACAAATGGTGAAGACGAGTGTCAAAGTATATCAGTCACCCATTCACAGGAGATGGCCGTGGTCAGCGTTGCATGACTCCAGCTATCGAGAGATAGATGTGGAGAAGCCCACTTGACGTACAAACACATGCAAAAAATCTGGAAAACACAAGCAATCAGTGCCTATTGCCGACAGAACCACCTAGGAAATGGGAATCCCACATCCAGGCCTGAAGTACACGAAGCCAGAACATCAACTTCCGACCTATAAGTACTCCAATCCCGCAAGCTGTCACACAAATTATAAATTGAAAATAAATAACTCAATTTGGTGGTTCTAAAAAATCAGGTGAATGACGAATATATTTTACTTCAGTTCAGTTGAACTAATTTCAAATCTTAAATACCGAAATTTTACTAAAATTTGGATCGATCAAAGTGATAGTAAAAAGCTTTTTATAGAACAAGTGCATTTGCGAATATCGTTTTACCACGTGTACATTTTCCTTTACTCCACATGCAATTTACGGATCCATTATGATATTTGAATTCAGCCATACTCTGTGTATCGAGTGAAGCGTGAAGTAGCCTTTCTGGAATAATCGAAACGTTATGCCATCCATGCGATATCCCACAAATGATTTTATATCGCAATTCAATCCATTATTGGGTTTTTCTACAAATGAGTTTTCAATTTTGAATGCAGGTATTAAACGTTTAGCTGAACTTATAGTATCTGACTATTCAATAAGTGTATTGTGTATGACAGGTTTATCTGTGCTGCAGTTCAAAATAATCACGATTTGGTAAACATAATACGATTATGATTCACCAAATATATTCAAAATGAAAAATAGTCTTAATTTGTAGACGGGAAAAATTTGACATATTGATGAAGGTTTCCATCAGCGATATAACATTGGATCTAGATTGATTGGTTTGCATAGGAACTACTTACTAATGTGTCGTAGGTGGTCTGGAAAAACGGTAATTATCGTAGGTAGTAGCTATGGCGTCACTTGAAACCTTCTTCCACTCTTACTGTCGCCTGTCACCTATCATCCGTAACCTGTAATCTATAATCACTATAATCATCTGTCATTTCCCCACCAATCATTCATCACTTATTATCTATCATCCTCATCAAATTGAAATGGATTGTTAACAATCTAGCTTATCGCATAAGTCATAAGAGATTCGTCGGCAAACATCAAACCGAATATAATTCAACAGCCCCTTACGACTTCCCTTCCTGCCCAACAACTGACAAAGCTTTTCTACAAGAACATACTTTGCAATGTTCCCTGTAACAACTAGAAAATGTTAACCCGTCACCTCCCACTATACTTATTTGAGTTAACGACAAATTATTGTCACTTGCCATCTACTGTATTTTTTCCTTAGTATTCTGCAATATAGAAGAAGCCCGCAATTCCAAGGATTATTTGTAGATGGGCTATTTGACGTTTATAACAATTGAAGGGGTTTTGTAAACAAGTTGATACACATCTCCTGTTTTCAAGAGTTAGTTTTTGCATCGTGTATGTTGAAATTTCTGTCTGGGTTGGTGAACTAGCGTCTCAGGATGTATTGCAGTTATCTATAATATTGGGACAGACATTTTTAAAATATTTTTCAAAAAGGTGAAAAAAACAACAGTGTACTCATTTGGGTACAATGGGAAGATAAGTAATTCAAAAAATATTTCAGCGTTCGACATGGATTATGCTTTGCGACCAATTGCTTCAAATTGTTTATATTTCAAACGTTTCAAGAAATTGGGAGAAGCAATGGAAGAAGTTTCCTCTTCAAACCATGAGTCAGAAATAATCATTATTCCGCCTGAGGTAGATATGCAAACAGATGAGGAAAACTTTGACGAAAACTATATGGGTAAATCCAACTTTCCCAGTGATATTCCTGGAGAAGTAGAAGTTCAGTTTTATTCAGATGACGAAATTCCCTTATGTGAGGTTGCAACCCAAAGTCAAGAAGTTGTAGACAACGACAACGAAAGTGACAGCTCCGATGATTACGTACCGTTATCAGTACTATTTTCCAAAGAAGTCGAAACTTCGAAAAGTGAAAAGAATAAAAAGAATGAGAAGACTGTATGGACAAAAAATTACATAAACTAAAGGTCGCGAAGAAAGACCAAACCAAAAATTGAAGAAGATGTGAAGAATGATAGTCAGGTTCAAACTTTTGAAAGAATCTTTGATTCCAAGGTTGTAAAATTGATCGTTGAGCAATCTTATCTTTATGCTTCGCAAAATGACAAGCATGGATTCGTGGGTACTGAGACTGAAATGAAAATATTTTTATGAATTTTGCTGCTTTCTTTGCTACCACGGATTACCCCTTGAACCCATGTACTAGAGCGTTAACAATGATGTTTCGTTACCGTTTATAGCTTTGTTTGTCTATGAATAAATTAGGGATCGACCGATACCGATATTTATATCGGTCTATCGGTGATATCGGCCTTATTGGCCGATTATCGTATCGGCCGATATCAAAAACCGATAGACCGATATATTTTTTATTGGGAAAAAATTCAATTTGAAAAATGAATGAAAAAAATACACTTCCATCAAAAATACATCTTTATTGCCAATAAAAAGTATGTAACGTAAAATCAACTAAATTCTTTGACTAGTAATTAAAAATTAATAAAATAAAACCCTATGCGGATTGCAACTATAAGTTAAAATTATTTCACCTTACTAAAATACAAAAATATCTGATTAATACTGATAATTTAGTTTTGGTAGGTTGTGATGCAAAAACAATAAGCTTTCTGCCCTATCAGGAGTTAGCCTGCTACGTTTTGCATCATAAATATTACCAGCTTCAGAGAAAACTTGTTCGCTGGGGACACTTCCAGCTGGTGCAGACAGGTATATGGCAGCCTGCGGAAAAAGATTGGGAAATCTTAATTTATTGTCGTTCCACCACTGAACGGGATTTTCATTTCTGGAAATTATTGGATGACTTTGATTTAATTTAATTTCATCATCCAGTACCTCAACAAAAGCAGACCTTTGTTTTCGTTTTCGCTTCGAACTTCCTGATGTGCCTTCACCAGCAAAATATTCGTAAGATTCCCAAAATAAATCACGCACAGTCTTTGATGCACCTGAATCCCTTTCCATAGCTAGCAATTTTACTAGTGGCATATTGTCCTCCCCATCACTTTCACCATCCGTAATAGTTTCAATTATGCCGCTGCCTCCCTCTTGAACAGTAATTTTTCTTTTTAATATTTCATAGATTGGTCCGCCTTCATTGTCAAAAAAACTGTTCTTGAAACGTGGATCCAACAACGTGGCCAGCGTAAAACTTTCTTCAGTAAAAATATGGTTGAAACGTTTTTCCAAGTTTTTTTGTAGATCACCCCTCAATGTGTCTACACCAGAAAATATGGCACTTTTTGAACGGTTGCTCAAGTACGAATCTAATGTTTTAACTAGGGGTATCACCTCTGATATGCAACACTCCCTGTTACTTGAGAGTTTAGTTATTTCCTCAAAGGGTTGTAAAAGTTTGATATTCTTTTGAACCAAATCCCATTGGTGGAATGTTAGGTCTGTAAAATCTGGATTATCCAAGATATAAATACTGATAACATTTTTTTGTTCTAGTAATTGTTCCAGCATGTAATAGGTTGAGTTCCATCTGGTTTGTATATCTTGGATAAGTTTTTTTGTTGGGACATTCATTTGTTCTTGTAGCTTTTTGAGTTTATCACAAGCAGTTGCAGAGTGATTGAAATGAGTCACAATTCTCCTTGCTTTGGCAAAGATATCTATTACTGCCCTTTGGCAATCAATGGAGCCTTTTATTGTTGATTGTAAAGTGTGAACAAAACAACCCTGATATTTCATTATAGCGCCGACGATCCCTTTTTTCATATTGGAGACGTTATCTGCCAACAAGAAGTGGATTTGGCGTTTTTTCAATTTCCATTGGTCTAATAGATCTTGAAGCATCTCAGATATGGTGTCATCTGTATGGGTGCCTGGAAAACCTCTACAAGCTAGAACAAATGACTCTCGGTGACTAGATACATTTTTATTCCAAAAATGAGCCGTCAATGATATAAAAGAAGATATAATTGTTGTGTTGACAAGTCCATATATCTGATTTTTCCTATCATCTGATCATCGATTATTTTCTGTACACGAGATTTGCACTTTTGAAAAATGTCTGGCACTACAGTTTCACGGAAATATTTGTCTGATGGTATGGAATATAAAGGAAATCCTTTTTTTAATAATCGTGTAAAACCAGTATCCGAACAAATGGAAAATAGTTGATTGTCGGATTTCACCAATTAATTTATGAATTTCCTTAGCATTTTCTGAATTTATATCCCATTGTCGAATTATGGACGTACATGTTTTTACGGTTTCAGCTATGTTAGTGCAACTGTACGAACAACGATGGAAAAAAATGAACGGCCGATAGACCGATATATCGGTATATCGGTATTTGAAATATCGGTATCGGCCGATTATCGGTATCGGCTAAAATTTCTATATCGGTCGATCCCTAGAATAAATTTCAAGAAATAAAGAGGTGCATACACTTTGCTGAAAACATTAAATTGGATACGTCTGATAAAATGTATAAGCTGCGCCCACTGTTGAAATGTGGAATTTTCCACGAAAATCTTTCGGTTGATGAAGTATAAAACTACATTTCCACCGGAGGAACATTGAGAAACTTTTTTGTTGCTGTTGCTTGTTTCCAAAAATGTTCCAAAATGTTTCTAAAAGTTTCTTAAAATTTTCCTATGTTTCGGCAACAAATGTTGACTGTTTCTACTCGTCATCTGTTTCCATTTCGAGCGGTAAACTTCAAAGGAAAATAGGGAACATGGGTAAATAAATTCATGTTGCTATCGCAGTGGAAACGCCGAGATTGCAACTTGTAAGCAGTCGTGTCGCAGACGTTTTCAATGTCCAGTGTAGTACCTACGAAAGCCAATAAATACCTATATTATTTATGATGTCTTTCAAGTGGACAAATGAGTTATTTGTCGAATTAATTGAAAATTGCTTGCCTATAATTTGTATCCTCTTTTTTAATTAGGGGAGCAATTTGGCACAATAACCACTCCATATCGGTGCTAGACATTCGTAAAAAAATTTAACACTACCATTAGCTGTTCTTCCCGCATGTAAATCGTCTTCTTTCAATACACTAAGTAAGTGAATGCCACTGTATTGTTTCCTTTAATGAAGACTTGGCCTCACCCAGTATTTGTGTTTTCATTTTCGCTTTCTTGAAGATATCACTAAAAACGCCGCCGCTGCTAACGCTACATCATCTTCTTGCTCCATATTCTAGCTGATTGTCAACATGCAGTGGAAACACAAGTTGCGTACTCAAGAAACAATATATTGACAATTTTAGTTGCTTTAGTGGAACCAAGAAGTTCACGTATGTTGCCGTAAGTTTCTACCCGTGAGAACAAACATAAACAATGAGCATCAAAAAAGTTTCTCAATGTTCCCCCGGTGGAAATGTAGCTCAATACTTACTGTAGAGCTAGACAAAACGATAGCAAAATTGATAACAGTTTGTCATTGAGTTCCAAAGTTGTTTTAGATGCGCTTTAATGTGTAGAACAACTTTCCCATGTTGCATATTTCGAGATATTTTGAGATAATCAAACTAAACAATGTTTTCTATCTTCGTTACCCTAGTATGGATACCAGGTCAGACAGGCCTAGAAGGAAACGAAATAGCCGACGCCCTAGCAAAAGGGGGGCCGAAACAACGTTCACTGGACCAGAACCGGTAGTCGGTATAGCATATAGCACTGCCAAGAATGTCATAACAGCTTGGGCAGACAATAAAAACTCGAGTACTGGCGTAGTCTACCGGGCCTAGCCCATTCCAAAGCTTTTATCGCTTGCACAAGGAATAAACAGGACTCTGACAAACTGCGAGAACTCAGTAGAGCGCATCTCAGAGTTATAGTAGGCTAGCTCACTGGCCAAACTCAAGCATCACATGCATAAAATCGGACTTGCACAAGATGCAGACTGCCGGCTATGCATGGAGGATGATGAAATGGCTGAACACATTCTGTGTACATGCCCTTCAACGGCCAGCATCAGAAAACCTGGTAAATTGTTCTCCCAATACATTCCTCAATTTCGTTAAGAGATTTGATATACTGGGAGAAATATAACCATAGGCTGAGCCACAATAGGCAATTGGCCGCAGTGGAGGGCCTGATACGGGCCCAGTCACGTTCAAACCTAGCCTAACCTAACCCCTATCTTCAGTACAGAACAGACAGAAAATGAAGCGAGGTAATTTTTAGCAAGTATATGAAAAGAACGCTGGAAAGACAATAACATTGTGACTATGGTAAAAAATCACGACACCATAGAACTTATATAAAAATGATAATGGTGTTGATGAGTAAGGGCCTTGAAAGAAATGAACCATATTCACTTATCACACAAGTGAATTATCTACTAAGACAAACAATGTTTATTTTCAATGACATATTTTATCATTTATTCATATCTGTATAACATGAGAAAACCCTAAAAAAGATGTCAAATAAACTTCGATAACTTCTTAAGTTCAGATCACTAGTTTTTTCCTTGTTCCTGCTCACCTAATCTCCTTTCAGTAATGTTTGGAAAGGGCTTTAAATTATTGAATTAAATCACGAATCCTTCTAACCCTATTTATTCAACGCTTCGAATTTTCTCTGTATTTAGCGTGACCTCATAAACGTTAATTCCATCATAATTCCACATAGGAGTTAACAGTTCAGCGTGATACTGAGATACATGCAGGCATTTCCATAAATTGTCCTAATGGACTAGTATGCGTATTAATGGATAATAAAGGCGGAGAGGACTCGGGCGGGAATCAATTGATTAGCGCGTATACCGGAATTATACGTACCTGTCGGAGACGTGGGGCTCCAGTTATGATGGTCTGGCTGAAGGGTCAACAATCCAATTTTGCGAACAAGAGTTTCGATAGTAGTTGGATGGTCGCGTCGATTTGAAGTGGCTTCCACGCTGATATTATTGGTTGGGAACATGGTGGTTGATTAGAATCACTGTCACGGGACAGATACTTCATACATGGACGTGTCCGATGCGGAAGATGATGTGTCGGAGACTAGGCTGCGGTCAGGAAGGAGAAAAATATTAGAGACCGTAATCATTGGGACAAATATTAGAACATCAACTGAATATGAATCAATCAGGTAATCAAATATAATTTATTGTCGAAGATTAAGGTAGTTTTTTAACTTTTGGAATGAAAAGTTTTGAGCTGTTTTTTTCGACTCCTTTCTTATAGTTTTCCTTAGAGAGTGGACAGAACCACAACCTGGTGGATGTGGCAAATGCTGGCGACAAGAACTGCTGAAACGAATATGGGCGATATCTGCTTTCGAATCAGCACAAACAGGGGATACCCACAAGGAGGGGTGCTATCACTTCTGATGTAGAGTCTCGTAGTAGACAAACTATTCGGATCACTTACCGGGAACGGAGCCACTTGCCTTGGATATGGTGACGACATAGTCATTATGGCCAAAGGCAAATTCGAAGGAACCCTCTGCGATCTCATAGAAAAGGAGCTAGAGACTACCAGAAGATGGTGCCTCTCTGTGGGGTTGAGAATTAACTCATCAACCACAGTGGTACCATTCACTAGAAGAACAAAGTTTCTGCACCTAAGGACTGTTCGCCTCGACGGAGCAGATTTAGAATGGCAGCAAGAGGTGAAGTATCTAGAGCTTACCCTAGACTCAAAACTACTCTGGAACAGACACGTAGAAAAGATCATCAACATGGCAAAATCATTACTGATGGTGTGCAGGAACATTGCAGGAAAAATCAATACTGCGATAGTTGTACACTAAGATAGTGAGACTTATGATGATCACCTATGGAGCAGTAGTGTGACACGGCAGAACCGAACTCGCCACAACAGAGAAAATCCTGGAGAAAGTGCAAAGACTAACATGTCTTTGTATAACAGGAGCAATGAGGTCGACTTCAACAGCAGCTGTGGAGGTCATTCTGGACCTCACTCCTCTCCATATCATTGTGAGGAAATCTGCTTGGGGAGCAAACCTCAGGTTGGCTAGAGTCGGACTCAAAGGGACAGCACACAGTGTAAGGGGCTCAACCCCCACCTGAAAGTGCACACCTTACCGATCTCCCAACTGACGAAATTACCAGGAAATTTAGTTTCGAAAAATGTTTTCGAACGAAATGAAATACCAAGAATGAATGGAGCACTGGGAAGGAATCCCATAACATGGTACACGGGCGGTCTAAAACTCCCGACGGAACTGGAGCAGGAGTCTTTGGGCCTCGCACCAAATACTCCGAACCCATGGGCCAGTTCCTTATCATTTTTCAAGCGAAAATTCACGCCATAGAAAGGTACATTCAGTTCAGCCTCGACAGAAAATACCGGAACAAGGAAATCGCAATCCTCTCCGATAGTCAAGCAGACATCAAATAACATCAACTCGAAGATGGTCTGGGAATGCCTAGAAAAACTCAATGATCTAGGCAGGAACAACAAGGTGATCCTCCTCTGGGTGCCGGGGCACGTTGGAGTGGAGGGCAATGAACAAGCAGACACCCTGGCACAAAAAGGAGCATTAACGCCACTGATCGGGCCAGAACCATTCTGCGGACTTGGAAAATCTTACTTCCAAGAAGAACTCAATAAAACTGAAGGAGCAATGAGAGCAACATACTGGCAAAGACTTCCAGATGGCCAAATGGCCAAAGAACTCCTCGGCAAATTCAACCGAGCAAGATCGAAGACACTGATTAACCTTAGCAAAACTAGTCTAAAGACAATCACGGTATTTCTGACGGGGCACTGCAAACTCAAAGAACACCTGAGGAAGCTAGGCTTGGAGGAGGACAGCACATGCAGATTCTGTGGGGAACATCCAGAAACACCCCTCCATATATTGATGGAGTGTTATGCTGTACAAGAGAGAATATACTGGGGTCACACCAGCTTACGGTGGGAAAAATACCACGAATTATACTCTGTCCAGTGCGAAGACATCACTTGAACACTTTGTAGTCCGTCCCTGGATACCTGCTGTGATATCTTCGGACTGGACTTCAGGTAAGTTCGTTTGATCGTTCAATAGACCCCCTCAAAATCCTTAAATTCCTCAAGGAATTGAGGCTTGAGGGGCTGCTGTAAACGAGAACACCTTGAGATAGCAGAAGAACATGTGGCACAATAGATCTAATCAGGTCGCAGCGTATCAGTTACCATCCACACACTAACAATTATAATTTTTCTTGAAATTATCCTTTTTGAGTCATTTTGTGCAATTTGATGTATCTATCGGTTCTTCAAATTTGGCAATTCTACGTAAACAATTATGGAAATGGGAGTGTTACCACACTTTATAATAGTTTATACAGTGTGGGGCAATAGTGCGTCATAGTCCGATTGCTCAAGTTTCAAGATAGCAGGGAAGATGATTCGGAACCAAAATAAACTAGACAACAGAATCTATAACCAAAAATTATTAACGAATATTCAGGGTGAACCGAGAAAAATCTACAGACTCACCTGCTTTTTATAATGGAATGCCAAAATATCACACATCCATCAAATTGCATTTTAATTATTACCTCTTGAATTCTATGATCGGGACGACTGATATTCATCTGCATATTTCGGTATGTCGACAAAAAAATCAGGTTTTTACTGGTTGGGAGATAGTCAATAATATCTGAGGGGTGAATGAAGGTCACTGAATTACTTGAAGAAATGGAATATCATATAGAAAAGCAAGTTTTTCGGTTTACCCTGTATATTCGGCAATAATTTCTGGTTATAGACCTTACTGTCTACTTTAGTTTGGTTTTTTAATCATCTTCCTCGCAATCATGAACTGGAATCGGATTCTCACGCACTATTGTCATACCCTATATATATAATGTTAAAATATCGATAAGAGTACAAGAACACGTTTTTACCATTACTTGTACGTAAAAATTCAACTCAGATATAATAATGAACATACTTAAAAATAATCACATGCTTGAAGTAAGAACTGAATAAATTAAAAAAATGTTAGAAATAAATTATGTAAGGGGGTTTTCTGGGATTATTGATTATTCCCCATTAAAATAAAAAAAAAATCTGGATGCCTTTTAAATGATATATCTTTGTTTGTTTGTTTTTGATGTTATGTTAGAATAGTATTACAAATTTAAGGTGCATTGTGTGTACATTATATTTGAGAAATTCGCCGTTTGACAAACGGGTGTCAATAGGGTGGAAATGGGCCTTTATTGTTGTCGATATGTTATACCTGTGTTTGGATAGAAGGGTTGTCGGAAGCCTTTAGTCTAGAATTTCTATCTACCATATTTTATACAGGTTTCATAAGAAAAACAACATTGATCCAAAAATCGTGAATATGATTGTCATATTATTGAAATAATCCTCCTGCAAACTCATACTTATCGTAAATTGCGTATTTCCAACATATTCCATTCCAATTCCAACATATTTCCACAATATCTGAGATTTTTAAAATTCAATATCGACCTCTGTCTTTATTACCAATTTCCTTTCCTTTTGTCCTGTTTTTCTTATCTTGATATGCGCAACAGCGTTCGAACTGAAAAAATATTTTATATGCGTCAAGCGAAAGGACTGGTTCATCATCATTGATAACTGAACAAAGACTGACTCAGTATTTTCTTGTTGATTGGAATGACCAATTAATACAGATAACCACGTGTATTCAGCCTCTAGTGATGCATGCATAGCAAACAGTTTTCTATTCTTGACGTTTTGATGCTGTTGCATAGTAATATTCAGTTTTCTTGATTTAGGCCAGTTCTTTCGAATACAAACTCAACATATTCCGCAAGAATCCCAAAAAAATTTAATCTACGATTATTTTTTAATGATTTCGAAGAAAGGGTTTGGGAGCATTGGTTATTTGAAACTATCTAATAATGGTTTCGGTTTCTCTATTTTTTTCCGTTAACCTGCTATCGTCCCTTCACGAACGCAGACTTCAGAAGTCGAAACTTGTGCGAGCTATTGGTAAATGTGGTCTTCTTTTTACGTGCGATTCCTAGCACCTTTTCGGACCTTTCAACAAACTTCACGCTCATACAAAAGAGTCCTACTTTACGAACTTGTATTATAAATAGCTAATGTTAACTTATTCAGCATCTTCGGTTCGGCGATTTCACAAAATACTGAAACAATTCTTTTTATTCAATCAATTCATCAAATTTGGAGGTAATACACAAGCTAGTTCGGTGGATATAAAATCTTTCAAAAGAAATATTTGTGATAGTCATAACAAACAATTCAGTTAAAATGTCGAGCTAATTCTGATACACATGTCCGATACACAAAAAAGTATTTGACCGAAGTATAAGTATATGAATCAAATATTTTCGGAATCAGCGTGAAATTTCACGCATATAGTCCGTATTTCAAATAGATCTGCCGGTTTTGTATTTTTCATGATTTTTACAACTTTTTTCGAGTGAGTTTTTTTTTCATCATCTTGAAATATTCAGAATATACTAATTCGACCATTCTGAATCGATTGGCGATCGCAGAATGGCTCTACCTTTAATCGTTCTCGATTTAAAAATTTCAAATCGAATTAAAAGGGGATTTTTCCCACCAATTTTCTACCTTTTATTCCCTTTCCGGATAAATCTTATACCAGAGAATATATAAATCAAACATTTTCGGAATCAGCGTATAATTTCACGTAGGGAATGCAATCCCGCAAGATAATTTCAATCCAGGTATTTGCAGGACTGGACCATCTTAATCCCGCTGGATCCAGGTATTTGCAGGATCCAGCAGGGTAGACTTATACTTTTGAAATAAATCGTGATAAAGACCTAATAGACCCCGTTTAATTCTAAACCCAAATTAAACTAGCTTTTTGGTATAGTTTTATATGGTTTATTAATACTTTTACAGTTTAGATATAAAAATAAAAATAAACTAAACATTATTTTGGAAATGGCTTCGTAAAAAAGTTAAAGTATTAATTGTGTCGTCTGCCAAACGACTCTTGATTTTCGACAAAAGATACACGGAAAAAAATATGGTAGTTATTCCTAACTGAAATAAATTGTTAAGATTTTTATGGTTAACGTAACCAGGTTTGCAGTTACTATTACGTTTCTGGTGCAACATAGTTAGGAAAACAAAATACATATAGTTAACTCTATATCGTTACCGTAACCCTATTGTACTGTTATGATTACCAAAAATTTAACCAGGCATAAAATAGCTAACCTAACAATATAATATTTGTAGAAGAAAACTCTTTATCGTTATCGTAACGGTATTGTTCTGTTATGCTTAGTAAAAACGTAACCAGGCGTGAAATAGCTAACCTAACAATATAATATTTGTAGAAGAATAGTTTCAGTGACCAGACGGTTATGTTAGCAGTCGAGTGTCGCCCGCCATCCGTTATTAGAAACTAAAAGCCCTTCACCCCTTCATCCCCTTCAGCTTCAGCCATCGACATTCGACAATCAGTATCACGGTCGAGGTCACAGTGTACGGAAGTTTTTATGCGTGTTTGTGCAATTTGGCAACGATTGTGTACTGGTACCGTAATATTTGCAACTGCTGTGTAGATGACGTTACAAAGAACCCCGCACCATGCTTATGGAAAATGGGCCCTGGTGAAATTCGCTGAATTTTTGGTATAACAAACTCCAAGTAAATCTGATCAATAGTGTTCACGGGCCCAACCTTGAAAAATGGACAGTTTCTTTCTAAATGGTGTTGAAAATGACCGATCCAGACACTTAGATCTACTTGTACTAGGTACATTATTTTGATTTTTTTTATTTTCAGGTCCACAAAAAGGAAAAATTCCTATAAGGACGTTCAGAAAACATCGTGTAAAGCAAGAAAATTCTTTTTGATTTCGAATTTTTGGAAGAGAATATTCTATATTCGTCTTTGAACAGAAAAGCCAAGCTTTCGAATTCTTTACCGGGAGATGTGTTTCCTGATGTGATCAAAAATTCGAAATCAATACGAATTTTCTTGCTTCACACGATGTTCTCTGGACATTATACGCATTTTCCCTTTATGTGGACCTAAAAATAAAAATGGTAAAAATAGTGTACCTAATATAAGTAGGTCAAAGTGTCTGAATCGGTAACTTTCATCATCATGTAAAAAAACTGTTTATTTTTCAAGGTTGGGCCCATGAACAGTATTAATCAGCTTGACTTGGGGCATTTCATACCAAAAATTCAGCAAATATCACCTGGACCCATTTTCCATAAGAGTGGTGCGGGGTTCTTTATAAGAATTGGCTCAGTTCCTATAGAAACAAAATATTCTTATTTTTTCATCCTGAGTATTTTATAATAGAGCAGATGTTTTGCTACCTACTCAAACTATGCAATGTGATAGAATTGTGTTTTTGTTTTGTTTTTTATGTAAGAGATATTCATTTCTCCTAATTATTGTATACTAGGGCAGATGTTTTGCTACCTACTCAAACTATGCAATGTGATAGAATTGTGTTTTTGTTTTGTTTTTTATGTAAGAGATATTCATTTCTCCAGATTAGTGTATACTAGGGCAGATGTTTTGCTACCTACTCAAACTATGCAATGTGATAGAATTGTGTTCTTGTTTTGTATTTTATGTAAGAGATATTCATTTCTCCTGATTATTGTATACTAGGGCAGGTGTTTTGCTACCTACTCAAACTATGAAATGTGATAGAATTGTGTTTTTGTTTTCTGGTTTTTTATGTGGCAGTTCTTTATTTGTTATTATCTTTCTATCTGAAATATAATGAATTTTATAAACAATTCGGTTTTTTATTTCCAATTCACATGTACCTTTTTCCACTGAGTACAATAATATTGTTATGATAACTACATAATTTTGTAAGGATAACGATACTATTTACTCGAGATAGCCATAATATATTGTTGCTAATACGATGTAGTAATATTAGAATAATAATATGGTTAGCAGAACAATATATCACCAAGTCAACAAAATCAGTTTGCTAGAATAGCTTTGAGTTCTGGTCAAGGTAACAAGATAATATTGTCGAAACAACACTATGTTGTCCAAGTAACTGCACAATCTAGTCAAAATAACAATATTATATGGTTAAGGCTGAATATGATTTTCTTTGTTTCGCAACATTACGTTGTCAAAGTAACTGCACAATCTAGTCAGAATAACAATATTATATGGTTAGGGCTGAATATGATTTTGTTAGTTTCGCAATATTATTCAGTAAGAAAAACAATATGATATTGTTAGGGAAACTATTAAATTTGGTAATGATAACAATATGAGAGTAATAAATCACGATGTAATATCACTAGGTTGACAACTTGATATTGTCAGCCGTCAGCAGTATCATATCGTAGGATAAACCATTAATTTGGTTAAGGTAACTATAATATTATGCGGTTACTCTAACAATCCATAATTAGCTTTCTGAACTATTTGAGGCTTACAATAAAGAAATAGCTATATTAACAATATATCTGGTTGTGCATATGCTAACTAGAATTCTGGTTATGGTAACAGTTATTTTTTTCAGTGTAGCCAGCGGCTGAAAAAGCTCGCTCAGCTTCCACGCTGGTTGGTACAATTGTCATTAGTGAATTATAGGTTAATTGAAGGTATGTGCCTTTTAATCCACCTGACTCAAAATAGTTCATTTCCTTTATCAAAGTTTCAAGGTTGCTCAAATTACTAGACCTAGGTTGTTGGGCTGTTGATCCACCAGTTCCTTTCATGCTGGTTAAAGTTAGTTCCAGTTCGTTTTGAAGTGACATGGGTGCTGCTGCTGCCGTTTGTGCCTCGGCCTCCAGATTGTCGTCACAAGGATCATCAGCATCGGTTGCCCAGGTTACCCTGTTGTTTTCCCTTTGTAACCTTTCGACTATAGTTTTGATTACCTTGCGTATTACACTCTTTGAAGGTAAATTAAATGTTTCATCATGATCATTTATAAATTGATTTCTATCTTCTTCGTACTTATATGGATCATTTAAGTATAATAAAACTGCTGTCAAGTTAATTTGCCGCTCTGAGATCCGTTTCCTCAACGATTCAACAAGTTTTTGGGCTAGTGGCGATTCAATATTTTTCAGTTTACTAATAACGAATCTCAATGTTGTTTCTGCAGTAATCAAATTAGACTCTCGTCTACATAAAACTTCGACTGCTAATTTCACCGGCTGTAATATTCGTTGAAGATCCGTCAACACATCATATTCTTGTTCGGTGAAAAAGTAGTCAAGATTTGCACCGAGTCCTAACAAGAGATTTCGATATGCACAATCTTACTGTGTTGAATATCGTTATTATTTCGCACAAGCTTGACCACCTTGTTTTGCAGTCCAACAATAAAGCAATATTTTTTCCCATGTCTTTGGTCATATATGTCTGGAGCAGATCGTTCTTTGTAGGTGAATGTTTAAATAGTTTTACCACCTTTCTTACTTTCCTAACAACTTCTGCGTGCTCCACAGCCAGGTTTACTTCGTTTGTGGCCGTGGGTGTAGGAAACGACAAATAAAAAATGTCATCTTCGTCATTTTCCAAGTCATCCTCACAATTCGCACCCGTTCTTTCACTGACTGTCTTATTTTGCATTGACATTTCTTCATTTGAAGTTAGGAGTTTCAGGGCCACTAGGTGAAGCTTGTTTGTAAATAACATCCACAACAGCCAATTGGATGCCATGAGCATAACAGAGTTGTTGATCAGGTTTGATGAGTTTTCCAACTTTTACCATGACTTTGGCACCGTCTGTGGTGATACAGATTACATCCTTGTCCAAAGATAACTGGTATTCTGATAGTTTTTCTTTTAGAATTGTGATACAAGCTTCTGCAGACAAACTGCCATAAATACGCACCAGCCCTAGGTTCCAGAAAATTGGTTTTTCTTTAGTAAATGCGTTAACATTTATATAGCGCCTATTTCTAGTAGACGTCCATTCGTCGAATGTGAGGGTAAAGCTGTGGTTGCTTTCTTTCAGCTTTGCAAGATCTTGAATAACGGTCATTTTTAGAGTCGTGCCGTAATTCATAACCATTAATTTGAGAGAATTAGGCGATTTTGGTAAGTTATAGCCTCCGGCTCTGAAAAGATCTCGTAAATCCGTCGAGGTGCAGAAAACTCTCAATGAAAAACCAACTTTTGACACCACGCGTGATACCCTTTCGTCTACGGTACTTTTTTCGCTTGGGAAATGGTCAGTGATTTTATGCTTTTTTGCCTTTGCCGATGCCGATGTTGAGGTTCAGTTTCACAATGTGCCGATGTCGAGGAACTGGATGTCGATGCAGTTGTAGAAGCGGCAGCACTTCCGCCCCCGTTTGGAGCTTTAGACGTGTCAATTTTATGTTTTGACTTTAAATGCGCATGTAAACCTTTTGTCTAACGTCCGGTCGTTTTAAGTATTGATTTACACAACTTACACATTGCAGTTTGTGAATCTTCGGCCTTTAAAAAATACTTCCACACAGGAATAATACCACAAAAGTCTTTATAAACTGTTTTCGACATTATTGTCACTTTTTCAGCAATATAAAATACTCAGAAAGTTTACTTCACTTTGATTTATCTAAAACAATCAATATTTGGTCAATAAATCACGCACGGCGTTGCGGTTGCGTCATAATTACAAGTTGTAACTGGCAAAATTTTAGTAAACAAACCGAAGCGCCCTCGCATGGCTTGGCCAATCGCCAGTCGGCCAGTCCACGCGCCGACACAGCCGCGCGCAGCGCAGAATAACATGTATGAATCACCCTTCTTTGTAATCCCGCCAGTCCAGCGGGACCCCGCTAAATTTTAGACCGAGATTAGTCCCGCAAAATGTATGCGGGATCCCGGTATTGCATTCTCTAATTTCACGTATATAATGCAAATTCCAAATAGATCTGCCGGCTTTTTATTTTTCAGGATTTTTAGGTGTCTACCCCTTACAATTTTTTTTTCTTCATCTTGAAATTTTCAGAATATACTGATACTGAATATACTGACCATTCTAAATCGATTGGCGTTCTCGAATTGAAAAGTTAAAAATCATAACCTCAACTGTCTTACCTCTCCCCCCACCCCTTGATCACTATCAGCCAAACATTTTGAATAGGGAAAGTAGTAAGTGTGAAACATCGTTAAAACCGTAATTTCATAAGGAATTCAGCCATGTCAGTTTTCGCTACCTAACTTTGTATTTTGGAAAAACAACTGTTCCGTATTCCAAATTATGATGACTTCATTTGCAAGCTAATTTGACATAAATTCGTTGGCAATGCATTATGGAATTTTTTTAAGGGAAAAAACAAAATGGTGGCTCCAAAATAGCGGACGAGACTATGTTCCGATTCGATTCAAAATTGATATGTGGTGGTTTTCAGGGTCGGAAATTATGATTTGTTTGTCAATGCAAGAAAACAAGATGGTGGCTCCAAGATGACCGACGAAATTTGTGATTATGGTCCGATTCAGTCCAAAATTAGTATGTGGAGATTTTCAGGGTCAGGAATTTTCAGCCACGTTCTTTCGAAGAGTAACGTCAACGTATTGATACCGAATTTCGTCAAATAACCCCAGACATGCTCCAAAACGTCAGACAACGTTACGAGACTAACTTATACTCATGTATGGCAGTGAATGGAGAACACTTCCAGCATCTACTGTGAATTGATGTAGTTTGGAATTTTGTTGAATTAGTGCAAAATTTTCCAATTTTTGAGTTCACACAATGTTAATTTTTTTCAATTTTTGTTATTTTTTCATGAATTGTTCACATTAGCTTTCAAATCAAACATAAGTTGAAATACGAAACAGTTGTTCTTGCCGCAAGAGGGCGCCAAAATGAAAAGTTAGGTAGCGAACAATCACATTTCTGAATTCCTTATGGAATTACCTTTTCGATGATGTGTCACACTTAGTACTCTCCCTATTCGAATTGTATGAGTGACCAAAGGGTGGGGAGAGAGGTATGACAGTTGATGTTATGATAGGAACATGTCTCTATTGGATATGAAATCAACGTGCTTTGAAGAATTCGTTTTCGTTGCCGGGTCGAATCGAATAATTACTAATTTCGCCCGCCATCTTGGTTTTTTGCATTGACTAATAAAATCATAACTTCCGACTCTGAAAATCCCCACATACTAATTTTGATTCGAATCGGACCATAATTACAAATTTCGTCCGCTATCTTGGAGCCTCCTCCATCATGTTTTTTTTTTTGCATAGACAAACAAATCATATTTTCCGACCCTCAAAACCACTACATATCAATTTTGAATCTTATCGGACCATAATTGCAAATCTTGTCTGTCATTTTGGAGCCGCCATTTTGTTTTTCTCTTAGAAAAATTTCATAATGCATTGTCATCAAATTTATGTCAAATAAACTTTCCGCAAGAGGGCGCCACAATGAAAAGTCAGATTCAAAATTTGACATGGCTGAATTACTTATGAAATTACCTTTTTAATGATGTGTCACACTTACTACTTTCCCTATTCAAATTGTTTGGGTGATAGTGACCAATGGGTTGGGGGATAGATATGACAGTTGAGGTTTTGATAGGAAAATGTCCCCCTTAGATTAAATATCAACATGTTTTTGCATTTTTTTCACATAACATGTGTTTTGAAGATTTCCAATCTGTTTCGTTTTTGGTGCCCCTCCCTGTATAAATCAAACATTTTCGGAATCAGCGTAAAATTTCACGTATGATGTGCAAATTTCAAATAGATCTGGCGGTTTTGTATTTTTCATGATTTTTACTTTTTTTCGTCATCTTGAACTTTCAAGAATATACTGATTCGACCATTCTATTATCTAATCAATTAAGTGGGTTTTGAAATGTCTGTTGACATTAAATAGAACCGTTTTTTTCGGTACAGGATTATGTTTTAGAGACAAAATCGCACAAAGGTCATTTTACTAAAACGCAGTTTTGATTCACTTCTACCACGATCTGACTTTTTTTGTAGAAATTTTCAAGGTCCATACTTTTCCGAAATATCATCAATCTTTGCACCATTAGCAGTTTTATTGAGACTTTCTGATCGTCTCATTCTCAGTACTCGTTCTGGAACTCATTACTCAGGAAAATGTGCCGTTCCTTTGACAACCGGACCCGGTCTCCCCTATTGAATTTTTGTCTCATATTTTCTGAACAGTTGCGAGAACATATTATACAGGGTGGATCACGGTCGATGGTACCTTAGACGTTTACGGAGAACGGGATATAGGATCGTTCTGAAAATTTGGTTTCTCAAGTAGTTGCTTTTGGTCTATCGATCTAAAATATTTTCATCAATGCAGCGTTACCGCTTATACCTTCATTCCTTTCTGATTATTTCTGCCTCATACTCCCCTATACCTATCTCTAACGGTTTTTGAGATATTGGTTATTTTCCATATTTTTTATCCAAAACATAGCTCGAATTGAATGTTTATTTCTGCGGTATTTGGATTCTTAGGAAGTTGCAATTTTGTGTTTAGTTCATCAAGATCATGTCCATTGATTCTGTATAGAGAAGCTTGTTCTGCGTTATACAGGGTCATTCAAAATTCATGATCTTACTGCTATATACGAAAAGGGTTGAAAGTGCGTTTTTTTAAATGGAACATACTGTATATTATGAAATATCCTAAAAGATGACTAAATTTCCTTCGATTTGATATATCATGTTCCTATACCTAAATAGCCAGAATTCCGAGATAATAGCAATTTTCACTTGTAATCTCCCAAGTGCTTGAATTATTGCCGGAAAATTTTTGAGTACATGAATTTTTTTGAAAATTCATGTACGAGATAAATTTACGGCAATTAATTCAAACACGAGGGGGATTCGGTAAGAAAATTTCACACCAAGAAATGAAAATCATCCAACAATTCATAAGAAATAACTAACGATGGTTTCACCTGAACTATTTATAACCACTGAAATATTGAGCTGTAAAATACTTACAAAATACTACAGAATTTTCATCAATAAATGTGTATAAATTTGGATAAAAAAAATAAAAAAGTTATGTTCTTATCGTGTATTGAACCATCGACCTGGCGACTCATAGGCCGCAACACTACCGCTGAGCTACGGGATTTATGATAAAAACTTGTGACAAATGGTGTATTGAACTTCTTCTGAAATATGATTTCAGAATTGACAATTTCTGCAATAATCGTGGAGAAAATATTTTCAGACACATTCCAAATATATAGTAAATACATAATTATCTCTTTTCATATGAAAAATAGACCTCCATTTGTACATTGAAGCAAAATATCAACTTGTCACATGTCAAATGTTTGACAGAAAAATTTCCACTTATTAATTTCGCCCAGGGTACCCAGGAGGATAAAATTTCCGGAAATTTTTAGGGTTGCCATGGTATCTAAACAAGATTGAATTTTTTGATTGGCCACAAAACTGAGGTGTGAAATTTTCGAAAAAAATCGATTTATTTTTCTCATATTCATCTAAGGTGGCTATTAAATAATAATAATAATAATAATATGTTTATTTCACTTGTTGAAAAGTACAAAGAGAAAATATCTATAAGTACAATAACAAGGAGTACGTCAATTAAAATATCTAACCTATGATGATGAGATACATAATAAATATAAAATACACAAAAAAGACCCATGAAGGTGTATATCAAAAAGTTATCAATAAATAAAATCTAGGATTAATCAAAACATGTGTAGAAGGCAAGTTCAATTGAAATATATCGTCCTCTAGCAATATAATAATGAATCTTCATAGCTTAGGATTAGGATTAGTTAAAGTATATGTACCTGGTCAAGTCCACTTAAAATACATAGTCCTAGCGAGATAATATTAAAATTCATCGAGGGTGTAGCAATTTTTCTCGATTAGGGCACTTTTCAGCCTTGATTTGAAGACATTTATATTCGGTGCACTTTCTATGTGGTCCTCCAGTTTATTATAAAGTTTTGGCCCAAGATAAATATGGCTCTTTTGATATAGTGCAGTTCTGTGCATGTTTGGAATTAAGTCATTAGAGCGTGTCGAGTATTGATGTTGTTTAGTCGAGAAAGCAAGTTTGTTTTTGTGTACGAAAATACATAACTCATAAATAAATATACCAGTGACAGTAAGTATCCTCAATTCTTTGAATAAGTTTCTACATGATTGCCTCCAGCTACTATTGTTAACAATTCTGATTGCATATTTTTGTAAAATGAAGACCCTTTCTGCCGAGGACCTTTCAAAAAATTCATGTAGTCTAAAAATTTCCGGCAATAATTCAAGCACTTGGGAGATTACAAGTGAATTCTGGCTATTTAGGTATAGGAACATGATTTATCAATTCGAAGGGAATTTAGTCATCTTTCGGAATATTTCATAATATACAGGATGTTCCATTTAAAAAAACGCACTTTCAACCCTTTTCGTATCTAGCAGTAATATCATGAATTTTGAACGACCCAGTATAATGCAGAACAAACTTCTCTATACAGAATCAATGTACATGATCTTGATGAACTAAACACAAAATTGCAACTTCCTAAGAATCCAAATACCGCAGAAATAAACATTCAATTCGAGCTATGTTTTGGATAAAAAATATGGAAAATAACCAATATCTCAAAAACCGTTAAAGATAAAATTGGTTCACCGTTCAAAATCAGAAAAATAGCCATATCAGTTTCAGAGTTACGGGCCTTCGGCTACTTGCCTAATAACAATGATTCTTGAAGTACTTACCTTCTTGAATATGCAAATTCCGAATCATAATGTGGTGGAATTATATAGATTTTTCAATATCCGTAGCTTGTGGTTGCAATTCATAAATAATTCAGTCCAATGAATTTTTAACACGGTCGTGTTAAAATGCGGTTATTGTGAATTCATTATAATCATCGGTTGGGTTTTTTTATATTGTTTTCAGCGCTATAGTTAGTCTTTGGGGGTCACATAATTGATTCAGATGAGGAAAGAAAGAGGGCGTATGGTTTAATGATGGTTATATTAAAAATATCAATGATAATAAATGGTCTTTATTCATGCATCATCATGACACAATTTTACAATACATGCAAGAAAAAAAGAATGAATAATTGTTCCTGTGAAACATAATTCTTGGAATTTATTAAATCTCTTCATTAACGTCAGGGTAGGATCAGAAAAGGATAAGTCAATAAATTTTTTGTACCTAACAATAACTGAAGTAAAATGAACATGAATTTTCTAATTTCCTTAATCCGTCTCATACATATATTTCAATTCACAATAGCTCATCAAACCCATATCAACATTAAGTAGCAGCTCACAATAGATATAAGTTAACATTCCTCTCAGCACATCAAATTTTAAAAAGGAACTAGAAATTATCAAAAAAAAATTGCATCAGTTAACTATGGTTATATATAAATCATCTTTGGAAATTCATTATCGTATAGAATCTAATTTCCCCGATTGTAATCAATGCATGGCTTGTATGAAAATGACTTCTCAAATAATGTTGTTTTTCTACGCCCATGTCTGTAAACGTCAAAAATCGCACTGTCAACATTTGTTGTAAATGACATATAACAATAATATGCACGTAATGAGATCTCATAACATACACGTGCGTTTTGAGAAGAAAACTTAAACTTCTTGGTTTAATTAAATTACAATCAAATGTGTAATAACGTAAGACTTTATTTGGTCTATTTACACAAATTTAGTCAATTAAAAAACTCAAAACTTTTAGCATTAGCGAGATATATTTAGGATTGAAAGAGTGATGCCCCTAAATGTAGACAGCACGTTATGCAATTTCTTCAAAAATAGGACACGTTTTCTTAAGTAGCATGCTATGAAAATAAATGTCATGTCATTTATATTGTCAATTTCTGGAACAAAATGTAATTGTATCCGAACATTTTCTCAACTGTATCTACGAATATGTCTGATAGTAGTGAATGTGATGAAATTATGAGCACTCCACAGAAGATTTTAGAAAAAGCTCAAGCCGCCACATATAATTTGTTACCGCTAATATCCAAAGAAAGGTACGAAATTACCTATTAATAATAAGGCACAATCGATTTACAATAATTCTTCAATTGTTATTAACAACTATTAATATAATAAATTTTAAATGATTTCGATGTTTTTTATTTAATGGAAGAAAATGAATGGGCGTAGAAAAAGTATAGTACATTACACGAATTGTAAATATTCATCCTTATTAATTTGTCTGATCAATTTTTTGGAAATCTGATGACGCATAGTCCAAATAACCATTTTATATCACTTAGTTTATCTCCACTTTAAGTTCAAATGATATACGTTGAAAAAATAATAAAACACTAAATGATGCGAAACAACGATGAAATGTTCTGGGTTCTCAGTCACAAATTATCATACTACAGTTCACGGACCATAAATGATCTTATTCATTTCCATGGAAACAAGAGTTACAGCGTGACTCTTTTTCCTGGTAGTTTGCAAAATTCGAGCGTAGCGAGCATCTGCTGTGATTTCACTTTCTCATATCATTCAGTGATCGAATTACCAGCAACTGGGATAGTTAGGTTAGGTTAGTTTGTGTCCAAAACGTCTCTGAAACTTCTCTGAATGATTTCCCGTGTCCATAACTTGGCATCAACGTATTTCCGTAAAGTCAAAATGTCAAATCATTCAATTGAATAGGATATTGTCCTCTTATCCATATCAATCCCCATTTCCAGGTATCCGGTAATCCGAAGTGACTACCTTGGCAACACCATATTGTCTCAAAACAAACATGGCACCGTTAGAATAGGCTGAAAATTTATAATAGTACTATCCATTGACAATTTCTATAAAGCTTCTCTCAATGATTTCCTACATCCATAACTTGGCAACAGCGCATTT
Organism: Chrysolina oricalcia; assembly: GCA_944452925.2. NCBI lineage: Eukaryota > Metazoa > Arthropoda > Insecta > Coleoptera > Chrysomelidae > Chrysolina > Chrysolina oricalcia. The sequence continues at coordinate 64,346,155 of OX101812.2, forward strand.
CCGCAAAGTTACAATGTCATAGCAGGAACCACCTGATTGAAAAGAATAATGTCCACTTTGATCCAACTTGGCAACAGAGCATTTCCGCAAAACAAAAATGGTACCATTAGAATCAACTGATGGCACAAAATAGCGATGTCCAATTATTTTCTCCATATCAGACTTTCAGTAATCCCAAGTGACCAAAACTTGGCAACGGCGCATTTCTGCAAACTAAAAATAGTACCATTGAAATAGGTTGACGGTCTATAATCGAGACGTTCAATTATTTTTTTCATACCAAATTTTCAGTAATCCGAAGTAGTCAGCTTGGCAACAGGGCATTTCTGAGGGCCCACAAACGCGACGTTCAACTTTTTTTTCATAGATTTCCAGTAAATGAAATTTTGACCAAAATGGCAATTTATATGTTCAATAAATACATGTTCTTTTATAGAGATATTATAATGAATGAATATTGTGAAGAATAAATATTCGAACATATCCCCAACTTTTTCAACCAAGCCGCTTTTTCTGTGCCATCAGCTGGAATCCCAAAGATAAATCCAAATTTTGATAGACATTTCTTGGATTTTTTGGCAACTTTTTTTTTAATGCATCATTCAATGACCTAATGAAGTAGTAAATGTTTCGGGGGGTGTCTATTTCATTATCTCCACATACAAAGGTTTGAATGAACGTATCAATTTCATTTTGTTCGGCGAAAACAGATTGATGCCCACTGTAATGCCTATGGAACTTACGAGTGATCCTATGGAATCTGATATTCGTGATTGAACACATAGATTTTTTACAAACCCAACAAAATTGCACCATTATGAGTCTATTATACTGTCACTATATAACACAAATGAGTTCGAAAAACACTATTTCAACAATAATCTCACGAAAAGACAATGACAGAATATGAGAGAACTGTCAGAACTTAACTTTGTGGAAAACATAAACATTGATATTCAACTGCATTGACAAACGATCAGACACAACAAACTCTACACAACCATTTGAAGATGTATGTAATGTTGTTTTTTGATAGTTTGGATTCTAAAACTTGTAAGTAATACAGGTTTAAGTTGCATGATAATGTCGACATCACCATCCTTCATTCTTCGATTATTATTGAATGGAATACGTATAGTGAAACAATTTTGTCTATGATAAAGACTTATCACCTACGAGATGTGACAGCGCCCGACTCAATATCACGACTACAGATTGTGACCATCCACTACTTCAGACCAGGGTGTAAACAGCTAGGTCCAGTACAATACCCTTTAGGTCCATGCCTTCTTCTCTTTCTCTCTACGAGTTGCACCTGTTACACAGTTTTTCATCTCTTTGCAACCATCCCAATTAGCAGTATTTTTTGTATTTCTCAACAGCTTTTTTCCTGAGTGAAATCATTTTCATTATATTATAGGTAAACCAAGGTGATGGTGGTTCACTTACTTTTTTCTTCACCATAGCTGCATGTGTGGAGAAAAGTAGCATTAGAGTCTCATTCAAGTATGAAATCATATCATAATAATTATTATAATCGTTTTCAAAGCAAAACCAGGTAATAGCAAAACCAGTTTTGGAACGAATAAAGAACCCTTACTGATTTTGATTCCTAAATAATTATTACGTTCTCAACTTTTCATTGACGAATTCAGTATTTCCGTGGTGAGATTTTCTGAGAATTTTCAGCTATCCAGTTGTCATCTCAGCTGAACATTCTGAATAAACATTGTTCGGTTCCTGCCATATCCACCTTCCATTTAGTTGAGATGAAATGTAAATTTAGCAGCGCCGCTCCATTCCTGGGGGAGAAGTCACCTGCCATTCCCTACCTCGATTTCTGTAAAATTCTCCGCGCCAACTATTCAGTTCAAATACACGAAATCGTCGGGAGAATATTCGTTTAATTTTCGCTAAATTCACCCGGTTCTATTGTACATTTTAAATGAGAACTGCAATTGAGAATTCTATCGAACGACATCGAATACAGGTAGTTCGCGAAGTTTCCGGTTCAATTTAACTTTACTGTTTCAGAAGTACGCTGGAAATCCGGTTTCATCAAATATAGAGCCGGTGTTTCAATGCTCACTTGACACCTATCTGAACCAGATTGAGCCAGTAAATGTGGGCATTGTGGTCGTTTGACTGGTTCCTGTCTGCAATTGTGCATTTTTTGTTGTAGAGCTCGAAAGAATTCGACCTGCAATTGTACATTTTTTGTTGATGCTGTTGAAATAATTCGACTGATGACCCACTTCTGACGAGGGTGAATATGCATGAAATATTTTGAGCTTTCTTGAAAATCATCATTTGGCTGTGATACATGGCTAAATGGTTCTCTGTTGAGTCGTGGCAAAACATAAATGATGTGTAATTTGTCCAAATAACCTAATCTAATAACTTTGTTGTCATTTTATTAGATTAGAAATTTCTTCTGTCATTTTGGCTTGGCAATATGTTCATGAAGGAAAACAGTTGGCGCTCAATGAACACAAAATGAAACTATATAGATTGGTAATAATCATTGATAACTTTCAGTTAACTTCATCCGCAACTCAGTAAGTTCAATTAGAACCCGCCTTGGCTGTGATACCCAGTAACAGCAACGAAATATAGGTTTTTATTGGCAGTAATTTACTCACATGGTAGAAAAGGTAAGTCAACAGTTAAAATTACAATAGATCACAATAAATGTCATGTAAAACATACACATATAAATTAAAAGAATTTAACATGGTTAAAACTGTTGAGTCAATGAAATCGATAAAATCTAGGTGAATATTCTGATATAGAGTTAAAACTGTATGTTAATGAAAAATATTTAATAAATTGATGAATGCCGAATTTATACTATGTGAAAGGAGGTCATCACGAAAAATGAGGAATGAAACTTTCTGTTTTCATGCCACTTCTATACCCCTCACGCTCCTTACACTCACAGTTGTGAGGGTCGTATTTATTGGTGAAATTTGGATCAAAATTCCATTTTAATGGAATTGCGACAGCATCACACGATTGTGAGTGCTCAGATCAACAACCTTGTCGTCAAGGTTGAGCTTAAATACTGTTAAAAATATGTTTTGTCGTTGTGTGCGTGCTCTCAATTTTCTACCATGTTTCAGTATGACTTCCAGACGTAATTTTTTTTTGTTTTAATACTGTTTATTTGACATAGGATTATTGCAAATAGTGTATGTTTCAGAGGAAGGTTATGAACAACCTCACGTTTGTGAGTGTTGGGAGTGAACGGTTGGAATACATGTTTTGAAAAGATTGTCCTCGTGAGGGCTGGGAGTAAACGGTTCAAAATTGCATAAAAGGTAAATTACTTTTAGTGAAAAAGTCAGGTGATGTTGTAAGAATCCACTCTATCTTTTCGTCTGCAATTAGCATTGAGTAGGACTAATCACCTACAAAAGAAGATAATGCTGATGCACAGGATGAATGCGATGAATATCATTCAAAGAGAAACAAACCTTTCCTTTTACCTTGCAGCGACAAAATGTTTGATGGTTTCAAAGACTCGAAGACTTCCGAGGGTTGCGCGTAGAGGTGCAATCGGTTGACGGAAATAGCAATTTTAACAACAACAACAATTGGGTTATTCTGGAATATTTAAAGTACCCTCTTGTTGTAAATTAGAATCAAAAAGTACATCTAGAGTGTCATGCAAAAAGTATAAGGTTTATCTGTTAGTGAACAAAACCCCGAACTGTATTTTGAAATTTCATAGTATGAAACTGATTAGTGAATGATAAACGAAATAATTTATTTAATTTATAATTATTCAATCAACAAGTCAATTTTTCATAATAAATTCCAAACGTTATATATTTTGTTTCTTTAAAGTATTCGTATTGTTGCCCTGGAGTTACTGTAGACTTCCAACCCAGGTAGCACATCATATTAGCTGAATCTTGGTTCCATATTGGGCCAACATAGATATATAGTAAATTAAAAATCAATATTGGTCCAAAATGAGTGAATATTCAAAAAACAGTATTATATTAATAATATTGGTAGAATATTGGTTAAACTAGTTTTGAATGTAGATTATCACATGAAATATTTAGTCAATATTGGTTGAATAATTTCTACCAATATCGATAATACAATATTGGTTATATATTATTTTCCACCTCGAGAATAAATATTGCAATCCAAATATTCCAGTCATATTGATTACAGGGAAAAAACTATATTGTATTTCCAAGTTTGATAGCATATTGGTTGAATATCATTTTCACTATATTTGACAAAATGTAATAACTCATATTCAGTCAATATTGGTTGAATGATATTTACCAATATCGATAAAACAATATTGTCTTCACATCGTTTTCAACATCTAGAATAAATATTGCAATCCCAATATTTCCCTCGTATCGATTCTAGGAATAAAAACTATATTGTATCTCCAAGTGTAATTACACATTGGTTGAATATCATTTCGCCAATATTCAACAAATCTTAATAATTAATATTGGGACAATATTGGTTCAATAATATTTATCGATATCTTTAAAACAATATTGTCTTCATATCGTTTCGTACATCTAGATTGAGATGAAATTTGAATATTTGCCAAATATTCAATGAAACATATTGAAATTATATCATGATCAAACCTGGATTAAAATCCGCTACGTGGCTCTACATATAGAACGTCTTCCAAAACCTACGAAAATATATTAAATACTTCCCATAACTTGTTTTCAAGACAGCTCACTCAGTGGTTATGGCGATCAAAAGACAGACTCTGGTGTCATCAACTAAAAGACATTTAATAATTTACCAATGTATATTGACATCCACCAATATATCCAAATACAAATACCAATATCGATAAATATTTTGAGGCCATTATTGCTTCAAGAATATTTCACCACAACTATTTTTGAAATATTTAAACAATATTCGACCAATATCGCAAAATGTTCACATTTTACTTCTGGACAATATTTTGAGGCCAATATTAGTTCGAGAATATTTCGCCAATATTATTCAAGTAATATTGGACCAATATCGCCGAATATTCACATTTTTTTCTCGCCAATATTGCATTTCAAATATTTCACCAATATGTTCACAATATTGTACCAATATTTTACCAATATAGGTGTGCTACTTGGGAACCCTCACACATGTGACAGTATCACAATTGTGCATGTCCCGCGTATGCTAAAAACAATTGTGAGTATAATCAAAAACTATCAAAATGACGCGTGAACAAATTTTGAAATATTTAACTTTCCTGTCCCCATCCATAATTGGAGGAAACACAGGCGACTTCATATGTCTACTTATAGTATTTCCTGAGTGTAAGGGTTAACTATACAGGGTGGGGCACCGAAAACGAAACAGATCGAATATCTTCAAAAGGCATGTGTTGTGAAGAAAATGCAAAAACACGTCGATTTTTAATCCAAGGGGGACATCTTCCTATCATAACCTCAACTATTATTTATTTTCAGATGTGTGACGAAGGTTATTCTATGCGTAATACAAATTTTACCTCGCAAAAGTACCTATTTTGTACGCGCGGCAAGCTTTCGAATCTGTTACGCACAGAATAACCTACGTTTCACATATAAAAATTTTATTTCCTTTTAAGTGCATTTGTATAAAAGCTTTATTTTATCAATTTAATTAATTCATTTTAGTTTTAGTCATACTGAAAACTTGTAAAACCCATATATGCCACCGTTTGTTTGAAAGTGGTTGACAATGTTTCACTTTGAGTAAGGTTATTCTGGACCTTCATTGTCTAAAAAGAACAAAGAAAAATTCAATTCTCTGCAATTTTTAATCACGACGTTTCAACTGTTGAAATCTACAGTCGTCATCAAGTGTATAATGCGACAATCTCAAGGATACTTCTTATATATGCTGTGGATAATTTTGTGTCATTAGCCTAGGGGTAATTTGGCGGTATTCAGGTAAGCTTGTTAATTACTGTGCCAGGTCCCTCCGGTACAGCATTGTTAATTCTTATCGCAATTTCAATTGATCCATGCCACTAATTAAGGGTTTCCACACATTACGGATTTCTATGCTGGCCTGACTAAAGACTTTGTTGTATATTATGAACAACAAAGTCTTTAGTCAGGCCAGCATAGAAATCCGTAATGTGTGGAAACCTTTAATTAGTGGCATGGATCAATTGAAATTGCGATAAGAATTAACAATGCTGTACCGGAGGGACCTGGCACAGTAATTAACAAGCTTACCTGAATACCGCCAAATTACCCCTAGGCTAATGACACAAAATTATCCACAGCATATATAAGAAGTATCCTTGAGATTGTCGCATTATACACTTGATAACGACTGTATATTTCAACAGTTGAAACGTCGTGATTAAAAATTGCAGAGAATTGAATTTTTCTTTGTTCTTTTTTAGACAATGAAAGTCCAGAATAACATTACCCATATATGCCAATTTTGAATCGAGTCGATCCACAAATACAAATTTCGTCCACCATCTTGGTTTTTTGCATTGACAAAAATATCATAATTTTTCACCCTGAAAATCCCCACACACTAATTTTGATTCGAATCGGACCAGAATTACAAATTTCGTCCGCCATCTTGGAGCCACCATCTTGTTTTTTTGCATTGACGAACAAATCATAATTTCCGACCTTGAAAACCACCACATATCAATTTTGAATCGAATCGGACCATAATTGCATATCATGTCCGCCATTTTGGAGCCGCCGTTTTGTTTTTTCTCTTAGAAAAATTCCATAATGCATTGTCAACGAATTTATGTCAAAATAGCTTGCAAATGCAGTATTATAATTTGAAATACGGAACAGTTATTTTTCCCGCAAGAGGGCGCCAAACTAAAAAATTAGATGGCAAAAATTGACATGGCTGAATTCCTTACCTTTTCAATGATGTGTCACACTTACTACTTTCCCTATTCAAATTGTTTGGGTGATAGTGCCCAAGGGGTGGGGTGAGAGGTATGACAGTTGAGGTTATGATAGAAATTTATTCACAACACATTCGTTTTGAAGATATTCGATCTGTTTCGTTTTTCGGTGCCCCACCCTGTATATTAAGTTTCAAATAAAAGTGCTATATAAACATAGAAAGTTTTATATCTCATTTTTCATTAAAATATTTAACGTTTCTCTAATGTGTACAGGTAGATCATTGGATAAAGATATAGGTACAGTACTTGGCGAATGTAGGGGTTTTGTGTTTCTGTATCGCTATTTTTAACATTCTAGCTCTTGTTTATCCCTCTGAATTGCAAAGTCAGTTAAGCCTTTCCTGGTAAAAATAACGCACTTCGAAATATAAGTGGATGGAATGGGAAGTACCTATGTATTTTTCATAAAAAATTTGTTGACTACTCCGGCGATACCTGATTAATTTTTCTGCGATATAAATCTCTGTTTACACCAGGAACAAAATCCCGAGCCATTAAGTTGTACAAGTGGCTATAAACGAAATTGTAATACATACTCTTCAACCAGCTTCATCCAAGTCCGACTTCATTTGAAAAATAGCATAAAAAACGTTTTTCAAATTTCCGCAGGCGTTACATACAGGGTGTCAATTTGAAAACTTCCCACCCTTAACATCTCCCTTCCAGTAAACAATATGAGTAATCGAAAAAACAGGTCAATTTTATTGTCAAGGGGGACACTTTCACGGACTATTTGTAGCCCTCGTGGTTCAATCCCCTAGGAGGGGTAGATGTTACCCTTAGAATTTTAAATGGGAAGGGGGGTCAAGTGGCACATCATTTTGATGGGCGTTCAATTCTTGTTCCAATGGTACCCTGACTTATTATTTTGTGATGAGCATTTTCCGAAAAATTGCGTTCTAAACTAACAGAAGTAATTATTAGAACGCCTATACTGAGATGCATTATTGTATTGACTCCCTTTAATAAAAATGGTTAGAAGAGTAGGTGGCACCGCTCCAACCCTTGAATGACAGGAATAAATTTATTACGCATGGGATTTTTTATTTGATGGTTATTTTCCTTCTACACAATAAAATTTAATTTGCGAGAAAGACATTTCCAACATAAAATCTACTTACGCTTATCTTATTAGCTGTTCGAAATGTTGTCCATTTTGCTCTAAACAGTAATACAGTCTGTTTTCGAACTCCCCTCTAACATTACGGAAAACTTCACTAGGAATTGACCGGCATGCTGCTGTAATTCGTCTTTTAAGTTCGTCAATATCAGAAGGTTGTGTTTTATAAACAACGGATTTAAGATGCCCCAAAGAAAGAAATCTAAGGGTGTTAAATCCGGTGATCTCGGAGGCCATTCAACTGCTCCCCTTCTGCCAATCCATCTACCCGGAAATCTCTCGTTTAACCACTGTCGGACGGGAAGAAAATAATGAGGTGGAGCACCGTCCTGCTGGAAATGTAACAGATCCTCCTGCAAAAGTTCATTACCTTCTGCATCAATTTGAGTTTCTAGCTCGTGAGTTATAAGAGGATCGATAGTCTCTTCAAGCATATCAAGGTACAGACCAAGAATGGCATTTCCATTTCCAAGAATACCAGCCCAAACATTAACTTTTTGTGGGTGTTGTGTATGCCCTTCCCGAAAAATATGTGGGTTTTCGTCACTCCAATAGCGACAATTTTGTCTATTAACATTTCCATTCAGAAAAAATGAACACTCATCGCTGAAACAGATGTTTAACAGAAGATTAGGGATGGTATTGACTCGATGAGACATGATTTCACAAAACTCTATTCTTCTATCATAATCATCCTCGGAGCTCTTGAAGAATCTGCATTTTATATGGATGAAATTTATGCATTTTCAATGCTTTTCTTATAGTCTCGCGTGACATTCCCGTCTGTTCTGATACTGATCGTAAGGAGCTCGTGGGCTCTGCAGCAAATGTTCCCAAAACTTCAATTTGAGCTGCTTCATTTAGTACTCTGGGGTTATTTCTTTTTTATTTGTCACTGAACCAGTTTCGTAAAACGTATTCACCAAATCAAGCACATACCGGTGACTTACATTACAATTTGTGCGCCCTTCGTGCGCACTTTCCAACTTCGCCATAAATTACAATCATTTCAATTCTGTCTTGAAGAATGTAAACCATTTTTACACTTTTATACACTTATTAAAGTAATTCCTAAACAGCCCAACAGGTACAACGGTATTCACAATACTACCACATAGTTCAAATTTGCTAACCAATTTTTTTCCGGAAAACAGAAACTTTTTACAGCAGAAGTAGCAAAAAAGGAAGGCTATCTGTACAATTTCTGCGATGACACTTAAAAATTCAGCATTTAATAAACACAACTTTACTACCATCTACGTTTTACTATTAGACTACTTTTTTATGTAAAGTGTTTGGAGCTAATGGCTAATGTTACCCCTAATAAAGGGTTGGAACGGTACCACCTAATATTCTAACCAGTTCTGGCCAAACCATGCATCTCAGTATAGGCGTTCTAATAATTACTTCTGTTAGTTTAGAACGCAATTTTTCGGAAAATGCTCATCACAAAATAATAAGTCAGGGTACCATTGGAACAAGAATTGAACGCCCATCAAAATGATGTGCCACTTGACCCCCCTTCCCATTTAAAATTCTAAGGGTAACATCTACCCCTCCTAGGGGGTTGAACCACGAGGGCTACAAATAGTCCTTGAAAGTGTCCCCCTTGACAATAAAATTGACCTGTTTTTTCGATTACTCATATTGTTTACTGGAAGGAAGATATTAAGGGTGGGAAGTTTTCAAATTGACACCCTGTATATGTTGCTGTTCGTCAAGGGTATTCATTATCACAGTTATCGTTGTGTCATCAGCAAACATAGTTACATTTCCATTTTTTCTGTAATTGGGTGAGTCGTTCACATACAATAAAAATGATAGTCGTCCCAGAATAGAACCTTTTGGAACTCCAAGAGATACAGGGTATGGTGTAAGTCTACTGACAGTTGATTTCCAAACCTAACAACCATGTTACGGTTCGAATAAAAATCTAATACTCTGATAGTATACCAAGTGCGGATATTTTTTTCTATAATCTGTACTCAAGCTACTAAAAACTTTAGAATGGTCGAATTACAACAGTGCAATCAATATGATTGTTCCATCGGAGGCATTGATCCACAATTACACCCAAGTATCTTATTGTTGTATCATTTATGGAAGAAAAGTCACAATGGAGAACATTCTTATAAGACTATGCATGTATTTTTATAACATTTTCATTCGGTTGGTCTCTATTCGTTGGCGAAAATACTTGTATTTAGTTTTTTCAACATTGACACTCGGTAAATTATCGATTATCCAGTTGAAAATAATCTTTATACCGGTTTCAGACCGAGTTTGTACCTCATCCAACGAGTCTCCAACAAATGTAATAGCTGTGTGTCATCAGCGACTGATGTTATTTCAGCAGTGAAATTAGCAACTTCGAAAATATTATTGATATACAACAAGAACAGTATTGTCCCCAATACTGTTCCCCGCGTCATAGTTCTGGTTACTGGTTATAGGTTACTAACTGACTTATTTTCACGATTTGCAGTATATTTCTCAAGTAATCATAAAAAATATTTGAAGCAATGCCTCTTATATATTTTTCAGATACTTGCTGAAGGATAATGTCATGATCTACCGTATCGAATGCTTTGGCCAACTCCAAGAATACAGTTTATGCCATTTTCTTGGTTTTAGAAACAATTGCCAATTTGGTTCATTATCTGATATACTGTTTTTTTTTTGGTTGACTTGTTTTCTCTAAATCCAAATTGTATTTCAATACAGTTTTCAAAGATTTGTGTGAAGATAATAATAAGTGTTGGAGATCTGTAATTTATCACATTCTTTTAATCTCTCTATTTGAAAATCGGTCTAGTAATAGAGTCCTTGAATGACGTGGATATTTTTTCAGTAAGAAATATGGAATATAAAATATCACAAAGAGATTTTACCAAAAAGGAATGGAACTTTTCTGTTGAAAAAACAGAGGTACCATCAGAACCAGAAAAAGTGTTTATTTTTGAGACTTGAGATGATATTGACTATTTAAATTTTTGAAACGGTGTAAAAATAGCGAGTTTTTTATATTTCTACGATGTTCGGTAACATGTCTTGTTGGTTTTTCTATTGTATTCGCAATTTTTTCTCCCAAAATTGGTTAAAATGTACCAGTAAAGTTCTTGGAGACGTTTGTGGATAGATGCAACGTCATTCAAAAACCGTTTGAGTGGACTTTACAATGTTTCTCATTGGGCAGCTCACGTTAAAATGCCATCTTATGGTTAGGATGAATTCAGTGAAGGTATCGTTGACATCCTCTTTCGTATAATATAATGATAATAAGAATATTTTTTCACAAAAAAAAACATAGAGACTAGACCAGTCAGTTTTATTCAAATATGCATCAATGGCATTTAGGTTCTCTTGATTTATGTCACGAATGTACAGTTATGAAGATTCCAAAGCACTTTCATAGTAATGATGTGACCCAAGATATCAAACACAAACTTTGAAAAGGGTTTATTTAAAAGTGTCTATGAAGTGAGAGAGGTGTTTTACTGCACCTCCATCTCAGTCATTCGGTATACTTTTGATTCTTTTTTTTGTATTGCTTTTTGAAAGCCCAACCGCAAGTTTAATATGCGCCAGATTCAAACACGAAAACATAAAGTTTTATTATCTACCTGATCGTAAAAACGAAAAATTCGGGACAAAAGAAATAAACGACGAAATGCCCACGGCAACGATTGAAATTGTATCTGTAACCTCATTTTACACCACATATAAGAGAATCACGCACTCGGTGTGTATATATTGATTGCAGTCCGGGAACGTTATCCCATATAATTTCATTTGGCCCTATAATCATTCAAACCACTGGTTTTATAATATAAAACCGTTTAAGTGCTCATATTATACCTGCAATTGACGCATTTGATGTGGTCATGTCAGTAGGAGAGCCATTCCCATCAGTTCAATAACGGTTGAACGCTTTAGTACGTAAATTGAACGTCAATGATTGGATGAATTTATAACACACATCAGACACCTCATTGTCTTGATATGTCTCGTGATAATGGATTTATTTACATATTCCATTCGGCTAGAAACGAATATCGTTAGGGAATTTGACGTACCAATTGTGTTAGAGAAAATATCGTTTATGAGAATCGTTTATTATATGATACCGCAGGATTTTTTTTTGTACATGCAGAGATATGTTATTCCAACTGTTCTCATTGATAAGTTTAACGATAATAGTATATTATGCAACCATCACGTAATGATGGTTATTAATACACGTGCAGTAACCGGGATAGGAAACGAGCCGAAGGCGAGTTATATTATTTGTTATACAAAGTGTTTCTTAGTACGTGTAAAAAAGTCAGGAGCATGTTGCTGACGTCAAAATAAGAAGAAAAGTTTCTATAGACACATGTCTGCAAGTCATTCGTTTCCGAGATACAGAGAATTTGGTATCTCGGAGTAATTTTCAATGATAAAATCAAATGTGGTGCTCTTAGTTTTTCTCGTTCCTGGGGGTGGCGTCACCTCCATGTCTTTTCAGCCATTTGCAATGTAATTTTTTGGGCGTACCTTTATTATGGTTTCTGGGGGAAAAATAGATTTTTCGAACATGTTTCTGTAAAAAAGATATTCCTGATAGAGGTCGCTGCAGTCACACGCATTTGTTGGGCAGAATATGACTGAAAATTCTTTATTATGAATATCTGGGCCTTTTACCAGAAAATGAACTTATGTAGTCTATTCAAATATTTGAAAGTTGTTTTTTTCTCTATTTTTCTGAAATGTCCTATTTGGAAATATTCTCACATACTGACACTTAAATTGTTATTAACGTTACAAGGCCGATATGTAGGAAATAACGGATGAGGTTGAATATTGTAATCCAAGGCGCAGCCGAGGATTATAACAACCGAATCCGTTATTTGCGTATCGGCCGTGTGTCGTTCAAGACTTATGGTAATCCCGCTGAAAGATTACATTTTGATTCCGAGGAATGAACAAACCACGTACCTCATAATTCTACAGAAAAATCTCAACATCGTGTTGTCATGGAACAGCTTAACAGTCACAATAATATTATACACAACGTCAGTTTTTTGTGTGCGCGAGTTCGCTTTAACAACAACTATGGATGAAATTGAAGAAATTGAGGAACAAAATCAAATTTCAAAATTTATATGTTTAAACTTGCTTTGAAAGTTTATGACAACATTGACATTTCAAGGTTAGTTATTTTAAATCGTACACCATATTAAAGTACTACCTACAGAAATGGTATTTTCAGATTTGGAAAATCATTTTTGTTCTTGAGAAGAAAGTCTGATGGGTACACTCCAAAGAAAGCAAAAATTTTGTCTGAAGAAGAAGTAACTAAGTTTTTGTTGGAGGCAGATGATCATACATGGTTGCTTGAAAATATTGTATTAATGTGTGGTATTTTTGGCGCCTGCAGACGTGACGAACTTGTTGAGCTGACTGTGGATGATTTTGAAAGCACCAGTACCAGAGTTTTGGTAACATTAAGGTATACTTAAAACAAAAATAACAGGGTATTCCTTTTGAAGCCTATGGTTTATACCAAAAATACGTAGATTTGCGGCCTTCAAATTTGGAAAATCAGCCATTTTTCATTGGTTAAAAGGTATGGTAAATGCGTAAAACAAGTTGTGGGCATTCATACTATTGGAGCTGTTCCAAAGAAAATTGCAGCATTCTTTAAATTGGAAAATCCTGAGCTCTACACAGGGCACTCGTTTCGCAGATCCTCGGCTACTATGCTTGTAGAAAATAGTGGAGATCTACTATCGGTAAAAGAACTTTGAGGTTGGAATTACTCTGCAGTTTCAAAGAGAATGAAGATAACAAGACAATTATTACATAGTAATGAGGTCACACCGAAAAGTTCAAATACTGGTCCTATAGATGATAAATCTCTCATCGATGGAATAGAAATTTCAAATGAAGCAATTGTAAAATTTATTATTTATTTATAAAAATAGTTAGTATTATTATAACTATAGTTATTGTAAGCAGAATAAAGTTTTGAAAAAAATATTTAAACAAGTGATTTCTTGACGGACAGTGGATGTTAACTTTTCACTCGTCATCTGAATATCGATAAATCAAAATAACAGTATGGGATTACAAAAAGTAATATAAATACATCAGTTTATTTTCAAGAAGATCCTTCCTAACAAATGTATTCCTGAGAATATTTGCTAGAATAACATTAAAATTGCCAGTCTCTGGGTAATGGTTTCAATACCTGATAGGATATTTCAACTATGGGTTGAGTCTCATTTAAATTAGTATTTCCTGTCATAAAATGCCTCTGTATGTTTGGTTACATAACGTGCGATTCCATGCTCTTCTGAAACAGCCTCTATCGTTCCACTACCGGCAGGTTCACAAAAACCAATAAAAAATTCAGCTTTTCCAACATTCCGTCGTCGTTCAGAACTTCAAAACTCTTTTTCTTCCAAAGAAACTACAGAATTGTTCCCAAAAATTTCCTCTATTTGGTTCGCAGGCTACTTTCCGATTATTACAGTAATCCCTAAAGTTAAAAAGGTTTGTGTTCTAATTCTAAACAGATCCGATGAAACATCCCATTCTTCAATCTCCACCCTCGTGAAAGGTGTTCCGGAACCCATTACATCTGGAATTTTTTCAATAACAATTCCTGCCCAGATGCCATTCACAGAAAACAAATTAAATTTTCGTGAAAGTGCAAGCCGAAAACACATCACGGTAATCTCTTTCTAATCGACTTACGGCCAACAATGCACTATAATCCAATTTGGGGACGGTTTATGAAAGCGAAATCGAATACGGCGGATTGGTCGATCTTTCTGTCAGTCTACGCGATAATAGCAAAAGCCTCCCATCACACCTATAGAAATTAATAGGCCGCTTCATTGGTTTGCTATAATAACAGGGCCACGTGCCTTGCGTTTCAATAAAGATTGTATACGCAATACTCGTATTCGAAAATGATCGATCGGCTGGTTTCTCTGAATCCAGACCAACGGAGTTTATTTTTCCAGAGGGGAGTCACAATGCCGAGGCGCGAGAGGAGAATCATAATGCCAATTTTCTTCAACAAATGAGAATGGAAGTGATATGCAGGGGTGGTTTGGAATATTTTGGCAACGTCGTTGTTGTCTCCACGTTGAGATGATTGTCAATTTTCTTTATTACTCTCAAATTCTATCTCTTCATTTTAGGTAGACATTTGGAGGGAAAGGGTGTTCTAATCCCTTTCGTGTTGTTCCGGTAGTTCAGGGAGTGAAGGGATAGAGGTGAGAAATCGTAAACTCCAAAGAATCAAAGATTTGTGAAATAAACAGACATTATACGGGATAAATTATAAAAACTAGATTTAGTCAAAGGCGGCCTAATAGTCTAAGAGCTGAGGGACCAAAACTGCAAGAGTTTTATAAAAGCTGATATTTTGTTATTTTGTCATGAATAGGTTGAATATCAATAGCCTGCCGTCAGTCAGCCAGTTTTTGGAACAACTGGCGTGGGGGTGGTTCCAAACTTGTAAAAAAAACACGTATGTCGCAACTGTTTTATAAAATCTGAAAATTTGTCTGTGGATAGCTAGGCAACCAACAAACTGTGTGGACATAGTCAGTCAGAACAATATTGGAACACTACGCGTCAGCGGTCCGGTAAACCCGTCAAAAAACATGGGTTCGTGAAAGAGTTTTATAAAATATGAAAATTAGTCTGTGGATAGCAAGACAACTAACAAACTGTGTGGACATAGTCAGTCAGCACAATATTGGAACACGACGCGTCAGCGGTCCGGTAAACCCGTCAAAAAAATGGGTTCGTGAAAGAGTTTTATAAAATATGAAAATTAGTCTGTGGATAGCAAGACAACTAACAAACTGTGTGGACATAGTCAGTCAGCACAATATTGGAACACGACGCGTCAGCGGTCCGGTAAACCCGTCAAAAAAAATGGGTTCGTGAAAGAGTTTTATAAAATCTGAAAATTAGTCTGTGGATAGCAAGACAACTATCAAACTGTGTGGACATAGTCAGTCAGCACAATATTGGAACACGACGCGTCAGCGGTCCGGTAAACCCGTCAAAAAAAATGGGTTCGTGAAAGAGTTTTTATAAAATCTGAAAATTAGTCTGTGGATAGCAAGACAACTAACAAACTGTGTGGATATAGTCAGTCAGCACAATATTGGAACACGACGCGTCAGCGGTCCGGTAAACCCGTTAAAAAAAATGGGTTCGTGAAAGAGTTTTATAAAATCTGAAAATTTCCGTGTAAGTAGTTCATATTACCTAAAATAAGACTAACATAATCAGTCAAAAGTTTCATGGAACAAACGCCGTCAGCAGGCAATAGAAAGGCGCGCCGCGCGACTGATTTATATAGCGCGCTCGTTCTCAAAATGGTTTTATATTCAGAAATATGCAAAATTCAATACATTATTCAGTCTGATATATTCTGTAGATTATTATATTCCAGTGGTGCCATGAGCTTTGTCTCGAGTGAATGCATCATTGATTTTTTTTGTGCATTTTAATGTAAGCTTGTCTTCTTTTTTTTTAATATTCTACATTCAAACAAGTTTGATGAGGTTGTATTGTATGAATTTGGGAACCAAAATGATAGAATAGAGAATGGCGAGTTCAACATGACGACGTTGAATGTAAAACATTCATTACTGAAAATTAGGCTTGTAAAAATACCCAAGGTAGACTATAAAATATGTGAAATCTGTGTTTAAGAAACATTTGTAAATGTAATTTTGATGGCGTATCCAATCAAGAATGTGTAGTTTCATATTCGTGGCAAGTCTCTACGCCTTCCACTATGTATAATCTTAAAATCATTGCATAATTTTAATTAGTATATCCGCTGTATTTTTGAGTATTCAAATGTGACAATTTTCTATTACTTTGCACATCTATGAAACACCCAATGTACTATTATCATTCTAAACAATAGGTATAGTTTTTATTTTATTTGCGATTTTACAGTGTGACCCATTTAAGATGGAAGCACCCTTATAAAACTTGCATTTTTCAACCGATTGGAATGATTTTTTTTTTCGTTAGGTAGATACTCAAAAAGTCTACTGGGACACCAAATGTCATGAATAGATTTCCATATTCAGGGCCAACTATTCTTATATTTCAAGGTCAAAAATCTAAAAAAATTACTAGCGATTTTTTAAAAAAAAATTTGACTACACCACTGGATTCGCGACATTTTCAAATGGTTCATATCTAAATTACGTTGGAATGCGTCAATTAATAAAAAAGTTATAGGGGAATGAAATTTGAAAAATATGCCGTTTAATCAACTCACCACTTCTATCTCAAAACTTTTATCAGAACTTTGACTACACTACTGGATTCAAGAGGTTTCGAAATCTCACTGACCAGATTTTTCGAATGTCTACCTAACAAAAAAAATCATTCCAATCGGTTGAAAAATGCAAGTTTTACAAGGGTGCTTCCATCTTAAATGGGCCACACTGTATAATCGCAAACAAAATAAAAACTATACCTATTGTTTAGAATAATAATAGTACATTGGGTGTATGATAGATGTGCAAAGTAATAGAAAATTGTCACATTTGAATACTCAAAAATACAGCGGATATACTAATTAAAATTATGCAATGATTTTAAGATTTTACATAGTGGAAGGCGTAGAGACTTGCCACGAATATGAAACTACACATTCTTGATTGGATACGCCATCAAAATTACATTTACAAATGTTTTTTAAACACAGACTTCACATATTT
Organism: Chrysolina oricalcia; assembly: GCA_944452925.2. NCBI lineage: Eukaryota > Metazoa > Arthropoda > Insecta > Coleoptera > Chrysomelidae > Chrysolina > Chrysolina oricalcia. Next base: position 64,363,973 of record OX101812.2, read on the forward strand.
TATAGTCTACCTTGGGTATTTTTACAAGCCTAATTTTCAGTAATGAATGTTTTGCATTCAACGTCGTCATGTTGAACTCGCCATTCTCTATTCTCTCATTTTGGTTCCCAAATTCATACAATAAAACCTCATCAAACTTGTTTGAATGTAGAATATTAAAAAAAAAGAAGACAAGCTTACATTAAAATGCACAAAAAAAAATCAATGATGCATTCACTCTAGACAAAGCTCATGGCACCACTGGAATATAATAATCTACAGAATATGGCAGACTGAATAATGTATTGAATTTTGCATATTTCTGAATATAAAACCATTTTGAGAACGAGCGCGCTATATAAATCAGTCGCGCGGCGCGCCTTTCTATTGCCTGCTGACGGCGTTTGTTCCATGAAACTTTTGACTGATTATGTTAGTCTTATTTTAGGTAATATGAACTACTTACACGGAAATTTTCAGATTTTATAAAACTCTTTCACGAACCCATTTTTTTTGACGGGTTTACCGGACCGCTGACGCGTCGTGTTCCAATATTGTGCTGACTGACTATATCCACACAGTTTGTTAGTTGTCTTGCTATCCACAGACTAATTTTCAGATTTTATAAAACTCTTTCACGAACCCATTTTTTTTACGGGTTTACCGGACCGCTGACGCGTCGTGTTCCAATATTGTGCTGACTGACTATGTCCACACAGTTTGTTAGTTGTCTTGCTATCCACAGACTAATTTTCAGATTTTATAAAACTCTTTCACGAACCCATTTTTTTGACGGGTTTACCGGACCGCTGACGCGTCGTGTTCCAATATTGTGCTGACTGACTATGTCCACACAGTTTGTTAGTTGTCTTGCTATCCACAGACTAATTTCCATATTTTATAAAACTCTTTCACGAACCCATTTTTTTTGACGGGTTTACCGGACCGCTGACGCGTAGTGTTCCAATATTGTTCTGACTGACTATGTCCACACAGTTTGTTGGTTGCCTAGCTATCCACAGACAAATTTTCAGATTTTATAAAACAGTTGCGACATACGTGTTTTTTTACAAGTTTGGAACCACCCCCACGCCAGTTGTTCCAAAAACTGGCTGACTGACGGCAGGCTATTGATATTCAACCTATTCATTACCCAATAACAAAATATCAGCTTTTATAAAACTCTTGCAGTTTTGGTCCCTCAGCTCTCAGTCTATAAGTTTTCAGTATCACAACTTTCACTCGGGTTTGAAGGCCGTCTTTTTTTGGAATTTCTTCCTAACGTTTCGCTAGCGCGAGTGGCTAGCTTCTTCAAAGGCTTATACATCATGAATAATCTCAGAGGAGATTCCGTCTGCGAAGATTGTATTTATTCTGATTTAGGTAGTCTTGCTGGTTAATCACCGTATCTAGATTTGGTACATTCTCACTAACCCTAATTGACACCTTTCTACCTGCCGGCTTAATGTCTTTGATATCCTTTGTTATTTCAGAATTGCTTAGTACCGTAACAGGGTTGAGCATATTTTCGATAACATTAATTGACACCTTTTTGCCTTTGAGTAAGATATTCTGGACTATCAACCTTTCAACCTTACTCAAAGTGAAACATTGTCAACCACTTTCAAACAAACACGTTTTTGCCTGCTGTCTTAATGTCGTAGTTTTCTTTCGTTATTTTGGAATTTCTAAGAGTGGGATTCCATATTCGGTTGAGGTTAACAGTTTCTTCTTCTCTGTTGAAATATCCGTGTGTTTGTGGACTATTGCCTCCCGCACAAGTCGGCTATGGTATCCCTGGTTCTGGGCAAGAAGTTTTACGTCCTCAAACAGAACCTAGTGGTTTCCTTCACTGAGCGCGTGTTCTGCCACTGCCGAATTGTCCGTTTGGCCTAATCTGCAGTTCCTCTGATGCATACCATGCACTTGCTGAAAGGTATACATCGGAACCACAAAAAGATCGATGGGAACAAGGCTGAAGGAACATCAGATTAGGCCAAACGGACAACTCGGCAGTGGCAGACCACGCGCTCAGTGAAGAAAACCACAAGATTCTGTTTGAGGACGTAAAACTTCGCAGACGGAATCTCCATCAGTCCTCTGAGATTTTTCATGATGTATAAGCCTCTAAAGAAGCTAGCCACTCGCGCTAGCGAAACGTTAAGAATAAATTCCAAAAAACGACGGCCAAGTTCTGCATCACCTATCATCGGCGTGAGCCATGATTCGACAAACACGATTACATCGTATAAACCGGTATAAACAAGTTGACACAGCAATAGCTAACTCAGTCATTTTTGTCCTCAAGCCACGGACATTCTGATAATAAACCTGCAACTTTTTCACTTTTCTAAAAAATTTGCCGTATTACGATGCTGACGTAGTGGCTGTGGAAGAAACTCCCTGACAGTCGCTTTGGATAGCCATGATACAGCATTCATCATCAAATCGAATAAAGTCTCGCGAACACCAATCTTGAACGAGCAGTAATTTTCATTAGACGTTTGTGCTTTTACAGAGAAGTCAGCGTTCTTCAGACCATGTTTCTTTGACAGATGATCGGTTATAGAAACAATTCTGTAGACTGGCAATTCAACTAAGTGAGTAGTGTTTTTGCGTATCTTGATTCCCTAATATCTGATGAATGATCACCTGGACAATCTAGCAGGTAGGCTTACGAACATAGTACATACTAACACTACTCAATCGTACACATTTCGTTCGTTTGAAAATAAGTAATTTCTGACGGCCCTGGGATCTTGCTCTAACATATGAACAGAAACAACTAAATAAATTATTTAGTAAAAGAAATAAGACCAAAATAAAAACTTAGTACCTGTAGGGTTTCTAGTTTAATGAAGGATGTGTATATTTTTTCACCAGTGTACAAATACAAATAGGAGTGTTTGCAATAATGAATGCATTTGTTGTGCTATCTTTCAGACAGCATGACTGTTTAACATTATCTAGACAGCTGAAATGTTGGAAGATAAGAAAATACCACGAAAACACGCCTATGATGAAATAGCGCATACCGGAAAGATTTGTTCATATACGTGTTTTCATTGAAGTAAATATAAGATATAACTGGGAGCAAATATCATTCTGCAGTTGAACAGTCAATTTTATAAATCTTGGTTGAACAAATCACAAATTTTTGTTAAAACACTTATCCATTTATAAATATATGTTTTTTTTTATTTTTAGCAAGCAGTATGACAGATTCGTTAAATTCTAAGTACCGTAACTGGGGCTACTTTGACATAGTTTAGAGGGTTGTTTTAACGTAACTTTTTTTTTAGGTATCCGAATAAAAAAATTAGTGTTTGTTTGAACCAATGGATGTCTTAGCAACATTGCCTGTAATCGACAACTTTCAAAAAGCACTCCTTGATATAAAAAAAAAAAATTTTGGTGTCAAAGTAGCCCCATGCTCGGGGTTACTTTGACAGGGCATTGTTTTGTACTGGAGGTCAAATTAGTTCCATTCGGGGGCTAGTTTGACACCAAAAAAATATATTTTTTTTATTTTACAATATTTCTTAGAGGATAAATATTAAAAATACAGGTTTTTATTAAATATAAGTTTTAATAATGTTAAGAAAATGACAGCTAACAATATAGTGGTAACGCTAACAAAAACAAAAATAATATTCCTTATAAAAAATGTTTCCATTAACACCTTTATTTATCTTCCTCACATCTTGGACAATGGTAGCGAGGATTCTTGGTGCCCTTGTTACAATGTCCGCAAACCCATCTCGTGCAATTGACGCAGCAAATCCAATCCTTTCCAACATAATGTCGAAAGTCACATAAGCAGATCGAACAAAGGTTTTCGTTATCTCATGTTTTTTCTCGCTTCCTCGTCTGGTTGGTGGATACATTTTTGAGTGGAAGGCCTTCATCTGAAGAGTCGAGTAGACTTATCTGGTGAGGTGTACTAGAAGTAGCTTGATGAAGATCTTTCGCCTGAGTTTGAATATTGGAATTTTCTTGTGCTTTGGAGGATGAATTTGGGACCCGATTAATGAGTGGAAGGTCGTCATCTGAAGAGTAAAGCCGACTTGTAGGGCGAACTCTACTAGAAGTGCATAGATGCAGATCCTGTGTCTGAGTTTCATTCTTGGAATTGTCTAATGAAATGCGAGTTCCTGACTTTATGGTCATTTTCTTCCCTCTTTTATGACGCAATCTATTTTCATCAAAGCCCCTAGATTCTCTCAGAAATTCAAGTAAACTGACGTCTAAAACTCTACCAGTATTGGTTTCTCCGGAAGGAAGCCTGTTTAGAACTATATTAGGGTCAAATGGATAGAGGCCAGTTCCTCGGAAAGCACCTTGAAGATTGGATTCCATCTTGGGTGCTATAGAATTCCATAGTCCCAGCACGAGCACGGGGAATTGTTCCTTGGGAATCGTTCCTAGACGTCTGGATTCTTGTCTCCATCTATCCAAAACATTTCGCCATATCTTTTTAATGGGCCCAAAAACTCCAACGTCCAATGGCTGTAGCAGGTGTGTGGCATTATTAGATATATTGTAATATATATATATATATATATATATGTATGTATGTGTGTGTATATATGTGTATATATGTATGTATATGTGTATATGTGTGTATATGTATATGCTGTATATGTGTCTTTGTAGGTATATATCGTAAACCATTTTTATTTTTTTTAATGACAGTGCTCCATATATTGTAATGTTTTTCCATTGTTCTTTATATTATTCTTTATACTTTATATTGTATGTTTTTTTATTGTATAATTGACTTGTTCAATATCATCTTTGATGATCCTAATGAATAAAATTTATTATAATTATTATTATTATATGTCAAAGTAGCCCCAAAAAGTGTCAAAGTAACCCTCGATGTTAAAGTAGCCCCGGTTTACGGTAATGCATTATTTCCAATACCTAATTATCTTTCAGAACTCTTCAAGTCGGATTATGGCGCAAACTCTGGAAAATTGCTATGTTTCAGTATGATATCTGGAAATTATTTTAATGAACTGAGCAGAAGAATTAATTCTTATATTTTCTGGAACAGTCATAGTCGAGGGGGAAACATCTCGGTAAAATGTGTACGAGATTTAAAATATTGAAAAGACTAAAAGGCTGAAACTGATGACTGAAAGACTCAAACCGATGACTGAAGCGGAGATTTAATGACTGAAAATTGACTCAAATGACTCAAAATTTCTAGTTGAACGAGATTTAAAGGAGATGTTTCCCCCTCGGTCATAGTAGTGTATTCTGGTAAACTCAAACTAACCCGTAACAATATCCCCCTAATATTGGATGAACCCAACCCAACTGTTTTGATTTTGTGTTTAGAGTAGCATAAAACAACACTTGCTCGTTTCAAATTTTTTTACTGAAGTAAAACTTGTCCTTCATTCTCCTGCATTTCCTCGCGGTCACCGTCTCTTCCGAAGTTCATTCCACACGGTCGAAAACGTACGGATTTCGCTGTGTCTTAACTAGCCCTAATGAATACGAACAGCTCATTTTCTTTTGACGTGTGAATATGCCTATTATTTTATCATTTTGCTAAAATAATAGCGTGTTCTTAGATATCTTGATAATAAATCCGTCTTACGTTGAATAATATAACCACAAAGGGCTTGCTGGAAGTTTGAGCTGAAGGGTTTGGGAGTTATCGACTTTTGAAACACGAAACGTACCGAATGAATCCTTTAATTTCCTGTGCTTGGCATACATTTCAAATGCGATAGTTAGTTCACTTAACAACTGCTGTTTAATTGGCTAAATTAATTGAAATGTCAAATTTCACGTGTGGATACCATAAGACGTTGATATCACAGTTATTTTCTGCCTTAGTCGGTGTATTACGGGTGGATTGTTGTTGTTTGTTGTCGTCGTTGTTGTCTGTTGCCATTCTTGTTGTTATTGTTATTTTCGTCAACCAGCTACACCCTTATCAGCAACCCTCAGAAGTTTTCGAGCTAGAGAAGACTTAGCTCTTGCCTTTTAACGAGTTTTATGAAATAACTCTCATTTGGGACCACTACTGTTAATAATCTATATCAATGACCTATGTCCATCTCTATCTCCATATGAAAGTATCGTATTCGCAGATGACACAACATTGATATATTCCCATGAAGATTATGACTCCCTGATTTCCCTATCCGCTGAGATAGAGGAAAAAGCTGAAGTTTGGTTTATTACAAACAAGCTCAAATTGAACCAGGAAAAATCACAGAAACTGATAGTCACCACCACCACATCCTTACAAGAGGAGGGTAAAGTAACACTTTTAGGTCTTACTCTAGACGTTAAGCTCAATTGGTCTAATCACATAAGGCAATTGAATTTGAAACTATCCAGTTCAATTTTCAATATGAGACAACTAAGATATATCATAAACACCACTACTCTTAGAACACTATATTTTTCACTAATTCAGTCTCACCTTAACTACGGTATTCTACTTTGGGGTAACTCTTCGGCAGCTTCGATTGTCTTCCGGCAGCAGAAAAAAGCTATACGAATCCTACGCAATGCAAAATTTAGAGATACATGTCGACCACTATTCAAAAAATTCAAAATAATGACTCTCCCGTCATTCTTTATATGGAACACTATCATTGATATTCACAAAAAAATTCCCATGCTGACTACTCAAGTCTGATATTCATCACCACAACACCAGAGGAGCAAACATGATCAGAATACCTAGACACAGACTCACCAGATCTAAGAACAACTCACTAAATTATAACCTTTATAATATTCTTCCTCCTGAAATAAAAAACATGAGCATGTTCAATTTCAAAAAAACAGTAAAAACATGTCTGACTGAAAATCCATTCTATTCCCTTGAGGAATATATTGACTATATGAGGAGTACCGGGTGCTGCATGCTCACTGAATCAAAACAAATTACCGGGCCTACTTGATTCGTACATTCAGTATCTATACTCTTATTGTCAATTGTACTCTCTTAGTCTTTTTAATATGTTTGTTATATTTCCTTTTACTTATTTTATTATAAGAGTAAATATGTCTTTATGTACCAGTTTTTACCATTTTTTATCTATACATTACCTTTTTAGCTTAATATATTTATCTATACATTATCTTTTCAACCACACTTTTACTTATTTTTTACATATTATTACTATAATTTACTAATATTTCTATACCATTGGACTTGTCATAAATGTATTGTTGTACATATCATGATTAAATAAATCTATCTATCTAACTGTACTAGTAATGTTATTTTTATTGTGTGCAGGTGGTTTAGCGTATGGAAAAAAGACGTTTTTTGACATTTTTGTTTTCTTGAATCTTTGTATCGTTTTAATCGCCACAGAGATGAACATTCATTGAATACCATATTCTTTTCATATTATTTTCTTTTATAATCACTTTGTATAAACATCTCAATAATTCCATCGCAATAAGAAGTACTACAAAGCGCTGATTCTCAGTATAAAACAGAACTTCTTACTTCTTCTTTCTTTCCAATTCTCAGAGAACTTTCAACTTCAAATCGAAATAATGTAAGCAGTAATAACAAAATCTTTGCACCACTCTATATCATTCGAATTGATATTTATTTTCGATTTATCAAGAGAGAGAGAGAGAGAGAGCAATAGCCATTCTAAAAAACCACTCGCCTATGGCTCTTGGTTCATCATCTCGTCATACACTTATGAAATATTCTATTTCCCGCACTAGTTGTACAAAATACTAATTTCGTTCTAGAACGAATAAATTTTAAATGAAGCACTCATAATCCCATGACTAGGTTTTTCTGTGAAAATCATGTGTAGGAAGGTTCCTATAATAATGGGAGTCTCGCAAAATTTATATTACTTGTTAAATAAAGTTCAGCGAGTAAAATCTCGTATAATTTTTCTCAGTTTGGTCGTCAGAAAAGTATATTGTACAACTCTTGTAGAAACAGGTTATTTCATACTTGTGTTACAAGATGATACTCGCCTATGGCTCTTGGTTCATCATCATGTCACATTAGAAAGGTAGTTAGTTACACACTTCACAAATTTCCAAGTTTGAACAGGTGCCAGATACCGTTAATTACAGAGAAAAATATTATTTCAGGCGTGACTGCCAATATTCATTATACGGAGGATTAATCAGCTCCGAACAAAATTGCAGATTTCAGATTGAAGCGAAAGCCATCTGGTTTGCCAAAAAGTCATAAAAATAAAGGTACGTTTTAGTGAAATTACTAGAGATGCAGAATTCGTAATAACGTTCTCCACTGTAGCGGAAAATTTGGAAGAGAAGCGACAGTGGAAAAAACAAGCGAATAAAAATGCATGTACGAGAAGAGATGGAAAATTTATTAACACAGTGTTCATCGATTGAAAACGTTATTCTAAATTGCAACGATTGAAACAGAAAAAATGGAGGACGCACCCTATCATTTAAATATTCGTTTCCTTTATCTTCATGAAAATCAAGCGAAAGAAGGTAGTATGTTATGTTCTTGAATTATAGATTGTTGAGAATGGAAAATATCATGCACAATGAATTTTCATAAGCTGTAACATCCCTTTATTAAATAAATCATTGGCAAACGGTTGCTTAGTTTTTCTGGAAGCTGAAATGTCGCGGGTCGAATGAAGATAAAAATAACCGAACCTAAGGTCGCAAATAGTTTTTATTTAAATTGAATATACATTAGAAGTTCATATTGAAAATGATCTATTAAACAGCCCTCTATCTCATAATCAAATAATTTCAGCACGAAATGATAACTATTCAATTGTTTGCTAGTTGGATTTGTTCATGTCATGTTCAAGAAATCCAATTCAGAAAGAATTTTCAATTTTAGATAGGTTTCTCGAATATTTCTTCCTTTGTATATTCTGTATGCTTTTGTATAATATATTGGGGTTTTTCACAAACATTTCTGTTTCAACTCCCTCAGTTCGGAATATAGTAGGATATAGGATACCTTCCATATTTAAATGAGATGTTATTACCAAAAAAGTCCACTCAAAATACACTGTCCATTAAACTTAACCTTCAAACCATTTTCATAAACTAAATAATGCACACTATTAGGTTTCATATTTGAAAAGTATTTGACCATTTAGTCCCTCATTAAAAAACAATTATCATTATCTGAACCTCTTAAGGTGAAAAGTGTTGTGGCATTCGAAGAACTACTGGTGCCAAATTAGCGATATCGTGGTAATAGTGTAATAGTACATTCTGGGCAAACTATTCTTGGTCAAACACAAGATTCGTTAAACATTATTCATATATTTCATTGAGTAAGAAAAGCCAATGAAGTTGGAATTGCATTTTTTAGTTCGCCTGTATTCAAAGAGGAATGTCATCAGCATCAGTTAGCTGATCCTATTGAAAATGAATTCGTTCGTCATGCAACGCTAACTTTAGGTAATGTGGAGATTATCAAATGATTGAATCGATATAAAGTATGTTTACCAATTGGGAATGTGTTAGACAAATCACGAAACGAAGGAATGTTTCCTGTAATTTGCATTTTTTACGAGAAGAATATTTTCTTAGAAAACTTCCTGAGAACCAAGGAAAAGCGGATAAGAATTGGTATTTTTCTTGAATTTTCATTGACCGTAGGTCTCAGGACTTGCTAGCCTGGGTCCAGAAATATGTTGATTTTTCAAAAACGATCCCTAGGAGAGACACGTTCCTCCAGTCATTTCTTTCATATGCTGTAGTAGGGATGTTTTAAGTTGGTTAGGAACTCCTAATCATATTGAAACACAAATCATTTCGTATCGAAACAGAACATCTGTAGAAAAAGAGAGGCGCGACTGGGCTGGTAATGAGGATATGCGACGTCAAACGAAAACACTGAACGAATAATCGAGCTCGACCGACGCGTGAAGATAAAAAGCCAATTTTCCCTTCACAGACTTCAAATAGTACTGAATCAGATCCATAATCTCTGATTCCGAAAACCCCCACATACCAATTTTGAATCGAATTGGATCATGATCACAAATCTCGCCGGACATCTTGGAGCCGCCATATTGAAATTATGTAATTTTCAAAAATTGATAATCTCCAACCTCGAAAACCTCCACATACAAATTTTGAACCGAATCGGACTATGATCACAAAACTCGTCCGCCGTCTGAAGCCGCCATATTAAATTTATGAATTTGAACAAAAATACAGAAACTCTTTCTCCGAAAATCCCCACATAGTAATTTTAATTAAAATATGATAATCACAAAACTAATACGCCATCTTGAAGCTGATATAGTGACTTTGTGAAGTTTGATACAAAACTAATAATCTCCGTCACCGAAATTCTCTATTTTTCAATTTTGAATAGAATCTGACTGTAATCACAGAACTCGTCTGCCATCTTGGAGCCCCCATATTGAATTTAACAAAATCATATTCTCCGTCCCCCAAAATCCCCATCTAGCAATTTTGAATACAATCCGACCATAATTACCAAACTCGTCCGCCATCTTGGAGCTGCCATTTGAATTCATGAATGTGGGATCCGCATTTTTTTTATCACCCAATGTTTACTTTTATTTGTTTAATAATTTCATTCCGTTAATTTTATAATTTAACTTACTGTACATCATACACACTTCCTGAGATGTCAGGTGTGACAGATGGGGGTAGGCACTGACGTTTAGTAAGACGCGTAAGATGTTTGATACAAAAAGAGCTCTCAGCCAAAAAGACGTGGCCAGAATGTTTTGTTAAAGTCATTACAGTTAGTTACGGGTCAAGACGTGTCCTTAGTAACAATAAAGACGACTTAAGCAAATATGTAGATGGTGAGAAAATACGACCTCACAGAGAATAGTCAAATATGACAGATCGAGCCGCGATCCGTTTTATTTCATTGAAACGACGATCATCGCCTAGAAAAGACGTGAAGACGGTCAGTTCATGATTACGTGCTCCAAAGATGTACTCGAAGATATATGTTTTTCCCAATCCACCAGCATTGTAAATAATGTCAATAAACTGTGTTTTCCTGTTCTTAAACTATATCCGGCAGCCTTTTGAACTCATTTCCCCTAGACAACTGACAAAAATCCTACATTTTAATTAACAAAAAAGTCATTAAATCTCTTCCCTAATACCCCACGTAACAATTTTGAATCGAATCGGATCATGATCACAAAATTTGTTCGCTATCGTTGAGCCGCCATATTGTATTTATGAATTCTGACAAAACATTCATAAACTCTGACCCCAAAAACTCCCATATATAATTTTGAATCGAATCGGAACATGATCACAAAATTCTTCTATCATTTCGGAGCCGCCGAATTAAAAATTATACATTTTGACAAAACATTCATTAACTGCGACCCCGAAAACCTTCACACACCAATTCTGAAACGAATGGGTACATGATAACAAAATTCGTCCGCCATCTTGAAGCCGCCATATTGAAAATTATAAATTTTGACAAAACATTCATTAACTGTGACCCCGAAAACCTTCACTCACCAATTTTGAATCGAATCGGAACATGATAACAAAATTCGATTGCCATCTTGAAGCCGCCATATTGAAAATTATGAATTTTGACAAAGCATTCATTAACTGTGACCCCGAAAACCCTCACACTCCAATTTTGAATCGAAACGGAACATGATAACAAAATTCGATTGCCATCTTGAAGCCGCCATATTGAAAATTATAAATTTTGACAAAACATTCATTAACTGTGACCCCGAAAACCTTCACTCACCAATTTTGAATCGAATCGGAACATGATAACAAAATTCCATTGCCATCTTGAAGCCGCCATATTGAAAATTATAAATTTTGACAAAACATTCATCAACTGTGACCCCGAAAACCTTCACTCACCAATTCTAAATCGAATCGGAACATGATAACAAAATTCGATTGCCATCTTGAAGCCGCCATATTGAAAATTATGAATTTTGACAAAACATTCATTAACTGTGACCCCGAAAACCCTCACACACCAATTTTGTTTCGAATCGGAACATGATTACAAAATTCGTCCGCCACCTTGGGCCACCATATTTAATTTATGAATTTTGACATAACAGTCATGAACTGCGACCCCAAACACCGCCACATACCAATTTTGAATCGAATCGGAACTTGAGCACAAAACTCGCTCGCCATATTGTAGCTGCCATTTCAAATTCATAAATTTTGACAAATCATTCATTAACTGCTACCCCAAAAACTTCCACATACTAATTTTGAATCGAAACACAAAGTTCTTTCGCCATTCTGGAGCCGCCATATTGAAATTATAAATTTTGACAAAACATTCATTAACTGCGACCCAGAAAACTCTCACACGCCAATTTTGAATTGAATCGGAACATGATCACAAAACTCGTCCGCCATGTTGGAGCCTCCGTCAGTTGGGAACCGATTTGTTATCCACCATTACATCATCGAAATATCGTATTAATTTCCCGTAAATCGTGCAACGCCATTTTTACCCAGTTTCCATTACACAGCGAGATGTACGGTTTCGCACCCTTTTCACTCCTCGATTGATACCAGTGATTTCCGCCATCCACCTCATCCGATCACAAATCATCCCGCAACGAAACAGAACATCTGTCGGAAAAGAGAGGCGCGACCGGGCTGGTAATGAGGATATGCGACGTCAAACGAAAACACTGAACGAACAATCGAGCTCGATCGACGCGCGAAGATAAAAAAGCCAATTTTCCCTTCACAGACTTCAAATAGTACTGAATCAGATTCCGATATTTAACCTCTTCAGGCGTGTTATTGCGCTTCTTTTGTAGGACACCGTCGCTTCGATGACTCCTTCTAGGGCGTATCTTAGGGTGGGGGTTGTAGCTGACTGCCTCACAAAACTGAGTGAAAAGTCCGAAATCAATCAAAACTTCTTATTTAGTCATAAAATTGAATCAATTGGGATTTCCAAACATGTTACCAGAGTGCTTAGTCTCATATATGCTCGGTAGTTTCATATATGCATCAAATCCGCATGACATTAAACAAGGTATTCCACAAGGCCTGGGGCTTCTACTATTTTTTCCATGAATAACCTACATGAATTAGTTCTGGCTGCCACCTAACTTTTTCAGTGATTGCTGTATTTCAGAAAGTATTCAATTGAGTACTGGAATTCTTAGGCATTATTTTGGATGAAAGCCAATCCTGGAGTGGATCCAAACAAAGCCTTTGTATGAACTGCAGCATCGAATGAAAAATTGGCCGGTCAAAGAGGTTTGTGAACATCTACTTTGCGAGAGTGAGAACCTGCAATGACAAAAGAATTTTTGGATATTGCATACTAGTTTGTAGATTATTTTTCATCTGTTTACTCCGACGCCACTTGTGAATCATTTACCCTAAAACCAGCCCATAACGTTAATATTCCTATTTTTCAAATCAAAATGTCTGAAATGTTTGACAAACTCTCTCATCTTGATCCAAAATAAAGATAATGAATCAGATGCATCAACCCCTTGCATTATCAAATACTGCAGCTTCTTTCTTTCCCGTCCTTTCTATTACATTTTCAGTATATCCTTTCCACAGGAACCTTCCCTATTAATTGGAAACAAATAGCCGCCTTTATGACAAAGGCGGCGATTTGAGCACCATTCCAAAGCTATTTGAAAGCCTCAATAATGGATTATTTAAAAACAATGTTCTCTTTTGCTCCAGGAGCAATATGGACTCCAATCCAATGTCTTAATAATGGATTATTTAACAACAATTTTCTCAACTACTTTGCTCCAGGAGCAATATGGACTCCAATCAGGTAAATCCACCGAACTTAATTTAGTCAATTACACAGATTACTTGTCGAATACAATGGAGACTAGTTTCTAGGTAGATTCTATCTGACTTCTCCAAAGTATGTGGCAAAGTAAATCGTAAGTTTTCAATACTCTTTACTATTTTGGTATGTCAGGGTCTTTCGTAAACTTGATGATTACCTCAACGAGCGAACGCAAGCAATAAAAGCAAAAAAATTTCATATCCAAAGACATTTTAAAAGCATCGAAAGTTCCTCAAGGATCTCACTTGGGTCCCCTGCTTTTCAACATTTTTATAAATGTCATGTCAGGCATCTCTTGTGGAACAACCCTCTTTTTATTGACGATCTCAGAATATTCTCCAAGATTACTGGTCAAGCTGATCTTGACGTCATCTATTATATATTATAAATATAAACAAATGCCACCTGATGAGATTTTACCGATGCAAAAATCTAACTAGTATCAACTATCATATCGACAACATAGCTCGAGATGATGTTCCTAACATTAAACACCTTGGAGTCATACTTGATCCAACATTAAGCCTCATTTCACATATTTGGTCATCAGTAAACAAAGCGCTGAATTTTGGGTATATAAAAAGGATAACATTGGAAAATGGCGAGTTTTCATCGTGCTGGAAAATTGCACATGTGATTCCTTGTCTTAAAAAAAACAATACTCAAGAAATATCCTAGTGTCGCCCCGCTCACAATTTCGAAGGTTATTCCAAACATAGCACAACCACAGCCATCCTCGAAGTTACAGACGATATTTTTAGATTTACTGATAATAATCAAACAACATGTATTATTTTCATGGTGGTTCTTCGGGTTGTAAGGCCGACGTATGTTTAGAGAAGATCTCGACGTTTCGCCAACACGAGTGGTTAGCATTTTCAAGAGATATTTTCAAAGTTTCTGGTTTCTTAATTCGCTGTCAAATGCTTGACATTTGTTATACGTTGTCTCAATAAATACCTGTGATTTGACATTCTTACATCTGATTGGTCCATAGCGTTAGCTGACATCATAGAATCGTTCGTACCGTTATTTTGTGGGTAGGGAGCTAATTGAGAATTTTTGAGAACTGGAAGCCAAACCTTGTTCAATTGTAGTCCTTCTTCGGTTCTGTTGAAGTTGTTGTGGTGTTTCTGAATTTCAATTGCTTCCCGGAAGAGTCTTGGGTAATAGGCAGATGTTGAAGAGATGACTTGGGTTTCTTCAAATTTCACTGTATGGTTATCGTTGTTGAGAGTATGTTCTACGACAGCAGATTTCTGTGTGTGCCCTAACCGACAGCAAGCCTTGTGTTCTTTGATTCTTGTTTTAACGGAGCGTTTCGTGGTTCCGATATAAACGCTGCCACAGGAACATGGAATGCGATAAATCCCAGAAGAGCATAGTACGTATTTAGATCAGCGAAGGACAAACGGATGAATCTTGAAGAGAGATATCGGTATAACTTGTCTAGTCTCATTTGTAAATTGAGTAGATCTCAAACTCCAAACTATCCATGGAGAAAATTGAAGAAAATTATTGAGATTCATCACCTACACACAAGTCACAATGTTCCCAAACCTAACCAAATTATTCAGTTTCAAAAGAGCTTTTCCCACATGTCAGCTAAAATTCTCACTTATAATTACACGAGAGCTTTTTTTGTCGAAGTGAACTTGACATGTATTAATGAGAATTTTGTTGCCTGGCAATTTAACGAAAAAAATTGCCCCTGACAAAATTACGAGTCCGTAGGACGAGTAATTTTTTCTGGCAGTTTTTTGAGTTGAATTGGCTACTGGCATCAAAATTCGAATAATAAATGTCAAGTTCACTTCGACAAAAAAAAGCCAGAGTGTAATTCGGTAAGACAATTTAATAACTTGGTCCATTTGGATATTTTATTTATCCCAATAGGATAATTCTTATACCATCCTTCCGAATTTGTTTTTTGTCAGAAAGGATTTGGAGTCAAAAAAAATGTTTCACATGTGATATGGTTTCCTCGTCTTCCCATAATTTGTTTCAACAATTTTACAGGACATACACAATCTTCTTCAGTGTTTGCTACCAACCATTTACTGTCGGCCAACTTCTGATTTCCACCTTGTGCTGTCTTCGAAAACACTGGGTTATATTCAACTCTTCCGGTCTCTCTTCCACGGTTTTCTGTCTCGATTTTAAAGTAGAATACCTTACAATTTGCTGCTTCTCTACCTCTTCATGCCAATTCATAGACAGCAATATGATAAAAAAAAATTTGAAGGCCTACAGGTTCTTCTTCACTCCAGATCAGTGCCATTTCAAAAATTTCTTGTTTTGTGACAGCCTTAGAACTCACCTTCCTTTTTTCTGGGATTGCTTACAAAATTTTGCGTTTTGTGTTGCGTGCATTTCTCGCTTTCTTAAACTGTATGTCCGTGAACGGATTAAAAATTCTTTGAAGTACTTCTCTTGTAACATTTTTGCTGAATTGTTCGTTTTGACTGCACTCTCTTTATAGTCTTCTCCATTGTTCTTCTTCATGTTGAATGCCCAGTCACATAAAATAGAAGCTAACTCTTCAGTGGAAGTTTCTGCAATGAGTTCATATTTTTTTTCCAAATAAAACATCGCAAATTGTCGCCAAATTGACGCAGTTGAATTCACAGTATTGCGAGGCACACTATTATTGATGGCTTCTTCAATTTCTCCACTCGAAGACTGTCCAAATCGCGACATTTCCACAAACAAGATACCTTTCTGACAACGCAACTTTGAGAAAAATTGGCATAACGTCATCAAAAGTTTGTTTACAATACTGGTTGTCATGCTATCAAAAATTAGGTTCCGTTTTGTCGCTGGAAAAGTTAGGGCAAACTATTTTTGCTGTCATAATGACAAAACACCGCGAAATTAAATTGTCAATGAAATTCTTGATAAGACAATTTAATTCATGCAATAAAAATGCCATATGTCGCGGTGTTTTGTCATTATGACTGTGAAAAGAATTTGACCTAACTTTTCCAGCGACAAAACTATCTCTTAATACCCAATATCACAGAATTTCGGAACATTGCATGCTACATGGGATAAGCTATTCCCCACTTCTTAGCTGAAATCCTGGAGACGTCTTTGTTCTCTTCCGTTTCGACTTGTACCATGAAATTTGAATGTCGTGTGTGCGCTGCAGAGAGCATATCAAATGATTCAAATGTATAACTTTATGACTGTCAAGGAACGAACAGGAAATTGCTTCAAAGAGATTTTGAATGCTTTTTGTAGGGTTTATTCGAGTTTTGTGGAGCGGAAAAATGATTAGAGACAATACGCTTTTTATTCTTTGTCATGGTAATCGCTCATGAAGAAGCTGGCATGGAAAATCATCGTTGAGCATCGAATTCGTGTGTGCAGTTTAATTATATCGGAAAATCATTCATAACGAGGCAAAGATGGTTCGAAGAAAAGAATCGCCAAAGTTAGGGTGAACATGCGAAATGTTGTCGTTATGCAATAATGTGGGTGGATCAAATGGTATTATTTATTTAAGGCAACACTTAGTTTTCTTTTTTCTTACCTTTTTCACAATTTTTCATTTGGCACTTTATAATTTTTGGCGAGGAATGCATTTGCAATAACTGAAACGTTATCCTTTTAGCTCAATCAGTTTTAAATTGATTTTTATAGATATCACCACATAAGGGTAAAAAAAATACGTCCAATATGAACTAGTAAGGCAAAATATCAGGGAACACAATTGGACCCATTACTCCAATCTACAATCTACTGACGAGCAAGCGGACCATCTAACTGAGACTATTAGCAGAATGGTAATACAAAATACACGAATTAAACGGATGCGAAGACAAGAAACTAAAAGAAATAAGTGGATCACAGAGGGACTTGTTTGTCATTTCAATTAATCGTAAAAATGCATTACATCGAGGATACAAAGAAGATATACATAACACCACGAAAAGAAAGAAATACATAGAATACAGGGCTTATACAAACAAATTAATAAAATCGGCAAAGCTGAGGTTTTATCAGAATGAAATACAAAACAGCCAAAGCATTCCAAAAAAATTGTGGGAAATAGTTAACAACATCAACAGACCAGAAAAAGATACTGCAATAAAAGAAATACTATGTGAAAATGGAAAAACAACGAAAGATGACAAAACAAAAGCAGAACTGTTCAATAATTATTTTGTGAATGTGGGAAAACAACTCGCTGAAAAAATAACTAAGCCTACTACAGAAATTCCAAGACAAGCTGTGAGTATACACTCATTTTTCCCAAACCGGTTACTGAAAACGAAATCATGGAAATAATAAAATCTCTAAAAAATAAAAAATCACCAGTATATGATGGTATCAGAGCGGAAGAACTCAGCTCTAGAAATTACACCCCATCTAACAACTCTAATAAACAACATATTCCAAACATCTCGATACCCAAACGCATTCAAAAGGTCAATTGTTACCCCCATATTTAAAAAAGGAAACCCCCAGTTAACCAATAACTATAGGCCAATATCGCTCATGCCAAGTTTCAGCAAAATATTCGAAAAAGCGCTTAACGCTAGGATAATGCCATACCTCGAAAAATATAGGTTGATATCTTGCACACAATACGGTTTTAGAAAAGGTCTCTCAACAAACGATGCAATCGCTGCCATGACAGGTGAAATAAACGATCATATAGATAACAAATGACCGGTATTGTGTGTATTTTTGGACTTAGCAAAGGCCTTTGATACTGTTGACCATGTCCAGTTGTTGGAGGCACTGGAGAGTTCGGGAATACGAGGGAATTCTCTACAACTTTTCAGACGTTATCTGGTTGGTAGGAAACAAATAGTCAAAATAAATGATAATGTCAGCTCACAAAGATAAATTACTTATGGTATACCGCAGGGAACTGTGATTGGACCGATGCTGTTCTCAATATATATTAACAGCCTACTAACTATGAAGATAGATGGTTCAATTTACAGTTTTGCTGATGACACGGCCATACTTTACACCGACGACAATTGGAGTAGTTTGAAAATCAAAGTTAAAAATCAAGTCGAAATATTGAAAAATTGGTTCGATCACAAATCACTCACAATTAATTTTGAAAAAAACAAGTTCCTGCCATTCGCAAGCTACGAAAGTCAATTACCAAACTATAATAAACTAATACTAAATGATCAAAAAAAAACCTGGAAATTTTACGAGCAAACCACATTAAATACCTGGGCGTTACAATAGATCCTCGTCTTAGGTGGAATGGACATATTACCCAGATCTCGAAATCGCTGAGATGTATACTACATAAATTTAAATACTTGAGATCTATCCTCGATATTAATCACCTTAAAATAATATATTACGCTTTAGTACAATCTCGACTCCAATATATATACTAAGCTGGGGTGGTATTTTAGACATCCACCTTAAGAAAGCTGAAGTACTACAGAGAAAAATACTTAAAATCATGTACCACAAAAATAATGACTATTCTTCTAACCAAATCTTCATTGACTCGAAGCTACTCGATATCAGACAAATATATATGTACAATATAATCTTGTATATCCACAAAAACAAAATGACACTACAACCAATTAAACACGATTATAACACCCGCACTAAATCAAAGGGTGACATACAAGTGAACGCAACCAAAAAATCCATTGGACAAAATTCATACAAATACCACAGTGGAAAAATATTCAACTTCTTACCGGACATGTACAAGACCTACATTTATACAATCAATAATATTGACCTACTCAAAAACATTTTCAAAAAGTATGTACTCAATATTAATAGGGAAATCGTTCATAACATTCTTATAAAAAAATAAAGACGATGATAATAGTTATTCTAAGTTCAAAATCTGTTATATTTACCATTTATACCGTTACACATTTATATTTTTCACTCAAATATACCGATCAAAATACCGTAATTTGATATTAATTTTATGTTCATATTTTTCTATTATATACTTTTAACTCTTCTATATATACAGTACGCTATGTTGTAAATTGTTTTTCAATCCAACTCATTATTTATGCATTTCGCAATAGGAGTCCCACGCACAACTTCGGTTTTAGTGGGTTTCTCTGTTTCTCTGTTTCTTTATACTGCATTTCTTAATGACACTATTTAATGTTTAATGTATTTATGTATGAATAAAGCTATTATCAAAATAAAGCACATCTCTGTTTTCGACTTCAGTGGAAGAATATTTTTGGTTGCGCCTAGCTGTCGATTGAAAATAAACTTCGCCCGTTATTTTATATAAAATCTATGTTTATGATTACTATTTATATAATTTACTATTTTGAAATACTAAAGACGATAATGCAATCTCTTCCTCGACACTTCGACACTTGAACCACAACCTTTTTTCTACAAAAATAGACTTTACTCACCGGCCGTCTCGAATTTCAAAACCTGCACATATCCGTTTCATTGAAATCGATAAAGAAAACGTGATCTCTGATCTCCAATTGTAATGACCTTGAACCAAAACGTTTACCCATGGATGAGGACACCAGTACACACAAACACTCACTCACGGAGTGGAAGAAAGATAACACCCCTGCATCAACGTATAGAGCACTATTCCTACAGCAAATGTCCCGTTACCAACATTTCCTGATTATTAACACAGACGGATCACAAACGGACGAGGGTACAGGGGCAGCATTCATTGTAGATGACAATCCTTTTACGTGGACATTAAGCCAAAACTATTCTATCTTTTCGGCAGAGATGTACGCAATCTGGCAGGCACTGTTATATTTTTCAAGAGACCGAGAGATGGCTCGATACTCCAGTTTTTCGATTTTCACAATTTCGGTGGACATATTTTTTCTTTTAATTTATTGCGTAACTCTGGTTTACTTTTTTGACGTCAAACTTTACACTGACACTTCTAATAAGTTATTGTTCGTTGCTATGGTTGCTATGGTAACGCAATATTTTGTTTATGCAGGGAATTGGTCTAGGCTAACTAGATATCAATACATCCTCGTATGTGGGCACGTTGAAGTGGAGGGCAATGAACAAGCAGATACCCTGGTACTAAAAGGGGCTTCAACGCCACTGATCGGGCCAGACCCATTCTGCGGACTTGGAAAATCTTACTTCCAAGAAAACTCAATAAAACTGAAGGAGCAATGAAAGCAACATACTGGCAAAGACTTCCAGGGCTAAGGCAAGCCAAAGAACTCCTCTGCAATTTCAACCGAGTAAGATCGAAGACACTGATTAACCTTAGCAAAACTAGTCTGAAGACAATCACGGTATTTCTGACGGGGCACTGCAGACTCAAAGAACACCTAAGGAAGCTATTAGGCTTGGAGGAGGACAGCACCTGCAGATTCTGTGGGGAACATCCAGAAACACCCCACCATAAATTGAAAGAGTGTTATGCTGTATATCACAAGAGACTGAATATACTGGGGTCACACCAGCTTACGGTGGGAGAAATACCACGAATAGACCCTTCCTCAAAATCCTTAAATTCCTTAAGGAATTGAGGCCTGAGGAGCTGCTGTAAACGAGAACACCTTGAGATAGCAGAAGAAGATGGGGCACAATAAATCTAATCAGGTCGCAGCGCATCAGTCACCATCCACACTTACCATTACCATTACCAAGGTGGTGTATGGAGTTAGTAACAAGGCCTATCCAGAACACATGGCTAATGACTAAAAAAATTAAGTAAACTCATTTCACTTTGCAATATCTCTCCAATGTGCTGGCCCATTACTTTAGTTTTTATTTTAGATGATTGAACTGACAAAATGTAGAAACAATCATCGAAAATACCCCAACAGATTTCCACGTTATTCAATCATCTCTAGACACCTAGGCTAATTACGAGAGTTTTCATATAAATAAATAATCGTGTAATGTGTCTGTCTCGGCTTCAATTAAAAATTATCCAACACATTTTAGTGAAACTTGCATGCACGCAAAGATGTCGCGTTCATATCTCTAATTTCATTTGTTTCGAAATAAATTGTGGTGGTTTTCTTGTTCTGCAGAGACACCAGGTATTCAATGATCTTATCAGAGACAAAATTGAAATCCAACATTATCACCGTTCTTTGTCCGGACATTTAAAACAATTTGTTTGAATGGATTCGGCATTTGAGTGAGGGGGTTTGTAAGAACTTTTTTTTCGTGAATGCATTCACATACCGGGTCGGCCAATTTTTAGGATTATAAATCAACATTTGGCAAAACGCTCCAACACATCGATTTTTGATTTGAGAGGGAACTAATTTTCAGTTTTTTCCTCCCTCATAGCTTTAACCCTGTAGCTAGGTAGTGAACACCCTCAAAATTTGAGTACGGGAAACGGGTCGTGCCATACCTCTTTTTTAAGGTCTCATCGAGTTCTTTATGACCTTACAATTTCGTCCAATTATTTTCATCGACAACGAAATGACAGCTTGTCAAAATCTTGGAAATAGACTATTGTTTTCTTGATGAAAATAAAATAATCAAAGTTTTAAGTTTCAAAATCAGGTGTACATGTCAAATTTATCCTACAAACTGTTCAACATATCCACCATCAACATTCGTGCAATAATTTCTCTAACAGTCTGCAACATATCGACAGTTATTGTTTGACACTCTACAGTAATGCGTTCTTGCAGAACTTGAAGAGAAACAGGCTGTGTTTTCTGAACTGTATACTTCGGATGGCTCAGAGAAAGAAGTCTAGATAGGAACGATCAGGATACCTTGCAGGCTACTCAATAGAAGAAAGAGCAAAAAAAAATTAAATTGCAATTGTGCCAAAACTAATGATCTGACACCGCCTGTTTTATGCACACATAAAGTACACATGATTCGTTACCTTCATGAGAAAGACCAATCCTACTTCTCGAAACATGACTGATTTATGAATTTTTTAAAAAATTGCAAAAATTTCCGGTTTTTCCTGTTTTTCTCTATTGCTAATGATTCGATCAGGTCATAAAACATCCCGTTTTGTTCGTATTTCAATTATCTACAATTATTTTCTTGGAACAACCAGATGGATTCGCTAGTTTTCATTTTATGAGCAAAACAATAAAAATAACACGATTTTTGTTATTTAAATGCTTATAACAAATTAATAAATGACAATTGCGAAAACAACAAAATATATCTACGGACTGTCTTTCATGTGATGGCATAGTCGGTTTGCTACTAGTATTTTTATTAAAAACTTACTCAATTTAATTATGCTCTATTGACATTTTAACATTTTGAACGGTCTGTCAGATAAATTTGACGTGTACGCCTGTTTATTAATCTTGAAAATCATTAAGTATTTTATTAAAGGAGAGAAGTATCGTTCATACTGCTTCTAAGATAATAGTATATTTCCAAGATTTTGACAAGCTGTCATGAGACCTTTAAAAAGAGGTATGGCACGACCCCTCTCCACAATTTAAATTTTGAGAGTTGTTAAAGGTAAAGGGTCAAAGCTCTGGGGCTGCAAAAACCTGAAAATTAGTTCCTTCTCAAATCAAAAATCGACGTGTTCGAGCGTTATTGCAAATTTTGATTTTAAATCCTACAAATTTAGGAACTAAGTTTCAATTGCGATACCTATTCCCTGTATATCCCGCATCACTATCAAAATATATCCCCGTGTTAAACTCCATCTCTTACTTTCCCTTGAGTATTCAAACAAGTCCCAAATCCGAAGATCTCAGTTTCTCACCTAGGAAAAGAATGGTAGGAATAAATATTTAATGTTGGTCAAGCGCTATCCATATTTGTGTAAGTTTCTCATAAAGACGCTGCCTATCCTCAGAAAGACTTCCGAACCACATACGTTGAGTCGTGCGACTACAATAGCACCACTACGACACCCCAAGTTGTGATCGATTGTGTTCGAAAATCAACACTGGATGACTCATACTGAATACACGTTAAAAACTTGTTCAGTAGTATATTCGAACGATTCATCCAGATCGTAATCAGATGAAAATTTTAAAGAAGAGTAAAATAAATCTCATGAAATGATGGAAATGTGCAAAGTAGCAGACTGAAAACAAAACAGTTCGCTTTCATGAAAAGAAAAAATGAAAGGAAAAGGTAGGAACGAAGCTGAAAAACTTATGGGAGAAAAAGCCTAATGGAGATTATCAAAAAAAGAGGACATTTATTCAAAAACTAATAAAACATTATATGGCGGAAAATACAAGTATTCCTAACAAACACAACAATTATTATGAGGATCATTACCATAATAAATAAACTTACCTGAAGAAAAGAAGAACCAGCTACAGTGAGCACACAATTTAGAAAAGGAGCGAGGTACTTTTACTGACCTATTCCGAGTAAATAATCTACAAACTTTTCCAAAAAGTGCACCAAAGTACCCCGCACGAAAACTTATAGGAAATTGGCTCTCGGCCGAATTGTCTGAATTTTCATTATTTTATAGTAGGATGGGTCTTTAGAAAAATGTGTGAATTCAAATGATTTTGTATTATGTCGTTTCTGAGATAGAAGCGGTCAAAGTTCTTAAAAACGTCGTACTTGGGCAGGATTGACAAAGAAAAAAACTGTTTTGTCATTCGAAATAAGACAAATTCAGGATGAAAATATACTTATCGAAACTCGTTAACATGTCCAATTATAATCTTATTGATGAAAGTACATTAGTGTGTATACGGGGAATAGTAAAAAAAGTGGTTTTTCGGAATTTTTGTTATAGCCCTCTACCAAAACCAACAAGCTATATTTTAGCAAGACATTATAGTTTTGATCTATCCTAGCTGATAAAAACGTTTTTCGTTTCTAGATGGCTTTCTCTGTAATATGAATTTTTAAATTTTGGATTATACCTCTATACTCAAAACAATTGACTGATCGTGTCTTACCATAAAAAAAATTTATTACTGCTGTTGATTGGACGAGAAAGGTAACTTTCTGATGAATTCAGTTGTTCAGTATTACCTATCTTCCAGATACAGGGTGCGTAACATTTTTTTGTTAGGTCATTTAATCAATTGACATTGATTATTTCAACATAGTCTGATATGATGCAGAAACTAGGCATACAGGTGGCACAGTGATATATGTAAGAAAGGACTGCAAATATAGAGTATACCAAATAAATGTAATAGATAAAGTTTGCTGGTGTTTGATAATTAAGTTAAATATTCATGGAGAAAATATCTTACTAGGCTCATTGCATAGGTCACCCAGCTCAGACTTCAACTTATTTTTTGAACAATTCAAAGAATGGGCAGAAGATATTTTCGACCAAAATAATAAATGTGTTATTGTGGGTGACTTTAATCTGAATATGATGGAAAACAATCAAAATAACAGAAATGTCATACAATTTAAAAAATGTATTTCATCTATTGGAGTAGAGCAACTCATTCAAGAACCTACAAGAATTACTATAGCTAGTAAACAGAGAAAACTTAACTTATAACATACATGAAGTCCCAAAAATAACTGATCATAGTATAATTTCCATCTCACTGAAGAAAATAACCACAGGTAATTGTCAAATTATGAGAAAATATAGGGACTACAGTCAACCTAAACTTGACTTAATCAATGAACAGTTAATTTTTTGTGAATGGGACCTGAATTCCATGAATGTTAACGAAATATATACAGATATAGTCAGCAATATTGTTCAGGTGGTTGATAATGTTTCACCCATTAAGTGTTTTACCAATAATAGAAACCAAGTACCATGGTATGATTATGAAATTGCAGCCATAGTTCGTAACAGGGATATGTCATATAAATCGTTTAAAAACTCCGTTATCAAGGAAGAAAAAATTATCCTTTGGGAAAATTACAAAAAGTTCAGGAATGAAGTGGTCAATCTAATGAGAAAGAAAAAATATGAATATTTTGAAAAGGCCATCGACCATTGCTCTGATTCCAGAAAAATGTGGAATACTCTAAAATCATTGATAAAACTTAGCAATGAAATGTTACCAACAGAAATTATCTTTGAACTACAGGGTAGAAATACTAAAGTTAAATTAGATATGGAGAAAGCTGAATTGCTCAACTCATTTTTATCAACAGTATAACAGAAATAAAATACCGCTTGTGAATAACTGGACAGCTACAGATCTTCCGCCAATTGAATGTGAAATGTGTGAATTTAAGAATTTAACAATGAGTGACTTGAGAGAAATTGTTTCTACACTTGATAATAAATCTAGCTCCGATATAATGAATAATAAAATTTTGAAATCTGTATTCCCAGTTATTGGTCATGTCATACTAAATTTTGTTAATACATCCCTAGCCACTGGTGTATTTTCTGATGAACTTAAATTGAGTACTATTATACCAATTTCCAAAATCAACAATAATAATGAAGCAATTAACTTTAGACCCATAACTTTACCTTCTTTGGAAAAGATACTTGAAACTGCAGCCTATAATCAGATTCGTGAATATATAGAACGTAATAAAGTATTAATGGATTATCAGTCAGGGTTTCGTGCAAAGCACTCATGTGAATCAGCACTCCAATTAACAATAAGTAAATGGAAATTAATAATAGATGATAATAAATACATAGTAGCGGTATTCCTGGACTTTAAGAGAGCCTTTGAAACCATTGATATTGATTTGTTATTAGAGAAACTCAAATATTATGGTATATCAGAAATAACATACATGTGGTTTCAAAGTTATCTTCTGAATAGGCTTCAAAGATCCAGAGTGTATGGAACACTTTCAAGTGAAATGCCGGTGACCTCAGGAGTCCCCCAAGGTAGTGTTCTTGGCCCACTATTATTTATACTATATCTCAATTCTCAATGACATCAACTACATCCAAGATTGTGAATTTTTCAATGTTTTTGCAGATGACACTCTCACTGCTGCAAGCGATTATAGTTTGGAAAATGCTGTTGATAAAATTAATCGTACACTCGAAAATATTTCCCGATTCCTTAATATTAACAAACTCAAACTCAATGTATCAAAAACAAAAGCTATGATAATCACTACTAAGTATAAATATACCCAAATTGATAAAACAGCCCTAAATATTCAAATAAATAATGAAAAGATAATGGTTGTCGAAGATATTAAATATCTAGGCTTCTTAGTAGATGATAACCTAAGTTTTAGAAAACATTTTCAATATATCTATAAAAAAATTTGAAAAACTTTTCTTTTTTAGTCGTGTTCGCAGTATGCTTAGCCCTAACACAGCATTAACAGTCTATAGAACAATATACAGCCTCATTTTGATTACTGTCCAAGTTTACTAGCTTTGTTAGATGCTAACTGTATTGATTCCTTGCAAAAACTACAAAACAGGGGTGTGCGTTCTATCTTGAAATGTAGTAGATATGCACCTACTAACTCGATGCTTTCTACATTGAATTGGCTCTCTGTGAAAAATAGATCGTTTCTGTTTTCAATGATATTCATTTTTAAAATTTTATCAGGAAATGCACCAAAGTACTTTGATCAATTCATAACATTCAACTATGAGATTCATAATTATCAAACAAGGAGAATCAATGATTTTCATGTCCAAAGAACGAATTATTCGCATGCTAAAAAATGGCTGTTTCATAATGGCTTGGTGAAATTTAACGATCTTCCATATGATATTAAGAATGCTAATAGTATTGAACAGTTTAAAAATCTTTTAAGTCAGCACCAAACAATATTCTTTAACATATATTGACACACCTATTCTGTCTGATTTTTTATTGTGATTATTCTTCTTTTCTTATATCATTAAGTAATATGTTTATATTAGCATTTCTATTTAATAAAGATTTACTTTGCTTTTATGGGATATCTCAAAAACTGTTCCGTTAATTTGATCATAATTAAACTCGCACTGTTTTGAGAATGTTGACTATTATACAGGGGTCACCATTTAAAACGAAACAGAAGAAATATCTGATTCCACGTTCATTAAAAAAAAATCGCTCGTACACGTAATCACATTTGTCAAGGGGGAGGTTTTTTGTTACCATTTTTAATACTGCAATTTCAACCCTCTAGGGAGGGTGGGACCAAATATCTAACGGCTCTTTTCTGTAGAGAGAATATTATTTTAATAAGTGTTTTGCTACAGACTCCCCAGAAAGCAATGCCATAGCTTAGATGCGATTCAATGAGGGCATAATATGCTGACTCGGTAGCAGTAAATCCCAAATTGTTGGAAATAATTCGCATTGCATAGCATCCCGAAACGAGCTTTTTGCTAAGATTTGAAATGTGTGAATACACACATTTCATCAATCTGAAGTCCAAGAAATTTAGTAGTTTCTTTACTTTCTATAGTATTATTGCCAATTAATAGTACAGGTAGCTTGAACGGAGGCTTAGTATATTCGTTTTGGATACATTCAATGATAGTAAATTTGAATCAAACAATTCTTTAATGCGGCCAATATCTCTAGAAATGGTTTGAAATAGGTTAGCCTACACGCAAACTCAAGAACGTATTATAATTAACGAATTCAAAAACCACATATATCGTAATACCGTAAACTTTAAAAATAAATATCTTAAAAACGCAACATGCAAAGTTGACAAAACTTTCACATAGTGAATATTTTCAAAATAGTGTGAGTAAAATTAAGTCCACATTAACGAAATGGTTTTTGAGATATTGAGAGTACATATTCGAACGCATTTATTCTTCCCCTAAACATGCGTCAAATGACAATCAACCCCTCTTCCGTACATCGCATCAGGCAAATATGTGGAGTATTTGTCGAGCATTTCATGCATTCCTGCTTTTGTCGCCATGAGCCGCGTTGAAGATGATGGAATTGCAAACGGATTAGAATTTTGTTTGTGTTTGCCAAATCGGTAAGAATTGAGTTTTATTGAAAATGTCGGCGATACATATCGCAGAAACTACTTGGCGAAGATGGGATTGGATTTCGGCGGATGAGATCCTCGATGCGTTGCGGTAGTTTGGGATGGAATGGCTTCCGGGTATTTTCTAGGATGAAAGGAATCCCTTCAAGCGAGATGTAAATTACAAATTGGGTTTTTGCATTGAAATGTGGTGCCATCATAATATGTTGCAACAACCCACCCTTATCTTGTCTGTTAACTGAAATCATTTACGGAGAGATTTTCTTCTCGGTACAATGGCGGTCATGAACCCCCCCCCTAATTTTAGATCAACTGTTTATCTTAATTTTCTTTTATTTTGTGTGATTGTCTGAACCATGGTCGAATAATATCGTATAAATACAGATGCATTGGCATATCTACAACACGGATTGTTTTGAAATCGCTCTAATTATTGGCGCGCGGGTTGCGGGGAAGAGAGTAGGTAGATCTTCCCACAACCGACAGGAGCGCACGTATTTGATAAAAAATAGAGTTCAACCACAAGAAAAAATACTGAATTTGAAATAATGATGAAAATATCAACGAAAGTGATAGAATATACAATCCGATTGGACTTCGTGAGATAGAAAAACTCGCATGACATACCTGATGTCATGCAATATTTCATTGACTGAGATAGTATCGATCCTTATAAAATTAGGTTCACAAAGTTCGCAAAATGAAAAATAATAGACTTCTAAGACTTTCATTTCCGAAGATTGGAAAGCTGAAGACAGCCGACTGAAGAAAAACAGAATGAAAAAGTATTGACTAAAAAATGGTAATTTATATATTCAATAAATACATGGGCTGAACTTAGGTTTACTTTGTTACAAAACGGTTTCTCAGGGGTTTCGTGTTGGGCTCTCAGAAGAAGAAAAACGCAGAGGAACAGATGATGGTTTTATTTCGTCAGTCGAGTGTTGACTGTTGACAATAAGAGGGCTAGAATGAATTAAATTACAGTTACAATGTCCAACAACATGGACAGAAGTAGTAAAAGGAAAGTTACCTACCTAGAACAAATTACAGGCACAGAAAAATATATACCCATAGGGATATATTGATTACTTTTAACCACGAGTAATTACCCAGAGCCTCACTCAAAGCACTAGAACATGGTTCACAAAGGGAAAAAAAACTCTAACGCTACCTTAAAGAGGCGAACACGCATTTTTTACTTCACAGCTAGTTCAAAAAACGTTAAGAAAAAAACAATGAAGGTAGGACAGGAGTTATACGTGAATCCGTTGATCCCTGATATCAATAAACTATAGGCAACCCACGTTGACGACGTTCATTGGGGTCGTCTATCCCATTGGTGTATTGGGACCTTTATTTTGATTTATAAAACTCAGTGGCGGTGACCGTTGTCGCCCGACAAAAGATACAAACCCGACCGTCAAAGACTACTGTTAAATTTGGCATCTCTACAACTTGAAATCTGATTAGGAAAATACAATTCAACGAAACGATTGTGGACCCTCAGCCAATTATAATGGTACCATTTTTGTTTTGCGGAAATGCCCTGTTGTCAAGTTGATCTCTTCGGAATCCTGGGAATCTGATATGAAAAAATCAGTGTAACGTCTCGATTATAGACCCTCAACCTATTTTAATGGTACTCTTTTTTTTGCGGAAATGATAACTGGAAATCTGATATGAGGATAGTTCTGAGTGGATACCATACTACTCGATAAGATGAATTGCGCTATGAAATTTAAACCTTGCAGAAATGCGCCAATGTTGCCAAGTCGTTGACGTCAACTTCATTTCCATGGCATCAAAAATTACGGCGTGTCTCTTTCTGCTGGTAGTTTATAGAATGCGAGCGCAGCGAGCATCTGCTGTGATTTCAACTTTTCATACTAATCAGTGACCGAATTACCAGCAACTTTAATAGTTAGGTTAGCAGGGTAAGGTTAGGTTGTGTCCCTTTTTTAGAAATTCGGTCCATGGGTGACAACGTGGGCAGTCAGAAGAAAGAGACACGCCGAAGGCTGAAAATCTATATTAATACTCTACATTGAAATTTTCTATAAAGCTTCTCTGAATGATTTCCCGCATCTATAAGTTTGCAACAGCGCATTTCCTCAATGTCAAAATGTCATAGCAGGAACCACCTGGTTGAATAGAATAATGTCCACTTCGATTCATCTTCATATCAGATTTCCAGTAATCCGAAGTGACCAACTTGGCAACAGAGCCTTTCCGCGAAACAAAAATGGTACTATTAGATTCGCCTGATGGCACGAAATGGTGACGTTCAATTATTTTTTCCATAACTGATTTCCAGTAATCCCAATTGATCAAAACTTGGCAACCGCGCATTTCCTCAATACAAAAATAGTAACATTAGAATAGATTGAGGGTCTATAATCGAGACGTTCAACTGTATTTTCGTATCAGATTTCTAGTAATCCGAAGAAGTCAACTTGGCAACAGAGCATTTCCGCAAAGCAAAAAGGGTACCATTACAATTGGCCGAGGGCCCATAATCGCGACGATCAATTATTTTTTTCACAGCAGATTCCCAGTATACCAAATTTTTACCGACTTTGGAACACATTCAGTTGAACATTTCATCCCCAACTTTCTCAACAAAGCCGCTTTTTCTGTGATATCAGCTGGAAATCTAAAAATGAATCCAAATTTTGATATACATTTGTTAGACTTTTTGGCAATTTTTTTTAAATGCATCATCCAAATACCTAATGAAGTAGTAAATGTTTCGTGAAGTGTCTATTTCATTATCTCCACATATAAAGGTTTGAATACACGTATTAATTTCATTTTGTTCGACAAAAACAGATTGATACCCACTGTAACGCCTATGGTACTTATAGTCCGGGAGTGACAGATTTCGATGACCAAGTTCCTCTCAAGCGAAAATTAGTGGAATGCATCAGAGAGTTATATTATAAAGCTTCGTGAACGTCAGCTGCGGTTCCGTGGGGGAGATGAGCGGTGGTAGCCTCCCACGCACAAAGAAAAAGAAATGTATTCAATTTTGTTTTCCTACCTGAAAACATGTTAAATTATCGCTGAAGCAATATCTTGATAAAAGAAAAAATCAGCTGACTATAGCATCTGCAATAAATTGTCAAAAGCTGTGTTGACAACAGCCCACCCTTCCCTACCTTAGGGGTCAAATATATATTGTGGAGACGACTTCGAGTTTTACTTAGCCTCTATATACTGAAACTCCACTTCGAGGATGAACTACTTCCTTCACATAAACATTGATATTCAACAGCGTTGACAAACGATCAGGCACAACATACTCTACAAAACCATCTGAAGACGCAAGTAATGATTTTTTTCGGTACTTTAGATTTTGAAACTTGTAAGTAATACATGTTTAAGTTGCATGATAAAGTCACATTTACCCTCCTTCATTCTTCGATTGTTATTGAATTGAATACGTATAATGATACAATTTTTACTATGATACAGACTTATGAGATGTGACAACGCCCTACTCAATATCACGACTACAGATTGTGACCATTCACGACTTCAGACCAGGATGTAAACAGCTGGGTCCAGTACAATACTTTATAGATTCATGGTAGCGATAGACTGTGAATTTTCCACAACCGACAGGAGCCCACGCATTTGACAAAAATAGGGTTCAATCACAAGAAAAAAAATGCTGAATTTGAAATGATGCCCCTTTCGTACTATTGCTCTTGCTGCAGTATGTTCTCATTTAATTTAGTACGTAATCGGATATGCCCTTTCTTGTGATCTGCGCCTGCCCCTGAAAAAGTTAAGTGGTGGAATTGAACTTCTACTGGATATTTAACATCTCGAGATTTTCTAACATAGTTCAGTAGGACAATTCATGTACTTGAACTTCCAATATGTTATTCTAGACTTGAAATCATCTTGTCACACGACTCCGAAATATTCAGTTTCCAAATATCATGAATGAGTAACTTTTTATTCTATTTTGTCACCATTTGTTTCGTTAAATATATTTTTTTTTTGCGGAATAGTAAGTAATACTGTTTTTTTTTTTATTTCAGGTGAGTTCGTGATGCTTTTTTTCATTTGTGCGTGAAGATCACATATTTCCGTAAGTAAACAATTACTAACAATATAACAGAAATGAAATTTTATTGACAATTAATATTCTAATTAATTTGATGATGCCATATATGTATATAAATACAAGTGTTTTGACTCCTCATTGAGGATGTTCCTATTAGTATTCTAATTCAAACTCAAAGCCTATTCTTGTTAATATAACATTCTGGATGTAACGAAAACTCACTCTTTATTAAACTACCTAGAGGTAAACTTGAAGTCCGTTATAGTACTATAATAATAATAATAATAATAATGTTCAGATCAGATGGTAGCACTACTAGGTGTAGACCTCTGTTTTTCATCTTAAGCACAACTACAGCAACATACTTGTAAAAATAAAAAGAAAAAATATATTCCAAACATAATATATTTATATCAGAGAGAGAGAGAGAGAAACGAGAAAAAACATTCAATTGATTGGAAGCAGTAAATTTTGTTTATTTAGAAGTTGGTTCTTGAGAGCCTTCTTAAACGATATTTGAGACTTGGTTTTCAATCCAGAGGGCAGTTCATTGTATACTTTGCATATTTGGTATGAAAATGAGCTTTTCAATTGTTCCGTTCGGTGCTGTGGGGGAGTGAGAAGATGTTTAAATCTCACGTTCAAGTTGTGTACGTCAGTGCGATACTTTATTTTATGTGTGAGATACTGAGGTTCCTTGGTTTGAATTATTTTATGATAAAGACATGCTGCGCGTAGAAGCCGTCTGTTCGCCATGTTCAGCCAGCTCATGTCCTTGAGTTCATGTGAGATATGCTGACGTCTTCTCACTCCACAGATAAGGCTTAAACAGGAATTCTGTACCACTTGAATTCTCCTTATATCAGGTGCATTCAAGCATGGCTCATATACAACATCGCCAAAGTTGAACTTGCTCAAAACGGGCATCACACAGCATCTTTTTACCATTCCTGTTGAGATATTGCCTATTTTGAAGTATCGTATTGATATTGGAATAGGCCATGCGCATGCAATTATTGATATGATAATTTAATTTGAGTTTAGTGTCAAATATCATTCCAAGATTTCGCGCTTTCTCCACCGGTATAATTTGGTTTCCATCATTATGTATAACTATTTGTCTTGATACTTCTGCTCTCGCAGTTTTCGGACCGAATACCAACATAGAACTTTTTGCGGGATTGATTTTGGGCGAATGGTTTTTCGACTAATTAATGATATTGACAAAGTCGTCATTCAATTACCTTTCTGCTGTGGCTATATTTTTAGTAGAAAACGAGAGATACAACTGAGTGTCATCTGCGTATAGGTGCATCTTGCAGAAGGTCTCGGCACTACCAATACTGGAAGTGTATAAAGTGTACAATAAAGGGCGTAATATTGAACCTTGTTGTACGCCTGAAGAAACTTGAGCAGGAGATGATAAAATTTCATCAACTCTCATTATTCGCGTTCTCTGCGACAGATAGCTTCTGAAAAAGTTTACCGCATATTTTGAGAGACCAATGGATTTCAAAATAGCCAGCAAGGTGTCACGGTTTATGGTATCGAATGCTGTTCTACCAACATGAGGATATTAGTTTTACCGATTCCGTTGTTTTGAGAATATCATCGGTTATTTGTAACAGAGCAGTTTCACAGTTGTGAGATGGCCTGAAACCAGATTGAAATTCGGGAAGGATATTATTTTCAGCAACATATGACCTGAGTTGTTTTTCCATAGCTTTTTCCAAAACTTTTGAAAGGGTTGGTAAAATACTAATGGGTCGTAGGTCTTTGAAGTCACATGGTTTGCTCGTTTTCGGTATGGGTCTGACTGATGCTTGTTTCCATGCATCTGGAAAACAATTGGTTACCAAACTTGTGTATATGATATGAGTTATGTAGATATGGTAGGATGATTGGGGAACATTGGAGTAGCATTTTGATATTCAGTCCATCATAACCTTGTGCATTTGACTTAATTGTGTACAGTATCTCGTAAATGAAATGGCTGAGTCCATAGGACGCTTTAACATCCATGAAAATATTGCTGGAACATTATGATTTGAAACGATAGTCGTTGTCCACCGATGTTTCATCCTTCTTTACTCCCATCTACCTACCATGATGATGAATTTCTGTCAGAAAGCAACTACTCCTCTTGCTAAGACCATGACGGATATTGAATTATATCAAACAGATACTTGTGGAATGTTCGTCATTGCAGAGGACACTTTTTTGGCACGAATTTGATGTTGATTCGTACAGGAAGGCCACCTGCAGACTAGTTGCGGGGTTTCGTCTCTCATCAAAATAGCATAGGTCAGTACAAACAGATTTGAGGCCATCTGATATAATCACTACAATAGCCTACACTGTGTATGGATGGACGTAATAATATAAGCGTAAAAAATATTTTCAAAAACAAGTTGTTGTTTATTGAATTGAACTAAATAGTGAAGATGATATTTGGTGAATTAAAAACGAAGAACTTTTAAAAATTTGAATATTTCCTCAAAAGCTTGTACGATTCTCGCCTCAAGCAGTTTTTTTTCATATTTTAGTTGAATAGTTATACATTGTTGTTGTAAAAAAATTGTTATTTCCGTCAACCTGTTGCACCCCTACGTGCAACCCTCAGAAGTCTTCTAGAAACTTCTGAAGACGCAGCCCTCGTTTTTTAACGTGTGATGCCATGCACGAGACCAGTGACCCAGTTGGGAACTCAACCTACGGCCCTATGCTTGAGAAGCGAACGCGCTACCAGCCGATCACCACGGTTTATAAATAAAAGATTGCTTTCAAAAATATTTTTTAAGTTTATTTCATTTCATATTTTCCAGCAGTGGAATTTGTTTAATAATCTGTCAGAGGTTGGTACTGTTCTGGCATGCGTATGTTTGTTACCCCTTGTCATTCAACTACGTATGACGTTTGACTCTTTTCCTTTTTTTTTTCAATTTTCTTTTCATTTTAGCAACTGTTGGACGGTTTTCTGAATCCCTATGTGTATTCTCTAGCCTGCAGAAAGGCAGGATATATATTTCTTTTTATTTACATATTTTAAAGGTCCGATATGTTTTCTATTTTGGCGGAAGAACGAAGGTTCCGAGACTTTCGATCGACAATTTTTTTGTCATTATTTTCCTCGTCAGGGACCGTCGGATTTTTTCGAATTCCTTTGCAATTTAGGAGGCGGGAGGGTATTTTCTTTAAATTAAATTATTCGACGGACAATGCTTTCCACTATTTTTATATTTTTTACATTTTCCGACTGGTTTTTCGCGAGGTTTCGTTACTTTTTCCGAGCTCCCTAAAATATTTTGTTTATCGTAATTTTCCACGTCTGAAGCCGTCGGAAAATTTCCGGAATTCCCCCGCGTTCTCTATCTAGCCTTCAGGTGGACAAGGGACTAAAATTTCGAAATTATATTATTCGACTATTTGTCACTAATTCAACTATTTTCAGGGGTTTTTTAAATTTATTTTCAGGAGTTTTTGCAACTTCTTTTTTTTTTTCGAAGTAATTTTCCTCATCCGAAACAGTCGTAAAATTTTACCATTTCCACGTGTTGCATATTTAACCTTCACGGGGACAGGGGGTAATTTTTTTTTCAATTATTCTATTGTCGTCGGTTCTCAATACGTGTGCATAATTTTAGCTTAATCTGATGCAAGTGCTTCAAAAATAGATTGCAAGTTTTGAAGACAGACAGACATACGAACATAGCAAGTTAATAAACAAAAGAAATCTGAGGTTTGTGTTGACTGTTAATTACATTAACAAAATGCACATTCATATTTGGTAACAGATCAAATTAATAAATTTTAATTCACATACCTTGGCATAAATCCTCCTTATCGATACTTTTCTCATCCTAATAGTTATTTATGTACTAATGATGATCATTATGGTAGTACCCGTGAATATGGCGAGGCGATAGCCGAACCCGATAACGGCGTGCACTATAATGGTCGTTTTCGTGATTCGAATTACATACAAGACTTTATCAGCTGATATCAATGAATACAGGGTGTCCAGTAAACCTTGTACAATATTGAAACTGGTGATAGACCAGATCATGACTGTTCAGAATATCGGAATTTTACCTTAGTAAAAATCTCACTGTTTTCGAGATAATGAGCATTTTTTAATTTCTTGAAAATCACTACCTCATCTTGGATTTTTTAATGCCATGTATACAAATTGGGACGAATTTAAATATCTTTGCTGCTGAAGATTACTGATGAGTGATGCTTTCAGACGTACGAAACAGTTTTTCAGAAAACAATACAATTTTTCAAGAAATGAGGGTAACATGGCAGATTTGAGTTACACCAATTTTTTTAACAGTTTAACATTATTGTTTGAAAAAACATAGCCAAGTGGAACTGGATATTCATTACAAAAGAATGCACATTTTGTCTAGGTATAGTATAAAACATACGATTATTAGTTTTGGAAGGAGTAGAATTTCGATAATATTAGAGTGTGCTGTTATTCTGAGCTAAAATCAACTCCATTAGACTTTGTCAGTAATGTCTTTTATTTTTATCCTATCAAGATGAAATGATTAAATAATTATGAGTAATAACGAATCAACTGCTTAGAAGCATTCAATGAGATGTAATGAAGTAAATACTAATTCAACGTTTTTTTTAATCAACATACACTATAAACCACAATAACGATTATTCAACATCGCACTGAATAATATTACAAAAATGTTATTTTCCATCCACTTGTACTTGCGTTATAGGTTATAGCCCCCAAATCAGCGATTCTATGAGCGGCATTGTGCAATCGGATATAGTTCTGCATAAAGCGCTGCTGCAGCAGTAGCACTACCTCCACATTCACCATGAATGTTGTGCATATGCGCATATTCTCGGAGAGTATAAAGTATGTACGGCATGACAAAGAAATAAATACCACTGAATGAAACAAGCAGAATAATTTCAAAAAACTTCGATAGAAGTCACAAGTTGTTCAAACAAAAGTTTTTAATTTGCAACAAGGATTCATCTCTTAAAAAAGTTTGCACTTATTTGTATATCTGTATATCTGTAGATCTCTGAAACTTCGTTGGAATCTGGATGTTGGACAATTGCGACATTTATCACAAGAATTCGTATTAATCGGTGTCATGTCGGATAATCGACATTTCATTTCGATAATTTTATTAGGCCTAATTACATGAAAAGTTAATTTTATTGACATACTATTTTTTGCTACCAAGCAGTCTATTCGTTATTATCAATAATTATTTCCACATTTTATCTTGATAAAATCTAAATAAAATAATTTTTGGGCGTAAGTATAAAAGTTGATCAAATAAATGAATGTTTTGGAACCTTTGGTGTAAATACAATTCAAGAAAAAAATAACATACACAAACACCAAAACTACGTCACAATCTTGAAATCTTGACAGCTTACTTTCAGCTCCTGTTGGCGAAACGCGCGTCGAGTGTGATTGTGACGTAGTTTTGGTGTTGGGTAGTTTCCTTTTTTCTTGAATAAAAGTTGATAGAAGCCTAGATTAAAACCACGCCTAATTCAATGGAAACCACTTCTTCCACAAATAATTATAGTTTGTTTTATACATGGTAGAGTCTGGTCAAAATGAGCATTCTTTTGAAATGAATGTCCACTTCCAATTGGTTATGTTTTTTTCAGATAATAATAATAATGTCAAACTTTAAAAAAAAATTGATGAAACTCAAATCTGTCATTTTACCCTCATTTCTTGAAAAATGTTTCCACTTTCTGAAAAACTGTTCTGTACGTCTAGAAGCTTCACTCATCAGTAATCTTCAGCAGCAAAGATATTTGGATACGTCACAATTTGCATTCATGGCACTCAAAAATCCAAGGTTAGGTAGCGATTTTCCAGAAATTCTTAAAATGCCCATTATCTCGAAAACGGTGATATTTTTACTGAGGTGAAATTCCGATATTCTGAACAGTCATGACCTGGTCTATCACCAGTTTCAATATTGTACAAAGTTTACCGGACACCCTGTATATGCATATTTTTCACATTCTATATTACGTATTTTCAGAACTACCGGTACATTCGAGATATTCATTATGAAAAATAATGATCAAGTTGTGCCTGACTATTTTGTTGACTATTTCACGCACTTGTCTAATAAACCAATCTGGAGCTCTAGCCAATGTCGGATTATCGATAATATCAAACTTGACTCTGATTGTCCTGTCAAGGTCGGTGTTTTCAGATTTGTGTATGTGACAGTTAAACGTCGAATATAATTAATCACGCTATCCACGCAAATTAAAATTAGCAGATTAGGGATGAATTCTATCGAATTAATCAATGTTTCCTGTTTATTGAACTTTATTAATTTCTTAGATAAATTTTATTGCTAATCTTCAATTCTGCCAAATTTCATATTTTTTACCTTTCACTTTATTTGTGAAATAATCAAATTTGCATTTCATTATGGTAAATATTTTTTAGATGTGCCATTGGTGGAGAAGTGACGTCATCGACATTTTTTTCAATCGCTGGCTAGCTTGTTTTTTCTTATTTCAGTAGTATCAATATTATTCTAATTCTCTCGATAGGTACAGTGTGTTTCGTATTTTTGTGTCCATCTCTGTAATTTACTTGCTAAATTTGTTAATAAAAATTTATCTCAATCGAGGAATGTAACCAGTCAGATATTCTAAGTGATATGACAATTTGATTCAGACAGTGGCATACGTATGTATAAGTTTCTCAGAAGCTTATTTTTCGAAGAATATTTCTAGTTAGTTTTTTATAGGAAAATGTCGATGGAAAATTTTGTTCCAGAATAATTGAAGTGACCAAATCATGAATTTTTCCTAAATAGAAGGTAAGATAAAAAAACAGAAGTAGTCATTTGTTTCAATAGTTCAAAATATTACTATTTTTTTATGAAAAGAAGGACAAAATATGTAGAGCGGCTATTTCATTTACTTATTCATAGTCTTGGATTTTTTTTTTATTTTTTTACCCGTCATCTTAGATAAAAAATGTAATGTCTCGAATGGCTGAGCCATTGAGGTAAATTTTGAAAATATCCTATAACCATTACTCATTTTATAAGGCAAATTTTTATTGTAAATATCGTGGAATTTTTTAATGAAAGAACTGTCAATGTAGCACATAAAAATATTTTTTTATAAAAACTTACGTACGCCACTGCCACATCGCTCAAAATATGTATCTGGCTTCATTCCATGATTGAGAAAAATTTTGAACAAATTAAGCAATAGGTCAGTGAATTATAGAGATGGACACAAAAACACACCTACCTACCGAGAGAGTTGAAATGATATTAATACTACTGAAATGAGAAAAAAACACTAAACATGACATATGGTTCCATTTAAATAAAATGCCGATGACGTCACTACTCCACCAATGGCACATCAGAAAAATATTTAAATTCGTAGAAAGGTGCAGAGTGAAATATCCTTCAACTTTTATCCGAACTTTTATTCGATAGCCCTAATATTAACTGAGAAAAATGGGCGGGTCCATACATTTGACTAACTCTGTATAGTATGTGTTTCTGATTGAGTGACACCGTAACTGAACTGCGTTAACTCATTATTATTATTATTATGTCCATAGATATATTTCAGAGTTCGGAGGTTGTGCTGGTATCATTTACTAAAACACAATTTATTATTTATACTATTAATATCATCACAATTATTCGCTCGTAAGCAGTAATTGCATGTTAACTGTTCATACAATGCACCAAAATATTTGGGCCTATCGCAAATCTTTCCCGCGAAGTAAACCTTATTTATTGCGTTTCTTTTATTTATGGGGTAGAAAGACCATTAGGAATTACGTTCGGGGCGTTGGAAATAATAATGAAGGAGGGAGGCCAGACAGCATTACAACTAAATCCGGAATTCCTACGTTATATACGGTTATTTATGGAAGAAACTGGAAATGCTGACACTTTTCCAGCGGATAATCTGCAGTTTTGCTGAAAGAGCAGGTATTTTTTATCAATACGTGCCCTATCATTGGCTTATACGAGTGAAATGGATAATATATTGTTCGTGGCTTCTTGGCGTTATACGAAACAATAAATGATTCGTCGCAGGGTGAGTCACTGTACTGGGTGGGGCCAGTGGTGGATTTGAAATTTAACATTGGATCCTTCCAAATGGTGGTAAAGAGTGAAATTGTGATGTTTTTGTAG
The DNA here is from genome assembly GCA_944452925.2 of Chrysolina oricalcia. Classification (NCBI taxonomy): domain Eukaryota; kingdom Metazoa; phylum Arthropoda; class Insecta; order Coleoptera; family Chrysomelidae; genus Chrysolina; species Chrysolina oricalcia. Next base: position 64,404,840 of record OX101812.2, read on the forward strand.
GTGTACAAGGTATATTAGTCCAGGTAGTAGCGTTGCATTTTAGTAGAGTTTTTACGCCGTTCAATAAGCGAACCAATTATCTTACAGCTCCATCCCATCCTTATATTTATTTAGAATATAAAATAATTTATTCACTGCGTTTAATAGTAATTAAATTCTCAATTAATTAAATAGCCGGAACCATCTGAAGAGTCATCCTTATTTATTTATTAGATAGATATAGTTTATTTGATTGAATAAAATCGCATCTTTATAGCAGGTCATTTGTGGATTGTCGAAAATATACATACGTAAACAAGTAAAACAAAAAAAACAAAGTGTAGTACTTAACAACAACTTAAATGAGTAAATAAATAATACATGGAAATTAATAAAACTTGAATTCAATTTCGGTGGGAATGTTCACGTCCACAGAACACGGTTTTTTCAAGGAATTCATTGACTGAGTGAAAACTACTATTTGGGAAAAACAGTTCCATTAGTTGTTTGAACTTATTCATATTCAGCAGTTTGATATGTTGTGACAGAACATTTATAGAGGCTGAAGTCTAAAGAATAAATTTTAGAAACAGAAAGCCTATGCCTAGGAATCCTGCTGTTGTTAGATTTTCTAGCATTGTATTGATGAATATCAGCTTGTATGGTGGGAGTGGATGATTTGTTGTGGATTTCGATCAGTGAATTGTACATATAAGGACGGAAGAGTCATCATTTCAAATTCTGTAAACAAAATTCGGCAAGAATCTCTATATATCGCATTTTCTAATATTCTGGTCGCTTTTTTCTGTTGAATGAAAATGCCACTTGCAGCAGAACAATTACCCCACAGAATGTCGTAACCCAAATAAGACGGAAAAAGTGAATAATACACTCTTATTAGTCCATCAAAATTTGCAATATGTCTGAGCTGACGTAGTAGGAACAGTATACTTGGAAATTTGAGTTTTAATGTCTCTATATGAGTACTCCAGCTGAGTTTGCGATCTAAAGTGAATCCAAGTATCTTAACTCTTCGTCCTTCTAGTTCGATTTGACGGGTATAGTCTTTCCAATATCAATTGCAACAACTCGTATAGGATCAAAGGAAACGCCGCGGTCCACGTGACCTTAATTGACGTGCAGCAAAATATTTGGCTTGAGAGTCATAAATCATCATGTGAATGAGATGTCAGCATATAGAACGTAATTGTCGGTAAGGCTTTGAAACGAGTTTTTATGATCTACAATTGATATTGGATAGACTTGTCATTATTGTGTTTAAAATTATGAGTTATGAAGCTTTTGCTTCAATTTCTTTGGACTGATCTAATAAAAAACTAAAATCTGGATTTAAATAAATGAAAGATTTGTCACCAGCGAACATGACTCATCTACAAGTACTCAACTCGTTCACATATATAATGAACGAAATTGGTCCCAACACAGAGCCCTGAAGTACACTATGATTTATTTCTTTGAAATCTGATGAATAGTTTTTGAAATAAACAGCCTGAAACCGATTTATTAGATAAGATTCAAATAGCTGAATTGCTATCCCTCTAATGCCATAATGAAATAACTTTTGCAGTAGAATATCATGAGCAAACAGTTGAAGGCCTTTGACAGGTCACAGCGTGATAGTTATATGATGCCGCTGTTATAGGCCCTCGACTATATCGCTCACCGTATCTATTACTGCCGCTATGGTTGAACATCTTGATCTGTAACCAAATTACGAGAGAGAAAAAATTTATTAGTTTTAAAGTAACTTGTTAACCTCTGTTTCAAAATGTTTTCAAGTATTTTGGAGATTATTTTTCGACATATCTTGCAACCAATAAAGAGCATCAATTTAAAGCTATGATGTACTTTCAAACCAATCAAAACATTATTATTGTGGGAATTTTCTACTTAGATTATTGCCTCGAGAATATTCGTGGTATTTTGTTTTTATTGTGTGACAACAACTGATACTTTTGATATGACGTCTGTCATAAGTTTGCATGCAAATTGAAAAATGAATTTAGATAACCGTAATGGATAAAAATGTTATATAGAGAAAGTGTCTATGATTGGGGCATCAAAAAATAATCTATCGAATACCACACGAGAGTTCGATAAAGTAGAAAATAATTCTCCACATTTTTTCTCAAATTTGTTGCCATTTGGCAATAGTCACTCGAGCCCTTCGGGCTCTCGTGTCTATTGCCTGGCAACAAGTTTTCGAAAAATCTGTCGAATTATTTTCACTTTATTCTCACTCTCTTGTGGTATTACAACTGAAAATACAATTGATGGAAATAGAACGATGAGTGATGTATCTCATTTTTTTAATAAGGGAATAACTTTGGAGAATTTCGAAAAGTCTGAAAATTTTCCTGCACTAAATTTTGGTTGATTGGGACCTGTTCGAGGACACAAAAACTGTTCATATTAATTTTTTTCGATATCACATCTTCGAGGTTTTGTTGTTTTTAGAAAACAATGTTAAAACTCTTCGTTTTTTTTTTTTTTTTTTTTTCTTTTTTTTTTTTTTTTTTTCGATATTACGAAAAATTCCCATTATTCTTCTTTTTCGCTACCCCAACTCGCTGGAATGACTCCACCTCTATTCCCCCACCTCTTCGACTCGCTAAAACTCGTTAAAAGGCGAAAAAAGAAAATCCAGCTTGTAGATCCAAAATCCAGCACGAAGGACCAGAAAGAATTGCTATCGGTAAAAGCTAGAGGAATGTAGTTTTCACCTTGGGGTTTTTATCGAAAATACGCATTCAACGAGTACCATGTTTCACCGATTATGAAAAAAGTTATGAGTAATTTTTTCACTTTTTGAGGATGACTCGAAACGGATGAGGATGGAACCTGTACCATTGGTTCGTAACGAGTAATTACACAACTGACATAGACAGTTGACTTGATCCATCATCATCATTAGAAACCGATTATTTTGTTACCTCTAGTTTCATAGAACGCCACTGGTAGGACGATATAAAATGTTTTCCCATTTTATAAATTTGTTCAAAATACCGTTCTCGACCTCTACCGATTCTACATAGTCTCTAAAACTCCTATTTTCAAGTATTAACCATGGAAATATTAATTTTTTGAAAGAAAATTATTCGGTATCATAAATACACCAAAATTTTAAAAAATCGTTTTTTTTTTACGATATGAAAAATTTCATAAAAAATTTTTGTTGACATGTTCGAGGACAATTAGACTGTTTATATAGATTTTCTCGATATTTCGTTTGGTTTTCAAGATTTTGGTGTCTTTAGAAAATAATTTTAAAATTGTTCCTAATTATTCGTTTTTGTGAAATATTTCCCGGACCATTAATATTACGGAAAAAATTCATTTACATTTTGATCATTTGATGATGTTCCAAAATGGTTTGAAAGCAAACATTTAGGGGGAAATGTTTCTTTTTTATACATCTATGAGTGTGCAAAATCTCATGACCAGGAGCATGGGGCGCAGAAAAGTATACCCTCGTTTTTCCAAGTCCACATCTCATTTTTCCAAGTCCACATCTCATTTTCTTAATAATCAGAAATCCGGGTGCAAAGCGCCTGGAAAAGTTAGTTTTGGAGGAACAAGGGGGGAAAATAATCAAAATTCCGGAAGGAAAGCGCCAGGAAAAATTGGAGAAAGTACATGCGAACTTTTGGTAGACCTATTCAGGGACTATAAAACTGCTTATATAAATTTGTTCGATATCTCGTTTCGTTTTCGAGTTTTTTGGCGATTTTATAGAAAAAGTACAAATTTAAAATTTTTTCAATATTTTTTCACTTTTTAATCGAGTTGGAGAAAACGGTTTGGAAATATCAATGTGGCTGTGAAGACGTAGGTATACGAAGAAATTTTAAAATTTTCATTTATATCATTAGTACGGTCAATATTTCGATTTTCCATTTTTTTTTAATATTTCCCGTACTACTGATTTTACGGAAAAAGTTGATGGACATTTTATATAGATTTTCTGAAGGCGGTCAAAAAAGATCCTAGAAAATTGTAAAAATGTCAACAGTTTCTGAGATATTTCGTTTTTTTTTTAATGCTAGATTTCCCGGTTTTCCGAACATTTTCGTGAAAAATAGTTCCAGTAGGATATGTTCTTCTATTCGAGCTCTACACGTGGAATTTTTCGAAATTCAGTTTTAATGAACGGCTCGGCAAATTTTATTTTTTTTGTAAAAGCGCCGTAAAAACCCTGTTAGCATTTTCCGTTCTTTCTCAAAAACTATATTAATGTTATAAGACGCAGCCATGTGTGAATTAAATGATCAGAAATATGTCAGATTTTGATTTTTTTTGTAATGAAGTAGTTGAGTTTTTATATTTCTGGAGGACCCGTTCGTAAATGATGTTCAACCAGGTTTGCAACGATTTAAATCGAATGACTCAAACTTATTTTTCAATTGTAATAGTGATTTAAATCAAATTATAAATTGCTGTAAGAACATATTCATAAATTAAATTTGAGGCGTTTAATGATAATGATATTTTAACTTGTGAGCGAAACAAGCGCGTTAATTTTCGAGATCATTAATTGCATTTTAATATAAGAGTTGATTACAATTTTTTTCCGTCTAACTCATTCTTGTTAAAATAAAGGAATTTTTTTCTGGTAATAAAGTAAAAGATGCTTCATTTTAGCCTCCTCCATAACATCTGAATTTGTTTATTTTTGGTTGCCTATGCAACAATCATGCATTTGTAGACAAATGGACCATTAATGACAAATTGACCATTAATGACAAATAGACCATTAATAGGGGTCATTAATGAACGATTTCTCGGAATTATCCAATAATAACAAATCGTTCATTAATAAGGGTCATTAATGGTCGACTTCTTTTGCGTTAAAGAACATTAAACATTAATATGAGGTAGGCGGAAGTAGTTATTTAATCAACTAGTGTATTAATGAAGGCGATTAATGATCGAGATATTTTTTCGAGAACATTAATCGCATTTTAATATAGCAGTTAATTACAATACTTTTCCGTCGATCTAATGATAGTATGAAAGAAAATAAAATAAAAAAGTTGAGAAATTTTCGTGTTTCAGGATTCGAACCCCCGATCTATACATCCGGATTGTCTTCGTTCACTCGCATTTCACCTCTGCGTTACGGAGCCCCAGTGGCGGATTTAGGGGGGGCGAAGGAGGTTTCGCCCCCCCCCCCCCTGGCGTTGGCGTTATTTTGCAATATACAGGGTGCTCGTATTTCGAGCTCCACCATGGGGATCTCAGTTATTATAAGAGATACGAGGCCGGTTAAATGACTGCAAAGTTGGGCGTTTTCATGCTAAACAATTATTTGAAAGAAAATTTGTTGTGTCATTTTTAGTTTTTAATTATTGAAACAAAACGGAAATTTGTAACTTTCGTTTTTATTTTTTCAATCGAAAACTATTAGAACCAGACGTTTTCAACTAGAACGTTCTTGAGGCACTTTTTAAAACGAATCTAAATCTATCTTCGTATTTTCCAAGGCGTTCTTGATGCCAGAGTTACAACAATCAAATTTGCTTTTTCTTATGAGCGCCATATTGGATATTTTCCTTTTTGAAAAGTATTTTTTTTTTCTGATTACAATGATGTATCACACAATAAGATCGAATCTTACATGCTGATCAAAATTAGGAAAAAAATCAATTTTGCGAAGAGTGCTTTGGGAAGAATGCCAACAATTTTGTTTAACAAACTAAATCTTGATAGTTCAATTGAATTTGGATCTGGAACGTTCACATTTCCATCAAGCTCACCTACTTAAAAACTAAGATTTTAAATTAGGAACATAAATAAGTTACAAGTTTATTCTTCACAAAACAAAACAAAATTATAAAAGATGCTCGAATACTCCACCTTCGACTTCTAAACACAATCCTACACACTCAGCAACTCTTCTAGCGTTATGTGGCGGTGCGCCGTCTTGCTGGAACCAGAGGGTATTCAGCCGGTTGAGACGAATGTTGTTGTCAACGTAATCCGTAAGAAAGGTCCTCAAAAAGTTTAAATAACGATCGGCATTCAGATTTTCTTCATAAATGTATGGACCAATTATTGTGTCGTCCAAAAACCGACAGATACATTTACGCCGAAGCGTACTTGCGGCCGCCGTTCTTGATGTCCATGTGGATTCTCAATGGATCAAATGTGTTCATTGTGTCGATTGAGCATGCCCATGTTTGTGAATTTGCATTCATCTGTGAATATTACATTACGAATCTACAAAAATCTACCCGTCGACCAGCATCTCCGGGATGGAGAACTTGGGTGATGTGAAATTTAAATTGTCGATATTTGTGTTTCTTCAGTATCCTCCAAACCACTTGATGCGATATGCCAAGATTTGTTGCTACTTCCAGTGTGGAAACGGACCGATTATCTTGAACCCAAAGGAAAAAGATTCAAATCCTAGGTAATTTTTTTTCCATTTCTCTCACCGCTTGCAAAACTGCTATCTCATTTACATACTCTCTATCGTTGTACCTTCGACTAGGCTTTACAAATGAACCATAATCGGCTAAATTTCTTTGGAGCAATAGAAAATAATTCTCTCTGGATACCGCTGGAGATACGTGTCGGATGTAATTTACGCTTTCGTTTCATTTGAAAATAGCATTAGAACTTGGAAGAATTCAATAGTTTTGCTTGAATATTTAACTGAACTGTCAAAATTTAGTTTGTTAAACAAAATTGTTGGCGTTCTTTCCAAAGCACTCTTCGCAAAAACGAGTTTTTCCTAATTTTGATCAGCATGTAAGATTCGATCATATTGTGTGATACATCGTTGTAAAAAAAAATACTTTTTAAAAAGGCAAAAATCCAATATGGCGCTCATAAGAAATACCATTGTTGATTGTCGTAACTCTGGCATCAAGAACGCCTTGGAAAATACGATAATAGATTTAGATTCCTTGTGAAAAAGTGCCTTGAGAACGTTCTAGTTAAAAACGTCTAGTTCTTTTGGTTTTGCTTAAAAAAATAAAAACGAAAATTACAAATTTCCGTTTTTTTTCCAATAATTTAAAAACTAAAAATGACACATAAAATTTTCTTTCAGATAATTGTTCAGCATGAAAACGCCCAACTTTGCGCTAATTTAACCGGCCTCGTATCTCTTATAATAACTGAGATCTCCATGGTGGAGATCGAAATACTGGCACCCGGTATATGAGTATGTTTCACTATTTAATTTCTATATTGATTTTTTTTTCGAAAAATATTACTGTTATTTCAGAATCGCCCCCCCCCACCCTTAGTAAAATCCTAGATCCGCCCCTGCGGAGTCCATGTATAAAATGTCGCGTTTTGATGAGTTGAGTATTTGCTACATTTTCCAAAATTACTTGCTATAAATAATAATGAAAATAATTAATTTTTCAGATTTTTCTGCTTTTATCAGGCAATAAACTTAAAGCTGCCACTTTAGCGGTTTCCGCAACATCGGGCGGTGTCAACGTGAAATTATCTTCAATATTCATTATTAAGATTGGAAAATTATGTGTCAAAATTTTACAGCGCACATAAAATCTGAATCCGTTGATGTCTGGAACGCGCAAAATCATGCATTTACAGAGAAATCGATCATTAATGATTTCGTTTGCATTGAAGCATATTAAACAGACATGTTAATACGAGGTAGGCGGAAAAATTATTAACGAATACGTAAATGGTATTATAATATGTACAGTGAACAGAAACGTTACTCAGGTTAACCTACAAAAATCATAAACAAACTATGTGTTTAGGAAGTCAATTGTAATACTTATACAGGAAAACTAATTTAGCGGCTTTTTCGGTTCCCAAACTACCAAATGTCGAAAATACTCCTTCGACAGATGATGGAGAAGCTGTAGCAGATAACAATTGTATAATGGTGGCAGAACTTTTCGAACAGCATCGACATTCTGTTGGAATCTCCACCAATTTAAAGCATTTTAAGTTTTGACAATTTCTTCATCAAATATTATGTCGGTAAAATAATCTGATTTTGCCAGAAATTGAATTATTAATGGAAGGAACCCACTGGCAAGTACTTCTTTTGTGGCTGTCAAAGCACAACTATTTTCGTCGTCTTTTATAGAGCTAATGCTAATAGATTGTGGTTTTGTCGGATCTAGAAGATTTGCTAACATGATATGGATTGATACATTATATCGGTGTCTAAATTTTTGTATTTGACTTATATTGAAATCTGTCTTCTCAAACGTTGATTCGAGATTTTTGAATTCATGTACGTCATCTTTGAATTCTATCAATGGCAACAGAAATGGGATTCAGAATCGCCTAAACATTTTTCGGTAGGAAAAAATTACGATTGAATGAAAGAAATCAGATTTTTTGATATTTAAAAAAAATCCTGATTTTTTTTTAACAAATCAGTTTAATTGATATTTCTTCTGCTTCTTAACAATTTGTAAGCAGTGATGCTGCTAAAGTTTCCGTTGATGGTTTTCTTTATAAATTTGCCAACACTTTCTGAGAATATAAAATGGTCCAACTACTCCACGACAACAGCAATCTCGGAAAGTTGGTTTCCACGTAAGTCGCGTTATCGCAGCCATGCACCGCCTATGCATCTCTGTCAGAAATGCAATTTGCGACACTGAAACAACGCACGGTTGAAATCCCAAATACCAGCTCGGAGTCGCGAAAATTCAGGAGCAGCCGATGCGATATTTTCAATTAAGTGTGACATTTACTCGACACGGATCACATCGAATTAGGTGACAAACCAGGTTGAATAATATTACTTGGGGAATCCGGAGTTGATGTTTATCCGTTTTGAGTGTCTGTTAATTGGTTTTGGTGACGTTGATAGTGCAGTCTACGGACTCCAGAAAAGGACCAGTTATTCAACAGTCCTGTCTGGCCGATAGAGAGAAAAATAAATTGAGGAGGCACGTCGACAACAAAGATGTGGAAAAACTACAGGCAGAAAAAGAAGCTGAAGCAAACGGAATGATAAAATGAGAAAGAACGTCGGACAAGAGAGGAGGAAATGAAGAAAAATGACACAACCTAGAAGAATTGAAAAAATTGGACTGTTTACTTGAACATTTTCAGGAAAAACAGAAAAACATACCTATACTATGAGAACTGGCTCTATAAATTTCATAATGACAATAATTTAATTTTGCTTCATTTTGAAACTATTACGCCACTCATTTTGGTCCATTTGCGTGATGAAAACTCAAATTTCATTACACAAGTCATTATTTTAGAGTTGAATTCAGAAACAAAATGAACGTTTTATTTGAACTTAAAACTAAACTTAAAAATAATTAGAAATATTTGAAACTGTGAATAAGATATTTGTAGTAAATAATAATCGTACAATATTCACAATTTGACACGTTTATTCCCATTGAACAGGTTTAATCCTGGTTTCGTTGTTACATTTGATGCGTAATTATCACAAATATTACTAAGACTTATTGAAGGTTCAATTCCTTCTAATATGTTGGCAGCAATTTCATTTTTATTTTCAATGAAAGATTATATGTATTCCTCAGCAACAGTTTTACTTTTCCAGCCTCCATGTCGCTTTATAGTTAAAAGATCTGCTCCTGAATCTGCAAGTCATGAAGCTGATGATCGCAGGAAGCAGTGATTCGTATATTGAGCAGGATCAGGTCATTTTACAAACAAAGCTACGTTTCTTGGTACCGTTGCTAGTCCAATAATTAGGGCAACCTAAAAAAACCTCATTAAACCTATAGTATGTAAGGTAATGAGAATATGTTTTGAAGACTCAGTTTATTCAGCATATGTTTTTTATAATCAGCTTCCTCTAGGAACGTTACGGTATCGTTTTTGGTAAATATTTTATATTTATTTGGCTTGTTCTCTACCGACTTTTCAAATATACAATCAACTGTGTATATTTGCCGATGTCTACATTTTTTCTTACAACCATCGATGTCCAGGTAACTTTGAGCAATTCTAACATCAAAATTAATTCTGAAATGAAATGAGATGCCAAGAAAAACCCAAGAGGCTGAGATTTGATTTATATTATGAATAAGGAACGCCTATGTCAATCTGCCAAAAAGGGACGAACAGGCGAAAGTTGCAGTATGTCTGTATTTAATCATAGAAAAAGTTCTGCCAGTCAGGATCAAAATACAGTTGCCTTAATTACTGTCTGGCGTTATTGCAATACCTCTCTAATACTATACTTCCAACTCCCTTACTATCCAAATGTTGCCACTCAAAAAGCCACTGCAAAAATCAGAGTTTAGTCATCATAGAATCATAATTATACCTAATATAGTTAGTTTTTATTATTTCATTTCTTGAAATAAGTAATTTGGTTAATAATTACAACTACAATTCACCCTTTAGAAAATGAAATACATCGCCTATGGACATTGCTTGCTGGTACTTCTTTCTAATTGAGACTTTACTTTTTTTTCTCTAAAACCTCTTGTCGCGAGAAAGAGAGGGAGAGAGGGTAATATTTCGATGTAGGAAATAAAGATAAAAATTTTATTGTAGCGTTTAATACTTTTTCTGGCTCTGAAGCTTGTTGTTGGTGCAAATTACCCAATTTCAGATTATTGCATGGTGCTTGCTCTGAAGCTTAATGTAACTGCAAACCTACGCCTTTTTAGATCATTACATAGTGCATTCTTGCTCCGAAGCTTAATTTTAATGCAAGTCTAAGCCGTTTTGGATTATAGAATGAGTGCGCTTTCGTCATTGCAGCGGAAGTCAACATACCGTGAAGAATGATGTAAGAAGACTTTGGTAAGTCCTGTTATATCCTTTGTCCACTCTCCCGCTTTTCATTCACCAGAATTCACAGTGCACTAGTTCTCCACAAATGTTTGATACTATTGCTATCATCAACACAATACATTTTTTGGTCCTTTGAGCCGGATCTATTAGCGCAAAAGAAATTGTGTGTCCGAAGAAGCTGTCTATTGGTACTTCGAGATCGACAACGCACCAAAAAGGCAGCGACCTACCGAAAACACTTTTCCACTAGGCGGCTCCTCGATCCTTCCACAATTTTACGAAAAACGATGACGGAACAAACTTGAGCACAGTGGCAGACGCATTCATTGCGTCATTGTCCCTGAACTAATACCGAAATCTTCCCATCGCTCGAACAAAGGCGTACGGCGGCAGCAGAGGAAAAACTGATCTAAAATATTATTTAAACCTGCTCGAGGGCACGTTCTGTAACCCTATATCTATTGTGAAGCCGTTATTTTGCTGTGTAAATTCGGAGGTGGTGCGATCAAAGATAGGCACCCCCAGCCCTTCGGCCCTTTTCGTCAGGTGGTTTGGCGTCAATCTCGCTTTTTAAAATATTTGCATTATTACAATGCCGACGTCAACGTTCAAATTGTGTTTGTGATTGACTGTTTATCTGTTTATGTTTGGTTACGGTGCAAGAACGTGAAATTGAATCAGTTGCAGAATGTTTAGGCTTGCACGGATGTTCATCAGCACGTACAGCTTGCAGTTTTATGCATTTTGGACTAGTTGCGCAGTATGAGATAATTTTGAATTGAACGTTTCAGCATTGATGAAGATGCACATAATACATTCACACTCAAGATAAAATGTTATTATACACGACTTATTAGATTACTTGGCCTTTGGATAACTAACGAGTTACGAGGATATATTGAAAAATCCTTAGCCTACTATAGAACCAAACAAAATTTCAATGTCAAAATATTTTATTACTCAACATATTCTCCTCTTAATTGGATACATTTATTACAGCGAACCTGCAACGTCTCTAGACCTTTCAAAAAAATGTTTCTTCTTGCTCTGCAAACCAGACCTCCACAGCTTTTATTACTGTAGGGTTACCAACCCCAAAGAATATAATTGAGGTGGTTTACTTATATTTTCTTCTGATAAGCATTTGATGCAAGTATTGTTTTGTTAAATAATTCAACATCGATTTGTGCAACATGCTTAATCGGTATTTTAAAAAGGAACAATAGGTGCCCTGGTAAAAACGATGATTGTAATAACAGAGATATAATAAATCAGTACTATAGAACACACGACTTTTTCTGAGCTCTACGAATGCCCCTTTTACATGGCGATCCTGCTAAAACGATGTTAGACTGGAGGTGTTAGGTGGTTGCCAGGAAGTTTATTCAGCACAGTTGGTAATAAGAGGAAAATTATGTGTAGCAGCAAACAAACTTCGCAAAGGGTCCAAGAAAACGGAGTCGTCAATTCCAACTTTATTGTACAAGAACAAGAATACAATATCACGAAGGACGTTAAGGTGCTGTTGTACGTAATAGTAGCAATTTTGGCAATCTTCATGGTAATAAGAATTTTCCGCATCTACAGAAATCACGTTCAGGGGCAAATGCGAAGAAATATGAATGGCTATTCCATGGGTAACATCACCGCCGCCGCAGCCGGCTCACAGGTCTTAACACACTGAAATAATCAAGAGAGGCAAGGTTATGAAGAATCACTGGCTTTGTGAGGTAGCTAAAAGACTGTTTGGTGGATTCGAGGCACTAATGTATAATGGTTAAAGTGCGAAACTGAAAATAGGTATATATATATTCATACTATTCTGAGTGGCATTTTATATCTATCTATTAGACATTGATTAATCGGTTATTCACATATTTTTCTATTTATGGACTCGTAAACGGTTTAGTAATTGATTGTAATGCGTAAATTGTGGGATAATATTTGTACTTCATCTGCTTCAATTGAACCTATATATGTCGGTAACTTGGGAAAGGTTCTTACAGAGAATAATCAAATCTAGGGAGGATATTTCTGCCATTGCAAAACCTGTAATAAACTCGCAAGGTATTAGGCAAATTAAGGAAAACGAAGAAATTCGAGATAATCTTGTGTTGTCCTATAATACAATCGTTAAATACATAGCAAGTTTTTGGAAATGTTTCAACGAGGATCAGAGATTAGCTGTTAATGACATATTTTTCAACATAAGAGACACAATTTTAAGAGCGTTTTATGCTTTAAGAGTTAATTATAAAGTACCTAAAAGTTGTTTAGAATTGATAGATCCATTACTAGTGGACGACATTTATGATAATAAGTTGAATAATACATTCAAATCAAACACGATGCCGATGTCAAACATTGAATTTTTCAATATAGCAAGTAAAATAGTCGCTCACGAGTTCGATGGTTCCCCTGAAAAGTTACAATCATTTTTAGACTCTCTAACATTGTTAAACGAAAATGTTGAGACACACACTGCAAATGCAGTTGCATTCGTCAAAACCAGACTGACCGGAAAGGCAAGAGGTTTAATCTCTAATGAGGCCGATCTAGGACAAATAATAACAACACTGCGAGAAAAAATCAAAGGAGAAAGTTCTGAATTAGTTTTAACCAAACTGTTAAATTTAGGACGAAACTCTAAAGAAGTCAGCAGTTACGCATCAGAAATAGAATCACTCGCGGAAAACTTAAAAAACGCGTATATAAGTGAAGGAGTCCCTAATGCAGTAGCAGAAAAATACTCGACCCAACAAACGGTAAAATCCCTTATACAAAATACAAATTCGGATAGAACGAAATTAATTATGGAAGCAGGTAGTTTCGGGACAGTCCAAGAGGCTATTTCCAAATTTGTAAGTGTAAGTAATGTAAGCCAACCTAGTACTTCCAATATTTTTTACGCTAGGCAAAATCATAGCTATAATAATCGTGGCCGATACCCCAGTAATCATTCAAATCGTTTCAATTGGAATAACTCTCGAAGAGCAAGGGGTAGGTCAAATTTTAGAGGTAACCGGACATACAGTAATAATAATAATAGATCGGGCCGCGTTCCGAATAACAATTATAATAATAATAATTACAGGTCTGTTAGAGTCACAGCCGCTGAGTTTGATCCGGGAAACGGATCAGACCCCCAACCAAGTCGATTGGGGGATGCACTGTGAAAATTTTCAATTTCGATCTGTCATACTCAAATTTTATTACATTACCAACAAAAATGACCAATACCGAAAATACATTTTTAATTGACACTGGAGCTGATATATCTATTTTTAAAAGAACACACATTAACCCAGATCAGTTATTAAATACTGCAAACCCGAGTAAAATAAAAGGGGTCACGGACGGTGTAATCAAATCCTTAGGTATAACAACAACAGATATTTTTGTGGACGACTGCATAATCCAGCACGAGTTTCATGTTGTTGACGCAAACTTTCCGATACGGACAGATGCTATATTAGGTAGAGATTTCATTGCAAAATTTCGGTGTAATTTAGATTATTCAGATTGGACAATGACAATGCGATTAAGTGACAGAAATATCGTGGTGCCGATACAAAATGGTCTTCAGGACAATTCTATTATTATTCCCGCTAGATGTGAGGTAGTAAGGGAGTTGAAAAGCTTAAAAAGTCTTGAAAAGGATAGCATCATAGACTCTCAAGAAGTTCACCCCGGTGTTTTTATCGCAAGAGCTATAATTTCGAAAAATACCCCAGTCATTAAAATTATCAACACCACTTGCAACGTAGTAACATTGAAAGAAATTAATTTTAAAATTTTGAATTTGAACGATTTTAATGTTTTTGTTATAGAAAATGAGAAACAAGACCGCATTTCAAATTTATTGAAACAACTTAATACGAATGGTATTCCCCAGTATCTTAAAGACGATGTGATAAATTTATGTAAACAATTCAATGATATTTTTGGTCTAAAGGGTGACAAACTAACCGTCAATAACTTCTATACTCAAGAGTTAAAACTAGTGGATAAGGAATCAGTTTTTGTCGAAAATTATAGAACTCCTTATGCCCAAAAAAAGGAAATAAATAGACAGGTACAAAAAATGCTTGATGACAAGATAATAGAACCATCAGTTTCTCAGTATAATAGTCCAGCCTTGCTGGTCCCTAAAAAATCTACAGACGGAGACAAGGCATGGCGATTAGTAATCGATTTCAGGCAAATTAATAAAAAAAAATTAATCCCTGATAAATACCCACTTCCGCGTATTGACGATATATTAGACCAGTTAGGGCGAGCAAAATGGTTCTCAGTTGTTGACCTAATATCCGGATTTCATCAAATCCCTTTACATGAAAATTCAAGAGATGTTACACAGTTTAGTGTGGACACAGGGTCTTTCAGGTTCACAAGATTACCCTTCGGACTTTCAGTAAGTCCCCCTAGCTTTCAGCGAATGATGTCAATGGCATTCGCAGGTATCACTCCTGAAAAAGCTTTTCTGTATATGGATGACCTCATCGTAATAGGCTGTTCGGAAAATCATCACTTACAAAATTTAAAACGAGTTTTTGAAACGTGCAGGAAGTATAATTTGAAATTAAACCCAGAGAAGTGTCAGTTTTTTAGAAACGATGTGACTTTCCTGGGATATAAAGTTACGAGTAAAGGTATTCTACCAGACGATTCGAAATACGGTATTATAAACAAATGGAATACGCCGTCATCCGCTGACGAGGTTAAAAGAATGGTGGCCTTCGCGAATTACTACAGGCGCCATATATCACATTTCGCGGAAATAACTGCACCGTTGAACAAATTAACTAGAAAAAATGCAAAGTTTGAATGGACGGCAGAATGTCAAAATTCTTTCAATACCTTGAAAAAAGCATTAACATCGCCCAAAATTTTGCAGTACCCCGATTTCTCAAAAACCTTCATTATCACGACAGATGCCTCAAAAATTGCTTGTGGAGCTGTTCTTTCTCAGAATTTTCATGGTGAGGATTTGCCAATTGCATATGCTTCCAAAGCATTCACAAAAGCTGAAGCGAACAAACCCACTATTTTGCAAGAATTGCTGGCCATACACTTTGCCATTAAACATTTTAAATGTTATATTTATGGTACCAAATTTGTCGTCCGCACAGACCACAGACCTCTTGTTTATCTCTTTTCCATGAAAGATCCTACATCTAAATTGACTCGTATCCGTCTTGAGCTTGAATCATATGACTTTGATGTAGAATACGTAAAAGGTACCGACAATGTCTGTGCAGACGCACTCTCTAGAATAAACATTAAAAATCTGAAAGAAATTCATCAAAATATTTCACAAGTTATGGCCGTTACACGCTCTATGACTAGAGCGAGTCCACTTAATAATACAGAAACTGAAAAATATTATCTAAAAAATGAAGTGGCGTGTCCAAAAATTTACGAAACTCTAGATAACTCGGAAGTACTAAAATTACCTTATTTGCAATTTGATATAAGACCTACATCTCTTAGGATGATGATTAGGCATAAAAAGCAGTTATTAGTTCAAAATAAAGTACAGATCACTAATGGAAACATTGCCTTAGGGCCGGTGTTTTCTCAGCTGGAAAAATTGGCTGGTGATAAGAAAATAGAAAAGTTGAGGATGAGTTTGAATGACTCTATTTTTGAAACGTGCACGATAAATGAATTCAAGGAATTAGGCCTAAAATTTCTGAAGAAACTCAACATTGTACTTTGTTTTGCACGAAGACTCATCACTAATAAATCTGAAAAAGTTGAGCTAATTGATAGATATCACAACAATCCCCTATTTGGTGGTCATTGTGGTCAGAAAAGGTTATTAAAGAAACTTAAAGCATCCTTCAGATGGAAAAATATGTCTCACGATGTTGCTAATTTTGTCAAAAAGTGTCATAAGTGCCAAATAAATAAAATAGTAGTTAAGCATCCGGAACCTCTTGTTTTAACTCCGACTCCTCAAAAACCCTTCGACATAGTATGCATAGATACGATTGGCAGGTTTATAAGATCAAATGGTGGTTATGAATATGCAATCACCCTTCAATGCGAATTAACAAAATACATAGTAATCATCCCAATTCCGAATAAAGAAGCTTCAACTGTAGCATCATATATTGTCAAAAACTTTATTCTCGTCTATGGCCCAATGAAAGAAGTACGAACAGATATGGGTACAGAATACAAAAATCAAGTTTTTGAGAACTTAGCAAAACTACTGAAAATAAATCATAAAATCTCTACTGCGTATCACAGCCAAAGTATTGGAGGTTGTGAACGCAACCATAGAGTTTTGAATGAGTATTTACGTATGTATATTGACAACTCAAAACTTGATTGGTGTACTTGGACTCAATACTATGCATTTTGTTATAACACTACACCAAGTTCGTACCACAATTATACGCCATTTGAACTGGTTTTTGGCAAAAAAGCAGATCTACATCAACTTTTACAGGATTCAAAGGTGGATCCCTTGTATAATATAGATGCTTATGATAAAGAATTTCGGTATCGCCTACAAGTGGCACACAAAAGAGCGCAAGAATATATCGAAAAAGCAAAAGTAATGCGTAAAACACATTTTGATAAAAACTCAGAAGCAATTATTCTCACTCCTGGAGAGTTGGTTATGGTAACTAATGAAAGTCGCCATAAATTTGATTCTTGGTATGACGGACCTTTCTCAGTTATTAGCGTTGAGGGTTCAAATTGTGTCGTAGCAGATAAAAATGGAAAAGAATTAAAAGTACATAAGAACCGCATACGAAAATATAGGTAGAAAATAAGTACTTTATTTATGTTAAGGATTTCATCTTTAGACAGGCCTGTCGAAAACGTTTTATTGTAGTTTAGTATATTTAATTTTAGTATTTGGTAGTTGTGTTACAATATATTGTGTATAATTTTTGTAATCATTCACTTACTGTATTTACCCATCTAATATTGTGTTAAAATTTTAAATGCAAATTTATCATCTTGAAATGTTAAATTTCCTGTAGTACAATTGGTATTACTGTTACGTAACTACTTCAATAATATTTCTATTCTAAACTCTTAGAATGCCCTTCGCAAGATGGCCATAGCGAAGGTCATTCCCCGAAAAGGGATGGTGTAGGGTTACCAACCCCAAAGAATATAATTGAGGTGGTTTACTTATATTTTCTTCTGATAAGCATTTGATGCAAGTATTGTTTTGTTAAATAATTCAACATCGATTTGTGCAACATGCTTAATCGGTATTTTAAAATGGAACAATAGGTGCCCTGGTAAAAACGATGATTGTAATAACAGAGATATAATAAATCAGTACTATAGAACACACGACTTTTTCTGAGCTCTACGAATGCTCCTTTTACATTACCTCTTCGTTGGAAGAAAATTTAGGACCTTTTAAACTTTTTTTCAGTCGAGGAAAGAGATGATAGTCGGACGGAGCCAAATCTGGTGAATAAGTGGGGTGTTCTAGTAATTCAAACCCTAAATCACGAATTTTTTGCAAGGCAACATGAGATTTGTGTGCAGGGGCGTTGTCCTGCAAAAACATAGATAGCTTTCCGCGTCTTTTCTCTTTAATTTTTTCCCGTAGAGTGGTTAGTAATGTCGAATAGTAATCTCCAGTTATTTTTCTACCCTTATCCAAAAAATCAATCATGATTACTCCATGGCAATCCCAAAAAACTGAAGCAAGAACTTTTCCAGCAGATTTTTGGACACGAAACTTCTTAGGTCTTGGAGAACCGGAGTGTCGCCATTCCATCGATTGTTGCTTTGATTCTGGATCGTAGAAATGTACCCAAGTCTCATCCATAGTAACAATTCGGTTCAAGAAGTCTACATCGTTTTTAAATCGAGCACAGATCGAACGCGATGCTACTACCCTTGCACGCGATGCTACTACCCTTGCACGCTTTTGGTCTCCTTCGGAATATATGATTTTTTTTCGTGTCTGTACGTCTGTGGCATTTCGAAACGCTATCATCTTGGAACCCTTGGAGATATCGTTTTGAAATTTGAACTACGTCGATAACTCGAGGACAATATTGCTCAATTTACTCCGATATGACTTGAAGAACTGTTTGGTTTTTTGAGAAAGATTGGAAAATCCTGTTCCGGACGATTGAAAAAAAAACAGGACTGAACCAATGAACGAAACAAAAATTCTAACTTTGCAATCGATAGAGCTTCAACGAACGAACGAATCCCAAACGAACCGTTTTTTGAAAAAACCGAAAATGGTGAAAATCGGCTAAATCTGAAATTGAAAATTTATTCAAAAAAATACGAAATATCTCACGAACGGTTAATATTTTAACAATTTACTTCATTTTTTATGACCGCCTTCAGAAAATCCACAGAAAATGTAAATACGGAATTATTTATCGCTTCTAATACATTTTTACAAGCGCCACCGATGTTCCAAACCGAATTTCTCCAACTCCAACTCGATAAAGTGGAAAAACTGAAAAATTTTTACAAAATGTGTATTTGCTCTCAAAAATCATCAAAAACTCGAAAACGGAACGAGATGTAACAAAAGTGTTCGATCGCAGTTTCAGTGTTCTTGAACAGGTCTGAACTCGGAAAAATCGACTGAACTGAAAAGTTAACATTTTTTTACTGAAAAAATTTTAAATTGACTAAAACTAAAAATTGAAAGATATCAAAAAGTGTAAATGTACAATTTTATTGTCCTCAACTAGGTCTACAAAAAATGCTCACGAAATTGTTTCCTATCTTGAAAAATAAACGGAATATTGATTTTTTTTTTATAAATCCACCAAAAACTCGAAGACGGCGACAGTTTTTCAATTTTTACATAATACCATTTTTTGATCGCTTTGTGATAACTACAAAAAATCAATAGTCCGGGAAATATTAAAAAAAACGAAAACTAAGGGAAAAATGTTATTGGTGTTTCTTTCTATAAACACCAATAACTCCAAAACGAAACGAGATACCATAAAAAATTATTAAACAGTTTTATTGTCCTCAAACAGATCTACAAAAAGGCCTAATGAAATTTTTTCATATCTTGAAAAAAAAAACGAATTTTTGTGGAAAAATTTTGTTTTTCCAATTTTGGTGAAAGTTCAAGTTTGGTTAGATTTGTTGATAATCTAATGATTGAAAATAATTTCTTTTTAGAAAGTTCTTTCATCGGGGTCAAGCCTAAAAACGATAAAGAACGAAGCGATGGTGTCCTATCTGAGAATGCGTGACTCAGGGAGCTGGTGAGGAGAGGGGTACACAGGGCATACCGAAATCGCTGTGGTAGCGGAGAAAGAAATCCCACCATCCGCTATCAAAGTGATACGGCAGAGGATGAAATTAGGTGGAAAAGGACGATCTCGCTAGAGATCGCAGACAGGAGAGAGTGGGAAGAGGAAAGGGTGATATTTCCCCCAGAAAGCCTGGTCTGTTTTACAGTCGGGTCCAAACTGGAGGAAGGGCAAGCCGGAGCAGGAGTTTACCTGGAAAACGGAGAGAAAAGAGCATATGCGCTAGGTTCTCTGACAACAGTTTTCCAAGCAGAGGTGTATGCCATCCTGGAGGCAACCAGAATGGAAGAGGTGAGGTCTGGCCCAGAGAGACATGTATATGTCTGCTCGGACAGTCAGGCCGCCATCAGAGCTCTAAATGTAACCAGAACTAGATCAGTACTGGTTCAGGAGTGCAGAGATGCCCTGGAGAGTCTTGCGACTGAAAAGGAAATAACGCTGATGTGGGTCCCGGGTCATGCAGGGATTGAAGGCAACGAGCAGGCGGACCAGCTAGCCAAGCAAGGAGCCGGACAACATTACTACGGGCCCGAACCCGCACTCGGCATAACAAGGAGACAAGTAACAACGGCACTGAATGAGTGGACCGTTGACACATTAGGAAAAGAGTGGAGAAAGATAGACGGATGCAGGCAGTCAAAGCAGATGATATCGGTGCCCGACATGGCAAGGACGGCCAAGATACTGAAGCTAAGCCGCAAAGAATCCCGACTGTTGGTGGGAGTTCTTACCGGCCACTGCGGCCTCAGGAGGCACCTGGCTCTCATCAGAGTTGAGGCAGACCCACTATCCAATTCCTGTGCGAATGTGGTATTTATGGTAGGCTCAGACAAAACGTCTTCGGAGCTGCCACTATTAAGGGGGAAGAATTGCACTCGTTGCAATGGAAGGACATTTCGACTTTCATAAGAAGGTCGAAGAGGTTCGAGCAGGTATCCGACATGGGATGAGTGAAGATGCCGGGGATTGCGAAAAGGGCCCACTGGGGCCTAGTCGCTGACGCTTGCGTCCTCCACCCATTACCATTACCAAGCCTGAAAAACGGGAGTTTTAGAGACTGTGTAGAATCGATTGAGGAGGTCGAGAACGGTAATTTGGACACATTTAGAAAATGGGAAAATTTCCTATATCGTCCTGCAAGTGGCGTTTTATGAAACTAGAAATCAAGGAATGAACTTGGAAAAAAAATTGTTCCCTCTGACTTTATGAATGGATCAGTTCATCTATTCATGTCGGTGGTGCGATTACTCATTACAAACCCAATGGTACAGGTCCCATCCGCCTAAATATCTCCGTTCTCGAGTGAAAATGTGAAAAACGACTCATTACTATTTTCCTAATCGGTGAAACATCGTGTACACCGGTCGGAAATGTATCTTCAATAGAATCCCAACGGTGAAAACTTCATTCCTCCAGCTCTACCCGTTCTCGAAATATCAATTTTTTTTGGTCGTTCGAGCCGGGTTTTCTTTTTTTGCTTTTCAACTTTTTTCTCAATTGTTAAAACATGATGTTCGATTCAACGAAAACTAAGAGACAACCACTGACGAATTCATATTAAAGTGGTGTAGTTAGATTATTGATGACCATCAATTATAGTTTGAATCTTGCTTGATAATAAATTGAGTAATTTTTGGACAGATTCCGCGTCGTAGTATTCACGTTTCAGTCATAGTATTAAAATTCGAGTCGTAGTATTCAAAATTTTTAGGCCCTTAACTTTCCAACTTGATCTTGTTTAACTTTGTACGATATAATTCTGAAGACAGCAGCTTCTGTTTGAATGCTCCAGTGTCTATGTCCTCGCTTAATAATATTGGCTGGATTTTCTCAGAATTCTCAGAATTCTGCTTCCTTCACCTTCTATCTGATTTCGAAATGTCTTTCTTCTGGGCAGTTTCTTCATCCAATAATTGTTCCAGATCGTTCGTATCCTTCTCGAACAACCTTCTCAGGATTATTTTGCTTCACTTTACCGCTTCTGTCATGTCACGGTCGCCAATAATGTAAAAAATTAACCAATACAATAATATTGAACGTTATTTTGGATGTTCTAATGAAATTTAAAGATACTTTTTTGACAATTATATTTATTGATCAAATAAGATAAGATCAAATAAGACAAGACAAATAAGACAAGAACAAAAAAACAAAAATCTCCCTGGCCGGCAGGATACGTATAGGGGAATCCATCATCAAAATCTCCAAGACGACAGGATACATATAGGGATTTTCCCATTTCCAACACCTAGCATGAAAATCTCATGAATTATCTCGACGCAACGTGTTGGATCTCCAGAAGGTAAAATACATTATGTCAAGAACACACCAAAATTACTTGCTTTGAGAAATATGTGCAGCTAATTACTATCCGAAATCGTATGTGTGAGTTTTTGGTCAAAAGAGTTCCAAGAATCTGCTGTCATTTATATATAATCAAAGTCAATGAGAAGAAAACTGTAGATAAGAAAAAGTGTTTGCAATATATTCCGTGGTCATTCCAGATTTCCAGGCCAAACTCATAATCGTATATAACGCAATTGAAGCTCAAACTAAAGCTGTTAATTACTTTTAGGTAGCATTTGTTTGCATTTTCGTGTGTTCAGACAACACTGTGTTCGTTCAATGCAAATAGTCTGTGGCTGCCACTTTTATCAAGCCTCTAATTGGGTGAAAATGGTGGCCCAGTGCAGCGTGCGTCAGTAATTTTGCAGTTCATTTAGGTAATCTTATTAATTTTACATTATATCCACAAAACCGAAATTGCCAACAAGGTAATCATACACGACCGCGGTATATTTTTCATAATGTATTGTGTTTCGCTTCGGTATTTTTTCACAAAATTGGAACGTAGGTTCCAGTATGGTACGAGGTTTTCACCAAATGTTTCAATTTCATAGGAATTCATTTCAAATACAGTTTTTGAATAGATTCCTATGTAATTGTGCTAGCAAATGATTGATGAATTGATTAATGAAAATATAAGCTCAATATCAAAATTTTTACCTTAATGATTGTTTGAATCTCTATGATCAACGAGAAAGAGATATACTTTAACAATTATAAATTGTCCAATGTAAGTTGTTTTTTCATTTTGCTTAAATAATAATAATGATAGTAACACGTTTATTATTTACAACGAAGCCCAAAACAACCTTTTTTTTTATCTAAGTACAATGTACTAGGTTAATCAGTTCTACTCTTCCACTCGAACCGGTACCGTTACAAGAGAAAGAAAAAAAAGGAGAGAAAAGATGGAAAACCATTACCCATTTATATTTACTTCACTTTACGAAAGCAGTGATTCCTTTAGGTTATGAATCCGGTAGTTCTGTGACTACGCTGTGAGAGTTTTATCTGTTTTATTGCTCTGAGTTGGGCGATACGTTTAGTTTTGTGGTTCACACAAATACTATCATTGACTTTTTAAAGAGAAAAAAGACCTACTCTGGTCGGTTATCTTGGTATTCATTTAAATGGCAATATTATATGAAAAACTTCCTTAAAAGTACCAAATTGAAATAATTTCTGAGAACCTGGCGCTTGTATTACGTTATAAAAAAATCATACTGCTAAAAAGTAAAAAATAAACTAAACAGAAAGCATTTTAAAAAAAAGCTTTTATTTAAAAGTTATTGAACTAAAAATTTAAAAAACAAATAATGTATGGAAAACAAAGAAATTTCAAAAACATCCAGAATTTCTCCTTCATCAAACAGTATAGTATTTCTAATCCCGATTGGAGCGGCAAAAAAGGTTCGAGAAGGAATGCTCTTTCCAGTTGCCGCATTGAGATAAGCATCGGTATATTATTTTTCAGTGGTATTTGTTCAGTTACTTATTCTTATAATCATAGCAATTGATCACTCCATGTAGAAGTAAACAGGTGTTATCTCAACTGAATTTTTCCACCCTGAGTGATTACGAAAAACTTTGAAATATAAGGTAGTTGATTGCTGAATCAAAAACTGTTTAATACAATGAAAACACAAATAATCACTCCGAATTCTTGTAGCGCTCTTATTGTTATTGTTGTTCCAATTGGAATCACAAAAACCTACTATAATGAAGCTGGTGGTTTTGAATGAAGTTTTATCATAACTTCCAATAGGAAATTACATAAAGAAGTGATTATTGCAGAGCACAACACAGTAAATATGAATGTTGAAGTAAATATTGTCGGTGTCGATTGAACACCAATTACATTCAAACCATACCTAATACTGCTTTTTGAACGATCGTTTAACAAAAAAACGTCGAAATAATGTCTCGGTAAACACCGTGCTAATCTAAAAATGACAGACCACACGTACAGTTGCAAGGTGACTACTGTCCACGATCAGTCATAAGACATTGAACATCGCCGAGACTTAAAACTAAGTATTTGATTCAGTAGCGCATGTTCGAGGGTTGGATGTTTCTACATGATAGACACACACCATTTTATTTTCCCTTATTGGACATAAATCTTCCAGTATCCAGACTTAGTCCAATGTATGGACCCGCCCATTTTCCCCAGTTGATATGAGGTTTATCGAAAAAAAATTCTAATGAAAGTTGGAGGGTATTTCACTCTGCACCTTTTTATAAAGTAAAATATTTTTTAGATGTGCCATTGGTGAAGAAGTGACGTCATCGACATTTTTTTCAATGGAACCATATGTAAGAATTGTTTTTATAAAACAGCACAATATTCTGCAACAATAGCAACAATGAAACAAGTGAAAATATTGTTACCGGATTCAAAAATAAATATTCTAATCTGCGCAAGGGGATTTCAACGCACCCTAGTAGCAAAACTGTTAATTTTTTGGGTAGGCGCAATGGTAACATTGGTTGAGAATTACATGGAAATTCAAAAAAATCCACTGGGACCCAAATTCCATAAAGAGTTTGCGGGGTTCTTTTATTCCAGAATAATGGAGGTGCCCTAATCCTGATTTTTTTCTAAATAGAAGCTGAGAGAAAAAAACAGAAATCATCATTTGTTTCAATAGGTCAAAATATTACTATTTTTTTAATGAAGAGAAGGACAACAAATGTAGAGTGGCTATTTCATTTATTTGTTCATTAGTCCTGAAAATTAATGTTTTATTTGAACCCGTGATCTGAGATAAAAAATGTAATGTCTCGAATGGCTGAGTGAAATACTCTTCAACTTTTATCCCATTTTTTTTTCGATAACCCTCAGTTAACTGAGAATAACGGGCGGGTCCATATATCAGTTAAAATTGAATTTTAAATAAGCATTTCATTCTATTGAAACGACCATTTGAAACAACAATTTTTTTCTCCTGTTAGAACAGGACAAGTTTATCGAGTTACAAACTTTATGGTTTTGGGCTATCCTCATGTTTTATTTCAGAACAATTATTGTTGATTTTGGCTTTGGACCATTCATTCCATTTTACTTTCTCCTTCCAAACGGCGCGGCGCTCCCGCTTTGGTCTGCGGGTCTACTTTACAGGAAATTATTTCTCGCTGCAAAAACTAGTGGGCTATCAACTTCGACCGCATTTCCACATTAACAGAGGTGTAACAGAGGTCTATTCTCCAGTTGGTTTTTTATCAGGCATTCGGCGAGATGAGATGTTTAGTGTGGCTGAAACTAATCGACTCTTTGAATGAGTTTTTGTTGAGAGTGTTTCGTTGGACAGTCTATTTATATCAGAACGTGTTTATTCGTCACCATTCTAAGAACTGTCCAGAGTGACTCAAAATAAAAATAATTGACCGAAAATTGATTATCCAGTAGTTTTTAGCCCCCTATTAACTTTTTGATGGTTTGACGTACAAACAAGTAACAAATGCCATTTTGAATGGTATCTCCGATTACTACTGTTTGAAATAAAAGACACTGTGATTGCTTGATAGAGGGGGCGGGAAGTACATCAATTTAAAAATTCCAAATGGCATGGGGGGTCCAGTGACACATAGTTGAAAAGATAATTTAATTCTCTTTCCAACCATCTACATTTTTTTTGGTTTCGTTATTATTTTTTTCATCAGTTGCACTTGAAATGTCAAGTATAAGTGCGAATCTAAATGGTACTCTTATCTCGATAATTTTGAGCGGTTTGATATGGAACAATGGGACAAAAATATGTTGAAACCATACATTGCGTCTTGATTCTTTAGTTTTCTTATTGAGATGCTGCATTTGAGCGAATTAGTTTGTGTTGAAATTGTTACTTTAGACAATGAGTAGATGGTTTAAATCCAAAACACCCAGCCAGAGTTCCTTGGCTTCTCCCTCGTCACAAATCTAGGCGCACTGATAAAAAGGATTTTTTGCATCAACGCATAATTGCATTGATTCAAAGAGATTGTATTCTTGAATAGGTGCAACCAAATATTAGTTTGATTTTTTGACGGAATCCTCTTGGCCACTTACAAGGAAAATATTTTGAAACAAGTGCTTCATAAGTTGGTTGAGGCAAGAATATTGCAATTTCAATAATGAATACTATTCTTCTATCAACTTGGAGGTTGGGTTCGAATCTGCCATTTTCATTTTGGCAACATTGGATAGATTAAACAAAGCATAGATTCACAATTTAGGTATACATAATGGTTTTCTATGAGGATAGTTTTAAGTTCAATAACTGTATTCTCAATAAAACCAGTTAGTATTGACACATATTGCAGTTTGATTGAGCACATAAACAACGCCACTCGCTTTTAGACACAAAACTGTAGAAGACCAAAATATATTTCACTCATTTTCACAAGTTACCCGTAATGAGCCATATTCAATTTTCGATATTGCATTTTTATTGTATAGAAACAGATTCCACTAGGCACAAAACTAACATTTATATAGGTACGCATAGCCTCATAACCTCCAACCCAAATGATCAAACTGGACGAAATGGTCGAAATGGAAGTCGTATTCACAGGTCGCGGTGTCGCCAGCTGCTTTGATTGCTCATTGGTTGAATGTGTCACGTGGCACGGGTAGTGATATCTACCAAGGAATTAAATTATATGTCAAGAGGATTATGTTTCACAATGAGTTAATGTGAATGTGTTCAAACGTGAAGAGTAGAATGTTTTCACTGCAAGTAAATTCATTTCAAGAGAATTTATGTAAAGAAGCAAACTTCTCAATCAGTTTGAAATGGGAGTATATTCATTGATTAGAAATAATTATTCTTTTCAGAAGATTATTCTATTCAAGAATATGTATATTCTTGATTGAAGAAATCTTTTTTATCTGTGCGGTTACAATTTTCAGCACTACATTGAAATTATAAATATTGTCGGTACAGTTCCGGGAGGTACTTTTTAAGTAAATTTCCTTTTCTTCAATGATCTTTTTTTAAGTTTTTGATATCTCGAATAGTTTTTGAAAAATTTGTACAAAAAATTTAAAAAAATGTTTGCTTGTTTATAATTTTTGCAAAAGTGAAGTAACTTTTTATATTCCTTTGTGCCATTTCCATCAAAACACGATTTGGCTATGAACAGGCGACAACCGAAGTGAATTCTTATTGTTCTGTATTTCGTCTTCAGTCTTTTTACCAATAAATAATGCTATTCACTTGTGCTACTGTTAATCTAATCTAATTTTCTTTCCGATGTTTGTCAATTGGCGTTGCTCAACGACTTCATTTGAATAAACTGCCATTTTTCGTTCGCTAATGACTTTACTTAGTCCTGTATCGCACCCTCGTTAAGTCTGTGACATGAAAAACTACTCTGGCCAATTCAACGCCATTATAATGAATTGATTTTGGCTAATCAACGTCCAAAATCTCTTTCTGACACACGATATTCTTGTTTGACTTACCGCGTAGAGGGCTATATGAGGATGGGGTTTCTACACAGAGAGAAAAGACTGCAGCAGGTTCATGCACAACGTTGTGTAAGACACAGTTGTGTAGATATTTTACACAATTGTTCATTTTTTCATCATATGCGTTTTGTGAAATTCAATAAATATTTGTGCAAGTCAATTTGTATAGTATTCATGCACTTCCACATTGCCTGAAAATACAAAAAAATATGCACATCTACCATAAAACAATTTATATGGAAAATATCTACAACGCATTGAACTCATCTTACACCCGTTGTGTACTTTCTATTTGATATGCACAAATTGTATACTATTTCAACACAATTGTGTAATTTGCCACAACTTGAACAAGGCGTCGTCTCACCCAACTAAAAACGCATGCGCGGCATTCTAAATGTCCAGTCCATCATTGTTTGATTGTTTTATGCTGATCGAAGGGCGAAGCTGGTTAAGTGTACTTTCCTATTATTTATTATTTGCTTATGTGTATGTGGTTTTGTGTCAAATGGAAGTGGTAGAATATATGCAAACTGATACCAATATTTGAAGGTTGGTAAGTATTGCTATTATTTTTTGTTATTACATGAAACCTACAAACTGACTCATTTTCATCATTTGTAACGGTTTGAAAGGGGCATCCTCGTACCTACTTTCTACTCGAATAAATATAGTTTGACACGAAGATTACTTTAAACTTTATCATTATTCAACGTGTTCCAAAATAACAAAATGTATGGTTAATTTTCGTCGTGGTAACAGCAATACGTTGTATGTCAATTATATCATTTTTTCTAAAGTCTGAAATACGACACATATTACTGTAACCAAATCGCATTACTTAAAATTTCGTCATATTGCAACAAGACGCTTGATCGGTACCCAGTTGGTTGATTGACATACAACTTATTGCGGTGCACGGAATGAGAGATTTTGGTTACATAGATTACAAAAGTCAGATATCGATTTTTTTTGACATACGACATATTGCGGTTACAACGACGTTATGTTATGTTTGGTGTTTTGTGTTTCTGTTATTTTATTTGTAATTAGAGTTTATAGTTCATTTATTTTTGTTATTAGTTCTTTGTGATGAAGTAAACATTATTTGAATGACATTTAATTTTATTTCAACCTTCTGGAAAATGAAGCTTATAATTTCTGATCAGAATGAGATAAGAAGAAGCGAGTAGGTTGAAACTGATGCTCATTCTTAACTTATTCCATTTGGATGTTATGTGCCTCAAGGGTATCCTTTCTTAAAATTATAAATGGTACCTATAAAAATTGGCCTTGCTCTGTACACAAATATGTACAATATACCTGCACAATTCATGTATACGGAATACACAAATTTGTGACATTTTTTGCATCCTATATTTAAAATACCCACACAATTTGTACAAACTAGGTACACAAATTGTTGCCATTCATTACAATGTATGCATAAACATTACACAAGTTGTTGACATTCGTTACACAACATACCGATCAATTTTGTATATTTTGTGTATAAAATTAAAACAAAACTATTCAGAATAATACAACACTTGTAGTGTATCGTTTATACACAATATCTCTAATACAATACTATAGAAGAAAAATGAACAAATTGGTGCTGTCAACTTTTTAGAAACAAATTGTGCTGAAATTATTCACAATTGTGTAGAAAACATACATTTATTTCTCTCTGTGTAAATTTCACGAAATGGTGCCTAATAAGTATCTACTACAACAAAGACCATGAAAGCCTTCAATGTCAAATAAAGGTCGGATTCGTTATTTCAAGCAAGCATTCCTGTGAAATTTATTCTGAAATAGCAAAATTGAAAAATACCGGGTGTACCCGATAGGTGGCTGCGATGAAATGTTGAGGATCTGTATAGGACAT
Source organism: Chrysolina oricalcia (assembly GCA_944452925.2). Lineage (NCBI taxonomy): Eukaryota > Metazoa > Arthropoda > Insecta > Coleoptera > Chrysomelidae > Chrysolina > Chrysolina oricalcia. The sequence goes on from OX101812.2 coordinate 64,434,553, forward strand.
AAAACTGCATTTTTTGACAAGTGACTCAATTTCATTCAACTTCCAGTTTCACCGCAAGTGACATAAACTTTCGATTTTTAACTGGGACACCTGGTATGTTTTCACTTCTTTTGTCTCCATATGACATTCTCAACAAAACCATGTATCACTTTTTGTAACCATGTTTTTTTTTTCAAATTTGAAATTTAATCTAGATGACTATGAATACGTTTGAATCACTAATTTCTGCCCTATAATATTATGGGAAAAATACAACTTTACTGTTTTTGATCAAAATGCATGTGATATGCGAAATTCAGTTTTTGAATTGAAATTACTCATTTTTTTGAGGTGGCTTGTCGTGGCTTGTCGGGTTATGAAAATAGACACGATCAATTTGATACCGCACACTATTAGGTTTTAAATCAACTTCCGTTCTAAAACTAAAAAAGATTACGTTGAATCATTTGGTACTAAAATGAGATTTAAATGCATCGAGTCAACTGTGACCAACACACCTGATAAAACAAATGAAAAAATTACTTGTTGAAATTTTACCTGGATTATGCAAAAGTAAATTAAGAATTTATTAAAGATATGTTATTAGCTTTTTGATTAATGGTTTTGTTTTAGCAGTTTTGTTGCTTACAGGTTACTACATTCATTTGATCTGAAAATTGCTTCATTTTAAGAAATAGCTAACTTAATTTTTTCATGTTTTTCATCGGAAGTTTGTTTGAAACTCAATAATGTGCGGTATCACATTAATCGTAATAAAATGCTGTTTTTTCTTAACCAGACCAGCCACCATTTTGCTATTATGCTAATAGTATTACAAGTTTTAAAATAAAATATTATATAGCAGATACATTTTAACTGATATCAGTTAAGTTGTGTTTTTCCCAAAATTTTAGGATGGAAATTTGTGATTTGAACCTATCCATAGCCCTTTAAAATAAAAAATAAATTTAAAATTAATACAAAAATTGGATACATAGGTGATACAGGTTGTATTCAGTATGTCGTATGGTGACGAAATAAGTGAAACCGGAAATTGTATGAAGTTGAGTAAGTTGGCAAAATATGAAGTTTTTTCTCTCTTCCAGATCCTCAGGATTTCATTCCATTATCTTCAGAAACAAAAAAGTTATAGGGGCGAGCAACTTTCCACGCACACCCGGTATATTGCTTCACAGATTTTTTGCTTGAAATGATAGTGTGATCTATTGAAAACGAATCAACGACTGTTCGGATAGTTATCATCAATTTAAATAAAAAACAATCGGACAGAGCAACTTGATTTTCAAAGGAAGGATATTTTTTTTTAAATAAGATTCATTTGTAAAACATTACATCTTTTGTCCTTTATTGTTCTCGAACTGAAAAAGGTACAAAAAGTTTTTATGAAATTTTTTCAAATCTTGAAACGAACGTATTTTTGTGGGATTTTTTTCTCCAATATTTTAGGCCAGGTTAGATTTGATGATAATTTTATGATTGCAATTTTTTTTTTAATTCACATCTACATAAGCCTTGAAAACAGGCGTTTTAGCGACTATGTAAAATCGATAGAGGAAGTCGGGTAATGTATTTTGGACACATTTAGAAAATGATACCTATGAAATTGAAGATCAATGATTGGTCTTGAAAAAAAATTTCTGACTCTATTTTACGAATCAATTCAATTATCCATGTCGGTGTTGTTTAATTACTCATTACGAACCCAGTGGTAAAAGTCACATCTTCCTGAGTGTCTGCGTTCTCGAGTTATCCCAAAAAAAATTAACAATTTACTCACGACTTTTTTCTTTATCGGTGATACATGGTGTGCATAACCTGGTTGAATGCGCATTTTCAATAGAAACCCAACAGTAAAAATCCAATCCCTCTATCTCTCACTGTTCTCGAGCATATGTTTTTGTCCTTCGGGCCGGATTTTGGTCCTACGAGCCAAATTCAATTTTTTTGCGTTTCAACTTTCGGCTCCAGATTTTTCATTATCAACCTTCCATTTTTCCCCTTCCTAAATGTTTCTGGTAGGCTTTGCACTCGGAATTTTGATTATTCACCCCCATTTCCCCCTCGCCCTTCAAATTTTCAAGTCGTATCATTATTATTGGTGTCCAATTAAAGTTTTAAACGCATTGTTGGTGTTCAACTATGGTTTCAAACGCATTAAAGCCGTTGTATTCATATTATTGGTGTTCAATTATAGTTTTAAATACATTAAATTCATTGTATTCATATTATTGGTGTCTAATTATAGTTTAAAACACATTGAAGTCGTTGTATTCATATTATTGGTGTCCAATTATATATTTAAGTACATTAAATTCATTGTGTTCACATTATTGGTGTTCAAATATAGTTTCAAACGCATTAAAGTCGCTGTATTCATATTATTGGCGTCCAACTATGGTTTAAAATGCATTAAAGTCGTTGTATTCACATTACTGGTGTCCAATTATAGTTTTAAACGTCACAAAGTCGTTGTATTCATATTATTGATGTCCAATTATAGTTTTCAACTCGTTGTATTCATATTATAGGCTTCCAATCATAGTTTAAAAAGCATTGTCGTGGTATTGAAAAAATAAGTACAACTTCTAGGCCCTTCAACTTCCGTGCCTTTTATGTTTCCGTTTAATAAAACTGAAGAAAAATAATACGATTTTCCTAACCTTAGGACCGCAGTATACAGGGTACACAAACAATACATAACAGTACCCACTATTACATGTGGATGGGTTACAATCCCACGATATTCTAGTCAAACCATTCGTTCTTCTTGCTTTGAAAACCTTGGTAAGTTTTCACATTCGCGAATTCACTCTCGTTCACAGTAAACATCCTAATAGCACATTCGTGAGTATGGCATTGAAAATGTTGGTAGAAAATTTGTATTTTCACCATTGAAGTCGAAACCCTGAAATTTGCACATACGCGGATTTGGCGTGGGACAGACGAATTATGAAGTTGCCTAATAAATCTATTTAAATACATGAAGTTTGAGTCACAATGATAAAGTACGGGCTTGTAATGCATGGTTAAGAGTCATATGAAGATTAAAAAATGACAGTGATCGTGCTTCGTTACGCGGTAATATGATCTATTCGTCTTAAATTCTCTACCTAATTGATTATCATTGCGTACCTGCCCACTGCACGCCACTGACTTATCTGCCTTGTCTTTGCTTTCGTGTCATAGGAAGGGCGTAATTCCAAACACGCTTTTGAAGTTGATGGATCATTTTAGGTAAACGGTTTTTTTACTAGGGGAGGCGTATTAGTAGCTTGTTGTAGCGGTGAAAAATGAGAAATTAACATTAAGGCCTACCTAGAGCAACCAGATACCGCTGTCGAGATTAATTTTCGATAAAAATATTATCACAGCGAGCATGTGGCGTGCATATGTGCAATGAAAATAATGGTTGATAAGCAGTTTAATTTTGGAGCCAATTATTGGTTATGTATTTTAACGTTCAGGTTGGTGCTAATTGAGAGGGTATTAATTATTGTTCAAACGACTGGATACATGTATTCCTTGGGCTCGACAGTTTATTTTTTATTTTTTGATATATCATTCTTGAGATCAAAAGAAGCAACTTTCTTCATTAGACTTTTTTTCTGGCCCTACAGGGTGAGATAAAAAATTGGTTTGAAAGTCTAATGACAGTTGTGGAAAATACTGTAAGTTGATTTTTCTTGATTTTAGGTTGTACTATGCTACGGAAAATATCAATTGACTTTGAATGGATTGCATACTCAGGATGAGGCAGAATACGCCATTCTTCTAAAACTTGTTTATCATCTTCTCGCCCAAGTGTGGACTTTTCATTGAATTTCTTTACGCCAAAAGTTTTCCAGGGATTACTCGTGTAAGCATCTTTGATTTTTACATGATTCCACCCATGCGTTTCACTTCTCAATTTCCTCTCCGTAATTTCTAAAGTAGAACCAAAAAATTTGCAGGATCGATAGATACATTAGAAATGAACTCACTGCACAAAAAGGATCCATCCTACGTCATAAACAGTGCACGTCAGCAGCGACAGAACCACCCATTTTTCCGAAAAGTTATATTAGGGGGCAAAATTGAGCTGAAATTCTCTCGCCTGCCTTTATATCTTCAGCTGTGTAACCGAGATACATAAAACTATTTCTACCTTACAGACATCCACAACTATTCTACAAGAATTGGAAACATGTTGATACAACCAAAATACCGACTCGCAGTGTCGGCAAAAAATTCTGTGGATGTCAAGTTGTAGGTACAACAAGCTTCCTCAAACTATGAAAGCCCTGAGCTTAAATAATATTAAATATGAAACAAAAGATTTCTTACTAGTCAATTGTTTTTATTCAGTCAGCGAGTATATGGAAACGCCCATTAACTTGCTCAATACAGGAGTGCTGTGATATGATAATATACTCTGTTTTTTTTTTAATTTATGATTTTTTATTACTTGTGAAACCGTCCTTTTTACCATAACTGTTTTTTTCTGTATGTACTATAGGATGAATGCATGACCTACTACAAATGTAATATTTTTTTATATAATGTAGTCAAATAATGATTGATTGATTGATTGAAATTCGTATCTCCTGAAAAATTTTAAGTTCTGAAAAATTCGAATTTGTTTCACTTCTTATGGATCGACAATACACTAGAAATGAACTCACTTCACTGAAGAGGTCATCCTACGTGTTATACACTGCACGCCAGCAGCGATGGAATCACCCATTTTTTCATCGCTGCTGGCTGCAGTGTATATCATGTAGGATCATTTTTGATGAGGATTTTTGTGCAGGGAGTTCATTTCTAGTGCATCTATTGATCCTGACAATTTTATGGTTCTACATCGAAAATTACTGGGCTTTCCATTAGAAGTGAAACCAATTAGAATTTTTCAGGACTGAAATTTTTAATTTTTTTACTCACTTTCGGTACTGGATATAGATGAATTACTTTGTTCGTCTCTGTGGATAGACCACAAATGATAAAAAACATGATCAAATTATTATTCTACAAACAACACAGGAAACGATTAGATATTCACAAATTTTATTTAATAAGACATGTTTCGCCTGCACACTAGCTTCTTCATTGTCTGATTAAATAAAGTTTGTGGAGGTCGAATCTTTTTCAGTGTAGTTTGTACAATTACTATGGATCTTCATCAAGTAAATGCCGGGTCAATCAGAAAAATCAAATCATTATTGAATGAATGTCTAAGAAAATATACAGCAAAATGAAGAAACACATTAATAATAGTCATAAATACAAGGAAATTGCACTATGAAATTTAGATTCCGTCACAATCATTCACTTTTGAATTGTATTTAAAGTTTGTTGAAATTCCATAAAATTGACAACAGTCATCAATCACCATATCCCTGGAATATTGAAAAGACTAAAATTCTCTGGATACGACTAAAGAAGCAGACTACTATTTCATTTGTTCAAACTCGAATCACTCGACACACCAGGGTTTTTAGGCATCTTAACCCGTAACCACTGAGGTGGATTATTTTCCTTTAACTACTGAGGTGGAGTCTCACAGACTCCGACTAATAAATAGGGCAAATTAAGGTTTGAAAATTTAAATAATTTTGATGCAGATGGTGCACTAGTTAGATTGATGTTTTTGAAATTGATTATTTTGTCAAAAAAATACCGTTACGGTGTAATAACAAGATTTATTTGCAAATTAAGGTACAAAATAAACGCATACTCCTTTCAAAGCCATTTCTGACTTTGAAAAGAAAAAATAAATTACACAACCAAGTAATAATGGTGAGAAAGGTTGAAAAAAGTAAAAACCTAGAAAAATTAAAAATAGCTTCTAAGGAAAAAATTCGTACAGTTAGGTTTTACTCCCTTTGTTCGACACAGGTTGCACATATATTTCTGGAACAACCAAGACAGATTGGCTTACGACAGTTAGTGCATATGTATTTCGTCTTTCTGTGCAACCTGGATAGACAGAGGAAGCAGTACCGTTTATTTTCAAGGACAAATTCTTCATCAGGGACGGGAATAGGCGTGCCCAGTATTCGACTGATGAGCATTTTCACTTCTTTTTTTTTCCTTGGATTTCTGAGTCTGATTTCCATGTAGGGTTTGACGAGAGACATTGCCAAATTTTTCATAAAGTTACTTCGTGAAACTTCTTGGTTGTTTTTGTAACAACCGTGTAAAATATAAGCATTTACCGCTGACATATATAAAATTCTGTAGAATATGGCCATGGGCCATCTTTGCGTTCGGCGACTTGTTCCATAGATCGCACACTTTTCGTCCAAGGAATCTACTCCACCTTTTGTGGCATTGTAGTTGGCTATAATTTCCAGCTTTCCAGTTTCAGGATCGTCGGAAATAGAGTGGTACATGGATGATACCAGTAATACAACCTTTCCTTTTTTAGGAACATGCGACAATAAAGTCACATCTTTGGTAAACCCATACATGCTTGTACCTTCTTCTCGTTTCTTCCCCAAGAACTGCAGAGGCACTTCCCTTTTATTTTTTTTCAATGTACCAACGTATGTCAGGTATTGTTTCTTCAACTCATCAACTATCTGCAACGACGAAAACCAATTATCAGCTGTTACATTGCGGTTGGACCCGTAAATTGGCTGTGTCAAACGCATTACAGCTTGAGTGTGTACATTTCAGTTCTTTTTTTGCAAATCAGTCATCACTTCCTTTTTCAGAATAAATATAAGCATTGTATGCATAGCCAGATCGAGCATCAGTCAGCATCATTATCTTGAGACCGTATTTGACTGGTTTATTAGGCATATACATTTTGAAACGACAACGTCCCCTGAAACCTACTAACATCTCGTCTACGCATGCATTTGTACCGATTGAGTACACTGATTGCACATTTCTTATGAAATTGTTAAAAATCTCACTCACTGCTGCTGTTGGATCAGTTTTCTTTCTTTCATTCCGATCGTCAGGGTTGTCGAATCTCAGATGTATGAGTAGCATATTGAACCTTTCTTTACTCAATACTGCTCGAGAGATATCTCTTCCACTGCCATCTGTAGCAAATAGCATCGAGGAATCTTCATGATTAGACTTGAAGACAGCCGTGAAAAACAAAAGACCAATAAACGCCTTCATTTCAATTGCATCAGTGTCCCGCAATTCAGTTCTCTTCTCATCTTTATATGTTGCGGCTTCTTTTCGCATTTGTCCATTGAACAACTATCGCGATCATTTCATTATCAAACATTGTGTCCCAGATTGCTTCTGGAGTGGCAGACTCCACTAAGCGAGCAGCAGCACGTAAGTTGGAAGCCTCAAGATTATTATGCTGGGGTGTTCTTACATTTCTTGTTGGTTCTGTCAATGCCCACTTCATCATATTCTTTCCGTATGCATATTTTTTCACCACCAGTTGTTCTTCTTCGCTACTTTCTTGTTCACTGTTGCTAGATGGCCTTCCCTTTCTTTGACTTCCTTCAACTTCGGCATCTGAATTTCTTCCTTCGTTTCCTGCTGATTCCTCCGAAACTGTGTTGTGGTCACTATGTGCAAATTCTTTGGCTAAATCATCGCCAGTTTCACTTGGATCGCTGTCAAGTTCATCAAGCCAACCGATAGCAATTTCTTCAAAGTCAAGGGGATTGATTGTTGGGAAGTCCCAGGCTTGGGATCCATTTCTATTCAGTTTTTATCCTATGAAATTTTTATTATTAGTGAGGAGTGAAAATAATATAAAAGTTACATACTTATTGTGGTGGAGTCTGCGAGACTCCTGCAATAGTTCAACTGCTAATAACAATTTATGCGGTTACGGCATGCAGCTGCCCTCATGTGTACGGCTAGACTAACCTTAGATAGGAAGGTAGTAGAGGCAGTAGAGTGATAGGTTCAAAATTGGGGGTGGGGTTGAGAGTTGAAGGTGACGCGGAGTCTGAGAGACTCCACCTCAGTGGTTACGGGTTAAATGCGCGTTTTTGAAAGTTCGATTCAAACACGCTGAGGCGTGCTTGAAATAGGTAAAACGGGGCACCACTAAAAAAATATCTTATTTTTACTGTTATCGATCATATACATCTGAAAAACTGATTTGTTCTGATTGACGTATTTTTAACGATTTCTCCCTATTCTACAGCTTTGGATAATACTTTTTCTCACTCTTTCTTTTCAACAAATTTTGCGGAAGTCTTTGAAATAGCAGATAATTCTTTAAAATTCTAGGGTTAATTTGAAGAATTTAAACGATGGTTATGGTTTTCGACAAAATTTTTCACAAAGAATAAAAATTTAACATGCATCATGCAGTATAATAACTTCGACCATAGTTATGTACAGGGTGTCCCAACTTCGAGCTTCATCATTGGGATCTCGGAAACCAGAAGAGATACGAGGTCGGTTAAATGGAGGCAAAGTTGCGCAATTTGGTGCTCATTGAAACGCCGCTTTCATATTTGAAAAATTCCGAATACTTCCGAAGATTTTTGGAAAAAACCGATTATTCGCGATTTCATTTTTATTTTTTTGTGACTCTATTTGAATAGATATAACAAAACAAATTTCACATTCTCATTGCTACTTTTTCTGTTCTACAAGATGGTGTTATCAGATTTTCAAATAGACGTTTCGTATTTGAGCTGCCATCATCAAATTTGTTTTTTTAAATACGGCCCTGGATTTTTTATTATGGATTTTAGAATCTTCTAATGTCCCAAAACAAATGATATATCGCACTTATTCGAAAAGTTTATTTTAATGGCCTTTTTCTATAAGAACTCATGTGTTAGAGAGAGACAGAGAATAGATTTTTGGTAAGATCTTAGCAGGACATCGTTAAAATAATATTTTTGAAAAAGAATGATACATTCGTTTTAAGGACCTCAGAAGCTCCTAATAATTGATATAAAACAATGTGTGATGTTCAACAATAGGCATGATGTTTTAATTATTCCGAAAAAGTCAAACAAAAACTATAAAATTGAATACCCAATGAAAGTTAAAGCAAATATTCAAATTATAATCCACCTGCTTGAATGCATTTTCGTGTCAGTCTGTGAAGTTTATGAATGGCACGCTGAATGGTCCTTGCAGGGATAGCCCTGATCTCCCTTATTAGATCTTGTCGTAATACTTCAAGATTTTGTGGCGTGTTTCGATAAAGACGGTTTTTGAGAAATCCCCAAAGAAAGTAGTCTAGAGGGTTTAGGTCGGGGCTTCTAGCTGGCCAACGCACGGGACCTTGGTTTCCAATCCATTTATTAGGGAATAATTAATTTAATAAATTTTTAACACATCTCCCATTATGAGGTGGTGCACCGTCTTGTTGCCACCATAGTTGACGTAATACGCCCAAAGGTTCTTCCATTAAGGAATCCAATATATTGGTCCTTATTAATTCTGCATATCTATCGGAATTTAATTTTCCTGGAATAAAAAACGGGTCGATAATTTTATTGTGCCACATACCCATACGTTAAATGATTGTCGTCCCTGAGGTCTTACTTCTTGATTCTGCCTTAGGTTTTCTATTGACCAATAGTGTTGGTTATGTCTGTTAAATAGTCCATCTGTTGAAAAACTGCATTCATCTGTCCATATAGTTTTATTTAGGAAGTCATCATTTTCATTAATTTTATTTTGCAACCAGTTACAAAATTCTAATCGTCTCTCAGCATCGCCAGGTCTTAGTGTTTGACTAATATGGATTTTGTAAGGTTTATATCCACGCTTATTTAAAGTTCTCCAAACTCTCATTCGCGGTAATCCTACTTCTTCTGAGAAAACTGTAACTGAAGCTCGAGGATTATTATTGGCATTAAAAAATAATTTAAAATTATTCATTTTACTTTCTACTTTGTACAGTGTTCAAGATAATTTGTTCCTCTTCTGGATCGAGCCGTGTTCCATATTCAACCCTTGGCTTAACAAAACTTCCGTACTGAGCTACATTATTATCAATATTAGCAAAATAACTATATAATGCGGCTGCCGTCTTTCTGGATATTCCAACAAATAGCGCTCACAAGCCGTTTTTGAATTTCGATTCGAAATATAATAAATCCTTATCATGTCTCGTTTTTCTTCGTTAGAAAAAGTCATTTTCGTTTAATAAGCGTTAACGATAAGTGAACGAACAGTGAACTGTCAAAATAGTGGATAATTTGAACATTAACAACTGAACTAAGATAGCCAGAATGCACGATGCACAGCCACTTTGATAAAATGCAATTATTTTTGTAAATATAGCCTAGGGCCTAGAGTTTGAGGGATGACACTTCAATTATATTATTTATTAACCACCCACTTTTATGTTAGTTTTTGAGTTTCATGCAGTGCGTTATTGCAAAAAAAGTTTGTTTTATTTCTATTAAAAATCTAATTTTTGTCTCTCTCTAACTCATGAGTTCTTATGAAAAATGCTATTAATATAAACTTTTAGAATAAGTGCACACATAATTTGTTTTGGGACATTAGAAACTTTTAAAATCTATAATAAAAAATCCAGGGCCGTATTTAAAAAAACAAAGTTGATGGTGGCAGCTCAAATACGAAACGTCTGTTTGAAAATCTGATAACACCATCTTGTAGAACAGAAAAAGTAGCAATGAGAATGTGAAATTTGTTTTGTTATGTCTATTCAAATAGAGTCACAAAAAAATAAAAATGAAATCGCGAATAATCAGTTTTTTCCAAAAATCTTCGGTAGTATTCGGGATTTCTCAAATATGAAAGCAGCGTTACAATGAGCACCAAATTGCGCAACTTTGCCTCCATTTAACCTACCTCGTATCTCTTCTGTTTTCCGAGATCCCAATGATGAGGCTCGAATTTGGGACACCCTGTACATGTACAGTTGTGTGCATAAAAAAGTCGTTCAAGGTACGACACTAATTGAAGCATTGCACTAATTGCACTTAAACATGTTAAAAGCGCGTCACTGACAAAAATAGTTTAATTTCGACTCTACTTGTCAAAGTCGATAAGAAGTAATAATTGAGATTGACAATCCTGACTCACAATATTCTATAACTGCTGTACGACTTCTGTATGCTCACAACTGTAGAATATATCTTACTTTACTATACTATTGAATTGTATTCCTACTATTTTCAATAAAAATTTGTTCGTCTTCATTACACCAGCTTTTTAGTATTAATTGCAAGTCCTGAATTTGTAGTTTTTCCTAGATGAAGAGCCGCAGTCAACTCTAGGAACTCCAAAATCTACTAGATAACGACACTTTAAAATTCCTGATCGCTGCGAAAGCCCTCTAAAACTTTCAGGACGCCGTTAGGAGGTTGAAGGAAGTGATGATAATGGTGGATAGAGATGTAATGATGTTGGGTAAGGTGAATCAATGAGGAGGTGTTTCAGAAAGACGACTGCCTTGAAGTAAAAGTGCCGAGTTTTTCTCCACGTTGAGATAGACGAAGTATCATAGGCGTACAGTTAGTATGTTTCATCTTATTGATTCGTAGATTTTTCCAACAGAAAATGATTAAATCAATGTTTCTAGACGTCAGAAATCATTTTACATTTCAATAATAATCATGTGGTAGACCACAAAGAACATTTGCGTGGGGGGTGTTAGTAGATACTCCATCTACTAGTACATAGTGACTGCAGAATTTTTTCTGATGGCCCGAGAAAGTGCTAGGAATCGCACGTAAAAAGATAAGACCTCGTTAATCCTTGGCTCGCACAAGTTTCGACTTTTGAAGGCTGTTGTTCGGGATGACAGCTGGTTAACGGAAAAAAACAATTTTTTTTTACAATTAACGTATCTGAATGGAAATTAGACAACCTTGTTTACATATAGCTGAGGTGAATCCAGTGTGTTTTTGCAACAATTCTGAGAAATTTCTGCACGAGAAATCAGGACTATATAAGTTACATTGTGGAACTTGCCCCAAAGTATATATTGGCCAAACTGGTAGAACATTTCAAAATCTCATTCATGAACATCATATGAGTTATGTGAATTATAAAACAAAATATTCAAATCGTCTTTTGGAAGAAAATCACACTTTTGATGGAGAATTTAAAATTTTACGTATAGAAAATAAAGGATTGTAGCTGAATCATTCAGAATCATTAGGTATAGAAGTTAATAGACTTGAAAATTCAAACATATTGCTCAATGACCAACTTGATTTGAACAATCTGAATCTTTGAGGTCACTTCATAAATGTAATAAGGGTTAGGTTAGCTATAATTTTGATTAGTGGAAAAAGCAGTTCATATCAATAATTACAAAGTAGAACAAAATCGTTTAATCAGCTTATGTATTCACTAAAATAAAGTTTGTGAAGATTGAATCGTTTTCTGTGTGGTTTGTATAAAAATATTCTTGTTGAAACTCACTTCGTAATTTAAGTAAATAGTAATTTTGAAATGCTCTCGTTTTCATCTAACATAAATAAAACAGGTTACTTCCATTTAAAATAATGCTGATTGCTTATGGCAATTGGGAACTTATCACCCTGTATACTGAAAGGATTGTAGCCTGCAATGGACCATTCTCATATAAAATATTCACTGCAGTTCTAAAAAATGAAGGCAAAAAGTGACTACACTGTTCGTAAACTTTCTAATAAAGTCAACAGATTAAGGCCATTGCGTTTCATAATGCTATTCATTCCAGTATTCTCAGAAATTTTCCATACATAACTAATGTTTAATCCTAATCTCTTGTTAGCAGTAACGAAAGCATGCGTTTAAAAAAAAGGACTTGAAACGGGAGCCGTAAATAAAGGACTAGTTACCATTTGCTTTGTGTCATCAAAGTATAAATTAGAGAAAATACTAATTAACGAATGCTGTTAATTACAACACAGAAACTTTTACAATACAGAGGGTGTGTTCAATGAATTCACCAGCATTTTTCTTTGACTAAATGTGAAGGTATCCTTGAACAATGTTACATTTAATTTTGATATCGTTGTCATTTGTCACCATACAAAATTATTCTCATCCCCAATCAATCAATATACTTTAAGAAGAGTTTAAACAGCAAATAAAATAACATAAGAAACATCTTAAAATAAAATTAAGAATAAGGGCAAAAAATATTGATTTATACAGATGAATAAAATTAAATAAGAAATAAAAATGAACCAATCAATTTATGTTTTTTTTGACAATGACTTTTGTGTTTTTTGCAAATTCTGTGAATTTTACTTTTTCGTTTTGACAGATGTCAAAAATAACATTCACGTTATTTGAAAAGTCTATATTGAAGTTTTGAACTTTGGATATTAGATAGTGTATATATTCTCAGTGGAATGGATATTCCAACAAATTCTTGAACACATTTAACTTTTCGTTCCTATTCAGGGTCGAACTTTGAAACGCCTATTTGGCTTTATATGTAATAAGGCTACAGCCGCAGTGCCTGCCATCAACAACATCATCGTCCCGAGCTTAGTATTTCTATAAATCTTCTATTCAACTTTAATATCGCCAGTAGTGTCAAAAATTACAATCAACAACAAATGTCATTTTTAGGTTAGTTGAACTCGGAACATTTAGAATAAAAGATTTCGGTCATGCGCAGTATCAGTTTCCAAACAAAATTAAATAAAATGAGACAAAAATATAAAAGTTGGCCATCTCTTGTTATTCTTATTTCTTATTTTTTTTTATTTCATTTTGTTCCTTATTTTATTTTGTTCCTTATTTTATTATGTTCCTTATTTTATTTTATTTGCTGTTTAAACTCTCCCTTATTGTTATGAATATACATTCATTTGGACAAAGCAATTAGTTGATAAATTAAAATTAAAAAATACTAGCTACTGGAACTAGTCAATTAACAAATAAGTTACAAATAACCTATACTAGAAGGGTTTATTCCTGTCCACGAAAACTTGAGATTAGGAATAAAATCCACAGCAGTTACTAATTGAATTAAAAGGTTTCAGCATTAAATCCTTGTAATGTATAATAATGTCGGCTGCACAGCAAGAGGCCAACGGACTTTTTGAAATTATCAACAGTTTTATATAGTCAAGTAGGTGATTGAACATCTTGCAACCATTATAAATATCACTATTTCGAATCGCTGAAAAACGTTTTGTTTCAAAAATGGCTTTGCTGAGTTCGGCCGAAACAGCAAAGCAATTTTTCTATGAAGGAGAAGAGTAAAAAAATAGAATAGGGTAATGAATTAGCCTACAATAGGCTATATCACATCACTTTTTTTTTAAATATGCATGGCTCTGCTGAGTTCGGCCGAAGCTAGAAAAGCCACGGATTTTTCTATGAAGCAGGAGAGAAAAAATTCGGTAATATGGTAATAAATTAGCCTAAAATGAGCCCATCCCGAGTCCAAATTCGTGTTTGGCTTAGTTAGCTTCATTAGAATAACTTCTGTCTCTCATGTTCAACCATTTTTCCGCACTGTAGTTTGAGACTATTTGGGATCTTTTTTAGCTGCTCCAATAAAAACGGGTTCTCTATGTGATTACTTTCCTGACATTCTAGACAGTTGTTACAATTCAATTAGTCACCACTTTCAAAATTGAAGATATTGTTACGGGTTTATTTTGCACTAGAAAACCCATTCTGTTTTAATATAATAACGTCACAAATTATCTGTCATTGATATAAATTTTCCACTCTGTACGCCACTGTTTCAAAATGATAACTTGATCGTATTTTACTACTTACTTTTGCTATGTTCGGCATGAACTAACCTTGAGCTAACAGTAAATAATTACATCCCTCATTCCGCGGTATGACAGCGCTATTTTGTAAACATGCTTTTGGTTACAAGTTAGAACACAAAACCGTAACATTTCTTCTCTATCTCTATTCTGTGCCATTGAGGTACTTCACTTTCGAATACTTGACCTTGTTCTTGTTTGGTTTTAAGATTGAACAAGGATGGCGTTTTCGTCTTTGTTCAGTTGGCAACACTGAATCTCGAGGTGTTCTGTTCACCAGAGTCGTTGTCCAATTGTCCCAAGTAGTAACAACGAGTAGCTCGGGGTAATTCCACACACCACGAACAAGCAAGGAAGTGCTTTGTCTGATAGTGACCATAGAAATATATATTATATACTTACTCTAGAATGCTAATCCCGCCAATTTTCACGGCGAAAAGCATGCCGCGTATGCGACCCGTTTACTTTGTACGCATGCGCATCATCAGTGTAGTTTGGGTAGATCGTTGTCAAGTATAAAAATAATTTGGTGTTCCAATTCAGAGTTTTTTGTTATGAGGCAATAAAACACATGCCATCTGAAGGAGATAAATTTGACAGCGCATTTAGGACTTTTTAAAACGAAAAGAACCTTTTAGAGATAGATTACTCCGAATTTTAGGCGTGAAAGAAATTTTTTTAAAACAATTATGTACCCTATGCTACTGTAATTATAATGACCGTGCAACAGTGCTTTTTCATCAACAGGAAGACTTGTCACTAAGATCTGTCACTCTTGTCAGAGACAGAGACGGTTTTTAGAATTTCAGATTTTCTCTTGTCGTTTTGTGTGGTGTTTGTTGTCGTTAGTTATTCTTTCTTCTTTCGTGAATTTGCATTAATCTTGTTCCTTTAAAGACAATTTCTAATAAAGCCGTTTCTTCCTACAAATAAACAATGAACGGTTTAAGGAAAATACCTGAAATAAATCATTTTCGGTAGATAATAAAATGTTTTATGTACCTATATGCTTTGCTCAAAATAGCTTAAATATTATTTTAGCTTGACAAAAAGGGCATAATTTCTTGTTATTATTTTAAAGAAGAGACCCCAGAAGACCATTTGAGTGAGAAAATTGTAATTTGTGGCAGACATTTTCCTCATGAAGATTCATGTGAAAACGACAATAGAATAATTTGAAACCTAGTGCAGTACCTTTACTGTGTCTGCGTAAGCATGCATGGCGAGTGATACAACTTTCTACCTCGCACCGCTTATATTATGAATTCTAGATTCCTACAAAAAGTACTAAACATACACAGAATCGCCTCAGAAAATTAATATCAATATGGAAGTGATTTTGTTTTGATGGTAAGGAAAATGCTTCTGGCCTCACTTCTTCATGCACCCCCATTGTGGAAATTGCGCTAAGGTAATACAACCAAATATACTCTTAGAAATAGCATATGTTAATCTCTTCAAATGATTTAAATTAAATGCAGTTGCGTATTTTGACATGAATCGTTGAATGAAATTATTTATATTAGCTAAAATAAATTTTCATAGTTTTTTGTACTTTCAATTTATTTTCCAATCCAGTGCTTCCTTGAAATTCGCACCGACGATTTGGGGTTAACTACAGCTGAAAAGTGAATGTGATACCAAAAATCAGTCGCTTCAGAGCGGTAAATAATAATAATAACCGTACTCTACTTTCTGATGGCCTTTGCTGAATATTCGGGGTCATAAATATGTGAAAATATGTATTCAAATCGGCTAAATACAAATAACAGGTATAAGCACAATGAGGTTTCACAAGTACCATAATATTTTACTAAAACCGGGCCTGTTACAAAAATCACTAATGGCGCGCATGCGCGTTGCGGACTAGCCTGAACTTTTTACAAAACTTTTGACATGGGGATTAGCATTCTAGAGTAAGTTTATAATTATATATTTCTATGATAGTGACAGTTTTCGACGTTGACGTCTGACTCTTCTAAGTGACGTTTCCGGTTCGATATTTGATGAGAATGACATCTTGGCAATTAACCTATTTGAAATTTTCCTATATTTATTTAAATTTTGATCATCTCTGGTGGAAATATTCTTATCTGGAGATTTTCTCATATTGTTTGCGATATATGACGCTGTATATTTTCGAGGAAATCTCTGTTGTTTAGGCCTATGCCGTTATGTATTTTTAGGGCTTTTAGCCATTCTTTACAGGTAAAACCGATGGAACGAGAAACTAGGTATCAGACAGCAAACAGACTATCAAAGCAGTTACCAGAACCCTCCCGCTTAATAAAGGTTATTATTTGCATTTAGTCTCTACTCATGGCCCTAGGAGTCAGACTGGTACTGTTTATTCTAGGGTGTTCCCGCTACTGTTTATTGTCCTGCTGAAGTTCCTCTGTGGTTCGGTATTCCTTCTCTGTTCGTTCCCTATTATTGGTATTCCTCGTTAATGGTATTCGTCCCAGCTGTACACGTACTTCGTTTGATTGTATCGTACCCCCTGTGCACAACTGTATTCACCAAGGCACTGCATTCATGAACTACAACTGATGAACTGGCCTTATTGTGAAAATCTACTCACTATCAGATGAGTCTTGCTTGAGATTGTGCCCCCAAGGCATATTAATAATTGTTAGCTATCATCGTGACGTCACAGGCATAGCCCTCACTGGAGGTTAAATATTGATATACTCAAACAATACACTACTCTCAATCATAGCGTACACTTTATTTCATCTTGGTGGTGCCATATTTACATTAATTCAATTTCACTTTGTATTGTGTGCCGAACTGTGCACATACTGTGTGTGTAACATCAATCAATATATTTTATCAGTATTTATTCTATTATTATTTATTCTGGTCCGAGTTATCCAAGCATAAAGGAAGACACAACCTCTACATATTTATATATTATTATTTTTACCATTATAGTTATCTATTGTTCAATATTTCAGTAATATTAGCGCCGTGGGTTGTCCCATTCCATCAGGGTTGTTTCGGATTTTTCACTGGCGATGAAACCGTGGTGCTCCGGAAAATTAAACCCCATATTTCAATCTTATCGAAATCAATTTTTATTGTTGAACCCACGCCAAATGAGCTACTAGGTTTGTTAGTGGCGTGAAAGAAACATCATTGCACATTCACTGCTCTTCCTTCCTAAATTTCGCCCCTAACAATATAAATAGTCATTCAGCGGTTTTCCTTAAATATTCCTATTTGTGCTGGACTATTTATTGTTTGGTTGATTTCAGCAATCTTCATAAAATTATTTTCTCATCTCCATCTGTGGTCTGGCCTACTCGCCGATATGAAACACAAATGAAAATTTTCCACAAAACAAATCCTCCAGAACTTCATAAAACATTCCATTTCGGATTTAATCCGACTTGGAAAGATAATAAAGTGTAACCCCGCGCTACTTTCCATATTTTATTGATATACTTGAAACGATTATCCAGACCAGTGGAAAACTCATTTCCGATTCCTTTTTAATTTATTGCGGGTTAATTCTCTTTTAATACTTTGTGGAAATATCAAAGCGCCCGTTTCAGCTTTGATTTTAAAGGGCTGGTCCACGGGCTTCCGACGATTGAAATTTTCATAATGGCATTTAAAGTTGATGAGACCTCCTATTTTCATTCAACCCCTATTTCGATCAACGACTTGTCACTTAATATTATTTTCGACAAGAATCTTGACAATAATTATAACCAGTGGAGATGAAGTGTGGGGAATTATCAAACTTATATATACAGGGTGAGTCAAGCTGATCACCTCAGACTCTCGCGGTCAAACGGTATATCTTTTCAGTAAACGTTCGTGGGAAGCATATGTATGTCGATCTGAACTGCACTTTGAAAAGAGTTTTATACAAGGTAATTGGAAAGAGCGTTACATTTCAAAGTTATATTGTTTTAAATGGAACACCATTTTTTTGCATTTTTAGATTCTTTGAGTAAAAATAAGCTGATTTTGCTGAAGTATCTCTATTCCTAACTCTCTCCGTTTGTGAAATATTCAACTTTTTCTTAAAATGTAACGTTGTCAAAGAAATTCAATATCATTGGAATTAGCCACGGCAGGTGTACAGAAATTTTAACCGGTCATTCGAATCCCTTTCAGCTAGATGCTGTGGCTTGAGTAGACGATTAATAGCATACAGTGTGTTTTATATCATCAAAAATACTTACCGCATATTTGACCGCCAATAACTTTGTTATTTCAAATGGAACACCCTATACGTGACAAGATTTACTTTTTCATTTCCTTTCGAACCATATAATATTATACCCTTACCTAAATGTGGTGCTTCAGAAGTTATCGAAGCCTTTTCGAGATCAGATGAATTCTTAAATAAAATGTCACCAATGCTGATGTTGAATATTGAAGAATAGTTCTTTAAAATTATTAGCAAATTGACAATCTCAACTTACAGTTGAATTTCTTTGAAGCATTGTTATATCGATCCACCTGTAGGTATCTGCTATTTTTGGGGTTACTGGTTTTTTACAAAAAAAACAATCTTGAAAGATTAAAGTTTATGGGAAAATTATAATAATTATGATGAATGTTCGACGTAACCACCATCTACAATACAGCGTCTAATTATTTTTTCGAATGAGCTTCTGCCATTTTTCAACATACTTTGAGTAACTTTTTGGTAGGCATCTCTAATCCTCACTATAATATCATCAGGAGTAGTGGGTGATGTACTGTATTCAATATCCAGAAAAAGAACAAGGGTGTAAGATCGGGAGATCTCGCTGGCCAGTTATAAGGACCACCTCTCCCTATCCATTCATCTGGAAATTTTCTGACCATATAATTTCAGATAACACGTTTGAAATGTGCCGGAGCACCATCTAATTGTAATTCTTCTGTCTCATTCAAAAGAATATTCTCCAGAAGATTCCAAAAATCTGTTTTCATGAATTTTAAAAATTTCCATCCGTTTAGAAGCCCGTCAAAGCAATGAGGACCAATCATGGTTTTCCTATGATTCCACCGAATGAGTTAACATTCCACTGGTTCTGGCGATGGACGGTTCTAAATAAATTTCTGTTTTCGGTCTCATAATAATGAAAGTTATGTCGATTCACCAGACCGTTGCTATGGAAGGTTGATTCGTATGTGAATAAAATATGTTCAAAAAAGTTCATCTCTTCGCCAATTCGTTTAAGATACCATAAACAGAAATCTAGCCTGCGTTCAAAGTTCCTTCCATACATATGTTGATGCAGCTGAATGGGGCATAGATGATATTTATATTTTCTAAAAATTCTGCTAATACTCGATTGACTTATACCTGTTTTATTAGCAATGTCTCTAGTACTGCTATTGGGATCTTCAATCACATATTGCAAAACTTCGAAATTGTGTTCCTCATTCCCAGAAACTGTTTTCTTTATCTCTCGATCAGTGTACTCGATACTACTGGTTTCTCAAAATTTGGCTAATAATTTCTCAAATACATTTTTTCATCTTTCTTGGTCTGGGTACTTTTGTGCATAAACCCTCGACGCTGCTAGGCAATTTTCGTAACACTCTCTAATGGTTAAAATCATGTTGATACTTTCTTCAAGTGTAAAACTTTTCATTTTACTCCTCAAATCTGAGATCACGAGTGCAAGACGAATTGAACACCTAGACTACTAGATGAAACAATGTTAATTAAAAAAATTTATCGGATTTCGAAAAGGATTCGATAACTCTTGAAGCACCACATTTAGGTAAGGGAAATATTATATGGTTCGAAAGGAAATTAAAAGGTGAATCTTGTCACGTGGAAAACTATAGGGTGTCCCATTTGAAATAACAAAGCTATTGGCGTTCAAATATACGGTAATTGTTTCAGATAATATAAAAAACACTGTATACTAATGATCGTCTACTCAAGCCACAGTATCTAGCTGAAAGGGATTTGACTGACCAGTAAAAATTCCGTACACCTGCCGTATCTAATTCCAAAGATACTGCCGACAGACTCAGTTCATTCTTCGATTTCAAAACGTTCGGTCGTACTTCAACTAAAACCTCACATCCACATAGTGCCTCAGCTGAAATTTATCTCAATTTCAATACAGAGATTTATCAAACGTCACCTCAACTGTTCGGCTATGCCACACCAGTTGAAAGTTACCCACGAAAAATACAAATTAGGTGATACTCTGAATCTCTTCAAGTATGACCTGGTACTGTGTGTAAGATTAGTTCGTTTGGTTTGAACATACTAACAAATTACTGATCTTCTTAGACAAAATCGGCCCAGTATGATCTGATATCCGGCAATAGAAAGACTAGGAGACCACAGTCTCAAATTCACAATTTATTCAGATAAGTAGTTCTGCGAATAAGAAAAATTATAGTACAATTTATACTTTTGGATCATCATTTTATGAGGATTTCTCTACTGGGGAGTTACTTTCCTAGCAATGTATATTTGGGGATTTTTTTATCTGGGATTTTACTTCTAGGGATGTTATTTCCTAGAATTGTTATTTTCTACGTTTTCTAACAATGCAGATATCTTCGAGAATTTCTTCTAGCACGCACATTTTACCACAGAACATTGACTTGTTGAAATACACTTTACGAAATAGTCGTAAGTTAGTAAAATAAAGCGATTGAAATCATAAACATCGATACATTATTTTGTTTTTGTTCTTTCAGGCTAAGCTGTAAATAGAAATTGGAGGCTCTTTTCACACAAAATAAAAGAGACAAAATTGCTTTGTAGAATTAAAAAAAAAAATATTGAAAAAAATTACAATTTTTTTGTTTTTTTTGCGATTATCTCAAAAACTATTGGAGGAATCATTTTACAGTCAATAGAACTTTTGTAGAGAAATATAAAACCTATGACCCAGATGCATATTTCACTGAGAAAATCCGGGAAAACCTCGAAAAACATACTGTTTTTCAAAAAATTCATAATTTTTATAAATCTGAAGATGGACAAACAATATTGCGGAAACAGATAGACAATAATATGTGGTTTAGCTATGCGCAAGATGGTTTATGTCCAGATCCGTTTACAGAATTTGAAAACGACGATTTCTCTTAACTCGGCGCATCTTGCAAGATGTGTCCTTAAATTGTATATAACGCAATTGTACAAAAAGTACACATTGGACAGAATTTTCCCAAAATGGAAGGAAGAGGATCTTGAATAATCTTTGAGATATTTCCCAAAAACCAAAAAAGTTGTAATTTTTTTCATTATTGGTTGTTTAAAAAATTCCACAAAGTGATTTTTCTGGTGCGAATACTTGGGATTTCATTGACAAAAAATCTCTATTGCTTGTTCTATTTTTTTATTTCAATTATATGAATGATATTGCTGAAATCCGATTTTGTACGTGATCATTTGGACGCAAGTTTTTTTGTTTATTTTGTTTTTATCAGGAATGAATAAGAATAGTTCAAGCTCAAAATACACATACAGAAACACTTCAAACTATAACCATTTCGAAAAACTAAAATACAAAACCTACTTTGAATGATATTGATGGTGAAGTAGGGATTTTGAAAATGTATAACTCATACTAAAATGACTTACGGACGGTTGCACTAAATTGAATTATAATTTGGCTTAACTAATTAAGGAGTAATTATTGACTGATAATTAAATCAACATGATAACTATAGATCAAACCATGTGGTGCAAAGATATATTGATTTAATTGTGGATTTAGTTTTAACTAGAATTAAATTAAGATTCGTGCAGACGGCCGTTAGACTCATTTGGTTTTAATTTGTTGTTATGGAAATTTATTCCAATGCCCAATTTGTCTGTTCATATTTCTTAAAACCCTTTATAGTTTACTGGTCTATATTTCAACCGCGCGAAAAATGTGTAGTTTGCAAACTGGTACCGGTTTTGGTTTTAGATTGAAAACACTCAGCAGGACATTTATTTAGAGTTAGCGGTCGGTATTTCGACCATATTTTAGTTCCTGTGCAGCGGGTAAACTTTGTGGCCAAAATTTCTACCAACCAAATGAACTAGTTTCTCGACCTTGGAGGATGTGAATGTGCTATATAGAGTGGTGTTTTCTCCAGCATATAGTTTCGTTTTTCTGGAAAGCATTACTGACGGTATGTAGAATATATAATGCTGTATCTATTGAAGCAATTAGCAAGGATGATATTTTGATCTGAATATTTGAAATAACCTACAATTTCAGTTATGTTATCTGCGAGTGACTTTGAAAACGATGGCTAGATGTTTTATGGCGTAATATGTTCCAAGCGTTTGTTTACCATTATGAATAGAAATACCTGATTGAAATATTTCTATAATTTTGTTTTGTTTGGTGCTAAGCAGACACTGGTAGAAATTTCGATCACTAAGAAAAAATTACTCCTAGTGATATTAATTATATTGTTTTATCATCATATTACGTCTTATATCGAGTCATTCAGTGCGACTCAGAATAAAAATGCATTCCATTCGTATTTCACCAATTTGTCCTATCATGTCGTTGAAGTGTACATTTTTCAAAATTGTTTACTTTTCCACACACCTTGCGTAAAATTGCATCTCTCAAAACTAAATTTCATGTGAAAAAGTAGAAAATAGATGTTTACATGAATCTTTTCCATCATGACTTCACATGCTAAATTTGAAGAATCCTATTGATTTATATGGGAATGGATGTAAATTAATTTATATTTTCAGAATTAAAAGATGTTCTTATACAACATTGAATGAGGATGCATTTTTCATCGAATGTATCATTGAACAATATTTGGCTTTGATCCAATTATATCCAGATGCTCATAGATCCTAATGATATCAAACGATACAGAAATGTATGAATTTTTGTGAAATATTGGCTTTCAGGAGTATATGGTGGTTGGCTGGCTGGCAGTCTGTAGTAAAAGCACCAAAGTAGGTCAGCAGTTTCTTAAAAGTGTCAAATGTTACGCCTCATTCATGTTTAGGAAATGGAATATGGATGAAAATTTAAATTGAACACCAATCATAAACTACTGCAAGTCACGAAAGACGCATAACAGATATAGCAAATTGGCCCGCTTCTGTTTTTTGTTTTCGTTTAGGATATTTCGTTTAGGATATTTCGTTTATGCAATTCATAACTTGAAATGTACTTACCTAATGGAGAGTAAAAGCAACATCATCTTATTGAATCCCATCAAATTTTGCCATTAGACGAAGCTGTAGATAAAAATGAGAGGCTCTTTTCACACTAAATAAAAGACAGAAACGGTCTATACTACTTTTTATAAGATAGTTAGTACATGAAAACCCTTGTTTTTGCCCCAGCAACATTGCTTTGTGGAATTTTTTAAACAAGAAATTGTGAAAAAAATTACAACTTTCTTGTTTTTTTTGCGAATATCTCAAAAAGTATTGGAGAAATCGTTTTATAAATCTCTATAAAAGTTCCATTGACTGTAAAACGACTCCTTGAATAATCTTTGAGATAGATTTCTTAGTAATTTGGGATAAATGGTTCAAAATTCACCCTCTTGTTCCCGATGTAAATAATCACTGTAGTTATCATCTGTACGCTGATGATACACAATTATATTATTCTTTTGAACTAAAAAACATTCAACAGGCAAATGTGCTGATCAATAAAGATTTATCAACCCTCCAATTATTATCTCAGAAGCATCTACTGAAGATAAATTCATCAAAGTCTCATGCTGTTCTTTTTGGTAACGAAAGTCAGAAAACGTTAGCAGCTACAACCAGCTACAACTTTTCATCGGAGATGACCAACTGAACTACAGTGACCAAGTCAAAAACCTAGGTCTGTATATGGACTCAAAGCTTAAGTTTGATAAGCATGTCACTGAGAAAATCAGAATAGCCTATTCTTCCATTAAATTATTGTATCCCCACAGAAATGACATGAATATACAAACGAAAAAAATGTTAAGTGATTCTCTGGTGTTGTCACATTTTAACCACTGTGATACAGTGTATGGACCTTTTCTACATATCACATACAAAAGACAGAATTCATGTCTGCGCTTAATTCATGGATTGAAGAGAAGAGATAGAATTTCACATAAATTGCAAGAAATGGGTTGGTTAAGCATGTACAATCGCCGTAGACTCCATTCATATTGTCTCTTTTATAATGTGCTAAAAACAAAACAACCTGAATATCTCTCTAGAAAGATAACGTACAGGACTGATATACATAATTTGAATTTGAGAAGATAGCACGGAATCAATATACCTTCACATAATAAAGAAATTTACAAGTCATCTTTTTCATATCAGATTGCGGCAGCAAGCCATTGCATGGATATACCAAGTTTCTCGCTATCGATAAGTACCTTCAAAAATAAATTCAAAAAAATATTTCTCTCGCAACAATGATCTATAATTTGAGTTGATATACTATATACTTTTTATTAGACAAGACATTCTTAGTTTCACACTCAGATATGTTTGAACATTCATCTGCTCGGCAGAATCATAATATTACAAATTTTAATTTATTTTTTTTGCAAAGGAAGTGTGGAAGAATCGGTCATTAGACCTACCACTTACCCTTTTGTTTGCCTATATATATATATATATATGTATATATATATATATATATATATATATATATATATATATATATAGGTTTAAATATATTTTGAATGTGAAATAATTAGGTAAGTGGTTTTATTTGGGCAGCAGTCAGGGATGGCCAATTCAATGAATATTCTTCGTTTTTTCAGTCGAACTTTCGAAAATGTTTATTTTCTTTATCATGACTTCTCTACAATAATACATGTGATCAATATTAAAATAGATACATTGAGAAATAGATACTTACTAACATGAAATTATTAAAAAATTATTATCAAGAGGAACATGAAGAGTTTTCTTTTTGAAAGAAAAAGATGTAAAAGACAGTGACAGTTGACTTTTCGACAGCATTTAAATACATATACAGGTGGAATAATATTAATGTTCAAGGAGTTACTTGATTGTTTCTCATCATTTTTGAAGTTGATTGACATTCATTTAAAATTTTATCTGTCTAATATTTTTATATACAACATTCTTTTTTTTGATGCTAATTTCTATTTTTACTCAAGTTATGTAAGTAGATTCAATATTTTTTCTCCATTTATGAAACTGTCCTTTTGTAGTTGTCCTGAGGAAGGAAATAAACATTTCCGAAAGCTTGGCAAGATGACAAAGAGTTTTCTTTAAATCCAATATCAGACTGCAACCTCAAGATATTTTCAATTCTATATATATACATATATATATATATATATATATATATATATATATATATATATATATATATATATATATATACAGTGACCGCCAAAAAGTATGTACCATATGGGAAAAAATTTTATTATTGGAGTATTGGAAAAAATATTCTGGGGAAAAGTTTGTGCATGTCCGATAACCTAAAAATCGATTTTGACACATGTCACGTGATCGCTAGAATGGCGGCAAAATGAAAAAAATTGCAATGCAAAGGCATAAAAAGGAGTAAGATGGCAAGATATCAAAAAAAGTTATTTGAAAAAGTCACTTAGGATTCAATTTTATACACATAAACGAAGTTTCAAGAGATAATTCAAAAAAATTGAAAATAGCAATTTTTTAAAAATATTTTCCCATCTATTCAAAAATATTATTTTTTTTTCTAATGAATAGCTTGACTATACTGAAAAATTTGCATTTTAATGAAAATGACAAAACTTGTCAAATTAAAGATTCTTAAAGTGTATGTGCAAAGTAAAACGCTCATACAGCATTATTATTGAAACTTGATTAAAATCAGGAAACATGGTGTTTCTAGATTGCCATATCAACACAAACAGTCTTGGAATTCTGATGTAACTGTTAGATAAGAACCAATGTAACAGTGAGGGTTCTGGCAAAAACCAATTTTTTTTAATTTAGTGCCCTCTGGTGTGGAGAAAATGAGAAAGTTTTGTCATTATCATTAAAATGCAAATGTTTCAGTATAGTCAAGCTATTCATAAAAAAAAATAATATTTTTAAATAGATGGGAAAATATTTTTAAAAAATTGCTATTTTCAATTTTTTTTTTAATTATCTCTTGAAACTTCGTTTATGTGTATAAAATTGAATTCTAAGTGACTTTTTCAAATAACTTTTTTTGATATCTTGCCATCTTACCCCTTTTTTTGCCTTTTCATAGCAATTTTTTTCATTTTGCCGCCATTCTAGCGATCACGTGACATGTCTCAAAATCGATTTTTAGGTTATCGGACATGCACAAACTTTTCCCCAGAATATTTTTTCCAATACTCCAATAATAAATTTTTTTCCCATATGGTACATACTTTTTGGCGGTCACTGTATATATATAAAAATATAAGTAGAAAAGTTATTGGGTATAACCCTCAAAATGTTGTGCAACCGTAGACACGTGTTTCGAGCTTAAGCTCTCATCAGTACGGTAAAATAAAGTGCGAAGATGTACAACACTTGGATGTAAAAAAGAAAACAAAGGAAGTCAACAACAGGAAGCCAACCACACATTTGTGGCTTCGGTTAGAAGACCTCGTGCTTATAAGGCAACAACTAACGTCGCCACCGAGGCAGCTATAGCTACCAGCGTGACAATCCTACCCGGGAAAATCCATCCTTAATTGTATATATATATATATATATATATATATATATATATATATATATATATATATATATATATATATATATATATATATGTAAGTAGAAAAGTTATTGGGTATAACCCTCAAAATGTTGTGCAACCGTAGACACGTGTTTCGAGCTTAAGCTCTCGTCAGTACGGTAAAATCAAGTGCGAAGATGTACAACACTTTGGATGTAAAAATAGAAACAAAGGAAGTCAACAACAGGAAGCCAACCACACAATTGTGGCTTCGGTTAGAAGACCTTGTGCTTTCAAGGCAACAACTAACGTCGCCACGGAGGCAGCTATAGCTACCAGCGTGACAATCCTACCCAGGAAAATACAAATAAGGATGGATTTAGCGAGGGGCAATATATGAAAATATAAGTAGAAAAGTTATTGGGTATAACCCTCAAAATGTTGTGCAACCGTAGACACGTGTTTCGAGCTTAAGCTCTCGTCAGTACGGTAAAATCAAGTGCGAAGATGTACAACACTTGGATGTAAAAATAGAAACAAAGGAAGTCAACAACAGGAAGCCAACCACACAATTGTGGCTTCGGTTAGAAGACCTTGTGCTTACAAGGCAACAACTAACGTCGCCACGGAGGCAGCTATAGCTACCAGCGTGACAATCCTACCCAGGAAAATACAAATAAGGATGGATTTAGCGAGGGGCAATATATGAAAATATAAGTAGAAAAGTTATTGGGTATAACCCTCAAAATGTTGTGCAACCGTAGACACGTGTTTCGAGCTTAAGCTCTCGTCAGTACGGTAAAATCAATTGCGAAGATGTACAATACTTGGATGTAAAAATAGAAACAAAGGAAGTCAACAACAGGAAGCCAACCACACAATTGTGGCTTCGGTTAGAAGACCTTGTGCTTACAAGGCAACAACTAACGTCGCCACGGAGGCAGCTATAGCTACCAGCGTGACAATCCTACCCAGGAAAATACAAATAAGGATGGATTTAGCGAGGGGCAATATATGAAAATATAAGTAGAAAAGTTATTGGGTATAACCCTCAAAATGTTGTGCAACCGTAGACACGTGTTTCGAGCTTAAGCTCTCGTCAGTACAGTAAAATCAAGTGCGAAGATGT
This sequence comes from Chrysolina oricalcia, assembly GCA_944452925.2. Classification (NCBI taxonomy): domain Eukaryota; kingdom Metazoa; phylum Arthropoda; class Insecta; order Coleoptera; family Chrysomelidae; genus Chrysolina; species Chrysolina oricalcia. The sequence goes on from OX101812.2 coordinate 64,462,929, forward strand.
ACAACACTTGGATGTAAAAATAGAAACAAAGGAAGTCAACAACATTTTCCTGGGTAGTATTGTCACGCTGGTAGCTATAGCTGCCTCCGTGGCGACGTTAGTTGTTGCCTTGTAAGCACAAGGTCTTCTAACCGAAGCCACAATTGTGTGGTTGGCTTCCTGTTGTTGACTTCCTTTGTTTCTATTTTTACATCCAAGTGTTGTACATCTTCGCACTTGATTTTACCGTACTGACGAGAGCTTAAGCTCGAAACACGTGTCTACGGTTGCACAACATTTTGAGGGTTATACCCAATAACTTTTCTACTTATATTTTCATATATAAATCCATCCTTATATATATATATATATATATATATATATATATATATATATAATCTAAGTTGGGGAATTCTCAGGTTTGCGGTCTGTTTACCAGTAATACTCATTTATTCTTTACTCAATATTTCGCTAATCTTTATTAGCTTCTTCAGGAGAGATAGCTACAGAAAATTTAAAAAATTAGACAAATTACAAAACGGAAAAAATAAATCTACTTACAATCACAGAGTTGGTAGTGATATCATGTTCATGGGATATTGCAAAAAACTAACTGAATGGAGAAACTATGTCATCGTGACATCAGTCGTGATGGTCGTCGTGACGTCGTGACATAATTAAACTAGATGAGTTAATGATTTAAAATCAATGGCTGTTTGATTTTTGTTTTTGCAATTTCCTCAAACAATGAATAATGGAGAACAATGTTGAAATAATAACATTGATGTAATCACATGTCTATCAGTCTATCGGTACAAAATATTTTGGAATTGTTCATCTTTCATCATAAAGAACTGGTAATAGACCAGGTCATGACTGTTCAGAATATCGGAATTTCACCTTAGTAATAATATCACCGTTTTCGAGATAATGGACATTTTAAGAATTTCTGGAAAATCGCTACCTCACCTTGGATTTTTGAGTGCCATGTATACAAAGTGAGACAAATTCAAATATCTTTGCTGCTATAGATAACTGATGAGTGATGCTTTTAGATGTAAAGAACAGTTTTTCAGAAAGTGAAAAATGTTTTCAAGAAATGAGGGTAAAATGACAGATGAGTTTCATCAATTTTTTTTTTAAAGTTTGACATTATTGTCTGAAAGAAACAACCAATTGGAAGTGGACATTCATTTCAAAAGAATGATCATTTTGTCCGGACTCTACAATGGTATAAAACAAACTAAAATTGTTTTTGTAGGCAGTACTTTCCATTGAATAAGGCGTGGTTTTATTCTAGGCTTCCATCAACTTTTATACTTACGCCCAAAAATTATTTCATTTCGATTTCGTCAAGATAAAATGTGGGAATGATTATTGATAATAAAGAACAGACTGATTGGTTGCATGAAATAGCATGTCAATAAAATTAACTTTTCATGTAATTAAGCCTAATAAAATTATCGAAATGAAATATCGATTATCCGACATGGCACCGATTAATACGAATTCTTGTGAAAAATGTCGCAATTGTCCAACATCCAGATTCCGACGAAGTTTCAGAGACCTACAGATATACAGGGTGTAACCAAACAAGTACAATTTTTTTTAGGAGGTGAATCTTTGTCGAAAATTAAAAACTTTTTAACCCCTGTGTTGTGTCCGTCGAAGCAATAGTTTCCTAATGAACAAATAAAATACAGCATTGTGCATGAACGGATCTTCTGTGAATAGAATTGAAAAATTCTAGAAGGTGGCTAATCACATTTTGTTTGAAGAACTTGTGACTTCTGTCGTAGTTTTTTTTAAATTATTCCGCTTGTTTCATTCAGTGGTATTTATTTCTTTGTCATAGCGTAATCACGTTATTCTCTCCGAGAATATGCGCATATGCACTATATTTATGGTGAGTGTTGAGGTAATGCTACTGCTGCAGCAGCGCTTTATGCAGAACGATATCCGATTGCACAATGCCGCTCAGAGAATCGCTGATTTGGGGGCTATAACCTATAACGCATTTGAAAAGGTTCTTCTTGAAAAGATGCTGTCTCTGCGTACGAGTGGATGGAAAATACCATTTTTGTAGTATTATTCAGTGTGATGTCGAATAATCGTTATTATGGTTTATAGTGTATGTTGATTCAAAAAAACGTTGAATTAGTTGATTCGTTCTTACTCATAATTAATTAATCATTTCATCTTGATAGGATAAAAATAAAATACATTACTGACAAAGTCTAATGGAGGTGATTTTAGCTCAGAATAACATCACACTCTAATTTAATCGAAATTCTACCCCTTCCAAAAATTAATTATCGTATGTTTTATACCATGGTAAAGTCTGGACAAAATGGGAATTCTTTTGTAATGAATGCCCACTTCCTCTCGGTTATGTTTTTTTCGAACAATAATGTCAAACTGTTGTTAAAAAAATAATCCAAGGTGAGGTAGTGATTTTCCAAAATTTAAAAAATGCTCATTATCTCGAAAATGGTGAGATTTTTATTAAGGTGAAATTCCGATATTCGGAGCAGTCATGACCTGGTCTATCCTGTATGTGTGTACGTGTACATGTAGCAAGTAGAATTGTATTATTTTCACTGGCAGACAATAAATGATTATTATTATTATTACTTTTTGAATATTTTTTCACGAACAATTTAATTTCAAAACGAAGAAGTTTCACCTCCTTATCTTACAAATTAATTATACTTCAGTCTCTGACAGAGCATATACAGAATGCAGCTTCCATCGACTGAAAAAACATTTACTCCTCAAAAGCTGCTACACCATAGAAGAATTCTTCAACTAGAGAATGATATAATTCAAGTATGATATAAATTTAAGATATTTTCACATTTTTATTAATATACCGGGTGTCCTCGAAGATGGCTCGCCCTTATAACTTTTTTATTTTGAAGATAATGGAATGAAATTTGGAGGATCTGCATAGGACGTAATACTGTGTTTTTGGACGAATAACTCAAATTCATGCAACTTGCGGTTTCAGCGGAAGTGACACAAACTTTCGATTTTTAAATGGGACACCCAGTATAGTTTTACCTATTTTGTCTCCATATGACATTCTGAATAACAACCATGTGTCATTTGACACTTTTTGTTACTATTTTTTCTATTTCGAATTTTATTTTTAATCTAGAATGCTATGAATACGTTCAAATCACCAATTGCAGCCCCAAAATTTTGGAAAAAATACAACTTCACTGTTTGCTTTGTGAAATTTAATCTTAAAATTGAAATTACAATTTTTTTTCAAATGGCATTATGGTGGCTCGTCAGGTTAGTAATAAATACCATTTTATTACAATTAATTTTAATTGAATGAAGAAAAGTTGTATTTCGTGCAGAAATTTATTTATAAAATCATAGCAGAGCGCTTTCGACTATAAAGTCATCATCAGTGCGTACCTGTAAGTAAGTGACATCGAATTGAATTTAAGAAATTTTGATAAAAAGAATTTTGAAAATTGAAAAGTTACTTACTCGTCAGGTGTACAAGAGCCAGACCATAAAAATATCATGTGTCCAGAGGACCATGTAAAATCCTCTAGACACATGATATTTTTATGGTCTGGCTCTTGTACACCTGACGAGTAAGTAACTTTTCAATTTTCAAAATTCTTTTTATCAAAATTTCTTAAATTCAATTCGATGTCACTTACTTACAGGTACGCACTGATGATGACTTTATAGTCGAAAGCGCTCTGCTATGATTTTATAAATAAATTTCTGCACGAAATACAACTTTTCTTCATTCAATTACATTGGAACGTGCACACAGCTGGACAAATTTCACTTAATTAATTTTAACTCCTCACACTGATAGGTTTTAAATTCCGTTCAAAAACTTAAAAAGTTACGTTAGATGTTTCATAAAATAAAGCATATTTTGGTATTAAAATAAGATTTAAATGCATCGAGTTACCTGTGACAAACACAACTCAAAAAATAAAATCATTAAGGAGGTCTACTTCTTATTTTACTTCGCTTCTGCAAAAGTGAATTTGGTATTTATTGTATAATAATTTAAAGAACATGATGAAATTAATATTTATGCAAGAATATATTATATTAGCTTTTGGATTATTGATTTGCTGCATCAGTAGTTGTGTTGGTTGCCGATTGCTCTATGCATTTAAATCTTATTTTAGTCTCTTAAGATCGTTTTGAGAAAGGAACCCGCACAAATCAAATGGGAAATAAATGGATCCCTGTCGAATTGGCTGAAAATTGGATATGTTGTAGTTTATACCCTTCTGATCAAAAGTCTCCATTGGCCCGATACCTAAAAATGGTCAGTTATATAGGTCTCGAAAGTCAAAAATTGCAACTTCGACCATGTATAATGGCGATGACTTCGTCCAGTTTCTACAAAAGGTAATATTTTGAAGATTCTTATACAAGCATTATTTTGAATAATATGGCTTTTAGAAGAAAATGCCGACAAATGTGAAATCGCCATACGCAGACGAGAGCAAAGTAAGAGATGCAAATTCTTTTTCGATCTAGTGAAAGATCTGCACTAATCGCAACATTTGATCTTCGATAACTAAAAAACTGTCCATTTTTAGGTCTCGGGCCCATGGAGACTTTTGATCAAAAGGGTATAAACTACAACCTATCCAAATTTCAGAAAATTCGACAGGCATCCATTTCTCATCTGATTTGTGCGGGGTCCTTTCTAATGTGATCTTTTTAAAAGTTTTTTTAACGGAAGTTTGTTTGAAACCTAATAATGTGCAGAATCAAATTAATCGTATCTAATCAAATGCTCTTTTTTTCCTCATTCAAAAAAAAATTATTATTAGATATTTTGAAATAAAATTTTGCAAAGCAGATACATTCGATAAGAAAAAGTAAAGTTGTATTATTCTCAAAATTTGTGATTTGAAGATATCCATAGTCCTCTAGAATAAAGAATAAATTTCAAAACAAAAATTAAATTCGGTTACAAAAAGTGACAAATACCACATGACAGCATGTCATATGGAGACAAGAGAAGTGAAAATAATACCAAGTGTTTCATTTAAAAATCGAAATTTTATGTCAGTTCTTATAAACCCGGAAGTTGCATGAAGTTGTGTTACCTGTCAAAAGATGCAGTTTTATTTCATATACAGATCTTCCAAATTTCATTCCATTATTTTCAAAAACCAAAAAAGTTTTAGAGGCGAGCCAGTTTCCGCGGCCACCCGGTATGTAAATTACAATGATTTATTTTGTAGTATATTGTGATTTGTTGTATACCTATAAACGCTTTTTGACATTTTTCACAATTTGTTTGTGTTTTGAACAAATCAATTACTGAAATAAAAATATTACCTACTATTATTATAATCATTATTATTTCAAACTGTTTTTCTGAAAGTTGGAATAATTAGGCATACCCCCTTTGTCCGCTTTTTTTACATGTCGGAGTACACACAGAAATCGTAGCACTTCCCAAATGATATTTTAATGAACCAAACTGCAACTTGGAGAGAGCTTTGAACCAAAAACCGCAAAGAGTCAATGATGAATAATCAGCAAAACCTTATCCGTCAGGAGTGCATCTGTGTTCATCTTCTTAATTAAGGAAATGTCCTGTATATACTTTCGCACAATGCACAAATGCCCATTGTGCGAATTTCATTGGTAACGGAAGTAGCTAAATCCCTCATACGTCAACAATGCATTAATAGTCTAGGAAAAGTCACTAAAAATTTGGAAATAACCAAGGTGGATCCTGACAAATTGTGATTGTGCGCAGTTCTAATAATGATAATAATAATAATAATAAAAATAATATTGCTTTTATTGTTAGAATACTCGGTACAAATACCTAACCTAACAAAAGGCGTGCTCTTTCATCCAATCATTGAAAATGAACATGATAATTTCTAATTTTAAAACTAATAACATCAACAAAAAAACCAAAAACAATTTCAAAGTCAATAGAACCGATAAAGAAATATACCTACCAAAAATTAAAAAACTAATTATAATATAGAACAATTGAAAAATCCAGAAATTTTTTTTTATACTACTCTCGAAAGTAGTGCATTAGTATGACAATAAAAATCTGACGAAAACCGATCGGTATACGTGTCGCGTTGGTCCGAAGAGTCACCATATGCCCTCAAATGTGTTGAGAAATAGGGCATTGTTGAATCTATATGTATTTATGCATGTCTTTGAGAAAATGAAGTATGATATTTATTATTATTAATATAATTATTGTTATGTTCCACGTGCAAACCCTCATTTTGCTTGTTAATTGATCATTATATTTATTTTATAACACCCAAAACCGTAAAGGACATACGTTAAAAAACCATTACACATTTTGGCAGCTGACTGACGGGCTATTAGGTAAACCTTTTCTCACTCTTCAGTTTTCGTAGGTTTCTAAAAATTCGAGATTAATTCGATTTTCAAATTTTATTTTTAATTCTCTTTTCCAGGATAAAAAATGTTGATAGTTGAAAAAAATTGTGTCAAATCATGGCTTGTGTAACTTTTGCAGTGTAAATGATGAGAAATCTAACCTAAATTGCTATTGGGAATTCAAAATTTGATGCCAGTGACAAAGTGGTGAAAAATCGAAATACTTGTATGTAAATTATGTCGATAGAAGAATAGAATATTCACCATATAGTTATGTGTCCGAGATCAATACAGATTCAGCAAAATTCACACAAATATTGGCCAAAATTAGTGTTTCGCCATATAAACAACTGAAGATTCAGCTTGCAGAAAAAACCATGGTGATTAAACATTTCGAACTAAATTAATCAATCCCCAAAATAGTACCATCATTGAACATATTGTGTTCAACAATTTTATCTTTTATTTTGTCTTCTCTGATAGTATCAAAATGTTTCATGATTTTTATCCATGTCTTACTGACAATGAATTTTATTTTATATTTATCACGTAATCTTGGCATATCTCCTGAACGAAATGTTATCATTTGCGTTTATTTGGAATTTGATTCGTTATTTCTCAAAAAATGTGTAAAACAAAAAGTACTGCATGTTTCAATGATATAGAAATTGTTGTAAGTATGCCAAATTCTAGGGTTCTAGGGTCGCATGAAATTATATAATATTTCAGTATATGAACATGTACAGTAAATGAATAAATAAATGCATGAACAATACAATATCAAAAACAATGAAAATAGAAATGAAACATAAACTAAAACTAAGTATGATACAAGCGATTTAGTGCTTTCCTGCTCAGAAGAGAACATAGGCATCTCCGCTCATCATTCAAATGGAAAACTTTTGAAATTATGTTTTCCCTAGAGATTGTCCTATCCACAAAAATACCACTAAAGCCTTTTAAAAAATCCACTCGATATTTCAAGTTGTTCAATTAAATTCAAAACTAATGTTCTAATATCGATTAGTATAAATAGAACAAATTGAAATGATAGGAAGGTAGATTTCTGAAACAATATAATCGACGCGACGTCGTTATTTGATGTTCATAATAATGAAATCAATCATACTATAAAAAGAAACGAGACGAATTTACAAACTACAGTGATCATTGATTGAATAATTTGTTCTAAAAATATCTAGCGGTCATTGATTATTGAAATACTACAAACTTCAGCAGCAGGTATATAACAATTTCTACTTTTTAATCTACCTAGAAAAGTGCATCGTCAGTAAACTAAATGAATAATTTAATGTAATGATATACTACATTTCCGATTGGTTGCTTTCAGAGAAATCCTTTTCAATGAGAGTGCATTGTTTCAAATCCCGAATGTTTTATTTCTTTGATATAATGACGAACTTTGTCGGAACTGCATAATTATACTCGTTGGTGCATTTTTGGGTTATCCATGTGCCTGGCGTACTTTAGGTATTCACCTCGTCACTCTTCACAAAAATCGTATTCACCATCGACAGTCTACGTAGGTGATGGTGATTCCAGCAATAGTAATATTATATTAAAAAATAAAATACTTGAAGGGAATAAATATAAAATTGAAGTAGATGAAATACGCGGACCCTGGTCAGCTTGGCGACATATTTAGGCGCCTAAAGGCTCGGCTTAGCTTTTGAAAGAGTTAGTTGTTTGGTAATAATGTATAATTTTCAGGAAACTGCTCTGTTCTCAATTATCCCTTTAATACTTTAGTAAGAATCACTTATTTTTTAATAGTTTGCTAACGTAAATATCTCATATTTTCCTCCAATAAAGTGATTTTAGTTGAGTTCGTCTCGTAACTAGATAATTGATACATTGAACTACATTCAAAACTTCTTGGTTTATTTTGACGTTCTATTTTTTTCATTAAGAATAATAATGAAACCTAGTTTCTCTTCAGGAAAACACTTTCGGCAGTTCGGGATTATTTTCAGATAGGTTCATAATATTCCATAGGCTAAATAAATATTTTTTCGGCAACCATCCGGGAAGTGTTTACTTCCTGGACACTTTTTCTTTGGGAAAGTAGCACTTTCCGGTCTAGTCCGGGAATTACGTACTAACCGGACTAGGCCGGGAAGTGCTCGAATTTTATTATAAATATTAATATAAATGAGAATTAGAGTGTTTCTGTTGGTACCTATCCTCTGTTCGAATTTCTTAAGATTTTTTGGTAGTAGTATCCTGCTAGAAATTCAACGGATCGTTGACCGATAGTTTTTACCGGTTAGATACAATTGTAGATATCTTTTTTGTTTGGGAATCGTATTGATGTTCAATCGGTGTTAATTTCATTTCATTTTCATGAATACCTTATATCGAATATAGCATTCTCCGAACTTAACAGATCACTCGAGTATCTCATGTTGCTTTGTTGATGATTCTCAGAATCCGTTTTTGAAGAATACTGAAGTTAGGTAAATTACTTTCGGCCACCCAACCCCCCAACCAAGGATTACGTAATTCAGCTGTGATTGTACCATCAGATTAAAATATAATATGTAAGTTTTACGACCTTAGTTTGAGGTCTTAAATTAAAGAATACTCTTTTAAAGCTCTAAAGAAATAGAGTATTCTTCAATTTAAGACCTCGAATCCCCAAAAACAAAATCGGTCGTAATAGTTATTTTCCTAAACGCGACTGTCGTTGACCCGAACGACGCGAAGCGGAGTTCGGGCAAGCAGTCAAGGGCGGGAAAGACACTTTACGCATGAATTAGGAACATTATTTTTTCTACGACCGCATAAAGATTCAAAAAGCACATTGAAAATATATATTTTATTTCACCATACAAAACATTCCATGAAAATCCTCTAATTATTATTAATATTAATGTTGAAAACACAATTTGTTGCATTCTGCAAATGCGTCAGAATAGCCAGTCCAGAGTAGTTAGTTGGTGGTAACTGGCTGTTAAGAGTAACACTCGTAGATTGCAAAGTGCATGAAGATGACGGAGACGGCATCGGTTGCAAGTTGCCATTACATGAAAGAATTTTATTCGAGATGGTTTTCTTCTGTTCTACGGAGTCCTCCAAATAACTCTCAGCAACAATGAAATGTACATTTAATAACGATAAATTGACATATTTTACTTTCCCGCACTAGTGCGGGAAATCGAGTTTTCGAGTGGGTAAAAACGCACGGTCGTAGAAAAAATATGTTTTCAGATTTTTCGCATTTTGATATCTTGCGAGGTATCTAAACTTACGCAGTAAACCCCCTCAGTTTGTTTTTGACATTTTCGGTATGGAGGCCACATCTCAAATGTCTGTCTATTGTTATTCCCAGATACTTTGACTAGCCTTTTTCTCCAATGCTTGTTCTGTTGTCCACTATTAGACGGCCTAGATTGGGTGAGTGATTAGAATAAGAAGGGAAAGGAAGGTAATATATTTATTTTGTCATTACTCATAGTTAGCGTGTTGAATTTGAACCATTTTCGCTTCGAATTTTGTTTTACTATTGTCTTCATACAAAATGTCTAGTTCATCTGCGAAGCTAATGAGATTATCTGCAGATCCAAATGTCTATAGACTGTTTACGTAAATTGTGAATAAAAGTGGCCCGAGTACCGTCCCCTGTGGAACTCCGTACGTGACGGCTGTCGAGTCACTTCTAACTTTCTCAATCTCGACTATTTGTTTGCGGTTTGACAAGTAATCTTTCAGTAGGTTGTATATTGGTCCTCTTACGCCGGCCGTAAGAGTGAATTTTTTGTAGTAGACGATCATGGCCACGGACAATTCGAAGATATGTTGAACCGGAATGCGAATCGTGCCTATCCAACAACTAAAAACTTACATATTGCAAAACAGGAAGCAAAAATAAAACACTCACTGCTTGGGACAATTTACGATGGAACCTTCATTTGAATTCGTAACAAAACGCCTGGTCTATGAATCAGTGGTGGCATCATGAATTGCCCATTCGTTGCATTGTACGGTTTCGCAAGCTGCAACTTGAAAAGAAAGTAAATTGCTTTGGCGACCAAGTATTTTATCAACAACTATATGTGTTATATGTACGGTGGAAAATGCTCCCTCGCTTATTATCACGAAGCAGGGGTTTGCGTGAATTATTGTTCTTTCTAAATTTCCAGATTGTTTCTGAAACAGAATCAGAGTGAAATGGAATAAATGTTGGAAGGAACTATGTAGACGTTGAAAAACTTTCACATGTGACTTATTCTCTACCGCCTTTCTTACTGATTAATGCAATGTTGTCCACAAATTTCTATCAGGGATTAAATTGGTTGCAAATGCCTATATATACATTGCGGCTTTTTGTAGTCCCCCCAACTTTTGACTTTTTAATGGTTCGTCGTAAAAACATGGGACAAACACCATTTTGAATAATATCACCGATACTATCGAATTAACAGACATTGTGATTGCTCGATAGATCAACTTAGTAATTTCAAATGACATGGGGGTCAATCAAGTTTCACATCGTTGAAAAAATAATTCAATTCTCCTTTCAAATATCAAAATTTTTTCGAATTTCGTTAATACGTTTCTTCACAATTTCTATCTCCATGCCTTCCGATATTTTTAAGTTGAACTGATAATCAACTAACTGATCTGAATCTCACCATTGCAGAAGTTATATAGGAATATATAGTTTTCGAGTGATTGAGAGAATCATAGAATACAACAAGAATATTCGACATTAGATCTAGAAAGGTGCATCTTTGTTCTTTTAAGTAGCCTTGGGCTACTCAGTCAAAAGAAAAAACATTTATCACAGTGTCACCGCTCATGAAATAGTCCCGATGAACTGCGAAGAGTCAAATAGATTTTTGTCGACCAAAATTTTTCAATCATTTATTTGACTACATTATATTCGAAGATTACATTTGTAGCAGGTCATACATTGATCTAATTGGTACTATAGATACAGAAGAACATTAAGATTAAAGAGGCGATTTCACAAGTAATAAGAAATTATTAAATATAAATACAGTGTATGTTATCATATCACAGCACTCCTGGATTAAGCAAGTTAATGGGCCTTACCATATACTCGTGAAATGTTGTAAGGTGGTAGGTACCTACTCTTAGAAATCACGAAATTTACAAAATAGTCAGATCCACTTGAAATTCGCGCTATATACGTAAAATTTCATGCTGTTTCCAAAAATATATGTTTTGTGTAGGCACAGATTCAAAATATAACCGAAAAGGAGAATAAAATGTCGAAAATTTTGAAATTGCAGGGTTTCAGTTCGAGAATGGTTAGAGATAGACAAATTCTGCGAAAGCCAATCGATTCAGTGGTCAAATTAGTATGTGCTGTGAATTGCAGTAATTCAAGGAATGAAAATCTCTCGTGAAATGTTGTAAGGTGCTAGGTACCTACTCGTAGAAATCACGAAATTTACAAAATAGTCAGATCCACTTGAAATTCGCTCTAAATACGTAAAATTTCATGTTGTTTCCAAAAATATATGTTTTGTGTATGCACAGATTCAAAATATAACCGAAAAGGAGAATAAAATGTCGAAAATTTAGAAAATGCAGGGTTTCAATTCGAGAATGGTTAGAGATAGACAAATTCTGCGAAAGCCAATCGATTCAAAGTGGTCAAATTAGTATGTGCTGTGGTAATAGTATTTTCACTTTCTGATTTTTTGTTAAGGTGTTTATTTAAATTTTCAATTGAGAATGTTCCCTTTTTAAACATGAATACCTCCCAAGAGGTTATTCTGTTCATCGCATCATTTCTTATTGTCTCAAATGGTCAGAGATATTATTATTCAAATAATTACCGAAAAATAATTGAGGGAGAAACACCGGAACTCTTTTTTTTTTAAATTGAATTCAACTTTTTCCATCAAGCCCCTCCAAACGAAATATACAGAAAAGTTACCTTTGACGGAAAATTCTACCAGTTTTCGATTTGTTGGGATTATTTCCCTGAAAGTTCTTCACATACTCATCATGTAACTTCATTAAATAAATGAATCCATCTGCTGTTTCGAATCATTAGAATTGTATTCTCGTTCGGTGTCCCGAACAGCAGTTTATTTCTCTTTCGGACAGAAAGTTTTCTCATCTCTATCCCTATTGAATTGAGTTCATTAATTATTTTGTTAAATCCTTACTGAGTATTCAAAATCCCTGTCGTCAAATTTAGCCTGTGTATACCCCGACGAAACAATTTCTTTGAGACAAATGAAGCTCGGTGTGAAAGAGCCATCAATAATTGATCACTCAAATAAGGACGATGGCTGAGTGATTACATCAAATTAAGACTTTCATGAAATGAATCACATCCTATCTGAGGCACTTACTAATCTATTGAACTTATATGAACTAAGTGTAATTAAACGCGAAGATTACTTTAACGGCATTAACAAAATAATTGCTTTGTTACATTATCGCGATCGGGGGTTCTTCACATCTTTTTACGTGATTTCATTTTGATCTAACAAGTGAAACATTCCTTATGAGAGTACTTTTCGATAATTAACCTCACGTAAAAAATCTTCCATTAGAAACGTCAGTTTTGGCAGTATTATATCGGATAAATAGGATAGCAACTGTTTGCAACTGGATAACCTTTTATTCACCTTCACTACCCCAACAATTTTTAATTGTTGTATAAGTTTATTGCAGCCGCACACTGTACCCTAGGACGCTTTGCCATCCACCAACCAAGCCAAATCTCAACAAAATTTCCCACTTTTTGTTACTTACGGCCGATTTCACCAACTAATTCCTAAAGTTAGGAAATACCTAAATCGAATTTAGGAATGCCCAAGTGCAATTTGCGTTTCACCAAGCATTAAGTGATGCTTAAAAGTGATATGAAATACCTAACATAGAAATTTCCTATCCGAATAAGAATTATTTGAGACTTGATTGGTTCGAGGAACTGGACATTTCAAAAGAAATTTCCAATAATGAGTGCTGCTTGAACACTCAAGTGAACTTGTACAGAGATTTCCTCCCACTTCATCAAAGAGTTATTCATCAAAATTAAATCAATATGTCCTTTCAGATCAACCATTTTCAAAATCAAACTTTCAATTTAATTATGTTATCTACCATTTATAACCAAACATTTCAATTTACTACTAACACAAGTTGGTATTACATTTTATTCTTTGACTTTGCCAGATGAAGTAATTTGTGTCTTTCAAAATACCTGACATACCCACATGGCCTTCAATTTTATAACATTATTTTCGTTGCCAAACATTTTATAAAATGCATTTAAGATGTCTTAAAATTTTTTAATTTTTTCTGTTACCTGACTCGTAAGTACTCATCAAACTAAAACCTTATCCAAATTTGATAACCTACAAATTTATTAAATTCAAATTAAAGAATCTCTTACAAACAGTATTTACTTTCAGGAAGCACTGAAGATGACGAAAGTCGAAAGCGCTTTGCATATTTAAGAAATTATACACTTTATACAAAAATTCCCTCTTCATGTATTCTACCCAAATGTATTCAGCTTCCCACATCAATCATAATATGAGAACTAAATAAACAAAAATCAACAAATCAACAAATATCACAAAAATAATTATCAGTTATTCATAATTCGCTTTCTTTTAACAGGTATGGGCATATCTGAATTCGGATTCTTTTGCGGAAGATAACGAAAATGGTTGAGAATGAATTATAGCTATTTCTTAATAATAGTTATATTGCAATAAAAGCTGACTAAATATATTTCAAAATAACGTCGATTTTAGTAAGTACTGCCTGACGTTATTGAGAAATGCAATACTTTTGTTTCAGTTTTAGATATCAATGATAAAACAGGATGGTGAAGGAATGATTTTCCATGTGAAAATGAATTCAGTGACATTTTTGGCAAAAAAATTAAGATACCGTCAATATCTATTAACAACTGAGAACTGAATGATAGTAAGTAAGTATTTATTAAGTAGGCAAGCCTAATATACAAAAAAAAACATACAAATGTATAGATATATAACAACATTATTAACTATTTAAATTTATCTACCATTTCAAAGTGTACATATATACGAAAAAAGAAAAAAATATATATAAATACATATCACAAAATTACACAAATAGAAAAATGTGAATATTAAATATTACGATGAGCTGTCACTAATATACTTCTTTAATTGTGATTTAAATTGGTTGACTGAAGTAGATAATTTTACAAATTGTGGTAGTTTATTAAATTTGTTTGAACCTTTATGGAACATGCTATTCATTCCAAATTTAGTATTAGTTTTATTGATGTAAAAGTTGTCATTTCTTCTCGTATTGTAACTATGGACTTCATTATTTCTTAATAAGAACTTTTGAAAGTAATTGGGCAGCAATCCTTTGTTTAGTTTGAATATAAAGATATAGACATTGTTTCAGTTTTCATCGTATGAAACTACGAATCGTCGAATGTAAATTTAAATTTTTCAATACACAAAAGATGAAGCAATCTGTCCAATGTTCTGATTTAATCAAGTTCCTAATACTATCCTGGTATGTCTTGAACTTTCTGCTTCTACGCACACTGTCCTGGGCAGCTTCTGAACAGTTCTGGATCATCGAACCAGAACAAACCTGGTATACCTACCGACTGGAATGTTTGGGAACATATTGTATACACTCATTTCAAAAAGAGCAGTTGGAACGGTGGGGAGCTGTTGTGCTAGTCCCGGAGGAAGTTACTCAAGATATGTATTAGACCTAGTAGCGTAAAAACATTTTTTATCAATAGGTGACACATTTTTTAAAAGTTTAGTTTTTCAATGCATCCATCGAGAGAAAATGGAAAAATACAATTTTTAAAATTAACCAAAAGTGGGTGAGACCTCGTTGTATGCAAGTTGGTCTTCAGAATTTGAACAACTCTGGTTAATGCTCCTTACGGAAAAATGCTGTGTTTCAAGAACCCTTTTATTGCAAAGAATGATTGTAAAAAAGCGTATGAATGAATATGAATATAATTGCTTTTTTACATGGTGGTTCTTCGGGTTGTAAGGCCGACGTGTGTTCAGAGAAGAACTCGACGTTTCGCCAACACGAGTGGTTAGCATTTTCAAGAGTTATTTTAAAAATTTTCGCTTTCTGTAGTCGCTGTCAAATGCTTGACCTTTGTTATACGTTGTCTCAATAAATACCTGTGATTTGACGTTCTTACATCTGATTGGTCCATAGCGTTAGCAAACATCATAGAATCGTTCGTACCGTTATTTTGTGGGTAGGGAGCTAATTGAGAATTTTTGAGAACTGGAAGCCAAACCTTGTTCAATTGTAGTCCTTCTTCGGTTCTGTTGAAGTTGCTGTGGTGTTTCTGGATTTCAATTGCTTCCCGGAAGAGTCTTGGGTAATACGCAGATGTTGAAGAGATGACTTGGGTTTCTTCAAATTTCACTCTATGGTTATCGTTGTTGAGAGTATGTTCTGCGACAGCGGATTTCTGTGTGTGCCCTAACCGACAGCAAGCCTTGTGCTCTTTGATTCTTGTTTTAACGGAGCGTTTCGTGGTTCCGATATAAACGCTGCCACAGGAACATGGAATGCGATAAACCCCAGAAGAGCATAGTACGTCTCGTTTGTCCTTCGCTGATCTAAAAAACTAGAAGAAAAGGCAATTGAAACTGCAAATTTAAAACCCAAGGTATGGTTACGATATGTAGACGATACGTTTATAATTTGGAGCCATGGACCAGAAAAACTCAATTAATTCCTTAACCATATCAATGACATACACCCGAATATTCAATTTACCATGGAAATTGAAAATGAGAAGAAACTGGCATTCTTAGACGTTCTCATTTTTCGAAAAGAAAGACGTCTGGGGCATACGGTATATAGAAAACCAACACACACTGATCGATATCTCCACAATACCTCAAACCATCATCCGTGCCTAGGACAAGGTGTAATCAAGACATTAGTTGATCGAGCTAGAAGAATTTGCGAACCTGAATACCTGGAAGCTGAACTGAAACATCTAAAAAACGCTCTTCTTTCTAATGGATACAAAGAAAGAGAGGTGTATGAAAAATAGAAGAGAAATCAGAGAAGGAAGAATCAATAGTAGACCAAATGACTGTCCATCCAGTGATCCAGTGAACCAACACCGAAAAAAGAAAAGCATTCTTACCATATGTTCCCAGAGTTACAGATCGTATCGGCCGTATTCTAAGAAAATATGAGATTAAAACCGTTTATAAACCTTCAAAGAAACTGAAAGACCACTTTAGATCAGCGAAGGACAAACGAGACGTACTATGCTCTTCTGGGGTTTATCGCATTCCATGTTCCTGTGGCAGCGTTTATATCGGAACCACGAAACGCTCCGTTAAAACAAGAATCAAAGAGCACAAGGCTTGCTGTCGGTTAGGGCACACACAGAGATCCGCTGTCGCAGAACATACTCTCAATAACGATAACCATAGAGTGAAATTTGAAGAAACCCAAGTCATCTCTTCAACATCTGCGTATTACCCAAGACTCTTCCGGGAAGCAATTGAAATCCACAAACACCACAGCAACTTCAACAGAACCGAAGAAGGACTACAATTGAACAAGGTTTGGCTTCTAGTTCTCAAAAATTCTCAATTAGCTCCCTACCCACAAAATAACGGTACGAACGATTCTATGATGTCTGCTAACGCTATGGACCAATCAGATGTAAGAACGTCAAATCACAGGTATTTATTGAGACAACGTATAACAAATGTCAAGCATTTGACAGCGACTACAGAAAGCGAAAATTTTTAAAATAACTCTTGAAAATGCTAACCACTCGTGTTGGCGAAACGTCGAGTTCTTCTCTGAACACACGTCGGCCTTACAACCCGAAGAACCACCATGTAAGTGACGATGGCCGCGAAAGCCTTTCACAATTTAATTGCTTTCTTTCTTTACAAAATCAAAAAAGTTGTCTCTATCTTTATCATATTCCATAGCAACAAACTAAATTTGTTTTGAACACGATTTTTAAATGAATTATGAAACAGGATGATCAAATTAATAAAATGCTACATCCAACACTTGTGCAAGCCTTATTGGCTTGCACAAGTTTCGACTTCTGAGGGCTGCCATTCGTAAGGGATCGACAGCTGGTTGACAAAAAAAATACAACAATAACAAAAAAGTAATCGTTTAGAAAATTTTTAGGCGGCAAAATTCCAAAGCTGCTGAAATTTGTTTTATAGCTCCCTTATTTTATTATCAATATTTCAGCCCTTACAGGTTGATGAACGACCTACAGGAAGCAAGATACATGGGATGAACCAACAAAATGCTATGAAATTTTGCCGCCTGTTTGCTAATTTTACTGAGCTACTTATATGCAATTCTTGGACAAAATTTGGGAGTTTCGTATGTAGTCTTGTACATGCAGTTCAATGACGTCACTTGACTTTCGACTACGGCTAAATTCGCCCTCCCAAATTTTATATAAATGTTATAACATTGATTGATGGTTCAGAATGAAGTGTTCAACCAAAGGGCATGCTTTTGTAAGTAATTTGAGAGAAATGTCGTTAAAAGGTAACTTCCGTATGCTGCCCTTGGTGACTGACCAAGACATATGCAAATCAACTAGCATCCTGCTAATTTTGCGAGATCTGACTGTTTCAATACATTGTAAATCTTTTTCTTTAATAACGTTTTCAACATTGCTTTCAACCGGAAATTGATTGATCAGGGAGGGGGTCGACCTGGTACCGATCCAACAAACCACAATTTTTCCGATAATCCAACTTAATCTTCATGTCCCTTGAAGGGCATACCTTCGTAGATAATCGACACCTCTATTGTCATGGGCCAACGATATAGATTGGTATCACTTCTTTTATAAATATGTGTGATCAATGTCAAAACATGGCAAATAGCAACTCATGAAAATGTCATTCCATGTGAAATATGCTGTCATATTAAATCACTTTTTTATTTAAATTATGAAAGGACATATGCAAGGATTCCAATCCATACGGTGCATTGTTGAACTTGTGTGGCAGCCGAACTCTTTCAGTACGCTACTGCTAGTGGATGTCGTTTCAATAAGATTACTCTGAAGAACTAGCCAAATCCAGATAATTTCTGTAGTATACCCGAAAATACAATTCAATTTTTATCAGAGTTGACGAATTGTTTATTGCGATACGAAACCCGTCGCAATAGAATTATCTGAAGAGATATTTCTGCCTTTTAAAACCTTTTAAAGCTTCGAGGAGGACAAAGGAGTAAAAATAGCACAGATTGATACAGTTTCTCCGAACTTGAAATGTGGGAATACGTAATCGCTCAAACAACGGAATCGAATCGATATATCATATGCCTTAATATATTTGTTAATATGGTTAGGGGCGATGATTATTTGAGTCATTCGAAAGAATATTATGAGAAGTGTTTTTGGACATTTTTCTTTTCAATTCAAATATTCAAAAATGATATAATGGTATGTTGATAAGTTTGTATGTAGTGTCCACCCAAACTATCAATTGGAAAAGTCTAGTTGTTAGAGTTGTCACACAAAACGATTCATCCTTACCAAAAATCCTCTATGTCAAAAAGGCACAGCTAAAATCCACAAAAAGGAGAGTTGAATTTCAATAATTTTTCGGGACAGTCGAACTTTGATAATTTTTCGAGTCAGTTGCATTTCTGTCATTGTTCAAATAAATTGTAGTTTTCATATAGTGTTATTTCGGGCCTCGGATCCCGAACCGAGCAATTTCATAATTATTCATTAAAGTCAAGTAACTAGTTCGCCGCCGTGTCTGTGTTTTGATATTCATAGGTGTTCTGGAATGGTCTTTGGTACAGATGTATACGTAGGATTGCATTCAGAGTTAGCTTTGGCATTTTCGAGTTTTGAATAACCTATTTGCAGATTTAGTTTCATTGTTTTGGTAATTAGAAGGATTTCAGAAAGCCTATAGTGAATGTTAAAGTATTATTTTCAGTTCTTAGTTCAGGTATTTCAATTGTCTAGTCATTTTTATATATAAATATTTATTCTATTTTCACACATGACTTTTCCTAGCCAACAAATTTGAAAATAACTAAAGCCAATTAAGTTTCCTTATAATTTAGTTAAATTTGAATCAAGTCAAAGCAACCAATATTATCATAGTTATTGAGAATATTAGTGAACCAGTACATATTGGTATTCTCGCGTATGGTGTATATTTGTCGAACCTGCCGAAAAGACGGAGGAGTAAATAAAATCATTATTATGATTTAGATCACATATATGCGGGTTTTATAGCTAAATTAATCTCCACAAAAGTGTTATTATGTGAAGTTGTTTGTTAAATGAGAGTATTTTGGACAGAATAGAACAAAACTTATTATTTCACTAGCTTGTAACAATTCACACGCTAACGGCCAACCAGCGCTCTGAATTACATGTATATTCAATTAATTTAATGTTCAATCCACCTGATTGAGACTTGCTAGAAGAAAAGTGTAGTACACTTGTATCATCCCCCTTTAAATCAATTAATCAGACAATCCATTCCATAACATTCAGTTCGGTGTAATGCTCCAAATAAATACCATTAGTCAACGTTGTCGAAAAACTAGAACACGCTAATGTCTTATCATACTCCATTCGACGTGCGATTAAACGGAGTTTTATGAAACGACCAGCCATTCAGTGGCGACATGCGGATTATGATTCGAAAGCGTACAAGGATTGTGGGAATGTTACGCAAACTCGGCGATCTAATTAACTCCTCGGCTAAATATGTAACAATTAACCGAAAGCCAAAATGCCAAGAAGCTATGGGTCGCTTTATCTTATAACCAATTAACCTGAAAGCTGACTTTCATGTCACACCACCCACGACGGCGCTTACATGCTCTCTTTCATCGGTAATAGTAGGGTCCGTGGGGACTGCTGTGGTGGAGTTCGGAAGGATTCTTGATGGTTATAGCATGAGAATGTGAAAGTTCAGTTAGTTGGGAGATTTCCAAATAAATTGATTTTTCAATAAAAGAGGATTACCGAATGTTTTTTGGAGAATACACTAAACTTGGGGACCTTATTCCATATTACTAATGAGTTAATTTTTTCATTAAGAGGAAGTTGTACTATATTATAAAACAGTGTATGCAAGGGTTTGGTAGTCCTTAACTTTTTTGGTTCATTTTCACTTTGAAGGAATTGAAAAATAAGTAAATACTGGTAAATATGTTCACTCTTTCTCACTTTTTCAACATTTGATTTAGTTTTTTCTGAATAATATCGCAAAAGTCCATGTTTTTTGATGATTTTCCTATTTTCTTTTTTCATTCGATCCGGTTGTGTATGAAAATCAATTTTGAAGTTTTCTAAATCTCTACAAAAGTTCCATTGACTGTGAAACAATTCCTTGAATAATCTCTGAGATATTTCCAAAAAACCAAAAAAAGTTTTCAAAAATTCCACAAAGCGGTTTTGCTGGGGCGAAAACTGGTGTTTTCATTAACGAACTATCTTCTGAAATGTAGTACTTATAGGCCATTTGCATATTTTATCTTGTAGGGGGAAAACCTCTACAGCTTGGTCTATTGTGAAATGATCATATATGTGGATATATAATCAAATCAAATCAAATTTATTTTATAGTTTCATACGAGGTAAATACAAATGTGATGAAAATTGGATACTACGAAATGTACATGCAAGAATTATTGGAATAACCTTGTGTTGTGGAGCTCGAAATATTGTTCTAAATGTGCTTGAATTTATATGTAGTATAAAATATGACATTAATATTAAATTGAAAATAAAAATAATGAATATAACTGACAGAAATTAAATATGACATGACATGAATAAAACATAGGCAAATCAAACATATAGGGACACATTATCTGAGGTCAAATCAATTTGTAATTTTACCAGGGATTTCAATAATTACACTATTCTGAAAAAAAAAACACTACCAATTGAAATTAACACAATATAAAAATGCAGCATATGATAAATTCATCGGAGACTGTAAATTTTGAAAGGAATCATTCAAAGAAAAATACAATTGATCCCACCATAACAGCCAAAGAGTTCAATGATTACTTCTCCACAATTACATCTGATCTGATTGGAAAAATATCCAATGATTCGAATGACCCGGTCAATTACTTGAAAGGATTGCCCACACCATGCACATCTATTTTTATAGAGCCAGTTACAATATCTGAGGTAGTGTTGAAGCTGTAGGCAGCTTGAAAAACTCTAAATGCACTGATGTATATGGGATGAATAGTGAACTTGTAAAACAAACCCTAGACTTGATAATACGTAGTACATCCGTTTGTAACTTCTTCAATGCTTCCATTGCAGTGGGAGAATTTCCAGATATTTTGAAAGTCACGAAAGTCATACCAATTTTAAAAAAGGGAACATATCACAGGTGGCAAACCATAGACCAATATTCCGATTTTTTCCAAAGTTTTTGAAATAATATTAAAGCTGAGACTCATGAAATACTTTGAAATGAATACATTTATCAATAGTTGTCAGTTTGGTTTTAGAAGCAAATGTAGTACAACCCAAGATGTTTTCAAGATTGTTAGCGATATAGTCGAGGGTTTTGAGGATGGCATGGAAGTTGGTATTACTTTATGCGATCTGTCGAAAGCTTTCGACTGTGTCTCTCATAGTATTCTTATTGGAAAGTTTAATCACGATGGTGTCAGGGGCATACCGCTCGATATATTCCAGTCTTACCTACATAACGGGAAGCAAGCAGTGTATATAAGTGATTTTTGTTCTGATTTTCACAATATTACATATGGAGTGCCACAGGGATCTGTTTTGGGCCCTTCTCTATTCACCATTCACATGAATGATTTGTTCCATTCCATTCTGTTACCTAATAAATGTGTGGCTTATGCTGATGACACAACTTTACTCAATACTGCTTCCGACGCAGACAGTCTATCGTTACGTATGACGTGCTCTGTCGAATCTGCACAAAATTGGTTCAATGCCAGCAATCTGAGGTTGAACCATGATAAAACCCAAAATCTTGTTCTTTCCACCAAGAACGCAGGTGATGGTAAGAATGTCAAGCTTCTTGGGGTTGTTATAGATGAAAAACTGACTTGGTCAGCCCATATAGATCAACTATGTAATATATTATCGAGTTTTATATATATTTTTACATATATATTTGTTACAACTATGTCTTAACACAGTTCGAACATGTTATTTTTCATTTTTCCATGCTCACATAAATTATGGGGGAATTCTTGTCACGACGTTAGGGTTTTCAAAATGCAGAAGAAAGCAATTAGAATTATGGCTGATGCTGGTTACAGGGACCACTGTCAAAAAATCTTCAAAGATCTATCTATTATGCCTGTTCCATCATTATTTATTTATAATACGGTATTGGAGGTACATAAAAACGAAAAATCATTTTTGGCTAACGCTGATTTTCATGATTACGAAACTTGCGGTGCAACCGATTTGAGACCTCCTCGCTACAGGCTCAATAAAACACAAAAGAATCCACTGGATGTCAGACTCTATAACTTTTTGCCTGATGAGTTCAAGATTTTGACTTAGAACTGTCCTAAATCGAAACTGAAACGACTGTCAATCACTGTTTTCACTCCATTGACGAATATTTGAGTATGCCTCTGTGTCTCAGCAATGGACGGTATGATAAAAAGAGTATTTACTTATACTTCAAGTAAGAGCTTTTATTTCCTAGTATTTTGAAGAGTATAATATTTTACATGAAGTATATTCTTCGATGGGAAGTTTTGAATTAGGTTAGAAGTAAAAACTAGTAGTTAATACTTGGACGTGTTTAACCTCAAATTGGTTCGATTGTTGAGAGTTCTTAAAAATACCTCAATTTCCGTTACATACGGTGCTCTTCTCAACTCAATATGATTTCCTAAGAATTCTCTAGCTATCTATTCAACATTTTTTGCATTCAAGCTAAAAGTACAGTTCTTAATAATACCTCAAATAATTTACTTGCCGAAATTTTCTATATTGTTCCTCCCCATACGTTCTACGTTCACACATTTCCCACCTTTTCCTACCATAATTCATGAAAGAAGCCAGAATCAAACCAAGGTATTTTAGGAACGTACTTTGTCAATGTGTGAACAGTTGCAAAATGAGCTGTTCCCAGTACATTGTAACCCATGTAGTATGATGATTGATTCATCAGGCTGGTCTTTTTGTAAAAAGGAGAATGTTATAGAATTAATTTTCGGAATATTCAAACTAAGTAAATTATAATCTAGCCATTGTTTTATTTTAGTAAGATTGGATTCCGATATAGAATATACTACTTTCCAAGATTTACCTGAGCATTAGATGACGGTTTAAGAGATTATGAATGTACCCACGGATTTTATTTTTGTAATGGTATTTATATAAATCAAAAAGAAATTGTTAGCGGCCGGCTAGATAACCAGACCTCAACACACCGGATTTTTTCTGTATGCTAAAATTCAAACCATAATATCACCAGAATTGACAATGCCCAACTTATCAGATACGCAGTTCTTAAGGACACGTTAAGAACTGGATTGGTAGGTAATTGGCATTTCAAATTAAGAATGTAGCGCTACCGGCGGCGGACGATGAAGTACTTTCTACGACATTGATTTATAACCTTACTTTTTCTTCCATATAGATTTCATTGTTTACTTTGTTTATTTCGTGTATTGAGTATTTGAAGCGTGGTTAGGCCCTTTAAACATTGTTAAAACTGTGATATCGATGATTTTTACCTTTTATTAATGTTCATTTAAATAAATTATTGTTGGTGTAAGGATTAGTGTTAAGGTGTTAATAGTTACCTTGTTAGAAAAAAGCCAGTGATAAAATACTTCAATGGTCTTCTTATAAACAAAGACAAGTGGCCCAATTAAAATTAAGTTTATTGGAATTTCTGAGGTATGTTGAAGGGACCGAAAGTTCTCGGTGTGTAGTAGAAGGTGAAGAAGTCCTCAATGGAAAAAATAAATGGAACTCTTCAGTGACAAAAGTGTGTGCCCTCTGTCTCCAGACAAGCGCTCTGCAATCCGAGCCTCATCAAGTGAGTGGAGAACTCAGAATTATAGACGGTTATATTAAAATTATGCAAATGTAAATAAGTCAATAAAAACAAGATACCTTTGTTAATATAATCTTCTTGCTTAAAATAGAGCGAACACACTTTCATAAATTTGCTTATTGGTTTGCCAATCCGAACCTTTAATATCCAGGCTTTTCTTCTTGAGATTAATTCTCGTCCCATCTCCGTTTCAAAATAAACCTTTGGGTCATTTTCCTCGGGATATCTTTGAAAAGCTAATTTCTTTTGGCCTAGGAATTGCAATGTGGCACAGAACAATAACCATTTTAAGACGCCATTATAAGACCGGAAGGGTCGCTTGACTTGTAAAAAGGCAATTTCTCATCACTAAATTAAGATGAAATAAAAACCGTTCAAAGAAAGGCTCTATATTCATAAAAAATTATTGGTAAACAAACGATACGAAAGTGTGGTTAGAAAACAATGTCGCAGAAACTAGTTTACATTAAAGCCACCAGAGTGCGTATCGCTTAGCATGAAATGCCAATAAAGTAAAAAAAAAATTTTGTAAAATTTGTTTTTACGAAACTCCCAGGTTTTCGGAGAAAACCCCTCAAAAGCAGAGCTTGTACGAGCAAGGGAGATCCGGGACCTACAGTTTAAATAAAAGTGGAATCCGAACCACTTCAGCTCAGTGACACGCGACCGGGGATCGAACCCGGTCCGTCTGGGTGGAAGCTAAACGCCCTTACACCACGACCACTAAGTGAACAGTAACTATTTTGAACCTTTACAGATCTATACTTTTTATCACTTATAACATAACAGAAATGTTTGGAAGTAATTCTGATTTTCTATGGAAAAACATTTTTTTTAATATTCCAGAAATTTCGTAATAAAAAATGGCAAAAAGTGAAAGTTGTGATAAAACGTTCAGATTCGAGACATAGGTGCAGAATCGGAATAGAATAAATAAGCCTATTTTAAGCGATTATTTTGAAAGATATTACTTTTGACAGTTAGCAAAAATCACGTAACCACATCCGAGTAGGCAATTTTCCATATTTTCCAAAGCTCAACTCAACGCCCAAGTCGAATCTCAAAATAAATTATTAATAAAAGTTTTTCCCATTTTATCCAACTCTTTGAACGACTCAGTACATTCAGACGAATAATTTTTCAGTTTCTCAATCCAATTCCTTAAGTAACAAACTATATTGATTCACTTGTCTCTTATTTATTTTTTCATAAATTCTCACAACAAATTAACATCGACGCGGAATAAAAAATAAAACTCATTTCCATTTCTTAATCCGAGAAGCTATCATATCTGTTCTTTCCGGATTTTCTCCTGGAATTGCCTTCATGGTTTTCTTTTAACGCTGCGAAGAATTCACCGAGCTACTTTGTGCAACCAGCCCTTTTGTGAATCATTTTTTACAAAGCGAAGTCTAGAAGTTAGACTTCTTTGTAAATACTCATTATCGCTACCGCATTTATTTTCTTTCACTAATGGTTGTTTTCCATCTGAACGAAATGAAAAAATGTAATTTGAATATGCGGATCATGGGTCTGAATGTTTTTCAATTTCATTTGTTACCTGAGAGTCACTTATTTTCCTAAAAAAATAAATGCAAATGAAAAAATTTTCTGCGGAACGATAAGAAGATCAGTTCAGCAGATTTTCATTTCGGTGGAATATGAGTCTTTCATATCAATTTATGAAGTTTGGGTAAAATTTCTGTTATCTGATTTGATTTAGTAATAATTGTGGGGCACCAAAAAATCAGTCAGTGATAAAAATAATCACCCTAACCTTCAGATGGCCCAACATCGAATAGGAGTACCATTCAGTTGGATAAAAAATGTATATCATTTTTAGAAAAACGTGAGTAGTCTCGGTTATATTTTATAAAATATAGCAACCAAATGCAGTAAAAACATGGTTGGTACAACCTTGAATTTGTGGATGAAAACTATTGAATGTCGCTTGAATATTGATAATCCTCATGGAAACTCCTAGAGTAGGTCCAAAGGAATATATAGCCTGAGTAGGAATATGATATTATTTGCTGAGGCGCTCCTGGCGACTTACTGATTATTTGTGGCGCATTCGCTTTTCAGCACCTCCCACAAGCGTTGGGTACGCTTTCCAGGAAAGCATTAGACGACAAGACTGGCATCTAGGCAATCCACATAACGCTTTGTTTCGAACTATACAGATTCATCATCACGACATCTGAAAATTGCTGTTATAGTAATTTATTTAATGTTTTGTTTTTTTTACGATTCGAGTTTTATTTGTTCACTCAAAAAAAATTAGAAGAATAAAGTGTTCACCGTTCACCCATCTTAGAGGAAAAAAACTGAAAATTGTTGTGTTCACACAAATCGAAAAAAAAATTGAAAATAAATACCTATCTTGGAAACGAAACTGAAAATTTTCGAAGAAAAAAAGTGTTCACTCGATTAAAAAAAAATTAAAAATGAGAAGGAAAAATACTGAAAATTTTTCGATGATAAAAACGTTCATTCAAATCGAAAAAAAACTGAGAAAAACTTTGGAGAAAAAAAGCTTTGCAAAAATAAAACTGAAAATTTTTCGAAGATAAACGTGTCCACTCGACACGAGGGAAAAACTAGAAAATGTATAAAAAAATATTTTTGAATTTAAAATGTTCACTCAATTAAAGAAAAATAAAAATGGTTCACCCATCTTTGGAAAAAAATATACACTTTTCAAAGAAAGAAAGTGTTCATCAAAAAACGAATTTTTTTTTATTTGAACAAGGTGTACCCTCTGCAGAAGTTTCATCAACATTCTCAATATGAAGTACTCTGATGAAGAACTTTTTTTCATAATTTTCGAAAGTACCAGAGATATATAATTATAAAGTATTATGATTATTACTGATAATTTTTTTGGAATATTAATCAACTGCAATCTCAGAGCTGAAAATAAAACGACTAGTCAGAATAATATTTTATTGCATAGGAATTGAATAATTTCATTTCACAAAAAATGGGTATTAATTATACAACGAATGATATTGAGGATGACAATACGAGGATTTGAAAACAACCACTGTTTTTTCAAAAATTGTCGAATTGCCTGGTAATAAGCAACTCATGGTTCTGTAATAATCAATAATAGTATATTATTCAACAAGCGTATAATGATGGCTACTACCCACGAAGATGAAATTGCAACACGAGCCGGAGGCGAGTGTTGTAACATCTGAGTGGGTAATTGCCATTATACGCGTGTTGAATACTATACTTTATCCACAACTATATACGTTAATACCTTTGTCATTAGATAGGTATGATCTTCGGGAGTAAAGGTTTTAGATTTTTTCTGTTGATGGCCCTCAGACTGACGTTTTAAAATTGCCCGCAACCTCATGTAAGTCTCTAGGTGGATTCTATGATGAATATTCAATGTGCTCTTCAGCATAGAATAATATGCCCACAATGATGATGACTTGTATTTTTTAGCAGGTTCAACAAAAGACACTAGGATAACATTTTCAGAAAAAGACGATGTTTTTTGTGCCAGTTGCCAATCCATAAAACTTTTGTACACCGCATCATATTTACTTTTTGACTTGTTAAGTAGGAGATTTTCTGTAGCGCAAGCTGCTAATTTTAAAATGTCTGGCGGTGTACAAGACATATCTTCTAAATCAGATTCACTATTAGACATTTCTCTAATGATACTAGAGATAAGAATGTTCACAACAAATAAGTCACAAACCGACTGACAAGTAAATACACAAATTCTCAATTGACGCAACGATTGAGTAATATTATTCCATCGAACTGTCATTATTATTCAATTCTATATGGTAATGCATGGCATTACTTGATAAAAATCGCATATTTAACAGATTTATTAATTAATAGTTGTGGATAAATTTATTTATTATACATATTCACAATGGTAAGATAGAAGTTATTATAATTAGAGAATAATGAAGTACTCGAAAAAATACTGAAAATTTTTCGAGGAAGAAAGCGTACTCTCAAATAGAAAAAAAATTTGAAAAACGGAGTTCAGCCATGTTGGAAAACGAAACTGAAAATGTTTCGAAAAAATTCTCACTCAATTCTAAGAAAAAATTCAGACATTGAAAAAAAAAAGAACTTTTGAATCAGATAATAAATAACAATCATAGAAAGGTGGCCCGCTTTCAAATGGGTCACTCTATATACAGTGTGTCCCACTTACCATGCTCACCATGGGCATCTTTTTAATGGTAAGAGATACGAGGTCGGTCAAATAACACCAAATGTGGAGTTTATCAAGACCAACTATAATCTGAAAAAATATTTTGATAAAATCTATTCGTTTTTGTTTTATACACAAATAACAGATTGATGGCATGAATATCCTTCGCTTATAAGGTTGATTTATAGGGCTGCTAGATCAGGCTATGATGATGCTGTGGGTTATATGCAGCTGAAAAGTTCTATCTGTATCAAGTGCCGAATAGTTCCTGAACACAAAGTACGAAGCAAACCACACTTTGCTGTAACTACTATTGACGACAGTAATGATGAAATAAAAAATTGTGACTTGAATGTTTTGTAGCATCACAAGGTAAGTTTCGGATTATTTCCGTTTTCGAGCTTACAACATAGATTTTGGTATTTTTTGCTGTCACTTTTTAATACTGGTTGCTCTGTCGAACCGATGAAGAGAGTCCCACATCGGTGAAGTGTTATTCAAGAGTCTATAGTAAATATAATATCAGCAATGCCTCTTTCATCAACAGTAAGAGCTCTACATTAAATGTCATTAGTGACTTGACAATAATCAATCGACAAATGTCTCCACGATTCCAACGTTGTCAGATTGTGTCAGTGACGTAAAATATCTGTGGGAGAACACTTCAGAAATCCGAATTTTCATAACTGAATACAGGAGGAAAACGATATGTGAAAATCAAACAAATATATAATTCCATATATTTGAGATATGAAGATTTCAATGACACACATTTTGAAATTTAGGAAATCAGCGAATTGTTTTGCATTATTTTTATCGTTAACGAAATGACAGCTTGTCAAAATCTTGGAAACAGACTTCCTATTAAAAATACCAAGTAATTAAAGTTTCGAATTTGATAATCAGATTTACACTTCAAATTTATCTTACAAACTGTCCGCCATCAATATTCATGCAATCAAAAAATCGATTCTCTATTTCTTCATTAACATTCTGCAACATATCGGCAGTTATAGTTTTACACTCTACAGTTATGTGTTCTTGCACAAGAGAAGCAGGCTGTGTTCCATAAACTGTAGATTTCAAGTGGCTCCAGACAATAAAGTCTAGCGAGGAATGATTAGGAGACCTTGCAGGCCACTTAATAGATCCTCTACGGCCAATTCAACCAAGTGCTTATTGTAATTACATAATACATTATTCTTCATTTAGATGGGGATTGCCACCTGTAGACATGTTTCGAAGTTTTCACAATTTTTTGCTCAAATTCTACATTCTTCATTGACTTGAAACGAAACTGATGAATCGATAACTGAATAACTGAACTACTTGTCAATGTTATCAAGAAAAGGCGTTAATTTGAGTTTTTTTGAGTCTGCATAGCCAACAATCAAAGAAAAATAACGAATTGAGGTGACCTTATTACTGAATGAGAATAATCGCAATTTAAATCTGATAAATAAGGGTTGATTATTTTGAATAATTATTTGGAGATTTCGTTGAAAATCAGATTCGTTCCGACAATGTTTCAGTAGTATTGAACAAGTAATGAATATTTGAAAAAAATGGGTCACACAACATTTTCATTCCATAAAAATGCGGAACAAATAAATACTTCATCTGAGTGGCAAGAGAGAGCGTCGAAATAAATCCCATTTACCAAATATGAACATTGCGATATGAAAATGTGATTTGTCCAAATAAAACACTAGCGATACTACTAAAGCTTTCAGAATGACGATTCCACCCGTTTCATTGCCACATAGAGTTGGCTTTAATTGTCATGCGTGACGGCATAAACCTGGCAGTCGATACTTTTATTCGGCACCATAATAATATTCAGAACCACTTGTGTGAAACTGATTAGTTTATGGATTACGGCTCTGTTTAATCCGTCATTTATGTTGCAAACTGAACGGTTTAATGCACCAAGTTATAAAGCTGTAAACAATTTCATAAATGTATTTTGCTCCGATAAATTCAGACTGAAAAATCAGATAGGAGAGAATCGTTTCAAAAAATTGTCGTTACGGGCTATCATTTGTTGGAAGTGTTTGCTTTCGACTGCCCTGAAATATACAGGCCGATTGAAATTTGTTGTCGAAATATTTGAAATGTATAAATTGAAACGAAATCGGTTAAATGCGCCATTTAACAGCTGCACAGAAATATCATCTTTGTTATATTTATAATACAAATTTCAAATCTTTTCAAAAATACTCTTTCGATATGTCGAAAGACGGAATAATAAGAAGACCGAAAAAATCGCCGATATCTGATAACAAATGTAAAAGTGGTCCTAGGTTGTATCCTTGAAGAACTCCAGGCGTTGACAAATACTTAAAAACCTTTTCTCCTTCATATTCTACATGCAGTTAATATATATATATATTTTTGATAATTTATTTATTCCCATACATAAAGAATCAATTTTCTAATAATAGAGCGAGGTGCACTGAAATCCGTAGATTAGTTACTTCAATAAATTTCTAAATCAAAACAATTCGTAAATAATGATAATGTGAAGTATTCGTTAAACAAGAATTAATTGAATAATGACTGAAGGATGAACATCAGAGTTAATACGTAAACTAAAATTATAATAGACTCGACTACAATCTGATACCGAATATATTGGAGATTTTTAACTAATATCAAATATTGATTTTGTGTTAGTAGTTTTCCGTTTCCGTACCGTAAGGATAATTCAAATAATTTTGAAATTTTAATAATGTCTCAATGGAATTTAACAATTTTAATCAGTTTATCGGTCCAGTTATTCATTTCATTTCGATGAATAGCATAGAGCCATGCTTTCAAGGATTTTTTAAACTGGGCCATGTTTGAGTTTCCTTTGATAATGTTGGGGATTTTATGGTAAATATGTGTGGCCAAAAATCCATACGATCTCTGACTCAGACCTTTCTGGAACTTGGAAGTTGTTGTTTTCATAGTATTTCATGTCCGGTGTTGTTAGTTATTTATTTTATAATTCCGTTCTTTTTTTATGTGATAGAGTGATAATTAAAATTTCTGTCGATTTCCATCCCCAAATCTTCATACGATCTGATTTTTCGATCTCAATCTGGGGGTTTTTTGTATTTTGGGATTTTGGTTCTGTTACAGTTGAATAGGATGAATCGTATATTCTCAAAGTTTAGAGTGAGAGACATCTCTTCAAATCATAGTTTAAGTTTTCTCAGATCTCTCTCAGCAAACTGTTTTACACTATCCCATGTTTCGTTATCGTACACAATTACTTTATCATCCTCAAAAGATGATACATTTCTAGTAATTTTTTATAGTGTAAGGAGGTTGTTGATATAGATTGTAGACAACAATGGGCCCAGAACAGTGCCTTGCGGAACCTTGTATTCAATTGTACTATCGTCACTCAGGTATTCGTCAATTTTAACAATTTGTATTCGGTAACTCGAGTAGGATTTCATCAAATTATGGCTGTCGAAAGTCACAAACAAAACCTTGAAATATTTTGAATTCTTGTAGAAAACCTAACATTTGTCACTTTTTGTTGAGGGTGTTGATGAGATAGTTCATCAAATGCTATACTGAAATCGGTGTAGACCATGACAACACGAATTGAGTAAAAATTGATCAATTTTGAATCATTCCACTTTTTTTATCAAAACTATGTTGATATTCGGACAGTGATGTTCTTGATGATATGATACGATTTTTTTCTGATAGAACTACGAGGATGGTCCCAGAAGTACCTGGCCTGGCCTAGAGATGGCGGTAGTTGCTTGAAAAATACCATTGTATTAGAAAGTACACAATCTAAACAACATTATGTTCCAAGTTTGAAGACGCCACGTTGTTCAGTATTTGTTTGGCAGCCATCAATTGTAAACGTTTTCAGTGAATTTGTAAACATGGAAAAAATTGGTCATTGTTATGTGATACAATACTTTTTTTTGACCAATATAAAAGCTGAACTAGATTCTACTCCGGGTTCAACAGTAAAATATTGGGTAGCAGAGTTTAAACGAGGCCGTACGACCTGCGAAGACGAGCATCGTAGTGGTCGACCAGCTGAGGTGACGACTCCAGAAATGTTGAAGAAAATCCATAAAGCGGTACTGGATGATCGTCGACTGAAAGTGCGCGAGCTAGCAGACTGTCGTAAAGGCGGAAAAGGGTGGCTTGCGTTTTCAAACCGAAAATCAGACCGGCTAGCTCTCGGGTCGAGGGATCCGCCTGAACGCGGGAAATTTACGTCCATTTTCGGGTGTTTCCGGAAATGGCTCGGAGATTCGCGAATATTGAAATGTGAAATACTTTTACCACTGAGAAGAGTTGCCTACAGCTCCGGGAGAATTTGTCATACAAGTTCTCCAGGGAGAGCAGGGGAATTGAATTGAAAGTTGAATTGAAATTTAACGTGAGATTCTTGACTGATTTGATAACAGAGAGAGGATTGAATATACCAACGAATAGGGGGATCTTCCTTGTTGTAATAACTGTTGTAATGCGTCGTAAAGTTTAACGTCTATCAGAGTGTCACTGGTTTACGAATTCTTCTTTATATGTTCTAGAAAGAACGGTACGTAGGCTGCTTTTCTGTGACACCCACCTGATCGACGCTGAAAGAGATGGGTAGATTTTTATCTACCTGTTAGGATATTTGTTGTAATTGCTACTTTACTTGAGTGTCTGTGTAAAAGAACTATCCGAAGATAGCTCGAGGTAAAAAGAGAGTTCAAAGCGAAGCTCTCAGATTATAGTTTATTGTTTATTCACTTAAGTTCAGCACACTTCAGTTCAAACAACGACGATTTCTTACTCTATTCTTCTATGTAGAAATTCCAGCTGTGCTGGATACCAGGAATCTATTCTTCTATGTAGAAATTCCAGCTGTGCTGGATACCAGGAACTGTAGGTTTCAGGAAATAAAAGAGTTGGGTTAGGCGAATACTACGCTACCTAGCATAAGTTCGCCGTTCCTTTAAAGCCGGCTGCAGATTTCCCAATAAATCAGCAATCAGGAAAAACCATACATCAGATCTCGTTCAATTGTCGAAATAGCAAAGCTATTTAATAGAATAACCAGCCTTGTGGTTATTCGAGTAAATCAACTACACCTTGGCTGTAGTGATTTAATAAAATTTGCGAATTCTATTACTTAGAAATTCTTGCTGCTGCAAAGAGATAAATCTCTGTATATTCGTATTCGAAGGAATCTCAAAGACAACTAGTCTTCTGGAGACTAGGAGTACTCAAAGTATGAGATAACTGCTCGATAACTGCTGAGACAATAATGAATATTGTAAAAATCTCACCTATCTTTATAAGAAAGGCTTGGCCAATCGTTGGCCGGGCATCCGTCGGACGCACTGAGGGCGGAGCTTAACAGAGCGCGCACCCTTGGATATACTCTCGGACCATTTTGGTCGAGCGTGTAATTCTCACGTCTGGACTCGGCCGAAGAACTATGATGGATGTGGTGATTTTTCCTGCTTGATTTTCGTAAAATCAGCCATATATTGGCTGGTTATAACAAGACATAGTAGGCATTTCAAAAAGTGCGGTACATTGCATATTAATTGAAAATTTGGACATAAGAAAGCTGTTCGCAAGATGGGTGCCGCGTTTGCTCACAATGAAACAAAAACAGCGTCGTGAAGATGTTTCCATCGAGTGTTTGGCAAGGTTTCACAGAAATAAAGCCGAATTTTTGCGCCGTTTCATAACCACAGATGAAACATGGGTCAATCACTTCAAACAAAGGAACAATCAAAACAGTGGACTGAAAAGGGAGAACTGGCACCAAAGAAGGCAAAGACCGTTCCATCTGCAGGCAAGGTCATGGCGTCGGTTATTTGGGAATTTTCATTGACTATCTTGCATAAAGGAAAACTATCAACGGAGAGTATTATGCGAACTTATTGCAACGTTTGAGCGAAGAAATCAAGCAAAAACGGCCGCATTTGGCTAAGAAGAAAGTGTTGTTTCATCAAGACAATGCACCAGCTCACACATCCGTTATTGCAATGACCAAAATTAATGAATTAGAGTTTGAATTGCTTCCTCATGCACCCTATTCGCCAGATTTATCCACCTCAGATTATTTTCTGTTCCCAGACTTGAAAAAATGGCTCGGTGGTCAAAGATTTTCCATCAATGAAGAGGTTACGTCGGCAGTTAATGGCTATTTTGAGGAGCTTGACGATTCTTATTATAAAAAAGGTATTGAACATCGCTGGGAGAAGTGTGTGGAGCTAAAAGGAGATTATGTTGTAAAATAAATATATTATTTCCAAAATTTTTGTTTTTTCTTTGTTGGGCCAGGTACTTCTGGAACCATCCTCGTATTATATTTCGAGCAATATAAGAAAATACAATGTATTTAATGGTATGGTCTCTCTGAAGGGTTTGGACTGAGACATTTTTTGTTATTTTTTTTTAGATTGTTAATAAGGTATCACAGAGGATGCTATACAGTTTGAAGAAACAGAAAAGGTTACTATAGGTGGGGATCCCACCTGTTTATTTTGAAATAGAAACCGATCGATATTGTTTTATTCCATATTTCAAAAAAATAATCCACCTTTAGAATTGATTTGTTAATAAGCTCGCTTCGAGAAAGTTATATATTCCTAGAAAACTAAATCACTTGAAGGGTAGAAAGGCTTCATTCACCGCATGACTAGAACTAGTAATTCCGCTTACAATTCCATAACGATTCACGAAATACATACCTCATTTAGGAATCCATCTCCAAATTTCTACTGAATTTCATAAAAAGTAAAAAATTATTTTTCGGTCTGGTGACTTTTATTAATATGCACTTGGCGTTTGCCGAGTCTGCAGAGTAGGTATATCAACACGCAAATCGTAACTCGTTAGTCGAAATCCTTAATTATTGGGTGCCCTTTTCCTATTTTACCGATCGAGCACAAGATTTTTATTCGTTCATTTATTTTTTCCCATTATTGATGAGAATATTTGACAATCGAACTGAATGAAAGGTTATATGTTTTCCTGAAAACTGGAAATATTTCTAGTATATAGTATATCTTTATTGGTAAATTTTTATAGCTATATTACTTTGAACGGATTTGACCATTCTGGCACTTCTCCCACAGTATCAAAGAATTTTCGTAATCCCATACTGTAATTTTGATTTAACGATGTTCAGATGACAATTGAAAAGTTAATGTTAACAGCCTCCGTCCGTCCGTCAAATATTTTTTTCAAAACTTTATTCTGCTTACAATAACAATAATTATAATAATACTTACTATTTATAAATTCGAAAAGTAATTCAACAATTGCTATTATTTGAAATTTCTAATCCATCGATGAGAGATTTACCATCTATAGCACCAGTATTTGAACTTGCTGTCGGTGTGGCCTCATTACTATGAAATAGTAAAAATATTTTGGAAGAAGACCATGACTTCGATGAAAACTTTGAAATCCTTCATGTTGAAAATAAGGGTATTAGACTTAATTATTTAGAATTTTTGGAACTTAATAAATTGAAAAATTCGAATTGTTTACTAAATGATCAATTGGACCTTAATAGTTCCCCTTTGTTAAAGCTTTTCAACTAATTAAGTAGTAGATATATTTTGAGATTTACAGGTACCTACATTATATTGTCAATTTTTATTTTTATTATAGGTAGCTCCTAATTACCTCAATTGTTAAGAAGGGCATTCAAGTAATGTTCAACGTAGAATAATTTAATGTATTACATTCGCTTGAAAAAGATACAGTGTATAGAAACATGTCGCGTAGACAATAAATCTGTGGAAATTTAATCGTGTTTACCTTAGTGTCATATACTGTGAAATAGTGTCCCGATATCATCATTCTCTTTGAAACTGAATTTTCAATATACGACTCCGCCACCGCAGGGGAGTTCCAACCTCCTTACGTTTTTTTACCGATAGGAGATTGCCACCATTTTCTACAAGCATAGTAGCCGAGGATCTACGAAACGAGTGCCCTATGTAGAGCTGAGGATTTTTCAATTTTAAGAATGCTGCAATCTTCTATGGAACAGCTCCAATAGTATGAATGCCCATAACTTGTTTTACACATTTACCAGTCTTGTAACCAATGAAGAATCGCTGATTTTCCAAATTTATAGGCCGCAAATCTACGTATTTTTGGTATGAACCATGGGCATCAAAAGTTCTTCTTTGGGAATAACAAATACCCTGTTCTTTTTGTTTTGAGTATACCTCAATGTAACCAAAATTCTGGTAATGATGTTTTCAAAATCATCAACAGTCAGCATAACAACTTCGTCACGTCTACAGGCGCCAAAAATACCTCACATTAATACAACCATTTCAAGCAACCATGTATGATCATCTGCCTCCAACAAAAACATAGTTACTCCTACTTCAGACAAAATTTTTGCTTTCTTTGGTATGTATCTACCAGACTTCCTTCTCGAGAACAAAAATAATTTTCCAAATCTAAATACCTATACCATTTCTGTAGGTTATACTTTAATATGGTGTACGATTTAAAATAACTAATAATGAAATGTCAATGTTATCATAAACTTTCAAAGCAAGTTTCAACATTGAATTCTCGGTCCAAAGGAGAATAAACCTCTGATTTTCCTTTCGTATAGGCTAATAATAGATCTGCATTAATCACCTTTACATTCTTGCTTTTACGCCACTCTTCAAAATTTTCATATTCTTTTTAATATCGCTCTTGAGTTATTTTCTGCAGTAAATCAACACTCGCTGCACATGGTTCTGCCAATATTTCTAAAAGAAATTTGATTTTGTTCCTCAATTTCTTTAATTTCATCCATGGTCGTTGTTAAAGCGAACTCGCGAACACAAAAAACTGACGTTGTTTATAATATTGTTGTGATATTGTTAAGCTAATTACTAGGTACTTGCTTTGTTCTTTCCTCGGAATCGAAATGTAATATTTCATCGGGATTACGAAAAGTCTTGAACGACACACGGCCGATACGCAAATAACGGATTCGGTTGTTATAATCCTCGGCTGCGCCTCGGATTACAATATTCAACCTCATCCGTTATTTGCTACATATCTGCCTTGTAACGTTTATAACTATAATATGTCTACACATTTTGATGTACCGATGAACGATTTCGTTGAGATTTTTGTATCAGTAGAATTAATGAACTTTCATAGTACTTTTCCAATCGGTACCATTTGGCGTCCTCGTATGAGGTCGTGTCACAGAACTGTTTAAAAATAATATTTTTTGCATTACAGTGTTTGATAATACGGTTCAACTCAATATTGGAAAATGGAGCTGAAAACAATTCGGAAAAGTTGTAGTTCAGAACCATTGTATTTGAGGGTGAAATATTTTCGAAAAGCAGTATGCTTTCTGAAGACAATGATTAATTTGCTTTCTGAAACGAAGATCTGTGTCCAGATGAAAGCCCAAATTTTTTACAATGTCAACTGTGATTATTTGCATTGAATTTCAATTTTCATATCATAATGTTTGACTTCATTGCATTGATTTTCAGTGGATGTAGGGTATACATGCTTTATTAATCGATCTGAATATTCGATTTTTGCTTGTTTGGCCAGAAACCTATCATAAGGACTGAATGAGGAACACTGTTGTGTGTCATGAGCATATTACTGGGATCTTCAAGTTTTTATACTTGATAAAAAATTATTGTTGTAAATGCTAAATAACAACGGACCAAGGATTGATCTCTGAGGACCATCATAAGTCACTTCATCTCATGCGAACTGCCCCATAGTAGTATCTATATTGTCATCTATGTAATCCGATCCAAACCCAGATGTAAATACCTCAGTGAGATACTGCAAATTTACATTATGTATCATGGTGTTTCAACAACTCCAAAAATATGTCATTTCACAAAGTGACTAGAAAAATACATTCATATAAATAGGAAAATCAATAGAGAATTGTTTTTTTTGAGTTGTGAATTGGTGGTCTCTTACTTATAGAAGAAAATATATGCTTTTTGCCTTATGAGGGATTTCTAATATATCAGTGAGTCACGCGAATCATTGTACTTATCCCACGAGCCATCGTATGGGTATCTACATTAGGCTGTGTAATGTCCGCTATTTTTTGTTTCACTATGCGGTTAAACAGAGCAAACAGGTTGTAACGAAACGGCACTGCATTATCTGACGCATCATTCTCCATATCTAAACATTCTATAGAAGAATCAATGTTGACCTTTAATTTTCCCAAAAATCGTTTTAAGTGAATCACTAGCGTTTTCGGAAATGTTTGTATCGACAATGTCTATTCACACGTTATTCTTTCGTTACATTCTGTACAAGTTGGTTTTGCGTCATCTTCCAGAATTTCTTCTTTTGTTTACAAGTCCGAAAAATGTGAGAGCTTGAGTTGACCAGGGTCTCGAGTTTCAACGTAGGTAAACGAATTCAATGTTGTATCTCTTTCCAACGCGCGGTGTTTGTATCGCTCTATGTTACTTCAAACGTTTGAAAATGATTCCGCATGAACTCGAGAATAGACACCCTGAACTCTGTAGAATCGGTAATGAAAGGTCCCAGAAGAGATCAAATGTAACAGAACAAGGTATAATACAGTTCAATGAAAATTTTAGATGTCCGACATAGTTTTGAAGTATTTTGGAATTTTTTCTTAGAAGTCTTGACCAAGAATCTTGGGCATCTCCATGATAACTAATTTTTTCGTCTGTTATAGGCAAAGGATCCCGAAAACTACTTATGGAATTTGGGTTTCTGTGGATTTTTTTTAATTTTTGGTATGGTGTAGTCCATGTAATTCTCAACCAATGTTACCACAGCGCCAACCCAAAAAAATTAACAGTTTTGCTACATGGGGGCCTTGAAATTACCTCTTTTGCAGGTTAGCCTATTTATTTTAGAATCCGGTAACAATATTTTCAG
Organism: Chrysolina oricalcia; assembly: GCA_944452925.2. Classification (NCBI taxonomy): domain Eukaryota; kingdom Metazoa; phylum Arthropoda; class Insecta; order Coleoptera; family Chrysomelidae; genus Chrysolina; species Chrysolina oricalcia. The sequence continues at coordinate 64,502,475 of OX101812.2, forward strand.
TTGTTTAAAAAAATTCTTATCCCCCTTCTTCCCCCCAACTACTATTACGAAACGCATCAAAAAATATTTCTCGAGTGCTTGTAAATGTATCGTCGAATGTTTAAATATGCATGAATAAGGAAAATAGCAGTTTTTTTATGATTATTCCCCCTCCCCCCGATGGGGACGCCGAATTCATACCTTGCTCAGAATAGACTATTCTGAGTTATAGGAGGAAACAATATATCTACGTATTTTAGTTTGGATTATACTGAAAAATTGTTCAGTTCTTTATGAAAAAAATCTTAAACCTCTCTCTTACCTCCACCACTATTTCAAAACACGAATTAATTTTCGACTACTTGTGAATGCTATATCAAAATAAGTGTTCAAATTCAAATTGTTGATGTCTAATTTTTATTCATTTTCAATTTTCTCGCGCAATTAATTGATATTCAAATAACATGAACTACACCCTACTAAGTCAGAGAATTTCGTCAATATTTTTTTGAAGTTAGGGAAAGGTGAAATTAAACAACTGTATGATTTCGTCAATTTGAGCTGAATAAAACATTTATTTTGGTAAAGCATTCACAAGTGGTCGAGAATTAATTTTTTTCGTGTTTTAAAATAGGGGTTGGGGGTGAGGGGAAGGTTCAATATTTTTTTTATAAAAAATTACACAATTGTTCAGTAATATCTAAACTAAAATACGTAGAGCTATTATTTCCGTCTCTAATAATGAATAGTCTATTCTGAGCAAGGTATGATTTCAACGCCCCTTAGCATCAAAACTATTTATTTTTGGTGTTTGTCACCAAATCAATTCCTATTCAAAATAACTTGACCTGCATCATATTACAAATTCAGAAAAATCCACAGAATTTTTTTAGTTTTGAGCCCTTCGGTGGGAGGGGGGGATAATCATAAAAACAACTGCTATTTTCCTTATTCAGGAATATTTAAACATTCGACGATACATTTGAAGGATTTATTTTCGTTTCGTAATAGGAGTTGGGGGAAGAATGGGGGGGGGGAAGATTTTTTTATAAAACAGCACAATTAGCGACAATGAAACAAGTGAAAATATTTTTACCGGATTAAAAAATAAATAGAATAATCTGCGCAAGGGGTGATTTCAATGCCCCCTAGCATCAAAACTGTTCATTTTTCTGGGTTGGCGCAATGGTAACATTGGTTGAGAATCACACGGACTACATCTTTCCAAAAACTCAAAAAAATCCACAGAGACCCAAATGCCATAAGGAATTTGCGTGGTCCTTTGATTTGAATTCAACATGTTAACATCCTCATGAAGGCTTTTTAATAGTTATGCAAGGAATTCTTGTGAATCGTGTTTGGAGTAACCCATGAAACAACGAACAAATCTTTTTATTTCACTTTTGAAATAAATAGAATTCACCACCCTTTCTGGCGAAACATCGGACCATAGCTCTTTCATTTCTTTTGCATATGTCTTTATTAAATCACCTTCAATGAGCTCGAATCAATATGGCTGATATATTCGTAAAAACCTAATTGTGAATTTGTCACTTTAGTCTTTGGCAAAAATACCCATTAATATGTTACAATCGTTACAATAACAACTTTTCCATTGGGTTATAAGGTAGTGTTGGGTAATGAGGTCCACTTAGCTTTTGCAAATTTTTTCATCCTTTATTTTTATTCAAAAAAATCCGAAACTTGATGAGGTGATTGTTTGTGATGTTTGCCGCTATGTTAACATCAATATTTGTCTCCTTCAATACCTTAGTAACCAAAATAGGACAGACTTCAAAAACTTGCTGATGGGCCTTATTACCTGCCTGTTAGGGCAATAAAGCACATAATAAGTTATGCAGAATTTCGTTTCTTTATTGTATATATAAATATACAGGAGGCATAAGATGTCCGGAGGACTGCTCACTGCTAAAATCCTATACAATAGGAAAGTTGGGTCGAAAATCCATCAGAAAACAACTACTTTCCTGGCTAATGCCACGACGAACATTGAATTACATCTGATGAAATTTCCGTGCAGAGTTCCTACAAGGTTCTCTCTGCAATTGCTTGGTTGCATGGGAATGTTCATCGAAACATTCGGACCACCTATATATCGATTTCGGAGTGTTGCTCCTCATCAGTATAGGGTAGGTCTAGCAGTCAATAACTAATGACTGCAACGAATGAATCGACGACCAAACCCATTTACAGACCGAAACTGAGATCGCGCCCGCACAGTGGATTAATTCCAAACTGCGAGCGCCATCTCAGTGCCGGAAGCCCAACCAAAGCAATACCCATGACCACGATCGTCAAGACCGTATATAAACAGAAAAGAAAACTGTAGGTCACAATGAGCTTATGACAAGAGGCATAAGATGTCCGGAGGACTGCTCACTGCTAAAATCCTATACAATAGGAAAGTTGGGTCGAAAATCCATCAGAAAACAACTACTTTCCTGGCTAATGCCACGACGAACATTGAATTACATCTGATGAAATTTCCGTGCAGAGTTCCTACAAGGTTCTCTCTGCAATTGCTTGGTTGCATGGGAATGTTCATCGAAACATTCGGACCACCTATATATCGATTTCGGAGTGTTGCTCCTCATCAGTATAGGGTAGGTCTAGCAGTCAATAACTAATGACTGCAACGAATGAATCGACGACCAAACCCATTTACAGACCGAAACTGAGATCGCGCCCGCACAGTGGATTAATTCCAAACTGCGAGCGCCATCTCAGTGCCGGAAGCCCAACCAAAGCAATACCCATGACCACGATCGTCAAGACCGTATATAAACAGAAAAGAAAACTGTAGGTCACAATGAGCTTATGACAAGAGGCATAAGATGTCCGGAGGACTGCTCACTGCTAAAATCCTATACAATAGGAAAGGAAGTAGTTGTTTTCTGATGGATTTTCGACCCAACTTTCCTATTGTATAGGATTTTAGCAGTGAGCAGTCCTCCGGACATCTTATGCCTCTTGTCATAAGCTCATTGTGACCTACAGTTTTCTTTTCTGTTTATATACGGTCTTGACGATCGTGGTCATGGGTATTGCTTTGGTTGGGCTTCCGGCAGTGAGATGGCGCTCGCAGTTTGGAATTAATCCACTGTGCGGGCGCGATCTCAGTTTCGGTCTGTAAATGGGTTTGGTCGTCGATTCATTCGTTGCAGTCATTAGTTATTGACTGCTAGACCTACCCTATACTGATGAGGAGCAACACTCCGAAATCGATATATAGGTGGTCCGAATGTTTCGATGAACATTCCCATGCAACCAAGCAATTGCAGAGAGAACCTTGTAGGAACTCTGCACGGAAATTTCATCAGATGTAATTCAATGTTCGTCGTGGCATTAGCCAGGAAAGTAGTTGTTTTCTGATGGATTTTCGACCCAACTTTCCTATTGTATAGGATTTTAGCAGTGAGCAGTCCTCCGGACATCTTATGCCTCTTGTCATAAGCTCATTGTGACCTACAGTTTTCTTTTCTGTTTATATACGGTCTTGACGATCGTGGTCATGGGTATTGCTTTGGTTGGGCTTCCGGCACTGAGATGGCGCTCGCAGTTTGGAATTAATCCACTGTGCGGGCGCGATCTCAGTTTCGGTCTGTAAATGGGTTTGGTCGTCGATTCATTCGTTGCAGTCATTAGTTATTGACTGCTAGACCTACCCTATACTGATGAGGAGCAACACTCCGAAATCGATATATAGGTGGTCCGAATGTTTCGATGAACATTCCCATGCAACCAAGCAATTGCAGAGAGAACCTTGTAGGAACTCTGCACGGAAATTTCATCAGATGTAATTCAATGTTCGTCGTGGCATTAGCCAGGAAAGTAGTTGTTTTCTGATGGATTTTCGACCCAACTTTCCTATTGTATAGGATTTTAGCAGTGAGCAGTCCTCCGGACATCTTATGCCTCTTGTCATAAGCTCATTGTGACCTACAGTTTTCTTTTCTATAAATATACAGGGTGTTTCTTAAGTACGTGTAGAAACTTCAAGAGCATGTTGCTGACGTCGAAATATGAAAAAAAGTTCCCATAAACACATGTCCCCAAGCTATTCGTTTCTAAGATACAGAGTGTCAAAGTTTAATTATTACATTTGTTTTTTTGTGAATAAATGCCAAAATATTTGTGATATTCGAGTAAAGTTTGGTATCTGGGATGATTTTTCAATGACAAAATCAAATTTTGTGTTAATTGTGAATAAACTAATTTCTAATGGAATTTATTTTGAATTAAAAAATCTTGTCATTCAATATCACTTGCATCGATTATTTCTAATCTCAATAACTCGAAAACAGTTGCTCCCAGTGACCTCTACCAAGGATATATTTTTTACACAAACTGAATAATAAATATTCCCAGATACCAAACTTTACCCAAATATCAAAATTATTTTGATATTATTCACAAAAAATAAAAATAATAATTCAACTTTGACTCTCTGTATCTCAATAACGAATGAGTTGTGGACATATGTTTATAGGAACTTTTCTTCTTATTTTGATGTATGAAATACGCTCCTACATTTTCTACACGTAATTAAGAAACACCCTGTATACAGATCATTTATATTGATTAGAAATGTTAGAAATTCAATGAAACTCTAATAAAAAAACTAAACATTACTTCCTATAAAAAGTGATAAACTTAACAAAATCCAAACAATGAAATTGAATTATTAAAAAACTGATAAACTAAATTTTAAGAACATTCCCTACAGTAAAAATCCACAACCTCATCCGTCAGTTCTATGCAAGTTTCGTGTAACCAAGTTCCACATTCTGGACACTTTCGCATGTTGCCCGCGGGCCTTATTATGGGATCTTTGGTAGGACCTTATAATACCGGGCGAGCACTTTTTCTTAAACCTGCAATTTCCGGAAAAATTAACAATTCTCTTAATTTTTCTCTTAGTGCGAAAGATAGTACCAATGTTATAGTAACTGATGGAGCACTATTAGTTTCAACAAGTAAAATAGGTTGAATTGAGAAAGACGTCTCGCCTTCTTGCGAACTTATAATCTATGCAGCCTAAAACTGCACATTCACCTAGTGTTGTTAATGGCGAACTGCAGTCAACGATCTTTTAATAAAGCTTTACCACTCGGATGATGAAACTAACCATGTTGACAGATTTGAAAAAATTTGCCAGTCTTCAAGGAAAAAAACAGTGGGCCTTATTTAACGCCGGGCCTTATTCCCCAACACTACTTTTTTCTTCAAATGCTCAGATCAAATTCAATTTTTGTATCTATTCCACTTCTCCCGATTTCTCTTTGTCCAAATTCATATATTCAGTCATATTTCTGAATCAACCCTCAATTGTTGTATTGTAAACAAATCACTGTCGTTGTGCGTAGTGTTAGAAATCCTCCATATTTCAGCAGAATGTTCAAATCAATTATCATCTGAACCACTTTCATCTTTTTACCAAACCAAAAAACTTGCCATTTCAGCAGAAATTGACCACAAAGAAAAGGAAACTGCTGTCTACCCTAAGGCATAAAGTATCTCACAATAGCCATGAATTTCCGAACAAATTATCCAGATTTCGTGAGAGACAGCTGCTCCTGTTAACAGCTTTCCTATATCCGACCATTGTATCCCCAACCCTTATTATTTCCCAGAGCGGAAAGTGGTCAGCTTTCGGTGTCATTATCGGAAATGCTGGATTGAAGCTACCCGTTTGTGTAGTGAATTGGACTTGGGCCAATATCAATCTTCTGGCATATTGCTGATGAAGTGTTTCGGATCTATTCTTTGATGGTAATCGTGGCTCTCAATCAGTGGGCATTTTCAATGTTTGTGTTGCCGAAAACGTGCTTTCGCATGTTCAGAACGCAAGAAGAAATAGTTTAGATCGGATATTGTGATTTTTTATTTCAGTTTATGATTTTTGCTAATGTAAAAAGCTTTAAAAATCAAATAATTGGTATATTCAAAATGATTTTTGTTGCTTTAACCGCTCCGCGTCCAATAATTCAATGCATACCAGTGAAAAACTCAATTCATCAGTTTATAATCAGGTATGGGTATGAAAATGGCGGTGCCCTTTTTGTTATCAAACCAAACAAATAAAGAGGAAAGTAATCGTTAGTTAAGTATCAGAATTTTACATCTTCTTTAGAATCTGATATTGATCGAATTCAAGAAGAACTTAATTTTTTGAAATCAATTAAATTTTACTCGAAAAATAAGTACTGTAACAAATCTGCTGACAATTTTTTCAATATACACAGTGTCATCATCGGAGTTATAAACTTTCAATACCAAAGTTGAAAAAAAAATATGAAACTGCATCAATTTCAAATACATGTTTCTTATATCGATATTTCTACCAGAAAAATGAAATCAACTTCTCCTCCTTGTTAAGACAGATATTGGGTTTAATGAAAGCGACTTTTCCAGCTTCAATTTGCATATTTGAAATTAATGCAAATATTTCACACAACTTTGCTCACTTGAATGTTCGGTAACAGTCTCTCCTGTACTTCGATAAACTTTGTCGTTCAACTGAATCATTGTGTGCAGGATTACACACAGGTAGCTATGCTAAACGTTTCAGATATGCAAAATTCAGCTTTGATTGGAACTCATCAAATATTTGTCATTCAACGTCAATTTGAAAGTCATTTGAAATATAAGCAGAATGAATAGATATGAAAAAATATAAAACACCGAAATCCTTCTTTTTCAACTCTTCACCGGTTAGCATGATGATTTTTCTACGGAAAAAATACCGAATGTCTGATTAACACACTGTTGTTTTTTTGTTGGTGCTTAACAAGTGATACCTTTGTACTGGATAACTGTCTTTTCAGCTCAGGCCAAAAATGGGCACTTGTCATTTCCAGTATGACTTCAGTTATTGAAGTAAACCCTTTAACAATTCAACTGTCAAATCTCACAATTGGATAGCTGATATAGAATGAAAATATGCGAGAATAAGAACTAGAACAAGAATCAGTCTTTTTAGATGTTTCTGCGTAGTCAGAATTCCCAGAAGTGTTCCATGCACGGCGTTTTCTGAATGAATTTACGATGTTGACATTGAATATCAAGTTAGTAACAATACGATATATATATTTTTTCAATGGTTCAAAAATGTGTACACTTCATTTTTTGCAGGGGTCAAAATAAGAGTAAATATCAGATTGACCATACTACTCAGAAATATTATCTTCGCACAGCCTTCTATCGGAAGGTATTGGACTCGTACACAAAGAGAAGTAAATTTATGTTTTCTACACAATTTTGAATTTCAGCACAATTTGTTTTTAAAAGTTGACAGCACCAATTTTTTGACTTTCTTGTACAATATTGTATTAGAGATATTGTCTATAAACGATACACTTCAGTGTTGTTTTTTTTTGGTGTTTTGGCATCGACTGCTATGGTCATTAGCCATGTGTTCTGGTAGGCCTTGTTACTTACTCCATACGCCACCTTAGGAGCAGCACTGTTAATTGGAACGCAACAGTGAACCGTGCAGGACTCACCCCAGTCGAGCCACGAGATATTAATAATTTTATAGGTCAAATTAAATTTAAAAATCCCAGCCGCAACTGGGGCTCGAACTCCGGACCTTTCGACTCAGAGTCGGACGCTCTAACCACTGCGCCACGCCCCGACATCAGTGTTGAATTATTCTGATTAGTTTGTTTAATTTTATCAACCAATATTATGTACTTACCGTATACAAGGAATGAATAAAAAGTAAATGTTTTGTTTAAAAAATAAACACAACTTATGTTCTATTGTTACTTGTGGCATTGTTTAAATAGAACATAGTTAGTCAATGCCTGTGGAAAAGGTATTGGACACAAACGCGAGTGTCATCTAGCGTGATTAGTTACAAATATGAATATTTGACGCCATTTTAATGCAGGTTTCTTCAAAAAACCCTGATTTTAATGCTTTTCCATTGTTTTAATCAAGTTACGACAAGACTTGGAGGCCTGATCACTGAAGTTACGACATGACTTGGATGCGAGCTCACTATCGCCATCTACATGTCGCATCCATTTTGATCCAATTATAATCCCATTAGGTTGACTAACTATCTTCTTTATAAACAATGCTTGTGGTATACACAAAATATACAAAATTAATCGGTATGTTGTGCGACGAATTTATGCATAAATTGCAATGAATGGGAACAATTTGTGTCCCTAGTTTGTACAAATTGTGTAGGTATTTTCATATAGGATGCAAAAAATGTAAAAAATTTGGGTACCTAGTCGGCACACATGAATTGTGTATAGGTATATAATGTACATATTTGTGTACAAAGCAAGTCCAAATTTTATAGGTACCATTTATGATTTTAAGAAAGGATATACTCGAGGCACATAACATCCAAACGGAATAAGATAAGAATAATAATAATAATAATAGGGTCCCTTGGCGGTGTGATGAATTCGTTACTCTCAAACCTGAAAATCAAACCGGCATGTCGGAAGATGTCAGAAATTATAGTCGGAAGAATGCAGAAGGCTGTCATCCTCGGTTCATTACGTCTGCTCAGGTCACACGATTCCCGGACCCAATAACTGCTTACCCCATAGTTTGGGTTGTGGTTATTGGGGTAATGATGTTGCCAGCGTGCCCTCCGAATGTATCGGAGCATCGGGGACAGGACCCGACTGGAGAATTTTTATTCAAACATAGTAATAACAATAATAATAATATAATAATGATAATAAAGTGTCTTTATTCAAGGCGGAGTTCAGTCATTGACTGCTCTTACACTCTTACAGCATCAGTTTCAACCTGCTCGCTTCTTTGTATCTTATTCTGTTCAGAAATTATAAGCTTCATTTTCCAGAAGGTTGAAATAAAATTAAATGTCATTCAAATAATTTGTATTTCATCACAAAGAAATATAATAACGAAAATAACAGAACTATAAACTCCGATTACAAATAAAATAACAGAAACACAAAATACCTAATAAAACATAAATTAACCATACATTTTGTTATTTTGGAACACGTTGAATAATAATAAAGTTCAAAGTAATCTTCGTGTCAAACTATATTTATTCAAGTAGGAAATAGGTGAGAGGATGCCGTTATCAAACCTATATAAATGATGAAAATGAGTCAGTTTGTAGGTCTCATGTTATAACAAAAAATAATAGCAAAACTAACCTTCAAATATTGGTATCAGTTCGCAAATATTCTAACACTTCCATTTGACACAAAACCATACACATGAGCAAATAGTAAATAATAGGTAAGTACACTTAGGGCCGGTATTATAAACATCTCTCGAAATTAGCTTTAATTTTAACGGTCAAGTTAACTTCAGTTCTGAAATGGCAGTTTTATAAAAGTCTCATTTATGAAATAAAAAGAAGAAGAGGGCAAATATGTAACCTAGAATTTTTCGCAATTTCTCTTTTGATATTTCTAATTTTCTAATGAATGATAAAACTGCCAACAATAGATTTGAGAATCTTCCAAAATCTCCAACAACTACGAAGAATGAACATGTTGGATGAAATCTGAGTGTAATTAACACTTGAATTACTGGCGATAGAAGATGATTTCTAAAATCGAAAATACCTATAAATCCAAAGTAATTACAACTAGAAATGTTGACTCATTAGTTGGTCTTTGCAAATTTGCCCCACTATGTGCCCCATTATCAAGCATATACAGACTTCCTTAATGATCTAAATCCGTTTTCATTTGTTTTCAAATTCTATTTCGTTCCACAATATAAAATGGTTATCCGATTTCTAAATATCCTTCGACGCCGAGGGCCTTCAATAACAGTTAACAGTTGCTCGAAAATAACCAGAGGACATTGTTTGCTAACATTATTGCGGGAAAAAAACATTGATATTGAGGTTTTATGCTAAATTATTGATAGAAGACCTGTCGAAAACCACCATTTTCTAGAAAGTTAGCTTTAACTGATACCCCTTCCTACCAATAAAGTTAACTCCTACATTTTGAATCATCATCATCATAAATAATCAAACAATGTTGAACTGGACATTTGGAGTATTTAGACATTCAAGATACGACAGGTGCACGTGCCGCGCATGCGTATTTAGTAGGGTGAGACGACGCTTTAGTCAAGTGGTGGCAAATTACACAATTGTGTTGAAATAGTATACAATTTGTGCATATCGAATAGAAAGTGCACTACGGGTGTAAGATGAGTTCAATGCGTTGTAGATGCTTTCCTTATAAGTTGTGTTATGGTAGATGTGAATATTTTTGTGTATTTTTAGGCAATGTGGAAGAGCATGAATACTATACAAATTGACTTGCACAAATATTTATTGAATTTCACAAAACGCGTATGATGCAAGAATGGACAATTGTGTGAAATATCTACACAACTGTGTGTTACAAAACGTTGTGCATGACCCTGCTGCAGTTTTTTCTCTCTGTGTAATACCCTTTCGAACTTCCTTTTGAACTAGAAATAATGTCCACAGTTCAACTAGGATTGAAAATTGCAGAAGACTGCTGAAGATTGGTGATGATTTATCCACTTCAACAACCAAATGCTAAAAAACATTTTAGAAATTCGCACATTTCCAAAGACTATGATTTTCTGTCATTGCGGAACTGGAAGAATTATATAAGTAATGACACATGAGACTGTTAATTTTTGGCCGAGAACGCAGGTCGAGGCCAAAAATTCTCTCGAATGTGCCATAAAAACACGAATTTTATACACGAAATACACAACATTTTTTGTACAACTGTGAATGTGAATTTTCACCGTCTGAACTATTTTGAAAATAAATACTTCCAATACGTCTTAACGTGTTTTTTGTACCGATAAGTTATCGCTTTCAAACGACTTGTCTTGAAAATATTCTCTTTTCTCTTTTCCAAACATGTTATCTTTAATGTAATCAATACTTCCAATACAATTTCACAGCATACAGTAGGTCTTTCTGTGTCGTTACTATAGAAACGGTTTGTTGGCACGCCGCGTGTTTGACTGTATGACTGTGTTTTGCTCGTAGTTGCTTCAATTTCAAGTTATTTTCAAGAAGATGGATGGTGATTATGATAGTGGTAGTGAAACCCCATCAGATATATCTGAGTAAGCAAATGCAATAGTATCTTATATGTTACCGTCCTAATCCAAGTTAATATATGAGAAAACATATCACCAATTTCGTGAAAGGTGCGACAAGAAACATGTTGAAAAGGTTTCTGAGAATGTGCTTAAATGCTATTTTGAGGAAAAATTAAAAGTCATACAATGAGTAAGAGATTATTTTTGAAATATTCGATACGAAAATGTATTAACCAACATGTGGGGATAAATAAAATAGGAGACATGTATAAGAGTTACACAGGTCTCTGTTCAGGAGAAGCTCTGTAGGTTAGGTTAGGTTTGAACGTGAGTGGGCCCGTATCAGGCCCTCCACTGCGGCCAATGGCCTATTGTGGCTCACCCTATGGTTATATTTCTCCCAGTATATCCAATCTCTTGACGAAATTGAGGAATGCATTGGGAGAACAATTTACCAGGTTTTCTGGACTTACTGTCGTATCGCCAAATATTGAGAATCTGGTTCTGGCCGCTGCAGGGCATGTACACATAATGTGTTCAGCCGTTTCATCATCCTACATGCATAGCCAGCACTCTGCATCTTGTGCAAGTCCGATTTTATGCATGTGATTTTATGCATGCATGTGGCCAGTAAGCAAATCTACTATAACTCTGAGATGCGCTCTGCTGAGTTCTAGCATTTTGTCAGAGTCCTGTTTTTTGCTTGTACAAGCAATAAATGCTTTGGAATGGGCTAGGCCCGGTAGACTACGTCAGTACTCGAGTGTTTTATTGTCTGCCCAAGCTGTTATGACATTATTGGCAGTGCATATGCCCAATTCACAAAAACGGCAGTGTATCGGACATAAAAAACTACAGACCGATAGCACTAATGTCTGCTTTTTCCAAACTAATTGAGATAATTTTATCTGATATTATATATGAACTTGTAAGAACATCACTGTCTGAACATCAACATGGATTTGTTAAAAAATGTGGAACGATTCCAAATTTATGCTTATTTACTCAATTCGTGTCCGATGCCCTGGATAATAAAATGCAGGTGGACGTGGTATACACCGATTTCAGTAAGGCATTCGACAAAGTATCTCATCAACACCTCCTACATAAACTGCCAAATTTTGGGTTTTCTATAAGAATTCAAAATATTTTGAGGTCTTATTTGTCAAACAGGAAACTGCATGTAGAATATGAAGGAGAAAGAAGCTTTAACTTTTCGGCAACGTCTGGGGTTCCTCAAGGATCCAACCTAGGACCACTTTTGTTTTTATTATTCGTTAACGACATCTGTAATTCAATTAGTTCCAACAAACTACTCTTTGCCGATGACCTCAAAATATTTAGAACCATACAAGATGACTCTGACGTTGATACTCTTCAGAACGATCTCAACCACTTGACTGAATGGTGTAACTCCAATAATTTACCTCTCAATGTCAACAAATGCAAAGTTATGACCTATGCAAGAATATTGTCGCCAGTGAAACATGATTATACATTGAATAATATCAAAATTGACCGCGTAAACGAATGTAAGGATTTAGGTGTACTGTTCGATAATAAATTAACCTTCGCATCGCATATAGAAAACATCACTTCAAAGTCTTCTCGACTATTAGGCTTCGTTATCCGAAATAGTAGAGAATTTTCATCTATCAAGGCAATAAAAGCAATCTATTTTTCTTTAGTACGTTCCAGGCTTGAATACTGCAGTACTGTTTGGAATCCATTCTAAAACAAATATATCGATTCTGTAGAAAAAATTCAACATAAATTTCTTAAATTTCTATATTTTAAAAAACATGGCACCTATCCAGTGAATCACTATGATCACCAACTTCTACTAGACGAATTCGAGCTTACTACCCTGAGGAAGCGTAGGGAAATGTCCGACCTTACATTCCTTTACAAAGTCATACATAATCTTATTGACTCCCACAATTATTAGCCTTAGTTAACTTCAATGTGCCGCGAATCACTTCGAGATCGAACATAACTTTTCACATAGATGTAACTAACTCTTTCCACCATTTTCACAGTCCGTTTTTTCATATATGTAGACAATTTAATAGGTTGGAAAATGTAGATATCTTTTCCACTTCACTAACCCAGTTTAAAAAAACCCTTTTTCAACATATCCCGAATTTGTTAATTATAAGTTAAGACTTGCACATCTTATAGAAATGTATCACAATAATTACTGTTATATACTCCAGCTAGTGGATTTATAATCTGTTTGGATGTATTTCAAATAAATAAATAAATAAATAAATAAACCGATTACCGGTTCTGGTCCAGTGAACGTTGTTTCGGCCCCTCCTTTTGGTTACTGTTCAGGAGAAGCTCTGTAACTCTTCTGGCCAATGCAAGGGGCAACATTACATCCATAAAACGTCACGGTGTCTGGAAATCTGCCTCCGTAGCAGAAGCATATATAGAAGATAGTTTGAATAACAAAATAGAGATTTCTAACAAAATATTGAATTGTCCATCTTCTTCCAAACAAATTAAAATATCTGATAAAATTGTGGAATCAACTCATGAAAAATATCTAACGTTTCTGATCAGCAGCAACATATAACATCTTCGGGAAATTATGTTGGAAGTAATTGTTCAAACTTTACTATCAATTATTATTCCAATAAATGGAATTGTTTTATGATGAATAATCAATACATATTTGACCCTGGTAAAAAGAAATCGTTCAAAAAGTAATATTTCATGTTTATTTTGTGAATAATTTTGGTAGTGAAAAAAAGTAAACATTCACGCATCAAAGAAGATGCAGAAATGTCAAGTTTTTTTGACAGTTGTACAAAAAATAAAATGACTAAGTACCTCCTTAATCGTTACTGATTTTTCAAACTGAGTCGCAACTTCAGTGGTCTAGAAGGGTTTTAGGTTAAATTAATCATTTTTTCAAATGGATTTTGAAGTGTGTGCGCGCTTGTGCCTCTAGCAGGTTTTCGAGCCCCAGTACTCCGTACCTGGCCCACATTCGCCTTACCGGCCCTGCGAGAGAAGTGACTGAATAATTCATGACCCCTTTGGGAAATGACACTGAAAAAATGAAACGAGTTCACTTTATTGGGCTATACGTTCAAAACGAAAACATGCAAGCGCATAAATCTTTAAAGTGAAGTACCTTGATATTATTGGACGTTTCCTGCAATAATTCTTCTCTCAACAATCGAAAAGAAAGATTTATTGGAAAGATATGCACTCGGGTGCGCAATCCTTTGTCGGGGTTCAAACGCTAGTAAAATATTATGCCATAACCAATCGCACAGTTAGTGAAGAACTTCCGTACTTCGGGAAACACCGCTCACTTCATGTCAATACTACTTTAACATTTCCTGTGAAGTATTACCATGTGAGCGTAGAGGGATATCTGGGAATTTGAATTCTGTATTTTCGTTGAGTATAGGGTTAGAAATTTTCCTCATTGCAGACGTTTCAATGCAAGGAATATTACCAATTCATCTTTTTCAGATGAATGACATGATCTACCCCAAATACTGTTCACGGGTCCACAGTGTCTTTGCACACAATGTCTTGCTATCATGCCGTACACTGGTGTCTGATATTCGACTTACGCCGTCTTGTAAATAATTTTATGCAGTCGATTATTCTATATGCTGAAGCAGCTGAACCATACTTTGGCCACAGGAAATTCAGAAACATTTGTCTGCAAATATGCCACAGATTTGGGGTACTGCTTGCTGAAACTCAAAAGATGATGAACGAAGAAATTACTGCTACGACGGCAATAGTACTGATTGACAGGTATGGTGGATTTCAAAACTCAACTAAACTAAGAATTTAAAATTATCAATTAAGAATTAACAATGAGCGATGAAGATGTTTATAAACGTCAACTAAGAAATTAAGAATTATGTCATGTGGGGAAGATGGTTACAACAATAAGAAAAGCCATCATGGTCAAAAAATTTCACGATCCATTGTATTGTTATTGCAAGAAAATATGCAAACAAATTACTGCAAAATATAAACAAATTTATATTCAACATTCATTCGCCGATTTCGACAATTAATTCTAAGTTGAAAAGATAAAAGATAACCATCTTCTTAGTTGCTAATTCTTAATTTAATTGACAGCTGAAAGTTTAAAAAACACTGATGGGGTTTCATTGTATTCATCTTTCTTAATTCTTAGTTTTTAGTTTAATTCTTAGTTTAGTTGAGTTTATAAATCCACCATTAGTGTTACTTCGTCATACATAATTTGTTTTTATCCTCATTCAAGTTAATAAACTATTATCATGTCAAGTTTTTTTGACAGTGCTCTTGCTGGCTTAAAAACACCTACCAATTCAATTTGAAATTAGAGTTCGTGCTGTGGATTTCATTTCCGAAAGATTTCCTTCGAGAAGGAGTTGTATTTCGTCGGCTGATCTCCCGTTGTGGGAAAAATTCACATATCCTTTTAATGCACGATGACATTTGTCAACTTTCGTATTGTACGGTTTTGTCAGATTCGATCATAATTGATACTGGCAAATTCAGAACAAGTCGCTTGTTGCGAAGTGAAGGATTGTTTTGAAGAAAGGACCCTGCAAACACCTTATGGGATTTGGGTCCCGGTGGATTTTTTTGAATTTTTGGTATGATGTAGTCCATGTTATTCTCAACCAATGTTACCATTGCGCCAACTCAAAAAAATTAACAGTTTTGCTGCTAGGGGGCGTTGAAATCACCCCTAGCGCAGATTAGACTATTTATTTTTGAATCCGGTAACAATATGTTCACTTGTTTCATTGTTGCTAACGTTGCACAATATTGAGCTGTTTTATAAAAAAATTGTTACCCCCCTCCTTCTTCCCCCCAACTCCTATTACGTAACGAAAAAGAAAATATTTCTTGGGTGCTTTTAAATGTATCGTCGAACGTTTAAATATGCCTTGATAAGGGAAATAGCAGTTTTGTATGATTATCCCCCCTCCCCCAGAAAGACACAAAATGAAAAAATTTCGGTGGATTTTTCTGAATTTTTAATATGATGTAGTTCAAGTTATTTTGAATCGAAAATAATTGGGTGACAAACCCCGAAAATGAATAGTTTTGATGCTAGGGGGCGTTGAAATCTCATTTTGCTCAGAATAGAATATTTATTAATATAGGCTGAAACAATTTCTCTACGTATTGTAGTTTAGATTATGCTGAACAATTGTGTGATTTCTTATTAAAAAAAATCCGAAACCTCCCCCTTACCCCCAACCCCTCTTTTAAAACACGATATTTATTGTAAATGCTTTATCAAAATAAATGTTTATATCAGCTAAAATTAGGGAAACTGTACAGTGGTTCAATTTCACCTTTTCCTCCATTCAAAAAAATATTGGTGGATTCAAAGGAAGAGGGGAGAGATTAAATTAAACAACTGTATGATTTCCTTCATTATTCGAACTGATTAAAACATTTATTTTGATAAAACATTTATTTTGATAAAGCATTTACAAGTAGTCAAGAATAATTTTTTTTTGTGTTTTAAAATAGGGGTTGGGAGTAAGGGGGAGGTTTCAGATTTTTTTTTATAAGAAATCACACAATTTTTCAGCATAATCTAAACTACAATACATAGAGAAATTGTTTCAGCCTATAATAATAAATAGTCTATTCTGAGCAAAATGAGATTTCAACGCCCCCTAGCATCAAAACTATTCATTTTCGGGGTTTGTCACCCTATTATTTTCGATTCAAAATAACTTGAACTACATCATATTAAAAATTCAGAAAAATCCACCGAAATTTTTTCATTTTGTGTCTTTCGGGGGGAGGGGGATAATCATACAAAACTGCTATTTCCCTTATTAAGGCATATTTAATCGTTCGACGATACATTTAAAAGCACCCAAGAAATATTTTCTTTTTCGTTATGTAATAGGAGTTGAGGGGAAGAAGGAGGGGGGTAACATTTTTTTTTATAAAACAGCACAATATTGTGCAACGTTAGCAACAATGAAACAAGTGAACATATTGTTACCGGATTCAAAAATAAATAGTCTAATCTGCGCTAGGGGTGATTTCAACGCCCCCTAGCAGCAAAACTGTTCATTTTTTTGAGTTGGCGCAATGGTAACATTAGTTGAGAATAACATGGACTACATCATACCAAAAATTTAAAAAAATCCACCGGGCCCAAATCCCATAAGGTGTTTGCGGGGTCCTTTTCAGTGCATGTCATCTTTATATTGCTTAGCTGTGTTGGGAATATTTTCAGAAGAACCAGACTTGCATTGACCATGGGAAAACCAAAACACTTTCAAAACACATTATTGCAGATCATTCGACACAGATGAAGAAGAACCCAAGCAGTACAAGACAGTAAAAGAGGACCTAATTCACAACAATTTGTTACCTACTTATCACAAGCAAACCGGAATATCAAAATAATGCGACGTATACCAAAAGGTGCTCGAAATGTTGTATACAGGGTGGCCCATCGAAAACTTGACATGGGGGTTTTGGGTACTAATATCGTAGATCTGGAAAAACGCTCGGACAGGTCGATTTTAGTTTCGAGGGGGACATTGTGCCCTCCTACAGGCAGCACCGTCAGGTCAACCCTCGAGCAGTGGGGTGAACAACCCTTGAAATTTGAATAGGGAATAGGAGTCGAGTGGCACATCGTTGGAAAGCCCGTTGAATTCTCGAAACAAAACGGTCGGCAGTTTTCCTAACGGAAATGAGCGATAATTAGGTTAAGAGTAAAATTCACTTACATTAGTCTCATCGTAACAAATGCTCGAAATGCGTACCTCCAACTTCCATGCAATGATACAGATTTTGTTTAAAACGTTCTCGTACATTTTGGAGCATGTCTGGGGTTATTTGGCGACATTCTAATGTGATTCGTTGCCGTAAATCTGCTAGTGAAGCTGGTGGTGTAGCATAAATTCTGCTTTTCAAATGACCCCACAGAAAGAAATCTATGGGAGACAGGTCTGGTGATCGTGGGGGCCATTCAATAGAACCTCGCCTACCAATCCAATGACCAGGGAAGTGGTGATCTAAATATCGCCGAACAGGCATAGCATAATGCGGAGGAGCACCATCTTGTTGAAATATCAACTGATCTTCCTGATAATGATGGTTATTTTCAATAATGTTAGTTAACATTGGTTCAATTGTGTCTTCAAGCAGTTCCAGATACATTTCCCCTGTTAGATTGCCTTCTAAGAAGAGGGGGCCCACGATACGATCCCCAAAAATACCAGCCCATACGTTTAATTTTTGAGGATATTGCGTATGTACCTCATGAAATATATGGGGATTCGAATCAGCCCAATATCGACAATTATGGCGAATAACTATACCATTTAAAAAAAAGAACATTCATCACTAAAACAAATGTTGAACAGACACTGAGGATTTGCAATCGCCTGCTCACTTAGTACCTCACAGAATTGTAAACGCCGATCAAAATCATCTTCATTCAGTTCGTGTGTTAATTTAATTTTGTAAGGATGGAATTTATGTAGTTTTAAAATACGCTGAATGCTAGTTCTTGAGATACCGGAAACAGTTGCTAGCTGTCTTGTACTCAACGTATGGTCAACCTCAACATGGCCCAAAATTGCCACTGTTGTCGCCTCATTTCTTACTGGCGGTTCGATTTGCCATTTTTTATTTGCTACCGATCCCGTTTCTCGGAATTTTGATACTAATTCAGACACATACTGCCGCGACACAGTCCTGCCATATTGTTGATTGAACCGTTCCGCAGCCCTTTTCGCACATCTATTGTTTTCATAATACAGTTCAATCAACGCAACCCTCTCTGCCACTGTATACACCATTGTTTCGTTTTAATTTCGACGTACGATACCGCGAAAAAAACTGAGCAAAAACATTCACAGTATCGTAGCAAATAAATGATAGATTGCAAAAACTGGCAAATGACTTTTCCAGAGACGTACAAGTAAGCTCTTAACTTTCGTACAGGTTTATTCCTGAATTTTTTTTTTCCCAGACGGTTCATCCCAACTTCAAAATCGGGACGCCGTTGGATAGAGAACTTAACGAGCTTTCAAAAGATGTGCCACTCCACCATTATTCCCTATTCAAATTTTAGGGGTTGTTCACCCCACACCTCGAGTGTTGCCGTGACGGTAGTGCATGTAGGAGAACAAACTGTCCCCCTCGAAACTAAAATCGACCTGTCCGAGGGTTTTTCCACATCTGCGATATTATCACCCAAAACCCCGATGTCAAGTTTTCGATGGGCCACCCTGTATAAACGAGCAATGATATGGGACGTGACATGTTCAGATGTTTTCGCAAAATTAAATATTCGAACAGCTCTTGTAGCCCCTAGGAAATTAGCGGAACAGGCAGAAGAACGCAAGCGAACCAAATATCAATCGTTCGAACATAATAACATTTAATACGCTAGGTGGTTTTGGACCCAATTGCCTTCAGATCAAAAGAGAAATCGGTAGAAAAATGAAAGATATCACTGGAGAAATGCGGTCGACAAATTTCCTGATGCAGCGTCTTAGTATTGAGATAGCCCGCGGCAACGCAGCATCTGTGATCGGCTCAATGCCTAATGCTGACATCCTAGGAGAAATATACAATTTATGATGTCCATTGTCGGTGTTCTGTTTTATTTATATTATTCATTGTATACTGTATTATATTCACGTTTACTTATAGTTTATGTAAAAATTATACAAATTACTGCAATAAAAATTATAATGCTCATTGAAGCCATCATATAAAGTGGCATTTTATCCATTTTACACTGTTAAAAATGTTCACACAAATCATCGTTGGCAATTTGTTACCACAATATACATCCTTGGTAATGTAGTATAGTACCCAAATGTTTCATGCATTTTTTTACATTATTCATTATGTAAAATTACGCAAATAAAGGAATTCAATGACATACTAAAGTTTTTTTCTGCAGAAAAGACCAGGAAATATCCTTATGGAAAAATTGTCACCGGTTAATTTTTCTGAATTTTTGGTATGATGTAGAATAAGACCTCCTGAACGAAAGTGTCCATGCATGGGCCCAACTCAATCCTATGACTAGTTTCCGAGATACAGGGTGTCAAAGTTGGAAAATGGCCATTTCTTTGAAGTAATATTACTCATAGGAAGATATCTTGAATGAAAGAGTTTGGCACGACAAATATTGCTTACCCATAAGGCAATAATTTAAGACTGGTTTTCAATAAAAAATATTACATACGGGGTGAGGCAAGCATTATTCAAAATGAAATTCTCATTCGGCCCTATATAAAGATGTGATCGATCAAACCAAGTAACACACCGAAATGCCCATCGTTTGAATATGTCAAAATCGACAAATTCAAATTTTATACTGGGTGAGTCAAAAAGTCACAGTTTTTTTGGTGACATTTGGTATATTTTTATTTTATATTTTGCGCCGTAGGGATACTTGACCACGAACCATTCAGCATACTGCTTGTCCGAAATTGATATACAGTCTGTCAGAAACACTAGGTGATGACAAAACTTGCGAAGAGGCGTTTAGTTCATAATTCACCCAGTAATTAAAAATTTCATCCGTGAAATTTTCCAATTTTTTGTCATATATGTTAGTTGAGTAGTTTGATGTCAAATGACCAGTTTTTGAGATACCCATGGTAATATACCACATTGTAAAATCACCTTGGACTGTAAACTCAAATGAAACAATGAGTTTTCAAAAAATATTTATTTTACACAAAACAGAATAATTTTGAAAAAAAAAATATATATGAACAAAACGATTTTCATTTTGCTTTTTCTTCAAAGTATTTAGATAGCCAGTACAATTTAGATAATATTATGTAATACAATCTAGTTGTACAATAATTATTAGAGTACTGTAATGAATATAGAATTTTACTACGTTTCGAGTTTAGATTCGTTTTAATCTACTTGGAAATGAAGATGGAATATAGGTGTTTACAAATTTACGGCAATTTTTCTTTTGGCTGACATACCTACCTCAGTTTTTCAAAATAGGTAGAAATAAGTGGTTACATATCCCATTATAAGACTCCCGTCACATACAAAATTCTGACTTCGAATTTGTGTTCAGTGCTACAATTCTCTGGATAACTTAAATTAATCTATACGAATTTTCTTGTCATTGAAAAAATATAGAAATAGTTTGTCATCACAAACCATTCACTCAAAAACTAAGTGATTAAAAATCTGAAATTTGGGTAAAATGACGAAAGTAAAATCGTGATAAACTATATGATCCTAGGCATTGGCCGATTTTGACTGAATGCATTATCTGTCGCTCATAGAGATTACACACAGTCTCATGAACTTTTGTCGAAACAAAACCGCAAATTGTAATACACTAGGGTTTATATGCATAATTACACACATATCTCATTATCTACATACAAGTCAATAATTGGTATTGTGACTAACCGAACATCTTATTGCTAATACGGTAATGGATAGTAATATCTAGTTTGATAATCTGATGATATATCAGCTCCTGATTGAATTATCCTAGCAATCGATTGTGGGAATGGTCTGGGCTGTGGATTAGCATCATGTTGACTATCCACGCCTTTCTGAAGTAAGAATAACTAACTGCATGATATAGATCATGAAACAAAAATATTATTTTTCTACTGTCGATCGATTTGTATCAAGGTTGAATTCACCTAATGTTTTAAGGTCACCACATTCTTTCTAGAGTAACTGATTGTGTCAATACAAAAGATATGATATTGCTCGTCAACAAATGGTTACCATAATAATAAAGCAACGACTGTACTTTTTGATTTTGCTATATGGAGATGAGATTTTTAATAGTCAATCTATTAAAAGAAATAGATATTGATGGATGAAATCTGAAGATTGTGGTCATTACCGCTGTAATCAAATATTTTGGGTTATAGCCAAACCCATACCAAATCAAATATCCACTTACATGTCGCCCACCTCAAGAAGTATTTTTATACCACTCGTATTGCAGTTCATTATGGTGGGTTATATTTTATTGGTCACCAGTGTAATCAATCGTTTGAGTACAATAACTGGAATTAGAATTAGATCCGACCGTTTGCACCATGAGACGGTCTTGTGGGTATAATATCTCTGTAAATGTGCCAAACATGTAAAACATGAAAATCCAATTCGAAAAGTAAAATTAAACGTAACATTTCATCGAAAGAGTTCAAACATTAGGCAATTAAGCGAAAATATTACCAGTATTACCAGTTTGTCAACTGAAATAATCTCCAACTCAAGAAATAAATGAAAGCTTGCTGTATTGTTTAAAAGGGTTTTTAAAATAAGGCAATTCACCAACATGAAACTCCACATGTGTTTTTCCATCAGATCTCTCTCCTAATTGAAATTTCGTTGTACAAATTCGTTCCGGTTATCTCCCGATACACTTGGAGATACATCTGAACACCCCATACTCTTATTTAAACTATCTTCGGATTGAAATAGACCATCATAAACCAACAAAATGTATAACGATACTATCATCTGTATTATCGTTATTTCTGAACAATAAAAAAATGTCTCAAATATTATTTTGAACAACTTACTGTGATACTGTTAACACTCCATTTTCATAATGAAACCATTAGTTTTATTTACAATTATGGAACATTACTAAAAATACATTTGCATATTTCAATTACATACGGCGATATAGCTAAACACCTCACTGGCCAACTTCCTGATTCCGACTCTCGTAACAGAATTCTTTCAAAAAATCTACAAAAACCAGCTTAGCGTTCCTTAAAGACCATAATATTAGCAATAACTTCAGTCAGAGCGAATAATCCATGAAAAAATAAATTAAATTTGAATTGATGGATGTAGCCGTTACTACGTGGTAGGAAATCATCACGAAAAATGAGAAATAAAACTTTCCATGTTTTGTTTGATTATGTCCATATATGACGAAACTGCAGTAACGTTGGTTACAAATAGAAGTGGTATAAAAACATAGAAAGTTTTATTTCTCATTTTTCGTAAATTAAATTTGTATGCATTGTGCTACTGCCATTCAGAAATAGCTGAAATTGACTATTTTGCATAAGGCAAGATTCTCAGTGAGTCAGATGAATTTCCGATTCCTAGATCACAATCATATCACGAATTACCTTTTACAATTCTTCTCCTCGTTATTTGATGTTGATCGGATAACCTATGCATTGTGTATTGGTGACTATTCCAGTAATTCCACGTATCTTACCGTCATTTATAATCTCAACCCAATTCGTGATTGTTATCCACTACGGAAACAGTACTTACTTTTTGAAAAAAAATTAGATTTCAATGCAACTTGAACAGTGTTTGTTGCGAAGTTTCAACTTGCTCTAAAAACCGCTCTTCGAATTAAACTGATTTCATTTCAAACTCTTTTTTGAGCACTTTCAAGCTAATTCTTGTTGGTGTTTTGCCAAGAATCTGAGTGAAATAATTCAGAGATCGGGACGGGCAATAGTTGTTTTCTATTGGATCGTGTAGGATATAGCACAAGATATCAAATCATCCTTTAGAATCAGTTTTTCATTATTTGTAACAATGCGTTATTTGTTTCAGGTGAGTCTTCACTGGAATTAGTTTCCATAAAATAGAAGGTGCTAGTCATAAATTGCCAAGCGTTAATTGCGAATTATAGAGGTGAGTTTTGTAGAAAAAGTAGGGTCCTATCTATTCTAAAGGAAAACATATTTTGATTGTCCTTTGATGTTTTCAAGAACTTTTTCAACATATGTCTTTTGATTCAATAAGGTGACTGCTAATGAACACCATTCAGAAACTTGTGAATCATCTATGGATATTTCTCAAAACCAAAAAATTGTTAAAGGTGCTATTGGTATCAAAGGAACTGTCTCACCTTTGGTTCAAAGACTACTTAATATGGAGGAATCCAATAACAAAAATGATAATGCCTTTTCCAATCCCATAGATACTTAATTTGGAGTAACACAGGAAAATGTTCTGGGACCTTTGCTGTTCTTGATATACATGAACGATTTGAGCTCAACACTCAATTGTGATTTTGTCAACCTATTCGCTGAAGATACGTTATCTATTGCTGACAGGAATTTGAATGTTTCTATATCAAAAATGAATTCGTGTTTACTACAAGTCCAAGAATACCTAAAAATAAATAAATTTAGATTAAATGTCGTAGAAACAAAAGGAATGGTGTTGACTTTATGCCGTAAATATAAATAATGAAATCTCAGTTATGTTGCTCTAACCATTAATAACGAAAAGATTGAGTTTGTGAAAGAGTTCAAATACCTCTGTTTTATGGTGGATAACAATATTAGTTTCGGAGCAATCAATTACAGGACAAAAAAATTGCAAAAAACACTACTTCCTCTCAGGGATCTAAACATTAGTCAGTTTTGACTAAAACTACCATTTATAATACCATAATTCAACCCCATTTCGAGTACTGTTGTAGTACTCTATTTTATGGTTTGGACCAAATTATAATGATGGCATGAGTGTGATTCTGAAACGTAATCCTACACAAATGTCCCATCAATGCTAGACACACAGTTGGTGATCCATTCAAGATAGATTTTACAGATCATCCATGTAATTTTTTTTTCAAGATTATTGATGATATGTTGTCACACTACTTTAAGGAGTTCATAATATATAGAAAGAATTACGCATTATCATGAAACTAGACAATTTTCACCTACCTAGATGTAAATCATCGAACTCATGAAAATATTATTGTACAAGAGTTTAAATCAATATAATAAATTACCAGAAGCAGTAAAACATACCAAAATTATTCATAAATTCAAATGAAAGCTAACTTCGCATATGAAATCGAATATTAGGTAGAATATAACTAGACATTATGTAAATAATACAATAGACTCTTGTTAAGCAAAATTCATAGTCCTGAAACATCATTGTGGTGTTAGAATAATCATATAGTTATATCGTTTTGTAACTACTGTGAATATCAGGATGTATATTGTATACCTATTGAAATAAATTCATTAATTAAGTAATTCAATGTCAAATAAACTACTACTGCTACTGGTATTGGTCCCATAGAAATCATGCAACACTCAACAGACGATTGCGATTCTGACAGATAAAATTAATGAAATATTTTTCTTATGAGCGTAATTCAGTATTACTTAATCGTTTTTCTTCGTTTTGTATACAAATTCCTATCGTGCGTGGTTAGTATTCGTGGAAACCGATACCTGTCGCAATACCTGTCGTAGGAGTATCTCATTGGATCAATGATATTTGATCGAAATGAACAGAAAAAAGTTGAAATAACAATTTTTTATCTCTGTAGCAATAGAACTTTTTTTTGTTACGAACCTGGTATTCCTCGAAAGCATAGGAAATTCTTCTGGAAATGCTTAAAAACCATTGATGAATTTGGTGGACACGTCTAGAAGCACCAACTTTTATTGTAGACCATACCGTAGAAATTTTTTATTGTAGTCTTGTGTTACTTGTTCGAGAACTGTATTTTTCCATATAAAGCGGGGAATTGTGATATTTTACTTTGGTTCTGTGGTTTTAAAATTGTTTTTTCCGTTAACCAGCTGTCGTCCCCTTACGAACTTCAGCTCTCAGAAGTTGAAACTTGTGCTAGCTAAGGATTAATGAGGTTTTACGTGCGATTTCTAACACTTTCTCGGACCATCAGAAAAATGTCTGTAGTTGCTATGGTTTGCACCATCGCCGACTGGCAGCCAAAGTCATTGAAACAATGTCGCTTTAACCACTCAGCTCCTGGCCTGGTTGACAGCACTCTCAACTGAATTATGTATGTGTTCCATTTGAAAAATCAGAGTTGCTACTGCTTTCTAATAGAAGCGGCAACACCGCATTGTCGAAAATATTTTAGTTGGCTAGAGAATGTCCGAATATGCCCTCCATTAAATTTTCAAAGTGATCCGTTGTCTGGTTCACCAGAAACGTCTAAAGTGCCATCCACCGTGAATCAGCCTGTATAAATGAGATGTTCGGAATGAACTTTCTCAATCAGATGTGAAATCTATTTAATTATGATATAATTTCAGATGGACATTATAAAAGGAACGCAATGTTTTACATTTCGTTACAATGGCCTTTCCAAGAAAGTTTTTCATCAATGTATAATCCCAAACATTTTGTTGATTCTGAATATTTTATATTTTTCCCGTTGAAAACTAATGAATTTGCGATATGTCTGGATTTTCTTTTTGACAAAAACATAAAAGAAGATTTGTCAATATTCATAGTCATTTTAGGATTGTTTAACCAAAGCAAAATTATTTTCAAATCAGCTTGTATATTTTCGTTTATTCCATTGTCTGCCATTTTTTCTGAAATAAATTAATGATGTTTCGTCTGCTAATAATCTGAGCACACCATGCAACTTAAGATTGGATATTTAGTTAAAATATATAACTAATAATATATGTCCATGAATTGAACCTTTTGGTATACCATGTTATATTCCCTATCAAATTTTTTCCATTCCCCATACAAACATATTGTTTTTTACCAGATGAATAATTTTGGAACCATTTATGTACAGGAACTCTAATCCCGATATTGAATAATTTACATAATAAAATAACTGATAATGTCCGAGACGTCCAATCTTCAATATCCCCTGTACATTTTCAACGGGAATTGAAGATACATTGTAAGTATTATTCCATAAAATCTCGTCAACAGCTTCACTAATTACAATAGTATTATGCTTGAATATCCAGCCAAGCCTGATTCGTGTTTGTTTATATGAAGTTTCGATACGGTGCAACAATTTCAATCACGTTTCATACAAACATTGAGAGGAAATTTATTATAACTGCAAGATTGGGTGCAATAAGGTATAATTTCGGAAGCAATTACAATAATTACTTCGATTCAGCGCGGAATTTTGTTCATTATGAGTGGATTCAAGTCGACGTATGGTAGATATTGCCAATTACGCAGGTTTTGTTTGGTATAATTTCACCGCTAACCGCTTTTTTTGACACCGACTATAAAAGGAAGGTGTTTGAACTTTATATCCTATAGTTTTCATATTATCGAGTTCATAGCTGAATATCTATTGAAATATCTGTTATGTGTGCCCCTTCTAAACTATTTGAGCAAATTATTTACTCTAAACTTTATAGTTCTATTAGCAACATCTGTTTATGACACGGAGATCGATTAACACAAACTTACTTATCAACATTTAGTAGTTATACGTTCCAAACCCTACTTAACAAATCACTAGATGTTATTTTTACGGACTTTCGTAAGGCGTTCGACCACGATTCACACTTAGAAAAACTTGATACATTCGGATTAGCAGGAAAGTTTTCGAAATGGGTTGCAAATCATTAAGAAAACATATTCTCTATTATAGGACATAATGGAAATACATCGGGAAAATTCCATGCAACTTTTGGAGTACCTCAAGGATCCAACTTGGGGCCTCTTTTATTTTCATTATTCATAAATGATCTTCCAACATTTCCAAAATATTCACAATACCTACTTTTTGCTGATGACTTGAATATATTAATAGTGAGAGACTGCGTATCATTACAAAAAGATATTAACAATGGTATAAAAAGGGCCATGATAACAAGTTACTTTTTAATATCGAAAAATGTTGTGTCTTAACAAAAACCCGCTTGAGGTATAGATAATTTTTGATTCTGCATGAAATAGAGGAGGGTTCTCTGAAAAGAAAATGTGTACTAAAAGACTTGGGGGTTACATGTAAACATTACCTTCTCCTTTAAAAGTCATATAACCAACGGAGTACGATCTGATAATCGAATATTAGGTTATATGATAAGGCACTCTAAAGCATCTGAGAACGTGAATACCATCATATTTACTTCACGGTGGTGGAACCCATGTTGGAGTTCGAGTTAGTAATTGGGTTTGGAGAATATATTTCATACCTAAAAGATATTGAAATTATACAAAATGAATGTATTAGCCATTTATACAGGGTGATCTAAAATTCGATGTAAATATTTCAAGGGCGTATTGTTGGGATCAAAATAAGACTTTTTCTTCAAAACAACATGTGTCCTAAAATGCACCCCCTCCGAGCTACAGCCCCTGTAAGTTAGGATATTGTGAAAATACCCCCCTTTCGTTGATTACGATTTTCCGGCAAACGGTTGGTTGTACGACAAAAATGCAAGAGACCGAAATCTTAGTTTTTTTTTATGGCCAATAAGATTATGCTATTCGAATTCCGAGTTTCTCTTTTCGAACATAAAAATTGGTACAATAAAAGTGTGGACCCCCCTCCAACTCCCCCAAAACTGAGTTAACATAATTTTTGAAGCAAAAAAAGAATAGGGTGCCTAAAAAAATAGGGGTATGCCAATTTTTAGATTCGATTCGTTATAATAGTCACAGTTTTAGATAATGAATGTTGTTTCATTTAACATCTTTTTGCTCTCTTGATGTTTTTCATTTACTTGTACGGTTCAGGAGTTACAATGAAAATATTAACGCAAACATTTTCCAGTAACGCATAACATAAAGAAATTTGAGAAGCAAATAGTCTAACAAACTTGAAGGGTGATTCTTTGAAAGGTTTCAAGATGAAAAGTTCATATAAACATGTCCCAAGCGGCTTGGTTTTCGAAGTACAGGGTGATCAAAATACATTTTTTAGGAGTTTTTGGAGTTTACTTCGAAATTTTCGACAATAATCGATCCAAATTAGTTCAAATTGGACGAGTACAATCCATTCAATAGTGCGCATGATATAAAATAATTCATTTCTCGAAGTGTCATTGCCACTCTCCAAAGATTAGCGCGTGACGCAATACGTCATTTTGTTCTCATTATACAAATAGCTATTTTCTGCTCGTGTAGAGAAAATGTAATGTTATGGAGCTCCCATACATTTTTTACCATAACTCAGGTTGAATATGTATTGCACAAAGTTAATTATGGCAAAATAATTTTGGACATTTTCAATAGTGAATAACTTTATTATCAAATACTAGAGCAAAGTAACATAAATTCCCTAGGAATAAAATTAAGTTCAGAAAAGGACCATTATTGAAATTGATATATCAGAGCAGCTGCTGGAAATGGCCACCGCCAACTTCAATGTATGCGTTTATGCGCCTAACCATAGACTGGCGGACACGCTCAAAAATACCAGGAGTGTTTCTTATAATTCCGCATGACTCCTGTATGCGATTCCTCAGGTCTTCTTCACTTTGAACTGGAGTTCGGTACACTAATGATTTAAGGTGCCCCCAGAGGAAAAAATCAAGTGGATTCATATCGGGTGGTGGCCAAAGTTGTGGCCCACCACGCCCAATCCAGCGATCAGAATAATTCTCTTCTAAATATTGGCGTGCAACCAATCTGAAGTGTACTGGAGCACCATCATGCATAAACCAAATTCCAATTCTTTCCCTCAGTGGGATCTCTTCTAGGAGTACGAATTCAAGAAAATGTCGATAATGGTCACCATTGAGTCTATGAGGCAGAAAATGTGGCCCGAAAAGGAAATTCCCTACAATTCCAACCCAAACATTCACAGAAAACGTCTCTTGAAAATGGTTTTCAATCACGGCGTGTGGGTTTTCATCAGCCCACATATGATTGTTGTGAAAATTAATAATGGCTTTACGGGAAAAGCATGCCTCATCGGTGAATAACACTTGAGATAAAAACCATGGATTTTCCAACAATTTATTTCGAATCCAAGTGCAAAAAGTTAATCTCTTTGGAAAATCTCTTGGCAGAAGAGCTTGAACACGCTGTATGTGATAGGGATAAAGTTGTTGCTCTTTTAAAATTTGCCATACCAATACATGGGTTACGTTAAACTGTGCCGCAATTTGTCTTGTACCGGTGTCTGGATGCTGCTCAATTTCGTTAAGTACAGCTTCTTCTATCTGAACTGTTCTAACTCTCCTGGGTCTTCCTATGAGAACAGCAGACCTCTTGAAAGTACCCGTTTCACGAAGACGGGAGTGAATATTGATGAACATTTGTGTGCTGGGAATATGACGTTATGGAAATCTTTCTAGATACACTCGTCTGGCGGCACGAGCGTTACCATCAGCCATTCCATACATTAAGTGCATGTCTGCCATTTCTGAATTTGTATATTCAACCATTTTATCCAAAGGAATATTGAATGAATCTGCTTTATAGCTTGCACTAATGAAGAATTAACAATGAGACAGTTTCTCAACTTTCGATAACTGTCAAGTTGTTGATATTTAAATAAATGAATTAATATCAAAGCCCACTTTGCTATTTTTATGAATTAAAATTGATTACAAAATTTCTGCGTTACTGCAGAAGAAAAAACAAACCGAAATTTCTGATAAAATAATGTACTCCGTACGGAAACAAAAATTTGTTTGATTTAGTTTTTCGGAGTTATGACCAGAGATTCGTAAATGAAAATCAAATGTTTAATGATCTGCGACTATTAGATAAACCCTATTAACTATCTTCCATTACAGGATTACCTTTCGGAAGTTTTTTATGTTGAAAAGGAAATGTTCAATTGAAAACTAAAAAATATCTTTTTTTAAAATAACAAAAAATTTGTATGAGTTCTCTATCAAGACTGATGGGTAAAACATTTTTAATCAAATATCTCAATGAAAATGCACATTTTTACCATCAGAATCTTCAGGTTGAAAGTTAAGGTTTTCCCAATATCTGTCAGATCTAGTTTAATATCCAGCGTACCGCAGTGACGGGGAGATAGTAGTTTTCTGTAGATATCACAAAAAGAAATCACATCTTTACAATAACAAGCTTTTATTTAGCTTCACTTGTAACTAACTAACAAACAATTTAATAAAAGTTGAATTTGACCCACTTCTAATACTCCGATTAATTTGAAATTTGGCAGGTTTCCGTAATTCCGGTGACAATGCATTAAAAAAATGTTTGTTAAAAAACAAAATGGCGGCTCCAATATGTCGGACGAGTTTTGTGATTATGATCCGATTCTGTTCAAAATTGGTATGTGATGGTTTTTGGGTTGGAGATTTTCAGTTTCACATAAAAAATAAACTAAAATGTTAAAAATGAAAATTATAAAAAGAAAACATTTTAAAGTTTTCATACAATACACTGAAAAGGAAAAAATAATTCATTTCATTGTTTGATCTAGGTAATCTTGTACAGAAAGATTTTGATACTCACAGAATAACCTACAAAAAATGAAACAAATTATTTTTTAATTTTCAGTGCATTTGTATAAAAGCTTGTCTTTATATTTTTTATTGTATAATTTTTATCATCGTAGATTTTTCTAATTCTGAAAAAATATTTCCATTTACAATAATTGAAAATGTTTAATTTTCAAATTTTCTAATGTTATGCCACACTGGAAAATGTTTAAATTAATATTTTCATTATAGCCCCTGAACCGTACAAGTA
This sequence comes from Chrysolina oricalcia, assembly GCA_944452925.2. NCBI lineage: Eukaryota > Metazoa > Arthropoda > Insecta > Coleoptera > Chrysomelidae > Chrysolina > Chrysolina oricalcia. The sequence goes on from OX101812.2 coordinate 64,533,939, forward strand.
AATAAAAAAATGCAAGATATCAAAAAGATGTTAAATGAAACAACATTGATTATTCCTTTCTCATAATATGTCAGTGGCGGCGGAAAAATGAATTCTGAAGAGTTGAACAAAGCTTGACTCTGAAAAAAGGAAGACCCTGTGAATTATTTAAGAAATGCATTATTTTGTATCGTGCGCCCTATTGAATGGATTGTACTTGCCTAATTTGAACTGATTATTGTCGAAAATGTCGAAGTTAACTCTAAAAAATCTTGAAAAAAATGTATTTTTATCGCCCTGTATCTCGAAAACCAAGCCGATTGGGAAATATGTTTATAAGAACTTTTCGTCCTGAAAACCTTCAAAGAATCACCTACCGAAGTTTGTCAACGTACTTAATTAACACCTTGTATAAATGAAAATAGAGCGAGTGTAACGATTCCAAATTGGCGAAATATTCATATTCAAGTTTCTAATTACGTATGCGACTACAATTTAAATTATCTGAAATGGTACATTTCGGGACCAAACTTCTAGTTTTGCTTCTGAAGGTACAATTTTTCATCATTATCTCTACTTTCAAACCTACAGTACTCTCATATATCTTGTTTATGAAAACAAATGTGGTCTGTTAGTTTTGAAATGTGGAGGTGACTTCCCAAATGGTCCCGCTGTTAACGACTTGCATATGTGAGCATGTCACCAGAATGTAGGATATTATTTCAGGATGAAAACTTTATAATTTTTCAGCAGGATAACCATCGAATTATAGAAAAATTGGTCTTCACATGTAGTTTTGTTGTACAGTGAGCTAATTATGAATGGAAATACAAAATCCTGACACAGGTAAATTTTTATATACGAAACTACACTTTCTCAATAAAATTGTTCACCTTCCCCTTCAACCCCTTAGTGGTAATAGCTGCCCCTATAAAAAATTTAAATTTATAGGGTAGCGTGTGATACTTCGGTTTTCTTTTCTCTATTAAGTAATATAGCACTTTTTGATATTTGGGCGTTGATAACCAGAAAAAAAATATTGGAAATTAGAATTCAAAAATAGAAATTCGTAAACAAAAATTTCGTAAATTAAAATTTTTGAACTCGATTCTCATCGTAATCTGGGCTTGATGGCTCCAGGAAGATAGCTTGGTAGGATTTATGGTAAATAATGTTTGTTTGGATAAAGGCAATGATGGTTGATAGAATCAAGTGTAACAATTATTTGAAAAAAGAAAATAAAGAAAATATTGAAATGAAGATCTATTGTCATAATTAAATAGAGAATATTTATTTAGAATCAGAAAATATATGTGTTTCAATAATATAATTTATCTATTCCATATTTATATTAAAAATAATTTATATGGACGAATCGGATAATTTTTCAAATGGCTAGTATTTTATTTAAACTTATAGACGTCTAATGCCACATTTTGAAATATTTGAAGATTTTTTTGTACTTCAGATGGAAGTGTCACCAATCCTTGATTTTATATATTCTATTATGTTACATTTTTCTTTATCAATGCATTTTCACAAGCTTCAGAAAATTTTAAACTGTTTTAGTGAGTTTTAACAAAGACTTATTTTGGAGTCGAGTACCCCTTCAGTTCCTTCAAATTCCATGAAGTATTTTCAATAACAGCTTCATAGTGGAAGAATATGATTGAGCGTTAAGGTAAACATTTATTTTCCATTATGATGGAAAATATTATAATTTTAAAGGGTCTCTTTGAAAAACTAAAATTGTTTGTTTGATAATATAGACTATTTCACTTATGCTAAAATAGCGTGTTATGATTGGTTGAAATTTTTGTGTTGATAAATGAAAACATCATGTTTTCGATTTTGTAGTTCGGCTCTTGATTGGCTACTGGATATGTATATGATGTGTTTTCGATTTTGTAGTTCGATTCCTGAATGGTTATTATCAAAACAAAAACTTACCACTAGCAAGCTGCTATAATGACACAACACCAAACTTTGACCAAAACTAAATAAGCACTCACTATTGATTCATATCAACTTTCGACAAATTTTGCATACTCGTTGATTAATCAAATCACTAAATCAAACTGTTATCAAATCATAACCTCGAGCGAGAAGCAGTAGACTAGACATGCAATGACGAAACTACGAATGACGCACTCTGTCATTGGTTACTGAAATAGAGGGATGTTTGAAATATCAAGTAAATGTTTTGTTAGTTGCATAATTTCAGAACTAAATGCGGGATTAATGTTCCTAGTTGAATTGAATAGTAAATAAATAAAAATGGTTTTGATTTTATTCATGAAATAATCTTAACAAATACAACTCGTGTTATCGGCGATTATCGTTAATTCCTTCTCGGTTCCGAATCAAATTATGTTGCAACATAATTTGATTCTCAAATTCAAAGGAATTGCTATTTCGATAATCACCGATACACTTGTGGTATTACCTACGAAAATTTCCCCAAAATAAATCAATTGACCTTGAAGATATTACTTATTTGAATGTGCTGCGGGTGGTGCCTTTAAAAAAAGACATTTCAACAATTAATTGTTTTTCAAAGATTGGAAAACCCCCAATCATTGAAACTGTTGGTTAATAAATAGTCCAATTGGTATTTATTCATCATTTTTAATATATTTCATGATGAGTCTAACAGCCGTATGCATAGTCAATTCCAGCGACTCGCCAGAGTTTCGCCGCTCGCTGCACAAGAACTATAATGCACAGTCAAGCTCCAAAAAAGTGGTACATCGCCAGCGTTTCGCCAAAATGTGACTTATCGCGTAGTTGTCACTTTTTTGGAGCTCGACTGTGCATTATAATCCTTGTGTAGCGAACGGCGAAACTCTGTCGAGTCGCTGGCGATTGACTATGCATACGGCTGTAAGTTAATCACAGTACGCTTGATCTACTTTCAAAAACACCAAGTCGCTGAAAGAACTCAGTAATATCGTTTTAAACTATTCAGAAAATGCCCAGGTATCTGAATATTCAAAATTCAAGAATTGCTATCACTTCCAGCTAAATCGGAAGACTGAAAAAATCGACAAAGACGTCAGAATGTAGCATTTGATTACATATTGCCAAATTTAATAATTATGATAGCGATATCGTTGTCACCCCGTATATGGTGTAAAATGTTGGTATCAGATGGAAAAAACTGTTATTAATAATTATTATAAAATATGTCTTCGTCGTTCAAGAAGATGAAATATAGCCTGCTCAGACACGTCCATGTCTACATGTCCAAAATAACATTAGTTTCAAAATAATCGCTTGAAGTAGCGAAGTAGGCTTATCTGTCTTTACGTTTCATAAAGAAATCTAAAAAAGTTGTTTCTACAGAAACTGATAGATTTGTATTTATTTATTTTCTAACCAAATTGTTGTTTCCATGAAATATAAAATTCAATCACAATACAAATTACCTTATTATCTTACCTAACAATAATTACAAAACAAGTTGAAATGAATCTATTCGAAATTCACATAACTAAAATGGATTAATCACAAATTCATAACCAGTATTTGAGGCAAACTTTTGAATAGGTCTTCATGGCAACTCGATTATTTAAATACATCACTATGGTTACTATTTAATTTCAGTTTTTATTAACCCGCCTGACACACTAGGTTTTGGTCTGTAAATTGAAACTAGCATAATAAGAGAAATGAACGTGATAAAATATCATTTTGTTGTTCTAATATGATTTCGACGAAAATGTATGGTATGCCGTTTATAAATTTCTCTAGAAACTCATACTCACTGCGCTCGTATTTAAAATACTTGTGTGAACCTCGGCCAGAAATACTAAATTAAAATTTTTACTTGGAGAGTATATCTCGGAGCGGAGTTCCGATAGGCTCCGCCCACCAGTGACTTTGATTCGGCATTGACCGAAGTAAATGTGCACACATTCTATTTAAGAGCTCCTTTTCGGCTGTTTTAGTCAGTCGTCCGGGAGCCACAGACCTTTGCGTAGTTGTCCTACCGAGTGGTAGCCCGGATTGCTCTGGTGTTGATTAGTATTTCTGGCCAGGTCATGGCTTCCTCTAGAAATCTACGGCCTGGCCTAGATAGATGAAACGTCGTTGGTTAACACCAACGACATTATAAAAGAATTCGTATTGTTCCTGACTGATCCAGTAAGAAGTGTTCCGGTGTTGTTGGATTGTGACGATGCTGTGTGCGGAGAGTAGCCAGCCGGATGAGGTGGATACTTCCGATTTCCGTACCTCCGTGCACACGCATTTAGTTGTCATGGCTCCTAACGTGGGGCCTAGCATTTGTGGATGCATTTGCGTTGCACTCCGGTGGGAGGCAGGGCCCAGAAAATTCCAGTAACCCGGACAAGGGGGAACTTATCGGAAAGTTTTCCTGGATGCACTTTCGAGATGATTCTGAAGCGAGTTATGCCAGTGGAAGTGAAGATGCCCTACTTCTTCGTGGGTTCGATGTTCATCGTATTCCCGCAGCCAGTCAGTTGTTCCCATGCCTAGTGCTGGGGTAATTGGACTCAACGGATGTCGCCTCACCAACGGCTGGTTGTCCTTAGCCAGTGGGCAAGGGCGAAGTGAGTATGTGGCACCTTTGCAGAAGCTGGATGATGAGCGTATGTGGAAATATGTAACATCCCGTTACATAAAAGTCTCGTAAAGGAGTATCCTGGAATCCCTACGATAAGTTGGAAACTCAACCATCTACGAGTTTGGACAGCCAGGAGCAGTACCAAACGACGTTTCATCATACTAATCATTTCTCTTCTTTTTAGGCTCTTTTACAGCATGTACATATTGTGAATATAGGAAATAAGAAGGCTAGGAGCCTAAAAAGAAAAGAAAGGTCCTTTTCAGGACAAACCAACGACGTTTCATCCCTATGCCAAGCGATTCCTTTGATGGGGGGACTGTGAACCTCTGCCAGAAATACTAAAATAAAATTTTTACTTGGAGAGTATATCTCGGAGCGGAGTTCTGATAGGCTCCGCCCACCAGTGACTTTGCTTCGGCATTGACCGAAGTAAATGTGCACACATTCTATTTAAGAGCTACTTTTCGGCTGTTTTAGTCAGTCGTCCGGGAGCCACAGATCTCTGCGTAGTTGTCCTACCGAGTGGTAGCCCAGATGACTCTGGTGTTGATTAGTATTTCTGGCCAGGTCATGGCTTCCTCTAGAAATCTACGGCCTGGCCTAGATAGATGAAACGTCGTTGGTTAACACCAACGACATTAAAAAAGAATTCGTACTGTTCCTGACTGATCCAGTAAGAAGTGTTCCGGTGTTGCTGGATTGCGACGATGCTGTGTGCGGAGAGTAGCCAGCCGGATGAGGTGGATACCTCCGATTTCCGTACCTCCGTGCACACGCATTTAGTTGTCACTTGTTACTTGTCACCAATTGTCAAATCATGCTATTTTTCACTTCAGCTTTGTCAAAATGGGCTAATGTCTTCCCTGATTTGTATGGTTAAAAATTAATAATAAATAGATCAGAGTTTCGTATTATCCTCTTGTTTACGTTAGATTCCATGAGCTCTAAGACTCCTGGTGAATTATATTGCCATTATGTCTTTTTATGTTCTGATGAAGTCCAATTCTGGTTTCTCATGATTGTTTCTTATTCATATTTTCCTTTAGCATAACCTAAGGTGTATGCGTAGTACCTCAAAAACTTCAAAATGCCCTCAAGCGATGATATAGTATAGGCTCCGTTGAGTTATATTGAATAATGGAACTCATCAATGCACAATAAGTATAGCATTTTGACGATTTCCACATTGAAAGAATTGGAGTTGCTGCTAATGAATTTTGGTTAGAGACGTGAAGTTTAATGATTTTTTGATCGGTTACATTGTCATTTTTTACTGAAAAAATTGCATTTTATACAATTATCTTCCAATGTTTCATGATACATCTTTGATTGAAATATAACACATTCGAGGCGGATTTAATCGAAAGTTAGTAGCATAACTTCTGTGATAAAAAAGTTTTGTGGCAGTGAAAGTTACGTGACCTCGTCCAAGTTGGCCATTTTAAATGTTTTTTTATGCAAAACTAACGACCAAGGTGAATTTCACAATTTAATGCCAACTTTTTTAAGGGTACTGAGTATATCAGATAATTTATCTAGTCAAGTCAGCGCTCATTCCTCATTTCACGGAAACACACTGTACACACTCTAATCATTACTTCTTAATAATATTCTTTCTAGTTTTCTTCGTTAATCATGTATATCGAGCAATTAAATTGAAAAAAACCGTTAATCGAATCAAATTCCTCAATACTTGTAGCTCCGAACAGAGCAAAACAAAATGTCGACTTCATCGACCGACACTGATTGGTAATAAGTGTCATTGCTACGTAGTGCTTGTTACAATTTCAATTCCGTTCGACATTTCTTTGTAATTTTCCCTATGATCAATGCCTAAATATAAATTTTTGTATTCGAAATAAGTCCCTAACGATCACTTCGGATGCGAAAAGAGGCGATTGAAGGGGAATTTGATGAGATAACCCGCGGCACAACCAGTATTTCTTCCTCTGCCGTATTTACCAAAGAAAATTCGAATTATGGTGCTTATAATCTCAATACTGAAAGATATTGGAGAATTAACATCTACGAGTCCTGTCAAAGGTTGCAGTACAAGGGATTCTTATTAATAAATTTTCAATAGTAGGTTGAATTAAATGAATGAAAATTTATTTTTGAAAATCCAGTCCTTCGCAAATTTCCTACAATAGGATTTTCGTCGGCAAGCATTTAACAAAAATCTATTTCCATAGAGAAAGTTATGATCTTTCACCAAGTAAGCCAAATTCCTCATGTGAAATATTTATTTATTTTACATGATAACATTAATTTTTTATAATTCCGCAGAAAATTCTTTGATATCACGAAGGGTTTGAAATTAAACTAACTGAAGGATTTGAATTATTTTCTAAACAAAACACCCTGTGTTATAAATGTTGATTGGAAACATTTTATACTTAATCATTTTAAATTGTTTATTACTGCTAAATTCATTAAACGGAAAATAGTGTGTAAGTGGTATTTTATACCTAGGGTTTTTTAAACTTAAATAGAGGTTACAAATATAAAAATACACTGACCTCCCGCGAGCCAAACGTTTTTGTTGAAGATCCCTAAAAACGGGCATATGACGATGCGCGGCACATGTCTAATATATACTGGACGTACCATCATAGGCTGGCGTTCGGCAACAGAAAACTCCTAACATTTCTGAGTTCTGGAACATCCAATAAAGTGTAGACCACAATTAGAAAAGTAGAGATTAAAATCGGGAACAACAATGGTGTTTCTTTAAAATAATTAGAATTTCGATAAATATTCGATGTCCTCTCTAGAGTAGCTGACGAAACTTCCAATGATAACCAGGCCCGTAACACTATTTTAGTAATTTGTTCCCTTTTTTGGTTAACTGAAATTTATTTTACCGAATGTCTGCTGAAGGTTCGTTATTCAGTTTCATGAATACCGCATTAAATTTCTATCATGGAAGTAGGACCAGATATATCAAGAACTCGATGAATCGATTTTCTCCAATATACGCCTTGGCACATTCATACTAATTGCGAACGAAAACTGTATTCAAATAGCTTCCTGCTCCATACATAATGCAGAAAGGATTCAATTACAGTATCATTCGACTCGATAATTTGAATTCGCACCAAATCAATAAACCATATTCGGCTCTGAATGGCAATAACTTATCGTAATCATCCGTAGGCGGTATTAATCATCACTGCGGCGGTAGCGGCAGGAATCGGCAACCGCCACACTACACTGATATCTCTCGTGAATTATGCATTTCCTCATGTCAACAATGGTCTAGTTTAACTCACCATGTAATGTTTGGTGGAGAACTTTCCGTGCTTCAGAAATGGCTAGGAAAGCATTTTTTTCTAATGAGGTTTGTTTTTTATATTGTGTCATGAACTGTTCTTCCAAAATGTCAGTTGGTCCACTCGAAAAAGTTAGTAACAACAGAAATATTTGACTATATTGTCGTGACTTGGGGTTGATTCACGACTAACTAGGTAGATACTGATCATTCATAGATTTAAAACACTTTAGAAAAATATAAAAACATTTATTTTACTATGTACAAATATGCGATTTAGACGATTGAAATTAATGAAGGAAATAATCAATAAAGAATTAATGAATTAAAGAATTGAAGAATCTCTCCTAGTTATTGATTGGATAAATTATTTTAAAAAGATCTTTACTTACAATACATATCGGCTTAAACAGTTTATGAACATTTTTCATTTATTTAATATCGAATCTTCCAAACTCCCCCCATAGCTGTGGGCACGGCAGAACTCTAAACTCGACTCGACTACCAGATCGAACTATCAGTGGCCTTTTTGAAAACTCTTGTTTGTGTTATGTTGAGGACAAGTTGTGTTTCAAAATAAAATATCTTCGCTCACGTACTGAATTGTAAAAAGGTTACCCACGTATTGAAATATAAAATATTTTAATGTACAGGATGTTCCATATATTTTTGACAATACCCCCCCGTTCAAAATCGCGCGCCTCGAGCGATTATATTGAAACCAACTGACAATTCGATACAGGTTTACAAAAACTATGGAATTAATACCATGTAATTATAAATATACAAATAAATATGCGGAGAAGAAGTCTGCTTGCACCATCTCCATTTAAATTATTCTCCTCCTTACTGCCTTTTCCATCTTTGACTGGTTCATTTCGGTTCCATTCCATTGTACCATGGTTCATCGTTGCTTGGGTACAATAATTGGCTCATCAATTTAGTCATGCTTGGATTGGCTTGGCTGGACCAGGAATGGTATGACCCAAACATACTGGACAAACTGTATTTGACATCAACCTGCCTGCCGGGACTTGACATGGCTTCAGTGGACTTGACATGGATTTGCCTGCCGGGACTTGGCATGGCTTGGTCCTGTTGGACTCCAGTTTGGATCTGCTTCCCTGTATTTAGCATGTATCGGCCTGCTGGGACTTGGCATGGCTTGGTCCGGTTGAACTCCATTTTGGCTCTGCTTCCCTGTATTTTGCGTGTATCTGCCTGCCGGGACTTGGCATGGCTTTACTGGACATTGGCACTGCTTGGTCCGGTTGGATACCCTATTCTGGCTCAGCTTTACTAGACTACATGGAGCTTGACATGGTAGAACTTGGCTCTGCTCTATCTCATTGAATGTGAGAAGGCTCAACTCGACATGGCTGTGGAAACTGTGGCTTCATCACGATTCACCTGGGGATTCCATTGCCTACACCCTTATGTCGTTTTCCTACGAACTCTTCTTTTTCTCTTGATTCCAAATCACTCTAAAGAACCATTGTATGCAACCATAGCTTGCAATCTACGTGAATCATATCCGTTTTCGCATTTTTGTAGATACTCTATAAGTAACTGGACCCAACTTCTCTCATCATAGGTATTCCTACAATATAAAATAAATCATCATAATAAGCTCAAACGACTTCCAATCTCGATTCATTGTCAAATTCTGTCATACTAAATCGTGTATTTAGCATACACAAATTCCTTTCTCATAAGCTTACTCGATACGACTTCCAATCGCGATTCAATTGTCAAATTCTCTGACAAAACTGAGTATTTACAATACAACAAGGATTCAACGAATTCCTTTCTCATGAGCTTACTCAATACGACTTCCAACAGCGACTTAATTGTCAAATTCTCTGACAAAACCGTGTATTTAGCATATAAAGGAAGGATTCAACAAATTCCTCTCTCATTATTCTGGCAACTCGTATACCTACTGCACCTATTGGGTAGGTAAACTTCAAAATAATAGTGCATCTCCATGCATTCTCTAAGCTCATCTCTTGTGATTCTTCAAAAAAATCCATATGGTGCCACGACTTCTGCAACGGCAGTGGGCGTTCCTTTCGTTCTTCCTTCTGTCAACGAACTAATCTCTGCTAGGGGCCAGGGGGAAGCTGAAGATTCAGTATAAATTGGTGTTAAATTTGTAACTACAAGTAATTACTCTCATAAACCGTATACCCAACTTATTCATGTAAAAATCAATATGGAAAACACAACAAAATTCAAATAATTTTCCTGAAAATAAATCGTTAGAACTTAACATCAATAGCATTTTTATTTAATCTTCATAAAATTCTCTGGAGTTTATTGCGTACGAAATAGCGTACTTTCGTCAAATAATATTTTTATTGAGAAATGCTATTGTTGCACAATACTTGGAGAGATTCATTCAGAAACAAAACATATGGATCAGCAATTTCTACCTAGTTGTACCGGATCTAGGTCAAGTTCAAAGTCTATGAACTTCAAGCTAAACAACTATATTGAGTTGATTGTACCACTATTCAAATTTATAACAAAATAAAAATTGGTTCATTATGAAGAATGAATCCACAAACTAAACCACGGCAGCCTCCACCACTTGTCGTGACTTGGGGTTGATTCACGACTAACTAGGTAGATACTGATCATTCATAGATTTAAAACACTTTAGAAAAATATAAAAACATTTATTTTACTATGTACAAATATGCGATTTAGACGATTGAAATTAATGAAGGAAATAATCAATAAAGAATTAATGAATTAAAGAATTGAAGAATCTCTCCTAGTTATTGATTGGATAAATTATTTTAAAAAGATCTTTACTTACAATACATATCGGCTTAAACAGTTTATGAACATTTTCCATTTATTTAATATCGAATCTTCCAAACTCCCCCCATAGCTGTGGGCACGGCAGAACTCTAAACTCGACTCGACTACCAGATCGAACTATCAGTGGCCTTTTTGAAAACTCTTGTTTGTGTTATGTTGAGGACAAGTTGTGTTTCAAAATAAAATATCTTCGCTCACGTACTGAATTGTAAAAAGGTTACCCACGTATTGAAATATAAAATATTTTAATGTACAGGATGTTCCATATATTTTTGACAATATACCGGGTGATTCTCCAAGGTGGCTCACCCCTATAACTTTTTTATTATTGAAGATAGAAAAACGAAATTTGGGGGTTGTGTATTATAGTTCAATTTACATTTTTTGACATATTAACTTGCTTTATCGTACTTCCGGTTCGACCGGAAATGAGCATAACTTTCGATTTTTAAATGGGACATCCTATATATTTTTACTTATTTCGATCGAGAATGACATTCTAAATCCAACAACACCTCACTTGTCAATATTTGACAAATGAAGTAATTTTTATTTCAATTTTTATTTTTCGATCTAGAATGCCATGGATCGTGTGAATCGCCTCATTCTTGATCAAGTAACATGGGAAAAGTACGACTTTGAGGCTTTTGAATTCACAGTCGCTGTAAGAATTATTCAAAAGTCTCAAATATGAATTTTTCCAGTTAACGTGAATTTTTCAAATGGAAAGGGGGTGGCTCGTCGGCTTTTTGTGAAAGATCATTTTCTTACGAATAATTTGATACCCCACACTTTCACTTTATTTTCACTATATCTGTGAACGATTGCAAGAAGCGATCATACCCAATAACAAATAATACGTATTCGGTATACTTATGCACTAAGTCCTGTTATTCTAGTTATTCGTGACAAACAATTGAATTCACAGTCGTTTTAAGAATTGTTTAAAAGACGCAAATATCACCATTAGTCCATTAAGTTTCTAAATTTTCAAAATGACCCCCTCCTTGATCACGGCAAAGTTCAACTTTATCAATTGTTGCGCGCACCACATTGTTTAGCTGTTCCGCAGTATCGTTCTGGAATGCCACCCTTACTTTATACTCCAGTTCTTCACGAGTAGCTGATGTTGTATTATAAACCTGATTTTTAATTGTTCCCCAGAGAAAAAAATCTAGTGGAGTGAGATCTGGTGATCTAGAATATGAAAAAGAAATAATACATTATAAAAAAATATGACATCTCAAGAATGTACCTCGCAGGCCACTGAATAGGTCCATTGGTGCCAATCCACTTTTCTGGGAAGGTGTCATTCAGATGTTCTCTTACGATTTGGGAATTGTGAGGTGGCGCTCCATCTTGTTGAAAATAGATATCAACTTGGGTAGCTAGTGGCAAATCTTCAATGAAATCATTTATTTGATTTCTAAGGAACTGCAGATATTTTTCCCCAGTAAGTTGTCCGTCGAAAATTATTGGGCCTAAAAGTTTTCCTCCGATAATACCCATCCAGCAATTGAAACCAAATCGCTCTTGAAAATTTCCTTCTTGCATGAGATGTAAATTTGTTTGTGACCAGTACCTTTTATTATTCCGATTAAACAGACCCAAGTTGGTGAATCGAGTTTCATCTGAATAAATAATTTTAAATGGAAAACGTACATCTTCTCTGTATTTAGTCAAAAACCAGTTGCAATAAGTTAATCTTCGGTTGTGATCGTTATCGTAAAGATGTTGGTGTAGTTGGTACTTGAATGATCGATAATTATATTTGTGGAGAATTCTCCAAACGGACGAATAACTTATATCACACTCAGAAACAATTTGGCGAATTGACGCCGTACAATTCACTTCAACATAGGCCAACACGTCTACTTCTTTTTCTTCACTGACGATGAATTTATTGGCATTTTCTTCTGGTTCATTTCGCATTTTCTTTTCCAGTTTTGGAAAATAGTGCCGAGTGGGATGGCGACGATTAGGGAATCTCTGAGCATAAATTCGAGCTGCATCAGATGCATTCTTTTTTGCTTCTCCGTAAATTAGCAACATGTCAATTTTCTCGTTTCTAGTATAATTTTCCATATCAAATTATGAACTATGCAACAAAATAATTTTTGAAAGTGACAGCATATTCATTGGTCTATTTGTTTAGGTATAGTCCTAGCAACAGCTTCAATTGTTTGTCACGAATAACTAGAATAACAGGACTCAGTGCATACCGAATACGTATTATTTGTAATTGGGTATGGTCGCTTCTTGCAATCGCTCACAGAAATAGTGAAAATAAAGTGAAAGTGTGTGGTATCAAATTATTCGTAAGAAAATGATCTTTCACAAAAAGCCGACGAGCCACCCCCTTTCCATTTGAAAAATTCACGTTAACTGGAAAAATTCATATTTGAGACTTTTGAATAATTCTTTCAACGACTGTGAAGTCAAAAGCCTCAAAGTCGTATTTTTCCCATGTTACTTGATCAAGAATGAAGCGATTTACACGATCCATGGCATTCTAGATCAAAAAATGAAAATTGAAATAAAAATCACTTCATTTGTCAAATATTGACAAGTGAGGTGTTGTTGGATTTAGAATGTCATTCTCGATCGAAATAAGTAAAAATATATAGGATGTCCCATTTAAAAATCGAAAGTTATGCTCATTTCCGGTCGAACCGGAAGTACGATAAAGCAAGTTAATATGTCAAAAAATGTAAATTGAACTATAATACACAACCCCCAAATTTCGTTTTTCTATCTTCAATAATAAAAAAGTTATAGGGGTGAGCCACCTTGGAGAATCACCCGGTAGAGTGTTATCACAACTGATTCGACCGAGCGGAGTCGTTGAAAACATAATAGTAATTGAGAACGTTGGTCTCTCATTGTCAAGGAACTAGGAATCATACCTCACAGGGTTCAAGATTTTCAACTCAACTGTTGATCTTTACCTTTCTTCATCGGGATACCCCATTTGTTCTTTCTTCTCTCATGCTGGACTGAGAACTCGTGGCGTAACTTACTTTAGCACTCAATGACTTCTCTGTTCAACTCTGATAATCAAAATAGTTTCTCTAAACTCAAAAAGAACTTGTAAACTGGATGGTGAACTTTTTTCAATAAAAAGTCAGAATTGATAAAACTTATTAGTGATCGACCGATATGACTTTTTTAGCCGATACCGATAATCGGCCGATACCGATAATGTCTTGGCCGATAACGATATATATCGGCATATCGGCCTTTCTTAAAATCTCTAAAATCTGAATATTCTGTAATATAATTTATAATTCTTTAACGTTCAATTTAAAATCATAAAAATAAAAACAAAAATTGCACTTTGGCAACACAGCAATAGGCGGTAATTTATGTGGCTCAGCGCCAAGTCATTGGTGAATCCCCTTAATTTCTCGGTGAATCCCCTTAATTTCTCGGTGAATCCCGTGCGTTTATTGCCGTGCATTCAGTATTGCATTATTTGCATTCTTAATGCAGATCGTTTTAAGTTCGATTATTTCTTGGCGTAATTTAGTTAATCTTTAACAAAGACATAATATTAATAGTTGATAATAATTCTATTGGAGTTTGGTGGAGTGCAAAGTAGCGAAATGGATGGAAAAAGTATTTATTGGAAATATTTCATAAAGAATAAATTATCCCCAGAGATAAGAAATCTACCGCAAAATGTAAATTGTGTGACATAACCATTTCATTGGGGGGAGTGGGAAAATCGGCGAATACCTCAAACATGAAATACCATTTAGAGAAAAAACATCCCCAAGAATATTATAAATTGAAAGGGACTGATTCAAGCTCAGGTTAGTACTAAATTTTTATTTTCCAGTTCGCATTATAAAAATAAAATATTTACCAACAATAGGAGAGGACTGCTCATTCAGGATTATATTATTATATAGGATTGAGGGGCAAACCACCCAGGAATTTTTTGCTAAAATTCTAGGGATTTATTAGGAATTTAGGCCTTAGGGAATTTTAAGGGAATTTGTGTAAAAAAATTACCCCCAGGGGCAAACCACTTAAAGATTTTTTGCTAAAAATCTGAAGAATTAAGTAATTTGTTGGGAATTTGGGGAAATTAAAGGAATTTGTGTAGGAGGGGGGACATTTTTCTTTTTCATCACTTTAAATCGTTTCGTTAACACCTACGATATGATTCTATTTTTTTTAGAAACGGCTGGACCTTCTTCTAGTAGTACTTCTAACTCCAAGCTATTGCAAGTCTCACTGGCTGACTCTTTCAAACAAATGCAAAAGTGGGACATTGATTCATCCAGAGCGAAGGAGTTTCACTACCTTATAGGTGAAATGATATATTTAGATAATCAGCCATTCAGCATTGTATCAGATGATGGCTTTACTCGGCTACTAAAGAGAGCCATTCCAAATTATCAAATTCCTTCTGAGAAATACTTCAGAGAAAAAGTTGTACCAGATATTTACTCAAGATGTAAAGCACAAGTGACTCAAAAAATTTCAAATATGTTGGGAAAAGCATCTTTTACTACAGATATTTGGACGTGCAAATATACAAACAGTTCTTTTTTGTCTCTCACAATCCATTTTTTTGGAAAAACAAGTTAAGTTCCCAGGATCTCATACAGGAGACGCCATAGCTGAAGCATTTAATTCTTTGTTACAAGAATGGAATATAAAAAGGGAACATATTCACTTAGTATTAGCAGACAATGCTGCCAATATGAGGAATAGTTTTGTTAAGGCAAAAGTAAATTATGAATCATGCTTCATTCATTCTTTACAACTTGTAATACAGGATGCTATAGGAAGTCAACGTTCGGTTAGTGATTTAATAGCAAAATCAAGAAAAATCGTCTCGCATTTTAATCACTCTCAAACTGCTTGCGATAAACTACGTAAACTACAAGAACAACTAAACCTTCCCAAACACAAACTTTTCCAAGATGTACAAACACGTTGGAATTCCTCATTTTATCTACTCTCTCTCCTACTTGAACAAAAACAAGCAGTAAATTTATATATTTTGGATCATGGGACTCTTACAGACTTGACATTTTCCGAATGGGAATTAGTTGGAAGCATTTTAAATTTGTTAAAGCCATTTGAAGACAAAACAAAAATTACAAGTTCTTCAGGCTGCTTCATATCTGAAGTCATTCCATTTGTTTCGACTATCACTGCCTATCTTAACAAAGAAAACGCTAATTTTGCAGGAGTAGGTACACTGAAAGAAGAATTGAAAAACAGCTTGAATAAACGATTTGAGAATATATTTATAAAAAAAACATTATACCATCGCGACTTTCTTGGATCCTCGCTTCAAAGACAATTTTATTACAAAAGACCGTGATTTTATATGCGAATACATAATTACAAATCTAAAGTCCCAAATAAAAGAAAACAATACATCTGTAGAACATTCCAGTTCCCCTGACATTTCGGATTACATTCAAGATCAAGACCATACAATAAATGAAACTATAGAATTTGATAGTGATGACAACGAACCACTTGCCAAGTATGTTCGAACTTCTGAACCTGAGACTAGTCGAACATCTGGCCAAAATCTATTTTGGGAAATCTACGAAGACTTTGCCGGAGAAGGGATGAGCTCCACAAAAACAAAAACCATTCCAACAACATCTTCTTGTGACACAAAATCATCTTCTAGAGCATCCATTTGTGAAAAAGTGAATGCTGAAATTACAGAATATAAGAAACATCCTCTTCTTGAAAGAAAAGCGAATCCCATTTCTTGGTGGCAAGAAAAAAGAGAAGTTCTACCATTATTATATAATCAAGCTCTTATATATTTATCTGCACCAGTTGGCAGTGTTGCAGTGAGCAAATGTTTTCAGAAGCTGGAACCGTAAATTCGGCGAAAAAGAATCGGCTGAATCCAGAAACAACCGAGACACTTATTTTTTTACATGATAATTTGCCAAAACTACAGTATTCATATTCAATGCCTATTTCATGTTATATCTACCATAATTTCTTGAGATTACCTTATTTCAAATATTACTTTGAATTTAAATATAAAAAAAAATGTTTTAAGCTGCTATGGTTGTCTTTATACATCGGCCGATATAGCCGATATATCGGTATCGGTCGATCACTAAAACTTATACATCTATTGACAAAATTATAAGGAATAACAATCAAAAATGTAAGGGACATTCATAAAATTAATTGATAGAGCAACTCCTATTAACATTACTCAATCTGGAAAAATATTAATGTTGCGACATAATTATTTACTAATAATTGAAAAAGATAAAACACAAAGGAATCATTACAATTCAACTGCAATAAATACATACTAAAAGTAGTTAGATAAACCTATTTTTTAGAGAGAGTCGGAGAAGTTTTACTTCACATTTGAAGAATGAAAATACACGATATTACCAGGATTGAATGTTGAGTTGAACAACGACGATTACAAAATTCAACCAAAACAGTGAACTGCGCTACTACATGCTGACTTCAACGAGTGAAACGAAAGCCTAGCCAATTTTCGACATTCTGTTATAGTGCAATCATCTACCTTCTCTAGGAATTGCTTGGCATATAGGGATATCATGAAAATCTGGTCCTCTCACCAGAAAACTAAAAATGTGGAGACTATTCAAATATTTAAAAGTTATTGTTTGTTTTTCCAATATTTTAATATCTCATTTCAAAATATTCGTTCATACTGAAACACTCAAAAGTATTGGTTTATTTTAAAAGGATCATTCGTAACAAATGTATTTCTGAGTATATTTGCTAGAATATCATTGAAATAGTAAGTCACTGGGTATTTCTACCTGAGAGGATGTTTCGAATAATCAAACTCTCATTTAAATTAGTATTTCCAGTCATAAAATGCCTCCGTACGTTCTATCGAAATTTTTTTGCCAATTTTTTAAAAATTGTTCTGTTTTGTTTCTGAGGAAGATTTTCCCAAAAGCGGCGCACCTACCTTCAAAAATTCGAAAAGAGCACCAAGTTTTTTACCCGATATTCATTTGAAAAACTTCGAGATAATTTCAGAAAAATTGAGATCACATAGGTACTCGTCCTCACAACTTCTGAATTATCTTCTCAACTTATATTTAATCCCTCTTCATCAATTTTTTTCAACCAGTCCGAAAAACGAGGGGACTGTTCATTGGTAATCTGAAAAATAATTGCGCACCGGTTATTTTAGTTAATTGAAAAAACCATCATTATTCCTTCGGTTCATAATACTAATTTCTCTGTCAACATTGGAAAAATACAAGGACAATGAAAATAATCATGTGAAACTATTATTGTGAGACACTCAATGACCAATTTCTATTATAGATAATTTCATTAAAATGTCGAGACTAGAATAAGTTCAGTTTTTACTAAAACATAATTTTCGCGATTAAGTTGATAATATTGTGATTATGTCCATTTGTTCTTCTTTTAAGTTTCATAATAATTGTAACCTATTACATGTATTTGCATGTAATCGGGGATAACATGTTCAAATCATTATGAATAGACAAAAATACCAAAAAATAACAAGAAACATCAATAGTCAAAAACATATGAATGTAACTATACAAATAATGAATAATAGCAACCAACACTAACAAATTGAAATATTTCACCATAGAATTCCCCCAATGTATAATATTATATTATTCAACAAGCGTATAATGATGGCTATTACCCACGAAGATGAAATTGCAACACGAGCCGAAGGCGAGTGTTGTAACATCTGAGTGGGTAATTGCCATTATACGCGTGTTGAATACTATACTTTATCCACAACTATATAAATAATTTGATTAAATTGGAAAGTTCTAAGCTGAAAATTACGTTATTGTGAGAATACCTTTGTCATTAGATAGGTATGATCTGGCGCTTCTTTTATAAATTTCCTGACTTCTTCGGGAGTGAAGGTTTTAGATTTTTTTGGTTGATGGCCCTCGGACTGACGTTTTAAAAATGCCTGCAACTTCACGTAAGTCTCTAGGTGGATACTATGGTAAATATTCAATGTACTCTTTAGCATAGAATAATATGCCCACAATGATGATGACTTGTATTTTTTAGGAAGTTCAACAATAATACACTAGGATAACATTTTCAGAAAAAGACGATGTTTTTTGTGCCAGTTGCCAATCCATAAAACTTTTGTACACCGCATCATATTTACCTTGTGACTTGTTAGGTAGGAGATTTTCTGTAGCGCTAGCCGCTAATTTTAAAATGTTTGTGTGTGTGTGTGTTGAAGACATATCTTCTAAATCAGATTCACTATTACATTTCTCTTACCAGAGATAAGAATGTTCATAACAAATAACTCACAGACCGTCTGGTAGTATATCTACAAATACAGTGACAAGTAAAGGACCCCGCAAACACCTTATGGGATTTGGTCCCGATGGATTTTTTTGAATTTTTGGTATGATGTAGTCCATGTTATTCTCAACCAATGTTACCATTGCGCCAACTCAAAAAAATTAACAGTTTTGCTGCTAGGGGGCGTTGAAATCACCCCTAGCGCAGATTAGACTATTTATTTTTGAATCCGGTAACAATATGTTCACTTGTTTCATTGTTGCTAACGTTGCACAATATTGTGCTGTTTTATAAAAAAAATCTTACCCCCGTCCTTCTTCCCCCTAACTCCTATTACGTAACGAAAAAGAAAATATTTCTTGGGTGCTTTTAAATGTATCGTCGAACGTTTAAATATGTCTCAATAGGGGAAATAGCAGTTTTGTATGATTATCCCCCCCCCCCCCCCCCGAAAGACAGAAAATGAAAAAAATTCGGTGGATTTTTCTGAATTTTTAATATGATGTAGTTCAAGTTATTTTGAATCGAAAATAATTGGGTGACAAACCCCGAAAATGAATAGTTTTGATGCTAGGGGGCGTTGAAATCTCATTTTGCTCAGAATAGACTATTTATTAATATAGGCTGAAACAATTTCTCTACGTATTGTAGTTTAGATTATGCTGAACAATTGTGTGATTTCTCATAAAAAAAAATCTGAAACCTCCCCCTTACCACCAACCCCTATTTTAAAACACGATATTTATTGTAAATGCTTTATCAAAATGTTTAAATCAGCTAAAATTTCACCTTTTCCTCCATTCAAAAAAATATTGATGGATTCAAAGGAAGAGGGGAGAGATTAAATTAAACAACTGTACGATTTCCTTCATTTGAACTGATTAAAACATTTATTTTGATAAAACATTTATTTCGATAAAGTAGTCGAGAATAATTTTTTTTGTGTTTTAAAATAGGGGTTGGGGGTAAGGGGGAGGTTTCAGATTTTTTTTATAAGAAATCACACAATTGTTCAGCATAATCTAAACTACAATACGTAGAGAAATTGTTTCAGCCTATATTAATAAATAGTCTATTCTGAGCAAAATGAGATTTCAACGCCCCCTAGCATCAAAACTATTCATTTTCGGGGTTTGTCACCCAATTATTTTCGATTCAAAATAACTTGAACTACATCATATTAAAAATTCAGAAAAATCCACCGAAATTTTTTCATTTTGTGTCTTTCGGGGGGAGGGGGGATAATCATACAAAACTGCTATTTCCCTTATTAAGGCATATTTAAACGTTCGACGATACATTTTTTTAGAAAACAGCACAATATTGTGCAACGTTAGCAACAATGAAACAAGTGAACATATTGTTACCGGATTCAAAAATAAATAGTCTAATCTGCGCTAGGGGTGATTTCAACGCCCCCTAGCAGCAAAACTGTTAATTTTTTTTGAGTTGGCGCAATGGTAACATTGGTTGAGAATAACATGCACTAAATCATACCAAAAATTCAAAAAAATCCACTGGGACCCAAATCCCATAAGGTGTTTGCGGGGTCCTTTACAAATTGTCAAATTTGACGCAACGATTGAGTAATATTATTCCATCGAACTGTCATTATTATTCAATTCTATATGGTAATGCATGGCATATTTAACAGATTTATTATTTAATAGTTGTGGATAAAATCCTTTAATCAATAGAAAATCCTTGAGAGAATTCCTGAATTCCATATGCATATTTGAAGATCGAAACAAACAAAAAACAATTTATCGGAAAGCGATTGAACATTGTTTTGGCGTTGCAAATTATTGATTTTTTCGCCATTGAACTCCTAGGAATTGGTAATAGAATCGTGCAGGTATCAAGTCTTGTATTATAATGAGAATTGGAATTTTTTTCATTACTGATTTTTATTTGTGGATCATACAGGCACTTTCTATTATCCAAAATTATTGATTTTTGGTTCGGCCTCCGGTGGCGAATTTATACTAAAATCTAACCTGAGCAAGCCGACCTAGTACCGAAGCCACACCTCTTCGCTTGAAAGACTAAAATTTCAAGCGAATTCCGCGTTAGGGATACCAGACACTTTCTTTTAAAAAATTGTTCAAAATTGTTTTTTCCGTTAACCAGCTGTCGTCCCCTTACGAACGACAGCTCTCAGAAGTCGAAACTTGTGCGAGCCAAGGATTAACGAGGTCTTATCTTTTTACGTGCGATTCCTAGCACTTTCTCGGGCCATTAGAGAAATTTCTGCAGTCGCCATTGTTTGAACTTTATATAGTTAATATACTTCATTCCCACCAATATTTAAATATATGCAAACATTTGAAAATCATGCTTCACAAAATCATTCAGTAGTAATTTCCTTCTTTTCCACGACATGGCGTGTTGTGATGGTTTGCTTGAAAACCCCATCCCATGCAATTTTATTGATAATTGCAAAATCCGTTTCATCATCAATAGCATAATTGAAGCTGTACAAGTAATTGGATTTTTCCATTGATATCGCAAATGGGAATGGCGTTATTGAATCGAAC
Organism: Chrysolina oricalcia; assembly: GCA_944452925.2. Classification (NCBI taxonomy): domain Eukaryota; kingdom Metazoa; phylum Arthropoda; class Insecta; order Coleoptera; family Chrysomelidae; genus Chrysolina; species Chrysolina oricalcia. Next base: position 64,555,459 of record OX101812.2, read on the forward strand.
GAAAAGTATTTTCGCTTGCCAAGCAAATTTTGTCGACTGAAATAGTCGTTGGGCTTGAAAAACTATTTGAAATTCACCGCAGCGGTATGATCTGAATACAAAATAAAAATGGAGGGTCTAGTGGAAAAACGATAAGGTTCCATTTTTGTCCAAAATCGACATTTTAGCGGCATCTGTTAGCTTGTAGTATGAAGTATCAACATACCAAACCTTACAGGGGACAAACAATGAGGTTCCATAAGAAACTGCGGTCGAAAGTAGGCAGCACAGTGGAAAAATGCTGGAACTCCTACATTAGATTTTCTCAACTGTTTAAAAAGTGTAACCTCATTGTTTTTTCACTGGACCCTTCAAATGTATTTCTACTATAATGTTGAAGGGCAGCTAGAAAGCCACCTGCTGAACGAATACACAAACACAAGCAATGGCTTTTAATAAAAAGGGTCATTCGGCGTCACTTCACAGCAAATGCGATAATAACTGTCAAAAAGAAGTTAAAATGTGATTTCATTGAAATATTTCATTTATCTATTTTATTATCAAAATAAGACAGCTATACAAAAACCTTAGTATAACGTTTGTGTTGAAATAACTTTCTGACTTGTCATCTAACACTTATTATCAAAACATTTATACAGGGTGTTTATTAAGTACTTATACAAACTTGAAAGGGATAATCTTTGATTAATTTCAAAATAAAAAGTTCATGTGAACATGTGTCCGCAAATGTTTCTCTTCGGAGATACCTACAGGGTGTTGATGTTGAAATTTAATTTTTAATTATTTTGAAAACTTTTTCAACAATAATTTTTTTACACCTAATTTAGTATTAGTTTTTATGTAACACTTAGAGGGCGCTTCGTACGCTATTACTTTTTATTTCAATTTGTCATTACTTTTTTGACAATAGACTTTTGGGAATTTTTAAATTTGAATTTTATTCCTACACCATTTCGAAGCAAAGATGGTATACATGCTCAACAACGCTAGGGTCAAGCATTTTTGTAAAGTTCTGTGCACCTTTATCTGTCGTCTAAGCGACCCAATAACCTGCATCGATGCAGATATTTGCAAATTTCTAAAACACGGATGCACTAAGCGTTGTTGAGTAGGTGAACCTTTTTTGCCTGGAAGATGTGTAGGAATAAGATTCAAATATGAAAAACCCGAAAAGTTTACTGTCAAAAAAGTTAGGGCAAATTAAAATAAATGATGATAGCGCACGAAGCGTCCTCTAAGTGCTACATAAAAATTAATACCGAATTTGGATTACTCACCTTAAAAAATACCCGTTTACCAAATTTTGCAAAATTTTCAACTTTAACACCCTGTATTTCCGATACGAAAAATTGGCGTACACATGTTCATATGAACTTTTCATCTTAAAGTTAGTCAAAGATTTACTCTTTCAAGTTTGTGAAAGTACTTAATGAACACCCTGTATACAGGGTGTTGGGCCGGGGGTCCACCATGTGCCCTCGGCGTCGGGCGAGGAGTGCCCACGGTGATTCCAAACACCTTTGGTTGAAAGCCGTGGGTCCTCGTCCAGTCAACATGGTAGCGGCTGAAAAGTCACGAATGGTCACCCATCTAACGTAGGCTGGAGGGATCCAGTCTGACATGGGTATGCAGTATGGGTGAAAACGACTGCAGACGGCGACCCATCAACGTTGTCGGAGGAATCTGACTAACATGGGTACCTAGGGGGAAGGGGAGCCCCATCAAGGAAACTTGATGCCCTTCCATAAGGTGTTGGCCTCTAGGGGGCGGGGGTTTCGCTGGATAGGACAATGGAAAACAATACCGTAATTCGGTAGAGGCTGTCAATGCCCTCACCCTTAGGGTTGGGGTGGGCGGCAAAGCCCATCTCGGCGTGTGAGTAACGCTAAATTTGCTCGGGCACTGACACTGCAGAGCCAGTAGTATACTTCAGTATACGGCCTCACCATTGGTAATATGCAAATGGTAGCTTGACTGTGTCGTTGCACAGCCTAAGCGCGCTGATCTGGCGTATCCAAATCCCCCACTGCGTTCGCAGCCGCGCTGCGGATAGACCGAAAGGTAGGTGCCGTGAGCGGTGTCGGGGCGTAGTGGGATACGATGGGCGGTACGACCTACCGTCACGTCACAAAACTCCACTCTTGTATACAGGGTGTTTCAAATTAGGTCGGCACCATTGCCAACTCCGTTACTATTGATGCTACGAATTTGGTTAAACGGGCAAACTAGTAGCATTTTCAATGGCCTTCTCGACGCCGAAAACAAAAAAAAAGACAGTCGCGTTTTCAGAATATTTCATATTTTTTTCATTGGAACACCCTTTATTTCGATTCATAATAACATTCTCAACAACAAATCTCATTTGACTTTTTTTCGTAAAGGTGAAAATAAGACAGTTTTATTAATAGGAAACATATACAGTGACCTCCAAAAAGTATGTACCATATGGGAAAAATTTTTATTATTGGAGTATTGGAAAAAATGTTCTGGGGAAAAGTTTGTGCATGTCCGATAACCTAAAAATCGATTTTGACGCATGTCACGTGATCGCTAGAATGGCGGCAAAATGAAAAAAATTGCAATGCAAAGGCAAAAAAAGGGGTAAGATGGCAAGATATCAAAAAAAGTTATTTGAAAAAGTCACTTAGAATTCAATTTTATACACATAAACGAAGTTTCAAGAGATAATTCAAAAAAATTGAAAATAGCAATTTTTTAAAAATATTTTCCCATCTATTTAAAAATATTTTTTTTTTATGAATAGCTTGATTATACTGAAACATTTGCATTTTAAAGATAATGACAAAACTTTCTCATTTTCTCCACACCAGAGGGCACTAAATTAAAAAAATTGGTTTTTGCCAGAACCCTCGCTGTTACATTGGTTCTTATCTAACAGTTATATCAGAATTCCAAGACCAACACCATGTTTCCTGATTTTAATCAAGTTTCAATAATAATGCTGTATGAGCGTTTTACTTTGCACATAAACTTTAAGAATCTTTAGTTTGACGCACTATTTTCAAGTTTATGTGCGAGTCATGGACGATTATCATCGGAACTTGATTATAATCTGGAAATTACCATGTTTTTGGAGTGTCATGTCATCACAATGGTCGTGGAATTCGGATTTAACTGTTAGATACGAACCGATGTAACAGCAAGGGTTCTGACAAATTCCCATTTTTTCAATTTAGTGCCCTCTGGTGTGGAGAAAATGAGAAAGTTTTGACATTATCATCAAAATGCAAATATTTCAGTATAGTCAAGCTATTCATAAGAAAAACATTTTTTTTTAAATAGATGGGAAAATATTTTTAAAAAATTGCTGTTTTCAATTTTTTTAAATTATCTCTTGAAACTTCGTTTATGTGTATAAAATTGAATTCTGAGTGACTTTTTCAAATAACTTTTTTTGATATCTTGCCATCTTACCCCTTTTTTGCCTTTGCATTGCAGTTTTTTTCATTTTGCCGCCATTCTAGCGATCACGTGACATGTGTCAAAATCGATTTTCAGGTTATCGGACATGCACAAACTTTTCCCCAGAATATTTTTTCCAATACTCCAATAATAAAAATTTGACCCATATGGTACATACTTTTTGGCGGTCACTGTATAACAAAAGGATTTGATAAAGCGCTATAAAATATCGAGTGAATGTTCAAAAACACCGCTTTATTGTTGAACACATATTTGGGCCCTTCTATTGACACTACGTGTGGCATTCAACACAGTTAGGCCATCAATTCTCTTAATTATAGTTTCAATATAATTTTTCAGTTCATCTACATTATTATGTTTTATTTGGTATCACCTCATTTTTCAGAAATCCCCAAAAATAAAAATCTAGAGGTGTCATGTCTGGTGAACGAGGGGGCCACTTAACAGGACCATTTGTAGCAATCCATCTGTTTCCAAAACAGCCACCCTGAAAATAGATCCTCTGACGAGCGTTCAGATCAAGACCATCGAAAAACTCTTCCAACACTCTTGTTAATAAATCAATGTAACGGGGTCCGTTCAAAGAACCATGGTAGAAAAAAGGACCGATAATTCTGCCTCTAAATCAACCACACCAAACACTAATACTAAATCGTCTTTGCGGATTGTTGGGATGGACTAGAAATGGATTATGTCTACTCCAATAATGAAAATTCTTTCTATTATACATCCCACGATTTGAAAAATTAGCCTTATCGCTTCATATAATATTTCTATAGAAGTTTGGATCTTGTCTGCATTTATTCATAAACCACCGACAAAACCCCAATCGCCTCTCAGGATCACCAGGTTCTAGTGTTTGCACTGGTCTTAACTTATAAGTAGAAATCTTATGTTCCTTCAGAATTTGTTGAATACCAGACAGTGGAACAGCTATTTCTCTAGATAAATCTCTGATGGAATTATTTAGTAGGATAAAACGTCAATTTCTGTATCTTCAGATATTACAAAACGTTTTTTAGTTCTCCTCTTCTCAAAAACTTTTTCATTGTTCCTGAATCGACGATGAATCACAGCAAAAAAACGCCGATTAGGTAATTCACGATCGGGGATCGAATTGCTGTAGTGTTGGAGTGCTCTTACACTATTTTTCTGGCAAACAAAGTAAGATTCTAACATATCACATTTTTCTTGATGCGAAAACGGCAGTTCTAAAAATATTCGAACAGTACTTGACAGTTACAGTAATTTATGACATTGTCATGATATACTTGAGAAGATTTGACAAATATAGTATTTCAACAAAGTTTCAAGGCAACTTGATTGCTCATAATAATTATGTTTTATCGAATCAAACACATTTTTTCCAACCACATTCATATGAACTTCCAGTATTTTCTGTTCTGTACAAAAACGGCTTCAAAGTTATCATTTCAGCAGACACATTTTGATTCACTAAATAAATGCGGCTAGCGGAATGGCTTTAAGATGGAAATTATCGTTTTGTACATTAATACGAAATAGCTCAGTGGTGTCAATTGAGTGGTGCGACATAATGTTCACGGGTTTCACGAGTTCACATCCCAGCGCAATTTTTTCTTTTTAGTGTCTTATTTTGCTATCAGTAACAAAATATTGTCATTCGTATAAGTACCAGAATTGGGTGTTTGGACAATCATGAGGTTTTATTCGCCAAAACAAAGGAATTTTTTGTACTAGTGAAAGAAATAAATATTTCCACATAAGTCGCTCATTTTCCACTTTACGAAAAAAAGTCAAATGAGCTTTGTTGTTGAGAATGTTATTACGAATCGAAATATAATGGTGTTCAAAATATCATTTTATGAAATATTCTGAAAACGCGACTGTCAATTTTTTTTTGTTTTCGGCATCGAGAAGGCCATTAAAAATGCTACTAGTTTGCCATTTAACCGAATTCGTAGCATCCATAATAACGGAGTTGGCAATGGTGCCGACTTAATTTGGAACACCCTTTATAAATATCTATTTCGGTTTTGTTTCAATAGATTGGACATAGCAATATCAACTCATCTCTGATTCACGATTATAGGATGTGGTTTCCAGTTGAACCGATCTGAGTCTGTCAGTTTGGTCAGATATTTCAAATTCAATTAACATGTTGAATAACTATCTCATCTACTGTAAAATTAATTAATAAAATGTATAATTGACAGCGAGAAGTATTCCACTGGTGGATTTAAATTTGTTATAGATAGTGCCTTCATTAATTGAAACAGACTTCCTGCTGACATCAAATGCTCATCATTTCTCGCATGTCTAGGAAAAACTATTAAATAAACACTATTGAATATTAAGTTTTTCTATTATTCACAGGTATTCATTGACTTGGAGTTATGGATCTCATGCAATGCGATTTCATTTTTCATTTTATCCGTCTCCATTTCATATCCAAACCTGTGTGCTCGTGCTGTGATGTCGAAATGGTAATATTAATTAAGATATATGAAAATATTTGATTTGTATATGTTCAGATATAAGATTCATCCGGAAAAGAATTTAACGTAACTGAATCCTGAAATGTTAAGAAAAAATTGGCTAAAAAACCCTTTCAACTCGATTTGACCTTTTCAATTCGAGAACGGTTGAAGATAGAGCACTTCGGCAAATGCCAATCAATTCGAAATGGTCGAATTAGTATATTCTGAAAATTTAAAGGTAATCGAAAAAAAAAAGAATTAACTCTATAAAAATTGTTGGGGGTAGACCTCTAAAAATATCGAAAAATACAAAATCGACAGAATAATTTGAAATTCGCACTATATTCGTAAAATTTCACGTTGATTCCGAAAATACATGATTTGTATAATATATAGCCATATATCAGCCTTTATTTCTGAATAATCCTGGGAATTTTTTCCAAGTAATCTAGTTTTTTGACAGAGGTATAAAGAGCAATCATCTGCATAACAAACACATTCGGTTGGACACATGTAATGAAATGTCATTGATATAGATAATAAATGAAAGTGGGCCATGGATAGAACCTTGAGGTACCCCAAAGTGAATGTTCTCGATTTCAGAATAGCTGTTGTCTATGTCAGCCACAAGTTTTTGTATCGCTTGAACCGTGAAAAGGTCTTGTCTTAAGCCGTACTGACCCTCATGTAGCGTTTTGTGTGTAGTTTAAAACGAAATTAAGCCACACGGATTAACCAGGATTGAAGACAATTATGTATATAAATCCTTTATTCAGTCATGAACTAACAAAAACATTGTGAACAATATACAAAATATTTAAAAAATGGTAGATGTATATACTTACAAACACACATATAAACATATAAAACCTAACGAACCAAACACAGAACATATATAAAAAAGAATGTTGCTACAATATATTTGTATCAGTCAATAGATGCTTCTTAAGTATAACTTTGAAAATGTTTAGACTAGCAAAACTTTTCACATAAATAGAAATATTGTTATACATGGTTACACCTTTAACCAAAATAGAGTTTTGGCTATATGTTCTGCTAACCAGCGGGACACGAAGATTACCTCTACATCTAGTGCTCATGAACATCCTGATTGAGGAGGAAAATATTCTGCAAATATTCAGGTGTCATACCGGTTTTAATTTTGTGAGTGAATATAAGGAAGTGATATAAGTAAGTAACGTAAGTAAAGTAAATATTTATTTCATAAGACTTGTACAAGTATAGAAATCGTCAGTAAAATGATAGTCATGATAAAAATTGAGATTATCCTAAACTTATAAATATGTAAAAATAAGAACATTATAGATACAAAACAGTTGGACTGTTGGCAAAATTAATAAAATATAATAAATAAAATATGAGACGAGTAGACTAAATTAAAATGTATCATTAAAATATTCCTGTAAGGAGTAGTAACTTTTCTCTTTGAGAAATTTTTTGCACTGTCCTTGAACATGGGATTTTTGAGAGCTTTAAGTGAGTCAGGTAAATGATTATATATTTTTAGGGATGTTATGATTGGGCCATTTTTTATCTGTGAGTTTGCTAAAAAGCTAAAAGAATGTAGAGTTTGTTTGCATTTCTCGTTGTGTAATGATTGACGTCACCGCATGTCATGAAATTATTCAAATTACTATGAATGAAGCAAACAGCAGTTAAAATATAGTTATTATACAATGTTGGAATTTCATGAGTACTGAAGACATGACATGAATAATAGATAATTCCTAACTGGCAACCAATGAAGAGTATCGAACATTGAATTTATTGACGTATCACGTGCACAACAAAGAATAATTCGCATAGCCCGATTTTGTAATTTTTGTTAGCGGCTTAGCACATTTTGATTCAGCAGATAAAGCACAGTGGCACAGTAGTTGAAATGAGGAAGTAAAGGGTATTATAAATTATAATTTTACTCCACTGCGTAAGATACGGGGAATACATGTTCATGGCAATTGTTTGTATAACATTTTTTGCATGGTCATTGAAGTACAGTTGACGATCAACCAACACCCCTAAATATTTAAATTTCTCAACCACTTCTATTTGGACACCACCTATTAAAACTGCTGCTGTTTTCATCACTTCCTCATACATTTCGTCTCTACTGATTAACATCCATTTTGTCTTGTTTGTATTTATTTTCAATAAATTTCCACAGCAATAATTGCGAATAGCTTCTAGACTTTGGGTGATTGTATTGAAGCATGTTGAAAAGTTATTTCCAGTACAATAATAACAGCGTTGTCAGCAAATAGGTGTATGCAACATCCATTCACCACCTCAACCATATCATTAATATACACTAGAAACAATAAAGGACCCAGAACACTACCTTGTGGTACTCCTATATTATTATTTAGTGTGCTGGACGTAACATGGTTAACTCGTATTTTTTGCTTCCGATTGTCCAAATAGTCTGCAATCCCTTGTAATGCTGCATCTACAATTCCAATAGATTCCAATTTCTTCAATAATCGTGTTCTGCCAATAGTTTCGAAAGCCCTTTGTAAATCAAGAAAAACGGTCACTGTCATTAGATTTTTTTCTAAAGTGTTCTTCCAATAGTGGAGTACACATTGCAAAGCAGTTTCACAACAACAACATAATTATAAAAACTCCAGTTTCACATCTTTTCAACTTTTCTATTGATTATTCGATACAACTGGATAAAAAGTCTCTCCTCATCGGGCTGATGAAGAGCTTTCCATAATTTCAAAAGTACACGTTTCAAATTGAGCGGATCTAAAGCCAAATCTTCAGCCATTCTGTTCCCGTTCGATCTCATTAGGAAAACACGAAGAGAATATAAAGAATCGAGAACAATTCTACACCAATTTCAGCATTCGAGAACCAGATTTGTCGTCTTGAATACTTACCTTAAAACCTTCACATTCAAAGATTTTCAATTACGTTAGACACATTCATCCTGATGGCTTATGGCAGAACTCCTGAGACACAAGACTTTGAAAACAAATGAAGTGCAAAAAATAAAACGATGTTCTTAGCGAGGATTTCCTTATTACATAGCGAGATTCTAGCTAGAATTGGAACTAAATCGATGGGGATTTCGAGAGGGATTTGAACTCTGACAAAAACTAGGAAAACGTTTCATGGTCCGTGAGCCACGGTGAAATGAAGGAAAATGAACATTATTCCAAAAATACTACTTAAAACTATTTAAATTAAATATTTCACCGGGTGTCCGCGGTGTCCACGAGTGTGAAGTTATCCACAAGATAGGTACACGGAGAAAAATATATCGATTTTTTAAATTTCTTTACTGGAGTCTTTGTGTATCTCCAATCATTGAATATGCTTTTCCCGGCGGTCATCTCAGTGATAAAAAAAAACATGGTGCCCGGGTTTTCCAAACAGTCTCAAAGGGTGGAAATGGCATGGAAAACCTTAAAAAACTATATTTTGGTAAGTTGACTTTGTACACCTTCCATTTTCGAATATGTTGTTTCTCGTGGTCGAATTGACTAGAAAAATGCTGTCTGAGTTTTTCAGGCCGTCTAAGGGGGTGGAAATGGGGTTAAAACTTAAAAAATAGATAATTCGGAAAGTTGTCTTTGTACACCATTCATATTCAAGTATGTTGTTTCTCGTGGTCGAATTGGCTAGAAAAATGCTATGGCTGAGTTTTTCAGGCCGCCTAAGAGGGTGAAGATGGGGTTGAAAATCATAAAAAAAACTATGTTTCGTAAAGTTGCCTTTGCACATCTTCCATTTTCGAATATGTTGTTTCTCGTGATCGAATTGACTGGAAAAATGCTACGCCTGAGTATTTCAGGCCGTCTAAGGGGGTAGAAATGGGGTTGAAAACCTTAAAAAAACTATATTTCGGAAAGTTGACTTTGTACCCCTTCCATTTTCGAATATGTTTCTCGTGGTCGAATTGACTAGAAAAGCGCTATGCCTGAGTTTTTCAGGCCGTCTTAGTGGGTGGAAATGGGGTTAAAACTTAAAAAATCTATAATTCGGAAAGTTGTCATTGTACGCCATTCATATTCAAGTATGTTGTTTCTCGTGGTCGAATTGAATAGAAAATGGTATGCCTGAGTTTTTCAGGCCATCTAAGAGTGTGAAAATGGGGTTGAACATCATAAAAAACTATATTTCGGAAAGTTGACTTTGTACACCTTCCATTTTCGAATATGTTGTTTATCGTGGTCGAATTGACTTGAAAAATGCTATGCCTGAGTTTTTCAGGCCGTCTGAGGAGGTGGTGTTAAAACTATAAAATCTATAATTCGGAAAGTTGTCTTTGTACACCATTCATATTCGAATATGTTGTTTCTCGTGGTAGAATTGACTAGAAAAGTGCTATGCCTGAGATTTTCAGGCCGTCGAAGGGGTGGAAATGGAGGTAAAACTTAAAATCTATAATTCGGAAAGTTGTCAGTTCCGAAAATATAGTTTTTTCAAGGTTTTCAACTCCATTTCCATCCCCTTAGACGGCCAGCATTTTTCTAGTCAATTCGACTACGAGAAACAACATATTCGAAAATGGAAGGTGTACAAAGTAAACTTTCCGAAATATAGTTTTTTTTATAATTTTCAACCCCATTTTCACCCTTTCAGACGGCATGAAAAACTCAGGCATAGCATTTTTCTAGTCAATTCGACCACGAGAAACAACATACTTGAATATGAATGGCGATTTTTTAAGTTTCAACCCCATTTCCGCCCCCTTAGGCGGCCTGAAAATCTCAGGCAGGTACATTAGTTGCATGCAATATATTAAGTATCCGAGATATTTTGTCGCATTCACACACTTGATAACGACAGTAGATGTTAACTGTTGAAACGTCGTGAATCAAACACTTGCAAATAATTTATTTTCTTTGTTTCTAGACAATGGAAGTCCAGAAGAATTCTACTAAAGTTATCAAGCGTTGGGGGCAATATTTTTGTTAGAGATCCTGCCACCACCATTCTCTGTTAGAACGTTCTTGAAGGAAAATAATGAGTGGATCCTTCGAAATAATTTCGCCATTGAAGAAGAATAATTAAAAATGTCATCGGTAGATTTGATTCATGGATCGTCGAGATATATCCGCTTGCAAGCAGAATGTATTTCAAAGAAATGCTTGAAAGATAAATTACTTCATATTTCTTTTATAAAAAATAAAAATCACTATATCCTTACTACCTTATAATGGATTTCCAATCCATCACAATTTTAACGAAATGCAAAAAAATACATATTTTACAGACCGCTTTCAAATGTAATTCGTATTTAGTACTCAACAAGTAGGAAGTACAATTTTTACCCAACTCTCCCCTAATGCTTGGTAATTTTTTTTGTGTCGATGGAATCTTTTATAATTCTCAGTCATGACTGATCTGACGAAATATGGTAGTGGCAAGATCTTACAAAAATTGCTTAGCCCAACTTGGTAATTTTTTTCTTCCGATGGACTCTTCAATTTTTCTCAAACATGAACGCTCTGTCGAAATATGATGGTGGCAGGATCTCTGGTGAAAAAATTGCAGAGCCCAACTCTCCCTAAAAGCTCTATATTTTTTTTTGTAGTTGTTATCTTTCATTAGTCTCAATCATCAACGCTCTGACGGAATATGGCGGCGGCAGGACCTCTAATAATAAAATCGTCATTGATTTATATCTGTCGATCGAATCTTTCATTATTCTCAATCATGAATGCTACGAGAAAAGGTGGTGGCGGCAGGACCTGTGATAAAAAAAAATTGCCGGATTCATGGCTAAAGTAACTAGTGTCTTTAAACGCAGGGCAAGGAAAATATTTATAATACAAAATCGAACGTTGAGATGTATTCTTGGTCTTGATTATAGTACTTCCTGCAGGTTATATTTCGCAAATCATGGGTTATTAACAGCAACTTCTTTATTGTTTTTGTGAAAAAGCAGCAATACTCGTTCTCGACAAATGCAGAAGAATATTCCACCGAAATGAACCCATAACCGGAATGATCTTAGGATTCCACATCTCAAAACTGACTTCTTTAAAGAAAGAGGTGTACACTGAGAAAATTGTTTTAAATTTGCAATGTATTTTCAATACTTAGAGTGGAACATTATTACAGATTCATGGGAATCTTACTTCTTTCGTTCAATTTTTAAACTACAAGATGTTATCTATACGCACTTGAAATGAGATTTCATTCAGCGTGTAAAATTTCCTTCGATATACTGAAAATAATAGTGTGAATATCCCTCGACTATGAGAAGATCCACTGCAACTGGAATGTACATCCTTTTTGGCTTAAATTTTCTCGTTGGTTGTGAAATTACGCATCCACAGGGTAAAGTCAGCTCCTACACGTTCCTGTTCATTCTTTTTTGTGACCAACTGTGGTATTGAGGTATTGCAAGTAATAAGTAATGAGTGTATTTTGTGCATTGCATCACCAATACAAGGGGTAAGTGAACATTATTAAAATCATTACATGATATTTACGAGATTGCATTCAGGTTTCTTCTTCATAATATCTGAATATCTAATAAAATTGAAAAATATAATCTCAAAATCACGATGTGTTTTGTGGGACACGCCGATATCATTTGTTGAATTGAGTACCTACATATGAAAAATTACTTATTCGCATCAAAACTTTTGATTTCGAAAGGTTATTATATGTTTTGAAACGTGTAACTTTCGATTAATGAATCCCAAATTATGGAGAAACCAATGAATTCTTTGGTCGTTTTTTCTTAACATATACTTACGTTTTTTGGAGAATGTTGGCTTTTGCTGAGTTTATTTGTGAAACTAGCTCCCAAAAATTCAAATTCTTAAAAAAAACAACTTATGCCAAACACTCCACAAGTACTTGTTCCATCATTGTAAAATGACATTTTCCCGAATAGAAAGCATCTAGCCCTAACTGCTTCAAGAATTAACAAGACGATGGAAAGCCTGTGGCTTGTTGTATAATACAACTATTTTTTGTTTTTAGGACAACCGCACCGAATAGGAAGACCAGCTCATAAATCTTTATAATATATTGATGATGATTAATGTTAGTTTATGATATGCAATGTATTATTCGAAAATGTTTTCAGTTTTTTGCTATATTGGAATTAAATATTCAGTTTATGTTTGAAATTTATTTTTATTTCCAATTATTAAAGTGAACTGTACATAATTACCCAAAATATCGTAAGATAATTAAGATAAGGACAGAATCTGTTTATACTTATAAAACATAGAATTTTTGTTTTACGACTGAACGCCACAGATTCAATTATTTTTTTCTAGTTCCTACATGAAGTGTGCTAGACGATTCTTACCCAAATGATACGGGGCCAATCTGTCTGCCATTCTGCCATTCAGGTTAATAAGGTATAGGAGTGGATGGAAAAATATTGAGGATTTTGCAAACGTTCAACGTTCAAAAATATATTTCAACTTCACCAAAACACTTTATTTTTATAAATACTCATCTGGAGACTATTATCAGTCTTGATGATGCTAGTTTTATTAGCGAAACGTAAATCGAGTATAATATAATGAAGTGCTTTGGTGACCTGGAGACGAATTTCTCAAATTGATGGATACATCTATGGTGTCTTGAATAAAAGACAAAATGTACCTACCTATACAATAAAAAAATATACAGTGAGGTCTTAAAGTAACGGATAAATTCATTTTCTACGTTGTTATCTATTTTCAAGAAAACCCCTGAAACACTTCAATCCATGTTTTCAAAAAGATACTCTGTGACCTACAAAAAATCGCCGCTCCTTCACCCCCATCAAAGTGGCAGCCACCACCCCCCAATTTTTTTTAAATGAAATAGGCGGTCTAGCTCATTTTGAAGGGTTTTCAATTGTCTATACAGCTGTGTGTTACGTATGACAAACAACAGTTGGTGAATAAACCAAAAAAAATTAGGATGTATTGAATATAGAGCGAATTTAATAGTATTCGTGGTAATTTTTAACATTTCGAAAATTAATTTTGTTTTGACGCAAAAATTCAAAATTAAAAAAAATAGACATTGCTGTATAGACAATTGAATACCCTTCTAAATGAGGTATCACTTGACCCCCTATTTCATTATAAAAAATTGGTGGGGTGGCTGTCACTTTGAGGAGGGTGGAAGAGGGGCATTTTTCTATGTCACAGAGTGTCTTTTCGAAAACAGAAATCGATGTTCTCCTTGAATATGGCTAATAAGGTAGAAAATAAATTTATCCGTTACTTTAGGACTTCACTGTATAAATTCATGATAATTTAATCCCACATTATGAAATTCGAAAGTAACTTCACATCGGAGTGTATTTTTAAGTTATAAAATCAAACCGTAATATTACAATGTAAAATTGCACTGCAAATTATTTACGTTAGAGAATCAAACCGTAATATTATAATGTAGAACTCTAATGCAAATTTTTGTTGTGAAGTAATATAACAATGTAAAGTTCAATCGTAAAATTATGTCACAACGTAAAGTTACATCGAAGAAGTGCACAGAGTGAATAACCAAGGTGATATAACACGTGGTATGCAAAATTCCACTCGAAGGTAAATTCCCGTTAAAACGGGCCGTAATTAAATTGCCGCTAGTGGGAGCGGAAAAAATTCTTCCAGTGTACCATTAGTTTGATTTTTGCAAATAATTATTGTCACTTGTCTGCCGTGCAAAGTTTAATATTTATAACATTTTAAGTCTTTGAGTTGTTTATTTTTGTTTTGTTTCAATATTAACATTATCAGTGTATTTTCTCCTTTTTGACGTTGTTCATGTCCGTGTTGATTTTGTGAAAAGGGCATTTGACATTGTCTAAATTATTCTTTCAATTTATTTATCGGAAAACTCCAATGTACAGATGAAAAACATCAAATACTAACTTGAAATCAAACTTCTCACTTCTTCATCGCCTGTTTATTTTTCCTCTCAACAGTTTCCAAGTTCGTACCTACCTGAAAACACTTTTTACATAACTGTTTGTTCAGCGTGGACTTTTTAAGTAACTTCTTAGCACCACTCGAAGATGAAACAAAGTGTACACAAATTATACGTTTCAAATTGGGCGAAATATTTTGTATTTACTTACTAAATGTAAACCCGAAGAAGTTCGTGAGGCACAAATTCAAATATTTACCAGGTTTCACATCCTGAGAGCTTCCAATAATCTCTCTCGTCGCACAGGGAACGGTGAATATTTGAGGAACTAGATTTTATATTTGCTTTTTTGTATAACCTCTTCAGAATATAATGTATGTAAATATAATGTAGGCAAACTTGCGGGAATTCGATAAAATGTGGCAAAAAAGTGTTAGGTGCAGTTGTTTTAGTTCATAATTGGCATCTGAAATATACATAAGAAATCTTTTATTTATTTTTTATTTTAGAAATATTACACACAACAGGCCTATGCTCAAGTTACAGGAGTATAATAAAACGAAAATGAAAAATTTAAGGTTAAAATGTGAGAGAAGTGAAAAATACAATAAAATAAAAAAAAGCGAAAGAAAGACAGTTAACAATAAAAAATAAACTAGTTTGGTAGGGGAGTATACAGTATACCAGTGACGACTGGTCGAAGGATTAGAAGTGATTGGAGTTTCGCTGACATTCCTAGAAGATTTCATTTTCTAATCAAGAGTATTGGGAATTAAGTTAAGTAAGCCTACTGTCCTACTTAACTGAATAATTTAGTAACATGAAAAAAATTAATGAGTGGTAAATCGGGACACTGTGGTATGTGAATAAACTCAATTTCAAGTAAATGCTTATACTTTCTTGAGACAGACTTTTCCATTTCATAAAGAAATGAAAGGTATAAATATATAAGTAGTATGAGCATTTGCTAGATTTTATTCACCTCACCCACTGAAGTGAAATTTTCAATTTCTTGGGCAATATAGATTGGAATGCGGAGAATGTTCAGCAACTTACACAGGCCAAACAGGCAGAAATTTTGAAATAAGATACAGTACACATGTTTTGTCAGATACAAACTCATCAATATAAGGACACCTACAATTACGGAAGGTTGGACTCTTGTTCCTTCGAATTTTATCTGGAACTTTCAACTTTTTCATCGAAATGTTGACACATACGTACACATTTTATCTCAAAATTTCAATCTGTATCTTGTATTTTCGACATTTAACTCGAAATTTCAAATTTTATCTCGTAATTTCGACTTTAATATCAAAATTTCGACTTTTACTCAGAGCTAATAGGAAACACTGAGAGCCGTATGCATAGTCAATTCCAGCGACTCGCCAGAATTTCGCCGCTCGCTACACAAGAACTATACTGCACAGTCGACCTCTAAAAAAGAGGTACATCGCCAACGTTTCGCCAAAATGTGACTTATTGCGTGGTTGTCACTCTTTTGGAGCTCGACTGTGCATTATAATCCTTGTGTAGTGAACGGCGAAACTCTGGCGAGTCGCTGGCGATTGACTATGCATACGGCTATTATTCTCGGCAACGTATTTTTTGATTTCTCCTGCTTATATCAATTTAATCGTTTACTTTTCATCATCGATCAATCATTAACTTATTTTTTCAAATACATCTGTTTTTATAATATTGATTGGCGTTCGCAGAACTAATCTATCTACCAGAGTTGAACATTTCATTTGGAGTTGAAAGGCGTTTTTTCCCTTTAAATTTCCTACCTTCTTTCCTGGAACTCAATATTTTTCATGTGAGCATGTTACATTTCAAATCGATAACTATAGTGTATTAAAGATTTGTTGAGATTTCTGCGCACTTTGCAATTTCCTATGTTCGACGTTTCATTCCTTTTTCCGGCTAAATTTCATATATTTTGATCGACTTGAAAACTTCAGAATATACTAATTTTACCATTCTGAATCGATTGACTTTCGCAGAATTGCTCTATCTATGACCGTTTCAGAGTTGAACTTTTCGTTTGGAGTTGGACGGTGTTTTTTCTCTACTAAAATAGTTTTTAAATATTTTTCCTACCTTTTTTCCTGAAACTCAATATTTTTCAAGTGAGCACGTCAAGTGAATTTGGCACATCTATTATGAAATCTGATTTGATCTGGACGAAGTACGGGGTACACTGAAATTGAGTAGGGATAGTAGAGTCAATGTGATTATTGATCAATTTTTATGCGAATATTATGTCCGCTATTTCTCTACGTTTCCTATAACTGACGAATTCAACTCATCCAACAGTGAGTCATACTCGTAGTGACGTTCAGGATATAAAAAAATGATATAAAAGGCCATATTGTAAAACCCACAACCACAAAATTTCATGTTTTTACTTTGAATAGTTCTCCACGAACGTTTGTCATGAAAGACCCTGTAGTTATACGGTGTGCGGTAGAAATAATATTAACCATGGAAAATCCTGGATAAGAATCCGTATTCAGTATGGAATTACCTTCAATAAAATTCATAACGATAAGCAGAGAGAACAAATATTTTGTTTGAACAAATGGTCCCTCTTATCGCCTATTGGCGTATCTGGATTTGCATAATGTTCCAGGAAAGAACCAAAACAGAAATGGGGGAAATGGCACTGTAATTTTAATCTGGTAATATTGTCATTTACCTGATGTTCCAGCACTGATAAGGATGAGAGAGTCCCTTCAAAAATTCAGTTCTGAAATTGAACTTCTACAATATTTTATCTTTAATAATACAAAGTGTTAATATTTGGATGATAATGAATATTCTTTTTCTCAGAAATACGCATCATAATTCAAGAACTATACAGAGTCAAAGTCAAAATATAGTTCAATGTCAAAGGTTTTTCAACGTATCAACAAAACTTTCAGGTATATAAATAAAAATGTAAATTGAAATAGGTAAATGAAATTCATCATTTGGATCACAGGAGATACAACGAAGTTTAAATTATGGCACACTTGAATATTTTGATGCTTAACAAAATACTGTTTTGAAACTTAAAAAATTACGAGTATTTCCGGAGAAAGCTGAAAAGTGGAATTTTTGTTTTAATTTTTTCTACCGTTTTTTGACATAAACAAAAACATATTTTCATTGTGACTTTTTTTCAGCTACACGTTGGCATTTTCAGATTTACTACCCGACGCGACGCCCAGTCTTCTGTTAATCATCATGAACTTTTTTTTCTATCATGGACGTATATTGTTTTTTCACACAAAAAATAGCGCCTGTCATTCTGATTTCATTGATGTAAGATTTGCTCGTCTGATACCGCAGTTAGATGGTCATGATTCCATCTATTAATTTTGTTTAAGAATCATTATTTTTTGTCAGAGATCATATACCTAATAATATAACAATATCCTCATTCACAAATGATGAAAAATTTTTGCAACAGTCATGTGTCATATTCATGATACAATGTCTATTCTATTTGTTCCAAGCTTGATGTACACTTTTCTCGTTCTGAGTTGCTTAATCTGTCAAATTTCACATTTCAGTACAGTTCCATGCAGGAACGTACCTAAACAAACTTCACATTGTATACATAACCTCAAATAAATTTGCTGTCTTTTTCACGCCTGCCTCTCAACCGGTGTGACATCGGTATGAGATCCATTTTAATAAATTTCAATAGAATTAGATTTTATACACAACTGAGTTGGTAATAATGTGTGATGATTACCTTTAAGATTATCTCACAACTTGTTTTTTAATATATATATATATATATATATATATATATATATATATATATATATATATATATATATATATATATATATATATTCCAAGGATTCCTTGGTTCGTGTCAAATTAAGTTTCAACTTGTGACTGTAGATGTCATGAATAACTTCCTGTTATACTCTGTCTTGCCTCACGGTATTAATTCTTGAGTGGATTCGTTTTGATTTCGAGAGCTCCATAAATCCTTTCTGATGAGTGCGTTAGCACGAAACAGCTGTCAAAGGTTAGAACTCTCGGAATTAAAACGAAATATACTCTATTTTCACTTAGATTCTGCTTGCGTTCCTCATAACGTATTAGAAACTTGATTGAACCTTGGGTTGGTCAGAACAACGAATTGTTGGCTGCCTGTCAATTTGTGGACAAACCTCTACTTTTGGATTCCTTGCTTCGTGTCAAATTAAGTTTCAACTAGTGACTGTAGATGTCATGAATAACTTCCTGTTATACTCTGTCTTGCCTCACGGTATTAATTCTTGAGTGGATTCGTTTTGATTTCGAGAGCTCCATAAATCCTTTCTGATGAGTGCGTTAGCACGAAACAGCTGTCAAAGGTTAGAACTCTCGGAATTAAAACGAAATATACTCTATTTTCACTTAGATTCTGCTTGCGTTCCTCATAACGTATTAGAAACTTGATTGAACCTTGGGTTGGTCAGAACAACGAATTGTTGGCTGCCTGTCAATTTGTGGACAAACCTCTACTTTTGGATTCCTTGGTTCGTGTCAAATTAAGTTTCAACTAGTGACTGTAGATGTCATGAATAACTTCCTGTTATACTCTGTCTTGCCTCACGGTATTAATTCTTGAGTGGATTCGTTTTGATTTCGAGAGCTCCATAAATCCTTTCTGATGAGTTCGTTAGCACGAAACAGCTGTCAAAGGTTAGAACTCTCGGAATTAAAACGAAATATACTCTATTTTCACTTAGATTCTGCTTGCGTTCCTCATAACGTATTAGAAACTTGATTGAACCTTGGGTTGGTCAGAACAACGAATTGTTGGCTGCCTGTCAATTTGTGGACAAACCTCTACTTTTGGATTCCTTGGTTCGTGTCAAATTAAGTTTCAACTAGTGACTGTAGATGTCATGAATAACTTCCTGTTATACTCTGTCTTGCCTCACGGTATTAATTCTTGAGTGGATTCGTTTTGATTTCGAGAGCTCCATAAATCCTTTCTGATGAGTGCGTTAGCACGAAACAGCTGTCAAAGGTTAGAACTCTCGGAATTAAAACGAAATACTATTTTCACTTATATATATATATATATATATATGTATATATATATATATATGCTGAATACTTGTTTCAAGGAGCAATAAATGTTCCAGTGACTAAAACAGTCGAAAACAATCCTTTATGAACTCACTATACCTTTGTATAGATTGTATGGCATATGTCCGACAGAAAACAACTACTTCTCTGGCTAATACCTCGAGGTATTAGCCACAGATGGTCATGATTCCATCTATTAATTTTGTTTAAGAATCATTATTTTTTGTCAGAGATCATATACCTAATAATATAACAATAACCCCATTCACAAATGATGAAAAACGAAATATTTTGAATCTGCATTACAAAGATAGCGTTTGGAGGGAATTGAAAAAAAGACGAAAGTGGAGCTGAGCAAAATATATCTCGAAAGATATTGTAAGAGTTTTCATCTGATTTCAGATGAAACTTGGACAAATGTGTCATATCCTAGAGCAATTGAAGGAAAAAAACAGCTTAGTCTAGATTTTTCGACACTATGATAGGGTGAAAATGCGGTGTAAATAAAATAGAATCGAAATATAAAAATTTCTCTTTAAACAACATATTTGAAAAAGTGGAAAGTGAGTATAGAAAATAAATCATTATCTCTGTGAATACACATTGTACATATATTTTGAAGAAGGGAAGTTGTGAAATTATTGTTTGAATGGGCGGAAAAAGGGTTGATATAGGAAATATAAAATATTGTTGAAATATTGTGTCTTGAAATTGATAGTTATAAAGTAACCATAGAAAAATTTTAGTATAAAAAATCAAAATTTTCAAATTTTGTCATAGAAATATGCCTGTCTCCAGAGCTAATAACTTTTTGTTGTTTTATTTACTTTTTACCTGAAATTTTTCATTTTGTACTATTTTTTTTAAACAAGGTACGTAAGTGGGACGAGTGTGTAGTTAATGTATATTTTGCATATCTATGCATTTAAAGAAGACAGGGGCATGTAGTTTGAAAAGAGCGAAGTTTAATGTGCTATAAAAAAAATTGTAATAAGAAAATCGAAGAGTTACAAACTTTTTATTGTGTTCAATGCCCAAACTGTCATGTATTTTCTTTAATTACCACTGCTTGCCTAAGAACTATTTTAACTCTAGCATTCTGCATTACATGTCATAACATGTAGTTGTAATTGCTGCTTATAGATGGAGCCACAATTAACCACCGAATATAGGTTATCTACACACTTACCCCACCTTACAATGAATAAAGCGTCCACGTCCAAAGACATTATGTAAGTGTGATTTTTTCAAAACTTTGATACAATTTTTGGGTTACATTCTGAACACGAAAGAATATTAAAAATTGCAAATGTTCCTAGGACTTGCTAATTTTGACAGGCTGTTTTGTGAGAATCTTGCAACAATAACGTCACCACTAACTAGTCTTCTGCGCAAAAATATGAAATGGGTGTGGGGAGAAAAGGAACAAACTGCTTTTGAACAAGTGAAGGAAATTCTTTCACGCGAGGTGATATTATATCATCCCAATGATAACGACACATTTTATGTAAAGTGTGACGCTAGTGATACTGAGTTAGGCTTGGTTCTGTATCAAATACACGAAAATAATAAAAAAATAGTTGCTCATGCTAGCAGAAAGTTACTTGATGGGGAAACGCGATATTCGGTACCAGAGAAAGAACTCCTGAGCATTATATTTGCATTACTCAAATGGAATATACCTGATAGGAAAGGATTTCATAATTCGAACAGATCATCGCTCTTTTCAATATTGGAAACTTGTCGTCTATTATTATTATCTAGTAGGATCACACGCTGGATTTTGGCAATGCAGGAATTTTCATTTAAAATAGAGTACATTAAAGGAACAAAGAATATTATTCCAGATGCCCTTTCTCGAAACCCGATTGAGGAGCAAGCTAGACCCGAGGATGGTTCATTCAAAATTATTTCGATAAATTTTCCAGAAAATTTCAAATACGTAGTAAAGAATATCGTAAGAGAGCAAAATCATGGAAAAATCAAGGATCGATCCAGAATATAATAAATTTCTTCTGCATGACAATATTTTGTACTATGCAAAAGATAATGGTCATTTGTTATGTGTTCCAAAAACGTACATTAATGAATTTATTAAGAACTATCATGAAGCTTTTGGACACTTTGGTGTGTATAAAACTTGAAGCACGATGAAAAAAGATATCTGGTTTAAAAATTTGCATAGGAATATAAAACAGCAACTTCAATCTTGTGATATTTGTCAAAAGACAAAAATATCCATACTTCCGAATCCTCCGTTGGATTCGGTTATCTCAGAATTCCCTGGCGACTTAGTATCGGTGGATATGTTCCAGATCTGGAGTCACAGGTCTTCTAGTAGTGTTAGATGTTTTCTCAAAGTATGTGTCACTTTATATGATGAAACAAGCTACTGCCGAAAATATAATAAGTCATCTGGTGAATAATTATTTCAAAGAAGTAGGAAATCCTAAAGCAGTTTTATCAGATCAGAGTACACAATTTACATAAAAAATCTGGAGTTATAATATGGATAAGTATGGCATTCAAGTGAAATATACTTCAGTTCGACACCCTCAAGTAACCCTACCGAGCGAGTCATCATAGAAATAGGCAGATTATTCCGCACATATTGTTAAAAAAACATACTCGATGGGCATTAGAGGTGCGACGTATAGTAGAGTTTTAGAACAATGTTACACATGAAGCTACAGATTATACACTAACTGAGTTACAATTCCATCAACGAACATGGAAGCTGATTCCCATCTTGAACTGTTTTTTGCAAAAAAACTTATTAAAATATAGTAAAAAACGAGCTCTTATCAATAATAAGGAAAGCAAATCACATTTCTTCTTCTCAAAAAAATGTTCCTTCTATTTGAAAAAAATCAGTGCAAATATATATGTTTTAGTACACCCCGATTCTGGAAAAGAAAGAGGGATTTTTCATTGTTGTCATTTAAAAGAATATTTTTCTTCACCTCAATGTAACTAATCATTTCAAGTATAGTGTACAATGAAGGTAAAGATGGGGGAGTAGTCTCGGGAGTAGTTGCAGCATAACACATGCTGTGGAGTTATTTCCGAGCTATTTTTCAGTTGTTGGTTGTGAAGTGGGCCATATGTCTATTTCTATGACAAACAATTATTTTTTTGGCAGTAGTTGTCAACTCATCAATTTAATAATTTTCATTACTGGAAGCTTCCTGGAGTTACTCCGTTTGTCATTCATTGATAGACGATATTCCTGCCTTCAGGTACGCAACTGGATATCGTTGATTCAGAAACTCTTTCGATTCTATAAAGCGCCCTTATAAATTGAAAACTGTGTATTTCCATTTCAGTGTGAAAATCATTCTGTTGAATAAATCATCGACAAAATATTTCAGACATCATTCCATTAGACGAAACAGATTGCAGGCTGATTTATCACCAATACGTCTCAGAGAAGTTTCATTGCCAAGCTTCCAGTGTGTTTTGCTACAGCATCCACCTGAGAGAGAGCTGTTCTTATGTTCGAATCCGACGAACTGTGAAAAGAAGGTATAGTAAGAGGAAAAATATGGGTTACAGAAAGAAAAAGAGAAACCCGCAAAATTTTGAAAATTTTCATCATATAAAAAAAATCAGAAATACAATCAAATCAAAATTAATTTCCATACACAATAAACGAATAATAATAGTAATACATGGTATCCATTTGAAAATAAATCACTCGACCCTGTAGTTTTTGGTCGGTGTTTTACCATTGTGTGTGAGTCGAAAGAAGCAATTATGAATAATTCCTTTCAGCTGGAAAACGAATTGCAATGTCTAAAAGGAAACTGATCGGCATCATTCAAGCGACCAGAACTTCAACTCTATTGATATTTTTGATTTCAGCTAGGTAAATAGGTTACCGAAGAGTCGTAATTCTCAATATATATGGGTTAGGTTAGCTCAAAGGAACTCATTTTCTGTAAGTAGTTTCTATTTCTGCCACGGAGTGAATTTGTTTGAGTTTCTATTGCAGTTTCCCGACTGAGTGGGAAATATTCATGACACGATCGGTGCCGTACTCCATTTGATACCTGAGATAAATTTCCAATGACGAAGTTTTCGCGGAGGACGTTCTGAACTAACCCAGCGGTAGTTTCCACTAGCAATAAGAACGATAATCTGTAGTAATATTACGGAGGCTTTGAAATTCGAATAGAACTCAATTACTTGGAAAGCTTCGGTGGAATTTGAGAAGATTATTTCGTACGGTTCAACTAGTAAACAATAAATAGTCAACCAGTTATATCTGTGCCTGGGAAAAGCGAGTATTGAATAACAACATATTCTTATAGTTATTAACGTTACAAGGCCGATATGTATAGCAAAAAACGGATGAGGTTGAATATTGCAATCCAAGGCGCAGCCGAGGTTTATAACAACCGAATCCGGTATTTGCATATCGTTCAAGACTTTTCGTAATCCCGCTGAAAGATTACATTTTGATTCCGAGGAAAGAACAAACCACGTACCTCGTAATTCTACAGAAAAATCCCAACATCGTGTTGTCATGGAACAGCTTAACAATATCACAACAATATTATAAACAATGTCAGTTTTTTGTGTTCGCGAGTTCGCTGTAACAACGACCATAGATGAAATTGAAGAAATCGAGGAACAAAATCAAATTTCTTTAGAAATATTGGGGGAATCATGTGCAGCGGGTGTTGATTTACTGCCGAAAATAAGTCAAGAGCGATATCCAAGAGAATATGAAAATTTTGAAGAGTGGCGTAAAAGAAAGAATGTAAAGGTGGTTAATGAAGATGTATTATTAGCCTATACGAAAAGAAAATCAGAAGTTTATTCTCCTAACTCGCTGTGGACCAAGATTTCAATGTTGAAACTTGTTTTCAAAGTTTATGACAACATTGACATTTCAAGGTTAGTTATTTTGAATCGTACACCATATCAGACTATAACCTACAGAAATTGTATTTTCAGATTTGGAAAATTATTTTTGTTCTTGAGACGAAAGTCTGATGGATATACACCAAAGAAAGCAAACATTTTGTCTGAAGAAGTAACCAAGTTTTTGTTGTAGGCATACATGGTTGCTTGAAAAGGTAGTATTAATAATGGTATTTTTGACACCTGTAGACGTGACTAACTTGTTAAGCTGACTGTGGATGATTTTGAAAGCACCAGTATCAGAGTTTTGGTTACATTGAGGTATACTAAATTTGCATTTTTTCATTTGTTATAGAAATGGTTAATGTAAAAAAGTTGTGGGTATTCATACTAAAAACAGATCTTCGAATCTTTTGCCAATCGAGTCTGGAGTACCACAGGGCTCCGTTCTGGGGCCTCTGTTGTTCACATCTATATAAATGACTACTTCTTTCACTTATTACCATATAAATGCGTAATCTATGCCGATGATACAACTCTCCTATGTTCTAACCAAAACTGTGAGAACCTGCTTGCCACAATGAAAACTGTGGAAAATCATGCTGAGAAATGGTTAAATGCTAACCTTTTGAAACTAAATAAAGACAAAACTAAAACTATCACATTCTCTACAAACAATAATGTAGCTAAAGGTGAAACTGTCAAACTACTAGGCATCACCCTAGACGATACTCTGAATTGGTCATATCACATTGAAGAATTAGGTTCGAAACTTTCCAAATACCTATTTTTACTCAGGAAATTGAAGAATTTCGTCAACTTGTACACTCTTTTATCAGCATATTACGCTTTCTTTCATTCTCATGCTAGCTACGGAACTAACTTTACTTTGGGGCAACTGCCCCAGTGCCGAGAAAATATTTTTACTACAAAAGAGAGCTATTAGAATAATTTCAAATGCCGGGTTCAGAGATAGCTGCCGACCACTTTTCAAAAAACTAAACATAATGACGGTACCTTCTATTTTTATATTTCAATCTCTTTTGGATTTTTCCATAACCATAAAAACAAACATCTGACCAATTCACAGGTTCATGAACATAACACTAGAGGTGCAAATCTTCTAAGACCACCCAGGCTTAAATTACACAAATCCTCGATCAATTCACTCAATGTTAATATTTATTATGTATTGCCACCCATGGTTAAAGATCTACCTATATGTAGTTTCAAGTGGTTAACCAAAAATATCTTAACAACAAATTGTTTTTATAGTGTCAACGAGTATCTGGCCACACCAACTCACATGTTTGAATCTAAATCACTCTAAGGGCCGGTTGTTCAGTCAGAGATAATCTGCAGTTTTATGTGAATCTTGGTTTATCCAGTTGTTCACTGCATAGTTGGAACTTTAATCGTGGTTTGATTCCAGGTTTCGCTAACCCATCAAAATCGATGGATTAAGCACTCAATTCGACACATCGAATCACATCGGAAATCACTTTCACAAAAGTACTCATGGCCGATGATATAACATAACTGATGATTAAGATATTATTGAATTGGTGAATATCCTAGCTCCTATTAGGACACCTCGTACTTATAGATTACTTGAAAATCATTTCGAGAAATGGTCACATGAAGAATTTGTATTTAGGTTCAGATCATCAAAAGATATTGTGAGGATTATTGAAAAATGGATTCTCATTGAATCGCTGATAAAACTAATTGGTGAGAGCTTTATGTAATTTGATACTATTAGGTATTTCTGTGATGGTTCCATTACTTAAAATTATTTTCTGGTCGACATTTACATACACCGAAGACTACATTGGCACATTCCATCACAGGATTTTCGTTTTTGTGGATTTACATACAGTGTGGTCCAACGAAAACTTAACACCTCGATTTTCCGGCTTTAAAATGAAAATGTGGAAAATTGCTCGGACCCGTCAATTTCTAATACGAGGGGGAACAACTTTTCCGCTGTTTTCATCCCCGTAACTTCAACCCCCTAACGGGGGTGAGCACAACCCCTTGATTTTGAATAGGGATGAGGGGTGTTGAGATACCTCATTTTGAAGATCTTATCGTGTACTATCTGACCTTGAAATTTCACCTCAAAATATGCATCGATAATGAAATAACAGCGAAAATAGTGAAAGAGGCAATATGGAATTTCTCTCGAGAATATTATTCGTATCCGACGCATTTCAAAGGTATTGAGTGGTTAATTTTTTGTCCACAACAGTAGACGGACCTTGTTTTTGTACCTTAGTCTATCGTGAATTTTTAAGAACGGTACAAAAGTGTGTCAAAGCGATTGTAAATTTGTAGTGGAATTAAAATGGTGTATTCCGTAGAAGAAAGGGTGGAAATGATAAAATTATTTTTCCGAAATAACGACTCTGCGCGCACAACAGCGGCTTTATTTAACGAACGACATCCTGGAAACAATGTATCCGCTGCTTACGTTGTGCAACTGGTTGCCAAATTTGACGCTACTGGTTCAGTTGGAAACAAAAAGAGGGTGCATGAAAGAGACGAAGCGAGGGACGTGGCTGTCTTAGGTCATATAGCAATGGATCCGACCGTTAGTACTAGGAAATTGTCCGATGTATCTGGTGTTTCACGCACAACAATCATGAGAATCCTGAAACGACATAAATTCCATCCTTATAAGATACGATTGGTTCAGGAACTGAATAAGGAAGATCCCGATCGCATACTCCAGTTCTGTGAAGTGATCAGTGAAATAATTAACGGCAATCCAAACTACATGTTCGATATCTGTTTTTCGGACGAGTGTTCATTTTATCTTAACGGCATTGTAAACCGGCATAACTGTCGGTATTGGTCAGATGAAAATCCAAGATTATTTCGTGAGGTGTATACACAGCGCCCCCAAAAATTAAATGTTTGGGCGGGTATTTATGGAAATCACATAATTGGCCATTTTTTTATACCCGGTAATCTCACAGGCCAAATTTATCTCGATCTATTGGAGAACGCTATTTATCCAGCCCTCGTGCAAGTATTGGAGAATGCAGAAGACCATCAAACGATCATTTTCCAACAAGATGGCGCACCACCTCACTTTGTTCAACCGGTCCGTCAGTTCTTAGATGACAATTTTCCTCACGCCTGGATTGGAAGAAGGGGACATATTGTGTGGCCACCCAGATCACCTGATCTGGCTCCACTGGACTTTTTTCTATAGGGTCACCTGAAATCCAAGATTTACGCTACCCAGCCTGAGTCACTGGATGATTTGCGAACTCGGATCATTAATGAATGCCGTCAAATTACACCAGAAATCTTGAGTAATGTACGTGAACGTTTTCAGCAAAACTTATATTACTGCATGGAAGTGGATGGTGCCCATTTCGAGCATTTAATAAAGTAATCACAAAAGTACGTACTCTTCCACTATTTTACCTGTCATTTCGTTATCGATGGATATTTTGGAGCGAAATTTTACGGTCAGATAGTACACGATGAGATCTTCAAAATGAGGTATCGCAACACCCCGCATCCCTATTCAAAATCAAGGGGTTGTGCTCACCCCCGTTAGGTGGTTGAAGTTACGGGGATGAAAACAGCGGAAAAGTTGTTCCCCCTCGAATCAGAAATTGACGGGTCCGAGCGATTTTCCACATTTTCATTTTAACGCCGGCAAATCGAGGTGTTAAGTTTCCGTTGGACCACACTGTATCTATCTTGAACGAATCATATCTACCTTAAAAGATCCATCACATAAGATGGTAAGCTCATAAATTTCATTTCATTTTATTGTTTACGGCGTCTTCAATGATTCCGTTTTCTACCAAGCTTTCCAAAAAATCACAGGAAAGTAAAATACTACGAATGGAAAATGTTTGGTTATATTTGAAATGAATTAGTAAAATCTTCTTCATTGATGTGATGATGAGCGTTGAATTTTTGTTCTCATTGACGTCCATGCGCTCGTTATCGTATCAGTGAATCTTCAGTACTGTAGGATTTTCCTGCAGTTGGGATATCAAATGCGCCACTTTTTACTTAAATCGCCCCGGAGCGCATATGGTGGTGGTACTCTCTTTTGTCAGCACTTATGTTCAGATCGGAGAGACATCCACCATTATTTTTATAGTCTATAATACATAGGTAACTGTTTCAATTTACAGTTTTATTTATACTTGAAAAGTTTTGTCTGTAAGATGAAAAATTTCTGATATTAAAGTATATTTTGACTTTGACTTTTCATGAAATAGTTCAGATGAACTGCAAAATCTTGGTTTTCATTATCCGTAGTCAAATTTAGACTGAACAACACATTTGACGGAAATCTAGGATTCGATTTCAAACCAAGATTGATGAATCTTCGGATTTTACCATGGACTGAACAACCGGTCCTTAAATATGTACTTTTAATTCTTCAGTTATTTACATCATGTTTTCGTCTTTCATATACATTTGTGTCATCTCTGTTGATAGTTGTGTTCGTGTAAATGAAATGTTTGTTATATCTCTGTTACTCTTCTATTTGAACTGTTCACTTTTCTAAAATTTTTGTTCACTTGAAATGTTTGTTATTCATCTATTTGTAAGTATAGCTCAAACATGTTTGTCATTTTTGTCTTGACTTGCTACAAATGTATTTTTTAACATAACGTAGTTAATAAACTATCTACTATTGGAGCTGTTCCAAAGAAAATTGCAGGATTCCTAAAATTGGAAATTCCTCAGCTCTACAAAGGGCACTCATTTCGCAGATCCTCGGCTATTATGCTTGTAGAAAATGGTGGCGATCTACTATCGGTAAAAGAACTAAGAAAGAAGTAATGAGGCCACACCAACAAGTTCAAACACTGGTGCTATAGATGGTAAATCTCTCATCGATGGAATAGAAATTTCAAATAATAGCAATTGTCAAATTACTTTTCAAATTTATTATCAGTTAGTTAATTAGGTATTGTTATTGTGGGTAGAATAAAGTTTTGAAAAACATATTCAATCGAGTGATTTCTTATACTGTTTAACAACTGGAGATTATTATTTCTGTCAACCGACTGCATCCCTACACGCAACCTTCCGAAGTCCTCGAGAGACTTGTGCGAGCTAGGAAAGACGTAGCCCACACTTTCCAATGTGTGATGCCGTACACCAGACTGGTGACCATACCGGGAATCGAATCCAGCGACCCTATGATTGAGAAGGGTACGCTTAACCATCACGACCGCCACCTCATGGAATGAATACAAATAAGAATGGAGAAATAGTAATAAATTTAACAAAAATGACGAGAGCTGAATGGGAATTATAAAGCAATCGAAACAATGGAGACTGGAGGTATTCGGGTCGGCAGCTTAATCTTCCTCAGAGAATGATAACAGGGTGATTGAAACAAATTCCAAATACAATTTAGATATGAGAATATTATCGATCAT
Organism: Chrysolina oricalcia; assembly: GCA_944452925.2. NCBI lineage: Eukaryota > Metazoa > Arthropoda > Insecta > Coleoptera > Chrysomelidae > Chrysolina > Chrysolina oricalcia. The sequence continues at coordinate 64,585,607 of OX101812.2, forward strand.
TGTAGAATTTTTAAAACTATCTCCGATTATATTTCTTCAGCTTCAGAGTTACTCGAACACGATTCTGACGAACTTTTACTTTGGTGTTCAGGAACCATGTTTGTCGGATCACTCTGGGATATCAGCAATCATAAACAAGGAACTGAGTATTGCGAAAAATAATTCTTTTTGTGAGAGAGTCGTCGCAACGTTTGCTGTACAGAAATTAAGGAATGCATCAGGGATATGTTTAAAGATAATGAACTCGATGCTGATCATCTGGCAAATTTTATAGAGAACAGTTATGATATGATGAAAAAAAAATCCAAAGAAGAAAAAATCGTCACACAAAATGGTACGATGATGAGCTAAAGGTTAAAAGATCAGTTTTATCAAATATAGAATTGATATCTGAACTAAGTAAAGACCTAGATGATTGCTGGCATATGATACATTTTGAAAGAAACAAGACAAAATCTAGCAACGAACAGTCGTTGCCGACCGATGATGAATCCTTTACTCCCATATACACCTACTACGTAGGCTTATTATGGCAAGTACCTGTCAGAAAACAACTACGTCCCTGGCTAAGACCACGACGGGTATTGAATCAAAGTCTTCGTTTCATGTAATAAATTACTAAAAAGTGTATTCAGCTTCCCACCTTCAATCAATAATAATGAAATTAAATATTTTAAAATAATTAAATTATTATTATTCTTCTGATGAAACCAAAAAAAAAAAATATCTCCGATAGAACCCACGCTTAAAATACAATGGAAACTCCGACGATAAAAACGATTTATCCTCGCATAGAAAGCTTGCATTCTGTATATCCATATCACTTACAAGTTGAATGGCGACCTTCGATATGTATCGATATGTTCCGAGATCGTAAAATGAATAAAACATCGCGATGCTTTTCCGGATTTACCATAATAATTCGAAGTGGTGTACGGTATGCGGAACATTGTAGTGTGTATATTGACTTTTAATGTTTTGTTGTCGAGAGTCGACTCTGCCTAAAAGTTATCTGTTTGCACGGGAAAAGTTCGAGAAACTGCGCTGATGCATAACAGGGAGAGAATAAAATTTCCTTGGAATTCTTTTACTGGATAGGTGCGGGATTATAACGTGTCGTTTTCCATTTGTAAGATAGTTCGTTAATGAAAACCCCAGTTTTCGCCCCAGCAAAATCGCTTTGTGGAATTTTTTGAGGACGCAATAGGAAAAAAATTAAGACTTTTTTGTTTTTTTTCGAAATATCTCGATTATTCAAGGAATCATTTTATACCCAATGGATCTTTTGTAGAGATTTATGAAACCTACAAAATGAATTTTCATATTACCGGATCGCCGGGAAAACCTCGAAAATCTGTTTTTCGAGGTTTTCCCGGATTTTCTCAGTGAAAAATGCACCGATCTGGTCGTATAAAAAAACATTTTGTAGCTTTTATAATTTTCTACAAAAGTACATTCGACTGTAAAACGATTTCTTCAATACTTTTTGAAATATTTGCAAAAAAAAACAAAAAAAAAATAATTTTTTTTTCTTGTTTAAAAAATTCCACAAAGCGATTTTGCTGGGGCGAAAACCGAGATTTTCATTTACGAACTATCTTATAAAAAGTTAGCGTCTTTTATTTCGTGTGAAAAGAGCCTCTTATATTTATTTTCAGCTTGGCCTAATTATTTTATATATTGATATGATTTGAAAATGTGTGATGTTTTAGATGAAGTATAAAATAGAAAATAACGAGAGAAGATTTGTACAAAACCGTATAAAGTTTATTACTTTCAAGCGTGGTTCGTTTTGATCCATCGGAAACAGTAGGACGAACTTGAAAGGGCTCTTTTATCAGAGTTAAGCAGGATTTCAGGACACAGCAAACATCAAGACATTCAGACTATGCTAAAAATCCAAAAACTAAATAAAATAGAAAAGTAAATGAATATATTTTGAAAAAAAATGGAATATCACTCTGTATAGACAAACATAAAGGCAACTGACATGACAGTATGAAAATGACAGTCATGAAGTTAAATTACTGAGAATAGTCATGGTTCATTTATTTATTTATTCATTAATGAGATTTTGTTGATTAGTTAATAAAAAATGCTTGAAATCTCAGTGAAAGAAAAATATATTACCTAATTAGTGATAAACACTGAGTGACAGAAGATTTTAAATTGAAAAGCCTTAGCAACGAAAATTACTGAAAGAAATTCAACAAGTATCTAGTGAACCTGAGAGTAGGATTTTTTTTAATTAAAGAAATCTCACAAAAAATACTATTGACTAAAATTGTATACGATACTTGGCCAGAAGTGACAATAAATCAGAGAATACTATGAAATATGTACATGAACAAAAAATACTTCCAGATAATATCCAGATTGACGCCAACTTCATAAACTACTAACAAGGTAATAATATAATATAATATAATATAATATAATATAATATAATATAATATAATATAATATAATATAATATAATATAATATAATATAATATAATATAATATAATATAATATAATATAATATAATATAATATAATATAATATAATATAATATAATATAATATAATATAATATAATATAATAATAATAATAATAATAATAATAATAATATTTGAACCGATAAGGCGCTTATTTAGCTCTAACTAGATTGAAATTATTAGGTGCAGTGACGTCTCATTGGGCACCACAGCCAACACTATTGGAAAAAAGTACGCCTCTGACTTTTTTGTAGTTTTTTATTGTTTTAGATTAGGCAACTAAAAACACAACTTTTTCGTCTCCTGTGTTTTATTCATATCTAGCTTCGTTTCTGAGAAAAAATAAGAAAAATCACTATAACTCATTCTAATGTCTCATGAACTATTTCGATCGTACAGTAAATGAGGAAAATGTCCACCTTCTTATAAAATACACGACTGTATTGATTGTCTGATACGTTCAAAAATACCTGGAGTAGTCTTTAATATGACATTGCAATTGTCAATTATTTAGTACAGTAGTTTCATGAACAAGAGCCTTCAGATAACCCCATAAATAGAAATCTAGAGGATTGATATTAGGACTGCGAACTGGCCAATGTTGATGTTCTGCATTAGGGTAGCCATTAGGGTAGGTGATGTCAAGATGCTGACGAGCAGGAACATTAAAATGAGCTGACCACCGTCGTGCATAAACCACATGTTGCCACTTACAAGTACCGGTACTTCTTCTAACATTATGGGTAAATGATCTCGCAAAATGTCCGTGTAGGATTCATCTGTTGATCTTGCTGTTAAACGAAATGGGCCAATTTGGTAGTCACCAAGAATTTCTACCCAAACGTTCAGCGAAAATTATGGCTGAAAATAACATTCTCTTATAATATGGGGATTTTGAAAAATTTGCCTCATCCGTAAATAAAAAATCCCGAAGCAGTAGAGCTTGGACAAGCTGTATGTGATATGGGATAGGAGGTTTCTTTTTAGACCTTCCCGAACGGTTTTTGGGCTGACTTCAAGCTGCAGTGAAATCTTCCTGGTACTATTCGAATGATCTTCTATCTCATCAAGTATAGCTTCTTCTAGTTCAGGCCTTGTTATCGTTTCTGAGTTTCTGGTGCTAATTGACAACTCTGAATGTTACTGATATGACAATACTATCACGTCAACTGCTCTCCAAAGCAGGTGTTCATAGTATGCAATAGAGTGGCTTCATTTATTTTTCTCGAATATGAAGCTAGATATGAAGAAAACACAAAAAACCAAAAAGTTGTATTTCCAGTTGATAAATCTGAAAAAATAAAAAAGAAACAGACATTTATTATCAGTTATACTAGTAGGAAACAAATGGTAGTACATAGTAGATTAGGTTTTTGAATTTCAAGTTTCGATAGGATGTTTTGCTTAGTATAGTTGGATTTGATTTTTGGAATATTAGTTGATAACCACAAATTCATTTTATTATTATTGTTACATTTGCACACTATAATTTTTCCACGACTACAAAATTTATCAAAATTTCTTTCAATTTCTAATACTGCAAAACATTATCAAAATATTATAACAATTACTAACAAAATTAAATCTATCGGTTACATAACAATATACTACAAAATGTTCTGAGTGTTTTGATGGAGGAGTGTTTCAGCTGGATATTTTATAATCGCTTGCTTATATGTTTTTCTCAGGGTTCGGAGTATATATATCCAGTGATATATATCATGATATATATCACGATATATATCTGATATATTCGATAATTTTATTTATTAAATTAAAAATGTTTTCCATCATTCTAAACCTCCAAAAATATCTTGAAAGGACCTTTTCTTCTTTCGGTTTGGTTCAATCGGATTTACGGAATCGCTTGGGAAACCAAAAAGCCAGTAGACTGGTTTTTATGTTCAAGTGTATGAATCAAAATTTAGATAAAAAGAAAACCAACCTTGACTGGGCATGGAAACCAGCCATATCTGAAGATTCTGACGTAATTGTCAATAATAGGAATGATATTGATGTACCAGTATCAATATTGACATAATAATGTTATTTAAAATTCAAAATCTATTTGTTTTTAGTTTTTTTCTTTTTAATTAGAGTTATCAATGTTAGAAAAAGGTTTTGTTGTTTGGAAAAGGTTTTTAATTGTGTGTTTGTGTTGAAATAATAAAATAATGTTAAAATATGTTTATTTTATTAATTGTTTTTGTTTTTTCTTTTTAATTAGAGTTAGAATAAACCGTTTTGTTATTTAGAATATAGGTTTTTGTTAATGTATTTGTGTTAAACAATAGTTTGTGCTAGAAACAATGATGTTTTTTGATTAAATAATTGAATTTTAAAAATGATATATATCGGATATATATCCGATATATATCGGATATATATCATATGATATGATTTTTATATAAATATCATGATATTTTCGGACCCTGGTTTTTCTACGGGAGTACGGGAATTCAATTTTTTCGCACGCCTTTCAGCATAGCATGCTCATTCAGGTACTCCATACAATGAAATAATAATCGTAGAATCTGAAACAATTTAGTCTATCTCCCCCAACAAGACAGATATTGCCTTTCACATAAAATTTGCAACACCCTGTATATATTTCAGAACTTTACTAACGTTTCGTCAGCTCAAATTCGAAAATTCGATAATCTTGATCTGGAAAGTTAAAAAGGTACGAAAACAATAGGCCAAGGGCTGCAGTGGAGGGCCTGCCACGGGCCTACTCACTTTCAAACCTAACCTTACCTAACCAGACCTGAAAAAGTAGACTACATACAACTGTCCTCAGAGTTGCATATTGTACTAGCTTTTCTATGAGCAAGTCTTAAGCAGGTGGAGTGAACACATAATTAATTGAATATCAGATTAGAATGACTCGTAATGTCTCCTCCCTTCATTTTTACATATAATTCAGAGAGCTGGTTGGCCGTTAGCGTGTAGTGAAATAATATGTTTGGTTCTATTATGTTCAAAATACTCTCATTTAACAAACAACTTCACAGAATAACCCTTTTGTGGAGATTAATTCAGCTATATGTGATCTCAATCATAACAATGATTTTACTCACCTATACCCTGCCTCCTTCGTCTTATTGGTGGATACCCTAGTATTCTCAATAACTATGAAAACATTGGTTGTTTCGACTGGATTCAAATTATACTAAATTATAAGGAAACTCAATAGGCTTTGGCTGTATTCAAATTCATTGGCTAGGAAAAGTCATGTCTGAAGATAGAATGAGTATAGAATGAATAGATATGAAAATTACTAGACAATTAAAATATTCGAAATTAGAACTGGAATCAATATATTAACATTTACTATAGACTTTCTGAAATACTTCTAATCACCAAAACAATGAAATTAAATGTGCAAATAGGTTATTCAAAACTCGAAGATGACAAAACTAACTCTGAATGCAATCCTACGTATTCATCTGTACCAAACACCTTTTCATAACACACATAGATATCAAAACACGTTTCTACACGGCGGCGAACTAGTGACTTGACTTTAATGACTTTAAATACGAAATTGCTTGGTTCGGGATCCGAGGCCCGAATAACTATATGAAAACTGCACATTTACTGACAATTTACTTGAATAATGATAAAAACGCAACTGACTCGAAAAATGACTGAAATTCAAGTTACTGGTTCGGAAACTATATTGCAACTAAGTTTTTGTGGATTCTCAAAAATAAGCTCGACTTACTTTCTTCCCCTTTAGGGTTACTTAATTTTTAGCCACGCCCTTCGACATAGTCGCCGTAAAGGGCTTTTTGGATACGAATGAATCGTTTGTGTGACAACACTAATAGCTAGACTTTCCCAAATGATAGCTTGGGTGGACATCCACTGTAAATATTCATCAACATATTGTATCATTCTTGAATATTTAGCTTGGAAGAAAAATGTCCAAAAAACTTCCATATTCTTTCGAATGACTTAAATACTATCATCGTCCCTAACCCTATAGTAACAAATATATATATATATATATATATATATATATATATATATATATATCTGCATGTGACATATCGATTCGATTCCGTTGTTTGATCGATTACGTATTCCTGCATTTTAAGTTCGGAGAAACTGTTTCAATCTGTGCTATTTTCACTCCTTTGTCCGCGGTTTTAAAAATGATCATAAAAAGTAGAAATCTCTCTTCAGAAAAAGAAGGAGTTTATGGCAATACTCGAGAATATCGTTCCTAACATAATTTTTTATTTTGTTGGGTTTCGACTTGCAATAGACAATTATTCGTCACTCTTATAAAATTGAATTGTATTTTTGGGAATACTACAGCAAAAATCTGGTAATGGTTTCTTTTGTTAAAAAAATGTGTCGAACAGATGTGATCTTATTGAACGATATTCTCAAGCACTGGTGTACTGAAAGAGTTCATTTGTTACAATATTCTTTTTATTTTCAAAGTTCGCACTCGATAAGTGCAATGTATGTTCTAATTATCCGTTCCCACGATCACCAACTTTCCTAGAAAAGGTCACCCTATATATTTATTTGAACGCATTTACATTTTGCAACGAAAGCAATTCACAAGCCCAGATGCCGAACTTATCTATCAAGATTTATCTTTCCGCGTACCGCGAATGCTTACTTGCATTCGGTGTTAGAACGACGAAGCACGAGATTTAAAAAATTTATTATGCTTAGACCAGCCACCTCTTCGAATTTGTTGCGTTCAAAATCGAGGAGGTGCATTAGCATGAGTGGGTACGAGACTACGTCGTCTGTCAGCCGATTGAATAAATGTTGAAGTATATTTTAGGGCAAATCGAATGAAAGAGTTATTCGTTTGAATAAATAAACATTCGAGTCACAGTTGATGTTATAGGCCAGTAGATGTGACAATCAATTCACATTAATTCCAGAAATTTTAAAACTTCAGTGGTAGAAAGATAGATAGATATATTTATTACCATTCTTGCCATTTTCACAAATGTGAGGTTCGTCAATAAAAAAAATACACAAATAAAAAATATCAGAAATCACAGTTATGAAGTAGATAAAATAAAAGATATCTAATGGGTACATTCAGGTTAAATTGTGCAAAAATTCCTCCCATTTAGTAATAGTATAGAAAACATTTTTGACAAGTATATTTGTTCTGTTACCAGAAATTTTTTTTTATCAAGTACCTATATAGAAAAGTTCTCTTTTTAAAATAATTTTTTATAATATTTTACATTATTTCTTAATTTCATTTTCAATATTGACACTTCTATGCATTTGAGGTAGGTAGAAAATTGCATCGCGTTAATTTTGTTGACACACCCGAAACTTTTCCTATTCACCTCCAATACCTGATGTCCAATGTATGCTCCGAATGCGCATCGAAAAAGTGTGACGGACGACAAGCAAGAAAACGAACGAAACGAACCCTACGGCCCGAGGTGATCGCGACAGTGCGTATATAGACAGTCAACAGCCCTTGCTGATAACAAAAATACAATTTCATGCAGACGTGCCAATTTTGCGTTACTAAAACGCATGCATACCTTCCTAAGACCTCACCTGAACCAGGGTAAGTCAAAGTTCAAACACCTTAGTTAATGACGGATTTTGATATTTCACACACATATATTATATATTTGAACAATCATACATTCGGACGAGGTAAAACAAATCAGTGTCCCTATTGTAAATAATTACAGTTTTAGCTAGCGCCAAGTGATTGATCGACAAAGAGAGTTACCGCGCGACGCGAAGCGAAGCGAAGCGCGGTAATCTTTGGAGAGCGGCAATGACAATTTGTGCTCGAAATACGCACATGTTTTTTTTCTACAAACGCAGCTCTTAGACATAAATTGATAGACACTTCATTCAACATAGGCACATAATATTACCTATCAGAAAATTTACACTCAATAGTATTCCCAAATGTATGAGCTATCCAATTATCCAATAATTTACATCTCTAACAAAAGGAAAAAAAGAAAAACAAACTAACATAAAAAAAATTGCGAGTCCCGAGTTCGAACTCACGCCAATATCGATAAATCAGATTAGTAGGAAGCATTTCTAACCTTAACAGCACCGCAGTTCCTTAGAGTGCTTTGAAGTTCTAGCTGTTTGTTTTCTAGTTCAAACTTTAAATGGATCGAGTGAAAATCAAAACGAGCATGGTATTGATATTTATCTATTTCTACGAACATTGTCATGCTTTAATGCAACAGCCTTTGTGAGATACTATTTTTATTCGAATGGAGGAATTCATGAGCTACAATTCAGATGTGACGAGTTCATTTCTAAAAAAGTTCAATTCAAAAATCAAATCGATGCATATTACCCAAAATAGCAAAAATCCAATTTTATAGCTCGAAAACTGGTCATAGGATCGATCTGTGAATTGAACTAGGTAATGAGGAAGCGAGGATCTACAACATAATTTGAGCAGAATTAGCCAAAAGCCATTTTCCGTGGTAAATGTGCGGGGTCCTTTATCAGAAGATGTAAACTTCTTCCAAAGTTTGTAGAAATTTCGCATTTTTTGCGCTCATGATGCGAAAATTCATTGAATCCTGATTTTTGACTCTTTCGTTCAGAAAGGAGGGTTGCAAAATCAGACGCAATATCATTTGAACGCTCTCTTCATCCCACTGAAGTAACAAAACTTTCGCAATTACTATCGAATTTTGGAAAAATCACATCTTAATCTACTGGTTTATTATGTGTGAATCAAGATATGATGAACAAGTATTTATATTGTATGGTTTGAAAAAACACATTACTCTGATGACATTTTCACTACCAGAATCAAATAAATGAATAATAAAGTTCACAAACAATTAGTGAATTCTAGTGAATACCAACAAGCAGCAATTTATGGGAATAAAAATGCTGTGTTTGGAGAAATAATGTTTGTGAAATCTGTTATCACGGGAATAGTATTTTCACAATCGAGTAGGTGAAAAACCGATAAACACCGTGAATAATTTTAATAATTGGTGTTTTTCCTACATAGGGTGATTTCAATCCGGCTGTCTGTATAATATATTCGACAAAAAACTCATAGAGTCAAATTGAAGTAGAATTAATTGGGAGTCCTTTAAATTGATGAAGTGTAAAAAAGAATTATACCTTGGGTTAACTAGAAATAAATTTAATTTGCTTGGTGTTGACTTAATTTTTTTCGAGACCATGATTTTGGAAATAGAATGATAAAAAGATTACTTCTCCACTGAAACTATTTCATCGACTGTGAATAGTTGAAAGTATTTCACAACTTTTCCTAAATTTTTCAACAACGCATGCACTGCTAAATTATGAGTCAATAGCTCTAAAAAAATGTGGTAAGAGTCAAAAAAAAATTGAAATTAGAACTGCTAATTGAAAATAATAATAGGGTGCAAAATTCGTTTTGCTATTTTATCACTGTTATAGCAGCGCCAGTGTAGGTTTTGAACATCTATTATAGAGTGGTGTGTTACAAACTTTTATTATTATTTTTTTAAGAAATCGACACCCTGTATATTCTGGCAAATTGTTATTGAATATAAGAAATGATAGGGTCCCAGCACAGATCCTTGAGGAAGACCCATATTTATATCATATTCATCAGACATTTCGCTTGCAATTTGCACATAAAAACACTGACTACAATTCCTACCATCTCCGGTGTTGTAACAGGAAAGTAATCTATACTGTGTAAACCAATTAATATGGTATAGGTACAATTTTTAGTATTTATATTGAAGAAATGTCTCAACTCCCTAGTTTTATCATTGGAGTTTGTTTTGCATCAAAATGTTTGAGCAAGTGATATACTATTAGTTATTATTTCACCATTTATATTAGCTGAATCCCGTTTATTTTTTGCTCACTTTTCCTTGCTATATATTGAGATGTTTACCTCATTTGTGGTTGTGGTTAACTTCACACCCGTAAGAAACAAAACAATTCATTTTTTTCTACTTAACTTGAATGTTTCGTTTAATGATTTTTTTTTATTTGCAGGTGGGTTTCATTATCTTATATCAAGCTGAAACTGTGAGTATGAAATTTTTTCATTCTGATTTTCGAGGAGTACCTACATAAGTGTGAACTTTCATTTAAATTCTATTAAAATATCAATGTTCAATCTCAATATTCTTTTTTATTGTATCAATATCCTAACTCAGCTCCTATGAACGTTGAAAAATGAATATTTGGATATATTGATCTGGAAACTCAACTACTGAATTGCAAACATTGAAATACTTATGTAATTCTCCAAAATTTTAAACATTTCCATTGATGAATCACCTAGTGGCTCATATCTCCAATTAATCGTTATTTCTACCTAGACTCCCATAATAATTGATCATTAGGAATAACGTGCAAGTTTGGAATAGACTTGTATTGACAATATAAAGAACTCCCGGATAAGGTAACTACTTTTTTTACGATGAGAGAACTTCACATTTTAATTGGCTCTCTTAAGTTTGATTTCGTCGATATGACCCGGATTTCTCAAAGAAATATAAGTGAAATCATGCAAAAATAATTAGTTGGAATACATATTTCTCCCAAGCATCCTATTGTCACGATCCAACAAATCCACGAACCCTTTGTTCGATTTCTTATAATTATTGGCTTTTATATTGACCCTTCTTCAGTCATTATTTTCTTTGGACCTTTGAACAGTGCTACTCAGACAGGAAAAAGGAATGGAAAAAGTGTTGAAAAGAGTTGACAGGTGACAAATGCTATAATTTACAGCACTCTTTTTTTAACAATGTTTTAACCTGTGGAACTTAATGAATAGTTTGCTTTTTCACCTTTTCTTATCCATAATTCAAATTAAGCTGATGATGAACCTATGTAGGTTCGAAACGTGTACTATTCCTACTTCTTACCAAGTGATGATTATTTACTTATCATCACACAACTAATCGATTACGATAATAAATTGTGGGAGTTTTTCTATACTTCGCAAAATTTGCCAATAATAAAGATGGGCTAATTTCATAAAACTATACCCATTTTATAACAATATATTTATTAAAGCAAATGTACTTGGATGGGCAAATGGTTGCAACATACTTTAACCAAATGTTTAGTTTGTAAAAGCTGTCTTTTTCACAAAAATTTTGTTACAATTGTTACATTTTCTTACATGCTTTAATTTTATCTCATTCAGTCTGATAAACAAGTTGAAGAACGTGAAAAATAGAGATAAAGCTCCTAAAAAAATGAGCGATAACTCATTGGATTCGGATTGACCACTAGAAAAATGGTTTCCAAGGATTTACCGTACGTAAAAAATTGCAATTGTTATTTACTAGAAAATACAAAATCTCAGGAATATTTTGCATCGTGACAAGAATTTCATCTTAAAAAATTTCAGAATCTTCACGAAACAATTTTTAGTTAGCACTTCGGAAAACAATCATTTTATTTCAAGACTTACTGCGAGAAAATTAGTGGAACAACTAACAGTTCGTGAAAATTCATTTCATTCAATACATTTTATCAACAAAGAAACGTCAATCGATTCAGAATGGTCGAATTAGTATATACTGTAAATTTTAATGGAAATGACGCCTTCATTTAGAAATAAAAAATCAAATTTATCTGATCCGAATTTGATTTGGAATCACGAAAAACAAATTTGAAAAAAAATTGGCATGAAGAAACCCTTTCAACTCGATTTGAACTTTTCAATTCGAGAGCAGTTAGAGATAGGACAATTCGGCAAACGTGAATCGATTCAGAATGGTGGAATTGGTAAAGATGAGGAAATTTACAATAAAAATGTTCGGACTCCCGGATCTCTGTTTCCATTATATATAATTTTAATTTTAAGCCTGTTATTCAAAAAGTCATACAATTGTTGATTAAAACATTTTTTTCAGTCTCCGTTTTCATAAATAATGACATAAAAGTTAAAATAATTGACCTAAAAATTGTTGACTTCCTGGATCTCTTTTAATATACCTGCTCAACAAGGTCACACAATAAAAGTTTATTATTTTGTTTATTATAATTTTATATAACTTAAGAAAATCTAAATATCCAAAAAATAATCTTAAATAATTTTTTTTTGACGAAATGTTTTATTATTGCTGTTTTTACATCTAACAATGGCAGTAATTAATACTGGTTACAATTTGTTGATGTCATTTGTTTATAAAGGACCACGCACACACCTTATGGGAAAAAGTCTTTCGGTGAAAATGGCTGAATAGAAGTTGATATGTCAAAACAAAATACAAGTGAAATACATAGTGTTTCACACAAGGACAAGGAAGGCTCCATTCAATTTGAATAGGTAATTACTCTTTTCGAGGATTCAATCATGATATCGTCCTCAACCTAACTATGTCGTAATAACTGAAGGTTCGGAGATAGAGGGCGCCAAATATTTAATTCTGTGTTTTTGTAGGATTTATCAAGCTATAAAATACGAATATATTTTGTGAGTCACTCAAATAAATAAATCTGATATTAAGAGGATATTGAGTATATTTCCGTCGAATTTATGTTTGAACTGATTGAACCCATCTGAATTCAAAGAGAATTCATTCATAGGCAATATCCTTCGATTGTAAAACCTAGAGGAACGTATATTGTTCATAAATTGTTGGATATCTTATAATTCGGTGACATTATGGTAGTATTTTTTTCTGGTACAGATTGTGACTCCGAACAATTTCCGTTATTACTATTTCCACTCTGAGGAAGTCGTCACTGTGAGAATTGAGATAAGCTATTTTGAAAAAAGTTATTTGAGATTATTCATATTTACCTATGCTTGATCTACAAACGGACACATGTGAACTCGGCCACTTGGGGATTTTTAATTTTCTCAATCAAAGGATGTTCCAAAATACGGTATGTAATCGGCCGATACCAAACCTGGGTTCATCTTCATTATTTAGTATAATCGAACCAGAACGAATTAACCTTACGTAGGTATTTGAATGCGTGGAAACTGAATACACACATTTTGTAAGAAAGTAATTAATCAGTGTAATCAAACCAGAACGAACTAACCTTATGTAGACATTTGAATGCGAAGAAATTGAATAATTGTGAGAATTATTTAGTATAATCGAACCAGAACGAACTAAACTCACGTAGACATTTGAATGCGAGGAAATTGAGAATACACACATTTTGTGAGAAGTAATTATTTAGTATAATCGAACCAGAACGAACTAACCTTACGTAGATATTTGAATGCGTGGATGTTTATAGATGTCTTGAGTAACATATAACTTGGACCCTTCCTTATTCCAAACACTCTGTATTTATAGCTTCATTATATTTTGGTCGATGGACAAACCATTCTGATTGATCCTCAATGGTCAACTCAATCAACTTTTAACCTCGTAGGCGAATTCCATCACCGAAGAATTGGATATATTGTTGACTACCCTGTATAAAAATAACGGCTTTCGTTTCCCATAAGGTGTGTGCGTGGTCCTTTATAAATTAGTTTTATTTCCTGAATGCTGTCCTGGAAAAACAATGATTTAAAGAAAAAATGTTTTTCTCAAATGAATTTTATGATTGTTCATAACCGTTTTTTTATATTTGGATCTTTAAATAGTTAATTAGAACATAAGTTCCTTTTTAAAAATCAAAATTTCTACGTCTTAATAGGTAAACAAAAAAATCTCAATAAATAGTTTCATTGTTCATTAACTTATCAATTTGTTATAAACAAATTCTAATAACGGTTTTATATACAAATACAGTTTTATATATATATATATATATATATATATATATATATATATATATATATTGTAATATAATAATGATTTTTATATTTTGTTTTTATTTTTGTATTTTATGATTTTGTAGAAAAAGTAGATAATGTTAGAAAAGTAGAAATGTAGAAAATGATATATAATTTTGGAAATGACTTATATTGAAATGAAATGTTGTATTTTGCCTAGCAATAATAATGATATAAAATAAAATTGTATTTTTGTGAATTATCTGCTATAGTTGAAAATAATAATAAACAGTATTATTATTATTGTTCAGATTTGAGATTTGTTAGTTGTAGAAATTAGATCAGAAAAATCACTTTCGTAGATAAATTGTAGTATACAATATTGAAATTTCAGATTGCCCTTGCTAAATACTTACTCTTTCTTGTAGATTTTACCTTTTTCTTACTTTTTCAGTTCCCTAGCTGCTTCAAATCGGTACGCCACATGAAAAACTCCTCATCTCAGGGTAGAATTCAGGAAAAGGAAAATTTTGAAATGTATCAAACAAATGCAATTGTAATGAACTTCCACTAAATAAATGTATTATGCAAATCAAAATCACTTTCTTTATTAAATTGAAATATGTCAGAGAAAATGCAAATACCATCAAAATTATTGTAGTCAGCTCTTACTCTACCTACCCCTAACCATTAGCTAACTTATTTCTAATGTGACAGAAAATCTGCAATGCAAAATGCAGAATATCACTAATATTCAGATTAAATTAACGTGATCGCAAATTTAGATACTTCCAAACTGCGATGCCTAATTCTTTTCATTATTTTTTTGCACTCTACTTGCCTTCACCTTGGTTTCGGCCGTGTGTAGGTCAAGAAATAATAAAAAAGACTACTTTACTAATTACTATATACTAATTGAATAAAGTTCTGGAGGGTTAAAAGTTTTGTTGCACTATTGGGATGAAATTGTTTGTGATTGAAGGAATACAAGTTCGGGAGTGTAGAAAATCAGGTTATGGTGCACTTTGTTGGTGGAAAACTGTTGTTCTTATGAAAAGTTCGAAAATCTACCTTAATTTGGCTGCGAAAGGACCATTCCTGTAGCTGCTTTTCAGTTCAAGGATTTTCTATATACACAGGGTTTATGGTAAGCGGTTTTGCTTTACCTTTTTAGTCAATATTCGTTTGACAGCGTTCGTAAAGGTTTTCTGGCACAGTCTTGGGTTTTACTAGTGTATTTTATAATTTTTCTTCTCTCCCAAAGATAATTTCCACCGCTTCCTTTCTGCTACCTTGTTGATTCCTCTCATTGTCCTTTTTTCCTCGTTCCTAGGTGATTTTTCTTGAAATTTTCGAACATACTGGATCCACTTTCGCGTTTCGCCTCACTAATTTTCACTTTCTTTTTGATATGCCTTATACTAATAATGAACAACATTATTTCATAAATTCTTATCTATGATTGTCAACAATTTGGCTAGTTTTCTACATTTTCTTTATTTTTCTGAATTTTTGAAATGTTACTCCCATGACAAGTCATTTTTTTAACATCTCAATTCCAACGTACTTTCTGTTTTACAGTGTCAAATAACTCAAATATGATATACAAAGTGATTTTATTTTAAATAGCTAGTTTTTCCCAAATTTATTTGAAAATCATTGTTTTTCAAAATTGTAAATTGAATTTGGATTTGTTTCTTGATTCTAATGAGTTAACTGTTGTTCAAAATTTATTATTTTAATTTTAGTGCTTTGAAAAATGGCATTCTTGAAAAGGTCATGTACTGTCCGTCGTCTTACGATTACTTTCATGTTTTGTCAGTATTTCTGTGTCGTTTGGTTTGGTAAAAAGTTTTTCTGATAAAATTTTGTTATAATTATGAAGTTTTCTATAATATGAAAGATATTGAGTAAAAAAAAATAAGTATTTGCTTGGGCTTTCTGATGAAATTTTGAGATAATAAAAATTTTGCAATTGTATTTTTCTATTTAGTTGATCTAATTTCATAAGAATATATATATATATATATATATATATATATATATATATATATATATATATATATATATATATATATATATATATATATATATATATCTAAGTAGAAAAAATATTTTTTCTGTTTTTTTTATAACATTTTTCAATATTATTTTTAATTTATATATGACTGTTTTTGTAATTTTTTTAAGTTTCAGAAAAAAATCTTTGTCAGAATTTGTTTATACCGAATAGTTAAATTAATGAACATTAAAACGATGCATCAGGAGATTTTTTTGTATACCTATTGAGAAGTACAAATTATGATTTTTAAGAAGGAAATAATTTCCTAACTAATTATTTAAACAATCGAAATATTAAGAAAACGATTATAAACCATCAAAAAATGTTATTAGTAAGGAAAAATAATTTTTTAAATCATTGTTTTTCCAAGACTGCATTATAAAATAAAAAAGAATCACAAAAATTATTTTTATTTATTTGTTTATAACTAATTTTTAAACAAATTATGGCAAAAAATTGTAACCAGTATCAATTACTGAAATTGTTAGATGTGAAAACAGCGATAATGAAACATTCGTCAAAAAAAATTATTTAACAACAATTTTTGGATATTTAATTTTTCTTTAGTTATAAAAATTTTTAATGAACAAAATAATTAACTTTAATGAACTTTTATCGAGTGATCTAGTTAAGTAGGTATATTAGGAGGGTTCTAGGAAGCCAATAATTTATAGGTCAATCATTCTAACTTTTACGTCGTTATTTATGAAAACGGAGATTGGAAAATTTTTTTTGATTAACAGTAGTATAACCTTTCGAATAATAGACCTACACTTTTTCCGTTGAATAAATGATAATAATTGAAAAATAACTAAATACCATTTTCTTGAATCATTGCAAATTATGCACTGATGCAAAACTCCTTTTTATCGGTTTATGAGCACGTGAACTGAATTGTTATTGAATCACAGACCACAAAACTGAAGGAATTAAAACCAGTGTTTCATCCCAACAAATTCACTGCAGTTTTATTTATTGACAGCCAAGCTCTATCTGAAACTCCAGCAATTGAAGTATCTTCCTACTTATAACAAGACACGTCTGTACGTTGTCTTTCGCTGTAGAAACTCCATAAGATCGAGCCAGAAATTTTACACGAAAAAAGCCATTATCTACGAATGAGCCGTCCAGTCCTTTGTATCCTTGTCTTCTGTTCGAAATGAAACGAGCTCCTGAATAGTTTTATGATGAGAAAATCTACCGGTCGTCCTCAGGCGACGAGCCTCTTCTGATATCTTCTTTTGCTACTCTTATCGGTGTTATCAATCTTGGTGGAGATAACCGCGATTCAATCCGGTAAGAGGCTCATATTTTCTCCCTTTTGAATATTTTCGTCGCCAAAGTGTGAGGTTTTATGGGTGTATTCAAGGAGTGAAGCCATTTTTGATGTGCACGCCAGAACATGAGACGGGAATCTTTGAAAGGATATACTTATTATTATGATTGCTTTGAAATGTAATGTTACCTTTTTATGTTCTCGAATAAGTGAAACACCTGTTTTCGGATAACTGCTTTCATTCCCTGCCAATAAGCAGCCTTACAAGACACTTTAATTACGCACAACAATGTCAACTAATCAACTATTTACTATACAGGGTGTTTAATTACTGAAGGCTGATCCTAAAGGGCGATTATCCTTGGATGAATTCTTTATATGAATGAAGGTTGTCAACTGCTTTATTTCTGAGATCCAGAGAGTTGAAATTAAAAAAAAAATCAGTTTTCCCTAGTATCTCTAAATACGTTTTTTATTTTTATTTCAATTTTGTTACATACAAATTACTTATGCATAAAAATAATTTTTTCCTGAAATAAGTTTTCTTTTTAATTTTTATCAGTGGATTCCCTATCTTCATGCCCTGCAAAATTTCCAATCAAAATAGTAATAAGCCTCTTTTTTTAATGAACGTTATTTTTATAATCCAGTAGGACACCAAATTTCATTGATGAGTCTTAATTAATTTTCGTATTTTTCAAGATCAGAACTAGTCAGAAAAATGATTAGCGATTTTTTTGAAAAAAAATCTGGATACGCCACTGGATTTAAGACGTTTCCAAAATGTTTATGTTAAAATTGCGTTGGAGTGCATCCATCAATAAAAAGTTATGTTGAAAAAAGAAGATATAAAAATAGACCTTTTAATAATCAACCTACCACTTTAATTTCAGCAATTTTGTCAGAATTTCACAAAAATCGGTAATAAATAAAAACATTTTGAGATATTATATCAAATATGGCGATTAATGTAATTTTAGAAATGTTTAATTTATTTTAATTTTATTCTCTCATAATTCTTTTATTAATCAACAGATTTCGATCCGTGATATTTCCAAACTTCCTAAGTCCTGTGTTGCAGTCAGATAAAAGTTCTGAAATTGAAGTGGTGGGTTGATTGAAGAGAATATTTTTCAAATTTTATTAACTTTTCAATGATTGATGCATTCCAAGGTAACTTGACATAAACCATTTGAAAATGTGAATCCAGTGGAGAAATTTTTTCACAATTTTGACCTTGAAAAGTAAGAATAGTTGGCCCTGAAAATGAATTAACATTCATGAAAACTGGCATCCTAGAAGATATCAATACTTTCTCGAAACTTTCCAATACGCGTCAGTTTCTGCAAATGATTCATCCAAGAAGTTGCCGAAAATGCTGTATTTGTCACAGAATTTTCATCCTGGGCCGAAGCTAGTTTTCCTAAAAAAGATTATCAGAAATATTTAGCTATAATATCCCAAGATTGATTACTGCGAAATAATTTCATTATAGTTTTTGAAACCTTGGTGCTTGGTAACAGCCCGACGCCTTAGGCAGAGGGCTGCTCATAATCATTTTTGAGCTGAGGAATCTTCACATGCAATCGTGGAATCTCATTACCAGAAGCAATTCTCATTAAATATGTGGACTGGAATTATTGGAGATTATTTCACTGTACCTTTTTTCTACCACGCTGATTAAATGGGCATAAATATTTTGAATACAATTTTCCAATTCTGTTGAAAGATGTTTCTATTTCAATTCGAAATCACACGTGGATTATGCATGACGATGCATCTGCTCATTTTACTGTTCTGGCACGTGAATATTTTACCAAAACTTAAATAATCGCTGGATAGTTCTTCGGGGAACAGTAATGGCCAGCTATATTCCCAGACCTGAACATTCTAAATTAATTTATTTGGAGACATCTTAATTGAGCCTTTAGTATGCAATCTACTAATTCAAACTGCGACAGAATTGCAAAATGGCGTAATAGTTTTCCGTGAAGCTACAAGTAATACTCCAGGAATTTTCGCACGCCAGTCATCGAGAAGAAGGATGAACATTTTAAACAATTAATTTGATTTTAGCATTTTTTGTTCAGAATTACTAGGTTTCCATAAATAAAATAGTATTTTTCTGCCTACTTATGAAACTAAATAATATCTATTATGAAATTCGAAAAATATTACCCAGATGCTTTGGTTACCACAACTTGTGAAAATGAGACAAGTAGAAATGATTGCATATAGGGACAAACAAATTAGTGCATTTATTTTTGAATGGAAAACGTCCGACACACGAAAAAAGTGCAAGAGATTCACTTTATAGGAAGATAGAGGTGATCATAAAAATAATATCTATGAAAAGAATACAGTGGCGTATAATTTTTTTTATGAAAATTTTTGCAGGGCTTGATAAAAGATTTTATTATTTAATCACATCACAATACTCCTTCAAAACCAAGAAGATCAAAAAGTCGAAGTCCTTCGCGAAATTTCAGAATTTTTCGTAAATTTGCATTAAGAGAAAAGTTGAAATAACCGTTTTTTATTTCCTGTTCTCTCTGGTCAAGATAGACAGCATCGTGATTTTCAATTACTTTTTTATTTTCTCAAAGTACTTACCATCTCATAGTCTTATGATACTCATCTTGTATATTTAAATTGTAATACCAAAACAAAAATTACTATTTAGTACTGAATTCGCTTCTGATCTCTAGTGTTAATCAAATATTGTAACACGGTTTATGATAATCTTCGATAGTGGTTTCGAAAAACACTTTCATAGCAAAAAAAGTGGAGAAACTTTTTTGAATTGTGTTGGTAAAAGCCACTTGACTATTATATCGAAATGAAAAAGTTCATCTCAATATCTTCCATCTGAATGGCTATATCCAAAACTTTCCATAAAACAAACCATTTACAAAGTTTTGTCGATACAACTTACACAAAACTTTCAAAGTAGAAAAAACTCTGCACAACAGCTTAAATGCAACATTTAGTATTTCCTTTTTATATTTTCTCATTCAATAGCCACGGAAATGGGGATGGAAACGATACTCAGAAAAGAGAAAATGAAGCTTTCGTGAAAAGTTTTATTATGATGTGCTAAATAACGAAAATTGTTTGTTTTTAATTTCGTGAATCGTTCCTTCCGAGCAATTTGCCGTTCCTGACTTTTTGTAATATAGAATGAAACAACTATATAAGGAGATTTCTACTTGAAGCACGTTTCTATGATCGCAACGAAATAACATGATTTCGATTGCCACGAGCTTTAATTAGCTTTAGGCTTTTATTATGGCAACTAAGCTGTCAGAATGACAGGGTGGCTCGCGACTAACTGGTGGAGACGAGAGTGGGCCATAACAAAAAAATTGAGATGAGATATAAGAATGCGGGCGCCAGATATACGATTTCAAGCTAACCCTACAGATTATTTATACTGATTTCCATATAACACGAACAGTATTAAAAAGTAAGTTACCACACTATAAATGATAAGCAGCTTACTGTTTGAAGAAGTATAATTATTGATATGAAAAATTATAGTAGAGAAATGGTTGTCACGGCTAAATAATTACCTGAGTATTAATAAAATCATAGTGAGTGGCCTTACAACTGGTCCGCAGGTACAGGTCAATGACCAAATATGTTTCAAACATCAACAAACCTCATAGGTGAGTTTATACAGTTACTAGTAAGTAGAAAATGGGTTAAATGTATCCAAAATGACACACAAAATACATCTACCGCTGTAGGGTAGGAGAAAGGAATATCTCTTAAAGAATCCTCAATAGTATGGTTCACCTTACCTTGTAGCGTTCACACATTAGCATTGGTATAAACACTATGCTCTAAACAGGATATTAGTACACGGTAGGATACTTAGGCCCGGTTTTACCAAATGACTTTCAATCTCAGATTAATTAATCTGGACTTGATAGTGAATCTGGATTAACAGTGTTTCCCGTTTCACCACAACTCAATCATCGGATGAAGATCGCGATGAAACCGCGATTAGTTAATCAATGGAAATCTGGCGTTTCGTATCATGCGGAGCAA
Organism: Chrysolina oricalcia; assembly: GCA_944452925.2. Taxonomy (NCBI): domain Eukaryota; kingdom Metazoa; phylum Arthropoda; class Insecta; order Coleoptera; family Chrysomelidae; genus Chrysolina; species Chrysolina oricalcia. The sequence goes on from OX101812.2 coordinate 64,607,187, forward strand.
GTCAATCCGATTCAAATAATTACCATAATAATCAACTTGAACAGGGTTCATTTATATTTATAATAATTAGTTTAGGTGTCTAGTAGTTTGGTGATATGTCCGAACATATTGATAAGTCGAGGAAACGGAGGGGTCCTATATTTAGTATTGATGATACTGATTTATATATTTCAGAAATATTTCCAAATCGTCGAGAACAAGAAGACTGACAATGGAACCATACATTCCAAAAATAGTTGTTGGAATAACCGGAGTCTGAAATATAACCCTACTACAGATGAGTTTCAAACGAACACTTCGGCAATAGAACGAGACACGCAGGTTCCTAAAAAGTTTGCAACTAGGCCTTCAAATGCAACTGCAGAAGAAATAGCACCAATAAAGCAAACATAATATAGAACATTCTACGAGGAACTTGCCAAGCAGAAGGCGACCTGTTATAGAACAGTCTGCAAATGAAGAACGTAGCCAAAAGGTTGAAGGCCTTGTCATCGGTGACTTGTCATGCCGAAAAGAATCATCAGATGGTGATGGAAATTCACCTTGGAAAATTGAGACGAGATAGTTTGAACAAGAATTCTCCTCCTGAAATTGAAACATACCACGAAAAGCTTCAAAGCTTCAAGTAGAAATGATGTATTTTTATTTTTTTTTGCTTTCTTATTTTCATTTGTTATTTTCGTTCATTTCGATTATACTGAGTTGACTTCTGTATTTGAGTGAATAACATATTATATTCTTTAATGCATAGGTGTGTAATTAATATTTCTTCAAGTTTACATTTGTAGAATTTTGAAAATTAATAATAAAAGTCAGTAAATAATCAACTCTTTATCTCAAACAATCAAAATCCGAAACAAATCCAGATATTTTCAGCTATTGCCTTACTTCTGGATTTTGAACAACCACTTCGTATTCTTCCTCACCTGTTTCTTTCATTGTATCTGAGTTGCTGCTCCAGTCTAGCCAATTTGAAATAAACAAATAAGATATCAGCATCAGTCTTGCTATTTCAATAATTCCATTATTCAGATACCTCCCGGCCACAAACACCAACCTTGTAAAGTATTGTCTAACAATAGTTTGTCTTTCACGATGATGAGGGTAATCTCTTCTCCTGTTCAGTGTCTCACCTAAGCCTACAATAGGAATTCCACCCATGTTCCCTTGAGCCATAATGGTTTTCGATGGTGCCGGTAGGTTGTCGTCAAACTCGGGTTCTAATGGTTGAACACCTTCTCCTCGGCGTCGTAGGTCATTATGAAGTACTGCTTTGCCACTATTATGGGAAATGCTTTGTCTAATTTTACTCTCAAACCTAATGATACCACAGGAAATCGTCTCTTCCACACACCAAAAATTCGTTCCACAGGGTTCCTAGTTCTGATCTGTGACTCGTTGTATAACTGTTCAGCAGGGTTTAAACAATTTTCAAACGGGGTCATCAGATGTTTTGTACAGGAATATCCACTATCTCCCACTAGGACAGCAATTCAATGTGGTGCTCAATATAACCCAGAATTTGAAGCGCAGCTATTTTCGAAAGACGAAACCTTTTTTCAAAATCAACAGCATCCACATTCTGAAAATGATATTCCCGTTCTTTTATCCACCGAGGACGTGAAAAACGAATTAATCTTCAGCCATTTCCACGAAATTTCGTATTTTCCGTAGATTTGACGTCAAGTTGATCTCTACTTGACGTGTCAATCGCTCAAAAATGGCCGATTAACACTGAATCGCGATTAGGTAATTAAATCGCGCTTTGCAGTATGGTGAAATGGCTCAAGGCGTTAATCTCGATTTGAAGCTTCACTTTAGAACTGAATCGTGATTAAGGATGTTGGTGAAACCGGGCCTTAGTGCCAGATCTGGTACTTGGAGTGCAAAGTCGGTTCGACTACGGTGGTACAACCAGGTTGATCGTAGCTGCAATGTTGCTTCTTTGACAGTCTCTGCTACAAGTACAGGAAACTAGGGTGGTACAACCAGGTTGATCTTAGTTGAAATGTTGCCTCTTCGACAATTTGCGCTAACAGTATGTCTTGAAAAATAGGGGTCATGTCTGGGAAAATAGGCATTAGCCTGAAGAAGAAGGGAGGATGGAAGCTCTACTCGTGTTTGGCGGTTTTCACGAGCTTTTCTCATTTGTTTGAATTCAACAAACCACTTCCATTCCTCTTTTTCCTCCTCAGACATTACTTGCCGAGTAGAAGGGATTTCACTATTCGTGCGGGCCGTTTGATGAACGTTTCCGCGTGCAAGTGGACCGCCTTCAATGCTATTTCCGGTTCTAGCTCGAGAGACATTGACCCGATATTAGTGAAATATTGACAGGAGTGCGGGGGCGGTTTTGTTCGAACGTATTTGCTTCGTTCATTCTTGAATCTATTTGCAAGTCTGGAGAAATATTGAGTGAACTGGAGGTCCCTGAACGTAACGTATTACGTTCTAAATTCTGGAATGCTTCAAAAATTCGGCGTGGAGTGCCGGTGTTTTTCGGGGTTTGAAATTCCCCAGCGGGTTGACCGCCGAAAGTCAAAGGTCTGTTATCAAAATATTGAGCTGAAATTTCTCTCAGACTCAAATCACGCCTTGCATTCTGATCAACAGAAAAATTGTTTCGAGATTTATCATCATTGTCTTCATCAGGACAGCCCACAACGTGACTTCTATTCACATTCACATCATCCATACTACAATGCAAAGGGTTTAACCTAGGAGATGCAAGTGAATTTAAAAGAATCGCTTTTTGATAATCCAGGTGGTAACTAGATTCTGTGGCATTATTTTCGACGCGACGCGATTCAACAACCACTTGTGAGCTCTTCGGGAAGAGTGCGTGGGGCATGCCTTCTTTGGCGGCCACGCGTTTTGGGGTGCGACGAAATTAGTGTTGAGTAGTTTTTATCTTTTTTTCGATATCAAGTTACTGTCAAACTGACTCGGAAAATTGCCCACTGCGTCACATTCCTTAGGAGATGCCTCCACGTGAAACAATTACGAATTTTCGGTCCAGTGGATGCTGGCTATCATCTGGCACACTCTGATGTCTAGTCAGCTCTTCGTATCAAACCTCATGCCACAAATCATCACCCCAACAAAAGTATTCCTGTCCCATGTCTTCAGTTTCCTGTTTCTCTATTCTCTGGCAACCGGCGAACTGAAAGCATTTACTAAGATGGGCAATATGATATGTTAATTATTGAAGCACTTTGAAACCCAGCTCTGAATTATTGAGTAGTTAAGAGTGCTGCGGAGAGATTTCACACCGAGCGGAGTTTAATAGAGATGTGATTTGAATTATAACGCGACGTGAGTGGAAAGTTAATGATCCTGCAAGAATTATTGGCGTTTTTGTTCTTCATTTATATGTCTCATGTCGTGGAAAAACGCTTGGATTTTCGGATTCTAATTCTGGTCAGGATTTCAGTATATGGTGAAAATGCGGCTGCTAGTTTCTCAAGGGGGGTACTAACCGAACTGGACATCCCATATTTTTAGATGAAATGTGTTAATTCGTACCATATACTGGGTGCTTCACTCCCTTCGCCATCCCTTTTTCCAGTATTTGTATTGAAGTGTTTGTTTTGGAGTTAATGAAGTAACGATAAATTGAAAAATTATCTAAAATATTTCTCTTCAAATTTGAAATGCATCATCCAAATTTCAGTTATATCTATTTTATGAGGGATCGCGAAACATTTAATAGAAATAATGAAATATAAGGAAATAAACAATAACAAAGTCACAGCCAACTTTAAAATTTTTCTTTAAATATTTTTTCAAGTACCTACATTATTTATAGTCATATATGAAGTAATGAAGTGACGATAAATTGAAGAAACAAAACATCTAAGATATTTCTTTTCAAATTTGAAATGCATTTTCCAAATTTCAGTTATATCTATTTTATGACTGATCGTGAATCGTCTTTCATTTTATTAGAGACCGGGAAACATTCAATAGAAATAATTGAATAGAAGGAAACCAACAATAACAAAGTCACGGCCAACTTTTAAATTTTTCTTTAAATATTTTTTCAAGTACCCACATTATATAGTCATATATGAAGTAATGAAGTGACGATAAATTGAAGAAACAAAACATCTTCAAATTAGAAATGCATCATCCAAATTTCAGTTATATCTATTTTATGACTAATCGTGAATCGTCTTTTATTTTATTACAGACCGGGAAACAGTCAATAGAAATAATTGAATAGAAGGAAACCAACAATAACAAAGTCGCGGCCAACTTTTAAATTTTTCTTAAAGTTTTTTTCAAGTACCATTATATAGTCTTATATTAGTCAATGAAGTGACGATAAATTGAAAAAACAAAACATATAAAATATTTCTCTCCAAATTTGAAATATATCATCCAAATTTCAGTTATATCTATTTTATGAGGGATCGTGAAACATTTAACAGAATGAATGAAATAGAAGGGAACATACAGTAACAAAGGTACGGCTAACTTTTAAATCTTTCTCTAAATTCATTTTCAAGTACATAATATAAGTTGTTTTATTATATGAGTTAACAAAGTGACGATAAATTGAAAAAAACATTAAAATAATTCCCTCCAAATTTGAAATTTAACTTCCAAATTCATTTTATTAGGAATCGTGAAACATTCAATAGAAAGAATTTAGTAGCAGGAAACGAACAATAACAAAGCCACGGCCAACTTTTAAACTTTTGCTATTTTTTTTTTTCATGTTATTTCAGTTATATAATCTTATAAGAGTTAATGAAGTAGTGACAAATAGAAAACAAAATATTTCTGTCCAAATTTGAATTGCATCAACCAAATTTCAGTTATATATTTCATTCTATAAGGGATCGTGAAACATTCAATGGAAAGAATGAAATAGAAGGAAACAAACAATAACAAAGTCACGGCCAACTTTTAAATTTTTATTTCAATTATTTTCAAGTACATTATGGTTAAATAGTCTTATATGGTTTATATTGTGGTAGCTGGTAGCTCAGTGGTTCGATGCATTGTACGTATGTTTGATGTGTTGGCCGTTGAATCTTCCGCTTTCATCTGAGTCGGTTCGAATCCGGGGTACGAGGGAATTTTTTTCAAGTACATGGGTATCGATAGGCAACCTCATTCCTTGTTGTGTAGCAAGTGCGATGTGAGTTGCCTAGATGCCAATCCCTACGTCTGGTGTTTGCTCGAAGTGTGCAACCGACCACCAGGGGTGGTGCTGAAGGTTTTCCAGGTTTTCCTGCAGCTGAAAAGTGAATACGCCACCAAAAATCAGTAAGTCGCTCCGGAGCGCCGCGACAAATAATAATAATAATAGCTGTCCTCTACCCGCACAGGCTACTCCTTTGGGTACACTCTTCGAGTGTTTATGAGAGAGTACTTATTATTATTATATGTGTATTTCTTCGGAATAACATTGAGTTCTATTCGAGGAAGTGACATGATTGAATAGAAGGGTCAAGGGTCCCAATATTTATTTTTAATTTTAATTTTCGCTAATTCCGAAATTCTAAGTCAAAATTCTAACAGTATCAGAATCAATGATATTGAAAAATAAAACAGATGCCATAATCCATAGAGAGTTTATGAGAAGTATCTAAAACTGAGATGATATAAATGATGACTAAATTTTGAAAAATCACATTGTATATCCAAATTTCAGATTAGTTTTTATTTTAAACACCATGTATAAAATACGGTCAAATCATTTGATTTTTCGTAATCTATGTTATACGACTCGAAGGTTGACAAAAATATTCTATAATTTGATAACTTGATAGAAAAAATTATTAGAAACGTGCAGAGAACACCGGATCTCCACCAATATTCAAAGATGAATTTCGAGATCTCAATACATGAATGCTTTTGTCGTGCCATCGTACGAGGTCGAATATTTTACTCAAAGTAATATTCTCGAACATATTGGAATAAAATAGAGTCGTCGTATTTCAATTCGGATTTGATCTCGTTCACTTCGAGAAAATACTAAAGAAAAGTATCCGAAACAAATGGCGGCAATGTTTCATGGCAATTGATTCTTCGCTACTTCGTACCTCCATTTATTCGGGTTTCGATAAAGCCGAGGTATAGTGATAAGTGCGGTTTTCTTGGGGTGGCCATTACCTTTATTATATGCAAGGGCATGATGGCAAGCTCGTGGAGTCTTCAATTATCAAAATCGAAACAACTCAAGCTTTATACAGTGAGGAAACCTATGATAGAATAAAATCCGTATCTCCTTAACAGAATTTTTTTTTTAAATTAAATATTCCGCCTCAAATAGGTATTTTCACCTTATAGTTGATAGAACTGAATGCAGCTCATTCAGCTGTCAGTTTCTATGGTGTTGATCCTAGCTCTTCAGATGATGTGGTACTGCAGGTTTTTCCAAGATACCCTGCAGCTTCAAAAGCAAATGCGCTACTGTATTCCAATGTCGCCCCGGAGCCCAGAGTCCATTTTTTATATTTAATAAGCACAAACTAATGCAGATTACGTTATTGATGTCTGTTTTCATGTGTTGTTTGAAAATGTTTTGAAAAGTTATTTTTGTAATAAGTTTTGGGAATTTCAATAAACACCCGGATATAATATTTACGAGTAGATAAATAGATAATGTTTATCAATCCTTAGAGATCATTAGCATGACATAGGATAGGTCAATATCAATATAGATATTAAATATAAATACAAATATACATACTTATATAAATAAATAATACGATCAAATAAATAATACGTTTGGATATACAGAAAATCAGACGATATCTAAGACATAAAAGCATGAAAACAGTGGTACTTAAAATTATAAAGAGATATATAAATAAAAATTACACATAAGTATATAATACAAAAATTACAAAGAAAGTATATATAAAAAGTGAGAGTTGAAATAAAAATACGAAACCAAAGTAGAGTCAAGAACGTGTAAGCGCACTGATTCAATCTACTGAGTGAATTCATTCATCTAGGGAATACAACTGATGTTCTTGGAGATTCTTTTTGTCGCACTTTTGATTTTTTTTCGCATCAAATATACTTCAATTGTGGCGGTAGCATATTGAAGAAGAGAGATCCAGCATATACGGGAGATTTTCTGAATAGCATTTTATTGGATTTTTGGAAATGTATCCCATTTATTCCTTGTTGGGTAATCGTGAACTTCTTTGTTTTTCTTGAATTTGTGAAGGTTATGAAAGGTGTGCATCGGTAATTTGTATAGGTAAATACAAGTGCATGTCATCGTTTTATTACGTGCAAAAGTTTCTCTGCTTGACTCATTGTAACCGAGATCAAATATCAAGCGGATGAATCGTTTTTGTATTACGGACACACTAAAAAGTCAGTGGCACGTCCACATACTACAATATTTGAGCTTTCCGTTGAGTAGATCAGTGTAAATGTTCACCATATGTGCTCTATGAAAGTTTTCTTTCAGTGTTCGGAATATATAATATAGTTTTCCGAGTCTCTTACAGATTGCCTCAACTTGCAGATTAAAATCTAAATCTAAACAGTCTACTATAGTTCCTAGGAACTTGGTAGAATTTATTGTATCTAATTTGGTATTGTTGATTTCGAATGAAAGAGAATTTGGGGTTTTGCATCTGTTTGTGAATTCTACACATACCGTTTTTTTTTCAGATTATTGATTTGGTGATTATGTTCGCACCAGGCAGTAAAATTTTCTATAACAGATAGAACCTTTGCCTCAAGTTCTTGCAGATTCACCGCAGAAACAATTATCGTGGTGTCATAGGCATGAATTAATACGTCACCATCGTGCATTGATTGAGGTTGATCGTTGATGTATAGCAAGAACAGTAAGGGACCTAGAATTCCCCCCTGGGGTGTACCCAACATAAGGGCGAATACATCCGAGTAGTCGTTATAAATTTTTACTTTCATCGTTCTTCCAGTGACATAAGAAATCAACCATACTTTTATGGGATGTGGCGTCTTTCAGTTCACTTCAGCATTTTTTAGTAGAAGTAGATAAGACGATGTTTTATTCATGTTTTCTTGAGTCGTATTAAGTTTCTCATAGTGAGAAAAAATTATCAACGCAAAATGTCTCTTCTGACAACTATGACAGCACACAAAGACCATTACATACATTATTTGCATTCACTGGCAATTTGAATTTGGAATTATTTTTCCAAAGAAATTGGAAAATGAAAAAAGTACCCAATCCATGCTTATTTGATTAAAGATGTATTTTCCCAGTCAGAAAATGCCACGCCAATATAGGCTAATTCCAGAAACTCATTTGACTACGAAATACGCAGGAAATCAGATGGGCAGCTCGACGAAAATGATCTATCGGTTTTAATATTCTTCACTCTCGGAATCGTATCTGCAAATCTTTGTGAAAACGTGGCATTAAGGTTTCCATAAAGCGGTTCATTTAATTTTATGTGACCGTGGCAATGCTGTTCTGGCAGTGTTATGTGCTTATATATTTGACAGTTACACTGGAATGGCTGGCGTATTTCAATTTGAAAGGCGGTGTCTCATTTGCCAGAAATGTCTTGATGTTTCGGAAATAAGGATTTTGAAACGGTAATAGACCAGTGCTGATGCATTTTTGAGATGAAAAAATTAACACTATAAGACCTACTGGAAGAGAAGCAAAATATTGTCGAAATAATGGAGAAGGAAACGGGGTGAACTTTTAGGGGTTGAAACTGATATTTCACGGTTTTTCACGATTGACGACGAAAGTTGACCTATCGAAAGAGTTGAAGGGCAAAGTTTGCATCCCTTTTTTCTTTAAAGTTAAATAAAAAGGAGCAATGCAGACGGCAGCTCTTCGTCGGTAGGCACTATGGGTTCGTTTATACTTTATAACAGAATTATATCATTGAACAGTAACAGAATGGTCACAAAAATAAGAGGGGGCGCCAAAGCAAATTTTAATATGTCCATGTCAAAGAGTACTTACTTGGGAAGTTGTGCAACCGAATAAAGACAATTAGATGTTATAACCAAAACTATAAGAGACTTTACCATACGATGTTGTCAAGTTGAAAAGTGTTAATCAATAAATAAATAAAACATAAATAAACACACAAACATTTAATATGAATTAATCTTCACTGGTCAGAGTAACAGTTTCTCAAAAATAAGACTGATTCTAATAATATTCAATATTCGGTATCTGTTGAATCTGAGGTTAAAATTGTAAGATTTAATTAGGAAATCATTTTTCCCAGCGCATAGTACTATGTGGTGGTTTACAGATAGTCGTTGAAAGATATAAACTTCAACCTGAGATAATATCAATATATAATAAATAATTAAAATTGAAATTGTAGGATTTCATCCAATATGAAAAATTAGAAAGTGAAACCTGTTCCTTTGGTGACACCAACGTGAAGATTTTTGGACTACAATAGTCCAGTTTTCTTAAATGGTTCTAAAGATAACTCAAGATAACTCATTTTTCGAGGTTGCAAAGTGCTAAAATTGTATTTCACCGTTTTCGATGATGCCCGACAAGATACGCCTGCATAAAATGGGGCTGTTTGGCCTGGTTCTCACTCATCGAATAATTTAAAAGTATCCGAAGATCGAAAAAAGTATTCGGTATTCGGATACTTACAAATTAGGCGACGGATACGGATACTAAATACAAAATTCGAAAAATATCCGAATACAGCTCTCGAATACTCATAAAGTATCCGGATACTGTATCAGAATAAAGAAAAGTATTCGGATACTACCCAACTCTGAGTCCAGTTTTGAAGCTCATACTATGTAATTTGATTTCAGGAAACTTTGCCCTAATAATCTCGTTTTTGACATTCACTGAGTAAACACACTTCTCTGAGGTTACAATTTTCCTACTTTTCTAGTGTTTTTTAGAAGTGAAAGATGCTTGCGAAAAGTTTGAAAAAATTCCAGGATGGTCCGAAATCCATCAAGTACCATTTTTGATTTTCACCCTGTGAATTAATAGCAGCCAAAAATCAAATAACTAATGTATTTAAACATTTAGCGGAAAATCCATATTTTTACCTAATCTCCTGGTTATTTTTGTATTCAACTATTCTGAATACATTCTCGGTTTGAAATGAAAGCTGAAGTCTCACTCTTCAAATCCCGTATAGTGATATATCTTTTCGTGAACTAGTTTTCAAAGGCCAGGTGTTTCTTTTGTGTCGATCAAGGAGTATTGGGGAGGAATTTCATATCACCAAAATAATTGTGAATAAGGTAAAAATTCATGCTTAACTGATGAAGTGCATATGCTAGCGTACCAATCCCTGGGAATAGGAGAAGTGATAATTTATGTAAGTCATAGGAAATATTCCTGAATTGAAGAGAGACGATCTCGATGAAATAGATCCCTTAACATGAAGATGAAGAAGATGAAGAATAATTTAAAATAAATATATTGAGTTTCTCATTGTAAACCAAAATGTTGTTTTGAAAAATGTGAAGAAAATAATACATTTTCGAAATGATTCTTCATTTTTTACCATGGGATTTTCGATCAAAAGTCGTACTGGATAATTTTTTTTCCTTCTCATCAATTTTTCGAACAAACATTAGATTTTTGGGAAAAATGTATACATAGGCATTTTTCTGTTCCCAACCTTCCTAGCTTAATTTTTGGTCATTTGATATTTTTCCAATTTTTAAGATTTTTCCGAGTTACGTCCGGAAAACCGGAAAATTTTTTGAACCGGATTTTCTTTAGATTTTCACAAAGTAGAGCCCGGAACTCATTGGATTCCTGTTCGTCTGTTATAGAACTAAGCCCATACCAAATTTCATGAACTTCCAATTCAATTTGGAGTTTGAATGATTTTTTTTTACTCAGTGAATACGTTAATTTGTTGATATGTGTCCGTGTAGGTGAAATATTTTCATATGAACCTGCTGGGGAGATGAAAACCTATTTTATCTTCAAAGCAATATAGTGAATAGATACAGAGAAAACTATGTTTCTCTTCATTGAACTAATGAAAATTAATAATGATTTTCGTTTCACTTACAATTATGTTGGTACTAATTATCGCCGCGTTGGAATTTGTTTCGCTAAGAATAATGAAAAATTAAGTGTTGTATACGATGAATGTGGAGGTTAATTTCGTAGAATTCATTTGACCTCCTTCCGCCCCTCTATAAAATATGAAAAAAAAAATCTGGCTCTCAACATCATCTTGTTGGGATTGTTTTCATGAAGAATATTGCAATATGAAGTGTTAAATACGTTAAATGTCTGCCCGAGCAGATGTGCCTATGTACATTACTCATTCTTTCTTACATTTATTTATACTGCTCGTAATTGATTTTATTGATGTGTTTATAAAAATTTATATTAGTTTTGAATCTTCGTTCATCACCTTCGGAATCATTTTCATCGTCGTATGACGTGGTTTTCATCATCCACTGAGTCGGTTTCTGTAAAAATAAAATAAAGATTTGTAAATTAATTCAATACAGAATGTATTATTATCAACTTGCCAGGTGTAAGTCGCTAAAAAACATGGAAGTTGATCTCCCTCAACTAAAAAATTTTGTTTGCAATCTGAAATGGATATGGAAATATTGCAAACGTTTTTTGAACCTATTGGAGACGTGGATAGTAATTTTTAGAAAACATATCTTTGCGACCATCACAGATTTCGGGAACATCGTCTCATTTTATTTCGCGAATCTCATTTTTAGTAGCTACAATCACACAAGGTAAAAACTCAAAAGTTTCTAAAAGTATGAGCAAATAATACTGAGAGGTAGTTGAAGGCTTTGAAAATGGGCAGCTGTCTGCGGTCACTCTTTGTGATTTGAGCAAGGCCTTCGACTGTGTCTCTCACAATATTCTTTTGAGCAAATTAGCTGACTACGGTGTAAGAGGTATTACACTTTCTTTATTCCAGTCTTACCTCAACAATCGAAAGCAATGTGTAGTTCTCAACAATAACGAACAATTGGTGAAAACAGGACTACCCCAGAGCTCAGTACTGGGGCCTCTTCTTTTCATCATATATTTCAACGATTTTTTTCAACACATTTTACCTGGTAAATGTGTCGTTTTTGCTGATGATAGCACACTCATTTGCTCTGACAAAAATTGCCAAGGATTAGTTGCAACAATGAGACTTTTGGAAAATCAGGCAGAAAAGTGGTTCACTGGAAATCTTTTGAAATTAAATAAAGACAAAACACAAAATCAAATTTTTTCGTCTGATAATAAAGTGAAAACAGGCAAAAGTGTAAATCTGCTAGGGATTACCTCAGATGATAATCTCAACTGGTCTTATCATATTGATGATCTATGCTCTAAGCTTTCTAAGTACATATTCTTGCTGCGTCAGTTGAAATTCATAATTAGTCCCAAGATTTTGTTGACAGCATATTACGCTTTTTTTCATTCACATCTCCGATATGGTATTATTTTATGGGGAAACTCTTCTTCTTCGGATAGAGTTTTCAAACTTCAAAAAAGGGCGGTTCGAATAATTGCGAATGCAGGTTATAAGGACACTTGCCGACCTATATTCAAGGATTTGGGATTGATGCCCCTTCCTACATTATATATCTATCACACGCTGCTTGACATCCACGAACATGTAAATGAATTCAATACTAATGCATTCTTCCGTGATTACAGTACTCGTAGTTCAGCACTCATTAGGCCTTCCAGATACAGACTGCATAAGTCTGCATCCAATTCCGTCAATACAAATCTGTATAACATGCTTCTACAAATAATAAAAAAATATACAATCCAAAAAATCAAAAATTTTATCAAAAAGGAATTAGTCTCCAAGTGTTATTATAATGCAGAAGAGTATATGGCTAACCCACCTGTTGTTCCAGTGTCCAACAGTTGATGTATACATTTTGTTTATTTATTGTATATGTGTATGTATGTGTATTTAGTGTATTCATGTCGTATATGCACATATACCTACATACCCAGTTGTCTGTATCTTTCTTAGTGTAAGTACTTATACATTTGTGTGTTTGTATAATATTTTTATGTTTTTATTCTCTTTTACTATATACTTCTTTATACATTATAGATATTTTAATTTTTATGTGATTTCCTGATTTTAGCATCAGGCCTTCTTGTATTCTTGACTTGCTACAAATGTTTTTATTTACATAACGTAGTCAATACATAACGTAGTCAAATAAACGCTATCTATCTATTTATCTACTGTTATAATAATGAATGTATTGAAAATCTCCTTATTTCAGAAGTTTATATTCTTGCTCACTCTTGACCTTCCATACTGAACTAAGGATATATTCCACTGAGTTGAACCGAGCAAAACTTTATATCTCTCATAACTTACGGCAAGTCATCTGGGAGAATCTGTCTGGAGTAACGCTATGAAAGTGCAGAAACATTTTTACGTTGCCAAACTGTAGACTCTAGTGGACTGAACTTTTTATATCAGAGTCAGATTTATCTATTCATCCGTTCATGAATGAGCACTCAAAATAAACAGAAAACAGCAGTAGTTAGCAGGACCGGAGGCGGCCAAACTTGATTTTGGGACAAATATAATGATAGACTGCACAGTCAAACCGAATGCTTTGTTGTGCATATATAAATTTGAAGCCATGCTTTTTATTTACTTTTTTATTCTCCATATAGACAAATAGGACATGAGGATGAACATGAGGACGTTTTTTTCATCTCCATTTATCAGCTACCTACTAAATTTGGGTGAAGTTCAGTGAATTTAATTTTTACCCACTTCCAGTTGTCCGAAAAATATAAAGGACCCCGCAAACTCCTTATGGAATTAGGATCCCGGTGGATTTTTTTTGAATTTTTGGTATGATGTAGTCCATGTAATTCTCAACCAATGTTACCATTGCGCCAACCCAAAAAAATGAACAGTATTGCTGCTAGTGGGTGTTGAAATCACCCCTTGCGCAGATTACATTATTTATTTTTGAACCAGGTTAGAATATTTTCACTTGTTTTATTGTTGCTGATGTTGCACAATATTGTGCTGTTTTATAAAAAAAATTCTTACCCCCTCCCCTTTTCCCCCCAACTCCTATTACGAAACGCAAAAAAAATATTTCTCGGGTGCCTTCAAATGTATCGTCGAATGTTCAAATATGCCTAAATAAGGGAAATAGCAGTTTTTTATGATTATCCCCCCCACCCCCCAAATGACACAAAACGAAAAAAGTTCGGTGGATTTTTCTGAATTTTTGACATGATGCAGTTCAAGTTATTTCGAATAGAAATTAATCGGGTAAAAAAACCCAAAAATGAACAGTTTTCATGCTAGGGGGCGTCGAAATCATACCTTGCTCAGAATAGACTAGTCATTATTATAGGCGGAACAATATCCATACGTATTTTTGTTTTATTTTATGCCGAACAATTGTGTAAATTTTTATAAATTGAAAATCTAAAACCTCCCCCTTACCCCCAACCCCTATTTCAGAACACGAAAAAAATTAATTCAGGCACCACCTCAAATTCATATTGTGGATGTCTGATTTTTATTTATTTTCAAGATATTAGCCCAATTGATTGAAATTCAAAAAACATGAACTACTCCCTACTAAGAAGTCAGCGAACTCCACCAATATTTTTCTGAAGGGAGGGAAAGGTGAAATTAAACAACTGTACGATTTCTTCAATTTGAGCTGATTAAAACATGTATTTTGACAAAGCATTTACAACTAGTAGGGAATACATTTTTTCATGTTTTAAAATAGGGGTAGTGGTAAGGGGGAGGTTTTAGATTTTTAATTTATAAAAAATTACACAATTGATCAGCATAATCTAAACTAAAATACGTAGAGATATTATTTCCGCCTATAATAATGAATAGTCTATTCTGAGCAAGATATGATTTCAATGCCCCCTAGCATCAAAACTATTCATTTTTGGGGTTTGTCGCCCAATTTATTTCTATTCAAAATAACTTGAATTGCATCATATCAAAAATTCAGAAAAATCCACCGAAATGTTTTCGTTTTGTGTCATTTGGGGGGTGGGGGTATAATCATAAAAAACTGCTATTTCCCTTATTTAGGCATATTTAAACATTCGACGATTCATTTAAAGGCACTCGGGAAATATTTTTTTTGCGTTTCGTAATAGGAGTTGGAGGAAAAAGGGAAGGGGGTAAGAATTTTTTTTATAAAACAGCACAATATTGTGCAACATTAGCAACAATGAAACAAGTGAACAAGTTACCGGGTTCAAAAATAAATAGTCTAATCTGCGCAAGGGGTGATTTCAACGCCCCCTAGCAGCAAAACTGTTCATTTTTTTGAGTTGGCGCAATGGTAACATTGGTTGAGAATTACATGGACTGCATCATACCAAAAATTCAAAGAATCCACCGGGACCCAAATTCCTTAAGGAGTTTGTGGGGTCCTTTGAGACACATATCAAGGACCGATCACGATACAAAAATTTAATAATAACAATCATGTTTGTCAGAACGGTATAAATTTTACAATCGATTATCAACTTACTCTAAACATAGCTCAGAATTGAATGACACTCAATATTATTGCAAGAATTTCATAATAATGATGCAATAATAATGTTAATATTTTGGAATAATCCTTGGATAGGGTTGATGTTCTTTTCAGTTTTTTTTTTGTTTTTTTTGTTTTTTGTTTTTTTTTTGTTTTGTTTTTTCCGTTAACCAGCTGTCGTCCCCTTACGAACGGCAGCCCTCAAAAGTCGAAACTTGTGCGAGCCAAGGATTAACGAGGTCTTACCTTTTTACGTGCGATTCCTAGCACTTTCTCGGGCCATCAGAAAAAATTCTGCAGTCGCCATGGTTTGAACCACCGCCGACCGGCAGCCAGTGACTAAAACACTGTCGCTTTAACCACTCGGCTACCTGGCCCCATATGAACCATATACAAAATAAATAGGCTGTGGTGATATTTTTAATGACCCATTTTTTTATATATTCCATCTAGACTTATCGCCGATCCTATATGACTTAAATTTTGTGAAAATAATCGATCGGTTTTTTCGAGCTCGTGTTGTTTTTTTTTCAAGTGCCCAAATACTATGGTGATGTCGAAGTCAAGAATTGAAAAACCTTCACTCTAATGACTACCATATTTTATTATGAAATGGTGAATTCCTAACGGCAAAACTATCCATAACTCTTCTCTTTTAAAGTCCTCATTTGTTTATTTCCACAACACCCTCGAATCGTTAAAAAATTGTTGATAGTGCATTTAGAATTATTCATTTTCTCGTAGATCCGACGTTTTAGCTGTAATATTTTCACAAAACTTCGTGATTGAAAATGCTGTTTTAGAGCTCTCGATATGCATCCCAATGGTTCAGTGACTCAGCACAACTCCCGAAAATTATTGCCAGCTGTAAAATTTTG
The DNA here is from genome assembly GCA_944452925.2 of Chrysolina oricalcia. Taxonomy (NCBI): domain Eukaryota; kingdom Metazoa; phylum Arthropoda; class Insecta; order Coleoptera; family Chrysomelidae; genus Chrysolina; species Chrysolina oricalcia. The sequence goes on from OX101812.2 coordinate 64,623,548, forward strand.
ATTGGCTTTTTAAAATATTGCTGAATTCCATAACGAGTCGCAGCCTTGTAGATAAGTTTATGAACCAGCAATTTGTGGAAGTACTAAAAATTGAATTATTAAGAAGACAATAACAATTTAAATTTCATCGTAAATATCGCCGCGATTATATGGAGTTCTCCAGAGGTTTTGGTTTATTGCTGTGTTTGTGGAACTCCCAGTCACAATTCTTTATCGAAACGAACATAAATGAAGAGATAAAAATGGAGGATATCGGAAAAATATTCAAAACGATGCGCTGCGTTGATTCAGAGTGCACTGAGGAAAATTTGTATTAACCATACTTAGAAATCGAGTAACCCCAACAAGATACTCTAATAACCCGTGGTTATAAAGTGGTTATAAAGTCGACTTTGCTGATTACAATTCACATAGGATTAGAAGAAGTTATCGAATAATTTACTATATACTTGTGGCTATTAGACAATGGGTGGTATGATTAAAAAGAGTATTTGCTTGTACTTCAAGTAAGAGCTTTTACTTCCTAGTATTTTGTGGAGTATAATGTTTCACATGAAGTAATAATAATAATAATAATAATTTTATTCTCCAAAAATACAATACAAATATTGTATAGGAGTGGTCGTTAATCTAAATTAAAAATAAACAGTATTTAATAACATTCAGTTATTTGTAAAATATATATATATATATATATATATATATATATATATATATATATATATATATATATATATATAATTATTATATATATACAGTGTCACCGTTAAAGTCTGCATCATATGGGATTTTTTTTTATTAGTCAGTTATTGCAAATTTAGAGTTCGTGAACAGTTTGTGCTTTGAAAATTATGCAAAATGACTTTTACGATGTCTTCCTATTCATCGGCTACACCTGTCAAATATGACATTTTTTCTAAAAAAATACTAAATATCAGGTAATTTCTCAATATTTCGAGAAATATTATATGAAAAAGTTGTTTATTTTTAGATTTCCTACCCACCTACCAAATTTGAACCAGTTTGAACAACTTTGATTTTTTTCTCGTTTTCTTAACCTTACAATTTTTCAGCTAATTCAAATTTAGTCAAATCTGAAAAACCAGTTGAGATGTAATACACACATCTGCTGAAAGAATTTTTTTCTGATTAAAATGTTTCTAATTGGATATTTTCAAATAAATACAAATATGCTGAAAGAATTATGTCTAATACTTGATGCAAAGTGGCTCTAGTTTCAACATAGCAAAATTCACTTTAATAATTTTTATCACATGAAGACATTTCAGATAAGTGCTATAACTCTAGAAATATCAAATCAATTTGCCATTCAAATTCTTGCTAAATCAATTTCATACAATTATTCTCTGAACTTATACTCAAAAATTAATCATCAATCAAGGTGCTGTTGAAAAGGGAAGCATTCTATGGAAACAATAGAAGTGAATGTTATGGAAATTGATATAAAGTGTTTGACAGTTTCAAGGTTATGAAACAGTAATTTTTATCAAGTAGTAGACTTGCAGGAAAAAATAGAAATTGTACGCATTTGCGGTGAAAATACAAGTCATAGACAAGTTGCGAATATTTTCAATGGACGGCATCCTGAAAGAAATATTCACCAGTCTACTGTGAGCAGGATTATCTCAAAGTTCGAATCGACGGGTTCAGTACAAAATTCTTTCAAAAGACCTCATAATCCAAGAGTTTATGATGAAGAAGCTCAATTAAGTGTATGCCTAGATGTGGTAGAGCATGGGCAAACTAGTATAACAGATATTTGTAATAGGACCGGTGCTAAAAGGGAGGCCGTGAGAAAAATATTACACAATAATAAGTTCAAGCCGTTCAAACCAAAATTTATAAACACGTTAAAAGAGCGAGATTTTGACGTACGGTTGGATTTCTCTTTTTGGTTCCAAGGACAACGAGAAGAAAATTCGAATTTTCCTTGTAAAATTTTATGGACAGACGAGGCGACTTTTACCTCGAATGGGGTAGTCAGTTCACAAAACTGTAGGTGGTGGTCAACAGAAAACCCAAAGTTTGTGATAGAATGCCGAGATCAATATTCTTTCACGACAAATGTGTGGTGCGGTGTGTTAAATAACAGAGTCATTGGCCCATATTTCTTCCGGGAAAATTTAAATTCAGAGAGATACTTGCAGTTTTTAAATGATGGAATACGTCAAGTTTTAGATGAAATGCCCCTTAATGAAAGACATAACCTATGGTTTCAATGTGACGGAGCTCCAATTCATAATTCGGCAGGAGTTAAAAGAAATATCTTGGAAGTATTTCGAGGGAATACAATAGGGCGGAATATGGAACAACCCTGGCCACCTAGGTCGCCAGACCTTACCCCACTAGATTTTTTCCTTTGGGGGTATTTGAAGCAAAAAGTCTACAAGCGCAGACCATTTCGAGATGTCAACCACCTGGAGACAGTAATTCGACAGTTTTTAACAAACGCTGTCAACGAAGTTTCCAGGCGAACCATTATTTGCATTGAGCGTGATGGAAGACATACCGAAATGTTATAATTGATATACAACCCACGTTGTACATTCTTATCATTTGAATCGCCTTATAATAATTAATAAATGTTTATTGTGAAATAATTGTTCATTTTTCTATTACTACAATTATTTTCAGAGCATGCCAGAGCAACTTGATTCATTTGTAAGTATTACTTCGGAGAATAATTTTTGAAGATTGACTCAGCAACTTTAGGTCTATTGATTTGGAAATGGATTCGAAAATTCAGAACTAGAGCCACTTTGCATCAAGTATTAGACATAATTCTTTCAGCATATTTGTATTTATTTGAAAATATCCAATTAGAAACATTTTAATCAGAAAAAAATTCTTTCATCAGATGTGTATATTACATCTCAACTGGTTTTTCAGATTTGACTAAATTTAAATTAGCTGAAAAATTGTAAGGTTAAGAAAACGAGAAAAAAATCAAAGTTGTTCAAACTGGTTCAAATTTGGTAGGTGGGTAGGAAATCTAAAAATAAACAACTTTTTCATATAATATTTCTCGAAATATTGAGAAATTACCTGACATTTAGTAATTTTTTAGAAAAAATGTCATATTTGACAGGTGTAGCCGATGAATAGAAAGACATCGTAAAAGTCATTTTGCATAATTTTCAAAGCACAAACTGTTCACGAACTCTAAATTTGCAATAACTGACTAATAAAAAAAAATCCCATATGATGCGGACTTTAACGGTGACACTGTATATATATATATATATATAACAAACAAAACACATGTAAATAACAAACAAAACACAGTGGATTTACAAATACTATTATAGTGCCTGGTCGACTTTATAATAGCATCTATCAGTTAAAAATTGTTTAAGACATTTTTTAAAACGTGGTAAAGTTTGACTATTTCTTACATGGTCTGGTAATTTATTAAATAATAAAGGACCCAGTGAATTAGGGCAGTTTTTAGATATTTGAACCCTAAAAAAAGGTATATTCTGCTGAGATTTTATTCTTGTGTCATGTGTATGAATGCTGGATCTGGTCGGAAAGCTGTTATAGTTACTGAATATATAAACACAAACTTCAAAGATGAAAAGTGACGGTAGCGTCAAAATTTTACAGGTTTTGAATACATCAACACAACTTTGTCGAGATGGTAAGCCAAACATTACTCTGAGTATTCTCTTTTGCGCAACAAATACATTATTTGCTCCCGAAGACCTTCCCCAAAGACAGATGCCATATCGAAGTCTGGAGTCTACTTGAGCATAGTAGAGCATCAGCAACTGATCATTCGACAGAACTGTTCTCAAATTACGGAATTGGTAGGACACAGAATTCAGTTTATTGATTAAAATTCGACAGTGTTCTCCCCAGGAAATATGTTCATTTATGTATAAGCCAAGAAATCGTGCGGTCTCATCTACTGACTGTAAGTCACCAAAATCAATGTCACTAACTTCTCTTTGTCTATTATGAAAGCGAATACACTTTGTTTTATCTGTATTGAGATAAAGTGAGTTAGCTCTAAACCATTGGTCCATTTCGAAGGAAATTTTATTACATTTCTGCCGTATACATGATTCATCCCTATCTGATATAATAACTGATGTGTCATCAGCGTAAACAATAATTGAGCCGTTACAAATCTTCACAATATCGTTGATATACAGTAAAAATAAGGTAGGCCCCAGGACTGAACCCTGAGGAACTCCTATTTCAGAATATTCAATACACGATGATTGATTGTTACCAATAGTGACATGGTTACTACGCTTACTCAAAAAACTTGTTATCCATTCATGAGTGACACCACGGATTCCGTACAGAGACAGTTTACTCAATAAAATACCGTGACTGATGCAATCGAATGCCCTGCTGAGGTCACAAAATACCCCAACAGGACACTCGCCCGCATCAATGCACTTAATAACTTTAAGAACATATGAGTGAATTGTAGTTGTGGTCGATCTATTTTGCACAAAACCGTGCTGGTCTTCAGTTATGATATTGAAATTATTGAGAAAGGATAACAATCTCTCCAAGAATGACAATTCAAATATTTTGGAAAAGATAGAAGGCACCGTAATTGGTCGATAGTTACTTATTAGGGAAGAGTCGCCTTTTTTATATACGGGTGTAATTTTACCAGTTTTCAAAGGTTGCGGAAATATTCCATTTGCAAATGACAAATTTATGAGGTGGACAAGTGGTGCCATAAGGTGTTTAAGAACACGTTTAACTATCACATGGGGTACCTCATCAAAACCTGAGGAAAATTTATTTTTCTATCTTCTGTTGAGCATGACGAATAGTTCACGTTCGTTATAGGGAAGGAGGAAAAAAGACCGAGACTGTATTTCAATATTATTTAAATACTGATTAGCTACAGCTTCATCAACAGATTCAATTTGTGAGACTAATTTGAGGGGTTCATTTTTGAAAAAACTTCTGAATATCTCAGAGATTGCTTCAGGTGACTCGCATATTTCATTGTCGAATTTTATGGATGAGACTGATTGTTTACATGATTTACTAGTTAATTCATTGACTACACTCCAAGCTGCCTTGACAGGGTTGTCGGAATTATTTATTTTCTGTTGAAAGTATTGTTTTTTTGAATCATGTACTAAAATTTTGTGCTTTTTCTTTTCTGCTTTATAGAAGTCATTCAATGATGGATGTTGGCTTTTAAGCGCAAACAGGTCCTTCAATCTTCTGCTGGACCTCTTGATATCGTCAGAGACCCATTTGCAATTTGGCTGATTAGATGATGTTTATATTGTTTAACTTTAGGAAAGTATTTATCGAAATAAAACAAGAAAATATTTAAAAAGTATTGAAAGGCATGATTCACATTTTTTATGTTAAAAAGACACTCCCAAGTTTCATTACTGATATCGAGTTCGAATGAGATTACTGCATTCTCGGAAAAATTACGCTTAAATGTGCTGATTGACTTTGGCTCATCTACCGGAAGTCCGGATTCAAGTAAGATCGATCGATGGTCGGAAAAATGATTATCGGATACAAGCCATACTCCGTCATCAGAATTGCTACTGAAAATATGATCAATTATTGTAAATTCTTCGATGGGAAGTGTTGACTTAGGTTATAAGTATAAACTACTAGTAAATACTTAGGACGTGATTAACCTCAAATTGGTTCGATTGTTGTTGTTTGTTCTGTGGTACTTGATAATCATGAGTGAGAGTAATGATAGTGTTGGACCAAGTGCTGAGGTTGCTGAAAATGAGGAAGTAGATCTTCTGTATCAATGGGGGTTCCACAAGGTTCAACCTTGGCTCCACTTTTTTTTATAATATTTATGAGTGACATAGAACTTTCTAGTGTGGTCCAGCAGAGAACAATCATCTATGCAGATGATACAAGTAAAATATTGGCACAGAATGAGCTCCCGCTCTCCATAACAGCAGCAAACTCAGCTGCGGAAGAATTCGCCAGATGGTGTGAAAATAATGGCTTAGTAATAAATATCAGTAAAACAGTCTTCATGGTTTTCCAACAAAAAAACATTTCTTACAATCACTGTCCCCTAATAAAAGTTAATCACAAATCCATAGAGCAAGTGAGTGAGTTCAAGTATGTAGGTCTGACTATAGATAACAAATTAACATGGGAAATACACATAGAAAACCTTGTATCAAAAATGAGCAGTATATGTTTTGTAATAAAGCAACTACGAGGAACAGTCTCGCTACATGTACTTAAGCTGACCTACTATGGACTGGTACAATCCATTTTATCTTATGGACTGCAGTTCTGGGGTAACTCGGCCCATGCAATAAAAGTTTTTAGAGTGCAAAAAAAAGTGATAAGATGCATAGCTGGATTACAGTATAAAGAATCATGTAGGAGTACATTCACCGAGTTAGCCATATTGAGTCTACCCAGCCTCTACATTTATATAATAACTATCAACATAAAAAAAAATGAAACACACCACACCAAAAATAATATGATTCACAGCTACAATACTAGAAGAGGTAATGAATTACGACTACCCTACTCTCGTTTAGCTCTAGGACAGGACTCTGCGAGTTATCAAGGTATCATCTGCTACAACCATGCTCTCAAACTATTTGGATACACATGTACGTTAGGAAGCTTTAAATCAGCCCTATACAATCACCTCGTAAAAAATGCATTTTATTCTGTTGAGGAATTTCTGAAATCTAAAAGACTTTAAAGTATTTATGCACAATTCTTGTATTTTATATTTTAAAATACTTTCTGACAAACGGCAAACTCCAGCAATCAAAGCAGAAAAAGAGAAAGCAGCTGAATCACTCGCTGAAGCGTATACCAAGAATACCCAAAAAAATAACTCCATTTTCGATAAATTTGATAAGGATGCTCCCCTCGTTTCAATATGATTTCCTAAGAACTCTCTAGCTACCCGTTCAACATCGTTTTTATTGAACCTGAAAGTTCAGAGTTTAATGTAGCAATATAGCTAGAATTATTTACCTACCCAAATAATTTTCTATATTTTACCTCCCCATACGTTCTACGTTCACACATTTCCCTCCTTTTCCTACCATAATTCATAAAAAAAGCCATAACACCTCTTCAATTGAAGATATGAAGTTAGTCTATGAGTAGCTTCTCAAAAACTACACCAAACACTACCAAATGGAGGAAATACTTGACAACATTAGTAATTACTGCAGTTTCTATATATCGAAGTAAATAAAGCAAAGTATAGAGTAATTGCTACTAGTACTTACTTAAGTGTTACTTCAAGAATTATGTGGAGTAAATACTTTGATTTTTTGAAGTAAAAACTACAACATGGAGCATTAACTGGAAGTAAAAGCAAATACTCTTTTCAATCATACCACCCAATGTTTCAGTAGTAGCTGTTAAACTTTGCTACTGCTAGCAGACCTGTGCTGATGCATTTTTGACATGAAAAAATTAACACCACGAGACCTACTAACTGGAGGAGAAAAATATTGTTCGAATGACGGGAAAAATTAATTGGGGTCGAAAAAATGGAGAAGGGTGCAACGAGGTGAACTTTTAGGGGTTGAAAGTGGCATTTCACGGTTTTTCGCGAATTGCAATAAAAGTTGACCCATGAAAAAAGGATAGGGGGCAAAGTTGTTGATAATAAAAAGTTCAAGAACTTTTTCACTTAACATTTTTCCACATATCTTCAAATTTCCCCGGTATATCGGAAAAACCGATTTTTCAGTTTTTAGTTTTTTTCTTGCTCAAAAAATTTTTTTTTTCACGAAATTTGGTTAAAACAACTTAATATCTTTCAAAGAGAAACATTCTCAATTGAAAATTGAACCAATACATGACTCCTCTGGAAATGAAACATTTAACCACATTCCACAACTGACTTTATGAACAACCTTTTCATCCACTTTTAGATTATGTAGGTAATAAAAGAGTAGCACTACTATGGAAAAAAATCCAAAAAACGCTAAAAAATTTAAAAACAGAAAAACAGTTGAAACTTTTCGAGAATATTAAAATCGTAAGGTTAGTTAGTTCTGGTAAGATCATACTAAAAAATTACTCCTCACCAAATGTATTTTCAAAATGTTTATTTTCGTAGTTTTTTTTTCAGAAGGTTTTTATTCCATGGGTTTTTTCCGGGAGGTTTTTATTCTGTTTTTTTTTCAGGGGTCTTCTTCCCAGGGTTTCATTTCCTGGGATATATATATATATATATATATATATATATATATATATATATATATATATATATGAATAAATCGCAAGAAATTCTTACACCTTCTTGATGTCTCAGAACATTCTCGTCAAATGAACTGTTTGTTTTATTGAATGATAAACTCAAAAATAAAACTTCTGCAGGTCCAGATGAAATACCCACGTTTGTATTGAAAAAAGTCATGAATATTATAATATTATAATTGAGCCTTTGACATTCTTATTGAATCTTTTTTTCGAAACGGGAAAATTTCCGACCACCCTCAAAAAAGGAAAAGTTATTCCAATTTATAAAAAAAATAATCCGGACCACTTGGAGAATTATAGACCAATAACTATCTCTAGTAGCCTCTCGAAAGTATTTGAATATGGTTATTTGGATAGGCTGATGAATTTTCTTAATGAACATAATATTTTGACCCACAGCCATCGTGGTAAATCTACAACGAGTGCAATCTATGAATTCTATAACAATCTGATAAACTGTATAGACCAAGGAGAGATTCCAATGGGCATTTTCTGTGATCTTCGTCGGGCCTTCGATTGTGTAGACCACGAGATTTTGATATCTAAGCTATATAACTATGGAATTAGAGGTGTTTGTTTGGGATGGTTAGAATCGTTTCTCAAATGTCGTTCTCAGTATGTTAGTCTGAAACATAATGGAAATAATGTAATGCGGAATGTTGCATCTATCAATACTGGTATCAATATAGGTGTCCCCCAAGGCTCTGTCTTGGGCCCAGTTTTGTTTATTCTGTACATCAATGAACTCACAAATTCATTTCCAGATATTAAACTGACAATTTATGCAGATGATACTTCCCTGCTCATATCTCACAAAAACCAAGTAGAACTAAAAGAAACCTGTGAAACCACTCTATCTCAATTGGTTTCCTGGTTCAACCAAATTTCTCTTTATTTTATTGCAGACAAAACAAACCTAATGAAATTTCACTCCCATCAAAGAGAACTTGCAGAGGTAGATATAGTTTCAAATAATAAACCCTTGTCAATACACAACAGTTGTAAATTCTTAGGAATATTCGTGGACTCACATTTAGATTGGAAAGAACATTGCAAGTCCCTGATTTCCAAACTTTCATCAATTCACTTCATGTTCAGCAATCTCAAACTTTTTTTGACATAACAACAATTGTTAAATGTCTACTATGCATAAGTAGAAAGTCGACTGAGGTATGGTATTTGCCTGTGGGGTGACTCTACACTATCGAGTAATGTATTCGTTTCCCAGAAGAAAATTATAAGATGTATTGCTGGTGTGAAGAGAGACTATTCGTGTCGTGAAATATTCAAAAGACTTGATATTCTGACCTGTACAGGTCTGTACATATTTGAAGTTTGTGTTTTTGTGTTCAAAAACAGGGAGTTGTTCCTTAGAAATACCGACTTCCACGTATACAACACCCGTCGCAAGGATGATTTACGTTTACAATTATCAAAAAGCAAAGTTTGTTATAAAGCACCATCTAGAATTGGTCCAAAGATTTTCAATAATCTACCTATCTCTATCAAAATGTTGAAACATGAGAATACCTTCCAAAAACAACTGAAAGAGTATTTGGTTGGAAAATGTCTGTACTCTTTGAATGAATACTTTTAATTCTAAATTTCATTTATTGTATATATAAATATATCTGTGTTTCTCATGTGTACCAGTTTCATCCGATATCGTGTTTGTGTGTATAGGTATATCAGTCTGTAATTGTATTATATATATATATATATATATATATATATATATATGTGCATGTATATAAGTGTTTAGGACGCCATACAATATTTAGTATGTTTAGTTATTTATATTTTTTTATATTTACTCATCTATGTTTATATGTATATTCATTTCATGGGGAAGCATCCACATCTGACTGACTCTTTCTTATACAATGTATATTGTCTCAAAAGAAATAAAGTGATTTGATTTGATTTGAAACACATCAATGGTTGCACTATTTTTTGCTGTATTTACTTTTCCATGTCTCAAAAAATAAATTCATACATTTTTTGTAACAGTTCCGTGAATCATTTGCAAAACAATACTCTACAAGAAAAAATTAACAACTGGTTTCTGGTTTCAATAGACATATTTCTGTAACCATAGAGGTTTTAGTGGAAAAGTATTGAAAAAAGTTGTTGAATAACGTACTGATTTTACAGATTTCCATTGTATGACTTTTGTCATTAGTGTGTAAAAGACGCCATTGAAATACCAGTAAAAAATATCTATGATGAAATGCTCTCAAATGTGTCCTAAAAGTGATACACGAGGGAAACGAGTTGAAAAGAAACGTGGTATTTGACTTTAATTTTTATCATTTAAAAATCCAAGATAACAGCTCCTATAGGTACATTTTGCTTGAGAACTGAAAAACTTGAAATAAAATTTAGGGATCGACCGATATAGAAATTTTAGCCGATACCGATATTTCAAATACCGATATATCGGTCTATCGGCCGTTCATTTTTTTCCATCGTTGTTCGTACAGTTGTACTAACATAGCTGAAACCGTAAAAACATGTACGTCCATAATTCGCATTCGTCGTAATATATCCTGTGATAAGGCACTCAATATGAGCGTTCACGCATTTAATGAGGATTTCACATATTCAGCTATGTGGGTAGAACTTTACTTCATTTCAGCTCCAGCAATACTTCCATTTCGTCCTTTATCATTTTGAAATCAGATTTGACAGACCTAACATTCCACCAATGGGATTTGGTTCAAAAGCTTATCAACCTTTTACAATCCTATGAGGACTAAACTCTCAAGTAACAGGGAGTGTTGCATATCAGAGGTGTACCCCTAGTTAAAAATTAAATTCGTACTTGAGCAACCGTTCAAAAAGTGCCATATTTTCTGGTGTAGACACATTGAGGAGTGATCTACAAAAAAACTTGGAAAAACGATTCAACCATATTTTTACTGAAGAAAGTTTTACGCTGGCCACGTTGTTGGATCCACGTTTCAAGAACAGTTTTTTTGACAATGAAGGCGGACCAATCTATGAAATATTAAAAAGAAAAATTACTGTTCAAGAGGGAGGCAGCGGCATAATCGAAACTATTACGGATGGTGAAAGTGATGGGGAGGACAATATGCCACTAGTGAAATTGCTAGCTATGGAAAGGGATTCAGGTGCATCAAAGACTGTGCGTGATTTATTTCGGGAATCTTACGAACATTTTGCTGGTGAAGGCACATTAGGAAGTTCAAAGCGATAACGAAAACAAAGGTCTGCTTTTGTTGAGGTACTGGATGATGAAATTAAATTATATCAAAGTCATCCAATAATTTCCAGAAATGAAAATCCCGTTCAGTGGTGGAACGACAATAAATTAAGATTTCCCAATCTTTTTCCGCAGGCTGTCTGCACCAGCTGGAAGTGTCCCCAGCGAACAAGTTTTCTCTGAAGCTGGTAATATTTATGATGCAAAACGTAGCAGGCTAACTCCTGATAGGGCAGAAAGCTTATTGTTTTTGCATCACAACCTACCAAAACTAAATTATCAGTATTAATCAGATATTTTTGTATTTTAGTAAGGTGAAATAATTTTACCTTATAATTGCAATCCGCATAGGGTTTTATTTTATTAATTTTTAATTACTAGTCAAAGAATTTAGTTGATTTTACGTTACATACTTTTTATTGGCAATAAAGATGTATTTTTGATGGAAGTGTATTTTTTTCATTCATTTTTCAAATTGAATTTTTTTCCCAATAAAAAAATATATCGGTCTATCGGTTTTTGATATCGGCCGATACGATAATCGGCCAATGAGGCCGATATCACCGATAGACCGATATAAATATCGGTATCGGTCGATCCCTAATAAAATTAGGTTAACATTTTTTCTAAAGACAAACTTTAATTGAAATGCAATAAAAAGTAAAAAATTATTTGTTTAGATTTGTGATTCTGTGATATTGTATGGTATAGCTAAGAGACTTCTAAAAAATGTACCCTTCGAAGTGCTATCTGTTTTAGCAGATGTAATCAACAATTGTTTCATAAATGGATTATTTCCTACAGGATTAAAGATGGCTGTTGTTTCACCTCTCTATAAAGGTGGAGATACCACTAAACCCTCTAACTTTAGACCAATTTCGATACTGTCCACTACTTCTAGACTTATTGAAAAACTAGTAAAAAAAAGATTGCTGCAATTGCTATTGAATGAAAACATCTTGAGTGAATGTCAATTTGGAGTCCAAATTTAAAAAAATACTAATGATGCAAATTTCTCATTTTTGGAAAAAGTTTATTCTGCGATTTCTCAAAAGCCTTTGGTTGTATAAATCACTGCTGCAAAAAATGCATCACTAACTGCATCACTATGGCATAACGGGAACGTATCTCGAGTGGTTCAGGTCATACTTGGACAACAGAAAACATATAGTAAAAGGTGGTAGTGAGTACATACTCAAATCCTTCAAATATACATTGTGATGTACCTCTGGAATCAGTTCTGGAACCCATTCTATTCCTATTATACCTGAATTATTCACCTACAATTAATATTGATGGACATTTTACAATATTTGCAAATGATACCACACTATTGTGGCTTGAAAAAAACACTGAAAACCGAAAGCAAATAGCTTTTAGAGATCTAGCAAAGATTAGGCAATGGTGCAATTCTAACTTCCTCTGTTTCGATGTAGACAAAACCAAAATTGTTAAATTCAAATTTTGTTATGACGATTTGGTGGTAGAAAGCAGTAAGATCGAAGAAACACAATGAATTAGATTTATTGGTCTGCACGTTGACAAATTAAAATTCAGGGAACATCAAATCTGGATGTAAGAAGTTGGCTTCAGGTTCATTTGCTGTAAGAGTTGTATCAAATGAGCTTGATATAGCAACTGCTAAGATATGGCATATTTTGAGTCAACTCTTGAATGAAGTCTTCGTTATACAAAAATGATGTGTGAGATATTTATTTAGGGCAAATTATAGAAAATAGCAGTAAGCCACTTTTTTTTTCAGTATAGAATTTCGACTGTAATAGCATCTTCATTCTTGAGGTGGTATGCCTAATACATGAAGGATATGCTACAATTTCACTACAAAATAGACCCCACAATAGCAGACAGAACCAAGATATTCGTCAACCAATAGCACGGCCAATCCTAACAAAACACCCCAATATGTATGAAGGCAAATTAATATTCAACCATTTACCAATATTTCTTAAAAATATCCTTGATCCAAAAAAATTCAGGAAATTGGTCAAAGATTTGCTTCTTGAAAAGGCTTACAGGCCTACAGGAATATCATGATGAGAGGCTATTAATATAATAACTGTGATTTATGTAAGTATGTATTTTCACAATTTATGTTTTTATATTTTGTCTTTGACGAAATTGTATATTTACACCAATTTGATTTATTTTTAGTTTTTTTTGACGAATTTTTATATTTTAATATTTACGTTGTGTAATATTTTCACAGATTTACATATTTAATTTATTTATTTTAAAAAGATTGTAATAACTATATATGTGTATGAATCCATGTATGTATAACATTTTTAAATTTACTCTATAGACAATGATGTAATCATATTACTGTTTCAGCTCTATATTATTTTATACATTTTTTTAAAAGCTTTCATTCAACATGCTCTGTGTGTGTGTCTGTTAGATGGGTACAAGAAATGCCCCCGCAAGCTAGATAGAGAACGCGTAGTGTTTCGGAAGATTTCTTGACGGATTTAGACTTCAAAAATTATAGCGAAAAACAAAATCAGTTAGGGGGGACTTTTCTCGGGGGACTTTTCTCGAAAACAAAATTGGAAAATTCGCGAAATTAAATTCGGAAAAATCCATAAAAATATCTGACCGTCGATATTTTTATGGATTAAAAAAATTTCACCTCTCCTGTCCCCCCTCAAAAGCTAGATGGAGAACGCAAAGGAATTAGAAAAAAATCGATCGTGTGGCTCGCCTCCCTTTCCTGTTACAAAAAAATTAGGAAAACTCGCGAAATAGAAATCGAAAAAATCCGTAAAAATAGTGAAAATTATCTGACCATTGAATGATAAGGTTCCGAAAAAAATTACTGGTCTTCCCCCTCAAAATCTAGATAGTGAACGCGTAGAAATTCGGAAAATTTTCAAACGGTTTCATACATGGAAAATTGCAACAAAAAATATGTCTGTCGTTGGTCTTGCTCCCTCCCCTCTTCTCAAAAAAGTTGCGAAAACTTGCGAAAACAAAATCGGAAAAATCCGTAAAAATAGTTAAAGTAGGGTCAATCAAGTCACTGGAAGGTCTCCTCATTGAAGACCTAGATTGTAGTACTGGCAAGCGACCATGCAACAATATCGCATTAATTGTAATGAACGGACTAAGAAACATATCAAAAAAAAATAAAAAAATAAACAAACATAAAACTTTCTAGAGAAAAGGTTTTATTTGAATGCACTGAAAAGAAGAAAATAAATGTTAATAGTTATTTATGCAGCAAGTCCAAAAAGTGAATGTTTATTGCACTCGACGTGAAATTGTCCGACGAGGCCGTTAGGCCGAGTTGGACAACACGTCGAGTGCAATAAACAATTTTTGCACGAGTTGCATACAAAATTTTTTCTACGTTCATGCAAAAAGCAAAAAATGATTTATTGAGGTGCGGCACTAGGTGTAGGAAAATGAAAAGCGCAACTTGAATACTTTATTATTAATATCGATTTGCATTGAAACAGGAACTAATACGTTACGAACAATTTAACTCAAACTTTATTTTTACCCTCAATGTTGAAAGTGAATGAACAATTGGTGCAATTTTCAATATGAATATTTCGTAGTGAAGTACCTATTGCCAATCTCACAGAATATCTGCTAAATATGTAGTAGGTTTAGACGTTTATGTTTGTCATGATGACAGCACGTTCAAGTAGAAAGACAGATGAGTGCAATAAAAACTTTATTGCACTAGTGCAATAAAGAACTCCTTTTTCCACTGAATATAGTTCAATAAAGATTTGCTTTTTGCATGAATGTAGAAAAAGTAAATTGAAACCATCAATTTGTTACATTATAAAATTTAAAATGTTATAAAGGTTGTCGCGAGAATAAATCTTGGAGTATTTTTAAATTTAATTTACAATAAGAAAGAAAAATGATAATAATAAAAATAATATTTATTTTCTGATTCATTTTTTTTACAATTAGATCAACAAATACACAGTAAAGAGTAGAAAATAAACTGTAGAAAAATGCTAAGGCAGTGAAACCTCTTATCAGTCGTATTGCAATGTTAATCACTTTTCAATACATTATGGAGCGAATAAAAACAATATTAAATTGAATGTCTTCAATACAATTTCATTTAATTTTGAAAACTTTTTCCTATGTTAATTAATAAATATTCTTCAAATCAACCAGGCTATAAACATTGTATTTTTATTATAAATCCAGTACTTCACTTTTTTTAAGCAATGGTATTTGGGTTATTTGTTTCAATTCAGCTGGCAACATGTTATACATTCTAGGAGTAAGATGAAAGTAACTTCTTTGTGTTATATACTTGAGGGACTTCACGAGCTTCACGAGCTCCTGCCTATGTTCAAATTGTCTATTTAGCAAAGATTGGCAAAAAAGTTGTCTGATATCAGAAAGTCGTTACTCATCTAACAGAAGTTCAGTTGGGTAACTAAAATCTTTTCTATAGATAATTTCAAGTATCCATTCCTGGGTGACCTCTAATCTTTTTAAGTGATTGTGGTTGCACGCCAGGCAAGGACACCATAAGTGAGATGAGGTTCGATATATCATTCTCAATTGATCAACGTTGAAAATAGGTGTCATATATTTAAACCTCCATACAGACTAAATATCTTCTTTCTCTTTAAAGAAGGATTGAAGTAGGGTAGCAATCAGATAGTTGGAATATTTGAATTGCAATTTTTTGCAGATCAAGTTCCATTCTATACGGAAACTAATAAAAGAAGGAGGATGGCATTATTTCTGTTTGATCATAAACTCTCAGATCTGGTCTGTATCCAATAATACGAGGAGCTTTGAATCAAAATGAAGTAGTTCTATTCGAGCCAAGGATTTACGTCTTTTTCCACTCTCAAATCCTCGGACACCTTCATCAAAACAACATTCAGCTCAAATCTTGACCAAACACGTGTAAGGAGAAGGGTCGCATCAGGCCGAGTATTTTCTCTTCAAACTCTCTCGATATAGGAAGTGATTGCGGACATATATCCTCGAATGCTCGAAAGACTCTTAGGAAAAGCACAATCATATCCCGCAGACTGGTCTATAAAAGTAATACCAGGATGGCCCTACGTCCTATTCCTTTCGAGGATATCTCTGGGGAAATCGAGTCCGCCCGTACTTCCCCTTCGTGTCCGTCATCTTGTTACCTCCGGTTGTCGTCACTTGTCAATATGCCGCGTTTCCTAGAGATATTTTATTATTTTCGTCGCCGAAATGTTTCTATTTGGCACCTTGGAAAATGTGTCAAATGAATTGAGAGGTAAGTGAATGGGAGCTTTTATGTGACTTCGGATATTTTGACGTAACATTTTTAGCAGTAAGTCGGGAAGTTGGTACTCCGAATACGATACTTGAATGACCAAGTGCAATATGTGTATTTCAATAACCGTGTTATCTTCATCAATAAAAAGATCTACATTTTTTTTATCAAACTTTTTTCCACATTTCCCGGAAAATTTGAGGTTATGTGGAAAAATCTTGGATACAGAAGTTTAAGATCTTTGTATTGCTTGCCAACAACTTTTTCTGTAACTTTTTTTTGCAGGAGGTTAATTTTTGCTGCAATACCGTGAGTAGCCATTTTTACCCCCTTTTCTCTTTGCCTTTCCCTTTTCACCTCCTTTCGCTCTTTTATCATAATCGAATCCTTATTTATGTCCTTGTTTATTTTTTGTACCTATTAAGGTAACATGGAATTAATAATTCTCGAAATATTTCAACTGGTAATTTCAATAAGTAATTTTAATAAATGAATGTGAGTTTGGAACAAAAATAAAAAAAAATTGGTTTTTGAAAATCTGTTTTTTCACTTTTTCGCGTTTTCTGAAAAAAAATTCCGCAGTAGTGTGTATGTGTGAAAGAGAGATCTGGCATCGGAGAATCAATTTGCCACAGAATTGTATCAACGACATAACTGGCTTCTGGCGAGCTAGAAAAGACGAAATTTAACAACAGTAAAAACACATGAGCTTTTTTTTATCGGATAAATTTCTTTTTGTAACGAAACAATTTTGCCAATCAGTAATTTTACGAGAAAAACCGACATGACAAAATCGCGAGACCGAAGAAATTTTGAGTTAAAAAGAAATGTATCCTTAAAAGAAAAGCTCGAGTGTTTTTTGGCAAGATAAATTAACGACTGAATATAAACTGTCTCCATATTGACGCTTTAGTATTTTTTGTAGATTGCGGGATGACTTTTTCTATATTTTTTGTTATTTGTTGATTCGAAACTTCCCCAAAACGACTCATGTTGTAATGTTTCAGTATCAACTATCAACATTACTCAAATAACTGACAGGGCAGACATTAAAGTGACGTAAACGTACTAGATGTAGACGCTAAAGAGGAACAGGCGTTTTTATCGGTGATAAAAAATGACAATACAGTCATCTTTAAATGACATATTTTATACAGGAGTTAATTTATCACATGTAATACCACGAGTCCTTCAAATTGTATCGATACATTCTTATTTTCCTCGAAAACTTATTTATTTGGTAAAAGTATGAAAACAAACCAATTGATAAAATCACGAGTCCATAGGACGAGTGATTTTATCTAATTCGGTTAGTTTGATTGCTTTTGCCTCAAAATAAAAAAGATTTGGGTGTTTAGAAAATATATCTCATTAAATTTGAACGAGTTGTATTTGGAGAGATTATTTATTGAACAAATCAAAGTAAGAACAATTTAATTCAGTATTTCATTAACATGAGGAGAAAAGAAGGGAATTTAATTATTGGAAAATGTACAATTATTGAAAACACAGTTTTTGTAAATGGATCGGGCAGCAGAAACACTTGATGTCTCTTCCAAGTCATTGCTTGATGTTGAGCATGCGGCAGTCGATTTACTAGCAATGCATGATGCTGAAGTGTTTGTTCTTAATTTTTCCAAAATATTTTCATGATGCTCTACATCAATGTGTAGATAAGGCTTCAGCGAAGATGCTGTAGCATGGCCTGTTATCTTAATAGCTTCTTGCTCCTGAAAATCTTTCTTTACCATATGAGAAACTATTGTTTAGTTTTCGTTTTTTGGTGTCGAGATCACATTTTTCTGGTGATTTTTTCGACCATTTGCCAATTTCGTTCTGGCCCACTGGTGAGTTTTTATACTATGCAACATTCGGCTGTTTCCAGAAAGGACTTGGGGTAAGAGAGTCTATCGGTGGTTGTATTTTGACCACGTTGTGAAATCAGCTCGTTATATAGTCTTATATGGTGCATCGATCAGGGTTTTCAATCTAAGGTGTCAACCATTTGGTGTCTGTGCTCTTTTTATTACCACCCTGGCAAGTTTGACTGAATATCGGATCATATTCCAATCGTCCAGTTTCTTCACCTGCATCATTAATTTCTTTTCTGAAATAATGAAGGAGGCAATTAATACCTTCACCTCCGCGCCAGGCTAATTCATAAGAAATTATGTGAAAAAACTTCATTCGTAGTCCTAATGGCGTTTTTTCATCACAAGAATCGATTATCTTCATGTATTCTTCTTCCTCTAGTGCGACAGCACTCTGCTTTCTTTCATCCACACATCTTTGCAACTCCTTTCTTTTTGCATTTCTTACATCTCTTCCTTTTTTAAATTCAATATCATGAAACGGATTGAAGCTGATTTTGTATTCAAATAATATTTCTCTTGTATCTGTTTGGCAGTTACATTAGATTTCTTCATATTCGCTTCCCAGTCTTCAAGAATTTCTGCAATTTTTTTAATAGTTTGGAGTTTCTGAAATTGCAAAACTGTTCAAACTGATTCCATATTCCAAATATCAAACAACGATGTAGGCATTCTATGATTCAGAAGAGATATGATGCTTACGCGGTGCATATGATATATATATATATATATATATATATATATATTTATATATATTTATATATATATATATGTATATATATATATATATATATATATATATATCTAGAAATTATGATAGTAGCATACCTTACTGATGCATTCTGACCATACCAGGAGAGAAAGCGCGCCACACCTCTCATTGTACAAGGTTGATAATTGAAAATTTCTAGTTATAAATTGAAAATCGCGCAAGAACGAACGTAAAATTATTCGTTATATCGTTGTATGCAGATCTTCATACAACGGTTTCTTCTCAAGCCACAAAAAGCAAAATCGTAAAAATTAATCGTACGCCATCTTCATTTGAATCGGTCTACAAGCGGCCATTGCCTATTTTTGTCCACGACGTAACTCGTAACTAGTCGTCATTTGCGATATATGCCATAAACTTGGTTATGTTATTATTATGCTGAAAAAATGAATGATATTGATAATAATAAGGTGACTTTTCATTCATGATAATTCATATTTTAACCTTGTATAAGGGTGGATTTAGTCAACTTTAGCACAAGCATTATCATAAACATAACGGTGACATCAAAGGTTTTTAGCATAAACTTAACATTGTTGTATAAATGACGCCATTCGATATAACAGATTGAACTTTCGCTTTTGACATATATTTAAGCACAATTTTAAAATGATGTTGACTAAATGCACCTTAAGCCAGTTCAGAAGAATCGACGCGGTAAACCTCATAGTCTTGACAGTTCAAAGGTAAAGTTTTATTAAGGACCAGGCAGTTTTATCAGTATAATACAGAATGATGGCTATTATTGGTTGAAATGCCAATAACGTCACATTTTGACAAGTGTAAAAAATAATCGGTGTTTCGTAAAAAAAAAAAAAATTTGCGCAAGAAAAAAATTGAAAACTGAATAATTGAACTTTCCAATTTTCCCGGAAAATTCAAGGTAATGTGAAAAAATGTTTGATAAAAAAGTTGTAGATCTTTTTATTTTCAATAACTTTGGCATTAAACTTTTTTCATAGGAGGTCAACTTTCGTTGTCAATCGCGTAGAACCGTGAAAAATCACTTTCAACCCTTAAAAGTTTGTTTTTCCCGTCATTCAGAAAATGTTTTGCTCCTCTTCTAGTAGGTCACATGCTGTTATTTTTTTTATCTCAAGAATGAATCAGCACTGGTCTGCATTACAGTAAGATGAGTTATTTACTTCATTCACTTTATCATTCAATCACTATAATTTGAGAAATGAATCTTCACTTCAGCACCTAAGATGGGATAGGCACGTGCGCAATGTTGTTAATACTCTCAGGAGCATGCTTTACAGGTTCAAATACTTTTCAAATATACTCACCATATGAGGATATTGTACTATGCCCTTATTGAGTCGAGAATCCAATATGGAATACTAGTATGGGGAAGTGCCTTAGAAGTACACATGAGAAAGTTTATGATATTACAAAAATACTTCCTGAAAATCATTAAAAAAAAATTATTCACTGTAACGAAGATTTATGACTTGAGACAAGTCTACTATTTCAACATAATGATACATACCTATAAAAATAAAAAAAATCTACTTCAAACATTAAATCACACTTACCAAACTAGACAAAAAACAAAACTGCTTACGAAAACAGAGAAATCACCATTACCTATGCCAAACAACGTATAATCATGCACCAGAATACCTGAAAAATTAAATAATCATGATAAATTCTATCAGCCTCATTAAAAAAATAATAAAACAGCATATATTCAGCTTACCGAGGCAGGATATACATGCCCTTCTGAGCTGTAAATAAGCAATGTACTTATAGTAAAATTAGTATAGAAAACAGGTTAGCAAATAAATTGATTAAATTAGTCATATGTATATAAGGAATAATTATCAAATAACCAACCCTATCCAAAACTACATCTTATAGCTACGATATAAGTATACTACCGGATTTCCATGTACAACCCCGAGTTTCTATGGGATTCATGTTTGTTTACTATAGGTTATAGTTTGTAAACTTCACCACATTTATGTATATTTTGGTAAATAAACGTTATTATTATTATTATTATCATTATTATTATTATCAACAAAATAGGCTGGTGCCCATAATTTTTGTGATAAAGAAAAAATATCAGGCAAGGACCAGATAGATACTTTTGTTCAGGTTCCAACTTTAAGGAAAAAAAATCAAACTCGAAGAAGAATCACTCAAAATGGTGATATGGGGATGCAATTTAGGGGTTGCAAATTTTTTTTTTGTGATTTGCGGCGAAACGTGACCTCCCAGCGGAAAATTTTCAAAAGGTGAGCTTGATTTTTTCGAATTGAAGACGACTTGTTGAAAAAAATACCCACATCTTCCACGAATAATTGTCTTGAGAATAAGTGATCATTTAAAATGGTCTATGTAACTTGTTGATCGTTAAACCGCTCAAAATTGAGAAAAACCAATAAAAAAATCTGTCTGAATCATCATTTCCTCAATATTTTCAATTATTTTCGATTTTCTTCATTATTTTTATACCAAAAAGTAGTTTATATCAAATTAATTTCAAAAAAATATTTGAAATACATAAATACGCTACAAAATTGATTCATTAATAACATTTTCATTCTTTTTTACAGCTATTTATTTGTTATGTTTTTGTTTAACAAATATTTATAAAAAATTAAATTCTAATTAATTTTAATTCTTTTGCGTTGCGGTTGCTTCCCTGTCTATCACATTTTGAAACTCAATCGTGGATATTTCTTATATTTAGTACTGCTCCACAGGCTTACTGGCTCCATGAACTATCAACCATACGCATTGATAATCCTATATGCCGGTAATACTTTTCTACATCTGTATAGTGCATTATCATTGAGTTTCTGCATAAAGTGGTTGCAACACTGAACTGTTCATTTCTAAATGGTCGATGGTTAGTTATATTCAGTCCTACTCGAGTTTCAAGATACCCATGCTTCAGGGCCTTTTCCGCGAGATTTTTTCTACCCATATCTCTTCCACTTCCTTTCTCGTTAATTTTCTCGCATGGTTCATTATCACTTCGTAATTACACACCTTCAGGGTTACTTCAAATGTGGATTTTTTCTGTTTCATCCCTTCTAGTATCATTACGTTGGAAATTAGTTTTGTACAAAGTTCCAAGTGTATATTGAAAGTTCGTTGAACTCTCGCGATTTTTTATTTGCCAAGGACTCACTCAGATTTAGATTTGTAATGATACACTGTGCATGCAACACGAGGATATGATTTGTTTGAATGGGCATAACTATATTATTTCTTTGGGCCAAAAAATAATTACCGATATTTGAAGTTTTAATAATTAGTTTTGTCAAGAATAAATAAACCATTATTCTGATTCAAATAAAAATTTGTTTTCCCGATTGACTGCTCTTATTGGGCTTATTGAAATACGATATATCCAACTTAAACATATTGCAACTTTTGTAAGTAAGTACATCTTAGAATTTTATGGGCTGAGTTGGTCGGCAGGTAGAGCGTTCGCCTCGCATGCGTAGTAGTACAGTAACCAGAGATTTATTCTGTTCAAAAAATTGGAAGTCTGTGAAATTTGGTATGAGCGAGCTTAGGTTAACAATAGAGGAAAATGTTCCGGGCCCTACTTTGTGAAAATCGAAAGAAAAGCCGGTGTGAAGAATTTTCCGACGCTTTTCCGGCTGTAACTTGAAAAAAATATCAAAGAATCAAAAAGAAAGCTGTGAAAATTTTGAACAAAACATGTTCCATTTATTTCAAAAATCAAAGGTTTTCTCTGAAATTACTTCGGAACGTCATGACAACGCTCGTGAATAAATTTTCGAAATAATTTTTCATCTTTTACCTTGGGATTTTCGATCAAATGTCGGAGTGGATAAATTTTATCTCCTCTTTAATTTTTTGATCAAACGTGAGGTTTTTCGGAAGAAGTGTGTAAGAGTTTTTTTGTTCCCAATTTTCCTAGCTTCATTTTTGGTCTCCTGATATTTTTTCCGAGTTGCGGCTGGAAATGCGCCGGAAAATTCTTTGATCCGGATTTTCTTTAAATTCTCACAAATTAGGGTTCGGAGGTTCGTCTATTATTAAACTAACCCCGTACCAAATTTTATGAACTTCCAATTCAATTTTAAGTTTTAGTGATTTTTTTACTCTGGGAGCTCCCAGCGAAAACCCTTAGAAAAAGTTGATAAAGGATTATAATAATAGAGACATAGTCCAAACAGAGCAGGTCATCATTAGAAGAGGCGTGTTTCAGGGAGACTCCCTTAGCCCTCTTCTCTTCTGCATCTCACTATTGCCATTGTCCGTTGCACTCAGGAATACCCGTGGGTACAACTGCGGCACCGCCAGCAACCGGAGGCATAATGTCACCCATCTATTTTACATGGATGACCTCAAATTATATGCCTCTGGAGAAAGGGACCTACATCAGTCCCTTAGGGTGGTAGAAGAATATACGCATGCTATCGGTATGGAATTTGGGATCGACAAATGTGCCACGGTTCATCTCAAAAGAGGACGATGCGAGGAATACGGAGAGGATGTCCAGCTCGTAGACGGAAGCATCATCTGGATGCCGGAGAGACTTATACCTACCTTGGGGTGGAACAACGCCGCTCCCAAGAGGTATTCGCAGTTAAAGACTCTCTCCGCCGCAAGTATCAGCATAAACTCCGACAGATCTGGTCATCAGAACTGTCGGGGGAAAACAAAGTTGCTGCAACTAATATGCTTGCCGTTCCGATCCTTCTTTACTCTTTCGGAGTGATGAAGTGGACTAAGGAAGAGCTGCGACAACTTGACGTTAAGACTCGCAAAATGATGCATATCAATAGGAGCTGGCATAAATCGTCCGTTCCACGGTTACACTTTCCCAGACATCGGGGAGGCCAAGGACTTTTGAGTTTGGAGAGTCTGCATAACAGAATGGTTCTGGATGGGGCCTGTAAAGTCATCAGGAGTTCAGATCCCCCTCTCTGCATGGTCCGCGACTATGAGAAAGCAAGGATTGGAGCATTTTTTTTAAGGCAGCAACCCGTGCGGCCGATGAACTCGGTCTCGTATTCGACACTGAACGGGCTACCCAAACTCTGTCACCGAGTTGGGACCCGTTCAGCAAAAAGCTCACATAAAAGCTGCGGAGACAGAGGTCCTGCTACAGCTACATATGGATAAGCCAATGCATGGTGTCTTCTTTCACAACATCGAAGAGCTTGGCTTATCCAAAAGCATGACCTTTGCCTTCCTCAGGTCGAGTGAGCTAAAGTCGGAGACCGAGGGATTCATAATGGCCTGCCAGGATGGTGTCTTCAACACCCTTGTCTACCGAAGTCGCGTGATGGGTATAGACGTCCCTGACACCCGATGCAGGGCATGTCGTGGGGCACCTGAGACCGTAATGCATTTGCTATCAGCATGCCCATCTTATGCGGTCGCAGCCTATATCCACAGGCATAACGCGGCGCTACGAGTGTTGTACTACCATAGACGAGACACCGGTGTTGCCTTATGTTCCGGGGGATATTGAGTCCGTGGTGGAGAATGAGAGATGCCGAATCTATTGGAACTACTCATTCCCCACCCTCAGGCAAATACAAGCCAATAAGCCTGATGTTGTCCTCCTCGACCATCAAGGTAGAACGATATTCGTCAAGGAGTTTTCCGCTCCAGGCGAAATGAATATCGTTCGAAAAGAGGAGGAAAAACGGACTAAATATCAAGATCTTCTCTTTGAACTCCGCAGGTTATATCCGGACCATTCTGTCAAAATGGTGGTTCTGATCATAGGAGTCCTTGGTGGAATGATGGACACACTGCTCTCTAACTTGAAGATAATACCGGCTTGCTGTAATATGGCAGAAATCTTAGCAGCAAGAATGCAGAAGGCCGTTATCCTTGGTTCGCTCCGTCTACTCAGGGTACACGATTCTCGGACCCAATAGTCACTCACCCTACGGACGTAGGGAGTGGTTATTGGGTTAAACGACACCAGCGCGCCCTCCGGATGGGTCAGAGCACCGGAGACAGGGCCTGACTGGTACACTCCTAAGGGGAAAAAAAATAATAATAACTCCACAGTCTCTATCCAGACCATTCTGTAAAAATGGTTGTTCTGGCGGTGTGATGGATTCATTACTCTCGAACCTAAAAATCATACCGCCATGTAGGAAGATGTCAGAAATCATAGCCGGAAGAACGCAGAAGGCTGTCATCCTCGATTCATTACGTCTGCTCAGGGCACACGATTCCCGGACCCAATAGCTGCTTACTCCATAGTTTGGGGAGTGGTTATTGGGGTAATGATGTTGTCAGCGCGCCCTCCGAATGTATCGGAGCATCGGAGACAGGGTCCGACTGGAGAATTTTAATTCAAATCATATAATAATATTAATAATAATAATATAAGATTTTATAGACAGCATTATAACGGGATTATAAATCTCACTACATGATGACGGTTATAACACTGACAAATGGCAGAGTTAGTTAGCAGGTGTACGCTCTCTTACACTCAACCAGAGAAAATAAAAGAGAAAGAGAAAAAAAACAAAGAAAGAAAAAAAAGTTATGTAACCATACTTATTACTATCTATAACCTAATAACTAACTAAAACATGTGCTTAACTTAGCAGAAGAGGGACCAACAATTTTTTTTAATGTTGATTTCTTTCGAGAGGAGTTGTTTCTTGAACATGTTTATATTGACACATTTGGCCGATCCAAGAATCCTATTACATTCGTTGCCGCTTTTTGTCGCTAATTGTGGAAAAAAAATTTTTTCGCTTTCTTTTTTTAATATGCGATGAAACCACCACCATCTGACGTGACACCATCGATCTCCACTCGACCCTCTTGAAATTAATGTTTGTGGATTTCGTTATCATCTTGTTTTTCACGAATAATATTGGAAAATGAAGTGTTGGATACGTTGATTGAGAAAGTTGATTTTGTAGCATTGATTTGACCCTCTTATTTCTAGAGGGTCGGAAGGGGGTTAAATGGATGATATAAAATAAATTTTCACGTTAAATTTATTTCACACTTCATTTTTCAATATTCCCTGAGAAAAAACCCAGCAAAATAATAATAGTGTTATCCAGAAACATTAATTTCGTTATTTCCAACGGGATGGAATGGGTTTGAATGGGTAATTTTTCAATGAAATGAAGTCTCAACATTATGTAAGTGAGGCCAAAATTGATTGATTTTCATTTGTTCGATGAAGGCTACAAGGTTTCCTCTGTAGCTACTGTGCTTTAAAGAAAAATAGATTTTCATCTTCCAAGCATGTTTATATGAAAATATTTCACCAATGCGAACGAAAATAAACGTGATAAAATGAATACCCATACGCTACCGCGACACCGAGCACGATTTTATCGAAGCGTACCGCTGCCTCTTGCTGAAGAAGCCGTCTTGCTAGTTTCACTCCGGTATGTAATCATTATGTTCTCATAATTTTGAATAAAAGTTAATTTCATTGTAACTACTTTTGAGGTTTCACCATTATGTATTTATTCTTAGAATGAAAGATTCAGAAATTAATATTTTTTATAGTATTGTTGGTTATTATGAGCAAAATGGTATAGAATACGAGGATGAATAGGGAGTGGAGAGAGTTCTTGTATTCGTATCCAGAAACCCACGAATAATATCACTTTTTATTTGTAGCCACAAAAATAACACTTTTGCAACGAAAAAGCGGAGATTGATGAAAATTTTGAATTTGATGAGAAATAAATATTACGAAAGTTGTTTCTCAACATCCAAGTGTATTTATTAAACATCGCATATATTTTTTTTCGCCGCCACTAATTAGCTACAAGAGGGCGGCAAATAATGGATACTCCTGACCTGTGAAAAAATATAAATTACGTAATTTCATATTATGATGTTAGCGAAACATCGCGTACTTAAAAAAAGAGAGAAATATTTTTTTCCGCAACTGATTACCGACAAAAAGGCGGCAAATACTTCAGCACTGTGAAAAAATAGCAATGACTGAAGTTGCTTCGCTAACTTCGAACTTGATATGTTAGCAAAACATCGCATATTTAAAAAAAGAGATACTTTTTTTTCCGCAACTAATTAGCGATATAAAGTAAGCAAATTATGGATACTTCAGAACCGTGAAAAAGTAGGCATTACGGTAGTTGTTTTAGCGAAACATCGCATTTTAAAAACAAAAGAGCGACACATTTCTGTTTCTCTGCAACTAATTAGCCACAAAAAGGCGGCAAATTATGGATTCCTCAGAACTGTGAAAAAAAATTTAAATTACGGGTTGTTTCGCTAACTTCATATATCGCATATTTTTTTAAAATAAGCGGCATATTTTTATTCTTCGCACCTAATTAGCGACAAAAAGGCGGCATATTATGGAGAAATCAACTTTTTCGAAGTTGTCTCGCTAACTTCATTTTTTATTGGTGATTTCCCAGCATGGTATCGGTCTCGTGCATGGCATCACACGTTGAAAGGTAAGGGCTGCGTCTTTCCTCGCACAAGTCTCTCGAAGACTTCTGAAGGTTACACGTATGAGTGCAACAATGTGACAGAAATAACAATAATTTTTCAACAAATTTGAAATACATTTTTACTAGTTTTCTGAGCTAACGTTGATTAATTAGAATGGATAATTCACTGATGGCTTCCATCATATGTCATTCTTTGTATAAGATGGTATTTCATTCGAAAGCCTTGGTAACAAATAAGAAATATTGATTTACACAATATATACTGTCGTGTACGTTAGCTGATCATTAAATACACATAAAAGAAAATAATGCTGTGCAGTTAGTGAAGGAGCAAGCAGGTTATTTAAACACTATTGGCAGCTTGCCTGGCTCGATTTATCGAAAAGACATTAGATTAGAGCAGCATTGTTGCCAGATAGGGGAAGTAAGCTCGATTAGTCGGAGAGTTACTTTACAGTGTTTGAATAATGTATTGCCTGGTTCAAATAGTTTTCTACAATCGATGTCAAGTTCTAGGACAATCAGTTCGTTGAGGATGTTTCTTTGGATCAGGCAGATTTAAATATGTTGCTATTTGCTTCCCTAAATTACCAAATTTATTGATACCAATGGAAAATTATGGGGTTCTATTGATTAAAAATCTGTAAAGTCATGAAAAACCTGTACCATAATGGATCTCATTATGAAAGGGATTATGGGCATATGAGTGTATTATTATAGTACGGGTGTAGAAGAAATAGATTAAAATACATTAATTACAAGCAGACAGCAAGAAACATAACAGTCAACAATTAAAATAACAATAGAACAATGAATATCGCAGTCAAGGACTGGACTCATTCAGCATGATGTTCTTCAATTTCAATTTAAATATTGATAGCGAATCTGCATTTTTCGATTCATCTGGGAGGGCATTACAATTTTTTGCAAAATTGATGAAAAACAAATTTTTTCTAAAAACGTTGAACACTCTGTATTTCGAAAACAAAGCAAGTTAGAACACTTTCTTATAAGAAAAAAGTTTCCCTTTCACCTAAAAAACCGATCCGGAACGTTTGGCGGTTTAATCCTGGGTCACCCTGAATAATAGTTTTTGACCTTTTCGAGAAAAAACTGGAGCATCTGAACAAGTAATAAATTTTAAATGAAATTATTTTAATTATATAATTCGCATGATTTTTCAATTTCAATTCTAGATCGATAATGATTCCTAGATATTTGAAAGTATCCACTACTTCAATTGAGTTACCGTTTACTTTTATTTCACAATCACTTTCTTCAAACTTATCATATTCCATGTAATTACCTATCATCATAAATTTATTTTGCTGCATAACACCATTTGTATACATTTTCTAAAATGTCATTTACTTTCTTTACCACTGTTAAGAATTCTGGAGTTCAGAAGTGAATCAGAGCGTCATCTGCAAATAATTGAACCAGGCACCTTCCAACATTTTCCACAAAATCATCAATGTAAATAAGAAATAATAAAGGACCCAGTACATTGCCTTGGGGTACTCCCTGTAAGTTTGAGATTTCATCAGATAAAATATTATTTTATTTAAGTTTCTGTCTTCTGTTCTCCACTAGCCATGTCAATACATTACCCATAATACCGATGCTTTCTTATCAATCTATTTCTATCCACAGTTCCAAAAGTTCTTCGAAGATCGATAAAGATTACACCAATCATCAGATTTTCGTCTAAGTTTTTTTTTAAATCGTCCAGGACACGTTTTATGACTGTCTCACACTATTTATATCCTGTTCTGATCCATGAAGTCTACAACACTCCGAAAACCGGACTGCACACTATTTATACTCTGTTCTGATCCATGAAGTCTACAATTTGCTCATATGCAGCCTTCTCTTTGGGATGAAATAGTATAAGTTCGAGTTTAAGAAATGAAGACCTCAGGAAAAGAACGTGTTAGTCACATTTTGCCTCAAATCACTATTTCCATGTCAGCTTTTGGCTGCCGGACTATGCTATCACATGGCATATTTGTACTGTGAAAGAACGTTTCTGGTCAGGAGATACAAATAATTGTGTAGCCGGAAACCGGCAAGAAACGTGAGTAGTCACAACCTAAAGAACGCTCTCCTGTAAATTATTGCTAGACCTAGCACGTTCTTTTCCTGGGGTCTTCGAATGTCTCAATTGGAGTTCCACTAGGCTCTATTCTGGGACCACTTTCATTTTATCTTTCATTAATGATCTACATAAGTTCTATATGAAAGCTCTATTACTGTGGTTTTTGCTGATGATACTAATATTTTGGTACCTTGTAGTAATACTTCTAAAGTAATTAATAGAGCTCAACAAATTACATCTCAAACTTCCAAAGGTGTTCACTAAATGACTTGAACTTTCTGAAATGGAATACATGGTATTTGCTTGTCAGATGGTGCGGAGGGGCGGAACACATTAACTTAAAAACTACATGGGGGTGTCAAGCACATCAAGCAATTCAATTATCTTTTCAAACATCTAATTTTTTTCGAATTCTAATCATACGTTTTTTCACAAACTCGATCTCTGTGCCCTTCGAAATTTTTGAGATTAAGTGCCCACAGCGCCTTCTATTGAGTAATTGCAATGTATCTTCCCCCAAATGTAGTATCAGTAATACCCTTCAAAATAATTTTTGTCTCATGGTTCCATATCAAACCGTTCAAATTTAACGAGGTAAGGGCACAATTCAAATCCGCACTTATATTTGAACAGGGGGGGCTATAAAAAGCCGTACTGTACATTTTCTAATTCTTATACTTATGTAAAATAAATGACCTTCTGTGAACTTCACAGATGATAAGTTTTCAAAATTAAGTTTCACTCACTTGAGAATAGTCCATGTTAAATCTGGTTATGTAGTAATGTAGTAAAATGGTAAAAGGTACAATGTTATTTTTCATTATTCTCTAATTTCCGTGCGCTATACTCATTTACGTGTCCGTTTTCCTCAATTTTTAGTTTGATATAAGAAAGATGAAATTTGAAAAATGAATTAGTGAATGAGCTGTAGTAGATCCTAGTTTGAAAGTCACGTTCATCATTAACCCTTTATAGCGAAGAGAATGCATTTTTATTTTAAATTGCACCGAAGAACTCGATGTGAGTTGTTAAGTAATGATAAAACAATGTAAGATCGCTTCGGAGGATTTTTTTCTTGATGGTCGATATTTCGACCAGTGCCCAATCAACACCCAAGCATACTGCATTTGGACACTGGGAATATCAAACACAAAAAATTTAAAATTGTAGAAACATTTCAATATTTTTTTGGTTATACTTAATGGAAAACAAGAAACAAACATTTTAAACTACATCTAGCAATCGTTCTCAAAGTCTCACGCGGTAATATCACCACAATTTTAGGTTATGTCAAAAACAAATGAGAATATCATCCTAGCGGAAATAGAAGTTGTTTTACTAATTATTCCGGTATGAAAAGCATTATATATGTTACACAACTGCAGTGCTATCCAGAATAACTTAACAATAAGTTGAAGAAAACACCACAAGCACAATCGTAACCCCAAGGCCTCGTGTAACTGAATGAACACTGGTCGAAATGTTAGCTACAAACCTTACCATCTGCGCAGGAGCTATAAACTGGTCGAAATAAAGACCACCGCCTATAAATGGATGTCATATGTGTGTTCTGGCTATAAACAAAACCGGCACCTGTTCGGTGACTATAATTTTTCTCCGCGGTAAAAATATCGACCAGTAACCTATAAAGGGTTAATTTCGAAGCCATAAAATAATTGAGAGCACTCGACATTACCAGTGTATTTCAATTGATCATTAGTTGACTTTTCTTAACTAGACAATGTTAGGTTGTTCGTACATGGATTAGCTCTGACCATCCAGATGGTATTTTTTCAACGAATTTCACTGAATACATATTCACACAAAATAGTAAAGAGAATGGTAGAAATACGATTTTTTTACATTTGAAAAATATAGTGTTTCAAAGTTATAACGTACCGATTTGACTAAGAAACCGTTCAACTTTAAATTTCAAACGTCTCAGTATTTTATACAACCTAATTTCATCCAACCCCGTTGTCGTTAATGTCGCTCAGTACATGTTGTACTTGAACCTTTAGAAGTCGTATAAATCGTTTATGACCATGTCTGAAATTCATTAACAATAGCAGGAAACTACATGATTATATTCCCCTGCCATGTTAACTTTTATTGACCATCATGATATTTCACTCTCTAATGTCCGACAGTCGTAAAATATTGAGCATCAACTTCGAGTTAGCATCGACTTCGAGTTAGCATCAACATAAACTCACATGCATACATAAAAACGTGATTGACGTTATCATAATGATGATTTTCTGGTAGATATTGTCTATAGTTAAAGGCATTTTTTCATGACTACTATTATTGGAACGATGGTTTCATTAACATGTGAGCTGCAGTGTATTGAAATGGTATGACTAAGGTTTCAACAAAATTTTGCAATTTTTTTACCCAAAACAGACAAGCACAGGACTAGTTTTCCTGGTTTTTCTCAATTGATATTCACAAATTCATTATAAAGGTCGTATTTCAGAAAAGCCCTAATAGAGCTATAATTTTAGTTAATTGTGGGTAATAGCTGGTGATCCATTTTTACGAGCTTTTCTTTCATTTGCCTTCTCTATTACTTTCAAGCTTTCAATTATTTATTTTTTATGTTCACAAAACTGAAGTTGATTCCACCCCCCCAAAAAGAACTCTCCTGGTGTAAAATTGTTATTTATACGCGCAACTTTTGGAAGTCTTCGATAGACTTGTGTGAGCTAGGGAAGACGCAGTCCTTACCTTTTAACGTGTGATGCCATGCACGAGATCGATGACCATGCGAGGCTTTGAACCCTCAATCCTTCGCTCCAAAGGCGAACGCTCTACCACCACGGCCTATAGAAGAATAGAAAAAAAATGGCTTCGGTTGAAGATAGGGCAATAGCTGACATTTTAAAATGTATACTGAAGTATATTTCTGAACCATTAGCATATTTATTTATAGATGCATAGAAAAAGGATATTTTCCTTGTTTGTTTAAAATATCTCTGGTTAAACCAACATTAAAATCCGATGATCCACTAGAGGCTATTCACATATCTCACTCATTACTACATTTTCCAAAAATTTGAAAATCCTACCTGGACATCTTATCTAGGAGACTATATGGATTTGGAAGTGGTATATCGACAAAGGATGTCATATTACACCTAACGTCCAAAATTATGATGCAATGGATACTAATGAAATAGCTTTAAGTGTCTTAGACCTTCCAGAAGCCTTCGACCCTGTTAGCCATACATTATTATTACCATCTTAAGAAATTGTGAGTCGTTGGGCTACAGTTATTTGAAATGTTACTCACAAAAAGATACCAAAATAGTACCTACCAGAAACGTGTAAAAGGAAGTTCCTTATGGTGTACCACAAGGATCCGTGCTGGGACCAGTCTTTTCCAACATTTATTGGAATGATCTTTTCTATGGCTAATGATATCATACGAAATCTACGAAGAAAATTTGGGGAAAGTAAAAATAATGGCAGAAAAATATCTTGCTATTATTTAAAAATGTCTCAGTAGCAAATTACTTACCATGAACATTACAAAAACATCGTTTCTTTCCACATATATTGGCAGTAGAACATCACCAAACTTCCGAACATTGAAAACTCTGAATACTGTTACTGAATTTAAATACCTGTGAGTTATCTTGGATTCAAAGTTGAGATGGGATGAACACATCATACATGTTATCAAAAAAGTTCTACGAGATATTCTCAATCCTAAGGCTTATATCCCACTTGTCCTGCCACATCCAATGCATGGTATAGTAGCATGGGTCGTGTTCTTGAAGTTATGTAAAAAAAATGATCATCAAAGTTATGTATACAAAATATTTTACTCGTCCATCAGATAATCTATTTCGGGAAATCCCTATAGTGGACATACGGCAGCTATACTATCATTTTACAAACATCTTCCAACTTAAGAAGGAACATTAACTTGAAAATATCGATCATGAATACAACACAAGAAATTGAAATAAAATTTACCTACTAAATGACAAAAACTGGCCAAAAATGTTACACTTATGAAGTACCTAAAATGTATAACACACTCACAGATTATGTTCAAAATACAACTATTTTAGAAAACTTCAAATATCACCTAAAAAGTTTCATTTTAGAAAACTCATGAGAAATGATTTATAGAATAATACAACAATACAAAGTGCCCTGGTTGTATACTTCTACTTATTTCATTTTATTAATTAGCTTTTTTGAATGCGCTTCAATAAAGGCTCACCAATATTTATTTGTACAGTCTACTCCATTCGTTCCAATGAAAACTCATCTTTTATTTCAATTTACTTTACTTATTTCAATTGTCGGTTTGAATTAGTACCTTTAGGTTATATTATTACCATTATCGTTGCTGTTGTTTTATCTCATATTGATTTGTTCATTATGTCACGCACAAGTTCAACCTTTGTGGCTTTTTTCTCAGTTGAATCACTTTTGCATCAATATTTCTCATCTACGTTACACATATTTGGTAAATAAACTTATTCTTATTATTATTTTTGAACTTCCCGTAAGTGGTTCAAATCTTGTAACTGAATTTTAGACCAGTTCCTACGAACCGATTGCTCTGAAATTTCCCAAACATACGAGGATATATTGAAAAATTTTTAACCTACTATAGAACCAAACAAAATTTCAATGTCAAAATATTTTATTACTCAACATATTCTCCTCTTAATTGGATACATTTATTTCAGCGAACCTGCAACGTCTCTAGACCTTTCAAAAAATGTTTATTCTTGCTCTGCAAACCAGACCTCCACAGCTTTTATTACCTCCTCGTTGGAAGAAAATTTACGACCTTTTAAATTTTTTTTCAGTTGAGGAAAGAGATGATAGTCGGACGGAGCCAAATCTGGTGAATGAGGGGGGTGTTCTAGTAATTCAAACCCTAAATCGCGAATTTTTTGCATGGCAACATGAGATTTGTGTGCAGGGGCGTTGTCCTGCAAAACAAAACACCTTTGGATAGCTTTCCGCGTCTTTTCTCTATAATTTTTTCCCCTAGAGTGGTCAGTAATGTCGAATAGTAATCTCCAGTTATTGTTCTACCCTTATCCAAAAAATCAATCATGATTACTCCATGGCAATCCCAAAAAACTGAAGCAAGAACTTTTCCAGCAGATGTTTGGACACGAAACTTCTTAGGTATTGGAGAACCGGAGTGTCGCCATTCCATCGATTGTTGCTTTGTTTCTGGATCGTAGAAATGTACCCAGGTCTCATCCATAGTAACAATTCGGTTTAAGAAGTCTACATCGTTTTCAAATCGAGCATAGATCGAACGCGATGCTACTACCCTTGCACGCTTTTGGTCAACATTCAAACATTTGGGGATCCATTTTGCAGCAATTTTTCTTATGTCCAAATTGACGTGAACTATATGATGAACGCGTTCGTATGAAATATTCAGTGCTTCAGATATCCGTTTTAGCCCAATTTGACGGTCTGTTAAAATCATGCCATGAACTGCATCGATATTTTCGGTGACTGACACAGAAACTGTCCTTCCCGATCGGTCATCAACTTCAATGGAAAATTTACCTCTTTTGAAGCTTGCAGTCCAATTTTTCACGGTCGCATACGAAGAACATTGATCACCAAGGGCATTAAGCATATCTTCGTAAATCTGCTTACCTCTTAACCCTTTTAAATACAAGTACTTGATGATGGCTCAATACTCCAATTCTTCGATTTTGACAATTTCGGTGGACATATTTTTTTTTTTTTTATTTATTGCGTAACTTTGGTTTACTTTTTTGACGTCAAACTTTACTCTGACACTTCTAATAAGTTATTGTTTGTTTCTAAGGTAACGCAATATTTTGTTTATGCAGGGAACTGGTCTAGGCTAACTAGATATCGAAACATCCTCGTATATGTAACTTAGATGACAGTACAAAAATATATTACAATGGAGGTCGGACCCCCAATCCTTGTTAAAAAAACTCGCAAAAATAAAATCGGAAAAATCCGCAAAAATAGTAAAAAACATCGGACAGTCGCATAATGAACTGCATTAAATGTTTTTTCCTGCCCCCCCCTGATAGAGAGCGCGTAAGATGTGGAATATTTGTGCAAAAACTCGCGAAAAGTAAATTGAAAAATTTCGTAAAAATAGTGAATAACTTTGGAACGATGCATAATTTAATTTCCAATAATTTAACCCTTCTGCCCAACTAAACAGACAGAGAACGCGTAGGAATTCAACAAAATTTACGACTGATAAATTTTCTATTATATTCTGTTAAATAGATTATGGTGTCGAAAGGTGTATAAAGATGTATTATTTAATATGAGGAATCAATGAGTCTGGTCTTGAAGTATCTGCAATGAATAAATAGTAAATTATTGGATAGAACCGACAAAGATACCAGCTCTGTGATTACAAGTGGTTTTAGAAAGTCCTTTCAAGAAGTGGTTTACTCAAGTGCAACGAATATATATCTCGGTATAAAACATGCATGTCTCATTCTGTATTCCTCTGACAGATAATTATTATCGCGCATTGTAAAGTTGCAGAATAGGTTACATCGAATTTGCAAGTAATCAACAATTCCCTTCCGAATTGAGTTAATTCTCCTTCGGAACTGGATAACTTTACTCGACTGAAGTGGAAGTTGCAGATCATGTGTATTGAGTTCTGAGCAACAACTTCCGAATTAATGCAAGTTCCAGAACATGTTGGATGACGAAGAGGCCAACAATCTCTCATAAGGGAGGATTCGCACGAAAGTTTGTTCGAGAAGTACAGTTTTCAACTAAATGTAAGATACTTCAACGAAATAAGTATGTATCTGCTGATGACGGTAAAGAATACCTACATGTAGCATTTTTTCTGAAACGAGATTTGACATAAACGGACTCTATTCGTATTAATGTATTCTATTGTGATGAAAGTGTAAACGCTTTAACTAATTTATTTTTACACTTGCAATCTAACATCTAATTCACATCACAATTTATATCACACTATACTACTTCAAAATCAGACTGTCTTGGTTGAACTGTAACTATATCTACCCTCTCTGTTCTGGGCTGTATATTTATATCCAAGTAGATCTCAGTCGGATTGTTCTAGATATTCTATATTGGTCGTTCGCTGTTCGACTACAAGATTCTAGATGGCTCTCGGCATTCTAGAATTCCGACTGGCGTTCCAAAGCAATTACTCCAATGAACCAATGAACGCTGGTTCCATGCAAATGAGGCGACAGGTCCGGCCTCAGTTCATTACACTTCCATCCCGAAAATCCATTGAGTTGCCCACGACAAACCACACCATGTCCTTGTTATTTGCGGTGATTTCAACTCATCGCATTATGCATTGGATTTGTACTGAATTCAGACAATGAAACTGATAGATCATGACAAATTTTATACTTATCAATAAGGTACATATTTATGCACAAGGAATTCAAGAAAACATGACTCTTGTTTTCCTAACTAAGGAGGAAGAATCAACAAGTGGGAAGATGACAGAAATTCAGAAAGAAGCCAGACGTTTTGAAAATAAAATTTGATAAAATAAAAGAAATAAGCCAAATTGTAACAAACATAGTATATATAGAAGATAAAACATAAATACAAACCTAATAAAACCAAATTTTGTCCAATTAAAGGATTCAGAACGAGACGGAGGACAGTCAAAGTTCAACGCACATCACACAGACAATGAACAGGTATTTCATTCATCATATCCAATCATCTAATCAAAATCTAGACAAGCAGAGTTCCAGTGCAGATAACGTGTATTAGTCTTCTTGCCCAAACAAAAACAATTGACTTCATTTTGAAATATCAAACCATAAAACGTAGTCATCATAAGAATTGACAGATGCGCAATGCAGATCACGGAACACGGATCACCAACATTGTTCGGGCATATTCAGATCTGTTCCAGAGTAATTCATCTCATAGACAGGTAAAGTAAGAATATAGTTGGTATTGCTTTTCATGAGAAATTTGAATGCTGGGTTATTGTTTTATAAAAAATAAAAGAAAAGGACAAAGATTTTTTTGACATCTATTAATTTATTTACAAATAAAATGTCTCATAGGCGTTCCGACTGAGCTAAAAAAAAAAGGTAAAAACAAACAACAAAATATAAATAAATAATCTTCAACAAAGCCAGGGCAAAATTTACAATAATGGTAAATAATAAATTTGCAATTATAATAACAATAAAAAATAAAATACAAAAATATGATAATTGTCACCGCAACGACGGACGAAATTTTAAAAAAAATTTAACAATATGTAAATTTTTTTTCCCGATTCCACATTATACTATGAGTACCCTAGAAGGTTGACCTTATCCTTATGAACTTATTCTAAACTAGTAGGTATAGCGAGCCTTCAGCTCACGAACAAGGTTATATCAATCGAATTGCCTAACAGAACTCCTCATTTTTGTTTTGTCAAACCCAACTCCGTTTCTGGTATTTAGCAGGATGGCGCCCTAGCTCTCAGTTAATAAGATCTAAGCGAGATATTCTTTAATACTTTGAGGTATCATTCCTTACCGCTGTCATCACTTCAACAGAATGTAACTAGTTATTTCAGCACTACCCTCTTTACTCTTAGTGAGTGCCCCTTAAGTGTAGGTTAAATTTGGTTTCACCGGATTACTTGGTCGTTCGCTGTTCGACTACAAGATTCTAGATTTCTCTCGGCATTCTAGAATTCCGACTGGCGTTCCTGGCAATTACTCATCTTTGTTTTTCACCAATGAACGCCGGGTCCACTCAAATGAGGCGACAGGTCCGGCTTCAGTTCGTTAGACTTTCATCCCAAAAATCCATTGGATTGCCCACAACAAGCTACACCATGTACTTGGTATTTACAGTGATTCCAACTCATCGCATCATGCATTGGATTTGTTCCAAATTTAGAGAATGTAACTGATTGATCATGAAAAATTTTAGACTTGTTAATAAGGTACGTATTTATGCACAAGGAATTAAAAAATTCATGACTCTTCTTTTCTTAACGTACGAGGAAGAATCAACAAGCGGAAAGATGACAGAAATTCAGAAAGAAGCCAAACGTTTTGAAAATAAAATTTGAGAAATCAAAAGAAATAAAGAAGAAATAAGTCAAATTGTAACAAAAATAGTAGATAAAACACAAATAAAAAACTAATAAAACCAAATTTTATCCAATTGTAGTATTCAGAACAAGACGAAGGACAGCCAAAGGTCAACGACTTCGCATAGACAAATCAAAATCTAGGCAAGCAGAGTTCCAGTGCAGATAACGTGTATTAAAATTTAATTTCCTCCGATACTTTTTGCCCAAACAAAAACAATTGTGATTACTGATTCGATCATTTGACCACTTACTAAAACAATAAAAAGTAATACAAAACAGTTTCTCTAAAAATTGTTAAGGAAAAACTAACGTTATTCATCAACTACAAAAATGTTTGTCTTCAGGGTGTCTCCTTCTAAACACCTGAACCAGTTTAGGTTTTTCCCTAACTTATAATTCAACTGGAGACGATTTCTGAATAATACCCACTTTGGGCCTTGTTCTGGGAATGTTTCGATATAGTAAAATAGAAAAATTCAATATGACTAATGGTTTTCGAATCAGAGGTTGCGTATAGATTAGTTACAACAATCGATATATTTCTTACTGTCTAGAAGAGGGTTGAACCAAACAGCTAATCCTTTATATCGTCTGGGAATCACTTTGTATACCGATTTTCCACTCCTTCGACAACTATCAACTCGGATTTCCAGAGTCCAACACAATCACTGATTTTTTATACCGATTCTAAAATTTGATGTAACTCCGAAAATATAAGTATGTAAAAAAACTGAGTTAGGTCAATCTGTCCTCCGACTTCTAACGAGTATTAGAGCGTACTATTCGACCTCAAAACTCTAACTCTTGAACATTCGCTTTTCGTCAAGCATCTCTCCCAGCAGTACGTTATTTTTTTACTTTTTTGTCTGGTCAGATTTCGGGACCTTCTCAAGAAAATCGTTACATCGCCCCAGCCGATTTCACAGAAATCGTTGACAAATTTATTGAGTCGAAACACTCGATATTTAGTCTACGTTATTTCGTTAGATAATCAGTGCATATCTGTTTCATATTGGCTACTTTATAAACTCGTTAATCCGCTTCATGAGATCAGATATTTTTCTTATTATTGAATTTCGTTCATGACTCATAGGCTAGGCAATCAAGGGACGATGAAACTTGGTTTTGGGAGATTTGTTACAATTCAAAGTAAATATATTTCCAAATCCTCGCCATCTCTCTGACTGCTAGGCTGTCGTGCGTGTTATGTTATCGTTTCCAAGGGATAGAACTTCACAGCATCTAGGATTGAAAATACTTATGTGGTTAAGGGGAAAATACAACAATGACAGATTACCGTTAGACTTCGTTATTTACATTTCTAGCTGCGGTCAAGACAGAGTCACATTCTAAGCACAATTTTTACTGCCGCTCATTTCGCGGCAATTATCTGTTTATACATATATTGTATATAAGCAGATAATTCAGCAAAAACTTGGCTTTGCCGACTTTTGGAACAAGCTGCAACAAAAATTGTGCTCAGAAAGTGACCGCAGCTCGAAATGTAAATAACGAAGTCCATCCGTAATATGTCATTGAAATACTATTTGGTCTCATCAAGTCACACCACTTGCGTCCATTTTGGATATACTAGTGCATCATTTCATTTTCGGTAATTGGTCACAGGTCACTCTGTAAGTGTGTGTGATCTTGCTCAACTTGTTCTTGCAGAACTTCCCACTGAACTAATACGGATCGTGGCATTACGGACCTGCCCTCGGGGCTTTAGGTACAAGTCCGCTACTGGCCATACGAACCAAATGCAGGATTGAAAATACATTCATTTCTAGGATTTCGCAGGATCAGAAAGTTTGAATAGTTCTCGACCTCCTGGAGGAATAGCCTTTCGCCGGAGCAGACGTGTGTATTATTGCGTGGTCCGTTCGCAGGAATATCTACTATTCGTCCCGATAACGTATTCCGGCTGACCTCCGCGTGGACTCGTATTTGTTTCACATGACACTTTTCCCAAGCACGACGTCAATATTGATCGGTAGGCGTCGCGGCGCACAGCTGAGCGTCGGTTTAGGGGTCCCATTAGAGTCATTCGATCAGGTAGGCGAGATTCCGACTGGCGGAGGTGTAACGCGACGTTTTCGTCATTGAGGAGATGCGGTTTTAAGGGGACTGGAATGCGCCCGGTGTACAGGGTCTACCGAAAAGTACGGAAAGTAACTTTTTTTGATCAAACTCGTGGTGAAAATTTTCATGCTGACAACTGGGTGGGAAATGAGGGTGGATATTAGTTAGATGGCGAAATAGTTAACTACTTAGTTACATCGCTAAAAAAAAGAAACTACGGCCTGTAGGACCAATATCCTGCCCGAAGGACCATAAAAATTGCTTTCCAGATAACAGTATGAGCTGGAAGGATGTTTTGCCGACTAGGAAAATGGTGATGAATAATTTTTTCACTGTTTTTGAGATAACTCGAAGATGAAGATACTTAGGAGGATCAGGTTCGTAATGAGTAATCGCGATCGCTTCATAAATTCGGAAATGCCATTTTTTTTCAAGTCCATTCTTCGATTTCCAGTTTCATGAAACGCCATTAGCAGAAAAATATGAAAATCTCTTCCGTTTTCTAAATGTGTCGAAAATACCGTTCCTCTTCTATCAATTCTACATAGTCCCTTAAACGCCCATTTTTGAGGCTTAACCTCGGAGATAAGAATTTAAAAATATAATTATCACCAAACAGAACCTTACCAAGCCTAACAACTTGACCTGAAAACGCCAAAATCGGAGAAAAAAATTTCCCACAAGATATCAAAAAAATTCATAGGAACCTTTTTTAGATCTGTTTGAGTAAAATAATACATGTACATTTTTTCGATATCTCGTTTCCTTATTATTAATTTTTTGAAGCATTCCAAAAAGTATCATGATATTTATTTAAATATCATATCATATGAAATATCCGATATATATATATATATATATATATATATATATATATATATATATCGGATATATATCCGATATATATCATATTTAAAATGTAATTATTTAATCAAAAAACATCATTGTTTCTAGCACAAACTATTGTTTAACACAAATACATTAACAAAAACCTATATTCTAAACAACAAAACGGTTTATTCTAACTCAAAACAAAAACAATTAATAAAATAAACATATTTTATCATTATTTTATTATTTCAACACAAACACACAATTAAAAACCTTTTCCAAACAACAACACCTTTTTCTAACATTGATAACTCTAATTAAAAAGAAGAAACTAAAAACAAATAGATTTTAAATTTTAAATAACATTTACATTATTATGTCAACATTGATATTGGTATATCCTCATCAGATGAAATATTAATATCAATATCATTCCTATTATTGACAATTACGTCAGAATCTTCAGATATTGCTGGTTTCCATGCCCTGTCAAGGTTGGTTTTCTTTTTTCTATATTTTGATTCATACACTTGAACATAAAAACCAGTCTACTGGCTTTTTGGTTTCCCAAGCGATTCCGTAAATCCGATTGAACAGAACCGACAGAAGAAAAGGTCCTTTCAAGATATTTTCGGATGTTTAGAATGATGGAAAACATTTTGAATTTAATAAATAAAATTATCGAATATATCAGATATACAGGGTGTCAATTTGAAAACTTCCCACCCTTAATATCTTCCTTCCAGTAAACAATATGAGTAATCGAAAAAACAGGTCAATTTTATTGTCAAGGGGGACACTTTCACGGACTATTTGTAGCCCTCGTGGTTCAACCCCCTAGGAGGGGTAGATGTTACCCTTAGAATTTTAAATGGGAAGGGGGGTCAAGTGGCACATCATTTTGATGGGCGTTCAATTCTTGTTCCAATGGTACTGACTTATTATTTTGTGATGAGCATTTTCCGAAAAATTGCGTTCTAAACTAACAGAAGTAATTATTAGAACGCCTATACTGAGATGCATTATTGTATTGACTCCCTTTAATAAAAATGGTTAGAAGAGTAGGTGGCACCGCTCCAACCCTTGAATGACAGGAATAAATTTATTACGCATGGGATTTTTTATTTGGTGGTTATTTTCCTTCTACACAATAAAATTTAATTTGCGAGAAAGACATTTCCAACATAAAATCTACTTACGCTTATCTTATTAGCTGTTCGAAATGTTGTCCATTTTGCTCTAAACAGTAATACAGTCTGTTTTCGAACTCCCCTCTAACATTACGGAAAACTTCACTAGGAATTGACCGGCATGCTGCTGTAATTCGTCTTTTAAGTTCGTCAATATCAGAAGGTTGTGTTTTATAAACAACGGATTTAAGATGCCCCCAAAGAAAGAAATCTATGGGTGTTAAATCCGGTGATCTCGGAGGCCATTCAACTGCTCCCCTTCTGCCAATCCATCTACCCGGAAATCTCTCGTTTAACCACTGTCGGACGGGAAGAAAATAATGAGGTGGAGCACCGTCCTGCTGGTAATGTAACAGATCCTCCTGCAAAAGTTCATTACCTTCTGCATCAATTTGAGTTTCTAGCTCGTGAGTTATAAGAGGATCGATAGTCTCTTCAAGCATATCAAGGTACAGATTGCCAGTCAAGTTTTCTTCTAGAAATAATGGACCAAGAATGGCATTTCCAAGAATACCAGCCCAAACATTAACTTTTTGTGGGTGTTGTGTATGCCCTTCCCGAAAAATATGTGGGTTTTCGTCACTCCAATAGCGACAATTTTGTCTATTAACATTGCCATTCAGAAAAAATGAACACT
The DNA here is from genome assembly GCA_944452925.2 of Chrysolina oricalcia. Taxonomy (NCBI): domain Eukaryota; kingdom Metazoa; phylum Arthropoda; class Insecta; order Coleoptera; family Chrysomelidae; genus Chrysolina; species Chrysolina oricalcia. Next base: position 64,667,288 of record OX101812.2, read on the forward strand.
CATCGCAGAAACAGATGTTTAACAGGTTTAGGGATGGTATTGACTCGATGAGACATGATTTCACAAAACTCTATTCTTCTATCATAATCATCCTCGTGGAGCTCTTGAAGAATCTGCATTTTATATGGATGAAATTTATGCATTTTCAATGCTTTTCTTATAGTCTCGCGTGACATTCCCGTCTGTTCTGATACTGATCGTAAGGAGCTCGTGGGCTCTGCAGCAAATGTTCCCAAAACTTCAATTTGAGCTGCTTCATTTAGTACTCTGGGGTTATTTCTTTTTTTATTTGTCACTGAACCAGTTTCGTAAAACTTATTCACCAAATCAAGCACATACCGGTGACTTACATTACAATTTGGATGTCTCGTTAAAAAGACATGCCGCCCTTCGTGCGCACTTTCCAACTTCGCCATAAATTACAATCATTTCAATTCTGTTTTGAAGAATGTAAACCATTTTCACACTTTTATACACTTATTAAAGTAATTCCTAAACAGCCCAACAGGTACAACGGTATTCACAATACTACCACATAGTTCAAATTTGCTAACCAATTTTTTGCCGGAAAACAGAAACTTTTTACAGCAGAAGTAGCAAAAAAGGAAGGCTATCTGTACAATTTCTGCGATGACACTTAAAAATTCAGCATTTAATAAACACAACTTTACTACCATCTACGTTTTACTATTAGACTACTTTTTTATGTAAAGTGTTTGGAGCTAATGGCTAATGTTACCCCTAATAAAGGGTTGGAACGGTACCACCTAATATTCTAACCAGTTCTGGCCAAACCATGCATCTCAGTATAGGCGTTCTAATAATTACTTCTGTTAGTTTAGAACGCAATTTTTCGGAAAATGCTCATCAAAAAATAATAAGTCAGGGTACCATTGGAACAAGAATTGAACGCCCATCAAAATGATGTGCCACTTGACCCCCCTTCCCATTTAAAATTCTAAGGGTAACATCTACCCCTCCTAGGGGGTTGAACCACGAGGGCTACAAATAGTCCTTGAAAGTGTCCCCCTTGACAATAAAATTGACCTGTTTTTTCGATTACTCATATTGTTTACTGGAAGGAAGATATTAAGGGTGGGAAGTTTTCAAATTGACACCCTGTATATCAAGTAATAAATATCATGATATATACCGTGATATATATCATGATATATATCACTGGATATATATCCTCCGAACCCTGCCAAAAAGCGAACAAAAAAGGTATTTTGTGAAATGTGTAAATCTGTTTTGAGTTTTTGGTGATTTTATGAAATGAAATTCAATATTCTGTTTATTCTTGAAGATATATGATAAAAATTCATCAAAACTTTATGTAGATCTGTTTGAGGACAATAAAACTCTTTATATACATTTTTCCGATGAGTGTTTGAGTTTTTGATGTTTAAAAAAAAAATTGGTAAAACTTTTCTAAGTTCTTTATTTTTCGTTTTTTTGAAATATTCCTAGGGCTGAGGACTGCGCGTAATAGACCGTCAGATAGTGACAGATTTAGGTGCCCCATTTTCACATACAAGCCTCGAATAGGGTTGAAAAGTAAGTCGATGTTGAGTAAAATGAAGGGAAATTTACGAGTGGCTCGTGGGGAAAACATAGGGAAAAATCAAAAAGAATTTCCATTAAATTTTCCGACGACAAAATCTACTTTTCCATTCACGCCACTCAAGCCATTATGTTTTTCGGTCTAGTGACGATGTAGGTTTTCATAGTTTCGATGGGCTTGCGTGGGAAAATCTGTTAAATTCTCGATTTTTCTTTACAAGATTACAGCCTCATTTTAACCCTTTAGCCACCTTCAACACTCAAGCCTTTGATCTTCTGAAGCCAGGTTATATTAATTAATGATTAGGTGAACACGGCTCGCGTTGAAATATGGAAAATCGAATTTTCCATGGAAAATCGAATTTTCCATATGTTATCCCCAGGAGCCACTTGTAAATTTCCCTCCATTTTACTCAACATCGATGTACTTCTCAACCCTATTCGAGGCTTGTATGTGAAAATGGGGCACCTAAATCTGTCACTATCTGACGATCTATAAGGGTACACTCGGTTGATGGTTGACGAGAATAACAATTTTTATCTATCGATCTTACGGAAAAAATTCATTGATATTTTTTGCAGGCCCAGTTGGGGACAATGAAATTTTTCGAATGCCTTTTTTGATATCCTTCAATTTTTAAAGTCCAGCAACGATTTGCCCATTTTTTAAAGTTTATTCGATTTTTCCGATTTTCAAGATATGGAAAAAGTCGATTGAAACTTTTTGTAGATCTGTTCAAGGGTAATAAAACTGTAGTTATACATGTTTGTCATATTTTGTTTAGTTTTACAGTTTTAGGGGAGAGAAAATACAAAAAATGTATTTTTTTCTCAATTTATTAACCATTTTCCACTTTCTAATCAAGTTGGAGAAGAGGTTTACAAAATTTCAATTATATTCTTTTTACGGTCAAGATCTGTTTTACCGTTTTTTGAAATATTTCCTGGACTATTGATTTTTTCAAAGGCGGTCAAAAAAGATGTCTTGGCAAATTGTGATGATATCAACCGTTCTTGAGATATTTCGTTTTTTCAAAAATAAAATTTTCAGATTTCGGAAAACGGTTCGTTTAGGAATTCGTTCGTGCGTTGAAGCTATATCGATTGCACTTTTGAAACTTTGGTTTTGTTGCTCCGTTCTGCCGCCGGAAAAGTCTCTTATCATTTTACGATCTTCCTCAAAAACTACAGCACTGTAGGGCATATTGGAGTATATCTTCAAGAAATCGAAAGAATCGAAAATCATACCGGTTTACAAGAAGGGAGATAAATCAGACATTTGCAACTACCGCCCTATAGTAATTATCAATAACTTTAACTTTTCGAAAACTTTCGAAATGCTACTGTATGATGTTATTTATTCACACGTGAAAAATCAAATCACCCCTAGTCAACATGGTTTTTTCAATGAAAGGTCAACAGTTACAAATTTAGTGTGTATCACAGAGCAAATATCTGACACTATTGAGGAAAGCTATTAATGCGATATAATTTATACGAATTTTTGAAGGCTTTCGATGGGCTGGACCATGGAATTCTTCTACACAAACTGTCAAATTTTGTACCAACACTTAAATCTCACATCTTCATTTCGATCGTACCTTCATGAGAGAAAGCAGTATGTCAACTTCCATGTCCATGTCTATTGAAATCCTTCCTACATCTGGTGTACCCCAGGGGTCCAGCTTGGGCCACTATTTTTCATAATGTTCATCAATGATATTGTTGATACTCTCACCGTCCGTCATTTACTGTACGCCGATTATCTTAAGATATACCATGAAATTATCACAGTGATCTGTGCTCTTCTCCAAGAAAATCTTGATCGTGTCAATGTCTGATGCCTCTAGAATAACTTAATCCTTAATGTTTCCAAATGTCATGTTATGTCCTTCACCGCCAAGCTGAATTCAATTCTTTACAATTACGAAATGAACAGTATTGTACTGAACCGTCCTGAAACCCTCCAAGATCTAGTAGTTACATTTGACAGAAACTTTCCTTTAGAAATCATATCGAGCACGTCGTCAAAAAATCGTAAAGATCGTTAGGATTCTTCATCAGAGTGACAAAAGTATTTCGAAGAAATAAGAAAACGTTTCCACAACTATATACAGGGTGTCAATTTGAAAACTTCCCACCCTTAATATCTTCCTTCCAGTAAACAATATGAGTAATCGAAAAAACAGGTCAATTTTATTGTCAAGGGGGACACTTTCACGGACTATTTGTAGCCCTCGTGGTTCAACCCCCTAGGAGGGGTAGATGTTACCCTTAGAATTTTAAATGGGAAAGGGGGTCAAATGGCACATCATTTTGATGGGCGTTCAATTCTTGTTCCAATGGTACCCTGACTTATTATTTTGTGATGAGCATTTTCCGAAAAATTGCGTTCTAAACTAACAGAAGTAATTATTAGAACGCCTATACTGAGATGCATGGTTTGGCCAGAACTGGTTAGAATATTAGGTGGTACCGTTCCAACCCTGTATTAGGGGTAACATTAGCCATTAGCTCCAAACACTTACATAAAAAAGTAGTCTAATAGTAAAACGTAGATGGCAGTAAAGTTGTGTTTATTAAATGCTGAATTTTTAAGTGCCATCGCAGAAATTGTACAGATAGCCTTCCTTTTTTGCTACTTCTGCTGTAAAAAGTTTCTGTTTTCCGGCAAAAAATTGGTTAGCAAATTTGAACTATGTGGTAGTATTGTGAATACCGTTGTACCTGTTTAGGAATTACTTTAATAAGTGTATAAAAGTGTAAAAATGGTTTACATTCTTCAAGACAGAATTGAAATGATTGTAATTTATGGAGAAGTTGGAAAGTGCGCACGAAGGGCGGCATGTCTTTTTAACGAAGGACATCCAAATTGTAATGTAAGTCACCGGTATGTGTTTGATTTGGTGAATAAGTTTTACGAAACTGGTTCAGTGACAAATAAAAAAAGAAATAACCCCAGAGTACTAAATGAAGCAGCTCAAATTGAAGTTTTGGGAACATTTGCTGCAGAGCCCACGAGCTCCTTACGATCAGTATCAGAACAGACGGGAATGTCACGCGAGACTATAAGAAAAGCATTGAAAATGCATAAATTTCATCCATATAAAATGCAGATTCTTCAAGAGCTCCACGAGGATGATTATGATAGAAGAATAGAGTTTTGTGAAATCATGTCTCATCGAGTCAATACCATCCCTAATCTTCTGTTAAACATCTGTTTCAGCGATGAGTGTTCATTTTTTCTGAATGGCAATGTTAATAGACAAAATTGTCGCTATTGGAGTGACGAAAACCCACATATTTTTCGGGAAGGGCATACACAACACCCACAAAAAGTTAATGTTTGGGCTGGTATTCTTGGAAATGCCATTCTTGGTCCATTATTTCTGGAAGAAAACTTGACTGGCAATCTGTACCTTGATATGCTTGAAGAGACTATCGATCCTCTTATAACTCACGAGCTAGAAACTCAAATTGATGCAGAAGGTAATGAACTTTTGCAGGAGGATCTGTTACATTACCAGCAGGACGGTGCTCCACCTCATTATTTTCTTCCCGTCCGACAGTGGTTAAACGAGAGATTTCCGGGTAGATGGATTGGCAGAAGGGGAGCAGTTGAATGGCCTCCGAGATCACCGGATTTAACACCCTTAGATTTCTTTCTTTGGGGGCATCTTAAATCCGTTGTTTATAAAACACAACCTTCTGATATTGACGAACTTAAAAGACGAATTACAGCAGCATGCCAGTCAATTCCTAGTGAAGTTTTCCGTAATGTTAGAGGGGAGTTCGAAAACAGACTGTATTACTGTTTAGAGCAAAATGGACAACATTTCGAACAGCTAATAAGATAAGCGTAAGTAGATTTTATGTTGGAAATGTCTTTCTCGCAAATTAAATTTTATTGTGTAGAAGGAAAATAACCACCAAATAAAAAATCCCATGCGTAATAAATTTATTCCTGTCATTCAAGGGTTGGAGCGGTGCCACCTACTCTTCTAACCATTTTTATTAAAGGGAGTCAATACAATAATGCATCTCAGTATAGGCGTTCTAATAATTACTTCTGTTAGTTTAGAACGCAATTTTTCGGAAAATGCTCATCACAAAATAATAAGTCAGGGTACCATTGGAACAAGAATTGAACGCCCATCAAAATGATGTGCCACTTGACCCCCCTTCCCATTTAAAATTCTAAGGGTAACATCTACCCCTCCTAGGGGGTTGAACCACGAGGGCTACAAATAGTCCGTGAAAGTGTTCCCCTTGACAATAAAATTGACCTGTTTTTTCGATTACTCATATTGTTTACTGGAAGGAAGATATTAAGGGTGGGAAGTTTTCAAATTGACACCCTATATATATATATATTTTACATTTGTTAGATCAAACTCAGAATATGCTTCAATAGTATAGGCACCGCATTATCAGATACATATATCTAATCTTGAAAATATTCAAAAAAAATTTTTGAAGTATGTATTTTTCGATTGTAGGCTTTCCGCATGAGCAACTTCTTTCTAGATTTTCATTGGATTCACTTGAATCTCGACGAAACAGGTCACATGTTATATTCCTTTTCAATCTTATTCACAACAATTTGGACTGTACCTTTATTCTGAACATTTTATACTTTCGTATTCCTAGGATCACATCTCAAAGAAATGATAATTTTTACCTCCCTCTTTGTCATACAAACGTTAAGTTATATTCACCTGTATATAGATTGTGCTCTACATATAAATAATAAGATGAATGAAACCATTGACATTTTCTTCTGCAGTGTGGCCTCTGTAAAAAACTGGACTGTTCTGTTTTACTATCAATAGACGAGGAAAGTGATGACGTCACAAATGTCATTCTTGTCAAGAATTGATTCCAAACAAACGTCCCTCGAATTTAAATCAGCTTGTCCGATAACTCCGATGTTGTTCCCGTTAGGTTTTTCAACTTCTTTTGGCTAAGAAATCAAAATCCAAGCATCCAAACACAAACTAATAAGCAAAGCAGCAAATCATCAATAGAGAAATAATGTCACCTAAAATTCTTTGTTTGGAATCAGTTTTTGACAAGTATGACATTTGTGACGACACACTTTCCTCGTCTATTGATATTTATAAGTAAATGTTATTAGATAAATAGTTCATCCTGTATATTCCTATTCTATAATTGGATCTTGTATTTGTTGAATAGTGTAATGAAAAATAAATAGGAAATGGATCACTTGCCGGACCTGTATCATTGGAAAATGAGAGAACGGGGAAAATGCCATGAAAATGTTTCAGATTTTTCTATCAGAAAAACAAAATACTAACAAACACTGTCCTCGAGTTATTGATGTTGTTCAAATTTCAGAGCTACGAGGATGTATTGATATCTAGTTAGCCTAGACCAGTTCCCTGCATAACCAAAATATTGAGTTACCTTAGCAACGAACAATAACTTATTAGAAGTGTCAGTGTAAAGTTTGACGCCAAAAAGTAAACCAGAGCTACGCAATAAATTAAAAGAAAAAATATGTCCACTGAAATTGTGAGAATCGAAAAATTGGAGTATCGAGCCATCATCAAGTACCTGTATTTAAAAAGGTTAAGAGGTAAGCAGATTTACGAAGATATGCTTAATACCCTTGGTGATCAATGTTCTTCGTATGCGACCGCAAAAAATTGGACTGCATGCTTCAAAAGAAAAAAAAAAGAAAATTTTCCATTGAAGATGATGACCGATCGGAAAGGCCAGTTTCTGTGTCAGTCCCCGAAAATATCGATGCAGTTCATGACATGATTTCAACAGACCGTCAAATTGGGCTAAAACGAATATCTGAAGCACTGAATATTTCATACGAACGCGTTCATCATATAGTTCACGTCAATTTGGACATGAGAAAAATTGCTGCAAAATGGATCCCCAAATGTTTGAATGTTGACCAAAAGCGTGCAAGGGTAGTAGCATCGCGTTCGATCTGTGCTCGATTTGAAAACGATGTAGACTTCTTAAACCGAATTGTTACTATGGATGAGACTTGGGTACATTTCTACATTCCAGAAACAAAGCAATAATCGATGGAATGGCGACACTCCGATTCTCCAAGACCTAAGAAGTTTCGTGTCCAAAAATCTGCTGGAAAAGTTCTTGCTTCTGATTTTTGGGATTGCCATGGAGACGAGCATGGAGTAATCATGATTGATTTTTTGGATAGAAGGGTAGAACAATAACTGGAGATTACTATTCGACATTACTGACCACTCTACGGGAAAAAATTAAAGAGAAAAGACGCGGAAAGCTATCCAAAGGAACTTTGTTTTTGCAGGACAACGCCCCTGCACACAAATCTCATGTTGCGATGCAAAAAATTCATGATTTAGGGTAAAACAGCCCCCTTATTCACCAGATTTGGCTCCGTCCGACTATCATCTCTTTCCTCAACTGAAAAAAAGTTTAAAAGGTCGTAAATTTTCTTCCAACGAGGAGGTAATAAAAGCTGTGGAGGTCTGGTTTGCAGAGCAAGAAGAAACATTTTTTTTGAAAGGTCTAGAGACGATGCAGGTTCGCTGTAATAAATGTATCCAATTAAGAGGAGAATATGTTGAATAATAAATTATTTTGACATTGAAATTATGTTTGGTTCTATAGTAGGCTAATAATTTTTCAATATATCCTCGTATATCACCAAGGTTGCGGAAATGATAGAGTTTCGAAGTGTTCACGCAGAAAATAGCTACAGACAGACCGACAGACTGAAACTTTTTTCGATTTTTCGATTGGGGTCATTTTCTCTTAAGGAACCATGCTTCTAACTTCAAAGATAAGAAATTTAGGGCCCCTCTGAGTAGCCTTATAAAATCATGTACGAAGGTTGCTATTTATGTATTGAGAATGAAGATCTAAAACAATAATTGGGGTGTAGAAACTTCTTCATTGTTTTTCAAAATACTCTCCTTTCAAATCTACACATTTTTGCATTCGGTTATACCAATAGGTATCTCCAAAACATGGTTTTTGAATGCATAAACAGCGTCTTGTGGCGTCGAAAAGCGTTGACCACGTATTTTGTTCTTCACTTGAGGGAATAAATAGAAATCATTGGGTGCTAAATCAGGGCTGTACGGCGGATGACCCATCAATTCAACGTTTTGAGTGCTCAAATAGCGGATTGTTTGAGCCGATGTGTGTGAGCTCGCATTGTCTTGATGGAGAATTATCCTTCGTCGACGGTTCGTTTTCCTTATTTCATTGATCACTTCCGGCAAACAAATAGTAGGTATTGTACCATTCAGAGTTTACCGTTCTACGTTGCTCTAAAGGCACGGTTGCCACATGATTGTTTATACCGAAGAAACAGGCCACCATTTGCTTCGAAGTGCTGCGTGCACGAACAACTTTTGTTGGATTTGGTTCATTTTGAAAGACCCATACAGTCGACTGCTGTTTATTTTCGGGCTCACAACAATAAATCCAAGATTCGCTACCTGTGTATATGTTATGAACTGCATTTGATGCACCGCGGTCATATTTTGTAATCATTTCCTTGCTCCAATTTATTTACACGTCTTTTTTTGATCGATTGTCAAATTGTGCGGAATCCAACGAGAATAAATCTTTCTGACTGCCACATGTTCATGCAATATCTTATGTATACTTGTCATACTAATGCCCAGGGATGCCTTGATCTCGCGATATGTCACATGACAATCCTGCATTATCAGTTCGGACACATCATCAATGCTTTCTCGCACAACAACCGATTTTGGACGTCCATCTTTAACTTCCTCAGCCAGCGAAGTACGGCTACGTTTGAATTCACTAAACCATCGATATACTGTGGCCTTGGATGGTGCTTCATCTGCAAAAATCGCAGTAAGTTGATCGGAACACTGCTGTTGAGATAATCCACGTCGAAAATCGTAAAAAATCATGGAACGAAAATGTTCACGATTTAGCTCAATTTTTTGGCCGAGATAAAATTTTCAAATGTCTATTAACAATACAAATAGCATACAGGGTGGGGCACCGAAAACGAAACAGATCGAATATCTTCAAAACACATGTGTTGTGAAAAAAATGCAAGAACACGTCGTTTGTTAATCCAAGGGGGACATCTTCCTATCATAACCTTAACTTTCATACTCCTCCCCCCACCTCTTGATCACTATCACCCAAACAATTTGAATAGGGAAAGTAGTGAGTGTGACACATCATTTAAAAGATAATTTCATAAGGAATTCAGCCATGTCAATTTTCGCTACCTAACTATTTATTTTGGCGCCCTCTTGCGGGAAAAACAACTGTTCCGTAGTCCAAATTTTGATACTTCATTTGCAAGCTAATTTGACATACGTTCGGTGACAATGCATTACGGAATTTTTCTAAGGGAAAAACCAAAATGGCAGCTCCAAAATGGAGGACAAGATTTGCAAGTATCGTCCGATTCGATTCAAAATTGAAATATGGTGGTTCTCAGAGTCGAAAATTATGATTTGTTTGTCAATGTAAAAAACAATATGGTAGCTCCAAGATGGCGAATGAAATTTGTAATTCTGGCCCGATTTGAATAAAAATTTGTATGTGGGGATTTTCAAGTTCGGAAATTATGATTTTTTTGTCGATGCAAAAAACAAGATGGCTGGCGAAATTTGTAGTTATGGTTTGATTCGACCCATGCACCGAAATCGAATTCTTCAAAATACATTTGTTTAGGAAAAAATTAAAAAACACGTTGATTTTGAATTCAAGGGGTCATCTTCGTATCATAACCTCAACTGTCATACCACTCTCCCCACCCCTTTGGTCACTCTTACAATTTGAATAGGGTAAATACGAAGTGTGACACAGAATTGAAAAGGTAATTCCATAAGGAATTTAGACATGTGAGTGTTCGCTACCTAACTTTTCATTTCGGCGCCCAATTGCGATAAAATCAACTGTGTCAATTTGATTTAAAAGCTAAGGTGAACAATTCACGAATTGATTCGAATTGGACTATAATTACAAATTTCATCCTCCATCTGGGAGCCACCATCTTGTTTTTTGCATCGACAAACAAATCATAATTTCCTACACTGAAAACCACCACATATCAATTTTGAATCGAATCGGACCATAATTGCTAATCTTGTCTGCCATTTTGGAACCGCCATTTTGTTTTGTCTTTCAGAAAAATTCCACAATGTATTGTCATCGAATTTATGTCAACATATCTTGCAAATGAACTATCATTATTTGGAATCCGGAACAGTTTTTTTTTCCCGCAAGAGGGCGCCAAAGTAAAAAGTCAGGTTGCAAAAATTGGCATTGCTGAATTCCATATGAAATTATCTTTTTAATGATGTGTCACATTCACTACTTTCCCTATTCAAATTGTTTGGGTGATGGTGACCAAGGGGTAGGGGGATAGGTATGACTGTTGAGGTTATGATAGGAAGATGTGCCCCTTGGATTAAAAATCGACATGTTTTTGCATTTTTTCCAAAACACATGCGTTTTGAAGATATTCGATCTGTTTCGTTTTCGGTGCCCCACCCTGTATGTATGACAAAAGTTCTGATTACATATACTGTCAAAAATGTCAAACTTTGCGATACGCAGTTGGATCGCGCCTAGCAACACCAGTGTTGCCAATTCTCAATACATAAATAACAAGCCTCGTATAATAATGAAGTGTATAACATCATAGACCTTCTCACAGGAATCGTTGATATAACACTTCATAGTATTCTTGCCCCACTGTGAAGAACGCGAAATCTCAGAAATAAACAGTTTGTTCGAAGTTTCTGTCTCACAGTTATTTCAAAACAAACACACATCGTCTATTTCATTGCCGGGAGAGACTTTTCTCTTTCAAGTACTGCCAGCCTCCTTGATCAGGTAACTCGATATTTCCGTCGTGGCTCACGCTCTGTCGCCTCCTCGCTTTTCCGAGCCGCGCAGAGAAGTTATTGTTTTTCGTTTGGGTAAATCGCTTCAATTGCGGAAATCGTTATGGAAGAAAAAAACTCCAGTTAGAGAAGATGGTTTATTTCTTTCTCGGGTTATCAGCTTTGTCACGCCCTAATTTTGATAAAGCGATTAAATGGATGAATGAAGACGTTAATAACTTTTTTGCTCACATAACTAAAATTAAATATAGCATACGAATATATTTGCGCCAAATTAGAAATTTTCTCTTCCAATATAATCAATATACGGCACATCTCTAGACTTGATCTTACCTCACTTATCGAAATCAAAAAGTACTATTAAACATTGTTAGTTCTGACAGGGAAAAAATTGTATGTGGAGTTCCCCAGGGTTCAGTTTTGGGCCCTATTCTATTTCTGCTCTACATCAACGATATGGCCAACCTAGAAATTTCTGGACATCTTAATTGTTTGCTGATGATACCACGATTCTCTGGCACAATGAAGATCATGATGCTCTGGTTCGAACTATTCCTGTTGACCTAGAAAAAATCAAAAAGGGGTGTGAGGCTAACCTGCTGACATTAAATGTTACAAAAACAAGTCTGATCACTTTCAAGATGGATCTAGAACAAGTACTTTTAGGTTCTCAGGTAATTAAAAGCAAGCCCGAAACAAAATTTTTTAGGGTACAAATTGACCACTATCTGAAGTTTGAAGCTCATATAACGGCTCTAAAAAAAAAGTTGTCCTCTGGTTGTTACGTTATCAATATAATATCTCGCGAACTCGGAATGGCACCTTCCTTAACTGCATACTACTCATTTATTGAGTTCCACCTACGGTATGCAATTCCGTTCTGGGGTTCTTGCAGTCAAGTTTTATTCCAAAGTGTTTCGTCGTCCAGAAACGAGTTTTAAAATGTATCTTCAAAGTCAAGATGCGTGAATCGTGTAGGCCAAAAATATTGACGCTTTATGAAATATTCATTTTAGAGACAACTTGCTTGATGCACAAATACAGGGAGAAATTCATTAACTCCAACACGTCAGGAAAAAAAACTTACCCTCTCATCCCACGTCAACTCTCACGAAATAGTCTTTGATTTACAGAAGCAAGCAAATTTACAATCATAGATCAGAGACATTAGCGACATGAAGTTCTTCGGAAAATCAGTCAAAACACTTCTTATCGGGAAATGCTTCTATAATTCAGAAGAGTATCTTGCATAATATGCATTCTAGTCGTTCTATACCTAATATTCAATATTCTGTTTTTGATAATACTGTGATACTATAATATATTTTACATGTTATTTAGTTTTATGTCAGTTTTGTAACTTCGAAATTTTAAATGGTTTTATCTTTATTGGAGATTTTCTCCATAGGCTAATAGGTTGAGAATTAACAGTGTAATACTTTGACTTCGTCGACAAATGTTTTTATTTATATAAATACAGATGGATTTAGCGAGGGGCAATATATAAAAATATAAGTAGAAAAGTTATTGGGTATAACCCTCAGAATGTTGTGCAACCGTAGACACGTGTTTCGAGCTTAAGCTCTCATCAGTACGGTAAAATCAAGTGCGAAGATGTACAACACTTGGATGTAAAAACAAACAATGGAAGTCAACAACAGGAAGCCAACCACACATTTGTGGCATCGGTTAGAAGACCTTGTACTCACAAGGCAACAACTAACGTCGCCACGGAGGCAGCTATAGCTACCAGCGTGACAATCCTAACCAGGAAAATACAAATAAAGATGGATTCAGCGTGGGACAATATATAAAAATATAAGTAGAAAAGTTATTGGGTATAACCCTCAGAATGTTGTGCAACCGTAGACACGTGTTTCGAGCTTAAGCTCTCTTCAGTACGGTAAAATCAAGTGCGAAGATGTACAACACTTGGATGTAAAAATAGAAACAAAGAAAGTTAACAACAGGAAGCCAACCACACCACGTGTCTACGGTTGCACAACATTCTGAGGGTTATACCCTATAACTTTTCCACTTATATTTTTATTTATATATCTATCTATCTGTCTATCTATCTATCTATCTATACATACAGGGTGATCCGTCACTTGCACAAAGTTAAATGGGGTTCTGGTCTATTATGTGCGACAACACCTGTAAAATATGAGAGCTACCAGTAATTTTTTTTACGTCAACCGCTATGGATACGCCACTGCATCACTGAATTTAAAAACTATCTGAGTGCTAACATTTTTCAAAATGTTACCATATGTCATGTTTGGTAACGCTAGATAGCTTATTTTTTTCTCATTTCAGTAGTACTAAAATTATTTTATCTCTCTCTATAGGTACAGTACGTTTGGTATTTTTGTATCCACCTCTGTAATTCACATATCTATTGCTTAAAAATTTTCGGTGAATGTGGCCACTTGAATATTCAAGCGATATGGCAATTTGATTCAGACAGTGGCGTACTCTGTATAAGTTTCTCAGATGTTTATTTTTCAATTTTTCAATTTTCTCAATTATAGTTATTTTTCTATTGGAAAATGTCAATAGAAAATTTTGTTCCAGAATAATTGTAGCGTCCTAATATTGAATTTTCACCAAATAGAAGGCATGAGAAAAAAAACAGACATAGTTATTTGTTTCAATAATTCAAAATATTACTATTTTTTCAATGAAATGTAGGTTGCCGGACACATAATATGTAGAGTGGCTATTTCATTACCTCATTCATTAGTCCTGAGAACTAGTTTTTCATTTGAACCCGTGAGCTGAAATAAAAAATATAACGTCTCGAATGACTGAGCCAATAATGTTAATTTTGAAAATTTTCTATAACCATAACTTATTTTATGAGGCGAATGTTGATTGTAAACATCGTAAGTAAAATTTTTTTGAAAAACAACTGTCAATGTAGCACATAAAAAATCTTTTTTCATGAAAACTTACTCATGCCACTGTCTGAATAGAATTGCCATATCGCTTAGAATATCCACCCGGCTACATTCCATGATTAAGAAAAATTTTGAACGAATTAAGCAATAGTTAACTGAATTACAGAGGTGGACACTAAAATACGAAACACACTGTACCCATCGAGAGAGTTAAAATAATATTAGTACTACTGAAATGAGAAAAAAACAAGCTATCTAACAATACCAAACATGAATAATAGTACCATTTGAAAAAATGCTGATGACATCACTTTTCCACCAATAGCACATCTAAAATATATTCGATTGTACAAAAATTTGCATAGTGGAATACCCTTCAATTTTCATCTGAACTTTTTTTCGATAACCGTCATATTAACTGAGAAAAATGGGCGGGTCCATACATTTGACTAACCCTGTATATCCGGTCCGAGAAATTACGATGAATCTGAGCGGTTGACTATACCCCTTTATTTTACGGAAATAACTCATTTGTCATTATTTAAATTTTTTGGTAGTGGAAATTCTATATTTATATGGATATTAAATTCAAAAGACGAAGAATGAAAATCATGCATTCAAATATTTGCATTTCTTAACCTACGACATGCGAAACTCCAGGCATTTACAATCATAACTTTCCAAGTCGGAAACTCCCTTGAATAAAACGGCATTTCGAACTTCCGATGCGAATAATAAGTTATATTGTCACAATCTATAAAAGTCCCTTAAGTCCCTGCTAAAACTTTGAGGGCGAAGATAAAGGGCCTCGTATAAATATCGCGTTGACCCAGTTGCCGAAAAGGTCACGTTTCATCAGCTTTCGGGCTCTGTGACGGCATGATCAAATTCTCGTATGCCGCCTTCGGCTCACCTCCTCCGGAGCCTTTCTATCAATCTTGATAGTTGGAGGATATGGAAATTCGCAATTTATCGCGATATGCTCTGACGTGCTCATATTTTACACTACTTTCCGCCGCTATCTTTTGGCGCTGCTTCCGCAAAATGGCAATTTTTTAAATTGATTTCTCTGGCTTGACACCGCGTGTTCGGTGGAGTGGATAGGATCGTCGATAGGTAAAAATCATCAATAACATATGGTGTCGCATGTGATATAGCCGTACCAGTTGGGAAACACTGAACGTTTCGTGTATTTTCACGGGTTTTATTCTGCACTAGAAAATTATTTCTCCATGATCATCACAGAATTTGCCAATTCTGAAATAAAATTTGATTACAGAATGCTGGAATTATCTCTCTTGAGATTGAAGAAATATTCTGCAACACCTCTGCCCCATGCAATTTAAATGTATTTACATTCTCTCTCTTGTGATAGAATAATATTCTCACACTGGTTAGCAATAATAACATTAGCCTTGACGCAGTGGATTGTCATCGTAGTGGCAAAATTTGAGTAAGTGTCAAAATTATTGCAGTCACGTTTCCTATCTTTGATCGTGGAGAAAATATAGTCTGCTACTCGGTTAGAATGAAAATTCGTGATGCTCGTGGTTCCTCACGCTCGCCTTCGGCTCGCGCTCGGAACTTTCCACTCGCATCAAATTTTCATTCTAACTTTGTTACACAATATACTATTCCGTTTTACTATAAAAACGTCAGAAATTCTCTGACATTGAGATAAACTTTCCACTCTGTAAGCCACTGTTTCAAAATGATAACTTAATCATTGTCATTTAAAGCTCTTTTCGAATATTAGTACTCACCTTTGACGTACTTCTTTCTTCTTTCTTTACTGCATCTCATATTAATTTTACACTTTTCAGTTTTTAACAAATACTTTAATCTTGGGTCGTTGCACGTCCTCAGACGGCGGACATTACACACATAAACCTGACTTCCAACACAAACCGTACTAGTTCGAGCAGACATGAACTGATCTTAAGCTAAAAGTGAATAATAACTATGTTCATGTTCCAAGTTCCAATGTTGCAACATGCATTCCGCGGTATGACAGCTTTATTTTGTAAACATGCTTTTTACAACTCTATTGTTTCGTGGTTAGAACACAAAACCGTAACATTTCTTCTCTACCTCTATTTTGTGCCATTAAGGTACTTCACTTTCGAATACTTGACCTTGTTTGTGTTTGATTCTAATAGTGAACAAGGATGGCGTGGTTTCGTCTTAGTCAATTGGCAATACTGAATCTCTAGGTATTCTGTTCAAATGAGTTGCTGTCCTATTATCCCAAGCAGTAGCTCCGAGTAGTAGCTCGGTGTAGTTCCTGGACTGATCTCACAGACCACGAACAAGCAAGAAAGCGCGTTTGCCTGATAGTGACAATTTTCGACTTTGACATCTGAGTGACTTTTTTCGGTATCTGGTTCGAATTTTGAGAGAGAGAGAGAGAGAGAGAGAGAGAGACATATTGGCACTGGTCTGACCTACTGAGGTTTCTAGTTGAAATTATTTTGATAATTATCAGTGGATCTTGGGAAAATTCATACCTGGAGATTTCTTCATATTGTTTGCAATATTTGACGCTGTATATTTTTGAGGAAACCTTTGTTCTGCTGTAGGGCTTGTAGTGTCATTTTTCATTGGTAAACGTGCTGGAACAAGACTAGCTATCAGACAGCAAACAAACTGAATAGAGGTTATTATTTGCATTTGGGCTCTACCAATGGCCCCATACAAGTGTAATCAGAAGTCAGACTGGTATTGTTTATTCTAGGGTGTTTATGGTTTCAGTTCTACCACTGTTTGGTGTTCCTGCTCCACTACTGTTTGGTGTTCCTGCTCCACTACTGTTTGGTGTTCCTGTTTGGCGTTCCTGGTCCACTACTGTTTGGTATCCCTGTTCCATTGATGTTGTTCCACTGTTCATCTGTTGTTCAGTGTTCCTTCTCTGTTCTTCATTTGATTGTCTCGTACCCACTGTGCTCACCTGTCGTCACCAAGGCATTGACTAATATACCTACCATTTACAGATGTGCTCGTTCTGGAAAAAATATCAAAAACTTTTATTGAGAAAGTAACTTTCAGTTCTTGCCAGGGTCTCCTATAGCAGAACTTGGGGTCTCGGACCCAAACAATTCATAGGGAGCCCTGCTTTGATGGTCAAAGATTGAACGAGTAACAACTAATAACCAGAGGGAGTCTGGCTGGTTCACAAAGATTGACCCATGCTCGGGGTCACTGGTGCTATGTCCAGCACATCTACGATTTGCCTGGAGGTAATACTTAACATCTCTCCTCTGCATCTGCATACTGCAGGGGAGGCGACGATAGAAGCCCCCATACTGAAGTGTCTGGACCAATGGGAGGCGATAACCTAGGCCACACCAACATAATGGAGGTCTCTTTTGATGGAACCGACACCACAATCATGCCAGATGGGAAGTCACATTACACATACCACACACAACACACATACCGATGTTGTCGAAAGGAAAAATCTGGTACACAGATGGCTCTAAGACAAGCAAAGGAATATACAGGGAGAGACCGAAATAAGACATTAGTCTAAGCCTCGGCATTCAAGCCCCAATATTCCAAGCCGAGATAATGGCTATTTCCGTTTTCACGAGAGAGATTCCAAGTAAGGGCTCTAGAAACATACCCATAGTCACTCTCCGACAGACAGACGACTATAAAGGCCCTTCCAAACTAGTTTGGGATACTCATAAAAACCTCAGCTACCTAGGAGCACAATTTTGGTCGGGTCTAGAGTGTGTACTTATTCTACTTTAGTGTTGAGATAGGGAAGAAGACATTTTAGAAGGAGAAGAAAAGTAATTCACAGTATGAAACTTGAAGTTTGATATTTTGACAAATAAATCAAATATTTGGTAAGACTGGTTTCAATTGGCAAGGTGCAGGTTAACCTAAAATACTAACTTTCAGCATGCAAACTTATGGAGTCTAGGTAGCCGTGCATTCATGCAAAGCAGTATGACACGAGGGTCCGCAACAATAAGCCCTAGGAGATCGGTTTAAGTAGATTAAACGTAAATAGTTTGTCTGAAAACTGCTTTACTATCAAGCATCGGTGGTGCTAATTTTTGGCGGCAGGTAGGGCTTTAGCGGTCAGGACCGTGGGTGCTGCTTCACTCTGTGTTCGAAGTGGAAGAAGGCCCCACACAATAATGTCTGGGTGGTCTCGTAGTGGTTCACTTCGATTGGGGTACTGGTGAGAGCCACTGGATAGTGAATATGCTGTTAGTACCAAGGGGAAGATTAGAAGGCCTGAAATTGTTTCAATAAATTAGAAATGTTCTCTGATTCCATCTATGAATATCACAGGTTTGTGAGAGATAATTTTGTTAATGCAAGGAACGGAATAGGTGAGATGAGAGAGTGGTGGTGAATTTACCTAGAGAAATGTGAAGTAGTTTAAATGAAATCCATCATAAGGTGAAACCTTTTTCCAAAGAACTGCTATTTGTCTACTCCCAAATATATATTTAATTTGAGAAAAATCCGCAAGTTGCAATTTTGGCCCAGTACGTGGACCTCAATTTAACCTTCTCAGTTAAAAATCGGTGGTAAAATGACCAAGGCATGTGACAGAAATCACAACCTTCGTTCAAAACTTCCTTTTCAGTCATCCTGACAGATGATTGATTGGCTGATTTTAGCTGACAGGTGACATGTTTACTTTTGGGCGCCAAGAATATTTGAATTGATAATTAACTAATTGTGTGTTACAGGGAAAGAAAACGGATTAATGAAGCAAGTATAAAATGGAATATTGAATTTCAAGATGGGGACAATACTTGATCTTGAAGGCATTATGTTTTACATTCTTAAGACCCTTAAAATTGACCCTTAATACATGGATGAACTAAGTTGTCATTTGGATAAATTCTCAATCTTGCGTGACAATCAGTTGAGTTTTAGAAAAAATCATGGTTGCGTCACAGCTTTAATCAAAATCACTGATGACATATTCAAGTCCCAGGATAGCAGTAATCTAACAGCATTGATTAAGTGGTATTATAATATAATTGATGCGTTCCTTGTTACTCTTCTAGATTCCTGTTTATACTCGAAATATATTTTTTCCAAAACTTACTGTATATTTGTCTGTAATGTGAGTTATTGCATATATATTTGTTCATCATCACAGCACAATTATTAATATTGTCCATCATCACTTGATTCTCTCTTCAAGCGGAACATACCGGCACACAAATCGACAAAAAGCAAAGTGACCGACGATGACATTTTCATGGATTTCTCGTTTGGTTGATTCCAAGAAACAAGAAACAAAAGTCGACTTTGTTCATTCCCATAATGGAAAAATATAACCTAATGATGAACTTCTCATGAAATATTCACAACACGTTATCTACCTGAGTACATTCAATTCACCATTAAACTTTCGGTATTAGGTTGGTGTGTTTTATAGATTGTGACAGTATAAGGTACTTTGATCGGAAGTTTCGACACCCGTTTTATTCCAGTCCATTCTCCATATGGAAACTAAGAGAATTGGTTTCCTCAAGTTTCGTCGAAGTTTGAGAAAAGTTTTATTGAAAGTGCTTGAAATGCTCAGTTTGCTTTTTCGGGTGTTTTGATTGATAATTATTATGAAATATCGTGTTGATGCAGTTTCAATATTACAGAACTTGTAAGGAGTTTCCCAATTATGTTTTCTTGTTTTAATCTGCTGCGAAGTTTCCATGTTCGAATATTTGAGGAGATGATGGAGAAAAATCGAGTCAGGCTAATGCCTCCGTGATTTCTGGTTCTATAAATCAGGTTGAAACCCCAGAAATTTTCGTGACAGTATATTTAACAAAACATCATTGATTTAGAAATCAATTTCGTCGTATAATAATTGATCAGACAATCCTGATACTGACAATATCTGTTCTCCTTCTGGTACGTATTCTCTAGCATTCTCTTTCCTCTCTGCATCCTGGAATTTTGAATGCGTTTGATCTCATAGAATTATTGATACTTCCCTCGGGATATCGCGTCATATAATGACTGCGAGCTGAATACTCCGCGACATGCATTATTCACCGATGCGACGGTGGAATAAATTAATGACTTTTTGGCTAGAAATATGGAACAGTGGCGTATGATCCCAAGCTACAATTTTTGATCTGCTAGTTTCTTCTATTTACACGACGCTCTGCTATCAAGAAAAGTTAATTTCTTCCCTTTAGCATCATTCAATACTAATCCGCCTATCCATGTATCGTAATAGTGAAGGCGCCCAATAGGGAAATAACATATGGGGGGGAAACCTTGCACTCTGTTGAGTACCTCCACCATATCTAAGTCTTCTATATAGGACCGCGCGTGTAGGGAAGCTGATCAGAACATTAAAAAAAAAATGATAGTTGGAAATACTCGAGCCCGTCAGATCAACGTATGGTAGGTTTATTTCATGCACCTTGTCATTCTCAAGCGCAGTAGATTTTTTTTTTCATTTTGAAGGAAATAATTCAAGGATAACGGGAAAAATATAATTTTTTTACCATTCATTCATCTTGTGAGTTAATTAGAGGTAATGAATACCGAAAGTGTATATACAGGGTCCTGCAGCAAGGGCGCGGTCTTCCATATCTCCACTATGGTAATAGATAGATAGGTCATTCAAATAGCAAAATGATACTATTTCCTGAGTTCTACAAATTGAAAACAATGGCACTCGTTCAGTTTTTTCTAGGCGGGTCCCAACTTTGTTTTTTTAAATGGCAACCAGTATTTTTTATCAGTTTTTCCGTTTCTACATGAGAAATAAAAGGTACTTTATATGAATTTTTTTTTCGAAAATATTGACGGTTTTCGAGATTTTTAGCATGACAGCTTTTTTTCCCCAAAATTCGTCACTCATATTATTTGAAATTATGAAGTTGTGCCAAGTCTTATTGACATGAGTTTTTGGTCAAATTATGGACTTTGTTGACTCTCTCAAATGATATATCAAAAATCGACCTGTGATATACAGGGTGCGAAAAATAGCTTGTCAAACATTGTAAATAAAAAAGTGCAAAATCATCATTATTTCAAATAGAACACCCGGTATATTATCCATTCATAAGAAGCGCCAACAAGTGTCCTCCTCAACAATTTTGTTATTGAAAATGTACCAATATTACTTGTTTGTCTAGTGAGATTATTTTCTGTCCAAAAAGTGGTCAAAACATAAAGCCCTCCTCTTGAAATTGTTTCGATGGTAAATTGTATAATTGAATAGATCATAGGTATTGAATACATCTACAAATTCTGTAATTTCTGAACGAGGAAATGCTAGGATGATGCCATTGGTACACCCATGAGCACACAGTTAAGTCTCATTATAACTAACTATGTTATGGACGATTTGCTAGATATTGTCTTAAATGCCCCTCCATACAATGTGTTTTTTATTAAAAAACTGTGGATTATTCAGTATAACATCCTGTAAGCATATCCACGCAACTTAGTTTGATTCTACCGAATCCAAGTTTTTCCAAGAATGGAAGTACTTAACCTCGAAGATACCAAATCCAAAATATTTTTGATTTTGAGCTGGGACCAGCAGAGAAACAAAGGAAAATATTTTGATAAATTTAAGTCGTCTTCTATTCCTTCCGTTGCGACATGTTTTTCAAAAAGTGATCAGTTATCATCTGACAAAGCGGAAGAAAATTTGGTTGGGGCCGAGGCTGGAAAAACATTTTTGAAAATCTTCCTCCCGAAAATGTCTCAGGTCAAAAATGAGCCGGTCTCTTATATTCTCGCTTTTCAGTTCATCAGTTTCATTTTGGCCCTAAGATAGCTGAAATTGAGGTGAATGGAATTTTTAGCAGAGCCGGGTCATAGGGGGGGACAAAAGAAGGCACTTGAAAAACTCGTGGGACCGGCCATGTTCAAAAATTGAAAAAATGGAATGATGATTAGGCTCTGAAACTTTTGGTGGCACGTCTTTATGGACCAAGGATAGGAGTTTTTGTCCCGTTTTCACCTCCTACCACTCCTTTCAATTACAGTCCTTTTAATGACTTTTTCCTCGACTTTGTAGCAAATGAAAAAAAAAAAACTGTGTTGAAGTGCATATGGATACCCACGCAATTGCTAAGTAATCAAAGAGTTTGACTTCCACCCCTCACACAAGAGGGCGGGGGTGGTGCTCAGTTGATCGTAAAAAAAGGTTTTTTTCGCAGAAAAAATGCGTTTTCGAATCACCAGGCAAAAATGGTCGACAGGCACCACTTCCCAATCACAAAAATTAGTTATATATTTTTTCAGTCAGAATTTCCGGTCCACTGCACCGTGAGTGAACTGTCGGAAAAAAATCTTTGCAATTGTAATGGTACCATTTTTGTTTTGCGGAAATGCGCCATTGCCAAGTTTTGGTCAATTGGGATTACTGGAAATCTGATATGAAGATGGATCGAAGCGGACATTATTCTATTCAATCAGGTGGTTCCTGCTCATTTTGATTTTGCAGAATTGCGCTGTTGCCAAGTTATAGATGCAGGAGATCATTCAGAGAAGCTTCAAGCCTCTCTGCATCCTGGAATTTTGAATGCGTTTGATCTCATAGAATTATTGATACTTCCCTCGGGATATCGCGTCATATAATGACTGCGAGCTGAATACTCCGCGACATGCATTATTCACCGATGCGACGGTGGAATAAATTAATGACTTTTTGGCTAGAAATATGGAACAGTGGCGTATGATCCCAAGCTACAATTTTTGATCTGCTAGTTTCTTCTATTTACAGGACGCTCTGCTATCAAGAAAAGTTAATTTCTTCCCTTTAGCATCATTCAATACTAATCCGCCTATCCATGTATCGTAATAGTGAAGGCGCCCAATAGGGAATTAACATATGGGTGGGAAACCTTGCACTCTGTTGAGTACCTCCACCATATCTAAGTCTTCTATATAGGACCGCGCGTGTAGGGAAGCTGATCAGAACATTAAAAAAAAATGATAGTTGGAAATACTCGAGCCCGTCAGATCAACGTATGGTAGGTTTATTTCATGCACCTTGTCATTCTCAAGCGCAGTAGATTTTTTTTTTCATTTTGAAGGAAATAATTCAAGGATAACGGGAAAAATATAATTTTTTTACCATTCATTCATCTTGTGAGTTAATTAGAGGTAATGAATACCGAAAGTGTATATACAGGGTCCTGCAGCAAGGGCGCGGTCTTCCATATCTCCACTATGGTAATAGATAGATAGGTCATTCAAATAACAAAATGATACTATTTCCTGAGTTCTACAAATTGAAAATAATGGCACTCGTTCAGTTTTTTCTAGGCGGGTCCCAACTTTGTTTTTTTAAATGGCAACCAGTATTTTTTATCAGTTTTTCCGTTTCTACATGAGAAATAAAAGGTACTTTATATGAATCTTTTTTTCGAAAATATTGACGGTTTTCGAGATTTTTAGCATGACAGCTTTTTTCCCCAAAATTCGTCACTCATACTATTTGAAATTATGAAGTTGTGCCAAGTCTTATTGACATGAGTTTTTGGTCAAATTATGGACTTTGTTGACTCTCTCAAATGATATATCAAAAATCGACCTGTGATATACAGGGTGCGAAAAATAGCTTGTCAAACATTGTAAATAAAAAAGTACAAAATCATCCTTATTTCAAATAGAACACCCGGTATATTATCCATTCATAAGAAGCGCTAACAAGTGTCCTCCTCAACAATTTTGTTATTGAAAATGTACCAATATTACTTGTCTGTCTAGTGAGATTATTTTCTGTCCAAAAAGTGGTCAAAACATAAAGCCCTCCTCTTGAAATTGTTTCGATGGTAAATTGTATAATTGAATAGATCATAGGTATTGAATACATCTACAAATTCTGTAATTTCTGAACGAGGAAATGCTAGGATGATGCCATTGGTACACCCATGAGCACACAGTTAAGTCTCATTATAACTAACTATGTTATGGACGATTTGCTAGATATTGTCTTAAATGCCACTCCATACAATGTGTTTTTCATTAAAAAACTGTGGATTATTCAGTATAACATCCTGTAAGCATATCCACGCAACTTAGTTTGATTCTACCGAATCCAAGTTTTTCCAAGAATGGAAGTACTTAACCTCGAAGATACCAAATCCAAAATATTTTTGATTTTGAGCTGGGACCAGCAGAGAAACAAAGGAAAATATTTTGATAAATTTAAGTCGTCTTCTATTCCTTCCGTTGCGACATGTTGTTCAAAAAGTGATCAGTTATCATCTGACAAAGCGGAAGAAAATTTGGTTGGGGCCGAGGCTGGAAAAACATTTTTGAAAATCTTCCTCCCGAAAATGTCTCAGGTCAAAAATGAGCCGGTCTCTTATATTCTCGCTTTTCAGTTCATCAGTTTCATTTTGGCCCTAAGATAGCTGAAATTGAGGTGAAAGGAATTTTTAGCAGAGCCGGGTCATAGGGGGGGACAAAAGAAGGCACTTGAAAAACTCGTGGGACCGGCCATGTTCAAAAATTGAAAAAATGGAATGATGATTAGGCTCTGAAACTTTTGGTGGCACGTCTTTATGGACCAAGGATAGGAGTTTTTGTCCCGTTTTCACCTCCTACCACTCCTTTCAATTACAGTCCTTTTAATGACTTTTTCCTCGACTTTGTAGCAAATGAAAAAAAAACTGTGTTGAAGTGCATATGGATACCCACGCAATTGCTAAGTAATCAAAGAGTTTGACTTCTACCCCTCACACAAGAGGGCGGGGGTGGTGCTCAGTTGATCGTAAAAAAAGGTTTTTTTCGCAGAAAAAATACGTTTTCGAATCACCAGGCAAAAATGGTCGACAGGCACCACTTCCCAATCACAAAAATTAGTTATATATTTTTTCAGTCAGAATTTCCGGTCCACTGCACCGTGAGTGAACTGTCGGAAAAAAATCTTTGCAATTGTAATGGTACCATTTTTGTTTTGCGGAAATGGGGATTACTGGAAATCTGATATGAAGATGGATCGAAGCGGACATTATTCTATTCAATCAGGTGGTTCCTGCTCATTTTGATTTTGCAGAATTGCGCTGTTGCCAAGTTATAGATGCAGGAGATCATTCAGAGAAGCTTTATAGAAAATTTCAATAGAGAGTATCAATATAGATGTTCAGCCGAATCTATTGACTCCATTTTTGTATTGAGGAAATGTGCTGTTATAAATTACGAGAATTTCTGAGTGCCTACGATTTCGGCCATGGACCGAATTTCTAAAACAGGGTCACAACCTAACCTAAACGAACTAACCAAGCTATCCAAGTTGCTGGTAATTCGATAACTGATTAGTATGAAAAGGTGAAATCACAGCAGATGCTCACTGCGCTCGCATTTTATAAACTACCAGCAGAAAGAGACACGCTGTAACTTTTGTTGCCGTGGTAATGAAGTTGATGTCAAACTACTAGCCATCTACAGCTCGTGAGCTGTAATGGTGGATTTATGCAGCAATCATAAGTCTTAAGTCTTAAGTCATAAGGAAGAATATTCGTCAATGATTGGTTGGTCCGTATATTCCAGCCAATCATTGACGAATATTCTTCCTTATGACTTAAGACTTATGACTTATGATTGCTGCATAAATCCACCATAAGTGGTATGATAATTTGTGACTGAGAATCCAGAACTAGAGCATTTCAACGTTGTTCCGCATCATTTATTTATTTCAAGAATTTCTAACGTATATCATTTAAAGTCAAAGTGAGATAATCTAAATGAAATAAAAATGGTTTTTGTACCATGCGTCATCAGATATCCAAAGGTATTTTCAAAAAAATTAATAAGCACGAATATTTATAATAATATTCTTTGAGAGAAATTTCCCTAAATCTTTTTTTTACTGATTTCCAACGCCCACGACTTGGCAACATTGGCGCTTTTCTGAAATGTTCAAATTTCATTGCGCAATTCATCTCATCTCATCTCATCTCAGAACTATCCTAATATCAGATTTCCAGTAATACCAAGTGACCTATACTTGGCAACGGCGCATTTCTGCAAAACAAAAATATTACCATTAGAATAGGTTGAGGGGCTATAATCGAGAAGTTCAACTGATATTTTCATTTCAGATTTTCAGTAATCTGAAGAGGTCATCTTGGCAACAGGGCAAAAATGGTACCATTACAATTGGCTGATGGTCCACAATCGCTACGTTGAATTATTTTTTTCATATCAGATATCCAGTAAACCACAGTTCAGCCCATATATTGAATATATAAATGTTTTAGTCAATTCTTTTTTTAGTCGACTGTCTTCAGCTTTCCATTACTTGAAAACAAAAGTCTCAAAAGTATTTTTTTTTTATTTTGCAAACTTCGTGAACCTAATTTTCTAAGGATCGATACTATATAAGTATATAAGTATTGCATGACATAAGGTATGTCATACGAGTTTTTCTATCTCACGGAGTGCCTTTGGATGTATATATCACTTTCGTTGATATTTTCATCATTATTTCAAATTCAGCTATTTTTTTCTTGTGATTGAACCCTATTTATATCAAATGCGTGCGCTCTTGTCGGTTGTGGAAAGATCATAGTCTATCGCCATCTCCTCTCTTCCCCGCAGCCCGCGCGCCTACAAAATTAGCGACTTCAAAACAAACCGTGTTGTAGGCATGGCAATGCTGAGTTCATCTGTATTCATATAATATTATACGTCCATGGGCTAAACTTCGTTATTTACATTTCGATCTGCGGTCACATTCTAAGCACTATTTTTATTGCCGCTGGTTTCGCGGAAAATAGTTACCAATCAACCCAAAAGTTAGCAAAGCTAATTTTGTGCTGAATTATCTGCCTTTATACAATGTATATAAGCAGATAATTGTCGCGAAATAAACGGCAGTAAAAATTGTGCTTAGAATGTGAATTTTTGTTGATCGCAGCTAGAAATGTAAATAACGGAGTCTAACGATAATATGTCATTGGCTGTATCCAACTCAAAATAAAAAATACTTTGGATTTGATATCTTCTAGGTGAGTACTTCCATTCCTGAGCTCAGAAGAGCTATAGCTATTCGGCGCATTTTTTCACTGGCGGCTCCATAACTTTTACGATCTTTTCATTTTAACGAAATATTTCAGAAATTGGTCTAGTTACAACTCAACACTTTTTTGAGGTTTAATAATGAATTCAAAAAGATTCCTCAACAGTGGCGTGAAACCGGTTTCAGGATGTTTGACCAACATCTAATAAAAAAGTTTTCGGTAGCAAACTCCGTTCTGAATCGCTTTTGTCAGATTGTATTTAGCATACTCAAAATAATGGCAACGAAAACCACTTTTACATTATAACTTGTCGTGGCGTTTCTTTAATGAAAAGGGTGAATACTAATTCAGGAAAAAGTTTTACTGTTACGAGAGTTGCTGCGACTTTTAACAGTTCTTGCGTAATTGCGTTTTGGACCCTCGAAAGTGTAATCGGTTTCGGTGATACCGCGACCGAAAATCGTAAAAAGTTTAGCTGACTCTGTATTCGATATTGGAACAATCCGAACTAAAGCAAAGGGGGCACAGAACCTTTCGGTCTACCTGCAGAATAGTATATTGAACGATGAACGTGAGTGGAAAAGGCGTCATTTCAAGCACATTGAACTCAATAGTTTTTCTACGATTATTTGAATCAAATCATACGAAATCATAACTTTCATGCCGCCTTAATACAAATTTTGAAAAATATAATAACAATCGAACACTACACCGAAAAAAATGATAATGAATCAAATGAAATTCATTTTAGTCAAACAAATTTGTTGATTCGACAGGGCAACATAAAAAATATCTGATCGAAGAAAGCAATAATAGCATATATTCAGGCAGAGCTATGTCATAGCTACGGAAAGGTAGGTAGAATGTTTTTTCAGAATTTATTGATGTCATCCTATAGTCAAACCAGTTCTTCACGTGTCTCAAATCCTGTTCTAATTTGAGTTTCAATTTGAACCAGTCATCAATCTTGCGGAAGGAGTTCAGGTCATCAGTATAGCTGATGATTTTGTAGTAAATATTCAAAAGAAAAAATTTGTTGAGATATAGATTAAGTAATGTCCTAGTACTGTTTCCTTGGGCACTCCACACGATACAGTTTTTTATTCACTATCTTCGTTACCTACTTGTCTTCTATAGCTTCTGCTGTGTGCTTCTGTGTGGTAGAGTGCAATACTGTATCACAAACATTTTCATCCAGACATGTTCTCAACCTATATATGATATGAGTAGGTTCATTTATGGTATGGATTAAGTTAATGGAGCTTAGAAGTGATTGAAGCTATTGTTTCTCTATACAATTTGATAAAAACTTTTCGTTAAAAAATATACAAACATCTTCAAACATATTAAAATTTCCACATGGCGGTTTGTATATAGACACAATTAATATTTTGTTTTTATTCATGAATATTTTACAGGCACAACACTCAATCATACCCTCCTCCAAATTTCTTGTGCTTCCCTTCTTTCCATAGCATCACAGTTCTTTCTGACATATATTGCACTGCCTTCGTGTTTATTTGCTTCTTTTCTACAGACTCTGAACCAGCTCAAATTGTTCAATTCCCAGCTTGTTTAGTCGATCTTTTGTTTGCCAGTGCTCTGTCACACAAAAGCAGATGCAATCTCATTGGCTCTTCAGGTCTGTTATCCCGTCAATGCTATTTCGTAATGTTTATTTTGGTAGATCAAGCTGCTATTCAAAATTTCCTTCAAATAATTTGGTATGAGTGGAGGTCTATCGATTTTGATCAGAAAAAAATCCTGTGTTTCCATTATATGCTGATCATCATAAGAATTATATTTCGGAAAGTCTAACCTTCTGTATCCTACTCCTTTTGGCCAAAAAGGAAGTTGGTATAACCTTTTGAACGATGGTTTAGTTCCTACCATTTGATTTTGAATATAGCTCACTTCTATATCAGGTAAAACCCGATATAGATACATATACAGGCTCTGGGTAGATCTCCTAGGATACCAAAATCATTCCCCTCCTCTAATTCACTAATATTCATTTTTTCATCTTTTCAATTTTTTTCTCTTGTATTCACTAATGAATTCTCATTTTCAATTTCGTCAGCGCCTGAATTGAAAATGATTGTTTCAGACACGTCACTCACTATTATTTGCTATGTTTTGATGTGTTCAGAGAATTTCCTTTGTTGTTTATTTTCTTGATACGTCATAATGATCAAATTACTGAACAGTTTGACAAGAAAATACAAGGGTGAAATTAAAATAAAAACAACATTATCATTTCAAGCACATATTCAACTCCTTGTCGTTTACGATTAACTTAATCGTTCCCATTTAGACAACATTTCTGTTGACGCTCCAAACATTATTGGGCCATTCTTCAAAATTTCATTGTATTCAAATTCTATCGACTTTCCGATGGGGTACATAAGAGAATATACCATGAAATTTATGATATTCATAGCTTCAATTTATATTCAGAATCTGTAATGTACCTAAATTGGACAACCCATTGAGAGAAAACAGGCATGGATGGGCGTGCAGGAGTTAAAACTCTTGTAAACAATGAATCATTGACGTTTTCCAAGAGCTATAACCTTTTGTGTTTATGTGTGTGTTCACATAATGTCATCATCGGTCTTTCGTCATTCGTAATAACGCATTTCTTGGTTAGAGTTGGATTTATCAATAATCAAGGCACGAAAGTGATATGAGAGACGTGTCTTGGCATACGCAGCTTTTCAAAAGTTGTTTTTTCCCAATTCGTAGAATTGTCTAGGAACAAGACAAAAAAATTCAGCGTTGTGACTCTTTCTTGTCAATAATAATACCCCGACAAAGTGCAGAATTTTCGAAAAATAGTTTAACCTTGCTTTCACGAAAACTGTTAGACCTGGATCCCACGCCTATTTTCAAAAATGATTAATAACTGGCTGAATCTTCCTGAGAGGCCCAACTTTTTCCTCTACGAAAATTCTCGACAGTGGTAGCTAATGAAATGCGCAGGTGTCAATCATGTCGATTTGGTGAATGCAAAAAAAGTCATTAATAACAATTAGTTTTTCAATTGAACCTCGAGATAATTCGA
Source organism: Chrysolina oricalcia (assembly GCA_944452925.2). Lineage (NCBI taxonomy): Eukaryota > Metazoa > Arthropoda > Insecta > Coleoptera > Chrysomelidae > Chrysolina > Chrysolina oricalcia. Next base: position 64,697,676 of record OX101812.2, read on the forward strand.
TAAAGTAGTCGAAAAAATTTTTGTCCTACAAAATGGATGGTAGAACTGGAGAGTCCCCCCACTCCCAACATGTACCAATGACGTGGTCATAAGAAATCATTAGTACCCAACGGATTTTTCTACCGTTGCTTGCTTTATATTTGTATAATTAAATGGTCACATTGTCCTTGGTATATTTTCCCAGTCCTACTTGCTAAAGCCGTAGTATACAGGGTGCTCCATTATTATGAGAAATACGTGTATTGTAATTAACAGCTAAATTTGTTAAAACAGTGGCTACTAAAATTTATGAAAAAAACTATAAAGTTGACAATGGAATTTTATGAACAGAACGTCGCATTGAAAATTTGTTCATATGAGATTACAACAAAAATGCTTTTATTGAAAGTTCCTCTGACTTTTATTGAAAGTACACAGACGGGAATTGTTTGACCAAATATTGATGATGTTTTTTCGAAAAAAAAAAACGTCCAGAAACACACATATTGTAATACATAGCTGAATTTGTTTGAAAGTGGCTACAAAAATCGATGAAAAAAACTGGAGGTCGTATTTGAAAAAAATTAGGTTGATGATGGAATCTATTGAACTAAACGTCGCATTGAAAATTGTTTTCATATCAGATTTGTAATATTATTGAAAATTTCCCTGAATTTTTCTTATATCATTCGAAATGGAGGCGGTAGAGCCATGAAACGAAATTCGACAATTTTTATTTTTGGAGAATATTTCAAAAACAAACATTGATATTTAAGATCTGAAAAAAGCTTATTATTGCTTCTCAAAATAGAAATTTTTTGTCAGGTTTAACCGACCTTGTAGGTTTCTCCTTTTCTGAGGTAGCAATAGTAAGTATGTCATCAGCTAAAAAGACAGCCCTCAAAAGACGAAACTTGTGCGAGCCAAGGATTAACAAATTCTTACTTTTTACGTGCTATTCCACATTCTCGGGCCATCAGAGAAATATCTGCAGTCAATGGGCTTCGAACCCACGACCGGCTACCAGAGTGGATAAAAGTTAGGTACTTTAACAACTTGGCCACTTGAAAATATAATGTCTTCTTTCGAACTGGACTTTTTGAGGCCTCTGGAGATACCAAACATCCTATTTTATCGTAGAGCAGGTTTTCACAATTCGTTTGACCCCTTTGAAAGTTTTCAATTATAAATTTCTGCTCTTCAGACGATGTGGTGTTGCAGGTTTTTCCGGGTTTCCCTGCATCTGTGAAAGCGAATGTGCCATCATTTAAGCCGCCCGGAGGGCAGATTGATTATTTCAATGATTTTACTTTGTTAACGTTGTTTTCAATATGTTTATAGAAATTATGAACGCTGAACAAAATTTCCCAATTTTTTCATAAACTTTTCACGTAAATTATGATATTTTTGAATTGAACAAACAATTATAAATTGATAGTAATATACTTTACGAATAAAAGTATATTGAATTAGCTAAACCACAATTTCACAATAATTTGTTATTTTGAATCTTTTTTGTAGGACTAGCGATACATTCCCGTTTTTTTGTGGGACACTGTATTATTTAGGTGAACAATACACTAACCTTTCATGTGTTATCATTGTCCTACAGTTACTAATAAACTTTTCTTTTACCATGGAATTGACAATTTCGGAGCGTAGGACTGGGAACACCTACCATTCAATTTGTAAGACAAAATGACCATTCAATCATACAAATATTATCCAAGCAACGGTTGATTTCTTTGATTATTTCGACACACATTACTAGAAATAGACAAATTCTATAGGATGTTTATTTAACTTCGTTATTATAATGATTATTCCGTGTTCTTCCCTTGTCCTCAATGGGATCTCCGAATCCGATGCAATCTATCCACGCCAGATTCAGATTTCATCACTAGTGTTTTATCAGGTATTCAGCACATCGTCCCTCTTTCTCCCGAATATGTTATGTAAACAATATGACGACACTTCCGAACAAGACACCCAGAAGTTCGCCAAACTAAATTCCATCGGGCGGTTGGGAAGTTCGTCGTGTCTTTGTGAGGCTACATATTCACAGCCCCGGGCGGACATTTGTTCATGCCACCCGACTTCAGGTGACTCGTCGGCTGCATTAAATATGCACTTTGACAGACTGGATACGATGGCGACAAAGGGTTGGGATTCCGTCTGTTGAGAAGCAATTGCAGACGTGTTTCGTGTGTTATTTCGCTCTTGAGACAGTGGATATTATAAGACTTTTGTTTCTTTCTTGCAATTTGGCAAATAATCTCTTTCGTTGTAAACTGATCATGCATGTAACTATAGTAAGATGGTCGAATTGTGAAGAACAGCTATAACTTCTACGGGATTGTATATGAAAACCACCTGATTTACAAGCAAATTTGGTGATGGAATTTGAATCTCTTAGATGCCCCGACATGAGTAACGCCTTCTTCAGAAAATCGGGTTCTCCTTCTTGTTAACGCTCTTTTCTCCCAACTGGCCAATTGGCCAAAAGCGACTGATATGCAACTTTAGTATTCCCAGAATAAGTATAAGTAATTCTTGGGGAGGCCGCAGCCAGACAAGTAGGCCCTCACGGACCCATTTTGCCATCTCCTGTTCTCCACTCATCTACATTCCTCCTCCTAATCTTCTTTTTCGAACCTTTGTGACCTCCTTATGAAGGTTAGTATGTCAGTCCACTTCGAATTGATTAGTTTCTCCTGTTTCTCCGAAGATTCCGAATATCAGTCTCCCATACGCCTCAAGGAAATGAAATGAAGTTATTTAGTCTATTTCACGTTTGTGGCAAGTGGGGTTGTTTTCTATGCCTATTAGTGATAGGTGTCTGCCTAACTTGTTATACCCTGTTGGTATTTCTATAAAGGGGCCGGGTGCTTGGCAGTTTCTGCCTAAGAGCCATGCCGTACTTGACTTACCGGAGTAGGCCACAAAAAAGTCTTTCGACTTCCTGCAGCTGGTATTATTCCTCCAAAGTTCATTCAACTCTTCTTCCGTGTCACTCGTTAAGAGCTGAAGAGGTTTGGCTTCTTTTGATGCCCAGTACAGGCTCCGGCCACAAAATGATATTGCGGAACCGGTTTTGGCACCGCATTCCTGTATAAGTGTTGAGCTTGGTTTAGGTTGTCAATTGGCTCTGAGCGCTGCCTGACTATCCGAACAGATATTAATTCTGTGCTCGGGCCCTTCTTTCTCCTCTTGCCTCGTAGCTACGGTTATAATGGCGAACACTTCATCGTATAAAACTGAAAACTGTTGTAGCTTTCTCGTACATTTCTTGCCTCCAGGTAGATGGCTGCACCCGAAGCCTGTTTGTTAGTCAGACGCGTTGGTATTACGTATCAGGCTTCCTGTGCAAAACTCCGCCATATCTCCTTCCCATTGTTCTCTGCTTGGTAAAATAAGAGGAAACTCTCTTTTCTATCCCAATCTATCTTGTGTAGTTTTCACTCTGAAAGTGGAAATCGGGATATCTTGCTTCACCCACTTCGCGATTCTCGCATGACCTATCATCGCTCCTTCGTTTATCCAGACTCAAATGGGCTGCCATTGTCCCCCTTCTTGATCCAGACTAGAAACGGAGGCAGCCTCAGCAGTACCTCCGTTGATCGTTTTAATTGCGCCCGTTATTATCAAATAGGCCAACTTCTGGACCTTGCTCACTTTGGCCTATTGTGCTGCTCTGTGCGCCTGGCCAACGCACGGCTGACCCATAATGGATCTTTTGTCTTACGACTACCGTATACAGCCAACGCATGATCTCAGGGTTGGTACCCCAGTTGTCTCCTTCGATTCTCCTTAGTTGCCTTAGGATTGCTACCGACTTTTGCATAATCCTATCTACGTGCTATCCTATCACTGCTGTGGAACCTGGTGGTGGATGACCTGCTACTCACACTGGATAGGGGTGGGCACAAAACACTTGGGTACGCAGATGACATAGTCATCACGGTCCAAGGCAAATTCAACACCACGGTTAGGGAAAGAATGCAATCGGCCCTAAATCTGATAAGTACATGGATAGATAAGGAGGGACTAACTATTAGCCCCTCCAAATCAACCATTGTAGCGTTTACCCGTAGAAGGAAGTTAGAGAGCCTAGGACCTCTGACCCTACAAGGTACCCTAATACAGCGGTCAGGGGAAGTTAAATATCTCGGGGTGATTTTAGACTCGAAACTCACCTGGAATAAATAGCTGGCAAAAGTTAAGAAGAAAGCCGAAATGACACTGATGTTAGTCAGGCGGGCACACGGAAAAACATGGGGGCTAAATCCCAAAATGGTGTATTGGATATACAACATTGTGGTGAAACCCATGATTACATATGCATCTTTGGTATGGTGGACAAAGATAACACAAAAAATAGCCGCGGCTGAGTTGAGCAAGGTACAAAGACTTGCATGCCTCAGTATAACAGGAGCTATGAAAACAACACCAACATTAGCCATGGAAGTACTGTTGGACCTCCCACCGATTGACATAGCAATCATGGGAGAGGCAAGAATGGGAGTCCTGAGGCAACAAAATACGAGCAACAGATCGGATCACAACAAGATAAAGAAAATAGTGGGAGGCAACATTCTTGAAATGAAACCAACGGACCACATGACTCCTAGATACTTCTTCAACATCAACTTCGAGGCTATCCTGCAAGATCGAAGGGAATGGACACACGACAACACCAGGAGCAAACCTGGAGAGAGGATCTGGTACACGGACGGATCCAAAACCAGAGAAGGAACTGGTGCTGGAATATACAGTGAGGGGAGGAACTCCCAAATAAGCGTTTCACTAGGAACAAACACCTCTGTATTCCAGGCAGAGAAGTACGCCATCTTGCAATGCGCGAGAGAAATCAATATGAGGGAAATGCACAATGCACGGATCAAAATATGTACCGATAGCCAGGCGTCACTGAAGGCTCTTATGAACCCGAAAGTGACATCAAGACTGGTATGGGAATGCCGAGAAGAACTCAGTGTTCTCACAGAACACTACAAATTAACTTTTATATGGGTTCCAGGACACTGCGGTATCGAGGGCAATGAAAAAGCTGATGAGCTAGCTAGAAAGGGCTCATCAACTCCATATATTGGCCCAGAACCTGCACTCGGGATTAATAAATCCGACATTCGAGGATGCATTCGGGACTGGGTCAAGCGAAAACAAAAGGAGAGGTGGCACGAAGCCCCCCTCATGCACCACGGAAAAACATACATTAAAGAACCGTCAAAACACAAAACTGAAGAATTACTCAAGCTGAGCAGGAATCAAGTTAGAACAATAACGGGTCTTCTCACTGGTCACAGTCCAATGAGAAAACACCTGCACAAAATGGGTCTGTACAACGGAGAACTTTCCTGCAGACAATGTGGTAAAGGGACAGAAACAGCCAAACATATACTGTCAGAATGCGAGGCATTAGACCGCAAGTGACAGGCAATTTTCGGGAAACCCAATTCAACTCCCGAAGAATACAACAGCCAACCGGTGAAGAACCTGTACAGACTGGTACAGGGGACCAGAGTTACGGAGTGGGTGCTGTAAAACAAACACGGAAAACACAAAAAGCCCAAGAGGCTGAGGTGTAGCTGGTGAAAGGACCAGCATCCGAGGAGGAAAAAAAAATCTACGTGCGGACACCATGAAAGTTTGGAGTCCACGACCACCCCCAGGTATTTGACCTGCAGGACTAGCTCCAGATCTTGCCCAAACGTGATTAGGTGGCCTGAATCCATATTTTTTCCTTCCATTGGTGAATCGTCCGCTGATTAGGACAACTCCATTGGCCGCGAAAAAACTAAAGTGCAGTATATACCTCGGGCGCCAGTTATTCAAAGTGGTATGCTCTGCGCTCCCGAATCCAATTCAGAGGGAAGCACAGGGCAGCTTCAGAGTTCGCGAAATCTAGTCTCTAATGATGAAAAAAAGGGAACTTAGGAACTTCCAAATACAACGAATCCACGAGTAGCCAGCAAAAACTTTAACACCTTGTGAACACTAAGCAACTTGAAGCAAAACCTGGTCCCGCCAGTGACAGATTACTCTGTTGTTCAGGGATACTAGTAACGCACAGCGAATCTGACTGTCTCGTACGATATAAATTGCAAACAGAATAATTTCCCCACCGTTATAGTAAATTTTCGCGGTTAGGCTCCGCCAGCAGCATCTTTAACAACACCCTAAGGGGGAGATGTCGAGATATTCAATTGAAAACGATGGTTTGATGAATCTGTTTTGATGTACCATATGGATCTTTGAAAGTTCACAGATACCGAAAATAATTAATATCTTACTAGCTTTCTAATTCCCGATTGTGACACTAAGTAACTGTCAAACGTCCAGAATAATAAAAACTGAAATAATATTGTGATGGTGCTCGTAACATACTATTAGAAAAACTACTTAAAGTCTGGTCTGACTTTTTAAGATTCCAAAAATCTTCCATTGAAAAACTGAAATAGGAAACTTATATGAAAGTAAATATTTTCGGTGCAAAAAGTCGATAAAGCGAAAAAAGAGACCACGTGGTAAAGTAAGGCATGATGTGAACTGGTGTTGCATAGAAAGGACTCGAATTGAATTTGCAAATGAACCAAAAATAATTGCATAAGAACAATGTTGACACTACTTGACGGAAGACAATTAATCGAATAATTAAAAATTGATTACATAATCCACTCTTACGCTTTAACCTATACAATAGGTGTATTCGTCGGTAAGTCTCTAACAGCTACTGCCCCCTACGACCGTTGAATTATATCTGTTACATTATTGGCAAAGAACTACTTTGCAGTGGTCTTCAATTGTCGTAGCTGAAATTATTTTTCGATTTAATTGGGGGAACTGTAGACACAGTTTTGACCTACTACTTTGCATTAAGCATCTCTTCTTTTATGATTGATTTTGCAAATAAAATTATTTGTTACGAAAGTTGGTGGTCATTAAGAAACTCGTAAATGGTGATCAAAAAGTTGAGGTGTTTGGATTTTTCTAAAAGTGGCTCGTCGGTTCGATATTTCGGAAGTTGAAGCTTCTGTGCTAGCATCTAGCCCGATTCGATTCCGAAGTATGAGATAATTTTTCTCAAGTCCATCGGTATCGATGGGCGACCGCATTCCCTGTTGTGAAGCAAAGGCGATGTGAGTTGCCTAGATGCCAATCCTTACGTCAGGTGTTTGCTTAAATGTGCACCGACCACCCGGGTTGGTGCTGTAGGTTTTCCGGGTTTTTCTGCAGCTGAAAAGTGAATACGCAAACAAAAATAGCCACGGCAAATAATAATAATAGCCGTCCTCTACCCGCATTATTATTGATAAAGTACTTCTATTTAACAAAATACAATAAGAAGTCATGAGAAATATTCAAATATCACATCGCAAAATAATTTTCATGATGGGACGATATAGTACTAGTGGGTAAATAAAATAAAATATAATAAATCAATTTATAATCAAAATCTGGAAAGTTGTCTGGATGAAAACGAATTATTCCTAATGAATTTTTTCTGTATCTTGAAAAATAGAGGTACTATATCTTGCTGGTAGTTGGAACCATCACAAACAATATTTATCCAATATTTATAATTTCGTATTTAAACACTGGTTCTAAAAAAAATTAAAAAAAATTTAAAGATTATTTTTATCTAGCTCTGAACTCTTAGAAATCGAAACATTCAAGATGTTAAAAAAAAGTTGTAAGCCTATTAAGAATAACTTCCCTTAGTGAAAACATTTTTAGGGTTTTGTTCAATAATTATCGGGGATTTTATGTAAACTTTCAGTTTAGAAACATTTGTTAATTACCAAATGCATAATTTATGTAGAAATATGGTAAAATAATTTTTTTGTGTCAGAGTGTTTACCCGTTTTTGGCTCTATTTTCAGGGCTCTGTAAAAATGATAAATTTTGAAGGGACACTTTCGGGAGCCTGAACTCATTTTCAGTGAATTTGCTGATCTTTTCAGATCTTTTTTAATATTTCGAAAATCTTCAAGTTTTTTCGAGATATTCAAAGAAAAATGAAATCCCTATTTTTTTTTTCACTTAATTGTTTTTAACTCTTGCAATTTCTTCAGAACCCTTTTGGGACCTTTCCTCAAACTTTCTACATGATATTACGAATCGAATGACACCATGATCATAATTATCGGTGCCTATACCAATTTTTTTCAATGAATGTTACATGTTGACTAGACTATTACTTTCAAAGAAAACTCAAAAAATAGTTATTTTATCTTGAGCCAGTTTAGCCAAACAGTTTTTGGGTTTCACCCCAGATTTTTAGGTAAACTTTTTTTTTTCTAAATATTACTTGACGTCAAGAAGTCACAGGCCATGTCATAAATTTATCTGTGGTTACTGAACTAGGTATTTAAAGCAGCTCGAGAAAAAAATACTTTCGTAACCCTGCTGGTAAATAAAAAACTATTTCTTGTCTATGATATGATCGTACCCCGTAATGAGATCTCCTCGCTCCTGGTCCATATATTTCGAGAATCGCTATGACTGCGGGCTCATTATTGAACATTTCGAGTGGTGTGTTCAGTTATTAAAAGTCCTAAAATCGTCGGGAGCAATTCGAATTTGACGGCTGTAATTAGGATCGGTGTTCGGCGGATCGTGCACAGCCAGATCCAGTTATAAACAAATGGAAGTTGGTGGCAAATCCGCATTCAGAGGATTTGCTTTAGCGAGGAAGTTTATTTTTCGTTATGGCGCATCAATTCCGGATGAGTGAAGTGTTCCTTTTTTTTATTTAATCGATTTAACAATATGACAGAGATAGCACAGTCGAAAAAACAAACTGTTGAAATGTGTTCATTAAAATACAAATATCGTAAATGCAAATACTTACTTTAGAGATAGGGGTAGTTTTCTCTCATAATAAGGAGTAATGTCTTTTAGTTATTTTTGATGATTTGAATAATATTTGCCTTGGCATAGAGCAGTTTTTTTTGGATACATTTCCTCTGATATAGATGCAGGTCCAGCTCCCATTTCTGCTATTATCCAACACCTTCGAATAAAATAAAATAAATTCTTACTGAAATTCAAATTCAATTCTGGCATCCAAATCGAACGACTGATGACAAAAATCATTTTTGTACAACTTTCAAACCAACTTGAAATTTCTGCATCTCTATTGATGTGTAAATGTTTACTTTTTTACCGTGAAAAAAAGCCTTTTGTCACTGCCAAAATAATTCACAAAATAAGCATGAAATATTACTTTTGAAGGATGTATTCTTAACAGAGTCAATTATTAATTGATTATTCATCATAAAACAATTTGATTTACTGGAATAACAATTGATAGTAAAGTTTGAACAATTACTTCCAACATAAATTTCCGAAGATGTTCCATATTGCTGCTGATCAGAAACGTTAGATATTTCTTGAAGAGTTGATTTCACAATTTTATCAGATATTTTAATTTGTTTGGGAGAAGATGGTCAATTTAATATTTTGTTATAAATCTCAATTTTGTTATTCAAACTATCTTCTATATATGCTTTTGCTACAGAGGCAGATTTTCAGCTACCGTGACGTTTTATGGATGTAATGTTGCCCCCTGCATTGGCCAGAAGAGTTACGGGGCTTCTCCTGAAACAGTGACCTGTGTTGCTCTTATACATGTCTTTTCCAAGCCATTTTGCGTAAGCATATAATCACATTTTCCGAAACCTTTTTTACAATATGTTTCTTGTCGCACCATTCACGAAATTGGTCATATGTTTTCTCATACATTAACTTGGATTTGGCCGGTAACATATTAGATACTACTGCATTTGCTTTCTCAGATATATCATAATCAACATCCATCTTCTTGAAAGTAACTTGAAATTGAAGCAACTACTAGCAAACACAGTCAAACAGTCAAACACGCGGCGTGCCAATAAACCGTTTCTATAGTAACGACACAGAAAGACCACTGGATGCTGTGAAATTGTAGAGGAATTGATAACATTAAAAATAACATGTATGGAAAAGAGAAGTATTATTCAGTTATTTTGGACTTATTTTTTTCAGACAGTAAAAATGTATGAATTCGATTTCACTGAAAACATTGAATAATATTTTCAAGACAACAGTCGTTAGAAAAGCGTTAACTTATCAAGACAAAAACTACGTCAGGATGTATTGGAAGATATTTTACTGATTTGAGGTTATGGGGATAATAGTAGTACGCAAGCTGAGGTTTGTGACTTATTTAACTATAAATATCCCGATAGACCTATTACACGTTCGACAGCGAGCAAAGTCGAAGCAAAATTTAGAAATTTTGACAATGTAGGTGATAATTATACAAAAGGTCGTCCAGGTGTTACGGAAGATCAACAATTGGATGTGTTACTATCATTTCAAGAAAATACTCATACGAATCATGAACTTAATGAAGATGATTTCGATCGTAGTCGATGATTTTTAGAATGGCCAGCTAGATCTCATGATCTAACCCCACTAGATTATATTTGTGGGGATCCCTAAAGTCAAAAGTTTACGTTAACAGACCTAATATTACATTACTATGAATAATGAAATATCTCAAGAAAAAATATGACATCCGTACACAGAAAAATGTGTTCTTTTTGAAAGTATTATCAAAATAGGTTAATGCCATTTAAAAAAATATATAATGACGTCATAACTTGAACAGTGATTACGTCATCAAAAATATGGTTAGATCAAAAAATGCGCAACTGAAAAATAAAATCGACGTGTCTGAGCTTATTTTTCCTAATGGCCATATCAAGCGTTTAACGAATTTGTTCCAACCTTTACGTGCTCACGGAAATAAGAGATTCTTGTAAACCACTTTTTTACAATCATCTTGCATTTTTATTTTGCAAACGGTTTGCTTGATACTCAAATACTACAAAGACATCATTATGTCAAACTATGAAACTGGACTCATATAATAAATAACACCATTTTTTCTATTCACAACATTACAAAAATCAAATCGTCCATACTTTATGATGAAAGCATACATACATTCAACATAATATCGATAAAACTTGGAAAATATTAATATATGACAAACATTTCAAAGACCGCAATCACACTCGGATTCGAAATAAGAAATAAAATGATGATATTTATTAATTCTGCAAGCTGAACTGATATGACCTTTATGTTAATAACGCTGACAAAGATGTTTTTCTGGAATCCATGTCTTTATCTCAACGAAACAAAACCTCTTGGCTGACTACTCTCTTCCCTATTCTGTCTAACTTTCATTTCTTGCTTTTTCAGAACTTCTGAGTTTTGTGTTTCTTCCTTATTATTTCTATTTTTCGTAGTGGTTTCCTCTGTAACACTCAGTAATGGTTTGAATCAATTATGTCTAGTTATGGAAACATGGTATTAAATAGATAAGATAAGCTATTTTTTATCAAAAAACTAATCAAAACTTTGAGCAATTGTTACTTTTTATTCTCGAGTTAATCATTACGAAAGTACATAACGTCTTGACGTCTGAGCGGTTTGAAATATTTGTCGATCGCACCAGAAATATTTGGCGATCGCAACGGAAATATTTGGCGATCGCGAGTACAGACTGGGTAGAAATACTCACTCTACAGAATTTGATATGGCCATTGCTATGGCAGTTCGTTGGATCAATTCAATTCAAAACTTTTGACTCCGAAGGTTAAAGTACTATCTTAATTATTTCAGATACAGTACGTTTTCTTACAAATCGCATTGATTTAGGATTATTATAAGAAGTTTCGGGATTAATTCACAGTTATTCATGGTTTCCCCAGTTGTTTAATATGAAGTTTGATTATAATGTAGTTATTTGTTTCAGGTACGTTCTCATCTCCATATCCTGAAACTGATATCGAAGGTTGTGGTAAGTTTTCAGCTACTTACTTAAAGACTGTGAATACGTAAGGCGCCTGGAAAATTTGTGTGGGGGGGTGGGTTCTAGGGAGATTATTCCGTTCATTTTTCAAGACATGAAGGAAAAAATTTCATTAGACCATCTAGAGAACAATAGTACTGCTCATTTACATTTTTTCGATATCCCGTTCAGTTTTCGAATTTTTGGTGATTTTAAAGAATGGCTATATCGCAATTTTTTGTATTGTTGTAATTCATTTTATGCTTTTTAAGTTCACATATACTTGTAATGAATATTCTCTGTAGGTCTATTTTCGTAATACCTTCATGGAACAAACAATCTTATTTTCGTTTCATATTTCACAGCAGCAATCTCTCTCTCCTATGCAACCCATAAACTTTTCAGACCGTTTTCCCATTTAATCGCCGCATAATTTGAACGAATCACATAAAATAAATAGAACCATATTTCTGGAGGAAAAAACGTCGAAAAGAAAGCCTTATCGTATTAAACACTGACCCTCGTTATGACCCGGAAACTTAAATGGCGCGGAGCGGAAAACGGTCATTTTTGAAATACCTCCACATACTTGTGGTGGCATTACTGCATATTTCATGTGATGGCGGTGTATCTTTGCTGTGCGCATTTCGGAAAATACATTTCGATATAACCGCCTGGATCAGAGAACGAGCGCTTTCAATTTTCCAGCTATGCCGAATGGTAAACCTAGACGAGGTGGGAAATTGAACTAGGACTGTTGTAATCTGCCCTGAATGATGAATGTCACAGCCAGACCTGATGTTTTATGAATGCATCGCGTGTCGGAGAATCTGGATGCGATCGAAGAAAGCCATATTGTACTGAAAACTGGAAATTTAATAATCATTCATCAGAAAGTTTACGGATTGTAATGGGAATTCAATTATTGCTGACCTATTCATAATCTCACAATACATGCATACATAAGAAATAATTTGACAAGAAATCCTTGGATTACAAACGGCCTCGTAGAATCAATCAACATGAAGGATAATATGTATAGAATGGTACAGAGAAATCCTGGAAACTTTAAAAAAACAAAAATAAAGTTTTACAATAAATAAGTTTTTGAAAAAGGACTGTCTCAAAAACATGTGGCGTTTTGTGTAAAACTTACATATAGGAACGAGAATACAGAAAATATAAAATATGAAACAAAAGATATTTTGATAGCGAAAGAATTTGAAATTGCAGAAACTTTCAACAATTATTTCACAAACGTCGCAAATCTGGCTGGTAAAATCAATAGAACAAATGAAAGATATACTAGTTCCCCTGTGCAAAATTCCATATATCTGTGATGAAAATGAGATTAAAAAAGTAATACGTGAACTTATAACAAAAAAAGCATCAGGACTGGATGATATTGGTATAGATACGTTTAAAAATGTGTAGATTTTTTGGTGGAACATGTCAATAAGGTTCTTAAATCCGGAGTTTTTACGAACACTTCAAAAGTTGCAGTCACTAAAACATTATTCAAAAGTAGGGATAAGCTGACCGTATCGAATTATAGACCAATTTCACTCCTTTCAAATCTCAGTAAAATTTTGGAAAATATTATTAAAAAACAGACTTAGCTGATATTGTTGAAAAATATGAATCAATATGCTTTTCTAGAACAGAGATCTATACAAGAAGCGATTGCCGACCTGATGGAAAAAATGGGTTTAGACAAAAAGGAACCAGCGATTTGTTTGTTCATAGATCTTGCATAATCTTCAGATACCATCAGCCATCCAGATTTGATAAAAACACACAAAACAATTTGACTCCGTGGAAAGGCCTCGAATTTAATGAGCGATCGTGAGCAATGTGTAAAAATCAATAATACCATCAGCAATAAAAAATGGGTACGTTATGGAGTACCACAGGAAACGTTTTTGGTCCCATTCATTTCATTCTATACGTAAATGCATTATTTGACTTACCGATCTCTGGTGGAATAAGTAGCTTAGCTAGATTTTTTTAGTAGTAAATTGTTAACGATTAATATAAAAAAACTCTATATTTACCATTCACTAGCAACGTGACGAATTTGCCAAACTTTACATCCATCAGTATTCCCTATATACTAAATAGCCTGCCTGGTCAGATCAGTAGTAGTAAAACAGTTGAGTTTTTGAGAATAACTTCGGATAGTCACCTGAAATAGGACCAACATATCAACATCGTGACGAGTACACTTCAATATTACTTGTCAAAATTCAAATATTTCAAAAACTTTTGTGATTTTCATCATAATATCCGGACAGCTGAGGTAAACTACATTAAGCCCTATATGCTACTTTTCCAGTAAGACAACACCAAGTGATTAGTGTGTTAGTCCTCTGTGTGTGTGCTTGGTTTTTCCGTTGGATTATACCAATGGAAAGATCATGTTGGAGATATTGATTTTGCTTATTCATTCATCTTTTCATTATCGCTTATTGAATGGAAATATCTAAACATTATTTGAATTTATAACAGTTACAAAATACTCAAAACACTACAGTGAACAAGGTATACCACAACAAATCACAAAAATTTTGATAAAAAAAATGCTGACCGAAAATAAAATATGCAATATTTTTGTTTGAGACTGTATAAAGAAGATTTTTACTGTATGATTCAAATTTTTCTGTATTGTTTTCCAAGTAGAATCAAAGTCTTAAATCTTCAAAAGTAGATTAAATTTCCCAAAGTATAGAAATTGAGTACCATCAGCAATGTACCAGATTATAACTCTGTCAGCAACTGAAAGACTGTAAATTTGTTAATTACTTCAAGATATTGCATTTCAAGTGTCTCATAAAACACTGTGACGACTTTTCTGTACGGACATGGGAATTTAATGGGATATAAAGTAATTAACTTTCATTCTGCTTCTTCACGTATTTGAAAATGGACTTGATTAATGCCTGTGAATTACAAAAATTTGGGTTAATACACATTTCACAAGCAATAAAATCTAATGAGGTTATATTTTCAGTAGATTTTATACTCAAACGTATTTCTGAAGACGCATTAGGCACACGGGAAGGTTATATTGCTGCACGCGATTATTTCAACGCCAGTTTCTGATGTTTAATTTTTCGGAACTCGAAGTCCAATAATGTTTCGTAGTGATAATAATGATTGCTAACGCACCCCCACCAGCATGCTTACCAAACGGACAAATCCACGTAGACCGCATTGGTGCAACTGACAGATGAAATCCAGGATGCACTGGAGAGTAAAGAACGGTGCCTTCCTTGACCTAGAAGGAGCTCATTACAGCAGACCACACGGAGCTGTCATAACACGACTGGAAGACAGAGAAGTAGTGTGTAGTGGAGATTATAGCGATAAGGACAACATATAGAATGACCAGAGAGGAAACCACCAAACGCAAGTTTCGACTCCTCCCTGGAAATCAGCAAACCAAGGATATGCCCCAAGATGAGATGACAAAAAAGTTTAGCTTTGTGAAAGAAGTCAACACAAAACTAAATGGTAGAAGTGAATGGGACAAAGACTCCATCCCGAGTCTCAAGAGAAGTGCTATTGAATTTTACACTGATGGATCCAGAAGGAACTGGAATAGAAGTATATGGGCCTAGAACCAAATATTCCGAAAGGCAAATACTCTAGCATTTTCCTAGCGGAAATCTATGCAATCGGCAAATGCGTTCAGCTCAATATAGAAAGGAATTTAAGCAGACAACAGATTATCATGTGAGATAGCCAAGCAGCGATTAATGCCCTGAACTCCCATGTAAGATGTTGTGGAAGTACATAGAGAAACTAAATGAACCAGGTGACAACAACACTGTTACCCTCCTATGGGATGTGGGACCTACTGGAGTGGAGGGTAATGAAATAGCAGACGTACTGGCAAAAAAGGACTGAAACACAATTTCTGGGACCTGAACCCTTCTACGGAAAGAGTATCTGCACAATTCTTAATGAACTTGAAAAACAACAAAAAAGATCACAATATTGGATTGAATCAAAAGGAGTCTGGCAGGCCAAGATAGTACTGGGAAACTACAACTAGAAGAAATCAAATGACTGCACCAGCACGAGTAAAAACAAGCTCAGAATACCAACGGGAATCCTAACAGGGCACTACCGGGTGAGAGAACACCTTCAGAAACTTGGATTAGTCGAAGAAGGAGAATGCAGGAGAACACCAAATAGAAGAGGGAGACCTAACCTAAAGCCATCCGATATCCTGAACTTCTTGGGGAACTGGAGGGGAGGAACTACTCTAGTCGTTGAGATATCCTAAGAGCAGCAGAAGGAGACACAGTTGATCTTATATGTCGAAATGTATTAACACCCCCTAAACATCCCCTAAACACCCCACTAAACAGAATACAGGATAATGATAAAATTTTGTAAAGTAGGTAAGTAGGGATTTTATGTATGTAAGAACTTCATTGAATAAGGCGCAACCGAGTTCAACAAAACCTGCTAGTACAAAAAAGCTCTTTACAAACATGTGTCATAAAAAATTTGTTCACTACGAATTGTAGCAATTCACGAAAAATAAATGGCAAACCTCGTTTAAATCTATAGTTTCTAGCCTGAAACGTATATTGAAAAAAGAGTTCCACTATATTTCTTTAATTTTGAAGAAAAATCACATTTGAAAGTGTGCCGCTGACGTCACGTTCATCGGAAACACCTCCCACCATAAGCCACGTTCCGAAACAGGCAATTCCGATCTCCTTAAACATACAGCGTCCAGCTTGATATAAGCCATTGAGAAATAATTAAAACATTGTCTCTTGATCAACTCAGAGAAGAAAATCCACATTAAACCTAATTTAATTGTATTTATAGTTTTCAAATTTTCTGAACGGACCATCCTTTTGATGAGAAACGAGCATTGGCAATACCGCAAATCGTAATAACGTGCTCATTATTCATCGGGTGAAATCAAATCAGATATGTCAGATATGTCTATGATTTCATTGTGACTTTCATTTGGTGTTTCAAGTATATTTTACTGAATCTTTACTAGTACCTAAAATTTTTTATTAGTTCAAGGTCTTTTTTGCAATGACTAATATTTTAAATCTTTCTTTGAACTCTGCCTTGTATACAATAATAACATAACGTAAAGTACTCACTTGAAAATGTTCTTCACAATAACATATATTTCCGATTTTACACAGGGTTTATTCATTTCTTCGAAACACATTTTACGACGCGCTTCGTCTTAAGGTGCATAAAAAAATTGTTTTTTAGAATTTTCACTGAAGTTCAGACAACCGGGTACAAAGCACTTCTTCGACATGTTCACTTTGTTGCAGGGATACATATACAGGAATCAAAGGATTTTGGAATACTAACAACACAAACTTTCAAAACTTTGAAAACCGCATTAACCTCAAATAAGAAATCACGTGGGGCCTGTTCGTGTGCAATATAAATATTTGACGGAACTGCTTGACTTATGTTCAATTTTAATGTAAGCTAACGAAAATATTCACAATTGATAATTTCAGGCCAGTAACTGAATTCCCAAGTTTTTCAAAAATCTTCGGTTACGCATTTTTAGAACACCTGATGAATTTCATTCATTTGAATAATATTCTGATACCTATGCAGCACGGGTTTCGCTATGGAAAATCAACACAAACTGCCACACTCAATTTTTTTAATAATCTGATGGATTTCATTGACACAGGCGAGTGTGACTTGAGCAGGGCTTTCGACTGTGTCAATCAGTCCAAACTTCTAAATTATTTGGAGGGATATGGTATTAGAGGAAAGTCACTGACTTGGGTTTCTTCGTTTCTTACTCATCGATATCATTGTGTATCTCTTAAATTCGATAACGGTCTTCCTATACATCTGAAATGAAACTGGTTCAGATGGGAGTGCCACAGGGATCCGTCCTGGGACCAGTTTTGTTCCTTTTGTATATTAACAATATTGATAAAGAAATATCATATCCTTTATTAACCGCATATGCAGATGATATTAGCTTTGTGGTATCAACTAAAGAAACATATTTATTATCTCGTAAATGTGAAGAAATCTTGTTTTCAGCCACCAGATATTTCTATACACAGAATCTATTTCTCAATGCCGGGAAAACACGGTGACACGTTTTCACAATTATCAAAATAAAGTTGATGCACTCCAAGTAAGTGTTGTAAGCACCTGCTGCAATGTGAAATTTCTCGGAATCTGCATGGACGAGTATTTGAGCTGGAACACACACTGCGAACAGTTAGTTTCTAAACTGAGCTCAATAATTTATTTGTTCAAAAACCTAAACACTGTATTAGATTCAAGTCAACTGATACGTATATATTATGCCCAAGTTGAAGCCAGATTGCGTAACGGTATTTGTTTGTGGGGCAACTCAACAATGAGCAACGATGTTTTCATTAAACAGAAAGCCATTTTAAGGTGCATTTTTTAAATTCCAAAACGCAGCTCATGCAGAACACCTTTTCTCAGTCATAAAAATTTAACTCTTATCAGCCTATTCATTTATGTGGTTTGCTCCGTGAAACAGACGAACGAACCTGTCTGGTACCACATGACAACTACTGTCATACGACACATTATATTTGAATGAGTATTTGGTGCACAACTTTAACAACGTTGCCAAGTCTAGTTTTGATGAACGTGACGTCACGAATCACTTTTCTTCTGATTATAGAGAAACTAGCGGTCAGAAAAAAGAAATAAAAAAAACGAGTGATATTAGCGAATATCCTTTCTGATTACAGTGTCTTCTCATATCTCGTGGAAAGGTACATTGTTGAATGTTTTAACTTATGAAGTTTGCAATTTTCGTACTACATCAAATTGAGACTTTCGAATAAAATTCTACCCAAAATACTTTCTTTTTCAAGAATACGTAAATATATGATCAGTACCTAAAATAGCCATTTATGTAACCAGTTACAAAAAGCTTCGTTTTGGGTAATGAGTAGATATTTGCGTTATTATCTTTATTGATCAACGTTTGCTAGTTATTACAGGGAGCATTGCATAGTGTGTTCTTGCAGAAAGACTTTGCCAGGTGTTGTGCAGGGATGATTCGGCAGTCGTAGGGGGCTGTTGGATCATTTTCTGTTCAATGCTTGCTGACAAAAGTCCTTGTATAGCAAATTTGCTAAAGACAGGATTTTCAAATATCCATTTCCATTGAGGTAAAAATCTAACATTCCAATCAAATTTAATACCAGAAATACGATTTGTCTGAGAATGAAATAACAATTGTCCTGGTTGTCCTGGCACCCTTTTAACCGCGTCAGAATGAGAAACGCTCCCTCCATTATCTCGATTGGACTATATACCGCTGTCATTTCGTTCGGCGGCCTTAAATCACCATGTATACTACCCCACGTATACACACACTCAGACTAGACAATGCCTAATAATGCCAGCTTATAAAATAAAGGAATAGCTCGCGAATGCTCGTGACAGAAACTGAAAGAGCGGGACGGGCTCTGAGGCAGGAAACCTGAATCTCTGTTCGTTTAGGGTTTATAATCAAGTCAAGATTGTCCCTTAAATAATTGAAGATAGGGATCAGAAGGACGAATAAGAAGCTTTTGAATTATGAAGTACGTTCGTTATCTTGGTTGAGGAGGTTCTGGTATTATCAAATGAGTGGAAAATTGCATAGTTAGAATGACAATACACCCCGATAAATTCGAGGCCGTCGTAGTTCATGAAATATGTACCGTGTGCATGTTCACAAAAGAATTGATAAGGAGAGTTTGAGTTGTTAGGCAGTAGTTGAATATATTCGATTAAAATTTTAAAAAATTGTAATTTTACTGGAATTCGATTCCAATCAGTTTGGTTCGGTCTATTGAGTACACCCGAATATATAAATAGATAAATGGATTCTTTATCGCCTGATTTTCATTTCATATCTCCATTATGGTAATGGATAGCTGGATGATCTTATGAGCAAAATGATACTTTTTTGTGAGCTCTACAAAATGAAAATAATGAAACTTTGTTTTTTTTAATGGCAACATGTATTGTTTATAAGTTTTTCGGTTTCTACATGGGAAATAAAGGTAAGAATTTAATTTACTGGAAATCTGTTATAAAATAGTTATTTATTATACAAGGGAAAAAAGTATTAAATTTTAGCTCGAGGTTGTGTGTTTTTCTGTGGCGGGAAAAACGACGATTCAATAGTGAGAAAAATATATTATCACAATTTATTGAAGTCAGAATATTATCGATATGAAATTTGAATTTTTAAACTAGTAAGCTGTTGTACGTATAGCGACAATTAGACCAGCGTTGCTAAGGAAAACTTCAAAGTAATTAAACATCTGTCAGTTTAATTTTGTGATTTGTTTTGAAAATTGCGAACTCAGTAATTGTTTAATAGTTATTTTGAATAATATAAAGTTGAAAAATGTCTGATTCCGAGTTTTCCTGACTCCACCGGAGTTGGTAGAAGCAGCGAAAGTAGCGTCACGAAAATTATTGCCAGCTAAATCGCGGAAAATTTATTGGCTTATTTTTCGGAACTGGCACAACAACAAAAGCCATCAACAGTGTGGTCGAATTATTCAATGATTAAAAGCATGTTACGATCCAATAATAATGTAGACATTTCAAAATATTTCAAGCTGATTACATTTCTGAAACAAAATGGGAAAGGTTACACGCCCAAGAAAGCTGCGATTTTTACGAGTACACAAATTAGTGATTTTTTAAATAATGAACCTGATGAAGTCTATTTAATGGCCAAGGTTGTTGTTGTATTTGGGATTGCAGGAGCTTGTAGAATTTGTGAAATCAGCCAGGTAACATTAGATGATATCGAAGATTCGGGAGAGTTATTAGTTGTGAAACTGAAGCAAACAAAGTAAGATGTAAACAAAAGATTTGTAGTAACTGAAGAATATATTAAATTTTACCGAATGTACATAGCCCTTCGTCCAGCAGCAGCAAAGGATCGCCGCCTGTTTTATGCATATCGCAATGGAAAGTGGATCAATCAGGTTGTGGGTAAAAATCAGTTTTATAAGGTACCTGAAACAGTAGCTAATTTTCTTCAAAATGCTAGCTCATATACAGGTCATTCATTTCGAAGATCGTCTGCTACACTTTTAGTTCAATCTGGGGGAGATTTGATGACACTAAAGAAACATGGCGGTTGGAAGTCATCAACGGTCGCTGAGGGCTATGTTGATGAATCGGTGGCACACTGGACAGAAATTGCTAACAAAGTGTTCAGAACGTGTGGCAGTGCTGAAATAACACCCGATTTGCGACCAGGTACATCAACGGCAGTTGTGTCCATGTCAGAAAAAAATATTATTTCAACACAAGAAAATCCGACTGTTGTACCGAATAGTTCAAGGAACATGTCATTCATGCAATGCACATTCAATAATTGTACTTTTAACTGTAACTTATGTTCAATAAAATATTCTAAACTTAAGTATCTTCCTTTATCTATGTGTGAATATGTCCGGGAAAAAAGTACTTACTTTTTCCCCATTTCATGAAAAGTTATATTTTGTTACCTGGCAACAGAGATAAAATGTCAAATTTTTTTCCCGTCAGAGAAAAAAAAAATATTTGAACGTCGCGATTGTGGGCCCTCGGCCAATTGTAATGTTTCCATTTTAGTTTTGCGGAAATGCCCTGTTGCCAAGTTGACCTCTTCGGATTACTGGAAATCTGATATGAAAAAAACAGTTGAATGTGTCGATTATAGACTCTCAACCTATTCTTATGCATGGTACTATTTTTTTGCGGAAATGCTCTATTGCTAAGTTGGTCACTTTGGATTACTGGAAATCTGATATGGAGATGGGCCGAAGTGGACATTATTCTATTCAATCAGGTGGTTCCTACTATGACATTTTGACTTTGTGGAAATGCGCTGTTTCCAAGTTATGGATGCGAGAAATCATTCAGAGAAGCTTCATAGAAATTTTCAATGGAGAGTATTAAAATAAATTTTCATCCGATTTTAATGGTGGTTTTTGTTTTGAGGAAATGCGCTGTTCTAAATTACTGCCCACTTTTACGGCCATGGACCGAATTTCTAAACTTAAAAAAGGGACACAACCCAACCTAACCGAACTAACCTTGCTATCCAAGTTGCTGGTAATTCGATCTCTGATTAGTATGGAAAGGTGAAATCAAAGTAGATGCTCGCTGCGCTCGCATTTTGTGAATTACCAGCAGAAAGAGACGCTGTAACTTTTATTTCCATGGAAACGAAGTTGATGTCAAACTCCTAACCATTTATAGTCGGTGAGCTGTAAGTAATATGATAATTTGTGACAATGTGACTGAGAATCCATAACTTGAGCATTTCAACGTTGTTTCGCATCATTTAGTTATTTGGACCATGCGTCATCACATTTCCAAAAGTATCTTCAAAAAATTGATAATAAAAGTTGATAAGGATGTATATATATAATGATTTCCAAAATCTCCTTAAATATTTTTTAATGATTTCCAGCGCCCACGACTTGGCAACATTGGCGCATTTCTGCAATGTTCAAATTTCATTGCCCACTCATCTAACTTAATAGTATGGTATCCCCTCAGACCTATCCTCGTATCAGATTTCCAGTTATCCAAAGAGACCAAAACTTGGCAACTGCGCATTTCCGCAAAACTAAAATAGTCAATCATTAGAATAGGTTGAGGGTCCATAATCGAGACGTTCAATTGGTTTTTACATACTAGATTTCCAGTACTCCGAAGTGACCAACTTGGCAACAGGGCATTTCCGCAAAACAAAAATGATACTATTACAATCGGCTGAGGGCCCACAATCGCAACGTTCAATTGTTTTTTCCATATCACATTTCCAGTAATCCCAGGTGACCACAACTTGGCAACGGCGCATTTTAGGAAGGCAAAAACCGAGACGTTCAACTGATTTTTTCATATCCGATTTCCAGTAATCCAAAGAGGTTAACTTGGGAACAGGGCATTTTCGCAAAGCAAAAATGGTACCATAACAATTGGCAGAGGGTCCACAATCGCGACGTTGAATTGTTTTTCAGATTTCCAGTAAACCAAAGTTCAGTCGAAATAAAAGGTACTTCACAGCAGTCTTTCTTTCGAAAATATTGACGGTTTTCGAGATTTTTAGCATGACAGCTTTTTTTCCAAAATTGGTCACTCATCATATTTGAAATTATAAAGTTGTGCAAAGTCCCATTAAAATTCAATGTTGGTCAAATAATGTACGTTGGTGTCTCTCTCAAGCGATATTTCTATTTCAAAGGGAACACCCGGTATATTATCGATCCATAAGAAGCGCCAAGAAAGGCTCTACAAATTTCATTGAGTATTATCTATGGTTAAAATCGATAGTTTTTTTAAAAAGCTTTTTTTTTCGAAAAATGGAATTTCTTTCAACTCCTTCGCCATAATTTTAATAAACGACGAAATCCATATTTGACGACTGTGATCGATGTTTGTAACACATTTCTCGAATTTCTTCATTTGAGGCATAGTTTTAGTCCAACTCATTCTTTAAATTATCGCTCCATGCCTATAATTACCCTTTTAAAAGATAAACAAGTTGTGAATTCGATTAAAACGTATGTTTTGGAATATTAACAATAATTTCAATTATCTCGAAATTTCTGCCATTATCTTCCGGTTTACAACAACCTTTCAAGGAAAAGCGAATAAATGATTCTTTGGGAATCAATTAGTTTGGCAGGTAAAAATATTTGCCTGCCAATTCTACAGTGAATGCCATTGCAAGAATTGAAATATTCAGTGAATGTTTCGATACAATTCAATGAAAATGTTGATTTCAAGAACTGATTTGGTTGATATGAATTTCATAGTAGGAGCCAACGGCGGTTTCGTGAAATAGTGGATTTAAGTGGGAGATCAGTGCAACGAGTTTTGAAGAAGCATCGTTTTCATCCATACCATGTTCAATTACATCAAGAAATACTGCATGCAGATTTTGAAAAATGATGATATTTTGCAATTGGGCCATGGAAAAATTAACATGTTATGGTCGGATGAATCGACATTCCATGAGGATGGATTTGTAAATCGACATAATTACCATTATTATTCGACAGAAAATCCCTTATTGGGGCAGGTGGATTATCAACATAAGTGGTCAATAAATGTGTATAAAGGAATCGTTGGAGAATATATTATTGGTCCATACTGTTTCGAGGGACATCTGAATGGAACTCAATTTCCTACGAAATGATTTTCTACGTTTGTTGAAAGATATTCCTCTTGATCTTCGCCATAGAATATGGTTACAGCAAGATAGCGCCCCTGCTCACTATTCTATAGAAGTGCTATATCATATAAATGAGGTATTTCCCAATAACTGGATAGGACGGAATGGACCTGTCAGGTTGCCCGCTAGGCTGCCAGATTTAAAAAAACTAGATGTTTTCTTATGGGGATACAAAAAAATATTGTTTACGTTGAGCCACCAACTTCATCCGAAAATATGCGACTTTTAGAATAACGAATGGTTTTCGCAGCATTGCACCAGCTGTCTTGCGCAGGGTGAAACGGTCCTTCGAACATAGAATTCAGCTCTGCATTCCAGAAAATGGAAGACATGTTGAATATAATTTGGAAAAGTTTCATTATTAACTTTCATTAAACTTTTCCTATTACAGTTTTGTAATTTGCAGGTTGACAATTTAAATAACCACCTGGAGCTTACGCGCAGAATTTATAATCAATGAATATTCACCATTACCTGAAATAAATTGATTTATAAGAATATTCAATTTTTTTTCTATAATCGTGTTTGATTTTATATTGCACGAGATTTATGTGTGAAATTCTGCATCCAAAGAAAAAAATAGCTTTTCCAGTTATAAAAATGAAAAAAATTGTTTGGCCACGTTAGATGAAATGAACATAATTGAAACAAGATATCTTTCGTAGATCCTTATCAGTCGACTCAAATAAATGGGTTTCGCCATAAAAATGGTCGTTCATTAAAATTATGGCGAAGGAATAGGAAGAATTTCCATTTCTCGAAATGAAGCGTTTTGAAAAAAAACTGTTGATTTTAACCGTAGGGAATATTAAATAAAATTTGTGGAGCCTTTATTGGCGCTTCTTACGGGTTGTTAATACCGGGTGCTCAATTTTAAATAAACAAGATTTTGAAAATTTTTATTTGGACAGCTGTTTTTCGCACCCTGTATATAACAGGTCGATTTTAGATACATCGTTTGAGAGAGTCACCAACGTAAAAGATTGGACCAAAAGTGAATTTCAATGGGACTTAGCACAACTTTATAATTTTAAATATGATGAGTGACCAATTTTGGGAAAAAAAGCTGTCATGCTAAAAATCTTGAAAACCGTCAATATTTTCTAAAAAATACCTCCATAAAGTATCTTTTATTCATCATGTAGAAACCGAAAATATGATTGAAAATGCAGGTTGACATTTGAAAAAAACAAAGTTGGGACCCTCCAGATAAAACTGAACACGCTGTGTAAGTGCCACATTTTTCATTTTGTAGAGCTCAGAAAATATTATTATATTGCAGGACCCTGTATAATTTTTTTAATTTGTAAATGTTCGTTGTTGAAAAGCACGGTGAAAATGTTGTTTCAATTTTATTATATTTACTGGTTCGCCAGTTTATTATATTCATTATTTCATTTACATTTATTATTAATTCGGCACCTGTTTTTTATCATATCTGATATTTTAATATTTATTCTTTACTGGTATTCTTTACATTTCTTTTGTTTTCATTTTTTTATATTTGTAAACTTGTTGTTGTTGTTGTTGACCAGCACGGTAAAATGTTGTTCCCGTTCGAATTGTATTTTATTTACTTGTGCGCCAATTTATTTAAACATATTATTTATTTTCTACCTGTTTTTATCATATCTATGGATACTTAATAATTATTGTTTTCCTTTTTTTATTTGTAAAGGTGAATAAGAAATATGTTCTTCAGACAATATTATATATATTCGATTGATTGATTGTAGCAAATCTATTGATAAACATTGAAATTGAAAAACGTAGCTCGTACAACTGACTGAATTCTTCAATCAAATCAGAAGGCACCTTCAAGTATACTTTCCACCGCTGAAAACTCCATCATCCGACATCTCGAAACATCCAACTCGAATCGTTAAGAGCGGACCATCTCCCGCCGAAGTTTTTCGAATAATTACCCAAACTAATTTCGCCGGCTCTCCTCCCGATGGCTAAGGCAATCCTGGCTGCCTACGCCGACTAGATTGATCTTCTCGAAATGTATTTCGAATGCAATTTACGTAGCGCCCACCCTGCGAGAATGAACTTATATTTCATCTGTCTTAGCTTCAATTTGACTGGTACACCTGGCCTACCGAGACACGCGTGGACTTAATGAGAAGGGGTGTGTTTGATGGATGAACTCGTCTTACGTCACGACTACAAATCGGATTTTCATTAGAAATTTTCGTTTCCGGTAGATGAGTGGGTGTTTTCAAGTTTTGACAGCGGGATGACTAACTAACTAGCTACGTGTATATTAATGAGGAGCCGTTTGTGTAAAAAGTGTTTTTGCAAATATGTAAAATTTTGTGTCAACATATTTATTGGTTGTGGCAATATTTTTTATTTTGCTTTCCGATATATTGTAACAAAACGTACAGAGGAATATCAGGACCGGAAATATTGATTTAAATGAGCCCAAACCCAAAGTTGAAATATCCTCTCTGGTCGTAAAACCATTTACAACTTGAGTTTAACTATCAGGTGAGTTACTATTTCAATGTTACTTAAGGATGGTCTGAAAATATTCTCAGAAATACAGTGGTTACGAAAAGGTCCTTTTAAAATAAACTATTGTATAAGGTTATGTTTAAGTGTTTAAGGATGAACGAATATTTCCAAATGGGACATTTCAGAGTAATAGAGAAACAAACAACAACTTTTAAATATTTGAATAGTATCCACACGTGCATTTTCTTCTAAGCGGTCCAGATTATTATATACTTGTAGGCCAACCAAAAATTCTTAGAGAAGGGTAGCAGTCATAGAAATATATATTATATACTTCTCTCTCGCCAATTTTCACGGCGAAAAGCATGCCGCCCGTTTACGATGTGCGCATGCGCGTCATCAGTGTAGTTTGGGAAGATCGTTACCAAGTTTCAAAATAATTTGGTGTTCCAATTCAGAGTTTTTTGTTATGAGGCAATAAAACACATGTCACTTGAAAGAGAGAAATTTGACATCGCATTTAGGAATGAAATTTATTTAAAACAATATGCTACTGTAATTATAATGACCGTGCAACAGTGCTTTTTAATCACCAGGAAGACCTGTCACTACGATCAGTCACTCTTGTCAGAGACAGTGTCGGTTTTTATAATTTCAGAATTTGTCTTGTCGTTTTATGTGGTGTTTGTTGTCATTGGTTATTCTTTCATCTTTCGTGAATTTGCATTAATCTTGTTCCTCTAAAGACAATTTCGAATGAAGCCCTTTCTTCCTAAAAATAAACAATGAACTGTTTAGTGTTGTGTAAAGGACAAATACCTGAAATTAATCATTTTTGGTAGATAATGAAATTTTTATGTACCTATATATGCTTTGCTCAAAATAGCTTAAATATTATTTTAGCTTGACAAAAAAGGCATGATTTTTGGTTTTTGTTTTTAAGAAGAGACTCCAGCAGAACATTCGAGTGAGAAAATTGTAATTTGTGGCTGACATTTTCCTCATGAAGGTTCATGTAAAAACGACAATACAATAATTTGAAACCAGTAAGCATGCATGGCGAATGAAACAACTTTTTACCACACCGTTTATATTATGAGTTCTAGATTCCTACAAAAAGTACTAAACATACACAGAATCGCCTCAGAAAATTAATGTCAATATGGAAGTGCTTTCCTTTGATGGTAAGGAAAATGCCTCACTTTTTCATGCACCCCCATTGTGGAAATTGCACTAAGGTAATACAACCAGAAATACTCGTAGAAATAGCATGTTAATCTCTTCAAATGATTTAAATTAATTGCAGTTGCGTATTTTGACATGAATCGTACAAAAAAAAAACCTCGAGCTTTCAAGAAATTATTCATGATATTAGCTGAAGTAAATTTTCATACTTTCTTGTACTTTCAATTTATTTTCCAATCCAGTGCTTCCTTGAAATTCGCACCGACGATTTGGGGTGGTTCCGTAGGCTTTTGTTGGTTAACTACAGCTGAAAAGTGAATGTGATACCAAAAATCAGTCGCTTCAGAGCGGTAAATAATAATAATAAAAGTTCTCTACTTTCTGATGGCCTTTGCTGAATTTTTGGGATCATGAATATGTGAAAATATGTATTCAAGTCGGCTAAATACAAATAACAGGAATAAGCACAATGATGTTTCCAACCTTATCTACATATAGAACGTCTTCTAAAACATACGAAAGTATATTAAATACTTCCCATAACTTGTTTTCAAGACAGCTCACTTAGTGGTTTTGGCGATCAAAAGGCAGACTCTGGTGTCACCTTCATCAACTAAAAGACCATTAATAATTTACCAAGGTATATTGACATCCACCAATATATCCAAATGATATTGTACCAATATCGATAAATATTGTACCAATATCGATAAATATTTTGAGGCCATTATAGCTTCAAGAATATTTCACCAAAACTATTGCTAAAATATTCAAACAAAATTCGACCAATATCGCAAAATGTTCACATTTTATTTCTCGACAATATAACTTTTGAATATTGTGCCAATATTGTCAGAATATTGTATCAGCGATATTGTACCAATATCGCCGAACATTTTGAGGCCAATATTAGTTCAAGAATATTTCGCCAATATTATTCAAGTAATATTGGACCAATATCGCCGAATGTTCACATTTTTTTTCTCGCCAATATTGCATTTCAAATATTTCGCCAATATGTTCACAATATTGTACGATGGAAAACAGCGACTAAATTCCAACTTTCAATTGCAGATGATTCCACAACTGAACATCCTGTTCATATTTTCAATGAAATCAACATTGTACCAATATTTTACCAATATAGGTGTGCTACTTGGGAAATCCAAGTAAAAGTATTTCAAGGTTTATACTAACGATTGTGGAAATGGTGAAGATTAATGTACATATTATGTATTATGAACTTTATTCATTGAAATACATATTTAACATATAAACATATGAAATAAAAAAAAATTGGAAAGAAGTTCAATAAATACATTACAGATTATGAATAAAGAAATAATCGATAAGTGATATGTCAGTTGATCCAATATTGACGGAATGGAAATAAATATTTACATGTACATACTCATAGATATAAAATATAAATGTTAATCACAGTATAAAAATATAAAAAAAATCAAATATATACATTAAAACCTTAAAATCAAGACAAGGAAATATTAAAATATTAAAACATTGAGACATTGAAATATTAAAACACTGAAACATTAAAATATAAAATATAAAAACTAGAATGAAATAATTAAAACTTAGTCAATGCAGATGTATCGATCAATAATAATATAGATGTTGTTTGTGGTTTCGATTCACTCAGATTGTTTATTATGTTTCGTTGCTTAAGATGTGATCTTTCAATTTTTTTTTTTGAAACTGACTTTATTTTTGTCATATATGAATGCGATCTTTGAGAAACAGATTTATTCACATGTGGCATAACCGTGATTGGTTTTCGGCGGGTATTATATTCATGAGTGGGTCCTGTTATATCACCAGACATATTGAATTTCACATTCGTACAGAAATAAAATTATTGCCTGATGTCCATGATTTCGGATTGTTTGTATAGTAATTCCGATGAAAATCTTTGATTTTTCCTCATCATCACTTTCAGAAATCTTCTTTGTATTACTTTCAATGGTTTGAGGTGTACTCGGAGAGCACTGTCCCATATCAGGATTCCATATCTTAAAGAATTAAATACTATCTTCATTGTTTTCAGTGGCAGGTAATTACTTAAATATTCAAATTTGCATAAGATAGATTGGAGTTTTTTCAATTACGTAGCTTATATGAATGTTTCATTTCATATGTGAGTCCAGATATAACTCCAAGATATTTGATACTTTTTACAGATTCAATTCTGAGTGTGTTTCCCTGAGTTTCAATTTCGAGATATAGAAAAGGGCAGCTAGTGGCCGTATTACAGCTGAAAGATAGGAATATGGTTTTTTCTGTCAATCGAAAATCAGCTTCGGTTTTATGTTTTAGTTCATGCCATGTTTCCGTTTCATATAATATTGCCGTATCATCAGCATACCCTATGACACTTCCTTGACTGTTCAATGAGAATATTCCATTTATATAGAGATTGAACAATAGAGGTCCCAAAACTGTTCCCTGCGGTACACCAAAATCGATTTTCCTCTGATCGCTCAGTGTTTCGGCCACTTCCACTTCTTGAGTTCTGTTGGTGAGGTAATTTCTTAGCAAATCATCCCAATTCGTTCCAGTGTATCTATGAGCAATCGGTGACTAACAGTGTCGAAAGCCTTTGAAAGGTCAATGAAATCACAAAGACAAGAATGTCCGTCCTCCAGTGCGCTGTGTATTTTTTCTGTCAGAGCGAGTACGGCATCTTCTGTTGAGGTATTCTATTTGAAGCCATAATGTTTATGGGAAATCAAACCGTATTTTTTATGAAAGAAGTCATTCGGTTAGACTTACAAACATAGTGTGCTATGCAAGATTATCACCAGGGGTGAGTGAAGGTCTTTAATGGAGTAATTGGTAATGTTCAGAAGGATAACGGCGATTGTTATGAAAATCTAAAAAATGTCAGGAATCACTGTGATAAGTTACAACAAGCTATAAGCTTTTAACAGAAAAACTTTTTGTTCCCCGTATATTCAGACAGAATGGAATACTAGTAGAAGGAGCCAGAAGACGAGTGTAGTCTTTGCGCCTTGATACCGACTAAATCTGCCGGGCCATTTACAAAGTAATCTTTCCAATTTCCAAACGTCTACACAGAAACCTCGGGCCTTTGTGGCATCCGAACCGGCCCTTTAAGAAATTTCCACCAAAGCCCCGAAAAGGGCCGGGGCCTCTTGACGACGTGACGTTTCACCAAGAATGTAATTTCGCCTTATCTGTCTTCGATTAATCGCACTTCATAAAAACCGACTGCGCACTAATCTAGCAATTCCGTTGTACCCTTTGTGTCTCGCAAACACACACACTCCGGCACTTCCCGTAGGAGGCTCTGAAATCTTATCCGAGAGCGGGAGTACATGTTGCGGTATTTAGACGCGGCCGCAAGAATCCATGCAGTATTCGAAAAGGCTTAGCCTTCGAGCGGGATCATCCCTCAGGAGACTGCGGGAAAGTGGGGACACATTAAGAGAACGTCTCGATTCTCCGGGGACTTATTGAGATACAAGGTTAAATATGCAAATGGGGTTGCGAGGAACATGGGTGTTTCGACAGGAAGGTATATTTTGGGCAAGGATATTACCAAGGTGTGGATATTATATTGAAGGGTGATATTGATTATTGAATGGTTATCTATGCTTTTCAAATATTCTAAATGATATTTTCCTCACCAGCCGTGTGAAAGGAGCAACCTAAGGAGCGAGTCATTCGAAAGAAATTCATTTCCATTTCTGAATCGAGAACTGTAAGTAATAATTAGTTTTCACTAGTCGACAGCTGAACTAAACCTTTAATAGTTGACTTAGATAAAACTGGATATTTCCCATTTCGAATGGGTAAATGCAAGGAAATCAATTTCGCGAAAACAACACATATTTGTTAAATTATTCACAAAAAAAGAAAACATCGAGGAGAAATATAACAAAGTCGTTGAACTGAGTAAATGATAGACTTCAATACTGAAATGAAACATCTTCAAAATATTTGTTCGTTTTGATGGTGGCAATGAACAAAAATGCCCTAAAATGAGGGAAAAATTTCTTCTTCAATACTTGAGGAATATTCTTTTAACTATCACCAATCAGAAGAAAAAAATGGTTATCTATGTGTTTCTAATTTTTGTAGGTGAGTTAGTTTTATAGTTCTTCCAGAAAAATGTATCAGTAAAATAGAAAATGTAGATTGTGAAACCACAAATAAATCAATGAAGGCCTTCCTTCCTATCAACTCAAGTTCTCGTAGTATTCCATATAATTTATGACTGTGACTGCATACAATATTGGTAGCAGAATCCTTGATAAATAAGAAACAAGAGATGAAACAAGTGAGGGTTCGGAAGTTGAAGGGATCGGAAGTTGAAGGGATCAGAAGTTGAAGGGGTCGGAAGTTGAAGGGGTCGGAAGTTGTAGAGTCTAGCAGTTGTAGAGATTTCAATACTACGATTCAACTGGGGTACTCTCGAGCGTAGCTAGTTTTTCTTCAAAATAACTTTGAGATTTCCTAACCAACGGACACAATTCTAGTACTTGGAAAACCGCGTTGAAAGCCCCCAAATATCTTGGAATGTTATTGAAGAGACATTATATCTTGTACAAAAGATATCATCGAATGCCAATGCATGTGCAGTATGCTGTGATGGGGAGATATATCAAATCTAACATAACCAATACATATTTATTTTGAGAAAAACGCACGTGTCAATTTCTGGTAAACGAAAAATCATGTTGAACCAATAATCGACATACTTGTTAAACAATAGAACAACAATCTTTTTTTGGGTTGTGAGTTGCTTGTAGATCTCCGTCAAAAGATGTTTTTCAATATATGATTTTCATTTTCTTAAACCGATAATGTCCAGTTATCGACAGTAGTTTCAAACTAGACAAGAACATATAACAATATAACAATAAATGGGTTGAACACTTTTCAGGCAGGTCCCCAAAAAATAATTACAAACCGAATTACTAACCGAATCGAGAAAATAAACAAAAACATGAAAATTTAAGAACCATATTGGTCTAGTGATAGAATAGGGAAACAGAGTAAGAATAAAGTGATGAGTATTTAAAAAAAATCTGAATGAAGACAAATGGGATGGAACAGTTGAAGACCCGTCTCTTTTCAGAATATGGAAAGATCTAACACAAGAAAATATCCTTCGAATAATAATTAGAGTAGAAGAATAGGATGGAAATGAAAGAAGAGAGACTGAAAAAAATGCCTGTGAAAGTTCGGATGAAGAAGATTGGACTGATAGTGGTGATAGATTGGATGATGTGACTTTATCTGAATAAAAAGAATATTTCGAGCTTGACGGAATGAAGAATGTGTCCTCTAGAGACTATGTCTTATTGAAATTCTCTAAAGGAAACAGAAAAGCAAGTTCGTTTCGTTTTGTTTGTGTTGTCAAAATATGCTACATAATGAAAATGAGATTGAAGTTAATTATGTCGATGAAAGTATCCAATCCTGAAAACGATGTTTTATAGTAGATGAAAATGTCTGGTGGAAATGTCGGCGGTAATGGGAAAATTACCATCACCTGAAATCCTTTCACAGGGTGAAATATCTATTTCCAAAACCCGTTGACGTCTTCGAGAACGCGTAGTGATTCTCTTAATTATTTATGACCTGATCTCAATTCCGACTTAATTTCAATACTTTAATTTTTTTACAAATATAATTTTATGATTCCCATCATTCTCTATTAGTAGAATTGGAAAAGAACAAGTTGAGACATCTTCTGGAATTAACAGAAAAAAATTACGACTTTTTTTCAGCCTGTTATTAAAAAAATCTGAATTCTTTGGGGGTTATTGGGGGTTTTTGCCAGACAATGTCTATTGTGAAAGCTTGTCTCACCATAATCAATTCGTGAAACTATTATAAAAATGGAATTGTATTTTTTGGGTACCGAGCAATTAGATGTATTTGGCTAATTTCGTTCCATCCACTAAATCAGAATAGAACCTGTTAACGATATTCTTGTTCTATTTTTTGACTGCTATAATTCGTATCACTCGGTTCATGAATTTGCACAATATGACTCCAACAAAACAATTCCAGTTGCACTCTCTTAGCGGGTCCATTCCAACGGAACAAATTCTTAGTTTTCGTAACGCAATTTCAGCAAGTCTGAAAAACAGACCCATCTCGGCGTCCTGAATTCGCTTCCTGAAACGAATGCATATCGCGCTTCATAGCAGCCGACATACGAAAACAGTGAAGCCCGCTCTTCGGCATCGTTAATTATCGCATTTTGGCATTAAAACTGCGGAACAAAGAGCGCGGCAGAAGCATTAATTCACTCTCCGGGCCGAGCAAACAACATCCAGAAGGGAGATAGTAGTAGGAAAAGGGATGGATGGAAGGCGCATGTAAGACAAACACGGCAGAGTCAAATCCGCGCGCAGTCCTTTTTATTTGAATATTCTCTCGCTCAGTGGCGGCCTTCTCGGGAAACTTTAGTGGGGTTCGTTAATTGAATCAACTTTTCTCGTAGAAGAATAGTATATAGTGAAAGTATTGCGGAAATAGTATTTTACATTACATTAGTGGAAAATATTATGATACGAGGCGCATGCTGAGTACAATAATCAAGCAAGCAATTGCAGAGAAAGCCTTGTAGGAAGTAAGAAATCTGCAGGGAAATTCACCTGATGTAATTCAACGTTCGTCGTGGTATTAGCCAGGAAAGTATTTGTTTTCTGATGGATTTTCGACCCAATTATTCCTATTGTAAAGGAATTAACTTACTTAATATACATAATTTACTGAATTCTATTGTAGCCATCACTGATACAAATGTACTTGTAAAAAAGAGTTTGTAACATTATATCTTCAACTTTTAACAATTTCCTAATAAATAAATAAATAATTGCAATGAGCTGTCCTGTCAGGACATTTTATTCATTCATTATTATGGTCATTGTGAACAAATTATGTTCATATTTCTTTCCCATTTGGAAAACAAGGTGTGGTCACTTTTTGGGAAATAAACCTGGAAAAAATCGACGAAATCATTTCAACTGCAGGTGAAGTGTCTTAGTAATGAAAATATTGTGAAAATTACTTTATCAAGTCAATTTGTACCCCGAAACAACAAGTTTTAACTCGACAGTTTTTTGCATTAACAACTTTCATCGTCTATTCTAAGACAAAGTGGTGCTAAAAAACTTAATATAAATGTTTTTTTAAACATAGACATAACATACATTCAGGAAACCTCATTGACCGTTTTCATACTAATTCCAATTAATCCAAATCAGTCATAATTATTTAGTTGAAACCGATTTCACCTAGAATTACGAATTTTCACATTTGAAAGTATTAATTTGAGCGAAAGAGGCCAGCCTTCTGACCGATACCACCCTCACACTCTCCGGGTTCAGTACGATGCTCCCGAGGTGTACTTCCCGTATTGCTGCCACTGCCGGGCATTCCGTGAGGAGATATCCAACAATTTTAATTGGGCGTATTACTCAACTGGCTATCATTGGTAAGATGAATAGACAGTAGAGAGTAGATTACGTAATCTAAGATTACTTCGAACTGACTAAAAACAGCCTATTGAGTAATACGCCCGATTTAAATTGTCGGTGTAACCCGGCCTAAGTTTTGTGAAATCGAAAAACCTGTTACATATTCCCTGTATACGATTTCAAAATCACACCACATGCAATACAGCGTAAAATTTATTGCACTAATATGCAAATGATGGAAATTAAATTTTAAAATTTTACTTACTATTATATTCATTCGGACATATATTGCACTGAAATTAGAATGAGTTCTACACATTTCAAAAAATATGTGTGCTTACTTCATTTTCTGTCGGGCGTCGCCCATTTCGGCCCGAGGAGGCAGGTATCGTGCATAAAAACAGCCCAATTCGGCCCCAAACACAAAATGTACCTATTTTAAATTTAGCCATTTCGGCCCGGTGGCCGAAATGAGACTAACCTTACGTAAACATTTCATCGCGTGGAATTGATAACAAAGGTATGTTTTGCACCATTTTTCCTTGTGAAAATACATTAAATGAGGAGAAATTTTCTAGTATGATCTAGGTTAGATTAGGTTAGGTTTGAACGTGAGTGGGCCCTATCAGGCCTTCCACTGCGGCCAATGGCCTATTGTGGCTCGCCCTATGGTTGTATTTCTCCCAGTATATCCAATCTCTTTACGAAATGTATTGGGAGAACAATTCACCAGGTTTTCTGGCCTTACTGTCGTATCGCCAAATGTTGAGAATCTGGGTCTGGCCGCTGCATGGCATGTACATAGAATGTGTTTAGCCGTTTCATCATTCTCCATCTTGTGCAAGTCCGATTTTATGCATGTAATGTTTAAGTTTGCAGGGGACAGTAAGCAAACCTACTATAACTCTGAGATTCGCTCTACTGAGTTGTTGCAGTTTGTCAGAGTCCTGTTTGTTCCTTGTACAAGCAATACATGCTTTGGAATGGTCTAGGCCCGGTAGACTACGCCAGTACTCGAGTCTTGTACTCGAGTCTTGTCGAGCTTGTCTGCCCAAGCTGTTATGACATTCTTGGTAGTGCTATATGCTAAACCGTTTACCGGTTCTGGTACAGTGAACGTTGTTTCGGCCCTCCCTTTTGCTAGGGCGTCCGCTGTTTCGTTTCCTTCTAGGCCTGTGTGACCTGGTATCCAGACTAGTGTAACGTTGTTGTATTGCGCCAGTCGGTTTAAGGTGTCTCTGCAGTTCCATACTGCCCGAGATCTAACGAGAACGAACTACCCTTACGTAGACATTTAAGTGCGTGGAAATTGATAACGAAGGTGGGTTTTGCATCATTTTTCCTTGTGAAAATACATTTTATGAAGAGTAATTTTCAAGGATGATCTAACCAGAACGAACTTACCTTACGTAGACATTTAAGTGCGTGGAAATTAATAACGTAGGTAGGTGTAGCACCATTTTTCCTGGTCGTGAATTATCTTTCAATTAGTTTATCGTTGTGGGCCGAATTGGACATTTATCCAAGCTCATTGAAATTCATCTCACCTGGTATTTCCAATTTTTCCAAATATTTTACTTATTTCCTTATGAACAATATTGTGAGTATAAATAAACCTTATGAAATTTTACGAAGCAAAGTGTGGAAATTTAAAGATATTTTGCAAAAAAAATATGAATTTTAAAATTACAGTATAAGTAAGAATATTAAGATTCTAGAAAATTTCCGTTACACCTTCTGAAAAATTGGAATTTCGAAATAGGTATTGTAAAATATACAGTACAAATAACAACATTTTTCCGTGATTTCTAACATCATTCTCCCACTCAGTTACCATTGTGTGGCATTTCATCCCGAACGAGTGATTATAGGATCACAAATATATAAATAAAATTGACCCTTTCACCGAACTGAACCGCCTCTGGCGCCTATAAAACAACGTTTTGAACTGGCGGAATACTCGCAGGAGACATCAGTTTACACGCACAAATATGTCGCAAATGGCGCCACTCTACACCGGAATGCTCTCATGAAGGGCCCCACTAAGTTGTACCCCAGATGTCGTTTCGCACCACGCACCAACCTCCCGCGCTAACTGCCTTTTAAATGATGGATTATATACATAAATATCACTTTTTATCCCCCTGCGCTACGAGCCACGACATCAAATGTTAATTTGAACCGCATTCCGTCCCTAGTCCGTCGTCTAATATTGATATAAATTCTAGAAGATTTGGCTATTGATGTCCATTCATCATCTTCGGAGTAGTTTGTATGATATTTTCTTTTCAGTCGTTCAACTAACAAATGGCAATGTCGCAATAATATTTTTGAAAATTCGACTTATAAGATCTGCTAAATTTTGTAGTTCCTCGGCTCTCTGGTCAAAAGGGTTTCCGTTTGTCCAACTAATTCGACAAAGCAGCCATCACTTATTCCAATGTATACTTTTTCAAAGATCCAACCGTCAAAATGAGGCATTTTTATCAAATATTTCCCTCCTATATAAAGTTTGTCATAAGA
The DNA here is from genome assembly GCA_944452925.2 of Chrysolina oricalcia. Classification (NCBI taxonomy): domain Eukaryota; kingdom Metazoa; phylum Arthropoda; class Insecta; order Coleoptera; family Chrysomelidae; genus Chrysolina; species Chrysolina oricalcia. The sequence continues at coordinate 64,735,420 of OX101812.2, forward strand.
GGAATGCAATTATCGAAAAATTACAGAGTAATTGATCTGCGGGCCGATAATTGCACTGCGAAAACATCCCGTCGCCATGACACCACAAGCAATACTGAAAAGTGTCCTATAAACTTCAAAAAGTGAAAAAATGTTGCGTGTCTACCACAATTTTATTCATAGTCTATATCAGTACCATGATAGTTCCCAGAAAAAAATCGCTATATCTTTATTTGTGAAATATTTGTACGTGTAATACAAGTGGCAAAATTCCTCACCAAAATATATACACTAAATTCGGACCTCTTTCGTAATATATCTCTCCTAAATAGTACAGACCTTACTAATAAATACTGGAGATTGAAGAATTCGCCACCTTTATGCATTGCCTTCCAGCAATATCAACATATTTTTGCAAATCTATCAAATCTGAACAACTTAACGTTACTAGAGGATACACCTCCTTTTTCCTCAAATTAAATGTCGTTCAACCAAGGTACTCAAATGACATACGAATAAGTAAAAATATTCTTCTTTCCTCACTTTCAAACTGGGAAAATGCTGTGGTCATTTTCACTGATGCATCCAAAACTTTGCATGGAACAGGTTTTGCCTTTTTCATACCATCTCAAAATGTAGAGAAATGGTATAAATTAGATAATAATATCTCAATATTCTCAGCAGAGGCTGTAGCTATATTCGAAGCACTTTCATTCGTTAAAAACTCTTATCCCGAAAGGATTGTCATCGTCTCTGATTCCTTATCTGTTTTGAAAGCTCTAGAAACTGTTGAACTATCAATTTTTAAGTACAATCCGTACATAAAAAATATAGAAACTGGTGGCAAACTTAAATCTCAGCGGAACACAAATTCATTTCCTACGGATAAAGGCACATTTAGGACTGGAGGACAATGAACATGTGGATCAGCTGGCAAGAGCTGGTGTTGAAAGAGGGTAAAACATTGGTCACCAAGTATGTGCAACTGATTTTTTTGCTAACTTGAGAATGACACAACGACCAACATGGTCATTTAGCTGTAGTGAATAATGTAATACCAATCCCACCAGATACACTCTACTACAACCATGTATACCCAAACATCATTGGTTTTCGAATCTCAATATACCCCGCAGATTCATCACAACTCTTATACGACTCAAGTTTGGTCATGCCTGTTACTCACAACATCTTTTTCGGATAAATATAATTTTCAGTAAAAATTGTGATCATTGTGATCAAGAGGGAGACTTAGACCATATATTTTTTGCATGCTGCAAATATTCCGATGAGTCGAATGAACTTTATGACAAACTTTGTAGTTTAAATATGCCGAATCCTTTCAATGTCATGTCGATCTTAGCCTCAAATAGCATTCAATTGTATAAATATTTAATGGAATTCCTTTACAGGACTAATATTAAGCTGTAGTTGGTCTTAAAGTTGGTATCCATGTGTAGACCTTTCCTTGTGTGACATGTACCTATCAATCCGTGGTCTATTTATTGTGTGTCTCAGAAAAAGTCGTCCCGAAGGACCCCTGGACGTGAAGCGTGTGTACCTGTCTATTCCTTTTGTACGGTCTTCAATTTCAAGCTCTTATTTCTTGTTGTTTTTGTAGGGACCTATTTAATTAGAAATACTTTTATCATCTATACTACCAATACCACATACTCTATACTTGTGTCTGGCCGAATGACGTAATGTCAAAGCCATAACAAAAAAAAATAAAAGTGTATCGGTAATTATCGAAATAGAAATTGCTTCGATTTTGAGAAACAAATTATGTTGCTTGGCAACCACACGAGCGCTTGCGCAACTGTGGTTGCCTAAAGCAACATAATTTGTTTCAAAAACGAGAAGGAATTTACGATAATCGCCGATAACATGAGTTGTATTTGTTAAGATTATTTCGTGAATAAAATCGAAATCATTTTTATTTATTATTATAAATATTAACATTAACTTTAAATGTACAGTTCGTGCTGTTGTATATTTTAACATCATCCATATCCAGTTCGTCCTTTTTTGTACCCCCACGTTGGGCGCCAATTTGTGTAACACCAAAAACACTTTGTAGATAGTTACTTGCTCATTGTATACAGCAGTGCCTGTGAGCTGCTCAGATTGGTACGGGAGGTCGTGGGTTTCGTTATCTGCCAGTTTAATAGATAGATCCTTTGACAAAAATTAGATACCTACTCGAAATTGAAGAAAATAAAGATACATGGCAACTATATGGGCACCATGTTCTTTTTTATGAAAATACCAAAAACACGGATATTGTCAATGGATGTACTTTGTGCTTCTCAACAGTAAAACAAAAAAATTCTGAAAACACTATATTCACAATTTGTTTATAAATTTGGATAGGTACAGCAAAAAAATTATTTAAATAATTGAGGTTCGAATTTCTAAATTTCTACAAAAATACTATGATTGAAATGATTTGAGTTTACAAGTTTGGAAAGAGTATAATCGCTTACAAATGACTGGTTTGTTTACTTTTTTATGATCAGTGTTTGCGATGGTGTAGGAAGACTTACTCCAGAGCTCTACTTCAACGTTGGATGTAGGAGCCTTGTAGGGTGTCTCGACACAGCGGCTGCTCTACTAGCTGGATAAAGTTTGTAGTAGCTTATCTGGTATATTGGAGTCTTTCCTAAAGCTCAGATGTTTGAATGCTGTCTCAAATTAGCTATAAGTTTGTTACAGAAATGGTAAAATTTTATATTTTTACAAAAATAACATTTGTTTAAAAAATAACAAATTAAAGATTTGCTGAGGTAAACAATGTGTTGAAGATTAAAGTTTTGTGAAGCACAAGAATTTACGATAAAAGCTTAAATTTAGAATCTTCTCATACAAAATTAGAGAAGGCCAATCTCAAGCGAGCATGAGAAAAATAATTATCATGGAAATATTGTTTCCATAAACTAAAGAATAAAATATTCAAATTTGAACAGTCATTCAGACTGGCAAAAGGATATCAAATTATTGATATTTCTTATCGATACAGATAAATAATTATGGAATGTCTCCAGACTGAGGAGAAAGAGAAAGTGTAACGATAAAGTGTAACGATAAAATGTACAGATAAATTGTAACGAGAAATTTCCTCGGCTAGTATAAACCAAAGATATATCTCCAGACTGAGGAGATAGAGAATGCACTGAGAAAGTTCCTCGTTAACAAATATGCAACGCAAGCAGATGGTTGTTTTGAGTTTATCTCCTGACTGAGAAGAAAGAGAGAGAGAGTACTGAAAGAGTACCTGGATATCAAATTTCACAAAGCAAATGAAAGGTTTTTTAAGGCAATAGATTTTCTCTTTGGCTAGGCCTTTCTATCTAAACGTAGCTAGTGGGTGATCCAGAATAGATCGAACCTAGAGTTCGAAGACTCATGAGTGAGTCTAGCTTCTACAGATTGTAATTAAGTGAAATGAAAGCAATGACTCACCCACGAATTTCGGACTCCTAGCTACCAGACCAGTCCTTGGTACAGTTCACCAACCAGGTTCAGGAGGAATACCTTTAGCTCCTATTTTCTGTTCACACTTCTAGCAGGTTGATATTTTCTGAGCGTTCCAGGAAAACTTGTGGAAAAACTTATATCACTGAAAATCATAAAGCAGGAACAGAAACAGGTCTAATTGATTTTTAAAGTCTAAAAATAATAGAATTAATCGAAATCATCAAAACATGTGAATCATCACTTTTAGAGGTTATGTTATGGACTGGTTAAATTTTGACATTTTCGGACCGACTAGTCAAAAGACGATACGAAACGTTATTCAACTGTTAATAAGATTATATTAAATTATTTAAGATTGAAAATTTTGAAAACATTTATGAGTGACGCTCTTGTGGCCATCTTTGTTTCACCAGAGACGTGAACCAAGTCGCCAAAATGAATTTAATACATTTAAAGAAAAATATGCCAAAGAGAAAGTCGATATGTAAGTAGATCGATTCGATCAAATAATCGAATTCAAATTAATCATTATAAAATATACGACCTTTCATTTCTTCGTTGTGGAAAATCAATACATTTCCCGAAGGAAAACTCAAAACACCCAAACGCCTTGAATGCTCGCTTCAGAAAGGGCCGATGAAGGGCCTCCAAGAAAGGATATCCCTTCCCTCTCGCTCTTTTTATCTGCAGTGTTACCAATGCAGTAATGTTGCATTTCACAGAACAATAAGGTACATCGGAACAAACTATGTAAATGAGATGTTCGGAATGAACTATCTCAATCAGATGTCAAATCTATTTAATTATTATATAATTTCAGATGGAAATTATAAAAGGAACGCAATGTTTTACATTTCGTTACACCAAATACAACCGACTGCGTTGTGGATATATTCACATCTTCATTCCTAAAATTTGAAATTATTTTATCATGGTGTTCCTTGTTGAGTTGTAAATATGGTTTCATTGACGTTGAACTACTATGGCCAGTGACTTTAATTATTTGTTGTTCTTCGATACCGGAACTTGCCAACTGACTGACAGCTGTAGATCTATCACAAACATTTATTTGATATTTCAAACATCCCGCTATTTCAGTTACCAATCACTGAGCGCGTCATTCGTAGTTGCGTCACTGCATTTCTACTGCTTCTCGCTTAAGGTTATGTTTTGAAAATATTTTGGTTCAATGATTTGATTAATCAACGAGTATTCAAAATTTTTCGAAAATTGTGAAGTTGATTTGAATTAATAGTGAGTGCTTATTTCGTTTTGAACAAAGTTTGGTGTTATTATAGCAGCTTGCTAGTGGTAAGTTTGTTTTTTGAAAAAACCAATCAGGAATCGAACTACAAAATCGAAAACACATCACATACATATCCAGTAGCCAATCAAGAGCCGAATTACAAAATCGAAAACATGATGTTTTCAATTATCAATACAAAAATTTCAACCAAATAAAAACACGCTATTTTAGCATAAATGGAATAATCCAAAGAATTACATTCGTGCATAAAAATTACCAGATAATTTTACATTCATTAAAGCGTGTTATATCATAAAAATTGCACTCAGTTATTTTCATATTTTGTAAAAAAACTCTCCTCCTTCAGACTGGGGCCCTTTCGCCAAAATATGAAAACAAACTTGTGAGATTTTTAAATAACACGCTTTCTTGCAAAAAAGTCGCAAGAACTATCAGAATGTCACAAAAAATTACACAGATATACGAACCTGAAATTGATCCAGTGTATGACACTACAGATTTCTATTGTTCCTGAACATGACTTTTTTGTTCCTATAGCTAAGTCTTGAAAATTCGATTTGCAATTATTGTTCAATTCCCTAAATTCAGAAAAAAAAAAAGGGAAGAAAAAAAACTGAGTAGTTTCAGCTCATTTTACTTCAATCAACAAATAATAATCAACATTTGATTTCTAAGAGGTTCACTCTACAAGAACAACTCAAACCAATATTTATTGGGAGCTTTAGGAACGATATACGTGGTTGTTTTCATCATTTAGATCGAAGAGTTGGAATTCGTTGCAAACCACACCTAAGTCGGTTATTTTTGGGTTAATGTTCTGTTCCTTAAGACGATTCCATCCAGATTCCATCACATTTTCATTTATCGGTCCAGCCAGTTATTATTTATCTAGTAAGTGGTTACCCCATTTCCACAGATTTTAATAAAATATATCCTTATTTTCCGGACACAATTCTCCGCTTTGAATGGCGTATAAATATTTCAATAAACATAAAATATCTTCGGAGAAATCACCGTTTACGATTTTACTGACCATTTGGTTAGTATTTACGGCTTTTCATAAACACAACATTGAGCCAGGGATATAAAGACATGATTGCTTATTGTTGTGAATACATCATAGGCGAAATATTGTTTTATGTACCGATAAAGCCGTGCTATAATAGGTTTTGTTCGATTTATCCTCGACCATTTGAATTGTTCTGAGTTGTAAGTGTCCATTTACTTTTGTTGTCTTATCAAACTGTTTTGCTTCCTTGATTAGAATACATTTTATCAAACTAGTTGCTTTCAAATGTGCAGTAGACGATTTAGAAATGGAAAATCACTACTTAGTAACAAACAACATTCTAAATTCTTAGATATTTACATAGACAATAAATTGAATTTTAAAGGACATGTTACTTATTTTTGTAAATATAACATTATAAATAAATAAATAACATAAAACAGCAACAATAAAAGGGTACACTATGAGCAGGACTCGTAGAAAAGAACATAGCCTCTCTGCCCACAAGTGAAGTTGGTGAAATTGGTGACACCTAAGAATCATTATACATGTGCCACGTATCTTCGAAAGGATGTCTTCAGTAAGCCGTGTAGTGTCCCACTGTGATTGGATACAGCATATAGGTTATAAACACGAGGGGTTGCATTTTCTGTTGTATAGTTGCTCATATTCAATCGAAAAATGGCGTCGTCAGATGTTAGTGTGTTAGTAACAGAGTTGAATAAATTGAAAAAAAGTGAAATTATTGACTTAATCACAGTGCAGGAGTTACCAGTGAATTCAAACAATGAAGTGCTAACTGAGCTTGTCTCTAATTTACGAGAGGTACGTAATCGAGAAGCAGTTCCTGATTTACATGTGGACATAACCTCCGAACATATACAGTGCATTGAAATGAAACACGAATTAATATCTTTGAAATTCCAACTGGAAACGCTACAGAAACTACTTCTACATCTAGAGAAGAGAACCCAAGATCAAGAAGAACTGATATCTCTCCATAAACAATTTTATCAAAAAATATCTATACCTTCAGAGTCATCTTGCAACAATTCATTCAAACCTAACATAAATATTCCTACAAATGGCATGAAAGCAAAAACTGTACCTGACTAACTTAAAGGAGAAATAACAGTTAATGTGTCTAGCCCGATTATAAATTAAAAAAAACGCAAAACAATACGAGGGGAATTCCAACCAACCTTTATCAAAACAGGACGTATCTTCTGATATTTTTCAAGCAGAAGTTAGAAATAAAATGGATAATTATATAAACTTAACTAATGATAATAATTCATCGGCGATATCTAACGAATATGATTGGCATAAATTTGAGGGAAGTAAACGCAGACGGAATATGATCGTAGGTAATAATGATTCTGATTCCATTAGAGGAGTGCCAAATTTCACATCCTTGCATGTTTATCAAATAGATCCGGACTAAATGTGACGACTTCAAAGAAAGAATACAAAAACATTTTCCCGAGGCAAGGTTTGAACAAATAACTTCGAAATATCCGGATCTTCATTGATCTTTCAAAGTCTCCGTTTATGGGAAAAACTTCAAATCAGCGATGACTCCTAGTATTTGGCCAACTGGTGCATGCGTAAATCGTTTTTTACAGTTGCGCAACACGATCAATGTTCCAAAGTAATATAAATTGAACCCAATTTGCTTCTTGTTAATGTAAACACCCTTAAAGGGGGAAAAGTCAATTGTATCCAAACTGACTCATGTGGATACAGCATCATGAATTTTTTGTGTATAGTGGAAGTTGGTCTAGAAGAAGAATCACAAAAAAATGTGATTATTGATGGATACGATCTAGTGAGCTACTTTTGCAGAACGAATATGTCATGCGGGTGAGTCGCGATATGGGTCAAGAAAGGTGTCAAGGTGAACCTGGTTAACGTGGGTAAATTTTGCATTCAGCAACATTTCGAAATATGTGCCGTGAGTTTCAAGAATAATGGTTTTCTGAACATTATACTCAATTTTTATTGATCTCTATGTGGAGACACCGAATTGTTCCTAGATAATTTAACAACTTTGATGAATTATTTATTAAAGCCAATGTTAAATTTATTATTTGTGGGGATTTTAACTTTGATGTTTTTAAGAATGATTATTTTAATGACTTATGTAATGTATTGTCGAATTTTAACTGTACACCAATTGTGGAATGGCCTACTAGAGTCATGAAAGATACTTGCACGATAATTGATCAGATCTTCTTGAACTTCAGTAATATGTTGAAGACAAAACGTTTTCTGATCACAGAAGTATATTACTTGAACTTGACATGTTCCTTGAAGGCGATAAACCTCAGAATATCCATAGTCCGTTTAGACGAAGTTTTAGTCAATATAATTTGGAAAATTTTAAAAGAGCTCTAATGAATGAGAGTTGGTCACGTTCAAGCGAAATTCACCAATGTGATGAAGCTTTTGAGCGGTTCTATAATATATTCATGTTTCACCTTGAAACGAACTTTCCTAAACGAAAATATTATAACAAAATAGACAGAAAAAAATAGGTCATCGACTCTGTTATTGCATCAAGCTCTTCTCTTAAGGAACTGGCGCTACTCAAAACCGTATACCTTTCGCTGATCGATGTTTACAAAAAGGCGAAAAAAGATCACATTTCATTAACAAATAAAACTAAAAAAGAGTACTACCAAAACAAAATCACCAAATCCGATAATAAGTCGAAAGCTTCATGGAGTGTAGTTTCTGAACTTACAAATAGGAAGTCCGAACCAAAAAATAGAGTAATTGAAAAAGATGGAGAACCAATTGAAGATCCTCAAACCATTGCAACTGAGCTTAATAATTTTTTCCTAAAGGAACCATGTGAAATCATTCATAAAATAGACCTTAGTAATGCAACAAATTCTTTAACAATAACTTTAATTTGCATACTCTATTCCTTCAACCTTATACCGAACAAGAATTATATACGATTTTATGTTATAGATTGAAAAACAAAAAGTCCTCTGGTCCAGACGAAGTACCATTATTTTTACTAAAGAAAATGCTTCAAACGATAATATACCTAATAACAATTCTAATTAACATTTCATTCTCTGTAAGTAATTTTCCTAATATCATTAAAAAGGGTAAAGTCATTCCGATACATAAAAAAGATAATCCAAAGATGATGAAAAATTACAGGCCAGTAACCGTCCCATACTCATTTTCCAAGATATTTGAATACGCATTTTTAGACAGGCTCATAAATTTCATCGACAGAAACGACATCAACATGGATTCTGAAGAAATAAATCAACCAATACCCTTCTGTAATATTTTGTGATTTAAGCAGGGTATTCGACTGCGTCAATCATATTAAACTCCTCTCATCTCTGGAAAATTATGGTGTTAGAGGGGTCTCTTTGAATTGGATTTCATCTTTTTTAAAAGATCGTGAACAATATGTCTCTTTGCAACACTGTCATAATAATGGAATTACTAAATTTAACTCTGAATCAGTTTCTATCAATACAGGTGTACCACAAGGGTCTATATTAGGACCAATTTTATTTTTACCATATGTTAATCGAATTGAAACTGCTCTCGAGAATACTCACTTTACTGCGTACGCAATGCAGATGACTTTTCATTGATTGTGTCTGCTCCTGATCAAGTTACCATGGTTGAAAGATGTAGCAGTTCAATTGTACTTGCATCCGATTACTTCAGTAACAATGAGTCCCGTCCAGATACAATTTTTGGGCATTCAATTTGACGAGTTTTTAGACTGGAAGGCTCACTGTAAACAGCTAGTTTCGTCTTTGACGTACCTAATTGTGAATTTACGTTTTGTGTAGGAAACGAATCAATTGCTAAATTTGTATCAGGCTCAGGTGGTATCAAGACTGAGGTAAGGTGTGTGTCTCTGGGGCGACTCTACAATGACCAAAAACGGATTCATTGCACAGAAACGTATTGTTCGATGTATAGCAAGAATATCCAAGAAGTTCTCATGCAGAGAATTTTTTGTGAAATATGAACTTTTACGATTGTCGTGCGTCTTTATATTTGAAATGTGTGTATTTGTATTCCAGAACAAACATCATTTCTCACTGAATAGTAATATACATAGCGTCAATACAAGAAACAGAGATTTGTTCCATATCTATTCAAAACATCGTCCTCCTCTCCAAACTATCTTGGACTGAAAATGTTCAATCATTTGCCTGACATGATCAAGAAAAGTAGTAGTATTTCTTTATTCAAATGTAGGTTAAGAATAGTATATTCTGTAACAAGGTTAGAATGAAAATTCGATGCGAGTGGAAAGTTCCGAGCGCGAGCCGAAGGCGAGCGTGAGGAACCACGAGCATCACGAATTTTATTTCTAACAGAGTAGCAGACTATACTTTCTCCACGATCAAAGATAGGAAACGTGACAGCAATAATTTTGACACACTCAAATTTTGCCAATACGATGACAATCAACTGCGTCAAGGCTAATGTTATTATTGCTAACCAGTGTGAGAATATTATTCTATCACAAGAGAGAGAATGTAAATACATTTAAATTGCATGGGGGCAGAGGTGTTGCAGAATATTTCTTCAATCTCAAGAGAGAGAATACCAGCATTCCGTAATCGAATTTGATTTCAGAATTGGCAAATTCTGTGATGATCGTGGAAAATTTTTTACTTGAGGAATGTTTTTATAGTATAGGAGAGTTCTCCTAAATGCATCACTATTATTATGTAATATATTCCTATAATATTTTTGTAAATTAACTGATGGAAAATAAATTATTATTATTATTATTAATCCATTTACAGGTAATTTGATGGAAATATTAATTTTATCTCTTGTTCTTTCTGTTGAAGAAAATCGTTTGAAATGGATCACAAGAATTTCTGGAAATTTATGAATAGATATGGATTTCGTGCACTTTCGACTATCTTGGCACTTCGAACAAGTAGGTTTCTCGTCACCATCCAAAATTTCTTCTTCAGTAAAATAATCCAAACAATGTGTTCTATTTTTTTTCGGAATCGGTACGGAGAGATCCTAGAATGGATCGAATGTGACTGAACAATGACCACAATGTGTACATTTTAATGTAGATTTAAGTTGGCCAACAAAGTTATCTATAATCTTGAAGTTGTTCATCCTCAAGAATCTCGTCCAAGCTTCTTCAGCTTTCTCATTGTCACTTGCTTTCTCATCAAAATCTTTCAAAATTTCAACAGGCTCCTCTTGAATCCTGTTTACATCTTCATGTAGTCCAACCAGCAAGTACCTTAAAAATTCCTGAGCATCTTGCTGGGCGAATCCGATAAAGCGAGGTGCAAATCGTTGTATATAAAGATTATATTATTTATCTTCATTTTTGTAAAAAACACTTCAGTGGATATTACGCAATTAGACTGATATCAAGTTAGCTGTGGTATACGCCAGCAATAATGGCTTAGTTTTACTTTGTATTAATCGAACCACATATTCGCTATGGAATAGTTTTTTGTGGCCATTGTGAGTTATAATCACACAATACTATATTTGTTTTCCAGAAACGGTCATTGAGATATATTACAAAGTCTAAATCGAGAGATTACTGTAAGCCTCTATTCATCTATCACATAAAACATCCGCAGGTCAAGGCCAAAAATTATCTCGAATGTGCCATGAAAACATGAATTCTATACACGAAATACAAACAACATTATTTGTACAACTGTGAATGTGAATTTACATCATCTGAAATATATTTAAAATAAATACATCTTGACGTGTTTTTTATCCCGATAAGTTATCGCTTTAAAACGACTGTTGTCTTGAAAATATTATTCAATGTTTTCAGTAAAATCTTATTCAAAAATAAATTGGTAGGAAATCATCACGAAAAATGAGAAATAAAACTTTCTATGTTTTTATACCACTTCTATTTGTAACCAACGTTACTGCAGTTTCGTCCTATATGGACATTATCAAACAATACAATTGTTGCAATTGCAATACAATTTAATACAATTGTATTTTTTGATAATGTATAAAAACATAGAAAGTTTTATTTCTCATTTTTCTTATTCAAAAATTTTCCTACCGGAAAAAAATTTGTCTAAAATAACTGAATGATACTTCTCTTTTCCATATATATTGGGTGGTATGATTAAAAAGAGTATTTGCTTTTACTTCAAGTTAATGCTCCATATTGTAGTTTTCACTTCAAAAAATCAAAGCATTTACTCCACATAATTCTTGAACTAACACTGAAGTAAGTACTAGTAGCAAATACTCTATACTCTGCTTTATTTACTTCGATATATTGTTGTTGTTGTTGTTTGTTCTTCTTCTTCTTCTTCAACTGAAAAGGTGTTATGGCTTTTTTTATGGTAGGAAAAGGAAAAAAATATGTGAACGTAGAACGTATGGGGAGGTACAATATAGAAAATTATTTCGGTAAGTCAATTATTTTAGCTAGATTGCTACTATTAGGCTCTGAACTTTCAGGTTCAATAAAAACAATGTTGAATGGATAGCTAGAGAGTTCTGAGGAAATCATATTGAGATGAGATGAGCACCTTTATTAAATGTAACAGAAATTAAACTCTCAACAATCAAACCAATTTGATGTTAAACACGTACTAGTATTTACTAGTAGTTTATACTTCTAACCTAAGTCAACACTTCCCATCGAAGCATTTACTTTATGTAAAACATTATACTCCACAATATACTAGGAAGTAAAAGCTCTTACTTGAAGTAAAAGCAAATACTCTTTTTAATCATACCACCCATTATCTTTAATGTTATCAATACTTCCAATACAATTTCACAGTGTCACAGTGTCGTTACTATAGAAACGGTTTGTTGGCACGCCGCGTGTTTGACTGTGTTTGCTCGTAGTTTTTTTTTTTTCCTTCCTCGGATGCTGGTCCTTTCACCAGCTACACCTCAGCCTCTTGGGCTTTTTGTGTTTTCCGTGTTGGTTTTACAGCACCCACTCCGTAACTCTGGTCCCCTGTACCAGTCTGTACAGGTTCTTCACCGGTTGGCTGTTGTATTCTTCGGGAGTTAAATTGGGTTTCCCAAAAATTGCCTGTCATTACGTCCATAAAACGTCACGGTGGCTGGAAATCTGCCTCCGTAGCAGAAGCATATATAGCAGATAGTTTGAATAACAAAATTGAGATTTCTAACAGAATATTGAATTGTCCATCTTCTTCCAAACAAATTAAAATATCTGATAAAATTGTGGAATCAACTCTTCAAGAAATATATAACGTTTTTGATCAGCAGCAACATGGAACATCTACAGGAATTTGTGTTGGAAGTAGTTGTTCAAACTTCACTATCAATTATTATTCCAAAGAATGAAATTGTTTTATGATGAATAATCAATTAATAATTGACTCTGTTAAAAATAAATCCTCCAAAAAGTAGTGTTTCATGTATATTTTGTGAATTATTTCGGCAGTGAAAAGAAGTCTTTTTTTCACAGTGAAAAAAAGTAAACATTCACGCATCAATAGAGATACAGAAATGATACAGAAATGACGATGTTGAGTCATCCCCTTCAAGGAAGGCTGGTTCTAAATGTTCCTTCTGTGGAAAATTGTTTATGAACATACCAATTCATTTAAGTAAATCACATCCATCTCAATACAGACAAGTGATAATGAAAAAATACGATTCCAAGAAAAATGTTGCTGAAGAAAATATTCCTCAAAAATCTGACAAAGTAGATGATGAGTTTCAAACGGAGATAACTAAGTGGAATGAAACTTTTTCAAAAGAATTTGAAAACAATATTGATTGCGACGAATCCATTTCAAGTTTCATGAAGTTTCTTTTGAAAAGAATGACGAAATTATCAGGTCCAAAACATCCAGCTACACGATACTATGAAATGAGGCGAAAGAAAAATACAGTTTCCCAAAACAGATCTTACAAAAATGCAAGAAATCCTCAAAAACTAACTCAAAAAGACCGCCAAAAGAGGAAGAAGTATCAATACGAATTGGCTCAGTACCTTTACCATAATCAACGGAGAAACGTAATTAGAATGGTTATTGGTAATACAAATAAATCCTGCATGAAATTCACACTCGCTTCAGTGAAAGATTTTCAACAGAGAATGGTTGTTTGAGAGAGGAATATCCAACAAAATTAACTAGTCAAGAAAGAAATAAAATCAATCAAGAACATGATTCAAACATCACACCTAAAGATATCGAACTGTCTCTAAAACAAATTAAAATCTATCCTGGCCTAGACCGAATTATATTGAAAGTTCTCAAGAACAAACAAATCATCGACGTGATGTCAAAAATAGTGTGTATTATATCAAAAACAGGTTATGTACCACAGAGATTCAAAGAAGCAATAACTATATTGATATATAAAGCTTGTAATGATCAACTACCAGAAAATTAGAGACCTATTTCAATATGTTCAGTTATTAGGAGAGTAATTGAGAAGGTGTTCGACACAAGATTCAGAAAATATGTTAATTTCAACGAAAACCAGAGAGGATTCACATGCCTTCCAGGAGCTCATATCAATACTTCGATTCTGAATGGTCTTTTGAAAGATGCCAAAATCAATAAGAAAAATATTACAGTGGTTTTTTTAGACATTAGTAAAGCATATGATAACATCGGACATGATCATCTTAATAAAACTCTCGTCTCATCTTCATTACCTGAAAAATTACAGAAAGTTTTGATAAACTTTCAGTATGGAAACTCAACTCAGGTTGAAACATCCGAAGGAAAAACCAAACGAATCTTCTTGAGAAGGGGAGTAATGCAAGGAGCACCGCTTTCACCTGCCTTATACAACTTAGCCACAGATTTCATCATGGATGAATTGTCTGAACTTTCAACTGCGAACACTTTCGACTACTGTATGCATGAAGACATCCCACCAGCAACAGTTTTAGGATTCGCTGATGATACTGTCATAATTGGTAAATATGAAAAATTCAATTTACCTATGAAAATTGTCAAATTTATAGCACTTGAAGTTCTGAAATTTTCCATAAGAATAATGAGAGCACATATTTATTGTCAATGACAGAAAACATTTCTTCAAATAGTCTTAAGATATTTTGAGTTTATTATTTATTGTATTCTTATACGTTTTTATAGTATTCCTTGTTTTTTATACAGACCACATGTGTTGGTAGGATGTTATTATTTTTTATAACAAATATATATATTACCAACTGGTTGTCAATTTCAACGAGTAATTCTTTTACTTTTTTCACAACTCGGCTTACTTCTTTAGAAACTGCATCAAAATTTTCAGCACCAGTGCTCGATTCAACGCGAAGGGGTATAATAATTTGTGGATCTGTGGATATTTATATGCGAGAATTGCATATTCATGTAAATACATATTCTCAGCGGAGCCAATTTTTAAAATTTATGATTGTTGTTTTGGAGTGGAAGGGAACCTCTTGGTGTGATATTGTGCCATTATGCAAATGTTCCGCAACTCTCCTGGAGGATAAATAATATGCACACTGTGGGAAAACTAGATAAGAAAAGCAATTATTTGGTCTGGTGAACGCATAGATATTAATAATCTACGGAATGTGCTCCGAAGTTCTGAATCTCTTAATCATCTTATCTTTATTATCTTTGCGAAATTCGTAAGGTTTTGTCGCCTGAGCTGTTCCACAAAGGGCAGTCTGGTCGTCTTTGAATGTGATTCCTCCGGATGGTGCGGAATGTTAATGCCGCCGAAAAGTTTTTTCTCTTTTGTTTCTCCTTGTCAACGTCTTGTAAGAATTTTTTTCCGTACTGTGCGATTATGGGCGAGGGTGCGAAAAAAGTTTAATTCAATATGGGTGTCAATTTTATCTCATAATAATTTTTTTATCGGTCAGTAATATTTCGAGATATTTCGAGACTCCCTGAATCCAGTGGTGTGGTCAAACTCCTGAAGTTTTGAAATTGAATTGGTGGGTTGATTCAACGGCATATTTTTCAAATTTTATTCCATCATTACTTTTTTATTGATTGAAGCATTTCAACATTACCTACATAAGAATCATTTGAAATTGTCGAATCCAGTGGTGTAGTTAGAATTTTTCTAAAAATAGCTAGTAATTTTTTTAGATTTTTGACCTTGAAAAATCAGATTAGTTAGCCGTGGAACTGGAAATTTATCCATGAAATTTGGTGTCCTAGTAGACTTTTTGAATGTCTACCTAATAAAAAAAAACATTCGAATCTGTTGAAAAATGTAGATTTTATAAGAGTGACTTTAATCTCGGGGGTCCGACTTTAATCTCGGACACCCGACTTTAATCTCGGACCCACGACTTTAATCTCGAACCCCCGACTTTAATCTCGGGGGTCCGACTGTAATCTCGGACCCCCGATATTAATCTCAGGGGTCCGACTTTAATCTTGGACCCCCGACGTTAATCTCGGACCCCCGACTTCAATCTCGGACCCCCGACGTTAATCTCGGGGGTCCGACTTTAATCTCGGACCCCCGACTTCAATCTCGGACCCCCGACTTTAATCTCGGACCCCCGACTTTAATCTCGGGGGCCCGACTTTAATCTCGGACCCCCGATATTAATCTCAGGGGTCCGACTTTAATCTCGGACTCCCGACTTTAATCTCGGACCCCCGACTTCAATCTCGGACCCCCGACTTTAATCTCGGGGGTCCGACTTTAATCTCGGACCCCCGACATTAATCTCGGGGGTCCGACTTTAATCTCGGACCCCCGACTTTAATCAAGAATTGAGTTAAAATGTTGTTGAAATCAAATAGAAGTTCGTAGTGATACAGTGTTGGCTGCACAATCCCCAGAAGGGGATGCCATATCGCCAATGCGACTCAATCAATGCTCTAGCGATAGAGAATCCAATTTATTTTCTTATTATTCGTAGAAAAAAACAACCGCTAGAAAGTTCAAGGACATTATATTATTATTGAATTTCAATTTATCATCTAGTGTTATACCCATAGAAATAAATATACATAGAACGCCAATTAGTTCGGAATAACGTGGTCCTTCTACGGCAGATACACCAACCCATGAGTATGCGCAATAGAGCGCAAGTGTCGCTAGGGACGGTCTTAGGATTTTTGAGTTCCTGTTCCTGAATCTGGTATAAGTTGTCGGTAATAGCATTTGAAATATAACACAGTTTTTAATGATTTATACAGTAAATCAAGAATTGACTTCTTGAAAATTGAAATATTGAGTGTAGGTCTTCTATTTTGTGCTTTCTCGCGACCAAGTCGGTAGTAATTATTGTGATCGTCAAAAAATTCAAATTTGATATTTTGATGGGAATTGAATCCACTCAGTCTGTGAATCAGAAAAAAACTCAATTTGTGTGTCCATCGGCTTCACGCCTAAACCGTTGAGCATATTATAGTCGAAATCCATATGAGAGTGAGGAAACACTTTCTTTATGTACCTACTCGTATTTTTGATTTTCGAAATTCTGGATATTGAAGTTGGTTTTCTACTTCTACAAATCGATTGAATGATTAATTAGTTATTAATGCAATATGTATTAATAATAATAATAAAGGCTTTCATTGACAAGACATTACAATTTTTTTACAGGAGTTCAAACTACTTGTTGACTATTTTTATCACTTTTCCACCATTTTTGTTGAAAAACAAAAATTTCATTGATTGTAGATATAAAATTGGGAAAAAATCTGTCAAAAATAGTTTCTCGGGTAAGAAACTACATTTTTGCATTTGGTCAGAGGTTCTCATTTATCATTGTAAATGTTGTTGAATCGTATTAAATTTAAATGGCATCTTTTGTAATAAGAAGTAGGTAGATTATCGAATGTTGAGAGAAATAAATATAAAAAGCCATAAATTCAAATTGTTACAGGATATTTGTTTCTTTTTATTTTAAATAAGGAGAAATGGTAGGATTGGAGAAAAAGGACTGTAATAATTCCCAACACATTTTATTTTGTAATGTTACAAACTTATTTCTATCAATCGAAAATCTTGTTTCAAAATCTATTGATGGGAAAATATCATAAATTGTTCTTCTCTTCAATTCACCTCTAATTTTCTTAGTTTGCGACATTGCAATACTGAAAAATCTAATTCTGGTGTAAATTCTTTTTATTGCTTTTATCATTTTCAATTTGTATCTCACCTCATAGGGAGATATATCGAAAACGTGGTTTATTATGGAGCTGAATAATTTCTTATCCTGAAATAATATTGATGAAGTTTGGTGTATGAAAGTTTCCAAATATTTCGTTTCATTTGACATAAAATTATCAGTAATTGCAAGAACCTGCTGGATTTTTCTCTCATGGAAAATACAAATATCTATAACAGTTTGTGATGGCCTTATGAGACCACCTGCTTTTCTATTCAATAATTTTAATTTAAAGTTTTCTGCATCTGCAGAAGATTCTGTTATGTCTTCAAAAGTAGACAAACATACTCTACATTTGATAATTTTTTATACATTTAACAATAAATTCTGATATATATATATATATATATATATATATATATATATATAGGGTGTTAATTAAGTACGTTGACAAACTTCGGAAGGTGATTCTTTGAAGATTTTCAGGACGAAATGTTCATATAAACATATGTCCCAAACGGCTTGGTTTTCGAGATACAGGGTGATAAAAATACATTTTTTTCAAGATTTTTTAGAGTTAACTTCGACATTTTCTACAATAATCAGTTCAAATTAGGCAAGTACGATCCATTCAATAGTACGCACGATACAAAATAATGCATTTCTCAAATAATTCACAGGGTCCTCCTTTTTTCAGAGTCAAGCTTTGTTCAACCCTTCAGAATTTTTTTTTTCGCCGCCACTGACATATTATGAGAATGGAATAATGAATGTTGTTTCATTTAACATCTTTTTGCTCTCTTGATGTTTTTCATTTACTTGTACGGTTCAGGAGTTACAATGAAAATATTAACGCAAACATTTTCCAGTAACGCATAACATAAAGAAATTTGAGAAGCAAATAGTCTAACAAACTTGAAGGGTGATTCTTTGGTTTCGAAATGAAAAGTTCATATAAACATGTCCCAAGCGGCTTGGTTTTCGAAGTACAGGGTTATCAAAATACATTTTTTAGGAGTTTTTGGAGTTTACTTCGAAATTTTCGACAATAATCGATCCAAATTAGTTCAAATTGGACAAGTACAATCCATTCAATAGTGCGCATGATATAAAATAATTAATTTCTCGAAGTGTCATTGCCACTCTCCAAAGATTAGCGCGTGACGCAATACGTCATTTTGTTCTCATTACACAAATAGCTATTTTCTGCTCGTGTAGAGAAAATGTAATGTTATGGAGCTCCCATACATTTTTTACCATAACTCAGGTTGAATATGTATTGCACAAAGTTAATTATGGCAAAATAATTTTGGACATTTTCAATAGTGAATAACTTTATTATCAAATACTAGAGCAAAGTAACATACATTCCCTAGGAATAAAATTAAGTTCAGAAAAGGACCATCATTGAAATTGATATGTCAGACAGAGCAGCTGCTGGAAATGGCCACCGCCAACTTCAATGCATGCGTTTATGCGCCTAACCATAGACTGGCAGACACGCTCAAAAATACCAGGAGTGTTTCTTATAATTCCGCATGACTCCTGTATGCGATTTTTCAGGTCTTCTTCACTTTGAACTGGAGTTCGGTACACTAATGATTTAAGGTGCCCCCAGAGGAAAAAATCAAGTGGATTCATATCGGGTGACCTTGGTGGCCAAAGTTGTGGCCCACCACGCCCAATCCAGCGATCAGAATAATTCTCTTCTAAATATTGGCGTGCAACCAATCTGAAGTGTACTGGAGCACCATCATGCATAAACCAAATTTCAATTCTTTCCTCAGTGGGATCTCTTCTAGGAGTCCAGGTAAGATGAATTCAAGAAAATGTCGATAATGGTCACCATTTTGTCTATGAGGCAGAAAATGTGGCCTGATAAGGAAATTCCATACAATTCCAACCCAAACATTCACAGAAAACGTCTATTGAAAATGGTTTTCAATCACGGCGTGTGGGTTTTCATCAGCCCACATATGATTGTTGTGAAAATTAATAATGGCTTTACGGGAAAAGCATGCCTCATCGGTGAATAATACTTGAGATAAAAACCATGGATTTTCCAACAATTTATTTCGAATCCAAGTGCAAAAAGTTAATCTCTTTGGAAAATCCCTTGGCAGAAGAGCTTGAACACGCTGTATGTGATAGGGATAAAGTTGTTGCTCCTTTAAAATTTGCCATACCAATACATGGGTTACGTTAAACTGTGCCGCAATTTGTCTTGTACTGGTGTCTGGATGCTGCTCAATTTCGTTAAGTACAGCTTCTTCTATCTGAACTGTTCTAACTCTCCTGGGTCTTCCTATGAGAACAGCAGACCTCTTGAAAGTACCCGTTTCACGAAGACGGGAGTGAATATTGATGAACATTTGTGTGCTGGGAATATGACGTTGTGGAAATCTTTCTAGATACATTCGTCTGGCGGCACGAGCGTTACCACCAGCCATTCCATACATTAAGTGCATGTCTGCCATTTCTGAATTTGTATATTCAACCATTTTATCCAAAGGAATATTGAATGAATCTGCTTTATAGCTTGCACTAATGAAGAATTATTGGCCAAATGAGCAAGTCCATCGCAGAAAATACCAAAAAAGGGTAAAGAGTGTATCTGAACACAATTTTTTGTTTTTAAACTTGACCATGACGAATAGAGACTATAATTTCCTTTAATTCCTCTCGAGTAACTTGTATTTTGAGGCTATTCAATTTGACCATATGAAAATTAATAATCATAGAATAACTCCCTCGAGGTAAAGCTCACGGGAGTGACACATATTATAAATTATTATAAATTCTTTCAATAGAATAGGGAATCATACCGGTCATTTTTTGTTTATTTTTTTAATGTTTACAATTCAAACTTGGTTTAAAAACGACTTTCCAATATTTTTTCTTCGATTGAATCTCTCAACTTTCGATAACTGTCAAGTTGTTGATATTTAAATAAATGAATTAATATCAAAGCCCACTTTGCTATTTTTATGAATTCAAATTGATTACAAAATTTCTGCGTTACTGCAGAAGAAAAAACAAACCGAAATTTCTGATAAAATAATGTACTCCGTACGGAAACAAAAATTTGTTTGATTTAGTTTTTCGGATTTATGACCAGAGATTCATAAATGAAAATCAAATGTGTAATGATCTGCGACTATTAGATAAACCCTATTAACTATCTTCCATTACAGGATTACCTTTCGGAAGTTTTTTATGTTAATAAGGAAACGTTCAGTTGAAAACTAAAAAATATCTTTTTTTAAAATAACAAAAAATTTGTATGAGTTCTCTATCAAGACTGATGGGTAAAAACATTTTTAATCAATTATCTCAATGAAAATGCACATTTTTACCATCAGAATCTTCAGGTTGAAAGTTAAGGTTTTCCCAATATCTGTCAGATCTAGTTTAATATTCAGCGTACCGCAGTGACGGGGAGATAGTAGTTTTCTGTTAGATATCACAAAAAGAAATCACATCTTTACAATATCAAGATTTTATTTAGCTTCACTTGTAACTAACTAACAAACAATTTAATAAAAGTTGAATTTGACCCACTTCTAATACTCCGATTAATTTGAAATTTGGCAGGTTTCCGTAATTCCGGTGACAATGCATTAAAAAAATGTTTGTTAAAAAACAAAATGGCGGCTCCAATATGGCGGACGAGTTTTGTGATTATGATCCGATTCTGTTCAAAATTGGTATGTGATGGTTTTTGGGTTGGAGATTTTCAGTTTCACATAAAAAATAAACTAAAATGTTAAAAATGAAAATTATAAAAAGAAAACATTTTAAAGTTTTTATACAATACACTGAAAAGGAAAAAATTATTCATTTCATTGTTTGATCTAGGTAATCTTGTACAGAAAGATTTTGATACTCACAGAATAACCTACAAAAAATGAAACAGATTATTTTTTCATTTTCAGTGCATTTGTATAAAAGCTTCTCTTTATATTTTTTAATGTATAATTTTTATTCATCGTAGATTTTTCTAATTCTGAAAAAATATTTCCATCAATTTACAATAATTGAAAATGTTTAATTTTCAAATTTTCTAATGTTATGCCACACTGGAAAATGTTTAAATTAATATTTTCGTTATAGCCCCTGAACCGTACAAGTAAATGAAAAAATGCAAGATATCAAAAAGATGTTAAATGAAACAACATTGATTATTCCTTTCTCATAATATGTCAGTGGCGGCGGAAAAAAAATTCTGAAGGGTTGAACAAAGCTTGACTCTGAAAAAAGGAGGACCCTGTGAATTATTTAAGAAATGCATTATTTTGTATCGTGCGCCCTATTGAATGGATTGTACTTGCCTAATTTGAACTGATTATTGTCGAAAATGTCGAAGTTAACTCTAAAAAATCTTGAACTCAGGATGGATTTATCGAGGGGCAATATATAAAAATATAAATAGAAAAGTTATTGGGTATAACCCTCAAATTGTTGTGCAACCAATCAAGGGGCAATATATAAAAATATAAATAGAAAAGTTATTGGTTATAAACAATAACTTTTCTAGTTATATTTTTATATATTGCCCCCCGATAAATCCATCCTGATTTATATTTTCCTGGGTAGGATTGTCACGCTGGTAGCTATAGCTGCCTCTGTGGCGACGTTAGTTGTTGCCTTGAAATCTCAAGGTCTTCTAACCGAAGCCACAAATGTGTGGTTAGCTTCCTGTTGTTGATTTCCTTTGTTTCCATTTTTACATCCAAGTGTTGTACATCTTCGCACTTGATTTTACCGTACTGATGAGAGCTTAAGCTCGAAACACGTGTCTACGGTTGCACAACAATTTGAGGGTTATACCCAATAACTTTTCTATTTATATGTGTTACATTTTCAGTCAGAGTACTCAAAGAAAAGGGAGAAATTAAATTAAATGATAAAATTCCCCATCTTCGATTAACATGTCGTTGACATCAATGTCATGTTTTTTTTATAATGGACATATCATCCAAATTCAAGTCCGCATACATTTTTTTTTGCCTCTGTGTCGTTGCCAATATATTGGTGTTATCCAGATTCACAG
Source organism: Chrysolina oricalcia (assembly GCA_944452925.2). NCBI lineage: Eukaryota > Metazoa > Arthropoda > Insecta > Coleoptera > Chrysomelidae > Chrysolina > Chrysolina oricalcia. The sequence continues at coordinate 64,758,284 of OX101812.2, forward strand.
TTTCCCTGAACAACTGCTATAACCTAACAATGCCAAAACTCAGAAGTCGACACTGTCGCTTGATACGCCACGATAGGACTTCAAGGCGGTGTTGCCAGGTTTACTGGAATTCCCACAATTACCTTCCCTAACCAAAGATGATGTTCCGAACCTCATTTGGAACACGAAAAAAAAAGAAAACTTGGCAACGACGTGACCAGAAACAGCAATAATGCGCAATGGAAATGTTTATCGAAACATTTGGACCACCTATATATCGATTTCGGGGTGTTGCCCCTCATCAGTATAGGGTAGGTCTAGCAGTCAATAACTAATGACTGCAACGAATGAATCGATAACCAAATCCATTTCAAGACCGAAACTGAGTGAACATTTCCATGCAACAAGCAATTGCAGAGATAACCTTGTAGGAACTCTGCACGGAAATTTCATTAGATGTAATTCAATGTTCGTCGTGGCATTAGCCAGGAAAGTAGTTGTTTTCTGACGGATTTTCGACCCAACTTTTCCTATTGTATAAGATATTAGTAATGAGCAGTCCTTCTGACATCATGTCATAAGCTCAATGTTTGTGAACTACAGTTTTCTTCTACGTAAAAGATAATTCATCGACTTCCATTGATTTTTTATTTTTGAGTTCTTTAAATATTTGTCTTAACTCTTGTACGTCTGTATCTTCAAAATGAAATTGCTCTGTAATGCGTCCGTGTTTTAGGTAAGCTACAAAATTTGAGTGTGGGACTGAGCAATGACATATTATGGATAGACTTCGTTATTTACATATTGAACCGCGGTCACATTCTAAGCACAAATTTTATTGCAGCTTGTTTTCGGAAAATAGTTGCCAATCAACCCAAAAGTCAGCAAAGCTAAGTTTCTGCTGAATAAGCGGCAGTAAACATTGTGCTTAGAATGTGACTCTAACTGACCGCAGCTAGAAATGTAAATAATGGAGTCTGACGGTAATATGTCATTAGAACTGAGTGAGATGTTGATTTTCCAGCTATTGTACGGTATAATTCATTGAGAAAGCTTGGACTTATAGTCGTTTGAACTAGCAGGGTGTTGGTTTTTTCTCGTATGCTGTTTACTATAGAGTTTTCTTTTGATTTACTGTTGGCGCTTTCAGTTCTATTTTTTATAATATTGTTCCTTTGCACTTATTAACATAAGATTATAAATAAGTTAGTATTTGATGAAATATTCTAAAAAGAACACGCTCTTAGTGTGCTTCCTGATCTTGTTCAATGACCTGACAATTTTTGCAAAATCTTTATCCTTTAGTAATTCATGGTTTTTTATTCTTTTCTTTTATCTAACGGAAAGGAATGACAATTCGCTGCAGATAGAATTTCATGAAAAGCATTCATTGTTTCAGAATTATTCATGTATATCTCTTAATTCAAACTGCGGTTCCAAGGATTCAAGAATAAATCCTAGTTCCTTTCTGTAGTTCTTATGAATTGATGTTGAATATCCATATTTGGTAATATTGTGACATCACTCACTTCGAGTTCAATAGTAGATGCTCTGAGGGAAATCGTGAGTAGTACTGTAGATATTAAATTTGTGGTTTCTGTTTTTTTTTTCATCAAGAAGCTTATGAAAGCTTGTAATTTTTTTCCATAAATCGATATCGATAGGTTGTAACGGTGTATGAAGAGAAATAGACGCGTCAAAACGACTTCACCTTCGAATAGTTGTTGGGATAGTTTTATGAAGACATTATGAATGGAATAGGTAGATGATATCACGAAACGGGAATGCGGTTGCAGTTTGGAGTGGAACCAGAGCTTTAACGATGGAAGTTTGAGCACAAAACGGTAGTATCAGTATGACTAATCAGCTATATCGGGCGAATCTAACCCGAAACAAGTGCATCGTTGCCGAATTGTTATCAAAACTTGGATAGGAGTATTATCTATGCCAGGAATAGATTCGAAGGAAACATCTACCAGTATCTCCAAATGACATGAAAACAAACGAAACGGAATCAAGAGATCATAAGAGATGACACGCATGAGATAAATATAAATAGTACTCATTAGACTGATTCAATAGAAAATAACATGAATATACACCAACATCAGGGAGTATTGAATTTGTAGTTTAGACCGCAAAGAAGTCAATTGATAAAAATTGAAAAAATCAAAGATACTACCGGAATCACAAAATCGGATAAAAAAGTTAAAAAAGGAAAATACATGAAAGGTTTGCTGAATAGATAAAAAAAAATTCTGAGTAAAACTTTTCTTTAGATGCACTTGAAAGAAGAAAATAAATTTTAAAGTGAATTAATCCCATCATTTTACTACCTTATAAAATTTTAAACAAGCTTTAATATAATTTAAAATTTTATAATGTAATAAAATTATGAATTTAATTCACTTTAAAATGTATTTTCTTCTTTTTAGTGCATTTAAATAAAAGCTTTTCTCTGATTTTTTCGATTTCTATTTCGCAAGTTTTCCTAATTATTTTCGAACCCCTCGATCTACTTTTTTCATCATTATTTTTCTAGTCCGAAATTGTTGAAACATTTTCCGTACTTCTTTGCGTTCTCTATCTAGCTTTTGAGGGAGGACTGGGGGGTTGACATTTTTTTGAACCATCCTATTCGACGGTCAGATTTCTTTTACTGTTTTCATGGATTTTTCATATTTTAATTTCGCGAGTTCTCCATTTTTTTTTCTGGAAAAGGGGGGGGGGGGCGAGCCCCCCTATCAACTTTTATTTTTCGCTATAATTTTTGACATTCAAATCCGTCAAGGAAACTAGAAATTTCAATTCTATAGGATGAGAGGAAGTGGGTCTAATTCAGCAATATTTGTACCCATCTAACTAACACACAGATCAAGTTAAATAAAAAAGCTTTTAATTTCAATAAATAAAGGCAGACATACAATTGGTAAAAAAGTTTGAGAATTATATGATAGAACAATATTAACAGATGCATCAAAAATGGAGAATAAACAGAATTATACGTTAAAAACAGGTCATAAGGGATATTTTTCAGAATGTTCAAGCAAACTATAACTGTCACAGGAATACAGCAAGAAGAAAGAAGAAGACAAAAAATCAAGGAACTATAGGAAGATAAAAGTGATAACTGTCTAAGTGAAGTGTAATTATTGATGAACTTCTGTAGCAGTAACCAATGTATATATACAGTGTGTTTCACTTCTCATGAAAACACCCCCGTAGACGTAGAACCATGATACCAGGAACGATAGATACGCTAGAAATGAACACCCTGCACAAAAGGGGTCCTCCTACGTGATATACACTGCATGCCAACAGCGATGGAACCGCCCATTTTTCGGGAAAGTTATATTAGGGGGCAAAAATTTCCCGAAATTCCTGCGGATTCGTGTTCAGGATCCCCATACCACTACAACTACACCTGTCTCCTGAAAAATGTTCAGTCCTGAATAATTCTGATTTGTTTCACCTCTCATGGAAACGCCCCCGTATCTTCCGTAATTTTCGACGTAGAATCATGAAATTTTCAGGATCGATAGATACACTGGAAATAAACTCACTGCGCAGAAGGGGTCATCCTACTTGATATACACTACACGCCAGCAGCAATTGAAACGGTGGTTTCTTCTCTTGTAACCAGAAAAATGAAACTTTTGGTGAAAGAAATAAATTATCTCAGAGAATGAAATAATTTCTTCACAATAAAATATTTTCACTGGATTTTTTCCGTGCTCAAGTTATAAGTCCTCGTTCTGGCCTGTGTCGCTCTTTTGTCGTAATCAAATTAATAGGGTCCTTTTTGTTACTGTATTATGAAATCAGTTGCCAATTCAATTATTAATGATTGTCAAAAGTTTATCAAGACACAGTCTGAAAATGAAAAAATGTTGAATCAAGGAAATGTAAACAAGGGTACCAATGAATCAATTTGTCCCACATTTACCACATTTACAAGACTATTGTCTCGAATGAAATCATAAAATTTTGTTAAAACTTGCTGAACACTCTATTCCTATCAGGTTTGGAGATAACAAGATATTTTTTGACAATGTCGAGACAAAGCCAAATGAAATCGAGAATCGAATTTTCTCCACCAAATCAAACTTTCAATCAATATTTCTCTTCGAATTTAAACTAGTTTCGGAAACTTTGAGACACAGTTTCGGCAACAGTTCCATCAATCCTAATGCCATTACAATTTCGGATTTCATTTATGCTACGACAGAAACTTAGCAACTATATGTTTGAGTGTTGAATAATTCATGCTGCATTTCGAGATGTAATGGTCCGTCAGTACCATCAGAATCCTCATCATATTCCAAACCACAGGAAATTTCGGTCTAACCTTCCCATTCCGCATAATACTCGCAAAATTGTACCGACTCCCACAAACTCTTGTTGAAATAAGGATTCCAGAATGGTTTCAGTTATGAAATACTGACCCTATTAACATTTCAAAACACTTTTAACGTCCTCGGCGCATACAAAATTTATTTTTCTTAGCCGGTAAAGCTCCAAGTGGGAAGTCGAGGTCTCTAAAATTCGAAATAACTTCATATTACTTCATGAAAAGTAAGTATATATGGGAAAGGTGACAAGCAATGTGTTGCTTTCTTGTAAAATTTCACAATGCAATGTAATGAAATGATCCATTCGAACTGGATCCATATTCGATTTGTTTGTAGAAGGCTGAAAGAACTTTTAAATATACCTACCATACAGAGGAGGAAGTTCTTGAATGGCTCTATGAGTGTGCCTACAAGTCATCATTCACAAAACCTAACATTATACGATAGAAATGCAAATCATTTAGCTTTCGGAGTGTATCGCCAATTCACAAAAATAATCTTTACGATTCAAGACTAAAGAAACCACACGTTTATCACCTGGTTACTCATTGGGTGAAATTCATATTGCAATAAAAATACTCTAAACTTTTCAAACTAATTCAAAAAGAATTCAATTCTCTTTTCATCCATCAATTTTTTTTGGATTCCTTAAATATCAAGAATAAGAGCGGATTTGAAGTTACCCTCATCTCGATAAAGGTCGGTTTGATGTGGAGCAATGTGATAAAAAATAATTTGATAGGTATTACCGATACTACTTTTTGAGAGAAGATACATTGCAATTACTCGACAGATGGCGCTGGGGGCACATCAACTTGAAGAATTCGACAGGCAAGATCAAAATTATGAAAATATTTATTAACGAAAATTAAAAAAAGTAAAGTATGGTTGGAAAGATAATTGAATTCTCTTTTCAGCGATGTATAATTTGAACCCCCTTGCCATTTGAAATTTTTGAATAGATGTACCCCCCACCCCATTTATCGGGCAACAACAATGTCTTTTATTTCAAAAAGTAGTATCGATGGCCATTCATGCTGTTAGTTATTGAGTTATTCTTGTGGAAACTTTGTCAAAATGTAATGGATATGTTCAGCAGGCATGAGGATCAAAAGTTGTATTCATTTAGATTCTTGTCTACGGATTTCCTATCGTATTGAATGTTCTATCAACTAACCTCAAACTTAATAATAGATACTGACCAAGAATTTTTTTACTTTTATACAACCGAAGAAATGTATCATGTCGTATGTGAGTTTTGAAACAGAATAACATCAAAACAAATACAACACCGGACCAGCGTCGAACTGGTTACATAGTCGAGGTGGGGATTGCCAGCCGGGCCCTTGCCTGCTCGGGCTCCCGATCCAGGCCCTATGTACTGCTACACTGATAAAAACGATTTTTTGCATCAACGCCTAATTGCGTTGATTCAAAGAGATTGTATTCTTGAATAGTTCCTACCAAATATTAGTTTGATTTTTTGACGGATTCCTCTTGGCCACTTACAAGGAAAATATTTTGAGACAAGTGAACACTTGCTTCATAAGTTGGTTGAGGCAAGAATATTTTAGCTTCAATAATGGGCACTTTTTTTGTTGAATCATGGGAATAGGTTGAGACAAGAATATCGCAATTTCAATAATGAATACTGTTCTTTTATCTGCACTTTGCAGTTGGTTATAAATATAGAATGGAAGCCATTTTCATTTTGGCAACATTGAATAGATTAAACAAAGCATAGGTTCACAACTACAAAGAATTCAGGTATAAATAATGGTTTCAGATGAGAATAGTTTTAAGTTTAATAACTGTATTTTCAATAAAACCAGTTAGTACTGACGCATATTGCAGTTTGATTGAATACATAAACGCCACTCGCTTTCAGACACTAAACTGTAGAAGACCAAAATATATTTCACTCATTTTCATAATGAGCATGGAACATGCATGGAACATGCAACAAGCAATTGCAGAGATAACCTTGTAGGAACTCTGCACGGAAATTTCATCAGATGTAATTCAATGTTCGTCGTGGCATTAGCCAGGAAAGTAGTTGTTTTCTGATTGATTTTCGACCCAACTTTTCCTATTGTATAGGATATTAGCAATGAGCAGTCCTCCGGACATCTTATGCCTCAAGTCATAAGCCCATTGGTTGTGAACTACAGTTTTCTTCTCCGTATTATTATTATGTTTATCTGTGAGCTAGTACACTCCACTGGAATAATCATTCATAATGCAAGAATTGTCTATGTCCCAACGATTATGTTTTTGAAAGTTTGCTCTCATCGTAATTATACGAACACTAAAATTTCTAGTCCACAGTCTGCAAACTAGCCCCGAGTGAAGCATTTGAGGAAACAAAAGAGCACTGTTTGAGTTCTTCAATTCAAACAATTAGCGGAACCCAATTCCAATCAATTAAAAGCTCGACAGCGACTTCGTTTACAAAATTATAACCTTGTTGTGAACTGATGTAAATAAAGCTTTCGGAACAACAACAGTTGTAGAACTTGGAATCAATATGGAGTGGATAAGTATTTCAGAAGCGTACTTCGAGGTAATTAAATTTGAAATTCACGTTGAAGCTATATTAGTAAATGAAATCGAAGTCAGCAAAGTACCGAAAAGCTATACTGGGTGTGAACGAATCTATTAGAATAGTTATTATTTCTGGAATATTAGGTGTAACAAAAGTATAGGTAAATTCTAAATGAAGGGGAGAGCTTTCGCATATTTTTTCACTTTCCTGTCACTTCCGGTTTTATCGGAAATGACTCCGCTTTTAAATTTTTAAATAGATCAGCCTGTATATTTTAAAATTTTTGGGTTACTGAGACAATTCTGAATCAGAATGTGATATTTTTAAGCCAACTTCATCGCTTTCGAGTATTGCATCTAGGTGTCCATTATCGGAAGTCAAGTTATCTTCAAAAAAAAAATATTTTTCTTTCACTATAGGTGCCACCTTATTTTCAATAATTTTTTTTTCAATTTGAGTTAATATTTTTTCTTAAAAAAGAAGGTATTTTTTTTCGACGATACTTATGTGAAAACTTTTTTCTTCAAAATTTTTGTTCGTTTGTATCGATTCGAGTCGATTTTGCCTTAAAAAAAATTCTTTTTTTTACGAGGAAGAGTGAACACCTTTTTTCAAATTTTTTCTAATTTTTTTTCGATTCTAGTGAAAACATTTTTAGTTTTTTTTTGCAAGTAGGTAATAATAACTAGGTTTTAGAGTTCAATTGTATTAGTTAGTTTTTATACTTGATAATGGGATAAAACCCGAAACCGGTCGTGAAAATATAAAAAAACTAATAATAAGACAAAGGTGAGTTTCCTTCGTTTCATTAAAGTGATCAATTCAAGTTCTTATTTTTAATCCTATTGCAAATAAATTTGTATTGTTGAGTTCATCAAAGAAATTCTTTTTTAACGAAAAGTGCTTGTCAAAAAATTGTTGCCATTTGGAAAAAAGACACGAAAATGTAATTTTGCCTACTTGTCTTATTCCTATCTATCATAGTAGTAACTAAAACTTTACGATTGTAATTTTCTGACATAACATAGATTTGTTGACATCCGATCATGGCCACCTAGATGCATTATCAATAGTGACTCTAAAATATTGCAGTAGGCGTAAAACTTTTAATATTACATTCTGATCCAAAACCTATCATAGTAGGAATAAAACTATGAAAATGTATCTTTTCTTTTCTCCTTTCTTAGAAAATGTTTTTCGTATGGAAAATACAAGGACTTGGTACACCAGCGTCAGTTTTTTCTTTGTGAAAAGTTCAGATCATTTCATGATGGCTTACGTCATAAAAATTAAGAAATTGAGAGACTATTTGTTTCACAGTTCCCTCATGTCATACATTTCGATTTTTATTACAGAAGCCTAGTTATGGTTTTGAACTTTGAAATTCGATTTTTTCGAAACAAGGCCCCAGTGATATTTCGCCTTTCTCTCGTGTATATATACTCTTCATATTACGCTTGTTCATTTACTTCGTTTCGAAATTCTACCGTTGCCATCAATATAATATTTTGCATAATCTGATAGAAAAATTTGAACGAACAGAAAAACTAATAACCAAATGTCAAATTTATAGTTTGGAACGATGTATGCAAATATATATGTATACAGTATGTCCCACTCACCCATGCTCACCATGGGTATATTTTTAATGGTAAGAGATACGAGGTCGGTTAAATGACACCAAATGTGGAGTTTATCAAGGCCAGCTATAATGGGAAAAAATATTTTGATAAAATCTATTCGTTTTTGTTTTATACGCAAATAACAGATTTTGATGATCATTTTCATGTCTCTTGCAAGTGAATTTTGACCCACTTTGGCGGTCCTAATAACTTAAAATTTGGCAGATGTTCATAATTCCGGTGACGATGCACTATGGAATTTAAAAAAAAAATAAAAAATGGCGGCTCCTTCAATATGGCGGACGAGATTTGTGATTATGGTCCGATTCCATTCAAAATTGGTATGTGGGGGTTTTTGAGGTCGGATATCATGATTTTTTTGTTAAAATTTATAAATTCAAAATGGCGACTTCAAAATTGTTCCTGTTTTTGTATAAATGACGATAACTCTGTTGTTATCAACAAAAAACTTCTACTGTGACATATCATCTGTAAGAGAAAAAAAAGTTATTCATAACTAAGTCATAGTGAGCTATGACCTACATTTGAAAAATAAAGGTTGGTGCTGATATCTCAAATTCTAGAAGAGTTGGTATACATTTCATATTTTTTTCGAAATCTCAATGAAAAACTGCCATGAGAATGTGAAATTCCTATTCAAATATTTTCATAAATAAAGAAGTTACGGAGGAGTCATGAAAATGATCAAAATCTGTTATTTGCGTATAAAACAAAAACAAATGGATTTAATCAAAATATTTTTTCACATTATAGTTGGCCTTGATAAACTCCACATTTGGTGTCATTTAACCAACCTCGTATCTCTCACCATTAAAATGTTACCCATGGTGAGCATGGTAAGTGGGACACACTGTATAATAAGCGCTTCGGCCAGTACTAGGTTATTGACAATTTTGGATGAATAGTCGTTGAATCGCTAATAATTTGAACGTTATTCTGTCTACATGAGGTTAGTCAGGTTAGGTTAGATTGGCTAGTAATTTACGTATTTTCAACTCAGTTTGCCTTCCTCTTGTCTGTCCTTTGAACTTGCCGCCCTCACAGTGACCAATCACAGAGCGTGCCGTGTCGTGCACATTATTGTTGTCTACGATTTCCCCACCTTTTCAACCATCCAATCTAGTGTCGGAGGCGCTAGGCAACACTGCTATGTCGCTAGTGTCAGTGTCAGTAACTTTTATAGTCCCGGCGATGATTGCTTGAAAGTGATAAATTGTTTACGCAATGGTTCGAATCTACTTTGTACACAAGGGACGGTTCATTAAAGAAAGCCATTTGAAAAAAAAATGCAATGCAGTTGCAGCGATGTTGGCTGCAAGAAAAAGTTAAAAATGGATGTATATGATGATCGTTCTTAATTTATGCAAATATGCAGAACTTCAGGAAAAAAATCATGAATTCCGACGCAAGTGGAATCGGGCCAAACTAGACAGAGAGGTAAAACATATTACGAAAACCAAAAAAGAAATTACAAATTTTCTATGACCGTTTTACTCAGAAAATTATTCCAATTCCATTTTTAATCTTTTTCAAAATTCCCATATAATGAAATTCTGACGGCAATAAGGGCATGGGGGCTGCTCAACTCTCCATTTAAATAAATAAATTTTCTATATTTCCTGGTATATTTATTTCGAGATATACGTTTCGTGTTCCTTACGAGCTGCAGCGCCTTGTTGCCATTGCTATTAACGTGGTAATTTTTATGCTCTCATCGATCAAAACATTGCCGACTTTGGGAGATTGTATTTCGATGATTAGATGGACGAATTTTTCCAGATTTGATTTTAGCATTGTTATCGAGTTTATTGAAATGTGTTAGTTTTCCATCAAATTTGTAAGACACGTTTCAAAAAATAGGAAGGAGGTACTCGACGTAACATTAGCCTCAACATATGTGAGTAACCTTGTTACAGATTGGCATGTATCTGATGTGGTAAGTTGCTCGGATCACAGACACATTAACTTCACAATAAAGAGCAACATCTACACAGAGCCTTATCGGAACCCGAGGAAAACGAACTGTGATGCATATAGTGCAGACCTAAGTCGCAAACTCCAGGGAACGCAAAGAAAGATAAGAACAAACAGGGACCTAGAGATGGCTGTGGAAGAACTCAATGACGCAGCCATCTCTACGTTCAACGAGCATTGCCCACTCATCACAAGGAACACCACCAGGAAGGTGCCCTGGTGGAACAAAGAACTTGCAGAACTGAGAAAGCAAGCCAGAAGAGAATTCAACAGAGCCAAAAAAAATGGAGGGTGGGATGAGTACAAGAACGCTTTGGCCATTTACAAAAAAGCTCTGAACAAATCCAAAAGAGACTCCTGGAGGAGGCACTGTGAGGAGATAGAAGGCTCTCGAGAGTGTGCCAGACTTCAGAAAGTACTCTCGAAGGATGCACAACAAGCAATATATTCCCTGAAAAATGAACAAGGGGAACACACAAGCACAGGAGAAGAAAAAATCAAAGAACTACTACGAATTCACTTCCCTGGAGCCCAGATAGAGCAGACTCGTGCTATGGGAAACCCAGAAGAACTGGAGCCTCTGAAGAGAGGTTCCAGGCTAGGCTGGGACATAGCAAAGAAGGTCGCGACCTATGAGAAAGTCCAATGGGCATTAGGCACATTCGAACCCTTTAAATCACCGGGACCAGACGGGATCTACCCTGCAATGCTGCAGAAAGGTCCCGAAGCACTGCAAATCAGACTCTGTAATACGCTCAGAGGCAGTCTGGCCCTCGGGTACATACCAAAACCTTGGAGGCACGTTAGGGTTACTTTTATACCGAAACTTGGAAAAGCTGGACAGGATTCGGCAAAGTCCCTAAGACCAATCAGTCTTATGTCATTTGTACTCAAGACTTTGGAGAAGCTAGTGGATGGACATATTAGGGGCGGCGTGCTGGTGGAAAGACCACTGCACCGTGAACAATATGCCTACAGGACTGGCTGTTCAACGGAAACAGCACTTCACCAAGTAGTAACGAGGGTGGAAAATACGCTGGAAAATAAAGAGGTACTGCTAGCGGCCTTTCTAGACATAGAAGGGGCTTTCGATAATACCTCTATAAACTCAATCACCAGAGCTCTTAGACACAGAGATGTCGAGGAACCATGTGTTGCCTGGATAGATTCAATGCTAAGGAATCGGTTGATACACATTACAGTATTGGAGGAGACCATAGTAGCAAGGGCGACCAGAGGATGCCCGCAAGGTGGAGTACTATCTCCGCTTCTGTGGAATCTGATCGCAGACTCGCTGTTGGAAACACTAAACGACGCAGGACATAGAGCCCTTGGATATGCTGACGACATAGTAGTCTTAGCACAAGGGAAATTTAACACAACGGTTAGAGATCGCATGCAGGAGGCTCTTAACCTGGTCACGAGATGGACGGACTTGGAGGGGTTGAACGTCAACCCTAACTAGGCAACCATAGTAGCATTCACCCGAAGACGAAAAACAGAGGGCCTAGAACCTATACGACTTCGAGGAGAGAACTTACAGATAAAGGGAGAAGTCAAATATCTTGGAGTGATTCTCGACTCCAAGTTGACATGGAACCAGCATCTAGAAAAAACAACAAAAAAGCGGTGACCTCACTAGTGATGGCCAGACGATCATTTGGAAAAAAATGGGGGCTGAAACCACATATGCTGCACTGGTTGTATAGCACGGTGGTCATGCCTTCCATCACATATGCCTCTTTGGTGTAGTGGCCCAAGACACAACAAAGAGGAGCCATAACAAGACTAAGCAAGGTGCAAAGGCTTGCCTGTCTTGGAATCACAGGGGCAATTAAATCAACACCAACACTTATGGGACTGCCTCCTCTCCATTTAGTGGTGCAAGGGTAGGCAAGGCTTGGTGTCTCCAGACTGCAGAATACACCCAACTTGGACGTTGGAACGGGACACATGAGCATCGTCAGAATCGTGATCGGGGACGTGCTGGAAACGAGAACGGACCACATTCCGAAACGATACTGCCTCAACAACCAATTCAGAGTGCTGATTCCAGACAGAACTGAGTGGGACGGCTCGCAGCTCAAGGACACTCTACAGGGTAAAATCTGGTACACAGATGGATCCAAGACTGGGAATGGGGTGGGCTCAGGAGTGTTCTCCAGGAATCCGAGTACTGGCATCAGCTACTCACTGGGCAAACACACCTCTGTCTTTCAGGCAGAGGTGTATGCCATTCTCCAATGCGCGAGGGAGAACAACAGGAGAAACGTTGAAAACGCGCATATCAACATCCTGTCAGACAGCCAAGCGGCACTTAAGGACTTGTGCAACAAGGAAGTGACGTCCAAATTTGTATGGGACTGCAAAGAAGAACTAGGAGTGCTGGCAGACCGGAATCAAGTCAAACTGATATGGGTCCCAGGACACCGGGGAATTGCAGGCAATGAAAAAGCAGACGAACTAGCGAGAAGAGGTTCGGAAAATCCTCCAAACCAAGGGCAGACACTAGGGGTACCGAAGTGCACGGTAAGAGCGTCTGTAAGAGAGTGGATTGGGGACAGTCACAAAAACTACTGGGAAAGCATACCAGGAAACAAACACGGGAAGAAATACAGTGCCAGAAAAGAACGGCAGACCTGTTGGCGATGAACAGGAGCCACCTTAGAATCGTTACGGGACTCCTGACTGGTCATGCACCAGTGAAGGAGCACCTCAACAAAATGGGACTGTATAATGGAGACCTGACCTGCAGACTATGTGGTAAGGATCCAGAAACAGTGACACACATACTATGCTGTTGCGAGGCACTAGACCGCAAAAGACAGGCAATCTTCGGGCAGCCATCTGGCGATCCAGAACTATACAGATCGCACCCAGTACAAACTCGTACAAGGCACGAAATTACTGGATTGGGTACTGTGAAAGTACAACACACAGGCAAGATACAATGGGCCAATAAGCCTAAGTGTCACCGGGAGCAACAACCTGACGGGCCTAGAGGTGGAGGTTTTAGTGAGTAACCCTGTGACCAGTGGAGTCTCACAGTAGGTCTGGAGTCTTGAGCCGGAGGCTCCTTTCCTCTCTATAAAAGATTTCCTCCACCTCATCACAAAAAAAATGACACGTTTCTTCTGTACAGCGTGTTATTTGAAACAATGATTGCATTTGGCCTATGGTGCTATGATTGGAAGGTCTATTGGGGAACAACTCTGAGTACAATTATCTCCAATTCTAAATGGACAAAATTAATCAAAACAAATTCAGCTGATATAGCCACTTTCGAGGAATATCACACCAAATTTTCATTGTATTTGTAAGAAAACTGCTCTAGCGTCCCAAATACCTCAATTGGGACTACCAGGATTAGTTTGTCGGTGTCTAACAAATTTAAATCTCTCAACTCGATATTATTCAATATAAAAATATTAAAAATTCCTACAGCTTGCTTGTACTCAGTTTCTGAGTTTCAAATGTAAGTTTGAACATATATACCACCCACCAGACATTACAGTAAGACTCACTTGTTTCTTTGATGGTATTCTTCTGTAGGTATGATAGTGAAATCTACATACATTATCAAAATCATCTGAAGTGTTCTTCTCTGCCACTGAGAGAATAGTACCCACGAAAATATAAATAGAAACTGTATTTGATCAAAACCATCTGGAAAATCCAAACACTGAAAGTTGTGTCATCTGATAAGTGAGTCGCACTGTATGACTTCTTGGTTATTCTCACTCATTCTCTCGACTGTTTTTCTATGTCGATACCCATATGCAACGGTAATAAACATATAATTTACATAAGAACTGAATTTCGTTAGCGCTTCAATTCAATTTAAAATACACTCCAATTCAAATGCAAAACACACAAAAAGGTGATCCTCTCCCGCACTGCGGCTGCAGAATAATTGAATTCAACAAAATTAAAGAGACCATCTTTGAATTAACACAGTAACAATTCGTCCGAATGGACCAAATAAAAATTAATGATGGTTTTCACTCATAAATATTCAGAATGCAAATTAGGAGCCGAAACAGCTTGCCAATACGGAGGTACAATCAAACACTTTTTCAAAAGTGACTTAAGTTCCAGGGAAAATCTACTGTTTTTATTCATTTTGAATATGAATTGATTGGATCTGGGATATCATTACGTGGCAAAATTTGAGATACGTTTTGTTGATTCATTTTTAATTATTTCTTTCTTCCTCTTCCTCTTCTTCTCTTTCTGTTTACTACTAATGTAAAAAAAAATAGTAACGATATCAACATAAAATCCCAAGTTTAATTATCACACGGATTTCAGATTTCTGTTAATAGAGAGTTATTGCATCCTCTATTGTGATGATACTTCATTAAACGTTTCCTTTATTCAATTTAAATGAATGAGTACTTTTATTTACGACTAATATATAATATAAGTATTATACTTGTGGTTTTTGAAGTATAATGCCATATAATAATCCCTTAGGGAATAATGGCGAGGGATTAATAGTCTTTATTCCCTCTTGTACTATCACAAAATTTCTCGAATTAAATAATACCATGGAAACAATATAGCCAAACTCAAAAGTGTCAGTGTCAAATGCGTAGTGTTTGTGTATTTGTATTAAAATGAATGAAAATGAAGAATCTTTCACTTGTACACCACCAGAAATTGTACAATTAGCTGCAGCAACAACATCTACCTTAATACCAGAAACATCGAAATCCATTTATAATAAAACGTACGCATCGTTCAACGAATGGCGTCTTCGAAACAAGGCAAACTCTTATTTCGAAAATGTTCTGCTGGCCTATTTCGCTGAATTGGGTGCAAAATACAAGCCATCTTCATTATGGTCATTCTATTCAATGATTAAATCTGTGTTGAAGATAAACCATGACGTTGATCTGGAAAAATATAAGAAACTACGAGCGTTTTTAAAAAGAAAATCTGAAGGATTTCAAGCAAAGAAATCTTCCACTCTGACCCCGGAAGAAATTAGGAAATTTATTGACAGAGCTCCTGATGAAATTTTTCTTTTGCATAAGGTAAATGTTCATATTTAATCTGATCTATTCAAAAACTCATGTTCTTATTTGATTCAGGTTATATTAGTTATTGGAATTATGGGCGCATGCCGCTCAAACGAGCTTTATGAAATGAAGATAGAAGACGTGAAGGATTTCCAAACAGAGTTATTGATAACAATACCCAAGACGAAAACTAAAATTGTACGAAAATTCACCATAAACAGTACGTTTTACAATATTGTAAAGAAGTACATCGATCTCCGTCCGTCACATGTAGAAACCAATTCATTCTTTCTAAATTATCAAAAATCGAAATGTACAATACAACGTATAGGAAAAAACAAATTTGCAGACATTGGTAGACAAATTGCCAAATATTTAAACTTGCCAAATCCTCAAAGTTATACCGGCCATTGTTATCGCAGATCATCTGCCACTCTGTACATTGATGGAGGAGGCGATATAACTGGATTGAAGCGTCATGGGGGCTGGAAATCTACCAAAGTAGCTGAAGGATACATTGATCAGTCTATGAGAAATAAAACAACTACAGCAGATACTATTGCCAAACAGATAAATAGTAATGAAGCAACTTCTTCTTTTACAGAAACCGAAATTCCAAATATTCGTGTTGAAAACTCTTCCAAATTTAATCATAATTCACTACCAATTCAGTTTATTAATTGTACCATCACTAATTTAAATGTTATTGACAAATAAAGTTGTTCAATAAAAATCTAAAATAAATAGATTTGTCGTAAATAAAGTAGAGTATACTACTCGCAATAATGGCTATTATTCTCTCGGAATGTTACTCCCTCGCCGCTAACGCGGCTCGGTTCGTAAAAGTTCCTCGAGAATAATAGCTATCATTATTGACTCGTGCTATAATCTACTATTATTTAGGTCGTCTTTATTTTGAAATATGTGCCAAATTTTTGTGAATCATAACTAGTAACCTATAAATTTGCAGTGAACATCAAAACATAGTAGTAGCTTTTGTGTGAGAAAATTGTTCGAAGTAGGTAATCATGAGGGAAAAAGATAAAAAACGTTCAAGATTTACGTATGAAGACAATAGTATATTTTTCTCCTAGTAGTGCCTCGTAAGCATATTGCAAATGGAAGCGCTGTTTGGGAATGAGTAAAAAATATTATGCTGCAGTTGATTCAAAAATAATTTTCGAGTTATTTTGATAAGCATCAATTTAATTCTTTTTCTTCTTCAAAATATCTCTACAACTGTATTTCTGACTCGCTATATTTCTGAAAATTCTCGTTCAAAAATTGTATTTTTCACGTTACAGTCAAGCCGGTAATATATTGTTTATGTCCTTTGTTACTCAGCAGAAATCTGATTAACAATATTTTCACAGTTTTCAAGCATTCCTGTATAAATATATTCGACATCCACCGAGTTGAGAGGCCGTTCAAACTATATTATTACAATTATAATATCGAACATTTTGTTCTCATGTTGAAAGTTGAATTACATTCAAATAGATAAATAACAAAACATCTATCATCTCCGATTGTATACAAATCTGAAGCTCAAAAACATTCGAATATGAATGTTTGTTATATCAAATAAGGTTCTAGCTGTCTACTAGCACAGATACAAGTAAGTTTAACTTCCTGGTGCATTCACAATTTACGTACAGCTTGTTAAAACTTTGTACATATATTATTGCTGAAGACTTGGTTATGGTATTATCAGATATCGATATGATTTTAATCCAACTTTATAGCGTTTCGTCGATGTTATACTCCTAATGATATGGTTATTGCACCGATGTATTTATTCTGGTATGGTTCTATCAGCAATTTACTTTATTACTCAGTATTATACGAGTTTTGCTATTTCTGTATTGTAAATTAAGAAGAAAAACAATAGAGGTGTAGAAACTTTATTGTTTCTCAACATATACTCTCCTTCAAAATTACCCCTTTTTGCATTCGATTAAACCAATTGGCATAGCAGTTTTTCCAGTCCGTAGTGATATCTCCAATTTATTAAAATTTAATGAAGCTACGTGATAAAAAAAGGTAAAAGTAGTCGTTTATGTACAAGTGCAGTTCAAAAATATATAATTAGCTTATACCTCTGATGATAAAAACCTTAGTTTGCAATAAAAAATTGAAAAAAATATAATTGCGGTCAAATCGATTTATGTTTGTCATAGTGGCTTTTAATCAGTAAGTGCAGCGCATTAAAAAAAATGTTAACTATACAGGAAAAAAATTGAAATTGTATCAATATGTGGTGAAAACACGTGTAGCAGCCAGCATTTTCAATGAAAGGCATTCAGTTCAAAATGTTCAACAATCTGTTGTTATTATAAGCATGGCGAAAAATTAATTGAATAAAAATTTTATAAATACTCTTATGGAACAAAATTCTGAAATACGTTTGGATTCTCTTTTTAGTGCCAGGGGTAAAAAAGAAGACGTGTCCTTTCCCTTTCACGTTATATAGACCGACGAGGCCACTGTCACTTCAAACGATGTTGTTAGCTCCCAGAATTATGGATGGTAACCCAAGAAAATCCAAATTTTCAATAGAATTCATTTAGCAATATTCCTTTAAATCAAATAATCGGTGTTTTGAACGATCAAGTTGTTCGCCTCATTTTTTCAGAGGTAATTTAAATTACCATTCAGGCTTCCTCAGCACCAAGATATTAGAAGTTTTGGTCCATACTACAAGACAGGTTCAAGAACGCCGAAACATTTAGGGGCAAAGTAATTGCGCGTAATATGGAGCAATATTGGCCGGCTAGGTTTCCGGATTTAACCCCATTCGACATTTTCGGGTGAGGCTACCTGAAATATAGAGTTTGCAAACAA
Organism: Chrysolina oricalcia; assembly: GCA_944452925.2. Lineage (NCBI taxonomy): Eukaryota > Metazoa > Arthropoda > Insecta > Coleoptera > Chrysomelidae > Chrysolina > Chrysolina oricalcia. The sequence goes on from OX101812.2 coordinate 64,776,645, forward strand.
AGACCTTTCTGTTATGTTGATCATTTGGAAACAATGATCCGAAACTGTATTTTAGACTTAAGAAATTCTAATAAAGATGTGTCAAGAAGACCATTTGTTTACATTGAACGCAATGGAAGGCATTCAAAAATGTGATTTCAAAAATTTATTTTTTGAAATGGTTTTAAATGTTAAAACGTCGAATTTTGAATGGGTTCAAAATTAAAATTTGACCTTTTTCAATTATAATATTTTCCTAATATTGATATTTATGACTTTAAAAAATTAGTCTGAAATGAAGCATCGTCCATACTAAGAAGTAAGTTGCGTTTATTCTTATTTAGCAACAGTGATACAGGTTATAATAATAATGATGTTTATTTAAAAAAAATTCAAAATTTACAAATACAAAATACAAATAAAAAGACGATGAAATTAAACATGAGAAATCACAGCTAAGGAAGCTTGTGTGTGATATGCCATTTGATAAAAATCATGAAAAGAAAGTTACTTATAAAGTAATAAAATATTAATATGACTTTGAAAAAGACGAAATTTCGACATTGATCTCGAAATTTCGACTTTTCTGAATAAAAGTAAAAATTTCGAGAAAGAAATCGAAAACCTTTGTGGCACTTCTTCGCTTTCGTAATAGTGTGAGTTGAATTCGTCAAAGATTTCTCTGTCGTCTGTTGAAATTAAGCCATCTTACAGTTTTTTTCAATTTTCGTATTAGGTTTATTTTTTATACACATTTTAGATATCATTTCCAGAACGATTTTGGTGAATTTTAAATTGTGCTACTTCATTTTAATATTGTTTGTATTCGGTTTCTACAATTATTATTGGGGTTTTTCAATTACTCAAGATTCATAATTTTTTGTTTGTATTGATTTCACTTATTCGATTTTTATCCATTCCTTTCTCCTTTTCCCCCACTGAATAGTATATTCTGTAACAAGGTTAGAATGAAAATTCGATGCGAGTGGAAAGTTCCGAGCGCGAGCCGAAGGCGAGCGTGAGGAACCACGAGCATCACGAATTTGCATTCTAACCGAGTAGCAGACTATACTTTCTCCACGATCAAAGATAGGAAACGTGACAGCAATAATTTTGACAATTACTCAAATTTTGCCACCACGATGACAATCAACTGCGTCAAGGCTAATGTTATTATTTACCAGTGTGAAAATATTATTCTATCACAAGAGAGAGAATGTAAATACATTTAAATTGCATGGGGGCAGAGGTGTTGCAGAATATTTCTTCAATCTCAAGAGAGAGAATTCCAGCATTCTGTAATCAAATTTGATTTCAGAATTGGCAAATTCTGTGATGATCGTGGAGAAAAGTCTTTTGGGTATTTTGTCTTCATCAATGGGGTTTTTCAATGTTATGATGAAATTTTCCATTGCGTCATTGCAATTAGAACTGTTTTTATAAATTGACTCCCAGTATACATCATTTGAGTCAGATTTTGATTTTAATAATTACTTAATATACTGTTTGTATACTGCAGCTCCATCTTTTATTTCATTAAAAAAAAATAAAAATCGTGCATCTGAAATTTTGCTGATGGGCTAAAAATTGCATTCGAAAAAACTTTGACTGAAAACTTTTTTCGATATTTTGTGAAATAACCCCACTTCTGGATTTTTTCGAAAAATAATTGAAATCTGACATTGCTAATCATGTGAATGCTTCTTTTGCTTATTTTTCATCTTGGTAGAAGCAGAAACTGATGCCAAAGTCAAATTTCGAATAAAGCTATTGATGAGAAACTCCCATAGATAGATAGCTGTATTAATCCTTTGTGCTATATTATGTAGTTGGGACAGGTCATATTACTAAAAGTATAGTTTATATGAGGGGCCTAGTTCCACAGTGTACAATCTCCATTGAAAAATTCCACAAAGTACAGTCTCCATAACTTTTCATAAATATTTTTGGATAAAAAAACTTTTTTTTTTCTATAACTTCATGAAGTCATCTATAGATAATGATAACTTATAATATAATATTCAAATTCCAAGAATGCACCACCTTCAATGGCGAGGTTTTTCCTGTTTTCTGGAAATTTGTTTAAACTGGAGATTGTACATTTTGGAACTAGGCCTCTCATAGTATAATAGATGAAATAATTGATCATATGATCACATGTTTACAATAAGTCAGTATAACAATAACTTAATAACTATACAAAAAAGAAAATAATGTAATATGACAGAAAATTATCAAAAATAAACAATGAAAGATTTGACATGATATCATTTGCGGGTCTGTATGAAAATAATATACGTGAGCACGTAAAGGTTGGAACAAATTCGGTAAACGCTTGATATGGCCTCAGACACGTCGATATTATTTTTCAGTTGCGCATTTTTTGGTCTACGCAGATTTTTTATGACGTCATCGCTGTTCGAGTTATGACTTCATTATATATATTTTTAAAAATGGCAATACCCTATTTTGATAATACTTTCAAAAAGAACGCATTTTTCTGTATATGGATGTCATATTTTTTCCTATGTTAGATAACCGTATAAAAGATATTTCGTTCATAATAACGTAATATCAAGTCTGTTAACGTAAACTTTTGACCTGATGCATCACCACAAAATAAAATCTAGTGGGGTTAGATCAGGAAATCTAGCTGGCCACTCTAAAAATCCTCGTCTGCATTATTATCATTTGCCGTGGCGCTCCATGGCGAGTTTCTTATATTTGGTGGCGTATTCACTTTTCAGCTGAAGGAAAACCCGGTAAAACATATAGCCCCACCCCGGGTGGTCAGTTGCACACTTCGAGCAAACACCAGTCGTCGGTAGTGGCATCTAGGCAACTCATATCGCACTTGCGTTTACGTTAACAGACCTAATTATGAATGAAATGTCTTTTATTTCTAGAAAATACGGTTATGTAACATAAGAAAAAATATGAAGGTTTCAAAATAGGGTAATACTACTTTTTAAAATTATAATTATGTCATAACTCGAAAAGCGCTGACGTCATCGAAAATCTGGGTAGACCAAAAAATGCACAACTGAAAAAGAAAATCGGTGTGTCTGAACTTTTTTCCCCAATGGCCATATCAAGCTTTTAACGAATTTGTTTCAACCTTTACGTGCTCACTGTATAAGTATAGTAATTTGAACAGTTTAAGTGCGGTCTTTACTGCTCACACTGTATTCAAAGAAATGTATCTTTTTTTACGCTCATTTTTCATATCGATTTTTTCAGTCACTAAGTCATACATATAAAGATTTACACTTGCGGAAAAAGTTAGCTTATTACACATTCCGAATTGCTCTATTATCAGTCTATTACTCTAGCCAGAGTTGCTAAAACATAATCTGCACTTTAACTTGATATGTAGTTCACTCTTTAATGTGATGAGGGTCGTTCGGGCAAGAGGGTTAAACGCAGCCTGGGCTCTAAGAACTTTAATGAAACCCATTGTTGACTATTATCTGTTTCATATTCAGTAACTGATAAGTCGCTGCTAGTAGTGTTTTCATGTCAGGAACATTGTTTTTCGAGGGATAGTCAGCGATGTTATCGTTTGAATTATTGCTTTGAGCCAGTTTGGTTGGTCGGTTTTAGTTAATGTGTTATAACTGTGTTAATACTATGGAGAATATGCAGAGTAATTTGTGTGTTTTTTTTTCAGGTGAGTCGGCTAAGTCTTCAACGGGATATTGGATACGAAAATATTGAGTGAGTTTTTCAACAATATTCTAAGGAATTGTGCAGTGCTGCTGCTCTTTCAATTTCCGATAATTTCACTCGCCGTATGAAACCCTCTTTACCTGCAATATTAACACCTATAAACGTATGCCTCGATAATTCGCAGTTCCTAGCTTTTGAGCCGGTAATACCACTTTAGCATGGCAACCACGTATCCAAACAACAACGGACAATATAATATCATCTTGCTACTAATATGAATGTCAGTCTGACAGACTTCATGTCTATCAGGCATTATCTATACCTATTGAAGAATTCACGACAATGGCACTTTTTTGACTTTGTTGGTTCGTGAAATTATCTCAATAAACACTACTCGTGCTCAAAATAATATCGATAATTCTGTCAGAAATCTTAAACTTATAATAAAACGCTATTCCGGTGAAATAGAGTTTCATCACTGTTGATACTATTAATTGTTAGGCCGAGAGGTGCCTTTGTCAGTATTTTATATCAGCGTTTATATAGGAACACATCAGGAAAATTATACATTTACTTACCTATCAAATCTCAATCTCCGACAACCCATATGAAGAAGCTGCTACCAGTTCTGCTCACACTTTTTTTTTAATTAATGAAGTTACTCTATCTATTATTATCTTTAACACTTTTCTGGATTTCAATCTATTCAAATATTTATCAAATTGGCATTTATTGGAATCTGGGCCGAAGGCCCAGGTGGAAGATCAAATTTAACTTAATAAAACAAAGAAATCGGCTAAAAACATTTAATATGCCGAAAGAAACAAAAAATTAGAACCCCGGAATAACTAAGAAGTTTTTGATTTATACGTTCTTAAACCAAACTTAAATAGAACCAGTGAATTGAATGAAATTTCATTATATTTACGTTATTAAATTATTCAAAAAGTTATTATTCTTACTAAAGCATTGAACTGATATTTTTTATCAAATAACTTACCAGAAAAGTTCACGTTACTAGCAAACATCTAACTATCTCAAGATTTAAAACTCTCGTAATCCCAATTTCTGTTTAGGCAATAAATATAGGGGTTGTAAATGAAGTAGTATCGTAAAAATATGAAGAAAATTTAGGAAAAATTAACAAAATTTTCTGATTGCTTCTTTTCCAGATTTTTTATTATTTCTCCCCAAAATGTTCCAGGCGATTTGCGTCCTGATTTTGGTTATTTTTTACCCTTCCCCTATTTCCAAAAACTAGACCGCCCGGATAATTTTCGATAATTTACCCATTCCCTCTCCAAAATTTTCCAGGCGTTTCGCTCACTCGATGACATTTTTCATATCTTGGAAAATGAACGGAAAATTGATGTTTTTTTTTTATAAAAAAACACAAAAAACTCGAAGATGGCGAGAGATTTTTAATTTTTACAAAATAAATTTTTGATCACCTGTTGAAAATCTACAAAAAATGTCTTGTCATTTTTTCCTCTATATCAATAATCCGGAAAATATATGAAAAAACGAAAAAAAGAGAATTCTTTTCTAAAATCACCAATTAATGACACAAATACGAAACGAAATTTCTAAAAAATATCAATTAATATTTTCTTTTTCTCGAACAGCTCTAGAAGAAGTTTCCAAGGAATTTTATCATATCTTGAAATAAAACGAATTTTTGAGTGATTCTTTTTTCGAATTTTATTGTTTTTGGATCAAATTGCACTCGGGAAGGTTAGATTTGGTAATAACTCTATGATAACGTATGATTTTTTTTCAAATTCATGTCTTCAAGGTTAGGCCTTATAAATATATAGTTTAGATATGTAGAATCGAAGTGGCGTTTTATGAAACTGGAGATCGAAGATTATACTTCAAAAAATATTTCTTCTGGTTTTATGAATGGATCAGTTCACCCATATTGGTGGTGTCATTACTCAATACGAACCCAATGGTACAGGTCCTATCCTCCTCTAAGTGACTCCGTTGTCGAGTTATCCCCAAAAAAATGAAAAAATAACTCATCACTTCTTCCTCTCCGTGAAACGAGGTAATCGCATATCGGTTGAATGCATATTTTTTATAGAAACCCAAAGGTGAAAATCACATCCCTCTAGCTCCCTCTAGATCTCGAGATAGCAAATTGTTTGGACCTTCGGGCCGGATTTTCTATTTTTTGCGTTTCAGAGATTGAAGTCAGAATCAGTAAAATTCTTAGATAAAAGTCAGAATAAGGATTTATAGTTCGTAGATGAAATTCATTATTATATTATAATCCAGAGATAAAAATCAGAATTAGTCTGGATGCAGATTAATGCACATAACTCAAGCAAAGTGGAGAAGAGAAAAAATATATTCAACGATGGTAAAACGTTACTCTTAGGAGCAATTAATAAGCGGGTGAGCCCTTGTTGCGCTTGCGCATTGACGAATTTAAGTGGCTTTGAAGGTGCTAATTACTTGCTTTTTCAGTATTAAACCATTTGTAGGGAACCACTGATCGACCATCCACAACCGACCGCTAGAATAATTTTGTGAATTTGACATTGATCTTACATCGAAAATTGTCAATTATTCAGTGAAGAAGTCAAGATCATGATTTTAATGATTTTGTTGTAAATTAATAAGAAGAAATGATAGTGAAGAAGAAAGGATTAGAACAAATATATTGAGAACAAATACTTAGTATTTTCCCCGTACAAACATTTTCACTCCTTGATGCGCATTTCGAAAACCAACTCATCTTCATCATTAGTAATACCAAACTAATAGTAAATATCTAATCCAGTCATATTTATATCAAATAATTAATTATTGTGATATATTTAAAGTCTAAACGGCTTTAATTTATTTATTCCACATGCAAACTACACGCACTAGGTGATTTATATAACACTATGCGCACTCTGTATATCGCTCTCGTAGGTCTCTTCACTGAACTAAAACTGTATCCAACTCTGGTTCTGTCTATATACTCGAAGGGAATCTAACCGGAAAGTTCTCGAGCCGTCTCATCTATTGGCATCTAGATGTCGCACTTTCTGGATGCCGGGAGTCGAAAATTCTCGAGCATTCCTTCGGATAACAAGCTTGTTCATAGGTAAAGGCGACAGGTCAGGTCTCAAAAATATTACATTATTATGTGTTAGTATCCTTATTGCGTATCGAAATGCGCATCTACACCTTTTTCAATTGTATTTCAGAAAGTATAACATGTATTTCAGAAAGTATAATTTGTAATTCAGAATAGTAAATTGTAATTCAGAAACCGTAACATGTAATTCAGAATAGTAAATTGTAATTCAGAAACCGTAACATGTAATTCAGATTAGTAAGTTGTATTTCAGATTGTGTAACTTGTAATTCAGATTAGTGAATTGTTAATCAGAAAGTGTGACATGTAATTCAGAAAGCGTGAGTTGTAATTCAGAAAGTGTCAACTGTAATTCAGAAACCAAGAACAACCCGTATTAGACCGAGAGCTGACTACGTAGAAATACGGGTGACTCAGTGCAAAGTGAAATTTAGCATTTATAGGTTCGGGTGTCACCAACGTAGAATAACGCGAGGGTAGAGGGTTAAATATGCATTTTTTACGTAAAATAAGTCACAAGGTGCAAGGCTGAAAATTGGCAGAATAATCGGATGTTATACAAATAAGGGGAGAAAAAATTAACAGAAGACTAGGTGGAAGATAAAGGCCCGCCAGAAGGCGCTAATGTCGTGAAATTTTATATATTTTTTTTGAAATATAAAAAAAATTCATACGTAGTTTTTTGTAGTACTGAGTTAGTACAATGAAATTGTTCGTACAAACTTTTCGATATCTCGTTTAGTTTTTAGATTTTGATGCTTTTATAAAAAAAGTTTCCAAGTCCCGTTTTTTTTTCGATTTTATTTTTTCCCCGCTCTGTTAACGAATTCTAAAAACTGAAATTTGAAGAGTACACTTTTTTCATATGTAATTCAGAAAGTATAACTTGTAATTCAGATTAGTAAAATGTAATTCAGAAAACGTAACTTGTAATTCAGAATTGTTAATTGTATTTCAGAAACCGTGACATGTAATTCAGATTAGTAAATTGTATTTCAGAAACCGTAACATGTAATTCAGATTAGCAAGTTGTATTTTAGAAAGTGTAACTTGAATTTCAGATTATTGAATTTTTATTCAGAAAGCGTCAATTGTAATTCAGAAACCATCACTTGTAATTCAGAAACCATCAAAGAGCTGACCGGTGTGAAAAGAGCGGCCAAAGATAGCAGCCGAATTCTCTGGAGACACCCCGGAGACACCAAAAGGGGGCTATTATGATAAATAATAATGAATATCTACAAAATAGAGTATGTGGACCTTTTGCATAACTTTACTGACGACAGGGTTGAAAGTGGGTGGGTGAATAATGCGGTTGTAGCGTAAAATGACTTCCGGCAAATTAAGGTATTGTAATAAAATAATTTCGCTTTTGGACTAGGATTGGATATTTTGAATATGCAATTTTCGTAAAGTACTGAATAATGGGATTCAGGGTTGAAATTTCCAACCCTAAAATTTTGAATATTCACTTCAAATTGGTTATAGCATACAGAGATTTTGACTGTCCATTTTTTGTTGTAAAAGGACCATTCCGTTAGAGAATTGTTGACCTCCGTTGGGATCCCGGGGTGGATTTTTCAACCCTACTATCGGGGGAGCCAGGTGGTGCATTTAGCACTTATTTTAAAAATTCGACTTATGAGTAAAGTCGTTGTCGGAGCACTAACAGATTTTGTCAAAATGTTGCAAATCACTTCTCCTTTACTGTTTGATCAGAAAATTCGACTTCCCGTTTGAGGAGGGTTGTTGAGGGTGGTTTTTGATTCACATTATTTCACCCCATAGAACGTTTACAGTATCTGTAGAATAATGCATTACCGCCAAAAAACATCGAGCAACGAGTTTATAAACTGTTTCAGGATATTTCAACTTCAAAGGGTTGTTGAGGGGTAGTTTTTGATTCAAAAATTATTTCACCCTACAGAGCGTGTTCAGTAGCTGTAGAATAATGCATTTCCGTCAAAATACCTCGAGCAACGGGAAATTCAACTGTTTCAAAATTTTTCTAATATAGAGGGGTGTGGAGGGGTAGTTTTTGATTCACAAATTATTTAACCCCATGGAACATATTCAGCAGGTTCACAATGGTTCAAAAAACCTGGAGCAACGGTTATACTTGAAGCGAAAAAAAAAGAAAAAAAGACGTTGCAGGAAAAACCGTTGCTGCTTTCACACCCGTGGTCTTCATTAGTTTTTCATAAATTCAATGAGAAAGGTTCAGGGTTTTGTTTTTTTGACTTGATTGATTTTTTGAGATATGCGTCAATATGCAATGAGGGTCTGTATAGATTTTGAGAAAGATCGGAAATTGCATAACGATTTCCCGGTCAATTTTCCGAAAAGAAAAAAACACGAACAAAAACCGTACCGATGACTGAAATGAAATTTTCAATAGTGCAATGGGTAGAGCTGCAAAATGCAAACAAATCATGTCACCTGAAAATTTCCGAAAAAATGATTGGAAAACTGAGGAAACTTGAAAAATATGAATAAAAAAATTGAATTTTTTTAAAATTCGAAATATCTCGGAAACGCTCAAAATTTTTCAAATTTATCAGGTGATCTTTTTTGATTGCCTTCAGAAAATCTACAAAAAATGTTAATGGAATTTTTCTACAAAATCAATGTACCGTGAAATAATCCAAAAAAACCGGGGAATCGATAGATCTCCCAAACTATTGAAAAAAATCCAAATTTTTATTTTGCAGCAAATACCTTTTGACAAAATCTACCTACTCTCCAAATTTCAGTTTTTAGAGTTCGTTAACAGAGCGGGGAAAAATTAAAATCGAAAAAAAGCATCAAAATCTAAAAACTAAACGAGATATCGAAAAGTTTGTACGAACAATTTCATTGTACTAACTCAGATCTACAAAAAACTACGTATGAATTTTTTTTTATATTTCTGGCGGGCTTTTATCTTCCACCTAGTCTTCTGGCAATTTTTTCTCCCCTTATTTGTATAACATCCGATTATTCTGCCAATTTCCAGCCTTGCACCTTATGACTTATTTAACGTAAAAAATGCATATTTAACCCTATACCCTCGCGTTATTCTTCCGGGGTGCCTTCTGGCGGCCCGTCTCACGCTACGTTGGTGACACCCGAACCTATAAATGCTAAAATTCACTTTGCACCGAGTCACCCGTATTTCTACGTAGTCCTCGGTCTAATACGGGTTGTTCTTAGTTTCTGAATTACAGTTGACACTTTCTGAATTACAACTCACGCTTTCTGAATTACATGTCACACTTTCTGATTAACAATTTACTAATCTGAATTACATATTACGGTTTCTGAAATACAATTTACTAATCTGAATTACATGTTACGGTTTCTGAATTACAATTTACTATTCTGAATTACAAATTATACTTTCTGAAATACATGTTATACTTTCTGAATTACAATTGAAAAAGGTGTAGATAGATTTTGTCAAAAGGTATTTGCTGCAAAAAAAACAATTTGGATTTTTTCAATAGTTTGGGAGATCTATCCATTCCCCGGTTTTTTTGGATTATTTCACGGTACATTGATTTTATGGAAAAAATTCATTCACATTTTTTGTACATTTTCTGAAGGCAATTAAAAAAGATTTCCTGATAAATTTTGAAAATTTTGAGCGTTTCCGAGATATTTTAAATTTTAAAAAATTTCAATTTTTTTATTCATATTTTTCTAGTTTCCTCAGTTTTCCAATCATTTTTACGGAAATTTTCAAGTGATATCATTTGTTTGCATTTTCCAGCTCTATCCATTGCACTATTAAAAATTTCATTTCAGTCATTGGTACGGTTTTTATTCGTGTTTTTTCTTTTCCGAAAATTGCCCGGGAAATCGTCATGCAATTTCCGATCCTTCTCAAAATCTATACAGACCCTCATTGCATATTGACGCATATCTCAAAAAATCAATCAAGTCAAACAAACAAAACCCTGAACCTTTCTCATTGAATTTATGAAAAACTAATGAAGACCACGGGTGTGAAAGCAGCAACGGTTTTTCCAGCAACGGTTTTTTTTTTCGCTTCAAGTATAACCATTGCTCCAGGTTTTTCGACGGAAATGAACTATTGTGAACCTGCTGAATATGTTCCATGGGGTTAAATAATTTGTGAATCAAAAACTACCCCTCCACACCCCTCTAAATTAGAAACATCTTGAAACAGTTTAATTACCCGTTGCTCGAGGTATTTTGACGGAAATACATTATTCTACAGCTACTGAACACGTTCTATGGGGTAAAATAATTTGTGAATCAAAAACCACCCTCAACAACCCTCCGAAGTGGAAAATTCCTCAAACAGTTTAAAAACCCGTTGCTCGATTTTTTTTTGACAAAAATAAATTATTCTACAGCTACTGAACACACTCTATCAGGTGAAATAATTTGTGAATCAGAAACTACCCTCAACAACCCTCCGAAGTGGAAAAATTCTCAAACGGGAAGTCGAATTTTCTGATCAAACAGTAAAGGAGAAGTGATTTGTAACATTTTGACAAAATCTGTTAGTGCTCCGACGACGACTTCACTCATAAGTCGAATTTTTAAGATAAGTGCTAAATGCACCACCTGGCTCCCCCGATAGTAGGGTTGAAAAATCCGCCACGGGATCCCAACGGAGGTCAACAATTCTCTAACGGAATGGTCCTTTTACAACAAAAAATGGACATTCAAAATCAGTGTATTTTAGGGTTGAAAATTTCAACCCTGAATCCCATTATTCAGTACTTTACGAAAATTGCATATTCAAAATATCCAACCCTAGTCCAAAAGCGAAATTATTTTATTACAATGCCTAAATTTGCCGGAAGTCATTTTACGCTACAACCGCATTATTCACCCACCCACTTTCAACCCTGTCGTCAGTAAAGTTATGCAAAAGGTCCACATACTCTATTTTGTAGATATTTGTTATTATTTATCATAATAGCCCCCTTTTGGTGTCTCCGGGGTGTCTCCGGAGATTTCGGCTGCTATCTTTAGCCGCTCTTTTCACACCGGTCAGATCTTTGATGGTTTCTGAATTACAAGTGATGGTTTCTGAATTACAATTGACGCTTTCTGAATAACAATTCACTAATCTGAAATTCAAGTTACACTTTCTGAATTACATCTTGCTAATCTGAATTACATGTTACGGTTTCTGAAATACAATTTACTAATCTGAATTACATGTTACGGTTTCTGATATACAATTAACAATTCTGAATTACAAGTTACGTTTTCTGAATTACATTTTACTAATCTGAATTACAAGTTATACTTTCTGAATTACATATGAAAAAGGTGTAGAAGTGAAAATACTTGTGGGGTAAAGAGGAAAATAGTATTTGTTTTCATTGGATCCCATCCCATTTTCAAGAAATGTGTTATTTTAATAAACGATAAATAAGTAAAAAAGTAAGTGGTTTAGAGGGTACATTTATTAAAGTGTAACTGAGGATTGTAGGACCTACATCAAATCATACGAGAATGGTCATATTTCCATAGAGAAACACCCAGCCAGGGATATACAGGGCAATTCAAACGACGTTTCGTCTTCTGGCATTCATCATCAACTTTTTTTCAGAAACAATATGGCGCCCATAACAGAAAAAAACGTTGATGATGAATGCCAGAAGACGAAACGTCGGATAGTAAATCTGAACATGAAAACGAGTAGCTGAAAAAAAGTATCAATGAACATGTACTTATGGTTTTGAGCTTTATTGTCAAATAACGATAAAAAAAATAAAAAGGAAAAAATTCCGATTTTCAGTTTTTTCCCGATATTTCCGGAAATACGCGGAATTTTCCAAGTTTCAAAACAGTATTTTGTTAAGCACCAGAATACGCAACTTTGTCCCAATTTAAGCTTCGAAGTATCTCCTGTAGTTTAGGAGATCCCAATGGTGGCGGTCGAATTTGAATTGCCCTGTATACTTTTTCATCCGCGCTAAGAGTTTTATTTGCAGGAGTATAAAACTTGATGAAATCTATTTAATAACAGGAACGTTACATCCATAATGTATGACTTCTCCTACGATAATAACGTAACTAGTGGAATACGAGATTCAGTATTTATATTACTTGAATCTACAGTGACGCAAACTGGTTTCGCAGATGCATTACTTTCTCATCAATTAAAATCTGCATAAAACCCGCCGGCGGATAATGCAGATGCACTGCGAATTCAAGATGGCAAAAATTCGCCTTTTATCGAGCTCTGCTGATATTGAATGAACGGGACATTTTCGTTTCTGTTTAATCAAGATGTTCGCTAGGAATCGAGGATTGTTTGATTTATAAAAAACTACAAGTAATTGGGTGTTTTTGTAACGACTGTTTGAATTTGTTGAATTGTTGTATTTTTACAAGTGGGGGTACTGTCTGAGGCAGAGGCCGCAGGCAGACACAGATATGCAAACGAAATAATCATAATTTATTGTTCAAATAATGTCAAATATGCCTGCCTCAGTCACGGAAATAATTCTAGATACCCAAAGTCACAGTCAGTTCTTGGCTTATAAACAAGGTTCCACAGGGACCTATACTCGGACCACTGCTTTTTCTTATCTATGCAAATGACTTGATAAACTACCTTCATAGTCTTTCGAATGTATACATATACAGGGTGTTAATTAAGTACGTTGACAAACTTCGAGAGGTGATTCTTTGAAAGTTTTCAGGACGAAAAGTTCATATAAACATATGTCCCAAACAGCTTGGTTTTCGAGATACAGGGTGATAAAAATACATTTTTTAGAGTCAACTCCGACATTTTCGAAAATAATCAGTTCAAATTAGGCAAGTACAATCCATTCAATAGTACGCACGATACAAGATAATGTATTCCTCAAATAAATCATTTGCTTTGCTTGCCACTGACATATTATGAGAAAGGAATAATCAATGTTGTTTCATTTAACATCTTTTCGTTCTCTTGAATTTTTTCAATTACTTGTACGGTTCAGGAGCTATAATGGACATATTAATTTAAACATTTTCTAGTGTCGCATAACATTAGAAAATTTGAAAATTAAAATCTACGATGAATAAAAATTATAAAATAAAAAATATATAGACAAGCTTTTTTAAAAATTTTGAAAAAAATGTATTTTTATCATCCTGTATCTCGAAAACAAAGCCGTTTGGGACATATGTTTAAATGAACTTTTCGTCCTGAAAACTTTCAAAGAATCACCTCCCGAAGTTTGTCAACGTACTTAATTAACACCCTGTATAGTGACATAGGCAGATTATACCAATTTTTCTGTCACTGATATCAATTGTTATTGTTAAAATTGTTATTTCCGCCAACCGATTGCACCCCTACGCGCAACACTCGGAAGTCTTCGAGAGACTTGTGTGAGCTAGGGAAGACGCAGCCCTTACCTTTTAACGTGTGATGCCATGCACGAGACCGATGACCATGACCCTCGACCCTTCGCTCCAAAGGCGAACGTTCCACCAGCACGGTCACCACGGCCCATGCAGTAACACTTGCAGAAACAACAGAAACCATATAGGAGAGAGTAATGGGGGTAGTTTATTTTCATCAAAATTTGAAAAAATTCCTTGAACATCCTCTAAAATATATTTATCTAAATTAGAAATAAATCGTATAAAACCCTCTAAAATATTTAGCAAACGTTATTTTTGGTGCATACAGTTCCAGTTAACTGAAGAATTATATGCTGAGAAATTAAATATTCTGTCAACCTAATTTTTGATACTTACACTTCCAGTTGACTCAAGAATGATATACTAGGAGTGAACTGATTTGGAGGCAGTCTGGGGGACAGTGTATATTAATCGATATTTGAAAAAATTCGTTGAACATTCTCTAAAATATTTAGACAACTTGATTGTTTTGTACAAATAATTTCAGATGACCCTAGAATAACATACTGAACAATGACTGATTTGGAGGCCGTCTAGGAGGTAGTTTATATTAATCGAAATTTGAAAAAATTCCTTGAACAACCTCAAAAATATATTTATCTAAATTAGAAATAAATCGTACAACACCCTCTAAAATATTTAGCAAACGTTATTTTTGGTGCATACAGTTACAGTTTATCAAAATTCTGAAAAAATTGTATAACACCCTCTAAAATACTAATCCAATTTCATTTTTGTTGCACACTTCCAGTTGACTAAAGAATGATATCCTAAGAAATGAATGATTTGGAGGCAGCCTAGGGGGTAGTTTTTATCAATCGAAATTCGTTGAACACCTTCTATATTATTTAGCCAACTTGATTTTTTTCACAAACACTTCCAGATGACTCAAGAATAATATACTGAGAGATGACTGATTTGTAGGCCGTCTAGGGGGTAGTTCATATGTATTGAAATTCTGAAAAATTTGTATAACACTCTCCAAAATATTGTAAAGAGAAACATTCTCAATTGAAAATTGAACCAAAACATGACTCCTTTGGAAATGGAAAAAAACTGCGATAAATTGAAGTTATTTTTTTGTAATATCTAACAGAAAACAACTACTTCCCCGAAAAAAGCCACGCTGGACATTGAACTACATCTGATAGATATTTTGAAAAGGCCCTATATAAATTGGGACAAAAAAATCTGAAAGTGAAAATTTGCATTATCATTCAGATAGTTGAAATTAAAAGAAGCTATTTTTTGTAATATCTAACAGAAAACAACTACTTCCCCGGCAAAAGCCACGCTGGACATTGAAAATTGAACTAAATCTGATAGATATTGTGAAAAGAATCCAACTTGACTGAAAAAATCTTAAAGTGAAAATTTGCATTTTCATTCAGATAGTTGATTATTTATTATGTCCAGTTTCCATTGGAGATTCATATCTATAAATGAGATAGGGTAGAATGTTATTTTTTATTTTATTTTATTTTATTGAGTAACCAACAGAAAAAATCCAAATACAGGTTACAATTATTCACCTAATATTCATCTTACAAGTGCGCATTCGCTTGCATTATTCTATATAAAATTCTACCTACCACAAAAAGAAAAAGAAACATATCAAATCGTGAAAAGATGATAACCTTCTTTGACAAAATGATTAGTATGAAACTAAATTTACCCTTGAAGTAAAGAGAAAAAAGGAAATAATATAATATATAATATACAATATACACTATATATATACATATATACACATATATATACATATATATAAACACTACAAAACAAGTCATACAAGACCTAATATTGTTAAAGTCCAATTTATATTGGGAATAAATCAAATATTTTATTTCTGAAACTTGAAAATTTTTCAAAGAAAATGTCTACGTTTTCCAAACAGTTATTAGCTATGAGACAAAGTCTGTGTAGAGGAGAATTCTGACCAAGATTTGAATGAGGAGTATTTAACGAGAACATTGTATTCTTATTTCTTCTATTATGTTGGGGAACATGGAATGAAATCATTTTTAGAAGTTGTATGGATTGAATTTGATCATTGACTAATTTATGTATGAATAGAAGACTGGAGATTACTCTTCTCGTTTCTAGTTTTTTAAATTTAAATTCGCTTAGTAATACATTATAGGGAATATCAATGCGATATATGCCATATTTCTTATAATACAGATATCTCAGGAATTTTTTTTGTACTTTTTCAATGTTATTTTTTTGCTCTGTATAGAAAGGAGACCAGATAATGGAACCATATTCTAGAATACTTCTCACATAAACATTGTAGAGATAGAGGAGTGTCTTTTCATTTTTGAAATGACATGAGTTTCTAATAATGAATCCAAGCATTTTATAGGCCCTACTCACTGCATTGTCTATGTGAGCACTACTACTCAGATTTGCCTGGAATGTAACACCAAGGTCTTTCACTTGTTCTTTCGAAGGCAGAATTACATCATTCATTTTATATTCGAATTTGATAATGGTATTTTTCCTAGAATATCTCACCACATAACATTTAGAAATATTGAACGATAACTTATTTACAACTGACCAGTCGAACACTTTGTTCAGGTCCTCCTGAAGCATAATACAGTCGTTGCTATTACCTATGTTTCTATAAATTTTGAAATCATCTGCAAATAACAAATTACTTGAATGTTGAATTTCTAGAGGGAGGTCGTTTATCATACACAAAAACAACAGTGGGCCCAAATTAGAGCCTTGTGGTACACCTGATAAAGAAGTAAATTTATTTGACAATTCCCCCTTGTAGACTACGTACTGTTTCCTATTTCCCAGGTATGATGCGCAAAGTGTCAGTAGATTAGAAGAAAAACCTAAATTGTTGAGTTTACTCAGTAGCACATCATGGTCTACCCTGTCAAAGGCCTTAGCAAAATCCGTATAGACAACGTCTACCTGGCCTTTGCCATCCACCACCTCGGTAACTGCTTGCGAAAACACCATAAGGTTTGTCACTGTGGATTTTGCGGTCATAAAACCATGTTGTTCGTCCCTAATGGACGGAGAAACGGGGTGATATATTTTTTCATAAAGAATTGACTCGAAGAGTTTACTAGGAACACATAATAGCGACACCGGTCGGTAGTTAATAATATCATTTTTACTTCCACTTTTCAAAAAAGAGGACAGATTTTTGCACATTTCCATGTATCAGGATAAACACAGGTCTTAATTATGAGGTTAAAGATTATCTTCATGGGCTCCAAGAGCAATTCCAAACAACCTTTGAATACATAAGGAGGAATACCATCAGGTCCCACAGATTTCTTCGGCTTAAGTTTTTTAGTAGCATTCCGTATATCAATGTCAGTTATATGAGTGATATTGAGTATATTATGACACATTTTACTTTCATTAAATATTAAATTATAAGATGCACCAGACTGATTATATACGCTTTCAAAATGTTTTGCGAATGCTTTTGTAATATCTTTATTTTGTGATAATTGTTCATCCCCGTAAATCATTTCACCATTATTAACAGAATTACTTTTGATGCTGCCTACATACTTCCAAAAGTTTGAAGCATCACTTTTTACATTACTTTCTACATCCTGTATATACTGCTCGTGTGCATTTTTAATATCACGTTTAATTTTTGCTCTGAGGTACAAAAACATTTGCTGATTGTACTGATTTCCAGTCTTTTTGTATATTTTCCTGTGATTATCTTTTTTCTTGATATCTTTTTGGATATTTCTATCAAACCAAGGTAGGAAAAAGTGTTTTCTCTTATTCGCGAGGGGAACACATTCTGATAGTGCTTGATGCATTTTTCTGTAAAACTCATCCGTAACAAAATTGATATCTGTAGATGCATACAACGACCCCCAATCCGTTTCTCTGAGCAACATATATAGTTTATGAAAATCAGCTTTTCTGTAATTATACTGAGCATTAAATGTTTTTTCCTCACATGAATTCATATTTCCCAAAATGTTTATTAAGCAAATTAGCGTTGGATGGTTTGGATCTTCATTTACCAAAGGAAAATCACATTTTTCAATTTGTACTTCATCCAGATTAGTCAAAAATAAATCTAAATGTCTGCCACGATGATTCAAAATAGAATTATGCTGTTTAAGATTGAACAGGTTGAGAAACTGAATATAACTTGTTTCAATATTTGTTAAACGGTTAAAATTCATATTTACAGAATTTGGCATGTTGAAATCTCCCACTATCATCATCCTTGCATTGAGATTGAACATATTTTTTTCAACATTTTCAAAAAATGAATTATAAATTTCGAACGACATTTTTGGTGGTATATATATAGCACACATATAAACAACAGTAAAAGGTAGATTTACTTTTATCCATATTTCTTCCACGCAATTGCTACTGTTTGGAAAAGGCAGACATTGACAATTATGTTTCATATTCAGAAGTATCACTCACAGAAGACGCTCATTTCAGTGATGCGTGAATTGCATCTCTTTCGCTAGTACTCCAATACATTTTGGTCGATAAAAATCTATTTCACTCTTCTAAGATCATCAGGGAGGTCGGAAGAATTGAAAATCATACTCTTCAGAAGCAATTTATACTTTTCACAATATCTGTCTATATAAAATGAATAATCACAACTGAAGTTTTTATAGCAATGTTATTAAGATTTGTTAATAAAGTTTTTTGTCTGTACCTACTTGTGTATTAGTCTTTATTGTTATAGTCATAGATAAAGTATAGTATTCAACTTGCGGTAATGGTCATAACATACGGTAATGGTCAGCACTCGCCTGCGGCTCGTGCTGCAAACGTCATCTGCGTGAGTTATGACCTACATAACTGACCGCTCGTTGAATAATATACTATTTCTTCATTTATATTATTTTCATAGAAATAAATAGTTTGTACCATAAAAATAATTTATTCAATAAATATATATAATAAATACAAAATAAGAATAGAACTAAATGTGCCAAGTAGTGTCTTCCTCCTCATAAAAGAGAACAACGGCCTCTCCGCTCACAAGCGATTCAGGTGAAATTGAGGACACTCGTGAATCATTATACTCGTGCCACGAACCAGCATATGGATGTCTACAGTAAGCTGTGTAGTGTCCGCTATTGGTTGTCCCACTATGATTACACAATGCGTACAGACTGTAGCGACATGGATGCACTTTATTTGCTGCGTATTTACTCAAGTCTAATTTCCCTAAAGGAAAATCAATGGTGAAATTCAATTTCTCTCGGAATCTTTCTATGGGTAAAAAACGATTAAAATGAATAACTAACATTTTCGGGAATTTATGAATTGGTATGGATTTCGTGCACTTCCGTCTTTTGATAGTTTACACTCAAATGTCGTGTATTATGTTTAGATATTATTATTTCAAAATCCTGGAATACAATCCAATGGTAATTTCACGTATCACGCAGATTTACAACGCTCCAAGTCAATTGAATTGTACCGAAATGCAAATCAGTTTATAAAGCAAACTCAAATAATGTGATTAGAGAAATGATTTAGTTGTTTCTATTCAATTGCACACTCACTATAAACAACCTCTCTTGAGCTCGGAATTGCTTTCATTGAAATCTGTTCAATCCGTCATGTGCGACACATACGTATTTTGGTGGGAGCGATGGGAACATTGGCATAAATATTGAGTAAATTCTTGATCGAAGAAGGGGTTGTTAGCAAGGGTTGTTAGAGTGTTACTCTTGCCAGCAAAAACTTGTATTCATCATTTCATTGAACATTTTTTTCAGATATTATTGCCTTTGATGAAAGTCTTAATCAACAAAATATCTCATGTCGTTGCTGAGAAACAATGAAACAGGATCATGTATGAAAGGTGTCTTTTTTTTGAAAAATGTCAAAGTAATCGAGAAAACTGATTGAGTTTATCGATTTAGAGCTTGATATGAATTAACTACTCACCAAAGTTTATTTGTTACAAGATTTGTAGAAGAATAGTCAAAGTTCACAGTTTGAATCGGTTACTCATAGAACAAGTGTTAGTTTTAACTCAAATCCTAGTTTATGGTTGCGTTGATTTTTGTTAAAATTTTTTTGAAATTTGTTAATTCCGTCAACCGATTGCACCCCTACGCGCAACCCTCAGAAGTCTTCGAGAGACTTGTGTGAACTAAGGAAGACGCAGCCCTTACCTTTTAACGTGTGATGCCATGCACGAGACCGGTGAATCGGTGGATCGAACCCACGACCCCACGCATGCGAGGCGAACGCACTACCAGCCGATTCGATAAAATTATTATTTATTTTTGTTATTAGATATATTACTAAGTTTTCCTTCAAAATTTCTGCAATTACCCTATCCCATGTTTTTCTTGGCCTTTCTCTTCTCCTTTTTCTGTTTTGAGTCTTCGTCTACCATATTTGTTCCACTACTCATCCTCTGTTAATGACCCCACCAGCTGAGTTGCCTCTTTTGCATAAACTCCAATGTTGCTTGTTTTTCTAAATCTTCCCTAATCTTCGTATTTTTTAGTTGTCCATTTTGGTTACTCTTTTTACTCTTCTTGAATACCTACTTCATTTCAATGGCCTGGATTCTGATTTTTGTCTTTGTGAGAGTACCCAGGACTCGCAACCAGATGTATAAAATAGTTTTCTTAGAAATTTCTTTTCTATTTATAAAGGTTTTATTCGTTGATTTACTGTGTTTTGTATTCTATTGTTGATTTTTAATTCTTATTTTCCATTTCCTTTTATTTTTGTTCCTAAATATTTGTAATGTACTTCAAATTGTATATTTATCGTTTTTTTTCTTTTTTAGAAATTACCATCACTTTTGTTTTGTTTTTGTTCATTCTCATCTCGTATTCTTCAAATGTCTCTAGATTATTTTGAAGATCTCGTTCATGCTCGGTCACAATTATCAAATCATCTGCAAAGGCACCCTCTGATATTTCTATCCTCTGTAGGCGTTTGTATGCAATATTAACTTTTTGTGATTTTTTTTTATTATCCCGTTTACAAATACGGTGAACAGCAATGGACTCCTTCTTGTCGTAACTCTTTTCTCGTTGTGAATTTTTCTGACATTTTGTTATGCCAGATCACAAAAATAACATTTTGTTATGTTCAAATTGTTTTTGTTATACTTCTGTAGTGTCAAGTATTTCTCGCATATACATGTAAAATAATCAATTGTTTCTGTTTATTTTCCAATATTCTGAGCTTTCCGGTACGCGCTGTATATGCATTTCCTGACTATCAGATAAGGCCAAATTTGGTGCTTTATCGTGAAGAACCAGTATAATGGACCTCCCGCGATCTCTCCCTCTCTCTCTCTCTCTTGCGTACCGACTGTGCATATTAATGACATATTACTGTTAGACTCCGTTATTTACATTTATAGCTGCGGTCCGGTCAAGATAGGATCACATTCTGACTGCTGCTTGTTTCGCGTCAATTATCTGCTTATATACATTGTATATAAGCAGATAGTTAAGCAAAAAATCATCTTTTTCTACGACCGTGCGTTTTTACCCACTTTCCCGCACTCATTTTAGTTCAGAAAGTGTCACTTTCCCGCACTAGTGCGGGAAAACTCGATTTCCCGCACTAGTGCGGGAAAGTAAAATATGTCAATTTATCGTTATTAAATGTACATTTCATTGTTGCTGAGAGTTATTTGGAGGACTCCGTAGAACAGAAGAAAACCATCTCGAATAAAATTCTTTCATGTACTGGCAATTTGCAACCGATGCCGTCTCCGTCATCTTCATGCACTTTGCAATCTACGAGTGTTACTCTTAACAGCCAGTTACCACCAACTAACTACTCTGGACCGGCTATTCTGACGCATTTGCAGAATGCAACAAATTGTGTTTTCAACATTAATATTAATAATAATTAGAGGATTTTCATGGAATGTTTTGTATGTTGAAATAAAATATATATTTTCAATGTGATTTTTGAATCTTTATGCGGTCGTTGAAAAAATAATGTTCCTAATTCATGCGTAAAGTGTCTTTCCCGCCCTTGACTGCTTGCCCGAACTCCGCTTCGCGTCGTTCGGGTCAACGGCAGTCGCGTGCGGGAAAGTATCTTTTTCCGCACTTGTTAGGACAATAACTATTTTCGGCAACCATCCGGGAAGTGTTCACTTCCCGGACACTTTTTCTTTGGGAAAGTAGCACTTCCCGGCCTAGTCCGAGAAGTACGTTCTTTCCGGACTAGGCCGGGAAGTGCTCGAATTTTAATACAAATATTAATATAAATAAGAAGTAGAATGTTTCTGTTGGTACCTATCTTCTGTTCGAATTTTCAATATATAATACAAATAAGAACTGAAATGTTCGAAATATTCAAATTTGGAATCGTTTTATTCGGTTAACAGATGGGTGAAAGTCGACTTCTTTTCGTCTCTTAGACTAAATGCGTCTCATTGATTTATTATTCTACATGGTTGACGAAAAAATAGTGTACGCAACTCGTCCGATATAGTTATTTACGTAACAAGTCCGGAAAATACTGTTTTTTTGTACGAGTAGACCAAATTCTAGGACGAGCGTTAGCGAGTCCTGGAAATCTGAGAGTCCAAAAAAACTGTTTTCAGACGTGTTGCGTACACTATTTTGTCGGCAACCATATAGAATAACAAATCAATGAGACGCATGTATTCTAAGAGACGAAAAGAGGTCGACCTTCACCCATCTGTTAACCGGAAGAAACATACTTCTTATGAAGTAACATAAATAGACGAATACGAATAAAATAGGTTGCCTTTCAAAAGGTGGTCATGACTATATACAGTGAGTTTAAAAAATTTGCACCATATGGAAACTTTTTTATTATCGATTTGTCAGAAAAATGTATTCTTCATAAAAATTGGTGCATTGCGGAATAGTTGTATTCGAGTTATCAAAATTCTACATTTCCATACGGTGTACAGGGGGGAACAAAAAATAGAATTTTGAGCAAGAGTAAACTACCCTGGCTGTGATACCAAATTTTAATATTTAGATCTTATTTGTATTATATATTGAAATTCGAACAGAAGATAGGTACCAACAGAAACATTCTAATTCTTATTTATATTAATATTTATATTAAAATTCGAGCACATCCCGGCCTAGTCCGGGAAGTACGTACTTCCCATACTAGGCCGGGAAGTGCTACTTTCCCAAAGAAATAGTGCCCGGGAAGTGAATACTTCCCGGGTGGTTGCCGAAAAATTTCTATTACCGACTTTTGGGTTGACTGGCAATTATTTTCTGCGAAACAAGCGGTAATAAAAACTGTGCTTAGAATGTGACTGCAAATCGATATTTAAATAACGGAGTCTAGCAGTAATATGTGATTGGTGCGTATAATTGTCTCTGAAATTGCTTGTTTGTGTAGTGAAAATTCGTAAATTCAATATCTATTGAAGATCAACCAAAGAAATACACCCCACGCCCTTAATTGAGTAACAGATTGTAACCGCATCAAGACTGGTAAGGAAAGAAGGGCACCAAAACTCAGTCAGAATCTGAAATGATGACTTACGTCACACACCTAAAAAATTTTTTTTACTTTTCTTGACAAAAATCACATCTTTAATTTTTTTTACCTAATTCAGTTTTTAGTTCTTTATCTAAATGTGTAGGAGCCATTATCTTGTATTTTGAATGTTTAGAATTTAATCATAATATCGGACCTCAAAAACCCTCAACATAATAATTTTCAAAAGAATCGGGACCATAATCACAAAACTTTTCCATCATCTTTTTGAAAATAAAAAACATAATCTCCAACTACGAAAATTCCCACAAAGCTATTTAAAAAATCCGACCATAATCACAAAAATCGTCCGCCATCTTGGAGCTACCATTTTGAATTTATGACTTCATAATCTACGTTCCCAAAAATCCTCCACATACCAATTTTGAATCGATTCGGATCATGATTATGATCGCAAAACTCTTCCGCCATCTTAGAGCCGCCATATTGATTTCAGTAACGTCATATTATTATTCGTATTCTCAGCAAACCCATTTGATACCCATATCATGGTGGTGCAAAAAATTATTGGTCTGCCATTTTTGGGACTCCGCCATATTGGATTTAGAATGTTGTCACTCAGCTGGCATGCATTGTCATTCAAACCAACCTTGTATGCAAAATTTCAGCTCAATCAGTTTGGGATAGGTTTACCAGTGGCTTCGGTTGTGAAATTAAATTCGACTTTTGATCCGAATGAAGTTCAATTTCTTTATATAGACTACTGAGAAGCCCAACAATTGATTGCAGGCCATCTAGGCAGCATACAGTTGTCAATTTTTGATAAAACATTCTGAAACCTTCCTTTAAAATGTTTAGCCAAGTTAATATTTGTATATAGACTACTGAAATGCCCAAGAATGATATACCAAGAGAAAATTCATAAGCAGGCTTCTAAGGGGCAGTTTACACTTGTCGATTTTTGAAAGAACATTCTGAAACCTCTCTTAGAAATATTTAGCCACGTTCATTTTCTTTATATAGACTACTAAAAAGCTGAGAGATGATTAATTTGCAGATCTAATGGACAGTTTACATTAGTAGATTTTTGGAAAATCAATCTGAACCTTCCTTTAGAAATATTAAACCCAGTTCATTTTCTGTATACAGGGTATTTCTTGAGTACGTGTAGAAACTTTAGGAGTATGTTGCTGACGTCGAAATAAGAAAAAAAGTTCCCATAAACACATGTCCGCAGTTAAACGTTTCTAAGATACAGAGTGTCAAAGTTTAATTCTTATATGTGTTTTTTGTGAATAAATTCCAAAATATTTGACATTCGGCTTCTAGGATGATTTTCCAATGACAACATCAAATTTTATGTTAATTGTGAAAAAAACTAATTTCCAATTGAATTTATTTAAATTTAAAAATCTTGTCATTCAAAATCACATCGATAATTTCAAATCTCAATAGCTCGAAAACAGGTGCTCGCAGTGACCTCTACCAAAAATATTTTTTTACACAAACTAAATACTTAATAAATATTCCCAGACAAACTTTACACAGAAAAAAATGCTGGTTTGTAATGAAGTATAACAATAGTCTTGAAAAAATATTCTCCAACTAAATTTTATTATTTTTGAACTGAAAGGATTTGTTTTGAAAGAAGAAAAAGCTACTTTCTTTTTGAAAAGAGAGATATTCTTGATTGACAAGATTACGATCCATTTCACTGGATGTGTTGTATTCTCAATCCAACAAGATTATTTGTCTAAAAATAAGAAAGGATATACAGTTTATTAGAGTTTTGATTTGTGTTCTTTTGAGAAAATGCAAAACTAACATCCAAATGAGTTAGAGTTAACCGTAGGCTTAATTTTAACATTGAATCAAAATACAAGTATTTTATGAACTAGAATATTTATTCTCAGTTGTAGAAACATATACTTGTCCGAATATTTTCCATAATTTTATTAAGAATAGCTATATTTTGGTTAAAACCAATGAAAACTTATATCAATACTAGGCCCAGCTTTACCTAAGAATAGGCTATTCTGACTTGAACTATGTTATACTTGAAAGTAGACTAAATAGAACAATCGTCGACGTAGTGGGGTTGATCGTTGCGTCTCGTGTCGATCGAAATTGTCCGATTGATTTGGCGGTAGGCCGGTAGGCGACATAAGTGTTTAGGACGTTCAGGTTTAGGTGTTAATCTGTCGAAATTTGTCTTTTCTCTTTTCGGATTGTTCCTCAGTTCCCATAATTGTTGTGAAGAAATGTAGGAACTTCTACGAGAATGGCAATTGGTAAGTAGTTATATTTAATTAACCAAAACAGTGATTATAACATCTCTGTAACTTTACGAAAGAGTATGGCGTCCTGTTGTAATAGGTTTGCGCCAAATTTTGTCTATAATATCTGTAAATTATATTGGTGGGTATAAGATTGAATCAATTATGTTTTGCCAGGTATACCTACGTTTCTTAGACACCTTTCTATGCATAGAATAAAAAAATAATAATAAATGTATTCGTTGATAGGCAAAATATTATTACTTTAAATCAATATATGATTTGAAGTTGGTGGGTATATACGCATTACATTAAAGATGCATTTTGTTTTTCAGATCATGAAATAACAGGTGAAAACGTCTCAAAACTGTCTGAAGACTTGATCAAAGAATGAATTGCTAGTATAGGGAAACGCATTATGTTCATTGAAAATTGGAAAAACCTTGCAGAAAAGTCGTCGGTATGTACCTATAGGTCATTCTTATAGTCTTTTATGTAACTTGTTTATTATCTATCTAGTACGTACTGGTGATATCTTGCAAGTGCATGTGTTTTTCTCACCCGATGATACTGTTAAACAGTATGTGTATGTGCCTGTTTTTTATATAATATTTTATTTTTTATATTGTGTTATGCTCAGGAGCAACCTTGTTCTGTGATAAACCCCCTGAAAGGAAAATAAGTTGTTTTTTGTTGCAAATAAAGAATGTGTAAAAATTCACTGCTGAACAGTTTCATTCAAACCCTTATGCCCTTCCGTATCTCAATCGCGTAGACTTTTTTCTGTATTTTTTATCTTCATCTTTTTGAAAGAACGATTTACCGATCTGTGCTGCATTATTTATACTCATACATTTATAGCTACAGTGCTTTTGGACATTTCTTCTGCATCGAAATTGACATAGTCTTGAATACTTTTTAGCTTTGGTTGAGTGTACAATTTCATGACAATTTTTATAATTTGAATGCAAACAAAATTCATATGCATACGATCTATAAAACTAGGATAGTTTTGCATTAAGAGTAGTTATTTTAATTTTGACGAGTATGACTAAGTTGTACTGAGCTTTACTATAATTGGATGGAATTTAAATGATATTGAAGCAAATGCAAATTATTTTAAACCTAACTCGTGAATAGTATTGACACAACTCTTTTTATTATTATTTCAGGTTAATTTGTTCTTGCTCTGGGATTTAGAAAATAGTCCTTTTGAAAATAACTACACTTACTCGAAGTTTACTTAGCTTTCAGTTGAGAAAAAAAACATTTATTGCAATGGATTCTAGAGTTAGTTCTATCAATTTTATTCTCTGTCGAAGGAAAAATAGTATTCACAATATACATACATATACTCACTGGAATTATTTCTCATTTCCTCTGAAAATAAGTAAACTTTTGCTGAAAAACAATGCTATATTTCATTCCATTCGACTTATTCTCAGTTGAAGTTTTGCTAGATTTTGAAATTATTCTTACTATACTATTGTCAAGTTTATTCTTTTTCATTGTGAGTGAAGTAAATGGATAGATATAAGAATAACGTTTATTTTGAATTGAGTATAGTTCTCTTTGCGGATATATGAGTCTATCTTAGCTTTCAGTCAAGACTACTACTCTTGCTTATAGTGTACATTATTTTCTGTGTACACAAAAAATTCAAATAAGAATTCAACTATGTCGGGGCGTGGCGCAGTGGTTAGAGCGTCCGACTTTGGGTCGAAAGGTCCGGAGTTCGAGCCACAGTTGCGGCTGGGATTTTTTAATTTAATTTGACCGATTAAATTATTCAAATCTCGTGGCTGGACTGGGGTGAGTCCTGCACGATTCACTGTTGCGTTCCAATTAACAGTGCTGCTCCTAAGGTGGTGTATGGAGTTAGTAACAAGTCCTATCCAGAACACGTGGCTAATGACCATAGCAGTCGATGCCAAGACACCAAAGTAAAGTAATAAAGTAAAGAATTCAACTTTGACACTCTGTATTCCAGAAACGAATAACTTGCGAACATATGTTTATAAAAACTTTTATTCTTGTTTTGATGTCAGCAACACGCTCCTAAATTTTCTACACGTACTTAGGAAACACCCTGTATAATAATAATAACAAATATAATAAATGGTCTTTATTTTTCCTGACGGAGTTTAGCTGAGCTATTCTTCCACTCAACCACTGAAAAGTCCAAGAATGATATACCAAGAGATGGTCGATTTGCAGGTCGTCTAAGAGGCAGTTTACATTGCTCCCCATAAAACTATTTCAAAATGTATTGAAATAACTGAGGATGATTTCAATCGTCGACCGGAATGAATTGGAGGAATAGTGCATGAGCCGGAGTTTTTGGAACAGTTATGAAACCAAATTGATGACAAACTTGTAACTTTAATCACTTGGAAGCAAATCGTCAAGAATGTGAATTGGTATGTTACTTCGGATACATTTCGGAGTTGTTCGTAAATGAATGAGAACGATGGATCCCGATACGAAAAGCCGTCTGTACGTCTTGTTCAAGGGGCTACTGTTTATGTGTGATTGATTTGAAATGAATCCAACATTTTTTATCCGTTTACAATAAAACACTTCATTGAACACTGTGTTTTTTTTCGACAACAGACTCATCTGGACTTTGTTGCCGGTCCTGACAAACAATTTTCTGCGAATAACAAATGCCTGCTTTGCAACTGCCACCTTGCCGTCTTTTGTGCGAACAAATCCCCGTCACAGAGACTCTCAAATTGAATGAAAAACGCGGAGAGGGCGAGTTTCCACGCACTAATGACGGAAAACATAACTTTTCTATAAGCCGAGTTGCCGCCGAGAAGAAACAATGCTCCTTAGCTGCGAAATTTATGGCAGCATTTCGAGTGACGTTCCATTACGCGATAAACATAAATAATCCGCCAAGACCCCGTATCAAGTTGAGCATGAGCCTTGGAGTACGTGACCCAAGTCCATCATGACTACAAATTGAACACGTTCGGACGCGTTTCGTGTTTGATTTAGACGAATCTATTTGCGGGGAATAGTCCGTGAGCCTGCTTTATCGATGCGGGATTGGTGTAGCATGTTCATAAACAGAATACATCTGAGTATTCCTACTGTCTGAACACATGATTTCGCATATCATTTGATTGCTTTGACGAACAGAATATACGCACCATAAGTGTATCTAGTGCTCGGTTCAAAATTGGAAAGATGGGTTTTCTAGAAAATTTCGTGAATTATTATTATTATGAACTTTATTCATTGAAATACAAATTTAACATATATACATATGGAATACAAAATATTGGAAAGAAGTTAAATAAATACTTTACAGATTATGAATAAAGAAATAATAAAGTATATCACTTGTTTCGATATTGACGGAATGGAAATAAATATAAATATATACATCAACATGATTATGCTCATAGCTATAAAATACAAATATAAACCTTAGTCACAGAATAAAAAAAATCTGCACCTACAAACTTTAAAATTAAGACATTGAAATATTAAAACATTGAGATATTGAAATATTAAAACACTAAACCATGGAAACACTAAAACATTAAAACACTAACACATCAAAACACCAAACATTAAAACATTAAAACATCAAATATTGAATTATCAGGATATTAGAACATTAAAATATCAAAACACTGAAACATCAAAATATTAAAACATTAAAATATTAGAATATTAAAACATAAAAATATAAAAACTAGAATGAAATAATTAAAACCTAGTCAATGCAGAGGTATGGGTCAATAATATAGATGTTGTTTATGGTTTCGATTCAATCAGATTGTTCATTATTTTTTTATCGTTGCTTAGGATGTGATCTTTTAATTTTTTTTGAAACTGACTTTATTTTTTTCAGATCTCATAGTGTCCGGGACACGTTGTATAACGTTTTTGAGCCATATGAGTGCGATCTTTGAGAAACAGGTTTTTTTACAAGTGGCACAACCGTGATTGCTTTTCGGCGGGTATTATATTCATGAGTGGGTCCTGTCTCCAGACATATGGAATTTTACATTCGTACAGATATAAAATAATTGCCTGATGTCCATGATTTCGGATTGTTTGTATAGTAATTCCGAAGAAAATCTACGGTTTTTCATCATCACTTTCAGAAATCTTCTTTGTATTACTTCCAATGGTTTTAAGTGTATTCGGAGAGCACTGCCCCATATCAGGATTCCATATCTTATATGACTTTCCACTAAAGAATTAAATAATATCTTCATTGTTTTCAGTCTACTATCGAACCAGTCTTTTATCAATCGAAAATAAGCTTTCGTTTTATGTTTTAGGTCTTGCCATGTTCCCGCTTCATATAATATTGCCGTATCTTCAGCATATCCTATGACACTTTTTTGACTGTTCAATGAGAATATTCCATTTATATAGAGATTGAACAATAGAGTTCCCAAAATTAATCCCTGCGGTACACCATATTCGATTTTTCTCTGATCGCTCAGTTTTTCGGCCACTTTCACTTCTTGGGTTCTGTTGGTAGGTTGTTTCTTAGCAAATTTGTACACTTACTTCTCATCCTTATTCGTTCCGGTGTATCTATGAGC
The DNA here is from genome assembly GCA_944452925.2 of Chrysolina oricalcia. Classification (NCBI taxonomy): domain Eukaryota; kingdom Metazoa; phylum Arthropoda; class Insecta; order Coleoptera; family Chrysomelidae; genus Chrysolina; species Chrysolina oricalcia. The sequence goes on from OX101812.2 coordinate 64,807,088, forward strand.
AATCTAACAGTGTCGAAAGCCTTTGAGAGGTCAATGAAAACACAAAGACAAGGATGGCCGTCCTCCAGTGCCAGTGCCATATTGGAAACGCCATATTTTTTCCCCGTTGTCGTTTTCATAGGCAGGGAAGTGCAAATGATGTATTAATAATCCACTGAAGCGCTAACTAAATCCGAGACTCAAAGATTCAAACATAAGTCTCAAAGACTGAAAGCGATCACTTGAATGAAAGACTCGGACAGAAGAGTTAAAGATTCAAACGTAAGACTCAAAGACTGAAAGCCATGACTAGAAGACTTGAATGAAAGACTCGGGCATAGGTCTTAAAGATTCAAACACAATACCTGAAAGACTCAAACCGATGACTGCAAGACTGAAGCAAAGATTTGATGACTGGAAATTGACTCAAATGACTCAAAATTTCTAGTTGTACAATATTTAAAGTAGATGTATTCTCCTCGACCTACTCTAAACAGCTAAAATAGCATTTTTGACATCCTATAGCTTGGAAACTGATGTGAATATCAATTTGTAAATTGGTCTATATTGTTTTTTTCCGTTAACCAGCTGTCGTCCCCTTAGGAACGGCAGCCCTCAGAAATCGAAACTTGTGCGAGGCAAGGATTAACGAGGTCTTACCTTTTTACGTGCGATTCCTAGCACTTTTTTGGGCTATCAGAAAAAGTTCTGCAGTCGCCATGGTTTGAACCATCGCCGACTGGCAGCCAGTGACTAAAACAATGTCGCTTTAACCACTCGGCTGAATATCGAGTATTACCATTTGAATTGTTTTAGTGCATTGATCCATTCACTCTTGTTATTTATTAATTCGATGACGATAGAAGTTCATCGTCATATACGACCTACATTGAAATTAGCAAAGTCGCGTGAATGATATAAGCATTTCCTTATATAAATACAAGAGGAATGGAATGATAATAGAGTTAGTAATAGACACCTATAGAGAAGAGAGCCCTAGCGCTCAGTTAGCCTTATAGGCTAGGCCCTTTTGGCTCGCCTTTTGGCATAGCTGTAAGTATTGGTTTAGTGATGGTTTTAGGTAAGAGTTTAAAGTATCCTATATTTTATTATTGAAGGTCCCTTATCTTAAAATGTTTAATAAATGTTTATGTTCTGTTGTGACCTTTTGAGTTTCTATAGCTACCATCTGTAGCTACATCCCAAGTCGCATTTCGTACAAGGAAAGCAACCCCTTATACGACTCAGGATGCTACCCTAGCAGCCCTAGTCGCGACAATATCATGAGGATGTTAGGATCCACAGTATCCTACTATTTCTTTCTGGCTACTTCTCTCATGGATCAACTTCTTTCCTGAAGTTCCTGTTTTGTGGGCCATGTCCTTTGAGAAGTTGCGGTCGGTTTATTTCAATTCCACTGATTCTTATTCAAACTGTACCACGTTCTCCAAATTCTCCAATGAAGCAATTGACGTCTGAGAATACACAAAAGATTCGGTTCCGACAGTATGTGTTTCCCCGTGGAAGGAACGAACGAACTCGAATCTGGAAATCTCGAGATCAGCCGGCTCAGCTCGAGGCGCTCTCCCGGCTTCGCTTTATTTTATCCTATTTTCTAGATAATGCTAGTCACTTTTCAACTACAAACCCTTAACCTAACAGATTAGGGCGAGTTTACATCATCAATTCTACTTTATCGCATAACGCCTTCTGCTTTTTTCAGAAATAAACGATAGAAGTGTAACTTCTTGACGCGTGAGATAGGAACAGCGCTGGTTGCTCCTCGCCTTGAGGTGTTTCCTCTTTCTTCTGTTTTCCGTTGCTCCAACGGTGCTGACGAAATAAATGGCGCAATCAGTGTCGTAACAGGAGGCTCGTGAAGGCATCAATATCTCATTAAACTTACAATTGCAAGTATTATTATTTGCACACGATTTTGCAATTTAGATGTCATATCAGGACACTAAATATATATGTTTCTTAAAATATCAGATTATCCTCTATTTACATCAAATGAAAATAATCTTTGAGTCTATTTCCTATCGCAAGGGGTATTTGCATCTGAAAACACCGAAATGATATCGTCCGAATTTACCAAAATATGACTGCTGTAAATCAAACCCATCTGGAAACATTTTCTCCTAATAATTGTTTCAACTCCACATGAAATATTGCCATTTGTTGAAATAATACACTCACAAGTTAACATGTTAAGTACTTATTATTTCATGATATCATAGCACCTTTGCAAAATGTTCTAAACAGTTTATTTATTTTAACTGATGTTCAATTTATATGTTTATGCCAGTGTGACAAACGTTTTATAGAAAGATATATTTTCTCTTTTATCAAACGTTTACTATTCAGTCCAGTATTTGAAAATCTAGCTTCCAAATGTTTTGCAATCAGAGTTTTGAAAAGAAACCTGAATTTGGAGGCACTAAAAACAGTCTACCCTTTTCTGAAGTATGGAATCTTAATATTGGGTGGAACGAATTTTCATCATGCAGAGTCATGAAAACTATGTTGAACATGAAATACACAGACTCCTGTTGTGGTTTTTTTGTCACATAATGATCATCGTATATGCCATCTATATTTATGTATGTGTAGTTTTTCTAAATGAAAATAAATCAAAATTTTAATGTGACACATTCAAAAATAAGTACCACACCAGGCACAAATCTGATTTTGTTACACCTAAGCACAGATTGAAAAAGACCGCACTATGCAGCTATCAAATTTTTCAATCACATACCCTCGAAGATCAGAGAAGACAGTACAACAAAAAACACTTTGAAAATAGTATATTGTGCAACAAGTGCTAATTCCTCAAGAGTTTGAAAAAGTTGCGGCACGAGCGCAAGCGAGTGCTGCAATTCAAACGAGTGAGAAATTGCATTTCTGCTCGTGTTACACACTATACTTTTTCTACAACACCCTTTTTGCTAAAAATAATACTATACTATAAGACGGAATGAAATGTCAGTGACTCATTCTTATATTTTCCTCTTGAAGTTGAAGGTAGTAAATTCAATGACAATGAATTAACTTGTTCTCTTAGTTCTGGCAGAGTATTTTCAATTTCAGAAGTGTCGCTATCCATTTTAGTTCAATCTTATTAAAAAATGACGGGACAAGAATATTTTACGAATATTTTATGCTTGACGTTTGTTGACATTCAAATGATTCGATAGATGTTGCTCCGTGGCCTAGCAATGGATAGTGTGTATGTGGGTATTTGAGACAGCAGTAGTGATGTCTATGATTTTTGTTCGGAATATTATGAATTTGTACGACAATTTCCCTCATGTTATATAAACCAATAGACTTTGTCTATTCATTCTTGAAGTTGCCTGATCGAATATCCCTTCGAAATGCAGAGTTTTCAAAATATACTTTTACCTTGCTGTCACGAAAACTGTATCGCTTAGAAATTAGGTACTGAAAAATGTTGGCACAGAAATGTCACTTTGTGGCACAGAAATGTCACTTTGCGGCACACTAATGTCAAATTTCAATTATTGTGAGAAATAATCATGTTTGCGAACGTAAAACTATGCAGAAAAGCATGTTCTGGAGTGTGGTTGTAGAAAAAATACGTTTTTGATCTTTTGTGTGACTTAGAACCGTATTCATTACAAGAATTCTATGACAAATCAGATTTACTCTCCTATTAATATTTTATTTATATCCTATATTGAGTATATAGTTTTTTGTGTTCATTTAGAAGTTCCTGCTTTTGACTGTGACATTTTACTAAATGTTTTATGCTAATGTAAGTTAAGCTTAGAAATTGTAGTTTTTAAGACAATTTCTATATTTATATACATAGTTTTCAGAATTTGTGGGGTTGCAGTCAATGATTGGGCTATTTTAAAGAAAACTCTTTGATACTGTCAAGCTTTCGGTATAATTCGTTACCTTCCTCAGGACAACTGAAAATACGCATTGTACAATAAATGTAGGAAAGAATAAATGGAGTACTTACTAACGTGAGAATGAATGATGAAATTGGCAAAAAACGAAAATAGAATATACATGAAGTGAAATGAAATGACTGATGTAGGAATGACAGTGACTTAATTTATTTTAGTAATCAAGTTGGAAGATTCTGATTAGAGGGTGATTTTATCCTATGTTTCTCAAAATTAAGTAGATACGTATAAATTTTGCTGAGATTACTCAGGTCAGTTCTTTTGTTCATCGACTGTTCTTCATTAATTTGAACCATTTCCATGAAAATTCTTTTAGAAAGATTAGTTTCACTATTCAAAATTTCGGTATTATTATAATCCATCCTGTGGTCTTTATGTATACAAGAATTGACTCCAAAATTGATAAACGTTTTTAGAGTTGACAATATTAAAATCTCCAAGAAAAATATTACTACAACATCAAAATTACATAGTAAAGTGAAAACACCCATTTCAAAATTGCAAAAATCAAGTGTTATTTATAAAATTCCTTGCATGGACTGTCCTAAGTCATATATTGGTCAGATGTCTAGAACACTGAATGGTCGCATTATTTCACATAAAAGCGACTGTAGACGAATTGTTGATTCATGTGCTTTGGCAGGACATGTTATCTCTAAAGACCACAGGATGGATTATAATAATACCGAAATTTTGAATAGTGAAACTAATCTGTCTAAAAGAATTTTCATGGAAATGGTTCAAATTAATAATGAAGAACAGTCGATGAACAAAAGAACTGACCTGAGTAATCTCAGCAAAATTTATACGTATCTACTTAATTTTGAGAAACATAGGATAAAATCACCCTCTAATCAGAATCTTCCAACTTGATTACTGAAATAAATTAAGTTTTTTGCCAATTTCATCATTCATTCTCACGTTAGTAAGTACTCCATTTATTCTTTCCTACATTTATTGTACAATGCGTATTTTCAGTTGGCCTGAGGAAGGTATCGAATTATACCGAAAGCTTGACAGTATCAAAGAGTTTTCTTTAAAATAGCCCAATCATTGACTGCAACCCCACAAATTCTACAAACTAATATACAGCCAGTCACTTCTTTATATACATATGTATAATTTACGTGAAAATAGAGTACTTTTCGATTTGATTCCGAGAGTTCCAACCTTTGACAGCTGTTTCGTGGTAACCCACTCATCAGAAAGGATTTCTGGAAGCTCTCAAAATCAAATCGAATCCACTCATAATTAATGCCGATAGGCAACGACAGTACATAACAAAAAGTAGCCGGTCTTGTTCAGCCTTGAATAATTCTGTGAACTATTCTGTTCGTTTGTAATTCTTATTTAAAAAAGAGAAGATAAGAAACTTGTCAGATAAGAAATTGTTTAAACTTCAATACGGGGTAATATTTAATAAATGTATAATTTCAAAGTCTAGATAATTTATTATAAGTAGAAACCCCGCTCATAACAAAATGTACACAGTCCACATCGATAACAAGAACCAGCAAATCAATACAAAACAGAACCAAATAAGGTTGTCTTCTCAAAAACGGCTTTGTTGATGGTAAAGGCGAGCAACAAAATGGATGATTCATACTTGGGTTTACTTTGTTGTTTTATCGCACAATATTTTGTATCACAGTTTTCATGATTGAATCCAAAATAGTTCATCAATCGCTAATCCTGAATCTATATCCAGAGCTGTTTCAAAATGTGGATATCTCATTGTCGGTTTCTGTTGAAAAAATATCCGGTGAGAAAGCCCACGTACCATCCTAAGGATGACGAAGTAAGGAGCAACGTCTAAACATTTCAGCAGCTTTTCCCTAATAATTTCTCGTAATCCTTCCCTAGCTCCAAGACCTCATTAATAATAATTTAGTAGGGAAAACGAAATGAATAATTAGTTTCAGGCAGAGCACTTCCTTGGCGACCTACTAACATTATGAAGTATACGAAAACATGCCTTTTCTCTTTCTTTGGCCGTTTAGCGTGACTCCGAAGGGAAATGTTGGATTTAGAGCAATCACCGAAAATGGAAAAGCGGTGTAGACGGTGTGTGTCTTTACAGCAAATGGGAACTGGTAGAATAATATTGAGATTTTGATTCAAAAGTGTAAAGATCGAGAAGATCGTGTAGGGGTACTTTTTTACGATATCTCCAAAGATTTGGACTGTTTGGAACTCAAATTTCCCGAAAAAAAGCTATTTTCTATAAGCATCATTGTGTCCTACATAGGAAATAGGAAAATTTTCGTTAGAATGAATGGCATAGGAACAAAAACGGATGATGTGAATCTTGGTGTTCCACAGGGATCAATACTTGGGCCATTGTTTTTCCTCATTTCCATCAATGGTCTTCCAAGTAACATGAATACTGATTGCCTAATATCATACGCAGATGATATATCACTTGCAGTATACAGGCTGATTCACGGTGGATGGCACATTAGACGTTTCTGGTGAACCAGACAAGGGATCACTTTGAAAATTTAATGGAGGGCTTATTCGGACATTCTATATAATATTATTTTTGGAATCTCCAACAATTGCCCGACAACTTTTCTTGATATTTCCCTATACCTATCTGTTACCGTTTTCGAAATAAAAATTAATTTCAATTTTTTTCTTCGAAAATCATGACTTCTAAAAATGCCGATATCTTTTAGTTAAGAAGTACTATGATATCGAAATTTGGTTTGGAGTTAGGTGATATTTGGACACTTCCCACACGTCAGCCTAATCTCCGTTACTTCAATACAGGGTGGTAAAAAAATACAGTTTTTTCGTTTGCTTGAAAAAGTTGCTGAAATTTGATTATTTTAAATGGAACACCCTGTATATTATTGAAAATTCGGAAAGCTGCTGAAATTTGCTTTCTTTCTATGTATCATACCTATACCTAACTAGTCAAGTTTCGGACTTATGAGCATTTATTTGTGAAAATGTCCCTTCAGAATGGTATTTCCATTCGGTATTTGGTAAGCAGGCCATGATTACTATTTGACAGTAGCGTTGTGACATTCTCCTAATAATATCGACATTTTCGTCACTTCAGAAGTTGCAAATACCTTCAAAACGATGGAACAAAACTATTCAAACGAAGTTCTTATGAATTTGTTTATTATTTTTGGACAGTGTGATAAAATTATCAGCAGAACATGTAGAAAGTTCAATGAAATGTATCCGAATCTACCGCCAATGAACCTCAATAAATATATACGAATTCAGAACAATTTAAATGCATTTGGATCAACTTTAAAAGCACCAAGAAACTTGCCTCGACCCGTAACTTCTGAAGACAACCAGATTAATGTCTTAGCATATTCTCACGCATTTCCCGAGTCATCGATAAGAAGTGCTGAAGAAGATTTGGGTATAAAATATTCATCGGTTCAAAGAATCTTGCGAAGACATAAAATGCATGATTATAAATTCACCAAAATTCAAGCAATGAAGCCTCAAGACCCTCAACAGAGAGTAGAATTTTGTGAAATGTTGTTGACACGCATTCAAGAATATCCACTTTTTTTAAATAAAATTATTTGGACTGATGAATCGAAATTTTCGAGAGAAGGGATTTTCAATAGAAAAAATCGTCATTATTGGTCCAGTGAAAATCCTCACGTCACAAAAGAAGCCGGATTTCAAGAAAAATTTAGTGTTAATGTCTTCTGCATGTTGATGGACAACAAATTGAGGTACGTGATATACGAGGAGTCATTAACATCCAGAAGCTACCTGAATATTTTGGAGAATACTGTAGAGAGTTTCGTGGATAATCTGCCACTCGAAGAATATCGAAACTGTTGGTACCAACTAGACGGAGCTCCTGCACATTGCACAAGAGAAGTGAACGCAGAACTGGAAAGACTTTTTGACGATCGGTGGATAAGGCGCTTGGGACCATGGAATTGGCCAGCGAGATCACCCGATCTTAATCCATTAGATTTTTATTTGTGGGGAATGTTTAAAGAAAAAGTTTACAAAATACCCGTGCGTTCGAGAGATGAATTGTTAGAAAGGATTGCCCAAACATTTGAAGATTTGGATCCCAATGAAATCAGATCTGCCACCACGAAAGCAGTCAACACCCGCATTTTAAAGTGCTTGGTAGTGAACGGCCAGCAATTCGAACATATTTTGAAATATTCCACATGATTGTTTTACTTTTTTATAATTATTCATATCAATATTTCCAATTTCAAGTTTCTTGGTGCTTTTTTAAAGTTTATCCAAACATATTGAAATTGTTCTGAATTCGTATAAATTTCTTAAGGTTCATTGGCGGTAGATTCGGATACATTTCATTGAAGTTTCTACATATTCTGCTGATAATTTTGTTCAAAAATGATAAACAAATTCATAAGAATTTCGTTTGAATAGTTTTGTTCCATCGTTTTGAAGGTATTTGCAACTTCTGAAGTGACGAAAATGTCGATATTATTAGGAGAATGTCACAACGCTGCTGTCAAATAGTAATCATGGCCTGCTTACCAAATACCGAATGGAAATACCATTCTGAAGGGACATTTTCACAAATAAATGCTCATAAGTCCGAAACTTGACTAGTTAGGTATAGGTATGATATACATAGAAAGAAAGCAAATTTCAGCAGCTTTCCGAATTTTCAATAATATACAGAGTGTCCCATGTAAAATAATCAAATTTCAGCAAATTTTTCAAGCAAACGAAAAAACTGTATTTTTTTACCACCCTGTATTGAAGTAACGGAGATTAGGCTGACGTGTGGGAAGTGTCCAAGTATCACCTAACTCCAAACCAAATTTTGATATCATAGTACTTCTTAACTAAAAGATATCGGCATTTTTAGAAGTCATGATTTTCGAAGAAAAAAATTGAAATTAATTTTTATTTCGAAAACGGTAACAGATAGGTATAGGGAAATATCAAGAAAAGTTGACGGGCAATTGTTGGAGATTCCAAAAATAATATTATATACAGAGTGTTCCATTTGAAAAATCAAAGTTGCTACTGCTCTCTAATAGAAGCGGCAATACCGCATTGTCGAAAATATTTTAGTTGGCTAGAGAATGTCCGAATATGCCCTCCATTAAATTTTCAAAGTGATCCGTTGTCTGGTTCACCAGAAACGTCTAATGTGCCATCCACCGTGAATCAGCCTGTATAGCAATAATACGCATGAACTAAGATAGGCTGAATTATTTGGCGGATACATTTGCCGAATGGTCATCCAATAATGGTACGATATTGAAGTCCTCAAAAACTGTTTTACTCCACTTGAATAGAAAAAAAGATTCAGTCTGTGCAAATATAGGAACAAGATACTCCTACTTTTTGATGTTTCATAAAATAAAGCATTTTTTGGTAATAAATTGAGATTTAAATTCATCGAGTAACCTGTGACAAACGCAAGTAATGAAACAAAAACATAAAGGAGGTCGACATTTAATTTTACTTAGCTTCTGCAAACGTAAATTATGTATTTATTATTATTATATATATTTTTGCAAGAAGGTATTTTATTAGCTTTTGAATTATTGATATTGTTTCTTTCATCAGTGGTATTGGTTACAGGTTGCTCTATGTATTTGAATCTCATTTAAATCTCTTGAGATACTTCATTTTATGAAATTTCTAATTTAATCTTTCAAAGTATCAAATTAATCGTAATCAAATGCTCCTTTTTGCTAATCCGACGAGTCACCATGTTAGCATTTGAAAAAAATTAGTAATAGAAATTTCAAAATGAAATTTTGCTGAGCAGGGACAAGTCGATCAAAAAAAGTAAAGTTGTATTATTCTCAAAATTTTAGGGCTGAAATTAGTGTTTTGAAGACATCCATAGCCCTCTAGAATAAAAAATAAATTCCAAAATAAAAATGAAACTCGGTTACAAAAAGTGACCAATACCACATGGTTGTATTCAGTATGTCATATGAACACAAGAGAAGTGGAAATATACCAGGTGTCTCATTCGAAAATCGAAAGTTTATGTCACTACTGCTGAAACCGAAAGTTGCCTGAAAATGAGTTACTTGTCTAAAGATGTAGTTTTATTTCTTATAAAGATCTTCCAAATTTTATTCCATTATCTTCAAAACAAAAAAAATATAGGGGTGAGCCACTTTCCGCAGACACCCGGTATAAATTATGAATGTTATTTTGCTTGTCAAAAAAATATATACATTCAAATACACACAATTCTAATAATCATAACTATAGAACCAGATATGGTAGTCTGGTACAGATACCTACACACAGTTCTTCACTTTATGAAAGAAGTTCACAATACAGTGGTATAAAGATTTTCAGTACTCTTCCTGGTTCTATGAGAAGGGAAAAAAATTAAAAATCTTTGAAAAATCCGCTATAATACTATTTAACTGAGAAATATTATTACAATATAAGTGGGTTAATGGAAGATACATTTTTATTAATTGTGATATATTTATGTACATGTATGTGTGAGTGCATATATGTTCATGTATATAAGTGGAGAGGTAGTCTTGACTGACTAGTTGAAGAAAAATCGGAAAATACTTGAGGATGCAGTCAAATCCTTGAAAATTCTTATCCATTTAAATTGTTAAACAAGCTGTCACACAGCAACACTCACAATAGTGAACTCCAAGCAACAATTCTGCCTGATTCTAGAAACATTTTACATGATAATACTCTCAATAACAATATAATTTCAAATAATTTACATAATTCACAATTTGAACCTCAGGGATCCAATGCTGAGATACCTCCCAAGGTAATAACCTTTTTCTGTTCTTTGCCATTTATTCAAGCTTCAACTCCTAAACTCTTAAATGTTTTCAAGAATGAAAACATAAAATTTGCACACCGTATCGTCACCACGACAGACGTCTAGAAACTTATCAGGACGCTTAACGTCGCATAAAAGTGATTGTAAGTTGAATAAATCTACATGTACACTTGCTGAACATGTCATAAAAAACGGACATGTAATGGATTATAGCCAAGTTTCTATTTAATGAAAATAATTTATCTAAAAGATTATTCCAAGAAATGTATTACATAAATAGTGGTACCAATAGGATGAACAAGAGAACTAATTCACAAAATCTGAGTAAAATATAAAATTTCATTTTGAAACTGGAACTTATCCCTCCAGTTTCTCCGAATGAAGCTTATGGTGGATTTATGCAGCAATCATAAGTCATAAGTCTTAAGTCATAAGGAAGAATATTCGTCAATGATTGGTTGGTCCGTATATTCCAACCAATCATTGACGAATATTCTTCCTTATGACTAAAGACTTATGACTTATGATTGCTGCATAAATCCACCATTAGTCGGAAATTGGCTGTGGCTTTGAACCACGTCTTTATCACTGAAGTTAGGTTCGGTTTTCCTGTTCCCTTTTTCTGATTTTGCGACTTTTTATCTTAATGTTTTCAAAGCTGGAATTAATCCCTCCAGTTTTCCCGAATTGAGACTGTAGTCTGTAATCTGTGACTGTTTGGCCTTGAACCCAGTCTTCGTCACTGAAGTAGGGTTCGGCTATGTTGTCCTTATTTCGGACTGGTGGTTTCGTGTTTGGGTTGCTGGTAGTACTTGGTTGGTAATACTGTTTTGTTTAGTTTGAAAATATTGTCAAAGATCTGTCACGATGAAGAAATAAAAATTTTTCCGTAAGCTTGACAATATAACAAAGAGTTTTTTTTAATCCAAGCCTAGTGATTTGACTGCATCTTCAAGAATTTACCGATTTTTCTTTATGTATATATCTACATGTATCCATGAGAGTTCATAACGTCTATACAGTTTTTTTTTTATGTAACAAGATTTATTTCTTTGACATGTCCAATATCATGTATATGGTTTACTCGCATTATGATACACGTGATCGGCTTGGGTTATAACATAATCGATGTTATCGGACACGAAGACGAAATCAGCACAAGCTACGAGTCAATTAGTAGCATGATTCACCTGTTATAGTAAACTATAATGTAAATGAGTAGGCCCCAATAAGGATCTTTGTGGAACTCCAACACTAACTGTTATCGGATCAGAGACCTGTTGGTATCTATTCCCAAAATACGAATAAAACCTCTAAAGAGCGAGGCCCTTGAGGGACCTGCTCTCAAATCATATGCTCTTTCATCTGTACCTAACGATTGAGTAAACTTGGATTATAAGCACGAAGATCTGAAGATTTTCCTTTTTGATTATTCTGAAGGTATATATTCGCAATTCTCATTCCATATGAACATTTTTCCGTAACAAAATGATCAATTGCTGGAGTTTCGATAAGAGATTTTTCAAAATTAGTGGTTACATTTCTAGATCTCGCAATTATTAATACCAAAATCTGTTCGTCGGTTTTTTCGTTTCTCTGCTGCTCCAGTGACAACTCAAGTTGAACTGGAATATTGCCTAAACATCTAACAATATTTTAATAGTTCTTTTTTTTATTTTCCTAGAATGGTATTCAAGGTATTTATGCAATACTCCGACATCATCTCATTCTTCTGGCAGACTTTGCATATGTATGTGATTTTTATTGATTTTGATTTCTTGGCTTCTGGTTTCCACAATATACCATTTCCTTTCACTGACTATTCCACTCTTCTCAAGATATTCACGTAATCTGACCAATCACAAATCAAAGACAACTTGTATTATCGCGAAAACACCAACTGTCTCTCAATTCTGATTGGTCTGTCAGCGTTGGTGTTTCCAACGATGTAACCATAGATGACAAAGCAAAGTTTGACATTTTGACAGATCATAATTGTAGGCGAAAACGTCAAAATGAGTCGCATCGTAACTATATAATAAATTATTGATAGTAATGATACATTTTTTGTGATTATAGTTGATTGATTATGGTTATGATGAATTGATTGTTCATGTTTATAATAATACTTGCTTCGTGCTTCGTGAAATGGTCTAAAAATAAAATTCCACTCGTGATTGAATTTATCTCATAAGTCTGTCTTTTACTTCTGAACTCAACTGAATTGTATCGAGAAAACACCACTCGTCCTGGTGCTTTCTCGAAGTAATTCAGTTTCGTTCAGAAATGAATCGACAGGCTTATCGCGAAAATTCAATCACTTGTGGTATTATTACTGAAAAGTTCATTCCTGTGTGTCTTTTTGGTGACTCATTAACTTCTCAGCTGAAGGAAACCTGGAAAACCTACAACACCACCCCGGGTGGTCGGGGTAGAAGAGTAACTTATATTATCAACACCATTCATATTGATGTACATTCTCTTGAAGAATTCAAACTTTAAAATTGTATGTTTTGCCATTCATTCATAAGTTTTATATTTCTAAAGCGATTGAAAAAGTAATGTAGTTCGTGATATATTGGATCGAACAAAAGAAACTCTTCAGAAAAGATTAAGATAAGATCTAAAATGAAACCGTTCTCGACATTTTTCACAATTCAGACTGAAACAATGTCGATAAATTTACATTTACTGGTTATGAAAAAGGGATATTTATAGAGCTTGACGTTTCCTTGCTATCCACATATTTGATAAAATAAGGAACGCATATATTTTACCATGGTACGTAATAGGAAATTCAATTTTACATTTCCCTTATCGACCTTGGCGCTTTTTGACTCCCAGCTGACTTCATTTCAACGATATCGCCGTTGCCTTTCTTTCTACGCCAGTGGCGGCGGCGAGTTTATTTTCGAAGGCTCTTTCCCGAATAGACGAGAGAATTCATCAAGAAAAAACTAGTTATGCAGGTTGTATTATAAATGATGTCATTGGTTTCAGTTGGTGATTCCTTGTCATATTTAAGGAAAAAAAATCGTATAAACGTGTGTCCTAACTTGCTTCGTTTCCGAGAAACGGGGTGTCAAAGTTTCATTTAAAAATCGGTATTTCATTAATTGCTCAAAATTATTTTTGATGAAATCTGATATGGTGATTAGCAGGAGCAAGGGGCTTCTTATCGTGACATTATATTTCAAATTACGAGTAGCAGATGATTACCTGATTGATATTTATAGTAAACATCAAAGTTCAAAAAGTTATGTGAATGTTATTTTCTTCAGGTACTCCATATTTTCTTGAAATTTTATTTAATTTTATGCAAAAATATATTTTTCTATTTTGATAGAAACATTTGAAAATAATAGACACAGGAACACAACAAACAAATAAGTCCATGAAGGACAAAACCAATAAAAGAGTTCAGGCAGAAATGAATTAATTAAGGAAATATCTCGATTGATAATGTGTTGCTATTTCAAATCCATGGTATTATAAGAGAATTGTATTTTTTAATGTTCAATCTGATAAAAATATGAAACGTAGAGAAAAAACAGTGGAGTTCAATGATCTTTACCATAACAATTATCAATCAGGTGACCCTTCGCTACTTATAATTTGAAATCTAACCTCATGAAAACTTTGTCTCTGCTAATAAACACACTCGGTTTCATAAAAATTGGCGAAAAGACTTTTTAATAAATATACCGATATAAATAACCGATCTTTTATTAAAACATACATATAGTTATGAAATTTGGTATATTGGGTATATTGGTATGTGGGGTGCCAGATCTAAAAATAATATTTTCAACGTTGCCAGATTTACAGTTCTTTTTTTATGTAATGCTTTGTTAATTTTTAGCGCATTCGATTTGTCGTGTTCAAATTACTATCAACGTATAATATCAAATTTAAATTCTCCTAATTTTTGTTAATATGGAAATTCGACATTTCGTTAAGATTATTACAATATTTCAATATCTCGATTAATCGTGACGATATGATAAAGAAAATTAATTTATTAGAAATTTATTGGCAAGTCCGATCTAAAAATACCATTTACAACGTTGTCAAATCTACATGTTGTTTCCACTTGATCTTCCAAAGTATTTATTTAAACTCCCTTTTCAAATTCAACCGAAACAATTTAAACCCCATCGAATATCGTCATAACTGATAGAAAACACTAACAAACAGGAAACAATACAAAACTACGTACGTAGTACAAAAATTCGGTATTATTATGGTAATTAATAAACTAAATTATGTTCAATCCAAAGACAAACATTAGCAGGTTTTGGTAAACTGAACGAGAAAATAAAAGACTTGACGTTTTAAGTGTTCAAAATGTTGACTATACTTTTCCAAACAATAACTAAGCCTGACATAAAATTTACCTATAGTATTATTCAACACTTCTGGAGTAATAAGAGTCGATTGGTATAGCATTGTTTCCCTAAGATGATCTAACCTTAGTGGTCTAGTTTTGTACCTCCTTTATTTTAGGTGTCCCCAATAAAATAAAGTCCATAGGGGTCATAACTAGGGAGCGTGCTGGCCATTCTATCGGTCCTCTTCGTCCAATCCACTTTTTTGTGAATACCACTTCCAAATATTGTCGAACTTCACTTGCAAAATGGGGAAGTGCCCCATCTTGTTGAAACCATATTTGATGGATATCACTGTTCAACTCTTGCAATTTAGGAACCACGTTAATTTTCTGTGGATGCTGCATATGTAATTCTTCCATCCAGTGACGGTTAGTTCTAGTCCAAGACCCACAATTGTTCCTGTTTAGCTGCTCATTTGAACAAAGATTCGATTCATCACTAAACAATATTTTATACCAATGTTGTTCGTATAAGAGAAAGTTTATAGAGTCGGCATATATTCTGAATAATGACCAGTTCAGTCAGCCGAGCATAGAGATTCGGAATGTGTGGAAGCCACTCATCACTCAGCTATATCGATTGAGATTTCAAAAAAAACTCTGTGTCAATACCTGTCAAGACCGGTCATCAATGATAACACTCGCCAGAGCAAGGTCGGTGTACCTGAAATATTCCGAAATGAATTTTCGTTAGTTCGGAACGGGCTTGCTATCACATTAATTAACATTGATGACCTAAGAGACCCCACAAAGATCATAATTACCTCAATAGCAGGTATATTAGTTGCATGCTATATAATAAGTATCCGAGATATCTTGTCACATTCACACGCTTGATAACGACAGTAAATGTTAACTGTTTAAACGTTATGACTCAGAACACATGCAAATAAATCATTTTCTTTGTAGACAATGGACGTTCAGAAGAATTCTACTAACTCTAATACATTGTCAGCCACTTTCAAATAAAAGTATCTTAATGTTTTTCCAAGACCGACAATCTGAAGAAACAGTCTCTGATGATTCACCCAAAGCATGTCGAGTCTGATGACTTCATTATCTTCCAAAAGGACCGCGCTGTACGCTGGAATAAAATCAAGTTCGATTACAAAAATCAATTTAGCCGCAACCCTTGGACTACTTTTTCATGGGAAATTGTCTTTTGGTAAATTAAAATTCTTTAATTTCGAATGTCAATCACCATTCGGTGACAGATTAGTTGATATTGGAATTTCCGCACCACTGTCAGACGATTGGGTAATTAAACGTTGAAAGAGCAGCTTTCATTTCAAACTGATCATTTTGGAACTGTTCGAAAACCGTCTATCATCGTAAGAACGGAGGCACTGCAGTTAGGGAGGCAGATTCTGCTTATCTGTTACATATTATTTAATACTTTGGAATCTGTTAATTTTTTATTTATATTTTGCTCACAACCAAAATGGCATTCAATGCAAAAAATACTCGTGCGAATTTTTCAATTTTTCTGTGAACAAAATGGCTGCCAGTCTTGCCGCGAAACTATTTGAACAGAATTTAGATCGGATTATTCTGATACTCGTATGTACAGTTGTGTGCATAAAAAAGTCGTACAAGGGCATTGCACTAATTGCAGTAGAAAAATGATAAAGCGCGTTACTGACAAAAATTGTTTTAACACCACTTCAAAGTCGATAAGAAGTTTAATAATTAATATTAACAAGCCTGGCTTCAGGTTCAGAACCTTTGCCTTCCGCAGAAAGGCTCTTGCTGTGATTGCGTTAAAATGTGTTGTTAGGTATTATTCATGTATTATTTTTAAATCTAGAGTGCTATGCTATGCCCTAAAATATTGGTAAAACCTAACTGTTTTCGGTCAAAATGAATGTACTATGTACAATTCAATTTGAAAATTAAAATTACTGTTTTTTTTCAAATGGCAACATGGATTATGAAAAAAACCATTTTATTACGAATAATTTGATAGCACACATTAATAGGTTTTAAACAAACTTCCTTGATAAAACTTAAAAAACTACATTAGATTTTTCTCAAAATAAAGCATCCTTTGGTATTACAATGAAATTTAAATGCATCGAGAAGCCTGTGACAGACACAACTGATAAAACAAAATTTTTAAGGAGGTCGGCTATTCATTTACTGCAAACGTAAATTAGGTAAATGTAAAAACATGTTAATGATAATATTTATACAATGAGTTATGTTATTAGCTTTTAGATCATTGATTTTGTTTTATCAGTTGTGTAATATTTTGAAGTTTTTGAACGGAAGTTTGCTTGAAATCTAAAAGTATCCAGTATACATTTTGATAAAAAAGCAGTAATGTTGTATTATTCTCAAAATTTTTGTGCTGAAATTAGTGATTTGTAGATCCATAGCACTCTAGTATTAAAGAACAAATTTCAAAATAAAAAAATTTATTCGTTTTCAAGAAGTAATAAATGACACATGGTTGTATTCAGTATGTCATATGCAGACAAAAGAAACTATACCGGGGGTTTCATTTGAAAATCGAAAGTTTATGTCACTTCTGGTGAATCCGAAAGATGCATGAAGCTGAGTTACATGTCAAATAATGCAGTTTTGCGTCATATATATATATATATATATATATATATATATATATATATATATATATATATATATATATATATATATATATATATATATATATATATATATATATATATATATATATATATTTCATTCCATTATCTTTAAAATCATTAAAAGACAAAAAAGTTATAGGGGCGAGTTACTTTCCGCGGACACCCGGTATAATATTCACCATATTCAATTATAATACCGTTTTAAAAAATTTCAGAAATTATTCTAATTTTTCAAAGATAGATAGATTGCATAGATTTCAGATCGAATCTGAATATATATATTGTAAACATATACAGAGCGAGTTTATTACTTGGAATAAATTGAGTATATCGAAGACAGTTTTTGTTAGAAATATAGTAGGACAGGTCGATCAGTATTTTAAATTGCGCTCTATTTGATGTAAGAAATGTTATTCAGCCTATCATAAATTGGAGATTTGACGTCATCGACTATTTTTTTAAATGGCAATCCCAATTTTCTTATTACTATTCATAAGAGTACATCAAGTTATACATGCATACCAAATATTAAATTTCTATTCCTTGTCGTTCAAAAAGTCTATATACTTATTTCTGACCTTCCAATTGAAAACTCGAAAGTTGAAAGAAAAATCGAAACAAATGTATAAAAACTGTTTTACTTTCCTTGAGCAGATCTGCAAACGTTTGAAGAAAGTTTTTCCTCGTCTTGAAAATTGAACATAAGTAAATTAGGACTACTTTTTCAGGTAACACTATCATAAAATAGATCGTAAACCTACAGATTCGTATTACCTAATCGTCTGCATTAATTAATTTAGTCAATTATTTTTTGTCAGTAAATCATAATGAAAGTTATTTGGACATACATACAAAGGGAGATATCAAATTTGCACTAAAAAACTAGTTCAAAACTAAAAAAAAACTAAAATTCAAACCGCTTTCAACAAACATCGATATACTAGAATAATAAATTGGACTAAATTTCGCATTAGATATTATAGGCGAACCATTGTTTCGTAGGTGGCTGTGATATCTAATCTGAATATTGTTTAAACAACTTTCCTGATGAACTTTTTCAATAATATTTTGAAAATAAGGGTAGTTCACTCTTAATAAAATTTTCTATTTTTTGTTCTCTCTTGTACAGCGTTCGGAAATCTAGAATTTTGACAAGTCCATGTTCCCAATGGCAATGCACCAATTTTTATATCGGGCATAAAATTTTCATAAATATGGATAATAAAAACGTTTCCCCTATGGTGCAAACTTTTTGAAACTCACTGTAGAAATCCATAGTCTCTATCATTATTGAAGTATTGAGTAGATGATATATTTTTGTCTAATATTTCGGCTACTCTACCATTATTAGTGCTTTTGTCCATTAAATGTGGTATTCATTTGCTAAATTATTATTAGTATGAAACAAGGTTTGAAAATTGCTCTTTGCACACGAGCGAGACAAATTGAGCTAGTGTGCAAAGAGGTTTACAAACGAGTTTTTTGGAAAACTTTTCATTCGACTGCAAATAGAAACCACACAAATCTTGTTTATTGCAGAATCCGACCTTTTCTTCAACATAAACTCTGGAAACTACAATTTTTTGTATCCAATCAACAGAATCATAGAGCCGTTGTAACAAAACATAATCTTGAAATTTATTTTTGAACTGCTTAAAAAGGACAACCATTGAATTTACATCCAGAAATCATTAAATCCAGCACTTAAATGACGATTCCATGAATGGTCAGAAAACTTCGCACATGTGTTGCTATGAAAATCGTACCAATACAGACGAGATTCATTCGAGAGGAATTTGATAATTCGAACAAAATATTTTTCTATTCTATTCTATTCTATTCTATTCTATTCTATTCTGTTCTGTTCTGTTCTGTTCTGTTCTGTTCTGTTCTGTTCTGTTCTGTTCTGTTCTGTTCTGTTCTGTTCTGTTCTGTTCTGTTCTGTTCTGTTCTGTTCTGTTCTGTTCTGTTCTGTTCTGTTCTGTTCTATTCTATTCTATTCTATTCTATTCTATTCTATTCTATTCTATTCTATTCTATTCTATTCTATTCTATTCTATTCTATTCTATTCTATTCTATTCTATTCTATTCTATTCTATTCTATTCTATTCTATTCTATTCTATTCTATTCTATTCTATTCTATTCTATTCTATTCTATTCTATTCTATTCTATTCTATTCTATTCTATTCTATTCTATTCTATTCTATTCTATTCTATTCTATTCTATTCTATTCTATTCTATTCTATTCTATTCTATTCTATTCTATTCTATTCTATTCTATTCTATTCTATTCTATTCTATTCTATTCTATTCTATTCTATTCTATTCTATTCTATTCTATTCTATTCTATTCTATTCTATTCTATTCTATTCTATTCTATTCTATTCTATTCTATTCTATTCTATTCTATTCTATTCTATTCTATTCTATTCTATTCTATTCTATTCTATTCTATTCTATTCTATTCTATTCTATTCTATTCTATTCTATTCTATTCTATTCTATTCTATTCTATTCTATTCTATTCTATTCTATTCTATTCTATTCTATTCTATTCTATTCTATTCTATTCTATTCTATTCTATTCTATTCTATTCTATTCTATTCTATTCTATTCTATTCTATTCTATTCTATTCTATTCTATTCTATTCTATTCTATTCTATTCTATTCTATTCTATTCTATTCTATTCTATTCTATTCTATTCTATTCTATTCTATTCTATTCTATTCTATTCTATTCTATTCTATTCTATTCTATTCTATTCTATTCTATTCTATTCTATTCTATTCTATTCTATTCTATTCTATTCTATTCTATTCTATTCTATTCTATTCTATTCTATTCTATTCTATTCTATTCTATTCTATTCTATTCTATTCTATTCTATTCTATTCTATTCTATTCTATTCTATTCTATTCTATTCTATTCTATTCTATTCTATTCTATTCTATTCTATTCTATTCTATTCTATTCTATTCTATTCTATTCTATTCTATTCTATTCTATTCTATTCTATTCTATTCTATTCTATTCTATTCTATTCTATTCTATTCTATTCTATTCTATTCTATTCTATTCTATTCTATTCTATTCTATTCTATTCTATTCTATTCTATTCTATTCTATTCTATTCTATTCTATTCTATTCTATTCTATTCTATTCTATTCTATTCTATTCTATTCTATTCTATTCTATTCTATTCTATTCTATTCTATTCTATTCTATTCTATTCTATTCTATTCTATTCTATTCTATTCTATTCTATTCTATTCTATTCTATTCTATTCTATTCTATTCTATTCTATTCTATTCTATTCTATTCTATTCTATTCTATTCTATTCTATTCTATTCTATTCTATTCTATTCTATTCTATTCTATTCTATTCTATTCTATTCTATTCTATTCTATTCTATTCTATTCTATTCTATTCTATTCTATTCTATTCTATTCTATTCTATTCTATTCTATTCTATTCTATTCTATTCTATTCTATTCTATTCTATTCTATTCTATTTAATCGGAATAGCGTTTTATTATATCGTGGTAGCTGCTATGGAACTCAGCTAACTTTGAACACTGCAGAAATTTGGTCTGGGAAAATATTTTTCAGTTTGGGTAATGCGAGTAGAAAAAAACAGAACCGGTTTCATCTGCAACTTGCTAGCGACGTGCTAGCGAAAAACAAAAAATACTCTAATAAATACTTTATGTAGTCTTTCGGTTGTTTCAACCTTCCACAGTCTTGAAATGAAAAAAAGTTAATTCAAGGAAAATCTATACAAAACACCCAAAAGACCATATCAAGAAGCGAATATCCTCTACAAAATCAAACTTTCAATACTCTCTGCAGCCTATTTGAAAAATAACACCTATTTCGTTCGTTTAAAAATATACGTATGTTTTTTTAAACTAATTCAATTTGAGACAACAATCAAATAAATATAAGCAGCAATCAGACATGCTCAAACACCTACAACGATCCCAATCATAAAGATATCTGTAACAACAAACAAATAAATTATGTACCGTCTAGGTACACATGTAAACCAATACACTCACACGGCGACACAACAGGTTTGGACCGTGGTGTCCTAACCGTAACTCTTCTCTTTGACACTTCCCCACTCTCATAACTCCCGAAGACGCGCGTGTAGGAGTCCTAGGACACAATAATAAGACATATTTCTCGAAGACGCCGTAAAAAACACATGTAGACCCACTTCCAAAAATTAACATATGTAACTCGATAATAAAACTCGGCGTCGGCCGTGCTTGAGAAGAAACAATTGCGCCTGTAGGGAGACACAGTGTTATGTAAATGTAAATACGACTAACGAGAACGAGCGGGACTCACCCACACCAACTACAAAGTAAATTTAATCCACCCCGTGAAAATATACAAACGTATACGTACGCGTTTTCTTTTTTATTGCCACCGGGACGAATGTGCGATTCGACGAGAAATACCGACGGTGTAATGATCAAATGCATAGTAGATGAGATTTCGAACGAATACATGCTTTGAAGGTTTTGCGACATCGGCTTTTACCCACATCCATAATACTTTTGTTGGTAACTATTACTATAGTGGCAGAGCCGAACACTGACTGTCACCACAGATTACAGAATAGTTTATTCTGTAACAAGGTTAGAATGAAAATTCGATGCGAGTGGAAAGTTCCGAGTGCGAGCCGAAGGCGAGCGTGAGGAACCACGAGCATCACGAATTTTGTCAAAATACGTCCACCGACTTTCTCAAAAATGCATTTAAAAGAGATGGAGTCATTTTGTCGCATGCAACATAGGGTAGTAGTCATTTGAAAATAATAGACCAGGCGGGGCTCTATTCTGAAATGTCTACTATCCTATTTCGCATGCGACAAAATATGTCCATCGTCTTTCTCGAAAATTGATTGAAAAGAGATGGAGATATTTTGTAGCATGCAAGTACTGAAACTGACAGCCCAGACATTATCAAATGATTGACGTATACACTTCAAGGACAGTCAAACAGAAAAAAACAATATTTTCAATTCTATGACAGCTCAAATACTACAAAAGAAACTTTTCAGATTATTTAGATTTGTTCCTATAATCATGTATACACATAATGATAGTCTATAACCAACAGTGAATAGGTTCTAGAAGTTCACACATTTATTAAAGTTCTTTTTTCAGTATTGGGGTTGATTTGCTTTTCTATGAAATTAGAAAGAAATTTATTCATTGAGCCATTGTTTATTTCTAGAATGCTCTCTCAAAGGAAACCTGATTTATTCAAGTATAGATACTCAATTCTTGGGGCATCTTTCGGTTCATTCGTAATAATTTTTCTGTTTCATAACAGATGAAATTGGGAACTCGGGTATTAAACTAAAAGATTTGCATTATCTTGAAAAATCGGTCTTGTCATTCTCGTCGTTTTCAATTATTTGGATGGTGTATACAGGGCAATTTAAATTCGACCCCCACCATTGGGATCTCCTAAACTACAGGAGATACGTCGATGCTTGAATTAGGGCAAAGTTGCGTATTCTGGTGCTTAACAAAATACTGTTTTGAAACTTGGAAAATTCCGAGTATTTCCGGAAATATCGGGAAAAAACTGAAAATCGGAATTTTCGTTATTATTTTTTTCTATCGTTATTTGACAACATGGCTCAAAACCAAAAGTACATTTTCATTGATACTTTTTTTCAGCTACACATTTTCATGTTCAGATTAACTATCCGACGTTTCGTCTTCTGTCATTCACCATCAACTTTTTTTTCTGTTATGGGCGCCATATTGTTTTTTTATACAGAAAAATAGTGATTCTCATTCTGATTTCATTGATGTATAATTTGTAATGATTTGCACTTCTGAAACCACAAATATTAAAATAAAATAACTTCATCTGAGATGGTCATGACTCCATCGAATAATTTTGTTTAATAAACACTAGTTGTCAGAACTCATTGAATATCATAAGTTTGCATAAATACTTCAGTCGAAATGTCCTCATTCTCAAATGAAGAAAAACGAGATATGTTGAAACTTTATCATAAATTTGACAGGAATAGTACGAAAACAGCACAAATTTATTTTGAATTATATCCGGAAAGACAACAGCCGGATAGAACATTATTCGAAATTTTGGGCAAACACTTGGCTGAGTACGGTGCGTTTCAAAAACCAAGAATGAAATATGGAAGCAAAATGAAACAAAATATTAGACGTAACTTATTAGCCGAGGTAAAATAATTGTTCATTCCATATTCGAAGAAGTATAATTATTTTTGGTACTTTTTTAGATAAATGCAGATCCTTCCAAATCAACACATCAAGCTTCGGCAGAAATGGATGTGCCACAGACGAGCGTTTGGAGGGAATTCAAAAAAAGTGGTTTGAAATGTTATAAGATACATATTTCACAAAAATTACATACAGGTGATCCTGAGAGAAGGATGGAATTTTGTAGCTGGCTCTCGAATAGGGTTGACCCTACAAACTTCTTGAAAAACATTATTTGGCCGACGAAAGTACTTTTTCGAACTGTGGTGTTTTTAATAGAAATAATGAGCACATTTGGAGTGAAAATAATCCACGACACTCCAGAGAAGTCAGACCACAAGTTCGGTTTTGTTTGAATGTGTGGGCTGGAATTTATGACGACCTAATACTTGGACCTCATTTCATCTCTAATACTTTGAACGGGGAAACCTATCTCCGGTTCTTAAGAAACGAATTCGAAGAATATATGGATACGTTTCCTCTTGTTAATTACAACAGCTGCTGATTTCAGCATGACGGGGCTCCTCCACACAATAAAAGAGCAGTTTGCGAATATGTACACCAAAGATTTCCTAATAGGTGGTTAGGAAATTCTGGACCAGTGAGGTGGCCGGCAAGGTCACCTGACCTTACAGTTTTGGATACTTTCTTGTGGGGCACTTTAAAGAACTATGGAGACTAAGAATATGACACAGTAGATGAACTTAGAGACAATATCATCACACAATTCAGGTCTATCAGAAGAAGGGATATTGTTAGGGCTGTTCTTCATTTGAGACGACGAGCTCGATTATGTATTCAAGAGGAAGGCCATCATTTCGAACACTTGTTGAAATACTTTTTGTGCATCTTTTACAATCTCATGATTTCATTCTTGTTTTTTTAAACGCACCGTACTCAGCCAAGTGTTTGCCCAATATTCCGAATAATGTTCTATCCGGCTGTTGTCTTTCCGGATATAATTCAAAATAAATTTGTGTTGTTTTCGTACCATTCCTTTCAAATTTATAATAAAGTTTCAACATATCTCGTTTTTCTTCATTTGAGAATGAGGACATTTCGACTGAAGTATTTGTGCAAACTTATGAAGTTTAATGAGTTCTGACAAATGGTGTTTATTAAACAAAATTTTTCGATGGAGTCATGACCATCTCAGATAAAGTAGTTTTTTTTAATATATGTGGTTTCAGAAGTGCAAATCATAACAAATTATACATCAATGAAATCAGAATGAGAATCACTATTTTTCTGTATAAAAAAACAATATGGCGCCTATAACAGAAGAAAAAGTTGATGATGAATGCCAGAAGACGAAACGTCGGATAGTGAATCTGAACATGAAAACGTGTAGCTGAAAAAAAGTATCAATGAAAATGTACTTTCGGTTTTGAGCTATGTTATCAAATAACGATAGAAAAAAATAAATACTCGGAATTTTCCAAGTTTCAAAACAGTATTTTGTTAAGCACCAGAATACGCAACTTTGCCCCAATTTAAGCTTCGACGTATCTCCTGTAGTTTAGGAGATCCCAATGGTGGGGGTCGAATTTGAATTGCCCTGTATAAAGAAGACGAACCATACAAGAAAGTTGACCAGGTTGAAATAGAACGCAAGTTGAACAGGAGATAAGTCAAAGCTGAGCGAACGGAAGTGATAATAGCAGAAGATATAGGTTCAACTTTGAGTCAGCGAATTGATAGACCTTTGTGGTGAATGCTAGCAGAGTATTTGAGTTGTCGGAGTTTATTGTTGATTGTGAAGTTTCAAATAAACGATTCATTCATTCATAGTCCAAAATTTATGTAGTCTGACGTTCGGGCCCAGACACGCAATATAATTTTTAAAAAAATTAGCTAGGTCATGAAAAACTATAAGGATTTGTTAAAATAGCCTTGCAAATTATTGGGAAATACAATATAAATACAAAAAATCTATATGGAAAATCATATTCCTCAAATGATCGTGATATTTCTTGTTTGATATTTTGCTGACTGACTTCCATCAATACACTTATTTTAGGAAAAGGTTGGTTCCGGTTCTCTGATCTCAAGATGTGCACGCTGAGAGCGGTATTGTAATTAGCCATCAGACTCGGCCATATTACTAATTAGATTGGCCAACCGTGTAGCGACTTCACTCAAATTTGGGCCTAATGAGTTGAACCCGATGATTCAAAAGATTGCGATCAGAAAGGACTCGGGAAAAATTAAGTAAATTCGTCTGGTGACAACTGATATAGTGAAAGTTTACCAGCAATTTCCTTTCATGATGGCTTTAAAATATCAATATATATATATATAGGGTGTTAGATAGTACACAATAAAAAATTACCTCGAGTGAAGAGTTTTAGAGGATTATTCAATACTTGATTTTTAGAGTGAAAATATTGTGGGAAATAACTGGAGGATAATTTTAACTCTAAATGTTCACTATGGAAAATTGCAAACGTTTTCATCTACTAAGATTATTTTTTGAATCTACAACTACTACTACTACTAATTGCAAATCCACACTCCGAGTGTAAAACGCACTCTACAATAGAGTTGAAAGAAATACATTTGATACAAGGAGTTTATCCTTACTCATTTACAAAGAACCCTGACATTTACACCAAGGGGATTACTCAAGTTTGTGGTATTTGGCTCTCAAGTATAGAATAAGTCCAAGAGAAATACGTTAGACTTCAATCTTTAAAAAAGTTATGTCTTGAGATATTGCGTCTACACGACATATTATTTTAAACTATAACTATAATATCATGACATCAGGAGAGTATCTCTATCCCTCATAACATCGTATTTGTCGAATAGATATCAAGAAGTCAGTAGCAATAATTGCATTTCGAATTTTAAACTTGTTGAACATGGTGTTCCCCAAGGATCAGTATTGGGACCACTTCTGTTCATAATTTATGTAAATGACATCAGTTATTTCATGCACCATACAAATCTGTTTTGTTTGCCGATGACACTACTTTTATTTACTCCGACAAAAATGGAACTGAACTATCTAGAATATCAAATGAAGTCGATGAGAAGGCAGACAAATCAACTCAACTCGAACTGAATACGGATAAAACGCAACAGTCACAGTTTTTAACAAGCTCTGCTACAACAAATGCAGACAGCGTTGAATTACTTGGGTTAGTTGTCGATAGTACGCCCACTTGGAACTGTCATATTGACCAACTGAACAAAAAACTTTCAAGAACACTTTTCTTATTGCATCAGTTGAAAAAGGTGTGTCTTTCATTCTCGCATTAGCTATGGTGTTATACTCTGGAGCAACTCAAATGGAGCTTTGAAAAATTTTAAATTGCAGAAAAAAGCTCTCACAATAATAACGAACTCTGGTTATAAGACCATTGTCAACCAACCTCTTTTCTTGAAACTTAGAATAATGCCATTTCCCACTATGTTTTTGTACAACGTTCTTATAGAAATTCATGAAGAATCAACTTCATTAATTAAGCAATCAGACCTCCATGATCATAATAGCAGACAATGTAACAAAATTCGTACAAATCGATTCGTTTGAGTAAATCACAAAAGAACACTCTGGATTTCAACCTCTACAACTGTCTTCCCGATAATTTAAAAGTTCTTAATATGTCTAAATTCAGAAGAACAATAAAAAATTATCTTTTGAGGTTTTGCTTATATTCTGGCAAAGAATACGTGAACCATTTTAAATGTTTATAATGTCAACAAACTCATCCATTTTTGTTTTTTATTTTTATACCTTGTATTTGTGTTCTTTTGCTTGTTTCTGTTTGTTTTTATTTGTTTTTATTCTTTTTATTTACCTTCTTAAATTTTTCAACTGACCATTACTTTTATGCTATATTTTGACTTGCTATTAACGTTTTATTATGTAACGTAGTGAAACGAATAAACTAAACTAAACTAGTAATTTCTAAAATCAAAATAAATCTCACTAAAATTCCTATTGTTTTCAAAGTGTTGATCAGATAGGTAATTTTAATTTTTACGTAATAACTATTATGACTTTATTTTTAATAATTTCTACCTTTTTATCTATTTTTCATAAACCTGTATTTTTTTGGACGTGCTACAAACATATCGAAAATGTAAATGTAGTTAAATAAATAAATCAAAATTTATTAAATTTGAACTTGCCGACAATTAATTTCTTTTCTTTCAGACAATGTAAGTCCTGAACCACTTTAGAGTAAGTAATTCAAGCGATTGATTATAGATGCTCACTCTTTTGTGATGAAAGCGAATAATGTAACAGATAAAAGTAAAATATAAATAATAATAACAAATATAATGATAATAATAATAAAGTTTATTGACCATGAAATAAATTACAAGAGTGTGTATAAACAAGTGGTGGGTACCACAGAAGCTTTGGTTCCAAAGAAACCGTCGCTTGTACGTGTCTTCATGTTGTGTAAGTTCCATCATAATACGTATGTAGGCTTGATTACTGAATAAACAAACATTATTCGTTATGAAAAAACTCGAAAATATGAATGTATAAAGTTATAAAATATGAAAATGAAAAAATGTAAAATTGTAACAATGTAAAAGTGTAAAAATTTAAAAAATGGAAAATTGTAAAAATGTATAATTGTAAAAAATTTTAAAATGTGAAAATGTAAAATGTAAAATTGTTAAAATGTAAAATAGTTGAAATATAAAATGTAAAAATGCAGAAGTGTAAAAACGTAAAATCTAAAAATTATAAAATATGAAAATGTAATATGTAAAATTTTAAATTATAAAAATATAAATGTCTCAATGTATTTGCTTACTTCTACCTAGTTCAACTCGAATAGAATATCATATCGACGTCGATTCATTCACAAATCAGAGGAAATTACCATCACCCGATCCACGCAGAATTTTGCCGCCATTTAGCTGTAGGATACTGCTGCGAAGGAAAGGAAAATTGAATAATCGTAGCGCCAAATTACCGATAGAAGGTAAGGCAATGGAATCGAAATTTAATAAAGGTGATTGAGCGTGTTATAGTTGATAATGAGCATTACAGCCAAAGTGTCGAGACAGTTTGACGAAGATCAAAGGTGGATGACTCCAGACCAGATACGTCACAGCGCGTCGATAGATCGTGGAGTGGGATATGCAAGTGTTTGATGTTAATAAAAATTGGAAAATAGAAAATTGTTTAAAAATGATACTTTTGTCAAAAAATTCAATATATCAGAAGTATTATTTAATTTAAAGAAGTAGTTTTACGTCTTTAGTTAAATTAAATTCGAAAATGCATTTATGGCAAATCATATGGGAAAATTAAAATCAGAACTGAATTAAAAAAAAATAATGAGATCCCGGTTTCGAATCCCGGTTGATCCAATTTTTAAAATCAGTTCTGATTTTCATTTTCCCGTCTGATATGCCGTAATAGTAATTTATGTATTATGTCCGGACGAGTGGACCAAATTCTATGTTGAGCGTTAGAGAGTGAGTCCTGGAAGTCTGCGAGTCCAAAAAACTGTTTTCGGACGTGTTGCGTACTCTATATTTTCGGCAACCATGTAGAATAACAAATCGATGAAACGCATTTAGTCTAAGAGACTTAAAGAGGTCGACCTTCACCCATCTGTTAACCGGATGAAACATACTTTTTATGAAATTACATAAAAAGGTGGTCATGACTATATACAGTGAGTTAAAAAAATTTGCACCATATGGAAACTTTTGTATTATCGATTTGTCAGAAAATTTTATTCTTCATGGTGCATTACGGAATACTTGTTCGAGTTATCAAAATTCTAAATTTCCGACCGGTGTACAGGGGGGAACAAAAAATAGAATTTTGATCAAGAGTAAACTACGCTGGCTGTGATTCCAAATTTGAATATTTCGAACATTTTGGTTCTCATTTGTATTATACAGGATTGCCCACGAAGTTTAGGACAGGGAATATCTCGGAACTCGAAAATAGTGGAGAATTGCAATTTTAGGGTTCTGAATAGAAGCAATTGGTGCAGCTTTTTTTGATATTATGTTACCCAATCAGCTTTTTGTTTTCGGTCACGTGACATCAGATTCAAAATTATTAATGAGATACCCTGTATATTTTGGCATTTTTATGTTCCTCCCGATGGAACAATCTCAGCAAACTATCACACTTGTGGTCTAAAACGACCAATTCAAAAAATGCAGGTACCTCAATATCCTCTGTCCCACGACGCAACGTCTGAAACGAGCAATTGCCAAATTATTTAGATTTGGGGTCACCCTGTGTATTAGGGCAGTCCTATATTTTATGTGTTGATTAAAACAAGGCAAAATTAAATTAATCATCCATATTTTATTAAAAATCGTCGGTGGACAAAGGATATTGAAGTACCTGTATTTCTTGAATTATTCGCTCTAGACCACAAGTGTGATGGTTCGTTGAAATTGTGTCATCGGGAGGAACATATAAATGCCAAAATATACAGGGTGTTCCGTTAAAGATTTTGAATCAGATGTCACGTGACCGAAAAAAAAAGGCTCATTGGGTAACATAATATCGAAAAAATCTGCAACAATTGCTTTAATTCAGAACCCCAAAATAACAATTCTCCACTACTTTCGAGTTCCGAGATATTCCCTGCCCAAAACTTCGTGGGACACCCTGTATATTGAAATTAGAACAGAAGATAGGTACCAACAGAAATATTATAATTCTTAGTTATATTAATATTTATATTAAAATTCGAGCACTTCCCGGCCTAGTCCAGAAAGTACGTACCTACTTTCCGGACTAGGCCGGGAAATGCCTCTTTCCCAGAGAAAAAGTGTCCGGGAAGTAAACACTTCCCGGAAGGAAAAACATATTTTTGAAATTATTAAATTTGTTTCATCTGGAATTTATTTTGGTCTGTTCAGATTATTACTTATATTTATCACAGAATTCACAGAGATCAGCTATAATGATTATACATAGAAAATATCACCAGAACATATTGAAAGGAGAAAATCTGCTGAAAATGACATATCGGACTTTGCCGAAACGTAATGAAAATGAGGACCAAAAATACATAACACAAAGAGAAACCCGAGAAAATAGATCACTATATAGGTACAGTACTTGCCATAAAGTATGTAACATATGGAAAAAAGTTTTTGTTTGAAGTATCGGAAAAAATTTTGGCACGTGTAACGAGATCACTGGTAATGCAATCAACTGAAAAAAAAAACTGGAGCTAAATGACAACATATCGAAAAAAGTATGTTTAGAAGGGATTCAGTTTCATGGTCATGTACAGAGTTTTAAGCAAGAATCTGACAACATTGAAAATGAATTGTTTTTCAGTGTTTTCTCCTTGCAAATTTCAATATTTTTTCTTCTAAATAACTCGACTTCAGGGTAGGTAATTCGATGATTTTTCGATTTCAGTTCCTCCAAAAATCGATTAAAATAAATTCTGAATGCTTAAGCATCTCATTTTCTAAATGAAAAATATGTTTTTATCTATATACAGTAATGAAGCTCAGTAGCATGATAAAGGTAATGCAACTTTTTTGATATACCAGAAATTCCGTACCTTGAAATTTAAACAATGGTGGAAACTAAAAGTTCATATCTGAAACAAATAAGTAAAATAAGAATAAAAACAACTGTCCTCTTTAAAATTCTTTGAAATTCAAACAAATAAGCCCTCCTATTTTAATCAAAAATAATTAAATTATGGCAGGTACCTAGCGAAAGTTATGTAACCCTGTCCGAATTGATACTTTTTAATGTTTTCTAAAGCAAAACTTAAAGCTCAATTCGAATTTCAAAATGAAATATCATTAAAAGTGTTTCCCAAATAAGCCAACTCTTTGAATGGTACAGTAGGTATATGTGTGTATATTGTTTCGTGTGGCACTATATGATTTTAGGTGACAATTGTTATATGGTAAAAAAAATTGTTCATATGGTTGAATGAAAATTGATGTATATAAATAGATTGATTTATTAATTTTAATCAATTTTTTTTATATTAATGCCCTGGCTACTTTAATAATACCTTTGCTCTTGCGATACTCACCTTTGTCGGTACCTTCAGTTCCAGATTCAACTCAGTCGGTACGCCAATGAACATGATCGAATCTCTTGATTCCTTGGGCTTGTCAGTAATATGAATTTCAAATATGATATAGAAAATTGTGCCAAAAGAAATCAAATAAAATTTAAAATGTGAACTTTCAATTTTATAAACTACAGATTCAAAGCAACGGTAAACAAAAGTGTTGAAACTTGAATGTCATTTTGAAAATCAATCACACCTACTGGCTTCTCTACGATTAATTTTAAAAATTTCTCCTAATAGAGACAAATCATTTGAGTACTAAAAATCATATGTATTATGAAAAGTGTCTATCTTCACTGATTTATTTTCATGACCACAGTAGAAAAGTTACTAAAAACAAGAGTAAGTATTTGACCTCACAAAATAATTTTTAAATTGAATTGTTAATTTTAATAATGGAAAATTAACGAAAAACACTTTGAATGTTTATTTTTGTGTGTGTACTATTGATAGAAGTCTCTGTCTTTGATTATTGTTGTGAATATTAACAGATTCACTTGAAGATTTGAGGAAATGAAGAAAAATATAACATTTGTCTCATTAATAAAAATAAAAAGAGGCTTAGTTTATTCATTACTATCAATTTTGGATTTCACTCCATTTTCAAGTAACTGATATCAGTTACAAAATTTAAGAAAATACAAATATAACTTTTGTCTAACGTCAACTGACTTTTGATTCATTTATGACGATCGGGTTCGGCTTGTAAACCATTTTCAAGTAACTGATATCAGTTACAAAATTTAAATATAGAGAAAAATGTTACTTTTGTCCAATTTCCACTGAGTTTTGTTTTATTTGTCGCGACCGGTTTCGGTTCACACAATTTTTGAGTAACTGCTATCGTTTACTTGAAAAGATGAAACCGGCAGTAATAAATGAACCAAGAACTCAGTGGAAATTAGACCGGTTTCAGATTTTCAAGTAACTAATTTCAGTTACTAGGAAAAGGTGTAAAATGCAAGACCGGTTGTAACAAATGAAACAAGACAAAAGTTTTAAAAAATATATTTTTCAGTTCTGTCCTTGATACTAGTTACGTAAAAATCGTGTGAAAACAAGACTGAATGGAAATTAGACAAAGGTTATTTATGTATTTTCTTCAATTCTGTAACTAATATCGGTTACATGAAAATGAAGTAAAAGCCAAAACCGGTCGTAAAAAATTAACCAAAACAAGTTATAGATTTCTTCATTCTATAATTATATGAATTTCCACAAGACAAATGAATCATCAATCGAACACGTCACTGACTGACAGAACTGGCAGTGTCAAGTCGAAATCTGTAGTTTGGGAACGACCTGGTCTCAACTGCTGGTCAACGGATATGTTAGACCATTGACAGCTTGGAATTCAAATGTAGCTCTGTAAAAAAATTATTTCATTCGATAATACTGAAAATTTGGAGCTAGAAAGAAAACTTGCTTGGTGAATTTTTCCATTGTTATCTCTACTCCTGGATACGATCCTGGACTTTCTCAGTCTCATTTATAATTATAAGTATATCGTACAAACAACATGCTTCGTAGAATTATTAAGTTTGCTCTCAAACCATGTTATCAACTTTGATGT
This sequence comes from Chrysolina oricalcia, assembly GCA_944452925.2. Lineage (NCBI taxonomy): Eukaryota > Metazoa > Arthropoda > Insecta > Coleoptera > Chrysomelidae > Chrysolina > Chrysolina oricalcia. Next base: position 64,840,685 of record OX101812.2, read on the forward strand.
CACTCTGAATGACTACTTTATGACAGGAAGGTCACATTGTTGTTATCTGCAAACTTCTTGCATTATTCTATGGGAACATAATTATGTTCTTTAATATAACAATGATATCCTCTCTGATGATGGTAATTTGAACGCTCTTCGGGCCCAGGATAACGATTATTTTTTCTCACTTTTTTTAAATGCTTTCTCATAATTAAAATGTTCCTGAGGTAATTGTTGGAAATTGCTGAACTGTGTAAGCATAGTGTATGTAAGCCTTGAAAAGGTTGAAGGTACTTCACATCGACCAAGTATGATCTTAGCAAAGTATTTGACTTCATCGCGCACGACTTACTTAATTCAATTTCATTCAATTCAACAACTGAACGCAAATTAATTATGAACAAAATTTATTTGCCTTTTCAACAGGAATATACAAGATGCCCCAGAATGAAGGGGACAAACTCTGATGGCAGGTGAGTATAACCTGAGTTACAGGGTGAAAGTGACAAAAAATATGTTTTCCAGAATAACTCCATGACGACTCAATTGTTCTTAATGAAATTGGTGTGTCATTTGATAGCGTTCAGTTCGAAAATTCAATGTTAATAAAGTGTTCCCCAAACAGGGGCGTATGACCATTCCACTGTCTTAATATAGATTTTGCCTTCTCTTTCTTCATTCACAGTATTTTCTGTAAAAAAGAGGAATAGGTTTCATCATTGAAAATGTAAATGGTTTTGAATATTTGAAGTTGAATAAGTTGCTCTGTTCTTTGTTTTGAAACTCGAGTATTTCAATAAAATTTCAAAGGATTTCTGTCAGTTGAATTCCATAAAAAAAAATTATGCTGAACGTTTTTTCAAATCGCGTTATCCACCAAATTATTGTTTTTATATTTATTATGTTTTTATGTGAATCAAATTATTCTGGGAATGAAAAAATAATGAAGTTATCAAGAACTCCTCGAGAGAAGCTTTGAATTTTTTGTTTTCGGTGTAGTACAACTGAGAGAAAACATTCAAACGAATAAACTAATTCTAATAAAATAACCAACAGATAGTTTTCATACCATAGTAATTCAAATATTTGTGTCATTTATGATAGAAGAATTTTTTTAAGGAAAATTCCCCCACATTCAAAGCAGATAAAATAGCAAAGCAACTTCTCAAAATAATCAACAATGAGTCTCCATATACAAGGAAGCTTTCCATCCCAATTTTTCGGACTTAAAATGAAAATTTGGAAAAACGCTCGAAGATGTCGATTTTTTATTTGAAGGCAGACATTTTGAATAGTTTGTGAGATAAAGGACCCCGCAAACTCCTTATGGAATTAGGGTCCCGGTGGATTTTTTTGAATTTTTGGTATGATGTAGTCCATGTGATTCTCAACCAATTTTACCATTGCGCCAACTTAAAAAAATGAACAGTTTTGCTGCTAGGGGGCGTTGAAATCACCCCTTTAGACAGATTAGACATTTATTTTTGAACCCAGTAACAATATTTTCACTTGTTTCATTGTTGCTAATGTTGCACAATATTGTGCTAATTTATAAAAAAAAATCTTATCCCCTCCCATTTTCCCCCAACTTCTATTACGAAACGCAAAAAAAATATTTCTCGAGTGCCTTTAAATGAATCGACGAACGTTTAAATATGCCTAAATAAGGCAAATTGCAATTTTTTATGATTATCCCCCCACCCCCCAAATGACACAAAACGAAAAAATTTCGGTGGATTTTTCTGAATTCTTGATATGATGCAGTTCAAGTTATTTTGAATAGAAATAAATTGGGTAACAAACCCCAAAAATGAATAGTTTTGATGCTAGGGATCGTTGAAATCATCCCTTGCTCAGAATAGACTATTATTCATTATTATAGGCGGAAATGATAGCTCTACGTATTTTAGTTTAGATTATGCTGATCAATTGTGTAATTTTTTATAAATTGAAAATCTAAAACCTCCCCCTTACCCCCTTCCCTTATTTTAAAACACAAAAAAATATATTCCCTACTGCTTGTAAATGATTTATCAAAATAAATGTTTAGTTAGCTGAGGAAATCGTACAGTTGTTTAATTTCACCTTTCCCTCCCTTCAGAAAAATATTGGTTGAGTTCGCTGACTTCTCATTAGGGCGCATGTTTTTTGAATATCAATTAATTGGGCGAATATCGTGAAAATAAAAAAAATTTAGACATCCGCAATTTGAATTTGAGGTGGTGCCTGAATTAATTTTTTTCGTGTTCTGAAATAGGGGTTGGGGGTAAGGGGGAGGTTTCAGATTTTCAATTTATAAAACTTTACACAATTGTTCGGCATAAAATAAAACAAAAATACGTAGAGATATTGTTTCCGCCTATAATAATGAATAGTCTATTCTTAGCAAGGTATGATTTCGACGCCCCCTAGCATCAAAACTATTCATTTTTGGGGTTTGTTACCCGATCTATTTCTATTCAAAATAACTTGAAGTGCATCATATCAAAAATTCAGAAAAATCCACCGAAATATTTTCGTTTTGTGGCATTTGGGGGGTGGGGGGATAATCATAAAAAATTGCAATTTCCCTTATTTAGGCATATTTAAACATTCGTCGATTCATTTAAAGGCACTCGAGAAATATTTTTTTTGCGTTTCGTAATAGGAGTTGGGGGAAAGGGGAGGGGGTAAGATTTTTTTTATAAAACAGCACAGTATTGTGCAACATTAGCAACAATGAAAAACAAGTGAAAATATTGTTACTGGGTTCAAAAATAAATAGTTTAATCTGCGCAAGGGGTGATTTCAACTGGAACCCAAATTCCATAAGGAGTTTGCGGGGTCCTTTGACGTGTACTAACTAACGTGTATTATTGAAAATTATTTGGTATTTTTATCAAGGGAGAGAATTCTGTATCGATTTTACTCCTACTGAAACAAAAGTCTATTTCCAAGATCATTTGATTGTCGACGAAATTGAGGTAAAATAATAGGGCCGTAAAGAACTTGATAGGGTTCAAAAATAAATAGTTTAATCTGCGCAAGGGGTGATTTCAACTGGAACCCAAATTCCATAAGGAGTTTGCGGGGTCCTTTGACGTGTACTAACTAAGGTGTATTATTGAAAATTATTTGGTATTTTTATCAAGGGAGAGAATTCTGTATCGATTTTACTCCTACTGAAACAAAAGTCTATTTCCAAGATCATTTGGTTGTCGACGAAATTGAGGTAGAATAATAGGGCCGTAAAGAACTTGATAAGACCTTTGAAAACACGGATGGCACGCCCCTTTATCCTATTCACATTTTGAGGGATGAGCTATAGGGTTAAAGTAGTAGGGATGGAAAAAACTGAAAATTAAGTGTCAAATTAATGTCGATCTGATAGCTCAAGTTGGTAACTGCACATTTATTTACAAACTAGTACGGTCAGGCGCGTGCCTGAAGGGGGGGGTAATGACTATGACATTGAGAAAAAAATCAAACATTCCTTATTTTCAACTTAAAAAATGATGATGGAGACACAACGATGGGCTTTCACACCTGTCTTCTAGTCAGAAGCTTCTATAGCTTCTAGTCACAACATTAAATTATAATATTTGCAATCAGAATGGCGCATTATTATTAATTCATACTATTCTGCAAATTCAAGTGACATTACCGGTATCTGTCGTTTCGGCAGAACGCAGTTTCTCGTCTTTAAGAAGACTGACAACCTATATTATATCAACCATTTCGGACACTCGTTTAACAGAACTTGCCTTGGTGAATATACAACGGCATAAATAAATTAATTATTTAGTGCTAGAAAACAAAGAAATATGGAATTTACAATTTGATACATTCATCTGTTATACGAGGATATATTGAAAAATTGTTAGCCTACTATAGAACCAAACAAAATTTCAATGTCAAAATATTTTATTTCTCAACATATTCTCCTCTTGATTGGATACATTTATTACAGCTAACCTGCAACGTCTCTAGACCTTACAAAAACAAATATTTCTTCTTGCTCTGCAAACCAGACCTCCAAAGCTTTTATTACCTCCTCATTGGAAGAAAATTTACGACCTTTCAAACTTTTTTTCAGTTGAGGATAGAGATGATAGTCGGACGGAGCCAAATCTGTTGAATGAGGGGGGTGTTCTAGTAATTCAAACCCTAAATAACGAATTTTTTGCATGGCAACATGAGATTTGTGTGCAGGGGCGTTGTCCTGCAAAAACAAAACACCTTTGGATAGCTTTTCGTATCTTTTCTCTTTAATTTTTTCCCGTAGAGTGGTCAGTAATGTCGAATAGTAATCTCCAGTTATTGTTCTACCCTTATCCAAGAAATCAATCATGATTACTCTATGGCAATCCCAAAAAACTGATGCAAGAACTTTTTCAGCAGATTTTTGGGCACGAAACTACTTAGGTCTTGGAGAACCGGAGTGTCGCCATTTCATCGATTGAGGCTTTGTTTCTGGATCGTAGAAATGTACCCAAGTCTCATCCATAGGAACAATTCGGTTTAAGAAGTCTACATCGTTTTCAAATCGAGCACAGATCTAACGCGATGCCACTACCCTTGCACGCTTTTGGTCAACATTTAAACATTTGGGGATCCATTTTGCAGCAATTTTTCTCAGGTCCAAATTGACGTGAACTATATGATGAACGCGTTCGTATGAAATATTCAGTGCTTCAGATATCCGTTTTAGCCCAATTCGACGGTCTGTTAAAATCATGTCATGAACTGCATCGATATTTGCGGGGACTGACACAGAAACTGGCCTTCCCGATCGGTCATCTTCAATGGAAAATTTACCTCTTTTGAAGCTTGCAGTCCAATTTTTCACGGTCGCATAAGAACGACATTGATCACCAAGGGTATTAAGCATATCTTCGTAAATCTGCTAACCTCTAAACCCTTTTAAATACAGGTACTTGATGATGGCTCGATACTCCAATTTTTCGATTTTCACAATTTCGGTGGACATATTTTTTCTTTTAATTTATTGCGTAACTCTGGTTTACTTTTTTGACGTCAAACTTTACACTGACACTTCTAATAAGTTATTGTTCGTTGCTATGGTAACACAATATTTTGTTTGTGCAGGGAACATGGTCTAGGCTAACTGGATATCAATACATCCTCGTAGGTAACTTGTTTTTGTTATTTTGTCTGTTTTGTTATGTTTATATATTTTTATTACATTCTCTCATTTTTGAGTTATTGATTTCGTTTCAAAGAATTTTCTGTTTATTTATTTTTAGTTACAGAATTACTTATTTTTTAAATATCATTTTAGTTCTGAATAATATTCTGTTCATTTATTTTCGAGTTACTGTTTCCGTTTCGAAGAACATTTTTTCTGTTATTTATTTTCAGTTAAACGTTTTCTTATTTTTGAGTTATTGTTTTCATTTTGAAGGATATTCTGTTTATTTATTTTTACATTTTCTCATATTGGAGCTATTGTATTAAGAAACATTTTGTCAATTTATTTTTTTAAAGAATTGAATATGAATGCCCTAGTGTTACTGAAGTTTAAGTTTTTTAAACGTTGTAAATATTGGGCCTGAAATGGGTTATTACCCCCCCTCATGTTATTACCCTAGGCACGCGCCTGAGTACGGTTGTTTATATTCGATAGCAAATGCATGCTGAGGTCGGTAAAATGTTCTAAACTCTTAGTGAGTAACTGTAAGCATGATACCAAAAAATGAAGCTAATTGAAGTTGGTTGTGGCTAATAAATTTCAATATTGAGGATTCATCGGAGATTGCAGAAGTGCTGTTCATGATAATTATATCTGGCATGGAACAACCTTGACATATAATCAATGCTTCCGTAATATCATTTGGCATTTGGATGGTGAATCTACAGGGCAATAATTGGCGACTAGTGACTACGGCCGGTTTGGGTACAGGGGAATTGATGTATTAAACGTCGGGTACGTGGACATAATTGTACCCCAAAATGTAATTTCTGTTATTGTTATACCAATGAAAAATGAGATGATCGACGCCTGTGTTGAATTACCACAGTGAAGCTTTACAAAAATATATGTTCGACCAAATAAATTTATAATTATCGTTTGGTGTAAACAATACGAAGTACCTACCGAATTCTTGGATCTTTATGCATTGAAGAGTGCATATAATGCTTTGTCTTCTCATATAAATTATGGGGAAATTAATCTCATTCTGTGAGAGTATCTTTATTGCAGAAACACACTATTAGGATGATATTGAATGCTGACTTCAGAATACGTTGTTATCCTTTATTCATAAAGAGTTTTAACTTTACTTTCGTTGTTGATTCATAATACTATTTTAGAAATACTTACAAAAAATCTTACTCTACTAGACATTTGGATGTTCATGATTATAGAACTCGAAATCTGCTCGTACCAGCTCGATACAGATTATCAAAGTCTCAGAAAAATATATTGAACGTCAATTTATATAATCATTTACCACAGGATTACAAGTTGCTCAACTTCTATTCATTCAAAATGAAAACTTATTCATTATTTCTTCAGAGTTGTTTTTATAGTAAAGAAGAATATATTAATTTGAATTTTTCCTGATGTTAAATATATTGTTTTCATTACTAGTTATATTTAAGTATATTATATCAACTTATGTCTACCTGTTCAGTCAGATATAGATATATTTGTTGTTTTTGTCTGCATACAACTTCATACCGGATATTCCCCATTAGGATGGCCTATTAAACTATCTGGAGAACCAAAAAGGATATGTTTTCCATATTTCGGTAACTATCATGGTGTGCTGTTATCTAGCCTTCAAAAATATTTTCACCGAATTTTTGCCACATCTACATTTTATAGACATCAACTTGGATATTTCAATGGAACACCATATCTATTATATCAATTTTGAATTCTGCTTTAAAATCGAAATCGAAATTTTTGTGAAGAATGTCTTATACCCGAGCCTATGCCTATCTCCCACCGTACATTAAATATCAATCATTTAGTATTTTTTTATGACCAAAACAAGATAATGAAAAAATTCATATCGCATGACTCAACTAATACACCGAAAACAAGTTCTGGCATCGTCCACGTAAGGTGTGGTGGTTTTCAATTCATCGATGGATCTTACTTCATATAGAGTATCTGAAAAATACTTCCCCGTTCGTATTTTTGATGAACACTTTAACTCATTTTTTGCAAATGGAACATATTATCTAATTTTTTTAATCCATCTAACTAGTTTGAATTGACTATGTCCTATACATATCTCCCACCGTTTATGGGATATTAATAATTTTATAATTTTTGACGTCTGAGCAAGAATAAAATTTTAAGTAGGTATAACATTTGGTGAAAAATCTATGAAATTGCAAATATGAGCTTCATGTTTTTTGAAAAAGGTTGTATGAAATACATGAAAATTCTTTCATTCTGGGTGTATGACAGATATGAGTAACATGACTAAGTTGACAGTTTGAAGTATGAAAAATGAAATTACTTAAATTCGTTCGACATAAGAGACAACATATTGTAAACTTTACTTGGCAATTAAAAGCTCCGAAAGAACATCTTACTCTGTGTTCCAGTTCCTTTTTTGTATTCACAGGTGTTCTATACTCTGTAGATATATTTAACATATTTCTATTGTATTTGTCTACTAAGTAGTATTTATTCTATTTTTTATTATCTACCTGACCTGCCATAACATAATAATGTAACGTCAAATAAAATCTATCTATCAAGACAGCCGAGAATGGTTATCTATATCGGGTCAGTAATTTCTTCCGATGAAAAATTAATTGGAATATTTTCATCCCAGTAATTAATATTGTTATATTGACTATCATTCCCGATAATACTACGACGTCATCAACTACACTCTTTGGGCAGTCTCCCGTATATCACTGTTCGTTATCATCAATATTTCTTCTAACTAGTCGGCACTTCTCTAGTATGTACGTTTATCTGGGTTCGAAAACAGTGCTATAACTTTTGTAACCGTAACAGTTGTTGTAACTTAAATCCCAATTAAGTTTTATCGTATTCTCTCGCCTTTCGCGTTAAAGTGGGCGTGGCTGCGATGATGGCATTCGAATCAGATAAACTGTAATTTGTTAATGAACACAACCGAATAAATAGGCAGAGCCCGGCTCTACAAATTGACCCTGTTATTTGACACACCGAGCTTATTGATTCAATTTATAGCTCTAATATTACAATCGGAGTATTATTATGATGTGGTGTTGGCGGATAGTGGCTGTGTTGTTCTCTATTCCAAGAAAATTTTACTCAAGACCTTATAAATTGGTTTCTTCTCGTTGGATATAATTATTGAAGTAAAACAACGGAAACCATCAACATAAAATGTTCAGAACATTTTTTGTTCTAAATTTGTTCGTTCTGTCTACCAGCTGTACCCCTACTAGCATAAGGAGTCTTCTTATTCTATATTCAATATTGAAGGAAAAATAAGAAAAGTCTTGAGGATGCAGTCAAAAATACTGGGCTGTTTAAAAGTATACTCTTTGTCATTTGGTCGAGCTTTCGGAAATGTTCATTTGTTTTATCAAGACATTAAACTTGAGGTTTTTAGTAAAAAGTCATCATTGATGAAGAACAAACGAAGGAATCTTTCATCATGATGGAAAACATCCACTTTCAGTTTTGGAAATAATAAATATAATTTAAAACTTTTTTAAAAAACATTTACGTTACAACAAACGCGAAAAGCATGTGTTTTCCCAATATTCAATAATTTCTTTATTTATTTAACAACGTTACATATTCGAAATGTTTGCAGCACGTAAAAAAATTAAAGTGTATAAAAAAATAGATAAAAAGGTAGCAGGTACTAATTATTAAAACTAAATTCATAATAGTTATTACGAAACAATTAAAATAAACTGATTGATCGACACATACAAAAAAATTATTTGGTATGTTCACACATTTATTTTGATTTTGTAAATAACTAACATATTCAATGAAAGAGTAGATGCAAATCTTGAAAGATATATCTTTAAGTACCCCCGTAAAGCTAGCAGAACCACTATGGAATTTTCAAAATTTTTTTAGGCCATAATTTTAGGCTAATTTATTACCCTATTCCCAAATTTTTTGCTCTTCAATTGTGAGAGATATCGCGGGTTCTGCTAGCTTAACGTTAAGCTGGCAGAACCAAACCGCCAAACGAATGATTATGAAAAGTCTAAGCACATCATAATTTTAGGCTCATTTTAGGCTCACGTTTAAACCCATTGCCGATTTTTTTGGAAGTCGTTTTTTAAAAAAAATTCCGGGTTCTGCTAGCTTTACCGTTAAGCTAGCAGAACCCAACCTTAAAAAAGCAACTCAGAACAAATCCAGTTGGACAATAATTTTAGGCTCTATTCAGGATAATTTATTACCCGATTATAAATTTTTCTGCTATTCAGTCGAAGGAGAAATCATAGGTTATGTTAGGTCAACATTGAGCTGGCAGTATCAAAAGGCTAACCGAATCGTTATGGAAAATCTGATCGCACCATTAATTTTATGCTCATTTTAGGCTCACGATTGAACCCTTCGCCGATTTTTTTGGAATTCGTTTAAAAAAAAATCAAATCCTGGGTTCTGCTAGCTTTACCGTTAAGCCAGCAGAACCCAACCTTAAAAAAGCAACTTAGAACAAATCCAGTTGGACAATAATTTTAGGCTCTATTCAGGCTAATTTATTACCCAATTATAAATTTTTTTGCTCTTCAGTTGGAGGAGATATCATAGGTTGTGTTCTGCTAGCTTAACGGGAAAGCTAGCAGAACCCAGGATTTTTTTAAAACAAATTTTAAAAAAATCGGCGATGGGTTCAAACGTGAGCCTAAAATGAGCCTAAAATTATTTTGCGATCAAATTTTCCATAACGATTCGGTTAGCCTTTTGGTACTGCCAGCTCAGTGTTGAGCTCCTCCAAATTAAGAGCAAAAAAATTTATAATTGGGTAGTAAATTAGCCTGAATAGAGCCTAAAATTATTGTCCAACTGGATTTGTTCTGAGTTGCTTTTTTAAGGTTGGGTTCTGCTGGCTTGACGGTAAAGCTAGCAGAACCCACGGGTTCAAACGTGAGCATAAAATGAGCCTAAAATTATGGTGTAATCAGATTTTCAAAAACGATTCGGTTAGCCTTTTGGTACTGCCAGCTCAGTGTTGAGCTAACACGACCTATGATTTCTCCTTCAACTGAAGAGCAAAAAAATGTATAATTGGGTAATAAATTAGCCTGAATAGAGCCTAAAATTATTGTCCATCTGGATTTGTTCTGAGTTGCTTTTTTAAGGTTGGGTTCTGCTAGCTTAACGGTAAAGCTAGCAGAACCAGGATGTTTTTAAAAAACGAATTCCAAAAAAACCGGTGTTGGGTTTAAACGTGAGCCTAAAATGGGCCTAAAATTATGGTGTGCTTAGAATTTTCATAATCATTCATTTGGCGGTTTGGTTCTGCCAGCTTAACGTTGAGCTAGCAGAACCCGCGATATCTCTCACAATTGAAGAGCAAAAAATTTGGGAATAGGGTAATAAATTAGCCTAAAATTATTGCCTAAAAAATTTTGAAAATTCCAAAGTGGTTCTGCTAGCTTTACGGGGGTTCTTTAAGTAATTCTTAAAATAAAACAACAGAGAGACAGTTAAAATTTTCGAATTGTTCAACTACTTACCAGAAAACTTCAAAGCTCTTCAATCAAATAAATTCAAATTAATTACCAAAAACAATTTTTCAGAGGTGAATATTTGATCTTGCATTGCACTCAACAGCCAGAGTTTCGCCATATTTTTCAACAGATTGCTGCGATATCTGTGAGACATAAGCAATCAGGTCACCAGTTGGACATTTACCAAGACTTTTGGATTCTTTCCATGAAATAATATTTAATTTCTCCGGTGATACCTCGCTTTCAAACTCACTCACTTCTCTGAGACACCGTAGATAAATTGTCTCACACTTGGCGATTTCATCGAGATCAACTCGACGAGTTGTTTCTCTCCATTCGTTTGTTATCAACCTAGAGACCAAGCGAACATTTCTTTCTCAGGGTTTTTCTTTCAGAGAACGGCAAAGTGGCGAAATTCATTGCCTGGGGATGCTCGTAGCTAACAAACTTCTAAATTTTGAAAATAACACCAACTCCTAAATCTTTCCTTTAGATCAGACGATATCAGGAGTTTAATTTTTTTTATAAACATGAAGAAGAAACAATCATGTTTTCGAAAGGTTGGATGGCGTAACATTCTGTAAAATCTCAAAGACTGACAACGAAGGAAAAATTTAGATGTGTTGGAAAGAATGGTTTAATCTCGTACCTATCCAAAGTGTGTAGAACACCAAATATTTCTTTTGTTACATAATAGTATATTCTGTAACAAGGTTAGAATGAAAATTCGATGCGAGTGGAAAGTTCCGAGCGCGAGCCGAAGGCAATCGTGAGGAACCACGAGCATCACTAATTTTCATTCTAACCGAGTAGCAGACTATACTTTCTCCACGATCAAAGATAGGAAACGTGACAGCAATAATTTTGACACTTACTCAAATTTTGCCACTACGATGACAATCAACTGCGTCAAGGCTAATGTTATTATTGCTAACCAGTGTGAGAATATTATTCTATCACAAGAGAGAGAATGTAAATACATTCATCCACAACTATTAATTAATAAATCTGTTGAATATGCGAATTTTATCAAGTAATGCCATGCACCATATAGAATTGAATAATAATGACAGTTCGATGGAATAATATTACTCAATCGTTGCGTCAAATTTGACAATTTGTAAATTTACTTGTCACTGTATTTGTAGATATACTGTCAGATGGTTTGTGAGTTATTTGTTCTGAACATTCTTATCTCTGGTAAGAGAAATGTAATAGTGAATCAGATTTAGAAGATATGTCTTGTACACCGCCAGACATTTTAAAATTAGCGGCTAGCGCTTACAGAAAATCAAAAGGTAAATGTGATGCGGTGTACAAATGTTTTATGGATTGGCAACTGGCACAAAAAACATCGTCTTTTTCTGAACATATTCTGGGCATATTATTCTATGCTGAAGAGTACATCGAATATTTACCATAGTATCCACCTAGAGACTTACATGAAGTTGCAGGCATTTGTAAAACGTCAGTCCGAGGGCCATCAACCGAAAACATCTAAAACCTTCACTCCCGAAGAAGTCAGTAAATTTATAAAAGAAGCGCCAGATCACATCTATCTAATGACAAAGGTATTCTTACAATAACGTAATTTTCAGCTTAGAACTTTCCAATTTAATCAAATTATTTATATAGTTGTGGATAAAGTATAGTATTCAACACGCGTTTAATGGCAATTACCCACTCAGATGTTACAACACTCGCCTCCGGCTCGTGTTGCAATTTCATCTTCGTGGGTAATAGCCATCATTATACGCTTGTTGAATAATATACTATTAAATTGCATGGGGGCAGAATATTTCTTCAATCTCAAGAGAGAGAATTCCAGCATTCTGTAATCAAAGTTGATTTCAGAATTGGCAAATTCTGTGATGATCGTGGAGAAAAGTTATTCAGTCCTTTCAATAAAAAAAATGTTAAAAACATTTTTTTTCTGTTTTGTTGGTATTTGATGGTGTTTAATGAAAGAGTAAAAATGCCCATTCCAAATGCAAATAATATCAGATTGATATTATTGGCCTCTCCGAAACGTGGTTGAATTCGCAAATACTAGACGTTGGCGTGAAAATTGAAGGTTTCAAAATTATTCGTAATGACCGTCAGTCAAGAGGGGGAGGGGTAGCCTTTTACGTTCGTAACTACATTAAGGCTAAGATAGTGAATCTACCGGCAAATAATGTTGGCCTAGAGCAATTATGGATCATTGTGAAGATAGCAGGAAAAAAAGTGTTCCTGGGAACATTGTATAGACCTCTTTCGGCCAATCTAACCGATAGCCTGAATTGTCTGGAGGTTACCCTTACTGGCTTAATACCTGAACATGATTACATTGTGTTCGGAGGAGATCTCAATGTTGACTTTCTTAATAATACGAGTAATGCGTTTATACAACTTCAAGATTTTTTCTTTCGTTATGGCCTAAACCAAATTGTCTGTGCGCCATCCAGGATAACTGAAAATTCGAGTACTCTAATCGATATCATAGTTTCCTCTAATACGGATTTTTGTAATAATGTCGAGGTTCTTAACATGGAGGGAATCTCCGACCATCATAGTGTAATTTGTAATTTAAACCTCAAAAAGGAGGTTAAACCTACTATTTTCAAAACGTATAGAGACTACTCTCGCTTTGTTTATGATTCCTTCTTTGCTGATCTAGTAAATATAAGATGGGATAGTATTTATGGTATAGCCGATGCCAACGAAGCTGTTGAGTTTTTCAGTGTCAACATTCTGGGACTATTTAATCTACATGCGCCTCTGAAAACGGTTAGAATTAAAAAAAGGCGTTTCGTTAATACTTGTTTGCAAGCTGAAAAACGTGCCTTTTTGAGTCATAAATTCAAAACAGATCCTAGGAATTTTTGGAAGTTTTTGCGGTGGCTCAATGTGAGACCTAAATCGTCGGGTTGTCCGTCAAATTTTGGTAATGTTGAAAGCTACAGCGAGGCCTTCGTTAATAAAGTCGTCCCTTGCATAACTGATCGTCAACTTATTAATAGTTATTATGATAAAAAGCTTTTCAATGGTTTAACTAACAAATTTCTATTTTCTGCTGTGTCTGTAGATACAGTCGAGAAAGTAATAAATAATATCAAAACTACTGCTATGGGTTCTGATGGTATTGATATGAAAATGATACATTTTGTTATCCCCTATCTGAGCGCGCATGTCACTTACATTGTAAATTTATGTCTCTCTACTGGGATATTCCCCCACTATTGGAAGAATGCAGATGTTATACCGGTCCCTGAAAAATCGACACCATCCTCTGTCACGGACTTCAGGCCGATAAGTATACTTCCCACTTTATCTAAGATTCTGGAAAAAATCGTGTCTCTACAACTTAACTCTTTTCTGAACACTCATCAAATCTTACCCCAGACTCAATCTGGGTTTCATCAACTTCATAGTACTACTTCTGCACTTCTTAAGGTGACTGATGACATTTTCCGTGCCTCGGATAGTAAACTCAATACGTGTCTCGTGCTTTTAGATTACAGCAAGGCCTTTGACACCCTTGATCATGCTACTCTTTGTATTCAATTAGGTTATTTTGGTTTAGATCCTAATGCTATTTCCTTTTTTTCGAATTATCTATCAAACATACATCAAAGAGTCTCCTTGCCTGACAGATTCTCTGAATATGCGACACTGAAAAAGGGGGTTCCTCAAGGCAGTATTTTGGGCCCACTTTTATTCTCATTATATACTGCTGATTTCTGTGGATTTTTAGAGCACTGTACATCCCACCAATATGCTGATGACACTCAAATTTATTACTCTTTTTATGTGGAAGACAGTACTCTGGCAGCATCGAGGATTAATGCTGATTTACAATACATTCTGGAAATATCTTTTGATTCTTAACGGTAACAAAACCGAAATGCTAATATTTGCAAATCAAAGGGAGAGGATATCAAATAATTCATTTTCTATTAAGTTGGATAGTCAGACTATTTCCAGTACGGATTGTTGTAAGAATTTAGGTCTTTGGTGTGATTCCAAACTGCGATTTGCTAGGCTTACGAGTCACTTGGTTAAATCTTCGTTCGGTAAATTAAATAGTTATTTATGTACCAAGGACGAAAAACTGTCTATTATAGTCGAGCCTGCAAATTGATAGCCGAGGCGCAGCCGAGGATAGCAAGCAGGCGAGACAGTAGACAGTTTTTCGCCGAGGTGCATATTACATTTTTTCGTCGACCTCTACATACCTTTATGAAAGTAAGTACTCGCATGTTTGCTGGCCTCAGCTACGTCCAACTCTTCGAACTGCAGACTCGATCAATTCTTGATTATTATGAACACTAATATTCACACCACGGTCTAAATTCACACGTAAAATCTAGCGGATTTCGTAAATAATTAATTTGACAACAGCAAATGACAGTTATTGTCACAGGCGCCTATGTATTAATTAAAACGTGGATTTACGAAAATGACTCAATCGCCGCTCTCGTACCGTGCCGTATCATAGTGACCACAGCGGACGAAAAGAGTTTGCGGACGAAAAGTGTTTGCGGACGAAAAGTACTTGCCTTCAAAAATAGTCGATTTTTCGTCCGGAAATTAGTACGTAAAATGTCATTTTTTGCAGAGGTCGACGAAAAACTACTTTATCTACATAAAAATATTCTGAGTAGAGAGGTTAAATTGAAATTGTGCGAATCACTCATCATGTCTAGTATATCATACTGTAACATTGTTTATTGGCCTGCTCTATTGAGAAGGACAAGGAATGTCTCCAGAGAATCCAAAACGCTTGCATAAGATACAGTTTTTGGTCTGAGGAAATATGACCTGTTTCGGTTCCCTTTCAGGATTCTGGTTGGCTCTCTCTAAATGAAAGGTATTTACTACAAATGGCGCGGTTTGTTTATAAATTGAGGGAATATAAAACACCCCCCTATCTGTCATGCAAACTTGTGGAGCGCCATGTCTCTCATGGCCGTGATACAAGGTTTGCGGATCTGTTCAGTGTTCCCAGGCATTCTACCAGTCAGTTTCAACGATCTTTCAGCTATAATGTGGTCAAAATTTTCAATTCCTTACCTATATCAATCAAGCTACTGCCGAGTGTGGGGTCCTTCGGTAAACAGTTCAAATTACATTTATTGTCAAAAAGAAGCTAACTAAATGCATTAGAATTAAATATCTCTTGTCGTTTATTTTTTTTTCTATCGTACAGAATTGTTAACTATTAACTTAAATAATGAATTATGTTGCATCTCTTGGGGTGGTTATATGGAAGAGCGTGTAATGCGAATATCGCCACCCGTTATCTTTATGTTATTCTTTAATTGTTTTTTCTTAATAAAGGCACATTATTTTCATTATTATTATTATTATTATAATCTGGTTTTTGATTCGAAACATAAAGCAGATCAACATTCATCAACATCTGGACACTTCCTGAATTTTCATACTATCTCGCAATTTGACGAACAAGGCCATTAAGCAAACAATAGTTAATTCAAAATTGGAGTAATGTTTAATTTACAAAGGCCAAGGGTGTATTCCACATGCAAATTTAACTTTATAACCGCTAAGATGTAATGGATTATTCATGTATATGCCTTTTAGAATGTCATTAAAGGCACAAATGAGGGCAAATTCCGTAGTCCAGGAACTCGTCGTGAGAGGGAGGGAGTTAGATTTTGTATCTGAAAACTTTTCCTGTAGGTATATGAATATTAATTAATTTATTCAAAGGTAAGTAAATATATAATTTAATGGGTTTCACTGCATGGTTTGCTAGTCGATATACAGGGTGTTTCTTAAGTTCGTGTAGAAAATTCATGAGCGTGTTGCTGACATCAAAATAAGAAGAAAAGTTCCTATAAACATATGTCCTCAAATTAATCATTTCTGAGATACAGAGTGTCAAAGTTGAATTCTGATTTTTATTTTTTGTGAATAATTTCAAAATAATTTTGATATTGGGGTAAAGTTTGGTATCTGGGAATATTTATTATTTGGTTTGTTTTAAAAATATATTCTTGGTAGAGGTCACTGAGAGCAACTGTTTTCGAGTTATTGAGATTTGAAATAATCGATGCAAGTGATTTTGAATGACAAGATTTTTTAATTAAAAATAAATTCAATTAGAAATTAGTTTTATCACAATTGACATAAAATTTGATTTTGTCATTGAAAAATCATCCCAGGTACCAAACTTTACTCGAATATCATAAATATTTTGGAATCATCCCAGATACCAAACTTTACTCGAATATCATAAATATTTTGGAATTCAACAAATATACGAATTAAACTTTGACACTCTGTATCTTAGAAATGAATAACTTGTGGACATGTGTTTATAGGAACTTTTTTTCTTATTTTGACGTCAGCAACATGCTCCTGAAGTTTCCACACGTACTTAAGAAACACCCTGTATTATTCTGTTATCACAGTTCCTTTGTAGGATATCAAAATAAACAGTTCTCGGTGGAATGAGTATTTGGTTATGTTTGACGGGGATGTAGTCTATAGTCAACATGTATCATTTAAAAAAAAATGTATACCTAGTCACCGAAAATTATGATTATGGTATTCGATTCGTAACGTCATGTAGAAAGTTTAGGGAAAGGTCCCAAAAGGGGCCTAAAAAAATTTTTAAACTGAAATTGTGTGCCAGTATCTATGGCCCTGCTTTAGTAAAAACAGATTCCTTTCGCTTGCAACGAATTCAAAACTCATGCTTGAGGTTTTCATTTGGAGTAAGGAAATATGACCACATATCCGCAAAGATGCGTGCTTCTGGTTGGTTGAGCTTAGAACAATTGAGATATGTGCATTTATTAACTCAAGTGCACAAAGTTCTGAAAACTGGTTTACCGGAATATCTCCACAAAAGAATGAAAACTTTCTCACATATCAACCAATTTTCAAATCGCAACAAGTCTACTTTAGTTATTCCAAAACATAATACATCGATTTTCAAACGTTGCTTTTCATATAATGCATGTAAACATTATAATTCACTTCCTAGGGAGTTTAGATCTTACACTCTCAATAATTTCAAGAAGAGATTGAAGATTATCATTCTATCCAGGTAGATCTTTATAACATTTCATTTCTGAAACTAGCACTGCCACCTGACCACTGCTCCAAACACCATTGTCATATTTTCATGCTATATTTATTTATTATTGAAACTAAATTTTTTGTTGTTTTCTTTTTTATGTACGATCACTGATCCACCATTATTTAGGTATACTTTTCGGGTTGAGTTGAAAAACAGCATTCTGCTGATACTCCGCCTTTCATATTTGCAGATTAGGTATTAAGGTAATTTCATATTATAATTTTATATATTTATTTATTTGTTATTATATATTTTTTTTATTTGTTCCTGCATCTGATGAATAAAGACGAGTTATTATTATTATTATTATAAACAATTAAGTGAAAAAAAGTGGGGCTTTGTTTTTTTAATATCTGAAAAAATATTGAAGATTTTCGAAATGGTAAAAAAGATCTGAGAAGATCAGCAAATTTGCTGAAAAAAAGTTTTGACTCCCGAAACCGTGCCTCCAATATTTATAATTTTTACAGAGCCCCTAAAAATAGAGCCAAAAACTGATAGTCTGCCTTCCGCGCCTGTTACGTCACTCTGACACAGCAACCAAAAAAATCATTTTAACATATTAAATATGAATATTATGGAATAAAAAAATGTATGTACTATTGGGATACATCAATTAACAGTAATCCGCGGTTGAAAAAATATTATCCCATTTTCTCCATGAATTATGAATTTGTTAATTAACAAATTTTTCTAAACTGAGTGTTAACATAAAACCTCGATTATTATTGAACTAAAACCCTAGAATATTTTTCACTCAGTCAAGTTATTCTCAATAGGCTTACAAATAGATAGATAATCGATGCAAAAATTGTAAAATTTTGATTTTCCACTTTTTTATTTACAAAAATAAAAAAATAAAAATGTAAATAATTTATATATATATATATATATATATATATATATATATATATATATATATATATATATATATATATATATAAATAAGGATGGATATAGCGAGGGGCAATATATGAAAATATAAGTAGAAAAGTTATTGGGTATAACCCTCAAAATGTTCTGCAACCGTAGACACGTGTTTCGAGCTTAAGCTCTCATCAGTACGGTAAATTCAAGTGCGAAGATGTACAACACTTGGATGTAAAAATAGAAACAAAGGAAGTCAACAACAGGAAGCCAACCACACATTTGTGGCTTCGGTTAGAAGACCTTGTGCTTACAAGGCAACAACTAACGTCGCCACGGAGGCAGCTATAGCTACCAGCGTGACAATCCTACCCAGGAAAATACAAATAAGGATGGATATAGCGAGGGGCAATATATGAAAATATAAGTAGAAAAGTTATTGAGTATAACCCTCAAAATGTTAGTTGTTGCCTTGTAAGCACAAGGTCTTCTAACCGAAGCCACAAATGTGTGGTTGGCTTCCTGTTGTTGACTTCCTTTGTTTCTATTTTTACATCCAAGTGTTGTACATCTTCACACTTGATTTTACCGTACTGATGAGAGTTTAAGCTCGAAACACGTGTCTACGGTTGCAGAACATTTTGAGGGTTATACCCAATAACTTTTCTACTTATATATATATATATATATATATATATATATATATATATATATATATATGTTCGGAAAGGTTTCCGCGGTCAGAAATATGTACATTACTAAGTTCATGGGTTGAACCGCGTTGAGAGTTTATAACTCGACGTTTCGGCTCCTGCTTTGGAGCCATTTTCAAGAGTGTGACTGCGAGGCCTCTATCTGCCTACTCCTCGAGTCGTGGTCTTGAGAGATATCAAGGTCTCAACCTGCCTACTCCTTGATCTCAAAAGTCGATCCGATGTTGGTTGCACTGTAGTATTTATAGGTGGTTGGCTACCTGGAGGTGGGCGGGTCTTACGGGTTTTCTCGTTTGTCTTGTCTGCTGGTGCCTGCTGTGTAGTTGGAGTTAATGGGATAATAATTGATTGCGGATAAGTTTCACGTGGCCTGTTAATTACGGTTAGAAGAAGGGGCTTCCAAATGGGGTTCAATTTACGGCTATCATCTTTAATGTTCAGGCAATCAGGCCGTTTTTCGATTTCGATGGCTTCTCTGATAAAACGAGAAGTTCTTGAACGTACTGGGGCGATGGTTTTCGTTTTCTCGAAATCTATGGGGTGACCCGTTTGGATGAAATGAAGAGCTAATGCGGAGCTGGTGTCTCGATTTCTAACTGAAAGGGAGTGTTGATAGGATCGAAAATGGATCTGTTTCGAAGTTTCTCCTATATAAGAGTGGGGGCAGATAGAACAGGGAATTTCGTAAATACCATGGTCTTCGTTGGGAATTTTGTCTTTTGTTGGTCTGATGAGGTGTGATAGTTTTTGTTCTGTGGTAAAGATGGTTTTGATATTTGCTTTTCTGAAAAGTCGACTGATTTTGTCCGTCACCCCTTTGATGTAAGGGAAGAAGACTTTGGATGGACCGTCCATCCAAAGTCTTCTTCGAATAGGAATTTCACATTCTTATGGCAGTTTTTCAAGAGATTTCGAAAAAAATATGAAATTCATACCAACTCTTCTAGAATTTGAGATATCAGTACCAACTTTCATTTTTCAAATGTAGGTCATAGCTCACTATAACTTAGTTATGAATAACTTTTTTTTCTCTTGCATATGATTTGCGCAGTAATAGTTTTTTGCTGATAACAACGGAGTTATCGTCATTTATACAAAAACAGAACAATTTTGAAATCGCCATCTTGAATTTATAAATTTTAACAAAAAAATCATGATCTCCAACCTCAAAAACCCTCACATACCAATTTTGAATGGAATCGGACAATAATCACAAATCTCGTCCGCCATATTGGAGGAGCCACCATTTTTTATTTTTTATTTCAATAAAAATTTCATGGTGCATTGTCACCGGAATTATGAACATCTGCCAAATTTCTAGTTATTAGGACCGCCAGAAGTGGGTCAAAATTCAAGCAAGAGACATGAAAATAATCAAAATTTGTTATTTGCGTATGAAACAAAAACGAATAGATTTTATCAAAATATTTTTTTTCATTTTAGATGGCCTTGATAAATTCCACATTTGGTATCGTTTAACCGACCTCGTATCTCTCACCATTAAAAAGATACCTATGGTGAGCATGGTTAGTGGGATACACTGTATATTGATGAAAATTATGATTTTTTAATTTAAGGAAAATCAATTGCTTACAAAAATTTATTTGTTGCAAAAAAATGTATTTACTTTTTTTATTTTATAATTTTCAATTGTTAATAAACAAGTAGAAAATCGAAATTTTACAATTTTTTCAATGGTTTACCGGTTGTAAGCCTACAAAGAATGACTTCACAAAGTGATAAAATCCTAGGGTTTTAGTTCAATATTTATCGTGATTTTTATGTTAACATTCAGTTTAGAAAAATTTGTTTAACAAATGCATAATTTATGGAGAGATTGGTATCTAAATTTTTTAACCGCAGATTATTATTAATTTATGTATCCCAATAGTACAAATGTGCTTAAAAACTAACAGTGATTAATGATTAATGTTTATGGAAGAGTAGTGAGGATATGTCTAGTTGTACAGAATTTGTTTGACTCTACTTTTAAATCCAATAAATGAGACACTGAATATGTCCGGATCATTATCTGATTTGTTCAGAGTATTTAAAGTTTTGATACACCTGGTTAATGGAGAATTGAGAAAAAAATTTGTTGAGCATTGGGGAACTTTTAGAAGTTGTCTATTCCTTATATTGTGCTGCGAGCTGTTAAGATAGCATAGTTGTAGGCAATATGGAGAATCTGTTAGATTATTTAATAATTTATATATAAAACAAATATCAAAAAATTTTCTTCTCAATTCCAAATGTTCTAACTTATAGAATTTTAAGCTTTCATAGTGCCTTTCTTTGTTGAATCTAAAGTTCAATCGGTTTATGAATTTATTTTGTACATTTTCTATTCTGTCATTGAAGCAGTTATAAAATGGATTCCATATAATGGATGAATATTCGATGATAGGTTTAACAATAGTATTATACAATATAGTAATAGACTTCCAACAACTGAAGTCCTTAGTGACCCTAAATATGAATCATATGTTCCTAAGTGACTTTTGGGTTATAAACTCAATGTGTTGTTCAAAAGTTATTTGTGATCTAAAATTATTCCGAGATCTTTTACAATGTCTGTCTTTCCAATGAAGGCGTCTTTCAGTTTCAAGTTGTACGTTATGTGTTTGTTCCTACGAGTGAAGACAATCTGATAGCATTTCGAAAGATTGAGATGGAGTTTGTTGAGTGAGCAGTAGTTTGAAAATCTATCCAAATCTGATTGAAGATCTATATAGTCTTGGACAGTTTCAATGGTCGTGTACATTTTCAAGTCATCAGCGAAGAGAGTATGCTTTGTACTATGAAAACAGGCTGGCAGATCGTTGATAAAGATGTTAAACAATAATGGTCCCAGGTGTGACCCTTGCGGGACACCTGATGTAACAGCATTTTGATTTAAAACCATTAATCACTACTAATTGCGTCCGTTGATCTAAATAAGAGGTTAGTAGGTTCAAAAGATGTCCTTGCACATCGAATTTTCGAAGTTTGACTACCAGAGTTTTACGGTGTACCTTGTCGAATGCCTTCGAAAAATCCGCGTACACGGCACATGTGGCTCCTCCTCCTTCCATTTTTGTGAGAACATCTTGGATGTATGGGACCAAATTGGGTAAAACTAATCTTTTCGCGAAAAAACCATGTTGAAATGGGTTGATGGAAGTGCGGACTTGAAAAAATAAATCATTGTAAATAATAGCCTCGAATAGTTTACCAAGCTGATTCAGTAGCGAAATGGGCCTGTAGTTAGCCATGTTAGATTTATCTCCTGATTTGTGGACTGGTACTACCATTGCAACTTACCATTGTTTAGGGTATATGCCGCATCTCAAGCATCTTAAACATTAATTTTGTTATTCTTTAATATTTATATTTATTATGTTAAATATATTTTTGTTGTTGTTTCAGAGTGACGCAATGCGCGCGGAAGCAAGACTACCCGTTTTTGGCTCTGTAAAAATTATAAATATTGGAGTTACAGTTTCGGGAGTTGCAAATTTTCTGATCTTCAGATCATTCGAAAATATTTGATCTTTTTTGAGATATTAAAAAAAAACTAAAGCTCCACTTTCTTTTTCACCTAATTGTTTATAACTTTTGCAATTTTTTTCGTCCCCTTCTGGGACCTTTCCTCACGCTTTCTACATGACATTTGAAATCAAATGTCACCATGATCATAATTTTCGGTGATTATCCAAAATTTAAAAAAAATTGTACAGACTAATGGCTGTTAAAAACAAATAATGAACTCTCATACTTGCAAAGTGTGGGCCCTCCTTCTCGAAAGAAATTGCGAATCCTCGTGAATGTAAAGTCGGAAAAATTCAAAAAAGTTGTGAAAAACATGAGACCATCAAAGAGTTAAATTACAAAAAATGTTACCCGAATGCTGCATAGAGAAGGCGTGGATTTTTCTGACTGTTTCAGACATGGCAAATTACGGCAAATAAAATGTCATTAGGTCATCTGAGATCCCCTTCCTTCTCGAAAAAAGTTGCGAAAACTAGCCAAAATGAAATCAAAAAAATTTAATTTAAAGAAATAACCCCTGTGCCCCTTGCAGGCTACTAGGAATTCGAAAAATTTCGGGCGTGGAAAACTACGCCAAAATATGTCGATCAGAGGACAGGGATCCCCCTCCCTGTCGAAAAAAGTGGTGAAAACTCGCGAAAATAAAATCGGAAAAATTCGTTGAAATGGTGAAAAACATCAGACTCCAAATATGCTAAAATACACAACGCATATGCAGTACGTTCATAAAGTGTGGAAACGCTCTATTATCTTACGAGTTGATCATTTTCGGAGGAAAAGCTCGGACAGGTCGATTTTGTATTTTAGTTTTCCACCTTTTTTAGAAAAAAATCATTTTTTCCCCTACCACCTTTCAAGATATGACGTCATCGATATTTTTTTAAATTGAAAAGGTATATTTTTATGTAAAAAATTGAATGCCCATATTTTTCTGAGTTCAACCATACCACATACGTCATATCTTACACTTCGAATTACAGTATTCTGAGTATAAAGGAAACCAGTATTCATATTTCTCAACATTCATTTCATTATTCATTTTGCAACGTAAACCTAAGAACTATTCAGTAGTTAGTACGAGTATATTACTACACTTGAATAGTAGGCTAAGCAAACATATGAAAGCCCTTAGCAACCAGACAATAAGTTCCTAGTTACCATTGCATATGTCACACTGGTTTTCTTTATACTTAGTATACTGTGATTCGAACTGTAAGATATGACGTATGTGGTATGGTTGAACTCAGAAAAATATGGGCATTCAATTTTTGAAATAAAAATATACCCATTCAATTTAAAAAAATTTATCGATGACGTCATATCTTGAAAGGAGGTGGGGAAAAAAATATTTTTTTCTAAAAAAAGGTGGAAAACTAAAATACAAAATCGACCTGTCCGAGCTTTTCCTCCGAAAATAATCAACTTGTAAGATAATAGAGCGTTTCCACACTTTATGAACGCACTGTATAAATGAACACAGAAAATATTTTTGGAGTCATGTTTCCTATTCCGTTCTTATTCGTTTTTGAAAATAAGCAAATTTCAATGCTCGAACCCAATCAGCCAAAGAGGGGATTCTAATCGGGTTGATCGTGACGTGAAACGGCATTGCTATTGGTTACTCGGAATTCTCTGGAGCATATGTCACAACAATGTGTAACGGCGCGAGAAAGAAGCCATTTGAATGTTGTCGACTTCATATATTTTTTAAGATTAAACAAATCAACAGAAAAAAAAGAAAATTGCCAACAGAGTTTTCACAAGCTACAGAATCCACTAAAAATATTTTTTAAATTTCGTGTTCTCGCCTATTTCATAAAATGTTACCATCTTTTTGGAACAAAGTTCTACGGTTTTGGACGTGGAAAATCCTGGCAAAGAAAATTCGGTCGCAGTGCTCGGAATTTCCTTCTTCTCAAAAAAATTTGCGAAAACTCTCGAAGAGAAAATTTGAAAATGGTAATTATCAGATCAATATTTTAAACAACTATTTTGTCTGACAATAATACCATTTGGTGCGTTTTATTGTAGACAGAAATGCTCTTCTCGTAGAAGTAGAATTTGACACATCTGTTTTTTTGACACCAAATATATCTACTTTCTCTACTTCCTCTACTTTCGCTACGATCAAATTTGAGGGTAGCAAAAGTAGATAATTGGTTGAAAAATGAAAATTCCTAAATCGTAGCAGAAATTGACACTATTGACATTGAAAGAAGTTTAAAACATATTATGATATTTAATGTCTCTACATTTCAGTTTGGTTGTATTTTGAAGCTCAAAAAACTTCATTTACACACATTAAATCGATTTTGGTAGTGAACAGTCTCCAGTTAAAATGAATATGAGTGTTATGGACGTGAGTAAAGTTATTTTATAGATGGAAATGTTCAAATACGTATAGGTTGTGCAACGACTTTTATTTATATAATAAAAAAGGTGGGTTCACATTGATTCTCAATGCATTGAAACTCTCTGTTGAACCTGCATTTTAAAATCATATCCTAAATAAATATACAAATGGATACCAAAAAAGAAGATGATGACCCTGAAAGTAGCGAAAGTTCAAAAACATCAGTGGGATGATATAGAAACATTGTGTCAAATCTATTTATACATATTTGATGAATTGAGAAAATTGTCCAGATAAATATCAAAGATATATTTTTCAGTTCCCATTTGTTCCCAACCTACAAATATGCTATCATTTTTTAAAGGCAATTCCGGTTTATTTGCTACTTCACTCAAAGCTGCCTCGAAAGAGGAAGGTGTGAATGAAGGCTTAGGAATCACCTCTTCATAATGATTTTTACATTCTGAAAAAGTTTCCTGAGTAAAATTCAAGGAATTCGCATATATGATAAGTTTATTGCACTTGAAATATTCCCGCCTAGATGTAATCCTCGAATAAATATAATACTACTCGCGCCTTCTTCCATTGTCTATTTCGGCTGTGGTAGTTGTTAATGAAAGCAAATTATTCATATTGAATGTATCATTTATAATAATGAAAACTATGAGTTTCAAACTTTTTACAGATATTTAGGAAATTTTAGAATGATCTGACTTCTATTGGAAACCCTGAAATTGCGTTTTTATGATACTCCACTTCTTCTACTAGTAGATGTAAACTCTAGTGGTCAATGAAACGCGGCTATTATCACCCATATAATAAATTGATGTACATCCAGAAATGATTTTCCTAGTAAATAGAAGTTTGCAAAAGTTTTTCCTATACCTAAAACCAGTAGACCAGTGGAATTTAGTTATCTACGCTCTGTCAGTTTTACAACCTGTTTCAGAATTATCGAAAGAATATTGGGAAACTCAGGACTTTCTAAACATCCAGAATCAATCCGAAGCAATTAGGATTTAAAAATGGACACAGCTATGCAATTGCCCTTTTGGAAGTATTATAATACGAAAAAGAAAAGTGTACTAGATCTACTTCATTATTCGAATGCATTTTATTTTATTTAGTCATTTATTCAGTGATTCAGCAATAACATACATTTCATATATACAGGGTGGGTCACGGTCGATGGTACCTTAGACATTAACGGAGAACGGGACATAGGATCATTCTGAAACTTTGGTTTCTCAAGTAGTTGCTCTTGGTCTATCGATCTAAAATATTTTCAGCAATGCAGCGTTGCCGCTTATACCAGAAAGTAGCAGCATCTTTGTTAGTTCAAATGGGTCACCCTGTATATTACCGCATTTTTGAACTTGTCATTCCTTTATGATTATTTCTGCCTCATGCTCCCCTATACCTATCTCTAACGGTTTTTGCGATATTGGTTATTTTCCAAATTTTTTATCCAAAACATAGCTCGAATTGAATGTTTATTTCTGCGGTATTTGGATTCTTAGGAAGTTGCAATTTTGTGTTTAGTTCATCAAGATCATGTACATTGATTCTGTATAAAGAAGTTTGATCTGCGTTATACAGGGTCGTTCAAAATTCATGATCTTACTGCTAGATACGAAAAGGGTTGAAAGTGCGTTTTTTTTAAATGGAACATCCTGTATATTATGAAATATCCTGAAAGATGACTGAATTCCCTTCGAATTGATATATCATGTTCCCATACCTAAATAGCCAGAATTCCGAGATAATAGCAATTTTCACTTGTAATTTCCCAAGTGCTTGAATTATTGCCGGAAATTTGAAAATTCATGTACGAGATAAATTTACGGCAATTAATTCAAGCACGAGGGGGATTCGGTAAGAAAATTTCACACCGAGAAATGAAAATCATCCAACAATTCGTAAGAAATAACTAACGATGGTTTCACCTGAACTATTTATAACCACTGAAATATTGATATGTAAAATACTTAACAAAAATTTCATCAATAGGTGTGTTTAAATTTGGAACCAAAAAAAATAAAAAAGTTATGTTCTCGTCGTGGATTGAACCATCGACCTAGCGACTCATAGGCCGCAACACTACCGCATTTAATAGCCACCTTAGATGAATATGAGAAAAATAAATCTATTTTTTTTTTGAAAATTTCACACTTCATTTTTGTAGCTAATCAAAAAATTCGTTCTTGTTTAGATACCATAGCAACCCTAAAAATTTCCGGTAATTTTTCGAGTACATGAATTTTCAATGTACATGAATTTTCAAATTGAAAATTCATGTACGATAAAAATTTCCGGAAATTTTTAGGGTTGCTATGGTATCTAAACAAGAACGAATTTTTTGATTAGCTACAAAAATGAAGTGTGAAATTTAAAAAAAAAATCGATTTATTTTTCTCATATTCATCTAATGTGGCTATTAAATGCGGTAGATGGTTCAATCCACGATAAGAACATAACTCATTTATTATTTTTTGTTCCAAATTTAAACACATTTATTGATGAAATTTTGTTAAGTATTTTACATATCAATATTTCAGTGGTAATAAATAGTTCAGGTGAAACCATCGTTAGTTATTTCTTATGAATTGTTGGATGATTTTCATTTCTCGGTGTGAAATTTTCTTACCGAATCCCCCGCGTGCTTGAATTAATTGCCGTAAATTTATCTCGTACATGAATTTTCAATGTACTCGAAAAATTTCCGGCAATAATTCAAGCACTTGGGAGATTACAAGTGAAAATTGCTATTATCTCGGAATTCTGTCTATTTAGGTATAGGAACATGATATATCAATTCGAAGGGAATTTAGTCATCTTTCAGGATATTTCATAATATACAGGATGTTCCATTTAAAAAAAAACGCACTGTCAACCCTTTTCGTATCTAGCAGTAAGATCATGAATTTTGAACGACCCTGTATAACGCAGAACAAACTTCTCCATACAGAATCAATGTACATGATCGTGATGAACTAAATACAGAATTGCAACTTCCTAAGAATCCAAATACCGCAGATATAAACATTCAATTCGAGCTATGTTTTGGATGAAAAATATGGAAAATAACCAATATCTCAAAAACCGTTAGAGATAGGTATAGGGGAGTATGCGGCATAAATAATCAGAAAGGAATGACAAGTTTAAAAATGCGGTAATATACAGGGTGACCTATTTGAAATAACAAAGATGCTGCTACTTTCTGGTATTAGCGGCAACGCTGCATTGCTGAAAATATTTTAGATCGATAGACCAAGAGCAACTACTTGAGAAACGAAATTTTCAGAATGATCCTGTGTCCCGTTCTCCGTGAACGTCTAAGGTACCATCGACCGTTACCCACCCTGTATAACACAAGAACACATTCTTATGGTGGATTTATGCAGCAGTCCTAAGTCATAAGTTTTAAATCATAAGGAAGAATATTCGTCAACGATTGGTTGGTACGTTTATTCCAACCAATCATTGACGAATATTCTTCCTTATGACTTAAAACTTATGACTTATGACTGCTTCATTAATCCACTATTAGTAAAACATTATGGCCTGACTGAAAAGGGCTATAGTTAGTTTCAATGTGCATATAGGTGTACACTGACACCATTCTTCCCTATAACCCTTGAAAATGTAAACCGTTAGAACTTAATGTTAAATTATAAATCTGTATTTGTTTTGATTGTAACAAAATGCACATTACCAAAGAATACTTTGAATTACCATCTAAAGAAACGTTAATTACTAGTTTAGACATTGAAATACTTAGTTTAGACATTAAAATTCGGTATGTCGGTGTGGCGTTAAAGTGGAAATAATCCAAAATGCTAGTTCAAAATAATTTTGCGGTTTGAAATTTGAAATAAAGTTCGAGAAAGTAACTTCCACCTACCTGGCCAATCCCAGCTTCAGTAAAAAACTTCTTCAATGTTCAGAGCGGTGTATGGCGGAGTGCACTCGCGAATATAAGTTTGATTCGGGAGAAAATTGCGCTGAGTCACTAACGTGAAGAGAATCGTTTTAAGTTTTCGTGGAAAGATAGCGGAGCGATACGTTGTTGTATTCACTGTTGTCACTCTTCGATTGGCGTCGATCCCTTCGATCTCCTTCCGCACATGCGTATAGTGGAAGTTTCCTTTCATGAGCGCGAAAATTTACTTCAATATTGAAAAGAGAATAATTGCTTCGACCATTTGCATTTTGTTTTTATAATAATATATAAATTCAGATTAACTAAAATTAAAACTAATTTCGAATTAGACGTACACAAACACTAATGAATAAAGGTATGAGAGAAACCTCGACAATATTACTGTTATGCAACAGCGTATTTTTCAAATTTTCCTTGAATTTCCTGAAATTTAAGTTCATCATATCAGAGAGTAAGCCAGTAAGCAATTTGCAAATTGTGTAAGGATAAAATGATATACAGATCACGATATATTATTATCTATAATACATTTTTTCGGGTTAAGTTATTCAGCATGATCCCTAATGGTTTCGTAACTACATGATAGAACACGATTGGTAAAAATCGATGGTAAGAAATTCACACCGATGGAACTGCTTTCCGGTATTCCTCAAGGTAATATTTCAGATCCTATTATTATAGTATTATTATCAGAAAGTTACTTATGACATCTACAGTCACTAGTTATTAAAATAGTCATTACTCGTTACCACGCACATTGACTGAGAATCAACTTCTGTTCATGATACCACCTTAGCGATTTCTATACAGGGTGTCCGGTAAACCTTGTACAATATTGAAACTGGTGATAGACCAGGTCATGACTGTTCAGAATATCAGAATTTCACCTCAGTAATAATATCACCGTTTTCGAGATAATGGGCATTTTAAGAATTTCTGGAAAATCGTTACCTCACCTTGGATTTTTGAGTGCCATGTATACAAATTGAGACAAATTCAAATAACTTTACCGCTGAAGATACCTGATGAGTGATGCTTTTAGACGTACAGAGCAGTTTTTCAGAAAGTGAATTTTTTTTCAAGAAATGAGGATAAAATGA
Source organism: Chrysolina oricalcia (assembly GCA_944452925.2). NCBI lineage: Eukaryota > Metazoa > Arthropoda > Insecta > Coleoptera > Chrysomelidae > Chrysolina > Chrysolina oricalcia. The sequence goes on from OX101812.2 coordinate 64,870,929, forward strand.
CAGATTTGGGTTTCATCAATTTTTTTTTTAAAGTTTGACGTTATTGTCTGAAAGAAACATAACCAATTGGAAGTGGAGATTCATTTCAAAAGAATGCTCATTTTGTCCAGACTCTACCATGGTATAAAACATACGATAATTATTTTTGGTGGAAGTGATTTCCATTGAATTAGGCGTGGTTTCATTCTAGGCTTCCATCAACTTTTATACAAATACGCCCAGAAATATTTTTTTTTCCGATTTCATCAAGATAAAATGTGGAAATGATCATTAACAATGAAGAATAGACTGCTTGGTAGCATTAAATAGTGTGTCAATAAAATTAAGTTTTCATGTAAGTAAGCCTAATAAAATTATCGAAATGAAATGTCGATTATCCGACATGGCACCGATTCATGTGATAAATGTCGCAATTGTCCAACATCCAGATTCCAACGAAGTTTCAGAGATCAACTGATATACAGGGTGTAACCAAATAAGTGCAACATTTTTTAGGTGAAAGTTGAAAAACTTTTCTAACTCCTGTGTTGTGTCCGGAGAAGCAATAGTTTCCTGATGAAAAAATAAAATACAGCATTGTGCATGAACGGATCTTCTGTAAATAGAATTGAAATAATCTAGTATGTGGCTGTCACATTTTGTTTGAACAACTTGTGAATCGTAGTTTTTTTTAAATTATTCCCCTTGTTTCATTCAGTGGTATTTATTTCTTTGTCATGCCGTACACAGATTATACTCCCCGAGAATATGCCCATATGCACTATGCATGGTGAATGTGGAGGTAATGCTACTGCTGCAGCAGCGCTTCAATCAATCAATCAAAATATACTTTATTACACAAAGAATTACATTCTCATTGGCAAAGCGTAGTGATAGGTTAGGTTACAATGGGTAGCATAGTCATAATTAGGTAGTGTAGACCCATCCGTAAAATATAACATAGTCAATAAATAATACATACACAATAAATAACAAACATAAGATGAACACATGAGAAGCAGTCTTGATAATAATACGCTCCACAATACATCATTAGATAGACCTAATTATACAATAGTGTACATAAAATTGTGAATACACTTATAAACAGAATTCGTCAAAAAAAAAATAAAATATTTTAGAACAAGTAAGGCATATTGAGAAGTAGAAATATTGAGATCCTTACATCTGCTAAAAAGGTTGGTCATTAAAAAATTCATCCAAACTATAAAAGGGTCTACAAGAAAGAAATGCCTTGACTTCTTTTCTAAAAATAACTCCAGATACCACTTCTTTTATATTATCCGGCAAGTGCTTGAATATCTTACATCCATTATATATTATTGAGTCTTTCGCTAGAGAAGATGAAGGAATTGGTAGTTTCAACTGATTTTTTTGTCGGGTGGAATAAGTGTTTATTCTTTGGAATTTGTATTTATTTTTGTGTATTAGGCATGCCGTTTCCATTATATATATATATATATATATATATATATATATATATATATATATATATATATATATATATATATATATATATCGATATGACAGTAAGTATTTTGCGATATTTGAAGTGTATTCTGCATGAGTCTCGAATTCTTAATTTGCATAAGCTTCTCAGGGCACGTTCTTGTTGAACAAAGACACTTTGTAGAGAAGAACTATTACATGCTCCCCAGAATGGTATACCATACCTCAGTTGAGAGTCTATAAGGGCATAATAAACTGCTTTCGCAGCTGAAAATCCCAGTTCGTTTGATGCCATTCTGACGGCATAGCAACCAGAGGATAACTTTTTATTGAGGTTGGTTATGTGTTTCTTGAATTTTAGACCACATTCTATGTATAGCCCCAAAAATTTAGATCTTATTTGTTTTTCTATTATTTTAGTTTCTAGGGATACATCCCCGATTGTGCATCTGAAAGAAACTATATTGGTTTTGGATTTGTTGAATGTGAGAAGATTTGAGTTACACCACTTCTTCACTTTCTGTATGTCGTTGCTGATATTCTGATGTAGTTCAGTGTCATCGTTGCTGTGCCATAGAATAGTAGTATCATCAGCGAAGAGAGTAAATTTTCCTGATATATTAAGGGCTGCCAGGTCATTTATATATAGCAGAAACAAAATGGGGCCGAGGATTGAACCTTGTGGCACACCACAGTGTATATGTGCTAAATTGGAAGTTGATTTTGTTTTGACTATCTGCGTTCGATCTGATAAGTATGCAGAACAATATCCGATTGCACAATGCCGCTCAGAGAATCGCTGATTTGGAGGCTATAACCTATAACGCATTTGAAAAGGTTCTTCTTGAAAAGATGTCGTCTCTGGCGTACGAGTGGATGGAAAATTACATTTTTGTAATATTATGCGATGTTGAATAATCGTTATTGTCGTTTATAGTGTATGTTGATTAAAAAAAAATTAAAGTATTTACTTCTTTACATCTCATTGAATGCTTCTAAGCAGTTGATTCGTTGTTACTCATACTTATTTAATCATTTCATATTGATAGGATAAAAATAAAATACATTACTGACAAAGTCTACTGGAGTTGATTTTAGCTCAGAATAACATCACACTCTAACATAATAGAAAATCTACTCCTTCCAAAAATAATTATCGTATGTTTTATACTATGGTAGAGTCTGGACAAAATGGGCATTCTTTTGAAATGAATATCCACTTCTACTTGGTTATGTTTTTTTCGAACAATAATGTCAAACTGTTGTTAAAAAAATTGGCGAAACTCAAATCTGGTTTTAAAGAGAAACATTCTCAGTTGAAAATTGAATCAATACATGACTCCTCTGGAAATGGAAAAACCAGTCGCAGATGATTCCACAACTGACTTTATGAACATCCTGTTCATATTTTCACTGAAATCAAATCTGGTATTTTACCCTCATTTCTTGAAAAATTGTATCGATCTCTGAAAAACTATTTTGTACGCCTGAAAGCATCACTCATCAGTAATCTTCAACAGCAAAGATATTTGAATTGTTCTCAATTTGTAGACGTGGCACTCAAAATCCAAGGTGAGGTAGTGATTTTCCATAAATTTGAAAAATGCTCATTATCTCGAAAACGGTGAGATTTTTACTGAGATGAAATTCCGATATTCTGAACAGTCATGATCTGGTCTATCACCAGTTTCAATATTGTACAAGGTTTACCGGACACCCTGTATATAGCTATTATTATAATGTCACGTTTCACCACGATATATCTAGGATATAGTCAGTAGTAATATCCCGACAAAATGCTAAATTTTCAAAAAATACTTTCACCTTGCTGTCACGAAAACTGTGTTGCTTAGAAACACCACGAGAGCTTACTCGAGTGGTGTTTTGTACAGCAACACAGTTTGAGCGACTGGCAAGGTGAAAGTATTTTGAAAATTCTGCATTTTGAAGGGATATTCGATCAGACAATTTCACGAATACATTAAATTATTATGAACTAAATGCGAATTGCAGGAACGGTTCATCATGTCAAACTGACTTCTCTCTATTCACAGAAATTGGTGTAACTATGGAAACGTATAAATAAGGAAGAAGCGAAACACCGATTTGAAAATACCACGTGCTGGAGACAGTGTTTTTGAAAAGTCCTTTTCTCATTCGTTTGAATTCAAAAAATGATGGCATTTGGTTGGTTTATATAATATGAGGGAAATTGTCAGATAAATACAAATTAGCTCGTCAAAATGCTGATATCGTTTTCGTCGAATTATCTTATACTCAACTATCCATTACAATTATTTCCGGTTCCAAATTCTAGAGAAGACATGCTGAGACTGGCAAGCAGATTTTCCCCAATTGTCACAATCTGAATCTGTTAAGAACTACTTCAAAGCATCAAACAAGCATTTGTCTATGGTAAATGTAATCCTTCAACGTCTTTTGTTTAATTCAGTCTGGATATGGATCCAGAATCCTCTGCAAGTTTCACAAACTGCCGATTGTTAATGGAATTTTGTTAGGGTTCGTCTAATCCTATTATAACTGCCGCTAGTTCTGGTGATAAATGTTATGAATATCAGGCATTACAGTGCTATTTAAGATGTTGTCGGTTTTGCGGAAACCCCTTGAATTGTTCGCTTTCAACCAGAGGCTTTCCAGTTTTCATCAGCTAGATCAAGCGAGGACTTTGAATTAGTTTTTATTATTACTGTGTTCGATAATGCGCTCTGATTAGGCAATACTGCATTATTGTGTTTATTGTATGCATATATTTTTATTATTGTGTAAGTAATTGTGGTTGTAAATTAAGTTTTTCTACTGAATAAAGATCTACTAAAATTATTTTTATATTATTAATAAATTTTGAGTTGTATCGTATTCTGATGATTGTTATCGGTTTTCATTAATTCGTGCAGTTTACCAGAACATTCTGCTACGTTTCAAGCACTTTTAATAATGAAGTTAAAATTTCAGTAGCTATAGAAAAAAATTAATGGGAACGCTCATCAAGTATAAAAATAATATTTTTTGGAAGAATAAAACAAAGTCGTTTTCACGTATAATTCAATCAAAAGATCTATATAAAGAGCCTACTTAAGAAATGTTTCGAACAAATATATACAGGGTCTTTCACGACGAGCGTTCGTTAGGAATATATGGAGAACGATTCAAAATAAAACTTGAAATTTTGTGGTAGTGGGTTTTACAAAATGGCCGTCTCAACTAAAATATTTTCAACTTCCGGTCTCTTTCCGTTATACCGGAAGTTGAGGACAACTTCCTTATTTCAAATGGAACACCCTGTATTTTATCACATTTTTGAATTTTTCAGCACATTTTAGGCCCACCTTGTATAACAATGCCTATACCCAAATTTGATTTTTTTCTGAAAAATTTGACAGTACAGCACCACTCCGAAAAAACCATAACTCATAGACAGTAACAGTTGAAAATGTGAAATTTCACAGAATCACACCTTAAGCATCAAGTCATGAACAGGTCCATCGAATTTTCGAAAATAATTTACAGGGTGGTCGAAATTTCCACCTAAAACATAACATCGAGAAAACTGATGAAACACGATTTTTCAAATGGAAACCATACTATTATTTTTGGATACTACGAAAAAAAAGTTATCAAGTTCATGAAGAATATCCTATACCTAAAATACACCCCTGGCAAGATATATCCGATTTTGGGAAATATTTTGAAATTTAAATCATTCGAAGAAATACCAAACCAAGCAAGCTTTGAAAACAAATGAAGTTACAACAAATATATCAAAATTTTATGCGATATAATTGACGTGTATTTCGTAGTTTTCTATTTGTGTGCAAAATGTCCCGTTTGGGGTATTAATGAAGATTTCCTGAATTTATATTCAATAAGTCAATGGACAGAACTTGTCGTGTTTTTGCAGAAAGATTTCCAAATATACACAGACCCAATAAAAATATTTTGAGAAGACTTCTAAGAAACTGCCGTGATTTCGGATCTTTTTCGTCTGTCATCAAAAAAAAAAACACTCGTAAACAATGAGAACATCGAAATTGTAGTTTTGGCTTACTTCACAGCCTATCCAGAAAATTCATTGAAAGACGCAGAAAAGTCACTTAGAATTTCATGTTCGTCAATGAACCGGATTTTAATCAAACATAAATGAGTCCCTTTAAATATCACCAATTCCGTTATTCTTTTGCAAACCGTATTATTAACTCTAACCACATTTTCAGTGCTGAAACAAATTTTGATGTATTACAGATCTGTAACAAAAGTGTTTTACTCAATATTAGTGAAACAACCTACTGTTCACTCTCTTAACGACCAGATTCATTTTGACTGCTTACTTTTTCTAACTCTCTCAATTATATTTCAAACAATATTTCGTAATAACATCACAACCTCCATTCCAGGTATCTATAATAGGCCATCTGTCTCCCAAACATTAAACCCTATCATTTACAAAAAAATTTAATACAGAGGTTTCTTCACTGCTAGTAAAAACCTCATACAACTCGAATTGAACTTTTCAATTCGAGAGCGGTTAGAGATAGAGCAATTATACCAATAGAACGCCAACAGAATCAGAATGGTCGAATGAGTACATTCTGAAAATTTCACGTTGATCGAAGGGAAAAACAAATAGTTGAAAAAAGTTGTAAGCGGTAGACCCCTAAAAATCACGAAAAATACATAATCGTCAGTTCCATTTGGAATTTGCACTATACAGTGTGTCCTACTTACCATGCTCACCATAGGTATCTTTTTAATGGTAAGAGATACGAGGTCGGTTAAATGACACCAAATGTGGACTTTATCAAGGCCAACTATAATGTGAAAAAATATTTTGATAAAATCTAATTGTTTTTGTTTTATACGCAAATAACAAATTTTGATCATTTTCATGTCTCTTGCAAGTCAATTTTGACCCACTTCTGGCGGTCCTAATAACTTGAAATTTGGCAGATGTTCATAATTCCGGTGACAATGCACTATGAAATATTTATTGAAATAAAAAATAAAAAATGGCGGCTCCTCCAATATGGAGGACGAGATTTGTGATTATGGTTCGATTTCATTCAAAATTGGTATGTGGGGGTTTTTGAGGTCGGAGATCATGATTTTTTTGTTAGAATTTATAAATTAAGTTGGCGAATTCAAAATAGTTCTTGTTTTTGTATAAATGACGATAACTCCGTTGTTATCAGCAAAAAACTATTACTGTGACATATCATCTGTAAGAGAAAAAAAAGTTATTCACAACTAAGTTATAGTGAGCTATGACCTACATTTGAAAAATGAAAGTTGGTACTGATATCTCAAATTCTAGAAGAGTTGGTATGAATTTCATATTTTTTTAGAAATCTCATTAAAAAACTGCCATAAGAATGTGAAATTCCCTTTCGAATATTTTCATAAAAAAAGAAGTTACGGAGGAGACACGAAAATGATCAAAATCTGTTTTTTGCGTATAAAACAAAAACGAATAGATTTTATCAAATTATTTTTTCACATTATAGTTGGCCTTGATAAACTACACATTTGGTGTCATTTAACCGACCTCGTATCTCTCACCATTAAAAAGATACCCATGGCGAGCATGGTAAGTGGGACACACTGTATACATGAAATTTCACGCTGGTTCCGATAATATATTATATGTTCATGCTCAGATATGAGGTTTGGCCCAAAAAAGAGAATGAAAGGCAGAAAAAAATCCATTACAACTCGAATTGAACTTTTCGATTTGAGAACGGTTAGAGATAGAGCAATTATGCGAACGCCAATACAATCAGAATGGTCGAATTAGGACATTCTGAAAATTTCAAGTTAATTGATGTTTGGACGCAAAAGTGTTGAAAAAGTATTGAACAAGTTGAACAATCTTGATGTTTGGAAATTATATTGACGTCCATTGTTTTTGAAGGCTTTATTTCATTTGATTTGGTTTTTGGTTCGATTGTCTTCAGTGTTTTACAAAGTTTATTGGGGTCCTTCTGGTGTTTATTTCTTTTTTCTAGAATAGTATTACTGCTCTTACCATCAATTTTATCCATCAAGTTTATTTCTATATTTTTCATATTGAGTTATCAAAAACCTGATTTTTGGGGTCATTTTGTGTCATTAATGATGTTTTTTCTGTACATTTATCAGAAATAATATGCTCATGCATATTTGCGTGGTTGTTTGAAAATTCGTGTCTATATACATTCTGCTGCGTTTCATTTTGTAGTTTTTGTATCATTTGTTTATCATTGAAGGATAATTTCAAATTATTTTTTTTGTTTTCCTTATTTTTGCTTCCTTGGTGCCTTCAAGCTGAATGAAGTGCAATGGGAATATACGAGGATGTATTGATATCTAATTAGCCTAGACCAGTTCCCTGCATAAACAAAATATTGCGTTACCATAGCAACGAACAATAACTTATTAGAAGTATCAGTGTAAAATTTGTAAGGTTCTTGCTTCAGTTTTTTGGGTTTGCCATGGAGTAATCATAATTGATTTTTTGGATAAGGGTAGAACAATAACTGGAGATTACTATTCGACATTACTGACCACTCTACGGGAAAAAATTAAAGAGAAAAGACGCGGAAAGCTATCCAAAAATGTTTTGTTTTTGCAGGACAACGCCCCTGCTCACAAATCTCATGTTGCCATGCAAAATATTCGTGATTTAGGGTTTGAATTACTAGAACACCCCCCTTATTCACCAGATTTGGCTCCATCCGAATATCATCCCTTTCCTCGACTGAAAAAAAGTTTAAAAGGTCGTAAATTTTCTTCCAAGGAGGAGGTAATAAAAGCTGCGGAGGTCTGGTTTGCAGAGCAAGGAGAAACATTTTTTGAAAGGTCTAGAGACGTTGCAGGTTCGCTGTAATAAATGTATCCAATTAAGAGGAGAATATGTTGAGTAATAAAATATTTTGACATTGAAATTTTGTTTGGTTCTATAGTAGACCAAGAATATTTGAATATATCCTAGTATGGTATGATATGTATGAATGTATAATCATTGGGTGTATCAATTCATAGTGTAGTACGATTTTCAAAAAAATGTGATCAAAACTTGTTTCAGAATTATTCTGTACCATAGTACTCTCATTTATTGCTGAAATGTATCAATATTCATTTGTGATATTAATGTATTCAATAGCAAAGACTTTATTATCTCTGAAATCAGTATTGATGTCACCCACAATAATTTCGTTATCTGATTTTTTTTGTATACTTTTCTCAACCAGAAACGTATTCAGCGCTTAGTTAAATTCGTAAGGAAAAGTTGATGATGCTCTATATAAGGTACCAAACTTTCAATTTTTAAGTTGATTGCTTTGGATCTCCCTTGCTCGCACAAGCTCTGCTTTTGAGGGGTTTTCTCCGAAAACCTGGGAGTTTCGTAAAAAACCAAATTTTACAAAAAAAAAAAAAATAAGGTACCAAACTTTCAATTTTTAAGTTGATTGCTTGGGAGCTCCTTATCTCATTTATTTCTTTCAAAATATTCATCGAACTTTCTAGATATATGACACAACCGTCGTTTTGGTTAAAATCTATGTTATTATAAACTATTTCATAATCAGATAAGTTTAGTTCAAAAAAGTGATGTCGAAATCGTTTCTAACATGTTTTAAAGCCAAACATTTTGAATTCCCAATTTCTATTTCTTCCACTGATTTTCCACAAAAATGTATCACAGACTGGTAATTTGGTCAGATATCAAAAAATTTCGATCGACTATAAACAAGCATAATTTTTTAACTATATTTTTAACTATATTGGTTTACGGCTTGACAAATCTAGCTATGAATGTCGAGAAATGAATGAGATGCTCGAATTTATAATAAAAAAGGATTCCGACGATGAAGAGGGCAGTATAATTGTACATTCAGTAATAAAACAGATACAATAAAACTGACCAGTACATTAACTCATACTTGTTTCGGACTGTACGAGCTCTTCTAATACCGTGCATCGATATGCGTGTCGATTTCACATTCAGAGCTAGATTTGTCATGCTGTACCATGTTATATCAGTTCAATCTGTCTTCAGACCAATTATGGTTCCATGTTCCATGTCCAAAACTTCACTTGAAATTTTGGGGTTTTCACAAATTCATGTTTCATCCGTAATATTATTTTCACCTCCAGTTACCAAAACCATATGACTATCATGAAAAATTCTGGATAAACTCTGATGATAGGCCTGTTCATATATCAAGGCTCATATCTTTATGGGCATTCCGCAACCCTTACAGAATAAGTTATCATCTCCAAAGCCATTCTGATGTCGCTGGAGGGACTGAAGATCCTAATATTACAAGGGTTAACGGTTATTATTCTATCGATAAAAATGGAATCCCAACTTTCGTTGAAATGAAATAAAAAAACTGGGTGATCCTAATGTGACCATCAGTATTTATTATCGAAGGGATAAGGTGATCGGAAAATGTTTTTATATCTTCAGTTTCTGAAAAAATGAGTCAAACTTACGATTTAGAGTGGGTCGCTAAACACTGGCAAATATTTAGTTTCGCAATTGGGTGAGAAAGCCTTGATTCAATGAATACAAGTGCAAAATGATATCTTTGTTGACTCTTGATTTATATCACAATAAATCAAGAACAAAACAACAACAAAATATCTAAGGGTGGAAGAGGGTCTAGTGTCTAGGAAATGATTCAATAACTTTCCCAAATGAAATAATACCGCTTTATTCTTTCAATATATTGTGTTTGGTGAAAGAAAAATGAATAGAATGACATACACCAAGCAATACAGCATAAAATGAGTGAGTTTTTAACAAAAATACTAATAGGAAACCGACTATTCCATCACATGTAAGACAGTCCGTAGTTATATTGTGTTATGTTTTCGACTCGCAACTGTCATTTATTTATTTGTTATAAACTTTTAAATAACAAAAAACGTGTTTTTATAAAATTGTTTTGCTTATAAAATAAATACTGATAGAGCAATCTGGTTGCTCCAATGAGAAGAATTGTAGATAATTGAAATGCGAATGAAATGGGATTTTTCACAACCCTGTCGGATTATTAGTAACGGAGAAAAACTGAAAAAAAACGGGAAATTTTGTGATATTTTGAAAAATTCATAACTTCGCCATTTTTCAAGAAGTAGGATTGGTCCTTCTCCTGAAAGTATTGAATCATGTGTACTCTATGTGTGCACAAAACAAGCGCTATCGAATGTTTAGTTTCGGCACAATTGCAATTTAAGTTTTTTTCGCATTATCTTGCCTGGATGCTCTAGTGATAGCCCGATTTCAATTTCTCAACAGATTATGAAAGTAGAAGTCTAGTAGTACAAAATGTATATTCATATTCATTTTGCGCTACAATGGTGCGAAATTGCTGAAAATGCATGCAAACATGACTGAAAACGGCCGAGCCTACGTTAGCTGCTGAGTAGTAGGAGAGTCCGGGAGATGAGGGATATTCTTCTAATGAACGGGTTACGTGATAATACGCTTCCCCTCATCTCCCGTTCACTTCTATCACTCGACCGCTTTCACCAGCTCGACCGTTTTCAGTCATGCTTGCAGCATTTTTCACCCATTTCGCAGCATTTTATCGCAAAATGAGGATATACATTTTGTGGTAATGTAATTTCACTTTCAAAATCTCTTTTAGAAATTGAAATCGGATTATCACTAGAGCATCCAGGCACGCTGCAAGATAGTGCAGAAAAAATTCAAATTGCAATTGTGCCGAAACTAATCATCCGTTAGAGCTCGTTTTGTGCACACACAAAGTACACATGATTCAATACTTTCATAAGAAGGGCCAACCCTATTTCGTAAAAAATGTCGGAATTATGAATTTTTTTAAGAATCGGTAAATTTTTCAGTTTTTCCGGTTTTCCTCCGTTACTAATGATCCGACAGGGTCGTGAAAAGTACTATTTTGTTCTAATTTCAATTATCTACAATTGGAGCAACCAACTTAGTTTTCATTTTATAAGTAAAATAATTTTTAAAACACGTTTTTTGTTATTCAAATGTTTATAACAAATTAATAAATGACAGTTTCGATTCGAAAACGTAACAGAATATAACTATTTTTGTTAGGAAAAAATACTCTAGTGATTGGCCTAACATCCCACATATAGTTTGTCGGGACTTAAGAGAGTGGTAGAGGGAGTAATTTCTAGGATATAAATCAAGAACTTTCCCAAATGCAAGAGTACCGCTTTCTGCTTTCAGGCTGTTTCATGAAGGGAGAACTAATTGAATGACACCCCCCTCTCCATATAGTTTGTCAGACGTACCACGATATATGCCAAACAGGTTTATAAATCGCGACTTAGACATCCATCGACTACATCGACAGACTGACCTGTCATCACGTGGGGACTACTCTATTCAGAGTAGAGACCCACACGAACCCGCTGCTCATGGAGCTCCTCGAGAACAGACGAGAGCAAGACGACAGAGACAAATACAGACGACCAGTGAACCAGGGAGACAACGACACCCCTGAAGAAGTAAGACGGAAGCGAAACCTTCGGCGACGACAACGTCTACTTCAACAGGCTTAAATTTCGAAAATCATGCTTTTATGTTTCAGATCCAAGAAGAACCGACGAAGAAGTAAACTCAGTAAATTAAATACACACTTGGCCCTCAGCCAAGTGTTTTTCAGGCCTTCAGCCAGTTTCAGGGGGGCACCATGCACATTAAGTAAAGTCGTTGTTAAGTCATAATTCAACTCATGTCAGATATAAGGAAGTTTCATGCCGAGAATTGGCCGAGCTCTTCATATCAAACGATCAGATTTTATTTTTCTGATCGCCAATCATCATGATGAGGAACCGCTTTAACGTGCGGGGGTGGTGGAAAGGGTGGGGGGTGGTGGAAAGGGTGGGGGGTGATATTTCGAGTAAGTACGAGTGCTGGGGCGTTCATCCTTCCGGGCCTCAACCTTAGGGGGTGCATGGTGGATAATACGCAGTTCCTTCCTACCACTTTGTCATGGCAACCACGTATCCAAACAACAACGGAGAATATAATATCATCTTGCTACAAACTTCATGTCTATCAGGCATTATCTATAACTATTGAATAATTCGCGACAATGGAACTTTATTTACTTTGTTGGTTTGTAAAATTATGTCAATAAATACTACCTGCTCACAATTCTATCGATAATCCTGTCAGAAATCTTAAACTCTCTCAAATCGCTTTGAGGTAACACCAAGCAATTTGATCGCGATGATTTCTGACAGAATTGCTATCGATAGAATTGAGAGCACTCGTATTATTACCCCCGATAATCCACATAGTAGGTGTATTACCGGGGGTAATACCACAAGTGCATTGAAAATTACCGATAATTCTGAAAAAAACGTGTTTTTTCAAAACTGCACGAGTTTATTTTTTTCGGTGTTTCAAAGCATAAATTGCCCGACTCCAAAGGAGGAGGGCAATTTTTTGAAACAACGAAAAAAATAACCGAGTGCGGTTTTTTATAAAAAAAAAACACGTTTTTTCAGAATTATCTGGTTAATTTTCATTGCACGAGTGGTATTTGGTAGGAAATTTCACACCTCACTCTTTTAGCCAATCAAAAAATTCTTTCTTGTTTAGTGAAAATTTCAAGAATGCACAATGAATTTTCATTATTTAATGTTATAATAAACAGTACAATTATTATAAGTAACATTATATCCCAAGCTTCCTCCTGGCGTGCCTGGTTCTAGATTTTTATTGTTTATGATTTCCACAGAACTGCTGCCTTTTTCATTGTGCCGCATTTTTTCAACGATGGCCTGATGGTGTTCTTCATCCATTTGCAAATAGCTTCCAATAGATTTAGAGTTAGCATGTCCCGTCATTTTGATGAGTTCTTGCTCAGCAACTCCGCTCTTTGCCAGATTTGACACCGCTGTTGCCCTCAACGAGTGATTGGTAATTTTCTTTTTTTCCACATCTAATCCCACCTGGTTTGCTTGTTTCTTAGTCCACTTCGCTATCTCGTTTCGCCCTACAGGTATGTTTTTGAACCATTGATTTGTTACTTCCCAAAATGGATTTGCAGTTAAAAATAAGCGGTCATTTTCAATGTGTTCTCTTTTCGATTTTAATGCGTGAAATAATCGAACTGGACATAAATTACTGTTACTTCTATTCGTTACTAACCACTTGGATGAAGCACATTGTTTGGATCCACCTTGGGTAGTTTTCCCAAAAATTGGATTGTACTCAATTCTCTTTGTTTTTTGACCTGCATTATCGAGTTCTTCTTTGAAAAACTGTAGTTTTGCTCTGCATCCTTCGCCACCTCTCCACGCTAATTCATACGACAAAACAAAGACAATTTTTTTTGTAGTCCCTCTGGGGTTCCTTCGTCACAACTGTTTACTAGTTTTTTCAATTCTTCAAACTTCAGGGCAGTTGACCTCACTTTTCTTTTATCTTCCTGAGCCTGTAGGTCTCGTCTCTTTGCATTTTTGGCGTTCTGTGCAGATTTAAACACGACATCTTGGAATGGGTCAATTTTCATACAATATTTCTGGAAGTATTCTTCCATAATCATTTTGACGGTGACATTCCAAATAGTTTTCACGGTGCTTTCTTTGTACTCCTCACCATTATTTTTCTTCATGTTATGAGCCCAGTCCTTCAAGATTTTCGCAATTTCGCATACTGGCGTGTCTTTTTCTAATTTATACCCTCTTGCTTTACAATAATCCATGAACTGATTCCAAATAAACTTCTTACTTTTCTTAGTATTCGCTGGAGTCGTTTTTGCGATATTCTTATCGATTTCGGCTTCATTAAAAGTTCCGAAACGGTTCATTTTAGACGAGAAATATGAAAACAATGATATTTGTTTACTTCAGATTAGCGTTGCTATGTCCGTAAGCTTCTCAGTTACTTCCGTATCAATCGCGATATGAACACTTTTAGGTAGATGACACATTTGAAGTCTCACTTCTGACATTAAAATCGCGCGACTTCACTTGAATTGACATCTAATGCGATAATTGCACTGCCGTGACGCGAAACGCGTCACTACAGTGCAATTATCGCTGTGAGCCAGCGGTAATTGCATTCCTCTTATGGACGTTTTTACACGTGAGGGAAATTTCCGGGGGTAATACCACAAGTGCATTGAAAATTACCGATAATTCTGAAAAAAACGTGTTTTTTTTTTAAACTGCACGAGTTAATTTTTTTCGTTGTTTCAAAGCATAAATTGCCCGACTCCGAAGGAGGAGGGCAATTTTTTGAAACAACGAAAAAAATAACCGAGTGCGGTTTTTTATAAAAAAAACACGTTTTTTTCAGAATTATCTGGTTAATTTTCAATGCACGAGTGGTATTCGGTAGGAAATTTAATCGCGATATGAACACTTGTAGGTAGATGACACATTTGAAGTCTCACTTCTGACATTAAAATCGCGCGACTTCACTTGAATTGACATCTAATGCGATAATTGCACTGCCGTGACGCGAAACGCGTCACTACAGTGCAATTATCGCTGTGAGCCAGCGGTAATTGCATTCCTCTTATGGACGTTTTTACACGTGAGGGAAATTTCCGGGGGTAATACCACAAGTGCATTGAAAATTACCGATAATTCTGAAAAAACGTGTTTTTTTTAAAAACTGCACGAGTTAATTTTTTTCGTTGTTTCAAAGCATAAATTGCCCGACTCCGAAGGAGGAGGGCAATTTTTTGAAACAACGAAAAAAATAACCGAGTGCGGTTTTTTATAAAAAAAACACGTTTTTTCAGAATTATCTGGTTAATTTTCAATGCACGAGTGGTATTCGGTAGGAAATTTAATCGCGATATGAACACTTGTAGGTAGATGACACATTTGAAGTCTCACTTCTGACATTAAAATCGCGCGACTTCACTTGAATTGACATCTAATGCGATAATTGCACTGCCGTGACGCGAAACGCGTCACTACAGTGCAATTATCGCTGTGAGCCAGCGGTAATTGCATTCCTCTTATGGACGTTTTTACACGTGAGGAAAATTTCCGGGGGTAATACCACAAGTGCATTGAAAATTACCGATAATTCTGAAAAAAACGTGTTTTTTTTTAAAACTGCACGAGTTAATTTTTTTCGTTGTTTCAAAGCATAAATTGCCCGACTCCGAAGGAGGAGGGCAATTTTTTGAAACAACGAAAAAAATAACCGAGTGCTGTTTTTTATAAAAAAAAACACGTTTTTTTCAGAATTATCTGGTTAATTTTCAATGCACGAGTGGTATACGGTAGGAAATTTAATCGCGATATGAACACTTGTAGGTAGATGACACATTTGAAGTCTCACTTCTGACATTAAAATCGCGCGACTTCACTTGAATTGAGCCAGCGGTAATTGCATTCCTCTTATGGACGTTTTTACACGTGAGGGAAATTTCCGCTGTAATTCAGCAATAATTCCACACCTCTTATGGACATTTCAGCAGGTGAGTGAAATATTCCAATTTTTTGCTGGCGGTAAGTTTTGTTCAGTAGGCCGTTTCATGGAACGAAATTAAGTGAAAACAAAACAGACGAGATGTTCCCGTTCGAGCTGTTCCCGTTCTTTCAACTCGTTACTTTGTCCTTTCATGTTTATTCATTCTTGAACAATTTCTTCGGGCCGTCCAAAGCAGCCTTTCCAGTTCTCCGAAACTATTTTAATACAAGAAGAGCAAACTTCCATCCTCACCTCCCCCTTTTCCCCACATCAACATACTTTCCGGTTCCGCTCGAAGAAAATAATCCGTGAAGGTTGCAATAATCTGGAGTTGAAATTTTAATAGGAAGATCCTTATCCACCGCAACGTATAGTCGCGAAGGAAATCGGATTTTCTAAACGATCCCGACGATTGCGCCGCGCAAAAATTGGAACATCACTTACCTGAAGTGAATACGATCCGACGCTTTGAGCCAATACTCGCGTTCGTTTGACGGAATCTGATATGCTACGCCGAGGCGAATGCTCGTCTGAGGAGAGAGAGGATCGAGTTCCGACATCTCTGGGGATCTGTCTCTTTCAATATTTACATCGGCTCAGATCGAGGGGTTTGGTGGAGCTAGTTCATCAGACTATGTAAAAGTTTATAACTAATCGTTATCATAATTGAAATGCTCACAAACATAATTGAAACAAATTAATTATTTTAGGTTTGAGTAAGCCCCGTTGTGTTCTTTTGTATTGCATTGTATTTATGTCTTTTATCCACAATCACCTTGTAATTGAAGTTTTATCCACACTTATGAACCGTATAAAGTACCACTTTATTCACTGGTGGAATAATGAAATTGCTTTATTCCACTCAATCAATCACATTTTATTTATTTATTATTTATTACGTCCTCCTGTCTGTATGTTAATTCACAAGGAGATCAAAAATAGTATTGTAGGGTTAAGTACGGCAAGTAATGTTACATTACATAGACAAAAAATGATTGCCAAAGGGGCGCCAAGTAGTTTGCGTTGCTCCGGCTGACTATATCTGAAGAGAGAAACCACTAAACAACAACAGACTCGTTTTACAAAACTTTTAGTCACTGTATAGAGAAATTATCAACGACTTTCAATAGTTATTTATAATGCATATATCATTAAGAAAAAGTGGGATCCCTAAACCGCTAAACGACATTTATTCAAGGCCAACGTACGTCCAACGATTTTAGTTAAACTAATCTAAATAATTATACCATGTGTGGTTCATTATACCATAATTGAGCCACACAAGTGACACTATAACTAAACATTACGATCCAATTGCTTTTGTTACAAAAAAAACAGGCGGATGAACTTTCCAGAAACAATAAATGGTGAAATTTCAAATCCTCTGCGAGGTACTTAGCCTTCGTTCCTTTGTAGATCAGAGTAATCGTCCAGAGCAGAAAATCATGAAGAGCTTTTTCTATCCAAGGTTTTACCAAACAAAGAAATCCCGCAATCTTACGATTTCTCAAAACAATCTGACAAATATAGTGGCCAATCGACTACGTCTGCTGTATATTTTTTTCTGGTATATGATGGAAACAATTTGAAAATTCGCAATGCCATAACATCTGAAAGTGTATTCGAATTATATACCGCATTACTAAGGGCCGGTATTATAAAACTATTTTGACAGATAACTAGAAGTTAACTTGAGGAATGACGTCACATCTTACAGTTAACTTCAAGATGTAGGAGTTAACTTTATTGGTAGGAAGGGGTATCAGTTAAGGTTAACTTTCTAGAAAATGGTGGTTTTTGACAGTTTTTCAATAATTTTGCATAAAACATCAATTTGATTGTTTTTTTTCTCGCAATAATGTTAGCAAACGATATCCTGGTTATTTTCGAGGAACTTTTAAGGGACATTGAAGGAGTTGCTGTGATTATTATTGAAGGCCCTTGGCGTCGAAGGATATTTAGAAATCGGTTAAACCATTTTATCTTGTGGAACGAAATATAATTTTAAAACAAATGAAAACGGATTTCGATCTTCAAGAAAGTCTGTATATGCTTGTTAAAGGGGCACATAGTGAGGCAAATTTACAAAGACCAACTAATAAGTCAACGTTTCTAGTTCTGATTACTGTGGAATTATAAGTATTTTCAATTTTAGAAATCATCTTCTATCGCCAATAATATAAGTGTTGATAGACGAGGAAAGTGATGACGTCACTAATGTCATTCTTGTTAACCTTCCAGTAGTGGCGCCAAAGCTTGTTGCACCAGTGGTTGCGCTGGTGTCACAGACCGAATGGGGAGGGGGTGGGATTTTCTTCAAAAAAATTAAATGAAATTTTCTTTTTGTTTGTTTAAACAAACAAAAAGAAAATTTTTTGACGTGTAAATTTGGAAAAATTAATTTCTAATTGTAGTACACTTTCTTGAATGACCCTTTTGTTGAAAGTCATTTAACTTTTTTGAAGAAAATCCCACCCCCTCCCCATTCGGTCTGTGACACCAGCGCAACCACTGGTGCAACAAGCTTTGGCGCAACAAGCTTTGGCGCCACCACTGGAAGGTTAAAAACTGATTCCAAACAAACCTCCGTCGAATTTAAATCAGCTTGTCCGATAAATCCGATATTGTTTCCGTTAACGTTTTTCAACCTCTTTTGCCGTAGAAAACAAAATCCAAACAACAAAACAGAAACTAATAAGCAAAGCAGCAAATCATCAACAAAGAATGTCACCTAAAATTCTTTGTTTGGAATCAGTTTTTGACAAGTATGACATTTGTGACGACACACTTTCCTCGTCTATTACACTCAGATTTCCTACAAAATGTTCATTCTTGATAGTTGTTGGTGTTTTGGAGGATTCTCAAATCTATTGCTAGCAGTTTTATTATTTATTAGAAATGACACAAGAGAAATTGCGATAAATTCTAGGTTACATATTGGCCTTCTTCTTTTGATTTCAGAAATGAGACTTTTATAAAACTGCCGTTTCAAAGCTGCAGTTAACTTGACTGTTAAAATTAAAGTTAAATTCGAATACTGGGTGTTG
This sequence comes from Chrysolina oricalcia, assembly GCA_944452925.2. Taxonomy (NCBI): domain Eukaryota; kingdom Metazoa; phylum Arthropoda; class Insecta; order Coleoptera; family Chrysomelidae; genus Chrysolina; species Chrysolina oricalcia. Next base: position 64,889,871 of record OX101812.2, read on the forward strand.
CCGCGATATGAGCCTTACTGTTTAAAACAGGTGGCCCACAAAAATCGTAACATTTATATTGGTAGACATTTTGTTCTTTGTTTTATCATATTTCACTTCTATCAATAACAAGCTTGTAGTTGTCATCGGTTTCAGAACGCATGGTGCCTGTCGAAGTTTTTCATAAATCTCTAGAATCAATGGATGCCTCCTCTTGTAAGGAACGATCAGTACCAGGAGAACCTTGGATTTTTTTGATATATCGAACTTATTAGATATAGAATACTTGATATAACTTTCTGCTACAGCTGAGCTTCTCCACCAACCATGTCGTTTAATTTTTGTAAGATCTGCACCTTTATTATCCAATAAAATTGTTGAAGTGCGCGTCATACAATGGCCGCTATAAACTTCTGCGTTTGCCAGATTAAAAAATTAAGCAACTCTTCAAGAAACTTTCGAAAAAGAACTCTTGAAGGAACTATCGACAAAGTGTTGATTCCAACAGTTTGTGAAGTACATTTCTGATTTTTGATGACGTCATCGCTGTTTGATTTATGACTTCATTACAATTTTTTTTTTTAAATGGCATTACACTATTTTGATAATACTTTCAAAAGTAACGCATTTTTCTGTGTATGGATGTCATATTTTTTCTTATGTTACATAACCGTATTTTTTAGAAATAAAAGATATTTCATCCATAATAATGTAATATTTGGTCTGTTAACGTAAACTTTTGACATGAGGTATCCCCACAAACAGAAAATCTAGTGGGATTAGATCAGAAGACCTAGCTTGCCACTCTAAAAATCCTCGTCTGCGATCGAAATCCGGAGTATGAGGAAGTTTTTCTCAAGTACATCGGTATCGATAGGCGATTCATACCCTGTTGTGATGCAAGTACGATGTGAGTTGCCTAGATGCCAATCCCAATGTCTGGTGTGCAACCGCCCACCCGGGGTGGGGCTGTAGGTTTCTCTAGGTTTTCCTGCAGCTAAAAGTGAATACGCCACAAAATATCAAAAAGTCGCACCGGAGCGGCACGGCAAATAATAATAATAGCCGTCCTCTACACGCAGACAAGGATTTTTAGAGTAGCCAGCTAGATCTCCAGATCTAACCCCACTAGATTTCATTTTGTGGAGATACCTTGAGTCAAAAGTTTACGTTAACAGACTTAATTTTATGTCGTTATGAATAAAATATCTTTCATTTTTCACATACGGTTACCCAAAAAATATGACGTCCATACACAGAAAAATTCGTTCTTTTTGAAAGTATCATCAAATTGAGGTAGTGCCATTGAAAAATATATTTAATGACGTCATAACTCGAACAGCGATGACGTCATCAAAAATCTGAGTGGACCAAAAAATGCGCAACTGAAAAATTGAATTGACGTGTCTGGGATTATTTTTCCTAATGGTCATATCAAGCGTTTAACAAATTTGTTCCAATCATTACGTGCTCACTGTATGCTTTCTTGTGATGATATCAGTTTTACTATTATCAAACTACCATCAACTTAATTTATTTATTGTAAATACAGATTTTAAAATAATTTTCCATTCTAAATTCAATGATGTCTTACTCATGGCAGTTTCATTATGTTAGGGATTACCTGAAACTGAAAAATAAATCGAATACGGACATGACTTGTGATTTTAGATATCCTAGATCTGAATAAAATCAAAATTTGGGGTTGACATGTTCAATGATTGGTGAAAATCTCTTAAACAATTCGTGATGATAACCGAAAAGGATCCAAAATGTATTGAGACTGGCAGAAGTCAGTTCAATCAGTTCAGAAAAAAAATCCTCGAAACGGGGTCATATTTGAAAATAATATGTTACCGGACCTGAACTCTTACGTAGCCGGCACTCGGCCGCGGGTAACTGTCGTTGCGCTTTGCACCGAGAAGAATCTGGATCTTTCGAGGCTTCACGAGAAATTTCATGAGCTTTCGGAGAAGTGAGCGTTCGATATAAAAAGAACTACACCGCAGACGGACGGCAGTCAGTGAAGTAAAAGTCGAATATAAATGCCTAGTTCCGTGATTGTTATGTAAATTAGAGTATTGTGTTATTGTATTATTGTATTTCGTTAAATAAATTATTTTTGAGTGAAGTAGACTTTGAATATACAACAGTGGTGATCAGAAGTGCGATTGTTAAAGATAAAATACAGAGTGTTCGTGTAAGTAGACAGCTTGTGTATTTCGGACAATTGTTTTCGCAAAAATAGACAGTGACTGATAAATATTTTTCGTGAAGTGACACTTCTCGCGTGTGAAATAGACAATAATAATAATAATAGACTGGTGTCCGGGAAATAGACTGGGTGAAATAAACAATAATAATAATAACAGACTGGTGACCCGTGAAATAGACTGTGAGACATAGACTAAGACAAAATGTGTTCGAGGAAAGTTCGCCTGGTTGAATTGAGGGTTGCGGAATTGAAGCAAGAACTGGAGGAGAGGGAACTTGACATAAGTGGGAAAAAGGCCGTGCTTCAAACAAGACTTGCCGAGGGATTAGTTCAGGAGGGCGAGGACCCAGAAACATTTCTATTCGAAGTTTCTGGAATGGATATGAGTTCCATAATGAGTAAACTCGACGGAATGGAAGACAAAATGCAAGAAAACTCGAAAAATCTGGAAGAAAAGCTGCTAGAAAATTCGAATACTCTGAAGGAAGAACTTCAAGCAAAACTTCTAGAAAATTCGAATGGTCTGAAAGAAGAATTTCAAGAAAGTTCGAGAAATTTGGAAGAAAAACTTCAAGAAAGACTTCTGGAAAATTCGAATAGTCTGAAAGAAGAATTTCAAGAAAGTTCGAGGAATTTGGAAAAAAAGCTGCTAGTAAATTCGAATACCATGAAAGAAGAACTTTGTGGCGTGGCGAGCCGATTAGAAGAAAGAATGGGAACTGTCGAGACAGAGATGGAGAAAATCAAAGATGAAATTGAGGAGTAGATGGGAAAATTGAAGGAAACAATCAGTGATGAAATCAGAGGCGGAATCGAGGAAGAAATCAGCAAAATGAAAGAAACAATCAGTGAGTTGAAAAAGCAAATTGACACTACCCACACCACAGAATCTGTCAATGAAAATTCAGTGCTGGAACTGAGTTTGAACTTAGATGATGTTCAAAAGGGTTTGACACATGTGAAAATCAGTCCAGAAACAGGAAAACTCTCCATGAAACCACCCCAGTTTGATGGAAAAACACCATGGGCAAATTACCGCCGACAGTTTGAAGCTGCAGCAAAGGCGAATGGATGGAATGCAGGAGAAAGAGCTGTAGCATTAACACTGGCGTTGCGTGGAGAAGCCACAAATATCTTACAAACCCTCACAGCCCAAGAACAAGAGGACTACGAGCAGCTGATCAAACATCTGGAATTACGGTATGGACAGACCCATCTAGAACATGTATACCACTCACAGCTAAAAAACCGCTGCCAGAAATCAAGCGAATCCCTACAGGAATTTGAAGCCGACATTGCACGCTTGGTTCGCCTTGCATACCCTGCTACACCGGAAAAGGTAATGGAGCGACTAGCAGTTCAGGCCTTCTTAGATGGACTTCGTGACCAGGAAACCAGACAAGCATTGACACTAGCTAATCCAACACATCTCGTGGATGCACTGGCACGCGCTTTGGAATTTGAGGTGGCAAAGCAATCCTGCAGAAGCCAAAGTAAAGTCCGATTTATTGAGGAAGACCCACAGGAGCCTGCTGACCTGGAAGCTGCCATAAGGAAGGTCGTGAAGGAAATGTTGCCTGAGAAAAGACTAGTGAGATGCCGGAACTGTAGGAAACTTGGACACGTGCGTAGTCAATGTCCAACCGTCAAGAGGTCGAGACCAACGAAGGTTGTTGAGAAGGGGCAATCGTCGGCCACTACTCAGGAAGACCCGGTGAACAATGCATATGTCGCTGTCCTCCAACGACAGAACAAAGGAGCCTTCGTAGACGGTTTCATCAACAACGAGCCTTGCACCATGCTGCTAGATACAGGTGCGACTAGGACAATCCTTGGACCTGCTTTTATTAAAACACCAGAGAGAATGGAACCAACATCCTGGAAGCTACGCACAGCAACAGGAGAGCCGGCCACTGTACATGGTGAGCTACCGATTGAACTGCTTCTAGGCAGCACAAAAGTGAAACATCGGGCATTAGTAGCGGACATTGAGGACGACGCAATTATTGGAATGGACATCATGAATTCCAGAGGGTTTGAATTGAACTTCAAAGATGGCGTCCTACGTGTAAACGGAGAAGAGCTGGTGCTGCTGGCTGAAGATGTAAGTGAAAGCAGTGAAGCAATAATTTCCGTTAAATAGGAGCATTTTGCAAGATGAGTCAGAAATAGAAACCATCTTGCGCACAATTAAACTGCATGTTATCTATCACTTCCCGCAAGATTGTTTGTCCAGCTTCAAATTGATTAAAATTAATGTATTTTTCAAAAATTTTATATTTTTAGTGGTTTTTCTATATTCAAATTGCACCAATCCGGTGAAACGGTTCTTTCAATAACTTTTGATATTTGTAAAAACCAAAAAAGGTATAATTTTTGACAACATTCATTGTTAAAAAAATTCAACAAAGCGATTTTGCTGGGGTTGACCGGGGTTTTTATCTACGAACTATCTTTTAAAAGATAGTAGAGATTATTTGCTTCTTTATTTAATTGTGAAAATAGCCTATATGTGGATACAAATAAATAACTAAAGTATGATACTATTTTCACTCCGTATTATTTTTCATTTCGAAAGAGCACCCGGCAATGAAAAGATGACGGATTACGGAATAATAAATTTTCCTTTGCGAGAGAAAATCTTTGCGTTATCACCTAAACATTAAGGAATCCCCTATTACTGCCTCGGGCAAGCTCAGGTGGACTTACACTAATCCGAGAGCATTACGTGTATTAAAACTTTCTCGAAGACGCTGCAGATTGGATTATATCTCATATTTTCACATTTTCTTTTGGGAAAGGTGCTTACTGCTAATATTAGATAAGAGTTGATTGAAATACAATTCCATCAACTGCAACCTGAAATCCACTCAAAATATTAAATAACGAAAACTAGGTGATATTTATTGTATAGCACGGGTAGAAATATGGACCCAGAAGTATACAGGGTGTTTCACCCACAGAGAATACGCATCATATGAGAAATTTTTTGACAAATATCGGTACAAGCAATCGCTTCTGCATCAATTTATTTTTTGTTCTACTGAAAAATATAAATTAAAATAGAGTAGATACATGTTTTTTTATTATAAATAAATAGTATCGGGATCATCATCACCTCTTATGAAGCAGCTGAACACATGGAAAATTGACAGCTTTCAAATTTACTATGGATAAAATAGAAATAGCTTGTGAATGTTCACAAAATATTAGAGTTGGCATTGCTAATGAGTGTATTCGTCGTGACTACGTAGCGTTGTATGTATGGAAAATGTGCTTGTATTCAATTGTTATCAATGTTCATTTTATACTTTTTATTTCACGTTGTCAAAAGGAATTATCAACAAAGTAATTTTGATTGATAGATTGATAGAACAACGTTTTGAGCAAATATGTTAATGAAAATTTCTGTTTGATGATCGCCGTTTGTCACATCGTAAATCCATAATCCTAGCATTACTATGAACTTTATTCATTGAAATACATATTTAACATATAAACATATGAAATAAAAAAATTGGAAAGAAGTTTCGATATTGACGTAATGGAAATAAATATAGATATATACATGTACATGCTCATGCTAATAGATATAAAATACAAATATAAATGTTAATCACAGTATAGAAATATAAAAAAATTAAATCTATATATTAAAACCTTAAAATTACGACATTGATATTATAAACATTAAAAAATTGAGACATTGAAATATTGAAACACTAAAACATGAAAACATTACATCACTAGAACATTAAAACACTGAAACATCAAAACATTAAAACATAAAAAAAATAAAAATATAAGAATATTAAAACATTAAAATATAAAAACTAGAATGAAATAATTGAAACCTAGTCAATGCAGAGATATGGATCAATAATATAGATGTTGTTTATGGTTTCGATTCAATCAGATTGTTTATTATTCTTCTATCGTTTCCTAAGATGTGATCTTTTTTTTTTAAAGTATATTTTTTCCAGATCTTATAGTGTCTTGGACACTGTGATATAAAAATTTTGTGACATATAAGTGCGATCTTTGAGAAACAGATTTCTTCACAAGTGGCACAACTGTGATTGGTTTTCGGCAGGTATTATATTCAAGAGTGGGTCCTGTCCATATTAACTACGGATATTGGTAACAGGCCATAAGACGCAATGTAATCAAATTGATAATATATATCTTACCTTTTCTCAAACTGACGCTGGGAAGCTATTGCGCATGCCTCGCATGCCGAATTCTGAATCACGAGAAATGTCATCCATTTTTAAGGTCATGGCTTCTTTTGACATCTTGAAAATGGGCTAACATTTTTCTATAATGTGGACAAATGAAGAATGAGAATTATGGAAGACGGTCAATTAAACTTCGTATCATTAAAAAACGATTCACTGGTCCATTTGTAACTCTATTAATAAAATGTCTTGTTTCTTACCTGCTACCAGAGTTTCATCAGTCGATTTTCTGCCATAGTCAGATTAAAACTCATTAAACTTGAGGAAATATGGATTGAGTATGTGACGGACAGTTGTTTGAAAAGGTAAATCTCGTTCCACATCGGCTTCATAACCGCTGAGAAAAATAGTTTGCTGGTGGTGATGTATTTTTGCCTCCTGAACACGAACTGGAAGTAAAACGGATCGATCTCAAATTATTTCAGGCATGAATTTAAAAATTTTAAAAATGTATCATATTCTCAGGAATAAAACCCATATAGTGCCGCCCAGCACAGTCTACTCTTGCTCTCTGTAACCTTATCCAGATTTTGAGGTTATGTTGGAATTTGCCGAATTAGCACCACATAAGATATGCTTCCCATATCTTCGATAATTGTTGCTGCTGAACCATGCACGCTAGAAAGAGATGAAGAAACAAAATCACGTCTTTGAATAGGAATCTCCGGCGCAAGCGCATTAATTCAGCAGCGTCCAATCGAAGTCGATGCTCATTTTTTTTGGCATCACATAGGCTGTCCTTATTATCCATATTCGTAGTTAATAGATATATGGTCCTGTCATATCAACAGACATTTTATAGAATTTCACATTCGTACAGAAATAAAATAATTGCCTGATGTTTATATATTATTGTATTGTTGTATAGTATATAGTTTGTATAGTAATTCCGAAGAAAATCTTCGGTTTTTCATCATCATCACTTTCAGAAATCTTCTTTCTATTACTTCCAATGGTTTGAGGTGTATTTGGAGAGCACTGCTCCATATCAGGATTCCATATCTTATATGGCTTTCCACTAAAGATTTATATAATATCTTCATTGTTTTCAGTGGCAGGTAATTACTTAAATATTTGAATTTGTATAAGATAGATTGGAGTTTTTGAATTACGTATCTTACATGAATGTTCCATTTCATATGTGGGCCCAGATATACTCCAAGATATTTGATACTTTTTACAGATTCAATTCTGAATGTGTTTTCCTGAGTTTCAATTTCGAGATGAAGAAAAGGGTAATTACTAGCCGTATTACAGCTGAAGGATAGGAAGTTGGTTTTTTCTGTGTTGAGTGTTAACAGTCTACTATCGAACCAGTCCTACGGTTTTATGTTTTAGTTCATGCCGCTTCATATAATATTGCCGTCATCAGTATATCCTATGACACTTCCTTGACTGTTCAATGAGAATAATGCATTTATATAGAGATTGAACAATAGAGGTCCCAAAACTGTTCCCTGCGGTACACCATACTCGATTTTCCTCTGATCGCTCAGTGTTTCGGCCAGTTCAACTTCTTGAGTTCTGTTGGTAAGGTAATTTCTTAGCAAATTTGCACACTTACCTCTCGTCCCTATTCGTTCCAGAGTATCTATACATTAATTGCGTTTGTTCTTCAACACCTTTCTGAGGTTATCCAAGCATAAACGTGCGTAATTCCAACATGAATTGAAGGAAGTAAACACTGCTGGAAATTTTTAGCACAAATGATTAAGTATGGGAAAAAAGCACTGACATTTCCAAGAATTTGAAAAAAGGGGAACGAATAAATAATGATTGCGCTTCTTCACTCTGCAATATACCACCCAGCCAAAGAATTTTAGACACATACGTGAAAAACTTACCCAGTCGCAACTTATTTATTTTCAACCTGGTATCAAAGAACAAAATCTAAAAAACTTTGTATACTGTCAAATCAAATGCGATGGGATACGAATATTTGAATCTGAAAATGAACAATTCAGCCCCAGCATTATACCTCTTCTACCCATCTTCTACCCATCTTCAACATCATTAACTTTTGTTTATTGAATAAGGTTATTCCAGAATGCTGGAAAGAGGCACAGATCAAACCTATCCCAAAAAGCAGTAACCCATCTGATTTCAAAGATTTATGGCAAATAAGTATCCTCCCCACCTTGTCCAAACTTTTAGAGAGAATCGTGAATGAACAATTGCGCAGTTATACAGGGTGTATACTAAATGATGTCATTAATTTCATGTGGTGATTCCTTGTCATATTTTAAGAAAAAAAGTTCATATAAACGTATGTCCTAACTTGCTTTGTTTTCAAATGACGGTGTGTCAAAATTTTAATAAAAAATCGGTTATTTATTAATTACTCAACAGTCTTTTCGCCGATTTTCGCTTGTTTTCATGAGGTTAGATCTCAAATTATAAAAAGCGAAAGGTAACCAACCTAATTGACAAATATGTTAAAAATCATATATTTCTCATATTCAACGTTTAAAAATACAGCTCTCTTATAATTCCTTGAATTTGAAATAGAATCAATCGATAGATTTCCTTATGAATTTATTTCTACCTGAACTGATAGACTGGTTGTTTGATGTGTTCCCGGGCGTATTATTATCAACTTCACAATACATTTGTGCATAAAATTAAATAGAATTTCAAGGAAATATGGAGTAACTGAAAAAAAGATCATTCACATTACGTTCTGAATTTTGATTTCTACGCATTTGAATAGAATAATCTTCTGAAAAGAATAATTATTTCTAATTGATAAATATACTCTCATTTCAAACTGATTGAGATGTTTGCTTCTTTACATTAATTCTCTTGAAATGAATTTGCTTGCAGTGAAAACATTCTACTCTTCGTCCTAGAAAACTCATTGTGAAATATAATCCTCTTGACACAAGAATATAATTCCTTGGTAGATATCACTACCCGTGCCACGTGACACATTCAACCAATAAGCAATCAAATCAGGTGGCGAAACCGCGACCTGTGAATACGACTTCCATTCCGACCATTACATCCAGTTTGACCATTTGGGTTGGAGGTTATGAGGCTATGCGTACCGATATGAATGTTAGTTTTGTGCCAAGTGGAAACTGTTTCAATACAATAAAAATGCAATATCGGTGATTGAATTTGGCTTATTATGGGACAGTTGTGAAAATGAGTGAAATATATTTTGGTCTTCTACAGTTTTGTTTCTAAAAGCGAGTGGCGTTGTTTATGTATTCAAACTGCAATATGCGTCAGTACTATCTGGTTTTATTGAGAATACAGTTATTAAACCTATAACTATTCTCATATTAAACTATTATTTATACCTGAATTGTTCGTAGTTGTGAATATATGCTTTGTTTAATCTATTCAATGTTGCCAAAATAAAAATGGTTTCCATTCTATATTTTTTAACCAAGATTGGAACTCAACTTCCAAATAGATAGAAGAATAGAATTCATTATTGAAATTGCAATATTCTTGTCTCAACCTACTCCCATGATTCAACAAAAAAAAGTGCCCATTATTGAAGCTGAAATATTCTTGCCTCAACCAACTTATGAAGCAAGTGTTCACTTGTTTCAAAATATTCACCTTGTGAGTGGCCAAGAGGAATCCGTCAAAAAATCAAACTAATATTTGGTTGGACCTATTCAATTATGCAATTATGCGTTGATGCAAAAAATCCTTTTTATCAGTGTACAATGATGTTTACTATAAATATCAATCAGGTAACCATCTGCCACTTATAATATGAAATATAATTTCATGAAAAGAAACCCCTTGCTACTGCTAATAACCACACCAGGTTTCATAAAAATCGTCAAAAAGACTTGTAAGTAATTGATGAAATGCCAATTTTTAAATGAAACTTTGACACCCCACTTCACTTCTATGTGACTTCGAGATCTCTTGGCACCCGAATCGTTTCACATAAAAGTGACTGTATATTACATCCAGGGTTCCATGAAAGAACAGAACATGAAAGAACAGAACATGAAAAAACAGTCTCTGGCTGCTCTATCGTTTGTACCAGCACAGGACGTGCGATCTATATTCGATGACCTAGCTGCAACTTTTCCCGATGATGATGGCCACAACGACGTGTTGACGTATTTCTTCTCAACATATATAGAGGGCGTTGCTGGGCGATCACCGCAATTTCCAATCGCGTTGTGGAACCATTTCGAAGCCGTTGCTGAGGGAAGCCCAAAAACAACAAATTGTTGTGAAGGTTTCCACAACGCTTTGAACTCCATCTTCCACTGCAGCCATCCTAGCATATGGAATTTGCTGGATGGATTAAGGCGAGACATTGCTTGCCAACGGTTGGTGCTATCCAATGCAGTAACTGGTCGTCCAGAAATACGGAAGAAAAAGTATGTGAACCTCAGCAATCAAGTGGCAGCAGTTGTAGAAGAATATGCAAATTATGCCGATAAATTGATGTATTTGCGGCGAATGGCAAACCTGCAGTAATTTTTCCTAATATTGGTGTATATACCTATAATATTCATTTCATTAAAATTATTTGTTTTGTATCACATTCTTTTATTTTTTTCCCGTTGTTCTTATTTAACAGAGTTCTGTTTTATCAAGGTTCTTTTATTTCAGTGTTCTCTTTTTTCTCGGTTCTGTTATGTCATGGTTCTGTTTTACCATTGTTCTGTTTATTCACTGTTCTGTTTATTCACTGTTCTGTTTTTTCATGTTCTGTTTTTTCATGTTCTGTTATTTCTTGTTCTGTTCTTTCATGTTCTGTTCTGTCCGGTTACCTACATCCAGAACGATGTGCGTTAGCTGAACATGTAAACAAGGTTGACCGCCATATGAATTAAGATGCCACTAAGGTCTTAGCTAGTGAATCGCATCTATCTAAAGGACTTTTCTAGAAATGGCCTTCATTACAGAAGATATTAATTGTATGAGTAAAAGAACAGATATTAATTATCTTAGACTTTATTCCTACCTCCTGACGTTGGATAAAAATCCATCAACCATCAATTCAAATTTGTCACCAAAAATTTCAAGACTTAGATCAAAAAAATAAAATTTTAACAATTTAGCCTTTTTTCGATTTGAATTGTCTAGGTACCTAACCTGTATCAATAATTTTGCCCGCATCAGTACAAAATATTGTTAAATCTACTTTAACACATACAATATTCATTATTAAAGGTGTACTAAAGACATTTAGTTACATGCCAAATGTACTTGAGTCAGGTTCTTTTCTAGCTCACTAGGTGTGACCTTACCAAATTAATATTCCGATTTACGGACTCCAACACAAGTTGGTAACTGTAACTTGGTACCACTGACTGAGTCATATGTCATGTCAACTATCTGTCTACTTCTAACCAATGGCAGTGATTTGGCTGGTGTGGTCAAAAGTAATTTTAATGGAATGAAGAAAAGTTGTATTTTGTGCAGAAATTTATTTATAAAATCATAGCAAAGCGCTTTGGACTAACAAGTCATCATCAGTGCGTACCTGTAAGTAAGTGACATTGAATTGAATTTAAGAAATTTTGATAATGAGAATTTTGAAAATTGAAAAATTACTTACTCGTCAGGTGTACAAGAGCCAGACCATAAAAATATCATGTGTCCAGAGGACCATGTAAAATTTAAAAACGGGACATCATATGAATAACATTTTAAAAAAGTCCTTATTCCAGGATTAACCTGGATAAAAGTTTCAACGGGCAAAGTAACACATGTCTGTCGGTGCTTAGTCTACTGTTAAACTAAATGATTGAAATTGACATTGTGTCAAAAGTTGACAATGACAATGACAATGAAAAACAGAACCTGAAGTTGAAATTATAAGTTTCAAATTGAAAGCAATGTTTATGTTCTGAGAATTGCAAGGAAAGTCTCAGAACATAAACTATTGCTTTCAATTTGAAACTTATAATTTCAACTTCAGGTTCTGTTTTTATATAACTTGGGTTTTTGCATGTGCCGTGTCAAGTTCTCATTAGACTTTCTATTGGTTCAGCAATTTCCTTGGTTTTGATTAATAGAATTACTGAATTGATTAAATCTGAAACAATTTGAAAATTTCTTAAATCTTGTCGGTTTGTAGTACCTCTTGGTTTTGGGCAACCTTTTTTGCGCCTTGAGATTGGGAAGGTTCTCATTAGACCTGTCCCATGATCTAGAGCATAGAATTGGTTTCTCAAATTCCCAAAAGACTGTGTCTTAAGCCTGGTTTTGTGCACATCGGGTTGACGTTCTCATTAGACTTTTCTCCCGGTTTGTCATGTTTCCTTGGGTTTGGATCAACAGAACTATAAATAGATTCACAGATAAATTTTTGGAAAATTTCTTAAAAATCTTCTGGTATGGGCACATTATTTTGGTTACCCTCTTTGTTACTATTGAGATTGGGAAAGTTCTCATTAGACTTATCTCATGATCTTATGTTGCAATCTGGTTTCCCAGGATGCTGAACTTATAATAATAATTTATCAATTTCAAAACACAGATCACTATTTTTATTATAGGTCATTTTCTATACCATAGACTAAGCTTCAGCAGACATGTATTACTCTGCCTGTTGAAAGTTTCTTAAATCTTTTATGTTAATGGTGCCACTTGTTTTTGGGCTACCTTTTTGAAGCTTTGGGAAGTGTGAAGGTTCTCGTTAGACCTGTCCCTTGATCCTGAGCTTAGAAATGGTTTCACAAATTCCCAAGAGACTGTTTCTTGAACCTGGTTCTGTGCACATCGGGTTGAGGTTCTCATTAGACTTTTCTCCCGGTTTGTCACATTTCCTTAGGTTTAGATTAACAGAACTATAAATAGATTTACAGATCTATTTGACTAATTGGTCATTTATCAATTTTCAAAACATAAATCAGTGTTTCTAGAAGTTAATGTTCTACGCCAAACGTCATTGTCATTGTCAACTTTCGACACAATGTCAATTTCATTCATTTAGTTTAACAGTAGACTAAGGTCCGACAGACATGTGTTACTTTGCCTGTTGAAACTTTTATCCATATAAAGTCCCGTTTTTAAATTTTACATGGTCCTCTGGATTTTCATTATCAAAATTTCTTAAATTCAATTCAATGTCACTTACTTACAGGTACGCACTGATGATGACTTTATAGTCGAAAGTGCTTTGCTATGATTTTATAAATAAATTTCTTCACGAAATACAACTTTTCTTCATTCAGTTACATTGGAACGTGCACACAGCTGGACAATTTTCACAAAATTAATTTTAACAATTTTAAATGTGACGTATTTTATCGAAAATTTCATGACATCTTTCCAATTGTATTTGCTTTTTATCAATTTTCATCTTACACAATGTGTCACACATTGTTGAATAACATCGCGTCTAACATTCTCAACAAAGATGTAAGTTAACCATCGATGTATTTTTATATATTACTTACACATGCAATTTGTAGTATCCCTGATGATGGAAATAATTTATTAAATTTCCAAAAGCTTGGATAAACTTTAAAGAGTACTCTTTGATTTGCTGAATAGCTCTATATTTACTAGTTCCATATTAATACTTATATAGATATTTTTTCAAATATTTTTTTAAACCTTTTTTTTCTATATTTTTTTAATTACTTCTAACGCTGCATTACTTCATTGTTGTTATTTCTCTTCATTATTTGCTTAATTCGCTTAAGATGAAAAACCAGTGCCAAGTGCAACCACAAATGGTGTTGTCACCTGATCTTCGCCAATTTTTCTTTCAACCCGAAGTGTTGTGCTCATATAACTTCATAATGTAGATTATGTTCATCTGGTTGAAGGAAATAAATACCTTGATTAATATTATTATAGTTCCGGGGTTTATTCGATTCGAAGGTTGCACTGACACGTTTCCATCCCGAAGGCTAGACGAAAATTTGTCGGCAAAGTCGTCCACAAATCACTTGCTGACCACCAACTAAAACTCTGATCCGAATATACTGCGCTAGTTTTATTTTTCCTCCATAATATGTCTGGACTTCACAGCTCCAGCTTCATTGCTGCGGTATTGTATTTCCAGCTAGCCGTCAAATTTTTAATAGGGACTGGTGGCGTCTGCTCGAAATCGTGTGTGGAATTGAATTGAAGTTTCGGAACGAAACACCATTGAAAGTTGGGATTTTTATATGAAAACGTAACCCGAAAGTTCGTTTGCAAGTTAAGTTTTGTCGAAGAAAAACTCGTTTCATTGATGCATTGACAACTCATTCTTGCAAAAAATATGTGGCCTATGCCATCTATAATCTGAAATCGCACATTGAAATTGCCGAAAAAACAACTTAGTAGTCGTAGATATTCTCCTACAATTTAGATTATCCGATCTATTGCAATTGAAAAATCTGTACTGTGTTTTTTGTTGATATATTCTATAGATCCACAAGAAAAAGGCTCTGATGAAACTGACAACAGCTTCAAACTTTTTTTGTAAAATATTTAAATGTACAGAAATGTACATAAAAACCTTATGGAGATGAATTGAAAGAGTTTTGAAAAACATTTCAATTAGAGTTTTCCTAGTTAAAGAGTGAGGCAGATGACTATTGTGTTTACTGTATGTGTCACAGTCTCCTCCCGTAGGGAATCAGCAAGTCCAGAATCAATTCAACTTGTTCTCGCAATTGTAATTCTTTTGTTGAAACGTTCAGCAATCTCATTTAATTCATGCATACTTTCTTAATTGCTGTAATTTTGTTATGATTGTCTGTTTTTGGTCATATAATTTTAAATTGCATTTTTTCATTGAACTTAAATTATGTAGACAATTTTCAAAGTTTTTAATTTGGGAGAAAATTATGCATTTTTTCCTGGACTGCTTGTATGTGTTTCCAATAATGCCAATAATAACTCAGTGCGATATTCTTGTTCCAATGACGTGCAATTTTCTTTCTTATTATGAATATAAAATCATATATTGTGTTATTGAAAGTCTTTGTATCTTAATAATATACATTTTCTTTTTGTTCCAGGTAAACATTGTTCTTGTTTCCATAGAATCAAGTCAAGTGAGTAAACAATTCCAATACATAATCTTATTATACTTTAATGGCCACGTCCTCAATATCACCTAGTAGTATCGTTCCTCTGCCGATTTTGTGTACGTGATGTTCAAAGACCGGAGTCATCCATTCCATACTACTTACTCTCCTGGTCATGATATCTCCTCATTCACGTTCCTACGCTAATTTGGTGTGCATGTGAGTGAGTGTTTCGTTGTCTTTTCCCACGTATACATGGTCATTATGTTGCTACTCCCAGGTAAACATTTTGTGAGAACCTTACAAGGTTGACAGCTAATTTTTTTTGGAAACCATAACGGACAACACCATCGTTTGCTTGTGAGTATCTGTCCATGCAGACGAACCATCGAAGAAAATACTTGACAGCAGGGGAACTAAATAATGAGAATCATCATCATTTGATCATACTGTGCCATTCTGAGTTTAATACCTTGAAATAACAAAGTCCTTCTGTTAAATTCCTCAAGTGAAATTCAACAAGATGAAACGAACCATTTAACTTTTGCGGTTCCAAATAACGATTTTTACTAGTTTTTTTCAGTTTCGTATTATTTATTTTATTGACAACAACTTTTTGATCTGAAAACTTGACTAAATCTCATTTCTTATATATAGGGTAATAAGAAGGTTTCATATATATGGGGTAATTAAAACTTAACTGAATCAAAATATAAAATTCAACACCTTCTTCTACAAAATTTTTCACTGTACTAATAGCTTGTGGATTTCACATGTTTGACAGCAGTTTCTTGGGGAACTGAATAATGATTATTATCTGATCAGTTAAATCTGGAGATTATATATAGATCATTAAAAAAAAAGTTGAAATCTGGAAATTGTTTTCTGGGAAATCTGATCTCAAAGATCTCTTTTCAGTACGAGGATGTATTGATATCTAGTTAGCCTAGACCAGTTCCCTGCATAAACAAAATATTGCGTTACCATAGCAACGAATAATAACTTATTAGAATTGTCAGTGTAAAGTTTGCAGAGGGGTAAGAGGTAAGAGGTAAGCAGATTTACGAAGATATGCTTAATACCCTTGGTGATCAATGTCCTTCGTATGCGACCGCGAAAAATTGGACTGCAAGCTTCAAAAGAGGTAAATTTTCCATAGAAGATGATGACCGATCGGGAAGGCCAGTTTCTGTGTCAGTCCCCGAAAATATCGATGCAGTTCATGACATGATTTTAACAGACCGTCGAATTGGGCTAAAACGGATATCTGAAGCACTGAATACTTCATACGAACGCGTTCATCATATAGTTCACGTGAATTTGGACATGAGAAAAAATGCTGCAATATGGATCCCCAAATGTTTGAATGTTTACCAAAAGCGTGCAAGGGTAGTAGCATCGCGTTCGATCTGTGCTCGATTTGAAAACGATGTAGACTTCTTAAACCGAATTGTTACCAGGATGAGACTTGGGTACATTTCTACGATCCAGAAACAAAGCAACAATCGATGGAATGGCGACACTCCGGTTCTCCAAGACCTAAGAAGTTTCGTGTCCAAAAATCTGCTAGAAAAGTTCTTGCTTCAGTTTTTTGGGATTGCCATGGAGTAATCATGATTGATTTTTTGGATAAGGGTAGAACAATAACTGGAGATTACTATTCGACATTACTGACCACTCTACGGGAAAAATTAAAGACAAAAGACGCGGAAAGCTATCCAAAGGTGTTTTGTTTTTGCAGGACAACGCCCCTGCACACAAATCTCATGTTGCCATGCAAAAAATTCGTGATTTAGGGTTTGAATTACTAGAACACCCCCCTTATTCACCAGATTTGGCTCTGTCAGACTATCATCTCTTTTCTCAACTGAAAAAAGTTTAAAAGGTCTTAAATTTTCTTCCAACGAGAAGGCAATAAAATCTGCGGAGGTCTGGTTTGCAGAGCAAGAAGAAACATTTTTTTTGAAAGGTCTAGAGACGTTGCAGATTCGCTGTAATGAATATATCCAATTAAGAGAAGAATATGTTAAGTAATAAAATATTTTGACATTGAAATTATGTTTGGTTCTATAGTAGGATAAGAATTTTTCAATATATCCTCGTATATTTAGGATTTGATTAGTGATTGAAACATTGTGCAAAGATGAATATAATAGAATCAGCCAGTTTTTCACTTACCCTTCTTTTTCACCGGCGATTCTATTTCGAAATCGGGAGTGAAGATCAAGAAAAATTATATCAAACATGAAAATTTCTGTGCACTTGTTAATATCCTTGGAGTTCATAGCAGACAAGGAATAGTTATTTAAGTAACAAGGAATGTAAAGACGTGTTAACATTCGAGGTGAGCGAGTACGAGCCGAGGCAAAGCCGAGGCTTGTCGCTTGCCGAGGATGATAACAGTCGATACGTTCCGTGTTACTTATTACGTTTTTCCCGCTGCTTGTTGACATTTCTGAAAATTTGCCTGAATTGAAGTTTGTTTTCTTACCCTTCCTTCATGAGTATTCGTTCGCTATTTCATTCTAAGTTGCTTGTGCGTGTAACTAAGTTACCGAATAAGCAGACAACAATAATATTCAAAAGGTCTCATAACCTAAAAATTGATATGAATGAAGCTGAAGGTATTACTTGTCAAAGTCAAAGTCATTATTACCCTAGGCATGTAAATGACACTATTAAGTTCCGTTGTCAAGATGAATTAGTAAACGAATGATATAGGCCATTTACCTGTTTTGTTGCTAAGCATGTATGGACTATTTACAGTGTCGGCAGCGGGAAAGAGTATTAATAGAGTGACAATAATATTAAAATCCCAAATTTTGGTACGGTACGACAAATCACATTCTTTTCACATTTTTTTAAAATGAAATGGTTGGGATTTATAAGTTTGGGTAAAACTGAATATAAAATCAGTAATATTGACATCAGAGTGAATGAATTATTCAATCATACTTCTGTTAATAACTCGGCCGAAAAAAATATAAATGAGTGGCAAACGCAAAGAAACTTTTCTCTAACTAATAAGTCTCGCCAAAACTTTGCCACCTCTGCCGATGACGGTGACATATTTTTTTTTGGTTTATTTTACACTAAAAAATTTTGCTTGTAACTTGAATTGATAATGGTAATAAAGTTTTTTGAGTTAGTCTGAAACGTAGGTAGTAATTTCCTAGAAAAAATCCCGAAATCTGTGGTGGTGCTAAATTTAACGTGTGTTCTGGAAAATAACTGCATACGTTTCCAACCAATACAAAGAAATTTTGCATTATTTTCATAATCAATTCAGGTTGCAGACAATATTTTTTAGTTCGAAATAACAATAAAAAGGTTGCCGAGTTATTAACAAAAGACCCCCGTAAAGCTAGCAGAACCACTTTGGAATTTTCAAATTTTTTTACGCCATAATTTTAGGCTAATTTTAGGCTAATTTATTACCCTATTCCCAAATTTTTTGCTCTTCAATTGTGAGAGATATCGCGGGTTCTGCTAGCTTAACGTTAAGCTGGCAGAACCAAACCTCCAAACGAATGATTATGAAAAGTCTAAGCACACCATAATTTTAGGCTCATTTTAGGCTCACGTTTGAACTCATCGCCGATTTTTTTGGAATTCGTTTTTTTTTAAATCCCGGGTTCTGCTAGCTTTACCGTTAAGCTAGCAGAACCCGGGATTTTTTTTAAAAATCGAATTCCAAAAAAATCGGCGATGGGTTCAAACGTGAGCCTAAAATGAGCCTAAAATTATGGTGTGCTTAGACTTTTCATAATCATTCGTTTGGCGGTTTGGTTCTTAACGTTAAGCTAGCAGAACCCGCGATATCTCTCACAATTGAAGAACAAAAAATTTGGGAATAGGGTAATAAATTAGCCTAAAATTAGCCTAAAATTATGGCCTAAAAAAAATTTGAAAATTCCAAAGTGGTTCTGCTAGCTTTACGGGGGTTAACATAAGTATGAATGTAGTAATTTAAGTAACAAGTCCAGAAAATCCTATTTTTTGAACGAGTTGGACGTTCTAAGACGAGCGTCAACGAGTCCTGGAAGTCTGCGAGTCCAAAAAAACTGTTTTCGGTCTTGTTGCGTACACTATTTTTTCGGCAACCATGTAAAATAACAAATCAATGAGACGCATTTAGTCTAAGAGACGAAGAAAGGTCGACTTTTATCCATCTGTTAACCGGATGATTATAAAATATGCACCATATGGAAACTTTTATTATCGATTTGTCAGAAAATTGTATTCTTCATAAAAATTGGTGCATTACGGAATATTTATATTCGAGTTATCAAAATTCTAAATGTCCAAACGGTGTACAGGGGGGAACAAAAATTAGAATTTGATCAAGAGTAAACTACCCTGGCAGTGATTCTAAAGTTGAATATTTCGAACATTTCAGTTCTTATCTGTATTATATATTGAAATTGGAACAGAAGATAGGTACCAACAGAAACTTTCTAATTCTTATTTATATTAATATTTGTATTAAAATTGGAGCACTTCCCGTCCTAGTCCGTGAAATACCTACTTTCCGGACTAGGCAGGGAATTGCTACTTTTCCAAAGAAAGTGTCCGGAAAATGAACACTTCCTGGATAACTAGCGAAAAAATAATTTATTTACTCTGATGCCAAACTTGGAAATAGTCGCAAAATTGGGGAATGATAAAGGATGATATTTTCTTTGTTTTCGTCATTTTCCAACTCTTTTGCATTTTTTCTCTACCAAATGACTAGAATTAATTACTATTTACATTTTTCGCATTGTCATTATTTCATTGAGCACAAAATAGAACTTTTGTTAAAGTTTGCATTGTTTTGCTGTTTTTTCTCAAATTTTCTCAAGTGATTGGCCTAAGGTAACACCTACTAGATAAATGAAGTTTTTTTGGTCCAAATCTTTGCATATTACTTTTAAGAATTGTAAGAAATGGTTTTCATTTGTGAAGAGTGGTATTAATGATTTCCATAATCAATCTCACAGAATTGATTGAAAAAATGCGATCCTTCTGATTTTGATTGATTTTACAGTTAGTTTTTATGAATTTTCCACTTTTATAATAAACTGTATGTACGATTTTTTTAAAGAATGAGACTTGAGATGACATCTGTCCAACAATTTTTGAGCAATTCCAAAAAAACATCTGAGAGTTACGTTTTTATTCTCTTGCACGAAAACCATTGGTCAGATTGATTTCAGAATCTCAGGAATTTAACGATTTGAAAACTCAATGCACTCAGTTGTTGTGTCGTGTTTTTTTTTCATGGGTATATATGAATCTTAACCGATGACATCCTCAGTTACTAGACTCTGATTCAGCAACGGTAATTTGGCTATATTTGGTTATATTATTTGATGCAACCTCTTTCGATCCCGATTTGTTTCCCCAATCCGATAACGAGTCCTCCGGAATCACTATTTTTAAATAGCAAAGCACATTTCGACATTTTCAACTACCAACCAGTGGCTCGATTGAAGTAAAAAATCTAATTCTCCAGTTGGATATCGATTATATGGCTCGCTAAAAAAAGTGAAATGTTCTTTCCGCATATACAACTGCTAACCGTAACCCTTCAACCTATATCCTGAAATTCCTGAATAATACAATATGTAAAACAACACTGGAAAAATAATAAAAAAATATATTAAATGAACTCCATACCCGTGGCGGTTTTCCCCGCACAACAAACAGTATCTGGGCGTTATATGAAAAGCCACAAGCTAAAATGTCTCGCTACCGTCAACTTGATTTGTGGCCCCTGTTCGGAACACCCGACTCATTCCAGCTACCCGAATTTTATTTTCCGAGCTTGTTCAAGAATGTATCGTACCAGCAAGCTGTGTTATGAAGAGGAATTGCTTTTTATTACGATAGTTACAGGTGTTTTGCTAGAATGAAAAAAATAGTGGAAGTATAATTTCCTCATCAAAATGAAAAATGAGTACACTAGTGGTTAAAAAATAGAACAAGGAAATATGCCAATGTATTTCAAAAATAGCGGACTGTTTCTAAGGAATGGGATTTATTTATAATAATATTCTTATTTATTACTACAAATTATTCAGATACACAAGTCAGATGATAAAATCTTAACATTTTACATAGACAATACAAAGAAATTGGTTGAAGATTTTTTTTCAAAGACGTGCTTTCATAGAAATGCACTGAAATTGAAAAAAAAAATATCTTCAGATTTGTGACGTAGGTTATTCTGTGAATAACAAATTCAATTACTTTCTATGCAAAGTTTTCAGTTTGAATACAAAGCGACAAGCTTTTGAATCTATTACACCCAGAATTACCTACGTCACACATCTAAAGACATTATTTTGTACTTTTCAGTACATAAAACTTTTCGTAAAGATCATTTTTTTACCTTATTTCATTTAAAATTCTTTGGTTCTAAAACAAAATGTATAGGAGCAGTTATCTTGGCTTTTTTAATTTTAAACGAAATCGGGCCATAATCGTCCGTCATCTTGATAATATGAATTTTGGTCATAATCTCCGACCCTGAAAATTCCCACAAAACAATTTTTAATAGAATCTGACCATAATCACTGAACCGTCTGCCATAATAAAAATTTCATAATTTCCGACCCCAAAAACATTCATAAACCTATTCTGATCCCGAAAACTCCCTCATACCAATTTTTTATCGAATAGGTCTATGCTCAAAAACTCTTCCGTTATCTTGGAGCCACCATATAGAATTTTGACAGAAGATTCATAATCTCCGACTTCGGAATCACCTTCAGACTAATTATTCTGAATCGAATCGGTGCATGATCACAAAACTCGTTCGCCATATTGGAGCCGCCATATTGAATTCATGAATTTTGACTAAAACTTTATAATCTCTTTTCCCGAAATTCTCCACAGGCCAATTCTGAATAGATTTGATCTATGATCACAAAACTCGTCCGCCATATTGGAACCGCCATATTGAATTTATTAATTTTGACAAAATATTCATAATCTTTAACCTCGAAAACCCTCATATATCAATTTAGAATCTAATCGAGCCGTGATCACAAAACTCGTTCGCTATCTTGGAGCCGCCATATTGAATTAACGAACTTTGACAAAAAAATCATAATCTCTGATCCCGAAAATTCTCCTATATCAATTTTGAATCGAATCAGTCCATGATCCATATGACATTCTGAATACAACTATGTAACAATTGTCATTTTTTGTAACCAATTTTTTATCAAATTTTGAATTAAATTTTTTAATTTAGAGTGCTATGGATACGTTCAAATCAATAATTACGGCCCTAAAATTTTGGGAAAGATACTCCACTGCTTCTGGTCAAAATGTATGTGCTATGTAAAATTTAATTTCAAAATTGAAATCACAAATTTTTTTCAAATAGCAACATGATGGCTCCTCAGGTTAGGAAAAAAGAAGTTTTAATAATTTAATATGACACACTCATAGAATTTAAATAAAATTTCGTTAAAAAACTCAAAGAACTACGTTAGATGTTTCATAAAATAAAGCATCTTTTGGTATTAAAATACGGTTTAAGTGCATCGAGTAACCTTTGAGAAACACAACTGATAAAACAAACTCATTACTTCTTATTTTACTTCGCTTCTGCAAAAGCAAATTACATATTTATTGTGTGATTATTTGAAGATGTTAATGATAACATTCATGCAAAAAGGTATGATATTAGCTTCTGGACTATTGATTTTGTTTCATCAGCTGTGTTGGTTACAGGTTGCTAGATGCATTTAAATTATTTTAATCCTAATATCCTTCATTTTGAGAAATTCTTAATGTAATCTTCAAAAGTTTTTCAACGGAAGTTTGTCTGAAACCTAATATTGTGCAGTATCAAATTATTCGTAATCAAATGCTCTTTTTTCCTAATCCGACGAGCCACCATTTTGCCATTTGAAACAAATTATAAATTAAAATTCAAAAATGAAATTTTGCATAGCAGGTATATTTTGATCAAAAACAGTGTTATTCTCAAAATTTTAGGACTGAAATTATTGATTCAGACTGACTGAAAATTAATTTCAGAATAAAAATAAAATTCGGTTACAAAAAGTGACAAGAAAC
Organism: Chrysolina oricalcia; assembly: GCA_944452925.2. Classification (NCBI taxonomy): domain Eukaryota; kingdom Metazoa; phylum Arthropoda; class Insecta; order Coleoptera; family Chrysomelidae; genus Chrysolina; species Chrysolina oricalcia. Next base: position 64,913,339 of record OX101812.2, read on the forward strand.
ACATGGTTATATTCAGTAAATAATATGGAGAAAAATTAAGTGAACTATACCGGGTGTGTCATTTGAAAATCGAAAGTTTATGTTATTTCTGGTGAAACCGGAAGTTGCATGAGGCTCGGTTCTCTATCTAAAGATGCAGTTTTGTGTCTTATACATATCCTCCGAATTTCATTCCATTATCTTCAAAAACTGAAAAGTTATATGGACGAGCCTCTTTCTTCGGACACCCGGTATATTATGAGTTTTATAGCGTTTTGAAGTCGACATTCACGAAAAGTTGTTTTTTTTTGGCTAATTTTTCCATAGTGACGTCGTAAGCTTAGGTCGCAAACTCGGAATATTAATTTAATCTTAAATTTTTGTAGCGTAAGCCCCATTTAATTCCTTCAGTCTCTTGGAGACTTCAATTCGTTCGATTTTTTTTTCTCTTCATAAGTCGTGACTCCGGATGAACTGTAGCCAAGAAGTTTTACTAGGTATGCCTCTGTACTGAGAATTTCTGTTTAGATAACATCCTGTTGACGGAAAGAGCAATGTTTCCTTCTAGAAAAAGTCACCATCAAAGTTTAGAAGTTCCTTTGAGTGACGGTCCTGCGCTCAAGATGAAAAACAGGGGCGGTGCTCCGGTACCTCTATCTGATCTTCGGCGTTTTCCTGGATCTTCTCATTTGAGGTTGATTATTTTTTTTCTCTGTAATTAGAAGAAATTTGGAATATAAATACCTCTTATCATTATTATTGTAGAGTTTAAGTGAGAATGATTCCTTTTATTATATTGTTATTATTATTCCTATTTTATTCTGTTGCATTTAGCCTAATCGTGTTCATTTTAACTTTCATAAACCTCTTCCGCATACCGTGATGAGCAATGAAAACGTACAACGTGAGAGCAAATCAACTGCTAAATTAAAAATACCGGGAAACAAAGTTTCCTCGGAAGTGAACTCCATATGCGATATATCAAGTCATAATTACCGTACAACCCGTAATATTATTCATTCAGAGAGTTCAGTGCATTGGGATTTTGAAACTTCCGCCATTTGCGTACTCTAATGCTTGTTCTAGATTAGTTCTTCCAACTTCATCGCGGCTTTCTATTGGTTTATTCTTTCCCATATGAGCGAAACTACTAATACATGTTCGTTTTTTATTTTGTGTTAAATCAGTTACTTGCAGAGTTTGTTCTACGAGAATTTGAGGAACAACCCGAGAATATTTATGTGTCTGGGCAATCAATGGATAATTACGAATCAATACTTCTTCAATGACCTAGAAAATCATGACTGGAGATGGACTACCTTTACCAATTTGCGAAGTACTTTCCATGTGACATCTATTATTCAACGTCTTTTGTCGAAAATAGAGTCAATATTTGCAACTTGACACTAGAAAAAATGTATACACTATATTCGCGATCACCATTGGCACCAGGTGGAAACTAAATGAAATGATTCTAACTAAAAATCGTAGTTTTGTGAATCTTTTAAGTGAAAATCATTTCATTTAGTTTCATTATAGATATTGAGATTTTTTAGTTAGTATTTAGCCAGAAAAAGTAGGCCTGTGATCGAAGGGAAGGCAGTTTCATTATGTGGGGTAGAGAATGAGGTTGATAAGCAACGAGTTTTTGGACTGTGACTACAAGGTTTAAATCGTTTTCTTGATGAACTAGAATTTTTTCATCAATCGCTTTAATAGCCTATTTTGTCTAGAAAATAGTTAGATTTACGCCGATTATGGACGAAAATTCACATACTAGCTATAAAATCTTCAAAAATAAAGTGTTTACTGCAACCACAGCTATATTCACTAATTGGCTTCCCGATTTTCAGCACAATATCTCATATTTAAACTAATTTCTGGTTTCTGGGAAAAGATTGCAAGGACACATGCAGAAGAATAATTCTCATACTGTTGCACCTAACGACATTTTTTTTTGAATCAGTACATAGCAAGATGGGCAGCATACATACTCTACACAAGCGGCCATTAGTCTACCGCAGGCATGTGTCATGAGAGGCAGCAGCATGCTGGAGGGCATAACAGCTCACAAAATTCTAGGAAGATATCATGCCTAAAACTATCAACTTGACCTTGAAACCGACCTATGTAGGGCAAATGAAAATTGGTTTACCGATGGTTCCAAAACTCTGAAAGGCATCACAGCCGGAATATATGGGATGAACCCAGTAGTGAAACGCTCATTCAGTATGGGTAAACTATCTACGATATTTCAGGCAGAGGTTTATGCCATTGAAATGTGTGCAAGGGAGCTGGAAAATGTGGGTGGGCCGAAACAACGTTCACTGGACCTGAACCGGTAATCCGGTTTTACATATAGCACTGCGAAGAATGTCATAACAGCTTGGGCTGACAATACAAGACTCGAGTACTGGCGTAGTCTACCGGGCCTAGCCTATTCCAGAGCATTTATTGTTTGTACAAGGAAAGAACAGGACTCTGACAAACTGCTAGAACTCAGTAGAGCATATCTCAGAATTATAGTAGGTTTGCTCACTGGCCACTGCAAACTCAAACATCACATGCATGAAATCGGACTTGCACAAGATGCAGAATGCCGGTAATGCATGGAGGATGATGAAACGGCTAAACACATTCTGTGTACATGCCCTACAGCGGCCAGAACCAGATTCTCAATATTTGGCGGTACGACAGTAAGGCCAGAAAACCTGGTGAATTGTTCTCCCAATACATTCCTCAATTTCGTTAAAAGATTGGATATACTGGGAGAAATATAACCTTAGTGGGAGCCACAATACGCCATTGGCCGCAGTGGAGGGACTGATACGGGCCCCCACTCACGTTCGAACCTAACCTAACCTAATAGACTAGGACAGATTTCATGTGACGATTTTATCATTTATGCCTCTGAGACTTGTGAAAGATATGGAAATTCTGACAAGAATGATGAAAAATTTGAGCGGTCGCCGCGTGTCTTTCATATAAAAAATTCGATTTTCAACAAAAAATATGTGTTTTGGGACGATTTTATCGCCGCTGCCATGTACACCAACGGCATGTCAGGACAGACAATAGCAGCGAAAAAATTATAGGCATTAGGGTTGCACGTGGCCAAAAGGTACCAATAATGACGTAAACATTTTTAATTTTAGACGATTTTCTCGTTGCTGCCAATTGAAATAATGAAAGTTTCCATCATGAATGTCCCATAAAAAAGTGGCATAAGGTTTGCGGGTGTCGAAGTGAGGTCAAGTGCTATTTAGAAATGAATTTTTTATATGAAATCCACGCGGCGACCGCTCAAATTTTTCATTATTTTGTTCAGAATTTTCATATCTTTCAATAGTCTCAAAGGCATAAACAAGAAAATCGTCACCTGAAGTCTAGAACCTAACCATATCAAAGCATCAGAAAAGTCGTACCAAATATAGAACGACAAAGGAATTATCAACAATATATTAACAGGAAATCTTATGGCAGAATGTTTGTTGTCCCGGAGCTTTTAGTACAAATTACAAAATGTAGATGTGGCAAAATTGATGCACAACCAAATGAATTTCAAATTGCGAATTCTATCAGTCAAACAAGGACTGAAAATATATCTATACCGTCAATGTGACAACGGTCGAAGAATAGTATTGAAAGTTCAAAATACATTTCCATCTATGTCAGTGGCGTTTCGTAAAAAAGATGAAAAAATTCTTTTTGATCAAAACATACATACACAAGGGAATTTTTCAACAAAACATGAACTTTGAAGATTATGACTTCAAGGGTGGGTTGTAAACAAAACGAGTTCACCTAAACTGAGTTCAGTTGCTAAGGAACTAACATCTTTGTCCTTGCCACCTTCTTGTCGAACGCTTCCTCGAGGTCAATGAACCCTAAACATCCATTTTGCCTTTGCTGTAGCTTTTTTTATGCGATTATCTTCATTGTAAATATATGGTCTCTGTCTCTGCCCTTCCTAAAACCGCTTTGTGATTCTTCTAGCTTTGTCTCTACTATAGGTCTCACATTTTTATTCATAATTTTCTCATATATTTTCATCTCTGTACTTAGCAATGTTATGCTCTATAGTTCGTTCAATCATACTTATCTCCCATTTTGAATAGGGACAATCATTGCTACTTTCCAGTCATTAGATATCGGGCCATGCTTTATTAAACGTGTTTATCAGTATTTTTAACCCATTTTCACCCTTATTTTTGAACATTTCAGTTGCTAGTTTGTCTTCTCCAGGTGATTTTCCATATTTTAGTTGTTGTATAACTTCTCTCATTTCTTTATGTATTCTATTTCTTGTTTTTGCTTCGTTTTTGTTTGTTTTTTTCTATTTGTTGGTGGCCATCTAGTAACACTTGAAAATTTTCGCTCCATCTATTCATTATCTCTCTGTGTTTCCTTATAAATTCTCTCTTTTTGTCTTTAATGCTATTTACCAACGGAGTTTTCTCTTGTCTCAGTTCTTTTACCGTTCATTTTGTCGCAATATTCTTGCCACTTTTTCTTTTTTGTCTTAGTTATACTAGCTCTTTTACTTTTTTCATTTATTGTTGTTCTTTTCATAATTGTATACAGTTTCATTAGTCAAATTAGTTTTTCGTTTCTTTACCTTTACTTGGTTTTTATTTCTTCTGTCTGCCAAGCAGTTTGTTCTGTATGTTTCCTTTTTTCCACGTATCTTTGTCTCCACTGTTAAGACCGTGTTTTTGAAGTAGTTCCACAATGTCTGTAGATTACTGTGTTTTATTGATTCTATTGACCTTTCAAATGTATCTTCTAGTGCATCTCTATATTTCTTTGCTTGTCTTGTAGTTTGAAAGCTTTGATTGATTCAAATTCGACAATTTCTCTGTTATGTACTGCTCTTTCTTGTAATTTATTTCTCATTTTTGGTAGTAACAGATAGTGGTCACTGCCGATTTCTGGCCCTCTCCTTACTCTCGTGTCTACTATGTTCCTTCTGAATCCTTTTTCAACTGAAATATAATCAATAATCGATTTTTCATCTCTACTTTTAACTTCTCTAGTAAACTTGTGTAAATCTTGATGTTCGAAAAATCCATTTGTTATATTTCTTTCTTCTTGTTCCACGTTGTTGTTCCTGATCTCTGACATGTATTTATAATTTCTAAAAAAGTGTTTGAACAAAGATTCCTCCTTCATTATATCCTCTGTGAAATGATAAGATTTGAGTTGTTTCCATGCATTTGAAACTCCACCCAACAAAACATGACATGACAGTCATCTAATTCCAGTGATTTTTTGCAGAATTTTCCAACTAGTGATATTTCTAGTTGACATCAAATGAATGAAATCAATCAATTCTCGCTGCACTTTCCAAACTTGTGATATTTCCAGTTGTCATCGAGTGTTGCCTTCCAAATCCTCACCGATGAAAACAACGGAAGCTTTAAAAAGCGAAATAAAACACACTGCGCCATTTTTCAAAATTGTGTGACCCGCAAATGTAAGTAGGCGATATGTCTCCAAAATTTCCTGTCGTGCGGGCATCTCTCTGAGATATAAGAAGCTTTTACTTGAATTATCTAGTCTGACCTTCCGCGACGTGGAAGGTATAAATCAGCGGCAGACATTCTTGTTAGTCGGGTGTTATTCGGTTCGTTCCAGTAACCTTGTGTTTTGTCGTGGCCTGCTGGGACCTGAAGTTGAATTATGAATGGAAAAATGGTCCAGGCGACTTGGGGCAACACCAAGAAGACACCAGCAGACGGTTTCCTGACCTGTCAGTAAATCATATAGGCAGCTTTTTAACTATAACTGAAGTTATGGCTTTAGAGAATTGGCATTGCAGAAATTCTGGTCCACTTTAAAATTTCGCTTACACCAATGGGCACATTTCTGTACCATCCCTTGGCATTTTCATTTTTCCAAAACGGATTTGGTGTTAGAAACAATCTATCTGAAGAAATATGTTTGTTTCGTTTTTCTAGGATCTTTTTCAACAATTTTTCAGGAGACACTTCCAGGTTTTCTTTGTTTGTAGTTAACCACTTACTTTCACTGCACCTTTTATCTTCACGTTGAGCTGTCTTAGAAAAGACCGTGTTGTTCTCCTCTCTGTCAGGTAATGTTCCATTATTGCAGGGCTTCCAGTCGGCCCCTTTTAAAGGGTTTATTCCTTTTTTTTAGCTCGGTTCTTTTTATTCCTTTTTTTTGTGAAATGCCCCTTTTATTCTCTTTCTTCGTTGGTCACAATACTCATAATTTATGAGGTTTATTTCTGCGCTGAATAAGGTGTGCTACGTCATAACCCGCACACCATATCTTTAAAGTTACCAGGAAAAGGTTTACATACTACTCGCGTCACAAGCTCTAGGGGTGTGCATGTAAGCAAGTACTGGGTGCAATTTTTTTGAAGAAAACTAATGCGGTGACCCCTAGTACCGTAATGTGGCCATCCTGGGGAAGGCAGCTCTCGCACTTTTCCATAGAAATGCCTGTAGAGCGTGAAATCTCTTAGTCTACTTCTAGGAAAATTACCCTCTTGACGAAAGCCCCCTGGACAAAACCCCCCTACAATAACCTCCTGGACATTATCTTCCTAGTAGAAAATACTCCTGATACAACAAAACGGGAACAAAAATCCCCGTTATAAGCTAAACCATAACACAATTCCACAATATAATTCGATTCCAAAAATTTTATTGCCAATTCTAAAAATTTAAAGAAATTGAAAAAAATTCTCCGGCGTGTCTCTTCCTTCTGGTATTTATAAAATGCGAGCGTAGCGAGCATCTGCTAGGATTTCACCTTTTCATACTAAATAGTGATCGACTTGGATAGCTAGGTTAGTTCGGTTAGGTTAGGTTGTGCCCCTTCCTTTTACGTTTTTCGTTTCATGGCCGCAAGTCTCTTTCTTCTGTTAATTTATATATGCGAGCGAAGCGAGCATGTGCTTTTATTTCTCTTTTTCATACTATTTAGTGATTGAACAACGAGCAACTTGGATAGCTACTAGCTGGGTAAGTTATATTAGATTGTGTTCCTTTTCTTACTCAATAACTTCTGTCAAAGGCCGAAATGTAAGGTTAGGCTAGGTTAACATGAGGTTGGGTTAGTCTATCCATGTCATATTCGACGTTTGCGCAGCTTTGTGCAGGCTGTGCGCAAGTCTGCGCACGCTCTGTGCAGGCTTTGTACTGATCTGCGGGTTTGCGCAGGCTTTGCGCAAGTCTGCGAGTTTGCGCAGGCTTTGCAGCAAGCATTGCTTTGATTTCAGCTCTACATACTAATCGGATAACTTGGATAACTAGGTTAGATTAGGTTGTGTCAAGGTTTACGTCAAGAAATTCGGTCTGTTAAGAGCAAACACTACCTTGGTAAAACGGGAATCCGTTTTGACGCCACTGTTTTTGTTTGAGAATTTTTTAATTTTTTTTGCATTACTCATTGTTTTTGTGTAAACTCCGGAACTTCAGTGATTTTTGGTTATGATAATTTTTAAGAAAAACAATTTAAATGACATGGAACCAACAAGCCAATACAAAAAATATATCTTTCATGAAATCAATGGATTTTGCAAGAAACGGATCCTACGATTGGGAAATCTCTATCTGATTTGCGCTGTAATCGAGAACGGACAGGTGCTGTGTTGCCAATGTTCATCGAATTCATTATCTTCACCCACATTCTTGATAAGTATGCCAACAAACCTTATAGGTAGAAGGGATTAGGAAGAAATTCGACTTTTCGGTCATGGTGGCTCTTAACAATGCATGTTTTTTATCATCATTACAGAAAAAAATAAGCGATGAATCGTTACTGTAGCATCATTCCCCGAGCAAGAGTAGCCATATTGAGAGAGCATCTTTTTTGAGAAAACTTCATATATTTTGAAAAATAATCAATAATCATCAATTTTTTTGAAAAAGACTTTTTTGGCTTGCCATAGGCTACACAAAACTGTAAATAACAATTTTCAATACCTTACAATAAACGAGTTATAGAAAACCCGATTTTTTACGGTTTTTTCGATATAACTCGATAAGTATCAATGATATCAAAGAATTATAAGTGATTCAATTAATAGAACTTCTCAATGCCTATTATTTTCTAATCTAACTTTTTTTGATCGGAGCTGTAGTTTTTTAATTATCAACAAAAAACCGCTTTTCGCAACTTTGCCAATTTTTTAGGTTATGTTCGGTAATCACGATCGAGTTGCATGAAATAGAAACTCATCCTGAATTTTAATTTCCTATACGCTCATATTTTTATTTTTCGGATATTAATTTTGCACATTTAACATTGGACCGCTTCCTCGTTTCTTGGACTATTTGGTAATGGTCATCTGCATTTATCAAAACCATACCAACCAAGATTTTTATATTTACTAGGCCAGAAATATTCTACTTTCTCATAGTAAAAGCGTCCGGAAAGTGGGTACGGTTGCCGAAAAACATCTATTCTACCAAAATTTGAGGAGTACGAACATACAATAATTAATTTTTTCGTCGACCTCTGCAAAAAATGACATTTTACGTACTAATTTCCGGACGAAAAATCGACTATTTTTGAAGGCAAGTACTTTTCGTCCGCAAACACTTTTTTTCCGCAAACTCTTTTCGTCCGCTGTGGTCACTATGATACGGCACGGTACGAGAGCGGCGATTGAGTCATTTTCGTAAATCCACGTTTTAATTAATACATAGGCGCCTGTGACAATAACTGTCATTTGCTGTTGTCAAATTAATTATTTACGAAATCCGCTAGATTTCAGGTAAAGCACTTCAAGAGAGAAGTTTTGGAAATGGTGCTGTTGGAGCACCTGCATCTGAAGTTGCATCAACAAGTACCTAAAATCAAAACTTGTCTCTTGCATCTTCTTCGACAGCAGGAATTAATATCAATAATTGCACAAACTGTACGTTCAATATTCATCTTCGAGATTGATTTAATTTTGTAGTATAATTGAAATGGAGAGTTGTTACACTTCAAATACATTTTGTTTATATTCATTAAAATTATGATCGAGTCTGCAGTTCGAAGAGTTGGACGTAGCTGAGGCCAGCAAACATGCGAGTACTTACTTTCATAAAGGTATGTAGAGGTCGACGAAAAAATGTAATATGCACCTCGTCGAAAAACTGTCTACTGTCTCGCCTGCTTGCTATCCTCGGCTGCGCCTCGGCTATCAATTTGCAGGCTCGACTATAATAGACAGTTTTTCGTCCTTGGTACATAAATAACTATTATCCACAATCACCTTATAATTGAAGTTTTATCCACACTTATGAACCGTATAAAGTACCACTTTATCCACTAGTGGAATAATGAGATTACTTTATTCCACTAGTGGAATAATGAAAAATACAATCTATGTCAATCACATTTTACTTATTTTCAACAACTTCACAAATTTTTACCAATGGAGTCGATAAACAATCGAAAATACATAGCAACTATTCAACACCTCCCGATATTTTTGTATGTTATTTCAATGATTTTTGAGGAGGTGACAGCCGCTGTCAGAGCAAAACGTCAAATCATTTTGTGATGAAAAATTTCCTCGATTCTGATTCTAAATGAATGTGATTGTGAATAAAACGTTGTATTGCATGCGTGTTTTAGATACATTTTATTTGCTTAAGAAATTTAAACGCTCGAGCTTCGCTCTCGCGTTTAAATATTCTTGCGCAAATAAAATTATATCTAAAACACTTATACAATAAATAACTATAATTTTCCTACATTGCACACAATATGGCCTACTTTACACTTTCCGAAAGGCTGAAAATCAAAAGAAAACAAACTTCTTCTGACAGTCAGTCGGCGAATTCCAGCTTCTGTCGATTCGTAAAAGTTATTCCAAGCGGGAGTTCGGAGTTTGATGGCGCACCGCTTTGCCACGTCCTCGCAGCGGCAGCTTGAGCGAGTAATTAATAAATCGTTTTTGATTAATGAATGGCAACTGCGTGTAAATTACCTTAGTACGAGCGATAAATTACAGTTTTGCCTGATTAATGATTTTTCCTTTCTTGATTTGTTTATCGAAGTTGTTTGCTTATATCTGCCAGATGGCGCGGTATATATTTGGTAGATATACGATATTCTTTCATGTTTTCGTGGCGTAAATCAAGCGAATGGGCCTCGGGATGGCTCAATTATTACCTAATTATTTGATACAAATCCGTTGTAATTCATTATTTCGGAGTATCGGTAAATCATGCTTGAAGGGATCGGAAATTGATTTTCGTGTTGGCTTGTTGAATTAATGAAAAAAAGGAAAGTTTGTTTATTCATTATTCACTGACTCATTTCAATTACTTACTCGATAGTTATGCACTGAAAGAGCAAGAATGAATTATTATAATGACATCGTGAATTGATGACGGTGTCAACTAAAACAATTGTGATCTGTTTGCAAAATTGAATTTTTCTACGACATCAGTATCAGTACTTAAACTAAGGTTTACGCACTGTGTACGTAAAATGGGGCTTTGTAGCACAAGTGCAAAAATCGTCAACAGTGCGTAAAGTAATGTTTTACGCACTGCAATTACTGAAAATCGAAGAAATATAAAAACTCGCTATTTCTACACCCTGTTTCAAAAAATGAAATAATCATATCATGTCAAGTCTCAAAATTAACACTGCCTCCGTTCCAGATGAGATTTCTGTTTTTTTTTAATATGAAAGTTCCACTCCTTGGTAAGGCCACTTTGTCATATCTTATATTTAATATTTTCATTTGGAAAAATACGCACTTCATTGAAGGGCATGTTAGGGAGGAAATTTAGGGGAGGAGAGCAGTGAATGTGCAGTGATGTTTTACGTCACTAACATACCCAGTAGCTCAGTTAGACGGGGATTCGACAATAAAAATAGATTTAGGTAAGATTGATAAATGGGGTTTAATTTTCCGGAGCTCCACGGATTTATCGCCATTGAAAAATCTGAAACCACCCTGATGGAATGAGATATTGGTATCAATATAATATATAGAGGTTTTGTTTTCCCTTATGTACATGGATTACTTGGACCAGAATAAATAAATAGTCATGTTCCTTACTAATAATATGTTTGATACAATTTCGTAAAGTAGGACTTTTGAGCGTGAAGTTTGTTGAATGAGGCGCAGCCGAGTTCAACAAACACGCGAGTACAAAATAAAGCCCTTTACGAAAGTGTTTAATACAAAGATTTTTTTTCGACAGTTATTATATTGCCAAATTGTAGCAATTATATCATTAATTTGAGTGTTTAATGATATTAATTGTCGTCGTATTATCAAATAAAGACTTCAGAGTTATATTTGACGCAAAATACTGAATATATGAAAAGTGTGTAGTAAATTACTTTACGCTCAGGTGATTTTTTACGCACAGGTGATTTTTTTACGCACTTGTGCGAAGAAGTATTACTTTACGCACTGCCGGCAGTGCGTAAAACCTTAGTTTACGGACTGTCGTAGAAAAAATAAATATAATGAATTATGATAGACACTGTTTATGCACACTTCGGCACACAATAGGAAATCAAATGAAATTAATGTAAAAATGATACCACCAAGACATGTGCAATGTGTACGCTATGATAGAGTGGTGAATCGGTGTGACATGAATATTACATTAATGAGCCTACTTAGTAGATTTATATGGGAGTAAAGGGTTCATCATCGGTCGGCAACGACTGTTCGTTATTAAACGATCTCCCAAAAAATTCTGTTTTCTTCACATAAATCTCTTAACCCGGAGATTCGGAGTGTTCTTCCTCTGCTTGCTAGGTGGAGCGGCCTAGAAACCGCTTTATCGCGTGAACCAGAGCTGACCAAGCAAAGAAGTGTGTAATGGTTTGGAAGGGGAACAGATGTCCTTAGTGCTGTCTGTGTTGACCTACCCTTGCACTGATGAGAGGCAGCAACCTCGAAACTAGTCTGCAGGTGGTCACCCTGTCTAAATCAAAACATAATTCTGCTGTTTGGTCACAGAGAGCACTTGCAATTGCGTCTTCTGATATTTTGAGGAACGTTGCACAAGTATCTGTCAGATTTAATTCAATACCCGTCGTGGTCTTAGCCAAAGGAGTAGTTGTTTTCTGTCAGGTACTTGCCTTAATAAGCCTACTCAGTAGGTGTATATGGGAGTAAAGGGTTCATCATCGGTCGGCAACGACTGTTCGTTATTAAACGATCTCCCAGAGAATTTTGTTTTCTTCACATAAATCTCTTAACCCGGAGATTCGGAGTGTTCTTCCTCTGCTCGCTAGGTGGAGCGGCCTAAAAACCGCTTTATCGCGTGAACCAGAGTTGACCAAGCAAAGAAGTGTGTAATGGTTTGGACGGGGAACAGATGGCCTTAGTGCTGTCTGTGTTGACCTACCCTTGCACTGATGAGAGGCAGCAACCTCGAAACTAGTCTGCAGGTGGTCACCCTGTCTAAATCAAAACATAATTCTGCTGTTTGGTCACAGAGGGCACTTGCAATTGCTTCTTCTGATATTTTGAGGAACGTTGCACAAGTATCTGTTAGATTTAATCCAATACCCGTCGTGGTCTTAGCCAGGGGAGTAGTTGTTTTCTGTCAGGTACTTGCCTTAATAAGCCTACTTAGTAGGTGTATATGGGAGTAAAGGGTTCATCATCGGTCGGCAATGACTGTTCGTTATTAAACGATTTCCCAAAGAATTCTGTTTTCTTCATGAATATTACACATTGAGGGCTATACCTGCTACGTCACGGAGTAGCTTACAATAATGCAATGAGTTATCTGTGACGTTCAAATGCGCCTCAGGAGCAGTTTCAATTTTAAGCTAGTCTTATCTGATAGTAACTAGATCTTCACATATAATGCCATTTGTAGTCTATGCATCCAGTGCCTTGGTGAGTACAGCTGTGTACAGTGGGTGTGACACAATCAAATGAAGAACATCGTACGACCACAGTTGGGACCAATAACAGCGAGTGGTGCAGAGATCCAAACAAACGAAGAAAGGGGTACGAACAGAGAAGGAACACTGAACAACAGATCAACAGTGGAAAAGGAACACCAAACAGGAACAGTGGAAATATAGTGGAACCACAAAGGAGCACCAAATAAGAACACCGAACAGTAGTAGAGCACCTTAGAATAAACAATACCAGTCCGACTTCTGATTACACTTGTATGGGGCTAAAAGAGCACAAATGCAAATAATAACCTCTATTTAGTGGGAGGGTTCTTGTGACCGCTTTGGTGGTTTGTTTGCTGTCTGATAGCCAGTTTCTTGTTCCAGCGGTTTTACCAATGAAGAATGACACTACAAGCCCCTAACCTCAAAGATCCCGCTTACAAGAGAACAAAGATTTCCTTGGAAATATACAGCGTCAAATATCACAAACAATATGAGGAAATCTCCAGATGTGAATTTTCCCAAGATCCACCAGAGATGATCAAAATAATTTCAACGAGAAAGCTCAGGTAAGGTCAGGTCATTGCCAAGATGTCAGATCCGAAAATGTCGTAGAACTGTCACTATCAGACTTACGTCATCGTCGCCCAGAGGCGATTTCTAATCTAATTGTTCGTGGTCAGTGAGATCAGTCAAGGAACTACCGCGAGCTACTCGGAACTACTCCTTGGAAAAATTGGACAGCGATGAACAGAACACCTAGAGATTCAGTGTTGTCAACTGAACGAAGACGAACCAAACACAACCAAGATCGAGTATTCGAAGAAGAAATGTTACGGTTCTGTTTTCTAACCACAAAGTGATGGAGTTGTAACCAAAAGCATATTTATAAAATAACGCTGTCATAACGCGGAATGCGGAATGTTATTTTTACTTTTAACTAAAGGTTAGTTCATGTCTGCTTGAATTAGTACGGCAACGGTAAGTACTAAAATACGAAAAGAGCTGTACATGATAACGATCAAGTTATCATTTGAATCAGTGGCGTACAGAGTGGAAAGTTTATCTCAATGACAGAGAATTTCTGACGTTATTATATTAAAACATAAAGGGGTTTCTAGTGCAGAATAAACCCGTAACAGATTCCATTATTATATCAATTTTCAAAAAGGATGATGAAAAGAGTATGATAAAAAGAATATGATAAAAAGAATATGATAAAAAGAATATGATAATTTACTGACCTATAACACTCATTAACAACTTCACAAAAATCTTTGGAAAATTTATTAAAAATAGGGTAGTACACGTCTTCTGCAATGAAAATAACATTCTTTCTGATTCACAATTAGGCTTCACAATTCAACATAAATAGCAGAATATCAGATAATAAACCAAATTGACAATTGCTTCCAAAACCAAGAAAAATGAATGACTTTATACTTGGACTTAGCCAAAGCATTCGATACGGTAGATCATGATATCCTCCTTCAGCCTCTATCTGACATAAGAGGCAATGCTTTAAATATTTTTGATGATGACTTAAATACAGCAATAGACTGCAAACCCCACATTCTACAACTTTTTTTGCTGCTGTGCGAGTTTTGTATTTGGACTTATTGTGTTCTGTTTTTCAAGGTATGATTCGAAGAGTGATTGTGCCGTACCTCTAACACCTATATTTTCAAGACTTTCTAATAGTATCTGGTGGTTTACGGTTTCAAAAGCCATTGTCAAGTCCAGGAATACTCCAACACATGGTTTTCTCATTGCCAACTTTTTGATTAGATGTAGAATGGCATCTTGTGTTGATTTTCCTTCTTTAAATCTAAATTGTGAGTTTGATATGAATTCATACTTCTTTAGAGGGTTAACCTACTTTTACTAAAACTAGAGATGAATGCAATTGGTCGGTAATATTTTTGAACAGTGTGAGAAACTGTCCTGGTCTCAGTGAGTTGTTTGTTATGAGTGTTAGTGATTTGTGGTATCAAGGTATGGACATTTGTTGTTTTCAAGACCCAGAACTGTTTTTAGTTTTCAGTAGAGTAGCTCCGTCAACGAAAGAATGCACTTTTCACGAAACAAATATCTTGCATAGACCGTGACCCCTTCAATAATTTAAATTTTTTGAAGAGGGTTGATCTGTAGGGCAAGAGGTTGACAAGTGGCTAAACAATTCCATGTAGAAAAAAGATTTTCAGAAAAAAATTGATTTCGGAGGATTTTTTTCAAATATATTTCTATTATGGAAATAGGGATTATATTCCATCGTTAGGTTTTCACACTGTATAATAATCAAGTTAAAAAAGTAACGAATTTACATAAAATATAACAATTCAGCATAAACTGACACACAAATAATAAAACTAATAATCAGAAATGAGATTATTAGTATAAGTATTGGTTCGTTATTTTTGAGATTTTTTCATATTTTAGTCTTTCCCCTGAATATGACAGGAGATATCCACTTCCGTCCACTCCATCAACTGAGTTTCTTGATAGTAATAAACAACTTGTTTGAATATGGTAAATGGCAACAATGGAGCCGCCTCGACGACAGCCATAAATCATGGAACGGAAACTGGAACGATGGAAATTGATTTAAACGCATTTTTCAACGGCTGTCCTAAATAATTAGCTGTCGAACACTTTTCGGTAATATTGATTAGTCGATTTGAAGTTGATTATTCGGTATGTTGGAGAGGATATGTTTGTTTTATTGATGAAACAGTGACAGGTGGATAAATTGCTTTGGCGAATTGTGCATTTGCATCCGGATGAATATGCATGCTGAATATGGAATGAGGAGTCCGTTTAGTATTTGGTAATTAAACGTGGAAATGCGTATTGCGAAGGTATTTATGAATTACGGCACACGGTGCAGCTAGAGGCCGAACTGATGTGTATTCAAATCAGAGCTGAAATTCTGATATTTAGTCCTGAATATTTTTTTCATTAATGGTGAAAAATACTACTTATAAATATTCAAAGTGATCTGCCGAATAATATTTACTGAGGCAAAATTTGTGATCTTCCACGAACCATCATAATTTTTGCAACATTTCACATTCAAAGTTGAAGCCCTCGATATCCCAAATACATTTGGAGTTGTTTTGCTCTTGATGGTGTTCTTTTATTTTGCTTACTTAGTTACTGTATTCGCCCTGAAAACTTAAATTTCACCGAAACAATCAGAGGTGCAATGCATGTCATTAGCATTTCATTTATGTCTGAATATTTTTTCATTGATAACTTGCTTTGTTTTCAAGTGACGGAGTGTTAAAGTTTTAATAAAAAAATCGGTTATTTTTTAATTACCCAAAAGTCTTCGCCGATTTTCATGAAACCTGGTGTGTATATTGGCAGTTACAAGAAGCTTGTTTTCATGAGGTTAGATCTCAAACTATAAGCAGCGAAGGGTCCCTTGATTGATAATTATGGTCAAAATCATTGAATTTCAAATTGCAACGCTTTATCAGTCGATAGATTTCCTTAATTAATTTATTTCTACCTGAACTTTTTTATTGGTTTCGTCGTTGATGGACTGGTTGTTCCTGGTTGTTCCTGGGCCTATTATTGTCAACTGTTTCTATCGAAACTTAACACCTTGAGTGCCATAGCGGTCACTATGACCGCTACGATACTTTCCTGTGGTGCCATAGCGGTCATAATGACCGCCGATTTTGCACCTCTACTACGGCTGCTTCAAACACTTTTTCTACAAAAGGAGCGTGGTAATCTATAGGAAAACATTTAATCTTGAATTGGTATTTCTTAAAAGTCTGTCATTGTACTGGGTGATACAGAATATAGGTCATATTGAACTCGCAATTTTTTTGCAAGTGACGAATCAATACATGAATCGTTTGTGAATATAGTTGAAAAGAGAACGGTATCGATCTTTTAAAACTTAAATTGGAAGTTGGTTACGTTGCAGGCAAATTTGTCCTTTTTTATAATATTTCAAGTTATTGTGAAAATCCATTTCCATTTCAACTCCATTTTGATTCAACTATTCATCTTTCTAGTTAAAATATTACAAAAGGGGGAGGGTTTTTTCGAACACTGTATAAATGATTGTGAACTTCATAACACAATTAATATCAGAGATGGAGAGGTAATGATATTGATTCACCTCAAAACATGTAAGAATATTTTACCACACCGAAAGAAGACTTGGACAAGACTGTAGATGTAAGGATTGTGAGGTACGCCTACAGTCTATTACTAAAGATAATGTTAAAAATTGAATACATTTTTCAGAAAAATATATGTCATTTTACTAATAAAAAATTGGGTCATAATGTTTTTTGACTCTCACGGTATTTCGTTCTGTTAGAGCAGACGATGGACTTCATTCAAAGATGTTTTATAACTGATTAAGGTGTATCTTATTCTTGGGTTACACGTAGGAGTTGTGATTACATCTATATTGGTGAACTAGCGTTATATCAAGCTGATGAATATGGACAAGGTGCAATTTTCTATAGAAAAGTTGTCAGCACTTCTGACTCGTCCTGTACGATTATGTCAGGAACGTTTCAATAAAATTTCGTATATTTCAATCCTATACCTCTACTCCAAATTTGAAATCTCTATGTGAAGCGATAACTGAATTGTTGGCTTATCTCATATATTATTTTTACACAGTACCCGCTCTCTGTGGCACCATGAGAAAGTCAGTATGAATTTCTCGGCAGTCAAGGTGTTAAAATACATTGTGCATAAAATTAAATAGAATTTCAAGGAAATATGGAGTAACTGAAAAAAAGATCATTCACTTAACTTTTTTTGGTGCGTAACCACCATTTCTACGCCAATGACCTTGATTTGACACAATTCAGCTACTTCAAATTCACGGAATTATAAGAAAGTTGTATTTTTGATCATTTATTCCGAAAATATATGAAAACAGTGGCGTATCAGGTAACCATCTGCCACTTATAGTTTAAAATATAATTTCATGAAAAGAAGCCCCTTGCTACTGCTAATAACCACATCAGGTTTCATAAAAATCGTCAAAAAGACTTTGGAAAATGCCGATATTTAAATGAAACTTTGACACCCTGTATCTCGGAAACGGAGCAAGTTAGGACACTCATTTATATGAATTTTTCTTCTAAAATATGACAAGGAATAACCACCTGAAATTAATGACATCATCAAGTATAATAGGTAAAAGTGAATCATAATAATTATTTTTGGCATTAACATTGAGAGAGATGTATGATCTGTACAAGTTTTTAAGATTTTCAAGAGTCGAAGTTTTAGACTCATCTTGGTAACCAAAAAATGGGAGAATCCAGACGGAGGCGTCTCCTAGTAATCACGAAATTAAAAAACATTACAGCCTTTTCATATAAAAAACCCGTCCACGGATCGATTTTAAAATATTCACCAAGCCATAAAAACCAAAGGGTCAGAACATGACCTAATCAAGTGAGAAGTTGAAAGATATAAATAATATACGACTCGAATAAATTTGTCTTTGAGCCGCATCTCCTCGGAAATCAGATGAGCTTCCGGTTGTAAACCGGCGCAAATAGCACATCCGCTCAGAAGTTTTCCATTTATTTACAAGCCTGCATCGTTTACGACTATTTATACGCGACGGCAAACTCATGTAGATAGTATGTGCACGAGACATTATAACGATCAAGCCGCCCATGAAAAGTTCAACATAAACAACATAAAATTTTATATCGAGGATGCTGTATGAAGCGATGCAACAGCTATCGAGTTGCAATGATGCAGCCTGCGAATTGGTGGCCACCACCGGCGTCGGAGTTTCAACAGGTTCGTTGCCATCTTTCTAGAGGATTTCAATGTTCATTTTATGAAAATAACAAGCTCAAGAGGAATTGAGTATAATTAGCAGTTGTAATATTGTAGGGGTTTTACCAACAATTATTTTTATTTCCAAAGAAAATAATCATATCTAAATATTTTATATTTTTTCTTTTTCCTTCTTGAATTCAAAGGGCCTTTGTCCGATTATAAATGTTTATATGGGGAAATATTAAATCCAGTAAAATAGTTTCAGAACTTGGAATTCCACAGTTAGATTTCTGATAATCAGATTACCTACGATGCGGAATCTTGCCACCAGCTATTAGTTTTATGTGACCCTTCCGTAAGCCCGACGGGCAATTTGGAAATTTGGAATGACGTAGGCTGCGTTTCTCTTTATTTATGACCTGCAATGAAAAGATGGAGTTCAAAAGATGAGAAAAGATAATCAGTTGCGTTTCAGTTCTCTTGCCGCGATATTCTCCGTCTTTCGAGCTCCTCGACTGGATTTTATCTAGTCGAGCTTGTTGAGAGTCATTCTTTAGCAACTGTATATACGTTCAATTTTTAAGTGTTCTTTGTTATGTAACATGTGTAAATATATGGTTATGGTTATTTATTAGATGCTGTATCCGTTATTTGATTACAACAACTCACCCGTCACCCTGGTCTCCGACAATATCACAAAAAGTTGAAGGGCCTAGAAATTTAGAATACGAAAAGAAACCGAAAAGTCGAATTTCTTCCTCATCCCTTCCAGCTCAGGTTTGTTGGCATACTTATCAAGAGTGGGGGTGAAGATAATGAACTCGATGAACATTGACAACACAGCACCTGTCCGTTCTCGATTACAGTGCCAATCAGGTATAAATTTCCCGATCGTAGAATCCGTTTTTTGCAAAACCCATTGATTTCAAGAAAGAGATATTTTTTGTATGGGCTCAGTGGTCCCGTAAGAATTCCGGAAACTCTCAATTTTTTCAATTCATCATGTCATTTGAATTTTTTTTCTTAAAAATTATCATAACCAAAAATCACTGAGGTTCCGGAATTTACACGAAAACATTGAGTAATGCAAAAAAATTTAAAAAATTTCAAACAAAAACTGTGGGCTTAAAACGAATTTCCGTTTTACCAAGGTAGTGTTTGCTCTTAATATTACGACTCGTACGTGAATACTACGTGAATACTATTTACTACTACTACTATTAATTTCTGTCCACAAATTACTCTGATTTATCGTCAAGTATGATTGAAAATAAAGTCAATGCCAAGTGACAACGATTGTGACTCCGAAGAAAATGGTTATTTTTCGAAAAAGTACCCGAGTGACAATTAAAATTTTCGTTTGAAACAGTTTCTAATTTCATCCCAAGATGAAAGAGAAACAGGGCCATCCAAACTCAAACTCCAAAATTTTGGTGGCAGACAAGAAAATCAAACTGATGTCAAAAAGACCAGTGAAAGTAGATATTGTTTGAGAAGCCATACAAGAAATAGTAAAAATTCTGGTGTAGAAATAACCCTTTCAGACTCATCCAAAGAAGGCATTAATATAGTTAGAGATATTTCTCCCAACAAAACCAAATATAAGAAGAACAAATCCAAAAATCTGATCAAATGTAATTTCTGTGGTGAAATATACAAAAATCTTTCAATTCACATCAGTAAGTCTCATCCATCAGAACACAGAAAAACAGTTATCGAAAAATGCCAAGCTCGTAATACTACCTTGAATGATCATCCGAATGTAACATCGCTCCCAAAAGTAGAAATTGAGGAATACGAAGATCTGATAAAAAAATGGGTGAGTGTCTTCACTCAGAAACAGGATTTTGATGTATTCCAAGATGTCTGCCAATTTTCAGTATTTCTAGAGAATTCTCTTTCAGGTTGCCGGGTGGTTAAAGCGACATTCTTTCAATCACTTTTGGCTGCCAGTCAAAGGTTCAAACCCTATCGACTTCAGAACTTTTTCTGATGGCCCGAGAAAGTGCTATGAATCGCACGTAAAACGTAAGACCTCGTTAATCCTTAGCTCGCACAAGTTTCGACTTCTGAGGGCTGCCGTTTATAAGGGGACGACAGCTGGTTAAAGGAAAAAACAATTTTAAACATTTTTTTTTCTTTCATGGCCCTAAAAATCCAGCAAAATTGTTTATGAAGCTAGGAAAGCTGGAACTCTGGTAGCTAAAAACAGAAAATACTGAGACTCTAGTAATCCCGAACGCCATACTGAAAAGGACAGAGAAAAGAGAAGGGAAAATTATCAATATCAGATCATACAATATGAGTATTACAACAGGAGACGAAAAGCTGTATACAGTGCTGTTTATTAAACAGTGTGAGTGTGTTTTATTTTTTAACATGTTTTTTTAGTCAATATTTACTTTTCATACATTTTGGAATTTTAATCGCTGTTATTGCGTGATTGATACAAATAATTTTTTTGGAAAACAGTTAAAAATGTATTCCAAAGGACTAAAAATAAAAATGTTGCAATAGCTCAAATAACCTTAAAGAAGCTCTAGAACGAGGTTTACAGTTAAATATGCCAAAAAAAATCCACACGCCCCAGACCTCCTGGAAGGGGGAGTAATTTAGAACTTTGGCCTAGGGCGTAAATAGCTGCTAATCCGAGCCTGGATAGAATTTCTGTTCCAAATATATGTCGAAAAAACATTTACCCATTTCAAACCAGGTTAAATTAGATGTAGAATATGATGATGAAATACATATCCAAGAAATAAAGTAAGCCATCAAGTCTATAGCAATCTACACAACACCAGGTTCAGATGGAGTACTAATGCGATCAATTAAACGTGACAAAATTTATCCAATTCTTTCATCGATCTACAATAGAATAATCATCGAACAAAAAATACAGGTTTGCCTTTCCGAAGCAAGGACGGTTCTGGGGGTCTATTCTTGAATTCACCCGAAATAATTTTCATACGTTTGAAGTGACATAGAGCGACACAAACACCACGCGTTGGAAAGAGATACCTCATTGAATTCGTATACGTTGAAATTTGAGAATAGACCCCCTGATCGATAAGGAAGGAGATTTAACATCTACAAGTGACTGGAGACCCATATCAATCACTTCAGTTTTACGTCGTTTGTTGGAGAAGATTTTCGACAAACGTTTCAAATCATAACTAACGAGTTTTCGTCCCTCTGCCTGGAACACATATCAATACTACAATTCTTAATGGCATCCTTCAATTTGCTAGGACAGATCAGAAGTCATGTATATATTTTTCAGATATTGCGAAAGCTTATGATAATATAAGTTTGGACCATCTCGATTTGGAATCCGTACTTATTCCAACAGCATTGAGGAACCTTCTCATTTCTCTGCAGAAAAATAACACCACGAAAATTGAAACAATTGAAGGTAAAACTAAAATGACTGCTCTTCAACGGGGACGTCTACAACGTGCACCACTTTCTCCACACATGTATGCTGTTTGCATCAACCATATTATCAACCATCAAGAGCTCTCCGACCCTTGTGTAATACGTGAATTTGGATACCATTTTGATGAACCAGCGGGGGTCAGTATAATGGGCTTTGCTGATGATACTGTCTTAGTGGGAAGAGAAAAAATTTCAGTGGAGGTCATGTTCAGAATGCTTCAGTTGTTATTCGAAGAGATTGGATTAACAGTAAATTTCCAGAAAACATATATCATTAATATTAAGGAAGGATAACTGGTGGAAGAAGAGTTTCAAATTGGAGGGGAAAATAATAAATCAGTTGGTTATCTTGAAAAGATTAGATATCTTGGAGTTAACTTCAATGTGAAAACAGAGGTCGGAAAAAATGTGTTAGTTAACAATTGCATAACTTTTTGAAAAATCAACATATGATATCCTTCCAAGTGTTTAGATGACAGCATAATCTTTTCAAATGATAAAATTGATACTTAATCTTATAAACAAGTTATTTCATGAGGTAAAGTCTTCAGTGGTGGTGCTGTCTAGCGGAGGCCTATTTCCAGCTTTGAATCAAAATTATAAGTGAAGGAGATAGAGTTCTTTGTTATTGATAGCTTTTGAATTATTATCGAGAAATATAATGCCTTATTTATTTCATTTTGATTTGTTTATAACAATTGCAATTTTTTATGTGTTGTAAAATCATTGAAAAATATTTTTCTACAGGCCATTTCGAATCCAATGATCTAACGCTCATATTTTTAGGAGCTTTATGACTTATTAACACCGATTAGAACTTGTTGACCATGCTAAACTGAAACAATTCAAGTTTCAGTTAAAGGAATGAAAACATACAAACACACTCAATGTTCGCTGAAACCCTCTTCATTGGTATACAAACCAATTCTTCCCATCCCCAAATGCTAGTTTCACGACAAATCCAATTATTCAATTCAACTGTTGACCAGTGTATCCTACTCTTCAGAAATGAAACCATATAATATGTTGATTGATCTGCAGGTTAATGACATATAAAATTCTGGCTCATTGAAACTGTATACACGCACACAGACATCACAAAAAAATAAAAACAAATAACACGATTTATTCAATAATTCCACTCTTGATTTACATGAGCAGGTGCGCCTGAAATATCCGTTGCTTACAAACAAATCAAGATGTTTGGTGGTGTCAAGCGAGCGAGTAGGTGGTGATTTATAAGACGGCCTTTTTTGAATAAATGCCTCGGATTTCTTTTCTGTGAAATATGTCGCGATATTTCACTGCAGATCTACTTATTTTTTGTGAGTGAAGATCAATCGTTCAGAAGTCCATTCCAAATTTCTATTACCAGAAAAATTATTATACCTACAGTGTGGAAACCTATGATGGAATAAAATCCGTATATCCATACTTAACAAAAATGTATTTCAGAAAATCCTTGGACATGTCGATTTTTATTTTTTTAAATCTATTTTGTTAAACCTGTTTAAAATTTAGCAGGAAAAGGAGAGTTGAGTTCTCTTGTTTAAAAGGTTTTTAAATTATCGATACAACTCCTTTTTTGCTTTGATGCATATTCCAGATTGAAGCATTTTAAATACTGAAAAATTTAATTGCAGAAATTTATTAAAAAAAAAACAATCGGATAAGCTTCCAAAAATCTGTTTTACAAATAGTTACTTTATATTCTCAGCAAAGGACCCCGCATACTTCTTATGGAATTTGGGTCCTGGTGGATTGTTTTGAATTTTTGGTATGATGTAGTCCATGTAATTCTCAACCAATGTTACCATTGCGCCAACCTAAAAAAATAAACAGTTTTTCTGCTAGGGGGCGTTGAAATCACCCCTTGCGCAGATTGGACTATTTATTTTTGAACCCGGTAACAATAATTTCACTTGTTGCATTGTTGCTAATGTTGCACAATATTGAGTTGTTTTAAATAAAAAATTCTTACCCCCTCCCCTTTTTGCTCCAACTCCTATTACGAAACGCAAAAAAAAATATTTCTCGAGTGCCTTCAAATGTATCGTCGAATATTTAAATATGCCTAAATAAGGGAAATAACAGTTTTTTATAATTATCCCCCACCCCCCAAATGACTCAAAACGAAAAAATTTCGGTGGATTTTTCTGAATTTTTGATATGATGCAGTTCAAGTTATTTTGAATGGAAATAAATTGGGTGACAAACTCCAAAAATGATGCTAGGGGGCGTTGAAATCATACCTTGCTCAGAATAGACTATTCATTATTATAGGCGGAAATAATAGCTTTACGTATTTTAGTTTAGATTATGCTGATCAATTGTATAATTTTTTATAAATTGAAAATCTAAAACCTCTTTCTTACCCCCTACCCCTATTTTAAAACACGAAAAAAATTAATTTCCGACTACTTGTAAATGCTTTATCAAAATATGTTTTAATCAGCTGAAATTGAGGAAATCGTTTCACGTTTCCCTCCCTTTAGAAAAATATTGATGGATGATATTTGAATATCAATTAATTGGGCGAATATCTTGAAAATAAATAAAAGTTAGACATCCACAATTTGAATTTGAAGTGGTGCCTGAATAAATTTTTTTCCTGTTTTGAAATAGGGGTTGGGGGTAAGGGGAAGGTTTTAGATTTTCAATTCATAAAAAATTACACAATTGTTCGGCATAAAATAAATCAAAAATATGTAGAGATATTGTTTCTGCCTATAATAATGAATAATCTATTCTGAGCAAGGTATGATTTCGACGCCTCCTGGCATCAAAACTATTCAATTTTGGGGTTTGTCACCCGATTTATTTCTATTCAAACTAACATGAACTGCATCATATCAAAAATTCAGAAAAATCCACCGAAATTTTTTCGTTTTATCATTTGGGGGGTGGGGGTATAATCATAAAAAACTATTATTTCCCTTATTTAGGCATATTTAAACATTCGACGATACATTTGAAGGCACTCGAGAAATATTTTTTTGCATTTCGGAATAGGAGTTGGGGGAAAAAGGGGAGGGGGTAAGAATTTTTTATAAAACAGCACAATATTGTGCAACATTAGCAACAATGAAACAAGTGAAAATGTTGTTACCGGGTTCAAAAATAAATAGTCTAATCTGCGCAAGGGGTGATTTCAACGCCCTCTAGCAGCAAAACTGTTCATTTTTTTGGGTTGGCGCACTGGTAACATTGGTTGAGAATTACATGGACTACACCATACCAAAAATTCAAAAAAATACACTGGGACCCAAATTTCATAAGGCGTTTGCGGGGTCCTTTTCTCCTTTGATCAAGGGACTGCAACTTCAAATGATGTATAATATTAGAATATTATTACCACTCTGATTCTATCCCAGTTTGTCTAGGTAGAAAATCGTGAAAGAAAATCTGAACGTCATCAACGTGAAATTATTGGTAAATGTAGTTGGTAGACCATCTTACTATAAATGACTACTTGGATGGGTGACTGACGTACTCAAATAGTTTAATTCTCTTCCTTTCTTAGCATCACACGTTAAAATGTAAGATCCTCGCCGTTCCTAGCTCGCACAAGTCTCACGAAGACTTCTGACGATTGCTTTTGTAAGTATGCAGCCGGTTAAAGCCCAACGCTTCAAGAGACATCAACACCGCGTCACACCAAACAGTGTATTTTCTTCCTCACCTTGCCCACCTAAGCTTTGTAGGCTTGATTTTATCAAAACTGGAAGTGAAGATAATGAACTCCTTGAACATTGGCAACGCAGCACACAGCGGCCGTAATTTCCCGATCGTAGATGTTTCTTTTTTTGCAAAAACCAAAGATGCATGGAAATTTTTTTTTTTTTGAAGGACTTGGTGGTTCCATGAGACCATCAACACTATTATGTCTTGTGTTTGGTTATAGTGGCATCGACAGATTTGGTGATTAGCCACTTTGTGTTCTGGGAAATCCTTGTTACGAGCTTCATACGCCACCTTGAGACTAGCACTGTTCATTTGTACGCAACAGTGAATCGTGTGAATTGTGTAAAAAATCTCCGAGTGCGGCTCGAACCCAGGACCTTCCGCTCCAGAGTCGATCGCTCTTCCACCTCGCCACGATCTAGCTTATCATTACTATTAATCAAAAATTTAATACGATTTTTTTATTCATTTAAATTATTACGATTTATTTATTCTGTATTAATCTTATTTTTTTCCTCGTTTTTTTAATCCTCAAGGATAAAATATCGACGGATGTCGTATCTGTTGAACAGGGGACACTTAACTGTACGATTTGTAGCAATCCTTATGTTTTCAACACAGCGTCGCAACATTCTGAAAAAAGATCAGCTGCTGCAGATGCTCTATTTTCAACACGATTGGGCACTAGCCCACAATTTCAGTGGAGTAAAAAGAATGTGGTAAGAGGTAAGGTTCCCATTATCTCAATTCACAAAAATTTTCAGTGAAACCTGTGTAGATTGTTGAGGCAATATGAATGCACGATGAAAGACCAGCCGGTGAGGTATTGGGTTATTATTTTTTTATTCGCAAATATATCCAATTAAATTTGAACTATCAGTGATAATCACACTACTGTGAAGTTTGTGTTATTGTATTCATTACCATCATTGGAATTTTCTCCAACAAATACAAGGTACAGTGAGAATTCACTATAAAATTACCAGCAAATCGGAAACTACCATAAAATATCTTGTTTTAGATTTCATGTATAGCCTGAATGTATCGACCGCTGTAATGATTAGTTCTTATTTAGAATGAGCCATGTACTATGAACGCATTACTTCAACCCAGGGCTGGACTGTCCCATTGAAATATGGGCAATCAAAAATGGATTACGTAATCCTCTCTTCCTCTTTAATCCATATAATAGGTGTATTCGTCGGCAAATCATCAACAGAAAACAACTACTGCCCCTACGACTGTTGAATTATATCTGTTAGATTCTTGACAGAGTTTTCTACAAGAACTACTTTGCAGTGCTTTTTAATTACCAAAGCTGAAATTATTTTTTGATTCAATAGGGGGAACACCTTCGTACCGGTTTCATGGTTCTTGCCAATCATCGGCGAAGACTAGTTCTCCCAATTAAATCGAACAATCATTTCAGCATTTGTTGGGAGTTCCTGAGGTAAATACTGAAGAATATATCGAGCGCCATCTCTAGGTTCCAGAGAGTAATTCGATTGTAGCATCTACTTCTTCCGAAGCCAATGTTTCATAATAACAATGTCGATACTCATCATTAAATATCTCACGGATGTACACCAAAAGGATATTATAAGGTGAACAGACTAATGTTCAGAACGAAAGTGTCTCCATCTATTTGGAGAAGGTACATTTCGAGAACTTTTTCTGAAATACCTGGCGTATGTGTTTTTCTAGATGACATTATGGTACAAGGAAACAACCGTGATGACCAGTTTGAAATATTGCACAAGGTACTAAGTGTAAATTTTTTCAGTCGACAATAACTTATTTGGGACATACCATTTCTTCTCGAGGAATCGAAGAAACCAAAGAAAAAATGTTTGCTGTCACTGAGGCGAGACATTCTGTAAACGTTACAGAATTGAAAAGTTG
This sequence comes from Chrysolina oricalcia, assembly GCA_944452925.2. Lineage (NCBI taxonomy): Eukaryota > Metazoa > Arthropoda > Insecta > Coleoptera > Chrysomelidae > Chrysolina > Chrysolina oricalcia. The sequence continues at coordinate 64,940,978 of OX101812.2, forward strand.
GCTTAGAATGGTGAATTACTACGGTAATTTTTTGAAAAACATAATGCTCCATCCATTCTATAATTTGCTGAAGAAAAATACTAAGTTTATTTGGAGTAGAGACTGCGAAAAGGAATTTGAACTGATAAAAAAATAAACTATTCGTGATCAAATCCTTTGTGCCTATAATCCAGATCTTTCCCTGTCTTTGGCTACTGATGCAAGTGAATATGGACTGGGAGCAGTTCTGTCACATACATTTCCGGATAATAGTGAAAAACCAATTGCTTTGGCATTTCAATCGGTCGGAATTTCAAAGTTTCCACAGACCATAAACCACTGACTTCAATTTTTCAACCCAGGAAAAAATTACCAAGTTTGGTTGCCACAAGAATGCTTCATTACACTAAATTTTTTCAAGGTTTCAATTATCAAATTGTTTACCGTTCTACAGAATGTCATGCAAATGCAGATGCGTTTTCCCTTTTACCAATTGATCCTAAGGATAAGGATTCTGAGAAAATTATTGATGGGGTGACAACCTACCAGTTATCTGAAATTTCAATATTAACATTATGAAATTGCAAGAAAAATTAGTGAGATCCTATACTGCAGATAATCCTAGAAAATCTCCATACCAGTACAAAAATTAAAATACCAGAGTTCTCAGGTAGTGACTATGAGTTCTCCCTCTGCAATGGAACAATTTTTAGGTTCGACAGTTGTAATACCTTCTATGCTGAGAGACAGAGTTTTAGAAGAACTACAGCAGGCACAGGTAGGGATTGTTAAGATAAAAGCTCTAGCTAGATCTTACGTGTGGTGGCCAAAAATAGATTCTGATATAGAATCTATGGTTAACAAATGCCGACCATGTCGAAATATACAGAGTAATCCAAGGAAAGTTAATGTACATCAGTGGGAATGCCCAAATTCTCCTTGGCAAAGGGTGCATTTGGATTTTGCTTGGCCATTTATGGGAACCTATTTTCTTCTGGTAGTGGATGCTTTCTCCAAATGACCGGAAAATTTTTCAGTGAATTTCATCACAGCTTCTAAGACCATATCAATTTCGAGAGAAAGTTTTGCAAGATTTGGTTAACCATTTATTTTGGTCAGTGATAATAGACCTGCATTCAGTTCAGAGGAATTCGCAAATTTTATGAGATCCAATGGAATTCAGCAAAAGTTTTTGGCTCCCTATCACCCATCAACGAACGGATAAGTGGAACTTATGGTACAAACTATGAAAAACTCTCTGCGTGAAATGATGGACGACTCAAATTTTTTACTAGTCCAGTAGAGAACAACTCCGAGTACATCAACTGTTTTTGTACCATGTTCATTGATGCTGAATAGAGATATTCGAACTGAATTAGATTTTCTAAAACCTGAAACATCGAAGAATACTACGATGCAGTATTCTCCAGACTAATATCTTTTGTTACTAATGAACCAGTGAAAGACTGTAGTTATAGAGGCAAAGATAAAAAATGGCAATATGGAAAAATCATATGGAGAGATGGTTTACTGCACTACATAATAAATGTAAATGGGATAGAGTGGAGACGACATGTAGATCAAATAACAAGAGTTGGCATACAAATTAGAGATGACGAACAAGAATCACATTTATGGGCCTTCGGATTTTTAAGAGAAAGCAGATTTAGAAAATAATATAGGACTGAAATACAAGACACTGAAAACAGAGAGGGCCGACCAGTCTCGTAAATGGTTCACCTCAATTACAATTTCCAAATTTTGAGCGATAAGATGAACAACAAAAAAACGAGGATTCGTCAAATGCTGAGAATATTCAAATCAGACGGCATACAAGATTGAGAGAATCGGTTGAAAGATTCAACTTGTGAATTCTTTTGAAGGGAGATATAATTGTTATGTTCTATCAATTTCATTGAAACCCTTGTACTATTTTTGTTCGTTACAGTCAAGTAGACGCAAGTTACACCACTTTACTTTTTGCTGACTTGTCAAATATTTTTGAAAATAAAGTCTATCATAATTGGAATTTTTATTCAAATACTTGATAATTTTCATTTTCTACTTCGTAACAATGTTATTCTCCTAAAATGTCTTCAGCTTTTTTCAGTATCACTTTTGTACGGAAAACACCCGGTCCAGACCTGCAGCATACAGCTTTTGAACTACATGTCGTGCGGATTTCATGAGCAAACCGATATCCGAAGGATTATAAAATCCTGCAATAAAGTGTGTGATGCATGCGAAAGCGATCGGCTCTGTAGTGCTCAGACCGAAATGGCAGAGAGCAAATTGAGATATGTCGCAGGAATGGTGCTCGTTCCAGAGAGGCCATTCGTTTCAGATATGCAAGCGGAGGCTGCACACCGCAGATGTGATGTGGTTACGTTATACGTTTGCCATTTATCCTGAATATATACAGTAAACACTTATCAGTAGTTGGGATGTTGAATTTTGACGTGTTTAACAACATAACAAACCAGCTACGACGTTGAACATAAACGTAGAGCCGAATTGCAGTTAGAAACGTCGCAGGTGCAGAATGCGAAATTTATGTCTTATGTCACTGCCTCGGAACATTCAAGGGAACGGCAGGATGTCAAGGATTAGACATGTTTTGCATACCCATCAATTAAGGTACACTGTGAACCACCAACTCAATAGTATCCCTCGTTTTTATCGAATTGAGGAAAATTTTATCAAAACGTCCATTGCCGGTTAGATATACACGCTTACATTGTGCTCCTTTCTAAAGTAAAATATGAAATCTAAATTTCCGTAAAATAAATAAATATATAAAATTATCCAATAGAACACTGGCAACACAATGTGTGTTCTTTTATTATAAAATGCATTCAGGAGTTTGTTATCTTTGGAATTGAACGGCAATAGTTTAGGAGATGTTTATGGTTAAACGGTTCTTGTTATTCTCACACCAGTTGTCAAATTGAAAAGGAACATTATTCGTTTATATGAGTAGCTCGTTTATGTCTGGGTTAGATTCTATTATTTTTCTGTCATCTGCGAATGTGTACACATTTCCAAGGGCCAAGAACGCTCCCCTGAGGAATGTCAGAGTCGATTAAGAATTCATCAGAAGTTTGCTCACTTATTTTTATCATTAGCTTTCGTGCGTCCAGAAATGAACGAATCCATTGTGATATATTTCCACGAGTTCCAAGTGCTTCTATTTTCGTTAAGATGAAATCAAAATTTAGTGTGTCGAATGCTTGAGACAAATCGAAGAAAAGTATTATGGTGGATTCTTTCTTCTCTAGTTTTTCATTTATCAATTGTATAAAATCGATTCATTGAAGTGCCCTTCTCTGAAGAAATAATGAATAAGGAAAAATTGTTAATTCAAAGTTGGTGCTCTAAATAACCACCATACTGTTGAATACATATAGCCACTCTGTGGTTGAAAGACTCCTCAACTTATTTGAAGCATCACAGCTCGAAAAGCAGCATTAATTATCTCTTTCATACTATCTAATATTATCAAGTATCCCCATGGAAAAAATCGAGACTAGTCATATCTGGTGATCCTCTTGTCAATTTTGTGGGCCTTCTCACCAAGCTATTTATTCGGAAAATACATATAGTTCTAGTCTTGGTATAACCAGTGTGACATTTAAACATTTAATCGTGGATACATTTGATGGTGGTTGTCGAGAAAACAGTAATTTTTGTGTCAGCTCTGATAATAACATAAAAAATAAGGAAGGAGATAACTTGAAAATACAATTTTCCTTTTAATAAATATTATACTACCTCTCTTCTCTTCTATTATGAAACTTTTTCCCATTCAACCAAAACCGTATCTATTACCGTTTCCGATATTTCCAGAGTAGACATCCATGAACTGGACTCACTGCATATTTTTAAAATATATTCATATATTAAAACAAGAGCTACTGAAAGCTCCGGTATTTCAGAATTTCGAGTAGGATAAACCAAACAATCCACATTTCCTCGTCAGTTTTCCACGAATAAAATCCGACGAATGTAGGGTTGCTTCTTACTCTGAAAATTATTATCATTGCGAGTTATGTACTGTAAACAATTACCCCACGGTATTTCAGACCCGTCTGGAGACCGTGAGTAAGAGAAAAAACCGGGAAATGTCTTTTTTGAATAGGGTTAGTAATGTGCAATGAATTCATTCCATTGAAATCGCGAGGGAAGCAAAGAAAACTTGGAGGAAATTATTCTGCTAATAACAGTACCATTCTCGAATATTATACTGTTCAGGTTTACGTCGTGAGATTAAAAGTCCGCAGTGATACGTTTGTAGAATGAAGAAATGTGGTCACGGTGGGTGATAAATACATGGAAATTCACGGAGTTAATGTAAATAGAAAATGACAGAATAAATGCACAGCTGATGTAAATGGAGAAAATGGAAGTGTACTATCGAAAAGAATACATATCTCTATCCCTTTTTTTTAATGATATTTCTTCTCTTTTTCTGGGCCCCTTTATAATGGTTGTTTCAAGTTTGGATGGGGCCAGTGTTTCATTTATCTATCTCTCTATCCTTTAGAGGCACGTGTTAGCCTTTTCGGTCTAAAGCTACAATGACGAATCCCATTCAAGGTTCTAACCGTATTTCCAAATAATTTTTCAAGGTCTGGAGAAGTTAGAACACCTTCATTCATTATAAACCTTGGTAGTGATGTCCTGTTTCTGAAATATCTTGAACCTTCATTAATTGTCGAAGGCGAATAAGTGTTTATGATCGTTTGACTGTGGTTATTGTAAATGACATCCCTCGATTTGCCAAATTTGAATGCCATCAACCAGTCAGATGGTAATATCCACCAACGTGTTCGATACGTCGTATGTAGGTACGACTATTTTCTAAGTTTTTTAACAACAGAGGCGAAAAGATGGAAACTCTTTATTACAATCATTTGCTGTTTCGTTCCAAGTGGAATAGAGCCAGCTATTTGGAAAGTGAGTTTAACAAATTTCAACTTCGAATGTTTTCTTGAACGTTATTTCAATCAGAACAATCTTTTGGTCAGATTGCTCTGGGAAGCCATTTTCCGTTGATAATAAGTCGTAGGGCTGGACTCTTGAGATGTTGATTTGAAGAGCCACGAACCACACATTTTCAATATTACTCAGGGATTAGAAGTTTAATACATCTTCGGTGGATCACAACATTTATTTTGTATTCACTGATAATTTACCATCCGTACCTGGTATTTTGTTTTTGTTTTTTTTTCATCACTATTACAGTCTAAGGAGGCAGATCTACGATGCCTTAACGAAGGTTGCGTTACAAAAAGGTTGGATTGCTCCATTTGTGACTTCGACGTATTAACGATAATAATAATACTCCCTCATAAACACTCGTAGAGTGTACCCAAAGGCTAAGCCTATGCGGGTAGAGGAAGTCTATTATTATTATTTGCCGTTTATTTTCAAGATCACTTCCTAATAGTAATATAATATATTACTTTCTTCAATTTATGAAAACTATAGTTTTTCATTAATGAATGTTTTTTTTTGGTACAAGAAATTGTTATATCTCACGATTCTAATAAGGATAAATCATTATGTATTTGTATACCCTGATATAGATAAGACGGCTCTTCTACCACAGCATGATTTTGAACATATCTAGATAATTTACTTCTGGAATTATTTCACCTATTTTAATGCAGAGAACTTGCTGATTCAGTTTTTAGAACATCTTTCGTAATTTGTTCTTCTGTCAGATTACACTTCGGCAAAGGATTATTGTAAGTGCTACTAGGAAGGTAACAATCGAGTTCTTTTTGGGAATATTCACAATTACAGATTTTCTTCGTTTTCTGAAGATCAAAACTGAGTGGCGTTCTTCGGGGTCGCTTGACAAATCCAAGCCAAACTCTCTACCATTATTCCTTGACGAAAAACTGCCGGTTCCTATGATGAAACAAACTTCAGGGTAGAAATATTTGAATCTACAAAGTTTGTAATGGTAACATGTATGGAACCCTCGCTGTTATTCCTAACAGTCTCCTTTGTTCTGTACAATCAAGTACAGAGCTATCCACTCTTCCTATGATATTGTCTACTGTGGTTTTGTACTTTTTTATGGGAATATTGCCACCTATCACATATCTATAAACCAATCAAATACCATATAATTTTTTCATTTCAAACTAATGATAACAGGACAATTTTAAAACACCTTTTCCAGCTCGAGGTGTTTTCAAATCGATGATTCCAATGTTCTACGGTTCTATATTTACAATAATCCTGATAAATATAGAATTAACAATTGTACAGCTCATACCAATTAAGCGAAATGGACAGATTTTTAGTTTTGTCTATGTATTCTTGAATTTGTCTGTCTGGATATATCTTCAAAATGCAGAATTTCGTTGGAATCTAGTACTGTTTTCATTAATACGAGTAATATCACAAAATCCTACATTCACCTTGCTGTTTCGAAAACTGTGCTACTTAAAAACACCTCTCCTGTCACTCAAACTGGACTGCACGAAAAACACCACTCGAGGTGCACTAGACTACAATGAACAACAGTTATTGTAATCAGTATCCACTGGATATTTCACTTAACAGTTTTGGGAGTATATTTTGTCACCTGCTGTTCTTTGTATCGCTTCCATATTCATATTTGAACGGTCCCCACGACATGAAAAGAAGGCTTACTGCGATAGTATTTTCCACTCACGCGACTCAAAACAATAATGGAGTGCCCTAAAAAAAAATCAATCCAAAGAAAATCAATTCTGATTTGCCAATTATTCTGCAGAGACCTGAACAAATAAGCAATTATTTCAGTTCCGTTTTCATTGATCAAGAAGTTGACAATGATCTCTTATAATTCTGCAATACTGAAAAATTTCCTAAACTGAGAAATTATGATTCTCCCTTCAAAATACGCTTTATTTCTATTATGGAAATAAGAATTTTTTTATCAAGTATTAAATCTGATGCTATTGGTTTTGATGGAATAACTGTTAACATGTTGAAATAATGTAGTCCAACATTTGATATTTATCTAACACACATATTGATTGTTGCATAGAGAAAAACTATTTTCCCAACTTATGGAAAGTGTCTGTAATCAAACCTCATGGTAAAATAAAGAACCCTCAAGAATTTTCAAATCTAAGGCCAATTAGCATTCTGCCTGCAATATCAAAGATTCTAGAAAATGCCGTTCATTAGCAATTAACGTTGTATATCAACGAAAATAACATTATTCGAGATTGCCAACTAGGATTCCGGGCTGGCTACAATACAACATCAGCGTTAGTACAAGTTACTGATGATATCGTCAGAAACTAAGATATTTAGGTATTTCTGATGATACCACATCCTTCATCAACTCTTACCTGTCGAATCGCAGTAAGAAAGTCTCTGTTAACATTGATAACAGAGACTTTCTTACTCAAAATGTAACATCCGGCGTACCCCAGGGGTCCATTTTAGGGCCTGTACTCTTCATCATATATATATATATATATATATATATATATATATTTATATATATATATATATATATATATATATATATATATATATATATAAGTAATATACTAACCTCAATTGAAGCATACGCACACGCAAAATTTGAATCTGTTCAAAAAACATCAACTGTGATATCAGAATAATAAGTGACCTAGCTGACAAACACAACTTAAAACTAAACAAATGTAAATAAAGGCCATTTCATTTTATTTGGTAACAAAAATTTGAAAACAAGTCTTTCACAAGATATATCTATTGAAATCGATGGCACCTCATTACCTATTGTAGAATCTACGAAAAATCTAGGTATTACGTTTGATTCAGATCTTAAGTTCACTTCACATATTGGTGGACTGCAAAAAAATCCTTCGGTTCTTTGAAAATGATCTATCCACATAGGCACTACCTCAATCAATCCATACGGAAGTTACTCTGTGAAACAGTGGTTTTCTCCAGGTTCAATTACGGTGATATTGTTTATGGTGATTTACTCACTAAATTTGACCAGAATCGTATTCAGAAAGTACAGAACTTCTGTTATCGATTAATTAGAAAAATACGACCACGTCTCCAATAAAATAAGGGAACTGAAGTGACTCGCAATGGCGAATCGTACTAAGTACAATTTTTGTCTTCTTTTATACAAAATATTAAAGAACAAAATTCTTTTGGCCCTCTATCGTAAATTAATACCTAGGTCATCTCTTCATTCGTTGGAGGTAAGAAATAAACATCACTTTAATGTTCCTCGTCATTGTTCTGCCATTTGAAATCCTTCACCTATCGAGCCGTTAAAATCTACAATTCTTTTCTTTTCAATCACATTCATTCGTCTGAATGTGAAATTAAGAAGTTTTTGAAAGCCAAATTTTGTGAATTCCCATACTAGAAAATGAGTTACTCATAGTTATATGTTTGATGAAATACCAGTGCTTTGTGATGGTAATGTTTTTTTTCTCGCTTTACTGCATGAATGTCTTTATTATTTACTCATATTTGTCTCTCACTAGTACAACTTAGGTTAAGTGTAAGAGTAGCCCTAAGCTAAACTTCACCTATTTTGTACCGAAGAAAATAAAGACGATTTATTATTATTATTATATAAGGCAAAATTCAGTGTGTAGTCATTATTTAAAAGTATCCCTTATAAAATATAAGGGTGGTGGCATACTAAGTTCTTGATTCGCCAGGTTATTTACACTGACCTCGGATGGGTGTTCATTAATTTCCCTAAAGCAGCAACGGGTCCTATGCAAAGCATCCTGATTTAGTTAAAGGAGCAACCCGTGTGACAACTTTAATACAATACTCGTTAATGTGTATGGCCACCGAAGATTTACGACCTATGTGAAGGACCAGTTTAATTGGCATTGAAGTGTGTGGGGGGAAACGGAGCTAGCTGCACGAATGACCTACAGTGATGATGTATCAAGATTTACGGAAACCCTGCAATGTGGAATATTTCCATCAACCCTACTTAATTTTGAAATTGACCAAGTCGAAATATTTTCTTCAATAAAAAATCTTACCAGGTAATACAAATTATAAAACAACAACAAAAATAAATTTGCGAATTGATTGATTCCAATGGTGTATTTGCTTTTTTAGCTGCAGGAAAACCCGAAAAAACCTGATCTTGATCTTGATCTGCCAATTTCCTCTCTCTCTCTCATAAAATAAAATGTAGGGTGTCTCAAGAGGCTCCAATAAATTCAAGATATCGTGAGAATATTTATTGACACAACCATCGTCAAACTTATTTCAGTCAGTTTTGTCTTTGGCCAATGCGTAATAATGACCAGATTCAACGCCAGAACCACGATGAACAATGACTGCATAAAGATTTTAATAGTGGTCTGCTAGATTGAGGTGTTCATCTATTTCGAATCTTCGTAAGAGTCTGGTGCTTCCGCCAGAGGTTGAGTCGTGTTTGAAGAGCATCAGTGTTATTATGCAGGGTTAAGCTGATTTAAATCAAGTGATTTTTTTTAAATCACAATTTAAATCAAAATAATAATTTCGAGAACATTTATTATTTATTTGAATAATAAAAAATATTAAACTGAAATAAAATAGTAAAACCCTTAAAAAACTGGATATTGAAACATATACATATGTATATCTTAATCATACTCTACATTATTTTATAATCATAAGTTTTCTGACATTGGCACTAACATAGAACTTACTTCAAATTTTAATTTTCATTATAATATTTGAACAAAAATACTAATTTTCCTGCTTTTTCAACCCCCAGTTTATTTCTCAAATCTGAATGTACCAGCCCAAAGGTACTGAACACTCGTTCCACTGAGGCTGAAGAAGCAATAGCACAAAGAAATTGTTTTAACACAGGTATCTGTTTTTGATTTCTGATTCATCGTTAGCTTGTGATGGCCACCACTGAATTCCACTGACGTTTTTCGTAATTTCTTCTGAAAACATGATGTTTTTGAAGGGCAAAGAACGAGCTTTAAATTTTATTAGTAATGGTAATAATCCACTATTACTATACATTTCTTTTATAGTTTTTAAAGCCAAATTTGCTTCATTGACAGTCAACTTGTACTTTTGCTTAGATGGGTCCATCATATAAGCTATCAAGTGGTAAGGGGTCAGTGCTTGTTCATATTGGCGCTGAAATTTTTGATGCTGTTGAATTGATAGATGTAGATCTTCTTCAAAGATATATTCTAAGTTTTTCCATTGTTCCACGGCATTTGAAAGAGTAGCACCTTTTCCTTGTAGAGTATAAAGAGCAATCGATATTGGCTTTAAAATCTTTAAGTATTCTTCTGCACTGCGTTTGAGGCCAATGTTTGAAACTTTTTGAAAAATTATGTTATCAATTCTCTCTTTGTGTTCGTCACAGATCTGTAGGAGTATATTCCAATGAGTGATATACATTTCCAAGCAATCGGAAACACTATTCCATCGCACATCAATCTGTAGAGGCCTGATTTGTAGATCAAGTTTCATAAACTTAAATATAAAAACATTTTGACTTTCAAATTTTTTTCAGGATTCTTATTATGTGGGATCATTGGAACCATACAATTTTTTCGAAAGCATAAAAATGCTTCCAATTGCATTCCATGCAGAATATACACTCGGATCAGAAAATTGGTCATCGGATTTGGCAGTCACACAGCGGCCAAAACAGCAGCTGTTGCTATTACGAAATTTATCGTCTATTTCATTTTAGCGCTGTCCGTTTACAGATACTAAATTCTCAAACGGAAAACAAATTGCTTTTTATTTTATATCAGATTTGTGCTCGGCCTGAATTTATTTCATATACGGGATACGGGTAATATGCACTAATGCAATTGTCGCAGCAGCGGCATTCGCTTGTTTCGGGCACCGTTTTAATTCGTCCACTTTATATTTCCTGTGTTACGGGAAATATTTATGTCCAGCGTATGTTACCGAGCAAGAGATACCACCTGAGTATCCTGCTGGGTTTTGAGGAACGCAACGGAAAATAGGCGAGTAGAACACTCCTACTTCCGTGCCCTAAGCGAGTTGATGGATGCTTTTTAGTCGGTTGTTCAGGTTAATGGAAAAATACGTATATAATAATAAGTTTTCTGAAGTAGCCAATTGATGAAATTAGTTTTGTAAGGAGAACGCACGTTCTGTGGTATTTGAGTAGTTTTGGAATAAGTTTCTTCTTGAAGTGTCATTTTCCAGAAAAATAACAGTACATACTTTTCATTTAGCTCTAAGTTAAATAATCCAGTCTGATATATACAGTGTGTCCCTTAAATGCCACTTCAAACTTAAGGAGAATGTAGATCAAAGGATACCCTAACTGCTATGAAAATATACCCACCATGAAAGTCTTGCCGATTTGGAAATATTTGTTTTTTTATAAAACAATGAAATTTTGCCTGTCTTGACAGTTTTGTCTGTGTAGGTGGTACAATTTTACAGCGTTCTAATTAATTTTGTCATTAAAATATTGATGAAAGATTATTCTAACGTCTGTATTAAAAACATACTCCAAACATTTTACAGAGGGGCTGTTAGAAATGTATTTTTTTGGGAATTTTAGGTAGTACCAAGATATTTTTGTTCATAAAGTTTGGCCCATCGTAGTGAAACGAAAATGTACTGGGCTACTGCTGCACATTACGTCATTAAATTGCCTATTTTATAGTGATTCCAAACTGGTATATTACAAGTGTTTTGTTATAGCAGTAAAAAAGATATGGCCATTTTTTATCCAGAGGGTACGTTTCTGACACTATAATTTGGCGGTTGTTATTTAGAGTACTCATATTTTTAATGACATATACAAGCCCTGCATCTACTGAGAAAAGATCTTTCCACTGCCCTCGAATGTACACTTCCCCAAGAAATTAACGCACCACCAAAAATTAGGCAAAAGTTTAAGATAGGTTTTTGTCAAAACTACCTGTCCGATTTGGACGTTTTTTTTAATGGCATGTTATTTTATTCTTATCATTGGTTTATGAACTGTATGCGCATAAAAACCTCTATTTTATAAATACCGGTTGTAGCAATTATAGCGTGTTTTTTTCATAAAATTTGTAACGCCCTGTAGAGTGTAACAGTTTCATTATCAAGTTAGAATTAAATTTACAGTTTAGCCTTATCTTTTTTCAACATTTTCTTTTTTGATTTATTTCTTCTTGCAACATACTCCTCTTATTTCTGTTCTGGAAAATTCAATTTTCCATATGTTCTCCCCAGGAGCCACTCGTAAATTTCCCTCCATTTTACTCAACATCGATGTACTATTTAACCCTATTCGAGGCTTGTATGAAAAAATGGGGCACCTAAATCTGTCACTATCTGACGGTCTAAATTGAAATACTTGTTGGGAAAAACTTTCGAACTGATCAATTTCTATTCTTATTCTTGCGTCTTATCCAATTAAATTCAAATACGACAGAGTGATTCACGTAGGTAATATGACGTCATAATAATAATGATATTAATAATTTATTCTCCAAAAAGACAATACAAATATTGTATAGGAGTAGTCGTTGATCTAAAGAAAAAATAAACACTATTTAAACAAACAAAATATCCTAATTTTATCTGCCCCAGATAGCACTAAATTGAAAAATATGGTTTTTGTCAGGACCTTCGCTGTTACATTGGTTCGTATCTAACAGTTATATCAGACATAAAAACATCGTACATGAAAAAATGACGTATGTTAAACTGGCACAACCGTTACAGCACAATAAAAAAACTAATGCCGCATTTTTTAACTGATTATTAACTATTTTCTAACATAACTCCTAATTTTTTTAACTCAAGTGGTTTCGGAGAAAACGGGGTTGTGCTAGCTTAACGCTTAAGATGGCACAGCCGTTACGTGATTTTTTTTCTGCTGAAAATTTTCAGATGATTGGAATGCTGGATTTTTTATTTTTTCAATAACTTCCGTGTGATAGATATACAAGGAATTTCAAAATTTCGCTTCCTAAGGCAAAAAAACAAACAAATATTTGAATTAAATCGCATAAATATTAAAATTCGATTCCTTCATTTTCAAACTTACAACAATATAGAACACTGAGGTGATATTACTTGATATCCCACACATATGTCCGATTTAGTGAAAAATATTAGAGTGGAAAGTATCAAAGTCATGTCCGAAACGCAATGAGACCGAATTCCTAGTCATATCACCATCCTTCTCCTTTTTCATTTTCTAACTCTAAATGAACTGGATGGGATGAAAAATTTCTTCGTTGAATACGAAGAGGAAATTTCCTCTTCAATATTTGACCCAAATGATATGAATAGGAGGAAAAATTAACCACGAAAATATATTAACCATCTTTGAAACGAGATGAGACTGGTACAGGTACCAGGGAAATATTCATGCCAGTCAATTCATACGAGTCGAATATGATGTGATTCATCCCGGTATCACTATTTTAGATGATTGTGCTGAATTTAGAAAATCAGAGGACACAATAATGAAAAATTGTGATGCTATCGGTCTCATCACGTTTTGAAGCCGTTTAAAAATATTTCCTCAGCTGATTTTCCGTGCTGCTCAGATCACATGCTTAGAAAATTGAAGAGTACATCGCCTGTTTGCATTTATGGGTCATTGTGCTGGAGTTAGAAAATATAAGAATCGAAAAATTGCGAAATTTGAATGTTAATCAATGTTTTCGAATTACGTGGACATTAAATATTAATACTAGGGAAATATTCATGTCAGTCAATTCATACGAGTCGAATATGATGTGATTCATCCCGGTATCACTATTTTAGATGATTGTGCTGAATTTAGAAAATCAGAGGACACAATAATGAAAAATTGTGATGCTATCGGTCTCATCACGTTTTGAAGCCGTTTAAAAATATTTCCTCAGCTGATTTTCCGTGCTGCTCAGATCACATGCTTAGAAAATTGAAGAGTACATCGCCTGTTTGCATTTATGGGTCATTGTGCTGGAGTTAGAAAATATAAGAATCGAAAAATTGCGAAATTTGAATGTTAATCAATGTTATCGAATTACGTGGACATTAAATATTAATACCAGGGAAATATTCATGTCAGTCAATCCATTCGAGTCGAATATAATGTGATTCATCTCCGTATCACTATTTTAGATGATTGTGCAGGAGTTAGAAAATCAGAGGACACAATAATGAAAAAATTGTGATGTCATCGGTCTCATCACGTTTTGAAGCCGTTTAAAAATATATTCTCAGCTGATTTTCTTTGCTGCTCAGATCACATGGGTAGAAAATTGAAGAATACATCACCTCTTTGCATTTATCGCTCATTGTGCTGGAGTTAGAGAATGGGAGAACTGAAAAATTGTGAAATTTGAATGTTAATGAATGTTTTCGAAATACGTGGTCGTTAAGTATTAGTACCAGGAAAATATTCACGCCAGTCAATTCATACGAGTCGAATATGATGTAATTCATCCCTGTATCAATATTTTAGATTATTGTGCTGAATTTAGAAAATCAGAGGACACAATAATGAAAAAAATGTAATGCTATCGGTGCCATCACGTTTTGAAGCCGTTTAAAAATATTTTCTCAGCTGATTTTCCTTATTGCTCAGATCACATGCTTAGAAAATTGAAGAATACATCACCTCTCCGCATTTATTGGTCATTGTGCTGGAGTTAGAAAATGAGAGAATCGAAAAATTGCGAAATTTGAATGTTATTAAATTTTTTCGATTTACGCGGTCATTAAATATTAGTAGCAGGAAAATATTCATGCTAGTCAATTCATACGAGTCGAATATGATGTGATTCATCTCCGTATCACTATTTTAGAGGATTGTGCTGGAGTTATGAAATCAGAGGTCACAATAATGAAAAAATTGTGATGATATCTGTCTCATCACGTTTTGAAGCCGTATAAAGATATTTTCTCAGTTGATTTTTCTTGCTGCTCAGATCACATGTGTAGAAAATTGAAAATTACATCACCTCTCATTTATCGGTCATTGTGCTGGAGTTAGAAAATGGGAGAATCGAATAATTGCGCGAAATTTGAATGTTAATCAATGTTTTCCAATTACGTGGACATTAAAGTGAATTCAAGGAAAATTTTCATTCCAATCAGTTCATATGGGCCGAATATAATGTAATACATCCTTATAAAACTATTTCCGATTATTGTGCTGGAGTTACAAAATCAGAGTGCAAAATATTGGTAAAATTGTTATGCTTTCGTTCTCATCAAGTTTTGAACAAGGTTGAAAATGTTTTTGAACGAAACTTCATTTGCTATTCAGATTACATGTCGTGAGTATTGATGAGAATGGAAAAATTGCGACATTTAAAAGTAAATCAATCTTTTGCACTACGTCATTAAAAATTAATACGAGGGAAATTTTCATTCCAGTTCGATTATATAGGCCGAATTTAATGAAATACATCCCTGTACCACAATTTCTGATGATTGTGCTAAAGTTGGAAAATCAGATGGCAAAATAATGGAGAAATGGTCAGTTCATATGGGCCGGTTATATGTAATACATACCTGTATCACTATTTCAGATGATTGTACTGGATTTAAAAAATCAGAGGGCAAAATAATAGTAAAATTGTAATTCTCTCGGTCTCATCATGTTGTGAAAACTGTTAGAAGTATTTCCTCAGCTGATTTTTCAAACTGCTCAAATTACACAGGTTGAATTTTCATACCTATTTGCATTTATTGGTAGTTGTGCTGGAGTTCCCCCTATTCATATAATTTGGATGAAATATTGAAGAGTAAATTTCCTCTTCGCAGTCAACGAAGACATTTTTCATCCCAACCAGTTCAGTTGAAGTTAGAAAATGAAAGAGGAGAAAGATGGTGACATGACTAGGATTTCGGTTTCGGACTCGATTTTAATACTTTTCACTGTAATTATTTTCACCATAATCGGACATATGTATGAGATATCAAGTAATATCATCTCAGTGTTCTATTTTGTGAAAGTTAGAAAATGAAGGAATCAAATTGTAATATTTATGCAGTTTGATTCGAATATTTGTTTGTTTTTTTGCCATAGGAAGCGAAATTTTTAAACTCCTTGTATATCACTCGGAAGTTATTAAGAAGTTGAATTATCCAGCTTTCCAATCATCTGAAAATTTTCAGCAGAAAAAAACATACGTAACGGCTGTGCCATCTCAAGCGTTAAGCTAGCACAACCCCTTTTTCTCCGAAACCTCTGGAGTTAATAAATTAGGAGTTATGTTAGAAAATAGTTATTAATCAGTTAAAAAATGCGACACTAGTTTTTTTTTATTGTGCTGAAACGGCTGTGCCAGCTTAACATACGTGAAAAAATGAGCCTTTTCAGAATCCGCAACAAAAATTGGGGTTTTCCATTTAAAAAAATGTCCAAATTGTCCTACAAGTATCACCCTGTATATTTACATTTTTTTGGAAAAAACGCAGGATTGAGAACAAAAATCGAACTGTCTGAGCGTTTCACTAATTATATCAAAATAAAGAAGTTACTAGGGGGTGGGGCACTTATTGTAGCGCACTGTATGATTCCCACCTCTTTTCCGCTTCAACTAAACTTCTGTGGGCTTCTAACGACTGGAATGGTGTTTCTGGTTTCAATTCTCATGAGGTTAGTAACTGCCTGAATGAATATTCAAGTGACCGAATTTCAGTAGGTTGAATTCATTTTGTTTCGCTAAATACTCCGAGTCTAACTTGCCAGTTGTACGCTTATTGCTGTTAATTAAGTTCGGCCGAAATACCTCTTGTTCGAAATGTAGGGGAAAGCAGGATATGTGTTTGTAAATTTGTCAAAAACAATAATGGATTTACACGGCAGGGGTAGAAATAACATACCTGCATTGAAAAATTGTTGTTTGTTTATATAACAAACAAGTGAAAACAGTATACCTTTAACTAACTAAAGCAGTATCAAAGAGTTCAGCAAATTCATGATGCCGGATAAATGTCTTTCTTTCGCAAATGATACTTGATTAGTGTCAACCGGCAAAAATTGGAAACATCAGATAGCAAAAATGAAACATTGAAATGGCAGGCAATCTGGAAAGCTTGAAGTAGGTGGCGCTAATTAGGCTGGAGTCTTTTAATTGTCATTTGTCAATGTCAGCCTATTTAAATATACAAATATTGATGTTTGTCATTGTCACAGTGTCACACACGTGCACAATATCTATTGAAGGTACAGTCCATGGCCCATGTCATCTGAATACTAAAACTGAATGAATCATTAGGTGGCCATAGTATCTTGCGAGACAGCATCAGTCTCATCACATTTTTCAACTATTAAGCTGGTTTCAAAATAACCGTTTCTGTCATACAGATAAGATGCCAATCTTGAATCAAACAAGTTAAATTTATTCATTATTCCTATCTGAAGATGACAATTTAGCATTGCTTGACTGGAAACTGTTAATGGCTCGTTCACACCCTAGCACATATTCGCAATCTTTTGCGATTCGAAACATACGGCGAAAAAATTGCGGTCAATGGTGATTCAGTAATGCAGTACCAAATAACCAACCCCAAATACTGAAAAATTACATGTATAATTCATCATTCACCGCATTTTTTCGTCGAAGGTCCGCAAGGGTATGAACGAGCCTTGAGTCGTCTTTTTTCCTCATAATTTTCGCATTCCTATTTCTCAACTCATTTTTCAACTGCTTTACAGCCCAACCACCATATTTATCACTCATTTTACTAAAAAAGCTCTCAAAACCAACGAACATGAATAAAAATACTAGCAAACACAATAATTGTCATATGAATAACACAGGCTGTCAAAAACGAAAGGACCAACTACTTCAGCGCCGCCATGCGGCAGCAATTTTGTACATCCCTGCCGTTAGCTTCGCGATGGTTCACAGTAAATCAGATGTCATCAATTTACTTCATGTTAAGCAATCTCAAACTTTTTTTGACACAACAACAATTGTTAAATGTCTACTATGCACAAGTAGAAAGTCGACTGAGGTATGGATGCTATTTGCCTATCGAATAATTTCTCCGTTTCCCAGATAAAAATTATAAGATGTATTGTTGGTGTAAAAGGAGACTATTCATGCCGTGAAATATTCAAAAGACTTGATATTCTGACCTGTACAGGTCTCTACATATTTGAAATTTGTGTTTTTGTGTTCAAAAACCGGGACTTCCACGTATACAACATCCGTCGTAAGGACGATTTACGTTAACAATTATCCAAAAGCAATGCTTGTTAAAAATATCCATCTAGAATTGGTCCAAATATTTTATGTAATCTTACCCATGTCAAAATGTTGAAAAATGAGAATACCTCCAAAAAACAACTGAAAGAATATTTGGTTGATAAATGTCCGTATTTTCTGAATGAATACTTTAAATTCTACATTTTATTTATTGTATATATTAGTTATTTATGTACCAGGGGTATAAATAGATGTTTATGCCCTGAGGGCGACGTTTTACGAACCCGAGGGCCTCTGGCCTGAGGGTTTGTAAGTCGCCCGAGGGTATACACATCGGTTTATGCCCGCGGTACATACATAACTTTATGTCATACTAGTTCGTTATTAAAATCCAATCTCAATACAGTATTTTAAAAAATCCGGTTTGAATTAATAACATTGCCATTTTATCGTAGTAGACACTATCGTTGATAGGTGAATGTTGACAAACGTAAATGTCATAAAATCACAATAATTTTTCTGTGTCAAATTTAGAAGTCAAAATGAACGAAGATTTTGGAATTCCTGACGAAATTATTTCTCTTTATGCCCGCGCGGGCCAAGAAGTGAACTTTGTGCCCGCACGGGCATTAGATAGTTGGTAACTGAGCAATAAAAACACAATAATGAACTAGTATGACATAAAAATATAGCTGCGTTTCTCATGAGTATCAGTCCTATCATAGGGATAAAATTCTCTTGATCTGAATCAAGATTTTATACTATTTCGTGTATATGTATATAGGTATATTTGTCTGTAACTGTATCATATATATGAATGTATAGTGTTTAGGACGCCATATAATATTTAGAGTGATTTGTTATTTTTTTGTCTAGTCATCTATGTTTATATGTTTATTCATTTCATGCGGAAGCACCTACATCTGACTCTTTCTCATACAATGTATATTGTCTCAAAAGAAATAATGTGATTTGATTTGAGTTGTAATTGAATAAAGAAAGATAGAAAATTTTATTCGTCACAAATTCTACTAGCTCGATTAATCAAAATAAAAAATTACTTGGTATAATTCTTGATAGCAAATCATCTTGAACAAATCATATAAACGAGTTGAAGAATTAACTCTCCAGGGGCAATTTTGCTCTCAGCCAACTCTAAAAAGCAGTGGATCTACATGATTTGAAGAGTGCTTATTTCGCTATGTTCCATTCACATATCAATTATGGTATCATTTTGTGGGGTAATTCATCTGAATCCATTGAAATATTCAGGCTCAGGCTCTGAGAATAATTATGAACGCTGAGTACAGAGACCACTGCGAACCAGTTTTCAAAGTCATCGAAATTTCACCTGGTAAATCCCTTTTCATTTACCACATAGTTCTTGAATAACACAAAATTGCACTTTCCTAAACATCTGGATGTGCATCATTATCAGACAAGAAATGCTGAACTACTTTTAAAATATCGACATAGACTAACAGTCTCAGAAAAACTCCCTAGATATAAACCTTTTTAAAGATATCAAGCTACTAAACCACACATCGTTCAAACTCGAAATGAAATAATTTTTCTTGAAAAACTGCTTTTATGGCATTGAGGAGTATCTGAAATGTTTCACATTGAATGTTTGTCATCTTATCAGGGTCAATACTGTAACAAATGTTAATGTTCCCTTTTCAAATCTGTTTACTTTGAAAGTATTGGATGATCATTTTCAGAAACCATCGGAATTAGTATTTACAAATGTTGGGATATTCGTTGAAATGTGTATTTTTATTCATCATTTTGTTTCAGGTAAGCGAGTGAAGAAATTGTGTCCTACACCTTTTAGATTGTCTTGGTTCATCAGGTAAGTGAAGGAAATCATCAATGATAATAAGAGCTCCAAAAGATCTCTAGGAATTCATATTTATGAAAAACTCGAGTTTAAAGATCACACCACATCTTGAATTAAAAAAGTGTCTTCAGGAAGTTATGTAGTGAAAAAAGCTGCAAAGATTGTAATATCACTCGCTTGTAGAATCTTTGAGGTACGGAATTGGATTCAAGGGAGGTTGTTGTGATCACTAAAGAATCAGTATAATTATTGTTTTGCAAAAAGATATTAGATTAGGTTGATGTGTCAAGCCAAATTTCAAGACTCGTGTAAACAAACTATTATTCAAGACATTCAAAATATATCAACTGCTGATTCTTTATCTGTATTAGGAACTGATAGCATAATTCAAAAACATAGAGAAAATTGGCTCGCATCAAACTCATCATACTACTCGGCAAATTAATAATATTTTCAGATCACAAATTCAACCTCAAACAAGGTCTCTTTTACACATAATGGATGTACAAACCATCTACCAAACTCTGTCAACGAAATTAGACCACTCAATATTTTCAGTCAAGCTGTGAACTATATAAGTCGTGTATTGTATGTGTTTGTATAACACAAATGTGTTCGTTTTCATACCTTGTTACAATATGTGTATGTGTTTGAATGTGCTGTGTTTGAATCAATGCTTATACAAGTACAAATGACTGTGTTTATAATTTACATTGACTGCCTGATAGACTGCACATATTCATTTTAATCCATGATTTGTGACTATGACACATCATGATAATTATAGTTAATAAAGTATATTTGTGTCTCTCTCTCTCATCATGAAACTTCAAATGGAAATTCAGAACAATATTTAATGCATACATTTTCCCAACATCTTAACATCATGGAAATTACAAGCCTGCTCTACCAACTGCTACGCTTGTATATTTGCAGGGTCTTATTACTCGCCATCGTTCACTATAAACCTTGAAAAGACACTCATTATTTTTTGTCCAATTGGTTTTCTTGGATTATTCCCCTCTCGTATGTCCCTGAAATAAAGAAAACTTTTACTTTTTCATCAAAATCATGCTCTTGAGATTTCATCATAATTTCTTCAGAAAAACGTAACCATTTGTTTTTATTTGATAATGAATTATTATTATTGCCACTTCCTATCAAAGCATTTATTATGAAATTGCATAGCAAATGAATGCAATTACATTCCAATCATTTGATTGTTGCAGTGATCATAGTTTTTTTTTATTGAAATCGGTATCATTAGAATCCTAAATATTATTAAACTTCAACGTGCGATTTAACCTGAGGATCCATTTGAATGAATGCCAGATCTACATACTCTGCTGAAAACTACCAGAAACAGTTTACCATGTGCATATTGAATCTCAGATGAAATGTCTTATTTGTGGAAAAATACCTTGGCCCATAGCCCCACAATCGATATGAAATACAGGAAAAATCGAGTGGATATATATTGATTATCAAAGGGGGAAATTGACTCGGAAATTGAGCCTTCTGAGCTGCAGTTTCTTCGGAGTTACAGTGACAGATGAGTCCTGAAGAGGTGAGAATAAAAAATCTGTAAAGAGAGTGATGTTCGTATGATTCTTTTTTTAATACCAAAAGCAACATTATAAAAGTGATTTTATTTTTCTTTGACTTGTTCAGACACTCTTGCACCATTCTCATAATCTCTTTGAGTTTTACCGTTCTTGAGATCCCGATTTGGCCAAATTTGAATCGCAAGTTTTGTAATAACAGTATTGTTTTCAAAAAACCACTTGTGCTCTTGCACTTGTTATATTTTCAGGTATTACGACTACTGTCTTGCATTATTCTCAAAAGTATATTCCTTCATTTGCAGAGTCCACCTCTGGATTCCGTCCTAATGTGGTCTGTTTTATTCAGTGTACGTTTGGCCTTTTAGAGCTTTTGATGCGTTGGCTCATTTTACATATGCGCCATGAATAACAAATACGTTTCCCTTTTGAACACAAATTCATTACTCTCCCATGTACAGCTTTACTTTCTGTTTGTAATAATCTGCTCAGTAATGCAGCTTGATGTTGACATGTGACAGCAGTGCAAGGTGATTCGGTCATATCATCAGTCGATGCCATTTTCAATTGGATATATAATTATCATAATGGTATTATGTTTTTCTTTATAGCTATCTGAAAACACTATATTTACATGCTTTTTTAGCATACCGAAAATGGGTTTATTCCGTGCGCCCGCACGTAATAAAGCAAAATTTAATCTTAAATTTGATTTAAAAAATAAACAATTTAGCAGATTTATCAAGTATCTTTCTATCATATCTTGGTGGCTGCCGATTCTGTAAGTAGTCTGTCAATAATAGTAAACGTAAGATAAGGTAATGCAAGATCAAAAGAAATATAAACTATTGGAATCGTGTGGACACGTTCATCATTAAATCATTCGTCGGGTTTGGTTTACATCCTTCGGCAGTTTGGCAAACGGCAAATTTTTTACTTTTATTATTATTATTTTTTATTATCTATTATACTTATATTTTTATTTTTTAAATCCTTATATTCACTACTATATAATATTGATATATTTCTTTAAGAATATTTAGTTATAGTTATCCATGTAATGAGACCTGAAAGGTCTGTTTGGATGAATTAAATAAATAAATAAATAAATGATGAAACGCAAGGTAAGGTATGAAATGTAAGGTAACGCAAAAGTTGACCAACTTCAAACTTTTGGCGTTGCTTTCTTACCTCTAGCTAATCAGAGTGCTTTTACGATGTATCAAGGCCATTGGTGTATTTCTTAATAATCAGAAAATCAGATTGGTATTGGTGCAACTTTTGTTGAACCGACCCTGGTACTGAAGAACCGACTATCTACTAATCTGTAAATTCATAATTGAACTGTCATTCCTGTGTCTTGTGCCAGTTGCCATTGTAAATAATAATGAACTCAAACTCACTAGCATTTGCGAAACATATATTCTATCTAACGTTTTTGTGATCCGTATACATTTTCATTATCTTACCTTACGTTATGGCGCGTTAGTATACCTCAATTTTACATGAATTAGCCTTCAGTTCCAGAAAAGTCTCGCTACGTTACTAGAAAGAATTTACAGCATTTGAGTTGTGGTGTGATGAGAAAAATACACTATCACTGAAAGAAGACGTATTCGCTTACTTTTACCACTTATCTAGAAAAATTTTTGCTCTTCAACTTTGCGGTCGAAGTAGGTAGATACTCATTGAATATCATTGAAAAATAGACATTGATATAAGCAAATATTTCAAATTAACAGCATATCTAAAAAGACTGAACAAAGGTTTCAAACCCAAGAAATCGAATGTTTTCGAAAAAAATTAAATTGAAACTATGTACTACACTTTTGTTCAATTTCAGAAATCGAAAAACCGAAAGAAAAAAGTTGAAAACCTCTCCTCTCCTCTCGAGAGTAGTACCTAATGAGTTTATTATTTTTTCATTACTCGAATTGAGTTAATCAATATAAAATTACTTCAGAATTCGGTGGATATTGCGTTTTATGAAAACACTTTGTATGATCTGAAACGCTTCATGTTTGTTAAATATCTTGATATTTTCAATCATGAAAAGTATCAAGTAAAGAAGACAAAATATAACTTAATCCAGTAGTACCGTACGCCTCTATTTAAACTTACAAAAACTTTAATTGCATTGAACATGAAAAACTGGATATTGTCAAATGAAATTTCATTAGGAAATGTTGAATTTTTCTAGAATATTTTTTTTGGCCACTTTCATCACACTGAAATTTAAAAAATCTGGCTACACCACTGGATTCGCGATACTCGCAAATGGTTTATGTGAAAATTAATATAAAAAACGTCCATCAATAAAAAAGTTATAAGCGTAAAAGATTAAAAAATAAAATTATCACCTACCTAACTTTTCGAGGAGATATTTCTATTTTTTTGTCAAAGCCTTAATTTTAAATCTTCTGAAAAGAAAAGCTTCGGTTGCAATTTAACATTTGAATTTAGCTGAAAAATTAATATGAGATTTAATCGAAGCTCGTAAACGAATAACACAAAAGCATGCGGCACTAGACCGCTGACTATATCGAAGCAGTGACGTCATCGCTGTGCTGCTAGCCTCCCATAGGGTACGTTTTCTAGCCTTGCTGATTTCATAATTTTAATTTTTCTCATATTTAATTACAATGTAGTTTTTAAGACTTTTAGAGATGGTTATGTGATTTTGGTTTGTCGAAATTCACTATTATTAGTGAACATGTCCGGCATGCATTATACTGGTCGTTAATATTTTGGACCAGCAATGGAAGGTTCGTAACAGTTATTTGAAATTGAATTGTCTACAGTGAGAGATATATAAAATTATTCGCTTACCAAGCATTGTTATATAAAGAATTTAACAGAATCGTGTTTATTCCTCGAATCAGCAACAAATCATTTCATTTTCTTTGATAATCTGTTTATATATATCGTTATCCATTTGTCATGCAGTCTGAGTAGAAATAAACTGAATCGCGAGATTCCAAGTTGATTATTATCGTTGTGTTTTGTTTGGTGTTGGAAAAACTACTCTGAGAGCTAATTTGTCTTCACCACGTAATGACCCGTCAAGTGATATGATCTTATTGTATAATTTATATTATTGCACTCGCTGATCGTGTGAACGATAAAGAAGGGGATTAAGTTGTTGAGCTCGACTCGTTCGTAGGAGGAAATGGTCAGAGCAATTCAGTGAAATTCTGAATGTAGGGAAGGCTACCAGATTGATTATGTTTCATTGAAAAATACAAACACTCACATATAAAGAACACATTTTTTTGGTGCCTCATTGTACCTATTTCAAGCACGCCCCAGCGTGTTCAAACCGAACTTTAAAACATGAGCGTTTTTTAAAGTTACCATGGCAACATCAACAACTCGAGAAACGTGATGTCCAAATGACAATGTTCTGATTATTGATCTGACAGGAGTACCTTGTAACGTCAAATACAATATTACTAACAAATGCAAGGCAGCACAACTCGTTCATTTCTGATTACCTTTTCCATTCAATTGATGAACTTGTCATATTCTTTTTATGAGTATTTATGATTTCAATAGAAAAAAATCTTGTGAAGTATTCGTGGATAACTGGTCTTTCAAACACTTCTCTCTATTTCGCGCTTGTTTGTATGACCTTTTCATCCACTAATACTTCAAAATTGTCGTGAATATCGAATTATGCTCTTTGAATTGTTTTAGTGCACGTATCTATTGTTTCTTGTTATTTATTTATTCGATCACGATAGAAGTTCATTGTCATATACGACCGACATTGAAATTTGCAAAGTCCCGTGACGAGCTAAAATCGTTGACCGAATGATATAAACATTTCCTAATATAAATACAAGATGAATGGAATGATAAGATAGTTAGTAATATTCTCATATAGAGGAGAGAGCCCTACCGCTCAGTTAGCCTTATGGGCTAGGCCCTTTTGGCCTTAACTGTAAGTATTGGTTTAGTGATGTGTGATGTGTGTCTGATATTTCCTCTGCAGCAACTCGAATGCGTTCCCTCAATTCAGCTTCATCGTGTTTGGATTTTGAATACACTTTTTCCTTTGGGAAACCCCAATAATAAAAATCCATAGGATTTAGGTCAGGTGAACGAGGAGGCCATAAAATTTCACCACCTCTTCCGATCCACCGGTGGTGATAAGTTTGATCTAAATGTGCTGTGCTGGGCATACATCGTGTTGAAATCACAGAGTACGTTCAGTGAAGGCGGCAGTTAGAACGTGCCTAAAATTGCACCATTAAATATTCCCGTCCATAGATTTCCTTAAATCGTTATTGTAATCTACATTCTCTCTTCTCGTGTGAATTTATAATATGCCAGCCATGCAAATTGTGGAGATTAATGTATACCCACCCTTGGTACAGTAAGACTTGTGGCTTCAAATGATCTTATTGAGAAAATCTGGATCTGCATGATGTTTTCGCAACATTTTCTGGCAAAATTGAGCTCGTGCTGGTTAATCTCTGGGAAGCAATCTTCATTTGTTTTTTGACAAATGACCCTACAATAGTCGGTGGAGAGCAGTTCCTCGCAAGTGATGAATAATTTTACTTGAGGTAAATCATTGTGAAAGTATCATTTTCTCACGTAATAGATTGAAATTGTTCACTAGGTAATGCAAAATCGAAGACATCTTGAAAGAATTGATCGATTATATTTTTTCAGAAATATACCCCTCTGGGTAAAAATAGCCATATAATTTTTTTTTATAACAAATCACTTATGTTATGCCATTTTGAAATCACCACAAAATAGTCAATTTATTGATGTAATGTAGTACACTTTGGATAGCTTTCCGCGTCTTTTCCCTTTAATTTTTTCCCGTAGAGTGGTTAGTGATGTTGAATAGTAATCTCCAGTTATTGTTCCACCCTTATCCAAAAAATCAATCAAAAAAACTGAAGCAAGAACTTTTCCAGCAGATTTTTGGACACGAAACTTCTTAGGTCATGGAGAACCGGAGAGTCGCCATTCCATCGATTGTTGCTTTGTTTCTGTATCGTAGAAATGTACCGAAGTCTCATCCATAGTAACAATTCGGTTTAAGAAGTCTACATCGTTTTCAAATCGAGCACAGATCAGATTCAGATTCAGATTTATTCATGATATAACAATTACTTAATTACATGCATTTTTATGACAATTATCCTTTATGATCCTAAGGGTTCACCTAAGCACTGTATGCGCTTGTTTTGTGAAGCCCTCAGGATTAATTCAGGATTTTCATATGGTATTCAGTATATATAATATTGGTTTCAATGGAAATTACATTATTATCAATAACTGGAATTCTAGTAGGTATCGATAAGAAACTCTATTGAATACATATTTTTTTTTATTTTATAATTTTTCTCAACTTTTGTTTAATTATTCTTTCAATTTTCTTTTTCAATCATTGGAATTGTTGATGTGGCAAGGACTATTCCAATATACTCAAATATGTACATACAGAGAATACAGCTGTTTTTTTGTATATTTTCAATTATATCTATAATATATTTGTTTTATAGTAACTTCACCAGTGTTAGGTAGTTAAGGCTAATGAATTGTTTAATACCAGTCTATATTTGTTAAATGAGATGTTTTCTTTCAAACTGCGCTTTAGTAAATTGTAAAATTTAGGACCGAAGTAGAAAATTGTTCGTTGAGTATGGTTTTTTTTAAAAACGGGAGGTATAACATTTAAATTGTCAGTAAATCTAGTATTTTTTATATTTTCTTTATGGTATAGATATTTATGAGTATACATCCATATCAGACAGTGATGAATATATAGTTACTTTATATTATACAACTTGGTTTCTTTATAGAGCTTTTCTGTTGAGTATATCTTTTTTTTGAAAAATTATTTTAGTTATTGTATTTTGTATGGCTTGGAGACTGTGCAGATTGCAGTCGAAAATACCACCCCATACGGAGATATAGTACCTAATAACTGATTCTGCCAAAGATCTGTATACCGTCATCAGATTTTTTGTGGTTAGGATTTCCCTTAAATTGTACAGCTTGTGAGTTAGTTGGCGAAGTCGCTTTGTAACATATAGGGCGTGTTCGTCCCATCTCATATGCTGATCAACAACTACACCAAGATATTTAAGCTTTGATTCTTTTTTTATAGAAGGGCAATCACATTGTTTTATCTGTGCACATTCAAAGGTATGTAATTTTAGTAGGTTTTCGATTGGTTGGTCGTTTTTCAGGAGTGTGAAACAAATGAATTTGGTTTTATTCAGATTCAAACTAAGGAGATTATAGTTCAACCAAATTTGGATATCCTTCAACCCATTTTCTGTCGTTCGGTATACTTGCTGCCATGTTTTACCAGAGAAAATAATCGCCGTGTCGTCAGCGTATGAAATAAGTTTATCAGCAGATTTTATACAATCTATGCTATTGATGTAAACTAAAAATAAAATAGGCCCCAATACTGTGCCTTGAGGAACACCAACAGTGATTTCATTTGAAGAACTAAGATCACTGCCAATATTGACAATTTGCTTTCTGTGCGATAAGTATTTTTCAAAATGTTTAACGTTGGCCCACGAATACCGTACCTATAGAGTTTGTCCATTAGATCGTCATGTGATACCGTATCGAAGGCCTTAGCCAAGTCTAAGAACACTGCCAAGCATTTATCTGAATTTTCCAAAGAGTCAGTGATCGTTTTCGCAAAATGAATAACAGCATTTTCTGTGTTCGACTTACTAATGAAACCAAACTGTTTTTTTGTTATCACATGATGAAATTCGAAAAAATTAACTAATCGATTTTTTAACGTGTATTCAGAAATATTTGCAAAATTACTTATTACAGAGATGGGTCGGTAATTATGAAAGTTGTTTTTACTTCCTGCTTTATGAACTGGAGTTACTAGTGATTCTTTCCATTGCACTGGAATATTACCTGTTTTGAATATTTAAATTATAATATTTACTAAGGCATTCACAATGTACTGAGATATAGTTTGTATTAGCTTCGCTGGTATTTCGTCTGGCCCTGGCGCACAATTAGCTTTCATATTGGAGACAATGTTGAGTATTTCGTTTTCTGTAATTGGTTCTAACAGTATCGTAGGCCCTATAGATTTGTCATTCAAAAGGTCTTCAGGAAGGTTATCAGGCTTATAAATAGTTTTAGCCATCTCTTTTCCGACGTTTACAAAATAATCATTAAATGCGTTGGCTTTTGCCTTGTTGTTAGATAAAATTTCCCCATTTAAACCCGATATATTGATAGAGGTGATTGTTCCCTTTTTTACCGTTTTATTCGAAATTTCATTGAATATTTCCCAATTAATTCCTACGTCTTCTTATAGTTACTTGAATTTTCATTTTATCTCTGTTTATAGTATTGATTTTTCGTTGTATTGATCAATTTATTCAGTTTATTTCTATATTGAGTGTATTCGTTTTTTAACTCGTCCGAGTAGTTTGTCTTCAATCTTTTTTTCATAGTGTCTCTCTTTTTTATGGAATTTATCAATCCCCTAGTGATCCACGGTTTTGGTTTGTAATTTTTATTTATCGATATGATATGATGTTTGGTTGCATGGTTGATATATTGCTTCAATTTGTTGATAAAATTATCCTATGAACTTTGGGAATCCTCGCATTGTAGCACATCAGCCCATGTTTCATTGGTTAGAATGTCTATCAATTTGTTATGGTCAATTTTTTTAATAGTGATGTTTTCGCGTTTGTTTTGGGAAGCTATGTTATTTTGACTGACGTTGCTGATACATAAGGAAGTGGTATAATGATCAGATAGACTGGTTTCAATAACTGAGGAGATGAAAGAGTAATTTTGTGATTTGGTACAGTTTCTAGCAAAAATGTGATCCAGATTACTGTTTGAGTAATTGGTTACTCTATTTGATTCATTTATGTATGAAAGAAAACCATTTTCTGCTAAAATATTGACATAATTATTGACTTCGTTTGAGAACTTATTATTCAAATTTATATTGATATCTCCTATGAAAATTTCAATCTCGCACATTGATAATTTTGTGAAGTATGCTTCCAGATCCTCTTGAAACAATTGAGTATTTATTTATGGTGGTCGATAAGACGCAGTAATGCCAATCGTTGTATTGAAAACTGGTAATCTGACTCTTAATAGATTTGTTTCACTTATGGGTGTTAGAACGCAATGCTACTACCCTTGCACGCTTTTGGTCAACATTCAAACATTTGGGGATCCATTTTGCAGCAATTTTTCTCATGTCCAAATTGACGTGAACTATATGATGAACGAGTTCGTATGAAATATTCAGTGCTTCAGATATCCGTTTTAGCCCAATTTGACGGTCTTTTAAGATCATGTCATGAACAGTATCGATATTTTCGGGGACTGACACAGAAACTGGCCTTCCCGATCGGTCATCATCTTCAATGGAAAATTTACCTTTTTTGAAGCTTGCAGTCCAATTTTTCACGGTCGCATACGAAGGACATTGATCACCAAGGGTATTAAGCATATCTTCGTAAATCTGCTTACCTCTTAACCCTTTTAAATACAGGTACTTGATGATGGCTCGAAACTCCAATTTTTCGATTTTCACAATTTCGGATGACATATTTTTTCTTTTAATTTATTGCGTAACTCTGGTTTACTTTTTTGACGTCATACTTTACACTGACACTTCTAATAAGTTATTGTTCGTTGCTATGGTAACGCAATATTTTGTTTATGCAGGGAACTGGTCTAGGCTAACTAGATATCAATACATCCTCGTACTGCCAAAAATAACTCATGAGCGATATCAAAAAGAATATGAAAATTTTGAAGAGTGGTGTAAAAGCAAGAATCTAAAGGTGGTTAATGAAGATATTATTTTCCTATACGAAAGGAAATTCAGAGATTTATTCTCCTAACTCGCTGTCGACGAAGATTTCAATGTTGAAACTTGCTTTGAAAGTTTTTGACAACATTGACATTTCAAGGTTAGTTGTTTTGAATCGTACACCATACCAGAGTATTACCTACAGAAATGGTATTTTCAGATTTAGAAAATTATTTTTGTTCTTGAGATGAAAGTCTGATGGATACACACCGAAGAAAGCAAACATTTTTTCTGTAGAAAAAGTAACTTAGTTTCTGTTGAAGGCTGATAAGCGATCATACATGGTGGCTTGAAAAGTTTTTATTAATGTGTGGTATTTTTGGCGCCTATTATAGACGTGACGAAATTGTTAAGCTGACTGTGGATGATTTTGAAAGCACCAGTACCAGAGTTTTGGTTACATTGACGTATACTAAAAACAAAAAGAACAGGGTATTTGTTATTCCCAAAGATCCTTTTGATGCCTATGGTTTATACCAAAAATACGTAGATTTGCGGCCTGAAAATTTGGAAAATCGGCGACTCTTCATTGGTTATAGGAATGGTAAATGTGTAAAACAAGTTGTGGGCATTCATACTATTGGAGCTGTTCCTAGGAAAATTGCAGCAACCTCAAAATTGGAAAATCCTCAGTTCTACACAGGGCACTAGTTTCGCAGATCCTTGGCTACCATGCTTGTAGAAAATGGTGGCGATCTACTATCGGTAAGAGAACTTGGAGGTTGGAACTCCTCTGCGGTGGCGGAGTCTTCTATTGAAAATTCAGTTTTAAAGAGAATGAGGATAACGAGA
Organism: Chrysolina oricalcia; assembly: GCA_944452925.2. Lineage (NCBI taxonomy): Eukaryota > Metazoa > Arthropoda > Insecta > Coleoptera > Chrysomelidae > Chrysolina > Chrysolina oricalcia. The sequence continues at coordinate 64,972,160 of OX101812.2, forward strand.
CAACTATTTCATAGTAATGAATCCACACCGAGAACAAGTTCGAATACTGGTGCTATAGATGGTAAATTTCTCATCGATAGAATAGAAATTTCAAATAATAGCAACTGTCAATTACGTTTCAAATTTATAAGTAGTTAGTATTATTATAATCATTGTTAATGTAAGCAGAATAATGTGTTGGAAAAAATATTTGAACAAATGATTTCTTAACGTTAAAAAATCTTAACGGACGAAGGCTGACGAAGGCTGTTAACATTAACTTTTCAATTGTCATCTGAATACTATTAAATCAAAATAACAGTATGGGATTACAAAAAAGAAATAAGTGAATTCGGGAAAAATCTGATTACTGTAAATCATGGTTGTTCCACGAGATTCAACATTAGGGTCTGCATTATTTCTGTTTTCTGATGATGAATTATTAGGAGTATTCATTGTTTTAGTCTTTTGCCTAAGCTCTGGAAAGAAACTTTACACACAGTTCATTTCCTTCCATAATCAAAGAAGATGAACAATAGCCACGAACAACCAGGAGAAAGCCAGTATTTTTGCCTACATGTTTGTTGCAAATTGTACTCTGGATTTACTAGGAAAACAACCTCAGAACATCACTCCAATTGACATTTTGCTGGGACTTAATACTAACAAAGCTAGTGACTCTGATGAAATTATATGCAAGTATTTGAACCACTCTTATAATTTATGGGTATTTCCGCCAAACGGAAAGATTGCAATAGTACAACCAGTACCTACCCAAAAAATTAAACAAACTGCCCATGAACTACAGACCTAAAGCACTGCCATCTGTTATCTAAAAGGTCATGGAAAAAGCCTTTGACTTCGAGATCATGAAATACCTAGAACTGAAGAATTCTGAATGATAGACAATACGGTTCCCGTCATCAGAAATCCACTGGTGACCTGCTTGCTTATGCAAAACATTGACAACAATATCTCGAACATAATTGCACTGGAAGAAACATATTGCTTGCTGATTTATCAAAACTACGTCTCTGACAGTCTCATTACCAAGCCTCCAGTCTGTTTTGTAACGACACTATTCCTTTAGTATTATTATCTTTAAAATCATTTGTATAGAATCACCTAGGAGGTACATCCTGTTTATATGTAAACGGCCCTTTGTTACTTGATTTTGATTTTACGTGATAAACTCGGGACACATGACAAGGAATTCGCATTCTACCCGTCTCCCAAAATGAAAATTAATTCACTCCTTAATTTCATTGTCTCGTTGTATAAATGATGGTCTGTCTCGACGTAGTTCTTTTTTTCTGCTCTCTCATTTGTCATCATGCGGTAACTGCAGTGTTTGTGAACCCGAAGCTTTTTTTGCCTACCTTTTTTCCGCCATCTAGAATTCTTATAATGAGAAAATTCAATTTCATACTCCCTCTCGTTTGACGTCTCTGTTAATTATGATCGACAAATATTGGACCACGACCTTTTAATTTTATTTTGACTGTTTTTCTTGAGAGAAAATTATAAAACGGCTTATGAAAAAACTCGTAGTTAATATACATATCTCACCTTCTTCAAACAATGAAAAATTAAATTTCATCACCCCTGTTTGTTTTTTGTTGAGTTTCGCAACCCAGTTTCGTTCAGTTATTGAGCTAAATCGTGACAAGTTATCAAAAATGACGATCAAAGAGACCACTTGATATTTCAAAAGACGTTTTCTGATTAATGGATTGGACCAAGAGGTGCTGAGGGTTGGTAGGCCTATACTTCATTCCCATTTCACCATTTTGTGTGCTTCCGTGTTTAATTTTTTTCCTTAAATTTGGAACCTCAACATTTCCCACCTGGTCCTTGCCCGTTACTTTTTTTTACAAAAATTTCAGACACCATTCTATCATTAAACTTTGAATCTGTCGAAGAAAACTACCTGAAAAACCATTTATTTTATTTTCAATTGGTTCCGAACTCTGTGTATGATGCTTCAGATTGACCACGGAATTTTCAATGAATTCATAAGAGGAAATCAACTGACAAGTCCTTCAAATTGTGTAAATTGATCATCTTCATCTAAATACTTGAATGTTGATTTCACTTTATTTTTGTCCAAAAAAGTAATGTTTTTTTCAAAATCATTGCAAAACTCTCCCAGAGATAGGAAAACTCAACTTAATAAATAAATGGCTTGGCAAGTGTTTATTTCGCCACAGCATTTTTCACATTGGATTCCCCAACTAAAGACTTTCAGAAATTGAATATATCGTGGACTCAGACGGAGAAATGAATAATATTATGTTAAATAAAGTTCTTTGATGTGATAAACCCAAGTAGTTTATTTTAGAAGGGATTTAATAATACTGGAAGTGATTTGCCGGACATTTCTACTTGAGTTAGGCGTATTTCATTCGGGTTATTGCAATTTGCTGGCTACTATGTTTGCTAAGTTATAGCAGATTTTTGTAACTCAAAATATTGACATAAAGAAGGGTTGTGTCCTCTTGGAACTGGTTTTGAATATTTCTCTTTCCAGTCTATATAGGAATACGAAATATTTGAACTTGGCATTAAAAAATTTATTAATATTAATAATAAATATTTATTCAGAAAAAATATCTAGTATTACTTGATTCTCAATAATTTAAATATAGAATGAATATGTAATTCCCACAGAAGGATATGTGCGTGGGATGAATTAACACAATGATAAATAATGATTTGAATAATAAAGAGAATTTATTGTTATGAAAACTATTGTCTGTGTGAATATACGAGGCTTGTTTGGTAAGTCCGTGACTTTTTAAATTTCCCGCGCAGTAACTTTAAATGCAACACTGCTGCTGTCAACCACCATCTTTCAATAGACTACTGTCAAATTTTGAGCAAGCTGCGACATTTGGTTTGTGTTTGACAGCAATTAGAAGCAGACAACCTCGTGAATTTTAACAAAAATGGAAAAAAGTGAATTTCGTGTGTTGATTAAGCATTATTTTTTGCGTAAAAAAACCATAACTGAAACCAAGGAAAGACTTGATAAATACTATGGGAACTCTGCACCATCAATTTCAATGGTTAAGAAGTGGTTTACTGAGTTCCGTTGTGGTCGTACCAGCACAAGTGACGCCGTACGTTCAGGTCGCCCAAAAGAGGTCATCACGCCAGAAATCGTCGATAAAATCCATGGAATGATATTGGACGATCGGAGAATAAAAGTACGTGAGGTAGCTGAGGCTGTAGGCATCTCAACTGAGCGAGTACATCACATTTTACATGAATATTTGGACATGAAGAAGCTATCCGCGAGATGGGTGCCGCGATTGCTCACACTCGACCACAAGCGCAACCGTGTGACCACTTCAAAGGAGTGTTTGGCAAAGTTCAATCGCAATCCGGGCGAGTTTTTACGCCGTTATATAACCGTAGATGAAACATGGATCCATCACAATACCCCAGAGACCAAGGAACAATCAAAACAGTGGGTGTCAACTGGTGAACGTGCACCAAAGAAGGCTAAGGTGCGTCTGTCAGCCAACAAGGTTATGGCCACAGTTTTTTGGGATGCACGCGGTGTCATTCATATAGATTACTTAGAGAATGGTAGAACGATCAACGGCGAATATTATTCAGAGCTTTTAGACAGATTCGATATTGATTTGAGGCAAAAACGACCACATTTAGCGAAAAAAAAAGTGCTGCTTCATCAAGACAATGCACGAGTGCACACGTGTGTAGTCACTATGGCAAAAATTCATAAATTGGGCTACGAACTACTACCCCATCCAGCATATTCTCCAGATTTAGCCCCTTGCGACTATTTTCTTTTCCCAAACCTGAAGAAATGGCTGGGTGGTAAGAGATTTGGGTCGAATGAAGAGGTTATAACCGAAACAAACGCCTATTTTGAGGGCCTTGAGAAAACCTATTATTTGGAAGGAATAAAAAAACTGGAAAAACGCTGGACTAAATGTATTGATCTAAAAGGAGATTATGTTGAAAAATAAAACGCTTATTTGCCAATTTTTTTTTTCTTTATTCAAATAGTCACGGAGTTATCAAACAGCCCTCGTATTAAAGTAATAATTTCAATGAGAACTGTTGTATATAGAGGGTGTTTCTTAAGTACGTGTAGCTGAGATCAAAATAAGAAGAAAAGTTCTTATAAACATATGTCCGCAAATTATTCGTTTCTGAGATACAGAGTGTCAAAGTTGAATTCACATTTTTATTTTTTGTGAATAATTTCAAAATAATTTTGAAATTTGGGTAAAGTTTGGTATCTGGGAATATTTATTAGTTAGTTTGTGTAAAAAATATATTCTTCTGCAAGAAACTGTTATCGAGTTATTGAGATTTGAAATAATCGATGCAAGAGATTTTGAATGACAAGATTTTTAAATTTAAAATGAATTCAATTGGAAACTAGTTGTTCCACAATTAACATAAAATTTTATTTTGCCATTGAAAGATCATCCCAGATACCAAACTTTACTCGAATATCACTAATATTTTGGAATTTATTCACAAAAACCAAATATAAGAATTAAATTTTGACACTCTGTATCCTAGAAACGAATAACTTGCGGACATGTGTTTATGGGAACTTTTTTTCTTATTTCGACGTCAGCAACATGCTCCTAAAGTTTCTACACGTACTTAAGAAACACCCTGTATATATTTGGTAAAATATTACTATTATTATCAAAACCAGAAAAGGCAAAATACTATATTTTAACTTTGTAGTATCATATTATTACTATTAGAAACAAAGACCACCACAAAACCCAATAAATAGGTCAAAACTAGAGGTTTCCGAAGCTCCAGTCCTACAACAAAATGCCTACGTTCAACTAAACACTATCAGATAGATAACAGCTTATTTCTACAGAAAAGAAAATTTGAATTTAAAATCTATTTTTATAGCAATAAAAGAAACAAGGTTAGAAATTGAAATGAATTCTGTAAAAATATCACAAATCTGACAGGACCAACGTTGAATGAAAAAAACAAGAAATCTCAGATAGAAATAGCAAATTAAATGAGCAAAGATAGCAAAATCATAAAAAACTGGTTGAAAACTTGCAAATAGTAATTCAAAATAATAATTAATTTTAGGTTATGCAGTTAATTTTAAGAATTAGTTTTAAATCAAAGTGACAGTGAAATAACGAAAAGTTATTCAAAATCCGGGAGTGCGAAAATATCAAGGAAGAAACGGACAGTTACCATGGAAAGAGTTTGTTGAAAAGGCGGGGAGTTGAGAGAAGCCATCAGAACCAAAGGCACGCATTTGATAATCGAATAAGAAACATATAAGAACAAATAAAAGAAGAAACTCACCTTGACAGAAAGTAATTCACATCCAGGACCACAGACGAAACTTCCAGGAAGCAGAACACCAGATGAGAGGCTGGAATTCAATTAAGGTATTTATCGCCAAATCACTCACAATCGAACTGACAAAAAATAAAACTTCCTGAGGAAACCAGCAATAAACTTTAATCGAAATTCCAACTGCAGAAATACGATTTTGGCCACCACAAACATTTACCGTGAATACACGAACAAAGTGAACTTATTAAACCCCCAAAAACATTTTATGGCATTAATTTAGTATTATTTGAATAAAGAGTCTGATTTCATTGTTGGGAGATTTTATTTACCATTTATCAAAAAGTTGTGTTAGAAGCGTCACTGAACGAATATATCTGATTTCACAGAAACTGGCAGTGGTTGTGTAGCCATCAAAGTTACCATAACAAAGTTCAGTGATGTCTTCATGATCTATTGACTGAAAATATTGAAAATCTGAATTTAGGAATAAGTTATTTATCGCAAAGTAGGTATAGAGGTAAGTTTTAGAAGCGTCACTGAACGAATATATCTGTTTCCACAGAAACTGGCAGTGGTTGTATAGCTAACAAAGTTACCATAACAAATTCAGTGATGTCTTCATGATCTATTGACTGAAAATATTGAAAATCTGAATTTAGGAATAATTTATTTATCGCAAAGTAGGTATATAGGTAAGTTTTGTTTGAAACCCATGAGAATTATTGAATTTTGATGATTTTGATTAAAATAAAAACTATTTGTGTGTTGAAATATCTTTATTCATTCAATTTGTTAAAGTATATATAAAAACGAGTGAAAATTTCACCATTTCGAAACCTTTTCAAAGAATTCTACCCTTAGATAAAGATCTATATATTCCTGGGCACGGACTGAGCTGAGCAACTGAAACAAAACAAAGAGGTAAGAAACTACAAGGTATAAAGTGTGAGTCTTGGGAAATCTATTTAAAAACAAAACTAACACTACAAAAAAAATTACAATAAATACAAAAACATAATTGTTATTTTAAAAAAAATATATATAACAGTATATAATAAAAATGGTATAAATTACATAAATAATAATAAATTAGTAGTAAAATAAAATAGAAGTAGTAGGAATAATGTTATCATGGGACCAGAAATGAACTTTCACTCAAGTAAAAATGAATATACTCATGACATAATATTGAAATGTTAGATTCAGAAATTATAATATTAATATACATAAAAATCTAATCAATTCTGTGATAATTAGGATTATTATTATTTTTTACATCAATATATTGGTGTATCCATGGTCCTGGCAAACTCAAGATCTAGATATTGGGCGTTACCAAATCCACGAATCTTCTAATGATAAGCGAATTCAATTGTGCCAGAGATGGAATACTAATGACAAAATTTGGTTAATAGACTCAATGCTTATAATTACCTTATATGACGTTGTTCCTTGACTCGCATCACAGATCCGAAACGGGTAGATAGAAAATTTGATATAATTGAAAGGATGCAAACGTTTTCAATATCCAGTAGTGCCCCTAACAACCTCGTTCTCAGAACCTTGACAAATGATGGAAGTCATCTTGATATATAGAAACATATTTACTTGTATACTGGGGTAAAGTATAAGTGAAACGGAATATCATTCCTTAATAACAAATAACCATTCCAAAACACATTTTTCAGAGCGAGGGGGTCGGAAAAATATCAACAAATAGTCACCGAATTAACAATTGTTATACTGTTCAAAAACAGATAATTTGGATATTTTTCTCGTGAATAAAAATGTACCTGACTTAGTTTTACCCACTGAACATTGGCTCAAACAAGAAGAACCTTTATACAGTGCGGCTTTTTTTAGCCCCCCCCCCTGTTAACTTTTGAACGGTACGACGTAGAAACATGAATACAAAACCGTTTGGAGGGTTTCACCGATACTACTTTTTGAGACAAAAAATATGGCGATTGCTCGAAAGGGGGCGCGGGGGGGCCTGGCATGGGGGTCAAGCGTCACATCGTTGAAAAAAGAATTCAATTCTCTTCACAACCATCTGAATATTTTTGAATTTTGTTGAGAAATTTATTCTCAATATCGATTTATATGCATTTCGAAATTTTCAAGTTGGTCTGTCCCTAGCGCCATCTGTCTAGTAATTTCAATGTTTCTTCTCTCAAAAAGTAGTATCGGTAATACCCTTCAAAATATTTTTGGTTTCATTATTCCACAACAAACCGTTCAAATTTATCGAGGTTTCAGTAGTTTTCAGATCCGCATTTATTTTTGATATTTGGATTGTGAAAAAAATTTCAACTGAATTTAAAAAAAATTAGATGGTTGTAAAGAGAATTGAATTCTCTTTTCGACGATGTGACACTTGACCCCCCATGCCATTTAAAATTTTTGAGTTGATGTGCCTTCCCGCGCCCCCTGTCGAGCAATCACCATATTTTTTATTTCAAAAAGTAGTATCGGTGAAACCCTCCAAACGGTTTTTTATTCATGTTTCTACGTCGAACCGTTCAAAAGTTAACATGTGGGGGGGGGACTAAAAAAAGCCGCACTGTATATTTCTGAATATCCACAATGTTACTTGTGCGTGATGCTGTGTTGAACAACATGAAATTTAGTAATATTAGCTGATGACAGATTTGCTATTGAGAAACAATTTGAATTCTCATTGGCATTATATGCTAGATTCAAAATGTTTTTATATGTCTTTATAGATCTCCGAGTCGTTATATATTCTTAGAAAAACTTGAGCTAATTAATCTACCTTCCAAAGCAATTTTCATAATGGCTGGTTATTTTTTAATATTGACTATGATGAGGTAAATTAGTTTTTGACAACTCAAAAATTTGTTCTTTTTGTTCAATCTGTCAGTGCACACTAATGATCCTCCAATATTCCGAAAGGAATATTGATTATATGAGTAGGGGAGAAGGGGGCACTTTCGGCCCCTTAAGACATTTCCTTAAGATATGGGTTTGCTGTATCATTAAGAAAAATTTTATTGATTCTGGTCAGTCACTATACTACTTGTAAATGCATTTAGAACTGTTTTAGTTTACAAAACAATTGCATATTGTTCTTGTGAGTGATTAGAGAAAACTCTTCACTTTGGCTGAAAGTGCCCCATACAGGGGCACATTCAGCCTTGGAATGGGGCTCTTTCGGCATATTAACATTAATGAAAAATATTATTCGAAATAATATGAATTTGAAATAAAACAACAACAATTCTTGAAATTTTCAACTTATATTATTCAATCATGACATAAGTAACAAAAAAAATTAGAAAATAATAATAATATCTAGTTTTGGCTTCATTTTACATTAAGTCCATCAAAATTATAATGGAAAGTCAAAGTTGAATCACGTCTAGATAAAATAGGGTTTTTTAGAATAGCTATTATATCTTTCTGATTACATGATTCAATATCATCTACTTGAGGAAAGTAAAATTTATTGCTTGTTTCTCTACGTCTAAGGTATTTCACTTCGAATGATTTATCTGAATCTGGGATAATACTTTTTACACAGCCAATGTAATACATGACAGTACTTTTTAAAGAAAATTTAACTAAAATATAGCTGTTCAGTTCAATATTCTCTTCACCATCAAACGATTTTAAGCTCATGTTATCATCAGTTTCACTGTCATAGTCTATATCTGATTTCTCCGACTCACTGCTGGAACTAGCAAAGACTTTTTTTTTAACTTGTCTTATTTTCTTTATTTCATTTACATCACTTTCGCTTCTATGAACTTCACAACTTCTTTTTGTCCTTTTTGTTTGTTTTTCACATTTTCGGTTTTGCTTTTCAGACTTCCGATCTTGCTTTTCCTTTCTTTCTTTCTCGATTTCTTCTATTCTGTTTTTTTCAGGTGTCTCAGTATAAACTCTTGACTTCCCTTGGTTAGCTTTAGGTCGTCTTACACTCTTGGGTTTTTCAACTTTTGGGAATGGTCGAATAGCTTCAGGATTTACAACTAAGATCATGTTTCGTTCTTTTTCTTCCTCTCGTGTCTGCGATTTTTGCATTTCATCCCCGCCATCAGCAATAACAGGTGCTGCTTTAGATGTAGATGGTTTATCTCTTGCATCATCATTTACTTGATTGACAATTGAACATTCTCTTTGATTTTCAATGGATGATTCACGATATACGAAAGTAGCATCAAAATCACTGTCATTAAAAGCCAAAGAATTGACAGGCCAAATTCCTGGTTTTTCGAATGACTTCGTTATATTATTTGGAGAAAATGACTCTAAAAATGGAGCCTTCGTCAGTTTAGGAACGAGCTTAACAGTAATAGTTTTGCCAGGATTACTAGACATCCAGTCATTGAAAGACACAGCACATCTTCCCTTAAAAGGGCCAAAAACTCCAATATCAAGGGGTTGGAGCTTGTGGGAAGTATGGGGCGGGAAAGAAAGAAAAACAATACCGTTGTCTCTGGCGTACATGATAGATGTCAAGGTTACATGCGACTCATGGTTGTCTAAAAGTAACAGAATTTTATTTTCTTTGTTGCATTTTGTAAATTTGACAACGTGCTCCAAAGTTTTGACAAATATATCACCTGTCATCCAACCAGACTTATTTCCAAACGCGACACTCAAAAGAGGACCTCCTTCTAAAAAATCTTCTATATTTCGTATTCGGGGAAAAATATAGACAGGTGGAAGTACAGCTCCAGTAGCACTGATAATTCCAACAACAGTAACCAATTCCCCTCGCTCAGCTGATGATATAAGACCTACTTGTTTCTTTCCTTTAGGAGCAATGATTTTTGGTGGATTGAGAACAGTCGTTACACCGGTTTCGTCTAAATTATAAATTCGTTCGGCTGTGAATTTATACTTGTTCAAAACATTTTTATAGTTCTGAAAAAACTCTTCAACCCTCGATTTATTGAAACCAATTCCTCTAGCCAGACTTGTGTTTTCGGGTTTTCTGAGAGACGAGAGGGTTGCATGTCTCCGCATAAATCCATGCAGCCAATCCGTACCCGCTTTTTTATTGATACGCCAACTATCTGGATATTTGCAGTGAGGCAAATTAATTGCGTATTCGTATACAAAAACTCTTAACTGCACACGAGTTAAACCATAATTTATGTTCGCACATTGCTTTATATAGTTTACCAGCATTTCTTCTTCAGATACCGAAAAAATTGTTCTGGTAGCGTATTTATTTTTCCGTTTCGAATCACTTTCAGACCTATCATCATGTTTCTCTAAGTACTCTTCGGCAGTCATGGTTTTGAAAATGTTTTTAATACGTGACTGTAATGTCTGTCTCTTTATTCCAAAAACTCTGGATGCTTCCCTCTGACCCATATTCTTCGTCAGAACTTGTCTCAAAGCCCGATCTATGGTATCCTCATCTAAATTGGCCCTATCTGTTTTGGGTTTATACGTTCGAACCATCTGAAAAGATATTTATGCTGTATATACTATTTTTATGAGAGTCTGCCAAGCTTCTGGGGCACTTTCGGCCATCGGCTGAATCTGCCCCAGTGGGATGTCCGAAAGTGCCCCGGACGGGTTTTGTCAACATAAATATTCAACGTGGCAACACGGGCAACAATCTATGTGAGGTTAGCAAATGAAATGAAAGTATATATATTGAAGTATTTATAGCCCAATTCTTATAGCATGATATGGAATACAAAAGGAGAAATGCTAGAAAACGAAAGAATGTTAAAAACTTACCTTTTCAACACAAAATCACTTTTCGATCATCAAATTAAAAGACGCGTACTAAACTTGTGGAAAACTTACTGGTCAATGGCGAAATGACAAATGCCAACATTTGTGTATAAAATATACGCGGGAAATTTGAAAAGAGAAGTTTGAATAGAAACGGCTGATTGTGCCCCTTGGCCGAATGTGCCCCCTCCTCCCCTAGTAACTTGTCGAACGAAGATGCATGCTCTATCATACCAGCAAATATATCCGATCATGAAGCACTGTATTGCAAGATAAAACTCGGCTGTCATCTGAAAAACGATATGGAATACGAATTTGGAGGACTTTTCAGTAGAATGAACTTTGATAAAGTTTTACAACATTTGCTTACAAAATTAATGGAAATTATGTTTGGAAAGTGAGGATCCCTTCCTTTCCTATCATATTCTCCTAACCATCTGTTTCAATAGGTCGCATCCTAAACCAAAAATAGAAAGACCAAATCGTGGTTAACAAAGGGTATTCGGAAATCAGCTGAAAAAGCCTGAGAAGTGTAAATTATATCTGAAAATTCAACAACCATAACTCTTTTATTGCCTATTTTAATAAGTACAGAAGTTTATATAGAAGAACTATAAAACCTGCTGAAAGTAACTATTTTAATAACAGAATATCCAACAGTGAAAATATAAACAGAGAATAGTAAAACATTCTCAATTGAAAATTGAAAAAAACATTAGTTCTCTGGATATGGAAAAAAATCTATGAAAAAATTATCTTTCTTGTTTAAATAATTATTTACACTATTCAATGTCATGATTAGGATCATATTAGGAGTCACTCGTCGAAATATCAATTTGTTACTTCCAATACCAAGAAACATCTTAATGAAGAAGTCTTTGGTTCACAATGCAGCCAAAATATTCTAGAATTATAAGTATAAAGCATATTGTTACTATTTAAGTCGACCTTAAAAACGATCACCTATCAATAATTAGGAAAAACTTGCAGCGTACGTACACTAAGATAAGTAAATGAGCAATCTCAACTCTTCTGTTTTGTTGGAATGTCTTTCGAGTACTTAAAACATAGCGTCGTTGATACTGCAATACGAGCTATGTCACGAAACATTTATTTTACAGGAGACTGTAAAATGATAATAGGTACTAATAAAAATGTCTACGCGCGATTATTTTATACTTTGAATTCCAAAACAATGACCGGTAGAAATTCTTATGTAGTAGTTATTTTTTTTTCTTTGGTGTTTTGGCATCGACTGCTATGAATGGTTATTAGTAGTTATTATCTACAGTCTTCTGTAAAATTAATGTTTCTGGACATAGCTCGTATTGCAGTAGTGATATTTTTTTACCTTGAATTTGTTGGACATGGAATTTACTTCACTGTTCTGCAACTATAACATTATAATAACTTGCCAGTTATGTGTGTGTGTTTGGTATGTATGCTATTTTGGAGGAATTCGTGATTGTGGAACCGATGATATGGAAACAGATGATATCAGAAGAAAGTGTTTGAAAGTAGCAACGAGAATTATAATCCGTCCGATACAAAAAATTAGACAACTCTAGCAAAAGAATAGAAGACTGCAATACAAAATTTTAATTTGTTTCAAACTGGACAGACAATTTACAATAAGCAAGTCATCGCTCCACCCTGAGAGCAAATCAAGAGACTACATCAAAATAGAGCTGTTGTTTGGTATGTCTGCATGCACAGATGTCTTCAGAGATACATGTCGACCCCTATTTAACTCATAAACTTTAATGACCCTCACCTGTTTAAGAAACAAAGGTAAAATAATAACTACATGAGAAATTCTCGTTTTCCTACCAGGCATACTTGTATAATCGATTGCTCCCTGCGTCTAACTCTACATAAGTAGAGACATTACCTTTTGACAACTCTAAAACACTTTTTGATCATCTGGACACCAATAATCTAAATTCAGAAAAAAACATAAGAAAAAGCGTTTAAGAGCTGTTAAGACTTTTACTACACTTTGGATGAGTATTTCAATGAAATACTTTCAACATAAATTTGAATGTAATCTGTTATGTGTAAATTATTATGTGTATTGTAATGCATCTATATCATATATACCGGGTGACCCGGAACCAATTTACCACCCTGTCTCTTCGTTATTATTTTATATGGATGTTTCAAATTCGGTACTTCGATTTGATGTTATGAATGTACAATTTAGCAAGTATCAATCCAAATATGACACTTCCGGTTTGACCGGAAGCGCATCCAATTTTTATATTTCAAATGGGAAGTATATATTTTTTTTGAAAATTACAATTCGGTATAGAATCACCTTTACAATGACATATCACAATCATACTTTCAATTCACAATCTGCTGATATAAGTGACATTTTATAAAAAAATTACTTTTTGTGTTCCCCTCGTAACGGAACATTTTCAAGAAAGTATGCTGTGGAAGATTGAACAATATCATATAAGTAACAATAATTCATGGCCAAACTTTTTACACAATAAGTTTTATGCAGACTAATTATTTTTATAATTTTAGTTTTACTCTAATAAAATGATTTGTGAAATGAACAACTACTACCGATTTACCCAAACTGAAAAAGTTGATATGTTGTTGATATATGGAGAAGCAAGGAAAAGTTCCTATTTAGCCTTGCGTCTGTACCAGGAGAGGTATCCTAACCGTCCACACCCTAGTAGTAGAAACTATTTTGGAATATTGGAGTCACAGTTCAGCAAAGAACGGAATAATCATGATGGGGAACATGTTATTGTAAGCGAAGATACGGAGATCACTGTTCTAGCAGCGGTTGAAATTGATCCAAATACGTCATTAAGGCAGATCGAATATGAGGCCGGAGTACCTAGAGAAACAGCACGAAAAATTTTGAAAAAAACACCGGTATCGTTGATTCAAATATCAAATTCATCAATATTTGTATGAAAATGATGCGCAGAGAAGAATTGCGTATTGTAACTGGGTTATACGAAAAAAAAATAGAAAATCCAAATTTCCACTACAATATTCTATACAGTGATGAATCACGCTTTACAAACAATGGTCATTTCAATAGAAAGAATTTACGTTGTTGGGCACAAGAAAATCCGCATGTGTTCAGAGAAGGAAGACACCAGGATAGATTCGGATTCAATGTTTGTCTAGGAATATTTGGAACCAGAATAGTGGTACCAATTATTTTCGATGGAGCTTCAACAGGTGAACGGAACCTACAAATCTTAAATGATAAAGTCCAAAATTTTATTGAAGACATTTCCTTAGCGACACGTCGCGTTATGTATTTCCAACAAGATGGAGCACCTCCACATAATTCGAATGTAGTCCGAGGACATCTTACTAGAACTTTTAACGACAATTGGATTGGTACTCATGGCCCAGTTTGTTGGCCACCAAGATCACCAGACCTCACGCCAATGGAAAGTTTATGCTCATAATATACCTCAAAATCGCGAGGAACTTGAAGATAGGGTAAGGAGAGCCATTAACGAAATTACTCCGACTCAACTAGTGAATGTTATGCGGGCATGCTCCGAAAAAATACAAAAATGCATTGACGTTAACGGGCGACAATTTGAACAATTAGATTAATTGAGTCTGTCATAGGTGTTGAATTTCATTTGAATTGAGTTATAAAACTTTACATGTTCCAAATGTCCACTATTTTGTGGAAAAATTATCGAAATAAATATTTTGTGCCCACGATTATGCAGTTTCAAAAATAACTCCAGTTCTATAGAATAAATTTAATTCCATAGCCAACTCACATGATGTTGAAATGTTCAATACAAGGTATAGCATGGAATTTAATTAGGAAACAAAAATGTGGAGGTTTTTTTTCCATTTTTTGTATTTCAATATGTATTTGAGTTTCTAACCAACTTTAAAATTTCCTATGTATTGATGTTGAAAAATTAAGTAAAACTAAAATTATAAAAGTAATGAGTCTGCATAAAACTTATTGTGTAAAAAGTTTGGCCATGTGTTATTGTTACTTATATGATATTGTTCAATCTTCCACAGCATACTTTCATGAAAATGTTCCGTTACGAGGGGAACACAAAAAGTAATTTTTCTATAAAATGTCACTTATATCAGCAGATTGTGAATTGAAAGTATGATTGTGATATATCATTGTGAAGATAATTCTATACCGAATTGTAATTTTCAAAAAAAATATGTACTTCCCATTTGAAATATAAAAATTGGATGCGCTTTCGGATTGATACTTGCTAAATTGTACATTCAGAACATCGAATCGAAGTACGGAATTTCAAACATCCATACAAAATAACAACGAAGATACAGGGGGGTAAATTGGTTCCGGGTCACCCGGTATATAGTGTAGGTATAGTTTATAGTTTACTGATGTGATCCAACAATTTGAATATATTTACTTTTTTACTTCAGCACTTTCATTTATTTTTTCAGTATTTATGATCTTATTGTATGCTTTGTCAGCAAGAATCTTATTTTTCGCACAATACATTATTTTTCGATTAACATCTTGACAACACACGTGCTATCCAACCAGGCATGTTGTCGTCTAGAGATAAAAATATAACATGAAAAAAATGTATCAGCACGCCGCCACTGGTTCTAATCTTACATCTGAATATCATAACAGTAACAAATCTCCCCCTCCGAACTCGGGGTTACCTCCGAGTTCACAATCTATCACAAAGGATAGTGATATGCAGCTTTCATAACAACGTTTGTTGTTTATATAGAAATGGCACCTCTATACCTTTTATTGCTCGGAGAAAAGAACGTGTCCAATCACCGTCATATATCCGTCAATGTGCCTGAATTAATAAACAGGACTTTTGTCACATTTATTTTCTTTTAGTCGCTATTCAAAAATTCATGTTGATAATATTATTGCTGATCTACATTCTACGAAATATTAAACCAGTTTTTGTAATCTTTCAGCACCACATTTTTCATATTCTACAAAATTCGCAGAGTTTCATATTCCTGATTCGCAATATTTCCCTTTAATGCAAATAAAAAGTCCGAATCTGCTCAGCAAAGGGCTGTCCAGTCAAGTCGGGCAGTATTAAACCCTGACCACGTCCTTTCAAAGGGAGAATCCACTTTACTCTGCCTTTTAAGGTCTTTTACGATGTCATGAAATATTCCATATAAATTGTCCACAAAAGATGGATTATCGGCCTTTGTGAATCGAAATTTGCAAGTGAAATTATTTCCACAAAATCCATTACGACTTTCATAAGATGCTTACGGGGCAAAGCTCCTTTCTGTTATGCGGAATATGGTTCGAGGGGTGATTAAAAAAGCGTTTCCGGTGCATCTGATGGAATGCGTCTTGCTGTAATGAATTGTTTTTGCTCATCGCACTCCATTCTTCCATGATTTTTCTGAACATTTTCCATTATTTCATCGTGGAATCGGACCTTATTTCAGTTGCGAAGATGCTGTGGAATGGTACAATTTAGAGCGCTTATGGCAGCATTTTTGTTGGAACAATCAGGCGTGTTCCTGCGAAAGATTTTCTAATATTTTCCTTATTTTGCAATTTACTTGTAATTAATAAATTTTCATGCTGTAAAAAAAAAGTGATATTAGACGTGAGTCAGTCAGGAAATTGGTGTCTTGTCCCTGACAAATTTGATAAAAATAAAATATAAATATACCGGGTGACAACGACATCACTTTCGGGCTGCTATTTTTTTATTTTTTCACTTAGTATAACGAAACTTGGCACAGTTATTATTTGAACTAAATGTCAATTGACTGGTGTAACGACAAATTTCTACAACTTTCGGTTTCCCTGGAAATGACTTTAACTTTCGATATTTGAATGGGACACCCTGTATATTGTTTGTTTTTAGGATTGTTTAAATCATTCTAAATCCGAATTCATAATTTTTCAATTGGTTTTGACATAAATTATATTTTTAAATCAAATTTTAATCTATGGTGCCATGAACATCCAAAAATTCCTATACTTCGACTCTCTATTTATAGAAAAATCAAAAAAAAATCTTTGTTAGCCTAGAGAATGGCTGTGATGTATAATTTTTTTTTGTATCAATTAAAAAACTATGACTTCGGCAAAATTTAAATTGATAATGAAATAAAAGTAAGTTGGAATGAAAGATGGTAGTATGTGTTATACATTTTTGGATTCGTCTTGAAATAATGTATTCAATAGTGTTATGAAAGTGATATGGTTACATTTAAGTTTTTTGAATTATTACAAAAAAAATTAAATTATACAACTTTTCAGCCTTTCTCTAGGCTAACGAACAAAGATAATAATCTTTTTAGATTTTTCTGAAAATAGAGAGTAGACATAGAAAAATTTTAGGATGGTCATGGCACTCTAGATTGAAAATTGATATTTGATTTAAAAATGAAATTTATGTCAAAATCAATTGGAAAATTATGAATTCGGATGTAGAATTATTTAAAGAATCCTAAAAACCAACGATATACAGGGTGTCCCATTTAAATTTCGAAAGTTAAGGTTATTTCCAGAGAAACCAGAAGTTGTAGAAATTTGTCGTTTCATCAGTAAAATGACATTCAGTTCGAATATTAACTCTGTTGGTTAAGATTCGTTTTACGGAGTGAAATAATAAAAAATGGCAGCTTGAAAGTGATCTCGTTGTCACCCGGTATACAGGGTGGGTCACGGTCGATGGTACCTTAGACGTTTACGAAGAACGGGAAATAGGATCATTCTGAAAATTTGGTTTCTCAAGTAGTTGCTCTTGGTCTATCGATCCAAAATATTTTCAGTAATGCAGCGTTGCCGCTTATACCAGAAAGTAGCAGCATCTTTGTTATTTCAAATGGGTCACCCTGTATATTACCGCATTTTTGAACTTGTCATTCCTTTCTGATTATTTCTGCCTCATACTCCCCTATAGGTACCTATCTTTAACGGTTTTTGAGATATTGGTTATTTTCCATATTTTTTATCCAAAACATAGCTCGAATTGAATGATTATTTCTGCGATGTTTGGATTCTTAGGAAGTTGCAATTTTGTGTTTGGTTTATCAAGATCATGTACATTAATTCTGTATAGAGAAGTTTGTTCTGCGTTATACAGGGTCATTCAAAATTCATGATCTTACTGCTAGATACGAAAAGGGTTGAAAGTGCATTTTTTAAAATGGAACATTCTGTATATTATGAAATATCCTGAAATATGACTAAATTCCCTTCGAATTGATATATCATGTTCCTATACCTAAATAGCCAGAATTCCGAGATAATAGCAATTTTCACTTGTTATCTCCCAAGTGCTTGAATTATTCTGAATGAAAAGCCCAACGAAAAAACAGTTTTTAAATGTAAATTTTGTAAAAGAGTTGTACATGAAGTTGACAAGTGCCATGTGACAAGTGACAAACGATGTGATCGGGCGAGAGAAAATAAGTTATGCTTCACCTGTCTGGGGTCGTCTCATCAAGCAAGATTCTGTAGAAGTAAAAATAATTGCAAAAACTCATTGCACCTTTAAGCATCTTCCTTCACCATAAAGATATCCAGAAGATCTCGGAAGAAGAAAACATCTGTCAAATAAATAATTTTCAAAGTAATAATGAAATTCTACTGAAGATAGCACCTGTGGAGATGACTGGTCCAAATGGTTCATTCAATACCTACGCCCTTTTTGACTAAGCATCAATGATCACTTTGATACATTCTTTGGTTTCTGATAAAATAGGTGCGACAGGATTAACAGAATAAAACTTAAGATGGACTAACTCAATGACCTGTGATGGGCAATTTTCGAAAAAGGTATTTGAGATCAACAAGAACATAAAACAAATACTTTGAACAATGTAAGGACAGTTGGAAATTTACCGTTGCCAGTTCAATCTATAAACATGAAAAATTTCAATAAAAAATGGGTGCATCTGAAACAAATGCAAATTCCTTCTTTGACTGACGCAAAACCAATAATTTGTATTGGGCAAGATAACGTCGGTCTGATTATTGCCTCAGGAGTACATGAGGGAGGAAAAGTGAATGGTACAAAGACACTTTCTCAAGACTCAAGAGAAGTGCCATTCAATAGCACACAGATGGATCGAGAACAGCAGAAAAAACGGGAGTAGTGTCATAATCTGCCAGAAATACTACTATTTTTGATGTTTTTGAGTATATCTGGAGGCGAGAGTTTCAATAGGCTCCGCCTACCAGCGATTTGCAGTACCATTGGCCGACTCAAATGTTCGGATATGGTATATATATAAGCTCTTTTGGCTGAAATCTTCAGTCATCCAGGAGCCGCCCGAGGGCTCGGACAATTCCCACGATAGAAGCCCTCACTTCTGGATGGCTCAGTAGTGTAAAGTCGTGTATAGTGTAAATAGTATTTCTGGTTTTTAGGAATCTATGGCCTGGCATGCGAATTAATGGAACCTCGTTGGTTGGCAACACCAACCACATTAAGAAAGAATTCGTATGTCAGACACGTTCCTGTTGGTTATTCCAAATAAATGAAGAGCTCCGGAGTTGCTGAGTTTTTGCGACTATGCTGTACTTCGGATAGGTGGTCTGAGCTAGCCGGAAGAGGCGAAACACCCTACTTCCTACTATCCGAGTGCACGCAATTGTTGACAGTAGGAGTATATGGGCCTGGGACTAAATACTTCGAAAGGCAGAGCGAATTTTCGAGCAATTTCCAAGATGATATCTACGCCATCTGAAATCGGTTCTAGTTCAATATAGAAAGCAGTTTTTGCACACCAGGGATTATCATTATGGCAGACAGCCAAGCAACCATTAATCCTCTGAACTCCCATGTTTTTAACTCCAAGTTGGTTTGGGAGTACCTAGTTATACCGGGACACATTGGAATGGAGAGTAATAAAATAGTAGACGTACTGGCGAAAAAACAAGCTGGAACACTATTTATGGAACCTGAAGCCTTCTGCGTAATGATTACCATTACAATACTTGATGAACTTGGAAAAAAAAGTACATAACAAAAGATCCCAATTCTGACTAGAATCTCAAGGAATGAGGCAGGCCAAGATACTACTGGGAAACTACAACCAGAAGAGATCAAATGACTGCACCAGCAAGAGTAAAAATGAGCTCAGAATTCTAATGGGAATTCTAACAGGGCACTGCCGGTTGAGAAAATTTGTAGGAGAAGAAGGATGCAGATTTTGCTAGCAAGGCGAGGAAACCTTTCACCACATCTTCTCAGAATGCATTACCCTGCAGAATCCGAGGGTGAGATACCTGTGAGAATATCAAATAGTACAGGCAGATCTACTTAACCTGATGCCATCCGACTTCCTGAGTCAGATTTTCGAATCAGATTTTCATTATTTATACTATGACTCAAAAGTACATAGCATACGTTGCGAGCAATTGAAGTGTAGCTGGTTGTTGTAATACAAAATTGTTTCCAGAAAACAAAAGAAAAATCATATAAAAATTTCCCGATCGTAGAATGGATTTAATGCAAAAAACCAATGATTTGATTTGAAATATTCAAATGTTTTTCATTCAGACAGTATATTGTCATTTCCATATATAATAATAAAAGATCATTCGTTTATGTGACCACCAATCGGAGCTCTTCTGGTTCCATTTGCTTTGCAGAGCATTGTGCGAAACCTTCCCGCATTTACTTCCGGTATATACGAACAATTTGTCAACAGGAAATAACTTGCAGACAGTAATGCTGCTCAGAAGCTCCCATGCAAACGAAAATCTACGATTTTATTCTGCCAAACAAATGGCCCGACTGGGATTTTAATGGATTCTCCAAATTGGGGGCGGCTAAATCAAATTAATTTCCCTTTCAGCCATACTATAAACATCGATTTTGGCGAGCGCCATGGTGTTTTCAGATTTATTGGACAAGTCACTGATTTTGTTCTACACAAATTAATGAATGAGACCAGACGAAAGGAAAACGGAACTAATTGGAATAAATCGATGGAAATAAAATATTATTTTGTATAGATGTTTTTCGTAAATTTTTAAAGCTGTACGATACTTTCAAAGGTGAGTCGTGGAACAGCAGAAATGTTATCTATTATTAGTGTCGTAGCATAGTCGAGGCTTTAGGAAAGGGTCATCACACATTGGTGATGTTATGTGATCTTTCTTATGTTATGGTTAAGATATGTTATGTAGTGAGGGATATTTGAATAAAAATGACGGTGTAGTAATGTATATCAGATCCATCTATGATTATGATTACAAAATAGTTAGAATTAATGAAATCAAAACAATTGAGTCAAAACTGGATATTGGTAACATAATAATAGAAATTCTTGCAATCTATAGACAACCGCCTGCAGACCAAAACGAAGACATCTGCAGGAGCATTTTCAACTCAACCATTCGGATGGGGCCACATATTCGATACTTATCGGTGATCTGAATATAGATATCCTGAAAAAGGATATATTTCACAATTATTAACAAGACACGCCCAATGAGTTCGGATACTATTCGGTAATTAACAAGTCAAGGTTGGAACGGTTCATGTATATTTTTCCCTAATCCTCAAAACAAATTTTTACTTTTTGAATATTATCTCTGATCATACAAACTTATATTACTGATCACTGCACAATTGCGTTTCAAGTGATTCTAGAAAATGAAAAAAAAAATCACTAAAAAATACTGAAGGATTGATTACACAGATTGATTATGCAAAATATCAAATAATATTGCGCAACACCTCTTGGGATACCATCTTGAATATACAGAATATTTATTGTACCGTGAATGAATTTCTAAAAATTGTTAGATTGCTAGATGCTCTGGAAAATTGTACATTTAATAAAAAGAGCGAAGAAGAAAATACGAAAATTACACCCTGGATTACAGCAGGACTAGTTAAATCAGTAAATGAAAAATAAAATTAACAAAAGATTCCGTAATGGTCCTACAAGCTCGGAAATAAAAAATTAACTCAAAATATTTCATGATAAATCAACTAACTTGATACGGAAAACCAAATACGAGAAGAAGAAACCTGAAAATCTGATAACGAATAAACAAGATATTTTGCAAATGACTTCGGCTGGTATAGAAGGAAGTTTAAAGAGAGTGCATATATTATGAACAACAAAGTCTTTAGTCAAGCTAGCATAGAAATCCGTAATGTGTGGAAACCCTTAATTAGTGTCATGGATCAATTGAAATTGCGATAAGAATTAACAATGCTGTACCGGAGGAACCTGGCACTGTAATTAACAAGCTTACCTGAATACCGCCAAATTACCCCTAGGCTAATGACACAAAAATTATCCACAGCATTTATAAGAAGTATCCTTGAGATTGTCGCATTATACACTTGATAACGACTGTAGATTACAACAGTTGAAACGTCGTAATTAAAAATTGCAGAGAATTGAATTTTTCTTTGTTCTTTTTTAGACAATGAAAGTCCAGAATAACCTTACTCAAAGTGAAACATTGTCAACCACTTTCAAACAAAGGTTTTTTGTTATTGAAATGTTTTTAACAAATTAATAAATGATAGTTCCGAGTCGAAAACAGAATATAACTACGGACTATCTTCCATGTTATGGCACAGTCGATTTTCTACTAGTATTATTGTTAGGAAAAAATGCTCTATTGATTGGCCTACAAATGATACCGGTCTACCCTACAACAGTTTTTGGTGGTAATAAACCCAAACATACAATATTGGTTTCTACACTATCTTCTATGAATAACTTTCAAATATCGAATTCCATAGTAACAATAATTTTCTTGAATAAACTTCTCTCTGTATCGGTTGACAGCTGTGGGCGAATTATGCATCTTTATGAACCACTCAACATCAATCTCCCTAAGTGGTGGTTCGTGTACCAGGACGATGTACATAATCCGACTAATTAACCAACATATGACCTTTCCAAATACGGAATAAATTAACGCTTATGGTGGGAAATCCTGTTTAAATTTAACAATTACATTGAATTATTGCTCCTTGCCGTAGCTTCACCGGAGAATTATTAGTATTAGCTTATGAAAAATAGTTTCATAAAAGGGGTAGCGCACTGAATATAATTTCGCTTAGGGTGATTTATGAACCTTTGTCTCACACCAACTAACTTACAGAGTGATTTTGATATTTTTGCCAGTGATTTGTACTGAGAGACATGATCTATCAATGGAGGTCTCCGATATAGAACATGCTATAGTTAAATATTGTCAAAAATAGATCGAACGCACTGTATATTGAAATATTTTATTATCATTCAATACGTGGGCCTTTTTACTTTTTACAATTCAGTACGTGATCGAAGTTGTCTTATTTTGAATCACAATTGTGCCATAAACAGAAAACAAGAGTTTTCAATAAGGCCACTGATAGTTCGATCTGGTAGCCGAGTTTTGAGTTCTGCCGTGCCCACAGCTAGTGAGGGATATGAGATGAGTTTGGAAGTATACAGTTTGAGTACATAGAAAATGTTCTTAAAATGTATATGCCAGTATTTCTTGTTAGTATAAGTCTTTATAGAATAATTTGTTTAAACAGTAACTGGTCTAGGAGAGATTCATTAATTCTTTAATTCATTAATTCCTTCATTAAATTCAATCGTCCTAATTCTCATATTTGTTCATAGTAAAATAAATGTTTTTATATTTTTCTAAAGTGTTTTAAATCTATAAAAGATCTGTATTTACCTAGACATTCGTGAATAAACCCAATTCACGACAATATTATGAAATATAAATGAGCTCATAGTGTGTATTTCACAGTTAAAGTCCAGTTTTTCAGTGGCAAGCAAGCAGACGAAATTTATCAATGAACAGATTTGTCTTATTTTTGAAACGTTGTGGTTATTGAAAGATTATATTCAATTATGGATTCGCTTGTCATATTTTTTGATATTTTCAAAAAGCTAACCAAGCCAAAACTTCACTTCGGATCCCAAGGTGAATTTTTCAACCCTAAACTTTTGAATATTCTTTTCTAGCATAAACAGATTTTGGCAATCGATTTGGTATTATGAATGGGTCATTTCGTGATAAAATTACGTACTTTCGTTGAAATCAGATGGAGGATTTTTCAACCCTAAAATTTTAAATATTCATTTCTGAAATAAGGCTTTGTTATAGCATAAACAGATTTTTTTGAAAGGTTCAATTAGTGAAAAACCGCGTAAGAAAATTGTGATCTCTCCTTGGGATCCCAGAGTGAGTTTTTCAACCCTAACATTTCTGAAAGAACACTTCGATCTAGCATATACAGGTGTTTTAAAGATTCATTTCGTGAAAAACCTTTAGGATCCTGGGGTGGATTTTTCAACACTAACATTTGAAAAATTATTTCTGAGAGAAGTCTTAGTTCTATCATAATTTTGTGTTTTGGTCTTCCCTTGGGATCCTGGGATGGACCTCAACCCTGAAACTTTTAATATCAATTTCGGAAAGAAGACTTCGTTCTGGCATAAACATATTTTGGCAGGAGATTTTGTGATTGAAAGGATCATGAATGGACTTTTCTTGGGATCCCGGGGTGGATTTCTCAACCCTAAAATTCAGAATATTCGTTTCTGAAAGAACATTTCGTTTTAGCATGAAAAGATGTTGGCGGTCAATTCTGTATTGCAAAATGTTCATTTCGTGAAAAAGCAACCGACTTTTCCTTAAAATAATTTCTAATAGAAAATCTAGTAGATTTTCCACCTCTAGAATTTAGAATATTCGGTTCTGAAAGAACACTTCGTTCTAGCATAGACACATTTTGGAAGTCAATCCAGTGTTGCAGAGAAGATTCATACCCTGAAAAAAATTTTGACTCTCCTTTGGATCCTAGGGTGGATTTTTCAACCCTGAAGTTTTGAAGAAGAATTTGATTTAGCATAATTTTGGCAGTCGATTTCGTCTTATAAAAGGATCATTCCGTGAGAAAATTATGGTTTCCGCTGGATTCTATGGTGGATTTTTCAACCCCAAAATTTTGTATATTCATTTCTGAAAGAAAAATTTTTTCTAGCATAAAAAAATTTCAGCAGTCAATTCTAAGTTGCTAGAGGTTCATCCGTTAAAAAATTCCAACCCTAAAGTTTTGAATATACATTTCTGAAAGAAGACTTGGTTCTAGTAGAAACGAAATTTATATTAAAAATTATCGGCTAAAAGTAGTTAAATCAAGAACATAACATCAACATCATGAAATCCATTTAAGAAAAAAAAACCTATTTGAAATATGTTTTTCGAATATGAAGGTTACATATTCCTCCACTTTTCAACCCAGTGAGGTTATTCAAAAAATCAATATACCCAGATTTACAGATATTTGATAATTATTATCGTAATAGCCGCTCAATATTTCTAGAAAATTTTATTGGTACGCCACTGGTCGATCGGGTATCTCCGACGGCCAGGTCTGCTAATTTTGGCTGCAGTTTTCGCACCGATCATGTAGAGCAATGATGTCAAATATGTTAAATATTAAATTAAAAAAAGAGCAGGTCATTATTTTAGGTTAATTTAAGCCCTTTTATTACCTCATTCTCGATTTTTTTTCTCTTCAATTGTGGGAGATATCGCGCTGCCAGTTCTGTCAATCATATAGATACACAATTACGGTTCCATAGTTCCAAGTTACAAGAACTGTAACACCCAACTACTCATTTTGAACTAAGGCACATGCTCGAATTTGTCTACCGAAAATTTTTAGGAATTTATGGATTTTTCAAATGTCATTCTACCGGTAACTGTACTGTTACTCCAACGACAACTAACACTGGTTCCATATGCCATGGTACACGACGTGTCTGGAAACGTAACGAGTACAGGTGATACACTTTCCACCGAGTTATGTTCACTAGCTTTCCTACGACCATGAATATTGAAATTATGTGAAATATGAGGAATATTAGGAATATTATCATCATATTTCTAGTCATATTCAATCTCAAAAAAGAAATATATTACTAATTAGGTATAATAATAGAAAGACACAAATAAGAATTGACGTTACTTTTCTTCAATAATTTCTGGTGGTTTTGATTCGATATCACTGTCTATATCACATAGACAATTGCTGAAAAAATTATCTCGCTTTGGAATATCGTACAAAATACAGTTGCTATTACATTCATATTTGTCGTATAGGAAACTATTTGTTGAATATGATGGAGTCAAATCATTCACTTTCATTGCAACTTCTGGAGTGCCACAAGGTTCAAACTTGAGACCCTTACTGTTTGTTTTTACTCTGGTCAAATCATTCACTTTCATTGCAACTTCTGGAGTGCCACAAGGTTCAAACTTGAGACCCTTACTGTTTTTACTCTGTATTAATGACATTTCCGACAATATGCAATGTAATAAACTACTTTTCGCTGATGACTTGGAATTCTTCCGAGAAATTAAATCGATCGAAGACTGTGAACTGTTACAACGGGATCTATTGTCACCTAATGATTGGTGTACTGAAAATAAACTCTCCTCAAACACTTAATAATGACTTTCACACAAAAACCAACCACAATTTTATTCGATTATCACTTGAATAACTCATATTTGTTGAGAGTTACCAAATTTAAAGATTTAGGAGTACTCTTTGATCAGAAGTTGAGCTTCAGCAATTATATAGAGAATATTATAAGCAAAGCTATGAAATCATTAGGATTCTTGATCCGTTCTTGTAGAGAATTCAATTCATTTGATGCTTTGCGTTGTGTCTATGTGTCATTGGTGATGAGTAAATTGAGTTACTGTAGTGTGGTGTGTAATCCTTGCTATTCAAAATATATTGAGGCGATTGATAATGTGCAAAGAAAGTTTCTCAAATTTGCCTTTTATGAAAAACATGGCATTTACCCTCAGTAATTTATTACTGAGTGAAATCAATTTAGTTTCACTTAAGAAACAGCGTGAGATGACAGACTTGACTTTTTTATACAAAATAATTCATAACCATATTGATTCATCATCCTTACTTTCTCTGATTGATTTCAATGTAACTCGATATGCATCGTGATCTAATATAACGCTCCACATAGCAGTACCTAAATCTCAGCATCATTTTAACTGTCCCCTCATCAAAGAATATCTACAATACTGAACAAGAAGCGACAGTGGCAGTGGTGGGGGAAAATCGTTTTTTAGTGCTCATGTTTACTGGCAAAATGGCGGATGTTGAACAGCTTGACCATTTACAAGGTTATGTCTTTGTAGCTGATTCATTGTTGCCATTGTCAACTGTCAGAATGATTATGTTCTGTGCTATGACATAGTTTTGTTCTGGGGTTGTATTATTATTTAAGTAATTTTTAACAACTTCTGTGTTTGAAAAATTTCAACCCTTTCTCGTATGATAATTAAATAATAAATCAGCTAATCTTAAATCATACCAAATATATTTCTTTTCATTTCGCAATGCTTCCTACGGTACGCGGAGGCAGCTTCTGTCGTTCAATAATGAATTTTTTCCTGTGTCCTTACCTTTAGCACCCCAACAAAATCGCGGAGGTCTTCAAAAATTACCCACCGAACATCAAAGGCGCCGACAAGAGTGTCGCTTCTTGTTCAGTATTGTAGATATTCTTTGCCCTCACAATGTGTCGTAATTATAATAACCTGCAATGTATCGATATCTTTTTTCTCTCTTCATCTGAATTTAAACGTCAACTCGCTAGTGTCTTGCAGAATTAGTTATGTATGGCCAGGGTCATTTTCTTCATATCTTAGCTGTATATTTATATTATATGTAGCAATACTACAATTTATCAATAGTATTAAAGGTATATACACCTGTAAATTGGCATCAGCCTGCTGGATGTATTATTGAAAAATAAATAAAATGAATCAATAAATATTTTAGATAATTAAAAACTCCACACTCCAATCTTTGACAGTTTTTTAATTAAACTCTATTTACTTTTACATTGATATTTCACGAAACTCGAATTCTAAATTCATTTCAATTTCCACCCATCTTCGCCAGCTATCACGCAATCCAAAATTCAGTAGGGCACTTTTATGGATTTTTCACAGCGATTCAGTTAGCGTTTTGGTAAGGCCAGCTCAGTGTTGAGACTGAAATTATGGCATGATCAGATTTCTCATGACGATTCGGTTAGCCATTTGGTACTGCTAGCTCAGTGTTGAGCTAACACAACCTATGAATACTCCTCCAACTAAAAGACAAATGAATGTATAAACGGGTTATAGATTAGCCTGAGTAGAGCCTGAAATTGTCCAACTGGATTTTTTCTAAGTTGTTTTTATGATTGGGTTCTGCTAGCTTAACGGTAGAGCTAGTAGAACCATGGTTCAAGAAAAAATGCTTTCCAAAAAAATTGGCGATGGTTTAAAGGCCTAAAGTGAGCCCAAAATTATCGTATGATCAGATTTTTTATACGGTGCGGTTAGCCTTTTGATAGAACCAACTTAGTGTAGAACTAACAGAACTTATGATTTCTCCTACACGGTAGGCCTAGTACAACCAAGGATCAGAAAAGATGCTTTCAAAAAAATTGGCGATGGTTTAAAGGTCTAAAGTGAGCCCAAAGTTATCGTATGATCAGATTTTTTATAACGGTGCGGTTAGCCTTTTGATATAACCAACTTAGTGTTGAACTAAAAGAACCTAGGATTTCTCCTTCAACTGAAGATCAAAAAAATATGTATTTGGGTAATAAATTAGCCTGAATAAAGTCTAAAATTATTGTCCTAGATTTGTTCTGAGTTGTTTTTCATGTCTGGGTTCTGCTAGCTTAACAGTAAAGGTAGCAGAACCCATGATTTTTTGAAAACTTGAGTCTAAACTGAGCCAAAATTATGGTGTGATCAGACTTTTTATAAACATTCGGTTAGCGGTTTGGTTCTGTCAGTTTAACGTTAAACTAGCAGAACCAGCGTTATCTCCCACGATTAAAGAAAAAAACGGGACTAGGGTTATAAATTAGCCTAAAATTGGCCTAAAATTATTGCAAAAGAATTTTGAAAATTCCAAAGTGGTTCAGCTGGCTCTGCGGGGTTGTTGCTTTATGCAATGTATTGTAACGTAATTATTTCTCAAAATAAACAATTTCATCATTATCATTACTGGATATTCTTTGATTGAGAACATGAACGAACGAGCTTGTGATTCATTGCTGAGATCAATTAAATTAGCCGACCCTCCTCTAGAACTAATACAAATACATCGACGTCGTGTTTTATGGCACCACGCATCCATATTCACGTGGCGCATTTTTCAACGTAAAAGCTGTGTCACTTCTAACAACATGGGTAAATCAAATTTACTCCTAGAAGGAATCCCCTCTGAAGCTTTTAATCAAAGAGACAGGATTTCTCGTGCCTCCGTTTTGGTGTCAGTGACAATGTCAAATGTCGCGACATTTGTAAAGCGGGATAATAATCTCTGAGACGGTTTTATATCCAGTTGATACTGGTTTTGCATAAATGATAAGTTGCATCAGCGATTTATGAAATCCTTTTGTTTCTCGAGTTGGATGAAAAATTACGTACCCGCTTGTTTTCTAGTCTCGCTACTTTTCCATAAGTTTGTTTTCAATGGTAATTGTTTATGTTTCCTGGGAAAATCTGCATTGATAGATAGATAGATAAATAAACTTTTTCTACGATAGTGCGTAAACTGAGTTTCAACGCATTGCTGACAGTGCGTAAAGTAATACTTTTTCGCACAAGTGCGTAAAAAATCATTTGTGCGTAAAATCATCAACTGTGCGTAAATAATTTTTCCTACGAGCGTGCGGAAAAGTAACTTTTCCATACGATTTTTCGTTTTGAAAGTTCTACTTTTCCGCACGATTTTTTCTCTTTAAATCACAATATTTTAATTCAAGATTGGTATATTGTACAATGAGCATGAAATAGTAGCTACCTACTCTACTATTTCATGCTCATTGTACAATATACCAATCTTGAATTAAAATATTGTGATTTAAAGAGAAAATCTTGCGTAAAAGTAAAAATTTTGCGTAAAAGTAAAAATCGTGCGGAAAAGTATATAAAATTTTGTAGTACGATCGAATTATTTTTTTCATAACAGATTCTATCAAAAACACTCATGTCGTCATTGAATATACAAATATTGAAAAATATAACGAAAATTGAACAGTAAGTACTCTCATCGATTTCAAAACAAAAACAAAAAAAAAGTAACTTCCCCAGGATTCAAACCACCTACCCCAAACCAGCGTAGAACGACTGCTCCCTTACTTTGCCAACTGAGCTATTTCAGATATTAATTTAATTGCTATAATACCATATCAAATCATGTCAAATTTTAAATATTACTATTTATTTTGATAATGTCTTAATTACTTTATATTTTGAAATTAATTTTATGAAAATTACGGAATATCGGAAAGTTATTATCAAACAATCGTTACTAGGTAGACTAGATTCGATCTCATATTATAAATCTCACGGAAAGATAAAATCATGCGGAAAAGTTACTTTTCCGCACTAGTACTGAAAAGTTACTTTTCCGCACGATTTTTATATTGTTGAAAATGAGGATATTTAGTACTAACTAAATGATCTATGTAACTATTCTGCCTTATGTGTCATTTTGTAGCATTATTATAAAATCTTGTTTAATAAAAACCTTTATTTTCTTAAATAAGATGGACAAAAACACTCGTAGGAAAATCATTGTACCTAACTCTTGCGGAAAACGTCTTTTCCGCCCTTGACGGCTTGCCCGAACTCCGCTCTGCGTCGTTCGTGCAACTGCCGTCGCGTGCGGAAAAGTACTATTTTCCGCACTTGTTAGGTAAATAACTATTTTCTACGACCGTGCGTTTTTACCCACTTTCCCGCACTCATTTTAGTTTAGAAAGTGTCACTTTCCCGCACTAGTGCGGGAAAACTCGCTTTCCCACACTAGTGCGGGAAAGTAAAATATGTCAATTTATCGTTATTAAATGTACATTTCATTGTTGCTGAGAGTTATTTGGAGGACTCCGTAGAAAAGAAGAAAACCATCTCGAATAAATTCTTTCATGTACTGGCAACTTGCAACCAATGCCGTCTCCGTCATCTTCATGCACTTTGCAATCTACGAGTGTTACTCTTAACAGCCAGTTACCACCAACTAACTACTCTGGACCGGCTATTCTGACGCATTTGCAGAATGCAACAAATTGTGTTTTCAACATTAATATTAATAATAATTAGTGGATTTTCATGGAATGTTTTGTATGTTGAAATAAAATATATATTTTCAATGTGCTTTTTGAATATTTATGCGGTCGTAGAAAAAATAATGTTCCTAATTCATGCGTAAAGTGTCTTTCCCGCCCTTGACTGCTTGCCCGAATTCCGCTTCGCGTCGTTCGGGTCAACGGCAGTCGCGTCCGGGAAAGTATCACTTTCCGCACTTGTTAGGAAAATAACTATTTTACACACTGTTCATACATTTATTCATTTTTGAAAAATACAGTATTTTGCGTCAAATATAACTCGGAAGTTTTTATTTGATAATACGATGACAATTCATATCATTAAACATTCAAATTAATGATATAATTGCTACAATTGGCAATATAATAACTGTCGAAGAAAAAACTTTTTCTACGGATGCTATACAATGTGCCACTCTCTCATCGCTTTCATACGTTCAAAACGAAAGATTTCTCACGCAGTGAGAAATATCCGCCAATACAGTGAGAAATAATTTCTCATAGTGAGAAATAATTTCTCACTGTTGTCACGATAACCCAAGTCAGTCATGACTGTTACATGTCAGATTGATATGACACGTTCTCCACGTTGACAACGCTACGCCGACGATTCGCGTGCCATAACCAAGTAGCCCATTGTTAGCGTTTCTATAACAACAAAACCGAAGCACTGCATAATTATTGCTGTCAACTTACCCAACGAAAATAGTTTTATTGTTATTTGTTATAATATAAACAGTTCAGATTCATTAAATATGGAATATAATGGATTACGAAGAGAGGAGTACCTTAATGATTAAAAACTGTGTTGATATATCAAAATACGTAAAACTACGTGCATTTTTAAAACGCAAATCTGAAAAATATGTTCCAAAACAGTCAAAAACATTAACTTCTGAAGAAATTCAACAATTTTTAAAAGATGCACCTGAAGTATTTGCTGAAAAAGGTATGAATTGAATTTTTTTAAATTGTTATCGGAAAATGAATGTTTGGTTTTGATTTCAGGCTGCTTTAGCTATTGGCCTTACAGAGGCATGCCGTTGTGATGAACTTCGAAAATTAAAAATTGATGACATAGAAGATCTTAATTCGGCCCTTTTAATAAAATTAACCGATACTAAAACCAAGGTTCCTAGAAATTTCACAGTCACAGGAGAATTCTACCAAATTTACAAAAAATATGTGAAGCTTCGACCATGCACAAATGAAACACGTTTTTTTTTTTTTTTAATTACAAAAATAGCAAATGTACGAAACAGCCAGTGGGGATAAATAAATTTGGCACCATGGCGAAAGCATTAGCGAAATTTTTGCAATTACCAATTCCTGAATTATATACTGGCCACTGTTTCCGAAGGTCATCTGCGACTATTTTAGTTAATGCAGGGGCAGATCTTTTAACTTTAAAACGCCATGGGGGTTGGAAATCCATCAATGTTGCTGAATCTTATATCGACAACTCCATAGCTAACAAAATGAAAATTTCAAAAAGTATAGTAGAATCCATTCAGCCTCCAGTGTCATTAGAACCTGAACACAACAATGCTGTGGAAGCTCAGTACGTTTCCCCATCAACTTCAACTTCGACCGCAGCTAATATTTCAATTACCGAAAACATGTTGAAACAAAACAACCTACCAGGAATTACTTTACAAAATAGTTCAAATGTAACTGTTAATTACTATTTTAAATAAAATATAAAAATGAGTTAATGACATACAAGTATTATTATATATGCATTTTAATTTTCAATACTAGAAAACAACGCATCCGTAGAAAAAGTACAATATACAACAAGTGAGAAAACGACATATTTCTCACTCGCCTTCGGCTCGTGCCAACAAACTTCTGCGCTCGTGAGAAAGATGTCGTTTTTCTCACTTGTACAAACTATTGAATGAAACACTTTCGTAAAGGACTTTTTTGTACTCACGTGTTTGTTGAACTCCGCTGCGCCTCATTCAACAAACTTCACGCTCATTAAAAAAAGTCCTACTTTACGAACTTGTATCATAAATAGCTATTTTGTACTGTCAAAAATACTTGACATGTCTGCATCTCTGTAGATGCGTAAATATTTACTTTTTTCACTGCCAAAATAAAATATAATAAAATAAACATGAAA
Source organism: Chrysolina oricalcia (assembly GCA_944452925.2). Taxonomy (NCBI): domain Eukaryota; kingdom Metazoa; phylum Arthropoda; class Insecta; order Coleoptera; family Chrysomelidae; genus Chrysolina; species Chrysolina oricalcia. The sequence goes on from OX101812.2 coordinate 65,005,467, forward strand.
TATTACTTTTTGAAGGATTTATTTTCAACAGAGTCAATTATTAATTGATTATTCATCATAAAACAATTTCATTTATTGGAATAATAATTGAAAGTAAAGTTTGAACAATTACTTCCAACATAAATTCCCGAAGATGTTCCATGTTGCTGCTGATCAGAAACGTTAGATATTTGTTGTAGAGTTGATTCCAAAATTTTATCAGATATTTCAATTTGTTTGGAAAAAGATGGACAATTCAATATTTTGTTAGAAATCTCAATTTTGTTATTCAAACTATCTTTTATATTCTTCTGCTACGGAGGCAGATTTCCAGCCACCGTGATTTTAACAATCAATATAGATCCAGCATCTTCAATGGCATCAATAGTTAAATGTAATAATTCTTCACGGCGACAAGCACCTCTGATACCCAAAATTAGGACAACCTACAAATTGAAAATATTGAAATGACTACTAATTTCACAAAATTATGATTATATCTGTACGAGCAACAAAGTCAAACAGTCAAACACGCGGTATGCCAATAAACCGTTTCTATAGTAACGACACAGAAAGACCACTGGATGCTGTGAAATTGTATTGGAAGTATTGATAACATTAAAAATAACATGTATGGAAAAAAGAAGTATTATTAAGTTATTTTGGACCTATTTTTTCCAGATAGGAATAATTTTTGAATACAATTTTACTGAAAACATGAAAACATTGAATACTATTTTCAAGACAACAGTCGTTTGAAAGCGATAACTTATCGTGACAAAAAACCACGCCTAGATGTATTGGAAGTATTTATTTTTACTTTATTTCAGACGATGTAAATTCACAGTTGAACAAAAAATGTTGTTTGTATTTCGTGTATAACGCACTTAATACAAAAACAACTGTTTTTGGAAACCGGGAATTAGGTAACCACTTTCCGGACGCTTTTTCTTTGAGAAAGTAGGATTTTTCCGGCCTAGTCCGGTAATTACTTACTTACCGAACTATGCCGGGAAGAATCACATCGTTGTTGTCATTGTAAATATGAAAATCTTAGTAGGTACGGTTTTGATAAATGCAGTTGATCATTACCATAGCAGCGAAATAAGGACTGACAGCTATTTGACATGAAATTAGTTGACATTTTGATTTTTGAAAGTTTGCATAGTTTTTGGTCGCAATTATCGCAATAAACCGTGGAAATTTCCAATGCAACAGCTGCTGCAACAGCACAATTATCGCCTAAAAAATCAAAGTCCAGTTACGAAAAAGTTTATGATTTGTTCACGAAATGGATGGGTAGGAAGAAATGCAAAACTGTTACAGACGATGTAATTTTGTCTTATTTGGCGCAAAAATCTGAAAAATACCATTTTCGTGGAGAAAAATGTAAACAAACATTCCCAAAGCTTGTCGCATTTTTCAAAAGGCAGAATGTTGGTTATGAAGCAAAGAAATCAGAAGTCTCAGCAGAGAGCAGATTATTAGGGAAGCAGGTAATGAAACATATCTAATGCTGAAGGTAATTTTAACAAATTATTACAATTGTCGGATATGAAAGTATCAACTTAATTTGCTTTATTTTCAGGTAGCAACAATTATTGGGTTAGCCAGTATGTGTAGACGTGAAGAACCAAGAATAATGTCAATTGATCTAATAAACGACAAGGAAGACATATTGGTTGTGAAATTACCAGATTCCAAAACACATATTGAGATAACTTTTGTTGTAATTGGGCAAGAAAACCTGAGGTTGTATAGGCACTGTTCATCTTTACGGCCATCCCATACTCCATATAATAGATTATTCGTGAATTGCAATAATGGAAAATGTTTGATTCAGCCTGTTCGTATCCACAGTTTTGGGAATCTCGGATTAAGAATTGCAGAATTTTCAAATTTACCCTTCCTAAAAATTACACAGACCAATTGAGGCCATAGCATTCGTCGAACATCACCGACGATATTAAATTTGCTGATAATGGTGGAAAAATCACAAATTTTAAGACACACGATGGCTATTAAATTCGCTGAAGGATATACAGGGCAATTCAAATTCGACCCCCACCATTGGGATCTCCTAAACTACAGGAGATACGTCGAAGCTCAAATTGGGGCAAAGTTGCGTATTCTGGTGCTTAACAAAATACTTGGAAACTTGGAAAATTCCGAGTATTTCCGGAAATATCGGGAAAAAACTGAAAATCGGAATTTTCGTTATTATTTTTTTCTATCGTTATTTGACAACATAGCTCAAAACCAAAAGTACATTTTTATTGATACTTTTTTTCAGCTACACGTTTTCATGTTCAGATTTACTATCCGACGTTTCGTCTTCTGGCATTCATCATCAACTTTTTTTTCTGTTATGGGCGCCATATTGTTTTTTTATACAGAAATTCTCATTCTGATTTCATTGATGTATAATTTGTTATGATTTGCACTTCTGAAACCACAGATATTAAAAGAAAACAACTTCATCTGAGATGGTCATGACTCCATCGAAAAATTTTGTTTAATAAACACTAGTTGTCAGAACTCATTAAACATCATAAGTTTGCACAAATACTTCAGTCGAAATGTCCTCATTCTCAAATGAAGAAAAACGAGATATGTTGAAACTTTATTATAAATTTGATAGGAATAGTACGAAAACAACACAAATTTATTTTGATTTATATCCGGAAAGACAACAGCCGGATAGAACATTATTCGGAATTTTGGGCAAATACTTGGCTGAGTACGGTGCGTTTCAAAAAACAAGAATGAAATCATGAGCTTGTAAAAAATGCACAAGTGTTCGAAATGATGGCCTTCCTCTTGAATACATAACCGAGCTCGTCGTCTCAAATTAAGAACAGCCCTAACAATATCCCTTCTTCTGATAGACCTGAATTGCGTGATGATATTGTCTCTAAGTTCATCTACTGTGTCATATTCTTGCTCTCCATAGATTCTGTTCTTTAAAGTGACCCACAAGAAAGTATCCAAAACTGTAAGGTCAGGTAACCTTGCCGGCCACCTCACTGGTCCAGAATTTCCTAACCACCTATTAGGAAATCTTTAGTGTAAATATTCGCAAACTGCTCTTTTATTGTGTGGAAGAGCCCCGTCATGCTGAAACCAGCAGCTGTTATAATTAACAAGGGGAAACGTATGCATAAGAAATGAGATCCAAGTATTCGGTCGTCATAAATTCCAGCCCACACATTCAAACGAAACCGAACTTGTGGTCTGACTTCTCTGAAGTGTCGTGGATTATTTTCACTCCAAATGTGCTCCTCAATTTGAAAAAGTACTTTCGTCGGTCCAAATAATGTTTTTCAAGAAGTTAATCTATTCGAGAGCCAGCTACAAAATTCCATCCTTCTCTCAGGATCACCTGAATGTAATTTTTGTGAAATATTTATCTTATAACATTTCAAACCATTTTTTTGAATTCCCTCCAAACGCTTGTCTGTGGCACATTCATTTCTGCCGAGACATGATGTGTTGATTTGGAAGGATCTGCATTTATCTAAAAAAGTACCAAAAATAATTATACTTCTTCGAATATGGAATGAACAATTATTTTACCTCGGCTAATAAGTTACGTCTAATATTTTGTTTCATTCTGCTTCCATATTTCATTCTTGGTGATATTACCGGAAATACTCGGAATTTTCCAAGTTTCAAAACAGTATTTTGTTAAGCACCAGAATACGCAACTTTGTCCCAATTTAAGCTTCGACGTATCTACTGTAGTTTAGGAGATCCCAATGGTGGGGGTCGAATTTGAATTGCCCTGTATAGTCAACATTTTGAGAATAGTGTGAGTAAAATTCGGTCCAAATCAACGAAACCGTTTTTGGTATATTCTATAGAAATAAAAAAAAACTGACGCACGCTGTATATAAATGAAAGATAATATTTAACGATTGAATTCATCAAAAATCTACCTTATCTTTTGTTCGATGATCAGTAGCAGTAAATAATTTTTTTTCAGTAAAAAAGATCTATCAATTGAGTTCAGTGTGGGGGTATAATAAAAAAAAAAATTATATTTGAAACACAGAAAGTCATCAAGAGGCAAATCATGATTTTATCGCTTATAATAGAATAATAGACTAAAATGTCGCACCAAAATATACCTTGTTGGTTCTGGAATAGTGCTAGAAAAAAAATCCCTAAAAATAATTTGTTCTACAATCATCGGGTAAAAAGGCTGCTGATAAAACAAGATGCTGGACATTTTGTCCAACAACTAGAAGTTGATCATCTTTCTCAGATATGATGGCAGGATGTTTTTTTTTATTTTGAAAAGTCTTCTTTTGATACGTATAATCTGAATATATCAAAAGTTTATTATTTTTTTTTGGATAAGAACACAAAGACGTGTCCACAAAGATTTACAAATACAGTTTTCTTTTATTTACTTATTCATAGGTTGTGTAATATTCCCATAGATGTCTCCTTATTCTCCAAAGAGTGTCATTCTGCTTTCGTAAAACAAGGTCTTCTCCATTTTGTAAAGACCAAGCCAAGTGAATGGTCACAAGTTCATTTTTAACTATGTTAATTGATTTGTCTTATTGGGGTTCTACCCCTATTTTCATATAAATCATGTAATTGATTAAAATGATATTCATGTCCATTTAAATTTAGTGTTTTAACCATTTTTCTCTCCCTACATTGTAAGTAAACAATATGAATTTTTTCAACACGTTGTTAACCTTAGAATATTTATTTCAGTGAAACATGTCTTTAAACTTTGTGGAGACGACTTTGTGTTCTTATACAAAAAAACTTGCTTCCACTTCGAGTACTCCCTTCTTATAACAGTTTATAAGTTTTTTTCTAATTATGCTAATATCAATGCATTATACAGGTCATAATGATGCGAACGCACGTCGAATGAAATTGACGTGACTTTGGTGTTTGGGTAGTTTTTGAATCGCTTTCCCCCAGTCTGAAAACGTGGATATTCCAAAGTAATAGGTTGACTCGTTCCGCATTCAAGTGACAAGCATAAAAACGACTTCAATCTTCCCGAATAAAAAATGCATCGGGCGCAGAACGTCTCTCCCAAATTACCTACATTCGTCTAAACTTTTACAGTCCAACGAAAAATTATTCATACTGTCGTTTTTTCTCGTCGAAATATACCGCTAGCTAGAAGTTATACCAATTAAGGTCGACTCCAAAATTTAATCCCCTTTGGCGTTTAATTAATGCCACTATGTTTCTCTGATTTATTTTCTTCGTTAGGAAGTCGCTATAGCCTAAATTAAACATTAACTAGCAAATTCACAAAAAGGTTTTGCTTACTTTTGGCTCTCGTTTAGCAGGGCTTAACATCAAAAATCCTACTAGAGATGAATATGAGACGGTATTACACATTTATGCATCGGCTTTCCTGAGTAGTTGATAATTTTTGAAATAGGAATACAAATGGAAAGTTTTCAGTAGATTCTGTTACAACAGACCAGAAAATCAACATATTCGTAAATTACGTCACTAGTGCGGAAAGTGACACATTTCACACGAGTGAGAGAATGTTGTCGCACTAGGCGCTAGCTGACTGTGACAATCCCACGAGTGGGAATTGGCACTTTTCACACAAGTTGTGTACGCTATTTTCTACGCGGGTGGGACATCATCTCAGAAATTTTGAAAAGAGAATTCAATTCTCCTTACAATCATCTAAATATTTTTTAATTTTGTTAAGAAATTTTTTCACAACTTCGATTTATTTGCCTTTCGAAATTTTCAAGTTGATGCCCCAGCGCTATCTGTCGAGTAATTGCAATGATACTTTTGTCAAAAAGTAGTATCGGTCATTCCCTTCAAAATATTTTTGGTTTCATTATCCCACATCAAACCGTTCAAATTTATCGAGGTATAAGTAGTAATCAGATCAGATTTGATTTTTCGAATTTTATTTACAGAAAAAATATCACCGAAACTGAAAATAATTGTGATGGTTGTAAAGCGAATAGAATTCTTTTTTCAACGATGAGACACTTGCCATTTAAAATTTTTGAGTTGATGTGCGCACCCTGTCGAGCAATCACCAATTTTTTTATTTCAAAAAGTAGTATCGGAGAAACCCTCCAAACGTTTTTTTTTTTCATGTTTGTACGTCGAACCGTTCAAAAGTTAACATACATAAAAAATCGAAAATAGGACCCCAATTTTTTCCAGTTTTAAAACAGTATATTACTTATGCAATGAGCACAAAATGATGCTCATTTTGCAGAGTGTGAAATTTGCAGTACGAGCCGAAAGCAAGTTCTGCATTGATTCGAGTACAAAATGGCCATTTTGTTGCGAGTTGCATACTATACTTTTTCTACAAAACGGAAAACAATTTCTTTGATCTACCTTCCATTCCAAAGAAGTACGTTGATACATATTCTTCGATGTTTTCAGTAGTAAATTTGGTGTAGTTACCTTCTCTGCTTCTATAATGTTCGGAAGTATCAAATCCAAGGGTAAAAATCCTGGCATCAGAGGGCACATATTAAATATTTATTCCTATTTCCAGCCATCATCATAATTCTTACAACTGCTCTTATTGATGCCCCACTATGTGCCCTCTGATGCCAGACTTGAGTCGATACCTGTGGGGATGCTTCACTATGTTTTTACCCATGGTCAATATACATATCAGTTTCCATTTCAATGAATGTAGTTTTTATAGCAAACAACTACGAAATTACTCGTTATCTACTGAAATTTCGACGATCGGCTGACATTTCATCATTTGTCGCTGGTCGTCATAATTTGACAAGCTAGAGTGGACCGAGACCTCACACGAAATATTCCATTTTACATTGTTTGCTTGTTTGCTTGGTAACTTGCCTAGCAACTGAATCAAAAATGATTTTTTCTACGACAGTGCGTAAACTAAGCTTTTACGACAATTCATATCATTAAACATTCAAATAAATGATATAATTGCTACAATTTGGCAATATAATAACTGTCGAAGAAAAAACTTTGTATGAAACACTTTCGTAAAGGGCTTTTTTCTACTCGCGTGTTTGTTGAACTCGACTGCGCCTTATTTAACAAACTTTACGCTCATACAAAAAATTCCTACTTTACGAAGTTGTATCATAAATAGCTATTCTGTACAAAATTTGATGTTTATGATTGAAGTTACGCTTATAAAATAAACATGTGTCGAGGTTGTCGTAGAAAAATTACATTTCATGTTGAATATTATCGAAGGCCTTAGTAAACTCAATTAGCACCAAGAATTATCATCAACACTCAGTTATGGTCGGCATTGTTCTTGGGAAGTGCTGAGCTCCAGTTTAAGGACTATGGAAATTACACCGCTTCAGTTCACTTAGCATGCATAATTCAAACACACACGACGAAAATATTAGTAGTTATTGTTGTGATTGTTCTGCGGCGAAATACTGTAAGCGCACCGTCAAAGACATAATTGGCTAATAAAACAGAGACAGGGCCATTTCAACAACTGCGAATCCAAACACCAGGGTTTTGAATGGAAAGCGGTGCGTGTACGGTCTCACATAATATTCTCTCCAAATTTGAATATTTTCATCATTTGATTTGATATTAGTATCCATACATCACTTTTGAAAATGTTGTTATAGGTTTGTAAATGTTTCATTTGCTACAGGGATACTCAAAAATTAAAAAAAGGAATGTTGACTTGAAATAATTCAACTTTCAGGAATTTCATTATCTGGCTGGATTCGCTTCTGGTTGGTTTATAATAATAAGGTATGCAAACATTTTTTACAGGGCGAGTCAGAAAGTTGATCGCCCCTGTATCCTTTATTTGAAAACATTTTATATACTTTGTACTGCATATTAGTAGATTACAGTAAATCAATTTGAAATATATATAATTTATATATGATATACAGGGCTATTCAAAAGATTTGTATGGAAGAAAATCCGGGAATCGATTTTTTTTGGAAATCCCCTGTAATTAAATATTTCCTAGGTGAATTTCTGTGATACTCTTATATTACCTTCACTTTGAGTTTGTTGATCGGATGTAGAAGTTTTGTCAACTTGCAATGATCAGTTTTTTTATCCCGACAATATGATAGCAAGCCTATCACTATTTCCTTTAAATACCCGTAAAGACCACGTCAAACTGAAGGAGAATGTAAATCAAAGGGTGCCCTACCTGCTATTAAAAAATCCCCTAATGAAAGACGTTTTCGAAACATTTAATTTTTATAAAAATTATGAATTTCTGCCCTTCTCAGTAGTTTTTTTGTGCCGTTGGTGAAACATTGTTAAATGATTATTTTACCTTCTACGTTACGAAAATACTCGGAACATTTCAGAGGGAGGCTGTGAGAAATGTTTTTATTAGAAGTTTTGGTAGTAGATTTTTTTTTCCATGAAGTTTAGCCCATCGTGGTGAAAACAAAATATACCCGGCTACTGCTGCACACTACATCAATAAATTGCCTTTTTTATGCTGATTTCAAAATTGTATAACACAAGAGATTTGTGATCGTAAAAAAAAGATAATGGACATTTAAAGTCGATATTCAAATTCTTGAAAAATACAATTTCGATACACCATGCTGCTAATATAAAGGAATATTATCAGATAGCTGAAACTCTAATAAATGAATTCCATCCCCTGATAACCATGCCTGGTATATTACTAACAGCGCAGGAAATATTAGATCAATTAGATTAAGTTAATATTATGACAACAAGAGTTCAAGTTGAAAACCTACATTTGAGGAATGGTCATTGGACTTTATTAAACCACTTTCACGAACCTGAATTTCCTCGTTTGGATTCACATTATTTGAAACTGCTGACTGGAATTTATCATGTTAACTTGGCAAAAAGTTATATTCACTACAAACTTCAAAGAGAAGAAACAAATATTCTTCAATTCCATGAAATGGTGGACGAGTCGGACATTTTACGAATGCGAGTTTACTCCAGGTTTCGTAATTCATGTAAATATATGTTGTGGATAGCTTTTCAAAAGTCAACCTTCGGAACTTCACTATTATTGTACTTGTAAGTCAGGATCTAGAACTTTAGGTACCTTCATGTGCTCATGTGGCCAGTGTTTTATGGTTTTTGAATTATGCCAGATACGAACAGAATGTGAAATATCCATCTACTTATCTCCCAAATGAAATGACTGATGCAGCTGCAAGGATGGTACCTACCAGAAAATACAGATCATAGTCCAGATACTGTGGACCTTTGAATTCCTTCAGTAACTACAGTTCGTTTCGACATGTTTACGTTTATTGTTTTTTACAATATCAAGATTAGCTTGAATTTATTTTATTTGTTTTTATGCATATCTCGATCATGGTCTAACATGAACAAAATCAAAAATACTGATATACATATATGAAGAAAATAATGATATGCTTGTAATCATATTGTCGGGATAAAACACTAATCATAGCAAGTTGACAAAACTTCTACATCCGACCAACAAACTCAAAGTAGAGGTTATATGAGAGTATCACAGAAATTCACCAAAGAAATATTTAATTACAGGGAGATTTCCAAAAAAAATCTGTTCTCGGATTTTCTTCCATACAAATCTTTTGAATAGCCGTGTATATCATAATTAAATTATATACAGTATTATGATAAAGTAATGCACACAATTCATAAAACGTACAATGATCACTTTTGAAAAAAATGCAAAAACACGTCAAACTGTTTTTTTTTATTCCGCATCTTTTGACATAAGTTACAAAAATAACACGTCAAAGTTAGTTTAATGGACTGTTTAGTTAATTGAAAAGTTATTATGAAACTTACTTTTATTTCGTTTTTTATTCATTTTCTCGTTTTTTTCCTTATGTAAGCCCTACTACAACTATTTTTCCCTTGTGTAAAAACACAAGCTCTATCACATAATGTAATAAAAATCTTAGCTTCCCATTAAAAAAATTTGTTGATGACGTCATAACTTTGACAACTTTGACGTGTTATTTTTGTAACTTATGTCAAAAGATGCGGAATAAAAAAAACAGTTTGACGTGTTTTTGCATTTTTTTCAAAAGTGATCGTTGTACGTTTTATGAATTTTGTGCATTACTTTATCATAACCCTATACAGTGACCGCCAAAAAGTATGTACCATATGGGAAAAAAATTTATTATTGGAGTATTGGAAAAAATATTCTGGGGAAAAGTTTGTGCATGTCTGATAACCTAAAAATCGATTTTGACACATGTCACGTGATCGCTAGAATGGCGGCAAATTGAAAAAAATTGCAATGCAAAGGCAAAAAAATGGGTAAGATGGAAAGATATAAAAAAAAGTTATTCGAAAAAGTCACTTAGAATTCAATTTTATACACAGAAACGAAGTTTCAAGAGAAAATTCAAAAAAATTGAAAATCTATTTAAAAATATAATTTTTTTTCTTATGAATAGCTTGACTATACTGAAACATTTGCATTTTAATGATAATGACAAAACTTTCTAATTTTCTCCACACCAGAGGGCACTAAATTAAAAAAATTGGTTTTTGCCAGAACCCTCGCTGTTACTTTGGTTCTTATCTAACAGTTATATCAGAATTCCAAGACTATTGTGTTGATATGGCAATCTAGAAACACCATGTTTCCTGATTTTAATCAAGTTTCAATAATAATGCTGTACGAGCGTTTTACTTTGCACATAAACTTTAAGAATCTTTAATTTGACGCACTATTTTCAAGTTTATGTGCGAAGTGAAACGCTCATGCACGATTATCATCGGAACTTGATTATAATCTGGAAATTACCATGTTTTTGGAGTGTCATGTCATCACAATGGTCGTGGAATTCGGATATAACTGTTAGATACGAACCGATGTAACAGCAAGGGTTCTGACAAATTCCCATTTTTTCAATTTAGTGCCCTCTGGTGTGGAGAAAATGAGAAAGTTTTGTCATTATCATTAAAATGCAAATGTTTCAGTATAGTCAAGCTATTCATAAGAAAAAAAAATAATATTTTTAAATAGATGGGAAAATTTTTTTTTTGAATTATCTCTTGAAACTTCGTTTATGTGTATAAAATTGAATTCTAAGTGACTTTTTCAAATAACTTTTTTTGATATCTTGCCATCTTACCCCTTTTTTTGCCTTTGCATTGCAATTTTTTTCATTTTGCCGCCATTCTAGCGATCACGTGACATGTGTCCAAATCGATTTTTAGGTTATCGGACATGCACAAACTTTTCCCCAGAATATTTTTTCCAATACTCCAATAATAAAATTTTTTCCCATATGGTACATACTTTTTGGCGGTCACTGTATAAGATGACTCAATGTCACGTACGTACTAACGTAAATAAAATTTTATTAAAAAAAGGGAAACATGTTTGCATATCTTATTATTATAAACCAACCAGAAGCAAATTGAGCCGGATATTGAAATTTCTGAAACTTGAATTATATTTTGTTTTCTTTTTTTTTTTGAGTAGGTACTCCTGTAGCAAATGAAACTGTCTCTCATGAGGGACTGATATTCAGTGTCATCAGAACACTATCACAGGAAAAAATTCTCGATACATTGAAGAAAATAAGAAATGCTTTTAAAAAATTGCTATTTTCCAACTTCAACACCCTGTTTCTTTGAAACTAGTCATAGGATTGAGTTGGGCCCGTTAACAATATTGTTCCAGAAAGTCGTCAACTACAATATACTAAGGATTCATGAAATTTCACCTAAGCCAGTTTCTCCATAAGCATTTAACAAAAAATCATGAACGAAGAAACAATTCACCTCATTTTGAGAGATCAATGAAAGGGTCTGGGTATGCAAGTATTTAAGCTATATGCCAAAATATACCTAATATTTGGAATCAGCTAGAATACAGAGCGTGTTCTGAAACAATAATCGAATTTTGCCATTTTCAAATGGCTAAAAAAAATTGAAAAATTTAATGGTCTAATAATACTTTTTGAATGGTAAATAACAACATAATTGAAATTACGCTATTCATTTTTCAAAACTAACCAACGAACAGATACTACCAACAAACATATTAAATCAATCTGACTATCTGAATAGATTGAATTCGAAAGAGATTTAATTTCAAAAGTTTTTCTGTAGAGAACATTTTCGCGTTCGATTTTTCATTACTCATCCACCGTGAGTCAACCTCTACTTCTAGAAACCTTGGAAAACATTGGAATAATAGGAGAACCCCTTCAGTTATTCAAAAGTTATATTTCGAACAGAACTCAAACTGTAAGAATTGGGAATGTGTGCGGCAAAAAGTAACCTATAGAATTTGGGGTTCCTTAGGGCACGGTCTCTCTCTATCTATATCAATAACTTGTACAATATAAAAAGTAGCGGCAAAATCATAGGTTTTGCAGATAACACGGCTATTTTTTACAAAGCGGCTAGCTGGCACGTACTGCAGATCGAAGTTGAAAATTATATTTCTCATATCAAACATTGGTTTGATCAAAAATTACTCATTATGAACTTGGAAAAAACTCAATACCTCCCATTTAGCTGCTATGAATCTAACCAACCAAAATTCAACTCCGTAGATATACGTGAGCGTGGAACGATTCATCGTATACTATCAGCAAAAAGTGTGAAATACTTAGGAGTCTTCATTGATGACCATTAGAGATGGGATTTTCATATTCAATAAACAATAAAAAAATTGCAGTTCATACTATATAAATTCAGATTTCTATCTGTCATATTATCTGAGAAACAGCTTAAAGTTGTTTATTTCGCACTTGTTGACAGCCATTTGAAATATGGGATACTGGCTTGGGGAGCAGCACTCAAAAACATAGAAATTTTACAACGTAGATTCTTGAAACTAATGCTACACAAAAAAAGATATTATCGTAACTGATCGCACCTATATAGAAACTGGAGTATTTGATTTGAGACAGGAGTATGATGAAACGCATGCATGAACACAACACACGTAAAAAAAATCCCATCCCATTTATGTCAAAATCAATCGGTCAAAGTTCTTGGCTCCAAAAATTTTCAATAATCTTCCGAATGAAGTGAAGCACCAGATTGGAAACATATCCAAAAAAAAATTGAGGGCATATATATTGGCCCGTCCTAGAATTTTTGTTCATAATTCAATAGAATATCCCTCATTTGATCCAAATTGGATAGTAGATGTCACTTAGTAATAAATAAGGACATTAGCATATAAGTTTCACACAATCATACACAAGTTAGCATTATTTACGAAGTTTATTTTTCATCGTCTATTGTTCATTGTTTATTGTATTTTTGTACTGTTCATTTCTAATGAATTAATAATAATAAAATGGATTAAGCAATCCAGACTTCTGCATTCAACCTATACAATAGGTATAATCGTCGGCAAGTCTCCAACAGAAAACAACTACTGCCCCCTACGACCATTGAATTATATCTGTTAGATTCTTGGCAAAGTATTCTACAGGAACTACTTTGCAATGTTCTCCCAATCTCAACGCCAAAACATGTCTCAACCCACACGAGGGAACACCTACGGACCGGTTTCATGGTTCCTTGCCAATCATCAGCGCAGGGTAGCTCACCCAACGCAATCGAAAAATATCTTGACCCCAAGATTCGAAGAGCACTCCGACTAGGTGTCGACTTCGTCTGAAGCCAAATAAATTCAGAAGAAAATATTTGATGACACTACTTGGCAGAAGCCCATTAAACTAATAATAAAATGGATTAAGTAATCCAGACTTCTGCATTTAACCTATACAATAGGTATAATCGTCGGCAAGTCTCCAACAGAAAACAACTACTGCCCCCTACGACCATTGAATTATATCTGTTAGATTCTTGGCAAAGTATTCTACAGGAACTACTTTGCAATGTTCTCCCAATCTCAACGCCAAAACATGTCTCAACCCACACGAGGGAATACCTACGGACCGGTTTCATGGTTCCTTGCCAATCATCAGCGCAGGGTAGCTCACCCAACGCAATCGAAAAACATCTTGACCCCAAGATTCGAAGAGCACTCCGACTATGGTGTCGACTTCGTCTGAAGCCAAATAAATTCAGAAGAAAATATTTGATGACACTACTTGGCAGAAGCCCATTAAACTAATAATAAAATGGATTAAGTAATCCAGACTTCTGCATTTAACCTATACAATAGGTATAATCGTCGGCAAGTCTCCAACAGAAAACAACTACTGCCCCCTACGACCATTGAATTATATCTGTTAGATTCTTGGCAAAGTATTCTACAGGAACTACTTTGCAATGTTCTCCCAATCTCAACGCCAAAACATGTCTCAACCCACACGAGGGAAGACCTACGGACCGGTTTCATGGTTCCTTGCCAATCATCAGCGCAGGGTAGCTCACCCAACGCAATCGAAAAATATCTTGACCCCAAGATTCGAAGAGCACTCCGACTATGGTGTCGACTTCGTCTGAAGCCAAATAAATTCAGAAGAAAATATTTGATGACACTACTTGGCAGAAGCCCATTAAACTAATAATAAAATGGATTAAGCAATCCAGACTTCTGCATTTAACCTATACAATAGGTATAATCGTCGGCAAGTCTCCAACAGAAAACAACTACTGCCCCCTACGACCATTGAATCATATCTGTTAGATTCTTGGCAAAGTATTCTACAGGAACTACTTTGCAATGTTCTCCCAATCTAAACGCCAAAACATGTCTCAACCCACACGAGGGAACACCTTCGGACTGGTTTCATGGTTCCTTGCCAATCATCAGCGCAGGGTAGCTCACCCAACGCAATCGAAAAATATCTTGACCCCAAGATTCGAAAAGCACTCCGACTATGGTGTCGACTTCGTCTGAAGCCAAATAAATTCAGAAGAAAATATTTGATGACACTACTTGGCAGAAGCCCATTAAACTAATAATAAAATGGATTAAGCAATCCAGACTTCTGCATTCAACCTATACAATAGGTATAATCGTCGGCAAGTCTCCAACAGAAAACAACTACTGCCCCCTACGACCATTGAATTATATCTGTTAGATTCTTGGCAAAGTATTCTACAGGAACTACTTTGCAATGTTCTCCCAATCTCAACGCCAAAACATATCTCAACCCACACGAGGGAACACCAACGGACCGGTTTCATGGTTCCTTGCCAATCATCAGCGCAGGGAATCTAACAGATATAATTCAATGGTCGTAGGGGGCAGTAGTTGTTTTCTGTTGGAGACTTGCCGACGATTATACCTATTGTATAGGTTAAATGCAGAAGTCTGGATTGCTTAATCCATTTTATTATTAGTTTAATGGGCTTCTGTCAAGTAGTGTCATCAAATATTTTCTCCTGAAATCATTTCTATTGTATTATTATTGTTTATACTTTTTTACATACTTTTTTACATTTTTTACATTTAGCTTTTTACATTTCACATTGTACGTTTTAGATTTTACACTTTATCTTTTACAATTTAAATTTATTATCTTATATTTTATATTTCAACTTCAACAATTTATATCTTACCTGTTACATTTTACATATTATATTTTAACTTACATTTCATAATTTATATTCCACATTGTACATTTTATATTTAATAGTTCAGTTTTTCACACATAAGATATCTTCGCGAAACAAGTGCTTGGCTAAACATCTTTATTCACTTTTATCATCCATGTATTTGTATTTTGTATTTGTGCTAATTTTTTGAGTGAATAAAGTTATATTATTATTGTTATTATTCAGTAGATTGCATAACTCTTGCGAGAATCATACTTTCTTATTTTTCTACTGCGTCTGGAGTAAAAATTTTTTATTCTGAATCTTCAGGCTCAGAAATACCAAATGCTTTCATCATCCCATATTATCTGAATAATATCAATAAGTATTTTCATTCCAAGAACTTTTAAAATCAGATAATTGATTCGAGATGAATGCAATCACTGGAAACAAAAGAGCATGTGAACAAGTTCTGCATAAAGTGTAGTTTCACGAAGAGTCTCACGAATATAATTTTTCGAATATTGAAAATATTGTTTGACTCGAATCCAGTATAGCTTTGTTTGTTTATAGTGGATTCATAAACTCAACTAAACTAAGAATTACCAATAAGCAAGAAGGTGTTTTTAAAATTCAATTAAAAAATGAAGAATTAAGTTCAGACTTGACAAAGGTTTTGACTAGTATAAGACAAGTGTCCTCTGAGGTTTTCAAGATTGGTTACATAAAATTTGAATTACTATCATTTTCGTAATACATATATTCATAAAATTTGGGTACAAAGAGTCTAAAAAGCAATAAAATGTACGGCCAGGAACAACAGTGCACAAGAAACACAACAGAAAATAATTAAATTTTTTTGAATGTCACTGAATCTGTGCTGCTGTATGTAACACCACTTGAACAAGCTTTTCCATTGCTTTTGAAAATTCTGCATTTTGCATTCATGTTTCGTTTTTCGAATGAGTATTGATTGTATTTTGAGAGGGGATGGTGAAATGAATACAATATTCAATTAGGTGAGTTATCAGAAAGTTTCCGAAACGTTCATTATCCAGAAGAAACGAAATCTTTTTCTAATTTATCTGCACTTTTAGGTACTGGGAGAAAATTATAATTATAAAGATAAAAGAAACTTCCAGCTGTATTTTTCGAAGTCAGTCATAATTTTAGAGTTTCGCTCTTTATATGAAGTTATCTTATAGTTAAGATCTAGTATAACTTCAACAAAGGTGTTGTAATTCGAGCATTTCTTATAAGGCAAATACGGGTACCATATTTAATCTTTTCGAGTTCAAGCCGGGAAACGAAACTTTTCGTATAAAGCAAACTCCTTCAACTTCTCCCTTTATCCTCTGTTGTTCATTCATTTATTTCTCTTTTAATTTCATTTTCATTTGCAATATGTATATAATAATCACACAGAAACTGCTATTTGACGTATATGGAAAGAAGATAGGGGCAATTTTTGTCGACTTCGTGCAATATACAGGGTGTAATACAACACCTTACACTCTTGTGAATGACGGGGTGTATTATAAAGCATGTAACGAATTACAGTTGTTGAAAATTCGAATAAAAATGTTAGAAAAATTAAATTTGGTTTCTAAAATTTGCCGACTTTTGCGAGTCGCTGTATACCAAATCTCAGCTGACTGGATTAGAGCCAGATTCTCAAAGTTTATTGATATCATACGACTCATTGTATGTATTCTTACGAGTTTGAACTTGTCTGGTATGAAAGTTAGCTTATTTGTTTTGACTGAGTTTCTAATTTTGAGAAAAGGGCAGATAGACGCTGGACTTAGACGGTAAGTCAGGTGACGATGAGGCACGCCCTGTCTTAACGTGTCTATTCGCAAATAAAATTGTATCGCGCTGCGGGTTACATGGTTAAAGAGAGAGTAGTACATATAATAAAATGTGCACCCTGTATTGTTTATTAATTCAATTCATTTCCATCATTTTATTCGCCTGATTCATTTCATTCATTTTATTTGTTTTAGTCATTTTATTCCTTTTATGCATTTTATTCGTTTAATTCATTTTATTCATTTTGTTCTTATTAGTCATTTCATTCATTTTATACATTTTATGCATTCATTCATTTTATTCATTTCAAACATTTTATTCATTCCATTCATTTTATTCGTGTTATTTTTTAAAATCTTATTAATTTTATTCATTTTATTCATCTTATTCTGTTGCAATCACATATAGAAAATTATTTCGAACACAAAAAAAAATTCAAATAAGGATACCATCAACTTTTCATAAATATTCGAAGAACATCCACATAAAAGCTTTCATGTGAAATCCAAATTAATTTTTTTTTCATCCTGTGGTCATTCAAGAAGAAGATCGTGGAAACCAAGTTGTATTATTATTCGTGAAATTTTTAATGTTTTGAGCTTCCAAAATATCTCCATAGGCAATAATTCTGAAGCAACATTATTTTGAAGTGAGCCTTGAGAAACAAATATTATGAAAACATGTAACATTAACATTTATAATTATTATTACTTTCCGAAGAAGAAAAGGATTGAAACAATTATTTATTCATTTGAGTATGCATGATAATGGGAAATACTTATACGATGTTTTCTTTTCCAGGTGAGTTATACAGTTATCCATCCACATTACAAAATACCGCAAAATACTGAGTGAGTAGCTAAATTATATATTTTTTTTATTATTTTTTTTTTCATTATTCGGGTTGCTGCCATATTCATGCAAAACAAACAATTCATGAGGAGATCCATTATTGTGAATTATGAGGAGTCTACTATAAATATGAAATTAAGTAATGAAATATTTTTAAAGATTAGCTTTTATTCAATTCTACTAAAAAGAGGAAGATAATTTCTTCAGATGTGTGAAGTAGGTTATTATGTAAGAGATTCACAAGCTTGCCGCGTAAAATTTTCAGTTTGAATACAAAATCGACAAGCTTTCGAATCTGTTACTCACAGAATAACCTACGTCACACATCTGAAGATATTATATGTCACTTTTTACTGCGTTTGAATAAAATCTTTTCTTTAAAAATATTTTTCGACGTAATTTTGTTTTAAATTCTTCATTTATCAAGCAAAATGTATAGCAGCCGTTATCATGGATTTTTTAAAGTTGACAATAAAATCATAATATTCGAAGTCAAAAACCATCATATACCAATTTTCAATAAACCCGAACATTAATAAAAAACTCGTCCGCCATATTGATATTTTGAATTTTTACAATTAACACGTTGACTGCTGTGCTCATTTTTTCATTTTTGGTATCAGAGCCGAAGCAAAATCGAAAATTTTGTCCCAGAAACCATTATGGACTCTATGTAGGTACAGCCTACAGAAGATAGTTGAATTTTTCGGAAATTGAGACTCTGAGTTCAGTATTCATCTTCCAAAAATTCGTTGTTTTTACTGATTTGTCTGCCACGCCGACTCGGTCTGTGCGTCGAATGAGAACAATTCGCAACGCAAACTTGTTACTGAAGCCGTCTCGGTCTGTTTTCGCGATATTATCGACAATAATTTAGACCGATGGCTTCAAGAACAGTTCAATTGGCTCGGTCCCATAGACCGAGTTGGCCTGGTGTATCAACCTCAACCTCGGTCTATGAGACCGAGGTGGCTCACCAGAATAATTTTTCCTTGGTCTCATAGACCGACATGGCAGTCAACGTGTTAATAATCCTCGACCCCAAAAATCGCCACAGAAATCTTGAATATAATCGGACTAATCACAAAACTCGTCCACCATCTTGGATCCGCCATATTGAGTATATGATTTTTGACGAAAAATCTCCTTACTTACCAATTTTGAATCGAATCAGACTTCGATAACAAAATTCGTTCGCCTTGGAGATGCCATATTGACAGATTTTTCTTCTTGCTAGTTCGATGTATTGAAAATTAAAATAAACAACCTAAAATACCTAATAATTAGGGTAAACCCAAAGAGACGATCTTTGAACTGTAGTTACGTCGTTTATTCGAATTTTCGACAAATAAATAACCTGCGGGGAAGAATAAGCCATCCTGAATCTGAGGTTAGCGATATGTTAAGCTGGACTAGGTAATTCTTTATTCAAATTACAGCTGAAAACGAAATATTTTATGTATTCTATTCTATTAAGGAGGGGGTTGTCAATACACTGCGACCTATGAGGTCTTTTGTGTCCACTTCTACTGCCCAGCCATTCAGTATATTCCAACGACTAGAGCATCTCCTTCAGTCTTATGGAATTTAAAAAGTTCAGGATATCCGAAAGCTTCAGGTATCTTACCTTCGAAGTTTGCAGGGTAATTTTTTCTTCGGTTTCACTGTCTTCCTCGCGAAATCCGTATTCTTCTTCCTCCACTAATCCCATTTCCTTAAGGAGTCCTCCCATCCAGTAGTGCTCTGTTAGAATTTCCGTAAGTATTCTGAGCTCATTTTAACTCTTGCAGGGAAGTCATTTGATCTCTTCTGGATTTAGTTTCCCATTAATATTTTGGGTAGCCTCATTCCTTTTGATTCTATCCAGTATTGGAATCTTTTGTTGTGTTCTCCTTTTCCAAGTTCAGAAAGTGTTGTGCTGGTACTCATTCCGCAGAAGGGTTCAGGTCCCAAAAATGATGTTTTACCTCCTTTTTTCGCCAGTAGGTACGTCTGCTATTTCATTACCCTCCACTCCAGTGTGTCCCGGAACAGTGTTGTTCTTAACTAGTTCATTCAGTTTTTCTAGGCACTTCCACACCACCTTGGAGTTGATCACATGGGAGTTCGGGGCATAAATGGCTGCTTTCGGAATATTTGGTCTTAGGCCCATATACTCCTATTCCAGTTCTTTTTGTTGTTCTTTCTGGATTGTTGTCCCTTTCTCTTTTGCTACTCAGTTTTGTGTTGAATTATTTCACAAAGCTAAATTTTTTTGTCACCTCATCTTGGGGCGTAACTCAGGTTTAGGAAGAGCCAAAACTTGCGTCTGTTCCACTTAATAATAATAATAATAATCGTTTATATTCCATCAGATAATTTACAAAAATTATAGGAATAGTCAATTTGGTGGGAAAAGTCACGAGAAGAACTTTCTTACACTATAAAAGCATTTCTCATATAAAAATTTCTTAACCTACTTTTGAACACAGAAATAGTAATACTTCTTTTAATCATATCAGGAAGATGATTAAACATTTTCAGTCTAAGATAGTTTGGAGAGGCGGATGATATTTTGAATTTGGCGTAAGTGTGGAACACCCAGTATATGGTGCTTCACACGAAACGATACGTTGACGAGACAGCGCACTCCTATTTTGACACTAGACTAATCAGGTGTCGAAAACAAAAGATAAGCGCTGTTAGGTCGTCGTACCTTGAATCCTTCTTCGAGCGGCTGAAGAAAGCTTCACTGATTTATTTATGGTTCGTCACAACACGTAGTATAGAATGCTTGTTAATATGAGAGGAGAAAGAAAAGTCAAACATTGATATAACTAAAATTAATTTATTTAAAGATAAAACGAAAAACAACGATTTAAATTCTCGGTGGGAATAAACATAATTTCACTTTGTATGTAGTAAGACCGTTAAACGTGTGAACAACATGCAAAACTCACTGCAAGGGTATACAGTGCATCAAAACAATATTTGTTTAAAATTATAAAATGAGTGAATGGTACACAAAACAACATCAAAAATAAAACATGAAACACTAGCCATTCTTACTGAGTTTTAAAACGAGAAAAAGAATGGCATAATTAATCTTAAAATGAATTGTCTAGTGACAGATAAATAACTGGAGACTCGTTTTGTATCGCCCGGTGCGGGTCAAAACAATTTATTAAAAGAAAACGGTAAAAACGAATTTCTTACAAAAAGAGTCTACAGCAAAAGTCATTTTTAAAACGTCAGAAATATGCAAACAGAATCGATAGTAAAACAAAAACAAATATCTGAGACAAATATAAAAAGGAAACTTCAGTTCATTATATAGTCGAAAATGGGTACGAACAGATGTGACAAATATTTCTTCACGGGAATATATGGTCATTGACCTACTCACATAAGATAACCATCATTGAACGTAATACACCAGATGTGAGAGGGAACGTCGCGTGTCCCCGGTTCAACACGATTTATGATGGGACGGCGCCTTCAGGTATTCCAGAGATATTGCGAATTTTCATTGAAGGGCGTAGAAACACTGTACTTAATATTGTGATCGTAGAACTTCACCTTTCTTTACTTAGGTACGAAGAGCACTTGTTTTGTTTTCGATATAAAAACTCGACGTTTATTCTTCACAGAAACTAACAGATTGAAAAACTATATACTTGGGTACACAGATCCATATGGCCGTAATTACTTTACTTAAGATTGTTGCAGGCTCTGATTTTGCCTCAACAATACGCCATTTCGTAACGAACTGTCTCAAACTACATATTGAAATAAAAAAACGTTTTATTCTGGACATCACTGAACGAAACGTCTAGTTGACGACTACAATGGAAAACCGTCGATTCATTCCTACGACTAGGAATTAAAAACCTCGGAAATGACTTGCGAACTGATAATTAAAATTCGCGAAACATTCAATCTTTTGCCCGGAACTAACTAGATACCGAAGAATACTGGACCGATACTGAAATGATACTGAAAATACATACGTTTACGTGTCTTTTTATACACTCATGAAACTATAAATTTTAATATAATGAATAATAAACTAACACAATAGTGACATTAGTTACGGCTATTAATAACACTTTAATAGTCATTTTCTCATATATCATAGTGCTAAATCGGTTTTCTGACATTCTAAACGGGTTAAAATTGATATTTATCGACAGAAAAATGTCAAAAACGCGTGTTGCAATTATATTTATTACACCTATAAATATATCCTCGTGACTTTTATAGTCAGTGAATTCCTAAGACAATAACAACTTTTGTCTTTGGCCATCTGTGCTTCCGATGACTAATACATTAACACGTGCACACAAAAGATTTTTACATTCTTTTGGTAGGCATTTATTATTTTCAACATGTGGTCAAACTGAGCCACACATTGGATTTTCTCACGTACTTTCAAATTAAAACTGATTTTTATTAGAAATATCTTGATTTCGCGAATTCTTTTATTTTCTGAGGTGCAAACGTGCTTTGATCATTAGATCCGTTATCGGGGGCTTCGCTGGCCTCCACATAAGGGATATGGTACAAATCTCTGTTTCTTGTATTGACATTATGAATATTACTATTCCGTAAGAAAAATTGTTTGTTCTGGAATACATATACACACATTTCAAATATAAAGACACATGGCAGTGGTAAAAGTTTATATTTGACAAAAAATTCTCTGCATGAGACCTCCTTGGATATCCTAGCTATGCATCGTACAATACGTTTCTGTGCAACGAATACGTTTTTGTTCATTGTAGAGTCGCCCCAGAGACATACACCATACCTCAGTCTTGAGTCCACCTGAGCATGATACAAATTTAATAACTGATTTGTTTCCAACACAAAACGTAAATTCACGAACAGATACGTTAAAGAATTCAATTTCGAAACTAATTGTTTACAGTGCGCTTTCCAGTCCAAAAACTCATCGAAATGAATGCCCAGAAATTTTATATTGTCGAGACTACTCTGTAAAATATGATTATCAAAATCAAACTTCAGTCGTGGAATTATATTCTGGCGATGGTGAAATTGAACAATTTGGGTCTTATCGACATTGAAGAATAGGTCATTATTATTGAAATAATCGGATGCAAGTGCAATTGAATTGCTACATTTTTCGACCATGGTATCTTGATCAGGAGCAGACACAATCAACGAAAAGTCATCTGCATACGCAGTAAAGTGAGTTTCCTCGAGAGCCGTTTCAATTCCATTAACATATAGTAAAAATAAAATTGGCCCCAATTTAGACCCTTGCGGGACACCTATATTGGTAGAAACTGACTCGGAGTTGATTTTAGTTATTCCATTATTATGGCAGTATTGCAAAGAGACGTATTGTTCACGATCTTTCAAAAAGGAAGAAATCCAATTCAAGGAGACCCCTCTAACACCATAGTTTTCCAGAGATGACAAGAGTTTAGTATGATTGACACAGTCGAATGCCCTGCTTAAATCACAAAATATTACAGAAGGGCACTCGCCTGCCTCAATAGAATCAATGATTGAATTAAACAATGATACTAACGCCGTATTGGTTGATTTATTTGTTCGGAATCCATGTTGGTTTTTACTTATGATGTCGTTTCTGTCGATGAAATTTATGAGTCTATCTAAAAATGCATATTCAAATACCTTGGAAAATGAGTATGGGACAGTTACTATCCTGTAATTTTTCATCATCTTTGGATTGTCTTTTTTGTGTATCGGAACGACTTTACCTTTTTTAATGATCTTAGGAAAATTACCTTCAGAGAATGAGAGGTTGATTAGAATTGTTATGGGATATATTATTGTAGGAAGCATTCTCTTTAGTAAAAATAATGGTACTTCGTCTGGGCCAGAGGACTTCTTGTTTTTCAATCTGTTGAATAATATGGTATGTAATTCTTGTTCGGTATAAGGTTGAAGGAATAGTGTATGTAAGTTAATGTTATTATTAAAGAATGTTTTCGTTGTTGTATTACTGTGGTCTATTTTATGTACGATTTGACATGGTTCTTTTATAAAAAAATTATTAAGCTCAGTTGCAATGGTTCGAGGATCTTCAATTGGTATTCCATCTTTTTCAATAACAATATTTTTTGGTTCGCACTTCCTATTGGTCAGTTCAGAAACTACACTCCATGACGCTTTCGACTTATTGTCGGATTTAGCAATTTTGTTTTGATAGTATTCTTTTTTAGTTTTATTTGTTAAAGAAATGTGATCTTTTTTGGCCTTTTTGTACACATCAGTTAGCGATGGGTATATATTTTTGAGTCGCGCCAGTTCTTTAAGAGAAGAGCTTGATGTAATAACAGAGTCGTTGACCCATTTTTTTCTGTCTTGATTTTGATAGATTTGCCCTTGTGCTAGCTTGCTTTCCCCTTACGTGATGGTCAGTCTCACTATAGACGTGTACATCCACTTCAGGGTCTTGGGGTTGCATCACCAGTTTTTTCTCGCAAAGTTTCTATACACCATTAGAGCTTTCGTGGCTTTGTTGGTTACTTCTTTTTTGTGCTTATTATCTAGTATTAGTCCAGATATTTGACCTCTTGTTTATCATCGACCACCGCCGCGCCGTTGGGTTTGACAGTTTGTGTCTTGTTTATTCAGGATTCGCGCCAAGTTGGCA
This sequence comes from Chrysolina oricalcia, assembly GCA_944452925.2. Classification (NCBI taxonomy): domain Eukaryota; kingdom Metazoa; phylum Arthropoda; class Insecta; order Coleoptera; family Chrysomelidae; genus Chrysolina; species Chrysolina oricalcia. The sequence continues at coordinate 65,030,176 of OX101812.2, forward strand.
CGGAAGGAAGAATTCAGCTGAAAACTCCGTTAATGTCAATCAAATCAAAATAAAATCAAATCGTTTATTTAACTACGTTATGTAAAATACATACATTTGTAGCAGATCAGGTAAATCATACGCGAGAATACATTCTCAATTGGTAAAACACAGTAAAAACAAAAATCATGACAAAACAATGTAAAAATTTGTAGAAATAAAATATATACATAAAAAGCAACAACACTTATTACGACACTGAAGTTCAAAATATACAAAGCAACAACACTTTTTAAGACACTGAACTGCATAAAAACCCACATGGATAGTGATAGATCATTCATCTAAATTAGACACATCATAGTCCAAGTATTCATCCACCGAGTAATAATTGAAAGTTTCAAAATGATTTTTTATCTTTCTTTTAAGAGAATTTTTTTCCATTTACGTGGTATTTTATTAAATAGATGCAAGTTCAGATAATTACGTTCTGAAATTGCAAGCTTGTACCTTGGAGGTCTCAAGTGGTCAGCTTCTCTAGTTGAGTAATTATGAAAATGATGATTTTTATCAATTTCATTGTTTCTTTTGTGTATCTCTAGTAATCTTTGATAAAAGTAAATAGAGGGAAGACACATTATTTTGAATTCTTTGAAAAATTCCTGACACGGAACATTGTATGGGGCATGAGCTAACAAGCGTATGGCACGTTTCTGTTGTCGAAAAGCCCTTATAGAGTGCGGGGAATTTCCCCATAAAATAATTCCATAACTCAAATGGGAGTGAAATAGTGCATGGTATGCTGATAATAAAGTATATAGGAGGCTTCACTGAATTTTTGAGACGCCTCAGCAAAAATAGTTGGGTGGATAGTTTTTTGCTTAAAACCTCTATATTAGGCTGTCAACTCAAGCCTTCATCAACAGATCTTGATTCTGTTATGTTTCTATTGGATGAGATTATAAGCTTTTGTGTTTTCCCCTTATTGAGATTCAGATAATTTGCTGTGAACCATATATCTGCGTTCCTTTCAATACTAACTGTCGTTTCGGTAAGTACGGATAACTCTTTGTGGGATTGAATCAAAGTAGTATCATCAGCATAACACACACAGAAAACTGGAGATATGAAATGAAAGAAGTAATTTAGATAAATGATAAATAGCAGTGGCTCCATCCAGCACAGAGCCTTGAGGCACACCATAGTCGACATTTCGATATTTTGAAGACACATCTTTTAGGTATACTGACTGCATTCTATTTTTTAGGTACGATCTAAAAAAGTCGAGGTGCCACACCTCTTATTCCATAATAGTTCAATTTTTCCAGGAGTAGGTCATGTGAGACACAGTCAAAAGCTTTACTAAGATCACACATTGTTATTGAAGTATGCTCGCCTTTCTCAAGTTCTTTAACTACACCTTGTACGACTAGAATATTAGAACAGAAGGCAGTGATTTCCCTTACAAGGATTTTGGTTATTTCCAAATTCTCGATTTTTCAGCTGAATTCTTCTTTCATCCTTCCGTGCCAACTCTTAGCGCGAATCGTAAATGAACAAACACAAACTGTCAAACCCAACGGCGGTGGTCGAAGATAAACGAGAATGTCCGATGAGCATTAATTTTTTACTCAACTCAGACGCTAGTGTCGATCAACTGTTAGCTAGTAACGTTTCATTTTCAACGTTACGAATTTACATCTAATTTCTAGCTCTGCCCCGCTCACTCCTATATAGATTTAGCTGTAGACGCGCAGGTCAATTTCTCGGAGCCCGCTTCACAACGGACGTGACGTACCTGGGTAGTTTTCGATGTCGAATAATTCTTACTAACACCATCCTACACCGTCAAGGTTACGAGTGGCGGACTATTATCAGTGAGTTATCTGTTGTTATGATAACTCACATCGTTTGACTTAGTTTGTTCTGGTATTGTTTTAAATCTGTTTTGTGTAATTTAGTATTGTCTGTCTTCGAATTTAATTGTTACAGGGTCCACAAAGTAAGTGAAGTAAAACGTACTAAAACGTACTTCGGTAGAGTGTTTAGAGTCGGTACGTTTGGCTACACTGTAGTTTGAAGTCACCAATGGAATTGGTAGTGGGACTTCCGTGTTAGAGCAGTCTATCAGAAGCTGTCGTGTTAGTAGGAACTGGATGAAAAAGTTATTGTGAAGAGCCGTAGGTTCGTGCATTCAAGTAAAATATCTGAGGATATCTAGTGACCTTTGTGTCATCCCATGTCGGGGATCCTTGATCTTGTTGCTGTATGGTAGTTTTGGGAAGCGTTGTGGTTTTTGGAAGCGTCGTTGGATTTGGAGCGCTGTTCTGGAACCTTGCTGGTTTTTTTTTGAAGATAACCTTCTCAAACCCCTTGAGGGGATCACCATCACATAACTCATCTCGTCGTCCTACAACTGTCGTATTTTGTGTGGAACCCTTGTTAACAAGGGTTTTAGTCCGAGGCCAAGTTCTTGTCCGAGGCCGAGTTCTTGTCCGAGGCCGAGTTCTTGTCCGAGGCCAAGTTTTTGTTCGAGGCCAAAGTGTTTGGGTGAGGCCTACGTTTCTATTCGAGGCCCAAGCTTTTGTTGGAGTCCTACGTTGATGCTGGAGTTCTACGTTTTCTGTTCGAGCCCAAGTTTTCCTATGTGATGCCTACATGTCGACATAGAGGCTCATATTCTTGTTGAACCGGTAGTACGTTGAGAAACTATATTTTGGAGTCCTATCAGACTCATATGGAAGCTGTAAGTAGCTGTTAGAGACTGCAAGTCCAGAGAATTCCTGTTCCAGAGTCCTTTTCGGATGAATAAAGTCCATATACCAACAGCTAAGTGGTTAAAAACTGTGTGAAATATCTTTATTATTTTATTCACTAGTCAAATATTATTTTGAAGGGTTGAAACCTTTATGAACTTTCGTAAAGTTATATCTTAAGAAGGTAAATAACATACTGGTATTCAAAGGTACTTTTTGTTGTAAAATATCTGCGGAAAGCATCATATACAAGCGCACGATTTGCGCATAATAAACCTCTGCCAATGGATCCATTCGCCGATGTCCCTTTATAATTTGGTAATCTTCAGAGGGTGCACTTTCCGTACGGTGTAAATATTTACTCACTCACTAGGAATTTATTTTTGTGTTTATGAAACTAATTTAAGCATTCCGTTTCATAGTTATACCTTGGATACCGAAAATAATAATAATACATGAATTTATCGTAATTGCCAAACACAAACATTGTCAATTTAATTCATCATATACATTACCGTTGGCACAAAAATTTTTTTCGAACCATATAACTTTCCATAAATGTACAGGGTGTGTTGTTCCAAATTTTAAATATACAGGGTTATAGTTTTGGGAATTGGTCTTTCCTTTTTCCGATTTCCTAGTTCTTTAGGAGGAAGCCAGTTTCGAACCTGCTGTAGAAGGGAACTAGGTGGTGCCCACAATTATTTTTTTACAGGTAGGGTGAATTTGTTTTTCTATTAGTCACCTAAACGCTCACCTGTAGTTTTACCCACGACCATCTCCACTTCGAGCGTAGCCGCGAGCATGCAGGGATTTTTGAGCGTCGATCCCCGAGACAAACCTTTGTAAACGAACCAGTTGGGGACATATTACTGAGTAAGGAGTATATGTCAATTATATAATCAGTATCACAAAAGGATCGTTACAAGCTCCAGATTAGTCGAGAGGCCACTCCTCCTTGTGGACATCTTCTGCTTGTGCAGATGGAGTTAGTGTCTTGTCATATTTTAGTCTCTGCTATTCTGGTAGACAGCTTCCTCTACTTTCCAGTTTAATGTATAGAAAATGAAAACGAACAACCAAAAATACCTATAATTAGGTGAAACCCAAAGAGACGTTCTTTGAACTACAATTACGTCGTTTATTTGGATTTTCGACAAATAACAACCCGCAGAGAACGATAAGCCATCTCGAATCTGAGGTTGGCGAGATATTAATCCGGACTGGGTAATTCTTTATTCAAATTACAGCCGAAAACGAAAGATTTTATGTAAGTGAACTCTTAGGGAGCAATAACGTTCAAAAAATAATCCGTTTCGAGTTATTTACGATCACTGAGTTCGCTTTTTACTGCTGATTACTTCTTCGCGCCCGTGGAATGCCAATAATTAATTTCTCATTATGGTTTTTGCCCGGATATCAATTATTACTAAACCTTTAATGATTTTCAATAAATGACAGGAAATTATCAATAATTTTCACATGCCAACGTTGGAGTGCTTTATTTGTAGTTTACGATCTGGTGACAATCTTTTCAGGAGAATTCTCCACAATGTATTTTAACTATTGACCACTCTAGTCATATTCTTTAATCTGGATTTTCATACAGTGTATTGCAATCTGTTTGCTAAGCGCCATCACCGTATTTTTGTTTTTTTTTAAGGCGATTGGTTTATTATAAACACACAACTTTATAAGGAGTAAAATACTACGGTTGATGCAGATGAACAATTCTGTCCGTCGGTATGTTTGTCTGTCTGTCCGTAGCTCTGTATGTCGTGACATTTCAAAACCTTCTCTTTTCCAAACCCTTGTAGATATCGCTCTGAAATTTGAATCATTTTGATAACTCGAGGATAATATTTGTCCTTTTTACGGAGTTTTCCTTTTTTTTTCGTTCTTACTTCCTTTGATACAAGTTCAGGAATTGATTTGATTCATTCCATATTTTTGAGGATACACTTCAATATGTCCTACAGAAGTATATAGTTTTTGAGAATGATCGAAAAATGCAAACAGGGTTTTTCCGGCGCTTTTTCGGAAACTGTCGATTTGAATAGAAAAAATTAAATACGTAGATTCGCTTATTTGAATTGAATTTCGAAAAATTCAACAGGTAGAGCTCGAATAGGCTAGCAAATCTTACTTGACCTATTTTTCACGAAAGTGATCGGCAAACCGGCAAAACTGAAAATCAAAATTTGCATTTTCTCCAGATTTTTAGATATCTTCACATCTGGCAACGCTGCCGTCGAAACAAATTTTACATAAGAAGTTTTACTTACCTACCGATTTCAAGTTGTTATTGTTATTTCCGTCAACCTGTTGCACCCCTACGCGCAACCCTCGCAGAAGTCTTCGAGATACTTGTGCAAGCTAGGGAAGACGCAGCCCTTACTTTTTAACGTGTGATACTATGCACGGGACCGGTGACCATGCTCGGAATTGAACTCACGATCTGCCAACCACCACGGTAAATTGGAAAGACTTCATGCATATACGTAGAAACCACGTAAAGACTTATATTGTTCCTATAACGCCATCTTCTGGACCTGAAAGCTTCCGACAATTGCCAACTTCTCTATGAAATAAACTACAAAGGGAGCAACGGTAGTCTGTATTTATGTATCTATAAGATCAATATAGGTGAATTAACTAAAATGAATTCAAACCGAACATGTGAGAATTCATTATATTACTTGAGCAAATTTTCATTTTCTTAGATAAATGCTTGCATTAAAAATTTGCATTATCTAACTGATGAACGTTTTGCAAAAACGAAGGCTGGAATTTAAATTGAAAGTAGTCACGGAGGGCATTTCGTAATCTACATACTATTCCAATTAATCATCACTTGAAGCTCAAACTTGACTTTGCATAAAACTGAGTTTGCATTCGATCACTAATGGAAGTAGTGCGGTAGTCTTCAAACGTTCAAAAAGATGAACGTTCAAACTAGAATTGATTGAGCTGCTGACCCTAATGACTTTTCTCTGAGATCCGTGGACGAGTAAACGCATGGCTTGTTCTTTCACGTGTTCATCATTGTACTACAAATATACTCAGTGGTTTGTATTCAGTCGTAGACAACGTAGAAATTATTACAAATACACCACACGTTCAATAATTAATTTAGTACAGAGATTTTCACGTAACCCGTTCACTATGTAACGATTCTTCCTCGAAGTTGTGAATTGGGGCCTTATCTACTGAAGTATAGTAGAACTGTAACTCTAAGAAAGTCGTGAATCAATATTAGTTGACGACCCTCATTATTACCTATTGTTCGAAATAAAGATAAGGAATGAAAGAGCGTGTCCCTTAAAAGATTCCCAGGTCCGGATTGAAGTATCTCAGGAAATAGTTTGGCATTTTAATGATAGTGGGCTCTCTAACCGAATATCATTATACTTACAATTTAATGGCTAGGGCAGGTACAACTCTGTGTGGAATCGACTACTTGACAGCCTGCTGATACCTCAAGTGGTTGGTGATTTACGACCTTTTTAGAGTTATGGTTCTTCTTTACCTACCCAATTCAGCAACCTTTGGTATACACGGTCAAGCAGTTACAATTGGCCCTGATACTGCGGCAGAATTGTTTGTCTTTTGCGGGGTCTTGGGCGCAAGCTTTGAATGTTGTGCACCACTTAACAATAATTTATTTAATCAGCTTCAATGGACACACGTTATTTTCCTCACAAAATCAGTAACGAAACTAAATATACAAATATAATTTTTAACCCCAAATGATATGACGGCAGCATAGACATGGAACACTAGTTTCATCTGAGTGTATTTCAAAAAATATCACCCACTTGCAGATATCGCACTGATGATGACCTAATAGTCGAAGCACCTATATAAAGTTAGCGAGACAACTTCGAAAAAGTTAATAACGGATTATTTATTCCATAATTTGCCACTTTTTTGTCGCTAATTAGTTGCGAAGAAAAAATTGTCGCTCTTTTTTTTAATATGCGATGTTTCACTAACTTCATATGAAGCATAATTTCTATCTCTCCTCAGTTCTGAAATATCCAGAATCTACTGCTTTTTTGTCGCAATCAGTTGCGAAGAGAAACAACGTGTCTCTCTCAAAAAAAAATATATGTTTTGACAACTTCCGTTATTTTTATCTTCTCTCACTTCATAGGTATCCAAAAATTGCTTCTTTCTTTGAAAAAATATGCAATGTTTTGCATTTGCATTTTAAACGGTTTTATTCATCTTACAGTTTTGTTTGTTTGTGTGGGTCAAATCTAGAAATTTAAATTTTACCCCTGTTTCTGTTGAGCGGTTGATCTGAAATTTTGTGCACACGTTTAATTCTGATGAATATACCAATATGTATATTCAGTATCATTGTAAATCCACCACCACACCACAAAATGGCGGACGACATATTGTTTTTCAACCTCCTCAATATGTGTATCAAATAAAAGGGATGAACTAGTAGAATACAGTATGACTATATGTATACACTATGAAAAAATTCCAAATCCAAGATGGCCGCCACCCAAAAATGGCGGGCGACATATTTTGTTCAACCCCTCAATATGGGTATTAAATTAAAGGGCTGAACTAGTAGAAATATAGAACTCCATAAAAAAATCCAAATCAAATATGACCGCCACCACAAAATTGCGAAAAACTTTGTTTTTCAATTCCCCCAATATCACCTCAACTGAAAGTGTTTGACAAATAGAACACAGTCCCTGTCACTGAAAACTTGAAAATAAAATAAGAAAATGAAAAATTAAGCAAGTAAAAGTTTTTGATTGTTCGTAGTTTCAACTAACTTATCATTTATTTTGTGGAGAGGAAAAATTGTAGATTGTAGAAAAATATGCGATGTTTAATAAATACACATGGATTTTGAGAAAAAAATTTTTGTACTGTTTGTCTTCCATCAAATTCAAAATATTCGTTTTTACGTTGCAAGTGTTATTTTTGTGGCTACAAAACAAAAGTGATATTATTAATGGGTTTCTGGATACGAAAACAAGAATTCTATCCACTCCCTATTCATACTCGTAATCTATACCAGTTTATATACAGTGCGGTCCAAAGGTATGGAATAAATTCATTTTTAGCGTTATTATGTATTTTATGAAAAAATCCTGAAACAGGTCAATTTTTATTGGCAATTTGACAATTTACAGTATGAAAATATTACCCCCTTCTTGCACCCCCTCTGAATTATGAGCACCCCCTCAAAAATTTTAAATGAGAAGGGGGGTCGTGTGGCATCTTGTTCGAAAGGGATTTTCATTATCTGTTCAGCAATACTAAGTTTTTCATATTTGGTGCAACCATAACGAAGAAAATTTTTTATTAAAATTTAAAAATATTGACACTGTAAATTATGTATCCGTTGAAACAACCTGAAACAGGTCGATTTCTATTCTCAATTTGACAATTTATAGTATGAAAATATCACCCCCTTCTTGCACCCCTTCTGAATTATGAGTACCCCCTCAAAAAATTTGAATGAGAAAGGGGGTTGTGTTGCACCTTTTTCAAAAGGGATTTTCATTCTCTGTTCAGCAATACTGAGAAAATTTATTCTGAATATGTAAAATGTTGATAGACTGAAGGAAATAATGTAACATAATGTTTAGGAAGTATATTTCAATTTGTTTTACAGTTAAATTAAATGTTCAAAATGACCACCATTCACTTCTTGACAATAAGCAAGGCGATCTTGGAATTCTCGTAGAACATTTTGTAGGACCTCAGGGGTTATGTTGATAATTTCTTCCGATATCCTAGTTTTTAAATCTGCAATATTGTCTGGTCTATTGAAATATACTTTTGATTTTAAATAACCCCATAAAAAGTAATCGAGAGGGGTCAAATCGGTGGATCTAGGCGGCCATTCAATCATTCCACGTCTGCCAATCCACCTATTGGGAAAAACTTCTGTCAAATATTCTCGAACAATACGTGTGTAATGCGGTGGAGCTCCGTCTTGTTGATACCAAATTGATCTATCTATTCCATTTGGATCATTAACATCGGGAAAAAGTCTTTTTAATGTAGGCACTAAAAAGTTCATCAAAAAACCTAGATAAACCTCACCATTAATTGTGCCTTCAAAAAAATAGGGGCCAATAATTTTGTTTTTAATGATACCAGCCCAAACGTTCACTGTTTTGGGATATTGTGTGTGAGCCTCACACATCCAATGAGGATTTTCTCTGCTCCAATATCTACAGTTTTGTCTATTAACCGTTCCATTTAAATAAAAAGTAGCTTCATCAGAAAACACAATTTTGTTTATGAACTGCAAATCTGCTTCGATTCTATCCATCATCAGTTCACAGAATTGTTGCCTTCTATCAGGGTCATCCTCATTTAACTCCTGAACCAACTGAACTTTATAAGGATGGTATTTTTCTTTATGTAAAGCTCTCAATATCGATGATTTACTTACATCATTGTCGGTGGCAAGTTGTCTACTTGTCATATGCGGATTTTCCTCAATCGCTAACAGTACATCTAACTTTTTCTCCTCATCCAATGCAGCATTTCGACCTGGTTTTTGACGAGTTTTTACATGTCCAGTTTCACGGTATTTTGTTTCTATTTTGCTAACTGTAGATTGTGATACGTGTTGACCAGGGTATTTATTATTGAACATTTCACAAACTTCCGTTTGAGTTCGTGTTTTATTACCGCATCCAAGCATAATTAAAATGTCTATTCTTTGAGTTTCGGATAAATGAGCCATAGATGAATCGAATACACACAAAAATATTTTTCAATACACCGACGTCTGCCAGCAACTCACAAATATCAAAATAACAGTAGTTTACTAGATTGACATTATATTATTTATGGGTTTTGTGAATAATTTTTTGGTGTCTTCAACGACTTTTTCCTGACTTTTTTAGCAAGACAGATAAGAAAGTATAAATTGTCAAATTGAGAATAGCAATCGACCTGTTTCAGGTTTTTTCAACGGATACATAATTTACAGTGTCAATATTTTTAAATTTTAATAAAAAAATTTCTCAGTTATGGTTGCACCAAATATGAAAAACTTAGTATTGCTGAACAGATAATGAAAATCCCTTTCGAACAAGATGCCACACGACCCCCCTTCTCATTTAAAATTTTTGAGGGGGTGCTCATAATTCAGAGGGGGTGCAAGAAGGGGGTAATATTTTCATACTGTAAATTGTCAAATTGCCAATAAAAATTGACCTGTTTCAGGATTTTTTCATAAAATACATAATAACGCTAAAAATGAATTTATTCCATACCTTTGGACCGCACTGTATAAATATAGCGCAGAAAGTCATGAAAATGTTAGACTTCATCAAGAGAACAACTCGTGATTTCAATGATATAACTTCAATAAATCTCTCTATTGGTCCTTAGTTCGAACTAATCTTGATTACTGTTCAACAGTCTGGTACCCACAACACACAACCTATATAATGAACATTGTTGGGATTCAAAATAACTTCCTAAGTTACGTTGCTTTCAAGTCAGGTCTCCACTGTGAATATGCACTACTGGAATACAATCTAAACATCCCCACTCTTGTGGTCGGCAGAAAACATAGAGATCTTATTCTACTCTTCAATATTATAAATGGCAGATACGATTGCCCCAATCTCCTTTTGAAAATTAATTTCCTGGTATCTTCCGAACTGTGAAAAAATAGAAATTATGGAAGATATTTCGCTAACTTCATATGAAGTTAGCGAAACAACGCATATTTTTTAGAAGAAAGAGCGACAATTATTTTTTCTTCGCAATAAATTAGCGACAGAAAGGCGGCATGTTATGGATACTTCAGAACTGTGGAAAAATAGCACTTACGGAAGTTGTTTCGCTAAGTTCATATGAAGTTAGCGGAACAACGCACATTTAAAAAAAAAGAGCGAAACATTTTTTTTCTTCACTACTAGTTAGCGACAAAAAGGCGCCAAATATGAAATGATCCGATATCAACTATTTCGAAGTTGTCTCGCTAACTTTATACAGGGTGTCCTGTGAACCTTGTACAATATTGAAACTGGTGATAGACCAGGTCATGACTGTTCAGAATATCGGAATTTCACCTCAGTAAAAATATCACCGTTTTCGAGATAATGGGCATTTTTTGAGTGCCATGTATACAAATTGGGACGAATCCGAATATCTTTGCTGCTGAAGATTACTGATGAGTGATGCTTCTAGACATACAGAACAGTTTTTCAGAAAGTGAAAACATTTTTGAAGAAATGAAGGTAAAATGACAGATTTGAGTTTCATCAATTTTTTTTTTTAAAGTTTGACATTGTTATCTGAAAGAAACATAACCAATTGGAAGTGGACATTCATTCCAAAAGAATGCTCATTTTGTCCAGACTCTACCATGGTATAAAACAAACTATAATTATTTTTGAAAGAAGTGGTTTCCATTGAATTAGGCGTGGTTTTCATCTAGGCTTCTATCAACTTTTATTCAAGAAAAAAAAGGAAACTACCCAACACCAAAACTGCGCCACAACCACACTCGACGCGCGTTTCGCCAACAAAGTTAGCATCTTCAGGAGCTAAAAGTAAGCTTTTAAGATTTTAAGATTGTGACGTAGTTTTGGTGTTTGGGTATTTTATTTTTTTTCTTGAATTGTATTTACACCAATGGTTCCAAAATATTTATTTATTTATTTATATATTTATATATCAATTTTTATAGTTACGCCCAAAAATTATTTTAGTTAGATTTTATCAAAATAAAATGTGGAAATAATTGTTAATAATAAAGAATAGACTGCTTGGTGGCATTAAATAGTATGTCAATAAAATTAACTTTTCATGTAATTAGGCCTAATAAAATTATCGAAATGAAATGTCGATTATCCGGATTAATACGAATTCTTGTGATAAATGTCCAACTTCCAGATTCCAACCAAGTTTCAGAGACCGACAGATATACAGGGTGTAACCAAATAAGTGCAAACTTTTTTAAGAGATGAATCCTTGTCGAAAATTAAAAACTTTTATTTGAACAACTTGTGACCTTTATCGTAGTTTTTTGAAATTATTCCGCTTCTTTCATTTAGTGGTATTTATTTCTTTGTCATGCCGTACATACGTTATACTCCCCGAGAATATGCGCATATGCACAACATTTATTGTGAATGTGGAGGTAGTGCTACTGCTGTAGCAGCGCTTTATGCAGAACTATATCCGGTTGCACAATGCCGCTCATAAAATCGCTGATTTGGGGGCTATAACCTATAACGCATTCTAAAAGGTTCTTCTTGAAAATATGTCGTCTCTGTGTACGAGTGGATGGAAAATAACAATATGTTTGTAATATTATTCAGTGCGATGTTGAATAATCGTTATTGTGGTTTATAGTGTAAAAAAAAAGTTGAATTAGTATTTACTTCATTACATCTCATTGAATGCTTCTAAGCAGTTGATTCGTTATTACTCATAATTATTTAATCAGTTCATCTTGATAGGATAAAAATAAAAGACATTACTGACAAAGTTCTCCATTAAACTTTGGTTTTAGCTCAGAATAACATCACACTCTAATATTATCGAAATTCTACTCCTTCCAAAAATAATGATCGTATGTTTTATACCATAGTAAAGCCTGGACAAAATGGGCATTCTTTCGTAATGAATATCCAGTTCTACTTGGTTATGTTTTTTCAAACAATAATGTCAAACTGTTGTTAAAAAAATTGGTGTAACTCAAATCTGTCATTTTACCCTCATTTCTTGAAAAATTATATTGTTTTCTGAAAAACTGTTTCGTACGTCTGGAAGCATCACTCATCAGTAATCTTCAGCAGCAAAAATATTTAAATTCGTCCTAATTTGTATACATGGCATTAAAAAATCCAAGGTGAGGTAGTGATTTTCCAAAAATTAAAAAAATGCTCATTATCTCGAAAACAGTGAGATTTTTACTAAGGTAAAATTACGATATTCTGAACAGTCATGATCTGGTCTATCACCAGTTTCAATATCGTACAAGGTTTACCGGACACCCTGTATAGGTGTTGAAAGCGCTTTGCAATTGTAATTTTACACAAAATACAACTCTCTTATTAAATGTTATTCAAACGTTGCCTTTTTGTATGCCAAAATTCGAATCATGTAGGCCAGTCCCTGAAAAATCCACCATTTTTCATTTCACCAATGATGGTGTTTTTAATTCCACGGTGACTATGCCATCAAACATACACGAGAGTGAAATTATTTATATCATATATTCGACAATACATTATCTACCCCTAGCAATTATGACGTGCCTGAAGGCAAGTATTAAAATGAACTATGGCTTTGCGGACGGATGTGTTTGCATAAACCCCGGGCGAAATTATAGATTGTGAATAATCAACTGATTGCGATGATGATATTGATGCGGCGCATTTTATTCTCTATGTTGTTTCAGGTGTTGATATCAAGTCTGCCATGTGGTGTTTTATTATTATATTTACCGTTGGACTGTTTTCTTTGATTATACTCGCTGAGTGAAATAAAGACAATTGAACGTACACACCAAAATATAATGTAAGTATTTCGAGACATGTTTCAGAATCTCAATCACCCCTTTTTTTGTCGCTTGGTTTTAAGGTGGTAGTCAACTGTGGATGTAGAGCTATTCAATTCAATTCAGTTTATTCAATTCATGTCATTCTATCGGTAACATGTTTTTCCCTGTGGGTTACAATTCTAATTAATAATAATAATCATGATCATGGATAGCATGTAGTTGACAATCTGAGGCCACCTAAGCTAGACAGATCGATACTAGTTATATACTAATAATGAAAAGAGAAATTGGTCAACTGCTTATATTCTTTTGTCAACCCCACTAATTTCAAAACAGCATGGAATGAAAGTGAGAAGGAGGAAGAGATAGAGAGAGAAGGAGAGAGATAGATAGAGAAGGCAACTTAGCTTAATCATTTTCAAAAATGTCCTGTAATTGATCATAATGATTTCTGACGAAAACTTGTTGAAAGTTTTATTCAGTAAGATCTTTACAATTTGTTTTTTTTTTCGATAAGAGAGGCCACCTAAGCTTAGCTTGTATTGTGGGTTATTCTCTCATCGTACACTTTTATGTTGAATACTGTCTAATTATGAGGGGGGGAAAACAGAAAAATGGAAAGAACTTGGTGATTGCAGAGTAATGTATATAATTATTCGAGAATTGGTTTAAGGACATCCTTATAATGTAATATTATAAACATTTTGGCGTGTTTTTTAAATTTATTTCTATTTTGTATATTTCTAGTGTCAGAGGGTAGTAGATTGAAAAGTTTAGGGCCATAGTAGGTTACAAATTTCTGTGTGATTGTGGTTCTATACAAGGGGATAGGAATTTCCTGCCTTGCCGTTCTTCGGGTATGATGATAGTGTATTTCAGGGTACAGGTATACTGTTTTTTATCCAGATAAGGCATTGATAGCAATATAACTGTTTAAGATCTAAAACTCCTATTTCATTATAGAGTTGCTCAGTTCCGTACCTCCTGTTCTTATTAAATAATATATTCAGTAGGGTATTTTGTGTTACTTCTAAGCAGTGAAGGGGGGTTCTGAAAGTCCCACCCCAGACAACAATGCAGTAACAAATGATGGACTCAGCCAAGGCATCGTACACCATTATTTTATTTTTTTTGTTCAGGATATTTTTTGACTGATAAAATTTAAATGTTAATTTGCGCAGTCTTGTTGTAGTATGAATGATGTGTTAATTCCAACGAATGTGTTGGTCAATGATCACACCTAGGTTCTTTATATTTTTGATTCTTTTTATGGTTGAACACACGCAGTTGGAGTCATCTTTACAGACGGCTCCGTGAAATCGAATATTTCCATTTATGGGTTGATCTGTTACTGTGGATGAAAAGGTGATTAATTTAGTTTTTTCGATATTCAAGCTAAGCATACATTCACTAAGCCAGCTGTATATTTTTTTGAGTCCATGTTCAGCCTTTTTGTATGTTTCGTCCCACTTATCCCCTATAAGTACAATAGCGGTATCATCAGCATAAGAAATGAGTTTTCCATTTATATCTTTCAAGTTGTACAAGCTGTTGATATACAGTAGAAAGTGGTAGCTGACTGTATAATTTAGTGTCGAAGTAAGTTACAAATTTTTTATTAGAATTCAGCCTGTAGCGTGGTATCGCAATTACCTGATTGGAAGTCATTCGTGTATTATATTCATGCATATAGTTTAAGAGCCCGTGAACCCCAGACCTACGTTATTTTATAAAAGCTGAAATTTGGTCAGCGCATACTCCCAATACAGGTTAGAACGATGGACCATTATGGAGTTTGGGTTATAGTGGCTTTGGCAGGTAAACGGTACTAAAGGTGTGTAAAATACCGATCTAAATACATCAAATAATAAAGTGCGATTTTTCGCACAGAATATTATTAAAAATCACGTTATTCATTGCCAGACACTTAACATCGTGGCAACCCCTTGTTAGACACCCTTAATGTTCATGAAATTATAAGATTACTTACGTTATAGTATAAAAGCTGATTTTCATATATAATACTTGGGTAATAAGTAAATGATGTTTGCTCATTAGCCAGACACTTTTGATAGTTTCAACCCCTTGCCAGACAAGCATGTAGGGTAGCTGTAGGAGAGCGCGAGGCATTATGCATATGGGTGAGTGCGAGTGAGATGGCGAGTTACGTCTACCGCGGTCCCTCACTGCGCAGTTGTTATGTCTTCTGCGCATGTATTGTTTAGTACTCAGTACATGTTTACATCAGCTGAAATAATATTATATATTATCCTCAAGTCATATTAATTCAATATTAATTATTAATTAACAATATACAATATTTCGAATATATACAGACGATAAAGTAAATTTAATATAATCGGTGCATGTCTACCATGCGTGCAGTATTTCAAATTCAGTGAATTTGGTGATAAGAAGTGTCGACACTGACATTGCAGCGATTATGCTTCGTCATATGCATCATCTACAAAATGATTCACTTATTTGGATGTTGATAGGTACTGGGAACAACTTGAGATACGTAGACCTCACGAAGATATACGTCAAATTAGGAAAATCTATTTCTAAGAGCTTTCCAGGATTCCATTTTAAAATATTACAAAGAACGGAAGAATATCAAAAAGCTTTCATTAAATTAGGTAAAAACGAATTATTCGACAATGAAATTGAACGGCAAAGAATTTTTGATATTATTCAACAGTTTATATGTGAGGTATATAATGTCGGTTCGATAATTGATGTTGATGCAGCACGACTTCAACTGTTCATTAATACATATCAGGTTTCAAATATTAATGAAGCGTTTAGTCGTAGAAAACTGCGAAATTATGATGCTAGTAGTCTGCCACCGTGTAAATCCGAACTGCTAGAACAATTTCTGCGAGCCAACTATGTGTCTAGCATTTGGAATAATGCAAATCAGCAAATTCCAACAATTTATCAACCCGAGAATAATGGATGGGTACTCGAAAATAATCAGTACCATTTTAAATGGTTCGAAGGTGATCAGTTACCAAATTTCGTTAGAGGTTCACTGAAAACTGTCTCAGGTATAATAATTTTTCGTTTTTTTAAATACTTTTGTTACCATTAACTTTTTTAAATTTTTACAGAACCGGACGAAGAGGGCGAAGAAAATAACGATATCGAATGGAGTAACAGTGACGAAGAAAATGAAACCATTGGTGATAATATTATCTTTTATGCTCTATAATAATATGTTATGTCATCAATCTATTTTTTTATCCTTTATAATAACTTGTATCATTAACCAATTTTTAATTAAATTTTTGAAGAATATTTTATTTTGTTTTTTTTTAAATCTGTTATTGTCAGAATAAATTAAAATTTTTAACAATTTAAGGTAGTTGTAGCATCTAATGTCTTTTCTTAGAATGTTTTCAAAATTTACATAGACTATCAGTTATATAAGTCTGCGCCAAAACGTTCATTTGCATAAGTCATTCTAATCACGAATCTGTTCTTACGATTTACAATATTTGTCTGGCAAGGGGTTGGAACTATTACAAGTGTCTGGCTAATGAGGAAACATTATCTACTTATTACTTATTATTACTTATTAGTATTATATATGAAAATCAGCTTTTATACTATAACGTAAGTACAATTATAATTTCATGAACATTAAGGGTGTCTAGCAAGGGGTTGCCACGATGTTCAGTGTCTGGCCAGGAATAACGTGATTTTTAATAATATTCTGTGCGAAAAATCGCACTTTATTATTTGATGTATTTAGATCGGTATTTTACACACCTTTAGTACCGTTTACCTGCCAAAGCCACTATAACCCAAACTCCATAATGGTCCATCGTTCTTACCTGTGTTGGGAGCATGCGCTGACAAACTTTCAGCTTTTATAAAATAACGTTGGTCTGGGGTTCACGAGTTCTTGCTCTAATAGTAAACATTGATATTGATATATATTTTTCTAACTTTGAACAAACCACTCTGTTCTTATAGTAACTCTGTAGAATATCTCATATCCTTCTTCAAAATGATTTTGATCAGTGTGTTATGGTTACGTCCAAATTATGTGGTGATGTTTTGAATTACCCACCCCATACAATAATGCAGTATCGAATTGAAGACTCCACCAAGGCACTATAAACCAATAGTATGACATCTCTACTTGAAATACTTCTAAGTTGATCAAATTTACGGATTAGTTTGCGAAGTCTTTTCACTGTATAATCTATGTGATCATTCCAGCGTAAACATTGGACAATCATGACACTCAAACAATATCTGTTGAGTTTGTATTACTTATTCGAAAACATAAACAATGTTGGTTTTCTGCACATGTAGATTTGTGAATCATGTTGTTCTTTTCTTGTTGACGAGAAAGCTATAAAGTTAGTTTTGTCTATATGTTCAGACTCAATAAATTGTTGCTTGGCCAGTTAAAAATTGTTTTCATTTTTTGCGTGTTCGTATGCTCATTCCACGTTTGTCCACAAATACCACAGCAGTATCATCGGCGTAAGATATTAATTTTCCTTTGAAATTGCTGATTTTGAAAATGATATTTACATAGAGTAAAAATAAACTGTCCCCTGAGGTACACCCATGGAGACGGGTAGTGAATTACTGTATGAATCGTTGATTTTTACTATCTGAATTCTGTTAGATAAGTAATCTTCAAAAATTTCGAGTGGAACACCACTAACTCCAATGTCATATAACCGTTGAAAGAGAATGTCAGGATTAACGGTGTCGAATGCCTTCGCTATGTCTAAAAATACTGTAATACATTTTTCCTCATCCTGAAAACAGCTGATAACTTTATTTGACAACTCAAAAACAGCTCCTTCAGTCGATAAATTCTCTCTGAATCCATATTCAGAATTGGAAAGAATCTCGTTTTTGCTACAGAAATCAACTAGTCTATTTTTCAAAGACTTTTCAAATATTTTGGTAAAGTTATTAATGACAGTTATCGGTCTATAATTATTTGTTTTATGTTTATCCCCAGATTTGTAAATTGGAGTTGTGATAGAATTTTTGAAAGCGGAAGAGATTTTAACAGTAAATTAAATTGAGTTGATGAAATGATACTTTTGAATTTTTTTAACAAAAATACTGAGATTTTATCTGGACCAGGCAATAATCATCATCTATCGGATATTCAACATTTTACGCATTTCCTGGAACAGGTTGTGCTAACTTTGTGTTTACTTTGGTCATTTTGAAATGCCAAATTGATGCAAGTACATCCTAATTTCACACTCACTCAAATCCCCTTAGGAACTTTGTGGCCTTCCCTGTAATATTCTGTCCCAGGCGTAGGTGAAATAAAATTCAAATTTAATATACCCATGAGCGCGTAAGTTGCAAGAAAGTATGCTCGCAACAAAGACCAAACTGCTTGATGGTTTCCCAATGGACTGAGACGCAATTTTCCCGCTTCCTTTCTAAATATTGAGACATGGCAAATTTTCCAGAAACATCATATTTATATTCCTGCAATATTCACTAGCAGGAGCTTTGGTCGCTTTGAACCTGCCATAAACTGAATATAAAACCGTATTCGCATAAAATACGTGTGAATATAAACGTGGAGGTAGCATGTGAAACGTGGTTGTAGCATGTGAAACGTGGTTTCGGTTTTATTTATTCAATAAAATACATGCAACAATCTACATTTTTATTTTTTTTTATGTAAAAATTTTGTTTTTGTATTTATTGGAATTTTGTGTTATACTGAAATTTAATTTTTTGTGTTATTAATTTTGTTTTTAAATAGATTTTCCAAGGCTAGTACTTACACTTTGTACCTTGTAGTTTCTTATCTCTTCGTTTTGTTTCAGTTGCTCATCTCAGTCGGTGCCCATGAACATTTAGATCTCTTTTTTTTAGGGTAGAATCCTTTGAAAAGGTTTCGAAATAGTAAAATTTTGAATTGTTTTCAGATATACTGCACCACATTGAATGAATAAAGATTTTGCAACACACCAATAGTTTTTATTTTAATCAAAATTAGCAAAATTCAATAATTCTCATGGTTTTCAACCAAAACTTACCTGTATACCTACTCTGCGATAAATAACTTATTTCTAAATTCCGATTTTTAATATCTCTAGTCAATTAAACATGAAAACATCACCGATCTTTCTTATGGTAACTTTGCTGGCTACACAACCACTGCCAGTTTCTGTGAAATCAGATATATTCAATGTCGCTTCTAACCCAACTGTTTGATAAATGGTAAATAGTCTGCAACAATGAAATCAGAGTCTTTATGCTCGAATAATACTAAATTAATGCTAATAAATGTTTTTGAGGGGTTTAATAAGTTTACTTTGTTCGTGTATTCACGGTAAATGTTTGTGGTGGCAAAAATCGCATTTCTCCAGTTGGAATTTGGATTAAAGTTTGTTGCTGGTTCACTCAGGAAGTTTTATTCTTTATCAGTTCGATTGTGGATGATTTGGCGGAAAAGTAAACGAAACGGTAACCTCTCAGATTTTGATGAAATTTTTTCTGATGATTCAGGGTACATTAAATACGATAAAAAACCATTTTTTTTGGCGGAAATGCCTAGAAGACATTTATTTTCGCAATAAATGTTGTATAGTTATGTAAAAGTGCACAAACACATGCACTTTGATCAAATTTTTTACCTACATTTTAATCTGCAACACATATTGGAAGACAGAAAATATAATTTTAAGCCATACAAAACCGATTGGCACACCCAAAATATACAGAATACTCTTAAATCATTGGTGATTTTACTCAAAAAATCATTGAATTCTGAATGAAATAATATTGTCAACTGTCAAATATGGACAAGAAATAATGCGATGGTGTCAAATTTCTCAAATTCCAGCAAATTAAGTACGAAGTACTGATTTGTCGAAAATTATTAGAAAATTTCTTTTCTATGGGTTTTGACTCTATTATAGTTGATAACTATATTGTAGAAAACCAAAATTAGTAGCTAAATGAGACTACCAAAAATTTGAATTCTGAAAAGTGGATCTATTCGAATTTACGTGGAAAAGAATATGATCGTTGTACGTGAAAATGTGGACAAATTGTATGGAGAAGTCTAAAAAAGATCTGCTTATAGAATGCATTACTTGTTGAATCATCAACAAGTGTGAAAGGTCCACCACATTTGGGACAAAAATATTCCCTCCTTTTGGTACAAGTTGCCAGCTTCTTAATTTCGTAATCAAATCCTATCTATTTTCACAAATATTATAAAGTTTGATGATATTCATCTTAATTGGTTTGAATGAGACGAACTGTCAAAACTGAATTGCAGTTGTTTTATTCATTCACTTGAGTTTGAAATTCGAGGACATGGCCAACTGCATGTCTGCGCGCACGGATTTGCAATATGTCGACCGAGCGCATGCGCATTTCCTCTTTCATGTACGTTTTCTTTATCTTCATGTAGGAAGACTAAGTCTGTTCCGATTACATATAATAATTGAAAAGGTTTTGATCTTGGCAGAAAAGCGCGCGCCTAGTGCGCGCTCGTCCGACATTTCGCAGATCCGCGCGCGCGGATTTGCGAAATGTTGGCCGAGCGCATGTGCATTTCCTTTTTCATATACATTTCCTTGATCGTCATGTAGGAAGACTAAGTCTATTGCGATTACATATAAGAACTGCAAAGGCTTTGATCTTGGCAGAGAAGCGCACGCGTAGCGCCCGCTTGGCCGACATTCCCTTTTTCATGTACATTTTCTTGATCGTCCTGTAGGAAGACTAAGTCTGTTGCGATTACATGTAGGAACTGCAAAGGCCTTGATCTTGGCAGAGAAGCGAGGGCGAAGTGCGCGCTCGGCCGACATTTCGCAAATTCGCGCGCGTGGATTTGCGAAATGTTGACCGAGCGCATGCGCATTTCCTTTTTCATGTACATTTTCTTGATCGTCATGTAGGAAGACTAACAGCCGTATGCATAGTCAATCGCCAGCGACTCGCCAGAGTTTCGCCGCTCTTTACACAAGGATTATAATGCACAGTCGAGCTCCAAAAAAGTTACAACTACGCGATAAGTCACATTTTGGCGAAACGCTGGCGATGTACCACTTTTTTGGAGCTTGACTGTACATTATAGTTCTTGTGTAGCTAGTGGCGAAACTCTGGCGAGTCGCTGGAATTGACTATGCATACGGCTGTAAGTCTTTTGCGATTACATATAAGAAACTGCAAAGGCTTTGATCATGGCAGAGAAGCGAGCGCGTAGCGCGCGCTAGGCCGACATTTCGCAAATACGCGCTCGTGGATTTGCGAAATGTTGGCCGAGCGCATCCGAATTTTCGTTTTCATGTACATTTTCTTGATCTTCATATAGGAAGACCAAGTTTGTTGTGATTACGTCATATAAAATTGCAAAGGCTTTGATATTGGCAGAAAAGCGCGCGCAAATCCGCGCGCGCGGCTTTGCAAAATGTCGGCCGAGCGCATGCGCATTTCACGTTTGTCCATATTTTTTATCTTCATCTAGGAAGTTTAAGTCGGTTGTGGTTTCTTAAAAAAATGTGCAAACGCTTTGCACTCGGCCAACAGTTGGTAAATGGGAGCGCGCGTAGCGCGCGCATTTCCGATATTTCGCCAATGTAGGCCAAGATTCCATTGATCTTCATAAAGGAAGCCCGAGTCTGTAGCGAAATGTCACACTCACTCATATTTTCTGAATTAACGTTTGATAAGTTCGGAATAATCTCAGGTCATTTGGCAACGCTGTAGTACTCAAGCACAGATATCTCAACCACCTACGATGTTTTCTGATTGAAGTTTGACGTTTGTGTGTATAGAAAAATTCATAATAAAAAATATTTGTGCCTTTTTTGAATTTTTAAATGTTATTTGAGCGAAAACTAGTGACAATAAGAGCTGGATAAATGTGTTGTTAGTGTGTTGCTGAGAGATAGAGGAAATTTTTAGTCATTCAACTTTCCTAGAGTGAAATTACCAGTCAACTCCTTATTTGGTACTTGAAAGGGTCATATCTTCCAAAGTTATAATTTCCGCATCAAAATTTCATTTGCTATCGTGTTTTTATTGTATTTTGACTCATCTGTGAAAGTTTCATCAAAATCGGTGAGGTTACCGTTTTCTTAACTTTTACCGATTTGGCTATGAATACCTTGAATTCCAGCCTTTCAGCTAGTGTTCTGCTTCCTGGAAGTTTCGTCTGTGGTCCTGGATGTGAATTACTTTCTGTCAAGGTGAGTTTCTTTTATTTGTTCTTATAGATGTGTTTCTTCGTTCATTACTTTTGATTTATTTTCTCTGGCTTTTATTTATATTTTTCTTAATTTTCAAATTTGATTCTCAAAAACGTGCCTTTGGTTCTGATGGCTTCTCTCAACTCCCCGCTATTTCAACAAACTCTTTCCATGCATGGTAACTGTCCGTTTGTTACTTGATATTTTCGCACTCCCGGAATTTGAATAATTTTTCGTTATTTTACTGTCACTTTGATTTAAAACTTATTCTAATTCTTAAACTTATCTGTGCAACCTAAATTAACTTATTTTAAATTACTATTTACAAGTTTTCAACCAGTTTTTTATTGATTTCAATATCTTAGCTCATTTAATTTACTATTTCTATCTGAGTTTTCTTGTTCTTTTTCATTCAATGTTGGTCCTGTTAGATTTGTGATTTTTTTCAGAATGATATTTATTTTATTGATTTGAATTCTAGTTTTGTTCATTTCAATTTCTAACCTTGTTTCTTTTATTGCTATTGAGATAGATTTTAAATTCAAATGTTTTTTTCAGTACAAATAAGCTGTTATATGATAGCTTTTAGTTGAACGTGGGCATTCTGTCGGAGGACTGGAGCTTGCTTCGGAAACCTCTTGACCTCTTGACATATTTATTGGGTTTTGTGGTGGTATTTGTATCTAATGGTAATAATATGATACTACAAAGTTAAAATATACTATTTTGCCTTCTCTGCTTTTGATAATAAGGATAATATTCTAGTAAATTTCCATATACAACAATTCTCATTAAAATTATTACTTTAATATATTTACCCAGACAATAGTTGCAAGAAAGTATGCTCCCAACAAAGACCAAACTGCTTGATGGTTTCCCAATGGACTGAGACGCAATTTTCTCGATTCCTTTCTAAATATTTAGACGAAAAATTTTCCAGAAACATCATATTTATACTCCTGCAATATTCACTAGCAGGAGCTTTGGTCGCTTTGGACCAGCCATAAACTGAATATAAAACCGTATTCGCATAAAATACGTGTGGATATAAACGTGGACGGTAGCATGTGAAACGTGGTTTCGGTTTTATTTATTCAATAAAAAACATGCAACAATCTACATATAGACGTGTAGAGTGAGAATGGAAAATCCGGGGAAAAGAATTAATCTGCTCGGTAAAAAATCGAAACATGAATAGGAATACAGCAGTTAGCTTGTACAGTTCGGACTATACCTTCCATTGAAACGGATGAATCGCGGTGTGGGTCTGTCCAATGAAATAAAAAGACATGGGAACGACATATGCTCATAGGCTGTGCATATCATTTCGTGTAGAGGTAAATGGGCAGAAACTGGGGGATTTATATCATCATTAATAAACATTGTAAATTCACCTCGAATAATTCGTGGTTGTGTGTTTTAGTTCATAGTAACCTGATTTTCATTGGCTCACATCGTTACTCATCGAATATTATTTATATCCAACGATTGCTATTTTTTTCTGAAGAATATACCTGTTGATTCAGCTAGGTACTCGCGGTCCTGTAATTTTTCTTTAATTAAGAAATCGTAACTTACATTATACAATCTCTGGTAGAAGTCCATTTTAGCTCTAAGTGGAGTGGTATAGACAAATCGGGAAGAAGTATCACAAAATCATATCCACAACTTTAATTATAACAATTTTTCAAATTGGGGGGTTGCATGTTTCGGATTCAGCTAGCCTAATATAAGTTCTACAAAAAATATTTCACCTGATATATTAATATACAGTGAGCCGTAAAGGTTGGAACAAATTCGTTAAACGCTTGATATGGCCATCAGGGAAAATAAGCTCAGACACGTCGATTTTATATGTCGGTGGCGCATTTTTTGGCCTACTTATATTTTTGATGACGTCATCCCTGTTCAAGTTATGACGTCATCATAATTTTTTTCAAATGGCAATACCCTATTTTGTTAATACCTTCAAGAAGAACGCATTTTTCTGTGTATGGATGTCATATTTTTTCTTATGTTACATAACCGCATGTTTGAGAAATAAAAGATATTTCATTATTCATAATAATGTAATATTAGGTCTGTTAACGTAAACTTTTGACTTGAAGTACTCCCACAAAAAAAATTTAGTGGGGTTGGATCAGGAGATCTAGCTGGACACTCTAAAAATCCTCGTCTGCGATCGAATCATCTTCATTAAGTTCATGAATTACTTTCACTTCATATGGGTGCCATTTATTCTTTTTTATTCATTTTAAAACAGACGTTTGACACACTGATTGCTCGAATGCAACTAGATACTGACTGTAGGTAAATATGTTTCTAAAATTCGACAATAATAGTTAGCTATCAAATAATTGTGGTATAAATCGACACCATGCGAAAAGCGAAAAATGACGCAAAGATATTTTAATGATTCGAGATTATGGGGATAAGACTAGTACGCAAGCTGAGGTTTGTGACTTATTTAACTATAAATATCCCGATAGACCTATTACACGTTCGACAGCGAGCAAAGTCGAAGCAAAATTTAGAAATTTTGACAATGTAGGTGATAATTATACGAAAGGTCGTCCAGGCGTTACGGAAGATCAACAATTGGATGTGTTACTATCATTTCAAGAAAATACTCATATGAATCATGAACTTAATGAAGATGATTTCGATCGTAGTCGATGATTTATAGAATGACCTGCTAGATCTCATGATCTAACCCCACTAGATTATTTTTGTGGGGATCTCTTAAGTCAAAAGTTTACGTTAACAGACAATATTACATCACTATGAATAATGAAATATCTTTTATTTCTCGAACATACGGTTATGTAACATAAGAAAAAACATGACATCCATACACAGAAAAATGCGTTCTTTTTGAAAGTATTATCAAAATAGGGTAATGCTATTTAAAAAAATGTATAATGACGTCATAACTCGAACAGTGATTACATCATCAAAAATAAGATTAGATCAAAAAATGCGCAACTGAAAAATAAAATTGACGTGTCTGAGCTTATTTTTCCTAATGGCCATATCAAGCGTTTAACGAATTTGTTCCAACCTTTTGTTTTGGTTTTCTGATAGATTATGAACTTGTTTATCACCAGCTATAGTACGATCAATGGTTTACCGGACACCCTATATGGAACAACAGAAAAAAACATGCAGCAAAAAGTATATAATTATTGGGTGTTGTATCCAAATCGTTAGAAAACGTATTAAAAATTTTGAGAATGTGCTAGGAATCGCACGTAAGTTTCGACTTCTGAAGGCTGATGCCGTTCGAAAAGGAACGACAGCTAGTTAACGAAAAAAATCAATTTTAAACAATTTTTTCAAACAACAATTCAAACAATTTGGTGAGTTTATCCATATTAATTCAGGAATAGATTTTTTTGAAACAATGTTTTATTTTTCAGAAAATTCTGAATGTAGTATAAAGAATGTAATACAAACCATATAAATTTTAACACGTACAAGCTTAAAATGAGGAAAAGACTGGAATTTTTCCAACAGATTATTGAAAATTTTAATGCAAGTACCGATTATGTAACTGAAATATTATTGACTGATGAGTCATTCTTTTCTACAATAGTAGTTTTTAATACAAAAAATGGAAAGTCGTAGGAAAAAATGGACAACAGAAAATATTGGTAAAACAAATAGAGAATTTAAAAAAAAAGTTGTTGGCCCTATATTTCATGCTAGGAGTTACCTGCCAAAAAATACTTACTCCAGAAGTAGATGCCAGTATGATTTGTAACCCCGCATAATGTCCTACCCGTTCAAGAACATTTGAGTAATGTTATCCCAATATGTCATATTTTATCCACATTTTTGGTAAACCAGTTGATATTTGGTTTTTTAGTTGATTTGATTGCTTGATTGTTCAATCAGATGAGTTTACTATAAAACTCACAAACACTTATTGATTTTGCAGTGAGCTTAGTTCCTGCTGAATTTCTGACACTTCCCCCTACAAATATTGAATCTGTGCGATTATATGACAAGCCCTTCTTTGCAATTCTCGTGCTCTAACGTAACTTGATATCCTTTGTGATTCGTGATTTTATTTCTACTATGGAGCTACACAAAGTTCGAATAGGTCAGTCAATAGCCAAACCAAAATTTGGTCGACTGAAAATCGGATGGGATTTTTCCTTCAAACCGAAAAAAACGCTATCTGCGTGCTCTTAATAATTTTATAAAATAATCTGAAACATCAAAATTCGAAAAACTGACCCCACCCCAGGCATATAAAGCGTCCATTTCCGAAATATATATGTGGATTTTTTTTATGAGATCACTTTTTTTTCAGAATAAAAATAATCCCTACTATAGATTGTTGAACTGCAACCCTTGATTTTCAATTTATCGGTGTCTATGCTAGAAATATCGGTCACTGTATGCATTACCAGCATAACACACACACATAAAAAAAAGTTTCTTCCACTAACTGAATGTGAAATTCTGAGACGAGGTCCCTGCATAATGATTTTATATTCAAATATTGAACATTAGTTACATTTTTGAACGAAATGTCAAAAGTTAACCTGTGGTGTACACGGGCAACAAAACAGCTTCCACATTGTTATAAATGAATGTTTAAAAAATATTCCTCATAACCAACGGAATAGCTTGTTTATCATTGAACCATAGAAAGCTGATCTAAAATGAGCCTGTGGAATGGCCAGCTTAAATTTAAAAAACTACATTTCTTCTTGCAGTCATATAAAAATGCATAAGAACTAGTATCAAGAATAAGAGTCTTAGAATAATTATTGCTTTCAGCTCCATATTCATAAAAATAAAACAAATTTTATCAATTTTCTCTAGTACTGTTGACTGTTTTATTTTCGAGTCATCACTTAAATCATATCTACTTTGAAATATTGATTACTTTACTTTACTAATATCTACTTTCAAATCGTCTACAACTGTTCCCCTGACTGGTGACTGCGTATATACACTTTTTGAAGAGTTTTTCTTTTAAATCAATGATTGCTCATTGTTAGTTCAAGTATGTGAATTTGCATGAAAAGCAGTGTATCAAAAGGCATTGGTTGTTCTCCACCGACTGTATTCTAGTTTACTAAAGTTAAGATTATAAAAAATAGGAGTAGGGTGAACTAACAGAGTATATCTTTCCAAGTAAATTTATAAGAAAATTGATTGATATGGTTTGTACAAAAAAGTGATATCCTCACATGTTTTCAATGGATGAAACTGCTGTCTGAAAGTATCGAGACTTATCTCAAGTAATAATTGTTTGTGCCAACATATCCTTGTTGTGTTATGATTGTGTTTAATTTTCTCTGATGCCATCTATCATTCAGCCAAGAAAGCTTTGTGTGTTGCCTATTATAATTTTTTTCTTGATTCACTCTTCCAGAAGATTGAGTACTGAATACAGTATTTTTGTGAAATAGCATGAGTTTCGAAATGAATTTATTATTTTTATCACCCTCTTTCCATAGAAACGTCTTAGACTGAACACGTTACTGAACTAATCCGTGATTATTAGCGATCATTTGTAATGAACATTGCACATTATCATTAACCCAACCTTCTCCGCTCCGTTACAATGATAACATTTTCCCAAATATATGTGGACTTTTCGCATCCCTTGCGAAGCTTTAGCTAATTAAATCAGACAATAGAACGCCTAGAGGGGCGCCATCTGTGCAATTATGTGATAATTCCAATTTTAGCTGTTCTCTTTGCAGCAGATGTCAGAAACTTAATGATACAACAAATAATTCCTATGATCACCCGCTATGAAATGAATTCCTAATTATAATCAAGTAGGTTCTAATTTATAGTAAATGTTTGCCGATAGGAAAATCGTATTTTCCTTTTCGGTTCATTACTTTCAGTTGGTAGATCGATAACCGAATGTTATGCATTCCTGTAACCCATTTCTTTGGCTTTATAATATGTTTTTCGATATATTTAATCGACAAACAAGTTTCTTGAATTAATAATAAACACAGTTTGGTCATACAACGATTTATAGAAAATCACATCCGGAACATAGTTTTCCTAGTACAAAACATGATTGAATTATTTTTTCAGTGATTACGTTTTTGATTATATGGAATTCTCTGTGTACCTGAAACTGAAGTTTTCAATGTAGCAATTACAAAAGATTCATTTTTCACCAGTCCATAATATAATTTTTGAAATTCCATGGTACTGACCGGCGCCGGCGTAATGAATGCAGTGTTTGCCTTGTTTGATGAAATTTGTAATTATTCCGATATTAAATTCAAAAAGCCAAAATATTTCAATTAAATAAAGTCAATCAGTGGTTTTACAAAAACCTGCAACAAAATTTTGACACAAATTATGCGGATCTATAATGACAGGTGATGTGTTAGATGAAATAGCATCTCTTGCAATTCCACAATTTCTTCATTTATCAACCATTTCGTCGATTATTTTGGGATCTTCAAAATTCCAGTGATATGGATTTATACTAACTAGTTGATTATTGTCCGAAATATTCACTTCCATCCAGCTTCAACATGTCAAATTTATTTGATAAACGCTTACCATCACCAATGAAAAATAATTAAAACTCTCCATCAACTTTAAATTTCGAAATAAATATTCGCTTTTGTGTCAAACATGAAATTCGTGAAAAAGCAAATTTCACGACCACTGCAAGCCCATGCTTCAGAAACATCAAATTCTAACACTCCCATCTATTTTCATTCATAATACATATAAAATATGTGGGATATGACAAAAATTACAGCGAAAAAAAATTGGTAGAGGGGCTTGCCCATCCCTTTTCTCGAAAAAAGTTGAAAAACTCACGAAATTGAAACCGGAAAAATCCGTAAAAATAGTGAAAAATATCTGACCATCGAATATTATGGTTTAAAAAAAGAAATTTTCCCCCCCTCCTCCCCGAAAGCTAGATAGAGAACGCGTAGGGTTTCGGAAGTTTTATTGACGGATTTGGACCACAAAAATTAAATCGGAAAAACAATCAGGTAGGGGGCTTCCCCTGCTTTTCTCGAAAAAAATTGGAAAACTCGCGAAATCAAAATCGGAAAAATCCGAAAAAATAGTGAAAAATATCTGACCGTCGAATATTGTGGTTTAAAAAAGAAATTGTCTCCCTCTGCCCTCCGAAAGCTAGAAAGAGAACTCGTAGATTTTCTTGAATGTAAAAAATAACAGCGAAAAAAAATTAGGAAGGGGGGGCTCACCCTCCCCCTTTTCTCGAAAAAATTTGTAAAACTCGCAAAATTGAAAAATCCGTAAAAATAGTGAAAAATATCTGACAGTCGAATATTTGAAAAAAATTCATCCTCCCTGTCCCTCCTCAAAAGCTAGATGGAGAACGCAAAGGAATTCGGAAAATGTTTCAACAGTTTCAGACATGGAAAATAATGATGAAAAAAATTAAGAAAACTCGCGAAATAGAAATCGAGAAAATCCGTAAAAATGATGAAAATTATCTGACTATTTACAGTTTCAAAAGTTCGAAATCATTTCCAACGGTAAATTAACATGCAAGCGACCGTGTAACTATGACGCAATAATTGAAATGAGAAACATATCTAAAGAAAACTTAAACTTAAAATAAACTTTGTAGAGATAAGCTTTTACTTAAGTGCAATATGAAGAAGAAAATAAATTTTAAGCGATTTACCCATCATTTTGTTACATTATAAAATTTTGAATGATGTACTTAAAACCTTGTCGCGAGAATAAATCTGATTATTTTAAATTCAATTTACAATAAGAAAAGATGCTTTTCTCGACAAGCTTTTATATCATTTGAAATTTTACAATATAACAAACTGATGGGTTTAATTCACTTTAATAGTATATTATTCAACAAGCGTATAATGATTACTATTACCCACGAAGATGAAATTGCAACACGAGCCGGAGGCGAGTGTTGTAACATCTGAGTGGGTAATAGCCATTATACGCGTGTTGAATACTATGCTTTATCTGCAACTACCCGCTAAATCGCATCTCAAGAAAAATATTGACTGATGCAAACTAAATGATTCTTCACACTGACATATACCTTGATCTGTCATATTTGACTTAACGATTGAGTAAGAGTGCTATTACTCAATTTTTATTCAATTGGTAGTAATGTATGAGATAACCTATCAAAAATCGTATATAATAGATATATTATTCAATAGTTGTAGATAAAATGTATTTTCTTCTTTTCAGTGCATTTAAATGAAAGCATTCCTCCAAAAAGTTTGTTTTGAGTTCATTCATTCTATCTAGGGGCTATGTTAACGACACTTCCATTTTTTAGATTTCGAATGAACACAGTTTGTATCAAAAACCTAACCTCATTCTTATTTTATTCAATCAATACGAGGTGAGCAATGATCTGGCCATTCGAAAATGAATCACATGATTTCTCATCTCGAGATGAAAACTTCTTTGCAGTCAGAAGAACTGGAAAAATCGGGAGAATTACAAACCCCGCTGAACAATTGCGTTCTCCGATAAGATTAATCCTTCTTTGCTTTTCCAACTTCTCCCAACCGTCATCCATTCGGATTTCAATATAAATGTATATCCGAATGGAAAGAAACGATTGTCTGGATTGTTATTGAATGAGTGAAAGGTCAATTCTGATTAATGGAAAGAGAGATATTTCGTTCGGTCGACTTTATCACGGCAAAGTGACCCAGAAGTGACGGCTTTAATGGATAGCGGCCATTATGGACAGATAGAAATTGCCATTTATTCGAAGGACAAACGGTTGGGTTGATATCGAATGACTTTTAACGGTCCGGATTAGCCTACATGAGCAGTAAATCAGGATTTAGCAACAACCTTTTCCCCGAATGTCTACGTCGAGCTTAATCAAGAGGCAATTGCTTAATAATAATGAGTTGGTATGAAATATCAGCGCCAATATCATGTGAATTTTTAAATATTTTATGCCAATTTTTGCGTGAAGTTACACATTTACCTCCACACTTTATGACGCACGGACTAGTATGACCTATATGAAAACGCTCGAACAGTGTTGTCAGATTCACAAATAGGAAATTAGATCAGATTGGAATCAGTTCGGAAAAAACTCTTTGGTGTATATTGAACGGTCTAACAATTCATGTGAAGCCTTCTTAACGTTACATATACAACTGTTACAAGGTGTTAGTGAATAAGTAAGACAAACTTCAAAGGGTGATTCTGTATGAAAAAAATAATGACACTTTGTTTCATAAATTTTGTCCGCTAATGCTTCGTTTTTCGAGTTAAAGTTTTACTTCAAAACTGACTATTTATTTATTGCTCTGAAACCAGTCGAGACATGCAAATGAAATTTGGTCGGTTTTAAGAGGTAGTTATTGCGCATTTTCTGACATGCAATTATGAATTTCATGTTCATCCTTGGCGCGCATACGAGTATGATCTCAATTTTATTTTAAGAAAAAATGTTATGCCACTGAGTTATTGCAAACTAATAATCATTTTTGGATTCTTCGTACAATTTGTGACAAAAAATCTCTTCTGCCTTTTTGTTGTGTGGAGCGCCGTTTTTATACAAAACAATAAAACATCTATTCAACATTCAAAATTATACAAATGCGGAATTGTCAGACATGCATTTTGTCTATGGTCGAAGTAATGGAAATGGTCGGCAAGCTCGACGATTGTATGCTGAGTTGTATCCAAGACGTAGGGTACCCCATCACACAATATTTGCTCGTCTTCACCAACGTTTGCGCGAAAATGGTACATTTAAGAAACAAACGGCTGATTGCGGGCGCCCTCGAGAAGTACGAGCTGTTCAATTGGAAGAAGCAGTTCTCGAGTTAATTGCGAAGTACTCGAAAAAT
The DNA here is from genome assembly GCA_944452925.2 of Chrysolina oricalcia. Classification (NCBI taxonomy): domain Eukaryota; kingdom Metazoa; phylum Arthropoda; class Insecta; order Coleoptera; family Chrysomelidae; genus Chrysolina; species Chrysolina oricalcia. The sequence goes on from OX101812.2 coordinate 65,062,481, forward strand.
TGCAAACATATTGAATGTAAGCAACTTCACTGTATTTAAAATTCTTAAAGAACAGCAATTGTAACCGTTCCATATTAAACGTGTGCAAGCTCTACTACCTAGAGACTTTCTTTCGCGCCTAGTTTTTTGTCATTGGATTCTTCATCAAATCGCTCAAATTCCTAATTTTTTAAATGGCGTTGTTTACTGACGAAGCTAATTTTGGACGACTGTGTATACGGAATTTCCATAACAATCACTTCTGGACTGAGGAAAATCCACATGGAATCTTTGAAGCTCATTTTCAGCATTAGTTTTCAGTAAATGTATGGCTTGGGGTAATTGATGATTATTTAGTCGGTCCATTGTTCCTCCCACAACGACTAACATGCGACTCCCACCTTCATTTCCTACAAGAAGAGTTACCTGTTCTCCTCGAAGAAATCCCACTACAACTGAGACAACACTTATGGTTCATGAATGATGGTGCACCAGCCCATTTTAGCATTTATGTACGTAATCACTCAGATGCAGTATATCCAAATCGTTGGATAGGTGGGGGAGGTACGGCACATTGGCCTGCTCGATCGCCGGATTTAAATCCTCTAGGCAGTGACCAGTGGCATTGTAAACAGATTTCCCACCTCTCAGGTGAAAATCTAAAATATGCAAATTGTAGATATTGATCTCTACTTCCAGATGCCGTTTACAGAATTTGAAAACGACGATTTCCCTTAAATCGGCTCATCCTGCAAGATACCCTTGAATTGTTTATAACGCGAATGTGCAAAAACTTCACATTGGACAGAAAACATCTTGCGCACAGTTGAACCACGTATTATTATCTATCAGTTTCCGCAATATTGTTTGTCAATCTTCAGATTCATTAAAATCATAAATTTTTGAAAAATGGTCTCTTTTCCGAGTTTTTCCCGGTGGAAAATGCACCGATCCGGTCGTATGAAAATCAATTTTGTACGTATTATAAATCTCTACAAAAATTCCATTGACTGTAAAACGATTGCTTTAGTAATCTTTGAGATATTTCCGAAAAACCAAAAACTTCCACAAAGCGATATTGCTGGGGCGAAAACTGGGGTTTTCATTAACAAACAATCTTATAAAAATTAGTATAGGCCATTTGCGTCTTTTATTTTTTGGGAAAAAAACCTCCATAGTCTTGGTCTTTAGTGAAAATGATGTATTATATTTAATACAATCTACAGTTGTCTTCTGGATATTATCTCGCTTTCTTTGGTAGTGGAAGGGGCGGCAAATGTAACCTTTTGCTTAGGGCGGTAGACCTGATTGCGCCGGCCCTGATTTTGGAGCAACAAAGCCTCTAGTTACAAGTGATATGGAAAAATATATGGTGAATATTCAAAATTTGGAACAAGATGTTACAATTTATATTGCCAATGGTATAACGTTATTTTCTAGCAAGAAAGGTACTCTCAAATTATACCGAGATGGAACGAAAATATCAGTAGAAGCATTGTTAGTACACAAATTAACTCACAATCTCTTGTCTGTGGGAAAATTGATAAACGCTGGAAAACAGTAAATTTTTGATGCAAGCGGAGTTAATATAGCATGTGGGGGATATAATTTCAGAAGCAGAAAGATTGGGCAATTATACACGATAGATTTTTTCTTGAATTCAGGAAGAAGTCTCATCACTGAAATCGATGGTGACCTTTGGCATGAAAGATTGGGCCATTTGAACAGAAATGGATTAAAATTATTAAAACTGCCTTTTTCTATAGAAAACTGCGATTCGTGTATGAAGGGAAAAGCCACTACCACTACATTACCTTTCAAATCCGTTGATCACCCGTATTGGTGAACTTCTCCACTCAGATACATGTGGGCCAATCAATCCAGACACTAATATACTCTTCCACTCATGCAGATAGTCTTTTAAACACCATGGCTGATTCTTTGAATAGGACACAGAACTGGTTTAATGCAAATAACCTCAAATTAAACAACAATAAAACGCAAAAACTGATTTTCAATAAAGGCATTGCTGGCAATGAAAAGAGTGTCAAGCTTCTCGAAGTACTTATCGATGATACACTATCATGGTCATCACATATAGAACAGTTATGTCATAAATTATCAAGTTCAATATTTCTTTTGAGCAATTTGAAAAATCAACTCTGCGACAACACTGTACGGTCGTGTTATTTCTCTTTCTTCCACACACATATTAATTACGGCATACTGTTGTGGGGAAACTCTGTTTACTCATGTGTCTTTAAAATGCAGAAAAGAGAAATAAGAATCATTGCTGGTGCTGGTTACTGGGACCATAGTCAACAATTCTTCAAAGATCACGCTATTATGCCTGTTTCTTCCTTATTTATTTATAATACTCTTCTAGAAATTCACAGAAATAAAAATAATTTTTGTTCCAATTCTGATTTTCACGATTATCAAACTCGTGGAGCGAACTACATAAGCCCTTCCCGATATAGGCTCAACAAATCTCAGATGAATTCTGTGAATGTTAGACTCTACAATTTTTTGCCTCAAGAGTTCAAGATGCTCAATTACAATTGTTTCAAACTAAAACTAAAACGACACTTACTTTTCCACTGTTTTTACTCTATCGACGAATATCTGAGAGCGCCCCCACTTCTCAATTTCGTGTCGTGACTCTAATTTCGACAATAAGTCTTGTTTCGATTTTAAATATTGTTATGTCTGTGATATTTTAGGTGTATTTTTAAATGACTTTCAATTAACTTTTTGTACCTGATTGGCTTGCCAAAAACATAATTGTAACTTGGTCAAATAAATTTAATTCTATTCTATAAACGGAGAGCACTTCTTTCAAAATTCCACCTATAAAAATCTCGATAATGAGCTCTATCCACAGAGATTTCCCCCTTATGACGTGTAACCGACAGCATATATCGGTGTTTCATCGTTCCTTTATTCCTCTAACTGTCCTCATTGTTGGGAAGAGCGAGGAATGATTGTGAGGGGACCGCAAGGAGCACACACAATCATGACTCAACGGAAGTCCGACAGTAGGATGGCAAATTGGGTTTTCTCTGTGAGATAAGGTGCAGGGAGGCGTGATACGCGCTATGAATTCTAATGGATTTCGGCTGGGGTGGGGCCTTAGTACTCCTCTGCTCGGATTGACGGACTGACTGAACTGTATTGGAATGAAACCGGGAATAACAGAATGAATAACGGAAAGAATACCGACGACCGACAGAGAGTGGATAACTTCGTTGTGGACGGTTTTGAGTATGGAGACCAAATCAGGGTCATCAATTAGGTTATTGCTTGGATAGACGAATGCAGGCAAGTCCCACAGGATTGCGTTGGAGAAAATCTGACGCATCCAAGAGTTTATATGGCGAATATATAATAAACTCTGCCAATAAGTCGAAAGCCTGCTGAAATTTAATCAACTCAATAAATAAAAGCAAGATTTTCAATGAATTTTCGGAAAACAAATTTAACGACTTTTTTACCATAGCTGAAAAAACAATTAAATCTCTTCTACAATTCGAAACAATTTTTAAAAAATTCCTTTTTCTGTTGAGACCTTCTTCTTAGAACCTGTTTGTGAATATGAAGTTCACTGTGCTATAAATAAATTGAATAACTCTAGTTCTGGATTTATTCATGAATTGAACAGCCAGTCAATAAAAGAAATAGCAGAACTGATCGTCATGCTATTAACTAGTTTAATAAATCAGATTTTCAGCAAAGGAATTTTCCTAAATATTCTCAAAATTACTAGACTTTAAAAAGGGTGACAAATCATCCTTAGATAATTATCGCCCGATTAGTATAATTTCTATAATTGGAAAAATTGTGGAATGTATCACACGCTATACTTGTTGACAAATTGAGCCATTACGGACTAAGATGCTCCATTTTAGATCTTATTAGTTCTTATCTCAACGATAGATATCAGTGTGTTGATTTGAATAAAAGAAAATCAGATCTCAAACAAATTGAACAACCGGACCAAAGCCATAAGAAAGGCATCGGTTCTACTCCGGTCAGCTGATGTTTGGCGGACAGCGGTTCCCAAAATGTTGACGAATTTTTCAACAAATTATAAAATTTACACCATTTTTTTTGCAGTTTTCACACGTGCTATTCGCTATGACATAGTATTATACACACGTCCTTCACGGAAGTTCAAGAGGTTAGATTACACCCTGTATATGTAACTTATGTATTGAATCAAACATGAATAGAAATTCCATCATATTTTAAATATTTCTCAATTTTCTAATTCACCACACTGTAGATGATGGCATTGTGCACTACCGAAACGAGTATTAGGTATACCAAAAATATGTACAAACAGAAATAAAAGATCCATTGGCTTGATCTTTAAACGTTTATTTATGATTTTTCAAATATTCATTTAAGACATGCGTTTTACCATATACAGTCCCTGGATTGAGGTTGAAAAAATATTTTTCAATAAATGAGCAATACATAACACTTTCTGAAGGAAAACTTAAATTAAAAACATAAATCATTTTCAAACAAATATCAACTGCTCTCAGAACATCGAAAAATTTATATTTAATTCTGTCAAAATACGTATACCTATATACACTCAATTTTTGTGATGTCTTCACCGATTTCGAAAACAAAGGATTGAATTGATGACTTCTTTGAATTCAAGAAGTGTATCCATTCTTCAATTTCTTGTGGCGCTTTTGCAATGAATAAGAACGATTGCTGTGAGTCTCTGATGGTGAATTTTGTCGTTTGATATTTTCCAGTTGTCTTTTTTCACCACTTTGTTGGTTGGCACGAAATATCCGTGCAACTCCCACAATACTGCCGCATTTCGACCATCTAGAGGTAAACATAACAAGTATTACGGTCGAGAATGGAAAGAAGGGAATTCCAGACATGTGGAAAATACTTTTCTTTTCTAATGAGAACGTTGTTTTAGTAAATAATAATGTAATGACCTTTACACGCACGGTGCATACGAAAAATAGACGCGGAAGGTAGCTCACCCCTAAAACCTTTTTATTTTTGAAGATATTGGAATAAAATTTGGTGGATCTATATGAGACATGAAATTGCATTTTTTCACAAGTGACTTAGCTCCATACAATTTTCGGTTTTACCGGAAGTGACAAAAACATTTTTAAATGGTACACCTGGTATATTTTTGCTGCTTTCGTCTTCATATGACATTCTGAGTACAACCATGTATCACATGTAATGTTTTGCAACCAACTTCTTTTTTAATTGAAATTTTGGGAAAAATATAACTCAACTGTTCTCGGTTGAAATGCTGTGTAAAATTTAATTTTCAAATTATTATTACTATTTTTTTTTCAAATGGCATTTTTGTGGCTCGCTAGGTCAGGAAAAAAGAGCATCTTATTACGATTACTCTGATACCGTATACTATTAGTATATGATATTAGGCTCATTATTTTTGTCTGTGTGGTTTTCTTTGATTTGGAAATATCTTCAATACATCACACGGTACAAAAGTTGTAACCCGATGATGTGCGCTCATGAAAATCACGAGATATTTTTATGTTAATTGACATAGTAAAGACCGTTTCTCCGTCACCCATTCAGATTTGGAGTAAATGATTTCCTTTCATTGAAAAATATCCTCTAGACACAGTATGGAAGTTGTAACCCGATTATGAAAATCACACGAAATATAGAAGATTCCACGTTGTCACTCGATGATGAACGATTAAGAAAATCATATGAGATATAGCGGATTTCATGTAGATTTACATGGCGAATACCGTTTCTTTGTCAACCGTACAGATTTTGTGTAAATGATTTTCTTTCATTCAGAAATATCTTCAAGATATCACACGGTATAGAAGTGTAACCCAATGATGTGCGTTCATGAAAATCACATGAGAAATAGAGTATTTCACGTAGATTCACATCGAGTATTTGTCACCGGTATAGATTGTGAATTAATGATTTTCTTTCATTGAGAAATATCTTCAAGATATTTGCTTTCATTTTGTAAAATTTGCTTTTGCGAAACTCCCAGGTTTTTCAGAGAAAACACCTCTAAAGCAGAGCTTGTGCGAGGAAGGGAGATCAGGGACCTACAGTTCAAATGGAAGTGGAATCCGAACCACTACAGCTCATTAACCCTACATTATGTGAGTAATACAGCATCAGTCACAACATATATGATATTGATAATAATGAAGACATTAAAAAGATCAATGAAGAGTAAAAGTTCAAGTACAGTCAGTGTAAAAGTGGGGAATAAAATGACAAGATGGTCACTGACACAGATGAATTTTAAACTTAGGAAGAGGTGTTGAGAAGATGTCAATATCGAGGCAATTTGCCGCTCTAAGGGATCTTGGGATATAGCTGAAATAAGCAATGTTGGTACGATGGTAGGGAGTATGAAAAGTAGCTATCTGTCTAGTAAGGCGAGTGGGGACTACTAAACTGATTTGAGATAGAAGATCTGGACAGTCATATTCACCATTTAATATCTTGTAGAGAGTCAATAGATCTCGCTGTCTACGTCTATTCTCCAAAGTTGGAATATTGAGATAACTCTCAATTGAGGCGTAATCACTAAAGATGTTAGATTTGAAAGAAATATATCTAACAAAACTTTTTTGAACACGATCAATCTTGGATATATGGGTTACATAATGTGGTGACCAGACAGAGGAACAATAATCAAGGTGAGTTCTAACAAGTGTGTTAAGAAATATTCTCTAGACTTCACACAGTATGAAAGTTCAACCCGATGAGGTGCGTACATGAAAATCACATGAGATATGGAGGATTTTATGTAGGTTCACAAGTGTTCTTTCTCCACCTACATAGATTCGGAGTCAAATCTAAAATTAGAAAACTTAATGCTAAACACATGAAACTTCGATTGTGTCTCAGCCTCTAGTAAGTACATAAAGCTGGATTCATATGCAAGCTTTACGAGCTTTCGCCTAGTATAGACCTTCTCAGAAAACTGAACATATTAACCGTGACATTTTGCCTAAAATAAGACCAATATATGACCGTCAGTGTCTCTTCAAATTCTTTTGTGAACAAGATAAATATTCAAAAATAACTCCCAACACAAGATCTGCGACTGAACAATATACAATCAAATATATTCAGAAAAACTCTCACACAAAAAACTTTTTTCACCATGGTCCAAAGCTTTTCAACTCTGCCTGTTAACATAAAACAAATTTCAAAAAAATCTAAATTCAAATATGAAATCAAAAATTACTCGTAGAGTGCCCAAATAAAATTGAAATATTTCATTGATTCCAACTTTATTGTATTCATCATAATTATTATCACAATTACTGTTGAAATTCGTATAAAATAGAAAAGAACTGCGACAGAACAATATACAATCAAATGTATTCAGAAAAACTCTCACACAAAAAAACTTTTTTCACCATGGTCCAAAGCTTTTCAACTCTGCCTGTTAACATAAAACAAATTTCAAAAAAATCTAAATTCAAATATGAAATCAAAAATTACTCGTAGAGTGCCCAAATAAAATTGAAATATTTCATTGATTCCAACTTTATTGTATTCATCATAATTATTATCAAAATTACTGTTGAAATTCGTATAAAATAGCTAAAACAAACACCACAATTCCAGTCTTTCTTCCATCGGAGCTCTCTTACACACTCATCACTTTTCACTCATCACAAATAAATACCCACTCTATTTAAAAAATACTCCACTCGTAAATGGTTCTTCTGATGGATTATAACAGTGCAGGTACTTGTACCTATAGGTTAAATCCACTCGGAGCATTATCATGTAAAATATATTATACAGTGTCTCACTTCTCATGGAAACACCCCCGTATCTTCCGTAATAATTGAGGTTGAATGATGAAACTCTCAGGACTGATGGAAATGCTAAAAATGCACCTACCACCTGAATGGGGTTGGCCTACGTGATATACACTGCCCGCCAATCGCGATGGAACAACACATCTTTACGATAAAACATACTAGGAGGCAAAATAGGCTAACAATTCCTTCAGATTTGTGATCAGGACCACCAACTTACTACAGATACACTTTTTCTCTGAAAAAATTTCAGTCCTGAAAAATCCGAATTTGTCTCACTTCTTATGGAAACACCCCCGTATTTTCCGTAATTTTATACGTAGAACCATGAAATTTACAGGATCGATAGATACACTCGAAGTGAACTCACTGCACGGGAATGGTCAATCTACGTAATATATACTACACGCCAGCAGCGAAGGAACCACCCATTTTTCCATCGCTGCTGGCGTACAGTGCACATCATGTAGGATGACCCGTTTTGTGCAGTGAGTTCATTTTTAGTGTATCTATCGATCCTGCAAATTTCAGGGTTCTAAGCTCAGATCAATAAGTAAACATAGATTGGCCCGATGCTACGTAAACATCATATTCACTGAACCGAAGATAATTCTTGCGGAAACTGTTTTGTTTCGGGTTTTTGACATTCGAACCAAAACACAACACCTCTAGCACAGTGCCGTGCTTTTTTAAGGGGGTCAAAATTACTTATGCAAATGCAGTACCTGCGAGCTGCAACAAGTTATGTCACGGTTTTGTCTTAAAATTCCTAGGGTCAATAAAAAGCCAGGGGTTGGCAGCAAATAACTTTTTATCAAAATTTGGGGATTCAAGATAGCGGATTAGTTTTGTGATTTATGATGATATTCTTTCCTTGGGAGTTTTCAGCTATCAAAAATAAAGCATTATTTATGGTCTAAAGTAATTAATTCGAGAGATTTAACAAGTTCCTTGACTATATTTCAAGTTTGGTGCCTGGGGGTTTATGTTGTGTAGATCAAGTTTCAACGAATCAATACGAATATTTGAATAAATATGGACCAGTTGCATAAAGCCTTCTGTTAACGTAGGTAACATAACTAGTGAGCTTAGACATGCGTTGCCATAGTAATCATCAAATCAAATATTTATTTGTCTGTTAAATTATTTATGCAACTGGCCCTATGAGTTAAGAAACTTTCTCCAACATCTATAAATAAATTGTTCATTCTGTTGAGTATTATCCTTCCTAAATTTTGGACCAGTTCATTCATATGGCAAGTACCTGTCAGAAAACAACTACTCTCCTGGCTAAGACCACGACGGGGATTGAATTAAATCTAACAGATACTTGTGCAACGTTCCTCAAAGCATCAGAGAACGCAAGTGCCAGTATTTTGTGTTGATGAAGTGTTGTTCAAATTTTCCTGTGTGTTTTAGTGGTTTTTGTCCTGCTTAAACAACTTAAAGTTACATTTGGAATATTTTTCAAAATAGTGCAGTGGTTCAGTGAGACACAATGTAGAAATACTGCTTTGTTTTCAAAACAAATGATAGTAAACAAACATTCCACAGGCGAGGTTCCAGTGGCGTCAAATGCACGATACAAATCATGCAATCAAACGTATTCGTCAAATATAATATTGGAGGACAAAGAAACTCATTCAAAATTACAGATAAGAAATGGCAATGGCAAAATGGTGAATACCTCAATGTTTGTTATAAATATCTGTAAGCAGGGGGAAAAACATTGAAGCTTATGACAGGAAAATTGAATTTATTTTCCAATAATATTGATATTGTTAAAATTCTAACAGATTGAATGAAATATATGCTTATCCACACGTTATTATAACAAACAGGCAAATATCACTATTATTTATTTAATTTTGAGCCTAACATATACAATATTACAAATGTATAAATATAAAGTGTCAAAGTGTATGTGAAAGAATGATTCTCAAAAGAGACCTGACCCTTCCTACTTTGTCAGTTCCGCTTATTGACAATTCAAGGTATAATCAGATTTTGAAAAAAATTTGAAGTACTTATTACCTTTACCAAGGCAAAACTATGGTTTGATAAAGGCTCTTCCTCAAAGAAATGATTTCCAAAAATTTAAAGGAAGTTCTTTGGTATATCATTAATTGTCCTCACTGTTAGAATTTTAACACTGTCAATATTATTGGAAAATAAATTCAATTTTCCTTTCATCTCAATGTTTTTCCCCCTGCTCACAGATATTTATAAGAAACATTGAGGAATTCACCACTTTGCCATAGGCTTTTCGTATCTGTAATTTTGAATGAGTTTCTTTGTCCTCCAATATTATATTTGACGAATACGTTTGATTGCATGATTTGCATCGTGCATTCGACGCCACTGTAACCTCACCTGTGGAATGTTTGTTTACTATAATTTGTTTTGCAAACAAAGCAGTATTTCGACATTGTGACTCACTAAACCACTGTACTATTTTGAAAAATATTCCAAATGTAACTTTAAGTTGTTTAAGCAGGACAAAAACCACGAAAACACACAGGAAAATTTCTAACAACACTTCGTCAACACAAAACGACAACGTACAATGGCCGCCATGGCCGGTGTCACAAGCGGTATTGCCAAGAGTAAAATAATTCTAGTAACCGCTCGAAGTGCCTAAAATTTAATCAGTTCAAAACGACATATATCTTCCTTTTTGGTAATTTTTTCACACCTTTCTGGACATAAACATTTCTCTAGAATTTTTAGAATAATACATCTGAATATAAAATATGATTGATTATGCATTTATTGGTAGGTTCCTACCAAAATCATATTTTTTTACCAATTTGACAACAGGGCGTCAATGTTTGAAAACATTAGGGATGAGAGGTGTACGTAAATAAACAAAGTTGTCTTCGGTTCAGTGAATATGATGTTTACGTAGCATCGGGCCGATCTATGTTTACTTATTGATCTGATGTTCTACGTAAAAAATTACGGAAGATACGGGGGTGTTTCCATGAGAAGTGAGACAAATTCAGATTTTTCAGGACTGAAATTTTTTCAGGGAAAATGTGTCTCTGTAGTAAGTTGGTGGTCCTTTTTGAGCCTATTCTGCCCCCTAGTATGTTTTACCGTAAAAATGGGTTGTTCCATCGCGAGTGGCGGGCAGTGTATATCACTTAGGCCAACCCCATTCAGGTGGTAGGTGCATTTTGAGCATTTCCATCAGTCCTGAGAGTTACATCATTTTACCTCTATTGTTACGGAAGATACGGGGGTGTTTCCATGAGAGTGAAATAATATGTATATTAATTTAAGAATAAGTAGGAAAGTTTTTGGGTATAACTCTCAAAATGTTGTGCAACCGTAGCCACGTGTTTTGAGCTTAAGCTCTCATCAGTACGGTTGCACAACATTTTGAGGGTTATACCCAATAATTTTTCTACTTATATTTTCATATATTGCCCCTCGCTAAATCCATTCTGATTAATTTAAGAATGTTACCGAGTTGACTAATGTTTTCATGTAGATGACAATGACAGAAAAGGATGTAGAAATAAATTTTGATTTTGATTTGATGAGTTTGTTAGTTTTTTTGCTTTGCAGTATTTATTCTGTGACTATTCCTATACAATGTTTGTTGTCAATTGTGGAAAATAAATGTTTTGATTTGATTGACTTGATTTTTATTATTCACAGTTGACTTATCTGATGTGCTATTTTTGGTAAAAAATTGATTTCTCATTTCTTGTTAACACGCTTTTATACCAATTCAATCCATCTACATTTGCTTCATTACTTTTCATATTCCAAAATGATAAATAAGTATATCAAAACAGTTATGATCAAGTCGATTCCTCCAATCTTTGACTTAGTCGTCGTCGGTATCCACAGAGTAAATATCATACTTCTTAAGGACCATCAACTCCGGTCATTTAATTTTCCGATTGCCAGTAAAACACCACTCGAAAGTATCCACTCTGCTGGAGATTGAGCATTCCTGAAAAGTTTCCAGGAAAGTATTTATCCGAACCGACAAAAACTTCGCTTTACGATTCGAAGTTATAGACGTTCTTCCCTTCAAGAAGTTCAAAGTATAACCGGGATGTGGCCGTCTGAAACATCCAATAAGTCCATACATATTTAAAATTTATCTCAAATAATTTGGCTCGGTCGAGCTCGCGGCGATCGGCTTTTCCGGATGAAAAGATTCCTGATAGAAAGTACTTAAGATTAGATTTATGGATGAGATCATAAATTTACTCACTTCATCTCTAGCCTGAGGAGAAATGTTGCGTTCTCGTTCCATTCTTTTCTAGTTGGAAATCTGCGCATAGGAATACTCCGTGTTCTTCGACTTGAATGTATGCATGACTTTAATCAGCGAAATATGGTTGAATATTGTTATGAAAACTATTGTCTGTGCAAATATATTGAAGTAATAATTTCAATGAGAGTATATAGAAATTTTGTAAATTATTATTATCAAAGCCAGAAAAGGCAAAATACTATATTGCAACTTTGTATTATTACTATTAGATACAAATACTACCACAAAACCCAATAAATAGATCAAAATTAGAGGTTTCCGAAGCAAGCTCCAGTCCTACGACAAGATGACTACGTTCAACTAAAAACTATCAGATATTTGTACCGAAAAGAATATTTGAATTTGAAATATATCTTAATAGCAATAAAAGAAACAAGGTTAGAAATTGAAATGAACAAAAATAGTAATTATTATAGAATTCAAAATTAATAAAATAGACATCATTCTGTAAAAAAGTCACAAATCTGACAGGGCCAACGTTGATTGAAAAAGAACAAGAAAACTCAGAAAGAAATAGCAAATGAAATGGGCTTAGATAGTAAAATCAATAAAAAACTGGTTGAAAACTTGTAAATAGTAATTTAAAATAAGTAATTTTAGGTTGTACAGTTAATTTTAAGAATTAGAATAAGTTTTAAATCAAAGTGACAGTGAAATGACGAAAAATTATTCAAAGTCCGGAAGTGCAAAAATATCAAGTAAGAAACGGACATTTACCATGGAAAAAGTTTGTTGAAAGAGCGGGGAGTTGAGAGAAGCCATCAGAACCAAAGGCACGCATTTTAGAATCAAATTTGAAAATTAGGAAAAATATAAATAAGAACCTAAGAAAATACATCAACAACAAGTAATAAACGAAGAAACTCACCTTGACAGAAAGTAATTAACATCCAGAACCAGAGACGAAACTTCCAGGAAGCAGAACACCAGCTGAAGGGCTGGATGGAATTCAAGGTATTTATTGCCAAATCACTTACAATCGAACTGACAAAGAATAAAACTTCCTGAGCAAACCAGCAACAAACTTTAATCCAATTTCCAACTGCAGAAATACGATTTTTGCCACCACAAACATTTACTATACACGAACAAAGTGAACTTTTAAAAACCCCTCAAAAATATTTATCAGCATCAATTGAGTATTATTTGAGCATAATGACTCTAATTTCATTGTTGCCAGACTTTTTTTACCATTTATCAAAAAGATTCTGTCATTGTATTTTGAGTAACAAAATCATATGAATTGGTACCATCTATATTCATTGTTGATAACGGTGTTTTTGGAATTGATCTATTTCATTATTTTACAGATTTCATCGTTTGTAGTCTCTCCTCACCGATAATGGCTATTTCAAGGCTTTTTCTGTTGATGTATAATGTTGCTAACATTACAAAATATTTTTATGTTCTATGTTCTGTGTTTTACAATAGTTGTTGTCCTATGCCGATGATCATCTTGTCACTTTGGCAAAATTGCAAACTTTCAAATTCATAAACATAAATATTATCATATGGACCGAGAATTGAAGATTCAACTGAAACCAAAACGTTTTGGAGCTTTCAGGATGCGCCCTCTTCTTGTTACAATCGGTGGCTGTGTAGTAGAATTGCCCTCTTCTTTCTTCGAACTCTTCAAATTTCTTTTCCTGTTCTCATACTTTTCTTCGGTTTTCTTCTGCTTATCTTCAGAACTGTTTTTCTATTTCGAATTCTTCAACTCATTTGCGCACTCCGTGCTGGAAATCTCCAATTGATGAAGTCGTTGAAATTGTCGAAGAATTTCCCCATGATGGATTTTCACTCGAGCTATTCTGGCTATACCATCTCTACCAGGAATAACTTCCAAAATTCTTCCGAGTGGCCAGTTCAAGCGTTCTATATTATCCGAAGCAACGTAAACTATATCTCCTGCTTTCAGTGTACCAATCTTCCTTTGACCAGAGTGCACCAGTTCCGCTAGGTACTCCTTTCTGAACCGAGTCCTAATGCTCTCATCTTTTGCAAGTACCGGTGACGTGAAATAAGATGATTTCTATCCACAAAGTCAAGATCAGGGGTTTCGTTACTAGGTAGGTCTTGGATAAACATTGAAGGGCTCAAAGGTATTAAATCTTCATCATCTTCTGAGACGTAGGTTAATGGTCGTTTATTAATGATGGCTTCACAATCACAAACAATGGTCATCATTTCTTCAAAATTAATCAGGACCAATGTAATTTGTCGAATGTAAATTGTCTTATATATCAGAAATTCAAAAATATCTCACAACTTTACTTTTATTCAGTTTTAATGACAATTCCACTTCTTTTTTTAACAACTCATTTCTATAACAACATAAACTAATATAGTAAAGACTACTAATTTTTAACAGAGAAAACTAAGTTAAAACAGGTTATGGTCCCAGTAGCCTACAATACCGAATCGAAGAAGCAAATGTTTGAATGTTGCTCCGTTACCGTCAATGCACAATTCCAAGCGACGATTGGAATTTGTATAGCGTCTATTTGGAAATTTTCTCGCAAATTTTCGAACACAATCACTGGCATTTTCATTCACTGCAGCAGTGTCAAGTCTTCTCACAGGACCCCGCACGGTTCTTATGGAAAATAGGCCCCAGTCGAATTGGCAGAAAATTCAGTATAATGTAGTTTATGATGCCGTGATCAAATGTCTCTATGGGCACAACGAGATCTACTGGGCAGTTTTTGAGATACAGGGTGTCAAACATGCAGAGGCAAGGTTGTTACTTACCTTCAGAAAAACAGTAATGTGCCGATTACCTTGTTACAAAAAGTTAAAGATAATAATTGCAACATTAATATTGTCGAAACAAGTTGTAATGAAAAGTTCTAAGACTCCGCATACAGGGTTGTTAATAATTACATAATGTTTATGTAATTTTTTGAACAAAATCAGTCAAACGCAAAATCTCGTGGAGTTACAGAATAAGTGAATATCATTTGATTTTGATATTGGGTGATCTGAGGTTACTATTGTACAGGGTCACTCAAATTTTTCTTCTTCAGTTGTATTTATTTTTAATTTTTTTAGGAACATAAATACGAATTAAACAGAGTAGGAAACTAAATATGTTATGATCATAATATTTGGCGGCTCTTGTCTATTTGTTGCATCTTGTACGGATCCTATAATTTGGTTACCAGCATATACATCAAGAGGAGGTCAAAAAAATGTTTTGTGTTCTGCGGATAGATGTTTCACATTTCGCAGCATTCTCATTCCCATCTATTCGTCATCAAACGTGGTTGAAATCATCCAGCAAAAACAAAAAAAGTTAGTAGCTTTCTACTTCTTGTTCTATATTAGAGGGGATTGTCTGTTTTTATGTCTGCTGAATCAAACCAAACAATAAACTAGTTACAATCACTTACAATTATCGGATACTACATGAGAGTGTCAGAATCAACATTAACTGTAGAAAAATCATTTCCAATGGTATCTTTGATTTAATCGTATGTAGTAACCGTACATAATAGTAACATCGTACGCTTCATATTTTCATTTTTTGTACAGAGTATTGAATTAAGGTTGGAAAGCAGCGGTACTTTGATTCATTGAATGTAACGAACGTAAAAGAGTTAAAGTTAATTATAACAAACCTTAATTATTTGAATCAAATAGGTAGGTATACAGATTACAAATGAAGGGGGATTCACAATTACAAGAAAAATGTAATTTATTTATTACACTACAACACCCTGTATACTTATGCTGATTTGGAGTTTTTGGCAATTATCTAAACCAAACTCTTGAAGTTTAAAATTATAATAATAATAGATGCTAGGATTTCAACTATTGAATCAGTTAAAAGGCTTGGTATAACATAATTGAGACAAGCATATTGGTACAAGATCAAATGCTCTCTACAGGATGGTGAAAATGGTCAAAATGCCTAATAATTCGTGACTCACACAGTATGTATCGGCGATGAAGAACTTACGGAAGCCCGGTCGGGCCATTCAGACTTCAGAGTTCAGACATCTTCCGAATTCAGACGTCCTCTGAATTCAGACACCCTCTGAATTCAGACATCCTCTGAAATTGTTCTAAGATACCTATATTGTCCTGTTTATAAACACGTTAAGGTGAATCTTGTAACAACTCTGATGTGACGAGTGATTCACTTTTGTTTTTAATTTTTAAAAGACAATCGAGGACTAGGTAGTTTCATAATATACAGGGTGTCAATTTGAAAACTTCCCACCCTTAATATCTTCCTTCCAGTAAACAATATGAGTAATCGAAAAAACAGGTCAATTTTATTGTCAAGGGGGACACTTTCAAGGACTATTTGTAGCCCTCGTGGTTCAACCCCCTAGGAGGGGTAGATGTTACCCTTAGACTTTTAAATGGGAAGGGGGGTCAAGTGGCACATCATTTTGATGGGCGTTCAATTCTTGTTCCAATGGTACCCTGACTTATTATTTTTTGATGAGCATTTTCCGAAAAATTGCGTTCTAAACTAACAGAAGTAATTATTAGAACGCCTATACTGAGATGCATGGTTTGGGCAGAACTGGTTAGAATATTAGGTGGTACCGTTCCAACCCTGTATTAGGGGTAACATTAGCCATTAGCTCCAAACACTTTACATAAAAAAGTAGTCTAATAGTAAAACGTAGATGGTAGTAAAGTTGTGTTTATTAAAGGCTGAATTTTTAAGTGTCATCGCAGAAATTAGTACAAAATAGTACATTTGCTACTTCTGCTGTAAAAAGTTTCTGTTTTCCGGCAAAAAATTGGTTAGCAAATTTGAACTATGTGGTAGTATTGTGAATACCGTTGTACCTGTTGGGCTGTTTAGGAATTACTTTAATAAGTGTATAAAAGTGTAAAAATGGTTTACATTCTTCAAGACAGAATTGAAATGATTGTAATTTATGGCGAAGTTGGAAAGTGCGCACGAAGGGCGGCATGTCTTTTTAACGAAAGACATCCAAATTGTAATGTAAGTCACCGGTATGTGCTTGATTTGGTGAATAAGTTTTACGAAACTGGTTCAGTGACAAATAAAAAAAGAAATAACCCCAGAGTACTAAATGAAGCAGCTCAAATTGAAGTTTTGGGAACATTTGCTGCAGAGCCCACGAGCTCCTTACGATCAGTATCAGAACAGACGGGAATGTCACGCGAGACTATAAGAAAAGCATTGAAAATGCATAAATTTCATCCATATAAAATGCAGATTCTTCAAGAGCTTCACGAGGATGATTATGATAGAAGAATAGAGTTTTGTGAAATCATGTCTCATCGAGTCAATACCATCCCTAATCTTCTGTTAAACATCTGTTTCAGCGATGAGTGTTCATTTTTTCTGAATGGCAATGTTAATAGACAAAATTGTCGCTATTGGAGTGACGAAAACCCACATATTTTTCGGGAAGGGCATACACAACACCCACAAAAAGTTAAAGTTTGGGCTGGTATTCTTGGAAATGCCATTCTTGGTCCATTATTTCTGGAAGAAAACTTGACTGGCAATCTGTACCTTGATATGCTTGAAGAGACTATCGATCCTCTTATAACTCACGAGCTAGAAACTCAAATTGATGCAGAAGGTAATGAACTTTTGCAGGAGGATCTGTTACATTTCCAGCAGGACGGTGCTCCACCTCATTATTTTCTTCCCGTCCGACAGTGGTTAAACGAGAGATTTCCGGGTAGATGGATTGGCAGAAGGGGAGCAGTTGAATGGCCTCCGAGATCACCGGATTTAACACCCTTAGATTTCTTTCTTTGGGGGCATCTTAAATCCGTTGTTTATAAAACACAACCTTCTGATATTGACGAACTTAAAAGACGAATTACAGCAGCATGCCGGTCAATTCCTAGTGAAGTTTTTCGTAATGTTAGAGGGGAGTTCGAAAACAGACTGTATTACTGTTTAGAGCAAAATGGACAACATTTCGAACAGCTAATAAGATAAGCGTAAGTAGATTTTATGTTGGAAATGTCTTACTCGCAAATTAAATTTTATTGTGTAGAAGGAAAATAACCACCAAATAAAAAATCCCATGCCTAATAAATTTATTCCTGTCATTCAAGGGTTGGAGCGGTGCCACCTACTCTTCTAACCAGTTTTATTAAAGGGAGTCAATACAATAATGCATCTCAGTATAGGCGTTCTAATAATTACTTCTGTTAGTTTAGAACGCAATTTTTCGGAAAATGCTCATCACAAAATAATAAGTCAGGGTACCATTGGAACAAGAATTGAACGCCCATCAAAATGATGTGCCACTTGACCCCCCTTCCCATTTAAAATTCTAAGGGTAACATCTACCCCTCCTAGGGGGTTGAACCACGAGGGCTACAAATAGTCCGTGAAAGTGTCCCCCTTGACAATAAAATTGACCTGTTTTTTCGATTACTCATATTGTTTACTGGAAGGAAGATATTAAGGGTGGGAAGTTTTCAAATTGACACCCTGTATAATGACAGGCTGACAAATCCGTTGAAGGAACAGTTCACTGTTATAATACAACGACACCGACACTAGGCGAATATTGCGCGGTGTTCAGATGTCTCCTGTTTTATTCCAAAGTTTCTCAAGTAAAACTCGATACACCAGGATTTATTAGGTACTGAATCCCTCCACTTCAAATGCGTCATGAAGATAGTGTGACGTGAGGATTTCGCGTGAAGCTTTTCCTTGTGATTTTTCTCCGCTATTTGGTATAGGCCGAATTTTATCATAAAAATATTAGAGCACCACTTCTCAGAACCAGACTCAAGTCTAACGTGTGGCACCAAATATTTTTCTGTATATTCATTCGTAATCTTCATTGTTTTTCTAATTATTTATTTATCATCAATAACTTATGGAATGGAAAAAGTAATAAGCAAATCGCATTAGTAGCTTTAAACAAATCCAAAGTTGTCGGTAGGTAGTGAAATATGTGATATTTTGCATCCATATTGATCTTGAATTGTGATTGGTATTGAAACATTTCTGAAAAAACTGAGCAGTATGAAAGTATAAAATAAGTTATGGTTATAACCATAACCATAAATTTTTTTATGATATAAAAACAATTAGAAACCAAACTGAACATGAGAAAGAACACACTTGGAAAATGTTCTTCTACTTATTCTTTATTTAATTTTCTTTATTTTTCTGTTGGAGTATGGTTTCAAAATTTTGTTTCAATGACTAATTTTCGTATCAAAATATTTATTTTCGTATCGTGTTTTGGGCAACCACTGCAGAAAATTATTTGACATTCTAATGAGAAATTTTTCCAATGAAAATGTTTATTTCACCCATATCAAACAGAGTTTTTTCTATTAAACGTAATATGTGGTATCGACAACTTGAAACAAAAAGAAGATCAGAAGATGAATTCGTTGTGGGTAACCAATTAAAATCATGGTTTTCTCAAATGCAGAGAATGGAACATTGAACAAGCTATAAAACAGAGCTATATTCAAATAAAAAAATAACAAAGTCAACGGAAAACCTAATAAATACATATATCCTGATCCCTGATAGATATATAATAATCACGACAAAATAAGCTCATAAAAACGTGGAGGCTTCATATGATTGTGTGCCCCCAGTGCGGAATCTTGACGTCACACTCTTTATGACCCATTTAGCCGAAAAGCAAGATCCACGTTAGTGAACTTCTAGTCACGGTCTTTCAGCTTTTATCACAGCGTGTTCTGATTTTATATTGAATATTAAATTGTACATTTTATTGCAGGTTGCTAACCCGAGACAATACGTTTGATAACTGTATTTGAATTTTTTGTTTATCAATAAGATGAGAAAAAAATTCGCGCGAGCAATAGTTACATACTTATACAAAAGAAATGGCAGTTCTTACTACGCAAAATCTTTCTATAGACGCTATAATATGTCCATACGAATAGATCACCTTGTAATGTAAATAGAATTGTCAGTTAGACAGACGAAACTTTATAACTGTCATCCGTGTATATCTCCGTGTAGATTTTAGGCAAGTTTTCCACGATTTTTCAGGTTTTCCCCGATTTTTCGACATTTCCATCACTTACTTTTAAACGGTAGGATTCAAAAAGACTATTTTTCAACAGCCTTAGCTCAAGTTGACGTTTATTTTGACTCCCAGCTAAGTCTACTTACAGGTGCAACATCATTAAAAGTCTTGGACTTGTAGGTACCATACCTCCGAAACTACTCATAGGATCTTATTGTGCCCGTGGGGACTTTTGTTCGGGATGCCGAGAACTTCGTTTTCTCAAAGTTACAGCCAATTTGACAGAGGGCCAGATTCCCATAGGGTGTGTGCGGGGTTCTTTCATGATAGATTAAAATAATGAATTATCAGTTCATCACCAGTACCTAGGTGATGCTGAGCATGTAGAAATGAAGGTAAATGTTAATAATATGCAGAATAAGCATAATATAAGATCCCCCATCCCTTCACCTGACAACAAAACATGGTTTAATGTAGGGTTCTTGGGGAACCTTGGTTTATTGTAACAACTGGCCTCACTTCATTTGAAGGAACTCAAGGTTTCCAAATAATGTATTTGGAAATTTTTTGGGTTTCACAACACAAAATTAAACAAAAGTAGGCTCCACTTTTTTTATTACAGTCTGTTAGAATGAAGTGATATCTACAGAGGGTTTGAGTTTCGTAAAAAGTCTTATACAGTGTTTGTATGGTATAAACAATTAAACATACATCTACCTCGTATATCAAATGAAGGCGAATGACTTTCTGTTGAAGGACATATCTACACTAACTCAATAACGCGGTTCAATTTCAAATTCAAAGTATTAAAAAAAATCCAATTTGTCACAAACTTCTCCAACCGCACTGTATAAATACCTGATTGGCTTTCAAAGTTACATTAGATAAAAAATAAATACCTACCTAATAATTAAACAATGCCAATAATCTCAAAATCTGTTTTGACAATTACGTCACAAAATGAATTTTAGATTTCAGAGAATGTCTGAATTCAGAGGACATCTGAATTCGGAGGATGTCTGAACTCTGAAGTCTGAATGGCCCGACGGGTCTTCCGTAAGAACTTCATTATCTTTCGAGTATGGGACTGTATTTCCGAAAGGATTGAATCATGTGCACATCATTTAGATGGGCAAGAATATACTTCAGAATCTTTCATTAGGTAGTGATTATTGGATTACGTTACATTTAACGATCATAAAAGGAGAAATCTTGTCATTCTTACAAAGATGTAGCAAAAAATCTGATGAAAAAATACCACGAGAGTAGTTTAGAGACAATGAATTTGGATGTTTATACAGGGTGTTTCTTAAGTACGTGTAGAAACTTCAGGAGCACGTTGCTGACGTCGAAATAAGAAAAAAAGTTCCCATAAATACATGTCCGTAAGTTATTCGTTTCTAATATACAGAGTGTCCAAGTTACATTCTTATATTTGTTTTTTGTGAATAAATTCCAAAATATTTGTTATATTCGAGTAAGGTTTGGTATCTGAGATGATGAAAAAATCAAATTTTATGTTAATTGTGAAAAAACTAATTTCTAATTGAGTTTATTATTTCAAATCTCAATAACTCGAAAACAGTTGCTCGCAGTGACCTCTACCAGGAATATATTTTTTACACAAACTAAATAGTAAATATTCCCAGATACCAAACTTTATTCAAGTATCAAAATTATTTTGAAATCATTCACAAAAATTAAAAACATGAATTCAACTTTGTCACTCTGTATCTCAGAAACGAATAACTTGTGGACATATGTTTATAGGAACTTTCCTTCTTATTTTGATGTCAGCAACATGCTCCTAAATTTTCTACACGTACTTAAGAAACACCCTGTATACATACATATTTTTAATGAATAAGAAAAAGCCCTATATCGTTATTACTCCACTTGCAAATCTGGTGCTCGAAAGTGTCAGTAAATTCCACATAACGCTTACGTCATATGCTTTTTGGGGTGTGCAAGCCATCAACAATTAGAATCCGTACATAATCGTTATAACAATGTCTTGATAGACAATTAGTAACATTGCAACGTTGCAATGCTTCAGTTCTCGTGACATCTTTCACAGAAGCACAAGCGGATTGTGTGGTTCGTAAAATTTAATGATGCAGTGGCATATCCATTGCAGTTGACGTACAAAAACTCAGATAGCTCTCAAATTTTACAGGTGCTTCCGCACATGACCAGTACCCCATTTAATTTTGTATAAGTGGTGGCAAATCACCCTGTATGATATAGTATTTGAATATTAGTTAAATTAAGCCATCGGTGGGTTTGACAAACCGCACGCGGGTCTAACACGGTCTGCGAAAGTGGTGGTGTGGATTTGAAGGCCATTAGGACCGACGGCGTGTGCGTCCTCTAGGGTATCCAGTCCTTTTGAGTGGGATGTGGTAATTGACGTTGTCGTGACTCATTGGCAGCCTGCGGAAATGACCCTTCTTGGAATTAAAGGAATCTGTACGGATTTTTTTCTTGCACTTGGCCAATGGAATCGAACTTTTCTTATCTTTTCTTATGATTCGATTTCTAAGCTCTGTGTTTTTTACAAAAAGGGTGAATAATAACCAATATATTGTTGTGATATAATTTCTTATGAGATGAGATTTTGTGGAATTTGTAATTTATTAAGTATGAAAAATTGAATAAAAACCTGGTTAGATATTTTTCCTAGTACTAGAACATCTTTATCGTAACACCTTGTACAATTTTAAATTAGTGCAGTCAACAGGTAGCAGGTATGGTTTTAGTGAAATTTCATAGCGTTCCGAGAAATAGAAGCCATTTTATGATGATTATTTTTTTCTCATGTCAAAATCTGACATTTGGGTTGTTTCAACTAATAGCAATGCATTCGGTGTTATACTGATTATTTCACTTATGCTAAAATAGCGTGTTATGATTGGTTGAAATTTTTGTGTTGATAAATGAGAACATCATGTTTTCGATTTTGTAGTTCGGCTCTTGATTGGCTACTGGATATGATGTGTTTTCGATTTTGTAGTTCGATTCCTGATTAGTTATTATCAAAACAAAAACTTACCACTAGCAAGCTGATATAATGACACAACACCAAACTTTGACCAAAACTAAATAAGCACTCACTATTAATTCATATCAACTTCACAATTTTCGACAAATTTTGCATACTCGTTGATTAATCAAATCACTAAATCAAAATGTTATCAAAACATAACCTCGAGCGAGAAAGCAGTAGACTAGACATGCAATGACGAAACTACGAATGACGCGCTCTGTCATTCGTAACTGAAATAGAGGGATGTTTTGTTAGTTGCATAATTTCAGAACGAAATCCGGGATTAATGTCCCTAGTTAAATTGAATAGTAAATAAATTAAAATGGTTTCGATTTTATTCATGAAATAATCTTAACAAATACAACTCGTGTTATCGGCGATTATCGTTAATTCCTTCTCGGTTTCGAATCAAATTCAAAGGAATTGCTATTTCGATAATCACCGATACACTTGTGGTATTACCTACGATAATTTCATTCGCCGTATGAAACCCTCCTTTCCTGCAATATTAGGACAATGGATTTTTTTTTACTTTGTTGGTTCGTGAAATTATCTCATTATCTCTATTATCGATTATTTCGTCAAAAATCTTAAACTCGATCAAATTTCTTTGAGGTAACACCACTCGTCCTAAAGGCCTCGTGGTGTGAAATTTTGAAGTATAGTCAACATAATTTTTTTTTAATTCAATTTAAAAATTTTATTTTGGCTATACTTCAAAAATCCAAAACTGGATCACTCTTCAAGTTGGTACCATTATCATTTCCATGACACTTGACTTGACACACTCTGTAACAAGTTGTCTTTCATTCATTTGACATACACACGTGGCCTCAAGCTCTTACATGTATTTTTGTTAGTGCTAAGGCCTAATTAGTTTATGTATTAAAACAAACAATGTTTTCACAAATTTTGGTATTATCCTATTGCCTGACTGAGGTAATGAAATTTTGAATATTGATAATGAATACTTTCTTCACTTTAAATTTCTCGATTCAATTCAATTTTCTTCAATCAGAGTCTTATACTTCCAGGTAAGCACTGAAAATGACGCAAGTCGAAAGCGCTTTGCAATAAATGAATTCAATACACTTATACAGGATGATTCCGAAGTTGACAATTTTTATAACTGTATATAGAACTCGTTAGAATAAACAACTTTATCAAATTACTTTTTCCAAAAACATGAAGAATAAAACAGTCACATTATTACAAAACGTGTCCAATATGGTCCTGTCGAACTCAAATAAGGTATTCAATATTGTCACAAACTCCTTTTCATAAACTCCCACGAAAAAAGTCACACGGATTTAGG
This sequence comes from Chrysolina oricalcia, assembly GCA_944452925.2. Lineage (NCBI taxonomy): Eukaryota > Metazoa > Arthropoda > Insecta > Coleoptera > Chrysomelidae > Chrysolina > Chrysolina oricalcia. The sequence goes on from OX101812.2 coordinate 65,086,935, forward strand.
TCTGGTTACCTTGGTGGGCATGCAAATAGTACATTTTGACTGATCCACCTATTCGATTATTTTTCAGTTTTCTGAAAAAAGTTATTTGAAAAATTCTTTTTATTTTATCAAGTTCTATTCACAGATTAAAAAAAGTATCAACACCTCTTGATGAACATAAAAAAACACAATCCACTAGGTTTCATCATAGATAGAAAGAATGTGAACAGCTTATCTTTCCTGACATCAAGACAAATGATAATACCGTAACATTTTTAGGTATATATTTATATCAATGTTTAACATGGAAACCCTATTGTGAACATCTGATCTCACAAATGAACTCCATATCTTATCAGTTAAGGAATCTGAGAACGGCATTGAATATGGATATGTTGATTAAATTCTATTATGCCCAAACTGAAAGTGGAATTCGTTATGGCATCTGTATTTGGGGCAAATGATATTTTCATAGCCCAAGAAAGGGCACTGAGGAGTATGACAGGAATGAAATACCTACCGAGAGACATGCGTCAATGCCTTTAAAAATATAAAATTCTGACTGTACCCTCCCTATAATGAAAACATGTATGCATGTCTTCAAAAACATGGGAGAATTCAAAGTGAGATCAGGCGTTCACAATGTCAATACCAGACAGGAAAATTACATTTCTGAACCAGACTGAAAACCAAAGTTTATTTTAATAGTCTCAAGATTATGGGACCGAAACTTTCCTACTCACCCAGATGAAATAAAAGAATATAAATCAGAGTCCTCATTCAGAAGTCGTTTAGGTGTTTTCATAATGTGAACTTGTTTCTACCGTATTGATTACCGAATGAAGTTGTATCGTGTTATTTTGTAAGTTTTATTTATATCTCGTGTATCTGTCGATTTTATTTATAATATCTGTAAAATGTTTACAGTCCATCCGACTGTTTCACTGTTTTGAGTATTCCTATACAATCATGTGTTGTCTTAAAGGAAAATAAATTAATGGAATTGAATTGAACTTAGGAATCTTCGCTTTATTTATATTACTATTCATTTTGAATCGAATTGTTATAATTATTAATAGTTAAATAATTCTACTGGAATAAAAAAATATATAAATGTTTATTTAATAATGAATTTCTCTTCAAATCTCATCTTACCATCGAAATATACGCTTTTCAAGAATGTCCTCACTTTGCCCTACTTTCCTTGGTCATTATTTGCGGCTCTCCGCTAATAGCGGCATGAACTTAATTGACCAAAATGATCCTATAATATAGTTCCGAAATTGGGCCATCCTGGCACTTTTAAAGAGTCATTTGGGCCAAATCGCGGACGCAGGTATACTTATGTGACCATTTTCCTCGGAGCACTTTCCATCGGAAAACCTTAATGCCGCCATTTCACCACACGGCCAGTATCAACTTCCGGGTCATTTCTCCTATTTCGGAGAGGAAAAATATGAAAATGGAGATCATTTTCGAGTCAAATCAATGTTAAGCGACGGGAGTGTTTTTGACCGCCTTAATGTTTAGTGTGAAGCAAACGAATTAGTAGTAGACGTGCGTTTGACAAAAAAAGTGTCTGTGTCAAAACTTACCCCCGGTGAGCTAACAGTACCACTTTGGAATTTTGAAATTTTTTAGCAATAATATTAGGCAAATTTATTACCCTATTCACGATTTTTTTCTCTTCAATTGTGGGAGATATCGTGGGTTCTGCTAGCTCAACGTTAAGCTTCGGTTCTGACTGGCAAAGTTCCACTGTGTCTGATATCAGTTCCCGATTTATATTGAAATATATCGATTATTCAAAGTTAAAAAAGTTTGCAACTGGTTACATCGTTAATCACAAGTGTTCTATCCTGCACTAAACTGTAAGTACAGTTTGAAATAACTCCGTATCGTATAACATTGCATATCAATATTATCAATATACAAATACGAGCAATCCAGCACGACCACTTTGGTGACGGTATGCACCGTGAACCAGGGCCGCACTTGAAAACCCAACAGCTCTCTGCTCGCTGATTTAAAATGAATTTGAACCCGTCACCTGGGACTTCTGACTACAGGGGATCCCAAAATGAAACCTCAACTAATAAAAGCTACTCTTCTGCACTTACTCAACAACACTTTCCTACCAAAGAACAAGCTATCATATTCAATGCTATAGATGGAATTAAAATCCAAGAATACCTTATCGGAGTGGGATCCATAATCGACCCTAAAAATATTATATTTGCATCGAGATTATCGAACAACAGAATCTGCATGTATCTCTCTAGCAAAGATATAGTCGACCAATTTATGAGAGAAAATGGAATCATCGAAATAAATGGCGAATCCCTACGAGCCAGACGACTGATAACACCTGCTGAGCGGCTTGTTTTGTCTAATGTGTCTCCAACTATCCCACATGACATACTTAACCATGAACTACAAAAAATTGGCCTATCCCCAGTTTCCCCAATAACCTTCCTGCGAATAAGCGCATCCGTCTCCGAATATAGCCACATCCTGAGTTTCAGAAGACAGGTTTATATCAACATCCCTGAAGTAACGATTCCAGAATCAATTCTAATAAGCTTTGATGATACGTCCTACCGTATCTTTCTCTCCCAAGATGGACTGACCTGTTTCAGCTGTAAAAGGGTCGGACATATTTCCTCCCAATGTAAAACCTCTTCAAGTGAATCAACAGTATCGTCGCAACCACAAGTCAATTCCGGAGATCAACAACAACCCCTTGACACACAAGATCAATTACCTCCCATCACAGTGACCGGTAAACGTACTGTAGACGAAATATTAACACCAACTGAAGAAAGCACTGAAACAGATGAACGAGAAACTGTAAATGATACGTTTATAAAACCTCCGGAATTCTCTCAACGCACAAAAAAACCGAAAACTAACATACCAATAGACAATTTATTCAAACCTGCAGAAAAGTTCATAAAAACACACTCTCCTGCATTCGTATTGAACTACAATCAAATTAAGGACCTTTTCGACAATGCTTGGGGATCTTCTGATCCTGTCAGTGTGGCTAAAAACTACACCAATGATATCTCAGCTCTTATAAATATGCTCACAGAAATATATCCAAACTTCACTGAAAGGAATATCAAATCTAAACTAAACTGGAGAAAAAACTGTTGAAACATCTGGGAGGAGAAACCACTGGCGATTCAGTCACAGATATCGAAAGTGACTCCTCTCAGGAGACCACTTACTAACTCAATATTTTATATTTATCTTCGTAGAATTCAATTCAATTCTGCAATGGAATATAAACGGCTTCTACCATAATTTATCAATGTTACAAGTGCTAAATTCGGAACAAAAATCAAATGTAATATGCTTACAAGAAACCCACTTCAAAAATGATAAAATTCATAGTTTAAGAAATTTTCAGTCCTTTCTCAAAAATAGGAGAGTGCAGGAGCGAGCAAGTGGTGGTGTAGCTATATTTGTTCGAGAAAATACTCAGGCAAGACTTATAGACATAGATACCAATCTCGAAGCTATTGCTATTACATTAGAAGGAAACAACATCTCCATCTGCAATATATATCTTCCACCAAACGAAACAATCGATATCTCGGATCTTCTTAATCTGATACTACAGATTCCACAACCACGCGTAATTGTTGGAGATTTCAATGGTCACAATGTCATATGGGGCTCCCCTCTGACCAACTGCAGAGGTCGGACCATAGAAAAAGTGATCAACCACTTTGATCTTTCCCTATTAAACAATGGAAGCAAAACCAGATTCAATGCTCACACGGGAGAATCCTCTATCTTGGACCTCACGATGTGTGATCCCACTCTTACTCCTATTCTTACATGGGAAGCTCTGCCGTTTAATTATAATAGTGATCACCATCCTATTGTGATATCCAACAACCGGAGAAGTCATCAGCCGGATGATCCAATTCCAAAATGGAATATCAAATTAGCTGACTGGAAACTCTTTGCCACCACAATAGAACAAGATATAGCAACATGTAAAATTACTGACAATATCGACGAAACTCTAGCGAACTTCACCAGAGTTGTCTTGCAAGGAGCTGAAACCGCCATCGGAAAAACATCTTTCAGACCTAAACACAATCCGGTTCCCTGGTGGAGTAATGAATGCAAACAGGCCATTAGGGATAGTAAAAAAGCATTCAACAAATGTAAACGCCACAAAACGACAGAAAACATAATCGAATTCAAGAAATATAGAGCAATATCAAGGATTACAATCAAGAACGCTAAGCGTACTTCTTGGATACGATATATTTCGACTATTAATAGCTCAACACCTATGACCGAAGTATGGAAGAAAGTAAGGAGTATATTGGGAACTAACACTTATCAAGGAATCAATATCTTGAAAGTAAATAACAAAACTGTATCAAACAAACAAGAAATTGCAGAGACTTTGGCGGAAATGTACAGAGAAAACTCATGCTCATCCCAATATGACAAACCATTCCTGGCAAAAAACAGGATGAAGAAGCAGCTGAAATACCCACATTCATAGACCATGACGACCCCTTAAACATGCCCATAAGTAAAGAGGAATACGAAGATGCTCTATCAAGTTTCAAAAATACCAGTCATGGCCCCGATGAGATCCCAGTAATTTTTGTGAAAAATCTCCCAGTTGATGCACATGAATTCCTTTTGCGCATATACAATACAATATGGATAGAACACAAATTTCCATCAGCATGGTCGGAGGCAATAATTGTCCCTATTCTCAAAACACGTAAACCAAAAGCTGACCCCATTTCATATAGACTAATTTCCCTCACATGTGTGATGTGTGAAATCCTAGAGAAAATCATAAATAGAAGACTACTCTGGATACTTGAACACCGCAATCTACTGGCCCCTGAGCAAAGCGGTTTTAGACAACATAGATCCGCCAATGACAATATACTAGATCTAGAAAGTGATATTCACGAAGCCCTAGCAGCAAAACAAAAATGCTTAGCCATCTTCTTCGATATAAAAAGAGCATTTGACACTGCATGGCGATACCGTATAATGAAAATACTAGACTTGTGGAAAATTCGTGGGCACTGCTTCGCTTTCATCCAGAACTTCCTGAAAATAAGAACATTTCGCGTTAGAACCAACGAAACTTACTCAAGCATTCACACATTGGAGAATGGTACCCCACAAGGATGTGTCATTAGTCCAACTCTGTTTCTTATTGCTATGAATGACATACTGAAAGAAAATAAATTACCAATGAAAGCTCGGCTTTACGCGGATGATCTGGTATTATTCTGCAAAAACAAGAATATGGACACTTTGATATCGTTGTCACAGGAAGCACTCTTGAACCTGGAGCAATGGTCTGAGGAAACCGGATTCGTTTTCTCAACAGAAAAAACTCAATGTGTTCTTTTCTCCAAAACAGAAATAAACAATATTCCACCCCTTCACTTATACGGACAAAATCTCAAATATGTGAAAACTATCAAATTCCTAGGTATGATATTTGATGACAGATTGAACTGGAATGCACACATTAAAAGCCTAGCCGAATCGTGTAACAGAAGAATGAACCTGCTAAAAACGCTGGCACATAAGGAGTGGGGATCTGACTGTCAAACGCTGCTGCACATTTACAGAACACTCATCAGATCTAAAATGGACTTTGGATGTATTGCATACGACTCAGCAAACAAGACAATACTCAAGATACTGGATACTATTCACAACAAAGCCTTACGAATATCATTAGGTGCCTACTGTACAACACCAGTTGAAAGTATCTACTGCGTATCGGGAGAACCCTCTCTTGAGAACCGACGTATCTACCTCAGTTTGGCCTATGCAGCAACAGTTAGTGCAACTCCAACAAATCCCACTTACAGTAACACATTCTGTGACAAATATAGGAATCTCTTCACTAATCGAACAAAAACCTATAAACCTTTCTACGAGAGAATCCGCAATCATCTGTCTACCCTTGATTTATCCTTACCCAAACCATTTCTTAACACGTTCAACCCACCTTTCCCTTGGTCCACCATACTGCCGAACTGTGACACAAGCCTAACTCAGTTCGACAAACTCAGTACCAACAGCCAGGTCATCAAAAATAAACTGAACCAAATAATTTCCAACCACTCCGATTACACAAAAATCTATACAGACGCCTCAAAAACTAACGCAGGAGTAGGAGCTGCAATAGTAACACCATCCGATTCCTTCTCCTACAAGCTTTCGTCAACGACCAGCATATTCACCGCAGAACTTTATGCCATTTATCGTGCGTTAGTCTATTTTAATGCGACAGGTGGAGAGAAATATGTCATTTTAACAGATTCACTCAGCTCTATATACAAACTGAAGTGTTTATATCCCAAAAATCCTATTGCTCAGAAAATAAAGCAAGAACTCCATATAATCCAGCAACGCGAAAAACAAGTTTGTTTTATTTGGATTCCATCGCATATTGGAATTCAGGGCAATGAAAAAGCCGACGAATGTGCTCGTAGTGCAATTACCTCTGCGAATTCCGAACCAATGATGACAGTAGTATCTACAGACATCAAATCAGTGTTGAAAACAGCAACAACCCAGAATTGGCAAAATCAGTGGCAAGTGTCTAATGCAAAATTAAGAACAATAAAATATGACGTCAAACCGTGGCCTGACGAAACGAAGATCCGAAAACATCAAGTAATCATCAATCGGCTACGCTTAGGTCACACCAATCTGACTCACAGTTATTTACTGAACCGTACGGACGAGCCAATGTGTGAGATATGTGAAACAAAACTGACCATCCAACACATTTTTACCGAATGTCCAAAGTATTTTAGGCAGCGAAAGAACTGTAACTTCCCTCCAGAGTTGTTTAACATTATTGGCAAAAACTGTAATATTTCAAATGTTATGAATTTTCTTAAACATATAGGTATTGTAACAAAATTATGAACATTATGTACGACTCGCTAATAACCGTGAGGTTGATGCGATTATGTCTAAATAAAAAAAAAAAAAAAAAAAAAAAAAAAAAAGTTAAGCTGGCAGAACCAAACCACTAAACAACATAATTTTTTGTTCATTTTGATTTGAACCCATTGCCGATTTTGTAAAATGTGTTTTTTTCAAATTCTGGGTTCTGCTAGCTTAAAGGTAAAGCTAGCATGAACCATGAAAAACAAATCTGAACAAGTCCAGTTGGACAATACCTTTAGGCTCTATTCAGGCTAATTCATTACCCAATTATGTATGTTTTTCGCTCTTCAGTTGGAGGAGAAAACATAGGTTCCGTTAGCTCAACACTGGGTGGGCTGTACCAAAAGGCTAACCGAATCATTATGAAAAATATGATCATACTATAATTTCAGGTCTCTTTCAGGGTCACGTTTGAAACCATCGTCGATTTTATTGGTATGCGGATTTTTTAATCTTGGGTTCAGCTAGCCTCAATAGAGCCTGAAATTATTGTCCAATTGGGTTTTTTCTGAGTTATTTTTTATAGTTGGGTTCTGCTATCTTAACGATGAAGCTAGCAGAACCCAGGATTATAATAAAACGCATTCCAAAAAAATCGGCTATGGGTTGAAACGTGAGCCTAAAATGATCCTAAAAGTATGGTGTGATTAGATTTTTCATAACGATTCGGTTAGCCTTTTGGTATTGCCAGCTCAATGTTAAGCTAAGATAACCTTTGATTTCTCCTCCAGCTGAATAGCAAAAAAATATATAATTGGGTAATATGGTCGGCTTTTACTACCTTGTCGGTAAAGCTAGCAGAACCCAGGATTTGAAAAAACGCATTTAAAAAAAATCGGCAATAGGTTCAAACGTGAGCCTAATATGAGACTAACATTATGGTGTGATTAGATTTTTCATAACGATTCGGTTAGCCTTTTGGTATAGTCAGCTCAATGTTAAGCTAAGATAACCTTTGATTTCTCCTCCAGCTGAATAGCAAAAAAATATATAATTGGGTAATATGGTCGACTTTTACTACCTTGTCGGTAAAGCTAGCAGAACCCAGGATTTAAAAAAATGCATTTCAAAAAAATCGGGAATAGGTTCAAACGTGAGCCTAATATGAGACTAAAATTATGGTGTGATTAGATTTTTCATAACGATTCGGTTAGCCTTTTGGCATAGCCAGCTCAATGTTAAGCTAAGATAACCTTCGATTTCTCCTCCAGCTGAATAGCAAAAAAGTATATAATTGGGTAATATGGTCGGCTTCTACTACCTTGTCGGTAAAGCTAGCAGAACCCAGGATTTAAAAAAACGCATTTAAAAAAAATCGGCAATATGTTCAAACGTGAGCCTAATATGAGACTAGAATTATGGTGTGATTAGATTTTTCATAACGATTCGGTTAGCCTTTTGGTATAGCCAGCTCAATGTTAAGCTAAGATAACCTTTGATTTCTCCTCCAGCTGAATAGCAAAAAAATATATAATTGTGTAATATGGTCGGCTTTTACTACCTTGTCGGTAAAGCTAGCAGAACCCAGGATTTGAAAAAACGCATTTCAAAAAAATCGGCAATAGGTTCAAACGTGAGCCTAATATGAGACTAACATTATGGTGTGATTAGATTTTTCATAACGATTCGGTTAGCCTTTTGGTATAGTCAGCTCAATGTTAAACTAAGATAACCTTTGATTTCTCCTCCAGCTGAATAGCAAAAAAGTATATAATTGGGTAATATGGTCGGCTTCTACTACCTTGTCGGTAAAGCTAGCAGAACCCAGGATTTAAAAAAACGCATTTCAAAAAAATCGGCAATAGGTTCAAACGTGAGCTTAATATGAGACTAAAATTATGGTGTGATTAGATTTTTCATAACGATTCGGTTAGCCTTTTGGTATAGCCAGCTCAATGTTAAGCTAAGATAACCTTCGATTTCTCCTCCAGCTGAATAGCAAAAAAATATATAATTGGGTATTATGGTCGGCTTTTACTACCTTGTCGGTAAAGCTAGCAGAACCCAGGATTTAAAAAAACGCATTTCTAAAAAATCGGCAATAGGTTCAAACGTGAGCCTAATATGAGACTAAAGTTATGGTGTGATTAGATTTTACACAAACATTTATTTTGTTTAGCGGTTTGGTTCTGCCAGCTTAATGTTAAGCTAGAAGAACCCGCGGTATCTCCCGCAATTGAAGAGAAAAAAATTCGGAAAGAGGCCTTGATAATTATGGCATAACAAAATTGAAAATTCTGCTAGCTTTAGCTTTACGGGGTGGAAAATTTGTCAAAATTAAATACAAAATGTTTAGAAATAAAAATTGTCTTAATATTCATTTGGAAAAAATCAAACCAAAAATGAAACATATTTTAAAAATGTATTTTGTATTACATCAAGGAGTTTAGAAATCAAGATGATGAGTTTAATGATGAAAAAAATCTAGGTGCCGAACTGAATTAGAAAGAAAATATTATTACTATTACGAAAGCATCTAGGGATCAAACAAATAAAATAAAATAATTTCATATTAGATTTTTTTTTCAACATATTGGATTTCTGTTCACAAACCAAAAAAGTGTGTTACCTCTGTCAAAACTACTGTTATTTTGAGATTTTACTTTTTTCGAAATGTCATTAATTAAAAATTTACACCCTAGCTGGAAATTCTGTCGAAATGAAAAAAATATATAAATGTTCAGAGACGAAATTTTCCTTAATGTTTCTGTCGAAAAAATCAAACCAAAAATGGAAAATATTTTAAAAATAAATGTATTATACCAAATAATTTTGAATTCAAGTTAATGAGTTTTATGACCTATATTGGATTTCTTTTCGATGTATTGAAAATAAATCCAAAATATTGGATTTCTTTATTTAATCGAGTTATTTCAACAGTGTAGTGCTAGATTTCATTTATACTTCTTTGTTGGGACAAAAATCGTTCCGTGGCAAAATTGATAGCAATCTTTTAAGCCATAATTTGAAAATATCACAATATTGAATCTTCAATAAGACTGGGACGCAAATTTTCCTGGAATACCCCATCTACAGGATGGATCAACAGTTTTCCCTTGATGTAACGAATGGTTTCGACAAAGTCGAAATACCCTTCTCTCCACACATTTCCTCAAAGTGAGAAATATGAGGAAAATATCTGTCAGAAAACAACTCCTTTCCCTTACGGACTTTGAATTATATCCGACATCCATTTGTGCAACGTTCCTCAAGGAGGATACAATTGCAAATGCTAATTGTAATGAAGTAATGAATAATATCCTTCATTTGGTGAAAATACCACCTGCATATTTCATGGCCGAATGAAGCATCGACAGAGGCGAAAAATCTTTGAACAATGTATTCGTTAGGTTGAACAAAATGACTTTAATTTCATCTGACCTATGCTAGCACTGATGAGTGGCAATAAACTTGAAACATGCGTATGCAGGTATTCATTTCCACCAAATGAAGGGTATTAATCATTGTTTTATTACAATTAGCACTTGCAATTTTGTCCTTCTTGATATATTTTTTCAATATATTATTCGACATAAAAAGTTCTGTTGGACAAAATTGTGATCCTAAAAACCCTAATATGAAAGACAAGGTTTCGGTAGTTCGAACCAAATCATTCAGTCAATTCGTATAGGAATTATTCGTGAAACTTGTGTTTTATGATTCGAATGAATGTTATTGTTTAGTTTACTGATTTTGTCTGAACTATTGTACTTGGTTAGCATTTTGGTACGATCGACATTTTGTAGTTTGCGTAGTTATCTGCTACTGCTTCAGAATTTATTGAGCATGTGAAATGTAAGACATCGATGAAGTAACTATAGGAGACATCCAACTCTGTAATTGCTACGAAAACACACTCCTTCGAGTTTCTAATTTGTTGGCAACTATTACTTAAGTTCAGCTCTGCAGTTAACCATCTCAATTACGAAGTTTTTGCTAAGAACTTTCAGTGGAATTAGTTGTAATGACCAAGGCGGCCAATCAGTAATTGGATTATCTATTTGAATAGTGCAAACCCATATATACTGGATTTTTGGCACAACCGTATTTCCTAAATTATATAAGTATACCGCGTGACTAGACTCAGCGTTTACCAACTGGGTTGCCAATATTTTTTCGGCTACTTTTTATGAAAGGACCCCACAAAGTCCTTGAGGAATTTGGGTCCCGGTGGATTTTTTTGAACTTTGGGTATGATGTAGTCCATGTAATTATCAACCAAAGTTAACACTGCGCCTACCCAAAAATATAAACAGTTTTGATGCTAGGGGGCGTTGAAATCACCCCTTGTGCAGATTAGACTATTTATTTTTGAATTTGGTTACGATATTTTCACTTGTTTCATCGTTGATAATGTTGCACAATATTGTGCTGTTTTATGAAAAAAAAAACTCTACCCCCCTCCTACCCCCAACTCCAATTACGAAACGCAAAAAAAAATTCTCGAGTGCCTTTAAATGTATCGTCGAATGTTTAAATATGCCTGAATAAGGGAAATAAGGGAAAATAAGGGAATAAGTTATTTTGGATAGAAATTGATTCGGTTACAAACCCCAAAAATGAATAGTTTTGATGCTACGGGGTGTTGAAATCATACCTTGCTCCGAATAAACTATTCATTATTATAGGCGGAAACAATATCTCTACTTATTTTGGTTCAGATTATGCTGAACAATTGTGCAGTTTTTTTTTTTAAATATATGAAACCTCCCCCTCACCCCCAACCCCTATTTTAAAACACGAAAAAAATAATTCTCGATTACTTGTGAATGCTTTATCAAAATAAATGTTTTTCCTGCTACCCCTATAGAAAGTACACACTTTCCTCCCTCAAACCAGGGAGGAAACTCATACTTTTCCTCCCTAGGGAGGAAAGTACTTTTCCTCCCCCTCATTTCAAGTAAGTTGTAAACGATGAAACTTGTGAATCTATTATAATCAAATTGTTTCCGTAATTTCTAGAACATCGTATATATCCTGTATTCTGGTAAAAATCAAACATGAATGTTACTTCTACTCTAGTTATTTAATAGCTATTTGTGTATTTAGAGCGCAAAGTGATTGATTGTTGCTCGACAAAGAGATTAATCTTTGGAGAACGACAATGACACTTTGTGCTCGAAATACACACATTATTTTTTCTACAAGCGCAGCTCTTAGAAACAAAAATGATCGACACTTCATTCAAATAGGAACATAACATTACTTATGAGAAAATCACTCAATAGCAATCCGAAATGTATAAGCTATCTAAAGTTCAATAATTCAAATCACTAACAAGAAAAAAATAAAATTACGTTCTTGAAAAAAAAAAATTTGTAATTGTCAGGAGATGAACCCGGGACCTTCGGATTACAAGCCCAAGACGCTAGCCATTGCACCACCGCAGATTCTCAGATACACATGACTGTATTGTCTATAAGTACTTTCCATCAAGTAAGAATAGGTCTATTTGCAAACAAAGCCACAAAAAGGTTTTATTGAGTGGGTAGGAGGAAAAATCATATGTATTACATGGGAGTAAAGTGCCTTTTCCTTCCTTGGAACTGCATCCTGCGGGAGGAAAAATTGCACTTTTCTCCCTAGTAATACAAATAGCTATTAATCAACTCAAATAAAGGAAATCGTACAGTTGTTTGATTTCACCATTCCCTCCTTTAAAAAAAAATATTGGTGGATTACGCTGACTTCTTGGTAGGGCGTAGTTATTTCAATATCAATTAATTGGGCGAAAATGTTGAAAATAAATAAAAATTAGACATCAACAATTTGAATTTGAGTTGATACCTGAATTAATTTTTTTCGTGTTTTAAAATAGGGGTAAGGAGAGGTTTTAGATTTTTTTTATTAAAACTTATACAGTTGTTCAGCATAATCTTAACTAAAATAAGTAGAGATATTATTTCCGCCTATAATAATGAATAGTCTATTCTGAGCAAGGTATGATTTCAACGCCCCCTAGCATCAGAACTATTCATTTTTGGGGTTTGTCACCCAATTTATTTCCATTCTAAATAACTCTGACTACATCATATTGAAAATTCAGAAAAATCCACCGAATATTTTTCGTTTTGTGCCCTTTGGGGGAGGGGGGATAATCATATAAAACTGCTATTTCCCTTTTCAGGCATATTCAAACATTCGACGATACATTCACACAAGGAACTCGAGAATTTTTTTTGCGTTTCGTAAAAGGAGTTCGGGGGTAGAAGAAAGGGGAAGATTTTTTTTATAAAACAGCACAAGGTTGTACAACATTAGCAACAATGGAACAAGTGAAAATTTTGTTACCGGATTAAAAAATTTCATCATCCAATCCAATCCAATCTGCGCAAGTGGTGATTTCAACGCGCCCTAGCAGCAAATCTGTTAATTTTTTTGGGTTGGCGCAATGGGAATTACATGTACTACATCATAACAAAATTTAAAAACATTCACCAGGACCCAAATTTCAGAAGGAGTTTGCGGGGTCCTTTGGGTATGCCTACTAAGAGACTTTTTTTTTAAATTTGGAGACATATTTCAACTTTCGGTTTTTCCAGAAATAGCATCGGGTTTGGAACGCTGTGTAAATTAATATCGTAAGAAAACTGAGAAGGCTGTTTATTTATTTATTTATTTATTTATTTAATGGTGATGAAATATACAAACAGACAAAGAGTCCACCAGATTATCTACATCAATACATAATTATAAATATACATTTACTAAATCTATGTTGAAAAGTTGTTATACTCCTAACATTGAAGCACATTCACTTACTTACTTACCTAAACATAAATATTATTATTTAACATAAGTACAATTTCAAACCAGCAATTGATCCAGAAAGTAAAATATAATAAATAACGAATTAACAGAGAGAAGAGTAGTTTATTAAACGATTGCATTTACTAATTTACTAATTTAAGTAGAAATTCATTGATACGTGAGACGTTTCAAAATGGTCTTCAATTTTTGATAGGATGTAGAGAAAATATCGAATTGATCATTGTACCTGTTAGTATTGCGAACAATTCTACATAAAGGAGAATTTTGGGACGAATTAGTTCTTCGAATAGGTATGTGGAATAAATGGTTTGTTCTAAGTTGACGAATAGGAACGTTGATTTGAATTTGATTCAGTATATTGGCATTGTCTATGGTTATTAAAATAATGGTTATTTATGGATTTCTTTGAATGTACAAACCAAGATCAATAGCTTAACCAATGAAAGCCGTAGCCTCTACAGTCACCAATATTTAGGTTCGACACAGTACCTTTTATAGCAAAAGCAAGCTTTGGAATTTAAAAATTATGTTAATCTTCCTTGCTCTCTTGCTCACACAAGCTCTGCTTCCGAGGGGTTTTCTCTGAAAATCTGAGAGATTCGTAAAAACCAATTATACAATGAACACAACGATGGGTTTGGTGGTACTTACAAAACTATGAGACTGGTCTTTGGATATCGTAGATGAGAAAAATAATTAAACCAGGTCAAAAACACCCGTCAGTGAAATAGTTTGCGGAACTAGCGAAGCAAGTTGAGCAGTTTGAGCTATTTCACGAACAAATTAAAACTTTACTTTCAACACTGATATTATGCGAATTTTTTTGTATTACTGTCTTATTTTGATAATAAAATAGAATCATTTATTACCTCAATAAAATATCATGTTGACGTCTCTTGTCAGGCAATTATTGCATTTGCTGTGAAGTGGCCATGTTAGGTGACACCTTAGTTACCAACAATAGTATATTGTGCAACAAATTGGGAAGGTTCAACTTTTCTCACGAGTGAGAAAAAGTACTTTCCCCACATGTTCCACAATATACTTTTGCTACAACTGCAAAAACATAAAAAATACAAGTAATATACCTCAATATTTATTTTTTCCTACAACTGCACAACTACAATAACATTAAAGTATCCTACCTCTTGACAGATAAATAATTTTTTCATATGCCAATTCATACTTATTTTTTTTAATTTCCGGCAACAAATCCAACGTTATTTTCGCAGCGTGTTCCAATATTTCTGGCGGAGTTTTATTATCAAAATCGTCACTATTATCAGTATCCATATTGTTTATTATGAGTAAGAGAAATAATATTCAATAGAAATTTCGATTTTTTTGAAAGCACGAATGAAAACTATCTGAAGAGTTAAAAAAACTTCTATAATCTGACAGTTCTGAAAACTATCTAAAAATGAA
Source organism: Chrysolina oricalcia (assembly GCA_944452925.2). Classification (NCBI taxonomy): domain Eukaryota; kingdom Metazoa; phylum Arthropoda; class Insecta; order Coleoptera; family Chrysomelidae; genus Chrysolina; species Chrysolina oricalcia. The sequence continues at coordinate 65,102,085 of OX101812.2, forward strand.
CAGCAGCCAACTACCTAGCCAACTAGTATTTGTTGATTTTTGTTGATTGTAGGCAAAGTGCAGTGAGAAAAAATTATTCTCACAGTATGAGCAATACATCGTTTTGAAATTAAGTAAGCTATGAGAAATACGCTACTTTCATAGCAGTTGTAGGAAAACTATATTGTTTACAGCTCAACTTGCTACTGATATTATGTATATGTTCGATCCACGTTAGGTTTAAATCTATTAGAATCCCTAAAAATGTAACAGAAAAAAAAACGGAATAAAACACCCGAAAAACAAACGAAAGAAAACCCTCGGAAAAAAAGAAAAAAAACCCTTCGAATAATATCGAGCTATTATGTTCTTTCTTGTGAAAACACATTTTGCGAAGAGTAGTTTTAGTATGATCTAACCAGAACGAACTTACCTTAAGTAGACATTTTAATGCGTTTTTTTCCCGTTCCATGCGCAAATTAATTTGCACACGGCGTGTGCAAATTACCGCTTCAGTAGCATGTTTTCCATTCGTGAAACATTTTTTGAGACATATAAAAATATTTTTAACGCGCCACTTTGTAAACGTCATCTTTTAACACTCTTGACAGCCATAAAAAATGTTACTTTTGATGACAGTTATAAATTAATACCTACAGAGAAAATGTATAAGCGTTACATTCTACCTTATCCTTGAGATAAGTGAATTAATTTCATTAATCTTTGTACTTCTTTTTCACAAGGAGATGAATTCATTCAACTGAAATTGTACTTCAGACTGAAACGAGGCCTCGAACTTAATATTCCATTTGCACCCAGCACCCTCTTCAGGGTGAAAGCAACGGGTTCGAGACAGAACATTTTAATTAACTTATTTAGGAAACATTAACAGAACATTTGTCAGTGGAATTTTCCTCCTCTCCGAATGATTCAGTCAAGGGTTGCAGGACAGGCGTTGAAATGACGGGTTTTATGTGGGATATAATAATAATTAAGTGTTTCAGGGGGATCAGTTCCTTTAACGAATGCATCGACAGCATTTCATTACTTATGAAAGAATAGGATGATTTACAAGAGCAGCACTGACATTTATTTTGATTTTCAGTTACAGGCTGCTCTGAAATGGAATTTGATTCAAAATGGAATTTCTACGTGAACAGTTTCATAAGATGATTTCCTTGTGGCCAAATTCAATAAAAATGCATAGACCAACTTTATCTGGCTGTAGGAAATGAAATGATCTTCTCGACAGTCCATAATACGTCATCATCATAATACTTCATCTAAGGTGTGTCAAATGCAATGGTAGGAAGTTCAGTATCACCTTCAAGCTAATCGTAGATGTGCTGGACATATTCTCTTTTTAACTGTATACATTTTTTTTGATGTTTGTTAATAAGTATTTTCAAAATTTCGATCTTCTTGCCTTTCGAATTTTTTAAGAAGATGTGCCCCCAGCATCATCTGCCAAGTAATTGCAATGTATCTTCTCTGAGTTTCAACATTCAACCGATCAAATTTATCGAGATAAGAGCACCAATCAGATCCGCACTCATACCTTTTATTTCGGGTGCACATGTTAAAAAAATATCAACGACATCCGAATCTTTTCAATGATATGTCACTTGAGCCCCCAGCCATTTGAAATTTTTAAATTTATTGTTGAGATTTCCAGTATAGTATTTATGGATTTCCGAGCAGGGGGTTGCTTTGTGGATGTGACACAAAATCTTCAATTTTTAAATGCTAATCATTGTTAGTATTCGATGTTTCTTGAAATGATTTTCAATTGTGTCTTGATTCTTCAAATTGAAAACGCTTCTATAAGGTAAAGACTCTGGTTGTCGCTGTAGTTTGCCCATGAAATTTTATTATGGCTGATTGTTAAAAATGCCATCGCATATTAATCAGCCCTTGTATAGTACTACTAGAAATATAAAAAGGTTATAAATCACCAACCACTTGCCACCAGCAGGTGGTCAGGCCGTCCTTTCTACGCAGAGTTACCTGCCCTAGCCATTTAAATTTTGATTTGTTGGTAGGTATATTGATATTGGGTTGATTATAATTGAGAATTATTTATGTACATATAACATTTATTAACCCCAATAAAAGATATGTTGAAGCAGCTAGGATGGTTACCAATTAACTCTTTTCTCCTTTATCAAACATTAATCCTGATTTTCAAAATATAAAATAAAATTTCCCCAACATATTTACAAGAAAAAGTTATGTACAATGACCAAATCCATGGATACAATACAAGATCCAGAACTGACTTTCATATTCAACAAGTCACATTGAGGCATACCCAAAATTCAGTTTTTTTTTCAAGGGACTTGATAGCTATAATAAGCTACCAGAACGGATCAAATGTTTAACATCTTTAACATCCTTCAAGAACAAGTTAAAAACATATTTGCTCAATCAATAAGAGAACTAGTGGCCACTTCCTCATTTATTAAGTTCGCTTTACTATTTAGCTAAGACAGATATACATGTTATGTATTAGTGCGTTCAAAGAATCTTTTAGTGTTCATAATTTTTTAATTTTTTTCTTGAAAGTGTATGTATGTATAGATTTGCGTGAGTGCAAATAGGTGTAGTAGGTGTATGTATGTGTTGTATATTTATATATGTGTGTATATAACACTTTTTATTCTATGACAAGAGTACAAATGCCCTACAAGTACTTGACTAATTATTTATAAAAAAACTTAATTTATATTAGCATTAGAGCATGCTGTTTATTGTTCCTATTGTAACGACCAATGAAAATGTAAATTAGCCAAATGGCCTAAATAAATAGTTCAGAAAGTTTATAATTTTTAGTTGTTTAGAATTAAGTTCAATATACACACACTTACAAATTTACTCACGAAGATCAGTTTCACTGTCGTCACCCAAATTGATAATAAACTTTTCTTTGGGAAGTTTTTCTATATCCATATATGACTTTTCCACCTTTTTGATAGGGAAAACACACTTGGTCCTGCTGCTGTCAGGTATGTTTGCAGTTTCTGTTTGAATAAGAGCTACCAAATTTGAACTTAGGGTTGGAGAAGTATTATTTTTTCGAACTGCTGACTTAAGCTGATGCCATATATGTTCAATTGGGTTAACATACAGTGATAAGGGAGAAGTCTGAGCTGAGCAGCGTATGTCCCAAGCTTTTAGCCAATGAATCACAAAAATATTTATTTTTTATCGAATTACTGTGTAAAACTTCTACTAACTGTTTTTTGTGTACTTTCTAGTACATATAATTTAACATATATTCTTGTATAGTGGCTTTGGTGTCATGTAAACATGTCGCTTTATCTAATCTTCGACTGTGGTCGAAGTATTATCCATGACGATAATACTGTTGGGTGAAATATTTGGGATGAGTTTATTTTGGAACCAGTCTTCAAATAATTTGGCTGTAGTATCATCATGATAATCGATTAAAGAGTCCTTAGTATTTTTTGCATACAACGCATTTGGTATAAAACCACCTTTGGTTCCTGCGTAAATTATCGTAATGCGTTTTCCTTTATTAGACGGCGCATTACTTTGGCATAAGTTAGATGAGTCTACCCAACTTTTGTTAGAATATCGTGTGTATCGAACCAAGTTTCATCCAAATAAACTACTGTTCTACCACATTCTCTAAACTCGTTTATAGCCAATAAATATTCAGATCTCCATTTCTTAAAGCGCACAGATTCCATTATATTTCTGCTACTACTGAGTTTTCTAAATTTAAATCCTTTTCGTAAAAGAGACTTCCTCAATGTCTCTTTGCAACATTGGATACCAGTTCCATTTTCTTTAAGCCGTTGCATTAAAATTTCTAGTGCACAATTTGCTCTTTATATAAGGCATATAATGTTCTCCAAATTATATCTACGTCACAGCCATCTAGTTTCCTTGAACCACCAGTCTCTTCGTTTCTTTCTTTTTAAAATAGGGTTACTTACTATTTTGAACACTGTGGAATACAGTGTTTTTGTTGAAGAAGAACTTTCTTACACAGCTCGATCCTTGGACATTCCACGTTCCAGAAGAGAAGTATAAACATTTAATATAATTTGTTTTCCATGAGCCAACGACCACTAGTTGAAGTACTAGCTTCAGTATGAGCCCACGGACGCCACTTTTTGCACGACACAAGATTCGAATAGACACAACTGACACAACGGAATATTAGGCAGGTAATGACTAAATGTTGTTTAACTTGCCCCCTTTTGTTTCTGAAATAGACCATTATCGCTAAAATCTCGTTAATAGTCCATTAGTACTAAAAGTCTGGTAGCCAGGTAAGTAAATTTTATTATTTACACACATTTAAACATATCCTTACCAAGGGTTCTAAATCAACTCAGGAGATTTTCTTATTCTCAAATATGTTCAAATACAAAACTGTCAACAGAAGCCAAAATAATGGAGAGCCTACTATTATTAAAATGCTAAACTATTTCATGAGTATTTGAATATTGGAAATATTTTAAGGAACACACTTCCATCGCTTTTCTGTATTCCCAAGAATAGGTAATAATTAGCTCGGCTAATATTGATTTACGACCTTACTAGATTGTTGGTTCTACTTTACTTTGAGATATTTTTTTTTATTACAAATGTGATTTATTTGATCAATCCAAGATTATTTCGAGGCTACAACCGTGCTCAGAAAATTAAAAGAGTAACAGCCTGTATATTTGTTTTACCAAAAGGGATACTCGTATGAATAAACGGTGATTCATATTTTTCAGTAAAGTACATATGCTGGTTTTTTGTTAACTACATAGTGGTTGATTTCGCACCTTAGCGAAAATTGTCTGATTGGTGATTCAACTTTATGTGAATTACCAGAAACAACTTAAGCAGTGTCAGTAGCATATACAGGGTGAGTCACGGTCGATGGTGCCTTAGACGTTTACGGAGAACGGGGTTTCTCAAGTAGTTGCTCTTGGTCTATCGATCTAAAATATTTTCAGCAATGCAGCGTTGCCGCTTATACCAGAAAGTAGCAGCATCTTTGTTATTTCGAATGGGCCATCTTGTATATTACCGCATTTTTGAATTTGTCATTTCGTTCTGATCATTTCTGCCTCATACTCCCCCATACCTATCTCTAACGGTTTTTGAGATATTGGTTATTTTCCATATTTTTTATCCAAAATATAGCTCGAATTGAATGTTTATTTCTGCGGTATTTGGATTCTTAGGAAGTTGAAATTTTGTGTTTAGTTCATCAAGATAATGTACATTGATTATGTATAGAGAAGTTTGTTCTGCGTTATACAGGATCGTTCAAAATTCATGATCTTACTGCTAGAGACGAAAAGGGTTGAAAGTGCGTTTTTTTAAATGAAACATCCTATATATTATGAAATATCCTGAAAGATGACTAAATCCCCTTCGAATTGATATATCATGTTCATATACCTAAATAGCCAGAATTCCGAGATAACAGCAATTTTCACTTGTAATCTCCGAAGTGCTTGAATTATTGCCGGAAATTTTTCGAGATAAATTCATGCACTAGGGGGATTCGGTAAGAAAATTTCACACCGAGAAATTAAAATCATCCAACAATTCATAAGAAATAACCAACGATGGTTTCACCTGAACTAGTTATAACCACTGAAATATTGATATGTAAAATACTTAACAAAATTTTCATCAATAAATGTGTTTAAATTTGGAACAAAAAAAAAATAAAAAAGTTGTTACGTTCTTATCGTTGATTGAACCATCGACCTAGCAACTCATATGCCTCATAGAACGAGCAGAAAATTCAATGAAAGGTACCCTGATTTACAACCAATGAACAAAAGGAATTTTGTACGATTGCAACATAATTTCATTAATTATGAATCAAAATTGAAAACGAAACGACAATTACCGAAGCCAGATGAAGACAACATAATAAATGTTTTGTAAAACAGGGTACGTTTCATTGAATTTTCTGCACGTTCTTGCTACAATTCCCTCACATTTTCCAAGAAGAATAAACAATTCCATCAGGATTTCGTTTGAATAGTTATTTCCCTACATTTAAATTATTTTTGAGTCACTTTCGTTATTATTAATAGTGCACTAATTGTCAAATTTTCATAATGTCATGTACCATCATGACATTTAATAGCCACCTTAGATGAATATGAGAAAAATAAATTGATTTTTTTTTTGAAAATTTCACACCTCACTTTTGTAGCCAATCAAAAATTTCGTTCTTGTTTAGATACCATGGCATCCATAAAAATTTCCGGAAATTTTTATCCTCCTGGATACCCTGGGCGAAATTAATAAGTGGAAATTTTTCTGTCAAACATTTGACATGTGACAAGTTGATATTTTGCTTTAATGTACAAATGGAGGTCTAGTTTCCATAAGAAAGGAGATAATTATGTATTTACTAGATATTTGGAATGTGTCTGAAAATATTTTCTCCATGATTATTGCAGAAATTGTCAATTCTAAAATCATATTTCAGAAGGAGTTCAATACACCATTTGTCACAAGTTTCTATCAGAAGTCCCGTAGCTCAGCGGTAGTGTTGCGGCCTATGAGTCGCTAGGTCGATGGTTCACGATAAGAACGTAACACCTTTTTTTTTTTTGTTCCAAATTTAAACACATTTATTGATGAAAATTTTGTTAAGTATTTTACATATCAATATTTCAGTGGTTATAAATAGTTCAGGTGAAACCATCGTTAGTTATTTCTTATGAATTGTTGGATTATTTTCATTTCTCGGTGTGAAATTTTCTTACCGACTCCCCCTCGTGCTTCAATTTATTGCCGTAAATTTATCTCGTACATGAATTTTCAAAAAAAATTCATGTACTCGAAAAATTTCCGGCAATAATTGAAGCACTTGGGAGATTACAAGTGAAAATTGCTATTATCTCGGAATTCTGGCTATTTAAGTATAGGAACATGATATATCAATTCGAAGGAAATTTAGTCATCTTTCAGGATATTTCATAATATACAGGATGTTCCATTTAAAAAAACGCACTTTCAACCCTTTTCGTATCTAGCAGTAAGATCATGAATTTTGAACGACCCTGTATAACGCAGAACAAACTTCTCTATACAGAATCGATGTACATGATCTTGATGAACCAAACACAAAATTGCAACTTCCTAAGAATCCAAATACCGCAGAAATAAACATTCAATTCGAGCTATGTTTTGGATGAAAAATATGGAAAATAACCAATATCTCACCGTTAGAGATAAGTATAGGGGAGTATGAGGCAGAAATAATCAGGAAGGAATGACAATTTCAAAAATGCGGTAATATACAGGGTGACCTATTTGAAATAACAAAGATGCTTCTACTTTCTGGTATGATGAAATTGAGAAATATAACCTCAAAATCACGATGTGTTTTGTGGGAAACACCGATATCATAGAGTTGAGTACCTAAATATGAAAAATGACTCAATCACATCAAAACATGGTTTGAATCGTATAACTTTCGATTTATGAATCCCATATTATGGAGAAACCAACAATTTCTTCGGTCGTTTCTTATTAACAAATACTTACTTTTTTTGGAGAATGTTGGCTGTTGCTGAGTTTATTTGTAACTCTTGCACCAAAAACTCAAATTCTTAAAAAAACAACGTACACCAAAAACTCCACAAGTACTGGTTCCATCATTGTAAAATGACATTTTCCATATTCTATGATAATTTAAATTGAATTTTATTGGCCTCTGCCCTAACTGTTTCAAGAATTAACAAGACGATGGAAAGCCTGTGGCTTGTTGTATAATACAATTTTTTTTTGTTTTTAGGGCAATCGCACTGAATAGGATGACCAGCCCATAAATCTTTATAATGTATTAATAATGATTAATGTTAGTTTATGATATGCAATGTGTTATTCAAAAATGTTTTCAGTTTTTTGCATTATGGGAATTAAATATTTACTTTATGTTTGAAATTTATTTTTATATCCAATTATTAAAGAGAACTATACATAATTAACCGAAATATCGTAAGATAATGAAGACAAGGATAGAATCTGTTTATAATTATAAAACATAGAATTTTTGTTTTACGACTGAACGCCACAGATTCAATTATTTTTTTCTAGTGCCTACATGAAGTGTGCTAGATTCTTACCCAGATAATACGGGGTCAATCTGTCTGCCATTCAGCCAGAGTGGTTAATAAAGGTATAGAAGTGGATGGAAAAATATTGAAGATTTTGGAAACGTTCAACGTTTAAAAATTTGAGCAATAAATCTCCACTTCACCAAAACACTTTATTGCTATAAATATTCAACTGGAGACTTTGGTGACCTGGAGACGAATTTCTCAAATTGATGAATACGTTTATGGTGTATTGAATAAAAGACAAAATGTACAATAAAAAAATATACAGTGAGGACTTAAAGTAACGGATAAATTATTTTTCTACGTTGCTATCTATTTTCAAGAAAACCCCTGAAACACACCAATTCATGTTTTCAAAAAGATTCTCTGTGACCTAAAAAAAAATCGCCGCTCCTTCACCCCTTCAAAGCCACCACCACCCCAAATTAGGGTGCATTAAATATACAGCAGATTTAATAGTATTCGTGTTTTCTTAACATTTTGGAAATTTAATTTGTAATGACGCAAAAATTCAAAGGAATAGACAAGGCTGTATAGACAATTGAATACCCTTTTGAATGAGGTATCACTTGACCCCCTATTTCATTATAAAAAATTGATGGGGTGACTGTCACTTTGAGGAGGGTGAAGAGGGGCAATTTTTTATGTCATAGAGTGTCTTTTCGAAAACATGAATCGATGTATTTCAGGGTTCTTCTTGAATATGGCTAATAAGGTAGAAAATGAATTTATCCGTTACTTTAGGACCTCAATGTATAAATTCATGATAATGTAATCCCACATTATGAAATTCCATAGCAAATTCACATCGGAGTGAGAAAATCAAACCGTAATATTACAATGTAAAACTCTAATGCAAATTTTTGTTGTGAAGTAGTATAACAATGTAAAGTTCCATCGTAAAATTATGTCACAACGTAAAGTTACATCGAAGAAGTGCACAGAGTTATTCAGAGTAAATATCCAAGGTGATATAACACATGGTATGCAAAATTCCACTCGATGGTAAATTCCCGTTAAAACGGGCGGTAATTAAATTGCCGCTAGTGGGAGCGGAAAAAATTCTCCCAGTGAAGAACATCAGCGGACCTAGAACACTGCCCTGAGGTGTTCCTAGTTCAATGGTTTGTTTAACTGAATGTGTTTTATTTATATCAACAACAGTACGATGATTTTGTGTAAAATATATCATCCAGTCGTTAATAGGTCCTTTCAGACCCATCGCCCTTATGAACACATTTTCATCCGAAAAAAACTTCAATTCCAACAAAGTTTCGAGTGCCGTGATGAGATGCAAAAATCCTAGTCTGTTCCTCGAGTGTCAACCTAGTCAGCTGATGATGAAAAAGCAACGGAAGCAACTCCTTCCAGCCACATTCTTTCAATCACGCCCAAACACACAAAAAAATATTTCCGCAAAATCAATTACGTAATGTTTGAAATCCTCCTCCTTTGCAGCAGAAAGTGGTAATAAAAATAAATGGGATTCCAAATAACAGAAAGGAAAGTAATAAAAGCCGACACACTATGTAAATTCATTGAAATCTTTCGGTCTGGTCGGGGAGTTTTTCGCGGATCTGTGTGTGCAGCGCTGCCGTAGGATTTAGAGATAACTAATGTAAATACAAATTTGGATTTGGAGCCACTTCGGGGATGCTGCGGCTGCAGCAAGAATGATTTTCGAAATGCATGAATATTAAAGTGTCTTGTAGAGATTTAGGACGGAGGAATATTAGCTCGGAGGAGGGTTGCCGCCCCCTTCGAGAAGGGTCTTGAATTCATTTTCGAATAATTCAGGATTACTTTGTCCATTTATCTTTTGCTGTTCGTATTCGTATTTTGTATCATATTTGGAATTAAACTTCATAAATTATATTAACTCAATAATAAAACAAATTATCATATCAGAAGAAAAAAAAACAACAATAATTAATGCAGCAAATGTTCAATGTTCTTGCCATTTTCACTAATACACAGTCCCAATCTATTCTGGAAACTATTCTCCACACGTTCCAGCATGTCTTCTGAAATTTCCCTGAAAGCAGTCCGAATTATTTCTTTCATATTTCCAGGAGTTGTAGGCGGAGTTTGATAAACAACCCATTTAATGTATCCCCATGGAAAGAAATCCATTTCCAATTTTGTGAGGTCCGGTGACCTGGGAGGCCACTGAACTGGCCCTCCTCTACCTATCCATGTTCCACGAAATGTATTGTTGATGTATTCCCGTACATCAGTCTGGTAATGTGCAGGCGCACCATCTTGTTGGAGCCACATTCTCAGCCTTGTTGCCAATGGCAGATCATCTAATAGATTGTATAGCTGTCGCAAAAACCTTAGATATTCTCTTCCATTAAGATGACCATTGAAAAAAAATTACCCTATCACTCGCCGTCCAATGATACCTCCCCAAACATTCGGTGACCAACGTTGTTGGTGATTGACATGTCTAACGAAGTGGGGATTTTCAGTTGCATAATAGTGCATATTATGCCGATTCACATGGCCATTGTTTTGAAACGGGTTGTTTTAGGCACATAGGCACATAGAATAAAAATTGAAGAGTCATTAAAAAGGAGTTGATATGAATGATAATGTACAGGGTGTTCCGTTTGAAAAAATCAAAATGTTGATGTTTGAAATTGGCCAAGTTTGTATTGTTGTACCGAACATCCTGTATAATTTATACAATATTCACCATATTCACAATTAACTTCTCCATTTCGACTATCGATTCCCGAAATATCTCCACTAAATATTTCGAAACGTGAAATTGGAGATTTTTCAAAAAGAAGTCTGCAAAATAGATATTTATTAGATAACTCGGCAACGCCGCAACGGAATCCGAAATCGAAAAATTCGTTGAGCAGCCAATGAAACAGCGGATCGGAATATATGAAAATATACTGGGTGTTTCATTTGAAAAAGACCAACTTTGGTCAGCCACGCTTCAATGATTCACCCTGTATGAATAAGAATAATTTTGGAAGATAGTCTTAAATGGTCCGTTTGGCAAAAAAAATATAAGAAATCGAAATAGTGATTCACAACGGAGTAATCGACCACGGGAATCTTGTTGACTGATATTATCAGCTATGGTACACCTAATACGAGGTAGATAAAAGACGATTACAGGGAATTTAAAATTGTATACAATAAAAAAATAGATAGATTCGTATCTATACATAAACATTTGGTGAAGATGAAATTTTATAATTTCAAATAATAACATTTTCAGATATAGTATATATTTTTCAGGTCAATCATTTGGTGGGTATAAATCCTGTTATTGTTTAATAGCCATTTCTTCATTTTATATCTGAACATCTTTATGGAGTTGATTTTTTTATTTCAATTGGGACCATGTTATAAACTCGAGGTCCTAGAAAGGAAAAACATCTTTGGGTGAGTGATTTTTTTACTACTGGTATCTGAAATGAGTTGTTTTTATATCTTGTAGGATATGCGTGAACAATCGGATTTTTTTCTGTGCAGTATTTTTGATGGATAATTATAGTATTACAGAATAGTTGCCTAATATCTTGCACATTTGCTGTTTTGTAAAGAGAGTCTGTAGGAAAGTCAATTCGTTTTTTATACATTATTTTCAAAATCCATTTCTGTACTATTTCTAGTTGTTTGATGCAGCTATAATAAGCGCCTCCCCTGGCAATGATCCCATATCTCAAAAGAGATTCTGTTTGATACACATTATCTGCCTACAGTACTTTAATTTAGAGAGGCAACGTCTTACTTTCTGTACCAGTGTTGTGATATGTTTTTCCCACTTCAGATAACTATCTATTATGATTCCCAGATATTTCATTTTGTTAATAGGTTCGATTTTCATGTGATCATTTATCCGGAGTGGAGGAAAGTCTTCGTTGATATTCTGTATGTGAAATGGTACATACTTGGGTTTTTCTACGTTTACAGTGAGTAATTTTGAAGTGAACCATTCAAAAATCCTTATAGAACTTTATTTGCGTTTTCGTTAACAGTGTAAAAGTTATCTCCTGTGTCATCAGCAAATGTTACTATCCGCCCTGAGAAGTTTTGCCGAAATAAGTTGGAGATATATATATATATATATATATATATATATATATATATATATATATATATATATATATATTGAACAGTATAGGTCCCAAAACCGTTCCTTGGGGAACTCCATACTTTACAAGTCTTTTTTGGCTGTTTACCCCATCTATTGTTACACACTGCTTCTTGTCAGATAAATAAATCCGTAACATCGCCAACGCTTTTCCTCTGAATCCAATTTTTTCTAAAGTTTGAAGAAGCTTAGGGTGGCTAACAGTGACGAATGCCTTCTTTAGATCTACGATTACGCATATTGCAGTTTTACTTTCATCTAAAGCTTTGTATATTTTTGAGGTTAGACATGCAATGGCGTCCTGTGTAGATTTAGACTGTCTGAAACCATACTGCCTGTCACTGAGGTTTTGATATTTGTTCAGATATTTGACCATTCTTGTCTTGATGATCGTTTCAATAATTTTTGCAATGCATGAAAGTAATAAAATCGGTCTATAATTTGCACATTCTAATCTGTCTCCGCCTTTATGAAGAGGTTTGATTGACGCGTCCTTCAATATTTGGGGAAATACTCCTTGATTCAGTATTATATTTATGATAACACATAGGGGATTTGTTACATGTTCTGCCACTTCTTTCATTATTTTAGGTGAAATATCATCTAATCCAGGAGCTTTATGGGGTTTTAAATTTTTGAGAATTTCACTCACTTCTTTTTCAGTAGCATCTTCCATGTGAAATGAATTTTGGAGTTCGTGTTCCTAGAAGTTTCCATTATTTTTTTTCCTTGGTGTTTTGGCATCAACTGCTATGGTCATTAGCCATGTGTTCTGGGTAGGCCTTGTTACTAACTCCATACGCCACCTTAGGAGCAGCACTGTTAATTGGAACGCAACAGTTAATCGTGCAGGACTCACCCCAATCCAGCCACGAGATTTGAATAATTTAATCGGTCTCATTAAATTAAAAAATCCCAGCCGCAACTGGGGCTCGAACTCCGGACCTTTCGACTCGAAGTCGGACGCTCTAACCACGGCGCCACGCCCCGACATAGTTTTCATTATTATTCGTTATTATATCACCTGCTAATTCTTGTCCGATATCAGTAAAATAATCAACTAGAGTGGTTGCAATTTCCTGTTTATCTCTCATAATTTCTCTGTTATCTTTTTTCAACTCAGTAATTCTCTTTTCAATCTTTTAATTTGTTGAGCATACTTCATTTATAGTCTTCCATACATCTTTCGTATTGTCTTTGCTTTTTTCAACAATTTTTTTGTAATAATCTCGTTTTTCTTTTTTTATTAATGTGTTTAGAGTGTTTCGGTAATTTTTGAAGTCATTCAGTAATGTTACGTTTTTTTTGTTATTCTGTCATTTTTTGTAGAGTGCGTCCCGCTTTTTCATAGATTGTATTATTCCCTTAGTTATCCACATTTTCTTTTTATGATTTTTGTTTTTATCAATTTCGTGTTTTTTTCAACGTATTTTGTGATTATGTCTATAAATATAGTTGTTGCTTCGTTGACATCCTGGCACTCATACAAGTTCTCCCATTGAAATGTTTAGAAATCACCCCTTCGAATTATGACCACACATCAAAGAGGCTTTGGGCTATTGATTTCAATAATTTTCTGAAAAACACGCATATTCAGTGAGACTGGTTCAAAAATATGGCCCATACCTGTATCTCCAAAACTAGGGGCCAGGTAGCCGAGTGGTTGAAGCGACATGGTTTAACCCATTTGAACCTACAGACTTTTCAAAAGGGCGATGAAAGTAATCCAATTTATCGGAGTTTGGAGAATTTTCAGCTTCTAGCTCTTAGATGGCGTCACTTGATTTATAAAATCATATAAAATGAAACTTTTGTCATGAATTGAAGCAAGATGCATATAACTCCTGGTGGAATTACTTATAGCTGTGAAATTGTCATCCAAAACTGTTGATGTACGGCCTGCTTGATTCATGACATTTTTATTGCGTCAAGAGAGTTTACTCAATTTTAACATAGATGGCAGGCAAATCATTACCGATCATGATGACTTGACATGTCGTTTTGACAAACGCATGCTGCGTCATGGACATAACCTGCTCAAATTGAACCATGTCATGATTGTCATGTCGAAGTCGAGACTCACAAAAAAATGCTATACACTACCCTAACTTTTACGAATGACAGAAAAACACAAGAACAAATAAATAACAATAACCCAACAACTAAAAACGTCGCAAAACTACCGAACTGAGCGAAAAGTATTAAAAGAACAGAAAAATCACACGATAAATACCAATTAGGCTATCCAGAACACGTGACCACGGCTCTTTAAAAATGGCCGGCTGTAGGCACACATGAATGGTGTTTGTGTTTGGCACTAGCTTCTACTGCTAATAGTTTTGTTTAGTTGTGATTTGAAATGTTATTATGGCTGTTTTAACTAAAAGTGATTTATTTATTATCATTAGAACGAGTAAACAAAGACACTGCATCGATCTATAGAGACAAAAGGATAGTGATAAAGTGCATGGATCCTTTTACTTTCACTCCTTGTGAAATGGACATATCTCCAGATCTTTTCACAACAGTAACGGCATTCGACATTATTACATATCTGCTGTTGACTCATAAACAAGAAAGCCAATGAAGGCCTACAAAAGTTTAACAGGCTATAAATATCTTGAAGCTGGATTTGCCCATGATTGTGAAGCAAGAAAAATGGATGAACATACTGTTGTTGTTGCCAAGGTAGGTACTGGTTTTTCGTAATTTATGAACTGTTTATTAATGTTTCCAATTAATTTTCAGATGAGGCATTCACAGCGAATGGATATTCCTTTGTTGAAAGTATATTGATATGGGGCAGTAATCAAATTTAAAAACCTCAACTATAATAAGCGGTGGAATTGCAATTACCCTAAAATGTGACCATGCTTATTATTACCAAACTCATTTACAAATGAAACTAACTGAATGAAAATACTGCGATTTTGTGATTTGGTCACCCAAAGGATATATGTTCATGAGTAAATTTTCCCAGATGAGTAATTCTGGATAGTTGATTTCCCAAAAGCGTACAATTTTCGTAAAGTAGTTGTGCTACCTAAGTTTCATAAAAGGAAGACATTTTTTAGAGTAACGATGGTGTCTTTGTGAAAAGGTGAGGATGGCCGAGTTGTGCTGCAGTGTGAAAATGATATCTGTGAAATTCTATTGGACCCTATAGGACTGTCCGATGTACCAAAAAACCCCTGGATTGGTTCTCAGTGCATGAAGTTATGACTGTTTCCTCAACACTATTATTTGTAATATATGATTGCCTACACATTTATCTATTTTTATTTTCAAATCTTCATTGGATTGGTCGTTTTTTACACACCGAGTGTCAGATATCGCAAAGTAATTTATTTTCACTTGTTACATATTTTTACCTACTCATTTGTTATTTTGTAACATGGAACTATGTATATTAGGGTATCCTACTTAATAAACATCTATATATCTAGTCTTTGATTTAATATACCACATTATCAAAATGTAGCTAGCTAGGAATTTCTAAAAACTTCACTAAGTCGCGATCTCCACGGCTTCCACAATTTACAACATAACACTTTGTAGGCCTGTTTTTTATTCGGCAAAGTTTCATACAAAAATTTCACTCCAATAGATGAACATTAACAATAATCAGTCTCGTTCAAACAATAACAAATACAATGTGTGCCTTCAGGCGGCCATCTTGATTTTAGTTTGACAGCATCTTGGATAGCCTAATATGTTATACATCTTACTAATATGCAATGTAATTGACATATAAGTATATAACCTCAAAATAATGTTAACGTTCAAAAACTCAAAAATTTATCTAGTAGGCACTTTGGATTGTTGGAAACTCCACTATATTCGACTTAAGCGTCATCCATTGACGAATGGAACAAACTCTATTGACGCAATTACAGGATCAAGAACTTTAGTTGAAACAAAAGCGAATCAGTAAACGCACCAGGAGTTATATGCATCTTGAATTGAAGTGATATTTTCGGTGTTCACATATCTTGAGACAACATTAGATCTGAGTATCAACTTTGTGTAGTGAATATGAGTGATAAACATCAAAAGAGGTGAGTTTAGCCATTATTAATCACATTCTTTTTGTATTCTACATTGAAAGTAAATGTCGTTTATCCCTCAAAACTCACAAAGGATGCATGTATAGGATCACGAGTCAGGTTATACGTCCGCTTACTGCTAGTTCTTTTTAAAAGGACGATAGGTTTAGGGGATACTATATAATGCGTATTTTTTATTTCATCAGTTTTCAGTACAGTTTGAGGAATGTACTGAATTGTTTCAGATATTGGAATAATCATCTGACGTTGAATGAACTTCTTGAAGAAATTGAACATTTGGATAATGTTGCTGATATTCCTGATGAAATAATTTTATTTCCTCCGGTGAATGCCAATGAATATAACACGGATGAAGATTCTGGAGATGATGATAATGTTATCCCAAATAACCTACCAGGATCTCAATTACTAGGTGATGTGGAAGTTTCCATGAGCAAATATCGAGTAGATATATCTGGTGAAAATTTAGTAGATGCGACGGTAGAATGGGACAGTGAAGACGACTTGCCGTTGTCTACTTTCAGAAAAATAAAAAAAACTAAAGAATTCAATTATTCCCTTGGAAAGGATCTGTTGGAAACTTTCCCTTTATGGAATTCTGTTTCTCACATAAGAAACAATAGCTCTCCTCTAAGCATATTCAAATGTTTTTTCGACAAAACTGATCGACGGAATTGTTCAGTATACGAATCTATTCGCTAGTCAAAAAAATCGACCAGCTGATGCAACATCTGATGACATTTATTGTTTCATTGGAGTACTCCTTGTGAGTGGCTACTGCTCTGTGTCAAAAGAAAATGTACTGGCAAAATTCTTCGGATAGCAATAACACGCTCATTTCATCTTCAATTTCCAGAGATCGTTTTCAATATCTGATGAGCAATTTTCACTGCGTCAATAACGATAATTTGGACAAAAATGACCGGTTTGCCAAAATACGACTAATGTTCAAAGCATTGAACCAAAAATTCTTGGAATTTGCTCCAACAGAAGAAAACCATTCCGTCGATGAAGCCATGGTGCCGTATTTCGGGCGCCATGGCTGCAAACAATTTATAAAAGGAAAGCCCATAAGATGGGGGTATAAATTCTGGGTTGGAACTACTCGGTTGGGCTATATTGTATATTTCGAACCTTACCAGGGCTCAAATACCATTTTGTGTGAAAAATACAAAGAGTTGGGTCTCGGTGCATCTGTAGTTTTGCAATATGTAGACATCTTAGAATCAACGAAATTCACTAACTTCCATATCTTCTTTGACAATTTCTTCACATCATTGTCACTTATGAAAGAACACGTCGAGGAGTGAGAGCTACAGGAACCATTAGAGATAATCGGCTACCAAAGTGTCCATTGACTAATGTGAAAGATTTCAAGAAGAGAAACAGGGGTGATTTTCAATATGCACTGGTAGACAACGAGTTAGTTATTTGCCGGTGGAATGACAATAATGTTATAACAATTGCTTCTAATTCTTCTTCCGTGTTACCCACAAGTAAAGTGAAGCGGTTTTCTCAAAAAGAAAAATAACATATTGTCATTGAGCAGCCTAAACCTATAAAAGGATATAATAATAATATGGGAGGAGTCGATCGAAGCGATCAAAATATTGGACAATATCGCATTTCGATTAGGGGAAAGAAATGGTATTTTCCATTGGTGAGCCATTGCATCGATATGTCTATTCAAAATGCTTGGTATCTGCATAGATTCGAGGGAAGCAAACTTGACCAGGAGAGCCGTAGCTGTGGAATTGTTAGATACTCATAAGGTTTTGAGTAGGAAAGGTACTTCAAGAAGAGCAGGTAATTATAGAGAGAATTCCTGATATGATCGAATTGATCACAGTGTGTCATAAAAAAGCAAATTTTCGTTGTGAAAAATGTGATATTTGATTGCACCCCAAAGACTGTTTCCGTCATTTTCATACCACTTGAGTTCATTTTATGCTTATATCCTAGTAACGGTACCGATACATGTAATAAATGATGACACGTCTATGTTTTTTATAGTCGGATGTGATCCTACAGTCCTTTTAAAAGGACACCATATCTCTCAAAAACCAAAACTCGAATATATTTTAAATATTTTTTTCCGACTTTTGACTCCATAATTAGCCCACAAATAGAGTTATAGCTAGATTCTCAACAGAATAATATTCCCGGTTTATAAGGGTTAATCACTTTGAATGCCAGTCGGCGATGGTTCTCAAACCACGGCGACAGCAGATTTTTTTCTGATGGCCCGAGAAAGTGCTAGGAATGGCACGTAAAAAGGTAAGACAAGACCTCGAATCCTTGGCTCGCACAAGTTTCGACTTTTGAGGGCTGCCGTTCGTAAGACAGTTGGTTAACGGAAAAAACAATTTTAACAATTTTTTTTTAACAATAAAAAATGAGGGAAGATGTGAAATCAGTAGGCCCTCGAATTGGTAGACAACAACTGGAAAACTCAAAAAAAAAAACAACATTTGTTTTGTTCCCTTGTGATATTCGATTATTTTGGATGCGCTCTCGTGATATTACTACTGAATATTAAATCACAATTACCGAAAATATTTGACTTCTACATACATTGTTTTATTCGGGGTACTTGACGATAGTCGTTTTCGGTAATAATTTTCCTAATTTGTGATTATATAAACTTGTCTCAATATCTGTAGATAGTGTACTTTCTCTTTACATTAGTAATTATACAGGGTGTCCGGTAAACCTTGTACAATATTGGAACTAGTGATAGACCAGGTCATGACTGTTCAGAATATCGGAATTTCACCTTAGTAAAAATATCAACATTTTCGAGATAATGAGCATTTTTTAAATTTCTGGAAAATCACTACCTCACCTTGGATTTTTGAGTGCCATGTCTACAAATTGAGACCAATTCAAATATCTTTGCTGTTGAAGATTACTGATGAGTGATGCTTTCAGACATACAAAACAGTTTTTCAGAAAACGATAAAAAATTTCAAGAAATGAGGGTAAAATGCCAGATTTGAGTTTCACCAGTTTTTTTAACAACAGTTTGAGATTATTGTTTGAAAAAAACAACCAAGTGGAAGTAGATATTCATTACAAAAGAATGCCCATTTTGTCCAGACTCTACCATGGTATAAAACATACGATAATTATTTTTGGAAGGAGTAGAATTTCGATTATATTAGAGTGTGATGTTTTTCTGAGCCAAAATCAACTCCATTAGACTTTGTCAGTAATGTCTTTTATTTTTATCCTATCAGGATGAAATGATCAAATAATTATGATTAATAACGAATCAACTGCTTAGAAGCATTCAATGAGATGTAAAGAAGTAAATACTAATTCAACGTTTTTTTGAATCAACATACACTATAAACCACAATAACGATTATTCAACATTGCACTGAATAATATTACAAAAATGTAATTTTGTATCCACTCGTACGCAGAGACGACATCTTTTCAAGAAGAACCTTTTCAAATGCGTTATAGGTTATAGTCCTCACTCAAATCAGCGATTCTCTGAGCAGCATTGTGCAATTGGACATCGTTTTGTATAAAACGCTGCAGCAGTAGCACTACCTCCACATTCACCATAAATGTAGTGCATATGCCCATATTCTCGGGAAGTATAACGTGTGTACGGCATGACAAAGAAATAAATACAACTGAATGAAACACGCGGAATAATTTCAAAAAACTACGACATAAATCGCAAGTTGTTCAAACAAAATGTGACAGCCACCTACTAGATTTCTTCAATTCTATTTACAGAAGATCCGTTCATGCACAATGCTGTATTTTATATTTTCATTAGGAAACTATTGCTTCTACGGACTCAACACAGGAGTTAGAAAAGTTATAATTTTCGACAAGGATTCACCTCCTAAAAAATGTTGCACTTATTTGGTTACACCCTGTATATATGTCGGTCTCTGAAACTTCGTTGGAATCTGGATGTTGGACAATTGCGACATTTATCACGAGAATTCGTATTAATCGGTGCCATGTCGGATAATCGACATTTCATTTCGATAATTTTATTAGGCTTAATTACATGAAAAGTTAATTTTATTGACATACTATTTAATGCTACCAAGCGGTCTATTCTTCATTATTAATAATCATTTCCAAATTTTATCTTGATAAAATCGAAATAAAATAATTTTTGAGCGTAAGTAGCAAAAGTTGATGGAAGCCTATAATAAAACCACGCCTAATTCAATGGAAATCACTTCGTCCAAAAATAATCTTAGTTTGTTTTATACCATAGTAGAGTCTGGACAAAATGAGCATTCTTTTGAAATAAATGTCCACTTACAATAGGTTATGTTTCTTTCAGACAATAATGTCAAACTTTTTTTTAAAAATTTGATGAAACTCAAATTTGTCATTTTACCCTCATTTCTTGGATATTTTTTCACTTTCTGAGAAACTGTTCTGTACGTCTAAAAGCAACACTCATCAGTAACCTTCAGCATCAAATATATTTGAATTCGTCTTAATTTGTATACATGGCACTCAAAAATCCAAGGTTAGGTAGCGATTTTCCAGAAATTCTTAAAATGCCCATTATCTAGAAAACGGTGATATTTTTACTGAGGTGCAATTCCGATATTCTGATTAGTCATAACCTGGTCTATCACCAGTTTCAATATTGTACAAGGTTTACCGGACACTCTGTATATTCTCAAACAAAATCGACTTTCAAACGAATGAAGTTGAAAACAAATAATTCAGATCAAACTTTCATTTATTCCTAACGGAATCGTTGTGTCAGAACTATTTGTCATTTCAGATCCGAATGCATTTTTTCATTAAAACCAGGAATCACGTCCAGCTGGAAAAAAGCTCTGACATGACAATTTAATGAGCAGTTTCAAGCGGAAACCTGCCCCTACAACATCACGAAATTATGCACTTCCGTGAAATTCCACATACAAAAATGTCGGAAACAATATTCAAAGCGACACGAGGCGCATTTTTTCCATGGTGGAAGATCCATAAACACGGCTGTTAGGGCTCTGCAATTGCATAATGCACCTTCCTACCGCGGGGGTACGTAATTATATTCACGTCATGTCAAGATGTCACTTTCATGGAGAGCATGCGAGGTAGGTCTCGGTTCTACAGAACACGTGGTATGAAATGGGGTTGTTTCATTGAAAATGATAACTTATAATTAGTGTTTTTTGTACTTAACCACGTACCACGTATTGGCTGTCATATGAGAGTGGTAGTTGGGTATTTTCTTCCCTCTATCGCACCCTCCTCAACATCGTCTTCGTACTATTTTTCTTGTAATTCTGTACAAATGAATGGAAGACAGAAATGCTCAATATTGTTTCAATTTTTTATTTTTATATTATTACAAAATATGAAATAATTGAAAGTATTCTTCTTAGAAATTGACGAAAAATTTTTCTAGAAAACGTGAATTATTATGTACAGGCTATAACAACGATGAGCTGAGTCGATATGTATATGGAAAACTACTGGAAGAATTCTTCTGAAAATTTGTATGCGGAATTTTTCCGAAGAGCTCCTTCAGTGGAAATATTTTTAGTTGTCTTCGACTTCCGGTTATACCGGAAGTGGACCCCAATTTTTTTTATGGATGCCCTGTTTTTTATTGCACTTTCAGAATCTACGATGAAATTCAATATAACTTTATCCGAAACATCAAATGTCTAAAGGGCTCCTGTTTTCACCTATATGAAGTTAGCGAGACAACTTCGAAATAATTTAAAACGGATTATTCCATTATTTGCCGCCTTTTTGTCGCTGATTATTTGCGAAGAAAAAAATTTTGTCGCTCTTTTTTTTTAAATATGCGTTGTTTCGCTAACTTCATATGAAGTTAGTGAAACAATATCCCTAATTTCTATTTTTCCACAGTTCTGAAATATCCATAATTTGCCGCCTTTTTGTCGCTTATTAGTTGCGAAGAAAAAAAATTTGTCGCCCATTCTTTTGAAAAAATATGCGTTGTTTCGATAACTTCATATGAACTGAGCGAAACAACTTCCATAATTTTTATGTTTTCACAGTTCTAAAGTATCCCTAATTTGCCGCCTTTTTGTCGCTTATTAGTTGCGCAGAAAAAAAAATTGTCGCTCTTTTTTTTTAATATGCGATGTTTCGCTAACTTCATACGAAGCGTAATTTCTATCTTTTCTCAGTTCTAAAATATCCAGAATCTGCCGCTAATTTGTAGCTAATAAGTTGCGGAGAGAAATAACTTGTTTTGTTTCTCAAATAAAAATATACGATGTTTTGACAACTTCCGTTATTTTATCTTCTCTCACTTTACAGGTATCCAAAAATTGATCCTTTCTTTAAAAAAATATTCAAAATTTCGCTAACTTTATATGAGTTAGCGGGACAACTTCAACGTCATTTTTTAATATTTTAAACGGCTTTATTCAGCTTACAGTTTTGTTTGTGTGGGTCAAATCTAGAAATTGAAATTTAAACGCCCTTCCTGTTGAGCGATTGATCTGAAATTTTGTGCACACCTTCAATTCTGATGACAATGCAATTATGTATATTTAGTATCATTGTAAATCCAAAATGGCCACCACCACAAAATGGTGGACATACTGTTTTTCATCCCCCTCAATATAGGTATCAAATAAAAGGACTGAACTAGTAGAATACATTACATCATGAAAAAATTCCCAATCCAAGATGACCGTCGCCTCAAAATGGTGGACGATATATTTTGTTCAACCCGCTCAAAATGGATATCAAATTAAAGGGCTGAACATGCTAGAAAGATGAAATCTTATTTTTTTTTTCAAAGCACATTAGCTACAGAGGAATCCATGTACGCTCCATCGAACTAATGAAAATGGATAATTTTTGGCCTCCGTTAGATAATGTAATGTAAAAAAATTAATGCTTCCATCACCCTGCAAGTTAGAGCAACCCATAGCTCGACACTTGTTCATTTTGATACAAAACTACCACTCACAACGACTCACTCTGTAATAATATTGCCTCAACTTTGCTCACTTGTTATAAGTCTCAGAGTATATCGGTATGTTGAGGAGGGTATGTCACAAAAATATAGTGGGAGTGAATTTACTTCTGTACGGTGCTTCAACATATTCGGAACAAAAAAGCAATAAACTAAATTCTATTTGCTTATGATACTACTTACCTCACACTTGTGAAATATCATTTTGAAAGGAGTTACAAAAACAAAGGTCTGCACAGTTTTATTTAACGGTTACCTTAAATATGTCATGAATATCTTCTGAATCGAGAACAATTTAATTTTATTCCAAAAGAGATCTTATGGCAAATACATCATAATTCTATCATCATAACCTCAAACGAAAGATCCATGCTTGTTATAGTCAAATTATGGATAATTCAAATTGATAAAAGGAAGAAATTGCGGAAGTTGTTTCGTTAACTTCAAATGAACTTAGCTAACTTAGGGTACAGTTTTGGGCCCCCTTTTATTTATATTATTTATCAACGAATTACTGGATATTGATATTTCTGGAAAAATATTCAGCTTTGCAGATGACACAGCAATCTTTTTTGAAGCTGATACTTGGGAAAACCTGAAGCTACAAGCAGAACTCGATTTCTTTAAAATTAAACTGTGGTTTGACTATAATCTCTTGACCGTTAACTTTACAAAAACCTTCTACCTTCCATTCACGTCCTACAGCAACAATTTGCCAAATTTTGGTCCACTGAATGTTGGCAATTTGAATATCCAAGAAGCAGAATCCGTTAAATACCTAGGCATAATAATTGACCGCCACCTCAGATGGGATGTACATATCAAAAAGCTCAACAACAAAATTCGGGGACTGCTGCCACGCTTCAAACATCTGAAAAAATACTTGGATCAAAAACTGTTGATTGCCATGTATTATGCATTAGTACAGAGTCAGCTGAGTTATGGAATCATTGGATGGGGAGGAGCAACTGACGTTCACTTGAAGAGTTTAACCACAGTTCAGAAATGTTTACTCAGGATTATATTTTATGAAAACAGAACATTCTCCAGTGAAATTCTTTATGATCGAGGCAAGATTTTAGACACGAGAGGAATATATTTACTATCTATTGCAAAAATGTTATTCAAAAATAAGGAAAAACAGAGAACCATTGATCATTCGTATCCAACCAGAAGTAAAGAAAATAGATACCACAACCCAAAAGCCAAAAAAACAATTGGTCAGAGAACATATACTTACCTGATGCCTAGGTTATACAGTATAATACCTGAGGACATTAAAATCTGTGATAATATGAAAACCTTCAGAAGAAAGGTGAAAAAGTGGATATTGTCAACTCCTAGAGTACACATTCATAATTTTATAAATTCAAATACTTTGATGTAGTCATGTGAGTATCAGTGTTATATATGAGTTAACTGTTCCATTGTTGAATTAACTGTAGTTCCTTTATTTTATTTATCCGTACTCACTTTCAGATTTGATTGTACATGTTGGTTTGTTATGAACAGTTTAATATTACGAACCCATTTAATATCATTGTCATTCTGAAAAATTATAATATAGGTACTTAAATTCAGCTTTTAGCCAACGTTTAATGCAAATAATCATTACATTGTCTATTGATAAAACAGAAATGCTGCCCTTTACAGAGAGAGACACAAATGCTTTTTATTTTAATACATATCTCCAAAATATAGTATTATAGGTATGAGTGTTTCATCACACACAAGTATTATGTACACTAGTGATAAATACTTCCGTGATAAATCTTATATTTATATCATCTTTTTATTATGAAATGTGTTTCAATATTCAAGTTGTATATTCGTGTATTATCTATATAATTCATTCATGAAATGAGTAAATTTTTTTATGTCTACGTAGGAATGTGAGTGTGTATGTTGTTATGTCAGTTATGAAACCCGCTGAAGTAATTTTATTCATACAATATCAAAACTTTTTTACTTGTAGGTATAATTGTTACTATCACACACAAATATGTTGCAGACCGATGCAGCATATTTCCGTGATTACCCCTATGTTTA
This sequence comes from Chrysolina oricalcia, assembly GCA_944452925.2. NCBI lineage: Eukaryota > Metazoa > Arthropoda > Insecta > Coleoptera > Chrysomelidae > Chrysolina > Chrysolina oricalcia. The sequence goes on from OX101812.2 coordinate 65,127,378, forward strand.
TTTTATCTTCTTTTTGAAATGTGTTTTATATTCATTCTAAATGCGAAATAAACATATGTTTAGCATTGCATATTTAAAAAAAGAGCGACAATTTTTTTTCTGCGCAACTAATTAGCGACAAAAAGGCGGCAAATTATGTATACTTCAGAACTATGAAAATATAGAAATTGCGAAAGTTGTTTTGTTAGCCTCAAATGAAGTTAGTGGAACATCGCATATTTAAAAAACTAGCGACAATTTTTTTTCTGCAACTAATTAGCGACAAAGGCGACAAATTATGGATACTTCAGAACTGTGAAAAAACAGAAATTACGGAAGTTGTTTCGCTAACTTCATATGAAGTAAGCGAAACAACGCATATTTTTTTAAAAAAAAAGAGTGACAAATTTTTTTTCTTCGCAACTAATTAGCGACAAAAAGGCGGAAAGTTATGGATACTTCAGAACCGTGGAAAAATAGAAATTACGGAAGTTGTTTCGCTTACTACAAATCAACTCAACAACTGTCAAATTACCAAGATACAATTGTCGTGAAGCCTCCGATTTTTCTGTACCTAGAAAAATACGTTTCTTCGCAAAATAATAATAAAAATCTATTGGTTCAGCAAAGCACCCAAGTACCTCTGGTAGTCTCTTTCTTTGTTTCAAAATTCATTGAATATTTTGCAGACTGACGAAAACATATTTGTTTCATGAAAACTCCTATTTTTTAAAGGCCGGAAAACTACCTTCAATGAACTTTGGAGATATTACATTTCTTCGGTAATCTGCTCAGAAGGAAGGAAAAAAAATGTTATTTACCTCTTTTGAATGTATGTGTAATAGATAAACCAAAATTTACAAAAAAGTGTCAGTGTGTGGAAATTCAGTACCTACATACAGTAAGAAGAAATAGACTGGGAAGTAATATTCAGAAAGGGTAGATTGGAAATAATTGTTTGATTACTGAAATAACATCAGAGGACAAATTATATATTAACAATGAAAGAAGAGCTCAACAGCCAGGAACAGACGAAATGTAAGAATAATACATTTTCTGTAAAGTTGAATCAATCAATCAATCAACTTTATTTCCCCAAGAAACATTACATGTTTATGAAAGGGATAAAAAAAATCTCAAAAATAACATGAATAAATAAGCATACAAAGATGTGATCAATAAATATAAAAAATAATAATGATAATCTGACAATACATTTGCTCAAAATACAAAATACAATGTGGTGAATATAAACAAAATAATAAATATTGAAATATAAATAAATTCAGCAGTTTTCAACTTATATCGAAACTATTTCAAATTTCTAGTGGTCAAATTCATTGAATAAATCACCTCAAAATTTCTTTTTTCAATTTGATTTTGAATTTCTTCAACGAATTAAAAGATTTTATTTCATCAGGTATCGAATTGTAATTTACTATTCCATTATGTAAAACAGATTTTTTTCCAAAATTTTTTCTGAAATTACTAGCAGCTAACAATTTAGTTTGTCTAGTATTATGAATGTAAAAACTAAATTTGAGGTTTTCACTTTTTTTCTAACTGAGTGGATGAAACTACAAATTTTCAGCTTGTAAAGGGAGTTCAGATCTAGCAAACCAATTTTAAGATATATTTCATTGTTTTATTTTGAAGTTTCCTCAAACAATTTAAAAAGCAATTACTTGCAGTACCCCATATAGAAACCAGGTATTGAAGATGTGAATAAATCAGAGCAAAATAGATATTTTTAAGAAATTTCAACATTTGAACAGCATGGGATCTTGTTTCACATCTAATACCCGAGGAATGGAATTATTACCTTTAGTTGCAATATAATATGATGGATGATCTTTGGCTTACAAATTCCTGAATTATTGAATCAAATAGTTTAATCGAAATGCAGTTGAATTCAGTTCAACAATATAATACCCCAAACAGCAAGTCATTTCGAATTATTGCAAACGTCGTTAATTCGAGCGCTAGTGAGAAGTTCCCCATTGTAGACAATAACGGAAAACTCGCCAGGGTATATTGACATGAAGCATGCATGTCCAAAGTGGACGATCCATCAAAAGTGTTAGGTTGCCTGTCTGCTGTTCCATTATTGGCAACACTTGTCGACACTTGTCGAATTAGTTTCCGAATCATATATTGGTGGGGATCGCTTCGATCCTCTATGTTCAACAAGCAGAGTGCCACACTCTCCTTGTTAGGTGGAGCCTGTGATCGATATTTCTTGTAATTCATTTGTTTCCTGTGAATGTTGAACAACCTAATATATGGGTGATAAAAAGAAAATGCAGGAAATTATTTCATTTCTCTCGGGGGATCTTCGTTCCACTTGTACAAATAGAGCAAAAAACGTTTTCGTTCTACATTTTTTATTTAATGTCGAATACTCATTTGAATTTAAACAATCCTTTATTTCAACATTTGAATTATGTTGTTAAAAATATCGTACCAGTCTAGGATACATATATTGGTTATATTTCCAACTGTCTAGTAAAATAACTGTGATTTGACACTTTTTTGAATATCATAACATCAAATCAACGCACTAGTGCCTTTTTGAACCAATTACCGCACTAGGGTACTGAAATGAGAAAGAAAATTCAACCAAAATAAATCGTTTATAGATAGATATCTATCTTTATCTTTATAGAATGAATTAAATGAAAATTCAAATACAAAACGATAAAAATTCAACATTACTACAACACTCCCTCCCGAAAATAGTGTGGTGGCGCTTCATCTGGCTGAAATGTTACATGCAAGCAAAATTCATGTGGATTTTGCACCACAATCTCATCGATACTGGGACTTATTGTGTCTTGCAGAATTTGGAGGTATCTGGGATTATTTAAATTTACTTTCAACAAAATGGGACCTACAATGTGGTCACCTAAAATACCAGACCAAACATTTATTTTGAGGGGAAATTGAGTATGCTCCTCGCGGAATTCATGGAGGTTCTTATCACTCCAATATCTACAATTCTGGGTATTCACATTTCCATATAGGTAAAAAGTGCTTTCATCACAAAGCAGATGTGTTGCAAATAAAGTCGATTTGCTTTCTGCCATGGTCTCGCAAAATTCAAGTCGCCGGTCCGGATCATCTTCAACCAAAATTGGTGCAATTTTTATTTTGTAATGATGGATTTTTTTTTAAATCCTCTTTACTGATGTTTTAGAAACATCACATGTCTCAGCTACTTGCTTAGTTGATTGTTGCGGGATATTTACCATTTCGACTAGTACTTGAATTTCAACATCTTTCGTAATTATTTTCGGCCTCCCAGATCTCGGAGCATCTTTCACGTTGGTTAAATTTTGCCACCAATTTCTGCCGATATTTTCGACACATCGGAAGTTCCAGAAACCGTTCATTGAAAATGCAAATAGCAGCGTGGTAATTTCGGTCAGCTTCACCAAACATGATAACGGCTTCAACTTTGTCTGCTACTGAACGAGCCATATTAATCAACAAGAGAAATTGAAAAAAGTTTTAAAACCTACAAAATATCAATGACATTTGGTAAAAACAGATAAGAGTTTTTTTGTTGTCATGGATAAAATAAACGCGCCTAGCGTGCATAGCCTACCTCATTAATTTATTCGTGAACTGGTGCAAAAGTCGAAATAATTATATACAAGTGTTCATAATTCCAAAACTATTAACTTTTCTGATAGAAAACCATTCATCAAACTTGTTCAAAATTTAACGTGGAATATAATAATGCAATGAAATACAGGGTGTTTTATAAAAAAAAATACTTCTAAGTCGCTGGGCTTTTTTGAGACACTCTGTATGCACGAAACTTGAACCATTAAAGAGATCTAGTGAAACCTTACAATTTATGGATTTGACTTTTTTTTGTAATATTTAGAATGAAGAAGTTACAGGAGGGGAAACGGACTTTTGGCCCTCACTGTAAAAGTTACATTAGTTACAGCTTGGCAAACATAGCTGCGATTATGAAAATATTCACGCCCATGATGCGCATTAGTCGTACGATGGACTATCCAGTGATATTCACGTGAGTGTTCGCGCAAGAAGTATGAATTTCACAATCTCAGCTATGTTTGCCAAACTGTACATTGTGGAACTAGTTCTAAGGTATATACAGTGTGGTCCACTAAGTGTGCAACAAATGGGAAACTTGTTTATTATCGACTTCTCAGAAAATTTTATTCTTGACAAAAGTTGGTGCATGTTCCAAAACTATACCAAGTGTACCTGAAATGGCTTTATGACAAGCACCATACAGGATAGGCCAAAAAATGTAAAGTTTGTTGAAGAGTAAAGTACCCTAATTTCAAAAAATATAGTAATGTATTAAAGAGAAAAGTTGCTTAGAATTAAAAGTTATGTTCAGATACGAAGTCATGGCCTGCTATTAAATTTTTTTTTTCGTTTAGAAAATATTGAATTACCCCCGTATGATACATATTTTTACTATTTTGATTTAATATGTATGTGAAGTAGCCACAATCAAATCAGTTTGGAGTATTTTTTATCAAATTAAAGTGTATTTGTAAAATTTAATTAGATTTGTATTTTTTTAGGTGACCGTCAACTTCATGTTTTTTGCAACGATATTTAACAGAACTCTAGAATAAAACAAATACTCTTTTTAAAGAGACAAATACTTTACTAAGTAAATGTTCACATGAATAAACTGTCAATAAAAGTATAAAATTTCTGTTCTTCTGACAACAATGCCTCAACTAGAACAGATATTAAAAAACAATCCAAAATCTATCGCAGATGGCCATGAACAAAAAACACATACGCCCGGAAACAATACTGTAGTTTGATAGTGTTGCGTCTTGAAACTTGCCTGTCAAACGTTTTCATATTTGTCCTTAATTAAAAATGCCTCGCCCAGTAGTATTAACGTTAACTGGAAAGGCAGAATTAGTTTTAATATATGGTGGTGGTTATAAAACAATGCGCGAAGTTGCAAACATTTTCAACGAGCGGCATTCAGACAAACAAATTTGCTATTCAAGTGTAAGTAGAATTTTAAAGAATTTCAAACAGACCGTCTCACTAGAATATAAACATAATACGGAGCGTACGAAATCTGTATGCACAGAAGAAAACCAGCTTGACGTACTTCAAGCAGTAGTAGAAAATCCTAGAAGGTCCAAACAAGAAATTAGTGATTATACCGGCATAAAAAAAACCTCTGTGAAGCGTATTCTCAAGAAACATAAGTACCATGCTTACAAACCTACATTCATTTGTACATTGCACAAAAGAGACTATGAGTTGAGATATGACTTTTCCATGTGGATTCGGGGTGAAATAGAAGAACAAAGAGATTTTCATCGCTGTATTCTGTTTGGAGATGAATCGACTTTTACAACAAAATTGCAGATGGTGGTCAGATGTCAACCCAAATTTTATTATTGACAACAAAAATCAATACTATCAGAAAACAAACGTTTGGTGTGGTATATTAAATGATACATTACTAGGTCCGTTTTGTTTTCGAGAGAATTTGAATGGTGACATTTACTTGAACTTTTTGGAAACTGAAATAGTAGTTTTTGGATTATATGGCATTAGAAGAACGGCAAGAAGTATGTCCTGTCCATTCTACTAGAAATGTTCCTCAGTGGATGAATATGACATTTCGTAATAAATGGTTAGGACAAAATACCGATCCTCGATGGCCTCCTCGTTCTCCAGACCTTACACCTCTGGATTATTTCTTATGGGGATACTTAAAACAAAAAGTCTTCAGAGATCGCCCCTTTAATAATGTTGCTGAGCTTGAAACTTCAATACGAGTTCATTGCAGAAATATTCCCGCTAATGTGTTGCGATCTACAGTAAACGAATTTTGTGAGCGAACAGTTAGATGCATCGAAAGAGAAGATGGACATACAGAGACGCTTTGATAATTTTTATTGTTAGCACCTGTTCAGTTACCTGCTGTAAGTTTCTGTACTATCGCTTATTGGTTCTCTTGTGTTCATGGCTATCCGCCATAGATTTTGACAATTTATTCATATGAACATTTAGTTTACTACTACTTTACTACTACTTTACTTTACTTACTAGTAAAGTATTTGCCTCGTTAAAAAAAGTATTTGTTTTACAAATTGTGAAAGGCTTTCGCGGCCATCGTTGAATGAATGATGGTTTTTCGGGTTTTTAGGCCGACGTTTATTTAGAGAAAAACTCGACGTTTCGCCAACACGAGTGGTTGGCATTTTCAAGAGAAATGTTAACAGTTTCGATCACTGAACACTACTTGTTTGGTATGCGTTGTCTCAGCCAGTATTTATGGGTCGACGTACTCGTACCTGCGTCCGGTGCCATCGTCCCTGCGTCGGGTGCCCCCTCGGATTCATTAATTTCCCGGTATGGTGTTATTACCGTTTTCTTGAGAACTGGTAGCCATGCTTTATTCAATTGTAACCCTTCTTCAATTCTGTTGAAATTGTTGGGATGTTTTTTGATTTCGATTGCTTCTCGGAAGAGTCTTGGATAATATGCATGTGTTGTGGCAATTACTTGGGTTTCTTCGAACTTCACTCTGTGATTGTTATTGTTAAGCGCATGTTCTGCGACAGCGGATTTTTCTGAGTGTTCTAACCGGCAATTGGCCTTGTGTTCCTTTATTCTGGTATTTGTGGAACGCTTCGAGGTTCCGATATAAACGTTGCCACAGGTGCATGGAATGCGGTACACCCAAGATGAGCTCAGTTCATCACGTTTATCCTTCGCCGATCTCAAAACCATATATAAACCTTCAAAGAAACTGAAGGATCACTTGAGATCGGCGAAGGATAAACGTGATGAACTGGGGTGTACCGCATTCCATGCACCTGTGGCAACGTTTATATCGGAACCTCGAAGCGTTCCACAAATACCAGAATAAAGGAACACAAGGCCAATTGCCGGTTAGAACACTCAGAAAAATCCGCTGTCGCAGAACATGCGCTTAACAATAACAATCACAGAGTGAAGTTCGAAGAAACCCAAGTAATTGCCACAACACATGCATATTATCCAAGACTCTTCCGAGAAGCTATCGAAATCAAAAAACATCCCAACAATTTCAACAGAAATGAAGAAGGGTTACAATTGAATAAAGCATGGCTACCTGTTCTCAAGAAAACGGTAATAACACCATACCGGGAAATTAATAAATCCGAGGAGGCACCCGACGCAGGGACGATGGCACCGGACGCAGGTACGAGTACGTCGACCCATAAATACTGGCTGAGACAACGCATACCAAACAAGTAGTGTTCAGTGATCGAAACTGTAAACATTTCTCTTGAAAATGCCAACCACTCGTGTTGGCAAAACGTCGAGTTTTTCTCTAAATAAACGTCGGCCTAAAAACCCGAAAAACCATCATTCAGTATTTGTTTTATTCTAGAGTTCTGTTAAATATCGTTGCAACAAACATGAAGTTGACGATCACCTAAAAAAATACAAATCCAAGTAAATTTTACAAATATACTTTAATTTGATAAAGAATACTCCAACCTGATTTGATTGTGGCTACTTCACATACATATTAAATCAAGATAGTAAAAATATGTATCATACGGGGGTAATTCAATATTTTCCAAACGAAAAAAAAATTCTAATAGCAGGCCATGACTTCGTATCTGAACATAACTTTTAATTCTAAGCAACTTTTCTCTTCAACATATTTCTATATTTTTTGAAATAAGGGTACTTTACTCATGAACGAACTTTATATTTTTTGGCCTATCCTGTATGGTGTTTGTCATAAAGCCATTTCAGGTACACTTGGTATAGGTTTGGAACATGCACCAACTTTTGTCAAGAATAAAATTTTCTGAGAAATCGATAATAAACAAGTTTCCCATTTGTTGCACACTTAGTGGACCACACTGTATATTGGCCAAACTTGTAGAAAATTTAAAAATCACACTCATGAAAATCATATAAGTCATATGAACAAGAAAACTAATTCAATATATCATTCAAAAATCATCTTTCAGAAGAAAATCACTCTTTTGATGAAAAATTTAAAATTTTACGTATACAAAATGCAGGTCGTGAAAAGCAAAAACGCTGTATTGCGAACTTACCTTGAGAATGCCAAAACAAAGTTTTCAACAAATTTATAGCTTATCTTCGTTCATTCCTAATTTCCTGAATATCAACTTATCAGTTCAACATACAAATTTCGGGCGCATCATGGGACGAACGAAAACAAAATTGAAAGGAGCGAATTCATCTTGTCGAAACAGCCGCACATTGATATTTGCCTGTCAAGAAATCATGCAAAATAGATGAGGGGCCCAGATCCGAAAATGCAGCGCCAGACGTGATGAGACTCGTGAACATTTCCCTCGTGGGACGGGTATAGGGTTGGGATTAATATTGAGGAGCAAGGAGCGTAGGTCCGGAACGAAGGAACAAATAGTAAGATGTTGTTTCGGACGATTTATAGTACTCAGCCACTTTCAGGTGGATTAGTTGAATCAGTAAAATAGAAACTTCAGGTGAACGGGTTACCTTTTCAATAAATAAACGTTTGTAGAGGCTCCCCGTGAATTATTGATCTTGGCACGTTTCTCGTATCTTGCTCTTAGATGGAAGAAGGTTGAGACTCAAGGGATCTTGAGTGTACTTGAAAGGCACAATGAGAATGATGGAAATTAAAATGTTTTTCTGCAGCGGTCTCGAAAATAAAATTTTTGGGTATGATTTGTTACATCGAAAGTAACACTTTACACAAATAGTACCGAAATTAGCTATTTTTGGGGTGATTTTTTTCACTTTCAAAACAATTTCTTTACTTTCGGGACGATTCTTGTTATAGACTGGGAGATGGTTACATATATCAAGTGACGATTTTCTCGTTTATGCCTTTGAGACCAGTGAAAAGAAAAGTCTGACCAAAATGTTTACTCTTCCTTTGCAAAAGGAGATAGAGGCCCTAAGCCTCCCATATTGTCATTTTGGTTTTTAAAAAAACAACATCTTAGTGGGACCACATAACCCTTGTGGCAACATGTGGTGATACATTTTTATTAATAATTTTCACATTACAATTTTCTCTCCATGTAAGTAATATTACACTATTAGATTACTGATAGTTAAGATGTTCTTCCTTTTTTGTAGAATATTAGTTTAGCTGATGATGAGCCTATATAGGCTCGAAACATGTACTACTACGATACCAATTAACTGATCGATGGTTTTTGATCTATCCACCATTACATAACATGGATGGTTATATTGAATTGTGGAGATGACTTTGAGTTTTTCTATATCATAAAAGTAATATTGTTTCAGAACTCGATTGTCCAGAACATTTTTGAGAACCCTAATTTGGTAACAATTTGAGTTCAATGATTTGCTAAGTTTACTGCAGTGAGTAGGTACTGAAAGAGATATACTTAACCAAGTACATAAGGTGGACTCTGTGAAAATACCATTTGACAATTTGCACTTTCTCAGCAATTTCGTAAACAAATGTTATTACGTCTTTAAATGAACTACCTATAAATGTCTTTGCTAGATAATTATTAGGATGTCACGATGACAGTTATTGTCATCGTGAACAAAGAAACCGAAAAAGGCGAAAACTGAAGGTTGGATGATAGTTAATTGGTCATATACTCTCCTATGTTCGCAGTGCTGTGGATGATCTGTATATAAGTTACAACATATAAATAAGTAAATATATAAAATAATAATATGAAATTACCTCAATACTTAATCTGCAAATATGAAAGGGCGGGGTATCAACAGAATGCTGTTTTTCAACTCAACCCGAATTGCATATTCAAATATTTTTGAAAAAGCAGGAGATATTGTTATTGGGTGGTAGTTTTCCTTGCTTTCAGAATTTCCTTTTTGAACACTATATGATGAAAGCGTTCGTATGAAATATTCAGTGCTTCAGATATCCGTTTTAGCCCAATTCGACGGTCTGTTGAAATCATGTCATGAACTGCATCGATATTTTCTGGGACTGACACAGAAACTGGCCTTCCCGATCGGTCATCATCTTCAATGGAAAATTTACATCTTTTGAAGCTTGCAGTCAAATTTTTCACGGTCGCATACGAACTATAGCATTTTTGATACGAACTATAGCATTTTTGATACGAAACAATCCTTTATTGATTGGCCTGCAATTTCGTTTTGTGGAATTTTTTAAACAAGAAATAGTGAAAAAAATTACAACTTTTTTGTTTTTTTGCGAATATCTCACAAAGTATTCGAAGTTTTACACTTGATATGACTTTTGTAGATAATCATAAAACCTACAAATGGCTTTTATACGACCAGACCGGTGCATTTTTAACTAAGAAAGTCCGGGAACACCTCGAAAAAGAGACCCTTTTTCAAAAATTCATAATTTTTATAAACAATATTGCGGACACTAATAGATAATAACATGTGGTTTATGTCCGACGTGTGGTTTTTACACACTGGCGTTTATAAAAAATTTAAGGGCAAATCTTTCTAAATGCTCCGATTTCAGGGAAATCATCTTGTTGAAATTCTGTAAACGGCATTTGGAAGTAGAGTAGGGGAGACCGGGGCTGGTTGGTATACTTTTCTTATTCGAATTTTTTTATAATTTTTTTTATTACCTTCATTATGATCTATACAACATGATATTGCCTATGGAATAGAATTATTTATAATTATTTACGTTATAATTTTAAATATAAAGTTTTGGCACCCCTCTTATGCATACACAAAATTTTCTGCCAACCAACCCCGGTTACGGGTCTAGTTGGCGCAACCTATGGGGTCGGTTGGCATAACCTTTTGGGTTGGTTCGTACAACCTTTGGTGTTATTAGGGACATATTAAAACATGACATTTTTTTGTAATATTGTTTACGCTAATTTCAATTAGAAGATAGTTAGTCAACCTTATGGGATTATAATTGGATCAAAATGGATGCGACATGTAGATGGCGATAGTGAGCTCGCATCCAAGTCATGTCGTAACTTCAGTGATCTGGCCTCCAAGTCATGTCGTAACTTGATTAAAACAATGGAAAAGCATTAAAATCAGGGTTTTTTGAAGGAATCTGCATTAAAATGACGTCAAATATTCATGTTTGTAACTAATCACTCTAGATGACACTCGCGTTTGCGTTCAACAACAATTACACAGGCATTGACTAACTATCTTACTTCTATATAAATAATGACGCTATCTAATGTGCAGTTAGCAGATTTGAACTTTCCGAACGATGTCAGGGTGACAAGAGTTGGGCCGCGGAGAAACAAATATGAAAAAGCAGAACAACGATTTTGACAACAAAAATTAGAACTTTGAGGTTTCAATGAAATAATTTGTAATTTTCGATAAATAAAGAATAAGGAGTAAAATCCAACTACGAGTTACAGTCCAAGCCGAATCATTGGTCCAAGCGAGCCGAATTGAGAAAAAATCTATTCGAAAAACCGACGAATTTACGAGAGTTCCTGCATACAATCGAAATGAGTTGAGTAAAAGCGTCCAGTCGACCAAAGAAAGTGAGTCTGTTCCATTTTCCTTCATTTCCTAGATCCTTTATTTCCATTTTCCTTTATATATTACCAACTTGTCTCTGTCTGTGTTGGATTGGTTAAAAAATGCCAATAGAACACGATACTAGTAACTTACAACCCGATATAGAAAGCGAACTGAAAGATTTGAAACATAAAAGAGGTTCAATCAAAGCAAATATTACGCGATGCAGAACTTTTCTAAGCAAATTAGATTTGGAGAACCTAAACAAAAAATGTTATTTGGAATTACAAAGGCGTCTTACTAATTTGAGTCCTGTATTAAACGAATTTAATGCCGTTCAAGAAAAAATCGATCTTTTAACCAGTAATTCGATTACGGAACAAGACGAGCGAAACAATTTCGAATCCGATTATTACGATATATGTTCAACAATAGAAGAAATCTTGGAAACTTGTTCTGTTTCAATGAAAAATCAACTTCAAAATCAGTCTAATCCAAATGATGTTAATAGTTCTGTCAGTTCAGTGCAACCATCAGTACAATTACCTACTTTAAATATAGAAACGTTCAATGGTGACTACAATAAATGGATAGAATTTCGAGATCGTTTCCTTGCTATCATCGGAAATAATACATCGTTGTCAGGTGTTAAAAAATTATGCCATTTAAGGAAATGTTTAAGTAGCGAAGTTTTGAAAACTATCGAATCTCTTCCACTCACAGATGCGAACTACAAACTTGCTTGGCAGGCTCTTGTAAAGCGATACGAAAAAGGTAAATGAATTGTAGAAACTCATGTTCGAAAAATCATAAACTTTCCTTGTTTAACCAAAGAATCGTCTAGAGATTTACGACATTTATACGATGCCGTCAATAACAATTTACAAGCTTTGCGAATCTTGAATCAACCCGTACAAGAATGGGACGCTATACTTGTTCCTATTATAACGGATAAACTAGACCCGAAATTGAAACGCGAATATGAAGCTTTTTTTATTTAAGAGATGGATCGAAATCCTAACGATAATTCAAACCTCACAATAAAAAGCTTACTTCATATGATAAACAATAAATGCGATCTTTTGGAAAGATTATAATCTTTCCATAGAAAAGGAATCTTTCAAACCGATAATCAAAACTACCCGGAACGAATACAAACATCAAACTGTTTCTAGTAGTCATTTTAACACGAGTACAGTTTCTTGTTATTTCTGTAAGCGCGATCATACCATTTATAAGTGCGTAGATTTTCTTGAACTCAGTATTCCAAACCGTATTCAAGAAATAAAGAAACTCAAGTATTGTTTAAATTGTTTGAGACCACACGATTCTTCGATAACAAACTGCCTTTCAAGTAAATATTATTTATTTGAAACTTTAAAAAACAATAATGTAACACAAAACAAAACAAACAACTAAAGTTAGAACACACAAAAAAAGTGAGAACATACAAAAAACATAAAATCTAAAAATCATCGTCTGAATCACAATTCTCGCAGGCATACAGCGGAGTATAAGTGCCAGTCCTCATGTGTCCAACCTTAACATGTTGTGCATTGTGTCCATCGCTCCTTAGGACGGCCATTTATATCAGACAGCAGCAGTCTTCTTCTTCCTCAGAACTTCCGCTTTCATTTTTTTTTTTTCTTTGAAAATATTTGCCTTTTGGTGTGTTGTGCTTTTGTTAAATTTTCTATATTTGTGATTGCTTCCTTATCTCTCTTTTTCTTTTTCCCTTTTGCCTTTCTTTCCGCAATTTCCGTCTTTTCTTTTTAATTGTGTCCTTTTCTGCCATTATATAACTGATCTCTTATGGGATTATCAGTTAAAATGGCTGACGCTCTGCTTATATTTCCTTTTCTGTTATCAACTGAGGATTTTGCTTCAGCTTTTGGCTGATTTCTTTACCTGTCTGAATTTTTTTATGGACAGTTCTAATTGACTGCCCTTCTTGTGTTACTTTGTTCTGTTTACAGTATCGAAGTACGTTTCTGTAGGGAATGTTATAATCAAATGAAGCTTGTGTTGCTGTGTTGCTGTTTTAATACGCACAACAGCAATCTGATTTATTGCTTGCTCAATAACATCTTTCTTTACTGTAGACCTATTAGTTTTTCTGCAATTTCTCATTTTATCTAAAAACAGATAATATAAAATCAATTAGAATTGCCGTTCGAAAACAAATCTGATTTTAAAGTGAAACCTATTAAGAATAATGTTATTTTTATCACTTCAATAAAATTAAATCCCCAAAAAATTAATACTAGGGGTTGGTTGGCACACTGCCAACCTGCCCCGTTTCAAATATGCCAACCATCCCCAATTCACAAATAAACCAACGTGGCGGTATATCAACACTAAATGACTATTAAAATTATTATCAAATCTACGAGAATGCAAGACCTAACATAAGTCTTTAAGACTACATTATGAAAAATTACTTATCTCGTACGTATTTAACTATAAACCATGCCCAATCAGGAACACGAAATTTACTCAATGTCACAAAAATTGAAGAAATGGCAATATCTTCTCTTAGACACTTCTCAAGCTACTGAGGAGAGGAGATGCGTAGTTTAATCGGCCAAACGACGTGACGAGGTAGTGGAGCGGTACTGCAGCAAACGTAGAAAATATTCACGATCGCCAACCAACCCCGTGTGCCAACCAACCCCGGTCTCCCCTACAATATCTACAATTTGTATATTTTAGGTTTTCACCTGAGAAGTGGAAAATGTGTTGAAAATGTCACTGGAAGTTGCTCTAAATGCTTCAAAATACACCCGAAGTCGCCCGAACTCAACTCGAGTTAACTACAGTGCGAATTCGAACGCACTTTGAAGCGTTTTGATCAACTTTCAGTGACATTTACAATACATTTCCCACCTCTCAGGTGATATTCCAAAATATACAAATTGTAGATATTGACCTCTAGGGGGAAGTAGTCTAATATCGATCAGCCGGCAATATCGTCCACCACGTTATTTTGAAAGCGGCGCGTAATTTCAGAACTCTTATAGGTGCTGCTAACTGGCGACGTTGTTGCGAAACCAACGAAAGCACATGTGACCCGTCAGACGTGCGTTTATAGAAACACAAAATAAAATTGTTTGTTTACGAATTTTGTTACATATTTCAGGATTCAGAAAATAAGGTTTGTATTTTTTGCTTATTTTTGTATCGAAATGTTGATCAAGCTAATGTTATAAGTGTATAATTGTCAATCTATCGTGGTATTTGCATCTTCACAATTTTGAGGTTAGGCACAAATTTGATAAAAATATACTTGTATGTTCATGATGGGTAATATCGATCACGGTGGTCGATATTACCCATTACAGTGGTCGATATTGTACGCTTTGTTTTTAAATGGGACTTTTTCTCTCATTTATAGAAGCCAAGAAATTATACTAGAAAAACTGCCCGTTGTTCCTGGACAGAAGAAGGGATGAACCGTGCATTAAATGCGATCAACCAAAACCATTGTTCAATTAGAAAAGCAGCTATGCTCTACTCGGTTCCATATGGACCGTCTTAGAAACCGATTTCCAGCCAAAAAAATTGTGTTAGGAAGAAAACCTGTTTTTTCTTACGAACAAGAAAATTTGCTGGCTGATCATGTTATTAAATTATCAAACCTTCATTATGGATTGACAGCAAACAGTATTCGGAAAGTTGCATATGAGTATGCTGTGTCAAACAACATTAAAAACAACTTCAACTCCAATAAAGGAACATGTGGACAAGAATGGCTATATGGTTTCCTAAGGAGACATCCCCAGCTGTCCTTAAGAAAGCCAGAAGCGACTAGTAAGAATAGAGTATTGGCTTTCAATAAACGTTGCAACACTCATGGAAGAGCACAATTTTCGCCCGGATCGCATATACAATGTGGACGAGACTGAGATAACAACTGTGCACAAACCGCCTCGTATTCTGGCACCAAAGGGAAGAAAGCAAGTTGGGTCCATTAGTAGTGGAGAGCGGGGTCAAACCACTACTGTAGTTTGCTGTATGAGTGCTGCAGGACAATATGTACCACCAATGTTGGTTTTTAAAAGAATGAGAATGAAGGAAGGATTGAGTAAAAATGGTCCAATTGGCTCAATCTATCATTGCTCAAAGTCCGGTTGGATGACCGAGGAATTATTTCCCGAGTGGTTAAAACATTTTTGTAATTTCGTTGAAGCCACCTCTGATGATCCTGTCATGCTCATTTTAGATAACCACACCTCACATTCTACTTTGCAGTCCTACAATTACTGTCGAGCAAATGGAATCAAAATGGTTTCTCTGCCTCCACACACATCGCATAAGGTTCAGCCATTGGACGTGACTTTCTTTTCTGGCTTGAAATCTGCATACAATCATGAATGTGACCAATTTATGAAATCACATCACTATGAATCAATCGCTGTCACAGATGTTGCAGAGTTATTTGCTAAGGCTTATAACAGAGTAGCTATACGATTGAAAAAGGTATAAATGGTTTCAAAAGTACAGGAGTATATTCGATGGATAGAAATGTATTTAAAGAAGAAGATTTCACTCCAATACCTGACTCGCCTACTGCTAGAGAAGATATTGGCATACCAGCTCCAGTAGTTGATGCTAATACTTTATCTTTGGCAAGCCCAAGTTCCGTTGCTGGTCCAGGTCCCGTTGCTGGTCCAAGTGGTTTGACATCTATTAACAAGCGTAAGAAAACAATTCCTGACTCGAAAAAAGCAAGAAAGCAAAAACATTCTGAAGATATTTCTTCAAACACTGATGACGAATCATCTTACGAGATACAAGAATTGTATGACGATGAGGCTACAGATGATGAAGACAAAACAATACAAATCAAGAACAAGTCATTCGAAGAAATTCATCCAATACCTAAACCTAAACCGAGACAAAGCAAGGGAAAAAAACAGAAATCGAAAATTTTGACCTCGACACCGATAAAGGAAGGATTGGAAGAAAAAGAAATGAAAAAACAACAGAAATCAGCTGGTATTGTGAAAAAACGCATTTTTTGTGAAGATGAAGGAACTAAGAAGCCAAACCAAAAGCAGAAACAAGAGACCAAAATTAGGAATAAGAAAGGAGTTGTTAAAGTAATAGAGGAAGAAACACCTTCAACATGCTTTGGTTATGGTGAATTCGGAGCAGATAATGAAGAATGGTGGCGGTGTAGATCATGTGCTATATGGTTTCATGCTGCTTGTACCCATGCTGAATTGGCAGACGACTTTACATTATGTAATAACTGCGAGTAAACAATTTTCACTTAGAAGACAGAAATCTTTGGGAGATCGTTTGCTAACGAACAGTCGTTACCGACCGATGATGAACCCTTTACTCCCATAAACACCTAACTATGTAGGCTTATTATGGCAAGATCCTGTCAGAAAACAACTACTCCCCTGGCTAAGACCACGACGGGTATTGAATTAAATCTAACAGCTACTTGTGCAACGTTCCTCAAAACATCAGAGGACGCAATTGCAAGTGCCCTCTATGACCAACCAGCAGAATTATGTTTTGATTTGGACGGGGTGACCACCTGCAGACTAGTTTCGAGGTTGTTGCCTCTCATCAGTGCAAGGGCAGGTCAACACAGACGGCACTGAAGCCATCTGTTCCCCGTCCAAACCAATACACACTCCGCTGATTAGTCAATTCTGGTTCACGAGATGAAAGCAGTTTCTAGGCCGCTCCATCTAGCGAGCAGAGGAAGACACCCCGAATCTCCGGGTTAAGAGATTTAATCGAAGAAGACAGAAATCTTTGGGAGATCGTTTGCTAACGAACAGTCGTTACCGACCGATGATGAACCCTTTACTCCCATAAACACCTAACTATGTAGGCTTATTATGGCAAGATCCTGTCAGAAAACAACTACTCCCCTGGCTAAGACCACGACGGGTATTGAATTAAATCTAACAGCTACTTGTGCAACGTTCCTCAAAACATCAGAGGACGCAATTGCAAGTGCCCTCTATGACCAACCAGCAGAATTATGTTTTGATTTGGACGGGGTGACCACCTGCAGACTAGTTTCGAGGTTGTTGCCTCTCATCAGTGCAAGGGCAGGTCAACACAGACGGCACTGAAGCCATCTGTTCCCCGTCCAAACCAATACACAATCCGCTGATTAGTCAATTCTGGTTCACGAGATGAAAGCAGTTTCTAGGCCGCTCCATCTAGCGAGCAGAGGAAGACACCCCGAATCTCCGGGTTAAGAGATTTAATCGAAGAAGACAGAAATCTTTGGGAGATCGTTTGCTAACGAACAGTCGTTACCGACCGATGATGAACCCTTTACTCCCATAAACACCTAACTATGTAGGCTTATTATGGCAAGAACCTGTCAGAAAACAACTACTCCCCTGGCTAAGACCACGACGGGTATTGAATTAAATCTAACAGCTACTTGTGCAACGTTCCTCAAAACATCAGAGGACGCAATTGCAAGTGCCCTCTATGACCAACCAGCAGAATTATGTTTTGATTTGTCTTTATTCATTATCTAACATTTTGGCCGATATTTCCCCAGTCCTGGTCGATATTTCATATTAGTGGTCGAGTAATATCGACCTTTCAACCGTTTTGTATTTTTAATATTTTTTCCAAATAAAGGGTTAATTGAAGTTCAATTGTGCTTACTTACCTACTTCAAACATCAGTCAATATATTCACATTAATACATTTTTATTTCAATGTCACGTATTTATAATATAATATATTTACGTTAAGTGGTCGATATTAGACCAACTTCCCCTACTTCCAGATGCAGTTTTCAGAATTTGAATACGATGATTTCCCTTGAATCGGCGCATCTTGCAGTATGTGCCGTTAAATTGTTTATAATGCGATTATGCAAAAACTACACATCGGACAGAAAACATCTTGAGTGCAGTTGAATCTCATATTGGTATCTATCAGTTTCCGCAATATTGTTTGTTCAGCTTCAGATTTATAAAAACTTTTGAAAATGGATTCTTTTTCTAGGTTTTCCCGGATTTTCTCAGTGGAAAATGCACCGATCCGGACGTATGAAAATCAATTTTGTAGGTTTTATAAATTTCTACAAAAGTTCCATTGACTGTAAAACGGCCCTTGAAATAATCTTTGAGATATTTAAAACCAAAAGAGTTGTAATTTTTTTCTCTATTGCTTTTTGAAAAAAATTCATTTTGGTGGGTCAAAAACTGCGGTTTTCATTAACGAACTATCTTATAAAAATTGGTATAGGCCATTTGCATCTTTTATTTCACGGGGGAAAAAACCTCTGTAGCTTGGTCTATAATCCTAACATGTATCACAACCTGCACATAAACAGTTCTGCTGAGACGTCGAAATTTCGGTCATTGACTTTCCAACACCTTGCTCTGGTCAGTTCACTCGTTCCTCTGCGATTTTTCCGTCACTCCGCGCCGTTGTTTCGGCAAATTTATTATAAAATGAAGGGAAAATGCCGGCAAAACTTCTGGAAGCGAGTCTGTTCCATGACGAGCGGAACCATCTGTTCCCATCTCAATTGTAAAATATTTGTTTGCAGGAGACGCGAGCCGGGCAATTTCAGCTTTTCCCCATGTTCTTACGGCCGAGAAAGGGACAGATTTATTCAATGCGTTTTGGGCAAGTGGTCGGGTTTTATACGCGATTCTTCTTCTTCTATTTGAACATGTAGATTTGTCACACTCGACTTTATTTACAGAGCCGTTCGAAAAACTCGCGGCTTTTATTCGGGGGATTTTGAATTACAACTATGATAACGAGGGATATTGTGGCTTTGTGTGTAAACTTCGGATCCCGATTTCCCAGGTGGCCATGCTGGAGACACGAAAATTGGAGCGACTCTACTTGAGGGATAGGATGCGAAGAACTAGGATGTATTCTCCGGTGTATCTTATTTGTTCGGGATGCTGTTACAGAAAAAAAATCAATATTTTAGGTCCGGTTGCTTATTGAACTTGAGATAAATATCAACATGAATATGAATTGAATCACGGTGAGAAAAGTTGGTTTGAACAGGGAAACATTCTCAATTGAAAATTGAAAAAAATATGACTCCTCTGGAATTGGAAAATACCTACCATTAATTTTTTTTGTAATATCCAAAAGAAAACAACTACTTCCCCGGCTAAGGTCACACTGCTTCTTACAACTTCTGTTATATATACCGGGTGAGTCTGAGAGATGGGGCACCCCTATCTTTGAGATAAATAATTCGATTTGAAAGTGTCCAAATCACTTTTTTTCCATTATCCCATGTTTTATGAATGGCATCTCTATGGGACACAGATTGTTTCGAAGGAAAGGAATCGAATGATACCTAAATTTTTAATATCTGTCAATTATTTTCACATTTATCACTATTACAAAAAATGTACCAAAAAGTACCAAAATAATAACATTATCTGAAGTTTCACTTACTGTACCAATAATAATAATTGGCAAATTTGATGTACGTCTTTTTGATAGATGCATACTCCAGAAAAATTTAATGAAAATTCTGGTTTGCTACCAGCAGATATTTCATTAGGTATAAAATTTACATTTTGAAAGTGATTCGTCTTCAAAAAGACTAATTACTAGTATTCCCATGAAGGACCCATTATAGTTGATAGAAACACAGGTTTAATCTGTTTCAATAAAGGAGTGTGTTTCTATCTTCAACTCCATATTTTGTCAAAGTCGCCTTTAGATAAAAAAATAAATGAATATCTGCTGTCAAATAAGTATCAATACGAAATAACAGATATCTCAGTCCAATCATTATAACTGCCTCATGGATAAATTTAGCCAAAATGAAAAAATTGACATGCTTTTAATTTATGGTGAGTGTCTGAAGAATTCTACGGCTGCATCAAATTTATACAGACGGAGGCTTCCTTGTGGAAGACATCCGTGTAGGACATACTTCGTGAAACTTGAACGTCAGTTGAGATAAGAGCCAAACAATCGACGTATTCGAAATCGAAATGTAAATGTAATAGTCAACGAAGATAAAGAGATTGACGTTCTAGGATATGTAGAGTTAAATCCGACTTCTTCAACACGAGAATTAGCTAATGAATGTGACGCAAGTCGATCGACTGTACTGAGAATTTTGAAAAAGCATAAGTTTCGCTCGTAGAAATATCCCATACATCAAAGTCTTCATGGTGGAGACGATTAAAGGAGACTTGAATACTGTCGAAAGTTTCTTCATAATGTTCGCGAAAATCCTCAATTTCCTTTGAGAATTTTATACTCAGCTGAAACAAGATTTACCAATAGAGGACTCTTCAATAGGAATAATACTCGATATTGGGCACAGCAGAATCCAAGGCTTTTAAATCAAGGTAATCCTCAAGAACGGTTCGAATTTAACAGCTGGATGGGTATACTTGGAGATTGCTTCATTGGGCAATTTTTTTTTGATGGATTACTTATTGGAGCGAGGTACCTAACGTTTCTTCGGGATGCTATCGAGCCAATCATTGACGACCTTCCATTGGTTCTGCAAATTTTCCATTTTCAACAGGACGGTGCACCTCCTCATAATCATGGAATGGTAATCAATTACCTGAATAATGCTTACAGAAATAAACTAATTTCTACACATGGTCCCATCAGATAGCAACCTAGGTCACCAGACTCAACCCCCTTAGACTATTATTTATGGGGAACAATAAAAAATGATGTATATGCAACTCCTAGTGAGACACGCGAGGAACTGCAACAAAAAGTTATCACAACTTTCAATAATATCAGCCCAGCAGAGTCAACTAGAGCAGTTCGAGCAGCAGTCAGAAGGGTGCAATTATGCATGGAACATAATGGCCAACATTTTGAGCAATTTTTATAGTGGGAGTATTAGAGCATTGTGCTATGTATTTGTTGTTTTCAAAAATTTGTAATAAATGTTGATAATCCTCAAAATCGCGTATTCAAATTCAAAATAATAAATTCAACGTATGATAATTTTCAATGTTGAAAATCGCTATGAGACAATTGAGTAGAAGTGATATTAAAAACTTCCATCACTTTGGTGTTGTTTAGTCCAGCGGCTGCACTATTTTGTAGTAAATTTTTTATAATAGTGTTAACTCCTCCTTTCCTTCGAAACAATCTGTTGCACAGAGTGTCCCATAGAGATTTCATTTAAAAAACATGAGATAATCGAAAAAAAGTGTTGATTTCATTGAAAATATGAACAGGATGTTATAAAGTCAGTTGTGGAATCATCTGCTACTAAAAGTTGGAATGTAGTCGCTATTTTCCATCGTACAAGATAACTTCTCTTGGAAGGGATTCATGTTTTAAAGAGAAACATTCTCAATTGAAATTTGAATCAATACATGACTTCTCTGGAAATGGAAAAACCCTACGATAAAATCGAAGTTACTTTTTTGAAATATCTAACAGAAAACAACTACTTCCCCGGCTAAAGCCACGCTGGACATTGAACTACATCTGATAGATATTGAGAAAGACCCTATATAACTTGAGAGAAAAATTCTGAAATTGAAAATTTGCATTTTCATTCAGATAGTTGATTATTTATTAAATGTCCAGTTTCCATTTGAGATTCTTATCTATGAATGAGATAAGGGAGAATGTTATTCAGAAGTATCACTCACAGAAAATCGCTCATTCCATTGAGTATGTTTTCAAATTCTCCCCACCTCCCTGATGATCTTAGAAAAGTGAAATAGATTTTTGTCGACCAAAATGTATTGGAGGCCTAGCGAAAGAGATGCAATTCACGCATCAATGGAATCAGCGATTTTCTGTGAGTGATACTTCTGAATAAAATTCTCCCTTATCTCATTCATAGGTAAGAATCTCCTATGGAAACTGGACATTTAATAAATAATCAACTATCTGAATGAAAATGCAAATTTTCACTTTCAGATTTTTTCTCTAAAATTATATAGGGTCTTTCTCAATATCTATCAGATGTAGTTCAATGTCCAGCGTGGCTTTAGCCGGGGAAGTAGTTGTTTTCTGTTAGATATTACAAAAAAGTAACTTCAACTTTATCGTAGGGTTTTTCCATTTCCAGAGGAATCATGTATTGATTCAATTTTCAATTGAGAATGTTTCTCTTTAAAAACGAAAAAATGTGATTTTGCCACATTCAAACAGCGACTGGTGGCAAAGTATTGTAATTTAAATGCTAATTTCATTTTCTCGGACAACATGGCATCGGAAAGGAACGTTCAACATGTAAAAAATCATTATCCTTTAAAAAAGAAATGAAAAAAAAAGAAATTTAATAAAAAATTTAGTTCATCAAGTTCAGAATTTGCTCTAGATTTCAAAAATGTGAAAATGTACAAGGTGTTCTATTTGAAAAACTAATCAGATCTCAGATCATTTCTGGCGAAACCGGAAGTGCTACAGAATTAATTTTTATCTCAAATAATCACATTTTAGTTGTTCAATAGCCCCCTAAATTTTAGTGCTTTGAATCGAATTATTTCTCTCAAAAATAGGGGTGCCGTATCTCTCAGACTCACCCGGTATATATAATATGTATATGCTAATTTTACAATTCAATAAATGGTACCATTTATAATATACTTCCTTTTATTCATATATGTTCTCCTTTTTCTTCTTTCTGTTAACTACTGTTGTATCGACTGATGTTTATATTTCACAGGATTCTGATATAAAGTAAATATTCAAAGGAGATGTTAGAAAAAAGGGTTTCTGGTTGGATTTCGAAAATCCGACGTTTTTCCGAATGCCTTATTTTTGTAGAGATACCCTGTATGTATTCCACAGCACTATACATCCAGGAGTTTTGAAATTGTCATCTTCGAAAGGTGGAAGGCAATCAACCTTTTTGAAATAATTTTCATTTTATAGTAAACCAATTCGAGCTGCACATGCATTAAAGTTTTCCTAGTATGACCAACAAAGTTTGGAGATTTCAAGCAATCAACCCTGAAATGCAAACAATCACAATAAAAATCCCTAATGAAATTCTTGATTCTTGATCCCCTGCTCGCTGTCATGTCAAAGCATTCCTCGGCAGTGTTCCCCGTTTTATTCCGAATGCCTCTCGTGCAGTGCATCAGTCATTGGAGTGTTCTGTTTTCCGGTTCCCGCTTTCCATTAGCATTGTTGACATTGCAGATAGATGAATTCTTATGAATAGCGAGCAGATTACTGCACCCCGTTGGTAGTGCAGTCAACAGCCATTTTCCGGTGGAATTTTGAGAATCAAGGTCGATTTCCTAGAAAATTTGGATTCTGGTGGTTTATAACCTTTTTCAAAATTTTCTCCACGCCGAAGCAGGCGTATGCACTGGGGGTGGAACAACCCATCTAGGGGATTTTTTAATCAAAGTAACCACGGCAGTCGATAGATCAACCAATTCCAAGCAACTTTTGTTCTATAAAGTTTTTTTTGTAGAGTTGATACTTTCCGAGTTATCAGCGATTGAAATTGTGTATTTTTTATTGAAAAAAACACGTTTTTCAACCTATCTAAACCCAATAACGACGGAATTATGGCTCCTTGAAGGATGGTTAGATGGAAGAACCCCGAAATTGAGAACCTTCAATCTCAAATAACTCGAATATGGTGAAATTTTTGGGGAAAACTCAAGAGACATTTTCTGAAGTACATTAAACAACCTTTCAAATGAGCTCTGATGAAAGTTTTTTACATAAGAATTGACTGACTTATGAAAAAGTCACTCTCTGTTTTTTTTAACCCTTAACTGGTAACGTGCCGTCTGTGAGACTGTAGCCATTTTTATTTTCGAGGTTTTTCTGAAACGGTTTCGCTTTTCTGCGAATCACGCCACCTAATCTATTGGTACCCCACCAATCATTCAACTGGGAGTAAATTTGGGTAAAGGACGTCTGAGAAATATGTAGTATTTGGTTGAGCACAGTCCGTGGGCACGTTTCAGTTTACGTAAACATTTCTTGCCACTCAAAGTAGTGGCAGATCCGTCAAAATGGGTAGGTACGTTATGGGGATGAAGAATATGATGACACTCTTTTATGTTGGTATAACTAGACACATTTTTTTGTAATGATTTTTTATTTTTTAATGGATCTTTCCAAAATCAGTACCAATTTACGTCATGTTGAAAAAGATTATTTTAGATCAAGTTTTTTCGTTATTTTATGCAATATTATTTCAAAAGAATGTGTAATATATATTTTGGAAAAATTATTAATTGAGAATTTTTTGTTTTACTTCCAAAAAGTGCCAGTCTCACAGACTGCACGTTACCAGTTGTGTTTTCAAAATTCTACGTTATCAGTTAAGGGTTAATTGAACAATTAAACCCTTGTCATTACTACCCTAATAAAAATTAATGGCTTCCACTTTCAATTAACTTTTTAGGTATAATTGATATGATCCATGTGATTTGACTGGTTTGGAATGCTTAGTTTAGAAACAATAATTGATTAAATTGAAAACGATATTTTTATAATTTTGAAAAAAAATGCAGTTTTCTTAAATAAACGAAAAAGTATTGATTATATGAAAAATTGTTTCAAATATCTACTGAAGAGGTTTTTTTTAAGAAAATGTAGTTGTTATTTATTTTTGTATCATAAGAATTAAAGGAGATATGGCGATTCAAAGTTTGCATTCATGCACTAATTGTGGCTTACCCAACCCCTTTGAATCACCCGTTTTCAAAAATGAGGGTTGCAAACATTTTTAATTGAAATGAAGTTGAAGCTCTTGAAATTCTCTACAAAATGCTTTTCTTAAGAAGTTGTTTGCTTGAAAAATGAAGGAGTTATCGTCGAGAAATCTAATGTTAACAAATGTGTAAATAAATTTTGCAATAATACTTATGCATTGCCCTTCCTTCAGGGGTATTTCTTGCATCATATTATAGTGTGTTAATTTAAAAATACTATGGACCAGCCCAGTACAAGTAACGGTAACATTTATTCTGTTGCGAATGTGTGTCAAATTTTCATTAAAATTCACATTCTCGGTCTCAAGGGGTTGAAGGGTTGAAAAGTTTATGAAGTCGACTGTTCTGATTGCTTGAGGCCTATATTGGTAGATTTTGTAGACCCCTCATTATCAGAATTACCCAACAGTTAAAAAGACCAGACAAATCTGCAGTTGGCAATCATTTCAAAATTTATAGTCAAAACTTTAGCCCAAATAGAAATTCAAAAATTTTACATAAAATAAAAAAGAAAAATTTCCTCAGATTGGATTTGTTTGAAG
Organism: Chrysolina oricalcia; assembly: GCA_944452925.2. NCBI lineage: Eukaryota > Metazoa > Arthropoda > Insecta > Coleoptera > Chrysomelidae > Chrysolina > Chrysolina oricalcia. The sequence goes on from OX101812.2 coordinate 65,153,053, forward strand.
AACTGGAGATTTCCAAAGAGCTTTCCATCAATGATCACTGCTTGAATACCCAAGTAAACTTATACAGATATTTCTTTCCTCTTCATCAAAGGATTACTAATTTTAATTGAAAATTTAAAAAATTGTTGGCAATACTTCAAAATTACAAAATTCATCTTGGACAACTTGGACCACAGTTGGTACCATTATTGTCTCCTTGACACTAGACTTGACACACTCTGTCAGAAGTTGTCTTTCATTCATTTGACATACACACATGGCCTCAAGCTCTAACATTGCGTTTCGTTAGTACTTAGGCTTATTATTAATCTATGTATTCGAACAAATAATGTTTTTACAAATTACGGTACTTCCTGTTGCCTGACTAGTAAGTACTCTTTAACAATTTTCCAAATTTTCCAAATTTCATAACCTCAAACTTCACTTCAATTTTTCAATTGAATTTTCTTCAATCAGGTAACTTCCAGGTAAGCATTGAAGATGATGCAAGTTGAAAGCGCTTTACAGTAAATATAATTTATACACTTACATACAAAACCTTCGCTTGATTTATTTATTTAAAAAAATTCTAGCAGTTTCCTTCCCTCTTTTTTAACAGATTTTGTTACCCTGATATTTTTCTTGCATTTATTCATCTGTACTCGAATTGGAGAACATGTTATATCGACTGCGTATATAATCGTGTTGAGGAAAATATTGTATGCATCGTCGATGTTGGGCCCACACTTATAGAGATCAAATTTCTTTGGTTTGGCAAATTTCCGTAGACGGGGTTATTCTTAATGTAAATATGAGGCCCAGATGGTCGCCTATGTTGAATTGCTCTACACTTTCTGAAAAAAGGTCGTGACTTAAATTTGTAGCAGAGTAATCTATTTGTGATATGTATTTGATTCCGTTTTTGTCTATACAAACTCTCGTGGACATATTATTTTTGAAAGTTAAATTATAACTTGCCGGTATATCTAGGAATAATTTTCTATTCCTTACTTTCTGGAGCACTATATTGTTACTTGAGTTGTCTATATTGAAATTTCCACTTATTATAACATTTTCAGAAAGTGTGAAGCATTAATTCAGAATATCTGTGAATATGTATGTAAACATATCAATATCTCCGTTTGGCGGTCTATAGAAATTTGCCAGACATAATTTTTTGCCATTCAAGATTATTGAGATTGCACATCATTCTATATGCATCTCCTCCGAATGTACAGAAATATTTTCTAGTTTTTTGTTTGAATATAATTTTTTGCAAGGATGAGTACTCCACCATGCCTATGATTCTTTCTGTTATAAAAGTTTGCAACAGTGTAGCCCTCGATATTAAAAGTATTTATATTATTGTCGGTACAACATGTTTCGGAGATACATAAAATATTAATATTTCTAGTTTTTGTCAGTAGTTCGATTTGACTGATTTTGTCCATATGTTTCCATATGTTTCAAACTCCTTTCAGTGTCAATAGTGTCAATTTCTGCTACGATTTAGGAATTTTCCTTTTTCAACCAATTATCTACTTTTACTACCCTCTAATTTGATCATAACGAAAGTAGAGAAAGTAGATATATTTGGTGTCAAAATAACAGATGTGTCAAATTCTACTTCTACGAGTAGAGCATTTCTGCCTACAATAAAACGCACCAATAATATGAGATGGCTATAGATTGTTTTTCTGTAAAACAGAATGGATTATACATTTGCAAGTTTGACAATTCGATGTGGGTTTTTTTATAAGTGAATCCGTGAAGAGCAGTTTTCTTAGAGTTATTTTTCGAAGTGAACCTTACCCACAAAAATTAATAATAAGTTGAGCAACGAAGAAAATATAGAGCTTGTTCTAATAATTAATGTTGGTAAAAATTATAAGACGTAAAGGGAAGCAGCGTAGATATTCAAGTAACGGCATCCCAACAAACATGTTGACTCCTCCACTGTGAGCAGGAATTTGAAAAAATTCAGAAGAACATGCGGTATCGAAAATATTTTTTAAAAACCTCATAACCCTTGATTAAATGATGACGAGCGTCAACTGCAGGTTGAATAGGGAAATAGCACCGTCTCGTTATACAATATTCCTTACTTATCTGCTTTGAAATCATCAACAATTTTATACAATTTATTTTTCCGAGTCGCAATATACCTTCGCGTTTTTGCGGATCATACTTTGTCATCTCACGCCCAAGAAAATCCTTATTTATATTCGGATTATCCTTCGTGCACAAATCACAGAAGAAGACTTCTCACCAGACAAACAGTGTTGTATGGATAATTTGATAATGCTTGGAAACGGCAAAATATACAGTATGTTGAAAGGGAAACATTCTGAATTGAAAATTGAAAAAATAGGACTCCTCTGGAAATGGAAAAAGCCGACGATAAAAATGAAGCTATCATTTGTAATCTCTTGTCCCATATGATTCCTCATCTGATTCTATGAATATCCTGTTCATATTTTCGGGAGTAATTACAGAAGTGCTTCAAAATTACCGATAATTTCCTATGAAAGCATGTTGTTTAAAAACTGCATGAGTTCAAAATAACCGAATGCCGTTTTTTTACTGACAACATGCTTGAATGGAAAATTATCAGGTATATTTTAATGCACTAGTGTAATTCGGTAGAATATTTCCGGAGTTAAAATTCAATATTTATGCCTGTCAAGATGACAAATATACATTTTAACAATCGTTACTATAGATACACGGACCGCCGGGTAATTTTCGATACCTACCGGGTAATTTTCAGCCTGAAAATGTCCCGCCGGGAATGTCCAGCTTCATATGGGATTTTTAACATACGATGAAAATATTCGAAGCAAAAATGCTCGGACGCGTGGATTTTGCTTTTGAGGGGACACACTTCTAGACATATTTTTCAACCTGTGCCTTTAACCCCCTAGCGAGGGGCTGTGACAACCCTCAAATTTTAAATCGAAAGTGGGGTCGTGAATAATTTGAACGCATACAAAATTATCTTTCTACTGATACTCTATTTGTTGGAATTTACTCAAACAGGTATTGAAACAACAAGAAGAATAAACCGATAATTTTGGTATTAACTTCATCATTGAATTTGATATTGAGGGTGAAATTCGAATATAAAAATTTTAAATTCAATAAAATCGTTATCTCTTGTACAAATTGTGTTATTAAGGAGATCTCTTCAACTTGTTCCATTGAAAATCTTTTCATTTTGTGGAAATTCTTGATGAAAAACAGAATGAAAAATATAACTTTTCTCTAATTTTCACTTCAATTATTACTACCGGTTTCGGTTTTAACACCATTTTCAACTAAGATGATAATATGACTGACGATGAAGTGAAAACCAAATATCTTTTTGAAACAAAAGATATATATCGACCAGGAGAAGCATTGCAAATACCACATCATATTACTGTCTACACCAGAAAAATGTGGAAGGTTGTAGGTATGTTATTGAATCATTTGATGACTGCATATACATTTTATTCTGCAAAAACTACAGTAGCTATTATGTATGTTATTAAGAAGACTGAGCTATCCCAAGCAAATATTGGATTTGGAAAATCTTTTAACTGTTCATCCCAATCACAATCTCATAACATCATTGGTCTAATAGCATTTGTATATGCTGCCAAACAGTTTTCACATTTTTATTTTTCGAAATATCGGCAGCATATTATTTTTCACTTCTTCCCAAAGTGTACATCCGTATGCATGACTTGGAAAATAATAATATCGTCCTCGTGTGTAAATCGTAAATTTTTACTTATCATTTTCTCACAAGTTGTTTACACAAAAGCTACTATATTTTTTTTATGTTCAAATCAAATTTATAAAATATGTCACAAAATTGCAGAATATATCTGTTATGTCGAAATAAAAATGACCTAAATAAAGATGTCTATATATCCCTGTATCTAAATTAAATAAGGGAATCCTATATTTTGATAAAATAACATTGTGAAGGATATGTCAAGTAAAGGAGAACTATCATCTCAATATAGAAGTTACAATAATTCTCCATCGTCGAACATGACTTTATTTCAAAGGGTATAGTTCATTTATCATAAGTATGCCTGTGTTATTAGGCGACTTATAATATGATATCGATGTTTTTGTGATAGGAATATGGAAGTTGTCCTTTATTCTTGTACTCCGAATTATTTGTGGTTGAAACTGTTCTCAGGTTTTTCATCAAAAGTTTAGCAAGTGGAGTTCAGAGGTTCACAATTGTTTCTCCGGGTCAGATTGCAATCGATGTTCAGACCAATAAATTTTATTTTGGATGTTTGAGATAGCTTTAATTCATCTTCAGTAGTGATTTTTATATCATACTATGCTTCTTTCATATAATTGCTGATACTCAATGACTCACTTATTGCTTATGTAATAACAGCCATCACTGCTGCATTGTGCATATTCCGCATCCTAAAAAAATGGAAAATTATTTCAGATCTCTTACAGTAAATTCCAATTTCAAATTCCACAAGATTTCCCAAATCATCAAATACTTTCATGAACTAAACGTCACATACGCACTCCGTATAAAAAATCGGTCTCCTGGAATATATTTCTTAATAAAAAGTCTTTCTAATACCGTGGCATTTCCCACAGCGTAAAACTTCCGTAAAAGTAATTTAAAATATTACGCTACTCTCGCTCGACGTTACCGCAAAAACTTTGATTTTTCTCTAAAAACGTAAGCGTACGAGAACTTTGCTACGAACATATTTTATTCTCTCCAGTAAAGGGGCACTAAAAACTTATTTTGTCGTCATTTAACAGTTGTTCCTTGTCGTTCTCATTTGAATTCTCGAAGGTGGCAACAATGCGGAATGGGACATAAAAAGAAATGCTCGGCAAAAACGATCAACTGGAAAATGAAAGGTCTTCGAAAGTTTTCTCCAGGTGCCAATGGGACCAATAACGCCAGGAATTCTCTTTCTATTCGAGGTCATCCTCTCTCCTGGCAATGCCCATATCGGAAATCCATCGCTTTCTAATCTTATTGGGAAAATATCGGCTATTTCATCGACACTCTCAACAAGCATTTATTTGGAAAACTAGGCGAGCAGTTTTTTTTATGTTCTGGTTCCCACGAAAAATAAAATCTTGTAATGTTCAGGAGAACATTGTGAGCCGTTGGAGATGGTGTTCTTGAATTTCTTCCGGCTGTATGCCTCAGGAAACACTTCCCGAGGCAGTGAGTTCCACAGCTTTGTCGTTTGTTGGAAGTACTAGCTCTGGGAAGGAGATATTCGGCATGTCTCCAAAGTGACTACCAATGGATGTCAGTCTTGATGGGACCGCTAATAACGAATATAAAATAATAACCCCTGTCAACATGGTTTTCTGGTTAGATAGAACTAGTTCAGGTAATCGACGACAAGTTAGATATTGGGGAGCTGGTGATTGGCATTTTTATGTTTTTTATTTCAGTCATTTCCCTCAACCGATTGCACCCCTACGTGCAACCCTCGGAAGTCTTTGAGAGACTTGTGTGAACTAGGGATGTTAGATGTCAGATGCAGATTGCTTCTTCCGCCAGACCTATAATATTCATATGTCTGTTAAGCCTACAGTGGCCTGTCAGCAGACCTACTATTTGTCTGACGATCCTCCTTTTGCAGCTCAGTAGGTCCGTCGTGAATTTTGGCGAGCGTCTTTTGATGAACTCCTTGGCCTGTCTCAATCCTGGTCGGGTTTCCCACCACTTTTGAGATTTGTTTTGTACCCACTGTTTAGTGTGGGCTTTTGTGGTGGATTTTGCTACGCCGCAGAAGGGTTCCGGTCCAATGAGCGCTGCCCAGGTGTTCCTCGTGGCCCGGCACCCAAGCTAGGGTCACATTGTTACGACTACCCAGCTCGGTCAGATCACGCAAACAGTCCCACACCAGACTTGATTTGACTTGGTGGGAACCGATTGCCTTGAGCGCAGCTTGACTGTCGGAGTAGATGGCCACTGTTTTATTCCTTATCTCTCGTCTCAGTATTTCTCCGACACAGTGTTGTCTAGCCGTTAGCTCTGCCTGAAACACTGTGGCGTGTTTTCCAAGGCTAAGCTGGATGTTAATCCTTGGCTTTGCCCCGTAAACTCCAGCGCCGACTCCGTTATCTGTCTTTGACCCGTCTCTGTACCAGACCGATCTTGCATTCACGGGCGGCCCTTTCTCCCAGTCCTTTCTGTCTGGCATCAGTATTTTGAAGTTCTTTTAGAAGCTATATTTGGGAACCATCGCGTCCGTATGCATTCCCATTACTGGGTCTGCCCTCAGTTCCTCATGTAGCTTCCGGTAATCAGCTCTGTGCTTCTGGCTTATTGGAGCTTGACCCTGCATTAGTCTGTGTGTCACGGACCTTGCTTCTCCTTGGACATATATGTGTAGTGGTGGCAGGTCCAGTATGACCTCCATAGCAGCCGCATTAATAGCACTTTCACTCAGTTTAAATTTTTCCGGCCGTTCCACTTCATCATATAATTCACCATAATCTAAAATTTGATTGAGATGCCGGTGCCAAGTTTTTTGTAGATCGGGTATAAGAACTAAATATGTTCGAGGACCTATTCTTTTTTCAATCCTTTCATTGATCCACCTTGTTTTAACTGCTCTATAATCCTTTACTAATACTACTTGTCCCCTTTCATAAATTTTTCTTCTCTTTCCGGTGTAATATTTTTGTTGACGTTGCATGTTTGTTTTTACTTTTGATGGTGGATGATTTTCGATTTTATCCTTTTTTATTTCAGGTAATAATAAATCAAATCTATACTGCGAATCCTACGACCTAACATTAATTCCGCTGGGCTTCTTCCGGTTGTGCAATGTTTTGTATTTCTATAATCCATTAAAAATCTATTTAATACCAAATCCAGATCACAGATTCCTGAATGTAAATTTTTATAGACTTCACAGAATTTTCCGCCTGGCCATTTGTTGCGGGATGAAAAGGAGGGCTGTGTTTAATAACAACACCATTGCATTCGAGAAAATTATTGAATTCGGATGAAACGAAATAAGAAGCATTATCGGAAACTATATATTTAGGAACTCCAAATCGTGCGAAAAGACTCCTTAATATCTTAATGGTGCCAGTGGAATTTATTTCCTTCACTATGAAAGCTTCGCACCATTTAGAAAATGCATCGGTTGCCACGAAAATAAATTTCTTTTCAATAGGCCCCAAATAATCTATGTGAACTCGTTCCCAACAATGAGTTGGATAGTTCCAATTTATAAGTTCAGCTTTGGGCGGATTATTTCGAAAAGTACAACAAGAGGTACACCCTTGTGCAGTTTTTTCTATATCACGATTTATTCCTGGCCACCAGAAATAAGAACGTGCTATACTTTTCATTTTTACCATTCCCATATGGGATTTATGAATGTCTTTCAAAATATCGCCCTGTATACTTTCTGGTATTACAATCCGATACCCAAACATAACACAAGCATTTATTACAGAAAAACAATGTCTATTCAATTGATAAGCTTTTAAATTAGGTTCCACTTTTTTCGGTCAACCCATTTTAATATATTCACAAACTTTTTTTAATCATTCAACGTTTTTTTTCGAACCAGTTGGAAATTTGTTGGAACGTTCTCATTAGATGAGACATAATTCAATACAAACGAACCTTCCTCCGTATCTACTGAATCTCCCACCATAGGTAGTCTGGATAAAACATCTGCGATGTTTTCCGGAGTTTTCACATATTTTATATCAAATTGAAAATTAGCTAGGATTAACGCCCACCGCTGCAACCGATTTGCCGCAAAAACAGGGATTCTTTTTTTAGGCCCAAAGATAACGACTAAAGGTTTATGATCTGTTAACAGGGTGAAACGTTTGGCAAAAAGGTACTGATAAAATTTTGAAACTCCAAAAATAATATCTAAGGCCTGTTTTTCAATTTGGCTATATTTTTCTTCACTCTTAGACAATGTTCGTGAAGCATAAGCTATTGGCCGTTGTACCCCATTAATACAGTGCGTGATAACCGCGCCTATACCTGATTGAGCTGCGTCAACGGCTAACTGTAAGGGTAGTTTTCGGTCAAAATGTACCAAGACTTCTGCGGATTCTAAAATGTTCTTAATTTTATTGAAAGATTCTACACAGGACTCGTCAAACTGAAACTCTATATTTTTCTGTAACAAATTGAAAAGGGGTTTGAGGAGGATTGAACTATTCGAGATAAACTTATGATAATAGTTCACAATCCCCAGAAAAAATTTAAGCTGGGTAACATTTTGGGGATAGGGGGCGTTTAATATTGCCTCCACTTTATCTTCACACGTATGAAGACCTTCTTGATCAATTCGAATACCTAAATATGTGACACTTTCTTTAAAAAATTCACATTTATTTTTCTCCAGTGTAAACCCAACTTCTGCAAAAAATTTCAATATTGTTTTCACTCTTTTCACATGTTCTTCTTTGTTTTTACCCGTTACAAGAACATCATCCAGAATTGAAGCTACCCCATCTATACCCTCTAACAATTTTGACATAATTTTTTGAAATTTTGAGGGCCCTGAATTTATTCCAAAAGGAAGTCGATTATAACAGAAAAGACCTTTTGATGTGGATATCGTTGTAAGGATTCTAGAATTTGGATCTAATTTCACCTGCATTAGACAAATCTAATCTTGTGAAGCGTGTCCCACCTTGTAATTTAACAAATAATTTTTCAATGCGAGGCAAAGGAAACTTATCTACCTCAAGATCTGGATTTAGTGTTATTTTATAATCACCACACAATCGGATGGAGCCATTAGGTTTTAAAACGGGGACCACGGGTGTTCCATATTCACTATATTTTACCGGTGACAATATTTTTAATTTTACTAATCTGTCAATTTCCGAGTCAACTTTATCTTTTAAAGCACGTGGTTTGAAAAATTTGGGCTGTGACCCTTTTTTCAAAATTAATTGAATGTACCCTTTATTGAAACACCCTAATTCTGAACTAAAAACCGATGGAAATTCTTTATAAATATTTTCCATTTCTTTATCAATTTCTAAAGAATTCAAGATTAGTTGAAATTTGCAAAAAAAATCTCTACCTAATAATGGCGGTCCCCCCTTATCTATAACATACAAATATATAGATTGTTTATGATTTTTGTAAAGAATCTCTACGGAAATTTTTCCTATGGGTGTGATATTTTTTCCGTCATATGTCTTCAATACTTTAGTTGTTGATTCTAATTTTTGATCAGGGAAATATTGATCTTTGAAATATTTTGAAATAACCGAAACTGAGGCACCGGTATCTAACTCAAATTCAAATCTGACATCATTAACAACTATATTTACATAAATAGGTTCGACATTATCTGAGTTTTGATTCAAAGTATACAGTTCAAAAATTTCATCCGTTGATTCTAAGTAATTATTTCGGCTATTTTTAAATCCAGATCTCGAGTTGTTCTTATTTCTGGGACACTTTCCCGCCACATTTTCGACAAATACAATTTCGATACCTGCATGGTGGCGGATGCATCTTACTACAAACTTCACATGACGCTGCTGCCTTCCCTGCTGCCTGCCCTGCTGTGGAAGTGGATGGCCTGGCAAAATGGTTGGTTTCTCGATGCGCCGGACGATTTGTGTTTTCCGATGTTTGTCTCTCTCCTTTGACACTTGGACCTCTTTTTCTTCCGAAGTGATAGACTTCTTGCTCATACCGAGGTTCACTTTTTATAACTGCTTCGTGACTTTTCTTGCTGCTTGCTTCTTTATTCCCTGCTATTTCGGTGGCTTTCAGGAACGTAAGATTATCCAACTTTTCTTCGAAAAGTCTGTCTTTGATGGGTCCTTTGGGAAACCCACATATAAATCGATCACGCAAAACCACTTCAAGTTCACCTCCGAATTCACATTTTCCAGCTAACTGTCGTACTCGGGCGGCCCATTCTTGAACATTTTCATCTTTGTTCTTGGTTGCTGATGAATAAAATGTTTCACGATCCGGCAAAATCAACTTTGCTGGTGTGAAATGTGAAGTCTTTGAACTCCTTGTCTTCAGGTTTTGCAGGTAAACACAAACTATTCAACAATTGAAAAGCAGTTTCGTTACACATATTTAACAGGAGTCCACGTTTTCTTTCTTCCTCCGTCATTCCATTTATCAATAGATATTGCTGGAGTTGCCCCTTATATATCTTCCAATCACATTCACTTGGATTAACCCATTAGTACCCAACGTTGCGTGTACGAAACATTTTTCAATCTATTTTTTTGTGAAAATGTCATTGAGTTTATTGAATTTTCACCCATTATATGTTATTTCAGGCATATTTATTTATCCTTTGGAAAGAAAATTTAGTGGTTTATTGAGAAACCCTATTTTTGGTATACTTCTCAAAGGTACTCAAATATAATTTTCAATCTGTCCCATTTTGACTGTACCAAAAATAATATCGAGGAAGAAAATTTATATTACAGTTCGCAAAAATAACTTAACATACTCCTAGTATGAAGTATCATACTGTCCCATTTGTTAAAATTCTATTAGTTTTTGTGTAATATACCATTTTGAATAATGTTGCGTTTACGCAACTTTGGGATTACTGAGCATTATAGTTCGGCAAAATTCGGAAAGGGAGAGACACGTGACGATCATGATAATATGGATCCAACCGGTTGATTCCTGTGTAGTGTGATTTGTTTGGTCGTGAAGTTGTGCTCAGTTAGTATGCTAGATTGAATAATTGATATTATATTGGATCGTGAACTGTGTATTTTGAAACATATTGTGAATTATAAAATTCAAGTGAGTATTTTCATCTATTGCAATTGTGCATGGTTTTATTCTTATTGGTTTTTTGAAGGTTATGTCTTGGGAAAACAGAAGACCGTTATCTACTGCAGAAATGATGGCTTTATTAGAAGAGGACGACGAATTACAACAAGCTGACAGTATTGATGCCGTGTATATACCACCACCGGTTGATGAACTGACAGACGAGGAGGAGATTGATGATGGTATATCCGAGAATGAACTGGATATTCCAGACGTAGCTGGAACTTACGAAATCCACGCAAATTATCTTGATGAATCTCAAGGAGTTGATGAACAACCTATCCCATCATGTTCAAAAAAAGTAAAGGTTTTTCTAAAACAGACAAGAATGAAACAAAGAAAGAAAAGGCAAAGAAAGCTAATCCAAAGTGGAAAAAAGAAAATTCTACGTTTACCAGTGCACCACAAGAGGAAGAACATATTAGACTGGAGGAAATAGAAAGTAAAATTGGTGGAAAATCTCCTTACGAAGTTTTTTCTTTGTACTTCACTGATGAAATCTGGGATAAAATCGTTCATTTTTCAAAAAAATATGCGAATGATCATAATCGACATTCCTTTGAACTAAGCAGGGCAAGTCTGAAGCGCTTTTGTGGTATATTGTTCTTTTCCGGTTACCATACCTTACCAGCTACCAAAATGTATTGGTCAAAGGACGAAGACAAAGGTATACCGCTAGTGAGAAGTTGTATGAGCAGGAACAGATTTGATTCCATCAAACAAAATATACATCTATCAGATAATGATCAACTGGATGCAAATGATAGATTTTCGAAACTGAGTCCTATTTTTGATATGATAAACGAAAAAAACATGCAATTCGGAATTTTTTCCCATAATTTGTCTATTGATGAGGAGATGGTGCCATATTTTGGTCGGCATAGTTGTAAGATGTTTATAAAAGGCAAGCCAATCAGATTTGGATTCAAATTGTGGTGTCTGTGTAGTTCCAATGGATATTTGTATAAATTCATTCCATATGGCGGAAAAACCAATAATGAAAGAAACGACCTAGGGTTGGGAGAAAAGGTTGTCCTGGATCTCTTGTCCGTTGTACCTCAGCCTTCTAAACATCGTGTGTTTTTCGACAACTTTTTTTCTTCATACAAACTATTCTGTTCATTGCGGGAAAAAGGTTTTTATGCAACCGGAACAATCCGTGAAAATCGGACCTGTAATAATACATTGGAAACCGTGAAAAGAAAGAAAGAGGTTTTTATGATTTTTCATTTGATAAGGATCAGGAAATCCTCCTAGTCAGATGGAATGATAACTCTGTTGTAACAATGGCAAGTAATACCTGCGGCATTGAACCCCTTACAGCTGCAAAAAGATACGACAGAAAAGAAAAGAAGAAAATTGCAATTCCTCAGCCAAAACTTATTGCCGATTACAACCAGTACATGGGAGGAGTTGATCTCCACGATAACGGTATTTCAAACTACCGGATTCATGTAAGAGGAAAAAAATGGTGGTGGCCTCTCTTTATAAATTTGATGGATAGTGTTATGGTAAATTCCTGGAAAGTATATAATATAGCAAATAAACAGAAAAAGTCACAGATAGAATTCAAATCGTACGTTGCGGTTAGTCTAATGAAAACAGATGAAACTAGTCAAGGGAGTGAGGAAATTGTAGGACCCAATGGGCTAAATAGTGATTCCGTAAACCCGACCTGTGGAAGACCGTCTAAAAACGCATTACCTTCCACTTTACGCTTTGACAATGTTGGCCATGTGATAGTTGAACAGGAAAATAAGGCCAGAAGAAGGTGCCGACAGTGTAAAAGCAATACCATATACATGTGTTCAAAATGTCAGGTACATCTCCATCCTGACTGCTTCAAACGATTTCACCAAGTTTAATCAACTTTATGTATCCCGCAAATCCCAAAGTTGCGTAAACGCAACATTTTACTGCACCTTGTCTAATGAAAAAAAAATATTTTTTTTGTTATAACTGGCTATTCAAATATATTCTTATTCATAATAAATAGTTAAATCACCCAAATAGTTTCAATTATCACCTTCGGGAATTAATGGATTAAAAAGTCGTAAACAGCCTATATACGATACTGCCATTCTGCGTGCATAAAAGACGTTTTGTTTCCGGAGTTACACTTTCTAATCCCGTTTGCACTTATTCCTGGTTTCTGTACTCACTCGTCGCCACTATAATATATTTCGATTACCAGAATTTCTTATAATATTGGGGTTCGATTAAAGAAACCAGTGTTTTCCCTAAGACCGTTTATTCATAACTGACTACACATGAATTCGAGTATTCGAATCCCAGGTAACATAAAAAACTGTATAAAAAGTGGTGCAGAAATAAATATACGAGGTATATATAAATACATCACAGAATTTTAATAAAATATTTTTGGAGGGGTCTGGTAATACTTTATAACCGATAAAAACGCCTGGGTAATATATTTTTTTTACTTATATAAAAACTAAATTAAAAGATATAAAAATCAAGTTGCCAAAAATTTTTTTCTATCTTTTTGCAAATGTTATATGCTGCGCAGTAACGAAATAACCGCAAACGCTCTCCCAGACTCGCTCCAATTGACGAAATCATATTTTTTCGTAATTTCAATTTTCCAAAAGGATTCGTTGCCAGCTCTCCGGCTATCATAAGTTCCATTCAAAGTTATTGATACAAAACATCAATTCAATTGGATGATTCGTATTTGGGTAAAAAAGTAACAAACAGATTCATTTATTTATTTATTTATTAGTCCAGTACACTACAGAATTGTAATAAAATCCCAAATGGTACATAAAGTAAGTTTCAGATAAAGAAACCAGTCAAACACAAACTAGACTTAAGTTATAAACCAAAAAATTTAAAAAGCTGGAAATGGATACATAAACCCATTCATTTCCCTTAGTCAAGTACTTACAATACAGATTTTTCATAAAATACCAAAAGGAAGTTTCAATGAAACGTACATACAAAAAAAAACATTCAAACACTCGAATATAGTTATACACCTAAAGATATCATTATTAAGAGGTCTATTGAACAATGGCAAGATTAAGTTGTCCAACTGCCATTTTTTAAAATTTGTAATGGAACAGATGAAAAAGATCAAGTTCAGAAAAATGCATATTGAAATTTTTTTAAAGTCCACAACTAACTGCCATCGAACCATAGTTTGTTCTGTGGAACCGTATGCCAAATGAAAAAATACGATTACTTCTCAAGCTTCTGGAGTTAACAGAAAGGCAGAGCTCTACTAGAAGAGCAGAACAATTAAAGAAAGAATGTATTATTTTGTGGAGAAATAGAACCATTGCACGTTTACGTCTATCCTCAAGTGACATTAAATCAAAAACAGAAAGCCTCATTTTCGGGTTGAATCCTAAATATGGTAGGCCAAGTTTCCATATTAGGTATTTGGTGAAACGATTCTGAACTTTTTCCAGTCTCTCTTTATGGCAAGCATAAAGAGGACACCAAATGACACTATTATAGGTACTCCAAAACACTCCGAATCAGTGGAAAGTATAACGTCTTTATCGCATCGCAGTCTGTTATTATGCGAGTATTTCTTTTAATGAACCCGAGCATTCTGAATGCTTTGTCACAAATATTATTGACATGATCATTAAAATTGAGATCTTTATCGAAGAAAATCCCTAAATCGCTTGAACTATTGACAGATTGAAGATTTTTTCGCAAACTCTCAGACACCAATAGATTTTTATGATATAGACGGTTTTTATACAACTCGTTGAAAGTTTCAAAATAACGTTTTGGCTTTGGCTTGTAAAAATATTGAGAGTTTGAAATATTGTAGAGATAAAAGTTCCGAACAATTTCTGCTTCTAGTCGTGAAATTAAGTTTCCAAGATCCTTAAACTGACTTATCGACGTCTATAAAAATTCTTTCAGTATTTAATTTACGAACTATCATGTTGAAAAATATTGCTCGAGAAGCGTACACTTCGAACTCTCTCTTAACTTATAGACAGTTGAAAATATGTAATTTGTTGTAGCGATGATTCATTTTACTGAAATTTCTTTGGCTTCTTGTCGAGTTTATTGAATGAAGTTCGACTTCAGCGATAAATAATGTTTGAGAATTTTCTTGTTTTGTTTTACGATTCAAACAATTACCATTCTAGATTTTCCAGTCCATGAATGAGAAAGTTTTGATGAGATTATAAAAAATGTAAATCAAGTGAAACTCGTTGTGACAGTGGCACGGCACGAACTTGCAATGTGTTTTTGGAGATTTTGCAAGTAACTAACTTCGACTTCGGAGCCAGTGGTCCTGGGTTCAAAATCATCAGTCAGAATGAACTGTGCTGCTTTTTAGATGGCGTATATAGAAAAGATTTATTTGACAACTTTGCATTTTATGCTTCTCTTTATGCATATTTTTCATTTTGTAATTTTTATTCATAGTACCGTCAAGTTGGGTGACTTGAGACAGTTTCAAAATTCAAAGGACTGTAAAATTGTATTCCAGCAAATTAAAATTATGAAACAAGGACACATTTTTGAGTCTACATACATTCTTCAAAACTGAATAATAAAAATGAGCTAAAATTTATCAGAAAATATTTTTTTTCAAGTCACCTTCACAGGGGCGGTGACTTGAGACAGTAATTTGTTTTCATTATAAACTCAATTTGCGGACTTGAGACATTAATAGTCTTTTTAAAAACGTAATAGAACATATAGTTTCATAAACACAATTCTTATTTGGAAAAATATATTTATTTTAAACATTTTACATTTTTAATACAAAACTAAAGTTTTAATTGTTAAAAAAATAAATAGGAACTTCAAAACCTTTGGTAGAAACTAATCTAAATAAAGCATAACTCTTAAAAAACAAATAAAAAACTCATTTTAACGAAAAAAAAATGTTTCAAACAATTGTGCCAGATTTTTAAAGTTCAATAGAAAAAGTGAATCTTCCTCGTCGAACAAACACAGGAACCAGCTTTGACAGAATTTGATTTTTATTAATATCTGTGACGTCCTCAATATCTGGAAATTCGTAAATATTTTTTCCTTGTGGTGATTTGCGCATAAATTTACACAAAACTAAATCCGGCTTTAGTTCAATAATTTGTCCAATAAATATCTTCAAAATAACTGGCTTATGGGGAGCCTCATATGAAAATTGCACCAAAATAAAGTCATCAACTATTAAATCCGAAGGATCAACCATATCCACGTCTTCTTCAAAATCTTCCGGGCTATCATATGACGATTGCGTGGAAAAGGAATCATTACTGTCACTGGAGGAATCTACACTTTTTTTTATTTTTTCGAGAAATAATAGGTTTTTCTTTTGATGTTGACGGTGTCGGGTTATTAAATTGAGTAAAATCAGGTAGCTCTTCTTCAATTTCTTCCTGGTTTCCATTGACTCCATTTTCATTTACCGTCTGTTCTACTTCTTCTAGAGTAGTATTTTCAACACTCTTTCCAGGCTCGATTAGATTTTTTTTTCTTTTCCTCGTACCGGTTACTGTTTTCTTCATATAGATTGCTTTAAAAGACTTGAAAAGCATTATCTATGGACACTACAAAATTGTTTTCATCATTTGGCTGTTCTAAGCTAGGTGGCAACTTATCTAGTACTTTGTTTCTGTTGATTGGATGAATTCCACTTCCACGGAATCGAGCTATGAGATTTGCTGATGTCTTGTTGTCTACATTAAGTTGATCCAAACAATTTTTTTAGCAGTCTGGGAAAAGTATCTTTCGGTACTACCCCCCGATGCTTCAATTTCCAATTTAAAATAACATCTCTCCATGCGCTTTTGCGTGGTCTGAAATTATGCTACGTCTAAGGGTTGGCAGATGTGGGTACTGTTTGGAGGTAGCAGGATAAATCGAATATTATTTTCTCAGCATAAGTCAATTACGGATTGTGAAATATGGCTGGCAAGATTGTCGCCTATTAGAGCTTTTGGCGACTCAATGGGGAGTTTTTCAAAATACGGTAACGCCGTAGATTTAAACCAATCCCCGAAAATCGCTTCATTAAACCAGGAGCTTTTTGACCTATTGTATCTAGCACCAGCAGGTCCATTTTCTGTCCACGTTTTATACAAATTTTAGGCCTTATAAACTATGTAAGGTGGCAAAAGTTCACCCGATGCGGATCCTGCAAACATGATGGAATGGCTGCTTCTAGAGTTGTCCATTATACGATGTGCGTGTTTTGCACCTTTTCTGACAAGTACCTTGGTTTTTCCAGGATCGTCAGTTATATTTGTTTCATCATAATTGACCATTGCATTTGGTTCAACCCCTTGCAAACTTACTTCCAGCTCGTCAAAATATTTATTTATTACCTCCCTGTTAACACTTGCCCGTGCCCGTTTTATATTTTCACACCAGCGTTGTGAGAGTATATCCTTATGCCTTTCAATGAACTTTCTCATAAATTCTCTTCCTGGCAAATTCTTTTTAAATTTTGATACCTGTCTACCAGAACTATCTAAATACGACTTAATCAAGTACCTTACATCAATAGATGTTAGTGGAAACCCCCAGACACTGGCTAACTGAATGTTATCCACCATCTTCTTTTCTTCCTCTGACGTGAAAACAGTTTGTCCACCTGCCTTTTTCATATGACGTCCTTTTGCTCTTCGATCTATCGTATCCTTTGAAATACCATATTTGCTTTGAAGTTTTCTCAATGAAACACCTCTATTTCTTTCAGCTACTGCAAGTTCTAAATCTTTTTCGTTATATCTTCTATAGTTGGCGCCTACTTTTTTTGTATAGACCCATTCTTGTAAATACCTGCAAAATGAACACGTACCTATTATTTAAGTAGGATGACTTGAGACATGTCTCAAATTACCCCTGGGGTGACTTGATACACGTCTCATCTCGCCCCTATAAATCACATTTTTCATTTTCTTATATAAATCAAAAAAACTGTTTATGTTAACAAAAATGTATATAGCAATAAATACTTCCCATATACACTAACATCAATGTAAAATATGACCATTCCCATAAATTTGGCAGTTTGGACTACATACATAAAGTTTTTTAACATACCTATAAATCCCACAAACCCTATTTTTACAATAAAATACTAAAACCGCACTTACCTTCTTAATTAACCAGCAAAAACTATGAAAACAACTTGCATAGACTTGTCGTGAATGAATACCGCGTGGAAACTGAATTCCAGTACAATCTGCGGCGTTGCTAACCCTTCTCAGAAATACCTAAAGTTTTGACTCAAGTCACCAGGCAGTCTCAAGTCACCCAACTTGACGGTAGATTTGTCCAATTCTGAAAAAATATTTCTTCCAATTTACAACTGAGAATGTTTTATTTTCAAATTTTCTCATGCCATGCGACACTGGAAAGTATTTGCATTAACATTTTCATTATAGCTCCTGATCCGTACAAGTGAATGAAAAACTCCAAAAGAACAAAAAGATGTTAAATGAAACAACGTTAATTATTCCTCTTTCACAATCTCTTAGTCTCGCGGCGGCGGAAAGAAAATCTGAAGGGTTGAAAAAGGCTTGACTCTGAATAAAGGAGGACCCTGTGAATTATTTGAGAAATGAAATGATTTGCATCTTGCGTACTATTGAATGGTTTGAACTTGCCTTATTCGAACTGAATATTGTTAACTCCAAAAAATCTTGAAATAAATATGTTTTTATCACCCTTTACCTCGAAATCCAAGCCATTTGGGACATTTGTATATAAGAACTTTTCGTCCTGAAAACTTTCAAAGAAGTTTGTCAACGTATTTAATCAATACACTAGGTGTTTATTGCACGTTGAGGCAGGTAATAAAACTGAATAAAAAATAGTATAAAGACAAATACTACAGATACAGGGTGTTTCCAAAAAACACTTCCGTCTGTCCTTTCGTAAAATTGGATCGATATAAGGAACGATGGGTCGAAATGGATTACTTCACCTGTGGTTTGAAGTTGAAAAAAAATTATGTTTTCATTTGTTATCTTCAAAACAAGTTAATATATCAATTTTAAATTCAACAGGTCGTTTCCAAATGTGAAAAGACATATTTTATTGAAAAATCATGTTTTATATCTAGATCCAGTGGTGTGCACTTAGAAGTATGTATTTCCTTTTTCCCACCATTCTCTACGCCCATAGTATTTGAAGCAATTTTTTTTGTATTGATTACAAATTCTTACGTAAAAAACGAAAATCTTGTGGTTTGCAGGATCGCTTTTTATTAATGAAAAAACCATCAATATTTTTCTTGGATTACTTTAATAATTTTTTATAACCACTAGACTTTTAATGATTAGAAAATGTAACAGGACCTTATTTTGCAGACGCTTTTAAAATATTGAGGAAATATTGTTAAAAAATACCTTTTCCACACCATTGTTTTTATTACCAATACTATCAGTGACAATAAAATTAACACATAATTTACAAAATGAAATTATATCCGATGCAAACCTAATTTTATACTAAACAGCCAACAAATTACAAATCATATTCAACATTTGGTCTATTTACATTAATACATAATATGCAACGTTTTCTCATCGAAAATCGCATACTTTGGAAAGACTCGCGATTGCCGCATGGATTATTGCTATCAGTTCCTACTCCGTGTCCGTTATGGTATCGTACACAAGGGACTCCATGTATCCCCCACAGAAAAAAATCGATTGGGTTCAAATCTGGTGACCTTGCAGACCTCATATTGGATCCACCTCGTCCTATCCAGTTATTTCCGAATTTTTGGGTTAGAAGTCGTTTTACTGCTAGAGAATAATGTACAGATGCCCATCGTGCTGAAATTTCACATTACCCATATTTGCTCTAATATACAGGGTGTTTCATAATAAATGCACAGGACTTCAGGATATGATAGCTCGTCTAAAAATATGAAAAAAAGTTTCTATTAACTTACCCTCTAAAATGCACCATTTTCGAGATACAGGGTGTTGAAATTTAAAAAAAAATTATCGTTTTTTGCGAATATCTCTGGAACCGCTTATCGCACAGAAAACAGATTTTGTAGGCATTTTCTACCTATAATAAGCTATGTTTTGTGCGGATTTTTTAGTTTTTCAAATTGGTGAAAATTTTGAAGGGGTAGGGGTGTTTTTTCTCCAACTTCTACGCCACTGGAAAAAGTACAGTTTTGAGCCATCTATATGAACCGCCAATGTTGTCTACACAAAAAAGGTATTCTTGGTCATAAGCTCTAAAGTTGACCGTTTTCAAGAAAAATCAACTTTCATGTTGTTTAAATAATGTTTTTTCCTCGAAAAATTGCTGCGTGCATTGAAGCTAACGGCGTACATTTCCAACAATTCAACTGAGTATGATTGTTACTGTTTTTTTTTTCATTTTGCAATTAAGAAGTCAACGTTTGGTTTTGTTACTTGTTCTAACGTTTAAATAAATTTTGTATAATTAGGAAAAAAATTATTTACAAAAATTTACCATGTTTTTCAACATGAAAGTTGATTTTTCTTGAAAACGGTCAGCTTTAGAGCTTATGACCAGGAGTACCTTTTTTGTGTAGAAAATATTGGCGGTTCAAGTAGGTGGCTCAAAATCATACTTTTTCCACTGGCGTAGAAGTTGGAGAAAAAAACACACACTACCCCTTCAAAATCTTTACCAATTATGAATTTTAAACAATAAAAAATCTTCACAAAGCATAGCTTATTATGAGTAGAAAATGCATTCAAAATCTGTTTTTTGTGCGATAAACGGTTCCAGAGATATTCGCAAAAAACTATATATTTTTTTTTAATTTCAACACCCTGTATCTCGAAAATGTTGAATTTTAGAGGGTAAGTTAATAGAAACTTTTTTCATATTTTTGAACGAGCTATCACATCCGGAAGTCCTGCGCATTTATTATGAAACACCCTGTATAATGGTGCAACGTCATTTTAATGAGTCAGGATTTCTCTAAAAAAAATTACAGTAAATATCGCCATTGAGTTTATTAGATAATGAATATGGACCAACAATACAATCTCCAAGAATGCCTGCCTGCACGTTAACCGATTTTTTTTTCTGAAATCCCCGTTCTCGAACAACATATGAAATTTCGTTATCCCAGACATGGCATTCCTTGAATTGAAAATTCCTTCATGTGGGAATTTGGCTTCATCAGTAATTGAGACAAATTTGGTAAACATTCCCTAAACATGTTTACCTGTACCAATTGGCAAATGCCACTCTTTGAAGATAATATGTTGCTTTAGGTCATGAAGGCAGGTATACTTATAAGGATACAACTATTGATCATTCAGAACTTTCCTAAAATGTATTTACTAAACCATGTCTTTTTACATTTATAAACGACCTGCTCAATTTCAAATTAAAATATTAATCAGTTTTGGAGTTATCAAATGAAAAAATTTATATTTTTAAGTTTAACTCCCTGTTTTTCGAAAAGTAATCAGGTTGGACCCCTCATTCCTTATATCATTTTGTACAATTTTACGAGAGGTATCAAAAGGCAGACGTTGTAAGTGTCATTTGGAAACACCCTGTATATGTAAAATTGTTTGAGGGCAAATACATCAGAAATATGTAAAATATGTTATTAACAGTTAATATACATAATATACGCTATATTATTAGTCATTAATAGTATACCGGGTGACACAATCAGTGTTTCTGGATATTTCAATTCCATCTTCAGCCTTGAACAAGTTATGGAAGGGAAAAGGTCCATGTCCAATGCCCAAGCATGGTTTTAGTTAAATGAAAGAAAATAAGATCAAAATTACAAATGGTAATGCATGGTCCGGAGACACATGTCTTTATATGATCTTAGGACTCTTTGCCCTTCCATCAAAAAGCATCAGGTTTCCAAAGAAATTGATTAACGGATTTTTATGGATCTACCAGGTTAAACAAGTGTTGTGGAAATTGATATGTCTACCATTAGCACTAGTATCTCAACCTCAATTCTAGGGCATTGGACATAGTACCAACATTCTTTTATTTAACTTTCGTCATCTTTCAAGATTTAAATAAAAAATGACTTTTTCCACTCCATGTAAGTAACTCTTGGTCCTCAGTATATCTGGTAAAAAACAATTTTTTTGTAGAACTTGTTTAAGACTGAAGATGGATTCTTGCTGAATCCGAAACATATAGCCCTCAATTTGAAAATTGTTATAATTAAAGTTGTGGAGATGATTTTGTGATACTTCTTCCCGATTCAAAGAAAGAGATGCTGGAAGTATGCAAAAAATCACGAATCATTCGATGATCGAACATCATAAATCTGCAACATCAGGCGCTGAGAAGGTACGGTTCTGCATACAAAGCTTTCGTTTAACAGACAAGTATCCCGCCAATAAATGAGGATTGTAGACAATGAAAGCCAAGGAGCGCATTCTGTCTGGGAGACGTATTTCATTCTACAAATTATATTCAAGCAACTTGATTTGTGTCTAGTTACTTCGGGAAATTTTAGGAAGAAAAACTAAAAGTTTTCCAGAATATTCGTCTCGCGTAACTGTGTGAACTCTCGTGCTCCCACTTTAAATTGAATTAATTTTAATTGAATTAGTTTTCAATTACGAAAAGTGGGAAATGCATATATACACGTACAATTACATACCCACTGTAATAGAAGGATGACTATAAAATTAAAGGACCCCGCACAATAGCATAGGAAATTGGTCCACGGTGGGATTTGCCTAAAATTCACATATGTTAATGGCATTGAGTTTCTGATCAAATGTTCTCGTGGGCCCAATCCTCTAAGTCAAATAAACAATGACACTTTTTTCTCAAGTCCTTATTTTTTTTATTTCCTATTAGAATTTAATTGAATAAGAAATATTGCAAAATCTCAGCATTTGTCTTTTAGTACAAGTCCTCTGTGAAACTTGTTTTGTCCTACAGGACCATAAGTAAAACTGTATTTACCAAAAAAACTATAACAAATTGATTTTGTTATCACTTTCTTATTTCTTGATCTAAATGTTAGTGGTTGATAGCCCGTTTACATAACAAAAGTGGTCGCCATCTAAATATCCAAGATGGCCGGCCTAACCCATAGTTTTCCCGTTTGCTTTCACTCTATTGAGTGAAATTTGTATTAGTAGAGTTGCTGTCGCATACATAAAAAATATCTCAAATAACTGAAGGGTGATCCAGAGTACACTATGATCAAGGTACAACAGTCTCCCCTAATAATAATTCGACAAACTGATGTTGTCGGTCTTAAACAACCCCTGCGAACCGACTCCAAAACACGGATTGTACAGAATAATTTACCCCAGGTCAGCAATAATCAGTCTTCAGTGTTCCACTCCCTGAAAATAACGCTCTGTAGAAGTACAACAAACAACCCCATTTGAACAAAGCGCCTACGCACGAAACCATCAGCAGAAATTGACGCACAAGTAGCCAACTTTCAGCTCGTGAGTGGTTGTTGATTAGTGCTTCATTTTCCCCCTTTTCTGTCACAACCCTCCATTAAACAACCCTTTCCGTCGGATTCTTATTATTCTCGGTGCATTGTTCCGTGGAAATTTCGCCGCTTTTCAGCTGACCGAATGACCGCGTTTCATCTTGATTTCCTAAAGGTTAACGGGCGAAAGAGAACCGGCAATTTCATTTCTCTTTGATGGAATTAAGCAGGTATTAACCGGTAGGCTGGGCAAAATGCCCTGCAAAATATACAGCGGATTCCGATGGCCGATGGATAACTTTCACAGCGCGCATAATCGACTAGCCATTTTTTTCTTCTATTACTATTCCGTCATGAAATTAATTCGATATAGTTAATTAACGACGTCGCGACAAATTATTTTATAACTTCATAGTTATGGATTTCACCCTCCCGAAAAGATTTTACAATTTAAAAAAGTATACATGGTCGTTTGAAATGGATATTGATTTTTTGGCAAGCTCACCCCCACCACCCCCTCGCCGACGGGGCGACAAAAGAATGAAAATACCCTCAGCTTTGTATTGCAACCTCCTGATTAAGATGCTCCAATAGAAAAAACTCTACAAAGTTATTTCATTTGATCAATGAATTTTTTCGAGAAACTCACCCCTACCACACCCTCTCTTACAATAGAATTAAAATACCAACAGCTATGTATTCCAACCTCCTGATTAAGATGCTTCAATAGAAAAAACTCCACAACGTCGTTTGAACTGATCAATGTTTTTTTCGACAAATTCATTCCCACCACACAGCCTCTCCGACGGGGCAACAAATGAATTCATATACCTACTCTTATGTATTTCATCCTCCTAAAAACAATTCTGTCTACAAAAATACTCTACAATGCCATTCAAATACTAAATTTATTTATTCAGAGAATTTCACGCCCTTTTCACTGTACAAAAAATTACTGTAATAATCCCCTGGTAAGCAACCTTCTGAATTCGATGGACCCATTGAGAAATCTCTAAATCATCATTTAAGCAAAAAAAGAGTGATTTTACCAGTCAAGTTACAATTTTCTCAGTGTGTGAAAGAGAGATTTGGCATCGGAGAATCCATTTGCCACAGAATTGAATTTTCCCAGTGTACATATGTGGTTGTAGATAACTTCACATCCTCAATCATCAATGTAGTGGTACATTTTGAGCTATACAAAGAAAAAAAGGTGAGTATGAATCTAGTATTTCGGTTTATTTGAAATATAAATATTTCATAAATACTTCAGTTAGAGAATTATTAGACAAAAATTGAGTTACTTCAGTTACTTCAGAATAATATGCCTTTCCTACTAACTTTTTTTTCATATCAATTTTATATCTTGTAAGGATCTTATTTCGTATGCATTTGGAAAGTTTGTTGAAAAGTTTTATTCTAACTCAGAAAAGTTGAAAAGTCTGAAAATCCATATTTGCATTTTGGAAAATACGAAACGGTTGATATTTTCACAATTTATAATGAAATCTTTTTTTGTCGCTTTTATAGAATCTACAAAAAATGTCAAATTTTTTTTTCGTAGAATAAATAGGCAGTCAGGGAAATTTTAAAAAAATGTAAAATCGAGATATTAACCGTACTAATGGAACAAATGAACATTTTAAAATAGTATCGATCAAATCTTAACAAGCCACATCGATATTTTCAAATCGGTTTTCTCCAACTCGATTAAAAAATGGAAGAATTTTTAAAAATTTAAAAAAATTGAAAAATTTGTACTTTTCTTCTAAAATCGCAACAATCTCGAAAACCGAACGAGATATCGAAAAGTTGTATACTTACCAACAGTTTTATTGTCCTTGAACAGTTCTACAATTTTTTTTTTGAATTTTTTCCATATCTTGGAAAACAATAGATGCAAGTGTGGATTCATGCAGCACCAAGTAACAATTATCAAGTAGCAATTATCAATTAACAATTATCAATTAACAAGTATTGAAAATATGGCATTCATGCACCCAAATTAACAATTACCAAGTTAACCTTACTTTTTCGTGGATAATGTTTAAAAATTCAGATTCTATTTGTTCTTCGAAAATAAATGACCAGTTTTGTGTACTCATGATTGTCACTAAATAGGCGAAAGCCTTAACCATTTTGGAGAAAAGAATGTTTGACAATCTCATAATATCAGTGTGATTGCATCTTGCATGACCATATGCATGTGACGTTTTTTTTATACCCCGAATGACATCAAATGTATGGCCTGCAAGACCAAAAATTGCAATGTGAATACAAACTATCAACACTGAGAGGGTCCCTGCTATCGTTTCAAGCATTAAGCATTACCTCTGATATTTATATCTTTGAAGATCGTAATTATGCCCTTATCATATACAATTTGGGTTATTGCCGTACAAAATAAGCCAAAATAGCATCATCAATTTCCATTTCGATATGAACGAAAACCGAAAACACAACACAATAATACAAACTGCCCCACAAATATTTGAAAGAGATTCATTTTCGTCATTATACTGACCAATCCGCGGTCACCTGCGTACTAGTTGCGCACCAGAAGAAAATATTGTTCAATTAGAGTAAAAAGTTAAAAGTTGGCCAACTTCCACTTGTTACTTGTTAATTGATAATTGTTAATTGTCTGCATGAATGCATTCATTGTAAAACAAGAAGTTCAACTTATACTTGCTAATTGTTAATTGATAATTGTTACTTGATAATTGTTAATTGGTGCTGCATGAATCCACACTAAAAAAGCACCAAAAACTCGAAGACGAAACGAGTTATCTAAAAAATGTATATAAACAGTTTTATTGTTCCCTAACAGCTCTACAAAAATATCCGTGAAATTTTTTCACATCTTGGAAAAATAAATCACGATAAACTCGAAGACGAAACGAAATATAAAAAAAAATGTTTTTAAACAGTTTTATTGTCCTCGAACAGATAACAATAATAACATAACAATAACATGACTTTATTCATCATAGTAAATGTTATACAAATAAAGGTTTAACACAAATGATGAATGGGCGGGGTTCAGCTATTGAAGCTGCTTTTAAACCCAACCTTGGAAGAACACACTTAATTCTACAAAAAACAACATAAATATATATATATATGAAATAAGATAAAAAATTTAAAATATGAAGTGTACGTATAAAAGTAATGAGAAATATAATATTAAAATATATTTCAAATGAAAAGTTACATAGTAAGATGCTGATCTTCAAAAAAGTTTTCATGGAATTTTCACATATCTTAAAAAACAAAATTGTGATGTGGACTTGAAAATGTTTCCGATTTTTTACACCAAAAACTCGGAAACGTGTTCTTACGCAAGGGAGTTTCCACCTTCAAGGGTGTAGAAAAACTTCTTTTCCTACGAGCGTGCGGAAAAGTAACTTTTCCGCACGATTTTTCGTTTTGAAACTTCTACTTTTCCGCACGATTTTTACTTTTCCTCACGACTTTTACTTTTTTGCACGATTTTTACTTTTACGCAAGATTTTCTCTTTAAAACACAATATTTTAATTAAAAGATTAGTATATTAAACAATGAGCATGAAATGACATACATTTTCCACGAGTAGGTAGGTATATGAAATTTTGTAGTACGAGCGAATTATTTTTTTCATAACAGATTCTATCAAAAACACTCATGTCGTCATTGAATATACAAATATTGAAAAATATAACGAAAATTGAACAGTAAGTACTCTCATCGATTTCAAAACAAAAACAAAAAAAAGTAACTTTTCCCCAGGATTCGAACCACCTACCCCGTTAACCATTAACCAGCGTAGAACGACTGCTCCCTTACTTTGCCAACTGAGCTATTTCTTGCTATAATACCATATCAAATCCTGTCAAATTTTAAATATCACTATTTATTTTGATAATGTCTTAATTACTTTATATTTTGAAATTAATTTTATGAAAATTACGGAATATCGGAAAGTTATTATCAAACAATCGTTAATAGACTAGATTCGATCTCATATTATAAATCTCGCGGAAAGATAAAATCATGCGGAAAAGCTACTTTTCCGCACTAGTGCTGAAAAGTTACTTTTCTGCACGATTTTTATATTGTTGAAAATGAGGATATTTAGGACTAAGTCTATGTAACTATTCTGTCTTATGTGTCATTTTGTAGCATTATTAATTATTTGTAGCATTATTAATTATAATTATAATTAATCTTGTTTAATAAAAACCTTTTTTTTTCATAAATAAGATGGACAAAAACACTCGTAGGAAAAACATTGTACCTAACTCTTGCGGAAAACGTCTTTTCCGCCCTTGACTGTTTGCCCGAACTCCGCTCCGCATCGTTCGTGCAACTACCGTCTCGTGCGGAAAAGTACTACTTTCCGCACTTGTTAGGTAAATAACTATTTTCGAAGTGGCACTTTTTTTCATTTTCATTCGTTACCATGACACCATATTTCGCACACTGCATGTAAACTATATGGGATTTTCATATTCTAACCTATATGGTCCTCAACTCCTCAATCAAGCAAAAAACAAGAAATCGTTTATTTATTAATGTAGAACAATAATTAAGGCTTTCAAATTGTGAGAGATATTTTTCTGGCTTTATTTGCTTCACACCACTCTTTAAATTGCTGATATGCATTTTCATACTGCCGATGCCGCCTCGATTTCTCCGGTAAAAGGTTGGAAATTACGGAATTGGCCGCATCTATCAAGTTAGGTGGGGTACTGCTTAGTTCATCGTCGCTCGAAATTTCCATTCTTTTACAATTATAAATATCACGCACGAAATTGACGCGAATAAAAAGTCACTCCAAAATAATTATCAAGAACTGTCACTTTGAAATAATTGTCAACAAATGCCATTTTATGTCCATAGTTACAGTAATTACTTGATTTGGAAAAATTATTTAAGCCAGTTCAATACTATTTTTCATAGTTATTACTTATATTAGAACAATATTTTTGACGTTTGTAGAAAAAATTTTGTTTGCATCTCATGCGCGAAATACTTTGGTAATCTCGACTATTTTTTCAGTTCTCGATCACCAAAGTAGCATTTCGCGCACTAGATACAAAAATAACTATTTTGAAAATGAATGATTAACTAAAAACATTATCGGTTTTACAGTGATATAAAAAATCCTTAATAATAACATGGGTACCTCATCAGTTCTAGACGATTTTTTGTTCCTCAGTTTACGAATAATCAAATTTAATAGTTCAGGTTCACAAAATGGATATAAAAACATCATATATGGATTCATATTTATGCCATTTACATTATTATTGTTCGGGTGAAAATAATTGTTACTTGGAATATTCACGGAGATTCGATGAAAAAATTATTCAATTCGTTCACGATCTCTGCAGGGTCTTTAATAGCTTCTTGATGTTTTTGAATAATAATACTGTCACATGACTTTTTAATTCTGTTCGAAAGTTCAGATACTCCTTCCCACAAAGTTTTTGGATCCTTATCGGACAAACTAGTTCCTTTTTGGGAGAATTTCTTTTTTGCTTCGTTAACCGATTGCAGATGACTTTTTTATTGTTATCATATTCTTCAGATGAAGCAGGGTTACTTTTCTCCAGATAACATAAATGTTTCAATAAAATAGATTCGTTAACCCCCGCATATTATTGTTCAAACATGTTTTCCGTTTAGGGAAGGAAATTTCGAAATTATGAATAAAAAAACGATTGAAAGCTTCATCGGAATCCCCAGTTTTCGGGACTGTGTAGAAATGCCGGGTCTTTGGGCCACGTGTGTTAATTTTAATCCAAATTATGAGCATGCTCAGTAGATTCCAATAAAGTTGAATGGGTTGAACTAGCTGCTTTTTCTTCTTCGCATTCGAAACCCTCTGAAGGGTTGCTGTTAGTCATCTAGGTTCATCATTTAGTTTACACAAGAAGTGTTAGTATAAAAGTCTTAGGATGATTTGGGCCACACGGTAGAAAGGTTTTTTCAGGAGGAAGACAATTCGAAAACCATCAATACGATTCTTCCTTTGAAATTCGGTATGCAAAGACCTTTCGGAAACACGATATCAAGCTGCAACGGTCGGTTTTAAAATACGGCGTCAATTCACATCCTAATTAGACCAAAAAATTCAACCTCTTGAAAATTTCAAAAAACCCTTGGTATCGTACATGTAACCACTTGAAGACAAAGTCCCGTCGGCAAGACGTAATGACCGTCTACCACTCGAGACCAAGAACTTTCTAGTGGTGAAGTTTAAACACAAAAGTAAAAATCTAGAGCGAGGAATATTCCCGGCAACATTTCCGTACAAAATGATAAAAAAATGCTTGCATAAAATTAGGCAGGTGCTCAAACGGTCAATTCCAGGGTCGTGCAGTCGAGACACCCTCGAAAATTCTGGTTGCTCGCGAAAAGGACACTTTATATCCTTTGACTCCTGGAATACAACCCGAGTCATTCGAAATCCATGTTTTAACAATGGCTATCGATTTCAGTGGAGACTGCTCAGCTTTATTCAGTAGTACGGCTTTCTTCTGTCGAAAGCCTGATCCATTTATTACATGTGATTCTTTCCATTAATGCCACTCTCAATGAGGGATTGTTATTTGGTTTCCGTCTGATTCTAAACGGCTTTTTCAGTAATGCAAAAAGTGATGATTACCACGTAGACCGGGCGCTAGAGGTAAGTGAGTTTGCACAATGTTAGTGTCGAATTTCGCCAACGGATTTCAGTGAAGATAATAATGTGGATCTTGCCGGTCAATTTTTTGGTCCATTTTTTTAACGCCTCTTCTATGTTCGTAAAGGAAATGTATTGATTATATAGAATCATTTTAATGATTATTTCCGTAATAATTTATAGTGTGTTCTAATGGTAAAAGTGAGGATGGATTCTTAAATAATAAAAAAACGAAAATGAAAGTAATAATTTTTTTTTTATCAATAGGAAAATAAATTTATATATGAAAAACCAGCGAATTTAAGCATAAATGTACTTAAAGTAGGTAAACAATTAATCATTTTTATTTTGACATTTGTTATTGATGCATTTACATAATGAAATACAAAACAATTCTGATTTTTTGCAATTACAAGACATTGTGCGACAATTTGCAGTACATTTACATGGTGGAATTAATTACTCTGGTAAAGACGGCTTCGTCATTTATTTTGTCGTGGACGTGAGTCACAGTTGAGCTTCTCGTAACCAAATGAACAATAGTCAATGGGTGGAAATTGTGTTTGGTGAGATATTTTCCATATAAATGTTTGTACTGTAGCCCTCAGTAAGTGCAAATGAAAAGCATCTGAAGTGCATATCACTCTCATCAAATTGAAATTGAAACCTATATTTTGAGATATTAGTATAAATCTGAGTTCATCAGCAGATAATTTTTCCTTTGAAAATATATATGTGCAAACTGCTCCTAACTGTTTCAATTGCTCATTATTTAGGTCAAGTTTTCCCAAAGGCGTGAGAGCTGTTTGTACAAAATCTTCAAACGCAGCTTTCAACCATTGCATTTCACTACCAAATCTACTAGTAGTGTCGCAACCACTTACATCATGTAATGCTGGCAAAATATTGCAGATGTTTTCAGCAGCCAAAATGACACCCTAGAAAACATTTCTTTGGGTGAGAACCTTCAAACCATAGACCGAAGTATTTCCAGAATTAAACTGCCGAGACGAATACATATGTATCGGCGCTGATTATGATAATATGAGCCAATTGAATCCTTACTGCTCGAAATATGCGGACGAACATTCTTGAATCAGCTTCTAAATGGTATGGTTGTAATTCAGGTACCTCACAAATTAAAGATCCTTTCAACTTGAAACATTTAGTTGGATCATCGAATCCTCCACAAATATACATCTCGCAGTCTTCTTTCACATGTGCGTTATTATTTCCGTCAATGGTATATTTCCCATAAACGCTAATGATGATTTTGATCGATTAGTTGGGTAAGAAAATAATATGTTTTCACCAAATTTATCAATTTATCACTGCACCCTCAATATTCGTAAGTACAGCGAGTCGCTGAGCTGAGAAGCGCACTTCAAAAGAATGTGTTGGTAACTGGTATTTAATTTCATCTATTAGTTTGTCAAATGCATCGATAAGTATTTCTTTGGGGATCTGATTTGAAGGTCGACCCGCTGGCATCTGAGAACTTCTCGGTGGTTTCCAACCACACTAAAAAAATCTATTGTTATTCCGATTCATAAAAAAGGTGATAAACACAGAATGTCTAATTATCGCAGTATATCACTTTTATCAGCTTTTTCCAAAATATTTGAAAAATGCTATTATATACGACTTGAATCGTTCTTAAATAAAGAAAATTTTTTCAGCAGTTACCAATTTGGTTTCCGTAAGGGTCGCTCCACCCAACATGCTGTAATATCTTTATATTCTCACCTTATGTCTAATTTTGAACTAAATAATAAGTCCTTAGCGCTCTTTTTTGATTTAAAAATAGCGTTTGATGTGATAAACATCGATTTAATGCTAGATAATTTTTACAGATGCGGCATGCGTGGTTTGGCATTCGCGTGGATTAAATCTTACCTCACCAATAGGAAACAAAAAACCAACTTAAAAGCTAACGGCACTTCAGTTCATTCCAGTTTCATTTCTACTACCTGTGGCGTCCCTCAGGGTAGCATACTGGGACCCCTCTTATTTATAATTTTGTTTGATAGCCTTATGCAGGAATTTCCTCATCATTATGTAGCAGCGTTCGATGCTGTTGTTACAACTTCTAAC
This sequence comes from Chrysolina oricalcia, assembly GCA_944452925.2. Lineage (NCBI taxonomy): Eukaryota > Metazoa > Arthropoda > Insecta > Coleoptera > Chrysomelidae > Chrysolina > Chrysolina oricalcia. The sequence continues at coordinate 65,185,013 of OX101812.2, forward strand.
AGCAATCTAGATATACTATCTAAAATGTCATCTAGTGCGGTTAATCAAATGATAAACTTCTGCAATGTTAAGGGACTTGTGTTAAACGAAGTTAAAACTGAAATGATACTTTTTAGCCTGACAGATTTGAATAAAAGTCTGTTTGTTAAACTCAACAACAAAACTATTGAACAAACGAGGGTTACCAAATATCTTGGTATATTTATAGACGAGCATCTGACATGGTCGTGTCAAATAGATGCAGTATTAAAAACACTGTCAATCTACACTTACGTTCTTTGGCAGCTTAGGGAGAAAGTAGACGCTAATCTTTTATTACTATATTATTTTGGATATGTTCAATCCTGCCTTTCTTATGCCACCTTATGCTGGGGCAACTGTTCTAGGGCTGATGAGGTCTTCAGAGCTCAAAAGAGAAAGTGGTTCGGATTCCACTTTTATTTAAACTGTAGGTCCCGGATCTCCCTTGCTCGCACAAGCTCTGCTTTTGAGGGGTTTTCTCCGAAAACCTGGGAGTTTCGTAATAACAAATTTTACAAATTTTTTTATGTCATTTAAACCTTATTCCTATTCTTGTAAACAATTATTCCCTGAGTTAAATTTACTAACATTTCCCTCCCTGTTCATTCTTGCGTCAATAATGCACGTCAAAAATAACCTATCTGACTATCTAGTTTCTAGAAACAATCAATATTGTCTTAGAGTAAGCATGGATTTGGCTTTACCCAAGCACAAATTGACTAAGGTAGCCAACAGTCCTATCGTGCTACCAATTAAATTATACAACAAACTGCCAACTGAATTAAAGAAAATCTCAAATAATCATAAATTCAAAAATACTCTGAAAGTTATTTTAATTAAGAATTCATTTTATTCTATTAATGATTTTGTTAATTGCAACGTCTCTGACCTCACATTTATTACTTTGTTGTGATGTCTTTTTTGTTTGTTTGTAAAATTTCTTTGTATTATTTGTATTCTACAAATTATTTGTGTTAATTTTTACTGTATGTTTTACTGTAAAGTTTTTTATCCAATACTGCAAAGTCTATGGAAATAAAATTTGTATTGTATTGTATAGCAAATAAATCTTCAGGCAGTTGACAAGTACTAAGTTCAGTGAAAAAATGGTCTTCTTTTCTAAAATTTTTTTGCGCTGCTGAAATTTCGTAACATAGATGTAACTGCTCATCTTTGTTTCTTGTTACCTTCTTACAAAATATGCATTCCAACGATTTTTCCAACGCTGCCGGTGTACTTGATGACGAACGAGATTTTGGAGTAAGCTCATCCACGCTTGAGTTGAAGCAAACGCTTCTTCTTCTTTATACCACGCAATTTCTCGACGCCTTATTTTCTCCTCACTAAGTAAGTGGCGAACAGTCTTGTTTTCTGAAGTCTGGACCATATAGTTTTGAAAACTTCTTACTAATACTGTCTTTTCTTCTATTTGCTGCTTCTTTAATATCAAGCAGCGTCCTTGACCTCGGTTTTTTCACTAAATCACTTCAATTATGGCAAAATAAGCAAAATTGTTCGTTAGGTTTTTTCTCTTCAAATTAACCACTTCTAACGACATTTCTTATGTTTTTCAATACAGTACACTTTAAACAGACACTAAGAATTTACAAAAATACTATTATTTTATATGTATATACAAAAACACGACTCAACCAAGCAACGTCTTTACGTCAATAGATGTAGAAATACACTAAACGCGTAAGCGTAAGCACAGCTTAGATAAATGCACTATGCTTACTGCATAGTTGAAGAGGGGATGTGAAGGGAGCGGGAAGGGACCATCACACCTGGCGGCAAGATGTGTTTTGTCATTATTTAGGGTCTCTGGTATAAGAATCCGGCCATAGTTCACATAGTTGCCGTCACTCGGATTTTGTTTACTCAACTACCTCTAGCGCCTGCACTAACGAGCATTTTGGACCGGCATTTTTTCATCGTAGAATTTATGTAAAATTGGCAACGAGAGACATGATAATATGCCATCTTACCAAATTTATAGAAGCTTCAAAAACTTCAATAACGAAATCTTCCGTCAGGAATTTGTTATCTTGAACTTGGAACAAATATTTTACTTGCAAGACATTTCTGAAAAACCTGACGTTTTCAATTTTAAAATAGTTTCCATGTTTGATCAATACCTTCCACTTTTCACATCGAGAATGACAAAAAAGTTTAGTCCTTTGCTAACAGACAGTATTAAATCCCTTTTGAATCAGAGGGAAATAGCACTAAAAAAAATTCAAAAATAAATAAGAGCTCAGCCTGCTACAAAGAATTGATATTAAGAATGAAAAAAGGGCATCTTTTCAATATAAATTAAAATGAATAATTACAAAACTATTTGGAAAGAAATTGAAGAAATGGTTTTGAGGAGGATTGAAATATATTACGAACGAGGTCCAATCTTTTATCCAATATTGTTTGAAAATGTTCAATAATAATAATAATCTTTATTCACCTATGTTTGCCATACAAAAATGAATAAGGTACGTCAGTAAATGAATAAATAAAATTAGTGTAGTACCATACAATAGAACATGATGTTAACATGACTATGACATGACATGATAATTGATATAAATAAAATATTCAAGAGAAATCCAATATATCAGCTGCTGGGAACATGTTCCAATGATTCGCTTATTGAATAGAAAACGTTATTAACCAAATATCGCTTTAGATCTGTTTGAGAACTTTTAAGTGATCCGTGATTTTCAAGACATGGCGAACCAGCATGGAGAGGTGATTCCTGGTAGTTATGGTATGATTGTACTGTGGGTAGTGCAAGTTCTGTGCATTTCGTATGTTATAGCCATGTATATCACTGCTTTTCAGCAATTCCTTTTGTTTTTTTAAAATCAAAGACTTTGCATAAATTAACGAAAGGGATAAAAACCTGTTGTTTTTAAATATTTGGCGAGCTGTCTCTGTAGCCTATATTGAAGATAAGTCTGTGGATGCGCTGTTTCCTGGTAATTATGCGAAAGCATTCTGAGGTTAAACCCCAGATGATTATGTTATGACTCAGTAAAGAGTAAACTTGGCCCAGTAAATTTGATCTAGGAATCTTGTTGATATTTCATTTTGAAGGGAATGCAAAATAAAGAATGCTTTGTTTAATTTTTTACACATATTTTCTGCTTGTTGTAAGGAGCACGCAGAAATTAAGGTTATAGTCAATAAATGTTCCAAACAATCGTGTATTTCCCAATGACTTTATTAATATATGTTTGTCTCTCAATTTTATTTCGATAGATTTTTGTAATATTCTACTGCCGCCGTATGAGAATTAGACAACTATTGTTTTTTTTAGATTCAGGATCAACCCCTTCCAATTTATTGAACGAAACTATTATTTGGTCAAACCTTTGCACTGCTTCTTCTCGTGTGACTGCATATATGACCTGTGTCGTATCATTGGCACAAATAAAAACATTTTGTTGATAGCTAAAATATTCTGGTATGTCGTTAACGTAGAAATTCTGACTTTTATGTCGAAATTTCGACTTCAGAGTAGAAATTTTGAGATAAATGTCGAAATTTCGTATTTTATCTCGAAATTTTGTCTTTTTTCTCTAAATTTCGACTTTTTTCTCGGAAGTTCGACTTTGAAATCCGTGAATGGTGGTTTTTCGGGTTTTTAGGCCGACGTTTATTTAGTGAAAATCTCGACGTCTCGCTAACACGAGTGGTTGACATTTTCAAGAGATCACTGAACACTACTTGTTTGTTTAGATTATGCTGAACAATTGTGTAATTTTTCATAAAAAAAAAATATGAAACCTCCCTCTTACCCTCAACTCTTAATTTAAAACACGAAAAAAATTCAATTCTCAACTACTTGTGAATGTTGTATCAAAATAAATGTTTCAATCAGCACAAATTAAGGAAATCGTACAGATGTTTAATTTCACCATTTCGCTAACTTCTTAGTGATGAAATTTCCGTGCAGAGTTCCTACAAAAGATGTAATTCAATGTTCGTCGTGGCATCAGCCAGGAAAGTAGTTGTTTTCTGATGGATTTTCGACTCAACTTTTCCTATTACATCTTATGCCTCAAGTCATAAGCTCATTGTTTGTGAATTACAGTTTTCTTCTCCGTTTTATACGGTCTTGACGATCGTGGTTCATGGGTATTGCTTAGTTGGGTGGTCGGCGCTGGGATGGCGCTCGCAGTTTTGGAGTTATCCACTGTGCGGGCGCGATCTCAGTTTCGGTCTTGAAATGGATTTGGTTATCGATTCATTCGTTGCAGTCATTAGTTATTGACTGCTAGACCTACCCTATACGGATGAGGGGCAACACCCCGAAATCGATATATAGGTGGTCCGAATGTTTCGATGAACATTTCCATGCAACAAGCAATTGCAGAGATAACCTTGTAGGAACTCTGCACGGAAATTTCATTAGATGTAATTCAATGTTCGTCGTGGCATTAGCCAGGAAAGTAGTTGTTTTCTGATGGATTTTCGACCCAACTTTTCCTATTGTATAGGATATTAGCAATGAGCAGTCCTCCGGACATCTTATGCCTCAAATCATAAGCTCATTGTTTGTGAACTACAGTTTTCTTCTCCGCCATATTTCACTGTATAAACAAGCTTTTTCCACAAGATTTTATCTTAATGGCAATAAAGTATATTTATTATTACTATTATTATTATTGGCAGAATTAAAAGAAATTCGCATTAAAAGTTAAGAAGTTGATCTGAGAAATAAATGAAGATCAATAAACAGGAAACATTGAAATTCGAAAGAATGTATCCCAAATCTTAAAAGTATGTTATGTAATTATTGCTCCATCGCTAAAAATGATATTGGTTGAGGCGATTTATTTGAAATAAAAAAAAATGCGTGCATAACGTTTATATTTTATAACTTATATATCAGATTAGTCGATATTATCATATTAAAGACAACTTCACCACAGTGTAGGAAAAACCATCAACTATTATATTACCTTCTTATGCCATGATAGGCACGATATACCAAACTTCTGAGGAGTGGCCATCTGGCTACCGATCTTGAATCCTTTCGCTTGCAATATGAATTCAGTTTCATTGATTTTTTTGTCGACTGCTATGGTAGATTACTAATGAACTTGTACAAGTTGTGTTTATAGATCATTTGTTATTTGGCCACATATTGTCTTAACTTATATCGCACAGAGCGCTGCTTCCGCAGAATCATCAACTGAGAGTTGCGTGATCTGAAAGCGGAAACAAAGCCAATTCAATCATAGCGTAAGGACCAAACTCTGAACCTCCAGGCTCTTTAACAACTCGATTGGCAGTCTTTAGCCGTGTCGGTTTTTCATCTAAAAATAAAAAGGAAATCTCGGTAGTAAACCTTTTGTCCGGAATTGCTTTATCTCTGATAATAAATCTTCGGTATGAAGGTATTATATATAATATTGAGATTGGAAGTAGCTTACAAAGGGTCAGGCGATGCAAGCGACTTCCTGAAATTTGATAACTGTTTGCAGAATATGAAAGTAATTGTTCTTCAATCGATAAGCGAGGATTCTAATTTCTAACAAAAATACCATGATCTTCATTAAGATGAAACAAGCCCCTCATTCAACTACTTTCTTCAAAATTAATTCCCAAAGTAATTCCTCGTGTCAAAACTGAGGAGAAAAGCACTATGGATGAGAAGTTAAACGTTAAAAATAAAAAATAACCAATGAAAAACTAAAAGTGGATGATAAACGAAGAAAATCGTTTTAATACCGACTTTAGAGTTTTACGAGAGGAATTTATAAATTCGAACAAAATATTTTGTATCCAATAATCAGTTTCATCATGAATTCAACGTCATATTTCCATTAAGAGTATTGATTCAAACCATAACTGATTGTTACAGAAAGATCCATGACATAGAATAAGTAGACATAAGAATATTTGTTTAGATACAGAGAGTTTTTTTTCATAATGCGAAAACTTTGCATTTTGTTTTTTTTTTCTCGTAAACGTTGGAATATCTGAGGTGTAAAATATTTAATGCATAAGCAGATTGTAGAAGAAACCGAAAAGAGATTCAGTCCACTACTTACAGCTATTTGCACCGGTTCAACTTAAGCTTACCTTACGACTTAAGTGGACCTTACATTACGATTTTGGTTTGCACAGCTATTTGAAGACAACATAAGCCTTAGTCAAGATAAGCCTCACATTTTTCAAGCTTAGGTTCCACTTAACGACCTAACCTCACTTTTTTTTTCCTTGATGTTTGAAGTTTTTCGAGCACTTTTTCCTGGATTTTGCTGATTGGATTGCATTTTTGTGGGTATCTGATTGTATCAGGTTTGAAACAAATCGTCACGTACAATATTAGATGATGACGACCTAGAAATTGAAAAATAAAATTTATGATGTGCCTAAACAAGTGTACGCGAGGGAACATTATTTGCATGTTTGACGAACTTACATTTTTTCCGCGATTTAGTGCGACCAAACCTACAGCTCTCTATATACTAAACCTGATTGAGGATGATATTGAATATCCCTATAATGTCAAAGTATAAAAATAATTTTCAGATTCAACACTGTACCCATATCCTTATACAAAATGCCTTCTGGTATATTGTACTCGAGGAATGGAATGGCGAGTCATTTAAATTTTTCTTATTCATCCAAAATTGTTAACATTTTGGATGGATACTATTTTTTACCTAAGGTAGGTCAGGTTAGGGTAGGTAATAAACTATTAACTACTCATTTTAACCAATGTGCACGCAGCTCTCTAGGCGATATTGTGGCTTGTTTTCCGGTCGAGACAAATTTTTCAAATAACATGCCATCCTCCCACCAGCCTGTCAAATTAGACAGAACTGAAAACTTTGTTTACCGTCTCGTCGTTGGTTACGTGATCATTTTTGCGCTGTTGCCAAACGTTTCTAAAAATCAACTAAGGTTCAGGCCAGGAGTCAACGGTGCAAAGCATCTTCACCTTAAGGTGTACCTTAAGCTGATCCTCCACTTAGCTTAGTTTGTTATTAAGGAGAACCGGTGCAAATAGTGTTAGTTGTTGAACAACCCTCATATTTATTGCCAGGCCTAAACAAAAATTGGGATTACGAGACCAATGCTAACTTGAGGTCAGATATTTTTATTAAACTTCAGTCCTGTTTTAGAGGGTGAGTCACCACAATACTCCCCCATCTAGTGTAACATGATAAATCAATGTAAACGGAATTTAACTTTTCGACCATAACGGGTTTGGTATTCTTTCCGGCAACCTGTCAATTTCTCTTCACGCTTTTCTTCAACTTTTTTTTTGATTTCAATCGGTGTTTCATTCTCTAGTATCTACGAGCTTTTGAATCCAGGGATTTATGTAGCTCTTCGAACTTTTTGTTATTGTCGGCAAACATCTGCATCATTTGCATACACATGCACTCCAAATCATTCATTTTCTCCGCCAAATATTCATTCAATTCAGTTTTGGTTTTCCTACCGTTCTCCGTGGACGCTTCTATTTCATCGAGAATCTTAGAAAAATCGAAGTCGGGTTGGATATACTCTGAAACCTTCTCGATATTTCTGCTTCAAGTATCAGTTTCAAATCACCCAAGGTTCCATGAGCACTCAAATTGAAGTGGTGGAGGATCTTTACTAACAGCTCTTTGCACCGGTTCAACTTAAGGTGACCTTACGACTTAAGTGGACCTTATATTACGATTTTGTTCTGCACCGCTATTTGAGGACAACATAAGCCTCAGTCATGATAAGCCTCAGTTTCTCCAGGCTTAGGTTCCACTTAACTACGTAACCTCACTTTTCCTACACGAAATATTTCCCTATTTTCTTTATGTTCAAAGTATTTCGAGCACTTTTTCTGGATTTTGCTGATGTGATTGTATTTTTCCTTCTATTTAGGGTGACCAAACCTACAGCTCTCTGTATACTAAACCTGATTGAGGCTGATATATCCCTATGATGTGAAAGTAGGAAAATAATTTTCAGATTCAACACTGTACCTATTTCTTAATACAAAATGTCTATTGATATTTAAATTTATATTACTATTAACTAACTTAAAAATATTCTGTTGCTTTGTACTAGAGGCATGGAATGGCGACTCTTTTCAATTTTTCGTATTCATCCAAAATTGTCAAACACATCTTTATGTCGTAAACATTTTCGATGGATACTTTTCTGTTTACCTAGGGGAAGTCAGGTCAGGTTAGGACAGCTAATAAACTACGCATGAGCTAATGTGCATGCAGCTCTCTTGGCGATATTGTGGCTAGTTTTCCCGGTAGAGACAAATTTTCCAAATTACTTTCCATTCTCCCGCCAGCCTTTCAAATTAGACATAACTGGCAGCGCTATGTGCATATTTTTGAAAACTTTGCGTTGTTTAACGTCTTGTCGTTGGTTACGTGATCATTCTTGCGCTGTTGCCAAACATTTCCAATACTCAGGTAAGGTTCAGGCCAGGAGTCAACGGTGCAAACCATCTTTACCTTGAGGTGTACCTTAAGCTGATCCTCCACTTAGTTGAGTTTGTTATAAGGACAACCGGTGCAAATAGCCGTAATTGATCTTTGTTAAGATTCTGGAGCAATTTAATCACGTCGGGGTCACCAATTGTAGTATTACTCCTATAATAATGCAATGATATTTGTAAAGAGGTATATATTGAATTGACAAAACTTCTCACCTCTGACAAATTGAATGTGACAACAATATTCTTTCTTATCAATAATACCTGGTGTCCAAAATAACCAAAACACATTCCGGGTTAGGAAATATAGAAGGTGACTCACCACAGGACTTTTCTCAATAATTCACATTGAGATCATCGTGTATCAGCTAAAATATAAAAAAGCTCAGAGCTTCAACTATCAATATTCCTTGCCAACCAGTGGTCTACATGAATCACAAAATTCTTTGAAACATTTTGTTTTACAAGCTCTAAAATATCCCACAATAATGAAGGTGATCGTGCATTTCCCAGCTTTGAAAATATATTCAGCTTATTCAGCATTATACAATTATTTTCTTCGACCGTATAATAAACATGGAGATTATTATTTCAAATGAGTTCAGCATTTTATATCCCCTAGTAATCTAGTGGAATGCCAAACAAAACGAAAAGAGAGTAGTGGAGTATAGAAAAGCGGTTGCGAGGCAAGCAATTCATTTTTCGGAGCGGCAAGGCTCAAATAGAGCTCTGGACACCACAGACATTTGGGATTCCCAGTAAATTGGACTGATTTATCGAAAACTCCCAGAATGAACCAAGTATTTCGTTTGACGGAGTTTCAGTGATTGTGCTAACAATTTCAATTCACACAGTGATGCCACATAAGTACGTTTTTCGATAGCTATCCTATATTTTTGTAGACGGGCGGGTAGTCCCTTGATATACAGGGTGGGTCACGGTCGATGGTACCTTAGACGTTTACGAAGAACGGGAAATAGGATCATTCTGAAAATTTGGTTTCTCAAATAGTTGCTCTTGGTCTATCAATCTAAAATATTTTCAGCAATGCAGCGTTGCCGCTTATACAAGAAAGTAGCAGCATCTTTGTTATTTCAAATGGGTCACCCTGTATATTACCGCATTTTTGAATTTGTCATTCTCTGATTATTTCTTCCTCATACTCCCCTATACCTATCTCTAACGGTTTTTGAGATATTGGTTATTTTCCATATTTTTTATCCAAAACACAGCTCGAATTGAATGTTTATTTCTGCGGTATTTGGATTCTTAGGAAGTTGCAATTTTGTGTTTATTTCATCAAGATCATGTACATGGATTCTGTATAGAGAAGTTGGTTCTGTGTTATACAGGGTCGTTCAAAATTCATGATCTTACTGCTAGATATGAAAAGGGTTGAAAGTGCGTTTTTTTTTAAATGGAACATCCTGTACATTATGAAATATCCTGAAAGATAACTAACCTAAATTGCCAGAATTCCGAGATAATAGCAATTTTCACTTGTAATCTCCCAAGTGCTTGAATTATTGCCGGAAATTTGAAAATTCATGTACGAGATAAATTTACGGCAATTAATTCAAGCACGAGGGGGATTCGGTAAGAAAATTTCACACCGAGAAATGAAAATCATCCAACAATTCGTAAGAAATAACTAACGATGGTTTCACCTGAACTATTTATAACCACTGAAATATTGATATGTAAAATACTTAACAAAATTGTGCTCATGTGCTCTAGTAACGACGAGTGTTGATTCAGATGACACGTGGACTTTGGATGGTGGGAGCGAGGGTTCAAATCCACGCAGTCACATTTTTTTTTTCATTTTATGAAATCGATTAGTGTTTGATTTTTATTATAATTTTCACGACGTAGGTAGGTACGTGTACAAAAAGAAAAATCGATTTTTCATTCAACGGGTGAAGAAAGAAAATATTATCTATACCATGTAAAAATGACGGCATGAAAGTTTATGATAAAAAGGATTATTAAAAATATTACAGATTTGTTAATGATTCAGATGGTCGTAGAAAAAGTATAGTGTACAATGAGCATGAAATGACCCATTTCATGCTCATTGTAAAATATACTATTGGGTACCTCGTACGAAAAGCTAGATTTCCGGACTCCGTATTGTTAGTCTCGGCTTGCTCCTCGGTTTGCAATCTATATGGTCGGTCGGGAATGTTCAGATTTCCGTTATACAATGCAATTGATGGTGCTTAAATATAGGAGCAAATCTAAGAGGAGCAAGTTTACACGAGAACAATAGGAAAATGTTAGAAAGCCAAAAAAAATCTCATTACAAAAACTTGCATTTTGGAAAATATCAAAAATTTTGAGCACTGGTAATTTTCCTAAATTCACCAAGATACTTTTTTGGCGGTCTCCATGAAACAAACAAAAAATATCATAGAAATTTTTTGGTAATATAATAGAGAGAATATTTCTAAAAACCGGAAAATAGAGATATCACCGTACTGATGAAAAGCTTCTTCAAACATTCAGTACCTCAGTATCAGCCTTACTGGTATTCCCAAACCTCAGTTTTAATTGAAAAGTCTAAATTCATTAAACATTATCGTGTTTTTTTGTAAAAATTCCAAAATAATTTTGTCCTGTTTTCACGATGGTATTTAAAACTATTACAAAATAAGATAACAATATCAATACCTAACTTATTCAACAATGTATGTATATTAAGATTCTCTATAGCATACAGCATCGAGAAAGTGAAGGATGTGCTGCAAATGATAATAATAAGAATTATATGATGGCCAATTCAAATTTTGAAAAAAGAATTCGTCCAGATGATAAAAAACATGATGCAAATTTTTCTTCAGTTAAAGATTTCATACTGGTATGTGGTTGAATACTGTGATTCCGAAATACAACCGGAGTAACTTTCTGTTGATTTTTAATTACACACCTATGCGTATTTGTTTGAGGGTAGTGTCATTATTGATCGCTTTTTGTGTTTTTGTGTATCAGCATACTTATTTTGAATATAAAAGTTCTTGTTAGAGTGACTATTTTGTGGCCTTTGAAATTTTTTCTTTAGGAATCTTTATAACTCAAACCAAAATATACACAAATAGCTCTTTTCTGAATTCCAAATACTTCTGACTAGATATGCCCCAAAATTCTATGCGAAAGATTGGTATTGGTAACCACGCGTAGAGCAAAGATTTGTTTTGAGTGCATGAAGTCAACAGTTTTCATTGATGTATAATATGGTCACATCGTCAACATCTTTATAGGATCTACATAAAACGTTATTCGACTCAAAAAAGTTGGGAGACATATTATTTGCCAGAAAACAGTTTGTCCTCGTTAGACGATGTAGTGAGTATGTTCGCACTTTTCTCATCAACTAGTATGATCGTGTCGTCAGCAACAAGTGTAAATGCAACTGTTGGAAAGTAATAGACAATGTCGTTTACATATATAAGAAATAAAGTTGGGCCTAACACTGATCCTGGTGGGACACTAGCCTGTAATAAAAACTAAAGTCATAATAAACAATTGCAGAGATATCCTTGTAGGAACTCTGCACGGAAATCAGAATAATTCAATGTTCGTCGTGGCATTAGCCAGGAAAGTAGTTGTTTTCTGAGATGGATTCTCGACCCAACTTTTCCTATTGTATAGGATATTAGCAGTGAGTAGTCCTCCGGACATCTTATGCCTTATGTCATAAGCTCATTGTGACCTACAGATTTCTTTTCCAAATTCATTTTTGTGTTAAAGTAATTGGATTCTAATGTTTTTGGTCTTTAGGATCTCTGTGAATATGATTTTGGGCAGTACTGAATTGACAATTTTTGGTACTCTCATTTTATTGAATCAACTGAAACTTTTCATTAATTTCTGTGATAGGGTTATTAAGTATTCTTTGTTCTGTCATTGTTACATTTTACTCTAAAATATGGGTTTTTCAGTTTGGTTTATCAAGACATGTCTGATTTACAAGCTCCAAAGTTCTCGGATGGGACCTACGCTAGTTAATGTGAATAGTAAATCTCAAACATCCACCCGGCTGCTTTTATTTGTCCGGATTCTGGATTTCCTGATTGGGTTAGTTCGCCGCATGGATTCCATATATTTGAGTGTTTTCTAGATCCAGCTTTTTATAAACATCCCTTTCGCTATTGAATGCCGTTCCTCTTAAATCTATCGAGTATTGGGATTTCGTTCAAAGGCATGCTGTTGCGACGGTGGATGATATTTTTTGGTTACCTTTGCGAGATTGGATCGCAGTACTTCAAAGCTAATATTTTCACTAATGCAAGTGAGGGTATGAAAAAAACAAGAATCATGCTGATTTGAAATGAAAAGAAAAATCATGCCCATAGCTCCAGTTTGAGGAACGTGTAGGAATCAATTTGGTTGTATCGGATACTGATAATAATAATAATCGTTTATTTTCCATCAGATAATTTACAAAAAATTATAGGAATAGTCATATTATTGATAAACTTGAGAGAAGAACTCTCCTTCACTATAAAAGCATTTTGCATGTAAAAAATGACTTACCCTACTTTTGAACAAATAAATATCAGTACTTCTTTTGATCATATCAGGTAAATGATTGATCATTCTCAGTCCAAGATAGTTTTGAGAGGCAGACGATATTTTGAATCTGGCGTAAAGAATATGGGACGAATCTCTGTTTCTTGTATTGACATTATGGATATTAATAAATAATAAATGAATAAAATGTTTATTAATCCTTTCAACTATCGATAATAATGAATAGGATGAGTCAATGTGAAATTTCAAAAAGTAATAAAGAACGGTGTAAACAGGGTTTCAATGATAAAGATGACGGAATACAGTATAACAATAATGACTGACATAAATTGTGAAATACGATTTCATTTCATAACTGAAAGGTGGGATTCGAATTCCTCAACAGTATGAAAACATTCTTTCACTAGGAGTTTCTTGAGTGTAGACTCCGGAGGGGAAGGGGAAACAGCCGGGGATACCGCGTTTTATATTTCATTTGGCAGACGGTTGAAAAAACGACAGCCTGCATTGATAGGAGATTTTTTGTAATAGGAGTGTTTGGGCTTGTTTGGTTTTATATTAGTTATATTCATTTCTGGTATTGTAGGAGTGTGAGTCACTGTTACTATTTACTATTCAGTAAGAAACAATGTTTGTTCTGGAATACATATACGCCCACATTTCAAATATAAAAGTTCATATTTGACAAAAAATTATCTGCATGAGAACTTCTTGGATAGATATCCTTGTTAAGCATTGGACAATTCGTTTCTGTGCAATGAATACGTTTTTGGTCATTGTGGAGTCGACCCAGAGATATACACCATACCTCAGTCTTGAGTCCTCCTGAGCATGATTTAGCAATTGATTTATTTCCATCACAAATTCACAAATAGGTACGTACGTTAAAGAATTTAATTTCAAAACTAATTATTTACAGTGAGCTTTCCAGTCCAAAAACTCGACAAACTGAATACCCAAAAATTGTATCTGGTCAACACTGCTCTGTAAAATATGATTATTAAAATCGAACGTTATTCGTGGAATTTTGTTCTGGCGATGGCGAAATTGATGAATTTGGATCTTATCAACATTGAAGAATAGATCATTATTTTCGAAGTAATGCAAGTGCAAGTACAATTGAAATCCTACATTTTTGGACTATGGTAACTTGATCAGGAGCAGACACAATCATAGAAAAGTCATCTGCATACGCAGTATAGTGAGTTCCTCGAGAGCAGTTTCAATTTGATTAACATGTATAGTAAAAATAAAATTGGTACCGGTATAGACCCTAGTGAAACACCTATATGGATAGAAACTGACTTTGAGTTGAGTAAAGTTATTCTGTACTATTTGTAGTATTCATTATAATCGTCATCGTATTCCTGGTATTTCATTATGATGATTCTCCTGAATAGTTGGTAAACTTTGATATTCAAAATGATTAACTTCTTTCTAATATTTTAAAGAGAAACATTCTCAATTGAAAATTAAATCAATACATGAATCCTTTTGAAATGGAAAAACCATACGATAAAATTGAAGTAACTTTTTTGTAATTTCTAAAAGAAAACAATTACTTCCCCGGCTAAAGCCACGCTAGACATTGAACTACATTTGATAGTTGATTATTTATTAAATGTCCAGTTTCCATTGGAGATTCTTATCTATGAATGAGATAAGGGAGAATGTTATTCAGAAGTATCACTCACAGAAAATTGCTCATTTTCTGTGAGTCATACATCTGAATAACATTCTCCCTTATCCCATTCATAGGTAAGAATCTCCAATGGAAACTGGATATTTAATAAATAATCAACTATCTGAATGAAAATGCAAATTTTCACTTTCAGATTTTTTCTCTCAAGTTATATAGGGTCTTTCTCAATATCTATCAGATTTAGTTCAATGTCCAGCGTGGCTTTAGCCGGGGAAGTAGTTGTTTTCTGTTAGATATTACAAAAAAGTAACTTCAATTTTATCGTAGGGTTTTTCCATTTCCAAAGGAGTCATGTATTGATTCAATTTTCAATTGAGAATGTTTCTCTTTAAAACATGAATCCCTTCCAAGAGAGGTTATCTTGTACAATGGAAAATAGCGACTAAAGTTTATCTTTCAGTCGCAGATGATTCCACAACTGACTTTATGAACACCCTGTTCATATTTTCAATGAAATCATCTTTCTAATAGTTTCGACGTAAGGTGCGTCGTTTTTCATTCTTTTTCCCTGAAAGATCTGCAATAAATTTATAAATATTTTACGATGTGATATTCTAGAAAAAGCGATCGTCTACGTAAATTGAGAAAGGTGCTATCAGTAATATTATTATTATTATTTAATATATTTTCGAATGTCTGTCTGCGTGTTTGTCTATTGGCCCAGAAAAATGTGTGTTAGTACTAAGGTTATATGATGTACATTATTTTTGAATTTTATGTATTATTTTTTCAATTTTAATATCATTCACTAAACCTTGTGTTCTTTGAAGCACTTTTATGTCAAATAAATATCTGGTTATCTATCTATCTATAATATCAGTAACAATGGCTCCAGAACTGATCCTTGGGGAACAACGTAATTATATTTCACAGTAAGAGACGATATTTTGTATTTATTTGAAATAAAACATTACAAAATATTAGGAGACAATTATAAAAAATTATCAGCTATAATATCCCAAGGACATTGATAACTAACGAAATAATTTTATCACAGATTTCGAAAGCACGTTATTTGATAACATCCCGACGCCGAAGGATGTTACCTAAAATAACGTGCTTGAGGAAGTTGTGATAAAATTATGAGTTATTTATCAATGTTCGAGGGATATTCGGTGAGAAAATTTTTTGCATTTCGAACAGAATTATTTATTGAACACACAGTTATTAAAAGAACAATTCGTATAATGATATTCCGTTGATCTTGCTGTATTCGCCTCGGTTACTGCATAGGTGTTTCCACGCATACTATTGATTATTTGGTTATGATGATCCTGATCAATATTCAAATAAGGTTTTATGGAATTTCCGTTATTGTGCCCAGTAATTTTCAACAATTGTTCTTGAACTCCACTCTTTGCTAGTTGACTGACTGCAGTTGCTCTATTAGAGTGATTGGTTATTTTCCTCTGTTTCGTATCCAAGCCAATTGCTTCAGCAGAAGATTTCGTCCATCCGTTGATTATATTTCTACCCAGAGGCATATTGTCGTACCAGTTATCGCTTTCTGTCGTCCAGTGACGATTTGGCCTTAAAAATAGTCTATTTATCTTGATATTTGTGCCTCGTTTTGATAATAATTTAATGAATAATCTGACAGGACAAGCATTGTTACCCCTATTTTGAACTAACCATTTGCTAGAGGCGCAGTTCTTTGAACCCCCTTGGCAAGTTTTACTGAAAATTGGATTATATTCTATCCTATCAGTTGGAGATCCATTGTTGTCCATTTCGATATGTAAATAATCAACTAAGCAAGCAGCACCTTCACCACCTCTCCAAGCCAATTCCACCGCTGCTATGTGATAAAATTTGCGTAGGAGTCCTATAGAGGTATTTTCATCCCAAAAGTTTATTATTTCCGTTGAAGTTAATGGTACTGAGCTTGTTTTGCGTTTAGTGGGATCTGTTTGTAAATTTCTTCGTGCTGCTTCGTGTGAATTCCGCGCTTGTTTGAATGCAACACTTTTAAAGGGGTCTAGCATGATATTATACTCCTTGTAATACTTTTCTTGTTATAATTTGCTTGTTATATTCCATACAGTTTTAACAGTATAGCCTCCTTAAACTCTGTGCTATCCTTTTTTCTCATATTAATCGCCCAATCCTTGAGTATTAATGCAAGTTCTTCGAGAGTACGATTTCCATCCAATTCATATTTTCTGGCGTCACAAAACTCCATAAATATTTTCCAAGTGTATTTTTTACTATTGACAGTATTTTTTGGTGTATTTTCTTCAATGATTTTGTCAATTGCCGCATCATTTTGAACACCAAAGCGAGGAAGTGACATTTTCGAAATAAATTGAATTACTGAAATGTCAAACAACTTTATTGTGTTGGTTGCTTAGCAATGTCATGACATAAGTGATAACTACCCGTGAAAACTATCCATGGGTAGTTATCAGTGTAATGATGGTTTCATTGGTTATTTCGACACACATGACTAGAAATAGACAAATTTGATTGGATAATTTTTTGAGCAAAAAATTTTCGATATAAACTCACCACTCGTTATATTGCTTACGATAATATTGCGGAAAAACATGAAACCTTTCATTGTTGAGATATTTGTTCGAAATTCTATGTACTGAAAATGGAAATAAATAGGATTTCACTGAACCGAATCGAAGTTGCAATTCAAAAAGGCCAATTCGCTAGAAAAAATCAAATAAAAAAACACGATAGGGCCACTTCTGCATTGCTTCGTCTTCTGCGAACGTTTTATTTTTTCGAGGGCTCGCTAAATACCTGAAGACACTCAGAGAAAGAAGGGAATAAACTCGACAACAAGCAATAATGGCGCGGGCTGGAGCAAGTACGATTTCTTATTACCAGCGGGCTGTCAGTTCGGTGTGAAATGGAGAAATTAGGAAGTCAGTTCGTGTTTCTCGGCGGCACGTGCCTTGGAGAATTCATACTTCCAAGACATTTAAAGTATCGACATCTCCCCATCGGATATATTGTATACGTAGGTGTATTAACTTGGTACCGGCAGTAAAAGTTTATGCTTTGTGCAATTGTATTCGCGATACTTCGATACACATTGTTCGATTTGACTTCGCCGAGTCAAACATAAAATGCGAACAAAGCGGGATTTGCATAGACGACCAGAAAAGAGTTAAGTTGTTGATACGCTTCGATTACAGAAAAGTAGTATAGAGATGGGTGACATGACTGTCTGAGTATCACCGCTCCACAATAGGTTTTTGAAATGAGACTTTTTAGACGAACAAATCAACTCCATTGTTTTCCATGTCGGAAGTGACTCAGCATTGAGGTCTATTCCTTATCGAAATATTCAGGATTGATAGACAACAGTACGTTTCATGCAATGGAATGCTTTTTCATAACTCTGATACTCATTATGGATATGAATGATGGAAATTACATTTACGTAACGAAACCTAATTTACATAAATAGTAATAACAATAATTTGGTCTAATATTACGTAATAGGCAAAGTTTAGCTAAAGAGCTATGCATTATTTATTTATTTATTTATTTACATCATTCTACAGCCAGGGCCTTTTACAGAATGAGGCAAAAAAATTTTGAGGACTTTTCGCAATACTACCCAATAAAAGAAAAGTAGAAAATCATATAGTAAAAAATATAATACATGCAGAAATTCCGTGTGTGAACTGAAAAACACTCAGTGGCAAAAAAGTTCACACACGGCACTACAGCAGTGATAGAAAGAATTTGATATATAAAAAAAAGAAGAAAAATCATGTTAGAATAGCCCGCTTAATGTCGATTGGCTTACAATGAAAAATGTCTACATTACTCTGAATTGACAAGTGGTCTCGACATATAGTATACAGAGGCGAGAAATGAAGTACATTCGTTAGTGGAGCGGGAAAGTAAAATGTAGAAATATTACGTACAGGTAGCCGAGGCACATGTAAATTTATTTTTGAGAGCAAAAATGGACAGTCAATTCGTGAGACAAGGATTTTATGCAAAAATATTATTCCTAAATACTCACGACGTTTATACAGAGAGTTAGTTGACTTGATATCTTGAGAGCAGTTGATCGTGTGGAACGATTTGGATAAACTCCATCACATCTAAAACTCATGTAGATACTTCAAAAATCGCCCCTGAATATTTTCTATGTTATTTATATAAGTGCTGTATCCAGGATTCGATACAACGCTGCCATATTCAAGTTTCGATCTCACAAGTGCATCGAAGAGGAGTAAGTGAGTTTCAGTTTCAATAAACCATTTGGAATTTCTGATAATGAAACCAAGTATTTTTAAACCGTTTTTAGCAATGGTACTTACGTGATGTGAAAATGTTAACTTTGCAGCGAAGACTATTCCTAGATCTTTGAACTCTGCCACTTTCTGCAGATGATGGCCTTTTACGGTGTAGGTGGAATCAATTGGTGTTTTTTTACGAGTATAGGTGACGACATTACACTTTTTTATATTCAGAGGTAAGGAATTGACTTCGCACCATTCATTCAATATATTTATGTCGTTCTGAAGACAGTAACTATCACCCAGAGATGTGACGAAACAGTTTACAGTAATCTGCATATAGGAGGATTTTCGAGTCAATGCCCATACAAATGTCATTTATAAAAATTATGAATAATAATGGACCAAGTACAGATCCTTGAGGGACACCAGAAGATGACTTTATTTCTACAGAGCTGAAGCCATGGTACTGAACCCTCAAACGCCTTCCGCTCAGATAAGACTCCAGGAAAAGAATGAAGTTGTTGGTCAAGCCAAATGATGAGAGTTTTCTAAGAAGTATACCTTTAATAGGTTTCAGGCCTTGGAAAAATCTGTGTAAATGACATCGACTTGAGAGGACTTGTCCAAGGCATCTGCAATGAATTGAGTGACGCATGTTAAATTACTTGTAGTTGATCGCCCCTTAATGAAACCATGCTGATTTTCTACGATCTGACATCTGACATGCTCAAATAAAACATCATATAAGACCATTTCAAACAATTTACTGAAGTTACATAGTATAACAGTCGGTCTGTAATTCTCAACCATATTTTTGTCACCTTGAAGACAGGGCAAATTTTACCATCTTTCCGTGTATTGGGAAAATGAACAGGTGCCAATGCCAAGTTGAAAATGGTAGATAGTGGTTTAGCGAATAGCACAGCCTTTCAAGAGAAACGATGGAATGCCATCGGGACCTGTTGTCATTTTTGGTTTGCATTTCTTCAGCGACTTCAGTACGTCATTTTCAGTGATTTTGGGTACAGATAAAGGTTGGTATATTAGTAAAATCGTTTGTTTCAGATTGCCGATACTTCGATGACTCAATGTAGGCAGATTCAAAAAAGGAAGCCAATCCATCGACTACTTGTTGGGGGTCAGTTAATTGGTCATCTTTATAATTCAAAGACCTAGTAATAGATGAACTGTCACGAAGATTATTCACATGCGCCCAAAACTTAGATGGCTCATTTGCTAAGTTATCTTCAGTTTTACGAATATAATTGGTATGAGCAATGGAAATATCTTTTTTTAAGTCTCTGCGAAAAGCTTTGTATTTTTCGAGGTGTTCCGCATCACCCCCTGATTTATATTTTTTCAAATAACTACTTTTTGCTTTCAATTTCCTTATATCACCTGTAAACCACAGTACCACAGTATAAGAGTAGCGAAGAAAATAAGTAAAGATTGAATGATGAAATGAATTGGTTTATCGTATACATGGACAAGCAACTAAAATAATTAGTGTTCTGATCACATATTTAATGTTGCTTTAAGTTTCCTTTTGAATGTGGATTTTGAAAATTGCATAAGATCTTTTATGATTGTACTGTAGCAACATACAGCTAAATAGGAAAAAGATTTTCTTAATATGGCTGACGAATGAAGTTGTATTTTGGATTGAGGAGGAAGTAAATGTCAAAATATGGAACAAGTATGTCTTCTACTATATAAACCTTTATTGGTAATTTGTGATGACATACACTTTTTTACTCTTTCTACATATGATTTAATATAACAATTTTTTCTTCTCCATAATTCAAATTAGCTGATGATGAACCTATTTAGGTTCGAAAAATGTACTACCTACTCTAAATAATACCGCTCAACTGACAGATAGTTGTCGCTGTTCCACCTGATGCATAGCTTTTAAGGTTGAGATTAAAATTGTGGAGATGACTTTGAGTTTTTCTGCATCGTATATCCATACCACTCCACTTTGAGATACAATGGACTTCTACCACAGGTTAAGAATTCAAAAGATTTATGACATTTGCTGAACATTCATAATATTTTTTAAAGAACCTTAGTAGTACTATACCCCTTTCGAAATCGTGTCTTGTAGTCCAAAGGAATTTGTTTCAGATATAATTAAAACTGTTAGTTGCTGTGAATACTTCTTTCAATAATTTAAGAAAAGGATGGTAAAAGACTAATTGAACGTAAATCTGAAATTTGAATAAAATGATTTCCCTTGAATCTGCGCATTTAGAAAGATTTTCCCTTAAATTGTTTATAACGCGATTGTGCAAAAATCGGACAGAAACTACATGTTATTATCTATCAGTTTCCGCAATATTGTTTGTCCAGCTTCAGATTTATAAGAATGATGAATTTTTGAAAATAGGTCTCTTTTTCGGGGTTTTCCTGGATTTTCTCAGTGAAAAATGCACCGATCTGGTAATATGAAAAAACATTTTGTAGGTTTTATAATTCTCTACAAAACTTCTATTGACTGTAAAACGATTCCTCCAATACTTTTCGAAATATGCGCAAAAAAAAACAAAAAAGTTGTAATTTTTTTCACTTTTTCTTGTTTAAAGAATTCCACAAAGCGATTTTGCTGGGGCAAAAACCGGGGTTTTCGTTCACGAACTATCTTATAAAAAGTAGTATAGGCCGTTTGCGTCTTTTATTTTGTGAGAAAATAACCTCTTATTTTCTTCTACAGCTTGGCCTATGACGGATTGACAGACACTGACATGCAGCAAGCTTTTCTACTACAACCTTTGTGTAATTCTCTGTATAGAAAAAAAAATTATTTAGTTTTGTTTGTTTCTTTTCAATTTTTTCACGACACTGACACTTTCTCCTGCTTCCACTACTCAGTACTGACAAAAATATCAAATTTTATTAGTGTTTGTTCTATAATTACAATAAATACAGATAATAGAGGTTTGCGGCATTCAGACAGATTTTTAAAATTCCAGAAAAAAGATTCTCCTCGAGCAGGATTCGAACCCACGACCTCCAGATTGCCGGTTTGGTGCTCTACCAACTGAGCTACCGAGAAGACATGTGTTCCATCTGCAAATCGGGATACTGCTTTTTCCTAGAATTTTTGGTGTTAGTAATTTCACCTACAAACTACGGCGTTTGTAGGTGTTGGTGAGTTAGTTATTAGTGGGGAACTCATTCGCTTCCAATGATCATTAAGATCCTATTTACCCTTCACACCTAGCATCGTCGACATATAGCGATATTCAGCAGGGATCAACACCTACAAACGCCGTAGTTTGTAGGTGAAATTGCTAACACCAAAAATTCTAGGAAAAAGCGGTATCCCGGTAGCTCAGTTGGTAGAGCACCAAACCGGCAATTTGGAGGTCGTGGGTTCGAATCCTGCTCCAGGAGAATCTTTTTTCTGGAATTTTAAAAATCTGTCTGAATGCCGCAAACCTCTATTATAGTTATCACAGACACAAACTCCCCATTCATTTTTCAAATACAGATAATTTTTTGATAGAACGGAATTGTTATAAGAATTAACAAACCATTACACCTTGTTTTTTTTATCAATACTGGTGGTTAAGTACACCAGTTCATTTCAATAACTGCATCCTCTGTTATTGGCTTTGCTTTATAAAATTTAGTTTAATTGGTTTTTTATTCGGATTCATTCAGTTAAATTGCACATTACCTGGGACTGCTGATGCAAATATAATGGATCTAAGAATACCCTTTCATGTTTGCATTGTCCCTTGTGGTAAATTTATGCATTAAAATTGTACTTCTATTCAGTGTTGTAAGCTGCTTTGCGCTATGAAAGAACCGCCAAAAGGTTCCGACTGATTATTTTTTATTTTGACCAGCGAAGGTATTCAGCGAACTAAATGCATGATTTGCTTTGTTCGAGTTTTTCTCAGTGCATAATTAAGCACATACAGGAGAAATAAAATGAGTAGCCCAGATGATACGTGATTATGTGTTTAGGAATAGTATATTCTGTAACAAGGTTAGAATGAAAATTCGATGCGAGTGGAAAGTTCCGAGCGCGAGCCGAAGGCGAGCGTGAGGAACCACGAGCATCACGAATTTTCATGCTAACCGAGTAGCAGACTATACTTTCTCCACGATCAAAGATAGGAAACGTGACAGCAATAATTTTGACACTTACTGAAATTTTGCCACTACGATGACAATCAACTGCGTCAAGGCTAATGTTATTATTGCTAACCAGTGTGAGAATATTATTCTATCACAAGAGAGAGAATGTAAATACATTTAAATTGCATGGGGGCAGAGGTGTTGCAGAATATTTCTTCAATCTCAAGAGAGAGAATTCAAGCATTCTGTAATCAAATTTGATTTCAGAATTGGCAAATTCTGTGATGATCGTGGAGAAAGATATTTCCAGGTATCAAAGTGCAACCGCTCTCCTCAGTTTCATTTTATTTAAGGTTCATATAAAGTCAAATATTTCGCGTTTCTGAACTGTAAGATATGTTTTTCATGCCATAGTGACAGTGATCTTTTATAATATTTCCAAATAAATTACAGTTTTCTGCTGGAATATATACCAAATATCTAACGGTCAACCCTACTGCTAATGCATTGTTGCCAAATCTCAACATTATTCGGTATTAATGGTGGTAATGTGGTTCAATGCATTACGTAGCTATATTGTCAAGGGGGTTGTGAGAGAAAAAGTGAGCCGCCATCTTCTCTCTTCTATTATTCCCTCCATTTTGAAGGGGACTAGTAACGATTGTGTCCATATACCTTCTCTACTGTTTGTAATTTGGTGGTTTATTTTTATTGTTCTACGGAATTATGAGTTCATTGTTATGTTTTTGGGTCACTTTTTCAAGGTTCTTTCTTTCTTCTCTCCTCTTTTCCAGCTCTTCGTATAGGCTTATTGTACAGTGGTCTACAAAATATTTCAGTTTTGCAGTATCTCCGTATTTTTGTGAATGTAGACTTCGCGGGCCTCATTACTGTTGATTAGCGACCTCTACAGAGCCTTGTCAGTGAATTCAGTGAAACTAACAGAACCTCTAGTTTTTTGTTGGAAACCTCGGGGAAATAATTTTTCGAGATCAGTTGAGTCCCCTCTGTGAATTTGGTGGAATTCACAGTGCCTTCATAATTTTGTTGGATGGAGACCTCGGGGACCTCGTTTTCTGAATACTGTGGGCCTCTGCTGAGTCCTGTCTACGAATTTGGCAGAACACAAAACTTATTACTTACATACTTCTTCAATTGTGTCCGAGGACTCCAAGGCTTTAGACGGACCAATCCAACATCCAACTGATGAACTGACAAACCCCTATCGACATAACTTTCATTTTCGAAAAATTAAACAAATTACATCGGTTACCGTTGTTTAGAACTATTGGCAACGCTGTACAGTAAATATGACAATAACAATAATTCTGTGCAATACCTTGTGGACAGTAACAGAACTAGTTTTGTCTTTTCGTTCATATACTACAGAGGAATCACTTACTGGAGCGATTTACCGTTTTTCGACCCAACTTTTCCTATTGTATAGGATATTAGCAATGAGCAGTCCTCCGGACATCTTATGCCTCTAACCGTTTTTTGTCAGAGGTTTTGAAAATCATTGTTAAAAATTTAAATCGTTTGATTTTATGTCTGAAAAATAGTATGAATAGTTCCTCAATGTTCAGTCTTCTAAATTTCATATAAATATCACTTGCAAAAGCGATTCTTCTCAACTGTCTATGATTTTATAACAAGATTTTCAGAATTTTTTCAAATTGTCAGGTAACATTGAAGTTGAAAACTCTTCTTTTACTTTGACATTTATATGTCATGATATCTGAAATGGAATCTGTGAATGGTTTTTGGAAAAACTCAAAAAAAAACTCTAAAAATTAGGTTTTTATGTTTTTCCTCGAAAACTAATTTTCTTCTACATGTCTCTAATTATTCAATTTGAATGCCAAAATAAATCGAATTTTTTAAAGAATTTTTAACCTTGCCATTAATTTTTTCATGGGTTTATATGAACCTTAAATCATTTTACATCATCGAATAGTTTTTCTGTAATCGATTATACCTACTGGAATAATCATACAGTTGCATGGATCATATTATGTTCTTGAGTTGTACAAACATTGCAGAAGAAAACGGTGGTTCAATAATTTTCGATTAACCAATCAAAAATGCGTATTTTAGCGAGTGGAATAATTAATAGTGTACCGGCAATTATTGAAATAGACTTCACTTATAATTTTTCAGTTGCAAGTCAGGTAAATCCAAGAGAAAAATGTATCACATAAAATCCAAAAAAAAATCATAATCTTAAATGTTTCAAACTACAAGGAACACTTCTGATAATTTGAATAAAATAAACAAAATGAACTATTTCAATAGGAAGACTGAAACATTCTAGAAAATATCTATTACAAGAAATAAACTAACGGTAAAACAAAACGAAAACCAAGACTCTTCGAATTTAAACTGGTAACCCATAATACAACGGTCAAGAATTATCATCCACATAATCCACATAATATACAGTCCATTTCGTTCCTAATTCTTTGATATCTCGAAAGCCATAACTAGTGCTAGGAAACCAAGACCTAATAAATCTTCTCAACACCATGACCAAGACTTGATTGACTTTCGAGACCAAAAGAAAATTAATGAACTTAAATCTTCTCAATTTTAAGAAAAATCTGTTGAAAAATGTTATGGCATTTTATTTCAATTATTTATTTTTCATATGGTAGGTTTTTGATTTTTGTTCACTCCAAATCGAAAATACATTTTTCAAATTCAGTATTGCAGTTTACAACAAATATGTGTATGTTGTAAGGTCGCAGTGGTCCATACCTCGTACTATTGAAGACAGAAAAAAAATTGATAGTTATTTGGTATCAATTTGAAATTAGTGGAAATATTTTTGATACTGCGTTGTTGTCACTTCCAGCTAAACTTGGCAACGATATTTTATTTTAAATAAATCATCCTGTATATTGATGCATACCTATTTGAATTTCAGGTTGAATATTGTATTAATATTCTATACCTATCTTCATCAGTTTTCGAAATAGTGACAAGTGAAACGTGAGATTTTTGCAATTTTCGACAGCCTATTACCGCAGCTTTAATAACTCACCTTGTATATGGGTTATATTTGAAAATACCACATAGAAGGTAGATAACATATTTATATATTTAAAAACATTGAATAATTCAAATTTCTAGACGCATCTTGATCCAAGACCAAGACTATCAAGACCAAGACTATCAAGACCAAGACTGAACCAGTTTCCTCTTGGTCTTGAAACATCAAGACCAGTACCAAGACCATTACCAAGACCAATACTACATTTATTTTTCAAGATCAAGACTGATCAGTCTTGGTCTTGAGAAGCCCTAGCCATAACATATAGAGAAAAAATTTAAATGAAAAACTTTTTCAATTACTGAAGTTGCTCATTTTAAAAATATTTCCATCATTACTGGGTGTTTTATGAAAGCGGGACGATTCAGATACTAGTGTTTTAAATGAAACACGCTGTATATTTTATTGTAAATTTACTTTACATTGCTGTCAGAAAAGTTCAAATCGGTTGAAGCGTTGCCAAGTTATAATTGAAAAACATATTTTTACCACTATTGAAGAGTCATGTTGAATTGAGTAAAATATTTTTGGCACACAGTAGTAGCAAGGTCTCACGTACCAATACAGTGATTTTGAGATATGTTCCTTCACAGGGTGCTCAAATTTGGATGTTGAATTTTGTCAAATTCAAACGACATTCAATCGAAATTTTCAAATGGTACTGTATATTCGAAAGTTATTCCGAAATCTGTCGCCTTTTCATCGCTGGAAAAAAATCAAAATTGGTGGGGCGCTGCCAAAATTTGAGTTATTTCCTTTTTTTACCACTGTTTCAAGGTAATTTGTAAGTTATAGTTCTCTCATTTATTTCTATTGTGGAAATATCTACGTTATAATACAATTTCTAGATCTACACTTCATGTATTTTTACGATATTTTTACATGCTCTTGAAATTTGAATTTGAAACAATCAAGTTAATAAAGTGGGTTTTGAAAAATTGATCCGATTCTTTGCTGACCATGAATTAATTTTTTGAAATACACTTGCATTATTTGTGTCCTGTCTAACATCGCTACAATCAAGCATACTTTGAATTTATTTTAAATTTTGCTAAATTCCCACCAGAAACCATTGTAGTAATAGAATATTTGTTTGTTTGTATTGTTGAAGTTGCCAAATTAAACATATTTTGTGTTGAGATGTTTATTTGAAGACAGTATTCCAAAAAAATAATGTTCGAGGTTGAGATAAAAGAAAAACAAATACCAATGAACGAATTGAAGCAAATAAAAAAAATTGTTGAACAAATTGTTATTATCGTCAACCGATTGCACCCCTACGCGCAACCCTCGAAAAACTTCAAGAGACTTGTGTGAGCTAGGGAAGACGCAGCCTTACCTTTTAACGTGTGATGCCATGCACGAGACCGATGACCATGCGAGGCTTTAAACCCTCGACCCTTCGCTCCAAAGGCGAACGTTCTACCAGCCCATAAAAGACTATATCTATTACAGAAGTTGTTCAAAATGGCTTCCATTCTGATTGATATAAGGTTAAAGTCGTATTCTAAAATTTTTCCTCACGTTGAACAACATGATCGCTGTTATACTTCGAAATACATTCCGAATTCTTTCTTTCATGTCTTCATGGTGCGATCATATTATGTGGGGTGCTTTTTAGGGTAAGAGAGTCAATTGATAACTCAAAATCGGTTCGTCGTATCGATTTTAAACAAGGACAAGATTCTAGAGGATGTTCGATTCTAGGTACGTGCTGTAATGGAAATTGAAATTTCAATCCACTTTTCCACAAAAAAATCTCAAGAAAGTCCCTAAGATGCAGTTACTTTGAAGAAATTGTTTGGGTAGATGAATGAATAATTTCAAAAAAAAACATTACAGCACTTACATAGATCAACGTTCTACCTTTCTTTCGATACCAAATTCATTTCGATTTGATACGAACGAACGAACGAAGTCAATATACAGAGTTATGCCGAAAAAACAAAAATAACGGGTTTTTTGACATAACTCTGGACATTGACCTCGTACGCGGGACAAACTTGGCAGAAGGTATGTTCAGCACCATATCTACCGAAATATGAAACCAGCAAACGGTAACAAACTGACTGGTTTCCAAACTCCACCCCCCCTCCTTGACCTTGACCTGGAAAAATTCTACAAATACATCCAGGCGACTTGGGACAACACCAAGAATGCTATTTCATGCCCAGCAGACGGTTTCCGGACCTGTCACTGAACCATATAGGCAGCTCTTTAATTATCATGGTCTCTTAACATCAAACACTTTAAATATTCAAAACTGAATTAAATGAAAGTGTCAACAAAACGTTCAATTTTTTGTTCAAGGCTAACTGAGATGATATGACGTACTTATAGGAAACAATTTTGAATATTTATGCGCCACTACAGATGATCAGTTTGCCAATATCAAATTTATGATCCATGTGTGCGCGAATATTTCAAGTATTATTCAGTGTATAATCGTGCTCAGTGGATTTTTTACGAGACAATGGTTGTCGCCCCGAACTAGAGAATGTTTTTAAAATAGAAACACTTTGAATTGGGTTCAACTGTTTCAAAGGCCCAGACTACTGTTTTGAGGGTCTTAAAACCACTGGTCTCACAATCGAACCAAATAAAGGAACCATGCCATTGAATCAATCGGCCCCTTTACAAGAATTATACACTTTGTATTGTTTCTAATAATACTTTTTTTTTCAGGTCAGTATCGATGCCAAGTCGACCTAGCAACCATCAGTGTTGGTAAGGATATTAAGCAACATTTATCCATTCTAACAACTGCATGAAATTATATTTTTTTGTATGTCTGTCAAATAATTCTGATGGGATTTTAAAATCATTCTTCGAAGTAACTAAGTGACTGCAAATAAATAAATAATTTTTCCATGACAAAACATCTATTTTTATATAACTTTTTTCATCAAGGCATAAAATAATATGTTACTCTTGACTACACAACATGAAAAGTCGCAGTATTTGCTTGGCAGAACAAATAGATGAGGCAAAACAAATACAATTATTTCAGTTTTATTAAATTCATATTTTCAATGCTGCAGTGTAAATATTACAGAAATTTTAGTTTCCAATTTTTGAACGTTATGTAATTGAATCACAATCACCGTCATCTAGGAATTTTCAGATAATTGTTATTTGATATTTAAGTTAGTACAGGAAACAGGTGAAGGAAAGGCGGTCGTGTTGATTTCTGATAAACAAACGCCCTTTGAAGATATACAGTGTGTCAATTTGAAAACGTACCACCCCGAATATTTCAGCCCCCGCAGAAAATCTAAAAATATCCAAAAACACGTCAAATTTATTTTTATGGGGGTCATTTTGTATGATCGTTTTCATTCAAATTACGCCAACCCTGAAGCGGGGGTGGAAACAACCCCTAAAATCTTGAATGGAAAGGGGGGTCGAGTGATACCTCATTTTCAAGACCTTTTCAAAAATACTACATACTTGATATTTCTTTCGAGTTCCTTTGGAGATAGCAGGTGTAAACTCTAAAAATGTTTTGGTAACACGTATTTACAATCAAACTAAGTAAAATAACAAAAAGAATTTTATTTCATAAAATTTTCGAAATTTCGACTATTACTTTGTGAACAGTAATAAAGTAAACTCTTCTTTAACGCTATGAAAAACTTCTACCAGAATTTCTCTATTCACAGCTTCTCTCTCTTCAAATCTTCCAAATCTCGAGGTTATATTTTGCTTACAATCGATTTTAGATGCACCTATCGGAAAAAATCTAGAGGCTCTAAGTCGGGTGATTGTGGTGGCCGACAACAATCATAGCGTGTTAGAGGAAACATTCGAATTTTTTCCACAAGCTGACCTGGTCAAGTCTGAAGTCATTATTTATGAAGATTGGCAGTGACGATAGTGAACTATTTCAGCACTGGCTACCAAGACTCACACTATGTGATTTTATCAATCTCTTATGAGCGAAGGGCACTCATTCGCAGTTTTGAGACCACATTTAGTTGTATTTGAGTTCATTGTTTTTTCTTCAAGTGAAGCTATTTCACGTTTTTAAATAATTTTTTTTGTACATACAAAGTAGTTTCATAAGAACACGGAATATTCTTGATTTCCAATCGTCATATAATTTTTTTTTGGTTTAATATCTTATTCAAAAGTCACTGCAGTTCCCAAATTTACATTAATGCGTTAAATCATTTGTACAAAAAAAGACGTTAGAGAAAAAACGAAGAATTAAAACCGATGACAGTTTCATCGAGGTAAGTTTACTCTTGAATTGATTCTCTTCGACCAATCCATTTACCAATAAATTCATCAATGAGCCACTGTCCAACAAGATGGAGATCCACCATCTTGTTGGAAGTAATTATGATTTTCTTGCAAAATCATATTACCATCCAAATGTTTTTTATTTTCCAAAGAATATGTTAAAAACGGGTCTATTTTTTCAAATAGATTCAAATAGAGCTCACCAGATAGATTTTCCTGAACGGATAAAGGTCTAATAATAGCATTTTCAAGAATTTGAATTTCTCTAGATACTGTATATCACCTTCCCTAAGAAGGTACGAATTTTCATCACTCCTGTATCGGCAATTTTGTTTGTACATGCCCATTTGAAAAAATGTTCACTCGTCAGTAATTATTGTGCAAAATATTCTGGTTGGCATTCATCAGATCCGTCATTGTTTCACAATGTTCAATCCTGTTGAAATCATTGTTGAAAAGCTGCCGTAGATTTATAGGGGTTGAATTTATTCTGTTGTGTAAGACATTCCTACTTCAGGTGCCACAAGTGAAGTGGTCGTTTCTGCAAGTTGTACAAAAAGTAATTAACTTTTCACATTGATGTTTTGAAATGACGTTTTTCACATTGACATAACAACAACAAATTATGAAATTTCAGTCCTCAGTGTCAAAAATTTGTTGTGTAAAATAGTGTTCACACTTCAATAAAGAACTGAAATTATTATCATTTATGTGGAAAGTCGAAGATGCGCTAGAAGAACGAGAGCAATGTTTAATGAACGATATCCGAATAATAATTTAATTCATAAATATGTCTTGGAATTGGTGGCCAAGTTTAATGAAACTGGTTCCGTTGCTAATAAAAAAAGAAGGAATCGACGCATTTTGGATGAAGCTGCACAAATATAAGTTTTAGGCTCATTCGCTGCAGAACCGACCACTTCACTTCGTAGTATGGCACACGAAATAGGAATGTCTCACCAAACAGTAAGGCAAGCACTTAAATTACATAAATTCCACTCATACAAAATGAAGATTCTCCAGCAACTTTTTGACGATGATGTCGACAGAAGGATTGAATTTTGTGAAACAATGACGGATCTGATAAATGTCAACTAGAATATTTTGCAAAATATCACCTTTACTGATGAGACCCGCTAATAACATCAACTTTGGAAAATCAACTAGATGCGGCTGGTAATATGGTTTTGGAAGAAAATCTTATTTACTTCCAGCACGACGGAGCTCCACCACACTACTTTCTTGCAGTTAGACAGTGCAGAAAGAGGAGCAATTGAATGGCCATCAAGATCACCCGACTTGGCGCCTCTAGATTTCTTCTTATGGGGCTATCTGAAATCGGTTGTTTATAAAACACCACCTCGAGATTTGGAAGATTTGAAGGGAAGGATAAAAGCTGCGTGTAGAGAAATTCAGGTAGAAGTTTTTCGGAAAGTTAGAGAAGAGTTTGAGAGCAGACTGTATTACTGTTTACAAAATAATGGACAACATTTTGAACATTTGTCATTTGTCTTTTTGTTATTTTGTTTATGTTTGGTTGCAAAACACTGTTTCCTAAACCTTTTTAGAGTGTCCACCTGATATCTCCAAAAGTACTGGATAGAAATATCAAGTATGTAGTATTTTTGAATAGGTAATTGAACGGTCTTCAAAACGAGGTATCACTCGACCCCCCTTTCTATTTAAGATTTTAGGGGTTGTTTCCACCCCCGCTTCAGGGTTGACGTGATTTGAATGAAAACTATCCTACAAAATGTCCCCCATAAAAATAAATTTTACGTGTTTTTGCATATTTTTAGATTTTCTGCGGGGGCTGAAATATTCGGGGTGGTACGTTTTCAAATTGACACACTGTATGTAAATAATATATCGACAATTATGTTAAACAGAAGATAAAATATCTTCTCTACAACCGCTTACCAAATAGGACATAGAGGTTTTTCCCCCACAAAATAAAAGACGCAAATGACCTATACTAATTTTTATAAAATAGTTCGTTAATGAAAACACCAGTTTTCGCCCCAGCAAAATCGCTTTGTGGAATTTTTTAAACAAGCAATAGTGAAAAAATAACAATTTTTTCGGTTTTTTGCAAATATCTCAAAGATTATTCATAGAATCGTTTACTGTCAATGGAACTTTTGTAGAAATTTATAAAACCTATACAAAATGGTTTTTTATACGCCCAGATCGGTGCATTTTCACTGAGAAAATCCGGGTGAACATCGAAAAAGAAACCATTCTTCAAAAATTCATAATTTTTATAAATCTGTAGGTGGACAAACAATATTGCAGAGACTGACAGATAGTAACATGTGGTTCAACTGTGCGCAAGATGGTTTCTATCCGATATGTAGTTTTTACACAATCGCGTAATAAACAATTTAAGGGCAAATCTTTCTAAATGCGCCGATTTGAGGGAAATTATCTTATTCAGATTCTGTAAACGGCATATGGAAGTAGAGAAAAATATCTACTATTTGTATATTTTGGATGTTCTCCTGAGAGGTGCGAAATGTGTTGAAAATGTCACTGAAAGTTGATCATAACGCTTCAAAGTCACCCGAAGTCGAACTGAAGTTAATACGAGCGACTTCGGGTGCACTTTAAAGCATTTACAGTAACGTCCAGTGACATTTTCAACACATTTAACACTTCTCAGGGGAAAATCCAAAATATACCAATTGTAGATTTTGATCTTTACTTTCATATGCCGTTTACAGAATTTTAATAAGATGATTTCCCTTAAATCGGCGCATTTAGAAAGATTTGCCCTTAAATTGTTTATAATGCGTTTGTGCAAAAACGGATAGAAACCATCTTGCGCACAGTTGAACCACATGTTATTATCTATCAGTTTCCGCAATATTGTTTGTCTACCTTCAGATTTTTTTAATTTTGACTTTTTGAAAAACTGTCTCTTTTTCGAGGTTTTCCCGGATTTTCTCAGTGAAAAATGCACCGATCTGGGCGTATAAAAAACCATTTTGTAGGTTTTATGAATTTCTACAAAAGTTCCATTGACTGTAAAACGATTCCTTGAATAATCTTTGAGATATTTCCAAAAAACAAAAAAGTTGTAATTTTTTTCACTATTTCCTTTTTAAAAACTCCACAAAGCGATTTTTATGGGGTGAAAACTGAGGTTTTCATTAACGAACTATCTTATTGAAAGTAGTTTAGTCCGTTTGCGTATTTTATTTTGTGAAATAAGAGCAACTTATTTTTATCTACAGCTTGGCCTAAAAGTAACTTTTGACGCTTTCAGAGCTCAATGCAAATTGACGTTTTTCCAGATATGTCATTTTGTGACAGCTTGTTGCTCTAGAGCAGAAATATTGAAAAAACGCTCGATCTCCACACCTTTTGTTGAAAACGAATAGTGCGTCATTCTTATTTCATTTCTAAATAACAGAATTTCCTATGGCAGTAAAAAATGTGTCGGAATTTTTACACAGAAAATTGTTGTTCACAGAATAAACAAGCTTCTCCCGATAAATAGATTCGATAAAACCCGGAGACAGAAAGCTGTGAAATTATCCACTTAGCACGAAGCCAACTGCTAGTGGAGAATTTAGCGGTTGAATCCTATTAAAAATTATTTGAGCTACTGCAGCGAATGTAGCGATTAAAAATAATCGTTGGAAAACCTCAGCTGCCGTTTTTCTCTGACGATTACGAGCTGAAAATTGAAACATTCCAAAACGACGAAGAGACCGTTTATGTTACGAATTACCAACTATCGTGTCCGGTCGTTTTTATTTTTTAGGCGAAATTTTATTGTTGTAAGTAAGCTTGTTCCAGCTGGTGCATGCAGTTTCTGGTGGAAAGATCTCCGTAATGAATTTTTGTCATTGTTGTTTTATAAGTAGGAAAAATAATTGTTTGTATAAAGATGTCACTAGGCTTGGGATATATTTTCAAATTTGATTTGTGCGAATACAACATTTAGAAAACAATTTTATACATTTTCGTGCATCAGTAAAATATTACATTTATCTTCACAGTATTTGCAAGTTGAACAATGTGAGGAAAAATATTCACTGACGTTATACAGGGTGTTATTTAAGTACGTGGCCAAACTTAAAGGGGTGATTCTTTGAGAGATTCTAAGACGAAAAGTTCATATGAACATAGGCCCGATAATGCTTCGTTTTCAAGATACAGGGTGTCAAAATTTTTAAAAGAAATTGTTTTTGTCGTAAATCTCTTAATAACCCTTCAACCGATTTTATTGAAATTTGGCAGTGTTATTGAAGGTAGTAAAGGGCGAATTTAACCCTAACTATATCAAAATTATCATGTCCAGTGGCGTCCCGGAAGGCACTGTAACCAATATTTTTAACAGAAAACATGTGCGCCACTTATTTTTTTGCAATTTTTTTATTTGTTTCACATTGAGCAACTGAAATTACAACTTTTTTATATCTAGAATTTTTTTCGTATCTTGCTTTGTTTTTGAGAAAAAACATAAAAATCACTTCATTGCACGTCCCTGGCACAACACAATAAAAAATTGTTTTTATAGGGTTTTTAATGATTACAGGTGAATCTGTTATGCTTAAAAATTGTTTGTTTCATTTGGCCAGTGCGTGCATAGTGGTAACGCCGGAAATGCCAAAGCAACATCAAACAAGAAACACCCTTTATTAAAACCACACTGAAACAAAAATGCTAGGCAATTTGTTTCTGTAAGAATACATTCAATAATAACTAACACAAAACTTACAATAGTTGCTCAAAATGTCCTCCTTCAACTTCAATGCAAGCATTAACTCGTCTTAACATCGATTCCCGAACACGTTGAAATATTTCCGGCGTATGTCTTATCTGATCACATGAATCCCGAATTCGTTGGATTAATTCTTCTTCAGTGTTGAATGGAGTTTTATAAACGAGGGACTTTATATGTCCCCAAAGGAAAAAATCCAAGGGATTTAAATCCGGTGACCTGGGCGGCCATGACTGTGGACCTGCGCGACCGATCCAGTTTTCTCCATAAGTTTCATCCAGAAATTGACGTGCTACTATGCTGAAGTGAGGTGGAGCCCCATCGTGCATGAACCACATTGCTTCTCTTACTGCCAGTGGGACATTTTCTAGTAGTACAGGTAATACACATTCCAAAAAATGACGATACTCTTGACCATTTAATCTCGGGAGTAAAAAATGAGGTCCAATGAGATAATTTCCAACAATACCAACCCAGTCATTCACGGAAAACTGCTGTTGATAATTATTTTCCATAACCGCATGGGGATTTTCTTCTGCCCAGATATGGTTGTTATGAAAGTTCATAATTGAATTGTGGGAAAAACACGCTTCATCGGTAAATAATATACTGGATGAAAATGTCGGAGATGCAACCTGTTGTTGCAAAAGCCACGTAGTATAAACAACTCGCTTGGGAAAATCCGCAGGAAATAACGCTTGAACACGCTGTATGTGGTAAGGATACAGTTGGTACTCTTTCAAAATATTCCATACAGTAAAGTGAGAAATGTTTAATTGTTGTGCAATTTTGCGTGTGCTTGTATCGGGGCAACGCTCAACTTCATGTAAAACTTCTTCCTCCAGCGCCACTGTTCGTACCGTTGCAGGTCTCCCAATAAGAGCAGCCGACCTTTGAAGGGTGCCTGATTCGCACAGCCTTTCATGTATTCTCACAAATGTTTGCCTATTTGGAACATTTCGATGAGGATATCTTTCTTGATAAATGCGTCTAGCCGCTCTGGTATTGCCTTGGGCCATTCCATAGACAGAATGCATATCGGCCATTTGGGAGTTTGTAAACCGAACCATTTTCAGATATCAGTAACAAATTTTATATCTCAATACTCTTGAAAACACTTCAAATAATTACTATCAAATAATTACGTATGTACTGTTTCAATTTGTGACAGCTATGAAGTTAAATTTGTTTGAACATTTGTTGTTCCTTCCATGGCCCTCTTACTTTAGTTTCAAAACACTGCAGTAATACAAAACAACATTATTTGTTTCATCGAAAACAGGTAATATGAGCGAAAAAAATTAAAAGATGACTTCCATGTAATATTAATTGTTTAATCATAAATAAAAATGTCTTTATTGCATGTCCATGGACAACAATGAGCCCATTTTGCAGCACGAGCAGAAGCCAAGAGCCGAAGGCAAGTGATGCAATTCATACATACATATATTTTTTTTTTTTCATTGCATTAATTTTGATAGAAAATTCTAAGACTAGAATAGAGTATTGATATGAAAAAATATTAGTAAGACCCCAGTTTTTGATGGTTTAGTAGTTGAAATGTTTTATTGTGTTGTCACAGGGATGTGCAATGAAGTGATTTTTATGTTTTTTCTCAAAAACAAAGCAAGATACGAAAAAAATTCTAGATATAAAAAAGTTGTAATTTCAGTTGCTCAATGTGAAACAAATACAAAAATTGCAAAAAAATCAGTGGCGCACATGTTTTCTGTCAAAAATATTGGTTACAGTGCCTTCCGGGACGCCACTGGACATGATGATTTTGATATAGTTGGGGTTAAATTCGCCCTTTACGACCTTCAATAACACTGCCAAATTTCAATAAAATCGGTTGAAGGGTTATTAAGATATTTACGACAAAAACGATTTCTTTTAAAAATTTTGACACCCTGTATCTTGAAAACGAAGCATTACCGGACCTATGTTTATACGAACTTTTCGTCTTAGAATCACTCAAAGAATCACCCCTTTAAGTTCGGCCACGTACTTAAATAACACCCTGTATATACAATGGATATCGCGTAATATACAGGGTCCTGCAACAAGGGCGCGGTCTTCCATATCTCCATTATGGTAATAGAAAGATGGATGATTTTATCAACAGAATAATATTATTGTCTGTGCTCTACAATATGGAAATGATAGAACTTACACAGTGTGTTCAGTTTTTTCTGGGCGGGTCCCAACTTTTTTTTTAAATGTGAACCTGCATTTTCGCTTTTTACATAATAAATAAAAGGTACTTTATAGAGGTAGTTTTTTCGGAAATATTGACGGTTTTCGAGATTTTTAGCATGCCAGCTTTTTTTTCGTAAAATTGGTCACTCATCATATTTAAAATCATAAAGTTGTGCAAAGTCCCATTAAAATTCATTTCTGGTCAAATAATGTACATTGGTGACTCTCTCAAACAATATATCTAAAATCGACCTGTGATATACAGTGTGCGAAAAACAGCTTGCCAGACATTGTAAATAAGAACGTGCAAAATCTTCTTTATTTCAAATGGAACACCCGGTATATTATCGATCCGTAAGAAGCGCCAACAAAGGCTCTACAAATTTCATGAAATATTCTCTATGGTTAAAATCAATAGTTTTTTTCAAAACGCTTTTTTTCGAAAAATGAAAATTCTTTCTATTCCTTCGCCAGAATTTTAATGAACGACCTTTTTATGGCGAAACCACTGATAAGGACGTACAAAAGATTTCTTGTTTCAATTATGTACATTTCATATAACGTGGCCAAACAATTTTTTCATTTTTGTATAATAATTATGTAGTCTCACATTTTTCTAAATGGAAAACCTATTTTTTTTTATTTGATGCAGAATTTTACACACAAATCTCGTGCAATATAAAACAAAACATGATTATAGAAAATAAACTTTGAATATTACTAATAATTATTATTTATTGTACAAGTATTTTATATATCATTTTATTTGCGCAAGAATGTTTAAACGCGAGAGCGAAGCTCGAGCGTTTAAATTTCTTAAGCAAATAAAATGTATCTAAAACACGCATGCAATACAACGTTTTATTCACAATTACATTCATTTAGAATCAGAATCGCGGAAATTTTTCATCACAAAATGATTTGACGTTTTGCTCTGACATCGGCTGTCACTTCCTCAAAAATCATTGAAATAACATACAAAAATATCGGGAGGTGTTGAATGGTTGCTATGTATTTTCGATTGTTTATCGACTCCATTTGTAAAAATTCGTGAAGCTGGTGAAAATAAGTAAAATGTGATTGATATTCAAGATTGTATTTT
Source organism: Chrysolina oricalcia (assembly GCA_944452925.2). Lineage (NCBI taxonomy): Eukaryota > Metazoa > Arthropoda > Insecta > Coleoptera > Chrysomelidae > Chrysolina > Chrysolina oricalcia. The sequence goes on from OX101812.2 coordinate 65,223,354, forward strand.
TCATTATTCCACTAGTGGATAAAGTGGTACTTTATACGGTTCATAAGTGTGGATAAAACTTCAATTATAAGGTGATTGTGGATAAATCAACTTATTTCAGGTTATGGTGAATATTCATTAATTATAAGTTCTGGGCTTAAGCTCCAGATAGTTATTTAAATTGTCAACTTGCAAATAACAAAACTGTAACAAGAAAAGATTAAATAATGCTAAAATTACACTTTTACAAAATATGTTCAACATGTCTTCTATTTTCTTGAATGCTGAGCTGAATTATATGTTTGAGATACCGTTCCATCCTGCACAAGACAGCTAGTGTAATGATGCAAAAAGCATTCGTTATTCTAAGTCGCATATTTTCGGATGAAGTTGGTGGTTCAACGAAACAATATTTTTTATGTATCCCCATAAGAAAAAAATCTAGTTTTGTTAAATCTGGTGATATAGCGGGCCACCTGACAGGTTCATTCCGTCCTATCCATTTATTGGGAAATACCTCATTTAAATGATCTCTCACTTCTGCCGAATAGTGAGTTTCATGTTGTGACCACATTCTATGGCGAAGATCAAGAGGAATATCTTCCAACAAACCTAGAAAATCATTTTGTAGAAAATTGAGATACATTGCTCCACTCAGATGTCCCTCAGAAAAGTATGGCCCAATTACATTTTCGATTCCTCCCCATACATTTATAGACCACCCATGTCGATAATCCACCTGCCTCAATAAGTGGGGATTTTCTGTCGAATACTAATGATAATTATGTCGATTTACAAATCCATTTTATTCGAAGAATTATTTCCATGGACCCATTACAAAATCTCAATCTTTTTTCAAAATCTGCCTGAAGTAGTTCCTGACGTAATTGAACATGGGATGGATGAAAACGATGCTTCTTCAAAACTCGTTGCACTGATCTCTCACTTATATCCACTATTTGACCTATCTGCCGTTGACTCCTACGAGGATATTCTTCAACAGCAAGAAGAACTCTCAATTCATTATCCTCATTAGTGGCTGGTTTGATGCGCCCATGTTAAGAATAATTGATACATCCAGTTTGAACAAATCTAGTCAAGACCTTTCGGAATGATATTTCATCTGGATGCCTTCTATCTGGATACTGTTGAAAATAAATTCTACTTACAAATGAACAATTCCGTTCTGATACACCTAATATGAAAATCATATCAACCAAATCAGTTTTGAAAACAACATTTTGATTAAATAGGATCGATACTTCTTGATATTGCAACATTCTCTAAAGATTTCAATTGGTACACTGGCATTTCAATACCTATACAAATTGGCAGGCAAATATTTGTACCTGCCAAACTGATGGATTTTCAAAAAATCATTTATTCGGTTTTCCTTGTTATCTTCCAAAAGAGTAATTGTAGGCATGAAGCGATAATTTGAAGAAGTGGTTAGACAAAAACTATGCCTCAAATGAAGGAATTAGAAGGTGTTTCATTACGAAAAATGTGTTACTAACATAGATCGCAGTCATCAAATATGGAGTTTGTAGTTCTTTAAAATTATGGCGAAGGAATAGGAAGAATTTCCATCTTTCGAAAAATAAAGCATTTTAACCACATGAAATATACAATGAAATCTGTAGAGCCTTTCTCTGCGCTTCTTATGGATCGATAATATACCGGCTGTTTCATTTAACATAAAGATTCTGCACATTTTTATTTACAATGTTTGGCAAGCTGTTTTTTGCACCCCGTATACCACAGGTCGATTTTAGATGTATCGTTCGAGAGAGTCACCAACGTAAAGTTGTGTGCATAAAAAAGTCGTACAAGGTACAACACTAATTGAGACATTGCACTAATTGCACTAGAGAAATGTTAAAAGCGCGTTACTGAAAATATAGTTAGAATTTTTACACTACTGTTGCACTACGGTTGCCCTCAGCGTTGAGGAGCAGGTTTACCTCTTTTGCTCAGAAAAGTTGTAGAAAAAAGATTTGAATATAAAAAATACCAAAAGTTCACTGTAAAAAAAGTTAGGGCAAATTACTAGTTATTTATGCAACAAGTTCAATAAACAATTTTTGCACGAGTTGCATACAACATTTTTTCTACGTTCATGCAAAAAGCAAAAAATGATTTATTGAGGTGCGGCACTAGGTGTAGGAAAATGAAAAGCGCAACTTGAATACTTTATTATTAATATCGATTTGCATTAAAACAGGAACTAATACGTTACGAACAATTTAACTCAAACTTTATTTTTACAATCAATGTTGAAAGTGAATGAACAATTGGTGCAATTTTCAATATGAATATTTCGTAGTGAAGTACCTATTGCCAATCTCACAGAATATCTGCTAAATATGTAGTAGGTTTAAACGTTTATGTTTGTCATGATGACAGCACGTTGAAGTAGAATGACAGATGAGTGCAATAAAAACTTCATTGCACTAGTGCAATAAAGAACTTCTTTTTCCACTGAATATAGTTCAATAAAGTTTTGCTTCTCTAAGTGCTCTAAGTGCTTCATAAAAATTAATACCAAATTTTGAGTTTTCACCTCAAAATAACCCCGTCCACCAAATTTTGTGCAAAAAATTAATTTTTCGTGCAATCGCACGCGAAGTCAGTATTTCGCGTTCTCAGCACAGTCCGCGAAATTTAATTTCGCGGCCGTTACCCATAGCAACGGCCGCGAAACCAAACGTCACTTTCAATTTGTCACACCAATCTTTAAACTCGCCGTAACATTTTTCGTACTGCCGTTTATATTTTTCGGGTATTAAAACGGAAAGCGCCGTTGTAAATTCGGCGCTTTCCGTTTTTCCGCTTTTGAGTTCAGGAGGAGTGGAAGGTACTGAAATATCGCTATCAGTATCAGACATTTTGCGTTTTGACAAGAACTGTCAAAATATTTTGTATTTATTGAAACATATCATTTCCATAGCACACGGTGATATTGTTAAATAAATTGAACTGCTGTTGATTTTAGAGCAATAATATATTTATTTACAACTATCTATTTTAATAATTTTAACGATTGCACGAAAAATAGTGTGTATGCCATGGCCGCGAAACTTTTTAACGACCTCAAGATTATCTTGCCTCGGCCGCAAGCGGCCTCGGCGATAACTGTTCTTTCGGTAAGTTAAAAAGGTATTTCGCGGCCTTAGCATACAAATGACTATTTTGCAAAAGTTACATATTCAAAATAATTGAAAATAAAATTTCAACTTCCACACCCTGTATCTCCGAAACGAAAAAATTGCTAACACATGTTCATATGAACTTTTTATCTTAAAATTAGTCAAAGAGTTACCTCTTGAATTTGAAACAAGTACTTAATGTACACCGTGTACACATCATATGCGTTTAGGAAGTTTGTATTATTATAAGGTATCTGCAATAAGTAATATGTTGTTATAATATATTTTTTCTACATTCATGCAAAAAGCAAAACTTTATTGAACTATATTTAGTGGAAAAAGAAGTTCTTTATTGCACTAGTGCAATAAAGTTTTTATTGCACTCATCTGTCATTCTACTTCAACGTGCTGTCATCATGACAAACATAAACGTTTAAACCTACTACATATTTAGCAGATATTCTGTGAGATTGGCAATAGGTACTTCACTACGAAATATTCATATTGAAAATTGCACCAATTGTTCATTCACTTTCAACATTGAGGGTAAAAATAAAGTTTGAGTTAAATTGTTCGTAACGTATTAGTTCCTGTTTCAATGCAGATCGATGTTAATAATAAAGTATTCAAGTTGCGCTTTTAATTCTCCTACACCTAGTGCCGCACCTCAATAAATCATTTTTTGCTTTTTGCATGAACGTAGAAAAAATGTTGTATACAACTCGTGCAAAAATTGTTTATTGCACTCGACGTGTTGTCCAACTCGGCCTAACGGCCTCGTCGGACAATTTCACGTCGAGTGCAATAAACATTCACTTTTTGCACTTGTTGCATAAATAACTAATAATATGTGTAATGCTTTTCCATCTTCTCTCTCTCTCTCTCTCTCTCTCTCTCTCTCTCAGATTTCTTGGCCTTTGCTTCCAATATGGCGCATTTGGCCATTTTTCCATTTTAATCCAATCTTTAAATTTCAAATTCGAAAACATTTCCTATTTTGCCTCCTACTATAATTTTTTGGAAATGTCGTTGGTTCCATCCCATCTAGGTCACTTTATTCATTTAATTTTTTGATGTATTTATCGATTCTCCAAATTTCGCAATTTTACAGGGTGGAATACTCTGTATATTGGTACAAGTTATGGGCTTGTGAGTGAATTTTTCATTTCCTGGAAAACCCATAATTTTTGTTTTTGTTATTTTTGTTAACCGGCTGCATCCCTGCGAGCAACCCTCAAAAATCCTCGAGAGACTTGTGCGAGCTAGGAAGACCCTTCCTTTTAACGTATGATGCCATGCACGAGACCGGCAACCACGCTGGGAATCGAACCCACGACCCTATGATTGATAGGCGGACCACGACCCATAGGTTGAAATAGAAGACATAATTTTGCATTCATCAAATTCATTGAGTTGAAAAGTGGAAAGTTATCATATCTATTCAATTCATCGAGTCTTCCCGTTTACCAACGCGTACCGTACTACTGATTTTTTCAGCCCGAAGCAGCAGCTCAGTATACATGTATTGATCGTTCTTTAATTATCTTCATCAACTTCCACTTCATTTTCACCAGTCAGGATCTAATTGTATTTACTTCTGTTAAACAAATGTCGTTTCGTACTTTTTGTGTCGTTACAGCAATACGATTAATTCGATAGGGGAAACCGGAGAACCAACTCCCTTATGCAAAAAAAACTCGATCAATTCAAGCGTGCTGTAGTTAAATCGAAGTTCGTCCAGGATATATCATTAATATGTTGAGTTGATCAATTTTAGGTGTTTGGATATATTGACTACATGTGTTTTCTGCACATTGTTTCGGAAAGTGAATGAATGGTCTTTTATCACATAGAGTTTTTAGGATATCGTCTCAAATTTCAATAGTGATTATATCACCGCCACTCAACAATTATTAATCAGAATAATCAAGTCATGAAATTTGGATCAGAAACTATTTTCACTATTCACAGAAAATTTTTTGTACGTTTATTTTCAGTTTTTATGTTTTTGTTTTCATTTTACGAAAATTTGAAGGTGTGGTTCATTTCAGTCATATGGAAATGGTTTGTAGATCTTCATTGGTGAACGATAGTGTACCACAGGGCTCAATTCTGGGCCGTATGTTTTTTTGTTGGATCCCAATGAAATAGATAATATTTCAGACAGCCTATGCTGATGACACATCACTTATCATGTCTAATAGGGATGATCCAATACTATAGGAAATTACTGTGATGACCTATATGAAGTTAGCGAGACAACTTCGAAAAATTTGATAACGGATTATTCCATAATTTGCCGCCTTTTTGTCGCTCCTTAGTTGTGGTGAAAAAAAAAAGTCTCTTTTTTTTTAAATAAGCGGTGTTTCGCTAACTTCAAATGAAGTAAGCGAAACAATTTCTATTTTTTCACAGTTCTGGAGTATCTGTAATTTACAGCCATTTTGTCGCTAATTGGTTGCGGGGGAAAAATGAGTCGTTGTTTTTTTTAAATATGCGATGTTTCGCTAACTTCATATGATGTTAGCGAAACAACTTCCGTAATTCCTTTTATTTCACAGTTCTGAAGTATACGTAATTTGCCGCCTTTTGTCGCTAATTAGTGGCGGAAAAAAAAATTTGTCGCTCTTTTTTTATTGAATATGCGATGTTTCGATTACCGTGTATCTCTTCGAACCAATGAAAATTAATCATGATTTTGGCCTCACTTATTGTGATGTTGAGAATTTATTTCATTGAAAAATGATCCATTGATCTCATTTTTGGTGAAATTTGATTTTGTAGTATCCATTCAATCCCATTCAATCCCGTGGAAATAACGAAATAAATGTTTCTGGATAATATTATTTTTTTGCTGTTTTTTTCATAGAAGAATATTGAAAAATGAAGTGTGGGATACGTTGAATATGGAAATTGATTTTGTAATATCCATTTGACCCCACCCAACCCTCTTGAAATAATGAAATGAATGTTACTGGCTTTTAATATCTTACTGGGGTTGTTTTTTGCGAATAATATTGAAAAATTAAGTGTTTGAATACGTTGATTGTGAAAATTGATTTTGTAGCAATGATTTCTCTCTCTCTTATTTCTAGGTCGAAAGGGGACAGATACAAAATCAATTTTTACTTTAAAATTATTCCACACCTAATTGTTCAATATTCTTCGATAAAAAACCTAGCAAAATAATAATAATATTATCCAGAAACATTTATTTCGTTATTTCCACATTAATTCGATAGTTTCCTCTGTATCTACTGTGCTTTGGAGAAAAATGGGTTTTTATCTTTCCAACATGATTACATGAAAATATTTCACCAACACGAACGTGAAATAAACGTCATAAAATTAATACCCATACGCTGCTGCGACACCGAGCACGATTTTATCGAAGCGTAGCGCTGCCTCTTGCTGGCGATGCCTCTTGCTGGCGATGCCGTCTTGCAAGTTTCACTCCAGTATATAATCATTATGTTCTCATAATTTTGAATAAAAGTTAATTTTAATGTGAGTACTTTTGATGTTCCACCATTCTGTTTCTATTCTTATATAATTTTCATGGTATTGTTGGTTAATTTGAGGGAAATGGAAACATCATGAAAGTTGTTTCTCAACATCCATGTGTATTTATTAAACATCGCATATTTTTTTCTGCACAAATTATAAATTACTGAAAACTACAAAATAAGGATCCATCAAAAACTTTAACTTACTTATGTTATTTTTAAGTTTTTAGTTCTACTTGTCAAGTCCTTTCATTTGGTACCCCTATTCAGGGGATTGAAAAACAAAGTAATCCGCCATTTTGTGGTGGCGGCCATCTGTGATTTGTTTTTTTTTTTCATGTAGAACTGTATTTCTACTTGTTCAGACCTTTCATTTGATACCTATATTGAGGGGGTTGAACAAAATATGTCATCCGCCATTTTGGGGCGGCGCGGCGGCCACCTTGGATTTGAAATTTTTATGGTGTACTGTATTCTACTAGTTCAGCCCTTTCATTTGATACCTGTATTGAGAAGGTTGAAAAAAATATGTAGATCGCCATTTTGCGGCGGCGGCTATTCTGGATTTACAATGATACTGAATATACATACCTAATTGTATTGTCATCAGAACTAAAGATATGCACCAAATTTTAGATCAATCGCTCAACAGGAAGTGGGTAAATTTTCAATTATTAGTTTTAAAGAGAAAGATTCTCAATTGAAAATTGAATCAATACATGACTCCTCTGGAAATGAAAAAACAGAGGAGTCATGTACTGATTCAATTTTCAATTGAGAATGTTCCTCTTTAAAACATGAATCCCTTCCAAGAGAGGTTATCTTGTACGATGGAAAACAGCGACTAAATTCCAACTTTCAGTCGCAGATGATTCCACAACTGACTTTATGAACATCCTGTTCATATTTTCAATGAATTCAATTATTAGATTTGACCCACACAAACAAACAAAACTGTAAGCTGAGAAAACCGTTTAAAATAATAAAAAACGACAGAAGTTGTCCCGCTAACGTCATATAAGGTTAGAAAAACATTGCATTTTTTTTTAAGAAAGGAGAGACGAATAATATTTTCTTACCACAACAATGATGGACTCAAGAATTCTAGAAAACACTGATAAAAGGCGAAATGGTCTATAATTCGTTATATCAATTTTAGTACCATTCCTAGCGACGGCTTTATAATTTCCATCTTCAGAGAATCTGGAAAATTTCCAAAGACAAGTTTATCAGATGGGTGAGAACTGATTTCGAAATTGCGATACAATATTCAACTATTCTTATCGCAATAAACAAAAGACTTTTTCTTTTTCAACCGTTTCACAACCATTTCAACTTCATACTCAGTACAGGTCTAAAGAATCCCTATCCACAGTGATAAAAGTTGATTTTTCTGAAATAATATGCTGCAGTGTGCTTGGAACTACCATTTTCGTTGAAGGAAACTTCAATACCTACAATCGAAGCTCCTTACCTCAAATGACCCCACGTTGGGCGCCAAATTTTGTCCTCAGCTTTACCATATTTCTTTTATATTTAATTAACAGGTAGTTATTAGGTTCACTTTTGTATCTAACTATGTTATATAATCTTGGAAGTTAATCTTCACCCTCTTTCAATTGCCCGAAAAATCTGAAATTTGCCAGACATATCAAGCACCAATGATAATATAAGAATTTCATAATAATAATGTTATAATGATAATAATGATGACAATTTTGTTATCTAACTATCTTCTATATATGCTTCTACGGAGGCAGATTTCCAGTCACCGTGACGTTTGATGGATGTAATGTTGCCCCCTGCATTGGCCAGAAGACTTACAGAGCTTCTTCTGTAACAGTGATTGGTGTAGCTCTTATTGATGTCTTTTCCAAGCCATTTTGCAATCAAGCTGGGAATTTCTTCTATTTTATTCATCCCCACATGTTTGTTAATACATTTTCCTCTAGAATATTTCAAAAATAATCTGTTACTTTTTGTATGAGGCAGCCGCAGTGCTCTATACATGCGGTATATCTCAATATAATCAGAATTTGAAGCAGTAAACGTTCTTGCGCAATAGGTCTTCGTATCACGTATTTCAACAATCAATATAGATCTAGCATCTTCAATAATTCTTCACGGTGACAAGCACCGCTGATACCCAAAATTAGGACAACCTATAAATAAAAAGTATTGAAATTACTACTAATCTTACAAAATTATGATCATATCTTCCCCTTATGAAGTAAATTTCTTTCGTTATCAGCATCTTGATTAAATTTATTGATATCATCCCTTGATAAAACTTTAGATTTCCTTCCTCGGTATCCGACGCTTTTGTTCTTAATGAGCGGGACCAATTTTGAAAATATCCTCATATCAATATTTTCCTTAACATTCAATGTACTTTTCAACATTGCGTAGACACTTTATAATTAGCTATAAGCACATTTTCAAAAACTTTTTTTACATGTTTCTTGTCGCACCATTCACGAAATTGGTCATGTGTTTTCTCATATATTGTCTTGGATTTGGCCGGTAACATATTATATACTATTGCATTTGCTTTCTCAGATATATCTGATGTTGTATCACTACCACTATCATAATCAACATCCATCTTCTCGAAAATAACTTGAAATTTAACTACGAGAAAACAAAGTCAAACAAGCGGCGTGCCAACAAACCGTGTCTGTATTAACGACAGAAAGACCACTGGATGCTATGAAATTGTATTGGAAGTATTGATAACATTAAAGATAACATGTATGCAAAAGAGAAGTATTATTTAGTTATTTTGGACTTATTTTTTTTCAAACATGAAAAATTTTTTAATACGATTTTACTGAAAACATTCAATAATATTTTTCAAGACTACAGTCAACATGTAATGGAAGTATTTATTTTTAACATACGTGGCCAAACTTAAAGGGGTGATTCTTTGAGTGATTCTAAGACGAAAAGTTCATATAAACATAGGTCCGGTAATGCTTCGTTTTCAAGATACAGGGTGTCAAAAATTTTAAAAGAAATCGTTTTTGTCGTAAATATCTTAATAACCCTTCAACCGATTTCATTGAAATTTGGCAGTGTTATTGAAGGTCGTAAAGGGCGAATTTAACCCTAACTATATCAAAATTATCATGTCCAGTGGCGTCCCGGAAAGCACTGTAACCAATATTTTTGACAGAAAACATGTGCGCCACTGATTTTTGTATTCGTTTCACATTGAGCAACTGAAATTACATTTTTTTTATATCTAGAATTTTTTTCGTATCTTGCTTTGTTTTTGAGAAAAAACAGAAAAATCACTTCATTGCACATCCCTGTGACAACACAATAAAACATTTCAACTACTAAACCATCAAAAACTGGGGTCTTACTAATATATCAATACCCTATTCTAGTCTTAGAATTTTCTATCAAAATTAATGCAATGAAAAAAAAAAAAAAAAGTATGTATGAATTGCAGCACTTGCCTTCGGCTCTTGGCTTCGGCTCGTGCTGCAAAATGGGCTCATTGTTGTCCATGGACATGCAATAAAGACATTTTTATTTATGATTAAACAATTAATATTACATGGAAGTCATCTTTTAATTTTTTTCGCTCATATTACCTGTTTTCGATGAAACAAATAATGTTGTTATGTATTACTGCAGTGTTTTGAAACTAAAGTAAGAGCGCCATGGAAGGAACAACAAATGTTCAAACAAATGTAACTTCATAACTGTCACAAATTGAAACGGTACATACGTAATTATTTGATAGTAATTATTTGAAGTGTTTTCAAGATTTTGAGATATAAAATTTGTTACTGATATCTGATAATGGTTCGGTTTACAAACTCGGAAATGGCCGATATGCATTTTGTCTATGGAATGGCCCAAGGCAATTCCAGAGCGGCTAGACGCATTTATCAAGAAAGATATCCTCATCGAAATGTTCCAAATAGGCAAACATTTGTGAGAATACATGAAAAGTTGTGCGAATCAGTCACCTTTCAAAGGTCGGCTGCCCTTATTGGGAGACCTGCAACGGTAAGAACAGTGGCGCTGGAGGAAGAAGTTTTACATGAAGTTGAGCGTTGCCCCGATACAAGCACACACAAAATTGCACAACAATTAAACATTTCTCACTTTACTGTATGGAAGATTTTGAAAGAGTACCAACTGTATCCTTACCACATACAGCGTGTTCAAGCGTTATTTCCTGCGGATTTTCCCAAGCGAGTTGTTTATACTACGTGGCTTTTGCAACAACAGGTTGCATCTCCGACATTTTTATCCAGTATATTATTTACCGATGAAGCGTGTTTTTCCCACAATTCAATTATGAACTTTCATAACAACCATATCTGGGCAGAAGAAAATCCCCATGCGGTTATAGAAAATAATTATCAACAGCAGTTTTCCGTGAATGTCTGGGTTGGACCTCATTTTTTACCCCCGAGATTAAATGGTCAAGAGTATCGTCATTTTTTGGAATTTGTATTACCTGTACTACTAGAAAATGTCCCACTGTCTGTAAGAGGAGCAATGCGGTTCATGCACGATGGGGCTCCACCTCACTTCAGCATAGTAGCACGTCAATTTCTGGATGAAACTTATGGAGAAAACTGGATCGGTCGCGCAGGTCCACAGTCATGGCCGCCCAGGTCACCGGATTTAAATCCCTTGGATTTTTTCCTTTGGGGACATTTAAAGTCCCTCGTTTATAAAACTCCAGTCAACACTGAAGAAGAATTATTCCAACGAATACGGGATTCATGTGATCAGATAAGACATACGCCGGAAATATTTCAACGGGAATCGATGTTAAGACGAGTTAATGCTTGCATTGAAGTTGAAGGAGTACATTTTGAGCAACTATTGTAAGTTTGGTGTTAGTTATTATTGAATGTATTCTTACAGAAACAAATTGCCTAGGTACCATTTTTGTTTCTGTGTGGTTTTAATAAAGGGTGTTTCTTGTTTGATGTTGCTTTGGCATTTCCGGCGTTACCACTATGCACGCACTGGCCAAATGTAACAAACAATTTTTAAGCATAACAGATTCACCTGTAATCATTAAAAACCCAATAAAAACAATTTTTTAGTGTGTTGTGCCAGGGACGTGCAATGAAGTGATTTTTCTGTTTTTTCTCAAAAACAAAGCAAGATACGAAAAAAATTCTAGATATAAAAAAGTTGTAATTTCAATTGCTCAATGGGAAACAAGTACAAAAATTGCAAAAAAATCAGTGGCGCACATGTTTTCTGTCATAAATATAGGTTACAGTGCCTTCCGGGACGCCACTGGACATGATAATTTTGATATATATAAATTGGCCCTGTACGACCTTCAATAACACTGCCAAATTTCAATAAAATCGGTTGAAGGGTTATTAAGATATTTACGATAAAAACGATTTCTTTTAAAAATTTTGACACCCTGTATCTTGAAAACGAAGCATTACCGGACCTATGTTTATATGAACTTTTCGTCTTAGGATCACTCAAAGAATCACCCCTTTAAGTTTGGCCACGTACTTAAATAACACCCTGTATAGCAGATGATGTAAATTCACATTCACAGTTGTACAAAAAATGTTGTTTGTATTTCGTGTATAAAATTCGTGTTTTCATGGCACATTCGAGAGAAGTTTTGGCCTTGACCTGTGGTCTCGGCCATTGAAAAACCACTCATTTCACGAACTTAATACAAAAATAACTGATTTATCATATTGCTATTTTTTTCAGTCAATCAATTTGATATCCTAAAATAGCTTTATTGTTTCGATTAAAAAGCTTTCGAACGAATATATTTTGCATTTAGTCCATATTTGCGACAATTTGTGTCGACTCGTTTGCAAAAAAGGCGCCGGTTTCAGTTTCTCGCAAGCAACATGGACATAAATTGAAGGAGACAGCTTTATAAATACGAGTATCAGTTACGTCTTGTTCCTCTTTTTGTTTCGTTCTGTTGAATGCTTTCCAACCACTATCAAATTAAATAGCGCTCTTCGGGCTGTGCCAAATTACAAATCGAAAAATAAGGAAGCGTATGTTCTGTGATTCACTGTAAATGTACACTTTCCATCTGTTGCAGTTTTTATTGGGTGTCTGATTAACTCGGCTGTCACTTCATGAAGATCCATTGTAATTTTTCAAACTATAGAGAAAACAATTCGATCTTCACAAATATCATGACTTGGTTATCTAACACAGTAGGTTCTTCAACTGACTATATAATAAGCTAATCAATAAAATGAGAACTACCTTATCCAGTTAGGTGGTAATTATTGTTGCGAAGCTGCGGGCGATGCCGGCGATGCCCGGCCGCGGGTGTACGTCTTTGCGCTTGCACCGAGAAGAATCTGGACGATTCGATGAATCTGGACGATTCGATGGAAAATTTCATGAGCCTTCGGAGAAGAGACAGTTGGATATAAAAAGAACTATGCAGACGGACAGTCAGAGCGAAGTGAAAGTCGAAATAAATAGTTCCGTGATTATTGTGTTATTGAATCATTGTATTTCGTTAAATAAACTATTTTAAAGTGAATTAGAGTTTAAACATACAACATTATCATTAGCGAGAGTACAACCCCTATTTTATCTACATTAATATAATGACATTAAAGATTAAGGGCCGGTTGTTCAGTCCAGGTAAAATCCAAAGATTTATCAAACTTGGATTGGAATTGAATCCTAGGTTACCGTCAAATGTGTTGTTCAGTTGAAATTCGACCAATGATAATGAAACCCAAGATTCTGTAGTTCATCTGAACCATTTCAGGGAAAAGAAGAAGATTTTACTAATTCATGTCAAATATAACCAAGCATATTCCTTTCGTAGTTTCTAGTTTCCTACTTCCCTGTAATTATTTAGATAGAAAATGGAATCATTGAAAGCGCCTCAAACAATAATAAAGAATGAAATTCATGAACAAACCATCCTATCTGATGGTTCTTTCAAAGTAAATATGATGATTCGTTCCAGATATATATGTAAATATTCTATTTTTATGTCCTGGTTCCCACGAAAAGGAATATCTTGTAATGAGATGTGCCATGGTAATTTTTGGTGTATGTTATGTCACCAGAAACTAATTTTCAGTAATGAAATCATCACAAAAATTCCTGATAGTATCAGATTGCATAATGCACTTACCAATTAGTTTTATTAGCTATTTCATGAGAAACTATGTTCCCAATAATTTTCACTATATATTTTGGTATTCTAAACCTATACAGGGTGAGTCAGGCTGAACGCCTCGGACTCTCGTGGCCATATGGTATTTTTTTTCAGTAAACGGCCTGGGGGAGTACATGTATGTCGATCTGAAGCACATTTTAAAAATAATGATTTATACAAGGTGTTTGAAATAAGCGTGACATATATCAAAGTTATGTTTTTTTTAATGGAACACCCTCTATTTTCTTATATTTTTTAATTCTTTGAGAAAAAATAAGCTGACTTTGCTAAAGTCTATACCTAACTCTCTCCATTTATGAGATATTCAACTTTTTCTCAAAATGTAACGTTGTCAAAAAAATTCAATATCATTGCAATTATCCACTGCATGTATACGAAATTTTTACCGGTCACTCTTATCCCTTTCAGCTAGGTACTGCAACTTCAGACGACGATCAATATTATACAGTGTGTTTTATATTGTCAGGAACACTTACCGCATATTTGAACTCCAATAACTTTGTTATTTCAAATGGAACACCCTATATTTTTCCACGTAACAATATTCACCTTTTCATTCCCTTTAAAACCATATAATATTTCCCTATAGCTAAATGTGGTGCTTCAGAAGTTATCGAAGCATTTTCAAAATCCGATGAACTTTTTGCATTGACATTATTTCATCAAGTAGGCTGATGCCGTGGATACTTGAGTAATGCGTTCAACTGTGTTCAATTGCGTTGTTCCAAGCGGGCTTCTGACAAATAGCGTCATATTTTGTCATAAGTTTGTGTTGAAATCGTTTTGTTCAAGTGTTCTCAAATTTGAGGAGTAAAATGAAAAGTTTCACACTTCAAGAAAGAATCAATATGATAATAACCATTGGAAAGTGTTACGAAAATTGCTTATTAGCGTCGAGGGTTTATGCACAAAAATACCCAGATCAAGAGCATCCTGATAAAAAAGTATTCGAAAGATTATTAGCCAGATTTCGAGAAACAGGTAGTATCGAGTACACTGTTCGAGAGCTATCGAAACCAGTTACTGGGAATGAGGAACATAATTTCGAAGTTTTACAACATGTGATTGAAGATCCCAATACCAGTACCAGAGCCATTGCAAATGCCACAGGTATAAGTCAATCGAGCGTTAGCAGAATTATTAGAAAACACAAATATCATCCATACCACATTCACCTGCACTAACATTTGTATGGAAGGTACTTTGAACGCAGGATAGATTTCTGTTTATGGTATCTTGAACGAGTTGGCGAAGTTGAGAATATTTTATTCACTGACGAATCAACATTCCATAACAATGGTCTGGTGAATCGACATAATTTTCATTATTATGACACCGAAAACAGACATTTATTTCGAACCGTCGATTGCCAGAACCGGTGGACTGTTAACTCATTCGGTGGAATCATAGGAGACACCATAATTGGTCCTTATTTCTTTGACGGGCATCTGGATGGAAGGAAATTTGTAAGATCCATGAAAAGAGATTTTTGGAATCTTCTGGAAAATATTCCTTTGAATTTGAGTGAGAAGATTTGGCTACAATTAGATGGTGCTCCGGCACATTTCAAACGTGTTGTCAGGAACTATCTGGACAGAAAATTTCCAGATCAATGGATAGGGAGAGGTGGTCCTTATAACTGGCCAGCAAGATCCCTTGATCTTACACCTTTGGTCTTTTTTTATGGGGATTTATCAAGAATATTGTTTACAGTACACCACCCACTACTCCTGATGATATGAAAGTAAGGATTAGAAATGCCTTCCAAACAGTAACTCCAATTATGTTGAACAATGTCAGAAGCTCATTCGAAAAAAGAATTAGATGCTGTATTGAAGTAGATGGTGGTCACGTCGAACATTCCTTATGATTTTTTAAATCTTCACTTAAACTTTAATTGCTAAATATTGTTTTTTTTTAACCAGTAACCCCAAAATTAGTAGATACAGATGGAGAGTGTTACGAAAATTGCTTATTAGCGTCGAGGGTTTATGCACAAAAATACCCAGATCAAGAGCATCCTGATCAAAATGTATTCGAAAGATTATTAGCAAGATTTCGAGAAACAGGTAGTATCGAGTACACTGTTCGAGAGCTATCGAAACCAGTTACTGGGAATGAGGAACACAATTTCGAAGTTTTATAACATGTGATTGAAGATCCCAATGCCAGTACCAGAGCCATTGCAAATGCCACAGGTATAAGTCAATCGAGCGTTAGCAGAATTATTAGAAAACACAAATATCATCCATACCACATTCAGCTGCATCAACAATTGTATGGAAGGGACTTTGAACGCAGGATAGATTTCTGTTTATGGTATCTTGAACGAGTTGGCGAAGATATGAACAATTTTGAGAATATTTTATTCACTGACGAATCAACATTCCATAACAATGGTCTGGTGAATCGACATAATTTCCATTATTATGACACCGAAAACAGACATTCATTTCGAACCGTCGATCGCCAGAACCGGTCGAGTGTTAACTCATTCGGTGGAATCATAGAAGACACCATAATTGGTCCTTATTTCTTTGACGGGCATCTGGATGGAAGGAAATTTTTAAGATTCATGAAAAGAGATTTTTGGAATCTTCTGGAAAATATTCCTTTGAATTTGAGAGAGAAGATGTGGCTACAATTAGATGGTGCTCCGGCACATTTCAAACGTGTTGTCAGGAACTATCTAGACAGAAAATTTCCGTATCAATGGATAGGGAGAGGTGGTCCTTATAACTGGCCAGCAAGATCCCCCGACTTTTTTTTATGGGGATATATCAAGAATATTGTTCACAGTACGCCACCCACTACTCCTGATGATATGAAAGTGAGGATTAGAAATGCCTTCCAAACAGTAACTCAAAATATGTTGAACAATGTCAGAAGCTCATTCGAAAAAAGAATTAGATGCTGTATTGAAGTAGATGGTGGTCACGTCGAACATTCAAATATTGTTTTTTTTAACCAGTAACCCCAAAATTAGTAGATACAGATGGACCGATATAACAAATGCTACAAAGAAAATCAACTGTTAGTAGAGAGTGTTCAAATTCAATTTACTAAAGATAATGGAGAACTACTTTTTTCAGTATTGGACATCAGCCGGTTGATGGAATTTTATTATTTTGAAACTTATATTGGTTTACAAAAAGGCTTTGAAAACTCCTGAAGCACCATATGTAGGTATAGGGACATATTACATGGTTCGAAAGAAAATGAAATGGTGAATCTTTTCACGTGGAAAAATACAAGGTGTTCCATTTGAAATAACAAAGTTATTGGAGTTCAAATATGCGGTAGGTGTTCCTGACAATATAAAACACACTGTATAATATTGATCGTCGTCTGAAGTTGCAGTAACTAGCTGAAAGGGATAAGAGTGACCGGTAAAAATTTCGAACACATGCAGTGGATAATTGCAATGATATTGAATTTTTTTGACAACGTTACATTTTGAGAAAAAGTTGAATGGAGAGAGTTATGTATAGGGAAACTTTGGCAAAGTCAGCTTATTTTTTCACAAAGAATTAAAAAATTTAAGAAAATACAGGGTGTTTCATTAAAAAAAATAACTTTGATATGTCACGCTTATTCCAAACACCTTGTATAAAAATCATTATTTTTAAAATTTGCTTCAGATCGACATACATGTACTTCCCCAGGCCGTTTACTGAAAAAAAATACCATATGGCCACGAGAGTCCGAGGCGTTCAGCCTGACTCACCCTGTATACTTTCAAATTCCTTGTGACTATTTCACGAAGTGATTTTCACGTAATCTATAAGTACGAGGTGTCCTAACAGGAATTCAATGATATCTTCATCATCAAATTCATCGTCATGAGCATTTTTGTGAAGTGATTTCTGATTATTTTTCAAAACTATTTCATATGGCAATACTTCTGTTACATCAGTCAGTCAGTTATGTCAAACCTTTGTTGAGTGCTTCATCCACCGATTTTGATGGTTTAGCGAAACCTGGAATAAAACCAAGATTCAAGTTCTGATAATGCAGTGAACAACTCAATAAACTAAGATTCACATAAAACTGCAAATTGTCTCTGACTGAACAACCGGCCCTAAGACCAAAATTATAAGTATTTCTACTTCTCAGTTTCAATGTCATGTAATTCATAAACATTGTGGAACTTTCATAAACATCATATGAGTTATATGAATAAGAAAACGCATTCAACAAATTCAAATCATGTTTTAGAAGAAAGTCGTACTTTTAATGAAGAATTAAAAATTTCACATATCATAGTAAATCAAGGATTGAAACTAAATCATCTGGAATCATTGGCAGTTAATAAATTCTAGAAATTCAAACATACTACTTCAACTCCAGTTGAATAACTCACAATCGTTGAATGTATTTCCTCAGGTAATGCCTCCTGTGACAATTAGCTATATTTTAATTTAAAACCTAAAATAATTATCAGATTTAGTAGCAAAATGAACAACATAGAAACATAAAATGGTTTAAGGCTTTCGCGGCCGAAGTTTTCACTATTTTCATTCGAGAAATCAAAGAACTAGAAAGCTATTTTAAGCGGTACTTATTACTGAAATGCGAAACAACATGAACGTATACAACACCTCTGAACATGCGCATATCATCAACAATATCGCCAGTATACGTACAGTCCCACAATAGAAGCAAAAATTCATCAATTTTCAGATTCTCAGGAGCATAATATTAACTTTTTGGATATTGTCCATAAGAGAATAAGTGGAGTACATACCAAACTGATGGACTTGAGGTACAAACTCCGAGTTCAAAAAAGCTTGGTTGGAAACACTGTTGTCATCAGCATGTATAATTACTGTGACGGTATTTGAGTTCAGAGCCGGCCTTGCAACCCTTGGGGATTAGATTATCTTTGTATGAGATGAATCATGAAATAAAATTGATTCTGTGGATTGTAAAAATATACAGTGAAATAAGATGTCATCATTTTGCTCGATTACAATCAGAAAGTGTAAGGGTAACTGAAAAGGATGTAAATGTTGTTCAATCCATTTTTGTTTTGGTTTATGTAGACTGGATCCATCAAATTATTTGTAGTTTGAGGTTGATTCCTTTTTGTATGTACTTCCTTGGATAATGTTCAATGCTCAAAACTGGTCAAAACTTTAATAGACAATAGAGTAATGTTTGTAATGACACAATTTTCAGTATCATCCATCCTATCCTAAGTTTAATGGTGAGGAGACAGTGTTTAGAAATCGAATAATTTAGGTTTACCCAAGATATGTTCTTTGATTTTACTTTTATTTTTATCAGATATTTCTCTCTGGAAAAGTGGTAGCAGATTATTAAATTTTGGGCCATAGAAAAAACATTATTCGTGTGCGTTTTCTTAGTTTACAGTAATTTCAAATTTATTCGTTAAAATACTCTCTATTTCTTCAATATTCCATAGGAGATACTCAGAAATATAAGATGCGTGTATTGAATTCTTATGTCAGTTCAAATTTGTTCTGTGTATTTTTCTTAATATTATTTTTAGTATTATCATAGTAATCATTCTACTAGTACCTCTAAAGTAAACCAGTAGTATATTTTGTTTATCATGCAATATATTCCTTAGTGCGTAGATCATAAGTCTAAGCCTCTCCATGAAACCTGTTCTGCCCATCTCATATGATAGTCTTTCATGAATCCCAAATGATCCAAAGAATTTGTTTTTTTCATTCCTGGACACGTGAGTTTTCAGCAATTTCAAAACTAACATTACTATTGTTGTATTAACATATCACGCAATAATATTGCATTGTCCCCCATTTCTGAGCTATGTTCAAAGTTAGTTTGAAATCGATTGCAAAATTTGTACCTCACAGAAGATTATTATCATTATTATGTTATAATTATTATATAACATATCATGCAATTTTATTATCATCCAGTTCTGAGCTATGTTTGAAGTTAGTTTAAAATAAATATTATTACTATATTCCATTATATGCAATAATATTGTCATGTTCAAAATTTCAAGTCTGTAGCTCATCGGGAAGTTTGGTTAAAATAGATGGCGCAGCAATTATACCAAAACGACGAATATTATTCAACGATATTGCATTGCCATCCAATTCTGAGCTGTTTGAAGTAAGTTTGAAATCGATTGCAAAATTTGTACCTAAGCGACAACTGTTATTATTATATTTCAACAGTATGCAATAATTGCAATTTATTCGCGACCTTTCTGATGATGACTGTAGAGTAGTTTTTGGGATTTAGGTCTCAGATTAAAGAAAACGATATTTCTTAAAATCCGACGTATCGTCAATTTATTTTGACATCTTCAGGGCACTGTAAGATAAATGGGAATGTTACAATTTTATAAACAGTAACAGAAGAAAAAAACAATTATTGATATAATTATATAAAGTAATTTCTTTTCTTTTTGGACATTACTATTATTATTCCAGAAACAACAACTGAATATTGTTAAGGTGACGGATAATCAGTAAACTTGTTCATAAAGAAAAGTATTTCTACTTACGTAAGAGGAGTTTTCCGTGTTAAAAAATAATAAGGTTGTCCACAATGATGGTTGGTGGTGGAAATTACTTTATATAATTATATTAATAATTGTTTTTTTTTCTTCATTACTGTTTATAAAATTGTAACATTCCCATTTATCTTACAGTGCCCTGAAGATGTCAAAATAAATTGACGAAACGTCTGCTTTCAAGAAATATCGTTTTCTTTAATCTGAGACCTAAATCCAAAAAACTACTCTACAGTCAGTATGCAATAATATTGCATTGTCATCCAAATCAGAGCTGAAATTTCGAGTCTCAAGCTCATCGGGAAATTACCTAGTTTGAAATCGAATGCAAAATTTGTTTCTCGCAAACATGATTGCTATCAACATATTATGCTATCGCATTGTCATTCAGTCCTGAGCTTTCAGAGTTGGTTTGAACTTTGTGAAGAAGAGACAAATACTATTATTATATTTCAACGTATTTGCAAAAATATTTCAAAAACGTAGTTACAATACAAATTCGGTTTGAGATAAAATGTTCCATCAAATGTGTAACAAAACGTAATCTTGTAATTTATTTATTGTTCTAAACAGAGGACGAAACCCGATAAACATTGAATCTACATCCGGAATCCATTAAATTCAGTATTTATGATGCTGAGAAGGGCACCAAACCTTTCAATACCGATTTGAGAGTTTTACGAGGGGAATTTATAAATTCAAACCAAATATGAAATTCAGTCAATTCACTAGTTCTAATTGCAGGGTTTGATTTAAGAACGTATAAATTCAAAACTTCTTAGGTATTACGGCGTTCAATTTTTTTTTTCGGCATAATAAATAATTTTGGCCGATTTCTTTGTTTTATTGAGTTGAGTTTGAGCCTTCGGCCCAGATAATAATCAACAACAATTTGATAAGTATTTGAATAGATTGAAATCCAGAAAAGTGTTAAAGATAATAACAGATAAAGTAACTTGATTGATTAAAACTAGTGTGTGTGTGTGTGCAGAACTGGCAGCAGCTTCGTGAAATGGTTGCCGGAGATTGAGATTTGATAGGTAAGTATAATTTTCCTGATGTGTTCCTATATGAACGCTGATATAAAATACTGACAAAGGCACCGCTCTGCCTAACAATTAATAGTATCAGCTGTGATGAAAATCTATTTTGCCAGAATGGCGTTTTATTATAAGTGAAACACTGCATAAATTTTGTTGAAGCCAGCAGAATAATCTACATATTCGATTACCCAAGTCTACAATACCCACTACAATTGTTTTCAAATCAATCACTTTGTAGAACTCATGACAAAATTCAATATATTTCATATTTTATAATACAAACATAGGCCATAACATTTCATTCAAACCCCCTCTGGCATGGCAGCAGTGTTACTGCGCATTCTCATGGATGTTGTATGAGGTACGGTAGGATTCGATTTTATATTACAAGCAGTGGCTTTCTACTTCTTTGAGTTCTGTGGTTTAAAGTCGTCGTGTTTTGGAACTGAATGAGGTTTTCTGTTTCGAAAGTTGTATTTATGCTGCCACCGGTAGTTTTTCTCATTAATTACAGTTTCTTGGTTCGTGTCTATACTATACTTTTGCTAACAAATACTTTAATTATTGATTGATTATTGATTTGATGACAATAATTATCGGTTATAAGTGCATAAAAATTACCGATAATTTTGCAAGAAAGCGCGGTATCTAAAAATTGTGTGCTTTTATTTTCATATTTTGGCAAAAGAGCACGAGTCCCAAGGTGGAGGGCTCTTTCACAAAATATGAAAATAACCAAGTGCAATTTTTGTATAATAACACGCTTGAATGTAATGTAATGCACGAGTGTAATTCATTCTTATTCACATGAATAAGACTTTACATCAAATTGTGCTAGATGCGCAACATATTCTCACTTTTTGAAGTTTATCTGACATTTTTCAGTATTGTTTGTGGTGCCATGGCGACGGGATGTTTTCGCAGTGTTCTCGGTTTCAAACGCATTCAAATAGTTTCAAGAACAGGCGCCTATTCTGAAGTAAATTGGCCAGAGTAGCAGTGCTTGAAAAATAAACAAACAAACAAAAAATTCGTCGCAGATTATAGCACAAAACGGTATAAAGGTGATGAGAATTTTAAAATTTAAAATTCATGGGGAGTTCAATTAAAACGTTGATTAGCAAAAATGTGAAAATGACCCGTTTCTAATAACCACTCCATAATGAAGTATTCCACATATGCCTGGTGAACATGTTCTGAATAATAAATACTTGTTCGGTTCAAAAATTAATTAGTTCTATTCATTTATAGCTGATGAAACAACGTATATCGATAGTCGTTTTCAACACAGAATAGACCAAATGAAGTTGATCTATGGATGGACGTAATAAAATGGCGAAAGCTATCGGAATTTCGTCGATAGTATTTCATTCGATTAGTTGTTCTTTCCGTAATTATTTTAACTTCGATTGAGTTTTTTCATCAACGAATATATAGGTGGTCTATGAATTGGCAATTGGAAATGAAATCTCTGGAAATAATAAAATATCAGTAAATGATGGTGAAATTCCTTTTTCAAAATCTATCAAATTTCTAGGTGCATTTGTTGATATGGGTTGGAACACTAATATTAATCACCATTTGCAAAAAATTAAATAGCAGTTACTTTGCTATATTACAACTGAAAATATTTTTATGACGAATCAGTTAATAAACGTTTACTCTATTGTCTACTCCCACATATATAATATTATTCTTTGGGGTGGAGCAGTGGGTGCATCCAGAGTTTTCATTTCTCAAAAGAGGATTATACGATCAATATTCAACCTAGACTATAGAGAAACATGCCGTAATCACTTTAAATAATATGGAATTCTCACCCTATATTCTATATACATCTACAAATGCATTTTATATGCGAAGAGCAATAATCACCATTTTTTTTCTAAATTCTGATTACCACAACTACCCAACTCGATCATCGAAACTTATTAGGCCTCCCAAACATGGAACCAGTCTTTACGAAAAAAGCCCGATGTTTAGAGGAATTCAATTTCTGAATCATTTGCCCGCATGTTTAAGATTGGAAGACAACTTCAATGTTTTCAAGCGAAAACTGAAGAACTTTTTATGTAATGAATGTTACTACGACATAAATGAATTTTTGAACAAAAAGCAAATGTGAACTATCTATGGTAGTTGATATTTGACATGTTTCTCCGAAAACCTGGGAGTTTCGTAAAAACAATTTTTTTTAAATTTAGATAAGAAGGTTACTTTGGGCACTTTTGCCCTCTGACTTATCCTATATCATGTGTGATCAAAAAAGATGAATAAAGTATTATTATTATTATCATGCCGCCAATTTGGCAAGGGCCAGTCTCCATTTAAACTCCGATGAGAAACTGATAGTTCAGATGGTGAATGACATCCTTTAAATGGTGTTGGAAGGTTCTCATTCTAACCATTAGTTAATCAATCTGAAGTTTAACTCTTTATAGGATAGTGGTCCATATTTGGACCACTTTTTTCTTTTCATTGCCGGCGAAGTTCTGCTGAGATTTTGGAATGCAGTCCAGAAATATAGAGGACAAAGTTGTTCTAGAATACGTTCTGACGACGTCGTCTTCAAATGTCCAGCAAAAAAACAAAAAAGAGAACTGACAGGAACACCCAAGACACTATATTCGAGCCAGGTGATGCCGTTGAAAAATCAAAGAATCAGCAGTCTAGTCCATTTACGCACGTCTTAATCGTAACAGATTTGGTTTTCTATTTGATTCGTGTATTTTTCAATCTGGTTCATTTAAGAACCTGGTGAAATGTTTGTTTATGCTTTTCATGAAGAACTCGAAGTTTTTTTTGGAATAAGTAATAAGATTAACGTTACATCAACGGATGAATATAGAAATAAAGAATAAACACATCTTAAAAAAAGAAGAAAAAAAGAAAAAAATATTCTAATTCAATTAAATCTAATTAAACTATAAATACAGTGTCTTTCAAAAGTATCGGAACGGTCTCATATTTCAGAAACGGCCCAGAGAAAATTTATGAAAACTTCGACAGGATGGTTTTTGATGATGCCCTATTCAATGGTGATATCATCAATGTTGCCAAATCCATAGTTTTTCAGATATTGAGGGTAATTCAATTTTTTCTAATGGAATACCCTATTTGTTTTCATTGCAATCAATTCAGCGCCCCCTCATTATTCATGTCTCCAAATATCAGATTTTGAATTGATGTGGTTTTTGAAATATGACAACATGGATTTTTCTTTCAAAAGTCTAGGATCTTCCCAATATTTTCAATACGGCTCAAGAAAAATTCGTGAAATTTTATGCAAGATTGTTTTTGGTGATGCCCGATTTGACGGTGATATTGGCAATGTTGCCAAATCAACAGTTTTTTAGATATTGAGGGTAACTCAATTTTTTCAAGTGAAACACCCCATTTGTTTTCATTGCAATCAATTCAGCGACGCCTCATTACTTATATCTCCAAATATTGCAACATGTCTTTTTCGTTCAAAAGTCTGGCAACCGTACGGTTGCAGAACATTTTGAGGGTTATACCCAATAACTTTTCTACTTATATTTTCATATATTGCCCCTCGCTAAATCCATCCTTATTTGTATTTTCCTGGGTAGGATTGTCACGCTGGTAGCTATAGCTGCCTCCGTGGCGACGGCGACGTTAGTTGTTGCCTTGTAAGCAAAAGGTCTTCTAACCGAAGCCACAAATGTGTGGTTGGCTTCCTGTTGTTGACTTCCTTTGTTTCTATTTTTACATCCAAGTGTTGTACATCTTCGCACTTGATTTTACCGTACTGATGAGAGCTTAAGCTCGAAACACGTGTCTACAGTTGCAGAACATTTTGAGGGTTATACCCAATAACTTTTCTACTTATATTTTCATATATTGCCCCTCGGTAAATCCATCCTTATTTGTATTTTCCTGGGTAGGATTGTCACGCTGCGCTGGTAGCTATAGCTGCCTCCGTGGCGACGTTAGTTGTTGCCTTGTAAGCACAAGGTCTTCTAACCGAAGCCACAAATGTGTGGTTGGCTTCCTGTTGTTGACTTCCTTTGTTTCTATTTTTACATCCAAGTGTTGTACATCTTCGCACTTGATTTTACCGTACTGATGAGAGCTTAAGCTCGAAACACGTGTCTACGGTTGCAGAACATTTTGAGTGTTATACCCAATAAGCAGGTCCATCTAGAATCTTGAAATAATGAAAAATTTCCGGGTCAGAAATAAATAAATCTAATAATCAATTTTTCATCAATACTATTGCATTATTCATTAATTAATAAATATTATTATTATTATTCATTAACTATTCAATGTGAATTTATTCAAGGGGAAACCACAAGAAACAAGCCTTAACATTATCTCACGGGTCGTGTGAAAACTACTAAAATGGACAATAATGCTAATTATTACTATTACTTCAACAAAAAAAATATTTGCTATAATAATTCAATAATATAGAGGTATTTTACATAAAATGGCACTCAACTCTGAAACTATTTATTTCACAAAAATAACGTTTGAAGAAAAACTTTAAATAATTCAATTCAGTTTAGATTTTGTTGAGACTTTTTTTTCTATGACGCACCAAACTGAAGTTGTTTTGGAAAATTCGGATTTTGGGCACCATTTTCTAAGATGGTGGTGAGAGTTTAGGAGGGTTGGGGTCGCATACCTACTTAGTTTTTTAGGATGTCGAATTGTACTATGTTACCAAGTTTCATCTCTCTCGCATATTTTCCAGCTAAAAGTACAAATTGTCTGTGCTCCACCTACAGAAAAAACATACAAACTCTCCTCTACGCCACCTGAGGAACCCTATGGCTTCAGTTAGTGGTTGCTTCCTATTCAGTACAGACTCCGAACTAAAATTAATTTTTCCTAGTTTTGGTCCATTCCTCAACTGAGATGAGATCTTACCATATTTTGAAGCCACTCATATATTTATTGTTGCCTAAATATTATATTAGGCTTTTCTGAGAACCACGCCTGCTCCAGATCACGAAAGAGCTGATGGAACACAAGTGCCCTTAGTATTAAGGAAGGGTACAATATATTATAAAAAAATGCAAAAATTTAATTTATCTGTGAGAGTTCCTTTCCATTTAACCTTATTGAATGGATATTGATTAAAATTTGTAGATTGATAATATATGACGAGGAAAAAAATAGTGGATTTATTTCAACTATTTTCACAGTCAGCGAAAATTTGGCATATTTCAAGTTGCTGGTGATGTTTTTAAAAGAAATATTTCAACTTTTGCCATTTAGGTATGAACCAAAAATCAGTGAATAACTATATCAATTAGTCTGCCTAGGGAAACATTCTCAATTGAAAATTGTACCAATACATGACTCCTCTGGAAATGGAAATAGAAAAACTTTTTCCCCGGCTCCAACCACGCTGGAAATTGGACTACATGTAATAGATATTGTGAAAGACCCTATAAAACTTGAGAGAAAAAATCTGAAAGTGAAAATTTGCATTTTCATTCAGATAGTTGATTATTTATTAAATGTCCAGTTTCCATTGGATATTCTAATCTATAAATGAGATAAGGGAGTATTTTTTCCAGAAAATCGCTCATTTCATTGATGCGTGAATTGCATCTTTCAATCGCAGATAATTCCACAACTGACTTTATGAACATTCTGTTCACATTTTCAATAAAATCCACTATATTAATTATGTTGTATTATATACTTATACATACCTAAGACAATCAAAAATGGCAAGTACCGCAAGTATTTTTATCACTTCCAAATTCCAATTTGATTTTTCATCCTATCTTGCCTAGTTTTTGAGCAATTTAATTTTTTCGATTGGCAACACGCGAAAAATATTGAAATGGAGAAATTCGCTAGCCAATCCGTAATGAGCTGTTTGAAAAAAATTCGAAATAAATTTCCTTGTAATCCACGGTTTATACTGGATAATTTTTTTTTTGCCCATTCTGCAAGCTTCCTTTTTTGTAATGGAACTTTTTCGAAAGTCGTCTATTCTTCGCCAATAGGCGAAAACAGGCTTTTTTGCATCAAATTAGGAGGAATTCATGTCACCCTAAAATGGATCTATGAGGTTTTATGATTTATTGTTCTTGTACTAACAGTCGATTTAGGAAAATGCATACACCGACTATACTGATCATGAACTTTTCACTTTCTGTTTTGAATCACCTTAGTTGCTTCACAATCCTAGACTATAGCATTGTTTATATAGAAGTAAGATAGTTAGTCAATGCCTGTGTAATTGGTGTTGGACGCAAACGCGAATGTCATCTAGCGTGATTAGTTACAAACATGAATATTTGACGTCATTTTTATGCAGGTTTCTTCAAAAAACCCCGATTTTAATGCTGTCCCATTGTTTCAATCAAGTTACGACATGACTTGGAGGCCAGATCACTGAAATTACGACATGACTTGGATGCGAGCTCACTATCGCCATCTACATGTCGCATCCATTTTGATCCAATTATAATCCCATAAGGTTGACTAACTATGTTCTATATAAACAATGACTATAGTCAAATAAAACATAAAAAAATCGAATCAGCAACCTGTTATGAAAAAAAAACAGCTTATTCAGACTTATCATTAATACGCCTCCGTTTTAATCGCATCTGCATTTGCCGTCTCAAGAAAAAGTAATTCGCATTTAACAAGAACAATATTGAGACATAACATCGTTTTGCAGCATTAGCATACAAAGAGCTTTTCTTTCAGTCGACCTGCAAGTCGAGACAATAGGGCAAGTTGTTCCATTTAAGCGTGCCGAACAGTACAGCTCTATAAACGGTCGAATGCAATGTTGTTTCCTGCAGAGGTGCAATATGCAGTTATCTCCTGATGGGCTCGCGATTGTGACAAGGATTTACTCAACCGTTTAATATAAGTTAATGAAGGGACAAGATGACATGACAGAGAAATAGTAGGGATAGTAGTAAGCAAGGAGACAGATATACAGTGCGGCTTTTTTTAGTACCCCCCCTGTTAACTTTTGAACGGTTTGACGTGCAAACATGAAAAAAAAACAGTTTGGAGGGTTTCACTAATACTACTTTTTGAAACAAAAAATATGGTGATTACTCCACAGGGGGCGCGGGGGGACACATCAACTCAAAATTTTTAAATAGCATGGGGGGTCGAGTGTCACATCGTTGAAAAGAGAATTCAATTCTCTTTACAACCATCTGAATATTTTTGAATTTAGTTGAGGAATTTTTTCCCAATTTCGATTTTTATGTCTATCGAAATTTTCAAGTTGGTGTGCCTCCAGCGCCATCTGTAGTGTAATTGCAATATTTCTTCTCTCAAAAAGTAGTATCGATAATACCCTTCGCAATGTTTTTGGTTTCATTATTCCACAACAAACCGTTCAAATTTATCAAGGTATGACTAGTTTTCAGATCCGCATTTATATTTGATATTTCGAATCTGAATTGCAAAAAAAATATTAACGAAATTAATAAAAAATTAGATGGTTGTAAAGATAATTGAATTCTCTTTTCAACGATGTGACACTCGACCCCCCATGCCATTTAACAATTTTGAATTGATGTGCCCTCCCGCGCCCCCTGTCGAGCAATCACCATATTTTTTTATTCAAAAAGTAGTATCGATGAAACCCTTCAAACGGTTTTTTATTCATGTTTGTACGTCAAACCGTTCAAAAGTTAACAGGGGGGGGGCTAAAAAAATCCGCACTGTATGTATGAATATATCTAACTTGCAAACTAGAACTACAAATAATATTTTTTCATACTCCAGCGTCTCGACTTTCTGACAATTGACTTATTAGTGCGATATGTTAGCATAAGAATATTTCTATTCTGGCTACCATCATGAAAATTGGAATACATGCTAATGATAATGATAATGAATATGCTTTATTGTCGGAAAAAATAAATTTTTGTTGACAAAGCGAGTACTTAAAAGTAAAGGTAAATGTGTAAATATAGTTAAAAGTATATACATACAGCGTTTATAAACATTTGTAGTCACAAAAAATGTAAATAAACACATAAAACATATAAAGCATATAAAACTTATAACATATATAAAATATATAAAACATATTATAAATAGTCACATTTTGAAATAAATTAAAATTGTATGCCGATATTTCTATCTGAGTAGAATTCGTCTAATGAATAATAGGCCTTCGATATCATGAGCTTTTTTACCGATTTTCTAAATTTAGTGGAACATGTTTTACCTTTAATTTCATTAGCCAAGTGATTAAACATTTTTTTGCTGTTGTAAATGAACGATCTCTAAATTTTTGAAGAAATTGGAATTGGTAAACATATGTTAAACGTATTTCTGGTATGACGCCGAGATATAGTAGAATTTTCAACTATGTATTTTTTTTGGATTAGGCATACCATTTCCAAAATAAGAATGCAAGGCAGGGTCAAGATATTATGTTTTTTGAATAACGACCTACAGGATTCCCTGAATCCGGCTTTACATATATTTCTAACTCCTTTTTTTTGCAGAACAAATACCCTATCAAATAAATATTGGCAAGATCTTCCCCAAAAACAGATACCATATCGCAGATGGGAATCAATCAAAGCAAAGTACACATCTTTGGCTGCAATAGTGCCCAATTCATTTGCTGATACTCTGACAGCAAAGCAACCTGAAGAAACTTTCTGACAGAGATTATTTTTGTGATTCACAAAATGCAAATTTTTGTCATTTGCAATCCTAAAAATTTTGAATACTCCTTGTTTTCAAGTAATTGAGTACCCAGGTAAATTTCCTGCGAGCACTTGAGTGTGATAATGCTAGTCTTATCGATGTTGAATGATAATGTTAGCATCACACCATTCTCTTATTTTTTTATATCTTGGCTTATCCTTTGCTGCAGTTGCATTTCATTTTTGCTATGCCAAAGTAATGTGGTGTCATCTGCAAATTGAGTTATCTTTGCAGATATATCAATGCCAGCTAGATCTTTGATATACAGCAAAAAACCGACCCTTGTGGAACTCCACGAGTTACTGTCTGGAGATGTGATATGTTGCCAAGGAGTGTGACATTTTGAGTACGTTCTGATAGGTATGATCTGAACCATCTCGACGATACATCTCTAAGGACATATACTTCCAGCTTTTGCAGCAGGATTTCATGATAACAAATACAGATATTGAAAATGTTTACCCATATGGGATTACTAATGCGTTTGGTTGATAGCCAAGCGATCAGAACAGAATATTGCAAATATACGCCGAAGGAAATTCGTATATTCAACTGGCCCACTCTACAGTGGTTTGTACTCACTTCTAGCTAGCTCTACGGGCCTCAATCACTGAAATGAAATTATAATATGACTGGAATGCTCTTAGTTCTTCTGCGCACCCGTATGAAGTGATAACTCTAGGAGATGAAGAGAGAAATACTTCATTGCTTACTTGTATGGGTGCGAGAGAGAAATTCATCTGCACGTACGTGTTATTAGTTTCCCAATTTATGGTTTGTAAGCACGCCAGTGCAGTGCAGTGGCCTCAATCCCAGGATCACTGTCAGTGTGAATTACCTTGAGTTTCTTTCAACTCCATACTGAAACCAAAGATCTTGCTTACCCATTTGTTTTAATCCGTGACTTTTGGTAGAGGTGTGGATGTTTTAACCATCTCTTTTTCAAACCCTCTTTTCAGTCGTGTGTCAGCTTTGAGGCTATCAAAAAGTATGTCCTCCATATCAAATTTTTGGAGACGAAGATCGATAGAGAGTAGAAATTCGTGCAATATTCAGAATATGTTGTATTCATTTTGACCTCGTTTTGGTCTTGTCATCTTCAGCACTTTCACTTGCAGCTGCTGCTTTTCAACGTTTTCCAAACTTATTTGTTGGAGATCGAAATGGATAATTTTCATGAACAAAAAAATGCGTATTTTTCCTCAGATAAACCTGTTTTGAACGTACTCATCAAGATACTTTTTCTTATTCAGCTTCTTTCACAAATTTCTCTTCATCGAATGTCATGCTAAGTGGTGTAGACATACATTTCCTTCAAATGGTACAAGAACAGTAGCAAGAACATGTTTTCTGCATCTTTCCTCAAAAGATTTAATATTTTCTCTATGTTTTCCTGGTAACTCTTCGTCATCAATATCACATTCTTTTTGATATCTTAAGTTAATAATAAAATGGATTAAGCAATCCAGACTTCTGCATTTAACCTATACAATAGGTATAATCGTCGGCAAGTCTCCAACAGAAAACAACTACTGCCCCCTACGACCATTGAATTATATCTGTTAGATTCTTGGCAAAGTATTCTACAAGAACTACTTTGCAATGTTCTCCCAATCTCAACGCCAAAACATGTCTCAACCCACACGAGGGAACACCTACGGACCGGTTTCATGGTTCCTTGCCAATCATCAGCGCAGGGTAGCTCACCCAACGCAATCGAAAAATATCTTGACCCCAAGATTCGAAGAGCACTCCGACTATGGTGTCGACTTCGTCTGAAGCCAAATAAATTCAGAAGAAAATATTCTATGACACTACTTGGCAGAAGCCCATTAAACTAATAATAAAATGGATTAAGCAATCCAGACTTCTGCATTTAACCTATACAATAGGTATACAATAGGTATACAATAGGTATACAATAGGTATAATAGGATTGCTTAATCCATTTTATTATTAGTTTAATGGGCTTCTGCCAAGTAGTGTCATAGAATATTTTCTTCTGAATTTATTTGGCTTCAGACGAAGTCGACACCATAGTCGGAGTGCTCTTCGAATCTTGGGGTCAAGATATTTTTCGATTGCGTTGGGTGAGCTACCCTGCGCTGATGATTGGCAAGGAACCATGAAACCGGTCCGTAGGTGTTCCCTCGTGTGGGTTGAGACATGTTTTGGCGTTGAGATTGGGAGAACATTGCAAAGTAGTTCTTGTAGAATACTTTGCCAAGAATCTAACAGATATAATTCAATGGTCGTAGGGGGCAGTAGTTGTTTTCTGTTGGAGACTTGCCGACGATTATACCTATTGTATAGGTTAAATGCAGAAGTCTGGATTGCTTAATCCATTTTATTATTAGTTTAATGGGCTTCTGCCAAGTAGTGTCATAGAATATTTTCTTCTGATATCTTAAGTGATTCAAAGCCATATATCATGTAGTCTTCGAACGAATTCATATGTATGTCTGAGTTCTGGTTATTGAGAAGGTTCATAAGGAGTGTCTTCGAATTATTGTCTCTGTTTTAATTTTTAGGGTTTAATGTGTTTATAAACCAAATGTTTTGATTGCTTTCGTGTTTACTTTTATTTTTATTTGTCAGCTGTCCGATGATATTTCAACTGTCAGCTGTCAACTGTTTCATATTTTCAAATATCATTGTAGCCAACTCAGCTTTGGGGTGTCTGATCAGAGACAACCAAACACATCATTATTTTTATGCATGGAACATGCAAATATTGAAATACCTGGAAAAATCTTCAAGGTGGATTTTGTTTCCGACTGAGAGACGAGGAGTCTGATAGTAGAATTGGTAAAAGCTACAGGTGTCTAGCCATACAGGGGTTCCTGGTTTTGTTCGGCTGATGAATCCTGCATTTGTGCAGTGATCCTTCGTGGACATTCCGTTGGTGTCACTAGAGGATCAGGTTTCACTTACCATTTTAATTTTAATTATTTATTATTATTCAATATTGATATTATCTCCGGTTGACGTTCATATCCTTCAACGACTATCTGTAAACCACCACATAGTACTATGCGCTGGGAAAATTGATTTCCTAATTAAATTTTTCATACAATGAATTTAACCTCATGTGCAACAGATATCGAATATTGAATATTATTAGAATCACAGTCTTATTTTTGGAAACTGTTACTCTGGCCAGTGAAGATTAATTCATATTAAATGTTTGTGTGTTTATTTATGTTTTATTTATTTATTGATGAACACTCTTTAACTTGACAACATCGTATGGTGAAGTATCTTTTAGTTTTGGGTATAACATCTAATTGTCGTTATTCGGTTGCTCAACTTTCCAAGTAAGTACTCTTTGATTAGACATATTAAAAGTTGCTGTGGCACCCTTTCTTATTTTTGTGACCATTCTGTTACTGTTCAATGATATAATTCTGTTATAAAGTATAAACGAACCCATACTGCCTACCGACGAAGAGCTGCCGTCTGCATTGCTCCTTTTTATTTAACTTTAAAGAAAAGAGGGTTGGAATAAATGGCGTGGTCTATTTGAAATATACAAGTTGCTGTCTGTGAACTGTAGATGTGACAACAGTGCGGAGATGAAAATATTTTTTGAAGGCTATATCACAGCACTCTACGATAGTTACCAAAATTTGCAAAACATACCTATTTTGGTTCTCCAGGTGCGTCCTATTTGCCATCTAATTTGGAAAACCCTGTATATTTTGCACTGTTTTTGAGAAATTAGCAAGAATCTAGTTTTCTGCCACCATTTTCCAAAATAGCTGTCGAAGTATTTCATACACAGCTTGTGTCTCGGTAGTTTTTTGTTTTCCATATATATGTCAGCATGTATGCCTTGATGATGGTAAGTGAAATAGCAACATTCTTGTGGTATTTTGAACCAACCTAAAAGCGCTATGTAGAAAATACTATAATGATGTTACGGGTTTATTTTGCACTAGAAAACCCTTTCTGTTTCCAGAAATGCTCTGTCATTGATATAAACTTTCCACTATATACGCCACTGTTCCAAAATGACAACTTGATCGTTGTCATGTACAGCTTGTTCCAATTTGCCGTACTAGTTCGAGCGGACATGAACCGGCCTTAAGCTAATGTCAGTTATCAGTTGTTGTATTTTGCGGTTAGGCAGCGTTGTTTTGTAAACATAATTTTGGTTGGTATATTGTTTTGTGCTTAGAATACAAAACAGTAATATTTCTACTCTATCTCTATTTTGTGCCATTGAGGTACCTACTTCACTTTCAAATACTTGACTTTGTTTGTGTTTGGTTCGTCTTGGTTCAGTTGGCAACACTGAATCTTCAGATGTTCTGTAGTCGTTGTCCAATTGTCCCAAGGAGTAGCTCCGATTAGCTCGAGGTAGTTCTTGGGCTGATCTCACAGACCACGATCAAACAAGGAAGCACCTCGTCTGATAGTTATTTTTGGAGTGACATTTTTCCGGTTTGAGATTTTGATGAGTGACATGAGTGGCTGACCTATTTGCATTCTCCTGAATCGAAATTAAGTTTTGATCATCGTTGATGGATCTTGGGAGGATTCATTCCTGGGGAATTTCTCATATTGTTTGTGATATTTGACGCTGAATATTTTCGAGAATATCGCATTTTTGCTTTTTTGCGGATTTGGAGGTGACTGGAACAAGAAACTAGCTATCAGACAGCAAACATACCATAAAAGCTGTTATTAGAGAACTCTACTTATGGCCCCATACAAGTATAATCAGAAATCAGACGGGTATTATTTATTCTAAGGTGTTACTGCTCTGCTGCTGTTACTGCTCCGTTGCTACCGCTCCGCTATTGTTACTGCTCGCTACGGTTTTATTGTTCCGTTGCTGCATGGTTGTCTTTCCACTGTTCCACTACTGTGATTATTCCTGCTCAACTGTGGTTGTCCCACTGTTATCTGTTGTTCAGTATTCCTTCTCTGTTCGTCCCCTATGATTGGTATTCCCCGTTGATGGTATTCGTCCCAGCTGTACACGTACTTCGATTGATTGTGTCATATACCCACTGTGCACATGTACTCACCAAGGCACTGGATTCATAGACTACAACTGGTGAACTGGCCTTACTGAGAAAACTCACTTGTGATCAGATAAGTTTTGCTTAAGAGTTTGCCCCTGAGGCATAGGTATTCATAATTGTTAGCTATCATCGTGACGTCACAGGTATAGCCCTCACTGGAGGTTTAATATTGATATACTTAAACGATACACTATCTCAATCAAAGCGTACATTGTAATTCATCTTGGTGGTGCCATATTTACATTTCATTTCATTTTGTATTGTGTGCCGAATTGTGCACATACGGTGTGTGTACCATCAATCAGTATATTTCATTAGTAAGGGACATGACTATTTCTTTTATTCTGGTTCAAGTTATCCAAGCTCGATATATTCATATATTATTTTTATACCATTTATAGGTATCTATTGTTCAATATTTTAGTAACATTAGTGGAGTGGGTTGTCTCATTCCATCAGGGTGATTTCGGATTTTTTACTGGCGATAAATCCGTGGCGCTCTGGAAAATTACTCCCCATATTTCAATCTTATCGCAATCAATTTTTATTGTCGGATCCACGTCCCACTGAGCAGTTGGGTGTGTTAGTGGCGTGAAACATCATTGCACATTCACTGCTCTCCTTTCCTAAATTTTGCTCCTGACAAGGTCCATGAAAAGTTTACAGATTTGTTCAATGGCTCAATAGCCAGAAAAATCATTCAATATTTCTCGAAGGCAGTATTTTTGTTCAAAAATAATGTATTTTTCCAAGAGTCGTTTCTCAAAGGAATGCATTACTTTCAGTCGCAGAAGTTCACAGAACAGTGAACCGGTGTAAAGACAATCAGACATTCCACAAAATAAACCTGGTTGCAGAGGAATATCTATAAACGTGTCCATCCACGAGGAACTTATTGACTAGATATGCATCTTTATCTTTCCGGGAAAGGCACTGTGATTGAAGAAAATACAGGAGGGAACTTATTTTTCAGAAGATTCTATACATCTTCAAGACACAAATATGTACTGCTCTGGCAGTTGAATGAAACTACAGATAATAATAATAATATAGTGTTATCAACAAGTTGAAAACCATGAAAAATAGAGGTAAATAAAGCTCCTAAAAATACGAGCGATTGGATTTGGAATTACTACTAGAAAATGGTTTTCAAGGATTTTACCGCACGTAAAAAATTGCGCTTGTTATTAAGGAACAAAGATGAAAAAAAATGTATTTATAGTTTTTTGTTAATATCTCAAAAACTATTATTATTTGGGAAATGTTTAAAAAAGTTCCGTAAAGATGAGGAAGTTTCTACTTGAAAGAATAAATCCTCATTGGAAAAAAAAGTTTTCATTAATATTGACGTAAAAGTAAAAAGTTTAAATAATTGACCTATAAATTGTTGGCTTCCTGGAGCCCTTCTAATATACCTTGTTGACAAGATCACTCTATAAAGGTTTATAAAAGTACATTATTTTGTCTATTATAATTTTTTATAACCAAAGAAAAATTAAATATGCAAAAATATTTTTTTTGACGAATGTTTCATTATTGTTGTTTTAACATCTAACAATGGCAGTAATTAATACTGTTTACAGATTTTTGCCGTCATTTGTTTGTAAATTAGTTATAAACAAAGATGTGACAATTTTTTTTTCAAACTGTCCTGAAAAAACAATGATTAAAAAAAATTATTTTTGATTGTTTTATGATCGTTTTCTTATATTTCGATTGTTTAAATAATTAGTTGGGAAATTATTTCCTTCTTGGAAATCATAATTTGTACTTTCTAGGTGAATAATTTTATTGTTTATTAACTTAGTAATTTGTTATAGATATTTTCTGACAATTTAATTTTTTTCTGGAAGTGAAAAAAAATTACATAAACAGCCTTATATTAATTAAATATAATATTGGAGAGTGTTTTTTAAAAAATTAAAATTGATTCTTCATTGTTATATATGGCTATTTTTATAAAAAAATTTAGTTCCAGAAAAAATAAAACCGTTGTCAGAATTTGTTTATAACAAATTTTTAAATAAATAAATAATGAAATTAGGTATAAAGAATTTTTTTTTGTTTACCCAATGAGAAGTACAAATTATGATTTCAAGTAAGAAAATAATTTCCTAACTAATTATTCCAACAATCGAAATATAAAAAAAAAATTATTACATACAATCAAAAAAATTCAAGAAAAAAAGTATTCTTACAAAAATAACTCCCTTGAAGTTATGTAGAATCATGTACTGTTATCTGACTGTTGGGACTGTTGTCTGCACGACATGAATTAGTTTTCATCAAAACAGTTATCTGTGAAGGAATATTCGAGAATGTCAGAATTAGCGCCAGGAGAGAATCTCTGGAGCAAATAGATTGGGAGTGTGAATGTGAAGAATCACGTGTTTGGCTATTTTCTGTATCATTTGAGTTTTGAATCTTTTCATTTGCATCTTCAGAATTTTGGAGCGATGTAATAGTTATTTATGTATCAAGGGCGTAGAGTAGGTAGGCGTTTATGGCCTACGGCGTGGATGATGGCCCGATGGCGTTAGCCGAGGGCCATCACACGCCGAAGGCCTTAAACGCATTTTACGCACGTGATACATACAAAATTTTATGCACTAGCGGTTTTATGGCGCGAATCACAAATACTGACTTGCATTGCAATGGTCTACACGTTTCATACGTTATGCATACAATAATTAAGGGTAACATAATATGAGGAATGTGAAAATATAGTAGCTGAGTGCTATATTGGAGAATCTATTTCAAATAAATAGATCATCACCGAAAAAATTGCCAACGATTATGAACAAATGTTAGAAAGAGTATTGCTCTATTGAACTGAAATGATTCTAATTCGTGTTAGGAATTGCATGAAATGATGTGTGAGTATAGACAATTTGAGAATTTTGTCTACTTTACGGCCCGCCGGGCCATAATGCGCTCACGGGCGGTAAAGTGCCACTTTACGCCCGGCGAACCGGGCGGGAAAGTGTACTTTACCGCCCGCTGGTGCATACAATATTTTATGACAGAATTTGCAAGCTCTAGACCTACGATTTCTTTGAAAATGATTTGGCTATATATAGTTGTTACATAATTTGTGTTTTCCACTGCTGAAATGCGATTTGCAAATGACATTTCCTTTAGTTTCTAACAAAATTAATTATATATTTTCCTCTGTTGCAAAAGGAACAGATTAGTTTGTTTGTTGCTAAATGAAAAAATGTTTTGTCTTCGCGTAGCAAGCTCGATTTGTGTATTAAATGGTGCGAAATGGGTGAAAAATGCATGCAAACATGACTGAAAACAGACGAGCCCGCGTTAGCTGCCGAGTGGTAGGAGAGTCTGGGAGAGGAGAGGAGGGAGGGAGAAACTGGGAGAGGAGGGAAATTCTTCTAAGGAACGGGTTACGAGGTGATTCACTTCTCCTTATCTCCCGCTCTCTCCTACCAGTCCACCGCTTCCACCAGTCATGTTTTGCAAGCATTTTTCACCCATTTCGCAGCACTTTAGTGCAAAATGAGAATATACGTTTCGTGGTACTTGTACGTCTGCTTTCAATCTGTTTTAGAAATTGAAATCGGACTATCACTAGAGCATTCAGGCCCGCTGCAAGATAGTGCAAAAAAGTTCAAATTGCAATTGTGCCAAAACTAATCGTCAGAGCCTGTTTTGTGCACTCATAAAGTAGACATTAAAAATTGCGGAGTTACGAATTTAAAAAAAAAAATCATAAAATATTCCGGTTTTTTCGGTTTTCCTCCGTTACTAGTGGTCCGATCGGGTCGTAAAATACTCCAATTTGTTCGTATTCCAATTATCTACAATTCCTTCCACTGGAGCAACCAGATTGCTTTATTATTTTTCATTTTATAGGCAAAATAATTTAAAAAACACGTTATTTGTTATCTAATGTTTATAATAAATTGATAAATGGCAATTGCAAGTCGAAAACAACAGAATATAACTACGGACTGTCTTCCCTGTGATGGCACAGTCAGTTTTCTACTAGTATTCTTGTT
Source organism: Chrysolina oricalcia (assembly GCA_944452925.2). Lineage (NCBI taxonomy): Eukaryota > Metazoa > Arthropoda > Insecta > Coleoptera > Chrysomelidae > Chrysolina > Chrysolina oricalcia. The sequence goes on from OX101812.2 coordinate 65,262,468, forward strand.
AGGAAAAAATTCGTTTCATTCGGAAAAGACTCCATTTCCGACTGTATCTCCTTAAATTGATTTAATGAATCACTGATTTTGTCTGAAAGAAAATGACATTGCATAGAATTTTTCATATATTTCTCATGCCTGATTAAATATCCTTCGGAATTTGTCCCAAGTAATCCTTCGATCGTTATCTGCTTCTCATATCCAAGTTTTATTTCGACCCAGAAAAATTTGCATCACAGTCTCTCAAATCGATATCACTTCATACAAACTGTGCACACTCTATAAGAGATAAATTGGAGCAGGCACTTGTTCCATCAGAAACATACTTTGATATGCAGATTCGCCAGTGAGATGTATATAGGTATATGGCAACGCGAATGGCAATTTCAAAAACCTATCGCAGTACTAGCTTTGCAGCTTTTGATGTATCGAGTCTCATTTGAATTCATATATGTTAATGAACGTATACATACTAATTTCGATTAAATGCTATTGCGTAATTGAAATGGGAGGAATCGAAAAAAATATTGCGATGACCAGCAAATTCATAAAACAGGAAATAATAATAATACGTTTATTTCAGTTTAATGATCGATAATATAAATCGAGTATAATGAAGGAATAAAGAAGAATGAATAAACACAAATACTCACAGACGCAAGTGATTGCTTGTGCGTGAGAGTTTACAACTACAAATACATAACATTATCACAACTAAATATTTACTTAATGAAATGGAGTTTATGTCCATTTCATGACATATTTGACACAATCAGGATATATTTGACACAATCGGGATATTTGACACAATCGGGACATATTTGACATAATCGGAATATATTTGACATAATCATGATACGTTTTTTTGTTTGGTTCAGAGCGTTCTATTTTTAATAAATTTATTGAAGAATACCCCTTTTGTGTTCAGAAATGATTGATACCATCTTAAATTTTTTCAGCTGTTTGTTTTGAAGCACTAACTCTTATATGTAAATACTCCTGGTTGTGTTTGTAAGAGGAAAATCTTAAATAAATAAATTATTATTTATTTCAAATTGATAGGAGATATGAAAACTCAACTATATCTTTGGATATGGATGAGTATGGATGAAATTGTCGTTAGCCTTGCTCTCTCTCTCGTTTACCAGTTGGTTCCTATTATTCGGCATTTTTTGAGTGAAAATTTCACACCTACAATTTTTGTCCAATCGAATACTATTATTTTGACATATGGCCATGGCAACCACATCAATTTCTAGATTTTTTTTTTCTTCCAGAGTACTCTGGAAATTGTCTGACGTTAGTCACGTGATTAGACAGTAACACAACATAAATTTTCAGAGATTTTAATCTGTCAAAAAAATAGATTGGAAAACTAAAAAACACACTTTTAAACGCACTAAAAATAATATATAAAATATTATTTAAAGTTTGAAATGTTCTGAATCTACTAATGTATATTTTATGATAATATATATATATATATATATATAATAATGAATTGAAAACAACTCATCTATCATCATGACTTTTCATATTCCATAGACGACTCAGATAATTTCAACAAACTATTGACAACTATAATTCGAAAATGTCGAAAAGAGAAACATTTTCAATTGAAAATTGGAAATATCATGACTCATCTAGAATGGAAAAAAACTACGAAAAAATAAAAGCAATTTTTTGATATCTAACTACACTTCCCGGTCTACGGTCACGCTGGACATTGAACTATATCTGATAGATATTGTAAAGAGACCATAACTTGAAAGGAAAAATCCAAAAGTGAAATTTTGCATTCTTATTCAGATAGTTGAAATGAAATTAGGTTATTTTTTGTAATATCCAAGAGAAAACAACTACTCCCCCATTCAAACAGCAAGAGATGGGTGTTCTATGGTATCATGAACCAATATCTGGTGTTTGTTTTATGTTAAAAAATCCCATGTACATTTTTCATTGGTAATTATAGAACAAGGGTACTTAAATATTTCATCAATCTGGGCGTAAATATTTTGAGTATAATTTATTTTTGTAGAAAAATGATAACTCCTCAAATTCTTTCCTATTTATACGTCTTGCTTGAAAACATATTATAATCGATAAAGATTTTGAAACCGACATGTTGAAAGAAGACGGTAATGTGAGCGAAAATGAAGAATGTGATAAAGGATATTCGTATCATTTTACTTTACAATATACAAAAAGTAAATTACAAAGTGAATTTGTCGTTACCTGTGAAAATATGGCAGGTATAAACTTGATAGAAATAATACGCGAATGCATTCGTTAACGTTCCCAAAATACTGACCACAAGCCCACTTATCCACTTATAGAAATTGGTTTTTGGTTAGTTGCCATGACAACCCATAAAATTTCCGGAAATTTTTATCCTCCATGGTACCTTGGGCGAAATTAAAGAGTGGAAATTTTTCTGTCAAATATTTGACGTGATAGTTGACATTTTGCTTTTATGTACGAATGGAGTTTTATTTTTCATATGAAAGGAGATAATATTTCATATTTGTGAATTTACTAGATATTTCAAATGAGTCTGAAAATATTTTGAGGACTCCTTGCATTTCATCAATGACTACATCGATAAAAAAAATTATATCAATCAAATTATATTTTCTTGAAAACTTGGTTGAAATTTCTAGACGCTTTCTTTGTACTACGTTGATTGATTTCTCATTTTTGTTCAAGTATTTCAATTATGGGTAACTTCTTTTATCTTCGCAAAGTTCTTCGCAAAATGCATAATGTATATTTTTGTTGTTTAACCATTATTTCTTATCTAATTATAAAGTATTATCCGCATTATTATTCTCCTGAAACCCTGAAAACAACTTTAAAACAATATGAACTGGAAAATTGAGCCTAACTGGTTAGTAGTTAGGTCTTCCAGCCACTACTGATAAATAAAGCGCTTTATTTTCCGCTGGATTTATTTGAAGCGGTTCAGTGGTCTGTAATTTGGACCGTCTAGTAGACTTGTAAAGCGTGTTTATGCTTTATCCAGCAAAGCTGCTTCCGCTTTCTTCTGATAGACACATATTTTCAACTCACCGCCACAATACGAATGCGTATCTGTCATAGTGTCAACAAACCACTGATGTTATAACTTGTTTTGTCTTGAATAATCTCCTACTCAGAAGAAATTAGCATTAATTTAATATATTTTGGTGTCAAATTTTTTTACCGAATCCCCCGCGTGCTTAGGAAATAATTCAAGCACTTGAAAGATTATAAGTGAAAATAAACGGAGAACACCCGAAAAAATACTAGTGAAAATAAAGTCAGCATTAGAGAACTTCTTCAAGACATAGCTGATCCTCGGATCATAGAATTGCAACAGGATCCAATGAAAATTCAACATTCTATTTCATCCAAGATGTCGTCAGGCACCAGTATCAGTAACTGTGTTATGCACATAATTGCTCAATGAGATGTTCAGTAAATGTAATTTGATTTTGAATGAAGGTGATCTATAGCTTTTTCAGATATTAAAATAGCAGATTTCTTTGATTATTAATTATTTTGTTCCATTCAATTACTTTTCGCACTAGTGTGAAAAGTAATTCAATTTTTTCACTTGTGCTTCAAAGTGACGTTTTTCACAATGACAACTGAAAAGTAGTACATTTCAGTTATCAGTCTCAAAAAAATATTTTTACTGTTATTCACTAGTAGACCACAAGCCCAGGCAAATTTTCAGGTGGTGATTTTATACACCACGAGTCATATAAAATGTTGAAGTAGGTACTGGTCGAGAAACAAACTTCAGGCACTATGCCGTCAATTTTCCGCGGTACAGATGAGTGCACAGGTGAGTTGAAATGTCGTAAAAAAGGAGGTACTTTTTGATTACATTACACATGACGGCACTATTCTCGTTAAAGAGGCAATTAAAAAAGAATGCTATAAACCCAGTGCCGTTAAAAAATAGCGGTACCGGACGTCCGATTTTTTTTTAAATCGGCGATTTTACCTCCATCAACATTTAATCGAATACTTGATGGCGTTGATTCAGTTAACTTTGCCTTTCCTTAAAAAACTATAATACATCTATACCGTCAGAAAAGGGTCGTTCATGGGGTCAGAAATCGCGAAGCAAAACTCGATTAATACCCCTTGTGGGGGTGGTAATTCAGAATTTGACGGCACCGATTTCTTACTTTGAGTTAACATTTATTAAGTGTTCTAAACATTGTGCCGTCAAAATATTACGGTTCATGCAAAAATAAGTATAAATTACTAAAATTTCAGAGCAAAAAATCACTGTTTCATTGGTCATTTATTTCATGACGGCATATGTTTTTTTTTTGAAAGTAGAAACTATTTATTATGGTTTTATAATTATGCCGTCAATTATAAGAGTTTATTTTTGAAATATTACTGTGGATAGTACTTCTTTGAACATTAAAAAACATAGAAAAATCGGTGCCATCAATTTTACCTTGTTATATTTTATGCATTTGACGTGAAATCTCTTGCTACTTTACCTACCATTTTGGTCATAATTTTTATCGAAAATTACAAGGCGGCATCAACAATATAATACTGACCATATTTAATAGTAATTAAAAATTGTGGTGCCGTCAACATTAAAATTTTAACGATAATCTTGAGAATATTCGTTTTCGGTCCAAAAATCGAATAGCGAACTTTCATGCACAGATATGTGATTTATCATCAAAAAAGCAGTATAAATTAAAATTTTTATAGAATAAGTGATTAGGGATTTGAATAACAATGTATCTATCATTAAAATTTTATGAAAGATTTTAAACTAGATAACTATTATTAATTTTCATAAATAAGGCATAAGTCTTTCGTAAAGTTTTAAAAGCGTTAGTCAATGTTTATGGCATTTTTATTGAAAATTCATATTAAATAGATAAAAAAAATTCAAAACATGGAATATACTATAATATAATATTCATGATTCTTCATCAGAATTCTCGCTGTCTATTTCTGAATCACTTGCAGAATCCATTTCATTAGCTTCCTCCAGATTTAAAATATCAATACAATATATAATTGAAAAAATATTGCAAGAAATTAGTTAATTAATTTTGCAAGATATCTGTTTCATACCTGAATTATCACCTTCTGTCTCAGTTCTCCCATCCTGTACAATAATGTCCTGCACAATTCTACTAACACAAAAAAATCTAATGTAATAAAGATTCAAATAAACCACCTTGTTGTGCCAAACGATAGCCGAATCTGTGAGACAGATATAATCTCATATCACGGAGTAGATTTGGCGTAATGTTGGATAATTTTGCCCCTTAATTCATCAAGATTTGTTGCTCTCTGAAATGCATGTCGATATGCGGATTCTTTCAGATATCCCCAAGGAAAGAAATCATTTGAATCTGGTGAACTGGGAGGCTACATGATCGTACCACGTGTAGATGATAAGCGATCAGGAAAAGTATTTTAAAGAAATTTTGTCACTGGTCGTGCATTGTGACTCGAACAACGATCCTGTGGAAACCAAATGTCCCTAAAATTAATAGGAAGTAGCTGAATTATCGGAATAATTTGATTTCGACATTGAAAACACATTTTTCAGCGTATTGTACCATATAAAATTAACGGCATATTAAAATATGTTATCTTTGAAGGACATAGCATTGAAACAGCTAAATTTTAGGTTGTTTAAAATGACCACCTTCACAGGGGGGTAAAAATCGGGTTTTGATTCGCGATTTATGACCCCATGTACGACACTTTAAGGACTGCATAGATGTATTATAGTTTTCTAAAGAAAGGCGAAGTTAACTGAATCAACGCCGTCATGTATTCGATTAACTGGGGAGGGGGGGTAAAATCGCCGATTTCAAAAATAAATTCTGACTTCCGGTACCGCAATTTTTTGACGGCACTGGGTTTTAGAGCATTCTTTTTTCGTTACCTCTTTAACAAGAAATGTGGAGTCATGTATAATGTAATCAAAAAGTACCCCCTTTTTACGACATTTCAACTCACCTGTGCACTCACCTGTACCGCGGAATATTGATAGTGCCTAAAGTTTGTTTCTCGACCAGTACTTCAACATTATATATGACTCGTAGTGTATAAAATCACCACTTGAAAATTTGCCTGGGCTTGTGGTCTATAATATTTCGATATTCAAATTCTATCGGTGGAATTTTGAATGAAAAAAAGTCGTATACTCCCATAAGCCGTTCCCTTCATACCACCCTAGCTGGATATATTGTGTTTCTGACAACTCCGTGAAATATAGTTCCGATGAAGGATGTTGGAATTTCCCAGGAGTCATTTTCGGATGAGTTTTCTCAGGGCTCCAGTTTAATTGGTAGACTTGGAGGGAAAGTTTGTTTAATATAGTTTAATATGGCACAAATTATGTTGATATGGCCTATTTGTAACTTACGGTGAAAGTTTAGATAGTCGCACGTTATATAATATATTCCAGAACGTAATGACGGATTCTCTCCGAAGATTGGCTTGAATGGAAGCAGAAAATTAAGCGTCGTTCTCGTAACGTGAGTGCCATGATGTCTCATAACTCGGAAATTTCCATTCTTAGGTAAGAGTGCAATGCTTTGTATCATACTCAATAATACAGGGTGTCGCAAAATTCAACAAAAATATTTTAAGGGCGTATTTCTGGGGTGAAAATTCACCCCCTCCAAGCTGCAAGAGCGAGGAGAAAAACTCATTTTTTAAGACAAAATAAATATAATATAACCATTCCTTTAAAACTTGGTAATGAACTGGTAACAGTTTTTCGACTTCTTCAGCTTTTCCAAGATGAGTATCCTATTCTTGTGTAAACCTTCAAAGTACTAAATAATTTATTTTATAATAAGTAATAAGAATGAGTATATTACTGTATCTTTGTACCACAATGGAAAGTGATGGTAGAATACTGTTTATTTCCTTATCAGACACTTGTTTTATTGTAGCGGAAACGTTGTAAAAAACCTAAAAATACACACATTACTATCCTATTTTTGATTCACAGGTGATGCTGAATTATTATGGTGAAATTTCGAAGAAAGATATTGGCTTCGATTTTCATGTAAAGATTTCAACCAGTTGTGAGGGTTTCCTCTAAAACCATAAGATTTTAGAATATCTAGTAATTTTAGATGATGAACGCAGTCAAAGGCCTTGCTTAAGTCGCATAAAACTACAGCAGGGCATTTATAGTACTACCAAAAATATAAGAAGGTAATAAATCACCAACCACTTGAAGTATCAGAAGGCTGTCGAGTCTACGCAGAGTTGTAACTGCCCTAGCCATTAAATTTTAGGTATAATCATATTGGGTAAAACAGCCCACCATTATTAAAATGTCAAACCATTTCATGAGATACTTTAATCCGGACCTGGGGATCTTTTAAGGGACACATACTTTTATTGCTTATCTATATTTCGAACAATAGGTATCAGTGAGGGTCGTCGTGTAATATTGATTTACGACCTTCTTAGATTACTGGTTCTACTTTACCGTCATTAATAAAATTGACAAGAGTGAGAAAATTCAATAATGCTGACAGAGTGAATTTACCACTGTGAAAATCATCAATTTAAAATATTGTGTTTGTTTGAGGTATGAGATAGGATTAAAGTTTTCAAGTTTCATCTAATGACATATTTACAGAATAAGTTATTGGTTTTATAATTTTGTGTAGAACTTTTTTATCACAAATGCCGTTTTTCATCCATACCAGGAGATTTTCCATTTTAATTTTAGATTTAGGAGGTTGAAAAGTTCTATTTCGCTAAAAGGCTGCAAAAACTTAGAGTGAGCATTAAAGTCATGTAAGGGTACTACAACTGTGTCATCAGATGTTTTAATATGTGATACAAGTTTTGAGCTTTCTAGAAAATAAGAATTGAAGTTATTAACGATATCCTGAGGTTTCTCAATTACCACACCCTTTTTTGTTATAGAAAAATTTGAAAGTTCGTTTCTTTCATTTGTTATTTCAGATAGCACATTCCATAATGCTTTAGATTTATTTCATGCATTTAAAATAAATGATGAAAATAACTTGGGAATGTTTTAAATAGAAACATTCTCAATTGAAAATTGAATCAATACATGACTCCTCTGGAAACGGAAAAAACCCTACGATAAAATTGAAGTTACTTTTTTGTAATATCTAACAGAAAACAACTACTTCCCCGGCAAAAGCCACGCTGGACATTGAACTACATCTGATAGATATTGAGAAAGACCCTATATAAATTGAGAGAAAAAATCTGAAAGTGAAAATTTGTATTTTCATTCAGATAGTTGATTATTTATTAAATGTCCAGTTTCCATTGGAGATCCTTATCTATGAATCTATCAGAAAATCGATCATTCCATTGCTACGTGAATAATTGCATCTCTTTCGCTAGGCCTCCAATACATTTTGGTCGACAAAAATCTATTTCACTCTTCTAAGATCATCATCTATTTTCAGAGGAGTCATGTATTGATTCAATTGAGAATGTTTCTCTTTAAAACATGAAACCCTTCCAAGAGAGGTTATCTTGTACGATGGAAAACAGCGACTAAATTCCAACTTTCAGTCGCAGATGATTCCACAACTGACTTTATGAACATCCTGTTCATATTTTCAATGAAATTAACTTGGGAATGTTTCTACATTTCTCATGAAGTAGCAGAATGACACCAAACAAAGTGAGATGTTTTCCTTCAACCTTATTTGTCACTTTCATTTAGAAACTCAGTTGTCCATCTCAGGATCTGAGAAGGTTTTACATGTGATATTTTACAAATTCAGTAAATGAAAAAATTATTCAGAAACTGTCTTCAGAAATCAAAAATGAAAAATTGACAAACGTTCCTTCATGTTGCCTAACTATACCGGGTGTCAATTGAGTGCGTGGCCAAACTTCGAGAAGTGACTCTGAGAGAATTCTAGACGAAAATTTCATATAAACAAAATGTCCCAAACTGCTTGGGTTTCGACATACAGAGTGATTAAAATAATTTTTTCAAATTTTTTTGGAGTTTACATCAGCAATTTCGACAATAGTCAGTTCAAATTGGGCAAGTATAATCCATTCAATAGTGCGCACGAAACAAAACTATTCATTACTCAAATAATGCACAGGGTCCTCCTTTCTCGGAGTCATGCCTCATTTAACCCTTCAGAGTTTTTTTCGCGTACGTATTCAGTGTTGTTTCATTTTCCATATTTTTCTTCTCTTAAAGTTTTTCATTCATTTGTACTGTTTGAAACCTACATGCAAAATTAAATGCAAACATTTTTCCAGTATTGCATAACATAGTGGAATTGAGGGTTTTTTTACGAAAACCTGAGAGATTCGTAAAAATAAATTTCACAAAATTCCGCACACCTCATCAAAAAAAACTTTGTATAGCATGAAGTTGTGTATTCGATTGAATTTATTTGGTTCATTTTCGTTAGCAAGTGGCGTTTGGTATTCATACAAAATGAACTTTTTTTTGAAAACAATACTTGTGTAGTCTACCATTTTTCAAGAGACTAGCATCATGCATTCAAAATAAATTGGTGATAAATGGGTTGTTTTATCGCAAGTTTTATTCACCGATGAGGCATGTTTTTCCCGTTAAGCTATTATTAATTTCCACAATAATTATCAGTAGTGGGCTGAAGAGAACCCAAACGCCAAGATTGAAAACAGTTTCCAAAAGAAGTTTGCTGTGAACGTTTGGGTTGGAATTGTCCCTTAAGGCAATTTTCTTATTGGGCCTCATTTCCTGAGAGATCCCACCGAGAGAAAGAATTCAAACTTGGTTTGTGCATGATGGTGCCCTAGCGTACACCAGCTTGGTTGCACGATAGTATTTGAAAGAAAATTATGCCGATGGCTGGATCTGGCGTGGTGGGCCACAGCCTTAGCCACCTAGGTCACTTGATATGAATCCACTTGAATATTTCCTCTGCATGGGGGCACATAAAATCATTTGTTTATCGAAACCAAAGAAGACCTAAGTACTCGCATACAGGAGTCATGCACAATTATAAGAAACACTGCTGGGATTTTTGAGCGTGTCCGCCAGTCTGTGATGAGACATACAAACGTATGCATTGAAGTCGGCGGTGGCAATATCCAGCCATTACTCTGACTCATCTGTTTCAACACCTTTCCTCTATTTCTTTTTTTTCTGTTCTTAGGAAATTTCGGTTACTATTCGCACTGATGAAAATGACCAAAATAATTTTTCCAGAAAATAGTATATGTAAATTGTTGGCCGAGGCGTAAAGCCGAGGCCAACAAGCAATGAAGTCTGGGAATGTGCTTTTACTTCGAGGTACACATACTATTTTTTCTGAAATCGCAATCAGCATTATCAAAAACTAAGGAATTCTACATATTGTTTGCGTGAATTCAATAACTGTCTAAAATGTAAACAAGCCGGCAAAAATTTTCCCGTATCGTTTTCGATACGGGAATAGTATATTGTGTATCTAGTAGTAAAAGCAATACATTCCCGGACGACAATGTAAATTGTTGGCCGAGGCGTTAAGCCGAGGCCAACAAGCATTGAAGTCTGGGAATGTGCTTTTACTACGAGGTACACATACTATTTTTTCTGAAATCGCAATCAGCATTATCAAACACTAAGGAATTCTACATATTGTTTGCGTGAATTCAATAACTGTCTAAAATGTAAACAAGCCGGCAAAAATTTTCCCGTATCGTTTTCGATACGGGAATAGTATATTGTGTATCTAGTAGTAAAAGCAATACATTCCCGGACGACAATGTAAATTGTTGGCCGAGGCGTTAAGCCGAGGCCAACAAGCATTGAAGTCTGGGAATGTGCTTTCACTACGAGGTACACATACTATATTTTCTGAAATCGCAATCAGCATTATCAAACACTAAGGAATTCTACATATTGTTTGCGTGAATTCAATAACTGTCTAAAATGTAAACAAGCCGGCAAAAATATTCCCGTATCGTTTTCGATACGGGAATAGTAATTTACGTAACAAGTCCAGAAAATACTGTTTTTTTGGACGAGTAGACCAAATTCTAGGACGAGCGTTAGCGAGTCCTGGAAGTCTACGAGTCCAAAAAACTGTTTTCGGACGTGTTGTGTACACTATTTTTTCGGCAACCATGTAGAATAACAAATCAATGAAACGCATTTAGTCTAAGAGACGAAGAGAGGTCGACCTTCACCCATCTGTTAACCAGATGACACATACTTTTTTTTCAGTTACATAAATAGACGAAAACGCCTAAAATGGGTTGTCTATAAAAAGGAGTACGTACTTCCCGGACTAGGCCGGAAAGTGCTACTTTCCCAGAGGAAAAGTGTCCGGGAAGTGAACACTTTCCGGATGGTTGCCGAAAAAGTACTTTCCCGTACCGTTTAGGTCCGAAAACGGTCCGAGAAAGTTCGTTGCTTAGCAACGGACTAAAATACTAGATTAGCGTATTTTGAGGCCTGAAGTTGCTCCGAGAAAGTGGGCATTCTTGAAAGATTTCAGAAAAAGTACTTTCCCGTACCGATTGGTCCGAAAACGGTCCGGGAAAGTTCGTTGCTTAGCAACGTACTAAAATACTAGATTAGCGTATTTTGAGATCTGAAGTTGCTCCGAGAAAGTGAGCATTCTTGAACGATTTCAGAAAAAGTACTTTCCCGTACCGTTTAGGTCCGAAAACGGTCCGGGAAAGTTCGTTGCTTAGCAACGGACCTAAATACTAGATTAGCGTATTTTGAGAACTGAAGTTGCTCCGAGAAAGTGGGCATTCTTGAACGATTCCAGAAAAATAAACTTTATGCAATACTCATCCAGGATTCTGCTGAAAGTAGTAATCGAGTCATTACATTGTCTCCACATGAGAAGGATAATTATATTAGGCGATACTAGAAAAATGTTTGCATTTAATTTTTCATGTAGCTTCTAAACCGTATAAGTAAATGAAAAACTTTAAGAGTACAAAAAGATGGGAAATAAAACAACACTGAATAATCCTTTTTCAGAATATGTCATTATCTGCGAGAAAGAAAAATTCTAGAATGTTAAACAAGGCCTGACTCTGATTTTGTTTCTTGAGCACTGTTGAATGGATCATACTTGCCCAATCTGAACTGATTATTGTCGAAATAAACTCCAAAAAACCTTGAAAAAATGTATTTTGATCACCCTGTATTTTGAAAACCAAGCTGTTTAGGACATACAGGGTGTCCCAGAATAAAGGAGACAAACTCCAATGGTAGAACTTTCACTTCATTTAAAGCTATAAGTTCCAATAAACATATACCCTAAGATGAATAATAACCGAGTTACAGGGTGTTGAAAATGACAAAAAAATCATGTTTTCCAGAATAACTCCATAACGGTTCATCTTTTCTTGATGAAATTTGGTATGTCACATGACATCATTCAGTTCCAAATTTCAATGTAAATCATGAGTTTGTAACTTCGAACAGAGGTACGGGAGGTGGGTGCCCCTAATCGCCCCTCCCCAATTTTCACGCCACTGGATTAATGTCGATTTTATCTTCTTTTTCTTAATCCCCATCATTTCCTATAAAAAAAAAGAATTAGGTTTCATTATAAAAAATATTAACCTACTTACTAAGGATTAGCAACCCATAAAACTGTAATACCGAAAAACATTTAAAATTTAATAAATATCTCCTCATTTCTGAAAGGAATGTATAACTATTCATAACAATATAACCAACAAAGAGATTTCACACCATGCAATGAGTACAAATTCAAATATTTCGAAAACTGTTGGCATTTATGAGGGATCTTTTCACAAAAATTTCCCGATATTTGAAACAAATTACATAGCAACTTCGAGGGGTGTCTCACTTCCCTAAAATGTGTACACCAAATTTTCATTTGAGGGAATTGGATTTCAGAACTTTTGAATGGATTTCTGGATTTCATAAGAAGTTTTAAGATTTCCTTTAGGTTTTCTGGATTTCACCAAAGATTTCTGGATTTCATACGGATTTCATGATTTCATTCGGATTTCAAGATTTCCTTCAGGTTTCCAAGGTCAAAAAAATGCTGCACACAGTTTGCAGTAATGTATTCAAGCGTACGGGTGCAGGTTCATCGAAATTTCATTGCTTTTGGGTAATTTTAGCCCAATTCTTCATTCGTTGACAAACAAATGTAAATGAGAGGTGTGGTGTGATTTGTTTCTAATAGTATCATTTGCGATTTTTTTTAGATATCTAGTGGATATCGGGAGCGTTTCACTTCTTCAAAAATTATATACCAAATCAGAATTTCTACGAGGGGTGTTTCACTTCCGTAATATTTGTACCGAGATTTGTACATCAAATCAGGATTTCTATTGGATTTAAGGATTTCATATACATATAAAAATAGATGGTTACTTACTAACGTGAGAATTAAAATGAAATTGAAACTAAACGGACAGAAAAACATGACGTTAGATGTAGGTATGACATTGATGATGACAATTTATATTTGATTACTTATCAAGAAGGAAAATTCTGATTACTGGGTGAAATACTGATATTTTCTTTCAATTTAAAACGGTAGGTATAAATTTGACTGAGATTGTTTAAATCTGTTTTTTTGTTCATTGATTCTTTATTTTCGTTGATATGTATCATTTCTTGTGTCCAGGCAGGACCACGAAATGTTCAGTATTATTATGAAAAAATCCAAAATAATCTTTAAATTTTTTTTCTTCTGCTCCAGAATTTTTTAGTATATTTTTGAGGTGAGTTCTAGTAAAATTTTCAATTTCCGCGAAATCATCATTTGTTAATTCTTGAAGAGCCTAGGCTGTTATATATCCTGAACACCTCAAAATATTCTTCAGATAAACTGGTATATCAAATGGAATCTTATCCAGTAAATCTGATGGGATCATCTGTAAATACAAGAAATAAATATAGTGTTGGCTCTTATCAACTTTTTTAAGTTATGAATTTAAAGAAACTTCCTGAAGCTTCTGAAATATCTTCGAGAATTCTGATAGGTTAATTATTATAATTGAGAATTATCAGTTTCATCATCGTTATCTCTGCAAGTAGTCATTCTGCCTTTTGATTTTCTAGAAACTTGCCAAAATTTCAAGCAAAATTCCGAGCAGAATTCTCTATCGGCGATCGTTTTGAAATATAGAAAAGCTTCTATTTGCCCCTTGCCCTCCTCTCCAACTTTCGTCCCTCACCCTCTCCAGCCTCTTTGCCAACTTCACCCTCTCTATACCTCACATCTTAAACATCTATCTTTCTCTCGATCTTTCTCTGTCACTCACAGATTCTTTCACTCACCTCGTCACTCACCATCTCTCACCCTTTCTCTCTCACTTTCAGTTCCTCTCTTCCTCTTTCTCTCTCTAGCACGACTCGAGCACGACGAGCATTCTGTGGAGTTCTTTGTTTTCGGAGAAATGAGAAATTCAAAGCAAATACAAATTCTAGTATATATACTATCTTGGTTCACACATTCTGTAAACATTACAGTTGTTTACCTTTGGTGTGAATCGAGGTGTGAACTTCAAGTTGAAAAATTGTTGATTAATTCGCAATCTGATCGCAATCTGAAAGATTTTCTAGAATTGTTTCAAAATTTCCGTATAGAATCCTTGGAGATATTTGCAAACTGCCTTGCAATGTGCCCTTTCTTATCAACTGAATTTGAAATAATCATTTATTTATGTTTATTCTGAAAAGTACATCTGTGTGTTACAAAATATTTAGTTGAATTGTAGCACGAATTTTTGTTACCCTCCGCAGCTCGCTCCGCAGGTAATAAACACCATAAGCTAACGTAACAAATGATTAAGTTTTTAATTTTATTTGATACCACTCGAGATTTTTCTTTTGGAGTTTGATATTATGTAGGGTAATTGGGGTAGTTATTGGCACTTTAAGGTCTGATATTTTCATTATTATGAGCAGAAGGACATATTTGAGCAATTGACACAATACACCAATTGTTAAAATATAGAGTAAACTTTGAACTTTTCCCTATATGCTATTGAATTATTCTGATAGAAACAAAAAATATATTCAAACGTCCCAAAATGAAAATTTTGAAATCTACACTAATTGGCCGCATCACTACAGAGATTGGCCATCGGATGGTGTAGTCATTGGCCTATGATTTTGAAACTCCAAACCATAAGTGAATGAACATCAAAAAATATAGTAAGTTGATGAAATGTATATATTGATAACATTTATACAATATTTTGTTTCTTCAAACAGGTGTTGCAATGGAAAATTGCAGAATTTGATTTATGTAAGTTGTGTCTCTTTATACATCGAATATGGTAAGATCTGGTACATCCCTGGCATCTAATTCCAAAATTAGTAGATGAAAGATTATTCGCGCAAATATAGCATAGTCCAATAGATATCTTTATATTTAGCTCCTCCGATATTCCAATATCTTTAATCAGGTTTTTCAAGGAACATTCTTCACTAAGGTTGAAAATATCTTCGGAAATGATGTTTATGGAATTATTATTTTTTATTGTCAACGGCTGTGTGTTTTGGTCATGTTTTTTATCCGACTGAGCCGTGGATTCGCCTTGAAACAAGTTTTTAGTGATACGCTTCATGCTTTGCGATATTTCTGCATTTTCCATTTCCGATACACAGTCGGCTGTGTTTGGTTTCTTTGATTTTTTCATCGTTAATTTATTCGTTTTTATTACAAGCTTATTTTTTTTATCCTCTAACCTTTTCTTCTTATTTTCTTCTAACCTAGCTTTTTTCAAAATTCTTGCAGATTCTTGTTCTTGTCGCTTTTTTTTCTTCTCTTCTTTCTCCAATTCCTTTGCAAGCTTTTCCTCTTCTTGTTTCCGTTTATTTTCCCTCCACTTGGTACCGGTTATTACGAATGAGGTTCTCTCTGTGTTCTTATTTCCTTTTCTCTGCGGTGTTTTTGCATATTTCAGAATGTTCTCCAAATTTATAGGTATACTATTTTGGATGTCGTCATTGTTTTCATTGGCCACAGTATGAACTTCCTCAATTATGACATCACTTTCTATTTGCAACGGTATATCATTAAAAATAATGGGAATATTTTCCAAATCGACTGTTGAGAATTCTCTTGAGAATAAATCAACATCTAATTTTTCATTCAAATTATTTTCTTCTTCATCATTCCGTTTTTCAATATCTTCTGTACCTGTCGTTTCCAATTCTCCTCGACTCAAAAGTGTGTCAAACTCTCCTATGTCTCGGTTTTCTTGTCCTTCATTTATTTCTCTGTCATTCACACCCAATTCTGGATTGTTTCCAAAACTTTTTCGTTCTTCGATATTTCCTTGCGATAGATCTTCATGATTAGGCAATGATGGTACAGATGATTCACTCGTAAGAATATTATTTTTTCCTAACTCCAGTTGGTTACCAACGGCAGTTAATTCAGATTCATCTTGAAATTCAGTTAAGTCCATTTCGTTACTTCCATTCCTACTTGTGTTTTTTTCTGATTCTTTCCGCACAATGTGGAATTCTTTCCACAGTTTATAAAGAAGAATAAAATCAGTAGAGTAATTATCAGGTTTTTTAGATAAATTCTTGAACAGTTTGATTTTCTCCTCACCAACGATATTTTTAAAGGTTTCGTAGCTCATTGGCTGTGGTTGTTCATAATTAACATTCTCGTTCTCCTTTTTTTGGTTGTGTCCCCCCAAACATTTTGAAAACTCTATCGAGTCAGGATTGAAGGGATATAATCCCGTGGCGCGAAACCCACTTGCTACAGTTTTCTTCTTTGCATATTCTTTTACAACTTCCTCTAAAATGGGTGCAAATTTATCTTTTCCGAGAATACAATTTAAATTGTCTGTTCTCCATTTCAAAACTGCCTTTTTCCAGCCACTTTTTATTGGCTTGAAAGCAGATACATCTGCTGGTTGGAGGATTCTAGTTGCATTAGGATAAAGACAAATCAAAATAATTTTCAATTCTTTACATTTATCGCTCAATTCATATGTCAAGTGGGTGCTATGACCATCTACGAAAAGTATTATAGGAAACTCAATATTATTTTTCATCAAGAAGGGATGTAGTACATTGCAAATATAATCTTCGAAAACTTCTGCTTTCATCCATCCTGTATCGCTTATACCTATTCCCCATTCAGGTGGGACAGATGCCGCAATTTCAGCCTTCAATCTTTTTCCCGGATATATTATCATTGGTGGTGTTGTGAGACCCGTGGCAGAAAACGTGAACATTACTGTTATATTCTGTTTAGAAGGGGCGTGTTCTACCTCGTATACATTCTTTGTACCCCTTGGTGCCAATACTCTTGAATTCTTTGGACACATATTGAAACAAGTTTCGTCACCATTGAAAATTCTTGAGGGATCGGTCAGTATTCCATCATATCCCTTGGATACCAAGTATGTCTTAATGTCTTCAAACCATTTCCTAATGTCTTTCTCTGAAACGTTGGAGCTAGCTGAGGTAACAGCCTCAGGCGTTCGAGTTGTTAGAATGGTGTGGCGACGAAGGAAGGCTTTATACCATCCGTCATGTGGATAATTATCAAGCAAGCTGAAGATCTTTTTTCCGTCTTGGAAATCCCTTTTGTGCATTTTCCACTACCCATTTGACCAGAAGCTCTTCTTCTTTATTGGTCAGTATGGGAGGTGGACCTGGACTTGCTTTTGTGAACTTAGCACTCCTCCTGAATTGGAGAGTTGCTCGAGGAATATTGAAATGTCTGGCGGCCTCTCTGAGTGATACCCCACCTTTAATTGCTTTCAGAGCACATTG
The DNA here is from genome assembly GCA_944452925.2 of Chrysolina oricalcia. Lineage (NCBI taxonomy): Eukaryota > Metazoa > Arthropoda > Insecta > Coleoptera > Chrysomelidae > Chrysolina > Chrysolina oricalcia. The sequence continues at coordinate 65,280,205 of OX101812.2, forward strand.
TAGCTGCTGTTCAGTATATTTTTTGCAATATCGACTACCTTCTTCAACTTTGGGCATTTTGTTGCACAGCTGAAAAAAAAGCACATAGAAATACAGTGATTGGCCCCAGTTGATTATAGTTATTGGCCTCCGGCCAACAACTGTGTTAATATATTTCAATACGTTTTCCGCCTATTTTGATCATATGCATCTTGTCTGAATCATTATTAGAGCATTAACACTGATATTGGAGTATATCAGATTTTATACAGTCATTGGCCCAGAGGCCATTAACTGGTTATTGCTGATATTTCCAGGCAATCATTGGCCCCCAATAATTATTTGAGATTTAGAGGTTAGAGCCACAAAAATAACCAAAATTCAATTTATAGTACAATACGAACAATAAAAAACAACAACTTCATATTGCTAGTACAAAATAACATGAATAAACTCACCTCAAAACACACTCAACCTTAACTTTTTCTGAACTAGTCACTCTATTTACATACAAGAAATGCACCATGACATGGAGATCGCAGACATATTTGTGCAATGATGCCAACTGTGGAATTCAATATTATATTATGTTGGGGAATAGTGTAGGTTTGTTTTGACACCATCAGAGTGTTTTGATAGCATGAGTTATAGTTATTATGGGCGTTTGAAAAATGCATGGCCAATGACTACGTGGGGGCCAACTACTGTATCTTTTACCCTAGTTTATAACTTTACTATATCCTCACCTCTGTAGCCTCAGCAGCCATATTCAATTCTCAATTCAATTATACAATAACTTTTTTTCACAGAAAATGTTTCTAGGCGGCAAACTTTACCGGCACATATACTGCAATAACACGTTTCTGCCGGTTTCTGCGTCAGTCTTCACTCTTCAACAATCAGGTGGATATTTACGCGGGAATCCACGAGTATTTGCGAAGTTTCTTTTAAGATTTTCATATTTCATTAGGAATTTGATTACTTCACCAATGATTTCAGGATTTACACTTGGATTTCAAGATTTCAAAAGAATTTCAAGATTTCATGAAGATTTCAAGATTTCACTTGGGATTTCTGGATTTCTTGAGAATTTCAAGATTTCTATTGAGATTTCATGAGGATTTCAAGATTTCATTCGGATTTCAAGATTTCTTGTAGGATTTCTCAATTTCACCTGAGATTTCTGGATTTCATCAAAGATTTCGTAATTTCAGGTTGGATTTCCGAAGTGAGACACCCCTCGAGCAACTTCTAACAAAACAATCAACAATGAGTTTCCGAATCACATACGCACGTACTTATTCAACTTCGAATATCTTGAAAACCGTTGACAATTTTTATAACGAAACCGAACCCTTTTTCGTATAGAAAATATCGAGAATTGAGTAAAAAGAAGTCGAAATACATATTAATCCAGTGGCGTGAAAATTGGGGAGGAGCGATTAGTGGTACCCGTCTGCCGTACGCCCCTCTTTGAAGTTACAAACATGTGATTCTCATTGAAATTTGGAACTGAATGCTGTCATGTGATACACCAAATTTCATTAGGGAAAGTTGAGCTATGATGGAGTTATTCTTGAAAATATCTTTTTTTTCGTCACTTTCAACACCCCGTATCTCAGTTAATATTCACTTTAGAGTATATGTTTATTAGAACTTTTAGCCTTGAAATGAAGTGAGGAATCCACCGTCGGAGTTTGTCCCCTTTATTATTTATATAAACTTTTTTTCCTGAAATTTTTCAAAGAATCAACCATCGAGGTTTTTTTCACGTACTCAATTAACATCCTGTATTCTATTCCCAATTAGAAATAACATTCATTAGCCTCATTGTTTAAACTCCATTATAATTTCATTTTTTCTTTCCAGGATGGAGAAAGGGGCTATCTCGAAGGTCTGGCATCCAGGTACGCAGATCTGTTCAGCACGCATTACGTGGACGTCCTCGGCCACCTGGAGGATTTGCGGAGGATGGAATGGGCCGAACTGTCACCGAAAGAAAGAACGGTCACGACTCCCACCACTCCTCCTGGCACGTACACTCCCACCGGACGAGGGACGCCCATCTCTATTTCATTGACTACCTCCCATTCCCAACCTCTTTACGTTCCTGGAAAGTATTCGGTAAGTGTTTTTAGTGGATTTCTGGATGTAATTATTGATCTATGGAATACCAAAAATTTGTTTTATTTTATTTCAATCAAAATTTCATAGACTGGAAAAGACACAGGATCTGGAACACATTTTAAGAGGATCTAGAGAAAGCCTAGTACACGGTTCCAGGCCAGAGTGTACTTGACACAATTTTCAGAACAATCTCTCGATCTACGTATTTCCAAAGGATTTGAATTGTCACTTATAGTACCACTAGAGCCTCAATCATTACTGGGAATTTTTTAGAGCAGACTAATTTTCAAAACAATGTTCATGTGCTAGAAAAGAATTCCAGTTTTTAATTGGAGCTCAGGTGGTATTCGGTAAGAAAATTTCAAACCGAGGTGTTAAGAAATATCAGGATAATGACGTTTTTTGATATTTTTGTAATTTAAACTGTAGGCTTTGTATCTTGATTCAAAAGGATAATGAATGTGATTCCAGATAATCTAGCAAAAGACAAGCATTTGGAAGCGATTTCTAGAATTTTATAATGAGAAATCTTTCAGCAAATTTTGATAATTTTTTGGGATATTGCAGTACAAGTCACTAGAAGTTATGCATGCAAGTTTAAATACTTTCAATATCCAGTTTCGGGGATAGGAATTTTTGAAAATCATAAAAATTGTTGTTTTACCAAAACATAGTAAGGTTCATTTATCCAAAAATATTACATTTCAGATGATTAGTAACAAAACAATAGCACTGCTGGTTTGGAGAAAGTAAAAAATTTTATAATAATTGTTAAATTGTTGTTAAAATTGTTGTAAAAATTGTTATTTCCGTCAACCGATTTCACCCCTACGCGCAACCCTCGGAAGTCTTCAAGAGACTTGTGTAAGCTAGGGAAGACGCAGCCCTTACCTTTTAACGTGTGATGCCATGCACGAGACCGATGACCATGCGCGGCTTTGAACCCTCGACCCTTCGATCCAAAAGCGAATGCTCTACCAGCACGGCCACCAGGCCCAATAATATAATAATTTTATTGACAAAAACATTAGTACAGAGTTGAATTTGACAAATACAACATGCTTGTGAATAAAGAATATACCACGAAGCAGTAGACACTGCTTGTTTGTGGACGTATTCATCAGTGGTTTATATAAAAAACTATGCTAGATTAAGAAACTTAATAATATATAAAATAAATGATTTAAGAAATATACATTGATATGAGAATTTCAGGATATAAAAGTTGCTATAACAGTGAAGTAAAAGAAAATTTAAAATTTAAATTCTGTACTATTCTTATGAGACTAATGTAGGGTCTACTAATATTGGTTGTAAAAAATAACTTATGTGAATATCTCAAAGAGAGAGGTATATTAAAAATGTAACAATACAACATGTAAATCACACAAACGTGCGTATAGAATTTAGAAAAAATGGAGATAAAAAAATGTAAGATGTAAGATGTGAATATGTAAAATAAAAAAACAAAAAAAAAAATGTTAGGGTGAAGGACTGTACAAATGTAAAAATGATAGAGTGTTAAAAACGTTAGAATTATTGATTGTCTAAAAGTAAAAAATGTGTAGATATGATGTTCAAAAGTGAGAGTTTTTATTATAAAATGTAGAATATAAAGATGTACCTATGGTCAGTATGGAGATGTAGAGTGTGAATGTTGAAAAGTTGGAAAGTATAACAAGGTAGAGTTATGGGAATATCCTTTGATTTATTTTATGTATCAATGAGTTCATGAATTATTTACCTAGGATTTTCGAGGACAAATTTTTTTATTCGTGATTGGATTTTTTTCAGACTCTCTGGTAATGCATTGAAAACCTTTGGTCCTAGATAACTATAAGTCCTCTGGCATATCGATTTGTGAACGACAGGGATTTGGTAGAGGTTACGTCCTCTGGTATTCTACTGATGATTTTTTCTAATCAATTCTTGTTTATTTATAAACTGATTTGTTGCTAGGCTCAAGAAGTATGTTTGCTTTATGTCCATTATTTTAGTTTCTAGATAAAGAAGTTCTGTGGGATAACGTGTTGGCTTTTTATATATTATTTTTATTATTCTTTTCTGATTAACTTCGATTTTTTTCAAGTGAACATTCGTTCCTGCTTACCAACACATAATTCCATATTTTAAGAGCGTATAGTACAGCATTTTTAATTGGGTTTCTTCGAGTATTCTTGAAACTTGCTTCATCTTATACGCCACGCATCTTAGTTTCTTATGGAGAAAGTTAATTTGTTGGTCCCATTTCAGGCGACTGTCTATTTTTATCCCTAAATATTTCATGGAGTTCGAGCAATTCATTTGAAAATCATCTTGCAAACTGATTTTACTGTAGTTGGGAAGTTGAGAACTATAACTGCAGAAAGGCACATAGAACGTTTTCTATACATTAATTGATAATAGTTTATTATCAAACCATCTTTTGATGAGAGGGAGATCAGATTCTACTTTCATTTTCAATTGCGACCATGATTCTTCTTCATATAAGATGACCGTGTCATCAGCGAAACTTATGAAGTTTCCTTCCGATTCTACCAAGAATGAGTTGTTCAGGTATATTGTGAAGAGAACTGGCCCCAACACCGTTGCTTGTGGTACTCCACATTCTACAATTTTTTTGCTGCTGTACGAGTTTTGTATTTTTACTTGCTGTGTTCTGTTTGTAAGGCATGATTCGAAGAGTGGTTGTGTCGCACCTCTAACACCTATGCTTTCGAGAGTTTCTAGTAGGATCTGATGGTTTACGGTATCAAATGCCTTTGTCAAGTCTAGGAATACTCCAATACATGGTTTTTTATCATCAACTGCCTTATATAGGTTTTTGGTTAGGTGAAGAATGGTATCTTGTGTTGATTTTCCTTCTTGAAATCCATACTGTGAGTTTGATATGACTGCACACTTCTTTAAAAAGTTGGTTAACCTATTTTTAATGATTTTTTCTAAAATTTTACTGAAGGTAGAAATCAATGCAATTGATGGTAATTTGTTCTTTCTTTGTGTTCTCCATTCTAAAATATAGGTATGACAGTTGAATTTTACTACATGTTTTTAACAATAGCCACAAAAAACAGCCTTATTGAGTCAATAAATCCGCTTTGGAGCCAAAACTACGCGAGAATTGCTGTGTTGTACAATTTAAGAATGAAACGGTTTGAGAATAGTATATTCTGTATCAAGGTTAGAAAGAAAATTCGATGCGAGTGGAAAGTCACGAATTTTCATTCTAACCGAGTAGCAGACTATACTTTCTCCACGATCAAAGATAGGAAACGTGACAGCAATAATTTTGTCACTTACTCAAATTTTGCCACTACGATGACAATCAACTGCGTCAAGGCTAATGTTATTATTGCTAACCAGTGTGAGAATATTATTCTATCACAAGAGAGAGAATGTAAATACATTTAAATTGCATGGGGGCAGAGGTGTTGCAGAATATTTCATCAATCTCAAGAGATAGAATTCCAGCATTCTGTAATCAAATTTGATTTCAGAATTGGCAAATTCTGTGATGATCGTGGAGAAATACGTTTTATGCAAGTTTTGTGAAGAAGTCAGTAAAATTAAACTTTATCATCAAAACTTGAAATTTTTAACGCATTCATTACAAAAATGCTGGCCAGAAATTTATTCACCAAATTTGTTTGGAATTAAACATCATTTGCTTTTGGTGTGTAAGAAATATGCAGCTCTTCCTGGATCACAGCAGAATAAAGCCTGATTCACATAATGGCAGTAGCAGTGGCGTCACCCCCCTCTATTGCTAAAATAACCAATGGCAAACATGTTTAGACGACGCTGAAAATTCAAGGTCACGCTGCTGAAAGTTTGATTCATTTAAACTTTTTGCAGTAAAATCTAGCAGTGTTCGCATTTCTAACCTTAAAATTATCATGAAATCGAGATTGCTGTTATGATTCCTTTCTACTACTTTTAACAAACAATTAGTTGAAAATTTTCATCCCAATGTCACTCATTCGGATAACAGCGTCAAAAGGTGCGGAGTCACTGCCTTTAGTGCCACTGCTACTGCCATTAAATGAATCAGGCTTAAGATTGCTTCAAAGTAATACATATATTTTATGAAACATAGACAATTTAAAAATTGTATTGAATGTGTCGTGCTTGTTTATTCTCCATTGAAGAAAAAAGACATGGACTAAGGAATTTCAACAACATTTAGACGCTTTGGTAAAAATTTTTTGTTGTGTCAAAATATAAGAATTAACGTAGTAATAAAATGTGCTTTTTATAAACTATAAATTTTCAAGTACATATGTGGAAAATGTTAATGAAGAATGTTATTAAAAATGATAAAATAAATTCGATGTAATTTGAAGTTGAATAAAAACATAATTTTATTCAGAAATGTCAAAAAAATTTCGTGTAATATCATGCACATTACCCCAAGGAGGAGTAAACTTTCCGGATTTTTTCTAGTTGCTATGGTAATGATACAAGATGAAGGCTTTCAATTGGTCGAAAGTACTGGTTGTGAGATTTTCATTTGAGTATTATAGTCTTTCATGATTCGACCATTTGAAATTAATTCCTATAAAAATCCTAGCACAGTATGCCTGTCCGGAAAATACGTGATACAACGATGTATCTGTGAAAATATAGAAATAGCGTATTCACTTCGCATCCGATAGACAGTATTCTCTGATGTAATAAAATATGAAATATGAGGTTCAGATTAGTTAGTAACCCTAGAAGATGTCCTAGCCCAGGCAGAACGAGTGGAGGATAGTGAATTTATAAAAATAATATACTTCTCTTTTTAGTTGGCATGAAATCTGACGTTCTGTATAATTTCGCAATTGATAGGGCGAGTACAGCAATGCAACAGATTTTCCATTTCCACTCAACCCAATTAGTTATAGTAGCTTTGTAGTAGCAACATTGTTTATTGAATAGTGGACGAAAAAAAAAAACAAAAAAAAAATTGTACAACTGTCAAAAAAACTTGACATTTCTGCATCTCTATTGATACGTATATGTTTACTTTTTTCACTGCCAAAATGATTCTCAAAATTAACATGAAATATAACTTTTTGCAGGATTGATTTTTAACAGAGTCAATTATTAATTGATTATTCATCATAAAACAATTTCAAATTCAAATTGAAAAGTTTCAGTGGGTGTTTTGAAAATGTGCCTTATAAATCATAATAGACGGAGAGCTGAGGGACCGAAACTGCAAGAGTTTTATAAAAGCTGATATTTTGATATTAGGTCATGAATGGGTTGAATATCAAGAGCCTGCCGTCAGTCAGCCAGTTTTTGGGACAACTGGCGTGGGGGTGGTTCCAAACTAGTAAAAAAAACACGTATGTCGTAACTGTTTTATAAAATCTGAAAATTTGTCTGTGGATAGCTAGGCAACCAACAAACTGTGTGGACATAGTCAGTCAGCACCATATTGGAACACGACGCGTCAGCGGTCCGGCAAACCCGTCAAAAAAAATGGGTTCGTGAAAGAGTTTCATAAAATATGAAAATTATTCTGTGGATAGCAAGACAACTAACAAACTGTGTGGATTTAGTCAGTCAGCACTATATTGGAACACGACGCATCAGCGGTCCGGCAAACCCGTCAAAAAAATGGGTTCGTGAAAGAGTTTTATAAAATCTGAAAATTAGTCTGTGGATAGCAAGACAACTAACAAACTGTGTGGACATAGTCAGTTAGCACCATATTGGAACACGACGCATCAGCGGTCCGGCAAACCCGTCAAAAAAATGGGTTCGTGAAAGAGTTTTATAAAATCTGAAAATTTGTCTGTGGATAGCAAGACAACTAACAAACTGTGTGGACATAGTCAGTTAGCACCATATTGGAACACGACGCATCAGCGGTCCGGCAAACCCGTCAAAAAAATGGGTTCGTGAAAGAGTTTTATAAAATCTGAAAATTTGTCTGTGGATAGCAAGACAACTAACAAACTGTGTGGACATAGTCAGTTAGCACCATATTGGAACACGACGCATCAGCGGTCCGGCAAACCCGTCAAAAAAATGGGTTCGTGAAAGAGTTTTATAAAATCTGAAAATTAGTCTGTGGATAGCAAGACAACTAACAAACTGTGTGGACATAGTCAGTTAGCACCATATTGGAACACGACGCATCAGCGGTCCGGCAAACCCGTCAAAAAAATGGGTTCGTGAAAGAGTTTTATAAAATCTGAAAATTAGTCTGTGGATAGCAAGACAACTAACAAACTGTGTGGACATAGTCAGTTAGCACCATATTGGAACACGACGCATCAGCGGTCCGGCAAACCCGTAAAAAAAATGGGTTCGTGAAAGAGTTTTATAAAATCTGAAAATTTGTCTGTGGATAGCAAGACAACTAACAAACTGTGTGGACATAGTCAGTTAGCACCATATTGGAACACGACGCATCAGCGGTCCGGCAAACCCGTCAAAAAAATGGGTTCGTGAAAGAGTTTTATAAAATCTGAAAATTTGTCTGTGGATAGCAAGACAACTAACAAACTGTGTGGACATAGTCAGTTAGCACCATATTGGAACACGACGCATCAGCGGTCCGGCAAACCCGTCAAAAAAATGGGTTCGTGAAAGAGTTTTATAAAATCTGAAAATTTGTCTGTGGATAGCAAGACAACTAACAAACTGTGTGGACATAGTCAGTCAGCACCACATTGGAACACGACGCGTCAGCGGTCCGGCAAACCCGTCAAAAAAATGGGTTCGTGAAAGAGTTTTATAAAATCTGAAAATTTGTCTGTGGATAGCAAGACAACTAACAAACTGTGTGGACATAGTCAGTCAGCACCACATTGGAACACGACGCGTCAGCGGTCCGGCAAACCCGTCAAAAAAATGGGTTCGTGAAAGAGTTTTATAAAATCTGAAAATTAGTCTGTGGATAGCAAGACAACTAACAAACTGTGTGGACATAGTCAGTTAGCACCATATTGGAACACGACGCATCAGCGGTCCGGCAAACCCGTCAAAAAAATGGGTTCGTGAAAGAGTTTTATAAAATCTGAAAATTTGTCTGTGGATAGCAAGACAACTAACAAACTGTGTGGACATAGTCAGTCAGCACCACATTGGAACACGACGCGTCAGCGGTCCGGCAAACCCGTCAAAAAAATGGGTTCGTGAAAGAGTTTTATAAAATCTGAAAATTAGTCTGTGGATAGCAAGACAACTAACAAACTGTGTGGACATAGTCAGTTAGCACCATATTGGAACACGACGCATCAGCGGTCCGGCAAACCCGTCAAAAAAATGGGTTCGTGAAAGAGTTTTATAAAATCTGAAAATTTGTCTGTGGATAGCAAGACAACTAACAAACTGTGTGGACATAGTCAGTTAGCACCATATTGGAACACGACGCATCAGCGGTCCGGCAAACCCGTCAAAAAAATGGGTTCGTGAAAGAGTTTTATAAAATCTGAAAATTTGTCTGTGGATAGCAAGACAACTAACAAACTGTGTGGACATAGTCAGTTAGCACCATATTGGAACACGACGCATCAGCGGTCCGGCAAACCCGTCAAAAAAATGGGTTCGTGAAAGAGTTTTATAAAATCTGAAAATTTGTCTGTGGATAGCAAGACAACTAACAAACTGTGTGGACATAGTCAGTTAGCACCATATTGGAACACGACGCATCAGCGGTCCGGCAAACCCGTCAAAAAAAATGGGTTCGTGAAAGAGTTTTATAAAATCTGAAAATTTGTCTGTGGATAGCAAGACAACTAACAAACTGTGTGGACATAGTCAGTTAGCACCATATTGGAACACGACGCATCAGCGGTCCGGCAAACCCGTCAAAAAAATGGGTTCGTGAAAGAGTTTTATAAAATCTGAAAATTTGTCTGTGGATAGCAAGACAACTAACAAACTGTGTGGACATAGTCAGTTAGCACCATATTGGAACACGACGCATCAGCGGTCCGGCAAACCCGTCAAAAAAATGGGTTCGTGAAAGAGTTTTATAAAATCTGAAAATTTGTCTGTGGATAGCAAGACAACTAACAAACTGTGTGGACATAGTCAGTTAGCACCATATTGGAACACGACGCATCAGCGGTCCGGCAAACCCGTCAAAAAAATGGGTTCGTGAAAGAGTTTTATAAAATCTGAAAATTAGTCTGTGGATAGCAAGACAACTAACAAACTGTGTGGACATAGTCAGTTAGCACCATATTGGAACACGACGCATCAGCGGTCCGGCAAACCCGTCATAAAAATGGGTTCGTGAAAGATTTTTATAAAATCTGAAAATTTGTCTGTGGATAGCAAGACAACTAACAAACTGTGTGGACATAGTCAGTCAGCACCACATTGGAACACGACGCGTCAGCGGTCCGGCAAACCCGTCAAAAAAATGGGTTCGTGAAAGAGTTTTATAAAATCTGAAAATTAGTCTGTGGATAGCAAGACAACTAACAAACTGTGTGGACATAGTCAGTTAGCACCATATTGGAACACGACGCATCAGCGGTCCGGCAAACCCGTCAAAAAAATGGGTTCGTGAAAGAGTTTTATAAAATCTGAAAATTTGTCTGTGGATAGCAAGACAACTAACAAACTGTGTGGACATAGTCAGTCAGCACCATATTGGAACACGACGCATCAGCAGTCCGGCAAACCCGTCAAAAAAATGGGTTCGTGAAAGAGTTTTATAAAATCTGAACATTTGTCTGTGGATAGCAAGACAACTAACAAACTGTGTGGACATAGTCAGTCAGCACCATATTGGAACACGACGCATCAGCAGTCCGGCAAACCCGTCAAAAAAATGGGTTCGTGAAAGAGTTTTATAAAATCTGAAAATTTGTCTGTGGATAGCAAGACAACTAACAAACTGTGTGGACATAGTCAGTCAGCACCATATTGGAACACGACGCATCAGCACTCCGGCAAACCCGTCAAAAAAATGGGTTCGTGAAAGAGTTTTATAAAATCTGAAAATTTGTCTGTGGATAGCAAGACAACTAACAAACTGTGTGGACATAGTCAGTCAGCACCATATTGGAACACGACGCATCAGCAGTCCGGCAAACCCGTCAAAAAAATGGGTTCGTGAAAGAGTTTTATAAAATCTGAAAATTTGTCTGTGGATAGCAAGACAACTAACAAACTGTGTGGACATAGTCAGTCAGCACCATATTGGAACACGACGCATCAGCAGTCCGGCAAACCCGTCAAAAAAATGGGTTCGTGAAAGAGTTTTATAAAATCTGAAAATTTGTCTGTGGATAGCAAGACAACTAACAAACTGTGTGGACATAGTCAGTCAGCACCATATTGGAACACGACGCATCAGCAGTCCGGCAAACCCGTCAAAAAAATGGGTTCGTGAAAGAGTTTTATAAAATCTGAAAATTTGTCTGTGGATAGCAAGACAACTAACAAAATGTGTGAACATAGTCAGTCAGCACTATATTGGAACACGACGCATCAGCGGTCCGGCAAACCCGTCAAAAAAATGGGTTCGTGAAAGAGTTTTATAAAATCTGAAAATTTGTCTGTGTATAGCAAGACAACTAACAAACTGTGTGGACATAGTCAGTCAGCACCATATTGGAACACGACGCGTCAGCGGTCCGGTAAACCCGTAAAAAAAAATGGGTTTGTGAAAGAGTTTTATAAAATCTGAAAATTAGTCTGTGGATAGCAAGACAACTAACGAACTGTGTGGACATAGTCAGTCAACACCATATTGAAACACGATGCGTCAGCGGTCCGGTAAACCCATCAAAAAAAATGGGTTCGTGAAAGAGTTTTATAAAATATGAAAATTATTCTGTGGATAGCAAGACAACTAACATGCACAGAAGTCAAGGCCTACTGCTCTTCCCTTTGAGTCAGTTTCCATTTGTCACTTTTGAAGTACATAGTATATACTATTCTTTATCACAGGAGATACTTAAAATTATTTGATTGACGATGTAACAAATTCCTGATGATGAGTACATAATTATACTACATATCTAGTGTATTGAATTGAATTGGTCCAATATGACATCAAGTTTTGAAATTCAAACTTAATTAGTTTGAATAGTGTTTCGAATTGTGATATGAAACATAACTCGTTAAAGGTTTTCTTTATAACGTACCATTTGGGAGCAGAAATATTTGCTTTAGTTTGTTTTCTAATACAGCATCTGTGGAAGGCTCAAAAAAAGTTGCACATTCTTCCACTTTTTCTAAAAAACATTAGAAATGTTGTTTTTTGCACCTGAAATGGGTTATATTGCATTGGTACAAATTGTATTTGATTTTAATAATTTCAAATTGAGATGATTTGGAACGCATTTTGGAAATATCTTATGGATATTCCTCTTTACCATACCATATACAGGGTGTTTCGAAACCTAATAGTGTACTTTTTTATTTTTATTTTTGGACCAAACCCAAACTTGTGATATACAATCTCGATACAATCGCAAATAAAATAAAATCTATACCTATTGTTTAGAATAATAATAGTATATTGGGTGTTTCATAGATGTGCAAAGTAATAGAAAATTGTCACATTTGAACACTCGAAAATACAGCGGATATACTAAGTAAAATTATGCAATGATTTTAAGATTTTACATAGTGGAAGGCGTAGAGACTTGCCACAAATATGAAACTGCACATTCTTGATTGGATACGACATCAAAATTACATTTACAATTTTTTTTTTAAACACAGATTTCACATATTCTATACTCTACCTTGGGTATTTTTACAAGCCTAATTTTCAGTAAAGAATGTTTTACTTTCAACGTCGTCATGTTGAACTCGCTATTCTCTATTCTCTCATTTTGGTTCCCAAATTCATAGAATACAACCTCATCAAACTTGTTTGAATGTAGAGTATTAAAAAAAAATTGAAGACAAGCTTACATTAAAATGCACAAAAAAAATCAATGATGCATTCACTCGAGACAAAGCTAATGGCACCACTGGAATATAATAATCTACAGAATATGGCAGACTGAATAATTTATTGAATATAAAACTATTTTGCGGTCGAGCGCTCTATATAAATCAGACGCGTTGCGCACCTTTCTATTGCCTGCTGACGGCGTTTGTTCCATGAAACTTTTGACTGATTAGTCTCATTTTAGGTAATATGAACTACTTACACCAAAATTTTCATATTTTATAAAACTCTTTTACCAATCCATTTTATTTGACGGATTTACCGGACCGCTGACGCGTCGTGTTCCAATATGGTGCTGACTGACTATGTCCACACAGTTTGTTAGTTGTCTTGCTATCCACAGACTAATTTTCAGATTTTATAAAACTCTTTCACGAACCCATTTTTTTTTGACGGGTTTGCCGGACCGCTGACGCGTCGTGTTCCAATATGGTGCTGACTGACTATGTCCACACAGTTTGTTAGTTGTCTTGCTATCCACAGACTAATTTTCAGATTTTATAAAACTCTTTCACGAACCCATTTTTTTTTTGACCACATAGTTTGTTGGTTGCCTAGCTATCCACAGATAAATTTTCAAATTTTATAAAACAGTTGCGACATACGTGTGTTTTTTACAAGTTTGGAACCACTCCCACGCCAGTTGTCCCATAAACTGGCTGACTGACGGTAGGCTATTGATATTCCACCTATTCATGACCCAATATCAAAATATCAGCTTTTATAAAACTCTTGCAGTTTTGGTCCCTCAGCTCTTAGACTATAATCAATTGACTGGAAATGAAACACCTCTTGGCACGAAGAAAAAAACAAGATTTTGTGAGTCAGTTTTGGCAAAGGACCTCACATGGGTTTCCTATCAATAGGTACTGCTGAAGGTAATCTAAGTGGAGGAATTCGTTGGTAGGAATACTTCTGACAACATTACTATGGCCACTGTGAGATCGGACTTTCTAGAAATAATACATACTCTGGTTTTTTTTCACATTGAATTCCACTTAGTTGTTGGATCCGCACTATAGAATTTTTGCTAGGTCCATTTTTAAATCGTTCACGTTCCTTCCCCTCTCTTTTCTAGTTTCACGGGTTGATATCGGAAATTTGGAACAGAAAGCGGTGTGGAGGGTACTGTCATTCGCAACGCTATGTACTAGGCATGAGGTTGCTTCTAAAAAATCATTGATGTGAAAAAAAAAATATTGTTGGTGCTAAAACGGATCCCTGCGGAATACCAGCATTTATAGGAGGTGTCGAATAAAACTCACAGAACTCATACTTATATCTTATGACTAGAATGCGTTTCAAATATGGCGGATGAACAAATCATGCATAACCTACAACACTGTATTGTCCTCTTCACAGTAGCGGCGCATAAAATCATATGCGTATCTTAGGGATGGGAAATGGGATATTTCATTTTCTCTCAAATGGGACATCAGAACATTTGAAATATTGTTTCTCTCCCATAAATAAAGAGTTTAGAATAGAATAAATTACTGAATGATAGATAGCAAGATCTTGATGATTCACATCGAACAATTCTCCTACCCAACTAGGTACTATCCATTTTGAAGATGAAATCGGAAACATCTTCATTTTTCTTATGATGAATGACGGTAGATTTGATTCAGACTAATCTGTAACTTTTCTCGGATCTAATTGTATAACTTCCATCATTACAAAATAAAACATTTAATGAAACATGTTCAATGCAGATTCTGGAAGATTTTGAATTTCTTTCATTAAAATTTTATCTTATCCATTCGTTCTTTTGCTTTCAGTCACATACCTCAAAAGTCGGTACTTTTCAGTTATAGGACAATAATAGTCATTTGGGAAACAATGATGGCAATCAAATGATTTTCCTCTGAAATTGACTAAATCCCAACTTTGTTATGATGCGTTTTCGGCTTCAGTTTTTTAATGTTTTAATTGATCTTCTGCATTCGAAGAAATTCCCAAAAACAATGTGAAAATAAGGCTACTCATCGTATCGTGACTTTTTTTCGTTTCTTCCATGTTTGAAACTGAAAGTATTTAAGTTTTTTACACACCTATCTCACTTTCAGTATTTTATGATGTAAATACTTGTCAAGTGGTTAATTGAATATCTTATTTAATTATTTTTAATTCTACAAT
Source organism: Chrysolina oricalcia (assembly GCA_944452925.2). Taxonomy (NCBI): domain Eukaryota; kingdom Metazoa; phylum Arthropoda; class Insecta; order Coleoptera; family Chrysomelidae; genus Chrysolina; species Chrysolina oricalcia. Next base: position 65,295,371 of record OX101812.2, read on the forward strand.
TTTTTTGTCATCAATAAACTTTCGAATATTTGAGTGTTAAATGGCATATGCTGGGAAATGGGAATGAATGAATGAATAACATAACTGTGAATTTATTTTATTGATTACTGAATAATATTAGTCATTTTTCTTTTTATGTAGACCTCACATTTCAAACATATTACTATCAACCCTTCAGAGGGCCACAGAAGATGGCTTGATTCTGGTCCCCTGTCCTTTCTCATAATCAAACTCTGTTTGGTTGAATACATTAACTACATACCTCTAATATGAGACCAAATGATAATCTCCACAATTATTGTAAATTCAATTTACCTAGAAGCAGGACTTATATAGGTCGATAGCCTTCGTACTGAATATATATTTGATTCAATAAAATACATTATGATCATTATCTTTTATATGGAATTCAATTGTAAATCTCACCTCACTCAAAGTACAAAAATGAATGTGTAAACAGGTATTCTAGTGTATTACTTTTGGTATTTTCAACAAAAACTGCCATTGTAATGATCGTTATTTTGAAGCCAATAAAAGGAGATTTACTTGGAATAGATGTCAGAAGTGTTTGTGCACTTCCTCATATATTCAACAGTTGTCTTTAAAAATGATTCCCAAAAGTTTTGATTGGCTTTTCTCAAGGGTGCTTTGTAACTTCTTCGTACAGGACACTTTGAATTCAGAGACAATAACATAACTGTGAAATCAGTTCTTCCTGACTGGTCTGGATTGAAGATATCACAAACACTGAGTTCAGGTAAATCAAGTGTTGGAAGTGAATTTGGCTTCAGTCTTGGCTGGAATTCTGTCGGAACAAAACAATCATTTGTGAAATGATCCGAACAAATTTTGTATAGATGTGGTTTGAGACCATTCCAAATGTAGATCACTTCTTGAGTTCTTGGTCCACGGAATCATTCTCTGAAATTAGCATTCGGAAATCTGAAAAGGTTTTTATGTTGTAGGGACATTTTGAAATGTTTTGCAAGTACTTACTTATGGATTGTAATATTTTTTTCCTTCTCCAAGAATTACCACAATCCTTAACAAAACACCTCATCGTATAGAATGGCTAATATAAATTATTAACAATAAATGAAGTTTTTATTTTTTAATAAATCGCCCAAAACACCAAAAGAATCAAAACTGACAACGCTGCTCTGTTTACAAACAAACTGGTAAACTGACTAGACGTACGTCTTATTTACTACTCATTTGCTCTTGAAGGTACAAGGGATAACGTATGTGCTTCCTTAGTGAAATTTGTCCTCTTTTCGGATGCCCACGATTTGTTCAAGATTAGAGTAGCCGAGGATACATAAAGCGCGTTCTAGTCGACATAAGATATAAAAGTATGAGTTCTGTGATAAAACTCCATCAACCACCACGTGGAGAGATCTGCCTGAGAGAAAACTAGATAGCAAAGAACACAACTGATGCAATCAGTTTGAAATTTTAATTAAATTTTCCATGTTTGTATATAGGGGCACATAGGGGCAAATGGGTACCCTTCAATGCCCCTCCCTTATTTTCTCGACACTGAATTTATAACGATTGTCTTTCTTCTCTTCATTCTAAAAAAATCCTTTACAAACAAGGGTTTCACTTCGTTATTCAAACAACCAAAACCAAAAAAATGTAAAGCTTATCTCGAGGATAGTTCTTAATATCTTTTTCATTTGTTTCCATCGAGTACATTCAATCAGTACAAAAAATTTCAATAATTCGACGGATTAGGCGTTACAGAAAAACACACAGGATTGTGAATTGCTTTGCCTAAGTAATGGTTTAATTTTTTTCTGAAAATCAGTGAATTTGGCGGCACAATCAATTTGGAACTTTCCCAAAATGCCCCGATATTCATAGCAAAAGACTTTTAACAAAACAATCAACAATTAGTTTTTCACTTAGGGACGCATTTATTCAACTTCAAATATCTTGAAATCCGTTAACATTTTCGACAACGAAACATTTCTTTTTTTTATGAAAATATTGGGAATAAATAAAATGAGTCAAAATCGGTTTAACCCAGTGGCGTGAAAATCATAAAGACTTTTTTGTTGAGAATTTGATCTCAAATCGAGAACACGAAAAAATGTTGGGTTTTTTATTTAAAAAATATCATTTCAAGAAATATTCGGAGAAAGTGAAATTCTGACATCGATCCACACACTATTCATCTTAAATTATTATAATTATTATAATATATTTATAATGCTAAACCTCGTGACTCGTGTAGGCCATTGTTCAAAAAGAACAAAATTTTGACAGTCATATCTCTGTTCATTTTAGAGACCGTATGTTTGGTGGGGAAACACTTTTCCAAATTTCCCTATGCTCAATCCACTTATGCTACACGCCACAGTACTAATAGTTTGAAACTACCTATTCCCAGCACATCTCTTGTAAAGGATTCCTTGTACTATTGGTGTTAAAATGTATAATCACCTACCTACCTATATTAAGGTATACAAATAAATATGAAAATATTCAGGAAAACTGTCAAGGAACTATTGAACACCAGGCCATATTACAGCTTACAAGAATTTTATGATGACCATTTCTAACATCTTCAGAAATAATAGTCTTGATATCTCCCACAATTTGTACGTAACTCAGTGTGTTGATTAGTATCGGTGCAAATATTTTCTCTAAATTGGTATAGTTTATATATATATATATATATATATATATATTGTGTATGTGTATGTATGTGTTTATATATGTATATATGCATGTACATATACATGTCTGTGAGCAGGTATACATTATATTTTATGTTGATTTGTTTTAATTTATATCATGTTTTGACAAACAAGTGTATTTTACATTTTTTCATTGTTAGTTTTAGTTTTAAATTTTAGTTCAAGTTTTAAATTTGACTCTATCTTTGTATCTTTTCTCTTGCCTTTTCCTTTTTTCATGTACAAAATGCTTTCTAGTGTATCATGCTTTGTCGACAAGAAGGAATTTTTTATGACAAGAAAGTATATTTATTATTATTATTATTAAAACTTCCTGATAGGTGGAGTTCGTGACTGCATTCTGAAATTAACGATACCAAGCTTCACATTATGATGGTAACACCATAAACAACTCACCACACCTTCCATTATTTCCGCGTCGAATGAAATATCACAAAAACCCGAATTAATTAAAATTAGAAGGATTCATAAAAGTGTAAGATCCTCATAAAATATCCCGAACTATCGGAGTTAATCTACCGTTAACTACCAACGGCACTCCGTTCCTGCGAGATTTTCGTATTACCATCACGAGTGTGCTTAATGCTGAAAATGAACGACATCCATAAAATGATTTACTTTGTATGGTTAATGAGATCTAGGAATGCTCTTAATAAAGCACCGGAGACACTGATCGCACTGAGTGATGATCGACTTCGGTGAGACTAAGTGGAAAGTACTAATGTGGAACTCGAAACTGAATTTCAATTATTATTGATCAACATACATTGTGAACTAAGATCAATTACGGAAAATTAGATAGTGTGCTCTCCCCACCAAAAGATGTGGAAAACTAAGTGAAATTTGGAAAGGACCCCGCACATTTCTTATGGGAAATGGATTTTCGTGAATTCGGCTGAATTTTTGGTATGTTGTAGTTCTTGATGAGCTGATCAAAAGTGTTCATAGCCACAAACCTCAAAAATAGACAGTTTTCGAGATATGGAGCTTCCAAAATGGATTTTTTTTATTTTTTGTAGTATTTGCCCATCAATCGGGAAGCTTACATTGGTTGTTGGGATGGAATTTAAATGTTCGGCGCCCAGAACCCGACTGAGGAATGGTATTTCTCAGTTACATTCGGCACCGTCATCAATAATTTTTCATACACTGCTTCACACTGGACATGAAATGAGGTACTAAATCCAAGATCTTCTATCCAACTTTTCATGCTACAAGATAACGCCAGAATCATTCATATTTTCAAAAAACAACATATGTTGGGTATTCTCTGGAATAACTGATTCTAGATATATCTGATGTCCAGTAATATCAAATATGCTTTCCAAAATTTTCATAACGAGTCTCAGAGAGCTTTAATGGGGGAAAATGGAGAAATCATAATTATGTATCGTCTGAGATAATAATTCTGATCACTATTGATATCATTTACATATAATATGTCATTTATTCCACACAAATCTCGATAATCAGACAACGGCGTGCCAAGACATTTTTCTCAGGGTGGCTCTAAATGGATGATAGCATCTCACATCCAAACGAATCCGTGAAAATGTCTGCATCTTTGATACCTTGTAGTACTTTCCAGGTAGAATAAGGAAGTTTAGAAGATGGAAGCAAACTATGAATGGAACTTCCGATATTTGCCCCCAAACTCTTGAAACTACTATAATTTTTTATAAATGTTGCATCAAAGTTTACACAAATGAATGAATTCTATCTGTTCATATGATTTTTGGTAAAATGAATGAGTAGATCATTCAAAAACATTATAATAGTAAAAGTAGCATTCATAATAATACTAAAATAATAATGATATTATATAAAAAATAAATAAACCATCTTAGCAATCTCAAGAAATCATTTAAAATATTATGAGTCAGATCATGGTTAAAGTGATTTACTGGTAACATATAACTATAATTAGATCAACGAACCTAACACAGTCATAAATCATTTCAAGAATATAAAGGAAAAATTAATCCGCTTCGCTCATATTTCAAATGATTTTTTGAGATTGCCAAGATAGATTATTATTGTTTTTTATTTAATATCATTACTATTATGATTTTTACTCCTACTATTACATTGTTTTTGATTGATCTACCCATTCATTTTGCAAACGATCATATGAGTAGATACTCAATTATAAGTGTAAACTCTAATGCAACATTTTAAAAAAAATTGTATTTTCAAGAATTCGGTGGTAAATATCGAAAGTTCCATTCATAGTTTGCTTCCAACACCTGAATTTCCCTATTCTACCTGGAAAGTACTACAAAGTATCAAAGATGCAGACATTTTCACGGATTTGTTTGGCTGTGAGATGCTATCATCCATTACGAGCCACCCTGAGGAAAATGTCTTGGCACACCATTGTCAGATTATCGAGATTTGCGAGAAATAAATCACGTAATCTCATGTAAATGACATCGATAGTGATCACATTTGTTGTCTCTGTGAACACAGTATAATGATTTGTCCATTTTTTCCATCGAAGCTCGCTGAGCCTCGTTATGAACATTTTGGAAAACATGCTCGATATTAGTTATTATGGTCTCTCTTCAAAAAATACCCAACATATGTCATTATTTGATAATTCAAATTATACTGGCGATATCTTGTAGCATAATGATATGTATGGAAGATCTTGGAAATAGTACCTGATTTCATAACCAGTGTGGAGCAGTGTATGAAAATTGTTTGATGGTGGAGCCAAACATAACTGAGAAAGACCATTTCTCAGTCGGATTGGGGGCGCCGAACATTCAAATGCCATCCCATCAAGAAATAAGAGCTATCGGATTGATGACCAAATACTACAAAAAATGGAAAAAATCCATTTCCAAATCTCCATATCTCGAAAACTGTCCATTTTTGAGCTTTGTGGCTATAGACACTTTTGATCAGCTCATCAAGAACTACAAAATACAAAAAATTCAGCCAAATTCACGGAAAGCTATTTCCCATAAGAAATGTGCGGGGTCCTTTGGACTAAAAGAATTAACTTTTTCTACGATCTGGCGAAATTTTACTACTTTTTGCACTATGTACTGTCCCAAAAGTTAATCTTTTTTTTCACCATTGCACAAAATACCTTGATACTATATTGATTATGAGTTTTATCAGAAGATGAAGATATTTTTTTGAATTTTTGGTTTACCCAAGTATGAACACGGTAACAGTAGGTACTTAGATCCCGCTAAATATTCACGTTACAGTTTGATATTCAAAAGAAAATTTTTTCACTAATATTTTCACATAATTCCACTCATGCATGTGAGTCTTGCGGTTTCAGGTTTTGAACCTAGTGATATTTAATTTTATGTTTGATCAAAATCCGGTTCATTGACGAACATGAAATTCTAAGTGCATTTTCTGTGTCTTTCAACGCATTCTCTGGATAAGCTTTAAAGTGGGCCAAAACTACAATTGTGTAGTCCTCATTGTTTACGAGTGTTTTTTTTTGTTAATGACAGACGAAAAAGATCCGAAATCACTACAGTTTCTCAGAAGTCTTCTCATAATATTTTTATTAGTTCTGTGTAGATTTGGGAATATTTCTGCGAAAACACGACGCAGTTCTGTCGATTATCTTATTGCAGTCGCCATAAATGATTATTGAATTCACGAAATCTTCATTAGAATACTCCAAACGAGAACTTGGAATTAAATCAAACGTCAATTACATCGCATCAAATTCTGACATATTTGTTCTTCATTTATTTTCAAAGCTCTCTTGGTTTGGTATTACTTCGAATGATTTCTAATATTTCCTACAATCGGATATATCTTGCCAGGGGTGTATTTTAGGTATAGGGTATTCTTCATGAATTTGATATATTTTTTCAGTAGTATCCATAAATAACAGAACAGTGTATGGTTTCCATTTGAAAAAATCGTCTTTCATCAGTTTTCTCGATATTTTGTTTCAGGTAGAAATTTTGACCAACCTGTGAATCATTTTTGAAAATTCGATGGGCTTGTTCATGACTTGATACTTGATCATCCTTATGGAAAAAGATTCCCTGAAATTTGATTAATTTTTGATATGATGTAGTTCAAGCTGATTAAAACTGTCCATGGGCCAAACACAATCCTACAAAAACATAAAAAATTGCAATTGTTATTAACAAATCAAGGTGAAAAAAAGGTAGCATTTCGTTTTTTATTAATAACTCAAAAATTATTAACATCTAAGAAATTTGAAAAAAGAATCTTAAAGAGGAGGAAATCTCCAAGAAAAAAGTTTTATCTTCCGGAACTCTATCTCTATTAGTTATAATTTTAATTCAACGCCGAAGATAGGGCTACGCCCAGCCGTAACGACATAGGCGCACTACCGCTAAAGACAGTGTACCACATAATATATTTTTTTTAGTAGAAAAAATATTAATTTAAAAATTTGAATAAATTATGGTATCATCTAGAAACTTGGAAGAATCAATCTCCATTGGACAAAAAATTTTTGTCAATTTTTCAAAAAGTTGTACTATTGTTAATTAATACATTTTTTCCAATCTCTGTTATCTTAGACGACTACATAAAAGTTTAAATAATATATCTATAAATTTTTGGCTTCGTGGAGCCCTTCTTATACGTATTCTCAACAAGATCACGCGATAAAAGTTAATTAAAGCTCATTATTTTGTTTATAATGATTATTTAAAGTTGACAAAAAAAAAGAAAAGTCCAAGACATGTTGTTGATAATTTGTTTTTCACCAAATATTATGCTATTGCTGTTTTTGTGTCCAACAATGGCATTCAGTAACGTTAAAAAAATGTTTAAATCATTTGTCAAACAAGTTTCTATAAACAAATAGACAAGATTAATAATTTTCGAAAAAAAAAAATTTACCACTCTATTTTCTTGGCTAAATAATGATTGAATTTTTTTTCTTGAATACATTTTTTATTGTTTATAATCGTTAATTTTATTTTTTGATTGTTCAAATAATTAGATAAGAAATCATTTTCTCTTCAAAAATCATAATAGTCATTTCTTCAAAGATTACCAAGAAAAAATGTTTTTTCGATAAATAGTTTCATTGTTTGTTAACTTGACAATTTGTTATAAACAAATTCTACTTCATCTACACGTCTACTTCTTTTTCTCCACTGGTGCATTTTCCTTTACAGTTTTGGAATATGATGCCGAGTGGGATGGCGACGATTAGGGAATCTCTGAGCATAAATTCGAGCTGCATCAGTTTCATTCTTTTTTGCTTCTCCGTGAGTTAGCAACATGTCAATTTTCTCGTTTCTTGTATAATTTTCCAAATCAAATTACGCAACGAATAAATTTTTGAATGTGACAGCATATTCATTAGCTTCGTTATTTAGTATGATCGCTTCTTGCAATTATTTAGACAAATAGTGAAAATATGGTGGTATCAAATTATGCGTAAGAAAATGATCTTTCACAAAAAGACGACGAGAGAAAAAATCAAGTTAACTGAAAAAATTCATATTTGCGATTTTTAAATAATTCTTGAAACGACTGTGAAGTCATAAGCCTCAAAGTCGTATTTTTCCCATGTCACTTGATCAAGAATAAAGCGATTTAACGATCCATTGTATCCTAAATAAAAAAATAAAAAATAGAATAAAGATAACTTTATTTCTCAAATATTGACAACTGAGATGTTGTTGGATTTAGAATTTAATTCTCGATCAAAATAAGTGAAAATATATAGGATGTCCCATATAAATATCGAAAGTTGGGGTCATTTCCGGTCAAACCGGAAGTACGGCAAAGCAAGTAAATATGTCAAAGAATGTAAATTGAACTACTTATAAAACACAACCCCCAAATTTCGTTTTTCTATGGGTGAGCCACCTTGAAGAATCACCCGGTATTCATAATTTCGTCGATTCAAGAAGACAGTATTCTTGAATAGATCCAACCGAATATTAGTTTGATTTTTTGACGGATTCCTCTCGACCATTTGCAAAGAAAATCTTTTAAAACAAGTGAACACTTTCTGCTTGAGTTGGTTGAGACAAGAATATTTCAGCTTCAATAATGGACTTTTGTTTTTAATTTTTATTGTTATACATTGATCACTAAAATGAAACATTTGTGAAAGTTTGCATTGTTTTGCTATTTTAGCCCCATTTTTTATTTTTAATACTAAAATTATTGTCCTATGTGTTAAAGCATTGACTCATGCGCAGAACGTGAAAATCATTTTACTTTAACGACTACTTAAGACAAAAGTTGAAGCCTACGCTACTACTGAAATCCTCTGCGTCAACTTTCTTGAAGTAAAAGTAAAATATGAGGTAAAAGTAAAAGTTTGGTCTATGACTTGCCATTAATAATCATTATGACTCGCGCGTCTCAAATTGTCATATTCATGGTTAAATTGTTTCAAGTTGAAGATGTACAAAGATAAAAAAGATTTCTTCAATCAAGAATATACTTACTCTTGGATAGAGTAATCTTCTGGAAAGAATAATCATTTCTAATGAATGAATATACTTCCATTTCAAGCTGATTGAGATGTTTGCTTCTTTACATAAATTCTCTTGAAATGAATTTGCTTGCAGTGAAAGCATTATACTCTTCATCCTAGAAAACATTCACATTAACTCATTGTGAAACATAATCCTCTTAACACAAGAATATAATTCCTTGGTAGATATCACTACCCGTGCCACGTGACCCATTCAACCAATGAGCAATCAAAGCTGGCGACACCGCGACCTGTGAATACGACTTTCATTTCGACCATTTCATCCAGTTTGACCATTTGGGTTGGAGGTTATGAGGCTATGCGCACCGATATGAATGTTAGTTTTGTGCCTAGTGGAAACTGTTTCTATACAATAAAAATGCAATATCGAAAATTGAATTATGCTCATTACGGGCCAGTTGTGAAAATGAGTGAAATATATTTTGGTCTTCTACAGTTTTGTGTCGGAAAGCGAGTGGCATTGTTTATGATAATTGAATAACTTGAAGTGAGCCTACTTATCAATCATTTCCATCTTCACTCAATCAACGCTTCATACTTATTCTTCATGAAACATTTTGAAAAATGGATTCTTAAAGCGAGAAGTTCCAAGCAAACTGACCTTCGAACGGAGGAAGCATGATTGAAAATGACGTTAAGCTGTCCAAACACAATTTCATCGTTGGTTTTTCATTTTTATGCCAGTGCGAATTCTCCCTCGTTTATTTACGTACTCATTTCGCCGAATCTTTCGGAAACGCGAAGCGTCCGATAAATTTTTCTTTGGTGGCACGCTTCATATTTCAGCCAGCAACTCGCGTCAGCAAAACAATTTAATTTCTCTCTTCTTGTTACAGCCGTCGGGCTGTCTGAGTGATAACGAGAAAGATGAAATATAAGTCGAATGAGTTAATGATGGAGGAGAAGAAGAATTGATATTAATAGTCGAAATAACAGCGAAAATGCGTTTAGACATAAAAGGCTTTATTTATTAAATCCTACCTAGGATATAAAGTTATACAGTGTCCGCCAAAATCTTGGAACCATATTTACGAATCATGGACCAGTAGCGTAGTTGTTTGTGGTAAGAGAGATAATTCATCTTCCACTACTTTTGGGTTTTCCATACCAGTCATTGACTGAGGTGTTATCCACTGTATGACGAAGTTTATTGTCCAAGAAGGGGACACTTTGTTCTTCATCTTCAGGTTCTATGGTGAACTGTATATGAGTGTCATAACTATTGAAAACATCAATTACTTCTGTAGTTCCGTAATGTGGTAAAGCTATAATCAAGTTGTCCAAATCTTTTTTAATAGAAAATAACTTGGAGGAGAAAACCTGCAATACGATATCCAGTATGTCATCCATGACATACAATACAAAGATGGGACTAATTCTCACTCCCATGGGGGTTCCCAAAGTCTGATTGTACATAAGTATTGTTTAATAGAAAAATAATTAATCCATCAAGCAGTTAATGATTTGATAAGGCGTACTTCAGTTCGTGCAAAGTTCCTGCTGTTTCAGAGCCGTTAGGTACCAACAGGAATGACGGTGAACCTCCAGATGGTAGGTCTATTATACCTTGGCAACCTGACAAATCAGTTATTTGGGACTTCACCTACGTCTACATCACATATTCCAACCACGTCAGCTTCTGCTAGCTCAGCAGCTGCGACAGGGAAAAACCTGAAGTCCCGCAAATACGAAAACAAGAATTGAATTTTAATCCTGTTGATATTGAGACGTTTGGTGTGTTTGGCCCTCAAGCAACCAAATTCATCAAGGATATAGGGAAAAGAGTAACAAATGAAACGAATGGACCCAGAGGGCTACTTCTTTGAAAATTAGTATGACGATCCAGAGAGTGGTGCTGCTTCTTTTCTCGGAACCATTCCACAGTCCAAGGATTTTGAAGAGTTGTTCATGCAGCCTCATAATAAATTCAAGAATAATTCAAAACATCAATTCAATCTTTATCCAACCTGATTACCAGCAGTAAAAATCTGAATTCCTTACCACATCGTTTCAGCGAACGAATCAGCCAATTTGATAGAGTCTACGCGAAAGAAGACGAGAGTGGAATACAAGCCCCATCGGCTTGAACACCGCCAGCTCCGTTGAAAAGATGAAGTCTTGACGTAAATTCTTGTTTTCATGAAAATTCATCGACATTTTCTAAATATAAAAGTTTCGTCTATAGTCTTCGAGTTTGGACAAGGATACTGAGGGAAAATGTGGTTTGGTCAACTTGGGCAGTACGTGTTATATGATTAGCGTCCTGCAAGCGTTATTTATGACAAAAATTTTCTGAAACGATGTGTTGTTGTATAACTGGGATTCTTCCGAGCTGTATTTGAGGCTACAAGACCTTTTTGTTTTTATGCAGTTCTCCTTATCAGAAAATGAAATATAAATCATTTCAAGGCCCCGGCTTCCTTCCAGGACATCAACTAGGAAGTTCAGAATTCTTGGGGCACCTACTGGATTTGCTGCAAGAACAAAAGACCAACTTGAATGCAGTCTGTGCTGAAGATGGAGCAGCAGAAATACCAACCGTGGTGAAGTAGTCTTTCGGAGGAAATACGTTGAGTATTTCATGTTTCGGAGACTGCGGGTTTAAGAGCGAGCGAGTGGACACTTTCAGGGACCTGCAGCTTTCAATTTCGAACCACTCGTTGTTGGACAACTACCTGCAACCGGAAAAATTAATGGGCGATAACAAGTACTGTATTTTGACGAACAGCGAGAAGAAAACGAAGATCCCAAGTAGCACACCTATATTGGTAAAATATTGGTACAATATTGTGAACATATTGGCGAAATATTTTAAATGCAATATTGGCGAGAAAAAAAATGTGAACATTCGGCGATATTGGTCCAATATTACTTGAATAATATTGGCGAAATATTCTTGAACTAATATTGTCCTCAAAATGTTCGGCGATATTGGTACAATATCGCTGATACAATATTCTGACAATATTGGCACAATATTCAAGAGTTATATTGTCGAGAAGTAAAATGTGAACAATTTGCGATATTACACTAAGGTAAACACGATTAAATTTCCACAGATTTATTGTCTTCGCGACATGTTTCGATACACTGTATCTTTTTCAAGCGAATGTAATACATTAAATTATTCTACCTTGAACATTACTTAAATACCCTTCTTAACAATTGAGGTAATTAGGAGCTACCTATGATAAAAATAAAATTGACAATACAATGTAGGTAGATACCTGGAAATCTCAAAACATATCTACTACTTAATTAGTTGAAAAGGTTCAACAAAGGGGAACTATTAAGGTCCAATTGATCATTTAGTAAACAATTCGAATTTTTCAATTTATTAATTTCCAAGAATTCTAAATAATTAAGTCTAATACCTTTATTTTCAACATGAAGGATTTCAAAGTTTTCATCGAAGTCATGGTCTTCTTCCAAAATATGATTGGCATATGTTGAATGTGTTTTATTATTTACATAATTCATACGGTGCTCACGTACACGGCTTTTGAATGGTCTACCAGTCTGGCCTACATATACTTTGGAACAAGAACCACAATTCAATTTATAAGACACCTTTCATAAATATATTAACACTATTCACCCAAACATTAAATTCACAATAGAAATAGAAGTAGAAAAATCATTAAATTTTTTAGATCTGACAATAGGTAAAACCAACAACAAACACCATTTTTCTATTTTTCATAAACCTTCCCATACTGACATCACCATTCATAATAATTCGATACATCCATATATACATAAAATATCAGCATACCATAGTATGATACATAGATTAGTTAATATTCCTCTTTCTGAAGAAAACTTCTGCAAAGAATTAAATATTATAAAACAGATAGCAGTTAACAATGGATATCAAGTTAAATTAATAGAGAATATTCTTGCTAAAAAATTACATAAAAAGGCTATCCAAGAAGTGTACCCCACTATGAGGAACCTTGACAATAATTACAGAACATTAACTTATTCAGGGCCCGTTTCAGAAAAAATAGCGTCATTTTTGAAAAAACAAAATTTAAGAGTAGCATTCAGAACAGATAACACGTTGGGAAGGTTTATTAAAAATAATAAAGATAAAACACAAAAATCTAAAAAATCAGGAGTTTATAAATTGAATTGTGGTTCTTGTTCCAAAGTATATGTAGGCCAGACTGGTAGACCATTCAAAAGCCGTGTACGTGAGCACCGTATGAATTATGTAAATAATAAAACACATTCAACATATGCCAATCATATTTTGGAAGAAGACCATGACTTCGATGAAAACTTTGAAATCCTTCATGTTGAAAATAAAGGTATTAGACTTAATTATTTAGAATTCTTGAAAATTAATAAATTGAAAAATTCGAATTGTTTACTAAATGATCAATTGGACCTTAATAGTTCCCCTTTGTTGAACCTTTTCAACTAATTAAGTAGTAGATATGTTTTGAGATTTCCAGGTATCTACCTACATTGTATTGTCAATTTTATTTTTATCATAGGTAGCTCCTAATTACCTCAATTGTTAAGAAGGGTATTTAAGTAATGTTCAAGGTAGAATAATTTAATGTATTACATTCGCTTGAAAAAGATACAGTGTATCGAAACATGTCGCGAAGACAATAAATCTGTGGAAATTTAATCGTGTTTACCTTAGTGTCATATACTATGAATTTCCATCAAGTAAAGGCCACGTCAATCCATAATTTGCGATATTGGTCGAATATTGTTTGAATATTTTAGAATTAGTTTTGGTGAAATATTCTTGAAGAAAAGATGGCCCCAAATTATTTATCGATATTGGTACAATATCATTTGGATATATTGGTGGATGTCAATATACCTTGGTAAATTATTAAATGTCTTTTAGTTGATGAAGGTGACACCAGAGTCTGCCTTTTGATCGCCATAACCACTGAGTGAGCTGTCTTGAAAACAAGTTATGGCAAGTATTTAATATACTTCCGTATATTTTAGAAGACGTTCTATATATGGAGCCACCTAGCGGATTTTTATCCAGGTTTGATCATGATATGATTTCAATATGTTTCATTGAATATTCGGCCAATATTCAAATTTCATCTCAATCTAGATGTAGGAAACAATACGAAGACAATATTGTTTTAACGATATCGATGAATATTATTGAACCAATATTGACCCAATGTTAATCAATAAGATTTGTTGAATATTGGCGAAATGATATTCAACCAATGTGTAATCACACTTGGAGATACAATATAGTTTTTATTCCTAGAATCGGTATTAGGGGAATATTGGGATTGCGATATTTATTCTAGATGTTAAAAACGATGTGAAGACAATATTGTTTTATCGATATTGGTAAATATCATTCAACCAATATTGACTCAATATTAGTTATTACATTTTGTCAAATAAAGTGGAAATGATGTTCAACCAATATTCTAACAGACTTTGAAATACAATATAGTTTTTTCCCCTATAATCGATATGACTAGAATATTTGGATTGCAATATTTATTCTAGATGTGGAAAACAATATATAACCAATCTTGTATTATCGATATTGGTAGAAATTATTCAACCAATATTGACCCAATATTTCGTGTGATAATCTATATTCAAAACTAGTTCAACCAATATTCCACCAATTTTATTAATATAATATTGTTTTTTGAATATCCATCCATACTGGACCAATATTGATTTTTCATTTACAATATATCTATATTGGCCCAATATGGAACCAAGATTCAGCCGATAAGATGTGCTACCTGGAATATTGATAGCGCCGGCTATATTGATACTCACTCTCAAACATTTTCGATATGATTCAGCATCACATCCGCATACCAAGCTCCTGCAATCAGTAACTTTAGAAGAACACCTCATTCTGGAAACCTTCCGCTATGAGCATTATACGGCTGTGGTCCATTGCTTGGATTCCGGACAATATTACACACTCACTGAAGATGAGAAGATTGGTACAAATTCAATGACTCGCATGCTTCTAGAGCCACGCCGGAGAACTTAAGTTGCTTGAAACCTACTGAAATGCTGTATACAGGGCAATTCAAATTCGACCCCCACCATTGGGATCTCCTAAACTACAGGAGATACGTCGAAGCTCAAATTGGGGCAAAGTTGCGTATTCTGGTGCTTAACAAAATACTATTTTGAAATTTAGAAAATTCCGAATATTTCCGGAAATATCGGGAAAAAACTGAAAATTGGAATCTTCGTTTTAATTTTTTTTCTATCGTTATTTGACAACATGGCTCAAAACCAAAACTACATTTTCATTGATACTTTTTTTCAGCTACACGTTTTAATGTTCAGATTTACTATCCGAAGTTTCGTCTTCTGGCATTCATCATCAACTTTTTTTTTCTGTTATGGGCGCCATATTGTTTTTTTATACAGAAAAATAGTGATTCTCATTCTGATTGGTTTTAGAACAAAATGCAGCACCACAAATGCTGTTTTCAAAATCGTGAGTGAGATAGTCGAAGGCCTGGAAGAAGGCAAGAATACTTCCATTACTCTATGTGATATATCAAGGGCCTTCAACTGTGTCTCTCACTCCACTCTAGTTGATAAACTGCGGTTTTATGGCGTCAGAGGTGTATCTCTCGATTTGATACAGTCCTACCTGAGTGATAGAAAACAAGCAGTATATATAAATGAGATATGTTCTGACTTTCAAACTATTTCACATGGGGTACCTCAGGGATCAGTTCTTGGCCCATCACTCTTCATTATATACGTGAACGATCTCTTTCACTTCATGTACCCTAATAAATGCATTGCTTACGCCGATTACACGACATTAATACACTCTTCCACTCATGCAGATAGTCTTTTAAACACCATGGCTGGTTCTTTGAATAGGGCACAGAACTGGTTTAATACAAATAACCTCAAATTAAACAACAATAAAACGCAAAAACTGATTTTCAATAAAGACATTGCGGGCAATGAAAAGAGTGTCAAGCTTCTCGGAGTACTTATCGATGATAGACTATCATGGTCATCACATATAGAACAGTTATGTCATAAATTATCAAGTTCAATATTTCTTTTGCGCAATTTGAAAAATCAACTCTGCGACAACACTGGACGGTCGTGTTATTTCTCTTTCTTCCACACACATATTAATTACGGCATACTGTTATGGGGAAACTCTGTTCACTCTTGTAAAGTCTTTGAAATGCAGAAAAGAGCAATAAGAATCATTGCTGGTGCTGGCTACAGGGACCATTGTAAACAATTCTTCAAAGATCTCGCTATTATGCCTGTTCCTTCCTTATTTATTTATAATTCTCTTCTAGAAATTCACAGAAATAAAAATAATTTTTGTTCCAATTCTGATTTTCACGATTATCAAACTCGTGCAGTGCACGACATAAGACCTTCCCGATATATGCTCAACAAATCTCAGATGAATTCTCTGAATGTTAGACTCTACAATTTTTTGCCTCAAGAGTTCAAGATGCTCAATTACAATTGTTTCAAATTAAAACTTAAACGACACGTACTGTTCCACTGTTTTTACTCTATCGACGAATATCTGAGAGCACCCCCACTTTTCATTTTGTGTCCTGACTCTGATTTCGACATAAAGTCATGTTCTTGTTTCGATTTTATGTATTGTTATGTCTGTTTGATATTAGGTGTATTTTTAAATAAAATTTTGTTTAATAAACACTAGTTGTCAGAACTCATTAAACATCATAAATTTGCACAAATACTTCAGTCGAAATGTCCTCATTCTCAAATGTAGAAAAACGAGACATGTTGAAACTTTATTATTTTGATAGGAATAGTACGAAAACAGCACAAATTTATTTTGAATTATATCCGGAAATACAACAGCCGGATACAACATTATTCGGAATTTTGGACAAACACTTGGCTGAGTACGGTGCGTTTCAAAAACCAAGAATGAAATATGGAAGCAGAATGGAACAAAATATTAGACGTAACTTATTAACCGAGGCAAAATAATTGTTCATTCAATATTCGAAGAAGTATAATTATTTTTGGTACTTTTTTAGATAAATGCAGATCCTTCCAAATCAACACATCAAGTCTTGGCAGAAATGGATGTGCCACGGACGAGCGTTTGGGGGCAATTCAAAAAAAGTGGTTTGAAATGCTATAAGATACATATTTCACAAAAATTACATCCAGGTGATCCTGAGAGAAGGATTGAATTTTGTAGCTCGAATAGGGTAGACCCTACAAACTTCTTGAAAAACATTATTTGGACCGACGAAAGTACTTTTTCGAACTGTGGTGTTTTTAATAGAAATAATGAGCACATTTGGAGTGAAAGTAATCCACGACACTTCAGAGAAGTCAGACCAAAAGTTCGGTTTCGTTTGAATGTGTGGGCTGGAATTTATGACGACCGAATACTTGGACCTCATTTCTTCTTTAATACTTTGAACGGGGAAACCTATCTTCGGTTCTTAAGAAACGAATTCGAAGAATATATGGATACGTTTCCCCTTGTTAATTATAACAGCTGTTGGTTTGAGCCTGACGGGGCTCCTCCACACAATAAAAGAGCAGTTTGCGAATATTTACACCAAAGATTTCCTAATAGGTGGTTAGGAAATTCTGGATCAGTGAGGTGGCCGGCAAGGTCACCTGACCTTACAGTTTTGGATACTTTCTTGTGGGGCACTTTAAAGAACAAAATCTATGAAGAGCAACAATATGACACAGTAGATGAACTTAGAGACAATATCATCACGCAATTCAGGTCTATCAGAAGAAGAGATATTGTTAGGGCTGTTGTTAATTTGAGACGACGAGCTCGGTTATGTATTCAAGAGGAAGGCCATCATTTCGAACACTTGTTGTAACACTTTTTGTGCATTTTTTACAAGCTCATGATTTCATTCTTGTTTTTTGAAACGCACCGTACTCAGCCAAGTGTTTGCCCAAAATTCCGAATAATGTTCTATCCGGCTGTTGTCTTTCCGGATATAATTCAAAATAAATTTGTGTTGTTTTCGTACTATTCCTATCAAATTTATAATAAAGTTTCAACATATCTCGTTTTTCTTCATTTGAGAATGAGGACATTTCGACTGAAGTATTTGTGCAAACTTATGATGTTTAATTAGTTCTGACAACTAGTGTTTATTAAACATAATTTTTCGATGGAGTCATGACCATCTCAGATGAAGTTGTTTTTTTTTAATATATGTGGTTTCAGAAGTGCAAATCATAACAAATTATACATC
Source organism: Chrysolina oricalcia (assembly GCA_944452925.2). Taxonomy (NCBI): domain Eukaryota; kingdom Metazoa; phylum Arthropoda; class Insecta; order Coleoptera; family Chrysomelidae; genus Chrysolina; species Chrysolina oricalcia. The sequence goes on from OX101812.2 coordinate 65,313,796, forward strand.
AATGTAATCAGAATGAGAATCACTATTTTTCTGTATAAAAAACAATATGGCGCCCATAGAAAAAGTTGATGATGAATGCCAGAAGACGAAACGTCGGATAGTAAATCTGAACATGAAAACATGTAGCTGAAAAAAAGTATCAATGAAAATGTTGTTTTAGTTTTGAGCTATGTTGTCAAATAACGATAGAAAATAATGAAAACGAAAATTCCGATTTTCAGTTTTTTCCCGATATTTCCGGAAATACTCGGAATTTTCCAAGTTTCAAAACAGTATTTTGTTAAGCACCAGAATACGCAACTTTGACCCAATTTAAGCTTCGACGTATCTCCTGTAGTTTAGGAGATTCCAATGGTGGGGGTCGAATTTGAATTGCCCTGTATACTGTTTTATAGTGGAGAAAACCTTTCAGATATTGAGAACCTGCCAGCTACAATTCTTTCCCATAGCTTACAGATACTGTTAAGTAAAAACAACTCACAATCCAAAAAGCCCTTGAGAATATATAGTATTGATAGAGATGGCGAACCCATTCAAACCGGCTTTTGATGAGGTGGGTTTTCATTTTCATAAGAAATGTAAATGTATACTGTGTATTTAAATTCATAATTTGCATCGTTTCTTTATCAATACTGCAATCGTTACTGATACGATCCCATTTTTATTAATATGTAAGCATCTAAATAAACGTTACTAAATAGGGAAACTTCCAAGTTTGCTACAATTGTAACCCTCAGGAAGTTTCAAGTGTTATCATGAGACAGTTTACCAGTTGGTTCCGATGCATACCCAGTGGATTTCCAAAAAGAAGGCAAAACTTTGTCATACTTTGTGAATAATCGGCGGTTGGTAATTTTCTGGTATGATGCCAAACTGGTCGATCCGTCCCTGCCTTCTTTGCCCCCGACCCTCCGAACGCCGATGCCATTCTCTCAATAAATTTTCTTTCGGAGGCGCACTTCATATTTCCAACAAGCTTACGTCCGCAAAACAATTTAATTCTTCTCTCCTTGTTACAGCCGTCGAGTTGCTTGAGTGATAAAGAAGAAGACGAGATATACGGATTCGGATACGGAGTATTCGCAGCACAAATTGCCAGACAGCAGCAGCAGAGGTTAATGGGACAGCAGCCGACGAGCCATCAGCCGCTTTTGCTGCAGCAACATCACAATTATCAGACGTAAGTGGAACTGTTTTTGATGCGTTCGCGGATTCACTTTTCTCGAGAGGTGAAATCGCGGAACACTGGGGTAGTCGGGTGAAATTAATATTCGAAAACTGTGAACTGGACTCACAAAACATTAATAAATTTATACAGGTTGGATCACGAGTAACGAGATTGTTTTTGAAGACTGGCGAAACATAAGTAACTGTAGTATTTCGTTTTGAGATTACTAGTGTATTCATAGATAGTCAAGCAGCACTGAAAGCGCTTGAATCCAACTGCTTTAAATCTAGAGCAGTATGGAACTGCAGACACCTTGAACCGACTAGTGCAACGCAACAACTTTACCCTAGTCTGGATGCCAAGTCACACAGGCCTAGAAGGAAACGAAATATCGGACGCCCTAGCAAAAGGGGGGCCGTGTAACGTAGTCAGGGCTACTTTCATTACCTGGGTTGCTCAACAGTGTAGGTTCTTTGGACTATATTGCCAGTTTCTGATTTTTTATGTGGCAAGTATTTCAAAAGGACCCCGCAAACTCCTTATGGAATTTGGGTACCGGTGGATTTTTTTGAATTTTTCGTATGATGTAGTCCATGTTATTCTCAACCAATGTTACCATTGCTCCAACCCAAAAAAATTAACAGTTTTGCTGCATATTGTGCTGTTTTATAAAAAAAATTCTTACTCCTCCTCCTTCTTCCCCCCAACTCCTATTACGAAAGCAAAACATATTTCTCGAGTGCTTTTAAATGTATCGTCGAATGTTTAAATATGTATGAATTAGGGAAATAGCAGTTTTTTATGATAATCCCCCCTCACCCCGAAGGGCACAAAACGAAAAAATTTCGGTGGATTTTTCTGAATTTTTAATATGATGCAGTTCAAATTATTTTGAATAGAAATTAATTGGGTGACAAACCCCAAAAATAAATAGATTTGATGCTAGGGGGCGTTGAAATTATACCTTGCTTAGAATAGATTATTATAGGCGGAAACAATATCTCCACGTATTTTAGTTTCGAACATGCTGAACAATTATGTAACTCTTTATGAAAAAAAATCTAATACCTCCTCCTTACCCCTACCCCTATTTTAAAACAAGAAAATATTTATTCTTTGATACTTGTAAATGATTTATCAAAATAAATGTTTTGATGAGCTCAAATTGAGGAAATCGTACAGTTGTTTAATTTCACCTTTCCCTACCTTAAAAAAAATATTGGTGGATTTCGCTACCTTCTTGATAGGGCGTACTTGATGTTATTTGAATATCAACTAATTTGACGAGAATCTTGAAAATAAATGAAAATTAAACATCAACAATTTGAATTTGAATATTTATTTTGATAAAGCATCTACAAGTAGTCGAGAATTATTTTTTTCTTGTTTCAGAATAGAAGTGGGGGTAAGGGGTGGGTATCATATTTTTTTTTATAAAAAGTTACACAATTGTTCAGCATAATCTAAACTAAAATACGTAGACTACGTTTATCTGGACTATCTCTATCCGCTTCAAATTCAATAGCATTGAGTCGAGTGAAACCACCCTTCAGTTTATATCGCAATATTTAAGTGGATCCAAGAAAGCTATTCTTCAATCCGATTGAAAAAAGCTAACTTCACAGTAAAATGTCGAATTTCGTAACCTTAAATTTCTTGTGTTCTGCGAATTAAATCACGAATCGTTGTTCCGTGGATCTGAGGTTTTCATTTGAACCCTAATCCTTTTCCCACCCATGAGTCTCAAAATATGTTTTTCCTTAATCAGCTGAATGAAAAAACTGCTCTCTTCTTTGGACCATACGTTTCTTTTCTTATTTATTATTTTGCTCTCCATTTTGAGAAAGACAATTGTCAATATAAACACTAATCTGAATTTGGCTACTTTTACCTGTCATTCGTCAATTCCAAACTCGTTTATCTCGTAATTTCACTTCTCTTCAAGGCGATCGGTTGGGTCCATTCCTATATTTTATGGAATTGACTTGAGTGATTCAATCCAATCCGAACACTGTATATATCGATTAGGTGTATCGGATCCAGTCAAGTCAAACCCATTTTGAGCGGATCCAAAGTTGTGAGATAAATGTAGTCGTAGAGATATTGTTTCCTCCTATAATAATGAATAATAGTCTATTCTGAGCAAGGTATGATTTCAACATCCCGTAGCAGCAAAACTATTCATTTTTGGGGTTTGTCACCCAATTAATTTCTATTTAAAATAACTTGAACTGCAACATACTAAAAATTCAGAAAAATCCACCGAATTTTTCGTTTTGTGCCATTTGGGGGGAGGGGAATAATCATAAAAAACTGCTATTTCCCTTACTCAGGCATATTTAATCATTCGATGATACATTTGAAAGCACTCAAGACATAATTTTTGCGTTTTGTAAAAGGAGTTGGGGGAAGAAGGGGTAGTAATTTTTTTTATAAAACAACATAGTATTGTGCAACATTTTTTTGGGTTGGCTCAATGGTAACATTGAGAACTACATGGACTACATCATACCAAAATTTCAAAAAAATCCACCGGGACCCAAATTCCATAAGGAGTTTGCGGGGTCCTTTGAACTGTAGTAATTTTTCTGGCTTGGACGCCAGCAGTTTTTAATTTAATAGGGAAAAAATACAAAATACCTTATAAATGAAATATAATCAGATACTTAAGGTAAGATGATGACTAACAAGAAAACAATATTTCAAAACAAACATATATTAACAATTTTACACAAGGTAGTATCAAAGTAACACCTTGATATTCAAACAATATTTTTAGGTTAAAGCAATTGATTAATAACAAATCTGTGAAGATGGATTTGATGAAAATCTTACTAATGAACTTTGGAAACAACGTTTCATACCAATTACTGAATCTACACAGATCTACACAGATTACCTCAGTCCACACGGTCTGCAAAACTTAGGGATACCTGGAACTTCTTGATTGGTGTCCTGGCTAACTCGACTACGAAGAAGGTGACGGCTCAGGTTCGAAGAAGGTGACAGTTTCTGGCAATCCTCTGTTATTAGCCACGTCTGGTTGTCCAGATTATACTAATGTCGTTTTGCTTTCGTCGTGTTTTCTCGTGGATAACAGTTGAGTTCATGAAAAGGTTTGATATACATTAGTTCGGCAGATTTGCAAGATACGATACAATACTCTCTTCACTGAGTATATGATAGATATTTACGATATAAGTGTCGTAAAGATTCATATTACGAAATGAGATGGGAAATTTGCCAAACAGAGGCCGTTAGATATCATATTAGATGATATTAGAATCATCTAACAAGCAAGCGTTGCGCCCATTGTTGATTTATTTTGTAAACTGTCAATTTTGACGCGTTCACTTCAGTTTGGTATAATAATTGTATCGAAATGAGTTCCGACTATGAAAGTGTGGAATCTGATATTGAACTTGCTGCAAATAACGCAATACAAACCCTAGTACCCGCCAAATCCCGCAATAGATACGGAAAAGAAATTAAGCGATTCGAAGACTGGTGCAGTTCAAAAAAAGTCCGTGATATACGGAGAAAACTTTATCAGCTTATTTTGCTTGGAAATAAAAAAATTCGGACCTTATTAAGTGATAAATCCCTGGATAGATCCTCAAATTTATAATGAATTAATTCTTGTTATCCTTTTCCATTGAATAGATCGACATTTAAAAAGAGAAACAAATGAATTTTACTTTACCGCACTAGTGCGGTAAAGTATCTCATTACGAAACTCATATCAGTATCGTAATGTTTGATTTTATTCGAATTCGTTACTGAATTGTGAAATTTATACAAAGGAAATAATAATCCTTATGAGTTTAAAAGTTCAATAAGAATTAGTGATTTCATTTCGAGTGATTGGAATTGTCTCGAAGATAAAACGAAATTTGAGGTTTGCACTAACTCGAATGTTCAATCAGCTGATACGAGTGGTAACACTGGTAAGGTTGTCGAATTGACACAATGGTGTCAATTTCCGGTGTATGGTGTACAGCATCGACAACTCGATACGGGCCCACTCACGTTGGAACCTAACCTAAACCTAACTGTAGTCATTTCCAAATATACAGGGTGTACCTAGGATTTGTAGTTTATCAAAGTTGAGTAGAATCTTCAGCCAAGCATTTGGAAGCCCGTTCCTGTTATTCAACCCTAGTGTACTGTAACGAAGCATATTTTTTACACCCTGCCTGGGGTAATTCCACCTACTTTTATTGTTCGAATTACACCTAAGGCCTTCAGCTGATGATGCTTCGTTGGACCACCCTGTAGCCTTCCAAGGCATGTTCGCTTTGTGGCTCAAACATTATGAACATGTTGTTACTATTGAGCTAGAAAAGTTTGTTATCAAGGTAACAAGTTCTGAGATAATTATTTGGATGATGCACAACCTCACTATCGGTTTGTTGATACCCGTTCGTTAATTCCTTTCTTTATTTAGGATGGTAAATATCCTGCTTTGCTTTACCCCGACGTATTGTTTTTGCTGGTTATTAGTTTCTCCGATTATTACGAGTTTTTGGAGCTGTTAAAAAATCAGAGCAGACTTTTTTCTGTTTTTTATTCATTTTGCATTATTATAAATATACCCATTCGTCTTCAGAGGCTTTCACTATCGCGTTCTGATTTTATTCAAGTAAACATCGTCATTTTCAACTTAATCAGTTTAGGTTAGGTCCAATTGTTCCACATAAATCCTTTCAAATTTATCGAGGTAAGGTACCATTCAGATAGGCCAAGCTGTAGATAAAAATAAGAGGCTATTTTTACACAAAATAAAAGACGCAAACGGCCTATACTACTTTTTATAGGATAGTTCGTTAATGAAAACCCCGGTTTTCGCGCCAGCAAAATCGCTTTGTGGAATTTTTTAAACAAGAAATAGTGAAAAAAATTACAACTTTTATGGTTTTTTGGAAATATCTCAAAGATTATTCAAGGAATCGTTTTACAATCAGTGGAACTTTTGTAGAGTTTTAAAAAACCTCTATAGCTTGGTCTAAGATCTGCACTTGTCAGTATTGAATGAAAGTTTGTTTTTGCGGAGGATATTCGTTTGTTGACATACCTTTTTGGGAATTTTAACCCTCCACAGTCTGAAAATGAAAAAATGTTAATTCAAAGAAATCTGTACAAGTGTAGAGGGGCAATAATCAATTTGCCCCGATCTGTTACTGCGTTTTGAAGACGATTTGTGCCCTGTACAGACATTTATTTCACAATTCCCTTCTTCACGCTGATGTGATGGTTAGAGGTATAGTTGAGATATCTGTTGGTGTGTGTTTTCTTTCGATAAACAGTAGTATTGACTTGAGATGTTGACTTTTTTATCAAAACATCCAAGAAAGGCAGTTGATTATCTTTTTCTGTTTTGACAATTTCCAAAGTTTTTTCAAAATTAAATTGGAAAAAGACATATCATTGAATACCAGAACAAAAATGAATGTCAACTCTATCATAGAACTCATAAAACTTTGCTGTGAAAAAACTTATTTTCAGTTCAAAAATGATTTCTATCAACAAGAATTCGGTATGGCTATGGGTTCTCCATTATCGCCAGTTTTGAGTAATATTTTCATGGAATATTTTGAAGAACGTTTCATTGAAACTTACCAGAATGGCCCCAGGGTATGGTGGAGGTATGTTGATGATGTGTTTGCCATTTGGAATAAAAGTAGAGATGACTTGAACATATTTTTAGATTATATTAATAAACAAGAACCGACAATAAAATTCACTATAGAAACAGAAAAAGATAATCAACTGCCTTTCTTGGATGTTTTGATAAAAAAGTCAACATCTCAAGTCAATACTACTGTTTATCGAAAGAAAACACACACCAATAGATATCTCAACTATACCTCTAACCATCACATCAGCGTAAAGAAGGGAATTGTGAAATGTCTGTTCAATAAGGCACAAATCGTTTGCAATTCGAACCAGGATCTGGAAGAAGAAATTAATCTAATAAAGTCTGTTCTCAAGGAAAACGCTTATCCAGATCAATTCGTAGAAAAAACTATACATGAAATTGAAAACAATAATACACCCAACAACCAAAGAACACAACCACCAGAAATACTTCAACCCAATACACATCAAACAACCAACATAATACCATATGTCCCCGGATTGTCTGAAAAGATAAAACGGATTGGCCATAGGTATGATGTAAAAACAACATTCAAAACAACCAATACATTGAGATCAATTCTTACACACACAAAACCAAAAAACACTGATGAGTGTTCCAAAAATTGTGTTTACAACATACCTTGTTCGTGTGGAAAAAGTTATATAAGTGAAACATCAACCTTTGACTGTACGTAAGGAAGAACACAAAAGTTATATAAGGAATCGGAAAATAACTGGTTCGAAAATATCCGAACATATTCTGACATCGGATGGCAATCATAATATGATGAAATGGAATGACACCAAAATTTTAATGAGTGAATCTAATCAAGAAAAGAGAAAGTTGAAGGAAACTGCCTGTATTTTATTATCGACGAACTGTTTTTTGACCAACTCAGTAGAAATGGATAGCACATATGGTAACCTCTCCTCAGAGAAGATTTGAGAAATAACAGATTGATTGATATCAGACACCCTATATGTATCCAGACAGCAAATGTCATCATAAAAAATATTTGGCAGATTTCATTTGACTTTGTCAAAACAAATCTTTCATATCCAAGCTGACAAAAATAGAATTTTAGCAAGTCTTCATCCTTCGAGTTTTGATAACGGAGACAGATTTAGTCTCCGAAACGTCGTCTTCGAAAAAGATAAGTATTTTTAGTCAATTTAAAATTTTTTCTCGTCATATATGCAAATTTAGTATTCGAAACGTTACTGACGAAATAATAAACTGTCTTCAAGACAACAGTCTTCAAAACGCAGTAACTGATCGGGGCAAATTGATTATTGCCCCTCTACACTTGTACAGATTTCTTTGAATTAACATTTTTTCATTTTCAGACTGTGGAAGGTTAAAATTCCCAAAAAGGTATGTCAAGAAATCTGCACTTGTATTTAAAAGTTTGAGTGCATATTGTAAAATAGTTATTTATGATACTCGATCGTAAACTAGGATTTTTTTATTAGCGTGGAGTTTGTTGAATGAGTTCAACAAAACACGTTATCACAAAAAAAGTCTTTACGAAAATTAATCATACAAAGTTTTTTCTACGACAGTTATATTGACAAATTGTAGCAATTGTTGAATATTTAATTCTATGAATTTTCAATTTTCGTCGTTTTATCAAATAATGACTTTCTAGTAAAATCTGACGCAAAATACTGTGTTTTTGAAAAATGTTTGAACAGTGCGGAAAACATTACCTACTTTATGCACAGTTGATTTTTTTATCGCCCTTGTGCTAAAAAGTATGACTTTACGCACTGTGAAAAGTGCGTAAAAACTTAGTTCACGCACTGTCCTAGAAAAAATACATTTTATGGTTATTTTGTACTTCTTAACACATGAAATAATCTATTTATTCTATTCTATGCATCACATTCTGGCAAGTGCTTCTTTTTTTTATAACAAACTGCAGACGGATTTCTGGGATGTTAATTCAGATAACACTGAGCCCTTTCATACCATTTCTTCTTACTTCATAGGTATTGTGAGTACATTATGTATTCAATCTATTCTTGATAACTTTCAAGTATTTTACATCATTGAAAAAGTTTCCACTCTCTTTTCGGATGTATTATAACTACATTATTTTGTTCTACATTCTGCATTATATAGATTTGTTCTAAATTCACAGCAAGACGAAAACACAATTATCTGCTGAAACTTCAGAAATTCAATTTCAAATTAGAAAAGTTCGGCACAGCGAAATTCTCTTGCATTCTACTAATTGGATTTTCACCCGTTTCGATGGAGTCAAACATTTTCTTCGATAGTTCGATGGAACAACTTCGTGATTATCTAGAAGGTTGCTAGTGATAAGATTAGTAATTTGTATACATGTTTCTGTTAGAAGGAGGTACTGCGAAATTTCCTTAGCAAATCCTTAACAAATGATCCAAATTGTGTTATACGATTCATGGAGTTGGTAAATATAACCTGTTGCGTCTTAACGCCTTTTCCTTTTTTTTTATTTAATTTAATTTTTATTATTTAATGTTGCCAAGGGATTGTATACTTCCTCGTATATTCTTCAATCTGATTTTGCGCGTGAAGTATCACACATATTGGTAAGCTAGTCACTGGGGAGTGGGAAAAGGACAAGAGAAGGGGAGGAAGAAAAGAAAAAAAAGGGAGATGACCAAGATTTGGTTTGTGTCTCGTTGTCGGTTGTAATGTTCTCATAAATTATATATACATTAATTAGAAACCAATTCAAATCAGTGTGAAGTATATATATTAGCGGCGGTACCGCCAGGAAGATTAGAAGTAGAGACCTTCCCAAACCCTTCCCAAAAGAAGGACGGATTTGCGAGTCGAACGGGTGAGTGACGGAATTTATCATTTCTGTGTGTTAGCGGAAACGTCATTTCTCTCATAATCACAGTCCACTTCGTACATATTTTTGGTCCTTCAAGCAGCCATTCAAATTCGTTCAACAAAATTATGTCCGAAAGGACCACGCACGTTTCTTATGGAAAATGGCTTTCCGTGAATTTGTCCAAATTTTTGGTATGGTGTAGATCTGGATGCACCGATCAAAAGTGTCCATTGCCCAAAACTCCATAAATGGACAGTTTTCGAGATATGGCTATATCAATGTAATTTTTTTGCATTTTTTGATTTTGACACATAATCAGTTCACTCTCATACCTAGGAAAAACCGAGTTTCAATGATTTCACTACAGGAATTGATTGAAAAATAATTCTTTCTTCGTTTCAGATATTGCCAATTTAAGGAACTAATAAAACACTGCTCGTCACTGACGATGTAACTGGACTATTATTTTCAATTTCTATAGTCCAGTTTTTGTAGAAACAAAAACTTCTGAATAGCTCAAGGTATCACAGAGTCACATATATTCAACATCTTTCGATAGGGGCACTAGAAAAATAATATTCGGTACACACTATAGGAACTGAATCTGAGATACTTTTTTTAAAATAGTTTCCTAGTCGTCAAAGAAATAGTGGTAAATGCAAAATGAGCATATAGAAAATCGTTCATAATGTAGGCTGACAACATAAATACTCGCATCGAATGCAGTTTGTTTATACCGAGTGTTAAATATCAATAGAAACAAGGGAATACATACCCAATAATCATTTCTAATCGCTAATCGAACCGTTAAGGCAAGCGGGCCCGTGAAAATGTCTGAATATTTGATATGATGTGGATTTCGATGCACTGATCAGTGTCTATTGCTACAGACTACAAAAATGGACAGTTTTCAAGATATGGCCTTATCAATATCTGATTTTTTTCGTTTTCTAGATTTTGGCCCATAATCCATAGTTCTTATACCCAACAAAAACGGAATTCTATCGATTTCTGCGCAGGAATTGACTGAAAAACAGTTGTATTTCATTTCAGATACATTCATTTGGAGAAATTAGCATACACTGCTCGTCACTGGCGATGTAGCTGGGGTATTATTTTCAACTTTTGTATTTTGGTGTTCGTAGAAACAAAAACTCTTGAATTGTTCTAGTTCTAACAAACATACTTATATCCAACACAATTCAATTGTGGCATTTAAAAAAATAATATGCGATACACACTCTAAATATGATTTGAATTTTTTTTGTTATATTCTCCTGGCCATCAGGAAAATAGTGGAAAATGTAAAATGAGAAACTAGAAAATCGTATTTATAATGTACGCTGACGAGATGGATTCTCGTATCGAATGCAGATTTTCTATACCGAGTGTTAAATATACATACTGAAAAATCATTTCTTATTATTAATTGAACCGATAACTGATGAGAGAATGTAGGCTTTCACGGCCGGATTTCATGGCCGGATTATTCAATGTTGTCTGGGCCTAGCGGCCAGATTTTTCTCAGCCGAAATACTACATGGACTTGAAAGACTGACACCATCGGTGAGGAGTGCTGTGGTCTCAGATGTTTAACGTTCACGGCCATCAACTCTAGACAACATTGAATTTTGAAATAAATGAGTTTTCATGGGAAGAATATATAACTAATAATGGGAAAATTGTAAAACAGTAACAATATTTATTTCATGAAAAATATCAATTCTGCACCAAAGTGATGATGATAGTAGTAAGAATAATAGCACGTGAAAGAAAGTTGGTCCAAACGTTCATCAAATCATCTATGCGTAACATTTAACTAGGGTCAATTGTTCAACAAACCAAATATTATTGTATTCACTCGAACTATTGCAAAATTATACATGGGGCAGATAAGATAACGTTATTCAATCTCAGTTCTATGTCTGTCTTCGCAGTAGCTGAAACACCAAAACGACGAAATTTTTTTTGAAGAGTACAGACAGAGTCAAGGCAGAAAAATCTGACAGTGGTCATCTTTACAGAAGTGAAATGTAGGTGCATTTACTAAATGAAGCACTAATGAACGAAAAATGTATAGTTTGAACAAAATCGGGTAGGGTACTATACAATGATGTGGTTGCTGTTGTGATATTATTTTATTTTATGGGGCCAGGTAGCCGAGTGGGGTTAAAGCGACATTGTTTCAGTCACTTTGGCTGCCAGTCGGCTATGGTTCAAACCATGGCGACTGCAGAATTTTTTCTGATGGCCCGAGAAAGTGCTAGGAATCACATGTAAAAAGGTAAGACCTCGTTAATCCTTGGCTCGCATAAGTTTCGACTTTTGAGGGCTGCCGTTCGTAAGGGGACGACAGCTGGTTAACGGAAAAAACAATTTTAACAATTTTTTTTTAACAATTTGTTAGAGGTAAGTTGAAGAAATGAATATTTTTTGCTATTTACTAGGGATTCAAGTTTTAAAAATCTGTATTCGATACGAGTATTCATCTCGTCAGCGTACATTATAAATACGATTCTCTAGTTTCTCATTTTGCATTTTCCACTATTTTCCTGATGGCCAGAATGTTTCAAAAAAAAAATTCAAATCATATTTAGAGTGTGTACCGCATATTATTTTTACAAATGCCACAATTGAATTGTGTTGGATATAAGTATGTTTGTTAGAACTAGAACAATTCAAGAGTTTTTGTTTCTACGAACACGGAAATACAAAAGTTGAAAATAATAGCCCAGCTACATCGCCGGTGAAGAGCAGTGTATGCAAATTTCTCCAAATGAATGTATCTGAAATGAAAAACAACTGTTTTTCAGTCAATTCCTGCGCAGAAATCGATAGAATTCCGTTTTTGTTGGGTATAAGAGCTAAGCGATTATGGGCCACAATCTTGAAAACGAGAAAAATCAGATTTTGGTAACTGTCCATTTTTGTAGTCTGTAGCAATAGACACTTGATCAGCGCATCGAAATCCACATCATATCAAATATTCAGACATATTCACGGATCCGTTTGCCTTAACGGTTCGATTATCGATTAGAAATGATTATTGGGTATTTATACCCTTGTTTCTATTGATATTTAACACTTGGTATAAACAAACTGCATTCGATACGAGTATTTATGTCGTCAGCCTACATTATGAACAATTTTGTATATGCTCATTTTGCATTTACCACTATTTCTTTGACGACTAGGAAACTATTTAAAAAAAAAGTATCTCAGATTCAGTTCCTATAGTGTGTACCGAATATTATTTTTCTAGTGCCCCTATCGAAAGATGTTGAATATATGTGACTCTGTGATACCTTGAGCAATTCAGAAGTTTTTGATTCTACAAAAACTGGACTATAGAAATAGAAAATAATAGTCCAGTTACATCGTCAGTGACGAGCAGTGTATAACAATTTCTTCAAATGGCAGTATCTGAAACGAAGAAAGAATTATCTTTCAAACGATTCCTGCAGTGAAATCATTGAAACTCGGTTTTTCCTAAGTATGAGAGTGAACTGATTATGTGTCAAAATCCAAAAAATTAAAAAAAAATTACATTGATAGAGCCATATCTCGAAAACTGTCCATTTTTGGAGTTTTTGGCAATGGACACTTTTGATCAGTGCATCCAGATCTACACCATACCAAAAATTAGGACAAATTCACGGAAAGCCATTTTCAATAAGAAACGTGCGTGGTCCTTTCTTATGGGTGTAATTTTTTATTATACCCAACAATATCGTGTGCTTTGGCGAAAGCGCCTACATATTTAAAATTAACTTCCAGATAGTTCACCACCAATTGCTCATACTTGTAAATGTCATTGAGTCAGTCAAACGGGAATAATAATTACATTCAGAGTATGGCAAATAGTCGCTCATATTTCAACCGACAATAATTATTATTCAACAATTAAAAATTTTGGCGAAGGGGAACGTTTCTGAGGTGTTTCCGTCAAAAAGTTAATACGTGTTTGCTACGGCGAATCCGGCAAAATGTTGGTACGTTTATAAGACAAGTAACAAATATTACAAAATGTGGTTTTAATAATTAACTTTTGAACAGTTCGACGTACATCATCGATACTAGTTTTTCATCACGCCGAGGCTCCCTTGGCGCCAATGCCCGCCATCTTACAGGTTCTCAGAAGTGAGAGTGCGGTCCTCTTCCTTTGTTTTTACTGCTGATGACTGACTCTCCGCTATAGAGGTTAGAGATGTGAAGACTTTCTTCCGGTCTTCATCCTTTTTCTTCAGGCCATGCACGGGGATTTTCCCAAACCTCTAATGGATGATGTACCCGTTGTCAGGATAGTTCGTCTATCCCTGCTCTCAGGATTTAGCATGAGCTCTCTTCTTTCAGGCTGACGAGTTTCCATTGGAATGTCTTCATTCCTTCATTTTGAGCTTCTATTAGCGTCAGAAGCTTTTCTGTTGCCATTTTTTGGCTCTAGGGAGGAACAGAGCGATTGTATGTGTCTTTGAGATGTCGTCTCCCGCACATACCATCAGTCCTACTCCCTCCTAGCTTTCCAGCAGTGGAACTTTCAGTCGCATCCATTTCGCTGACTGTGGTAATTCACAGTCGACCAGAATTGTGCATGAACGGAAATGGATGCCTCCAAACTGGAGTTTATGCTCCCATCCGTCGCACATCTCTTCCACTATTGCTTCCTTCAGTTTGGTCTGATCATCCGCACTGAGGATTGTCTCAGGAAACGCCTTGGGGAGATGGCAATCTTCTCTGTTTTCGAAGCAGTTGCATAGCTGCCTTCTGTGGAGGTGGTGGTGGTGCTTTTCACAGCCTTCCTCCTCTTTGGTTCCTGCTTCTGCGGAGTGATACTTGTCTGATCCCGATTTCGCATCTTGTCCTTGAGATGGAGTTTTTGCTTCACACCTAGAGTCTCGTTTTCCAAGGCTTTCTTCTTCGCTTCCTCAGTTGCAAGCCCTTGATTGATGTAGCGTAAGGTACCACCTCCTTCCACTCCACTGAGTCTAAGCTTCATTGGGTCGTATCTACCACCGGGTTGTCCTGCCTCTCATAGGGTAGGTAGATCCCTCTTCTGCTTCCTTTTCTGGGGAGCCACTCGTCTCATTGAGAAAATTGAGGGCTATGTGGAGGGAGAATGGCTGTTCTCTTTCTCCTTCCCTGTGTCTTCTTTCTTTTCTCCCTCTATTATTTCTTTGTGAGAGGGTCGCACATAAGGAGATAGGGGTTTCTCATGTGAACGGATGGCATGCTCCGTTTTGGAATGGGTTGCGGGGATGTCCCGCTGTGTTTTTTATTTTTTTCATTTTTCTTCATTACGAAAAGCATGGGAGAAAGTCAACTTCTGCAGAGCCACGTATGCTGGACGAAGGGTATGTATGTATGTTCATTGGCATAATAAGGTATATTTCGTAGAGATTAAATTAAAAAACTTCAATAAACACGTATAAAACCACAGAAACTATCTGAGCGATAGTTTGTTCTTGGCGAGACAAAAATATGATTAAAATATATAAAAAAATTCAGTACTTAAAGCTAAATGCATCTAATGATTATCTATCCATACAATTCAGTAGTGAAACATAACAAATAAAAATAATATAGTGATTTCACATAACATAAAAATCATCATTGCATAACTATGGCATCACAATCAAAGCACGTAATCAGTTAATCGTCAATCACAGATTGTCGATTAATTCATGTAATTCCCTTCTTGGCCTATCCATTATATATTTTTCACTTCAGTCCTATATCTTCTATGTGTATTTCCACTTTTTATAGTCTCCGGCATGGTGTTATATAATTCACTTCCTAAGAACAAATAACTTCTTTGTCCAATATATTTGTTCATAATGGGCGTAATATACTTTTGTTTGTTTCTTGTTTCGTAGACATGTGTACGGCGTTGTAATGCACCTCTGTTTGAGTATTGCCTCATATTTATGTGCAAATAAAATATCTGTCGGATATCTAAAACCTTCGCTTCGGTATAAAGTTGGTCAGTGGGTTACCTATGGTGTTTGTTAAGCAGTAATTTCAAAAATGTATTTTGCGAAACCTGTATTGCATTATAGTGTACTCTTCAAACGCCTCCCCAATATATGATTCCATAACTCAAATGCGATTCCACCAAACTCTGATGAAGTATTATTCTTTCTTTCCTATTCAAAAATTTAACAGTTTTTCTTAAATCTATATAAAATGCACCTTCATTTTTTTGTCGAGTAATCCACGTGAGTTTTCCATCTGAGAGAACGATCTAACATTATTCCCAAGTATTTGAATTCAATTGCAGGTCTTATTGTGAAATAATTTTGTATGGTTATATCATAGTTTGGAAGAGACGTCTCAAGGCTACCAAATGGTAAATAAACAGTTTTTTTTAAATTTACTAATAATAATCTGTAATCCAGCCAGGTTTTTATTCTAGCAAAATCGCTTTCAATTTTAATTTTCATATTGTGCCAGTTTGTGTCCTTGTAGATAACCGTAAAAACGTTATTCATATATACAGTGCAACGATAAATTATGGAACAAATTCATTATTTCTGAATATAAAGATATATCGGAAAAATCCTCGGACAGGTCGATTTTCTTTTCCGATGGGCCAATTTTTGAACCTCACCCAAAATATATAGGGTTATCCGCATTTGAGGAAAAGCGACTTTGGTGATATTTTTAAATGGGACACCCAGTATATTTGTCCATATTTGGTTAGGGATCGTCATTACGAATCCAGTGATACCAAGTTTGATGGGATTATGTCAAACGGCTGCGGAGATATGGCCAAAAAACTTCTCCACATACCCAATGAGTGCGACAGAGACTTTTAATCTTCTGAATCGTGTGGAGTCTCGCAGTCATACTCATTGGACATACGAGGAAGTTTTTGGCCATATCTCCGCAGCCGTTTGACATAATCCCATCAAACTTGGTATCACTGGATTCGTAATGACGATCCCTAACCAAATATGAAAAAATATACTGGGTGTCCAATTTAAAAATATCACCAAAGTCATTTTTACTCAATTGCGGATAACCCTATATATTTTGGGTGGGGTTCAAAAATTGGCCCATCGGAAAAGAAAATCGCCCTGTCCGAGGATATTTCCGAAATATCTTTATATTCAGAAATAATGAATTTGTTTCATAATTTAGCTTCGCACTGTATAGTGAATATTTTTGCCATTTGCTCTTCGTCAGTTTTGGACACAACCTCATTGACTAGTTTCCATAACTTTTTCGATGAATTTCTATCTTTTTCCACATTTTCATTATAATAATTTCTTTTGCCCTTTTACAATCCAAATACTTCGTTTTTTATATAATTGTTGGGATTTTTTTTTTATTCAGCATATAAACTGTTTTTTCTATTAACAGATTTAATCAGTGAGGAAGTAATCCATGCTCTTCTTTTTTCACAATGTTTTATTCTTTAGTAAATAGTATTGCTTTCTGTATAATATTCACTAATTTATTTGTTTTGTTATCAAGATCTGGTTCCAAAAGAATGTCATTGCAGGGGGACGATTAGATATGTATTAATTGTTTTTTGTTATCGATTTTTTCATTATATTTAATATATATCCCAAGGTTTCCAGTGTTTCCCTTTACCACTCATCCATTGGCATATGCTGTTCCACCTTGGTTTGAGTGGATTTTTATTGTGCCCTCACCAACAACGAGGTCTCACAGCTCCTTGAGGGAGAAAATTATGATACTAAACATCCTTTAAATGAACTGGATCACATTTTTTCATTCGTGTCTCGTCTTTCCAATATTTCAAGTCTTTCGGGTGTGAACATGAATTATTGTTCCAAATATTTCACTTAAAATAAGGGCGCCATCACCAGAATCGTTATCGAATATTTCAAACCCTTCGCCCCCATCATATAATTGTAACTACACGGAAACATCCAATTCAACAGTTCCAGACTACAATTTCCGCATTCGGCTGAAACGAAACAGCTTCGCCAAAGTCACACGACTGTCGAGCGTTTTAGCATAAACTTAAAACAAACACGAACGCTGCGGGAGTTTTAAACTCGACGTCCCGTCCGCTGGAATATCAATTCTTATTTGTTTTATGATGCAAATCGAGTTAGCTTAGACGCATTCGCCAAAAACTAAACCATAAAACCGTCTGCTGGGTGCTATGATGGCGGGCTTTCGGAGAGATTTCTGTTACTCTAACAATCAGACTTCACGTGAATGCAGTGGCGTGCGCGATGAAATGCGGTTTCGGGGTCAGAGTATACTATTACGTTTTTGAGTTTTTAAATAACACTCTATCCTGGATAACTGCTTTTCAATAAGTCGATCAAACATACTTTATTGTCTGAAGAACATAATTTTTATTTACATCAAGCAATAGAGTATAAAATGAGTGAGTTTTTAACAAAAATACTAGTAGGAAACCTACTATGCCATCACATGAAAGACAGCTCGAAGTTAAATTCTGTTATGTTTTCATTTTTTAATTTGTTATGAACATTTGAATAACAAAAACGTGTTTTTTTTTATTTTTCTGCTTATAAAATGAAAACTAATAGAGCAATCTGGTTGCTCCAACGAAAAGAATTCGATAATTGAAATACAAACAAAATGGGATGTTTAACGACCCGTCCGGATCGTTAGTAACAGAGAAAACAGGAAAACCCGGAAAATTTTGTAGTAAAAATTAAATTAAACAATTGTCAACATGACGGTAGCAGCAATACGAGCGGGTCCCTAATTGTTAGGGGGTATGATTTGATCTCGCCAAATGAATCATATTCACACAAAAAATATTTGTTAAACTGTGACCATACACGCCTTCTTTATGCAAAACAAAAGGGTTATGTTATGAAAGAATGAAAGTGAGGGGTCACGACTCAAAGTGACAGAGGACCTGTGGTCCCATGGTAAAGAGCAATCGTCAATCATACAACATCGACTGTCAGTAATATTGGAAATTTATATTAAACCAGAATAATAGAAAAAATATTTTGTTATGTGAAACATTGGTTGTTGATCGAGTGTGACTTGTAAGAGTGTGAAGAAAATTGATGCAGAAAAGAAAATTATTCACAATTTGATCGATCAAAATAGTAAGGAATTGAAAAGTTTTAAGCTGTCGAAATTGGTTTGTTCGTTTGTTACGGGTTTATTTTGCACTAGAAAACCCTTTTTGTTTTAATACAATAACATCAGAAATTCTCTGTCATTGATATACACTTTCCACTCTGTACGCCACTGTATCAAAATGACAACTTGATCGTTGTCATGTATAGCTTGTTCCGAACGTTAGTACTTACCTTTGCCGTACTAGTTCGAGCGGACATGAACCGGCCTTAAGCTAATGACAGTTATCAGTTGTTCTATTTTGCGGTATGACAGCGTTGTTTTGTGAACATACTTATGGTTAGTCTATTGTTTTGTACTTAGAACACAAAACCGTAACATTCCTACTCTATCTCTATCTTGTGTCATTGAGGTTACCTACTTCACATTCGAATACTTGACCTTTTGTTTGTTTGTTTGTGTTTGGTTCTGAGATTGAGAGGCTGGCGTTTTCGTCTTGGTTCAGTTGGCAACACTGAATCTTAAGGTGTTCTTTTCATAGCTCCTAGTAGCTCGAGGTAGTTCCTGGACTGTTCCCATCGAACACTAACGAACAAGAAAGCGCCTTGTCAGATATTGACAGTTTTGACTTTGACGTCTGAGAGATATTTTCCTCTTCCTTATTTGATATTGATGAGTGACTGACCTATTTTGAAGATTTCTAATTAAAGTTTGATCATCGTTGATGGATCTTGGAAAAATTCATATCAGGAGAGTTTCTCATATTGTTTGCGATTTTTGACGCTTTATATTTTTGAGAAATCTCCATTCGCTTTGCGGATTTTTGAGGTTAGAAGTCATTTCATCATTGTGTTAAACCACTGGAACGAGAAACTAGCTATCAGACAGCAAACAGACCATCAAAGCTGTTATCAGAACCCTCCCACTTAATAGAGGTTAGTATTTGCATTTGGGCTCTACTTATGGCCCCATACAAGTGTAATCAGAAGTCAGACTGGTATTGTTGATTCTAGGGTGCTACTTCTTTGCTACCACTCCTGTTACCACTCTGCTACTGCTCCTCTGCGACTACCACTCTGCTACTACTTTGCTCTGCTGCGGCTAGTCCTGCTACTACTTGCTACCGATTATTGGAGTTCCACTAATGTGATTGTTCCACTAATGTGATTGTTCCACTGTTTCGTTGCTATACGATTGTCTTTCCACTGTTCCACTACTGTGATTGTTCCTGCTCAACTGTGGTTGTCCCGCTGTATATCTGTTGTTCAGCATTCCTTCGCTATTCGTCCCAGCTGTACATGTACGTTGATTGATTGTGTCGTACCCACTGTGCACCTGTATACACCAAGGCACTGATGAACTACAACCACAATAATTGGTGAACTGGCATGCTTGAGAATATCTACTTGGTATCAGATAAGTGTAGAATAAGACTGCCCCTAAGGCGTAAGTATCCATAACTGTAAGCTATCATCGTGACGTCACAGGCATCGCCCTCACTGGAGGTTTCATATTGATATATTCAAACAATACCATACTCTCAATCACAGCATTCACTTGAATTCATCATACAGGGTGTGTAACGATCAATATATTCTATTAGTAAGGGACATGACTATTTCTTTTATTCTGGTCCAAGTTATCTAAGCGTAAGGGAAGACAAAACCTCTACATATTTAGATATTATTATTATACCAATTACAGGTATCTATTGTTTAATATTTTAGTAATATTAGTGCAGTGGGTTGTCCCATTCCATCAGGGTGGTTTCGGATTTTTCACTAGCGATAAATCCGTGGCGCTCCGGAAAATTAACCCCATATTTCAATCTTATCGAAATCAATTTTTATTGTCGAATCCACGCCTACTGAGCTGCTGGGTATGTTAGAGGCGTGACACATTCACATTGCACATTCACTGCTCTCCTTTCCTAAATTTCTGAATTTTTAATTGCCTTATTTATTTCCAGGGTCTCAAGTAGATTGAGCTTTTTCCCTTTATCACAAATATGTAAAAAATTTAAATCTGAGTTAGGAACAAAATTATGTTTTTCATTGATAATATGATTGGAAAAAACAATCTGTATATAATGGAAATAAATAAGGTAATTAAAAATTCAGAAGTTCAATGCATAAACGAACAAACCAATTTCGACAGCTTGAAACTTTTCAATTCCTTACTATTTTGATCAAATTGTGAATAATTCTCTTTTCTTCATCAATTTTCTTCACACTTTCACAAGTCACACTCGATCAACAACCAATGTTCCACATTACAAATTTTTTTTCAATTATTCTAGTTTAATATAATTTTCCAATATTACTGACAGTCGATGTTGTATGATTGATGATTGCTCTTTACCATGGGTCCACAGGTCCAAAGAACAGTCACTCTGTCACTTTGAGTCGTGACGTCTCACTCGACGGATGACAGATGTTAACCTCAAATTTCACTTTCATTCTTTCATAACATAACTCTTTTGTTTTGCATAAAGAACACGTGTATGGTCACAGTTTAACAAATCTTTTTTGTGTGAACATGATTTATCTGGCGAGATCAAATCATACCCCCTAACAATTGCGGCTACCGTTAAGTTGACAATTGTTTAATTTAATTTAATTTTTCTACATTCACATAGAAGCACTTTTATCTACCACATATGGTATGTTCGAACTTTAATACTGTTATTCTCAATAATGTAACATTTCTTTTCTGTAGATCATAACTTTGTAACCCTTTTTTCGCAGAAGATGAAGGATTAATCCTTCGAAACATGTCCTGCTGCTGATGTAAGTCTGACGACTACATCTCGTAATGTGCTGATGTGTGTCCTCTGACAACACTCACATTATCAATAAAGATTTTATTTGGTGGAGTTCGACTGTAATATACCTACCTACCCAGTGAAAAATTCATAACTCCGCCATTTTTCAAGAAGTAATTTAGAAATTTCAAAGTGCATGGGGGTCAAATGACACATCCTTGAAAAGATAATTCAATTCTCTATTCCACCATCTAAAGTTTTTCGGAAAATATATCATATATAAATGCGGATCTGAATGGTAGCCTTATCTCGATAAATTTAAACGATTTGCTGTGGAACAATGTGACAAAAACTATTGAGTGGAAGTTTGTTTTTGTGGAGGATATTTGTTTCTTGGCATAAGTTTTTGGGAATTTTAACCTTCAACAGTCTGAAAATGAAAAATTGTTGATTCAAAGAATCTGTACAAGCGTAAAATGGCAACAAGTTTTGAAAACGGAGGCAAATATAGTCTCCGAAACGTCAACGTTTTTTTTTATCTGTGCCTCTTTCCTTGTCTTGATTTGTTTATCTTTCGCTTGAAAATGAGTGAATACTCATTTTCCTCATCATAGTCTGGAGAGGGAATGTAGTGTTTATAACTTCTGTGAATTTTGATAATTTTTCTTCAATTAGTCAGTAGTGTCGTGCCTACAGACACTCCAGTATCGCTCTGACAGCTACATAAAGAGAATATAGTCCAAGCAATAGGGAAAAGTGCGTGCAAAAATTAATATCCGAAAACAAAAAATATGAGCGTATATGAAAATGAAATGAGTTTCTATTTCATGCGACTCGATCGTGATTACCGAACATAACCTAAAAAATTGGCAAAGTTGCGAAAAGCGGTTTTTTTGTTGATAACTAAAAAACTACAGCTCCGATCGAAAACAGTCAAATTAGGAAATTGTAGGTATCAGAAAGATCTATCAATTGAATCATTTATAATTTTCCGATATCATTGATACTTTTCGATTTATATCGGTAAAACCGTGAAAAATCCAGTTTTCTATAACTCGTTAACTGTAAGGTATTCATACTTGTTACTTACCGTTTTGTGTAGCCTATGAGAAGCCAAAAAAGTCATCCTTTGGAAAATTGATAAATATTGGTTATTTTTCAAAATATATGAAGTTTTCTCAAAAAAGATGCTCTCTCAATATGGCTACTCTTGCTCGGGGAATGATGCTACACTAACGATTCAGGCTTATTTTTTCTGTAAGAGTTGTTCTTTCATATTATCGAATAAGTTTTTAATTTTGAGGGTCAAAAAATTACTTAAAAAAAATGGCACAATTTCTTTACATGTTTTTTTTTTTCAAATACATTGCTCAATTTCGTTCTTATATGAATGACTTTCATGAAAATGGATTCCTAGCATGATTTCAAGCTTTCAGAAAAAAAATTGAATTCTTACGATCACTAGGAGCCGAGATCATTTTTTTATTTCAAAAGAATCTGGGAGACGCAATAATCATCGTACAGCAGTCACCTTCATGGATATCAAGGTTGAATACCTATATTTTCGATTAAAAAATACTAGGATATGTCTAGTTCATTTGCAGTATTATTGACGAACAAAGTGAGGCGTGCAGGCGCGGATCGCGATAGCTGTAGCGGGTGGCGGATTGGGGATAGCACTGAAAACTTATTTCGTGCGTTCAAAGTGGCTTGTGCTTGAAAAATATTGAGTATCTCGGCTTGTTGTTCACGTACGTTTTCTTTTGCGATGTACACTAGTACTTGAAATTGAACCAATAACTTTTCTTTTCTTTTTCAATAACTGTCAGGACGAAAGTGTCTTTAATGTCAACAGTATTTGTATCCCCATTGCGCCACCTGCTAAAATTGCATCGCTCCGCGCCTGTACGCCTCACTTTGTTCATCAATTATTAATGCTGCAAATGAACTAGACATATCCTAGTATTTTATTATCGAAAATATAGGTATTCAAACTAAATATCCATGAAGGTGACTGCTGTACGATGATTATTGCGCCTTCCAGATTTTTTTGAAATAAACAAATTATCTCGGCTCCTAGTGATCGTAGGAATTCAATTTTTTTTAATGCGTGATGTCATGCTAGAAATCTATTTTCATAAAAGTCATTTCTTTAAAAACAAAATTGTGCAATTTTTTTAAGTAATTTTTCGACACTTAAAATAAATAAAATCAATATACAACTCTTACAGAAAAAATCCCTGAATCGTTACTGTAGCAAGAGTAGCCATATTGAGAGAGCATTTTTTTGAGAAAACTTCATATATTTTGAAAAATAATCAATATTCATAAATTTTTTTGAAAAAGACTTTTTTGGCTTGCCATGGGCTACACAAAACTGTAAGTAACAAGTTTCAATACCTTACAATAAACGAGTTATTGAAAACCCGATTTTTTACGGTTTTTCCGACATAACTCGATAAGTATCAATGATATCAAAAAATTAAAAGTTATTCAATTGATAGATCTTTCTAATACCTAGAATTTCCTAATTCAACCTTTTTTGATCCGAGCTGTAGTTTTTTAATTATCAACAAAAACCGCTTTTCGTAACTTTGCCAATTTTTTAGGTTATGTTCGGTAATCAGTCGCATGAAATAGAAACTCATCCTGAATTTTAATTTCCTATACGCTCATTTTTTTAATTTTCGGATATTAATTTTTGCACATTTAACATTGGGCCGCTTCCTCGTTTCATGGACTAATAGATTCGAATTATTGGTGAAGGAACCAATATTAACATTAGCCCTTTGCAAATACATGAAAGAAGTATTCCCACCTGCTGGTTAGAGAAAACCTTTGTTGGAATAAGTGAGAAGTGTCACTTTGACAGTAATTAACGCTTTTTTCAATAATAATAATGTTGATTTTATTGGAAATATGAACACAATGTTCATAAAGTCAGTTGTGAAATGATCTACGACTGAAAGTTTAACTTTAGTTGCTATTTTCTATCGTACAAGATAACCAGTCTTGGAAGGGATTCATGTAAAAAGAAACATTCTCAATTGCAAATTGAACCAATACATGAATCCTCTGAAAATGAAAAGCAACCTACGATAAAATGAAGTTACTTTTTCGTAATATCTAACTGAAAACAACTACTTCCCCGGCTAAAGCCACGCTTTAGCTAACGTTGTTATTAAGCCACACCTCTTTCTTGGAAAAACAATGACTTATGAATTTATTGCGAAGAAAAGAAAAGAAAGGAAAGAAAACATTTTTCAGTGTTGAATAAAGGGCTGTAAGGAATAGGACCCTTATCAGCATTCATACTATTTTTGCACTTGGCAATTTCCAGACTCTCGAATGCATCGAGAAGTCTATGGTCATGAACCTGTCTGATTAATTTTAAGCTTGTGTCATCAAATCGGTGGTCGTGATCCAAAGCATGTTGGACCACACTCGATTTTTCGGATCTATATATATATATATATATATATATATATATATATATATATATATATATATAAGTGAAAATAGAGTATATTTCGTTTTAATTCCGAGAGTTCTAACCTTTGACAGCTGTTTCGTGCTAACGCACTCATCAGAAAGGATTTATGGAGCTCTCGAAATTAAAACGAATCCACTCAAGAATTAATACCGTGAAGGCAAGACAGATATAACAGAAAGTTAATTATGACATCTACAGTCACTAGTTGAAACTTAATTTGACACGAACCAAGGAATCCAAAAGCAGAGGTTTGTCCACAAATTGACAGGCAGCCAACAATTCGTTGTTGTTAATTCTTGAGTGGATTCGTTTTAATTTCGAGAGCTCCATAAATCCTTTCTGATGAGTGCGTTAGCACGAAACAGCTGTCAAAGGTTAGAACTCTCGGAATTAAAACGAAATATACTCTATTTTCACTTAGATTCTGCTTGCGTTCCTCATAACGTATTAGAAACTTGATTGAACCTTGGGTTGGTCAGAACAACGAATTGTTGGCTGCCTGTCAATTTGTGGACAAACCTCCGCTTTTGGATTCCTTGGTTCGTGTCAAATTAAGTTTCAACTAGTGACTGTAGATGTCATAATTAACTTTCTGTTATATCTGTCTTGCCTTTACGGTATTAACTCTTGAGTGGATTCGTTTTAATTTCGAGAGCTCCATAAATCCTTTCTGATGAGTGCGTTAGCACGAAACAGCTGTCAAAGGTTAAAACTCTCGGAATTAAAACGAAATATACTCTATTTTCACTTAGATTCTGCTTGCGTTCCTCATAACGTATTAGAAACTTGATTGAACCTTGGGTTGGTCAGAACAACGAATTGTTGGCTGCCTGTCAATTTGTGGACAAACCTCCGCTTTTGGATTCCTTGGTTCGTGTCAAATTAAGTTTCAACTAGTGACTGTAGATGTCATAATTAACTTTCTATATATATATATATATACAGGGTGTCAATTTGAAAACTTCCCACCCTTAATATCTTCCTTCCAGTAAACAATATGAGTAATCGAAAAAACAGGTCAATTTTATTGTCAAGGGGGACACTTTCAAGGACTATTTGTAGCCCTCGTGGTTCAACCCCCTAGGAGGGGTAGATGTTACCCTTCGAATTTTAAATGGGAAGGGGGGTCAAGTGGCACATCATTTTGATGGGCGTTCAATTCTTGTTCCAATGGTACCCTGACTTATTATTTTTTGATGAGCATTTTCCGAAAAATTGCGTTCTAAACTAACAGAAGTAATTATTAGAACGCCTATATTGAGATGCATGGTTTGGCCAGAACTGGTTAGAATATTAGGTGGTACCGTTCCAACCCTGTATTAGGGGTAACATTAGCCATTAGCTCCAAACACTTTACATAAAAAAGTAGTCTAATAGTAAAACGTAGATGGTAGTAAAGTTGTGTTTATTAAATGCTGAATTTTTAAGTGTCATCGCAGAAATTGTACAGATAGCCTTCCTTTTTTGCTACTTCTGCTGTAAAATGTTTCTGTTTTCCGGCAAAAAATTGGTTAGCAAATTTGAACTATGTGGTAGTATTGTGAATACCGTTGTACCTGTTGGGCTGTTTAGGAATTACTTTAATAAGTGTATAAAAGTGTAAAAATGGTTTACATTCTTCAAGACAGAATTGAAATGATTGTAATTTATGGAGAAGTTGGAAAGTGCGCACGAAGGGCGGCATGTCTTTTTAACGAAAGACATCCAAATTGTAATGTAAGTCACCGATATGTGCTTGATTTGGTGAATAAGTTTTACGAAACTGGTTCAGTGACAAATAAAAAAAGAAATAACCCCAGAGTACTAAATGAAGCAGCTCAAATTGAAGTTTTGGGAACATTTCCTGCAGAGCCCACGAGCTCCTTACGATCAGTATCAGAACAGACGGGAATGTCACGCGAGACTATAAGAAAAGCATTGAAAATGCATAAATTTCATCCATATAAAATGCAGATTCTTCAAGAGCTCCACGAGGATGATTATGATAGAAGAATAGAGTTTTGTGAAATCATGTCTCATCGAGTCAATACCATCCCTAATCTTCTGTTAAACATCTGTTTCAGCGATGAGTGTTCATTTTTTCTGAATGGCAATGTTAATAGACAAAATTGTCGCTATTGGAGTGACGAAAACCCACATATTTTTCGGGAAGGGCATACACAACACCCACAAAAAGTTAATGTTTGGGCTGGTATTCTTGGAAATGCCATTCTTGGTCCATTATTTCTGGAAGAAAACTTGACTGGCAATCTGTACCTTGATATGCTTGAAGAGACTATCGATCCTCTTATAACTCACGAGCTAGAAACTCAAATTGATGCAGAAGGTAATGAACTTTTGCAGGAGGATCTGTTACATTACCAGCAGGACGGTGCTCCACCTCATTATTTTCTTCCCGTCCGACAGTGGTTAAACGAGAGATTTCCGGGTAGATGGATTGGCAGAAGGGGAGCAGTTGAATAGCCTCCGAGATCACCGGATTTAACACCCTTAGATTTATTTCTTTGGGGGCATCTTAAATCCGTTGTTTATAAAACACAACCTTCTGATATTGACGAACTTAAAAGACGAATTACAGCAGCATGTCAGTCAATTCCTAGTGAAGTTTTCCGTAATGTTAGAGGGGAGTTCGAAAACAGACTGTATTACTGTTTAGAGCAAAATGGACAACATTTCGAACAGCTAATAAGATAAGCGTAAGTAGATTTTATGTTGGAAAAGTCTTTCTCGCAAATTAAATTTTATTGTGTAGAAGGAAAATAACCACCAAATAAAAAATCCCATGCGTAATAAATTTATTCCTGTCATTCAAGGGTTGGAGCGGTGCCACCTACTCTTCTAACCATTTTTATTAAAGGGAGTCAATACAATAATGCATCTCAGTATAGGCGTTTTAATAATTACTTCTGTTAGTTTAGAACGCAATTTTTCGGAAAATGCTCATCACAAAATAATAAGTCAGGGTACCATTGGAACAAGAATTGAACGCCCATCAAAATGATGTGCCACTTGACCCCCCTTCCCATTTAAAATTCTAAGGGTAACATCTACCCCTCCTAGGGGGTTGAACCACGAGGGCTACAAATAGTCCGTGAAAGTGTCCCCCTTGACAATAAAATTGACCTGTTTTTTCGATTACTCATATTGTTTACTGGAAGGAAGATATTAAGGGTGGGAAGTTTTCAAATTGACACCCTGTATATATATATATATAATAACAATGGTACGAAATGAAAATAAAAGGCGAAGTTCAATTTTTATAGGGACTAATCCTGAGACCAGCCGCTTTTAACTGTTCTTCCACTTAGCCTTAAGCATGCTGCAGTATCCATGAAATATTTTTTTTATTTGTTCAATATGTAAATAGTCATAAATGAAAAAGAAATGGAGGAATTGGCATGAGGTCGGAATTTTATTATAAATTCAATAAATGACTTTTGTACTTCAGTCGAAATCGCTGTATGGGTTACAGCGAAATCGCTGTAACCCACTTCGTTTTATATGTTCAGGTATGTTATTGTCGATTGTGCATATTTGAAAGCTGAAGCTACGTCTGAAAAACTGTGATTTGCATTTGGGTGGGGTAAGTAATCCTTTATTCCTCACATTGAGATTGTGTACATCAGCACTATAAGTGATTTTCCTATGCAGATATGAGGGAGTTTTACTTGTAATGAGTTTGTGGAAGAGAATTGCAGAATGTAGAGATCGTCTTTTTTTTCATATTCAACCAGCCAATATTTTTCAATTTATGTGAGATCCTTTGTCGCCGTCTTATGTCATAAATGAGTCGTAGACAAGAGTTTTGAACCTTTTGAATTTTTCCTACATATTGACTGGTTAAGAAAGGGCTATATAGTACGTCTGCGTAGGTAAAATTTGATAATATGAAAATATGAGCAATGTGTTCTCTGAACCGTACTTTCATGACCATTCGGGTTTGACCCAAATACTTTTTCTCGCAGTCCTTACAGCTGATTTCATAAATCCCCACTTTTCTTTTTCATCTGTTTCTTCTTTGGGAATACCCAATACTTGTTGAAGTTTACACGAAGTGCTGTACACCACCTTCATATTGAGGGTTCTGAAAATACCTTCGAAACCTCGAGTAACTCGAGATTCGAATGGGTTGACGACATATTTAGGAGGGTTTTTTCTCAATGAAAAGTCGGAGAGTTACAAAGGGTTTCCTTAAATATATGTTTTCTAATCAGTTTGTCAACCAAGTCCACAGTATAACCGTTCACCTCAGCAACCTCCCTTATTATCATTGCTCACAACACAAAATGGCTGTACCAAATTTCTTGGTCAATCGATTCTTGTCGTTCCCACTCAACAAAGAGATATTTTGAAGTTTTAAACTGAGAAAAGGATAATCAGGGAGGTGCTGAGTTATATAGTCTTCACTTCATCTTCAGATCAATTATCACATAAGAGTTGTTTAACCGAATCCAGGCCAGGAGTTCTCTCTATTATTCGATAAACGTTTTCTAGAGAAAAATCGTACATTTCTAGTATTTTGATAACATGATACCCTGTCAAGACGCGCCCGTGTCTAATAACTCTCCTGACACGTCTTCCAAAACAAATAAGAGAGAATCATTTCGCCTGCTCCGCTCTGTTCGGAATCCCTAATTGATTCTCTCTCTCGCAAGAGTTATAAGCCGGGCAGCAGGGGTATTATTCAGGGCGTAAGTTTGTTCGGAAGTAGTTGTTTGTGTCTTCCAGAAAGATCAGCTCCATCAACTCCTTCCGCAAAGGCACTTTGACAGAAAACATCGGTAATGGACTTTTTGTTTGTTTTTATGACGTCGGCGACACGCCCAGAATTCCGGGAACACGCTTCATTAGAGCTTCTTTCATTAGGGCTTCGGAAAATATGGTTTTAAAAGTCATATTATGTTACTCGATTTCAACACACAGAGAGGGGTAGTATTGAATGCATCAAACGATTTCGACTATTGTTTTCTGTGAATGAATCACTACTATTTACTTTTTATTCTGGTACCAACTTGTAGACATTTATAATACCAGGGTTGCTGAATTTCAAATTCACACCGATTCTTTGTTCATTTGTTACGATCGTTTTCGGCTTTCACAACATTTTCAAATTACTTGTATTTACACTTACATTTTAGTTCTTGATGTATTGTGAAATAAAGTGGCACAATTCATGTAGATTCAATTGACATGATAAAAATATCACTACACTCACCAACTTATTTTCTACCTGTCTTACGGATTCAGAGGTGTAGTTTTCGACTGGATGAAATCATATTTAACCGATCGTTACCAAATAGTGAAAACAACAACCTTGTCAGCTACGGCACCTGTAAATTGTGGTGTACCACAAGGATCCATATTGGGCCCCACTCTATTTTTATTATATATTAATGATCTGCTTGGAATAAACATATTAGGAAAGTTCACAGTTTTTGCGGACTACACAACTATTTTATGGCAAGACAAGAACACAAACTCTCTACAGGAAAAAATCCTTACTGATACAAAAACTTTAAAACAGTGGTGTAATTCAAATCGTCTGATCTTGAACGTAACAAAAACCAACCTAATCTCTTTCAAGTGTGAAATAAACAATATCAAATTGTATAATAGTTATATCGAGAGCCGTGATAACACCAAATTTTTGGGCATATTCATCGATGGTAAACTGAAATTTGAACAACATGTTTGCAACTTAAACAAAAAATTAGCTTCTGGATGTTATGCTGTGAGACGTGTTACAAAAGAGCTAGGACTCTCAACAGGAAAAACAACTTACTATGCCTTGATAGAGTCCCACCTAAGATACGGAATCCCATTTTGGGGAGTATGCAATAAAACTCACCTGCAAAACACACTCATCTTGCAGAAACGGGCAGTTAGATACTTATCTACAGCAAAGACACGCGATCCCTGTAAACCATTGTTTGTATCCCATGAAATACACACTGTCTTCGCCATCTTCATCCATGAAACAGTATGCTTAATAAAAAAACACTTTAACCAATTCAGTAGTACTCCTTCCTATTACTCTATACGCAAACAAAATAATATTAACCTACCAAGGCCAAATTCAACCCTAGTGAAGGACTCACTTATTTACAATGGTTGCAAGATGTTCAATCATTTACCAGAGCATATAAGGAATATTAGCAACACCGACCATTTCAGAAAGGCTGTGCAAGTGATATTAAGTGATCGACCTTACTATAGTCTGGAAGAATTTTATTCTGACAAATTTTAACCTCCGACTCCTCTAATTTTCTTTATACTCCTAACTTTACAATCATATATGTTTACTGTTTTGTTTTGTTGTTCTCTCAATGTTATGTCATGTCCACGTTATATACCTATAGATATAATTTTTAGATTTAAGTGAGCACTTTGTCCATAAGAATGTTTTTTTTTTCTTGATGACAATAAAGTATATCTCTCTCTCTCTCTTATTCGATTTCAGGTAGATTCAATCAACATAATTGACAGTAAAAATTAGAAAAAGTTGTTTCACGAAATCATCCATTAATAGGGGTCATTACTGGTCGATTTCATGGTGGCCGTGGTGATAGAGCGTTCGCCTTTGGTGCGAAGGGTCGAGGGTTCAAAGCCTCGCATGGTCATCGGTCTCGTGCATGGCATTACACGTTAAAAGGTAAGGGCTGCGTCTTCCCTAGCTCACACAAGTCTCCCGAAGACTTCCGAGGGTTGCGCATAGGGGTGCAATCAGTTGACGGAAATAAAAAATTTTCGTCCTACCCCTATAGAAAGTACACACTTTCCTCCCTCAAACCAGGGAGGAAACTCATACTTTTCCTCCCTGGGGAGGAAAGTACTTTTCCTTCCTAGGGAGGAAAGTACTTTTCCTCCTCCTCATTTCAAGTAAGTTGTAAACGATGAAACTTGTGAATCTATTATAATCAAATTGTTTCCGTAATTTCTAGAACATCTTATATATCCTGTATTCTGGTAAAAATCAAACATGAATGTTACTTCTACTCTAGTTCTTTAATAGCTATTTGTGTATTTAGAGCGCAAAGTGAT
This sequence comes from Chrysolina oricalcia, assembly GCA_944452925.2. Lineage (NCBI taxonomy): Eukaryota > Metazoa > Arthropoda > Insecta > Coleoptera > Chrysomelidae > Chrysolina > Chrysolina oricalcia. The sequence goes on from OX101812.2 coordinate 65,345,775, forward strand.
TGATTGTTGCTCGACAAAGAGATTAATCTTTGTGCTCGAAATACACACATTATTTTTTCTACAAGCGCAGCTCTTAGAAAAAAAATGATCGACACTTCATTCAAATAGGCACATAACAATACTTATGAGAAAATCACTCAATAGCAATCCGAAATGTATAAGCTATCTAAATGTCCAATAATTCAATTCACTAACAAGAAAAAGTAAAATAACGTTCTTGAAAAAGAAAAAAAAGTTGTAATTGCCAGGAGATGAACCCGGGACCTTCGGATTACAAGCCCAAGAGGCTAGCCATTGCACCACCGCAGATTCTCAGATTCTCAGATGACTGTATTCTCTATACTTTCCATCAAGTAAGAATAGGTCTATTTGCAAACAAAGTCACAAAAAGGTTTTATTGAGTGGGTAGGAGGAAAAATCATATGTATTACATGGAAGTCAAGTGCCTTTTCCTCCCTTGGGTGTGTACTGCCCTCCGCTTCGCGTCGGGCAGTAAACTACATCCTGCGGGAGAGAAAGTGGCACTTTCCTCCCTAGTAATACAAATAACTATTAACAACAACAATTTTTTAACAATTTGCATTGAAGACAAAAAACCAGAAATGTTAATACGAGGTAAGCAGAATTTTTTTTTCTGAAATTCGATTACATTTAGTCTTATTGTAACTGTGAATGTGTGAGTGTCATTGATTTAAAAACGACCGACAATAATGGAACGTCGCTTCAGATATGTTCCTTTTAGACTAACTCAAATACGATTCTGGGTTTTCATTCTTATTTTTGCTTTGTATACAGCTCAGGCAATATGCCTGCGTACGATCTTGAAACTTCAATCAGAATTTTTGCACGCTTTGGTCACTATTTATTTGGTGTGGCAATACTGTTACACTAGGCGTATCCACAACTTGAATGTTATATTTTTACAGTGTGTCCATTTAGGGGTAATTATTCGATATTTCGAAAGCCATAACCAATAGAGAAAAACTTTCACCTCCAAACTTCTTCAGGTACTGAGGTAACCAATTTCAAAAATATTTTCCACGTCACTGGGTGTTTCATAAAAGCGGGATGACTCAGAGTCGAGTTTTTTCAAATAGAACAGCCTGTATTTATATTCAAGATTTATTCCCGAAAAGTTTTACCTTTACACTGCTATAAAAAAAATCATTGCGGCGTTGCCCGGTTGTAATAGATGAGCCTATTTTTACCTCTATATTGAAGAGCCCTGTTCATTCGGGCATGGCTTATTCATTTACTAAAATATTGATAATATTTTTGGCACACGCAGTAGCACGGTAATATTTAAAAAATGAGCAAATTTAGTAATTGAAAAAGTTTTTCCTCCAAATTGTTTCTCTTTAGGTTATGGCTTTCGAGGTATCAAAGAATTACGCACTGAATGGACATACTTTATATATTTCCATTATAGCTGAGGATTTTGTTTTGCGAAAGTGTTAGACATGAAGATTTCGAGGGAGATGTATTTGTAGAGCCACCAGATGTGAATGTGAATTCCGACGATGATTCAGGAAAGGAAGACGAACATGTCTCATTTTTGCCATAACTTCTATTTCCTTTCTGGTATTTTGGAATGAATTAGTGAGGTCTGGGGACATTACTAGCCACTGAAAGGGTTCGTTGTGATTATGAGGAGGCGCGTCATCATGTTGGTAATTAACCTGTGTGTCGTGTAAGGAAGGATCTTATTTTTTCTCAATATTCTGTTCACGGGAGTATGTCTTAAATCCAACTGTCTTTCAATTTATTTCTTCCTTACATGTGAATTCTCAACTGTTGAAAGCATATATGTTACAATTTTATTCGCTACTTGCCTTTTTTTGGGTTGACTATTTCCTTGAATCTGTCTTTAACCCTACGAATGGACCTATGATCAGAATATCGAACTGTGTACATTCTTCCAGTTGATGGATGATTTTTGTCACACTCACTCGAAATGTTGATCATTTCCATAATTTCTTCGGTGGATAATTTTATTTTTAAGCGAAATAAATGTGGCGAAGCTGTGGGCGATGCTGGGCCTGAACACTCACGCAGGCCGCATATGACCTTCGATACGCTATGCACCGAGAAGAATCTGGATGATTCTATGAATCTGGACGATTCGATGGAAAATTCTAGAGCATTCGGAGGTCAACGTCGGATATAAAAAGAACTACGCAGCGGACAGACGGACAGTCAGTGAAGTGAAGTCGAATATGAATAGTAGAGTGATTGTTATGTAAATTAGAGTACTGTGAATCATTGTATTTCGTTAAATCAATTATTTTAGAGTGAATTGGACTTTAAATATACGACATTTGGTGTCAGAAGTGGGATGTTGGACATTTGTTGCGCACATGCCCAATTTTGCCACAATTCCAGCATCTAATCTGTCTTCTCTCAGGCAGCATTTCCTTCATCACCTTCCTTATGGCAGCTTCCAGGTTAGTAGGCTCCTGTGGGTCTTCTTCAATAACTCGGACTTTACTCTGGCTTCTGCAGGATTGCTTCGCCGCCTCAAATTCCAAAGCGCGTGCCAGTGCATCCACGAGATGTGTTGGACGATCTAGTGACAATGCTTGTCTGGTTTCCTGATCACGAAGTCCATCTAAGAATGCCTGAACTGCTAGTCGCTCCATTATCTTTTCCGGTGTGGCTGGGTATGCAAGGCGAACCAAGCGTGCAATGTCTGCTTCAAACTCCTGTAGGGACTCGCTTGATTTCTGGCAGCGGTTTTTTAGCTGTGAGTGGTTTACATGTTCTAGATGGGTCTGTCCATACCGTAATTCGAGATGTTTAATCAGCTGCTCGTAGTCCTCTTGTTCTTGTGCCGTGAGGGTTTGTAAGATATTTGTTGCTTCTCCACGCAACGCCAGTGTTAATTCTACAGCTCTTTCTCCTGCATTCCATCCATTCGCCTTTGCTGCAGCTTCAAACTGTCGGCGGTAATTTGCCCATGGTGTTTTTCCATCAAACTGGGGTGGTTTCATGGAGAGTTTTCCTGTTTCCGGACTGATTTTCACATCTTTCAAACCCTTTTGAACATCTTCTAAGTTCAAACTCAGTTCCAGCATTGAATTTTCGTAGTGTCAATTTGCTTTTTCAACTCACTGATTGTTTCTTTCATTTTGCTGATTTCTTCCTCGATTCCGCCTCTGATTTCATCACTGATTGTTTCCTTCAATTTTCCCATCTCTTCCTCAATTTCATCTTTGATTTTTTCCATCTCTGTCTCGACAGTCCCCATTCTTTCTTCTAATCGATTCGCCACGCCACAAAGTTCTTCTTTCATGTTCTTCGAGTTTTCTAGAAGCTCTTCCCTCAAACCCTTCGAATTTTCTAGAATCTCTTCTCTCAAATTCCTCGAACTATCTTGAAATTCTTCTTTCAATGAATCTGGACGATTCTTCTCGGCGCATAGCGTATCGAAGGTCATATGCGGCCTGCGTGAGTGTTCAGGCCCGGCATCGCCCACAGCTTCGCCACATAATATTAGATTTCAACTGCAAACTCACTTTCTCGATAATTAACCGTTTCGGACGCACCGTCCACTGCACTGGGCACAGTCTTGACACCTCGAATACAAGTAATCGAAAATATTTTGAGATCAAAGCATTTCGTCCACCGCAATGTACCCGTATATGTAACACGTTTCAATCGCTGGAGTTGTCTCTGATTCAATACCTAAATCTATTCCCGCCACTGTTGAGTCAGTTGTTTTGGTTCAGCGGTAGTGAGCATAACACGTGTGTCTATTTTAGGTTAGAAATCATTGTAAATACACCGAATTGATCTGAATTTGTAACAATACGTAAGTATATAAACGAACAAGGGTTTATATTGAAACTAACCATTGGTAATAACATATTCTTGATAATTATCATTGTCTTAATATCAAGGTCCACCGGGATGGACAAAAATCTTTTAGGTCAAATATTTTCATAGTTCATTTTTCTTTTAGTATATGATGAGTAATAGAAAAAAAATTATTACCGAAGAAGAACTGCTACAGTTATTGGAAAATGATGACCCGTCAGAAGTAGGTCAACCTGAGTGTGTGAAAATATATAATAACAAAATGGGAGGCGTGGATAAAGTAGGTGTTTTACTACGTTTATATCGTTCCCATATCAGGTCTAGAAAATGGACTTTGAGAATGATATAATCCATGCTTTAGATTTAGCTTTAGTGAACGCTTGGCTTGAGTATCGCCAACAAGCTGAAAAGTTGGAAATTCCAAAAAAAACAGATTGGATCTCCTGGGATTTCGACAAAATATCGCAGAGTACTTGATTCTACATAAAGAACCACTAAAACGTGGACGACCTTCTCAAAATGATATTCCACAACAGAAAAATATTGAAACTAAACCTCTAATTGAATTCAGATTTGATGAAAAAAAGGAAGCACTGCGGTGTAACTGGAGGACTGCACAAAAAAACTCATACTTTTTGTATCAAGTGTAAGGTTCATCTAAGTTTTGTTAAGGGACGCAATTGTTTCTTGAAATTTCACAGTAAATAATGTCACTTTCTGATTTTGTCAAATTTTCTTCAAGTTGAAATGTTACTTCCTTATAGCAGTCCTTTGCAGTGGTACCCAAAATCTTAAAAATATTCCTATAGCATTCAATTGTTTGAAGGGTGCTTTGATATAACTAATAAAATTATCTACATTCCGAGCAGATCGACTGAAGGTGCTTTTAGCCAGTAGAATGCATGCAGTTCGATATTATCTTCATTCAAGTAATGTTCCTCCCGAAAGTTTTCAAAGGAGAGGTTTGAGGAAACAAGAAGTATAAAGCACAAGTAAACAAAAAGTGGAAGGAAGAAAATGAAAATTTGCTGAAAGGGAAGCAGCTATCGCCCACTAAGCTTCTTTGATACATTCTTTTAAGCTCTACCAAAAAAACTGTCAAGAAAGACTGCAGTCGATTCTTAAAGTAATATGACGTAATTTAACGTGAAAAACCATTTATTTTTGGGAACAAAGTGTGTTTCATTGAAATACTCCAAACATGTACTTGTAAATGAAAATGATTTCTATTAATGAAATTACTCGGTAAAACTTTCATTTGCAAATGAATAACGACTATTAAAATAAATAGAAAAATCCGTTGAGCCAGAGAAATAAAGAAGAAATCAACTAAAACCCATTATTCTCTCTAATTAAAATCAAATTACCAATAATAAAGATTGAATAACTGATAACGTAATCAAACGGAAAACAGATTGGCTCATTTCTACTTCTATTGAACTAAGCCTTTACCGATGCTCTGGATATTCAATAAATTGCTTCATTAATAGCAAGACATAATTTATAATGGACTTAGATCTAATGACTGAATATCATGATAAATTTTCAAGACTATTTTCCTTCATTTTCATAAGGTTCGTCAAATTTTAAAAAAGGATTGCTATAACAGAAACAATTCACAGTCAGAAGTGATATTTCTGGCGAGGAATATTTCATCAATTTACAAATTTTCAACTTTTGGTTATTCATTTAGTTGCATTGATGATTTCAATTCACAAACCAATTCGCAACCAGATATTCAAGTTCATCTGATCGTACAATATTTTGAAATGGAACTTCATCAAATAGTGGTACACATATCACGTAGAATCCATTTGATTATCGATTTCAATTGAATCTGCAGAACATTCTCTGTTTTGATAAGGTAGATATATGGCACGTCGTCACATTCAGCCAGAATATCCTGTCATGCATGAGTTTGTAATTAATTTAAATTCATTATCGCATACGTACAATAACATGTCACATTATAATGCATATCCCATTATCTAAATATACTCGAGATCCACAAGCGTATCACTGTCAATAATATTGTATGTAATACGATCATATTGGATAGTTGCAATTCACACCAGGTAATGAATATTATCGTCTTATTATGGTAATAAGAAATATGGCCTAGTAATTAACATTAACGATTATTATTATAATCGTGTACAGGGTGTTTCATAGTTGAATGCTGATAATACTTTCATGATTATTTTATGAACATGAGTATACACATTTTTTTGTTAAAATTATCCAAGGATTTTCGCACCTTTATCATCAGCATTCAATTTTGCAACACACTGTATATTCTGTTAAACTCAAAAAAAACATAACGCATTATTTACTTTCCTGGGAATGATAAACTACATTTGGAAAATTAAGAAAATGGATTTTCTACAATCCATTAAAGTTCAGTTATGACATTCAAAATAAATATATATTTTTAAAAGATCAATTTCCTCTGTTAAATCTTTGAACTGTGGAAAATATGCGATTTCTTTGGTTTGTATCAATCTGATAGTCTTTTCAGGAATGCTAAGATTACTGTGCCTGCCTGTGTTTACGTTTTCGTTCTTGGATAACATGGTTCTTATTATCGAGTATTGACTCCATAATGACGACGGTTTCTGTACTTTTGATTTTTGTTGAAAGTAAGTAGGCCAATAAAATAATTTCTGTGGGTTGGAAGCGTATTATTGTACTCGAGATTTTTCTGGCACAAGACTGTTCACAGCCAATTTTGCTCCTTCCTCTATGTCGAATGCTTCGTCAAATTCATCGATTTCTTCTAAATACATATTCGCGAACGTTTCTACATTCATCTTGTTCCTGGTCTAAGATTTCAATTTTATTAATTTAACATGGATAATTAAAAATACCACAGTCAATATTTGCTTGTAAACAAACCATAGCCTGTTTTTTTTTTTAAATTATACTTCCGTGTTGAAGAATATTGTATGATACACTTGTGAAAAGTGCGTCGAAAGCACTGGAGTGAATTTCATAAATCTCTTGCACATTTCACACTCGTATATCATAAATATCTATCGATGTATAGTGTTGCCACAAAATCACGCTTATTTTGAAGTCGGTGTATAATTTTTTCACGGGACATTCAAATATTCAAATAAACAATGATCTCCACCACATACAAACGGTTTCACAAACAGCGAAGGATTTTGTATGTTTTGTTGTTTTTGAATGTTTTTATTTTTAAAGCTCAACTAAATCCTAATTTTTTTCCAGGTGTCTCAGCCCAAGGTCAGCGTATTTTTACGAGTTCCCTCCAAATGGTAAGTGTCTCGAATAAATAAGTCTGGTAGGCTCTCGTTACACAACTGGTGTTCCGGAAGCCGTGAAGTATTTTCAAAAATTAACATTGCTACTAATTCCAATTAAAAAAATTATAATTTGCCAAAATACATTTCTGGTATTATTCAGATTCTGGTGTAGAAATCCATCAACACAACTGATGAAATAAATGATGTCTCGAAAATAACGCACTTCTATATTTTATTTTACTTCGCTTCTACAAAAATCAATTGGGTAATTGTTGGGTACGTTTTTGTTTAAAAAAAAAGTAAATAATAATATTTATTCAGTGTTAAGTTATTAGTTTTCGAATTGATGATTTTGTTATGTTTGGTCACAGGTCACTCGATGCATTTAAATCTTAATTTAATCTCAATTGATTCTTCATTTTGAGGAAGATCTAACGTACCTTTTTATGTTTTTGATTGGAAGTTTGTATAACTCGGTGGTTACCACTCTGTGGACAAAAATCGATTCCTGTGGACATTTACTTTTTTTCTTTTGAAGTTCAACATTAGTGTCCCATAACCAACGCAAATGTTAAAAAAAACATTTCATTCTATGTTTTGTTTTTGTTTTAATGAGACCTGCCGTTTGATTTCTGTTCCTTGCCTCACATGCACGCAAGTATTGTCCAAATGGTATTTTCTCATAATATGTTGATTCATTGTGGACACAAGTCCAGGTACAGGGCGAATTGTCATTCCAAAAAGTAGTACTTACTCTTGCTGATAACTTGCTTGACAAAGAAAGAACAATTTACACAGAATATTTCCTTCCTAAATAAAATTTGTCATAAGAGGAATGCTATTATCGAAAAATTACAGCGGAAATTTCCCTCACGTGTAAAAACGTCCATAAGAGGAATGCAATTACCGCTGGCTCACAGCGATAATTGCACTGTAGTGTCGCGTTTCGCGTCACGGCAGTGCAATTATCGCATTAGATGTCAATTCAAGTGAAGTCGCGCGATTTTAATGTCAGAAGTGAGACTTCAAATGTGTCATCTACCTACAAGTGTTCATATAAGAGTGAGGTGTGAAATTTCCTACCGAATACCACTCGTGCATTGAAAATTAACCAGATAATTCTGAAAAAAACGTTTTTTTTATAAAAAACCGCACTCGGTTATTTTTTTCGTTGTTTAAAAAAATGTATGCTTTGAAACAACGAAAAAAATTAACTCGTGCAGTTTAAAAAAAAAGACGTTTTTTTCAGAATTATCGGTAATTTTCAATGCACTTGTGGTATTACCCCCGGTAATTGCACAGAGGAGCGGTAATTGCACTGCGAAAACATCCCGTCGACATGACACCAAAACAACAACACTGACTGACAAAACTGATAAATATCAGATATACTTCAAAAAGTGAAAAAATGTCGCGTTTTGATGAGTGGTCCATACAATATATTGAGGAAAATGTAGTTGAAAGTGAAATAGCAGCACATACATTTTTCTTTCAACTCCGGAAATATTCTATCGAATTACACTCGTGCATCAAAATGAACCTGATATTTTCAATTCAAGCATGTTGTCAGTAAAAAATTGCAATCGGTTATTTTCGTATTTTGTCGAAAGATCCCTCCTCCTTCGGAGTTGGGGGGAAATAAACTCATGCAGTTATTAGACAACATGCTTTCATGGCAAATTATCTGTAATTTTGTTGCACTTGTGTAATTACTTCCGATATCTGTCATACAAGTGTGGCTTTGGCACATGCTTTACTTACTTGACTCACTTGTTTGGGGCTCTTTGTCAAATCTAAAAATGACTCTTGAGCAACTTGTGAATAAATAAATCGAGAAAGGAGAGACAGATGCTGCTGAAAGCAACTCAGGTGCAATTTTCCAGAAACGGAAAGACAAAATATACGTTTTTACTTTATCCACAAAACACGCTGTTATACTGACCATTAGAGTTGACCTTGATGAAGAAATGCAAAAACCTGCTGCTGTTGTTGACTACAATGAAAATAAAGCTTACATCGACTTCAAATGATCAAATGAAATCGTACTGCTCATCATTACGCATAGGGAGAAGTGGTACCGCAAGCTGGCAATTGAGTTTCTTAGTGGTAGTGCATTGATCTATGCTCATATTTTACATCAAGAAGTAGCCAATGAAAAACTCCATCATAAAGTTCAAATATGAAAATGTGTTCAGTCTCTTAGGTTTAGAGGATGTATGTACAACAAAGGCAGAATATCGCCGTTGAAGGACGTCAAAATTCACTGGAAGATGTTGGTACCAACAAGATGTCATTGCGTTCTTTGTTATGAAGAGAATCTTGACGAGCCCAAGCGCAAAGTAGCTCCTCGAACAATATTGAAGTGCATTGCATGTGAAAAATATTTCTGCTTTGGGTGCATAACTGCACCAAATAAGGTTTTGTGTGTATATTTTCCATGTATTCTGCCAGAAACATTGCATTGGCTCTATATTTTTGTCTACAAAGACGTATTTTGAAATATTTGTAATGTTATGAAAAAAGTATATTTCAGGCCACGAGAAGTGGGTTATGAGTGTCAGATTCAAAAGCCATAAAAAGTTTCAAACATACTTACAGACAAGCTGTCTCAGGGCCCACATAATGAATATATGCCAATCATTTTAGCAAAAGTGCAAAAAAAAGAAAATATTCTTTATACTTTCCCAATTTTGCGACCATCTCCAAGATCTGCATCAGAGTATATAAATTATTTTATGTCATACTAGTTCATTATTGTGTTTTTATTGCTCAGTTACCAACTAGTTGAACTCGGCTGCTCCTCAATCAACAAACTTCACGCTCATACAAAAAAGTCCCACTTTACGAACTGGTATCATAAATAGCTATTTTTCATCGGTGCCACATTTAATCTTTTTAAAGCACGCCTCAGCGTGTTTAAATCATACAACCAAAACGCGCGTTTTTTAAAGTTAACACGGTATAGTCTTTCCAATATCTCGTTTCAAAGCCTTACCGATAATTTCGTTTGATATGCCGACACCTCATTTACATGATGATTTATGACTCTCCAGCCAAATATTTTGTCGCACGTCAATTAAGGTCACGTGAATCGTGGCGTTTCCTTTGAACCTATACGAGTTGTTGCAATTGATATTGGAAAGACTATAACAGCAACAACTCGAGAAACGTGAAGTCTAAATGACAACTTTTTGATTATTGATCTGACAGTAGTAACCTGTAACTTCAAATAAACAACTCGTTCATTTATATCTGTTACCTTCTGCTTATCCATCCATTTGACGAACTTGCCAATATTATTTAGGCGCATTATTAGATTTTTGCCGTATTAACCGCGATTCTGCTTAACCATTCAAAGAATCGATATTAGAATTAATTTTAGGCACTACAGTGACAACAATTAATCTTTGATGACAAATTGCAAACTTATTTCTGTTTTTCTCGTTTCCATGACAACGAATGGTATACTGATGTCACATCACGAATTCAACCATTTTACGTTATTAGTTCTCATTTCCATTTATCTAATAATAGTACCAGTATCCATGATTTCAAAGTGCACCAATAAAAAAAAGAGTGAAGTATTTGTGGATAACTGGTCTTTCAAACACTATAGACTCTCTAGGCGCCGTCATGTTCGAAAAATCGAAAAATACTATATTGTTGATAACTCGGCCGATAAATATCTAAAAGAGTGGCAGACGTAAAGAAACGTTTCTTTCTATGTAATAAATCTTACCGAAACTTTGCCACATCCGCCGATGGCGGCAACATATTTTGTTGTTTATTTTACACAAATCAAAATTGTCTGCCCTAAATGAATTATGGAAATAATGCAAAAGTTTTTTGAGTTGGTCGGGAACGTAGTAATTTCCTAGAAAACATGTAAAATTTGCCATTTTTTTTTTCATTCTTTTCATATTTTACTAAAATTCCCGAAATTTGCTGTGGTGGCAAATTCTATAATATGTTTCTTAAGAAATTATTCCCTACGTTCCCGACCATCTCAAAGCAATAAAAGACATAGATATGCCATTTCTATATTCACAACACACATTTGTTATGAGAGCTCCATGACACTATCCTTTGCTACAGATTGTGGGTGAGGGGTAAAACTCCGAGTTCGGAGGGGGAGATTTGTTATTCGAAGAAGACAGAAATCTTTGGGAGATCGTTTGCTAACGAACAGTCGTTACCGACCGATGATGAACCCTTTACTCCCATAAACACCTAACTATGTAGGCTTATTATGGCAAGAACCTGTCAGAAAACAACTACTCCCCTGGCTAAGACCACGACGGGTATTGAATCAAATCTAACAGCTACTTGTGCAACGTTCCTCAAAACATCAGAGGACGCAATTGCAAGTGCCCTCTATGACCAACCAGCAGAATTATGTTTTGATTTGGACGGGGTGACCACCTGCAGACTAGTTTCGAGGTTGTTGCCTCTCATCAGTGCAAGGGCAGGTCAACACAGACAGCACTGAAGCCATCTGTTCCCCGTGCAAACCAATACACACTCCGCTGATTAGTCAATTCTGGTTCACGAGATGAAAGCAGTTTCTAGGCCGTTCCACCTAGCGAGCAGAGGAAGACACTCCGAATCTCCGGGTTGAGAGATTTAATCGAAGAAGACAGAAATCTTTGGGAGATCGTTTGCTAACGAACAGTCGTTACCGACCGATGATGAACCCTTTACTCCCATAAACACCTAACTATGTATGCTTATTATGGCAAGAACCTGTCAGAAAACAACTACTCCCCTGGCTAAGACCACGACGAGTATTGAATTAAATCTAACAGCTACTTGTGCAACGTTCCTCAAAACATCAGAGGACGCAATTGCAAGTGCCCTCTATGACCAACCAGCAGAATTATGTTTAGATTTGGACGGGGTGACCACCTGCAGACTAGTTTCGAGGTTGTTGCCTCTCATCAGTGCAAGGGCAGGTCAACACAGACAGCACTGAAGCCATCTGTTCCCCGTCCAAGCCAATACACACTCCGCTGATTAGTCAATTCTGGTTCACGAGATGAAAGCAGTTTCTAGGCCGCTCCACCTAGCGAGCAGAGGAAGACTCTCCGAATCTCCGGGTTGAGAGATTTAATCGAAGAAGACAGAAATCTTTGGGAGATCGTTTGCTAACGAACAGTCGTTACCGACCGATGATGAACCCTTTACTCCCATAAACACCTAACTATGTAGGCTTATTATGGCAAGAACCTGTCAGAAAACAACTACTCCCCTGGCTAAGACCACGACGGGTATTGAATTAAATCTAACAGCTACTTGTGCAACGTTCCTCAAAACATCAGAGGACGCAATTGCAAGTGCCCTCTATGACCAACCAGCAGAATTATGTTTTGATTTGGACGGGGTGACCACCTGCAGACTAGTTTCGAGGTTGTTGCCTCTCATCAGTGCAAGGGCAGGTCAACACAGACAGCACTGAAGCCATCTGTTCCCCGTCCAAACCAATACACACTCCGCTGATTAGTCAATTCTGGTTCACGAGATGAAAGCAGTTTCTAGGCCGCTCCACCTAGCGAGCAGAGGAAGACACTCCGAATCTCCGGGTTGAGAGATTCAATCGAAGAAGACAGAAATCTTTGGGAGATCGTTTGCTAACGAACAGTCGTTACCGACCGATGATGAACCCTTTACTCCCATAAACACCTAACTATGTAGGCTTATTATGGCAAGAACCTGTCAGAAAACAACTACTCCCCTGGCTAAGACCACGACGGGTATTGAATTAAATCTAACAGCTACTTGTGCAACGTTCCTCAAAACATCAGAGGACGCAATTGCAAGTGCCCTCTATGACCAACCAGCAGAATTATGTTTTGATTTGGACGGGGTGACCACCTGCAGACTAGTTTCGAGGTTTTTGCCTCTCATCAGTGCAAGGGCAGGTCAACACAGACAGCACTGAAGCCATCTGTTCCCCGTCCAAACCAATACACACTCCGCTGATTAGTCAATTCTGGTTCACGAGATGAAAGCAGTTTCTAGTCCGCTCCACCTAGCGAGCAGAGGAAGACACTCCGAATCTCCGGGTTGAGAGATTTAATCGAAGAAGACAGAAATCTTTGGGAGATCGTTTGCTAACGAACAGTCGTTACCGACCGATGATGAACCCTTTACTCCCATAAACACCTAACTATGTAGGCTTATTATGGCAAGAACCTGTCAGAAAACAACTACTCCCCTGGCTAAGACCACGACGGGTATTGAATTAAATCTAACAGCTACTTGTGAAACGTTCCTCAAAACATCAGAGGACGCAATTGCAAGTGCCCTCTATGACCAACCAGCAGAATTATGTTTTGATTTGGACGGGGTGACCACCTGCAGACTAGTTTCGAGGTTGTTGCCTCTCATCAGTGCAAGGGCAGGTCAACACAGATAGCACTGAAGCCATCTGTTTCCCGTCCAAACCAATACACACTCCGCTGATTAGTCAATTCTGGTTCACGAGATGAAAGCAGTTTCTAGGCCGCTCCACCTAGCGAGCAGAGGAAGAGTAGCTGTTAGATTTAATTCAATACCCGTCGTGGTCTTAGCCAGGGGAGTAGTTGTTTTCTGACAGGTTCTTGCCATAATAAGCCTACATAGTTAGGTGTTTATGGGAGTAAAGGGTTCATCATCGGTCGGTAACGACTGTTCGTTAGATTTGTTATTGTTATGATATTCGAATGTAAGCGTAGAACCAGTGGCGTGCTGATACATTTTCTCATGTTAAAAAGTGAATGTGCTACCAATAATTTCTAAGTCGCCCCGGAGCGCTACGGCAAATAATAGCCGCCTGTACCCTCACAGGCTATGCCTTTGAGTACTCTCTACGAGTGTTGTCAGTAGAAAGTAACATATTTTAATACGATGAATATGTCCAAAAATAAGTGACAATTATAAATGAAGTATGAATTGTCAAAACGCCACGTACTACCATGGCTTACACTATTTTTTCTACGATCTTTAAAAAATTTGACTTTTATTCGTCAATTGTGAATGCAGAAAGGTAGTGATTATTGCTGTCTGGCAATAGAAACTAAATTGTTCCAAAGCAATGAACACTTACTTTTGATAGGGGTTCAATCAATCAAAATTTTGCGAAGAATTAGATTATTGCTGATGAAGCATAGAATAAGGTCATAAATACTGAAAAAATAAATGAAAGAAACATTCTCAATTGAAAATTGAATCAATATTGATTTAATTTTCAATTGAGAATGTTTCTCTTTAAAACATGAATCCCTTCCAAGAGAGGTTATCTTGTACGATGGAAAACAGCGACTAAATTCCAACTTTCAGTCGCAGATGATTCCACAACTGACTTTATAAACTCCCTGTTCATATTTTCAATGAAATCAACATGTTATTTTTATTTTACTTCCTTCATCTCCCCAAAGGATTAAAGAAATTCAATGGGGTATCTCCCGAAATTAGGAAGGAGTATGGGCTACCTCAAAAGATTAAAAATACTATTCAACCCATTGATCAGATTTCAAACCTTTCCACAGTAAAGAAGTTTATGTTCACGTCCGGTTTAACCGGAACCGATACGTCACTGACAACATTCCAGATCGATTATTAATATTGATATGTGTTCCATGTATACTTCTGATGAACGGATTACCTACGTGATAATCCGCGGATCTCAACAAAATTCTAATACCCGTTAGATATAGCTAGTGGCTTATGATTTGAATTTGGTTAATGAAGAGTGTTCGCTTACTTACTCACTTACTTACTTTTCAGTATAACTACATTGCAACAAAATTTTTCCTAATTATTGATAGGTAATCGTTTAGTCGATTTACATAGTAATACAGTTTTTTTTACACGTATTTCAACAAATAGCGTATTTTTATCTCAAAATCGGGATGAAAATTGGCAAATTCAATAAAAATCAACTTATGTAATACTAATGAAAAGGTCGAATATGGTTTATGCCATGATTACCATGCTGCGACGCCCGTGGTTTGATTTGACAAGACGATAAATAAGACAGTCGTAATCGGACGTAAACAAACATGATCGCCAAGTTAATAGTGAATATAATACGTTATTCCAACCTGATCATCGAGTGCAAACGAATATGTCCGACAATGCCCTTTTCAACATGCTTCGGGCTGAGATGTTTGTAAACAACGTCTGGTATGTTGCTTTCGGAAAAGAGGCAGAAAAGCCCTCTCTATATCTTTCATTGCTCGAAGCAAAAAACCTTCAATTCAGTTTGCAAAAAAAATGTTTGAGCAAAATGAAATGAAAGTTTTGGCGAGAATTATGACACAGAAAGAACCGTTTTTTTACGCTTACCATTGATTGTCAGTTATTAACAAAAGTATTCTACCCCTCCATTCCATTTTCATTTTAAAATGTATATGTATAACGTTTGTAAAAAACAATATTTCTGACTTTAAAATGCTGGGAAGTCACCATAACTACCCATCAAGAAATTTCTTGTTGGACATACCAAAGCACAACACAACACTTTTTACAACTGCATCTCTCTTTTTAACAATCTTCCCAATTCCTTAAAAAGCATCACTGACTGCAAAAAGTTCAAAAGCACAACAAAAATATCTGCTGGAAAACTGTTTTTACACAATAGGAGAATTTTTAGCAGAAAAAATCAAACACTGAGTGTTCACAAAACAAAATGAAATATTTTTAAATATTTTTAATTTTCTATTTTTTACTTTTAATGTGTAACTATGCAATTTGCAATACAAATTTCAAGTTGTATATAGTCTGTAAAATTGTACAAACCCACTGTGTTATAATAGGGATTAACTGCTCTCCAATTTTAAATTGTATGTAAATTAGGAATCTACTATCTAATTTAGGAATCTCTATCAAAATTCTTACTTGCCAATTGTACCCTGTACTGATTATGGTCAATAAATACTACTACTACTACTATGAATTAATAAATTATTCACGCAGATGCCAAACTTGGAAATACAAATCCTACAAATTTCATTCCATTACCTTCCGCGGACACCCGGTATATAACACAATACTTATGTTCTTTTGATTTCGCCTCATCAACCCATATTTTTTTCTACCAACTCGGAACATCTTACTATCACATATTAATCTTCGGTTGTCTCCAGAATTTCTACTATCCATATCGCGCTACCCAAGTACAAATTAATTTCGCAAAGTTGATGCGGATCAAATTTGAACAAGTTGAACTACGCCAATAACAGGGCTCATAATAGAATATGCTTCAACAAATTAACATTGGAATAAGTACGTCTCAGTTAGAACGATTAAAATCAAGCAAACTCTGATGTATACAGAGAACAATCAACAGAGCTGCTAGTTAGAGAGTTATGCTGTGAGCATTTCGCTATACAAGTACACACATACATAATGTGAAGTTGTTTGAAGCCAAGGGTAACTTGATTTTACGCTTCACCTTTATACAGTGCGGCTTTTTAGTCCCTCTCTCTGCAACTTTTGAACGGTTGGACGTTTGAATGATTCTACCTATACAAACAACTCTTTGAATACAGGTCAAGTGTCACATCCTTCAAAACATTATTCAATTCTCCTTTCAAACGTTATATTTTTTCGAAATTCACAACCCTTACCTCAATTTTGAACGGTTTGATGTGAAACTGGAGCGGAAAATATTTTGAATGGTATTACCGATACTACTTTTTAAGACAAGAAAATTTGCAATAGCTCGACAGAAGGCGATTGAAAAGATAATTGAATGGACTAGTTTGCATTTTTTTTATTATGGATTAATTCTAAAAATTTTAATTAAATGAAACAAAAATGTGAAAGAATCATTGAAATATCTCTAGAAATGAAAAAGTTATGGGACTTTGAAGTTGCGCTTGGAATAATAATTTAATAGTACGCAGCGCTCTAGTGTGTGACGTCACGCCACATGAACGAGGCGACTGTTATTCGCAGTTTCGCTGAGTGCTTACAAATGTATCGTTGTACAATCACTTGCGCCGTTCGTGTCGTGTATTGTTCATTACACGATGGCTGAAATTTAAAAAAATATCCTACAAATATTGTATTGTTCCTATGTGTAAAAGCATGACAATTAAAAACCCCAAAAAATTGTTTTTTCATATACCAAATGACATGAATAAAAGAAAGAAGTGGTGCAAACTAATGAGGCGTGACTTAATTAGAACTAAAAGTACTACATATGTGTGCCTTGGCGCGGTTAAGGATCTAATACAGTAATATGTAATTATTTGTGGTGTGGCGATCTCAGATATGTGGCGTGACGTCACAGACGAGTCGGAGACCAAAGACTTTCCGCGCTAAAATACGTAAGTTTGAATAATCTACATCTCAGTCATTTATTGAAAAAAAGAACACTGATTTACTAGTTCTGATCTATATTTTAATTCCATCGCGTCAAATATAGAATTTTCAACATCACTAAACTAGTCCATTATCCTTTCAATGATGTGAAACTTGACTGCGCCACCTATCATTCAAAACAGTTTTGTCCCATATTTGTATATTGAAGCATCATAAAGTTAACAGGTGGGGCTATAAAATGCCGCACTGTATAAGTTCGTCTGATGATCTTATTTGTTAAAAATTGTGTGACACTGAGATTGTTTGACACCATAGCACTATTGCGATATTCACACGAATAAATCAAATGCCTGACCTGCCCTTGAGTTTTTGAGTTGGGGGTGGGGGTAGTTTTTTTTAAATTTAGCCTAGAAGCAGCATGCTGTGAGAACTTGTAAATAGTACCACAAGCATTTTTATTGACTTTTATGTCAATCTTTTTAGAGGTAATTTGGAAAGTACTGAATTTGTTTGTCTTCAAGTGAAGTTTCTTAAAAAAATCATTCAGCTGATTGTAAGGGTAACTGAGGATGGTCGTTCTGGGGGGGTTTACCCCCTTGAATAGGTCTACACGGATTCTGTTGAATTCTTCGAATTTTTAATAACGAATTGTCTCTATACTCGATGAGAAATTTCTTGAGACTTGAAGAATTTTTCGTTATTTTCGAAATTTATATCTGGTGTGAGATTATTACAGAATTTTGCTCCTGCATAATATTAACTTTCTTTCTTTCTTGGTCTATACATGATTTCCAGGTCATCTGATTGTCAATGAACTTTTTCACGAACTTTTTCCGCAATTGATAATTTGATATGATCATTGCCTACTTTAACTTGAAGTTGATTTCTAGTTTTCTACTATTTCTAACTTGCATTAGCATAGTTTACTTCGAATTACCGGTAACTGAAGTTTTCTCACACTAGTTCGAAAACTCAGATGATATATTTTCGAGTTTAACTTTTAAGTTCTTCTAGGCAATCGGCATCTACCGCAAGAATCGTCTCATCTGCAAATATAATTATATTATTTGTGCTTGGGTGATTTGGCATATAATTAATGTATGGAAGGAATATAAGTGGTCCCAATGTAGATCCCTAAGAAACGCCCCAATTCATATCATGAGGCTCGGATCAACAGTTATCGACTTTAACATAGATTTTCCTAAAGGTTAAAAAAATATGATTTTAGCCACACATAGAAATGTCAATAGATGAAATCAAACATTTACAAACAGAAAAGCACGTTAAAACCTATTATGAAGTAGAGGTAGTACCTATGACAAGTCATGAAATAGTTGAAGTAAATAAGTAATGTAAAAAAATGAATACGAGGCTTGTTTGGTAAGTCCGTGACTTTTTAAATTTCCCGCGCAGTAACTTTAAATGCAACACTGCTGCTGTCAACCACCATCTTTCAATAGACTACTGTCAAATTTTGAGCAAGCTGCGACATTTGGTTTGTGTTTGACAGCAATTAGAAGCAGACAACCTCGTGAATTTTAACAAAAATGGAAAAAAGTGAATTTCGTGTGTTGATTAAGCATTATTTTTTGCGTAAAAAAACCATAACTGAAACCAAGGAAAGACTTGATAAATACTATGGGAACTCTGCACCATCAATTTCAATGGTTAAGAAGTGGTTTACTGAGTTCCGTTGTGGTCGTACCAGCACAAGTGACGCCGTACGTTCAGGTCGCCCAAAAGAGGTCATCACGCCAGAAATCGTCGATAAAATCCATGGAATGATATTGGACGATCGGAGAATAAAAGTACGTGAGGTAGCTGAGGCTGTAGGCATCTCAACTGAGCGAGTACATCACATTTTACATGAATATTTGGACATGAAGAAGCTATCCGCGAGATGGGTGCCGCGATTGCTCACACTCGACCACAAGCGCAACCGTGTGACCACTTCAAAGGAGTGTTTGGCAAAGTTCAATCGCAATCCGGGCGAGTTTTTACGCCGTTATATAACCGTAGACGAAACATGGATCCATCACAATACCCCAGAGACCAAGGAACAATCAAAACAGTGGGTGTCAACTGGTGAACGTGCACCAAAGAAGGCTAAGGTGCGTCTGTCAGCCAACAAGGTTATGGCCACAGTTTTTTGGGATGCACGCGGTGTCATTCATATAGATTACTTAGAGAAGGGTAGAACGATCAACGGCGAATATTATTCAGAGCTTTTAGACAGATTCGATATTGATTTGAGGCAAAAACGACCACATTTAGCGAAAAAAAAAGTGCTGCTTCATCAAGACAATGCACGAGTGCACACGTGTGTAGTCACTATGGCAAAAATTCATAAATTGGGCTACGAACTACTACCCCATCCAGCATATTCTCCAGATTTAGCCCCTTGCGACTATTTTCTTTTCCCAAACCTGAAGAAATGGCTGGGTGGTAAGAGATTTGGGTCGAATGAAGAGGTTATAACCGAAACAAACGCCTATTTTGAGGGCCTTGAGAAAACCTATTATTTGGAAGGAATAAAAAAACTGGAAAAACGCTGGACTAAATGTATTGATCTAAAAGGAGATTATGTTGAAAAATAAAACGCTTATTTGCCAATTTTTTTTTTCTTTATTCAAATAGTCACGGAGTTACCAAACAGCCCTCGTACTATACAAATGACATAAAATTACATAGAAATATCAGCACATAAAATTACCCATTTCCAATCAGAAGAGCATACTTAAAACCTATCAGACAGATAACTGGGTATCACCTAAATATTCAGGTATAATGTAAAATCAATTATTCATAAGAAGGTTTTTCAAAGCGAATTTAAATTTGAGTTTGGCAGGAATTTGCTTGATTTTTAGTGGGAGCATATTTTATAATTTGCCCCAGCACAAAATATTTTGTGATATGTGTGAGTAAGCTAAGGCATAATATATTACTTATATTTCGGACGTCCATCATCTTAATGGTTGAAAGATTTCTATCTCTTTCAAATTTTCCACAACGTTTCAATTGCTTGAATCCGCAATCGTCTTCTGGTGAATAATGACAAAATCAGATGCTACGTGACCTTTTATAGGTCTATAATTAGCGCGTAATTACGTTGTAATTACGCGCGGTCTTGTGGCGCGCTTGGTTTCGCGCTTTTTCTCCCTCCAAAACGGTCCATGAGCGGTTTCCATACGTTTTTAATTTCCACGCTTGGTAGACTGAAGGCACTATTGGCTTCTATATAGGTGGTTTCTATAAATTTTCGTTTGAACCAATGTTCCTCTCTATGAAGAATACTAGCTTCGTCCCAAAGAATTCGGTGGTGTTTTGTCCAGGCGTGGTCAGCAATTCCCGATTTTGATGTTTCCCCTCGTTTAGTCCACTTTTTGTGTTCGGCTATTCTTACTGATAATGGCCTCTTGGTCTCTCCGATATAGGAATCTCCACATTCACATGGGACTTTGTAAATACAGTTTTTGCTGGATTCTGTTGTGTTCTCTGGTTTCGTCTTGGTGAGGAAGCTTCGTAAGGTACTGCCGGATTGAAAGCAACTCTTGATGTTGTATTTATTTCCGATTTTTTTGATCTTCTCGGAGATACCCCTGATATAGGGAAGAATGAGAACGGGGTTTTGTGGTCTTTCTTCGGTTGTTTTGGTCTTTTCGAGAAGAACAGACACTGGAATCCTCACCTCTGTTTACAGGAAGAAGACACACACAGGACAGTACCTCAACTACGGCTCTAATCACCCAAACTCCACAAAGAGGGGAATCGTAAGAACGTTGGTGGAGAGAGCAATGTCTATTTGCAACAATCAGGTGTCATTGGAGGCGGAAATTAACCACATCAAAAAGGACCTACGCCGAAACGGATACTCCGAGAAACTCATAGGAGAAATTCGGAAACAACTCGAAAAGACCAAAACAACCGAAGAAAGACCACAAAACCCCGTTCTCATTCTTCCCTATATCAGGGGTATCTCCGAGAAGATCAGAAGGATCGGAAATAAATACAACATCAAGAGTTGCTTTCAATCCGGCAGTACCTTCCTCACCAAGACGAAACCAGAGAACACAACAGAATCCAGCAAAAACTGTATTTACAAAGTCCCATGTGAATGTAGAGATTCCTATATCGGAGAGACCAAGAGGCCATTATCAGTAAGAATAGCCGAACGCAAAAAGTGGACTAAACGAGGGGAAACATCAAAATCGGGAATTGCTGACCACGCCTGGACAAAATACCACCGAATTCTTTGGGACGAAGCTAGTATTCTTCATAGAGAGGAACTTTGGTTCAAACGAAAATTTATAGAAACCACCTATGTAGAAGCCAATAGTGCCTTCAGTCAACCAAGCGTGGAAATTAAAAACGTATGGAAACCGCTCATGGACCGTTTTGTAGGGAGAAAAAGCGCGAAACCAAGCGCGCCACAAGACCGCGCGTAATTACAACGTAATTATGCGCTAATTATAGACCTATAAAAGGTCACGTAGCATCTGATTTTGTCATTATTCACCAGAAGACGATTGCGGATTCAAGCAATTGAAACTTTGTGGAAAATTTGAAAGAGATAGAAATCTTTCAACCATTAAGATGATGGACGTCCGAAATATAAGTAATCAAGTTACTACATCGTCTAAAACATTCAAACAAGCATAATATATGGTCAACAATCCAGCTGTGTCAAGACAAACCTTCATTTGAGAAATTGCGAAGTATGATTTATTGAGTTTTTACAGGCATTGTCTATGTGACTATCTAATAAAAACCCAAACCTTAACATTTTCAGATAATTTCATATCTAGATCACTGCTTACCGTATTGGGAATAGATAGAAATTCACTGTCATCGTTTTATCTACTTTGACTATTAACTAATTACGTTGGTACCAGGATCCAAATTCATCAACATCTCTAATTACTTCTGCTTTCATTTTGTCAATATTGTTGCTAGCGATTGTGATTGTAGTATACATAGTTATGTCGTTATGTGAGACTTCATGTGCTCAGCTTGGTCATTAATAAAAATACTTAAAAGAAGAAGTCCTAGTACTGAACCCTGGGGAACTCCCAGTTTCGCAGCATATTTTCTGGAATTAACATCATCACCACTTACTATTATTTGTCTTGCTGTCATGTATGAGTGTTTTCAGTTTATCACATGCTGTTGAAAATTTAAGAAATTCGGCTTAGGAACTAATTCACCAGGATTTACGGTATCAAAAGCTTTTAAAATAGCAAAAAGAAGAGATACAACATAATCCCCATCATCAATCTTCTGCAGACAGTGGTTAAGTAGATAGCAAGAAGCGTTTCTGTAGATAATTCTGTCCTGAAACCATGTTGACTGTCACACAATAGGTTATTTACTTCGAAGAAGGATGTAAACCGATTGGCTGATAATCATGAATAATATTTATTCTATCTGATAATGTACATAGCAAGGACAAGTTCAATCCAAACTGATCAAAGAGTTAGTAGCAGCATAAAAAAAATCTGCGAAAGCATTTACAATATCGGTTGAATCCCTTAGGGCGGATTATACAATACAAGTTCAACAACAGTTTAAGTAAACTCGCTTTAGTTGCTAGGGATTAGCCAATGAAATTTCTAGTTCCTCAGTAACTGAGCTCAGTTTAGTTGAACTGTTGGTGAACTTGTTTCGTACAACTCGTCCTTAGTAATACACAATGATGCGTAACAGTGAGTTCTCCCTCACATATTCTACTTATTATTTTCCATGTTTTCCTAGATGTATTACTTAAATTTTGTACTCTTTCTTTGTTACATTCAATTTTATCTAATTTGACATTTCGTTTGTGTTGTTTCAAACGTTGAATATGTATATTATTTATACTTTCTGTTGCAGTTTTTTTAAGAATGCAATATGCTGATCATTATATTGGGATCAATAATATCAATTGTTTTTGACAATCCCAAGAAAAGAGCACCGTCATATTGTTGTTATAAAAACAGAGACCTTTTCTCTGACCTTCAAGTACTTCACTGCCGCACTAGCTCGATTTAAGATTTCGCGAGAGCAGAAAAGCCGTGATCGTACATCGACTACTTTTGTTAATAAATCTATCGGAGTTCATTGTAAGTTCGTTTATAATAAATGAGAGAAGACTGTGATGTATTACTCAGGTTGAATGTGTTGAAGTGATGGATTTTCTCGTAGATGGTTTCTGTTCGTGTTACGGAGACGTAAACGGAACGATCCCCATGAAATTGCCACTATCGGGGATGAACCGGAAACCTGGAAGCGCTCACATTTTCCGAAGTTGTATCATTACAAAATGGTCTTGGAGACATCATTCCATTAATATTGTGATCAATCGTCGATAAGTTAAAAATATTCCATTTTGGTTAATTTATGGGAAGAAGTGACAATTAAAATTTGAAAAGGAAATACTGACATACAAAATGAATAGATAAAAAAATTCACATGATGATAAAAAAATCCACTATAAATAGTATTAGGTTGTTCATATTGGGATAAGAAACTGTTTAGTGAAATGAAACGCATAATTGAAAATATAGTGACTAGTGAAAGGGAAAGAGAGAGAAATCGAGTTGGAAAATAACGAACAGGCAGGATGGTAAAGGGAAGAAGAATCAACAGGGCGGGAGACGACAAAAATTCAGGAAGAAGCCAGACGTTTTAAAAATTGAAATTGAAAAATCGAAAGAAATAAATACAACTACAAAGAACTTCACACAGACAATAGAACAGGTATTTTATTCATCATTTCCAAGCATCAAATCAAAATCCAGACAAGCAGAGTTTCAGTGCAGATAAAGTGTTTCAAAAATATAATTTCCTTCAAGACTTTTTCCCAGAACAAAAACAATTGATTTCATTTTAAAATATCAAACCATAAAACTTAGACATCCAAAGAATTTGACAGGTGCAGTGCAGATCACGGAACACGGACCAATTTTAGAATAAGTTTGTCCCGTTTCATTGTTCGGAACATCTAGATCTGTTTCAGAGTAATTTCTTCCAATGAGTTACTTATCTCATAGACAGGTAAAGAATATAGTTGGTATTGATTTTTATGAACAATTTGAATGCTGAGTTATTGATTTATAAAAAAAAAGAAAAGGGCAGAGTTATTTTTGATATCTATTTATTTATTTATTTACAAACAAAATTGAAATGACATTGAATATGATATAGAGAATTGAAGAAAGAAAGCTGCAACCCTCCCGTGGTTGAAAGATCTGCATATCTCATAGACGTTCCGAGTAAGCTGGAAAAAGTAAAAAGGTAAAACAAAATAAAAAAAAATGATAAAATATTTCTACATCAAAGCCAGGGCAGGCAAAGTTTACAAATAGTAATGATAAATTTGAAAAACAATAATAAAAATCATAACAATATATTATAATAATTAAAATATATAATAATATATACAATATATATATATATATATATATATATATATAAATAAATAAGGATGGATTTAGCGAGGGGCAATATATGAAAATATAAGTAGAAAAGTTATTGGGTATAACCCTCAAAATGTTGTGCAACCGTGGACACGTGTTTCGAGCTTAAGCTCTCATCAGTACGGTAAAATCAAGTGCGAAGACGTACTTAGATGTAAAAATAGAAACAAAAGAAGTCAACAACAGGAAGCCAACCACACATTTGTGGCATCGGTTAGAAGACCTTGTACTCACAAGGCAACAACTAACGTCGCCACGGAGGTAGCTATAGCTACCAGCGTGACAATCCTACCCAGGAAGATACAAATAAGGATGGATTTAGCGAGGGGCAATAAAATATAAGTAGAAAAGTTATTGGGTATAACCATCCAAATTTATAGATAAAACGAAATATACTCTATTTTCACTTATATATATATATATATATATATATATATATATATATATATATATATATATATAAAGTAAATTTCAAAACTTTCCATAAATACAAAATTAGAAATAAACTTTGAAATTATTGAATTGTTTTATTGATAAAACACCGTAACTCATATGGAAGCACACAGTTACAAAAAAAAATTACTCGAAAAGTAATTATACAGGGTGTCCGGTAAACCTTGTACAATATTGAAACTGGTGGTAGACCAGATCATGACTGTTCAGAATATCGGAATTTTACCTTAGTAAAAATCTCACTGTTTTCGAGATAATGAGCATTTTTTAATTTCTGGAAAATCGCTACCTCAACTTGGATTTTTTAATGCCATGTATACAAATTGGGACGAATTCAAATATCTTTGCTGCTGAAGATTACTGATAAGTGATGCTTTCAGATGTACGAAACAGTTTTTCAGAAAACAATACAATTTTTCAAGAAATGAGGGTAAAATGACAGATTTGAGTTAGACCAACTTTTTTAACAAAAGTTTGACATTATTGTTTGAAAAAACATAACCAAGTGGAACAAATCAGCGATTCTATGAGCGGCATTGTGCTATCGGATATAGTTCTGCATAAAGCGCTGCTGCAGCAGTAACACTACCTCCACATTCACCATAAATGTAGTGCATATGCGCATATTCTCGGGGAGTATAACGTACGGCATGACAAAGAAATAAATACCACTGACAGAAACAAGCGGAATAATTTCAAAAAACTACGATAGAAGTCACAAGTTGTTCAAACAATAGTTTTTAATTTTCGACAAGGATTCATCTCTTAAAAAAGTTTGCACTCATTTGGTTACACCCTGTATATCTGTCGGTCTCTGAATCTTCGTTGGTATCTGGATGTTGGACAATTGCGACATTTATCACAAGAATTCGTATTAATCGGTGCCATGTCGGATAATCGACATTTCATTTCGATTATTTCATTACGCCTAATTACATGAAAAGTTAATTTTGTTGACATACTATTTAATGCTACCAAGCAGTCTATTCTTTATTATTAATGATTATTTCCTCATTTTATCTTCATAAAATCTAAATAACATAATTTTTGGTCGTAAGTATAAAAGTTGATCAAATAAATGAATATTTTGGAACCTTTGGTGTAAATACAATTCAAGAAAAAAATAAAATACTCAAACACCAAAACTACGTCACAATCTTAAAATCTTAAAAGCTTACTTTTAGCTCCTGAAGATGCTAACTTTGTTGGCGAAACGCGCGTCGAGTGTGATGGTGACGTAGTTTTGGTGTTGGGTAGTTTCCATTTTTTCTTGAATAAAAGTTGATAGAAGCCTAGATTAAAACCACGCCTAATTCAAAGGAAACCACTTCTTCCAAAAATAATTATAGTTTGTTTTATACCATGGTAGAGACTGGACAAAATGAGCATTCTTTTGAAATGAAATCCAGTTCCAATTGGTTATGTTTCTTTCAGATAATGTCAAACTTTTTTTAAAAAAATTGATGAAACTCAAATCTGTCATTTTACCCTCATTTCTTGAAAAATGTTTTCACTTTGTGAAAAACTGTTCTGTACGTCTAGAAGCATCACTCATCAGTAATCTTCAGCAGCAAAAATATTTGGATTCGTCCCAGTTTGTATACATGGCACTCAAAAATCCAAGGTTAGGTAGCGATTTTCCAGAAATTCTTAAAATGCCCATTATCTCGAAAACGGTGATATTTTTACTGAGGTGAAATTCCGATATTCTGAACAGTCATGACCTGGTCTATCACCAGTTTCAATATTGTACAAGGTTTACCGGACACCCTGTATAGTTGAAAAAAAAAAACATTCCCGCAATGCCTTCTGCAAATATATTTGTTACTTACTCAAACAATTGCAATATGATAACAAAAATAAAGGAGATTAGTTGCTAGGAAAATTGTTGAAAAAAGGGATGGCTAGAACATCCAGAACGGCCAGTTGTGAAAAAGATTTAATAAAAGTTATAAATGTTGAAGACATAAAACCGTTTTCCATTTGTACCTTTTTTTGAACACGTTGTATTTTTGTTGATTGAATTGTCAGATTCAGATTTTTATAAGATTGTCAATATATAATTAAAAAAAGCGATTTATAAGTATAATTCTTTCTTGAGATTACTCCACAACATTAATTGGCGACCGTGACAGGACATTAGACATGGAGAATCAATTATTAGCCAAGAAAGAACGCATGCTGTTACGCAAAATGTTTACCAAGTCTTGTCAAGACTTGGAGAAAGAGCTCAATAACACTACGGAAGTACGATACCAAACTATAACGGCTTTAATGAGTCAGTTGGAAGATAAAGCCACCAGAATATTCGAACTTGATGAGAAAATAAAAGGTTCACTTATGACTTCCGAAGACGATGCTGAAATTGAAGAAGAATTTACGACAGTCGAGACCTACAGGGAAATGATGATACGATACCGATCCAGATGCGATTATTTATTTATGAATCTCAACAGAAATGAAGATATTCAAGTGGATGCGAGAAGTACAGCAAGTACATCAAATGTCAAAAGGAGATTTTTGTTGCCAAAATTGGAATTGAAAAAATTCAATGGAGACGTCAGGTGTTGGTTAGGATTTTGGGGCCAATTCCGGAAAATAGACGAAGATGAAGACATTGATTCCGATGACAAATTTCAATACCTTCTACAAGCCATGGAGCCAGGATCACCCGCAAGATCTTTAGTCGAAAGTTTTCCACCATCGGGGGCCAACTATAAGAATGCTATAGACCAACTCAAAGCTAGATTCGCCAGAGACGAGTTCCTGATAGAGGTGTATGTGAGAGAATTATTGAATTTGGTGTTGAAGCAAGCAACCAGTCAAAAAAAAGGTATGCCGTTAACTGTTTTATATGATACTCTAGAGACACAGTTGAGGGCTTTAGAAACTTTGGGGGTAACTTGTAACAAATATGCTTCTATGTTATATCCGTTAGTGGAATCTGCTCTGCCTGAAGAAATACTGAAAGTATGGGAAAGACACAGGAGTAGTTTCAATGCCACGAATAAGGAGCTTGGCAGTAATGATTTAAAAACTTTAGATAACTCTACTAATCAATTACAAATGTTATTAGATTTCCTTCGGAATGAAGTGGAGAGCGAGGAGCGGATAAATTTAGCCAAAAATGGATTTGTCGCCGCAAAAGATGCCAGATGCAAGCCAACAGAACAAGGAAGGAACAAGGTACTTCACAAAATGTCAAACCAGGATCAAAGTGAGTCCAAATTCTACACGGCAGCTACGATTCTCTCAACTGGACAAGGAGGTAACAAAAAGCTCAATCATTGTTTATTCTGTGATTCCAAGTCACATTCCAGTAAAGATTGTTTCAAAGCTCGTAATTTATCTCTGTCTGACAGAAAAGACATTCTCATCAAACATAACGCCTGTTTTGCCTGTTTAAAACCGAACCACACTGTCAAAACATGTAGAACATTCGTTAAATGTTTAATTTGTGATAGAAGACATTTTCCTATTCTTTGTGCTGACTTGTCCACTAAGAAAGATTTTGAGAATAAGTCTAATGAAAAGCCCGTTCCACAAATTGAAAATCAAAACGAAAATGTTCTCATTAATAATCATGCAACAGGTACTTTTTTACAAACTGTCGCAGTTAGAATTGTTGGCAACACTGGTTCGGCTTCACAAAGATCATATATTTTGAAAGAATGCGCTGAAGAATTGAAATTAACAAGAGTTAGTTCTGAAAATATAGTTCAAAGTGTTTTTGGGGGAATTCAATCGAACCCCAAAGTTCATGCGCTCTATCAAATTGAAATTCAGAACTTGAATAATTCTTTCAGTTGTAAAGTGAATGTTCTTGAGCAAGCCAAAATATGTAATTATTCATTACGTTTCGATAATGATGATATGATACGGGAATTAAGGAGACGGAATATAATAATTTCTGATAGTTGCATCGATTCGTCTGAAATTAGTATACTTTTGGCTGCAGATATTTACGGAAAATTGATTACGGGAAGAATCGAAAATTTGGAACATGATTTAGTAGCTATGGAAACGTATTTAGGCTGGACAGTCATGGGAAAATGTATAAGGGGTGATTCTTTGTTTGAAACGCTCTGTTGTTTTGATGACATGAATATAGCTAGTTTATGGAGTTTAGATATTCTGGGAATTAAGGATCCTATTTCGATAAAAAGTAGAGATATCAAAGATGCTGAAGCAGTTGAAAATTTCACAAGAACCATCACTCGTAATTCAGAAAATAGGTATGAAGTAGAACTTCCCTGGGTTGAAGGTAGTCCAAAACTATTGCATAATAGGGAGTTAGCTGAAAAAAGGCTCATTTCCACTAGCAAAAGACTGAAAAGTATAAATAAATTTTCCGAATATGATAACATTTTCAAAGATTGGGAGAAATTAGGTATCATAGAAAAGGTTATTAGTGATGTTAGAAATACCGGCGAACATTACCTTCCACATCACCCTGTTTTCAAAGAATCCAGCAATACAACAAAATTAAGGCCCGTATTTGATGCTTCAGCTAAAAATGCAAGTGGAATATCACTCAACAGCTGTTTAGAAAAGGGGCCAAATTTGATAGAATTAATACCAAGCATTATTTTGAAATTCAGGGTAGGTTTAATTGGGGTAGTTTCTGATATAAAAAAGGCCTTTCTACAAATCAGTATAATACCTAAAGATAGAGATTTTTTGAGATTCTTATGGTGGAGAGATAGTTCCCAAAACGAAATGATCATTTATCGACATTCAAGAGTTGTATTTGGTGTTTCATCAAGCCCTTTTCTGTTAGCTGCAACAATTGCCTATCATTTGGATAACATTTCGTTGGATTTTAATAGTACAGTTTCAAAGCTAAAAGAATCATTTTATGTTGATAACTGTGTGACGAGTGTAAATAGTAAAGAAGACCTAGAGAAATTTATCATTGAATCCAAATGTATCATGGACATGGCACAATTTGATTTAAGAGGTTGGGTATATAATTGTAGTAAGATTTTCGTAGAAAAAAATGTTGAAATGCCCACTGTGAATAATATCGTTTCAGTGCTAGGTTTACAATGGAATTTTGAACAAGATACTTTATTTTGTGACATGAATGGCTTCAAGGAATTAAATAAAATTCCACTTACGAAACGAGGCTTACTCTCAGCAGCCTAGCGTGTTTTTGACCCTATTAGTTTTACTTGTCCAGTTACACTTTTACCTAAAATCCTGTTACAGAAAACGTGGAAATTAAAAATAACTTGGGATAGCGAATTACCAGAGGACATTAAGAAAAGCTTTCAAAACTGGTTGAGTCAAGTTCATATACTACAGTTTTGTTATATACCTCGCAGTATATGTAAAGAAAAATGTTTCGAACAATCTGAAAACATTTCATTACATGTTTTTTCGGATGCGAGTAAATTATCTTTCGCTACATGCATTTTCATCCGTATTAAGCAGAATGGGTTCGTTTCATCTCATTTATTACTTGCCAAGTCTAGAATTGCCCCAATAAAAGTCATTACTATACCTCGCCTTGAATTATTAGCAGCTGTTTTAGGATGCAGACTGTTTCAAACCGTAAAAAAAATTGACATTTTCAAAAACATTGATGCCTATTTCTGGTGTGACTCCAAAGTTGTTTTGACTTGAATTACAACAAAATCGAATTGGAATGTATTTGTTTCAAATAGAGTAGCCGAAATTCGTGCATATAGTGACATCACCAGATGGAATTTTGTGCCAGGAGATAAGAATATAGCAGACCTTCCATCTAGAGGTTGTGGTTCGAAGGATTTGCTTCGATCTCAGTGGTGGAGGGGTCCTGATTGGTTAAATGAAGAACCAGAATTTTGGCCCACTATGATTGAAAGATATGATGAAAATGAGGCATACAATGAAACTAAAATAGGTGAAGTGTCGACACAGTTGATATATGAAAATGATTTTGATTCTTCAGAACTTATTAGATACTTCTCTCAATATTCAAAAATTGTCAGAATGGTAGCATGGATTCTTAGATTTTACAGTAGAACTCATGAAAAGGTTGAAATGATTTCATCAGAGTTAACATATGAAGAGTATGAAAGAGCAGAAATTCGACTTATTAGAATAGTGCAGAATGAAAGTTTTAACAAAAAAGATAATTTTACAAACATACAGATATTTCAAGATGAGTATGGACTGCTGAGAGTCAAAACAAAACTAGTTTTTGGAGAGGAAACTGATAATTTTAAGTTTCCGATTTTAATGCCTTACAAACATGAAGTTGTAAAAAGGCTAATTGTTGAGCAGCATAAATTGTTAATGCACGCAGGTGCCCAAACTCTTCTCGGAAAATTGAGGGAAAGATTTTGGATAGTCAAAGGGAGGAAAATGGTAAAGAATATCATTTATAACTGTACCATTTGTAAAAAATTCAAGACAAAAGCACTAGAAACGCCTTTTGCCCCCTACCCAAAGAAAGAATCAATCTTGCAGCTGCCTTTGAGGTAACTGGGATTGACTTAGCTGGACCTCTATATTTAAGAAGTGGCGATAAATCATGGATAGTCATATTCACGTGTGCTTTATACAGGGCGTGCCATTTTGAAGTAGTAAGAACACTCTCGACTGAAGATTTTATTCTCTCATTGAGGAGATTTATAGCTCGACGGGGAAGAATTTCAATTATTTATTCGGATAATGGTAGTAATTTTTTGGGAGCCAATAATCAGTTAAAAAATTTGGACTGGAAGGAAATACTGAAATATTCTACAGTAAACAGAATAAAATGGCGTTTCAATCCTCCTACTGCAGCCTGGTGGGGAGGATGGTGGGAGAGGATTGTTCGGATAATAAAAGAATTACTTCGGAGGAACTTAGGAAAATCATGTATATCGTACGATGAGTTAGTGACTGTGCTATGTGATTGTGAAGCAATCATAAATTCAAGACCACTTACCTATACTTATGATCAGCCCGATGAATTGATTCCAATAACTTCTTCTTCATTCATTCAAGATATCCAAAGTACGAAGACTCCAGATTTGGACACGATTAATAGAACCGGCTTGGAAAAACGTTTCAGATTTCTCCAGAAAATCAGAGATTCTCTCAGGCATCGCTTCAGAAACGAGTATTTGGCGAATCTAGTACATGTAGGTCAGAGAAAACATGGTAAATTGAAAATTGGTGATATAGTATTGGTTGGATCGGATAATACCAAACGAATTAGTTGGCCAATGGGACGAATTCTGGAAGTTTATCCAGGAAGAGACAACATCTCGAGAGTAGCCAAAATCAAACTGTCTTCAGGTGGAGAAGTAGTTCGTCCATTCCAGAGGATATTTCCTCTCGAAATCCACAGCCCCATTGAAAATCAGATCGTTTTGGATCACAGAAAGACTACAGCAGACGCCAGTCCAGCCAGCCCAAATGAACATCGAGGGAAAATGCAGACGAGTGAAGATGCCAGCCAAACTGAAGATAGAGGAGAAATGCAGAAGATTGAGAAGAATGAGCAGATGATCACAAGATATGGTCGAGTAGTCAAAGCTCCCAGCCGTTTAGGTTATTAGTTTGTTTTGCTGATGCAAAAGGTGGGAGTATGTTGAAGACATAAAACCGTTTTCCATTTGTACCTTTTTTTGAACACGTTGTATTTTTGTTGATTGAATTGTCAGATTCAGATTTTTATAAGATTGTCAATATATAATAAAAAAAAAGCGATTTATAAGTATAATTCTTTCTTGAGATTACTCCACAACAATAAATCTAAAATTACGGAAAAAAATTGCGGAAAGTGAAATTATTTTAAACAAAATAAGTTTCAAGAAAAAAGGAAACTACCCACACACTAAAACTACGTCACAATCACACTCGACGCGCGTTTCGCCAACAAAGTTAGCATCTTCAGGAGCTAAAAGCTTACTAAACCACTTATCCTAAGTTACTTCTATTTATACCACTATTTCTTAATGGACGTCAAATTATCTAACATAATCTACCTACTCTACCTACTACTTATTTGAGGGGCAACCGCACTCATTGTCAAATTTGCCTACTTTTGTTTTTTACTAATTCTAGCAATTTACCTGCACTAAATTAATTTAAATGTTAACCTACTTGTTTTGGATTTGATGACACAAATTTTTTGAAAAAAAACAATAATTTATGAATTTATTGTGAAGTTCAGTGTACTACGATCTTGAATAATGGGCTGTAAGGGTTAGTACCCTTATCAGCATTCATACTATTTTTGCACTTGGCAATTTCCAGACTCTCGAATGCATCGAAAAGTCTATGGTCATGAGCCTGTCTGATTAATTTTAAGCTTGTGTCATCAAATCGGTGGTCGTGATCCAAAGCATGTTGAGCCACAATCGATTTTTCTGGTCTTGAATATCGGATATGAGCAATGTGTTATCTGAACCGTACTTTCATGACCCAAATACTTTTTCTCGCAGTCCTTACAGCTAATTTCATAAATCCCGACTTTTCTCTCTCATCTGTTTTATCTTTGGGAGTACCCAATACTTGTTGAAGTTTACACGAAGTTTTGTATACCACCTCCATATTGAGGGTTCTGAAAATACCTTCGAAACCTCGAGTAACTCGAGGTTCGAATGGGATGACGACATATTTAGGAGGGCTTTCCTCCTTTTGAAAAGTCGAAGAGCTTCGAATGGTATCTTTAAATCTGTGTTTTCTAATCAATTTGTCTACCAAGTCCACAGAATAACCGTTCACCTCAGCCACCTCCCTGATTATCATTTTCTCAGTTTTAAATCTTTCTTTGTTGAGTGGGAACGACAAGAGTCGATTAACCAAGAAATTTAGTCCCGCCTTTTTGTGTTATGTGCAATGGTGGGAGCTCTCAGGGATGTATCTGGGTGTGCTCGTGTCCTTTCTGTAGACATCGAATTCAAGCTGATTTTGGTCATTTCTAATCACTAATAGGTACATCTAAAAAAGGCAGCTGTTTTTTGTTTTCAGTTCCATACGTGAACGATATGGTTCGAAACTGGCTATTAAATTCTGAAATAAAACTGTCTATATCGACCTGCTTCGTATCAAAGATAGCGAACACATCGTCCACGTATCTAACCCAAACCCTAGGAAAATAGCCGAAGCTCTCTCTTGCTTCCATTTCAATTCTACTCATGAACAAGTTGGCTAGGAAGGGAGACAGAGGGTTGCCCATGGCTGTACCTTCTAGTTGTCAAAAAAGCAGTTATTGAACTGAAAGCAATTTTGCTTCATGCAAAGCCTGGCGAGTTTTAAGTACTCTCTGACTATTTCGTCACTGAAACCATTGGTCAGCAGTAACTCCTTCAGATATTCCAAAGTTGTGGGTATTGGGACACAGACACAGAGGAACCCACATAATCTCACTTTGAAACAAGAATTTAAAAAGTATAGGAACAAATTAACCTCACTTATAAACAAAGCTAAATTCAACTTATACAAAAAACAAATTGATGGGAATAAGATTAGTTCGAAAAATTTATGGGGCATAGTTCAGCAAATAAGTAAGACAAAAAAAAAGTTGGCATTGAAAATATTGAAAGTGCGGATACAGGAGAATTACTAGTGGAAAAATTTGATATTGCCAACGAATTTAATAACGGTTTTAGCAAAATTGGTAAAACGTTAGCTGATAAAATTGTGAGAGATGAAAACTATAGAATTAAAAGGAAAATTACACCTAATTTTTTTGTGTTTGCACCTATCACAGAAGATGAAGTGCACAGAACTATATTTGAGCTGAAAACGGCAAAGCCACCGGAATAGACAATATAAAAGCTGAAACCTTAAAACTAATCAGTCCATATATTAGGCAACCCTTGACTCATTTATTCAATAATTGTATAGAGCATGGAATTTACCCAACGTGCTTCAAAATTTCTATCGTCACTCCTATATTCAAAAAAGGCAATGTAACCAATGTTAATAATTATCGACCTATATCACCAATCACACATATATCAAAAATTTTCGAAAAACTTATAAAACAACGCCTCGTTAGTTACTTGAACAAGTTCAAAATGTTATCCCAACACCAGTACGGTTTCAGAGAAGAAACATCAACACAGGATGCTGTGATTGCCCTCACTACGTAAATAAATCAAAGTCTTATTGACAGCAAGCCGTGTCTATGTTTATTCGTCGATTTATCGAAAGCCTTCGATACAGTTAGTCACCAGCTGCTCTTAAACTGCTTAGAAGATATTGGAATACCCAATAATGACCTGCTGTTTTTCGAAAGCTATCTTACCAACAGACATCTAGTTGTGAGGATTGAGGATACTCTCAGAAATAAGATGCCTGTTGAATATGGAGTTCCGCAAGGGACTGTCCTTGGTTCTACTCTTTTTAATATATATATATATATTTATATATATATATATATATATATATATATATAAACGGGTTATTCTCACTGGAAAATAATGATAACATCATAGGTTTTGCCGACGACACGGCTATTTTTTACCAGGCAGACACATGGAATGATTTGAGAGTTACTGCGGAAGCTGGATTCTCACTAATCAAACAATGGCTGGATTCAAAATTACTAACAGTGAATACGGAAAAAACCACCTACCTATACTTCACTTGTAATTCCTCTAGTAGACCAACCTTCAACCAGCTTGACGTAAATTCTCATTTGGAAACTTTCACCATCACCAAAAATTAGGTACTTAGGCATAATCAT
This sequence comes from Chrysolina oricalcia, assembly GCA_944452925.2. NCBI lineage: Eukaryota > Metazoa > Arthropoda > Insecta > Coleoptera > Chrysomelidae > Chrysolina > Chrysolina oricalcia. Next base: position 65,381,750 of record OX101812.2, read on the forward strand.
TGATGCTCACATGAAATGGGACCTACATATAGCATATCTTTTGAAAACACTCAGAGCCATATTGTATAAATTTAGGAAACTTAAAGAACTCTTACCTGAAAACTATCTTAAAAAATTATATTAAATATTACTCCCTAGTTGAAAGCCACCTTCGTTATGGGATACTCGTTTGGGGATCAGCTCCAAAAACGTATCTCCACACTTTGGAAATCATGCAGAGAAGATTTCTGAAATTGATTTTTTCTAAGAACTCCCGGTATCCAACAAGTACGTTGTACAAGGAAACGAAGATATTTGATATCAGGCAATTGTATTATCATTGCTCTTGTGTGCGACATCATATCCATAAGCAACATCAACCAAAACCAAATCATGAACACAATACTCGAAAAAAGCAACACTATATCATACCATTCATGTTCAAAACTGCTACTCAAAGGTCCTACTCTTACCTCTCACCGAAATTATACAACACTCTTCCGGAAAACATAAAATCACTGATCAATATAAATCAATTCAAATGTCAGCTAAGGAATCATATATTTGAAACTTGTGAATCTGTGAATCATTATTTCGATAATTGAACAAAGAAAATTTTTACTTCTCTTTTCTTTTTAAATACCTACTTTTTTACCTTTTACATCCTACTGTTATTTTACTAAACAAACCTTGTTTTCTAAACATATACTCCCTTATATTACGTAACTGAAAATTATTAATATATATTATACATCTCTATTATTGTTATTTTATGTTACTGTATTATTGTGTTGCTGTTATTATTATGTATATTGTTATATTATTATTATTGATATCATTATTATACAAATATAGTTTTTATTCCAATTTCTCATACCGAAACAAGTGTGTACACACTTATCGGATTTTGCTTTATTACACAAATGTAATTTTTTTTCTTTTTTACTTTGTATTATCTATATATTATGTGAATAAAGCCTATTTATTATTATTATTACTTGGGATCAAAGAACTTACATCAAAAGAGATTGAGATTTCTCCTTCTTCCAGTTTCACGTTCCTTATTTGGTCGATAAATTCTAGTGAATTTTTCAATTTTTCACACTAAGGCTTGGTTGTGCCACTGGAAGACTCTCAAACTCCTTTGTGAGTCATTTTGTATGAGGGGGACTCTATTGACGAGACGATTGGTCGAACCGACATCCCATTTTTGTGAATCTTGGGTAGACAATATATTTTTTGTACATTCGGGTTCGAGAGTTGAAGTTCAGATTCGGTTTGACCAATGTCTTGCATTCGCTTAGGGTGGTTTTCACATCTGAAACCATCTTGAGAAGATTTTTAGTCGATTGTTTATATGGACCGGTTTTAATGAGATTATCTACCCTTTCTTGATAGTCAGATTTATCAAGAATCACCACTTTATTACCCTTGTCTGCTTTCAGACCCACCGAATTTGCGTCTCCAATTAACTTTAGCAATGTTACAAATTTTTTTAATAAGTCCCAAAATTGTTACTTTTTGTTAATGTACTCGTTGAAAAACAAAATAATGAAACTAATAAAAAATACCTGTATTTATGTAAAACTTTATTTAATTTTTATGAAGGAAAAGTAACTTTTCCTCCATAGCCCTCTCGCTCACGAATTATGTATTTTGAAGATAAAAATCTGAATATTTTTCTACGGTATCTATGATTTTTTTGCAATTTTTTGATATACATTTTTTTTTTCAAAATGTTCTTTTGTGCCCTAGGGCATGTCCCCAAATGAGGACAGTGTGAGCCAACGGCGTAAAGATTCTATGAACCCTATTATATGAAATAAGAGTTGATCACATTATTATAATGATATTTTATTAAGAATTATTCACATTCACATGATAATTAATGAAACAGTTTTTTTCGACAAACATAAATAAACATTTTGCAATAGCTCCTCGTCAGTGAGAGGTCTCCTGGCCATTTTTTATGCACTTTGATATATCATAGTGATATATAAAAAGGTTACGTTGATTTTACCGTTGACTCACAATGTCCACAAAACAGTACACCTCACTATAAAAATCTTAGAGTTCAAAATATACGAAAAACGAATTATACACTAATTATTAACTGAAATTCCTCCACAATAGACTTTATTTGACAGTTGCCGCTATTTGAATGTCACAGAACACAGCTCTACACGGTCATATACGCAGACTTTTAGAAACGCTTATTTCATTAGAATTTCACCTTCTTACTATATTCTACAGATGGCTGCACATGTGTTCTTTTGAAATAATATACTATCCTGATCAGAGTGCGATAGAAGATTGCAGTGAAAACAAACAGAGCTTAACATAAATAATGCTTGAATAGGTTGTCCTTATTTGGAGACACGGTGAGCGAAAGGGCTAGGAAGGAAAACTGCCACTTACAACTTGGGAGGAACAATAGATTTTCAAAGAAAGTATTAGAAAAAGAGTTTTTTTTTTCCCTTTTTTTATCGAGTAGAAATTGAAGGGTAAAGAGACTATCAGCCGTATGCATAGTCAATTCCAGCGACTCGCCAGAGTTTCGCCGCTATACAAGAACTATAATGCACAGTCGAGCTCCAGAAAAGTGGTACATCGCCAGGGTTTCGCCAAAATGTGACTTATCGCGTAGTTGTCACTTTTTTGGAGCTCGACTGTGCATTATAATCCTTGTGTAGCGAACGGCGAAACTCTGGCGAGTCGCTGGCGATTGACTATGCATACGGCTGTTAGATTCGTTACTGTATACTCACATTGTTTAAAGCAATGTTTCGCGATATTGACTGTCAAATGGAAACAAACAACACTATAATAAATCATCGACTGAATATAAATAAATTATTGCTATTTACTCTCCGATTTCCTGTAAATATGTGCGATTAGCAATCGTCACGAACTGCAGTTTGATTTACCACCGGGGTAAACCGCACGTAAACACGGTTATGTTTACAGAACAGAGCCGTACATGTGTCGATTTAATTGCTTTCACTCCAGTCCAAGTTGTGATTGGTTCGCCCAAGTTTATATTACAAACTCACACAAATACAAACAGAAGTCCAGAAGGCCGGGACGTGTCGGGAAACAATGACGAAACAGCATGCTAAATGTGATTTTCAATTACTTTACAGGGTGATCACGAATATGGTGGAGGATCAAAAGGATCAAAAGGATCAAAAATTTATTCACCTCGTGAAAATTGAACCCCAAAAATGATCCACGTGTTAGACGAAAATTCATTTCATCCAGTGCACAGAGACACAGGGACACAGGTGCACAGTGACGATCGACATTTATTATAAAAATACAAGATTGTTCAACCTAGTTCGTTTCTAATAATGATAGGTATTTATACAGAGTGGTCCAACGAAAAGTAAGCACCTAGCTTTTCTCCTTTTTTAATTTAAAGCAAAAATGCTCGGACATGGATTTTGCTATTGAGGGACACACATTTTAGACATAGTTTTGAACCTGTGCCTTCAACCCCATAGCTAGAGGTTGTCACAATCCTAAAGTTTCAAATTGAAAGAGGTATCGAGTGATATATGAATTGAACGGGCACCAGATTATCTTTCTAATGATACCCCATTTGTTGAAATTTACTCAAACAGTTAATGCGAAAACGGCTTTAAGAACATAAACCCGATAATTGTGGTAGGTATAAGTGAAAAATACAAATAAGTTTTGGTTATTGAGAATCAGAATAACTACAATCATTTCTAAATTACATCATTTCAAAGACAACGGGATTTCAATGTTAAAAATATCTTATCACTACTAAATTCCCCATTTGTCGTTTGCGTTTTTGTGTTAAAAAACAACTGCAGATAAGTGTACGAAAAGAATTGAGGCACATTTATTTTAGTCCCTTCCTTGATTTAGTTTGGTTTCTTTTGAAGTTATTTCAATTTCACTGTAAAATATGGTTTATTCCATTCCAGAACGAGTTGAAGTTTTTAAACTTTATTTTCAAAATAATAGTTGCGCTAAACTTACTGCTCGCTTGTTCAAAGGAAAGTGATTCCGATCAAAATGGGGATTATCATCATTGATTTCCTGGACATTATGAATTTTATACGGATGATATTTCACTTTTTTTCACACATAAAACAGACCTTTTAGAAATGTTTGTATCAGCTGCAATTTGCCTATAATTGATTTGACGATTTTGTGTCACATTTAATAATACATCAAGTTTTACTTTCTCATTTATTGGTGGACGACCAGCTTTGCAATATGTTTCACGGGTCCAGTTTCAATATATTTATTCGTAATTTTACTAACAGTGGATTGTGTTATAGGCGTATTGGGATATTTTATGTTATAGTTATTTATGTATCAAGGGCGTTTATGGCCTGCGGCGTGGCCAAGGCCTTAAACGCATTTTACGCACGTGATACATACAAAATTTTATGCACTAGCGGTTTTATAGCGCGAATCACAAGTACTGACTTGAATTGCAATGATCTACACGTTTCAGACGTTATGCATACAATAATTAAGGGCACCATAATATGAGGAATGTGAAACTATAGTAGCTGAGTGCTATATTGGAGAATCTATTTCAAATAAATAGATCATCACCGAAAAAATTGCCAACGATTATGAACAAATGTTAGAAAGAGTATTGCTCTATTGAACTGAAATGATTCTAATTCGTGTAAGGAATTGCATGAAATGATGTGTGAGTATAGACAATTTGAGAATTGTGTCTACTTTTCGGCCCGCCGGGCCATAATGCGCCCACGGACGGTAAAGTGCCACTTTACGCCCGGCGAACCGGGCGGTAAAGTGTACTTTACCGCCAGCTAGTGCATAAAATAAATTACATATTTCTTGTTGCGTTCTGGTTCTATCTACATATCCAACTATAATAATTAATACTTCGATTATTTGTGTTTCAGATAATGGGGCCATTATTTATTTATTTATTTCATGCAATGAACTAGTTCTTATAAGAAAATGTCAAGAACTGACTTAAATATGACCCAAGCCAACTCGATTTGTAATAACTATAATTTTTGCTGTAGTTCTTTGAAGTTCTCATAATTCATGTGATTTATTTTTGTTTTTTCATACTAGTAGAAAGATCAGCAGTACTAAACAGTCATTCACAAACTTCTTCAAGTGTTTTAATAGTACCTAGACAAAATTGGGGACAAATTTACTACTCATGCCATTCAATATATTTTAAGGAATCAATGAGGACGAACTTCTTCAGCCCTCCACGAGTGGGCAGAAGAAGAGCTGAATAAACTTTGGAAGGATAACACCGGCTGCAGGCAGTCGAAATACTTCGTGGCCGGCTCCAATAAGTCAAGGACAACATGGCTCTTAGGCAGAAATCGCCAAGCACTACGCCTCCTTATAGGAATACTAACAGGACATAACAAGTTAAAAGACAGTCCCACTTGCCGAAAATGCGTAGAAGACGAAGAAACTTCATCTCACTTCCTCGGCGAGTGTGAGGCATACGGGAGGCTAAGATTTGGAACCTTCGGAGTTGACAAACTCCAACAAGAGGAACTAATCAACTTGGAGTGGTCAGACATACTGACCTTCATTAGGAGGTCACAAAGGTTTGAAAAGGAAGACTAAGAGGATGAATGTAGATAAGTGGAGAACAGGGGATGGCAAAAAGAGTCCATGAGGGCCTACTTGCCTGGCTGCGGTCGCGGCCTCCCCAAAGAACTACTACTAGTACTACTTTAGCAGCTAGATTTGAACAAAGAATGTCTTCCTTACACTTTAAATGAAGCAGCTCTTGGTTTTTGCACAAACGTAGAAAAAATATGGTATGCAACTTGTGCAAAAATTGTTTATTGCACTCGACGTGTTGACGGCCTCGTCGAACAATTTCACGTCTAGTGCAATAAACACTTACTTTTTGCACTTGTTGCATAAATGACTATTATTTCAACTTATGTTTAGCTTCCTTCTGTAATTAACAAACGGTTAGTTGACAAAATGATTAATAAGGAAAACAAATTACTCGATAATGAAATCCGTAAATCGTGAAATAATCTCAATATAATATCAGTAGTGTGTAGTGTATCATATGTAAATTTTCAGCCATACAGGTAATGTGAGTCGCAATAAATATACCGCCAATACGTATGAAACAGTCATTAACAAAGTTGGGTATGAAGCCCACAAACTTTCATTATTATGTTATCTGAAATTGCCAATTGCTGGAATTGTATATGGTATTACAATTACTGTAGTTTAAATTGCTTGTGTGAAGCGATAAAAGTGTAATGCTATTGTTCCACTATATTTTCATTATGTTCATTAAACTGGAATATGAAGAAAGAATGGAAGGGGGAAATTGAAATGTTTCAAACAAAATCGAAATGAAGATTATTCAGTAGTTTGATTGTTTTCTATTGAGACTTCATGAGACTAAGTTGAGTATCACAATGAACTCTATTTTAAATATTTTCATACTGTTAAGGGTCCATTTCGATATCGAAATGATTCTAAAATATTAAGTCAATGTACATAGCAAGTGTTCGTCGATAAGTACTCAACGTTTGAAGATATGAACATTTTTTCAAAACATAGAGGACAATAGACCATATTATTATATTTGTTAATTTTGATATGAGCAGACTACCTGTTGTTACAATAATGAGATCTCTGACTCTCAAAATGTCTTGGATAATCTGAATCTGACTTTTTCAAATAATTCCAAAAAGAAATACTTTACTTTCCCAAAAACGCAGTGAACGAATTCAGGAATGCTCCAGTTAATCATTGCTGGGATATACTTTATCAGATAAAAACAATTTATGAAGCATTTGATCATCTCAAAAACATATTCTCTCACTACTTTGATGCAAGCTTTCCTCAAAAATAATTCACAGATACATCATATAAAAATTGGATTGATGATGAAATTTGTAAATCCAATGGGAATCTTAAAAGTATATTTGGTCTTACAAGACATTTTTCTCGAATTATTATGCGATTTATAATAATCGAGGATGTTGCCAGGCGACAAGGCGCTTCGATCCGAGGCGACAAGGCGCTTCGATCCGAGTCGCCTGATGCAACTTCCAAGATTAATTCAAATTGCATAATAATAATATATTCAAAGCTTTATCGTATCATTGACAACGATGAAGTCAAAATAAAATCATCAACTTTTGTAATTGCTACTTTATTGTGACTTCAGCTTGGTATCTAGGGTATTATAAAGTAACTAACGTATTATATTTTGTAACCAATGCATTAAGATTTAACTCAAAGAAAGCTTAATTTTCAATGACACGATAAAGAATATTATTGTTATGAGAAGAAAATACATAACCAACTACAAAACAGACTTTCTACCATAACAAAATCTCAGAAATAGAAAAACAAATTCGAACAGTTTGGAAAGTTATATCGACACATTATTGTATCATTATTCATTGATTTTTTTTACAAGCTCCACCCGTTATTGTAAGCAATATTCCAGATATTAATTACGTAATTTTAAAGGATATGAAGGACTCTATGTTTCTGAAGTCTTTCACAAATAATAAAATGTTTAACCTATTGCAGGCTAAACTGAAAATTACAAAGGCCTTTGGCTCCATAATGTTCCTGGTTTTATAATCAAAGCTGCACTTGACTTGATAGTTGAACCAATTAATTATATAATCAACATTTCTTTTGAAGAAGGTATTGTTCCAGACAACATGAAATTGGGTAAAATTATTTCAGTCCACAAAAAACCATAAATTTCTATGCAATTATAGACTCATTACTATTCCTATTCCTTTTCGAAAGTACTGGAATATGCGTGTTTAGAGATTCTCCTGAAATAAGTCGAGTGTCTCATTACTTTTTCTGAATCAACATGGCTTTCGCACCAACAAATCTACATGTAGTGCAATTCATCTATTCTATTAACAACTACTGAAATATCTTGACGCGACTGGCGAGTGACTAAAAACAAGATTGTTAGAATATGGAACTGAATAGACAGATTTCTTAGCAATAGGAAACAGTTTGTCACTGCCAACTTCACTGATAACAACAAGGTAAGAGAAGCCATATCAGACTGTTCTGATTTATCTATGGGTGTTCCGCAAGGCTAAATATTGGGACCTATCTTTTTACTGTGTGTTAATAAAGTAGATACAGTCTCGGAAGAAGGTCATTTTATTACATACGCTGATAACACATCATTGTTGATATCAAGTAAATGTGACAGTTCTCTGCAAAATGAATGTAATACATAAATTATTCAGTTGTTTTAATTCCAGCTCACTATTTTTCAATAAGAAAAAAGCAAAGGAATGATTAAGTGTTAAGATCTCGATATTATTGTGAATGATGAAATTATTTTATACTCTACAGGAGTTTTTTAATAGGATTCAATAGGTTTCAAGTTTAGGTTATAGTTATTAACGTTACAAGGCCGATATGTAGCAAATAACGGATGAGGTTGAATATTATTAACACCCTTACCGTTATTTGCGTATCGGCCGTGTGTCGTTCTAGACTTTTCGCAACCCGTTGAAAGATTACACTTTGATCCCGACGAAAGAACAAACCCCGTACCTTCTAATTCTACAGAAAAATATCAACATCGTCTTGTCATGGAACAGCTTAACAATATCACATCAATATTATAAACAACGTCAGTTTTTTTGTGTTCGCGAGTTTGCTTGAACAACGACCATGGATGAAATTGAAGAAATCATGTGCAGCGAGTGTTGATTTACTGCCGAAAATAACACATGAGCGGTATCAAAAAGAATATGAAAATTTTGACGAGTGGCGTAAAAGCAAGAATGTAAAGGTGTTGATGAAGATGTAATAAGCCCATACGAAAGGAAAATCAGAGGTTTATTCTCCTAACTCGCTGTGGGCCAAGATTTCAATGTTGAAACTGGCTTTGAAAGTTTATGACAACATTGACATTTCAAGGTTAGTTATTTTAAATCGTACACCATATTAGAGTATTACTACCAACAGAAAAAGTATTTTCAGATTTGGAAAATTATTTTTGTTCTTGAGACGAAAGTCTGATGGATACACACCATAGAAAGCAAAAATTTTGACTGAAGAAGAAGTAACTAAGTTTTGGCAGATGCAGATGATTAATTTAATGTGTGGTATTTTTGGCGCATATAGACGTGACGAAATTGTTAAGCCGACTGTGGATGATTTTGAAAGCACCAGTACCAGAGTTTTGGTTACATTGAGGTATACTAAGAACAAAAAGAACAGGGTATTTGTCATTCCCAAAGAAGGACTTCCTTTTGATGCCTATGGTTTATACCAAAAATATGTAGATTTGCGGCCTTCAAATTTGGAAAATAGGCGATTCTTCATTGGTTATTGGAATGGTAAATGTGTGAAACAAGTTGTGGTCATTCATACTATTGGAGCTGTTCCAAAGAAAATTGCAACATTCTTAAAATTGGAAAATCCTCAGCTCTACACAAGGGACTCGTTTCGCAGATCCTCGGCTACTATGCTTGTAGAAAATGGTGGCGATCTACTATAGGTAAAAGAACTTGGGGGTTCGAACTCCTCTGCGGTGGCGGATTCGTATATTGAAAATTCAGTTTCAAAGAGAATGAAGATAACGAGACAACTATTTCATAGTAATAATAATAATAATAAAATTTATTCCAGTAGGATCATTTTTACATGAAATTGGAAAGGTCAACAGAGAGTGGTAATATATAGAAATACACAAATATCAGTTTTTCAACTAGTAAAAATATAGGCATATACAGGGTGGGTCACGGTCGATGGTACCTTAGACGTTTACTGAGAACGGGACATAGGATCATTCTGAAAATTTGGTTTCTCAAGTAGTTGCTCTTGGTCTATCGATCTAAAATATTTTCAGCAATGCAGCGTTGCCGCTTATACCAGAAAGTAGCAGCATCTTTGTTATTTCAAATGGGTCACCCTGTATATTACCGCATTTTTGAACTTGTCATTCCTTTCTGAGTATTTCTGTCCCATACTCCCCTATACCTATTTCTAACGGTTTTTGAGATATTGGTGATTTTCCATATTTTTTATCCAAAACATAACTCGAATTGAATGTTTATTTCTGCGGTATTTGGATTCTTAGAAAGTTGCAATTTTGTGTTTAGTTCATCAAGATCATGTACATTGATTCTGTATAGAGAAGTTTGTTCTGCGTTATACAGGGTTATATTATGAAATATCCTGAAAGATGACTAAATTCCCTTCGAATTGAAATATCATGTTCCTATACCTAAATAGCCAGAATTCCGAGATAATAGCAATTTTCACTTCTAATCTCCCAAGTGCTTGAATTATTGCCGGAAATTTATCGAGTACATGAATTTTCTTTGAAAATTCATATACGAGATAAATTTACAGCAATTAATTCAAGCATGAAGGGGATTCGGTAAGAAAATTTACACCGAGAAATGAAAATCATCCAATAATTCATAAGAAATAACTAACGATGGTTTCACCTGAACTATTTATAACCACTGAAATATTGATATGTAAAATACTTAACAAAATTTTCATCGATGAATGTGTTTATAAATAACTATTATCAACAACCCTATTTTTCAACTCGTGAAACTTCAACTTGCCTTCTTTATATCTATAATATAAATAGGACATTGATTCTCACTTAATTTACTAAAAACCTAAAAATGAAAGAGTGAAATAATTTCCAAAGTTTGTTTGCTTTATATTCGAGTGCTTTATTAATGACTATGAAAGTTACTAGTGTCTCGACAGTAATCGCTACATTATACTATAGCTTCAATACAGTGACAGCCGTATGCATAGTCAATTCCAGCGACTCGCCAGAGTTTCGCCGCTCGCTACACAAGAACTATAAAGGACGATTCTCACTAGAGCGGTGCCGAGCGGCGCGGCGCTGTGCGGCGCGGCAAAAGTTGCTTGCAATTCTTTGCATGTAATTGAGTGATCCCGTCCTCACCTGAGCAGAGCGGCGCGGAGCAGAGCGTCGCGTTCGTAGGCAGCAAAGTTCTATCAAATGCACAGTCGAGCTTCAAAAAAGTGGTACATCGCCAGCGTTTCGCCAAAATGGGACTTATCGCGTAGTTGTCACTTTTTTGGAGCTCGACTGTGCATTATAATCCTTGTGTAGCGAACGGCGAAACTCTGGCGAAACTCTGGCGAATCGCTGGTGATTGGCTATGCATACGGCTGTGAGAGTCCAGAGGAATGATTTTTGATCAGTTTGCTTGAACAAATAAAATATTTACAGTCGAAATTTGTCGAAAGTTTCTAAATGGGTAAATCGGGAATGTTTGTCTGAGTAGTATACCTCAATTATTCTTGTCTAAAAGTTGCCGATTTTTTTTAAAGACGCTGTACTTCAACTGTCATACTTTTACGGAATTTTGACCCATATATCGTCATATTTTACAACTCTCCGGGATATATCCTACCGACTAAATCATTCGACATTCTCAATGAGCTAGACATGCCGTTCTCCTTCTATTTTTCGATAAATCAATGACTTGCATGGTTCCGTTCGCGATTTACGATTATTCGCCAACCAAAGCAGATGGTCACGTTCAGATATAACCAGACATCACGCTACCAACATTACACGCCGAGTAACTCCATAACGTCGGCGATGCGACAATTTGGGTTATAGCCAATGTCTAGTTTGCGGTTACCCGGAAGATTACATGCGTGCTCGAAGTTACTCATACGTATACAGGGCGAATTGTAGATCAGGGTGGAACGAAAATATGTTTCTGCCCACAAGTCAAATTGGAAGCAGTGTTTTCAGAAAGTCTTGTTGTCATTGGTTAAGATTGAGAAAATTATGACATGGGGGAAATTGTCATCATTTTAGTTTTAGTTGAAAAACTTTTCACATTGAAGTATATTTTTAGTTTTGACTTTGAGTTTGGCAATAATAAATCAAAGCTTTTTTTCACACACCAAACAATCACAAGAAAATGTGGTGTTCAATCAGCGTTCTTTTTCAATAATAATAATAATATTTATTCAAATATGGTTCCACTCAAAATATGAATATATAAAATTGTACTAAAAAAATGTTTATGTAACCAACCTATTCAAATGAGCAAATGCTTATACTAGATTAGGTAAATTTTACAAAAATATTAATATAACATATAATGGGATGAAATATAAAAATAGAAATACGTAAATATATAATAAAACATTTATAATAAAACATTGATACACACACATATATCATACATACACATCATATACTCAAATAATTGATTTAAAAGGTATGAATCCTTTCAATAATATACAGAAAGACACTAATATTAAAATTGTTTTCAGTAAAAGCTCCATACAATTTTCAATATAATTCGAACAATTTGTTTATTCTGATACTATTTTTCAATATCCAGTTGTGCAAAATTTTTGTGAAGACTTTCGAATTACTTTTTTTTAATTTGATGATAATATGTTATAAATTCTATTTCCAATATATATCCAATGTTGCTGCGTTACTTTCAAAGAATATCTCTTTGCTGGAAAGTCGTTCCTGGATTTAATTCTAGTATTATATTCATGCTGAATCATTCCAAATTTCATAGAATATTTTTTTTATATATGTTCAGTATCTTATATTTATTGAATAAAACTTCAGAAGGAAATCGATTTTTTTAAGAATACTTGTGCACAGAATCAACTGGTTGCATTACATGATCACATGATCCACCCCATGCAATAATTCCATAAGACAAGATAGAATGGAATAAAGAGTAATAAAACCTGAATAACATCTTTCTGTCGAATATATTCCGTAGTATTCTTAATTTATAGAGAGTTTTTCTCAACTTTCTCGTTAGTTATGAACTTAAGCAAGAATCGATATAAATTCCTGAGTATTTGATTTCAGAAGTTTTATCTAGTTTATGGAACAGCCACAATATGATGATAATTTTTTCATGCATTTCAAACCATGAATTTTGATTTGTGTGAAGTTCGGTTGTTTTCTGGTATGACAAGTGAACGTTATAAATTTGGTTTTATCTATATTCAGTGTAAGAAGGTCATGATCTAACTAATTTTTCAAAATTGACATATCTTTTTTCTGCATTTATAACAGTGTCTGTCCAGTTATTTCCTTCAACTATATATACTGTATCATCAGCATACGATTAAAGATTACCAGTTACATTCGTTTTTAAAAGATCATTAATATAGATAAGGAGCAGTCGGTCCTAACACTGTTCCTTGAGGTACGCCACATTTCATTACTCCTAAATTACTTTTGATATTATTTACTGTAACAATTTATTCTTTATTCATGAGATAACTTTGAAATAGTTTGAAACAAATACCTCTTATTCCATAATTATTTAGTTTTTTGAGAAGTTTTGGATGTGATGTGTCGAATGCTTTTTTTAAATCGAGAAGGATGCTGATTATTCTTTTATTTTCATCAAGACGTTTGTAAATTTTATGAGTGACATTGAAAATTGCATCCTCAGTGGACATTCCCTCTCTAAAACCATATTGTGTTGATGAAATTATTTTTTCTACTTCTAAAAATGCTACTAATCTTTTTTCGTATGCATTTTTTCTAAAACTTTATCGAAACCATCTGTTAGTGATATTGATCTACTTATAGCTGTCTAATAATTTGTTGTCCTCACCTTTATGAATTGGTAGTATATTACTCTTTTTAGGATTGTTAGAAATATACCTGGTTTTGGGAAAAGCAGTATTAAACTCGCCCTTATTTTGACATCAGAGCATGCGCTATGTACCGTATCTTATATTTCCCATATTAAGGAAAGTGCTTGACTTTATTTATACCTTCCTCAAGCTGATCCAATTTTTCCCTTATTCTAATTGTTTGGACGAATTCTGTCATGAACATGTCATTAAGGTGGCAAATTCGCTTAAATGGGCAAACTGATGGCATTCTCTATGCTGAAGACAAAAAAAATCGACAGTGGCGTTTTCAAAATATTTCAGTCTCAATATTTCATCATGCATTTCGATTCGTAACTAAGTACATTCTCAACAACAAAGCCTATGTGACTGTTTTCCTAAAGTTTACAATAAAACAGTTTTATCATTAGCAAACATTTATAACAAACTGTTTGATAAAGCGCTTTAAAATATGAGGTGAATGTTCAAAAACACCGCCTTCTTGTTGAACACATATTTGGGACATTCCCTTGACACTACAGTATCAAAATATTGTCATTCATAGAAGCAAAATTGGGTGTTTGGACACTCATGAGGTTTTATTCGCCAAAACCAAGACATGTTTTTGTAATATTGAAAGACATAAATATTTCCACATAAGTAACTCATTTTCAACTATAGGAAGAAATGTGATATGAGCTTTGTTGTTGAGAATGTAGTTACGAATCAAAATGCATGACAAAATATAGGGTGTTCCATTCAAAAAGTATCATTCAATGTATGTTGAAAACGAGATGTCAATTTTTTTGTCTTCATCATCGAGAAGGTCATTGAAAATGCCAATAGTTTGCCTATTCAATTCAATTCGTGCTGACTTGATTTGTATCTTGACTTGATCTTGTATAAATCTTGCTACTAACTTCTTTACCCAGATAAAGTTCTGGCAGATGACCTTTGAAAGTGAGGATATTCGTTTTCGATATGTTTAATGATAGCAAATTGGCATAACACCACCCTTTTACCTTAATAACATCATTATTGATTTGTTGATGCAGATTAATGTCATTTCTATCATTCCAAACTAAGGTAGTATCATCTGCGAAATGAGTAAACTTTCAAGTAATCTTTGTTGAGGCTAGGTCATTTATGTAGATCAAAAAGGGAATGAGTCCATGCACTGATCCTTGAGGTACTCGCCATTTGATCTCCAATTGTTGCGATAATTCTCAACTCAAAAGTTAAAACAAAAATGTCAGTGAAACTATCGTGATTGTCATCAACTGAGAAAAATTTCCTATCGATCGGTCTATTGGTAAAAAATTAACTCATTTTATCTGTTCTTCAATGACTTGCTCCCTAATGGATTCCATGAATCCGGGTGATTTTCTGTTGAAACAAAAGCAAACAGAGGAAAGCTTTCAATTCCTATATCAAACATTCCAGTAATGCTTCCTGAATGTATTCCAAGAGATTAATTTTCATTTCAAATCTCAGCTCAGACTGGAAAGAAACAAGAGGAAAACGTCGCATACTCTCCGGATGGCCGATGCGACACATGGGAATTAAGTGATTCCGTTTTTGTCGGTAAACAGCAATCGCTTTGCACTCTTCGTATTATCAAGTTTCAGCTTTTAGTCTTGTCATCGGTGACGTAATTTCCAGGGACAGATTGCTTTTGTTTGAGAAGCTTTGGGGATGTGTGTGGTAGACCTTTCATTTGTTTTGATTTGATTAATTTGAAGCAAGCACCCCAACCAAGTAAAAAGTATTGACCACAATAATTATCGATCAGGAAATAACTACTTCACTATCACTCCGACTCCAACAAAGACACCATCCCAAGACTTGAGAGAAGTTCCATTGAATCCAGCTCTAGACCAACAGAAAGAACTGGAATAGGATTATATGGGCCTGACAGAACCAAATATTCCGAAAGTCTAGGCAAACCCCCGAGCATTTTCCAAACGAAAATCTACGCCATCGGATATAAAAAAACAGGACACTGCCGGCTGAAAGGGCACCTTAAAAAACTCGGATTACTGGAGAAAGACGAATGCAAATTTTGCGAGGAAGACGACAAAATCTTTAACCACATCCTTTAAGAATGCCTTGGAAAATATAAAATAGAAGATGGGAAGCCATCGATATCCTGGACTTTTTAAAAGCCATAGGACTTGATGAACTGTTCGAGTCGTTGAGACATCCTGATCAGCTGGGCTGCAGACTTGGGCACAATAGACCTCAAAGATCACAGTGTAGTGACACTCCCACTAAGTAGAATATAATTGAATCACTCCGATATTGATTGATATGAAGTATTTGTTTTTTATTTCGAATTACTTGAAATATACTGATTCGACCATTCTGATTCGATTAGCGTTCGCAGAATTACTCTATATGTAACCGTTCTCGAATTGAAAAGTTAAACTCGAGTTGAAATAGGTTTTCTCCTGTCTTTTATTTGCTTATCCGGCTTAATATTATATCTGAGCATATACAAATCATATATTTTCGAGACCATCGTAGAATTCTACGCATATAGTGCAAATTTGAAATGGAACTGACGGTTTTGTATTTTTCGTGATTTTTAGGAGTCTACAACTTTTTTCAAGTATTTATTTTTATTTTCGAATAATTTGTAATATTCAAAATGTACCGAATCGACTATTCTGATTCGATTGGCGTTCGCAGAATTGCTCTATCTGTAACCGTTCTCGAATTGAAAAGTTAAATTCGAGTTGAAATGGGTTTTCTCCTTGTCTTTGCTTAGCCGGCTTAATATTTTATCTGAGCATATACAAGTTATATATTTTCGAGAACATCGTAAAATTCTACGCATATGCAAATTTGAAATGGAACTGACGGTTTTGTATTTTTCGTGAATTTTAGGAGCCTACAACTTTTTTCAAGTATTTGTTTTTATTTTCGAATAACTTGGAATATTCAGAATGTACTGAATCTACCATTCTGATTCGATTGGCTCTCGCAGAATTGCTCTATCTGTAACCGTTCTCGAATTGAAAAGGTAAATTCGAGTTGAAATGGATTTTCTCTTGTCATTTATTTGCTTATGCGGCTTAACTTTATATCTGAGCATAAACAAATCATATATTTTCGAGACCATCGGGAAATTCTACACATGTGCTGCAAATTTAAGATGGAACTGACGGTTTTGTATTTTTCGTGATTTTTAGGGGTCTACAACTTTTTTCAAGTATTTGTTTTTTTTTCGAATAACTTGAAATATTCAGAATGTACTAAATCGACCATTCTGATTCGATTGGCGTTCGCAGAATTGCTCTATCTGTAACCGTTCTCGAACTGAAAAGTTAAATTCGAGTTTAAATGGGTTTTCTCCTATCTTTTATTTGCTTATCCCCTTAATATTATATCTGAGCATATACAAATCATATATTTTCGAGACCATCGTAAAATTCTACGCATATAGTGCAAATTTGAAATGGAACTGACGGTTTTGTATTTTTCGTGAATTTTAGGAGTCTACAACTTTTTTCAAGTATTTGTTTTTATTTTCGAATAACTTGAAATATTCAGAATGTACTGAATCGACCATTCTGATTCGATTGGCTTTCGCAGAATTGTTCTATCTGTAACCATTCTCGAATTGAAAAGGTAAATTCAAGTTTTAATGGATTTTCTCTTGTCATTTATTTGCTTATGCGGCTTAACTTTATATCTGAGCATAAACAAATCATATTTTCTAGACCACCGTGAAATTCTACACATGTGCTGCAAATTTAAGATGGAACTGACGGTTTTGTATTTTTCGTGATTTTTAGGGGTCTACAACTTTTTTCAAGTATTTGTTTTTTTTTTCGAATAACTTGAAATATTCAGAATGTACTAAATCGACCATTCTGATTCGATTGGCGTTCGCAGAATTGCTCTATCTGTAACCGTTCTCGAATTGAAAAGTTAAATTCGAGTTTAAATGGGTTTTCTCCTATCTTTTATTTGCTTATCCCCTTAATATTATATCTGAGCATATACAAATCATATATTTTCGAGACCATCGTAAAATTCTTCGCATATAGTGCAAATTTGAAATGGAACTGACGGTTTTGTATTTTTCGTGAATTTTAGGAGTCTACAACTTTTTTCAAGTATTTGTTTTTTTTTCGAATAACTTGAAATATTCAGAATGTACTAAATCGACCATTCTAATTCGATTGGCGTTCGCAGAATTGCTCTATCTGTAACCGTTCTCGAATTGAAAAGTTAAATTCGAGTTTAAATGGGTTTTCTCCTATCTTTTATTTGCTTATCCCCTTAATATTATATCTGAGCATATACAAATCATATATTTTCGAGACCATCGTAAAATTCTTCGCATATAGTGCAAATTTGAAATGGAACTGACGGTTTTGTATTTTTCGTGAATTTTAGGAGTCTACAACTTTTTTCAAGTATTTGTTTTTTTTTCGAATAACTTGAAATATTCAGAATGTACTAAATCGACAATTCTGATTCGATTGGCGTTCGCAGAATTGCTCTATCTGTAACCGTTCTCGAATTGAAAAGTTAAATTCGAGTTGAAATGGGTTTTCTCCTATCTTTTATTTGCTTATCCGACTTAATATTATATCTGAGCATATACAAATCATATATTTTCGAGACCATCGTAAAGTCCTACGTATATAGTGCAAATTTGAAATGGAACTGACGGTTTTGTATTTTTCGTGATTTTTAGGAGTCTACAACTTTTTTTAAGTATTTGTTTTTATTTTCGAATGACTTGAAATATTCAGAATGTACTGAATCGACCATTCTGATTCGATTGGCGTTCGCAGAATTGCTCTATCTGTAACCGTTCTCGAATTGAAAAGGTAAATTCGAGTTGAAATGGATTTTCTCTTGTCTTTTATTTGCTTATGCGGCTTAACATTATATCTGAGCATAAACAAATCTTGTATTTTCGTGACCATCGTAAAATTCTACATGTATGCTGCAAATTTGAGATGGAACTGACGGTTTTGTATTTTTCGTGATTTTTAGGGGTCTACAACTTTTTTCAAGTATTTGTTTTTTTTTTCGAATAACTTGAAATATTCAGAATGTACTAAATCGACCATTCTGATTCAATTGGCGTTCGCAGAATTGCTCTATCTGTAACCGTTCTCGAATTGAAAAGTTAAATTCGAGTTGAAATGGATTTTCTCTTGTCTTTTATTTGCTTATGCGGCTTAACATTATATCTGAGCATAAACAAATCTTGTATTTTCGTGACCATCGTAAAATTCTACATATATGCTGCAAATTTGACATGGAACTGACGGTTTTGTATTTTTCGTGATTTTTAGGGGTCTACAACTTTTTTCAAGTATTTGTTTTTATTTTAGAATAACTTGAAATATTCAGAATGTACTAAATCGACTATTCTGATTCAATTGGCGTTCGCAGAATCTGTAACCGTTCTCGAATTGAAAAGTTAAATTCGAGTTGAAATGGATTTTCTCCTGTCTTTTATTTGCTTATGCGGCTTACCATTATATCTGAGCCTAAACAAATCATATATTTTCGAGACCATCGTAAAATTCTACACATATGCTGCAAATTTGAGATGGAACTGACGGTTTTGTATTTTTCGTGATTTTTAGGGGTCTATAACTTTTTTCAAGTATTTGTTTTTATTTTCGAATAACTTGAAATATTCAGAATGTACTAAATTGACCATTCTGATTCGATTGGCGTTCGCAGAATTGCCCTATCTGTAACCGTTCTCGAATTGAAAAGTTAAATCCGAGTTGAAATGTGTTTTTTCCTGCCATTTATTTGCTTTATTGGCCTAATATTATATCTGACCATATACAATTCATATATTCTTGAAACCACCGCGAAATTTTACGTGTATAATAAAAATTAGAAATGGAACTTTTCGTGATTTTCAAGTATTTGTTTTTTTTTATTTCGATTAACTTGAAGTTTTCAGAATGTACTAATTCGACCATTCTGATTCTATTGGCGTTCGCAGAATTGCCCTATCTGTAACCGTTGGGTCTTTTCCTGTCTTTTATTCGCTCAACCGGCTTTCATAAATGACAGAACCAGCATTGACTGGTGATTTCTTGTAGTTGGGATGAATTGCACTTTGGTTGATGGAAGTTCTGAGCATGTCTAGTGTTATAGCCATCTATATCACTGCTTTTCAGCAATTCATTTGTTTTTCCAAAAATTAACAACAAGAGTATTCATATATTGACGAAAGAGTTAGAATCCCGTTGTTTTTAAATATGTTGCGACAGCTGTCTCTGCAGTTCATATTGAAGATAAGTCTGAGGAAGCGCTTTTGCATGGTAAATATGCGAGAGCATTCTAAGTAAATTGGTATTGGATGATGATGAATGGATGATGAATGACTCGTATGAAATTTAAAATCGTGTGGATTTGTGAGGTTTGATTGTTTTATAAAACATTCAATACAAATGATATGAATAAGAATAATATACGAATGGTTTGTTTTCTTCTTGTTGAAAATCAATCAAAGGTTTAGTTGCATATCCAAACTCTGATTGTTGAACCAATTTCCACACCTTCATCTAATGAAAGACAAGATTTCATATGGAGCAGTATCCATACTTGTGGTTGTGGGTATGATTCTTGGAAAAAACGGAAAATGAACAATCATCAAATGGGAAAATGAATGTCATATCAAAGGGAGGTGCGATACAGTGGAAATGTGATAGAAATACAAACTTTGTAAAGGGAAACATTCTCAATTGAAAACTGTGCAAATACATGACTCCTCTGGAAATGGAAAAACTTACGATAAATTGAAGTTACTTTGTTGAAATATCTAACAAAAAACAACTACTTCCTCGGCTAAAGCCACGCTGGATATTGAACTACATCTGATAGATATTGTGAAAGACCCTATATAGGGTGATTCAAAAGTACTTTGACAAACTTCAAGAGGTGATTCCTCACAAAATTCTAATATGAATTGTCCAAATAAATATATGTCCGGAAACGCTTCGTTTCCAAGATATAGGGTGTTGAAGTATTATTTTTATTTTCGTTTGTTTCAAATAACTTTTTGAAATACTGAACTTAATTAAACGAAACTTGGTAATAAGAGGTTTTTGAGGTGTCGAATTCGAACCTGATGTTATTATTGCTCGTACTCGTAGGGGGCGCCACCAACACGTCTTTTTCTTTTTTGAAGATTCATAACTTTTTTGAGTGTTCTACTAGCACATTTTTCAGTAAAAAAATCGATTCCTCTTTCATATCTACGTAAAAAAGCTACCCTTGTTACAAGTCGCTGTAAGCAACCGTTTTCTAGATATTAGGAATTGAAAATTTCAAGTGGATTATTTGATAATCTATGCATGTAATAATTATTACCTTTATTTTGCATTTGCATTTGCATTAATTTGACGTTTAAGTAAGCAGTATGGTTTTTTTGTAGGGGGCGCCACCTATTCTATTACTTTTACTCGCTTGAAGAGGTCATTACTGTTGGGTACGTTCCTTTATGACATCCTTAAGCGAAATAGTAATTTAATAATAATAATTCAATAGTAATAATTAATAGTAATAAAATTTGCAAGAAATGTCAACATTTTATTTCAGGAAATTTTGAATATGTAGAATAAACTAAAATAAACGAAACTAAATTGTATTCAAATAAATTGTTGAAATTGTCCACCTTCAGCTAAGATACAGGCAGTCAGTCGTCTAGTCATTGAATCTCGTACCCGCTCAAAAATTATTGGTGTGTTCCTTATTGTTTCACATGCGTCTACTATTCGGTTTCTAAGATCTTCCTCGTTCGCTACTGGAGTTTTATAAACTAGTGATTTCAAATGTCCCCAAAAATAAAAATCTATCGGGTTTAGATCTGGGGACCTTGGTGCCCACGGCTGGTTAGGTTCTTCTACACCCCTACCGATCCATCGATTTGGATAGACTGTGTTAAGGAATTCCCTGGCTACAACGCTAAAATGGGCCGGAGCCCCATCATGCATAAACCACATGCGGACACGAATTTCTAATGGTACATTCTGAAGTAGTCCCGGCAATTTATTTTCTAAAAAGGGTCTGTAAGTTGCGCCATTCAGTCGGAGCGGAAGAAAGAAAGGACCTATCAAGTAATTATCAATTATTGCCGCCCATACATTTACAGAAAATTGATACTGATAATGCCTTTCACTAACTGCGTGCGGATTTTCGAGAGCCCAAACATGGTTTGTTATGAAAGTTTGTGATAGCATTTCGGGAGAAGTTTGCCTCGTCCGTGAAGAGTACATATCTTGAAAATTGAGGATTTCCAGCCAATTTTCTCAAAAACCACTGACACATAGTATTGCGTTGGGAAAAGTCTCGTGGCAAAAGAGCTTGTACCCTTTGAATATGGTATGGATAAAACTGTTGATCGTGGATAATCCTCCAAACTGTGGACTGAGTAGAATTGACAGCTTCAGCAATTATTCTTGTACTTGTTTCTGGATTCTCCTCGAGAGCGTTCAAAACAGCTTCTTCCAATTCTGGGGTTCGGACTGCTCGTGGTCTTCCAATAATATCAGCTGCCCTCTTAAAGCTACCTGTTTCTGCGAAACGGCGGTGGAGACTAGCAAATGTTGGAGCTGACAGTACTCGATTAGGAAATCGCTCCTGGTAAATACGCCTTGCTTCGCGCGCATTGTCATCCGCAAGGCCATAAACGAAATGCATATCGGCTAAATGAGCATTATTGTTTGAATAATCCATTTTTTCAAAATTAGTGTTTTCTACTTCTACTTACGGAAACTTCAACAAAACGTTTAACTGTCACAAAATATGTTATTACCAAAACTTCTTACTTAAACGTCAAATTCTTTTCCAAAGCATTCTTGTGAAAATTGCAAAATATTGGTAATATCAACATGCATCGATTATCAAATAATTGACTTGAAATTTTCAAGTCCAAATATTTAGAAAACGGTTGCTTACAGCGACTTTTAACAAGGGTAGCTTTTTTACGTAGATATGATAGAGGAATCGATTTTTTTACTGAAAAATGTGCTAGAAGTATGCTCAAAAAAGTTATGAATCTTCAAAAAATAAAAAGACGTGTAGGTGGCGCCCCCTACGAGTAAGATAAATAATAACATTAGGTTCGAATTCGACACCTCAAAAACCTCTTATTACCAAGTTTCGTTTACTGAAGTTCAGTATTTCAAGAGTTATTTGAAAAAAACCAAAATAAAAATAAAACTTCAACACCCTGTATCTTGGAAACGAAGCGTTTACGGACATATATTTATTTGGGCAATTCATATTAGAATATTGTGAGGAATCACCTCCTGAAGTTTGTCAAAGTACTTTTGAATCACCCTGTATAACTTGAAGAAAAAATCTGAAAGTGAAAATTTGCATTTTCATTCAGATAGTTGATTATTTCTAAAATGTCCAGTTTTTTCTTTTCTAAAATGAGATAAGGGAGAATGTTATTCAGAAGTATCACTCACAGAAAATCGCTCTTTTCATTGATGCGTGAATTGCATCTCTTTCGCTAGGCCTCCAATACATTTTGGTCGACAAAAATCAATTTCACTCTTCTAAGATCATCAGGGAGGTCGGATGATTCCACAAATGACTTTAAGAACATCCTGTTCATATTTTCAGTTGTAATACCACAAGAGAGTGAGAATAAAGTGAAAATAATTCTACAGATTTTTCGAAAACTTGTTGTCAGGCAATAGACACGAGAGCCCGAAAGGCTCGAGTGGCTATTGCCAAATGAGAAAAAATGTGGGGAATTATTTTCTACTTTATCGAACTCTCGTGTGGTATTCGATAGATTATTTTTTGATGCCTCAATCATAGACACATTCTCTATATAACATTTTTATTCATTACGGTTATCTAAATTCATTTTTCAATTTGCATGCAAACTGATGACATATGTCAAATCAAAAGTATCAGTTGTCACACAATAAAAACAAAATACCACGAATATTCCCGAGGCAATAATCTAATTAGAAAATTCCCACTATTATAATGTTGTGATTGGTTTGAAAGTACATCATAGCTTTAAATTGATGGTTTTTATTGGTTGCAAGATATGTCGAAAAATAATCAATAGAATCAAAATACCAACTTTGTTAAGTCACACAGATGCCCCACGCAGATGGCAACTTTCGCTGCATCCCCTCATTTCCTAAACAAGTTTGAGGTCATACAGATATGAGTGTAATTTGGCGGAATCATGTGTAGGGGGCAGTCCAGCCAATTGAAATTTTGGCTTTGCCACCACCGCCACCGTTTGGGATATGCGATATCTCATATCGTCCAAGTTGTCCACCCCAACTGTCCCTCCATACAGCGTAATCAGGAACTTCTCCCCGGTATCACACATTTGATGTGTCGCATCGGGGTCCCTGAAAATGCTGACTGTGATGGAAAGCCACGGGTGTTTTCCGAGTACTTGCAGGGCCTCTTTTCCGATGTCAAAGAGAGCTGAGGTGGTATCGCATCCGGTCATCGCATGTATGAAAAGGATGTCCTTGCAATCAAATTTGAAAAAATGCGACGAATATAGGACGCTTTCAAAGTAACCTCTTCCACTCTTCTGGAAAAAATGTGGTTTTTGGAAGAACCAAACGCCGTCAGCATAACCAGCAGGTCAACATCGTCACCGGTGATTGTAACGCTGTCGTAGTTCATAGCTTGGGAGATGGCAGTCTCCACTACCAAGACGTTGGTATCTTCTTCGACCTGCTATACGTGAATGCCATTGGCATCCATTTCTGACATTAGTAAAGCGATAAACATTTTCTTGTTAGTATCGTTTGCCAGAAATTTTGCCAGTGAAATTGTGGGGATGGTTGTAGAATTAGTGAAGACGAATTTGGTAGATGAAAGTAGTAAGGAGCGTCTATACCTTTCAGCTGCTTTGGTGCTATGGTAGTTGAGCTCTAAGAGGTATCTGAGTAATAATACATAGATATGTGTGACAATATTTCTCCTTGCTTAACAACCAATCAGTCTATTTCAAATTTTGAAATTCAGCCAATAGAATCGGAATTACAGTGAAAATATAGCTTGTCGCTGTATTTTCACGGTGATAAACCTGCTTAGTTTTTGTTTTACTAGCTGTCAAGTGGAAATAATGATTTAAATTATAAACGTCAAATCTTTGTGTTTTGACTAGTTATATTTCTTAATCAATATGAGCGATCGTTGGGGACAAATGGCTATTGGTATCATAGATGAAGCAGTGGAAAAGAGTATTCCGTTGAATACGGCCAGAAATAAAGAATCAATTACCAGGCAATTCAACAATGTTTGCACAAACAGGGGTTATATTGTCAATGCGAATACCACAATTGTGGGCTGATATTTTGAAAGATTATGCCTGTAATATGCGGAAATTGGATGGTTCAGACTATAAAGAATCTGTTATCAAAACACACTGGAATTCTGTTGCCAAGGGACTACAAGAAAGTTGTTTGAAAAGCTATGGAATAAAATTTAACCCATTTATAGGGCCAGTTTCACAGGTCCCAGTTAACCTTCAGATAACTAACTGAAACTTTAGACGGTGAATGACATTCTTTCAATTTCGTTGACAAGTTCACAATCTAACCATGACCTAATTGATCTGGACTCTAACTGGAACCTGTGAAGTGACCTAGAATTTAAAGGTTCAAGGGACGCACGAGATTACAAAAGATACCGGAGAAACGTAAGCAAAGTGTTGCTGCTTTTACTAAAGAGGAACTGTCATCTCTGCAAAAATGTTGGGACGAAGATTCACCTGCAGGGTTGCAGAAGAAGTTTTTCAACATCGTTGCTACCGAACTTGCTTGGAGAGGTAACGAAGCAGCGAATGCTTTAGTATTGTATTTTCAGAAAGAGCTTGACAATTACGGCAATGAAAAAGGAAGAATAGTGTACAATCCAGTATTTACGAAGACTAACCAAGGGGGCGCAAGAACTTGTGCTAATAATAAATGGCTGACTGCCAATGAAATTGACCCAGACATATGTCCAGTTCGTTTATTCAGAAAGCTGATGGAGAAACGTCCGCCGCATATTAAAACAGACAGACTGTTCGTTACACCAAATCCTAATTGGAAATCGGCCCATTCTGAAGGTTGGTACAAAAACACTCCCATGGGGATCTGTGAGTTGTCCAAATGGACTAAAAATACTGCAGAACAAGCTGGGCTTGATACAAAGCGAAGAAAAATCACCAATCATAGTCACCGATCTACCGCAGTTACACAGCTTGCAAACGCAGGTGTTTCAGATCAGCAACTCATCAAAATTACTGGTCATGGTAATTCTAATTCCATTGCTCCATACCTCACAATACAGCCTAAGCTTCACGAGGAAGTTGTGAACAAAATGATAGGAAATATGGAAGAAACTAGTCTCGACTGTAATAGAACAAACAAGGTCGACTCCATGAGCAATGTGATAGCTACAACTACCAATACCGAAGTGACAACAAAGACAGGTCCACGCGTTCTTTTCGAAAATTGTACCTTCAATATACAAACCTTCAACTGTAACGAATTAAAATAAAATGACCCCAATTTTTCTCTTTAGTGTTCACGTTGTTAGATTTTGATTTCTGTGAATTACTTCAAATTAAAACGGTGACACGATTTTTTTTTATTTCAAATCGATATATTGTCGTGAATTGGGGTTGATTCACGACTAACTAGGTAGTTACTGATCATTCATAGATTTAAAACACTTTAGAAAAATATAAAAACATTTATTTTACTATGTACAAATATGAGATTAAGACGATTGAAATTAATGAAGGAAATAATCAATAAAGAATTAACGAATTAAAGAATTGATGAATTAAATAATTGATGATTTAAAGAATTGATGAATCTCTTCTAGACTGGTTACTTTTGTAAAAATTATTTTAGAAAGATCTATACTTACAATACATATTGGCTTAAACAGTTTATGAACATTTTCCATTTATTTAATACCGAATCTTCCAAACTCCCCCCTTAGCCCTCACTAGCTGCGGGCACGGCAGAACTCTAAACTCGACTCGACTACCAGATCGAACTATCAGTGGCCTTTTTGAAAACTCTTGTTTATGTTCTGTTGAGGACAAGTTGTGTCTCAAAATAAAATATCTTCGCTCACGTACTGAATTGTAGAAGGTAAAACGGTTACCCACGTATTGAATGATAATGAAATATTTTAATGTACAGGATGTTCCATATATTTTTGACAATATTGTCGTCCTAAATATAATTCGTGGTATGATTGATAACCTATAATTTTTTGGAATATCAATTCATTGGCAATCCCAATGCAGGAAAATACAACTCGTCCTGCGGACTCGTTGTATTTTCAGCTTTGGGATTGCAATTCATTAATATTCCAAAAAATTATCGGTAATAATCATACCACTTATTATATTACCCCTGAAAATATAATTTTATCAGCATTTTTCTGCATTTTCTCTCGTTTTGAGAAAGTTGACCTTTTTTTAACCGTATGTATCTTGGTTATTATTGTGTCAAAAGGTACATTTGGACAATGAATTCTAAAGAAAATTTAATGCTCTTTCACGTGATTTTTGCGAATTTTATGAGCAAAATACCAAAAATATCGCGTTTCCGCCTCTACCCCATAGAGATCGCAGGATCCTCGTGTTCGGAAACCTTGCAAACAATACCTCAAATTTTCGTCTACTTTGGAATTGAGTCCAGCACACTCCGATTTTTTATACAAGGTTACTGGAATACAATATCAACTACTCCAGAGGGGGGCTGTGGACCGTACTAACCCAGATTCCGGACTTGACTGAATTAGAACTACTGGAAATTCACACCGGAGGCACTCTCTGATATAATTTTCAAATTGGCTGCTACGCATGCATAAGGAATTCCGTAATGGATTACAGCCCTTAGTGACGAAAGTGGTTCTGCATTCTGCTTTTTTGCATGAATATTTCAAGAGAAGGCGATATTGAAATGTATTTTTCATTGCTCTGCCATACTGGCACGCTAGTCGCGGAAACGAGAATTAGATATGATGGAGATGGATAACCGATTCAATAATTTATGCCTCGGCTGCTTCAATTTTCTCCGGTTTCGGCAGTGCGCTGATGAAGTTATGGAAACTCGAAATGTGGATAGGAAAGAACTGTTCGGGTATTTGATTGAATTTTTTATTTTTTCAGAAATGGAGGTTCGGTTGAATAAATAAATTGTTACATTTAACAAAAATTGGAATGAACATAGGAATTTACTTTTACGAACCTAGTATTTGACGGAAGCTGAATTTTTCTAGAAACAGAAACCTTCCATGAATTTGATGGACACATCTAGAAACGCCAATTTTTTTCTAGATCACGACGTCGAATATTCTTATGATATTCTATGATTTTTGTAAAAGTTCGAGAACTTGTACGGAATTCGTTGTCCAACATTAAAATTCTTTATTTCTTGTTATTTTGTGACCTCACTGGTTATTCAATCCTGAATTTGGTTGGGAAAAGGTCAAGATAACTGAAACCACTATGATTCATTTGCCGACTTTATAAAAGTCGAAACGTCGGCAAAAGAATCATAGTGGTTTCAGTTATCTTGACCTTTTCCCAACCAAATTCAGGATTTATCAAAATTCTTGAAAGATTACCTGACACACAGAGTTCAATCTGTAAAAGTTGACAACTGTATCAGTGAACCACATAAAATATCCCTAGGTGTACCTCAGGGCACAGTGTTGGGACCGATACTTTTCCTGATATACATTAACAGTAAAAATTGTATCAACAATTTCAAAGGACACCTTATCTCTTATGCCGATGACACAGCAATAGTTTATAAAGGAAACACACGGCAACAGGTTCATAAAGACGCAGAAGATGGATTAAAAAATATAAAGATGTGGCTGAATGATAATCTTCTCAACCTTAATACAAGTAAAACAAAATTCATAACCTTCACCATATCCATATAGCCAACCAGATGAAAACCAAACTGTATTGGTGACATGTGTACATGTCCAACAATTGAAAAGATTACTGAAATTGAATATCTAGAGGTGTTTTTGGATCAGCATATGAGATGGGATGTCCATGCTACTCACATTGTTACCAGGCTTAGGCACTTAGCATATAAATTCTACAATCTAAGAGATATTGTGACTAAGAAATCGCTATTACTTATATATAATTGAATCGGTTCTTAGATATTGCATCACAAAATGGGGTGGCATGTTTGAAAATGTACTGAACGGCGTCCAAGTAATTCAGAACACAGTAATAAAAATCCAGACTATTGATACACAAAAACTCTATGGTGAAAGTAATTTAAGGAGCCTATACGCCACAAGATGTCTTTTCTGGGTGTATATATGCTAATAATTCCACATTTTACACGAATAAAACTAATAATACCAAGAATATGCAAAATCTTCACGTATGTGTTCCTATGTTTAAAAAAGAACACACACAAAGAACTATTTTCTAATTTGGTCCTAAATTATTTAATGCTCTACCTCTTGCGTTGAAAAATGAAACTCATTTTAAAAAATAATTTGTTAATTATGACCGTTTTACAAAATAATACATGATAACTAGCGAAAGAAAGTGAATATATGCCGACTTTTTCTGTAAACTCTTCCAAATTTTACAAAAAGGAATCGAAATACTATTTGTTGTCGACAAATTACACCTAAAATTTTATTATATGCCACCACGAGTTGTAACCATGTTACAAATTAAGCCATAAGCGCTTAGGTTCCTGTTTTCAGTCTCCAGGTGGTAAAATATATGATAGATAACATTACTGTACTGAACAATCTTTGAATGAATTGAAATTGATATAGAAGCAATACATTTCTGAGATTGGGGAGTAGTTGAGTAGTAGTTCAGTAGTCGACATTCAACAAGTGTACGAACATCATGTTTCACCAAATGGGAAAAAAGTTGAAACGCAAAAAAAAGAAAATTCGGCTCGTAGGACCAAGATCCGTCCTGAAGGACCAAAAAAAATACCATCTCGAGAACGGTAAAAGCTGGAGGGATGGGGTTTTCACTGTTGAGTTTCTATCAAAAATACGCATCCAACCGGTATACGTTTTACCGATTAGGAAAATAGTCAGGAGTATTTTTTTCACTTTTTTGGAGATAACTCGACGGAGATACTTAGGAGGATGGGGCCTGTACCACTTGGTTCATAATGAGTAATCGCTCCACCGACATGAACTCGCCACTCGCAATACGATATGGAAATTTTTCCATTTTCCAAATGTGTCCAAAATACCGTTCTCGACCTCCTCTATATCGATTCTACATTGTCTCTAAAACACCTATTCTCAAGGCTTAACTTCAGAGATATGAATTTACAATTTTTTTATTCGCAATTTCGAAATTATCATCAAATCTAATCTTACCAAAAAACACCAAAATTGGAAAATGTTCCCACAAAAATAAGTTTATTTCAAGATATAAGAAAATTTTATATGAACTTTCTGTAGATCTGTATGAGGACCATGAAACTGTTCATATACACTTTTTCGATAGCATGTTTCGATTTCGAAGTATTAGTGTTTTTAGAAAAAAATGGTCAAATTGTTCCAAGTCCCTTATTTTTCGTTTTTTTATATTTCACGGACGATTGATATGACGGAAAAAATCAATTTTTTTGTTTTATGTAGATTTTCAAACGGCTACCAAAAGAGGTATTAGGTGAAATTTGAAAATCTGCTGCCTGCCGTCTTAATGTTTTTGATGAATTTATAAAAGAAAATTCAGTATTCCGTTCATTTTCAGGATATGAAAAAATGTCCTATGAATTTTTTGTTGACCTAGTTGTGGAACATAAAATTGTTGACATGCAATTTTTGATATCTTCCAATTTTGGGTTTTTGTCAATTTCAAAATTGTTCACTAGTCTAGCCACGATTTTTTAAAATTTAGTCGATTTTTCCGAGTTTATTTATCGAAATATGGAAAATAATTGTTGGAAACTTTTTGTGAATATATGCAATGACAATAAAAGTTTTGTTATACATTTTTGTGATACCGTAAAGTGGGGTTACTTTGCGCCATAAGGGGATACTTTGCGCCACTTGCAAAAAAAGTTTATAAATTTTCTCTACAGTGGTACATTGTAGTGAACCAGACAAATGCGTGGCTGTGTTCATGGTTGCATATGCCTCAATTGATTACGTGTTGAATTCGAGCGTTCAAGAATTTTCAAAGTGTTCTAGCGAGTACGTAAACATTTCTGTTCAAACCGGTGTCACATGTGCTCTGCAAAAATCTTGTTATATCTTGTGCATCTATTAACATAGAACAGGTAAATATTTTTATATTATAAATTTGATGTATTATTCGGGAAACTACCACAATATTTGCTTTTGATAATAAGCTGTTAACATAAAAAAAATTATAGTTCTTCAAAGTGCCAGAATATAGCAAAGATGGGGATACTTTGCTCCACGTGATTTCTGGCGCAAAGTATCCCCCGCATATTTTTAAATTTACAGTGCATAGTTTTTGCATTAGTGGATCAAAGTATTTCGTTTTAATGGAATCTTTTCTTTTAGAGATGGCCAGAAAGCACAAAAGAAAGCTTGGAGTGAGAAGATACAGCGATTACAGTAGTGAATCACTTGAAGCATGTTTGGCTGAAATCAGAACTGGAAATCTTTCACATAGACAAGCAGAGGCTAAATACAAAATTCCCAGGAGAACAATTTTTAATAAATTGAAAGGAAAACACTCAAAACCGATTGAAAAACAACCAGTGTTTAATCCCGACGAAGAAAATCAATTCGAAAAGTGCATAATATCCATGGGAGAATTTGGTTTTCCCGTAGATGTTAGAGAACTTCGACACATCATGAAAAATTATCTCGACCAAGTTGGAAGACAAGTTAAACTGTTCAAAAATAATTTACCTGGGCAAGAATGGATTAGGTCATTTCTAAAGCGACATCCAAGGCTTTCTGAGAGGTGTGCAGAAAATGTAAAAAGAACAAGAGCTGCGATAGACGAAACTGCTTTGAGGGCTTTTATTGAAAATTTACGTGAAGAACTGAGAGACGTTCTGCCAACAAATATTTGGAACTTTGATGAGACTAATCTTGTGGACGACCCCGGAAAAAAAAAGGTTTTAGTTAAAAAAGGCTGCAAATATCCTGAAACTATTAGAAATGCATCAAAAGTTTCAGTTTCGGTTATGTTTTCTGGAAATGCTGCTGGAGAGCTCCTTCCGCCCTATGTGGTTTATCGGGCTCAACATATGTGGACCACATGGTCAGAAAATGGCCCAAAAGGTTGCAGGTATAATACTAGCCCCAGCGGATGGTTTGATGCTGCAATTTTCACCGACTGGCTCAAAAGTCAAATGGTGCCTCGATTAAAAAAATTGGAAGGTAAAAAGGTCTTGATTTGTGACAATCTTTCTTCCCACATAACTGTAGACGCGCTTCAACTTTGCCTTGATAACGAAATTACCCTAATATGTCTACCTCCCAATAGCACACACTTGACACAGCCACTTGATGTGGCCATGTTCAGACCGCTAAAAATTGCTTGGAGGCAAGTGCTCTCTGACTGGAAAGATACTCCACAAGGCATCAGCAGCGTTACCATTCAAAAGCAACAGTTTCCACCATTACTAAATAAAATGCTACAAATTCTTGCACCAAACGTTGCTGACAACTTAAAATCTGGTTTTCGTAAATGCGGCATTTATCCAGTAAATGTAGATGAACTTCTAAACCGCATTCCCAGAAATACTTGCGATCCAAATGAAGTTCATTCCGACTTCCTGCACAATCTGGAATCTAGAAGATCTGATTCAACCAAAGTTGTTAAGACACGTAGAAGGAAACTGAACGTTCCTGCAGGAAAAAGTATCTGCAGTGAAGATACAGGTTTGCTTGCTGATCCTACGTCTTCATTAAGATCAAACAAAATGTTTTCTGATAATTCCTCAGATGATATTGACTTTGACGAGATAGTTGCAGAACATGAAACAGAACAAGAGTTTATTGATTACATTGACAGCGAAACATCAGGCAAAATAAAGCAATTCTCAGATGTTGTAAGAGAAGTTGGGCAATTTGTCGCGTTTACGTATGAAGGAGAAATATTCCCAGGTGAAATAATCAGTTTCACGGACGAACAGGTTACAATTAAGGCAATGCAAAAATCATTGAAAGCGTGGAAATGGCCCCAGAAACTGGATCAAATGGCC
The DNA here is from genome assembly GCA_944452925.2 of Chrysolina oricalcia. Lineage (NCBI taxonomy): Eukaryota > Metazoa > Arthropoda > Insecta > Coleoptera > Chrysomelidae > Chrysolina > Chrysolina oricalcia. Next base: position 65,414,566 of record OX101812.2, read on the forward strand.
TACTCCTGGGACGACGTATTATGATCCATAAAGCCACCTGTCCAGGTTTCTAAGAGAGGATTTTTCGATGTTCCGGAGTTGAAAGCATGGTCTTAGATGTATTATTTGATATTGCACTCAAACTAGGAATATTACTCCCTTTTTTCAAGAATAACTGCTTTAGAAATTGAAATTTAATGTTTTTTTGGTATTTTTCAGAATAGTCCTTGTTTTTGACTAATAAACATATCGAAAATTTAAAAAAATGTGTTCTATATAATACAATGGAGCAATACAATTCCACCAATGAACTTACTTTGCTCCATAGGTTAATACAATGTTAGTTACAGTCATTTGAATTTGATGGAGCAAAGTTGCCCCTCCAATTGGTATGGTTTGCCCCACTTTCATTTAAAAAAATTAAAATACTTGGAAAGACTTTTTTTCTATTTTATTCACAAAAGCCTGTTTTATGAAGTTGTCTTTACCATCTATAACAATTTTGGAATTCTATATATTTTTTTTCATTTTTTTCCATTGCATTTTGTTCAGTTCATTCCAAAAGTGGAGCAAAATAACCCCACTTTACGGTATCTCATTTCGTTTTCGAGTATTTGGCGATTTTATAGAAAAAGTATATTCCTTTACAAGATGACTTATCTCATATAAATTCGTATCAGCGCATTTCTATCACCAGGACTTTAACAAATTGAAAGTATAATGGTTGCAAAAATATCGGTCAAAGGATTATGGCTCACGTTGTGATGTCGACAATCGTTTTACGGAAATAATGAGCTGGATAAGAGCTTGTGCGGATTAACCAGGCTTAGACTACACTCATTTATTTGACGAGTAAAGTTGGCAGCTTGATTTGCATTATCTAACGTAGATTTATTGAAGTATTACAAGTTGTCTGAAAAGTTGATTCATTTAAGGTTCTCTCTCTATTATTATAAAACATATGACAGCGAGCGATTTGCGAACCTGACCGGCGAAAATTTAAATATGCCCATTTTAGTTTTGGGGGTTTTCTTTGAGTGTGTTTGATTATCAGTTGGAATTATTAAGTAAACAGCGCTGTACACATTGAATATATCTTGGAAGAGCTTCTAACTGTATCAGATAGATATATATCCTGAAGTCTTTCGAAGAAAATACCTATTCAAGTCAACATTATAAATACTACAAGAAACAATAAAATAAAATGTCAAAAAATATGGTTGTCACAGTCAATGTGAGGAATATAATATTATATGAATAAAATTAGGTGCGGAAGATGAAATAGGTAACAATATCATAAATATCATAAAAACAAATCATGAGAAATCATATTACAATAATAATGAAATAAAATTGTATGTATACATTCAATGGCCACAAAGTAAAATAATGTAACGAACTGGAGACGGACCTGTCGCCTCACCGACGTTTCGTAAACACCACTCACGTATGCGGATTGGAGACCATCTAGAAGTGAACAGTCGAAGATCAATCTACCTCTCTCGGCACCTATCGCATTTACTAGAGTGCCACTATTATTCGAAAGAAGAAATCTAGTTGGAAATGAATAGACAGCCGTAATGAAAGAGGACAGATACAGTTATAGTTCGATCATTGACAATCTGATTTAAAATGTATAGTGTGAAATAAATAATTGTGATATAAATTGTGATACGAACTAGAAGTTAGGTTTTATGTGTAAAAATAATTCAGTTTAAAACTATCCAGGCTATATTTTCATTACAATAACAAGTTTTTCACAGTCAAATATTCATACATACAAACAGACATATATACATGTATAAACAATACACACATGAATAAAAATAAAATTAGATGTACAATGAATATCAGAAGATAAACAGTTTAGCCAGGAATCACACTGATCGACCAGGACCGACCGTCCGCGACCGTCCACCTACGACCAAAAATTGAAGTAGAAGAATGAAAACTATCAAACTCACACTGATCGACCATCTACGACCGACCGCCAGAATAATTTTGTAAATCTGACATTGATCTGACATTCAAAAGGTTATGTTAATTTTCTATTTATTTAACGAAAAAAAGTTAAAATTATAATTTCAATGCTTTTGTTGTGAATAATGAGTAGGAGCGATAGTGAAAAAGAAAGAATTATGATAGTGTATGATTTTTATAAACGATTAATAAAGTAAAGTAAGAAAGTGTGTGGAATACAGAACTTTATTTATATCGGGAACAAGAGGGTAAATTTTGAACCAATTATCCCAAATTAATAAAAAATCAATACAGTTCCAAACTACCTACTATTGAATGTCCACTGAATTACACCAACAGAAATTCCCAATAAAAAAAGGCCAATTAATTATCTGCTGGGCATTACTTCCCGATGGAGCACCAAGGAATGCCTCCTTTTTCTATATCCAGCACGTTAATTCTTTAACTATAAAAAATATGTAAGTTACTATTAGTTGAACATTACTGGTACTTAACAATTATTCTCTTACGTTAATAAATTCCATCAATGACTTCTGTATTGCTGTAATTAGGATTACTCCGATTTAACGTGTCTCCTCACCGCTGTTATTAAAATATTCATCTCTGCGGCGGTCCACACTGTTCCTGTATTGTTCCGCTGCTTTAAAAACATTAAAAATTTGGATGTACTATAAATTGTAAATATAGTACTCACGAATTTCTGACTCAATTGGAAATATAACAGTTCACACGAATAATATTAAAATTTTCGTTTAGGTGAAAAACTGTTGAAAGTTTATCACAAACATGTCCTAATGATAATTTAGCGTATGGACATTGCATCACAGTAGTCTGACGCCGACCAAAATTTCCAGCAGGTTGTAATTTCAAACATGGCCTTCGAACACCGGTCGTGGACGGTCGAGAATTGTAGAACAGTGTGAGTTGTACGATAAGAATATACGTGTTGAAAATTTTGGTCTTAGGTGGACGGTCGCGAACGGTCGGTCCTGGTCGATCAGTGTGATTCCTGGCTAAGTCTTGAAAAATACAAAATACCACATAATAAAATAAATGTGACTATACTCTGGTGTATCTATGAAATACTCGTCCAGTGAATAGTATGCTTCTTTGAAAAGTGTGTTTTTCAGTTCAGTTTTCAGCTTCCTAATGGGCTGTGTCCTCAATTATTGAGGTAATCTATGTTCCTTAATCAACGTTTTTGAAATATGGATATCTTCTTAACATCAGTAGAAAGTCCCCCAGGAAATTATACCATATCTAATGTGACTTCGTACATATGCATAATATGCCTATAATAAGTCCGTGGATAACAAGTCTGTAGATATATTTTGCGAAATTAGTTTCAAAGCATAGCTTGGTAGCTTTTTCAAAAGTTCACTAATCTTACTCTTCCAATCTAGCTTCGAATCAAACGTGATACCAAGAAAATAAAGTATTGATACAGTATTTGAGGAAGTTGTGCCATGGTTGAAGCTGACAAAATTATCATTTTGTCTTTTATTCAGACGAAGTTCCCGAAATCTGTGGTGGTGGCATATTTTATGTGTTCTTTAAGAAATTACTACCTACGTTCCCGACCAACTCAAAAAACTTATGCATTATTTCCTTGAGCAACTCAGGTAGAAAACAAATTTTTTCAGTGTAGAATTAACAAAAAAATATGTTGACGTCATCGGCGGAGGTGTAAAAATTTCGGCGAGACTTGTGACGTAGAAAACAACGCGTTTGCCATACTTCTACAGTGCGGCTTTTTTGTAGTCCCTCCCCCCTGTTAACTTTCGAACGGTTCAACGTACAAACATAAAAAAAAACCGTTTGGAGGGTTTCACCGATACTACCTTTTGAAACAAAAAATATGGTGATTGCTTGACAAGGGGCGCGGGGGGGGGGATTTCAACTTAAAATTTTTAAATGGCATGGGGGGTCAAGTGTCACATCGTCGAAAAGAGAATTCAATTCTCTTCACAACCATCTAAATATTTTTTAATTTTGTTGAGAATTTTTTTTCCAATTTCGATTTTTATGCCTTTCGAAATTTTTGAATTGATGTGCCCCCAGCGCCATCTGTCGAGTAATTGCAATGTTTCTTCTCTTAAAGAGTAGTATCAGAAATACCCTCCAAAATATTTTTGGTTTCATTATTCCACAACAAACCGTTCAAATTTATCGAGGTATAAGTAGTTTTCAGATCCGCTTTCATATTTGATATTTCGAATTTTAATTGCAAAAAAAATATCAACGATTTTAAAAAAAAATTAAATGGTTGTGAATTGAATTCTCTTTTCAACGATGTGACACTTGACCCCCATGCCATTTAAAAATTTTGAGTTGACCCGCGACCCCTGTCGAGCAATCACCATATTTTTTGTATCAAAAAGTAGTATCGGTGAAACCCTCCGAAGGGTTTTTTTTTTCAAATCTGTACGTCGAACCGTTCAAAAGTTAACAGGGGGGGGGGCTAAAAAAAAGCCGCACTGTATATTGTTTTCGGCTCAGTTATTAACAAAAGTATGAATAAATAATTTGTTGAACTTGGAAATGGTCACGAAATCGTAATTTTGCGACTCTTTTGCATTTTTTCTCTACAAAATAACCAGATCTTGTGCAAAGGCTCAAATTTTTATTGTTCCATTAAGCACTGAAATACAACTCTTAAGTTTGCATTATTTTTCAATTTTTTCACATTTTGCTAAAGTAATTGGTCTATTACCTTTTGGTCCGTAATGTTCTGTTAATCTGTATGTATATAGTTTCACATTGTCAATTATTTTCCTTTTTGTGAATCAGCTACCTCCCTGTCTTCTGGTATTTTATCTCTCCCTTTCAAGTAATGTTATGTATTAAGACGAATATCTTTAAACCTATTTTCGTCGTGATCTTGTCTTGAAGCACACGCTTCAGCAGTCTTCTCCATGCCAAGGAAGGTGGTCAGAATCATTGCTGGATTGCCTTATAGAGATGATTGTAGGGGTGCCTTCAAATATTTTAAGATACTAAACCTGCCATGTACTTACATACTGCAATGTCTTATGCAAATAATAGACCGTCAGATAACGACAGATTTTGCTGACTCATTTTCTCTCTTCTGGGATTTTAACTATAATAAAACGCTATTCCGTTGAAATAGAGTTTCATCACAGCTGATACTATCAATTGTTAGGCCGAGCGGTGCCTTTTTCAATATTTTATAGGAGCGTTTATATAGGAACACATCAGGAAAATTATACATTTACTTACCTATCAAATCTCATCTCCGGCAGCCATCAGGAAGCTGCTAGCAGCTTTGCACACACACTAGTTTTAATTATTTAAGTTACTTTATTTATTATTATTTTCAACACTTTTCTGGATTTCAATCTATTCAAATACTTCTCAAATTGTTAATCAATATTAACTAGGCCGAAGGCCCAGGTGGAAGATTAAATTTAACTAAATAAAACAAAGAAATAGGCCAAAAACATTTATTGTGCCGAAAGAAAAAAAATAGAACGCCGGAATAACTAAGAAGTTATAAATTTATAAGTTATTAAATCAACCCAATTAAAAACCAGTGAATTGAATAAAATTTTATGACATTTACGTTTTTAAACTACTCAAAAAGATATAATTCTTACTAAAGTATTGAACTGATATTTTGAAACAGATCATTCACCAGAAAAGGTCACGTTGCTAACAAACATCTACACTCTCAAGATTTAAAACAGGACTGCCGTTTAGAAGCATAAAATATATGTCCTTCAAGTTAGCTTGGGTTTCGAAATCGTTTAGGCAGTAAATATAAGGGTTGTTCGAAAATTAAATAGTGAATTGAATTTCTTTATCGGTTTCTTCTACAATCGGCTTATGCATTAAATATTTTATAACTCAGATATTCCGACGTTACGAGAAAAAAAACATAATGCAAATTTGTCGCATTATGAAAAAAAACTCTTTATATCTAAACAATTGATCTTATTTTTACTTATTCTATGTCATGGACCTTTCTGTAACACTCGGTTATGTTTTGAATCAATTCTATTAACGGAAATATGACGTTGATTTCATAATGAAAACTGATTATTGGACAAAAAATATTTGGTTCGAATTTATAAATACCCCTCGTAAAACTCTCGAAACTGTGTTGGAACGATTTTTATAGCAACCATATGGGCGAAGGTTTTGGTGCCCTTCTCGGTATCGTAAACTAAATGCTGAATTTAATGGCTTCCGGATGTAGATTCAATGGTTGTCCTCTTCGAGAACTTTTAATGAATTTCAAGATTACGTTTTGTTACATAACCACTGGAAGTTATGTCAGTGTTGAGACCAAAAAATGAAAATTCAGCGATCGGACGTATGCTAGGCATATAGAAAATTCATTTTGCTTTTGCAGAAAAAATTTGTTTTTTTTTTTTTTCATTTTCTCGTTTATGGCATTTTAACACATGAATAGGTATAACAATCTAATAGTGAAAAACCATGCCATAAGGTTTGCACGTGCCTAAAGGGTTGAAATAGGGGCGCGATCTTGTGAAAAAATAGTTGGTTGCTGATGCATTTTCTCGCTTATGGCAATCAACAGAATGAAATTTAATATCGTTAGAAACCCGAAAAAAATTTCCCATAAGCCGGTCAGCTGTTGAAGTATATTTTCCTGACGGAAAATTTCGTGAAAATTGTTTTCGTTTTCCGGCACACTTTCTCGTTTATGGCATTTGAACCATATGATTCTGTTGATGGATAAACATCATAATAAAATTCCCATAAGCTTTGCATGTACCTCAAGAAAAGCCATAAGTTGTAAAGTTGTAGGAAAATTTGTGGAATTTTTTTCATTTTCTCGTTGATGGGAATTGGCATGTGAGGAGAAAATAGTATTTCAAGACCAGAAAAAAAAAGCCATAAGTCGGAAACATGATACCGATGTTTTATAGAGTGTGGCCCATTTAAAATGGAAGCACCCTTATAAATCATACTTTTTTCAACCGATTGGAATGCTTTTTTCATTAAGTAGATAATCAAAAAGTCCACTGGGACACCAAATTTCATGAATAAATCTTCATTTTCAGGGCCAACTATTCTTTTTTTTTGAGGTAAAAAACTGAAAAGTTTATTAGCAACTTTTTGAAAAGAAATCAGACTACACCACTGGAATTGTGACATGTTCAAATGGTTAATTTTGGAATTTTGTTGGAATTCGTCCATCGATAAAAAGTTATGAGAGAATTAAATTTAAAAAATAAGCCGGTTAAATCAACCCACCATTTCAATTTCTACTCTTATCCAAAATTCAGAATACACCACTGGATTCAGGGAGTCTCAAAATATCACTGATTAGAATTTCATCAAAATCTATTGATAAATAATAATGAAAAATCATTAAATAAAATGATATTTTCATGAAATTCCATCAACATATTTTTCAAATTTTGTTATCCTGTAATTTTCTTATTTATGAATCGATGTTGATGAAATTCTGACCAGTGATATTTCGAGACTTCTTGGTGTATTCCAAATTTTGAAAAGAGTTCTGAAATTGAATTGGTGGGTTGATTAACCGGCATATTTTTAAAATTTAATTTTTTAAATTTTTATAATTTTCTATTGATGGACTTTCAACAAGAACTATTTAAAAATGTCGCGAATCCAGTGGATTGGTGTGATTTTTTCTAAAAAGTTATTTTAGATTTTTAATCTTGAAAAATGAGAACAGTTGGCCCAGAAAATGAAGAATTACTCATTAAATTTGGTGTTCTGATGGACTTTTTGAATGTCTACCTATTGAAAAAAAATCATTCCAATCGATTGAAAAATTAAAGTTTGATATGAGTGCTTCCATTTTAAATGGGTCACACTTCATAAATAAATACAATTATTTGAAAATTCTTCTGCGATAAATTAATAAAGATAAAATTGCTCATTTCTTCCTCCATGGGATTTGGCATATGCATAATATAGTAGTAGTATAATATTGGAACCAAATAATTAATTTTTTTAAATAATTTTTTATAGAGTGAAAAAAAATAGTTATGGGCATTATTGTGACAAACTGATAGGGGTTGTAAAGATAATTAAAGCAATTTTGCCTAAACCCCTATAAGTTAAATATCTTAACTGCGTAATTCCCCCACGCCTACTGGCTTGCTGTGTCATAATCGGATGATCATTCGAATTTGAATACGGAACATCAGATTTTTAAAATAATGTGATTATGCCCATTACCTGTTTATTGTGACTATGTGACACGAAGTGTCGAATAAAAGTTCACAAAAAAGTAAACACAGCAAGCCAGTGTGCGCAGGAATATAATAAACACTGGTTCGTTTCCCCACCACCTTAGAGGCAGAGCTTCCGGTACGTGTTTTTTCATAGTGGCTTCCCTCCAGGCCTAGTTCACCTTTTAGAAGTAAAAGTTCCAGAATAATAAATTGCTTCTATGTCTAAATGAATTTCCAGATTGGAAGCAGTTCTGGACCATAGGTTGAACTCGATTTGCAGTGTCTTCGGTACAATTCAAATGGTGAACAGAAGGAAATGTAATATTATGTAACCATATCATACTGGAAATGTGTGCACAAGTCTCTCATGTACTAGCACTGGACTTCCAAGTACCGTTGTGACATAAGATGGGCTGATCTTCTAGATTAGATTATCATTCTCGGTTTCTCTGAAAACTACCCATAACATAGGTTCCTTGGAATTTCTGAAAATATTTGAAACTCCAAAAAATTCTGTTCTTCAATGGATTGGTGAATCTCAAGGGTTTTCAACTGAGTTCCTGCTCCATTAAAAAAATTGGGTGAATGACTGTCACCTTGAGGGGGTTGCAGGAGAAGTGATTTTCTTATGTCACAGTGTGTCTTTTCGAAAACATAACTCGACGTTTTTCTTAAAAAATAATAACGTAGAAAATTAATGTATCCGTTACTTCAGGACCTCACTGTATAAAACATCGTAATCATGTTTCCGACTTATGGCTTTTTTTTATAGTCTTGAAATCAGTTTTTCTTCCTACATGCCAATTCCCATAAACGAAAATGAACAAAATTTCCTGTGTTTTTCTGCAAGTTTTCCAGTTTCATATGGTATGATAAGCACGAACTAGACTTATGGCTTTTTATATGATAGACTTTTACATTAATTAATTTCTATTGCACATTATTTCGTTCACGAGAAAGTTTGCCGGAAAACGAAAAAAAATTTCACAAAATTTTCCGTCCGGAAAATATACTTCAACAGCTGGCCGGTTTATGGGAAATTTTTTTCGGGTTCCAAACTATATTAAATTTAATTCTGTTGATTGCCATAAGCGAGAAAATGCATCAGCAACCAACTATTTTTTTACAAGTTCGCGCCCCTATTTCAACCCTTTAAGCACGTGCAAATCTTATGGCTTTGGTTCATCACTATTAGATTGTTATACCTATTCATGTGTTAAAATGCCATAAACGAGAAAATGAAAAAAAAAAAACAATTTTTTTCTGCAAAAGGAAAATGAATTTTCTATATGCCTAGCACACGTCCGATCGCTGAATTTTCATTTTTTGGACTCAATCAACACTGACATAATTTCCAGTGGTTAAAATTCCAGAAGAGAGAAAATGAGTCAGCAAAATCTGTCGTTATCTGACGGTCTATAAAAGCAAACGTTCAAAACTATAGGACAAATGAAAGTTCACATTCATACACAACGCGAAACACAAACAAAAAACAAATCAACACTATTTGAGAAATGGGACTAGCTATTATGCAATCAAGTTCTTCAATGTTCTACCACACGATGTCCAAGTTCTCGAGTGTGTTCCTGGCTGATACATTGATTAATGTATCGTATACGTATTGCTGATTGTTAAATTTTGTTGTGCAAGTGTTTTTAACGACAAAGATTGTTTATCTTTTGTTATTTATATTATTATTACATTTTTTGTTTTATTTTATTATTGACTTGTCAAAGCCCTATTGTGTAATATGACCAATAAAGATCTATCTATCTATCTTATACTATTTATCTCAATTTACTAGTCAAAGTTCTTCTCTCCTGATTCTCTTTCTTCTTTTGTATTATTGTTTTCTGGATTGAATTTTGAGCTTTCGATAATTCCTTGAAATGTCCTCTTCTCCGCTCCATTCTTTAGTTTTTCAGTTTAGAACTGCTTTTTGTCATTGTATACAGAAAAAAATTATTTCCGATTGTTCTTCGATTTATTGCAAGATTCCATACTTTGCTTACACCAAGAAACAACAAGAGTTGTAAATCTTTCGTGCAGTTGAAGTCAAAATTAACTCACTATCTATTCTCATTCAAACTCCTCGAGTTTAGGAGCATGCGAATATATTATACTGTTATTCCTTCAGTAAACTAATATACAATCAGATAAACGGATTCGTAGTAAATCGAAGTACTCTCCAACCAGTTGCTGGATACTAATAAACCAGTTGGTGACTGCTAATAAACCATCTCAAGATTAATTGACGAAGGTGTAAGGTGGTCATGAACATGGGATACATTAGAGATAATTCAGGTTTATTGAACATCCTACATGGGTAGAGAGATTTCAATTATTGAGAGTAATGTAAAACACGATATTCGAAGAACGCTCGAGGTTATCTACAAGGAAAATCTAAAATATCGAAATTTTCAACGATTTTATTTCGAACGTCAGTTTTTTAGCTTGCCAAAAGTCGTCTTACTCTCAACAGACTACGAAGAAAATCGTTAAATCTTCTAAAACCTGTATTCATGAACACATTGAAATGCATTTTTTCTATTGCTGTCGGAATTTTCGTATTTGAATTCCAAAACAAAAATGTGAATAACTATAAAAATAAGAACAAAAGTATTGAATGTCTCAAAAAATTGTGTTATTCAATTAATATTACTTAATTTTTTATTCATATTCAAAGAAAAATACAAATGAAATCAACGTGTTACTTGTTGCCTCAGTTTGTCAATTTTTTATAGATAAAACTTGTGAAGGAATGAATATATACTTCGCAAAAATCTTTGAAGTTTGTTGACAAACTGAAAATCTTGTAAAATTTGTTGATAACAAAAAGTTGGCCATTGAACCTTTTGTTGGATGGATATGTAAAATATTTATTAATCGACGTGAACAATGGTGGATATAGTGGAATTGGGAAACATTATTTAGTTTTTAAAAATACCTGTGATTAGCTATTTGTTAATAATTGCTACAGAATAAATGAGTGTTTTCATCTAACCTCCAGAAGTCAACCTGATATGGAAGGGGAAAAGAGTTCAAGAAAAATTCGTTTTCACTGTTTGACTTGCTGTTTGACCCTAAGTTGGAAGAATATATTGACCTCATATTTTTAAAGGAAATATTTGACTTGAAAATAAAATGTATTTTTGTTGAGTAAGAAACCATTATCATTTGGTAATTTCGTTTTGAGGACTTCAATTCGTCACTCTATAAAACATAAGACATGAAATCAAACAGGTGGAGAGGGGTTCGGACCAATAATAATTTTATAAAAAAAAATCCGTTTCATTTTTCTAAAAACTGTACCAATTGTCCTTTTGTTACAACAGTAGAATATTTGTTATTGCATTTGCAATTGACAATATTTTTATTAGTAGGTGACGATGTTAGGAGTCGAGAGGGGTTAGAATGTTGATATTCATTTTCTCTACGACAATTGTATTCTACGTTCATTACATATTGATTTTTAATTGAAGAATAAAGATGATTCCAAGACACCGTGGATCCTAACTCATTATTCAACGGCACTCGGCCAATCACAGGTTCAGAATTTTCAGAATCCACGGGAACTGAGAGGTCTAACAAACAAATTTCTCAAGAAGGCTTTGCTTGTTTGAACTTTTGTCACAGCATGGCATCAGATTGACTATTTTCTTAGTTTTAACCCGCGAGGGACCGCGCCACTTGAAACATAATCGTGGACCGCGTGGGGTAGTAATCTACCCCAGTAGTTTTTGTTCTATTTCGGGGCTTTTAGGTGAAAAAAAAGTGGTGTACGACGTGAAATTGTTTAATTATAACAACAATAATAATAAAAGAAACGTAATTTGAGTAAAATAAATAATAAATTCTAAAAAATGAAAAATCTCCATGACACTTTTCTTACTCATAACATTTATTACAGACTAACTTTATATGCTCATTACATGCTCTGTTTAACATCTACAACATTTTTTATTTGTTTTTTTGTCGTTCTTCCGTGGACAATATGAGCATCTTCCTACTTTTGCAGGCTCCTCGTTTTCAGGTTGAATTATGTTTTGTACAGCAACAAATTTAGATATAGACGTTTTCAACTCTCTGGGCAAATGAGCTAGAGTTATTCTATATTTCAACATTCCATCTACTAATTGCAAAGCCAAAGTTTTCAGAAATAATCGTCGACGTTGACGGATCTTGGAGTTTTCATGAAAAATAATTTGGCCATTGATTCCGGCAATATCTAACATAGCGTAAAAAATTCTCAATGGCCATCGACAGCATGTTCTTGCTACCGAATAGGTTGCTTTCATTTCGTCCACTACATCTACTCCAGCTTTGGTTTTATTGTAGTGGGTAATAATTTCTGTTTTTTTCTTAGATCCACTTGATTCATCAATGGCATTTCCTTGGTGGAAATTGGACAATAACAAGACAATTCTACCTTTCTTTGGCACATATGAAACCAGGGTTGCATTACTTTCACCAAATCCAAAAAGAGATGAATATTCTTCTCTCTTTCTTATGAACTGAGGTGGTACTTCTCTTTTATTTTTACGCATAGTACCAACCGCTGTTAGACCATAGTTATTGAACAAGTCTTGAAATAATGGAACACTAGTAAACCAGTTGTCCATAGTAATATTACGCCCGGTATTTCTAATTGGAGTAACTAACCGTTTGACCAAACTCTCCGAAGAATTACATAAGTTGAAAGGGCCTTCTGGTTGTTTTCCAGTGTAAATTTCAAGGTTATGTGTATAGAAAACTTTTGAGTCAACAACTGCGAAAATTTTTATTCCATACTTCGCCGGCTTATTTTTTATGTACTGGCGGAATCCACATCTGCCTCGAAATGATTCCAACATTTCATCGATGGTCACCACATCACCAACTACATATTGTTGTTGACACTTTGCATTGAAATATTCAAATATTTCTCTAATTGGAGCTAAACGATCAACCTGCTTTCTTGTTTCACGCGTTTCAACATCATCAAACCGAATACATTCCAATAAAAATTTGAAACGATTACGACTCATAACACATGGAAATATTTCTACACCAGTTCCATCTTTAGACCACAAATCTTCTGTATTCAAATGTGAGGATCTAAGAACACCGCCCATAAACAGAAGTCCAATTAGAGCTTTCAACTCTATGATATTTGTGGCCAAGGCATCTCTTTCACGTGAAATATTTGATTTCTTCTGCTGTATATATTTGTTGGTGTAACTGATAATTTTTGATAGTACATCGTCTGAAAAGTTTTTAGAGGCGTGGTTGCGTCCTTTGCATTCCTTGCTACACCTGGTATAAATCTGATTATATTATTTTTATTTGCTCGACGAAAATTTCTTGGTGGTATTCTTTTCCAGTTTGTGCCATCTTTACCTGCAAGGAATGAACCTTCATAAGTAAGAGGATAACTCATGAAACTGATTTTTTGTGCTGATTTAGTATGGACACATTGTGATGAAACGACCCGAATGGATAGATATGAAAAGATTTATGCACGAAAGATGTGACATTGATACAAGTAATAATGTAGATTACTAACCTTTATACATACGTAGTTGGGCTAATGGTAACTCGTCCTCTGAACTGAAATCACTATTATTATTATTATCTGAAGCTTCTTCTATTTCCATTTCCATTTCAGATCCTTCATATTCTCTGTCATCAAATTTTTCATTTTCATCGTCAGACTCCCATCCATAATCGCTTTCATTATGTTCCTGGGCTTCATCATCTGAAGGCAATTCCCATAATGCGTGAAGCTGTTCTTGCTCTACTTTATAACTCATTTTTCGTCTCTTATACATATTTAAACTCCTCACTTCAGAAAATTTTGAACTACAAGAATGACCGCGTGGGGTATAAATACACCCCAGGAACAAATAATCAACTGTTCACTACGATGTCAGCAGAACTAATGAAACGACACATGGATAGACATATTCACTGATCATATTTAGCAACTGAGCAGGCGCGATTTTCCAGTGCCGTGCTGATTTGAGGAATTATTTGTAATTTAATATCGCCTGGGACATTTTCTACCCCGCGCGGTCCCTCGCGGGTTAACTTTGATCTGTGTGACAAGTACCTAATATAAAAATGAATAGATCGAATATATTAATGAAGCTCCTGATGAAATCTATCTTGCAACAAAGGTATGTCAAACAATTTTTACTTGAACGTTCCACACTCTCTCAGTTCTTGGTCAGAGTTTCTCTAGTAGGTATTTCATTCACAAATTTTCGAGTGCCTGTTATAGCTCAGTTGGTAGAAGCGTGTACATGAAGTTAATGTATAGAAGGTAGTTATATAGGCGCGAGTTCGAATCCCACTCTTGGAAGTTTTTTTAAAAATTATTTTCAATTAAGGCATTTATTCATTCATGAATGAACACCGATTATTCATGTATAATTGTTATTCTGCCTTATATTACTTTATAATATATATTTATTTTCATAAATAATATTTAGATTTCATTAAAACTCTGACTGTCGTATAGTCGTAGAGAAATTATAGTCTTCTACTCGCGTATAATAGCTATTATTTTTATTCTCGAGAATAATAGCTATCATTATACGCTCGTTGAAGAATATACTATTATTTTCAAACGATACCTACCTACCTAAATTCAAACTGACAAAGAAAATTTTCCTCCCATACTAAATTATCAATAGAAAAACATTGTCAGATCACTACAACTTCTAAAATTTTATTCGAAGTAAAATGTAAAGGTGGAACAGAAACAAATTTAAGCTATCCATAAAAAATAAAAGATAGTTTGAATATAATGAAATTTTTTATATAACAAAATCAGCAACTCCTCGGCAGCTGTTGGACAAAAGGTTTCAATTATAGACTTACATGCTTATAGTAATCGTGATTTTCATTTTTATATTATCACACAACATCTCCTGAAGTCGATAAACAAGTGATTAAACAAACAAACATTTGTTCAGGCGTTTTCATCCAACCATACAAACATTCCATACAAACAACACAAAAAACAAATGTTGGCCGTAAAACCCATCATCATCAGCTATCTTCAGACGTCATAACATTGGAAATGACTTTAGTTTGAAAATAGAACAGACTTGAATTTTATCAATCGGTCTTATGGAAACCAAAAACGTACTACTAGGTAGTTCAAAATAGTTATTTATGTATCAAGGGCGTAAACTAGGCGTTTATGGCCTGCGGCGTGGTTGATCACACGCCGAAGGCCTCAAACGCATTTTACGCACGTGATACATCCAAAATTTTATGCACTAGCGGTTTTATAGCGCGAATCACAAATACAGACTTGAATTGCAATGGTCTACACGTTTCATACGTTATGCATACAATAATTAAGGGTAACATAATATGAGGAATGTGAAACTATAGTAGCTGAGTGCTATATTGGAGAATCTATTTCAAATAAATAGATCATCACCGAAAAAATTGCCAACGATTATGAACAAATGTAAGAAAGAGTATTGCTCTATTGAACTGAAATGATTCTAATTCGTGTTAGGAATTGCATGAAATGATGTGTGAGTATAGACAATTTGAGAATTTTGTCTACTTCACGGCCCGCCGGGCCATAATGCGCCCACGGGCGGTAAAGTGCCACTTTACGCCCGGCGAACCGGGCGGTAAAGTGTACTTTACCGCCAGCTAGTGCATGAATAATTTTATGAAAAATCATCTGAAGGATATTTTGATCATTTGCAAATATTTTAGGGGGTTCATGGCTCTCTAGATCGAAAAATAAAAAGACCGTTCAGAAAATTGAAATATATAGCTTGGCGTATACAGAGCGTTCTATTTAAAAATGTATTTCCAGAAAAATAAGATCTTGAAAATCAATGTTCGAAATTCTTAAAAAATTGCTCAAAAATAAGGGAGACGGAGGTGGGTGTATCACGAATTTGTGTCACACCATATATTCATACAGAGTAGCAGTTGTTATGGACCCTTTTTTAAATGTTGAAAAAATATCGCGAGAACGAATGTAAAAAGGGCATAGAGAGGTGTTGATATGAACCTGTGAGAGTGTTTCGATTCAAGATAAAAGACAGAAGGAACAAATACTGACAGATGGAAATATAACACTATAAATAGAGATAAAAATATAATATAAATAGATAGAATATAATATAAATATAAATAGAGATAATAATTATAAAACACTATGATCAAAGTAGTATTGAGTTAATTATTAAAATTATTAACAGCTAAAATAGTGGTAGTTGTTTGATTGGACATGTTTTTTTTTAACATATGATTTAAATATTGTTTACATACTCGACATAGTTTATACCTTACAGTCAACTAAAAACAACAAAATACACTAGTAAGTGCTACATACATTTATACACACGTGTCCGTATACACTTATCCATGATAGGTATGCAAGTATTTTGATATTTGATGTTAGAAGCCAATATGTTAATTTATTTTTGAAATTTTTAATGTAAATTTCCATTTTTAAATGTATTGGTAAATGATTGTATAAATTCTGTCCCACATATATGAAACATCGCTGTCCAATAGACCTTTGAGTCTAAGGGAGAACTACATTTGAATTTTCTAGAAATCTTTTTGGATAAGTATGTGTTACATTCATGTTTATCAGATTATTTTTTACTATATCGATCAGGGCAGTTTTGAAGAACAGTTGTCTGATATTCAGTGATTTGGAATTTTGGAAAAGCAGGTTCGATGAAAATTGTTGGTTAAAATTTAATATTATTTTGGTGAATTTTTTCTGTATTATTTCCAAGGGTTTTATATCATTATAAAATGCACCACTCCATGCGATTATGCCATAATTTAGAAGTGATTGGACCAAACTGAAATACATGATTTTAGGATTTTTTCCATCTAGTATGCGGGTCATTTGTTTGAACAGATACAATAACGGTCTCATATTTTTGGTCAAATTCTGAAGTTGAAGATCCCATTGTAGGTTGTTATCAATAATGATGCCTAGGTAATTTGTGCTGGTTGTAGTCTGGATCTGATATGTATTATTTCTAAAAGGTAGATGTAAGTCTAAGTGAACGATATTTGGGATTCCATTTTTATAATTTGAAAAAGGTAGATAGACAGTTTTATTTATATTGATGGTGAGAAGATTTTCATCGAACCATTTTGTTATTATTTCCAAGTCTTGTTTCAGCTTGATTTCTACTTCCTCCCATGAGTTACCATCTAAAAAAAGCACGTTATCGTAGGCAAATGAAATTATCGCCATGGCAATTCAACGTTAAGAGTTCATTCATATAAATTAGAAATAAAATGGGGCCTAATAGTGTTCCTTGTGGAATTCCAAAAGTTACCTCTCTCTGATTACTAATCTTGTTATCAATTTTTGTCACTGTACCAATGTATCTAAAATTGTTAAATTGATATGAGTTAAAGTGGGTGCTTACCACGGTTTTTGATTATCAACAGAAAAATTTCAACCAATCATAGAAAGCGTATTTCAGAATGACTGGATTTGTCCGTAGAATATATCTAACAGAAGTCGTCACTTTTGGATGGTAAGGTCAGACACGTTTTTCCGATTTTGAGGATTGATGAGCTCCAGTCGGTCCGCTTCCTTTGTCGTCACATCAAAGTGAAGTAATAGTGTAATCTACGAAGCTTCTAACTTTCAACTCCCAAAGTGCTGAAATTGCCAGTTTAATTAGATACTACGAAATTAATTATCGACCATTGAATTTCCAATATGGCCGATATAATTAAGAAAAAGCCGCCCAACTTTTAATTCGGAAACTTTTTGATTGCATTGATCCATTTTAATTTGATGTATTCCTAAAAAACTACCAGCCGAATTGTCAATCTGGAACTTTTGTCAGATAAAGTGTAATATTCGATTCAATTCCATATCGAGAGTCGTATTATTCCAATAGTTATTGTCGACAGAGCATATATATATATTGAAAAATGAATTAATTATTTCTGCATGATGAATAGGATGAAGCCGTGCGGATGATAGTTCCCAAGTTTTTAACATCCAATGACTGTCACAATGAATATAAATTTTCCCTTCAATTGGATAAAATACATTATTTCGATGAAAATGCCATATAACTGATGTATTCTCGTGTCGAATTTCCAATAAATTCAACAAAATTATTTACAAAAATTGTTCAGTTTATTGTATTAATGAAATACCACTTCGAGAAATAAAAATGGTTTTGTAAACACTCAATTAAGTTCATTTTATATTCATGCAACCTATTATTGAATGATTTTTTTATATTTTTGTTGGAAAAATATATGTCAACAGTTTATATTGTAAGGGTATGAAGAAAACAACAATTACAAGGAGGCATAAGATGTCCGGAGGACTGCTCATTGCTAATATCCTATACAATAGAAAAAGTTGGGTCGAAAATCTATCAGAAAACAACTACTTTCCTGGCTAATGCCACGACGAACATTGAATTACATCTGATGAAATTTCCGTGCAGAGTTCCTACAAGGTTATCTCTGCAATTGCTTGTTGCATGGGAAACATTCGGACCACCTGTATATCGATTTCGGGGTGTTGCCCCTCATCAGTATAGGGTAGGTCTAGCAGTCAATAACTAATAACTGCAACGAATGAATCGACAACCCATTTAAAGACCGAAACTGAGATCGCGCCCGCACAGTGGATAACTCCAAATTGCGAGCGCCGGCCGCCCAACTAAGCAATACCCATGAACCACGATCGTCAAGACCGTAATAAAACGGAGAAGAAAACTGTAGTTCACAATGAGCTTATGACATGAGGCATAAGATGTCCGGAGGCCTGCTCATTGCTAATATCCTATACAATAGGAAAAGTTGGATCGAAAATCCATCAGAAAACAATTACTTTCTTTGCTAATGCCTCGACGAACATTGAATTACATCTGATGAAATTTTCGTGCAGACTTCCTACAAGGTTATCTCTGCAATTGCTTGTTGCATGGGAATGTTCATCGAAACATTCGGACCACCTATATATCGATTTCGGGGTGTTGCCCCTCATCAGTAAAGGGTAGGTCTAGCAGTCAATAACTAATGACTGCAACGAATGAATCGACAACCAAACCCATTTAAAGACCGAAAATGAGATCGGGCCCGCACAGTGGATAACTCCAAATTGCGAGCGCCATCCCAGCGCCGGCCGCCCAACTAAGCAATACCCATGAACCACGATCGTCAAGACCGTAATAAAACGGAGAAGAAAACTGTATTTCACAATGAGCTTATGACATGGGGCATAAGATGTCCGGAGGACTGCTCATTGCTAATATCCTATACAATAGGAAAAGTTGGGTTGAAAATATTATTATATTATAATATTAGCAATGAGCAGTCCTCCGGACATCTTATGCCTCATGTCATAAGCTCATTGTGAACTACAGTTTTCTTCTCCGTTTTATTACGGTCTTAACAATTACAATATTATAAAGAGAAACATTCTCAATTGAAAATTGAATCAATACATGACTCCTCTGGAAATGAAAAAACCCTACGTTAAATTAGAAGTTACTTTTTTGTAATATCTAACAGAAAACAACTACTTCCCCGGCTAAAGCCACGCTGGACATTGAACTACATGATAGATATTTAGAAAGCCCTATATAACTTGAGAGAAAAAATCTGATTTTTTCTCATTGGGTAACATAATATCAAAAAAAAGAGGAAACCGATTGCTTTAATTCAGAACCGTAAAATTACAATTCTCTACTACTTTCGAGTTCCGAGATATTCCCTACCCTAATCTTCGTGGGACACCCTGTACATAAAAATTTGTGTCAATATTCGAGATCACCATTGACACCAGGTGGCGCTCCAAAAGTCCGGGAAAACAAAGCAAATGTCATTTACATTCTTGACAGTTGACGACTTTTTGATATTATTTTTAATTATTGAATTTTACTTCTACCTCAACTTTGGAGTGTTTTTTTTATAAATGCCTGTTGTGAAAATTCATTTGGCTGCAATTTTTCAGTAGTGTTTGAACGAAAAATGGCCCGTGATCCTGAAACTTCAACAGCGTCTAACCTTGATTGGCCTTGACAAGTTTTGAAGTTAAAAAACACAATTACAATTATAAAATCCTGTATTACTTCATTTATTCCTCTATTTAGTTGCCTCAGTGGACTCGTTTCTGCAATTTTTTGAGAAGGAACGACAATTTTTATCAATTATTTTAATGCTGTGCCTAGAAAATAAATGGATTAATTTACGCCAGTTATGAACCAAAATTCTCTCACTAGATGTGAAAACATTCAAAATAAAGAGTTCACACTGTTCACGGATGCAAATACACGTATGTTTATGAATTACTTTCTCGATTTTCAGTTTAATTCCCAATGTTTTAGCTAATTTCTGGTATCTGGGAAAAGAGTGCATTGAGACATTTGCAAACGAATAATTCTTACATTGTGGCACTGGACAATTTTTTTGGCTTACTTGTCACATCAAAGCTATGCTTCTTCCATTAAATCAAAAAAATTTAACCAAATATGGAATGAAAAAGAAATAATCACTAATTTATTAACACGTAATCTTATGGCAGAATGTTTGTTTTCACGGAGTTGTATATACAAATTTCGAAATGTAGATGTCGCCCACTCCGTGGTGACCCCGAATATTTTCTACCAAACACTATATATTTACATTTCAAGCATTGCAAATATATCAAAATGTGAATGCTCATATATTTATAAATTCGATCTATTTTATTTCGTCAAAAGATGGCGCAGCCGACGCGGTTTATTACACGCTTTAATTTTTACAGTTCTAAACTATTTGACTTTGAACAATCCAATGATTATTCAAGAAAACGATTGAAAGAATACTCTGAGAATATCTTCTGGCGGCTGCGATTTCATTCGAGAGTGTAATGAATTGCGTAGGTAGCGCGATCTCTTGACAACATAAAATAGATCGAATTTATAAATATATGGGTATTCACGTTTTTATTTGGAACGCTTGAAACGTAAATATAGTGTGTTTGATCAAAAATGAATAAATCAGAAAGCAAAATGAGAAATATTGCTCCAACTAATAAATATATTGACACGAAATTTCACATATTCGCAAAAACACTTTTTATCCAAACGGTGCCTCATAGGCATCGCCTTCTCGAAAACAAATTCAACATTCGCAAATCACCTAAAAACAATTAACTTTTTTTCCAGATCAAAACTACACGAACACCGGCAAGAAGCGGACGACGTTTTCGAGATTTCTTCGCGGCCTCAAAACGTCCCACCGAAAAGAAAAACACGGAGCCAGCTCTCCGAGGCACGGCAGGGCGGCCGCCAGGGGAGTCCCGCAGAGGGTAAGTTTTGAATTCTGAATGAAACTCATCCGAGGAGGACTTTCTGTCGGTGTCTCGTCCACAGAACTCGTCTATTCTACTTCTTTTTTGCGCTCTTCCATTCCTTATGAAAATAATTGCTGTTCTGCGGTTCGTTCGCCGCGAAGTATTCGTTTATAGGGCGGAATATTATTCAATGCCCTTTTACGGCTTTTTGTGTGATATTTTTATTCGTGTGGGTTTTGTTTTAATGCGTGTCCACGCCGAAACGTCTACCTCTTTTAATATAGATACTAACCGAGCAAACACAGTTACATCACATAGATATCGCAGCGATGTAACAATGAGATATGTCGAATAGACGTGGCTACGATGTCGTAGGGATGTTATTTTGTCCCTCTCAAGATTCATCCATGCGACGTCGCTGTAACATGTTCTGCGATGTAACAACGATGTTACTGCGATGTATACGAGATGATACCATTTTGATATCGCAGGTATGTAAACATATGTCATCACTGTGATTTACTTTTATTCCGCAGGGTTTAGGTAATACATGGGAAATAAAGCAGTGTAAAAAAGCCTTGGATGAAGAATATATATCTAAACATTTACTTCGAATAAATATAATGTAATCAAAATTAAACAATATTGTTCTATTCGGAGCATTTCTGAACAGTCAAAAATAAAAGATGCCAGAAACAATGAAGCATTATCATTCGTCTTTTATGAAGATAAGAGGAAGATGAAAATAAACGCTTTTTATTGTTTCAAGCGAAAAATGATTGGTACTTACTTCCATCTTCAGAGCTATTCCTAGAAATAGCATATTTTACCGGGTGGAAAAGGCCTAACATTCCTGGGTAACACAGAGTCCAGGAGGTAAACATAATTTTTTTCCGCAAATCGCTATTTTGAAAAAATCGCGAATAATGTTATTCACAAATAAATGGTGCTTTGGAATTTGTACTAAAATTACTTGGGTTACTATGGAAACGTATTAATGTTGAATTGTCATTGAATTTAATTGCTGGTGATCTCGAAAGTAAAATAATGAGTATTTGGGAAAGCTCAGTGTGGTTTTGATAATTTAAAGTATAATTATTATTATTATTAGTACCAATTGCACCGATCGACATATTCGGTCAATAGACCAGATTTGGTTGTCGCGACGGCGCAGCAATTCACTCCTACCTACAGACAGAAGTCAGTCGAAGTATATGCTTGATAAGAAAGCCAGCTAAACATTTTTGGTATTTGTCTTTGCCACCATTTTTTACCTTTTTCTTTGACACCACGCCGTGTATAGATGCTAACGCGGATCTTATATTATGTGACGTGTGACATAACATCCCGCAGCAGATCACAACCAGAAGATACGACCAGACGGGGCGCCACCTCCAAGCAGTTTAAGGAAGATTTTGTGTGGAACCGGTAAGTCGTTGATGCAATTGAAGTCATTATTCTTTGGTTACAAAGTTACATTCCATTATCGAACCACGAGCTCTCGATCTAAACAATGAGTGATGATGAAATTTCCATTTCTGGGACTCCTCCAGAGCTGGTTGAGGCAGTGAATACTGCTTCATTAGAATTATTACCAAAGAAATGAAGAGAAAAGTACGAAAATGCATAAAAACGTTTTATAGATTATGGCAAGAGTAAAAACACGAGTTCTCTCTCAGAAACTGTTGTAATGGCATACTTCCTAGAACTTTGTTTAAAGATGAAATCTTCAACATTATGGGCCAATTATTCATGTTGAAGTCAACCCTTGCAATTAAACACAATGTCGGGCTGAGATGTTTGTAAACAACGTCGGGTGTGTTGCTTTCAAGAAAGAGACTGAGAAGCCCTCTCTATATCTTTTATTGCTCGGAGGTTTCAATAAAGAACGTGTTTTAGATACATTTTATTTGCTTAAGAAATTCAAACGCTCGAGCTTCGTTCTCGCGTTTAAACATTCTTGCGCAAATAAAATGATATCTAAAACACTTATACAATAAATAACTATTTGGTGGAGTTAGACTGTAAGTTTTTTACCCACCCAGTTCTATCTCACTTCCACTGTATTAATGGATCGCCTTCGTTGGATTTCATACAGTGCGGTCCAAAGGTATGGAATAAATTCATTTTTAGCGTTATTATGTATTTTATGAAAAAATCCTGAAACAGGTCAATTTTTATTAGCAATTTGACAATTTACAGTATGAAAATATTACCCCCTTCTTGCACCCCCTCTGAATTATGAGCACCCCCTCAAAAATTTTAAATGAGAAGGGGGGTCGTGTGGCATCTTGTTCGAAAGGGAGTTTCATTATCTGTTCAGCAATACTAAGTTTTTCATATTTGGTGCAACCATAACGAAGAAAAATTTTTATTAAAATTTAAAAATATTGACAGTGTAAATTATGTATCCGTTGAAACAACCTGAAACAGGTCGATTTCTATTCTCAATTTGACAATTTATAGTATGAAAATATCACCCCCTTCTTGCACCCCTTCTGAATTATGAGTACCCCCTCAAAAAATTTGAATGAGAAAGGGGGTTGTGTTGCACCTTTTTCAAAAGGGATTTTCATTCTCTGTTCAGCAATACTGAGAAAATTTATTCTGAATATGTAAAATGTTGATAGACTGAAGGAAATAATGTAACATAATGTTTAGGAAGTATATTTCAATTTGTTTTACAGTTAAATTAGATGTTCAAAATGACCACCATTCACTTCTTGACAATAAGCAAGGCGATCTTGGAATTCTCGTAGAACATTTTGTAGGACCTCAGGGGTTATGTTGTTAATTTCTTCCGATATCCTAGTTTTTAAATCTGCAATATTGTCTGGTCTATTGAAATATACTTTTGATTTTAAATAACCCCATAAAAAGTAATCGAGAGGAGTCAAATCGGAGGATCTAGGCGGCCATTCAATCGTTCCACGTCTGCCAATCCACCTATTGGGAAAAACTTCTGTCAAATAATCTCGAACAATACGTGTGTAATGCGGTGGAGCTCCGTCTTGTTGATACCAAATTGATCTATCTATTCCATTTGGATCATTAACATCGGGAAAAAGTCTTTTTAATGTAGGCACTAAAAAGTTCATCAAAAAACCTAGATAAACCTCACCATTAATTGTGCCTTCAAAAAAATAGGGGCCAATAATTTTGTTTTTAATGATACCAGCCCAAACGTTCACTTTTTTGGGATATTGTGTGTGAGCCTCACACATCCAATGAGGATTTTCTCTGCTCCAATATCTACAGTTTTGTCTATTAACCGTTCCATTTAAATAAAAAGTAGCTTCATCAGAAAACACAATTTTGTTTATGAACTGCAAATCTGCTTCGATTCTATCCATCATCAGTTCACAGAATTGTTGCCTTCTATCAGGGTCATCCTCATTTAACTCCTGAACCAACTGAACTTTATAAGGATGGTATTTTTCTTTATGTAAAGCTCTCAATATCGATGATTTACTTACATCATTGTCGGCGGCAAGTTGTCTACTTGTCATATGCGGATTTTCCTCAATCGCTAACAGTACATCTAACTTTTTCTCCTCATCCAATGCATCATTTCGACCTGGTTTTTGACGAGTTTTTACATGTCCAGTTTCACGGTATTTTGTTTCTATTTTGCTAACTGTAGATTGTGATACGTGTTGACCAGGGTATTTATTATTGAACATTTCACAAACTTCCGTTTGAGTTCGTGTTTTATTACCGCATCCAAGCATAATTAAAATGTCTATTCTTTGAGTTTCGGATAAATGAGCCATAGATGAATCGAATACACACAAAAATATTTTTCAATACACCGACGTCTGCCAGCAACTCACAAATATCAAAATAACAGTAGTTTACTAGATTGACATTATATTATTTATGGGTTTTGTGAATAATTTTTTGGTGTCTTCAACGACTTTTTCCTGACTTTTTTAGCAAGACAGATAAGAAAGTATAAATTGTCAAATTTGTATTGCTGAACAGATAATGAAAATCCCTTTCGAACAAGATGCCACACGACCCCCCTTCTCATTTAAAATTTTTGAGGGGGTGCTCATAATTCAGAGGGGGTGCAAGAAGGGGGTAATATTTTCATACTGTAAATTGTCAAATTGCCAATAAAAATTGACCTGTTTCAGGATTTTTTCATAAAATACATAATAACGCTAAAAATGAATTTATTCCATACCTTTGGACCGCACTGTATAGTGCTGATCAGACCTCGGATCCTGATTCAGTTACATAAATAGTTAGCCCATCGTGTAAAAACTTGTTTTGATATCCATGTGTATCCAGGGTTGCAATCTGAGTTAGTTTGTCATTTTAGAGTCTAGAATAACCTATTTGAATAATAAAGTACATTCTTTTGGTAATTAGAAGGATTTCCGAAAGCCTATAGTATATAGTGGTAGAAGTATTATTTTTAATTCTGAGTTCAAGTATTTTAACTGTCTAGTCATTTTACATATATATTCATCTATATTTTCACACATGACTTTTCCTAGCCATTAAATTTGAAATCAACCAAAGCCAATTGAGTTTCTTTAAAATTTTATAAAATTTGAATCAGGTTAAAGCAACCAATATTTTCATAGTCATTGAGACTATCAGTGAACCAGTGCATATGGTTATCCTCGCGTATATGTAGTCATCGAACCGTCCCGGTACCTACCTATAGAAGACGACGAGAAAGATAATTCGGTAAGTAAAATCTTTGTTGTAATCGACATCACATATGAGGGTTTTTTTAGCTGAAATAATCTCCACAAAAGTGTTACTCTGTTATGTTGTTTGTCAAATGAGTGTGTTTTGGACAGAATAGAACAATAGTAATTTGTGATACAAGTTCGTAAAGTAGTACTTTTTTATATGAGCGTTTGTTGAATGAGACGAAGCCGAGCTCAACACAAAACGCGAGTACGAAAAAAAGCTCCTTATGAAAATGTATCACACAAAATTTTTTATATTGACGAATTGTAGCAATTGTCGTTTTTCAGACCATATTATTATAAAAACGTGTTTCTTTAGTTTTTCAAAACTATAATTTTTTATGTAAAATTCTTATTCCCAAAGTCCGTAACTCAAGAAACACTTGGATGGCGTAATGAAAAACAAAATGTGTTTCTCAGACCGCCAAGCCTTGCCTTTCAAACGTAGAGCAGGAAACCTTCCTTGTCGAAATAGATGTCCTGTAATTCAAATTTTTGTTGTTGGTGACATGTGCATGGGGCGCACGGTAAATAAAATTGCATTACTACTTCAAAGACGTTTACCGAATAGCAAGTTCGCAGAGGGGTGCCAGGAAATACCGGGTACACATGAGTGTGGTGTAATAAAATATGTAAATGTCCTATTTGCCCCTTTTCGGTGAAATAACTACCGATGCTGACGCAGGGACGGACTGAATTTCGATAAATCTAGATGTTCCGAAAAGTGCTGATCGGCAGAAATGGTTTAATCATTGCCTAATATCTGAAAGAATTGAAGACTAGCATTTTTTCACTGACAAAAACGCGTTTCAGAACCGAAAAATTTTATGTTTAGGCAACCATATCTGCTATATAATTTGACCAAACTTATAAAACTTCTCTGGTTCTCTCGCTTTGCAACAAATCGCATCATATCACTCGAAATTGCGTTTGGCAAATTAAAACAAAAAAGTGAGCGGGTTTTTTCCATAATTTAGTTTTGAAGATGATTATTAACATAATTAATTTCTTTCAATAGTTAAATAGTGCAATTTTATCCAGATGAATGACTTATTCTTCCTCTCAATTTCTTTGTTAATTCAGTTTCATTACTCGCGCTGACACTACTCAACTGTTCAAAAATACGTACAGTGTTCTTCAAAGAGTCAGCATCATTTGGGAAAAACCTTTATTAATAATTTGTTTTGAAAATCGACTTGGGCGTTAAGTTGTGCTTTTGGTGCTTGTCAAAAGTGACTTTTGGTACTTGTCAAAAGTAATATATTTTCAAAATAATCCATGATAATTATTATTTATCCACTTAAATGAATGTATATCCCAAATGCTTGAAGATTCTTCAACTTGGCATCAAACATATAGTTCAGGGCAGAAGTTTGGATTGCTTAATCTATTTTTATTATTAGTTCAATGGGCTTCTTTGGAAAATAACAGAAATGTTTATCAGTAATTCTCATTTTTCATTCATATTTTTTTTTTGATGTTTCATAATTGAAAGTTAGTCGCATATAAGAGCTACTAGTAAAAAACAGTGTTGTTGAAGTTACGAATTTTTCAATATTCCAGTAATTTCGTAATAATCAAAAAAATGGCACAACGTGAAAGTTGCAGTACAACGTTCAAATGCGAGATATAGGTCGAAATCGGAATAGAACCCAGGTAGCACGGTGACGTCCTAATTTGTTCAAATAATAGACCAACGGACGTCAAAAAGTGATGACTCAGAGACTCACAGCCATTGGACGTCATCAGCAGGACGTTATTCTGACGTCATTCTGACTATAAACGAAATTTTGAAGACCCACAATACCATTAGAAGAAGTCAGTCAATTGACAAATAAATGCCATCATATGAAGGACTTCCACAGTTCCTAGTTTCTGATTTTCATCAGGAAATTGATAGTTTTACGGAAGTGAAATAAAATAAATTGAATTATATATATATTATTGAATTTATCAAATTTTAAACATGAAAAAAATTACAGGATATTGTAGTACATCAAATGATAGATCTTAGAAAAAAGTTCATTATTGTGAAAGTACAACTACGAATTTGTATCCTTTTATAGGACTCGAGTTTCATAATATTACAAACACTTCATTACTTCAGAAATCCTGGGTGCTCCTACTTTATTTCTAAATCACAGTGTTTCGATGTTATTTCATTCATAAATACTAACCGGTTGCCTGGACTCTTTTTGTCGACGATTTTCGAATAACAGATAAGTAGTAGGGACGTCATTAGGACCAAGAAATACGTCAATTTGACGTCATGAAACAAGGTCTCATTGTGGTCGAGAATGTCACGTACCAAAAGTGACTCAAATAAGACGTCATTAGGATGTCATTACACTAACCTGTTCTAGGTACTTGAGAAACAACTTTTTATTCCATTAATTCATTGCACAAGGCCTGAAGGCATCGTTTTCAACATTTCTTTTTTGTTCTCCTTCGTGCATTGGAGGGTGGCTTACACCTCTGCCTGAAAGACAGAGGTATCTTTGCCCAGTGTGTAGCTGGCAGTACTCGGATTCCAGGAGAACAATCCTGAGCACGCTTCGTTTCCAGTGTTGGATCCATCTGCGTACCAGATTTTCCCCTGTGGTGTCCTTGAGCTGCGTGCCGAACCAATCAGTTTTGTCTGATATCAGCACTCTGAAATTGTTATTGAAGCAGTACCGTTTTGGAATGTGGTCCGTTCTCGTTCCCAGTATGTCCCCGATCACAATTCTAACGATGCTCATGTGTCCCGTTCCAACGTTCAAATGGGGGTGTTCTGCAGTCTGGAGGCACCAACCTAAGGTGCAAGATGCAACACCAGGTGGAGATGAGACAATTCCAGGAGTGTCTCCATGGCTGCAGTTGCTGTTGATTTAATTGCCTCAGTGATTCCACGACAGGCAAGTCTTTGCACCTTGCCTGGTATTGTTATGGCTCCTCTTTGTTGTGTCTTGAGCCACCACACCAAAGAGGTGTATGTAATGGAAGGCATGTCCACCGTGCTGTACAACCAGTGCAGCATAAGAGGCTTCAGGTCACCAATTTTGTGGTTGTTTTTTTCTAGATACTGGTTCCAGGTCAGCTTGGAGTCAAGAATTACTCCAAGATATTTGACTAACCTCTTTATTTGTATGTCCTCCCCTCGAAGTCGTATAGTCCTAGACCCTCTGTTTCTCGTTTCGGGTGAATGCTACTGTGGATGACTGGTTATCGAAATGTCCAAATAAAAATGAAGAGTGTGTGGTAAAGGAAAAATAGATTGAATTTTTTATAATTCATTACTGAATAATCACATCTCAGCTGAGATAATGATTATTCCATAGAAACTACCTAGTGAAACACTACTTTGTGGTTCAATCGTTCGTCCTTCTCTTTGGCCAATGTATCCAGATCCAGCTAGTCCTTATCTGTGCCAACGAGCAATTTCAACCTCGCGTCACAGCGTTTGTTATTCTGGGGACTTTTCTCGCCCCCACGCCTTCCGGGCATTACTTCTTCTTCTTATCGCCGAGAGATTAAAAAGACCCGAAAATTTTATACTCGGTGATTAATTGAGAGCTATTTGCATAAAATTATGATTTTCCTGTAGAGGGTGATCGGTTATTCCAGACGCGGCTCACTGAACGTCTCAAGGTATAAAAACACTCTTTGAATTATTTTTTGAAGCGTGACTATATTTTTCTTTAATTCCGTTTTGAAATACAGTTTTCTTTTATATATTTTCTGAAGATTTCTGTTAAGCCTATTACTGTTTCCCACAATATTACTTTTATTGTACTGTCTTCCTTCATTCGAACCATCCGATCAACCTAAGTTTTTGTTGTTGAGCATGTTTTCAGTTTACTTCTAGATACTTCACTTTTAATTTTGTCGAGTCTGGTCACACCTGAAATTTTCCTTATTGTTTTCATGTCAGAAATTGTAAATACATTTGCACAATTTTTTGAAAGTGCTAACTCTCCACCACAACAAACATTCGAATTCACTAATGTTATATCAAACAATCCCATCATCTCTGTCAGGCGTTTTTCTAAATATCGAAGTTTGCAATTCTTTTAAAAATTTAAAATCCAAGCTTACCAGCGGGGACGATGGCATACCTAGCTTCTACGTTCAAGACTGTACTCACATTCTAACAGCACCATTTCAGGTAATTTTCATTCTAGCACTAAGTACAGGGTGCTTTCTCAACAAATGGAAAATTTCAAAAATTTGCCCCATTTTCAAAACTGGTGCTATAACATTCAAAACTACCGACCTATAACCCTGTTATTCAACTGGGCGAAAGCATTCGAGGTGTGCTTGCACAACAGGATCTTTTCTGGTGGTAAAAATTTGATCTCCAATAATCAACACGGATTCTTAGGTATAATATCTACTTGCTTCACATAAACAGTCAGTAATTTTAATTTAATCAAAACCTCCAACTAGATACTGTTTACACTGACTTGGAAGGAATTTGACAAGTTGGATCATAATATCATCAATACTTAACTCTTGAACCTATTTCGCTCTTACCTAACTAAACGTATCCTGTTCGTAGATTACGGAGGTCACATCTTTCCAATTCGTTGCAAAAAGCGGTGCCCCCCAAGCACCTCTCTTATTCTCACTGTTCATTAATGAACTGATGTCTAAAGTCACTTCAAACTCTTTGCAGATGATTTGAAAAAGCCTCGAAACATTGTATCTGCTTAATCCTACAAAAAGATCTTGAAATCTTGCATGTTTGGTGCAAATTATTCAATCAGTTATGTGCAGATCTCGACATTTATTATCAGCCAATTGGACGAGTATAGAATCATATTAAGAAACTTTTATACGCTAGCCAAAATATTTCGGCTCAGTCTAAATGTATTCTACTATAAAAGCTTAGTCAATTGATAATGATTCAGCTGAATTCTGTTTTTTACTTTGATTTTTTATTTTTCTATGTTCAGGTGTTTTCTTATAATCAAAGTTGAATGGTTTACATGTTTATAAATATATGTTTACATGAGTCTGAATGGATATGCAGGTATGGGTGCCTATGTTTGTGTGTGTATATAAAATTATAAATATTTGTCTTGCTATTGGGATTTACTCCTGTTTAGACATAAAACAATTGTTTTTCCAAGTCGCCGTTATTTGTTTGAAAATAGGGACATATTCTATCTCCTACCAGCTACAGTAAAAATTCCCCAAGGATCCTCATTTGGGTCAATATTCTTTATTGCTTGTATAAAAGATTTTCTCTTATTCCTAGATTCTTGTTTTTGTTTTCTTGTTTTCTCAGTAGATATATAGATTTATTTATTTAACTACGTTATGTAAATACATACATTTGTAGCAGGTCAGTTTACAAAGTTCATATACAAATATGTGTATAAATAAAAGTAAAGGTTGTATAGGATATAAAGCAGATGAAGAACATTGAGCAGACATTAACACATTGTAAAAATATTAACAAAGAATATGGAAAGTTGATGAAACAACATTCAAAGTTAGGTGGTGATACATTACAAATCAATCTCAATATCAAAATCTGTTGCAGCAGGTGGGTTAGTCATATATTCAGCCTCATTGTAGTAACATTTAATTAAAAGTACTTGTTTCATAAGCTGTTTGAATTCTTGAACTGTGCAGTTTTTTAACTTTTGAGGTAAGACATTATACAGTTTTGTATTCAGAGAATTTGATGCAGATTTTTGCAGTCTATACCTTGATGATCTTATGTGCTCTGAGTTGCGAGTACTGTAGTCATGAAACTGTGCATTGGTATCAAATTTATTTTTATTGTCGTGAATTTCTAGAAGCGTTTGGTAAATACAGGGCTATTCAAATTCGTTTCTGTACATGGGGATCTCGTGAACGATAAGAGATAGAGTGTCGGTTAAATTGTTGTGGTTAAATTTTGACAGTTTCTGTCGGAACATAATATGATTGTAGTATCATCTGCATAGGCGACACTTTTATCAGGTAACATGTGACAGAAGAAGTCGTTAACATATATAATAAACAGGAGAGGCCCCAGGACAGAGCCCTGTGGCACTTCTGTTTTCACCAATTCAAATCCAGATGCTTCGCTGTTATTGAGAAGTACGAAATGTTTCCGGTTGGTAAGATAAGACTGGAAGGGAGAAAGTGCTATTCCTCTCACACCATAGTCGGAAAGTTTTCTGAAAAGATACCGTGAGAGACGCAGTCAAATGCCTTGCTCAGGTCACAGAGAGTAACTGCGGTCAGCTGTCCATTCTCGAAGCCTTCGACTACCTCTCTCACCACCTCAGTAACTGCTTGGATGGTCGAGCACTTTTTCCTGAATCCACATCGATCCTTATTCAGAAGATGCTTGCTTTCAAAGTACGCCGCAAAAATGGGTATAATCGATATTGGGCGGTAATTTTCCAGGTTGTCAACATCACCCTTTTTGAAGATGGGTATTATCTTAGTGATCTTCAGCTCGTCGGGAAAGACTCCCTCGAGTATGCAGGCATTAAATAAAATGGTCAAAGGTTCCACTAAGAACTGTATGGATTATTTGATTATTCTGCTGTTTAAGTCGTAGGAGTCAAAGCAGCTGGAGTTTTTCAGTGAGGAACTCGCGTTAAATACTTCGGGAGTTGTGACAGGTTCAGTAAGGTATTTCCTTCAGGAGCTGCTGTCAAAAATATGCCAATTCACAGAATCCGAAGACAACCATTAAAAATCAACAGTGTGTGTTACTAATCGGAATTCTGATGGATGAAATCCGGAAAGTATCTATCAAATGAGGTGTCCTTCAAGGGTTAGTGTTGGGTCCTATATTGAATCCTTTTTTATCTCGTTCCTGTATCATTGTAACTTTGCAAGCTCCACAGCTCAGAAGACTTCTTGACAAAATTATAATAGAAAATATTTTGAAAACCCTTGTATCACATCTAAATATCTCTGTGTCATTTCCCATAATTCATGACAGTCCATAGTTTGTAATTTCTGTAACTTTAGCAAAATAATCGTCATATAATTTTCCAACACTTTCCCCAGTTCCAAACAGTGCACGCCTTTGTGAAAACTCCGTCTCGAAACAAAGTCCTTTACGACAATAAAGTGTGCGCATTCGCTAAATTGGAACCAAAAGACATCCTGAAAATTCTTGCAGCAACACATGCAGAAAATTGTGCCATCTAACGAAGTACAATCAAATTAAACTACCCGTAGTAGATTCGAGCATTTTTCTCTGAGAGTTTCCGAGTTTCCGAGAGAACCACCAGCCATTTTCGCAAGTCTCAACTTGTTGTGGCCGTCATCTCAAACTTCGCCCCGTTCTACAATGCAAATTCCCTCGTCCTGTCTTTATTGAAACTGCCGGTTAAATACAAAGACAAGCAACAATCCTTTCAAGCCCTTTATCTTAAATGAAGAAATTAATTAAGGAAAACATTCTTACAAACATACCCGGTCCCTTGTAATTGTTGTACGCTGTTTGCGATACGACTTGCGTTTTTGAAATCTGGTTGTTTCAAGTAAGTATTTATCGTAGTGGAATGTTCGTAGTAGTTCGAAAACGGAGACTGTTTACTTGAAGGACTCTTTGGTTCTTCGAGAAATGAAAGCTATGTCGTTGGGGAAAACTGCATTCCGAAGCGTAACTAGGAAAGAGGTTAGCGTATGCTAGTTCTGAAAGACAATCGTCGGAAGTAGTGGAACGTGGAACAATGAAAAGGTATCATTCTGAGCAAATTTAGCAGGAGCATTCGTTTTGATGGAGGATTATATAGTTTAGCCTAAAAGAACTATTTTGGTGAATTTCTCTTCAAGGGCACCGAAAATTATGATCCGGGCTCATTCGGAAAATTTGAAGGTGCACCGGCAAAAATTGCAAAAAGTTATAAACAATTCAGTAAATAAAAGGGGGGGGGGGTTGGTTTTTTGCAAATATCTCGGAAACCATCAAAGACATCTAAAAGTTGAAAAAAGATCCTGAAAGTGGAGGAAATTTCCTGAAGTAAGTCCCACCTCTCGAAACTCTACAACCAATATTTACAATTTTAATTTACACTTGAATAAACGAAAGTCTATGGAAATTTTTTTCCCTTATTATTATACCGGGTGGCTACGGAAGTATTGCCTACGGAATATCTCAGTTATTGTATGAAGTAGGTTTGTGAAATTTGGAGCGTCGATATAATGACATAAGAGCTAGAATTTGAGCATATTGATATGCCGAAGTTAACTTCCGGTCTGACCGGAAGTAACATCAACTTTCTTATTTCAAATGGAAACCCTATTTTTTTTCTTTTCGCTTTATTCAGCATTCAATTCCCTTTCTAATGACATATCACAAGTTGGTATCTAACCAGAAACTAGATCAGAAAAAAATTATTATTGAAATTCACCGAGTAGGCCGTGGAAGCAAAATGAAAGCCAAAAATTGAAAAGTTGGCTATGGAAACCATACGTCACCTGATAACAGTTGCTACTACTGTGATATTTTATTTTCATTCGTCGGCGTTATAAAAAAGCCGCCAAAAAAAATATTGGAAAAATTGGGAAAAAAACAATACTCTGTAGGTCTTAAATAGGAACATACAACTTTTTCTTGCCTGTACTATTCAGCATAACCATTCCTTTCTAATGATATAATAGAAAGTAATTTTTTGAAATGAAATACCAAAAAATCCAATTATTATTCTTCAAATAACGAAAAAACAGATTTATCGAAAAAAAAAATTCAAATTGATAGGATTAAAGATAAAATAAATTCAAAACAAATGTTCGAAATGCATTCCCTCAGCGTCAATACATTTATTGACTCTGGTGATATTTTCATGTAAAACGTTTCTCAACATTTGGGGCGTGATATCTTGGAAAGCTCTACGAATTTTTACTTCTAGCTCATGTAGAGTTGTAGGCTGTGTGGAATACACCCTATTTTTAAGATGCCCCCATAGAAAAAAGTCGCACGGAGTAAGATCAGGTGACCTTGGTGGCCACCTGACTGGACCATGGGTTGTTATAAGTCTCTCTTGAAAGCGATTTTGAAGATAATTTCTCGCTATTCTTGAATTATGCGGAGGGGCGCCATCTTGCTGGAAGTACATTCTCTCAGTTATTTCCGCTGGTAGGTTGTTAATGAATTCCGAAATTTCATTCGTTAAAAAATTAAAGTATCTCTCTCCGGTTAGTTGGCCTCGAAAAAGAATGGGGCCAACAATATGAGTTCCAACTATTCCTGCCCAAACATTCACACCAAATCTCTCCTGGAAGCCGCCTTGTCGAAACCGGTGCTCGTTTGCTATCGCCCAGTACCTGGAACAAAAGACCGTTCACACTTTTAGCACTTTACACTTCGACTATCGACAATAATCCAAATAAAGTACAGTACCTACCTTGTATTATTCCTGTTAAATAATCCATTGTTGGTAAATCTTGACTCGTCCGTAAACAAGATATAATAGTTAAATAGGTGTTTCTCAGCATTTTGTCGAAGAAACCACTTACAATATTCCAGGCGCCTTTCACCGTCATTTTCATACAAATGTTGATGCAACTGATACTTGAAGGATTTCAATCGATGTTTTTTCAAAATTTTCCTAGCAGAGTCCTTACTTATAGCTAATTCGGCGCCAATCTGCCTTGAGGAAATTGTGCTATCATATTGTACTAAAGCTAATACATTAATTTCAGTTTCCTCATTAATAACAAATGCTTCTTGGTCTTCGTGAACATCAGGCACAGTTCTTAATTTTTCTACAAGCCACTGGAAATAACTTCTTGACGGTTGCTGCCTCCCTGGATATCGCTCTAAATACAATCGTTCAGCGCCATAAGAATTTTTTAAACATTCACCATAAATGAGAAGCATGTCAATTTGTTCGGTTCGTGAATAACGGGGCATTTTTTGAATATTCCACTAACTGATTTCGATTTCCAAACCCTTTTAAAATGGCAGAATCAAAAACACTACTTCGAACGTCAAAATAATATGGATAGCAGCGTTCGTGACAGCTCTCATTTCTTTTTTGTTTCATTCCAAAATACATCTTAATCAGCCTACTTGTTAATATTTTGGTTCGAATGATTATTGCAATGGAATGATTATTCTGAATAGCACAAACATCGTCCATAGGTAGATATTAGAATATCTATGGACGATGGCACAGACCAAGTACGTTTATGTTCCTATTTAACCTAGAACCTACAGGATATAATTTATCATTCCACATTATTTTTAATTTTATTTTTGCGTATGGCGATAATCTGTTTTGTTATTTGAAGAATAATAATTGGATTTTTCGGTATCTCAGTTCAAAAAATTATTTTCTATTATATCAGAAAGGAATGGTTATGCTGAATAGTACAGGCAAGAAAAAGTTGTATGTTCCTATTTAAGTTATGGACCTACAGAGTATTGTTTTTTTTCCCAATTTTTCCAATATTTTTTTGGCGGCTTTTTATAACGCCGACGAATGAAAATAAAATATCACAGTAGTAGCAACTGTTATCAAGTGACGTATGGTTTCCATAGCCAACTTTTCAATGTTTGGCTTTCATTTTGCTTCCACGGCCTACTCGGTGAATTTCAATAATAATTTTTTTCTGATCTAGTTTCTGGTTAGATACCAACTTGTGATATGTCATTAGAAAGGGAATTTAATGCTGAATAAAGCGAAAAGAAAAAAATAGGGATTCCATTTAAAATAAGAAAGTTGATGTTACTTCCGGTCAGACCGGAAGTTAACTTCGACGTGTCAATATGCTCAAATTCTAGCTCTTATGTCATTATATCGACGCTCCAAATTTCACAAACCTACTTCATACAATAACTGAGATATTCCGTAGGCAATACTTGCGCAGCCACCCGGTATATTTCTTTTTTGTAGGCCTTCAACTGCTATGGTTATTGGCCTTTGGATTTAAAAATCCATAATAATTTTCATAATTCGAGGAATATGCCAATTTCTCGTATGTAGCTGAGGGTCTTCTTATAGCATATCTATCATTGGCTAAATACTGTGAAAGTACATTGGGATTCCTGTCCTTTGCCTTTGTTCTCGAAACTCTTCGCATCTGAGTAGTACATGTTTTACAGTCTTTCTCCTTCCGCAGAATTCACATCTAGGTTATCGCTCGCCACTGAGCATGAAGCTGTTAGTGAGTCTGGTATGACCGAGGCGGAGTCGAGCTATAACTTCTTGTTCTCTCCTGGATGCAAATGGTAAGTGTTTTCATGGTTTTACTGATGGTTTCACAGTTCTGAGTTAAGCATCTGATCTATTCCATTCTATTTGCCATTTTCCATATATCGTTTGTTTCCAATATAACTTCAGGTCGTCCGGTCTAACAGAAATGTCATCGATTTGTTCTTCGTTGGCTGCTCCTTTTGCTGCTTGGTCTGCCAATTCGTTTCCTGCGATGCCAATTTGGCTGGGATCCATCCTACTCATTAGCCATTTTATAAGAGAAAGAATTATCTGAATCATAGGGTTTTTGCTAAAGGGTTTCTTTAGTGCTTGCAGAGAGGACAAGGAATCGGTACAAATAAGGAATTTATATCCAGACGCAAATTCTATATACCACAAGGCTTGTAATATGGCATAGAGCTCTGTAGTGAATACAGTAGCCTCTTTAGGTGAGCTCCAGGAGTGGGTAATTCCCAAGCGTGTAAAAGCAGATCCAGCTCCTGTCTCTGTTTTTGATCCATCTGTATATATGATGTGATTTTCTGGGTACCCATCCATCATCCTGAGTAATTCTTTTATAATAAGGCTTGGGTTCGCTTCTCTTTGTTGAATTAAACATATGCTTTTGTTAATTAACTAGTTTTTCCAAGTTTCAAAATTACATACAAACCCTGATAATCGTTATACTAAAAACTTCTAATTTGTTTCACTTCTTGGAGCTATTCTTGAAAGGCTTTGAAAAAGATCCCTATTGAAAAAATAAAAAAATGTTGATTTTCCACTTTGTTATTAACAATCTAAGAGACTAAAAAATTAAAATGCAAATGAAGCTATGAAAAATTATTATTTTTCTTAATACTCCAATATTTTCGTATTTTGTTCATTTAAAGATACATGAAAATGATTCTTAAAAATTTCTTACTCTGATTGTTAAAATAATTGAAGGGTACACGGGAAAAACAAGCTAAGTAAAAATTTCTGGTTTTAAGTTATCGCTGTTTTAAGGTTAGTATCTTGGATAACTAGACTTCTATTATAATGATATCTTATAGATATTTGATTTACTTCTTTTAATATGTCTCATAGCTATTGAATATTGAAATTTGAAGTCTTTTGAACAGCGGATTTTCCAAAAAAGTATTGACAGCCTGTTTTTCACCAGTTTTGGAACTAAGTATATATTTTTAACCAACGTCTATTTCAATATAAGGTACAAAATAATGAAACACCTAATTTAATAATAATAAAAATGTTAACAAAAATAATATTCCCAAGCTTTTTATGTCTTCATTCTAAGAAAACAGTTCTTATTGAGAAATCAAGTTGATGTTACCTTAAATAAAGCTTAATGAAAACAATAGGCACCTCAGGTGTGGGAGAAGAGAAAAATATTATGAGCACTTGAACCACAAAATCGTTCAAGGCATTGAAGGTCTAGAAATTTTGCAGCAGGTATTCTTAGTCATCCTAAATAAAATACATTATGCATAAAAATTGATTCATTATAATTTACCTTCATAACTAGAATTAGGAAGTACAAACTCATTTTCCATTTAACGTAGTTGCTCTTTTCACAATCTTATCTTTCACAACTCCGCTCACCCATTGACCATTATAAAACTCCCTATACTTAACCTAACGTGGATGTTCCTTGGTTAATTCCAACTCTCTAATTGGACGAATTGGAAAAGGACATTTTTTTTTGTAATATTTACTTAAATGATTCGTCCACTTCTGAAAAATATACTGGTTTGTCTCAGTAATTTGAATCACTTCAAATTGGGATGGTTTGGCTCTTGCGCATTTTAATAATTCACATAAATCTTCTGGTGTTTCAAACCTAGCCTTATGATTTAAAATGCCCATATTCTTGTCGTTTTCCATGTAAGAGTGACCTCTTATCGGAAAGTAACTTTTACAGAATCCGAGCGTTTTTGTTCATGTACAACGTAATGCAAGAACCGGAAAATGTGTAGTTCTTATTTTGACCGCTACAGGAATCACAGAATATGTCCAACGTTCGAACTTGAGGATCCAGATGATTGTAGAGAAAGTCGTGCAATAAACAAACTACATCGTCGCTTCCTTTTTTTCCAATATTTTCTTGATAAACGTAGAAAAAACTTGCTCCTGTAGATAATACGTGTATGTTAAATAAATACATAGACAGCTGCAAGTTTTTTCCGTAATTGATACAAATCGACTCCCTTTTTATGTCCTGCCAACTAGCGACTTTAGATTTTCTTTTTCTATTATAAAACTCTTGTGCTTTTATTTTGTGCACTTTATTATCAGTGATAATCTTTTTTAAGTCAAGTTTCATTGCCGTCCTAGTAGTCTCATTCCGTTCACTAGCTATATTTTTTTCTAAATATTTTACGTTAGCTAGGAATGTGTCGCAAGTACTACAAGTGTCGGTTCTAGGATATCCAAAGGAGATGTTAAAGCAACTTGTAAAGATTTTTCTGTATGATTCATATGAAACGATGCATTCCGAATGAAGTTCTTTAAACATTACAAACATCTTGTTAAGGTTTAACTCTTCCGGTAAGTATGTTTTAGCGGTGTCTCTGGTATTATAATGACTTTTTTTTTATTTTTTGTGTTGTTTCAGTGCTTGATTTTTTTGGGCGGTTTTTATGAGTCCCTCTTTTGTCTTTAGGAGCGGAACCACGCTCTTTTAGAGATTTTACCAGATATTCAATTTTCATTTTGGTAATTCCATGTAAAGCCATAAATTATTTGCGACATACAACAGTTTCAGTAATACCTCTATTTTCAAGAGAATATCTCACCTTATAATTAATAGCGCAATCTCTAAGAGAAGCATCGTTCTCTGGTTTTCTTGGACGCGTTTTTGCACAGGTATAACACTCATTAGACCGCATAAATACAAATTTTGTTCATCTCTCGAAGGTAAATTATTAAAGTCACTTAAAAGTTTTAGTTTAGCCTCTGCGGGTATTTTTGTAGAACAGTTCAAGCGTTTGCAACAGCATTCCACACCCAATTCATGGCTCTGCAGATGCATTCGCTTACTTGCGTCACTTACTCTTCCCCGTATTGGTCTTTTTTTGTAGTAGGTATTTTTCACACCGACACTAGCACTATCCATTATTACCATGTATTATTAGTATGTATTATTTATTGAATTGCTGTCCGAACATGAAACGACTACAAATAAATCTAACCTTATAATAAAAACAAAACACTAAAACAGCTGAATGATCACAAGCGATATGACTTGACTTGTTTTTCCCCTGAACCGGGAGGACTTAGCATGTTGTTCTGGTGTATGCATATATTGAAATAATTTATTCTAGGAAACTTAGCTTGTTTTTCCCTTGATTATGTATGTGGCTTGAAAACTATGTAGTTTTGCTACAGGATGGCGCTATTATCTCAGTTTCGCCAAAAATTGACTTAGCCTGTTTTTCCCGTGTACCCTTCAATTGTTATAAACAATTGTATTGTTTATGAGATATTTGAATTTTTGTTTTTGGAACTCCAATCGGCAATAAATATTATGATCTTCAAGAACAAAATCATTTCTTAAAAAAAATGTTACTGCTTGAAAACGCATTTGTTGATCAACTATTTTTGTTGCTACCAAATATTAATATTAATTTTTTTTACATAACAAATGACACATGGTAGTTTTTGTTATTTTTTGCAGTTAAAAAAAATTGTACAGTGAAAATTCATTTGTTTATAACAACTTGTTTATTGAATTAACAAAGAAAATATAAATAGATAATTTTTTTAGAATACCGAAGAGCAATGGAAATTATGATTTAAAAAACTTGTGGTTCCCTAATATTAATATTTGGTAGCAAAAAAAAAGTTTATCTACAAATGCATTTTTAAGCAATGCATTTTTTTAAAGATATGATTTCGTTCTTAGAGATCATAATATTTATTGGTGATTAAAATCCCAAAAACCAAAAATTTTATATTTTATAACAATGCATTTGTTCAAAACAGTTATTTGAACAATCAGAGTAAGAAATTTAAAAAAAAAATCATTTTTATGTAACTTCAAATAATTAAAATTGAAATATTGAAAACAAAAATTTCAAGAACACCGCACCATTCTTATGGGAAATGGGTCCAGGTGAAATTCGATGAATTTTTGATATGATGTAGTTCAGTCAAGGTTATCAAAAGTGTCCATAGGCCAAACCCAATGCTATAGTTAGTTTTCGAGATACAGGGTGTCAAAGTTGGTTAGTGGCTATTTCTTTAAAGTAATATTGCTTTCAGGAAAACATCTTAAATAAAGATGTTTCAGGAAAACATCTTAAATAAAGATGTTTTCCGCGACGAATATTACTTTCCCGTAAAGCAATACTTTTATACTGGTTTTTGAAAAAACATATTGTTGGATACAGGGTGAGTCCAGCATTATTCAAAATGAAATTCTCATTCTACCATTTAAAATGAAGATGTGATCAAACCAAGTAACACACTGAAATGATCATCGTTTGAATATGTCAAAATTGATAAATTCAACATTTTGTACAGGGTGAATCAAGAAGTGACAGTTTTTCTGCTGACATTTTGTATATTTTTATTTTATATTTTGAGCTTTAGGAATACTTAACCACGAACATCCTTCTTGAACGAAATTGATATACAGTTGAGACAAACACTAGGTGATGACAAAAACTGCGAAATGGAGATTTTTTTATAACTCATCCTGTAATTGATTCGCAGAATTTTCGATGTCAACCTTTAAAAATGGACAGTTTTTTCTCTACACGTTGTTGAAGGTTTACAGATAAGACTAACTCAGTTATCCACATATTCCACCGAGCTTATAGTCATATTTTTTGTTTTCAAATCTCATTTCAGGAATTTGGTAAAGGATGTTCATTATGTACAGGGTGAATAATTTTCAATGGCCAATGTTGAAATAACGACGAAAACCGGACACCATTATTGAACTGTCATCTAAAATATTATTCGGTGATAATTATTCCTTCACATCATGATGTTCCCTGGACATAACATGAATTTTCCTTTTATATGGGGCTGGAAAGGAAAAATGTAAAAATAATTTAATATACTATTTGAAACGGTAACCTTCAACGCCTTGTAGAGAAAAAAACTGTCCATTTTTCGAGGTTGGGTCCATGAACACTATTGATCAGCTTGACTTGAACTTTATCATATCAAAAATTCAGCATATCAATTACAGGATGAGTTATTTCCTTTCCTCAATTTTTGTTATCACCCAGTGTTCGTCTCACACTGTATATCAATTTCGTTCAAGAAGTATCTTGAATTGTTCGTGGTCAAGTGTCCCTAGAGCTCAAAATATAAAATAAAAATATGCAAACTGTCAGCAGAAGAACTGTCACTTCTTGACTCACCCTGTACAAACTGATGAATTTATCAATTTTGACATATTCAAATGATGAGCATTTCAGCGTTTTACTTGGTTTGATCACATCTTCATTTTTTATGGTCGAATGAAAATCTCATTTTGAATAATGCTGGACTCACCCTGTATACAACAATATTTTTTGTCAAAAACCAGTCTTAAATTGCTTTATGGACAAGCAATATTCGTCTCGCAAAACATTTCTATTTAAAATGAAAGCAATATTACTTTAAAGAAATGGCCACTTACCAACTTTGACACCCTGTATCTCGAAACCCAGCCATAGGATTGGGTTGTGCCCATGGGCACTTTTGATCAGCTTGACTTGAACTACATCATATCAAAATTTCATCGAATTTCACCGGGACCCATTTTCCATAAGAATGGTGCGGGGTTCTTTCAATGCTTTATTTGTATTTTTCATTTTTCAGTCTCTTAGATTGCTAATAACAAAGTGGAAATTCAACATTTCTCAATTTTTCCAATAGGGATCTTTATTTGAAGCCTTTCAAGAATAGCTCCAAGAAATGAAACAAACTTGAGGTTTTTAGTTTAACAATTGCCAGGGTTTATATGTAAATTTGAAAATTTTAAAAACTAGTCAATTAACAAAAGCATATGTAATTAACTAATTACGAAAAAATAATTTCATGGATTTTCGTTTATTCAAGTGTCTAAAAAAAATGAAAAATTGTTGCAGAAAGAATGAAATATTGAACTCTCCTTCAAATGATGAACAAAAATGAAGAAACTTCAAGAGTTTTTCGAGTATAAAAGTTTTATTCTTGTGAAGATTGGTTGTTTTTGGAGATTCCGGAAAATGTTTTCTTCTACAGAACCTCAGTGCTCGTCCTTTGGATACCCCTGGATTGTTTATAACTAAAAGGACGAGTGAAGCAAAGTCATGAAAATTAATTATCCGTTTATTGAATAATATCCGTACAGGTCGCCAGCCTAACTACATTGATAGTAACTTGTGCTTTGAAAATGTATGGCATACTGGATGCATAAGCGTCATTTACATTCTTCACTCATTCGTTAAGTGTAGTAAAAATGAAGAAAATGTTCTTCGAGCGACATCTCAACTATACCATCGAAATAAATTTAAACGAGATAGGGCAACTTCCGAATTGTATTCATAAATGAATCAAGACCCGGGCGGAGCATAATTAAGATTATTCCATGTAAATTGCATGCAATTAATCTGCGTTTTCAGAGATGGACGAATATTTCAGGAGTTTTTAATTTCTTCGTGATAAGATGAAAATAATGGTCCGGGAATTTCAAAATTACTGCTCCTCCACTAGCAAGTTGTTATACAGGGTGTCAATTTGAAAACTTCCCACCCTTAATATCTTCCTTCCAGTAAACAATATGAGTAATCGAAAAAACAGGTCAATTTTATTGTCAAGGGGGACACTTTCACGGACTATTTGTAGCCCTCGTGGTTCAACCCCCTAGGAGGGGTAGATGTTACCCTTAGAATTTTAAATGGGAAGGGGGGTCAAGTGGCACATCATTTTGATGGGCGTTCAATTCTTGTTCCAATGGTACCCTGACTTATTATTTTGTGATGAGCATTTTCCGAAAAATTGCGTTCTAAACTAACAGAAGTAATTATTAGAACGCCTATACTGAGATGCATTATTGTATTGACTCCCTTTAATAAAAATGGTTAAAGAGTAGGTGGCACCGCTCCAACCCTTGAATGACAGGAATAAATTTATTACGCATGGGATTTTTTATTTGGTGGTTATTTTCCTTCTACACAATAAAATTTAATTTGCGAGAAAGACATTTCCAACATAAAATCTACTTACGCTTATCTTATTAGCTGTTCGAAATGTTGTCCATTTTGCTCTAAACAGTAATACAGTCTGTTTTCGAACTCCCCTCTAACATTACGGAAAACT
Organism: Chrysolina oricalcia; assembly: GCA_944452925.2. Classification (NCBI taxonomy): domain Eukaryota; kingdom Metazoa; phylum Arthropoda; class Insecta; order Coleoptera; family Chrysomelidae; genus Chrysolina; species Chrysolina oricalcia. The sequence goes on from OX101812.2 coordinate 65,459,177, forward strand.
TCACTAGGAATTGACCGGCATGCTGCTGTAATTCGTCTTTTAAGTTCGTCAATATCAGAAGGTTGTGTTTTATAAACAACGGATTTAAGATGCCCCCAAAGAAAGAAATCTAAGGGTGTTAAATCCGGTGATCTCGGAGGCCATTCAACTGCTCCACTTCTGCCAATCCATCTACCCGGAAATCTCTCGTTTAACCACTGTCGGACGGGAAGAAAATAATGAGGTGTAGCACCGTCCTGCTGGAAATGTAACAGATCCTCCTGCAAAAGTTCATTACCTTCTGCATCAATTTGAGTTTCTAGCTCGTGAGTTATAAGAGGATCGATAGTCTCTTCAAGCATATCAAGGTACAGATTGCCAGTCAAGTTTTCTTCCAGAAATAATGGACCAAGAATGGCATTTCCAAGAATACCAGCCCAAACATTAACTTTTTGTGGGTGTTGTGTATGCCCTTCCCGAAAAATATGTGGGTTTTCGTCACTCCAATAGCGACAATTTTGTCTATTAACATTGCCATTCAGAAAAAATGAACACTCATCGCTGAAACAGATGTTTAACAGAAGATTAGGGATGGTATTGACTCGATGAGACATGATTTCACAAAACTCTATTCTTCTATCATAATCATCCTCGTGGAGCTCTTGAAGAATCTGCATTTTATATGGATGAAATTTATGCATTTTCAATGCTTTTCTTATAGTCTCGCGTGACATTCCCGTCTGTTCTGATACTGATCGTAAGGAGCTCGTGGGCTCTGCAGCAAATGTTCCCAAAACTTCAATTTGAGCTGCTTCATTTAGTACTCTGGGGTTATTTCTTTTTTTATTTGTCACTGAACCAGTTTCGTAAAACTTATTCACCAAATCAAGCACATACCGGTGACTTACATTACAATTTGGATGTCTTTCGTTAAAAAGACATGCCGCCCTTCGTGCGCACTTTCCAACTTCGCCATAAATTACAATCATTTCAATTCTGTCTTGAAGAATGTAAACCATTTTTACACTTTTATACACTTATTAAAGTAATTCCTAAACAGCCCAACAGGTACAACGGTATTCACAATACTACCACATAGTTCAAATTTGCTAACCAATTTTTTGCCGGAAAACAGAAACTTTTTACAGCAGAAGTAGCAAAAAAGGAAGGCTATCTGTACAATTTCTGCGATGACACTTAAAAATTCAGCATTTAATAAACACAACTTTACTACCATCTACGTTTTACTATTAGACTACTTTTTTATGTAAAGTGTTTGGAGCTAATGGCTAATGTTACCCCTAATAAAGGGTTGGAACGGTACCACCTAATATTCTAACCAGTTCTGGCCAAACCATGCATCTCAGTATAGGCGTTCTAATAATTACTTCTGTTAGTTTAGAACGCAATTTTTCGGAAAATGCTCATCACAAAACAATAAGTCAGGGTACCATTGGAACAAGAATTGAACGCCCATCAAAATGATGTGCCACTCGACCCCCCTTCCCATTTAAAATTCTAAGGGTATCATCTACCCCTCCTAGGGGGTTGAACCACGAGGGCTACAAATAGTCCTTGAAAGTGTCCCCCTTGACAATAAAATTGACCTGTTTTTTCGATTACTCATATTGTTTACTGGAAGGAAGATATTAAGGGTGGGAAGTTTTCAAATTGACACCCTGTATAGTTCAACGAGAAACGGACTTCGTTTTATTTTAGGTCAAGATATACAATTCTGAAATATTTTTTCAAGCTATAAAATCTCAACAAATTGTTTTGATAACCAGATATTTATCATTCGAATTTCCATTGAGTTCGACATCATACTGTGTTAGTTAAAAGTATGGATTCCCCTGAAAATATCTGCAACTGATCATTGTTTTTGAATGATAAAAATAATAAATAAAGAATTCTGTTAAAGGCTCATCCAAACTTATAGTTAAGTTTATTCTATTTTACTACAATTATTATTTTTCTTTATTTTTTCTATTCTCCTTGTGACGAAACTATCATATTTGGGGGTTTTTAGATTAGTAAATACGTGTTCAAATAAATATATTTATCGCGCTAAGTATACAGTTGAGTAGCTCTGACATGCGCGTAAGGAGTTGGCACCTGGTGAGCGAAGAGAGAAGCAGGGAGAACCAGAAAGTGACCTGGTCGGACATATACATATAATAGAAACGAAGAATTGTGGTGTCGTAGAATTAATGTTAAATTCGAATCAATTCGAATTATTGCTCGCATTAGGACAAAAGGTGTTGTGCAAAGTCAAGACGTTGGGCAAGGGCTGTAGAAAGAACAATCGCAGGTGAGTGACTCAACTGTTCGTCGCATTTCTTAATTGGGTCATTTAGTTTGAGAGCACAGCTCTCTGGTCCTTCCAATCATTAAAAAACCAGCGCCTCACGCAAAAATATACAAATTCTAAAACAAATATCAGATTTAACATGTCGTCCAGGTTATACCAGAAATTGATATCAACTATATTAAAAAAGGAATGAATTAACAATTCTAAAACTATTATCAGATATATTATGCCATCTCAGGTTATACAAGAAATAGATATCAACTTTTTTGTTATTTTATATAGAATGCCATGTATATTTTTACATTATTGAATTTTTTGTCTGCCCTGGACGAACAGTCGAACAATAAGGCAACTTTTATATTCAACTAAAAATCAAAAAATCCTTACTATGTAACTTTCAATAATATTAATATGTTACAAAAGTTCCTAAAATAAGAAAAAAATTAATTGCAAAGACTGACACCTATTTATTGGCTTAGCCGTCCAATGTTTCAGAAATAATAGTGATTATATTTTTAACAGAGGTCCATTTTCCATAAGTTATATGGGGATTTTGTTTTAAAATCTTCAGATAATGATGCTACTTCCTGTAAAAGGAATTCAGCCACTCAACTTCAATTTTCATTAAGGTTATTTTGTGGTTTAACTTCCATCCTCCTATTGAATAGTCATATACTCCAGAGAGAAACTATTTTCTCTCCTCCAATGATGCATTGAAATGAATATTTTTCCTCCTAGGGACTTTTTCCACTTTTCTCTCCGCTCACGAGATTTCTGTGGCAACTACTCTGAAGAATATCAGGGGATATTTTCTCCTTTTTCCCTACTCACGTGACTGGTGGGGCAACAACTCCGAAAAAGGAGCCAAAGTAGAAAAAACTGTATTCAACTCAGGAGAAATTCCATTGAACAGCCAGTGGAATTACTGAACATTCTAAAAAATATTGACTATATTCATCCACTATACGATTAAAAAAAGAAAATTTAAAAGACAAAATACAGCACTTGACTAAAAACAAAAAGGTAAAGTTGATCAAAACGCTTCAAAGTTTGTCCGAAGTCACCCAAAGTCGCACTGAAGTTAATTCAAGTTGAGTTGAGTTGAGTTCGGGCGACTTCGGGTGCACTTGAAACCATTTAGAGTAACTTCCAGTGACAATTTCAACACATTTCCCACCTCTCAGGTGAAAATCCAAAATATACAAATTTTAGATATTGATCTCTACTTCCAAATGCCGTTTGCAGAATGTGAATAAGATGATTTCCCTTAAATCGACGCATTTAGAAAGATTTGTCCTTCAATTGTTCATTGTGGGACTCCCCACATTTCAATCATTTGGAAGGTATACTTGCAGGCTACAATCTTAACATTGTAAGTGGCGGGCCAACGCGGATAACATCCACCACTGTCTCAAGTATAGATCACATATTTGACAATTTTTCAAAGAAGAGTGTTATAAATATACTAGACAACACTATATCAGATCATCAATCGATTTTCTATAGCTATGAAGCAACCACTGAGGAAAAACAGAGTAAGTTGACATATATGAAAAGGAGTTTAATGAATCAGTAGTCACTGACTTTTCCCATGTTCTTCTAAATGAATCATGGAACAATATTTATTTAACTGTTTTGATATTAATGTAGCCTACTTACTTCTGGGAGATATTCAATTATCATTTTCAAACTTATTTTCTATTCCACAAAAAATTCACAAATACAGAAAAAAATACAAGCAAACAATGGATCACGAAAGAAATTAGATTGTCCAGTACTGAATTGAAAAACATGCATTTAACTTCTCTTATCTATCCTGAACTACGGACAGTCTATAAGGAGAGAAAGAAGGCTCATGAAAACCTTATAGCAGTTACAAAGAAATCATTTTATCAAAATAGAATTTTCAATTCTACTAACAGGAATAGAACTTGTTGGAGAATAGTTTCAGAATTATCAGCCAAACAAATGTCAACTACTAATATCCATATCAAAGACTCACAAAATGAAACAATTACTGATCCTTCAACAGTGGGAAATACTTTCAATATTAATTTTCAACAGACGCCTCTTCGCATAGTGGAAAAAATAGGTAAAAATAACGTCGAAACAGCTTTACAGTCTAGTAGCAGTGACAGGTTCATTCCTTGCTCATATACGGATGAACAACTCTACCTCTTGCTGAAAACTAAGCTCAAAAATAGTAAATCATGTGGTTCAGATGAAATACCAAATTTCTTATTGAGAAATATTTTACATTCCCTAATAAAACCTTTAACATATCTAGTCAATTTGTCATTTTGTAATGGGATTTTTCCAGAAAACCTTAAAATGAATGAAGTAATTCCGGTACATAAAAAAGGAGACAAAAATGATATCGATAACTATCGACCCATCACGATGCCATCAGTATTCTCAAAAGCATTTGAGTACGCTAACTTGAATCGTCTCAATATGTACCTGGAAAAAGAAAGAATAATTTCAAAAAACCAACATAGTTTCCAAAATAACAGTACTACAACCGCCATTCATTCATTTGATTTTGATATTATCAAGCTACTGAAAGCTGGAGAATGCCCCGCCGGGATTTTCTGTGACCTCAGCAGGGCATTCGACTGTGTAGATCATGACAAATTGAAACTACATAATTATGGAATACAAAGCTCAGCAAACAAATGGATAGAAACGTTTTTAAGAAATCGACAGCAGTATGTCAGTATTACAAACATCAGAAATAATATCAAACGTAATGTAAAATCCTCAGCAATTGACATTTCCCTTGGAGTACCGCAAGGTTCAGTGTTGGGACTGGTACTATTTATTTTATATATAAATGACTTAAACGTGTCAATATGTGATAATCCCCTTACCATATACGCTGATGATACATCAGTGATTGTATCTCAAAAAAACGATATTTCACTACAAAAACGGTGTAGTGACATCTTCCAAAAGTTGAATGTGTGGTTCTCGGCGAATTCTCTCTATTTAAATTCTGAAAAGACACACTTCCTTAGATTCCGGAATTACCAAAAGTCATGCCCAGAACTGAATATCGAAATTAGTGGTAATCTAGTAGCTCAAAATTGTACAAGTGTTAAATTTCTAGGTATCCATTTTGACAGTACGTTGAGTTGGAAAACTCACCGTGATAAGCTGGGTCAAAATCTTAATTCTCAGAATTACTAATTCAGAAACTTAAGGAAAATCTTGAATACAAAACAAGCACTCAACATTTACTATGGACAGGTGGAATCACGACTGAGATATGGTGTGTTTTTGGGGTTGGTCCACACATGCAAATAATGTTTTTCTTGTCCAAAAACGAATTATAAGAACTATCTCTGCTGTTCCAGGACGGCACAGTTGTAGGGATCTATTCATAAAATTGAATATCCTAACGTTACCTTCACTTTATATATTTGAATTATGTAGTTATATTTTCAAAAATACCAATTTATCAAAAAATCAGAAATTCATGATAAAAACACTAGGTATAAAGATAATTTTCATATTCCGCAAACTAGATATTCAATCTCATACCGATCTCCAGATAGTGCTGGTTTGATTTTCTTCAATAGATTACCAAAAGAATAGAAATTCTGTTCCACTCTCAGAAACTTTAGGAGAAAGATGAAATTGCTCCTTATTGATAAATGTTTTTATTCAGTCAATGATTTTTTCAATGTGTGATTTTATTTATATGGTTGTGATTGTGACAGTTACATAAATTTTATATGTACGTATTTATGTTTGTTTGTAAAATATTTTTTAGTGCTTATTATTAGTATTATTATTAGTCTGAAAGGAAAATAAAGTTTATTATTATTATTATTTGCAAAAACTACACATCGGACAGAAACCATCTTGCGCACAGTTGAACCACATTTTATTATCTATCAGTTTCCGCAATACTGTTTGTGCAGCTTCAAATTTATAAAAATTATGAATTTTTCAAAAATGGTCTTTTTCCAGGTTTTCCCGGATTTTCTCAGTGGAAACTGCACCGATCTGGTCGTATTAAAACCCATATTGTAGGTTTTATAATTCTCTACAAAAGTTTTCTCGATTCCTCCACCCCTCTCTGAGATATTACCAAAAAAAAGAAAAGAGTTGTCATTTTTTTCACTATTCCTTGTTTAAAAAATTCCACAAAGCGATTTTGCTATGGCGAAAACCAGGGTTTTCATTCACGAACTATCTTATAAAAAGTGGTATAGGCCATTTGCTTCTTTTAATTTGTGTGAAAAGAGCATCTCATTTTAATACAGCTTGGCCTAAATCTTCAAAGCTTTTTTTAAACGTTCCTTCAATATTCCAGATAGGCCTTCTTCAGGTATGTGCACATGTACAAAACCAAATAAATAATCTAATTTCACCCGAATCCGGTTGAAAGTTCTCCTTTGTCCAGGAATCACCAGAAAGAGCCAATTTTGTTTGTGTAAATTCTTTCACGTTGCTCTTTGATAATGAAAAAACGGGTGAGCCTCCCGCATTGTATTTGGTATGCCGAATGCGAATTCGTTTCACTATCCCATGAAAATGAACGATTTCCACAGACTAAACGTTCCGATGATTAAAAAGTTTGGATAATGAAAATGGCTCATTGTGGGACAACGTCCCGATCCTTTTGACTATACCGAGGACTAAGGAGGACGCAGCTGCATTTTGAAGTTTTTAATTAGTTTGACATTTCGTGTGTCCGTGTTAAATGAAAATCCCCGAACAGAATGGAAAGATTGCCTTCGAAGATTAATGCTAAGTCCGATATTTTTGCTCGTGAAAGTTGTTGTTTTTAATGAGTTTCTTTGTCGTTCGTAATCCATAAAGGAGATGTTTTGGTATGTAATGAACTCTTGTCTTAATTAGGCCCTAGGAGGGAAAGATCACAGAAGAATCATCAAGTGTTTGGTGTACTGCTCCAGCATGCTGAGATCGAAGTGGGCTTGAGACGCGGAAAACTCGTATGTCGGCAGTTTTTCGGTACCGGCTTTTATTTGCGACTCATTTTTCATGCCAGAATGATTAAAATCAGATGATAATATCACAAGATGAAAGATTTTCTTAATTTATAACTGAAAGGAACTCATACTGCAGAAGCTTATTTTCATCTGTAATCATCTAATCACGTTATGTTTTGTGAACGAAATATGTCAACCAATACACAAAAGTTGAACGTTGTAATATACAGTGAGGACCAAAAGTCTGTCGCCTCTCTCGCACTTCTTTATACGAAAAAAATGTAAAATACAAAAGTTGTAAGGTTTTATTAAAAATGTTCAATGTTTAGAATTTTATTCATACTGTATGTATCATAAAAGCTCATCAACTTAGTGGTTTATTATTTTGTATGAAACTCCCTGTATGTATTTGTATTTTTTGATTCTAGGTAAAATTCCAATAAGATTTCATGTAGCATCATACCCTATCCCTAGCTTCAACTGATTCCAAGAAAAATGTGAATCAAAACTGATTAGATGTGTCCCTTACGTCATTGAAGTAGGCCATGATGCTATGAATAATTGGCGCATCTATCGTATCCATGGCAACAAGAAAACAACTCTTTTTAAGTATTAGGTATATTATATTTTGTGTTTTTTCATTATTTTTTTATAATTTATCTGGTTAACTAATATGACTCGTTCAATTGAAGCCATTATCATACAGTGACTGGCAGATTGGTAAATGGGAAAATATTTTATTTCAGATTAATCAGAAAAGTTTATAACTCATAAAAGTGTCAGCATCCTCCCAAACACATATTGCACTATCAAAATTTCAATTATACTTCCGTATACGAGGAAATTAAAAAAACTGAAGTGGCTCAATGGTAAAGTACCTTTATTTTACAAAATACTTATAAAAAGTTATTTGACTTATAATTTAGAGAGTGTCTCGAATTTGAAATCATAGCCTCCTATTCCAGAAACAAGTTTTTACTGATTTTATACTTTTTGTAGACTGACTCATCATTGAATATTATCTAAACGACCTGATCAAGTTGAGTTTCGCCAAACTGCATCTAGAAAATTTCATTATTCCAAGTTAGTGCTGACGAAACCTCACTTACTGTGGCCATTGAGAAAAAAACAGGTAGTTTTTGTAAACAGCTTCAACAAAAGACATCTGCAGTTCAACTGTGTTGCAACCAAAGTGAAAAGACAGGTCGTAATGATAAATGGTAGACTATTATAATCTGTTAAAATAATGTAACACATGAGAGTTTTAGAAAAACAGATATAGGACGTATTAGTGTTTTCTCATTACTAGATTACTCTAAAGCTTTTGATACCTTAGATCACAATGTACTTCTGAAAATTTTGGGTTATATCGGATTGAGCGTAAACCCAGTTGAATTTTTTCAGTCATATCTAACAGATCGCAGATAGCGGTTTATTTTGAAGAACCAAACTCCTAAGTCAAGAAATACACATCAAGAGTTACCTCAGGGATCCGTATTGGGCCCTGTTATCTTCTCTGTGTATACTGCATTTTTTCAGAATACTCTTAATCACTGTTCAGTGCAAATCTACCGTATCCCTATCTATGTGCCCTCTTCACTCGCGGCGTGATATTTATATCAACGAAGTCAAGAAATACACAACAAGAGGTGCCTCAGGGGTCCGTATTGGGCCCTGTTATCTTCTCTGTGTATACTGCATTTTTCAGAATACTCTTAATCACTGTTCAGTGCAAATCTACCGTATCCCTATGTATGTGCCCTCTTCACTCGCGGCGTGATATTTATATCAACGAAGTGTTCTTCTCTCGAATATTCCGGGCCTCCTGGAAAATACGGAGAGATCGTTTGTTGTTTGTCGACTCGCTTCTAGATGATTAGGCATTCCGCATGCGTGAGTGGTGACATCATCGCTGTTTACGGAACGTCGGTGAGGCAGAGAACAAAGGCCCGGCTCCAGGTCGTTACAATAGAAAAAGTCGAAAATGGTTGTCTGCGGTTTTCTTATGGAAAACGTAAATATCGGCATATCAGTCGAAAATTTCATAAAACGGGCTCTGTCATAATAATAACAATAATCTTTATCCAGCGAAATATGCAATACAATGGTTGAAAGTATGAGTGATTTTTTTATTTTTCAAAACATTCGGAATAGCATTATAAATAGCGGATATATTATAAGAAAAACTACGTTCATATAAGGAGATTATGAATATACGTTCGGAATATTATTTTCCTGTAGAGGTATGACGGGGTTTTTGTCAGAATTATTTTATGATAAAGAGTGGCGCAGTGAAGTTTTCTATGAGATTTTATATTAAACCACTCCGCTTCTTGGAGTTTATGGTTGATTGGTTGACGTCTACGGACACCATAAATGAAACGGAGACAATAATTTCGTATTTTTTGGACTCTTTGTGCATTTGCAGCAGTGAGACAAGGACCAAAAACAGTATCACAATACGTGCAATGCGAGCAAAAAGCCTTCATACCTCTACAGGAAAATTGGAATGATTCTCGTTTAGCTTGAAGGTGTTACCTCATCACTGCAGTCGATCTATGCTCAGGTTTATTTCAAGCAGAGGCGTGAGATACAGAAAAACATGATTAATTCCAATACATCCTTGATTATAAGAGAGACAAACTGATTATACTGGCTTATCTTGATACTGCCGGTATGGATTATATCTCCTTCATTCCAAAATTCATTTTACAGGTATCATACGCATCATGAACGCCATTCGAAACCATAATTTGAACAAAGTGAACCCCAATTACCCTATTTACTACCCGTCATTCCAGAGTTTTCCCACCAAGTTCCCCTTTTCATCCAGTTTCGCTTACAAATTGTTTACGTCTACGTGAATTTTTTTCGTTTGTCGCCCCGAAATGAAACGTTGCGTTATAACCTCCACATATATAACATGATAAATAAACGTTCTTTTGTTCCGTTATAAGAGACGGCATCCGCGATGGGAGGCATAAATGAAGTTTTCGTCGGCAAGAAGGGAGAATCGCCGAATCCCTTGACGATTTTTGCACGCCACGGGGATCCATTGACCAATGTTCTGACAGAAGTTGCACCAAACGGAATATACTAGTTGGTTTGTTTCGTTTTTCATCTCTGGGGTGCCTTAAAGGGTGTCTAAGTGGCGTACCGGAACTACAAAGGGATCGGGTCGGGAAAAATGTATGCGGAAAGTGAGTTTCATTGACTCGGTTGCGTGTACAGTCGAATTATGCCCGGTGGAAAACGGAGTAAAAATACTTTTTGAACTCAAAATTATCTTCGCCTATACATTTCCTATTGATCTGATAATATAAACCTAGAACTGAAAACCATAGGCGTACCGAAGACCCTGTTAGAATCTGTTACTCCTTTTTTAGTGCAACTTGGTCTGATTATATTGGGTTCTTCATTAGTGGTTCGCACAAGCCTCTAGCCGTACCATTCTACTTTCGACTCCGTAGTTCCGCATGCGCATTGTGACCGCGGCAAATTCAAAATAAAAATTCATCCTGTGTGCACAAAATATTTTGTGCATGTGTGTGATATTGGACATATAGATTAAGATCAACGTTATTTTTTTTTATTGGGATAATATAAATCAAAGGTGTTGAGTGATGTTTTTTTTTAAACTGTACATATTAAACACAAAGTAATGTAACTTTATTAAAATTACCTACATTTTCGGTGGATAGCAATATTCTTTGTTAGTTTTGAAGAGACGTCTCTGCTGAATAAGGTTTTTATTGCGATTGTGAAGTGTTTTATAGAGTATTCTGTTGAAATGTATATCAAAAATACTGAAAGGGACCTCCGATAAGAGTGTAAAGAAGTTATAAAAATTCAAATGTTGTTTATGTAGCGAAAGAAATATAGAAAAATAAAATATATTGAATTATTTTAAAGTAATGTCATAAAGCACGCATCTCTTAACTTGAAATTATCAAACGAGGATGAATTTCATTGCTGTAAAAGAGAAGCCGAAAAGATACGAAAAGTCAATTTATTAATAAACATATATGGTTCTTACTACACGAAAATTTCTAAAAGTAGATTCATATGCCACCGATCTGGCACACACAATCCAGAGGGTTCAGGCATGAGATACTTAAAGGTATATACAAGGAACCAATAAATTCAACGGAAATTGGCCAAGTCGAATAGTACTTACGGTATTGAATAATGGAGGATGTCAAGTAGAATTCGTGAATAGCCATGTTGGCAATAATCAAGAATTAGATCACATAATTTTGTCTAAATCTGAAAGAGAAACTATACCTATCAAAATTGCTGCTAAAATCCCCTTCCAAACCATCCTTGATGAAATCATGGAATAATCTCTTTAAAAAGATAAATTATAGGTAAATTCACATTTTGTATATCTTTTTATCAATGTACAGAGTAAATTGTCTGAATAAATGAAAACTACCATAATTTGACTATGAAGTGTATCATAAAATGAAAGATCGGGACAGAGCCAGAAAGATATTGAAATCTTGTAATATGGAGAAGGAATAAATGGGAGGCCTTCAAAAGGCTCAGAAACAAGGTGGTCAATCTAATGAAATCTAAAAATTAACAGTATTAGATTGTAAGTAATCTGAATCTATCCATCAAGGGATATATTATAGTGCTTGACCCAAACTCTCGGGGAATCCAAACTTTAGATGATTTAATTGAAACTTTCAGTGAAATAATGATTGAAATGAACAGCTATGGTCTACAGGGTGATTTATATAGGTCGTGCATTAGAGGTTTTCCAACATGCTGTTGGATTAGAAACTAAAAATTTGTTATGCTGTCTTAATGGAGCATGTCCATTCTACCTAAAATATTTTTGGTCCTACAGCTATACAGAGTATGCCAAAAGTCGGTACCAACTTTCTTAATTTAAACGGATACCTTAATTTTTCACATGGCTCGATTGGCCTTCTGATTATGAGTTTAGACAATCTGAGTTATGTTAACCTATATATTATAACTGAGTAGATGAAAAAAACTTTCAGTCTAACACCACCGAAATAAATACCACCTCCACAGTGAGTAGTAGAACGTCTCCGATGGGTTATCTAGTACAGTTTTTGATATATTTCCATTTTTCTGAAAAAAGTTACTGCCTCAGTACCGCAGTAGTTAAGAAAAAAATGTGTAGCTCGCAAACCATACAAAATTAGTAAAACAAATTTGTGGAGCTGTTAGCTGGTAGTCCAGGCTAACACCTGATGTCCCATCGATGATTCCATTTTGTATCATATGGGCACAGGCGATTTTCGAATGTCGCATTCGAAAGAAAATTGAATTTTAGGGTGAGTTACTTGAGCTTTCTCTTCACCTGTCTTCAACCTCTATCGAGTTTTTCAATAAAAATCAAGAAATGTCGAGATATTTCTTGCTTTTTGAAGTACGTCATGGAAAGAAAAGGCAATTGTAATAATTTAATCGTAAATAGAGGAGTCCACATTCAATTGAACAAGACAAACTATTATCAATGAATAAGAACAATATTGACAGAACTCTAACGTGATGTTTAATATGACCACCTTTTTTTTTCAAAAATTCTATTATTTTACTTTCAATAGATTGCTTAGCACTTCTGGTTTCGATGGGATCGGGGCTGTCAAAAGTATGTATTATCTTAGATCTCAAATTGTATATACTTTGAACTGGTGAAGAATAGACCAAATCTTTTAATTATTTTATCCTACCCCGAATATAAAAGTGTGAAAGGGAAGGATCTGGAGATCCTGCAGGCCATAGAAATCGTCCTCAATTTCCCCACCATCGGTGATCGAACAAGGATGTCAATTTGATATACACAGTTCTTGTATTGTGCGGTGGTGCCCCATTCATCTGGTACCATGAACGTGCATCTCTAGCCAGTGGCAAATTTTCAAGAAATGTTTCTACATCGTTGTGGAGAATTTTCAAGTATCCCTAACTATTCAAATCTAAGGCCGTGATTTTTTTCAGAAAAATGTAAATATACCTATCAAAAATTGTGTAAGCCAATCGATAAAGAATTTTTTCGTAATAAGAATACTCGTGATTATATTCTGTTATGAATTTGACTCGCAACTGTCATTTATCAATTTGTTATAAATATTTAAATACAAAAAATTTGTTTTATTTTAGTGTTTCGCTCATAAAATAAAAACTAATACAGCAATCTAGTTATTCCAATGAAAAAAATGTTTACGATCGAATCATTATTAACGTAGAAAACTGAAGACCCCGGAAACTTCGCCATTTTTCAAGTTGTAGGTTGGTCCTTCTCATGAAAGTATTAAATCATGTGTACGTCATGTGTGAACAAAACATGCGCTGTCGGGCCATTAGATTTGGCACAATTGCAAATTGAATTTTCTTTTGCCCTATTTTGCAGCGTGCCTGGATGCTCTAGTGATAGTCCGATTTCAATTTTTCAAACAGATTTTGAAAGTAGAAGTATAGTACCACAAGTATATTCTCATTTTGCGCTACAATGGTGCGAAATGGGTGAAAAATGCAACACAAACAATTCAACCTCCTTTTGATAACCGTGCATCAGTATTATTTTCATGAGACCCAAAAAAATTTAAATCGACTTCAAAAGCTACAAAACAATTTTTAATCTATACTATAAGCTGGAAAGTCTTGAATATATTTTCGATTTTAGAGCAATGCGATCGTTGTAATAGTAGGAACAACACATCGTATAAGGAATTTAGCATGGGGATGTATACGCCCTATCCGGAAAAATTATTCATAGTTCAAAAGTGTTTTCTGGAAATTATATTCAACAAAGAAATTAAATATCCATCACATAATATATTATTCCACGATGTTAATATTATGGATCCAAGACAGCTTTTCTTCTTAAGAAACAACATCGGACCACACACAAGTATGACCTAAAAAGCCCTTAACCCTAAATTTGTTGATAATCACTTTTGTATTTATTTTGCATTTTCAATAAATAGCAAATATTTATCAAAAATTATAGTGAAATTCTTCTCAAGAAAACTTGTGTCACCCTCTCCGAAGAGAGAATGTCTCACAGAACTTGAACAGAAATTTCAATAATGGACCTTTAAATTTACGAAAAATAAATTGCAAAACTAGTTTAAATCGATAGTTTCTAGTCTGAAACGTCCATTTAACAAAAAGTTCCACTATAGTTTTTTTCATTTTAAAAAAATATCACATTTGAAAGTATGCCGCTGACGTCACGTTCATCGGAAACACCTCCCACCATAATCCACGTTCCAAAACAGGCAATACCGATCTCCTTAAAAATATAGCTTCTAGCTTGATATAAGTCACTGGGAAATAATTATAACTTTGTCATTTGATCAACTCAGAGAAAAAATCCACATATTACCTATTTTAATTGTATCTATAGCTTTCAAATTTTCTGAACGGACCTACCTTTTGATGAAAACGAGCATTGGCAATACCGCAAATCGTAATAACGTGCTCATTAATCATCGGGTGAAATCAAATCAAATAAAGCAATGTCTAAGATTTCATTGTGATTTTCATCTCTTTCAATTTGGTTTTTCAAATGTGTTTTTCTGAATCTTTACTAAAACCTAATTTTTTTTATAGTTTAAAATCTTTTTTACAATGACTAAAATTTTAATTCTTTCTTTGAACTCTGCTTTGAATACAAAAATAACATAGGTAACGTAAAGTACTCACTTGTAAATTACATTTATTTCAGATTTTTACACAGGGATTATTCACTGCTTCGAAACACATTTTACGACGCACTTCATCTTTAGGTGCATGAAAAAATTGTTTATTAGAATTTTCACTGGTGTTCAGACAACCGGATCCAAAGCACTTTTTCGACATGTTCGCAGTAGTTATTGCAGGGATACAGATACAGGAATTTTAAAAAAATTGGAGAATACAAACAACAAAAACTTTCAAAACTTTTAAAACCACATTAACCTCAAATAAGAAATAACGTAGGGCCTGTTCGTGTGCAGCATAGATGTTTGATGGAACTGCTTTATTTTCATCCAATTTTAATTCAGGCGAACGAGTTAAACAGAGATAAACGATTCTTATTGGGTTGCTTCGTGAAACAGACGAACGAACCTATCTGGTATCCAACGACAACTGTCATACGACACATTATATTTGAATGAGAATTTGAGATTCCATACTGCACAACTTTTACATCGTTGTCAAGTCTAGTTTTGATGATCGTGACGTCACGAATCAATTTTCTGCTGATTGTAGAAAAACAATGGGTCAGAAAAAATAAATAAAAAATCCCGAGTGGTATTAACATGTATACTTTCTCATCACAGTGTTTTCTTATATCTCGTGGAAAGGTCCATTCTCATGCTCATCGCAAGAATGATTTTGATTACATTCTAATAGTGTTTTGGGAATACAATCAATACAATATTTGATTGTTATTGTCTGGAATGAATCTGCCATCTACTCAAGAGGAACCGCAGACGAGAATAATCATTATGTCTCAGTTTTGTACATAAACGTTATTGAATCCGCACCGTATCTCTAAGCTAATGAATTGAGCAACTTTTTTAATTGTCTGTCAAGTTTAATTAGCATCGGTAAATTAATTAGCTTCAAAGGCTCCTTCAATTAAAATCTGAGAACATCTTAATTACACTCGTGAAAAACTAACTCGAGCATAAAATGTGAGTCTGATGAAATTTCGAGATGAAATTGATAAATCAATGGAGAAAATACGATACAAGAGGTAGAATCGTTTTCAGTTGACCAAATATTGTCTGGGATCGTTCTCAGTCGACCCTAGCATTTTTTCAAAGACGAATAAATAATTTGGATCTCAGCTACTTGGGAAACTATATTATTTGCTTTAATTTTGTGTTTCACTCGTACAATGTTGACATTTGGTTAGAATTTGAGCAATAGATCGACGAATTGGTCCTCTTTGTTAATAATTGTAAATAAACGTACAGAGAGCATATGAAGTAGTACCAGAAATATTATTTCAAAAGATGTCAAATACTGGTTATGTATCCAACCGTCGCACAGTGGGGCCAAATACCCCAATTCTTGGCATAAACTTCAAATAAAAATTTCTGCAGTAGATGGCTATGAGTATGTAGAAATAAACGTTCAGTTGTTTCCTGATACAGTGTCAACATGTGTCAAATGTATTGAGGCAGTTCAACGTATCACACAGTTCTAAACCTGTCTATTTTTGTGAGGTAAGGTGCCTACTGAAATAATACTTTTATTTTGTGCTGCTACTGCTCTACAGTTCTACTTGAATATTCAATTGCTTTCAGCATGGAGTGTTTACCCACAGGTGAGTTCATCATTCAATAATTATATTTGGTGTTTTTACTGGAATATTACTGCGCAATCTTCAGAAATATTAGAAAGGAATTGAACATTTCAACTTGGAAATATAATTTCGATTTTAGTTGACATTCCCTAATGTCATCTGTCATGTTTTCATTTTTCGTTCCCAAATGACCTTCATAACTTGCGTTCGCAGCGTAAGGAAAAAAAAGTTGCGCATATCTGCGCCATTTGATGGGAATATCATTTGAAAATGTGCATAATAGTTAGTATTTTTAGTCATATCTTTTTCTTTTACTTTTAGGATCGGGTTCCACGGATATATTTTTGAGAAGAAGATTCTTGTTCGAAAGAATGAAAGATTCTTGTTGCATCAAAATGAAAGATAAACTAAACGTTATAAAAGAGTTCGTAAAATTACGTACCAAGTGTCCAGAAGACCGTACTCCTGAGCTATATAAGAAAATTTCATTGTTTTTTCTGGATTTCAAGAAAAGATGGCAAAAATCTAATAGAAAACATGACAGATTTTTGACAAAAAACAAACAATGGTTAGACGTTTCAATAAGTTTTCCAGATTATTCAAATCATTCTAAAAAAGTTGGTAGAACGAAAATTGCTTTCGAGAGGTCTTCAGACAGGACAAAGCGTCAAAAGACGAAACCATTGAGGACAACGTACTCACCGGATGAATTATCTTTCGCCACGCAGATGAGTTTACGAGCTGCAGGTCAAATTGAAGCAGCAAAAGTGGTGAGAGAAGTCACTGCGACAACCCCCTCGCGTGCAGCTAAGTATAGATTGGCTTTTACAAAATATGGTACTCCCAAAAAAAACAACTCTCAGGCGCGGAAGCTCTGGCTATGTTTGTGGAAGCCAAGTTGACTAGGAATCAGTATAATATAATAAGGGATCATGATAAAGACAGATTTCTATCTTATAAGATAATTCAAGCAGAAAAGAAGAAATGTTATCCTCAAGAAGAGGGCATTATGGTAAGTGATGTTTCTGCAGAAGTCAAATCACAGGCTCTTCTTGATCATACAGCATCACGCCTTTTGGATGTCCAGCAAGAAGTTTTAACCAGTAAGAAACCCGAGTGCTTTCAAAATTTAACTTTAATTTGCAAGTGGAGTTTTGACGGATCAGGACAAGCAGAATATAAACAGAAATGGGATAGTGATACAATAGGCAGTGATGCAAATATTTTTATTTCTTCTCTTGTAACAAAAACAGCAGGAAATAATTGTTAGGCAGAACGAAAGATGTTCTTCTACTAGGTATTGCAGACCGATTTGATTTCAATTCAAACATGAAACGAAGGATCTATTAGAATTACAAATACAACAATTACGGCCATTAATGTACAGATTTCAAAACACATTTATAGAAGTAAATTATAAAATGATGATGACTATGGTTGACAGGAAAGTGTGTAATGCACTCACGGGAACTACCTCAACACAAAGATGTTTTACTTGTGGTCTCACATCGAAACAATTCAATGATATTGAGAAAGTGTCCAGTGCACGCATAATGGATATTTCTAGATTGGAATTCGGACTCTCTGTGCTCCATGCATGGATTAGATTTTTCGAATGTTTATTGCACCTTGCCTATAAACTACCGTTGAAAATGTGGCAAGCTCGTGGAAATGAAAACAAGACAGTTGCAGCGAATACAAAAAAAAATATTCAGGCTAGATTCAGAACAGAGTTGGGATTATTAGTAGATAAACCAAAGCTAGGTTTTGGAAACACCAATGACAGCAACACAGCAAGACGTTTTTTTTTTATAATTCGGAAATATCGGCAAATACTACTGGTGTTGATATTGATATTATAAAACGATTCAAAATCATTTTGCAAGCTATATTAAGTAGTTTTGAAATTGATGTCGACATGTATAATACTTATGCTCTAGAGACAGCAAAATGTTTCATAGAAAAGTATCCATGGTACCCGATGCCACCAAGTGTCCATAAAGTCTTGATACACGGCTCTCGTATAATAAAACATGCCATGCTTCCAATAGGACAACTAAGTGAGGAAGCTCAGGAGGCACGAAATAAAGAATTCAAGAGATATAGAGAATGTTATTCCCGTAAAATATCACGAGTTAAAACCAACGAAGATGTCCTCAATTTGCTGCTCATCACATCTGATCCTCATATTACAAGCATAAGGAAGGTGCCAAATAGAAAGTCATTACCATTCGAAAAAGACGTTGTGGCTTTACTGAAAGCGCCATATGTCACCTGTGTCCAAGATAGAGAAGAATTTTCAAGTGACAATGATTCCATCGAAGAAATGTAATATATTTCATAGTAATCTTTATTCAATAGACGTTATAGGTATTTGGTGTTTTTTTTATTTCCACCCCTCTTATACTTCATCAAAATGATTTTGCCCACTATTTATCTGTTGAGGAAGAGACTAAAATACGAGTTGAACCCGAGTTTTCCAACTTTTCCTGAATGCTTTGTCACCCAATTCATGAATCATATTTTTTTCTATTTTTACGTCCATTGGGAGGTGGAGTGCTATACGAAGGCAAACTGTTCGAATATAATTTGATTATTTCGAATTTCACCCCCCGATAAGCACCCTATTTCATAGTAGGGAATTTTTGCAATATTTTTGCAGTGTTTCTGTAGTTGAAATCTACACGAATCCAAATTTTTTGAATTTTCTTCAATTTTTTCCATTCTCACCCCCTGAAAACCACCCCAATTTATCAATAATAATTTTTTTATTATTTTTCTTGTGATAACTATCCATTTTTTCTTCAGTTTTGTGAGTTTCGGAATTTTCGCCAGAAATTTTGTATGTCGGCCCCACTGTGCGTCGGTCAAAAATTTGATACTATCCAGAACGACCACTTGGGTAACAATTTGTTATTCTTCTACAAAATATCCTTTTAGAAATAAACCATTATGGTCCTTTAGGGTCTAATTATATGGGGACATATGTGAGCACTATCAACCACGAAAAGAAGTATTTAGATAAGTGGAAAATCATATAAAAAATGTCGTTAGAAATATTCTGTATGATAGGAAAGAGCTTCTTTTGTACTCTCGTGTTTTCAAAAAAGTCCTAATTTAGGAACTTGTATCATAAATAACTAACTGAAGACAAGTTTTTCTTTCAAATGTGCTGAATTCGATAAAGTTAAATAAATGCTAGTAAAATTTCTGGAAACTAATGGATATAGTTTTGTAAAAGGCCAAGATTTGAGGTCCCCTAACGGGTAATCCAGAAGAGAATTATCAGAAAGGGTGTAGAAAGAAACTCGAATTATGAAATTGGAGAGGATCTCGAAAATTGTTGATCTTTCGTTTCCGACCGTTTGTAAAATGATCAGTAATCATCAGAAATCATTTATATGGAATAAATAATATGAAGAGTTTGTAGTTTATATTTATATTTTATGAATTTTTTTGATACCACCCTATTATTTGAATTTATAAAAATGTTATTTCCTTTCTTGATAACTGAATTGGTATTCCCTGTTTTACAAACTATATTGAGTAGTAAGATGTTGAATAAATATTTATATATAGTCACGCAGCTCAATTATATTGGGTAAATTTTCGTATCATTTTTCGTAATTCAACTCTGTCCATCTCATCATTCAAAATGGGGTAATATCCCTGAGTATCACACTCTAAAAATCGATCTTCTTCCCCATTTTCTGGAAAGTTGATTCTTCCAATAAACTTTTAGTGCATTAATTATATTTTAATTAGGTAGATTAAGTTATTTGTGTTGTATCTTGTGAAAATTTTAGTGAATTATTTCGCCTCATTTATATTATTCAAATAATTGATGACTAAAATCTTTGGAAGTTTTAATTTAATAATTTTTGTTCAATATATTTGAGTGTCTTTAGAGTTTTTCCTTTCATTTGCAAAAATTCACATTCCGGCTTACATATGCTCATCATTTTAGAGTTGAGAGAAATAATTTCAAATAACAGATTGAACAAACAGGGAAAGCACTACATATTAAATTTGTAGTGGGACCCCCAGTATACAACATGGATAGTTCTGATCCATGGATCCCAGAGTCGCCTGACATCTGATTGATTGTTTGTCAATTTGCCGAAAGTCGAAGGACTAAAGTATTTTTTATTGTGGCGCATCGGCCATTTTCATGGTAGGGTTTTGTCACCAAAAACTTTCAATCACCCACTCCATCCTACATCACATATCAAAAATTGAAAGGAATTTGTAGAAGTTAAGAAATCCATGCGCTCTGAACAAATATATTCGATTTCGATGTTTTCCAGGTCTTTTCTGCAGAAAACACATTAATAGGGAATTCAAAGAGATGATTCGTATTCAAACATTTCGAAAAATTTTAGTTATACATTTAAAACGTGTTTCTTCGACTAATGGCAGTGAATTGGACAATGTGATTGATTTTCCCATAAAATATTTGAATTTGGAACAATATTCGGCTGGAATTAATACAATTTATAATATCTACGCCATATCTAATCGCGGCAGCATTTTCAATAGACACTATACAACATATTGCAAACACCCTCATTCTAATTGTTGGCACCTATTCGATGTGCTATAAGCAATTGGAGCCTCCACAATAGATCTGAAAAGGTCGCAGTGGATTAGGCCAAGGGGCCAGCTCCCCCCCCCTATCCTAACATCTAACCTATTCGATGACTCCCGTGTTTACTCCCAGGTTGATTATCTCATCTCCCAGGAAGCATGTCTCATTTTCTATGAGAAAGTTGATAATCTGAATTCTGATGGTGTTGTGGGTTTTTCCGGGTTTTTCTCCAACTGAAACAGCAAATGCACTTCGAGTCCCGGGCATCAATTAAGATTTTCATCTTGATATTATTTTATATTCAAACCGCTTCTATATTTTTGAAATAAATTTTTATATCTATGTATTTTTCTCAATAAAATTTTTACTTTTCATTAGTAGCAAATTATACAATGTTTTTTTTTTGAAACTTTGAGGGAAGACTGGGTAACTTTGACACAACTTTAGAAAAATGCATCTGACAGGAGCAATAATTCAATTGTCAAAAAACGTCAAAATTTGACAGAGATCTCAGAATTCTTACTTGAGAGTTACTTTGAATACTTAGGGGCAATCGTAAGTTGAATATTAACAATTATTTTGACTGATTACTCATACATAATTCTATTTTGTAGAAATTTGGGCAATACCCAATAACTTTTCTATATATTGCCAAATATATTTTGAAAAACAGTTGGTAGTAAAAGTAGTAAAATACAAGTGCATTATTGATATACTGCAAATTGGTCTCCAAATTCATATTCAAACTAAAAGTATTCTCAATGAATACTTTTTCTCATAGCGATGAGGATGTTTGTGAAGCTGCTTTCCATGAGGAATAGTTATATTCAAGAAGAGAGGTAATATCCCATCCTTAACATTGGTAACTGCATTGTTAATATAAAACTTCAATATTCAGGCTTTTGGCCTTGATAATGTAGATTATGAATAAATGTTGTTAAATGAGTATTTCTTCATTGAACTGAATTGATCGTTTCTTGGTACGTGTTACACGAATTAATGTATAAATACAGACAATTTGAGAACATTACCAACTTTACGGCCCGCGGGCAGTAAAGGGTCCGCGGGCGCTTTACGCCTGGAAAACCGGGTGGTAAAGTGTACTTTACCGCTCGCTAGTTCCTAAAATATTTTATTATGAGTAACTAAGTCGGTTATGAAGTTGGCAACAATTTCTTCATAAACTTTTGTAAAAGGTAAAATGTTTTATATTGTTCTGAAGTTTCCAATGTCCTCTTCGTCACCTCCTTTATAAATCGTGTTAGGGGCGAAATTCAGGAAAGGAGAGCAGTGAATGTGCAATGATGTTTCACGCCACTAACATAACCAGTAGCTCAGTAGGCGTGGATTCGACAATAAAAATTGATTTATTTCGATAAGATTGAAATATGGGGTTAATTTTCCGGAGCGCCACGGATTTATCGCTAGTGAAAAATCCGAAACCACCCTGATGGAATGGGACAACCCACTGCACTAATATTACTAAAATATTAAACAATAGATACCTGTAAATGGTATAAATATTATATATTAATATGTAGAGGTTCTGTCTTCCCTTACGCTTGGATAACTTGGACCAGAATAAAAGAAATAGTCATGTCCCTCACTAATAAAACATATTGATTTATATTACACACACTGTATATGCACAGTTCGGCACCACCAAGATGAATTCAAGTGATTGAGAGAGTGACGTCACGATAGCTTACAGTTATAAATACTGATGCCTTAGGGGCAAACTCTTATGCTAAACTTATCTGATCGTAAGTGGGTTTCCTCAGTAAGGCCAGTTCACAAGTTGTAGGTTATGAATCCAGTGCCTTGATGAGAACGTGTGTACTGTGGGTACTGCTCAATCAATCTAAGTACCAGTACAGCTGGGACGAATACCCTCAACGAAGAATACCAACAATGGGGACGAACAGCGAAGGAATGCTGAACAACAGACATACAGCGGGACAACTACAGTTGAGCAGGAATAATCACAGTAGTAGAATAGTGGAAAGACAAGCGTGTAGCAACGAAACCGTGGAACAATCACATTAGTGGAACTCCAATAAGCGGTAGCAGAGTAGTAGCAATAACCCGTAGTGGAGCACTACCAGCGGCGAAGCAGTAACAGTCAAAGTAGTAGCCACAGCGGAGCAGTACAACGAAGCAGAGTAGTAGCAAGCAATAGCCGCAGCGGAGCACCCTAGAATAAACAATACCAGTCTGACTTCTGATTACACTTGTATGGGGCCATAAGTAGAGCCCAAATGCAAATACTAACCTCTATTAAGTGTCTGATAGCGAGTTTCTCGTCCCAGTGGTTTTACACAATGATGAAATGACTTCTAACCTCAAAAATCCGCAAAGCGAATGGAGATATCTCAATAATGTATAGCGTCAAAAATCGCAAACAATATGAGAAACTCTCCAGATATGAATTTTCCCAAGATCCATCAACGATGATCAAACTTTAATTGAAAATCTTCAAAATAGGTCAGTCACTCACCACGATCAAATAATGAACCGGAAAGTATGTCTCAGACGTCAAAGTCAAACCTGTCACTATCTGACAAAGCGCTTTCTTGTTCGTTAGTGTTCGGTGGGAACAGTCCAGGAACTACCTCGACCTACTTGGAGCTATAAAAAGAACTACTTAAGATTCAGTGTTGCCAACTGAACCAAGACGAAAACGCCAGCCTCTCAATCTCAGAACCAAACACAAACAAAGTCAAGTATTCGAATGTGAAGAAGGTACCTCAATGACACAAGACAGAGATAGAGTAGGAATGAGTTTTGTGTTCTCAACACAAAACAATATACTAACCAAAAGTATGTTTACAAAACAACGCTGTCATACCGCAAAATATCACAACTGATAACTGTCATTAGCTTAAGGCCGGTTCATGTCCGCTCGAACTAGTACGGCAAAGGTAAGTACTAACATTCGGAACAAGCTATACATGACAACGATCAAGTTATCATTTTGATACAGTGGCGTACAGAGTGAAAAGTATATATTAATAGGGCCTTTCGGAAACTTACTCAGGGTTACTAACCCGATCCAAAAAATCAACCCGAGTCAGTAATCGGCGTATGAAGCACTAAAGTTTCCAAACGCTGGTTGGTATCTCAGGTTAGGGACCTCATCAACCCGGGTAGATTTCCGAAAAGCCGTAATGACAGAGAATTTCTGATGTTATTGTATTGAAACAGAAAAGGTTTTCTAGGGCAAAATAAACTCGTAACAATCGGTTTCATTTTTGATGTCTTCAAACATTCTGGGAAAATACCTTGCGTTAATGAACAATTAATTTTAGCAACACAGATGACACTTTTTTGTGGATATTAGCACGAACTTCATCAAAACTGGTTGAGTGAATAATCAACATCGCAGAAAATTTATCTTCTCTCAAAGCATTCAATTTCACATAAAACTGGGAGCGCACAAAAAATATCCATTTCATGCAGTGGCCAGTATAGCTTAATGGATACAGCTTCAGCTGGAATTTAATTAGATATCTACAATTTCATGGAAGTTTTCTTTTTCGAAAGCGAATGTAAATAAATCAGTGGGTCAACCTCTGCGTTCATTTAACTGCTTCTCGGAGCCCCATGAAGGAAACAGTGAAAGTTATTTAAACGATGTAAATAGCAGTACATTAACGTTTATTTCCCAACTTCCCAGACTGAGTAATGAAAGGAGTTAAGGTGGCAAGTTTCGAGATAAATTATCCGGAATGCGTTAGGTTAAATGCGCCCAATTTGCATAAGGTAACAACGCACCATAACTGTGGGAAATTTGTATAGAAAACACTCAAAGTGATGGATTGGAGGGTTTAATAGAGTAGAGCCCACTTCGGCTCCATTACTTGGTTTCGGAACTAACTTCACTGTGTTACTATATTTTAAGATCTAACCTGCCAAAGTCCAGAGAGATGAAGGTATTTATAGATTGTAATTAATAATGATACTGTAGGATTCAGTATTCGCGGCCTTTTGACTTTATTTTATGAAGAAATAACCATAACGAACCTCATACATTTTTTGAATGGTTTATCAAAACCAATTGAATGACTGATTCCAATTATTCACAACTGTCAAAAACTTACACGTCAACTTTTTTTTTTCAAATGAGTTTCATATTTCTTATTATAAATTGTGATAAAAGTGTCTCTCTGAGTTCAACCATGTAAAATATTATGCATTTCCTTCTTGAATACTTCAAGAAAAAAAAAATTTTAGAATTCAACTGACCATTGCCTAGTTAACAAGCCGCGCCGTTACTTTACACTAGATTAGTTTTTTTATTGAATGGTAAAGTTTTAGATGTTAGGAAAATGTACCGTCATGAAAAAACGTTGAACTTTTTCTACAAAAATGCAAATCCAACCAACCAGCAGATTTGCTTACCGTTGCTTGGTTAATTTGTATAATTGAATGGTCATATCGTCCTACAAATTGAATGGTAGGTGTTTCCAGTCCTACGCTTCAAAATTGTCAATTCCATGGTAAAAAAAATTATTAGTAACAGTCTGAATCTTCGTGAGTAGCTTTGTTCTCGAAAGTGGTAGCTAATAAAATGCGTAGGTGTCGATCATATCGATTTGGTGAGTGCAAAAAAGTCATTAATAACAGTTAGTTTTTCTGTTGAACCTCGAAATAATTCGATAAAGTAATCAAAAAAACTTTTGACCTACAAAATGGATGGTAGGACTGAAGAGTCACCCCCCTCCCAACATGAACCAATGACGAGGTCATAAGAAATCATCAGTACCCATCGGATTTTTCTATCGATGCTTGCTTTATATTTTTTTTATAATTGAATGGTCACTAGGTCCTAGGTAGGTTTTCTTAGTCCTACGTGCAAAAGCCGTAGTATACAGGGTGCTCCATTATGTTCTTGTACAAACTTCAAAATGGTGAATCTTTGAATAATTATAGAATGAAAAGTTCATATGAACATGTGTCCGGAAATGTTTCGTTTAGGAGATACAGGGTATTGCAGTTGAAATATTAAATTCAATTATTTTGAATAACTTTTTGAATAAAATTCGGTGAACGGGGATTATTTGCTGTGGAAATCGGAATTTGATGATAGTTGCATAAATTATTGTTTAAAATTGATTTTTCCGTTAACCAGATGTCGTTCCCTTACGAACGACAGCCCTCAAAAGACGAAACTTGTGCGAGCCAAGGATCAATGAATTATTACTTTTTACGTGCTATTCCACTTTCTCTGGCCATCAGAGAAATATCTGCAGTCGTTGGGCTTCGAACCCACGACCGGCGACCAGAGTGTATGAAAGTTCAACTACTTCAACTACTTGGCCACTTGACCCCTGTAAAATATAATATCTTCTTTCGAATTGGACTTCTTGAGGCCGCTAGAGACACCATACATCCTATTTTACCGTAGAGCAGATTTTTCACAATTCGTCTGACCTCTTTGAAAGTTTTCAAACATAAATTTCAGCTCTTCAGATAATGTGGTGTTGCAGGTTTTTCCGGGTTTCCCTGCATCTGTGAAAGCGAATCTAACTTAAGCCGCCCCGGAGGGCAGATTGATTATTCCAATGTTTTTACTTTGTTATTGTTGTTTTCAATATGTTCATAAAAATTATGAACGCTAACCAAAATTTTCCACTTTTTTCATAAACTATCTACGTAAATTATGATATTTTTGAATTGAACAAACAATTATAAATTGAAAGTAACATTACTTTACAAATAAGAGTACATTAAATTAGCTCAACCACAATTTAAAAATAATTCGTTATTTGGAATAATTTTTGTATACATACCCGTTTTTTGTAGGATACTGTATTATTTAGATGAAGAATGCACTAACCTTTCATGTGTTTTAACATGGAATTGACAATTTTGAAGCGTAGGACTGGAAGCATCTACCATTCAATTTGTAGGACAATATGACCATTCAATTATACAAATATTAACCAAGCAACGGTAAAAAAAATCCGCTGGTTACTAATGATTTCTTATGACCACGTCATTGGTACATGTTGGGAGTGGGGGACTCTTCAGTCCTACCATCCATGTTTTCGAGTACTTCATCGAATTATCTCGAGGTTCAACTGAAAAACTAACTGTTAATAATGACTTTTTTGCACTCACCAAATCGACATGATTGACGCCTGTGCAGTTTATTGGCTACCACTACCGAACATTTTCGTAGAGGAAAAAGTTGGGCGTCTCGGCAAAATGAAACTACTCAGGAAGATTCAGCCCGTTATTATTCATTTTTGAAAATAGGCGTGGGATCCTGGTCTATAGTTAACACTGTCAGGCCGTCGACGAACAGTTTCTCAGGGGTAAAGGGACAGGCGGGAGGAACGGAAAAGGCGGAGCTTGTCTGAGACGACCATTGGCGGGTATATATTCTGTGGCACGGGCAGTGGTGGTCCGTCCGCATTATGTGTTTGTAGGTTTGCGGTTGTATTTTATTGTTGTTCAATTTTGGTTGGATTCAGTTCGTAAAATTTAGGTTGTGTGTAGTGTTTGGTTTTTAACAGACATACCTAGGCAATAGGTTATTGTTCAATATGAATGAGGAAAGAAAAGGTTCTTGGAGAAATAGTGGTCCTAAAAAGAGAATGAGTTTAAGTATAAGACGCATTAGTATGAAAACAAGAATTGCTAGGCTATCGAAAAGCAGGCAAGTAAAAGTTTTGATAACAAATTCAAAATAAAATCATTTCAGAATATTTTTTCGAACCGAAACTAGAATTCTATCGTGAGCTTCAGAAGAAGAAAATGTTGTTTCTTCACTGATAGATATTGTGGAAAGACCCTGACTTAAAAGAAAAATATCTGAAAGTGAAAAGTCGCATTTTCATTCAGATTGTAGTTAATTTTAATTTAGTTTCCACTCATATCTCCAAATAAAAATATTTCATGTCCTTTTAGTCCAAGATCCTAGGGCCCCCAAGCGTTACTTATTTTGTCATTAACAAAATGTATAGGATTATGTAGTTTTAGTATGTACTTTAAGGGTGGTTTGTACAATTCATGCTCATCAACAGTTCAACTGAACTGAGCTCACTTGCTAAGGAACTACAAATTTCATTGGCTAATCCCTAGCAACTGAGGCGAGCTCACTTAAGCATACACTCAAAGTACCTACTAACACTATCTACTCCCATACATTTTATTAATGAGAAATTAAATAACACCTTGGAGCCCTGGGTTCTTGCTCTATTTCGTCCACAAAAGTATTCCATAAATATTCTTTATTGTTTATTATTTCAGGTCCAAAACAAACAACGTACGGAATAAGTTACCAATAATTTTGGAATTTAATGAGAATAACGATTCGAATATACAAAATATATCCGCGAATCAATCAAAAAGCCAAACCAGTGAGATTTTACCATCAGATTCAAATGCTGGTGAAATTACTAAAACTCGAATGGATGCTACAACCACTGACAGTATTTCGAGCCATGCTGGTAAAACTAATGAAAATAAAAAGAGAAAATTTAAAGATGCTGTTGAGAAAGAAATTAGTTTGTTTGGAAAAAGAATTGTAGATGTCGATCATTTCTTGAATTCATTGAAAATGATTACGCTACCCGAAAATCACCACCCCGGTACAGAGTGCACTTTACAAAATATTACTGTCATTGATGAACGACGTTCTGGATTCGCTTCAACTTTAAAAATGAAATGTAATTTGTGCAAAAAATATTACAGCACAAAAACCAATTATGATTGTATGCTGAAGTATTGGTTTCTTTCAGCTTTATACGAAACCATGATGATTCCAGTCAAATATCTTGCTACACATTCCAAAAGTTTATTATATAACGTCGATACGAATACTGTTGAACAATTCAATTCCATCATCTGTAAACATATAGGTGGAAAACGGATCAATTATTATTCGAGACGATCATTTTCAAGATACAAATGATAATTCGGAAAAATTTGCCATTGATAATGTATCATTGATCCAAAGTGTATCACCTTTACTTTGTGTTTGAATTTGTGGAGGAAGAATTATTATGTATTGTTCTTTTCATATGATTCCTGATTTATTGTGGAAGAGTAATTTCCGTGGTGATTCGTCACTATTAAAATTGAACTCCGCCTTTTATTTTCTTCCGAAATTATATATTATATATATTGTATTTTTATTCAATAGACTGTACCGTTAAAAAGGAAGAAAAAATAAAGAGGATATTATTATTATTATTATTATTATTATTATTATTATTATTATTATTATTATTATTATTATTATTATTATTATTATTATTATTATTATTATTATTATTATTATTATTATTATTATTATTATTATTATTATTATTAAATGGGCGTTTTTAACGTAGATTCCAGGATAGTAGTTTTTTCTTTGGTGTTTTGGCATCGACTGCTATGGTCATTAGCCACATGTTCTGGATAGGCCTTGTTACTAACTCCATGCGCCACCTCAGGAGCAGCACTGTTGATTGGAACGCAACAGTGAATCGTGCAGGACTCACCCCAGTCCAGCCACGATATTTCAATAATTTAATAGGTCAAATTAAATTAAAAAATCCCAGCCGCAACTGGGGCTCGAACTCCGGACCTTTCGACTCATGGTCGGTCGCTCTAACCACTGCGCCACGCTCCGACATTTTTATTTGTTATTCCCCCTAAATTTGTTTGTCATATAGTGCAAATAAATCCTTCCGAATAATGCAATTTTCTCTAATAGCATAAATGAACCATTTTTCTGGCAATTGAGTTTTATGAATCAAAAACACGAATCAACAGTTTTTCTTAATAACCCTCATAAACTTTGAAAACACGCATAACAAAAATAAATACTCCATATTTATTGCTGATATTAACAAGCACGTGTAATTATAATATGAGTAACCGTTAAGTAGGCAAAAATCACGAATGGAACGAACTCAAAACACGCAACCGACTTCAGCAAGTGCATGAACTGATGTTTTTCAGTGCGAGGAACCAGTTAAAGTAATTTATATTAGACACGTTTAGTGTGTGCGAAGTGTTAGTGAGACCTAAGTGCATGCTTAGAAATGGAGAACTAATGAAAACAGTCAAGATTTTATCGGACGTGTTTCCTGTTATGAGAAACACAAGACATTTTTCATTTATTCAACTTTTGGATTTCAGTTTCCATTGCCATCTGATTGTATAGATAGATTTGTATAAACATGTACAGGGGTAACTTCGTCGGTAGTATTGAGGTTGGTTGAAAAGCGCACATTTCATAAAGACAATACCCAAGGTATGAAAAACACACTTTTGGAAATATTCCATGGAAAGATGATTTGGGCAGTCCTAAAAAAATTATTTCTTTCAAATGCTTACAAATGAGTTATGTAGTAGTAGATTTTCTTTATTTTCCCAGTATATTAATGTTGAAAATGCAAAGGGGCAACAATGCTGTTCAATTATTTCAACCCTTCAGTAGTGGCGCTTGATGATATCACATTATTGGTGGCGCAGAGTCTGTGAGACGTTTTGGGCGTATTTTGTCGATTTTCAAGTATTTTTTCATACTGGAAATTATTACTGGGATGAATACGATTCTATGATGGATATTTATAGATATTTGACAGTTAAACATTTCATTCGTGAAATATTGTACAAATAAAAGACAACGAACTTTCAAAATGTATATTGAATAATAAACAGTAAGTATTTTATCTACCTGTCCTAGTTAGACAAGGTTCACATAAAAACTTTGCATGTTGCAAACAAATAAATGTATGACACTTAGTACAGTAAAATCTTGATCTATTTTTATTTTTACAAACTCACATTTTTTCCGAGTTCCTTCCTGGATCTGTTTCGAATGAACGGCGCCAAAGATAGTCTTCTGTTAGCCGTATTGCCAGTTCTTTCAAAAATTGCCTTCGTATTATGTTGGTTTTATCTGGATTGCTGGCAGTATCTGAGTGTTAATGCCAGCAACATCCATGATAGAATGGAATACGACCATAGGCCATCGTCTAGTATTCCTAGCAACATCATACGCTGCACACAATTTATCAACATTATCTACACCACCTTTCGTAGCGTTGTACCATGTAATAATTGCAGGCTTGTATCTTTCTCCGGTGCTTTCATCAATTTCGTCTGTGAAATGCATACTGGAAACCAACAAAACATTTTTGTAATTTTTTGGGATATATGAAACCAGAGTCATATTCTTCTGGAATGACATAGATGAATACAGAGGTCGCTGTTTTGGCTGTATAAATTCTGGTGGTAGTTCTGCTTTATTCTTTTTGAACGTTCCTAATACAGTTAGCCGATATTCAGAAAGTAGACTTGCGACTAGTGGAATGCTCATAAACCAGTTGTCACATGTTACGTTCCTTCCAGTACCTGATATGAGAAGTATCATTCTTTCGACAATGCTTTTCGTATCGTTTGGTAAAGACGGACCTACTGGCTGTGTACCTACGTACACTTCCAAATTTTGAGTATGATTCATTTTGGAATAAGAAAAGGAAGAAAAAATATAACTTTTGTCCAGTTTCCACTAACACTTTACTACTTTATTACAACCGGTTTCGGCTTTTACACCATTTTCAAGTAACTACAGATTTCGTCAAGTTCGTGAATATTTATACATAAGAAAGTAATTAAAGAAAGGTTGGGTTTAAATTACCTAACTGATGTTTCAAATCAAGTTGGGAAAATACCTGGAATCTACCTGATGAGTCAATCTAATTTATCTAATAGGGGTTCATACAATCGGTGGGTCCAACTTTGTTATCAAAAGTCACAAGTTCAGAAGTGGAGAGCTACATAATTCTAACTGGTCATTGAGGGTATCAAAATTGGGGTTTTTATTCAATTTGTTTATTTCCAAGGCTTCCAACAATTTTTTTTCTCTTCCTTTATTGCACCTATGAAGGATTTTCATGTTATTTTTATTTATTGTATGATTCGTTTCTTGCAAATGTCTATATATATATATAGCTGATTTTTTATCTGATAACACATGTTCACGGTACCTTATTTCAAAATTTCTTCCCGTTTGTCCTGAATAAGCTGCTGTACAATCACCACATTCCAGTCTATATATACCTGATTTTTTCATTTATCCTTTTTGGGTTTTGCATTGAATAGTATATTCCCTAAATTACTCCTACTAGTGAATGAAGTTATTATATTAAATTTTGAAAAATAGTTTTTAATATTTTCTGAGAGTTTTCCCGAGTAGCTTATACTAGCATATTTTTTATCTCCTTTGGGTCCTATTTGATTTGGATATAATTCATTCCTGATCATTGTCTGCTGTTTATTGGAGATGATCTTATCAATTAACTAGACTGGAATTTGGTTATTTATTGCAATCTGTTCTATGATTTTTATTTCTTCTTGCAAAGCCTTATCCGATGAAGGAATCATAAATGCCCTATGTATCATTGATCTGAATGCTGATAATTTGTGTGATAATGGACTGAAGGAATCTAAAGGTATTGTACAATCCGTACAATCCGTAAAAGTATGTTGAAGTGAAAATTATTATTAATGTTTGTAATAGTAAGATCTAGAAAGTTAATTTTATTGTTTTGTTCTATTTCGACCATGAATTTTATCTTATCATGAAGGGTGTTGAGGAAATTCAAATATTGATTTATCTGTCTCGTTGAGCCATTAAAACCTACGAGAATATCATTAACATATCTGAACCAGAATGCAATATGTTTATGAGATAAGGCGGGTGTTTTCTAAGTTATTCATAAAAATATCGGCTAGTAAGAGACTCAACGGAGAGCCCATTGGGAGACCCGAATTCTGAAGGTAAAAATTATTTTTGAATTTAAAATAATTTTGTTTGAGGCATACATCAAAGAGGTTGTATAACTCCTCCGTGATGTAAGGATTAATATTATGTTTATCAATTACATCTCTCTGTACTCATATCCAAGTACGTCACTATGACGCGTTGATGCTACAAGTTTCTGGTTGGCTAGAGCTTATTAAACCCTCCTTGTTAAATTTTAGTTTCCTTGTTTTTAGTGGACATACGTGAATAAAAAAGTAGTACACGAATTCAAGTACTTTTCAAGTTATGACCTTTTGAATCTTGTTGATAGAGTTGGTAAACCAGCTCGAATAGTATGATCAATAACTTCAACAAGCTCTTATTTTCACTTCGTCATGTTGAAAAATGATGAATTATCAGATTACTTACCTGAAAAGTTTTGGAGAATTCCTTGACGAACCGAACTCCGAAGAAACAATCAGGTTTCGTTATAAGTGTTCCCAATATTGAATATTCTTCATTGAAGGAGGCTTTGCATATAAGAAAACTAATCAAAAAAGCATATTTTATCAACAGAGTGACATTTTGTTTTGTTTATTAATGTAATCAATGTTTTTTTTTGTTTCGCTTTCTTAAGTTCAACGACACCTTCGGTAAAGAACATCCAATTTTGAAATCACTCGTAATAAAACAACATGTATCGGTTCCTTTCGGCATAGGCACACGACTCATCTGTTATTTTATCATTTTTCGATATATAGCAGTGAAAAGAGCTTGTTGCAATTTGAGAAATAGTAGCTGTAAGCAGTTCTTCACGGGTATTATTCCGTTTTGAGGTAATGTTTGATGACTGTTAAAAAATATGTGAGCTTAGAACTCCAGTTTTCAATTGCATCTTACCTCGAACCTTCCTCTTCACATACCATTTACCTATACCTCATCTCATTTTCTCATTATGATACACCTAATGGTCTAGAAGTTATGACTTGTCTAATAGATTCGTTGACACCCGGTATGTCGTTTCCGTCTTTTATTTTGTGTGAAAAGAGCCTCTTATTTTTATTTACAGCTTGGCCTACGCAGTTTCTTGAATCAAAAGATATGGCCGCGGGAGAATGTTATTTCTCTGAAACAAGGGCTTGCTGTGGTCGAAATTTGCTCTTACACATAGATCTTTGAGTCCTTTTTTGGAGTACGAATACAAAGGAATAAGTTTTGATTTGAGACACTTCAAAAAGCAACACCATATCGCATATGCGATTCCATTTCAGCGACAGTGATAAACAGCTTAACATCAACCACTCCGTTATAACCTAGCCGTGAACCGGGGATTTCATATGCACCTAAGGAACGCCCTAAAGGGAAAAATTCTGTGATTTCCGATGACAATATCTTTGTGTCATCGAATTCAATTGCGAAAGAGGCGAAAGAGCCCATCCTCGGCTGCAGGATATCTGATGACGTGATGCCGGTACGGACCGCACTATCCGTCAAAGCATTGTACGCATCACGCACGACCTACCCGATAAAACGGAGGAGGCAAAGAGGAAGAGGCTAATAAGTGTTCCACTCGAGACATGGCGAAACAATAGGAGGCCGTGACATTGACAACCCTCGCTGTATTGTACGCCGGATCGGCGGGAAACGGGATTCGAGGACTAATCTGGTTTCACTTTGGTAATTTAATTGTTGTATTTGGGCTTCAGTGAAATTACTGCGACGTCGAGTGGCTGGCTTTATGCACACTAAAGTATGCAAAACAGGTTCGTGAGCGTTCCGATTGTTCGGATCTTTTTCTTACTAATTTTACTTCCGTTGTTAAGTTCTGGCGACAATTGATTCGTATAATAAACAGTATAAATGCTGGAACTTGTGAACTTGTGAAAAGACTTTCTTGGCTGATACCCAGAGGTCGGATGATTTGGAAATGACCGCGGTCCCTGACCATGCTTATGCTTGGAAATAATGTTATATTGTATAGGCGAAAAAGGGCAACCGCTAGATGTCGCTGAATAAACTAAGATGTCTACCGATGGTGAACAACAAACTTTAAAGCACGTAGAAATGTAACAAAACTGTGTTTTTATAAGAGCTTTGTGGTGAAATTTTTAAATTTGATGGATTTTGTAGAGTTGAGACTATTGTTAATTGCAGTTATTAGTATTTTAAAGTTAATCCCTGGATTATTCAGTTATATGAGGTATAAAATTACGAGATTTGTTTTTATGAAGTGACTTCATTATTTTTTTGGTGAAAATGCCAATAGTATAAGTGGACCTTAACATCTTCATTATTTTCAATTTCAATTTGTCCTTTACTTCGGCTTATTTCCAAATTCTTTCTCATTTAGGTGTTCTTTTTTCAACCTAAAATTTCATATACAACTCCAATCGCATTTTTATGAATACAATATGGTCTCTTGAGTTAGCAAAGTAATTTTTTCAAAGAACAAGGCGAACAAATACTTATTCGCAAAATCAGCTCTAATGAAAATGAGTATAATAAGGTTTTTGTATCTTATACGTGAAACTTAAAATTAACTTTGAATAGGTTCCAAATACATTATTGAAATTAGAAATATCTTAAACCTATTTCTACACTCTATATTTTGACTACATTTTCTTTGACTTCTGTTAACTTTGACTGGTTCCTTCGATATTCTGATAATGGAATATTTTTTCTCGGAATAACTCCTTTTTAAAAATTTCTCCTAACTGTTAGAAGTGAATATAGCTGTAACAAGTCATCATTATTGAGTAAAGATGTTGAAAATGAAATGATGTAGGTATTTAGGTACCATGTGAACAATAGTCCTATTCTTGGAAGTGGAGACTGCAATAGATCTTCCAATCTTGAGCACCGTCTTCCATTTGACACACAGCTTTCTATCACTAAAAGAAAATTTATGAAGACTGAAATCTGAAGTGCATAAAAGGAACACTTAAGTACACAACTAAATTTCCGCAATTTGGTAGATGGGGTTTGTGAATATTTTGCATGATTATATTCACCAATAACAAACAGCCAAATACAGTTTACAAATGGTTTATTCTAAGCACTTTTAGATGTTATCTGATCATGGAAACTTGAAAATTAGGAAATGAAAACGAGTCATTTCACACGGCAAACAATGGACTAATATTTGTTGTTCACCCTCACAGATGTTGCTTTAGTAATTGTTAAATGGCGTACACTTCGATTTTTCAGCCTTTACCTAGTAGAAAAAGCTAACATGATTGGACGACGTGAAGATTGCTTATCGAGGCAATCAAGATTTCGAGGAAAACATAGCTGTGAAACTGCGATAGGTACAATGTGTTTTGAACGACAGGAAGAGTAATTTAGATAAGAATCTTGTTACAAGATCTGTGTTTTTAGATTTGTACAATTGATAGGAGGAGATTAGTAAAAAATATAGAGAGTATTGGAGTGGAAGGTAGTGCGTTACAGTGGATCAATAATTATTACTCAACAAATAGGAAACAAAAACTAACAATGAATGAGGTAATGTCCCTTGAGATCGAAAATGACATAGGTGTTCCACAGGTGTTCTTGGGTCCATTGTTATTTCTTTTGTACATTGACGATATAGTAAATGTAGCTGTACGTTGTTCCATACATCTGTTTGCTGATGATAACCTCATCTATTTTACATGTTCAGATAATGAAGAGTTCATAACAACACTTAATTCTACATTGGACAATATCAACAAGTAGTGTTCCTCTAACCATTTGAAAATGAGTACAAAAAAACAAATTCATGATAATCAGCAACGAAAATAAGTATAGATTGTTCTGCGAGAGTCAGCTAAATATTACAGTAAGTGACGAGTCAATTGAAATGGTACATAAATCCAAATATTTAGGAGTAATTATAGATAGACAGTTTAATCAAAATTGTTTCATATAAAATCAATTACTTGTATAGATGTGCTGCTTTCCTGACAAGTTGGACCAAAACTATTCTGTTAACACCCTGATATTACCTCATTTCACCAACTGTTCCACAACACTTCATCTGCTAAATCAAAATGAACTATTCCGATTTGGTAAACTTCAAAATCTAGCTATGAGAATAATATTGACATGCTCAAGGAGAATATCTGTTCAGTACATGTTGAAGGAAATGCAGTGGTTATCAACATATGACATTTTTGAGTACAATACTCTGGTATTCATATTCAAAATAAAATCAGGTCATACTTGATGAATATTATCAATTACAATTATGATGTACATTCCAACAATACAAGGCCACGAAATGATTTCCACATCCCACTGGTTACAAAGAGACAGACACAAACATTTGTATTTTTCTAAGGATTGAGCAGATTCAACCAGCTTCCCTTAGAAATCAGATCCTCAGATTCCTTGACCAAACTTATACATTATTTAAAACTTTTCCTTCGCTCTTCTAGGAATGTAGTTTGAGGCAAAAATTGGAATTTTTCGTTTTATTATTCTGCACAGGTTATGTTTCCTTCAAATGATTTTGTGTTGTTTTATCTGTATTGTATCGGTATCTGTTGATATGAATCTGTTGATAGGACCAAATTTTGATTTTCATGTTTTAATATAGTGATTTACGTTTGTTTGAAAGTGGTTGACAATGTTTCACTTTGAGTAAGGTTATTCTGGACTTTCATTGTCTAAAAAAGAACAAAGAAAAATTCAATTCTCTGCAATTTTTAATCACGACGTTTCAACTGTTAAAATCTACAGTCGTTATCAAGTGTATAATGCGACAATCTCAAGGATACTTCTTATATATGCTGTGGATAATTTTGTGTCATTAGCCTAGGGGTAATTTGGCGGTATTCAGGTAAGCTTGTTAATTACCTCCGGTACAGCATTGTTAATTCTTATCGCAATTTCAATTGATCCATGCCACTAATTAAGGGTTTCAACACATTACGGATTTCTATGCTAGCTTGACTGAAGACTTTGTTGTTCATAATGTATGCACTCTCTTTAAACTTCCTTCTATACTAGCCCTCTTCTTTATGGATGACTTCGGCTTTAGTCCATTTTATGTTGTGTTGGGTCGTCCAGACATGATCCGCTATCCCTGACTTTGATGTTTCTCCTCGTTGATTGTTTCTCTTGTGTTCAGCGACTCTAACGCTAAGTGGTCTCTTAGTTTCTCCAAGATAAGCTTCGCCGCACTCACAAGGGATGCGGTAGATGCAGTTTTTGGAGTCAATGTCAGCGTTACGTGGTCTCGTCTTTGTGAGATGGCTGCGAATAGTGTTACCTGACTAGAAACATGTCCGTATTTTGTATTTCGACCCAATGAAGACCAAGAATGTGCTTATTTCTACATGCAATTTTCCGCAAATCGGTCAGAAATCGGTGGAATACCGTAGGTGAGTCTTGTTTCAACCAATGCTTGATGAAGAATTTTAAAATATTTGAAATCCAGTATTTGCTGGATTTGTTTGAATTTTTAAACTAGCGAACGAAGAATTTTGCAGACTTGTACCAGATGCTTATTCCACCGAAGATGACAATCATATTAGTTGATTGTTATTGCCCAGATATTTTGCGTTAATGGCTCTTTGTAACCTAATAGTTTCATCAGAACGTTGATCAATTTGTAACGTGTCATAGTTAGGAAGGCCACTGACGTAACAAGAAAAGGGAACGAAACAGTTTTTTCATAATTTATCGAAAGTTCTTTTTGTCCAAAACATTTAATTAGAATTGCCATATCTTTTTCTGCTTTTTCTTTCAACCCTTCCCAAGTATCACCTATCACCCTCGTACACAATAGTGTCATCTGCGAAACTGAAAACAGTACCGGGGCTATTGAAGGTAAGTATAGAGTTTTTATAAATTATAAAAAGTAAATCGGATTTTTAAACGTTTTCACACATTGTTTTCTGATGAAAAGGTGTGTTTCCAACAACTTGAGGGCATTTTCCTCTAAATCTCAGGTCTTACAATACCTCTCACAACATGATTGACATTGTCGAAGGCTTTTGCAAGATCTACAAAAAAACGTAAGGATGGCAGGCGTATGGCCAAATCTTTATAGATGTTTGTTGTGAGTAAATGAATTACATCTTCCGTAGATTTACCATCCCTAAACCCGAATTGTCTATTTGAAATTTCAATATTCAATTCAATTTATTCAATATTCATTATAATATAATATTTATCATTGGTACCATTCTCAAGTTGGTTTACAAGTTTAATCTCTGAAATAGCTATTTTTTTTAAACAAATGGATTTCTATATTTAGATGCATTACTGGAGTAGACTCACGCTAGGCTTTGAAGCCTGTGTTGTGATGTCTAAAACAGTAAGGCATTTACAGTGCATATTTTTCCATGAATGGCATTTGCATGCAGCGCAGTTGGGTGATATTTTATGTTATAGTGGAGACAGTGAATAAAATAAAGGTATAAACTTAAAGAATCGAATGAGATTGGACAACTCAAAAACGTTGATTTTGCTTACACAACATTTAGAATTTCGTGTGGAATTATTGTGAAGTAAGTGGACAAACTTATTTATATGCACGAATTACATTTACAAATAGGTATGCGAATTCAGTAGAAAAATGGAAATTTGTCTGGGTGATTTTGTACGTACTTCTTTATTTCTTTTTTGAATACTTTAAGGGTCTTTATACCTTTTAGATTTTTTGGAAGAACATTGAATATTTTTGGGCCATAGAAAAGAAAAGAATTTTGTGTTACAGATCTATTGAAAAAGTCGGTTGTACGTCCAAGTTAATTTTTGATCGAGTTTCTCTTGAGTGTTTTTTTGTGTATTTTTTTTGTGATGGAACATTCTTATTATGCAGTTATAAGTGTACAGTGAGTGAACATTGAACATGTTGGTTTCATGATATAATTTTGTAGAAAACAGTTTATT
This sequence comes from Chrysolina oricalcia, assembly GCA_944452925.2. Taxonomy (NCBI): domain Eukaryota; kingdom Metazoa; phylum Arthropoda; class Insecta; order Coleoptera; family Chrysomelidae; genus Chrysolina; species Chrysolina oricalcia. The sequence continues at coordinate 65,498,930 of OX101812.2, forward strand.
TTTTTTTAAAATTATTCTCAGTAAAATGTTTTGTGCGGTTTGTAACGGACTGATGGCTGCTTTGAATGTTGCACCCCATGCAGGAATACAATATTTGATAATAGATTCGGCAAGAGACGTATAAAGTACAACAAGATTTTTTTTGATAGTATGTCGCGTAGTTCATAAAAGGTGTGCATTAATACCCGGAGCCGTTTTGTAACGAAGTTAATATGTTCTGTCCATTTTAAGTGTTGGTCTAGTAGGACTCCAAGGTATGTTGTTGAGGTAGTATGATCTATGGTCTGACAGTCACAAGTGTTCTGATTACTACAGAGTGGTGTGTGCATTTTCAAATTCAACTCTTTTGGTTAATCACGGAGGGTGGGGGAAAAGGTCAGATACTTTGTCTTATCCACATTGAGCAATAACTTATTAATAAGAAAGCACTTGCCTGACCCCTGTGGCTCAGGCAAAAGCTAACTCTGCCTTTTGGTAGATCTGTATACTTTATTGTCAATGTTTGTTTTCCTCTGCTTCTACCAATAAAAGCGTTTATTACTATTATTTATTATTAATATTCAGCCATAAGCATATTTTCTGTAAGTTTTTTCAGCTGCATTTTTTATTTCTTGCCATGATGGCCTCTTGTAAATTAGTACAGTATCATCGGCGTGGCATATTATATCGCCTACAAAGTTGTTGATTTTAGTTATGCTGTTAATGTAAATAAGAAAGAGTACCGGTCCCAAAACTGTCCATTGTGGTACACCCGTTTTTACAATTTGTTCCTCACTTATTTCGATCCCAATTTTCACCCGTTGGATTCGATTTGATAGGTAGTTTTTCATCATTACATATGCATTTCCTCGAACGCCATAGTTATGCAATTTTTTCATCAAGAATTCGTGATCAACCGTATCGAATGCCTTGGCCAGGTCCAGAAAAACGGCCAAGCATTTGGTTGACCTGTCCATCAAATTATATTTTTACATATATTTTATCATTCTAATTTTTTATAACTTTTTTCACTTTTTTCACAGCTAAGTTACTGAGATAAATTAGGCGATATTTACCTGTGTTCTTTCTACAACCTATTTTAAAAACTTTTTTTTAAATTGAAAAATTACCCTCTATTATCATATTGTTTATTAGATGTGTCGAAGGACTTACAATTTTATTTTTAATCCCTTTCAGTGTTTCTGATTCGATTCCGGTACTTTGTTGGATTTGAGGGAATTGATCAGATTCATAACTTCTTTTTCATTTGTTGGTTAAAAAAAATAGAAAAGTGGAAGAAACTCTATTCAGAGGAGAATTTTCTGGAAGTATTACCTGCTGAGCAAGATTTTCACCGACATTCATATAATATCACAGATTTCTGTCGTGAGTTGGCCATTTTCTTTCATGATTTGTGTGACTTCTTTATTATTTTGGTTTTTATTCAATGTTTTTACTTGTTGTAAATGTCCTTAGAAGCATAATGGTTTTTTTTCACTAAAGATTCTGCTTGTTTCATTCTGGTTTTTTATTCATCGTGAATTCATTTAACTCGGGGAAATCGTCAGAAAGATATACATCTAGAGTGCCAAAAAATATTCTATTCAAACAATACAACGATGCACCCGTGCTTTTGCGATGATCGAAGTAATTTTTAATATTTTTAATAATAATTTTTCGAAATGTATTTCTCAAAATAATTATGAGTAATGTCGACTTGATCCTACTGAGCATTGTAAACTTCCAGCCTTGTTCTCCTGGCCTACTCATAGAAGTTCCCACTAACACAAAGCTTTAAGGGAACACTTAAGAAAGTATCCCGAGATTAAAGCGCGTTTTTTCTTGTTCTTTTTTGTGTGAGCTTGAATTTTAATAAGTGGATCCAAGTGTTGCGCTCGTTTGACTTTCCGGAGACACGATTTATTCGAACGAGAACATTCGGGAATTTCGTATTTTAAGATTAAAATTTTTCTATATTTTCTGCCTCGCGTAAAATAAAGGCTCTCATTTTCATAATGGAGACCGAACAGAAACATTACCCTTGGCGTAAAGAATTTTGTCAACGTCGAAATGTATTTTCAAAGCGGGTTGTTTTGTCAATGGAACTTTGAGAGCGATAGAGATTACTTCTGAAAATATAGAGGACTATTATTACGTAAGAAGCAAGTTCGAGTCAGTGTTGTGATAATTACAGGATGCACTTGGAAATCCTGTGGTAATTACCAAGTATTTTGTGAAGACAACCCCTTCCGAGTGTAAACGAAATTAAACAATCTGGTAGATCATTGAAAGATTTCTCTATAATTTGAAGAAAATATCACTTCGATTATCTTTAGCGTCATTCAACAAGTTCGCATCATATAAACTGTATTTTTGTTTGAATATTTCGATGAAATTCAACTCCTAGATTAGTTTGTGCTTCCAAAGGGATGGAAAATGACTCACTCAGAAGAAATCCAGTGACTTTCCTTATAGGTCAAAACTGACATTTTTCTCTGAATGAAATTTTGAAAAGTTTTTGGTGAAAATTTTTCAGTTTTAAAAGTGTTCACAAAATCTTCCCCTAATTTTCATTCATCATTTTCAGATTTTACAGAGACTCTGAAATCAAGTGAAATAAAATCATTTTTCAATTATACTCGATGCAAATCTGACTTTGTTTTCTTCTTTTCTGTCACCAGCTGCATCTCAGCCTCTTGGGCTTTTTGTGCATTCCAATTAGTTTTACAGCACCCACTCCGTAACTCTAGTCCCCTGTATGTATCAGTCTGTACAGGGTGTCCCAAATTCGAGCCTCATCATTGAGATCTCGGAAATCAGAAGAGATACGAGGTAGGTCAAATGGAGGCAAAGTTGCGCAATTTCGTGCTCATTGTAACGCCGCTTTCATATTTGAAAAATTCCGAAGATTTTTGGAAAAAACCGATTATTCGCGATTTCATTTTTATTTTTTTGTGGCTCTATTTGAATAGATATAACAAAACAAATTTCACATTCTCATTGCTACTTTTTCTGTTCTACAAGATGGTGTTATCAGATTTTCAAACAGACGTTTCGTATCATCAACGTTGTTTTTTTAAATACGGCCCTGGATTTTTTAATATAGATTTTAAAAGTTTCTAATGTCCCAAAATAAATGATGTATCGCACTTATTCTAAAAGTTTATATCAATAGCATTTTTCATAAGAACTGATGAGTTAGAAAGAGACAAAAATTAGATTTTTAATAGAGTTAAAACAAACTTTTTTTGCAATGACGCACTGCATAAAACTAACATAAAAGTGGGTGGTTAATAAATAATATAATTGAAGTGTCATCCCTCAAACTCTAGGCCCTAGGCTATATTTACAAAAATAATTGCATTTTATCAAAGTGGCTGTGCATCGTGCATTCTGGCTATGTTAGTTCATTTGTTAATGTTTAAATTATCCAATATTTTGACAGTTCACTGTTCGTTCACTAATCGTTAACGCTTATTAAACGAAAATGACTTTTTCTAACGAATAAAAACGAGACATGCTAAGGATTTATTATATTTCGAATCGAAATTCAAAAACGGCTTGTGAGCGCTATTTGTTGAAATATCCAGAAAGACGGCAGCCGCATAATAGTTATTTTGCTAATATTGATAATGATTTAGCTCAGTACGGAAGTTTTGTTAAGCCAAGGGCTGAATATGGAACACGAATCGATCCAGAAGAGGAACAAATTATCTTGAACACTGTAAGTTTGAAAACTGTTACAAAGTAGAAAGTAAAATGAATAATTTTAAATTATTTTTTAAGGCCAATAATAATCCTCGAGCTTCAGTTAGAGTTTTCTCAGAAGAAGTAGGATTATCGCGAATGAGAGTTTGGAGAACTTTAAATAAGCGTGGAAATAAACCTTACAAAATCCATATTAGTCAAACACTAAGACCTGGCGATGCTGAGAGACGATTAGAATTTTGTAACTGGTTGCAAAATAAAATTAATGAAAATGATGACTTCCTAAATAAAACTAAATGGACAGATGAATGCAGTTTTTCAACAGATGGACTATTTAACAGACATAACGAACACTATTGGTCAAAACCCAAGGCAGAATCAAGAAGACCTCAGGGACGACAATCATTTAACGTATGGGTCGGTATGTGGCACAATAAAATTATCGGCCCGTTTTTTATTCAAGGAAAATTAAATTCCGATAGAAATGCAGAATTAATAAGGACCAATATATTGGATGCCTTAATGGAAGAACCTTTGGGCGTATTACGAGATTTCCGAAAAAACGTAATTAAAATTTTTGAAATAGTGGAGAAGTATGGAAATGAAGACATATTATTTTCAATGAAAAAAATAACCATTGAAATGAAATTCTTTATTAAAATTGCATCATGCATTGCATGTGAAAAACTTGTATCAAATTAAATCTGAAAGCTCTACTCGACGTTAATTTTCACTCAGTGAATTTCGTTATGAAATTTCAGTTTTGGCGTTACCGAATACAAATAAATGCATGCGTCTAGACATGAATTTTCGTGTGTCTGTTTCATAATAGCTATATCCAGGAAATCTCTACCGTGAAAGCATCTTTGATGATGGAACAGAGTGAACTATCTCTGGAATGTCTCTTTTGTAAGGTTTTTCCGGTATGTAGTTTTTGCTTTTTGATCTTTTGTTCTACAGCTCAGAACGTCACGAATGAGGATGGCAACAAGAATATGGGCTCCGATGACGCCGTTTGCGCCTCTTTCTTTTTCTTTTAATTCTCACTCATTGTGTCTGATATTAATTGATGTCACATTTACGTGCAGATGCAGACGAAAATAAAAAATCAGGAATTTCAACGGATTGCTCTTTTATGTAGTAGTTTTTGCATAACAATTTAGATGTGTTCGTGAGATTTGTGTGAGGTAAAGTAGACGGGAGCTTTACCTTTTAACATACAATCCCAAGAACCATATAAAATTGACTGAATATATCAGGTAGCAATATACTGAGGCGATATGATTGGAATTGACGGAAAAGCATAAAGCATTTCCTGCCCGTGATAATTTATCACATGAAAAAGTCCAACATTGATATAGATGAAAACTAAATTTGTTATTTCAATATATTTATTACTATAGAGAATTATTTACAAATTAATTATGAAAAATATTTTAGTTTACCAATTTCATGTAATCTCAACATCAGTAATAAAGAGCTCCATGGACAATTGCAAAAATTTTGGAAATCAGAGGAGGTTGAAAACAAAAAACGGTATACTCGGGAAGAAGCTAGACAGTGAAGAAAACTTTTAAAAAATGTTAAGTGTGATACTCATGGTCGATTTAAAGTAGCTTCACCTTTGAAAGAAACTTATGTTAAACTGGAAAATCCTATTCAAAATGCAAATAAACGATTTACTTTTCTAGAAAATAAATTTCGAATTTAAAAAACGTTACATCGATTTTATCAGATACAGATGAAATTAAAAAAAAAAATATTATTTATGAAATTCCATTTAGGAGTTGTGATGAAGTATACATTGATCAGACAAGTAGAATGCTCGAAGACAGAAAAACATCACATAAAAGTGATTGAAGAAGGAATGTTAGATCGTGTAGCCTTGTTGAACATGCAATATATAAAGACCATATAATTCACTATGACAATGCAAAAATTCTTGATAATGAACAAAATCTCAATAAGCGTCTCTTTCTTAATGGTTCATATACACAACAAACAATGAATAAAAGAACAGATATCAATGATCTTAATACCATATACAGGGTCTTTCACGACGAGCGTTCGTTAGGAATATATGGAGAACGATTCAAAATAAAAACTTGAAATTTTGTGGTAGTGGGTTTCACAAAATGGCCTTCTCAACTAAAGTATTTTCAACTCCCGGTCTCTTTCCGTTATACCGGAAGTCGAGGGCAACTTCCTTATTTTAAATGGAACACCCTCTATTTTATTACATTTTTTAATTTTTCAGCACATTTTAGGCCTACTTTGTATAACAATGCCTATACCAAAATTTGTTAGTTTTCGAGATATTGATTTTTTTTTCTGAAAAATTTTACAGTTACAGCACCACTCCGAAAAAATAGACAGTAACGGTTGAAAATGTGAAATTTCACAGAATCACACCTTAAGCATGAATTCATGAACAGGTCCATCGAATTTTCGAAAATAATTTACAGGGTGGTCGAAATTTCCACCTAAAACATAACATCGAGAAAACTGATGAAACACGATTTTTTCAAATGGAAACCATACACTATTCTATTATTTTTGGATACTACGAAAAAAAAGATATCAAATTCATGAAGAATATCCTATACCTAAAATACACCCCTGGCAAGATATATCCGATTTTGGGAAATATTTGAAATGTAAATCATTCGAAGAAATACCAAACCAAGCAAGCTTTGAAAACAAATGAAGTTACAACAAATATGTCAAAATTTGATGCGATATAATTGACGTGTGCAAAATGTCTCGTTTGGGGTATTCTAATGAAGATTTCCTGAATTTAATAATCATTTATGGCGAATGCAATAAGATAATGGACAGAACTTGTCGTGTTTTTGCAGAAAGATTTCCAAATCTACACAGACCCAATAAAAATATTCTGAGAAGACTTCTAAGAAACTGCCGTGATTTCGGATCTTTTTCGTCTGTCATCAACAAAAAAACACTCGTAAACAATGAGGACATCGAAATTGTAGCTTTGGCCTACTTCCAGAAAATTCGTTGAATGACGCATAAAAGTCACTTAGAATTTCATGTTCGTCAATAAACCGGATTTTAATCAAACATAAGTCCCTTTAAATATCACCAGGTTTAAAATCTGAAACCTCACGACTCACCTGCACGAGTGGAATTCTGCGAATGGTTTCTGATCAAGATACAGGAGGACCCTGAGTTCATGAAGAACATTATATGAACAGATGAAGCCAAATTTGCAAAGAATGGTATGTACAACCGCCCTAATAGTCATTTTTGGGCAGTAGAAAATCCAAAGCTCGTTCGCCAGCGCAACTTCCAGGATTCATGGAGTTTTAATGTTTTTTGCACTATAAAGGAAGACCGAATTTTATGTTCATATCTTTATGATGAGAATTTGAATAGCGATAGATATTCGCATATAGTTAGGAATGTGGTTGGTGAATCCATAAGGCATGGTTCTGAACAATACCGTTCCAAGTTATGGTATCAGATGGATGGAGCCCCTGCACATAGTACTGCTACCAATGCTGGGTTGTTGTATGGGATGTTCGAAGATCAGTGGCTTTGCTATAATGGGCCAATTAAATTTCCTCCTCGCTCTCCAGACCTGACGCAACTGGACTTCTTCATCTGGGGACATATCAAAGAAAATGTTTATGCGGATCCAGTGAGTGATGAAGAAAACATGAAGCGAAGGGTTCTGAGAGCTTTCAATAATTTGATTCCTGACTCCATACAGAAAGCTACAAATAGTGGTATGCAAAAAAGAATATATTCTTGTTTAGAACAAAACGGCAATGTCTTTGAACATCTGTTGAAATGAACCACAATACTATTTGAATTTAAAGAAATTAAGTTAAATTCTAAAATTAAAGAAAAATCTAACCTTAAAAAATATAAACAAAATAAAATTACTGTATTCGATATCAATAAACAAAGATATAATTTATCTCTCTGATAGTATTTTATTTCATTCCATCCAATTTCATGTTGAGTTACTTTTTACCAACGACAGAGTTAATATTAGTTCATTTGTTTTCAAAGCTTTCTTGATTTGGTATTGCTTCGAATAATTTACATTTCAAATATCTCCCGAAATCGGATATATCTTGCCAGGGGTATATTTTAGGTATATGACATTCTTCATGAATTTGATATCTTTTTTTTCGTAGTATCCAAAAATAATAGAATAGTGTATGGTTTCCATTTGAAAAAATCGTGTTTCATCAGTTTTCTCGATGTTATGTTTTAGGTGGAAATTTCGACCACCCTGTAAATTATTTTCGAAAATTCGATGGACCTGTTCATGACTTGATGCTTAAGGTGTGATTCTGTGAAATTTCACATTTTCAACTGATACTGTCTATGAGTTATGATTTTTTCGGAGTGGTGCTGTAACTGTAAAATTTTTAAGCTCGGCATAAAAACGAAGAAATCTTAATTGGTCTACCTTTGACTGCTTCCCACTAATTTTTAAATAAATTATTGAACAGTCACGAAAACAACCCCTTATTTAAAGAGACGTATACATTGAATTTATGTTTTTAAAATTGAGCTAGTATATTCAATTTTAGAAGTAATATTTTGTTCGTTATTCAAAACTGGTCATAGAAAAAGTAGCTCGAATGTAATAGTTATTAATAATGAAAATTATATATCAACTATTTTGGCACAGTGAGTCCATATGGTAAATCGCATTAAACACGCATTACCTGTGGTAGAAGTCAATTTTAATTTCGACCTTAAAAGTTGTGCATCAGGTGGAACAGCGACAACTATCAATCTGTCAGTTGAGCGGTATTATTTAGAGTAGTTAGTACATATTTCGAACCTAAATAGGTTCATCATCAGCTAATTTAAATTATGTACTACCTACTCTAAAGAATACCGCTCAACTGACAGATAGTTGAGATTAAAATTGTGGAGATGACTTTGAGTTTTTCTGCATCGTACAAACAAGATATGAGTACATACACGACTATTACCTTTCAAATAAAACCATAACCATAGATTTCACATAGAGCAATGTGAGCCCATGGTGAGTCTTGAAATACGTGTCTGTCCCACAAATACTCTAGTAAAATATTTTCTACAAACCCATGACCTTTATTCAATGAAATTCGTAACTATACCATTGCAAAATAAATGCCTAAAAAAGTTTCAAGTTTTCATCTGCTCAATTCAGTTTTTTGCTTATGTGATTAATACGAAGATCCCAGTTTAACCGTCCTATTGTGAAATTTCATTGATACTGACTTTGATGCGTTCAAAATCAGTTATTTTCTGTTACGCCATGACCTGAATGTATCAATGATTCTCCCGTCATTTGTGTTGTGTTCTGAAAAGTCGTTCACGAATAACACATAAAGTTAGGGGCCTAAAACTGACCCTTGGAAAACTTCTAATTTGATATCACGTTCACTTGACATGAAAACGTTATTTTTCACTTATTTTACGCCCATCCACTTAAAATGTCATCCAAGTCAATAAATTATTTGAATTATACAATTGTAGGAATCCATTTCAGAGTATACAAAATTGAGAAATTGGTATTATGCTGTTTCCATAGAATAATTTTTCCTGAAACCATGCTGGTTGATACATAGCAGGTTGTTCAATTCCAAGTAATTCATCATCCTAGTCGTTACTACTTTCTTGGACAACTTCGAAATTTCTCTGTAGTTGTTTAACTCTATTATCTCTTTTTCTGTGAAAGTGAGGGGATATTTTTTCATATTGTCGTACATATTGAGTACTGCCCTTTGAATTGTTTTAGTGCATTGATCCATTCACCTTATTGTTTATTAATTCGTCCACGATATAGAAGTTCATTGTCATATGCGACCGACATTGAAATTAGTGAAGTCGCGTGACGAGCTAAAATCGTTGACCGAATGATATAAACATATTTTCTTATATAAGTACAAGAGGAATGGAACGAGAAAATAGAATTAGTAATAGACTCCCATAGAGGAGAGGGCCCAGGCGCTCAGATAGCCTTATAGGCTAGGCCCTTTTGGCCTTAGCTCTACGTATTGGTTTAGTGATAGTTTTAGGTAAGAGTTTTATTTGTCCCATATTATATTATTGAATGTCCCTTATTTTAAATATGTATATAGCTTTCCCCCGTATCCCAGTTGTTATTTATTAAATATTTATGTTCTGTTACTACTCCTTGATTTACTATAGCAACCATCTGTAGCTACACCCCAAGTCGCATTTAGTATAAGGGAAACAACCCCTTGTACGACTCAGGATGCTACCCTAGTAGCCCTAGTCGCGACAATATCTAGAATCGTCATAATAGTTATCCATAATTTATTGTTTTTTTTTATTAAACCTCCTATTCAATGCATCTCTCGAGTTACCACTTACCAACTTACCTTTTGTTAGATATGTGAATTATTGGATATTTGGATAGATATTGATTGTTGATTTTATCGTAGGTAATATTATGTATCTATGTTGAATGAAATATCGACCTTTTTTTGTCTACAGAAGAGTTGCGTTTGTAGAAAAAATCTTTTGCTTCTCTTTGTCGAGCGGCAATCTATCACTTTGTGCTCTGAATACACAAATAGCTATCATATTTTTTATATAATTATCCATATATTTTGCCTACAAACAATATCGTATCCTCATTTCATTTTTCAGTTTCAGTTTAGAGTTTGGCCAATTACATTTTCCCCTACCAACTCTCCATTCTAGGCAAAAGGGTTAAAACACTTCCGCCGATCGAGAAGCGTTGTTTAATTGCAAGAACTACTTCGAGAAAAGTTGAAATTATTCCGAACTTCAGGTTAATTTTAGTTTTCAGGAGTTTGCAAGCTGGAAGTGTGCGGAAGCTTATTTCTCGGGCGAACGCGCCTTGACAGATGATTGATTTATTACCATTTTACGTAGTCCACTTTTTCGTAAAATGAAAAATAGAACCGTTTTCTGTCTTTCCTTCGGAAGTATGAGTAAATGCCTAGTTCGTAATTTGAAAATGGTTCAAGTCAAATTAAGATTGATGTGAATCAATGCACTTTCAAATTAGAAAAGAACATGATTCATATATACATATAATATAGAGAATTTTATACAACAGAAAGTTACTTATGACATCTACTTTCTGTTATATTTGTCTTGCCTTCACGGTACTAATTCTTGAGTGGATTCGTTTTGATTTCGAGAGCTCCATAAATCCTTTCTGATGAGTGGGTGACCACGAAACAGCTGTCAAAGGTTGGAACTCTCGGAATTAAAACGAAATATACTCTATTTTCACTTGAATTTTATACATGATCCACATATATTTTGGAATATGGTTGATAAGACTAAGCAATCCTACTACTACTTCATAGGGCATGCACTATACAAAATTTATTAGAGATACAATTGATATATCTGAAGGATTTGCGGAATATTTTAAATTTGTTTAAGATCAGAACTCATCAACATATGATTTTGACCACATAAAAACAACATTTTCCAAAGTACTGATATTTCCAATTTGAATTTCAACAAAGTTACGGTGAATGATATTTTAAACGCATTCATAAAATTAAAACCAAAGTTCTCAACTGAACCAGATGAAATCCCAGGATATATATATTCAAAGCTTGTCGTGACTACTTGATTACCCCCTTCCAATTATTTTTCAAAAATCCTTGGATCCCGAAATACGTTCAATCTCACAAAGACCATTCCACAAAAGAGGTTCTAAACACGAATTAAATAATTACAGGCCTGTAGCAGTTTTGAACTGTATTGCGAAGATTTTCGAGTTTATTCTATATGAAAAACATGTTGTTTGCAACAACATAGGTTTTTCTAGAAAAAGTCGATTGAAACAAATTCATTTTATTTACAAATTATGTATTGATATTTTAGACAGGAGAAGACAATATTTAGTATAAACTGACTTCGCCAAGGCTTTTGACAAAGTCGACCATGCAATTTTGTTGGAAAAACTATTCTCATTTGAAGTGAGTGACCCATTACTGAATTTTTTTCTAAAATATCTGTAGAATAGATGGTAGTATGTCATCTTCAAGGAAATTGAGTCTAGGGCTTTAATGGCAGACTTAGGTATTCCACAGGAGTCCACGGTGGATGACACATTAGACGTTTCTGATGAACCAGACAACGGATCACTTTGAAAATTTAATGGAGGGCATATTCGGACATTCTCTAGCCAACTAAAATAATTTCGACAATGCGGTGTTGCCGCTTCTATTAGAAAGCAGTAGCAACTTTGATTTTTCATATGGAACACTCTGTATATAATATTATTTTTGGAATCTCCAACAATTGCCCGACAACTTTTCTTGATATTTTCCTATACCTATCTGTTACCGTTTTCGAAATAAAAATTAATTTCAATTTTTTTCTTCGAAAATCATGACTTCTAAAAATGCCGATATCTTTTAGTTAAGAAGTCCTATGATATCGAAATTTGGTTTGGAGTTAGGTGATACTTGGACACTTCCCACTCGTCAGCCTAATCTCCGTTACTTCAATACAGGGTGGTAAAAAAATACAGTTTTTTCGTTTGCTTGAAAAAGTTGCTGAAATTTGATTATTTTAAATGGAACACCCTGTATATTATTGAAAATTCGGAAATCTGCTGAAATTTGCTTTCTTTCTATGTATATCATACCTATACCTAACTAGTCAAGTTTCGGACTTATGAGCATATATTTGTGAAAATGTCCCTTCAGAATGGTATTTCCATTCGGTATTTGGTAAGCAGGCCATGATTACTATTTGACAGTAGCGTTGTGACATTTTCCTAATAATATGGACATTTTCGTCACTTCAGAAATTGCAAATACCTTCAAAACGATGGAACAAAACTATTCAAACGAAGTTCTTATGAATTTGTTTATTATTTTTGGACAGTGTGACAAAATTATCAGCAGAACATGTAGAAAGTTCAATGAAATGTATCCGAATCTACCGCCAATGAACTTCTAGTTATCAAATATCTGACCGCGGAAACCTATCCGAACATATATATATATATATATATATATATATATATATATATATATATATATATGTACATTACTAAGTTCATGGGTTGAACCGCGTTGAGAGTTTATAACTCGACGTTTCGGCTCCTGCTTTGGAGCCATTTTCAAGAGTGTGACTGCGAGGCCTCTATCTGCCTACTCCTCGAGTCGTGGTCTTGAGAGATATCAAGGTCTCAACCTGCCTACTCCTTGATCTCAAAAGACGATCCGATGTTGGTTGCACTGTAGTATTTATAGGTGGTTGGCTACCTGGAGGTGGGCGGGTCTTACGGGTTTTCTCGTTTGTCTTGTCTGCTGGTGCTTGCTGTGTAGTTGGAGTTAATGGGATAATAATTGATTGCGGATAAGTTTCACGTGGCCTGGTAATTACGGTTGGAAGAAGGGGCTTCCAAATGGGGTTCAATTTACGGCTATCGTCTTTAATGTTCAGGCAATCAGGCCGTTTTTCGATTTCGAAATCGAAAAACGGCCTGATTGCCTGAACACGATAGCCGTAAATTGAACCCCATTTGGAAGCCCCTTCTTCCAACCGTAATTACCAGGCCACGTGAAACTTATCCGCAATCAATTATTATCCCATTAACTCCAACTACACAGCAGGCACCAGCAGACAAGACAAACGAGAAAACCCGTAAGACCCGCCCACCTCCAGGTAGCCAACCACCTATAAATGCTACAGTGCAACCAACATCGGATCGTCTTTTGAGATCAAGGAGTAGGCAGGTTGAGACCTTGATATCTCTCAAGACCACGACTCGAGGAGTAGGCAGATAGAGGCCTCGCAGTCACACTCTTGAAAATGGCTCCAAAGCAGGAGCCGAAACCTTTGTATAGATTGTATGGCATATGTCCGACAGAAAACAACTACTTCTCTGGCTAATACCTCGACAGATATTGAATTATATCTGTCAGACATATGTGCAAAGATCCTTACTTTGAAGGAACAACTTTGCAAGAGCTCTCAGAGACAGACAGCAGGACACCGCCTGTTCCAAACAAGGAACTAATTGCAGACCGGTTTCGGGATGAAGTCCCTCATCAGTGCAGTCCTGGTTGTCACGGTTGTAACCACGCGGGGGCCCGGTGCCCGTCATCGTTCGCCGGGATGAACACTGCAATCGCTTACAGGATCCACCACGGCAACAGATTAGAGAGCGCTCCAGAAGGACATTTCGGATGCGAAATGGTATATGCTGAATAAATGTTCCAGTGACTGTAAAACAGTCGAAAACAATCCTTTAGGAACTCACTATACCTTTGTATAGATTGTATGGCATATGTCCGACAGAAAACAACTACTTCCCTGGCTAATACCTCGACAGATATTGAATTATATCTGTCAGACATATGTGCAAAGATCCTTACTTTGAAGGAACAACTTTGCAAGAGCTCTCAGAGACAGACAGCAGGACACCGCCTGATCCAAACAAGGAACCAACTGCAGACCGGTTTCGGGATGAAGTCCCTCATCAGTGCAGTCCTGGTTGTCACGGTTGTATACACACGGGGGCCCGGTGCCCGTCATCGTTCGCCAGGACTGCACTGATGAGGGACTTCATCCCGAAACCGGTCTGCAGTTGGTTCCTTGTTTGGATCAGGCGGTGTCCTGCTGTCTGTCTCTGAGAGCTCTTGCAAAGTTGTTCCTTCAAAGTAAGGATCTTTGCACATATGTCTGACAGATATAATTCAATATCTGTCGAGGTATTAGCCAGAGAAGTAGTTGTTTTCTGTCGGACATATTCCATACAATCTATACAAAGGTATAGTGAGTTCCTAAAGGATTGTTTTCGACTGTTTTACAGTCACTGGAACATTTATTGCTCTTTGAAACAAGTATTCAGCATATGTATATATATATATATATATATATATATATATATACATATATATATATATATATATATATATATATATATATATATATATATATATATATGGATGTCTATTACTGACAGCACAGAGTAGCTGATGAGTTTATTTTTATCCCGTTGTCGATGAACATCATCTAAACTTGAATATGTTGTAAAGTCCATTATTTCCAAACTTCAACAAAGCAGCAGAAGCAGAAAAACACTTCAAAAACAGTAAAAATAAGACAGTAACAGAAAACACTGCAAAAACTTTTTTTAATTATAACAATATCAAACGGAAAAGTGAGGTTATTTCTTCTTCTTTTTCTACGATTGAGATTGTTGTACCTCCGAGCTGTCAGTTACGTACCAAACCAATTTCACATGTCTCATTTAGTAGAATACATCTGTATACGAAAATAACAATCGCACAACAAGAAATGCAATGAAACTATCATTTATCTTTCCTAAATCCACACTGATTAAACTACCAGCAGGTATTATGAACTCGGATTCTCTGAAAGCATCTAAAAAAAAATTACATGAAAGACTGGCATCTAAAGCCATTACCTATAATTTGACAGAATATTTAAAAGACGAAGCGATATGAAAATGATATAGTTTTATTTATTCATGTATTTACATACGTATTATTTTATTGTAACTACAGTATGCTACATTTATTTGGTTGTGATCATTTATTATGGGCCGTGGTGGTAGAGCGTTCGCCTAGGGTCGAGGGTTCAAAGCCTCGTATGGTCATCGGTCTCGTGCATGGCATCACACGTTAAAAGGTAAGGGCAGCGTCTTCCCTAGCTCACACAAGTCTCTCGAAGACTTCGAGGGTTGCGCGTAGGGGTGCAATCGGTTGACAGAAAAAACAATTTTATAACAATTCATTTATATGTTAGGTTAGGTTACCAGTGTTTGTCAATAAGGTTTCATATCTTGGATAATAATATTCTCTCTCTTTCTCTCTTAACTGGTGATTGAGAAACGGACTCAGCGATTCTTTCCGTGCAGTTTCCCTCCCTGTCTAACGAAATCCTCTAAACTTACGGTTTATATACTTCCAATACAACTTGTCTAAAAACAAAGGGAATTTACTATAACCTCCAATATGAGGACAGTAAATTCATCAGACGTCGCGTGAAAACCGAGCAATAAATTCTCGTTGTTCCAGGTCGACACTCCAGATAGCGTCCTCCAAAGCGGTCTGGGTCTAACGGATCTGGGTCAGCACGCCGTGCTACGCTCGATGGTGGATCCGCGAGACTACGACCGACTGAGGCATCTTCAGATGAACGGGGGGACGCCCAACACCTTCGAGGAGACCATATATAAGGTAATGTTAAAAAATCATTACAAGAATAGTATATTGTGTAACGAGCATGGAATGACACTCATTTCTCACGAGTATGAAAATTACGGTACGAGCCGAAAACGAGTGCTCGTTGTACACTATACTTTTTCTACTACCCTGGCGACATTTCACTATTCACAAGCCTCACACTATATGATGAAGCTATTATACACTCACCGGCAAAAAAACCGGCTACTAAAACTGGCCTCAAATTCTAAGTTGGCTTCCTCTTGAACCGATCCGTTGATTTTAATGTTTCTTTTTTTAAATTGTCGAATAATTCCTTAGTAACGATGCCATGTCAGAAATTTTTATTCAGATTTGAATTTGAGCATATATGGGGTGCAACAATGAGACGAAGTTTCTTTTCCAAAATTTGAAACACCCTGTGGAGTGCAACAACTATAGCAGCTGTTGTCAATTGAAATCACATTGAAGCCTGATCTTTTCTGAACATTTTGTTTTTTGAATCACGACAATATCTCTGTTTTTACTGATATACTGTTTTAAAGCGAACACCTCGGACGAAGTTGTGAAAACACAACAAATAAACATCGAAACGTAAGTTTAATTAGAAAACTAACAAAAACATAAAAATTTTAAAAACAATAAACACATTGTAGCAGATTTGTCATTTATAGAGACTCTGTATTTAGTTTCATTTAATAGTCGTTTTTGAGTTGCTATGATTATGATGTTGATAACAAAAAAGATAGACTCTGAAGTATTGTCAAATAAAACTTCACAAATTTGTATTCGATAAAAACTAACTAAAAGGCGTTCTGTTTTGATGAATATATATTCTTCGACGGCGACTTAGTTCACACACATTTCAAGGGGCTAATATCTAGTGTGGCCTCCAAGCGCCAAAATGAATTAATTCAGTCGATGTTGCATCGAATCAATAAGCTTTGTAAGAAATTATTGTGGAAGGGCATCAAATTCTTCCTGAAGTGCAATTCGCAGATTATGAAGGGTGTCTGGTAAAGCAGGTCGGCGACGAATGCGCCTTTGAAGTTGGTCCCAGAGATGCTCAATTGGATTGGGATCAGGACTGCAAGCTGGCCAAACTATTCGTTCAATACACACTTCGTCCAAATATTCGTTAACCACTCGTGCCACGTGCGGTCGCGCATTATCTTGCATTAATACGAAGCCGTCTCCGACAAAATAAGAGTAGGGAACAACAGCGTTTTGGAGAATATCTTCGATATATCGATGCTCATTTAAGGCGTCTTTTTCAACCAAGATTAAATCTGTACGAACGTCCCTAGAAATTCCCGCCCATACCCTTACAGAACCCCCACTGAAACGTCTCCAAACTCGCTTCCGACCATCAGGCGATCGCAGGCAAAATCACGACTCATCCGTGAAAAGAACTTTAGTCCATTGCTCAATCCCCCAATTCAAATATAGGCGCGCAAATTGAAGACGTGCTTGACGATGCCTTGGAAGCAGCTGGGGTCCTGTGGCAGGCCTCCTTGAAGACAGGTTGTTTTCTTTGAGTATTCGTTGGATTGTGCTCTCACTGACTTCAATTCTACGCACGGTTTGTAGAAGATGTTGATTCTGAATAGTTGTAGTTCTACGATTTCGTAAAGCATTCAGGACAATAAAGCGGTCGTCAATTGCACTCGTCTTCCGTTTTCTTCCGGAACCCACTTGCCTGTTGAAATTTCCCGTTACCATATACCGATTCCAGGCATCCTGAACTATTGTTCGAGGTATACCGAAGGTATCGGACACATAACGTTGACTTCGGCCATCCTCAATAGGGAATATGCATAATTTTTTTAAATTTGTTTATTCAATTTTTTACTTCATTACAACATAGTAAAAAATATAAATATGGTTGAAAGTCTTGGAATTAATTTTTAAAATGATATATAAAATACCGATTGAATTTGACCTATTTGAACGCCTCCATTTTCGCGCGCTGTGGATGACGTCACATGGCGCGATCAGTGTTGTTCTTCTTCAGTATCGTTCGTTGAGACACTCTGATTGCTCTACTTGCTTGAAGTTGATATTTTATAAAAGAGTAAGACAAATGCAGTACAAGTGTTAGAGAGAGATAAACATATGTGAAAGTGATCTCGGTCAACCAGAGCAGTCTTCAATGAACAAGCCTTTCTATAGTGCTATTGACACTATTTACAGTTATTAAATAGGTTAGGGATTTGCAGTTTTAATCGCTATTACGATGATGGAAAATGATAAAAAACCATTTTATAGGTATTGTCTAGTACCGAAATACCAAAACACAATTATAAGTACACCAAGTAAAGTATTTTTTCTGTTCCAAGAGATGCGAAAATACGTAAACAATGGTGTAAGGTTATGAGAAGAGGCGAAGTATCTCCAATATCACATTTACATTGTTGTGAAGATCATTTCAATGTGAGTACATTGTATTTCGATAGTTAACATGAAGTGAATTGATCAGAAGTAAGTTTTGTATGCATAAATGTTTTGTATATACCTGCCTCACCTAAATTATAAAAGGAAAACTATCATTTGATAAACTATTACTACTTATCAGTTCAGGTATTGTCGGATTGTGCTTTGACAAAACCACTTTCAGTCATTGCTCTTGATAATTTATAACTGTCAGTAGACCAAAATCGCACTATGCAATGGAAAACTCTAAAAATATATATAAAAAAAACAAATTTTCTATGAAAGACGACTAGCACAGTATGAATATCAACACAGATAAATTTCATAACGTGCCATGTGACGTCATTCTTCGTTTCGACCAATGGTGATGCGTTTCGCAAATTTGAATTCCGCGCGCTATTATGCACTTATTGATTGAAGTTTCAAGGAGTTAAATACAAACTAAAAAATAAACTAATGGTTTAGGTGTAATTTCAGGACAATAAAGTATATGAGGTAAAAAAATCAAGTAAATTTAAATCACTTGCATATTCCCTATTAAGGCCACAATACGAGCAACATCCGTCACAGATAAAGGCATTTTTTTATTTCAAAACCGTTGACAAGCTCTTAATGTTAATGTCAGTGTCAATCAATAATAAACTCAAATCGGTTTCCGCGTATGCAGCCTTGATTATTTACACGTAGAAATTTCTGCCTGCGAAAACTTTTTTCGAGCCGTTCGCTTTCAGAAAGTGTATATCCAGGAAAAACAGAGATGATGTGATTAAAAAAATAAATTGTTCAGAAATGATCAGAGTTCAATGTGATTTTAGTTGACAACACCTGCAACATCTGTTGCACTCCACAGGGTGTTTAAAATTTCGGAAAAGAAACTTTGTCCCCGTATACGCTCAAATTCAAATCTGAATGAAAATTTCTGACATAGCATCGTTACTGCAGAATTAATCTATAATAAAATAAAATCAAATGAGCGGTTCGCGAGGAAGCCAACTTTGAATTTGGGGCCAGTTTTAAGTGTCCGGTTTTTTTTGCCGGTGAATGAAAAATATGAACATCGATTATATATTTCATATCATATGTTACTATTCAACATTAGTTTATTATTATTTAATATATTAAATGTTACATTTCCACAGTGACTGACAATTAGTTTTGGACTTTTATTAGTTTCAATTTCCACAGATAAATTTTCCTGAATTTTCCAAGACTTAGAAGTTGAAGGTAAATTTTCTCTATTTTCTATTGAATTCCTTGTTCTACTATCTACGCCGAACTTATTTTTCATCGATTCACTGATGCATCTCTCTGCGACTGCGGTTGATTTCCAGCCACCATGTCTTTCCAAAGAGGTCTGATCCAGCATCGACAAGAATTGTTCCAACTTACCTTTCGTGCGTGCGAAAACCCAAGAACTGCTTGAAAAATGCACAAGTCTATCCTGTAACTCAGAGACGTCGATATGAAACGTGCACCACCAAATGTTAAGTGAAGACGTCATTTTATTCAAATGGGACCAGTAGAAGCATTTCAGAGAAGAAAACTGTAACTCACAAACAATGAGCTTATGACTTAAGGCATAAGATGTCCGGAGGACTGCTCATTGCTAATATCCTATACAATAGGAAAAGTTGGGTCGAAAATCCATCAGAAAACAACTACTTTCCTGGCTAATGCCACGACGAACATTGAATTACATCTGATGAAATTTCCGTGCAGAGTTCCTACAAGGTTATCTCTGCAATTGCTTGTTGCATGGAAATGTTCATCGAAACATTCGGACCACCTATATATCGATTTCGGGGTGTTGCCCCTCATCAGTATAGGGTAGGTCTAGCAGTCAATAACTAATGACTGCAACGAATGAATCGATAACCAAATCCATTTCAAGACCGAAACTGAGATCGCGCCCGCACAGTAGATAACTCCAAAACTGCGAGCGCCATCCTAGCGCCGACCACCCAACTTAGCAATACCCATTTTCGACCCAACTTTTCCTATTGTATAGGATATTAGCGATGAGCAGCCCTCCGGACATCTTATGCCTTAAGAAGCATTTCAGTTGCGAATTCATTCATAAAATGAATTTTTATCGAAGTCTCAATGAATTTATATCAAACATCAAAGTCTCAAACCGACAGTAGGCTACAGTCATGTTTAGCTTTAACTTTTTCAAAATAGATGGCACAATAATAAACAAATTGATAAAATTCTGACTTTTTATTCATTCGATAATTTAATACATGTGCTGAAAGTCCAGTTAGCCAAAACAAATTATGATGAGGAGGTTTCGTTATGAATTTCAAAATTAAGAAGTCATTTTAAATACTGGACTTGTCTTCACTTCGACAACTGAACTTGCGCCATCTGTCCACTAATGACTAAAATATTAACATCATTGGGTTTGTGACAAACACATGTGAGTATTTCTCAAAAAGAGTAAACTAACAGGGAGGTTTAATAAGCTCTAGCCAATCAGAATCTTCTAGTATCAACGCGTCATAGTGACGTACTTGGACATGAACAGAGTCGAACTGGAGCCAAGGAACAAAACTGCCACCTGTAACTCTCATATGGAAAGAGTGCGGAGTGCGCTAGTCCGTCACTGTCTAAAGAAAACGGCGGCCATGACATGTCCAATTACGTCACATTTCGTCACAACTGTTCTTTCATCTCTTTCTATTAGTGTCATCATTGTCTTGTGGGGATGATTGTTGTAATGCTCTCAAAGATAAGTACTCCCATCATTAACCTTAATGCTATTTTTTTGTTTAGCGAATATTTACTGTGCCTTGGATTATGCACCCCAGTGAGTCAATTCAAAGCAAATGAATTGCTGAATGAGACTAAAATACACCAAGAAGTTACTAGACTTCAATAGAGACAGTGTTTTTGAGGTGACAAATCAAAAATATGGCAGCACCCGTGGATTCATTTAGTCTACATCTATTACTTGAGCTGAATAAGTTGAGATTTCCAAATGCAGAATTTACGAAAAATACTCTCTCCTTGCTGTCACGAAAACTGTCACGAAACAATACTCGTCCTGCGGACTCGTAGTGTTTTCTTGAAGCAATTCAGTTTCGTTCAGAAATGAATCGACAGACTTATCGCGAAAATTTAATCACTTGTGGTATTACTACTGAAAATACCACGAGCTGGAAGCAGTGTTCTTAGAAAGTCTTGTTGTCATTCGTTTAGATTGAGACAATGATGACATTTGATTGGTTTATATAATATTAAGGAAATAGTCGAAATAATACCTGCCTGAAAGCCATCATATTGTGATGAAATGAAAGAGAATCTTCAAAGACATTTTTTAGAATTATAATAATAATGATAAATATGCTTTATTGTCAGAAGAGATCACTTGTTGAAAAACCTAGATGTGTACATAAGACGTAGGACAAAGTAAAACAGATCAAATACATGAACGAATTCATATGACACATCGAGGACAGTGCGAAAAATGCAATGAACAAATAATGTAGACAGAAATAACATCAAAATAATATATGGAATTAATGGAAGAATTGATGCAAGGAGCAGTAAGGTCTCTCAAAGAGAAAATATTTGACACTTTTTTTATTACTTAATTTGTTACTTGTCAATATACCTCTACAGGTCTAATATCATCTAATGCCCCTTTTCTGTAAAATGAGCAATTCATTGAGTAGTGTTGATCTACACACTCCGCAAAAAGGTATTCGATAACGTAGATTCAAATTTTTTATTTTTATCCATCAGCACACCCAGAAATTCAGGGCAATCTCTATTTCCTATGACGCCTCGACCAAACGAAGGTTCTTCAATTGAGCATCTAAAGGATATTTGATGGGTTTTTTCCATAGAAATATATATTATATACTTACTCTAGAATGCTAATCCCGTCAATTTTCACGGCGAAAAGCATGCCGCGTATGCGACCCGTTTACGATGTGCGCATGCGCGTCATCAGTGTAGTTTGGGTAGATCGTTGCCAAGTTTGAAAATAATTTGGTGTTCCAATTCAGAGTGTTTTGTTATAAGGCAATTTGAAAGAGAGACATTTGACAGCGCATTTAGGACTTTTTAAATCCGAAAAGAACCTTTTAGAGATAGATTACTCCGAATTTTAGGCGCGAAAGAAATGTATTTAAAACAATAATGTACCCTATGCTACTGTAATTATAATGACCGTGCAACAGTGCTTTCTCACCAACAGGAAGACTTGTCACTAAGATCTGTCACTCTTGTCAGAGACAGAGTCGGTTTTTAGAATCTCAGATTTTCTCTTGTAGTTTTGTGTGGTGTTTGTTGTCATTGGTTATTCTCTCATCTTTCGTGAATTTGCATTAATCTTGTTCCTTTAAAGACAATTTCTAATAAAGCCGTTTCTTCCTAAAAATAAACAATGAACTGTTTAGTGTTGTGTACTGGAAAAATACCTGAAATAAATTATGTTTGGTAGATAGTGAAATTTTTTATGTACTTATATGCTTTGCTCAAAATAGCTTAAATATTATTTTAGCTTGACAGCATAGAAAATTGTAATTTATGGCAGACATTTTCCTCATGACAATTCATGTGAAAACGACAATAGCATAATTTGAAACCTAGTGCAGTACTAATACTGTGTCTGCATAAGCATGCATGCATGGCTAGTGATACAAGTTTCTACCACACCGCTTATTATATTATGAGTTGTAGATTCAAACAAAAAGTACTAACCATACACAGAATCGCCTCAGAAAATTAATGTCAATATGGAAGTGCTTTTCTTTTATGGTAAGGAAAATGCTTCTGACCTCACTTTTCATGCCCCATTATGGAAATTGCACTAAGGTAATACAACCAGAAATGCTCGTAGAAATAGCATGTTAATCTCTTCAAATGATTTAAAATAAATGCAGTTTCGTATTTTGACATGAATCGTTCTAGGAAAAAACCTCGAGCTTCCAAGCATACAATTTTATAAATCCAATTTGAGTTGAAATTATTCATGATGATAGCTGAAATAAATTTTCATAGTTTTTTGTACTTTCAATTTATTTTCCAATCCGCAGTGCTTCCTTGAAATTCGCACCGACGATTTGGGGTGGTTCCGTAGGTTTTTGTTGGTTAACTACAGCTGGAAAGTGAATGTGATACCAAGAATCAGTCGCTTCAGAGCGGTAAATAATAATAATAACCGTATTCTACTTTCTGATGGCCTTTGCTGAATATTCGGGATCATAAATCGGATAAATACAAAAAATAACCTAACCTAACCTTATTCCCCGAGATTCCGAATGAATGTTTGTTAATCTTCACAGGTACCATAATATTTTACTAAAACCGGGCCTGTTTCAAAAATCACTAATGACGCGCTTGCGCATTGCGGACTAGCCTGAACTATTTACAACACTTTTGACATGGGGATTAGCATTCTGGAGTAAGTATATAATATATATTTCTATAGTTTTTTCTGCATTGAAAGATAATTGATTTGCATCGCACCACTCTTTCACAGTTTTCAAGTCTTCTGCTATTATATCATGCAACCCCTGGTCTTCTTGCTTTTCCACAGTATAGTGGTATCATCTGCGAAGAGAGTGAAATTACCAGAAATCTTGGTTTTATACAGGGTATATCTTGACGAGTTAACGTGATCTATATATAGAAAACTAAAAGTAGGGCGATTCTGAAAATTGGTAGTATGTGTGAAGAAATAATGAAGAATTCAATTAAAATATTTTCGTTGATGTGACGTTTCCGGTTTCACCGGAAGTGACGTCATCTTTGTTATTTTTAATGGCAAATCCTGTATTTCACCTCATTTTTGAATTCTTCTCATGATTTCGATTCTAACTCATCTATCATACCCTTTACCCAAAATGAACCGTTTTCTAGTTATTCGAGTTTTTTTAGAAGAAGTGACAGATGCAGCATCTCGAACATACGTCATTTTTATGTAAATTAACATTTTTAAAAATATGCAGTGAGTGAATAGTGATTATTGAAGGATAAACGGATCACGCAATATTTTTACATCCACTGAATAATCCACAGGGTGCGCAAAAATGTGGGTCCAATAAGTGAATGAGAAAAATGAAAAATCTCAACTTTTCCAAATGGGAACCCCATTTTTTTCCTTCAAGGTCCAATTCTATTATGAAAATTAGCCCTAGTTACAATACACTAACCCAAAACTTATAATTTTGGAGAAATTCCGCAATAGCAGTTATTTTCACGCGAGGATTTACGTTTTCACCCCTCAATTTTGCTTGATAAAATTTTATTGTTGCCTAATTTTCATTGAATATGCCATGAAAAAAATAATCTCATATTCAAGACAAAAATCATGATTAGAATAAACAACAATTTCAATGCTAAACAAGAACGTGTGACACTGTTGGTAACCTCTTTTTTATTGCAATAAATGTTCAAATACGTTGCCTTCAACTACTAAGCATTTCTCTCTTCTCCGTATGACGTCTCCTACATGTCCGGTGGAATAGAGTTGAAAGCAGTACAAACTCTCTACTGAAAATCTTCTTTTGTGATTGGCGTATGAGAATACACCTCGTTTTTTTATGAAAAAATCCATTGGGGTTAAATTGGGCGAACGCGGTGGCAATAATTGAGGACCGTCGGTTCCAAACCATTGGTCATAAAAGTTTCATTCAAATACATCTTCACCATCTGATTATGTGGAGGTGCTCCATCATGTTGATGCCAAATTTTTCTATGGTCGAGATTTTTCAAAATATCTAGGTATTGTTCACCTGAAATAGTATATTGTGTATCTAGTAGTAAAAGTAATACATTCCCGGACGACAATGTAAATTGTTGGCCGAGGCGAAGCCGAGGCCAACAAGCATTGAAGTCTGGGAATGTGCTTTTACTACGAGGTACACATCTTATTTTTTCTGAAATCGCAATCAGCATTATCAAAAACTAAGGAATTCTACATATTGTTTGCGTGAATTCAATAACTGTCTAAAATGTAAACAAGTCGGCAAAAAAATTCCGGTATCGTTTTCGATACGGGAAAGTACTTTCCTGTACCGTTTAGGTCCGAAAACGGTCCGGGAAAGTACTTTTTTCTACAACCACACTCCAAAACATGCTTTTCTGCAAAGTTTTACGTTCGCAAACATGATTATTTCTCACAATAATTGAAATTTGACATTAGTGTGCCGCAAAGTGACAGTTCTGTGCCACAAAGTGACATTTCTGTGCCAAAATTTTTCAGTACCTAATTTCTAAGCAATACAGTTTTCGTGACAGCAAGGTGAAAGTATATTTTGAAAATTCTGCATTTCGAAGGGATATTCGATCAGGCAACTTCAAGAATGAATAGACAAAGTCTATTGGTTTATATAATATGAGGGAAATTGTCGTACAAATTTATAATATTCTGAACAAAAATATTCGTAAAATATTCTTGTCCCGTCATTTTTTAATGAGATTGAACTAAAATGGATAGCGACAGTTCTGAAATTGAAAATACTCCGCCAGAACTAAGAGAACAAGTTAATTCATTGTCATTGAATTTACTACCTTCAACTTCAAGAGGAAAATATAAGAATGAGTCACTGATATTTCATTCCGTCTTATAGTATAGTATTATTTTTAGCAAAAAGGGTGTTGTAGAAAAAGTATATTGTGTAACACGAACAGAAATGCAATTTCTCACTCGTTTGAATTGCAGCACTCGCTTGCGCTCGTGCCGCAACTTTTTCAAACTCGTGAGAAATTAGCACTTTTCTGCACTTGTTGCACAATATACTATTTCTACAACCACACTCCAAAATCTGCATATTTTTACGTTCGCAGACATGATTATTTCTCACAATAATTGAAATTTGACATTAGTGTGCCGCAAAGTGACATTTCTGTGCCACAAAGTGACATTATTGTGCCAAAATTTTTGAGTACCTAATTTCTAAGCAATACAGTTTTCGTGACAGCAAGGTGAAAGTATATTTTGAAAATTCTGCATTTCGAAGGGATATTCGATCAGGCAACTTCAAGAATGAATAGACGAAGTCTATTGGTTTATATAATATGAGGGAAATTGTCGTACAAATTCATAATATTCTGAACAAAAATCATAGACATCACTACTGCTGTCTCAAATACCCACATACACACTATCCATTGCTAGGCAACGGAGCAACATCTATCGAATCATTTGAATGTCAACAAACGTCAAGCATAAAATATTCGTAAAATATTCTTGTCCCGTCATTTTTTAATGAGATTGAACTAAAATGGATAGCGACAGTTCTGAAATTGAAAATACTCCGCCAGAACTAAGAGAACAAGTTAATTCATTGTCATTGAATTTACTACCTTCAACTTCAAGAGGAAAATATAAGAATGAGTCACTGATATTTCATTCCGTCTCATAGTATAGTATTATTTTTAGCAAAAAGGGTGTTGTAGAAGAAGTATAGTGTGTAACACGAGCAGAAATGCAATTTCTCACTCGTTTGAATTGCAGCACTCGCTTGCGCTCGTGCCGCAACTTTTTCAAACTCGTGAGAAATTAGCACTTTTCTGCACTTGTTGCACAATATACTATTTCTACAACCACACTCCAAAATCTGCATATTTTTACGTTCGCAAACATGATTATTTCTCACAATAATTGAAATTTGACATTAGTGTGCCGCAAAGTGACATTTCTGTGCCACAAAGTGACATTATTGTGCCAAAATTTTTCAGTACCTAATTTCTAAGCAATACAGTTTTCTGCATTTCGAAGGGATATTCGATCAGGCAACTTCAAGAATGAATAGACGAAGTCTATTGGTTTATATAATATGAGGGAAATTGTCGTACAAATTCATAATATTCTGAACAAAAATCATAGACATCACTACTGCTGTCTCAAATACCCACATACACACTATCCATTGCTAGGCAACGGAGCAACATCTATCGAATCATTTGAATGTCAACAAACGTCAAGCATAAAATATTCGTAAAATATTCTTGTCCCGTCATTTTTTAATGAGATTGAACTAAAATGGATAGCGACAGTTCTGAAATTGAAAATACTCCGCCAGAACTAAGAGAACAAGTTAATTCATTGTCATTGAATTTACTACCTTCAACTTCAAGAGGAAAATATAAGAATGAGTCACTGATATTTCATTCCGTCTCATAGTATAGTATTATTTTTAGCAAAAAGGGTGTTGTAGAAAAAGTATAGTGTGTAACACGAGCAGAAATGCAATTTTTCACTCGTTTGAATTGCAGCACTCGCTTGCGCTCGTGCCGCAACTTTTTCAAACTCGTGAGAAATTAGCACTTTTCTGCACTTTTTGCACAATACCGTACCGTTTAGGTCCGAAAACGGTCCGGGAATGTTCGTTGCTTAGCAACGGACTAAAATACTAGATTAGCGTATTTTGAGGCCTGAAGTTGCTCCGAGAAAGTGGGCATTCTTGAACGATTTCAGAAAAATAAAATTACCTGTAGGTCTGTTATGTATTTTCTACATACTATGATTGCTTATTACATAGCTGCCGGGATAGAATTTTCCCGAGTGATGTGTTTTTTTTTATTTAGTGAAACAATACAATTCCCATACTTTTCAACTAACCATTTAAATTTTTGTCATGAAATTGAACCATCACTATGGCGTTGTCTTTTACAGCGCAGTAAACATTGAAATTCCAACGGTCTTGAAAGTGACGTTCCCGAACTGAATGTGGATTTGTATCGCTCCAGTAGTGAGAATTCCGCTTGTTGTATATCCCATTTTTCTTAAATTTCGCTTCGTCGCTTCATATAGTATTTCACAAAAATTGGTCGTTTTCTTGAGTCTTCATAATGATGAACCGCAAAGTTCACTCTTCTCTCCTAATCGGATAGCTTCAGGCCATGGACGAAAGTATGAGAATACGGATGAGTATGAGAATGCGGATGCCATTTGAGTTTTGCTAATATTCTCTGCAGATACGTTTTATTCAATCCCAAATCTCGTGCCGCATCTTTCAAAGATGCTTCTGGAAAAGCTGTGAAGTACGCAGGCACTGTAATTGCATTATCTACATTGTCCTCCACAGTTTTAGTTTTAATTATTTTACTTTTGAATGATCAAAAGTTCGTAAGACTGGAGATTAATCTTTCGGTTTTTTTGGATACCTTGTAGCATAAGTATCACATGTTCTTGTTAAAACCTCATCACATTCGCCATAAAGCACCAATAAATTAACGAAATCATGATTATTATAACCAACACGAGCTATATTGTACCTTTTGAGAGCACGAATATGACAATAAACAACTTTATTTCATTTGTCACCAAAGATTGTGTTGAAAGCCTACTAGAAATATCAACATTTCAGGCAAGTATGCAAAATTAAGTAATATAATGGAATATCTCCAAAATTATAAGTTTTGGGTAAAGGTAAGTGTATTGTAACTAGGGCTCATTTTCATAATAGAATTGAAACTTGAAGGAAAAAAAGGGGATTCCTATTTGAAAAAGTTGAGATTTTTTATTTTTCTCATTCTCTTATTGGACCCACATTTTTGCGCACCCTGTGGATTTTTCAGTGGATGTGAAAATGGTGCGTGATCCGTTCAACCTTCAGTATTCACGATTCACTCACTGCATATTTTTTTAAATTTTTATTTACACAAAAATGACGTATGTTCGAGTGGCTGCTTCTGTCACTCTTTAAAAAAAAACTCGATTAACTCAAAAACGGTTCAGTTTGGGTATGAGTTAGAATAGAAATCATGAAAAAAATTCAAAAATGAGGTGAAATACAGGGTGTGCCATTGAAAATAACAAAGATGACGTCACTTCCGGTAAAACCGGAAACGTCACATCAACGAAAGTATTTTAGTTGAATTCTTCATTAGTTTTTCACCCATACTACCAATTTTCAGAATCGCCCTACATTTAGTTTTCTATATTTGGATCACGTTAACTCGTCAAGATATACCCTGTATAGTAGGGTCGTTACATGTAACAAGAAGAGAATGGGTCCATGCATAAATCCTTGCGGAACTCCTGATGAGATTTCCTTTTCATTTGATAGTTCCGTTGTTTTAACCATCTGATATCGCCCAGAAAAATATGCGTCGAACTATGATACGGTTTTTTGACTCGACTTTTGATTGTACCAAAGAATTATAGTGCTCTACCGATTATCACAAATATATAGTAGGGTAGAACACTGGATAACTCAGTGGAGAAGGGGAGGTTCTGGGTGATGGTAATATCAACTATAAACCCAGAGTAAAGATGGTTTATATTGATCAAAACGTCGAATATACAAGACAGCAAGTTCTTAGGGCTAAAGGTCCTAGCCCAGTATGTACTAAGGGTTGTAACAAGTCTATAAATAATGCTAAGCAAACGTTATATAGATTAAAAGTCTTATATGGTTTACAATTGATGGTTGAAGGCAATAGGCACAATGGAAGTAAGAAAATAAAGGGGGTACTCATCCAAATCCTTGGCTACCCTAACTGCATGCACTGAGGGTGGTCCTCTGGACTCCAGCATGATCTGTGAAGATTCCTCCCCGTGCAGAATTCCAGGGATTGTAACCAATAATCGAGAATAAGAGGCCTGATAAATGAAAAGGAGAACAATAATTCAAGGGTTCGTTATGAAGTAAAGTCCTTTACTCATAGCTTAGATGGTGGATGGCCTCAGAGATAGATTTCGGCTTTATATCCCTCTAGAGATGAGGAAACAGACACCAAACCAACTTGGTAATCACTTTCAACTAAACACAGAGATTTGATCCCCTCACACGGGTTATATTCGTCAAAATTAATAAATCGTAATTTTGAATACGAACAAGTATCAGGCTCTCGCCTGAAATCTGTTCATACTGAATTCGCTTCCAATTTAAAAATGTTAAATGGCACTCATGATCATGAATGCTACCAGAGAAGTACTCCGATTGGCCATCCTTTTCCATCACATTAAATATTACAAATTGTGAAAGGCTTTCGCGGCCATCGTTGAATGAATGATGGTTTTTCGGGTTTTTAGGCCGACGTTTATTTTGAGAAAAACTCGACGTTTCGCCAACACGAGTGGTTTGCATTTTCAAGAGAAATGTTTACAGTTTCGATCACTGAACACTACTTGTTTGGTATGCGTTGTCTCAGCCAGTATTTATGGGTCGACGTACTCGTACCTGCGTCCGGTGACATCGTCCCTGCGTCGGGTACCCCCTCGATTCATTAATTTCCCGGTATGGTGTTATTACCGTTTTCTTGAGAACAGGTAGCCGGCAATTGGCCTTGTGTTCCTTTTGCAATTTCCGGTTAGGACACTCAGAAAAATCCGCTGTCACAGAACATGCGCTTAACAATAACAATCACAGAGTGAAGTTCGAAGAAACCCAAGTAATTGCCACAACACATGCATATTATCCAAGACTCTTCCGAGAAGCAATCGAAATAAAAAAACATCGCAACAATTTCAACAGAATTGAAGAAGGGTTACAACTGAATAAAGCATGGCTACCTGTTCTCAAGAAAACGGTGATAACACCATACCATCCGTACCATCCATACCATCCGTGGGGATAATAATAATAATAATAATGTTTATTTTAAAAAATGCTACAATTATTTGTATAAAAAACAATTACAACATGTAATAAAATGACGTCACACACACAATGATATTTCAAAACTAATGTTTTAAAAAATCATCAATACAATAGGGTTCTAAATCTACAAGTATTTTTTTTATGTTTCTTTTAAATTGGTTGTTACTAGCAGAATGTCTTACGAGTACTGGTAATTTGTTGTAAAATTTGATTGCCATATAATAGGGAGATTTTTCAGTAAGTCTTAATGTATGATATGGATACGTGAGGTCGTGCCTCCTAGTGTTATATTCGTGACCTGTGGCATTTAGATTAAAAAGTTCACGATTTTTAAACAAGTACATCAAACAATCGAAAATGTACAGAGCATAAACAGTCATTATGTTATTTTTCTTAAAAATTGTTCGACAAGAGTCCTTATAACGTAAGCCATTGATTATTCTCATTACTCTTTTTTGAATAACAAATACCCTTTCTGTATTCTTATTAGAGCCCCAAAAAATTATTCCAAATCTTATGACAGATTCAAAATTTGCAAAATAAAGAGACAAAGCTGCTTGCTTTTCTGAATGTTTGCTGATTATTCGTAGTCCATAGGACACTTTTCCAAGATTCGAAGAGATTTCCTCTATGTGTTGTGACCAGTTCAGCCATTCATCGATATGAACACCCAGAAACTTGGTTTCTTGGGATAACTGAAAAGTTATATTAGTAAATGATATATCTTTTGGTTTTTCATCTGCTGTTAGATAGTTCGCAAACATTATCGCTTTAGTTTTAGACTCATTCAATACTAACTTATTTGTTTTCAACCAATCTTTAGTTTTCTGAAAAATGTTATTACAGTTTGCCATCATCTCCGGATATGTGTCTCCCCCTGCTAGTAGACTTGTATCATCAGCATATATTGTTATAAATTGACTCTCTGCTAATTTAGATTGGCATAAATCATTCATAAATATAACAAACAACAGTGGGCCCGTTACACTTCCTTGAGGTATACCTATAGATGTTGTTATAATATCAGATTTAAAATTTTTCGAGTCTTTAGTGATACTTACTCTCTGCTGTCTGTTTGCTAAATATGAATGAAACCATTTCAGAGCATTCCCTCTTATTCCATATTTTTCTAATTTAAATAACAAGATATTGTGATCCAGACAGACTGTATAACGTTATTGCACATTGCAGTTTCAAATAATTTGGAGAAGCTTGGGAGTAAGCTTATGGGTCTGTAATTTTCAATACAATTTGTATCCCCTTTTTTATGTAATGGTCTAATAACTGAAAGCTTGGGTTGCGAAGGAAAAATGCCAAAATTTAAGGAATTATTAATTATGTATGCTAAAACATCTTTAATTAGTACTGTACATTTTCTTATCACATAAGTTGGAATTTCATCGATAGCTCGAACGGAGAGCGCCGGTTCACCGATATCTGAAGCCAAGCAATGCTCTGCGTGGCGGTGGTTTGGATGGGTGACCTACGGACCTCCTTTCGATATTCTCCTCGGATCGTGCTAGGAATCGCACGTAAAAAGGTAAGACCTCGTTAATCCTTGGCTCGCACAAGTTTCGACTTTTGAGGGCTGCCGTTCGTAAGGGGACGACAGCTGGTTAACGGAAAAAACAATTTTAACAATTTTTTTTAACAATACCCGGAAATTAATGAATCTGAGGGTCTACTCGACGCAGGGACGATGGCACCGGACGCAGGTACGAGTACGTCGATCCATAAATACTGGCTGAGACAACGCATACCAAACAAGTAGTGTTCAGTGATCGAAACTGTAAACATTTCTCTTGAAAATGCCAACCACTCGTGTTGGCGAAACGTCGAGTTTTTCTCTAAATAAACGTCGGCCTAAAAACCCGAAAAACCATCATACATTAAATATTGTTTTTGACAAAAATCTAACGGTCGGTTCTCGCTGACTTATTCATTTATACGTTTATACGGGGGCTTTTATGTTTACATAGTGAGCTCGAATAACAGAACATTTTGATAGTTTGCCTGAATATGGATAAGGTTCACTGGAAATATTAGTATATGTAATAATAAACAGTTACTGAGCTGGAAAGATCCTGATCTAAACTTAGACTGTAACAACTATGTGACTCCTAGGTATCCGTACTGTTGGAGTTTTCTTAACTTTGTGATTAACGCAGTTAAGATCCTTGTGGAACAGTGATATTTGTGAGCTGTGAACAAGCCGTAACGTTGGAGGCCGGAACAGATTCGATAACAATAAATCATTGTAACGTATCGGCAGCTGCAAAACAATCCGGTCGTTTTCGGAATCACCTCATCAGCGTTGATCACTGGTCGACCATATTTACCGTCCGGTCGTCTTTCGGATGGTCACTTAAAATTCCCCAGACGGCCGTATTCTATCACGGCCGGCTGTAAAGTTTATCAGGTCCGTGGCGGGGAAGCACGCGATGTTTGGTTATCCAGTTTGCTTTTTCCCAAGTGTAAACCCTGAGAGAACGGCCGTGGCCCCTAAATCAAAATGTCGCTGCGATTCGGGGCAGAAAACTATGGCCGCGGGCGAGGTGATGGGAATTTCGCGTTTTATTGCTTTCTTTACGACCGGGAAGGAAGAAGTTTGGGACCGCTCGGGTCTGTATCGGGCTCGTAGGTCGAGGTGGCGAGAGGCAGTTCGGAAGGACGTATTTCATCTGGATAAAGTTAATTTGGCGCAGGTTGACATGGAGAATATCCATATTGGCACTGTTTGGGAGATATATCTTCCAGCAAACTGATTTACCAGGCCCTTCACCAAAACAGAGAAATTTTGGATTGACTTTGCCGGTACTTGACGGGACTCCCTAGTATTTAACATTGAGGTAAAGATTTCCACAGATTAAATTACACTCGCGACATGTTTCGCTAATAACACTGTAACTTTATCAATCGATTAGTACACTGAAATATTTTCCGTTGCAACCTGAGTTTAACACAAATTCGACTTATTAAGGTAGCTATTCCTAATCTAATCCCATATTTCCAGAACCCACAAAACTTATTGATAACGCTACCACATACCTGGAAATCTCCTTAATAACTACTCACCAAGAAAATAAATTCAACAAAGGGAAGTGATTGTGATCAAGTTGGTTATTACGTAAGCAATTTGAATTTTTCTGTTTATTGATTTTTAGGAATTCTAAGTAATTAAGCTTGATACCTTCATATTCAATATGTAGAATTTTATCAAAGTTATGATCCTCTTCTAAATAATGTGCTGTAATGATAATATCAGGAAAGGTGTATGGTATAATCTTGAATTTAGGAGGGGAAATGACACAATACCTTTCAGTGAGAGTGCAAAAAGTCTGGGATTGATACTAGAACAAAAATTAAGGTTTAAAGAACTGGTCAATACTATGTTGAAAAGACGTTACTCAAGCTTAAAGATGATTTACCACAACATACACTATTTGGGCCGAGAATTAAAAAAAAATTATGTGTGATTAGTTAGTTCTTTCCCAATTCAACTGGGTACTTACAGGTCTATTCTCTAAAAAGTCGTTATTTAACGAGTCGTTGATCAACGATTGTAGTTCAATTTACGTTTACGTCAATCTGAACGACAATTCAGAAATTTGTATTCTGTAAACAATGTCGTTAAAGCTTCAGTAGTTACCAAATGAATAACGACAAACCTAAATTTTTGAGACGGGCAGTAATCGTGAATTCATGTTTTGTAATTGAGTGATGGATGAAAAGAAAATTTTCAAACCTTCGGAGAATATTATCAAAAAAAGTAGAATAGGCAAACATTTTCCGTGTATTTGGTTGAATTGGAAAAAACTAGTGGTTTCCTACAAATATTAAGTATGAACCAAGTAAACCAGGAATTATCAAAGAAGCTTGGGACCTGCTAACAGACAAACTGAACAGCTCTGTTGTGAATTCTATATAAATATGGGGACCAATATTTCTGATACTTCGTGAATACACCTGCTTACAGAAGACTGTGACATGACACACGATTTTTCTTTTGCCACAGACTTCTGGTAATTGCCATGGACAAAGATATGCAATGATAAAAGAAAACTGTGCAAGTGGTTATTGAGTGGAAATTTACAATTTTCTGTTTTTTGTATGTGTTCCTGCAGAACATTGCAAAGTGATCACTCATTTCGTTAAATAACTTCCAAGCCAGTTCTCTTTTGAGTCTCGAAAGAGTTGCTGATAGTCTTCAACTACAAATTGAATCTCCGATTCCACTATATCTACGGAATAGCAGATACGTGATACGATTTACCTTAAAAAAATCATTGTAATACCTTCTTCTCAGTTCTTCCAGGATAACAACCGATACGTCCCGCTCGAACTGATGCATTTCTATTCGATTACTATTTAAATTTTGCAAAGGACGAGTGAAAATAATTTTTTTGCTGAACACAGATATTATCGTTGACAGTTACGACAGCCAAATAGGTGTCGTCTCCTCAGCGATGTTTTGGTAATGATATACCGTTGAATAACGATGAAGAAACATATAGTGAATACGATTCTGTGAATTTATCGTTATTTAACGGCTTATTGTTAGGTAACGACTGCTAACGATATCGTTAAAAGTTTGTGAATAGACCTTTTATTGCGATATCGTTTATGTGCCTTGTTTAGATAGTATGGATAGTCAGCGCATTCAGAAATTTCAGAATTGTTGTTTGAGACTTATTTTTGATATAAATAGAAGGCAGAGAATTTCACATAAAATTGAAGAAGTAGAATGGCTCAATACGTCTAACAGGCATAAACTTCATATCCTTTGCAACTTCTACAAACTATTGAAATTCTAGCAGCTGAACTATCTCCATGATAAAGTCATAATCAGAAGAGATATACACGATATAAATACTCGACAAACTTTTTCAATCGCCATTCCTCGACATAGAAAAGAAATTTTCTAACGAAGTTTTTCATATGATATTTGCCAGTTACAATCAATCAATTCCTTCAAGATAAACGACTACAGTAGGTATTGTTTCTCCTTCAAAAAGTCAATGGTTGAATATTTGCGTGAACTACAAAATCAAAAATATCACTCAACTCAGAGCAAACAAAACAAAAAATAAATACAATTCTCACAGCGTCATCACACAGCCAGCGGATTCATAACCTAAAGCAATCACTGCCATCTTTTCTCTCTCTTTTCTTTCTTCTGTTTTTTTTTCTCTCTCTTTTTCCTGCCTTTCTCTCTTTTTTTCCGTTCACTGTATACTATTAAGTAGTAGTATTATCAGTATTAAGTTTAATTTTAGTAAAGAGAACTGAACTCTCACCTATTATTTACCTAGTCCATGTTTATAGATAAAAAGATAATTTTGTTCTTTGTGGTAAATAATAAAAGTATTATTATTATTAAATATGATTGGCATAATATGTTGAATTTATTTTGTCTCTTACATAACTCATATAATGTTTATGTATTTGGCTTTTTAATGGTCTACCTGTCTAACCTACATATACTTTGAGACAAGATCCACAATTCAATGTATGACTCCTGATTTTTGAGATTTTTTTGTCTACTCTTTATTATTTTTATTTCCTAATGTATTGTATGTTTTATAGGCTACCCTTAATTTTTTTATGCAAAAATGGAGCTAATTTTAATAGGTTGAAGTTCTGTAATTTCTTTCATCGTTCCTAATACTGCGATAAACTCCTTGGATAGCCTTCTTATAGAGTTTTTTAGTAAAAATATTGTCTATTAAATCAACGTGATATCCATTGTTACTATTTGCTTTATATGATATTGAGTTGTTTGTTGAAATTTTCTTCTGAAAGAGGAACATTTGTGTGCTGATATTTTATGGTGATATGGATTTACCGAATTATTATGAATAGTTTTATCTGCATGGTTTATGAAAAATTGCGAAGTGATGTTTGTTACTTGATTAAGGTATTGTCAAATCTAAAAAATTAATTGAATTTTCCGCTTCTATTTCTATTGAAAATTTTTGGTTTGGATGAACAGTGTTGATATATTTATGAAACAAAATTGTTTTCAGTTTGATAATAACATGTTTGATCATGGAAAATCCGCTGAGTCCTCTACTTGCAGAAATTTTCATGTACAATCTTGAAAAAATAATTTAGATACATTGCTAATCAGATGTCCCTCAAAAAAGTGTGGACCAATAACATATTCTTCAACAATGCCCTCCCAGACTTTTAGTGACCACCTATGTTGATAATCCTCCTGTCTCAATGAGTGGGGATTTTCTGTTATTGAAAAAATTGTTGTTTGGACGAATTTTTCTATGGCCCAAATTCCCATTCTTTTCTTAAAATCTGCATGAAGTAGTTCTTGATGTAATTGAACAATGTTTGGATGAAAGCGATGCTTCTTCAAAACTCGTTGCACCGATCTCTCACTTATATCCACTAGGTATTTCACCAAATTGTCGAGGATATTCTTCAACAGCAAGAATACCTCTCAATTGATTATCTTCATCAGTGACATGTTTCAAGCGTTCATGATTAGAAAAATCGATACATCCAGTTTCAAAAAA
The DNA here is from genome assembly GCA_944452925.2 of Chrysolina oricalcia. Classification (NCBI taxonomy): domain Eukaryota; kingdom Metazoa; phylum Arthropoda; class Insecta; order Coleoptera; family Chrysomelidae; genus Chrysolina; species Chrysolina oricalcia. The sequence goes on from OX101812.2 coordinate 65,536,337, forward strand.
TCTAGTCAGGACCTTTCGGAAAGATCTTTCATTTGAATACCTTCTTTCTAGATACCGTTGAGAATAAATTCTACTTGACAATGAACAATTCCTGTCTGCTTCATCTGATTAAATCAGCTTTTGAAATCAACATTTTCAAATAAGATCGAAAATTCAACTTCACGATACCACAGCATTCATTAAAGATTTCTATATTTAATATCGTAGGCAAATATTTTGATTTGTCATTTGCCAGACTATTTGATTTTCAAAAAATGAGGTATTCGCTATTCCTTGAAAACTTGTTTTGATGGAAAGTTTGCACATATTTCAAGATTATTGAAATTATTGTGAATATTCCTGAACTTACATCTTGATGTAAATGAAAATAATAATAGAGTGGTGGTCGAATTCACCAGTACTTGTTTTTTTTGCACGTGCAATTATAGGCATGTGGTGATACTTTGAATAATGGGTTGGACAAAAACTATGCATCAAATGAAGGAATCAGAAGGTGTTCCAGTTAGAATAATGGATTTCGCAGTAAAAAAAAGCCGTTCATTGAGATTATGGCGAAAAAATAGGCAGAATTGCAATTTTTCAAAAAAAAATGCTATTGAACTTAATCATAGGTAATAAATCAATGAAATTTGTAGGGCCTTTGTTGGCGCTTCTTATGGGTCTATGATATGGGGTGTTCCATTTGAAATGAAAAATGTTGCAAATTTTTATTTACAGTGTATGGTAAGCTGTTTTTCGCACCCTGTATATCACTGGTCGTGTTTAGATATATCATTTGAGAGAGTCACCAATGAGCAATATTTGACCAAAAATCAATTTCAATGGGACTTGAAACAACTTTATAATTTCAAATAATATAAGTGACGAATATTGGGAAAAAACCTGTCATGCTGAAAATCTCGAAAACCGTCAATATTTTCACTTATAATATCACAAGAGCTTACATTATTTCCGGAAATGTTTTTGAGGGCACGAATATTTTGAAAATTATTTCCAGGAATAATTTAAGCTTGCGTGGTATTCGGTAAGAAAATTTTACACCATAATTTGGAAAAAAATTATTAATCCAATCTGACATTTTAAATTAATTTCACTGCTTGTCAAGTCCACCATGTTTCGTTAAATAAAAAATATTACCAACTTTAGTTACACCAAATGCTAAAACTCAGATGGGTATTAGATCAATCTATCGCCCTTTCATAATTTTAGGTTACTAAAGGTGGTAGAAATGTATTTTTTGTTAAAGTAATCCATAACACTTCTAATGTAAAAATTATAATATTAACATGGTTTGTTGCAGTAGGTGGCCGTGATATAGGCGGCCATGCTTTTGACAGATGAGGTTTATATTGGTAAAGTACATTGAGTTACCGTATAGTAAACCAGCAAACAAAGATATTCTCATGTAAAACATTTCTTGTAAGCATTTGCGTTAAACAATTTGAGAAAAATGAAATGCTTTGAAAAGTATAATTTATGTAAATACTGCAAAGAGTTGAGTCAAGTGCAAATATGTCATCCAAAATTAATATATTTAACGAATTTAATGGAAGATTGCGACCAGGAAGCGTTAGAGTCGAATGGTTTGTTTACGAAATTCCAAGAAAGTCTGCTACAGATGTCAAGTAAATATGGCCTTTTGCGAAAAACAGATTTGAACAAAATTGTTTCATAATAATACATATATGTCTTAAAACATAGACATCTAATTAATTCGTCACCTTCCTATTCACCATTAAGAAGAGCGGATGGGTTAGAAATCAAGCAACATTTAAATCTTACCATAGCTGTTTTTTGTCGTTGATCATAAATGTCAATAATGTTTTAAAAACTCTTTCAATTTTACGTCACAGATTTGACTATGGTTTCAAAATGGTTCATTTCGTTTTAAAATATTCTGTCTATGACGTCATTTTTTCAACGCTAAAATGAAAAGTTTTTAAAACGTCCCAAATAATTTTGAAAAAGTGATACGACAAAAAACAACTTATGTTTGTAGATCCTACGTTTTTTGAAATATAAATTGTTAATGCATAATAATTAAACAAATTTGTGTTTTCTGTTTAATGAAACTTTATAGCGAATAATAAATAATAATGTTAATTCTTATAGAAATTTTGCAATGGTTGTAGATCAAATGTTCACCTTTTCAACTGTCAAAAAATTTCCACTTAAATGTCGTGGCGCCACGAAAAAATTTCCGGAATTTTTTTTAGTTGCCATGGTAACTAGTCAAAATCAAGGCATCTTATTGGTTAAAAAGTAGAGGTGTGAAATTTTCAATAATTTTTTTTTCATAAAGCACCTTTTATTTTGCATGAAGAAACCGGAAAACTGATAAAAAGAACTGGTTGTCATTTGAAAAACTAGGACCCTGTGTAATGTGTTGTGAATAACTCAAAGGTACATATTCGGAAGTAATTACACAAGTGCATCAGAATTACCGATAATTTTCCATGAAAGCATGTTGTCTAAAAACTGCATGAGTTTATTTTCATATTTTGCCTTTCAATATTCAAAGTAGAGCAGTTCCATCAAATATGTGTGCTGCAAACGAACAGGCTTGATTCTTTTTTGAGGTTAATGCGGTTTTCAAAGTTTTGGAATGTTTTTGTTGTTTGTGCTCTAAATTTTTTTCCTAATTCCTGTATCTGTATCCCTGCAATAACTGTGAACATGTCGAAAAGGTGCTTCGTACCTGGTTGTCTGAACACCATTGAATATTATAATAAACAATTTTTGATGCTCCTAAATACGGAAATATAATTATGATTTTGTGAAGAACATTTCCAACTGAATATTACTGTATTCAAGCAGCGTTCAAGGAACGATTTTAAATTTGTCATTGCAAAAAATAAATTCATATTTGTTAAATAGAAAGAGTCAATCATCTCATAATCTACCCTCGGTAAATTATCCGAACACGAAGCCTTTCCATATTTGGATGATGTTATGCAATAATGGGTCAAGCCGCAGTCAGCTAGTTTAGTAAAAAATATCAAAATAGTTTAGCAGATCATGGAATGATGGAATGTGGCTTAATACTCCCCCTTACAATTGCGGGTTGAATCATTTTTGCTTTTTGTAGAATAACACTTTGGCGACTCCAATGCCTGTGATAGATCAATTAATAAAAAATGTGGCTTGACTCTTTGTTGCATAACACCATCCATTTAAAACACAAAAAATTCACACCAGATCGGTCAGAATAACACCTCGCTACTGTATTAATGAATGTATCAGTTAAATGTCGAATGTAAAAAAAAACAAACATTAACCTCAAATTTCGAGATCACTTTTGTTGCATGAGAACTGTCATAATGATTTGCGGTGTTGTCAATGCTCGTTCTTCATCGAAAGGATGGTCCGTTCAGAAAATTTGAAAGTTACAAATACGATAAAAAGTGGCTAATATGTGGATTTTTTTCTGAGTTGATCAATTGACGAAATTTAAATCAATTCTCAATGGCTTATACCAAGCTAGAATCTATATTTTTGAGGAGAACGGTATTGAATGTTTCGGAACATGGATTATGGTAGGGGTTGTTTCCGGTGAACGTGACGTCAACGGCGCACTTTCAAATGAGATATTCTTGCAAAAATGAAAAAAATATAGTGGAACTCTTTGTTAAATGGACGTTTCAGACTGGAACCTATCGATTTAAAAGAGTTTTGCAATTTATTTTTCATAAATGTAAAGGTCCATTATCGCTCCGCAGTGCAATTACCGCTTTAATTTTTCGATAATTACATTCCTCTTATGACAAATTTAAATAGGAGGGAAATATTCGGTATAAGTTTTTTTCATCCTGATGTAATGTACTCCGTATTTTAACGTTGATACAAAAATGATGAATCAAAGATTCCATGTTTTCGAATAAAAGAAACAATTCTACTCGAACAAGAAAATAAGAAATGAATAATCAACTCCCCGTGGAAACATTGAATGCCATGTAACTTCCAATCCAGCAGAAGTAATATTCGATATGGATTTTCTGCATTTTTGCCTATTAACCTAGTTCCTTTTCCATTATCGAAGGAACTGCGGTTTGGCATTCAAGAGAAAAAGACTAAAAAACTCACCTTCCCAAATTGATTTATTCCAATTCACAATTAGACCGTTTCTCACTTAGTCCAGTTGCAGTTCCCGAGCAACGACAATAAAAAGTTTCCGTCGAATGCCTTTCTGACAAAGTCGCCTAACTTTTTGTTCCTTTTTTCAGTTGAAACTGCAAGAAGCGTTAAGAAAACGGGAAAAATTCACGAAGGAGCACGAAGAGGTAAGTGGGTAATTTATTGGCGCAATAACGACGACGGATGGCAATTATTCCACGGCTTTTTCCCAAACAAATGATGATCCCCGATCTATTTGTACAAGGCCCGTGTTGCCATTGTAAAACCCTGTTAAATTCAATGGGAATTGTTATTTGTTTTTGGATTTATGTTGTGGAACATTGAAAATTCGAGGTAAATATTTGAATATCGATCTATATATATAACTGATAAATAGAGAGAAAAAACTTGCAATTTACACAAAAAATACATACTGTAACAAAGCTGATCAGCACACAGTGTCATCCTCGGTGCGAGTTAGAAACTACCTAAATGGCATAACATCCGAAACCCTAAAAGTAATAGCTAGGGAGATCTTCCCAAATGTCATTGGTCATCAACATGTGTTTTGAAAAAGGTATTTGTCTTCCCGAACATTAAATATCTGTCATTAAACCACTCCACAAATCGAGTAATAAAAAAGTTATTTCAAACTATAGGCCAACATCTTTGATTAATGGCTTTGCAATAGTTTTCGAAAAAGCCATAAAATCTCGCCTGGAATCATTTATGATGAAATTCGAGTTGTTAAACGAAAATCAATTTGGATTTTAAAAGAACCGATCAACGGAAGATGCAATTTTAGTTTTGACATATAAAATGTTCGAAGCCCTGGATAACCTGCAATACGTATTTTTTCTAGACCTTGTCAAAGCATTAGTATGGGTTGTAGAGGACGTGTTCACGAGCTTTTTGAAAGTTATCTTCCAAAGCGACAACAATTTGTAAATTATTGATAATTTCAGTAATACTAGAGGAGTTGAATAAGGAGTAGCACAAGGTACCTTTTTAGGCCCACTACTGTTTATAATCTACATAAATAGCTCACTTAATATTAATACCAGCGGAAAAATCTTCAGCTTTGATGATGGCACTGCAGTGCTTTATACCGCCGACACATGGATTGATCTGAAAAGGAGAGATGAGAATGATTTCACCAAATTCATGGACTGGTTCAATCATAAATTGTTGACCATCATTTAAAAAAAAATCTATGGCACTTTCATTTTCAAACTACGTGAATGGATTACCTGTTTCGATACACTAGATATTTCATATGAAAATCAAATTTTCGAAATCAGATTCACAGATTAAATTAAATATCTAGGTGTCACAATAGATCGCTACTGAAGATGGAATATTCACATTGATCAAGTCAGTAACAAGTTTCGGATAATGATATATAAATTTAAATGCCTTACTGAAGTAACGAAGTTACCGCAACTGAAAATGATCTATTTTGCCCTTGTTGGCTCTAGGATAGGTTACGGTATATTAGGATGGGGAGGACTCGTTCGACATATGTGAAAAGGATCCAATATATTGGAAAAATATTTTCTGAAAATAATTTTTAAAAAAGACCGTAACTTTTCAACGGATGCTCTCTATGAAAAAAGCAGAATACTGGATCCACGTCAGATATATTTTTATAAAATAGCATTGTTCTGTCAACAAAACAAAAATGAATTCTTGATTGTTTCCCATTTTCATGAAGCCAGGAATAAAACCAATAAAAACTTTGTTTTGGCAACATCAAATAAAACTGTTGGTCAACTATGACCTTCATTGCTCCTAGAGTATTCAACTATCTGCCCAAATAAATGAAAAGTATAATTCATTTTAACCAAAAATAGAAAAAAAATACACCATAGTAGAGAATAAACAAAACGCATAGGATAACATTCCATATTACTTTGTATTTATGTTTGTTGATCACATTCTCATTAATATTAGAACTGAAAACTGGCACTTGATGTTTACATTACGCTAACTAAATGCTTTTAGCTCTTGAAGGTGCTAATTTTGTTAGCGAAACGCGCATCGAGTGTGATTGTGACATTGTTTTGGTGTTTGGGTAGTTTCTTTTTTCTAATACCGTTTGTCAATTCTAACTTCACAAATTGTTTACTATTTTTGTTTTTTGTTAACTTTCTCGTAGTTTATTATCTAAAATAAAAAATTAATAATAACAAAGTGAGACTAATTCAAGATACTTTTATATTGTGCATATCATATGTACAAGGAATGTTGTAAATTAAATTGTGCAAAACCCAAGCGCAACTTCAATTTTAGTTGGAATTCCATCTTTATTTAAATTTCAACAACAATTCTTGAGTTAATTGTGTAATAAACTTGTGATAAATAAATTTATTATTTTTATTAATTACAAGTGTGAAAGTTTTGTTGAATGACATGTTTCTTCATTTAGTCAATAACTAACTAATACATATTTAATACAATGAATGACTTAAAAATTAATAATAAGGATATGAAGTCAAACATAGTCAATAAATAAAATAACATAATACACTCATATACAGTGTGTCCCACTTACCATGCTCACCATGGGTATATTTTTAATGGTAAGAGATACGAGGTCGGTTAAATGACACCAAATGTGGAGTTTATCAAGCCAACTATAGTGTAAAAAAATATTTTGATAAAATCTATTCGTTTTTGTTTTATACGCAAATAACAGATTTTGATGATCATTTTCATGTCTCTTGCAAGTGAATTTTGACCCACTTTGGCGGTCCTAATAACTTGAAATTTGGCAGATGTTCATAATTCCGGTGACGATGCACTATGGAATTTTTATTGAAATAAAAAATAAAAAATGGCGGCTCCTCCAATATGGCGGACGAGATTTGTGATTATGGTCCGATTCCATTCAAAATTGGTATGTGGGGGTTTTTGAGGTCGGAGATCATGATTTTTTTGTTAAAATTTATAAATTCAAGATGGCGACTTCAAAATTGTTCTTGTTTTTGTATAAATCACGATAACTCCGTTGTTATCAACAAAAAACTATTACTGTGACATATCATCTGTAAGAGAAAAAGAAGATATTCATAACTAAGTCATAGTGAGCTATGACCTACATTTGAAAAATAAAAGTTGGTGCTGATATCTCAAATTCTAGAAGAGTTGGTATAAATTTCATATTTTTTTCGAAATCTCAATGAAAAACTGCCATGAGAATGTGAAATTACTATTCGAATATTTTCATAAATAAAGAAGTTACGGAGGAGACATGAAAATGATCAAAATCTGTTTTTTGCGTATAAAACAAAAACGAATGGATTTTATCAAAATATTTTTTCACATTATAGTTGGCCTTGATAAACTCCACATTTGGTGTCATTTAACCAACCTCGTATCTCTCACCATTAAAAAGATACCCATGGCGAGCATGGTAAGTGGGACACTCTGTATACAGATAAATAGAGTATGAGCTAATAAACAAAAGACATAAAACACTTATACAGGGTGTCCCACGAATTTTAGGACAGGGACAGGGAATAACTCGAGTGTGTAGAGAATTGTAATTTTGGGGTTTTTGATGTTACCAGTCATGTGACATCAGATTTAAAATTATCAATAGGACACCCTGTATATTTTGGCATTTCAATGTTCCTCCCAAACTATCACACTTGTGGTCTAAAACGATTAGTTCAAGAACTACAGGTACTTCAATGTCCTTTGTCCCAAGAAGTTTTCCAATAAAATATGGATGATTAATATAATTTTTCCTTGTTTTGATCATAACAAAAAATAAAGGACTGCCCAAATATACAGGGTAACCCTAAACCTAAAGAATTTGGCAATTGTTCGTTTCAGACGTCGTGGGAAAAAGGATATTGGAATACCTGTAGTGTGATAGTTGATATTGTCTCATCGGGAGGAACATAAAAATGCCAAAATATACAGGTTGTCCCATTAATAATTTTGAATCTGATGTCACGTGACCGAAAACAAAAAGCTCATTGGGTAACATAATTTCAAAAAAATCTGCACCAATTGCTTTAATTCAGAATCCCAAAATTATAATTCTCCACTACTTTCGAGTTCCGAAATATTCCCTGTCCTAATCTTCGTGGGACACCCTGTATATTCACATACAACAAGTATGTACCATATGGGAAAAAAATTTATTATTGGAGTATTGGAAAAAATATTCTGGGGAAAAGTTTGTGCATGTCCGATAACCTAAAAATCGATTTTGACACATGTCACGTGATCGCTAGAATGGCGGCAAAATGAAAAAAATTTCAATGCAAAGGCAAAAAAAGGGGTAAGATGGCAAGATATCAAAAAAAGTTATTTGAAAAAGTCACTTAGAATTCAATTTTATACACATAAACGAAGTTTCAAGAGATAATTCAAAAAAATTGAAAATAGCAATTTTTTTTAAATATTTTCCCATCTATTTAAAAAAAATTTTTTTTTTTATGAATAGCTTGAGTATACTGAAACATTTGCATTTTAATGATAATGACAAAACTTTCTCATTTTCTCCACACCAGAGGGCACTAAATTGAAAAAATAGGAATTTGTCAGAACCCTTGCTGTTACATCGGTTCGTATCTAACAGTTATATCCGAATTTCACGACCATTGTGATGACATGACACTCCAAAAACATGGTAATTTCCAGATTATAATCAAGTTCCGATGATAATCGTGCATGAGCGTTTCACTTCGCACATAAACTTGAAAATAGTGCGTCAAATTAAAGATTCTTAAAGTTTATGTGCAAAGTAAAACGCTCATACAGCATTATTATTGAAACTTGATTAAAATCAGGAAACATGGTGTTTCTAGATTGCCATATCAACACAATAGTCTTGGAATTCTGATATAACTGTTAGATAAGAACCAATGTAACAGCGAGGGTTCTGGCAAAAAAATTTTAATTTAGTGCCCTCTGGTGTGGAGAAAATGAGAAAGTTTTGTCATTATCATTAAAATGCAAATATTTCAGTATAGTCAAGCTATTCATAAGAAAAAAAAATAATATTTTTAAATAGATGGGAAAATATTTTTAAAAAATTGCTATTTTCAATTTTTTTGAATTATCTCTTGAAACTTCGTTTATGTGTATAAAATTGAATTCAAAGTGACTTTTTCAAATAACTTTTTTTGATATCTTGCCATCTTACCCCCTTTTTTGCCTTTGCATTGCAATTTTTTTATTTTGCCGCCATTCTAGCGATCACGTGACATGTGTCAAAATCGATTTTTAGGTTATCGGACATGCACAAACTTTTCCCCAGAATATTTTTTCCAATACTCCAATAATAAAATTTTTTCCCATATGGTACATACTTTTTGACGGTCACTGTATATAAAAAAAAAGTTGTTGGCTTGCAGATAAGATACTCAAAAATATTTGCTTAGAGATTATCACTCAGATATTTCTTCGAATTACTTTTGAAGGACAAAGTGTAGAACATTGACTAGGGAAGCCTAGTATAGATTTTCAATCCGTTAACAAGTGAAGACGTTTCTGTTCCTTTTTTTGAATTGAAAACTAATTTCTAGATCTTGTATAATAGTTATGTACTTCATATTTATAATTAACAATATCTTAGATAGAGATATGTAAGAGCATTGACAGATTTTATTTTGAAAATGAATATCAAAGTATAAAATATTATAAGTGGCAGCCATGGGTCATAATCATCAGGGAGCAGTTGGTTTACTAATGGGAGTTAATTATTGAGGAATTATAAAGGTCTGCCAGATCATTCAGAACAAAATTATCATTGTTACCTAGGTGTTTTTTTTTCTATGGATTATAATATGTTTAATTTCAGGATTTCAAGTTGAATATGCAAAATTTTGGGATTTTCTGAGAAGCTATGGTTATTGACAATGAGTTGGTGACAAAGTTTGGATCCTGTTCATTTAACCTGTAACTTTTAAGTGCTCCCTAAATCTTTGATAATAACTACGGCCTGTCTGTCCTATATATAGTTCGTTGCAATCCTCACAATCAAATTTGTAAACCCCGGACTTGTTGAATTTATTCCGTACAGACTTTGTATTATCGATAAACGAATATAGGTTCTTATTAATTTTTTCTACATTCATGCAAAAAGCAAAACTTTATTGAACTATATTCAGTGGAAAAAGAAGTTCTTTATTGCACTCATCTGTCATTCTACTTCAACGTGCTGTCATCATGACAAACATAAACGTTTAAACCTACTACATATTTAGCAGATATTCTGTGAGATTGGCAATAGGTACTTCACTACGAAATATTCATATTGAAAATTGCACCAATTGTTCATTCACTTTCAACATTGAGGGTAAAAATAAAGTTTGAGTTAAATTGTTCGTAACGTATTAGTTCCTGTTTCAATGCAAATCGATATTAATAATAAAGTATTCAAGTTGCGCTTTTCATTTTCCTACACCTAGTACCGCACCTCAATAAATCATTTTTTGCTTTTTGCATGAACGTAGAAAAAATGTTGTATGCAACTCGTGCAAAAATTGTTTATTGCACTCGACGTGTTGTCCAACTCGACCTGACGGCCTCGTCGGACAATTTCACGGCGTGTGCAATAAACATTCACTTTTTGCACTTGTTGCATAAATAACTATTAAATGAAATACGAGGGTGTATTGATATCTAGTTAGCCTAGACCAGTTCCCTGCATAAACAAAATATTTCGTTACCATAGCAACGAACAATAACTTATTAGAAGTGTCAGCGTGAAGTTTGACGTCAAAAAAGTAAACCAGAGTTACGCAATAAATTAAAAGAAAAAATGTGTCCACCAATATTGTGAAAATCGAAAAATTGGAGTATCAAGTACCTGTATTTTAAAGGGTTAAGAGGTAAGCAGATTTATGAAGATATGCTCAATACCCTTGGTGATCAATTTCCTTCGTATGCGACCGTGAAAAATTGGACTGCAAGCTTCAAAAGAGGTAAATTTTCCACTGAAGATGATGACCGATCGGGAAGGCCAGTTTCTGTGTCAGTCCCCGAAAATATCGATGCAGTTCATGAGATGATTTTAACAGGCCGTCGAATTGGGCTAAAACGGATATCTGAAACACTGAATATTTCATACGAACGCGTTCATCATATAGTTCACGTCAATTTGAACATGAGAAAAATTGCTGCAAAATGGATCCCCAAATGTTTGAATGTTGACCAAAAGCGTGCAAGGATAGTAGCATCGCGTTCGATCTGTGCTCGATTTGAAAACGATGTAGACTTCTTAAACCGAATTGTTATTATGGATGAGACTTGGGTACATTTCTACGATCCAGAAACAAAGCAACAATCGATGGAATGGCGACACTCCGGTTCTCCAAGACCTAAGAAGTTTCGTGTCCAAAAATCTGCTGGAAAAGTTCTTGCTTCAGATTTTTGGAATTGCGATGGAGTAATCATGATTGATTTTTTGGATAAGGGTAGAACAATAACTGGAGATTACTATTCGACATTACTGACCACTCTACGGGAAAAAATTAAAGAGAAAAGACGCGGAAAGCTATCCAAAGGTGTTTTGTTTTTGCAGGACAACGCCCCTGCGTACAAATCTCATGTTGCCATGCAAAAAATTCGTGATTTAGGGTTTGAATTACTAGAACACCCCCCTTATTCACCATAAGTTTTCTTGTTTTGCTTTTGTTTTGCTTTTGTTTCGCTTGTGTTGCAGCAGTCTATTTATGATACATGTTAAAAATCCATTCTTTACGACATAATTTTTTGAATATTAGCCAAGTCATACTCAAAATATAATTCACTATTCACCTTGAGGTGTATTTATTTTGTACAGATCACAATAAATGATGCTTGTAACAGGTAAAGATGAAATTACATGAATATCGATTGGTTCTGTTGATCGAATTTCAACCTATATCAAAGGTTAAACAGGAAATAATAATACTCGCCTCATAAACACTCGCATGAGTCTATTCAAATGAATAGCCCTTACGGCTAGAGGACGGCTATTACTATTATTTGCCGTTACGCTCTGGGACTAATTTTTGGTCGGCACCAGGATTTATCTAGACAACCAACATGACAATTGCTTTGAATAAAGCACGTGGACAACTATAGAGACCGACTCATATATCTTTTCAAAATTTGTGGTTTTTCAGAGGAAATAAATACTATCAGAAAAGTAATAAAAACATTTTTTTCAGATATTGCGAGACATCAAACAGGGTTTATTACAATTAGGAAAAGAAGGAATCAGAGGACCATTATCAGGAGGTATGTAGAAATTATAAAAGCTTCATATTATAAGGATAAAAATGCATGAGGGAAACACAGCTGTTTTATAGAAACTATAAGAAAAAATAAGAGATTATTAGAACAAATGGCTTCATATCACAAAGCAAGTACATTCAAGATCTTTGCACTTTTGCATACGCTCGAACCAATTAATTTTTTTGCATTACCCAATGTGTTTTTGTTAATTCCGGAACTTCAGAGATTTTTGGTTATAAATTTTAAGAAAAAAAAAATTAAATGAAATTAAATTAAAAAAATTGATAGGTTCCGGAATTCTTATGAGACCACCGATCCCATACAAAAATTATCTCTTTGATGAAATCAATGAATTTTGCAAGAAACGGATTCTACGATCGGAAAATTTATATCTGATTGGCGCTGTAATCGAGAATGGACAGGTGCTGTGTTGCCAGTGTTCATCGAGTTCATTATCTTCACCCCCATTCTTGATTAGTATCCCAACAAACCTTAGCTGGAAGAGATGAGGAAGAAATTCGACTTTTTGATGATGGCTCTTAAGAAAAAAGTGTTACGTGATGAATCAGACAATGAAACATCATTATCATGATGTAGGTTAATGTAACATTTTCTACTGTTTTTCCTAACTCGGCAATGAAGAAGGTGTGCTTTTTTCAGTATCGAAATGATGAAAAGGCTGATAACAATTTGTTCATGACATCTAACAACGGGGCCCACAGAATGATAGGGGGAACTTGTTAGAAGTCCTTTTAGGTTTTACATTGAGGTCAAATGCATTTTTATCACCTATATTCTGGTAAAGGTATATTGGAAATGCTGAAATTGATTAATATTTTGTGGTTTATTTGAACAGAAAAACTCAATTTGCCTAGCATGTTCAATTTTTTTTCTACGTTATAAAACCTTCATAATGGTTTCTTTAGTTCAGAATCTCTTGATTTTATGTCCCTGTATAGCAAGACGATATTTCACAAATAATTAATTTAAGATGAACAATTATTTTTTCATAACACTCATTTGTTCATAACAGTAAATTTTTCATAACACTTATTTTTTCATAACACTTATTTTTTCACAACACTCATTTTTTCACAACACTTATTTTTTCATAACACTTATTTGTTCATAACACTCATTTTTTCATAACACTTATTTTTTAATAACACTTATTTTTCATAGCATTTATTTTTTCAGAACACTAATTTTTTCATAACACTCATTTTTTCATAACACCTATTTTTTAATAACACTTATTTTTTCACACTTATTTGTTCAAAACAATTATTTGTTCATAACACTTATTTGTTCATAACACTTATTTTTTAATAACACTTATTTTTTTATAACACTTATTTGTTCATAACACTTATTTGTTCATAACACTTATCATTTCATAACACTTATATTTTCATAACACTTATATTTTCATAACACTTATATTTTTATAACACTTATTTTTTTCATAACACTGGTTTTTTTATAACACTTTTTTCATAACACTTATTTTTTATAACACTTATCTATCCAATTCTGATTTTTACTAATCCTCATTTCAGATGATACCTACATGTACGACGAAGACGCCAGGATGTTAGCTCCAGCCCCACACGACCGTCCCGCCCACTGGTACGACGAACCCCCCTACGAGAGCGACCCGGAAGACTTCCTCATGGGCTGCGCTTCCGACGGACCCACCGCTACCATCCAAAACGGCCGCGTTTGTTTCACCCTCAATTTGCGACAGGAACAGAGAGGGGAGGGGGTGATATCGTTGAGGAGCGCAGGGGACATATCACTGCCCAGAGAATCGCCTGCTGGAGGGGGGATAACTCCAAGGGGTACTCCCAGGAGGGGACTGATACTGCCGTCTCAGGCGGGGTTTCCTCCGGCTATCATACCGCTTAGGTAAAAAATAAAACATAATATCAATCGGAATATATCTATATGATAATAATAATAAATATACTTTATTGTCCAAAGAGTTTATCTTGTTGACAAAGTGAGATAAGTCTAAATCTAAATAAATGTATAAAGATCACGAAAAACATGAAGTCATTAATAAACAGAGCACAAACTCATATAAAAATTATAAAAATCACATTTATGTATTAAAATCCATCTCAATCAATCCATCAAAATTTGTGACTAGAATTTATTTTTAAAAGACTTCTTCATAAAACTCTTGCAAACTATAATAGGGTCTATCACTTAAAAGGTCTCTAGTAGCCTTCCTGAAATGAGTGGCATCATTTATATTCCTCACGTAGTTTGGTAAGTGGTTAAAAATCTGCAAGCAAACTTGCAAATAACCGCCGGAAACAATGTCCAATATAACTGGTAGGGTTTGATAAACCATCATGCTTTGTACTTTTTGGTCGCAGGTTGACGTATTTTCGAATAGTATCAACTAAATGTTACGACAAATTTCCGTATAACATATGTTCTTGAGTATTGAATAGTCAGTCATTTTAAAAAAGTTTCCTTCATCTACAACGTCTATATCATATTTTCTACAATCACCGGCAACTCCAAAATATCCATTGCCACTTTTCTCTCTAGTAAGAATCATTTTTTGGAGTGTTAATTTGGTATATTCTTGGATGTCAATATTTCTTTTGACATTAAATTTTGTCTTCAACATTGAGTATATACTCCATACTGAATATGCTTTATAATAGGTTTTCATTGTTTCAAAGTATGCAACCACAAAAATTGTTCACTTCTTTCTCTTGACATCATTCTTATTTCTTATACAGGGTGTGTACTAAATGATGTCATTCATTTCAGGTGGTGATACCTTGTCATATTTTATGAAAAAAGTTCATATAAACGTATGTCCTAACTTGCTTTGTTTTCAAGTGACGGAGTGTCAAAATTTTAATAAAAAATCGGTTATTTATTAATTACTCAACAGTCTTTTCGCCGATTTTCGCTTGTTTTCATGAGGTTAGATCTCAAATTATAAGCAGCGAAGGGTACCTGATTGATAAATATACTAAAAATAATTGTACGTCACTGTTTTTCTCTAAGTTTCATATTTTTATCAAATTAAACATTTTGAAATGCAACTCTCCTGGAAAGATGGGAATTGGGTACCGTTAATTACCTTTATACCTGGTACCGTAAAGGGTCATATACGAGTTGGGTGCGACGGATTTCTTGAATAATGTCGTTAAGGGTGATTTGAGAAAGTATTATTACACGTTCTTCACACGTTCATAATTATTATCATAAATTCATTTTGAGTGTAGTATTTTATTAGTCTGATCTAACCTGACCGAACTAACCTAGCTCGCAAGTTGGGAGCTTGGAAGTTGAATAAAAATTCATTTTAAGTATAGTATATAAAGAAAAATGAAATAACAAAATTTGAATTTGTAAATGTAAATCTGTATTAATGACTGTGGCTTACTGGCACCCAACTCCCAAGTATCTGGCACCCAACTCGCATGATAGGTTTTACTACCTGGCTCAGCCGGCACCCAATTCGCAAGCTTCGACTCTCCTATAATGCCGTCAATTTGAAATAGCAACACTTTATCAATCAACAGATTTCCTTAATTAATTTATTTCTACCTGAACTCTTTTGATGGTTTTGTCGTTGATGGACTGGTTGTTTGTTATGTTCCTGTTTCTATTATTGTCAACTGTTTCTTAACAAAACATTTGTGCACAAAATTAAATAGAATTTCAAGGAAATATGGAGTAAAAAGTATGTAAGTATGTAAAAAAAAAAGATCATTCACATAAATTTCTGAATTTTGATGGTGAGTGACCACCATTTCTACGCCAGTGACTTTGGTTTGACAAATTTCAGCTATTTCAATTTCACAGCATTATCAGAAATATGATACTTAGGGGACAACAGTGGCGTAGAATGATTTTTATTATAACCATCTGCCACTTATAATTTGAAATATAATTTCATGAAAAGAAGCCCCTTGTTACTGCTAATAACCACACCAGGTCTCATAAAAATCGTCAAAAGGACTTTTGAGTACTTAATTGGTGAAATTCCTATTTTAAAAAGAAACTTTGCTATCCGTATCTCGGAAACGAAGCAAGTTAGGACACACGTTTATATGAAATTTTCTTCATAAAATATAACAACCTGAATCACCACCTGAAATTAATGACATCATTTAGTATACACCCTCTATACTTACTTCTCCATACCTGTTTCTTGACGCGGTATTATGGAAAATATTGCTAAATTAGCTAATTATTCTACAGGGTGTTAAGTAGGTGGACAAATTTCTAGAGGTGATTCTTTTTACCGAAATCCGTGTCAAAGCAAGTGTACTTCGCTTTATTTTCGTTCATTTCAGATCTGCGTTTTAATTGTGATTTTGATATAAATAACTCTGCGTCATTACATTCTTTCTGTCATCTAATTTCACATCAATTAAACAAACACTAAACGATAGGGACCCCAGCGAGCACAAACATCTCGGGGAGGTTTTGAGATGTTTCAAAAATGTAGTCCCGCCGATGTTTCTTTGAGACGTAATATGTACTTCCCAAAGAGGTCCCTGAAGGATATTCAATGTTCTGTTTTTGTTCTTCTGTGGCTTTTTTTTAAATGCCTATTGTATCGGAGATGTGCACAAAATGTTATCTTGTGGATGTTTTCACTTGGCGTAACATAGTTCACCCCTGAGACGTTGACCGAGAATATATCTAAAGTTCGCGCAATCGCAAATGTGATCATGTGATCTCAGTGATGTTTGAGTTGACGGAGAGTATCGTTTCTAGTTTTTACTTAATTTCCCCCAATTTGTTTTTCGTAAAAGTAGTCGTTTTAGAGTGAAGTGAAATGTTTTGTCAAGACAAAATATTATATTTAGTAATCAAGTTGATCACGGACTGTAAAGGTTGGAATGAATTGTCGATATTCTGAAAATAAATAACCTCAAACACATATACCGGTTCTGACTTATAAAATCATCATCTTAATCATTATGTATACCTTATCTATGTGAAGTGATTAGTCAAGGACACTGTGCTATTGAGAGTGTATTCACAGTTTTGTTTAAATTCAGTTGAACCAGACAACAACCAGTGTTATATCTACATTTTTGAAAAGTTTTTCAATTTGTATAAACAGAAAAATTTCAGGTTTGAATTTGTATGTGTGTTCCTTTGTTCCTATTAAAATGAGTTATATCTATTCTTCTTTAAATCGCCCCAGATTTCTCTTCATATTTTGACTATTGTCGATTTGTACAATCAATGACAAAAAAAAACGAGATAAAATAAGTGCTTTTTTGATGCCTCGGGAACATCTCAAACAATGTTTTATATACAGTGATTTAATGTAGGCGAAAAGCTTTGAAAATGTTATGTTGTGTCTTAAAAAAGGCTTTGAAAAAAACGTGAAAGAAATGCTTTTTGTGATGTCCCAGGAACATCCTAAAAATAGCCGCGTGCGGCGGACATTTGCACCTACATACACTTTCTATTCATGTATGAACAGAACATCGCAGTGGAGGTTTGATGGATGTCTCAAAAACTCTTACTTTTAACATCTCTGAGATGTTTTTGTGCCCGCCGGTACTAGACTGCTATTTTTTCCAAATTTACCATCGATTCCTTGTTGTAATTTTCAGTTGCAGTTCTCTACAGTTTTTAATGTGATACCAATTTCGAATTGCAGATCATCGAGAGACAGAGAGAGTGGAGACTATGCTGGATCAGATGTACAGAGTATCAGCTCCAGATTATCGACACTGTCAGTTGACACTAGTCGATCAGAACATCACGAATTAGGCCAAATAATTTCGCCGCAATATTATACACAGTTGGAGGGTAAAATAAGGCATTTCAGAAAAATCGGAGGCTACTCCAGAAGTG
Source organism: Chrysolina oricalcia (assembly GCA_944452925.2). Classification (NCBI taxonomy): domain Eukaryota; kingdom Metazoa; phylum Arthropoda; class Insecta; order Coleoptera; family Chrysomelidae; genus Chrysolina; species Chrysolina oricalcia. The sequence goes on from OX101812.2 coordinate 65,554,547, forward strand.
AAGATGGGATGTCTCCAAGTCAAAGTTCGGATTACGAAGATCAAGAAGATTACAGTAATTGCAGTCAACAGATAGCCACCGTGCATGTGGTAAGAATAAAAAATTGAAGAATATCATTCTTACCATATTGGGTGTATCAGATGTACAGTTCCCGTCATATAAAAGTGGTACACTTGAGGCTTAGAATGGTTGTTTTTCATGATACAAATATATTAATCCTTTATTTAGTCCAAGACTAATTTACATGTGTGAAAAAATAAAAAGTTCACATATAGATAAAAACACTTAAACATATATCTTAAAGAACAGGTATATAAAATAGAATAAAATACATTAACTACAAGCAGATAGCAAGAAACATCAGTGAACAATTAAAATAACAATAGAACAATAAATATCGCGTCAAGGACTGCACTCATCCAGCATGATGTTATTCAATTTTGATTTAAATATAGATAGCGAATTTGTATTTCTCAATTCATCAGGTAGGTCAATAAAGTTACTCAACCCTTTGAAAAAGACACAGGCTCAATGAATATATTATTTCTAGATCTGGTGTTATAATTATGGTGGAGGATATTTTTTCCATCAGATAAGTTGGGGCATTACCTCTTCTTATTTTGAAAATACAAATAATTGTTTGATATAAGAACATTCTATCAACTGGTAGCCACTTCAATGAACACAACATTTCATTTATAGGTGTTTGTTTGGACCAGGATAATATTGTTCTCATGGCCCGATTCTGGAATTTTTGTAAACGGCTCAATTCATTTTATTGTAGCAAATATAGAATGGTTGAAGTGAGGAAGTACCAGCGTAAATGTATATAATAGTTTCGAGAGAAAACTGGAACATCTTGAATAAATAATTAATTTTAAATGTAATTGCTTTGATTATATAACTCGCATGATTTTTTACCCTTGAAATATTTGAAATTAATTTATTATTCTTTAGTCTTTTCCAAACTTCAGTACTTAATCTCAGTTTGGGGAACGGCAACAGAATGTTTCCTTAAACCATTGAAAACACTACAAAACAAAATCATCAAGTGTATATTCAAACTAGAGTACAGGGAACCTACAAAAAATTTATACAAACCAAAAAAAATTCTGGATATCCATACTCTTTATAAGTTAAAGATTTGTACTTTTATTCACCAAGTCAAAAATAACTCTGATTTGGTTTTCAACCTCATCAACAACAATCATAACCACTTGACGAGGCAATCAGATAATTTGTCAGTAATCAAAGTGAAAACAAATGTGGACCAACAATCAATTTACTTTAAAGGAATAATGTATTACAATGAATTACCAAAACCTTTGAAATCCAATGGTAAAATGAGATTTAAAGTAAATTTGAAAAAATACTTATTATCATGAATTGTGTAAATAATATGAAAATTAGAAATATCTAGTTGGTAATTAATTTAGTTTATTTGAAAATGTGTTTAATGTTTTTTTTCCTGTCATAAACTTGTATGTTTCTTGGGAAATAAAATAAAATGTATGTAATGTATGTAAATTCAATTCTAGATCGATAATGATTCCTAGATATTTCAAAGTATCCACTACTTCAATTGAGTTACCGTTTACCTTTATTTGCCTGATGATGATCCCTTCCATATTTTTTATCGTGTTAACGTTACTGAATATCACAGCCAAGGCGGGGTTGAACTTGTTCTGTTACGGAAGATGTCTGTTCGTTGTTAAATAACAGTTCTGTCTTGACCAAGTATGCCAGTCAAAGGGTAAGGCCTGTAAAATGACCGAAGAAATTCCCAACCTAATTACATAGCAACGAAGTAAGGAAAAATCTCGTCTTGTAACGGCCAAAAATCCCCAAATAGATATTTATGCAACAAGTGCAAAAAGTAAGTGTTTATTGCACTCGACGTGAAATTCCAATAAACAAGTTTTGCACGAGTTGCATACCATATTTTTTCTACGTTTGTGCAAAAACCAAAAAGTGTTTCATTATTAGGTGGTACTAAAGTGTAAGGAAGACATTCTTTGTTCAAATCTAGCTGCTAAAAGTAATATAATAATATTCAAAGAAACATATTTTATTTTTATTAAATTGCATTTTCTAGCAATGTTGTATCACAGTATGTAATAAATATGATTGACAATTAATAATAAAAAATATGCAACTGTTTAAAACGTAACACAATCTCATAGAAAATGGGCTAAATATGGCGTCGATTTTACTTTTGTTTGTCATGGTGACAGAACGCTGTAGCAGAAAGACAGATGAATGCAATAAATACTTTATTGCACTCAGTGCAATAAAAAAACAGTTTTTCCAGTGAATACAGTTCAATATAAAGTTTTGTTTTTTGCATGAACGTAGAAAAAGGATTTTAAGATGTATTTCTGAATGAAAGTTACTGAAATAATCGGATTAGCAAGATCGCTTTGAGGTTGTTAAGGAATATGATTAAAGAAGCTTAGATTAGGGAGAAAACCAAGGTTTGTCTGAGGGAAGTTTTCGTAGAATTAGTTCAAAGTCAAAGTCAAAATATGCTTTATTGTCGGAAGTTGTTAGATGCGATTCAATGAGAGAATGATAAACTGGTTTTGAAACTGAAAATCCTAATTCGTTCGAGACAACTCTCAATGCTTAGCAACCCGAAGAGAGCTTTCTACATAAAATTTCAAAATGCTAATCAAATTTCAACGAATCATCCAGATAAAGTCCAAGGTATTTTAATATCATTTTATTTTCAATGATGCTATTGTCTAACGGAATGTTTTCAAGATGACTTCTAAAAGATATCATGTTGGTTTTTTTATGTTGAATGATAGTAAATTCGAATCACACCAATCTTTCACTTTTTTCAGATCAAAAGGTAACATTTCATCAAGATCGTGCTTGTTTTTATGATGCCAAAATATAGTACTGTCATCATCAAAAACTGTAAAAGAACCTGATATCTGGATGTTCAATAGGTCATTTATGTAGAATAAAAAGAGAATTAATCCAAGTATAGAACCTTGAGGTACTCCACAATTGATTTTCTTCGATCCTGAATATCCAGAATTACTTATTATTTGATTTCGCTCGGACAAATAAGATTCAAACCATTTCACCTCAACCGGATAGAATTGAAATATTCACAAAAATAAATATGTGAAATATTAACCTAAATTGGCAATTTAAATGTATAAAATATTTATTACAAGTAGGATAACTCCCAAACCTCTATAACGATTTGTTACCCCCGTCCAGTTTATTTAGAAGTTATAAGTAAGGATGGGTCAGTATCATATGTAATATTTTATAAATTGTTCCAGTCAAGTGATGGTCGATCGGCCGGTGTATCTGGATTAGTGGGTAAAGTCCGAGGACTGAGAGAAGATGTACAAAGAAAAATTTCCAGGCTGAAAAACGACACTGCCGATCTCCAACGAATTGCCGATCAATCCTTCCAATGCTCAGCAAGTTCAGTTGAAAGTTTACCCAGCGGGTCTGGTTCAAGTAGGTATTAATTTCAAAACATCTTTGTATAGTCTGACTAAACTGTGTTGAGCTCACACAATCATCTGTTACATTCAACAATTTGTTTGTGCTTAAGAGGTTCGATTTGTCAAACCAACAATTAAAAATGGGATCATCCTAAACATAACAAGAAGTTCATAAAAATTACACACGACACACGGCTTACGAGAGGGCTCAGAGACGCAAACCTTCAGCTTGTACATAGTAGTACGAAAAATCTCCAAATGTTTTTAGGTAATCCGAAAGACAAAATCCCAACTTTATATAGAAATTCACGAATTTAGTTGTCAAAATTATAAACCAAGAAATCTATGAATATCCGGTTCCACGAACATTTGGACAATGCTAAATATTTTCGAGAAAATAAATAATTTGTTGCAGATCATTTATCAGAAACTCACTATAAAATTAACATTGTTAATCACAAAAGTTGAATAAATCCCTTCTCAATAATGATAATGGCCTATTTCTAAACTATTCTGATAAAGAAATTATTAAGTACTATCCGTATGGGTAAGTGAAATCTTACCTGATCACATTAATTAGATTTGATCATAGTGAAGTTCCATATCAATATTAATTCCTAGTAATTAATTATTTGATATACATTATTTGATGACATGGTTTGGACATTTAGAATTCCCACTGATGAAGATAACTTGGTTATCGAAATGCGCATCTAGTAGTGAAAATACTTTTTCCTCCTATCCCTATAGAAAGTACACACTTTCCTCCCTCAAACCAGGGAGGAAACTCATACTTTTCCTCCCCCTCATTTCAAGTAAGTTGTAAACGATGAAACTTGTGAATCTATTATAATCAAATTGTTTCCATAATTTCTAGAACATCTTATATATCCTGTCTTCTGGTAAAAATCAAACATGAATGTTACTTCTACTCTAGTTCTTTAATAGCTATTTGTGTATTTAGAGCGCAAAGTGATTGATTGTTGCTCGACAAAGAGATTAATCTTTGGAGAACGACAATGACACTTTGTGCTCGAAATACACACATTATTTTTTCTACAAGCGCAGCTCTTAGAAAAAAAAATGATCGACACTTCATTCAAATAGGCACATAACATTACTTATGCGAAAATCACTCAATAGCAATCCGAAATGTATAAGCTATCTAAATGTCCAATCATTCAAATCACTAACAAGAAAAAAGTAAAATAACGTTCTTGAAAAAAAAAAAAGTTGTAATTGCCAGGAGATGAACCCGGGACCTTCGGATTACAAGCCCAAGACGCTGGCCATTGCACCACCGCAGATTCTCAGATACACATGACTGTATTGTCTATACTTTCCATCAAGTAAGAATAGGTCTATTTGCAAACAAAGTCACAAAAAGGTTTTATTGAGTGAGTTTTATTACATGGGAGTAAAGTGCCTTTTCCTCCCTTGGACGTTTACTGCCCGGCAGTAAACTACATCCTGCGGGAGAAAAAGTGGCACTTTCCTCCCTAGTAATACAAATAGCTATTGTGGTAAAGGAGAAAATATTTGTTCTCAGAACAACAATCCTCGAATAATTTCAGTAAATATCCTTGTCGGATATAGAAGTTCTTATGGGTATTATTTCTGAAATTCCAATAGATTCTTACTTGAACATAGGTGAAAGTCCTCTTAAATCCAACCCTTTTCAAACAAACAATGAATTTAGATGAATGTGGCAACAGTAGTAACATAAATATAAAGAGTGTCAGTTCTTGAAGTTTAAGGTTCATATAAAGTCAAATACTTCGCGTTTCTGAACTGTAAGATGGCACTAACAAGATATGTTTTTCTTACCATAGTGACAGCGATCTTTTATACTTTCAAATAAATTACAGTTTTCTGCTGGAATATCTATAGAATATTAAACGTTCAACCATACTGCAAATGCATTGTTGCCAAATCTCAGCATTATTCAGAGTACCGCGAAATAGCTCACTGGATTATTAATTATTATCTGGTATTAATCAATGCATTATGTAGCTATATTGTCAAGATGGTTGTGAGAGAAAAGGGGAGCCGCCATCTTCTCTCTTCTATTATTCCTTCCATTTTGAAGAGGACTAGTAGCGATTGTATAATAATAATAATAATAATGAATGCTTTTATTGCAATGATTAAAATAGATAACAATCATCTAACGATTAATAAATACATTGCAAAAGGTAGAGTTCGCACTTCTTTGAGTGTTAATCAAAGAAGCAGCGCTCTTCCACTCAACCTTTGGATAATAAATCTTAAAAACAAATTAGAAAAAAAAAACCTTAAATTTACAAATTGACGGAATGACTTGAATAGCAGTCAGCCGGAGTATGGAACATCAATCAAGTAGGCATATCTAGATAGACGTTTCTATGTAAACTGAATAGTTTTAGTGAGTAGTGCATTCTTTAATCTTTTTTTGTAAACCATATCGTTATTCTGTTTCATTCTGTCTGGAATAAGATTATACATTTTTGGTAGATTGTAGGAGAACGAAGCTTTGAATTGAGATGTGCTGGGGGATGGATATTTTGTTTTCGAATCGAAGATCTCTGTGGTGGGTTTCAGATCTGTATTTAATTTTTTTGTAAAGGTATGTAGGTTTCTGTGACCTCACGATTTTATGTTTTAAAGAGCTGAGATGCAGGAGTCGCCTGTTTTCCATATTTAGCCAGCCCAATTGTGGCAAATAGGTAGAGGTGGGTTTTCTCCTTGTTACGCCAAATATAAGTCGTATACAGGAGTTTTGAATTCGTTGAAGGCGATTTTTATCATTTTGTCTCAAGGCAGGCCCAAAAACACAGTCTGGATAGTTGAGTTGCGATAATACCAGAGATTCACAAAGAGTTATTTTCGTATTTCTAGTCAACATTTCTCGATTACGATATATCATTTTGAGGTTGCAGAAAGCTTTTTTTACTAGTGAGGATGTGTGTGCTGCAAAGCAGAGATCGTCGTCCATCACTAAGCCGAGGTTTTTCTCGCAATGTGATAGTTGTAGGTTTTCGTTATTGATTCTTAATGAAATAGCGTCATATTTTTCCTTCCGTAATTTTTTCCTACCGAACAGCAGCGCTTTGGATTTAGAATTATTAACTTGAAGGCAAAATTTTTCAGAAATCGTGAAAAGATTATTCAGGTCATCATTTATCTTTTCACAAGCCCTCTCTATTTCTTCTCCTTCAAAGTCCAGGTAAATTTGAGTTTCATCAGCGTAGAATACTGAATGGCAGTGTTGTAAATGCTTATGGAATTCAGATGTATAAATTGTGAAAAGTAGGGGACCCAAGATCAGGCCCTGTGGTACACCACGATCCACAACGGTTAAGCCGGAGAGATTAGATCCAAGTGCCACATATTGACTACGGGTACGCAGGTAATGGGTCATAAGAAGTTTAGCATTTTCAGAAAAGCCTATATAGTTCAGTATTGCTAATAGGAGATCATGATTTATTCTATCAAAGGCCTTCGAGAAGTCAATCAGAACAAGAGCACATAGTTTGTTTTGATCAATGAATGAATACGAGTATAATTCATCCGTAACTTTTAGAAGAGCAGTAGTACAGCTATGCTGCTGGCGAAACCCTGCCTGTTGTTCGGGGAGAATGTTGAAGGTATCCAAATGGGGTCTCATTTGTTCCGCGATTATTTTTTCGTAACCCTTCGACAGAGCTCAGAGAATGCTTATCGGTTGAAGATCACTTAATTGCGTTGGGTCTGATTTTTTTGGGATTGGAATGACTTTGGCTCTTTTCCATAATATAGGGTAAATGTTATTTTCTATACAAAAATTGTATAGGTGCGTGATATATGGTAAAAGAAAAGGACAACAATGCAAGATCATGTTGATATTTATTTGATCGGGACCAACAGCCAATGATTTTATTGACAGCTTCTCAAAAACCTTGTTTTCGTCTACTGGTGAGAATCTAAATGTTTCAGTATTATACATTTTATTAGAGGAAAAATAATCAAGGAGTGTGTAATCTGGATTGTTTGAATCAGACCCAATGCCAGCAAAAAATTAATTCACTACATTAGGATCATTCAGATGAGGGGGTAAATGGGATTCTTTTTTGGAATTAATTTCCAGTTGTCGTAGGACTTTCCACATATTCTCTTTGTTATTGATTTTGTATTTAAAGTAAGCTTTTTTCTCTCTCTTAATTGCATAGTTAACTTCATTTCTGAGATCTTTGTAGTAATTCCAATGATTGATATTTTTGGTAAGTTTGTACTTTTTGAGTGCTCTGTCTCTCAATTTTGCCATTTCTTTCAGTGTGTCAGTGAGCCAAGGAGATTTTTTTTTTGTAATTCGTACAGTTTTTATCGGAGCGTGTATGTCGAATAGTCCTAAGATTTGAGTGTTAAGAAATTCTAGTTTTTGATTGACATCAACAAAATTAAAAAACGGATCGAAATTTATCTTGCTTAGATCATCTTCAAAGTCACAGGTGTTGAAGTTTCTGTAATCTCGAAATGTATACAGGAATGGTTCTAACTTATCTTTGGACCTGCTTAGAGTACATGAAACAAGACAGTGGTCAGTGAATGTAGAACAATCTTTAATTTCGATGTTGGTAAGTTTCATGCTGTTCGAAGCTATTATGACGTCCAGTAATTTCGCTGATGTAGCTGAGAATCTGGTGGGCTTCGTAACCAATTGAGAAAGTTCGTATGAGTCTAGAATGTTTGTAAACGTTTCTACCAGTGATGACATATCTAATAGATCGATGTTCATATCTCCAGCACACAGAGTGCGATCGATTTTGGATGCCACATTGTTCAAACTATTATCAAGTTCATTTAGAAATTGATTGAAACCAAGTTTCTGATACTGTTATTACATCATAATGATCACAAGAACACTCATTTTAAACTCGGCATCCATACCTTCTCTACCGTTTGTAATTTGGTAGTTTATTTCATTGTTTTTCGGAATTATGAGTTTATTGTTATGTTTTAGGGCTACGTTTTCAAGGTTCTTTCTTTCTTTCCTTTTCTTCTCTTTTCTAGCTCTTCTTATAGGCTTATTGTTCAGAGGCCTACAAAATATTTCAGTTCTGCAGTATCTCCGTTTTTTTTGTGAAAGTAGACATCGCGGGCCTCATTACTGTTGATTAGCGACCTCTACAGAGCCTTGTCAAGGAATTTAGTGAAACTAACAGGGCCTCTAGTTTTTTGTTGGGTGGAAACCTAGGGGAAATAATTTTTTGAGATTAGTTGAGACCTGTCTGTGAATTTGGTGGAATTTACAGTGCCTCCATAATTTTGTTGGGCGGAGACCTCGGGGACCTCGTTTTTCGAATACTGTGGGCCTCTGCTGAGTCCTGTTTACGAATTTGGTTGAATTTGTAGTGTCTTCGCTGTTTTGTTGGCTGGGGACCTCGGTGACCTCGTTATTCGAATTCAGTGGCCTCTGCTGAGTCCTGGCTATGAATTTGGTGGAATTTACAGTGCCTTCATAATTTTGTTGGGCGGAGACCTCGGTGACCTCATTATTCGAATTCAGTGTTCCTTGCTGTGTCCTGTCTGAAAAGTTCAGGAAATTTGCAGCGCCCTCAGATTTGTATTGGGTGAAGACCTCTTGTTTCCAACTTAATCCCCGTGCCGAATCAATTCTGCAAGTTTCGGAAAATTTGCGGAGTCTTCAGTTTTGTAATAGGTGTACACCTCATTTTTCAGAAACAGTGATGTATTTTCCTTGTCTGCAAATTTCGGTTGATTTGCAGAACATCCAGGCTTACCATGGATAGAGATCTCCTTTTGTTCTAAATGGGGTTATCTTTTCAATCGTTTTTAGTGTTTCCAATGGTGGGGTCCATTTTCTTTAAAGCTGGTTCATTATTTTTCTTAGATTTTCGTTTATTGATGATGTCTGTGCCGTCGGTTTTTCCTGTGGGAGGAGATCTTGGGAATCTTTGGTATTGCCTTTTTTTCCGGTTCACCTGTATATTATTTATTGCATTCATTTCGTTTGTTTTTCTGATATTTGGGGTTGCAGTGCCCATGGGTTCGTTATAGATATAGTCAGTCCGTCCTTGATCTTGCTTAGATTAGATGTGCTCTTAGCTCAAACAACAATAATGTTGGTAAAATTCAAAAAGAGCATCTAATATGAACAACTCACTATAATTTATTTTTAACAATACTTTTCAACTTTGTAAGCTGAACTTCGACTATTATGCCCTTATTTTTTATGTATATAATATATTGTTATTTGAAAACAACTGGAATGGACAATACTTACTCCTTCAATTGTGTCCAAATTGTGACTCAAAGGCTTTAGGCGGACCAATCCAACATTCAATTGATGAACTGACAAACCCCTATCGACGTAACTTTCATTTTCAAAAAATTAAACAAATTACATCGGTTACCGCTGTCTAGAACTATTGGCAACGCTGTACAGTAAATATGACAGTGACAATAATTCTTTGCAATACCTTGTGGACAGTAGCAGAACCATTTTTGTCTTTGTCCGAGGTTTTGAAAATCATATATAGTTTAATTTCATATCTGAAAAATAGTATGAATAGTTCCTCAATGTTCAGTCTACTAAATTTCATATAAATATCACTTGCAAAAGCGATTCTTCTCAACTGTCTTTGATTTTATAACAAGATATTCAGAATTTTTTTAAATTGTGAAGGAACGTTGAAGTTGAAAATTCTGAAAGAAATCGTGATTATCTTTTACTTTGACATTGATATGTCATGATATTTGAAATGGAATCTGATGAATGGTTTTTGGGAAAACTTAAAAAAAACCACTAAAAATTAGGTTTTTATTTTTTTCCACGAAAACCATTCATCAGATTTTCTTCAACATCTCTCTTATGAATTTGAATGCCAAAATAACTTCGAATTTTCAACCTTGCCGTTAATTTTTTTATGGGTTTATATGAACCTTAAGCAGTTATACTCCTATACCCGTATATTTATTGTCAAAGACAATGAAAGGAATAGTATATAGCTATGATCCCATTCAAACATTTTATATTTCTCATATTTTCACATATTATCTAACATAGACTATAACATAGTCCAGTAAGTTTCATTCCATTAAAATATTTTCTATTGTTACCCATTACCTTCATGTTACCTTCATCTTCATATGTAAATTTACTATAACATACACAAGGCATCAGTGTTCACTAACAATATTTTTTACAGGCACACAGGCATTAGTTAGGGCCGGTAGTAACCACAGTTCCATTTCCACTGAGGAACCAGATCCAAGTCCAACAGATCAAATTGTGGGAAGAGCAAGAGCTTTAGTAGATCAAACTCCAAGTCCGTATGATATGGAAGCATTAAAATTTAAGGTACACAATACATGCTCTAAATTTAAAATTTAAAAAAGTCAGTTCAACTTGAGTTGAGTCTTCATTATTGTCTGCTAATAACCAGATAATAATAATGTTATTTGGTTGTTGGATTTAATTGGGTAGTTGGTCCAACTTGTAATTTGTTGAATGGCAGGTCCGATTCTTCACCAACTCATCCAGTGTTTTTTTTACAGGCTGGTGATATAATAGATATAGTTTCAATGAATGCGAGTGGACAATGGAGAGGAATCTGCAGAGGCAAGAAGGGAACCTTCAAGTTCATCAACGTAGAGCTTTTATCAGAAAGATCCGTTAAATCAAAAAGAGAAATCAAATGGCATCGAAACATAAAAGGGAAACCAACATCTGTAGAAGACTTATTGCAGAAAATGAGTTTGCATGACTACATTTCCGTGTTTATCTTGAATGGCTACGAAGACTTAGAGCTCTTCAAAGAGATAGAGCCATCCGATTTGGACTATCTAGGAATAGTCAATACTGATCATCGATCAAAACTCCTCACTGCCGCACAACTCCTTCATGAATTAGACTGTAAGTAATGTCATGACACAAAGAACTTCTGGAGTGGACAGATTTTCATAGTTTCCAATTCTTTGAAAAACAAAAGGGATGTTAAACACAAGTACCCTAATTTTCACCTTGATGAATTAGGATGAGAGAACGATAGAACGAAAAGAGAAATTATGGTACATCTGTTTATTTCCTTCCATTTGTTAACCAGTGGTAAACAGTGCCTTTTTATAAGTGTGTTTCTCAAATGTGTTCTTTTAGCAGGTAGTGAAGGGGAGATTGCAGGCTCAAGCAGTGAGTGCGATGAACATCGAGGCTTAACCAGAGAGACTGGTAGTTCACCTTTCGGCAGAAGACAGTTTCCTAGAGATTCTGGATGCTATGACGCATCGGTAAAGAGCAATCGTCAAAACCAACACACCTCCCCGCAAGGCGAGTCAGACACAAGCGATAGCGCGGGCTTTAGCGACACCAAAAACAATTTAGATTCCGTTGTAGAGCAATGCAATAACGAAATCCTTGCTAGGGTGAAACAGGCTCAGGTAAACTCGATCAACCTGAAGGAAGAACTGTCCTATCAACCGAATATCTCCAACTCTGCAAGCATTGAGCTTCAGCTGTTGCAGAAAAAACCGAAAGATTCCTATGTAAGTGTCCATGGGCAAACTACCTTAGTAGATCCGTGTCGTAAAAATAATCTGAGTCGGGCCAGTGGCCGAAAAAATATTGAAGAATTGTGTGAAGGGGACCAAAAGCTGACATCGGAAAAATATGTTGTAGGTGGCGCCGGCGATTTGAGTCTAGAGACCGGAAGCGTTAACGTACTCGGAAGGAGTTGTCTTAGTGAGAAATCCAGTGATTCTGGAGTTAGCAGTAGTTCCTTATCTTCTGCGAATACTAAAGAAACCCGTCCCGTCCTGACGCAACATTTAATAGATAACCCCGCCCACGGTAACTTTAAGAAAAAAAATCCAACCACATAACCTCTCTTATGAGTATTTCAATGTTGCTTCGGAAAAAGAATGGAGCGAAATTCAAGTTCTAAGTAATATTTTGAAGTTGATTCTGGAGGCTGAATGATATAAGTAATCGAATTTTATTTTAAATTCGCATATCCGTTAGTATACCGGGGATCTGAGGAAAGTGGCTCGCCCTTACTTAACTTTTTTGTTTTAGAAAATATTTGAAAGATCAGTATTCAACATAAAACTGCATTTTTTGACAAATGACTTGGCTGCATACAACTTCCGGTTTATTTTATTTATTATAGAAATAACTTCCAGTCAGAACAAGTTCTGGTATAAGGAAGTTTTGAATGTACATCAATGAACAAATACAGTAAACAAATTTTAATAGACTATTAAATAATTCATAAAGTTTTGTCAGATTTTTATGAACATCACTTCAAAAGTAAGGTTTCTTTCAAATTTTTGGAAAAGGAAATTATAGTTTTTGAGTTTTGAATATTTCTGAATGTGTAATAATTTTTTGAATATTCTTGGTTAACTTAAATGCAAATTTAGCATTTTTAAATTTAATAAGTTGGTTCAATGTCATATTATTGGTGGTTTTCCAAATATTACTTTTATTGCTTTATTCATCAATCTATAAATAGTTTCTTTTTGTTTTTGATTGCAGGATGACCACACTGTGATCATACATCTGAATCGAGATATAATATGTGCGTTATACAGGGTGATTCAAAATTCGATGTGAATATTTCAAGGGCGTATTGTTGGGATCAAAATAAGACTTTTTCTTCAAATGCACCCCCTCCGAGATACAGTTTTAGTTACATCTCGTTTTTTTCCTAAATAACAGGGTCTGTAGCTCGGAGGGGGTGCAGTTTAGGACACGTGTTGGTTTGAAGAAAAAGTCTTATTTTGATCCCAACAATACGCCCTTGAAATATTCACATCGAATTTTGAATAAATTAGCTAATACATGTTTTGTTAGTTTGATATTGTGAAAAAACCCCCTTTCGTTGATTACGATTTTCCGGAAAACGGTTGGTTCTACGACAAAAATGCAAGAGACCGAATTCTTAGTTTTTTTTTTTATGGCCAATAATAAGATTATGCTATTTGAATTCGGAGTTTCTCTTTTTGAATATAAAAATTGGGCCAATAAAAGTGTGGACCCCCCTTCAACTGCCCCAAAACTGGGTTTACATAATTTTTGAAGCAAAAAAAGAATAGAGTGCCTAAAAAAATAGGGGTATGTCAATTTTCAGAAGATTCGATTCGTTATTATAGTCACAGTTTTAGATAATCTTGTTTTTTTTCCTAACTTACAGGGGCTGTAGCTCGGAGAGGGTGCATTTTAGGACACATGTTGATTCGAAGAAAAAGTCTTATTTTGATCCCAACAATACGCCCTTGAAATATTTACATCAAATTTTGAATCACCCTGTATAATAACAATTGAATATTTTTTCTCATAAATTGTATTCTTTTGATAGCTTTCATTCAGAGGAATACATTTTTGATTTTCTCTAAAAGACTAAAAATTAAAATTTTTGTCAATTATCAGACCCAAAAACTTTTGTTTCTCAACTTCAGCCATAGTTCTGTTTTTAATTATAATATAAGTTAAGTCCATTCAACTATATTTCAATTATTTTAATATCTTTTTCCAAATTTGAGGTTTCGACATTTTTAGATGTGTATCATTTGCAAAAAAATGTTTACAGATTAGGTTGATATTCATAATGCTATTCACATAAATCAAATGAAGAATAGATGCCAAAACGGTACCCTGCCGAACTCCAAATTTTGAACTTTTATATTTGTCAATAAGTGCATATTGGATTCGGGTTTGAAAATAATTTTGAAATATATTCAATGTATGTACCCTTATTCCCAGGTTATTTAAGAGGTCTAATAGGAATTGTATGATTGACAGTGTCAATAGCTTTTTTTAGATCAATGAATATTGCAGCCATCCTACTACTCAGAAAGTCAGTTACTGATGTTGGGTATTTGAGTATTGGAAAGTTTTTGGAATGCATATTGAAATTTATATAAACCAATATTAGCAGTGATGACATATAATGGACCGGAAGTATCATACTCTATCGATTGTTAAATGAGACACTTATTATATTTTCACTTCTTTTTATCTCTATTTGACATTCTAAATACAACCATCTATCACTTTTTCATTTTGTCATTTATTTTTCAATCTTTGAACCAATAAAACATATCCTTGCATACATTTTACTATTAAATGTTTTTTAAACAATAACGTATTGACGTATGACTAATTTACAATTTACTTTCGCGGCAACTTTGACTGAAAACAGTGAAGTATTTTTCTCAAAATTATTGGTGATTTCACTGTATCCATAGCACACTAGATTTAAAAAAATCAAACACAAGCATGGTTGTATTCAGATTGTCATATGGTGTCCCATTTAAAAAGTTGCATGAAAATGAGTAACTTGTCAAAAAATGCAGTTTTATGTCGTATACAAATTATCCTAATTTCATTTCATTACTGATTATTTTCAAAAACCACCTTCCGCGGAAAACCGGAATAACTTATTCCACATTAAAACTTTCCCAAATACTCTACCTGGAGTAATGACTTACCCTTGTCCTGTTAAGGGCCAGAATCCAGAAACTGTCCAAATTCAACAAAATTGTGCTATTTGATTACAAGAGCTTTCACTGGTGTCTTTGAGTAACACAAGTTTCTGTCAGAAATAATTCAATGCCTGTCGTGGCATTACTCAAGAAAGTAGTTGCTTTCTATCATAAATTTGGCTCACATCCTCGAGCCAATATATGCGGATCCCATGTTACATTCACATTCAAAATTATACCAAGAAAGTGTATGGCCGCACGGCAACTATTATCATTATTATTATGCTCCGAACTCATCTCCCGTTCAGGTGCAAATGAAGATCAAAGTAAATTATTGAATTTTGTTCTTCGTTCACATAAAGAACATGTTCATGATACTTCTGTTGTTGGGTGAATGCTACATTAATATTCGAAACTATATAAACTATGTGTTCTAGTTAATAATAAAAATGTTTGTATACGATATGATTTGTGGCTGTAAACATCCTAAAGAACAAATGCCTCGAAATGTATCCTTGCGGCACACCTAAACAATTTTTCTTTGAACACACCTTTAGATAGGATTCAGCTGTCAGGCACCAAACCAAGAACCCTTCATTGGCATTGTACCAAAAGTAACAGCTGACGATCTATTGTGTTGAACGCATGACTCAAAATAGAAAAAATCTTAAAAGTAACTTCTTTCATTGAATACTGGCTAGAATTGTTGTACTAGTAGATGTTTGCTTTCTAAATACGTTCTAATATTTGAAAGTAACTTGAATATTTTACTAGTTTTATTCATTTGAGAGAAAGCTGCAGTACCAATAGGTGCTCTGGGGGTTTAGAGGAATGCTCACTAGAGTGCCAAAAGTTCCCCTTCGACCATAAAATAGATGTAAGAATTTGGGTTCTGCTTCAAGTTTGTATGTGTAGCTTTCAAATGAATTTTGTTCAACTTTCAAATGTTTGCAAAACCAAAATGATAAACTCAAGACTACCATAGCGGTGATAATATTTCCAAAATACATAGCTCTTTCTATTGCACCATTTACTAAAATAATTTTGATTAAGTAGTATTCAAGTTCAAGCAAATATTAGAGACAATTCAGAAAGTCTTTGCTTTGCAACGTCTTTATTTAGATATCTACAACACAGTAGAAAAACAATTTTCTCAACTCATGATTTTCTTCCACTGACTTCTTCGATCTACTCAAAATTCATCCTTAAGTGAGGTTATGTGTTGGATATAGATAGGGCATCTGTGTGACACAACTGATTTTTCTATATTCGATTGAATAATTACGGTCACTAATACACAGATGTTCTATTTTTTATTGCCATTTTTGAAAAATCTTGATAAACATTTTCAACATTATAGATGAAAATACCCAGTATATTTACGGGGCATATGCTGACTTGAGATGCAATCCGAATATTTTTGTATATGATCAGCAAATGTTTGTTAAATCAAGACAGTGGGTTTCGTGAATGTTGAAACTCAAAAGACCTTTTTATTTAGATCTTATTGGCGTTCATATCAATTATAAATTGTGAAATTTGGAAATTTTTATTCTAACAGCAATCCAAGTACAAATTCTAGTTTATGTTGCATTCAGGAGTTTCGTTTGTTTCATATTTCAGTTTGATTAATCTGCAAGAAAGACAACTATGTTACCGAATGTTATTACTTTAGTCATTTGTTGTTGATTAAAATTAAATGAAAAGGTCTATAGCAATATACTTAAAACTTGATATGGCATCTAGAGTGGTGGAAAGATTCTACCACTAGATAATCCCAATATCTGATTTCTAGAACTCATGTTACCGGAGTTCTATGCAAAATCAAACATCATCTGATCAGACTGACAGTGAAATTACTACCATGTCACATCATATGTGTCAGAATAATAGGAAATGTTCTTTGGAAAAACCAAATATAATATGGTGAAGTTGATTTAAATAAATTTCTTGATATTTAGAAAGTCATTCGTTTTGTTGAAGAGATCCTTCTATAACTATTTTAATCTTCAGTTCGTATCTCTGAACGAAATTATTAGCATGGTTCACTAATTTTCTCTTGAATTATAATAACAATTTTTTATTTTCAATTTCTTAGGTATCATCATTACAGCCATTGATATAAAGCATGTTTCACTGAAATAGAAGACATTTCATATAATCAAACCTTCACTAAGGAATAACTTCTCTGGATTGTAGAACATGTTTTGTTCTCGTGTATGTATCCAAATCCTTTCACCACAAAAATAAAGACAATGACTGTAGTACCAGGGATAATTTTTCATAGTGAAATTAAAAAGGATTTTTGCCATTTCTGATGCCATCCTCAACATTGGGCTATTTTTATATCTCTAGTTACCACAAAAACACTATTATCCTATTTTATGCAGGACTGATCTTTCCAAACAGGTCTCGTGGAAGTTTGTGAAGAAAAATTTAAATATTCGATTTGAATTTCAACTCCTAGAAGACACTAAGGTTTATTGTCCTCTGTGGTACAAATTGTACAATTGTATGTACAATAGCGATGTTCTTCCATACCAGTAAATGTTCACAAGATTCAGGAGCAGTATGGCTTTATATACTGTGCTTACTATTCAAACAAGCAAATTGAGTAAATGCTAATAATCTTATTATGGAAGTTGAGTCTGTTGACAAACTTAGAGAAAGGATGATTCTTCAATATTTCACCTAGTCTGCAAATCTAGCCGAGTTAAAATTCAAATTGATGTTAAAAACATTGGTATATGTGTTGAGCTTCTTTGTGCCAATTCTGAGTGCACTGCCAATGACATATGCATTCACATAGTTTAGGAATTTTTTAGATCTTCAGGGCAAGGAAGATCAACAGAGTATGATTTTTGTATGAAAATTTTAAATATTCAAACGTTTATGCACACTCAATTATCAAACTAAGTTCATTTGAGTTATTTAAAATTGCAGAGGCGAAAACTGATCAACTTCAATAATAAATATTTTGTTTATTCCCAATTGAATCTTGATTTTCAAAGAAAATTCTTAATTATAATTATTTCTCAATCATGCGCTGTTATTCTCTCCTGTGGCTGAAAACTGTACTTCTATATCATACTACTTCTCACTCTAACGCAAAGGTGAGATATATCTTCATCATGGACTGTTTTTAAGAAAGCAATTTTTTTATCAACATAAAATCAAATACTTAAATGTTAATGAACGTGATAGCAAATGAGATTTAAAATTTTGTTTGTCTCATATTTAGGAACTTATATGTATATAAAAATGAAGAAAACACTGTAAATTTTGTATATAATCTATATTGATATTGATAAAAATGCAACTAGTCCATTTTCTTTTGTAAATAAGAAGCTTCTAAAGGTAGTTGCAAGTTTTTTCTTTATTTTTACTATTGACTGGGTAATGTATTTCTTCATACTCATATCATCTGTTGTACATGTTATTACTTGTAATTAGAAAGTGTTATATGTATATGTCAGTCAATAAATTAGGTAAATTTATTAAATAAAAGCAATAAGAAACATTCTGACTTTTACTTTTTCCTATTATGCCAATACATATTCCTACTGTAAAACACTGCTGAATTAGATAGCTCACTATACCTTTCTAGTAGGAACATTTATAAAATAAAAGCAATGCAAGAAACATTGTAGGTAACTGAAGAACTTCTTCTCATCATTTGCAAGCAAGCTCTAATTTCGACTTCAAAACACTTTTTGCCAAAATAGACCTGTTTCAAAGCTTTGCTGATTGCTGTTCTTTAAAAGAGGCGTTTAGCAAGCCTATTGCGCAACTCCGAATTGCCAGCAAAAGTCTACATCGTACTCCTTACATTGTCGCAACTTTTTCAGCTTGTTTTTTTCATTTGCAATTTGTAAGGTCAACTTTTGAAAATTATGATTTTATCATTTTTCATCAACAAAATAGGTTTGGTGAATATTGACGCTGTTTTAATAATAACAATGTTTAAACAATGATAACAATGACTGCTGTTCTTGCAACTCATAAAAAGATATTAACAAAGAGAAGTTGTTGGAAGAATTCATGGCTTACTTAATACAGAATTAGGTGATTTGAATATTACCAACAATTTTAAAGAATGCGATAAAATGCGAGCTTATAAAAATTTCCTCAGAATGGACAAAGTCACATTCAATAAATTACTGCCGAGTTTTTTGTTAAAAACTCTATAAAATAAACAAATTGAGCGGAGTCGACTTTGAAATATACAATTGTTCCTATAATTTTGTCAGCCTTTTTGTTGCAGTCAAAAGTATGAAAAGCAAAAGGCTGAAATGTACAAGCCCTTTTGAGTGATGGCAAATGGTATGAATATTCAACTCATCAAGTCAAATATTATATTTCAGAAGAGAGTTACTTTTGTTTAATTTGCAGTGGAAAATGCTTGCTTGAAGAAGTTACCGACATTGATTTATTCAAAAGAAGACAAGCTTACAATTCGCCTCAGTAGAAAGAATCATGGTTAGTGTAAAGGGCATCCATAATCTTTTGCAATTACTACACCAGATTCTCATTTAGAAGACAGTGCCGCCATCTCTTAAAAAGCTAGGAATACTACCAGGGCGAGCAGAAAATTATTCGCACGCGAAAAACGGTATCTTTCGAAATGTGGTTTCTAGTAATAATAAATGTATTTTATTTCATCAACAAAAATTCAAACTGTACTCTATACATACAATTAAATAAGGAACCTCAAATATTATTCTTTGTCTGGGAGCTTAGAGCAGTTTTTGCTAATTTTCCATAAGCCCTCTAAACCTATGGGCTTTCAACAACGACTGTATTTTTAAGCGTCTTGCTTTTTTTTCTGAAATGACACAGATGACAAGTTTTTCTGTTTTACAAACGATCTTCTGGTGCTTCGCCATAATTTTCTTCTGCTCCCAGAATATCTTTCAGCAAAATTTAAAATTCGTTCTTATTTTTGAATACGCCGCTCTCTATCGGTCTTAGCATTGATTGAATAGAATAAGATAGGCAATGCCTGTGGAATCCAAAGAGAGTAAACTAAAAGGAGGGTTTAATAAGCTGTAGACAATCAGAATCTTGTAGCATCGACGCGTCATAGTGACGTACTGGGAAATGAGTACAGAATCGAACTAAGAAACAAAACTGTCACATGTAACTCTCATATACCTAGAGCTAGTCCGTCACTGTCTATGGAGAATGGCGGCCATGACATGTCCACCTACGTCACAAATGTTCTTTCATCTCTTTCTATCAGTGCCCCCATTGTCTTATGGGGATTAGACTCTCCTAGTCAAATAACGTTTCCTTGTGTGGAATCGGCATTGGACCTTAGATTATAGAAATAATCTAAGCATTGGACCCAAACGCGAGTGTCAGCTAGCGTGATTAGTTACAAACATGAATATTTGACTTCATTTTAATGCAGGGTTCTTCAAAAATCCCTGATTCTAATGCTGTACCATTGTTTTACTCAAGTTACGACATGACTAGGATGCGAGATCACTGTCGCCATCTGCATGTCGCCTCCATTTGAATCCGATATTAATCTCATAAGGTTGGCTATAATTATCTCACTTCTATTTAAACAATGGTCTTAGTAACTCAAATGCATTTTTTTTATTGCAACCTGTTTATTGGTAGTTTTCTTTAAGAAGTCATACAAAATAAACTAATCAACTCAAATATCCAAAATTCAGTAAAATATTGCCATTGTCCACAGAAGGGTTCTTCTATTAGATGAATAATTAACTAAACTTCATATATCATCATCATCATCATGGACGGCTTTATTTTTCTTAGGAACATTTGAGATCAACCTTATCTTACCATATAAAAGTTGACATTACTTTCCTAATCTTGGAAGGTGGAAATTTCCAAGGTATTTATTCACGTTTATTCTTTTTTATAAGTAGTTGCTACCTACGTGAGCATGACAATAGTCAGCTGTGATATTTCTATGAAGATTTCCCTCATCTTATACGGTGCGACGCTAAATTATGGAACAAATTCATTATTTCTGAATATAAAGATATATCGGAAAAATCCTCGAACAGGTAGGTCGATTTTCTTTTCCGATGGGCCAATTTTTGAACCTCTCCCAAAATATATAGGGTTATCCGCATTTGAGGAAAAGCGACTTTGGTGATATTTTTAAATGGGACACCCAGTATATTTGACCATATTTGGTTAGGGATCGTCATTACAAATCCAGTGATACCAAGTTTGATGGGATTATGTCAAACGGCTGCGGAGATATGGCCAAAAAACTTTTAACCTTCTGAATCGTGTGGAGTCTCGCAGTCATACTCATAAGACATACGAGGAAGTTTTTTGGCCATATCTCCGCAGCCGTTTGACACAATCCCATCAAACTTGGTATCACTGGATTCGTAATGACGATCCCTAACCAAATATGGAAAAATATACTGAGTGTCCAATTTAAAAATATCACCAAAGTCATTTTTACTCAATTGCGTATAACCCTATATATTTTGGGTGGGGTTCAAAGATTGGCCCATCGGAAAAGAAAATCGACCTGTCCGAGGATTAATGAATTTGTTCCATAATTTAGCGTCGCACTGTATAAACCAATAAAATGCCATCAATTTCTCAATCCAAACAACGTCACAATCTTCAAGGTTAGTTGCTTGGAGGATAAACATTGATGGCAGTTAGTTAAAGCTTTTAATTTCGTTATACGATGCCTAATTTCTGTATGGTAGTGAATTATGGAAGTAATGGACTGAGAGATAAAGTAAGATTTAATAGAATTCCGTCAGGGTATGACAATCATAAAAAACAAAATGATCTCCAGCCAAGGAAAGAAGAAATGCATGGATCAACGCTTTGGTAAGAACAGATTTATCAGACACTAAACTAAAATATGGAAATTACAACAATCTTTCATGCAATATGGATCTTCATATCCTCTATCATTGTATAAAAGTCCGTTTAATCTTTATACTATGCCTCTATACCTGAAATTTTTCCATATATCTTTCAGCGAGGACTTTATCCAAGTTCATATATTATAATGTTCACATGTAATTGGTCTTTCAGAAACAACAAAAATGTTACACTCAAAACTTAAGAACAGACTCAAATAATACTTAACTTCATCAGCACAAATTTAAAATGAATTATGATGCAGAGTAGTTCTTGTAGAAAACTTTGCCAAGAATTTAACAGATATAAATCAACGGTCGTAGGAGGCAGTAGTTGTTTTCTGTAAGAGACTTGCCACGAATATACCTATAGCATAGGCTAATGCAGAAGACTGGATTATGTGATCCATTTCCATTATTGGAAAGATAATTATGTGAAATATCTCCCACTATACATCAATTTCAGAGATATAATTAGAACGTAATTAAGTCACATAATTATCCCTTCAATATGCTTAGGTACAATGTCAGGTACTATACACGTAGGTAATTAGATTACAAATCCCCTTATTAATTTATTTGGTTTCATTTACAATTACATTTGATCATGGACATTCTCCAAGATCTTACAATCCTGATTCACATGAATTCCTTTGGATTTTTAATGAAAATAGTACATTAAAACTTGGAAAAAGCCTTTGAAACACATTTCACCCATTTAAAATGCATGGAATCAGTTTGGGTGGTTATCCTTCAAGCAAAGAAGCACGCCCACGTACCGCTGATGGTCTATAACAACAAGACTTTCTGAAAACATTATTTCCATCGCGAGGTATTTTCAAATCGGTGTTTCAACGATTCCTGAGTTCTACATTTCCATAGTTACAACAATCAAGGTAAAAATAGAAACGTCAGTTTGACACCTGAAAGACGCCAAATGAACCGTTTTGGCAATACAAACTTCATCTATTGATTCTTCAAATTGTCTGCTCGAATATCCCTTCAAAATGCGAAATATTGTCACTTTACCTATCAGCTGTGATGCTGTACAAAACACCACCCGAGCAAGCTCTCGTAGAGTTTCTAAGCAACACAGTTTTCGTGACAGCAAGGTGAAAGTATTTAGGGTCTTGTCACAATATCTATCAAATGTAGTTCAGCGTGGCTAGCCGGAGTAGTTGTTTTCTGTTAGATATTACGAAAAATAGCTTATTTTTTATAGTAGGTTTTTTCCATTTCCAGAGGAGTAATTTTTGTGACAATTGAAAATTTTTCCCTTTTCAATATTTTTCGAAAATTCATTATGTCAGGCTATTATTACTGACAATTTAACTCATAAATATAAACCAACCAAATGTCACCATTTTCTCAATCTAAACCAAGACTTTCTGAAAACACTGCTTCCAGCTCCTAGTATTTTCAAAGAGGTGTTTTGACGATTCCTAAGTTCTTCATTTTCGTAGTTACAACAACCACGGTAATTATAGAAACGTCAGTTTGACGCTGAAAGATGCCAAATACGCAAAATGTACCGATTTGGCAAAACGGATAAAGTTAAACTTCGTCTATTCATTCTTGAAATTGTCTGATCGAATATCTATTCAATATACCTAATTTTCAAAATACTGTCACTCAAACTTTGCTGCTGTGCTGCAAACAGTTTTCGTGACAACAAGGTGAAAGTATTTTTCGAAAATTCTTTCTTTTGTCGTGATATTATTACTATTATTTCGTACCGGTTTGCAAAACCGTACCACAACCTGACTCCTGAGTTGAAATTGTCGCAATATTTTACTTCAAATTCTCGCACTTTAACCTCAAAATCTTTTATTGTGAAAGCCTTTTGGATTTTCATTATCGGCCAAGGCTATTAAATGATTAGATCTCACCCAAATTATTCAGTATACATGGTGTGTAAGAAGTTGATATTAAAAAAAAACTACAGAATAATTTTAAGAGAATATATATTGAAAAAAGAGTTTCATATTCACAGTCCAATCACAGTACTAAAACATACTTTAGAGTTCTAAAACCATTAATATCATGATATAACAAATGAACCAATGCTGATGAATATTGCCCAGTGTGACTAAATCCAAATTTCTTGAATGAATATAGCCTGCCTAACAAAACATACTCAAAGTTATTAATATTCCTCACATTTTAGGTCCATCAATGGGCATTACCATTACTACTTTTTCAAATAATTTTACAGTTAAAATCTTTTAGAATTATCATGGTGTCCAAGGAAAGAGATCTCCATGCCAGAAATCTCATCCAGGCTTTTAGTATACCTACGACAGATTGGATCAAGGTTGCACTTAAGAGGAGAGATAACTTCGGATCTGAAAATATTGTCCTCATTCTCTACATCATTGTTACTAGTCGAATTCTCATTCTGAGCTCCAACTACATTCACAATCTTCAACAATCCCAGTAGCAATGAGGTACTCTGCAAGGTATATGTGCCCTATTCCGATACACACTCATATCAAACATAATTACAATAATAAACTTCAGAAAAAGTTATATGGATCCATACCTTTGTTGTTAATTTGGATAATAATGCAATTATTGAAACTGAAGTTGTTGAGGAGTTCAAGCCATACAATATTGTAAGTTTTGAAGAAAATGAATTCTCAATTTATAATAATAATATCTCCTTTTTACAGAATCTGTCAACGATATAGGTAATAATGTATGCTGACAACACCAATCACAAATGTATGCCGAAAGTCCTGTGCAATGAACTGAAACTGCCCATAAAAAATATTATTTTGTTGTTGGCAAAAAACCACCTAACTCTAAATGTACAATTGGAAAAACATGGGGACTGAAACCGAAAGTCATGCACTGGCTTTACACCGCGATCGTAAGACCCAGAATTACATACGGTTCACTTTTGTGGTGGCCCAAGATGAAACAGAGACAGTCAAAAACCAACCTTGGTAAAGTACAGAGGCTTGCCTGTCTGTGTATCACGAGTGGTATGAATAGCACTCCAACCGCTGCTATGGAAATTATCCTAAACCTCCCACCTTTAGACATCACAGTCATGGGGGAGGCGAGGATGAGAGCATACAGACTTAAACAAACAGGTAATTGGATAACCCAATCACAAACTGAGCACACCAAAATCAACATTACCGAACTGGAAATGATATCAGACTACAAGCTACCACAATACTCGTACGAAAAACCATTCAAAACGCAGCTCAAGTGGAACGAATGGGACTCGGGATTAGAATCACTATCATCTGGAAACACTAACTGGTACACAGACGGTTCAAAAACAGATGAAGGAACAGGAGCAGGAATATACGGGGTGAGGCCAAAAAGGAACGTATTAGTCCCACTTGGCAACAACACCACAGTATATTCCAAGCAGACACATGCCATAAGGACATGCATACAGATGAATCTAGACCGTGGGTATGAAAGAAAACACATCTACATTATATCTGACAGCCAGATCGCTATAAAAGCTCGGAACTCAATACAGATAAAGTCTAAACAAGTCTGGGAATGTCTTCAGAACCTCAATGGACTGTCGAAACGCAACAAGGTTACACTTGTGTGGGTGCCCGGATATAGGGGAATTGAAGGCAATGAAAGCATATAAATCACCATTCACAGGTCCAGAACCAGCGTTTGGAATTAGCAAAACCCGATACGGAAACCTAATCAATGAGTGGAAGAAATCAAAACACCAAACGTATTGGGACCAAATCGAAGGGCATCGACACAGCACAGCAATGGTGAGGCACCTGAGCCAAACACTGACGGCTGACACACTCAACCTTAACAGATCCAAGATACGCGCGATCACCGGCTTACTAACCGGACACTGCGGCCTTAGGAAACACCTACACACCATGGGAATAAATAGAGAAACCGTGGACTGTAGACTCTGTCGTGACGAGGAGGAAACAGCCTTTCACATCATCTTCGAATGCGACGCGCTGCTCAACAGAATATTCGGACAGATCAACCTAGAAACAGGCATGAATCCGAAACACCTAGTAAATGGACTAGTGAATCTGGTGAAAAACACAGGCCTATTTAACTAGGAACCACTGACGACAGAACAATACAATAGACCCCAGCTGGTCTCAGTGTTAAGGGAAACCTCAAGGTAAACCCGGTATCTCGCTCGTCAGCATTTAACCAACCAACCAAATGTACAAAAAACAGTATTACTGATTTTTTTTCCTAAATAATCAAACTGAAGCCCTCTCAAATTCATCTGCACGAAAGAATATCTAGAAATATGCTTCTTTCAGGACAAAAGAAGTTTCAGAGAAGCCACATGTTTCTTGGCTGCAAACAAAGTCTACAACAAATTGAATAATATAAGTATATTCAAGAAATCCTTAAAAACCCATTTGATAAATACGAATATCTACCCTGTAGACGAATTTCTCTCATAATTTTTGTGAAAATCTGAATTGTGTCTGTTCAGTTGATGAATATATCTACAGGTACTTTTTGTTTTTAATTAATTTTATATTCTAGATGTTTTCTTTGTTATTGTACGACCGTGCCTTTCAACAAACGAAATTTATTATTATTATTATAGTTACCGGTTGGACCGGTATTAAACAAAACATTGAAGGACGTGGACCCTTCACTAGTCACTTTCTTGTATCAAACACTCAAAACGTTGGAAAAAAATGGAAAAAGTACAAATGAAACAATGTCTGGAACTGAGGGATTTGATAGGCTACAATATCTTCCAAATGAAGTTTCTTCTACAACAAATTAAAGCTGCTGAGTGTGTCCAGATATCCATAGATGAAACTAAAGAAGTACAAAATAGAGAAAAGTATTGTAAAGAATGTGAAAGATTAAAAAAATTGAGTTAATTATTCAACTCATGATACAATAATTAAAAGCTCATTGTGTGTATTTTGTAAACTAGACGCAGAAAATGGCATATATTAAAAAACAATTCATTTCAGTTATAAATTCTACCAAATTTCTTCCAATCCACTGGGTATATAACTGTATCGGTACATACCCCCTCTCATTAGAGATAAATTTGAAGATGTCACACTGGTTCTTGATACATCAACATAATTAGATAAATCTGAAGGTGAAACATTATAAATAGGCTATAATCGAAGATGTTATGAAAGGAATATGGATAGAACTTCCATTGAAGATCATTGATATGAAAAAGTTATATATTTCAAATGATTTCTATTTACAATCTATGGACAGTCCTAAAATATTTCATAAAAAATAGTAAAGCTCTTAATATTTAAAAAAGTATAAATATTCCTAGTGCAACAGTAAAAAACGGTTGAAAAATAAATAAAATTTACATTAAAAAACAAAAACCAAATATGCATGCCCTCTCAAGAAAGTTCTCTTTTACTTTGTTTTTTCTTGTCTTTGGGGCTTGACAAAGTAATCAAAGGTACTCTACGAGGCACTTTAGTAGTTTTATTATCTTCCACCTTTTTTTGTACCAGAGAATCATTGCTGTCATCCGAAATGTCTACTACAATAGAACCAAAGGAATGTTTGTTACTTTTATCACTTTCACCCACTTCTGAGACCGAAGCTTGTTGATCTACTTCCATGGGTTCACTAAAAGTAGCTGTGGCTTTCTTCTCTTTATCGTCTTCACTGTCTTCTAACTGCAAGCTGAAATCTTCAGTACAGTCTTCTTCAGGAACTAGAGCTTCTGGGCTTCTACCCGTAGGCTTCGATTTGCTGTCCTTGCTCCAAGCATCCCTCGCCTCGTCAGCAGTTATATCGATTTCAATGGCAACTGAGGCTGTGGATTTGACAGTTTTCTTCTTTCCGCCTGAACTTTTCAAGAAGTTAAGTAGCGGGTTATTTTTAGGTGGAGTAGTTGTATTCAGCTTTTTTCTAACGAGTGAGCCCACTTTAACTCTTGGGGTGTCTTCTTTTTTCCTTTTTCCTGCTGAAGGTTTTCGAGATGATGTTGGTGTGGTTTTGGACTCTTTAGTGCTCTTACCGCCGGTTTTTTTTGGAGTCTTTATTTGTGCGGGAGATTTACTCCGACTACTCAGATCTTTTGCAACTTTTTTTCCTTGTTTTATTTTTTTGTTTTTTGAATCATCAACTCCTTCATCATTACTCTCATTTTCAGATCTTATTTCAATTATATCAGCCTGTTTGCTCAAATCTCGGTTTTCTTCATGTTCAGAAGCTGCCTTATCACTAACAACTACTCCCTTTGATACTTCAGTTTCTGTTTCTTTCAATAAAATATCGTTTTTAATACCTAAGGACTTTTCTACATTTTTGCTGCTACTTTTTGTAGGTTCTTTGCTGGAATCTGTCAAAACTGTATCATTCTCAGTTTCCTTCCTCAGACTTTTACTCTTCTCCACATTTTCACATTCAGTGCCACAGTCATCTAAATTGTTTTTAGATGTATTCACAAATGTCTCTGCATTTTCAGCTTTTGCAACTTCAGTTTCTTTGTTCATTGCTGGAAAATTGCTAGTCCCCACCCTATCATTAATCAATGGATTGTCTGGTTCTCTAGGTTTTCTTCTTACAGCTATGGGTTTGGCTTCTTCATCTCTGGGTTTTCGCCTAACCTCGATTGGCTTAGCAACTGATTTATTCTCGCTAGATGAGGAAATGGTTGTCGGAGTTATTCTTCTAGGGATCAATCTTTGGATTTCTATTCTGATCTCTTTCTTCAGTACCACCGGTTTAGTATCATCATCGGTAACCTCTGTGATGTCATCATCTCCATTTATTTTGGATCGAGAACCTTCTTTATCTGCAACGGGCTTATTTTTTTTAGGAGTGTTCAGTGCCCATTGTGCTATGAAACTCGGTTTCTTCTTTGCCTCAACTTCTTTTTCAAGTTTGTTATTGATGTCCACATTCTCATTGCTGGGTAATTCTGAACATCCACTCACCTCCATTGGACTTTCTTCGGCATCACTCTCATCTTTAACGTAAGGTTTGCCCAGTTCTCCGGGTTCAAAAGTTATGAGGGCGCAGAACCCATCAGTGGAAGATGCTATTAGGAGAAGCCCGTCTTTGGACCACGTTAAATCGGTAAGTCTCGTGTAATGAATTTGGTGAAACCATGCAAAAGGCACAGCCTGTTGAGTATCATACAGAATTACGTCATGATCTGCACCAACTGCAAAAATCATGCGATAAGGTGTCTTCACTAACGGTTCAGGGCCATCGGTGTGGTGTTCAAACAAAATGGGACAGCATCTTACTACAGTACTACATTGTTTGGGTAGTGGTAGAACTGCCGCTGGTCTGTAAATTTCAAAACTGTTAAATTAGGATCATGAAAGTTATTTATAATCAGTACAAAAAAGAGTACTTTTTGACAGATATAGAAAAATAAACTTTCAGGATTTGCTAATAAGGTGACTCATTTCATTTTGCAAATTTCAAAAAAATGGTATTCACCCATAAAAATTTCAATTACTGAGTTATCATCATCTGTAGATTACCAAATTATGATGATGGGTTAAATTCAAAAATATTTTTCTAGATTATATCATAATGAAGGGTCTACAATCGAGCTGAAAACTGAAATACAAACAGAATTCCTGAATACAATAGAAATTATGTAGTATGTCTACTCGATTTGTTTTTTGAATATGAGATATTCTAATTTTCAATATCAATAAGTAATATGAAAACAACTGCTCAATTTCATTCAGATAATTGGCCCACTTTGTCTATGGTGATTGTGAAGAAGACCCTATCCATCAGCATGGGCTGCTTCCATAAAAATAATAACCCTGATCTCTGGTTTTTTGTGGTCGCGTACAATGCGCTGAAGGGAATCGAAACTCCATGACTACACATGCTTCATATAGTACCATTCTGTTAGGAAACACTCCAAACTCAAGAGTCCACAGTTTATAATACATGACAATTCAATAGGAACTCCATTGAAATGGTTTCACACATATTTGTCAGAAAAGAGTCAGGTAGTTACAATCAAAGAGAAGCACTCTCGCAGAGGCAAAATGTTAATGAGCGTACGACAGGGGCCAGTATTGGCCCCAATCCTGTTTCTCTTGTATATGAATGACCTAGCGCCTATTCGCATTCAGGGAAAGTTCACATTTTGTCGATGATAACTACTATTTTATGGTACAGGATGGACATGAATCATCTGAAAAAAGTTATCGCTCTCGACCTCACTAAAATAAAGCAAAAGATGCGACTCCAATTTATTATGTTTCAACTTGAATAAAAAGAATGTTCTGTTTCAAGTTTAATTTTGATAATCTCCTCTTGGCAAACCGAATAATTATGAATAAACCAAACACTAAGTTTCTAGGTGCGCATTTAGAAAACAAATTCAAATTCGTTGAACAAGTTACTAGCTTCTCTTGCAATTAAAGATGTCTCAAAGGAATTAAATTCAGCTTCTGCTAGGTTGATATATTTCTCCTAATTTAAATCCCACTCAAGAAGCATGCAGTGATCATTTGTTCGACTCTGTATTTATTTTGCAAAAAAGAGCAATTCAATACCTGTGCAAAGCTCAGTTTTGAGATCACTTCAAACCACTATTTATTAATCAAAAAATGTTTGCCCATTTTTGTTTATTCCTACTGGAAACTGAATACCACATTCTCAAGGAATACGCCATTACTTCAACTTTAACCCTAACTGAAATGAGAAAAGATGAGACAAGAAGAAAAGGTTGTATTTCCTTACCAAAACCAAAATCTAGAAACTCCATTATGTATAAAAGCAAAAAAATTATAACCATCTGCCAGTAGCTTATAGAAATATACTTTTTGGATTTTTTAAAATTTTAGGTAACTTTTGACAGGATGTGTGTTTTCATTGTCTTTATTGTTGTTTTAATTGATATTCTGTACTCTAATTTTAAACTTTCATATTTGTATGTGGTATTTTAAAATTTGTTATGATTTTATCGTGGAATATTGTGAGTTGCCTTTGCTAATACATTTATTTTCTTTAATAAAATATGTACATATAATATATATTTACGATTCAGAGACATTCCAAAATTTCGTTTTGGTATACCCATTTCACTCTTTTACTTTAACTCTTATTTTATTTATATCTGTTATAGTATATTATTTAAATGATACATATTTTATCAATAAGGTTGATATCTTTTACAATAAAGTATTTTTTATTGAGTTACATTTTTATTTATTGTTGAAAAGCTTCTGGCATTAAAGTATATTTTGACTTTGATAATCGTGGAATGGATGCAAGATCCTCTGAAGATGCATAATTTTCCTAAATATAGTAAAAACTTTTTTATATAAGTATATTAACCTACTATAAAGTGTTTAATGTCATGTGTCTAAATTGTTTGTGTTTTTGTGACAAATTGTACTGTGATAATTCATTTTACATATAAACTCTAAACTTAACCATTTTTAGTACTTATGCATTTACTGCATCAAACTCCATTTATTTATATAAAATTATTTTATATTTTATATTTTTTCTTTTTATTCTTCACATGTCTTAGTTTTAGGCAAGCTTTGTCAACATAAACTTAACTGTCAACTTAAAACTACGATCACAATTTGTTACTTTCAAGGGAGAGGCTTCACGAGTTTTCTTAGCAGGCTCAGGAGTTCCCCAAGGATCGAACTTAGGATCGCTAATGTTCCTCATGTTTATTAACGATTTGCCCAAGGAAGTTTCATCTGACTGCTTATTATATGCTGATGACTTTAACATTTTTCGAAATATCACCGGCGTCAATGACTACTTGGAGCTTCAAAATGACTTAGACAAAATTTCAATATGGTCAGAGAAAAACAAGTTATTATTCAACCAGTCAAAGTGTAAAGTGCTAACGTTTAGCAGAAACAGGAGCCCACATAATTTCGTATATCATATGCAAAATAAACCACTAGATAGAGTCACCATCAAACTTGACCTGGGAGTTCTTTTTCAAAATGATTTGAAATTTAATAGTCATATAGATAAAATCATTCGAGAAGCCAATAAAATGATTGGGTTTGTGAAGAGATCCACTTTTGACTTTAATGATACTGAAGTGTTGAAACTCTTATATGTTAGTCTAGTACGAAGTAAGCTAGAGTATGCAAGCATAATATGGGACCCCCCACAACAGTATCTCTGTCAAAGCGTTGAAACGATACAAAATAAATTTCTAAAATATTTATATTACAAAAAACATGGTGTCAGTCCTGATCATAATTCATATAATCATATACGAAAAGAATTCAACATAATTAAGCTAGATGTTAGAAGGCGTGTTAGTAACTCAATGTTTCTTTTCAAACTACTTAATAATTTTATTCACAGTAGTTATTTATTACAACAAATCAACTTTTATATTGGTCCGAGGGGAATGAGACCTCGGCAACAAACATTTCACACAAAAGGCAAGAGTTCTGTTGAAAGACTTTGTCACCTCTATAATAACATAGACTCAGTAGCAACCTATGGTATATTCGATGTCAAACAGCGAAGATTCAAGTCCGAAGTTATGAAAATTGTCAACTCATAACACACCACATGGGATCAAATTGACACATCTATCTTTCTTCATTTGTTTTTGTTCCTCTTTTTGTTATGATTTGTACGGGCAAAATTAAAACGCTACAGTCTTGGTGATATAAATCCCTACAGTTCCAATTGTCAATAAAAAATGTATGATGTGCTTTATCATTGTTTTCTAGGAATTAATTAATTTTATAGAAACATGTAATTTAGGCTAGTCCTGTTTGTTTCTTAATAAATAAATAAATAATTAATATTATATGACAATAAAGCATTTCTGATTCTGATTCATTTTGCAAGTTTACACATCGAGTCATCGCAGCTCTTTCATGAGCCCATTTCAACACTCCGAAGGATTAGAGTAAAATCATAACAAGCATATTTGTTGCAGTAACTTTATTCTTTCCTGACAATTCTGATAACCAAATCTGTTTGAGTATATGCTGATACTTGCGCAGGAACAATTTTTAACTCATGGGAGTGTTTTCAGGTATTAACAGGTGAAATTATGATCACAATAAATATTCATTACAGTCTAAAAATGCTGATACATGTTCTTTTTTTTTAAATTAGAATCTTCCTCTTGAAGATTGTAATATTTTTGATATTTTGTTATCATTATTTCTGAAAGAAACTCCATTTACTTATATTTCACTTGTTTTATATATTTTTCGTATTTTTTCGGAATATACCTACATCTTGTTCAAATATCTTATCATAATTTATTAGTTTGTTGACTCTGAATGGTTGGTAAAATTGCTAACGCCGAAGAACAGCCATTGGTTAATCACAACATTGGCATCAGTCCATTAAGCAATATCCAACAGACATGCAAAATAAATTTGATAATTGTGATGTCAGCGATTTCATGCCTCACCACGTTTGATGTATTATGGTAATATATTTTTGGAAATAACCTTTGAAAAATAAGTACTTACTCATTCAAGTTATCCATAGTAAACACCAACGTCGCATTTACGATTTTTTTGCTGTCATCTGCTTGAATATGGCCGGAGGGAACAATAAGCAAGGATCCATCAGCAGTGAACTGAAGTCTACGAAAAAATGATTTGAATGTGTCATCGTGAAAATATTTACTTTCCTTCTCAAAAAGAAAGTGTTCGGGAGGAACCGGTAGTTTTCCTTTACTGATCCTAGCTTTTACATGTTTACCAGTGACATCAAAGATTCGACAGATTCGGTCAGTGCTTATTGTTGCTAAGTACTGGTTTTTTGGGTCCCAAGCAACACCCTAAAAAAATGTTTAAGAATTTCTTAAGATAAATTAAGTTATGAAATTAGTTTCATGCCAGTTAAATTTTAATATAGTATAGCATATATCTGTGGAATTGAGAATGAAATAATGTTGCAAAGAAAAAATAATATCTACAACCACTAAGGGTTGCTACATATACCCTTAAACTTCAACGAACATTACCATTACATCTCAACTAAGAAGTAAAACCTTTGTCTCACTGACTTTCATGTAACTTAAATTGAATCGAACTAGCATAAAAAGTTAGCCATCTTCTACTTTTGTTGTTGATTTTGTCTGTTCTCATCGTTTTGACCTGATTTTGAATTTATTTATTCATAATTCTACACCACAGAATGACATAACATTCCAAACGGTACATATGAAAAACTAATTAGACAATGAATAACACAAAAACTAAATAATACACATAAAAAAATATATACATACACCATAATATAACACAAGATAAATGTTTTTGTTTCAGTTTCAATAAGAGGTCAGGAATCATGCTGCAATTTTAAGGTTGCTTGTGATTTAAAACAATTGAAAGAAAGGTCAGAATGTCAATTGAAATAAATTTTTTATTATAACTGCTTTGGAGTCTAGATGTGAATGCAGTGCTACCATAATTAGTTGCTTGGGGATTAGCATATATCAACAATGGAGCTAGAATTTTTACGAGCAGATAATGGCATTATTTAGAATTTTGATAAGGAAAAAAACCAAAGAGTATATCATCTAGAGTTTGAAGGTTTCCTAGAGATAGCCTCCTATAAGAATCAAATCTGTGAAAAGACATTTTTATTTTATAGATAATAAATTTTGTGAATCAACCCTGAATTACAGAGTGATAAACAGATGTAAAATAACTATCTAAAGTAAAGCTTGAAGTAAACAACATGAAAATTCTGTTAGTTTTGAGATATGTAATGACACTGATGAGCAACCAGCATCTAGAGTAACACCACATATTCACAAAAAATCATTGATCATGTACCACAAGAAACATAAACGTCTATTCAATAAAATCAGTATTTCATATCATAATTTGCTAGAGATCATATTATGTGGTCAAATGAACCACCAAGAGCCTGAAATCCACAAAATATTTAATAACTTAGACATACAGAGTATGCTTAAAATTCTAAAAATATTGACAAGCTGCTTGAAACAATACAGCAAGCTAAAATTAAAGAAAGTACCAATAAAGATTGGGTAACTTTTAAATTTTAAGAATTTTTGAAAAATTGTAATTACTGTACAAACTGGAGAAACTTGCCTGAGCAAATCTACAATGGATGTTATCGATTACATTGACGAAAAATGTGTAGAATCAATCTCAAATCTGAGGTTAAAAAAAAATCCAAGTACAGATTTGGCCATGTATGAATTGTTGGATCCAGAAAAATGGCCATACAAAGTACTCATTCGTCTCTTTCAACACCAGTCATCATAAAAATCTAATTTTGCATAGAATGCACTCTCTCAACGCTAATAAATAATAAGAATAAATAAAAATTATGAAAAATTACTAATTATCATGAATTTCCATGACCTAAGATTAGAGAAAAACGACCTGACTTGCTTTTTGATTGAGTCAAAATAAATAACTTACGGTGTGGAGAAAAAGATTTTGAAGCTATAGCTTCTGTTTTAGATACACCCACTTTACATAATAATAAAAACAGACTTAGTACCTCCGTACTTACAAAAAAATAAATAAAATTTCAGAAAATTATTGATTCATTGAACATGTTAAGTTGAAAAGGTATTTGATGAACCAAAGCCATCACCAGCAACAATAATAGCCATAATGCTTTACCACCCTTGTTATGAAACAATTTTTTACTTATATTAAAATTTTTGTATTATTGTCTATCCAGTGAATTAGCTGAAGATGAAAAATTAATAATAATGATTTATTTTCATATAGAAAATTGTTGAGATAAAGATAATGAAAATTTTGTTGAAACCATATATAACTACGGTAAATTGTTGCAGCTACTAAAGTAAGATCTTTGAAAGTGCCGAAGAATACATTTTAAAAAATACCACTGAGTCGAATTTTCTCATTACAAAATAAAGGGCATTTTAAAAATTCATGAATTTGACTTTTGTATAAAAAGGTTGGAAAATGCTAACTCTGGAGAGACAAAGCTTTTCATCATGAAATGACATTCAATATTTCATATAAGAAATGTACACTACTGAGGATTGTTTGTGTGATTTGGAAGCACTATCTTTGGTATCTCTCTTTACACCAGTTGGAGATAATGTCTCACTAATTTGACAATCATCATAAATTCTTATATTTATGGAAATCACCTGAACAAATCCTTTGTGATCAGACAATATGTGATCCATCTTTCCCTTCGTCAGATCCCATAATATTGCAGTATTATCTATGGATCCAGAAAACAACTTTGTATCATCTGCTGACCAACATAAATCATAAACGTCTTCTTTATGACCCCTCAAAATCTGAAAATTAAATGAGAAAAATAATATGGAAATGCACTAGAGAAAAGAAATAATCACCTTGTAAACAATCCAAACTTCTTTATCATCAGTTTCTCCTTCTAGACTAGGAATATTGTCATTTTTTAATTGCCATACTATGATATTAGCATCATCATCAGCCGAAGCTAAATACTGTCCAGAAGAAGACCATCGAACCGTATTAACAGCCTTTTGATGTCTAGTCAAATCCGATATAACTTCCTGTTTCACAGATCCGTTTTCACATAAAGTCATTTGCCATATCTGAAATTAATAATTATTACAGTTAAAACTTTCATTGAAAACTCATCAGCTTATTGAGCTTATGAACATACCAATATATGACTGTCTCCTCCACCTGAGGCTAACCTGTAAAAATCATTGGACAAAGGATGAATATCCACACTAAGTACTGGTTCCCTGTTGTGCCACGATATTTCTGGTATGGTACACCTCATATTATATTTTCTTTCTGCTTTGTTTCCAAATTATTTCGAGATAATTTCAGTTTTCAGTACAATTAAAAAATAAAATAAAACTATACAACTTGGCGCCAAAACAGTGTCAAATGTCACTATTCAGTGTTCCGTCATCTCAGTCATCTGTCATTCAAAACTCATAGCCATTATTTGCTGTTCCAAGTTCCAGTAGCAGGAAATCATCGCGAAAACGTCATTCTACATGTTCACACATAATTTCAATCGAATTAATCAAATTTCAGAACAGCAAAGGATATAGATAACGGACTTTTCTGTTTTTTCTTGATTGCGACCCACCTGGCTCCACTTATTTACATAGTAGCCACGATCAAGCTAAGAAGAAGCATTGTCGGATATATCCGTTCTTGTTCGGTTTGTTTACTTGTCAGTAGAAGTTTTTAGTTTTGAGCAATTGTCACTAAAATTATTCGAAGTCTTTATCACTCCATTAGTCCTTCGATCGCATTTTTATACCAGGTAGGTGACTGAAGTAAAACTCCTCATATCAATTATAAGCACGCCACTGCTTCCAAAATAAGTTCATAACAATAACCACTCCCTCATCACTACCCGACCAAACTACAGAGGGCATGTTTATGTTGCTTTCACAACAATATGTATGACGTATGGTTCTGCATCAACGATTGGTCCGGCATGACTGGTAGCCATTTTATGGTGGATTTATGCAGCAGTCATAAGTCATAAATTTTAAGTCATAAGGAAGAATATTCGTCAATAATTGGTTGGTCCGTTTATTCCAACCAATCATTGACGAATATTCTTTCTTATGACTTGAAACTTATGACTTATGAACATATATCTATTAACTACAGATATATGCTTATGACTGCTGCATAAATCCACCATTACTTTCAGAAGAAATGCGAAATTCGAGAGAGTTTGAACAAGCCTAGGCATCTCTATATCTTTTATTGCTCAGAAATTCAAATCAGTTTCAACTTTGTTGGGTACTGGATGGCTTTTATTATCTTTTAAAATACGAACATCTTCTCTTTGGTAAAAATAAATTCTTTATTTTGTCGTTGACTAAAATACTTTTTGAAGTTGTGTGATAAACTTAAAGTCAGATATAAGTAATGAAATACACCTAGATGAGACGAATAATTTCAATAATGCCGGTGGACATATCAATGGGATACGTGTGTATTTTTCTCAAGCATTACACTTCTGTAATCAAAAGACCGCTTAATAGACAGTCTGCGGTGACGTCACAATTTTCAAGGTCAGTTTCTTGCAGAATAAACCCACTGAAATATACCTTTATATTTCAGTGGTTATAAGGTATATTTCAGTGAATAAACCTTGATGGCAGTCGATTCAATGCCTAATTTCTGTGTGATAGTGAATTGTGGCAGTAATAGACTGAGAGATAAAGTAGTATTTTATAGAATTCCGTCAGGGTATGACAATTATAAAAAACAAAATGATCTAGCCAAGATAAGAACATTTGTCAGACACTAAACTAAAATATGGACAAATATTTGGATACAGTACTGGTGGCAAATTTTTTTCCATATATATCTTTGAGCATGGATTTTGATTGAAGTTCGTATAATGTTCACTAGCCATATTGGTCTTTCAGAAACGATAAAAATGTAACACTCAAAACTTATAAGAAAAACAGACTCTCAAATAATACAATTTAACTTCAGCACTAATTTAAAATGAATCATGATGACGATGAAGAGCACTGCAAAAGTAGTTCATGTAGAAAACTTTGCCGAGAATCTAACAGATATAATTCAACGGTCGTAGGGGACAGTAGTTGTTTTCTGTTAGAGACTTGCCGGCGAATATAGTGTAGGTTAATGAGGAAGACTAGATTATATAATCCATTTTCATGATTAGAATAATAATTATGTGAAATCTCACACTTACACATGAATCTAATTTCAAAGATATAATTAAAACGTAATCAAGCCATATCATTATTCCTTCAATATGGTTAGGTACAATATCAGGTACTTTCATTACAAATGTAGGTATAATAGAGGCAGTGTTGCCGATTGGCGGATAATTATCCGATTTGCGGATAATTTGAAGGGTTGGCGGATATTTTGCTCACCCTGTTGGAAATCGGATAAAAAACGGATAATTA
Source organism: Chrysolina oricalcia (assembly GCA_944452925.2). NCBI lineage: Eukaryota > Metazoa > Arthropoda > Insecta > Coleoptera > Chrysomelidae > Chrysolina > Chrysolina oricalcia. The sequence goes on from OX101812.2 coordinate 65,593,201, forward strand.
GGATTTAACTGAATGCTAAAATCACAAGCGATATTCTTAGTAGGAAATGCAAGATTTTATTTTAGATTTGACAACAGCTATATTTCGTGATGAAGCATAGTGGTGATTTTCTGTGTAATGAAGAATCCTTTTGTCGAAAGTTATGTCTCTGTCTTTGTCTCTCCCACACACCATTGCTTAACGAAGCGTGTTGTTTTTCCAATATTTTTTTTTGTATTTCAATGCTACCAAAGATTTTTTAGTTTGAATAGAAGTATTTTAGGTAAAATGTTCACTTTTTCTATAAAGAATAAATATTGAATAACAAAATAGGTACCTGTAACTTTCTTGTTATTTTTTTAGATATTTTTTAGTGTATTTCAATGCTATCAAAGATTTTTTAGTTTGAATGGAAGTAATTTCTGTAAAATGTTACTTTTTATATAAATAAATATGAAATAACTTATTTTTTCCATTATTGCTACAAAATACCTATTCTTGCCTTCTATTTGGTACGAAACCTGAATATATAGCAGTGATTAACTATTTTTGATTGTTTTGAACATATCGGATAATTTCGGAGAAAATCGGATAATTTCAAGTTCAGAAGAGGATATTTTAATTCTCATCCATTGGCAACACTGAATAGAGGACTTCGGATAAGGATTCAGTGATGCCACCACACAACTTTTGGCTTTAAAACTACTGGCACGTTTTTCGGCAAGTTTTCTTCATGTCAGGGTTCCTGGCAGCCTCAGGAACCCCGTAATATGATTGAAATTGTTCATAACGACGGGAATGTTGAGATTTTCCATAAAAATACAAAACCCTAGGGACTTTAATTTTTTTTAGGGATTTTTCTCACAAAATGGCGCTAATTTCAAAATATATCATTTTCCTGAATTAAAAAAAAATGCGTATTTCACGTTTCCTAGTTGCCAAATAGTTGATCGATGTAGAAAATATTCTGAGTGGTAGCTTTCACGGACAAACAAACCTTATTACCTTTCTGATTAAAGTGATCTTGGCCTGAATACTTTGAGGTTACATCACAGAATTTGTATTTTGTTTCAGTTTTGTGTTTGTGGGTATGTGCAAAGAATATCTACAATAGTTCAGTATTGTAGATATTCTTTGGTATGTGTTACATTTTAATCATAACTGTTAAAATGGTTGAATATCGTTTCTACTTTTGAACTTTTTCATGGAACGAATGTGCACTGACAAATAAATTACCCTACACTCAGTGCCGCATTTGCCAGCTAGCATGCTACCAAGTACCAGTTAGCAAATTAGCCAGTAAGCAAATGTTACGGGCCCCGCGCCTGGGGGGCCTCGCGCCTGTGCGCAAAGAAAAAAAACTATCAAGTAAGATATTATGTTTTTTATACCACCTACAGAAAATTAATAAAGTAGAAATGGGAATGATAACTACAGCGTGGAATGAAATTCTAGAACACTTGCAAGCGACTAACGCTTCGTTGCAGTCGTCGGATCAAGATCTTAACACGAGATAGGTACGCTATAAATCATTTCAAGGATACTTCCAAGCAATACGATCCACATTTTCAGATATAGAGGCAAAAGCCAAAGCCCTAATTGGCTGTGAAGAATATCAGCAATCGACTTCAAGAAAACCCAAGCAAAATACAAAGTACTGCCATTTCAGCAGCAGCTCTACTCACACACTTCATAAACGTTTTGAAATTCATATTTTTATTGTTGTAATTTTCTGCATTAGCTAAATGCATGTAAACTTACCATCAAGTGACTAGTGTATTTGGAATACTTCAGCAGAAAAGATCTTAAAAAGAACTATCGTCAATTATTTCCTAGACGATGTGGAAGACAGTCTGGGCAATGAACTGGTGCAGTTTGCGAAGCTGCTGAAAACAGATGTGACTGCTGATATTGACAGCAGAAAGAAAAAGCACGAGGCTCAGGAACTTCAAGTTTATAAACTGTTGACATAAAATTCATTGGAATCGTGTTTCCCACTTCATTTTGATAATCACCAACTACAGCGGAGAATGTTCTTTTAAAATGTGTTAAGGAGCACAATGGGACAAGAACATCAAACGACCTCACTATAATGAACATAGATAGTGATTAACTTAGAAATATTGATTTGACGAGTGTTATCTCCAAATTTACTTGGATTAAATCACGGAAAGTCTTTTTGTAAATGTGCTGTTTTATTTTGTATTCTATACTTTAATACTTAATGCAAATCAAGGGCCTGTTGCTCACATTTGCTACGGACCCCACGGTGGCTTTATCCGGCACTTCCTAGACTACACCAATACCTCTTTCAATGACAAAACTCTTGCTCTAGTTTTGAATTTAGCGCCATTTTGAAAGAAAAATCCCTAAACAAAATTAAAGTCCCTAGTGTTTTGTATTTTATGGAAAATCTCAATATTTCCGTCGTTATGAACAATTTCAATCATATTACGGGGTTCCTGAGGGTGCCAGGAACCCTGACATGAAGAAAAAATGCCGATAAACGTGCCAGTAGTTTTAAAGCCAAAAGTTGTGTGGTGGCATCACTGAATCCTTATCTGAAGTCCTCCCCCTTATTAATTTATTTGGATTCATTTCCAATTACTTTTGATCATGGACATTCTCCAAGATCTCATAATCCTGATTCACATGGGTTACTTTCAATTTTTGATGAAAACTGCCACTGAAATGAAATTATAATATGATGACTGGAATGCTCGTCAGGCTGCGCGACTGGATTTCTCATGGAGGCCGCCATGTTTGTTTCATGTTTCATGGTTCCTGGCAGAGGCAGTGGCGGAGGAATCGAGATTGAGTTGAATGCGTTGATTGTAACATATAAAACTGATACAAAACAACCCTGAGCGTGTGCCCATGCGTTCCATTTAGTAGGACAGCAAGTACCAATTGACATTCCCCTTGCCCCTCGAGCACCGCCCGTTTCATTGGTGCATGAAGCACAAGTAGACAAAAGTCAAAATCGCGAAAAAGTCAGTGATAAAGTAATTTCCAATCAGGGCTTGTAGCCCTGGGGCATGACACTCCTAAATGGAAAACGCCTAAGATGTCATTGGTTTACTGAAATGAAATTATAATATGATGACTATTATAATTTCATTTCAGTGCATTGGTTATACCAACAGAAAGGACCCTATTCTCAAACCGTGACATATTTTTTGTCGCATCCGAGATATGCTCTTTGTCGAACGAAATCTGAATATTCTATTCTCAAATGTCGCATTCGCAAATTTTTGATAGACAAATAGACGAGAAAAGTGTGTCGTCACAAATGTCATACTTGTCAAAAACTGATTCCAAACAAAGACTCTCTGTTGGAGATTTGCTGCTTTGCTTATTAGTTTGTGTTTGATTGTTTGGGTTTTGTTTTCTCAGGCAAAAATAAGTTGAAAAACCTCAACAGAAACAATATCGAAATTATCGGACAAGCTGATTTAAATTCGATGAAGGTTTGTTATTTGGAATCAGTTTGTGACTAGAATAACATTTGTGACGTCATCACTTTCCTCGTCTATGTAGAATGGTCAAAGGCAGTCGATAATTTATTTCGAATGCGAGAATTTCATAAGATGCGAAATTTATAGGTTGGGTCAAATAGTTTATAGTAAATGTCAAAACATTCTTTGATACTTTTTCAGAGATTTTTGTAGCGAGAGAATAGCATCTTCAGTAATAGCTATAGAAAATTTAGCGGCCTCGAGAGAGACGAGTAATATACAGGAGTGCTTTAACATTCATATTTGAGAAAAATATATTAAAACCTTCAGATTAACTAAAGAATTCTCGGATAAAAGAGGCTCATTTATTTTCTTTTTCTTGCATTCAATTTTTTAAAGTTTGCTTATGATTTTGGCTGCAATAATTTTTTTTGGCTTCACTTTCCGTGTTCTTACTTCATCTGTTCATCTATTCCAAGGAGACTAAAAACAAGGAGGGTTTAATAAGCTCTAGCCAATCAGAAACTTGTAGCATCAACGCGTCATAGTGACGTACTTGGGTATGAGTACAGAGTCGAACTCGAACCAAGCAACAAAACTGTCAGCAGTAACTCTCATATACCAAGAGCTAGTCCGTCACTGTCTATAGAGAACGGCGGCTATGACATGTATAACTACGTCACATTTCGTCACAAATGATCTTTCATCTCTTTCTACTAGTGTCCCCATTGTCTTATGGGAATCAAACACTCCTTGTTTTTAATTTAGTCTCCTTGCATCTATTCTACTTCCAAAAGCAAATGTCATTTTAGTTTCACAAGAGAAGGGGCATAGAACACGATCTAAAATAAAAAATTCGGTGTTGCCAGCTCATGTTATTCGACAAAATTTATCTCATGCGACCACAGAACTATAGTATAGTTCTGTGCATGCGACATATATGTCGAACCCATTTGAGAATATCACATGCCAATGTTGTGCGACAATTTCCATCGACATATGTCGAATGCGACAAATCTCAGTCTACATTCGACAAAGCGCGGTCATTTGGTTGACTTGACGACCTTGAAATTATTTGAAATGACAGTTATAAAGGTGTTATGTTTACTATGTTCACTGAATTACAATAATCAATTATTTTTATCAAAGGATACCAACGCTATATGATATAAGCAACATAACGCTATTCAAGATATTGTAGATAAAAAAAAGTGAGGACTAGTTATTGTTATGATGATACCCTGGAAACAGTGTCGTGCTCATCATTTATATGAGGAGTGAACCAGCCGGACAGGATTTACAAGTTAAGAGTATGAATACTAGAAAGTCCAAACTTCCCACGAGTGACAACGGAAATACCCGATAACAATGTAACTAATTAAAGCAAGGTATTCAACAAAAAGACAGAAAAAACATTTCTGTATATTTTATTGCTCTGAAAATGCAAAAATGCACTCGTTGCTCATTGCAGCACTGCAAAACCACTGAAATGAAATTATAATAATATATAATTTCATTTCAGTGTGCAAAACCAAGGACATTGAACATTATTTGTAGCGTATTCAGTGTCCTTGCTGCACAGAACTATTAGTTCTGTGCCTTGCTGCGAAACAACGCAACATATCTTTAGACAATGACAGAATATTTTGATAATTTGTTCCTGTCGGGAATGGCGGTATCTATTTTTTATCGCTCTCCCGTGAATTTTTCTTGAACAGTTTTCTGTAATATAAATTTTACCATTTTTACCTTCAAATTGTGACGGAAAGTTTGAAAATACTTACACTAGATGTCGGGTCGGTGTGGGAACAAGTAATACGGAACTCGATTTCTGTCTCGGCCATAGTAGAAAATGGCGATGGCCAGGAATTTAATGTGAACGAATGTGCTTGGTGTTAGTGCGCGTACGGTTATTTTATTCAAAAATCGAAACTGTTTCAACGTTGATAGTTTAATTGAAATGCCAACATGCAGAATGTTTCGCAAGAATCCTCTACAGATAATCCGAAAATAGATAAAGTGACTGTTCACGAACTAGGGAACTCATCGTCTACTCCCCAATCGACGACGTCCAATTCAAGTCCAGCTAAATCTGAAACTGAAACCATTTCTGAACATCGCAGATATATGTCAGAAACATCAGAAAGTGAAGAAGATAGTGTCTCAGAGGTAGGCTTAGATTCTTAAGCGATCGTCTCTTGTTTTTTCCAACAAATTCTGCCTCGAGGCCCAAGTATCAATGAACTTCTAGCCGAGAGACATCTTGTGGCAATAATTTTCGTGTTGTACAATACTCGCCCTAAAATATCGAATTTTACTAGAATTTGCTGAAATTTTCCACTAGAATTAATCAAACTGCTAGATTATGTAAGTACAGAAAAAAATTGCGTTCGAAAAACTTATTGCGCCTGGGTAATTGCAATGTTTTACTGCAAGAATGGTTTCCTGAGTAATGATTCTCGTCCCGTCCGACGTGAAAAAAATCAAGTTACCCACAGTACACGTCAACTTGTTCTTTTGTTTCATCAAATTGAAAATCGAGTGAAATAGATTTTAATAAATTGAAAAGGTAAAGTTGTAGTATTTTGATATTGGTTTCTGGTTTGTGAATATGAATTCAAAGTTGAAATCCTTTGAAGGCTAGGCTACTTTCAAGCAATTCTCGTTTTTTTTTCATTTTTCCAAAGACAAGATAAGTGGATAGGCAAAATCCAGAAATCAGACTTGATAAATCAGTCAAAAGTATGTCAGCTGAGTCAGTTATTTTCATTTAAATGAACATTCTAGGTGGGTAGCCGTCAATATTTACAAATTTTCATAGCCTGCCAACTGGCAAATTACAAAAACAGAATAAAAATAGTAACTATCAACTTTACTGAACTCTTTTTTTGCTTGCATTTGTGTTGTCATATTTTATAGTCATATTGGTAAAGAATGCTTGAGCAACACTTTTGAAACTTTCACTATTGTTTACATCTAATGAATTTACTTCTAATAAAACAATGCAGCTAATAGTTCAATAGAAATTTCATTGTCATCTGAGTACTGAGTAGGTATTAGTGTATGGATAAAGATGAATACTCGGGGTGAGAACTCCATGAAAATAAGTAAGGTATTGCATGTCTGAACAAAAATTAGGTTATGTTTAAACATGCCATCTATTATTTCAGAAAAATTGCAAGGCTCTTTCAAATTGATGTGAATCTGTCTTCTTGTCTAACCGTTGGATTTCAGTCTTCATCATTGCTGAGATCCATCAATGATGGATTAGTTTTCAAATTCATTGGATAGGTAGGTAGTAACTACTGAACTGAATAGCAATGGTGAGGATACTAGCTTTTTTCATCGGTACTTCTCACATTGATATCCTGATTTTAGTTGATCGAAATTAGTTCGCAGAGCTGATATCTAATTGAAATATGTATGAATCATTTTGAAGTTAATGTCTGTTTCTAAATCATTCTCATGATAGTGATTCCATTGAATTTCTAAAGTGTATTTCATTGTAGATCTATTCTACTATCAATATCAGTCTAAAAAAATCTTTGTTTTCCTCATTGTCATTCACAGAGATTGACACAAGTATTTCACGGAAGCCAACAAAGTATGCCTGCATAGTCCTATATTGTGTACTGTGTGTGTACATTTTATTTATTAAAAACTGCCGTAAGAACATAAGTAGGTAAGTGAAAAAATGGTTCAGTATTGTTTATATTTCAATACTGTTTTGATATTGAAATTGTTATGAAAATTTTAATTGAAACCAGCATATTCTTATACCTACTTGAATACGTCTGTTTCAAAAGATCTGAGTAAAAGAATATTTCTAATTTCTATACCCTACAAGTATAGCAATATGATTATTTTTTGTTATTTTGGAAAACCAATAGAGACTTTCATTAGGAATTTGTTACCTAGAAAATTTCTGCAGAAATTCTTTGAGATATTTTGTTTTTATTGCCTGACACTGCATATTTTTGATTTGATGTCTGTCACAAATTCACATGAAAAGTGAAAATTCAATCAAAAATGGAGTAATACACCAACAAATCATCTCTAGAAACCATATAAGAGTTCAATAAAGTAGAAAATAATTCTCCAGATTTTTTCTCAAACTTCTTGAGCCCATTCATAGGGCTCTTGTGTCTATTGTCTGGCAACAAGTGATGACGTCATCTGAAAGGGCATCTTACAATTCTTATGTGTCATGTTTCAATTGTTTTTTTTTGGGATCGGAAAAGCCTAGAAAAAAATACTTGTATTATACCCACTTCTACATATATGTTTGTATACCCATATTTCTATTTCGCCGTAATTTGCATTTAGTTGGTGTAAAGTAAACCCATATTTTGTAATAATTGTAAGCTTCATTACAGTATTAATTTTTTGTGTAAAAGGGAAATTTTTATTTCTTCTCTTTTTATCAGTAGTAAAGATGAAATTACAAATATTAAATGTCAAAACTATAAGACAAGTTTTAAAAACTCAGTCTAAATAAGTATTGATGAACCAACTCCTATAGAAAGAATACCATTTATTAATTTGTTTGTATCATACCCTTTTTATTGAGATATAAGCCTGCTCCCCAAACCCATACTTCGTCTAGTAAGTGACCATTGTTTCAATGAAGCGTAGAAGGGCCAAATTTTTATCTCGAAATTTAGACTTTTATTCCGAAATTTAGACTTTTATCTCGAAATTAGGACTTTCATCTCGAAATTAAGACTTATCTCGAGTTTTAGACTTTTATCTCGAGTTTTAGAATTTTATCTCGAAATTTAGACTTTTATCTCGAAATTTAGAGTTTTACCTCGAAATTTAGACTTTTATCTTGATATTTAGGTAAAATTTTATCTCGAAATTTAGACTTAATAGGTAATCTCAAAATTTAGACATTTAGATTTTTATATTGAAATTTTGGCTTTAAAATGCGATTCTCATCTTTTTATACTTTTATCTCGAATTTTATATTTTTATATCTAAATTTTGACTTAAATATCTAAATTTAGACTTTTATCTCGAATTTTCTCTCGATATTTCGACTTTTATTTCGAAATTTCGACTTTTATCATATCGATATTTAGATTTTTATATCGAAATTTCGACTTTAAAATTCCTTTCATCTCGGAATTTAGACTTTTATCTCGAAGATACGACTTATATCTCGAAATTTAGACTCATCTCGAAATTTAGATATTTATCTTGATATTTCGGCGTTTAAATTCGACTTTCATCTCGAAATTTAACCTGTTATCTCGAAATTTATACCTTTATCTCGAAATTTTGACTTTTATCTCGAAATTTTGACTTTTATCTCAAAATTTTGCCTTTTATCGCGAAATTTTGCCTTTTACCTCGAAATTTTGCCTTTTATCTCGAAATTTAGCATTTTATCTCGAAATTTATCCTTTCATCTCGAAAGTTTGCCTATTATCTCAAAATTTTGCCTTTAATCTCAAAATTTTGCCTTTAATCTCAAAATTTTGCCTTTTATCCCTAAATTTAGCCTTTTATTTCGAAATTTAGTTTTTTATCTCGAAATTTAGCCTTTTATCTCGAAATTTTGCCTTTTATCTCGAAATTTAGCCTTTATCTCGAAATTTAGCCTTTTATCTCGAATTTTAGCATTTTATCTCGAATTTTAGCCTTTTATCTCGAATTTCAACCTTTTATCTCGAATTTTAACCTTTTATCTCAAATTTTTTTCTTTTATCTCGAACTTTAGCCTTTTGTCTCGAATTTTAGCCTTTTATCTCGAATTTTAGCCGTTTATCTCGAATTTTAGCCTTTTATCTCTAATTTTAGCTTTTTATCTCTAATTTTAGCCTTTAATCTCGAATTTTAGCCTTTTATCTCGAATTTTAGCCTTTTATCTCGAATTTTAGCCATTTATCTCTAATTTTAGCCTTTTATCTCGAATTTTAGCCTTTTATCTCGAATTTTAGCCTTTTATCTCGAATTTTAGCCTTTTATCTCGAATTTTAGCCTTTTATCTCGAATTTTAGCCTTTTATCTCGAATTTTAGCCTTTTATCTCGAATTTTAGCCTTTTATCTCGAATTTTAGCCTTTTATCTCGAATTTTAGCCTTTTATCTCGAATTTTAGCCTTTTATCTCGAATTTTAGCCTTTTATCTCGAATTTTAGCCTTTTATCTCGAATTTTAGCCTTTTATCTCGAATTTTAGCCTTTTATCTCGAATTTTAGCCTTTTATCTCGAATTTTAGCCTTTTATCTCGAATTTTAGCCCTTTATCTCGAATTTTAGCCTTTTATCTCGAATTTTAGCCGTTTATCTCGAATTTTAGCCGTTTATATAGAATTTTAGCCTTTTATCTCGAAATTTAGCATTTTATCTCGAAATTTCGATTTAGCCTTTTATCTCGAAATTTCGACTTTCATCTCGAAATTTAGTTTTATATCGAAATTTTGCAGACTTCCGATTTTCTTGAATTCCCTAACACATTGTAACGAATATCTGATCAAGAGTGTATACAGAAGGATTTTCCTAAAAGTCAACTTTCATTTTTCAATATTTATTAATTTTTACAAGAAATGGTGCAAATTATTTCCATGCTCAATGTTCAACATACCACCCTATTTATAGAAAATATCAATTTCTCCGTGCTTGGGTGGCTGTAAAAAACGCTAAGGTATTAATAGATTGTATTTGCGAACAGCTTAAATTGCAATTAAAACACAAATTATATGCTAGATTCTAAATTCGCCGATTCCTTGTAGAAATTCATTGAAATTATCCAGTTATGTCCTCGATAGATTTACGTTTCCCATGATGTAATTACTCACAGTCAATCATATTTTTTTTCTTATCCTATGAAAGGTCAGACTGGGTACAAAAAAACAATTATCGATTGTTATTGCAACACCAATTATCGTTTGTTGGTACTTACAGCTCACAGGTTTGTAATGCATATGCTCCAACTTCTAACATATTTTTTCAAACAGGATTTCACATGGTTCCTGATAGTCAGCTTCCCTTATTATAACAAGACTTGAAAAAAACAAAACAATTGCAATGATAATAACTATAGTCCGTACATTAAGAGGACATGAGCGCTATCATATTTGGGGCAATTTTCAAGACAAGACAAGATTCTAGAAGACGTTTGTTTCTAGGTACGTGCTGTAATGGAAATTTCAATCCACTTTTTCACAAAAAAAATCGCAAAAATGTCCCATTAATGCAGTTACTTTGAAGACATTTTTTGGGTAGATGAACAAATAATTTCAAAAAAACGTTACAGCACGTACATAGATCAACGTTTTACCTTTCTTTTGATACCAAATTTTGACTTTCGAAAACCATCATGTTGAAAGAAAAATGACACATGATATTTCAGATCTGATTAGAGTTCTGAGTAGGGCTCGGCGAGTTCTACAAAACATGTTGATCGAGTTTTATCGAAAAAGCAGAACTTTTCAATTTATTAGCCTTTATAAGGTGCGAAAATCAAAACACCAACATTTCGATTGAAGACAGAAGGAATATCATTACAGTTCTGATGGGAGTTCTGAGTAGCACTCGGCAAGTTCCACAAAATATCTCAATCGAGTTTTATCGAAAAAGCAGAACTTTTCAATTTATTAGCTATCATAGGGTGCGAAATCCAGCAGGGTTCGAAAATATCATGATATTTATTTAAATATCATATCATATGATATATATCCGATATATATCGGATATCCGATATATAAGTATCATATTTAAAATTTAATTATTTAATCAAAAAACATCATTGTTTCTAGCACAAACTATTGTTTAACACAAATACATTAACAAAAACCTATATTCTAAACAACAAAACGGTTTATTCTAACTCTAAAGTAAAAGAAAAAACAAAAACAATTAATAAAATAAACATATTTTAACATTACTTTATTATTTCAACACAAACACACAATTAAAAACCTTTTCCAAACAACAAAACCTTTTTCTAACATTGATAACTCTAATTAAAAAACTAAAAACAAATAGATTGTAAATTTTAAATAACATTAACATTATTATGTCAACATTGATATTGGTATATCCTCATCAGATGAAATATTAATATCAGTATCATTCCTATTATTGACAATTACGTCAGAATCTTCAGATATGGCTGGTTTCCATGCCAAATCATGGTTGGTTTTCTTTTTATCTATATTTTGATTCATACACTTGAACATACAAACCTCAAACCAGTCTACTGGCTTTTTGGTTTCCCAAGTGATTCCAAAAATCCGATTGAACCAAACCGAAAGAAGAAAAGGTCCTTTCAAGATATTTTCGGATGTTTAGAATGATGGAAAACATTCTTAATTTAATAAATAAAATTATCGAATATATCAGATATATATCAAGTAATAAATATCATGATATATATCGTGATATACATCATGATATATATCACTGTATAAAAATAAGGATGGATTTAGCGAGGGGCAATATATGAAAATATGAGTAAAAAAGTTATGCAAAATGTTGTGCAACCGTAGGCACGTGATTCGAGCTTAAGCTCTCTTCAGTACGGTAAAATCAAGTGCGAAGATGTACAACTTGGATGTAAAAATAGAAACAAAGGAAGTCAACAACAGGAAGCCAACCACACATTTGTGGCATCGGTTAGAAGACCTTGTACTCACAAGGCAACAACTAACGTCGCCACGGAGGTAGCTATAGCTACCAGCGTGACAATCCTACCCAGGAAGATACAAATAAGGATGGATTTAGCGAGGGGCAATATATGAAAATATAAGTAAAAAAGTTTGTCTATATTTGCACAACATTTTGAGGGTTATACCTCGGTTATACCCAATAACTTTTTTACTTATTTCACTGTATATATATCCTCCGAACCCTGAAATCCAGTAAAACAACATTCAGAATGAAGACAGAAAATAATCTCAGAACAGTTCTGATGGGAGTTCTGAGTAGCACTCGACGAGTTCTACAAAATGTGGTAATCGAGTTTTATCGAAAATCGAAATTTTTCTGTGTTGGTTTTTTAGATTTCGCACCCTATTATAGCTAATAAACTGAAAAGTTATGCTTTTCGATAAAACTTGATTAACATATTTTGTAGAACTCTCCGAGTGCTACTCAGAACTCTCATCAGAACTTTTCTGAGATTATTTTCTGTCTTCATTTTGAGTGTTGTTCTTTTTGGATTTCGCACCCTATTATAGCTAATAAATTGAAAAGTTTTGCTTTTTCGATAAAACTCGATTAACATATTTTGTAGAACTCACCGAGTGCTACTCAGAACTCTCGTCAGAACTATTCTGATATTCCTTTCTGTCTTCATTCTGAATTTTTTTTTGGATTTCGCACCCTATTATACCTAATAAAACGAAAAGTTTAGCTTTTTCGATAAAACTCGATCAACATATTTTATAGAACTCACCGAGTGCTACTCAGAACTCCCGTCAGAACTGTTCTGAGATTTTTTTCTGTCGTCATTCTGAGTGTTGTTTTTTTTTTTGGATTTCGCACCCTATTATTGCTAATAAATTGAAAATTTTTGCTTAACTAGGTTGACATATTTTGTAGAACTCGCCAAGTGCTACTCAGAACTTCCATCAGAACTGTTATTAGATTCCTTATGTCTTCATTCGAAATGTTGGTGTTTCGATTTTCGCACCTTATGAAGGCTAATAAATTGAAAAGTTCTGCTTTTTCGGTAAAACTCGATGAACATGTTTTGTAGAACTCGCTGAGTGCTACTCAGAACTCTCATCAGAACTGAAATATCTGTTATTTTTCTTTCAAAATTTTGGTTTTAGAAAGTCAAAAATTGAATTTCTTAAATGTTATTTCTTAACAATAAGTTGATAATAAATTTGACAAAGAAAAATAGTAAGATGCGTATTTTCACTGATTATAGTAGGTGTTTTGGAAGTTAAAAACTTGAAAAACTTGTTCAGCATCCATAATACTTGAATCTTATTTTATATACTCAAGTTAAACACACAAATAATTTCCATAAAGCACTATATACCAGCGATACCGAGTACCTACTGCTACAATTCTTGCTTGTGACCAATTCCTATACCCTTCTATCAGTACCTACATTCATAAAAAGGGCTGGTCTTTAAAAGTTTATGGATTTCGTACTTATACCTACCCGGTCTGAGAAATTATGGTACGTCTATGAAATCTGAGCGGTTTATTACTCCATGCCTTTATTTTACAGACTATAGTCGGTATCCGTGATCTGTACTCAAGTCAACATACTGAAACTATACCGATTCCCATTGCAGTATTGCAAAGAGTTTGCAAATCTCTGAACAAATCGCTTTTTTGCAATCCCAGTCAACGACCTCTACTTTCGAAATAATAATATTTGATTTATTTTCACACTGCCATGTATTGGCACGTTGTATTCATAGCTAATATCGCTATTGGTGAATATAAACATCGATGAGGGTGCCGTTAGAAACGAAATATTTAATTTTTTTGAACTTAACATGAATATATTCAGCAAACTTGATAAGAAGTTTCAACAAATAGGTAGGTAAATTCAATGCGTCTATAATTTTTGTGAAAAATAGAAAAGTAACAAGCAAGGACCAGGTGGAAAATCATGTTGAGGTTCCAACTTTGAGGAAAAAAATATTTAAACACGAAAATGGTGAAATGGGGATGCAGTTTAGGGGTTGAAAACGGTTTTTTGCGATTTGCGGCAAAACGTGACTTCTTAACGAAAAATGTTGAATGGAGAAGTTGTAGATTATAAAAATATCAAAAACTTTTGTATTCAACACTTTTTGACATAACCTCAAATTAACTGCCAAAATGGCAAAAAGCCGATTTTTCAGTATTAAATTTTTTTCTCGCGTAAAAATTATTTAACAGGAAAATTTGTGAGAACATGTCTTTTTTGATGTCGAATGAGGATGATTTTTTCGCAATTCAGAAGACGACTAGTTTTAGAGTTAAGTACATTTTTCGAAAAAAATACCCTTATCTTCCACGAACCATTATTTGTCTTGGTGTTTTTTTTTGTATTTCTATAAGTCATCATTTTAGTTGATGAAATGTCTACTTTCAAATGCTCTATGTTCTTGATGGTTCATTGATCGTAAAACCGCTTAAAAGTGAGCAAAAGAGTCTCTCTGAATACGGGCGTGAAAACAGCCACAGTTTATTCATCCACGGTTTATTCATCCACGGTTTATTCATCCACGGTTTTCGATTTGGCAACTCCGCGCAATTCCGCAGTTGCATAGCGGTCACGTAAGTTGCGGCTCTTGGCCTTTTATGAAACCAATAAAAAATTAGCGATTCAAATGGTAGATATGTTATTCTCGAACAGGATATTGTTAGGAGTTACACATCTCGAAATAAAAAGATAATATGAGGCAGTGGTGTTTGCCTCTTGAGGTAGAATGTAAAACTCATACTGAAAAATTATCGGTTCATGGCACGCAATGTGAATAAGTGAAAAACAATCTCTTACATCTCAACTTTTATACCGCACAACCAAAAGTCTTTGTCGTGCCGTCAGAAGGGGTACAGAATTTTTTGATAATTCCAATTTTTTTTCTAAAATGTATTAGGCGATGGCACTCGAAACGAATAGGTGGAAAATAATCATTTGCACACCTACTTTCATCCTTCACCCCCAAAAGTCAGCAGGGGTACAGAATTTTATGAAAATTCTAGTTATTTACAAGTAATTTATTAGGAGATGGCATTCGAAATGAATAGGTAGAAAATAATTATTTGCGTCCTGACTTTCATTTTTCACCCTCAAAAGTCATTGTCAGAAGGAGTCCAGAATTTTTTGAAAATTATAATTATTTACCGAAAACTTATTAGTCGATGACACTCAAAATGAATGGGTGAAAAACAATTATTTGCATCCCTGTTTTGATCCTTCACCCCCAAAATTGCATCCCTGATTTCATCCATCACCCCCAAAAGTCATTGTGGGGCCGTCAGAAGGGGACCGGTGTGAAGTTAGCAGCCACTTTCTAGCAGCCAATTTGCCAGTGGCGCCGGTTGTGAAATTAAATTCGGCTCTTGATCCGAATAAACTTCAATTTCTGTATATAGACTACTGAAAAGCCCGAGAATAATATACCGAGAGATGGTTGATTTGCAGGCCGTCTCAGGGGCAGTTTGTACTCATCGATTTTTGGAAAATCATTCTGAAACATCGTCAAAAATGTTCATTTTCTGTATATAGACTACTTATAAGCCCAAAAATGACATACCGAGAGGTGATTGATTTGCAGGCCGTCTAAGGGGCAGTTTGTACTTGTCGATTTTTGGAAAATTATACTGAAAGATCGCTCAAAATTGTTTAGCCAAGTTTATTTTCTGTATATAGACTACTAAAAAGCCCTAAAATGATATACCGAGAGGTGGTTGATTTGCAGGCCGTCTAAGGGGCAGTTTTACTTGTCGATTTTTGCAAAATCATTCTGAAACATCGCTCAAATTTTTTTAGCCAAGTTCAATTTCTGTATATAGAATACTGAAAAGCCCAAGAATAATATACCGAGAGGTGGTTGATTTGCAGGCTGTCAAGAGGCAGTTTATTCTGAAACATTCATCAGAAAAGTTATTAAAATTGTTTTTTTCCGTTAACCAGCTGTCGTCCCCCTACAAACGGCAGCTGTCAATAGTCGAAAATTGTGCGAGCCAAGGATTGACTAGAACTTACCTTTTAACGTGCAATTTCTAGCACTTTTTCGGCCAACAGAAAAATTTCTGTAGTCGTGAGAATATAGTAATTACTCAAATGTAAAAAAAGCGTGGGGGATTTTTACGTATTTTCTTGTTTTACTGATATTCAGCTTTCAAAAAGTCAAAACAATTCACAAATGAGTAATTACTATATTTAAAGTTATTTTCTACTATTCAGTCAATGTTAGGAGTAAAGCACGTTCTTCAGTTTTACTATAATTGTATTTTTACTTTCTTATGGGCTTATAAGTAGTCTATATAAAGAAAATGAACTTGGCTAAACATTTTTGAGCGATGTTTCAGAATGATTTTCCAAAAATCGACAAGTATAAACTGCCCCTTAGACGGCCTGCAAATCAACCACCTCTTGTTATATCATTTTGGGACTCTTTAGTAGTCTATATACAGAAAATGAACTTGGCTAAACATTTTTGAGCGATGTTTCAGAATGATTTTCCAAAAATCGACAAGTACAAACTGCCCTTTAGACGGCCTGCAAATCAACCACCTCTCGGAATATCATTTTTGGGCTTATAAGTAGTCTATATACAGAAAATGAACTTGGCTAAACATTTTTGAGCGATATTTCAGAATGATTTTCCAAAAATGGACAAATACAAACTGCCCCTTAGACGGCCTGCAAATCAACCATCTCTTGGTATATTATTCTCGGGCTTTTCAGTAGTCTATATTCAGAAATTGAACTTGGCTAAACATTTCTGTGGGATGTTTCAAAATGATTTTCCAAAAATCGACAGGTACAAACTGCCCCTTAGACGGCCTGCAAATCAACTATCTCTCGGTATATCATTATAGGGCTTCTCAGTAATCTATATACGGAAAATGAACTTTGCTAAACATTTTTGAGAGATGTTTCAGAATGATTTTCCAAAAATCGACATGTACAAACTGCCCCTTAGACGGCCTGCAAATCAACTATCTCTCGGTATATCATTATAGGGCTTCTCAGTAATCTATATACGGAAAATGAACTTTGCTAAACATTTTTGAGAGATGTTTCAGAATGATTTTCCAAAAATCGACTGGTACAAACTGCCCCTTAGACGGCCTACAAATCAACCACCTCTCGGTATATCATTTTAAGGCTATTTGGTAGTCTATATACAGAAAATGAACTTGGCTAAACAATTTTGAGCGTTGTTTCAGTATGATTTTCCAAAAATCGACAATACAAACTGCCCCTTAGACGGCCTGCAAATCAACCACCTCTTGTTATATCATTTTGGGACTCTTTAGTAGTCTATATACAGAAAATGAACTTGGCTAAACATTTTTGAGCGATGTTTCAGAATGATTTTCCAAAAATCGACAAGTACAAACTGCCCTTTAGACGGCCTGCAAATCAACCACCTCTCGGAATATCATTTTTGGGCTTATAAGTAGTCTATATACAGAAAATGAACTTGGCTAAACATTTTTGAGCGATATTTCAGAATGATTTTCCAAAAATGGACAAGTACAAACTGCCCCTTAGACGGCCTGCAAATCAACCACCTCTCGGTATATCATTTTTGGGCTTATAAGTAGTCTATATACAGAAAATGAACATGGCTAAACATCTTTGAGCGATATTTCAGAATGATTTTCCAAAAATGGACAAGTACAAACTGTCCCTTAGACGGCCTGCAAATCAACCATCTCTTGGTATTTTATTCTCGGGCTTTTCAGTAGTCTATATTCAGAAATTGAACTTGGCTAAACATTTCTGTGGGATGTTTCAAAATGATTTTCCAAAAATCGACAGGTACAAACTGTCCCTTAGACGGCCTGCAAATCAACCACCTCTCGGTATATCATTTTTGGGCTTATAAGTAGTCTATATACAGAAAATGAACTTGGCTAAACATTTTTGAGCGATATTTCAGAATGATTTTCCAAAAATGGACAAGTAGAAACTGCCCCTTAGACGGCCTGCAAATCAACCACCTCTCGGTATATCATTTTTGGGCTTATAAGTAGTCTATATACAGAAAATGAACTTGGCTAAACATTTTTGAGCGATATTTCAGAATGATTTTCCAAAAATGGACAAGTACAAACTGCCCCTTAGACGGCTTGCAAATCAACCACCTCTCGGTATATCATTTTTGGGCTTATAAGTAGTCTATATTCAGAAATTGAACTTGGCTAAACATTTTTGAGCGATATTTCAGAATGATTTTCCAAAAATGGACAAGTACAAACTGCCCCTTAGACGGCCTGCAAATCAACCACCTCTCGGTATATCATTTTTGGGCTTATAAGTAGTCTATATACAGAAAATGAACTTGGCTAAACATCTTTGAGCGATATTTCAGAATGATTTTCCAAAAATGGACAAGTACAAACTGTCCCTTAGACGGCCTGCAAATCAATCATCTCTTGGTATTTTATTCTCGGGCTTTTCAGTAGTCTATATTCAGAAATTGAACTTGGCTAAACATTTCTGTGGGATGTTTCAAAATGATTTTCCAAAAATCGACAGGTACAAACTGTCCCTTAGACGGCCTGCAAATCAACCACCTCTCGGTATATCATTTTTGGGCTTATAAGTAGTCTATATACAGAAAATGAACTTGGCTAAACATTTTTGAGCGATATTTCAGAATGATTTTCCAAAAATGGACAAGTACAAACTGCCCCTTAGACGGCTTGCAAATCAACCACCTCTCGGTATATCATTTTTGGGCTTATAAGTAGTCTATATACAGAAAATGAACTTGGCTAAACATTTTTGAGCGATATTTCAGAATGATTTTCCAAAAATGGACAAGTACAAACTGCCCCTTAGACGGCCTGCAAATCAACCACCTCTCGGTATATCATTTTTGGGCTTATAAGTAGTCTATATACAGAAAATGAACTTGGCTAAACATTTTTGAGCGATATTTCAGAATGATTTTCCAAAAATGGACAAGTACAAACTGCCCCTTAGACGGCTTGCAAATCAACCACCTCTCGGTATATCATTTTTGGGCTTATAAGTAGTCTATATACAGAAAATGAACTTGGCTAAACATTTTTGAGCGATATTTCAGAATGATTTTCCAAAAATGGACAAGTACAAACTGCCCCTTAGACGGCTTGCAAATCAACCACCTCTCGGTATATCATTTTTGGGCTTATAAGTAGTCTATATACAGAAAATGAACTTGGCTAAACATTTTTGAGCGATATTTCAGAATGATTTTCCAAAAATGGACAAGTACAAACTGCCCCTTAGACGGCCTGCAAATCAACCACCTCTCGGTATATCATTTTTGGGCTTATAAGTAGTCTATATACAGAAAATGAACTTGGCTAAACATCTTTGAGCGATATTTCAGAATGATTTTCCAAAAATGGACAAGTACAAACTGTCCCTTAGACGTCCTGCAAATCAACCATCTCTTGGTATTTTATTCTCGGGCTTTTCAGTAGTCTATATTCAGAAATTGAACTTGGCTAAACATTTCTGTGGGATGTTTCAAAATGATTTTCCAAAAATCGACAGGTACAAACTGTCCCTTAGACGGCCTGCAAATCAACCACCTCTCGGTATATCATTTTTGGGCTTATAAGTAGTCTATATACAGAAAATGAACTTGGCTAAACATCTTTGAGCGATATTTCAGAATGATTTTCCAAAAATGGACAAGTACAAACTGTCCCTTAGACGGCCTGCAAATCAACCATCTCTTGGTATTTTATTCTCGGACTTTTCAGTAGTCTATATACAGAAAATGAACTTGGCTAAACATTTTTGAGCGATATTTCAGAATGATTTTCCAAAAATGGACAAGTACAAACTGCCCCTTAGACGGCCTGCAAATCAACCACCTCTCGGTATATCATTTTTGGGCTTATAAGTAGTCTATATACAGAAAATGAACTTGGCTAAACATTTTTGAGCGATATTTCAGAATGATTTTCCAAAAATGGACAAGTACAAACTGCCCCTTAGACGGCCTGCAAATCAACCACCTCTCGGTATATCATTTTTGGGCTTATAAGTAGTCTATATACAGAAAATGAACTTGGCTAAACATCTTTGAGCGATATTTCAGAATGATTTTCCAAAAATGGACAAGTACAAACTGTCCCTTAGACGGCCTGCAAATCAACCATCTCTTGGTATTTTATTCTCGGGCTTTTCAGTAGTCTATATTCAGAAATTGAACTTGGCTAAACATTTCTGTGGGATGTTTCAAAATGATTTTCCAAAAATCGACAGGTACAAACTGTCCCTTAGACGGCCTGCAAATCAACCACCTCTCGGTATATCATTTTTGGGCTTATAAGTAGTCTATATACAGAAAATGAACTTGGCTAAACATTTTTGAGCGATATTTCAGAATGATTTTCCAAAAATGGACAAGTACAAACTGCCCCTTAGACGGCCTGCAAATCAACCACCTCTCGGTATATCATTTTTGGGCTTATAAGTAGTCTATATACAGAAAATGAACTTGGCTAAACATTTTTGAGCGATGTTTCAGTATGATTTTCCAAAAATCGACAAGTATAAACTGCCCCTTAGACGCCCTGCAAATCAACCACCTCTTGGTATATCATTTTAGGGCTCTTTAGTAGTCTATATACAGAAAATGATAATATTTCTGTGGGATGTTTGAAAATGATTTTCCAAAAATCGACAAGTACAAACTGCCCCTTAGACGGCCTGCAAATCAATCATCTCTCGGTATATCATTCTAAGGCTTTTCAGTAATCTATATACGGAAAATGAACTTGGCTAAACATTTCTGGGGGATGTTTCGGAATGATTTTCCAAAATTGATATGTACAAACTGCCACTTAGACGGCCTGTAAATCAACCATCTCTCGGTATATTATTCTCGGGCTTTTCAGTAGTCTATATACATAAATTGAAGTTTATTCGGATCAAAAGCCGAATTTAAATTGGCTGCTAGAAAGTGGCTGCTAACTTCACACCGGTCAGAAGGGGTACATAATTTCTTTAAATCCCAATCTTTTACCTAAAATGTTTTAGCGATGGCCTTCGAAATTAATGGGTGGAAAATCATTTGCATCCTTATTTCCATCCTTCACCCCCAAAAGTAATTTTCGACCCGTTAGAAGGTTTACAGAATATTTTTAAAATTCCAATTTTTTTCCTAAAAAGTATAAGGCGATGGCACTTGAAATTCTTGGGTAGAAAACAATCATTTGCATCCTTACTTTCATCCTTCGCACCCAAGTGTCATTGTCCGGACGTCAGTAGGAGTACAGCAATTTGTGAAAATTCCAATTTCTTATCCAAAATTTATCAAGCGATTGCACTCGAAATGAACAGGTAGCAAACAATAATTTGCATCCTTACTTTCACCCTTCACCCATAAAAGTCATTGTCGGGCATTCAGAAGGGGTACAGATTTTTGTTTTAAATTCTAAACCCCTTCTGACGGCCCGACCATGACTTTTGGCGGTGAAGGATTGAAGTAGTTATTCACATGATTGTTTTCTACCCATCAATTTCGAGTGCCATCGCCTAATATGTTTTCGGTAAATAATTGAAATGTTCAAAAATTCTGTACCCTTTCTGGCGGCAGGACAATCACTATTGGGGGTAAAGGATGAAAGGAAGGATGCGAATGATCATATTCTACCTATTTATTTCGGGTGCCATTGCTTGTAAATATTTGGAAATTTAAAAAAATTCCCTACCCCTTCTGACGGCCCGACGATGACTTTTGGGGGTGAAGGATTGAAGTAGGGATTCTTATGATTGTTTTCTACCTATTCACTTAGAGTGCCATCGCCTAAGATGTTTTCGGTAAATAATTGAAATGTTCAAAAAATTCTGTTCTCCTTCTGACGGCAGCACAATCACTATGGGGGGTAAAGGATGAAAGGAAGGATGCAAATGATCATTTTCTACCAATTTATTTCGTGTGCCATCGCCTAATAAGTTACTTGTAAATAATTGGAAATTTCAAAAAATTATGTACCCCTTCTGACGGCCCGACAATGACTTTTGGGGGTGAAGGATGAAAGTGAGGATGCAAATTATTATTTTCTACCCATTCATTTCGAGTGCCATCTCCTAATAAGTTTTCGGTAAATAATTGGAATTTTCAAAAAATTATCTACCCCTTCTGACGGCCCGACAATGACTTGCTTTTTTTTTCACAAAAATTATAGGCTTCAGTCTAAGTATACCTACAATGCAAATAAATTCTACAATATAATTAGTTTTTATTTTTGGAGGCACTCTCTCCTTGTATGGTTCAACAATGTTAATTTTTTATTTCCAACGGCACCCTCATGGTGGTAGCATGTATTTATATTTATCAATAGCGATATAACTTCCACGAATACAACGCGTCAATGAATTCGCAGTAGGAAAATAATTGAAAAATGATTATTTCGAAAGTGAAGGTCGTCCACTGGGATTTACACAAACCGATGATTTTGTTTAGAAACGTGCAAATTATTTCCAATACTGCAATCGGAGTTAGCAGAAGGAACTTTTATGAAATAAATTCAGGTGTTCCGCAAAGATCGAATCTTGGCCCTTTGTTGTTTGTTTTACTTATAAATGATCTTACAGCGTGTTAACACCATTTCAAAGGACTCCTTTTTACAGACGATCTCAAATGTTTCAAAGAAATTCGAACTATCAGAGGTTGTGTGGCAATACAAAAAGATCTTGATAGAGTATACAGGGTGTTTCTTAAGTACGTGTAGAAAATTTAGGAGAGTGTTGCTGACATCAAAATAAGAAGGAAAGTTGCCATAAACATATGTCCACAAGTTATTCGTTTCTGAGATACAGAGTGTCAAAGTTGAATTCATGTTTTTATTTTTTGTGAATAATTTCAAAATAATTTTGATATTTGGGTAAAGTTTGGTATCTGGGAATATTTATTATTTAGTTTGTGTAGAAAATATATTCCCGGTAGAGGTCACTGCGAGCAACTGTTTTCGAGTTATTGAGATTTGAAGTAATCAATGCAAGTGATTTTGAATGACAAGATTTTAAAATTTGAAACAAATTCAATTAGAAATTAGTTTTTTCACAATTAACATAAAATTTGATTTTTTCATTGAAAAATCATCTCAGATACCAAGCTTTACTCGAATATGACAAATATTTTGGAATTTATTCACAAAAAACAAATATAAGAATTTAACTTTGACACTTGTATCTTAGAAACTAATAACTTACGGGCGTGTGTTTATGGAAACTTTTTTTCTTATTTCGACGTCAGCAACATGCTCCTGAAGTTTCTACACGTACTTAAGAAACACCCTGTATAACTGGACAATTGAAAATAGATTGTTTCTCATTATTGATAAATGTAATGCTGTGAGCTTTTCTTTGAAGAAAAATCCTATGGAATTTCCTTATGAAGAAGCAGAGACTATCACGAGATACTGCCCTGGGAGGTTTCTGAGCAGGATGGCGTCAATCTAATCGATGCCAGGTGCCTTGTTCCTGGGGTTGCCTCTTGATGGTTTCCTGAACCTCCTCGAAGCAAATATTATGAAAAGATGTTGCCGTCAGGTACCCAATTTTTGAATTGTCGGAATCGATTCTCTACCGAAATATGACGTCATTTTCTCTCAATAGGTATACTTACCTACCTACCTATTGCTCGAAATGAAGAGAAAATGGCGTCATATTTCTCTAGAGAATCAATTCCGACAGATCAAAAATTGGGCCCCAGGTATATTTGAGCAACAAGCGGATCCTTGAATTCGAACAAAAAGAGTTATGCAGAAAACTGGTCTTAAACCTAACAATTTTCGAAAAGAAAGAAAGGTTACAATCCTACCGTTTGCAGTAGTGAAATGCACATACTTGAATACTGAATTCATTAATCATTGTCGTCAAAATCATTTAACGAATTTATTTGGCCAGTGATGCCAAACTAGAATCGTGAGCGGTGCAAAGAAATTCACTTGACAACTGCGCACAGACATCCTCAGTAAGTAGGCAATGTTCATGGATTTCACAAGCAATGTTGCCACATTATTCTAAATTTGCCACTCCAAACTTACCAAGACATTATTGCATTTTCATAATCAACGTCACATCATTTTAATTTTACTGTTGGTGTTGATATATTCAATATTAGATAAGTTTATTTTTGGTTATGATGACAAACCGGTTATAGGTATGGTTAAGACGTCCTAGTTTTCGGTGAAGTTCCAAATTAATGAAAGTAAATAGTCTATTTTTTTGCTCTATGAATAGCGCATAGATAATTTAATTTGTTTCAATTGAAGAACAAAAATATTATTTTTAATGAATTAATTGAGTTCCTCCGTGTCTAGCTTCAGCAATACTTGTTTAGTGACCTAGTTTAGAAGTAATCCAATTAGTAGTCATGGTTGAAATGGAAAACCTTTTTTTCCAGAGAAAAATTAACCATTTTTTTCAACACAGATGTGTAAGTTACAATACAGTTCGAAACAGCTTGAATTGTATCGAAATCCTTGAATGCGTCATGATTATTTATGGGATTTTAGTGAATATCGAACAACTCATATACTGACGTATGCATTCTTATAGGTACTGCTTTAAAATCAGTACGGTTTATAATCAAAATGTTAATAACAGGAAATAAATACCTTCGCTTGGTATTTAAACAATTCGAAAGCGTTTGGTTACGTTTGAGTTTTGTGAAAATCACTATAATCATTTTCGACATTAATCGTTACAGTCACTGATCTCGAGCAATATTAATAGAAAATATACGGGTATAGGTCATAATCCTTCTGACTGTGACGACTACAGCATATTTTCTGACGTCATTTGGTAACTAGGTGCATTGTTTAAATAGAACATAGTTAGTCAATGCCTGTGGAAAAGGTATTGGACACAAACGCGAGTGTCATCTAGCGTGATTAGTTACAAACATGAATATTTGACGTCATTTTAATGCAGGTTTCTTCAAAAAAACCTGATTTTAATGCTTTTCCATTGTTTTAATCAAGTTACGACATGACTTGGAGGCCAGATCACTGAAGTTACGACATGACTTGGATGCGAGCTCACTATCGCCATCTACATGTCGCATCCATTTTGATCCAATTATAATCCCATAAGGTTGACTAACTATATCTTCTATATAAACAATGCTAGGTGTAAATAAAGCATGAGCGAGACTATAATCACTCATTTCCACGGCAGACAAAATCGCTAAGTTTGTCAGATTTCATCTTAGGCGTGACCTTGAGATGCGCAAGGGCGGAGTACATGCAGAGTGGTCCAACGAAAAGTATGCACTTAGCTTTCCTCATTTTTTAAAATTTAAAGCAAAAATGCTCGGACACGTGGATTTTGCTTTTGAAGCGGACACATTTTAGACATATTTTTCAATCTGTGCCTTTAACCCCCTAGCAAGGGGGTGACAACCCTAAAATTTTAAATGGATAGTGTGGTCGAATGATATAATTATAATTTGAACGGACACAAAATTATCTTTCTAATGATCCCCTATTTGTAGAAATTTACTTAAACAGTTAATGTGAAAACGAAAAAAAATTCTGATTCATAACAACCAAAACTTATTTGTATTTTTCATTTTTACCAAAGTAATATCGGGTTAATGTTCTTAAATTTCAACGAATAGAGTATCATGAGAAAGATAATTTTGTGCCGTTTCAAATGATATATCACTCAAACCCACTTTATTTAAAATTTTAGGGTTATTACAGCCCCTCGCTAGGGGGTTAAAGGCACATTTTGAAAATACTCCACGTGTCCGAGCATTTGTGAATCTAAATTTAAGTCTAGCGTGCAAGCCACTCTAGGCAGCTTTTCTGGGGGGAAGGGGCATATCCTAAGGGTGCGCCCTTATTTTGGGAAAAAATAAAAATACATTGTAAAACCAAAACATAAAAACGATTTATTAATTTAACATTTTTTCTTAATTCAAATTACTTAAAACATTTTGAGCAAACGAAATATGTAGCTGCTACATTTAAACCAAACTAAGAATTAAAAAATTGCTCATTAATTTTGGGATATGGTAAGAAAAGGAACTTGAAACTAATAAAAAAATCAATAATAATTTTAGTACGAAACGATATGGGAACAACATTAACTGAAATCTAAACCATATTTGTGATACAAAATCTTAAAATAAAAAAGTAAAAAAAAAAAACAAAATTCTAGTTATAAAGATCAAAATCACAACTAGAGTTTTGCGGTTCTTTAAACAACTCCGCAAAATCCTTGTGGGTTTCGGTAGATTTTTCAAAATTTCTGGTATGATATAGTCCATTTAATTCTCAACCAGTGTTTACCAATGCATCAACCCCAAAAAATTAACATTTTTGTTGCTAGGGGGCGTTGAATCACTCCTTGCTCAAAATGGGCTATTTATTTTGTCCTTGTTTTTTGTGTTTTAAAATAGGGTTTGGGGATAAGGAGGAGGTTTTAGAATTTTTCTTATAAAAAATTACAATTTCATTCAACATGATCTAAAATAAAACACACAGAAATATTGTTCCCGCCAATAATAAATAACAGTCTATTCTGAGCAAGGTATGACTTAACGCCCCCTAGCATCTATTATCCAGTTTTAGGGGTTTATCACCCAATTAAATTTTCAAAATAACCTGAACTGCATCATATTATTTAGAAAAATCCACTTACATTTTTTTGTTATATGCCCCTTGGGGGGGGCAACCATGAAGAAAAAGTGCTATTTCACCAATTCAAGCATATTCAAACACCTCACGATGTATTTATTTAAAAGTATATTATGCAACATTAGCAATAATGAAACAATTGAAAATAATGGTTTTAAAAGAAAATATTATTTTCTGAGCAAGGGCTGATTTCAACGCCCCTAGAAGCAAAACTGTTGATTTTTTGGGGTTACCATTGCGCCATGGTAACATTAGTTGAGAATTACATCACCAAAAATTTAAAAAAACCTACCGAGACCCAAATTCCATAAGGATTTTGCGGGGTTCTTTTCAAAACAATCAACTTTCTCGATATCTATTAAAATATCTCTGAAAAGGACTTTTCTGCAGTAGCTACATACTTACAGGGCAAAGTTAGCAAAAGTTACGAAATTAATTTTAAATATGGAAATAATTCTGAATTTTATACATAATTTGAAAAAGTCCAGTGTACTAAAATTCAGGAGGTTTTCACTTTATACATTTATATTGCCATAATTTTAGCGCTGATTCTATTTTAAAGTTTAACATGTCAGAATTGTCATTATCAGATGAAAGATTTTTGAGATAAGAAATTAATTTAAATGTTTCAACGTTTGAAAAATAATTTTTAGTATTCTTTTCTGACACCTATGTTTCTTTTTGTATCTAATTTATTTTGAAATCATGTTAATGAGTATTTATGAAGAAAATTTAATTTCTTGAAAACTCGACATCAAAATGAAGAAATCGTATTTATTTTGGTCTACCTTTGACTGCTTCTCACTAATTTGTAAATAAATTATCGAACAGTCAAGAAACCATCCCCTTATTTATATTTATGCATGTTACGTTTATTAGGATGCCTAATTGATTATCATTAACGTTTATTGCACCAAAGAGTATCTCAAATCTTCAGGAATTATCAGTTTTCTCACCAACCAAATACATGGCATATATTTTTGAAATCACGTTTGTGAACTAGACTCCAATAAGGACCTTTTGTTTCACTGAGGAACTAGAAAGAATAGGGAGAAGTATAATAGCATGGGAAAATCAAAATCGCTCTTGGGATTAATTCCAGTAAAGTTGAGAATCGAGGAGCTGAACCTTTACAATTGCAATCCATTTTAAGTGTTTATTTACATATAGTATCGCGTATCTTTATTGAGCGATATGCTTGAATATTCTCCAAACAACTTTCAGGGAATAACTTCGGTCGAGTTACAGAAATGGATGCGGTTAATACAGCAAAAAAACAGAAAGTGACTTTTGATTTTTGCCTCATATTTTATAATATTATTGTATTTTGACTTGTTTAATCGGCTAGGGTGAAGTGGGGTAAATGTAATCATCGGGCAAGTGTAATCAGGCACTCTCCAACTTTTGTGTTATCGTTTTTGACTTTTTTCTGTATAAAATTTGAAAATGTCCCCCTTTTTTTCCTTTATATGTTTGTTATCCTTTCCAGAGTCCTATAGTTCAAAATAATAGTTATTTTATAGATCACCAGCATTTTCACTTGTTATGCGAGTATTGAATGTATTTTTCAATTTTATATTGCTAATACAAATAATTCAATAAGATTTTAGTATTTTGCTTCCTTAGATTATTTTCAACAAGAAATCCGATTCTGATGTCAGATTCCGATTTAGATGACAACAAAAAGTAAAATAGTGGTGATTACGTTAACCCCCCTAAAAGTTGTATATATCTTGCATAATGTCAAATGTTTCCCATGCACCACAGTATTACAGTTTGGCGGAAGGTATATTACTTTTATAGTGCATTTGACTGAGTTTCCCTAGTCAACTGCTAATAAATCAAAGAATAAATTTTTCTTATAAACATTTGAACCGGTGAACTTCGAATTTTTTGCACCTATCAAGACACACCCTCCTGTAGTTTTACCTGTAAATTTAAAGTCTCTGTCTGCCCTCATGTCTGCCCTCAAAACAGTGTACTCATCAATGTTCATCAATTCGGCATCTTATATGTCATCTCTCAACCATGTTTCTACAGCCAAAACAACATCATGAGTTTGATCCGATATGTTACAATAAAACTAATTTGTCTCAATTTGAAAATACGCGGATCAATCCGTCATCTACTACTTCATTTTCAGTAAATCTAGAAGAAAATATAAATAAAAATAGAAGTTCAATTTCCTTATATATACATATATTTTAAATTGCAGTTCGTGTATTTTAAATAAAAGTTTCTAGGACAAAGATGAGAATTGTACTCATTCCACAAAAAAGCTTATAAATTGAGATATTGTTTTTTTTTTTGTGAAACTGCATTTTTCATACTTTATTACAATTGCCCCAATTACTTTAACATACGATGAGCATTACAAACCCTGATTACATTTTCCTCAAATACATAACTTATTATTTTGGCTTATAAAAAATGCACTGTAGCTAGTAGAAGAAAATAAAATACTTCAGTTATATAACGTGTAACTATCGTTTGTCTGATTACATTTACCACACTTCACCCTAATAGTTATTGAGACGTTCATTTTCAACATTTCCCTAAACATATTGAAAACTATGAGCAAGAGAGAGCGAGTCACCTGTACTGGTTCTTACAATGAAAAACAATTCAACTAATAAACCCCGGAACATTCATTTCACTTTGACAATATTTTATTGTTCAATTATTCTCCACGCAATAAAAATTATGAGTAGAAGCGGCATCTATAAGAAGTCATGAAATTGACTGAGAAATAGTGCATTGACCTCCGCCTATTTTGTACCGCTCTAATAGTCATCTACTACTGTAACGATATAATTTTTTTGTCTTATCATTATCATTTCGAATATTTACAAGGCGTTGAATGCATTATATGAAATGATGGTGTTAGTTGCAGCGATCATTTTATGAAGCATTTTTTAAAAGGTCAAGACCCTAATTGGAGACAAACCTTTTTTTTCAGATATAGGTACTTACACATGTACCAAATTTGCTAGGTAGCTTGGTACTTTTATCAAGTAACTCCAGTAAACGTGAAATAAACATAACTATGCAGTAAAACGCTCGGTAAAACGTCAATGAAAATGTTTTGACATTCATTAAGAAAATATGAAATCAGTCCCCATTGTTTATAATACGAGGGTTGCGAGCACGAACAACTTTTGTTGGATTTAGTTCATCTTGAAAGACCCATACAGTCGACTGCTGTTTAGCTTCGGGCTTATAACAATAAATCCAAGATTCGTCACCTGTGTATACGTTATAAACTGCATTTGATGCACCGCGGTCATATTTTGTAATCATTTCCTTGCACCAATTTACACGTGTCTTTTTTTGATCGATTGTCAAATTGTGCGGAATCCAACGAGAACAAATCTTTCTGACTGCCAAATGTGCATGCAATATCTTATGTATACTTGTCATACTAATGCCCAGGGATGCCTCGATCTCGCGATATGTCACATGACGATCCTGCATTATCAGTTCGGACACAGCATCAATATTTTCTCGCACAACAACCGATTTTGGACGTCCATCTTTAACTTCGTCCGCTAGCGAAGTACGGCTACGTTTGAATTCACTAAACCATCGATATACTGTGGCCTTGGATGGTGCTTCATAAGCAAAAATCGTAGTAAGTTGATCGTAAAAAATCATGGCACGAAAATGTTCACGATTTAGCTCCATTTTTTGGCCGAGATAAAATTTTCAAATGTCTATTAACAATACAAATAGCGTATGTATGACAAAAAGTTCTGATAACATATGCTGTCAAAAATGTCAAACTTTGCGATAGCGCAGTTGGATCGCGCCTAGCAACACAGTGTTGCCAGTTCTCAATACATAAATAGCAACCCTCGTATCCATGAGAACCTTCAAGCATGGCTTACTTGTAAATCTTGTGTTGGATATTTCCAAGTCACCCTGTTAATACAAAATCGAGGACAAGGGTTTACAGGGAGAGAAGAAAACATTCAGGGCTGACGTTTTCGAGATTGATAACTTTTATATTGTATTCGACATTTTTCTATTGAAGTTCACGTTATTAGATATCTCAGTACCAATTTGTTGTCTCGAAACCCAAAAGCTATCCTGGGAGATTGGTTGCAAATATTTCCAACACTTGGATACTTACATGGTGGTTCTTCGGGTTGTAAGGCCGACGTATGTTCAAAGAAGATCTCGACGTTTCGCCAACACGAGTGGTTAGCATTTTCAAGAGATATTTTACAAATTTCTGCTTTCTTAAGTCGCTGTCAAATACATACGTCGGCCTTACAACCCGAAGAACCACCATGTAAGTGACGATGGCCGCGAAAGCCCTTCACACTTGGATACTTTCCACTTTACCTCCAGATATTATGTTTGTTCGCTTGCGTATCCCGACAAGGGTATCTAGGATCATATTAAAATTGAGAAAATTGAAATATTGTATAAAGTAAAATTTGTTTCACGAAAAATGAGATATAAAACTTTCAAGTTTTTATAACACTTCTATTTTTAACTAAAGTTAAAGTTTAAGTCAGATGACCTTAAAATCTTTCACAGGATAAGGGATCAAAGTAAACAAATAATAAAAACAAATACAATCAAGCAAAAACCTATTCAGAAGGTTAGCGAGATAAGAGATTTGGGGATAAATGGACGACAAAATTAGTTTCAAAGCGCATATAAACATTGCAAATGAAACAGATACAATTATGGGATTTGTCATCAGGATCAGCAAAGATTTTAAGAATACTTCATGCTTCATGGGCTCAAGTACGGCTCTGAGCTTTCTCTGATATTGATGATTAAATAAGCAACCAAAAAGATGTATGTTAGAATATGAAAAAGCGACCCTTACCTGGATTTGGCAACGAATCACATTCCATGTAAGCATATCGCACCCTGCAGCTGGTTGGTCGGAAAGAACATTCCACTCCTGGATTTGTCACCGGTTCACATTTCAGATGAATATTTCGCACTTTTTGCCTGGAAATTTCATATTAACTAATAGTAATGCCCTTGTTGCCAAATGCATGGAAGAACTAGATGTTACCCGGAATGGACATTACCTTGTGCCTGCTATGAAGAGATTGGATAAAAGTAAATCAATAGGTATTCCTTTATTTAAATCTCTCTAGGAAAATTGAAAATCTATAATTGGATCATTACAAAATAACATTTGAAAAAATCCTAATTAAAATGAGCATTTATCAAATTAATCGTTTTAGTGGGTTACTTGAGGATTACTTGCAGGCAACTATTGCTCCTGTTATTAAGTTTTTGATATTTATGTTAATATACAGTTTCATTGTATTTTATATATTATTCTATGTAGACTTGTCCAAAATTAATTTAATATGGATGCAATATTTATTCTAAAGAGATAACTTTTGCCGCTTGCGACTTCTTCCAAAATAATGAATTGTCACTCTTCGGAATTATCTAACCTTTATTGAGGAATAGCTTGAAAAGGTTTTTGAGTGGTAAGCAGCAAAATGCAACAAAATGTAATACCATTGTTTATATAGAAGATAGTTAGTCAACCTTATGGGATTATAATTAGATCAAACTGGATGCGACATGTAGATGGCGATAGTGAGCTCGCATCCAAGTCATGTCGTAACTTCAGTGATCTGGCCTCCAAGTCATGTCGTAACTTGATTGAAACAATGGGACAGCATTAATATCAGGGTTTTTTGAAGGAACCTGCATTAAAATGACGTCAAATATTCATGTTTGTAACTAATCACGCCAGATGACACTCGCGTTTGCGTCCAACACCAATTACACAGGCATTGACCATCTTACTTCTATATAAACAATGGTAATACCTACTACTTGTGTCTGCTGGGTAGTAAGTAGTACACATTCATACACTCTTTCTCTAAAGTTGTAGGTCAAAACGAGTCGCTACCACGAACTTTTAATCCGTTATTTGTCCTCAAAATAACAAAGGTCGATATTTTTTCTGGACATTGGGGTTTCTTCTGTACAATGAGTATATATTTTATTAGAAATGTATAAACCGTTGATAATACTGTCTAAATGGGAAGAGATATCCAGGTATACCTATAGTAAATATTTTTCAGGTAACCCTGGAGATTCTCGCCCATGATGTTAATCGTCTAACTAGTCTATCAGGAGGAATAGTGAGTAGATTTCGCTTCATTCAATTTCTACTTATTATTTTTTTTGTTTTTTTTTTTATGTTTTCACATTGTCACCAAATTCGAAACGTACCGATTTCTAGCAGGCTTTACGAGTGGAAATAGTCTCAATACTTTCTATGTGCAAGAGATAGAATAATAATTTAATCGAACGTTTTCAACAAGCATTTGCCAGTTGAACACAAAAAACGAAAACAGGATGATTTTTCTTTGACTTGAGTGAAGAAAGAAATATTTGGAATAATTAAATTGTTTTTAGTAAGCCCAACAAAATAATTTACTTGGGTTAAGCAAGATTAAGGTGCTTATCAACTACTAGTTTTTATTTGATTTAAACAATTCTATTCTGGACACAAATCATCTTTACTTTAAGTAGAATTATAATTTCGATTCATACATTTTTTTTCTTCATGAGAGATTTTGAGTTAAATTTTTATTTTATCGTTTCACACAAATCGTTCAAAAATATTGTTGGAATTGTTTTCTGTGGAACCTTGGACAATCGTTAAAAATAATTTTTTCTACATTCATGCAAAAAGCAAAACTTTATTGAACTATATTCAGTGGAAAAAGAAGTTCTTTATTGCACTAGTGCAATAAAGTTTTTATTGCACTCATCTGTCATTCTACTTCAACGTGCTGTCATCATGACAAACATAAACGTTTAAACCTACTACATATTTAGCAGATATTCTGTGAGATTGGCAATAGGTACTTCACTACGAAATATTCATATTGAAAATTGCACCAATTGTTCATTCACTTT
Source organism: Chrysolina oricalcia (assembly GCA_944452925.2). Lineage (NCBI taxonomy): Eukaryota > Metazoa > Arthropoda > Insecta > Coleoptera > Chrysomelidae > Chrysolina > Chrysolina oricalcia. The sequence continues at coordinate 65,626,855 of OX101812.2, forward strand.
CAACATTGAGGGTAAAAATAAAGTTTGAGTTAAATTGTTCGTAACGTATTAGTTCCTGTTTCAATGCAAATCGATATTAATAATAAAGTATTCAAGTTGCGCTTTTCATTTTCCTACACCTAGTGCCGCACCTCAATAAATCATTTTTTGCTTTTTGCATGAACGTAGAAAAAATGTTGTATGCAACTCGTGCAAAAATTGTTTTTTGCACTCGACGTGTTGTCCAACTCGGCCTCGTCGGACAATTTCACGTCGAGTGCAATAAACATTCACTTTCTGCACTTGTTGCATAAATAACTATTTTAGCTATTACTAAAATAATTGAAATAAATTATTCGTTGGCAATTGTGTATTGTTCACTTGAATAATAAAATAATTATTTGGTTTCATACTGAGAATAAGGTTCTCGAAGGATCTAAAGTTATTCTGTAGTTTATTTCAACTGTAGAAAATTAACAGCTGAAACATGAACTTTTTTGAAAATCTCAATCCGTTACTTCCATAGAAGTTATTTCACGATTTTTTGAGCATCAGAATTGCATCTGATTTAAGCGATAATTTTTTTCCACCTGAAAAAGTAAAAAGTGAAGCCGACACGTTTCGAATTTTAAGTGTCTACTACCAAACTCCTCCTTACCAGGATAACATTACTGTGAATGACTGATTATCTAATATTTGTCATGAAATTTTGTGCAATGCTTGTAGTTTGAGAAATAATTCCAAATTTACTTCTTGGTTATGCATACATTTTCAATGATATTTTGAAAAATAATTTTCTGGTGTTGTTTTTCAATTTGTTTCCCAGTATCAAATCATCACACTGTTCTCGTGTTCTCTTAATCCGTGTTAGCACTTTGTCATAATATCCCAAAGAAAATAATGATTACCTGGAAACAATCAAGCTTACGACAAAGGGCCAACACGGACTCAGAAAAAAGCATTTCTACTGAAAACAGAACATTTAATTTTATAAATAATTTAATGGATGCAAGAAATATTGTTGGATTTTGAATTTGAAGTAGAAAAGCTATTCATCATGGGTATTCGAGGAAACGTTAATTAGCTCATAGCTCATTTATTTACGAATAAATATTTCCAGGTGAAACAGAATAATATAATGTCGAATAAGTTTCCGGTAAAACTGGGACACCACAAGGCAATATTTTTGGACTACTGATATGTTAATATATGTGCATGATCTTCCTAACAACAAAAATAATGGCGAGATATACCTTTATGCAGATGACACTTTCAATATCTTATCAAGTAAAAGTACAGAAGAATTGGATATCCTTTTTATATTATTATGCTATATGATCAGACTTATAGTAAACTTGAAGAAATCTGTCTCTATGGAATTCTCAAATTCTTCCCGAAGTCTGCATGATTTCAACTTTATTTTCCACATTTTTATTTTTAGCATTAAGAGCTCCACGAAATTCCTGGGAACAATAATTGACTTAAATTTGACATGGCGAGAACATGTAGAGTTCACGTATAGGAGATTGAATTAATCGTATTATCTTATTAAACCTTTCAAAGGTAAACTATATACAAGTTTAATACTATTATTTAGTTTTCAAGACACATGGTAACATTTTTAAAAGAAATGCTTTATCGTTAATGTCTTAATAATCCTTTAGCCAAATTTGGCAATGTGATTTAGGGTACTAAGGGGTAATTTTTTGCAACTTTTTTTCGAATTAAGCAACTAAACTAAAACTTTTTTTTTGCATTTTTCCTTATCTTGCTTGTTTTTGAGAAAAAACACAAAACTCACTTTATGGCATGTCCCTTGCACAAAATAATAAAAAATGGATTTTTACGGGGTTTTACTTAATATAAAGTAAGCACAGCCACCACATATCAAAAACAAAAACTAAGAGCGACCATTTTTTTTTTCGTTCAAGACAAAATCGTGACAATTATTGGACAATTGTTATTGGAATAGGTTTCATCAATTTTTTGGCATCTTGTTTGGCTAACTTTGAATAGTGTTCTTTTGTAAGCTTCACAATATTATTAGAAGAGTTTAGTACCATGTGGTACCTACTTCCTCGGTCATGCCTTTGTGCTGTTACACTACATTGAAGACTCTCAAACTTTTAATGGATTCTTTAGGTACTATTTTTCGAACTGCTCAAAGCTATAGCCAAATGTTCAACAGGGGTGCTGCTGGAGCCAGTTTATTCGCCAAGACATTTTGGCTTAAACCGGTGCTCAATGCAATTTGGGTCGGGTGAACATGGTGGCCACTGCATTCCCAACATCTCATGATATTTGATCCGATCATTTACAATACACACTCGGAGAGGGTTGGTATTATCACCAATAACAACAATTTCGTCCATTTCAGTAAGATATTGCACAATTATCGGCTTTATAATCCTGACCCGATACCTGATGGCATCATTGATTCTTCCGTTGATATAGACAAAATCTGAACCGCCACCAAAACACGTAGTTGGAACCATTATATCGGCATTCTGTCGACAAACCAGTATTCGCTCATCACATGTATTCAAATGAATCTGGATTCGTCCTTAAAAAGGTTGCCCATTGATTTTCAATATTTCATCTATCGTGAGTGTTAGCTCTCTAGTTATATACACGCAACCTTTTTCTGTGAAAAGCCAATTCTTGAAGCTGTGAACTTTCGATTTCTCCTTGCACTTGCAAACGGTTGAGTGCATGAATTGCGACTCATTCTCGTCCTCATGCCCCTTCCAGCATGTATGCGAAAGATCCAATTGCTACATCCCGATCGCACTTCGCAACATTGTAACACATTCAGACGCATTTCTGTTTTCAATGGCGTATTCACAGAAAATCTCAGGTGATTCAAATGAATAATGAAGGAGATATTAATCTTTGCATATTGATTCGGTTCGTCTGGCACCCACTATTGCATGACGCTATCGTCTTATATCAACAAGGATTGTTTTCTTTCAACTTTGGCTAACAGTTTGTCGGAGATAATACCTGTTGATCATAAAAAATGTATCTATACATTTTCGTTAGACTTTAGACGTTTCCAGACAACGTTGATGGTATGCATGAATTAATATGATCTACACGCTTAAACTAAATTCTAGACGTTGCGGCGTTGCCGCTTCTACGATAAAGTAGCGACTACTTTGTTTTTTCAAATGGAACACCCTGTATACAGGGTGACCCAGGGATAAACCGCCAAACGTTTACGATCGGTTTTTTAGGTCCTATAAGAATTTGTCCTAGCTTGCTTTGTTTTCGAAATAGAGTGTTCAACGGTTTTAGAAAAATCAGTTTTTTGTCAATTATTTTAAAACCTTTTTACTGATTTTAACGAAACCTGGCATGATCATTTGCGGTAATAAGGGGCTTCTTTTAATGTACTCATAATAGAATTAATAATTACAGTGGCGTCTCAAAGGGTAATATAATTGATAATAGGACTCAAGAGGAGGGGAAAAATCATAAAAAAGTGATTTTTCCCTAATTCGAGCATATTTGAACATCCAACGATGCATTTTAATGTATTCAAAATATATTTTTTTGCCTTTCATAATAGAAAGAGGGGGAAGAGTAGGTGGAGTTAAGATTTTTTTTATAAAATAGCACAATATTATATGTACCATTAGCTACAATGAAACAAGTAAAAATAATGTTAGTATTCTCTGAGCAAGGGGTGATTTCAACACCCCCTAGTAACAAACCTGTTAATTTTTTGGGGTTGGCGCGATGAAAACATTACTTGAAAATTACTTGTACTACATCATACCAAACATTTAAAAAATCCACCTAGACCCAAATTTTGCGGGGCTTTTTTTTCCCTAAAATTGCTCAAAATAATACAGTATCGTAACAAGAAAGAAATTTTCAATAATATCTAATGATAAAACATCAAATTTAATAACGAACAGTCGTTGCCGACCGATGATGAACCCTTTACTCCCATATACCCCTACTACGTAGGCTTATTATGGCAAGTACCGGTCAGAAAACAACTACTCCCCTGGTTAAGAGCATGACGGGCATTGAATTAACTCTAACAGATACTTGTGCAACGTTCCTCGAAGCATCAGAGGACGCAATTGCAAGTGCCCGCTGTCACATCAAATTTAAGTTAAAACAAAAATAAAGAGAACTCTGCACAAAAATGTTGAAGTTATTTTACTTACACTAGCTCGAAATGAACTATTTTGTACTAGTGCGAAATACGTAATTTTCTGTGCTAGTTTACAGTGCGAAATGATACGTTTTTCAAGTAGGTCGTCGAAAATAGTTATTTATGATACAAGTTCGAAAAGTAGAACTTTTTTGTATGAGCGTGAAGGTTGTTGAATGAGACAAAGCCAAGTTCAACATAACACGCGAGTACAAAGAAATGTACCATACAAAGTAATAGAAATGTTCATCAAATGATGAAATACTAACCACAAATTTTCCAACCAACCATTTTGAGTTTTTGATAAATGTTGAGATTTAACATTTTAAGGTCAACATTCAGTTGTGACTATTTTTGCTTTGGTTGCTTCACATCGATTTTCTGTTGATAAAAAATAGTTGATGTTAACCATCGCTATCTCCCGAGTTTTCATCACTGCGTGCTAACAAAGTTCATAAATTCAGTCAACAAACAACCTAATGTCATTAGAAATATGTTCTCCGCGGATCAATCAAAATTACAGTTACTCAGTAGACCTCAACCAGGACAGCTTGGCCTCGAGTCTCGATTGCTTTCAGATATCCCTACCAGGTCCATCTTTACCTCGAGTTTTGTTTGGTATTTATGATTCATTTTGGGTGGGATGTTCTATGCAATTGCAAAAAATTGGTTCGATTTTTCAGAATTTTGCGTTCATTCCAGAAAAAAAGTATTGTCAAAAGATGTTCAAACAATTTATGTAGTCCAGTTAAGTTACAAATGTACTGTTTAATCTTGTCTTGAGAGTTTGGGTTAGGCTTTCGGAAGCCTCCACTTGTCTTGTGTGTTTATAGATCAGTACGTACAAAATTTCGATTCTATTATTGTATAAGTATATTATTTGGATAAGTCTTATCTTTACTCTTTTCTGAGTAGAACTCATGCGTTTAAGCTTGACTGCTAGTTTGTAATGATGAAATTCTTATACAGTGCGCATCATAAGTGTTACCCCCCTATCTAACTCGTTACTGGACTCTTGTTAGGAAAATCGCCGAAACACGTCGATTTTTGATTTCTACAGTGTACATTTTCGTATGAATAGTGCACCTCTAATTTCATCCCTGACTGGAGGGGAGCAACCCTGTCAAAAAATTTAAATAACATGGGGTGGTGAGTGATAGCTCATTTGAAAGGGGCTTTTATTCTCTATTCAACCGTGCAAAGAATTACACCACAAACAGGAAAGCAACTGAACTAACACTATTTTTTTCTGTTATTACAGTAAATGTTCAAAATGTTTCCCGTTGACCTCCTGGCAAAAATAGAGTCTATTTTGTGTTTCAGTCCTGACGCTTTGCAAGGTATCGCGAGTAATTGTTGCACACACTTCCGTAATCCGCGCACGCAACTCCTGAATAGAGTGACACTGAGTCTCGTAGACTTTAGATTTTAGGTAACCCCATAGGAAAAAATCTAAAGGAGTTAGATCTGGTGATCTTGGAGGCCATTCCACAGATCCTCGACGCCCGATCCATCGTCCTGCATAAACAGTATTCAAATATGCCCTGACAGCAACTGCAAAATGAGGAGGAGCTCCATCTTGTTGCAGTATAATGTCCATGTCAAATTCGTCTGGATTATTTTCGTCAGTTGTCACTATGAGTGGATCTATCACTGTTTCCAGCATTTCCAAATAGAGGGCACCCGTCAAATTTTCCTCAATGAATAGCGGACCGATAATATGGTCACCCAGTATCCCTGCCCACACATTCACTTTTTGGGGAAACTGGGTATGAGTTTCGCGAAAAAGTCGAGGATTTTCATCGGACCAGTACCTCACATTTTGTCTATGCACATGACCGTTTAAAAAAAAAGTAGCCTCATCACTGAAACAAATATGTTTTAAATAGCTGGGATTTTGTAAAATATTGTTAGATACTATTTCACAATATTCTAGACGGCGGTCTGGATCATCGCCTGTCAGTTCATGCACCATTTTTATTTTGTACGGATGAAATTTTTTTTTTTTTCAGAATTCTCAATACCGTCATCTGCGAAACCTCACAATTCAAGGCTACAGTTCTACTCGATGAGAACGGGTTATTCACAAACTCGCTCATAATGTCCACTTGTTTATCTTCTCCTGTAATTGATCGCCCAGAACGTGGTTTATTTTGCACTCTGCCGTTCTCATAAAATTTTGCCACTAATTGTTTGAAATAATGTCTATCAATAGGGTGATCCGGAAAACGTGCATTGAACATTCGTACCGCCTCATGATGATTTCGATGAGCCTCACCAAAAATTACAATTGCTTCGCATTTCTCATTCAACGCACGTGGTGCAACCATTATTTGAAGATGAATAGCAAGCACAACTAACAGCCAGACTACACTGACTCGCACTATCCGTGATATCATTTTCTTGTATTGACCATTTATCCGCAAACACCCAAAAACACCTACAAAAACGTGCAGTTAATATCTACGCACACGACAAATACGTCTCACTTGACGTCTGACCCAACACCGATATCATACAGGGCCGACTTTGTAATTCGAAGGGTGAGTGCGCTACGTTAATTGTCGTTATTCTTAAACATTCATAACTCTTGAAATAATGTAACATATTTCAATTCCTTTGCACGGTTGAATAGAGAATAAAACCCCCTTTCAAATGAGCTATCACTCACCACCCCATGCTATTTAAATTTTTTAACAGGGTTACTCCCCTCCAGTCAGGGATGAAATTAGAGGTGCACTATTCATACGAGAATGTACACTGTAGAAATCAAAAATCGACGTGTCTCGGCGATTTTCCTAACAAGAGTCCCGTAACGAGTTAGATAGGGGGGGTAACACTTATGATGCGCACTGTATTTGATTGATAATACTAACAACATTCAAACATTTTAAATTCCGTTTCTTCACCCCCTCCCCAATCTAGGTTTTCATGAAATAGGATTTTTACACTTCGTATGAATAAAAAAATTAAAGAAAATAAATTCTAGTCGCCATAGATTTTCACACGTGTCGTGAATATTTACTATAATTTCCGATAGGTGTACGTAGAAAAATTATTTTTTTTGTCTCCCAAATAGAAAGGAAAATCTAAATGCAAAGTAACAAATAGTCACTTCAAATTAATCATATTGCAGCTAGAGGAAGCCATAAAAGTCTGACTAAACAGTAATGGGTTTAATGATCAAAACAAATTGATAAGTAATTTGTTTTTATAATCATTTGAAAGTTATTCTTGCTTTTACCATTTCATGGTGTTCGCTCTTTTACCTCGATATTGGTCTGGGAATCCCCTCTCCTTTGTCGTCGAACTGGAGATCGTTCCGTGGTGGATATTTCTATGGCTAATATAGTTAGGATAGTCCGGAGCATGAGTTAGGCTCAAAGCATCTAAGAACTTGGATATACATGGTGTTTCCTAACTACGGTACGAAACTGCAGAGAGTGATTCGTTTGAAGAAAAAAAGTTCCTATGAACATATGCCCGGAGTTGCTTCGTTTCTGAGATACATGGCGTGAAGTTAAAAAAAACGATATTTATAAAATGTCATATACCGGGTGGCTACGGAAGTATTGCCTACGGAATATCTCAGTTATTGTATGAAGTAGGTTTGTGAAATTTGGAGCGTCGATATAATTAAATAAGAGCTAGAATTTGAGCATATTGACATGTCGAAGTTAACTTCCGGTCTGACCGGAAGTAACATCAACTTTCTTATTTTAAATGGAAACCCTATTTTTTTCTTTTCGCTTTATTCAGCATTCAATTCCCTTTTCAATGACATATCACAAGTTGGTATCTAACCAGAAACTAGATCAGAAAAAAATTATTATTGAAATTCACCGAGTAGGCCGTGGAAGCAAAATGAAAGCCAAAAATTGAAAAGTTGGCTATGGAAACCATACGTCACTTGATAACAGTTGCTACTACTGTGATATTTTATTTTGATTCGTCGGCGTTATAAAAAGCCGCCAAAAAAATATTGGAAAAATTGGGAAAAAAACAATACTCTGTAGGTCCATAACTTAAATAGGAACATACAACTTTTTCTTGCCTGTACTATTCAGCATAACCATTCCTTTCTAATGATATAATAGAAAGTAATTTTTTGAAATGAAATGCCAAAAAATCCAATTATTATTCTTCAAATAACGAAAAAACAGATTTATCGAAAAAAAAAATTCAAATTCAAAAAGGATTAAAGATAAAATAAATTCAAAACAAATGTTCGAAATGCATTCCCTCAGCGTCAATACATTTATTGACTCTGGTGATATTTTCATGTAAAACGTTTCTCAACATTTGGGGCGTGATATCTTGGAAAGCTCTACGAATTTTTACTTCTAGCTCCTGTAGAGTTGTAGGCTGTGTGGAATACACCCTATTTTTAAGATGCCCCCATAGAAAAAAGTCGCACAGAGTAAGATCAGGTGACCTTGGTGGCCACCTGACTGGACCATGGGTTGTTATAAGTCTCTCTTGAAAGCGATTTTGAAGATAATTTCTCGCTATTCTTAAATTATGCGGAGGGGCGCCATCTTGCTGGAAGTACATTCTCTCAGTTATTTCCGCTGGTAGGTTGTTAATGAATTCCGAAATTTCATTCGTTAAAAAATTAAAGTATCTCTCTCCGGTTAGTTGGCCTTGAAAAAGAATGGGGCCAACAATATAAGTTCCAACTATTCCTACCCAAACATTCACACCAAATCTCTCCTGGAAGCCGCCTTGTCGAAACCGGTGCTCGTTTGCTATCGCCCAGTATCTGGAACAAAAGACCGTTCACACTTTTAGCACTTTACACTTCGACTATCGACAATAATCCAAATAAAGTATAGTACCTACCTTGTATTATTCCTGTTAAATAATCCATTGTTGGTAAATCTTGACTCGTCCGTAAACAAGATATAATATTTAAATAGGTGATGCTCAGCATTTTGTCGAAGAAACAAATTACAATATTCCAGGCGCCTTTCACCGTCATTTTCATACAAATGTTGATGCAACTGATACTTGAAGGATTTCAGTCGATGTTTTTTCAAAATTTTCCTAGCAGAGTCCTTACTTATAGCTAATTCGGCGCCAATCTGCCTTGAGGAAATTGTGCTATCATATTGTACTAAAGCTAATACATTAATTTCAGTTTCCTCATTAATAACAAATGCTTCTGGTCTTCGTGAACATCAGGCTCAGTTCTTAATTTTTCTTCAAGCCACTGGAAATACCTTCTTGACGGTTGCTGCCTCCCTGGATATCGCTCTAAATACAATCGTTCAGCGGCATAAGAATTTTTTAAACATTCACCATAAATGAGAAGCATGTCAATTTGTTCGGTTCGTGAATAACGGGGCATTTTTTGAATATTCCACTAACTGATTTCGATTTCCAAACCCTTTCAAAATGGCAGAATCAAAAACACTACTTCGAACGTCAAAATAATATGGATAGCAGCGTTCGTGACAGCTCTCCTTTCTTTTTTGTTTCATTCCAAAATACATCTTAATCAGCCTACTTGTTAATATTTTGGTTCGAATGATTATTGCAATGGAATGATTATTCTGAATAGCACAAACACCGTCCATAGGTAGATATTAGAATATCTATGGACGATGGCACAGACCAAGTACGTTTATGTTCCTATTTAACCTAGAACCTACAGGATATAATTTATTATTCCACATTATTTTTAATTTTATTTTTGCGTATGGCGATAATCTGTTTTGTTATTTGAAGTATAATAATTGGATTTTTCGGTATCTCAGTTCAAAAAATTATTTTCTATTATATCATCAGAAAGGAATGGTTATGCTGAATAGTACAGGCAAGAAAAAGTTGTATGTTCCTATTTAAGTTATGGACCTACAGAGTACTGTTTTTTTCCCAATTTTTCCAATATTTTTTTTGGCGGCTTTTTATAACGCCGACGAATGAAAATAAAATATCACAGTAGTAGCAACTGTTATCAAGTGACGTATGGTTTCCTTAGCCAACTTTTCAATTTTTGGCTTTCATTTTGCATCCACGGCCTACTCGGTGAATTTCAATAATAATTTTTTTCTGATCTAGTTTCTGGTAAGATATCAACTTGTGATATGTCATTAGAAAGGGAATTGAATGCTGAATAAAGCGAAAAGAAAAAAAAATAGGGTTTCCATTTAAAATAAGAAAGTTGATGTTACTTCCGGTCAGACCGGAAGTTAACTTCGACATGTCAATATGCTCAAATTCTAGCTCTTATGTCATTATATCGACGCTCCAAATTTCACAAACCTACTTCATACAATAACTGAGATATTCCGTAGGCAATACTTCCGTAGCCACCCGGTATATCCAAGCCATAACTAGATTGAAATTAGTAGGTCCAGTGGCGGTTCAGTGGGCACTACAGCCAACAATGACAACATAAAATTAAAACCAAAACAATTTCGCTATAGCAAACGAGTAAAATATCCACCTTCTCATAACATACACGACTGCGATCGATTTTTCATTGATTGTCTGACATGATAGATAGATAGATAGTTTATTCATTATATTTGCCAAATGAAGGGATAGACTCACATTCTAACCATGAGTTAAATTTAGCTCGAAGTTAAAGTGCATTGAAAAACCGGCCCTCAGTAACGGTAATTCAATGGCAATTTTGAAAGAATCTGGAAAAACTCCCTTTGAAAAACATTCATTTATGAGTAATGAAAATGAATGAGCTATTATATCAACCAACTCTTTGAGAAAATAATAGTTTAAGTTTAAACCAAAAATACCTGGAGTAAGTAGTCCTTATGACATTACATTTGTCAATTATTCGGTACCCCAGGTCATTCACATCTAGTACAGGAGTTTTATAAACAAGAGCCTTCAGATTACTTCATAAATAGAAATATAGAGGATTCAAATCAGTACTGCGAGCTGGCTAATGTTGAGGTCCTGCACGTCCAATCCAGCGATAGGTGATGTCGAGATGTCGACGAGCAAAAACACTATAATGAGCTGGAACCCCGTCGTGCATAAACCACACGTTGCCTCTTACAAGTACGGGTACTCTTCTAACAAAATGGGTAAATGATCTCGCAAAAAGTCCCTGTAGAATTCACCTGTTAATCTTGCTGTAAAAAAATGGGCCATTTCGGTAGTCACCGATAATTCCTACCCAAACTTTTAGTGAAAATTGTTGCTGAAAATGACTTTCTCTAATAACGTGTGGATTTTCGTCTGTCCAAAAATGGTTATTGTGAAAGTTCATAATAGCATCTCGTGAAAAATTTGTCTCGCCCGTTAATAAAATATTTGTTAAAAAATTATTATTGTGTGCCATCGTATGAATCAGCCACCTGCAAAACATAGATCTTGGATGAAAATCCCGAGGCAGTGGAGCTTGAACCCGCTGTATGTGATAGGGGTATAGGAGGTTTCTTTTTAGAACTTTCCAAACGGTGTTTGGGTTAACTCCATGCTGCAGTGCAATCTTCCTGGTACTATTTGAAGAATATTCTTGTATCGCAACAATATGGTAGTTCAGGCGTTGTTTCCGTTTCTGGTCTTTCATTTTTTCATTAAAACTCCGAGTTTATAATCTTGCATGTAGCGTTCTAAATGTTTTAGTACATGGAATCTCTGTTAGGATATCTGTCCTGGTAAATTCTCCGTGCTTCTTCCGCATTTCCATTTACTTATCCACAAATAAAGTGCATATCAGTCATTTCAGCGTTAGTAAACTTATTCGTGCTAATAACAACTCTGAATGATATGGTCTTCAAAGCAGGTATTCACGATATGCAATATAGTGGCTTCAATTTTTTTCTTCTCGAAAACGAAGCTATATTTGAAGAAAACACAAGATACCAAGAAGTTGTAATTTTAGGTCGGAAAAAATATGTGAAATTATTTAAGAGCGATTGTGATGAAAATTCTACATTTTTTGTTGAGGATATTCCATATGTGTTTTATCGCGTGAACATATCCAGGTATTCAATAAATTCTCTAATTAATCAAATTTGTTATTTCCTTCAACTGGCCGTACCCTTACGAGCAACCCTCAGACGTCTTCTTCGAGAGAATCGTGCGAGGAAACTGTTTTGTAAAAGCTAATATTCACTAATATATCTCGTGAGTACAGGGTGAAATAATAAAAAGGTAGTCGGTAATGGTTGAGTTTTTCAAAGTTTTGTCAAAAATTGCAAACTTGTAATTTTTTTCCTTTAAAAAAATATGTTCATTGATTACATTAGTCTTCATTTCTCATTGAATATATCTCAATTCAAATGGGAAAAATTAGGTTTTTGTCCTGGTTATGATTTATGAACTATATCCTGGATTTAGATTCAAAGATGGCATTTTTCTTCTAAGAATTACCTATCACTTAAGAATAACCTATTACCCGAGGATGACACTGTGTGGCGATACAATTTTAAGAATTAATAATAATAATAATAATAAGCAAAATAGTAGTCATAACTCTCATTATATGAGTTCTCAATTTTCATTAGTATAGGTACTGAGGGTGTCTAGGGACAGACACAAAAAAAGGATAAAATAACGAACAAGATACTTAAATATACAAAAAGTTGTAATCATTCGAAAAATTAAGAACAAAATATGGCGCAGTCGGTAGGATTAAAAAAAATTAATAATGTTTGACTCAAATTTTTGAAGGTCGTCTTAAACCCTCTTATGAATATTATCTCCTACCAAATTTGATCGTTTCGTGTCATTTAATTTTGATACCTTCCTTTCAGTAAATAATATAAAAAATCGAAAAGACATGATAATTTTATTTGCAAGAGGGACACTTGTAATGAATATTTTCAGTCCTCGTGGTTCAACCCCTCAGGAGGGGTAGATGTTACCTTTAGAAACTTGAATGGGGAGGGGGGTCAAGTGGAACATTATTTTAAAGGGTGTTAAATTCTCTTTCCAAATGAAACAGATAATCAATCATTCAAGTGGAAATACGAATCATTCATTGATACTTGGGTTCTTCCTGATTCATACGACCATTCCGTGAACAATGCATAGTTTTCATAAATGTATCCGGTTCCTTGTAGGTATATTTTTAATGTATTTCCCATGTTGGTATTTATTTATTTCATACACAATATAATGCAATGTATTAACAAATTATGTACCTATTCCCTTACATTTCAATTTCAGATTTTAGCATCATTGCTTTAGGAAAAAATCCGACCGGTGATCAATTCTAAGAAGTTGCTTTAGTTTTCAATATCAAAGTATACTTAGTTTAGCATTGCGTTCCGATTAAAATACCATAGATACTTACAGTGTGTATATTTCACATTTGCAAATTTCAATTTTTCTATAGTTGATTTTCAAGAAATTGATTACTTGGTAGATTTTAGTTTAAGCTAATTTTCCTAGTTCTGATTTGAATTTCTGACTTGTAGATACTTTTGACAGATAAGTAATTTAAGAATCTAGTCAAGAAATAACTAAATAGCTTTCTTACTTATGTCTGATCTGTAGAGGAATTTTTGCTTTACCGAATGAATTCAACAGTTTCCCAAAATTACTATTCTGCTTCTGTATGTTGTATATCCAAGACTTGAAACTGAGCAAGGCAGTTTTATTCAGTCGGCTGTAAATTTCTATGAAAACCAGTTAATATTTTCACGTAAGTAAACAATATCAATTATGATAATAACAGATAAAACTTCGAATTAAGCCTCAAAAAACTGAAATGTATACAGTTATGTTTTATTAAATATTTTCATACTTTCACCATTATGCACTTTTTTATAGTATATAGTACGGGAAAGATATTTGGAACCTTGATATGATGGAGAATTGCTGAAAAAAGGGTCAGCATTGTTACGGGTCTGGTATTCTCCAGACTCCTCTAAAAGTAAACAAAACAAAAATTTACGAAAGCTAACCTATACACAATATCACCATTCAAGATAATCTTTATTATCTCAGATATATCGGTTGTATCTTGGTAACTTTGCTATAGAAAACCTTTCTTTGGAAGATTGCTAAATTTTCCAACAGTCACAACCTGTTACTCATTGACTGCTTTCACTGGAGACAAGTGAAAGAGGCGAACATTCTTTAAGGAAAGGAAGAAACTATATAAAAAAGGTTCTTTTTTTTGTTTGGTCCAGATCATGTTCAGAGCGTGTTTCAAATTAAAAATTGCTTTGTCTCAGGAGAATTATTTAATTATCAAAGTAGGTTGGGACTTTTTTTTGAAACAGAAAAACAAATAATTAATCTTGAAGTATCGTTTGTCGAAGGACGTGTAGTTTACCAATCAACTATTGCATCTGCGCTTTTGCTGGATGTCTTTTCTGCTTTGATCTACGCTTGGTAGCTACGTAGGTATGTTGAAGACGAAGTAACTGTGAACCCTACTGAAAAATAGACCTCACTGTTTGCGAAGTAACTAAATTCTGTTCATAGTGTTTTGTTTTCTTCTCCTTTGCCTTAGAAAATATCAACTCAATCCTGTGAACCGGTGGAATGCTTACTAAAGGTATTTGATAAAGTCTTCATACAATATTTATAGCTATTATCATATAGTTTTGGGAATTTTGACAAGGTAAACCATAAATGATTATGGACCATAATCATATTTTATTTTCCAATTGTCAATCTGTTAACTAATACTCTCCAGAGAAGAATAAATACAGAGTATCTCTATCTATTCTTCTATGGGGACCTTTATTTCTTCTTAACGTTATTTTCCGTTTTGAGTAGCTACAGCTACTGGAACCATACACCCTTCTTCTATTCCCCATATGTTCTTGATAGGAAACACGCATGATTTTATTTTTTGGGTTTTCTGCAACAAGTTGGATCTCAAAAATTACATTCAGTGAAAATAATTCCTTAACTCCAATTTTTTTTCGAAATTACAAGGTTTGAAATTGCTCTTCGATTTAAAGACACTTTGACCTTGAAGTCCAAGAACTTCCCCCAAACACTAGCGCTGCTTGTGTTTTATTTAAAGAGTATTGAGTTATTTTTACAGTTTTTGACAAATATTTTACTAGGGTCACTGAATCCTAGAAGGCTTTGGCCTTCTTACGGGTATGGCCAATGGGTGGAGTCTAATAGTTCCAATCTCTTTAAATAGTTCGAATGTTCCAAATAACCCACAAAAGCGCCAATTAGGAAACAAGGGTTATAAGAGAGAGAGAGAGAACCGATACTTGTGAAAAAAAATTGGGTTATGTTATTTTTGTAAGTCAGAATGTCAAATAAGTAAATTATGGATATCATGTTTAATTTCAATGGATACATATCAATTCAAATTTTTTTTATGGATTGAAATTGTCAGGTGTACAATTGACTCGAATTTCAAAAAAGCGTCGACACGGCCCCGATATTCTGTGTCCCGACCACCAGCCATTATGGAACATGGAGATTCAGCCGTCGACCATCTCTGCTGCAGACACAAGAGTTTCTTTTAGAAGGGCAAAACCTAGTGTTGTTTTCAGAATGATGTGTAAAAGTTGCCAATGATTGATTAAATATATCCACAGAGGTACAAACCCTTTATAAAAACACTGAAACTTCTCCATTAATGGGTTCATTATTCAAAATTAGAGATTACTGTTCTCCCAAATACTTCTTAGTCACAATATATACCTACCATTGTTTGATCAATACAAATTTTCAAAATTGGGTATCAATTTGAGGTACTGCTAATAATTCAAAAACCAAATATCAATTATCGAATCACACGTGTCAAATATATTTGCTGAATGCCTCTCAGATGAAATCAAGCTTTAGCAAAAAACTTAGGGCAAAAATTAATACCTAGACATATAGGTACTACAAAACATCCAAAAAATATTGACATGATTGAAATACTGCATTTCTGACACACCCATTTACAATCTTACATTTTTGTACATTCTCATTTGTATGATTATAAAAATTCCTTTTTCTACAAATGTCAAAAAATGACAAGGTTCGCGCATTGACAACAGTATGCGAAGTGGCACTTTTTTTCATTTTCATTCGTTACTATGACACCGTGCTCGAAGTAATGTGCGAAATATATTTCGCACACTGCATGTAAACTATATGGGATTTTCATATTATAACCTATATGGTCCTCAACTCCTCAATCAAGCAAAAAACAAGAAATCGTTTATTTATTAATGTAGAACAATAATTAAAGCTTTCAAATTGTGAGAGATATTTTTCTGGCTTTATTTGCTTCACACCACTCTTTAAATTGCTGATATGCATTTTCATACTGCCGCCACGATTTCTCCGGTAAAAGGTTGGAAATTACGGAATTGGCCGCATCTATCAAGTTAGGTGGGGTACTGCTTAGTTCATCGTCGCTCGAAATTTCCATTCTTTTACAATAATAAATATCACGCACGAAATTGACGCGAATAAAAAGTCACTCCAAAATAATTATCAAGAACTGTCACTTTGAAATAATTGTCAACAAATGCCATTTTATTTCCATAGTTACAATAATTACTTGATTTGGAAAAATTATTTAAGCCAGTTCAATACTATTTTTCATAGTTATTACTTATTTTAGAACAATATTTTTGACGTTTGTAGAAAAAGTTTTGTTTGCATCTCATGCGCGAAATACTTTGGTAATCTCGACAATTTTTTTTAACTCGGCTGCGCCTCGTTAAAAAAATTCAGTTCTCGATCACCAAAGTAGCATTTCGCGCACTAGATACAAAAATAACTATTATATACCTAATGAATTCTTTTTTTTTGTATTCCTAACATAAATAATGACTTTACCATTACCATTGCCAAAAAATAATCTTGTTAAAGAATCCATTATCTATAACGGGCTAAAAATTTACAATTATTTACCACCACGAGTAAGGGAAATTGAAGCATTTGGATTATTTAAAAAAAAAAGTTAAAGAATTGCTATATACTCACCCCTTCTACAATATGGAAGAATATTTTAGTTGTGAAACTTAAATATGTCCCTTCTTTTTGAAACGACTGGTATGTTTGCATGTGTTGGACTTCTTATTTATTCTATGTATACAAATTTTAATATGTCTTTAGTACCAGTATTTTATTGTATTTTGTATTTTAAATTTTTTTATTTAATGTTCCATTATTAATATTGTTCTTCATCTTTGAATTTGCGATACATGACTTTGTCGATAAGATTGTTTATCTTGTGACAATAAAGCATAATTTGATTTGATTTGAATAAGAAGTTTCTTGAGATAGTGAATTATGACCTCTATATGGTATGGTTGAAACAAGAAAATATAGCCACTCACTTCAATAAAACAGCTGTTCTAAAGAGATTACCAATATACTAACATTATTATGGTCTAACCAATTTTCTCAAGATAAACGTCAATATAGAATTTTTAAACTTGTTCAAAAGAAAAGGTTCCATTTTTGCAATTTACAACTTTTCCATTCTATGTGCTTATTAGAATTGGCCACTTTTTTCCATGACCATTTTTGGGTCTTTTGTTCCTGAATGAATCTGAAAATTGATAAAATGGGTTGATAATCTGAACAATTCAGAACAAATTTGTCAGTCCTAGACTCCTGTGAACACGAAAATTGTTATACTTATACTGCACACACTTTATTGATCCCAAGAAACGTTTCAGTTTAGAGAGGGATTACATTTTTACATAAATTGTTCAACAGCAATACATATGAAATAAAAATTGATGAAGAAATCAAACAATTATTAGAAAAGGAATGATGAGAATGATTTGTGAAATGATAAATAAGTCATATCAAAGGAAAAACAGTCAAAAGTGAAACATTGTTATATTATATAGGAATTGAAATCATCTGTTAAGTATACATTTCTTAAGTTCATTTTTTAATTTAGTTGTGGTCCTGATTTCTGTCACAAGTTATTCAATATTGTATTGATAACCATTTCTTTCTCAAGGTTTCCTGTTTCAATCCTGAAAAAAAAATTTGAATGAAAATATCTGTATTTGTCTTTAGTGAGGAAAATGGGAAAAATGTATACTTCAATCTACTAATTAACAAGTTATAAACAAAATGATCTTGAACTCACCTCTGAGTATACAATATAATTTACGACTTTTGTCGGTATTCTTGCAGGTTTTCACTGCACAATAGGTACTTCACTTTCAGAAGAAATTCAGAAGAAAGGAATATTTGTATCAGTAAAAAAAGTAATCAACATATTCCTAAGTTGGATCAGTGACAGCAGGGCTCATCAGAAGATTTTGGTTGGGACAATCTGCTTTCTTTACTGTGAATCTGCTAAAACTATTTTAGAAAATATTTCCAATGAGTCAATCTACTAATTAACAAGTTATAAACAAAATGATCTTGAACTCACCTCTGAGTATACAATATAATTTACGACTTTTGTAGGTATTGCAGGTTTTCACTGCACAATAGGTACTTCACTTTCAGAAGAAAGGAATATTTGTATCAGTAAAAAGAGTAATCAACATATTCACAAGTTGGATCAGTGACAGCAGGGCTCATCAGAAGATTTTGGTTGGGACAATCTGCTTTTTTTACAGTGAATCTGCTAAAACTATTTTAGAAAACATTTCCAATGAGTCAATGACGGCAATATGTTTGAGGAACGTCCCCTAATATTCTGTTCATTCAATAATTAATAAAATCCCAAAAAGAAAGTGTTTCATAAATCTTTTTACTTTTCTGTTCAAATTGACAAATTGACAAAAAAACTTAATGTCATAAACAACCTCTCTTGGCAACAAAAATGAAAGTTATAGAACGGAGCGCATCTCCGATCCAGTCTGCGTAAATCGGAATGTAGCAGTAGAGTTCCGTGCACATACGCAACACAGTGGCGTAGAGTTTTTGAAGTAAACAGACGGCAATGACATAAAAATTGACTTTTGACATGTGTCACTGGTTCAAACACCGGATCTACCCGGCCATACCCGTAAGAAGGCCAAAGCCTTCTAGGATTCAGTGACTCTATATTTTACAGCCTTTAAGAGCCCTCTAACGGCGAAAGTTCGAACTGTGTGAAGTAACGATGCATACATCCGTCAGAGTCGCTAGGAGTACGTTTTCAAATGGGATGAAAAAAGTAGCATTTTCTATTACGAATTAAAAAAAGGAATCATTCCCCATTCCCTTCATCTATATGTTCAATTATTTAATTTGTGACGTTACTAAATCTAATAAAAATTAAAAAAGTGTTGTGTACCAAATAATTGAAGAATTCGTTAAATTTTAAAATATTTAAAAAAAATCCACTATAAAAAATATACTACCGAATGAGCAGGAAGTTTGAGATGTATATCCGATTATTTTGAAAATCGTGCCAGTAGTTTTACACCAAAAATTTGGTGGTGTCATCATTGCCTCTATTGGTGTTAACTAGTAACGCAAACTCTTTAGATTATTTTGTGATTTATTTGTCAAATAAGAGACTTTTTTCACACAAAATAAAAGACGCAAACGCCGGCCTATACTACTTTTTATAAGATAGCTCGTAAATAAAAACACCTGTTTTTGCCCCAGCAAATAGCAAAACCGCTTTGTGGAATTTTTTAAAGAAGAAATAGTGAAAAAATTACAACTTTTTTTGTTTTTTTGCGAATGCCCCAAAAAGTATTGGAGGAATCGTTTTACAATCAATAGAACTTTTAGTTCTCTCAAACGAAAGTGACAGAGAAGGTGCTGCAATACGAACTAAATTTTGCTCCTTGTACACTCTTAAGGGTAAATCATTCTAAATGCACCGATTTAAGGGAAATCGTCTTATTTAGATTGCGTGGACGGCATTTAGAAGTAGAGATCAATATCTACAATTGGTATATTTTGGATTTTCACCTGAGATGTGGGAAATGTGTTGAAAATGACACTGGAAGTTACTCTAAATGCTTCAAAGTGCACCCGAAGACGTCCGAGTTAACTTCAGTGCAACTTCGGGTGACTTCGGACGCACTTTGAAGCGTTTTGATCAACTTTCAGAGATATTTTCTTTCAACACATTTTCCACCCCTCAGGTGAATACCCAAAATATACAAATTGTAGATATTGACCTCTACTTTCAGATGCTTTTCACAGAATTTGAATCCGACGATTTCCCTTAAATCTGCGCATCTTCCAAGACGTGCCCTTAAATTGTTTATGACACGATTGTGCAAAAACTACACATCGGACAGAAAACATCTTGCGCACAGTTGAACCACATATTATTGCTAACAAACAGTCGTTACCGACCGATGATGAACCCTTTACTCCCATAAACACCTACTGCGTAGGCTTATTATGGCAAATACCTGTCAGAAAACAACTACTCCCCTGGCTAAGACCACGACGGTTATTGAATTAAATCTAACAGCTACTTGTGCAACGTTCCTCAAAGCATCAGAGGACGCAATAGCAAGTGCCCTCTATGACCAACCAGCAGAATTATGTTTTGATGTGGACAGGGTGACCACCTGCAGACTAGTTTCGAGGTTGTTGCCTCTCATCAGTGCAAGGGCAGGTCCACACAGACAGCACTGAAGCCATCTGTTCCCCGTCCAAACCAATACACACTCCGCTGATTAGTCAATTCTGGTTCACGAGATGGAAGCAGTTTCTAGGCCGCTCCACCTAGTGAGCAGAGGAAGAACACTTCGAATCTCCGGGTTAAGAGATTTAATCGAAGAAAACAGAAGTCTTTGGGAGATCGTTTGCTAACGAACAGTCGTTACCGACCGATGATGAACCCTTTACTCCCATAAACAACTACTCCCCTGGCTAAGACCACGACGGGTATTGAATTAAATCTAACAGCTACTTGTGCAAAGTTCCAAATCCCCTGTCCCCCCCTGTCCAAATCAAAACATAATTCTGCTGGTTGGTCATAGAGGGCACTTGCAATTGCGTCCTCTGATGCTTTGAGGAACGTTGCACAAGTAGCTGTTAGATTTAATTCAATACCCGTCGTGGTCTTAGCCAGGGGAGTAGTTGTTTTCTGACAGGTACTTGCCATAATAAGCCTACGCAGTAGGTGTTTATGGGAGTAAAGGGTTCATCATCTGTCGGTAACGACTGTTCGTTAGCAAACGATCTCCCAAAGATTTCTGTTTTCTTCGATTAAATCTCTTAACCCGGAGATTCGGAGTGTTCTTCCTCTGCTCACTAGGTGGAGCGGCCTAGAAACTGCTTCCATCTCGTGAACCAGAATTGACTAACCAGCGGAGTGTGTATTGGTTTGGACGGGGAACGCTTCAGTGCTGTCTGTGTGGACCTGCCCTTGCACTGATGAGAGGCAACAACCTCGAAACTAGTCTGCAGGTGGTCACCCTGTCCAAATCAAAACATAATTCTGCTGGTTGGTCATAGAGGGCACTTGCAATTGCGTCCTCTGATGCTTTGAGGAACGTTGCACAAGTAGCTGTTAGATTTAATTCAATACCCGTCGTGGTCTTAGCCAGGGGAGTAGTTGTTTTCTGACAGGTACTTGCCATAATAAGCCTACGCAGTAGGTGTTTATGGGAGTAAAGGGTTCATCATCGGTCGGTAACGACTGTACGTTAGCAAACGATCTCACCAAAGATTTCTGCTTTCTTCCACATATTATTGTCTATCAGTTTCAGCAAAATTGTTTGTCCAGCTTCAGATTTATAAAAATTGTAAATTTTTGAAAAATGGTCTCTTTTTCAAGGTTTTCCCGGATTTTCTTAGTGGAAAATGCACCGATCCATTTTGTAGGTCTCATAAATCTCTACAAAAGTTTCAATGACTGTAAAACGATTCCTTCAATAATCTTTCAGAATTTTTTTTACTATTGCTTGTTTACAAAATTTCACACAGCGATTTTGTTGGGGCTAAGATTGGGGTTTTCATTAAACGAACTATCTTTTAAAAATTAGTATAGACCAGGGTCTCTCAAACTTTCGGCTCCACGAACCCCTGTTGAAGTTTCCAGGTGACAGCGAACCCCTTAACCTAACTAACTAATCAAATCTCCCATCCCCCCAAAGGAAATAATAAAATTGACTGTTGGAGATAATAAGGTTTTCATTTCAATAAAAGGTAACAAAGAAAGTGTCAAAAGAAATATCTTTTTAATAATAATGTGATGGGTGTGCTTGTTTCGTGTCGTAAATAGAGTCAATTTTAGGAGTAATTTTGGACAGTTTTAACCTCAATTCTGACTCGGTATCAAGTCGATTTCTGTATTTAGTTTTTATCATGATCAGGTATGAAAACCAACTCTCACATAAGTATGTTTTAGCAAAGGGTAAAAGGAAATTCACCGCTTTGCGTGAGAGTTCGGGATACTCTTCCTGTCTAGATGCCCAAAAATCTATCAAAGACATCCTTTTTAAATCAGCTTGAAGAGTTTCATCTACAGACATTTCTCATAATGACTCCTGTTGCTCAATACTCAAACTAGAATTATGCTCTCGTTCTGCCTGCCAGTTATCAAGCCACCATTACGTAAATCTTGTCGCGAACCCCTGCTGTCGAATGGCGATCCCCTAGGGGTTCGCGTACCACACTTTGAGAAACCCTGGTATACATTTGCGTCTTTTATTTTGTGGGGAAAAAACCTCTATAGGTTGGTCTATAATTCAATCATTGCTATTGCGATATTTGAATTCGTCTGGCGAATCTAAAAACACTTCATTTGAAGAAGCTTCAACGTTGTCTGAAATGGTAAATTATGTATAAATAATGCAGTGGCTCGAACCCATTTCGCCAGTATTTCGGCGATTCAGTATTGGACGAACCAGGCGTAAAATTAATGGAGCGCTATATACGAGGCTATTTAAGTAAATTATTGCAATCAATAAACTCCGTGAACCCGGCGATTAAATTGATTTAAATTCACGTCGAGTTGGGCGATGTAGAAAAAGCCTGTACGCAGAGTTAAATCGCTAACTATTCTTCGGAGAAAACGCGATCTTTTCATGTTTTTTTCCGAGCCCTCGCAAATCGATTGATGGCGTCGAATCGAACACCAAAATTGATTAATAGGCTAGAGAAGATTCACTTGTATAACCGAATTTGAGCGCTGTAATTTTTTTCAATCATTGTATTATTCATTGCGTTTTTGTACAGGGTGGAAGTTGCAAGTGCTCGCATTTCTGACACCGAACAATATTTGGAATACATGCAACAAAATTATAATAATAGTAGGTATCCTTACAACCGGCATAAAAAAGAACTGAGGCATCTAAGACTAAGACCCAATAAAGCCCTCGCTTAAATGCACTTATCAGAAAGAATTCGACAAGCGCTACTTAAAGTACCAAATGAAGATACGTTTGAAAGAAAAGTTAAAAAAAAACATTTACTATGTTGTAGTTTTACGACCTTTGTTAGGACGACTGATTTTGTTTTCTTTTTTTGGGATTTGAGGTCTTGAAATAAAGATAACTCTATTTCATCAAGACCAACGTTTCGTCAATTTATTTTGACATCTTCAGGACACTGTAAGATACAAAATGGGGTGTTTTTTTTATTAATAAAACGATAGAAAAAACGAATAATACACTAATCAATTTGCTTCTACCCCTCTTCCAGAAACAGCAACTGAACTATGTTTAGGTAACAGATAAAACTTAAGAATTAATTAGTATTTTTACTTACAAAAATATGAGTTTTCCGTGCAATATGTATACCCTAAGATCGTATTATTATTAGGTCTGAATAACGTGCATCAGATAGAATGGTTCGATGTAAAAACAGAACTTGGTTTTGGGTTTAAAAACAAACAATACACTTTATAATACACGTTAAAATTTGAAAAAAATGGTGATTTATTTGGGCGTATGCCAAAGTGGAACTAATAAATTAGCAGAATGTACAATTGAAGAGAATTAAAAAAAAATAAAAACAAAATACAAAACAATGTATAATATTTATATAAAAAGAAAGTAACAGTGTTTGGTTTTTATTCTCGTTATTAGATTGAAGTAGGCACTGTTTAAGTTCTCCGGGTTTTTCCTGAAGTTGACTTTATTGTATTTCATTATATTAATCATATCAGAGAAAGGCCAATTCACTGGGAAATAGGCTTTCGGAAAATTTGCTCGAATTTTTTATATATTGTAGAACTCGTGATGCTGATCAAATGTCTCCTTTGCGCCAAAGCTCTAAATTCAATGGTTTTTATTATACAGGGTGCTGAAGTTGACTTTTCCAAAATTTCTATGAAGGATAATATGAAGGATAATAATTCCTGCACCCACGATCTACAGAGCGAGTCCAAAGCTAGCAAGTTCATTAATGATTTCTAAAAAATTGAGCGGTGGAATTTCATTTATTTCCAGATCTTTCCAAGAAATATCAAATCCAATTGATGATGTTGGCATCTCTTGATTCAGACTGGTATTTAAATATACATGATGTTCTATTTCTCATGAAGCCGCATCTGTTTTGCTTTTTAATATATCCAAATACATGGAATTCAGGATAACTCGAACTTCAAATACACAAAATATATGGGGTGTATAAAAAATAGTAACTGCCAGATTCATCACTAAAAATAGGGGGGTGGAATAAGAACTTTTAGGAGAAAACAAATTCAAGTAAAATGTATCAGTAGGCCTTTTGGGAGCTATCAGGATTTTGTTTGGTGATTTGAATGTTGATCAATTGGCTAACGACAAACTTACAACTGAGTGGGAAAATGCCAATACTGGCAAACACTAGGCTCTCTAGCTCCGTATGGAGGATTATTAAAAAAGAGATATTCTTTGAATCTATATGGGACTGTTCCAACCTGTTTCTGTCTGAAAATAAATATTTTTTAAAATTAACAACCAGTTTACTTTTCTGTCATTGAAATTGCCTCTTCGTTCCCTACTCGACACTAATTTTTTCCATCTATAATGCGCTGGTGCCAAGTTATGAATTTTTTCGAAAATATTTCGAGTGATGCAGGCTCAAAGATCTGAATTTTGTCTGAAGTGACAATAGCGTGTATCGCTCTGATCATCATGAATGCTCATATAGGGTGCTTCAAATGTTACTTCCATTTTCGTCCACTTCGATTAAAGTTTATACGATTTTTTTAAATGGAACATCCTGTATATTAGTTTGACTTCGTATTCTACATGGAGTTACCTATCTGAGGAAACCATATGTTATTCCTAACATCTCTACGATTATTTTTGTTTATCAAATTATTTGAACAAAATTAAAGAAATATAAATATAAAATCGCATATACTTAAATCGAAATGAACGAAAATGAAAGTAACATTTGAAGTACCCTGTATATACATGATGATCAGAGCATAGACGCTACTTTGGTGATCTCTACGTCACTTCACCAGGCAGATCTTTGAAGAAACAGCCTAATTACAGTTATTTCATTCAGAGCCAGCATCACTTCCTATTTTTTAGAAAAAATTGATAACTTGGCACCGACCCAAAGTGGCCGAAAAACGTATTTTTCTTAAGTTTATATGATGATGTTTCGACCTTCTTATTCATGTTGAAAAGAAGTTATTGGGGTTAGGTTTCTTATAGAAAAACTAGTATTTCTCAGTTAATCAACGTTTCGGCGATATATTTCGCCATCCTCCTGGCTCTAAAATATAAAATTAATTATGGAAAATTACAAAAGAAAAATTGCACAGAAAAAACAATTTTTATATAAATAAAAACGTGTAGGTACTCAATTTCATTTTTTAATTTTATAAATATCGTTTTTTCTGTGCAATTTTTTTTGTAATACTCCATAATTTCATATTTCAGGGCCATAATTTTATATTTTAGAGTCCTGAGGATGACGAAATATCTTGTCTAATGGCTAACTGAGAAAGTGGTTTTTCTATAAGAGACCTAACCTCAACAATTTCTTTTTAAGTTTTTTTAACTGAATTTTGTTTCAAATTATTCGCAATAAAATGCTCTTTTTTCTTAACTCGACGATTCATCAGATTGCCAGCAAAAAAATTGTTATACAAATTGAAAACTTAAATTTTACTCAGTAGATACATTTTGACGGAAAACAGTAGATAACGTTGTATTTTTCTTCAAATGATTTTAACGTTTTCATAGCTCTTTAGATTAAAATATTTATTTTTAATAAAAATAAATTTTGGTTGTATTCACAATGTCATAATATGGAGACAAAAGAAGTGAAAATATACCAGGTGCTCACATTAAAATCGATAGTTTACATCTCTTCCGGTGAAACCGTTTACACCCAGTATATGTATGACCATTCAAAAAGAGATAGAAGGGTTATTCAGCGTCTAAACGAATATTCGTCACCGTTAATATGCTGTCCTCACAAAAATGTATGGGTCTACCCCGATTATTCGGAAGAATATCGATTTTGTTAGAACAACGCGAAGTTTCAAGGCCTTTCGTAAAATTCTGAAAGCCAGCCATCAGGTATTTTGAGGATCGTTGCTTTCTTATTACGGATTCTATTTCTTCGAATTCAGAAACCAGCATATAGATGTGAATATGAATGAATCACTATTTTTTCTGGCATTAACTTCCATTTTCAGAACCAAATATGAATGTCATTCACACATGTTCAGCAGTTCTACAGAATTTACTCAAAAGTATGTACCAGACGATTTTTTTTTATTTAAAAAAAATCCACATTTGTTAAATTGCAAAATACTACGAAGTTAATATACTACGTTTTGAAAATTTTGAAAACTGAGTAAAAGGATTAAAATAATTGTACATATTTCTGCTGAAAATTTGTGATTGTGAATTTTTAATAGAGAGATATTGCAATACCCGATAAGGTCAGGCAGTAATAAAGTCGACGTTGAAAAGGGAAACATTCTCAATTGAAAATCGAAAAACAGGACTCCTCTGAAAATGCTGAAAATGGAAAAAACCAACGATGAAAATGAAGCTATGTTTGTAATATCTAACAGAAAACAACTACTTCCCCGGCTAAGGCCACACTGGACATTGAACTACATCTGATAGATACTGTGAAAAGAACCTAACTCGAATTATTATTTTTATATTCTTTTTTTACAAGTTACAAAATACACTAGGATAGCATTTTCAGAAATGACGCAAGCCGATAATTTTGATATTTCTGGCAGTGTACAAGACATATCTTCTAAAAATCTCATTCACTATTAGACATTTCTCTAATGATACTAGAGATAAGAATGATACTATTGTATACGTTCAGTTCGAACTCTGGATTGACTAGATTGTGAACTCTTACACATCATTTAATAAAATATAGTCACAATCTAAAGCATTGATTCACATTCTAATCCACTGGTAGATTCTTCCGCACTTGAAAAGGACCTATAAAGCGTGTTCCGTTTCATGCATTCATCGCATCACTGTTGCAGACATAATCAAGCGTTCCGTTTCAACTAACATTGACGTTGGTGGGTTGAATCGGAACGATTTTTGCTTGCGTGGTGCATGCCGTTTCCCGAAGATGTTGACATTTATCACTTTATCAGTTAACCAAATTCTTATGTAACAAAAACAAATCTGTTAATCTAGTAAATAAATTAATATGGGTCGAACGAAAGTGTTAATGGCAAGAGTAGAAGGCGAGCTTTGTGAAAATGAGATTAGCTCAGATTCTGATACAAGTGATAGTTATGAGGATAATATCGTCTGTCCCACGCCAAAACCGCGAATATGCTAATTCCAGGGTTCTGACTTCAATATGTAAAATACTAATTTTCTACCAAAATTTTCAATGCCAAACTCACGAAAGTGCTATCAGGTTGTCTACTGTGAACGAGAGTGAATTCGCGAATGTGAAAACTTACCTAGGTTTTCAAAGCAAGAAGCACGAATATTCTTAAAACTCTTCTCATTCGAAATGCCAAATTGCACATTCGTGGTTTTGGAATGAGACCGCGACGAATGATGTTAAATGAATTGACGATTTTTTCTTCCATTGTACGGTAAATCAAGTAAATGTGATAATGCACGATATTTGACACTTCATCAAAAAATATCAAATTCAAACCACAGAAAACACACACATTTAAACTTTTAATTAGTTTTCTGACGTTTCTGTTTGAACGTGAAAGCACAAACAAGAAACTCTTTGTTTTGACTTTTGAGTTTGACAGATCTAACTTGGATCGCATTGATCGCTGCTAGACGAACGTGCAGTAGTTCATGCACTTTCGATGTATCAAGGCCAAAGAGGGGAATATAAAAGTGGGCGTGTCAATGCGCTCCCAATGTAGGAAACGGAACGGTCATATGCGCATTATGTCCTCAATGCATGAAACGGAACACACTATTGGCCCTAAATAACTCACAAACCAACTGACAGTATACCTACTGATACAGTGACAAGTAAATGATAAATTGTCCAAGGACGCCGCACGAAAATATTGGGAAATTTACTATATGTCAAATTGGTTGAAATTGTATTTTGTTATAGCGGGGTGGGGCGTTAGAAAAATGCTTGAATTTAACTGATTTTGTATGTGTTGATTCTGAGATAAAAGCTGTCAAAGTTCATAAAAACGTCGTACCTACTTGGATAGGATTGACAAAAAAAATACTGTTTTGTTTGTCGAAATAATACAAATTCAGTTTTCAGGATTTTTTGTCTAGCCCTATTCCAGAACCAACAAGTTATATTTTGGTAAGACATCATAGTTTCAGTCTAAGCGATAAATACGTGTTTTGTTTCTTGATGACTCTCTATTTTTGAAATATGAATTTTTTAAATTTTAAATTATACCCCTACACAGAAACTAATTGACAGGTCGGTTTTTTAATCATATAAAATAATTGAATGCTACTGCTGATTGAATAAAAGATATGGTAGATTTCTGATGAAGTCAATTATCTTATATACCTTTCATTTGGTTACATTTTTTAAGACTATTTACCATCTTTAAAATGTATATTTTAGAAACGCAACATACAAAGTTGACAAATCTTTCATATACAGTGTGTCCCACTTTGAGCAGCCACACCCTCATATTTCGTTGAGCATGAAATAATTCGAAATTTTCTTTGACTCAAGTTGTAGTACTCGGAAATACCTACCTTTATGTTTACGGAACCTTTGTATATCCATTTTCCACGGTTAACTACGACCAAATGAAAAGTGAAAAATTGGGAAAAACATACTAGGCATTTTTTATCGCAAAAATAACACCAGATTCTGTTTCAGAACACCTTAAAACCCCCAAATCTCAATGCTTGAATCATTTGAATATACAGGGTATCATCTGTAGCTGGTAGCATTATCAACTCTAATCCATAAATAATGCTTGGAAAATTTCCAAAATGTCTTCTCTTGTCACAGAATTCCCAAAAATATTTAATTAATACTTTGAAAACTAGCCAAATATCACTTTTCCAAGGCTAACTCTGATCAGAATGAATGAAACCCTTTATATTCAAATGATTCAAGCATTGAGATTTGGGGGTTTTAAGATGTTCTGAAACAGAATCTGGTGTTATTTTTGCGATAAAAAAAATGCCTAGTATATTTTTCCCAATTTTTCACTTTTCATTTGGTCGTAGTTAGCCGTGGAAAATGGATATACAAAGGTTACGTAAACATAAAGGTAGGTATTTCCGAGTACTACAACTTGAGTCAAAGAAAATTTCGAATTATTTCATGCTCAACGAAATATGGTGGTGTGGCTGCTCAAAGTGGGACACACTGTATAATGGTCAACATTCTCAGGATAGTGTGATGAAAATGAGGTCCAAATTGACAGTTTTTGAGATATTCAATAATAACATTGTAAATGACTCAAAAAAAAACTATCGCACTCTTTATATAATGAGAGGTAATATTGAAGAGTTCAATTTAGAAAAAATCAACAGTAGCAATAAATTTTTTTTGTATTAAAAAACTACCTGTCAATTGTTTTCAGTGTGTAAAGGTCAGTCATCAAGAAACAAAACACGTTTTTATTGCTTGAAATAGACTGAAACTATGTTGTCTTACCAAAATATAACTTGATGGTTTTGGAATAGTGCTAGAAAAAATCCCGAAAAATGATTTTTTGACTATACATACTCCCTAATTATCATCAATAAGATTATATTTGGACATGTTTCGAGAAGTAACTCGAAATTAGTGTTAAACTCGAAATAACTCGAAATTAAGCTCAAATTATATTACTATTGCTATATGTTTCAAATGTTGAGCAGTATGCAAGATTAGCTATGTCATTTTGTGAACTGAAATTGTAAACGTAGGTGCTTACTGTTTTTCTGGGTTTGCAATTAAATAATGCCTTTTGAACAATCATTTAGTACACTGTGGATTGAAAAATTGAAAGACATTTCGAAAGTTGGTAGTAAACAGAATTTTTGAAAACTATGCATTGTAATCTCCTAGTCGCATCCCCATATCCCTTTTGCCACTAGTCCCAAAAAATGTCATTCGTCATTCTGTACTAATCAACGTCTTTAAAGTAGACATTTTTGTATAACGATGTGGATTAGTACGAATGGGGTCTGAGGTTAGTATACTATGATTTAGGTGGAGTCATTTATGATTGATCAGGAGTTCGAGGACGATCCCCAGGTAGAAGCAGCCAAATTCCTCCTCAACCCAGACGAAGACAGAGCGGTAGACCCCGAGACACAAGCGAGGCTCGAACAACTGCTTCAAGCAGCTGGTGAGTTGACAAATCAGATTTTTTTTATTGAATTATAATTTTTGGGTCTAAAAACTGAATGCTAACTTGTCTGTCTTGAAATTATCTGTATTTCTTATCAAGTCTCCTTTGTTATCGTATCCAGACAAAAAAAAAAGACTTCTGACCTTTCTAGTCTCGTCTAGTTTCAGTCACACTCATAAAATATATGAAAACATCTCCGCAGCCGTTTGACACAATTCCTTAATCATTATCAAAAGTTATTTTTCCCACATTAATGCATTTTCTGTTGATGTGACCATAATGAGAAAAAATGTTCAGAAAACTGGCTAAGACGCTATATTTTCAAAGCCGCTGCGTACTTTACTATCAAATAGTGAGTCTAAAACCCAGAAGATGAATAATTTCTGCAGTGAGTAGGTATTTAGACTTTTTCATCTATTCGTGCATGGATGCAAGGACACACTGTATATTGATAAATAAATGTTGAACTAAGAAGTAAAGAAAACACCAACGAGTGAAATATGTACGTTTTTGCATATAAAATACTTAACACATGATCAACAAAGTCTCAATATAAAAATTATAGTTATATATATTTTTTATTATACAGGGTGTTTCTAAATTCAATACAAATATTTCAAGGGCGTATTCCTGGGGTCAAAACAAGACTTTTTTTTCCACAAACATGTGTCCGAAAATTCACCCCCTCCAAGCTACAGACATCGCAAGTTGTCATAATAAAATCGGAAATTTTGAATTTTGAAGAGGTGAATGAGGGTTGCCTATAGTTTGTATGGCCAAAATTTTCTATTTACGCCAAAACATTCAAATTCAAATATCACCATTGTGTTGTACATGAAATAACCTAAAATTTTGGCCTCTTGCATTTTTTGAATCAGCTAATAGTTTTCTAGAAAATCGCTAGTACCTAAATGAAAGGGGAATAAGTAACAAACTAAAATACTTAGTGGGCTATGAGTTTTTAATTTGTTTCCCATTCTGACGCTTTTGACTTTTAAAATGCAACATAGCACTTTGATTTACTTGCTAGTTTGACCTTTGTTGAACGGTAGAATTACTCTTTTTTTCAAGCAACTTCATACAAGAGATGCTCTATGTGAAACACTGTGAGTTCTTTCGATAATCATCGACAACAACATATCTCCTTATTTTTCAGATAATCATTTAAGGAGAGAAAGGTAACATGTTTTTCTGAAAGAAAAAATACATACTTCAAAATTAACAGCCTAGGAGGACTGATATAACTGCATTTCGAAAACGAGATGCAAGTGATGCTTTTCTTTGAGATATATACAATATACAATTTAATATGTTGAATAAAGTTTGAATTTTCAATTGATAAACATGAATCCAATGACTTTCCTGATTCAGTTTTGATCAATAAAACTAGTTTAGTAATAAAAAAGGTGTACTCGCTTTCTTTTAAGTGCGAAAGTATTTGGGACTGTCATTTTCTGTCCTTCAGGTAATACGTTTTTTTTTAAACGAGGTCTACGTTTTCCTAGAGTTGATGGAATGGGTTTATTCAAGTTTCTTATAGGGATCGACCGATATAGAAATTTTAGCCGATACCGATAATCGGCCGATACCGATATTTCAAATACCGATATATCGGTCTATCGGCTGTTCATTTTTTTTCCATCGTTGTTCGTACAGTTGTACTAACATAGCTGAAACCGTAAAAACATGTACGTCCATAATTCGCATTCGTCGTAATATATCCAGTGATAAGGCACTCAATATGTTCACTGCAACTGCTTGTGATAAACTCAAAAAGCTACAAAAACAAATGAATGTCCCAACAAAAAAACTTATCCAAGATATACAAACCAGATGGAACTCAACCTATTACATGCTGGAACGATTACTAGAACAAAAAAGGTTATCAGTATTTATATCTTGGATAATCCAGATTTGACAGACCTAACATTCCAGCAATGGGATTTGGTTCAAAAGCTTATCAACCTTTTACAACCCTTTGAGGAAATAACTAAATTCTCAAGTAACAGGGAGTGTTGCATATCAGAGGTGATACCTCTAGTTAAAACATTAGATTCGTACTTGAGCAACCTTTCAAAAAGTGCCATATTTTCTGGTGTAGACACATTGGGGAGTGATCTACAATAAACTTGGAAAAACGATTCAACCATATTTTTACCGAAGAAAGTTTTACCTGGCCACGTTGTTGGATCCACGTTTCAAGAACAGTTTTTTTGACAATGAAGGCGGACCAATCTATGAAATATTAAAAAGAAAAATTACTGTTCAAGAGGGAGGCAGCGGCATAATCAAAACTATTACGGATGGTGAAAGTGATGGGGAGGACAATATGCCACTAGTAAAATTGCTAGCTATTGAAAGGGATTCAGGTACATCAAAGACTGTGCGTGATTTATTTTGGGAATCTTACGAACATTTTGCTGGTGAAGGCACATCAGGAAGTTCGAAGCGAAAACGAAAACAAAGGTCTGCTCTTGTTGAGGTACTGGATGATGAAATTAAATTATATCAAAGTCATCCAATAATTTCCAGAAATGAAAATCCCGTTCAGTGGTGGAACGACAATAAATTAAGATTTCCCAATCTTTTTCCGCAGGCTGCCATATACCATATAACAAGTTTTCTCTGAAGCTGGTAATATTTATGATGCAAAACGTAGCAGGCTAACTCCTGATATGGCAGAAAGCTTATTGTTTTTGCATCACAACCTACCAAAACTAAATTATCAGTATTAATCAGATATTTTTGTATTTTAGTGAGGTGAAATAATTTTACTTTATAGAATTTTTAATTACTAGTCAAAGAATTTAGTTGATTTTACGTTACATACTTTTTATTGACAATAAAGATGTATTTTTGATGGAAGTGTATTTTTTTCATTCATTTTTCAAATTGAATTTTTTTCCCAATAAAAAAATATCGGTCTATCGGTTTTTGATATCGGCCGATACGATAATCGGCCAATGAGGCCGATATCACCGATAGACCGATATAAATATCGGTATCGGTCGATCCTTAGTTTCTTATTGTGATGTTATACACCATTCTTCGTGATGTTTTAAGTGCGTCAGCCTCTCACTAAAATACGGCTAAGAAAAGTTATGGAATTTCTATCAAAGTTTTAATTTAAAGGTCCTCCATGCGTTCTCTCCTTCCCTTTCAAAATACTCGCACAAGTTTAACTCACACAAATTGTTGTACTTGTGAATGTTCTCAATAACAGCAATAATTATTATAAAATAATATTTAAATAGGGTCGGGCCTTAAATGAAAATAATCATTTGAAAGGATTGTCACAATCTATAAAATAAATAAATCAAATGAAATATCATTAAACAAAGCTTTGACACTGATCGTCGTAAATCGCCTTGATTCTGCAATGTCAGTTTATTTCGTTTCTTGCAATTCTCATATAGATTCGGTTATTGATAGAAAAACTTCCGTTCGTAACCCTGTAACGGTTATGTATAATGACACGGGTTTGCTCTCAACATAATAAAAACAGACTATATCTGTTATTTTCGCGGTAGTAGAATTTGGACACATTTTTTACATTACAAACTTTTATTCAAGTTTCAGCTGTCTCTGTCTGTAATCAATGCAAGTTAAATTTGACCCACTTGTAGTTGAAATTTGTGTCAGTGATTATGTTCTGTTTCGATTCCAAATTGGTATGTAGGGGTTTTTGGGGGTCGATGATAATACATTTTTTATCAAATTTCATAAATTTAATATGGCGGCTCCAAGATGGCGGATGAGTTTTGTAGAATTTCAGAAATTCAATATGGGCGGCTCCAAGATGGTGAACGAGTTATGTGATCATGATCCGATTCGATTCAAAATTGGTATGTGGGAGTTTTTGTGGTCGGTGATTAAGATTTTGTATTCAAAATTCATATCAAGATGGCTGATGAGTTTGAAGATTATGGTCCGAGTTTATCGAAAATTGGTGTGTTTTTGAGAACGGATGTTACGATTACATCGTCAACATTAAAAAATCCAAGATAACGGCTACTATATATTTGGATTGAGAACTAAATAATTTTAAATAAAATTAGGTAAAAAACATTTTAAAATACAAGATTTTATTCAAATGCACTAAAAAGTAATTCTTCAGATTGTTTTGAATCTGTCACTCACAAAATAACCTACGTCACACATCTAAAAGCTTGTCTGCAGTGTTCTCAACGTATAAACTTTACAAAAGAAGAAACAATTCTGAAACATTTCGTTTGAAAAATTCATTGAGTGAAATGTATAATTGCAATTTCACCAACCATAAACTTTCAGCGGCTTTGCAATTACTTCTTGATAATCCTGGTTGGTTCAATTAGATTGACATTAATGACAGAATTTTTAATTATAACAAATTATAATTTACAAATACTATAATTAGGAATTCATCGATTGTCAATAAAAGACAATTTACCGACAGAGAGTGTTCACTTTGCTGGATATTGTTGCTAATTGTCTTAGGTTTCTAGTTAATGTAATGAGCGTTAAAAAAACCATTTCATTGTATTTTCTCGTAGAAAAACAGGACTGGTTCATTCTTTTCCAGGTTTTTATCATTGTCCACAATCATTCTTCATATCTATAGGGAGTTGAATCGATTTATATCAAGATTTCAGGCAGAGTCCAAGAAGTGGTCATACCTTAATTTGGGATCAAATTTCTAATCTTATTGATCGAAAAAAACGTTTGTATTGATTAAGATCTATTCTAAGTCAAACTTGGGCCACATTAATAAAATTATGTGTTCTTGAAAAAAAAAATTCATCATTTGTGATTTTTTTCAATAAACAAACCAAACCTCGATTCGAAAATGTGGTTCGATTCAGACATACAGATCTTCTTCAATTCGCGGAAATGCACTAAACCCATGCATACGCTACTCTGTGGCAAAACATATTCATCTTTAGCTCTCGTTTTTGATTCCAAGAGTATTTGCATAGTGTCCTTCAGGAATGTTTTACAAATATTTCTCAAATGTAGTTCAATATCCGTCGTGGTATTAGCCAGGGTTGTAATTGGTTTCTGTCGGATATTTGCCTCTTATTTTCCATTTCGTAACCTAGTTTCAACTTTTTATTATTAAGTATTATTTGTAGTTATGCATTGGTAACATACTTACTATCCGCCGCTAATAACCATTAGGTTGATGCGGTTTTTCGTAAATAAAAAAAAAAAATTCGTGCACTCAGAAAATTTTCTTAGTAAATCCGACAAAAAATGTAGGTTGAGTTAACAGTGGTAAGATCTCTATTTGGTAGACCTTAAATTCTGTTAATATAACAGTTGTTATACTATTAGTTGGTCACTTGTATATTATATCCTATAGATACAATAACTTTTTTATTGTGATAATAGAAGGGTCCGTCAAATGAAAACGGTCGATTTCTTTAAATAGTACAGAAAAACTGTTATTGTAATAAAATGCTTGTGAAGTTTCATGGGGTTATTGAAGAAATACTGTTACGTGTATATACATCACACTGTTGAATCAACAATCAGTGCTTTTCATAAAAAGTAATTGTTGTATTGATAACAGAGGGTTACTGTCAAATAAACAACTGATAGATATTATTTCTTGACAAATATTTTATTGCATGAACAGAAAAATATTTTTTTTTTAAGTGTTCATAAATTCCCACCTGTTGAAAGAAAACAACCACGTCTAAAAAAAGTGACGACTGACTTATAATCGATTCTGCCTTTTGAAAGAAACACAGTACATAGTACTGATACGTAATAATAATAATAATAACGTAAAAATACAGGTGTTTTATAAATAAAACTATAAACAAAAAACTTTTTAAACGAACGCAATGCACTATACTTTTATCAACTTCCCGTATTCCACTGAGCCCGAACAATATTTCCATTTTTCGTTTGTATTGTATGGATTTCTTCCCAACACCACCATAATAACTTGGTGAACAAGGACACTGCAAATTCTAAAATCACGAATTACGAAGACACGAATTCTTTGAAAAGTGAAATGACTTATATGAACCACAAAAGTTACAATCGGTCTATTATCGGTGCAACTCGGTTGTTTCCGCTTGCAGTGCTTTTATTATTTCGTTTCAATTGCTCTTGTTAGAAGGCAGACAATCACATTGTAAATTTAATATTCCTTGGTTAAAATTCACAGAATAATTTTGTCAATGCAACATTCAAATTGTCGATGTCGATTTTTTGTTTGAAATAATGAAAGACTGTTCTGGTGACGGCATATTTTTATACATAATAATGTATACTGTTGGGTCAACCGGCTACCGTGTAGTCTATATAAATTGTTACCATTAGATGCAGAGTGATTATTTTGTTCCATTTATGGAATTATTATTGATGTTTGACTGTAATTTAGTGTCAGGATAATAAAAAAATGCGATGTATATAATATATTCTTATACTCACAATAGAGGTTTTATGGTTCCGAAAACAATATATGATTTAACGACTACAAAAAAGGATTTGTTGTACGCACAATATTTTTCATAGTGTGAATTTTATTTTTGTTATGTTAATAGATATTATACTTTAAACTGTTCATAAAAGTACCTCTGTTAATAATACATAGGAAATTTTCTGAGTGTGGAGATGTTTGGAAAAAGTAGTATGTTGTACGAGTAGATTTCGATATTTATTCCATTTTTAGAGGTTGGAGAAAGAGTAGTTCTAATAGATTTGGCTCTTCTCATTGTCCACAACAGACTCAATATGCCGCAGAGCATAAGGCAACATAGTGGTGGGGGTGTTTTTATTAATTCGTTGTTATTCACCTTATTAAATCAGGTGCAGTAAAACGAAAACACATGTTAAGAAGCTAGTCCTACTGGATTTGTTATGAGCTTCATGACGCAGGTTGACGGAAATTACAATTTCAACATGAACTAAAAGCTACACCAGCATGTATGGCACACTCCAAAAAAAACTATTACATCATTTTGTACACATTTATTACAAATTTGCGTCACAATCAAAAATTTGTTTACAGTCCCCGTTTTCCAGGAAATGGGCGTGTAAATGGGCGTGTAAATGGGCGTGGTAACTTCTGTGTAAAGCTGCACCACACATTCTGTATTTTGAAAAAATACGCATTCATTGATGATCAAATGGCTGCTAACATTTCTTACACATTTATTACAAATCATTGACTTGTTGAAAATTCCAAAATGTTCATCCCCTAGGGGTTAAATAACCCTTATATATTGAAAATTCCCTAATAAATATAGATCTCAACGTAGTCAGTGCAAGAATTGTTCACAAGATTGTTTATAATTTTTGTACAAACTATCGAAGTGTTAAAAATTACATAATGAAGGGCCCCAAACTTCTCAAAATTCCTATTACATTATCTATCACATTGCGCTTGTAGCTACAATTTTCCACAAAACTATTTACAAATCATTAGAATATATCAACGTGTTGAGATTTTCAGAATGATGGGGTTGTCCATGAGCAACTAAAGACAAGCAGTAGAAGTGTTTGGTATGCTGTATACCCAATGAAATACATTTCACGTCGGATTTCCTATCATATGGCAACACAAAAATTTATTAACACAGCCCACTCCTCAAAATCTTGATTTCTATGGTTGATATTGTCCATGGGCAACTGAAGAGAAGCATTAGGAGCGTGTGGGATACTGTAAAGAATTCTAATACTCGATGATATATAGTCGGATTTCCTATCATATCACATAACACAAAAATTTATTAACACAGCGCACTCCTCAAAATCTTGATTTCTATGGTTGATATTGTCCATGGGCAAAATGACAAACGGTAGAAGCGTTTGGTATACTGTAAAGAATTCTAAAACTCGATGAAATACATTTCACAACGGATTTCCTATCAAATGGCAACACAAAAATTTATTAATACAGCCCACTCTTCAAAATATCAATTTCCATGGTAGATATTGTCCATGAGCAACTCAAGACATGCAGTAGAACCGCGTGGGATACTGTAAAGAATTTTAATACTCGATGAAATACAGTTCACGTCGGATTTCCTATCATGTCGCAACACAAAAATTTATTAACACAGCCCACTCTTCAAAATATTGATTTCCATGGTTGATACTGTCCATGAGCAACTGAAGACACGCAGTAGAACCTTGTGGGATACTGTAAAGAATTGTAATAGTCGATTTTCTATCAAATCGCAAGACAAAAATTTAGTAACACAACCCACTCTTCACAATTTCAATTTCTATTGTTGATTTAATCCATTCGCTCAAAAAAATGCAGTAGAAGCTTGTGTGTCAATTCCTTAGAGGTTATTTTTTAACGGTATAATATGAAAATCCGAAACTGTTCACTTTGGAAAATTGGGACTGTAAATTTTTTTTTAGTTAGGTCGCAAATTTGTAATAAATGTGTACAAAAATGTAATAGTTTTTTTGGGGGTGCCATAAATGCTGGTGTAGCTTTTACTTCATAATTTCAATAACAGCAATACGAAATAGATTTTCTAAATTTTTTGTGAAACTGCTGCTTATCTAATGAACGGGCTTAGAAATTAACAAAATTGGGGTTGTGGGGATACAAGGACATGCCGATTCCGGTTTTGTTTTATGCCACTTTGCCAGATTTACCGTTTTTGCGTAAATATCAGTAACTTTGTTTTTTTAATGCAACCCCCTATATATCATTTAACATGTGATTCGCCCCTTCAGTCTCAGCTCAGCGATATAAAACACTTGACATATCAAATAGAGGTCAAGTGAAATTACAGGAATCCAATTGAACACTTAACTCTGCGTTGAAAGAATTTTTACTAACAATAATAGTAAATATTTACAAATTGTTTACTTATTCAAGTATTCGAAATATATTCCGTTGTTGATAGGAGAGTAATCTTATCAATTATAGAAATGTAATTGACGCATTACATTTCTCCAGCTTTGTCTTGTAATTGAGAGATAATTTGTTGCCACAACTCCTCAAGACTTGCAGATTTGGTTTTATACACGTTGTTTTTTAGGGTTTCCCAATAAAAATAGTCTCGGGATTAAGATCCGGTGAACGAGGAGGCCACTCAGAACTACCTATACCAATCCATCGTTGAGGAAATTCTTCATCTAAGTAACGCCGAACATTTAAATCAAAACGAGGGGCTTCGTCGTGCTGATACCATATCTGTTGAACACTGGGTCCAAGTAATTGTCTCAGTGAAGGTACTACTTCGTTTCTGAGCAGTATTTCGATGTTAAATTTACGTGGTTAAGAAAGGTCCATTATTCGACCATACATTTGATTTGTGTGGTTTTTGGGCATGGCAGTCGTGCATCCAGTGTGGATTTATTTCGCTCCAATTTCTTAAATTATTGCGATTGCGTTGCCACGTCGGGATAACATATGTTGACTAAATTCGCTTCAGTTGCATTTTTTTCATCGTGAATTTTTCTTTAGCACATTAAGTAACGTAAAAAAATGATTTCTCCACGATCATCACAGTATTTGCCTATTCTCAGAATACTAGCATTCCTTTTCTTGAGATTTAAGAAATATTGTACAACTCCTCTGTTCATATGCAATCTAAATATATTCCGTTGTCTCTCTAGTGATTAGAAAAATATTATCACACTTTTGTAGCAATAATAACGTTAGCCTTGACTGTCATCGTAGTGACAAAATTTGAATTATTGTTTGTTACGTATCTATTTGATAATATACACTCGCAGACAAAAATATTGCTATTTTATTTTCGGTTTGTATTTTTTTTGTCCAAAATTTTTGTAATTTGCTTTGGTATATCTTGATCACTGGAATGTTCATCAGTATCATATTCTTGGGGAAATTATTAAAATAACATGTTTTTTTTGGTTGAAATTTTTTATTTGAAAATGCAACATTTACTAATGTTAGACTAAATAACAACGCAAAATAATAACACCTTAATACTTAGTATTTCCCCCTCTAGCTCTAATAATAGCCTACATTCTCCTAGGCATACTTCGCAAAAGATCTTTGATTGAATCTTGCGGAGTTCAATTCCATTCCTCCTGTACAGCGATTATCAACTCTGCAATTGAGTTAGGAGCTGGATTTCGTGCTCGTATTTTTTTTCAGCATGTCCCAAAAATTTTCTATGGGATTTGCGTCAGTGCCATTTGCTGGCCACTCAAACAATTTTAAAACCCTTTTTGACACTTTGTTCAGGCCGAAACTACAGACTCGAGAGAAAATTCACTGGAAATGTTATTGTGTTAACCTCAAGTAGGGATAATTAATTATCTGTCATTGTTTTATAGATCAAGGCACACTAAGCTTATTTATTCCTTTTTTTTAATTATCGCTTATTCACGTGTTATGGAAATATCTAAACATTTTTTTCTCTATTCATAACAATTGCAAAATGCTTAAAACACTCCAGTAAACAAGTTATATCAGTACAAATTACAAAAATTTTGGACAAAAGAAAATACAGACCGAAAATAAAATACGAAATATTTTTGTCTGGGAATGTACAAAAAAATGTGATGAGTAGAAACTAATGAAAATCGCGATTCTCGTGGTTCCTTACGCTCGCCGTTGGCTCGCGCTCGTAACTTTCTACTCTCATGGAATTTTCAATTTTAACCTATTACTTCATTCAATTTTTTCTCATCTGTTTACTGTGAAGAAAAAGCCTCTTATAATCTAAACTTTGACAATTCTAGTATTACAAATGATTCTTTTCAAATACATACAATAACTGAATCTGACTATAATGAAACTGTCAAAAAACTAAAACCCAAAAAAGCTGCAGGAATAGATGGCATCCCTCCTTACATCTTGAAGGGCTGTAATGAATGGTTAAGAGGTCCACTACTTTATATTTTTAATTTAATAGCTAGGTCAAATATTTTTCCTGAATTTTGGAAAACATTTATTACCATACCTATATTAAAATGGGGAAATAAAATAGAAATTTAAAAGTATAGAGGTGTTTCAATTATGTGCGCTCCCTCTAAGCTATTGGAGCAAATTATATATTCTAAACTGTATAAATTCGCTAATAAATACATAGCTCCTGGACAGCATGGCTTTATGATCCAGAAGTCAGTAAATACTAATTTATTTATATTTAGCAATCATGCTTTCGAAACTTTAAAAAATAAATCTCAATTAGATACAGTATTCACGTACTTCTGTAATGCTTTTGATCAAGTAAATCATGATATGCTTTTGGAAAAAAATTGTAAATTTGGTTCAGCGACGAATTTTCTTGAATTAATTAAAAACTACTTAAGAAATACTAGAAATAGAAATTTCATTGTTAAACATAATGGAAACACTTCGGGAAAATTCCATGCTAATTCCGGTGTTCCTCAGGGATCGAATCTAGGACCTCTTCTATTCTTATCATTCATTAATGATTTGCCTTCGGTCGTACATCATTCACATTGTCTGCTCTTTGCGGAGATCTCAAAATTTTTAAACGTATTCAAACTGTTAGAGACTGCGTATCACTGTAAAAAGACATCAACAACATTGTGAATTGGAGTCACTCTAATAAGTTATTCTTCAATATAAAAAAATGTTATACGTTAAAAATATCTCGCTTGAAAGATTTGATTAACTTTGAATATCATATGGATGGAGAGGTCCTGGGTAGAAAAACTGAGGTGAAAGACTTAGGTATTACTTATAATAGTACTTTTTCCTTCTCTAATCATATAATGTCGTTAGTGAAATCTGCAAATCGTATGTTGGGATATTTATTGATACAAACGCGTGAATTCAATGATATAAAAACAATCAAATCACTTTACTATACTCTAGTTACACCGAAACTGGAATTTGCTTCAATAATTTGGACAGGAGAATACAAAACTACTTTAAAAGAAATCGAAAAGATTCAAAACAAATTTCTTCGCTATCTTTATTTCAAAAAATTTCATAAATGGCCTGATTACAATTTAATACGAACATCTCGGTTAAGAAATGAATTTAAAAATTAACATTAGAACAAAGACGCAATTTGACATCCCTAATATTCATTTATAAAATAATAAATAATCTTATTAATTCCCCCGAAATCCTTCATAGATATGATTCCGTTTCATGTTCCTTCACGCCGTACCCGACATACAACAATGTTTAATATTTCTGTGTCGATATCTACAACTAGAGCACCTCTTGCAACCATGTTGATATTAGCTAATGAATTTAATGAAATAGCAGATATTGATTAGACTTTACCACATTCCAAATTCTATAACTCAATACTGAATATATCTTCGTAAAAATATATGCACCTAATCTGTAACTCAACAGTTCTGATAGTATTTGTAGAATTAAAACATTAATTTTTTAAGTTACATTCACATTGTATAATCTTAATAATAAGAATCCATGTAATAAAACTAATAAGTTTGTATGGATCAATTAAATAAATAAATTGTGCAGCTCTGCTTGAGGATGATTAAGAATGTTCTAGTTTTCTCGAATCTTTCAACAGTTATGTGTTTTGTTTTTTTAAAGCATAGGAGACCTATATGGATAAATGCTACGATCTCGTTCTATCACTTCTATCTCCATAATATATCTAAATACTACGCTCTTTTTCATCAAGAACCTTTTTAGGAAACCAGGTCACTTTGCTAAATGTTGGAAACATTTGAAACTACTCTGTAAATTGACAATTTCAAAATCGAGGCACCCTACGATTAGGTACTTATCCAACACCTTAAAATAAAAAAGTGATATATGGTTGAACTGAAGTTGAAGGGAGGAATACAAAAATTAAATAATATACAGACTATTGGATTTAAAAATCCAAAGTAAGGAACTAATATCAAAAAACAGTAAATCTAGCAACAGTGTATAAACAAAACCGGAAAGGACATGTTCTTAAACAATCACATATCAAAATTTGTTCATTTCTAAGCTGCCTTTCTGGAGATAATTAGCCGTTTCCAAACTTTTCTTGCGCTCTGTATGTTCCCTTATGAAAAAGTTTCTAACAATAATTGGTAGTCACCCATCTGTTGGGTAAAATGGAAGAACATTTTCCTGGTGAAGTACCTAAGTGATTGCTTCATTAGAGAAAATTAATGTCGCCGTTTATTTTCCAATTTCTTTAAAAATGTCATTAGGTGGAAAATAATAAAGACGGATTATTAGCTCCACTTACACATTCGGAAATACTGCACATATTAGAAACAAGTAGATGAATTTATCATTTGCTTGGTGTCGGAAATGTGCGATATTATATTTGAATTTTGAGTTCGAATTTAAATTTGCATTTACCCTGCTCTTCTGAACTCATAATTCTACAATGCGTCTTCGCCCGATTGGTTGATAATTAAATTAACTTTTGTGAATGAGATTCGATTAATGAGCCTTCTATCTTTACTGTGTGAATATAGCGGCCAATATTTCCAAAGTCACCCGAACGCGGGAAACAGTGGCGTACATATCCATTTTTTTACCTATATGAAATATCAACTGTTGAAAATACAAAGGAATTATAATACTTCATTATTTAACCTCAATAATTTTGACACGATAACCCGAATGGCATTTCGATGAAAAAATTATTTTGTGAGAAAACGTTGCAGGTGAATTTTGCGACAATTTTATTAAAAATTCGAATGCTTTGTCCTTTACCGTTACTATCTGATAAAAAATTGAATTCACGAGGGAGCCAGGGGGTGTATTTTTACAACCTTTATATTAAAAATTCGAATTCTGTGTGATATAGTGGTCGGAGCCTAAACAAATTTTGACAAAATGGGTTTTTCATCCGGGAATAAAGGAGAAGTAATTGGTAACATTCTGTCAAAATTTGTTTATGCTCCGACTACGATTTCATACAGAATTCGAATTTTTAATCTAAGGGTTGCAAAATACACTTCCTGACCAGAGTTGTATTTTTTTTATCCTTATTAAGCACGATTTTTTCATTTCATCATACAGTTTGACTATATTTTTCCATAAAACGTAGTAATGTAAAAGTTAATTAACCGCGGCTATTTAATAATTGTAGCCAACAAAAATAAATGAAGTAAAATGATAGAAAAATTACTTATTTTTATCAAATGAGACATTCAAATCGCGCGCCACTTTTCCAACGTGGTTGCTATTTTTGGAAGGACAT
The DNA here is from genome assembly GCA_944452925.2 of Chrysolina oricalcia. Classification (NCBI taxonomy): domain Eukaryota; kingdom Metazoa; phylum Arthropoda; class Insecta; order Coleoptera; family Chrysomelidae; genus Chrysolina; species Chrysolina oricalcia. The sequence continues at coordinate 65,671,625 of OX101812.2, forward strand.
CATTTATAATGATGTTATTGATTTCTCAGATGTAAAAGATCCTACCTAGTCTTTAAGATATAATTATCTGATTTTATGTCGATTTCCGTAAAAGAAAATAAAATTGAACACATATGATTAAATCACAGATTTTTATTAAAAAAATCATTAGATTTAAATCTCGATTTAAATCATGATTAAATCGTGCCAACTCTGCCTCTGGCTAACTCAGGAAGTCGATTTTTTTATCGAAGAGTAAAGGAAACGTGATTTGCAACATTCTGACAAAATTTGTTTATGCTCCGACAACGATTTCACAAAGCATTCGAATTTTTAATAAAGTGGTTGCAAAATTCACCCGCAGCAAGCTTTCACACAAAATCAAATTTTTATCGAAATGCAGAATGCACCGCTCGATTTTTTTACAACGAAATTCCATTCGAAGTATCTTGTCGAAATTATTGAGATTAAATGATGAAGTATTACAATTTCCTTGCATTTTCATTAGGCAAAAATTTTGCTATGGAGCAATTCACCCCTTTCCGTGTCAGTAATTGTATAAGACTTATTCCAATGAAACAATCGATATTTCGTAAAAATGGATTGGTGCGCCACTGTTTCCCGCGTTCGGGTGACTTTGGAAATATTGGTCGCTATCTTTGGCCGCTGCCTTTACACCGGTATGCATTTCATATGTTTTACATACTGAGGTTATCAAAACTGAACTTGAAAGTAATTAGTTTTAATTAAATTAAAACATAAAATAAAAGTGAAAAAAATCGACAAAGTAGAAGTACCCTTCTCTCCAAATATTCTTCCCTGGCTGATGCCACGACGGATATTGAACTACATCTGACATATTTGTGCAACGTTCTTCCAAGAAGACTCAATTGCAAGTGCTTATTGTACATAAACAAAAGATTATCCTTAATTTGGCTGGGGATGACCGCCTGCAGACATGTTTCGAGGTACTTGCCTCTCATCAGTGCAAGGGTAGATCCGACAACTTTGAGTTGTCTCGTCCCTGCCAAATGAATTATAATCTATTGTTTGTCTAATGAACCCCTACGGATGAAGCAGCGACTTACAGTAAAGTCAGTCGCAGCGCCACCCGCCAGAAAAATCAAATAATAATAATAAAAGTAGCACACATTGTTTCACTTCTTTCAGATCATTTAGTGCTTTTTACACCAGATTTTTTGTATCATGAAATATAGCAGTTTTTGTATTTGTATTTTTTCTGCGACAGTGCTAAAATTAGGGACAAATTTCAAAATAATTTATGAGGGGGTTATTTCGACTGGTGCCAAAACTAATTTTAAACTCTAAAAATAAGAAAAAAAGTAACAGGCAAGGACCAGGTGAAAATGTTGTGTGTTGTGCCTGTTACTTTTTTTCACAAAAATCATAGACACCAGTCTAATTTCTTAGTTATAATTCATAAGGCTTTTGACACCATTGATCATTATCTATTATTAATTAAATTAAGAGCAGTTGGTTTCTCTGAATCACTAGTCGATCTGATGAAAACTTATTTACTCAGTAGAACTCAGTTCGTAGAATATGGAGGGTACACGTCCAATCGTTATATAGCTTGCTCAGGAGTCCCGCAAGGCTCCAATCTGGGTCTACTTCTATTTTTAATATTTATTAATGATTTATCACTCGAACTTAGTGCTACCCATCTTCTATTCGCTGACGAAAAATATTTAGTTCAGTCACCTGTACTCAAGACTGTTCCATACTGCAAAATAATTTAACATCATTAGAGCATTGGTATTCCATTAATAATCTCAAATTCAACATCAACAGATGCAAAATCTTAACGTTCTCAAGAAAACAGTATCCAATTGCCTACAGTTACAAAATAAGTAACATCGAACTTGAAAGATTCAAAGATTTGGGCGTAATATTTGACAGTAGACTTACTTTTAGTGAACATGTTAACAAAATTGTATGAAATTACTCGGTTAGAACACAGGTTAGAAATTGGTCTAACTTTGCTAATATTGACAGTCTGAAAATGCTGTACCTCACATTTATCAGAAGTAAATTAGAATGTGCCACAGTCATTTGGTCACCATTATATAAAAACGTAATAGACAGTATAGAATCTGTTCAAAGGAAATGTCTTAAATATATATTTTCTATAAATGCTATGGCTATGGTCATCAAGTTCTTTTGAATATTTTTCACTTTCAATCTCTGCAAGAAAGGCGCGACTGCTCTGCACTTACCACTCGCCATAAACTATTGAATATCATAACAGACTGTACCTATTTGTTGAGCAAGATCAATTTTCATGTACCAAGATTAGTTTCCCGCCAAGAAATTGCTTTTTACAACTCAGCTCCTCGTACCCATGTACTTCTCAAGTCACCTATTTTTTCTATGTATAAAATATTCAACGATAAATGTTCGTCGTGTGATATCAATTTCGATGATATCAACATTATTTTATCAATCTATATGCGAAACCAGAATTAAGATTGTTATTTCTTATTTGACTTTTCCTCGAATGTTTATCTACCTTGTAGTTATATTCTACCTGGCCCAACAAAGAAATCACAAAAATTTTGGAAAAAATGTATTTATCTTTCAACGTAATCTCCTTTCAGCTCCACACACTTTTCCCAGCGATGTTCAATAAGTTCCATACCATTTTTATAATAAGAATCGTCAAGCTCCTCAAAATAGCCATTAACTGCCGACGTAACCTCTTCATTGTTGGAAAATCTTTGACCACCAAGCCATTTTTTCAAGTCTGGGAACAGAAAATAATTCGAGGGTGCTAAATCTGGCGAATAGGGTGCATAAGGTAGCAATTCAAACTTTAATTCATCAATTTTGGCCATTGCAATAACGGATGTGTGAGCTTGATGAAACAACACTTTCTTCTTAGCCAAATGCAGCCGTTTTTGCTTGATTTCTTCGCTCAAACGTTGCATTAAGTTCGCATAATACTCGCCGTTCATAGTTTTTCCTTTTGCAAGATAGTCAATGAAAATTATCCTACGCGCATCCCAAAAAACCGACGCCATAACCTTGCCCGCAGATGGAACGGTTTTTTCCTTCTTTGGAGCCGTTTTTCCCTTTTCAGTCAATTGTTTTGATTGTTCTGTTTCAGGTGTGAAGTGATGGACCCATGTTTCATCCATGGTTATGAAACGGCGCAAAAATTCGGCTTCATTTCTGTGAAACCTTCCCAAACACTCGATGGAAACATCTTCACGACGCTGTTTTCGTTCCATTGTGAGCAAACACGTCACCCATCTTGCGCACAGCTTTCTTATGTCCAAATTTTCAGTTAATATGCAATGTACCGCACTTTTTGAAATGCCTACTATGTCTGCTAGCTCGCGCACTTTCAGTCGACGATCATCTGGTACCGCTTTATGGATTTTCTTCAACATTTCTGGAGTCGTCACCTCAGTTGGTCGACCACTGCGATGCTCGTCTTCGCAGGTCGTACGGCCTCGTTTAAACTTTGCTACCCAATACTTTACTGTTGATAACGAAGGAGCAGTCTCATCCAGAGTAGAATCTAGTTCAGCTTTTATATTGGTTGAGCTAAGGCCTTTCAAATAAAAGTATAATTTTTTTCATGTTTAAAAATTCACTGAAAACTTTTACTATTGATGGCTACCAAACAAATACTAAACAACGTGGCGTCTTCAAACTTGAAACATATGCTGTATAGATTGTGTACTTTCTAATACAATGGTATTTTTCAAGCAACTACCGCCATCTCTAGGTCGAGCCTGGTACTTCTGGGACCATCCTCGTACCTTGATTTTTTTCTGTTATTGGGTGCATACCTGTTGAAAATAAATGTATTATTATTATTATTACAAATATTATAGAGAACGAAATATGCCTCGCCAGTTTTCCTAACGCAACCCTTTTTTCTTTAGGTATTGGTCAACTGGCAGCCAAAGATGGCAAGCATCTAGGAGACCCCGAAGTCCTCCGCAGGCTGACGTCGAGCGTGTCCTGCGCGCTGGACGAAGCCGCCGCCGCGCTCACGCGCATGCGTTCCGACAACCCCAACGGCCGATCCGCCGCCGCCGCGAGCAACAGCCAGCAGCAACAGCCCGAGAAGACGTCGCTGGTGGAGGCGTGCACCGACGGCGATGTCGGCACGGTTCGGAAGCTGCTGACGGAGGGACGGTCGGTGCACGAAACGTCCGAGGAGGGGGAGAGTTTGCTGTCATTGGCGTGCAGCGCCGGGTATTTCGAGCTTGCGCAGGTTAGTCGTGAATAAAATCGTCATAAGATTTGTCTTGAATAATAATATGCTGATGATCTTTCGATAGACCTTTCCTCAATTACCTGTGCAGGTAAAAGTTTCTCTCATGGCCCAAGACTTTTTTTTTCAAATTTCCCCGGCGACTTGCATTGATATCCCAGTTAACACAGGATGATGTCAGAGATGGAAGTGGGCTTCACTCTCATGTTTTATACTATCGCGAAAACACCTATTCGGTGTCCCGTTGGTCAGTTCGAGACATCAAATTGTGATGCCAAATGTGACTCGAAACTAGCCTGGATGATTTTGTAGGTTATCATTGTGGATAACAGTGTAACTCTTCTGTTAGTCGCACATACTTATTGAGAGTTTCATGTAAGTATGTCAAATCAATAATGAACGGAAACATGTAAAACAGCAATAATTGTGATGAACAGATTCATTTCAGAAGTTCAACTTTCAATTTCTTTGAATATAATTTACAACATGATAAATTTGATGTAACTTACCAAATTTTTTATACATTCATTCACACATTAAGATATGAAATATAAAGGAAAAAGAGACGATCTTAAATAATGTATAGTTAATTTGACAATTCCCCCTACAGCGATTCATGACAAAGGTCTGTTTATAAACAAGTAACAACAACTTGGCAACAACCAAAACTCCTATAATCGACGGAACCCGATTCAAATATACCGGAAAAGTAACAAATTAAAACATTCATTCCGTTTTAAAAATAATCAAAATTTTATTAAAATCGGCCAGAAATAAAATTATCTCTTTACAACGGGAATTAATGAGCCTTAATTGCCTTCAGTAATTAAGGCCATCATAATTTCCTTGATACATAAATAGCTATGGTTCTTCAGTTGGAGGATAAATCTTTGGTTCTGTTAGCTCAACACTGAGTTGGCTGAACCAAAAGGCTAACCGAATCATTATGAAAAATCTGATCACACCATAATCTTCAGACTTGAAGATCTTTTGTCCGTCTCAATGAACGTTCAAATACAATCAATTAAAACTATCAATAATATTAGATAATTTTTTTTGTTTCAATAGTCCTCAATAAAGTTTCTACCTACGTCTTGTCAACAGTCAAATCAATATTTGTTTGCTTCACAATTCTAAAGAATCACAAATATACTAGTGTGTTTCACCAGACTAAACATGGCGGACTATAAATTCAACTATGGAATCATATTTGGCGCCAGTAGTTTAAACGAGTACATTTGGAGTCCATGTGGATTCTGAAACGTTTTCAGGAATAAAATATTCATGATAGGTTATATGGTTGATATCAAAAAGTATGTCCACATTAGAGGACGCTGCAGCTGAAAAGGTTAATAACAGGCTGTCAAATGTCACAGAGCAAAATGTTTCTCGTGTGCTCTCTTTCGTCCTAATGTTTGAGCATCTTAAAGCTAGCCACATGCAAGGAGACTAAACATTATTTAACAGGAAAGTCTAATCCCCATAAGACAACGGGACACTAATAGAAAGATGAAAGAACATTTGTGACGAAATGTGACGTAGTTAGACATGTCATGGCCGCCGTTCTCTATAAACAGTGACGGACTAGCTCTTGGTATATGAGAGTTACTGCTGACAGTTTTGTTGCTTGGTTCGAGTTCGACTCTGTACTCATGTCCAAGTACGTTACTATGACGCGTTGATGCTACAAGATTCTGATTGGCTAGAGCTTATTATAATAATAATAATAAAGATATTTATTCAGGATAAAAAAAAACAAGAATAACAATTCAGCAATGTACAATAATGTGAAATAAATACCAACGGTCTCAATAAGTGTAAAACACTTGTTTTGAGATGAAAAGTATAAGTATGGACAATAGTAAACATAATATATCTGCATCAGTACAGTTAATATCAAAACAATGGTTTTGAGTTAAATAACTCTGTAAAGATAAAATTCGTAAGGTGTAAATATAAATATGACAATATCAAAATTGTAAACAATAAGATAGGGTGGGTCCAATTATAAAAACATAAATCAATAGTTATAGAATAAGGTAAAGATAAAAAATTAAATAAGTAAAATAGGTAAAATACAAATATAACAATATTAAAAAATGGTAAAAATACAATAGTATATATCTAATCATAAGAACATATTGACATAAAATAAAACAATGTGAAATCGAACAATAAACACTTGAATAGAAATAATATCAAGGGTTACAATTGGTAATATAACCAGAGTGTCACATATGAAACAGCAGAGATATAGAAGTGGTTGAAAACAATGTATCACAGATAAAATTACCATAACAGTTTTTGGAAGGAAAATTCATAGACAATTTATTTCCACTAAATTGGCTATGATTTGTCGTGATTGCGTGAAGATGAATGCTTTCAATTCTTTTTTGAATTATTGTAAGTTATTGATTTTCTGTAGTGGTTGAGGAACAGTGTTGTACATTTTTGGAGCTATATAATGATATGATCGCTGGTCAATAGCTTTATGCATTTGCGGAACTAAGTGGTGATGTCTCTGTCGAGTAAGGTGAGAATGACTGGGCGTGTTGAATTTTTTTTTACTGTAGTACTTTATATTTATATTATAATAAAACATTTGACGAATATCAAACACACTTGCTTCGGAAAATAATCTATTTGAATCTATTAAACCCTCATGTTAGTTTAGTCTCTTTGAGCCACATGGGCATGAAATATATCAGTCTCTTTCATACTAGCTCAGTTCATATCTATTCTACATAATCTGGAAAGGTCTATATATAGACATGTTGTATGTGCCTTTGACTACGTCAAATTGCAAAAAGCTCTCAATAGTCTTTGTCATTGCTGTACAATCAACCTATTTATTCAACAAGCAATTTTAAAAAATTCTAGCATCAGTTTTTCAAAATGCAAAACTTGCACTTGAATAATGAGGAAATTACAATACCTATATTGAGATTAGGTCCGTGACCTTGGAATCATCATGAACAGAAAACTAACTTTTGAATCATTGTAAAAATTAAAATGTCAGAATACACTGTTTCAAATTTATCTCGTAACATGCAAATTTATCTGTGCCTAAAATGCAAATTAAAATATCTGACTACACTGTTTCAAATTTATCTCATAACATGCAAATTTATCTGTGCCTAAAATGCTCATTATGAATGTCATAAATATTGAAAAGTAACATTTTTGTTAAATTCTGTTGGTGTTAGATTTTCTGCTTTTGATTACACATAATTTCGTGAACAATATGTGTAACAGTATTTAAAGATGTTTAACATTCCACAAAGAAGTTATAGGGTATGATATTTTTACACTGTGACTACGAAAAACCACTTGGTAGATCCAAACTCCAAGGAGATATCTTCCAAATAGTGAAAGGACTGCAAAAAAACATTTTTCTATGTAATAGTTTTTGGATATATAAAACTCTGAAATTCATATATTTAAAAGAAATCCCGATTGGTCCACCTTTTTAATTCGGTTTATCATTTTAATGCCTGAATGTTACAAACTTGATTTACTTATATTTCTATTTTATTTCTATAGAAGCTCTGGTACTGCAAAAATAAAGAGCCCCCCATTTATCTGCTTGAATAAGCTTAGGCCAATTTATGCAACATATGATCATCATAGTCACAATCACTGTTCAGTCTTGTCTTGTTGTTGTCATAAGAAATTTTTATATTTATTCATCACAGTCATTAGCTTGAAAATTGACAGTTAGTGTCTTTTTATCCCAAAGGTGGGGACATTTTCAATCATTTCAATGAGAGAACTCTTTTCCTGAGTTATTTTTTGAAACACAATAAACAATAACAAGTACTTATATCAAGTCAAAACAATTATTTGTCAAATAGGTATCGATGCACATGCGCGTTGTGCTTGTCGTCCTAATCATAAGCATAAAAATTGAAAATTTCCGTCTTTGAAGGTCAAATTCTTATGATTATGTGTGGATTTATGCAGCACCAATTAACATTTATCAATTAACATTTATCATTTAACATTTATCAATTATAAGTTGAACTCCTTGTTTTGAAATGACTGCATTTATGCAGACATTTAACAATTATCATTTATCAATTAACAATTACAAAGTTGGCCAACTTTCAACTTTCTTAGATTAAATGTACCGAATTTTCTTCAAGTGCGCATCTAATACGCAGATAACTGCGGATTGGTCCGTCCGATCATGAAGTTAACATGTGATTCCTTTCAAATTAAAAAAAGGGGGCCGTTATGTTTGGTTTTGTTCATTTCATTATTTTTTTAAAAGTGATATTGTATGGATATGGATCCATTCTGGTCGATCTTGTTCGACAGTTTTCCATTATATATGATAGCCCATATATGACAGCCCATCTCCTTTTCCTACCTTTTTTCAATATGAAGAAACTTGGTGTCAACATCGTTAATAAAAGAAAAAAAGATTCAGCTTCTTCAATTTCTCTGTACATTTTGAAAATCGTATATTTCCATTTTCCAGTACACAAATAGAGAAAATAGTCATATGAAAAATGTAAGGTTATTTTTAAATGACCGAGTTCTCGTACTTGTGTGCATGCTTATTATTTTCTCCTAATTTATAGTTGTGTCTGCATAAATGATGGCATTTTCTGTAATTGTTAATTGATAAATGTTAAATGATAAATGTTAATTGATAAATGTTAATTGGTACTGCATAAATCCACACTATGATTGAGACCTCAGATTGAGACTAAAACCAAAGAAATTGCATAATAAATGCTCCTACTGAAATGTACAGTTTTAATATGATTTTATAATTAAGACAGCGACTGTGTGATTAAGTGATTAAGACTAGGGCCACTTTATGCATCATTGTCATTATCATAGTCACTGTCTTTATCATAACATCAAATTAAAACTGAACATTTCAGTAGAAGCATTTATGCAATTTCTTTAGTTTTAGTCTCAATCATAATCTTAAGAATTTGACCTTCAAAGTTGGAAATTTTCAATTTTTATGCTTATGATTAGGACGACATGCACAACGCGCATGTGCGTCGATACCTGTTTGACAAATGACATAAATAATGATTTGTTTTGACTTGTTATTGTTTATTGTGTTTCGGAAAACAACCAGGAAGAGAGTACTCTTACTGAAATGATTGAAAAATTTACCCACCTTTGGGATAAAAATACACTAATGACATTGTTGTCATCTGTCAATTTTTTATTTTCAAGCTAATGGGTGCGTCTAACAGCGTGCAGCGGTTGCAGCCGCTTTTACGCTTCACGTGATAGACGGCTGACAGCTCTTGCAGCCGCTAAAGATAAATAAAGCGCTTTATTTTCCGCTGGATCTATTTGAAGCGGTTCAGCGGCCTGTAATTTGACATTTTATGGACCGTCTAGTAGACTTGTGAAGCGCTTTTATGCTTCATCCAGCAAAGCGCTTTCCGCTTTTCTCTCATAGACACAGCCAATGACTGTGATGCATGAATATAAAAATTTCTTAAGACAAGGATTGTCATAGTGATTATGACTATGATAGTGATTATGACTATGATAATGATATGTTGCATAAATTAACCCTATGATAATGAATGTTACATAAATTGGCCCTTACACATTTAGTTTGACTGCACATATTAGAGCCAAGTTGAATTTATTATTGGCTTGGTGTCGGAATTGTGCGATACTATACTTGAATTTTGAGTTCCAATTTAAATTTGCATTTACCCTGCTCTTCTGAACTCACAATTCTACAATGTCACCGTTGTCCGATTGGCTTCATTAACCCCTTGGTTGATAATTAAAGATTGAAGACTTGTTTGTAGAATGAAATGTATTCCAATCGTGCAATAAATACCATGTTTTGTTCTAGGTTCTCTTAGCAATGCATGCTAATGTAGAAGATAGAGGCATTAAAGGAGAATGTACTCCTTTAATGGAAGCAGCGTCAGCGGGGCATCTTGATATCGTAAGGCTGTTGGTAGCCCACGGGGCAGATGTTAATGCGCAGTCTACATCAGGTAACTAATTTTAATTAATACAGAATTCTGTATTTAATTATGCTTTATTTCGTTGTTAGTTCAGAATTCATAACAATCTTTATTGTTTCCATAGATACCAAGTTCATTTTGGTAGGGGGCTTCTCGAGAAAAGTTGCAAAAACTTGCGAGAAAATCCGTAAAAATAGTGAAAAACATCAGACCATCTAATAATTTAATTATGAATAATTTTACTGCCCCTGTCCCACTGAAAGAAAATTACGGCGAAAAAAAGTCTGTCTGGGGACTCGAACCCCTTCTCTTTTTCGACAACTCGAGAAAATAAAACCGGAAAAAATCCATAAAAATAGAGAAAAATATCGGACCGTCCAATAATTAGATTTTGAAACATTTTATTCCTCTGCCCCCCCTACCCTGAACGCGTAGGAATTCTGAAAGATTTCCGACGCTTTCGGTTGTCAAAATTTGCTACAAAAACAATTTCAGTTGGGAGACCCCCATCCTCAAAAAAGTTTTGAAAACTCGTGAAAATTAAATAAAAAAATCCATTAAAATAGTGAAAAGCATAGGACCGTTAGGTAATATAATTTCAAAAAAAAAATGTCCTGCTGAAATTGGTACGGAAAAAAATGTCGGTCAAATTTGCGAAAACTTGCTAAGCTTAAATCTAAAAATACAGAAAAAACGACCGTCAAATAATTGGATTTCAACTTTTTTTAACCCATCTGCTTCTCTGAGGGGGCTCGGATCCCTTTCTTTCCCGAAAGAGAGGCAGAATGGAGCAGCAACTGTTCATTGTAGTGCAATGATATGAATATGAAACATTTAATGGACAATAGATAGGATGTTACTCAGAGTATCCCATGCCAGCACGCTCACCAGACTTAAACCCAATGTTTTTTTTCTTTTGGGGTTTATTGAAGAACGAAGTTTGCAGGACATCGTCCTACTAGGGCTAGAGAACATTTAAAAAACTGATTACTTATTGTGCGAGGGCTATAAGATCTAAGCAGATTACTATGCATGTTGTGGGATGGACATCATACTGAGATGTAAAATAGGGACAGGTATACTTCTTTATAAATAACCTCTTGGAAAATAGCGACTAAAGTTTGTCATTCATTCGCAGATAATTCCACATCTGATTTTGTAAACATCTATATTATATATTATATTTTCAAAAAAGTTGTTCCACTCTGTATATTGATTGGGGATCTAGAAATGTGACACCTCCAATTATGGGTGAGTTCGACTTGCCAACACTATTCGATCTTTTTACTCTAAATGTTCTTCAATCGTTCGGGTACAGCCACAAAAACATTAGTTTGACACTCTACAGAATGATTGAAGAACGTTTAGAGTAGAAAGATCGAATAGTGTTGGCAAGTCGAACTCAGCCTATGTTTTTAGCATTACACCAACTTTTTTGAGGAAGAAAATTTTCTGACAAATGCCTAATAATAAAAATGTAACAAACTTTTTGACACTAACGTGTATTTCAATATTTTCAATATGGTGTTGGAGAAGTTACAAACATTTGAGACAATCAGATATTTGCCATATTGTTAGATAATTCTATTATATAATAATCTCAAATGGCATTTCACTTTCAGTTATATTTTATTACTTCCAAATGAATTTTTGCAGTTAGATAAATATAATTAATTGCATTTAATAAGGTGAACCATAAAATATAGTTATTGATGATGAAATGTTTTTCCAACTCCAAATTCTAGACTTACCAATACATAAATAAATATTGCATCAATGACGTTATGATGCTTATATAATAATAATAGTATCCTTATTAAACAAGGAATAATTCAGAAATAAGTCTGTAGATTAAGAATAAAAAAAAATAATAAATAAATGAAATTAAAAATTTACTAACTTATTCTAATCTGACATTACACCCAAAAGTCAGTTCATTAAAACCAAATGGTTGAACATAATAATAAGTACCTAGTACAAGTAACAATATATTACATTATTATTTTCAGCAAACTCGCATTGCACTACATTAATCAAATCACTCCATTTGATCGTGAAAGAGCATATCAACAATTTTTTTTTTAAATGGTCAAGGGCATCGTTTTGTACCACAACTGCATCCAGGTCTTAACCAGACTGATATGGTGGTAATAAACAAAATGTGTCTAAATGCTTTCTCCACAATTTTTGATTAAGTAGGCGGCAGTTAATTATAGGAATTGGTGTGAATTTGCCTTCTTCCCATTGGCTTGGATATGTTTTTGATGTAAGAAATTGTTCCCTCCTTCAGCTCATATCACAGGTAAATTGGCAGTGTCAAAGTTTATAATTTAAATTAGAAATGAACTCACTTGAAAAAACTTGTTAAGTATAAACCCCTTTGCATATACATGGATTCGTTTCTCAAGTGGGATATTCACATATCAAACACTGTTTGATATACAGATTCTGGCAATTCACGAAATTCCTTGGTTTTATTCATCTCAAAACCTTATTTCATGCGTTGATGGAAACTATCATCCAATATGGTACAAATGGATGGGGGAGTGTTAGAACAAGTCACTTAAAATAGAAATATTACAAAAAAATACATCAAAATCATGCCACACAAACCCAGAACATACTCAACCGATCTACTTTATGCTGAGGCCAAATTATTTGATATTCGCCAATTATTCTGTAAGACAATAATCCAGTTTATGTCAAAATACAAAACTTATATTAACCGAGTCAACCATCATAGATATCCCACCAGAATAAACAGAGGAGTATGAAAGTTCTTACTGAGAGCACAAAAATCAATTGGACAAAGATGTTTGTTTTACCTGGCTATCCGTCTGATCAATTTGATGCTAGATGACCTAAAAAAATTATTCTACTACTCTTAAAAAAATTTAAAAAACGTTTTGCTCCTCAACATAGATAGAAACAATAAAAAATAGAAGTGAAATATAATCCTTTATACCCACCATCTCTCTACAATCCAGTAAAGATGTATTCACACGTATGAACCAGTTTTAATTTGTTGTAATGATTCATATGCATATCTATTAATTTTTCTAATGAATACAGCGTTCCAAACCCTTCAAACTGTATACCTTAACATTTATTTGCTTACGAACTAGAACAAAAGAAATGTTTAGATTGTTACACATAGCTCATGTTCCGATATTACTGAACAGTACTGGCCACATTAGATAATTTCGGAACGCTTCACAGTAACTAACCTGAAACTGCCATCTAATTTCGGAACGATTGGGAAAGTCAGACTGTCAAATGTAAGGCGGGAACATTTCTACTTCAAAATTATATCATTACTATTATGTGATACTGATTGATGGTTGCAATCAATCAAGTAATAATAGGGGAAATATCATGTGATAGGGATTCTGAATCATCAGAAAATTCGGATAGCTCAAGTACTTCAAGCTCCTATCCGAGCTATGATTATAAGCTAGGTATTATTTCTTTGTTATAATGACCTGTGGATTTATTTTCTTGTTCCGATGTTTTGAATTAATTGTCGAATTGTCTTTAAAGGCCTGCAAATATCGTCTGGCATGATTTCGATCTGAAAAATTCATTTTCACACATCTACATGGACGAGAGGCGAGAGAGAACAAAGCTAGTAAATTAGCGGCTGTTCCGGCATCAATTTCTACTAGCAAGTCTTCTAATACCACTTGATACATTTGCTCTGCTGTCTTTTCAGATGAGCTAATTGTATGATTGTAATGATATTGTTATCAATAAATTGAATAAATATCAAATAACATATCCTAACCCAACTCATTATTGATTCGGGGAGGGGATACTGTGACTACACGACCATTTCTATAACAGTAACAACCAGTAAATTTCTAGCTTCTAACAAGGTTCCATGAAAATTGGCGCGAAATGTGTACCAGTCCTTTTCAGTAAAATCGGATCGACCAAAATTACTGGGCAGTACTGTTCAGGAATATCGGAACATGACCATAGACAAGTTCTTAACTAAACTTGAATGAGTCTTGAACCTTATTCATTGAAATTGTATAATAAATTAGGCAAATGTTCTACACATTATCGTATACACTGAATGTTATTATTGATATTCGTGAATAAATTATTACTATCATTATTATTTTTCAGGAAATACCCCTCTTATGTATGGTTGTGCCGGCGGTCACACCGACGTAGTCAAATTCCTTCTAGAAAATGGCGCCAATGTCGAAGACCACAACGAGAATGGCCACACTCCCCTCATGGAAGCTGCGAGTGCAGGTCACGTTGGCCTCGCCAAAATTCTTCTTTCTCATGGAGCGGGAATCAACACCCACTCTAATGAGTTCAAAGAATCCGCCCTCACTTTGGCTTGCTACAAAGGTCACCTGGACATGGTGAGGTTTCTCCTCGAGGCCGGAGCGGACCAAGAACACAAGACCGACGAAATGCACACTGCGTTGATGGAAGCTTCCATGGATGGTCATGTTGAGGTAAGTCTTAATCAATTTCAGTGGATGAAATCAAATTGGCGGTTCGTGAATCTACACCTTTCACGAAAAAAACAGACGAATGCGTCATGATTTAACTTGCGCGTACCAATCTCAAATCATCGCAAATATCGTCCGATATTCACGCAAGTTCTAATGAGTCCTTATCGGAATATATGAAAGTAGTATCGCCGGCAAACAGAACAGATTTATGTGGGTTCATAAAAAGACTGATACCATTCACATAAAGGATAACAAGAGCGGCCCCAAAACTGATCCTTGAGGAACAACTTTGAAATTCGAAGTAGTACTATTGTCTAAATATGACCTCATTAAAGACAATGTCATAGTTTGTCTAGTAAGATGTCAAGAGACTCAGTCAAAGGATAGGTCACAGATTGTAATTGCTGTGTGCTGTTCTAGCTCAATGCCCTTGACTACATCGCTAACGACTTTTAAAACAGCCTGCATCGTAGAGTGGTCTTTACGAAAACCAAATTGCTAATCGATAAAAAAATTAAATTTTTCAAAATATGTGGCAAGTGAAATATCACCTTTTTTCAAAAGGGGAATAACTCGGGATAGTTTGAATGCATCAGAAAATATACCTGAGACGAATTTGAGATTGATAAGATTGGTTAGGGGTTGTAAAATGATGTTGGAGGATTCCTTGAAAGTTTCAGGAGATATACTCGTATGGCTGGTATGAGTACTGGATTTGATTTTATTTCTTTCAGAATTTATTATTTTCCAACATGATTTGGACTTGTTTTCTGAAAAATTGATGAAATCGTCAGAGGCCCTCCTCGCATTTTTAATTGTAAATCAGTAATTATTTCTGGAGTTCTTGTAAGCTGAAATGTCTGCAGGATCTTTGGTTATATCTGCCACGAGCTCGAAATTAGAAAGATTTTGTCACAATTTTTTTCAACGAAACGTTAAACCATTCGATCGCAGACTTTACTTATGGAAGTGTGGGTTTTCACGGGAAATATTTTTGTAACAAAATTATTATAGGTATCCACAATATTGGAAGCTAAAGAATCAACATTATGATAAATTTCGCAAGTGTCTCATTTTATGCCTGACAAGGCCAGTTCAGTAATCCGCTCCTGTTAACCCTTGATAAAATGATTTCTGAGTAAACATTTCAGACAAAGATTTCATAATGAAGTAATGAGCACGATGATCAGATAGACAGGGTTCGAAAATGCTGCTATCAAAAGACTGTTTCTCTAAGTTGGTGAATATGTCGTCTATGCAACTAGCTGAAGTGGCTGTGATCCTTGTGATTTTGTGAATAATGAAATTCAGACCAAAGATGTCACTTAAAGCAGTTGACTTATCTCTAAAATCTACATTGAAATTTCCAGTTATCACAATTTTAGTATTTTCCTGGTTCAATAAATAGATAGATTTATTTGAAGCTTTCAATTTAAACAGTTTAATAAATATATTATATGAACCAAAGACATTTATTTTTGCTTGGCAATCAAATGAAACCACATAATTATTTGAAATGTCTCGAAATACCAACACTCAATATAAACAGGTATGTAAACTGACACCCAAAAGACGGACGTAATTTCAATTGGCACAAACTTTGAATATGCTTCCAATGCCTTCAAATTCTGCCTTGTATGATACAGTGTTTACACGTTTTTTAGCTGTCATATTTGTTGTGTGAAGTTCACACTCAAACTTTCATAAAAAATAAATCTAATGTGCAACTTTTTTAGAATATTTTAAATTTGTATTCGTTTCATTATAACAAAGGCAAATTTCAGCAAAAATTAACTCCATTGTCAATATGACTGTACAGTGAACTATCGATCTTATTTCAGTGTTTACTAATGTCAAGTATTACTATGTTGAACTTATGTGTAGTACTTTCAAATAATTATTTAATTTTTTTATCATTATTCTCTTCAAATATGTGTCTGTATTTAAATTTCAATATATCTTTATCCAATGCATAGATTTTAGTAAAACTCTTGGAATAAAACAAACCAGTAACATGTTTGACAACCATTATCATCAGAATACTTTAACAGTTTCAGTGCCACTGGAAAAATTCGCATTACATGTTTATGATTATGACACCTCGAGTATTCTGATGTGTTCATTGTATTATGACACCTTGACCATTTCGTTCAATTTCCAGCTTTATTTATTCTGTTTATGATATAATTGAGCTGCTTCTCAACTGGGCATTCAAGGCCCTAAACAATTTTGGATTGAGTCATATATGTCTGATAAAACTCTCAGAGTACAGGTCGGAGATGAGCAGTCAGACAACTACGATATAGTAATTGAAACAGCACAGGGTGGAGTTTTAGGGCCACTTTTCTTACTGTAGGTGGCCGGTCTCCCGAAAGCATATCGGTCAAGGTCTTACTTTCATCTATCAAGCCAAGTCAAGTTTTTTCTTGCCCATACCGAAATTTAATGAAATTCTTTATTCGAAAATGGGATATGGACGCCTGTGGTGTCACTCAGTGAGAACAAAAAGTATTTCACCCCTTCACCACACAAGTGATTTAATTCATAGATGCGCATAATTAATTACCACGAGGTAATCTGTGTACTACGAAGTGACCCTACTTGATGGACAGGCACAACCCCACCTAATAAACAATACAACAAAGGTACTTAATTACTCCTTTACTGGTATCAAGTCAAATAGTTTGGAATTTAATGGACCATTATCATTATTAAGCAAAGATTTCGAGTCCCTTTTTCGAATAGCAATACTTTCATAACAATCTAATTTTCTGTAATCATCAACTGGTTTTATTAATTTTAAATTTTGGATATTAATTTTGTGATGAGTTTCTAATAAATGATCCGCAACACTCGATTTATTTTCTCGCGAATATTTAGCAAGTGCCAAATGTTTGCGGAAACCAAACCAAAAGATCTGCGAATGTTCGTTTCCACGAACATTTGGCACATGCTAAATATTCGCGAGAAAATCAATGGAGTGTTGCGGATCATTTATTAGAAACTCATCACAAAATTAATATCCAAAATTTAAAATTAATAAAACCAGTTGATGATTACAGAAAATTAAATTGTTATGAAAGTATTGCTATTCGAAAAAGGGGCTCGAAACCATTGCTTAATAATGATGATGGTCCATTAAATTCCAAACTATTTGACTTGATACCAGTAAAGGAATAATTAAGTGCCTTTGTTGTATTATTTATTGGGTGGGGTTGTACCTGTCCATCAGGTAGGGTCACTTCGTAGTACACAGATTACCTCATGGTAATTCATTATTTGATAGAAATGAGACTTGTATGCCGATTTACAGTTAGTTTAGTAATCCCTACTGATGAAGATAACTTTGTTATCGAAATTCGCATCTAGGAATTAAATTACTAGTGTGGTGAAGGGGTAAAATACTTTTTGTTCTCAAATTCTTTATTGAATATATTTTTGTTAATACATAAAAGTTTGGAACTAACATCTTCACTGCTAATAGCTTATTAGACCAAAAAACACATTCACATGAGTCATTTTAGAGTCGTTGGTCTTGGCAAATTATAAAGAAGTATAATCTTTCAGGTTGCGAGGCTTCTGTTAGATTCTGGAGCACAAGTCAATATGCCAACTGACAGCTTCGAGTCACCCCTCACCCTTGCAGCATGTGGTGGTCATGTAGATTTAGCAATGTTGTTGATAGAACGAGGTGCGAACATTGAAGAAGTTAATGATGAGGGATACACACCGCTAATGGAAGCTGCTAGAGAGGGTCACGAAGAAATGGTTCATCTTTTACTAGGCCAGGGTAAGTCATCTTTTGGGCTATTTTATTGGTATTTAGATATGTCGGATTTTTTTTCCTGATTAGCTGCAAAAGTATTCTCGCTCTTTCTAACTTCTCTACTTTCCAATAGCTTTAAAATTTTGATATGTTGTTCGAAAATAATTTGCCAAATTTTACACATGATCTATCAAATACAATATATTCTAAGAAGGAATTTGAAAGTGTTTATTTTACCCATCAAATATTATTTTAACTGTAAATCAACTCACAAAAATTGTTAAGAAAAATTTTTACACAGTTTATATATTTTTTAAGGGCTTCGTTAATTCATTGCAAGATTTTTCTAAAAATGTTGGCCTCAAATTTTTCATTTCAATTATGAATTCATTCTCGTCCAATTTTACTCGTTACTTTTTCAACTAGTCAGGAATAAATTGTTGTATACACTGTCATTTGAAAGGTCATCATTTAGTTGCTCATTTGTAGTCTTGAATTTGATATCATTTTGAATTTGTGAGATTATACAGTGTGTTCCAGATTGAGCAGCATTGTAGTACTCAAACATATCTACATCGTTATGCAGGCAATGTGCAGAAAACAAGAAGATTGTTTGAAAATTGTAAAAAGTTCTTTGATTACGATTTGATCTGGTCTTTTGATGAATATAACTAGTTAAATAAAATGCTTTGAGTTTCTCAAATATTTCTGGAGTATTATCAAAAACCTGATATTAGTTTTTCATAAACCATTGTAGATTTAAATTATACAGGGGTGTACGACCACTTACACAAAATTTGCCAGTGCGCTCTTTCCACCAAAGCAAGTTGAAAACCAAAAAGAATTGCAAGAATGGAACAAAAAATTACCTGATTAATTTGTAGGAACGCGCCTCCACTGGATAGAAACTGCCCACGTTGAACCGTGCAGGCTCACTGTCCCTCCCCCTTCATCAATCAGACTTGGGACTGACAGCAGAGCTGGAGGGGTTAGAAGTGAGATTGGGATGTTACATCACAAAATGGCAAAAATAAATAAAATATTTTTGTAAATCACATAACACAGCACAACAGCATTACATGTTATCATGTTGAAGCAAATGTTCGAATGTTGCTCCGTTAGCGTTAATATACAATTCCAAGCGACGAATGAAGTTGTCGTGTATGCGATCACATACGACCATTTAAGCATGAATGACATTAGAGGCATTATCGATGGCTTGCCCTAGGTCCTGTAGCGAGTTAATGGGGTTAGCGTACACCAAACTTTTCATTCAACCCCATAAAAAAAGTCCATAGGGCTTCCTGGGGGCCAAGAAATGTATCCACCCCGATCTATCCAACAGCGTGAGCATTCAGTGTCCAAAAAGTCTCTCACCACGTGACTAAAATGCGAGGGGGCTCCATCGTGCACCACATACTTCTTAACCTTGCCAAAAAAGTTATATCATCAAAGAGCTGATCCCTCAAAAATGCCAAATAAGGATCACCAGTTAGCCCCGCTGGTAATTGATAGGGCCCTATCAACTCATTGTTGTAGAGGCCTGCCCAAAGGTTTATGGAAAATCGATACTGAGACCGAAATGGGGCGAAAGACATGCGGATTTTCTTGAGCCCAAACATGACTGTTGTGGAAATGGGAGATCCCGTCCCCGGTGAATACAGCCTCTCCTGTCCATAAAATATTTCGAGGCAAATGTCTTCTCTTGTCTGGTACATTCAAGAAGTCATTCACAAATCTCCTGACTATGTGGCAAGTCTTGTGGCTCTTAGACTTGTTCCTTTCGGAAATGGTATGTATTCAAACGATTTTCGCGTAAAATAAATACGCCATACCATAGTTAGCGGTAAACCAAGTCTCCGACTAATCTCACGGGTGCTTGTTGATGGATCTTCGTCGAGGAGTTGCAGAACTGTATCATCAACAACAACAGCACGATTCACTGCACGTTCGACGTGAGTTGGAAAACATGACCAGGTATCACAAAGTCTTTGCACTGTACCCAAAATTGTTCGTAAGTTTGGGTGGCATCTATCTGGAAATTTTCTCGCGTATTCTACAACACAAGCCCTGGCATTTTCATTCACTCCACCATATGTTACAATCATATCACAATATTCGCTAGAGCTAAACGCTGGCATATTGAACAGTACCGATTCACGAAAGAATATGGACATTTAATAAATGATCAACTATCTGAATGAAAATGCAAATTTTCACTTTCAGATTTCTTCTCTCAAGTTATATAGGGTCTTTCTCAATATCTATCAGATGTAGTTCAATGTCCAGCGTGGCTTTAGCCGGGGAAGTAGTTGTTTTCTGTTAGATATTACAAAAAAGTAACTTCAATTTTATCGTAGGTTTTTTTCCATTTCCAGAGGAGTCCTGTATTGATTCAATTTTCAATTGAGAATGTTTTTCTTCAAACTGACGATGTTTTGACGGGTGACATACGTACGTGCACCAGTGCCAAGTCTTCTCAAATTTCTGTACTTAGGACTATTTCTGTACTTAGGAATACTACGGTTCACAATCGAATTATCTGGATGAAACGGGTTGTCGGGTGATAATTTTGGATTTTTCCACATACGCCGTGGGTATCGTTCTGTAACAGATGACAAAACACCATCATCCATCTCGGACGTTGTTTTTGGATATTGGCAAGTGGCGACTGACGACACATGACTGAACTGACGGATGACAGATGACAAGACACATGACTGAACTGACGGATGACAGATGACAAGACACATGACTGAACCGACGTATGACTGATGACGTGAGCGCTGATTGGTCGATGGTGGGAGGGGCGTTGCTTAAAGGGGGAGGGGAGGGGGTGGGCTCACGTAAGGTTATATCTACTTAAGTGTACAACCAAGACAAATCGGGGACAAGCATACAATGACTATCAGCGATTTTACAATCGGAGATAGTAACATTGCAACACTGCAGCGCTTCAGTTCTCGTGACATCTTTCACAGAAGCAAGATTGTTTTTACTTGGTTCCTAACATTCAATGATGCAGTGGCATAACCATTGCGATTGACGTACAAAAAAAGTGGTTAAATTATCACGGATAGCTCTTAAATTTTACTGGTGCTTTCACACATGACAGACCAGTACCCCATTTAATTTTGTGTAAGTGGTGATAAATCACCCTGTATATAAAATTCAACGAAAAAATATGTGATACAAATAAACAAGTGTTTTGCCAAAACACATTTATTTTGTTTGGTACTATTTAGAAATGGAAAATGGACAATCAGTTCTTGACTTGAAATAGTTATTTTTGTGTACTTAAAAGTTGGAAAAAATTTGCTGAAATTAATCTATTCTCTAAGAAATACAAGGAACACACTGTATATAATACTAATGATATCCCATTGTTACTAATTCCTTTCACTAACATTAACTTTTGGCTGCCTTCACTGTTTTTCAATAATGGGATGGACTTATATTTTGGTAGTACATAATTTCAAAGTATTCAAATTCTAAAACAAAATGCTCATAATTATTTCTTGCAAAATCGTACTACTCTACTCACAACCTTTCTCTTTTTCTTATAAATTCGGTTGGTACTTCATACAAACCACTTTTAGTTCCACTACTATCCAGTGTTTTCGGTGCAAACCTCACAATTTTTTGAAATGTTCTGAAATTGTGCACAAATGAAGATATTTTTTTTTTCAATATCACGAAAAACTATCAATTATAAACCAACAATTATTTCACAAAAAATTTTATCTTTTATATAATTGAAACATTCATATTAAGCACAAATATGTAAAATTTATACATTTTATAACACTCAATATTACGAAGGCAAAGGACGGACATATATTTTTGATATTTGTTCCTTAATTTCTAGTTGCAACTCGAAATTTGCGTAATTTCGAATTACAACTCGAAATTAGCACTAATTTAACACGAAATTAGCGAAGGAAGGACATGCAATGTTTTTTTCATAATTCAGAGTTGTAACTCAAAATTAGGAAAAAAAATATCGCAAGTCCGTTCTACGCCTTTATACAATATTGTACTTTCCAAAAAATATTTGTTAAGAAATACCAATTTTTTATTGAAAATAAACACATTAGCTATCTTTTACGATTTTTTTTTTATATTTTTGACCATTCATGTTCAAGTACTTTGTCAAAAAATGTTTTTATGGAAATTCTTAGAGCATTATATTTTAGCCTATAGTTCTTCAATAATACAGATTGTTCTCAGCCCATTTGACAAAATTGTGAGCTTTCAAGGGATGTTATACTCTCGGAGTTGGTCTATATGGGATTTTCTCACCCCTGAGAGTGATGGCGATAACTTTTTGGAATATGTTGCAAGCTTTTTAATATTGTGGTTCAAGAATGGGGAGAAATTCGCTTCCCATATCTTATCCACCGAACGGAAGCATTATTTTATTATTAGTCATCAAATAGTTGTACGATACGTTACTGTCAAGTAGGAAAATATTTTTACTTTGGTGTTAACATTTTCCTATCACAGTAACGTATAAGAACAAATTCAATGATTTGCCCTCCCAGAACAGATATTTTTAACTGGTATTCTTCACTTTCAGGGGAGAGATTATCCCACAGATTCGGCAAAACAAGTAAGTTAACCTCCCCAAGAAACATTCAAACAGTGTTTATTCATTTTTATTTTGTTCAACTCACTGGTAAAATTCAAACATGTATAACTATATTATTATTATTAGATTTGTTTTTCTTGTTTGCTAATAAATTAAATTACTTCTGAGTTGAGATTTATATTGAAATATGAGTTATAGCATCTTTGAATTGTTCTTAAAGGGGAGTACAATTTACTATTAATTATAATGAAATAATTTTTATCACATTTCTAACTATTTTTAGTGAAATATCAGATGCGCAGTTGTTCTTCATAATAATAATTATGACATAATGAATTGTTCTATTGAGTTTTGAATGTTAGTGGGTCACGTTTACATAACCTCCTCAACTCTCTCAATATTGTTGTTATAAAATATCAATAAGGACTCCAATCAGTTTAAAGCCAGAGTCGACTATTTTGGTTTCTGAAATAATTGAATGTTTTCATTTTGAAGCCAAGATAAATGGGCGTAAAGAAAAAAATTTTTTGAAATAATAACATGATATTTGTGATGCTTACTGATGATGAAGAACAATTGTTTATTTGGCATTCTACATATATTCAACATAATAAGAGTATTCAAGTCAGACAACTGCATGTACAGATTTATTTGAGGTTGATAAAGTTAATTTTAAATTCCTACAATCTTTAAGCTGATATGTCGGTTAAGTAGAACTTTTAAGTTTGTCAAGCACTGAAAATCAGTGGTGGTTGATTTTTATTGCAAGATTGAAAGTTTCATGACAATATTAATCTATTACTACACATCGTGAAATTTCTTCTTTCAAAACGTTAATTATTAACATTAGTTTGTTTATTTTCAAGTATAGATTATTATTAAAACTTTTTTTTATTTTTCTATTAAAGAATATTGGAAACCTGTAGCTGTAGCTAGCAGTAAATAGTCAGAATTCTAAGAATTCTGGTGGCCTTTTTATATGGTTTTTATTATTCACTCTAATAGATGATATTTCCAGGAATTCATAACTTTTTTATTCTGTGGAGGCAGAAACGAGTGTGCATTGACAAAAAAATATAAATTTCACAGTGAATGTCAACATCATTGAATATACCATTCAGTTTATTATGATTTGTTTTATATCATCAAATGAATTTGGCATCGATATTCATTAATTTTGTTCTGTTGGCTATGAGCCAGTTTTTTTAAAGAATTCCTGCTGAAAGAAAATTCAGTAGTGTTTCAAGCCAAAGCCAGCTGGTCCGACTTCCTCTCAAGTAAACATGAATCATGAAAATTTATTTTCTGATCTAAAAATATATCCTCTAGTAATATTTGAATGGCTTGGTCCAATGTCCAAGTTTACCTGTGATGTTTTGTATTCAGTATTTTTATGTTTAAATTTTTTGTTCTCTAGACGAGGAGTTTTTGAAAAATTCAGATTTTTCAAGGTGGTTCGAGACCATAATGAATGATTTTTTTTTATTTATTTATTTGGTATAAACGGAAAAAACCCTTAAGTTAAAAAATGTTGTAAAATGTAAGAAAAAAATACTTGAAACTAAAACAGTTGCAATATTAGTAAAAATGTTGGCATATAATTTTAAAAAACTAACAAACATTCTGTAGGAATTAAAAAAATAAGTTCTGATGCATTATATTCCCTTAACATTCTTGAAATTGGACTATACTATTTAAATCGAATTGAAGATAATTCTTCTAAAGGAATATCATTGTTGAACATTATTTGTGGGTTGAGAGATATACATGATCATTATGGTCAGTTACATTCTTATTCTATTCTTTGATATCCTTCTTTGGTCTGCCTGTATTACATTTTCAAATATGCATATCACTATATATATATTTATATATATAAAATGAGTCAAGTTATATTAATCATGAAAAAATATTAAAATTATAGTTATATTTTAATCTGTAATTTTTCCATTCACTAATATTATTCATTGCAATGTACATTTTCAGAATCAAGAATTTGAATGATATCATAAAATGAATTGTAATGCTCATGAAACTCCTTAAGTGAAAACTTCGTATTTTCATTTTTTGTGATTAATTCCTTAATTTTGTTCATATTAGTCAAAGCTAAAGAGATTTTTCCCCACAAAATAAAAGACGCAAATGGCCTATACTAATTTTTATAAAGATAGTTCGTTGGGGCGAAAACAGGGGTTTGCTGGGGCGAAAACCCCTGTTTTCGCCCCAGCAAAATCGCTTTGTAGAATTTTTGAAACAAAAAATAGTGTAAAAAATTACAACTTTTTTCTTTTTTGAAAATATCTTAAAGATTATTCAAGGAATCGTTTTACAGTCAATGGAACTTTTGTAGAGATTTATAAAGCGTACAAAATGGATTTTCATATGACCAGATCGGTGCATTTTCCACTGAGAAAATCCGCGAAAATCTCGAAAAAGAGGACAGTTTTCAAAAATTTATAATTTTTATAAATCTGAAGCTGAACAAGCAATATTTCGGAAACCGATAGGTAATAATATATGGTTCAACTGTGCACAAGATGTTTTCTGTGCCGATGTGTAAATTTTTACACAATCGCGTTATAAACAATTTAAGGGCACATCTTGCAAGATGCGTCGATTTGAGGGAAGTCGGTACGGGAAAGTACTTTCCCGTACAGAAAACGATCCGAGAAAATTTTTGCCGGCTTGTTTACATTTTAGACAGTTATTGAATTCAGGCAAACAATATGTAGAATTCCTTAGTTTTTGATAATGCTGATTGCAATTTCAGATAAAATAGTATGTGTACCTCGTAGTAAAAGCACATTCCCAGACTTCAATGCTTGTTGGCCTCGGCTTAACGCCTCGGTCAACAATTTACATTGTCGTCCGGGAATGTATTGCTTTTACTACTAGATACACAATATACTATTTAGTTTTCATACTGAGTAAATTTCTGTTGGAATATATAAGTTTGAGGCTGCCGTATGCTTTTTTGATGATGCTATTCACATGTTTATCGAAATTCAAATCAGTGTCAAGTAGGAGTCCGAGATTTTTAGCAGTTGTAGTCGCAGGTATAATATTATCATATCTGTATTTTTAATTTATGGTTGCATCTATCTCTCAAAACTTTAGGACCGAATAACATCACTTGGACTAACTTGGATTGAGAGTGAGGCAATATTTAGTAGAAATTTCAAAGAGGGCTTTCAAATCAGAACTGATGACTTCATTTGATATTTCAGTATTTGATTCATCAAAAGACCTGTAGATCTGAGTGTCATCTGCATAAAAATGACTTTTGAAATGACTCAAGCTGTCTCTGAGAGAAGATGTATATATTGTAAATAACAACGGTCCTAAAATGGAACCCTGAGAAACGCCACATATAATACCAAGTTCTTTAGACTTTTTGTGTTTATACAGAACGATTAGAAGTATCTTTTAAAAAGTAGTATAGGCCGATTTCAGCAACTAATTCATAAAATTAGGAAATACCTTAATCGAATTTAGGAAATACTTTAATCGAATTTAGGAAATACCTAAATCGAATTCCCAAATGCAATTTACGTTTCACCAAGCGTAAAGTAATGCTTAAAAGTGATAAGAAATACCTAACATAGGTATTTTTTAACACTCTTAAGCATTACTTAACGTGTGGTAAAACGCAAATTGCACTTGGTTATTCGTAAATCCCATTTAGGTATTTCCTAACTATAGGAAACAGTTGGTGAAACCGGCCATAAGTTTGTGTGAAAAGAGCCTCTTATTTTTATCTACTGCTTGGCCTATATCTAAACACCAAAACATTATGAACGTATCTCTGTTCTTTCGCACAATAGTCAGCAGAGTAGTACAACTGAACAGAATTACATTTGTCATTAGTGTCATTTTGAAGTTATAATGCCAGACAGACCATTAATTTTGAAAAAAAGAAAAAGCATCCAAATAGTGAAACTTAAAACAGAAATAAAGTATAAACGGATCGTGATTATTTGAATCAGAATTTCTTAAATCGAGAAACATGAAAGGTTTTTATAGGCACATTCTACTATTTGATCCTTATTTTTTGTGTTTACATACATGCAAATATTTGAAATCGACTTATAATATTCTAATCACTATTCTGGCATTGCAGGTGCTAATATCAATGCCCAAACCGATGAAACCCAAGAGACCGCGTTAACGTTAGCTTGTTGCGGAGGCTTCACGGAAGTAGCGGATATACTCCTCAAAGGGGGCGCAGATATCGAACTTGGCGCCTCTACCCCTCTCATGGAGGCAGCGCAAGAGGGCCATTTGGACCTCGTCAGATTTCTTCTTGAAAACGGAGCCAATGTACATGCCCAAACCCAAACGGGAGATACAGCCCTTACATATGCCTGTGAAAATGGACATACGGATGTCGCAGATCTGCTCTTACAGTACGGCGCTGATTTGGAACACGAGTCAGAAGGTGGTAGGACTCCGTTGATGAAGGCTTGCAGGGCTGGTCATATGTGTACAGTACAGTTTCTCATTTCAAAAGGAGCAAATGTCAGGTGAGTTAACTAGTTCTTTTCTAGTGCAGTTGCAAAGTACAATTTTGAAACTCCTATTGTGTTAATTGTGTTTTTACATTCATATATAGTCCTTCCAAATTCAATTGAATCAGCTGGAAAACCGGTTCAAGACGTATTTTTAAAGTCAGTTAACTGGGCTGAGAAAATGGAAAGTTGCATAATGGAACAGAATTTTCAATAATTTGTTGATTTGAATTCGAAACACAATCTCCAGAAAAATGTTTCAAAATAAAAATATGAATGAAAATGTAAAGTTCTATTTTTTTCATTATTTTTTTTGTTTAAGTTTCTTTCACAATATCTATCAGATATAGTTCAATATCCTGCGTGGAATTAGCCGGGGAAGATATCCACAAAAACTAACTTTTTTTTTTTGTTGTCTTGGCATCGACTACTATGGTCATTAGCCACGTGTTCTGGATAGGCCTTGTTACTACCTCCATGCGCCACCTTAGGTGGATTTTTCAAATTTCAGAAAAGTATCTGTATTTAATATTAAATTGAGAATGTTACGCTTCGGGGGGGTGGGGGGGTTATATTGAACAATAGAAGATATGATTGACTTAGGTTTATCTATGAGTCACACATTATTCCACATCTGATTTTATGAATGCTGTTCATTTCGACATAAAAGTTAAGTGGAGTAGAAGATTTGAATATGATCATAGACCTGAAAATACTCAAATCAGCCGGCATAGATCAGCTAAAAGCTAAAACAAAGAAATTCGTGGATACAATGTTTCTTGTTTTTATAATAATTGATAGAATTGAAGGACTGTGGGTGTCTGGTTACGGGACTTATTGTTAAGTTATTTAACATACCGAAAACAAGTCGTTAAATAAATACAATAAGAAAACATTAGGAAACACAATATTTAAAATGCTTTCTGTCCAAAGATCTTCATATTCCTCACTCAAGATTCTCCTTACGTTTTCCACTACTTCTCAGCTTAGATTTGGATATTGGCTGGATTGTCAATTTGTTTTTCATAAATGCCCAAAACAATTCGATGGGGTTAAAAACACAATAATAGGGAGGCAACCTCAGAAGCATATGATCAGATTGTTTACAAAGTTCATCAATACTACTAACTACACTTATTTCAACAGGATTGTATTGTAAATATTGATATGATCAATAAAATACTTACTTCTTCTTTTATACATGGTACGCTACTGTTCTGCATGTCATAAATAACTCTAGACGACCGACTGCACTGCAGTAAAAATAATGAATGGTGATTCATGGTAATTTATGCAACAGGCGGTCAGCGCAAATACTGATTGGTGTCCAGGCCGCGAACGGTTCCACTCAATCGGGTCTACTGTTTTCTTTATATAGGGAATAGTATTTATTTAATTTCCGTTTTCATCCTTTATTCATTATTATACCATGTACTGTTTTAAAATAATATTGAGCTGAAGGTAGATATTTTCAACTGAGTTTGGATATACACACTATACATCGATGATTGTGTTAAGGCGGATTTACCGCATATGCGTAATTTTATTTTATTTTAAGTTCAACACAAGGACTCGAATGAAATGATTTACCCGTTCCATAATTTATAATAAAATTTCACAATGTCTAACCTTGAATTTCCCAACTATTAACTTTTGAGCACTAGCAAAATGAAAAAATAAATAATGCGCCTGAGTAGACCTCAAATTTTAATGTGTCACCATATTTTACTTAAAACCTCGTGTTCTGTCAGTTCTGTGAATCTGTGGTTCATGTCAAGACTGTCAAGATCATTGTTGTTTATTTATTTATTATACAATAATAATAATTACAATACAAAAAATTTATGCAGTTTTGAGTGACGTCCACGAATATTTAACATCAAATAAACTCAAATTGAATGTTTCCAAAACTAAAGGCATGGTTTTGACAACTAAATATAAATATAATGATATCGATATCAATAGTATCAACTTACATCTTAATAATGAAAAAAAATAGAAATAGTTTCGTCAGTGAAGTACCTGGGCTCTCAGTTTGATAACTGCATGACTTTTGAAACTCATATTGAATACATGCACAACAAAATTTCAAAAAAGTTATTTTTTTTTCTAGAATTGCACAAACGCTCTCAACTGAAGCGAAAATAACGGTTTATAACACAATAATTCAACCACACTTTGATTACTGCTCATCACTATTGTTTTCTCTTGACCTTAATAAAATGAATCAACTCCAAAAGCTACAAAACCCTGGGATGAGAATTATTTAAAAAAAATAGACATACACCTATTGTTACTATGCTTAATACGTTGAAATGGTTTTCTGCTTCACAAAGAATCTACTATCTCTCTATTATTTTTGTTTACAAGATACTGAACAACCTGGCACCAACTTATTTCTAAAATTACTTGATTCTCTATAAAGATATACATACCCACCTCACCAGAAACCGGGATAATTTATATATCCCTAGAACAAATGAATGAAATCTTTGTTCTTCAAAGGATTTCATGAATTCAACCAGTTGCCTCCATTGGCGAAACATACTTCTTCCCTTTATAGTTTCAAAAAAATCTCAAGAATTTCATAATTAATCAGCGAATTTTTATTACTATGTCGTTTATTATTATTATAAGTGATCTATTCCTAGTTTGCAATCAGGTGAACTAATTTGATGCAACCATTCTCAAATTTGTATTTTTAATTTACCAACTCTCTACCTCATTCATATAGGATTATGATACGTGGTATATGTGTGCGCCCCTGTATACCTGATTATCTGTTTGTGAATATACTCACTTTCATTGCTTTTTGAATACCATTAATGTATGTATATTGTCTTATTAATTACTTTGTAAATGTCAGTAATGTATATTGTCTTATTTCAAATTGTACTATACTTACAGTTATGTTTTATTTTCATTTAGTATTTACACTTAAATTGTGTTCTAGTGAATTTGTATATTAGGATTCCTATTTCAAATAAAGATCTATCTACCACTACTATTAACAATATTGCCAGTTTGCTTTTTTTCAATTCGAAAATGGGTTTTGAGCAGGGCTTTTTTTATAGAAGAAAGCGAAAAAGGGGAAACATGTCCCAATACTTGAATTGTTCTAGTCTTCATTTCAGAAAGGAATTCGATAGATATCGCCAAATAAAGTTTAATAGACGCAAAAGAGAGGTGAACAGATTGAGAAATATCACTTGTCAATTACTTATGCTTATGAATTAGGGAATTAGTAAACCACAATTATCAGATCTCTAGGCGTTAATGAAGTTCAAATATTTATGAAATATGAATTATGGTGGATTTATGCAGCAGTCATAAGGAAGAATATTCGTCGATGATTGGTTGAACCGTTTATACCAACCAATCAGCGACGAATATTTTTCCTTATGACTTATGACTGCTGCAAAAATCCACCATTAGTGAAAAATGTATCCCTGCATCCGCTAAATCCGCCTTTACTTGTTAGTAAATTCGATAATTAATATGGTAGTAAACTTCAGTAGAATAGTATATTTAATAATAATAGTAATAATAATAATATTTCAGGCGACAAACGACCAACAACGACCACACTCCTCTGTCTCTGGCCTGCGCTGGAGGCCACTTACCCGTCGTCGAGTTGTTGTTGAGTCACAATGCCGATCCTAACCACAAGCTGAAAGACAATTCCACCATGCTCATCGAAGCCGCTAAAGGAGGGCATACGAACGTCGTACAGTTGCTCCTCGACTACCCCCACTCCATGCAACCCATGATGTTGAACCAACATCAACAAGGGGCTACAGCGGCTACCAATCTGTCGATGCTTCCGGGACAGGTTGGTAGCCGAGACTCACCTCTTCCTCCTGGAACGACAACGGTACCCAGCTTGCCTCCCCAACCTGTAAATTTTTTCCAACCCCCCACAGGTGAGTGTTGATGAAGATACTAATAATATTTTTTTAGTTTTATGCTTATCAAAGTTACATTAGTCAGTGAAATATACGATAAAACATAAGTAATATCCTTATAACTTGTTGAAAGCCTACTTATCAGGGAGAAAAGTATACACAAATTTAGAAAATAATCGAAGTGATGAGTATAATGTAAATATTCGTGTGCCTCAGGGGTATGTACTTGGACCCATATTATATCGTTTGTACGTTCATTCACTGAATAAACAGCAGGTTTAAGTGCAAGATATTTCACCTTTGCTAATCTTAAAGCATTAGAGCAAATAATGACCTAAACAAATATCATCAATGGTTACTGATAAATGAATTTGCAATAAATGTGAAAATTGTATACAGGGTGTTTCATAATAAATGCGCAGGACTTCCGGATGTGATAGCTCGTTCAAAAATATGAAAAAAAGTTTCTATTAACTTACTCTCTAAAATTCAACATTTTCGAGATATAGGGTGTTGAAATTTAAAAAAAAATATAGTTTTTTGCGAATATCTCTGGAACCGTTTATCGCACAAAAAACAGATTTTGAATGCATTTTCTACTCATAATAAGCTATGTTTTGTGCAGATTTTTTTTAAAATTCTTAATCGGTGAAGATTTTGAAGGGGTAGTGTGTATTTTTTTCTCCAACTTCTAAGCCACTGGAAAAAGTATGATTTTGAGCCGCCTACTTGAACCGCCAATGTTTTCTACACAAAAATGGTACTCTTGGTCATAAGCTCTAAAGTTGACCGTTTTCAAGAAAAATCAACTTTCATGTTGAAAAACATGGTAAATTTTTTTAAATATTTTTTTTCCTAATTATACAAAATTTATTTAAACGTTCGAACAAGTAACAAAACCAAACGTTGACTTTTTAATTGCAAAATAAAAAAAAACAGTACCAATCATACTCAGTTGAATTGTTGGAAATGTCCGCAGTTAGCTTCAATGCACGCAGCAATTTTTCGAGGAAAAAACATTATTTAAACAACATGAAAGTTGATTTTTCTTGAAAAGGATCAACTTTAGAGCTTATGACCAAGAATACCTTTTTTGTGTAGAAAACATTGGCGGTTCATATAGAAGGCTCAAAACTGTACTTTTTCCAGTGGCGTAGAAGTTGGAGAAAAAACACCCACTACCCTTTCAAAATTTTCACCAATTATGAATTTGAAAAAATTAAAAAATCCGCACAAAACATAGCTTTTAGAGTTTGATCAATGATTAAACCCAGAAATTAAAATTTTTTTTGTATCATATGCAAGAATTGAGGGGTTTGATCTGATTTTCTGGTAAAGATCTTTTAGAAATGTACAAAAAACTAGATTTTTCAAAATTTGAAGTTGACTTATTTTCTTTTAACCATAACGAAATCAAACTGAGGTCACCTTCCATTTGTTCCTTAGTTTATTTCCTGAGGACTTTTTCCATATCAGTATAGGATTTTTTTTCCTCCCTCGGATGCTGGTCCTTTCACCAGCTACACCTCAGCCTCTTGGGCTTTTTGTGTTTTCCGTGTTGGTTTTACAGCACCAACTCCGTAACTCTGGTCCCCTGTACCAGTCTGTACAGGTTCTTCACCGGTTGGCTGTTGTATTCTTCGGGAGTTAAATTGGGTTTCCCAAAAATTGCCTGTCTCTTGCGGTCTAATGCCTCGCATCCTGACAGTATATGTTTGGCTGTTTCTGTCCCTTTACCACATTGTCTTCAGGAAAGTTCTCCGTTTTACAGACCCATTTTGTTCAGGTGTTTTCTCATTGGACTGTGACCAGTGAGAAGACCCGTTATTGTTCTAACTTGATTCCTGCTCAGCTTGAGTAGTTCTTCAGTTTTGTGTTTTGACGGTTCTTTAATGTATGTTTTCCCGTGGTGCATGAGGGGGGCTTCGTGCCACCTCTCCTTTTGTTTTTGCTTGATCCAGTCCCGAATGCATCCTCGAATTTCGGATTTATTAATCCCGAGTGCGGGTTCTGGGCCAATATATGGAGTTGATGAGCCCTTTCTAGCTAGCTCATCAGCTTTTTCATTGCCCTTGATACCGCAGTGTCCTGGAACCCACATCAAAGTTAATTTGTTGTGTTCTGTGAGAACACTGAGTTCTTCTCGGCATTCCCATACCAGTCTTGATGTCACTTTCGGGTTCATAAGAGCCTTCAGTGACGCCTGGCTATCGGTGCATATTTTGATCCGTGCATTGTGCATTTCCCTCATATTGATTTCTCTCGCGCATTGCAAAATGGCGTACATCTCTGCCTGGAATACAGAGGTGTTTGTTCCTAGTGAGACGCTTATCAGTATAGGATAGTATCATCTGCAAATAGTCTAAATTACCTTTCAAATTCAGGCAAGATATCGAATTTATATAAATGAGGAAGATAGCAGGCCCAAGGATAGACCCTTGGAGTACCCCACAAGAAATATCTCTCCTCGAGGAGGTTCAGCCCCCCAATATAAATAAATTGCTGTCTTCCACTGGGGTAATTTTCATATAAAGCATAGACATTGCCTCTGACACAAATGACCCCGCAAACACCTTATGGAATTTGGGTCCCGGTGGATTTTTTTGAATTTTTGGTATGATGTAGTCCATGTGATTCTCAAATGTTACCATTGCGCCAACCCAAAAATATTAACAGTTTTGCTACTAGGGGGCGTTGAAATCACCCCTTGCGCAGATTAATTAGACTATTTATTTTTGAATCCGGTAAAAATATTTTTTTTATACCTTGTTCAGAATAGACTATTATTATTATAGGCGGAAACAGTATCTGTACATATTTTAGTTTAGATTATACTGAACGATTCTGTAATTTTTTATGAAAAAAAACTAAAACTTCCCGCGCACCCCCAACCCCTGTTTTAAAACAGGAAAAAAATTAATTCTTGACTACTTGTAAATGCTTTATCAAAATAAATGTTTTAATCAGCTTAAATTAAGGAAATCGTTCAGTTGTTTAGTTTCTCATTTCCCTACCTTCAAAAAAATATTGGTGGAATTCGCTGATTTCTTAGTAGGGCCTAGTTCATGTTATTTGAATATCAATTAATTGGGCGAAAATCTTGAAAATAAATTAAAATTAGACATCAACAATTTGAAATTAAACATTTATTTTGATAAAGCGTCTTTTATTTCAAAAAGTAGTATCGGTTTGAACGTCAAACCGTTCAAAAGTTAACGGGGGAGGGGGGCAATAAAATAATCATTTGCTGTATATGGTGACTTCTTAAAAAATAATAATGGACATCCTCTACCCTCACAGGCTATGCCAATGAGTTACAATATTATAGAAGTTGAATTTCATTAGCTTTGATCAACTAGCATTAATAATTAATTTATCAACTTCTAATTATTATTTTTTTGAAGAAAGTGAACTGGTCTATAATTTGAGAATTAAAATTTCATGAACCAAATGTCTATTTTTTATTTTTTGCAGCTGCTGTCCTACAGGAAGTTCCTGATGCAGTGAGGATAGTCCAACAGGAGGACGCTAACAATCCCCCGATAGACGTTAACAAGCAGCAAGTACAGTCACAAGCGAACCGAACCGCAGAACCGCAAAAAATTTCAACGAGTAGAAAATCCATTTTGCCAAAAAGTCGATCGGCGAGCGCGGTATTTGACGGGAACCTCACGTCGGCCGAAGCGCAGCAAGTGAGGACCCAACCCCTCGATTTCGAGGAGGAGGTCTTTTCGTCTAACGCAGCAATGGACTTTCTCAACAAGGACGAAGCCAATACCACCTTGATCGGCTTCATCAAGAACCGAAAGAAACAACAGTTCAACAGTGCTACGGATGACGGCTCGACGAAGAAGCAACAGATTCTCGAGGAAATACAAGTAGGTTTTCTGAAAATCGCCCTTTGAAGTTCTTACAAAAATCTGTTTGTTTCAAGGCTGTAGGATCTTGTCCAATTGCCTTTTGGGTTATAACCTACTTAGAAGAAATCTGTAGTTACATACAATGAGCTTATGCCTTGAGGCATAAGAAGTCCGGAGGACTGCTCATTGCTAATATCCTATACAATATGAAAAGTTGGGTCAAAAATCCCAATTGTATAGGATATTAGCAATGAGCAGTCCTCCGGACATCTTATGCCTCAAGTCATAAGCTCATTGTATGTAACTACAGATTTCTTCTCCGTTTTATACGGTCTTGACGATCGTGGTTCATGGGTATTGCTTAGTTGGGTGGCCGGCGCTGGGATGGCGCTCGCAGTTTGGAGTTATCCAATGTGCGGACGCGATCTCAGGTTCGATCTTGAAATGGATTTGGTTGTCATTAGTTATTTAGACCTACCCTATACTGATGAGGGGCAACACCCCGAAATCGATGTATAGGTGGTCCGAATGTTTCGATGAACATTCCCATGCAACAAGCAATTGCAGAGATAACCTTGTAGGAACTCTGCATGGAAATTTCATCAAATGTAATTCAATGTTCGTCGTGGCATTAGCCAGGAAAGTAGTTGTTTTCTGATGGATTTTTGACCCAACTTTTCCTATTGTATAGGATATTAGCAAAGAGCAGTCCTCCGGACATCTTATGCCTCAAAATATAACCTACTTGTAATTCAATAAAGAGCATTTATTATTACTATTATTCTGTTTGTTTCGTTAGCGGGCGGACCGGGAGTTCCATGGTAAAACTCACACCCACAACCATGTGTTCCAATATGCGGCATCTCAGGAACAGTGCCCTTCCGCTACAAATAATACACTGCCTCACATGTTGAATATCGATATAGCTATGCAGCAACAGAAGCAGCAAGGTGAGTAAAATTCGTTTTACCGTATTTGGTTTGGTCTGTTTCTTGTTTGGCTGTGTGCATGAAACTGTTATTATTAATGTTCATCTTTCATAATATGTAAGAAAACGAGTTTTTGATTTGTGGATGTTTAGTCAATAAAATTTACAATCCAATAGTAATCCTTGTTTATAATTATTGTATGTATGTGATGTTGATATTGATATATTAACAATTTTTATGTTTTTGTAATGTGATTGATTCAAAAGACTTTTACAATATTCATTAGTACATCAAATATAAACAAATTCTGAATTATTGGTTGTCATTTATTGCAATGAACAATGAATAAGTCACTTTTATGAAAGTAAAAAATTATTTTATCTTCCAGTGAATTATTTCAATAGAATATTTTGGGAAATCGTCGGCTGTGTCTTGGGTTCTGTCTTTGATCTTCACCTATCCCACCCAAAGAATAAGTCACTTGTGCCTTAAAGTTTCCCCTTTGTCCAACAAGTTGACAGTTGAAACTTACGTTATGGTGTACAAAGGCTGTTGGTAGAGATCACTTCCAAAGTATTTCTTGTGGAAGCTTTGCCAAGAATCTTACGAATGAACGATTGTGCGGGGCAAAGTTGTTATCTGTTTGATTGCTTGCTGATGAAATTTATGTTCTAGAAGATGTAGCGTAAGGTTGGACTTCAAATCCGGTTTTCAGTATATCTATAAATAAGATTGACACATTTTTTATTGGAGACATATATAGTCAAGTTTCAGATTTATTCATGAATATCTCAATATATGAGTGAATATGGCTTCTGTTCATAGGTTAATAGACACAGATTGGGCTGAAATTTTGTAAACGTGTTAAGATTCGAATTCAAAAAATGTACCTTGTCCCCCTGAAGGCTAGTTTAAATAAAGTACGTGTAGGAATTCGGGAAAATTTCGGACGTGGAAGATTACGACAAAAAAAACTATGGAGATCGGACCACCTCGAAAAAAATTGCAAAAACTCGCGAAAATAAAATCGGAAAAATCCGTAAAAATAGTAAAAAACATCGGACCGTTCAATTATTTTTGGAGCTACACCTGTGTACGAATCCATAAAGGTAGGGTACATACTGGGAAGCTGGATGGCAAAGAATAGCAAACAAAAGCATGCCACTAACGTGGAAAATTACTGATAAAAAATGTCTGTCTGGGTCCCGGGCTAAAAACTCCCGAAAAGAAAATAGGAAAAAACTATAAAAATTGTGAAAAACATTGGGCTGTCGATAATATTAGTAGCTTGATCTGTACAACATTTTATTAATTTATTAGTAATTTGAATGTTTTCTTAAAAACTTGCGTGAAATGTCATAACACTTGAAATAATTCCTCAGTAAGAATCACTAAGAATAAGGGCTCTAATAACAATACAAAAAATATATCTGTGATAAAGAATAGTTATCAGAATAACTACCTGCAAAAGTTAAAAGGGCTCCTGGCATAAATCAAGACTGACAATATTCCTATACCTAAAAAGTCAGGTTTCCAAAATAAAAGCAAGTTTCTTTGAAAATTGGAATCTTTGATCATATTTTGTTGGCTATCAAATGTCATGTAACAAATCATTAAAATCCTCGAAAACCGTTGGAGATATGTATAGGGAAGTATTTTACATAAATTATTGGAAAGCTACAGTTGAAGCGAAAAATTCAATAATATACAGGATGTCTCATTCAAAGTATCAAAGTTGTTCCTGCTTTTCAATATAAGCGGCAACGCCGCAGATTTGAAAATATTTCAGATCGATAGAGCAGAACTAATTACTCAAGAAACTAAATTTTCAAAATAATCCTTTGTTCCGTGATCCAGAAAAGTCCAATAAGCTATCGAAATTGAAACCCTATATGAGTCCAATAAATTGTTAACTATATCGCTATATTCTGAGTCCGCAGCAGAACCCATCATGTCAACTAATAAATTGATATTAATTAATTAATTGATATCAAATACTCCAGTTATAATAGAAAAAAATTAATTAAGCTAGTTTTGAAACCGAGTTTGTTGAGTTTTTGTACATCATATAGTATACATCGGTCAATCTTGTGGAAAGTCTTCAAGAATTTAGATTTATTCACTCTAATCTTTGTGATTCACCATAGAACAATTCAATTCTCAGCCAAAAAAGTGACAGAATTCATCATTTCACTGCTTATTTTCTTTCTTGTGACTTGCTAGTGTAGTTAGTAAGCTGTATGGGAAATTTTTCATCAAATCACCTTATTACCGAAATCTTTCCGAAAAGACTTTGCCAAAGATGAAGTGGTTAAGTCTTTCGCGGCCGAAGTTTTCAGTGTCACAATTTTCAGTCGGGTTTGAAGGCCGTCGTTTTTTGGAATTTCTTCCTAACGTTTCGCTAGCGCGAGTGGCTAGCTAGGAAAAGAAGAACCTTAACCAAATATGGAATCCCATTCTCAGAAATTCCAAAATAACAAAAGAAAACTACAGCATTAAGACAGCAGGCAAAAAGGTGTCAATTAATGTTATCGAAAATATGCCTAACCCAAAATCAGCGGTAATTGGCAATTCTGAATGAACAAAGGATATCAACGAGATTAAGTCGGCAGGTAGAAAGGGATCAATTAGGGTTAGTGAGAATATACCAAATCCCGTTACAGTAATTAACGCACAAGACTACCTAAGTCAGAATAAGTACAATCTCCGCAGACGGAATGTCCAGTCATCTGAGATTATTCATGATGTATAAGCCTCTGAAGAAGCTAGCCACTCGCGCTAGCGAAACGATAGGAAGAAATTTAAAAAAAAACGACGGCCTTCAAACCCGAGTGAAAATTGCGACACTTTCATAAACCGTTCAATTATTCAAATCAATTGTATTAAGTCATAGAAATATTATGAATTTAGTCATGGAAAACCTGAAAAAGTCAGGGAATTCACAAAGAAAAAGTTGATGGCAACCCTGATTTTGTATTTTCATGTTTTTCGATTAAGTATTCGGTAGTTTTGGTTATATTCAGATTATCCCGCATGCTTTTACGTATCCAGCTTTCTAATTAGCCTTTAGTCTGCATTTGTTTGTGTCCGATCTATTGGCTAAGGTCTCTGATAGGCTGCCTATATTATTATCAGGGCTGGGAACTGGCATGCTGTCTGGTACGCTCTTTCCCGGACAAAATCTTCAAGTCCACAATGCTTTCTACACAGGGGGCACCACTTGTCTACAGTCGCCGGCTCCCAAACTCTCCGTACCTCCCACGGACGCGGGCGTCGCCGCGGTCGCGGCTGCCGAAGCGGCTTTTCAGCAGAACAAGAAGCAGCAGCAGCCGCAGACGCCGTACTTTTTCACGCCGATGCCGACGTCGGTGGCCGTCAGCCTGTCCACTGCCAGCACGAATCCAGCCGTGACGACCGTCACTGCCATTGCTCCGAACCAGCCCATCAAGTTCCAAAGCGTTACGTCGCATGCTGAAGTCAGCCAAGTAAGAATCATTTTCTTCAAATCGACGGTATTGAAAATATAAACACTGTGTCCAATTGACAAGATATCGGATATGAACGTTGTTTCCAATTGTCGATATATCGCATATGAACATTGTGTGAGCATTGTGTCCAATTGGCGACATATCGTATACACTGTGTCCAATTGGCGACATATTGCCTATAAATTCTGTCCAATTGGCGACATAATATGGAAAACATTTTTATTTTTCGTTTCATGACAAAAAGTCATTCTTCATCAAAAGTTCTGCATGTTATAGAACCCTATATTGAATAATGAAATCTTGAAATTTGTCCGTCATATACGAGTAGTAACAAAAAATATGGATTTGGTACATGAGTAAAGTACTTTTACAAAATATTAAATATAATTGACAAAATCATAAAAACACAAAATCTATAATATATCATGCAACAAATGTTCAATTATTCCGCGGGGATAGATCGAACGGAGAGCGCCGGTTCACCGATATCTGAAGCCAAGCAACGCTATGCGAGGCCGTGGTTTGGATGGGTGTCCTACGGACCTCCTTTTGATATTCTCCTTTCGATATTCTCCTCGGATCGTGCTAGGAATCGCTCGTAAAAAGGTAAGACCTCGTTAATCCTTGGCTCGCACAAGCTTCGACTTTTGAGGGCTGCCCGTAATGGGACGACAGCTGGTTAACGGAAAAAAGAATTTTAACAATTTTTTTAACAATACAGTTAGTTTTTTAAATACAGACAGTGTGTCCATATATGTAGAACTTATCTATTTTTCGTTTTACGAAAAAAGTCATTCTTTGTGATTTCAACATGGTTACAACATTTTAAACTCACTGTGAACTTTGATAAATCAACATTTATGTTTGTTTCTAAAAAAACCACAAACAATTTCATTCATCCGCTATTATTAGGATCTTACTCTATAAAATATACTAAAGTTACTAAATTTTTAGGTCTTCTTATTGACGAAAAACTATCGTACAATCATACAATGTACAATGGAACAATCATATTGATAAATTGAGAAAAAAAATCAATCCAGTCCAACTTAAATTTCATTGAAGTCAGGTTATGGTATTCTGGGATGGGTTGG
This sequence comes from Chrysolina oricalcia, assembly GCA_944452925.2. Taxonomy (NCBI): domain Eukaryota; kingdom Metazoa; phylum Arthropoda; class Insecta; order Coleoptera; family Chrysomelidae; genus Chrysolina; species Chrysolina oricalcia. Next base: position 65,712,432 of record OX101812.2, read on the forward strand.
TGCTAAAAAAGTCTTCTTTATAATTTGGGAGTGATTAAAAAAATGTCTTTTAAAATAATATACAATCAATTTTTTTTTCTTTCTGATCTATATAAAAAAGTAGAAAATTTGATATTGTACAATTGTTTATGTGAATAATTTTGATCCACATTTTCAAAAATAAAAAGGGCATCAATTTTGGAGATCATCTGTATGAAACGAGGTATAAAAGACCTGTCACAATAAAATCTTGATTTTATAAAAAAAATAGGCACAAGTAATTTCATTCACATCATTCCAAAATTGACATACTCCCAGATATTATTAAAATGACTAAATCTATTTATTATTAAAATAAAGTAAGAGACTGGTTGAATACTATAGAAAGACATATTTTCATAATTTTATAAATATTAATTGTTAAAATTATGGTTAAAATTGTTAATTGATGGTTAAATGTATTTTGTTTCAATACACAAACCTATGAAATATTCATATTGGACAAAAAGATATTCAGAAATAAGATTGAAAATAACAAAGAAAAATTATTGTTAATTTTGAAATTGTTCTAAAGTTATATAGTTTACCATAAAACAAGGTTATTTAGTAAGGTTTTCTTCAGTTTATTCATTTAAATTCATTTAAATTATTATACACTTCTATAGTTATGTATGTAAATATGTGAATATTTTCTTGAAAAAAATTGCTATCTTACTGATATCAATGTATAAATATGCAAAGTTGTTAAATTAGTTATTTTTCATTCATTTTGAAATTCTTGAAACTTATTATTATTATTATTATTATTTTCAATAAATAAATAAATAAAAATCTAATCACAAAAATAAAATAAGTAATTTTTATTAAAATCTAGCTGAATCTCCTGCTTCGCCCGCGAATATTATCTGACTCATTTCTTCAATTACGTTAACTTAAGAATATTATTGTAGACAAAAATCTGTTAAAACGCTTTTTTTTTCATCATAGATGGAATGATTGTATATTTGAACAAGATTTTTAATTCTGAAAAACTTTTCTTAATAACAATATTCGATATTTTCACAAATTAAAGTAATTTACTTTGTACAAAATTCATATTTTTGACCCAACTCTATACAATTGACAAATTCACTTAGAGATTTGATTATTCAAAATTAGGTTCTAGAAAATGCAGAACTTTTCGAACTGTAAAGTCTATTTTGATGCAATGATTGATTCATATCTTGGTATAAATAATCCTTTGTTACATATAAGGCCGTGAAATATCATTACTATTGGTTAGTGGTTCTATCATTTAGTAATCATATTGTCACTACAACATTTTTAACTGAAAATTTGATTTTTCAAATCAGAATACGGCAATTAGCGATAGACCTAAGGCTAAACCTGTCTCGAAAAAGGAAGGTAAAAACATCAGGAAACAGCAGCAGCAAACTGTCCTGCAACAAAATATGTTACCACAACAAGCTCTTCAGCAACAGTCTGTCCTGCAGCAACAGCCGCAAGCTCAAACTTTCCAACCCAATCTCTACGGTCAACAACCCTCACAGATATTTGGTCAGTTGCAATTGCAACCACCTCAGCAGTTGCAGATGCAAACGCAGTTTCAGCAGCAGGAAACCAAAACTATTACGCAGCAGGAAATTCTGAATGTTCAAGGTTAGTTACGGTTAACTGGGGTTGGATGATTTAATAATAAAAACAGAGCGGTTTCCAGGTTTGGATTTGACCGCCATTGATGACGACCATGTTCTGCTTACGAACGAAAATCATGAGAATCTGCTAACTGCTTCTATCCTGCAACAGTTTCATAGTAATCCTATGCCTTCACTGAGAGCCTTTTCGGGGTCACCTGTGAGTATACAAAAGTTGGTTTAATTATTAGAGAAATAACTTGTTTTTCTCAGCACAAGACACGACTGGAGCTTTATGATCACACTGAAGATGGTAGTAAGGTCACGAAGTTGGAGCTTACTGACAAAGATTTCTCCTCTGTGGATGATGTTGTCCAAACACTTGAATCTTTTAACGCAACCGAAATTAGTGAACAAAGCCTGTCCCAACATAACTTACAGGTAAACTTTTGTCATACAGTGCGCCATTGTCGTCAGTCACCCCCTGTAGAGCTATAATTATATAATACTAATAATGACTTTAGGTTCAACCTTACCCTAGCGCGTTAGATGAATCAATGATAGCATCTCTAGCAGCCCAACAAGACTTACCAGCACAAACTGATTTGTCCCGGGTTGAGTACTTTGCAGTACCCACAAATGGCGCCCAAGTTCCTGTACATGCCTTGTATCCTTATGACTACCTCGGTGCTGCTGGGTTACCAAAAGATCAACTTTTTCAAGCTGGATTCCAAGCTGGCTACAGTCTCATGCAGCAGCAAATGGGTGAGTTTGGAAAAATACCTCTGTTGAATATTTCTTGTATACCCCATGTAGCACGATGACGTCCAAATGACGTCTTGATTTGGTCAAATAATTGACGAACTGACGTAAAAAAGGTATCGACTCAGAGTCTCTGAAAAGACGTCAAGATGTCATAGCCATAGGACGTCTTCAGCAGGATTTCACTCTGACGTCTGAAACGAAGACAATAAAGTACGACATTTTGAAGACCTACACGACCATTAGAAGACGTTAGTCAAATTATCAATGAATGGCGTCATATAAAGGACTTCCACTGTCCCTGTTTTCTAGTTTTCATGTGGACATTGATAGTTTTAGGGAAGTAGAATGAAATAAACTGAAAGACTTATTGAATTTATTACATTTTCAACTAAAATGAATTACAGGATATTGTAGTAAACTTAAATTCAATATCAATTAACAGTTCATAAAAATGGTTTATTAAAGTGAAAGAACAATCAGGAATTTGTATTCTCATTTAGGACTTGGGTTTGTTTGACATTGGGAATTATGAAATAGATTATGGAAGTTGTCAACCACTATGAGGGTATTCTGAAATTTTGGTCTGGAACTAGATCAGCCTATTTCTTCTTCATGTTCTGTCAAGAATTCACTAAGTTTTCTCTGTTCCTCTTATTGAAAGTTATTTTTAATTTTTCATTACTGGGAAATATTTTTTTCTGAAATCGTTCAAGAATGCCCACTTTCTCGGAGCAACTTCAGGCCTCAAAATACGCTAATCTAGTATTTTAGTCTGTTGCTAAGCAACGAACTTTCTCGGACCGTTTTCGGACCTAAACGGTACTGGAAAGTACTTTCTCCACGATCATCACAGAATTTGCCAATTCTGAAATCAAATTTGATTACAGAATGCTGGAATTCTCTCTATTGAGATTGAAGAAATATTCTGCAACACCTCTGCCCCCATGCAATTTATATGTATTTACATTCTCTCTCTTGTGATAGAATAATATTCTCACACTGGTTAGCAATAATAACATTAGCCTTGACGCAGTTGATTTTCATCGTAGTGGCAAAGTTTGAGTAAGTGTCAAAATTATTGCTGTCACGTTTCCTATCTTTGACCGTGGAGAAAATATAGTCTGCTACTCGGTTAGAATGAAATTTCGTGATGCTCGTGGTTCCGCACGCTCGCCTTCGGCTCGCGCTCGGAACTTTCCACTCGCATCGAATTTTCATTCTAACCTTGTTACAGAATATACTATTCCCGTATCGAAAACGATACGGGAATATTTTTGCTGGCTTGTTTACATTTTAGACAGTTATTGAATTCACGCAAACAATATGTAGAATTCCTTAGTTTTTCATAATGCTGATTGCGATTTCAGAAAAAAATAGTATGTGTACCTCGTAGTAAAACACATTCCCAGACTTCAATGCTTGTTGGCCTCGGCTTAGCGCCTCGGCCAACAATTTACATTGTCGTCCGGGACTGTATTGCTTTTACTACTAGATTCACAATATACTATTCCGTATTTGCGACAGTGTCGGCTACCTCGGTTTTCGGCTGCTAGCAACAAGCGTCTATGTCACGACTACAACTCAGCGATTAGTCACTGTGTTAGCAGGAAGTTTTAATAAAAAGACGGCTCATGCAAACCACGTTGAAAATGAGTAAATTACTAGCCAACCCAACCTGATCTGACTAACTTTTCGTGAACAGAATAACCATACAAATTTTGTTTTAGCACAGCTAACGGGAGCACGGTTAAGCGTTCCTTAATATAACAAAACGCTACATACAACCGGCCCCTAATCATTTTTCGCAAATTTCTAACAGGAGCTCAGATTTCTGCAATCACGAATTCTGGAACAATTCTCAGAAACGATTATTTTCGAATAACAAATAGTTGACTTCACAGGGACGTCATTATGACCTCCACGAAATACGTCAATTTGACGTTATGAAATGAGACATCATTTCAAGGTTTCATTGTTGTCGAGGACTTCACGGACCAAAAGGGACTTAAATAAGACGTCATTAGAACGTCATTTCACTATCCTGTGCTACCTGGGATGTTTCCTCAATTTTGACTAATCGTATTTCCACGTTTTTTACAGCGTGTCCAAATGCGAGTGTAACCGACACTCTCACCACCACCTCGGTAGTCCCCACCACTGTGGGGGCTTTGCCTGGTACCTCGACTCAGCAATACATAACACCTCAGCAGCAGCAACAACAAGTTGTGTGTGCTCCTTCTCAGACTTCTTGCAGTCATGTGGGGGCAGCTGTTCCTTTGCAGCAGCCCCATCATTGCCAGATGCCCTGCACCCAGCATCAACAAATGCAACAAAGTCCCCATCAGCAAACCACGAATCAAGTTCAGGCGGCCACCCAGACCGCTCAGTCTGCTCAGGCTGTTTCGAACGATGCAAAGAAACTCGTGAAAGCCAACGGTGACGGTATGAAGTTCAAAAAGGGGAGGGTATTACGGCATCAAAACCAGGTGCAGCCAGGCAGCAGCTTCCCACCGAGTCAGAACTATCAAATAGATCATAATTCAGGTGAGCGTCATTTATAAATTTTGCTATTTTTTAGTATTCATACTATTTATTCTAATTTTTTTTGTTCATGGTGGTTAAAGAATCTATCCCAATAATGATACAAATTTTACTTATGTTCTATGGTGTTGGCATCTAATATGTGTAAATTCATCATGACTGATAAATAGGGAGGAAATAAATACTTCCAATAATTTACACTTGAAAAAATATATGTAAATATATATGCTGACAATATTGTTTCGACCCACAGTGCCTTCTTCTGAGCGAGTTATAAACTGCTATTCTTCGACACTTCCTCTTCTTAAATATAAATTCAGGTACAAATATTGTTGATGTCGAATAATTAAAATCAGGGAACAATAGGGTTGTTAGAAATAAGGTGGTTAATTATTACCTGGTCGTTAAGTACTAAATTATTATTGTTATGTAGGTGCTTCTTAATTTCTAAGGATTCCAATATGTTTAATTTCAGACCTTTAGGTTGAATATGCAAAATTTCAGGATTCTGTGTGAAGTTATGTTTACTTTCAATGAGATGTTTGGCGTAGTTTGAATCCTGCTTATTCAATCTGTAGCTCCTCCAATGTTCAAAGGCTCGGTTCACAGTGCAGTGATAATTTGCAATATCCATAATGTTGTATATTTAAACTCTAATTCACTCTAAAATAATTTATTTAACGAAATAATTTAAATAACAACCACTGAACGATTTATATTCGACTTTCAACGCGTAGTTCGTTTTATATCCACCGCTCACTTCTCCGAAAGCTCATGAAATTTCTCGAACAGCCATAGGAACGTTCTCCGATTGGACCAGATTCTTCGCGAAGCGATGGAGCGAAGCGCCTCGGGAGTAATTGACGGTCGGGTGCTGGCTACGTAAGAGTTCAGGTCCGGCATCGTCCGCAGCTTCGCCACAATAACCATTAAGTCAATAGCTGATACTCAAAGCAATACAGAAAATGTGTTTGTTTCAATTCTCCATGGTAATCAGAATTAATTGTTTATGAAATGAATATTACTTCACAAATAAATCCGGTACTGCATCCAGCATGAACTAGGTACAATATACCTTGAATCAGAATAATGTTTACTGATGAATTATGGTTTAATTTTATGCCTTTTCTTTGCACCACCAACTTTAGTCTTTTTATATATTCTTTACATTGGAATCTTGCCAAATGTCTTTGAATATCCAAGTTTCATCCATGATTACAAAGTGATGTAATCCTCCCTTCTCAACTTTCAAGCACTCATGAACACGTTTTCTTGCGATAATAGGACTGGAATAATTTTTTTGCATGAAAAGATCAAATCTACGAAATTGAGTGATAATTCAATAACAGACAGTAAAAAGATGATTTCAGACCATCAAAAATTAATAAAAAAATTATTCGGTCTAAAAAAAACACCCATAATTGAATCACCTATAACACATAAAACATTTTATCATTGAAATTGAAAAAATCGCCAGGTATTGACAAAATCACTTCAGAAATACTAATATTCTTTGGTAAAATTAATTCAGAACCATTGACTCATATAATTAATGAATTTCAACATGAATTCAGATCAAATTCCAAAATTTGTCAATCTGGGCATTATCAAACCGATATATGATGTGATAAATTGGAAGCTAAACATTTCAGGCCTATTTTACTAATTTCAAGTTTGGCTAACATTTTTGAGAATATTTTGAAATATAGAATGTAAACTTTTTTGGAAAAATCATCCGATTTCAGAAAAACAATTCGGATTTAGAAAAAAACTTATCGACCCACGATACTATCTGTCATCTGACTAATAATATACATCAACATATTGATAATCAAAATTCAACTAAGTATGGCTATTTTTTTGACGTACCTTAAGCTTTTGATACGGTTGACCATAAAGGACTATTAATGAAATCAGTGAATATTGGATTTCGCGGCAAAGTTTTTTATTTTCTCAAAATTATTTGGAAAATAGATCTAAATATTTTGTAATTGATGAAGTTAAAAAAGAACAAAAAAATAAGATTGAAAATTGGTTTGAATATAATCAACTCGCAGTAAACTTTGAAAAAAACGAAATATATACCATTCACATTTTCTAATAATATCCTCCCATACTTAGGGCCACTAATAGTTGATAATAATACTAAAATAGAAAAAACAGATAAAATCAACTTCTTGGGGATTATGCTTGACAGACATCTAAAATGGGACAAACAAGTTTTCCTATTGAGGAAATTTCGAAGTTTATTATCAAAATAAAGTGTCTCAAATCATTCATGGACATAAAAACCCTTGACATTCTTTATTTTTCATCAGTACACTCTCAATTGAATCATATGATTCTGGCTTGGGGAGGAGTCATGAAATCCCACCTCAGAAATCTTGAGATTCTTCAGAAATGGTTTTTGAAAATCATATATAGTAGGAGTTATTTATATCCAAGTGCACAAAGAATCAAATAAAATAAACATAATACAATCATTTGGATACAACACAATGATTTAAATCTATAAACATAAAAGAATATAAACTTCAATAATAATAATACAAGGAAAGATAATAGTGTCACTGGAAAAATAAACTTAAAAACAAGATCTCAAAAAAATTTCAAATATTTATTCCCATTGTATTCCATTCCAAATCATATAAAAACAGCAGCAGGTAGTTTATTTTTTATTATCAGTTTGTTCAGTTTTAAAAATTTAAAAAACATACCTATGTAATTCTTACCTGAAATTTTCGCAATAAGTTTTAAAATCGAACTGTAAATTTGATATAATGTCATGTTTTTTCAAATAGTTTTCAATTCGAATTTTTAATATTTTTTCAAATATTTTGGATAAGCTGGATATTAATGAGATTGGTCTATAATTTTTTTCACAGGATTTATTAACGTTTTTATGAATTGGTTTAATGATGCTTATTTTGAAAGTTTTCGGACAAACGCCTGTTGTGAAAATAAAATTAATTAGGATACCAGAGGTTCAGATATTATTTCAGTGATCGTCTGATAGTTGAAATAGATCCTCAAAATAATATTTATTTATTTATTAATTCAATCCCAAGAAACATAAAATTTTTATACAGGGAAAACAAATATAAAAATACATATGAAACAAAAAAAAATAACAACAAAATTAGGTATAGTTGATAGGTAACAATTGAATATAAATATAATAGTTAAATCAGTATCGAGCAGAAATAGGTCGGAGACATTATACTACTTCATCTTCAGTAGAAATGATAATTTTTTTAAATTCCTTTTTGTATTTTGTGAGATAATTAATAGACCTTATTCTTATCGGTATGCTATTATAAGCTAAAATACCACGATAATATAGTGAATTTTTGCCAAATTGAGTTTTAATTACTAAAATAATAAAGATAGAACGAGACAAGGCAAAAGGCAAAAAGGTTTATTGGACATTAAATTACAGTATAAAAATGTATAACACAAATACGACATAGAAAAATATAAAAAGTATAAAAACACACAGTAAAACTATCACTTTGCCACAGGGGGTAAAGGAGGGAATTATGCTGGGTTTTTGGAGTGGGGTATATACCTGCCCTGCTGAGGCCCACAGCGGGAGGGGGACACCGTGCTCGTTCCTGCCTTGCAGGCCTACGAAGTTATGTAGGTTTTCCTCTGCCGTAAGTGTTAAGTCTGACTTAAGTTGGAGCTTCCCCGTCTCCCCGATTATGTGTTAGGCATCAGACTATTGGATTTCATTATCGTGGGAGTTTCAGTAGGTGGCTTCCCGGAAAAAAGGTACGAAAAACTGGGTTAAAATGGTAGTGGCTTCATATATGAGCCTTGGCTCGTCTTTTCAATTTATGGCGGAAGTAGTGGTCACAGAAACGGTAGAACTTATCAGAGACTTGCTTGATATGTTCTACGATTGATTGAATATCGGCTAGCTCTTGCAATGATACTAACCGAATGTACCTGTCACTGTCTGTGACGATACGGATATAGAACGAGAAATAATGTGTAATATTTATTTATTTATTTATTGAGTGAAAGCCTTCCAGTCAGAACAAGTTCTGGTATGAGGAAGTTGTACATATATGAAATGAAAAATATTAACAATTGCATCTTGCAATTGAAACAAATATAACATAAATCACTGATAAACAGAATTAACAAATACAATAATGATGAAATCATAATAAAATCATAAATTAGTGAATAAAGATTGATCATTAATAGCAGGATATCGATTCCGTATGGGAATAATGACGTGGCTTTTCACTGATATTTTGAATTTGGAAAAAATTCTGCAATTTGTTATATTATAAGGTGATTTATTCAATTCATCCAGAGCACAGCGTGAGTGAATCTATTTTGAACAACTATAGATGTAGCAGAATCGAGGTGAAACAAGTTATATTGTCTAGTGTGATGATTATGAATTTTAGAGTTTCTCATCAAAACTAAATTTGATTATAATTTTTTATTTATAATATTGAATGCAATTTTTAGGATATTTATATTATACAATTCATCTAAAGATGTCGTAATTGCAAATAGTTTATTACTTAGTTGGTATGTCAAATTTATTATCAGTTTTGATTATTTCACGTTTCTTGAATTGTTTTATAATTGAAGTATTTTCTAGTTTAATTTTAAAATTCAAATAGTGGCAATTGGTTAAAATATGATCAAGAATACTGAAAGAGTTGTTTTGGTTTCTTGTATAACAGTTTGGATCTATTGAGTTTACAATTTGGAAACCATTGCTTTCAATTAAACTCACGTAATTTAAGATATCATTCTTGTCTGACAGTAAATTTATATTGACATTTCCTATTAAAAAGAGTTCTTTATTTAATTTCATGTTTTTATCGTAGTATCTTAAAAATTTCTATAAATTTGAATTAGGAGGTTTGTATAGAGACATAATTTTTGATATAGATCGAAATCGAGAAATTTTTATTTCTATTGTATTATATTCAACATTTAGATTTTTAATAATTTTCTGAAATTTTAATCCGTTTCGTAAATAAATTGCTACGCTTTCTCCCTGTCTATCATCTCGGCGATGATGAATACTAGAAAAGTTAGTAATATTGAAATAATCAGTTTCATTTGAGTTCAACCAAGTATCTGTATGTTTTAATTTGTTTGTCAAGGGGACATTCACTGAACGTGGACTTTTATTTCAGCAATCACCCAGTACAGCGCCAGTCAACAGCAATGTCCGAACGCGGTGATTTCCCCATGCATGGACGTAGACTCGGAAACGGAGAGCAATCACGACACCGCTCTCACTCTAGCTTGCGCGGGCGGACACGAAGAACTAGTGGAACTGCTGATCAGCCGGGGTGCCGACATAGAGCACCGGGACAAAAAAGGCTTCACCCCGCTCATTTTGGCGGCGACGGCCGGTCACGAAAAAGTCGTGGAGATCCTCTTGAACCACAACGCCGATATCGAAGCGCAGTCCGAACGAACCAAAGACACCCCTTTGAGTTTGGCGTGTTCCGGAGGGCGGTATGAAGTGGTCGAGCTATTGCTGAACAGGAATGCCAACAAGGAGCACCGAAACGTTTCGGATTACACTCCCCTGAGTTTGGCTGCTTCAGGTGGTTACGTCAATATCATTAAGCTTCTTTTGAGTCACGGGGCGGAAATTAATTCTCGAACTGGTTCTAAATTAGGTATTTCGCCGCTTATGTTGGCGGCCATGAACGGGCACACCGCAGCTGTGAAGCTCCTGCTGGACATGGGGAGTGATATTAATGCGCAGATCGAGACGAATAGGAATACGGCCTTGACGTTGGCTTGCTTTCAAGGGAGGCATGAGGTTGTTAGCCTTCTTCTTGATAGGAAGGCGAATGTCGAACATAGAGCAAAGGTAAGTTGGGGCCTGAATGCAATTACTAAGAAGAGAATATTTTCTAAAATATTGTTGTATTTATGTATTCGATTCGTTGTATGATAAATCTTTGTGTCTCTAGTGAATTCCTTTCAATATTTGTCAGACAAAGTGTCGTCAATATTGTATTAAAATGAAGTCTCGCATGTTTGTAAGGGCTACTTTAAAGCGATTTATAAAATAATATTTTCTATATTTCAAAAGACGGGGTCATTGACTTCTATTGATGTCTATAATGACAGCCGAGCATGGTGAGCAGAATTTATTTTTTATTATTGGATAATTATGAGCTAATTAGAAGATATTTGAGTGCTCAAATCCAAGATTTTGTTCTCCCTTAAAAAATAAAATGTTCTGCGAGTATAACAGTGAGTTAAATATAATCAAAATTAATACAGATAAAGTAGGAAAACTGGAAATGTTTAAAAATTAACTTGTGGTTCTTGTCCAATATTTTATAATAATAATAATCGTCTTTATTATAGCCAAGTAAGAGTTCACATGCATGCGGTTTTAGTAACATAGATTCAACATATTGACCATAAAGGGCGAAGTTTATTTTTGATCATGTACTAGACATAACCAAAAATATTTTTCCACATATATCCGACAAACTTGTAGAACCTTCAAAAACGCCTAACTGAACATAGAAATTGCTTTGTAAACGGCAAAATAAATTCTACCTTTGCTGCCCCTCTACTCGCTGAAAATCATATTTTTGAAAATGATTTTGAAATACTTCGTGTTGAAAGAAAAGGGGTAGAATTTGGAAATTAATAAAGATGAGGATTCTCAGGATTTAATCAACGATCAAACAGAACTTAATAACTCCTCTCAATTTATTTTGCAGTAATACTAGGTAAATGTAATTAATTATTTTATAACCGACAAACAATATTTGTTATCCGTTGAGAATATAAGAATATTAGAGAAAGATATCGTATTTGTGACTCAGTATACTTCTGCTTGAAGAAGCCATTGTTTTGGCGAAACATATGTCATGGTTTAGTAAACCAAAATTTTGAGAAAATGAACATTAAAGTTTTATCATAAGTATTGCCTACATCGATTTAAAAAAAAAGTTATTCAAATGAACGATTCCGAAATTTCGCGATCCTTTTTTCAAAACAATATGACATGTTCTGCTATCTCAACAATAAGTCGGCAGAACAGCATGGCGGATTCATATTTTTCCAATCGGGAAATCATCAGCTAATTAGAAGCAAATAAAATTAAGTAAAACAATTTTTTGAAAGACTATTATTCCAATGCACTATAAGTAAAAAAATCTTTAGATGTGTAACGTAAATTATTCTGTGAGTAACATATTCAAAAGCTTATCGTGCAGGAATACACATTTTTTTATATTCAAACTGAAAACATTGCGTACATTACATCATACATTCATAGAGTCAGAATAACCTACGTCAAACATGCAAAGGAAATATAATTTTTTCAGTGCATTCAAATAAAAGCTTGTTTTTAAAAAGTTCATTCAATCATTTTTATTTTGAGAAATGAAGCGCCAAATTTTGGAATTTAGATAGCTACATGGCTCCTAATTACCCGATGATTTCCCGATTGAAAAAATACTGATCCGTCGTATTGCTCTGCTAACTTATTGTTAAGCTAGCAGAACATGTCAATAATTTTTACAAATGAGCTCTAAATTTCCGAATCAGTCACTTAAATAGCTCCTAATCGGCTCATAATTATATAATAATAATAATAAAGAATTTAATTGTTGAAGAAATAAAACGGATTGTGCAGCTCATAAAAAAGCTGCATCACATAAAAGGTAAATATACCTGTTTTTCAATACAGGTAGTACTCCATAAATATAGACATGTGAAGAAATTATTTTATTATATAACTAATAAATTTATACTAATCAAATATTTATTAAATAGTAACCCTAAATCTTAAAATTAGGTACCAACAAATTATTGAGTAGTAATCTTTTTATATAGAATTTTGGAGTAGGAATTGAAATGTCTCTAAATTAGATTGAGAAGTTGGTATTGTGAGGGTGTCCTTTTTTACGTCACATTTATTGACCACCTATGTTGATAATTCACCTGCCTCAATAAGTGAGGATTTTCTGTCGAATAATAATGGTAATAATGTCGATTTACAAATCCATTTTTCTGGAATGTCGATTCATCCGACCATAACATAGTCAGGACCTATCGGAATGATCTTTCATCTGGATACTGTTGAAAATAAATTCTACTTGCCAATAAACAATTCTTGTCTGATTCACCTAATATGAAAATTTTATCAACCAAATCAGTTTTTGAAATCAACATTTTGATTAAATTGTATCGAAACTTTTTGATATAATAACATTCACTAAAGAATTCAATTCTTACACTGGCATTCACTAAAGATTTCAATTCTTACACTGGCATTCACTAAACATTTCAATACCTATACAAATTGGCAGGCAAATATTTTTACCACCCAAACTAATTTATTTTCAAAGAATCATTTATTTTCTTTGAAAGGTTGTTGTTATCTTCTAAAAGGGTAATTATAGGCATCGAGCGATAATTTAAAGAAGGGGCTGGACAAAAACTATGCTTCGAGTGGAGGAATTAGAAGCTGTTTCATTATGAGAAATGTGTTACAAACATCGATCGCAGTTGTCAAATATGGATTTCGTAGTTTATTAAAATTATGGCGAAGGAGTAGGAAGAATTTCCATTTTTCGAAAAAGAGCTTTTTAAAGAAAAACTTGATTTTAACCATGGGAAATATTCGATGAAATTTGTAGAGCCTTTCTTGGCGCTTCTTACGGATCGATAATATACTGGGTGTTCCAAATAAAATAATGAAGATTTTGCACATTTGTATTTACAATGTTTGTCAAGATGTGTTGTACCCTGTATATCACAGGTCGATTTTAGATATATCTTTCGAGAGAGTCACCAACGTACATTATTTGACCAACATCAAATTTCAATGGGACTTTGCACAGCTTTATAATTTCAAGTATGATGAGTAACAAATTTTGTAAAAAATGCCATGCTAAATATCTCGAAAACCGCCAATGTCTTCGAAACAAAGACTTCTGTAAAGTACCTTTTATTTCCCATGTAGAAACCGAAACACTTATAAAAAATACAGGGTGTCATTTAAAAAAACGAAGTTGGGACCCGCCCAGAAAAAACTGAACACCCTGTGTAAGTTTCATTAATTTCATTTTGTAGAGCTCAGAAAATAGTATCATTTTGCTCATAAAATCACCCATTTATCCTTCACCATAATGGAGATATGGAAGACTGCGCCCTTGTTGCAGGACCCTGTTATAGGTGATTTATTTTTTGTGACTTTTAAAAACAATATAATACCGTACAAGTAACGCCTCTGTTTTATTGTGAGCCATATCATTTCAGTATTTAATCGAAACTCCCCTTAGAAATTTCCTAATGTTGAATAAATATCATTCTAACATACATATTTACAGCTATTTTGTAATCGCAATATTTGATAACAATATGTGATATCACAAGAGATTCACACAAAATAGATTTTTCTCCAAATGACATTAAAAGCGGCCTTTTAATGACACTTGGCAGGCTTAGAAGTTGTACTTTTAATGCCTAGGCAGAAAAAGTCCACTTTTACTGCCTAGGCAGAAAAAGTTTGTTCAATTTCTTTGAAAGATAGAAAAAATAGACAATCAGCGCATTTTCAGAGAAAGATACTATATTTTTCTTCTGTCTATATTGCATGAATCTGCTGTATGTGAGTTCATATACAGTTCTTGATTTTTCCGGTAAAAGGTTAAATTCCTCATCTCGCGCCTGGTCTCTTATCTCAGGTGGTGTTAATTGCATCAATTCATCCTCACTTTGCAGTAAATCCATTTCTAACATGACAACTTTTCAAAATTGACAATGACAAAGTAAACAGTGAACAAACATATTCAACAAACGTCATCAGCGGTAAACATAGTAACGCAGGGCCCAGTTACCTTTGATAAAATAATTTAGTTATTTGGATATTGATAATGAAACGCAATTTAAATATGAAAGAGTCGATTTTGCGTGGAATTGGAACAAATTTGAAGAAAAAATTATATGTTTCACACGGCTATGAAACACCAGCCGCGGCATTAAATCTTGTGCTTTTATGCCTAGTAAAACAAATAACTATTGGTTTTTGTATTCAGTATACCTTTATTGCTACAAATTAATTTTATATTAGTTATACATTTTCTTGTAACATAGTTTACATGCTGATCATAGTCGAGATCTGAATCCAAATATAACCCTAAGTTTTTTGTGACATTCGTCAGAACAAGTTTTTGATACATTTTTTTTAATATCAACAGAAGCTGCATATCTATCCCTGGGCACCTTGTGACCAAACGACATTACCTGATATTTACAAGATTTAAAATATTTATCAGCTAGTTCTGAAAGTTAATAATTATTATTACTAGTATCTATTTCTGAACAAGGATAAAGAATATATTTGCAAATCATCAGCATAGAAATGAGATTGGTAATTTCTCAAGCATTCTCTGAAGATAGATGTGTATTTTGGAAATAACAATGATAATAATATTGAAAGATAAATTCCACTCACCTTGCTCTGCTGGCTTTATAGACATCTTGTTTTGATGACGAAAGCAAAGAAATATATAAATATTAAAGAGAATATATAAAAAATAATATAGTGAATCATTGTTACCCTAATCCTAATTTTTCAGACTGGACTTACACCGCTCATGGAAGCCGCCAGCGGCGGTTACGTAGACGTGGGGCGGGTCCTCCTCGACAAAGGCGCCGATGTGAACGCCATCCCTGTACCTTCTTCTCGCGATACAGCCCTCACAATAGCTGCTGACAAAGGTCACGTGCGATTCGTGGAGCTATTGCTCTGCCGGGGAGCCCAAGTCGAAGTAAAGAACAAGAAGGGGAACTCCCCCCTGTGGTTGGCCGCGAACGGAGGTCACCAACCGGTCGTGGAACTCCTCTATAACGTCAACGCTGACATAGACTCGCAGGATAACAGGAAGGTGTCCTGTCTGATGGCCGCTTTCAGGAAAGGCCACGTGAAAGTGGTCAAATGGATGGTCCATCACGTTACCCAGTTTCCTAGCGATCAAGAAATGATGAGGTATAACTCCACGGTCAGTGACAAGGAGCTTTTGGAGAAGTGCCACGAGTGCGTCAAGATAATTAGAGCTGCCAAGGAAACCCAGGCGGCGAAAGCCAACAAAAACGCGTCTATTCTTCTGGAAGAGCTAGAATCGGAAAAGACGCGCGAGGAGTCTAAGAGGTTAGCGGCGGCCAGGAGACGCGAAAGGAAAAAGAAGAAGAAGCTGGAGAAGAAGGAGGAGAGGAGGAAATTGTTAGAGGAAAATAAGAAGAATGAGAATTATGATGAGAAGGATGATAAAAATATGGAGAGTATTGAGGAAGAAGAAAAACCGGAGGAGGATGGTGAGTGCATTGTTTGTTGATAATTCACATATATCTACAAGTGTCCAACATATATCTATTAACCACGAATATTGATAACACGCCATAAGGCGCAATGTAATGTAATCAAATTGAAGCCAAAAATATATATCTTACCTTTTCTCAAACTGACGCTGGAAAACTATTGCGCATGCCGAATTCTGAATCACGAGAAATGTCATCCATTTTTAAGGTTATGCTTCTTTCGACATTTTCAACATTCCCATATTCAAAATGGGCTAACATTTTTTTATAATTTGGACAAATGAAGAATGGGAATTTTGCAAGACGGTCAATTAAACTTCGTATCATTAAAAAAAAACGATTCACTGGTCCATTTGTAACTCTATTAATAAAATGTCTTGTTTCTTACCTGCTACCAGAGTTTCATCAGTCGATTTTCTGCCATAGTCAGATTAAAACTCATTAAACTTGAGAAAATCTGGATTGAGTATATGTGACGGACAGTTGTTTGAAAAGGTAAGAAATCTCGTTCCACATCGGCCTCATAACCGCTGAAAAAAATAGTTTGCTGGTGGTGATGTATTTTTGCCTCCTGAACACGAACTGGAAGTAAAACGCGGCGATCTCAAATTATTTCAGGCATGAATTCAGAAATTCAAAAAATGTATCATATTCTCAGGAATAAAACTCATATAGTGCCGCCCTCTTATTATTATCACAATCTACACTTGCTCTCTCTAACCTTATCCAGATTATGAGGTTATGTTGAAATTTGCCGAATTAGCACCACATAAGATATGCTTCACATATCTTCGATAATTGTTGCTGCCGAACCATGCACGCTAGAAAGAGATGAAAAAACAAAATCACGTCTTTGAATAGGAATCTCCGGCGCAAGCGCATTAATTCAGCAACGTCCAATTCGAAGTCGATGCTCATTTTTTTTGGCATCACATAGGCTGTCGTTATTATCCATATTCGTAGTTAATAGATATATGGTGTCCAAGCCTTAAAAACAAATTTAGAAAAGATATTAAATCAATTGAAATATGGTTAAATGAACTTCTTTTGTTTAATAATTCAGAAAAAACTATCTATATGATATTCAAAATATACAAATTGTAGATATTGATCTCTACTTCCAAACGCTTTTTACAGAACTTGAATAAGATGATTACTCTTAAATCGGCGCATTTAGAAATATTTGCCCTTAAATTGTTTATAACGCTATTGTGCAAAAACTGCACATCAGACAGAAACCATCTTGCGCACAGTTGAACCACATGTTATTATCTTTCAGTTTCCGCAATATTGTTTGTCCAGCTTCAGATTTATAAAAATTATGAATTTTTGAAAAATGGTATCTTTTAGAGGTTTTCCTGGATTTTCTCAATGAAAAATGCATCGATCTGGTCGTATAAAAAACCATTTTGTAGGTCCTGAGACTGTAAAACGATTCCTCCAATACCTTTTAAGATATACACAAAAAAAAAACAAAAAAGTTGTAATTTTTTTCACTACTCATTTAAAAAATTCCACAAAGCGATTTTGATGTGGAGAAAACCGGGGTTTACGAACTATATTATGACATAAACGATTAAATTTCCACAGATTTATTGCGACATGTTTCGATACACAGTATCTAAATATTATTAATGTTGAACATTACTTAAGTACCCTTCTTATCAATAGAGGTAATTAGGACCTACCTTTAATAAGAATAAAAATTAGCAATACAATGTAGGTATCTGTAAATCTCAAAATATAGCTAATACTTAATTTATTTTTTCCTATCAAAATGTTTATTTGTAAAAATAAATAACTACAATAATAATATTTATAAAATAATTAACAAAGGGGAACTATTTAGGTCCAGTTGATCATTTAATAAACAATTCGAATATTTCAATTTATTAATTTCCTAGAATTCTAAATAATTAAGCCTAATAACTTTTTTTTACTTCGAAGAGAATGAATAATTTACAGTTCGCGATTTCCGTACTAGTTTCAATCGAAACATCACCTTTCCAGTGTAAAATCCGTACCTTCAGGGTTAAATAGCGTTGTACGGTTCTGATGGTAGTACCGGAGTGCTGGTACGCGTTGCCGGCTGTCTGAAGGACAATGATTGAACAAACTCCTTGGATCATCAATTTTCTTGAGCTCAGCTGCTTCCGTCCAGTAGTTAAAGCCGTACCTTTTGGAACATAGGACCGTCATTAATCGGTTTCTTGGGTCTCGATCAAAGCGGCACAGATTCCACTCCTGTGTCTGCACATTCGTGGAAACTGAAGGCGCTGTCTAGTGATAACAGAACAGAGGTGTGCCTGGATAAGATTGTACTTCCCGTTGTACAGTTTTTTTTGGGACTTAAATGGATTTAAAAAAAAATAATAATAAACGATGTGAGTTCTTCAACGTGCTTGTAAATAATAATAACATCGGGCTAAGCGGATGACCGGACTCGAAGTTCAATTTTCCACTTTGGTAAATTCTATATAATGTAAACTAGTTACAGAAAATTGTAACGTCCGAACCGTCGGGAACTAGTAATTTAAATCACCCTGTACTTGTACCCAGTCTTCAGCTAATTGCTCTGCCAGTTGTGAAGACCTAATCTTTGGAACGATTAATGCGGTACTATGATATTCTTGGAGGTGCTGGATGATTTTCGGTCTCTTAGTACTTGAATATGATAAACGTGTTTTCGGATATACAATTCACTTGAAAAGAATATGTCAGCCGAGTGGTTAAAGCGGCATTGTTTCAATCACTTTGGCTACCAGTCGGCGATGGTGCAAACCATGGCGGCTGCAGATGATGGCCCGAGAAAGTGAATCGCACAAGCAGAAATTTCAACTTCTAAGGGCTGCCGTTTATAATGGGACGACAGCTGGTTAACGGAAAAACAATTTTATCAACTTTTTTGTTCTTTCAATTTCAAAATAAATAACTTTCAATTAAGCTTACCCTCGGAATATGAATTTCGGTTTTCAAATTAAGTTTTACCGCTACTAGTATTTCTGAACTGTCGGGCACGAAAGAGGAAGATTCTCATGTGTTTTCACTATTTATACCCTCGGTTGGCCTTTGTAGCAAAACACATGAAAAACGGTGGCCGTCGAAGCAGAAGGCACAAAAAACTAATATTTTATGAGATTGCATTTTTTATGAGTTTATTCAATAAATTTCTACAATAATTTTGAGATTTGTGATTTTTCAAAACATTCCTTTTTCATTTATCTCTGTGTGATCCATAGTTTGATTTTTTTTTATATATCTAGGGAGGATATTTTATTTCGTAACTTTCCTTGATTTGATTATTGATTCTGTATATAAAATTATTGTAGGCTCTATTGGAATCAGAATCTTTTAGAATATCATCCCAATTTTCATTCTCTATCCATTTTTCTTGTTTATCAAGAATTTACTTGTAGCCTTTGAAATCGAGTGATATATGACAAGAAATTGGAAAATGGTCTGTTATATAGGTTTCAAAAACATTAGAATTTATTTCACACATGTTATTGTTCATTTTACCATAGAAGTGTTCAATACAGCTTGAGTAGCCCCTGAAGGTTCTTGTTGCTTTCTTCAAATATTCATCAAAAGAGTAAGAATTCAGTATATTCAAATATTTGTTTGTGTCTTTGCTATCAATCTTAAATATTGATGTTTTCAAACAAAGTTTTACTTCTACTAGTATTTCTGAACTGTCGGGCACAAAAGAAGAAGATTCTCATGTGTTTCCACTAGGTCTACCCTCGGTTGGCCTTCGTAGCAAAACACACGAAGAACGGTGTCCATCGTAGGAGAGAGCACAAAAAACTACAGTTTTCTAGGAAAAACTAATATTGATCATAAAAAGTGAACTGAGACCAAAACTTTATGTGTAAGTAGATATTTTCGGCACAAGAAACGAATGGTAGTAAAAAGTGGTCGGTATTAAAAATTAGGAAATGCTTCATGCTTCATTACACTTCTTATTAGAAGGCTATCCTTTTTTGAAATCATTCATGACGAAAAAGAAGCTTAATTAGTTAGAATTCCTAGAAATTAATGGACTGAAAAATTCATATTCATTACCTAACGACCAACTTGATCTCAATTATTCACTTTTGTTAAATTCATTTTCCTAATGAATAGTTATTAATGAAATTTCCAGGTACATTTTATTGCATTCAATAAGTTTTGTGTGTTCTGGAAATATGATATTAGATTACGTAGATTCCCACCGTGATAAATTAAAATTGTACTTAAGATAAGTTTCAACGGAAAATATTTTAGTGGACTTTTCGCTTTATAAATCTACGGTGTTAGCGAATCATTTCGCGAGTGTAATTGAATCTGTGGAAATCTTATCGTGTTTAACTCAGTGTTAACTGCTGTAACTTTTAAAAATTAATTATCTACTAGTCAGTAGTAGAACCATATTTCAGAGATATTTATAAACTTGCTATTAGAGAAAACATGATAGTTTTTCATTTTATAAAAATGTCTATTTATAATATAAGATTTTTTTTTCATTTCTTATCACTTTATGTAGCAGATGGGCATAGTCATTTTCGTATTCAAAATTTCGATCAACTTTGTTCAGTTATATTTCAAAAATTATTTCTATAAAATATCATGTGTATTTCTAAAATAATGAAATTGTGATTAATGATTGATTTTTAATATTTCAGAACACGTTCCTGAAGTGCACCCAGCTAATCGCAATGGTGAAGCAAATGATAAAGAAGAAGGTGACAGCGGTATCGACGCCAATAGTCAAGGTAGTTGTTCGAGTGCCGACCTGAAGTCTCAAGAGAAGCGCAAGGAGAAGAAAAAAAAGAAAACCAGCACTCTAAAGAGTATAGAATCCCATAGCCGTTCGAAAGCAAGCTCTAGCAAAGCAAGTGAACAAGATTCACCTGACAAAAGTGATAAAAACCTCGACAGCAGGAACAAGCAGAACCTGAATGTTCGAAAAGGGCTTGTGTTTGTGCAAACAAAATCCCCTGCCGAACGTGATGATTTCGAGGCCACGGGCAACGAGGTTTATGTTTCAAGCAAGAAATCTAAACAAAACTATGAAGAAGTTCAGCCACCACCAACAAAAAGTTCCACCAGTCCCAAGCAATCCAGCAAACGGGAGGAGGGTTGGAAAGAAGTAGTGAGGAAATCATCCGTTCAAACTTTAACTGCAACTGAGTCTGGAATCAAAAAGGTGTCCGTACCTCTGAATGCTATTTCTAGGGTAATCGGAAGAGGGGGTAGCAATATAAATGCTATCAGGGGCGCTACTGGCGCCCACATTGAAGTGGAGAAGCAGAGCAAGGGTCAAGGAGAAAGAATAATCACCATCAAGTAAGTAACTGGTTATATCAAACAAACTGAGTTTTAATTTTTGTTTTGTTTAGGGGTTCCGCGGAAGCCACCAAACAAGCCCATACTCTCATTGCCACCCTCATCAAAGACCCGGATGTGGATATTTTGTCGATGTTGCCGAAAACAAATAAAACTGTTAGTAGTGCAACAACCTTGTGGGACAAAACTCAAATTGGTGTAAGTAGATATAGTTATGTTTTTTACTTTCTGAATAGTCTTCGACATTTAACATTTGTACATAGTGGATATTGGAAAGGGTTGTTTTATTTGGATTGCAGGATGATTGCCACCCTAAAACGCAAGGACATCAAAGATACCTTATTACTTACCCTTTTGGAACCTCCTTTTCGCCATCAGGGTTGCAATCACTGAATCCTGTTTACTGGATTGTATTGGGGTGATTTCTTCGGAATTTTAATAGGCACTGAATCGGTACTTGCAGTTATGGCACACATTCACCATCAGTTCTATAAAGAGGTTCTTTCTCTATCTCGGGGTAATAGAGAATGAAAAATGATCCCCATGCGTGCGCATAATATAGGGTGATTGTCAATGGTAGACAATATTTACCTAACTATACTGATAATATTGAAAATAATGCGGATAAAATAAATATTGCAGCGATTTATTTTATTTTTTGTTAAAAGGTATCAATTCCAAAATTGATGTAAGTGGTTTTAAAACTTGTTTATATAAACCTCGCCAACCTATTATGCCATAGGCCAAGATAGACTGAGAGAGACTATAATAAAAACAATTAATTTACTACTGACAATGTTTCAACAACCGAAATTTATAAAGTGTTTTCCTTTGTTTTTTTTTCAATTAATTGATTTTTTTATGCCAATTGAAGTTGTAAGTGAACTCCTAGATACTTTATTACATAAACTTTGGGAACATGTTCGGTACAGTTACATTATTTTTAATAAAATATTATAGATCTTCAATTTTTCAATTTTATGTTGTAACATATTCTCATGCAATATGAAAGTCACAAAATGAGATTTTATCAAATTCAAAATTAGTAAATTATGATTGAGATTATTTTTTTTAAATTGATAAATCAAATTCAGCATTTGAAACTAGTTCTTCCCAAGTATTTCCACTACTTATATAAACTGTATCGTATGTATAAGAAACCAACTTTCCTTTAATTAAATAACTTATTATAATTGATATAAATAAATAATAAAATAGGCCCTAGAATTGACCCTTGGAACACCATATTTTACTTTTGTAGAAGAGTAACTTTTGATATGATCAATCTGAATGGTTTGTTCCCTTTCGAATAAATAGATTTCAAATAATTTTAGGCAGATGCCTCTGCCAAACCGTTCTAATTTCGATAATAATTTTGTATGTGAAACTGTATCAAAAGCTTTCTAAAAATATTCCAATACTTTACTTTTGATTATCTAATCATTTATAAATAATTTCTCCACGATCATCACAGAATTTACCAATTCTGAAATCAAATTTGATTACAGAATGCTGGAATTCTCTCTCTTGAGATTGAAGAAATATTCTGCAACACCTCTGCCCCCATGCAATTTAAATGTATTTACATTCTCTCTCTTGTGATAGAATAATATTCTCACACTGGTTAGCAATAATATTAGCCTTGACGCAGTTGATTGTCACTAGTGGCAAAATTTGAGTAAGGATCAAAATTATTGCTGTCACGTTTCCTATCTTTGATCGTGGAGAAAATAATTTCTGTAACATTGAATATTGCATTCTCTGTTCCCTTTTTTCTCTGATTCCAAATTGGTTTGAAAATAATAAATTGTTTTTCAAGAAAATCTGTCAATCTAATTTCTCATTTCTCCAAAATTTTAATTTTGGCAATGTTATCTATTAGAGAAATAGGTCGATAATTATCACAATATCTTTTATCTTCTTCTTTATATATTGGAGTACCAAATGATTTTTTAAAAGATTTTGGGATAATACCTGTGGATAAACATGAGTTGAAAATATGTTCAAGTGTATTTCACTATAGTCTTCAATAATTTATTATTAATTCTAGTTGGGCCAGGGGCAGAATCATTTTTAAGTTCATTTGTTAAGTTGATTATTTCATTTTCTGTTATAGTCGACCAAAATATATTACTTGAGTTATGGAAATTTTCGATGAATAGAAAGATATTCATTGGATTCATCAATTTTTTTAGCTAACTCAGATCCTATATCACAAAAATGATTTTTCTTTGAATCAGTATAATTTCAGATCTTACCAATCATCTTCTTTGATTTTATTTTGATAATAATTTTGTTAGCATTTTTTATGAGTTTATTTATTAAATTTCTATAATTTTTATAATTTTGAAGAGTTTTGTGATTTTTCTAAACTTTCTTTTTAAATTTATCTCTGTTTGATAGATTTGATCAAACCATCTGTTATTCATGGTTTGATTTTTTTTATATTTCTTGGGTGAATTTTTCATTTTGTAACATTCCTTGATCCAATTATTTATCCTTTAAATATTGCAGGCTCTATTGGGATCAGAATTTTTCTAATTTATCAAAATTAATTAATTTTATATTAGAAGAGTTTTCTTCCCAGCCTTTGAAATCGAGTAATATGTTAAAAGAAATTGAAAAATGGTGTACAGTATAGGTTTCAAAAACATTAAAATTAATTTTACACATATTGACAAAGAATTGTTCAATACAGGATACAGGTTGAGGAGCCGTTGAAGATACTTGTTGGTTTATTCAAATATTTGTCAAAAGAAGAATTCAGTATATTTAAATATTTGTTTCTGTCTGTGTTATACCAATCTGAAATTCTGAAATATGTATGTTGATATCTCCCGAAAAAATTTCTATTCGTCCTTTGCACTGATCAAAAACATAATTCAAACTTCAAAATTTTCAATATCAGTACAAGGTGGCCTGTAAATTGTAGTAATTCCAAAGGAATCATTATCTTTATTGCCGATGACCCTTGTGAATTGGAAATTGTTATGTTCAATAATAACACTATTTGCACCTATATCGTTTGTGATGTAAAGCATTTTGGCAAAATGTAGAACAATTGTGAAATATATCATTGCCATGTATATTAAATCAATCTAGATTAACTATTTCCCAAGTTTCAGAAAGTATAAGAATATAAAAAAAAATTGCTGTTTTTTGAGATTTTCCAAAAAAAAAATCAAAATTTGATTGAAATTCTTATTAATATTTCTAATGTTCAAATGAAGTAGATTGAGATACAGAAATTTACAGAGATGGAACAACAGTGAGAGTTTTGGTTAAATGAGCAGAAAGTTACGTAGCAAAAAGGCTATTATGGCACTATAAAATTTAGAACTGAATTTTTTTCAGGAAATAAGGGAATTAATATTAAGATTGTTGTTCTGATTACGAATCCAAAGTCATTTTTGACCTATTTTGCTTCCTATTTACGGATAATACGGGTGTGTTTCCATGAGAAGTGAGACACTGTATTTTGAACTATATATAAAATAAATTACAATATTTTAAATAAATAAAAACTTCGTTTTCAGACAAAGAAGAATGCTGGAAAGATCGCTACAGTTGTTCAGAGCACAGCATCGACGAGCAGCGCTCATCCAAAAATCGTTCAAACATCAGCTCCATCTGTAGTTTCAACCAGTAGATTTTCCACAAGTTCGGCGATCAAGCTTCGAGGCACCGTTCCCATCGTAACCGCCAGAGTGACAGCTCCACGGCTTGTAGCACAAGCGGAAAAGAATGCAGCAGCGCAGGCGCAAAACCAAGCGTTACGTCTGCCCGTATCTCATTCTTCGTCAGTATCGCTCAGGGTACCTCCTGCGAACAAAGTCATCACATCTAATGTGAACCAAACATTCGCCGCTAAACTAACCGAAACGTCGTCAAGTCAGCCGATCGCCAATACAAACCACAGCATCACACCAAGCAAGGCTCGGACTCTCGTATTGCCCCAGTCTACTGTAGGTCCAGTCTCGCCCCAGCTACAGCCTGCAACTACTGCCAACGTGCAGACTTCGCCTAACAGGAATGTTCGACCACCTCCCACGGCTTCAGCACCTCCAAATATGCAGCACTCGCAAAGTCCTGGAAAGGTATTTTATTTTATTTATATGTAATCTACAGAATATATAGTCTATTAATTGATTACAACTGATAGTAGAATTTGTGAGTGACATTACTTACTATTTTTCTACTAGAAAATCTCTCAATATGGTGGATTGAACATTGAATGACTCTTAATGTCCCTTCCCCCTTTTTTATTATTATAATTATTATATGGCGGGGCTAGCCAGCGGCTGAAATCCAGGTAGTTCTGTATAGAACCTTTCTGCACCCCTCTATCAGGTCTATCTCGTGAGTACTCCGGATCTTTTAATGAACTCCTGGAAATTCTTCACAAGGTTTTCCTGCAGGATGATATCTTCTGCACCGCAGTGTCCGAAGATATCCATCCTCATGCGAGCCAGAGCTTCGCATTCAAACATTATGTGGGAGGCTGTTTCGTCCTCCTCATCACAAAATCTGCATTGTGTGGACTCTTGATGTATCCCCAACAGTTGTTTTCAGCAGGTGTTTTCTCAGGTGGCAGTGGCCTGTCATCAGTCCTACCACCTTCCCGAGAGAGTCTCGGCTTAGTTCAAGAAGGTGTCTTGATAGCCGGTCGGTTGGCCCCATCATCATCATTTTTCCGTGAGTATTGCCTGAGGCACTCTCCCAAAGAGATTGATGATGGTTTTTAACCCATTTCTTTGTATCCTGTTTAATATCCCCAAACAGGATTCCGCAGGCTGGTTCTGGTCCAATGAGAGTTGTTGCTGCCCCTGCTCATGCTAGGGCATCTGCGCTCTCATTTCCCTGGATGCCCTTATGACCTGGTACCCAGACAAGTTTTATTATGTTATGTGCTCCTAGGTCGTTAAGGTTTTGGTGTGCCTCCCAAACCAGTTTGAAAGTGAACCTGCATGAACGCAGGGCTTTATTCGCCGCCTGACTGTCGGAGAGAATCGCTATGAGTTGGTTTCTAGGACCCCTCCTTAGAATCTATCTCGTGCAGACGGAGATTTCCGTTACCTCGGGTTGGAATATAGAGGCTTGAGTACCGAGGCTTAGGCAATGTCTTGCCTCGGCCTCTCCCCGTATATTCCAGCCCCTACTCCTTTGCTAGTCTTTGAGCCATCCGGGTACCAGATTTGCCGTCTTGACAGCATTGGTATGACCCTTGAAGTAACTTCCCCATCTTCTTTGATGGTGGTGTATGTTCCATCAAAGGAGTATGTTGGAGTCATTTCGTCCCCTCCCCTCAGTTAGCGTGTGAATTCTTTAAGCTAGAGAAATGATTAGTTCTGTTCTATTCCGTCCACAATACTCTCATTCCACAAACAGAATCGCAGAATAAAACTTCTGTGGAGATTAATTCAGCTATAAAACCCTCATACATTTCAATCATAACACTGATTCTACTTACCGAAATAATCTGTCTCCGTCGTCTTCTCGGCAGCTTCGACAAATACACATACGCGGGAATACTCATATGCACTGGTTCACTAATATTCTCAATGACTGTGGTAATATTGGTTTCTTTGACTTTATTCAAATTCTTCTAAATTACGAAGAAACTCAGTTGGTTTTGGTTGATTTCAAATTTATTGGCTAGGAAAAGTGATGTGTGAAAACCCAATATATACATATAAAAATTACTCAATCAAAATACTGGAACTAAAAACTGAAAATAATACTTTACATTTACTAAAGGATTTCTGAAATTACTTCTAATTATCTAAACAGTGAACTAAAATTTTCAAATGGGTTATTTAAGACTTGGAAATCACGAAACTAACTCAAAATGCAACCCTACGTTTTCATCTCTACCAAATACCTTTCCAGAACACATGGATACCAAAACACGCTTCTACACGACGATTAATTATCTTTGACTTTACTGAAAAAAAAAAACAGTATTGCTCAGATCGGACTCCAACACCCGACCATAACTATATGAAACTATAACTTACTTGAACAACGATAGAAAATGCAACTGACTCGAAAAATGATTGAAGTTCGACTGTCCCGAAAAGCGATTGAAATTCAACTGTACTTTTTCTGGATACTCAAGATAACTTACTTTTTCCCCCCTGTATGGTTACCTAGTTTTGTTACCGGCGACTGCTATTGGCTGAGGCTTTCTTAGTCACGCCCTTTGACCTGGTGGCCGCACAAGAATTTTTGTACAGATTAACCGTTTTGTATGACAACTTCAATAACTAGATTTTTCCATATGATAGTTCGGATGGACATACTCATAACATAATTCGTCAATCCCACGTCAAAACCGCGAATGTGCAAATTTCAGGGTTCTGACTTCAATATGTAAAATACTAATTTTCTACCAAAATTTTCAATGCCAAACTCATGAATGTGCTATTACGTTGTCTGCTGTGAACGAAAGTGAATTCGCGAATGTGAAAACTTAGCAAGGTTTTCAAAGAAAGAAGCAGGAAAATTCTTAAAACTCTCTTCTCATTCGAAAAGATAAATTGCACATTCGCGGTTTTGGCATGGGACCAACGAATTATATTATAATAATAATAAATAATTTTTATTGTGCACATTAATTACACAACAGGAATCCGATATTGCGCAAGGCATTTTTCAATCGGGCCCTTATAAATACATCAAACAGTTTTGAAATACATGATAAAGATAATAATAAATAACAATAAAATAAAAATCCAGAACAGTAATCATACATGGCATACAAACAAGTTTCTAAAAGAACTGTGTGAATGAGATATAAAATTAAGAAAAATGTATAATCGGCATTATAGGCAGTGTGTGATTTGTGAGATGAGCAGTTCTTTTTTAAATTTATTTCGGAATGAAGTTACATTTATTGATCTTTCATACATCACATAATGTTGATTGAGGATTTTACACACGCGACATACTCGAAACAAGATTTAAATTTTTCAGTTTTATGCAAAGGTATTGAGTATGTATCTTTGTTTCGCAGCGCAACTGCATGTGTATCTGATCTCTTTGACAATACAGCAAATAGATATGAGGGTATCTCAGTTTGTAATAAAGTGAACAGCAGAACAGCTCAAACCTCATATTAAATTTCAGAATTTGCATTTCATTATAATAAGGTGTTATGTGGTCCCTTCTCTCAATGGAAGCATAAGAGAACCTTAAGCAG
The DNA here is from genome assembly GCA_944452925.2 of Chrysolina oricalcia. Lineage (NCBI taxonomy): Eukaryota > Metazoa > Arthropoda > Insecta > Coleoptera > Chrysomelidae > Chrysolina > Chrysolina oricalcia. The sequence continues at coordinate 65,741,223 of OX101812.2, forward strand.
GAGTTTTGCAACTTCTGAAGTTTACTTTTGAAGAACTCACTGAAATAGTTGTAATATAAACAACTGCCATATTCTAGGAAACTCAAGATCACATCATTAACAAGACGCCACTTAACATCGGACGGTAACACATATTTATACCTCCACAAAGCTTTGAGCTTCATGTAGCAGGTACATAGTTTCTTAGTGGCGTGCGATTCAAAAGTGAGTTGTTCGTCCATTATGATTCCTAAGTTTCTCACTTTCTCACTAAGTGTTATCACAGTATTGTTCAAAGATATTTCGCGAGTTTGAAGAGATTTTGCTCTGTTTGTGTGAGTTTTTGTCCCTATACATATTGACAATGTTTTATTTGCGTTCATCTTGAGACCGTTATCCGATGACCATTGGCTTATCCGCTGTAAATTGAGGTTGAGTTCTGAGACCAGCGAATCTACATTTTCCGGAAAGCATGCTTTGTAGAGTTGACTATCGTCGGCATATATCATTCGTGAATATTTAACTCTGAAAGAAAATATCCATTTCCATATTCTTTCGCTTGGCTCAAATACTATCGTCTTTTCTAACCCTATTAACAAATATATTATGGCATATGACATATTGAATCAGTTCCGTTCCTTGATTCCTTATAATATTACTTTCATGCTCGGAGAAACTGTAACAATCTGTGCTATTTTTCCTCCTTTGTCCTTCGGAGGTGTATGATGTCGTTAGGTTCATCATAAAAATAGAAATATCAGAGAATGCGTTTTTTCTTCCAACAACCCGAAAGTTTGGCTCCTAACATTATTTCCTATTGTGACGGCTATCCCTAAACAATTTGTCAAAGTATCATAAAAATTGAATTGTATTTTTGAGTATACTAAGCCATTAGATGCATTCATTCCCAAAAATGCCTTGACCAGATAGGCTAGTTCTTGGTGAATATTAATTAACATTTTTTTGTCAATATGTGATTTAAAAATAAAAAAGTCAACATATCTATAGGTGAGTCTTTTCTCATTATTTGAAAAACTTTTTGTTTGAATGAAGGAGATTATTGTAAAATCGAAATTATTCCTAGCCTAATAAAACTGTTTTTAGAGAGGTGCGTTATTGTCTCGATTAGCTTGTTTGCTTTTATTTCGTTTGATTTGATTCAAATGATTTAAATGAGAGCTTGAATGAGCGTGTTACAATTTAAAAGTTGAATCTGTGATATGGTAAAAAACTTCTTTTTTGAATGAGGAATGGTTTTTGGATATTATGTTAGGATCCAAATCATTGATCACCTTGCACAGTCTGTAGAGGGGTGCATTTTTTCCAAGATTAGTGTAACTTTTGGGAAGAGCGAATGAAGATGTGGTCTGTGATTATGATGATTTCACGTATTTCCAAAATTGTGAGGGATTTTGTTTTATACAACCTTTTATTGATTTAACATACTCTGAGTGTTTCTTGATATCACGTTTAATATTGGATCTTAAGCTTACAAATTGTTGTTTGTAGTTGTCATTATGAGTTTTTTTGAATTGCCGCCTGCAACAATCTTTTCTTATATCCAGGTTCAACCTATGTTCGGGTCAACTCCTCTGTCCACTCAAGGACACGTCACTGCCCCAGTTTCTGAACCCAGTACCAGCATCTTGAGAAGCTCTACGCCTAATTTGGTACAAAGTGCCCCTATTCAGCAAGCTCCGGTGGAGAAGGCTCAGCCACTTTCCGAATACTCCCTGTTCTATAAGGCAGACTATTGGAATCGACGAGAACAGGAGTCTCAGAAGCCTGTTAACTTTGCAGCCGTTACCGGAGGATCCACTTCACAGTCTGTTGCCCCGCATAAATTCATTAACCAAGAGCCGCCTCCACAGGTTGATGCAGCCAAGGCTCCTGGGTACAGAGGCGGTGCTGTGTGTTCCCCGGTTTCGTCAAAAACCAGTAGTAACAGCACTACGCCTCCGAACATTTCAGCCAACAACTCGTTCCAGGGCTACCAGGATCAGAATAAGAGTCAGAGTACACTGCCCCCTATCGGAAGTAACGTAGTGCCTAATAGACCTGCAGTTTCCCAAAGTAATCCCGATTACTTCGTGGATATGTTCAAGTCTGGTAGCAGCAACATTCCAAGCATGCTCAATGTATGCAACGATGCACACCTGTTACCGGGTTGTTACAATCCAATGTCGAACTTGAATTTTTCCCAGCCGCAACCGCAGCAGCAGCAGCAGCAACAACAACAACAGCAGCAGCAACAAAGCACTAGCATGTCTAGATTGAACCCCAAAGCTCCGGAGTACTCCAGCTACAATTTGCAAAGCAAACCGTCACCACACCTGTTCAACGGTTACCAGATGAGCAACCAGAACAATATGTTCATGTCGAAGCAGCAGAGCAGCATGGATAACTTCCACACGCCCAGTCTGGGCTCGACCCCGAACCGCTTGTGGATGCAGATGCAGCCGTCTTTCACCCCTCAGCAATCTGAGCAGCTGTTCAGCGGTATGACCGGTATGACGTTGCATAATATCGCCAAGTTCACGGGAAACGAAGTGTTGGAGAACGGCGGTGAGCTGGGGATGGTCAACAATTCTCCCAATATATCGCCGAATCGACAGCCTGCGCACAGTTTCCATTCGGATAATATGTACGAAGTGGAAGATAGAAAACCGCCGCAACCCATAGGTACTGGCAGGAAGAATTTCGGTAATTCTATGGAGAATTGGAGGTTGAATGATAAGGACAAGTGGCCGATAGGGAATAATGCGGAGTTTCCCATGCGCAATCCTCAGATGTACGGGGAGGATTTACAACCAATGGATTATTCGGTAAGTAACACTGAGGAAATAATTTACTTATTTATTTATTTACAAGGCTGCAATAAAAACTACTACTTAAAATAAAAGTATAATACTGACATCTAATGTTGTATTCCCACTACTAAGTATTATTTCCATATATAATTAGGTAAATGGTAGATAGTGTTTTCGATTTAATACCGAGAGCTACACATTCGTCGACAGCTGTTTCGTGATTTCTCACTCATTAGGACGACTTTATGGAACTCTCGGAATTAAAATGAATCCACTCTGTGATTAATACCTGACGGCAACGACAGTATACAAAAATCGTTACTTGTGACATCTACAGTCACTATTTGAAACGAACCAATCAATCAATAAATCAAAATATAATTTATTACACAAAGAATTATATTCTCATTGGCAAAGCGTTAGTGTTAGGTTAGGTTACAATTGGTAGCATAGTAATAATTAGATAGTGTAGACCCGTCCGTAAAATACACATAGTCAATAAATAATACATACACAATAAATAACAAACATAAAATAAAACACATGAAAAGCAGTCTTGATAATAATAAACTCCACAATACATCATTAGGTAGACCTAATTATACAATAGTGTGCATAAAATTGTGAATATACATATGAACACAATTCGTCAAAAAAAAAAAATTTAGAACAAGTAAGGCATGTTGAGAAGTAAAAATATTGAGATCCTTATATCTGCTAAAAAGGTTGGTCATTAAAAAATTCATCCAAACTATAAAATGGTCTACTATCTTACATCCATTATATATTATTGAGTCTTTCACTAGAGAAGATGAAGGAATTGGCAGTTTCAACTGATTTTTTTGTCGGGTGGAATAAGTGTTTATTCTTTGGAAATTGGATTTATTTTTGTGTATTAGGTATGCCGTTTCCATTATATATATATATATATATATATATATATATATATATATATATATATATATATATCAATATGACAGTAAGTATTTTGTGATTTTTGAAGTGTATTCTGCATGAGTCTCGAAGTCTTAATTTGCATAAGCTTCTCAGGGCACGTTTTTGTTGAACAAAGACACTTTGTAGAGAGGAACTATTACATGCTCCCCAGAATGGTATACCATACCTCAGTTGCGAGTTTATAAGGGCATAATAAACTGCTTTCGCAGCTGAAAATTCCAGTTCGTTTGATGCCGTTCTGACGGCATAGCAACCAGAGGATAACTTTTTATTGAGGTTGGTTATGTGTTCCTTGAATTTTAGACCAAGGAATCCAAAGTTATATGATCACCTACTCATTGACAATTTTATTGTTCTGACCGATCCAAGGTGCAATCAAGCACCTAATACGTTATGGGGGACGCAAAAAAATGTAAAGTGAAGAGATTGTTTTTTTATTCAAGTCGTCCTGATGAGTGAGAAATCACGAAACAGCTCTCGACGAATGTTGGAGCTCTCGGAATAAGTCTCATTTGATTTGATTGTTTCAAATTAAGTTTCAACTAGTGACTGTAGAAGGCACAAGTTACTTTTTGTTTCATAAATAAGTATATAGAAACTCCAATAAATTCGTTTGAAAGTGGTTCACAACGTATCATTTTGAGTAGAATTTTTCTGGACTTCCATTGTTTAAAACACTAAAAAAAATTATCTGCATTTGTTTGCCACGGCGTTTCGGCAGTTAACATCTACTGCCATCATCAAGTGTGTGAATGCAACATGATATCTAAGAAATTTCTTTTATAGCAATATGTGTCATTAGCATGCGAATAATTTACCCGCCCTGAGGTAATATTTCTTGACATGGGGCCTCACAGGTCATCAACCTTGATGGACGGGTTAACTTACCTGCTACGAGATAGCAATGCTTCACCCATTTTGAATCGTTTAAGTACACCAATCTTAATTGGATCCTGAATTTCAACTGATCTAGTTGACTGATTAGGGGTTTCCACACATTTCGAATCTATATGCTCTTGTTACTGAACACGTCATTATTCAGAAAGTTTTCCTACTCTAAGTTTTCTCTAATACCAATGCTCTTTCTTATAGATAACTTTTGATATTGTGCTGATTTGTCCAGACATGATTTGTTTTTCCCGCCTCCTGATCAGTTGTTTTTCCTGATTTCTTAATTTGTTTTACCAATATTTTTCTCTTGTACTTTTTCCCAACGACCTTCGATTTTTTCTGTTGAAATTAGCCGTAGAAAATGATGACTCATCAATCCATAATATTGTTAAATAATCTGCATTCGAACTTTAAATCATCTGTTGTCAAATTTACAGCTTTTTCTTTTAATTAATCTTAAATAGTTGTTTTCTTTTTCAACGTACGTTGGATTTTGGAAAAACTTTTACCTAATTTATCGGCTACATTAAGATTTTACTAAAATATAATACGTTTCCAAAAAGTCTATTCGCGAATTAATATGGGTAGGCTTACCTTCAAAATGAAGCAGTATATCTAGCTGTTATTCCTGGTTTTCTTGAACTTCACGCTTTTTTCTTCTGAAACTGAACGTGTAGTGTATAACTCACCTTTTGGTAAATATTTTTTAATATATTTTTTGACGGTGTTGAACGATTTGGATACAACACTCTAAATGCACTTTTTGCTGCACGTTTATTTTTATTGTTTCATATATTACAAGTATATATTTGAACTCTTTCTTCACTGTGAACCATTTTGATCATTCCATATACAAACATATAGTTGTCGTGTCATAGCTTACTTGAAATATGTTTACTGTCATAGGATTGGTATTTAAAGTAACAACTAGTTTAAGATTTAAAGAGAAACGTTCTCAATTCAAAATTGAATCAATACATGAATTGAGAATGTTTCCCTTTAAAACATGAATCCCTTCCAAGAGATGTTATCTTGTACGATGGAAAATAGCGACTAAATTCCAACTTTCAGTCGCAGATGATTCCACAACTGACTTTATGAACATCCTGTTAATATTTTCAATGAAATCAATAGTTTAAGTTATTCTACGTTTAATAACTAAAAAACTGTAAGAAGGGGTAACATATGGTATATTTTTTAAATCAGGTAAAAAGTTTATTTAAAAAATTATGTAATATACAGGATATCCCATTAAAAAAAAAAATTGTGTGCCCTGAAATCTGCACGCTACTGTATTTTTGATATTATTTTATCAAAATTCAGTCATAACCACAGAACTTTTACATTTAACTTTTTTATAAGTGAATAACCATGAACATAATTTTTGAAAATATCTGCGTTGAAATGTAAACTTTTATGAAGTAGTAGGTACTTACTTGTTTGGGCATTATTTTTGTTATTACTAACAATTCTTTTTTTAGCGCCCTATGCCTGCCGTGAACAATTCCCATACTTTCATGAATGGGCAGCCCTATTTCAATCAACCCCATTTGAATCCAGTACGACATGATTTTCTGCCGGATATCTCGAAACTAGACCTATCCTCTTGGGATAACACTCCTAGGCCATTACCAGATCTTCAAGATAAACAGCATGTGAGTGCTTCTTGAATATTGTATTTTTCGATAAAGATTAGTAATGGCATGCAAACAATATTATTTATATTTTAAAGATTACGGTATATTTACATTAATTTCAGTCGATAATAAAACTATCTATAACTGAAATGATTTTCACAAAAGAGGTTTACAAAACCACGACAATTGTTTCGCTGAACAACAGCTTCTTCATGTGGATATTAATTTCTTAGCTCTCAATATAACTATTCTGGATAAAAAATCTAAAGTTTAGTTAGCATTATTTATATTTTTATTTGTTATGAATTACTGTCAAATAAGTTTGGATATTCATTTCGTAATTATTTTTTAATATCCCTATTATAAACAAATTGTTTCTTTTGATAACAATAAAGTACTTTGACTAATAAAAAAAAATTATATATTTGCTGTGTTCCCTTAAATACTCTTAGTAAATTGATTAGGGTTCGGTTGTATACCTGACTCCCAATAAACTTCTGATAAGTAGGGTTACATTATTGATTATATCATCTAACCTTTCCAGGAAAACATAGTAGTGGTGAATTATATAGTTCGAGTTGGTCATTGAACTGTTATTATTATCTTTTTTATTTGTGCTGGAATTTTGTTGTATGTTTAAATTGCCCTGGTGATTTTTTTGTTTGTAAGGTTTAGGTTAAAATATCTCTATTTTGAGTTATGATTGTGCACATCTTGTGCTAACATAAACGTATGACTTGATTTCAATAGCTAAGCTGCGAACCATGAACTAATTTAACTTGTCCAGTTATTTCGTTTCTGAGTATATTTCTAGTGTAGGTTTTTGTGAGCCGCAGTTATACAATACCTTTACGGCTTCATTTTGTTTTATTTGTCTACATGTTACAAGTAGACACAGTTTCGTTCAGCGTTTTATGTGCGATTGTCAATTGTTGTGATATAGTTTTATTGGTACAAAGGACATTGGAATTTTCTAATAATAATAACTTTATTATTCCCAAGAAACATATGCTGCTTATATTAGGGAAACATCAAAATTAAATTTTTTGAACAAAAAAATATGTATATATAATATATACATAAATATATATATAATAAATTATCAAATCAGATTAATTTCTTATAATATTGTTTTAATTTATACTTAAATTTTGAAGAACATTTAATATTTCTCAATGTGCTTGGTAGTTTATTATAAATAAGTATACCATTATGCATTATATTTTTTTTTCCAATTTCAGTCCTGATTCTATTGGTCTGCAGTTCATGAACATTCCTTGTTCCATAATTATGAATTGCAATGTTATTGACCTTTCACATAGCAAAAGTTCATGTTTCAGATAATTGTCATTACTCTTAGCTCTTAAAATCATTACTTTAGTGATTCTTGGTCTACTCAGTTACAAAAGTAATGTACTTTAATCAAATTTTCAATTAGAGAAAAACACAAATCAATTGAAGTTTTGTTGTAAATAATTTAAAAAAAAGATCAGTTTCAAAAAATTGTAGCCAATGCAAAATTCTGGATGGTTCCTCTAGCTTGAAAAGATGCAGGCACTCTTGATTTATTTATTTATTGAAAATACACCTTCCAAACAAAACAAGTACTGGTATAAGGCAGATATTACATGGAATATAATTAATATAAGTTCAAAAGCATTTCAAAATGTATAAAAAATAACAAATGGATTTTATTACATTGTCTGAAAGTTTGTTGTAAGTTACAGGATTGTTCTTTCATTTATTTTAATGGAAGTTATTTGCATTTATAATATTAAAGTCATGTAATTTTGATATGTTTGTGAAATGACTATTACTTTTTTGTCAGTTTGTATGCAAATTATTTTGCCCTTTCACATTTTATTGTTCATCCAATGTGAAATTTTTTTATCCTTTTATTATAATTCTGAAGAAGGTTTTCCCATGTTTTTTTTTTTTAAATTACTTCTTATATCCGAGAAAATATGGGTTTAAATGAGCTATTGGGTTTGAATATTTAGAATAGCTATTTGTGTATTTAGAGCGCTAAGTGATTGATTGCCGCTCGACAAAGAGAGTTACCGCGCGACGCGAAGCGAAGCGCGGTAATCTTTGGAGAGCGGCAATGACACATAGTGCTCGAAATACATACATGATTTTTTCTACAAACGCAGCTCTTAGACATTAAAACGATAGACACTTCATTCAACATAGGCACATAATATTACCTATGAGAAAATAAACACTCAATAGTAATCCCAATTATATAAGCCATCCAAATATCCAATAATTTGAATCTCTAACAAAAGAAAAAATGAGAAATAACTTGCCTTAAAAAGAAAAAAATGACCGAAATCCGAGAACGAACTCACGCCCAGATCGAAGCAGAATCTCTAACCTTGACACCACCGTTGTTCCTTAGAAAGCTTTGAATTTATTGTCTTTACTTTCCATCATGCAAGAATAAGTTCGTTTGCAACAAAAGCTAGGGAGATCGAGCGTTTTTTCAATATTTTCGCTCTTTGCGTTGAGATCTGAAAGCGTCAAAGGCTACTTTACTGTTCCAATTAAAGGAATAATTAATTCATTATTTTATTCACATGACATTCAAAATTAAAATTTTATCAATCATCAGGCCTGAATATTTGTGTTCTTCAACTTCATTTGATAGTTTATTCATTATTTGTATTTAATTTGGTCTATATTTTTTTGTTGGAAAATCTTGTAAACAGTTTTCTCTAAATTAATAGTTAGATTCATTTCATCCATCCATTTTTCAAATAATTGAATATCTTTTTTAATATTAACTTCTAAAATGTTTGAATTTCTAGCCGAGTAATATAGTAGTACAGTATCATCTGCAAAAGAAAAATGTTTACAGTTCAATTAGTTTATCTTTACCCGTGCGTCATCATTGTAATGCATATGAAATAAGTCGAGAAATTTTAGTCAAAACAAAGTCTAAATGTAAAACGACGTGGCTGATATCCCGATAAAAATTACAACGTGTAGATAATGAGATAAGATAATGAATTATTAAATTAACTAAATTCATATTTTCAAATTCATGAAAATGGAATTAGAAATTAAATGGAAATGGAATAGAATTAGGTAAGGTTTTTTCTCAATAGGGTTTCCACCGTCTGAATTACTGTTGTGTGAATATCGCGGTAATACGGAATTACAGTCACATATATCAATTGTGGGGTTAGAAATTTCAAAGATTATTTGTGAAAAAAACACATTGTATTGTACTTACTTTGAAATTAATGATTGTAAGAGACGTTTAGTTTTGAAATAAACTGTTTTTATAATGTGTCTGACTGCAAAACGAAGTAAAAGTGGTGACAAACAATCCCCAATGACAGACAATAATGACGTGATTGATGGTACTGCTCTAGTCAATACACTATTTGGCAAGTTTAGTTGAAATGTAAAAACACTGTCAGCTTTATGACTATCTCTTTTCACTGTTTTGAGTTTCAATGGATCATCACAATACCATAACTCTTTGCTTAGAAGACAAATGTCAACGAATTTTGATTCGCTCATAGCGGTTGATAGACAGAGATGTTACATAGAGGGTGTGTTATTTCTTAGATCATAAATTGATGACGCATGGGTAAAGATGAAATAATTCAACTGTACTTGGGTAATTCCAATGGTGGATTGTTTTCAATACTTTTATTTTTATCAATAACAAGAATACGAAAAGTTTATAAGAGACTTTTTATATCTAAAAAAAATGGCAACGCCACATTTACTTACATCTAGTTTCAAAAATATCATTGATTGAATCAGTTACTGCTGATAGGGTATTTGAATGTGGCATGAGAATTTATTGAAATCTATCAAAACCAGATAACATTAATAAAATTTGTCAGTTGGCCTTTCAATACCTTCTCAAAAATTTTGGATAAAACATCCAGAAGAGCTATTGGTCCATACTATTCTTTTCTCATCCCTTATGAATTGATTTTAATGTGGTTCTTTTGAGGTAATTCGGAAAGACACATTTATTAATAATCAGTGATAGAGGTAGGCTAATTAGATCAACTATATCTTTCCATCAAGTTATTTGATCTTTACCAGGAGCAATGTTGGATTTGAGTGATATGATTTCATGAGTATCTTGTTCCGAAATTGGTTTTAATGACATAGATTTGCTTCAAAGTGATGACTTTATTGGTTTGTTTTTGAATGTTTATTATTATTATTAATCGAATTTCTTAGAATAAGTTAACGAATTCATTACATTTGTCTTTATCAGATGTTAGTGTGCCAGATTTACTTTTAATTTGATTTATGATTTGATACTTTTTCTTTTTTCCAATTTTGTCATCGCATCATCTCGATTTTTTTCGTTTTCTTCAGCTTTTATATATTGTTTATTAGGTTCTTGTTTTTTCAAATTTTTCGAATCACCATTGGGATATTTTTTTAATGGTTTGTATAATTTGTCACGAATTTTCGTTTCACAGATTTAGTTGTCCTATTATTGTTTATACAGTGAGCACGTAAAGGTTGGAACAAATTCGTTAAAAGCTCGATACGGCCATTGGGGAAGAAAAGCTCAGACACGTCGATTTTCTTTTTCAGCTGCTCATTTTTTGGTATACTCAAATTTTTTATGACATCATCGCTGTTCGAGTTATGACGTCATTATAATTTTTTTTGAATGGCATCACCCTATTTTGATAATACCTTCAAAAAGAACGCATTTTTCTGTGCATGGATGTCATATTTTTTTATATGTTACATAACCGTATTTTCGAAAAATGAGAGATATTTCATTCATAATTACGTCTATTAACGTAAATTTTCGCCTTGAGGTATCCCCATAAAAATATCCAGTGGGATTAGATCAGGAGATCTAGCTGACCACTCTAAAAATCCTCGTCTGTGAACGAAATCCAGAGTATGAGGGAATTTTTATCAAGTATCGATAGGCTACTTCATACTCTGTTGTGAAGCAAGTGTGATATTAGTTGCCTAGATGCCAATCCCGTCGTCTGATGTTTGCTCGAAGTGTGCAACCGACCACCCGGGGTGGGGCTGTAGGTTTTTCCGGGTTTTTCTGCAGCAAAAATCAGAAAGTCCTCCCGAAGCGCCTCGGCAAATGATAATAATAGCCGTCCTCTACCCGCAGAAGAGGATTTTTAGAGTGGCCAGCTAGATCTCCTGATCTAACCCCACTAGATTTTATTTTGTGGAGATACTTCAAGTCAAAAGTTCACGTTAACAGACTTAACATTAATTATTATGAATGAAATATATTTTATTTCTCCAACATACGGTTATCTAACATAAGAAAAAATATGACATTCATACAAAGAAAAATGCGTTTTTTTTAAAGTATTATCAAAATAGGATAATGCCATTTTATAAAAATTAAAATGACGTCATAACTCGAACAGCGATGACGTTATCAAAAATCCGAGTAGTCCAAAAAATGCGCAACTGAAAAATAAAATCGACGTGTCTCAGCTTATTTTCCCTAATGGCCATATCAAGCGTTTAACGAATTTGTTCCAACCTTTACGTGCTCACTGTATATTATTATTATATCTTTCAAGTTTTTTAAAGTTATTTGATCTTCACCAGGAGCAATGCTGGAATTGAGTGATATAATTTCATGAATATCTTATTCCGAATTTGGTTTCAAAAACATAGATTTAGGCTGTGTCAAGTCACCGGTCGGACAAGGCACGCGCGTTCAGTATGAAGTATGACGATGAGTCGGACCGATCAGATGATTGAAAATATTGGTCACATACAAACAGTTCTAATTAGGTCGTCAAGTCAACCAAATGACCGCGCTGGTCTAATCATATTGGTCAGACCGGAGACTTGACTCAGCCTTACTACAAAGTGATGGCATTACTCAGATATTTGATTTTAATACGTTTTTCATACATTTTTTAAGGACTGATTGTAATGTATTTTTTCAGGGATGGACCAACAAGTGGAATCAGTAACTATACATCAACATGTGAACTATAAGCGTATTTTAATTAAGTCCAAAAAATCGTGCGAAATTTAGCTTCTCTCTTTGTGATTTTTGGAATACAAGTTTTTGCAGTAGAATCTAGGTCTAGTTTTTTTTTGTTATTGATAAACTATCTGATCGTATTGGCCCTTTATACAGGTCAATGTTTCTGGCAAGTGGTTATATAGTCTTCACCTCTGCCCGTTTTAACGCATTTGGTGTATATAAAATTATTATGAGCCATTCATTGTAGTTTCTTGCATGTTGATTTTTTTTATAAACCGCTTATAGTTTGAAAACAATTTTATCATCAATGATTTGTAGCCCGAGAAATTTTTAATTGTGAAGCTTTTTGATGGCTACGAGCAGCCGAATGAGCTGGGAATTATAGACATTAATTATAAAATATACTAAACATTATGTAAAATGTAGTAGTTGCGCAAAAAGGTTATGAGGGATTGGCGATTAAGGGACAAATATGTACTTGTGATTCTTTGTTCTCTGATCGAATATATATTTTCTTTCCTACGTGGTAAGTGCAGTGATTGTTTGCCACTCACGAAATGTTGCGCCAGCCGGCAAGCACTTTTTTGGAGACTTGCTATCTTCGTCAAATGGTAGGATTATTATTAAACGGAATATTATGTAATATTTGCTTGTACATGAAGACTTAAATATATCTTTATGCACTGTAACGTTTAAGTTTCATTAAAAAAAAAATCCTCGTCAGATCCTATCCCTTTTTTAAAGATATGTTTGGTATTGTTGTACTGTCAACACTGATGCAACTGCTTTTATTTTACACATCACTGAAGTACGTTGTAATCATAATCTTTAGTGCACTATGTTACATAAATATAATATGATATACAATGTACAAGATAGTCAGACAGAAAAGCGTGATAATAATAGATATTATTAAATGTACACATGTAAAAACACACACTAATTGTAGAACACAAAATTCGAGATGTTCGCCCACCGACTAAGGTTCTAACTCTAGAAGCATTGTGATAAGTGTTTTTGTTTTATTTCATTGAAGTTATTATTATTTTTAATGGCTAAAGATAGATGATTGAAAAATTTGATACTCGCATATAAAGCACCTCTTTCAGTAGATGATAGGTGATGACGTGGAAAATTTAAGTTTGCTATGTGCCTAGTACCATATGAGTGAGGAATAATAATGTTTGTTTTTATACAGGGTCCTGCAACTGCGCTCCGGTGGTCCATAGCTTCTAAACGGCGTAACTTATTTTCTTTCGAATGCAAGCATCTTCCCTTCTTGAGAGAGTATCTTTGGAAAATATTCCGAATTATACAAGGTGACCCAGAAAAGTGCACCAAACCAAACTTATGTTTTTTTTTAACGGAACACCCTATATTTCATCACATGGTTGAATAGAGATTACTTTGACCATTCAAAAAATATAGGGTCATGTATGTTCATCAACGTTATTTCCGGAGATATATCGATATTACTTCAAAAAACATAAGGTATAGGGTGTTCCGTTACAAAAAACATAAGTTTGGTTTGGTGCACTTTTCTGGGTCACCTTGTATACTTATATTTTCCAAAGATACTCTCTCAAGAATTACATTTTTAAGTTGCACCGTTTAGAAGCTATGGACCACCGGAGCGCAGTTGCAGGACCCTGTATAAGAATTTGATGCGTTCATGTATACAGTGTGTCCCACCATGCTCACCATGGGTATCTTTTTAATGGTGAGAGATACGAGGTCGGTTAAATGACACCAAATGTGGCGTTTATCAACTATTCTTTTTTGTTTTATACGCAAAAAACAGATTTTGATCATTTTCATGTCTCGTCCGTAACTTCTTTATTTATGAAAATATTTGAATAGGAATTTCACATTCTTATGGCAGTTTTTTGATGAGATTTCGAAAAAAATATGAAATTCATACCAACTCTTCTAGAATTTGAGATATCACCACCAACTTTCATTTTTCAAATGTAGGTCACAGTAATAGATTTTTGTTGATAACATCGGAGTTATCGTCATTTATACAAAAACAAGAACTATTTTGAAGTCGCCATCTTGAATTTATAAATTTTAACAGAATAATCATGATCTCCGACCTCAAAAACCCCCACATACCAATTTTGAATGGAATTGGACCATAATCACAAATCTGGTCCGCCATATTGGAGGAGCCGCCATTTTTTATTTTTTATGTCAATAAAAATGCCATAGTGCATTGTCACCGGAATTATGAACATCTGCCAAATTTCAAGTTATTAGGACCGCCAGAAGTGGGTCAAAATTCACGTGCAAGAGACATGAAAATGATCAAATTCTGTTATTTGTGTATAAAACAAAAACGAATAGATTTTATCAAAATATTTTTTCACATTATAGTTGGCCTTGATAAATTCCACATTTGGTGTCATTTAACCGACCTCGTATCTCTTACCATTAAAAAGATACCCATGGTGAGCATGGTAAGTGGGACACACTGTATACAGTGCTGGTACAGTGAGTAGTTCAGCTTTCCTGAAATAACCCTTGCAGAAATCATGATATTTCATGATGTTTATAATGCGGATTACTCTCTTTTGAATTCTAAAAGCGCTTTCAGCCTCTCTACTGCCTCCCAAGTTTAAGCTTTTCAGAACTCTTAAGCCATAGATTAGAGATTAGATTAGATATTTATTTGTCAAACTATTGCACCTTAGTGCTATGATAAGTCAAAAATGTAGGTACCTACATACAATATAAGTGTTGTTAAAAATATTAAAATTATTATAGTATCACAGTAAATAATTTGTTCCAAATTGCGTACGTTACAATCACAAAATAAATATATGAATATACTTACAAACTAAGATAAAAATGTACATAGAGACATAAGACATAGCAAGCCTGGCTCAATTTTTTTTGAGATGTAATCAATTTGATTTTCAAAGTATAAAGTTTTGTCAATAACTATTCCTAGTGATTTAGTAAATGGAATTTTTTTATGATTAGCTAGGATATGGGTGGGAGTTTTAAGTCTATGGTTGGTTTTGAAAAAACTGCATTAGTCTTTTCAGGATTCAGTACTAACCTAGAGTTCATGAACCAGTTTTCAATTGCAATCATAGTCTCACTGGCAATTCTTGTAAGATCTGGAAATGTGTTTGCAGTGAGTATAATTGTGCTATCATCTGCAAAATTAATAATTATTATGTTTTGCTGTGCAAGCGTGGCAGTCATTTATGAAAATTATAAATATAAGTGGTCCTAAGACACTGCCTTGGGGGACACCTTTAAGGACTTTGACTGTGTATAGTTATTGTCCTTGATTTTTACAGTTTCCCCCTTTTAATACAGATTTGAACCAATTTAAAGCAACTCCTCGGATACCATAATGTTGAAGTTTTGTTTCTTATATAGCAAAAGCCCTAGATAGGTCGAGAAAAGGTCCACATGCAACATTTCCTTCTTCCATGGCGTTATATATGCTATTGGTAAGCTCGAATAGGGCAGTCTATGCTCTTGCCAGCCAAAAAACCATGTTGAGAATTGCTGAAAAGATTTTTTTTGAAAGTGTGTTCTGTCTTGGTATAAATGTAATTTATTATCCAATAAATCTATCACTTCAGCATGTGTATCTGTTATTTACACCTATAGTCTATTCAGTTGTAAAAAATACTAATGGGATATTAAGAATTTACCGGTTTCATTAAAAAAAAAACACATAATTATACAAGTACCTGGGGAATCGAAGCTCATACATAAAAGCAATGTTTTATTTCCATCCGTTATACCCCTCCAGTACGCCACTGCAAAGTTGTTAAAAAAATCAGGTCATAAAATGTTTTGGGAAAAACATATCTTCAAAGGAGTCTGCCGACGGTAAGCATTCCAACAGTGATGCCAACTCGGATTTTGAAAACGACATTTGCCATATTAGAAAATTATAGAGAATTAGTAAAATTTGCGTATGAAAATATCGTATACACTGAATAAAACGAGTCTTTTGAAAAAAGGGCACTTTGTTTCACACTTTTCCTTAAAATAATGAAACAGTATTTTGATATTGAAAAATTACATACTTTCTGCTCACAAAATACACTTTTTTGACAGTTGTAGGAAGAGATAATTAAATGAAAACTAAGTAAAGTGCAACTTACTCTACTAATAAATCAAATCTTTGGAGTCAATGATAAAAGTATTACCTGGAAACATTTGGCCCAAATGAGCTAAAGATGGTACAGAACGTTTTGACTTTGGTATGGTTCAAAAACCTTCTTCAGCCTTTGTGCTCAACATCAAATAGGAAGCGATTTTTTATTTGATTTATGTGAATTAAAGCAGCATTGCCTCATAAGGACTTTTCAGTTAATTCAAAATATTCTGACTTCAAAAAACATTCCAGTATAATAGTCTTGTGGGTTGTCAAAAGTTGTTCATACAACAAGTGGAGTTTTGGGCTTTCAGACTGCATTTCTTTGTTCAAATCATTAAAATAGGGCAACACAAAATTTAAAAACTAAATATTTTCCAAATTTGTACAATTTGATAGAAAAATAAGTAGATTCTGGTACTGAAGTTCGTAGGATTGCAGGAAAGGCCTAAAATACGTAGATCTACGTAAAAATACGTAGAGCTGGAGACGCTGCATTCCACTGAATGCAGAGTGAACATCAGACTTAGTCGTCCACGTGGGCGAAAAGAAAAAGCCGTTTTACCTTGATGAATGGTACTCTTAACTTTTTTCTCTGGACAAAAATGAGGTAAGTAGTTTGGTCCTACATTCAGGTAAATTTGCTGTTTAAGGAGTTTTTTGAAAATGTCTAGGTTAACTTAGTCTGATGTCCTGAAAACGTATTCAAAATATATCTTTCATAAATTTTTGTTTCAAGCATGAGCCTGATTGAAGCTGATTATGGAAATTTCAGTGTAAAATTCAGCCGCAGTCATTTTAAGCCATAATAAAACATTCGTCAAAAAAATTTAGCAACAGTTTTTTGGGAATATAATTTTTATATTATTATATAGTTATAAAAAATTATAATAAACAAAATAATTAATTTTTCTAAACTTTTATCGTGTGATCTTGTTGAGTAGGTATATTAGAAGGGCTCCAGGAAGCCAATAGATTTAAACTTCAAGACGTTATTTATGAAAACAGAGACTGGAAAAAAATTGATAATTAAAAATAGTATAACTTTTTGAATAACAGACGCACACTTTTTTTCAATGGGGATTCATTCTTGTGTCTGTTTAAATAAGAGAAAAGAGATTAACATATTCAGTTTGGTAAGTGTATTTATTTTAACAATAAATCATTTAAAATTTATTCTACAACTTTTGATCCACAAATAATTTTAATGCTCAATGAATGAATGCATTAATTCTTTTGCGTCATTCATCTCGAGTTTATTTTCTTCATCCTAGTCTTCATATGTTCCGATAAAGCTGGGGATTTGGGTGGTACAGGTGGTTTAGGAACAGGTGGTAAGGGTGGAGGATTCTTTGGTATCGAAATATTTTGCAGTTCAATGATCTTCAACCTCAAGTCCATTTCCACTAATTCTTCCAACTCGCTTTTGAAATAAACGCTCCTTTTGACGTTAATACCTAGATGAAAATTCAACAAAATATTACTTTCTACAAATAGAAGTTATTCCAGCACATGTGATTCGTCCTTCTTTTAATGATCACAAAAACAAATTCCTTTTGATTTTTGTTATTTGTTGTTTTTTTTGTTTTGTTAAAAGAAGGGCGAATTCATAACCTAAATAATAAGCGCATGCGCCATAGATGGAGTCTCCCTTGGCATTTGCCATTTAGAAGCTCATAAAATGTGCGCAATCGCATTTTTCGGTTTTTTGTTTAACGCTTAACTGGTAACGTGCCGTCTGTGAGACTGCAGCCATTTTATTTTCGAGGTTTTTCTGAAACGGTTTCGCTTTTCTGCGAATCACGCCACCTAATCTATTAGCTATTGGTGCCCCACCAATCATTCAACAGGGAGTAAATTTGGGTTAAATTTGGGTAAACGACGTCTGAGAAATATTTAGTATTTAGTTGAGCGCAGTCCGTGAGACGGCACATTTCCGTTTATGTAAGCATTTCTCGCTACACAAATTAATGGCAGGTCCGTCAAAACGGGTAGGTACGTTATGGGGATGCAGAATATGATGACAGTCTTTTATGTTGGTATAACGAGAAAAAATGTTTTTGAATGATTTCTAATTTTTTATGGATCTTTCCAAAATCACTACCAATTTTCGTTATGTTGAAAAAGATTAGTGAGAAATAATTTTAGATCAAGTTTTTTCGTTATTTTATGCAATATTATTTTAAAAGAATGTGTACTTAAGTGTTCGTAATATATATTTTGAAAAAATTATTATTTGAGAATTTTTTGTTTTGCTTCCAAAAAGTTGTGTTTCAAAATTCCACGTTACCAGTTAAGGGTTAATATGATCGAAATTATATGAAATTCAATTTTTCGACATGAAAGTAGAACAAACAAATATCTCATTACAATAACAATAGTAACTTCTAGAGAATACATAGTGATTCTTCGGGTTGTAAGGCCGATGTATGTTTAGAGAAGATCTCGACGTTTCGCCAACACGAGTGCTTAGCATTTTCAAGAGATATTTTCAAAGTTTCTTTTTTCTTAAGTCGCTGTCAAATGCTAACCACTCGTGTTGGCAAAACGTTGAGATCTTCTCTAAACATACGTGTGGGCCTTACAACCCGAGGAACCACCATGTAAGTGACGATGGCTGCGAAACCCTTTCACAATTTTTCTAGAGAATATTTCTCAAACTTGGTTGATGTGGGACTTCATGAATTTCTCTACGACAAAAAACCGGGTGAGAAACAAAAGATACTCGTTACTACTTGGCGTGACCTATAGCATTGTTTAAATAGAACATAGTCAATGCCTGTGGAAAAGGTATTGGACACAAACGCGAGTGTCATCTAGCGTGATTAGTTACAAACATGAATATTTGACGTCATTTTAATGCAGGTTTCTTCAAAAAACCCTGATTTTAATGTTTTTCCATTGTTTTAATCAAGTTACTACATGACTTGGAGGCCAGAACACTGAAGTTACGACATGACTTGGATGCGAGCTCACTATCGCCATCTACATGTCGCATCCATTTTGATCCAATTATAATCCCATAAGGTTGACTAACTGTCTTCTATATAAACAATGCCTATAGCGAAAAGCTACAAATGTTGGAGTAATCCAAAGAGAGTAAACGTCGAACAGGAGAGTCTAATAAGCTCTAGCCAATCAGAATCTTGTGGCATCAACGCGTCATAGTGACGTACTTGGACATGAGTACAGAGTCGAACTCGAACCAAGGAACATAACTGTCACCGGTAATTCTCATATACAAAGAGTGCGCTAGTCCGTCACTGTCAAGAGAGAATGGTGGCCATGACGTCCATCTACGTCACAAATATTCTTTCTTCTCTTTTTACTCGTGTTATCATTCGCTTATGGGGACTAAATAAATCTCCTAGTCCGTTAACGTTCAATCTCTTTGGGAGTATTCCACAATTTAAAATAATCTTGACAGTTTACTTCTTTTACCTGTCAGTAAATGGAAAGCATCTGTCCAGTAACATGCCATGCGCTCATCCTTGGCTATGAAATGCCACTGATTCTCTGTATAGTTTATCAAAATGGAAAACGCCAGTAATGGGGATTTACACCTAAGAGAAAACTTGTAAAAATAAGTATGAAACTACTAACTTTTCAAAGGTGTAAACTTTATAAATGTGTATTGTATAGTATACAGTGTGTCCCTAGACCAGTTAAATATCTCTTGAACCAATAGGAATTTTCAAAATATTATTATTTCACATCATATTGCATTATGAGAACTAACTTCAGGAATGATTATTTTTTATACGAGGGGCGCAAGAAAAGCTCACAAAATCGATCAGTTTTTTTGAATATATTTCAACACATCTGAAATCTCATTTCAATTCAATTCATTTAGGCTAATTATTAGTTTTTAATTTTTTGAAAATTCGACAAGGCGTTGCCAAGTTATACCAGTTTTTCTTTAAATGCAGACATTTTTTAAGACAAACCCATCATTCATACTACCAAGAATTTATGAAATCATTTAAGGCTCTTGGTAGTCGGTAGCATATTATATCATATGAAATACTCATCTCCTTTGAAAGTTATACAGGTAATCACTATGTAACTCTAGTGAAACAAATTGATAACCAAAATATCCTTCAAGTTTGTGTATCCTTCACACGATCGAGGATAAATTAATAACTCAAGCCGTCCGGGGTGGCTTTGGAACATTTGAAGTCATGTCACTTATATGACATTCGCTTATTCAATAAAAATACATTAGTGCATCAATAATTATTCTGTTTCTCAAGATTATACCCAATAAAGTAGTTTCATTGTCCAAAGCCCCTTAAGACGGATTTAGTTGCTGCCCCGTTATTTGTGAAACAAATAAAATTAAAATGCCAGTTATTTTCACCCGATGAATATGTTGACATGTTGCTCATTTTTGGCGAAGCAAAAAAAAACTCTCGCAGAGCGTGTGTATTGTACAGTCAACGTTACCCAGATCGAAGACAACCAGGATTTTCACCTGACAGGTGGGAAATGTGTTGAAAATGTCACTGGTACTTACTATAAATGTTTCAAAATGTACCCGAACTCAACTCGAGTTAACTTTAGTGCGCTTCGGGTGAATTCGGACGCACTTTGAAGCGTTTTTATCAACTTTCAGAGACATTTTCAACATATTTCCCACATCTCAAGTGAAAATCCAAAATATACAAATTGTAGGTATTGATCTCTACTTCCAAATGCCATTTACAGAATTTGAATACGATTTCCTCTCAAATCGGCGAATCTTGCAAGATGTGCCCCTAAATTATTTTGCAATATTGTTTGTCCAGCTTCAGATTTATAAAAATTATAAATTTTTGAAAAATGGTCTCTTTTTCGAGGTTTTTCCGGATTTTCTTAGTGGAAAATACACCGATCCGGACGTATGAAAATCGATTTTGTAGGTTTTATAAATCTCTACAAAAGTTCCATCTAGGTACTGTAAAACGATTCTTTGAATAATCTTTGAGATATTTCCAAAAATCCAAAAAAGTTGTAATTTTTTTTACTATGTCTTGTTTAAAAAATTCCACAGAGCGATTTTGCTGGGACGAAAACTAGGATTTTCATTAACGAACTATCTTATAAAAATGAGTATAGGCCATTTGCGTCATTTATTTTGTGGGGAAAAAAACTATATAGCTCAGTCTACTACCATATAAGAGCCTTGAAAGGGACCTCTTACTGAGAATAAATTTACCGGTGCTATTTTCGTCAATAATTGAACAAATAAAATGTCTTACTCACAAATGAGAATGTTTACAGTTCAGTCCAATTGCTACATGTGTTATTTCTCCAAGTTTCACTTTTTCTCTCAGTACTTTGGATTTTGTTTTCTCATCTATGACATCATATAAAATAAGTTCTTTTTCATTCTTGCTCAACTCTACGAATATGGTGCCATTTATTTTCTAAAAGATCCAGATAAAAAATTATTAAATTTCACGTTAAACTTTCAATCAGGCAAAAATGACTGGGAAGAGGGGATGTCGGTGACGTTCTACTTAAGTTTACACGGTATATTTTTACCTTTTCATGTACACTAGGGAAATAATCCCCTTTTTTAATCACATTTTTTCGATGTTCCAGAACATGTTGCTCGTTTTCTGCACTGTATTTTTCTCTCAACTCTTTTATGCTTTGGTTGTTTTTCAAAATATTTTTGAGTTCTTCTTCTTTTTCTTTCTAAAATCATGAATAATATATCTTCCACAAAAAAAGGTAAAGGTAAGCTCATCGGGCTCATTTTCGAAACAAAAAGAAAAGTTACGTAGTTTTATCTCCTGAACACGAATCCGAAAGAATTTCGTGGGGGTTTCTTATACTTTTCGAGTTATGACCATTTGAATCTTGAAAATCTACCATTTTCAAACACGATTTTTTCGGTAAAAAATCGCAAAAAGGCCTCCTTCTTTTTGTCGATACTTTTTTCAGTCCCTGATCAACTCTTATTTCACAATTACAAGCACCAAAACCAAACGTTTTACGGAAAAAATTAACCTTATATTATACTATTCTTAACCTCACTCTTCATTGGCGTTCGTTCTAGAGATGGGAAGGGTTATGTATACTTTATAAGAAGGTTGATTTTTTGTATAAAACGTTTGTTAGTGCTTGTAATTGTGAAATATTAGTTGAATAGGGTCTCAAAAAAGGGTCAACAAAAAGAAGGAGGCATTTCCTTCGATTTTTTACCGAAAAAATCGTGTTTGAAAATGGTTCAAGATTCAAAAGGTCATAACTCGAAAAGTAAAAGAGACCCCCACGAAATTCTTTCGAGTTCGTGTTCAGGAGATAAAACTACGTAATACCACTTATCTTTTTGTTTCGAGAATATGCCCGAAAAGCTTACCTTTACCCAAAAAGAAAAGCTGGGAGTCATACCTGCCACTGTTCAGAAACCTCAGCAAAATTTATTTCTTTGATTTCATCAGTTAATTTCTTTATATTCATTGGCCTCTTTGTCAGTACCATTTTGATTTGTTTTTGTAACACATTCATGACCTAAATAAATGATAAGCTTCAGCTGAAAATCTCTTGACTAATTTTAAAGTATTCTGCATTTTGATTGCAGTTACGTTTCGTCAAATATATTTACTTTTGGATAGTCTTCCATCGTCGAAACCTTCATTTCCCTTCTTGTTTTGGATAGTAACCACATGGTTCTAGAAAATAGTTCGAGGAAGAATGGTTGTCTTGGGGAGGTGTTGAATACAATGGGTTGGTAAAACACACTCCTAGAGTCTGGTGGATCCAAGCCTATATGCAACATTTTGGCTAGCATTTTGACTACTCTAAAAAAAAGACACCACTTTCAAGTTTTAGATAACTTTTATTTTTACCTTTCACTTGTTGCGAATAGTCCTGGTTCGTAAACTTTTTCTTCTATCTGAGACTGGTAAAAGTTTTTCTTATGAGTGACTTTGAAATGCCCTGAAAAATTCATTCGTTTATTCAAATAGACCAACGCTAAGTAATAGTTATTTACGTAACCAGTTGTGAAAAGACTAAATTTTGTATACGAATGTAATATTTTCCAATATTATTCTTGTCTTATTCTGACACTAATGAACTCAAGAAACATCAGCACAAACACAGTTGAACTCAAGTCTTTCACAGAAAAAAACAACATGAATAACTAATGGACTGGTGAAATCTATAATAACTAAAAATAAACTATTCATTTCAATGGAAAAAAAAACGTGCAGATATTAATGTGAAAAATGAATACTAGAAATTTAGAAATAGATTACTTAAATGATTTAATGATATTATGCGAAATAAAATTATTGCCAATATTAAATGTCAAAACAAAAAATAGTACAACAGTCCTATGGAAATGTGTTAGTGAAATAACGAAAACTGTAAAGGAAAATAAAACAACGGAAATCATAGGTCCAAATGGAAAAATTATTTGAGAAGAATGCATTGAATTCTTCCGCAATGTCAGAAGAATTCAACGCATAACGAAAACCTAGGAGACTCGTAAAAACAAATTTTACAGAAACAAATTTTACAATTTTTTTTAACAAAAGTTGGGATAAGATGATCAAACGCTATACACCTCCTACACACAATAAAAGGCCGTACCAGATTGTTTAATTACTATTGAAACGTTTTGAAAATTTACTCACTCAAAGCTTCTAATGTCAAGTAGCTGATTGACGACATTTCATAATCAAGATATATACTCGTGTTTCTTGATCTCGAGCTATATGCAATTGATGATTTTCTTGAGCCTTGACTCCTGTCACTCATGAGAGAGGCTAAAGACCACCTATGAAGAAAAAAAGTTATAACTCAACACATCATTATATCCATTCAAAGACGATTGGATAAAAAAGAAGGAATCATATTATTCAACATGTGATTCTGCTGTGACTCTTTTGATCTAACTATTTCGTTGGCATCTTTTTTAACAGTTTGAATCATTCATAATGTGACAGGCCATCTTTGCAAGTCGCCCTGTATGTTTTTATTACATGTATTCATCGACTGGATGGATGAAATAAGTAGTCTAGACACATTAGTGGCAGACATAATTTTTATACCATTATAGGTAGTTGCCGTAATATTTGATTTTATTTCGATAGTATTCAACTGTGTATTTTATTATTACGCAATGATTTTTTTATAATCCTATTTGATTCAATATAAAGTGGATTTAAGGTGCAATTAGTCAACATAAACGTAACTTTAGCACAAGCACTGTCACAAACATAAACGTGAAAATAATTTTGTGTAAAACCTATATTATAGAAGTTTTAGGTTTAGGCATAAATTTAAGAATGACAGGTACATTTTATGGACAATGTCAATTAATGTATACTCTTTTTGAGGTCTTTTTCACATCCCAGGTATAAAACTTGCGTTATGTCAATTATTGTATGCTCTCTTTGGGACCTTTACCACATCATAGGTATCAAACTTCGGTCACTTTCAAGAAAAAAGATCGTCACCAAGGAGTATATATGAATATGACATAAAACAGTATGACTATAGAAAATGTACAGTGCCGGATTAGCCATGTAGCAGGAGTAGCAAATGCTACGGGCCCCGCGCCTGGGGGCCTCGCGCCTGTGCGCAGAGTAAAAAAAATATCAAGTAAGAGATTTTTACGTAGTAGTTATTCTGAAAGTGAGGGCCAACGCTGGCCACACCATATACATTTTACATTGTGATGATGTTGCAAGTTGACAACACCACAATTCTTACAAGGGAATACCCTCATATATTGTCTTCAATCTGTTAGTATTTCAGCAGCAGCTCTACTACACTCGATGAAGGTGTAGAAAATCAAACACTTGGACATCGTTTTGAAATTCATGTCTTCATTGTCATAAATGATGATGTACTGTCTGCATCAGCTAAACGCATGGAATCTCACCATCAAGTGTCCAGTGTATTTGGAATACTTCGGCAATTAAAGTATTTAACGGCATCAGAAGAGATCTTGAAAAGAACTCCAATTATCGTCAATTCTTACCCAGACGATGTGAATGATAGTCTGGGCAATGAACTGGTTCAGTTTGCTGATCTGCTCAATACAGATGTGGCTTCTGATATTGATAG
Organism: Chrysolina oricalcia; assembly: GCA_944452925.2. NCBI lineage: Eukaryota > Metazoa > Arthropoda > Insecta > Coleoptera > Chrysomelidae > Chrysolina > Chrysolina oricalcia. The sequence goes on from OX101812.2 coordinate 65,766,666, forward strand.
CAAAAAGATCACGAGGATCAGAAACTTCAATTTTTTAAATTGTTAACGGAAAATTCATTAGAATCCTGTCTCCCAAATGTAAAAATAGTGTTACGTATTTACTTGAGTTTGATGATCACCAACTGCACTGCACCAACGTTCTCCGTTCTTTTTCAACGTTAAAGCGCAATAAACATGTGTTAAGGAGCACAATGGGACAAGAACGTCTAAATGACCTCACCATAATGAACATAGAAAATTATTTACATAGAAATATTGATTTGGCGATTTTTATCTTCCCCAGATTAAATCACGAAAATTCTTTGTGTAAATGTGCTGTTTTATTTTATAATCTAACCTCTAATATCTAATTCAAATCAAGGGGCCTCTTGTCCACATTTGCTACGGGCCCCGCGCTGGCTTTATCCGGCACTGAATATGTATTCGTTTTTGAAAGCTTGAAATTTGGTACACTCGCGTATTTTGGACAATTTGTTTATCGTAAACGTAAGATTCTTAAAGTTGGGATTTTCAAGGTCACATATTTTTAGCATAAACAGTATTGTTGTATAAATGGTGCCATTTTGATATAACGGATTCAACTTTCGTTTTTAACATATTAAAAATGGTGTTTACTAAATGCACCTGTGTTAAACAGTCCAGACCGAGTATTATTGCCGATAATTATACTGACAGGGTAAGAAAAAGGGGGTACAGCTCATCCGAACCTAAGTGAAAATCATAGAGAAAAGAAAAAGAAAAGGTTCCAGGATCAAATCTAGCATATTTTCAGCCTAGACTGCTCACATCCATTTGAGAGTCAAAAACCAAGTTGTCTTTGAAACTATTGTTAAATAAAAGGACTATAAGTCCTAGTTGGAATAAAATAATTAAGTTCGGATACACAAAATTCATAGAAAATTTGGGGAATAACCGTTATTACGTGCTTCAAAATATTGACAATTCATGCATCATGTAATTTTATTTTCAATAGTACCTACTGTCAAATGTTTTGAATTATGTTCTCTTTCATGAAAGGCTTAAACTATTGGAATGGCCAAAAAATCAACTTGAGTTAATGTTACAATTTAAAAAAAAATAACGAATTTTCACTCGAAAAAGTTCTTCATATTGTTAATTTTGTTTATAACAAAGCTGCAGTAACTCGCAATAAAGCTAGAGATGGTTTCCAAATATTTCAGAATTTTCCGAGATTTAATCGAAACATTAAATTTTCCATCAATAAAAAAAGAACGAATCACATAACTGGTTATACCTGCCTGCAGCAAACTTGCAGCCAATATTTTTTCAACTCATCGTACTATAATACTATGATGTGCTTGGTTACAAATGACGGATACCAATATTGAACATCTTTCAAATAAATTAATAAAAATTGTAGCGGAAGAATTTTTGTGGCTTCTTTTATTTCCAAAATGATCATAATTTGTTAATCTGATTTCACACAATTAAAAGATGATGTTATACTTTTCTAATGCGGGATCTTGAACTACTACATTTATGTATATTACTACTTGAAGCAGTGAGCCCACACCAAAAAATCATTCCAAAAATATACCTACCTCTCAGGTTGACTATATGCCAACATTGTCTCAACCGTAGGACTTTTTATTGATAGGTCCACTTCATCAAAATCCATTAGAACCGTGACCCTCTTCACATCTTCTTCTTCTAGTTCGAATTCTTCTCTTTTGAACACACTGTTGTCGTTGAGACTAACTTCACTTTTCAAAGCTTCATCATATAAACTTAAAAAATATGCATATTGATTATTAGAAAACAAAAAAAATGTATAAAACTAAACTCAATCAATAAAGGCACGGACTTCCACCACGACTAGCTTTACTATTTATCAACAATAGGTGATTGAATCCTATTGAAAGAGCGGATGAAACATATCCACATTTGCTTAAAAATGGTGATAAAATCAAATCCCTTATGATAACAATAAAATCTCGAGATATTCAACGAATTGTAGAGTAATAGACAGAAAGTGACTTATGCTCGTAAGGGTGGAACCCATTGAGGAAAAAACTAATTTCGAACTTGATCGATCTGTACTCTTCTCAAATTTTAATTGTGGTGTGTTATAATTGTCGTTCGTTAAGACGTATTCTGATTCAGCAGTAGAAAAATCAAGACACACCACAACAATTTTTTTATCGCCTTGGCCGTTACTTGATCCATCATAGCATTTGACACTAAATTATTGTAGCGAGTTGAATAAAATCTGTTAAAATCGTATTGGGTTTACCTAAGTGTCATATAAATTATTTGTATAAATACCAATGCGATTAATGAACAAGGAAAGTGTGTATTGGTGTCTGAGCACTAAAGGAACTATACAGGGTGTCAATTTGAAAACTTCCCACCCTCAATATCTTCCTTCCAGTGAATAATATGAGAAATCGAAAAAAAATCAGGTCAATTTTATTTTCAAGGGGGACACTTTCGATGAATATTTGTAACCCTCGTAGTTCAACTCCTTAGGAGGGGTAGATGTTACCCTTAGAATTTTAATTCTCTTTCCAATGGTCATCGCTGAAATTCCACAGATCGCATGGTTTAGAATAGTGGTTTACATTCTTCAAGAAAGAATTGAAATTATTTTCTTGTAGGGCGACGTTTCCTTTTAATGAAGGAAATCCAAATTGTAGAGCTGCTTACGATCAGAAGCAGAACAGATGGGAATGTCACGCGAGACTGCGAGAAAAGCACTGAAAATACATAAATTTCATCCATATAAAATGTAGATTCTTCAAGAGCTCCATGAGGATGATGATGATAGAAAAATATAGTTATGTAAAACATTGTTTCATCGAGTCAATCCCATCCCTAATCTTTTGTTAAACATCCGTTTCAGCGAAGAATGGTAATTTTTTCTTTACGTCCGACAGTGGTTAAACGAGAGATTCCCGGATTGATGGATTGGCAGAAGGGGAGCATCAGTTGAATAGCCTCCGAGATTACCGGATTTAACTCTGAAATCACGCGCTTTGGTTCAATCGAAAAAGTTACCTCAGCAAGTACGTCTGAATAACATATAACTCGTGCTCCATATTCTTTTCCAGTTGTCCTCCTGGGTCAATTATGTATTTGTAAATGTCCTCTCTATTTTTAGCCAAATTCATTTCTTTGATAAGCTGCTTTCTTTGGTCACCTTTACATAATCTTATAATGGTATTTATCAAAAGAAGAACTCCATATTGTAGCTGTTTTCCGATTGGACTTACATTACGAAAATAAGGAGTAATAGAAGTAATGGGAACTTCTTTTATTATCTAAAACTCAAAGATTAATTCACAACACAAGCAAATTTTTGAACCTATCTAGGGAACAAATAGTATGAAGTGACATCACAGTTATTTATTGTATTTCACGTTTTTCAACGGAAATCGGTAGAATTTAAGATGAAAGACATTTACCTGTTCTTTCCATTTGACAAATGTGGAATCTTTCTGAATAAGGATTTTGTGTAAAATTGCTAATGCGTATATAACATGCTCCGGTGAATGATTGTCCACCTCTTTCTTAATTATCTTAATAGTTTTTTGAACAAATTGATGCGAAGTATCCGTGATGAAACCTTTTTGGAATAGATGACAAATTGTTGCAAGTAATGCCTTCAGTTCCTTTTCTTTGAGATTGTCATCATCTATGAAAGTAGTTATCAATGTGTGATGATTTTCTGTCTCAACTGAAAAATAACATTTGTTTCAAAGGATGAAAATAGAGTGGACATTTTTTTATGATTAAAAAACACTTTCATATCTCGTATATTTTATCTAGATCTAATGTTGCAACAGAAAGCATGTTTTGTATTTCGTATATAAAACTTATAAACATTTTCATTAAGTTTATTATTAAATTGTACCTGCTGATCTGATTGAAGCAAAAAAACATGTACCTATTCAGTTGTTAACTTTCATCCTTGTATGAACAAAATATAAAAAAAAATCTGATTTTGTGCCCTCGCTGTAAATATATGTCGGAGATTGAATATCAAAGGGTTTTTCTTTCGGTATGAGAATGCTAAATATTTCGGCCTTGGCTGTAATTTGATTACTATATCTAGTAAGATCTCTTTATGGGATTTTTTCGGAATTTATTGCGGTACTCATAGGATTATCTCTGTATCTGAAGAGACATCCGGACATTCCATTCTACACAATAGAATGGTCGTAAAATATTGTGGGCTTATTCAATTAGGGTTAGATTTGGTGTGATCATTATCACAACGTATGCACGTGCGTCAGCGCGGGTAGGAATACAAAAATACAAAGAGATATTTTAGTAAAATGATTACTTTGAGTTTTGAAGGAAGAGAACAGATTTGGGAAGTCCAGTTGAGTTATTGTAGGCGAGCAGAGTGTCTGCATAATTGCCGTCCTGATCGCGGTATACTCGTTGCCAAGTTCAAAACTTCAGCTACCCGGAAATATTGATACTATTAATTGTGGAATCGTTTTGGTTTTATAGTTGCGTGTGCATATTAGGTTTTCATTACGTGAGAAAGGATGTCTGACTTCGAAATTAATCAACACAAAGGCCCCTATTCTACTCCGGAACCTTAGCTCTGACATATAATTGAAAAAGTTAACTGAAAAGGATTGCTTCAAATAAACACAAAAACATCAGCCAATTTTTTGTGTATACTAATAAACTGGAAAAAATCACATACCCAACTCCTCGATAAACACGGGGTCAAAGCACAATTTTGTCAAATCCTCATAACATATATCTCGTTCTGGAGTTCCTTCGGTTTCATTGATATGAGGAATAATTCTGACTCTCAGCAGATATTCAATTGAAAATACGATTTTCAAGCAATCATTATGTTGGATGTTTTTAATATTTTTCTCTGAAACGTAGGAGTCTATCATAGGATTCGCAGGGTCATTTTTTATTTGGATTAATTTCAGACCATACACAGGAGAAACGGGCTGAAATTGAAAGAATCATTAGTACATTTTGAAAATCTATGGGCTATTTTCATTCTGGACTCATTTATTCCTTTCACTAAGAGAAATAGAACACAACTTTTCTCCAAATTTCATTATAAATTCATTGGGAAAGCAGCCTACAAACATCACTTTCCACTGATTTCGGACAAAAAGTTAGATAAAGTGTGCTGGAGAGTATCAAATAATTCAGATGAATAATTGTTACCACGTCGACATACCCTTCTCTCCACACATTCATACAAAGTGGAAAGCTTTTGCTCGTGAGTGGCCCGGCGACTGACACGTATTGTAATTAGTGAGGAAATACTATAAAACCAGAAGTTATATCTTTTATCGAGCCAAGATATTGATGACGTCTGGCGGTCTACACAGTCAAATACAACTGACAAGTCAGTGAAAATTCCCAAACAGTGTTTATTCTCCTCATAGCAATTCTCAATGTATCCATCAGTCACGGATTTTCAAGCATCGCTTGTAGACAAAAAACATGGAGGCCCCATTTATCAGGCCCTGGATAGTTTTCATGAAATTCCAGAATATATAGATTTTAAGTCCATTGCTTTTAGGCACCACAGCTTAGATCCAGTTTTTTCGTCTATTTTTCTGGGAACCATCTAGCGCACGAAATCTGTCATCCAAAACTCTCAAATCCTGATGACCTAAATTCCATAAATATCCAAGTTTCCCCATATAATTTAGAGAAGGTGTGAAAGGTCTTAAATTACTTCAAACACATGCGCTAACATTGCAGAGGCGGACCCCAACATTCCTTTGGATGCGAGGTCCGTCGCAGGGTTGGTTTGCCCGCCCGTCGATTCTTCGGAAGGGCAGGCAAGAACCCATCCAAACCCCGCTTGGTCAAGACTCAAGACTCCCTCTTTTTCCCTATCCTTTCGGCAAAAAATGCAGTTTTTTTATGCGTTATTTTATGTATATTCTGAATGCGTACCTACAAGCTTTTAAAATGTAATGAATTTACTTTAATAAATGAATTTTCAATTTGGTTGTAAACAAACCTTTTCTGACTCCACACTGGTAAGGTATTAAAAGATAATTTAAGGAGAAGGAGCAGCTCATTGAAGAATTTTAAAATATTCTCTTTAATTTTTTTTACAAAACAGAAACAATAACAATTTGCTTGAAAGAATAATATTTGGCAATGAAATGTTCATGTGAAACGTTGAGTCAGATATCAGCGGGAAGCTGTTTTAATTATTTCATGTTTATTGCATCAAGTCCTATTCGTTCCATAATATGTCACGTCTCATCACTATCCGTCAAAGATGACAATATACAGTGTGGTCGGCATTTGCCTAGATATGATACATGAAAGAAATTATCTCCTTTTTAACACCTTGAGTGCCATAGCGCTACGACCACTACGACACTTTCCTGTGGTGCCATAGCGGTCATAATGACTGCTGATTTTGCACCTCTAATACGGCTGCTTTAAACACTTTTTCTACAAAAGAGTCGTGGTAATCTATTTGAATACGTTTAATCTTATGGTATTTCTTAAAACTCTGTCATTGTACTGGGTGATATAGAATATAGGTCATATTGAACTGGTAATTTTTTTTAAGTGATAAATCAGAATGAATCAACACATGAATCGTTTGTGAATATGGTTGAAAAGAGAACGTTATCGATCTTTTAAATGCTTCGAATGTAACATCATATCGACTTAGGAGGATTAAATTGGAAGTTGGTTACATTGCACGCTAATTTGTCCACTTTTAAAATTTCAAGTTATTGTGAAAATCCATTCTCATTTCAACTCCATTTTGTTTCAATTCTCTACGGTTTGGTACAGACATTTTTCTGTGTGTACGCATTGGTATTGATGTGTTTAATAGCCTCTGTATTATTTCGAGGTGACTCCCAACGTAATAATCGAGAAACAGATTTTTTATAAATATTTTTGCAATTTCCATCTCCCCTATGGCTTGGTACAGATATTTTTCTATGTGTACGCATTGGTATTGATGTGTTCAACAGCCTCTGTGTTATTTCGAGGTGACTCGCGCCGTAATAACAGAAAAAAATATATTTTTTTTATATGTATATATTTTTGCAATTTCCATCTCCCCTACGGTTTGGTACAGATATTTTTCTATGTGTACGCATTGATATTGATGTGTTCAACAGCCTCTGTGTTATTTCGAGGTGACTCGCGCCGTAATAACCGAAAAAATGTTTTTTTAAAAATATATTTGCGATTTCCATCTCCCCTACGGTTTGGTACAGAAATTTTTCTGTGTACTTTGGCCTAAATACATGGATTTGAAAAAAAATTTATGGATTGTATGGATTCAATACAAAAAAAACATCTAAAATAATAATAATAATAATAATAATAATAATAATAATATGTTTATTCAATAAGCCACTTCACAACTGGTGAACACTGACAGAAATGTAGGGGTTTACACAAGTTAAAATTGAACTATTTAACGCAGATGAACAGACAGTGATAAAGTTGACGACCTTGCCATCAGACATTAATTCTTCATTCAAATAGTCTCCTGGCACATTTTGACTCATTTTCCGAATTGCTTGTGTAGCAGCAGGCATTTTAAGTATTTTCAAAATTGAGCTATGACTCATTACATGTGCATGCGTATTTATATTTTCCGAAAATATTGAACTCACCAATCCAACGGTTTTGCAGATGTCTTTCACCAGCTCACACAGAGATTTAGTTTTATCTAAATCATACAAAAACTGTTCCTTGCTTTCGTGTTTTTGTACAGAAATTTTTGCGATATTCGACACATTCGGCATTTTTGAGCCGCACCAACTAATACTCTAATACACAGTAAATGCAATAACTATCAAATGAACTACTTAACCATTATAATTGTATTTCCGCGCACTGATAAGGTAGAGATAAGGTGTTATCAAATCATGTTAGGTATCAAATAGGTGTGGCATCAGTTTCCTATTTAGACATTGAAACAGAACCAATACAAGTTTTGGTTTGGTTTAAGTTCCCAATAATGGAACAAATATTCGTTGAAGAGGGCATTACTCTTTGGTGGCGGTTAAAACATCAAAATTTCTAAAAAATCCAATGAGGCTTTTCTGTGATTTTTTTTGCAAATCATTACGTCTTTTCTTCTGAAAATAGAGTATCCTGAATAGACCATTGAGGTGGAATTTTAATAATAATAATAATAATAAATATTTATTCCATGCAATGATCATTTCACAATTACATAGGGATCTCCAGTTTGAACTTGAAACATATGAATGTATTAATACAAAATACATAAATTATTAACATAGATACATATTAATGTATAAATCCACAATACATATAAGTTACTAATGTAGACACATATAAATGTATAATTACGTAAAACATAAATTACTACCTTAGACAGGAATATTCGTCGATGGAATAGTTATTTAATCAAATAGTAAGTGTATTAACAGAACACAACAGAACTATAACGACCTCTCTACAGGGGTAAAGGGGCTGTCCCCAGGGGGGGGGGGGGGGGTGTCCACTGCTGGTGGATGATCTGCTGGCCATTCTCTCGCTTTGGGAGGTTGATCTGCAAGCATATGCTGACGATCTGGTCCTAGTAATAAACGATAAATCCGAAGAGACGATCTCCAACGTCCTTCAGAATATATTGGATACCATATATAAATGGTGTGAGAGGGAGGAAATGTCCATTAACCCCCACAAAATGGTCATAGTACCATTCACCAGGAAAAGGAAGCTGGAACATTTAATACCTCCTTCCATCAATGGTGTAACAATTCCTTTTGCGAGTGAAGCAAAATATCTGGGAATAACCCTGGATAAAAAACTTAATTGGAACTCGCACTTGGAAAAGACTATCCGGAAGGCTAGCCTTTCATTATGGACATGCCGCAGAATATGTGGCAAAACATGGGGCATGTCACCAAAACACGTATACTGGTTGTACGTGACCGTCATACGTCCAATGATAACGTATGGCTCTATAGTCTTGTGGAGCAAGGGACATAAAAAAATGGTCATTGCTAAACTTAACTCCTCGCCAACGGCAGCAATGGAAGTCCTCCTTGGATTACTTCCTCTCCACATAGTTCTGGAGAGAGAGGCAAGATGGGCAACATACAGACTCTATCAAGCGGCCATTAGTCTACCGCAGGCATGTGTCATGAGAGGCAGAGGCATGCTGGAGGGCATAATAGCTCACAACATTCTAGGAATGCCCTCAGACATCATGCCTAAAACTATCAACCTTCACACGTCCTACATTGTGGTCTTTCCCGAAAGAGAAGACTGGGTCCGAAATGAAACCAACCTATGTAGGGCAAATGAACGTTGGTTCACCGATGGTTCCAAAACTCAGAAAGGCGTCGGAGCCGGAATATATGGGATGAACCCAATAGTGAAACGCTCGTTCAGTATGGGTAAACTAGCTACGATATTTCAGGCAGAGGTATATGCCATTGAAATGTGTGCCAGGGAGCTGGAAAATCGACACCACACACGAAAAACAAGAAAAATATTTTCAGATAGTCAAGCAGCACTTAAAGCGCTTGAATCCAACTGCTTTAAATCTAGGGCAGTATGGATGAACTGCAGAGACACCTTAAACTGACTGGCGCAACGCAACAACGTTACCCTAGTCTGGATACCGGATCACACAGGCCTAGAAGGAAACGAAATAGCGGACGCCCTAGCAAAAGGGGGGGGGGGCGAAACAACGTTCACTGGACCAGAACCGGTAATCGGTTTAGCATATAGCACTGCCAAGAATGTCATAACAGCTTGGGCAGACAATAAAAGACTCGAGTACTGGCGTAGTCTACCGGACCTAGCCCATTCCAAAGCATTTATTGCTTGTACAAGGAAAAAACAGGTCTCTGACAAACTGCTAGAACTCAGCAGAGCGCATCTCAGAGTGATAGTAGGTTTGCTTACTGGCCACTGCAAACTCAAACATCACATGCATAAAATCGGACTTGCACAAGATGCAGAGTGCCGGCTATGCATGGAGGATGATAAAACGGCTAAACACATTCTGTGTACATGCCGTGCAGTGGCCAGAACCAGATTCTCAATATTTGGCGATACGACAGTAAGGCCAGAAAACCTGGTAAATTGTTCTCCCAATGCATTCCTCAATTTCGTCAAGAGATTGGATATACTGGGAGAAAATATAATCATAGGGTGAGCCACAATAGGCCATTGGCCGCAGTAGAGGGCCTGATACGGGCCCACTCACGTTCAAACCTAACCTAACCTAAGAGAAGTCGAATAATGATCGAGAAATCTTAACGCGTGAGCGCGTTAATTTTCGAGGTGATCATTCGCTTTTTGATATAAGAGTTGATAATAATATTTTACATCTGCCTCACTCTTGTTGAAATAAAGGAATTCAATTTTTTTTGGCAATACAGTCAAAGATGCTATTTTAGCAGTTTCCGCAACATCTGGCAACATAAATTTATCGTCAATATCCATTTTAGCGCCCATAACATCTGAATTTGTTTATTTTTGGTTGCCTATGCAACAAACATGCATTCTCGAAATCATTCATTAATAAAAAATCGTTCATTAATAGGGGTCATTAATAGTCGATTTAATTTGCATTGAAGAATATTAAACAGACATTTAATACTAGGCGGTAGGCGGAAAAATATATATTGTTTGACCATTCGTTTGAAGGTATAGTTGAATGAGCTGTAAAACCGGATTAACACGTCAATGACTTCGCCTCTTTGAACGTACTTGCCGACCATAGGCGGAGATATTTTCTCTTACTTGGGTATAACATTGCGTATTGCTTGCTGTATAGAAATTTGCGAATATAATGTGTCTTGTTCTTAATAATGAATAGAATTGAAGGATTGGGCGTGAATGGGTACGGGACGTTGCTCGTAACTTATTGACAAGTTATCTGACACACCGAAAACAAGTCGTTCAAAAAAATAGAATTAGAAAACAACAGGAAACATTGATAATTTATTTGCTGGTACGGCTATCTTATATGCACATCAAAGTCGTGGCAAGACTCAATCATCATAATACTCCGAATCAGACGAATCACCCATGTTTATAATTACTGGTTTGTTGTGAACTTACCTTAATGTATACTAAAGGAAGTCACAGTCACAAGCGATACCTGGTCAGTCGTACAAAGAAGTAAAACCTTGCTTTAGATGTGGGAGGAAACATGACCCTGAAAATTGTCCAGCAAAAGCATGGGAGTGCTTTAAATGCCATAAAAAAGGCCACACAAGTAGAGTTTGTCGCAGTGCAGGTGTTAAATCATTAAACGAAGATGTCGAGTTAGGTGAGGAGTCTCAAGACGAAGAAAACTCCTTAGAACTGGGATTTATTGCAAAAATTGAGAAAGGAGCAGGAAAAAGTTTGAAGGTAACCTTGAATGTCGAAGGTAGGCCCCTGAATTTTGAAGTGGACTCAGGTGCGTGTAAAACAGTCATACATGTATCTACATATAAAAAGTTATTCAGTTCTTATGAATTATGTCCTGTTGAATATAAACTAAAGGTTGTAACTGGTCAAAACGTAAATATTGTAGGTGAATTTGATGTCAAAGTTTTACATAACGAGCAACACGTTTTCTTACCTATTGTAGTATTAGAAGGTGATACAATGTTCACACCATTATTAGGTAGAAATTGGCTTGATATTATCAGTCCTAATTGGAAAAATATGTTTAATCTAAGGCATATCAGTCAAGATGACCAGCTTTGTAAGTCTAGGTTTTGTCCAACAGTCACACGTCAAATAGAAATTGAGAGTGATGAAGAAACAGTCCAAAATGAGTCAATAAAAGTTGAAAAACAAATTAGTCAGGTCAGTGCCAGTCGAGTGAGTAAAAAATACGATGAGTTAGTTGCCGACATAAAAAGTAAATTTTCAGAAGTGTTTGAAGAGCAACCTAATTCATATATACAAAAGTTTTTAGTCGAGCTAAAAGTCAAGGAAGGTACCCAACCTATCTTTCATCGGGCCTATAACATGCCATTTGCCTTGCGTGCAAAAGTGGAAGCTGAGTTATTGAAAATGGAAAAACAAGGTGTCATTTCAAAAGTAAGTTTTAGTAACTGGTCAAGTCCAATAGTCATTGTTCCTAAAAAGAATTCAGAAGATATAAGAATTTGTGTAGACTTTAAAAAGACACTAAATACCATTTTGGAATCAGATCATTGTACATTACCAATCCCTGAGGACATTTTTGCTTGTTTGAGTGGGCAAAAATGCTTTTGCGTAATAGATCTCAAAGGAGCGTATCAACAGCTCCAAGTCAGTGAAAAATCTAAAGAGTTGTTAACTATAAACACTCATGTAGGTCTCTTTTCTTATAACAGGTTGACCTATGGTATCAGTGCGGCCCCAGGAATTTTTCAGAATGTCATGGATACCATCTTGGCAGGATTACCAAACTGTAAAGCTTATCTTGATGATGTCCTAGTTTTCGGAGAAACTTTAGAACACTGTTATAAAAACTTGATTAAAGTATTTAAACGTTTTCAAGAATATAACGTTAAGGTTAATAAAAATAAATGTAAATATTTTCAAGATCATGTAGAGTTTCTAGGGCATATTATAGATCAACATGGAATCCACCCCACTGATGAAAAGATTTTGTGTTTGAAAAACGCGCCTACACCAACCAACTTAACAGAACTCAAATCGTATTTAGGTCTACTTAATTACTATGGAAAATGTATACCCATGTTATCCACACAAGTTAAGCCGTTATATGATTTATGTAAAGGAGGAGTCATTTTTGAGTCAAACTGGTCGGCAGAATGTCAGAAGGCTTTCAACTTGAGCAAAGAACTCGTTACATCTGATAGCGTGCTGATCCACTATGACCCAAAATTACCCTTATATTTGACTTGCGATAGCAGTGGATACGGAGTGGGTGCGGTGCTTAGTCATAGAATAAATAAGGAAGAAAGACCTATTATGTTTGCTTCAAGTACTTTATCACCAACTGAAAAAAAATATTCAAATTTAGAGAGAGAGGCTTTAGCAATTATGTTTGGCTTAAAAAAATTTCACAAGTATATTTTTGCAAGAAAGTTTGTTTTAATCACCGATCATCAGCCACTTCAATTTATCTTTGGCCGTAATAAAGGCATTCCAATATCAGCGGCAGCCAGAATTACCAGATGGGCTATAACTTTGGCTGGATATGACTACACAATAGAGTACAAAAAAGGTTCCTCAATAGCTAACGCAGATGGGTTGTCCAGATTACCTATGGACAGTAATACAGATATCACAGACTCTCTGTTCTCTTTCAACTTGTTAAATGAAATACCTCTCCATGCAGGTGATATTGCTTATGAGACTAAGAAGGACCGGGTTTTAGTTAAAATTTTAGATTTTACCAGATTAGGGTTTCCTAATAAAGTAGAAGATGAATTCACACCTTATTTTAGAAAAAGACAAGAACTCTCAATTGAACAAAATTGTCTAATGTTGGGTAGTCGAATTGTCATCCCAGAAAAACTACGTAACAGGGTTCTGGAACTTTTTCATGAACAGCATACTGGCATAGTTCGCACAAAAATGTTGATAAGATCATATTGTTGGTGGCCAGGCATCAGTTATGATGTTGAAAAGTTCATTAGTTGCTGTGATATTTGCCAACAAAATCAAAACTTGATTAATACTAATCCTCTTGTTTCATGGCCTTCTTCTCCAACTAACTTTTATCGGGTATTTATCGATTTCTTCACAAAAAGCGGCCGAACGTTTTTGATTTTAATAGATCAAAAGTCAAAATGGCTCGATATAAAATACATGAAAAACGGCACTTCTGCGAAAGAAACAATTTCAATGTTGAAAGAGATTTTTTGTACAATTGGGCTGCCATGCGAACTAGTATCAGATAATGGGCCACCCTATAACGCGAATGAATTTGTAAGTTTTTGTCAAGCTAATGGCATTAATAGTATCAAAACCCCTCCTTACCACCCTCAGAGTAATGGCTCTGCAGAAAAGTCAGTTCAGACAGTAAAGAAATATTTGAGCAAATCTTTATTTTCTCTAAATAAGGGAGAAACATCAGAAAATTTAATGCTGCATAAAATAAGTAATTTCTTATTCTCTTATCGAAATACTCCATCGACAGTCACTGGCCTCACTCCGGCGGAATGTGTTCTGAAGATAAAACCTAGAACAAGATTTGATCTTTTAAAACCAAATTATCACAAGATTAAACCTCAACCAGTCTTCAATGGTACAAACTGCTCTAGACTATATAAATTAAATGATCAGGTTTATATTAAGAATACTCAGACAAAGTTATGGGATAAAGCAAAAATTGTAAAAATTCTCAGTTATTCGACATATTTGGCTTTAACAGAAAATCAAACAGTTAAACTGGTGCATGCTGATAGTATCCGTTTAGCTCTTCATAATACTAACACTGGAACACAACCAAATATGACGAAATCAACACTCTTACCCAATTGTATCCCTGTAGATATTAACGTCCCTGACCCTAATCGGTTGAGCGACTTAAGTTGTAATAATAACACAAACACAGCTGGAAGTTCCTCAAATAGATCTGTAAATGTTGCTAGTGCTAGTCCAAAAAGGGCACTCAGTGCTGACCGTTCTCCTTCTGAAGTTGTGAAACCTGAAAAGGTCATGACTACACGATCTGGTAGATTAGTTAAACAACCCAGTAGATTAGACCTGTAAATTATGTATCTCAATGTTTTTCAAGAAGGGAGGAAATGTTGTGAACTTACCTTAATGTATACTAACGATAGGGTTGTGTTTTGTGTTTTTTCAATGTTCTATGAATCTTAAGTTTTGACGTGATGACGTGGCTTGAAGAAGTCATGAGATGATAAATAAAAAGTATGTCCTAAAGAATGCGTGTTTTCTTGTCAATTAAATGAAAATACACAGCATGGTTGAGTGGATGGCAAAAGGAAATATTCATGTTCTTTTGAAATCACATGTAAAAAACATTCTGCCCAAAGATCTTTATATTCCACTTCTAAGATTCTCCTAACATTTTCTACTACTTCTCCGCTTAGATTTGGATATTGATTGGATTTTCTCAATTTGTTTTTTATAAATGCCCAAACCAATTCAATTAGGTTGAACACACAATAATACGGAGGTAACCTCAGAAGCGTATGACAAAGTTCATCAAATATTCTTTCTCAAAATTTTCATTTTTAATTATACCTAGTAATACCTCCTTCGTGGCTTTTTGGGGAATATTCGATTGTTTATAAGTCATAAATTCCAAAATGTCTCCTTTTTTTGTTGCTTTCGTCGGTATTTTTATCTTTTGACGCGAGTGGTATGAAGTATTATCCATTACAATAACAGAAATTGCTGGTATACTTGGTAATACTTTTTTTTCTTTGGTGTATTGGCATGGACTGCTATGGTCATTAGCCACGTGTTCTGGATAGGCCTTGTTACTAACTCCATACGCCACCTTAGGAGCAGCACTGTTAATTGGAACGCAACAGTGAATCGTGCAGGACTCACCTGTCCAGCCACTGAACCATTTTTCGAACAAAGTTGCAGTCATTTATTTGTTTTGCCGACAACAGCAACGCGTTCGGTACAAAACCATATTCACTACCCGCGTGTACGATAATTATACGTTTTCCTCTGGAACATGGTGCTTGGAGACAAAACAGTTTTGGGAGTTATCTACCCATCCATAACGAATCACAACATGACTATCGAACCAAGTCTCGTCAAGATATACTATATGTCTCTTCGATTCCCGATGTTCTTTTATTTGTCGCAAGTAATCTTGCCTTTGCAGAACGAGCCGGGGTGATTCCATTATTGCCATTCGCTGATTTAGTATTTGTGTTTGAAACCACAGTCTAAAAGAATTTGGCGTAGTGTTTCCTGCGACCTATGTATGTATACTCAGGATAATCAGATAATTTGTTTTTGATTGATTCCAAGGTAGGTACTTCGTTTCGTTTATAGAAATCATAAACTTGCCTTCGGAGAAAATCTTTTGTGGCCTCATCAACTTTGTTTAATTTCTGATCTTCTCGTTTTCTTTTACGATAATGATATACAACATCCCCTTGTTTAAACCACTCTGTAAATAGTTGAATGCCCCAAACTGATGAGATGAGATATCCTTCCGAAAATTTCATTGTCACATTTGTCGTTCATTTCTTTTTTAAGATTTTTATATATCTTGAGAACAAGTCTTTGGGTCTGAACATGAAGATCTTTGTTTTTAAATTCCCATTGTTCATCCGGTTGTGAGTCTTTTGTTCCTCACGTTCTTTGAATTGTTCATCAGGTTGTGAGTCTTGTTCCTCACGTTCTTCGAACGGTCGCCAAAATGCCATGTTGCAACACTAAATACACAAACGTTTATACTAAAACTTAATGTTGATTTTCACACTTTTAGTTTAAAAAACCGCGACATATGTTTTGCAAGCAGAAGTATACTCAGTTATACTATTACAATGCCCTTCATTTATATTCCCAAAATGTTAATTAATTTGGGAACAGTTTTATACCTGGAAGGTTCCGTCAAACCAAATAAGGAACGCGGGAGCGGGAACGGAACTTTAGAGCCGTGCGAATTGCTAAAAAAACGGTACACGTAGCAAACCACATATATTTCGTTGCTTTTGTATGCATTTTGGAATACGAATAATCACACTATGGAATTTAGTCTCGGATTCATCTTGTTCCCGTTCCCGCGTTGGTTTGAGGAAACCTTAAGAGGTGATTTACGTAAATTTATGCAACTGGCGGTAAGCGCATTACTGTTTGCTTTCCACGCTTCGAACAGTTACACGTAAAATATACTCTGTAAACTACTGTTTTCTTTATATAGGGAATAATAATTATTTAATTTTCCGTTTTCATCCTTCATTCGTTATTACACCATGTGTTATTTTGAACTAACCCTATACATGGGCCGTGGTGGTCGGCTGGTAGTGCGTTCGCCTCGCATGCGTAGGATCGTGGGTTCGATCCACCGATTCACCGGTCTCGTGCATGGCATCACACGTTAATAGGTAAGGGCTGCGTCTTCCCCAGCTCACACAAGTCTCTCGACGACTTCCGAGGGTTGCGCGTAGGGTTGCAATCGGTTGACGGAAATAACAATAACAACAACAACAACAATAACAACAATATTGAGCTGAATGAAGTCATATTCAACTGAGATTGGATAAACTATAGATAGTAAACTGATAGTTTTCATCTGGAGACAGGCATTTGAATAAAGTCGAACCTATAATATAAATAAAGAGGGTATGACTATTGAAACAACGTTTGTGCGATGTTGTTGTAGTTTTATAAAATTTCCATTTCTCGTTGGATAGTTGTGTTACACATGGAGTTGGTTTCAAACTCATCAGACTCGCGCATTTTTACATGAAGCAAAACAGCTGATGCATATACATGTAAGTGGATGCGGTAATATTGAATTGTTTTTCTCTTTCAAAATGGGTCTGCATGAATATGTATTGTAGTATATTTAAAGTCTAATTCACTCTAAAATAATTTATTTGACGAAATACAATTATTCAACAATTTCAACACAATACTCTAATTTATATCACAATCACTGGACTATTTATGTTCGACTTCTGCTTCACTGACTGACTATAACTCTGCTGCGTGGTTCTTTTTATATACATATAGTTCATTTCGCCGAACTCTCTTGATATTTCTAGGAAGCCTTAGGAACGTTCTTCGATTCGACCATATTCTTCTCGGTGCATAGCGCCTCAAAAGTCATATGCGCTCACTCGTTCTCTGCGTGAGCGTTTCAGGTCCGGCATCGCCCGCAGCTTCGCCACAATATGATAAAGACCCTATAACATTCTGAGCTGTGAAAGCTCGAGTTATGTTCTTCCATTACCCCACAGAAGTATATTGTAGGAGATAACTGAATTTACCATTGCGTGGAAAACATCTTAAACATTAATTATCATTCAAGTATTTCTTGAGTTGTAACAGAGAGCATATAAAACTGCTCTTTAGATTCAAGATATGTTATGAATTGTTTAGTTGATTTGGAATAATTAAACAATTCAGTAGACCTCCACTAGTATACCGAGGTGAGGTACGCCCACCCCAATTTTGATGATACAGGTTTAAAATTTACTATATGTTGTTATAGTACGACGTCAGCAGATACCATAGAAGTAGCTTCGAGGTGAGATACAGTTGAAAATTGGGGTTCTCTGGAATTGCACCTTCTATATATATATAGATTCTACAAATTGTAAAAATTTCCTCAAAATGGAATAGTACCCATAAATGAATGCTCATAAAAGTACAATTTCTCAAATAGCGATGAGCTCTATTGACTTCAAGTTGAAAATTGATGAATTATATAAACTCGGTGTGAGAATTCCGAAAAGAACCGAAGATGTTCTATTATGGAGTGTTCTTAAAATTAGAAGTTCTTTAACGAAGGCGGCTTTACTAATTAAGCGCAATAAAAAACTAGCTTTGATCAACAGAGTTTGCTATATACATATTGAATACTGGAGAATTGTAAGTTGTTGAAAAATAATGCGATGGCTCGATTTTTTTAATCAGCAATAAATCTACTTATTTGGACCATTAGATTTCTTTTCAACAATTCGCTAGTATCGAATAAGTAGAACATACTCTAATTTTGCTGATAAAATATGCATTTTTGTTTAGCTTTCTTATTTTCAAAGCTGCCTTTGTTGAAGAACATTAAATTTTTTTGAGTGGAGACCCCACTCACCCCTCAACGAAGCTCCCATTATTATTTACGTCGAACCAGGCTGGGGAGGGCGGATCCATACTTAGTGAAGGGAGAGCTGGACAAGTACACCAATAGGAAGCAAGGACCAATAAATACGGAGAGTGAGAAATGTCAAATCAACCTTAACCTAACAATCCTAACATAATCTAGCTCATAGAGAAACTAATTTTTTATTTGTCTATGATCTAGCTCTAAAGTTGAGAATGTTTAGATGAGAACCATACGAAGTTTCCATGTTTGGGTCCATAATGTCGACATATGAAATCATTGTTTTGCAGCCAGCACTAGGTTTCCAAGATATCTCATCTAAAGTCGTTATCAAGAACTGAAACAGAAAAGTATATGCAATGGAAAGCATATACCTCCCAACTAGTTATCGTGCCTCCGATAAATTTGAAACTGCACAATATTTCGATAATTACAGTGAAGTTTGCCAATTCAGTTGCGGGGGTTCCCTAACTGGCCCATCTGACAACTTTTATAGGATCCTAGAAGAGATGAACTTGGCCCATTTCAATGAACTTGATCTGTCTTCTTTGGAGGCTTCCTGTAGGTAAGTACTTCAAAAATAGGATATGCATAGAGATCATTGGCACAGTGTCGAAGCAGTTTTTGTCTGAAAGTTGAGAATTCTTTCATGAAACTGAAAAAGTTCACATATCAAACTCCTTTTATTCAGTTAGATGCATTGTTATATTTTTACCTGTCAAGGCGGATTTAGCGGATTCACAATGCATAATTTAGTGCATATGCGTAATTTTAATGCACACCTAATCCATCAAAGTTCAATACAGGGACTCGATTGAAATGATTTACCCGTTTCACAATTTATAAAGATATCCCTGTGTTGAACTGTTATGGAGTATGCAGAAAAATTACGCATTTTAAATCAGGAAAAGTCGCCTTAAAATTACGCATATGCACTAAATTATGCATTGTGAATCCGCTAAATCCGCCTTAAAGTTTTCTGTTCTCACTAAATTACTCAATTGTGATACTATTTGCATAAATTAACCTGTAATGGTCTCTACCCTTAGGGAATAATAAAGCACTCATTATTATTAATATTTTATTTTTAATTCTAGTATTGATAAACTTGAGTTGCCTAATGAACCTATGCATTTGCCAGTGGAAATTCCAGAGAAACTATCAACCAAAACCAAACTTGAGTGTTACCCTATTACAGCTGAAGCAACCCAGCTGAATGTGATAAGATGCAAAGACGCATTGGAAAAAAAGTGGATACATTCAGAGTTCAAGTTTGGAAGTAAACGAGCCTTGAAAATGATGATTGTAAGTATATTTAGTAGTAGTACCTAGTATCTTCTGCTAAAGGGTGAGAATTGAAATATAGTTTTTATTGCATATAACCACTAATTGTCTATGCCGCTTAACCATAAAATTATTTAACCTTTTGTTGAAGTACATACTATAAACAATACTGAAACATGTTTAAATAATAATTGAATTTAATCCAAATTGGAAGGGATAATTATTCTTGCCAATACCAAACTCTCGAATAATATAACATTCTATTATGTCCGATAATTCATGTAGAATTAATTCTTCATGATTGATTTATTTGATCATGTTAAGGATGCACATTTTTTCTCTAGTTTTTGTACAATGTTTTCACCATAAGTGAAGAAATAGTTATTTAAGGTGGCCGTTCAATGGCATGCATGCTGGTACTTCTCGGACGGCGAATCGGTGACACGTAAATAACTCAAATTTGGTAAATATATTTGGAACATAATGGAGTACTTGTTGACACTTTCGAAATAAATTTTTATTAAAAAATTCGTGATTTTTTTTGAGGAAGTCAAAAAATCGATAAAATTCACGTTTTTGTTATGTGTCAACAAGAAGACCTATTGAAATCGTTCAAAACCTAACATAGATCAATTTTTTACACTGTGTTTTTGAGAAATGCGGAATTAGGCGGCAATATTCCAAAATCTAGCAAATTTATAAGAAATTGCATCTTATTACTCAGTGAGTCAGTTCAGCAATTTGCGAATAGATTGCGCCACAGTAGTACTCATTATCTTCAAAATTATGAATGAACTGGAATTTGGGTGATGGCAATGAACAAGCACAGCACTATGAATAGAGTAGAATAAAAGGTGTTGATGAATATTCGCATTGAGCGGCGAGAAATGCTTTTTATAAATTCTTTTATAAATTTTGTCACATCATAGGCGTGTATTGGTGCATATGAGGGGCAGCTCAATATATTCTTTTGTTCTTTAATTCATTAATCAGATACTGAAATAAGAGTCACTATAGTATGGAAAGGTTTTATTGAATTCATAGATCGCTTTTATACATATCCACATAAACTTCAATTTAATAATAATAATTTATTTTTAATGATGAATTGAACCGGACGTTGCTCAATTAAAATGTCTTACATTTAAATATTTCAAATTACCTTTTGTAGTTGTATATAGGTTATATCCTTAAGCTTTGTGAACGAGAATTGTATTTCTTCCTATATTAAAGCATATTTTGATGGATTGATAGAGGGGACAGTGATTTCACAGTAGAAAATTGTAAGATTGAAATAAAAATTTAGTGTTAGAGCTATTCTAAAAAAAATTATGTACCCAATAATGAAAGGAATAAGTCTCTTCAATTTCATATAGGTATAATGAAATTTTTACCTGATAATCATAATGGTAGAATAAATCTGAATAAAATTTGTGTTGGTAAAAATCCGCAGTTACACAATCATTAACAGATAAATCATCAGAATAATTCACAGTATGATTGAATTATTAGCAGAGGCGAAACTTTCGAGGAGTTTGGAAATTTGCATATTGATTAAGATTTTAAAATGGTCTGACATAAATTCTTGACTATTACAGTTTCATAAAGATTTAGAGAAAAAAAATCGTCTAGTGCGTCGACCAATATATAGGTACACATATACTGTGAGTCAAAGATAATAATAGATAATTGTAATAATAATCATAGTAAAACCATTTTTGTCATAGTTTTTAGCTTCTGTCGAAACGAACATCGTCGGAAAAGAAGAGTAAAAAATGGAATAAATATCGATAACTCTTTGAACTCTGCAGGCTTCACCCAAAGCCTTCTGTTAAAATGTTGGTTCTGATAATAGGTAGGTGTCCTTGGTTTAATGATGGACACCTTGCTCTGCAATCAAACATTACACGCACACGCAGTTTTCTGATTTTCAAATAACTATTTCTCCATATAAGTAATTGAGAAACAAGAAATATCTACTTACCTACCACGATTACATTGATCACACATTTCACTTACCCGAATTCATGTTTTTTTACACCACTCAAAACTTAAATATCCAAAAATAACAATCCCCTTATTTTACTCAAATAATTAAAATACTGCACTGATCATCCTACAAATCCGTTGAAATGAATCATACACAAACGAAATCTTCAATTGCAATCTGGTAAATATATTCGAGGGTGCAGAAAGGGATTAGGGATTTCTAAATTCCTTAACTACTTCTTGTGTGTCCATACAAACGCATGTTGCCAAGCATTTATAAAAATAAAAATCTTTGAGTTCATATTTCTTTCTTTATCCAGGCTTGTACTACAAAATATGGGAACATGGGAGTTGATATTTCAAGAACATTATTCAACGGCATTTATGTCTAAAGTCATATTCTAGATATTATTCAGCCAGAATATGAATTAATGATTGAATATATAAAATAAAACGAGAATAATTGTGTCATCTGACATCACTGCTCAGCGGCGTGATATTTCAATTTTACGATCATAGTAGCAATTGATGTCGGTAACAATGCTTCATTTTTATGGTTATATACTTGGATAAATATTCATTCGAATGGCTGGTGGCTCATCTGTCGGATTAGCTTGTCCAGCCTGATCAAACGGGCACCTTAATCAACTAGTGTATGAAGGCAATTAATGATCGAGATATTTTAACGCGTGAGCGCGTTAATTTTCGAGATCATTAATCGCATTTTAAAATAAGAGTTGATTAAAACACTTCTCCGTCTACCTCACCCCTGAAATAAAAGAATTCTAATTTTTTTCTGGCAATGAAGTAAAAGATGCTACTTTAGCAGTTTCTGCAATATCCGGCAAATAAATGTATCGTCCATATCCATTTTAGCGTCCATAACATCTGAATTTGTTTATGTTTGGTTGCCTATGCAACAATCATGCCTTCTTAGAGAAATCGACCATTAATGACAAATCGACCATTAATAGGGATCATTAATGAATGGACGATTTTTCGAAATTGAAGAACATTAAATAGACATGTTAATATGAGATAGGCAGAAAAGGGTATTTAAATCATCTTCACTTAAGTTAACAGATTTTACGTGTCAATGAGTATATAATTTTTTATTTACTGACCTATCAGCTGCATTTGATTGTGTAGACCATCAGACTTTATTTATCAAACTAAACATATGGGATAAGTGGTACCTGTCCTAATTTCTTTAAGTCTTAGTTATCACTTCGTAGCCAAGAAGTTGTTGTTGTTGGATTCATTGTCTTTTATGAGAGGGGTGCCTCAGGGTTCTGTACTAGGGCCATTCTTATTTCTCATATGCATAAATGATAAACCAGATTCTATATCATGCATACTTGTTCATAAAAGTCCTTTCCACTAGAAGTAGCTTCTGGTAAGATATGCCCTACGACGATATATCACTTGGAAACAATTTGGATATCTCCCTTAAGGAATATTCCAATGAAACATTTGGTTCTCTTAAAATTACACACATAAAATTCAACATTGCAGTAAACTCTGTCTATATTGTAAAGAAATATCTGCTATTCTATATTATACAAAGTCATCTTGCAAACTTTTCAGTAACAACATTTTCAGTAACAACATTTTATTGATATATTAATAACGTTAAAACAATAAAACACTTCAAAGAATATCTCAAAAGTGTGCAACTGGTTGACAAAATTTTTACAAAAAACAGCAAACATAAAAAATACTTTATAATATTATTTTTAATTTTGACAGCTCATTGGCAACATTCCCGACCTTTAATTAATGTATTATCTCAACTTTGTTCTATTCTTCTTTTTAGACTGACAACACTTCATCTTCTTCGAAAAATGACATTCTACCTGGAAGCAACTTTGTTTATTCCATACTCATGTATCGGCCATTTTCGATCGACAATGGACAAAAACATTCTGGGGAAAAACTTCGTTTTTCTTGTGAAATTGAGGCTCTTGGAACTACTTTACTGTCGCAAGTTATTGATATTACTGAATGCGTTTCTAATTTTGCAATACTGAAGGAGGTGGACAATACTAAAGTAGATCTGAACCAATTCCGAAATGCAAAGGTAAGTTAGGGTGTTCCTTATTTTGCAATAAGGGTTCACAATAATTGTTTGCAATGTTTTTGTTGATTGATCTTTTATTCTACTCCTTGAAGAATCCTTCTGAATACTCCACCTGGGCTTCAAACATCCTTGGGTAATTGATTCAGAATAGCTGTCAGTGTCGAAGTGATCTATTGACAAGGAGACTTAAGGCGGATTTAGCGGATTCACAATGCATAATTTAGTGCATATGCGTAATTTTAATTCACACCTAATCCATCAAAGTTCAATACAGGGACTCGATTGAAATGATTTACCCGTTTCACAATTTATAAAGATATCCCTGTGTTGAACTGTTATGGAGTATGCAGAAAAATTACGCATTTTAAATCAGGAAAAGTCGCCTTAAAATTACGCATATGCACTAAATTATGCATTGTGAATCCGCTAAATCCGCCTTAAACATTATTTAACAGGAGAGTCTAATCCCCATAAGACAATGGGGACACTAATAGAAAGAGATGAAAGAACATTTGTGACGAATTATGACGTAGTTGGACATGTCACCGCCGTTCTCTATAGAGAACGGACTAGGTATATGAGAGTTACTGCTGACAGTTTTGTTGCTTGGTTCGAGTTCGACTCTGTACTCATGTCCAAGTACGTCACTATGACGCGTTGATGCTACAAGATTCTGATTGGCTAGAGCTTATTAAACCCTCCTGTTAGTTTAGTCTCTTTGATCTATTGATAGTTTTGAATTCTTCTTCTCATTTAACGAATGTTTGGTTATGAGAGCATCCCCATAGAGGGAGTGATTTTTGAATTTGTAACCAATAGTATCATTGAACCATAAACAGAGAGATTGTGATTGAAGTTCGTATGCATAGATAAGATGAGTTGTTGGCTTCAGTTTTGGTTTACAATTGGAATATGAGAAGGTGGTTCTTTTATTATGCATACAGAGGGGAAATATTTGGTAACACTGTAATTTTGAATTTGCGATTGGCAGGTATTCAATTTTGGGTTGCAAAAAATATTGTCATTCTATATCTGTTCCTGGCTTTACTGAAAAGACTCTGATGAAGAAATTTTTATTTTGTCAATCATCTAACTACTGTCAAGCGATACAGCTTATTGGGAAGTAACTATCTATTCAGAATTCTATGTGGATTTCATGGAAATACGTATTTTTGTAATTCATAATGTATGTCCGATGAATTTTCATAATTTTTTAAATTGAGTTTTGCAACAATGTTTCTTTTTCCAGGTTTATAGCTCTGCCAGGTTGTATTTTAACAGTTATTAAATTGATTAATTATTCAATTAACTATAATTCATGAGTATTAGGGTGGATTTAGTCAACTGTAGCACAAGCATTATCATAAACATAACGGTAACATCAAAGGTTTTTAGCATAAACTTAACATTGTTGTATCAATGGCGCCATTTGATATAACAGATTCAACTTTCGCTTTTGACATATATTTAAGCACAATTTTAAAATGATGTTGAATAAATGCACCTTTAGTATTTAAATACTCAACTTAGACTCCTTTATTCAGTTTAGAATCGAGTCTTCTCGCCATTGAATGAGGGTTCTCGCCATTGAATGAAAGATGATTTTTATGGCCGATTGCCAGAATAGAATAAATAAAGAGGGATATGAAATATTACATAAAACATCAGTAGACAATGAACAACTTGAGGTAGCTATCACAACTGGTTGAATTACTTACTCAATTAGGTGTCCAGAACCAGGTGGTGGATCAAAGGTGTCCAAGAGCTGGGATTAATGAATGTAGAGTCCAAAAAATTCAAGAAGGGAATTAGAATTTGTAATCTTACAACGAATTTTTTTTCAGCAACTATATCCATCACAAACAGTTTTCATTGACGGAGTATTTTACAATGATACGAGATCACCTGACGCAGTGGAGTACTCTGAGCCGATAATAAAGTGGGCAAAGGAGAAGGATATAGGAAAATTTAGTGTTTCAGTGATGGAAGAGGTAGGTTCTATTATAAAAATAATAACAGTAATGAACGTAGCTTATTACAATACTAATCAGAAAATGCCGAACCAACGCTCGTAACGGACGCATGTGATCACACAGAACATACAATACCATGAGTCCGATACTAGACGTAAAAAGTAAAATGCACGGAATAAGCGCTCTGTGATTGGTCACTGTATGGCGGTAAGTTTATTTGACAAGATAAACTGAGTTGAAATTATTATAATTATAAGAGGGCGGCACTATAAGGGTTTTATTCCTGATAATATGACACATATAAATTTCTAGATTCATGCTTGAAGATCGCCGCATTTTACTTTGAGTTCGTGTTCAGGAGGCAAAAATACATCACTACCAGCAAACTATTTTTCTCAGCGGTTATGAGGCCGATGTGAAACGAGATTTACCTTTTCAAACAACTGTCACATACCTACCCAATCCATATTTCCTTAATAGACTGGGAGGTGGTGAGAGATTTCAGGAGACGATTTTCTCGTTTATGCCTTTGAGACCAGTGAAATATATGAAAATTCTGATCAAAATGTATTGATATCTAGTTAGCCTAGACCAGTTCCCTGCATAAACAAAATATTGCGTTACCATAGCAACGAACAATAACTTATTAGAAGTATCAGTGTAAAGTTTGACGTCAAAAAAGTAAACCAGAGTTACGCAATATATTAAAAGAAAAAATATGTCCACCGAAATTGTGAAAATCGAAAAATTGGAGTATCGAGCCATCATCAAGTACCTGTATTCAAAACGGTTAAGAGGTAAGCAGATTTACGAAGATATGCTTAATACCCTTGGTGATCAGTGTCATTCGTACGCGACCGTGAAAAATTGGACTGCAAGCTTCAAAAGAAGTAAATTTTCCATTGAAGTTGATGGCCGATCGGGAAGGCCAGTTTCTGTGTCAGTCCCCGAAAATATCGTTGCAGTTCATGACATGATTTTAACAGACCGTCGAATTGGGCTAAAACGGATACCTGAAGCACTGAATATTTCATACGAACGCGTTCATCATATAGTTCACGTCAATTTGGACATGAGAAAAATTGCTGCAAAATGGATCCTCAAATGTTTGAATGTTGTCCAAAAGCGTGCAAGGGTAGTAGCATCGCGTTCGATCTGTGCTCGATTTGAAAACGATGTAGACTTCTTAAACCGAATTGTTACTATGGATGAGACTTGGGCACATTTCTACGATCCAGAAACAAAGCAACAATCGATGGAGTGGCAACACTCCGGTTCTCCAAGACCTAAGAAGTTTCGTGTCCAGAAATCTGCTGGAAAAGTTCTTGCTTCAGTTTTTTGGGATTGCCATGGAGTAATCATGATTGATTTTTTGGATAAGGGTAGAACAATAACTGGAGATTACTATTCGACATTACTGACCACTCTACGGGAAAAAATTAAAGAGAAAATACGCGGAAAGCTATCCAAAGGTGTTTTGTTTTTGCAGGACAATGCCCCTGCAGACAAATCTCATGTTGCCATGCAAAAAATTCGTGATAGGGGTTGAATTACTAGAACACCCCCCTTATTCACCAGATTTGGCTCCGTCCGACTATCATCTCTTTCCTTAACTGAAAAAAAGTTTAAAAGGTCGTAAGTTTTATTCCAACGAGGAGGTAATAAAAGCTGTGGTGGTCGGGTTTGCAGAGCAAGAAGAAACATTTTTTTGAAAGGTCTAGAGACGTTGCAGGTTCGCTGTCATAAATGTATCCAATCAAGACTTTGTTTTACTTCTGGGAGATATGAACGTCGATATACTAAAGCCAAACGAGAATCATACAGCAGAGTATTTGAACATACTGAATGAATTTGGGTATATCACTACAATAAATAAACCAACAAGAGTTCAAGGCAGTAGCAGTACATGTCTGGATCATATTTTTCTTAAAACTGAAATCAATAACATTGACAACATCATCCCTTTAGTGCTGAAATCAACTATTACCGACCACTACACCACCATCTTACAAATTATTCTAAATGATAGCACCAAACAAATCGCGGAAAATACTGATAGATTCGTAAATTTTATTAATAATAAGAAAATAGATTCTGCATTTATGGGAATATGCTGGGATAATGTATATAATGAAGACAGTCCAGAGACTGCGACCGCAAACTTCATTGATACCATCAAAAACATATTAGATTCATGTACAGAAAGAAAACAAATACGGAGAAAATTCACGAAAATTGCACCCTGGCTGACTACCGCTTTGCTTAACTCTATTAATAAAAAAAAATAAAATGTGCAAAAATCTCAAAAATAACCCACATCCCATCCTCAAAAATGAATACAAAAAGTACAGAAATAAACTAACAGCATTAATAAAAATAGCTAAATTTAATTACTATAAAAAACAAATTGATAAAAACAAATCTAGTTCTAAAGGTTTATGGAAAATAGTGCAACAAATGAGTAGGACAAAAAACAAAACCGTTGTATCAAGAATATAAAAAGTGTGGAAACCGGAAAATTACTAGAAGATAAATTTGAAATCGCCAATGAATTCAATAATGGTTTCAGCCAAGTTGGTAAATTACTAGCAAATCGAATAAAAAGAGATAAAAACTATAAAATCAAAAGGTCATCTGCAGCTAATTCTTTTGTTTTTGCACCCATCACCGTAGAAGAGGTGAAGAGGATTATTTTGGAATTGAAAAACGGAAAGGCGGTAGGCAACGATAATATAAAAGCCGAAACGCTGAAATCAATCAGTGCTCACATAGTAGAACCCCTATCATTCATTTTTAATAATTGTATAGAATACGGCATTTACCCAAAAACCCTAAAAAAATCAATTGTAGCACCTATATTTAAAAAAGGCGACATAACAAACATCAACAATTATAGGCCGATTTCTTTGATCACACATATCGCAAAGATCTTTGAGAAAATAATCAAACTACGACTAGTAACCTACTTAAACAAGTATAAAATTTTGTCAAAACAACAATATGGGTTTAGGGAAAAAATATCTACACAAGACGCAGTTATCTCCCTGACAACAAAAATCACTGAATGTCTGAATGAGAGTAAGCCGTGCTTGTGCATATTTATAGATCTTTCAAAAGCATTTGACACGGTGAGTCACCGTCTTCTCTTGCAGTCCCTGGAGGATATTGGTATACGGAATAATTATTTGAAATTTTTTGAAAGTTACCTTACCAATAGAAACCAAACTGTGGGAATCGATAGTACTCTAAGTAATGAAAATGTAATTGAATATGGGGTACCACAAGGAACTGTGCTTGGACCAACCTTATTCAATATATATATATAAACGACCTTTTCTCACTGGGAAAAGATGATAATATCATGGGGTTTGCCGATGATACGGCAATATTTTATAGGGCAGATACTTGGGATGAATTAAAAGACACTGCAGAAACTAACTTTTTGCATATAAAACAATGGCTCGATTATAAATTGCTGACTGTGAACACTGAAAAAACCACGTATTTGCACTTTTCTTGTAACTGCTCCTCCGCTCCAACTTACAACCAACTGACCATTAAATCCCATTTGAATTCTTTCGTAATCCGCCCTGAAAATAAAGTAAAATACTTAGGCGTAATTATAGATCCACATATGAAATGGGACCTACATATAGCATATCTCTCAAACAAGCTAAGATCTATATTGTACAAGTTCAGAAAATTAAAAAACCTAATACCTAAAGAATATCTCACAACGCTTTACTATTCTTTAGTGGAAAGCCACCTCCGGTATGGAATACTCATCTGGGGCGCAACCCCAAAAACTCATCTTCACAATTTGGAAGTAATGCAAAGAAGATTTTTGAAGCTTATTCATTCCAAAAATCCTAGATACCCAACAAACCTCTTATATGCCGAATCAAGAATATTTGATATCAGACAATTATATTATTACAACTCGTGCATCAGATACCATTCACATAGGCAACCAAGTCAGTTACCAAATCATCAATATAACACACGGCAAAAACAACATTACTCTATTCCATACATGTCTAAAACAACTACCCAAAGATCTTATTCTTATCTCGCTCCAAAATTGTACAACACTATTCCTGAAAATGTGAAAATAATCTTAAATATACACTCTTTCAAAACAAAATTGAAAAAATTTCTACTTGAATCAGATAGAACGGCCATTAACTTCCCTTGAAGTTGAAAATACACAAATGAATTGTTTTTTTTAATATTACATATTCTTAGATATCATTGTTTGAGTTACACTATATCGTCGATCTTAATATTACTAAGAATTGCAATAAATTTTATTATCCATGTCAACATTAATTTTAAACTGAATCCATTCTGTGTACGTCCCGAAATTTATAATGTTCTATTTTATACTATTTTATATTATCACATAGGTATATCGTATATATTTTTTTTATATTTTAATACTTTCAAAGTTGTATTGTTGATTTTACACCACTAACCCTTTTTATATATATATATATATATATATCTTATATTACTAACCCTTGTTATATATATATTTTTTTTTTACTATTTTCATATTTTGTAAACTTGATTTCACCAATGCTGAAACAAGTGTTTTAACACTTATCGGCTTCTGCTACTTTGTTCACGTTAATTGAAATTGAAATATTTTTGCGATTCTGTAACAATTTGTGAATAAAGATCATTATTATTATTATTATTATTATTATTATTAAGAGGAGAATATGTTGATCAATAAAATATTTTGACATTGAAATTTTGTTTGGTTCTATAGTAGGCTAAGACTTTTTCAATGTATCCTCGTATTTTTTAATGAAAATCGAATTTTTTATATGAAAGCTACGCGACGACCACTCAAATTTTTCATCATTCTTGTCAGAATTTTCATATCATTCACTGGTCAGAGGCATAAACGAGAAAATCGTCACCTCAAATCTGTCACCATCTCCCGGTCTATAAGTTTAATGAGTTTTTATCCGCTTTTGGCAGAAAATTGATTGATGAAACTCTGGTAGCAGGTAACAAACAGACATTATATTAGTTACAAATGGATCAATGAATCGTTTCTTTAATGACACGAAGTTTAATTGACTGTCTTGCATAATTCTCATTCTTCATTTATCCACATTATAGAAAAATGTTAGCCCTTTTTCAATATGGGTTACCTTAAAAATTTATTATATTTGTCATGTTTGAGAATTCGGCATGCGCAATAGTTTCCCAGCGCCCGTTTGAGAAACGGTTAGATAGTTATTTTTGGCTTCAATTTGATTACATTGCGTCTTATGGCGTGTTATCAATATTCGCAGTTAATAGATATTGAAACAGAACGTCTCAAGGGATATTTATTTTAGGTTCGGAAATTAGAGACTGGAGGAGACTGGATGAATTTATTAATATGATCAGTGCTGGAATAAGAAAAACTTTCACAATCTCTTTACATACAAAACAGCTCATTGGTATACTAGGTATGAAACTAACTATAATTTAGCTTACCTGGAATAAGAAAAACACCAGGTACAAAAATCACGCTTATTTGTAATAACAAATATTTGGACCCTTCTGAAACCAACGGCTGTTTGTCAAATTCGACACGTCATATTGACAGATAAACAAATCGAAACAATTCGTATCCAACTCGGTTTTATCAAATGAACAAAAACTACTCGCTAGATTCAAGGTGATGATATAGACAGATTATAAATTATACAGGGCGAAAATTCCGCTTCAATATATGCCTTCAGTATTATGAATAAGTCGCAAAACATTTTTTGAATTTTTTTATTCGTGGTAGTATTTCAAAAAAAAAACGAAAATTCTTCGATTTAAACACTATAAAAAAGCCCTGGAATTTACGTCATATGTACTTGGCCAATCATTGAGAGCTATCGAAGACAGTGGGGGCCAAAAGGAGTTAGGACCAATACGGAAGACAACGTTGCCGACTCAATTAATTCACCGGTAAATGCCACACAATTGAATATCATAAAATAAATATAAAGTCAGTTTGATGATAAGTTCACCGGTAAATGCCACACAATTGAATATCATAAAATAAATATAAAGTCAGTTTGATGATAAGTTCCTGATTCTCCCATGATATACGTAATATTTATGAAAAGTGTCATAATAGTGTAAAATGTATTCTCATACGAAGAGATATACTGAAATTAGTTTGAAGCAGCTTCTGGGTGTTCAGTGGAAAGTGACCTGACAACACCGCTCTTTATCATTATGACGGACGGATTTAACGTTATTTTTTTTCTCTTGTTACCTGCGATTATTATTATGACTACGTTTATCTGGACGATCTCTATCCGCTTCAAATTCAATAGCATTGAGTCGAGTGAAACCACCCTTCAGTTTATATCGCTATATTCAAGTGGATCGAAGAATCCTATTCTTCAATCCGATTGAAAAAAGCTAACTTCACAGCAAAATGTCGAATTTCGTAACCTTAAATTTTTTGTGTTCTGCGAATTAAATCACCAATCGTTATTCCGTGGATCTGTGGTTTTCATTTGAACCCTAATCCTTTTCCCATCCATGAGTCCCAAAATATGTTTTTCCTCAATCAGCTGAATAAAAAAACTGCTCTCTTCTTTGGACCATACGTTTCTTTTCTTAATTATTATTTTGCTCTCCATTTCGAGAAAGAAAATTGTCAATATAAAGACTAATCTGAATTTGGCTACTTTTACCTGTCATTTGTCAATTTCAAACTCGTTTATCTCGTAATTTCACTTCTCTTCAAGGCGATCGGTTGGGTCCAATCCTATATTTTATAGAATTGACTTGAGTGATTCAATCCAATCCGAACACTGTATATATCGATTAGGTGTATCGGATCCAGTCAAGTCAAACCCATTTTGAGCGGATCCAAAGTTGTGAGATAAATGTAGTCTATATGTCTTTGCCTGCGATTGACGAACATTTTATTATCAGTTTATTTGACTTATGTTTAACAGTTTAAATTTGTTGTTTTCCGATATTGCATTTTCGAATAACAATGGTTGTGGAGACGTGTTTTGTTTCATCTTCGATATATATACACAAATCAAACAAGAAATGATGAAAACATCTCTTCAATAAACACAGATTGAACTTAAACACACAGCTGAACTAAAACAACAAGCACCTGAAATCAAGAATCTAATCCAAAAAGTTCGAAGGTTATAACTTATAATCGTCACAGCGTTGCCAAACATTATGCTTCTCTATATGGTGCGTAAAGTATAGAACACAGCTATTTCCACATGGATGTTAATCAACATTAATTCAATTTAAGTGAAACTCAACAAATGGTATGTTACTTCTAAGTATCATTATTCTCGTTTTCAAACGAAAAGTTGAGAATTATTTACTTGGAACTCCCTTGAAATATTACAACCGACAACGCTGAAATAAGCAATTAACAGCACATGTAACGTCATCACCTTTTATGCAAGTGGTGCCAAGTCCATGAACTTTTATGGTTTTGAAACGGCGTTTGTCGGAATATTACAAGATAACTTGTTTTAAAAATTATGCACACATAGCTATAAATAGGGGGAAAATCTAACCAATTATAAAACCTTGTTTTTTTCTAGACATTACTGAAATCTCTGACACCAAGGATTGGATATCCTTATGTATACATACATCAAGGAAACTGTGAACACATCATGACCTTCTCTGATGCTCGACTAATCCAACCTAGTGACTGTCTGATCACCGAAAAATATCCCAGAATCGTTTCTATCTGTCGGCCTACCAACATTTTATGTTTGCTTTGCAGTATTGCTTATTCGCAATGGATGATCCTCAAATGTGACAGATTTCCGCAGGACAAAGTGTATTTGTGCACAGATTGTTGCGACTCCTACCTGTACGTAGATGGTGAGAAGGTAGGAGAATTTCAATTGTATCCCTTTTACAATCAAAAAGTTACCTGATTTAGATGTAATATATGTATGTGGTTTAATCCTGAGAGACTGATACTTCGATAGTCCAGAGCTGTTTCATTAATGCAAGGCTGTATAGATCATTCAACAGATATCACCTTCATGATGGAATCTCACAGGTATATCAAATTATTGGTAACTGTTTTTGATGAGTTTGGTTTATAGTCCAGGAGCCCGGTAAAAATTTGGTCAGTCATTTCCTCTCAAGCGATATTTAGTGGAATGCATCAGAGAGTCGTATTATAATGATTCGTCAGCTGCGATTCCGTTGGTGGGGTGGGGGGGGGGGGGATGATCAGCACAGTAGCTTCCTATGCAAGAAGAAAAATATATATATTCAATTATGTCCTCCTTCCCGGAAACATGTTAAATTGACGCAATCCGAATATAAGGTAAAATTTTATTTGAGAGGATATCATAGAAGGTAAATTTTTTTTTGTGTTCGACCAACTAGCTGTCGAATAATACAACATGCTATAGTCAGCTGATTTTTTCTTTCTTCAAGATATTGCTTTAGCGATAATTTAACATGTTTTCAGGTAGGAAAACAAAATTGAATACATTTCTTTTTCTTTGTGCGTGGGAGGCTACCTCCGCTCATCCCCCACACGGAACCGCAGCTGACGTTCACGAAGCTTTATAATATAACTCTCTGATGCATTCCACTAATTTTCGCTTGAGAGGAACTTGGTCATGGAAATCTGTCACTGGCTCCCGGACTATTAGTTTTCTTAAGTTTTATTTCATGTTTATTATATTCATTTGGACTGTAATAAAATATTTCTTTGAACACATGGTTTTATTGTGTTTTAAGGACTTGTTCCTTGGGCAACGGTTGCCTGGGAAATAATTTTTCTAGATATACACCAGAAATTCAAGAAAAACATTAATTCCCACCAACTTCCGACTTGTTCCCTGGACAACGGTAGCCTAGGAAACTATTTTCTGAGACATACAATCTCCAGAAATTCAATAAAAGCATTAATTCTCGCCAACGTTTCCTTGGTTCTTACGATGTTCTTTGGAAACTTCATCAGTCAGAATGCCTGTTAATTTTATATATCTAATTTAAAATTTGGCAACAGAGCTTAAAGACATATGCGGCGCGTTGTTTTTGTTGCATATTTTTTTATGTATACACTAGATTTCGAGGAGTTGTGTGAAGTGTAGTGCAGAATTCAGCGTTTTCAACTCTACGTATTTTTACGTAGATCTACATACTTTAGGCCTTTCCAGCAAACCTACGAACTTCAGTCCCAGAATCTACGTTTTTTCTGTTGAATTGTACAAATTTGAAAAGTAACAACTTCAAAGGGGATTCGTTGTTTGTTTGATTTAGATATTTTTCAGCTTCCCGCTCAATTTATAATTAATGCAATTATGGAAATAAGCAGTGAAGGTATCGAAGAAAAGCAGCATGGTATTCCTACTAGAAAAATAAATCTGCATTATAAACAAACATGTTCACACATAAACTGCAAGTCTAATTTGTAATTTTTTACATCGTGTGATTTTTGTGAAAATACTTTTAATTTATCAATGTTTTTCATTTTTTTGTAAGTTTATACCTCTGTCCTACGAAAAATATTGCTAGTTTCATTTGAGAGTTATTATTTTTTGTTAAATGTTTAATAATGAATAAAATATCCAGTTTTGTTAAAAAAGAAGCGTTAACCAAGAAAATAAAATTTTATAAAAAAGATGCCCGGTTTTTAATTGTGTATATTTTATTTTCATCAAAAAATGTTCAATTCATATTATTACAATAAAATAATATGAAAAAACTCAATTGTATAATTTTTTATGGTATATAAATATTTCGGTCACCATGACCGCACCACACTCGCAGTCATCAAACTTGTACCACAGTAGTTAAGGGTTAAATAGAAGTAACAAGTTAGCCAACCTTATGGAATTAATATTGGATTCAAATGGAGGCGACATGTAGATGGCGAAGGTGGTCTGGCCTCCAAGTCAAGTCGTAATTTGATTGAAACAATGGTACAACATTAAAATCAGTTTTCCTTGAAGTACCCTGCAGTAAAATAACGTCAAATATGCATGTTTGTAACTAATCACGCTATATGACACTTGCGTTTGGGTCCAATACCGATTCCACAGGCATTGACTAACTATCTTACTTATCTTTAAACAATGCTAACAGCCTCAGTTTTCATGAAAAGTGTCTTTAAAAAAACCGCGAGCCTTCACAAGAACATAGGTATTGAACATTTTGATAAATGTATTTCCCTGAAAATAATACTTAATGTAAATGAATGATATAAATAAATTGTGAAACAAAACACTCGTTTTATTCAGTGTTACCCTCTCAATTTCACCCAAAAAAGTGTGTAGATCTAAGAAGTTTTCTATTTTGTTTTTGAAGAAATGGAATGAAATTCAGAACATTTGTATACTGCGTTTGACAAGTAACTCATCTTCACTGGAAGTGACATAAGTTTCGATTTTTAAATCGGGCATCCAGTATATTTTCTCTTCTTCTGAATACAACCATGGATCATTTGTCACTTTTTGTAACCACCTTTTTTTTTTGAAATTCATTTTTCAGCTCTAAAATTTTGGAAAAAATATAATTTTACTGTTTTCGCTCAAAATGTATCCTGCTATGAAAAATTTAATATTTAAATTGATATTACTAAAAAAAATAATATTATATTACACTTAATTTGATACCGCACACTATTAGGTTTCAAACAACATTCTGTGCATCGTGTAATCTGTGACCAACAAAGCTGATAAAACAAAATCATTAAGGTGTTTTAAATAGTTATTTACTCAACCAGATATGATTACTCAACCAGTTATGAAAAGATTAATTTCATTTTTCAGATAATTGTCCAAACGAGCTAGTAGTCCGGGAGCCAGATTTCCATGACCAAGTTCCTCTCAAGCGAAAATTAGTGGAATGCATCAGAGTTATATTATAAAGCTTCGTGAACGTCAGCTGCGGTTCCGTGGGGGGGATGAGCGGTGGTAGCCTCCCACGCACAAAGAAAAAGAAATGTATTCAATTTTGTTTTCCTACCTGAAAACATGTTAAATTATTGCTAAAGCAATATCTTGAAGAAAGAAAAAATCAGCTGACTATAGCATGGTGTATTATTCGACAGCTAGTTGGTCGAACACAAAAAAAATTGTACCTTCTATGATATCCTCTCAAATAAAATTTTACCTTATATTCGGATTGCGTCAATTTAACATGTTTCCGGGAAGGACATAATTGAATATATTTTTTTACTTCGTGCGTAGGAAGCTACTGTGCTGATCATCCCCCCCCCCCCACCAACGGAATCGCAGCTGACGTTCACGAATCTTTATAACAGGACTCTCTGATGCATTCCACTAAATATCGCTTGAGAGGAAATGACTGACCAAATTTTTACCGGGCTCCTGGACTATAGCGGAAGTGAGCGAGTTTTAAAAATTACATGAGTCAAATAAGATTAGTATTTACGTGTTGAGTACAAAATTTAATGCAACCCAACATTACGATAAAAAAACCAATTTTGCTGTTTCAACTATACCAACGCTTACAGTCGTTTGAATGAATTCAACTTCATCGCTTTACTTGGGCGTTGCTATGAATACTAAATAAATATCTGTCAGTGGTGAATATTTTATTGCCAATTAAAACGGACGATTCTGATGTAGATGTGTCTTCTGATATAGAAGAATCAGCCCATTTAACAATCGATAACACCGAGTAAGTAATACCAGAAGTATAATACATAATAGAGAGTTATTGCAAACTGAAGTAAGTTTACTTAATTACAAGAAACCTTAATTAAAGTACTCTGTATTGTGTTTTGCAATTCTGTTTCGTAATGGTGTTATTGCAACAACCTTCTTTCTGGATGCTCTTGTTTAACTTTATTTCGACAAGTACGTCAAATTTCAAATCTGTTGATATATTCATCCCAATCACCATCTCATAACATCATTGGTCTAATATCATTTGTATGTGCTCCTGAACAGTTAACAAAGAAAGTTATTTTTGAATCAACTGCAGCATAATATTTTTCACTCCTTCCCAAACAGCGCATCCGTTTGGAATATGCTTACGAGGCACTCCTTGAAGAAGAATAATGTTGTCCTCGTACGTAAATCTTGAACGTTTTTTATCCTTTTCCCTCATGACCTACTTTGAACTAACAATTCAATCACACAAAAGCTACTACTATGTTTTGATGAACAGCAATTTGGATTCCTAAATAATAAGAATACTGAAAGTGCCATAATGGATTTTGTGGAACAAACAGTAGAAGCCTTGGAAAAATCGTCGAAATGTCTAGCGGTTTTTATTGACTTGGCAAAGGCATTCGATAACGTATCACATGATCTATTATTGAGAAAACTTTTTGGATATGGCATTCGTGGTAACGCTCTAAGTTTGATGGAAAATTATTTGTCAAAAAGGACACAAAGAGTAAAAATAGGTGATATACTCAGCAAGCAATCGAATATATCTGTGGGTGTGCCTCAGGGAACAGTTTTGGGTTCAATTCTGTTTCTTGATTACATCAACAGTTTAACTCAGATCAAAGGTTTTCGGGGGCACATTGTTTGCTATGCTGATGATACAGCCTTAATTTTCAGAGGTGAAACATGGCATGATGTTTTACAAACTGCTGAAATAGACTTCAGAAAGTACTAATGTGGCTCAATGATAATTTACTGAGTATGAATGTTAAAAAAACCAAATTCATGACTTTCTCTCTAAACTCAAGTGACCAGCCAAGCAATATTAAATTGAATCTACATAAACCCAGCTGTAAAAACCTGTTATTCTGTAATTGTTCTAATATCGAAAAAACTTCATCCATAAAATATTTGGGTGTAGTTATCGATCATTACTTAAGATGGGATGAACAAGTGGCCCATGTCATAAAAAGAATGAGACTTCTCATGCATAAGTTTTACACCCTTCGAGATATTCTCTCGAAAAAAAACTTGATCACAGTCTATAACTCTTTAGCAGAATCAATAATTCGATATTGTATTGTAGTATGGGGTGGTACTTTCAACAATACACTGAATCGTTTGCAAACGGTACAAAATTCGTTACTGAAAATAATTTTGAAAAAAAAAGACGATTCTCAACTGAAAAACTTTACCAAGAGACGAAATTATTGAATGTCAGATGTATGTACAGCTACCAGTGTCTAATATGGATGTTTTCAAATATTAACAGATATAGAACAAGTACACCTAGATCCACAAGATTCACGGAAAGTTCCAATATTCAACTACCAATTTACAGAAAGAGTCATACGCAGAGATTTGTTTTTTCTTTGGTCCTAAACTATATAACATGCTTCCAACAAACTTGAAGAATATCAATCACATCAAAAAATTTAAAACTACTCTCAAACAGCATCTAAGCATCTAATCGAGAATCCGGAAATTATTAATATTTTTTGAGAAAAAAAAACGTCTGTATATGTGAGTGTATATAAATAATGTATATCTATAAATATGTATTTGATTATATATTTAGTTTGTCAACACCACCTCGAAAAAAACATTGCCATTTCTCCCCGACATCCCGTCCTCATCGTATTAAAATGATAAATAATTAATTTCTATGTCATTCATAATTATTGTACATTCAAATTTTTTCCATGAACGAGTAAAAAAGCACAATACAGGCATTTGTATGCCTAGGTGACATTTACCCATTCAGGATGAATTATTTAATAAGAATTCTTTAATGTCGCTGCTGTACTTCATATTGAACTGAATAAATTGAAATTGAACTGAATAAATTGAATTGAAATATGTTCACTGCAAATTTATAGGTCGAGTTATGATTCACAAAAATTTGGCGGATATGTCAAAATAAAGAAGACTTGAATAAAAGTTTCTATTCCTTTATTTAAATTAAATACAGGATGCCTGTATTTTAATGTTTAATGTTTATTGAATAGATGTCAAATAAAGAAAAACTTATTAAGAGAGAATTCTCACTGCACCTTAAATGTACTTATTATTCATAGCAAATAAACCAAAAGTATTTTTGGTTGCATACGCCAAGTTGAAATTCGCATTCGCTCACGATAATTCTTCACCAAGGCGTGGCTGAACCGCTCTCGTCGAAAAAACTATTCATAGTAACCAAATTCAGTAGCGCAACCTGTAGTTCTGTAGAGTATAAATTTTGTATTTCTTAACAGGAGTTTCGAATGGACTGGACTAAGTGAACGCAGAATGATAATGGTAACGCTCAATAAAACGATGTTGGAATGTCTGAAAAATAAATTATCACCGTAGATATTGAAGAAAAATCGATAGATTCGCGCATTGTAGAGGTTGCAATAACTATTATGACTTGTTTATGAAGTTATGGATCTTGAAATAGTGTTTGACCACCAGTTATTCGAATTATGATAGAGTAACATAATAATATTAGGAACTTTTTTGTAGTTTAATACCTATTTGATGAAATGGGATGAAAGTCGAATTGGTAATATGAATGAACTGATATTTGCTGGAAATTATCACATATCGCAAGGAGACTGGCAGAACTGAATCCTAACCAACGAAATGTACGCGATCAACTGAAGAGAAATACTTCATCTGAATAATATTCAGAACTTCTTTGATCACGCAACGCTTCTAGTCCTATCAGTGCCATTGTTTTTGAATGACTGTTGAATTTCTTCCAGAGTTTTTCCCTTGGTTTCTGGTATTAGAAAATATGACAGCACCGTTGAAAGACCATTGCAACATCCTAGGAACATAAATGGCGCATAGAGACCTATATAGAAGTATAATGCGTGAAATATATAATTTGTGATAAATAAAAGTAGTCCAAATACTATTGACATTATCATCATAGCTTTGGATTTTATACTTGCGGAAAACAATTCCCCTAACATTAATGTTGGGATAACCGCTATTCCAAATGAAGCAAATATTAGGTACAGTATCATCCCAGTAATTGGTACCCACTTGAATAAAGTAAGATCTATTTCGGGATAGGATTCGTCTATGAAGAAATACATTGAAACTGAAAGTAGTATCACAGCACAAGGAAGTACGGAAGCAATATACGCTTTCTTTCTCTCAAATCTATCCACTACAAATATTACGACAATTATATTCAAGACAAAACTCAACCCTGTATATATCATCGACGATAGTTCTGGGCTGACATTTCCGCCAGATTTCTCAAATATGAACTGAATGTATACAACAAACACTGTTAACCCTCCAAACACTTGAGAAGATCTCAGAAATATTGCTGCTATAAATGCTCTTTTATTGCTGTCTATCTTGACTAGGTCTTTCCATTTTGCGGATTCCGACATTTGTCTTTTCACATCATTCTGCAGTATTGTGAAGTCTTCCTCGACATTCTGTTTGTGGTTAAGAAATCGCAAAGAAGCTTTGGCCTCATCAGTTTTTGCTTTCATTATATAAAAGTAGGGCGATTCAGGCATGAAATAGAACAAAATTGAAAATAAGATGGGGATAGATATACAAATGTAAGATGTTTCTTTCACACCAAAATAACTGCCAAGAATCGCCATTATGAATTCTCCTAAGTATATTGCTGACGAAAATAGATTTCCCCAAGTCCCCCGCACTTCTGGACACGACACTTCTCCTATATACATGGGTAGAGCAGCATAAGCTATTCCACTTGCTATTCCTGAGCAAACCTTGGAACCATAGAAAGTGTAAATGTCTTTAGCAACTGCTGCTAGAATCCAGCTCAGAGAATGTGGTAGTGTTATCAACATCAGTGTTTTTTTTCTTCCAATGACGTCGCACAGTTTGGCAGAAAATGAACAAGTTAAAATCATCGACATGGGCTGGACAATTGTGAGGTATGAAGCCTCTTCTTCCGATATGTCATAATGTTCTTTATCTTTGGTTATTTTTGGCAAAAATGGCGACGTCCAAGCTAGTTGAAGTCCATTGGTTAACGGTGCGAGGCATGCTGAAATGATAGGAATTGTGTATTGTTTATTGATATATACGGTATTGAAAAATTCCACAATATTTATAATCTTTACCCACACATCATTACTGACTGAAATAGGTTTGCACAATCAGCTGACATGTTGTTCGAGCAAAACAAATTTTAGTAAAGGTCACGCCTATGGCGTATTGTATTCTTATCAGGTGCGGTTTAAGAGTTTCTCACAAGCATTAACAAAATAGTAAAGAATAAAAAGTAAATGAAGAAATGAATGAAGCTAGTTTTAGGTCAAGTTCCGATATTCCCGAACAGTACTGCCCATTAA
Organism: Chrysolina oricalcia; assembly: GCA_944452925.2. Taxonomy (NCBI): domain Eukaryota; kingdom Metazoa; phylum Arthropoda; class Insecta; order Coleoptera; family Chrysomelidae; genus Chrysolina; species Chrysolina oricalcia. The sequence continues at coordinate 65,808,917 of OX101812.2, forward strand.
TTTTGGTCGTTCCGATTTTACTGAAATTGACTGGTACACATTTCGCGCCACTTTTCATGGAACCTTGTTAGAGGCTATACATTTACTGGTTGCTACTGTTACAGAAATGGTCGTGTAGTCCCAGTATCCCCTCCCCGAATTGATACTAATTTAGGTTAGGATAGGTAATTTAATATTCATTCAATTTATTGATAGCATTCTCATCACAATTAGCTCATCTAAAAAGACAGCAGAACAGATGTATCAAGTGTTATTAGAAGACTTGCTAATAGAGGTTGATGCCGAAACCACCGCTAATTTACGAGCTTTGTTCTCTCTCGCCTCTCTTCTCCAAGTATATATTTGAAAATATAAGTAGAAAAGTTATTGGGTATAACCCTCAAAATGTTGTCTCATCAGTACGGTAAAATCAAGTTCGAAGATGTACAACACTTGGATGTGAAAATAGAAACAAAGGAAGTCAACAACAGAAGAAGCCAACCACACATTTGTGGCTTCGGTTAGAAGATCTTGTGTATACAAGGCAACAACTAACGTCGCCACGGAGGCAGCTATAGCTACCAGCGTGACAATCCTACCCAGGAAAATACAAATAAGGATGGATTTAGCGAGGGCAATATATGAAAATATAAGTAGAAAAGTTATTGGGTATAACCCTCAAAATGTTGTGCAACCGTAGACACGTGTTTCTTCTTATATTTTCATATATTCTCCTCGCTAAATCCATCCTTATTTGTATTTTCCTGGGTAGGATTGTCACGCTGGTAGCTATAGCTGCCTCCGTGGCGACGTTAGTTGTTGCCTTGTAAACACAAGGTCTTCTAACCGAAGCCACAAATGTGTGGTTGGCTTCCTGTTGTTGACTTCCTTTGTTTCTATTTTTACATCCAAGTGTTGTACTTCTTCGCACTTGATTTTACCGTACTGATGAAAGCTTAAGCTCGAAACACGTTTCTACGGTTGCACAACATTTTGAGGGTTATACCCAATAACTTTTCTACTTATATTTTCATATATTGCCCCTCGCTAAATCCATCCTTATTTATATGAAAATAAATATATCAGATCAAAATCATGCCAAGTGATATTTGCAGGCCCTTAAAAGACAACTCCGGCAATGAATTCAAAACATCAGAACAAGAAAATAAATCCACAGGTCATTGTAACAAAGAAATAAATCTTATCTTATATTCACAGCTCCGCTAGAGCTTGAGGTACTTGAGCTCTCCGATGACCAAAACTAAGACATACCGTAAAACGGGGTAACTTGATGGCTATTTTTGGAAATTCCTGTATTCCTAGGAATTTTTTAGTTCATTTTGAGAAATATTTTTTTGGACAAACTGTCTTTCCACCATGAGAAAGAGATCCAGCTAGTCGAAAAAAATCAGAAAGTCACAGTTTTCGAAAATACGAGGATGTATTGTTAGCCTAGACCAGTTCCCTGCATAAACAAAATATTGCGTTACCATAGCAACGAACAATAACTTATTAGAAGTGTCAGTGTAAAGTTTGACGTCAAAAAAGTAAACCAGAGTTACGAAATAAATTAAAAGAAAAAATATGTCCATCGAAATTGTGAAAATCGAAAAATTGAAGTTTCGAGCCATCATTAAGTATATGTATTTAAAAGGGTCAAGAGATAAGCAGATTTACGAAAATATGCTTAATACCCTTGGTGATCAATGTCCTTCGTATGCGACCGTGAAAAATTGGATTGCAAACTTCAAAAGAGGTAAATTTTCTATTGAAGATGATGACCGATCGGGAATGCCAGTTTCTGTGTCAGTCCCCGAAAATATCGATGCAGTTCATGACATGATTTTAACAGACCGTCGAATTGGGCTAAAATGGATATCTGAAGCACGGAATATATCATACGAACGCGTCCATCATATAGTTCACGTCAATCTGCTGGAAAAGTTCTTCCTTCAGTTTTTTGGGATTGCCATGGAGTAATCATGATTGATTTTTTGCTTAAGGCATTGTTTAAATAGAACATAGTTAGTCAATGCCTGTGGAAAAGGTATTGGACACAAACGCGAGTGTCATCTAGCGTGATTAGTTACAAACATGAATATTTGACGTCATTTTAATGCAGGTTTCTTCAAAAAACCCTGATTTTAATGCTTTTCCATTGTTTTAATCAAGTTACGACATGACTTGGAGGCTAGATCACTGAAGTTACGACATGACTTGGATGCGAGCTCACTATCGCCATTTACATGTCGCATCCATTTTGATCCAATCATAATTCCATAAGGTTGACTAACCTATCTTCTATATAAACAATGGTTAAGGGTAGAACATTAACTGGAGATTACTATTCGACATTACTGAAAAAATTAAAGAGAAAAGACGCGGAAAGCTATCCAAAGGTGTTTTGTTTTTGCAGGACAACGCCTCTGCACACAAATCTCATGTTGCCATGCAATAAATTCGTGATTTAGGGTTTGAATTACTAGAACACCGCCCTTATTCACCAGATTTGGTTCAGTCCGACTACCATCTCTTTCCTCAACTGAAAAAAAGTTCAAAAGGTCGAACATTTTCTTCCAACGAGGAGGTAATAAAAGCTGTGGAGGTCTGGTTTGCAAAGCAAGAAGAAACATTTTTTTTGAAAGTTCTAGAGACGTTGCAGGTTCGTTGTAATAAATGTATCCAATCAAGATGAGAATATGTTGAGTAATAAAATATTTTGACATTGAAAATTTGTTTGGTTCTATAGTAGGTTAAGAATTTTTCAATATATCCTCTTAAATATATGAAAGTTGATTTTTCAGGTAACCCCGTTGCGGGGTTACTTGAAAAATGGTCGATTCCTCACGAATTTATCATGATGGACTTTTGTCTGGTATCTTGAAAACAATAAAAAATATTACTGGAAAGGTCAAAACAATCCCATTTTCTTCATTTTTACAGTTTTTTTTCAGTACAAATAGCTGTAACAGTGTGCACTGTTTTATGTAAGAATAACGTTGTGCCCTGTATAAGATGGTCCTATATTAGTATTAGAATAGTCTTATTTAATTTTCTGAGTTTATTCAAGATATCATTTCTTCGGGTTAAAGATTATCGTAAAAAATCATAAAGGGATGTGATACGGCGCATTAGACTCAACAGTTTCAAGTGGGTCTTTGTTTGAAAATAAGTCACGATCTAAAAATAGCACAGAGGGTGTGTTATGAAGAATGCTCTCAATTTTCGGAAGAACGGACGTTTGGAGCTAGACAGTCGGGGTCGAAAACTGCTAGTGACAAGAGTTGGTTCGATTTCGAACGCCCAGTGAGGGTGGCTTTTTGCCACCCCCGATAATGGGAGTTAATTTTTAGGGATAAGTGGGTGTTTGATTATTCAACTAAAATAAGTAATTAAATATATATTTGGGGCACTCTATCTTTTTAATAATAATAATAAAGAAAATTGTTTTTAATTTTGATGATACTTAAATAGGGATAAGTGGGTGTTCAGTTGTTTTAGGTATTTTTCTATCTTCAAAAATAATGATAATTATAATAGTGTCGTTGTATCCGATGGACAAAAACAACTGGAATTTTATGTTGGTGAGTTTATTTATTTATTTATTCAGAAATAAGGGATACAAACAGAATGAAGATTCCAAAAACAGTATCCACATAATACTTTTACCTACGACCATACCATACAGGTGTATCTACATACATAATGTAACCAATATTAATAACTATAATTATAGAAATGAAAAGAATTAATTACCTACTGTGATGATAAGTATACAATATCAATGTTTTTGATATTTCCAGAAATTAATATAATTACTATACTAACAAGTACTATCTAAATTTGTAAGCTCTCAATAATATTGATAATAGAAAAAATTACAATGTAAGTTATGGGCATAATCCTAATTGAACAGTACTAAGAACTTGGTTTTCAAATATTTTTTGAAAGAAACTAGGCTCATATTTTCTGTATCTGTGTCTAACACACACACACAGAGCAAGTTAAATAAAAGCTTTATAGTTATTTATGCAACAAGTGCAAAAAGTGAATGTTTATTGCGCTCGACGTGAAATTGTCCGACGAGGCCGTTAGGCCGAGTTGGACAACACGTCGAGTGCAATAAACAATTTTTGCACGAGTTGCATACAACATTTTTTCTACGTTCATGCAAAAAGCAAAAAATGATTTATTGAGGTGCGGCACTAGGTGTAGGAAAATAAAAAGCGCAACTTGAATACTTTATTATTAATATCGATTTGCATTGAAACAGGAACTAATACGTTACGAACAATTTAACTCAAACTTTATTTTTACCCTCAATGTTGAAAGTGAATGAACAATTGGTGCAATTTTCAATATGAATATTTCGTAGTGAAGTACCTATTGCCAATCTCACAGAATATCTGCTAAATATGTAGTAGGTTTAAACGTTTATGTTTGTCATGATGACAGCACGTTGAAGTAGAATGACAGATGAGTGCAATAAGTTCTTTATTGCACTAGTGCAAAAAAGAACTTCTTTTTCCACTGAATATAGTTCAATAAAGTTTTGCTTTTTGCATGAATATAGAAAAAATTAATTAATAATCACGTTTGATTATTTTTCAAGATCTTTCGTTGGAATTTCAACTTTTGTTCCACTGCGGACTTCATTTACTATCTTGTAGTACTTTTTGAAAAAAATACCTGTACCTCGTACGCAAAAAACTGCAGAAAAATTAGTTTTTTACGTTTTTTGTGCATTTATCAATGTTGCGTCACGAAAATTTGTCAGTGAACCTCAAATTCGGATTCAGCACCCCCTAGACACATGTAGAATGGAAGTAATCAAAACTAACTCATAATCAGATTGAAATTAATTTATTTTTGTTGTCAGAATTACATTTATTTTATCACCATATTTTTGAATTGGTACCGATAATAACGCAAATATACTTTTTCAATGTTGCGTCACGAAAATTTGTCAGTGAACCTCAAATTCGGATTCAGCACCCCCTAGACACATGTAGAATGGAAGTAATCAAAACTAACTCATAATCAGATTGAAATTAATTTATTTTTGTTGTCAGAATTACATTTATTTTATCACCATATTTTTGAATTGGTACCGATAATAACGCAAATACACTTTTTCAATGTTGCGTCACGAAAATTTGTCAGTGAACCTCAAATTCGGATTCAGCACCCCCTAGACACATGTAGAATGGAAGTAATCAAAACTAACTCATAATCAGATTGAAATTAATTTATTTTTGTTGTCAGAATTACATTTATTTTATTACCATATTTTTAAATTGGTACCGATAATAACACAAATACACTTTTTCGTACTTCCGGGCCTAAAGTGACAACTTCACTCCCTTGTGACAGGTACTAAAGTGTCACATTTAATCCCTCCGGGATTAAATATTGACGAAACTCCCGGAACGATTAAATCACAAACAAACGAATTTAAGGGATATTTTATTGAAAAATATAATTAATTAGAATGGTAATTAACGTTAATATTCAAATTAATATTGTGACAGTTCGTCATATTGACCAGTCTTTCCTGGGTTAATGCAGCAGGTAACTGACGAGTAACAGATAGGTCCTTTTCATATTGAACTGGTGTTTGTTTCGAAGATCCTGCGGAAACAGGAAGCGAGAATGAGGACTGTGGCATAACTATAGTGGACGAATCGGCGACTTGACCAAATATTTTATCTGAAATTTTTTGTTTATTTTTAATAGACGATTCAATATATCCCTCGGCCACGTTGGAGGATTTCCATCCTCCATGTCTCTTCAGCACGTCTATTGTTGCTCCCGAATCAGCTAACAAAGACGCAGATGTGCGTCTAAAACAATGTCCCGTATAAGACGTCGCATTTTCTAATTTCAAGAAAGCTGCTATTTGCCGTGGAAATGTACCAAACATGTTTTTTCCTACTACTCGCGTAGTACATTCTTTGTTGATGTATTGAACAAAAAATTTTGAATGAGTTGTCCCTGTCTTTCGCAATGCCACATATTTCCGAAATATCGCCACAAAACTGATGGCACTGTTTTCTGAATTTTTGATCACAAAATTTCGGTCAATTTTATTTTTGGTGTTTCTAATCGCAATTAGGAAGGAATCGCCCAAATCTCTCACATCGTCGATTTCTAAATCAACCAACTCTTTTCCACGACAAGCTCCCGCAACGCCCAAAATAAGTGCAACCTACAAAAAAATTGATTTCTTAAAATTTCTGAATATAAACAAATTTCCAAATTTACCTTAAGCATTAAATATTTATCATCCGGAGCCTCCCGTAAGAACTGATCTACCTGCTCAGACGTGAGAATTCTTGACTTCTTTGGCTTAAATCCCTCATTTCTTCTCTTCAAAAAAGCTAATAATTTTGGAAATTTACTTATATCAATATCTTCTCTAATGTTAATAACCGATTTCAGCATTGAGTAATGTGCCCAGAGAGTTGAGGCACAAACCGCTTTTGATTTATCATCGAAGTAGACTAACAGCGCATTTTCAGTAGGTTGTCTCACATTTTTTAAGCGGCACCACTTTTTAAAAGCATCGTACTGCTGCTCGTATAGTTTTCTAGATTTCGGTGGTAACAATTCTTCACCTACTTCGGCTGCTCTTTTATCAATATCAGATACACCTTCTTCACTCATGATACCAATAATTATCAATAACAATGTTTCTTTACAATGACACTAGTAATGACAATGTTTCTAAATTATAACTGTCACAACGCAATGTTACTATGGTAACTTATTTTAAAGACAGTTTATTAAATGAGTTGAAGAGAGAAAAAACTGATTGAAATTATTGAAATAATTAATAAAATCATACCGGAAGTACGAAAAGTATCGTATATACCTTGCGACTGAAGTACATTTAATCCTTCAGGTAAATTATGGCCCTCCCTGCGGTCGGGCCATAAACTTTACCTTCAGGATTAAATGTACTACTTCAGTCCCGCGGTATATAATGTACTATTTCAATGTTGCGTCACGAAAATTTGTCAGTGAACCTCAAATTCGGATTCAGCACCCCCTAGACACATGTAGAATGGAAGTAATCAAAACTAACTCATAATCAGATTGAAATTAATTTATTTTTGTTGTCAGAATTACATTTATTTTATCACCATATTTTTGAATTGGTACCGATAATAACGCAAATACACTTTTTCAATGTTGCGTCACGAAAATTTGTCAGTGAACCTCAAATTCGGATTCAGCACCCCCTAGACACATGTAGAATGGAAGTAATCAAAACTAACTCATAATCAGATTGAAATTAATTTATTTTTGTTGTCAGAATTACATTTATTTTATTACCATATTTTTGAATTGGTACCGATAATAACACAAATACACTTTTTCAATGTTGCGTCACGAAAATTTGTCAGTGAACCTCAAATTCGGATTCAGCACGCAAATACACTGTCAAATATACAAAATTTCAAAAAAAAATTCCACTTCGCCGAAAATCTTAAACGGTCACTTAGTCCTGACCCTTCTGACAGATGTATTGGTGTGTTCAGCGAAATCAGTAGTTTAATAGTAGGTCTTGAACTGTTTATCTTATCTTCTAAAATGATTATACCCGCCAATTCATACTGTTGATAGTACATGAATTAATGTTTTTAATTGCTGGATTTGGTAAAGTCAATGAAATATTACTAGTTTTTACTCACCTATTGCTATTGCCAGAATTTGGGGCCATTTCTTTGAAGAACTTTCCTCACAATCTTCCCGGTAACTTTCATTCACTTCAAGGCTATGAACCTCCATATTTTTTATTTAAGTTTCACTGGCTGGTAGATGTTTTCTCAGAATCCAGAGCGAGTTACTGCAATTGCAGTTTTGGAATGATTTATTAATAGGTATGTCTTATTTGTTGTCATATGCGATTACATTATTCATATCTCATTTCAAACATTGTTAAATCTTTTGTCTTTCTGCTTTGAAAATTATTCATCAAGTGACAAAACAATGTGGGATTTTGCACTTGATTCCAATATACTAAAAAGATAAAATGAAAATGATAATATTAGTTTATTAACCATTTTGTGTACAGTGTGCACATAATATGGTAAGTCATATGAAACAATGTGTATCAATTTACCACGATTATACAGTGTCTTTCAAAAGTCTGGGAACGGTCTCGTATTTCAGAAACGGCCAAGAGAAAATCTATGAAAATTTCTACAGTGTGGTTTTTGATGATGCCTGATTCAATGGTTATATTGACAATGTTGCCAAATCCATAATTTTTCAGATATTGAGGTTAACTCAATTTTTTCAAATGGAACACCCTATTTAATTTCATTGCAATCTATTCAGCGCCCCATCATTATTTATGGTTCCAAATATCAGATTTTTAATTATTGTAGTTTTTGAAATATGACAACAATGCTTTTTCGTTCAAAAGTCTGGGAACGTTCCAATGTTTTCAATACGGCTCAAAAAAAATTCATGGCAATTCATACAAGATGGTTTTTGATGATGCCCGATTCAATGGCGATATTTTGGCAATGTTGCCAAATTAACAGTTTTTCAGATATTGAAGGTAAATCAACTTTTTCAAATGGATCGCCCTATTTATTTTCATTGCAATCAATTCAGCGCCCTTTCATTACTTATGTCTCCAAATATCACATTTTGAATCATTGTGGTTTTTGAAATATGACAACATGGCTTTTTCGTTCAAGAGTCTGGGAACGTTCCAATATTTTCAATACGTCTCAAGAAAAATTTATGAAATCTTATTCAAGATGGTTTTTCATGATGCCCAATTCAATGGTGATATTTTGGAAATGTTGCCAAATTAACAGTTTTCACAGATATTTGGAGTAATTAATTTTTTTTTTTTCATGGAATACCCTATTTATATTCATTGCAATCAATTTAGCGCCCCCTCATTACTTATGTCTCCAAATGTTAAATGTTGATTTAGTGTGGTTTTTGAAATATGAGAATATGGTTCGTTGAAATATCTGCGAACGATCCAATATCTCCAAAAGGGCTCGAGAAAATATTACGAAATTTTATACAAGATGGTTTTTGATAAATAAACTTTTGAATAATTGAATTCTTTTCCAATAAAGTATTGAATTAAATGAAATATCAGAAACTGAAAACTATCTGACCAAGTGCTCAAAATGTTTACTATCATTTGCTAAACAATATCCCAAGCGGTCATAAAATTCCATCAAGGTATTTTCTAGCATTTGAGGCGTTGAAGAGCTTCCTGACATATTTTATTTTTCAAGATTTTCACAAATGCTGGTTGTTCCATAGCCCTATTGAAAATATTGGAATGTTCCCAGACTTTTGAACGAAAAAGCCATGTAACCATATTTCAAAACCACATTAATTTAAAATCTGATATTTGGAGACACAAGTAGTGAAGAGGCGCTGAATTGATTGCAATGAAGATAAATAGGGTTTTCCATTTGAAAAAATTTAGTTACCCTCAATATGTGAAAAACTATTGATTTGGCAACATTGTCAATATCACCATTGAATCGGGCATCATCAGAAACCATCTTGTTTAGAATTTCATGTATTTTTCTTGAGCCGTATTGAAAATATTGGAACGTTCCCATACTTTTGAACGAAAAAGCCATGTTGTCATATTTCAAAAACCACAATAATTCTAAATCTAATATTTGGAGACACAAGTGATGAGGAGGCGCTGAATTGATTGCAATGAAAATAAACAGGGTTTTCCTTTTGAAAAAATTTATTTACCCTCAATATCTGAAAAACCGTTGATTTGGCAACATTGCCAATATCACCATTGAATGGGAATCATAAAAAATGACTTATAAAATTTTTATCTTCCTGGAGGTATTTATAATCTGCTTGGGAGAATGACGAAACGAGAGATGGTCGATATTTATCAAGATCAGAACATAAGTAAATCGACAATATATCGTACAATCAAAGATTGCGAAGAAGGAATACCATGTATAAACTTGCCAAAAAACGGTCGGCCGCGGGTTTTGACCCAATTAAGAGAGGAGAGATTCATTCAAGAAACTAAACACAGAATTGGGATCTCACAGCGAAAACTGGACAGAAGATTCCATATTGGAATGACTACGGTGTTTAAGACGATGTGAGATTCAAGAACAAAAAGAAGTTTGAGGACAAAATTTTGGTATGGTGTGCCATTTCTGATGTTGGTTTCATTTCACAGCTCTACATTGGCGTTGTTCGTGGTGATGCCTTAAATGCAGAGCGATATATTGACATATGTCTTTCTAAATTGCTTCAGTTTTTGAATACAAATCATGCGAATGACGAAATTATATTTTGGCCAGATCTTGCTTCATGCCATTATGTGACAATCAGAAGGGATTGGTATGGAGCCAACAGCATCAACTTGTACCGAAAGGGAACAATCCCCCAACCTACCTCAGGCACGCCCAATTGAAGACTTCTGGGCAATATTGAGTCGGAAAGTGTACAATAATGGATGGGAATCACAAAATCAGGAACATCTCCGACTTGTATATCGGGAAAAATTAGAGAAATCAACGCTGATGGGGTCGTCCAAAGAATGATGCAAAGCGTCAGGGGAAAACTTAGGCAGATCGAAGATAACGGTCCCTTGTCGATAATTTGAACTTTAGGTAGTGATAAGAGATATTGTAAGATTATAAAAATATATTTATAAGAGTTGTCAGCACCTGATTTTTTCCCAAAACTTTCGGGCTATACGTTATGTCTGTCACCAGTCAAAACATCGTCAGTTTGATTTGCAACAGTGATCGTATTTTGACGTCTTTCGTAAATCTGTACTGTTCAATATGCCAGCGTTTACCCCTAGCGAATATTACGATATGATTGTTAAATATGGTGCAGTGAATGAAAATGCCAGGGCTTGTTTTCGAGAATATGCGAGAAAATTTCCAAATAGACGCCATCCAAACAATTTTGGGTGCAGTGCAAAGACTTCGTCTTACGTTTAGTGAATCGTGCTGTTGTTGATAAAACAGTTCTGCAACTCCTCGACGAATATCCATCAACAAGCACCCGTGTGATACGTCGGAGAATTGGTTTAGTAAACTATGGTATGACGTCAGGAGTTTTGTGATGGCTTTTTGAGTGCACCAGACAAGATCCTCATTTTCCCAGAAATATTTTATGGATTGATGAGCAGGGACGGGATCTTCAATTCCCACAATAGTCATGTTTGGGCTCAGAAAAATCCGCATGTCTTTCGCCCCATTTCGGTCACAGTATCGATTTTCCAAAAACCTTTGGGCATGCCTCTACAACAATGAGTTGATAGCGCCCTATCGTTTACCAGCGGGGCTAACTGGCCTTTTTTGAGGGATCAACTCTTTGATGATATACCTTTGGCAAGGTTAAGACGAGTGTGGTTCTTGCACGATTTTAGTCATGTGATGCCGTCATGTGACACCGGATGCTCACGCCGTTGATATGTCGGGTGGATACATTTATTGGTCCCCAAGAAGCCCAAATATTACCCCTATGGACTTTTTTTGGGAGGTTACATGAAAAGTTTGGTGTATGCTAACCCCATTGACTCGCTACAAGACCCAGAGCAAGCCCTCGTGCTCATAGGGACGTATGTGATCATGTACACGACAACTTCATTCTTCGCTTGGAATTATGTATTGACGGTAACGTGGCAACATTCGAACATTTGCCTTAACATGATAACATGTAATCTGTTGGGTTTCGTGATTTGCAAAAATGTTCCATTTATTTTCCAGCTCTGCTGTCAGTTCCAAGTCTGATGAAGGGCGTTAACTTCTTTCAGGATAATATTATTATAAACCGGTGTGAAGTTAGGCTAACTTAGTTAGCAACCAATTTGCCAGTGACGGCGGGTGTGAAATTAAATTCGGCTTTTGATCCGAATAAACTTCAATTTCTGTATATAGACTACTGAAAAGCCCGAGAATGATATACCGAGAGATGGTTGAATTGCAGGCCGTCTAAGGGGCAGCTTATACTTCGCTCGGTGTATCATTCTCCGGCTTTTCAGTAGTCTATATACATAAAATGAACTTGGCTAAACATTTTCAAGGGATCTTTCAGAATGATTTTCCAAAAATCGACAAGTAAAAACTGTCCCTTAGACGTCCTGCAAATCAACCATCTCTTGGTATATCATTCTCGGGCTTCTCAGTAGTCTATATACAGAACATGAACTTGGCTAAACATTTCTGAGGGATGTTTCAGAATGATTTTCCAAAAATCGACAAGTACAAAAAATAAATGAAGAATAAAGTAAAAAAAAATTGTTACTAACAAAATATCAAAAATGATGTTGGTGTCAAAAATGATTTCACATTTGATCAATTTCAACACGTTTTTTGGTTGCAAATTACTGATTGATTATTAAAAGTGTCAGATACAAAAGTCTTCGATTTTTTTATTAAGTAGGGAAAGGGGGGCACATTCATCATGTTTGAATTCAAACAAGTACAAACTGCCCCTTAGACAGTCTGCAAACCAACCATCTCTTAGTATATCATTCTAGGGCTTCACAGTAGTCTTTATACAGAAAATAAACTTGGCTAAACATTTCTGAGGGATGTCAGAATGATTTACCAAAAATCGACAGGTACAAACTACCCCTTAGACGGCCTGCAAATCAACCATCTCTTGTTATATCATTTTGGGACTCTTTAGTAGTCTATATACAGAAAATGAACTTGGCCAAACATTTCTGGGGGATGTTTCAAAACGATTTTCCAAAAATCGACAGATACAAATTGCCCCTTAGACGGTCTGCAAACCAACCATCTCTTAGTATATCATTCTAGGGCTTCACAGTAGTCTTTATACAGAAAATAAACTTGGCTAAACATTTCTGAGGGATGCGTCAGAATGATTTACCAAAAATCGACAGGAACAAACTGCCCCTTAGACGGCCTGCAAATCAACCATCTCTTGGTATATCATTCTAGGGCTTCTCAGTAGTCTATATACAGAAAATGAACTTGGCTAAACATTTTTGAGGGTTGTTTTAGAATGATTTTCCAAAAATCGACGAGTACAAACAGCCCCTTAGACGGCCTGCAAATCAACCATCTCTCGGTATATCATTCTCGGGCTTTTCAGTAGTCTATGTACAGAAATTGAAGTTTATTCGGATCAAAACCGAATTTAATTTCACTCCCAGAGCCACTGGCAAATTGGCTGCTAGATAAAAACGGCTGCTAGAAAGTGGCGGCTAACTTCACACCGGTTTATTAAAATGGTAATCGAATGAGAAAGTGTTGTTGTTTCGAGTGAAAGGAATGAAACTACATTTATCTAAACTCAAACGTAGTTTGTTGATTAGGTAGAAGTTAACAAATCTGTTCAAATAATTTTGGATCAGAAAACAGTTAGTTACGCTTTTTACATGAGAGAATATTTTGAGATCGTCTGCGTATAATATAAATTTACATAAATGAAAGCAGGACTTTATGATTTTTAGATATATAGTGAAGAGAACGGGCCCCGAATGTGAACCCTGGTGTACACCCGAGATATATAGACTCGATAGTGGTTCAGTATTACTGAAAACTGATACAATAATTGAAAAAATGTATGTACCTACTTTTTCCGGAATACTAGAATCGCGCAACGCGGGAATGTCTCCCAGAGCCACTGGCAAATTGGCTGCTAGATAAAAACGGCTGCTAGAAAGTGGCGGCTAACTTCACACCGGTTTATTAAAATGGTAATCGAATGAGAAAGTGTTGTTGTTTCGAGTGAAAGGAATGAAACTACATTTATCTAAACTCAAACGTAGTTTGTTGATTAGGTAGAAGTTAACAAATCTGTTCAAATAATTTTGGATCAGAAAACAGTTAGTTACGCTTTTTACATGAGAGAATATTTTGAGATCGTCTGCGTATAATATAAATTTACATAAATGAAAGCAGGACTTTATGATTTTTAGATATATAGTGAAGAGAACGGGCCCCGAATGTGAACCCTGGTGTACACCCGAGATATATAGACTCGATAGTGGTTCAGTATTACTGAAAACTGATACAATAATTGAAAAAATGTATGTACCTACTTTTTCCGGAATACTAGAATCGCGCAACGCGGGAATGTCCTTGAGAAATACCAAAATCACGAAATGTCCACGTTAAGTCCACGTTAAGTCCACGTTAAGTCCACGTTAAGTCATCTGATTGAAAAACTACCCCAGAGAACTAGTGGCCCAAAAATCTGTGATATCCAAATGATAAAGTGTTTATATGAGAACGCACATTTTTAAGTCACAAACAAATAACGTTCAATGCCAGTATTTTGTCGATACAAACTGGGTGATTATAGATAAGAAAAAAGTTTAAGAATAATCCACTAATCACAAAATGGTCGGTTTTATAAAATAGGCGTACCTTTACCTTCAAATAAACTCGAAGCAAGACACGCAGTGATGAAGTGGTGCATGATTTTGTCAGAAAATTCTAGATTTTTCGCTATTACAGCTACTTTCTCATTAAAGACTCACATAGTCTTCTCCGTATGACAAACAGACCCAATAGTGCACTAATTTTGTGCCTCAATGTTGTTTTTTACTGCAATTATAAATAAAAGTATTATCAACTCCTCAAACAGATATTACGGTTTTATCTGTTGGGTTATAGACAGAGTGAATAGGCAAAATGTGGTGAATTGTGTAAGGAGAAAAATATGAAACTCTTCATCTATGCAGCATACGACGTTTTAATCTAGTTTTGTAAACATTTACGATACTTAAAATAATTCACAAAGTGCGTATTTGGGTTTGTATGGCTTTGGCACTGACCCCAAATTCAGGCAATTCGTGCTGAAAATGACTGCTGCACTTATAGACCGGCCGGTAACGCCACATTTCTTGAAACGTTTTATTAACGTATGCTTTTTTTAAATTATGATTATTATAGGTTTATAAATGTTCTCACCAAATATCTAAGACTGCTCGCATGCAGCGGCGGCACCAACCAATTTTGAATTTGCAAAAAAATTGATATCTCTGAACGATTTTTTAATGTGAGCAAAGTGGTTTTTCCGACAGTTTGAACCTAAAAACCCACGAAAATTAAAAAGTATACTCTTCTCTCGTGTAGAAGACCCCGAAATCATCAACTGAACATGTAAAAAAGGTGGTATCTCAAAACGATTTTTTAACGTATATATGCTTTTTCACAGGAAGACATTTGGTGTTATATGGATCACGAATTTCAAAAAGCATACAATCGCGGCGTGCACATGCGTTGCAATTGTTTTGTTAATATGCAAATTTTTTGTTATAACTCGAAACAATTATTTAATGTATGCAATTGAACTATGTGAAAGATATTGTGTAAATGGGCCACTAAAACAAAAAGCATACATTGCGGAAGTGTATAACATGGTTGCATACGCTGAGAAAGTTGCAAAATAATTTATGCAATTTGAAAAATTATTTAACGTATGCTTTTTGAAATAGTGATTAATGACGTGATAATAATGAAGAATATTCATTTGCATACAATTCTGGTATGTACATCAATGGAAAGAATAGTAATAATATTGCAAAAAAATTCTAGTAATGTTAAACAATTTTTTAATGTATGCTTTTTCACAGGCTCATTTTTTATGATATATGGATCACGAAAATTAAAAAGCATACTCTTCTCTCGTGCAGAAGGCCCCGAAATTATCAACTGAATATGTAAAAAAAGGTGGTATCTCGAGGCAATTTTTTAACGTATGCTTTTTCACAGGCTAATTTTTTGTGTTATATGGATCACAAAAATGAAAAAGCATACTCATCTCTCGTGTAGAAGGCCCCGAAATTAACAACTGAACATGTAAAAACAAGGTAGTATCTAAGAACGATTATTTAACGTATTCATTTTCACAGGATGATTTTTGGTGTTATATGGATCACGGAAATTAAAAAGCATACAGAAAGCCCTGAAGTTATACCGTGTGACACAGATTCATGGTACACCCTCTTTTTCTCCTTTGTTTCTCTGGCTATATTTCTGAACTTCACAACATTGAATATGCTCACTAGACGTCACTTTTTGGCATATTTGAAAAACAAATTCAACTTTCGGTTTTTCCAGAAATGACATCAACTTTCGACTTTCAAATGGGATACCATGTATATTATTACATGATCGGTTAGGGATGATCATGAGGAATCCACCGATACCAGGTTTGATGGTGTCATCTCTAATGACTACGGAGATATCGCCATTTATTTTATCCATAAGCTCAATGAGTGGGGGAGAGAGAGAGTTGGATAGACCCGCCAGAAAAAGTTTATCTCTCCTACTCATTGAGCTTATGGATAAAATAAACAAACAAATTAAACAACAAATAAAAACAAGAAACCTGGCCAAAGCCAAGTGTATTGCTCATTTTTATAACCCTGTATGAAACACTAATTATTTTAATTGATAAGAAGGGTAATAAGTATTTTTACAATGAATAATAATTTATTGTACTCAGTACAATCGCTTGAAAAAGATAATGTGTATCGAAACATGACGCGAAGACAATAAAATTGTGGAAATACAATCGTGTTTACCTTAGTGTCATACGCTATAGAAAATAGTCACTCCCCAAATTATATTCAGTTGTTTTCTCGAAAACATCACGTGATCTTTTGATTGTCTACGAAATACCCACACCAAAACTATGTCAGTTTTCGCGAAAATAATTCGTGAAACCAAAAGTTCCAAATATTCATTTATTCGATTAATTTCATCTGTTGTATTGAAAATAGCGACTTGGCTGCAAAAAAAAGTTAAAAATGGAAAATAGAATGTTGCATGATGGTTATAAGACCTGTGAGTAATCATATGTTTTTTCAATACACATATATAATCTAAATAATAACAGAATATGATTTAAAAATTTACATACAAAAATACATATAGGTAATTATATAAACATAATCGAATCATCAGTCTTAAATTTCACTCAAATGCTGAATGACTTTTCAATATTTTCAGTGTTCTCAATTGTCCGCATTTTTATACATTTTGCAAAGGATTTTTACATAATTTTTACAATTTCATCGGGATCAAATTAAATACTCTACACCCTATATTAATAGCATGATGCTGCAATAAAGTGTGAGAAAATTTTTGTGACTTTAGATTTTTGTTAGATTTTGATCTTGTATTATGGTGATGGTTAATTGGTTGTAAAGACGAATTATAATTTTTGAGATAAGTACAAGATTTTTTATAAAACAAGGCTCTAACTGTCAAAATTTTGTATTTGTGAAATAACAATTTTGATGGGAATTTAAATGGTCTGTTAAACATAATTTTAAGTACATATTTCTGAAGACTAATTATTGATTGCATTTGGCCTATGGTGCTATGATTTAAAAGTCTATCGGGGAGCAAATTTGAGTATAACTATCTCCGATTCTAACTGGACGAAAATTCTCAAACAAATTTAGCTGATGTAGCCACTGTCGAGAAATATCATACCAAATTTTCATTGTATTTGTAAGAAAACTGCTCTAGCGTTCCATATACCTTAAATCGGCGCACCTAGAAAGATTTGCCCTTAAATTGTTTATAAAGCGATTGTGCAAAAACTACACATCGGACAGAAAACATCTTGCGCACAGTTGAACCACATTTTATTATCTATCAGTTTCCGCAATATTGTTTGTCCACCTTCAGATTTATAAAAAATATGAATTTTTTAAAAATGGTTTCTTTTTCGAGGTTTTCCCGGATTTTCTCAGTGAAAAAATGCACGAATCTGGTCGTATAAAAAGCTCATTTTGACTGTAAAACGATTCTTCCAATATCTTTTGAGATCTTCGCAAAAAAATAAAAAAGTTGTAATTTTTTTCACTACTGTTTGTTTAATAAATTCCACAAAGCGATTTTGCTGGGGCGAAAACCGGGGTTTTCATTTACGACTATCTTATAAAAAGTAGTATAGACCGATTGCGTCTTTTATTTTGTGTGAAAATAGCCTCTTATTTTTATCTACAGCCTGGCCTATTTGGGTTTGTATGGCTTTGGCACTGACCCCAAATTCAGGCCGTTCGCGCTAATAATGACTTTTTTGATACATTGGATATGAATACTTGGATAGTCATGAAATGATGTCAGAGTCAACTATTAACCACATATTTGAGACATAGTGTAGGTGAACGATTTGATAGCTCTTAAACTCACGTGTTCCTGAGAAGTAATCGAGTTTTGTGGCCACTCGAGTACACACTGAATAACCAGACAACCAATGGCATACCAGCTGTGAGAAATCCAACTACTCCTTGCGGCCGCACTGAATAAATATGTTCCTTGTCCTTGAAAATATTAGTCCCCAAAATCTATCATCGCAAAAATTCAACGTTTCCTATATGCTCGATTTAGTGTTCCTTTACTTTTTTATGGACTTAACATCGGGAAAATCCGAGTGGAAGACTTTTTTAGTAGGGTGTGATCCCTATAAGGGCTGATGTCTTAGGAAAATGAATGAATGCCACCAAATGGCGTTAACGGCTTGTAAATAAATAAAGTTATAAACAATTCTCACCAAAAAATAAATGAAGAATAAAGTAAAAAAAATTGTTACTAACAAAATATCAAAAATGATGTTGGTGTCAAAAATGATTTCGGTATAATCCATTCTTTCACATTTGATCAATTTCAACACGTTTTTTGGTTGCAAATTACTGATTGATTATTAAAAGTGTCAGATACAAAAGTCTTCGATTTTTTTATTAAGTAGGGAAAGGAGGGCACATTCATCATGTTTGAATTCAAACTCGCATATTTTGGTCATTTATAATTGCTAGCGACATATTATGCCACAGTTATAAAAAATGCACTTTATTACATAAAATATCGTGAAAAATGTGAGCAGAAACCAACTATAACAGATAATACATTCATTTGAAGAAAAAGTGTCAAAAAGATGACAGTGGCAGATTCGACAATAGAAAGTGTGAATAAATAAAATGTTTTGATATGTTAGAAAATCTTATATTGATAAAATTTTTCACTTACAAATTTGATTCGTTATTTTAGTTAACATCAAATGCATTTAAATTGATAGCTGTTTTAGCTAAATTTGGTTCCGGCAACTTCAAAACGATATCATCACGTTCGACAATTGCTATATCATCAACCGGTGGATAAAAAAATTTATTGAATGTATTTTTACGACGTAAAATTTTTACCTCATATTCAGTTGATTTTGCAGATATTACCCTGGATATATAATAGATGACTTAACTTTAGTGCAAAATTTTACCAATAAATAATCATTTTCATATATTATATCATCGTCGCGCAATAAAATCGGAGAAGTTTCTTCTCCGCCCACGTCCGAAACGTCGTCTGATTCCAAAACCTCTGTATGATTTGAATCAGAACTACTCTCGCTGATTTTTCGTTTACGCTGGAGTTTATTTTATTCGTTTTGGTTTGGAAAAACTTGCTTTATCACTTTCTGTACGTTCTTCTCTTCTTTCTTTCTCTTTTTCGTTCGTTTTTCATTCTCCAGCTATTCTAACCGATCCTTTTCCGGAGTATCGGTGTAAATCCGGGATTTTCATTTTCTATTTTCACCGTTTTTCTTTTTCTTAATACAAGGTCTAGGAAGAGGTCGTACTAAATCTGGGGTGGGAATAAATTCACCAGTTTTTTTTACTCGCCCTTAAATTATAAAAACATGAAACATAATTAAAAACACTTTTTGAGAATGTCTGAATAAATTAATTAGTTACATAAAGCTGTTTTTTCTGGTGTGATAGGAATTGAAATAACATCATCTACCGTTGAACTTGATGGTATGGCATGGTCTTTTGGTAAAGCCGAAGTGGAGGGTATATCTAAAAAAGAGAAAACTTTAACGTCCACTAAACCATCAATTGGTATTTATACATTTACCCAAAGATACTAATGTTGGCATGACAGATGAAGTGGCTGGAGCAACTTTTTGAGATGTTAGCGTGACAGATGAAGTGGCTGGAGGAACTTCTTGAAACGTGTCAGAGACAGGCTTTTCTATTGTATTGGTGCCACTTACATAGCATAGCAACTAAATCTTTGTCTGTAAATGCCAGTCTGTTTAATGGCCAAATTCCTGGTTTTTCGAAAGCTTTCACAATGTTTTTTGAGTAAATGCCGATTGAAAAGCAATTTTTGATAATTCGGCAATTTCCCTAATTGTAATAACTTTCCCAGGATGCGATGTCAGCCAATCACTGAACGCAATAGAACAATAGGTCTGGAATGGTCCAAAAACTCCAACAATGGTTGGAGTTTATGGGACGTATGTGGCGGAAAAGACAAAACAACAATACCATTATCACGACAATAATTGACTGCTGTTACAGATATATGTGATCCATGAGGAGTAATATTTTTCTCTCTTTGGAACAGTTGGTGTGCTGCTTTATGTGTTCCAGGACTTTTGGAAACAATTCAGTTGTCATCCAGCCATTGTGATTGCCCAGTGCAATGCTAGAAGTTGGAGCATTGATTAGATCTGGATTACGAATCCTAGGATAAAGATATACAGGAGGTAATGCATGACCAATAGCATTTATCACAGGCACAAAGGTTGTTAGTTGACCCCTTTCAGCAGATGCAGCTACACCAACTTGTTTTTTTCCTTTACCTGAAACTATCTTCTGTGGGTTTAAGACAGTTGCTATCCCTGTTTCATCAAGATTGAAAATTTGTTCTGCTTTTGATTTTTGAAGGATACATAATTATCAAAAAATTCTGAAACGGATGTTTTATTAAATCCTGTGGCCCTCGCTAAACTTGTATTCTCTGTCTTCCTTAAAGAAATTTCTGTCTTATGTCTATTCATAAAGGATTTGATCCAGTCCAGACCAGCAGTTTTATTTTGTTGCCATTGAACAGGCTTTTTGCAGTCGGGGATAATACAAGCATATTCGTATGCCAGCACTCTAATTTTTTTATATGTGAGACTGTAATTCATATCCGAACACGTTTTAATGTATTTAACCAATTCTTCTTTCTGTTTGGTTGTAAATACTTGTGCAACACTATACTTGGAAGAATATATAACTTCCTCATGATTGTCGCTCTCATTGTCAGAGTCATCTTTATAATGCTTTGTCAATTGTTCAGCTGAATATTTGTCACGTATTTTTTTTATTCTAGAAAGCAATGTTCCACGTTTGATATCGAAACATCTCGAAGCTTCTCTCTGAGACATTCTTTTTGACAAAACCTCCTGAATAGCGTTTTTCGTATTACTTTCACTTATATCTGCTCTGTTTGATTTTATCGCACCATTGTTTCAATAATATAATAGTTTTCCACGCGGTTTAGGATGGGGCAGATTCGACCATTGGCTGAAAGTGCCCCTTGTTTAGGTGGCCGAATCTGCCCCATGGCACATTTTCATAAATATTCGTATATCCTGTTAACATTCTTGACTTTGAGGTTATGCCGATTCGGCATACAACTTTCAAAGTATAACAAAAAGACGCAATCCTCACAAATGAGTTAAATCTTGCTTCAAACTTTGTTGGTATTGCAAAAAGTCATTTGTATAAAAACTTACCTTGCAGTGCACTATTTAACAATAAAATATTTAATATGCTCCGGACAACTTCTAGCTTTACAAAATTTTACTGACAGTGTTTACCACCTTATAAGTAATACAATATATATTTGACAATCGGTAAATTCAAATGCAGTGCCGGTTAGGTCGACTGGTTGAAAGTGCCCCATGGTCGATTGTGCCCCCCTTTCCCCTATCTACAACTTTTCCATCAAACATTTTCCGCGAAGAGGTCATGTTTCGCCGCAAATCGCAAAAAACCGTTTTCAACCCCTAAACTGCAACCCCATTTCATCATTTTAAGCGTTTTCGTGAATACATTTTTTTTCAAAGTTCGACCCCTACAAAATTCTTCATCTAGTCCTTGCCTGTTACTTCTAATTTTAGGCGTTTAAAATTCGTTTTGGCACCAGCCCAATCGGAGCCGCCCTCTTTCCGAGTAGTTCAAAGAGATTGGAGAAAAATAAATATTTCGCTGCAAAAAAACGTCTGATTCATAACATAAAAAGGTATATTTTCACTGGATTTTGCGACAAACACACAATTTTTACACAAAAAAAAATTAAAACGGGTATTCCGATTTTCCTGGAAAATTTGAGGTTATGTGGAAAAATCTTAAATACAAAAGTTGTAGATTTCTATATTGTCAACAACATTATTATTCAACTTTCTTTTGTAGATCAATTTCAATCAAAATTCACCTCTTTTCGCCCTTCTATCATAATCAAATCCCCATTTATTTCCTTGTTTATCATTTGTACATATTAAGGGAACATGAAATTAATATTCTCAAAAGGTTTCAACTGTTAATTTCAATGTTATTAATGAATAAAAATGAGTTGAGAACAAAAATTGTAAAAATATTTGAAATTCTGTTTTTAAATTTTTTTGGCGTTTTTTGGAAAAAATTCCATAGTAGTGCTATTCTTTTATTACACAATCTAAAAGTAGACGCTTCAAGGAAAAAACTGGCTGCTTGAAAAGACTAATTTTAGTGGTGAAACTTTTCAGTTGAAAATGAGGTCGTTCTTTCAGAATTTGTCGAAAAAAAAATCTGTATCCCGCTACACAAAAATTGCAGCTTACTTGAATCATAATAAGTTATATTTCCACCAAATTTCGTAAATAAAATAATATTTGCGCGAGAAAAAAATGTGAAACTGAAAAATTTGTTTTTCTGATTTTCCCGGAAAATTTGAGGTGATGTGGAAAAATGTTTGATACAAAAGTTGTAGAATCAACTTTTTTCGATAGGAGGTCAACTTTTGTTGTCAATCGCGAAAAACCGTAAAATATCACTTTCATCAAGCCCTAAAAGTTCTCTCCGTTCCACCCTTCTCCATTTTTTCGACTCCAATTTATTTTTCCCGTCATTCGAGAAATATTTTGATGCTCTTTCAGTTGGTCTTACGCCGTTAATTTTTTCCCCACTTGTATATTTTTTGAAATCCATCATCTCTGTAATGTTTATTTATGCACTAGCGGGCGGTAAAGTACACTTTACCCCCCGGTTCAGCAAGCGTAAAGTGGCACTTTACCGCCCGCGGGCGCATTATGGCCCGGCGGGCCGTAAAGTAGACAAAATTCTCAAATTGTCTATACTCACACATCATTTCATGCAATTCCTAACACGAATTAGAATCATTTCAGTTCAATAGAGCAATACTCTTTCTAACATTTGTTCATAATCGTTGGCAATTTTTTCGGTGATGATCTATTTATTTGAAATAGATTCTCCAATAAGCACTCAGCTACTATAGTTTCAAATTCCTCATATTATGTTACCCTTAATTATTGTATGCATAACGTATGAAACGTGCAATTCAAGTCAGTATTTGTGATTCGTGCTATAAAACCGCTAGTGCATAAAATTTTGTATGTATTAACTACTGATATATACTCTGCACTTGACAAGAAAAAATCAGCCTTATGCATCTTCGTCGACCTCTCAAAAGCTTTCGATACTGTTTCTCATTCATTATTGTTGGAAAACTATATTGAAAAGTTACTTATCAAATCGCCAACAGAAAGTTAATATAAATGATTTCTTCAGTGAATCCAGAACTGTGACTTGTGGTGTTCCACAAGGAACCGTATTGGGGCCATTGCTGTTCACAATATATATAAATGGCTTACTCCGAATGGAGTGCAAAGGCAAAATTATTAGTTTTGCTGACGATACAGCCATTTTATATCAAGATGAAACATGGGTTCGTTTGAAGGAAAATGCTGAATCTGACTTCAGATCAATCGAAAAATGGTTTAGACATAACAAACTTACTCTTAACTGTGATAAAACCAAATATCTACCGTTCACATGTTATGAAAATGGTCTTCCAAATTTGGGAAGCCTAGAAATTGGAATTGACACAAAAATTCCAGAAGCTGAATCTATCAAATATCTCGGTATAGTGGTTGATAGACATTTGAGATGGGACTTACAAATTAATAATATAATAAGAAAAATTAGAGGACTTCTTTCACGATTCTGTTACTTGAGGAATTTTTTAGACATTAAACAACTCAAAACAATATATTATTCTCTTGTTCAGTCACAACTGTCATATGGTATCGTAGGATGGGGTGGTGTCGCTAATTGCTATCTCGAAAACCTGAACGTTATCCAGAAATGGATACTTAAAATAATGTATAATCAAACAAAACTATATTCTTCGGAAAAATTATATAAAGAAGCTAAAGTTTTTTATACAAGACAACTTTACTGCTTCAAATTGTTGTTAAATGTGTTTCAAATTAAAATATTCACTCAACAAGTTAATCACACTTATGCAACAAGAAATAAGAAAAATAAAAATATAATACCGAGATGTGAGAAAACTATTGGACAACGATGCGGTTCTTATATGGGTCCAAAATTATACACAGTTATACCGGATAGTATGAAAAATATACATAGTTACTCAGTTTTCAAATCAACACTAACACAATGGATATTGAACACCGACAGAACAGTATTATATGAAATGTTTTAGAAATTAGGTATTGTATTTCAATATTTTTAAAGTGTATTAAAATTGTATTCCTGAGAACTTCCTGACTGATGCCGACTGTGATAATATTTTTAGAATGTGATCTTTCCTAGCAATGTAAATATTCTCGATTGTGACAATCACCAATTGTGATTATTCCCGAAATGTGACTTTCAAAGTATTTTAAACGTTAACAGATTCTGACGAATTTTTTTATTTTATATATTTGTTATACTTCCACACCTTAACATTTTAATATTGATTTCATCAAATTTTTGTTCATGTTACAAACTTTTATTGTTAGTTTTATAGGTAACTATTTCACATACAAGCAGTATTTACTACAGCTTTCGTGAATTTCTCTGTTTATTTACTCTTCAAATTGCTTTTGTAATCTTTTGATTTGTTGTTGTCAATAAACATTATTATTATTATTATTATTATTATTATTATTATTATTATTATTATTATTATTATTATTATTATTATTATTATTATTATTATTATTATTATTATTATTATTATTATTATTATTATTATTATTATTATTATTATTATTATTATTATCACGTGCGTAAAATGCGTTTAAGGCCTTCGGCGTGTGATGGCCCTCAGCTAACGCCATCGGGCCATAATCCTCGCCGCAGGCCATAAACGCCTACTTTACGCCCTTGATACATAAATAACCATTTTCTACAAACGTCAAAAAATGACAAGGTTCGCGCATTGACAACAGTATGCGAAGTGGCACTTTTTTCATTTTCATTCGTTACCATGACACCGTGCGCGAAGTAATGTGCGAAATATATTTCGCACACTGCATGTAAACTATATGGGATTTTCATATTCTAACCTATATGGTCTTCAACTCCTCAATCAAGCAAAAAACAAGAAATCGTTTATTTATTAATGTAGAACAATAATTAAGGCTTTCAAATTGTGAGAGATATTTTTCTGGCTTTATTTGCTTCACACCACTCTTTAAATTGCTAATATGCATTTTCATACTGCCGCCTCGATTTCTCCGGTAAAAGGTTGGAAATTACGGAATTGGCCGCATCTATCAAGTTAGGTGGGGTACTGCTTAGTTCATCGTCGCTCGAAATTTCCATTCTTTTACAATAATAAATATCACGCACGAAATTGACGCGAATAAAAAGTCACTCCAAAATAATTATCAAGAACTGTCACTTTGAAATAATTGTCAACAAATGCCATTTTATTTCCATAGTTACAGTAATTACTTGATTTGGAAAAATTATTTAAGCCAGTTCAATACTATTTTTCATAGTTATTACTTATTTTAGAACAATATTTTTGACGTTTGTAGAAAACATTTTGTTTGCATCTCATGCGCGAAATACTTTGGTAATCTCGACTATTTTTTTTAACTCGGCTGCGCCTCGTTAAAAAAAATCAGTTCTCGATCACCAAAGTAGCATTTCGCGCACTAGATACAAAAATAACTATTATTTCGTTCCACAACTGTTGATTACCTTCGTAACGTGACAACTGACAGCTTTTGGTTTTTGACATTTCAAACATACGCTTAAGGCGCGTTTGCAGCGTGGTGCAAAGCCCACGTAGCAAAATCCTCTCGTTTATTCAATTTCAGTTTAGAGATGACCTTATTCTTTATCAATTATTCATTCGTCCTTCATACGAAGTCTAATCGTCCTTATGCAATTTGAAAATTGAAGTTCCGCAATCTAATTTCTTCCCACTTTAGGCGGTAACGAAAACCTTGAATTGACCAACAGACATAATATATGGTATGATTACATTGTTCAGCATTTTTCAGCAGTGGCGTGGCAACAGCTTCTGCAAAAGTACTCCTACGACTGAGGTAGGTGTGTCAAAACTGTTTGCATTGAATATTACTTTAGTCACAGTTCACCATCAAACTGTTTAAACAACACTGTGATTATTGAAAAATCAAGATCGGTGAAATTTCTTGGACAGTAACCTCTCATAGTCCAGGTAATGAAGAAGGTGTAGGGATCGTGACCTGGGACCTAAGCAATTCCTTCAGAAACTTGTTCACTTTTGGGTTGTTCGCTAAGATATAGAAAACGGTGCACGGCAGAGAAACATTTTTCTACACCAATTGAAAGCCCATTAAATTCTATACAACTTTTCCTCTATATCTTTTTTCGAATCCACAACCGTTTTCGAGCTACACGCTCAGGAAAAGTGATAATTTTAGAAAAAAAGATTTTCACCTCACTTTTTCCATTATACATTCCTTCGTATCGTCTAAACTATTCACCTGAGAAATAAATTCTCCCATAGTAAGTTGTATAGAGTTAAATTACCTTCTAGAACATATAAACATATGCCAATTTATCTCCAACCGCTTGAAGGTTTCCCCAAACCAACGCGGGAACGGGATGAATACGAGACTAAATTTGGGGAGGTCATTTGACCCAGGATGAAACATATTCAGAACGATGCTGCTATATGAAAAAATAACCTTAGGCAGTATGCCGTCAATTCTTGGTGGTCCAAATCACTGTAATAATAATAATAATAATTTTACATCTGAAGATGTGCTCTTCCGACAAAATATTCTTGTACGGCATTCCTCACGTTGGTAGATTATGAGATAATAACCTACTGCCGTACAAAAATAATGGGACCGGAATCCAGGATTTGTTTTTTAATTTTCGGAAATTGAATTTTTTTCTGGCTTCCGGTCCCATTATTTTTGTACGGGAGTAGGTTCTAGGAGATTATTATTTCATAATCTACCAACGTGAGGAATGCCGTACAAGAATATTTTGTCGGAAAAGCACATTGTAGGGATAGTCTTCAGGGGGTTACAAACAATCTGATAATACGTATCTCTGCACACAAACTGTTATTCCAAATCCACTGGTTCGGTTTTGAAGATTTATTTTTAAACATTAACAATAACGAAGGACCATTACAATTCTTCCTATAAGTATTGTTCCATATCATACAATCATACTGAGATCTGCGCTTTCGAGAGTTTTACTAAAGAGAGGCATTTGCAGTGAATAATTTGTGTCTTTCAGAGAGATTTCAAACACACTTTTTATTCCGCTGTCGCTGACGCTACGCTGTCAATAATCGTCGCTATGACGACCGTAAACAAATGAGAATCGAGCAAGGCGTTGAGATTTAAGATAATATATTTGATTCACTAAACAGGGCGATTCAGTTAGCACGTTTCTACAACATACTGCCCGCGTTGAAGCTTTCAGCTTCAAATAGATAACTATATATACTTACTAAGTTGAATAATATGAAACATAAAATATATATTTACGAACTCATGAAACGAACACTAACGATAATAGCAAGAACAATATGAGTTTTGTTATTGAAAATCGATATCATCATTATTGGGTAAGGGACACAATTTGGTTATTGGCCGAGTAAAAATAAAATTTATGGTTTTAATCTTGACAACCCTTACTTTTTCATCACTACCTTGATGTACTTCTACTACTCTAGCTCTAGGCCAATGCAATGGTGGAATATTATCTTCCTTTAGAAGAACAAGATCATTGACCTTGAGGTTCTTGGCTGAATATAACCACTTTGGTCGATGTTGGAAACGGTTTAAAACATCGAGAGACCAGCGTTTCCAGAAATTTTGTTGAATTCTAGGCATCTTTGCCAGAAATCCAACCTATTTTCAGGAATTTCCGACAAATCTTTTTCTGGGTAAGCGGTTAAGCTGGTACCAATTAAAAAGTGCCCAGGTGTTAAACACTGAAAATCAGATGGATCGCTAGAAAGGGGACACAATGGTCTTGAATTCATAATAGCATCAATTTGGGAAAGAATGGTACTGAATTCTTCAAAAGTAACTTGAATGTTGCCAATTAATCTGCGAATATGATATTTGGCGCTTTTAATAGCGGCCTCCCAGTTTCCTCCCCAATGAGGAGATCTGGGTGGAATAAATTTCCACTCTATTTGATTTTGTGAGAGATTATCTCTTATGGTATCATAGTTGACAGAATTTAAAAAAAAAATGATAAAGAGCTTTCAATTGGGTTTTTGCACCTAGAAAATTGGTGGCATTATCACTATATATTGTAGTTGGATTGCCACGTCTAGAAATGAAACGTCTCAGTGTCATAAGGAAAGCTTCACTTGAGAGACTGGAAACAAGTTCTAGATGAACTGCTTTAGTGACCATACAGACAAAAAGAGCTATATAGCATTTGATTATTGGAGCTTTTCGTAATCGAGAAGATTTTATATCAAATGGTCCACCAAAATCAATTCCAACCCTTTGGAAAGGTCTTGAATGCTGTACTCTGACTCGAAGAAGGTCAGCCATTACTTGTTGAGCTGGGATAGCACGAAAACGAAAACAAGTTATTATTCGTTTCACTTCTCTCAGACCGTTCAAGGGCCAAAATCTCAACCGAACCAGTGGATTTGGAATAACAGTTTGTGTGCAGAGATACGTATTGTTTGTAACCCCCTGAAGACTATCCCTACATTTGGTCCAATCGAGCCGGAAGTGAAGAAAGAAAATTTCAAGTAAGTTTGTTCCATTTTTCAATCATACTGAGATCTGCGCTTTCGAGAGTTTTACTAAAGAGAGGCATTTGCAGTGAATAATTTGTGTCTTTCAGAGAGATTTCAAACACACTTTTTATTCCGCTGTCGCTGACGCTACGCTGTCAATAATCGACGCTATGACGACCGTAAACAAATGAGAATCGAGCAAGGCGTTGAGATTCAAGATAATATATTTGATTCACTAAACAGGGCGATTCAGTTAGCACGTTTCTACAACACACATCTTCGGATGAGAAATGATTATTATTATTATTACAGTCATTTGCACCACCAAGAATTGACGGCATAGAGCCTAAAGTTATTTTTTCATATAGCAGCATCGTTCTGAATATGTTTCATCCTGGGTCAAATGACCTTATATGGGCTTGTAGTCTAGAAGTGATTATTCGTATTCCGAAAAGCAGACGAGCAGAGAAATATATATGGTTTGCTACGTTTACTGTTTTTCTAACAATTCGCACGATTTCTATGTTCCGTTCCCGTTCCCGTTCCCGTTCCCGTTCCCGCTCCCGCTTCCCGCTTTGCTTTGACATAACCTTAACAGTTGCACTATTTTAAGATTTTTTGTAAAATATGGTAATTTTCAGAAAAACCTGTTTTAATCGTTCCAAGGCCACAACTATCGTTTATTACATCCTCTTTGGCCGTGAGGGTCCCGGCAAGGATTCTTCGGCCATGGCATATTTATCCTCAGTGGTAGGTGGTTCTCGCTGAAGGGCATCTAGGTCATCTTCATTGTCATCCTCGTGCCGTTGAGGAACTTTCCTTGGCAAAAGAGGCATGCCATAGAACAGTTTAGCATTGCCTTTACAGCATCCACATTTGCCACTACGACAATCCTTGGTGCAGTGGTAGAATATGATTTTCAGTAGAACTTCCGGTGCTGTTGGATTTTTTTGTAACTGGCAGAAGGGTGTCTTCTACTTGTTTTCACCCCCCCCCCCCTATTGAGGAAGCAGCTCATTCCAGAGCCACTACTGCACTTGGTGGTAGGTGCGCTGGAAATGCTGTTAAGTTGGTGGAAGTGCACTGATTTCAGGCTTAATATTTGCATATTTGCCACTGACCTCATGAACGAGTGGAATCGGTATTGGTTGTCTTGCTGGTGCCCCGTACCATTTGAGAAAGCACATCTTCCCAGCCTCTTAAACCCCACAGTGAAAGGAGGTGATACTGTAAAATATCATTGCTGCTTCCTTAATGACTTCCGACTTCGAGTACAATTGCACCTTGCTTCTCCTGAAAGTTGAGTCGCAGCCGGAAAATACCCCTAATATATGCATTAACATAATGTAGCATATATTAAGATTAGAATTCTAATCAGTTCTACTTCTAATTGAACAAATTCAACAAAGGTGAATTATTTTTATCAAGTTTGTCACTAAGCAGGTATGCTGAATTTTTAAGTTAAGGTTTATTAACTTCTAAAGGTTTCCCCAGACCAAAGCGGGAACACGGGAGCGGGAACGGAAACGCAAAATGGGAACCATACGAATAGGTAGAAAAACAGTGCTCGTAGCAAACCATACATATTTCGCTGCTTGCCTGCATTTCTTATTACGAATAATCGCATCGACATGTCTGTTTATATGCTATAGAATTTAGGCTCACGATTACCCCGTTTCTTCTCCCGCGCCCGCGTTCCCGCATTGATTTGAGGAAACCTTAATGATTCCAAATGATTCAGTTTCGATCCTTTCTGAAAGATGATTTGAATATTTGAATTAGTTGAATCAGAAATTAGTGCAACTGGCACGTTGGAAAAAAATTCGCATATATAAATATAGAAGAAATCTTGGAAGGAATATAACTCTCCACAACTTTCTTTCAGATAATTTATTACTCAGATGACTAGTTCAGACGATATGAAGGAATGTTCGATGGGAAATCTAAGATAAAAAATCTTTTTTTCGAAAATTTTCGCTTTCCTGAGCGTCTAGCTCAAAAACCGTTGTGGATTCAAAAAAGTATAAGATACAAAAAGTGTATGGAATTTTATGGACTTTCATTTGAAATGTGAAAATTTTTCTCTGCAGCGCCGGCGCACCGTTTTTGAGATCTTAGAGAAAAAACCAAAAGTGGGACCTTCTTTGTACTCCCTTCTCTCCGGCTCACCTCCTGCATTCCAGGATTTTTAGTATTTTCACTCCCCAAGCATCTTGAACAAGTTTCTGATGGATTGGCTTAGGTCCCTGCTTACGCATTCTACACCTTCTTTATCGACTGGACTATAATAAAACGTATAAATTCGAGGACATGGAAATACCCTTTTTCTACTACCGCTTACTAAAGTAGCCTTTGACGCTTTCAGATCTCAACTCAAAGTTGACGTTTTCCGAAGAATGTCATTTTGTGACAGCTTTTATGCTCTAGAGCGAGAATATTGAAAAAACGCTCGATCTCCCTAGCTTTTGTTGAAAACGAACCTATTCTTGTATGACGGAAAGTGAGCGCAAGAAATTCAAAGCACTTTAAGGAACTGCGGTGGTGTTATGGTTAGAGACGCTTCCTACTAAACTAGGTTATCGATCTTGGCGTGAGTTCGACCTTGGCGTTCGATATTTTTTTTAGGCTAGTTTTTTCCCCTTTTTTCCTTTTGTTAGAGATGTAAATTATTGGATATTTGGATATCTTTTAAATTTGGGATTACTATTTAATTTAAATTATGTGCCTATGATGAATGAAGTGTCTAACGTTTTTATGTCTAAGAGCTGCGTTTGTAGAAAAAATCATGTGTGTATTTCGAGCACAAAGAGTTATTGCCGCTCTCCAAAGATTACGCGCTTCGCTTCGCGTCGCGCGGTAACTCTCTTTGTCGAGCGGCAATCAATCACTTTGCGCTCTAAATACACAAATAGCTATTTCTCCAGACGTTCTTGTAGAGTGGAAAATATTAGGCCCAAACCACATAAAATTTAAAGTTTCTACTTTAACTCAGATTTACGGAAGAAACATAAAAGCACAATTTCACTTCTTTTCTTCTGCTTGTCTTTTGTTTTTACGGGGGTGAATGTTTTTGATTGAGAATATTTTTTACAGTACATCCTTTCATAATCAACAACGATGAATTTCAACCTGAATTTGTTTTGCATGAATTCATCAATACACTATAAGAATGATTTCATGAACATGAGAGAATTATTATGAGATACTTAACATTGTATGACGATGCAAATTCATTATTTAAATCGAATAAATTACATTTAAACGAATGGATTTTGCACTGACTATTCTGAAAGCGGAAGCTCGGTGTGGCAGTCCCTGTATATTGAAAAAATTGGATTAAAACTAATCTACAGAGTTGTATTCATGAATTGTTCTTCTTGTTCTTCCTCAACCAAACATAACTTTTCATCATGAGATAGGTAATTTTATCTATGCTGTCAAAACGTTGATCAATAAATCAGAAATAAATTTATATTTTTTCTGTCTTACGCCTGTTTGAAAGACCCAAACCTCCGTGCAGTACACAGATCCATATCTAAAGTATACTTGTTTAAGTACTTAACACACCTACACGCATCTTTAAATAATGCCGAATACTAGGTTAGAATGTGGCAACTTTATAATATACACATATAGACAGACATTACATCAACTTGCTGTAAAGATTTCTTCCACTGCAAATACAGTAGGTACGTCTTATTCCTTGAAGAAAACCACAATGATGAATGAATTCATGGTTTGTTCAGTAAGTATAACAAAGGAATTCGTCGGATGATTCTCATTATTTATCATTGAATCCGTCCAAAACTATAATTTGACACCAATAATTTGAATACTATGACTAATGCAAGACTTGAAAGAAAATAGGTATTTATTTTTGTATCAAGTGTGTAAGATAATGGCACATGAGAGTGCTAATTTTTGGCCGAGAACGCAGGTCGAGGCCAAAAATTCTGAACTTTTTTTCAGTTGAAGAAAGACATGATAGTCGGACGGAGCCAAATCTGGTGAATAAGGGGGGTGTTCTAGTAATTCAAACCCTAAATCACGAATTTTTTGCATGGCAACATGAGATTTGTTTGCAGGGGCGTTGTCCTGCAAAAACAAAACACCTTTGGATAGCTTTCCGTGTCTTTTATATATAATAATTTTTTCCCGTAGAGTGGCCAGTAATGTCGGATAGTAATCTCCAGTTATTGTCCTACCCTTATCCAAAAAATCAATCATGATTACTCCATGGCAATCCCAAAAAACTGAAGCAAGAACTTTTTCAGCAGATTTTTAGACACGAAACTTCTTAGGTCTTGGAGAACCGGAGTGTCGCCATTCCATCGATTGTTGCTCTGTTTCTGGATCGTAGAAATGTGAGAAGTCTACATCGTTTTCAAATCGAGCACAGATCGAACGCGATGCTACTACCCTTGCACGCTTTTGGTCAACATTCAAACATTTGAGGATCCATTTTGCAGCAATTTTTCTCATGTCCAAATTGACGTGAACTATATGATGAACGCGTTCGTATGAAATATTCAGTGCTTCAGATATCCGTTTTAGCCCAATTCGACGGTCTGTTAAAATCATGTCATGAACTGCATCGATATTTTCGGGAACTGACACAGAAACTGGCCTTCCCGATCGGTCATCATCTTCAATGGAAAATTTACCTCTTTTGAAGCTTGCAGTCCAATTTTTCAAGGTCGCATACGAAGGACATTGATCACCAAGGGTATTAAGCATATCTTCGTAAATCTGCTTACCTCTTAACCCTTTTGAATACAGGTACTTGATGATGGCTCGATACTCCAATTTTTCGATTTTCACAATTTCGGTGGACATACTTTTTCTTTTAATTTATTGGGTAACTCTGCTTTACTTTTTTGACGTCAAACTTTACACTGACACTTCTAATAAGTTATTGTTCGTTGCTATGGTAACGGAATATTCTGTTTATGCAGGGAACTGGTCTAGGCTAACTAGATATCAATACATCCTCGTAGATCGTCTGAAATATATTAAAGATAAATACTTCCAAACATCTTGACGTGGTTTTTGGTCCCGCTAAGTTATCGCTTTTAAAAGGCTGTTGAAAATATTTTCAGTAAAATCGTATTCAAAAATTTTTCCTGTCTGAAAAAAATGAGTCCAAAATAATTAAATAATACTTCTCTTTTCCATACATGTTATCTTTAATGTTATCAACACTTCCAATACAATTTCACAGCATCCAGTGGTGTTTCTGTGTCGTTACTATAGAAACGGTTTGTTGGCACGCCGCGTGTTGGACTGTTTGACTGTGTTTGCTCGTAGTTGCTTCAATTTCAAGATAAAAAAATAAAAATCTAATAAGTTACCGGCCAAATCCAAGTAAATATATTAGAAAATATATGGCCAATTTCGTGAAAGGTGCGACAAGAAAAATGTAAAAGAGGTTTCTGAAAATGTGCTTATATGCTATTTTGAGAAAAAATCAAACATTATGAAACCTACTACGTTATAAAGTGTCTACTCGATGTTGAAAAAAACATTGAATGCTTAGGAAAATATTGATATAAGGAAGTTTTCAAAATTGGTCCCGCTCATTACACAGAGAGAAAAGACTGCAGCAGGTTCATGCACAACGTTGTGAAAGACACAGTTGTGTAGATGTTTTACACAATTGTCAATTCTTTCATCATACGACTTTTGTGAAATTCAATAAATATTTGTGCAAGTCAATTTGTATAGTATTCATGCACTTCCACATTGCCTAAAAATGCTCAAAAATATGCACATCTACCATAACACAATTTATATGGAAAACATCTACAACGCATTGAACTCATCTTACACCAAGGAGACTAAAATTCAACATGGAGAGTTTAATCCCCATAAGACAATGTGGATACTATACATCAGAAAGAGATGAAAGAACATTTGTGACGAAATGTGACGTAGTTGGACGTGTCATGGCCGCCGTTCTCTATAGACAGTGACGGACTAGCTCTTGGTATATGAGAGTTACTGCTGACAGTTTTGTTGCTTGGTTCGAGTTCGACTCTGTACTCATATCCAAGTACGTCACTATGACGCGGTGATGCTACAAGATTCTGATTGGCTAAAGCTTATTAAACCCTCCTTGTTAGTTTAGGGCCGGTATTATAAACATCTCTCGAAGTTAACTTTAATTTTAACAGTCAAGTTAACTTCAGCTTTAAAATGGAAGTTTTATAAAAGTCTCATTTCTGAAATAAAAAGAAGAAGAAGGCAAATATGTAACCTACAATTTTTCGCACTTTTTCCTGTGACATTTTCTAAATTTCTAATAAATTGTAAAATTGCTATCAATAGATTTAAGAATCCTCCAAAATCTCCAATAACTACCAAGAATAAACATGTTTCATTAAATCTGAGTGTAATTAACGTGTCATTGGCGGTAGAAGATTATTTCTAACATTGAAAATACTTATAATTGCAAAGTAATTGGAACTATTAGAAATGTTGACTTATTAGTTGGTCTTTGCAAATATTTGCCTCTCTATGTGCCCCTTTAACAAGCATTCAGACTATCTTGATGATTGAAATCGGTTTTAATTTATTTTCAAATTCTATTTCGTTCCACAAGATAAAATGGTTTAACCAATTTCTAAATTTACTTCGACCCCGAGGGCCTTCAATAATAATCACAGCATCTCCTTCATCGCCGCTTAAAAGTTCCTCGAAAATAACCAGGACATCGTTTGCTAACATTTATTGCGAAAAAAAATACAATCAAATTGAGTTTTATGCTAAATTATTGACAGAAGAACTGTCGAAAACCACCATTTTCTACAAAGTTAACTTTAACTGATACCACGTCCTCCCGATAAAGTTAACTCCTACATTTTGAAGTTAACTGTAAGATGTGACGTCATTCCTCAAGTTAACTTCTAGTTGTCTGTCAAAATAGTTTTATAATACCGACCCTTAGTCTCTTTGATCTTACACCCGTTGTGCACTTTCTATTTGATATGCACAAATTGTATACTATTTCAACGCAATTGAGTAATTATCCACAACTTGACCAAGGCGTCATCTAACCCTACTATACGCTTGCGCGGCACGGCACCAGTCTTATTTTGAATGTCCAAATACTCCAAATATCCAGTCCATCATTGTTTGATTATTTTACGCTGATCGAAGCTGGTTAAAAGTACTTACCTATTATTTATTATTTGCTCATGTGTATGTGGTTTTGCATCATATTGAAGTGTTGGAATATTTGCAAACTGATACCAATATTTGAAGGTTAGTATTGCTCATTCTCAGCATTTGTAACAGTTTGAAAGGTGCATCATCGTACCTACTTCCTACTTGAATAAATATAGTTTGACACGAAGATTACTTTAAACTTTATTATTATTCAACGTGTTCCAAAATAACAAAATGTATGGTTTATTTATGTTCTGTTAGGTATTTTATTTCTGTTATTCTATTTGTAATCAGAGTTTATAGTTCAGTTATTTTTGTTATTAGTTCTTTGTGATGAAATAACATTATTTGAATGACATTCAATTTTATTTCAACCTTCTGGAAAATGAGGATTATAATTTCTGAACAGAATAAGATATGAAGAAGCGAGCAGGTTGGAACTGATCAATAATCTTATTCCGTTTGGATGTTATGTGCCTCAAGTGTATCCTTTCTTAAAATTATACATGGTACCTATACAATTTACAATATACCTACACAATTCATGTATGCGGAGTACACAAATTTGTGACATTTTTTGCATCCTTCATTCAAAATTTCTACACAATTTGTACGAACTAGGTACACAAATTAGTGCCATTCATTACAATTCATGCATAAACAGTACACAAGTTGTTGACATTCGTCGCACGACATACCGATTAATTTTGTATATTTTGTGTATAAAATTAAAACAAAACTATTCAGAATAATACAACACTGAAGTGTATCGTTTATACACAATGTCTCTAATACAATATTATTTTACAGGGTGGGTCACGGTCGATGGTACCTTAGACGTTTACGAAGAACGGGAAATAGGATCATTCTGAAAATTTGGTTTCTCAAGTAGTTGCTCTTGGTCTATCGATCTAAAATATTTTCAGCAATGCAGCGTTGCCGCTTATACCAGAAAGTAGCAGCATCTTTGTTATTTCAAATGGGTCACCCTGTATATTACCGCATTTTTGAACTTGTCATTCGTTTCTGATTATTTCTGCCTAATACTCCCCTATACCTATCTCTAACGGTTTTTGAGATATTGGTTATTTTCCATATTTTTTATCCAAAACATAGCTCGAATTGAATGTTCATTTCTGCGGTATTTGGATTCTTAGGAAGTTGCAATTTTGTGGTTAGTTCATCAAGATCATGTACATTGATTCTGTATAGAGAAGTTTGTTCTGCGTTATACAGGGTCGTTCAAAATTCATGATCTTACTGCTAGATACGAAAAGGGTTGAAAGTGCGTTTTTTTAAATGGAACATCCTCTATATTATGAAATATCCTGAAAGATGACTGAATTCCCTTCGAATTGATATATCATGTTCCTATTCCTAAATAGCCAGAATTCCGAGATAATAGCAATTTTCACTTGTAATCTCCCAAGGGCTTGAATTATTGCCGGAAATTTTTCGAGTACATGAATTTTCTTTGAAAATTTTACACCGAGAAATGAAAATCATCCAACAATTCATAAGAAATAACTAACGATGGTTTCACCTGAACTATTTGTAACCACTGAAATATTGATATGTAAAATACTTAACAAAATTTTCATCAATAAATGTGTTTAAATTTGGAACAAAAAAAAATTTAAAAAGTTATGTTCTCATCGTGGATTGAAGCATCGACCTAGCAACTCAAATCAAATCAAATCAAATCATTTATTACCTATAATATTAACATCTACATCCTTAAAAAAATCTCAGTAAGACATACACTTCACTGTCTTCGAGCTCATCCCGGAGAATAAGAAGGAAGAAAGGAAGGATAGCAGATGTGCACAGCAGTTTGTAATCGTACAAACTTCCTTTTGTTCATTGGTTGTATATCAGGGTACGTTTCATTGTCTTTTCTGCACGTTCTTGCTATAATTTCCTCACATTTTCCAAGAAGAATGAACAAGTTCATCAGAACTTCGTTTGAATAGTTATTTCCCTCCATTTCAATTATTTTTGAGTCACTTTCGTTAAGAAACACACAACGGCATTATTAATAGTGCACTAATTGTCAAATTTTCATAATGTCATCTACCATTATGACATTTAATAGCCACCTTAGACGAATATGAGAAAAATAAATCGATTTTTTTTTTAAATTTCACACCTCACTTTTGTAGCCAATCAAAAATTTCGTTCTTGTTTAGATACCATGGCAACCCTAAAAATTTCCGGAAATTTTTATCCTCCTGGGTACCCTGGGCGAAATTAATAAGTGGAAATTTTTCTGTCAAACATTTGACATGTGTCAAGTCGATATTTTGATTTAATATACAAATGCAGGTCTAGTTTTCATATGAAAGGAGATAATTATGTATTTACTAGATATTTGGAATGTGTCTGAAAATAGTTTCTCCACGATTATTGCAGAAATTGTCAATTCTGAAATCATATTTCAGAAGAAGTTCAATACACCATTTGTCACAAGTCCCGTACTGCCGTCCTAAACCCAAAGGGCGTATCTCAATTTTTTCCAATTTCAGATTTCACTTTCTACAGGTTCCTTATGACCAAGCCCTTAACTTGAATAACAAAATTGGCCGGATCTTATCGCTCTATGCCATTCAAAACATAAGTAAAAGAAGACGAATATCCAAAATACACCTAAAATTCTGAAATTTATAGGCGTACGTGACTGCCTCAATATCTCTGGTCATTCTTGAGATACGCCCTTAGGGCTTAGGACGGCAGCGTAGCTCAGCGGTAGTGCTGCGGCCTATGAGTCGCTAGGTCGATGGTTCAATCCAGGATAAGAACATAACTTTTTTTTTTTCCAATTTTAAATTCATTCATTGATGAAAATTTTGTTACGTATTTTACATATCAATATTTCAGTGGTTATAAATAGTTCAAGTGAAACCATCGTTAGTTATTTCTTATGAATTGTTGGATGATTTTCATTTCTCGGTGTGAAATTTTCTTACCAAATCCCCCTCATCCTTGAATTAATTGCCGTAAATTTATCTCGTACATGAATTTTCAAAGAAAATTCATGTACTCGAAAAATTTCCGGCAATAGTTCTAGCACTTGGGAGATTCAAGTGAAAATTGCTATTATCTGGGAATTCTGGCTATTTAGGTATAGGAACATGATATATCAATTATAAGGGAATTTAGTCATCTTTCAGGATATTTCATAATATACAGGATGTTCCATTTAAAAAAACGCACTTTCAACCCTTTTCGTATCTAGCAGTAAGATCATGAATTTTGAACGACCCTGTATAACGCAGAACAAACTTCTCTATGAAGAATCAATGCACATGATCTTGATGAACTAAACACAAAATTGCAACTTCCTAAAAATTCAAATACCGCAGAAATAAACATTCAATTCGAGCTATGTTTTGGATAAAAAATATGGAAAATAACCAATATCTCAAAAACCGTTAGAGATAGGTATAGGGGAGTATCAGGCAGAAATAATCAGAAAAGAATGACAAGTTCAAAAATGCGGTAATATACAGGGTGACCCATTTGAAATAACAAAGATGCTGCTACTTTTTGGTATAAGCGGCAACGCTGCATTGCTGAAAATATTTTAGGTCGATAGACCAAGAGCAACTACTTGAGAAACCAAATTTTCAGAATGATCCTATTTCCCGTTCTTCGTAAACGTCTAAGGTACCATCGACCGTGACCCACCCTGTTTATAATAAATTGTGAGGAAATTATTCACAATTGTGTAGAAAACATACATTTATTTCTCCCTGTGTAAGGACAGAAGCGTCGGATACCGAGGAAATAAATCTAAAGTTTTAACAAAGGAAGGTATCAATAAATTTATTCAAGATGCTGATAACGAAAGAAATTTACTTTATAAGGTACAGATATAATCATAATTTTGTAAGATTAGTAGTACATAATTTCAAAATTTTTTATTTGTAGGTTGTCCTAATTTTGGGTATCAGCGGTGCTTGTTGCCGCGAAGAATTATTACATATAACTATTGATGCCATTGAAGATGCTGGATCTATATTGATCGTTAAAATACCTGATACGAAGACCTATTGCGCAAGAACATTTACTGTTTAAAATTCTGATTATATTGAAATATACCGCAAGTATAGAGCACTACTACGGCCGCCTCATATAAAAAGTAACAGATTATTTTTGAAATATTCGAGAGGAAAATGTATCAACATGTGGGGATAAATAAAATAGCAGAAATTCCCAGCTTGATTGCAAAATGGCTTCTAAAAGACATATCTAAGAGCTACACCGGTAACTGGTTCAGGAGAAGTTCTGTAACTCTTCTAGCCAATGCAGGGGCAAAATGACATCCATAAAACGTCACGGTAGCTGGAAATCTGCCTCCGTAGCAGAAGCATATATAGAAGATAGTTTGAATAACAAAATTGAGATTTCTTACAATATATTGAAGTGTCCAGCTTCTTCCAAACAAATTAAAATATCTGATAAAATTGTGGAATCAACTCTTCAAGAAATATCTAACGTTTTGATCAGCAGCAACATGGACTATCTTCGGGGATTTATGTTGGAAGTAATTGTTCAAACTTTACTATCAATTATCATTCCAATAAATTAAATTGTTTTATGATGAAAAATCAATTAATAATTGTCTGTTAAAAATAAATTCTTCAAAAAGTAATATTTCATGTTTACTTTGTGAATTATTTTGGCAGTGAAAAAAGGTTTTTTAACGTTGAAAAAAAGTAAACATTTTCGCATCAATAGATACAGAAATGTTAAGTTTTTTTGACAGTAGTACAAAAAATATTTTTCAAGAAATAAAAAACTTCATAGAATCGTTTTGTGGACCTGTTCGAGAATACAAACTGTTCATATAGATTTTTTTCGATATCTTGTTTCGTTTTCGCGTTTTTGTTGTTTTTAGAAAAAAATGGTAACATTTTTTACCATTTTAAATTTAAAAAAATATTTCCCGGACTATTGATTTCACTGAAAAAATGAATTCACTTTTTTGTTGGTTTTTAGAAGGCGATCAGAAAAGGTATCTTATGAATTTGAAAAATCTATCACCATCTTTGAGTCTTCGGTGTTCAAAATTCAATACTCCGTTTCCAAGATATGAAAAAAATTTGTTGTAATTTTTGTGAAATGGAAAAAATCAGCAATCCGGCGCGGCCCGGAAAATTGTGGGATGGCGGAAAATGGGGGGTCAATAATAAAAAATCCGGGTACGAAGCTCCCGCACGAGTTTGGGGAGGGGGGAAGGAGGGAAAGAGGGTTGCATAAGAAAAAATTGAGGGGTTAATAACCAAAAATCC
This sequence comes from Chrysolina oricalcia, assembly GCA_944452925.2. Lineage (NCBI taxonomy): Eukaryota > Metazoa > Arthropoda > Insecta > Coleoptera > Chrysomelidae > Chrysolina > Chrysolina oricalcia. The sequence continues at coordinate 65,850,408 of OX101812.2, forward strand.
AGGTGCGAAACGACAGGAAAATTTTGGAGTGGGAGGAAAGAGGGAAAGTGGGGTACATAATTGAAACTAAGGGGGTGAATCGCCTGAAGGGGGAAATGAGGGGCACATAATCAAAACTCCGGGCGCAAAACGCGCGGAAATATTTGGGGAGTGAAGAAATGGGGGTAATCGTCATTTTTTCAAAATAAATTGATAATTTCATCAGGTTCATTCGTTTTTGAGGAAATAAAGAAACCTTGAACTTTTTGGAGACCTGTTCAAAGATTATAAAACTGTTTCAATCAAATTTCCTGTGATTTTGTGTTGGTGATTTTGGAGAAAAAGTACAAACTGAAAAAGTTTTTTTTCAACATTTTTCCACTTTTTAATAGAGTTGAAGAAAAATTGTTCGAAAATTTAGATGTGGCTTGTAGACAAAGCAATTTTAAATTTTTTATTTATTCTATTAGTATGGTCAATATCTAGAAATTTATTTTTTTTTAATTTCCCGGACTATTGAATTTACGGGAAAAAAGTATTTACACTCTTTGTAGAATTTTTGAAGAGGGTCAAAAAATGTATCTTGGTGAATTGTGAAAATATCAACTGTTTCCGAGATATTTCGTATTTCCCAAAATGCAAATTTTTATTTTCAGGTTTTTCTAGTTTTTCCAATTTTTATTTTCGTGAATAATAGATCTGGTAGGATTTGATCGTCTGTTCCAGCTCTACCTGTCGCATCTATCGATATTCAATTTAAATAAACGATTCGGTGTAATAATTAAACCGATGGGCTCCATCTCTAGATAAATATGAGAGGATAGAAATTACAACTTTAATGTAGGTGTATAAGATACTGGGATTTTTTCATTGATTTAAAAATTACAAAATTACGTACCGATTAAAAAAAATCTCTGCCAATATACCTACTTGGTTGGTTTGTCAGACAGGCAAGCGGCACTTAAGGCATTGTGTCACAAGGAAGTGACGTCCAAACTGGTAAGAAGAACTAGGAGTGCTGCCAGACCGGAATCAATTCAAACTGATATGAGTCCCAGGACACCGGAGAATTGCAGGCAATGAAAAAGCAGACAAACTAGCAAGAGAAGGTTCTGAAAATCCCCCAAAGTAAGAGCGTCTGTAAGAGATTGGATTGGGGACAGTCACAAAAATTACTGGAAAAGCATCCCAGGAAATAAACACGGGAAAGAAAACATTTAAGGACCGTGCCATAAAAGAACGGCAGACCTGTTAACGATGAACAGGAGCCAGTTGAGAACCGTTACTGGACTCCTGACTGGTCATACACCAATGAAGGAGCACCTCAACAAAATGGGACTGTACAATGGAGACCTTACCTGCAGACTATGCGACAGGGATCCATCAGAGACAGTGACACACATATTGTGCTATTGCTAGGCACTAGACCGCAAAAGACAGGCAATCTTCGGTCAGCCCTCTGGCGATCCAGAACTATACTGATCGCACCCAGTAAAGGACTTGTACAAACTCGTACAAGGCACGAAATTACTGGATTGGGTACTGTGACAGTGCACATCATAGGCATGATACAATGGGCCAATAGGCCTAAGTGTTACCGGGGGCAACAACCTGACGGGCCTAGAGGTGGAGGTTTTACTGAGTAGCCTTGTGAATCAGTGGAGTCTCACAGGTCTGGAGTCTTGACCTCTCTATAAAAGATTTCCTCCACCTCATTATAAAAAAAATGCTTGGTTGCCAAAGTAAATAGGGAAATACTGAACTATTTTTAGGTAGCAAATTTGAAAAATTAACAAGGTGTAGAACAGGAGTGAAAAAAACGTCCTATTATTTTGACTTGCCCTACTGGCCTTGAGCTCTTTATCAAGATGAACGAATACGTAGGTTTTATTAATTGTAGTAATAATATGATGAAAATATTCTGCACATAACTTCATAAAGTAATTACATCGGTCTTCACTATCAAATTGGGTCAAATAAATATAAACATCAGTACTTTTTTCACATTGTGTAACTGACGCTTGTTTAACACCATTTGCATTCACCTGATGAGATGTTTTTGTGTTTATATTCACATCAAAATTTTGATTTATACACCCTAACTATTTTTATCATAGAAGGAGAGTCAACAGAACTCGGAAAAAATGTATATGCACATCATTTGGTTGAAACATTGAAAATAATTGACTATGCACATTATGCAATATGCAATATAATGTATTTCTTGATAACCTAAAAAAGAAATCATGAGAAATCTCGCAGGTAATTAAAATAAAATTGAAGATATACTCCTTTAAATGTGGTACATGAATGAGATTTTGGCAACTCTGAATTTAATTGGCTATAACATTATGATATTGCTTCCAGGTTTCTACATATTGCAATAAAAATAAACGATGGTTTGAAACCCTTTATCGCATCATGTGCCATAAATGGCAAAAACAAAAAAAAGATCATGACAGTGAGGAATCTGATCTGTCTAATGGGGTAAACATTACAGCAATAATACTGGCATCAGATTATCATTTCGAGGAACCTAATAACTTGGAAAATGATGCTGAGGCAATTCTGATTTCTTATCAGTATTACAAGCAGAACGTCGTAAAAAAATTAACAACCTGAACACTCGTGATGGGGTGAATGTTAATCTGAGAAACCTCTGAAAATGAAGTACAATTTATTGGTTCTAAAGATTTGCCGTCCACAATTTTAGAATCAAAAACTGGATTCGTTAAGTGCAAACCTTCAGCAAATATTTGAAAGTAAAAGAGAAAAGGACCAATGGAATCTTGTGGGATTCCACAAGATATTCGGAAAAATGGCCTTGATCATTTACCGTATTCGTAAGATACGGATTGATCACGATGTAAATACCCGAGCTACTTTGGAATGATTTACCTTCATAACATGCGCAACGTGCCTAATAACTGTGTCTCAATATAGACAAAATTGTGATAATATAAATAAAAATCGAGAGGAGATAGGTCGGGAGATCGTGGAGGCCATGTGACAGGGCCGCCTGGACTGCTCTTGAATTATGTGAGAGAGTGCCATATTGTTGGAAATGCATTTATGTTATTTCCCAAGTTGTCCAAATCATTCTGAACTTCATTCTGTAGGAACTCAATGAACCGATGCCGTGTAAGATTATCTTAAAAAAAATGGGACCTATTATTATTCTCTTTACCAATATTCAATATTCCTATCTACACATTTACGCCAAATGTTTCTGTTGAACATCTCATTCTTGGTAAATCTCGATTAATCAAAAAACATTATGTCTAATTAATTCACTTGCATAAGAGTCGCCAACAACCAACTCATAAAGATGTTGATGTAAGTAATACTTGTAAGCAAGGTGTTTTTTTTTTAAATTTTCTCGATAAATGTATAACGACCATTTTCTCCATTGTTGGGTCTTTTCGTAACCTTCTCTCTATCTTTGTGGGTGTCTTCTGTTTGGGTATCGTTCAGCGTTAACTGACAAGCGGCGACATTGTTTCAAGACATTTTCCGTAAATCAATAACATATCAACCTGTTCACTTCTTGTGAACCTATTAGACCAGGATCCCACGCCTATTTTCAAAAATGATTAATAACAGGCTGAATCTTCCTGAGTAGCTTCATTTTGCCGAGATGCCCAACTTTTTCCTCTACGAAAATTCTTGATAGTGGTAGCTAATAAAATGCGCAGGCGTCAATCATGTCGATTTGGTTAGTGCAAAAAAGTCATTAATAACAGTTAGTTTTTCAGTTGAACCTCGAGATAATTCGATAAAGTACTCGAAAAAACTTTTGTCCTACAAAATGGATGGTAGGACTGAAGAGTCCCCCACTCCCAACATGTACTAATGACGTGGTCATGAGAAATCATTGGTAACCAGCGGATTTCTTTACCGTTGCTTGGTTAATATTTGTATAATTGAAAGTTCAAATTGTCCTACAAATTGAATGGTAGGTGTTCCCAGTCCTACGCTCCGAAATTGTCAATTCCATGATAAAAAAATGTATTAGTAACTGTAGGACAATGATAACACATGAAAGGTTAGTGTATCCTTCACCTAAATAATATAGTGTGCTACAAAAAACGGGTATGCATCGCTAGTCCTACAAAAATTATTCAAAATAACGAAAAACCTGCAACACCAAATCGTCAGAAGAGCTGAAATTTATAATTGAAAACTTTCAAAGAGGTCAGACGAATTGTGGAAATCTGCTCTACGGTAAAACAGGATGTATGAACAACTTTTTGCTGCTAAGATGTATCGATAAATAATTCTCATGATACGAAATGTTGAAGAACCAATATTTTTTCAAAATTTAGCACTCTGTGATTTGACAACGATTCGTTTTCTCGATGTATCTTGATGAATAGCACTCACCAAATCGACATGATTGATGCCTGCGCAGTTTATTAGCTGCCACTATCGAGAATTTTCGTAGAGGAAAAAGTTGGGCGTCTCGGCAAAATGAAGCTACTCAGGAAGATTCAGCCTGTTATTAATCATTTTTGAAAATAGGCGTGGGATCCTGGTCTATATCATTTTGAATTTCTATTTCTACTTATTCTCGGAAGTTCTAGTTTTCGAAAGTTGAGATGAAAGATGATTATTAAACACAATTAGTTGATAAAATTCAGAAATGTTGTTTTTCACAGCTTATTGAGTTGAAAAATTATTCGAATTACAAGAGAGTATAGTTGTAGAATTTTGAATGTATACAATTTGTTGCTGCATCGAAATACATAAATGATTCGTAATTTTTTTCCTGAATGTATTAGAAAAAACAAATGAAATTTTTTTATCAAAATGTGATGTGACTGATTTGATTCATCAATAAGTGACAAAAAAATAAAAACTGAGAAAAAATTATGTTTCTCTGTTATGTGCGACTCATTGTTAATAACTAGCCTTTGTCAAATCGCATTCATACCCGAGATACATTAAAAAAAAAACAATTTCAACTTCAATTGTTTCAAAAAAATTACATTTTACATAACGTTTGTTTTATATAACGTTTCGACCTGTCGAAACCTATGTAAAAGTATACAGAGTGTTCCATTTGAAAAAACAAAGTTGATGGCATTTCCAAAAAAAAGGGGGTGACCATATTGAATTGTTATGTGATCCATTCCGAAATGGTTGCATATATAGATATAAAGATAGATAGATGTATATAAGATAGATTTTACTTTACAACGTTACATTATATATGTGCTGCAAGTCAGGTAGTGAATAAAAACTCAATAAAAAATAGTATGCGGACAAACACAACAGAAATATGTAAAATATGTGACTGAATAGGTAGTCACAAGTTGATATTATACAGGGTGTTTCTTAAGTACGTGTAAAAACTTTAGGAACATGTTGCTGACGTCGAAATAAGAAAAAAAATTCCATAAACACATGTCCGCAATTTATTCGTTTCTAAGATATAGAGTGTCAAGTTTATTTCTTATATTTGGTTTTTGTGAATAAATTCCAAAATGTTTGTGATATTCGAGTAATGTTTGGTATCTGGGATGATTTTTCAATGACAAAATCAAATTTTATGTTAATTGTGAAAAAAGTAATTTCTAATTGAGTTTATGTGAGATTTAAAAATCTTGTTATTCAAAATCACTGGCATCGATTATTTCAAACCTCAATAACTCGAAATCAGTTGCTCGCAGTGACTTCTACCTAGATTACATTTTTTACACAAATTAAATAATAAATATTCCCAGTTACCCAACTTCACCAAAATATCAAAATTATTTTCAGATTATTTACAAAAAATAAAAATAAGAATTCAACTTTGACACTCTGTATCTCAGAAACAAATAACTTGCGTACATATGTTTATGGGAACTCTTCTTCTTATTTTGACGTCAGCAACATGCTCTTTAATTTTCTACACGTACTTAAGAAACACCCTGTATAAGCAGTTTGTTTTTTTTATCTATTTACTTTTTAATTTTTACTCTGACCTCTTCCTTGTTACTGTATGAAAATGTTTCTTGTGATAATTTAATAATTTTTAACAAGCGAAATAAATATATTATAAGTTAAAATAACTACTATTTAAAAAAAATATATATACCAGCAGGAAAAAGTCGAATTCAGATATTCCTCAGTACTATAGAAACAACTCTTCAGAAATAATGATTTAACCTTCATTTTGTATTCATAGAAGTTGAGCATCTTGTAATCATGTGGTGATTGATGTTTAATACATTTGTTCGAGACTTTGTTAGTCTGTACCGAGGTGTTTCCAGTAGATACGAATTTCGTATTCTATATTCACAGACATCCAAATGTCTAGTGAAGTCAGATTTATTTTTATGCATTTCTAGAAAAGTGTTATAAATGAACAGAGAAGGTAACGGTAAAACGCCAATCTTTATAAATAAAGGCTAAAAATGTTCCCTGTAGTCAGCATTCATTATTATTCTAGATCCAAGAATTTCCTAAGTTGTCTGAAATTCACAAAATTCCTAGATACTTTTTTTGACAATTCTTCCACGTGAGCTGACCAGGATAAATTTCCGTCGATGATCAAACCAAGTAATTTACCACTTCAACTATTATCAACAATGCTGTTACTGAAAAATTTAATTTCTCGTGTTTTATCTTCATTGAGTTTCATGGTCCGAAGCATCACTCTGCTTCTTTCTCTGTTGGGTTAATTACCGAGTACACATCTGTATGGCAACATGCATTGACTAAAATCATTGATGTAAATGAAGAATAAAATTGGCCCCAATACCGATCCCCGAGGAACTCCATCTTACCAATTTACAGGGGTGACTATGTGCCACCCGATGTAACCCATTACTTTACCAAGCGAATGTTTTCGTCGATTACTTCGCTAATATTACTGAAAAGAGTCTGCTGAATCATTTTGGTGACATGAGATCTGAGAATTGCACCGTGTCACCTATGGTCAATAACACATTTTTTTGTTATCCTATAAGCTCGGATGAAGTTGTAATGGTTGTGAGAAATTTAAAAAATAAATGCAGCTCTGGCATTGATAATATTTCGAACAAAATTCTGAAGTCGGTGATTTCTTCGCTCGCTCAGCATCTGGCATATCTGATAAATCTCTCAGTATGCTCTGGAAAATTTCCTTCTGTATTGAAAACTGCAATTGTCATTCCTATTTTAAAAAAAAAATGACCCTGCGGAAATAGCTAACTACAGACCGATATCCATCTTAAGTATATTTTCGAAAGTTATCGAAAGGTTAATATATGAGAGGATGTATAATTATCTATCCAAGTTTGATATTTTTACTGAATATCAACACGGTTTCCGGAAAGGAAAATCTACTCAAACAGCTGCGTGTAGTTTGATTGAATTTATTTATACTGCCTTGGACAGTGGTAAACAAGTGGCGGGACTCTTTTTTGACCTGTCACGAGCTTTTGATTCCATAAATCTTAATTTTATTAACAGTAAATTATATAACATTGGGTTCAGGGGAACTTTTCTAGATTGGATTGACGATTATCTGAGGGACAGAGAGATGCTGGTGAGGGTGGAACACTGTTTTTCAGAGAAGAAAATGTCTAGCATTGGTGTTCCACAGGGTTCAGTGCTGGGGCCGCTGATATTTTTATTATTTATTAACGACATGCCTCAGCATATCAATGCCAAACTTTTGGCTATTTTTGCAGATGACACTTCCTTAGCGGTCACAGCATGTACATACGAGGAATTGATTGAATCAACCAAACAAATAATGATATGTTTCAACAGTTGGTGTGCGCAAAATGGTCTAATGGCGAATATCCCTAAAACTGACTGCATATATTTCACTCCCCACACAAATACAAAAGTACTACAGTTTTACTTGAATGGAGCAACTGTAAAATCAACGGAATGTAGCAAATTTCTAGGTATATATGTCGATCAGTCCCTTCGATGGTCAGACCATATTGATATACTGAGTAAGAAACTGAACAAAGCTAGATTCGCAATAATGCGTTTGAGATCCTCTCTGCCAGTGGAGTCATTGCTGACAGTTTATTATTCACTTGTTTATAGTCATATGTCGTATAATGTTATCCTCTGGGGAAACTCTGTCAATAATCATAGAATTTTCGTAACGCAAAAAAGAATAATTCGCACCATGTTCAACTTGCCTCCTAATGAATCTTGTAAGCATCATTTTGTCGCCTACGGAATATTAACATTTCCATGTCTATTTGTATTGAAGTGCTTGCTGTATGTTAAAGACAACATTAGAGAACTCAAAACAAACTCTCACTACCATGACTATCCCACTAGAAACAGAAACCTTTTAAGCATTCCATCACATAGGACTGCTAAATTTGAAGGGTGCCCTACTTATCAAGGAATGATGTTTTACAATCATTTGCCTGAAAGCATTCAGCAGCTTGACGTGAATTCATTCAAGAATAAAGTTAAGTATTTACTAACGTCCAAATGCTACTACAGCATAGGAGATTTTATGACAGATAGGGAACTAGGTTAAAGCTAGCATACCACATTTTAGTAAATTGTGTTTTTTATTTTATTTTATTATTTGTTGTTACTGTCGTACCTATTTATTGACCTGTCCTATACATCCATTGTCTGAAAGGATTAATAAAGATTATTATTATTATTATTATTATTATTATGGTGAGGAACATAGGTGAATGTTCTAGAGTTGAGTTTAGTTACGAATTCATCTTTCTCAAAGTTTTTTCAATCTCATTAATTTTGATGAAAAACATCACAACTAACGACAAAGAATACCAGAATAATGCATTATGTTGCAGCATGTAAACATAAAACGCATTCACATATCCATAATTCAAATACTCTTCGTAATACGCCCATTTCAATTAAGATTGTTGAAGAAAGAATGAAGATTCCAACGAATTTTTCTTTGGCATGAACACTGGCCTCAAATTATAATGAAATTCCTGATGGCGATGTGGGCTCTAAATCCCTCTTTTTGAATGAAACAAATTCGGTAATTGGCTCGTTATTCGTATTAGGCGCTAAGTCTTATGTTATGTCCCGGCATAGAAATGCTCTTCGACAAAAGCTCCTCGTCCAGCATGCTAATTAGTAAATTAATGAACGTGCGCATGTATAGATCCACATACGAAGATTAGAGCAAGTCGTCTACACTTAGCCGCTGGTCCATATACTGCGTGCACAGTCGCATCTTGGCGTCGTCAATAGTAACATCGTGTTTGTTCTCTTTTGATTCTTCAGTTTGTACCGCGAGGTTCGGGTAGCACTCGTTGGATTTCACCCACGCGCGAGCTTTGGCGTGTTCCCTTGGTCGAAGACATGTGGCAATAGTGCGAAAACGGTAGTAGTCGCGAACTGCGAAAGCGCGGGCATTCTTGTTTTTGAAGAAATATCCAGTAAGTTTTATTGCTATTGTACAGGGTGAATAAAATTTTACTATGTGCATGTTAAATTATTCTCATTACTATTGTTGAGTTGCTGGTTCATATTGGGAAACCAATCCGATAATAATACAGAAACTTTCAAGGCAATTTTATATAATATCTGATGAAACACAAATAATACTCATAGTATTAGTGCAAAAATAAATACAAACAGAGTCCATACATGGCTGATTCACAAATTATTCATTCATGTTTTGGGTTTTGTTCCAAAACCTTACCCTCTCTTACCCGGAGTCTACTCTCACTGTTCCAAAACTTACTCTGATGAATATTTTGCGCTTGTCAAACGTTCAAAAACCTGTAGGGTTTACCCCAGAGCTTACTCAACCGTACTCTACCAAAAAGGGGGTTAGAAGAGTACTCTGACAGTTATTCTGTCACATTTTTCATTTTAAAACTTCAAAACAAAATTACGTTACAACAAATAGATTGTTATTCCGTCTGCTTTTATCTAATAAAATGGATTTCTATTAATTTTAGAAGATTAATTAATGGTTATAGAATTCTGTTGATTTTGTATTGACGTAGGTACATAATTCTCAAAGTTCGTTTTAGATGAATCGGTGATGATATAACTCCCTGAATCCAATGATTATAGAGATGTTTGCTTCTAAGGTTTGCTTGCTAAGGTACTAGGTAGAGACCCCGAAATCTATTGTGAGAAACAACTCGGTTCAGGTCGCTCAAAGTGAACCAGAAAAAGTTTCTTTGAATGATGCAGCTACAAGGTGCCCGATATATTTACATAAAGATAAAGAGAAATCCTTCAATGATAAAACAACAAGAAACGGTTGAAGTTTCATTTGCTTTCCTGCGTCATAAGATCGAACACTGTTCAAAAACCTTGCTTACTCTCTATCAAGCTAGGATACTTTGACATTACTTTTACTCTTACTCCAGGGTAAGTTTTGGAACATAGCCCTGGAAATGTCAGGGAATTTATTTTTTCAAAAATGTCAGGGAAGAGTCAGGGAATTCGGGATAAAAGGAGCGGTTTATTGTAGGCAGAAATGTTCTACTCGTAGAAGTAGAATCTGTCTCAGCTGTTTTTTTGACTCCCAATATATCTACTTCCTCTACTTTTACTACGATCGAATTTGAAGGTAGCAAACGTAGATAATTGGTTGAAAAGTTAAACTCTCTAAATCCTAGCAGAAATTGACACTATTGACATTGCATTAAACTATGGACCATATCTGTTCATTTCAGTTTGGTTGTATTTAGAAGTTCAAAAAACTTCATTTACTCACATTAAAATGATTTTGGTAGTGAAGATATTCTAGTTAAAATAAATATGAGTGTTATGAACGTAATTGAAGTTATATACAGTGCGGTCCAAAGGTATGGAATAAATTCATTTTTAGCGTTATTATGTATTTTATGAAAAAATCCTGAAACAGGTCAATTTTTATTGGCAATTTGACAATTTACAGTATGAAAATATTACCCCCTTCTTGCACCCCCTCTGAATTATGAGCACCCCCTCAAAAATTTTAAATGAGAAGGGGGGTCGTGTGGCATCTTGTTCGAAAGGGATTTTCATTATCTGTTCAGCAATACTAAGTTTTTCATATTTGGTGCAACCATAACGAAGAAAATTTTTTATTAAAATTTAAAAATATTGACACTGTAAATTATGTATCCGTTGAAACAACCTGAAACAGGTCGATTTCTATTCTCAATTTGACAATTTATAGAATGAAAATATCACCCCCTTCTTGCACCCCTTCTGAATTATGAGTACCCCCTCAAAAAATTTGAATGAGAAAGGGGGTTGTGTTGCACCTTTTTCAAAAGGGATTTTCATTCTCTGTTCAGCAATACTGAGAAAATTTATTCAGAATATGTAAAATGTTGATAGACTGAAGGAAATAATGTAACATAATGTTTAGGAAGTATATTTCAATTTGTTTTACAGTTAAATTAAATGTTCAAAATGACCACCATTCACTTCTTGACAATAAGCAAGGCGATCTTGGAATTCTTGTAGAACATTTTGTAGGACCTCAGGGGTTATGTTGTTAATTTCTTCCGATATCCTAGTTTTTAAATCTGCAATATTGTCTGGTCTATTGAAATATACTTTTGATTTTAAATAACCCCATAAAAAGTAATCGAGAGGAGTCAAATCGGGGGATCTAGGCGGCCATTCAATCGTTCCACGTCTGCCAATCCACCTATTGGGAAAAACTTCTGTCAAATAATCTCGAACAATACGTGTGTAATGCGGTGGAGCTCCGTCTTGTTGATACCAAATTGATCTATCTATTCCATTTGGATCATTAACATCGGGAAAAAGTCTTTTTAATGTAGGCACTAAAAAGTTCATCAAAAAACCTAGATAAACCTCACCATTAATTGTGCCTTCAAAAAAATAGGGGCCAATAATTTTGTTTTTAATGATACCAGCCCAAACGTTCACTTTTTTGGGATATTGTGTGTGAGCCTCACACATCCAATGAGGATTTTCTCTGCTCCAATATCTACAGTTTTGTCTATTAACCGTTCCATTTAAATAAAAAGTAGCTTCATCAGAAAACACAATTTTGTTTATGAACTGCAAATCTGCTTCGATTCTATCCATCATCAGTTCACAGAATTGTTGCCTTCTATCAGGGTCATCCTCATTTAACTCCTGAACCAACTGAACTTTATAAGGATGGTATTTTTCTTTATGTAAAGCTCTCAATATCGATGATTTACTTACATCATTGTCGGCGGCAAGTTGTCTACTTGTCATATGCGGATTTTCCTCAATCGCTAACAGTAGATCTAACTTTTTCTCCTCATCCAATGCAGCATTTCGACCTGGTTTTTGACGAGTTTTTACATGTCCAGTTTCACGGTATTTTGTTTCTATTTTGCTAACTGTAGATTGTGATACGTGTTGACCAGGGTATTTATTATTGAACATTTCACAAACTTCCGTTTGAGTTCGTGTTTTATTACCGCATCCAAGCATAATTAAAATGTCCATTCTTTGAGTTTCGGATAAATGAGCCATAGATGAATCGAATACACACAAAAATATTTTTCAATACACCGACGTCTGCCAGCAACTCACAAATATCAAAATAACAGTAGTTTACTAGATTGACATTATATTATTTATGGGTTTTGTGAATAATTTTTTGGTGTCTTCAACGACTTTTTCCTGACTTTTTTAGCAAGACAGATAAGAAAGTATAAATTGTCAAATTGAGAATAGCAATCGACCTGTTTCAGGTTTTTTCAACGGATACATAATTTACAGTGTCAATATTTTTAAATTTTAATAAAAAAATTTCTCAGTTATGGTTGCACCAAATATGAAAAACTTAGTATTGCTGAACAGATAATGAAAATCCCTTTCGAACAAGATGCCACACGACCCCCCTTCTCATTTAAAATTTTTGAGGGGGTGCTCATAATTCAGAGGGGGTGCAAGAAGGGGGTAATATTTTCATACTGTAAATTGTCAAATTGCCAATAAAAATTGACCTGTTTCAGGATTTTTTCATAAAATACATAATAACGCTAAAAATGAATTTATTCCATACCTTTGGACCGCACTGTATAGATGGAAATGTTTGAATAATAACAAGTATTATTTATATAATATAGAAGGTAGGTTCATATTGATTCTCAATTTATTGAGAACCTCTGTTGAAGCTGCCTTTTAAAATTATATTCTATAAAAAAGGAAACCAGAAAAGAAGATGAAGGTGGGTTCATATTGATTTGAAATTCATTTAGTATCTCTGTTGAACATTCCTTTTAGAAAGTGGCGAAAGTTCAAAACATCAGTGGGATGATATAGAAACATTGTGTCTAATCGATTCATGTATGATGATTGGAGAAAAATTGACCAGAGACATATCCTACTTGTTCCCAATCTTCAAATATGCAATTTTTTGATGATTCTGGTTTATTAGCTAGTTCGTTCACTCAAACCTGCTTCGAAAATGGAAGGTATTAGGTTTTGGAATCACTTCTTCATAATAAATTTTACATACTGAAAAAGTTTCCTGAGTCAAAATTATTCAAGGAATTCACATACATGATAACTTCATTATTCCACTTGAAATATTCCCGCCTAAATAATCTTCCAATAAGATATAATACTGCTCGCGCCTTGTCTGTTCCATTGTCTGTGGAAGTTATTAATTCAAAGAAATTATTCATAATGACTATCATTATCAATAATGAATCATAATATAAGTTTCAAACTTTTTACAGAGTTAGGGAATTTAAGAATCATTGGACTCCTACTGGAAACCCTGAAATTACGTTTTTATGATACTCTACTTCTTCTACTAGTAGATATAAACTCTGGTGGTCAATAAAACGTGGCTTTGTCAAGAAAATATGCAGTATCCGTTGGTAGTCAGGAAATTCGGCGATTTGAAAAAAATATTAGTAAATAGAATTAATTTTCTGTCTTCCTCATTCCCTATATATTTGTACAACGGTATGAAGTAGTATTAGTCAAGTTAAATATTCTTTATTGTAGGAAATTGAACAAACTTATAGGCTAATCTTCATCAACTTAATGATGATGTAAAAATTCATTATAATTATTATTACTACTTTTCATTAATAATAAATATCACAATATAAATTTTTTCATATTCTTCAAATGTTTCATATAACAGTCCGATTCCTCAAATCAATTATATAAGGTCATGGAATACTATGAGAATTTTCGGTTTTACCAGAAACGACGATGGTTTCGAATCGGATCTTAATACACTTATTATTTGTTAAAAAATCATGAGGAAATTGGAGTAATACGCTTATCAAGTATACTGTGGATACAAAATTTAACGAAACCGGATTCATAACTTTAATTATTATGATCAAAATTACTATTATTATCTCGAAGGAATCTTATTCGATCGTAACTTTGCAATTCTTGATGGAACACTTTGTATAATTATACATTTTCCGATTCCGCAAAGAAATCCGTGTAGGTCTACTCAGTATCGGAAATTAACAGTGGTCCCTTAAATTTTCATATTTATTTCTGTTCTCATCACAGAATACTCACTATTTGGTAAATAAATCATTTGCTATGGAAAGGAATATAACTTTGACAACAATAAAATTAATGTAAATCAATAACCCTAGTGTGCTATAGATCAATATATTTTCCATCAAACATGTATACAAGGGATGAAAATGTGGACACGCTAATTGTTTTTGAATTCGGTTTCACTCAATTCATTTCCACGACATACTAAATGAGTGGTGATTCACTTCAATTTCCTAATGATTTTTCAAACAATAATTAGCATAGGTATTAGGATTGTTATCCATCCGATTTCCAATTCCAAACTATCAATGGATTCGTCATGAAAATAGAATCTCAGAAGCCTATTTAAAACATGTCATTTGAAAAAAATAACGTTTTCAACAATTAGTGGTGTTCGAAATTTCAAACCGCCATAGGTAGGTTCTCATCTAGACGGAAAAAACTGTATACAATATTGAAGTGTGCCCAAACATTATTTTTTTCTGAAAAATTAATTAGGTATGTATACTTTTTTGTCTCGAAACTATGAGATCGTACTCGTTCAAATGTACAGGGTGTTTCATTTAGAATTCTCAAATTGGGGTCGCTTATAGTGAAACTGGAAGTGACTCAGGCGGCCTATTCTCGAATGTCGAATGAGATTTGTCGCAATCGACATATGTCGATGAAAATTGTCGCACAAAATTGGCATGTGGTATTCTCAAGTGGGATCGATATACGAGGATATATTGAAAAATTCTTATCCTACTGTAGAACCAAACAAAATTTCAATGTCAACATATTTTATTACTCAACATATTCTCCTCTTAATTAGATACATTTATTACAGCGAACCTGCAACGTCTCTAGACCTTTCAAAAAAAATGTTTCTTCCTGCTCTGCAAACCAGACCTCCACAGCTTTTATTACCTCCTCGTTGGAAGAAAATTTACGACCTTTTAAACTTTTTTTCAGTTGAGGAAAGAGATGATAGTCGGACGGAGCCAAATCTGGTGAATAAGGGGAGTGTTCTAGTAATTCAAACCCTAAATCACGAATTTTTTGCATGGCAACATGAGATTTGTGTGCAGGGGCGTTGTCCTACAAAAACAAAACACCTTTGGATAGCTTTCCGCGTCTTTTCTCTTTAATTTTTTCCCGTAGAGTGGTCAGTAATGTCGAATAGTAATCTCCAGTTATTGTTCTACCCTTATCCAAAAAATCAATCATGATTACTCCATGGCAATCCCAAAAAACTGAAGCAAGAACTTTTCCAGCAGATTTTTGGACACGAAACTTCTTAGGTCTTGGAGAACCGGAGTGTCGCCATTACATCGATTGTTGCTTTGTTTCTGGATCGTAGAAATTTACCCAAGTCTCATCCATAGTAACAATTCGGTTTAAGAAGTCTACATCGTTTTCAAATCGAGCACAGATCGAACGCGATGCCTTCCCGATCGGTCATCATCTTCAATGGAAAATTTACCTCTTTTGAAGCTTGCAGTCCAATTTTTCACGGTCGCATACGAAGGACATTGATCACCAAGGGTATTAAGCATATCTTCGTAAATCTGCTTACCTCTTAACCCTTTTAAATACAGGTACTTGATGATGGCTCGTTACTACAATTTTTCGATTTTCACAATTTCGGTGGACATATTTTTTCTTTTGATTTATTGCGTAACTCTGGTTTACTTTTTTGACGTCAAACTTTACACTGACACTTCTAATAAGTTATTGTTCGTTGCTATGGTAACGCAATATTTTGTTTATGCAGGGAACTGGTATAGGCTAACTAGATATCAATACATCCTCGTATATATCGCATAAGATAAATTTTGTCGAATAACATGAGCTTACAACACCGAATTTTTGATGTTAGATCGTGTTCTATGCCCCTTCTCTTGTTAAACGTTAATATAATAACAAAATTACATGAGCTTTTGGAAGTAGATTGTAGATTAATAACGTAGAAACAAGGAAAGTGAAGCCAGAAAAAAATTATTGCATCCAAAATCAAAAGCGAACTTTAAAAATTTAATGCAAGAAAAAGAAAATGAGCCTCTTTTATCGGATAATTCTTTAGTTAATCTGAACGTTTTAATGAATATTTTGTCAGATGAGAATGTAAAAGCACTCCTGTTGTAGTGGTTTGGGCCTGTTTTTAAGTAAGTACGCCTCTGGCGATGATTGTAACGGAGATCGTGGGAGAACTGTCAAGGGGACAGCCACGATAGCTGACAACGAGAATTTTGTAAATGGTTTTTCAATAGAAAATCGTGAGAAACTGGAGTGTTGCATCATTGCTTTCATTTCTCACCCTACCGAAGAACCCACTTCCTGAAAGGATTTTAGAGTCTCAGTGCTTTGCCAACTGATCCAAGTCATTTTGGCGCCCAACTAGCGGCTGGGGGTGAAATTGTTAGTACTGAGTTACCGGAGAGTCCTGGAAGCAGTGCATACCTCCTTTAAGAATTCACCTGCGAAACCTTACACAAACCGGCGAGGACGATTCATTGAGAAGCACGCGACAGTTTTGATCGATTTTGTGAGCGACTAATCCAGTGAGCAGAGTATGAAAGAAACCCACATCTTAGAGATTGATATGTTTATGAATTCGTCGAGGGAAAATTGGTGAGAACTTTCCAATTTCATTTTGGTGCGAACTGACAGCGGTTCAGTTGTGACTTTTGCTGAAAAAAAAAAAAAAAAAAAACTGCATTCCTATTTTTACTCGAACTGTTGAACTGATAACGGTATTCGTTTACTGTCAAACATTTTTTGAATTATTTCATATTGGTATACCTTCCTAGTGATTTTTTTTATGCAAAAATGAGTTCACGAAAGAACAAGAAAAATAGAAGTAGTGACATTGATGTTAGTTTAGATCTTGAAAACATGTTACAAAAGTTAACTTTAGGGATGACTGAGCTCCAACAAACTGTATCAAATTTGGCTCTTAATGTCGATAATATTGACCGACGAACTAAGGCTGTGGAGCACGAAACATCCACTCCTTCGTCTTCTCGACAAAATGTCTCAGGTTCAATCACAAGCACAAATAATAATGATCGTTTATATTTAACGAATTGGAGGGAATTGGGGGGTAGCAATTTGACTTTTTACCCAAATTCTAAAACACACCCAATGATGTTTTTGAATAAACTGAATAATATATTAAGGGAAGCTGGTGTTCCAAATGAATGTAAAAGGGGCCTAGCACTAACATGTCTCAAAGGGACGGCAGCAGACTGGGTGTCGATTAAAGAAAATAGTTTTGTCACTTATGAAGATTTTGAGAAAGCTTTCAAGGATAGATTTTGGAGCCTAGAAAAACAACGCGATTTGTTCTTGGATTTATGTTATGGTAGATTCGAATCTGGCAACAGATCGGAATATTTTTTAAATTTGGTACGTCAGTCCACATTTTTGAATGAGAAAATATCGGACGAAAACTTGATAGGTATGATTACTAAACATTTTCCTGCGGAAATACAACGGGGAATAATAACGAATGGTTTTTCTAAGATAGAAGAAGTTGAAGAATATCTTCAAAAAATTGATGAAACGTATAAAAATGAATCGAGGTATGATCCACAAATTTCTACTAGATATAGCACTAACAATTCTCGCAGGGGATATTCGAATATTGGATCTTCACGGGATTCAGGCGCTCCTATCACTAGAAATCAAAATGATAACTTCACTCAAAATTCTTCAAATTATAATCAAAATGCTAACGTACGCTACATAACTTCGTTCAATAAGGACACAGAAGACCTGTTGACCGATTCAGATAGCGAAACGGAAGAAAACGAAATGATCTCACCCACTATTACAGTACATATAGGGGAACAAAAGTTCGAAACACTACTCGATAGCGGGTCAGATATATGTGCTGTTTCCGAGGGTTTTTTAGACAGTTTAAAATGTGCACTGCTGCACCTTCCTATATTACCTGTGACCAATCTATCTATAGCAGTTGCTGTTGGTGGTAAGACTCAACGCATCAAAAATCAAATTTTATTACCGGTCACGATTGCGGGTTGTAATATGGATATAGTTTGCTTGGTGGTCCCTAATTTGAATTGCGATATTTTGCTGGGATCGAATTGGCTTTTTAAGTGTAAGGCACTTATCGATTTCAAGAAATCACTTCTTTATTTTTCAGATGGAACAGAGTTACGTTCCACGACAATTGTTTATAAATTAAACTCCAATTTGCATATAAATCTGTTTAAAGACGGTAAAGTAGATGGTTACATATCTCATTTTGATCAAAATAATGAAGAGAATAGTGCATCACCTGATATTAAGCATAAATATACAGATGCAGAATTCGAGACAGCCGCAGGTCAGGCCTGCGCTGATGTGCCTCAGAAACAAATATTGCTAAATATTCTGAAGAAAAATAGTGACGTATTTTCGGAATGTCCGGGAATGGTGACTTGTTATGTTCATGAGGTGGAGTTGAATGATTATAATGCTTTCAATGCACCGTCATATCCTATACCATTCATTTATAGAAATGAAGTGGCATCACAAATTGCAGAGATGTTATCATGGGGTATAATAAAAAAAGAGAAAACGGAATATGTTTCACCATTAGTATGTGTAAAAAAAAAAGATAAATCCGTAAGGGTATGTTTGGATGCTCGGTTCCTTAATCAAAAATTGAAAAAGGATTTTATAAATCCGCCAAATACAAGCGATCTTCTATTAAAATTCAAAAAGAATCAATTTCTGAGTACAATCGACTTAACTGCGGCCTATTGGCAGATTCCAATAAAAATGGACCACACTAAATATGTTGGATTTATATATGACAGCGAAACATATACTTTTGCGCGCCTTCCGTTTGGAATAAGTACGGCTATGGCTAGCCTCATAAGGTGTTTGAATAAAGTATTGGGGGAAGAATTTTGGGATTTTACATCGATATATGTCGATGATTTATTGGTTCATTCTGATACCATTCAAAGTCATTTTGAACATCTTGATAAAATATTCGTTGCTCTCAATCGCACGGGTTTGACGGTAAAACTTAGAAAATCTCAATTTCTTCGTCGGGAAGTTTCATTTTTAGGCCACGTGATTTCGGCTGATGGAATTTCAATCGATAAGAAGAGAATTGAGTGTATTGATAAGTTTCCTACTCCACGTAATTTGAGGGAACTAAGAGGATTTTTAGGCCTTGTCAATTATGAACAGAGGTTTTGCAAAAATTACGCGGATCTCACAGTACCTCTTTTGAAATTATTGAAGAAAGGTCAAAAATGGCGATGGGGATCCGAGGAAAACGAGGCTATGCGTACTATTAAAAACGCTTATTTGAAGACTGTTTTGGTGGTTCATCCTGATTTGAATAAAACTTTTTACATTCAGTGTGACAGCTCGGACTACGCGCTGGGGGGTAGTTTATATCAGATGGATAAAGTGGGAGAGCAACAGGTGGTAGCTTATACAAGTTCTACTCTCAAGGGAAGTCAATTGAGGTATACCACGACGGAGAAAGAAGCTCTAGCCGTCATTCACTGTTTGCGGCAGTGGCGTAACCTCATTCTGGGACGTGATTTAGTGATTTTAACGGATCACAAGGCTCTTAGTTTTTTATTGACATGCAAACTGCGTTCCTCAAGACTTTCTCGATGGATCTTGTTCATACAGGAATTTGATTTCCGTATTGAATACTGTAAGGGGTCAGAAAACGTAGTAGCCGATGTGCTGTCTCGTTTTCCAGTAAACAATAAAACATTGGTGATTCCTGAAGGGGGAAATAATGTTAATGTTACTTTGCTGAAATTATCAAACGATTTCTTGGAGTTGAAAAAACATTTTGCGGTTCTGCGAACTGATCAACGGAAGGAGGAGTGGATTCGAAAGAGAATCGAATTGATTGAAAATTTTCAAGGGAACAAAAATATCTTTCAAGAAAGGGATCGTAAGATTTTGGAGTGGTTTGTTGTACACGAGGGAATATTATTCAAAAGGGGAGAAAATTGCTGCCGAGGATTTAAGTTGTGCGTTCCGAATAATCAGCGTCAAGATATCATTTTATCGCATCATATCAGCTTGGGCCATTTTGGAAAAACAAAGACGTATTTTTATATGCGTAATTTTTTTTACTGGCCCAAAATGTTAAAAAATGTTAGACAGGTAGTAGCCGCTTGCGATTTGTGCCAAAAAGCAAAATGTTCGCCCAAAAGTAGGGGATTATTGAATCCCATTATTGTAAAAAAACCTGGAGAGCTCGTATGCTTGGACATGATTGGACCATTACCACAAGGGAGAGGGGGTGTTACACAAATTTTGGTTATTGTAGATGCGTTCTCGAAATTTGTTAAATTGTATGCTTTACGCCGCGCCACGTCTAAGACGATACTTAATAGAATTGTTAACGATTATATACCAAACGTCCAGAAACCAGAATGTATACTGAGTGATAATGCTACACAGTTCACGAGCGATTTATGGAATAAAACGCTTGGTGAACTCGGAATCAAAATAAAACACATTTCTGTGTATTTTCCATCCGGTAATATTACTGAACGATATAATAAAGAAATTGGAAGGTTGTTGCGTTCCTATTGTAATGAAAAACATACAAAATGGCCAAACTTGATGGAATTTGTTGAGAGATGTATGAACAATGTGGTGAATTTGACTACGGGGTATACTGCGACATATATCCAAACAGGAGCCACTCAACCAAATCCCATTGAAAAATACGTTAATTTTCCAACGGAATCTGAAAACAATGTTCCGTTAGAAAAAGTGTGGGAATTTGCCTACACTAATTCTAAAAATAAAGCAAAACGACGCGCTGAAAAGGCCAATAAAAAAATAAAACCCATACAATTCGAAGTCGGGGATAGGGTTCTTGCTAGGACTCACTACCAGTCTTCAGCCGAGGAAAAAACAATAAAGAAGTTTTTCTTATTATTTGAGGGTCCCTTTTACATTCTGCGGAAGGCTGGTCCCAATTCCTATGTTATTGGTGATGGGAGTAGTAAAGAGTTATCTACTCAAAATGTCATCAATTTAAAACCCTATAAGGAGGTACCGAAGGAGTTGGACATTTCGGCTTCCGGTTAGTATTATTTTTTTTTTTTTTTTAAGTTACAATTTTTATTTTTAATAGGTGTAAGTTACTGCCACTTCTATTGTTTGCTTCCATTAGTATTGAGTACTGATGTCTGGGTAACTCAAACAAAACATATCCTTTTATAGTTAAGTATTGTTTAAGTTGGGGGGTGATGTAGTGGTTTGGGCCTGTTTTTAAGTAAGTACGCCTCTGGCGATGATTGTAACGGAGATCGTGGGAGAACTGTCAAGGGGACAGCCACGATAGCTGACAACGAGAATTTTGTAAATGGTTTTTCAATAGAAAATCGTGAGAAACTGGAGTGTTGCATCATTGCTTTCATTTCTCACCCTACCGAAGAACCCACTTCCTGAAAGGATTTTAGAGTCTCAGTGCTTTGCCAACTGATCCAAGTCACTGTATATTACTCGTCTCTCTCGAGGCCACTACGGCCGCTGATAAATTTCCTGATTTTCTATATTTTCTATAGCTATTACTAAAGATGCCATTCCCTCACTACAAAAATCTCTGAAAAAGTATTAAAGAATGTTTTGACATTTACTATAAACAGTATAAACTATTGGACCCAACCTATAAATTTCGCATCTTACGAAATTCTCGCATTCGATATAAATTGTCGACTGCCTTTGACCATTCTACAATTTGTCTATCAAAAATTTGCGATTGCGACATTTTAGAATAAGAATATTCAGATGTCGTTCGACAAAGAGTATATCTCCCATGCGACAAAATATGTCACAGTATGAGAATAGGGTAACAGGAGTAACAAATATTGGAATATTTTGCAATACCATTGCGAAGTTTAAAACGCATAGTTTTAGAACTCTGGAAACTACGGCTTGTCTAAAGAAATCCTTGACACCCGGTAAATATGATAGTTTGTAAGCTTCAAAACACGTCACATCAATCCGTGCCTTATACATATTTGTTTGAGCTCTTCTGCACTTTGAAGTGGTATTTGATCTAGACTCTGATCTCGGCACATGAAAGTATAATCAAGATAATAGTACTGGGAGTCCACTTCACCATTTAACAGATTAAAGTGTTAACGATCAATGAATTTTTCTGAGACTTTGATAGTCTGTACCGAGGTGGTACGAGCAGATGCGAACTTCGTGATCCATAATCATTGATATCCAAATGTCTAGTGAAGTCAGATTTATTTTTATGTATTTCTAAAAGAGTATTATACATAAACAACGAAGGTAAACGTTAAACGCCGATCTTCAAAAATGAAGGCTCACAATGTTCCCTGTAGTCGGCATTCAATATTATTCTAATGATCTTTTTTGCAATAAGAATACTTACTCTCACAGAGTTTCCCTACAATACTAGCCAATAATTTATGAGTGGAGCAAAGTAAAATATGCAATCTTCAATGCATCAAGATCCAAGAATTTCCAAAGTTGTCTGAAGGCAACAATTATTCTTGCGCAGATCAGGATAGATTTTCGTCTTTGATCTAACCAAGTAATTCACCACTTTGACTGCTATCAACAGTGTTGTTACTGGAAAAATTAAGTACTTGTTTTTTGTCTCCATTAAGTTTCAACTAATTTGCTGTATACCATCTAGAAGCATGGTCCGAAGCATCATCCTTCTTGTCTGCTAAGTTGATTGTTTTGTCAGATGTTAAGATGATTGTATCGTCAACAAAGACTACACATCTGTATGGTCATATGAATTGGCTTAAATCATTGATGTAAATCAAGAATAACATTGGCCCCTATACTGTTCCCTGAGGAACTCCATTTTTGACAATTTTGTTGGGAGAAAATGCTCTTCGTTTTCATGTCATTCAACAACCAGATTAATCACTTTTTCAATGTCGTCGGCTGTTTATCTGTTACTTCTAAATCCATATTGTTTTTTTTTCAAAAATATCATTTTTCACGAAGTCTATCCACACCAATTTGTTTTTCGTAATTGATCATAAATCGCCCTGTAAAACAACTAAATTTTTATCAGCAGCACTGAATTTCTATTTCAACGCCACTTCTATGATTAATGGGAAGCGCAAAAAAACAACTTAAACTTTTGATAACATCAAATATATTCGGTAATCAGTGATTCATATAACCATAGTGGATGAAATACGTTTCACTCAAATGTAATGCCATTTAGAGCCTCTACAAAATTAAAACGAAATATTCATTTTGTGTTATCATTTTCCGGGAATTTTGCAGATGAGTTTATCAGTGGTGTTTCCGTTTGAAGATATTCGGTTGTTTCACTAGTATGAAAACAACTCAGTTGGTTGAAGGCTGCGTTTGGATTGGCACAGTACAAATTTGTATAAAATATACATCTCAATACATTTGTTGTATATTAAAAATATTTCCACAATTCAGAAATGAAGCGGACCACGAAGAAACGTAAACTGATTATCATGAAAAAAATACTGTAATTTTTTCATTAGCTGATTCAAACCTGAGCTTCAAGGGACATTTACTTTCAAATAGCGAAACCTTTCAAGATGATCTTTTGTAACAATTAAGTTTCAGGTGTAAATTTAAGCCTGCTCGTAAGCTAGAATCTGACAACTGCTATCAGGTACTACAATATCTACATTACACCACAGTTTCTGAGTGGTTTTCGAACAAACCGTCGTTACCTAGTCGTTAAAAATTTGATTCCTTCCCAGAAAATAAATTCTACGAAGCTCTGGAAGGGACACCTAAAATTAAAAAAAATGACTCTTTGTAAAATTCCGAGTTATAACTACAAAGAATTATTCATGTCAATTTCACATCTTGATGTGTTTCGAATTTTACTTACATCTATAGTTAGGTTGGTTGACATGTTCTTAATACGTTAAATAGTGACATCACAGTTAAAAATTGTAAATAATATATAAAAATGGGCTTTACGAATATAAATAACAGAAAATTTCGAAAACAAAAGACTTGTTGATTATATCCAAGGGATATACATCAGGTGTCAATAGAAAAGAAATCTGCAATTTTCAAGTCAATTTCACCTTCTGCAATCTTAAACCAACTGTTGAAAATTGATGATTGATGACTGTTCTTTTGAAAATTAGGAAAAAATTACATTTCCAATTGAGTAGTTATGGAAATGATATTGTTCATTTGAAGAGTGTGATCCAATGACAGTAAGAAGGAATAAATCTCACTCAACAGATTTACATCAGTTCTTTTATTCATACAGTTTTGATCTTGAGATATAAAGGCCATTTCCAAAAAAAATTTGTTAGTCATACGTGTCTCTTTAGCTAATATTTTTGTTAAATTATTATTTATTCGATGGTCAAATTTGTTTACGTGATCAGCAAGAGCTCATCTTTCAGAATGAAGTCTACAATCACTTTTACGTGAGGAAATTCTACTTTTTAGGCATCTAGAAGTCTGGCCAATATAATTTTCATCACAGTCCTGACAAGGAATGCTATACACTACATTTGAAGTAGAAGTTAATGGAATTTTATCTTTTACTTTTGAATAAATTGATCTAATTGGTAAAATAGTTTTTTTACAATTTTGATATTGCACATTGAATGAAGAAGCCTGGACAATCTAGGTGTAATATCTTTTATATATGGAAGTGAAGTAAATGTAGAAATTGTAGAATTTGTAGGATTGGTATTAGCAACATTGCCATTAGTGGATATGTTAAGATTGTTAAACATAATATTTGTTTCAATATATAATGGTGTTCTGAACAGAATACTTCCCAGTAAGCTAGATGGATAAGCATTGTCTGAAAAGAGTTTAAAAATAATCTCTAGGGTTTATTTTATGAAAGGATTTGTCTGAGATTTTGAGCACTCTAGCTTTCATCTGTTTCACAAGGTTTATTTTCATTGAACGCTTGTGATAAGACTCGAAGTTAATATATCTGCCAGAACTGCATGGTTTCCCGTACCAGTCTATAAGTATTTTGTTATTAGGATTACGTATGAATCCTGTATCTAAGAAAGGTACGGAACAATCATCATCCTCAGTTTCTATTGTAAACTGGAAATATGGGCCAAAGCTGTTAAAAGTACTAAGAATCTCAGTAATGCCATCTTTTGGTAAAGCGACAATGATATCATCAACATATTTTTTGATGAAAACAAGATTGAATGATAGTTCTGGAATTACTGTGTCCAACACATCATCTATTACATATGAAGCTAATATAGGGGAGATTGAAGCTCCCATTGGGGAACCAAAACTTTGTTTATAAATTTTGTTGTTGAAAGAGAAATATCTGATTCCAGATGATACCAAAAAATCAAAGTCAAACATTTGGAAGCAATTTCTAGAATTTGGTAATGAGGAATCTTGTAATATACACGAAAATGTACCTGTTGAATAAGTGGCAAGTATGCTAGAAGATTACTCATTTAATATGAGAAAAGCAAATTCAGAAGAGTTCAAAGAAAACGTTCTAAAAGTAATGTGGAATTCAACTGCTAAACAACTACGAAAAATATAAAGTTGAAATTAATCCGTTTTCTGACATAGAAACGTAGAAAACTACAAAAGATCCAAAAAACGAAAGCTCAGTGCTTCGGCCTCAAGTGAAGAATAATATATGAAGATTGTAGATCTTTGGAATGAAGATTGTCCAGAATGTCTTCAACGTAAGTTTATTTATATTTCCTACCACGAGTTAGACTGGAGGGGCGGTGCAGCAGCAGGTATTGAATACTCTGTCGAAGAAAGTAATAACTTGGGCCTTTCTACTGGTCGCATAGAATATAATCTCATTTTTTCAAAGACATCAAAATGCGGTTTAAAAAAGTAAGCTGATAGCAAGTGGCTAATCACGTTTTAGAGGAAGATGATGGAAACACGAGGTGATTCTATAGAGACCAATCGTTTGTTTTTAACTTCTAATCCGTTTTGGGATCAAAGAAATTCAAAGGGGTGGTACAAGGATTGTCCATTGGGGAAGAACATAATTTCAACATAGTCTGAATCGGCTGCACATAAGATTGGTGTTGACACACAAAAAAGTGATCACAAGTCATTCGGCGAGAGCAACTGCAGTCTCCGATATGCTCATCTGGAATAGGTTTGAACTTGCCCTCCAGGTTATTTATACCTTTCTAGTAGGATCCTATCCACTACCTTCGCCACCCCATTTAGCAGTGAGATAGGTCTGCTACCAGCTTTACCCGGCTTCAAGATCTGGATGATCTTTGTCCGCTTTAAACATTCAGGAGTATTGCCTTTTTGTGATCCTGTTGATTATGTAGATGAATTGTACTAGTGACTTCTTTGGGAGGTTCATGAGTAGAATTGTATCAATCTTATCTAACCTGGTGCCATATTTTTTGATGGTAGCCTCTTGATTGCTTCCACAACTCCGAAGCTAGTCATCAGTTTGGAGAAGGTTCGACCTTTCAGCCTTTCCTTGTCCTCACTTCTGAAGCTCTGGTCTACCCTTGTTATTTCCTTATGTTTTGGCGTAATGTCATGCCACTTCCACTTCCAGACTCGATCTCTATGAGCCCTAATAAGCTGATTAACCTGTTTACCAAGGTTTATAAGGTTTTCCTTATATATTGGATGTTTACGTTCGGTGTTTTTCAGCTCAATATGGTACGTGTCCAGAAGCAGGTCTCTATCCTCTCTAACAACCCGTCTTGTCCCTATATAGCCTTAACGATGTTCTCCACAAATCTCTTAGCTTCATCAACGACCTGCTGCTGTGACAGACATGGTGTCACTTGAGTTATGTTATTCAGGACTTTCCTGTACTTTCTACAGTTAATGATGGCAAGATCCAAGATGGTTTTCACCCTCTTTGATCTCTGCTTCCTCCCAAATTCAAAAAGTACAGGGTCGTGGTCGAAGGTAAGTTCAGGAACTGTGCAGATGTTTTTAGTCTAGCATGTTTTTGTTGATGACGTTGATGGTTGTAGTTGTCTGTCCATTCCATGGAAAGTGAGTTGGTTCGTTAGAATGTTGGCAATATCAACAAGTTCTCGTATCTTTACATTCTGAGTAACTGATAACAGAGAACATCAAAATGTGTATGAGTACCCATTAGAGTATAAAATTAGGTAGAAAAGGACGATCTCGCTAGAGATCCCAGACAGGAGAGAGTGGGAAGAGGAAAGGATGATATTTCCCCCAGAAAGCCTGGCCTGTTTTACAAACGGGTCCAAACTGGAGGAAGGACAAGCCGGAGCAGGAGTTTACTTGGAAAATGGAGTGAAAATAGCCTATGCGCTAGGTTCTCTGACAACAGTTTTCCAAGCAGAATGGTAGAGGTGTGGTCCGGCCCAGAGAGACATGTATATGTCTGTTCGGACAGTCAGGTCGCCATGAGAGCTCTGAATGCAACCAGAACCAGATCAAAACTGATTCAGGAGTGCAGAGATGCCCTGGAGAGTCTTGCGACTGAAAAGGAAATAACGCTGATGCGAGTCCCGGACCATGCAGGGATTGAAGGCAACGTGCAGGCGGACCAGCAAGCCAAGCAAGGTGCCGGCTAACCCTACTACGGGCCCGAACCCGCACTTGGCGTAACAAGTAAGGAGACAAGTAACAACGGCACTGAATGAGTGGGCCGTTGATACATTAGGAAAAGCGTGGAGAGGGATAGACGGCTGCAGGCAGTCAAAGCAGATGATATCGAGGCCCGACAGAGCAAGGACGGCCAAGATACTGAAGCTAAGCCGCAAAGAACTCCGACTGTTAGTGGGAGTTCTAAACGGCCACTGCGGCCTCAGGAGGCACCTGACTCTCATCAGAGTTGAGGCAGACCAACTATGTGGTGAGGAGGAGGACTCCTTCCACTTATTTATGGCAGGCTCAGACAAAACGTCCTCGGAGCTGCCACTATTAAGGAGGAAGAATTGCACTCATTGCAATGGAAGGAAATTTCAACTTTCATAAGAAGGTAGAAGGTTATAAGAAGGCAAGTA
Organism: Chrysolina oricalcia; assembly: GCA_944452925.2. Lineage (NCBI taxonomy): Eukaryota > Metazoa > Arthropoda > Insecta > Coleoptera > Chrysomelidae > Chrysolina > Chrysolina oricalcia. The sequence goes on from OX101812.2 coordinate 65,878,790, forward strand.
TCCGCCATGGGATGATCGAAGATGCCGGGGATTGCGAAAAGGGCCCACTGGTGCCAAGTCCTTGACGCTTGCATCCCCCAAACATTATCATTGCCATTACCCATTATTATTGCGAAGAATGACACCCCAGTTGTCTTCCTGACAACCTGTATCTTTACAGATTATAAAACTTTGTTAGCTGTTATGTCAGTTCAATTAATGAACTCAACTTTCAGGAGTGGAGGAAGTTATCTTCGATAGGAAGTGTCGTAATTATAATGTTGATGAAAAGTTCATTTTCTTTCTGTAAGATAGGGAATACGCAAGCAGTCAATATGTCCCATTTTCATTCACCAAATGTGATAGAAAAAACTGTTTAATTCAATTTCCATAACCTTCTATAATAATCTTCTAGATCAGCTCTCGTGTAACTGGGTACATATAGGAATCAAATAGGAATTTAGAAAAATGTTTCAACGGTTTTTGTATGAATACTATTTCACTACACCAATATTTTAATCCTCTCATTTTATTTCTCTCACATATTTCCGACCTACATATGGGAAGTGCTTTGACGAAATAGGTACCTACTCTAAATTTACCTTTGGTTCTGTAAATAACTCCTTTCAGTTATCTGAAAATCACAGAAAGGAATATTGAGACGGCAGTGATGACTTTCGGTGGAATTGTAGTGCGACAACTGTATATTATTTCGGAGTGTATTAATAGAATGATGTAGAGGGTAATTATAAAGATTCATTAGGTGAGTGAAAGAAAAGTAAATTACTATTGCTACAACGATTAAAAAACTAATACATTATATTAATTTGACGGTTTTGTCGGATTTCGTATTTTAGACCAAGTTATAGATGGTTTTCCCCCAACAAAATAAAAGACTCAAATGGCCTATACTAATTTTTATAAGATAGTTCGTTAATTAAAACCCCAGTTTTTCGCTTTGTGGAATTTTTTAAGCAATAGTGAAAAAATCACAACTTTTTTTGTTCTTTGGAAATATCTCAAAGATTATTCAAGGAATCGTTTTACAAAATGGATTTTCATACTACCGGATCGGTGCATTTTCCACTGAGAAAATCTGGGAAAACCTCGAAAAAGAGACCATTTTTCAAAAATTTATAATTTTTATATATCTGAAGCTGGACAAACAATATTGCTGAAACTGATAGATAATAATGTGTGGTTCAACTGTGCGCAAGATGTTTTCTGTCTGATGTGTAGTTTTTGCACAATCGCGTTATAAACAATTTCTTGCAAGATACGCCGATTTAAGGAAAATCGTCATATTCAAATTCTGTAAAAGGCATCTAGAAGTAGAGTTCAATAACTACTATTTGTAGTTTGAAATCATCCGAAGTCACCCCAAGTCGAACTGAAGTTAATACGAGCGACTTCAGGTGCACATTGAAGCATTTAGAGTAACTTCCATTGCCATTTTCAACACGTTTCCCACCTCTCAGGTGAAAATCCAATAAATACAAATTGTAGATATTGATCTACTTCCATATGCCGTTTACAGTATTCGATTAAGATGATTTCCCTTAAATCGGCGCATTTAGATAGGTTTGCCCTTAAATTGTTTATAACGTGATTGTGCAAAAACTACATATCGGACAAATAGTCCTGGACCTGGACTAGGGTCCTGTGGGAAAATTCAGGAATGCTTAGTACGTATCCTAGTAAGTATTTTGGACTTGGGTGGACATCCGCCACCTGGTAAATTTTCGAGCAATGACGTCATCGAAGATGGCGTCCGTTTGTTCGTTGTTCAAGTCAGATGACAAGATCTGTTTTATAGTAGATGTGATGAATTCCATAAGAAAAGTCATGAGAATTGAAAAGGAAACATAAGGCGAAGCAGTTTCTGCTTTTTTTTGTCGTATATTGAGGGCATAACAAAGAATTGTAGAAGAGTGGATTATGTCTTTGAATGCAAAGACAAGGTAGCGGTATTGTCATAGGTACATATCGCCCAAATATCTGAAAATGTTCCATTGCCTGTACAATTCAGCAGTTTCTGTGGGTCTTCGAAGAACAAGCTGAAATTACAATTGTTTATTGCCAATACATTGATAGCTTCTTCAACTGAAACACCATCTAATACCAACCACACTTTTAGCGCTTTTCACGGTGATGAAGAAGATGAAGTCATCTTCAGTTGCACATCTGTGCAAGGTGGAAGGCAAGTGAACCATCCAGAATTAAATAGTATGTCGGTAGAGGAAGCAGACTTCACAATGCTGATTCATTCAAAACAGGCATGTCTGAGTGGTTTAATAAAGTCGTTCTCGTTGGTGCTGACACTGATATAATGGTGTTAGCTTCGTTTCACTGGGTTACTCTTCATGAACTTAGTGTTGAGGAACTTTGGGTGCGCACTGGAGTTGGTGATTCCACGCGAATTTTGCCTGTTTATGGTAAACAAATTGGACAAAACTTCTGCTCTTTGCTTCCAGCCATCCACGCACTATCTGGATCAGATTATACGAGTAAATTTGGCACCAAAATTCAGCTCTCAATTATGCATCTTTGGCACACTTGGAACACAGAATACCTAGTGCTAGTATTCGAAAAGGGTCATCTTGTAAGTCATTATACGAACTTAGATTGTTGCTGTATTAGCATGCCAAGAATATGGACATTGAAGATTTACCGCCAAGAAGCAGAAGTATTAGGGGTCATTTGTTGAGATCATATTTCTACACATCTTCAGCGACATTTTATTGATGATGTGATTTCGGTTTTATACATTAGTATAAAACCCTTTAAGAAGATGATTTGGTGCCCGACAAAAACTTACAAAAATATGCCACTGATTTTAATGGTGCTTGAAACTATTTAATATGCGCCAAATTCTCCTGCATTTGTAGGCAAAATTAAGTTAAATGTTGCTCTTTTTTGCAAATGTAACTGTAAAAATGCTTGTTGAATACTCGTTTGAACATTGAATCTTTTTCTATTCATAATATTGTGTATTTCTATCCATGATAATCATACTCATTTAATGTGTATATATGTGGAGATGAAAACGGCAACAGAATAAAAAAAATTCTTGTGTTTGTGTATAGTGACAGTTAAACCACATTGCTATTCATCTTACCAATAGTAATACCAACAAATTGACCCAAATTGCATGCAAGTCGGTCAAGTTTGCATGCAAGTCGGTCAAGTTTTGCCTGAGATATGAGCAGTTCTATGATCGAACGGCCGCCATCTTTAATGACGTCATAGCTCGAACACGTACCTGGTGGCGGATGTCCACCCACGTCCAAACCACTCCTACTGAGCATTTCTGCAGAAAAATTCTCCATACTCGAATTGTCCCACAGCATCCTAGTCTAGGTCCTGGATTAAAAAACCATCTTGCGCACAGTTGAACCACATATTATCTATAAGTTTCCGCAATATTGTTTGTCCACCTTTAGATTTATATAAGTTACGAATTTTAAAAAAATAGTCTCTTTTTCGAGGTTTTCCCGGATTTTCTCAGTGAAAAATGCACCGATCTGGGCGTATAAAAAACCATTTTGTAGGTTTTATAAATTTCTAGAAAAGTTTCATTGACTGTAAATCGATTCTTTCAATAATCTTTGAGATATTTCCAAAAAACCAAAAAAGTTGTAATTTTTTTCACTATTTCTTGTTTAAAAAATTCCACAAAGCGATTTTGCTGGGGCGAAAACCAGGGTTTTCATTCACGATATATTGTATAAAGTAGTATAGGCCGTTTGTGTCTTTTATTTTGTATAAAAAGAGCCTCTTACATTTTTATCTACTTCTTGGCCTATTATGCATATGAAATAAGTCGAGAAATTTTAGTCAAAACAAAATCCCGATATAAATGACAACGTGTGAATAGTAAATTACAAGGTTAACATTTTGAAGTATATGGAATATCCACCATGAAAAGAAAACAATTATATTATTCTTATGGAATTTGTGAAAACTAAAGCTACATTTTTTTCATTCGGACGTTGAGATGAGTATTATGTAAGAATTTTTTATTATTATTAGATATGTTACACCTGCGTTATTCAATATGTCGACTGATGACACATCAGAATTCTTGAACGATTTCGAACAAAAATAGTTGGGAAACAACAATTTTGTTTTAGAGGGGTAATTTTTTTAATCTCATACAAAGTGGGTATACAGGTGTATTCACATTTGAGTTGACATGCCATTGACAGTTTTTTAAATTCAACTGAACTCACACTATATTACGAATTCAGTGAAAACGGATTTGATAGGATAATGTCAAATGGCTGTGAAGATTTATCCATAAAACTTCCTCAATTGTCCAGTGAGTGTAAAAGAAACTTCTTACCTTCCTGTACGAAGTCCTTTTATATCGAGAATCTTTTTCGAATTTCGTTCGTTCTTTATTTTAAAAGACATAAAAAATTAAAAGGTACGTTTTCACTGCCATTTATTAAGCTTAACAAGATGCATTTACAGATTTTCACGACGTTTCAATTCCGAAGAACCTTCATCATTTTTTTTTATAAACTTGGCCCTGTTATTTTTATTACAAAATTCGAAGCCATTTTGTATTCTGTCATGAGTCATAATATCACTTGTAGTTGTTCAATTAAACATGTTTTTAGCTCATTTTAGACATTATTCAAAATCATCCAGGAAAAAAATTGTGGGTTTTGAAAAAGAACGAATGTCATTATTGACAATTAAGCGGATTTACAATACAAAAGTTAATTGGGTACTATTAATTTATGTAAAAATGGATAGAAATTATTCTTCTGAGGAAAAGTTGGACATGTTAAAGTGTTACATTCTGTGGCATTTCAATACTCGAGAAGCTGAGCAAATGTTTTTGAATAATTTTTCTGAAAGATTATAGCCAAATAAAAAACCATTTAGAAGAATGGTTGCAAATTCATTAGAGTATGATTCATTAAAGAAAAAAAACAGTTGTTAATAGAAACAAACTATATGCAATGAGGAAACTCAAAGTGATGTACTTCTGGCCGTAACAGAATACTCTACAACATCGGTTAGAAACATTAAAATTGCTTCTGAGGAGTATGATTTCCAATTCTTCCGACCTCTCTGATGATCTTAGAAGAGTGAAATAGATTTTTGTCTACCAAAATGTATTCGAGGCCTAGCGAAAGAGATGCAATTCACGCATCAATGAGTGATACTTCTGAATAACATTCTTCCTTATATCATTTATAGACTAGTATCTCCAATGGAAACTGTACATTTTAGAAATAATCAACTATCTGAATGAAAATGCAAATTTTCACTTTTAAGATTTTTTCACTCAATTTATATAGGGTCTTTCACAATATCTATTAGATGTAGTTCAAAGTCCAGCGTGGCTTCAGCCGGGCAAGTAGTGGTTTTCTGTTAGATATTACAAAAAGTATAACTTCTTTTTATCGTAGGTTTTTTCCATTACCAGAGGAGTCATCTATTGGTTCAATTTTCAATTGAGAATGTTTCCCTTTACAAAATTGAAAAAGTTATTGGAACGCCAAAACCTATAGCAAATTTTATTTTGCGTAAGAACAAATATTATCAGTGTACAAGTTTCGAATCTGCCAAGGAATAAGGCTGGACGACGACGTAAAGCGAAAAGCATTTCGTGAGTGGTACACCAGAAAATGTCAAGAGGATGAACATTTTGTTAAATATTGTGGTCTGATGAAAGTGTGGTAACCAACAACGCAATCTTCAATAGACGAAAATCGCATTTCTGGTCCAGAGAAAATCCGCGTTTGTAGAAAATGTTTAGGCACCAATACCGTTGGTTTCAACTTTTTTTTTAACCATGGGTCACTTACTTCGGAGCGGTACCGAAATGTACTTCAGGACTTTGGAAGAATGGTTTAATAATATCACCTACCGCTAGCAGAAGTCGATAACTTTTAGTTCCAACAACATAATTCGAGGATTGCCCAAGCATATCTATCAAACAGATTTCATGACAAATGGATAGGTATGCATTCAGCGGTTGACTGGCCTCCACAATCGCCGGATCTAACACCTGACTTTTATCTTTGGGGGTACATCAAAAACTATGTGTATCAACGTAATTTTCAAATGAAAGAAGAAATACGTCGACAAGTTTTGGAAGCAATTCAAACTATTACATTGTACTCAATGTTTTGGGTTCCACAGTTAGACGATATTATCAGTGCATATAAAATAATGGTCACTTTTTCGAACATATTTTATAATTAAGACTGTGGGTACTACTAATAATTATTTTAATTAGTTATAATTACATTTCACAAAGAATTATTTTATTTGTAATGTTTTTCATCAAGTAGTGAGTTAAAACGTTTTTTGGGAAATTTTGTGTTTTATTAACTTTGAATTATGACTTTATCAAATGAATAAATTTCAAGCATTCAGAGCCATAATCGGAGGATTTTTCTGAATGATTTTAGGTGATGTATAAAATAAGAAGAAAACATATTTAACTACACGTGATATATGACGTATTTCAGAATACAAAATGGCTTTGAATTTTGTAATGAAAATAATAGGGTGGTATTGAAATAAAAAGTTGATGCAGGTTGCTCGGAAACGAAACGTCATAGTGAAAATCTATAAACGTCTTCTTTTTAAGCTTGAAAACTGATAAATAAATGAAAACCAATATCGAAGATATTACTTCATTCAAAATATCTCGAAATCCGAAAAAGATACAAAAGAGACAAACTCCATGTATCGGTCTTCAATCAGATTTCAAATTTGACATAGTGCTGAAGGATCAAAATATACGAGATTTTTTCAAATATTCTAGACAAAATCTCTCAGGAATGAGGCAAAAGTGTTGATACATTTTTTAAGGAAAGTTGCATCTTGACTATTTTCATCAGTATCAATAATTTTCTCAGAATACTCGTCAAAAAATGTGTGGTTTGATAATATCCGTCCACTAGATACAGCTGGAATCGAACAATTCGAATGTATGAAATCAAATCAAAGAAAAATATGCTTTATTGTAAAAAAAAATTATTCTTGTTGACAAAGCAAGTAAAAATAATGGCGAAGGTAAATTTGTAAATAACAAAAAATTTGGTAAACAATTTAGTAAAAAACACGTTAAAAAATGAAAAAGAAAATAGTGTCAAACTATTCATATAAAGCTACCATTTATCATCGTAATGTTCTTGCACTTTGTAATAAGCTTTCTTCAATAATATTTGTTGGAAAGTTTTTCAGGGAAGTGATGTTTCTAAGACTAGTTGGCAGATGATTGATTATACATTTTTCTACTCTTGTATATGATAGAGTTTTTTGATAGGGAGGATTTTGGTATGGGTAAGGGAATACAACCTTAATTTCTTCACTAATTTCACTAGACGTTCAACCATATTTTATATGAATGAGGGACGCAGTTTCTAGAATAAATAAACAAGAGACTGTTAATATGAATGTAGTTAAATAAAGTATGTCTATGTCTATGTCTATCTTCTGGAAATGAGTAGGAATTCCTATACATATACCCAATTTCAATAACAGTCAAAAATATGTGTAGGTTTGCTAGACTCTCACCAACATATTATGTAAATAATATTGAAACAATCAGATTATCCATTTAGTGTGTGGAAAACATGAGTAGCAACATACATATTTTGCGAATTTTTGTCACTTTCAACAATATAGCTTTTTTTGAAAAAAATACTTTCCGTGTTTTACAGAGTTATTCCACCATTCGTTGAATTCACACCCTATCCATTTATTTCACCGTATTGAAAACAAACTTGTTTGCATGTATAACTGATAACAATAAAAATTCCTGAATTAGAATATAAAATGCATTAAACAAAGTTGTTCTCTTCAAATCTACATTATTGGAATTCCTATTTGTTTCTGTTTCAATTAAAGAGTTTTTCACCGTGAGTCACTTGTGACTCTCTTCGATTATGGTATTTAGCACTTAAATTATATAATCGTTGCCTAATGAAACTGATAGTAAACATTGTAAGTGTTTCTAATTGAATAAGTAATGGGGTTAACAAATTGTAGCCAGCAGTAGAACAGTATCAAGGGTCAAGTATCTGTAATTGATATATTTCTATTGCTTTCAATTGCAACTACATACATGAGATTTTTTCAGATAAACCAGTAATGTCTTAGTCGATCCTCTCACAATCACTGACAATGGGGTCACTTTTATTGTGCAATTATTTCAGTGATATTATATTAATAACAGTGCCAAAAAAGTTTGTTGCAATTCAGTTAATTATGGAAGTAATACAATCTGGTATATCTACTCTTCGAAGAGGTTGCTATCTCCTCAAGAGCAAACACTACCTAGATAAAACAGGAATCGGTTTTACGCCTACAGTTTTTTTTATTTTATTTCCTAAACATATGACTCAATGTTTTTGTGTCAATTCCGGAACTTCAGTGATTTTTCCGGAATTCCGGAATTTTTATGGGACCACCGAGCCCATGCAAAAAATATCTCTTCCATGGAATCAATGTGTTTGCAAAAAACGGAGATACGGAAAAATTTCATATTTTTTTTTGTAGATCTCTTTGAGTACAATAAAACTGTTTATATACATTTTGTCGATATCCCGTTTCGATTTCTAGTTTTTGGTGTTTTTAAAAAATAGCAATGTTAAATTTTTTTTTTTGAGAAATGAGAAAATTTCATTGAAACTTTTTGTATATCTTATCAAGAACTATAAAACTGATCATATACAATTTGCCAATAGTGTTTTTAGACAAAGAACTTCAAATATTTCCAAGTCCATATCTCTATTGTTTTTCAAGATATGAGAAAACTTTGTGGGGATTTTTTATTGAACTCTTTGAGGACAACAAAATTGTTGATTTACAACTTTCTGATATCTCGTTTAGTTTTCGAGATTTTGGCGATTTTATAAAAGAAGTACAAATTTTTTTAATATTTTTATACATTTTGTTCCAGTTGGAAACATTTTATAAGTTTTCATGAAAACACCTTCGTGGTATCTCATTAGTGGCAGACTATTATTTTTGTGTTTGCTGTTATGAAAATTAATTTCATCCTTTTGGGTATAATTTCTATTAAATATTTTTTTGCGCTTACTTATATGTTGTTATATTGTTGAATTCATGTGGCAGACGATATTTTCTAAACTTATTACGTATGTGGCTATACATTTTTTTCTTGATAAGTATGCCTACAAACCTTACCTGGAAGGGGTGAGGAAATTATTCGACTTTTCTGTGTGACGCGCTGATGATGGCTCTTAATAAATGAACAAGACATCGTTGTATTGAAAGTATTTCAGTTTTTGTTCGATGTCTCTCTCTATCTTGCCTCTGTACCAGCGTGGACATTTTTATTCAGCTCTACACTACACTAATGGAAAATACATCACTGAACTCAACCCTTTGCACCACAGTGGCGGATTCAGGGTCTTTGGGGGGAGGGGTAATGAATATAAAAAAATTTCATATAGAAAAAGTAAAATACGAATATATTTCCAATGGACATATGGAATAATATACACAGACAGTTCGGTATGGCACAAAAAAGAAATGAAAATATTTTCCCAGTAAACAATATCTGTTCTACATGAAAATAATTTTAAAAAAATACATTAGTATAGTATAAAATGTATGTCATCATACATCACTTAATATAACAAAGATGATAACAACAAGAAATAAAATTGCACATATCACAAAAATTAGAAGAAATCAATCTACATTTCCGTGATAAGTAATGAAAAGAGACAACATTCTGTTTATGAAAAAATGTTTGGAAGTCTCACAGCTCATACAATCAGATTAATAATAAAATTCTATTTTATATTACAAACTCCAGTTTTCTTTTGTTATACCTTTCCAAATCTATCGTTTTCTATATTGACATTGATGTCTGTAAATATGAAATGAAGTGAACAAAATTTACGGCTATTTTTAGTTATGTTTGCAAGCATTTTTTACCCATTCCACAGCATTGTAGCGAAAATGAGGATATAAGTTTTGTTACTATACTTCTACTTTCAAAATCTATTTGGGAAATTGAAATCGGACTATAACTAGAGAATCCAGATACGCTGCAAAATAGTGCAAAAAATCGAATTAAAATTGTGCCAAAACTAATGGTCCGGCAGCCAGATTGCAGTATTAGTTTTCAATACTTTAATTCAGCAAAACGAAAAAACACGTTTTTGTATTTAAATGTTTATAACAAATTAATAAATAACATTTGCGGGTCCAAAACATAATAGAATTCAACTAAGAACTGTTTTAATGTAATGGCACAGTCGATTTTCTACTTGTATTGTTGTTACGAAAAAATCCTCTATTGATTGACCTAAGAAGCGTAACACGTATTTAAAACCCGAAAACGTAACAGTATTCTTTTGACTTTGTTGGAAGTGAATGGCGATTAACATAAATAATTTTCACTCTGCTATAGGCACGTTGTAGTAGCTTATTAATATGCTTTTCAAATCTTAAATAAGAATCCATAGTTACTCCCAGATTCCTTGCTTCTTTCACTACCACAAGTTGCTCGTTATTTATTTGTATACCAATATAGTTGATTAAATTTTTGCGGTGGTATGAATAAATTGAGAATAAGCTGACAATATTAACGGACCTAATGTATACCCTTGCGGCTCACCTGATCTTGAGGTTAGATATTTTGAAATGTTATCAATAATTTGTCTTTTTGATGTAGTTATTCATAAGAAGTAGAGCATTACGAGAAAACCCTATTTATCGTAAATTATTCAATAGTAACTTATAATGAATCGTGTCAAAGGCCCTACTGAAGTCTAATAACACTTTGGTCGATTCTCTGTGTGAATTTGGTGGTTGTTTATGGCCACTTTAAACTGGATTTCAAAGCAGTATCTAACTGGCATGTTGTATGTCGGTTTAGACATTGCTTCTACGGAAATACGTTCAAAGATCTTCAGATGTTGGATTAGATTTCCTGCTTTAAAGCTTACTGTCACGCTAATTCTAAAGGCACTAGTTGCTGCTTCCTTCATTAAACAGGTTTAATGGCGGAAGGTTGAGCATTACCTTATTATTATTATTATTATTATTACGTCTTTATTTAGCAAAAAATACTAATTTTTACAAAGTCACAGACTATACCTAAGTATACTTATAAAATTGCACAAAATATAAAACACTACACTAACAGTAAAAAATAAGTATCACACTTAAAAAAATATTGGTGAATAATATTTTATGTATCAAACACATTAAAAACATATATAAATGAATAAAATATAAAAAAAAATGTATGTAGATGCTATGTCATATATCGAATACATCAAAAAAAGTTTTTGTAAAAAACATTTTACACGTCTATCACACACTTTATAACGAAGAAATGAATAAATAAGTATATTATAACTAATTAATTCGTGCATGAGATTGGTCCAGTAGTCTCTTTCTTAACTCTACTTTGAATGAATTGATAGCAACGCATGTCTTCAAAGAATCTGGAAGAGTATTATAACAACTACACCCTTGTGCAACAAAGATTTTTCTGTGCTTCTTTTATTTTTTCTCTATATTATGTCATTTTGTGTCCGTGTGTTGTAATTGTGAATACTGAAGTTAAATACCAGTTCAGATGACATATACAAGAGAGGTTTTAATTTTATGTATAAAAACCAAAGCTTGATTCTAAATAGTGTTCTACTAACATTCACTTTAAAGTACACAACATATTTTTGAGCGATGTGTCTTTAGGAACACCCAAAATTATTCGCATTGCTCGATTTTGTAATTTTTGTAGTCTGTCCTTTTCATTTTTATTTTCCATGTTTAGGAATTGAAGATGCGAATGTTAAATGCGGCAGAAAAATAGTTTTATATACCGTTATGCGTGACCATTATTATTGACTCAGAAACGGTGCTACCCTGGATAAAAAGTTGGTGTTTCTTCAGATTTTTTTTAAGGGTTTGGTCTATTATAATACCCAAATATTCTATTTTTTTCAACACTTTCAATCTCCTTTTTGCCAATACTGATTTTCAAATTATCGTTGAAATAATCAAATTATTGATTTCATTGAAAATATGAACAGGATGTTCATAAAGTCAGTTGTGGAATCATCTGCGACTGAAAGTTGGAATTTAGTCGCTGTTTTCCATCGTACAAGATAACCTCTCTTGGAAGGGATTCATATTTTAAAGAGAAACATTCTCAATTGAAAATTGAATCAATACATGACTCCTCTGGAAATGGAAAAACCCTACGATAAAATTGAAGTTACTTTTTTGTTTTCTGTAAGATATTACAAAAAAGTAACTTCAATTTTATCGTAGGGTTTTTCCATTTCCAGAGGAGAATCAAATTATTGTTTGTTACTCATATAAGCAGAAATTTTCCAGGAAGTTTCCATTGCACCAAGATACTATATTTTGCAGGTCTTTGTTAATAGTATCCACTAAAGTAATTGAGTCTTCAGCACATAAGTAAATTAATGTATCATCGGCAAATAAATGGACTTGAGAGCTTTTAACACAACTGACAATATCATTTATATATAACAAAAACAACAGAGGCCCTAGGGTGCTACTTTGAGGTACACCGTTTTCATTCGAAATTTCTGAAGATGTCATTTTATTTATATGAGTAACTTGCTTCCTATTCTGCAGTAGGGCACGTAAATATTGCCCCTGTTGCTTGGTTCTTGGTTCAATCTCAAATAAAAGGTTCACATTTCTTGTAATTCTCATTCCATAAAACATTTGTTTCAGATCACATCCGCACACTGGTTCAACATTCTGAAGTAGTCACAAAAATCAGCGATGAGGTGGAGGGGGTGCATTTTGGCACTGTGGTTCTTGACAACGAATGCAGAAGGAAGTCGTCATCGAAATCACCGGTTGCAACAAAGGTCTAATGAATTGGGATCTGAAACATTACCACCTGGAGGGTAAGTGTTGATTTAGATTGATTGAGGTCGTGAAATATTTGTCTTGAAAAAAAAAAAGGAATCATGACATACGTTATGAATTATTTGCAAAGGATTATGAGATGGAAGGGTGAGGAACGTAAATGAGCGAAAAGTTTTTCAAAATTTGGTTTGAACAAAAAAAATAGTTGAAAGGGTGTATGAAGTGCAGGTATTTTATGAAAGTCATAAAATTGAATTAAAGAAAAAAAATATTTCAAAATGGATTCAATCCTTTGTTTGAAAAATACAACTTCTTGTGGGATAGATGGTATGAATAATGTTCTTTTAAAACAAACTGCGTTTTATGTATCTGAGCCATTAGTATTTTCAATGAATTTGTCAGCACAAAAAGAGATATTCCCAGAGAAGTTGAAGTTTGCTCTGGTTTCACCCATTTACAAAAAAGGTTTCTGTACAAATCTGAACAAATTAATATCGAGTATCTCAAAACTAGTAACGAAGAGTCGTTGCCGACCGACCTCTTGCTCCCATATACATCTACGGCGTAGGCTTATTACGGCAAGTATCTGTCAAAAAACAACTACTCCCCTGGCTAAGACCACGACGGGTATTCAATATTAGAGAGTTGAAGTGCTGCCATGAACGTAAACGTTAACGTACAAATTGACATCTACGCATGCGCATTCGTCAGCTATTCACGTTAACGTTGAAAATGGGTTTACGGACATACGTAACCTAACGGTCTCACACGGATACCTTAAAAATCAAAGCACGTTAACCGAAGAATATACGAATCACACCGATGAGTTGCGAATGAGCGAATTTTGACTTTAAAGCCATAAAATCAAAAAGTGATACAGCAATATTTACAATTTTACATCAATCATCATTTCTTCTATGTATTTTTGATCTTGCTCGGTATTTCGCTTTATTTAATACAATGAACATTTCGAAAAGCCAATTCCGGAAGAATTTGATATGCATTTGGCAAGGGAGGTATATGGTAAAAATCCCTATTAAGATCCGCAAAGTAGAGTTCATCTGTTAATAGAAAACAGCATAAAAGCGAAATAAACACAAATTAACATGTTAGGGTTAACGGTTGATATACGTCCAACTTCAACTCAATTTCATAACATCCCGTAAACGTTATATTTCGTACGTTAACGTCTACGTGAAGGTTCAAGTACTGTAATTACTTCAACTCTCTAATATCTAACAGATACGTGTACAACATTCCTCATGGCAGAGGAAACATTTGCAAGTGCTTCCTGTAACCAACCAGCAGAATTATGTTTTGATTTGGACAGGGTGACCACCTGCAGACTAGTTTAGAAGATTGCCTCTCATCCAGTGCAAGGGTACGTCAACACAGACCAAATCATTACACATTCTGATGCTTGGTCAACACTGGTCCACGCTATGAAGCAGTTTCTAGGCTGCTCCACCTAGCGAGCAGAGGAAGAACACTCCTAGTCTCCGGGTTGGGAGATCGTTTAGTAACGAAAAGTCGACTTGGAGTGGTCGGACGTATTGACTTTCATTAGGAGGTCAAAAAGGTTCGAAAAGGAAGATTAGGAGGATGGATGTAGATAAGTGGAGAACAGTGGCCTCCCAAGAACTACTACTACTAGTCATGTATCCGTTGATATCTATCAGATTTATTTTTGTATCATGATGTACAACAGACACATTGTATCGTATGCAATTTTATTAACTGAAATAATATATTATTATTGTGTTATAACATGTAACTTGTACGAAGAACTAACATTAGTCAGTTGATCAATGCCTTCATCCAATCTCAAGTCCGGTATTTGATTAGGATGATGGCAATTTTCTAGAGTTAATTCGAATATAGTAACTGTTTTCATTTGTATGGAAAATGATACCTTTAAAATCAACTTAAAACACTCTTTGTCTATTTTCCACGATAATTTTATATTTGTTGACTAGTTTCGGTCATTAAACCATTTTCAAAGCTAACTAGATTACATCAAAATCTGAGTATTTATACCTACATTACCTATACCTAGGATATACCTCAATTAGTAGCTGGAGAATCGATATAGTGCTAGGCAATGTAGGTATAAATGCTCAGATTTGGATGTAACCTAGATAGTTTTGAAAATGGTGTAATGACCGAAACTAGTCAACAAATATAAAATTATCTTGGAAAATAGACAAAAAGTGTTTTATTGTGTATACTAAGTGAACATGAATTTCCACAAAATAAACAAGTCGTCAATAAAAGAAGTAGAATTAAAATCAAAGCTACCAGTATTTAAAATAGAGAATTTGTTTAATTAAGATACCACTATTACAGAAAAAGCCATATACATTATTTGTTTATTAGATATAATTCTATAATAACCCTAAAATTACCATTCAAATTTGAAAATTATTATTTCAACACAGGCCTAATGAACTAAAATAGAAAGTGACAAAACAATAATTAATAAGAAAATCGACGACGATTGTATCTTCGTGATAATTGTTGGAAATTGACATTAATACCGAGCAAGCTTTCTAAAATAAGAAGTAGATAAGTTTATCAGAAAATTCCATGCATTTGTCGAATTTTAATTAATTTCCTTATTGAAATATGAATATTCATAACAATAACTATGTTTTATTTTGATTGTACCGAATATTGTTTCTGTTTTGCATTCCTGAAGCGGACGAGTAGGTAATCGCCTATAAGTAGTAACTTTATGAAACGTTTGAGTTGATAAATAGTATACTATTTAGGTTTTCAATGACAAAATTCTATTTCTGTGTGGTTTATCGAAAATACGTACATTCATATTACCGCAAATTAAAAATTGGGTCAACCTTATCGAAATGCCTCAATAGATATTCGCGAAACATGTAAACATTACATAATTCCGTCGATAACCTTACGATCTTTTACAATAATGTACATTGATGATTTTCATGCAATTTTAGTATTTCGTATACATAGTAACCAAGTTTAATCCTGCAATGATTATAATTGGTAAATATATCTCTTTCTAGCTTTATTCTTTTTGAAAAATAATACCTTCTAATGAATGTGTATCTGGATAAATTACTTAAGAGAAATTAGAAATATACAAGGTGTCCCAAAACTCAACGTCATCCTTTGGAGAGCTGATAGTCCAGTTCATGACTGACAAGAATATCACAATATGATCTTAGTAAAATATTGATAGGTTTGGAGCTATTGGCAGTTTTATGAATTTCGTGAAAACCGAAACCTTTGATCAGTTTTCGAGTACCACAGGTACGAAACTACATAGTTTAAGATTCTAATTTTTGTTATGCAACCTTTAATAATCCTTTTATTGATTAAATTTCAAAAAAAAGATTGTTGCAATACCTTTGTTAGCTTACTTATTACTTATTACTTATTGGCTTACTTATTATTTAAAAAAATTGCTCATTTGGTGCAGAGCTGGGAAGTACTCAGTACAAATACCCGAATACTGTACTCTTGAGTACATTTCTGGTACCCGTTACCCGTTACAAAGCTGTGGGCGATGCCGGGCCTGAACGCTCACGCAGGCCGCATATGACCTTCGAGGCGCTATGCACCGAGAAGAATCTGGACGATTCGAGGGCTTACTCGAAATTTCCACGAAATGAACGGTGAGTATAAAAAGAAGAACCACGCAGCGAAGGCAGGCAGACAGTCAGTGAAGTGAAAGTCGAATATAAATAGTAGAGGATTGTTATATAAATTAGAGTATTGTGAATCATTGTATTTCGTTAAATAAATTATTTTAGAGGGAATCAGACTATAAATATTCTACAGTACATTTTCAATAAAGTACACGGTTCTCGTACCCGTACATATCGGGTAAAAGTATCCGATACCCGCGATT
Source organism: Chrysolina oricalcia (assembly GCA_944452925.2). Lineage (NCBI taxonomy): Eukaryota > Metazoa > Arthropoda > Insecta > Coleoptera > Chrysomelidae > Chrysolina > Chrysolina oricalcia. The sequence goes on from OX101812.2 coordinate 65,895,525, forward strand.
CTTATGCGAGTACATTTTTACGAGTACTTAATTATACAACACGTCTACGCCTGTCTGTCCAGAACAGCAACCTCAAAACTACAATGGCTCAATAAAGCATCAGTCATTATAACCTTACGTTGAAGATGGTGATTGGCTCTACTGAGAAACTAATTACCTCTGATAATTGTGAAGAATCGGGGGATACGGGTGGTTCAAGCGATACCACCAAAGATATGACTCTTTTCGTTTCATTGAACCAGAACCAGAACATCCTTCCAAACAACTCACACAGGCGCAGTTTCAATCTGCTACCGAAGGAGCAGCGCTTAAAATTTCCAGAATAGAACTTGAACTATATACATTTCTTGATGAGAAGCAGAACAGTTTGAGTTTCTTGATTGATTATCCTATTATTGAAAAAGTGTTTTCAAGGAACAATACCTGCTTACCTTACTCTGCGCCGGTGGAGCAGTTGTTCTCATTCGCCACAATTATTGTTAACAAGCCATGGCGAAATGCCCACACCGATGACAACTTTGAAAAATTAGTTATTATGATGGCAAATATAATTAACCAGTGATGCCATTACTGAATAATTGTTTTGTTTTTATGTTTATTAATGAATACAGTTCTAATTTTCCCCGCTATGAACTGAAAACTACAAAATAGTTAAAAAATCTCTGGTTTGATAGATCATCGTTATTTAAAGGGTGCAAAAAATGGAGAAAGTATAATGCAAGAGAAAACCCATTGGGTATATACAGGGTGTCCGGTAAACCTTGTACAATATTGAAACTGGTGATAGACCAGATCATGACTGAGTTTTACCTTAGTAAAAATCTCACTGTTTTCGAGATAATGAGCATTTTTTTAATTTCTGGAGAATCACTACCTCACCTTGGATTTTTTAATGCCATGTATACAAATTGGTACGAATTTAAATATCTTTGCTGCTGAAGATTACTGATGAGTGACGCTTTCAGACGTACGAAACAGTTTTTCAGAAAACAATACAATTTTTCAAGAAATGAGGGTAAAATGACAGATTTGAGTTACACCAATTTTTTTAACAACAGTTTTACATTATTGTTTGAAAAAACATAACCAAGTGGAACTGGATATTCATTACAAAAGAACGCCCATTTTGTCCAGGCTTTACTATGGTATAAAACATACGATCATTATTTTTGGAAGGAGTAGAATTTCGATGATATTAGAGTGTGATGTTATTCTGAGCTAAAATCAACTCCATTAGACTTTGTTAGGAATGTCTTTTATTTTTATCCTATCGAGATGAAATGATTGAATAATTATGAGTAATAACGAATCAACTGCTTAGAAGCATTCAATGAGATGTAATGAAGTAAATACTAATTCAACGTTTTTTTTTAATCAACATACACTATAAACCACAATAACGATTATTCAACATCGCACTGAATAATATTACAAAAATGTTATTTTCCATCCACTCGTACGCAGAGACGACATATTTTCAAGAAGAACCTTTTCAAATGCGTTATAGGTTATAGCCCCCAAATCAGCGATTCTATGAGCGGCATTGTGCAATCGGATATAGTTCTGTATAAGGCGCTGCTGCAGCAGTAGCACTACCTCCACATTCACCATAAATGTTGTGCATATGCGCATATTCTCGGGGAGTATAACGTATGTAAATACCACTCAATGAAACAAGCGGAATAATTTCAAAAAACTACGATAGAAGTCACAAGTTGTTCAAACAAAAGTTTTTTATTTTCGAGAAGGATTCATCTCTTAAAAAAGTTTGTACTTATTTGGTTACTCCCTGTATATCTGCGGGTGTCTGAAACTTCGTTGGAATCTGGATGTTGGACAATTGCGACATTTATCACAAGAATTCGTATTAATCGGTGCCCTGTCGGATAATCGACATTAAACATGAAAAGTTAATTTTATTGACATACTATTTAATGCTACCAAGCAGTCTATTCTTTATTATTAATAATTATTTCCATATTTTATCTTGATAAAATCTAAATAAAATAATTTTTGGGTGTAAGTATAAAAGTTGATCAAATAAATGAATATTTTGGGACCTTTGGTGTAAATACAATTCAAGAAAAAATAAAAACCCAATCACCAAAACTACGTCACAATCTTAAAAGCTTACATTTAGCTCCTGAAGATGCTAACTTTGTTGGCGAAACGCGCGTCGAGTGTGATTGTGACGTAGTTTTGGTGTTGGGTAGTTTCCTTTTTTCCTTGAATAAAAGTTGATAGAAGCCTAGATTAAAACCACGCCTAATTCAATGGAAACCACTTCTTCCAAAAATAATTATAGTTTGTTTTATACCATGGTAGAGTCTGGTCAAAATGAGCATTCTTTTGAAATAAATGTCCACTTCCGATTGGTTATGTTTCTTTCAGATAATAATGTCAAACTTTTATTAAAAAAATTGATGAAACTCAAATCTGTCATTTTACCCTCATTTCTTGAAAAATGTTTTCACTTTCTGAAAAACTGTTCTGTACGTCTAGAAGCATCACTCATCAGTAATCTCCAGCAGCAAAGATATTTGGATTCGTCCCAATTTGTATACATGGTACTTAAAAATCCAAGGTTAGGTAGCGATTTTCCAGAAATTCTTAAAATGCCCATTATCTCGAAAACGGTGATATGTTTACTGAGGTGAAATTCCGATATTCTGAACAGTCATGACCTGGTCTATCACCAGTTTCAATATTGTACAAGGTTTACCGGACACCCTGTATATTCTTCAATTATTTTTGGACTTTCTACATACAACTTGATGAGAAAGTACTTGCAAAAAGTACTCTTGGAATTCGAGTACTTTTACTCGAAGTACTGTAATCGACAGCATGTGCAATGAGTTAAGTACTCGGTACTCTGTACTCGTTCTTCAATTATTGGAAGTACCCGGTACCCAGTACTCGAATACAATTCATCAGTACCCGGCCCAGCTCTGATTCGGTGTAGTTTTTGGCATGATACAACATTCATCATCTTCCACTTGAGGAAAAAAGATATTCCTAGTTTACTGCAATAGGAGCTCACTGTGAAATTATTTCAATGATTAGGAATTCGAATGAAAACACTTGGTAAACTAAAGTGACAGGTATTTATTAACAACTAAACAAAAGACAAAGAAAAATCAGATAATGTGTACAAACTCCTTGCCACCAAGTCGAATGCAAGCGTGTCATCTTTTTAAAAACGATCTTTTTTTCGTCATGTACTTTCTTCAGCACTTATATGGACAGCTGCTTCATTGATACGACGTCTCAATTCATGTTCATCATTTACTGGGTGTGCGTCTAGCGGGTTTAAATCTGGAGACTAGGGAGGCCACAAAATGGGACCAAGACGGCCGATCCATCTCTGGATTAGTTTGATCCAAATAATTTCTCACTGGTCGTGCGTAATGAGCTGAACAGCCTTTATTTATGGCCAAAGATACATCTTCCAAAACAGTAGGTAGTTCGTTTTCTAAAAAATCGCGATAAATATCCCCGTTTAAAATGTCTGGTAATTCAAAAGGGCCAATTATTGTACCGTTCCAGATGCCGGTCCATAAAAGATGACTCGCTTGCATTCGACTTGGTGGTAAGCAGTTTGTACCTGTCACTTCAATTTAACAAGCGTTTTCATTCGAATTCCTAATCTTTGAAATTATTTCACAATGAGCTCCTACTGCAGAAAACTAAGAATATATTTTTTACTCAAGTGGAAGATAGTGAATGTTGCATCATGTCAAAAACTACACCGAATGAGCAATTTATTGAAATAACTTACCAGATTCGCGTGGTAATTTTGTTTACAGTATTGTTTGTTAAAAAAATTATTAACATTAATTTTTCCGTTAACCAGCTGTTGCCCCCTTACGAACGACAGCCCTCAGAAGTCGAATCTTGTGCGAGCCAAGGATTAACGGGGTCTTACCTTTTTACGCGCGATTCCTAGCACTTTCTCGGGCCATCAGAAAAATTTCTGCTGTCGCTATGTTTTGAACCATCGCCGACTGGCAGCCATAGTGATAGAAACAATGTCGTTTTAACCACTCGGCTACCTGGCCACATAGTACGTAGTATGAAGAGTCTAATGGTGGATTTATGCAGCAGTCATAAGTCATAAGTTTTAAGTCATAACGAAAAATATTCGTCAATGATTGGTTGGTCCGTTTATTCCAACCAATCACTGACGAATATTCTTCCTTATGACTTAAAACTTATGACTGTTGCATAAATCCACCATAAGTAAACTAATAAAATAAATTAACTCGTGAATTGGGCAAATATGTCTTTTTTTCTCCAAAGGCATTGCACCAATAGTTTTATTTTGGATTTTAATCAATAGAAGGGTTATTAAGGGTTGCATAACACAAATTAGGACACTTTCCGAGGCAGTAAGTTCCAAAGCTTGGCCGTTCGTAGGAAGAACGAGCACACCCACTCAGTGTTGCCAGGAAGATTTTAACAAAAGTACCAACCTGAGAGAATAAAATGTACCACATTGTACTTTGAGAATCTGCGCATGCGCGCCAACTTTTGTTTTCTATGATACCACAGACATCACGGACCGTGATCCACTATGAGACCTGAGCGCATGCGCATTGCTCATCACCAGCCAATATAACAATGTAAAATTACTCTGACAAGTTCCAAGAATTTTGGTGTTAATGAAATTTTCTCTAAATTACAAAAATGTATTTTACCTAATTCAACAAATAAATAAAAACAAAACAGTAAACAAAAAAATTATTCTCTTTGTGGTTTAAAAACTCACTCCAACATCCAAAATCATTAGGTTAGGTTTGTTGTTTCGTAATAAGGGTGATCTGGATTCTGAGCATTGGGCAGCTATTTTCAAAAGAGATAGACTAATGAATTACGAGTGTTAGAGAGAGATGAAGACATGTAAAACAGTTGCTTAGAGCAGCTTTACGGACACTAATGAACAAACCCAATCCAATTTGACATTGACATTAACACAGTCAACTGACATTTGACAGTTGACATAGACTTGAATATCACGACTTTGAAATTATACAATTGTACCACATTTCCACTCTTTTCGAGGATGTAGTACTTTCAACGCCTCGAATGTACCACATGTGGTACAATGTACCACTTCTGGCAACGCTGCACCTACTCAAACACATAAACAAACAGCGATCGTCGCTTGACGTTCAACTGTTCGGGTTTATTCGGCTCAGCTCGTTTAGCACCGACCCCTTTTGTTTGCGGGAAATATTTTTTTCTAGATTCTTCGGGGATTCCCCTTGATAGAGTACACTACGTACACTATGCACGCGTTCACGAATCAACTTAGGATACGTTAAGAAATCAACTGGAGTAGTGTCAAAAAACGAACAAAATAAATGTTTATTTCTTCAAGGGCGGGTATTATAAAACTATTTTGACAGGTAACTTGAAGTTAACTTGTGGAATAACGTTACATGTTATAGTTAACTCCAAAATGTAGGAGTTAACTTTAAGGAGTAAGGGAATTCAGTTAAAATTACTTTTGTAGAAAATGATGGATTTCGACAGTTCTTCTGTCAATAATTCAGCATACAATTCAATTGTATCATTTTGTTTAAGTCTATTGAGTCTATACGCTTGTTAATGGGCACATGTACAAAAAATTGCTTGACCTACTTTCGAACACAGAAATATTATTACTTTTTTTGATCATATCAGGTAAATCTGGTATAAGAGATTTGAAACAAATCTCTGTTTCTTGTATTGACATTATGGATGTTACTGTTCAGTAAGAAAACATTTTTGTTCTGGAATAGATATAAATACATTTCAAATATAAAGACGCACGCCAATGGAAATAAAAAATCTGAATGAGAACTTCTTGTATATACTTGCCATACATCGAACAATACGTTTCTGTGCAATGAATACGTTTTTGGTCATTGTAGAGTCGCCCCAGAGACATCCACTATACCTCTCAGTCTTGAGTCCTCCTGTGCATGATACAAATTTAGTAATAGATTTATTTCCAACAAAAAATGTAAATAAGGTACGTTAAATAATCTAATTTCGAAACTTATTGTTCACAGTGAGCTTTCCAGTCCAAATACTCGTTGAAATGAATTCCCAAAAATGTTTTGTGGTCGAGACTGCTCTGTAAAATATGATTATTAACGAACTATATTGGTCGAATTTTGTACTGGCGATAGTGAAATAGAAAACTTTGGGTCTTATCGACATAATTATTGAAATAATCGGATGCAAGTGCAATTGAATTGTTACATTTTTCGACCATGGTAACTTCATCAGGAGTAGACACAATCAAAGAAAAGTCATTTGCATACGCAGTAAAGTGAGTTTTCTCGAGAGTAATTTCAATTTAATTATCATCACCACGGTTGAGTGGAAGAGCAAACACTTGTGTCAACAAGTAGTTTGAACTCTGCCATTTGACGAGACACAATTCTATATCTAGAAATCATGTAAAAACAAAAATATGTCTTGTCAATAAAAGCATTTATTATTATTATAATTATTATATTATTATTATTATCATTTTTTTTTCTCCGTTGGGAATGTACTAGTCAGGCCCTGTCTCCGGTGCTCCGACCCATCCGGAGGGCGCGCTGGTGTCGTTAACCCCAATAACCACTCCCTACGTCCGTAGGGTGAGTGACTATTGGGTCCGAGAATCGTGTGCCCTGAGTAGACGGAGCGAACCAAGGATAACGGCCTTCTGCATTCTTGCTGCTAAGATTTCTGCCATATTACGGCAAGCCGGAATTATCTTCAAGTTAGAGAGCAGTGTGTCCATCATTCCACCAAGGACTCCTATAATCAGAACCACCATTTTGAAAGAATGGTCCGGATATAATCTGCGGATATTCATTTCGCCTGGAGCGGAAAACTCCATGACGAATATCGTTCTACTTTGGTGGTCGAGGAGGACAACATCAGGCTTATTGGCTTGTATTTGCCTGAGGGTGGGGAATGAGTAATTCCAATAGATTCGGCATCTCTCATTCTCCACCACGGACTCAATATCCCCTGGAACATAAGGCAACACCGGTGTCTCGTCTATACCGTACGAGTGTCGTAGATGGTAGTACAACACTCGTAGCGCCTCGTTATGCCTGTGGATATAGGCTGAGACCGCATAAGATGGGCATGCTGATAGCAAATGCATTACGGTCTCAGGTGCCCCACGACATGCCCTGCATCGGGTGACAGGGACGTCTATACCCATCACGCGACTACGGTAGACCAGAGTGTTGAAAACACCATCCTGGCAGGCCATTATGAATCCCTCGGTCTCCGACTTTAGCTCACTCGACCTGAGGAAGGCAAAGGTCATGCTTTTGGATAAGCCAAGGTCTTCGATGTTGTGAAAGAAGACACCATGCATTGGCTTATCCATATGTAGCTGTAGCAAGACCTCTGCCTCCGCAGCTTTTATGTGAGCTTTTTGCTGAACTAACCCAACAGAGTTTGGGTTAGTCCGTTCAGTGTCGAATACGAGACCAAGTTCATCGGCTCTTCCTTAGTCCACTTCATCACTCCGAAAGAGTAAAGAAGGATCGGAACGGCAAGCATATTAGTTGCAGCAACTTTGTTCTTCCCCGACAGTTCTGATGACCAGATCTGGCGGAGTTTATGCTGATACTTGCCGCGGAGAGAGTTTTTAACTGCGAATACCTCTTGGGAGCGGCGTTGTTCCACCCCAAGGTAGGTATAAGTCTCTCCGGCATCCAGATGATGTAGGATGCTTCCGTCTACGAGCTGGACATCCTCTCCGTATTCCTCGCATCGTCCTCTTTTGAGATGAACCGTGGCACATTTGTCGATCCCAAATTCCATACCGATAGCATGCGTATATTCTTCCACCACCCTAAGGGACTGATGTGGGTCCCTTTCTCCAGAGGCATATAATTTGAGGTCATCCATGTAAAATAGATGGGTGACTTTATGCCTCCGGTTGCTGGGGGTGCCGCAGTTGTACCCACGGGTATTCCTGAGTGCAACGGACAATGGCAATGGTGAGATGCAGAAGAGAAGAGGGCTAAGGGAGTCTCCCTGAAACACGCCTCTTCTAATGATGACCTGCTCTGTTTGGACTATGTCTCTACCAGATCTTATGGTGAAGCGAGTTCTCCAGAGCGGCATCAGTTGTCCAATGCATCCCACTATTTGACCGGGTACCTCAAGGCATCTGAGCAAATGCATGATTAACTCATGTGATGTTGTATCAAATGCCTTGCGGTAATCGATCCAGGCCATCGAAAGGTTACGCTTATACTGCACGGAGTCCTGCGTGATACATCTATCGATGAGCAGGTTCTCCTTGCACCCGGCGACCCCTTTGTTTGACCCTCTTTGCTCATATATCCGTTCATACACCGGATCAACTGCGGAGAGAATGCGCGTGTATAAGATGCGCGTAAACACCTTATAACACGCATTCAAGCATGTTATCGGCCTGTAATTTTTTGGATCAGACAAATCTCCGTTTTTGGGAATGAGCACGGTTCGCCCCTCGACAAACCACTCCGGAATCTGCTGCTCCCCATCTAGCCATGAGTTAAAAACTCTAGCCAGATGGCGGTGGGTTGTTGGAAACTTTTTCCATCAATAGTTATTTAACCCATCAGGGCCTGAAGCAGCGAAATTCTTAGAGCCTTTTAGGGCCCTTCGTACTTCTTCCGTGGTTATCGGATTGCGCAGTTCATTGAGCTCAGGCTGCCGAAGTCTCCTGCAGAATGCTTCGAACTGCGCTAGGGCTGGAGTATCTACGTTGAGTGGTTGCGGATACTCATAGATATTCTTCCAGAATGTTTCCACCCGATCTGCAGCCGGCGGGTTATCGACAACACGTGGAGGCTCTTGGAATAAGCGAGAAGGTTTATCGCGGAACTTTATGTTTTCCGCGACACTTCTCGTCCGCCTCACTAAGGCCATAGTGACTTCTTTGCAGCCACTAGCATTCGTATCCTATCAAGGCAGTGCTGTTTGATAGTGAACAGCACACCTTGATTCAATGTGTGGTGAGCTCGTCTCAATTTTGCGGCAATTCGCCGCACTGCGGGCGTGAAAGGCCTATTGGCCGCCACGAAGTCCACCACACACTGGATACGAGACGCGTGTTGTTTCGCCGACTTGATCTTGGCTTCCATCTTGTGAACACGTCGCTCATGCCTCCCTACCAGATCGGTGGTGTCCCTCCTCTCTGTTTGGAATAGAGCATGAGCGGCATCGTACACCACAGAATTGATATGCCAGATGTCAGCCTCTTCTGGAAGAACATCGCCAATATCCGCATCCACCCGTGCCAGTTCTTGCAGCTTCAGGGGCTTCATATTGTGAAGTGCCCTGCGGGTTCTGATATCCTCCATCGGTGGAACAATGCGATTCTCCTCCACAGCCAAACCGACACGTGGCATATCTGTCACTTCGATAACCGGCTGCGGAGGAGCTCTAACGTAGCCTCGAACCCAAAGATGGGATACATAATCCCTGAGATTTTGTGCGGAAAAGGCTGCATGCTCTGGGTGTCTCTCACACCACAGAGCATGCATTCTCGCCATGTATCCTCTCCGGGCGGGCTCACTGCTCTCGTAACAATGCAGAAGTCCATCTCTTAATTCATCCGTCCACCCAAAGCGTCCGTTGTTATTGCGGTTGTCATCGTTTGGCAAATCATCGTTGGCCCCACCACCTTGCCTTTGACCCCTAGTCCGAGGGGGTCGGTTGTGGAGGCCTCTTCCACGTTCGTTCGGATCCGAGTGGTAGAGTTTACTGGGGGTTTAACCCAGTAAACCCACGGCCGACACCGGAGGGAAAGTTTCTTTTTCCCTCCCGGATGCGCATGAGCTGCCGGTCCGATTTTGCATCCTTTGCTCGCATTTTCATCATTTGTTTCTTTTATTATCTATTTCTATATTTCTCTTATGTATTATTATAATTACTATTATTATTATTATATGCGCATCAATGATTATTTTTTTTGATGGTTTACACTTGAAAATAAATAGATCAGAACTTTGTACCGAACATATTTCTCTTAGTGTATTGTGAAGGTGGATGTAATTTCCACCTCGGTATATTTACCTAAATTATCAGCGATTATTTTTATGGTTTCATTCACATCTCTTAGGCGATTAATTACTTTGAATAATTCACGCAACCCATACAAAATGCCATTTACTCTAATGAGAGGAATATGTTCTGGTTTATTTATTGCGTTGTCCTTCACGATAGTTATCATGTAGTAAAATTACAGCCTTGAACGTGGGTGCCCCGCATGTCTATTTTTCCGCTTGTATGATAATAATTGACCAATATATTTATCCTTATTTGAGTTATACGATCCAGTTTCTGATAATAAGACAGGAAAGTGTTAGATGCAGTACATGTATTTTCCTGAAAATGTGTGGAAAGAACTACAGTGCGGCCGATTTAAGAGACAACACCCCGAATAATTCTGATTATTTCACTTATGCTAAAATAGCGTGTTATGATTGGTTGAAATTTTTGTGTTGATAAATGAAAACATCATGTTTTCGATTTTGTAGTTCGGCTCTTGATTGGCTACTGGATATGTATATGATGTGTTTTCGATTTTGTAGTTCGATTCCTGATTGGTTATTATCAAAACAAAAACTTACCACTAGCAAGCTGCTATAATGACACAACACCAAACTTTGAGCAAAACTAAATAAGCACTCACTATTTTCGACAAATTTTGCATACTCGTTGATTAATCAAATTACTAAATCAAAATGCTATCAAAACATAACCTCGAGCGAGAAGCAGTAGACTAGACATGCAATGACGAAACTACGAATGACGCGCTCTGTCATTGGTAACTGAAATAGAGGGATGTGTGAAATATCAAGTAAATGTTTTGTTAGTTGCATAATTTCAGAACTAAATGCGGGATTAATGTTCCTAGTTAAATTGAATAGTAAATAAATAAAAATGGTTTCGATTTTATTCATGAAATAATCTTAATAAATACAACTCATGTTATCGGCGATTATCATTAATTCCTTCTCGGTTTCGAATCAAATTATGTTGCTTTAGGCAACCACACTCGCGCAAGCGCTCGTGTGGTTGCCAAGCAATATAATTTGATTCTCAAATTCAAAGGAATTGCTATTTCGATAATCACCGATACACTTGTGGTAGTACCTACGATAATTTCACTCGTCGTATGAAACCCCTCTATCCTGCCATATTAGGACCAATAAGGGACGTATGTCTCGATAATACGCAGTTCCTTCCTTTTCAGCTGTTTGCACCGGTTCAACTTAAGGATGCCTTATGACTTAAGTGGACCTTACATTACAATTTTGGTTTGCACCGCTATTTGAGGACAACGTAAGCCTTAATCCAGATAAGCCTCAGATTTTTCAAGCTTAGGTTCCACTTAACGACTTAACCTCACTTTTTTACACGAAATATTTTCCTATTTCCCTGATGTTTAAAGTTTTTCGAACACTTTTTCCTGGATTTTGCTGATGTGATTGTATTTTTGTGTGTATGTGATTGTATCAGGTTTGAAACAAAATTTCACGTACAATATTAGATGATGACGACCCAGAATTTGAATCAAATTTTTTATGATGTGCCTAGACAAGTGTACGTGAGGGTACATCATTTTCATGTATGATGAACTTACATTTTTTCCGCAATTCAGTGCGACCAAACTTACGGCTCTCAATACAGAACTCAATATGTTGGTTTGAGGTTTGAAGTCAATGGCAGAATTCAGGCATTGAATTCCTCCACTAGAAATATCAGCACTGGTGTTCCTCAGGGATCCATCCTGGGACCCCTATTGTTCATTATGTATGTGAACGACCTACCTGACTGCCTATCAACTCCAGCTGTCTTCCAATATGCCGATGACACCTCATGTTTATTAATGGACAAAAATCTCGTAAACCTCGCAAAAAAGGCAACACAGGTGACACCTGAAATGTTGACCTGGTGTAACAATAATAAGCTATACCTAAACACAAAAAAAACAGTGTCAGTGAAGTTTGGTAACCGCTTCAAACCAAACAGAAGTGTTTTAATAAAACTCAATAATAAATCAGTTCCTGTACATTCTGATACTAAGTTCCTTGGTGTGGAAATTGATTGTAACCTGTCATTTGGTAATCATATCTCCCAAACTGTGAAGAACCTGAATAAAATGTGTTATGCCATACGTAAACTAAACGATTCCGTGGACTTTGCTGTGTTGAAAACCTACTACCTTGCTCATGCTCAATCAATCTTAACCTATGGCTTGCTTTTTTGGGGAGGATCCCAATTGGCTAATAGAGTTTTCTTGGCACAAAAGCGTGTAATACGGTGTATACTGAAAACACACTTTTTAGAACCATGCAGACCACTTTTCAAAAAACTCGGTGTACTACCACTTCCCCCTCTTTACATATATAGGCTACTTATTTTTGTTAAAAGTAACCCAAATCTATTCATGACAAATGTAAATGGACGTACTAATAGTAATAGAGTGCTACGTTATTCCGACAGTCTGAGAATTCCAGCACACAGTACAGCCCTATTCGAAAGGGGGGCAGAGTATAGGGGAATAAAAATTTTCAATTCCTTACCTGTCAACCTCCAATCAATCAAGGGTATAAATTTATTTAAAGATAAAATTAAGGAATATTTGCTTGAACACTGCTTCTACACTGTTGAAGAGTACCTTAGTTACACCTAACTTTTAACATGTTAATGTAAATAACGTTTGTGCTATGTTTGTTGTTTGATGTTGAAAGTTTTTTAAATTAATTTACTCAAATTGTTTTTAATAGATACTGACCATGTCAATGTCCAAATTGGATCCAATGACAACAATAAATATTATTATTATTATTATAATTATTTTCTCCTAGGAGTGTACCAGTCAGGCCCTGTCTCCGGTGCTCCGACCCATCCGGAGTGCGCGCTGGTGTCGTTAACCCCAATAAACACTCCCTACGTCCGTAGGGTGAGTGATTATTGGGTCCGAGAATCGTGTGCCCTGAGCAGACGGAGCGAACCAAGTATAACGGCCTTCTGCATTCTTGCTGCTAAGATTTCTGCCATATTTCGGCAAGCTGGTATTATCTTCAAGTTAGAGAGCAGTGTGTCCATCATTCCACCAAGGACTCCTATAATCAGAACCACCATTTTGACAGAATGGTCCGGATATAACCTGCGGAGTTCAAAGAGAAGATCTCGATATTTAGTCCGTTTTTCCTCCTCTTTTCGAACGATATTCATTTCGCCTGGAGCGGAAAACTCCATGACGAATATCGTTCTACTTTGGTGGTCGAGGAGGACAACATCAGGCTTATTGGCTTGTATTTGCCTGAGGGTGGGGAATGAGTAGTTCCAATAGATTCGGCATCTCTCATTCTCCACCACGGACTCAATATCCCCCGGAGCATAAGGCAACACCGGTGTCTCGTCTATGCCGTACGAGTGTCGTAGGTGGTAGTACAACACTCGTAGCGCCGCGTTATGCCTGTGGATATAGGCTGAGACCGCATAAGATGGGCATGCTGATAGCAAATGCATTACGGTCTCAGGTGCCCCACGACATGCCCTGCATCGGGTGTCAGGGACGTCTATACCCATAACGCGACTACGGTAGACAAGGGTGTTGAAGACACCATCCTGGCAGGCCATTATGAATCCCTCGGTCTCCGACTTTAGCTCACTTGACCTGAGGAAGGCAAAGGTCATGCTTTTGGATAAGCCAAGGTCTTCGATGTTGTGAAAGAAGACACCATGCATTGGCTTATCCATATGTAGCTGTAGCAGGACCTCTGTCTCCGCAGCTTTTATGTGAGCTTTTTGCTGAACGGGTCCCAACTCGGTGACAGAGTTTGGGTTAGCCCGTTCAGTGTCGAAAACGAGACCGAGTTCATCGGCCGCACGGGTAGCTGCCTTAAAAAGGAATGCTCCAATCCCTGCTTTCTCATGGTCGCGGACCATGCAGAGAAGGGGATCTGAACTCCTGATGACTTTACAGGCCCCATCCAGAACCATTCTGTTATGCAGACACTCCAAACTCAAAAGTCCACGGCCTCCCCGTTGTCTGGGAAAGTATAACCGTGGAACGGACGATTTAGGATGCAAGCTCCTATTGAGATGCATCATTTTGCGAGTCTTAACGTCAAGTTGTCGCAGCTCTTCCTTAGTCCACTTCATCACTCCGAAAGAGTAAAGAAGGATCGGAACGGCAAGCATATTAGTTGCAGCAACTTTGTTCTTCCCCGACAGTTCTGATGACCAGATCTGTCGGAGTTTATGCTGATACTTGCCGCGGAGAGAGTTTTTAACTGCGAATACCTCTTGGGAGCGGCGTTGTTCCACCCCAAGGTAGGTATAAGTCTCTCCGGCATCCAGATGATGTAGGATGCTTCCGTCTACAAGCTGGACATCCTCTCCGTATTCCTCGCATCGTCCTCTTTTGAGATGAACCGTGGCACATTTGTCGATCCCAAATTCCATACCGATAGCATGCGTATATTCTTCCACCACCCTAAGGGACTGATGTAGGTCCCTTTCTCCAGAGGCATACAATTTGAGGTCATCCATGTAAAATAAATGGGTGACATTATGCCTCCGGTTGCTGGGGGTGCCGCAGTTGTACCCACGGGTATTCCTGAGTGCAACGGACAATGGCAATAGTGAGATGCAGAAGAGAAGAGGGCTAAGGGAGTCTCCCTGAAACACGCCTCTTCTAATGATGACCTGCTCTGTTTGGACTATGTCTCTACCAGATCTTATGGTGAAACGAGTCCTCCAGAGTGGCATCAGTTGTCCAATGCATCCCACTATTTGACCGGGTACCTCAAGGCATCTGAGCAAATGCATGATTAACTCATGTGATGTTGTATCAAATGCCTTGCGGTAATCGATCCAGGCCATCGAAAGGTTACGCTTATACTGCACGGAGTCCTGCGTGATACATCTATCGATGAGCAGGTTCTCCTTGCACCCGGCGACCCCTTTCTTTGACCCTCTTTGCTCATTTATCCGTTCATACACCGGATCAACTGCGGAGAGAATGCGCGTGTATAAGATGCGCGTAAACACCTTATAACACGCATTCAAGCAAGTTATCGGCCTGTAATTCTTTGGATCAGACAAATCTCCATTTTTGGGGATGAGCACGGTTCGCCCCTCGACAAACCACTCCGGAATCTGCTGCTCCCCATCTAGCCATGAGTTGAAAACTCTGGCCAGATGGCGGTGGGTTGTTGGAAACTTTTTCCACCAATAGTTATTCAACCCATCAGGGCCTGGAGCAGCGAAATTCTTAGAGCCTTTTAGGGCCCCTCGTACTTCTTCCGTGGTTATCGGAATGCGCAGATCATTGAGCTCAGGCTGCCGAAGCCTCCTGCAAAATGCTTCGAACTGCGCTAGGGCTGGAGTATCTACGTTGAGTGGTTGCGGATACTCATAGATATTCTTCCAGAATGTTTCCACCCGATCTGCAGCCGGCGGGTTATCGACAACACGTGGAGGCTCTTGGAATAAGCGAGAAGGTTTATCGCGGAACTTTATGTTTTCCGCGATACTTCTCGCCCGCCTCACTAGTGACTTCTTTGCAGCCACTAGCATTCGTATCCTATCAAGGCAGTGCTGTTTGATGGTAAACAGCACACCTTGATTTAATGTGTGGTGAGCTCGTCTCAATTTTGCGGCAATTCGCCGCACTGCGGGCGTGAAAGGCCTATTGGCCGCCACGAAGTCCACCACACACTGGATACGAGACGCGTGTTGTCTCGCCGACTTGATCTTGGCTTCCATCTTGTGTACACGTCGCTCATGCCTCCCTACCAGAGCGGTGGTGTCCCTCCTCTCTGTTTGGGAAAGAGCATGAGCGGCGTCGTACACGACAGAATTGATCTGCCAGATGTCAGCCTCTTCTGGAAGAACATCGCCAATCTCCGCATCCACCCGTGCCAGTTCTTGCGGCTTCAGGGGCTTCATTTTGTGAAGCGCCCTGCGGGTTCTGATATCCTCCATCAGTGGAACAATGCGATTCTCCTCCACAGCCAAACCGACACGTGGCATATTTGCCACTTCCATAACCGGCTGAGGAGGAGCTCTAACGTAGCCTCGAGCCCGAAGATGGGATACATAATCCCTGAGATTTTGTGCGGAAAACGCTGCATGCTCTGGGTATCTCTCACACCACAGAGCATGCATTCTCGCCATGTATCCTCTCCGGGCGGGCTCACTGCTCTCGTAGCAATGCAGAAGTCCGTCCCTTAATTCGTCCGTCCACTCAAAGCGTCCGTTGTTATCGCGGTCGTCATCATTTGGCAAATCATCGTTGGCCCCACCACCTTGCCTTTGACCCCTAATCCGAGGGGGTCGGTTGTGGGGGCCTCTTCCTCGATTGTTGGGAACCGAGTAGTAGAGTTTACTGGGGGGTTAACCCAGTAAACCCACGGCCGACACCGGAGGGAAAGTTGCTTTTTCCCTCCCGGATGCGCATTAGCTGCCGGTCCGATTTTGCATCCTTTGCTCGGGTAGGTGGTGTCGCTACTCACCAGGGCCTTAGGTGTTGTTTGACCCCCCTGCCTATTATTATTATTATTATTATTATTATTATTATTATTATTATTATTATTATTATTATTATTATTATTATTATTATTATTATTATTATCATTTTTTTTTTTTTTTTCTCCTTAGGAGTGTACCAGTCAGGCCCTGTCTCCGGTGCTCCGACCCATCCGGAGGGCGCGCTGGTGTCGTTAACCCCAATAAGCACTCCCTACATCCGTAGGGTGAGTAATTATTGGGTCCGAGAATCGTGTGCCCTGAGTAGACGAAGCGAACCAAGTATAACGGCCTTCTGCATTATTATTATTATTATTATTATTATTATTATTATTATTATTATTATTATTATTATTATTATTATTATTATTATTATTATTATTATTATTATTATTATTATTATTATTATTATTATTATTATTATTATTATTATTATTATTATTATTATTATTATTATATACCTACTAAACCTGATAGAGGCTGAAATTGAATTTATCCCTATGATGTGAAAGTATAAAAATAATTTTCTGATTCAACACTGTACCTATATCTGAATACAAAATGTCCATTGGTATATTACTTACGAACTTAAAAATAATCTATTGCTTTGTACTCGAGGAACGAAATGGCGAGTCTCTTCAATTTTTCATATTCATTCAAAATTGTTAACAACATCTTTTTGTCGTAAACATTTTGGATGTATACTATTTTTTACTCAAGGTAGGTCAGGTTAGGGAGGCTAATAAACTATAAACTACACATTTTAAATAATGTGCACGCTGCTCTCTGGGCGATAGTTGGGCTAGTTTTTCGGTAGAGACAAATTTTCCAACTCACGTGCCTTCCTCCCGCCAGCCTGTCAAATGAGACAGAACTGAAAACTTTGTAAAGCGGCTAGCGACAAGGAGACTAAAATTTAACAAGGAGGGTTTAATAAGCTCTAGCCAATCAGAAACTTGTAGCATCAACGCGTCATAGTGACGTACTTGGATATGAGTACAGAGTCGAACTCGAACCAAGCAACAAAACTGTCAGCAGTAACTCTCATATACCAAGAGCTAGTCCGTCACTGTATATAGAGAACGGCGGCCATGACACGTCCTACTACGTCATTTTTCGTCACAAATGTTCTTTCATCTCTTTCTACTAGTGTCCCCATTGTCTTATGGGAATCAAACACTCCTTGTTAAATGTTAGTCTCCTTGGGCTAGCGATACGCCAAACTCGAGCATGCTCTGTAGACTCCAAAAATGGACAAATATGGCTGCTACATCACTGCTCTCTCTCTCTGAATTTTGGATAAATAGTCGTTATATGGTAACAATTTTTAACAATTTTCAAATCGCAAGGTAGGTTAGTCAGGTCAGGTTAGGTTTGGCTAATAATGCACGCATTTTCGACTCGCAAGCTAGGTTAGTTTGCTCAGGTTAGGTTTGTGTGTAAATTGCGAGCGAAAAACGAATTCAACTAATTTTCGAATCGCAAGCTAGGTTAGCTTGCTCAGGTTAGGTTTCTGTGTAAATTGCGAGCGAAAAAACAAATTCACGCATTTTCAACACGGTTTGCAATCTTGTTTTTCCTTCCTCTTCTTGCTTCTCCGCCATTAAATAACCCTCTTGTTGTACATCACTTATATTCGAGTTTGGCGCATGGTCAGTCCAAAGTTGCAGGCGTATCTCTAGCCGTCTGTAAATCTTTGCGCTGTTTACCGTCTCGTCGTTGGTTACGTGACAATTTTTGCGCTGTTGCCAAACATTTCCAATACTCAGCTAAGGTTTAGGCGAGGAGTCAACGGTGCAAACCATTTTCACCTTAAGGTGTACCTTAAGCTGATCCTCCACTTAGCTTAGTTTGTTAATAAGGAGAACCGGTGCAAATAGCTGTTTGAGACGGTAAAACCACTTTGTTATGGCAACCACGTATCCAAACAACAACGGAGAATATACAATAATCTTGCTACTATTCTGAATGACAGTCTGACAGGCTTCATGTGTATCAGGCATTATCTATAACTATTGAAGAATTCACGACAACGGAACTTTGTTTACTACCATGGAAGTGGTCGTGGTGTTAGAGCGTTTAGCTTCCACCCAGGCGGTCCGGGTTCGATCCCCGGTCGCGTGTCACTGAGCAAATTTTCAAAAAAAAAAATACTTTGTTGGTTCGTGAAATTATCTCAATAAATACTACTCGTGCTCACAATACAATCGATAATTCAGTCAGAAATCTTAAACTCGATCAAATTGCTTTGAGGTAACACCACTCGTCCTAAAGGACTCGTGATGTTACCAAGCAATTTGATCTTGTTGATTCCCAAAAATATATGTTGGCAAGAAATTTGCGACAGATCTAGAGCAGTTTATGCTGATCCAGGTTTTATTGGGTGTTTTCTCCTTGTGATGTTTGATATAAAATGTTTGCATTTTCACCAAGATGGTGCCAGAAATAATCTTGGCGCATACTGTTGGATCTCCAGAAGAGAAACTCACTCCTCAAAAAAACCGATAATTGAGAAACTATGGTTAATCACGACAGTAATGATAACCAAACGCAAGCTGGGAATGGGCAACCGAAAATAGCTTTCATTCAAAACAGAAATTTAACATTACCGTTTCTATCCACACTATCATTATCATCAACAATTTTTTTGTTTAAATCAAGTTACCGGAAATTACACACAACCAGCGCCAGCGTTTGGAATCAGCAAAACTTAATGCGAAAACCTAATCAATAATTGGAAGAAATCAAAATATCAAACATACTGGGACCAAAGTTTCATAATGGAAATCTTGAAGGATCCAAATCGGAGATTTTTTTTTAGACCGCAAATGATTGCTATCGAAAATCTACATTCTACAATTGTTACTACTACTATTCATTACTATTTATCGAACATGCGAATGAACATGAAACGCTCCTTTTTTGCTTGGAACATAAAAACATTACCTGAGATAGGAATTCAATTTTTTATAAAAGTTCCAGTATTTCGAAAGCCATGAGGTTTGTACTGAGTTGTGGTTTTCTGATAGGTTATGAACTTGTTCATCACCAGCTACAGTAAGATCCATGGTTTAGCGGACAACCTGTATACTGCACCGCGTATAATCCATAATATACTGTCATGGTAAATCGTTCACTGTTTATGTTATGTTTCTGAACTCTTTTCCTTCGAGAGTTCAGTCAGTGTATCCGCTGTTAATATTTGCTTGGTGGAATCAAATAGTTAAATTGAAGGAATATAGAAACGATCAATTTCAGCGATCTTCTCTCATTATCCTAAGAGTCAATTATATCCACCATGGAGATCCCAGTCAGACCACCCAGACGAATTGTCAATTCTCGCGGATTTATAACGGAATCGAGTTGATATTCTATCGAGTTTATTGAATGGATCAACGCGCGTGTCGTGATTTCATCTAATTGATGAATGATATCATTGTACCGCGATATGTTACACATATCAGAGTTTCGCAATGGTTATTGTGATACCTGTTGTAAAAATCCATCACAATGGAGCGCGTAAATAATAAGGAAACACTCCGTATCGAGGATCTTTCGGATGGTGGCGGGTATTCATGCGGAAGATTTCTGGTTGTGATAACCGTGGCTAAGTTTTTGAGTTTCAGTTTATTTTATGCCGGAAATTAGTTTTGACCCCCACAGGTATGTTTCTTCTTAGGGTCATGAATAAGAATCAAAAGAGTGCATGGTGGATGATACATCTCGTAATTCACAAAAAAACATTCCAGATGGGCACTCAGTGCTAGGTTTTACAAGCTTTTATTTAACCCTTCAAAGGCGGAGTTTTTGTTTTTTCAATTTTTCAGTTTTTGAAATTGAAAATATGTTTGAATACTCATAATTGAGAATTCTTTTAAATGACTTTTCTCAGAAATTTTTACCATTTTTGAGAAAATTGCCGTTACCATACGGTAAAGGTAGGCTTTGACATATACTATTTATTTCAAATATTAATCTTAACAAAAATATTATTATTCTAATCAGAATGCATCAAAATAATAAAAACAAAATTTTATCTTATCCATTCGTTCTTTTGCTTTCAATCACATACCTCGAAAGTCGGTATCAACTGAATCTGCCAACTTTTCAGTTATAGGACAATAATAGTCATTTGGGAAACAATGATGAAAATAGAAATCAAATGATTTTCCTCTGAAACTAAATCCCAACTTTGTTATGATGCGTTTTCGGCTTCAGTTTTTTTATGTTTTAATTGATCTTCTGCATTTGAAGAAATTCCCAAAAACAATTTGAAAATAAGGCTACTCATCGTATTGTGACTTTTTTTTCGCTTCTTTCATGTTTGAAACTGAAAGTATTTAATTTTTTTACACACCTATCTCACTTCCAGTATTTCATGATGTGAATACTTGTCAAGTGGTTGATTGAATATCATTTTTAATTCTACAATTTTTTTTTGTCATCAATAAACTTTCGAATATTTGAGTATCAAATAGCACATGCTGGGAAATGGGAATGAATGAATGAATAACATAACTGTGAATTTATTTTATTGATTACTGAATAATATTAGTCATTTTTCTTTTTATGTAGACCTCACATTTCAACCATATTACAATCAACCGTTCAGAGGGCCACAGAAGATGGCTTGATTCTGGTACCCTGTCCTTTCTCATAATCAAACTCTGTTTGGTTGAATACATTAACTACATACCTATAATATGAGACTAAATGATAATCTCCACAATTATTGTAAATTCAATTTACCTAGAAGCAGGACTTATATAGGTCGATAGCCTTCGTACTGAATATATATTTGATTCAATAAAATACATAATGATCATTATCTTTTATATAGAGTTCAATTTTAAATCTCACCTCACTCAAAGTACAAAAATGAATGTGTAAACAGGTATTCTAGTGTATTACTTTTGACATTTTCATCAAAAACTGCCATTGTAGAGATCGTTATTTTGAAGCCAATAAAAGGAGATTTACTTGGAATAGATGTCAGAAATGTTTGTGCTCTTCCTCATATATTCAACAGTTGTCTTTGAAAATGATTTCCAAAAGTGTTGATTGGCTTTTCTCAAGGGTGCTTTGTAACTTCTTCGTACAGGAAGGACACTTTGAATTCTGAGACAATAACAACTGTGAAATCAGTTCTTCCTGACTGGTCTGGATTGAAGATATCACAATCACTGAGTTCAGGTAAATCAAGTGTTGGAAGTGAATTTGGCTTCAGTCTTGGCTGGATCTATCGGAACAAAACAATCATTTGTGAAATGATCCGAACAAATTTTGTATAGATGTGGTTGAGACCATTCCAAATGTAGATCACTTCTTGAGTTCTTGGTCCACGGAATCATTCTCTGAAATTAGCTCTCGGAAATCTGAAAAGGTTTTTATATTGTAGGGACATTTTGAAATGTTTTCCAAGTACTTACTCATGGAATGTACTATTTTCATTTTTTTCCTTCTCCAAGAATTACCAAAATCCTTAACAAAACACCTTATCGTATAGAATGGCCAATATAAATTATAAACAAATTATTTTTTAATTTTTTAATAAATCGCCCAAAACACCAAAAGAATTTAAACTGACAACGCTGCTCTGTTTACAAACAAACTGGT
This sequence comes from Chrysolina oricalcia, assembly GCA_944452925.2. Classification (NCBI taxonomy): domain Eukaryota; kingdom Metazoa; phylum Arthropoda; class Insecta; order Coleoptera; family Chrysomelidae; genus Chrysolina; species Chrysolina oricalcia. The sequence goes on from OX101812.2 coordinate 65,917,686, forward strand.
AAACTGACTAGACATACGACTTATTTACTACTCATTTGCTCTTGAAGGTACAAGAGATAACGTATGTGCTTCCTTAGTGAAATTTGTCCCCTTTTCAGATGCCCACGATTTGTTCAAGATTAGAGTAGCCGAGGATACATGAAGCGCGTTCTAGTCATAAGATATAAGTATGAGTTCTGTGGGTTCAACGTAAATAGCGCCAATGTCCTCGGAATAGGCCATATCCAAGGCCTCTTGCAATGAGAATCCGTGAGTGAAAAAAAAATGCTGTGAAACACTGTAGTTAAAACTTGATAATATATTAGACTAGCGTTACCATGCGATAACACCAACCAAACATACCTCACCACAAAAAAAATCCTAAAATGTATAACAAAAAAAGTACCACATACAAAAACTTAATATATTACTGAAGTGAAATACGCAATTAACCCCCAATACATTTTTTAAAACAAGCATTAAATACTTACTCAAAACGTATGTGTTCCATTTTTCGAAGCGTTACGATTTTGTCCAATTAAATTCATAACTCACAACACTTGCTCACTAACAAGGTCAACACTGAACAAGATATGGTTCACAGCAAGATGCATATAACTCCTGGTGCGTTTACTGATTAGCTTTTGTTTCAACTAAAGTTCTTGATCCTGTAATTGCGTCAATAGAGTTTGTTCCATTCGTCAATGGATGACGCTTAAGTCGAATATAGTGGAGTTTCCAACAATCCAAAGTGCCTACTAGATACATTTTTTGAGTTTTTGAACGTTAACATTATTTTGAGGTCAAGATGCATATAACTCCTGGTGGAATTACTTATAGCTGTGAAATTGTCATCCAAAACTGTTGATGTACGGCCTGCTTGATTAATGACATTTTTATTGCGTCAAGAGAGTTTACTCAATTTTAACATAGATGGCAGGCAAATCATTACCGATCATGATGACTTGACATGTCGTTTTGACAAACGCATGCTGCGTCATCGACATAACCTCAAATTGAACCATGTCATGATTGTCATGTCGAAGTCGAGACTCACAAAAAAATGCTATACACTACCTTAACTTTTACGAATGACAGAAAAACACAAGAACAAATAAATAACAATAACCCAACAACTAAAAACGTCGCAAAACTACCGAACTGAGCGAAAAGTATTAAAAGAACAGAAAAATCACACGATAAATACCAATTAGGCTATCCAGAACACGTGACCACGGCTCTTTAAAAATGGCCGGCTGTAGGCACACATGAATGGTGTTTGTGTTTGGCACTAGCTTCTACTGCTAATAGTTTTGTTTAGTTGTGATTTGAAATGTTATTATGGCTGTTTTAACTAAAAGTGATTTATTTATTATCATTAGAACGAGTAAACAAAGACACTGCATCGATCTATAGAGACAAAAGGAGAGTGATAAAGTGCATGGATCCTTTTACCTTCACTCCTTGTGAAATGGACATATCTCTAGATCTTTTCACAACATTAACGGCATTCGACATTATTACATATCTGCTGTTGACTCATAAACAAGAAAGCCAATGAAGGCCTACAAAAGTTTAACAGGCTATAAATATCTCGAAGCTGGATTTGCCCATGATTGTGAAGCAAGAAAAATGGATGAACATACTGTTGTTGTTGCCAAGGTAGGTACTGATTTTTCGTAATTTATGAACTGTTTATTAATGTTTCCAATTAATTTTCAGATGAGGCATTCACAGCGAATGGATATTCCTTTGTTGAAAGTATAGATTATTTAATAAATTGATGGTTCTCCTGATGCGACGATGTCTTGTGGCTGCTATGGAAGTGAAGTGTCCATATTCATTAAGGAATATTGATATGGGGCAGTATTCAAATTTAAAAACCTCAACTATAATAAGCGGTGGAATTGCAATTACCCTAAAACGTGACCATGCTTATTATTACCAAACTCATTTACAAACGAAACTAACTGAATGAAAATACTGCGATTTTGTGATTTGGTCACCCAAAGGATATATATTCATGAGTAAATTTTCCCAGATGAATAATTCTGGATAGTTGATTTCCCAAAAGCGTACAATTTTCGTAAAGTAGTTGTGCTACCTAAGTTTCATAAAAGGAAGACATTTTTTAGAGTAAAGATGGTGTCTTTGTGAAAAGGTGAGGATGGCCGAGTTGTGCTGCAGTGTGAAAATGATATCTGTGAAATTCTATTGGACCCTATAGGACTGTACCAAAAAACCCCTGGATTGGTTCTCAGTGCATGAAGTTATGACTGTTTCCTCAACACTATTATTTGTAATATATGATTGCCTACACATTTATCTATTTTTATTTTCAAATCTTCATTGGATTGGTCGTTTTTTTACACACCGAGTGTCAGATATCGCAAAGTAATTTATTTTCACTTGTTACATATTTTTACCTACTAATTTGTTGTTCTGTAACATGGAACTATGTATATTAGGGTATCCTACTTAATAAACATCTATCTATCTAGTCTTTGATTTAATATATCACATTATCAAAATGTAGCTAGCTAGGAATTTTTAAAAACTTCACCAAGTCGCGATCTCCACGGCTTCCACAATTTACAACATAACACTTTGTAGGCATGTTTTTTATTCGGCAAAGTTTCATACAAAAATTTCACTCCAAAAGATGAAAATTAACAATAATCAGTCTCGTTCAAACAATAACAAATACAATGTGTGCCTTCAGGCGGCCATCTTGATTTTAGTTTGCCTAATATGCAATCTAATTGACATATAAGTATATAACCTCAAAATAATGTTAACGTTCAAAAACTCAAAAAATGTATCTAGTAGGCACTTTGGATTGTTGGAAACTCCACTATATTCGACTTAAGCGTCATCCATTGACGAATGGAACAAACTCTATTGACGCAATTACAGGATCAAGAACTTTAGTTGAAACAAAAGCGAATCAGTAAACGCACCAGGAGTTATATGCATCTTGTTTGAGGTTATGGTTATATATATATATAGCATATTAGGGGCTTAGGCTATCCAAGATGCTGTCAAACTAAAATCAAGATGGCCGCCTGAAGGCACACATTGTATTTGTTATTGTTTGAACGAGACTGATTATTGTTAATTTTCATCTATTGGAGTGAAATTTTTGTATGAAACTTTGCCGAATAAAAAACATGCCTACAAAGTGTTATGTTGTAAATTGTGGAAGCCGTGGAGATCGCGACTTAGTGAAGTTTTTAAAAATAGCTAGCTAGCTACATTTTGGTAATGTGGTATATTAAATCAAAGACTAGATAGATAGATGTTTATTAAGTAGGATACCCTAATATACATAGTTCCATGTTACAAAATAACAAATTAGTAGGTAAAAATATGTAACAAGTGAAAATAAATTACTTTGCGATATCTGACACTCGGTGTGTAAAAAAACGACCAATCCAATGAAGATTTGAAAATAAAAATAGATAAATGTGTAGGCAATCATATATTACAAATAATAGTGTTGAGGAAACAGTCATAACTTCATGCACTGAGAACCAATCCAGGGGTTTTTTGGTACATCGGACAGTCCTATAGGGTCCAATAGAATTTCACAGATATCATTTTCACACTGCACCACAACTCGGCCATCCCCACCTTTTCACAAAGACACCATCTTTACTCTAAAAAATGTCTTCCTTTTATGAAACTTAGGTAGCACAACTACTTTACGAAAATTGTACGCTTTTGGGAAATCAACTATCCAGAATTATTCATCTGGGAAAATTTACTCATGAACATATATCCTTTGGGTGACCAAATCACAAAATCGCAGTATTTTCATTCAGTTAGTTTCATTTGTAAATGAGTTTGGTAATAATAAGCTTGGTCACGTTTTAGGGTAATTGCAATTCCACCGCTTATTATAGTTGAGGTTTTTAAATTTGAATACTGCCCCATATCAATATTCCTTAATGAATATGGACACTTCACTTCCATAGCAGTCACAAGACATCGTCGCAACAGGAGAACCATCAATTTATTAAATAATCTATACTTTTAACAAAGGAATATCCATTCGCTGTGAATGCCTCATCTGAAAATTAATTGGAAACATTAATAAACAGTTCATAAATTACGAAAAATCAGTACCTACCTTGGCAACAACAACAGTATGTTCATCCATTTTTCTTGCTTCACAATCATGGGCAAATCCAGCTTCAAGATATTTATAGCCTGTTAAACTTTTGTAGGCCTTCATTGGCTTTCTTGTTTATGAGTCAACAGCAGATATGTAATAATGTCGAATGCCGTTACTGTTGTGAAAAGATCTAGAGATATGTCCATTTCACAAGGAGTGAAAGTAAAAGGATCCATGCACTTTTTCACTCTCCTTTTGTCTCTATAGATCGATGCAGTGTCTTTGTTTACTCGTTCTAATGATAATAAATAAATCACTTTTAGTTAAAACAGCCATAATAACATTTCAAATCACAACTAAACAAAACTATTAGCAGTAGAAGCTAGTGCCAAACACAAACACCATTCATGTGTGCCTACAGCCGGCCATTTTTAAAGAGCCGTGGTCACGTGTTCTGGATAGCCTAATTGGTATTTATCGTGTGATTTTTCTGTTCTTTTAATACTTTTCGCTCAGTTCGGTAGTTTTGCGACGTTTTTAGTTGTTGGGTTATTGTTATTTATTTGTTCTTGTGTTTTTCTGTCATTCGTAAAAGTTAAGGTAGTGTATAGCATTTTTTTGTGAGTCTCGACTTCGACATGACAATCATGACATGGTTCAATTTGAGGTTATGTCGATGACGCAGCATGCGTTTGTCAAAACGACATGTCAAGTCATCATGATCGGTAATGATTTGCCTGCCATCTATGTTAAAATTGAGTAAACTCTCTTGACGCAATAAAAATGTCATTAATCAAGCAGGCCGTACATCAACAGTTTTGGATGACAATTTCACAGCTATAAGTAATTCCACCAGGAGTTATATGCATCTTGGTTCACAGCACATATGGCAAATACATATTCAGGGCCATCTAGCGAAATCTAGCGAAACCTACAATACAGTTGGTGAAAATGAAACCTGTTTTCTGTTACCGTACGGTAACGCCAGTACTTGATGGGTTTACTTCCTATGTTCCACTGTCTGTTTTTCCGGTTCAAATCTTACAATCCATTTTTCAAGTACTTGAGCACTTTGCACACGTATCAGAAACCGGTGACAATAAAATAACTTTTAAAAAATCCCCTTATGCCCCTCTGAAGGCTAGATAGAGAACTAGTAAGAATTTGGAAAACAACTCTGACGTTTTCAGAGGTCGAAAAAAAATTCAGTTGGTAGAGAGTCCCTCTCCTTCTCGGAAAACGGTCCGAAAATTGAATCGGGCTATCGAATAATTCTGACATGGAAGATTACGCCGTGCGAAAGTGTCAGTCGAGGGGCTCGGAGCCCCTTTCTCCTCGAAAAAAGTTGCGGATAAATCCGTAAAAATATCGGAAAACATTTACGTAAAAAAGAGTCAGTCGGGAAACTCGAACACCTTTTTCTCGAAAAAAGATGTGAAAACTCGCGAAAATAAAATGGGAGGAGAGTGAAAAACATTGACGGTCGAATAATTCAATTTTGATAAATTTTACTCCCTGTCCCTCGGAAGACTAGATAGAGAACGAGTAGGAATTTGGAAAAAATTCTGACGTTTTCGTACGTCGGAAATTAATTAATAAATATCGGTGGGGGCCTCAGACCAGTCAGACCCCTCTGTCTTGGAGAAAGTTGCAAAAATTAAATGGAAAAAATCCGTAGAATTAGTGAAAAATATCAGACCATCTAATAATTGAATTTGGAATAATTTTTCCTCTCTCTCCCCCCGTCTAAAATAGATGACGCTTGGAATATGAAAATGTTTCCGACGATTAAGGACGTGGAAGATTACGACCTAAAAAAGTGTCAGTCGGGTGGCTCTGAGCCCCCTTCTACTTGAAAAAAGTTACAAAATGTAGCGAAAATAAAATTGGAAAAATCCGTAAAGATAGCGAAACACATCGGCGTAAAAAAATGTCAGTCGGGGGACTCGGAACCCCCTCCTCCCCGAACAAAGTTGCGAAAATTAAATTGGAAAAATCCGTTAAAATAGCAAAAACATCTACGTAAAAAATGTCAGTCAAGGGGCTGGGACCTCCTCCTTCTCGAAAAAATATGCGAATACTCGCGAAACTGACATGGGAAAAATCTGTAAAAATTGTGAAAAACATTGGATGGTCGAATAATTCAATTTCGATAAAATTTTACCCCCTACCGCTCTGAAGGCTAGATAGAGAACGCATAGAATTTTGTGACGTTTTTGTTCGTCGAAAATTAATCCGAAAAAAAATTGGGGGCCTTGGACAATTAATGAAGAACATCGGACTATCGAACCCCTAAGGGCTGCTAAAGCGTTTTCTTCATGAGTGACAAAACTGTTTTCTGCCTACCAAAAAAAAAAAACAAAAAATAGAAAGTTATAACAAAATTTTGAATTTTATAGATAGATAGATTTCATTAATCCCTTTTGCTGATAATTTTTCTGATAAAAACTTTTTTTTAAAGTCTTTATATCATTTGGCAATAAATTATAAAGGCAAGTGGCAACAAATTTAAGAGATTTTTCATATTTTGCGTCATTATGTTTATGTGTAGTGATCGTATTTTTATTACTTTTCAGCTCCCATTTGTAGCAGCCCTTTGTTTTCATGAAAATGTGTTAATATTTTCAGAATGAAATAACTGGCAACAGTCAATATTTTATATTGTTGGAAAGTCTCTCTACAGGAAGTTCTATGGTTTAGATTGAGAATGATTCTCGGCAGTGCGTTTTGCTATTCCTCTGACAGCAATGTTTTTGGTATATAATCGGAACTCAGCATAATATACCGATATCAGTGATTTTGTATCGAACCTATTCTTGAGAGATTGAGAGATATGATTTATTCAATCCTTTACATGTAAAATCTATATGTTCTTGCCATGTGAAAAATGAGTCGATCATTGTTTCTATTTTAAATTCGTTCAAAACTGTATTGACTAATTGTTTCAAACATTCAGATATTTGGCTTGATAGGATGATAGACGTGTCGTCTGCATAGAGATATTTTTTCCATAACTAATATTAGTGGAAAGATCATTTACATATCGTGGAAACATCTATTTGCCAAAAATGGCACAATCAGCCCATTTGAGGCGTTCATCTAGAATCAAACCAGTACATCCCCAGTACATTGTAACCCATGCAACAGATAGATAATATGCTTTATTGTCTGAAGGAAAACCTTATTGACAAAGCTTTGTCTATAATATAAACATAAGTATACGACTAAGAATAAATATGAGTAAAAATACATACATAATACACAATAATAATACACAATAAAATATGTTGCCAATATGAAAGTATATCACAATAGGTATAAACACAAAAATAAAATACATCACAGACACGAATTACAAAACAATAATACAACATCAAAATTCAATAACACAGTAGATATTAAAAATTATCCTCATAAAATTCTTCCAGACCATCATAGGTTTTATCAATAAGAAAGTCTTGCAATATTTTTCTAAAATTTGAATAATCACTCGATATTAAAGTGTGATTAGGTAAGTGATTATATATTTTGCAGCCATTGTATATAAAAGAATCTTTGACAAGTGTGGAGGTGGGTGTGGGCAATCCAAGTTCATTAGAATGACGTGTTGATGGTTGATTCATTAGGTTGGTCTCTTTGTGAAGAAGAGAATGTTATAAAATTACTTTTCGAAATATTCAAACTAAGTATTATTATTATTAAGTATTATATTATTATTAAGGATTACAATCTAGCCAATGTTTTATTGAAGCAAGATTAGATTCCGATGTAGAGTATATTTCCTTACAAGAGTTACCTGAGCCCCAAACCGGTTACTTGGGGAACACCCATGGTCACTGGAGTAGTTCACTGCTGAATGCTGATGTCAGTTTATAATCTATTCGACAGATAATCTCGAATTAAATAAATTGCAGTTCCTCCTTATACCAACCTCAAATAATTTGTCAATAGGTGTTATAGTGTATTTAGGTTTGGAGTTTTCTGCTATTTCACCAGTAAAACAGTAGGCGGGAGGTTACACTTTTTCTCAAACCAAAGGAATCGGTGAACCCACAATTGTTTATTTTCACTGAATCGTTTTATTGCAATCGTAACATGTTGACAAACAACGAATAAAACTTAATAACGTCCGGCTTAATCCCGTGGGAGGTCCCTGCGATTTTCTGTGCAACGGCGTAATGCAAATAGTATAGATTTTATGTTGGCACGACTGATCGTGACCGCTTCCTGTAAGAATATGCGTTCATGCTTTGCATAAGCACTGAAATCTCTTTATTGTGCGAAATAAATCGACGCAAAAGAATTAGTTGAAGGATGTTACTCGTTCGATCAAGGATGTTATTTTATTTATTCCTTCGGCGAATTAATGATGTTCATCACACACGAATGATTTTGAGTTTTGTGAATTCGAGCGTCTTTTTGGTCACCGTACTTCCGTTGATATGACTAACATGGGATATGAGTAATGGCAATGAGAACGTTTCCGCATTTTCAGCAATTCCGGGATAATACAGGGTGTTTATTGAGTATTTGTTCGAACTTCAAAGGGTAAATTCCTGTTTGAATAATTACTACATTGACAGTCTCAAACAAATCACTGATGAAATCGATCATTCTGGGCCAAAGTTTCCTATTATGCAGAGACAGAATAATAAATTATTGAAGCGCTTCAAATTAGTAGGTAACCTATGCAGAACTTGGGGGAAGTTCTGATTGTTTTCATAGCATTGCTAAACCACTATTGAATTTAGTAAATACATCTATTGAATTGAGCAAAGTACCGAATGAACTCAAAATATCAACCATTATCCCATTCCATAAAGTGTCAAATTCAAATAATAATAATAATAAAATAATAATACTTTATTTTCCTTTTTGACAATTTGAATTGTATAGGAATAGTCAAGAGTCATAAACATAAATAGCATACATGTACATATAAACTCATACACATTAAAATACATACATACAAAATCTACAAGTATATCAGTCACAATAAAATATATAAAAAGCCAATAGTAACACATTAAAAGAATTCCTTACCAGAGTAAAAACATTTTTTTATTAGGTACAACTTTAACTTTCTCTTAAAGTTTGTGAGGGTAGAACATTGTTTCAGATCTTTAGGCAAATTATTGAAAAAAATCAGACCAGCACTATCTGGTGATCGGTACGAAACTGTATATTTTGTCAGCGGAATTTGGAAATTGTCTTTGGACCTCGTGTTTTTATCATGTACATCAGACCTTTTAAGATATTTATCTTTATTTTTGAAAATATGTAAGCACAATTCAAATATATAGAGTGAAGGTAGAGTCAAAATATTCAATTTCCCAAACAGATCCTTACAACTATGATGTTTGAGAATACCAGAGAGTGTTCTTATTATTCTCTTCTGTGCAAGAAACACATTATTCGCCTGTGTGGACCAACCCCAAAAACACACACCATACCTTAACCAAGACTCAACCTGTCCGTAATAAATGTTGAGTAACTGTTTTTCATTCATGATCTTTCGTAAGTTTTTGAATAAGTAGTTTTGCGAATTGAGATATTGAACTAATTTGTCACAGTGCGTTTTCCAACTTAGTGTTACTATCAAAGTGGATACCTAGGAATTTAACGTTGGGACATGATTGCACTAACTGATCCTTGTGGTACTCCAATATGTCGACTGCTGAGGATTTAAATTCACGTTTGATGTTGTCATTGATGTTTTGAATGCTGATATATTGCTGGCGATTTCTCAAAAAAGTTTCAATCCACTTGTTTGCTGAACCCTTTATACCATAATTTTGCAGTTTAAAAAGCAGTTTATCGTGATTCACACAGTCAAATGCCCTAGATAGGTCACAGAAAACTCCAACAGGACATTCTCCCGCATCAAGTAACCTGATAATATTATAGTAAAATGAATGAATAGCGGTTAAAGTACCCTTGTTGTTTTGAAATCCATGTTGATTTTCAGATATTTTTTTTTCTCTTTCCAGATATATATTGAGTCGGTTTAAATAAGCATATTCAAAAATTTTTGAGAATATTGAGGGCATTGTAATGGGCCGATAGTTATTCAAATCATTTTTTTCGCTCTTTTTATGTACAGGGATAACTTTATTCATTTTTAAAAGTTCTGGAAAAGTGCTGTTGCAAAATGATAAATTGACTAAAAAAGTTAAAGGTTTTATCAAAGAGTCTAGGACATTTTTAACTAGAAAATTAGGAATTTCATCAAAACTATATGATTTACTATTTTTTAGCTTTCTTTTTAGTAACAGGTAAAGTTCTTCTTCTATATATGGACAAAGAATAAATTTTGAGGTAATTTTTAAGTCAACAAATGAATCAGGAACATTTCCATTTGCAGCTATCTGTTCCACTATATGGAGAGGTATTTGTTGGAAGTTTAAGTTAAAACTATTTCCCACTTCGAAAGGGTCAGTAATGATTTCATTTTGTGATTGTTTAATATGGATATTGGTGTTTGTGAATTTTTTATTCGATATTTCAGAGACAACTTGCCAGCATGCTCTACTTTTATTAGTGGAATTGAAGATCTTGTTTTGGTAGAAAGATTTCTTTGTAGCTTCAACAACCTTTTCATGAGCCTTCTTTTTTCTTTATAAAAGGTTCGCAGTTCAGGAATAAAGCTTCTGATCAGCGTCCCATCAATATGCTCAGTTCAATAGATGAAAATCTAGAGAAAATTGTTTCGAATCAAATTATAGATTATTTGAAAGAAAATAACAAAGTAAACAGCTGGATTTAGAAGTAAGCATAATTGTGAAGCTGCACTTCAGTATGTTCTGAATGCTTGGAAAAATAATTTAGAAAAGAAGTATATTACTGGAGCTGTATTTCTTGACCTAAAAGAGCCTTTGAAACCATTGATAGAAATCGCTTGATAAAAAAACTGTAATGTTTTGGTATTGTTGAAGATACGTTAGAGTGGATGATTGACTAGAAATAGAAGACAAAAAATGAAATTGAATGATATTGTCGCGACTAGGTCTGCTAGAGTTGCACCCTGTCTCGTATAAGAGGTTGTTTCCCTTATAAGAAATGCGACTTGAGGTGTAGCTATAGAAACTCAATGGTATCAAAGGAATATAAACATTTATTTTACAACAACTGGAATACTGGAGGAAAAGTGAAATACGGGATACTCAAAAATATAATATGGGAAACTAGAAACAAATCTTACCTAAAACCATTACTAAACCAATACTAAGTCCTTTGTCCTTTTATGGGCGACTTCGGCTAATGCCTGCAACGCTAACTGATTGCTACGAATCTCTCCTCCACAGGAGTCTATTATTAACTCTCTCATCATTCCAATCATCTTATATTCATTTAATCATGGAAATATTTTTATTTTCAATCGGTCAACGATTTAGCAAGCCACGCGACTTTGGACAATTTCAATGTCAACCGCATAATGACAATGAACTGCCATCGTGATCGAATTAGTAAATAACAAGAGTGAGTGGATCAATGCACTTAAACAAATCAAAGGGCATTCCTGACATTCACGACAATATATTATCTGATGAAACAGGATGTGAGCGTGGAGTCCCACAGGAAAGTGTTCTTGGTCCCCTGATATGCCTTCTCTATATTGATGAAGTAGTTGAAGTAGCGGGATTGTGTGGAATGCATCTCTTTGCAGATGACACCCTCTCATTTATTTCATGTGATAAAAGTTGAAGGCTCATCAAGATACTGAATGAAACCTTAGAGAATATTTATCGGTGGTGTTGCTCAACGACTAACGAGGCCTTACCTTATTTCTTGCGATTCCTAGAATCGTAGACTCCCAATAAAAAAATATTCAAAAGTAGAGTGAAGTCAATACTGCCTTCCGAATGCTACCGTTGGTTGCTTAAAGGCTGACGAGCAAGATTCCGGGTTTACCTTTGAGGTTTCCCGTAACACTGAGATCAGCTGGGGTCTATTGTATTGTTCTGTCGTCAGTGGTTCGAAGTTAAGTAGGCCTATGTTTTTCACCAGGTTTAGTAGTCTAGTTACTAGCTTTTTCGGATTCATACCTGTTTCTAGGTTGATCTGTCCGAATATGCTGTTGCGCTTGTTGAGCAGCGCGTCGCATTCGAGATGATGTGAGAGGCTGTTTCCTCCTCGTCACCACAGAGTCTACAGTCCACGGTTTCTCTATTTATTCCCATAAAAACCTGGAATGTCATTTTCATTCAATTCAGAAGTGGAAGGCAGCCAATCATGAGAATTCCCTTTTTGGTTCTATTATACAAATCCTGAAAGATGCATTATTTGATCTCCAAGGAGTGCAGTTCTTTCCTCTTTTAATTCAAGTATACGGTTTTAAGTTTAGGAGGTGGACACGTCTACTTTCTCTGGATTGTTCAAGAATAAGGACCGAAAGTCTACTTGTGCGAACTAGGAAAGACGAGGTACTATCCTTTTAACGTGTCATATATCACTAGAGGCTTATTTCCAACAACACCTTACCTCTGCGATACAAACTTACTGAAAGAGCAAAAGAGTATGAACTATGTCTATTCATGTCTGTTTCCTCATCCTGTAGGAACATTGCATAAATATCTGTCAGAAGAAGTATGATGTTCGTCGACTGAATTTTTCCACTTTGTGACATTGTCGAAGTCTGAAGACACTTTATTACTATTAAAGACATATGTTTTTCGATAAACACACTCTATATTAGTGCTGTGACAGTTTTACGTGTTACTCACGACGTGGGAAAATTCGAGTTTCAGCCAACAAGATGAATCCAATTGCTATTGCTTATCGTCATAATGTTGAAGAACCCGGACTTTCCCATTCGGTACTTAGAATACCACTTACCATCTTAATTTGTTCTTAGCGGCAATTAGTACCCGCTTGTCCAGCTAAGTGTTATTCATTACATATTACGTTCCAGATAAGCAGTGCTCCTGAATACATCATTCAAATATTCATTTATGAAGACCCGTTTTTGCACACTATTTTTTTGATTTATTGTTCGTTTCTTGTCGTCATTTCTGGTTTGAATATCTATTGCAACCTGTCAATGGATATTTATTTGATTTGAAAACGCATTCTTTCTAATCAATCTGTTGCACATTCGTCATTGAAAACTACTACGCATCAAGTTGAAAACCGTTCCAGTATACTTTACATTGATAATTTATGAATTTTTCTAATGAAGGTACTTGCTGTGTTTTAGATAATGACATTGCAGATCACAGAACTGCACTTTCAGAGTAAGATGTTTTCATTGATAATACAATCTCCAATGAAAAAAAAAAGAAATGAAAAGAAAATTCAGTAAATATAATATTATCAACTTCGAAAACTAACAATAGCGAATTGGGAAAATCTCAATAAATTCTCTGATTTTAACGGGGCTTTCTACTACTATTACGAAATTTCACTTTACACCATTTAAATACAAATTTTCTTTACTTCACCATTTGAACAAATTTTCCCCAAAAATATTTCGGTTCCCAGCCGGTGCGGGCTTTTTTTTCATTTTCAGAAGTGAGAGTCTGAATGATTGAGGCTCGTGTCGGCTGGAAATAATCCTCCACGATTCACTGTTGCGTTAATAATTAACAGTGCTGCTCCTAAGGTGGCGTATGGAGTTAGTAACAAGGCCTATCCAGAACACATGGCTAATGACCATAGCAGTCGATGCCAAAACACCAAAGAAATAAAAATAATAACAAAAGGTGGGTAGATGATTCAGTAACACAATCTAGTATGTACCTGAAAAGTTAGTGCCTATTTAGTTATTGACTTGTCTCAAGTTTTGTGAATAAGACCTGAAGAGATTAATGAAGTGACTGTCTGTCTGTTTATTTGTTTTTAAAAATACACATAGCAATTTTGACCAAATATACAGGGTGTCCGGGTAAACCTTGTACAATATTGAAACTGATGATAGACCAGGTCACGACTGTTCAGAATATCGGAATTTCACCTCAGTAAAAATATCACCGTTTTCGAGATAATGGGCATTTTAAGAATTTATGGAAAATCGCCATCTCACCTTGGTTTTTGAGTGCCATGTATACAAATTGAGACAAATTCAAATATCTTTGCTGCTGAAGATTACTGATGAGTGGTGCTTTCAGACGTAAAGAACAGTTTTTCAGAAAGTGAAAAAAAATTCAAGAAATGAAGGTAAAATAACAGATTTGAGTTTCATCAATTTTTTAAAAAAAAGTTTGAAATTATTGTCTGAACGAAACATACCCAATTGGAAGTGGACATTCATTTCCAAAGAATGCTCATTTTGTCCAGACTCTACCATGGTATTAAACAAACTGTAATTATTTTTGGAGGAAGAGATTTCCATTGAATGAGGCGTGGTTTTATTCTAGGCTTCCATCAACTTTTACACTTACGCCCAAAAATTATTTTATTTCGATTTTATCAAAATAAAATGTGAAAATGATTATTAATAATAAAGAATAGACTGCTTGGTAGCATTAAATAGTATGTCATTAAAATTAATTTTTCATGTAATTAGGCCTAATAAAATTATCGAAATGAAATATCGATTATCCGACATGGCACCGATTAAAACGAATTCTTGTGATAAATGTCGCAATTGTCCAACATCCAGATTCCAACGAAGTTTCAGAGACCGACAGTTATACAGGGTGTAACCAAATAAGTGCAAAAATTTTTAGGAGGTGAATCCTTGTCGAAAATTAAAAACTTTTCTAACTCCTGTATTGTGTCCGTAGAAGCAATAGTTTCCTGATGGAAAAATAAAATACAGCATTGTGCATGAACGGATCTTCTGTAAATATAATAGAAAAAATCTAGTAGGTGGCTGTCACATTTTGTAACTTGTGACTTCTGTCATAGTTTTTTAAAAATTGTTCCGCTTGTTTCAGTCAGTGGTATTTATTTCTCTGTTATGCCGTACACACGTTATACTCCCCGAGAATATGCGCATATGCACTACATTTATGGTGAATGTGGAGGTAGTGCTACTGCTGCAGCAGCGCTTCATGCACAACGATATCCGATTGCACTATTCCGCTCAGAGAATCGCTGATTTGGGGGCTATAAGCTATAACGCATTTGAAAAGGTTCTTCTTGAAAAGATGTCGGCTTTGCGTACGAGTGGATGGAAAATAACATTTTTGTAATATTATTCAGTGCGATGTTGAATAATCGTTATTGTGGCTTATAGTGTATGTTGATTAAATAAAAACGTTGAATTAGTATTTACTTCATTACATCTCATTGAATGCTTCTAAGCAGTTGATTCGTTATTACTCATAATTATTTAATCATTTCATCTTGATAGGATAGAAATAAAAGACATTACTGACAAAGTCTAATGAAGTTCATTTTAGCTCAGAATAACACATTCTAATCTAATCGAAATTCTACTCTTATCAAAGATAATTATCGTATGTTTTATACCATGGTAGAGTCTGGAAAAAATAGGCATTCTTTTGTAATGAATATCCACTTCCACTTGGTTATGTTTTTTTCAAACAATAATGTCAAACTGTTTTAAAAAAAATTGGTGAAACTCAAATCTGTCTGATTTCATTGAAAATATGAACAGGATAGGATGTTCATAAAGTCAGTTGTGGAATCATCTGCGACTGAAAGTTGGAATTTAGTCGCTGTTTTCCATCGTACAAGATAACCTCTCTTGGAAGGGATTCATGTTTTAAAGAGAAACATTCTCAATTGAAAATTGAATCAATACATGACTCCTCTGGAAATGGAAAAAACCCTACGATAAAATTGAAGTTACTTTTTTGTAATATCTAACAGAAAACAACTACTTCCCCGGCAAAAGCCACGCTGGACATTGAACTACATCTATCAGATGTCAATGTCCAGCGTGAACCTGATTCTGGTAAATTCACTCCCATTTTCAAGAAAGGGGAAACAACATTAATGGAAAATTATCGTCCTGTTACAATTCTATGTGGACTCTCAAAAATACTTGAAAACGAGTTTTTAGTTAACCTCCAATCGTTTTATAATAAACATTGTACCATGGAATTCGCTCTAGGAAATCTACAAACACAGGTATGTTTTCATTATTGAATGAAACTATAAAATATGTTGAAGCAGTATGAACAACCAGCAGTGATTCTTTGTGATTTGAGCACGGCATTCGACTGTCTCAACCATCAAATACTTATGTCAGAATTAGAAAAATATGGCATTAGAGGTGCTTCTTTAAGTTGGTTAGCAACATTTCTCAACAATCGAAAACAATTTGTATCCTTACAAGTAAGTAGGCAAGAAGAATGAAATTTGGTAAAATTACATCTGATACTTAAAGTATATGTATGAGGGTCCCACAAGGCTCAATATTGGGTCCCATTCTCGTCCCATTCTGTTCATCCTCTATGTGAATAGTAATATTCTGTAACTACAGGAAGTCATTATACTGCATATATGCAGATCTTATTCATTAATAACAGCATCAGATACCAAAATCTTAGAAAATGAATGTGCTATCACAGTGAATCAACAAGTACGACCTATTCGTCAATACTAAAAAAAACGGAGGTTATTTATATTCACAGCTTTCAAGATAAATTCGACATTTGTTTCACTGTTAACAACATGACGTTAACTAATACAAATGGAAGTGTTAGATTCGTGGGTATTTTTATTGATGAATTCCTCAACTGATGGAAAGCTCACTTTTAAGTGAAGGTCAGTTGGTCGAAATCTATCTTGCCCAAGTAGAATCTATAGGTATCTGAATAGTAGAATATGGCATTTGTTGCTCAAAGGCGCATGCTACGATGCATTGCAAACATTTCATCTAGAGAAACTTGTAGAAAACTATTCACGGAATATAAAGTTCTAACATTAATTCGAAAACAGATCATCCTTTACGATGAATGAGAACTTTCATCATTATCATACAAGAATCAAACAGCACTTCCATTTGCCGTTTCCAACACTGAGAGTAACGTATGTTCCAGAGTATACATTGCTCCAAGAATATTAAATAAACTTCCAGAATATTTAAGGGATATAGAAAAACTGTCTGTGTTCAAAGAAATTTTGAAAGATCAATTTACTAAACCTTCGATGTAAGGACCTAAATATATTTTTACTAGGTTGTCGCCCATGCGGATATAATTCTTGGTATTTTATCAAGGAAGTCCGTGAGTTTCCAAGACACATCCTATAAATAAAATACATATCTGTAAGCTTACTAAAGTAAAAATTCTGCATTTTTTTTGAGGAATTGTATTTACTATTGTCAAAAAAAACACTGAAACTTTATTCATCTTCGATTACCTACTTGATTGAAATAATTTATCATGAAATATCACTGTAATGACAGATGCCAACTTGGTTACCGTACACAATCATTTGAATCACGTCATTACGGATAGGAGGGCATTGCAAAACTTGATTGAAATAAATGATGATTGCACCTCAAAAGTGGATTTTTGTTTGAAATAATTGGGTAAGAGTGCAATGCAAAATCTGTTCTAAAAAATTATGATACAATACATTGAAAAAATCGTATACATGTATTTCAATATAATCAAAAACCTATTTTGAAAAGGGAAAAGAAATAGTGGTAGTCTTCTTCACGTTGCTGCAACAACTGATTTTTTTCAAATTGAAGAAAAGCATACCTTCAAATTTATTCGTTTTTTTTTAAATTATAGATGATACGAGAAAATGCCTTTTAATTTTCTGGTGTCAAAACACCCTGTACCACTGCAGAAACGCAGCTTTGTGAAAAAACGCATGTGAAAGCGTCATTAATTTTTTTGGTAGAATATCCAGTTTTTGTTTGAACCAGTAATGAGCCGAACAACGTTTTCATTATTAGTATGTTTGTCTTCATAAAAGCGCTATAATTTTGAAAACAGGATTTGAGGGATTCAAACAATTTGACTTTCACTTTTTACTTTATTTTTCACTCAGGTTTGATGGAGGAATTTGAAAAGTTATTAATTTTTTGGATTTCACACAGTGGCTTGAAAAATAGGGTAGAAAAAGCGAGAAATTTTCAAAGCTGTGGAAGTTATGAATGAAAAATAATTTTTCATTTTCAACACCTTTTATCTCTGCAACGAACGGCATTTGAGAAAAAATATATAGGGAAAGTCCTATTCATATTTCAAGCAGAATTTTCCTTCTCAATTTTGCATCATAGTTTCGTGACAGCCTGTATAATAAAAAAAGTTTATTGTGGAAACTGATTTTTCTGGGTACTGGGGTTGATTTTAGTCTTCATTCTTCTATGTCTATTATTTTAGCCCGAATTGTTTTTTCCGGTTACTTGGGGGTTGTTTGGCGCCTTCCTGTACGTTCCTTACAATATGATCTAAGGATGTTGATATTATTTACTTTTTTTTGTGAATTATTGTTAATAATAATATTTATTTCATCAGGAGCATTTTTACATGACATTGGAAAAGTCAACAGAGATTGGTAATGTGTACAAATATACAAATATTATGTTTGTAAATTATTTAAAGTATAGATAGATATTGTATAAAATGAAAAATATAAAATTTAAAATAAAAAGGTGTGAATAGAGACAGGAAAATATCCAATAAAAAGAAAAGAAAAACACAGTTATGTGCTCAAACACTTTCACGTATTAAAATTCTTCAACACTAAAAAAGAAGCGTGTGTTAGTTATTAGTGTTTTAAACATTTCTTAAAAGTAGTAATGTTTTTGTTGAGGGCCGCAAATGTATTTGGGCCGCATCTGTCCCGTCACTGAAATTTCATGCAAACGATCCGAGAAACTTCTACCTGAAACAAATTAGCGAAAGATTTATTGGCGGGCGGCATGAACTCCCAGCTTCAAGCTTTGCAAATAATTGCTTACAAAAATTGAGTGCATACTACACCGTAGGTGTTATTTTCAATTAAGTGAATTTCGCACTGACAAATGATTTATGTTTCGGATAGGAAATTGTAAAACGCCCCTCTGTTTAATATTTTCAATGATTATGTTCTCAATACTATATTCTACCTGAAGTTCTATACGTTTTTTAAACATGACCATTTGAATAATTACGAGGTTGCACCGAGGCGTTATACGAGGATATATTGAAAAATTCCTAGCCCACTATAGAACCAAACAAAATTTCAATGTCAAAATATTTTATTACTCAACATATTCTCCTGTTGATTGGATACATTTATTACAGCGAACCTGCAACGTCTCTAGACCTTTCAAAAAAAAGTTTCTTCTTGCTGTGCAAACCAGACCTCCACAGCTTTTATTACCTCCTCGTTGGAAGAAAATTTACGACCTTTTAAACTTTTTTCAGTTGAGGAAAGAGATGATAGTCGGACGGAGCCAAATCTGGTGAATAAGGGGGGTGCTCTAGTAATTCAAACCCTAAATCACGAATTTTTTGCATGGCAACATGAGATTTGTGAGCAGGAGCCTTGTCCTGCAAAAACAAAACACCTTTGGATAGCTTTCTGCGTCTTTTCTCTTTAATTTTTTCCCGTAGAGTGGTCAGTAATGTCAAATAGTAATCTCCAGTTATTGTTCTACCCTTATCCAAAAAATAAATCATGATTATTCCATGGCAATCCCAAAAAACTGAAGCAAGAACTTTTTCAGCAGATTTTTGACACGAAACTTCTTAGGTCTTGGAGAACCGGAGTGTCGCCATTCCATCGATTGTTGCTTTGTTTCTGGATCGTAAAAATGTACACAAGTCTCATCCATAGTAACAATTCGGTTTAAGAAGTCTACATCGTTTTCAAATCGAGCACAGATCGAACGCGATGCTACTATCCTTGCACGCTTTTGGTCAACATTCAAACATTTGGGGATCCATTTGGCAGCAATTTTTCTCATGTCCAAATTGACGTGAACTATATGATGAACGCGTTCGTATGAAATATTCACTGCTTCAGATATCCGTTTTAGCCCAATTCGACGGTCTGTTAAAATCATGTCATGAACTGCATCGATATTTTCGGGGACTGACACAAAAACTGGCCTTCCCGATCGGTCATCATCTTCAATGGAAAATTTACCTATTTTGAAGCTTGCAGTTTTTCACGGTCGCATACGTAGGACATTGATCACCAAGGGTATTAAGCATATCTTCGTAAATCTGCTTACCTCTTAACACTTTTAAATACAGGTACTTGATGAAGGCTCGATACTCCAATTTTTCGATTTTCACAATTTCGCTGGACAAATTTTTTTAAAAATTTATTGCGTAACTCTGGTTTACTTTTATGACGTCAAACTTTACACTGACACTTCTAATAAGTTATTGTTCGTTGCTATGGTAACGCAATATTTTGTTTATGCAGGGAACTGGTCTAGGCTAACTAGATATCAATACGTCCTCGTATTGCTTTGAAGGCTTGAAAGGATCCCATGAAAATATGGCCTTATATTTCTTGGATTTTCAGTATGTTGTAGTATTCAATTGCCTTTTCAAAATTGTCCATTGGCCCCAGTTGAAAGTGGCCATTTTTATTTCAATAATTTTTACGAAATTAGAAGATTCAATAATTTTTTTTCAGTTATCATTCTTCTGCATGAATGAGATCCATGTTTCAATTATATACAGGATAACATTAAAACAAAAATTGGCTTAATCGATAAACATCATTTATAAGGTATTTCAGTGAATTTTTCAGTAAGACATATATCAGAATTGTATGAACAAACCTCCACGAGGATGTGTGCATCCTATGATAAAAAATAGACGTTAAAATTACAGACATATTGAAAGAACAATTTTGTGGAATGTCAATAGAACACAGTCATCTTAATTCATTAAAAATTTTGTTGAAAACACGAACTATATTAATAAACAATTTTTAAATTTATAATTCAAGAGCGGAGAACACATACCGCTGCTCTAACGAACAAAATGGAGGAAGAAGAAATTTGAAATTTGAATTTGACAATGAGAAGTGAAATTAGGTACATTTCTGCATGGAACTGTACTAGAGTGTAAAAATAAAGAGACTGAACACACTCATGGAACGAGAAATTTGTAAAATTGAGTACGAAAAGCACAGAATAGACATCATATCATAGACATGACATGACATAATCGACATAGAAACCATGAATATTTCTAATGACGAGAAAGTTGATATGCTTTTCGTATACGCGAAATGTTTGAGAAATGCTACTAGATCTCTAGCTATGTATGGGGAATTGTACCCTGAGAGGTATCAGCCATACGAAAGATATTTTCAACGCATTGAGAGGAGTTTACGAAATCATGGTTCATTTGAAAAACCCTCGAGTAAGAGTTGTACAGTAACTAACAGAGGTGGCGATACTGAAATTGGCGTTTTGGGTAAGTTCAGAAGACATTCTCGATAGTAATAAAGTGATATTTATTTGATTCAGGATTTGTGGAATACCAAAAAATTGAGAAGTATCATTGAGAGAGATTGCACATAATAATGCTATATCGACTACGTCAATTCGAAAAATTTTAAGAACAAATAAATTCAGACCATAAAAAGTCAGAAAAATCCACCATTTGCATTTAACGAACTATGATAAGAGAACAATATTTTGTAGATGGCTACTCAGACAACATCGTCGGAACAATGAAATCTGTAATAAAATATTCAGATTCACAAATAACGGATGGTTTAACAGAAATATACATTATCACTGGCGACAAGAAAATTCCTTTCTACATAGAGCTACAGATTTCCAAGAGAGATTTGGAGTTAATGTTTGGCTTGGTGTTCTAGACACCAAGATTATCGGTCCCTACTTTTTTGAGACATCGTTGACTGGGGAATTATATTTAGAATTCTTGTCGGAGACACTAGTTGAGTTGTTGGAAGATTTGCCTTTGCATATTCTGCGAAAATATCAGTTTTTCCAACATGATGGAGCTCCGCCACATCGCAGAAATATTTGCAGAGATTTCCTCAATACGACTATGCAAGGACGATGGATAGGAAACAATGGTCCTATCAAATGGCCACCACGTTCACCTGACCTGACCCTTTTGGACTTTTCATTGTGGGGTTTCATTGAAGTCAAGGTATTCGGATCAACTTTTGGCAATATTGACCAATTGAAAGAAACAATAAGGTGGGCTTGCATGGCTATAACTCCACAAATGCTGAAAAATTGGCATAAACATACTACAGCAAGAGCGAATATGGGTTTAAGAAACGATGGACGGCAATTCGAACATTTAATGAGATATCGTGAACGACGTTGACGGTTTGGAGTATTTTGACATTTTCTTCTGTTTGTTACTTGGTACCTATATTACATTTGCTTTTGATATTGGAGTTTATGTATATCTTTGAGTTCCAGACCCAAAAAATATTGGTACTTAATTTTTTGATGTAGCTCATCTGACCGGGAATTGTTTGACTATACACTGATCATGAGGAAAACGCTGAAAATAGTTATTTATGTACCAAGGACGAAAAACTGTCTATTATAGTCGAGCCTGCAAATTGATAGCCGAGGCGCAGCCGAGGATAGCAAGCAGGCGAGACAGTAGACAGTTTTTCGCCGAGGTGCATATTACATTTTTTCGTCGACCTCTACATACCTTTATGAAATTAAGTACTCGCATGTTTGCTGGCCTCAGCTACGTCCAACTCTTCGAACTGCCGACTCGATCAATTCTTGATTATTATGAACACTAATATTCACACCACGGTCTAAATTCACACGTAAAATCTAGCGGATTTCGTAAATAATTAATTTGACAACAGCAAATGACAGTTATTGTCACAGGCGCCTATGTATTAATTAAAACGTGGATTTACGAAAATGACTCAATCGCCGCTCTCGTACCGTGCCGTATCATAGTGACCACAGCGGACGAAAAGAGTTTGCGGACGAAAAGTGTTTGCGGACGAAAAGTACTTGCCTTCAAAAATAGTCGATTTTTCGTCCGGAAATTAGTACGTAAAATGTCATTTTTTGCAGAGGTCGACGAAAAATACATGTATTGTAAGTAATAGCTGAATTTGTTAAAACAGTGGCTACTAAAATTGATGAAAAAACTTGAGGCCCATATTTAAAATAATAAAGTTGACTATGGAATTTAATGAACGAAACGTCGCATTGGAAATTGGTACATATAAGATTATAACAAATATGAAACAGTATTGAAAGTTCCTCTGACTTTTTTTTGAGACTACACTGACGGGAATTGTATGACCAATTATTGATGATGTTTTTTCGGAGTGAAACGTCGAGAAACACATGTATTGTAATACATAGCTGAATTTGTTATGAAAATGGCTACAAAAATCGATGAAAAAAACTAGAGGTCCGTATTTACAAAAATAAAGTTGACGATGGAATCTAATGAACGAAACGTCGCATTGAAAATTGGTTCATATCAGATTATGAAAAATATGAAACATTATTGAATGTTACCCTGACTTTTTCTTATATCATTCGAAATGGAGGCGGTAGACCCAAAAAACGAAATTCGACTAATTTAGATTTTGGCGAATATCTCAAAAACAACCATTGATATTTAAGATTAGAAAAAAGCTTAATATTGCTCCCCAAAATAGGAAACTTTTTTACCATTCGACCGACCTTGTAGGTCTCTCCGTTTCCGAGATAGCAATAGTGGGATCAGCTAAAAAAACGGCCTGTATAAGTGAGGATGAAGATTTTAAACTATCGAATGGGAGTTAACCTCCCTTAAATTTTGTGGATTTCGATCCAAGTGCAATGAGAATGAATAAATTTCACCTAAGTGTTTGATATCCGATCTTTTGTTCAAACAAGAGGATGACTGTGAGATGAAGGCCATCTCCAGAAATACTCTTTTACATTTGTTAGATTCTTTGGCTAAAATTCTAGCAGCCCCAAAATTAAATTGCTCATTCGATGTAGTTTTTGACATGATACAACAGTCACTATCTTCCACTTGAGGAAAAAAGATATTCCTAGTTTACTGCAATAGGAGCTCATTGTGAAATTATTTCAATAATTAGTCTAGTCAACAAGTGCCTTGGTGGTCAACTTTGTTCAGCAGTCTCCGAAAATTATGATTGAGGTGTCATTCGATTCAGAATGGCGTCTAGATAGTTTTCAAAAAACAATGAAGTTCCGCAAACAAAAATTACACAAGTTATTTACAATTAACTAAAAAAAAGGAGGGGGAGTTTTTTGCAAATATCTCATAAACTAATAGAGATATTTTAAATTTGAAAAAAGATTCAAAAAGAGGAGGAAATTTCCTAATATTTATAATTTTCCCAGAGGGTTGAAAATACGCCCGAAAACGGGTACTCCGGCTTGCGCAAGCCACGCTTCCTTCGGACCTTTAATGAATAAATATTATTTAAACGTATTAAATATGAAAATTAAAAATTGAAAAAATTTAGGTGCCTACAGGAAAGATCAATGAACAATAATCCGTGGTCAAAAAATTTTTATCTCGATTTTTCCATAAGTTATCCATTAATTAATTAACAATTTTTTATTAACCTAAGAATTTTTTCCTTTCGTGAAGCTATTTTTCAAAGGTCTTAGAATAGATTCCCGTAGGAAAAATTAAAAAATTGGTAATTTTCGTTTTGTTATTAACAATTTACTAAGGTGAAAAATTATAAAGCTTTATTAAACACTGAAATTTTTTTTATTTCATAATATTATTATTGATCCGTTTTCTTATGATCAGAAGCTACTTAAAAATGATTTTTTATAATTTTTATCTCCTTTAGTTTAAAAAATTGTTATAAACAAATGCGTTATTTATGAGATAATTTAAATTTTTTTGATAACATCATCTTTGATGATAAATATGAATTTCAAAAAAAAAACCGTTTCTTAAAAAAATTTCTTTATTGCTGAAAAACGCATTTGTTGATTAACAATTATTTTCTCCCACTTCTAATTAACATTAAAGAACCATTTTTTTTTAAATCATTATTTATTTTTCTTTTTGATATAAAAAATTGTTTTATTTAAATTATTCATTGTTTATGTAATAAACAATTTGTTATATTTTTTTTTTCTTATTTTACTTATTGTCACAAAAACAGACATGATTTAGTTTTTTTTTTATTTTTTTTTAATATATTTTTTTTAATTTTTACGGAATTACGGATAACGAATATTTAAAAGTTAAAAAAAAATTGAAAAAAAATTTAAAAAAACTAAATCATATCTGTTTTTGTGACAATAAGTAAAAAAAGAAAAAAAATAAAAGGTAACAATTTATTTGTTTGTAACAAATTGTTTATTACATAAACAATGAAAAATTTAAATAAAACAAGTTTTTTTATATCAAAAAGAAAAATAAATAATGATTTTTAAAAAAATGGTTCTTTAATGTTAATTAGAAGTGGGAGAAAATAATTGTTAATCAACAAATGCGTTTTTCAGCAATAAACAAATTTTTTCAAGAAACATTTTTTTTAAAATAATAATTATCATCAAAGATTATGTTTTAAAAAAAATTTGAATTATCTCATAAAAAACGCATTTGTTTATAATAATTTTTTAAACAATAGGAGATAAAATTATAATATTATGAAAAAAAAAAAAATTCAGTGTTTAATATAGCTTTATAATTTCTCACCTTAGTAAATTGTTAATAACAAAATGAAAATTAACAATTTTTCCAACGGGAATCTATTGTAAGACCTTTGAAAAATAGCTCCACGAAAGGAAAAAATTCTTAGGTTAATAGTTTAACAATTACCGCACTTGCAATGTTAATGTTCGTGCTACAAAAAATTGTTAATTAATTAATGGATAACTTATTGAAAAATCGCAATAAAAATTTTTTGACCACGGATTATTGTTCATTGATCTGTCCTGTAGGTACCTGAATTTTTTCAATTTTTAATTTTCATATTTAATACGTTTAAATAATATTTATTCATTAAAGGTCCGAAGGAAGCGTGGCTTGCGCAAGCCGAAGTACCCGTTTTCGGGCGTATTTTCAACCCTCTGGGAAAATTATAAATATTTGTCCTACAATTTCGGGAGGTAGAACTTTTTTCAGGAAATTTCCTCCTCTTTTTGAATCTTTTTTCAAATTTAAAATATCTTTATTAGTTTATGAGATATTTACAAAAAACTAACACCCCCCCTTTTTTTTAGTTAAAAGTTAATAACTTTTGTAATTTTTGTTTGCGGAACTTCATTGTTTTTCGAAAACTATCTAGATGCCATTCTGAATCGAATGACACCTCAATCATAATTTTCGGAGACTGCTGAAAAAAGTTGACCACCAAGGCACTTGTTGACTAGACTAATTATTGAAATAATTTCACAATGAGCTCCTATTGCAGTAAACTAGGAATATCTTCTTTCCTCAAGTGGAAGATAGTGACTGTTGTATCATGTCAAAAACTACATCGAATGAGCAATTTAATTTTGGGGCTGCTAGAATTTTAGCGAAAGAATCTAACAAATATAAAAGAGTCTTTCTGGAGATGGCCTTCATCTCACAGTCATCCCAGGTATTCGAATGGAAACACTTGGTAAATTGAAGTGACAGGTATTTATTGACAACTAAACAAAAGACAAAGAAAAATTGGAGAATGTGTATAAATTGCCTGCCACCAAGTCGAACGCAAGTTTGTCATCTTTTTAAAATCTTTTACCAATCATTTTGTGAATCAAATCATTATTATTATTATCCAACCAAAAAGAAAAAGAAATTAATACTGCTGTTATGCTTTCATGCAATGCCCTTATTTGGGTTAGTGTTCATATTTGTTTGAGGTACCTTATAGTCTTACACCCTACGTTGAAATGATTTTGCGATGTTTTAACCAAGATTCTACATACTTACTCACCATTTATATGATTCAAATCTTCTTCATACTTCAAAATTTCAGGATACAAGTAAAGATGAACTTGTCTATCTCTTGCATCACACCATTTTATTACCTTGTCGTTTGCCCTAAATGATTTACGATGTTTGATACGTCTCATAAACATGTTAATTGGTCCAGAAACATGTCAACACTTGTGGCTGATTAACACAGTTATGTTAAGTGCTAAGAAGGTGATTTAGAAATAGATTCAATCAAGAGATTATTTTGTTGTTTTGTTTCATTCGGTCTGCAGGTACAATAATCCCATTTTATAATGGTACTTATATACGGTGTGGAACTGTCGAAAGGAATAAATTCGTTATTTCGGTTATTGTGCATATTTGTAGAAAATCCAGAAACACGTCAATTTCGAATTTTCAAATGATATCCTGCAATGACAAAATTTCATCCCTACTTTCAACCCCCTAGATTTTTAAATGGGAACCCTACCAAAAATGTCTCATAGAGACTGATAAAGAAATATTTAAGAGAATTTATGAAATCCAAGTTAGATAGTGAAACCGCAAATCCGTATAGAGCCATATTCGATATACATCAGTATTTATTTGAAAGACATTACGGATACATATTCCTTAAATTTCTAATGTGTTCTTAGACAAAACTGTCATCCGTTTCTATCAGCAATTACTGGGATGACGTGTTTCTATGAGCTCCTGCAGTTTAAAAATGAATTAGAACGTATGAGATTTCATCGCAGTAACTCGATTATTTAAAAAAAATCATTGAAATTCTGCGAGGTCTGGCAGATTGTTCCTGGCCGTTTCATATGAATATTGAAATCCAATAGATTTTATAATTTTATATGCATCTATGCACATAAAGAATAAAGACATTTTCAAATTAGAAAAAATATGTAAATTGCACCTAAGATGTCTAAAAATCCTGGTGTGTCGACTCATACCTGGAAAACTGTGGGATAAAACGGGAGACAATTCGCCAGCTTGATTAAGATAAAACAAATGAATTCGTGGTATGTTTCCCAAATATTCCGCATTTGCGTGTACCGCCACGGTCGGTTTTCTTGTTAGGGTAAATTTACAAGAACATACGTTTTCAAGTATTGCTGACGAATGAAATGAATAAAGAAATGTAATTATTGGAATTCACTGAAAAACTTCACCAATCAGTTTAATTTGTTACATTTTCGACTTATTTATTCAATTTTTTACTGAAATGAAATTCACTACAATAATAACCACGCATTTCATTTAGAAATATTGAATTTAAGCTTCATGAAAATTCACCATCAGAACCTGTCAACCTTGTGCTAATAAGCGGGAATGGCGGGATTCCGTGAGTGATATATTCGTGTCATGATTTTCATTAAAATGTTTTCTAATAATACAAGATACTATGTGATAATCTTCATAATATGGTGATACTTACTATACTCACTTTCGGTACTGGATATAAATGAATTATTTTGGTCGTCTCTCTGGATTGCCCACAAATGATACAAAAACGGAAGGAAGGAACATGATCAAATTATTATTGTACAAACCATACAAACTACACAGGAAACGATTAGATATTCACAAATTTTATTTTATCCGACATGTTTTGCCTGCACACTAGCTTCTTCACTGTCTGATTAAATAAAGTTTGTGGAGGATCGAACCGTTTTTAGTGTAGTTTGTACAATTACTATGGATCTTAATCAAGTAAATGACGAGTCAATCAGAATAATTAAATTATTATTGAATGAATGTCTAAGGAAATATACAGCAAAATTAAGAAACACATTAATAATAGTAATCAATACAAGGAAATTGCACTACGAAATTTAGATTCTGTCACCATCATTCACTTTTGGATTGTATTTAAAGTTTGTTGAAATTCCATAAAATTGACAACAGTCATCGATCACCATATCCGTGGAATATTGACAAGACTAAAAGTCTATATAAGGGCGCCATCTCTTGAACCGACCAAAGAAGCAGACCACTATTTCATTTGTTTATCTGTCTTCTGAAAAATCAAAACAAAATCGAATCACTCGACACACCATGGTTTTTAATTGCACCATTCATTTCTAACAGATACGAAAAGGAGGTGATCGGGTAGATCTGTGCAGCCAGTTTTAACACCATCTGTCCCTCGTCTGTATTATCACAACTCTCATCCTAACGTGGTGTGAACCTCGGCCAGAAATACTAAAATAAAATTTTAACTTGGAGAGTATATCTCGGAGTGGAGTTCCGATAGGCTCCGCCCACCAGTGACTTTACTTCGGCATTGGCCGAAGTAAATGTACACAAAACCTATTTAAGAGCTCCTTTTCGGCTGTTTTGGCAGTCGTCCGGGAGCCACAGACCTTCGAGTAGTTGTCCTACCGAGTGGTAGCCCGGATGGCTCTGGTGTCATTAGTATTTCTGGCCAGGTCATGGCTTCCTTGAGAAATCTACGGCCTGGCTTAGATAGATGAAGCGTCGTTGGTTAACACCAACAACATTTAAAAAGAATTCGTACTGTTCCTGTCTGATCCAGTAAGAAGAGTTCCGGAGTTGCTGGATTGCGACGATGCTGTGTGCGGAGAGTAGCCCACCGGATGAGGTACTCACCTCCGATTTCCGTACCTCCGTGCACACGCATTTAGTTGTCAGTGGTTGGTATTTACTTACTCTAATCCCGCTCTATGAAACGTGGTTTAGGCCGCACCATCTTCCGAGTAGAGGAAGAAGCTCTCCGACTAGTCGATTAGAGATTCATTCATTTCATACATTCAGACGTTGTTTGAGGATTACCACTCATACAACGATTCAGACATTCAGAACTCAGGACTTGTGAAAGAACCATGCAGTTTATTCGAAAAGAAACGAAAACTGTTTATCAGCGAATACATTTGACATATGAGGGAAATAATGAGTAAATACATTCATTCTCGATTATGATAAAAAAAAAATTGATCATTTGCAATTGAAGTCATTTTGAAATATATATCATTATTTGTAGACGTAGATAAAATAACCTAGGGTAAGAATATTTTGTTTAGAAAATTGGTTTTATAATGTTCCTACTGTTGGATCTCATGAAATCTCATAGGATTCGCATAAAATTGGTTACGGAATTCCAAATACAGATTGGACCATCAAGTCCTGAATACACTTCTTTTATACGATACCGAATGAGATTATAAATTGTGTATTTCCACACATAGGTTCTCAAGGTTTTGAATGAGGATAAAACATTATCTATTTTGTTTGAAATTATAGCTCATCGAATCGTGTGTATACAGTGCGGTCCAAAGGTATGGAATAAATTCATTTTTAGCGTTATTATGTATTTTATGAAAAAATCCTGAAACAGGTCAATTTTTATTGGCAATTTGACAATTTACAGTATGAAAATATTACCCCCTTCTTGCACCCCCTCTGAATTATGAGCACCCCCTCAAAAATTTTAAATGAGAAGGGGGGTCGTGTGGCATCTTGTTCGAAAGGGATTTTCATTATCTGTTCAGCAATACTAAGTTTTTCATATTTGGTGCAACCATAACTGAGAAATTTTTTTATTAAAATTTAAAAATATTGACACTGTAAATTATGTATCCGTTGAAAAAACCTGAAACAGGTCGATTGCTATTCTCAATTTGACAATTTATACTTTCTTATCTGTCTTGCTGAAAAAGTCAGGAAAAAGTCGTTGAAGACACCAAAAAATTATTCACAAAACCCATAAATAATATAATGTCAATCTAGTAAACTACTGTTATTTTGATATTTGTGAGTTGCTGGCAGACGTCGGTGTATTGAAAAATATTTTTGTGTGTATTCGATTCATCTATGGCTCATTTATCCGAAACTCAAAGAATAGACATTTTAATTATGCTTGGATGCGGTAATAAAACACGAACTCAAACGGAAGTTTGTGAAATGTTCAATAATAAATACCCTGGTCAACACGTATCACAATCTACAGTTAGCAAAATAGAAACAAAATACCGTGAAACTGGACATGTAAAAACTCGTCAAAAACCAGGTCGAAATGCTGCATTGGATGAGGAGAAAAAGTTAGATGTACTGTTAGCGATTGAGGAAAATCCGCATATGACAAGTAGACAACTTGCCGCCGACAATGATGTAAGTAAAACATCGATATTGAGAGCTTTACATAAAGAAAAATACCATCCTTATAAAGTTCAGTTGGTTCAGGAGTTAAATGAGGATGACCCTGATAGAAGGCAACAATTCTGTGAACTGATGATGGATAGAATCGAAGCAGATTTGCAGTTCATAAACAAAATTGTGTTTTCTGATGAAGCTACTTTTTATTTAAATGGAACGGTTAATAGACAAAACTGTAGATATTGGAGCAGAGAAAATCCTCATTGGATGTGTGAGGCTCACACACAATATCCCAAAAAAGTGAACGTTTGGGCTGGTATCATTAAAAACAAAATTATTGGCCCCTATTTTTTTGAAGGCACAATTAATGGTGAGGTTTATCTAGGTTTATTCATGAACTTTTTAGTGCCTACATTAAAAAGACTTTTTCCCGATGTTAATGATCCAAATGGAATAGTTAGATCAATTTGGTATCAACAAGACGGAGCTCCACCGCATTACACACGTATTGTTCGAGATTATTTGACAGAAGTTTTTCCCAATAGGTGGATTGGCAGACGTGGAACGATTGAATGGCCACCTAGATCCCCCGATTTGACTCCTCTCGATTACTTTTTATGGGGTTATTTAAAATCAAAAGTATATTTCAATAGACCAGACAATATTGCAGATTTAAAAACTAGGATATCGGAAGAAATTAACAACATAACCCCTGAGGTCCTACAAAATGTTCTACGAGAATTCCAAGATCGCCTTGCTTATTGTCAAGAAGTGAATGGTGGTCATTTTGAACATTTAATTTAACTGTAAAACAAATTGAAATATACTTCCTAAACATTATGTTACATTATTTCCTTCAGTCTATCAACATTTTACATATTCAGAATAAATTTTCTCAGTATTGCTGAACAGAGAATGAAAATCCCTTTTGAAAAAGGTGCAACACAACCCCCTTTCTCATTCAAATTTTTTGAGGGGGTACTCATAATTCAGAAGGGGTGCAAGAAGGGGGTGATATTTTCATACTATAAATTGTCAAATTGAGAATAGAAAGCGACCTGTTTCAGGTTGTTTCAACGGATACATAATTTACAGTGTCAATATTTTTAAATTTTAATAAAAAATTTTCTTCGTTATGGTTGCACCAAATATGAATAACTTAGTATTGCTGAACAGATAATGAAAATCCCTTTCGAACAAGATGCCACACGACCCCCCTTCTCATTTAAAATTTTTGAGGGGGTGCTCATAATTCAGAGGGGGTGCAAGAAGGGGGTAATATTTTCATACTGTAAATTGTCAAATTGCCAATAAAAATTGACCTGTTTCAGGATTTTTTCATAAAATACATAATAACGCTAAAAATGAATTTATTCCATACCTTTGGACCGCACTGTATAGTCTCTTTGCACCACTATTGCCTAAAACAAACACTTATACTCTGTATCCTTGTTTTCTTATCGACACTTGTGAATTCTCAGTGATTTTGTAAACTTATAGGCATCGCATAAATTTCGATGAAAAATTCCTGATCCTAACCATTACATCGTGATCCCACTTTTCCCACAAGATACCCAATAAAATTGGGTACGGAATTTCTGACACAGATCATCGAATACTGAATCCACTTTCTTCACGATACCAAATAAGATTAGTAATTGTGAATTTCCACACATTTCTCATACGTTGACAAGCTTGTGAATGAACATATAATATCGTTGTGATTGAAAGAGGAATACCTCATCGAATCTCATAGTCCCCTCAAATAACCACTGCCTGATACAAACTCGTATGACATGTATTCGGTTATGCTTATAAATTACACCTACTTATAAATCCTCATACATACTTCCAAAAAGTGTATGTGCCAGGGATAACGTACAGACTTTCCACGTAGATCCTTATAAATTCTCATAATTCGTCTATATTTTTTTATGAGATTATATGTGATATTTTTGGCAGGGAAGTAGGGGCATGCGATACTTCATTAAAAAGGTCTCTTCAATCTCTATTCAAAAATATAATTCTTTGCAGAAATAAAAAAAAGTTATCTGAATGACGTAATTCCCCATAAACACACTGAAAACTAATACTAATGTCATTACGTCTTGATAACGAGGAAGCGAGCAACGGGATATTGTCCAGTATAGTTTTTCTACGACTATTTTGTTCATATCATTACAAATCTGTTATCATTTGGACGCAGTTATGCAAAAGGAACCACGCAGCAAAAAGTTAGTTTTGAAATATTGACCTTCAAAGATTATGAATCATAATTAAATCAGTGATTTTTTTTACATTATTTTCCTATTTTATAACATGTAGAAAAACATCAGGAATTTAATGGAAAAAATCCCGATTTAAATTTTCTCAAACAACCGATTTTTTTGCTTTGGTTCCTTTTTGAATTTTGCATTTTCAGGGAATTTTGGTAAACCTGAAGAGTAAATACAAAAATAATTTAATTTATTTATATTTATAGAATCAAAAATATGCAATATCTTTTATACTGTAGGATTAGGTTCAAACTCTAATTGTCCCGTTCAGCCATGAATGTCATCTTCCACTGTCTCGTCTGCGAAAAGTGTCGAATAAAATGATCGGCAATCGTTTGGTATCAGGTGCAAGAGCAACTTTATGTTATTCATCTAAGAGCCGGAGAAAGATCGACCTTCACCCATCTGATAACTGGTAAATAGACTAATTGGCCTAAAATACCTTGCCTATCAAAATGTGGCCATGGCTTTCTTTGATTTAATTAATTTTAATAATTTTTTTTTAGCTGTGCTGCATCCATTTGTTAACCAAATGAATTTTGTTTCAACCGTTTAGAATATAAATAATATGAATAGGTAGTATTGCCAACTCATTTCTGATCATGACTACCTTGTAATTAATTTAATTTTTTTTAAAAATCTGCTGCACCCATTTTTTAACCATATGAATTTTGTTTCAACTGATAGTTTATGATATAAAGAATATATGCCTAGGTATAGTATTGCCAACTCATTTCTGATCATGACTGCCTTGCAATTAATTTTAATTTTTTTAAAATCTGTGCTGCACTCATTTGTTAACCATATGAATTTTGTTTCAACCGATTTAGTTTATAATATAAAGCATGTGCCCAGGTAGTAGTGCCTACCCATTTCTGATAACGACTACCTGGCAATTGATTTTAATTATTTTTTTTATTCTGTGCTGCACCCATTTGTCAACCAAATTAATTTTGTTTTAACCGATATAGTAGATATAGTTAATATGCCTAGGTAGTATTGCCTACTCATTTCTGATCATGACTATACCTGGCCAGAAAATGTGAATAGGTAAGTTAATTTAGGTAACTTCACTCATGTGTTAACCAATCGAAATATCTATCTATCAGTAAAAAGATGGTTGAAGGTCGACCTCTCTTTGCTTCCTGTACTAACATTTTTCACTCGCAATTCCTTTCCCTGTTTGTCAAAGGGCATGCATTTTATTTCTTTGTATTCCACTTTCCAGAGGTCGACCACGAATTTTCATCAGAGGGACAATTCGGCTTCACAATGAATTTATTATACATCCAGAAACCTGAGTCTTTGAATAGGTATAATATTTCTCAACTCGTAAAAAAATCATGAATTTTACCAAAAATATATTGCATACGAGGATGTATTGATATCTAGTTAGCCTAGACCAGTTCCCTACATAAACAAAATTTTGCGTTACCATAGCAACGAACAATAACTTATAAGAAGTGTCAGTGTAAAGTTTGACGTCAAAAAAGTAAACTAGAGTTATGCAATAAATTAAAAGAAAAATTATGTCCACCGAAATTGTGAAAATCGAAAAATTGGAGTAGCGAGCCATCAAGTATCTGTATTTAAATGGGTTAAGAGGTAGGCAGATTTACGAAGATATGCTTAATAACCTTGGTGATCAATGTCCTTCGTATGCGACCGCGAAAAATTGGACTGCAAGCTTCAAAAGAGGTAAAAATTGAAGATGATGACCGATCGGGAAGGCCAGTTTCTGTGTCAGTCCTCGAAAATATCGATGCAGTTCATGACATGATTTTAACAGATCGTCGAATTGGGCTAAAACGGATATCTGAAGCACTGAATATTTCATACGAACGCGTTCATCATATAGTTTACGTCAATTTGGACATGAGAAAAATTGCTGCAAAATGTATCCACACAGAGAGAAATAAATGTAAGTTTTTTACACAATTGTGAATAATTTCAGCACAATTTGTTTCTAAAAAGTTGACAGCACCAATTTGTTCATTTTTCTTTTATAATATTGTATTAGAGATATTGTGTATAAACGATGCACTTCAGTTTTGTTTTATTCTGAATAGTTCTGTTTTAATTTTATACACAAAATATACAAAATTAATCGGTATGTTGTGCGACGAATGTCAACAACTTGTGTACTGTTTATGCATAAATTGTAATGAATGGCAACAATTTGTGTACCTAGTTTGTACAAATTGTGTAGGTATTTTCGATATAGGATGCAAAAAATGTCTCAAATTTGTGTACTCCGCATACATGAATTGTGTAGGTATATTGTACATATTTGTGTACAAAGCAAGGCCAATTTTTATAGGTACCATTTATAATTTTAAAAAAGGATACACATGAGGCACATAACATCCAAACGGAAAAATACAAGAATTAGCATCAGTCTCAACCTGCTCGCTTCTTCATATCTTTTTCTGTTCAGAAATTACGAACTTCATTTTCCAGAAGGTTGAAATAAAATTAAATGTCATTCAAATAATGTTTATTTCATCACAAAGAACTAATAACAAAAATAACTCAACTATAAACTATAATTACAAATAAAATAACAGAAACAAAAAATTACCAAACGGAACATAAATAAACCATACATTTTGTCATTTTGGAACACGTTGAATAGTAATAAAGTTTAAAGTAATCTTTGTGTCAAACTATATTTATTCAAGTAGGAAGTAGGTACGAGGATGTACCTTTCAAACCTTTAACAATGATGAAAATGAGTCAGTTTGTAGGTTTAATGTTATAACAAAAAATAATAGCAATACTAACCTTCAAATATTGGTATCAGTTTGCAAATATTCTAATAAATGGGAGTTGACACAAAACCACATACATATGAGCAAATAATAAATAATAGGTAAGTACATTGAACCAGCTTTGCCCTTCCAGCATAAAACAATCAAACAATGATGGACTGGACATTTGGAGTGCTGCGCATGCGTATTTAGTTGGGTGAGACGACGCCTTGGGCAAGTTGTGGCAAATTACACAATTGTGTTGAAGTAGTATACAATTTGTGCATATCAAATAGAAAGTGCACAATGGGTGTAAGATGAGTTCAATACGTTGTAGATGTTTTCCACATAAATTGTGTTATGGTAGATGTGCATATTTTTGTGTATTTTTATGCAATGTGGAAGTACATGAATACTATACAAATTGACTTGCACAAATATTTATTGAATTTCACAAAACGCGTGTGATGAAAGCATGGACAATTGTGTAAAATATCTACACAACTGTGTCTTACACAACGTTGTGCATGAACCTGCTGCAGTCTTTTCTCTCTGTGCACAAATGTTTGAATGTTGACCAAAAGCGTGCAAGGGTAGTAGCATCGCGTTCGATCTATGCTCGATTTGAAAATGACGTAGACTTCTTAAACCGAATTGTTACTATGTATGAGACTTAGGTACATTTCTACAATCCAGAAACAAAGCAACAATCGATAAAATGGCGACACTCCGGTTCTCCAAGACCTAAGAAGTTTCGTGTCCAAATATCTGCCATAGAGTAATCATGATTGATTTTTTGGATGAGGGTAGAACATTAACTGGAGATTACTACTTGACATTACTGACCACTCTACGGGAAAAAATTAAAGAGAAAAGACGCAGAAAGCTATCGAAAGGTATTTTGTTTTGGCAGAACAACGACCCTGCACACAAATCTCATGTTGCCATGCAAAAAAATCGTGATTTAGGGTTTGAATTACTAGAACACCCCCCTTATTCACCAGATTTGGCTCCGTCCGACTATCATCTCTTTCCTAAACTGAAAAGAAGTTCAAAAGGTCGTAAATTTTGTTCCAACGAGAAGGTAACAAAAGCTGTGGAGGTCTGGTTCGCTGAGCAAGAAGAAACATTTTTTTTGAAAGGTCTAGAGACGTTGCAGGTTCGCTGTAATAAATGTATCCAATTGAGAGGAGAATATGTTGAGTAATAAAATATTTTGACATTGAAATTTTGTTTGGTTCTACAGTAGGCTAAGAATTTTTCAACTTATCCTCGTAGATACTCATAGAACATTCAATACCTGGATTTGGAACCGATTAATTTTGCTGGTATTTCGCAGTGTTGCTGCCTGAAAATTTCAGATTTACCAACAGAAACGGCCCTGGTTCCAAATACATATACGGAATGTCTAGGTGCGCACAGCATGAGGCAGTAGCTTTGGAGCTTCTTGGATAATTTGGAGAACTCATCAATATTATTTCTATTTTGTGTTATTGGTGACTTATTTATTTTGTGGAAATTCATAATCACTTTGATGGAAAGAATAAAAAAAACATTTTTGTCTAAGTTCCACTAGTTATTTCATTATTACGACCGGTTTCGGGTTTTATCCCATTATCAAGTATAATGACTCACTAATTAGTTAGTTATTATACTTGATAATGGGATTAAACCCGAAACCGGTCGTAAATATGAACTTTTTACTACCAGTTTCGAAACCGGTTGAAAAAATAAACTTTTACGACCGGTTTCGGGTTTTATCCCATTGTCAAGTATAATAACTAACTAATTAGTCGTAAAAATAAAGTAACCAGTGGAAACTAGACAAAACTGTTTTTTCATTCATTTCATCAAGGTGATTATATCTATTGTTTATACCTACTGTTACTACCTACATAAATTCAAAAACTACCAAACTAATACTATATTTATTTTGTGTAATTGATGACGTATTTGTTTTGTGTAAATTCATGATCACTTTAATGAAATGAATGAAAAAACAACTTTTGTCTAATTTCCACTAGTTGTTTCATTTTTACGACCGGTTTCGGGTTTTATCCTATTATCAAGTATAATGACTCATTAATTAGTTAGTTATTATACTTGATAATGGGATTAAACCCGAAACCGATCGTAAATATTAACTTTTCACTACCAGTTTCGAAACCGGTCGAAAAAATAAACTTCTACGACCGGTTTCGGGTTTTATCCCATTATCAAGTATAATAACTAACTAATTAGTCGTAAAAATAAAATAACAAGTGGAAATTAGACAAAACTGTTTTTTCATTTATTTCATCGAGGTGATTATATCTATTGTTTATACCTACTGTTACTACGTATATAAATTCAAAAACTACGATAGGTATCCATCTTCGTTAGCACTACCAAAAATGGCTTAATTGCAAAATTGATGATCTGATCAATCGTTACAAGTAATATGTAGTTCACCCACAAAGCGAAATTATATTACCTCTATATATGTATATACAAGGCCTATTCTAGAAGATTCCCCTAATTATCTTCCTTGGAAAATATATCAAATACTTCAATTGCCGTTTAGTTCAGCAAAGATGTAGGTGTTGACCCAGAAAGGCGAAGGAAACAATTTTATTAAATTTAATGGCTCTTGCCATCAAAAGGTCATTATTGTTTAGAAAATATGAATTTAATTCTATTGCAAAGCAACGAAAATAGAACGCCTGTCAGTGCGATTCATTCCTTAAATGAGACAGGGTGTGCACATCGTACGTTACCAGACAATTTGGGAATTTGTATTTACTTATAGCCCGGGAGTTAACGACGGAAATTTATGGGTCATTTTCGCAAGCATCATATTTTTTTGTGTGAGTTATGTGTGTAATATACAGGGTGTTCCAAATTAAGTCGGCACCATTGCCAACTCCGTTATTATTGATGCTACAAATTCGTTTGAATGGACAAACTAGCAGCATTTTTAATGGCCTTCTCGATGCCGAAAACAAAAAAAAATGACAGTCGCGTTTTCAGAATATTTCATAAAATGATATTTTTTTCAATGGAACACCCTATATTTTTTCATGCATTTCGATTCGTAATAACATTCTCAACAACAAAGCTCATATCACCTCTCTTCCTAAAGTGGAAAATGAGCGATGTGGAAATATTTATTTCTTTCACTAGTACAAAAACTTTCTTTGTTTTGGCGAATAAAACCTCATGATTGTCCAAACACCCAATTTTGGTACTTATACTAATGACAATATTTTGTTACTGGTAGCAAAATAAGACAGTAAAAAGAAAAAAATGCGCTGGGATGTGAACTCGTGAAACCCGTGATCATCATGTTCGCACCACTCAATTGATACCACTGAGCTATTTGGTATTAATGTACAAAACTATAATTTCCACTAGCTAGCCGTATTTATTTTGTGAATCAAAATATGTCTACTGTAAAGATAACTTTGAAGCCGTTTTTGTGCAGAACAGAAAATACTGGAGGGTCGTATGAATGTGGTTGAAAAAAATGTGTTTGATTCGATAAAACATAATTATTATGAGCAATCAAGTTGCCTTGAAACTTTGTTGAAATACTATTTGTCAAATATTCTCAAGTATATCAGACAATGTCATAAATTATTGTAACAGTCAACTACTGTTCGAATATTTTTCGAAATGCCGTTTTTCCATCAAGAAAAATGTGATATGTTAGAATCCTACTTGGTTTGCTAGAAAAATTGTGTAAGAGCACTCCAACACTACAGCAGTTCGTTCGCCGATCGTGAATTACTTACTTAATCGGCGTTTTTTTGCTGTGCTTCATCGTCGATTCAGGAACAATGAAAAAGTTTTTGAGAAGAGGAGAGCTAAAAAACGTTTTGTAATATCTGGAAATATAGAAATTGACGTTTTATCCTACTTTGAGGTGTATCTAAATAATTCCGTCAGAGATTTATCTAGAGAAATAGCTGTTCTACTATCTGGTATATAAGTTGAGACCAGTGCAAACACTAGAACCTGGTGATCTTGATCTGGAGGCTCGTCAGATGATCTGTTTTCAGCAGGATGGAGCACCAGCACATAATGTCAGTGGCGTAAAAAGGATGCTGCGATGCTTATTTGGAAACAGATGGATTGCTACAAATGGTCCAGTTAAGTGGCCCCCTCGTTCACCAGACATGACACCTCTAGATTTTTATTTATGGGGATTTCTGAAAAATGAGGTGTACAAAATAAAACATAATAATGTAGATGAACTGAAAAATTATATTGAAACTATAATTAATAGAATTGATGGCCGAACTGTGTTCAACAAGAAGGCGGTGTTTTTGAATATTTACTCGATATTTTATAGCGCTTTATCAAATTCGTTTGCTATAAATGTTTCCTATTAATAAAACTGTCTTATTTTCACCTTTACGAAAAAAAGTCAAATGAAATTTGTTGTTGGGAATGTTATTACGAATCGAAATGCATGAAAAAATATAGGTTGTTCCATTGAAAAACATATCATTTTATGAAATATTCTAAAAACGCGACTGTCAATTTTTTTTTGTTTTTGGCATCGAGAAGGCCATTAAAAATGCTACTAGTTTGCCTATTTAACCGAATTCGTAGCATCGATAATAACTGAGTTGGCAATGGTGCCGACTTAATTTGGAACACCCTGTATAATAGGAATATGAACGTCTGCCGGCGCTCATTTCGTTTTCGAGTTTTCAGTTTTCAAAATTTTCAAAGTACATATTTTTTTTCAGAGATACGGAAAAATTGTATTTACATTTTTTGTAGATCTGTTTGAGTACAATTAAATTGTTTATATAGATTTTGTCGATATTGCGTTTGTTTTTGGTGTTTTAAAAAAAGCCATTTCAAAAATTTCTTTTTCGAGACATGAAAAAATGTCATGAACACTTTTTGTACATCTTATCAAGAACTATAAAACTGATTATATACAATTTTTCTATATCTCGTGTCGTTTTTCGAGTCAAATATCTATAAAGTCTATATCTCTATTGTCTTTAAAGATGTGAAAATACTTAGTGGAATCTTTTCATAGAACTCTGTGAGGACCACAAAATTGTTGATATACAACTTTCCGATATCTCGTTTAGTTTTCGAGAGTTTGGTGATTTTATAAAAAAAAGTACAAAGGATATCGCACACTTTAATAGGGAAAGTGGCCCCCTGTCGAATTACCTGAATTTTCGATATGTTATGGTCCAAATCATTCCAAACAATAAGTCCAATTGGCATTACTTTTTCTATATTCTAGTTTTGACGCTAGAGGCCGCTGAAAACTCTCATTTTTTCTCCATTGTTAAAAAACTCAAAACGTTATCCTGAATAATTTTCACTATTCTGAGTAATCATTAATATGAAATACTATTAAAATTATTGTTCATTGGTGTCATTACAGGTGGTCAATTACACAGTATGTTCCAGCTAGTATGGTCAAATTAATACTTCAAGTTGATGATGCGACTCAAAACCAAAGTGGTCTATTTCATTTCGATAGGGTTGTGTCGACTGAGTATATATGTAAATATATCTGATTATTTCATTTGCGCTCAGGAAGTGTGGCGGAGATACTCCTCCAGGCGGGTCAACCAAGCCTACAATCGCACTTTAGTATAAGTATACTATGGAGAAAATAATGGGACATAACTCAGTATATTAAGTGTTACATTTAACGTACCTATTGAACCTGGTACCGTTGACCCCAATGAAAAACCCTCAAAACTTTGACATCGTTTGCAAACCTTTCTACAGAAAAATGTTTTTTTTTCTACATTAAAGGGATGCAATGTTTTCATATTATCCAGTACGTACCCTACAAGGGGTAAAAATCGGGTTTTGATTCGCGATTTCTGACCTCATATACCACCCTTTTCTGACGGCATAGATGTATTATAGTTTTTTAAGTAAAAGCAAAGTTAACAGAATCAACGCCGTCAAGTACCGCTATTTTTTGACGGCACTGGGTTTTAGAGCATTCTTTTTTCATTGCCTCTTTAACGAGAATAGTGCCGTCATGTATAATGTAATCAAAAAGTACCCCCTTTTTTACGACATTTCAACTCACCTGTGCACTGAAAATTTGCCTGGGCTTGTGGTCTATTATTTCATATCTGTCGGATGTTTAAAATTATTCAAACATAGATTTGTTCGTATAGTCTATGGCATGAGTCAAAAAATTATTCTGGCGAACTTTCGATGGGTTT
Organism: Chrysolina oricalcia; assembly: GCA_944452925.2. Lineage (NCBI taxonomy): Eukaryota > Metazoa > Arthropoda > Insecta > Coleoptera > Chrysomelidae > Chrysolina > Chrysolina oricalcia. The sequence goes on from OX101812.2 coordinate 65,959,878, forward strand.
AACTTGAAATATTCAGTTAGATTTGGGTGAAAACTAATTTTTATTCGATGCTATTATAATAGATATGTGTTTTCTATCGAACTTCATGATAATCTATACTTACTGGCCATAATCACATAATCGTCCAGTTCGTTACAATTTTCTTTCTAGTTGAATTTTTTCCTGTATAGATATCATGTTCAACTTTCAAACCAACATATGATTGACATTCCTAGATCATAGTTGACAGCAGATTGATTTCAATTACGTGAAGATCATGTTACATTCCTTGATAAATATGATACGTGTATTACAAATCCAGAGATTCTGAATTCTCTATTTCGCATAATAGTGAGTGATTGGCAGAATTAATAGAGATTAAACGATAGCAGCGTACGACAGTATGTATACCGATGCTAGTGAAAAGTATTAATGGCGATCGTTTCATACCGCCTGAGATATAATCAGCATTAAATAACGCTTCTTGGGCTCATCGGCTCTGGTATGGAAATAACTCATCTTTCGACAGTGGTAGAACATGATATTTAATGAGAAATGGTTAACACACATGTATTAACCAATTAGATACACAACACTGTCGGTGAGAATGAAATAACAATCAAGGAAAGCTTCACTAAAATAACATGTAAGGTTTGCAGGAGTATCCATCCATGAAAAATCATTGACAGTACTCTTAGAGACATGTTTGCGGACATATTTAATGATGAAAATGTTTTCTATCAATTTTTTTTATTGAAAAAAAAAGAATATATTTTTTTTTATTTCGGTGCAGTAACAAACTGTATACATTAAAAAAAGTTTACAACTAGTTCAAGTTTCCCAGCAGAATAATTTTTCTACTTAGTCAGCTGTGAAAAACAACATTTGGTTAGGTTATTTTCTCCTATAAAACTCGTAGAAAAAGCTACCCATTCCACTTGAATGGACTCAATCATTAATGAAACGCTAGTTTTTTATTTGAATGAAGAACACCTTTATTTAAAACTATCATCACGCAATATTTCTTCAATAACAATAATCATAAGCCCAAAGAAATCAATATTCGTATTGCAACAATGAACATTTCGCAAAACACCTAATTCCTAGGAACGTTTCTAGAATCAAACCTACCATTCAAAGGCTGCATACTTCATATTAGTACAAAAATTAACAGTGGATTGCTTCTAACTGTGATATTTTTGAACAACTTTATATATTTTTTGAACATGTATTCATATATCAGCTGTTTTACAATTACTCTTTCAATATCATATAACAATGATCAAATGGAATGATATATTTATTATTATTATTTTTATTCACTATATGTATTTCAATTATATATTTCGATTATTTATTAATATCCAATAAAACGTTCAAAATTTTGCCCGTTTACTCTGAAACATAAGCTGGTCCTTTCTACTGTACACCTTATGACAGCGGTGAGTTCATCCTCACCGATTCTTTCCACTGCTTCCTGAATTATCTCTTTCAAATACTCCATAGTTGTAGGCTGACGAGCATAAACTTGGTTTTTAATATGGCCCCATGAATTAAAATCGAGAGGAGAAAGGTCGGGAGATTGTAGAGGCCATCTGACAGGGCCGTTTGTCCATATGTCTCAACCAAATACTACTGGACTGCTCTTGAATTACGAGGATATATTGAACCAAATTTTAAAGTCAAAATATTCTGTTACTCAACACATTCTCCTCTTAATTGAATACATTTATTACAGCGAACCTGCAACGTCTCTAGACCTTTCAAAAAATGTTTCTTCTTGCTCTGCAAACCACACAGCTTTTATTACCTCCTCTTTGGAAGGAAATTTACAACCTTTAAAACTGTTTTTCAGTTGAGGAAAGAGATGATAGTCGGACGGAGCCAAATCTGGTGAATAAGGGGGTGTTCTAGTAATTCAAACCCTAAATCACGAATTTTTTGCATGGCAACATGAGATTTGTGTGCAGGGGCGTTGTCCTGCAAAAACAAAACACCTTTGGATAGCTTTCCGCGTTTTTTCACTTTAATTTTTTCCCGTAGAGTGGTCAGTAATGTCGAATAGTAATCTCCAGTTATTGTTCTACCCTTATCTAAAAAATCAATCATGATTACTCCATGGCAATCCCAAAAAACTGAAGCAAGAACTTTTCCGGCAGATTTTTGGACACGAAACTTCTTAGGTCTTGGAGAACCGGAGTATCGCCATTCGATCGATTGTTGCTTTGTTTCTGGATCGTAGAAATGTACCCACGTCTCATCCATAGTAACAATTCGGTTTAAGAAGTCTACATCGTTTTCAAATCGAGCACTGATCGAACGCGATGCTACTACCCTTGCACGCTTTTGGTCAACATTCAAACATTTGGGGATCCATCTTGCAGCAATTTTTCTCATTTTCTCAAATTTACGTGAACGATATGCTGAACGTGTTCGTATGAAATATTCAGTGCTTCAGATATCCGTTTTAGCCCAATTCGACGGTCTGTTAAAATCATGTCATGAACTATATCGATATTTTCGGGGACTGTCACAGAAACTGGCCTTCCCGATCGGTCATCATCTTCAATGGAAAATCCTCTTCTGAAGCTTGCAGTCCAATTTTTCACGGTCGCATACGAAGGACATTGATCACCAAGGGTATTAGCATATCTTCGTAAATCTGCTTACCTCTTAACCCTTTTAAATACAGGTACTTGATGATGGCTCGATACTCCAATTTTTCGATTTTAACAATTTCGGTGGACATATTTTTTTCTTTCAATTTATTGCGTAACTCTGGTTTACTTTTTTGGCGTCAAACTTTACACTGACACTTCTAATAAGTTATTGTTCGTTGCTATGGTAACGCAATATTTTGTTTATGCAGGAAACTGGTCTAGGCTAACTAGATATCAATACATCCTCGTATGAGGGGAAGAGTCATCTTGTTGAAAATATATTTCTCTTATTACCTGCAGTAGCAAGTTGTCTAAAACTTTCTAAACTGTAGAAACTCGAGGTATCGTTGCTTGTTGCCCTGTAATTTTGCCTCCATCTTTATTGAAAATTATCGGACCTACTTCAAATTACCTTATCATGAAACCTAAGAGTTTTAGGTTCTTATGAAACTTATCACCTGCTCTGAACGTCAAAGCATATGATAAGCACTCAACGCTTAGAGAATAATTCTTAGTTTTTAATTATTTTTATAACACTTTCTCAATTCCTAATTGTTAATTTTAAATTCTTTGTTTAGTTGAGGTTATAAATTCACTGTCAGTTCAATATATGATACATTTTTCAGTCGATCGATATCAAAATCAAAGTAACGATTGTGATAATGATTTTCATATCAGCAGTCAGCTAATTTTCATTTATTTCTAGTCTAGTCTTGTTTGCATTTTTTTTATGAATAGACATTATTTATTTTCGTAGAAGCATTTGCTCAATTAAGGTTTATTCATATCACCCAATTTTATTATTTATAATGTTCCATAATTATGAACACCTACGCCCATGCACTGAAGAATAGTGACCACATATATATTAAAGATTATGCTAATCATAATGCCGGTGTCTAGCATCTTGAGTGGCGCTAAAAAATTAACATAACTTATATTGAAGTAGTTTCGCTGTCTTGTAGTATCACTGACCAGTGTTTTCAGTTTTTTCACTTGGTGGTTATTCCTGTTAACTCAACTCTGATTGAAAGTCGGGTCTACTTATATTTATAATCAAACCAATGATAAATATTGAAAAATCCATCTGGGGATGCACATCTGGCATTGCATGGAATGGTCAAGTCGGTCTGCTTTATTGTTATCTATTCTCTATGCTGTTCTCGTTATGAATGAGAATGAACAAAAACACAAATAAGTTGATTTATTCATTTATTATACGGAAAGAAGATACCCATTTGATTCAATACAAAACACAAAAAAAAAATTAACTACCTATATCTACAGAGTGGCCACTTTTTTAATGGGATTGTATTGGTAACTTTCAAACCATAAGAGTTAGAAGGTCGGTCAAATGGAGAAAAAGTTGCATTCATAGAAGCATTGTCAAGTGGTTCAAACAAATCGAGATTATCAGGACCGGTTATTGAGATATCATAAGAAAAGTAAATTCTGTCATTTTGATTTTTCTTTTTTTCCCACTTTATTTCAAATATTATCAAAAAATGATATAGGAATTTTTTATTCGATAGTAAATTATCCTTAATTTGACCTAATCAGATTTCGTATCCAACGTTTCGTACTCTCTGGGCCACCCTCAACCTCATTTTTTTCAATACGGACCTGCATATTTTATGACACATTTCGAAATAACTTTTAACGCTGAATTCAACAATATATCATACAATGTCATTCAAAGTTGATTTTCAGGTGATTTTGACCCTTATCCAAATTTCTCTGGGTCGGATCTGTATTTCATTTACCTTTAGTTTAATTAACAACATGCAATACATTTCGATTAGAAAAACAACTCAGTCATCTCAAATTGAATGGAACGTATCAGAATCAAAGCAAGAAACAAGTAATATTTATTTACATAATATTTCAAGCGAAGAAAAACCTAATGCAGAATAATTAAACGAAACTATCATTTATATGAAAGAAAAATTAAATGATTATTCGAAACTAAATCAAAATTAATGAAGTAAGTGTTCGAAATGTCCACCATTTTGTAAAATGCACTTTGCGGTTCTGGAACCCATACTTCTTATACATTTGCTTATTTCGTCTCCTTGAATACCTTCCAATACATTCTCAATCTTCTCGCGAAGAATCTCTATTGTCGGGTTCGTAGCATCATAAATTTTATTTTTGAGATATCCCCACAAATAAAAATCCATCGGATTCAAATCCGGAGATCTTGCAGGCCATGCTACTGGACCTCTTGTTCCAATCCATGAATCGGGAAAAGTTCGATTTAGATAATCTGTGACTATTCTTGAGTTGTGTGGACCACATCCGTCTTGTTGGAACCATGTACTATTACGCCGATACCGTATAGGAAGATCATCCAACATTTCTTCTATAATTTCTACATATTTTTCTCCGGTTAGGTTGCCATCAATAAAATAGGTTCCCGGTAATTTATTATTCAACAAACCGCACCATATGTTCAAAGAAAAACGATATTGATGTCTAACTTCATGAATTAAGTGAGGATTTTCTGTGGCATAAAAATGTTTGTTCCTTCTATTGAACATGCCAGAATTTGTGAATGTCGTTTCGTCTCCTCAAATAATATTGTGCGCAAAATTGTTGTTATTCCGCACCTTCCGTTGAAACCAATTGCAGAATTGCAACCTTCTCTCAGGATCATTACGATATAGTTTTTGCACGGCTTGGTATTTATAGTCATGGTATCCGTGCCTCTTGACTATTTTATTAACAGCACTTTTTGATAAATTGCATTCACTGGCCATAGTTCTCGATCCTATTCCTAGATTCATTCGAATTTGGGCTAGAACATTGATGTCATTGATAGGCTCGTTTCGTCTTACATAAGGACCTCTAGGTTTGATGAATGAATTATGTTCAAGTAACGTTGTAGATAAACGTCGAAATATTTTAATATTTGGTGTTGTTCTTTCAGGATATAATTCACCATACCATTGTTGTGCTTTGAACGAATTCCTATCTAGTTTTATGTACACTTCGTACATATCTCTCTTTTCTTCATTTTTGTATCTTACCATACCGAATAAGTTATATTGAAATTACACAGAAAAGTATTTAATGACAAGTTCTTGTGACACAATGATGGACGAAGTGACAAATAATATGACATTTCTTGTTATGTTCTTTTTTATCCACTGCCTACTACTTGAAAATAATACATTCAATAAACCTATAGTTTTGTGTATGTAAGAAAAAACAAGTCTATTAACGATATCAATATTCTGCCCAAATTCAATTGAATCCATAAAAAAAAATCGAAAGCTGTTAATAAAATAGTCAAGAGACGCGAATACAATGATTTTAAATTTGAATACCAAGCCTTGCAAGAATTATATCGTAATGATCTTAAAACTAAAGTTCGATTCTGTAATCTGTTTCAACGGAACAAATGACAAATCCAACAATAGTGATTCCTCTCGAGAAGATTGAGAATGTATTGGAAGGTATTCAAGTAGACGAATTTAGCAAATGTATAAGAAGTATGGGTTCCAGAACCGCAAAGTGCATTTTACAAAATGGTGGACATTTCGAACACTTACTTCATTAATTTTCATTTATTTTCGAATAATCATTTAATTTTTCTTTCATATAAATGATAGTTTCGTTTAATTATTCTGCATTAGGTTTTTCTTCGCTTGAAATATTATGTAAATAAATATTACTTGTTTCTTGCTTTGATTCTGATACGTTCCATTCAATTTGGGATGACAGAGTTGTTTTTCTAATCGAAATGTATTGCATGTTGTTAATTAAACTAAAGGTAAATGCAATACAGATCCGACCCAGAGAAATTTGGATAAGGGTCAAAATCACCTGAAAATCAACTTTGAATGACATTGTATGATATATTGTTGAATTCAGCGTTAAAAGTTATTTCGAAATGTGTCATAAAATATGCAAGTCCGTATTGAACATAATGAGGTTGAGGGTGGCCCAGAGAGTACGAAACGTTGGATACGAAATCTGATTAGGTCAAATTAAGGATAATTTATTATCGAATAAAAAATTCCTATATCATTTTTTGATAATATTTGAAATAAAGTGGGAAAACAAGAAAAATCAAAATGACAGAATTTACTTTTCTTATGATATCTCAATAACCGGTCCTGATAATCTCGATTTGTTTGAACCACTTGACAATGCTTCTATGAATGCAACTTTTTCTCCATTTGACGGACCTTCTAACTCTTATGGTTTAAAAGTTACCAATACAATCCCATTAAAAAAGTGGTCACTCTGTATATCAAACTCCACAAAGAGGGGAATCGTAAGAACGTTGGTGGAGAGAGCAATGTCTATTTGCAACACCCAGGAGTCATTGGAGGCGGAAATTAACCACATCAAAAAGGACCTACGCCGAAACGGATACTCCGAGAAACTCATAGGAAACAACTCGAAAAGACCAAGACAACTGAAGAAAGACCACAAAACCCCGTTATAATTCTTCCCTATATCAGGGGTAAGATCAGAAGGATCGGAAATAAATACAACATCAAGAGTTGCTTTCAATCCGGCACTACCTTACGAAGCTTCCTCACCAAGACGAAACCAGAGAACACAACAGAATCCAGCAAAAACTGTATTTACAAAGTCCCATGTGAATGTGGAGATTCCTATATCGGAGAGACCAAGAGGCCATTATCAGTAAGAATAGCCGAACACAAAAAGTGGACTCAACGAGGAGAAACATCAAAATCGGGAATTGCTGACCACGCCTGGACAAAACACCACCGAATTCTTTGGGACGAAGCTAGTGTTCTTCATAGAGAAAAACATTGGTTCAAATGGAAATTTATGGAATCCACCTATATAGAAGCCAATAGTGCCTTCAGTCAACCAAGCATGGAAATTTAAAACGTTCATGGTCCGTTTTGGAGGGAGAAAAAGCGCGAAACCACGCGCGCCACAAGACCGCGCGTAATTACACCGTAATTACACTTCAATTATAGACCTATAAGAGGTCGCGTAGCATCTGATTTTGTCATTATTCGCCAGAAGACAATTGCGGATTCAAGCAATTGAAACGTTGTGAAAAATTTGAAAGAGATAGAAATCTCTCAACCATTAAGATGATGGACGTCCGAAATATAAGTAAGGTACACCGGGGTAAGTGGAAATTTGGGGCAAGTGGAACCCAGGCCTATTCTTCTAAAATTATTTTCTGTAATACAGCGCCATCTATTGCACACTAGCCCTTCCACATCCTTCAGATGCTCTGTGGTATATGGCGCCAACAGCGATTCATTTACACTTCGAATTTGGCAGTGGCGTGAACGTTGGAGTTTTACGTCGCACAGTGAGCTAGCACGTGTATATTGTTTTTGTCTGTTACGACCAAAGAATTCGTGGAAATATTTAAATTGATTCAAGTAAGGACTTCATAAACAATATCCCTCTGCATTTAAAACTCATTAGAAACGTATTTTAAGGCAAGATAAAAAAACATGCATGGGTTACACTTGCCCCAAAAAAATCACAAGTGGGGCAAGTGTAACCTACGATAGTTTCCACTTGCAAGATGTATGTAGGCCAGCTTACCGATAAGTTAACATGTCTAAAAGTAAACTTTTGTAGAAGAATCGGAAAGACATCGACATTCAATTGGCCTCATGTTGAAGACAGAAGTATTACCAACGAATAGGAGATTTTTATGCAGTTACCTTCGCCTACAATAGATAAGAGAGGGAAAATCAAATTCAATATATTATTTGACTATTATAATGTAGGATAAATGTCAATTTTGATATCTGTATTAAATTTGATTTGCAGTATATAACAAGACTAGTTGTTTACACTTACCTCGGCAAACTTTATTCAGTTATGAATGCTAAAAAGTGCCATGGGTTACACTTGCCCCGGTGCCATCGGGACAAGTGTAACCCAATGATGACGAACAGGAGAAAACTCATAGAAAAAAATTGATAGCCATGGTGTTTTTCTATATTGGTACAAACTTAAAAGTAATGTATCTGCAATCAGCTCACTCTTGTTTAGTCGGATCAAAGTGGAGGTACTGAAATTCGCGGTTTCACTTCCCCCGGTGTAGCTTAATCATGAAATATTTTGATATCATCGGCATACATGAGGATTTTTAAATCAGATGTTCTTTGACAATGTCATCAATAAATATACTGAACAATGAAGGCCCCCAGGTGGGAGCACTGTGGCACATTCGAGGTAGCAGTGTATTCATCGGAAATTCATCAGTTCAATTATAATACGTTTTTAACCAGTCCAGAAAAGAACCGCAACCTGTTGACCCTTCTCTATACCCGATACGATGAAGTTGGTATAGATCATGAGGTTAGTGCGTGTCGATCGTCCATCTTGAAACCCATGTTGAACACTCATTTCATTAGCCAAAATCGAATTTAGGAATCTATTAACCAAGCACTCACACATCTTGGGAATAGCAGAGAGAATAGGAATAGGTCTATAATTTTCAATACGAGCAGGATTTTCGGACTTGAGAAGAGGTTTGTCAAATTACTTTTTCCAATAGAAAGTAAAAATCCATTTGTCAAAAAATTCTATTGAACGTTCCGAAAAATAGGGATTCCTAGATATACGTTATAAAATATACAGTACATATCAATACATTTTAACGTATTTTTTTCAGTATGATACGGAATGCAAGTCGATACCTCTTTTCAGTGAGAATACCTACGGATTTGTCTAATATGAGTAATAATATGTCCAAAAATGTGGGAATCTCCGAACATTCTGCTGAGATTATATTTAAAATATTATTAGGTATATATATATATATATATATATATATATATATATATACAGGGTGGGCCACGGTCGATGGTACCTTAGACGTTTACGGAGAACGGGAAATAGGATCATTCCGAAAATTTGGTTTCTCAAGTAGTTGCTCTTGGTCTATCGATCTAAAATATTTTCAGCAATGCAGCGTTGCCGCTTATACCAGAAAGTAGCAGCATCTTTGTTATTTCAAATGGATCACCCTGTATATTACCACATTTTGAACTTCCTTTCTAATTATTTCTGCCTCATTCTCCCCTATACCTATCTCTAACGGTTTTTGAGATATTGGTTATTTTCCATATTTTTTATCCAAAACATAGCTCGAATTGAATGTTTATTTCTGCGGTATTTGAATTCTTAGGAAGTTGCAATTTTGTGTTTAGTTCATCAAGATCATGTACATTGATTCTGTATAGAGAAATTTGTTCTGCGTTATACAGGTTCGTTCAAAATTCATGATCTTACTGCTAGACACGAAAAGGGTTGAAAGTGCGTTTTTTTAAATGGAACATCCTGTATATTATGAAATATCCTGATAGATGACTAAATTCCCTTCGAATTGATATATTATGTTCCTATACTTAAATAGCCAGAATTCCGAGATAATAGCAATTTTAACTTGTAAACTCCCAAGTGCTTGAATTATTGCCGGAAATTTTTCGAGTAAATTTACGGCAATTAATTCAAGCACGAGGGGGATTCGGTAAGAAAATTTTACACTGAGAAATTAAAATCATCCAACAATTCATAAGAAATAACTAACGATGGTTTCACCTGAACTATTTATAACCACTGAAGTATTGATATGTAAAATACTTAACAAAATTTTCATCAATAAATGTGTTTAAATTTGGAACAAAAAAAAAGTATGTTCTTATCGTGGATTGAACCATCGACCTAGCGACTCATAGGCCACGACACTACCGCTGAGCTCAAACTCAAACTCAAAAACATGTATATTCAGATATTTAACTATTTACATTGCATTTCGGTGAAATCTATGTACAACACAACTCTGCTTGATATTTTCCGCCCACCTCCGTGGGCTGATAGGGATCCTGCAGGTTGTGAGGGAGTGCTGAGGTGGTGGGGCTCCGTCGACCCCTGTTGCCAGGGGTTGGCGTTGTCCCGAATGTAGTGTCTCCTCGGCTCCTCAAAAGGAACAGATGAGGCATCCCCGTAGGTGTTGACTGGTGTAACTCAGATTTTACCTTCCTACATCATAGTATTAGTATACCCTGTCTCCCGCTATGCTAATACAAGGGTTGCTTGTCAGATTGATCAGATATTAGAAGTGTGATTTGTGAGGGGTGTTATGTGGATTCCCGGAAAAAGTTTTCGGAAAAAACCGGGTTCTGGTCTTAGTCCTCTATAGAGGTGACTTGGTGCTTAGTCTTGGCGTTCATGGAACAAGTCCAGTTTTTGGTAAATGAGTCTGCCGTGTTTGCGGGGCTCATTGTGGTGTGCCCTTACTCTTGTTATTTCCCTGGTAAGTGAACTCTTGGGAATGTGATATTTGTAAAATTTATATGAAAGATTCGTTAAGTGGTCTTGGATAGTGGTAACTTTAGCTAGGTCACGCACGTTTCAAAGAAAATTCATGGACTCTAAAAATTTCCGGCAATAATTCAAGCACTTGGGAGATTTTAAGTGAAAATTGCTATTATCTCGGAATTCTGGCTATTTAGGTATAGGAACATGATATATCAATTCGAAGGGAATTTAGTCATCTTTCAGGATATTTCATAATATACAGGATGTTCCATTTAAAAAAACGCACTTTTAACCCTTTTCGTATCTAGCAGTAAGATCATGAATTTTGAACGACCCTGTATAACGCAGAACAAGCTTCTCTATACAGAATCAATGTACATGATCTTGATGAACTAAACACAAAATTGCAACTTCCTAAGAATCCAAATACCGCAGAAATGAACATTCAATTCGAGAAAATATTGGATAAAAAATATGGAAAATAACCAATATCTCAAAAACCGTTAGAGATAGGTATAGGGGAGTATGGGGCAGAAATAATCAGAAAGGAATGACAAGTTCAAAAATGCGGTAATATACAGGGTGACCCATTTGAAATAACAAAGATGCTGCTACTTTCTGGTATAAGCGGCAACGCTGCATTGCTGAAAATATTTTAGATCGATAGACCACGAGCAACTACTTGAGAAACCAAATTTTCAGAATGATCTTATTTCCCGTTCTCCGTAAACGTCTAAGGTACCATCGACCGTGACCCACCCTGTATAGATAGATAGATAAATAGAAAGATATATAGTTGAATACACATTTTTGTCTAAATGAAAACATTTGTTGACAAAGTCAAAATTATCACAATGTTAATTGTTACATATTAGCATTCATAAGAAGTCTTAGGAGAAAATCTCCCATAGAGATAAAAACGTTCATTCAAATTTTAAAGTAACAAAAAGGACAATAAAAAATGTAACATTTATTATAGTATCACAGTATAGAATGTTAAATATAGAACGACTAGAATGCATATGCAAGATACTTCTCTAAACTGTCGAAGCATTTCCCTAGCAGAAGTGTTTTAACTGATTTTCGGAAATGTTTCATGTCGCTAATGTCTCTAATTTGATTACGTAAATTATTTTGAATTTGCTTGCTTCTATAAATCAAAAACTGTTTCGTGACAGTTGAAGTGGGAGGAGGGAGTGTACGTTTTTCTTCTTTGACCTGTAAATTTGTTTTTCCATTCAGTGTAAATAAATTAGAGAGAGAGAGATAATATACTTTATTGTCGAAGAAACAAATTCTTATTGACAAAGCTTATGAGATATAAACTTAGATATATATTAAAAATAAACAATTTGCAATTCAAATACAAGTTCACGAATACAATACAAACTGTTTAACTAACATTGAGCACATATATGTGTATAAAGCGGACAATGTACCTATATGTAATGTAAAAGAGAAAAAAAAATTTTTAATTCAATTCACAATTGAATTAAAAAACAGTTATTTTCAATTTGACAGGTATATATCCAATTTTTCAATACAGTGTTCTAGAATCACTTTCTTAACATTTAAACTTGCACACATTGTGGAAATTCAACCTATTCCCCCCAAACCACAAACAGTAACAGCCGTATGCATAGTCAATCGTCAGCGACTCGCCAGAGTTTCGCCGTTCGCTGCACAAGGATTATAATGCACAGTCGAGCTCCAAAAAAGTGACAACTACGCGATAAGTCACATTTTTGCGAAACGCTGGCGATGTACCACTTTTTTGGAGCTCGACTGTGCATTATAGTTCTTGTGTAGCGAGCGGCGAAACTCTGGCGAGTCGCTGGAATTGACTATGCATACGGCTGTAAGTCTTGTTTACACAGTCGATAGTGAAAAAACATTATTCATCGAAGTTCATGATCCTTCTTAATTCAAGATCTTAATTGTGGATTGAAGATTTCAATAACTCAAACCGCAAGCCTATAGGCTATTTACTTAGTAAGCCTTGAAAAGCTGGTAATTGGTGACCACACAAGCTCGACTGTAATTATACTAATAGTGAATACTCGCTATATATACCGGAACTTATTTGCAATGCACATTTCTATGTCAGCTTTGTAATTTTGTCACCGCTTGAGACTTGGTGTTCAATTACACAAAATCGTCCATTAATTTCCGACGGAATACCGTTTAGGAATTGATTTCTGTACCTACCTTTCTACGGCCTGAAATGTCACAGCCAATGCAGATCCATGGCTAGATATAGAATGCATTCCTACCTATATCAGATAATAATAGTGTTGAATGATTTCATTGATACCACTTTCTGATGAATCAGAAATAGCTATAAGTAGTTATTTTTATTGATACGATATCAAAGGGTTACATTGAACGAATTTAACTTAGTTCGTGTTAGAGACAGCGTTCCACAAGGCTCAGTATTAGGTCCCGCCCTATTCGTCATTTACATTAACGAGGTTTTCAATTTTTCAATTTTCCATGTTATTTAACAGCATCATATGTAGACGATATTCATATTTTGATAATGGTTGAATGGCTTGAAGACTCTATTAGCTATACAAAAAAGCCCTGTGAAAAAGTGTGTTACAAAGCTAAAATAAAATAGGTTATGTATCAATAAAGATAAAACAACATGAATGCATTTCAAACTTGAGCAATCAAATTAACAGACACCTGACAGCATCGAGATAAACAATTTGATCAAGATTTTTTACACATACTGAAATATTAGGTTTAATAGATTCTAGTCTCAACTGGTCCAAACATGAGGTGACATGTGGTAGATTAGCTAGAAGATGTCATGCACTGAAAACAACATCCAAATCGTGCAGTTCAACAATTTTGAGGAAGTTATATGTTGGACCATTTCATTCTATTTTGAAATTTGCAATTGTGCATTGGGGGCAAGCAAAAGCGTACTACTTACAATATAATGAATCTTGCAGAGAAGCTTTCAAATCATTGAGATATCATTGTGAATTTATGAGTTACTATGTTTTGCCTTTAAAAATAAACATTCGATTCTTGAAACCCGAAGTCCACATTACTATAAGGTGATATGTAAAAATAGATTCTTACCTGTGAAACCTAACAAAAGCTTATACGAAAAATGTCTATATGTAAATACCTTCAGATGTTTCAATTATCTACCAGATGAAATGAAGAACCTATCATCAACACAATCCTTCAAGAAACACGTTAAGGATACACTTGTTGACAAAAGTTGTTATGTTATGGATGACTAATTTTTTGATATTATTTTTTTTCATGAGTTATGTTTGTGATGTTATCGTTGTATGAGGTACCGTGTTTGTGGTAGATAATTTTATGACTCTCTTAACGATTTTTTAAATTTGCTACGAGACAATATCCCAATGTATTTACTATTACTAAATAAAAGACATTGTGATTGCTCAAAATATGGCGCGGGGGGCACATCATCTTAAAAAGATGAAATAGGGGGTCAAGTGTCGTTTAAAAGATAACTCAATTCTCTTTACAACCATCTAAATTTCTTTGTATTCCGTTGATATTTTTTTATTGTATGTGATGCATACGATATAATCAATACATACGGTAACTCTACATAAACGGAGACTTCCAGGAAAAATGGTGAAAAATATTGAAAACAATTGACAACTTCATCAAGGAATGCTATTTTCGAGTCCGTATTAATGGAACTACACCATCCAAAGAAACTGAATTCAATGGGACACTTCAAGGATCAGTACTCAGTGTTACACTTTTTCTTATAGCAATTAACCAGGTTTTGGATACTGTAGACATCCAGTGAAAACCAAATTTTGGTAATATTTACAAAAGGCAAAAATATCAGCTCAAAGCAGAACTTAAAAAACGCACTATTTAATATAAGAAAATTGTCCGATTCTACAGGATTTCAATTTTCTCAACATGAAACGAAATTTTTTGCAAAACTCAATAAACATCATGTATCAGAAATAACTTTCAACGAACATTTGCTGGAGTACGTCGAGAACATAAAATTCCTTGGTATGATATTTGATAGAAAACAACTGGAAATCCCACGTACAAAGTTTGAAAACATCATGCCAAAACCATCAGAAGTGGTGAGCATCCTGGCATCTAAAAAATTTGAAAAAATTAGAATCTACAAGGCTCTGATGCTATTAAAGTCGGATTGGAAACTCTGATAAAAACTAAAGCATACATAACCAAATAGCAACAAAGGCATTCTATACAATATTTAGTAATTCAAACTTAGTAAGTAGCTAGTGGTATAAAATTATATTTTCGTTAGTAACACATTTTTTAATACATCATAAATTTCGTAGATATAAAGAAGGTCAAAACAAAAATTGCAATAGTATATTCAAATTTTTGACACATATGTGGAATTAAAAGAAATCACTTTGAAATGCAAACAAATCAGTCAATTTCAACTTGATTTGAATTTCAAAATAAATTATAATAAACGTTTTTCCCATATGATGACGAATTTATGGAAGATGTCAGGATAATTTTTCACGTTACATTTTCTCAATTTTTTGTGGTTGGATGCCTTCACGATTGGATTCAAATTTCATTATCGGAACGTGACTTGAATGAAGTGGAAAGATAATACGGGCATTTGCGCTTTCTTAATCTTAATCGGTATTGTGATTCTATACTTCTACACGCCTATAAAATAAGCAAATGCACACCTTTTCAGAATTGAATAGCTCTGAGCATAGCATGAAATTGGTTGCGCTTTTTGTAACTTACTACAAATATTAGTGGTTTTTATGAGTCAATACACTACACCTTTTTCAATTGTAATTCAGAAAGTATAAGATGTATTTCAGAAAGTATAATTTGTAATTCAGAGTAATAAATTGTAATTCAGAAACCGTAACGTGTAATTCAGATTAGTAAATTGTATTTCAGAAACCGTAACATGTAATTCAGATTAGTAAGATGTATTTCAGATTATGTAACTTGTAATCCAGATTAGTGAATTGTTAATCAGAAAGTGTGACATGTAATTCAGAAAGCGTGAGTTGTAATTTAGAAAGTGTCAACTGTAATTCAGAAACCAAGAACAACCCGTATTAGACGGAGAGCTGACTACGGAGAAATACGGGTGACTCGGTGCAAAGTGAAATTTAGCATTTATAGGTTCGGGTGTCACCAACGTAGCGTGAGACGGCCCGCCAGAAGGCACCCCGGGAGAATAACGCGAGGGTAGAGGGTTAAATATGCATTTTTTACGTAAAATAAGTCATAAGGTGCAATGCTGGAAATTGGCAGAATAATCGGATGTTATACAAATAAGGGGAGAAAAAATTGCCAGAAGACTAGGTGGAAGATAAAGGCCCGCCAGAAGGCGCTAATGTCGTGAAATTTTTTACAAACTTTTCGTTATCTCGTTTAATTTTTAGATTTTGATGCTTTTATAAAAAAAGTTTCCAAGTCCCGTTTTTTTTTCGATTTTATTTTTTTCCCGCTCTGTTAACAAATTCTAAAAACTGAAATTTGAAGAGTAGGTAGATTTTGTCAAAAGGTATTTGCTGCAAAAAACAATTTGGATTTTTTCAATAGTTTGGGAAATCTATCGATTCCCCGGTTTTTTTTGGATTATTTCACTGTACATTGATTTTATGGAAAAAATTCATTTACATTTTTTGTAGATTTTCTGAAGGCAATCAAAAGAGATCTGTTTATAAATTTGGAAAATTTTGAGCGTTTCCGAGAAATTTCGAATTTAAAAAAATTTCAATTTTTTATTCATATTTTCAAGTTTCCTCAGTTTTCCAATCATTTTTTCGGAAATTTTCAAGTGACATGATTTGTTTGCATTTTCCAGCACTATCCATTGCACTATTAAAAATTTCATTTCAGTCGTCGGTACGGTTTTTATTCGTGTTTTTTTCTTTTCGGAAAATTGCCGGGGAAATCGTTATGCAATTTCCGATCCTTCTCAAAATCTATACAGACCCTCATTGCATATTGACGCATATCTCAAAAAATCAATCAAGTCAAACAAACAAAACTCTGAACCTTTCTCATGGAATTTATGAAAAACTAATGAAGACCACGGGTGTGAAAGCAGCAACGGTTTTTCCAGCAACGATTTTTTTTTCTTTTATTTTTCGATTCAAGTATAACCGTTGCTCCAGGTTTTTCGACGGAAATTATCTATTGTGAACCTGCTGAATATTTTCCATGGGGTTAAATAATTTGTGAATCAAAAACTACCCCTCCACACCCCTCTAAATTAGGAAAATCTTGAAACAGTTGAATTACCCGTTGCTCGAGATATTTTTACGGAAATGCATTATTCTACAGTTACTGATCACGCTCTGTAGGGTGAAATAATTTGTGAATCAAAAACTACCCCTCAACAACCCTTTGAAGTTGAAATATCCTGAAACAGTTTATAAACTCGTTGCTCGATGTTTTTTGGCGGAAATGCATTATTCTACAGCTACTGTACACGTTCTATGGGGTAAAATAATTTGTGAATCAAAAACCACCCTCAACAACCCTCCGAAGTGGAAAATTCCTCAAACAGTTTAAAAACCCGTTGCTCGATTTTTTTTTGACAAAAATGAATTATTCTACAGCTACTGAACACTCTCTATCGGGTGAAATAATTTGTGAATCAGAAAAATTCTAAATTGTTTGTCTGACGATGGATCCACTAGGAGAGTCGACATTTTTGCATACGATTTAAAAAAAAAGAATGCACTCATAGTGGATCCAACTATCAGATTTGAAACTGAGGAAAATCAAGATAAACTCGTCGACGAAGAAAAGAGGCTAATTTATGAACCTACCATTCCATATTTTTTGGAAAACTACAATGTGAACAAAATAGAAGTAACTGGATTACTCGTAGGTGCTCGAGGAACATTCCCACCTCTATTCCAAAATTTTTGTAAATTACATAAAATTAAAAAAAAAGTTCTGAAAGATATATGGACAATATGTGTTAAATATTCGGTTATGATTTTTAGAAACCATTTATACGGGATGAATAATATGAAATGTTCCTAGTTTATATTAAATTTTATACATTTTTATTCTTTAACATGCCATTTTATATGAGCTTATCTATATTTTTATTATTTATTATCGATTGAATTGGTATTCTTTGTTTTGCAAGCTATTTTGTATAGTAAGATGTTTAATAAATCTATATATATATATACAACAACCCTCCGAAGTGGAAAAATCCTCAAACGGGAAGTCGAATTTTCTGATCAAACAGTAAAGGAGAAGTGATATGCAACATTTTGACAAAATCTGTTAGTGCTCCGACGACGACTTCACTCAAGTCGAATTTTTAAGATAAGTGCTAAATGCACCACCTGGCTCCCCCGATAGTAGGGTTGAAAAATCCACCACGGGATCCCAACGGAGGTCAACAATTCTCTAACGGAATGGTCCTTTTACAACAAAAAATGGACATGCAAAATCTGTGTATGCTGGAACCAATTTGAAATGAATACTCAAAATTTTAGGGTTGAAAATTTCAACCCTGAATCCCATTATTCAGTACTTTACGAAAATTGCATATTCAAAATATCCAACCCTAGTCCAAAAGCGAAATTATTTTATTACAATACCTTAATTTGCCGGAAATCATTTTACGCTACAACCGCATTATTCACCCACCCACTTTCAACCCTGTCGTCAGTAAAGTTATGCAAAAGGTCCACATACTCTATTTTGTAGATATTTGTTATTATTTATCATAATAGCCCCCTTTTGGTGTCTCCGGGGTGTCCCTGAGATTTCGGCTGCTATCTTTGGCCGCTCTTTTCACACTGGTCAGATCTTTGATGGTTTCTGAATTACAAGTGATGGTTTCTGAATTACAATTGACGCTTTCTGAATAACAATTCACTAATCTGAAATTCAAGTTACACTTTCTGAATTATAACTTGCTAATCTGAATTACATGTTACGGTTTCTGAAATACAATTTACTAATCTGAATTACATGTTACGGTTTCTGAAATACAATTAACAATTCTGAATTACAAGTTACGTTTTCTGAATTACATTTTACTAATCTGAATTACAAGTTACACTTTCTGAATTACATATGAAAAAGGTGTAGTCAAATCCTTGGTGGTTTCTGAATTACAAGTGATGGTTTCTGAATTACAATTGACGCTTTCTGAAATACAATTTACTAATCTGAATTACATGTTACCGTTTCTGAAATACAATTAATTGATCTGAATTACATGTTACGGTTTCTGAATTACAGTTAACAATTCTGAATAACAAGTTACAGTTTCTGATTTACATGTTACTAATCTGAATTTCAAGTTACTTCTTCTGAATTTCAATTGAAAAAGGTGTAGTAGCCTATTTAAGACTTCCCACCCTTTTATTATTATCTCCAGAACTTCCAGAACTGGATAATTTTTTGCAACATTATGCATTTGTTTTTCTCACACACTATGATTCAAAATTACAAAAAAAATTCAGAGGCATCAATAAACTATCAATAAACTATCAAAATATTGGCCTAGGTTCCTTCTGAAATACGATTAACTAATCTGAATTATATGTTACGTTTTCTGAAATACAATTTACTAATCTGAATTACACGTTACGCTTTCTGAATTACAATTTACTATTCTGAATTACAAATTATATACTTTCTGAAATATATCTTATACTTTCTGAATTACAATTGAAAAAGGTGTAGTGCGCACCGTGAGCATGCATATTTTCACAATTGCAGCTATGTTTGCCAAACTGTTGTGCAGTGTGGAAATTCTGTTCTAAAAGAAACACCATACTTACCCCGTTTACCACTAAGACTATTGACTATGATGCACTATTGGAGGAATTTAGTTTTTTTAGCCTTAGAAAACGTATAGAATAGCAAATATTGTATTTGTATACAAACTGGTGAATGATGAAATTGATTCAACGTCTTTATTAGCACTATTAAATTTTAATACACCACGTATTTTGTCAAAGCCACACTTGTATTTTCGAATCGACGTGCCAAATTCACAGCATCACTACAATAGTCCAATCACAACTATTTGTAGAAGCCTTAACAATGTCTACATTTTTTTTTCAAACATGAACCAATTTAGAAAGCTTATAGTCTTATTCCAAATTGGTTTCGGTAGTTCTACTTTTTTTTTTGTTTTTCCTCCCTGCCAGTATTTCTATAATGTAATCTTTAATTACCTTTATAATATACTCCTGTCACAAGGCTAAGGCCTGTTGGATGTTTTATGTCTAAAAACATAAAATGAAATAATTCAGTAAATTTGAATAACCCCAATCTTTTACTGCTTTTAGATCACATCGTATAATGTCATCAAGATCTTTT
Organism: Chrysolina oricalcia; assembly: GCA_944452925.2. Taxonomy (NCBI): domain Eukaryota; kingdom Metazoa; phylum Arthropoda; class Insecta; order Coleoptera; family Chrysomelidae; genus Chrysolina; species Chrysolina oricalcia. Next base: position 65,980,142 of record OX101812.2, read on the forward strand.
CTATTCTTGTGGTGCCAAAATATAGTGCTGTTACCAGCAAAAACAATAAATGAACCTAAAATCTGGACATAGGTTATCAATATACAACAAAAATAAAAGTGACAAAGTAACAAAATATAGTCAGCTACCTTACTGATTTTTTAACTGTTTTCAACCACTTATAGGCCAAGTTGTAGATGAAAATAAGAGGCTCTTTTCGCACAAAATAAAAGACGCAAACGGCCTATACCACTTTTTATGAGATAGTTCGTGAATGAATGGGTTTTCGCCCAAGCAAAATCGCTTTGTGGAATTTTTCAAACGAGAAATAGTGAAAAAAGTAATAACTTTTTTGTTTTTTGAATTGAACTTTTGTAGAGAATTATGAAACCTACAAAATTGTTTTTTATTAGGGCAAATCTTTCTAAATGCGTCGATTTAAGGGAAATCATCTTTTCCAAATTCTGTAAACGACATTCAGAAGTAGAGATCAATATATGAAAGGACCCGCAACAAACCTTATGGAAAATGGCTCTTGGTAAAATTGGCTGAAAGTTTGGGATTTTGTAGATATCGAGGTCCTGATCACAAGTCTCAATGGGCGTTAGGTCAAAAAATGGACAGTTTTTGAGATAATCGAGGTCAAAGGCTGTCAAATTGATGTGTTCAGCTATCAGTGGTAAGTACGTAAGCCATGAAAAAAGCACTTGTTGAAACGACTCTGTACTCCCGAAACTTGATGAAAACTTGGTCCAGGATGTTTTCTGGGTCGCTGATAACGAATCTGGAGTCGCTCTTCATTCATATCACTGGTTCCAATATACCCTGCACTTCTCCCTAAATAAGGCCCATTTTCAAATATTCCTGAAAATCGATGAAAACTTGGCCCAAGAAGTTTTCAGGGTAGCTGATGACGAATATTTGGTCAAAATAGGAAAAACCCACAGCAGTAGTCCCAATTTACCCACCCCCTTCCCCACCAAAAACGTCAATTTTTTTGGTATTCTCGAAACTCGATGAAAACTTGGCCCAAGTGCTTCTCAGGGTGGCTGATAACGAATCTGGGGTCAAAATCTGAGGAAAATGCAAGTCAGTGGTCCCAATATGGCCCTCTAAGAAAGTCATTTTATCGGAATTCTCGCATTTTATGAAAAATTATTTAGTTATCACCCAAAAACCCTGAATGATAAAATTGGTGCAGCCGTCGACATTGGATTCAACTAATCTTGTTTCTGGTTCTTAAAAATACAGAATTCGTGAATCACTAACGTCTGTTGAATCGCGAGTGTTACAGGGCTCCTAGATTTTCACGTCTTCGTTTACATTAGTTAAATGAAAATTACAAGAATGAATATTAGAGTAAAACCCCAAAAAGTGTTGTTCTTCAATCTGAACTTGGCAGATTGAGCATACCTGTATTTATGAAAATGAAAAGCTATAATAAGCTGGAGAAAGTTATAACCATTCAACAATAATTTTAAGAATGAATCGGAGTTTTGATAATATATCTGAGATACTATGATGTTAGAAAAATACTTCATAAACTGTACTGTGCGAGTACAGAAATATATAATGACTTCAAAATACAGTTTATAATTCGAAAGCACGCTTTATTTAGTGAATGAAGGCCTTGCATTCCTTACTGAGTACTCAATGATAGTAATTTATTTATTTATCTATTTATTTATTTGGAAATTGTTAAGAGTTGAAGATATAATCTTATAAACTCTTTTTTTACAAGTTATGATCGAAATCGTCTGCATTTTTCCCAAAGTGAAAAAAATATCATCATTCAGTCTTATACATTGGGTGGAAATAAATGGCGAAGTTCATATTGATATAGATGCACGAACATAATCTTCCACTCCACCAAAAATATTTTTGTCAAAGTTTGGGTCCTAATAATAGAGTCAATGAAGGTGTTGAGACCACCCGCACCCCATCATAGCGCCAAAAGGGGTATGCTCTACCCCTTTCTGCAATTTTTTTGGGGAAGAGGTGGCAAATTGGGACCACTGCTGTGGGTTTTCCAATTTTGACCAAAGATTTGTCATCAGCGACCCTGAAAACTTCCTGGGCCAAGTTTTCATCGATTTTCAGGAATATTTAGAAATTGGCCTTATTTAGGGGAGGTGGGGGGTATATTGGGACCATTGATGTGAATTTTTCAAGGGTGACTCCAGATTCGTTATCAGCGACCCAGAACACATCCTGGGTCAAGTTTCGGGACTACAGAGTCGTTTTAACAAGCGATTTGTTCATGGCTTACGTACTTACGACTGATAGCTGAACACATCAATTTGACAGCCTATGACCTCGATTATCTCAAAAACTGTCCATTTTTTGGCCTTACGCTCATTGAGACATTTGATCAGGACATCGATTTCTACAATATCCCAAAGTTTCAGCCAATTTCACCGAGAGCCATTTTCCATAAGGTTTGTTGTGGGGTCCTTTGTATATTTTGGATTTTCACCGGAGAGGTGGGAAATGTGTTGAAAATGTCACTGGAAGTTACTCTAAATTCTTCAAAGTGCACCCGAAGTCGCCCGAACTCAACTCGAGTTAACTTCAGTGCGACTTCGGGTGACTTCGGACGATCTTTGAAACGTTTTGATCAACTTTCAGTTACATTTTCAACACATTTTCCACCTTTCAGGTGAAAATCCAAAATATACAAACTGTAGATATTGATCTCTACTTCCAGATGCCGTTTACAGAATTTTAAGACGATTATTTTCCTTGAATCGGCGCATCTTGCAAGATGTACTGTAAATATTGTTTCCATTAGATTACATGAACCCATATGGGTAATGCGTTGCCATGCATATACATGTAAAGTTACATACCTCATGTAATATAATGTGAAGTCATAACTTTAAATGTGAATTTCCATTATATTCCATAGATTATCGCTTGTATACTTTAATTGTAATTTTCTTCATTATTCCAGATTTAATGGCGATATCTACATGTTTGATTAGGTGTTTTTAACATTATATTCAAGTAGTGACAATTGACATACATGCTTTAGTATGTATTATTAGATATATTTTCAAGTATTTGTGCAGAAAAATACAATTTTTGTTGTAAATTTCAACATGAATTTTTAAAAACATCAAATGTGAAATTGTTACATGTCTGTTCAAGTGTCTTCACCATTGTTTTCAAGTAGTGTCAATTAACTTTACAGATATAGGCTTATAATTCCTTAATAATAAAGAGGGGGTAAATCTGCAAAAAAGACATAAAATCAGTATTAACACGTTGACTGCCATGTCGGTCTATGAGACCGAGGAAAAAATTTTCTGGTGAGGCACCTCGGTCTCATAGACCGAGGTAGAGGTTGATACACCAGACCAACTCGGTCTATGGGATCGAGCCAATTGAACTGTTCTTGAAGCCATCGGTCTAAATTATTGTCGATAATATCGCGAAAACAGACCGAGACAGCTTCAGTAACAAGTTTGCGTTGCAAATTGTTCTCATTCGACGCACAGACCGAGTCGGCGTGGCAGACAAATCAGTAAAAACAACGAATTTTTGGAAGATGAATACTGAACTCAGAGTCTCAATTTCCGAAAAATTCAACGATATACTATCTTCTGTAGGCTGTACCTACATAGAGTCCATAATGGTTTCTGGGACAAAATTTTCGATTTTGTTTCGGCTCTGATACCAAAAACGAAAAAATGAGCACGGCAGTCAACGTGTTAATGATACTTTATTCATCATAACATTATAATATATTGTCATATATTGAAGGAAAATTACTCAAACTCTCAAATCATTTGAATGTTGTTAAAAAAATTATTCAAAATATCATAATCTATACTTCAATTTGAAAATTTACTAAATAGTTCAGCTTACCTAATAAGATTTCTCACTGTTCGAATTGAGATTACATCTATCCACTTGAGATTTGAAAGTCGAATAGATTCTCAAAATTATCTCAGAGTTGGGTCTCGACAACGGAAGATTCGAATCAATTTCCTTTGAAAATACTGGTATTATTCATAATATTATGGAGCGAACAATGACTAAATGAAGAAATGACTATAATTTCATGATGGATGTTTCAAATTTTTTTCTCAGTGCCTATCTACTCATCTGATATATAATCCGATGACATTTTGGCACCCACATACTCACTTACATAAAACACAAAAGTCGGCTTGTTTGTTTTTAAAACCTACCTTCGCCAGATGCCCAACGATGTTCATCCTACCAATATGAACTGTGAATGAGGATTGGACCGAATGCCAGTAGGTGCGCATGGCGATAGCGTTATGGGGAATTACTTTTAAACAAAGGAGAATTTACACTTTACCTGTAATATTCTGTAAATTGGCGTCATTTCGCTGTAACAATACGTTGTTTTACTGATTATCACATTCATTTACGTCATCATGTAAACCAGCGGAAATTACATGTAATAAAGCATTGAATTACATGCTCACTGTAAAACACGGGAGAAATGGAGGACATTTACCTAATTTTACATGAAAATTTTAAATTACCTGTGTAATCAAGTTATAATACTAGCAGGATTATGTATATATTACATTTTGTCATGTATTTTTCAAACCACTTTTTATTGTGTGTGCCCTTAAATTATTTATAACGCGATTTTGCAACATATCGGACAGAAAACATCTTGCTCACAGTTGAACAACATATTATTATCTATCAGTTTCCGCAATATTGTTTGTCCAGCTTCAGATTTATGAAAATTATAAATTTTTGAGAAATGGTCTCTTTTTCGAGGTTTTCCCGGATTTTCTCAGTGGAAAATGCACCGATCCAGTCGTATGAAAATCCAGTTTGTAGGTTTTATAAATCTCTACAGAAATTCCACTGACTGTAAAACGATTCCTTGAATAGTCTTTGAGATATTTCCAAAAAACCAAAAAAGTTGTAATTTTTTCTTAATCGCAGCAATTTTGCTGTGGCGAAAACTGGGGTTTTCATTAACGAACTATCTTATAAAAATTCGTATAGACCATTTGCGTGTTTTATTTTGTGGGGGAAACACCTCTATAGCTTGGTCTAATTAGCAAAAATACCAAATAAACCTGAAATCTGGAAATTCAATAACAACAAAAACAAAATTGGTCCAAATAACAATATATAATCTGTTACCTACTGATTTTTTAACCATTCTCAGCCACTTACAAGAGTTGTGAATTTTCAATTCGCACATCACATCGATACATCACTACTAGTCACGAAATACCGTGACAGAAAAATGACGGCTATTCATTCTCATTTATTACGGCCGTACGGTATCGATAAATGGACTCCTTGAGCTTGCACCATGTTCCGCCCGTTCGATACTCGTGGCGGTCAGTTTATTATTATTATATGTAGATATTATTTTCAATTACGATTATGAGGTGGAGACCTGAGGCCTATTGCATGCTTTATTGTTTATTCAAGCTTATCTTGGGCGTCGTTAACGTAAACAATGGACACCGTTATTATAGTCTTCTGCTAGAAAGGTCCTTCGCGTTTTTCAATATCGCGTTCTCCAGTAACAAGGCAATTATTTTATACGATTTCAATGTAGATGTCAGATTTAATTCGGAATATTTTCTAGAATGTACGTTTCATCCAAACAATTTGATTATATTTATATAATATGATGGCAAGGACATCCTTGGAGCTCTGGTTATACTTTTGGTTTCCTTGCGCCCCTGACAAACCGCGGGGGTGTTAGCTACGCCACTGTTATTAACAAATCTACTAGGGTTACTATAGCAACCTCAAGACTAATCTACCATGTATTTATCAAATTCAGAAACGAGAAAATCCATAAAGATAGGAAGATCAACATTTAGTTAGTAAACTTGATTCAATTAGACACAGAGATTTCTCAGAACAAAAACTTCATAAAAACTCCGTTCTGCTTACTCCAAGGACTCAATATGTTCCTAATCCCGAGAAGGAATCATTTTTACGAGGCTTGTTTGGTAAGTCCGTGACTTTTTAAATTTCCCGCGCAGTAACTTTAAATGCAACACTGCTGCTGTCAACCACCATCTTTCAATAGACTACTGTCAAATTTTGAGCAAGCTGCGACATTTGGTTTGTGTTTGACAGCAATTAGAAGCAGACAACCTCGTGAATTTTAACAAAAATGGAAAAAAGTGAATTTCGTGTGTTGATTAAGCATTATTTTTTGCGTAAAAAAACCATAACTGAAACCAAGGAAAGACTTGATAAATACTATGGGAACTCTGCACCATCAATTTCAATGGTTAAGAAGTGGTTTACTGAGTTCCGTTGTGGTCGTACCAGCACAAGTGACGCCGTACGTTCAGGTCGCCCAAAAGAGGTCATCACGCCAGAAATCGTCGATAAAATCCATGGAATGATATTGGACGATCGGAGAATAAAAGTACGTGAGGTAGCTGAGGCTGTAGGCATCTCAACTGAGCGAGTACATCACATTTTACATGAATATTTGGACATGAAGAAGCTATCCGCGAGATGGGTGCCGAGATTGCTCACACTCGACCACAAGCGCAACCGTGTGACCACTTCAAAGGAGTGTTTGGCAAAGTTCAATCGCAATCCGGGCGAGTTTTTACGCCGTTATATAACCGTAGACGAAACATGGATCCATCACAATACCCCAGAGACCAAGGAACAATCAAAACAGTGGGTGTCAACTGGTGAACGTGCACCAAAGAAGGCTAAGGTGCGTCTGTCAGCCAACAAGGTTATGGCCACAGTTTTTTGGGATGCACGCGGTGTCATTCATATAGATTACTTAGAGAAGGGTAGAACGATCAACGGCGAATATTATTCAGAGCTTTTAGACAGATTCGATATTGATTTGAGGCAAAAACGACCACATTTAGCGAAAAAAAAAGTGCTGCTTCATCAAGACAATGCACGAGTGCACACGTGTGTAGTCACTATGGCAAAAATTCATAAATTGGGCTACGAACTACTACCCCATCCAGCATATTCTCCAGATTTAGCCCCTTGCGACTATTTTCTTTTCCCAAACCTGAAGAAATGGCTGGGTGGTAAGAGATTTGGGTCGAATGAAGAGGTTATAACCGAAACAAACGCCTATTTTGAGGGCCTTGAGAAAACCTATTATTTGGAAGGAATAAAAAAACTGGAAAAACGCTGGACTAAATGTATTGATCTAAAAGGAGATTATGTTGAAAAATAAAACGCTTATTTGCCAATTTTTTTTTTCTTTATTCAAATAGTCACGGAGTTACCAAACAGCCCTCGTATCATCTCAAGTTTTTAAAATAACACTGCCTCTGGCCCACAGAAAGTATCAGTAGGAAACTGATTAGGTACCCATCAAAAAATGCAAGTGTCGTAAACATGGGGTCAATCGTTTCTTGACATCGTTTTCTGGGCATTTTAACACTCCACAGTCTAAAAATATGTTATTTCAAGAAAATCTATACAAAAATGTAGTAGGGCAAATTAATTTCCTTCACAAAACCAAACTTTAAATGAATATGAATCAACCGTATTTTCCAAAAATAAGTAGAATACAAGAAGGCAATAAAATAACTGATAAGACCTCACGATAAAACGGCTCGTTGAATGCATGACACCAAATACAGTTGGCGACATATGGAGAACTTTTTTATTTTTCGTTTTAGGAAAAAAAGAAATTCCTTATAAAAAGTTCTGCATGTTCTGGAACCGATTCTTGAATAGTGAAATCTTGAAATTTGTCAATCGTATACGAGTACCTAGTGTGCAAAAATATTCATATTGAATAATCGTAAAGTACTTGTATTTGTGGAAATATAAGAAAACATTGTTATAATAAAAATCGTTCGGGATTAAATATCTTTACATCTATTTAAAAGGAAAAAAAAATTATATTTTTCTCAACAGTAACACTAAGTTTACCAATTGAAATCTGCAATTATAGACCTATAAGCCTTTTACCTTCTTTCTCAAAATTATTTGAAACAGCAATGTGTAACCGCCTCATGAATTTCTTAGTGACGAGTGGGTTATTGAGATTGCCTAGATCATAAAATCTTACTGGACAAACTGGAAGCATATGGAGTAGAGTGGTTCAAATCATATCTTTTCAATAGAAAACAAAAAGTCTCTATTCAAAAAGACAAAGAAACTATTACATCACAACTATCTGGAACCAACATGGGTGTGCCTCAGGGCAGCATTACTGGCCCTATTTTATTTATAGTATATGTTTGATATTCTGATTGTAAATTGGTTAACTATGCTGATGATACTAACATCATGATTGAGGAGAATGAGTTACCATCTTTGTTACTGCATTCTAACTTAGTTTTCAAAAAAATAAATAACTGGTTCGCAGAAAACAAACAATTTGTTAATGAAGAAAAAACGAATGTAGTTCTTTTCACAACTAAAAATTGCGGTTACGAGGTGCCTGGTTACATTACATTGAATGATCAAAGTATAGAAGTATAGAAGTATTTCTTAATATTTGTATTTAATGGGTTGGAATTATTTTAATTGTTCAAGGGTCCGTATCAGTCAGCGCACGCTGGACTCGCATCACCCGCTTTTAGCGCTATTTTCGCCTCTAAATTCCAACAATTGCTGGTATAGTTCCAAGAGGTGGGACTTCTTTTAGGAAATTTCCTCCCCTTTCAGGATCTTCTTTAAAATGTTGGATATCTTCGATAGTTTCCGAGATATTTGGAAAAACCCAACCCCTCCTTTTTTGACTAAATTTTTTATAACTTTTGCAATTTTTGCCGGCGCACCTTCAAATTTTTCAAAAAGTTTCTAGAGATCATTCCGAATCGAATGAGCCCTGGATCATAATTTTCGGTACCCTTGAAGAGAAATTTACCAAAATACTTCTGGTAGACTAGACTACAGGTACTGAAATCTTGGTCAGTGCTATCTCTTGAGTATTTTTTACACTTAAGATCATTTGCATAAAATGCATTGATGTTAATTTCATCCGACACACATTTTAAAAATTCCTCTTGTAATTTTCCATAGACACTTATATGCTTCATTGTATAAATCAAACCAAGCATATTAAGTTTCATGCATTATGGTTGCATGTCGAGAACAATCAATTCCAAGTGAAGATCGGGAAGATCATAATCTGAACAAACGACACTGAACAATATGTTTATGATGTAATCGAAATGTCAGCGGGTTTGCTGTAATAAATGAATTCATAAGGATGGAGGTAGACAACAATAAATTATAAATAATGAGTGAGATGGTCCACACTTACGATTTGGAATAGTTATTATAATAATAAGTCATACAGATAGCCAGTGAGGTATTCGGAGTGTTAATTGAGAATTATTTCTGCCACAACACCTCTGATTTATAGGAAGGATTCAACGATTGAAAGTATAAAGCAATCAAACTAACCAACTGGATAGATATTCAGTCGGACATATGAACAAATTACTAAATAATTTTTTATCATAGTCATATGAGGTGAAAATGGTAATTACTTTGTCGATTCTTCCAAAAAAACTTCTGATGATTCAGATATCGCTAATAACCACACGGAAATTTTACTTTTTCTAAGCTTCTACAAAAACCGTTTAATTTAGATATAGGGTTGTAATCATAACATAACCTCCTACTATATTTAGCTTATAATTCTCTGGCGTTGCCATTTGAATAATATTAGTTACAGAATTTTTGAGATAGCCGAATTCGGCGACAATTTCTGAGCACCCCGTATAATTTTTCAAAAAGTTTCCAAAAATTTAAGAAGATTTAGGTCTTATTCAGGCAAATTCTGGCAATTTTTGACCCGACTCTCTTTGTTTCCAAAAAATATTTTTTTTTGTGAAGGGCTGCATCTGTCAAAATTTTCAAAAAAATTTAAATAAGGTGAAGTGGGGTAACAGTGTAGTAAAAATATAAAAATTCACATTAAGGTATTATCAAAAAATGTAATTGAACAAATAATATCGTTTTTATTATTTCTGTGTACTACAGATACCTTAAGGTTTTTGTTGTAGAAATGATAACTTTTAAAATTCAATGCCTTGGATTTTACAGTATTTTTTTTAAAACCTGGTTTGCATACACACTTCCCCAGACATTCGGGGCAAGTGTGTAACTGGTCTGTATTTCGGATAGTTACACAGTTAAAATATTAAGGGGCAAGTGTTTAAAACTACTTGATACATTGATTAAAACAGTACAAAAATTATTTCAATCGTGAAACAAAGTAGTACATAAAAAATTATTTTAAAGTGCAAGGCCGTAATAAAAAAGATCGCATTTTAGCAAAATTTCGTTTTATTTAACTTATCTGAAAAACAAACGAAACAAAAACGTTTACGAAGAAGATTTAACTATATCTAACAATAATCAGCAAAGTACTACTCTACGTTTTATGAAGAAAAGTCTATTTCAAATTTTATTAAACCTCGTCGACCAAAGCATGGTGATGGAAGTGAAAGAATAATGTCATCTCTTGCAATAAATGCACATTCTTCAGGGCATTTCCATATAAAAGTTGAAGAATACATAGGATCTAAAGTAGGAACTTTTTTGGTAAACTTTACCTCGAAATCATCACATTCGCTATTAGCAGCACGTATGATCTGGCCAACATAGTACCTTCTGGACTTTTTCCCTGAGAGGCACACTAACACCAAATCATTTTCTGATATTTCATTCAAAGGCTTACTAATTTCATTCAAAGAAGCTTCTAGTGCTTCTTCCTCTCTTATCTCTTCTTCTATGTCATCGTCACTATCATCAAGTATCATTTCTTCATCTTGTTCGTTTTCCTCTGGTTCAATATTTTGGGAAACTTCTCCGTGAAATTTTTTTTTGTTTTTTTTTTGGAATCATGTATTTCTTGCAAGCGATTGGCAGCTTCCTTGGCTGTTATCACTTCTGCTCCTGAAGCTACTTTCGTCTTCTTTAGCTTTTCCGGTGGATTATATTGTTTGGCAGTAGATAAAAGTAATTCTTAAAATATGCACTTTGTATCTGATGGCATGTCTTTCTCACTGGAAGTACCTGCAACGCTCGCTGCATCATTTGTTGGTAATTTGCTGGTTCTTTGGTGCTCTTCCTATCTCTTGTATGATAATGGATCATATTTCTCCTTGGACACGACTTCAGAATTATAAGGAATAATTCCTGCTTTTTTAAAACCGTTCATAATGATTTCTGGATTTGGTTCTCTCCATATTTGACCAACTAATGAGCTAACGCGTTTCTTAGGTATTTTTCTTCCTTCGTTATGTCTCTGCCAGTCTACTAAAGCATTGTCCCATTTGGATTTCAATGACTTAAAAACGGCTAAATCGAGTGGCTGCAGAAGATGGGATGAATGAGGAGGTAGTTTCAATATAATAATATTATTATCTCGAGCCATTTTGATTAATCTTTCGTCAACATGTGGTGTGTGACCATCGTATATTAATAAAATTGGACTTTCAGGTCCAAAAATGCCTAGTAAATGTTTTTCGAAGTATCTTAGAAAAATATTTGCCTCCAGCCAGCCGTTAGCTGTTGTAGCATAGGTAGTTCCAGGAAATTCTTCTGATGGTGGTGCAACCCATTCGTCCCACATATTCTTTGCTTTAAAAACAATTAAGGGGGGAGCTTTAAACCCATCAGCACTAACTGCCATTAACACGGTTGTGTTTTCTCTTCCTGTACCTGCGGTGGTTCGTGACGAAGCTGCTCTTCGTTTTCCCACTATTTTTGTTTTAGACGGATCCAGACAAAAATTGGTTTCATCCAAATTCCATATTTGTATTGGCTTTTCATGTAAATTGAGCTCATCTAATTGCGTTTTTAAAATATCAAAACACTTCTTTCTGGCAAATTCCACAGATTGTGGTTTTTTAATTGATAAGTTGTGACGCTTGGAAAATCCAAGATACCAGTCCTCTCCTGGGCGTCCATTTTTAAACGGTGTCTTAAAATTGTTTTTAATAACATACTTCTCAACAATATTAAAAATATCTCTCCGCTTTAATCCCCACCCCCATTTTTCCATTATTATTAAGCACTCTACAAGTTTCGCTTCTTCATCATAAGAAATTGCTGTTCCTCTTCCCATAGTTGAACTTTTGACACCTCTCAGTCCCCTTCGGTGGTAACTGAGAGTCATCTGTGGAATGTTATATTTCTTGTGAGCTGCATACTGTGTTATTATACCTCTTGAAATTTCGTCTAATGCCCTTTTTATATGTACTTCTTTTAGTTGTTTTGCGAACATACTTTCTAACTATTTTTGCCTAGAAATAAAAATTAAGATTAATAAATTTCCCTTTTTGGGTTAGGGGTATACTACGCACTTTCCTCTGAAAATTACAACACACTTGCCCCGTTATGATTTTTTAACGGGGCAACTGTTTAGCAATTGCCATTTTTAGGTTAACTTGACTTTATAAAAAAAATATTCTATAAAATATAATTATTCATGCCTTCACTACGTACTACACCTCTTACAAGCACTAAAAATCAAGTCTCTGGGATGATGAATGTGGAATATTTGTTGCTCGTCAAATTGTACTCAGTGCCACAATGCGCAGTTGAATGTTGAACAGGTGGTCAGTTAGCTGATATAGAAAACTAACACAGTTTGGTAATTTAGATAGAAGACACATTGTCATTCAACTCGATTCCGGTAGATGTCACGTGTAATTCTTGAAAAGAGTACGTTCTGTAACCCGTCTACACACTTACCCCTGTTACACACTTACCCCACCTCACCTTAACTGAAAACTGGAGCTTTTTATACATATATTTCGACAAAGGTTGTATTGAAATTCATCGTAAAAATGCAATAAAAAAAAAGAAATATTCCATTTGAATAAAAATCAGTTGAAGTCCACTTTCTGTATAACCGGAAGTTGTAGACAGCTGAAATATCTTAAATTAAACTAGCTCTTCAGAAAACTCCCGTATACAAATTTTCAGGAAACACTCCCAGTAGTTTTCCATATACATATCTACTCAGCTAATAGTGATATACCCTGTATATCGTTGAATAGATAATTGTATTCTCTATTGAATGGCCGTTAAAATACATTTAAAAAATTTCAATTCCTGTTGTAGGATTTCTTATTGATATCATCGATAAAATTACTATTACTATGATTTACTAATGTCAAATAAAATATATTTCAAACTGATCAAGGCCTCCTGTGCTAAAAAAATGAAAATATTTATTTTATTTGTGAAATAAAAAATCACTTTCGTATGTAATGTGAACCGTAAAATCCGAAAATTATTTAACAAAGAGGGTGTTCAATTTGAAAAATCGATGTTGGTGGCTATTCTGGTGAAAGAGGAAGTCGGCAATTTTGTTTTCATATGTGTATCAATCCAAAATAGTGTCTCATATTTATGTACCAAATTTCATCAAATTCGGTTGATGAGAAGCAGATATAGGCATGACCCTAGTCTGATTGTCATCCGGTATTGAAATTGTTGAAATTGTTTTTTCCGTTAACCAGCTGTCGAACGAACGGCAGCCCTCAGAAGTCGAAACTTGTGCGAGCCAAGGATTAACGAGGTCTTACCTTTTTACGTGCAATTCCTAGCACTTTCTTGGGCCATCAGAAAAAGTTCTGCAGTCGCCACGGTTCGAACCATCGCCGACTGGCAGTCAGTGACTGAAACAATGTCGCTTTAACCACTCGGCTACCTGGCCCCGTATACATACCCATAATACGTATATAAATACACAAAGATATATATATATATATATACAGGCCGTTTCTTTTATCATGAGGTAACATTGCTATATTCTAAACCGTAACAGATACGAAGACGATTAAATGGGAGAAAAGGTAACTATTGTGGAGAACAGTAGAATGGTCAAAGAAAATTTACAGGGAGTCTCGCCCTTCCCGAGTTATACAGGGAAAACCAAAAATGCTGTTATTTGTTTTTTACGAATAGTACTGTTATTTCTGAAAATATAAAAAAAATTATAAGGAAAGTTTTAATGTATTTAAAATGTACTATAAAAATGTAACAATGAATCTTTGATTAAACGTTTCGTGTAAACACGTCCACCATCAACTTTTTTTTTTCAAATACGGACCTGTCTATTTTAGTACAAATATTGATAAAGCGATAAAATCACAATTCAGTGGTATATCACACTTGATATTTTTATAACGTTTTATTTAAAATAACTAGCATCCTCAGTGACAACAATTTTTAATTACGGTCCTGTCGTTAGTTCTTTTGTAAATTATTTTGATTTCTTCAAAACCTATTCAACTATTGGCATACTTCAGACTTCACCCAATAATTTCGATAAGAAGATACCCAACACAACGATCATTCGTATTTTTCCTCCTTGGGCATTTTTGTATTACAGAAATCCTTGTTTCAAGGCTGATTTCTTCTGAATCAATTATCATACTGAATATTTCTATAATTCTCAATCCTGGAAGTAACGAAAATATTAGTTTTTGGTCAAAATACACAGAGAGAAATAAATGTATATTTTCTACACAATTGTGTATAATTTCAGCACAACTTGTTTCTAAAATGTTGACAGCACCAATTTGTTCATTTTTCTTCTATAATATTTTATTAGAGATATTGTGTATAAACGATACACTTCAATGTTGTATTATTCTGAATAGTTTTGTTTTAATTTTATACACAAAATATACAAAATGAATCTGTATGTTGTGCGACGAATGTCAACAACTTGTGTACTGTTTATGCATAAATTGTAATGATTGACAACAATTTGTGTACCTAGTTTGTACAAATTGTGTAGGTATATTGTACATATTTGTGTACAAAGCAAGGCCATTTATAATTTTAAGAAAGGATACACTTGAGGCACATAATATCCAAACGGAATAAGATAAGAATAAGCATCAGTTACAACCTGCTCGCTTCTTCATATCTTATTCTGTTCAGAAATTATAAGATTCATTTTCCAGAAGGTTGAAATAAAATTAAATGTCATTCAAATAATGTTTATTTCATCACAAAGAACTAATAACAAAAATAACTGAACTATACACTCTGATTACAAATAAAATAACAGAAACAGAAAATACCAAACAGAACATAAATTTTGTCATTTTGTTATTTTGGAACACGTTGAATAATAATAAAATTTGAAGTAATCTTCGTGTCAAACTATATTTATTCAAGTAGGAAATAGGTACGAGGATGTACCTTTCAAACCTTCAAAAGTGATAAAAATGAGTCAGTTTGTAGGTTTCATATTATAACAAAGAGTAATAGCAGTACCATTGTTTATAGAGAAGTAAGATAGTTAGTCAATGCCTGTGTCATTGGTGTAGGACGCAAACGCGAGTGTCATCTAGCGTGATTAGTTACAAACTTGAATATTTGACGTCATTTTAATCTAGGTTTCTTCAAAAAACCCTGATTTTAATGCTGTCCCATTGTTTCAATCAAGTCACGACATGACTTGGAGGCCAGATCACTGAAGTTACGACATGACTTGGATGCGAGCTCACTATCGCCATCTACATGTCGCATCCATTTTGATCCAATTATAATCCCATAGGGTTGACTAACTATCTTCTATATAAACAATGGCAGTACTAACCTTATAAAAGTATTGGTATCAGGTTGCAAATATTCTAACAATTCCATTTGACACAAAACCATATACACATGAGCAAATAATAAATAAATGGTAAGTACACTTAACCAGCTTCGCCTTTCGATCAGCATAAAACAATCAAACAATAATGGACTGGACATTTGGACTGCCGCGCATGCGTATTCAGTAGGGTGAGACGACGCCTTGGTCAAGTTGTGGCAAATTACACAATTGCGTTGAAATAGTATACAATTTGTGCATATCAAATAGAAAGTGCACAATGGGTGTAAGATGAGTTCAAAGCGTTGTAGATGTTTTCCATATACATTGTGTTATGGTAGATGTGCATATTTTTGTGCATTTTTAGGCAATGTGGAAGTGCATGAATACTATACAAATTGACTTGCACAAATATTTATTGAATTTCACAAAACGCGTATGATGAAAGAATAGACATTTGTGTAAAATATCTA
Organism: Chrysolina oricalcia; assembly: GCA_944452925.2. Classification (NCBI taxonomy): domain Eukaryota; kingdom Metazoa; phylum Arthropoda; class Insecta; order Coleoptera; family Chrysomelidae; genus Chrysolina; species Chrysolina oricalcia. The sequence continues at coordinate 65,996,144 of OX101812.2, forward strand.
CACAACTGTGTCTTACACAACGTTGTGCATGTACTTGCTGCAGTCTTTTCTCTCTGTGTACGACTATTGTGTGATATGGTACAATTAAATATCATCTCACTTCATTTACCATTTTTAAACAAGTATGCTTTGCTTGATTTCTATGGCAGGACAAATAAATGAGTTGTTGATACGTGTTAAGAACTGTCAGTCGTTTATACACTCAGTCATATCAAAGATGTATTCAAATGACGAAAGGACTGATATGCTATTTGCTTATGCAAAATCAAATAGAAATCCTCTTTTGGCAAAAAATATGTATGGTGAGCTATACCCAAATCGTCGTATTCCAAACATTCAAATGTTTAGACGATTAGAAAGAAATTTGAGAGACTGTGGTGCATTTGATAGAAATAAAACTAGAAAATGTGTTGTTACTGGAATTATGCGGAACCAAATAAATGTTTTAGGTACGCAAATATTACTTCATAAAGATTAACAAAGTGACGAAAATATTTTTTTTCAATTTAGGATTGGTCAGTTACAAAAATATTTCTAATCAAGATTGTTCTTTACGAGAAATTGCCCACGAACTAGGGATTTCTGTAAAATCTACCAGAAATATTTTGAAAAAGAACAAATACAAATGCTACAGGATACGCAAAGTTAATCACCTCAATGAAAGGGATTACGGAAGGAGAGTACGATTTGCGATGTGGTTGAGACGTAGAAATAGGGAAGTTGGAAATATTTGTAATAAAATAATATGGACGGACGAATCAAAATTCACCAACAATGGTTGGTTTAACAGAAACATCCATTATAGGTGGAATAATACAAATGAACATTTACATAGAGAAATCAATTTCCAGAAAAGGTTCGGAATAAATGTTTGGTTGGGAATTTTGGGAACAAACATACTAGGTACTTTCTTTTACGACGAGCATTTGAATGGTGGAATGTATTTACATTTTTTATCCAATGAGTTTGATGGCTACTTAGATGAATTGCCACTGAACATCCGCCGTGAAATACAATATTTTCAACAAGACGGTGCCCCTCCCCATAATGCAGCAATAGTAAGGGAACATTTAGATGCAATATTCCCAAGAAAATGGATTGGAAACAATGGACCAATTGCCTGGCCAGCTCGATCCCCAGACCTGACACCTTTAGATTTTTTTGTCTGGGGATGCATAAAGGATAAAGTTTTTTCGACAACTAGTACAGATATCGACCATCTCAAACAAAAAATAAGAGATGCATGTAATAGCATTATACCCATCATGCCAGAAAATTGCCACAGAAATTGTATGGACAGACAACTTATGTGCATTCAACAAAGAGGTCGGCAATTCGAGCATTTAATGTAGGTTATCATGAAGAATTCATTTTCTGTATTGGTTTTATTTTCACTCAAAAATTCAATATGAAATAAATTGTTTTCTGTTTGTTTGATTTCTTCTACTCTTAAGTAAGTTTATTTCCGAGGTAAATTGCTATCGTTCGTCTCTGAAACTACAGATATCTTTTGTTATAGTGTAAACATAATTTTAATAGATACATTTATTCAAAGCGTCACTGATAATTTTTATATCGGGGGGTTAGGTTTTGTGGAATCCATGAACGACCTAATGACAGGACCGTAATTAAAAATTGTTGTCACTGATGATGTTAGTTATTTTAAATGAAACGTTATAAAAATATCAAGTGTGATGTACCACTGAATTGTGATTTTATCGCTTTATCAATATTTGTACTAAAACAGACAGGTCCGTATTTGAAAAGAAATGTTGATGGTGGCCGTGTTGACACGAAACGTTTAATCGAAGATTCATTGTTACATTTTTATAGTACATTTAGAATACATCAAAACTTTCCTTATAAATTTTTTTATATTTTCAGAAATAACAGTTCTATTCGTAAAAAACAAATAACAGCATATTTGGTTTTCCCTGTATAACTCGGGAAGGGCGAGACTACCTGTAAATTTTCTTTGACCATTATACTGTTCTCCACAATAGTTACCTTTTCTCCCATTTAATCGTCTTCGTATCTGTTACGGTTTAGAATATAGCAATGTTACCACATGATAAAAGAAACGGCCTGTATACTGAAATATACAATAAATACACTACCAAATCATGTTAAGATATTATTTTTGTTAAATCATATCTTCTATAAATCAAGGAAAGAGGTTTACACTGATGTTACCCCACATATTATACGGTCAAACATAACTGATCACTATGCCATTGCTGCTGCTTTCAAAATAAACAATGTTGATTCAAGAAAAGAGGTAGATCATACAGTGAGACAAAATACTAATATACACCACCTTAGAGGTTTACTGAAAAATGAAACCTGGGATGCAGTTCTTCATTGCAATGACGTTCTCATTGCAACGGACATTTTTTATGAAACATTGAATAAGTTCATTAAGCGATCTACTACTATTTTAAAATAGAATAATAAACGTAAGAAAAAACCCTGGATAACCACTGGAATAATAACATCTATTAAACAACGGGATAGACTCAAACAAACAACTTTGAAAGCCCCAGGTGATCTATTAATTAAAATCGAAAGAAATTAAAATCTGTGATAAGGAAAACAAAAATTGAATATTACAAACACAAAATTGAAAACTCAAATTCTTCAAAAAAGTTATGGGATGTAGTAAACGAAATTACAGGTAAGAAGCTAAAGAAAGAAAACATAAAAAACTGATATCCGCGGAGGGGGAAAGTCTTACAAAAGATGAACAAATTGCAGAGGCATTCAATAATCATTTCGCGAGTATCGGAGAGAAACTAGCAGGAAAAATAAAAAATCCAACAAAAATAACAGTAAAAAGAAAAATCATTATCTCTTCAATGTTTCTTGAACCTACTGATAGAAAAGAAATTGAAAATATCATATTAAGTCTGAAAGACAAAAAAGCATGTGGCCCTGATCAGATTACGAATGAAACTCTTAAATCAATTGTTCGATATATATATCAAACCCTGTAGCCCATATTATAAATTTGATCATAAACAGTGGAATAGTTCCAGAGCAGTTCAAAAAAGACTGTTTGGATAATTACCGTCCGATATCGCTTACTTCCGGGTTATCAAAAGTATTTGAAAAAATTATAAAAAAGAGACTAACCAAATACCTAGAAAAGCACAATTTCCTCTCACCCAACCAGTTCGGTTTCCAGGAAAACATCTCCACACAAGATGCGATAGGAGCCTTAACATCTAACATATACAATGCAGTCGATAGCTCAAAGCCCTGCCTTGGTGTATTTCTAGATCTAGCAAAGGCATTTGATACTATAAATCATGGAATTTTGTTAGGTAAATTAGATAATATTGGTATTAGAAGAAACGTTTTTAAACTGTCCAAAAACTACTTACAAAATCGGATACAGCAAGTATTTGTTAATGGAAAATTAAGCGGTGGGAGAACTGTTACCTGTGGTGTACCACAAGGGACATTCTTGGGACCGTTGCTTTTCATCATTTACTTGAATGACCTATTCACAATGAACTCTGCTGGTAGAATTGTTTGCTTCGCCGATGACACTGCATTGTTATATGTTGATGACACTTGGAACAAGGTTAGAGAAACTGCATCAAATGATTTAGAAAGTATTACTAACTGGTTCAACGTAAACTACCTATCGATCAATCACAAAAAAACAAAAATCATCCCATTCACTTCCTATAAAAAGCAATTGCCTGCATACGAAAATATAACCATTAATAATACTTCGATAGCACTCACAGACTCAGTTAAATATCTTGGCATTATGGTGGACTCATTCTTGAAATGGGATGTCCATGTTCAAACAGTAGTTAATAAACTCATAATTAAATTCAAACAGCTAAAACAGTCTCTCAAGGTAAATCATCTGAAGATAATTTATCACTCCTTGGTGGAATCTATCATACAATATGGCATATTAGGATGGGGAGGATTGAGAAAAACTAAACTGAGACCTCTAGAAATTGTACAAAAACGGATCTTGAGAATCATATTCGACAAACCACCCAGATACTCTTCTGATCTCTTATTCAATGAAACTCAAATGATGGACCCTCGACAGCTCTTCTGTAAATCAATTCTAGCATTCACTTATAAAAAAAACCCAACGCCTTTACTTGAACACCCATACGGGGAAAAATTGCTGCGAATGAGTTATTACCTCGCGCTCTCAAATCAATAGGCCAGCGATCCTTCACATATATTACCCCTAGGTTGAGGAACATGGTACCAGGTTGGATGAAATCAATAAATTCCTTGAATTTATTCAAAAAGAAAGTGAAGGCTTGGATTTTGTCTATGAATAGGATCAATTTGCACAATCTTATTGACTCCTCATGAGAATTATATTTATTATCAAAGATTTTGATTTCTTTATATGCTTGACTATATATATATATATATATATATCTCACATTTCAAAGAATCATTTTACACTTTTGTCTAAGCTTGCAGCCCTGAACGATTAAAAATTTTATATCAAATGTATCGAAAATATACTTAAGTAATATATGTGTATACATATATGTGTATATATTATGCGTGTAAAGTTTCATAATCTATGTATCATTAACGATGTCTTAACAACTCTATTATTTACTCCTATCACTATTGTTATAACTCTTTTATGAATTTTTATCTCAAATTTCACACATATACTCATATATACAGGTCCATCTGGTCCATAAGGTAGAAACTGCCCATAGACAAGCTCCTTGAGAGCTTTTTTGGGACATTTTCTTTTTCACCATATGACTAAGGAAGTCTGTGTAATCTAAAATTGTACTTTTGTCTGTTTTTTATTGATTTATTAATTGATTACTACCTCCTAGGCTATTCAAATATGTGTAGATTAAGTGATATTTTCTTACCCCTGATTTTATATTTATACTTCTGTGTTTTATATTTTTTACCAGTAGCAATATCTGTACTCTTATTTTAATTAACAACATACAGGCCATATACAAGCATCTGAAGCTTCTATGGTCGTTACCAAGATCAATTTAATTGATACCTATCACAAACAAGCATTTTTTGCTTCTGTGATGATTCGCTTATTCACTGAATCAATGTACCTATACTTACCTATTTTTATTGTAAATTTCTTCAAGTGAATAAAGTTATTATTATTATTATTAATTCTCATAACTATCACGTTGAAAATAATAATTGTCTAACAAAATTTACATTTATAATAATAATAATATATAATAAATTTTATTCACATCTTTTAAGTACATTTACAATTCATTAATTCAGGTTATGTCTTAAGTATATGAATAAAGGTATAACTACGAGTTACATATATATCCAAAAGGATATATATATCTGTGTGTAGGTTTCACATAGTAATAAATATAAATATAAAACGTAATACAATATAATATAAGATAGGATTTGAACATGATATTGATTAATTTTATATAACATAACATAGTGCACAAAAAATAATAACATAATTTTATCACATTACAACATATACATTATAGATATAAGATATAAAGTCACAAATCATAAAATGTAAAAATGTAAAAAATGTAAAAATGTAAAAATGTAAAAATGTTAAAATGTAAAATGTAAAATGTAAAATGTAAAATGTAAAATGTAAAATGTAAAAATGTAAAAATGTGAAAAAGTAAAAATGTTAAAATGTAAAAATGTAAAAATGTAAAAATATAAAATATAATCTAATTGGTACCCTCTGTTTTCAAGTACGCTTATATACGCTTATATACAATAAGTAAGATGGACAGTAGATATAAAATATAATAAAATAGAATAAAATAAGTAGGTGTACAGTGCCAGTCGCACATGTTGATCTAACTGAGGTTCTCACTATAATATTCCTACAGGTTGTAATATGCTTTTTTAAGAGGGTCATTTTTAGTTTATTTCCGAAATAGGTGTTCTTGTGGAGACTAGTAGACCGTCAGATAGTGACAGATATAGCGGCCTCATTTTTGCATACAAGCCTAGAATAGGGTGGGAAAGTACATCGATGTTGAGTAAAATGGAAGAAAAATTCGATTTTCCAGAACAGAAATGAAAAGAGTATGTTGCCCATTTGTTCACGCGAGCCGTATTCATCTAATTATTAATTAATAGAACCTGGCTTCTAGATACCAAAGGCTCAACTTTTTCTAATCATATGCCAAAGGGCTTGTGTGGGAAAATGATATAATTTTCTAGAATGTTTTTTTCAGCTCTTTGTTAAATAAATCATGTATAACTAATATGATGACCATATCCGACAATCAAACCTTTTGTTATTTAGTCTTAGAATCACACGGCTTTCGTGAGAATAAGGTGTCAATTTCCTCACTTTTTTCCTGCAACTTTTTTATGTTTTGAAAATTTGAAGGCATCGCTTTACACTCAAGCCATTATTTTTACCGGACTCTTGAGTTAATAAGATTTTTTTGCAATCAATTTCGGAAAATAACTGAAAAATCGAAGAGAATTTCGGTTGAAGCGACATTTTCATTTAGAAGTTCTACATTATTTCCGTGCCACATTAATGTAGTGTCATCTCGAAACATATTGCATTTTCCGGAAATGTTGACTTCACACTAAGATCATTTAAATGAATAAGAAAAACAAAAAACAATTGGACCCAATACCAAGCCTTGAGGAACACCATAATCAATATTAGAAGGATTTGGCAATTGATTTTCAAATATGTCTATTCGTTCTTTAGCTGTACATACTGGAAATGTTTCTACTCTTATCAAACTATTTTAATTTCAGGCCTAACGTATGTCGATCCAGAACAAAAACGTATTGCTGTCCAGGCTGGCAGAGGCACAATTTGTTGGGGTTGTGTATAATACGTGAGTGAAATAGGGAATGGAAAAGAATCAAGTTTAATTGGATGATTACTGTTTCAGCGGTTTGCTCAAGACAATGTGGTCCTGGCCAGTGCGTATCTCCAAATATGTGTTTATGCGAAGGAGGACAAAGAGCATCGAGCTGTTCACAAAATTTCAAACAGATACAAGGGCAAGGTAAGCTTTCGTTTGAAATGAATACAAACACATATAGAATCACTTATAATCACCCCAGCGCGTACCTACATCACTTCCAGTCATTTTGGGGTCAGGACTTTCTTAAAAAATATGCGACCAAGAGAAAATTGCGGATTGTAACATTTAGCATAACATTCTTTGTTTCAACAAGGTAGTGAAACAACTGTGTATCCAGAATTGAATTTTGTGCGCAGAACTTCTAGAAAGACTAGTGGCGACATCAATCATCTAGCAACAAAATTATGATGATTGTTTATATAGAAGTAGATAGTTAACAAAACTTATGGTATTTATTTTGAATTCAAATGGACGCGACATGTAGATGGCGACAGTGATCTCGCATCCAAATCATGTCGTAACTTGATTGAAACAATGGGACAGCATTAAAATCACGGTTTTTTGAAGAAACCTGCATTAAAATGACGTCAAATATCCATGTTAGTAACTAATTACGCTAGATGACACCCGCGTTTGGGTCCATTACCATTTAGAGGCATTGACTATCGTTTACTTCTATTTAAACACTGCCTATTTCTTGGCCCTTACGCGAAAGAAGTTATGGACACATCTGAATCTAAAATTGCAGATTTTCAACGCCTTCATCTCAATTAAAACGAATATTTGTATTGATGTTTGTTCTATTATGACTTATTCTGTAAATTATAAAGCTAATAATAATAATTGTTTTTATTGATAAGTCCATACATAGGTACCCAGTACATAATTCTCATCAAAAGACAGGATTAATTTTTAATCTATGTTCAAGACATTAACAAAACTTGTTGCTGTTTGACAATTGTTTTATTTTCTAGGTTTTGATGGAAAGTCGTGTAGAGCAATATGCATGAATGGTGGAACTTGCTTGGAAGGCAAATGTGTTTGTCCAGAAGGATATTCCGGAGAGTTTTGCACAGAACGTAAATACATATACATTTGACTCCACATATTATGGAGTTATTGAAATTTTGTTTAATTTTATTCATTCATTTTCATTGTGGGGCACGAGGATATATTGAAAAATTCTTAGCCTAATATAGAACCAAACAAAATTTCAATGTCAAAATATTTTATTACTCAACACATTCTCCTCTTAATTTGATGCATTTATTACAGCGAACCTGCAACGTCTCTAGACCTTTAAAAAAAAATGTTTCTTCTTGCTTTGCAAACCAGACCTCCACAGCTTTTATTACCTCCTCGTTGAAAGAAAATTTACGACCTTTTAAACTTTTTTTCAGTTGAGGAAAGAGATGATAGTCAGACGGAGCCAAATCTGGTGAATAAGGGGGGTGTTCTAGTAATTCAAATCCTAAATCACGAATTTTTTGTATGACAACATGAGATTTGGGTGCAGGGGCGTTGTCCTGCAAAAACAAAACACCTTTGGATAGCTTTCCGCGTCTTTTCTCTTTAATTTTTCCCGTAGAGTGGTCAGTAATGTCGAATAGTAATCTCCAGTTATTGTTCTACCCTTATCCAAAAAATCAATCTTGATTACTCCGTGGCAATCCCAAAAAACTGAAGCAAGAACTTTTCCAGCAGATTTTTGGACACGAAACTTCTTAGGTCTTGGCGAACCGAAGTGTCACCATTCCATCGATTGCTGCTTTGTTTCTGGATCGTAGAAATGTACTCAAGTCTCATCCATAGTAACAATTCGGTTTAAGAAGTCTACATCGTTTTAAAATCGAGCACAGATCGAACACGATGCTACTACCCTTGCACGCTTTTGGTCAACATTCAAACATTTGGGGATCCATTTTGCAGCAATTTTTCTCATGTCCAAATTGACGTGAACTATATGATGAACGCGTTCGTATGAAATATTCAGTGCTTCAGATATCCGTTTTAGCCCAATTCGACGGTCTGTTAAAATCATGTCATGAACTGCATCGATATTTTCGGGGACTGACACAGAAACTGGCCTTCCCGATTGGTCATCATCCTCAATGGAAAATTTACCTCTTTTGAAGCTTGCCGGCCAATTTTTCACGGTCGCATATACGAAGGACATTGATCACCAAGGGTATTAGGCATATCTTCGTAAATATGCTTACCTCTTAACCCTTTTAAATACAGGTACTTGATGATGGCTCGATACTCCAATTTTTCGATTTTCACAATTTCGGTGGACATATTTTTTCTTTTAATTTAGTGCGTAACTCTGGTTTACTTTTTTGATGTCAAACTTTACACTGACACTTCTAATAAGTTATTGTTCATTGCTATGGTAACGCAATATTTTGTTTATGCAGGGAACTGGTCTAGGCTAACTAGATGTCAATACATCCTCGTATTTTCCACATCGTCATTCACAGGTGTTCGCATACTAGTTCCAAATTTTTAATTTTTTTCATAACGTAGGATTTAACCATACCATACCACTAGAAACTAGAAGGTCTGCTTTGTGTTATATTTTTATTTAAGAACCAAAGGACTCCGCAAGAAAACATCTATGGAAAATTCGCTCTTGGTCAAATTTGATGAAATTATATTATGTTACAGAGGGATGGGTCGTTAGAAAAATGTGTGAGTTTGAATTATTTTGTATTCGTCGTTTCTGCGATATAAGCGGTCATAGTTCGTAAAAACGTTGTATTTTGGTATGATTGACAAAGAAAAAAACTGTTTTGTTGTCGATTTAATGCAAATTCAGGATCAAAATGTATTTATTGGAACTCTTTAACACGTCCAATTATAATCTTTTTGATGATAGTACAGCAGGGTGTATCCGGCATAGTAAAAAACAAATATTTTTCGGCACTTTTTTTCTAGCACCATTCCAGAACCAAGACTTTTATATTGGAAAGACATCATAGTTTCAGCCTATTGATCCTGAATTTCGACTAACAAAACAGTTTTTTTTCTTTTTCAATCATACGACGTTTTTACAAACTTTAACCGCTTATATCTCAGAAACGACATGATCAAAATCATTCAAACTCACACATGTTTCTAACGATCCATTACACTACAACGTTATAAAATTTCAGCCAATTTGAACGAGGACCAATTTCCCAAATGTTTTCGTACGGAGTCTTTTTATTATAGTTTTACGTGTTTGATACTTCTCGACCACTAAACAAGGGAATTTATTTTTGATTCCTTTCCCAGTTGTCTTGAGGACTTGTGCAATGGAGTAAATATTTCGAAAACCAGATTAACTTTTCAATTTACCAATCCTTTCAGCTATATGTGTCGAATCCTGTAAGAATGGAGGACGCTGTATTGGCCCAGACAGATGTGCGTGCTTCTATGGCTTTTCTGGCAATCACTGTGAAATAGGTAAAACGAACACTGTCTTTTAAATTTTGTTATTATCTCCTCAAATGTTAATTTAGATTACAGGACCGGCCCCTGTTATACTGGATATCGAGGAAACCTCTGTGTCAATCAGTTGGAAGGTGTTGTGTGTACAAAAACACTATGTTGTGCCACTGTCGGTAAAGCTTGGGGACATCCATGTCAACATTGTCCGTCACGATTGGAATGTGATACCGGCTACTTGAAAAATCTCAAAACTGGAGAATGTGTAGGTAAGAAATTCTGACGATGAACTTGAAAAGTTCTTTGTTGTTCTCATGTGTAAGATTTTAATTATTTGCCATCTTTTTGGATTGGCAATTTTTCACAAAGTCTTGTTTTCAAACTAGATAGATGAAAACTGATGTCTGTACTTGAAGGTCAATTTTTATGAGAATAAAATTTGACATTTTCTAACAATTTTTTACAAACAACAATTCCTAAATTCAATAATTTTGGGCATCCCAAAAATATTAACTGAAGTAGCCTTTATGGCACAGTTTACAAGTAATTATTTAGAACTCTGACGTATTTCTGTCGCCTTATGACAAAATATTCGCATAAGAATTCTATCAAAAATGGAGTTTTTACTGATAAAAAAAAAAATTCCATTATTTTAGGTTTTTGTTTTCATTTCTGTGATATATGTTACATGTTACATAGCTTAGAGGGTCGGCATTCCCCACTTTTATCTTTATTATTCAAAAAATAGTGGTGCCTGATTGGTCTATTTCTTGATGAGGGAAATAATCCATTATATTTTATAAAATTGTATTCATCAATTGATTGATTCCTTATTTCTTCCAAAATAGATATCAACGAATGTGAGGCAATACCTCATCTGTGCTCTGGCGGGACCTGCGTAAATTCAGTTGGCTCATTCACTTGCGATTGCCCCCAAGGACAAACGAGAGATCCTGCCACCAATCGGTGTGAAGATAGAAATGAATGCGAAGACGAAAACATTTGCCAGGATGGACGATGTGTTAACACCGACGGAGGATATATTTGTCTGTGTAATCCTGGATTCATTCAAAGCCAGGACAAAACCTACTGTATTGGTAAGTGTAACGACATTATGTCCAATTTTTAGAAAATACTTTGGAGGAAAACATGGAAATTGGATAAATTTACCAAAATTCTTTATGATTATTGTATAACACTCTGTTATTTTCTTTATTCAAGTAATATTTATTCACATTGTGTGAAAATGGTTATGGATATTATAAAAATGTACACCCATCTGATATCTGTTGTTCATGGATCTTGGTTTGTACATTCTGAAAACCCCATAAAATCGTTATATTCATTATACGATTCAAAAGTTCGTTTTGTCAATGGTCGGGGAATCAATATTTTCAGTTCAGTGCCATAAATTCGAAATGAAGTTCAAACATTCAAGACCTAATTCGAAAATCGGCCATTTTTGGTATTTAACAAATCATTGATATAAAAAATATAGGTCCTAGAACTGACCCTTGGGAACACTTTTCTAGTATTACTTTTGATCTGATCAATCTGAAGAGTTTGTTCTTTTTCAAATACATATCTTTCAAATAGTTTTGGGTGGATTCCTCTTCTGATTTCGATAAGTTTGTATGTGAAATTGTATAAAACACTATCTTTGAATCTCAAAATATTCCAATAATTTTCTTTATAAATAGTTTTTGTAACTTTTGATATTGCATTCTCTGTTCCCTTTTTTTCTCAAGAAAATCTGTCAATCTAATTTTAATGTATTTCTCCACATCTTTGGCAATGTTGTCAATTAGAGAAATATGTCGATAATATTATCACAATTTGTTTTATCTTCCCCTTTATATATTGGAGTAACAAATGATTTTTTAAAGATTTTGGGAAAATACCTGTGGATAAACAAAACGTTAAAATTGAAAGTATAAAATTGAAGTATAATTCATTCTAATTTTCAATAATTCATTATTAATTCCATTTGGGCTAGGAGCAGAATCATTTTTAAGTTAATTTTAAGTTGTTTTTTCATTTTCTTTGATAGGCGACCAAAATATATCACTTGAATTATTGGAATTTTCGATGAATAGATATTCTTTGGTATCATAATTTTTTTGGCGAATTCTGATATTTGCTAATTTCAATTAATCATCCGTAATAATTTGGTTGTTTTCAAATAAATCAACGATTCAGCAAATCTTACCAATGTCACCGTCAGCTTCTTTGATTTTATTTTGATAATAATTTTGTTTTGCGTTTTTCATGAGTATATTCAATAAATTTCTATAATCTTTATAATTTTGAACAGTTTCGTGATTTTTCAAAACTTTCTTTTCTAATTTATCTCTATGTTTGATGGATTTGATGAAACCATTTGTGATCCATGGTTTGATTTTCTTTATATATCTTGGGTGAATTGTCTATTTCGTAGCATTCCTTGATTTGGTTATTTATCCAGTACCTACATAAAATTATTGTAGACTCTGTTGGGATCAGAATCTTTCAGAAAATCATCTCAACTTTAATTTTCTTACAATTTTTTCTAATTTATCAAAATTAATTAATTTTACATCAGTATAGTTTTCTTCGTAGAATTTTATAATATTGAAAAGCAAATCCTTCTATTAAATTTTTTTTTACAGATGGTCGACAAGGAATATGTTACACAGTTCGTACCCCACAGGGTTATTGTAGTAACAACCTACTCATGCGGTTGTCCAAAAAGGACTGCTGTTGTGGTGTCAATATGGGACAGGGTTGGGCAATGTACGATAGAGACGAGTGCATGGCATGCCCAGAGTTTGGAGAAGGTTTGATCTAAATCATGATCAACAACTATTCAATTCACATAGAAATGTTTGTTTTTCAGATGAACATCGACATCTGTGTGAAGCAGTATCTCACCAAGTGCCAGGTCCTGGCAGCTTTCATCTTACTCCTGGGGTGATACCCGGTGTGGACGATCAAGTAGGCCAAATAACTGTGAATGAATGTATATTGAGACCCGACATATGCGGAAAAGGCAAATGCGTTGATACTGTCCAAGGATATGAATGCCAGTGCGATCCAGGATTTCGATTAGGAAAATCACATGTGTGTGAAGGCTAGTGCTACTTTTAATGTCATTTTTAGCCTACTAAAAGTTCGGTTATTGGATCTTTTTCCATACGTCATCGTTATTATGTATTTGAGATAACTCGAGAAATTTCATTCGAAACAAAGTCAGAAGTATTGAAATGAAAATCGAAGTGACTAATATTCCGATAAGAATGACAACGATTAAATGGTAAATTACCAATATACAGGGTATTATGTAATTATGTGGCCAAATTCGAAGAGATGATTCTTGAGTGATTCTAAGATGAAAAGTTTATATAAATATAGGTCCGGTAATGCTTCGTTTTCAAGATACAGGGTGCCAACATTTTTAAAAGAAACTGTTTCTTTCGTAAACGTCTTAATGATTCTTTGAACCGATTTCGTAGAAAATTGGCAGAGTTAGCAAGGTTAGTAAGGGGCTAATTAGATCCTAACTAGATCAAAATTATCATGTCCAGTGGCAACCCGGAAGGAATTTTGAACAATATTTCTGACAAAAAATGTGCACCACTGGTTTTTTCGTAATTTTTGTATTTTTTTCGCATTATTCTATTAAAACTACAATTTTATTATTACCACATTTATTGCATAGCTTGTTTTGTTTAAAAAATAAAATAAAAATCACTTCATTGTATGTCCCCGGGACACCATAATGAAATATTTCAACCACCAAACCGTCAAAAACTGGGGTGAAATTGTAATTTTTTTCCGTATCTATAGTGTCAGAAATTGTTATCAAAATTAATGCACACAATAAAAAAAGTGTTTTAGTAATAATGAAAAAATGTTTTTATTGTTGTCCATGGACATGCAATAAAGAGATTTTTATTTTTGATTAAACAATCAAAATCAAATTAAAGTCATGTTTTGAATTTGTTCGCTCAAATTAACAGTTTTTGATGAGACAAATAATGTTTTGAGAGTAAAGTGAGAGTGTCATGGAAGGAAAAACAATTGATCAAACAAATTTCACTCACATAACTGCCATAACTTGAAACAGTGCATACGTAATTATTTGATAGTAATTATTTGAAGTGTTTTTAAGAAATTTGAGCTATAAAATTTGTTACTGATTTCTGAAAATGGTTCGATTTACAGACTTAGAAAAGTCCGATATGCATTTTGTAAGAGAAATAAATGAAAATATTAATCACTTTCAGAGATGTTACATTGAGTGTGAGTGACTTTGATCATAAATTGATGACGTACGGGAAAAGATTGGAAAATCCAACTGTATTTTTGATTTGATTGAGCTTCTTTTGAGTTTGTGATTTATGGAGTGAATTTTTTGTTGTCACTTTTTACTATAATATGGACTTTACACATTTTTTTTTTCAAGAACTTTTATTATATTTCATTCCTTTTGTTGAAGTAAATTACAGGTGTAACAGATCTTATTTTACCGAACGAAGCACAACTCTATTTTGTTTGCAATTCCGCACAAGTTGTCAAAAGTTTTTCATGTAATTTTTTATATTATCAATAAAATACTGATTCAACTTTGATCTTTTGGAAATCCATCAGTAAATGAATAAGTCGGTTTATGAACATTCTTTATGACATTGGTCAATCAATAAATTCAGTCACTACCATTGAAATACCAAAATGTGAATAAAAAATGTTCACCTGAATCAAACTACTGATAAATAAACGGTTTGGATAATTTATTACTGAATGTACGATAAATAAGAAACTTTACTAATTGTAACAAAGATGTATGAATTTTATAGATATTGATGAATGCAGAGAAGGAAAGTGTGTCAATGGAAGATGCACAAATTTACCAGGTAGCTTTTCCTGCGTTTGCCCGCCTGGCTTCGATGTATCTCCAGATGGTTCCATGTGTACAGATCATGATGAATGTAGCGAAATAGGCATGTGTAGTAATGGAATTTGTATCAATATGGATGGCAGTTTTAAATGTCAATGTAAACCAGGTTTCAAGCTATCTTCAACTGGATTTGCTTGCATAGGTCAGTTACATATTAGTTACTCTATGAAATCTTCTAATTAACCTTTTTCTGTTCTTCATATTCACAACTGTAATTTTGTATATTCACATTTATGAATTTTATGATATGGAACAAATGATTTATGAATTGAATTCTACAATTTAATTGATTCAATGTTGATAAAAAACATTTGTTGACCATTGCACCTAAAGCATTCAAATAATGATGAATTGTACAATTATTTCTTCAATAAACAATTCCAAATAAAAATGTTCTACTAAATCTTACCTTATATCTTGAAAAATAGTTTGACTCAAGGTGCTTGAGTCCAGCTTTCACCATATCACCACATCTTCTTTTGACTTACCAGTCTTGTCAAATCTTTCAATATAAAATTCAGACTATAAAAGGAATCATTCTTTTTGAAGTGGTACACGTTTCATTTATTTCGTTTTAAAACGTTTACACTAAACATGAATGGAAATAACTCATTACTTAACATTTCAGATATTGATGAATGCTATGAAAATCCAAGAATATGTCTTAATGGAAGATGCGAGAATACACCAGGTTCATACACGTGTGCTTGTTTACCAGGATTTGTTGAGTCATCTGACAAAACATTTTGCAGTGATTTAGATGAGTGTTTATCGACAGGTAAGGATTTCAGATTGTAGTACGGGTGTAGAAACAAATATTTCATATCTGGAATATTCGTTATTTTGTTGGTAGCTTATAGTTGTCATAAAAATGTTTGCACGAATTTCTAAATGCAGTAAAATCCTCAACAAAATCGAATAGTGTATCAGAAATGTGCAAAACTCATCGAGTCAGAATATCATTGATATTTTTTTAGAAACGGCATATGAGTTCACAACTATTTTCATTCAATTTTGAAGTCCGTCGTTTTTGGATTTGTTACCTGACGACCTCTAAACTCGAAAGAAAATAGTGATAGTGAACACTTCGGCCTCAAAAGCCTTATCCATTTAATCAATACATGTGTTTATAAGGAAATGTATGATAATTGTCAAAAAAAATTTACATGAATTCTGGTCAAAAGGGTCCATTTTTCTTTTTCAGGTATGTGTGATCACGGAAAATGCGTTAACATGGAGGGATCGTTCCGATGTGTTTGCGATTCCGGCTATCGATTAGGCCCTGATGGAAGGCACTGTATTGACATCGATGAATGCATCAACAATCCCTGTCAGTTCGGTACATGTTACAATACCCCGGGAAGCTTCCGATGTGAGTGTCACGCTGGATTCAGCCTTGGTCCAGATGGTCGTTCCTGCCTCGATACTCGCAGAGATCTGTGTTACCAAGAATATCGAGACGGTCTGTGCTTCAATCCTTCAACAGCCGCAGTAACAAAATCGAGCTGCTGCTGTTGCACCATAATATCAGGAAAGCCGATGGGATGGGGTACTACTTGTCAACCGTGTCCGATGCCGGGTACAACGGACTTCGATGCTTTATGCCCGCACGGTCCTGGTTCCACTTTTGACGGAAACGATATCAACGAATGTGCTCAGAATCCGAATATTTGCGAGAATGGGGCTTGTGAGAACATGATCGGAACTTACAGATGTATATGTAATCCTGGCTTCGAAGTGGACGAGACGGGCAAAGTATGCACTGATATAAACGAGTGTGAAGTTGAGGAGCTGGTAAGTTGAATATCTTTCTGTTTATCCAAATGAATAGGTTAGGCTGTTTTCCTCTTCTACTCGGACGTTATAATGCCGCTTACAAGTACTGGGTGTATCGGACAACAATACACTCGGTACAACACCCAATACTATGCTCGGTCGTCAGTAAGATTATAGTGGTATGCCCCACTTTCTCCCAGATAACACTAATGGAAGGTCCAGGGCAGCTTCAGTGAACAAACTGTATTCCAAGGGTAAACTTTAACAATCACGTTTGGAATGCTGACAAGCGGCAGGCTTTAATTGCCGTTGCCACTTTTGGAATACCAGCTGTACCCTGTTACCGATCTATGAAAGGTTTTTGAAATATAATACCCTGAATGAAATTATATGGATTGATATTATGAAATAATTTGTTCCCAAAAACAATGAGCACTGAGTGTTAAAGAGAGTTCAATTTGACATTCGTAGGAAAGCAATCGTATCAGCTCAGGGTGATGAATTCAGTATATTATGAGACAGCCAGGATATCTGTCTTACTGACTCGCTTTACGGAGCGTTGAGGATGAATTGGATTCCCTTGTTGACGAC
Organism: Chrysolina oricalcia; assembly: GCA_944452925.2. NCBI lineage: Eukaryota > Metazoa > Arthropoda > Insecta > Coleoptera > Chrysomelidae > Chrysolina > Chrysolina oricalcia. Next base: position 66,013,751 of record OX101812.2, read on the forward strand.
CGCGCATTGAATCTATTGTACGGCGCAGTATATCAATCATAAAGGCTATACTAGAATCACTGTGCAACTATTTCAGGGAACTAGAACTTGCGACATGAGTTTTACTCTCTCCTGGCTCACCGACTATTACATTCGATTTGGAAAGACGTATCGGCCGGTCCCTTCGAAATGCGTAATTTAATTATCGCGAGCTAATGACTATAGTTATAAGCGAAATCTATCCCTTCTAGCCGTAAATCCGTTCCTTCGGCGTTAGATAGCGCTGTACGTCTTTGGTAGAAATACAGGAGTGTGGATACGCGATACCTGTTGTCTGAAAGATAAAAATTAGATAACCCTCCTCCCAAAAATAGGCTCGTTTTGAGTTCATCTAGTTTCGATAATTAAGCAGGAAGGCCCTACTTTTCGGATGCGTAGGAACTTTAACAAACGGTTTCTTGTGCCTGAATTTAAACGAGACAATCTCAAATGAGAAATGGAAACAAAATTATGCAATATTTCACTCGGCAAAATAAGTAACTCACGGATCAATCACAAATTCGAATAATTGAATCAAAAAGTTCCTTTCAAAAAGGCGTTTCCTTATTAATGATAAGCCGGTGGCCTTCGTAGCAACATTGTATAAAAACTGCGATGGCTCTCGCAGAAAACTATTAGAAAATTACAAAAAGTCAGTTCTGACTTTTTAAGGTACCAAAAACCTTCGAGTGGAAAACTAAAGTCGGAAATCTACTTGAAATTAAATATTTTCAGCGCGATAAGTCAAAAAAGGGACAACGTGGTAAAGTATAGAATGATATAAATTGGTATTGCAGAGAAAGGTCTCGAAGTGAATTTGTAAATAAACCGAAAATGATTAGTGAGGTTATACTATCAGAACTGGCTTTCCCGTGATCAACCAATTCTGAGAGATTACAGGGTAGCCAAACGAATCATTGTCTGCAGAAAGCCTTACTTAAAGTTATAGTTTCATAAGCCAAATCGAGTAGAGAAATATGCTTCGTTACAGTACTCAAATTTCTTTCAAGCACAGAAAAACCCAAAAATTTGTTGCTAATTACAATTTTACATGAAGCTAACCTGTGTGAAACGGATCTAAAGGGTATACAATTTTTGTGAAAAAAAATATTTTTTGACTTTTGATTTTTGCAATAAATTTTCATATTATTTAAAATGCTTTAATCTGGAATGAGAGAATCAGGGAAATGAAAAAGAATAGATGGTTTTATTGAGAATTTAAAAACCTTGCAAACAAGGTACAATTCAACCGCCCTGTACATCACAAAATTTTGAAGGGGTTGGTTGATCTGCAGAGCAAGAGGTTAATAGGGGGTAAAAATCGACCAGTTCGAGAATTAAAAAAAAAATATTTATGTTATAGTATGCATTTTATTCCATCATAGGTTTCCACACTGTATACATTCATTACTATTGATGATGCAAATTTGTTATAATGAGACATTGAGAAAGCTGAATGCATAGTGAATCTAAAACTATGACCTATAACCAAACAGAAATAACCTGCGGCTATTTTTAGTCCACCCCCTGTCAACTTTTGAACCATTTGACGTAATAACATGGATCACAAACCATTTTGGATGATATCACAGATACTACTTCTTGAAATTACCATTCTTGTCCCATGTTTGTACGCCGAACCGTTCAAAACTAAACAAGGGGGAAAGCCGCACTGTATAGTTTTTTTACCATTCTCCTGATGATTTCAAGATATTTCCATTTTGAATTGTTAGATCAATTGTACAGGTCTGCAGTGGTGGTCAGTGCCGAAACACTCCTGGGAGCTTTCAGTGCATCTGCCCAACTGGAACTCAACTGAACCCACGCAACTTTGTTTGTGAAGATATCAACGAGTGCAGGGAACTTGGCCCAGAGGCATGCTTTAATGGAGAATGTGTGAATACCCAAGGCTCGTACAAGTGCGAGTGTGATCCTGGATCTATACTGGATAATACTGGTCGAATATGTATAGGTAAGGAATATTTCCATAACCGATATACCAAGCGACCCGAAACCATATATCTATTAACTACGAATATGGATAATAAGGATAGCCTATGTGATGCCAAAAAAAATGAGCATCGACTTCGAATTGGACTCTGTTAAATTAATGCGCTTGCGCCAGAAATTACTATTCAAAGACACGATTTTGTTTTTATCTCTTTCTAGCGTGCATGATTCGGCAGCAACAATTATCGAACAGATGAGAAGCATATATTTCCAACATAACCTCATAATATGGATAAGTTTACAGAGAGCAAGTGTAGATTGTGCAAATTATAAAAGGACGGCACTATATATGGGTTTAATTCCTGAGAAAATGACACATTTTATAAATTTCTACATTTCTAGATTCATGCCTGAAAGAATTTAAGATCGCCGCGTTTTACTTGGAGTTCGTGTTCAGGAGGCAAAAAATACATCACTACCAGCAAACTATTTTTCTCGGCAGTTATGAGGCCGATGTGGAACGAGATTTAGCTTTTCAAACAGCTGTCTGTCACATACCCAATCCATATTTCTTCAAGTTTAGTGAGTTTTTATCCGCTTTTGGCAGACAATTGATTGATGAAACTCTAGTAGCAGGTAACAGACATTGTGTTACAAATGGATCAATGAATCGTTTTTTTAATGACACGAAGTTTAATTGACAGTCTTGCATAATTCTCATTCTTCATTTCTCCACATTATAAAAATGTTGGCACATTTTTTTCAATATGGGACGGTTGAAAATGTCAAAAGAAGCATAACCTTAAAAATGTATGACATTTCTCGTGATTCAGAATTCGGCCTTCGAGGCATGCGCAATAGTTTCCCAGCCCCCGTTTGAGAAAAGGTCTTATGGCGTGTTATCGATATTTGTAGTTAATAGATATATGCCCGAAACCAATTTACCCCCTGTATCTTCGTTGTCATTTTCTATGTATATTTCAAATTTGTTACATCGATTTGATGTCATGAATGTACAATTTAGCAAGTATCACACTAAATGTGATACTTCCGGTTTGACCAGAAGCACATCCAATTTTTTCATTTCAAATAGAAGGTATATATTTTTTATTGAAAATTACGATTCGGTCCAAAATAGATATCACAAAAAGAGAATATGTTCCTTCCTTCCTTCCTTCAAATAAAGAAAAATATATTTCATTTACGCAGTGTGATGCTGAAACTCAAATTCAATTGGATGAATTAGCATTTACAGCAAATCGACATAACTTGAAAATAAAGAAAGAGAAGTTGATTATTTAGATGACGAGAAATTCAGCTTTCTCATCAAGAAAGGCGTATTTCTATATGGTTATTTAGATAGTATACAGACATTGAACGAGACCGAGTTATCACGAGAAGAATTCTATAATAAATTGAATGATGAACACATCACTGATGAGAAATATGCTCATGCTCTAAAAATTCGGGAGGTACCCAAAATTGTTAATTTGGGGGCGTATTCTGACCTATATCTTAAAACGGACATTTTAGAAATTGCTGATGTGTTTGAAAATTTTCGTCAAAAAGCATTGCAACTTACAAATTGGATCCAGCATGGTACTACACTATGCCTGGATATACGCGGGATGTCATGTTAAAGTACACAAAATGTAAATTACAGAATTCCTCTCGAACATTTCAATGAAAGAGTGCTATGGAAAATGAAACACTAGCATGTGAGTAACAATGATTCGATATCAAAGTTTTGACACAATTATTGGTATGCAGACTGACTATTTTCCAAATTTCAGTTTTTCTTTATTTTTTATCATCAATAAAATAAAAGAAATGAGCTTCTTCTGAATGCTGACATGGGAAGTTTGGAATTTTTAAAGTTGGTTAGAAACTCCAAATAAAAAAACTACAAACCACGAGAACAAATTGAAATTTTTGACTTCTACGAGTATTTATTTTTTGTAGAGATCATCTCCATGCTATAACTACCTACATTTGTATTACACCTTTCAACTTCATCTCAATTGGCCATGTTATGTTATTGAATTCCTTCTGTAGGTCTGGATTTACTATTGAACGTACAAAATATTTTTTTAACACCTTTGAAATATTTCAGATAATCGCAAAGGTTCATGTTGGACAACCTTGAACAGAGGTCGATGTGAAAATGACTTACCCCAACTTAGTAGAAGATCGGAATGTTGTTGTTCAGTTGGAGTTGCCTGGGGATCTCCATGTGAACGTTGTAATAGAAACGAATGTGACTGCCCGAAGGGATATGCAAAGACTGACGGAAAAACTTGTGCAGATATAAATGAATGTGATTTGAACCCCGACATTTGCAGAGGAGGAGGCACTTGCGTCAATACTGATGGCAGTTTCACTTGTTCATGTCCCCCAGGCCTCACACTTGATGAAACTAGTAAGTAAATTAACACTAATCTACCTCAATATTCCATTATTCATCACCACTTTTGAGAATCAATGAATTTCCTCTTGATATTCATAGTCTTGGGAGCTGAAAGAAATTAATGTTTCTTCTGAGTATATACTGATGGTTGAAGGAAAATGATTTTCAATCAATGAATTATAACACATTTAAACAATCAGTCAATTTAAAAGAATTATGTACAACCATACTAAAGTGCTGAATACAACCAAGAAGATTATTTTAATATTTTGTTGATTATTATACAGGCCGTTTTTTTAGCTGATCCCACTATTGCTATCTCGGGAACGGAGAGACCTACAAGGTCGGTTTTATTGGAGAAGAGTTTTCTATTTTGGGGAGCAATAATAATCTCTTTTCAGATCTTATATATCGATGGTTGTTTTTGAGATATTCGCCATAAACTCAATATATTGAAGCATAATTTGACTTTAAATTAGAAACTTTGACTCATCCAAGTGTTTTTTTTTAATATGGTCTAGCGTTTGCGAATTGTTCTGACTCTCATGATCAGCTATTTCAACCATACAGAAGATTATAAATTTAATAATATTTTCGAAAATATATTCTAGGAACGAAATGTTTGGACATCCGCCAAGAACAATGTTACACCCGATACAAGCATGGTAAATGCGTGAATCCAGTTGACGGACTTTTTCACAGAAGTCTGTGTTGCTGCTCTCTGATTGGAAAAGCTTGGGGAGATAGATGTGAACCTTGTCCAAGGGCTGGGACAGCTGCGTTTGTTGAATTGTGTCCGAAGGGTTTGGGATACCTGGATAAAAAGGATATAAACGAATGCACTGATTTTCCAGGAATGTGTCAGAATGGCAGATGCAGAAACACAATTGGTGGATACAGTTGTAAATGTAATAAAGGGTATGATTACGATGACAGCAAGATAAGGTGTATAGGTATGTTTCACTTATTTATTTAATTTAAACTAATGGTTACAAACAGACACTATCTAATTACATGTGGGAGTGTGAAAAAGATATAACTAAGAAAAAAATATTGTAATATGAAAAAATATGGAAAAAATGGGAACTTCACAGCATAATATATTAATACTTATAGTGCGAATTGGAAAAATCACAGTTGATTAATTATTATTATTCTTTTTGGACAATTTCACTTTTGAAATTTTCTAAATAGAAAGACCTGCAACAATTATATCAGTCATACAGATATCTAGGAATGTTATTTTCACACAGTTAAGTGCAATAATATATACTCTGTATATTGTGTATCGAATGAATTTATATTCTTTGGGACCTTTCAAAAAGTGGAAACTACCCAAACACCAAACCATCTTCAGGAGCTAAAGCTAAAGTACTCATTCTACCTAATTCATATTTATACCACTTATCTGAATGGTTATAGTGAATATATCGTCATTTTATACGAACCTTGAGTTACTCGAGGTTTCGGAGAAATTTTCAGAACCCTCAATGAAGTGATATACACAACTTTGTATAAACTATAACAAATCTTGGGCACTTCAGAAATAAGACAGGAAAAAGAAAGGTCCTGGATTAGCTGTAAGGACTGCGAGAATAATTTGGACAAACTAGAAAGGATATGAAAGAGCACATTGTTCATATTATCCGCTCTTCAAGACTAGACGATACACGTTTAAAATTCATGTCAATAGACTTTACAATGCATTTGAGAGTCTGATGTAAAAATATTATGAACGCTGATAAGTGCCCTATTCCATGCAGCCCATTGCTCAAGTTCGTAGTACAATGAAGGTTTCTCCTCTCCGTAATAAAATCATTAGTTACTAATTTCCATAATCAATTTTAGTTATCAAATCCAAAACATAATAGGTACATTTTGAATCAAGTTTGAAGCAATTGTGCACGAGCGCAAGCGAGTGCCGCAATTCAAACGATAGAGAAATTGCATTTTTGCATGTGTTACACACTATTTTTACTACGGCACCCTTTCTGCTGATTATTAATCTTATTAAGTTATTCATAAACAAATATTTCTTAAAATAATAAATTACATATTTTTAAGTTTAGTTAATACTAAAGATTAATAGGAATTGTTGAGAAACAAATTCAAAAAAATCACTCAAAAGTCAATTCATGACATTATTAAAATATGTATTTGTAGTTATAATTTACCCATTAAATACATTTTTAAACTTGATTATCAAGAACCAACTGTGAACTTATATAAACCAAGAAAGCTACTGAATATACATTCCCTATACAAATTGAAAATATGCACATTCATTCATCTAGTTGAGGAATAACATAAAATATTCCACTTCAATATTCAGAATGAATAATGTTCAAGACAATCATTTGACCAGACAAGCCCAAAATTAAACAAGCATTCAAAATATTTAAAAACTTATGGTAAATTGCGATTGAAAATGATCAAAAGAATCACTTACTCCATTGAATCCATTTCATTTATGATTTCATGATTTTATTATCAATTGTTGATGTTTTATTTACTTTCATGTTACTTGTATTATGTGGATTTTTCCTTCTCATAAACTGTGTGTTTCTTTAGAAATAAAATTATACAGTCAGTTTTACATGTATTGTGCACTTTAGAACGAAATTAATAATACTAATTATTTTGCAGACATTGACGAATGTAATCTTACCACTGACAATGTTTGCGGAAATGGTGTTTGCAAAAATATACCAGGAGATTTTATTTGTGAATGCAATGAGGGATACAGAACAATGGCTCCAATGCAAATTTGCATGGGTAAGTTTTTCATATAATCTAACATATATTATTAGGATATTCCTACTTCATCAACGTTCATTCATCGTCTCTTGTCTAAAATACGAGGGCTGTTTGGTAACTCCGTGACTATTTGAATAAAGAAAAAAAAAATTGGCAAATAAGCGTTTTATTTTTCAACATAATCTCCTTTTAGATCAATACATTTAGTCCAGCGTTTTTCCAGTTTTTTTATTCCTTCCAAATAATAGGTTTTCTCAAGGCCCTCAAAATAGGCGTTTGTTTCGGTTATAACCTCTTCATTCGACCCAAATCTCTTACCACCCAGCCATTTCTTCAGGTTTGCGAAAAGAAAATAGTCGCAAGGGGCTAAATCTGGAGAATATGCTGGATGGGGTAGTAGTTCGTAGCCCAATTTATGAATTTTTGCCATAGTGACTACACACGTGTGCACTCGTGCAATGTCTTGATGAAGCAGCACTTTTTTTTTCGCTAAATGTGGTCGTTTTTGCCTCAAATCAATATCGAATCTGTCTAAAAGCTCTGAATAATATTCGCCGTTGATCGTTTTCCCTTCTCTAAGTAATCTATATGAATGACACCGCGTGCATCCCAAAAAACTGTGGCCATAACCTTGTTGGCTGACAGACGCACCTTAGCCTTCTTTGGTGCACGTTCACCAGTTGACACCCACTGTTTTGATTGTTCCTTGGTCTCTGGGGTATTGTGATGGATCCATGTTTCGTCTACGGTTATATAACGGCGTAAAAACTCGCCCGGATTGCGATTGAACTTTGCCAAACACTCCTTTGAAGTGGTCACACGGTTGCGCTTGTGGTCGAGTGAGAGCAATCGCGGCACCCATCTCGCGGATAGCTTCTTCATGTCCAAATATTCATGTAAAATGTGATGTACTCGCTCAGTTGAGATGCCTACAGCCTCAGCTACCTCACGTACTTTTATTCTCCGATCGTCCAATATCATTCCATGGATTTTATCGACGATTTCTGGCGTGATGACCTCTTTTGGGCGACCTGAACGTACGGCGTCACTTGTGCTGGTACGACCACAACGGAACTCAGTAAACCACTTCTTAACCATTGAAATTGATGGTGCAGAGTTCCCATAGTATTTATCAAGTCTTTCCTTGGTTTCAGTTATGGTTTTTTTACGCAAAAAATAATGCTTAATCAACACACGAAATTCACTTTTTTCCATTTTTGTTAAAATTCACGAGGTTGTCTGCTTCTAATTGCTGTCAAACACAAACCAAATGTCGCAGCTTGCTCAAAATTTGACAGTAGTCTATTGAAAGATGGTGGTTGACAGCAGCAGTGTTGCATTTAAAGTTACTGCGCGGGAAATTTAAAAAGTCACGGACTTACCAAACAAGCCTCGTACATCGCTAATTTTCACTATTTGACGTTTTTCAGATATTGACGAGTGTGAGGAAATACCAGGGCTATGTAGAGGTGGTAGGTGTTTGAACACTGAAGGCTCCTACAAGTGTGAATGTCCAATTGGCCATGAACTATCATCTGATAAGGACACCTGCAAGGATATTGATGAATGCTCACGATCAAGTGGTATTTGTTCTAATGGAGTTTGCGAAAATATGATGGGAACGTATCAGTGTATATGCAATGAAGGATATCAACAAACTGGACAAAAATCTCATTGTGAAGGTATGCCTTTCTTTCAGATAATATTTTTCATTACAAACACATTTATACATACTCTATGAAACTTTTCTGCTTGATCCCAGTTAGTTATGCAATGTGTTCTGTTGGATGTCCTTTCTGGGTTCAGAACCTACAAAATATCAAATCAAGAAAAAAGCTTTCTTAGTTCAGAATTATGTCGAGTGATTTGTGGAAATCTTGTCGTGCATATGTTGATCAAGTAACGGCCAAATCAAAACAAAATTTGATGTATTTATTTTCAATACATTCACACTTCAACACTGATCACAAATTTCATCAATAATCCGGATGATATCCTAATTATTTGAAACTAATACAATATTTTTTTTATTGTAGATATCGACGAATGTGATGACGAACCTTGCGACGACATTTGTGTAAATACGCCAGGAAGTTTTTCTTGTTCTTGTGGGTATGCTTTTGGTTTTGTTTGAAACATTCACAGAATCATTCACAATTACGTTACAGTTCTGGATACACGCTCAATTTGGATGGAAAGTCTTGTGCAGATATTGACGAATGTAAAGAGAATCCAAGAATATGCAATGGTGGAAAATGCACCAACACCATCGGTAGCTACATTTGTCATTGCACTGAAGGTCTTCTAGCAGGCACTAGTGGTACCTCCTGTCTTGGTAAGATATATTTCTCGTCCTTATTCATATACAGGGTGGCCCATTAATGTGAGGAAGTACTGTATCTCGCCTATCATGAGGAGTATGAAATAGTACGAGTATATTACATTACTAGTGCGGAAAGTGACATTTTTCACACGAGTGGAACATATTGTGGCACGAGGCGTAAGCCGAGTGCGGCAATCACACGAGTGTGAAAAATCACTTTCGCGCGAGTAATGTACACTATTTTTCCTACGACCACATAATAATTTTACCAAATAATGTATAAAAATATTATAATTAAAGACGACATAGTTTATTTCAAAAAGTAACAATAACTATTATTAGGAACAAGAACGTTTCACACAAATTTTTCAAAGCCTGCTTCTTATATACTTATATACAATAAATAGCTAACAAGATGATACATTTGAGACATGCAGCACCAAGAGTGAGTTTAAATAATAATATGGATTGAAAGTTACATTTCTGAAACAGGATATTTTATACAGAGGCGTTAACACGACAAACTTCAAATATCAAAAACTTGTTTTTTTTTTTATGAAACACCCGTACGTTATGTCACCATTCTATAGAACTATTTCATCCCTGCAAATTCAGAAAATTTGATAAAGTCTCTAAAACTAACACTTTTTGGGAAATTTACAATTCAGTTTTCAATTTGTCAAAAATTGTCTTTCTATTTACGTAGGCTAGGATATTGATACTTGGTTACTGTTACTGTAATTCAACATAATTGTACTGTCAAACATTAAACGGGAAACCTGTTGATTAAAGTCTAGAAAAGATGTATTAAAAATGTATAACAACTGTTCAAAGTGACCACCGGCAACTTCCAAACAATGGTTTTCAAATTCTTTAGTAACTCGCCTCAACATATTGACTGCAATATTTTGAAATTCGTCCTCAATTCTATTTTTCGTATCTTTTTTTGTAGATGGGGGTGTTCTATTAACTTGATCTTCAACGTAGCCCCATATAAAAAAAACATTGTTGTCAAATCTGGTGAGCGAGGAGGATACTCTACCTATCCATCCTCTGGGATATTCAGTATCTAAACAATTATTAACAGGAACAGTGTGGCAACCGAGCCCGCGTTAGCTGCCGAGTGGTAGGAGAGTCCGGGAGATGAGGGGGATTCATCTAATGAACGGGCTACGTGATAATACGCTTTCCCTCACCTCCCGCTTACTGCTTCCACTCGACCGCTTCCACCAGCTTGGCCGTTTTCAGTCATGTTTGCATGAATTTTTCACCCATTTTACACCATTGTAGCGAAAAATGAGAATATACGTTTTGTAGTACTATACTTCTACTTTCATAATTTGTTTGAGAAATCGAAATCGGGCTATCACTAGAGCACACATAAAGTGCACATGATTCAATACTTTCGTGAAGAGGGCCAACCCTATTTCTTGAAAAGTGGAGGAGTAATGAATTTTTTTAAAAATCATGAAACTTTCCGGTTTTTCCAATTTTCCTCCATTTTTAATGATCCGATCGGGTCGTAAAACATTCCATATTGTTCGTAATTCAATTATCTACAATTATTTCTATTGAAGCAACCAGATTGCTCTATTACTTTTCATTCTATAAGCAGAACAATTTAAAAAACACGTTTTTTGTTATTTATTTATTTATATATTTATAACAAATTAATAAATGACAGTTGCTAGTCGAAAACATAACACGGACTATCTTCCATGTTATGACACAGTCGGTTTTCTACTAGTATTTTTGTTAGGAAAAAATGCTCTATATTGATTGACCTAACTGTGATTGAGTAAGCGTTTTCTATGGAGCATAATCTATAAAAAACTGTTAGTTCTTGAATTTTGTAAATGTCAAAGTTATAAACACGCAGTTTTATTCTAAATGAGAATTAAATTGCAAATATCAAAAAAATCTGTCAATTTAGCAAAATTTGTAGGAATGAAGTAATTCTACAAAATGGTAGAATCACATACCGGGTGTTTCTTTTAAAAAATCCAAGTTTTTGATATTTGAAGTGTGTCAATTTTATGCCTCTGTATAAAATCTCCTGTTTGAGAATTACAACCTTCAGTCCATACTAATATTTCAACTCACTCTTGGTGTTGCATGTCTCATACAGTTTTGCTCAATTTCCATTCGTAAAGTTTTTATGGTGGCATTTCATTCTTTCAGCAACAACTTGACAACGCCGCAAAATTTCCGAAAAAGGGAAAAACCTCCGTATGTAAAACGTTTTGCTCAGTTCAATGTTGAGAAAATTTACAGTGTGGTCTTTTTAAAAAATTGATGCTTTTTGTTGTCCCGCTTTGAAGAAACACTCTGTATATTTCGAAATATTTTTAAAATAAGCTAAAAAGTAAACCAAATAACTTTTACCCGGAACATTTTTTTCATACTCCTTATGATAGACAAGAAACTGTACTTCCTTACCCTAATGGGACACCCTGTATACATGCAGTTTATTGAATTTGAGATTTTTAAAATGTTGAATTTGCAGATATTGACGAATGTAAACAAAATCCAGACATCTGCGGGGCAGGTGAGTGTGTGAATACCCTTGGATCTTTCCATTGTAGATGCGAAGAAGGTTATTCTGTCAAGCCTGACGGTGGTCCCCAATGTACAGATGAAGATGAATGTTACCTAGGGACATACGACTGTGATGAAAATGCTGACTGCATAAACAATCCAGTGAGTTTTTTTTGTTCATTTTAATATTTTTAGAAAGAGTTGTAAGAAAAACTAGAAGGAATGAGTGCATTCAATTATCCTAGCTATTCAAGATGATGGTGCAGTTATCAATATTATTATCAATAATAACATATTTTATTTTCACAACAGTAATTTCCTTTTGGAGAAGACGTATTTTTGTTTAAATAAAGACGTAAAATCAAGCATGTCAAGAATAGTTTTTGGATTGAGTTAAAAATTGATAAGAATGGGCGGTACTAAATTTTAAAACTATAAACTTCAAGATTTTTTATTCATATTGTTTTCACGTACTGCAAATTTCAGTTTGTGCTCAATAAGTCGTCGCAATGGCCCTCTGACGATCTTTTGTGACACCAAAAATCATCGCTGATGACTTAGATGAATTATTGTTAAGATATTTCCAATAAATTCCTAATGGGTTTATTGCAACCGCTTTCCTGATCTACCAAGTTTTGTACTACTCTATTATAATGAAGTTAGTGTCATCAGTGTATGTTTGAATCAGGTAATTGTCAAAAAATTTTGGAAGAAATGAAATCGGGGTAGACGAAAACATCCACGAAAATTACCTTTCGAAAATTCCATAGACGAAAACAAACACGATAGATCGAGGAATCTTAAAACATATAGTCAAAAACAGCCACGGTCAGCCTTCGTGAGTGTAATAACTCGTCACAAAATCTATGTGTTTAATTTCCTCGCGCCAAAATGTCTACGTAAGATCATGTTGTCATAGTTACAACATAGTTACAACATACTCCTGGCAAAATTTGTGTTTAATTTCCTCTTTCGCAAATGTCTACGTGAGGTTGATTTTTTCTGGTTAGAGAGGAATAAAAAATTACTCCTCAAAACATTTTTTCATTCGTCATATTTTTGGGATCCAATTGGCTGTTTCCAATAAAAGAATTTGCTAATTCTAGAATCAAATTTGATAAGAGAATGCTGAGATTGCCTCTTAACATTGAAGAAATGTGGCACAGCACTTCTGTTCCTATGCAATGATGATGTAGTTCTTTCTCTATGTATAGATTTTGTTACGGTTTGGAGGTACAACAGAAATAATAAACAATTACACAATAAATATAACCTTTTAATTGTGACTTTAACCCTATGTGTGTGGTTCTTCTCCAAGATGGGCAAAGAAATTACAGTGCAAATGATTCCAACCTGAAAATATTTCTGGGAGGGTGAACAAACTTTCACCCTTCCAGTTTTATCTCACTTCCACTGTATGTGATGGATCGTCTCCGATGGTTGAAAATATGACCGCCAAAAGGGTAAATTCAGAAGAAGAGGAGTTTTCTTTTTGCTTTTGACCTAAGACGGTTAAGATAGAAAAGGTGTTTGCTCTGTTAGTGGATTTTCCGTTGTGAATTCTCGATAATTTGGAAAGATTTGATGAGTTTGAATTTATAGGTCGCTATTGCAGCGGATCAATTTTCAAATTAAAAGGGGATTTGATTTTACTCAGCCGAGTTAACACTTGATTGAGGCTACCTATCAACGAGGTAGGTGACTCCGGCTAACGTTCAGTCGATTCCTCGACTGACTGTGCTAGGTAATATCAAGGATGTTCTTCATTTTACCACCTTACCACAGTTAGTTAGTCGCCACCCACCAGTGCGTCACTGGAAGGATATTGAATGAGAGGGGCATTCCTCCGATACGCTAGCACCATCTGTGGCCTGCACGTACTATCCCTGCCAAAAATGTCTCATAGAGACTGATAAAAAATATTTAAGAGAATTTATGAGATCCAAGTTGGATAGTGCAACCGCAAATCCGTATAGAGCCATATTTGATATTCATCAGTATTTAAAAGACATTACAGATACACATTCGTTCAATTTCTAATGTGTTCTTAGACATAACTGTTATCCGTTTCTATCAGCGATTACAGGGAGGGATGCTACATGTTTCTATGAGGTCCTGCTGTTTGAAAATGAATTAGAACGTATGAGACTTCATCGCAGTAACTTGATTAAATAAAAAAAAAATCATTGATATTCTGCGAGGTCTGCCAGATTGTTCCTGGCACGTTCCATATGAAGATTGAATAAATAATCCAATGGATTTTATAATTTTATATGCACTTATGCACATAAAGTCGCTTTCAAATTAGAAAAAATATGTAAATTAAACATTCATTTCATCATTTCTAACAGAAACGAAAAAGAGGTAGATCGGGCAGACCTGTGCAGCATAAAATGATTTATGACAAAGGACTTAGATTTAGAAAAAAAATTTGTTGTTCAGGTTGCTATCTGTCATCTGACTAATAATAAATGTCATCCTGATAATTAAAATTCAGCAATGTTCTATTTTTTGGACCTACCCAAAGCCTTTGATGCAGTTTCCTAAAATGAAATAGTTTTCTAAGTGTCGCTAACTTAACATACACACTGTATTTAAAAATTTTAATTTTGCCTCACATAACTACGTCAGTAGCCTTGATTTTCTTTAGTTTGTGGAACTAGTTTTTTCTTTTTAAAGCTCAATATTTCTTGAAAGAGGGGATCCAATATTCAACATTTTACCAAAAAATCATTTGTGGATTTTCTTGATGTTTGTAGCATTGGTTTTCTCCAGTTTGCGGTACTAAATTTGAAGACTATTAGAAATAAAATCGCATAAAATGAAAAAATAAAACTCGTGGACAAAATCACCTCAGAAATTTCCATATTATTTTGTTAAGTAATTTCAGAACCATTGACTCATCTCATCAGAATCTTTCAAAGTGGGCAATATCAAACCGACAAATAAATGTGGTGATAAATTGGAAGCTAAAAATTACAGTCCTATTTTTGGATAAATTTTGAAATATAGAATGGAATCATTTTTGTAAAAAAATCATCTGATTTCAGAAAATCAGTTCGGATTTAGAAAAAACGTTTCTATCTGTCATCTATCTGTCATCTGACTAATAAAATACTTCAACATCTTGATAATCAAAATTTCACTATGGGTATTTTTTTGGACCTAGCTTTAGCTTTTGATACGGTTGACCATAAACGACTATCAATGAGATTAGAGAATATTGGATTTCGCGGCAAAGGTTATGATCTTCTCAAAAATTATTTGGAAAATAGAACTCAATATGTTGAAATTGATGAAGCTAGAAGTAAAAAAAAAAGTTTCAATTTGGTGTGCCACAGGGGACAGTTTTGGGGCCACTGCTATTTACTATCTCTACGACCCTTTTTATATCAATACTATAGGTGAAATGCAAAATTTTACAGATGATGCAGTTATACTACACGAAGAAAAAAATTGGAAAGGATTATAGATTAGATGTACAAATAGTATTCCTATTGAGGAAGTTTATTATGAAAATTCAAGTATTTCGAGATATTCATGGATATAACAACCTTTATTCTTTCATTAATACAGTCTCAATTGAATTATAGGATTCTGGCTTGGGGAGGAGTCATGAAATCCTACCCCAGCAATCTTTTGAGGTTCTTCAGAAATAGTTTTTGAAAATCATCTATAGTAGGAGTTATTTATATCCAAGTGAAAAACAAAGAATCAAAGAAAAATGACATAAGACAATTGTTTGGATACAACATAATGATTTATATGTATAAACATATATGACACGGATATAAACTTCAATAATCATATTTATGATACAATGAATAAAAATATTGTCACGGTAGAAAAAAAGTTAAAAAAACAAGGTTTTAAAAAAATTTCGAATATTCATTGCAATTTCACTATCATTTGATTCCAAACCATATAAAAATGATCAAGTCATTATTCTCAATCAACAAACAATTAGAAAATGGATTCAAGAGTCTCGTCGAAATTCATTTCATGAAATCTTTCTCTTTAATTAACTCGGGTAGTTTAATTTTATTATCATTATGTACAATTTAAAAAAAATTCAAAACATATATGTATGTAATTTTCTCGCACGAGTTTAAAACTTTGCGGGTTTACTTAAACCGTTTTATGCACATTTATATACAAATTGATGTAATGCTTTTTTATTGAATTTTGAATGAACTGTATCATTATTGTTATTATTATTAAAAACAATTTTTTGCAGGGATCTTATCAGTGCAGATGCAATGATGGATTCACAGGAAACGGATTGAAATGTAGAGATATCAATGAATGTTTAACTAACAATGGCGGCTGTGATCCGAATGCCCAGTGCATCAACAACGACGGATCGTTCAGATGCGAATGCGACGCTGGATTCAAAGGCGATGGATATAGTTGCATCGACATCGATGAATGCTCAAATGATCCGAGTCTGTGCGAAAACGGCCAATGTCTGAACTATCCTGGCTCTTTCCGCTGCGAATGTGAAATGGGCTTCATGCATCCGAGTGAAGGATCTGATCAATCTTGCGTTGGTCAGTAAACCCACATTGGACATCTAAGCTTTACAAAAATAACATTTTATTCAAGAACATAGCCATAACTAACATATTACGATAAGGATTAAGAAATAATTACAGAAACTAACTTTTAACAACTAACAGGACTCGCCAACAACTAACTGTAACTAACCTCATTGTCATCTTGGAATTTCTTGTTACCAATTGTTTCGACTTTCAGATATCAACGAATGCGATATGTTCAGTAATTTATGCGTTTTCGGGAAATGTGAAAACACCTTCGGCTTTTTCCGTTGTGAGTGTCATGATGGATATAAACTGGATGGTTCAGGAGGAAATTGTACGGACATCGATGAATGTGAAAGCCCCCAATCTTGTCTTTATGGAGAATGTACAAACATGGATGGAAGCTTTAGATGTTTATGCCCATCTGATCATGAGCTTGTATCAGAGGGAAATGCGTGCATTGGTAAGAATTCGATATATTTCAATAAAAACAGTGAACAACCAAAATATGGAACGAGTTCATCAAAACTCAACAATTTTGTTTTTGAAATGCCTTCAATTCATTCTAAAATACACCTTTCTACATTGGATTCAGGTTTTCACCCACATGTTTTTCAGCTGATGACGTCAAGTTTTTTTAATTGGAACAGCCCCAATTTGTTTCTGCTATTTGAATGATTATTTTTCAGTTTTCGAATTGAGAACATCAGAACTTTCAGAAGTCGTTTGAAAAATTGAGAATTTACATTTGACTACAAGATGAGAAGATTAATTTAACTATGTTAGCTAAATAATGTTCTTTATTTAGATTTTACCACAAGATGAGAAAATAAATTTTACTATATCAGCTAAATAGTTCAATATTAAAATCAAGTGTTTGGAATCAAATCCACCAGCCTCCAAACGACAACTTAACTAATGATCACAATCTTCTGTTTATCGAACATAAAATTGAAATAGTCATTCTTATTTCGATACTTATGACCAAGTTGTCATTTCATAAGTCGTGATATTTTTGGTAGTAAATCTCATATACTTGTTAAACAATAAAAGTCGAGTCTAGCAGTCCACGGCGGCCGGGTTCTACTTAAACAAAAATATTAAAATGTTAAGAAATAAGATAAACTCAATTTGAATTACTTATGTGAATTTAATAATTAGCAACCTTTGATGGAGTAAGTAGCGGTTTATCGCCGGCTTGCTTAGCAAAATATACCGGTTTCGAGTCTTCTGCTTTTTTTTTGAATATATCTCAAGTTGTCATTAAAATTTAGGAAATTAATCTGGAACAAGAAAAGTCTATTCTGGCAGTCCTTTGCGGAGGGGTTAATCTTCATCCGGATTTTCCAGACTTGTATTGAATACAAAAAACGGAAAAAATACGTGGATTTATAACAAGTGCAACAGGAAGTCGAATAGCCAAGTAATTGAATATAAAGAAAACATCCAGCTAGACGAAGTTATGAAAAGAATCCTTGAAGTTCAAGAAAAATACACTATACTTAAATTGCTGTTTGAAATCTGAACAGATCTAATCCTCAATCTAGCCCGCACTAATCTGAATTCAATGATCTAAATTCCATTTTAAATTCACCAAACGAAAATATGAAGCCATTTGCAAATGTCTTGAAGAAAACTCCAATTCTAACAAAAAATCATTGAGATTGATAATCAAACCTAAAATAGAACAAAACAGTCAAAAAACAAAACGAGATGTACAAGAAATTGTTAATCCAATGACAATGTGGGAATAGAAGTAATCAGAAAAATAAAAGAGGGTGAAATAATTATTGAAACGAATTCTGAAGAATCATTATCGAACTTAAAAACTGCTGCAGTTGAGAAATTATCTACCATCAACTATAATATTGAAGAAGCCAAATTGAAGACATCACGTAATAAGTTTGAGTGAAAATCACAGTGAAATGGAAATAAACGAATATCTTAGAAAAGCTAACATGAACCTAAATGAAAACGATAAATCTTCAAGATCTTTTATTTTATGTAGAATGCTAGAGTCACATATTGGATAGGATCCCTGTAGAATACTCGAAAATAAAAATAATAAATGTCTCAGATACTGCAGATGTGGTCACACAACGACACTGTGTGAAAATCAAAATAGAGTCTGCTCATATTGCTCCTTATATGATAACAAAATATCTTTAAATAAAAAATGAACTCAATCATTTCAATTAAAAATTAACAGTAAATCAAATTAATCATAGCCCTTCAACAAGGCAAGCTAATGACTCATGTTAAAACAGATATCGTCAAAAGATCTATTTATTATAATAGTATAATTCAACAAAAATTTACCCAATTTCCTCAAACTCACAAAAAATTAAAAGATTTCAAAACTAATCTGAAGAAATATTTATTATCTATTAACGTTATATTATTATTTTATTCTTCAAATATTCCTATACAATATTCTTTTCCCCCACACAAATTATTCTGCTTTTACTGGTTATTTATCATGTATGTATAAATTAACAATGTTTTCAATATATCAGTTGATGTTCCCTAATATAAACATATTGTTTCTTGGGAATTATTATAACTCGAAGCCGGAAGTAAAAACATGAATTTGACATAAAATGTGACTTTTTTTAAAAATCAGGATTACCTGCTGCGCATTTTGACGGACAATAAGTGGTTTCTATCTTGATGGTTCCATAATTTATCAGAACAAATAGTATTATCGTCTTTGCCACCCAAGTTTTTTCACTCCCAGATGCGAATTTTGAATAACAAAGTTATCTTCATCAGAAGGAATACCAAACAGTTTAGTTTTCCTACTGATGAAGATAACTTTGGTCATCGAAATGCGCATCTAGGAGTGAAAATACGTGTGGTGTGTGGTGAAGGGGAAAATACTATTCGATTTCATTGAACGACACTACGGGCGTCCAGTATCCCACTTTCTGTTCCACAATCTAGATACGTACTGAATTTGGAAATGAGATTGGTTTAAATTGTGAAAGTTTGTACATGCCTTCACCAGCTTCATGATTTCAGATAGAAGAACTTCAAGATGTTTCTTGCACGTTGATGGTCCCGGAAGATGTTCTGCACCAACAGCAGATTACGTTTCCAAAGCTTCATGTTGTTGCTCTGTGGGCCAAGGATGGGGGCCTCGTTGTGAACTATGTCCATCACCAGATAGCCTCGAATATCAGCAGCTGTGTCCTGGGGGAATGGGATACAAACCAAATGATATTACAGTAAAAAAACTATGCTTTAAGTTGATAAACAATAACTCATTTATAATTTCTAGGTTGTGCTTGAAGACATCAATGAATGCGAGGAGCATAAGAACATATGCCAGAACGGACATTGTACCAATACATTCGGAAGCTTCATGTGTTCCTGTAATGAGGGTTTCAAATTAGACCCAACTGGATTCATGTGTATAGATATTAACGAGTGTTTGGAAAATCAAAATGCCTGCAATGTAGGGGAGTGTATAAACGAACCCGGAAAGTACTACTGTCAGTGTCCCGAGGGGTATATGCCTCTCCCAGGAAGACGTAAGTGAATACTTATTATTAGGCGTATAAAGTTTCATGCTATGCAAGTTTGCTGCAAGAGTAATCTGTAATAACTGAGCTTGCCTTTAGGTCAGTTTCATGTAAGTTTCATGTCATAAAATAAATGGAACATGTTTTATTTTTGTATCTGTAGATTTAAGTTTTTATCACAGTAGATATTTGAACAATGAGAGGCAAATAGATTTACAATATCACTGTACCCACTAAGCAAAGTAACATTCATTCAATATTTCAGTAACCTTTCATGGTAATGTGTAATGTTACATCTGAGTTTTCTGCTACCTTACTGCAAAGGTTCAGCAACTACTGAAACGGACGTTCAGCAATATTACAAATGGTATATGCCATTATCAATTATTCCAGCAAGGTTTCTGCAACATTGCATATAATATACAGGAAAATTTCAAGTGTGATATTGAAAATGACGTCTTATGACAATGTTGCAGCAACTACTGAAATGGATTGATGGAAGTAATCTTTCATAATTAGTAATTGCAGCAAGGTTACCGCAACATAGAATATAAATTAGTGGAAAATGACATATTCAATATTTTTATATAGCAGCAACTTACCATCAATCTTGTCTATTCCTTTCCATAACATAACAATAAGATTTCATAAATTACGTTCCAGTAGGTTTGGTCGCTACTGAATAATTTTTGGATTTTCACTACTTTTGCCACTAATATTGATAGAAAATGAATACAATCTTCACGGGAGACAGATCATTCAGTATATTGATGTGTCCTCTATGGAAATCAGATTCATCATTTTCTAGTTTTTAGAAACAAGCAGTGACAACCCAAAAAATCTTCTGAAATTATACCTATTAATTTGATGTCCATTTAAATCTTGGAGATCAAAAAGACAAAAATTTGATATTGAAACCTTTAATTAAAATATCACAAAAAAACAAATAAGTGCTCATATTGAAATGTCATATTTAAAATAAAAATCTGTTTGGCCTTATCAGGTACCTGAAACAAAATAATCATTGAATTGAATATGTAGCTTAAATATCGACATCTCGATCTACTACCTAACCCTACAAGTAACGTGTTTTTGCGAATTGTAACAAACTTTTACATTCATTTGAAATGCATCATCTCTGATGCATGGAGATGAATTTCTCACTGCATCTGGAACAAAAATATTATAAATAAATATATAATTAGTCAACTCAACAATTATGGTCTTATTTCAATATACAGTGTGTCCCACTTTGAGCAGCCACACCCTCATATTTCGTTGAGCATGAAATAATTCGAAATTTTCTTTGACTCAAGTTGTAGTACTCGGAAATACCTACCTTTATGTTAACGTAACCTTTGTATATCCATTTTCCTCGGCTAACTACGACCAAATGAAAAGTGAAAATTTGGGAAAAACATACTAGGCATTTTTTTTATCGCAAAAATAACACCAGATTCTGTTTCAGAACACCTTAAAACCCCCAAATCTCAATGAATATCTCATTTGAATATACAGGGTATCATCTGTAGCTGGTAGCATTATCAACTCTAATCCATAAATAATGCTTGGAAAATTTCCAAAATGTCTTCTCTTGTCACAGAATTCCCAAAAATATTTAATTAATACTTTGAAAAATAGCCAAATATCACTTTTCCAAGGCTAACTCTGATCAGAATGAATGATACCCTGTATATTCAAATGATTCAAGCATTGAGATTTGGGGGTTTTAAGATGTTCTGAAACAGAATCTGGTGTTATTTTTGCGATAAAAAAATGCCTAGTATGTTTTTCCCAATTTTTCACTTTTCATTTGGCCGTGGAAAATGGATATACAAAGGTTACGTAAACATAAAGGTAGGTATTTCCGAGTACTCAACGAAATATGAGGGTGTGGCTGCTCAAAGTGGGACACACTGTAGAATGTACAATTGAACTTGTCATTGATTATGACACTATTGTGCTTACATATTTGCTTTATATTCAAATTGAACTGACTCGAATTTTAAAATTTGTTTAGATTTCAATTCTTTGATTCTGAAATTGTCTTTTTTGTTGCTCCAATTGCAAAACATGGCACAATGATTTGTGAAAAAACGTTCAAGACTTGTTCCAACACAAAACTTTTCATTCAAGCCACCAATATATTGAGAAACCTGCAACTAAAATCGAGATGTAAAAGTATTCCACATCATTTACAAATGTAAAAGTGCCTTTCAAATTGACACTACTACCAGATTTATTCGCAATATAAGGAGAAAAAGACATTCCCCTAATAAACGCAGAATGAGCATACCAGATCATCCTAACCTAAAATAATATTTGATGTATCGCCTTACCTTACTTGAAGATGCCTTAAATTTATTTTAGCACTATCCGTTATGCTGCTTCCACACTCAGTGAACTCTTATTCAAAAAACAAAATTGCAGAAGAAAATGTACTTTACTAGGTTAAGAACGAATGAAAGTATCCAAAACGAAACTAACGCAAAGGCACGACACACAACAACAATATAATTTACAATATCAAAATGGTGCGAGGCGCGTGCTTGTCTGGGATCGTTACTGGGTCGCCCCGTTAGGTGGCATCTCATCAAGACCGGGAAATTCAAAACTGGTTGGATTCCTGATAAATGAAATATTATTTCAAGTTTCTTTATACTTACCATTTAAAATTGTCCTAGCGTATCATTTTGTATATTTCTGCGATGATGCAATCGAAAATTGAAGGTGTATTGTGTTTTCTAAATACTGTCAATATTGTTTGTAGTTAGCTTATGTATGGTTGTAAATATCATGGAATTTCAATCGCAGTGCAACATTGCGATTCGAACTTGTTCGATAGTTCCAAATGTAACTTGCACTCACATTGTTCGTAGATAGTTTCTGTATTGTTGCATTTACAATGAACTTTCATGGATCATGTAACATTGCACTTGAAACTCAATCAATAGCTTGCTTTATAACTTACAAACAACTTGTCTGTAGTTTATTCTGTTATGTTAAAAACTTAAATATAGCATTGAGCTTTATGCAATATTATATTTTCATTTTACGATGACAAGCTATACATAATATTGTGGCAATATTTTGTAACATTACATGTTTAGTGGGTAGCTAACAATTCCCAAAAAAATTAATTTCATTGGGATGAGAGTGATCCTTCCCAGTCCTTTACGTGAGATATATGAGAGGTTATAATTAGTATCTTTACGTCGGTGCGTGGCGCAGTGGTTAGAGCGTCCGACTCTGAGTCGAAAGGTCCAGAGTTAGAATCCTGGTTGGGCTGGGATTTTTTAATTTAATTTAACCGATTAAATTATTAAAATATCGTGGCTCGACTAGGGTGAGTCCTGCACGATTCACTGTTGCGTTCCAATTAACAGTGCTGCTCCTAAGGTGGCGTATGGAGTTAGTAACAAGGCCTATCCAGAACACATGGCTTATGACCATAGCAGTCGATGCCTAAGCACCAAGAAAAAAAAAATTAGTATCTTATGCGAACTCCCACTGTGAGGTCCCGATTATGTATCGCCAAATGCTGTAAATAAGCGAAATTCGCACTGGTGTCCCCATGAAAAAACTTGGAGACCTCTCATTCTATTTGCCAGGTTTCATTTTTTGCAAGTTCTTGTAGATATCCCGAAGGTAACTTGAATAATAAATGCTCATTGCGAGTTCCTAAAGTTATCCCGAACCCAACCTGAATAATAAATGCTTATTGCGAGTTCCTAAAGTTATCGCGAATGTAACGAGAACAAGAAATTCTCAGTATTGAATGAAAGTTTGTTTTTGTGGAGGATATTCGTTTCTTGATATACCTTTTTGGGAATTTTAACCTTCCACAGTCTGAAAATGAAAAAATGTTAATTCAAAGAAATCTGTACAAGTGTAGAGGGGCAATAATCAATTTGACCCGATCAGTTACTGCGTTTAGAAGACTGTTGTCTTGAAAACAGTGTATTATTTCGTCAGTAACGTATCGAATACTAAATTTGCCTATAAGACGAGAAAAAATTTTTAAATTGACTAAAAATACTTCTCTTTTTTGAAAACGTTGACGTTTCGGAGACTAAATCTGTCTCCGTTATCAAAACTCGAAGGATGAAGACTTGCTAAAAATCTATTTTTGTCAGCTTGGATATGAAGGGTTTTTTTTTTACTTCCCCTTTCGAGGGTACACACAATGCGAACTCTTGGAGAGTACGCCAGGAGCCGTAAGATTTCGCAGAGAACATGCCAGAGTGTAATTATTAACGTAGTAAATCGCTAAGATCTCGCTGAGAATATCCCGGCAGCAGACTTTTGAAGGAGATATAGCGCTCTCGACAACCTCTCAAAAAAGTTACTGAAGGTGTCACAACTTGTTGAAGAGAGATTGCCGAGATATCTTTAGGGTCTCTGACGTGGTCTCCAAGAGTTCGTATGCATTACGAGATCTTGGAAACCACGCCAGAAACCAAAAGATTTTGCAGAGAACCCGCCACAATATTTCGCAGATAACTTGCCAGACTGTATTTATTATTCGGAGATTCTCAGGTGGGGTGTCGCTAAAAGACCTCGCTGCTAATATTTCGGCGGTGGACATTTGGAGGAGTTATAGCTAGCGCTCTCGATAACCTCTCAGAGAAGTTACAAAAGGCGTCACAACTTTCTAAAAAGAGGTCGCTGAGATATCTTCAGTGCCTCTTTGTGTTGCCAGGGTTTTTAACGAAATTTATAAGATTAGAAAAATGTTAGGGTTCACTTAGAATGGAGTACTTTCGAAAGGAAAGCTTTATAGCATAGCTTGGTTACTAATTTGATTAGCAATCACATAAAGTCAAGACAATTATGTTAGGTTATGTTATATGAGCAAACGTCCTTAATATTGTGGTTGACACCATTGATAAGCTTGCAACATATATAACAACATAATATACAATTAAACTCGACTCGATTAAACACGATTTGGCAAATTTCTTGAAATGAACTTGCATAGCATGAAACTTGCACTGTGAAATGAAACTTAAATTTAATTCCATACTTTCTATTCAATTAGATTTTATCATTTAGTGCAATGAGACTTTTTTCTATCATTACACTGTTGAAATAAATCGAGTGATTAAATATATCGAATTTGGTGAAAATAAGTTTCGTATTTGAAAGGAAATTTTTTAGATCATTTTGGCTATTTCTTGTTGGGTCATTTTTAATGACAGTGAGATTTTCATTATAAATAACTGCTCCATAAACGAAGAATTACCAATATGAACCGCTCCTGTCCCAAGCTGTATGGCCTAATTAAAACACACAAAGAAGATAACCCCATAAGACCGGTCGTTTCATATATAGATAGTCCGGTAAGAGAATTAGGAATACGACTCAACAAGTTGTTCAAAAATAATACCAATTTTGTTCCGCACCATAGCGTAAAAAACTCACTAAGTCTAGTAGAAAGAATAAATAACGAAACCACGCCACATAATTCAATTTTAGTTTCATTCGATGTGAAAAGTATGTTCTCCAACATACCATATAACGAATGTAAATCTCTCATTTTAAATATATTAGATCAAGCCAAAGTGGACCATATTACTTCTTTTGAAATTTCGAAAGCTTTTGATGTATGCCTAGATCAGAATTATTTGCAATTCAATAACAAATTTTATAAACAGGATTCAGGTTTACCCATGGGTTCCCCCCTTAGTCTACTTTTAGCAGATATATTTATGAACAACTTGGAGACCACTATACTAAATTCCGAACTTGGTAAAAAACATATTCATTTTTGGTATAGATATGTTGACGATATTCTTGCCTGTTTCAGAGGTACCACACGACAGCTAAACCAGTTTCTGATATTTAAAAATAATCTAAATAGTAACATACAATTCACACTTGAGACAGAGATAGAGAGACAAATTAATTTCTTATAGCTAACCATCACACATAATCATAATAAATTTGAGTTCAATGTATTCAGAAAACCGAGCTACACGGACATTAAAATCCCAAGTGATTCTTTCCATCCCGATAGTCAAAAATAAGCAGCATATGATTCAATATTACATAGAGCGTTCTCGTTACCTTTGTCTGCTAATAATCTAGATACAGAAATTAAAACAATCATACAGATAGGACAAAATAATGGTTTCCAAGCGGCCACAATTCAAAAGTTAGTCAGAAGTCATCGTCTTAAATTTTTGCACAAATTAATATACCCCCAGGTCAAACAATCAGAAACTAAGAAATTTGTAACCTTAACGTACAGAGGCTATTGCGGGATTCTTTAGAAAGAATAATATAGAAGTAGCATACAGGCCGCATGCCAGGTTGTCTAATTTTCTTTTCAATGCCAAAGATAGAATAGCAAAAATCTGGAGTTTATAAGCTTAAGTGTCCAGAGTGTAACGGTGTTTATGTGGGACAATGTGGACGTAATTTTTCAAAAAGATACGCTGAACATGAAAGGTCCTTCAGACTAGGAAAAAATGATTCGACGTTTTTAAACCATTCCTTGGATTGCAACCACAAGTTTCCGAGTCTGAACGATACGGAAATTTTGCACTATGCCAGCAAGGGTTGGAAACTGAACTATTTGGAATCCCTAGAAATTAATAAACACAAATATTGTGGATGTAACCTACTGAATGATCAACTGGATTTTGTCTATTCACCGGTTTTTAAGGCAGCTCAGTCACATTGTCGCAAATAAACAAGGTCCAGATAAAAGTCATTAATGACCGTTAGTCATTAAGACAGGCCTCGAGTAGAATTAAGCGAAGCTTGCGAATTGGGTGCCGGCTGAGCCAGGTAGTAAAACCTATCATGCGAGTTGGGTGCTAGATACTTGGGAGTTGGGTGCCAGTAAGCCACAGTCATTAATAAAGATTTACATTTACAAATTCAAATTTTGTTATTTCATTTTTCTTTATATACTACACTTAAAATGAATTTTCATTCAACTTCCAAGCTACCAACTTGCGAGCTAGGTTAGTTCGGTCAGGTTAGATCAGACTAATAAAATACTACACTCAAAATGAATTTATGATAATAATTATGAACGTGTGAAGAACGTGTGATAATACTTTCTCAAATCACCCTTAACGACATTATTCAAGAAATCCGTCGCACCCAACTCGTATATGACCCTTTACGGTACCAGGTATAAAGGTAATTAACGGTACCCAATTCCCATCTTAACGAATTAAGAGTATTTAAGCAGTGTTATTTATTATTTCAGATTAGTGTATTGTTTGATAATGTCCATATAGGACGAAACTGCAGTAACGTTGGTTACAAACAGAAGTGGGATAAAAACATAAAAAGTTTTATTTCTCATTTTTCGTGAAAATAATTTTATTTGTTTGGCCCCTAGCTGCATTCTCAGTTGCTCATATCTGATCAAACATTTTCAAACTACAATTTCAATCATTGAATGAGAATTCCGAAAATTTGGAAAATTATTTGTGTGTGAAATAATATTGAATTTTCATGTGAAAATTCTTGGAAGACAATTAATCTAATGATGAAAAATAAAATAGTTCAATTTGTCTCCTATAGAAAACAACTACTGCCCCCTATGACCATTGAATTATATCTGTTAAATTCTTGGCAAAGTTTTCTACAAGAACAAGGTACTTTAAATAGCAGAGCTGAAATTATTTTCTGATTCAAATGGGGGAACATCTACGTACCGATTTCACCGTTCTTGCCACTAATTAGCAAAGGCTAGGCTAGTTAAATTGAAAAGCTACTTCAGCGTTTGATGAAAATTTCTAAGATGAACACTGAAGTAAGACTATAGCATCTACTTGTTCTCATAAAACTTTGGCATCGGAAGAAGGTCTTTCATTGACTTTTTTGTAAATGAAATCCAAATTTGTTTCAGGCGAATGTGTCGACATGAGAAAAGACATATGCTTCCTCAACTACAGCCGGTGGCGGTGCTCCACTCCAATGACCCAAAATCAAACCAAAAAGGTTTGTTGTTGTTCAATGGGGCAGGCGTGGGGTCAGCCATGTGAACCTTGTCCTATTGCAGGCACCAGTAGGTATAAATTACTTGCACTTTACAACCTTCACGCACTCAGTCCT
Source organism: Chrysolina oricalcia (assembly GCA_944452925.2). Classification (NCBI taxonomy): domain Eukaryota; kingdom Metazoa; phylum Arthropoda; class Insecta; order Coleoptera; family Chrysomelidae; genus Chrysolina; species Chrysolina oricalcia. The sequence continues at coordinate 66,041,888 of OX101812.2, forward strand.
CACTGATCATCTGTTCATTTGCTACTTGAAAGTACACTGATCTCTCTAGTATTTTTCAGGTGATCATATTGGTCTCTGCGGTGCAAGACCTGGACAGATAGTTAATCCAATAACCAATGAAACCGTGGAAATAGACGAATGTGACCTGATGCCTTCCATGTGCAAGCATGGGCAGTGCATGAATACCCCTGGCAGCTTCGAGTGTATGTGCAACAGAGGCTACGTGTACGACGAAAATTCCCATCAATGCATTGACGACAATGAATGCTTGAGGAATCCATGCGAAGGAAATGCGCAGTGCATCAATCTACCAGGTAGCTTTGAATGCAAATGTCCAGAGGGATACAAACATGGAAGCACCTTCGTGGATTGTGTTGACATCAACGAATGTATAGAAAAACCTAACGTGTGCCAGAATGGCCAGTGTAAGAACCTCGAGGGCAGCTTCCAGTGTATCTGCCCAACTGGTTATCTACTCACGTCCACACGTGACACTTGTCTCGATATTGACGAATGTCAAAGACACCCCAATATCTGTAACAATGGCAGCTGCATCAATCTGGTTGGTACTTACAGATGTCACTGTAACGCGGGATTCAAGTTGAGTAACAACAATGATTGTATCGATATCGATGAATGTCACATGATGCCATTTTTGTGTCGCAATGGAAGGTGCAGGAATACTTTGGGATCTTTTTACTGTGAATGTGCCACCGGATATGCTTTAACTCACGACAAACACAACTGCAGGGATATAGACGAGTGTCAAGAAGTACGTATTTTTTAGTTTATTTTTTTCATCTGTACCTTATTCTGATAATTTGAGGTACACCTCGGCGTGTTTGAATCCAACTCTAAAAAACGCGTGTGTTTTAAAGTTACCATGGCAATATCAACAACACCAGAGACGTGAAGTATTAATGTCAACTTTTCAATTATTGATCTGACAGGAATACCTTGTAACGTCATATAAAATACTCCTAACAAATTTTTCAAAAGTTTTTTTCAAATTTTCAACAATCTCAATATTTTAAATAATAATAATCTCTTTATTTACTCAGATTTTTCAGTATAATTACAGGTGTAGAAGTATAGATAAAAAAGAGGAAAACGTCAATGTGAGAAAATATTAAAACCAGAACTATACTAAAATAAATAGAAATTTCACAAAATAGTCAAATATAAAATATATAATAAAATAAAAATGATGTCACAAAACAACCGTTGAAGAAATTTAAAATTCAAAATCAAGTCATAATAAATAGATATAATATACACACATTCCATATTGATATAATACATCATAATTAATCATAAATAAATCTTTCCTTCCTATATACATTCATAGCACAAGAAACTATATTAGATTATAGATAAAACCCATCAATTTGAAAATCATATTTTTCAGTTTAATTTATTCAAAGTTGCAATATCCCATTTCTGTTTGGGGCTCAGCCAAAATTTCTATTATGAAACCACTACAAACTTTGCGAAACAAAGCTATAAAGCATATACAAATTGCCATTTCTAGAACCCTTAAATATATATATATATATATATATATATATAAGGAGAAAAGTTATTGGGTATAACCCTCAAAATGTTGTGCAACCGTAGACACGTGTTTCGAGCTTAAGCTCTCGTCAGTACGGTAAAAGCAAGTGCGAAGATTTACAACACTTGGATGTAAAAATAGAAACAAAAGAAGTCAACAACAGGAAGCCAACCACACATTTGTGGCTTCGGTTAGAAGATCTTGAGCTTTCAAGACAACAACTAACGTCGCCACGGAGGCAGCTATAGCTACCAGCGTGACAATCCTACCAAGGAAAATACAAATAAGGATGGATTTAGCGAGGGGCAATATATGAAAATATAAGGAGAAAAGTTATTGGGTATAACCCTCAAAATGTTGTGCAACCGTAGACACGTGTTTCGAGCTTATATATATATATATATATATATATATATATATATATAAACCTAATAACTTACTAAATCTTCGTTCCTTAACTGAATTTAAAATTTCAATTTTCATCCACTATTTTGGTACTGGAAAAAAACATTCAGATCTTACTTTTGATCAAATTTCGAATATTATCCATAACCATAAAACAAGAAATGTAAATAAAATAAACGCATTACGTTTCAAATCAAACTTTGGAAAAATTCTGAAAAGTTTATCTACAAGAATCTCTATAGCCCAACTTAACAATGATCCTGATAGCATACTTTTGAATACAAAACAAAGAAGAGTATGTGCCTCAGTTCAGGATGCCAAATCTAAGATGTGAATTGAACTTTGCACAATAGAGAGTTAATAAAATAGTGTACTACAATGATTGGAGAAAAACCTAAGGGAATAACAGGCTTTTCTAAGTTTATTACATAAGTAGTCTATAATGTGTGTCATCCTTTGAAGCCTGTCATCAAAAACAACACAAAACTTTTTCTTTAATTTAGTTATGTTCAGTTTCAAAGCAGTATCAGATATTGTAGCAAGTATTAATTTTGAAATTTAACACGTTAGTCTTGGTTTTATTTAACTTCAAATTGTTTTTTCTCGACCGAGTAATAACTTTGTTGTGTTTCTCACGGAATCCATATCGTTATCAGTAATTAATATGTCAGTATCATCAGCATAAGAGCCTCCATCACCGAAAAGTTGAATTTCTTCCTCATCCCTTCCAGCTAAGGTTTGTTGGCATACTCATCAAGAATGGGGGTGAAGATAACGAATTCGATGAACATTGGCAACACAGCACATGTCCGTTCTCGATTACAGCGCCGATCAGATATACATTTTCCGGTCGTAGAATCCGTTTCTTGCAAAAACCATTGATTTCATGAAAGAGATATTTTTTGTATGGTGTTCCCAAAAGAATTCCGGAACCTCTCAATTTTTTTAATTCGTCAAGTCAAATAATTTTTTTTTCTTAAAAATTATCATAACCATAAATCACTGAAATTCCGGAATTTACACAAAAACATTGAGTAAAAAAATTAAAAAATTCTCAAACAAAAACTGTTGGCTCAAAACGGATTTCTGTCTTACCAAGGTGGTGTTTGCTCTTAGCATGTACAGTAAATGGCCGAGTTCTCATTTAGGAATGCTAATGAATCATTGGCTAAAACTAAAATAAGAAAGGTCCTAGAATGGATCCTTGAGGTACTCCATCGTCAATATTTCTTTCACTACTCAAATTTTTCCTGACTTTGAGTACTTGTCTTTTCTTATCTATAGGTATGAGTTAAGTAAGGATAGGTCTTACACCATATATCTTGAAGGTTTATCGAGCAGAGGTTCACAAAATCGAATACCTAATCCTAGAATACATTTCTTTTTGTCTGAAGCGTTTATTATTCGATTTTGAAATTCACACAGTGCTTCTATTTTTAGTGAAACCATGTTGTGAAGGCAATAACAAGTTATTTGCGGTGAAATAGGCACCCAATTGTCCTTTCATGATGATTTCATAGAGTTTTAGTGAAACTTGAAAAAATACTAATTGCTCTAAAGTTATCCATATCATTTCTCTCGAAGACTTCTGAGGGTTGCGCGTAGGGGTGCAATTGGTTGACGGAAATAACAAATTTAACAAAAAATTTGAGTCACCTTTTCTAAAAATAGGAGAAACTTGGGCAAGTTTGAGATTGGTCGGAAAAGTGCTTTTTGAGGTTGAGAGATTGATTAATTGAAAAATTAAGTTCACCACATGAATGTGAAAATTGTTTGAATTGTTTTCAATTGTTTTTTCCGGTAACCAGCTGAAGTCCAGTTGTTATTGTTTGAAATATTGATAATTACTAGAAAAACAAAACAAGTTCTTGCTCTGTCAACATAATCCTGTCAAAAGTTAAACAAAATGAAAAATCAGTGTTAGGAACTTACTAAAATATAAAAGAATATCAGATAAACAACAGCAGGAAATTCGAGTAAATAAATACCTTGTTGTTTACAAGATATTTACTAGAATTTCCTGTTATACTTGCATATGGATCAGCTAGTACACTAATAGGGTTAGCATGTCCAAAGCCATGTTTTTATGAGTTGATTATTAAAGGTTTTCTGACTTAGAAATAAGATCGATCCACCAGGACTTCTCAAAATTTGTAGCCCTACGAAGTAGTCTGCTTCACCAATTTTGATTTAGAAATTTTTCTCCAATTCAGTCAGTTCTCTATCAATACTCTGTTTGGTGATATGATAAGTTCGTCATCTACATAAATAAGAAGTAAATATTTGCTTTCATTTACTGTTTCTTTTTAAACACATTTGTCTGACTTTGATTGTTGAAAACCATGATCAACCAGAAATTTGTTGATTTTTATACTCCAGCATAACTGCTTTCTATCGAATCTGTTTTAGACACCTGGAGCATGCCCTCCTCCTGGAAAATGTACCAACGTCATGGGCTCATTCATGTGCAGTTGCCCTGAAGGTTACGAATTGAGTTCCATAACAGGGGTATGCGAAGATATTGACGAGTGTGTGGAGAATGTCGATATATGCGAAAATGGTATTTGCACGAACACTGACGGAGGTGCCTTCTGTACCTGTCAAGAAGGATTCATTCTGGAGCAAACAACCATGAAATGTATCGATGTAAGACAAGAACATTGCTATGATTCATTTATAGGCGGAAGGTGTTCTGAACCTAGAGGAATGAGTATTACTGCCAAGGAGTGCTGTTGTTCTAAAGGAGCTGCTTGGGGAAAATTCTGTGAAAGATGTCCAGTAGAAGGATCACGTGAGTATATTTATCATTTTACGTTGTATCAGTGAGTACTCAGTAGTTTCTAATAATGTGTGATGATTAAATAGTTATACAGGGTATTCCAACAAAAAAACAATTTCGAGTCATAATAAAAAAATTGTTCACAAATATTCTACAACAATATTCAGGGACTTTGGAATAAACAAGATGAAATAGGAAATATCTCTACATATTTATAAAACAAACATTTTCTGCTCAACAGAAGTACTAAAGAAGAAATTAGATATCAGAAAAAATACTGAAAAAAAATAAGACGAGTGCGGTGTACTACCATTAGTATGTGTTACACTGAATCAGCATCACATATATAATAAAAAATTCGTGAAGTCGGGGCGAGGCGCAGTGGTTAGAGCGTTCGACTCTGAGTCGAAAGGTCCGGAGTTCGAGCCCCAGTTGCGGATGGGATTTTTAAATTTAATTTGACCGATTAAATTATTAAAATCTCGTGCTAGACTGGGGCGAGTCCTGCACGATTCACTGTTACGTTCCAATTAACAGTGCTGCTCCTAAGGTAGCGTATGGAGTAAGTAACAAGGCCTACCCATAACACATGGCTGATGACCATAGCAGTCGTTGCCAAAACACCAAAGAAAAAAAAATTCGTGGTTCAATATTCTCCAAAGTCATAAAATGCAAGGTCTCAGAAAATATGTTTCACTTCTCTTCTGAACGACTTGATGCATTTTATTGATATTCTTTGTTAAATATCTAAGTCATTGAATGTTTCAGCTGACTTTTTGAGGATGTGTCCTGAAGGACCGGGTAGAATGGATACAGGGAGTGACTTGAACGAGTGCGAGCTGATGCCCAACGTTTGTGATGGCGGTGAATGTGTCAACACAGATGGCTCTTTTCGGTGTGATTGCCCCATGGGATACATTCTTGACTCTACTGGCAAAAAATGTATCGATGACAACGAATGCTTCAGTTCATCTAGTGTGTGTGGAAATGGGACTTGCACTAATGTTATTGGCGGATTTGAGTGCAGCTGTAGAGATGGTTTCGCTCCTGGACCATTACAGGTTTGTTTGTTTTACTTCCGGCAATAATTTATATTTTCACTTTGACTGAAATCCTTCATGCAGAAACGAAAGAAATTTATCGGCATATGCGATTCTCAATGCATTTCGTTGAAACTTCTCGTAGTCAGTCGACCAGTACAAAATATAACAAATACACGCGATGGAGATTCAAGTATTCAACTGGACCGCTCCACAATGGTTTGTTCCCACTTTCAACCGTGATGGGCTCTTTTTTTAATTGAACAAGGTGGTTGAAACCCTTTAAGGGCACCTTATCCGGCCTGTTTCACACATCCCATAAGGTAGTGTGGGAGTCCTCTGAGTCCGAATTGAATCCCCCTCAGGTATACCCATTAAACACTCCACCTCGTGCGTGGTAGGCTCGTCCAGCCACCCAAGGCTTATCCGATGACACGTAGGCGGCAGATGCCCATTGTATCGTACCATACCACTTTCTCGGGCCATCAGAAAAATTCTGCAGTCGCTGTGTTTTGAACCAGCGACCGGCAGCGTGAGTGGTTTAAACATTGACGCTTTAACCACTCGGCTACCTGGCTTACTAAATTAAATATTAAATAGCATGACTGCGAAGTGCGAATACTGAATTGATAGACTTGAATAGGAAGGGGAACAGTCGTCCAGTTCAATACTTGACTTTCCATCGCGTGTATTTGTTGTATTTTCTACTGGTCGACTGGCTACATGAAGTTTCAACCAAATGCATTGAGAATCGCATATGCCGATATATTTCTTTCGTTTCTGTATGAGTGGTGTATACCTTTGTGTTCATACATGAGATCTATTGAATACATTTTACTCGAAATTTCCAGAAATGAGCCAAGAATATTCAATCTCTAAAAGTAACTTCGATTCGCGTGGGTCCGAAGAGTCACCATATGCCCTCAAATGTGTAGAGGGTATTGTTGAATCTATACGTGTTTATGCATGTCTTTCAGAAAGTAAAGTATTATAATTATTAGCATTATACAGGGTGTCCCACGAAGTTTAGGACAAAGAATATCTCGGAACTTGAAAGTAATAGAGAATTGAAATTTTGGGGTTCTGAATTAAAACAATTGGTGCAGCTTTTTTTGATATTATGTTACCCAATGAGCCTCTTGTTGTCGGTCACGTGACATCAGATTCAAAATTATTAACGGGACACCATGTATATTGTGGAATTTTTATATTCCTCTCGATGAAACAATTTCAACGAACTATCACACTTGTGGTCTAAAACGATTAATTCAAGAAATACAGGTACTTCAATATCCTTTGTCCCACGACGATTCTTAATAAAATATGGATGATTAATATAATTTTGCCTTGTTTCAATCATTACAAACAATGAAGGACTGCCCAAATATACAGGGTGACCCTAAACCTAAATAATTTGGCAATTGCTCATTTCAGACATTGTGGGACAGAGGATATTGAAGTACCTGTATTTCTTGAACTAATCGTTTTAGACCACAAGTGTGATAGTTTGTTGAAATTGTTACGTCGGGAGGAACATAAAAATGCTAAAATATACAGGGTGTCTCATTAATAATTTGGAATCTGATGTCACCTGACCGAAAACAAAAAGCTCATTGGGTAACATAATATCAAAAAAAGCTGAACCAATTGCTTCAATTTATAACCCCAAAATTACAATTCTTCACTACTTTCGAGTTCCGAGATAATGCCTGTCCTAAACTTCGTGGGCCACCCTGTATTTTTAACTACCCAAACCCTAAAGGGCATACGTTATAAAACCATTACAAATTTTGGCAGCGAGCTGACGGCCTATTGATAATTGAAATTTATAAGTGCATTACCATTCATTCATTGGTTCTGCACAGTAACTATAGTAATATAACTGATAAAACTGTTGCTTTTACATGAGATAAGTGATGAACTATTTCCGTGCAAAACATTGTTAATTATACTTATGATCGAGAAATCTGAATAGAAGAAAAATGTCTTTCCATAATTTTTTATTTTTCCCTAATAAGGTGTGCGAAGATGTGAACGAGTGCCATGAAATTGGGAACCAATGTGCATTCAGATGCCATAATGTACCTGGGTCTTTCAGATGTATTTGTCCATATGGTTATGCTTTAGCCCCTGATGGTCGACACTGTACAGGTTAGTATTTTTGTAATAAACTTATTTGAAGATTTAATTGTGTATATGCGTATAAACTTTTGATTAGAAGCATTGCTTTTTTCGGTACGCAGAATCGAAAATACGTAGAAATTCCTGGTTGTAAGCGAAACAATAGTTATTTATGTACCAAGGGTATAAATAGATGTTTATGCCCTGAAGGCGACGTTTTACGAAACCGAGGGCCTCTGGCCTGAGGGTTTGGAAGTAGCCCGAGGGTATACACATCTGTTTATGCCCGCGGTACATTCATAACTTTATGTGATACTAGTTCGTTATTGCAATCCAATCTCAATACAAATCAGTATTTAAAAAAATCTTGTTTGGATTAATAACATTGCCATTTTATCATTGTAGACACTATCGTTGCTAGGTGAATGTTGACAAACGTAAATGTCATAAAATCACAATAATTTTTATATGTGTCAAAGTTAGAAGTCAAAATGAACGAAGATTTTGGAATTCCTGACGAAATAATTGAAAAAGCAAAGAAAGCAACTGAAAATCTGTTGCCAAAAAAGTCTAAAGAAGCTTACGACATGGAATACGAAAAATTATTAAATTGGATGCAAGAAAACTACGTGAAGGTTATTGAATGAGTTAACAAAAAATTATTTCTCTTTATGCCTGCACGGGCCATAAAGTGAAATTTATGCCCGCACGGGCATAAGTACGACATTAGATAGTTGGTAACTAAGCAATAAAAACACAATAATGAACTAGTATGTCATAAAAATATTCTTGAAATTTATATCAAAATATGCAGCTTAAGCATTTCTTCAATCTGATGTGTAGTGAAAGATTTGTCTTGCGCAATTTGTGCATTTATGCATGAGTGCAAGTGATCTGAAGGTTCTTACGGACATGAAAACAAATAACTGTTCCATTTTAATTGGTTATTGAATAAAAAGCATATGTAAAAAAAATATACAAACTTATGCAGAATCTACACTTCAATCTCATATAATATGTTGAATTCACTCCAGTGGTTTTCAGTAAAGAGATGGCTGTATGTTTTACCAATGGTTTTTATTTTTAAGATTTGTCAAGGGTTTTCAACCTTCAAATTTTAAAATTTTAATGAGTTTGTGGCGTTAATCAGATATATTCATCTTCATAATACCAGGTATAATAACAACTTCCAGATTAATAGAAATAATTTGATAGGAATAAATCCATTAAACTCTCCATACACTTGAAAGATTCGAATGTTTATAGTTTCGAGAAATGTTTTGTGATACAACACTGTTTAATATTTTTCATTTATTTTTTTTTGACTTAACTACTTCAACAGTTTTAATATTCTGTATATGCGTTCTTTCATGTTTATCTGTAATGATTAATTGAATGTTTTTGAATTAGACTCACCTACCTAGTTTAATTTACTACTACTTCATACTACAAACAAGAGGAGTTTACTACAGAATCCAAACAAGTTATGCATATCCTTACACTTGGCCTCACCCTACTGATGAGAGTCAACGAGCCCGAAACACGTGTCTAAGGTTGCTGTTGTCTTTCTGGGGGCTGTGTCCCACTAACCTAATTTGTTTTCAATATAGGGCTTTATTGATATCGATAGCAATTTATTATATGCCTAAATATAAATTTTCAAATTTTAGGGATTCGAAATTTGTATTTATTATTTCAGATGTCGATGAATGCAGCACACCAGCAAACAACTGCAAGTTCATGTGTAAGAATTTGATTGGCTCATTCATGTGCATTTGTCCGCAAGGATACAGCCAAGTTGGTTTGACCGACGAATGTATAGACATAAATGAATGTGAAAACCCCAATATTTGTCAAAATGGTCGATGTATTAACACGCAAGGATCTCACAGATGTGATTGTTTTGACGGATTTGAAACTAGCGGAGATGGAAAGAGGTGTTTAGGCAAGTATAACTCAGTATACAGGCCGTTTCTTTTAACTTGTGGTAACATTGCTATATTCTAAACCGTAACAGATACGAAGACGATTAAATGGGAGAAAAGGTAACTATTGTGGAGAACAGTACATTGGTCAAAGAAAATTTACAGGGAGTCTCGCCCTTCCCGAGTTATACAGGGAAAACCAAAAATGCTGTTATTAGTTTTTTACGAATAGAACTGTTATTTCTGAAAATATAAAAAAATTTATAAGGAAAGTTTTAATGTATTTAAAATGTACTATAAAAATGTAACAATGAATCTTTGATTAAACGTTTCGTGTCAACACGGCCACCATCAATTTTTTTTTTTCAAATACGGACTTGTCTATTCTAGTACAAATATTGATAAAGCGATAAAATCACAATTCAGTGGTATTTCACACTTGATATTTTTATAACGTTTCATTTAAAATAACTAGCATCCTCAGTGACAACAATTTTTAATTACGGTCCTGTCGTTAGTTCTTTTGTAAATTATTTTGATTTCTTCAAAACCTATTCAACTATTGGCATAGTTCAGACTTCACCCAATAATTTCGATAAGAAGATATCCCAACACAACGAACATTCGTATTTTTCCTTCTCGGGCATTTTTGTATTACAGAAATCTTTGTTTTAAGGCTGATTTCTTCTGAATCAATTATCATACTGAATATTTCTATAATTCTCAATCCTGGAAGTAACGAAAATATTAGTTTTTGGTCAAAATACGACTATTGTGTGATATGGTAGAATTAAATAGCATCTCACTTCATTTACCATTTTTAAACAAGAAGGCTTTGCTTGGTTTCTATGGCAGGACAAATAAATGAGTTGTTGATACGTGTTAAGAACTGTCAGTCGTTTATACACTCAGTCATATCAAAGATGTATTCAAATGACGAAAGGACTGATATGCTATTTGCTTATGCAAAATCAAATAGAAATCCTCTTTTGGCAAAAAATATGTATGGTGAGCTATACCCAAATCGTCGTATTCCAAACATTCAAATGTTTAGACGATTACAAAGAAATTTGAGAGACTGTGGTGCATTTGATAGAAATAAAACTAGAAAATGTTTTGTTACTGGAAGTATGCGGAACCAAATAAATGTTTTAGGTAAGCAAATATTACTTCAAAAAATTTAGGATTGGTCAGTTGCAAAAATATTTCTAATCAAGATTGTTCTTTACGAGAAATTGCCCATGAAGTAGGGATTTCTGTAAAATTTACCAGAAATATTTTGAAAAAGAACAAATACAAATGCTACAGGATACGCAAAGATCATCACCTCAATGAAAGGGATTACGGAAGGAGAGTACGATTTGCGATGTGGTTGAGACGTAGAAATAGGGAAGTTGGAAATATTTGTAATAAAATAATATGGACGGACGAATCAAAATTCACCAACAATGGTTGGTTTAACAGAAACATCCTTAATAGGTGGAATAATACAAATGAACATTTACATAGAGAAACCAATTTCCAGGAAAGGTTCGGAATAAATGTTTGGTTGGGAATTTTGGGAACAAACATATTAGGTCCTTTCTTTTACGACGAGCATTTGAATGGTGGAATGTATTTACATTTTTTATCCAATGAGTTTGATGGCTACTTAGATGAATTGCCACTGAACATCCGCCGAGAAATACAATATTTTCAACAAGACGGTGCCCCTCCCCATAATGCAGCAATAGTAAGGGAACATTTAGATGCAATATTCCCAAGAAAATGGATTGGAAACAATGGACCAATTGCCTGGCCAGCTCGATCCCCAGACCTGACTCCTTTAGATTTTTTTGTCTGGGGATACATAAAGGATAAAGTTATACAGTACAGATATCGACCATCGCAAACAAAAAATAAGAGATGCATGTAATAGCATAACACCCATCATGCTAGAAAATTGCCACAGAAATTGTATGGACAGACAACTTATGTCGGCAATTCGAGCATTTAATGTAGGTTATCATGAAGAATTCATTTTCTGTATTGGTTTTATTTTCACTCAAAAATTGAATATGAAATAAATTGTTCTCTGTTTGTTTGATTTCTTCTACTCTTAAGTAAGTTTATTTCCGAGGTAAATTGCTATCGTTCGTCTCTGAAACTACAGATATCTTTTATTATAGTGTAAACATAATTTTAATAGATACATTTATTCAAAGCGTCACTGATAATTTTTATATCGGTGAGTTAGGTTTTGTGGAATCCATAAACGACCTAACGACAGGACCGTAATTAAAAATTGTTGTCACTGATGATGTTAGTTATTTTAAATGAAACGTTATAAAAATATCAAGTCTGATGTACCACTGAATTGTGATTTTATCGCTTTATCAATATTTGTACTAAAACAGAGAGGTCCGTATTTGAAAAGAAATGTTGATGGTGGCCGTGTTGACACGAAACGTTTAATCAAAGATTCATTGTTACATTTTTATAGTACATTTAGAATACATTAAAACTTTCCTTTTCCATTTTTTTTATATTTTCAGAAATAACAATTCTATTCGTAAAAAACAAATAACAGCATTTTTAGTTTTCCCTGTATAACTCGGGAAGGGCGAGACTCCCTGTAAATTTTCTTTGACCATTGTACTGTTCTCCACAATAGTTACCTTTTCTCCCATTTAATCGTCTTCGTATCTGTTACGGTTTAGAATATAGCAATGTTACCACATGATAAAAGAAACGGCCTGTATGTTGAAATGAACTATTTCTCGTTCTTATGTAAGCCTCGATCAAATTCACGTGGTGGTTTATTCTGATTTTTGCTTCCTTTTCAATTTTAGATAGAAGGCAAGGAATGTGTTACAGACAACTATTTAATGGAAGATGCAGGACACCAAATAACGAGTTGCGATTGTCAACAATGGCTGACTGCTGCTGTTCGATGGGTGAAGCTTGGGGTCCTCAATGTGAACTATGTCCATCGAGATACACACCACAGTATCAAGATTTATGTTTGGATAGCGGATTTTTGATTGATGGCAAAGGTAAATTAAAAAAAAACTGTTATTTGTTTTGTTTCTCATCCATATACTAGAAAATCTAACCTTTAATATAATTCCAGATATTAATGAGTGTGAAACCATACCAGACCTGTGTCGCAATGGCCAATGCATCAATACCATGGGATCTTATAGATGTATTTGCAATAAGGGATTCAAACCTGATGCATCTGGATTGTACTGTTTAGGTAAGAAAGAAGGAAGTTTTATTCAAAATTCTTCCTTTTAAAATATTCAAATAATAGTTATTTGTTTAACTGGGCAGCAAAGTAGTAGATTGACTGCCGAGGCTGAATTCATGCTAAGGCAGTCAATCTACTTTGCTGCCGAGTTGAACATATAATTTTTTCTCCGATTGTTCATAATGATATAGGAGGATATTGTATTTGCAAATTATTACAATTCCCACAATCTCTTTATTTTTCCTGTAGTGTTCAATTAAAATAAAATTTGATAGAAATCGCAGTTGTTGGAATGGTTGGTTGCTATGGAAATGTTCATAATAATTATAGTTTGACAATTCATGAAATTTCTGACAGTTGTGCGAAACAATATCGGTATATTTAAATTATTATATAATGGACAGTGAAAGCGACCTGGAAGTACTTACTCCTCCAGAAATAAGGGAGGTGGCAAAAAATATAGAGTTGAATATTTTATTCCCATTAAGTATAATCATTTTGCTGCCTAGGCAGCAAAAAGTACCCACTTTGCTGCCTGGGCAGGAAAAGTAATACTTTTCTGATTGATATGTGTCAGCAAAATTAATATTTGCTGCCAATCGGAGAGAAAAGTGTTTATAAACAATTTGCGGAAAGCCTACATCCTTTTGAGTTCTGATATCGATTTTATATACATATATTTAAAAAAAAGGATAGGAGCAAGTGTAGATCTCTGTGGCACCCCACGGTTTATACTTCTAATTGGACTAAGTGTATTTTTGAAATATACTAGTTGTTTTCTCAAATGATTCTTGAACCAATCGTAAATTTTTTCCTTATTTCAATATTATTTAATTTTCTTGAATTGAGAGGTCAAATTAAACTTTTGCTGGTGGTATAATTTGCAGAGAGTGAATTTAAAATTCTATCTAATATTGAACAGAATCTTCAAATCTTATCTCATTCGCTACTCTCTCATAAACTGTTGTTGAATTTTTCTAAATCATCAATTAGGTATGTTAAATTTCTAAACGAAGTATTGCAACTGATTCTCTGAGATCAATAAAATTCTAAAATTCACCAATTCAGTTTACCAACAATACAAAATTTTTGGGTTTATATATCGACCCAAAACTTTCTTGCTTCAATCATAACAACAAACAGCGAAAACAGCTCTCACCTTTGATTGGAACACTCAGAATAAGAGAATATACCCCACTAAAATATTTGAAAATCATATATTTCAGTTTAATTTATTTAAAATTTCTATTTTGAAACCACTGCAAGCTCTGCAAAACAAAGCTATAAAATGCATATACATATAAATTGTCCCTTTCAGAACCCTCAAAAAAATATCACGAACCCAATAACTTACTCAATCTTCGTTTATTATATGAATTCAAATTTTCAATTTTGATCTACTGTTGATAAAGGAAAAAACATTCGGATCTTACTTGATCATATTTCGAATATCCATTACCATGAAACAAGAAATGTTAATAAAATAAACGCATTACGTTTTTAATTCAAACTTTGGAAAAACGTCTAATTTTTAAGAGGGACTGAGATATATAATATGAAATACAACAGCCAATAAAAGAAATTTGGACTAGAACTAAAATCAAAAATGAACTCGAGCACTTTATACTCACCATAAAACTCTTCAATTCCTATAATAATAATGTTTCACCTTTAACTGTTTTGGTTTTGCTTTTTTTGCTTTGGTATGAATTATTTACTCATATTTCACAGATTATTCTTATCACTCCTTTTCTATTATTTGTTTCATTTCTTCAATAATTTCTATTTCATACCAAATGTTCGCGATTCGATAGCCTTTATGGTTCGAATGAAATGAGAACTTTATCCAACACGTGAAAATCTTATGATAACCAACATAAATCAACTTTAATTCGATTTGCACTATATAACGATTTACCAAAGTTGTGTTCGTCGGGTTGATGCTGTGTTCCGGCACATCTAATTTCTCAAAGAGCCCTTTTGGTTAGGAAAGCTATTGCGATGCCGGGAGAACGAGATTGGTTCAGGCAAACACATATCCACACATGAGTTGATTGGACGGCACTTTATAGCCTAATGGCACTATTGAATATATGATAATAGCAATAACAATTAATAATTATGGTAATAAGTAAGAAGTCAAAACTCCAACCGGGTGTTTCGACAACCAAGCAGAACGATCCATTTTCAACACCTCTTTCTTCGTATCGTGATTTTGCACGTTTTTTACCGGTGGCTCCAGGAACGGACAAGGCTACGCGATTAAGGGGTCGTTTTAGTGCAAATCTTCATTAATATAAAGATATTCAATTAATAATAAAATCAAACTCGGACCAACAGAAAGGCATTCCGAAACACGTATTGTTGTTATTTATTTTTTGTAAAAAAATGTAATCCCTCTATAAACAGAAATGTTTTTTGGGATCAATATACAGGGTGTTTCAGAATAAATGCGCAGGACTTCAGGATGTGATAGCTCGTCCAAAAATATGAAAAAAAGTTTCTATTAACTTACCCTCTAAAATGCACCATTTTCGAGATACAGGGTGTTGAAATTTAAAAAAAATCGTCTTTTGCGAATATCTCTGGAACCGTTCATCGCACAGAAAACAGATTTCGTAGGCATTTTCTACTCATAATAAGCAATGTTTTGTGCTGATTTTTTATTTTTTCAAATTCATAATTGGTGAAAATTTTGAAGGGGTAGTGGGTGTTTTTTTCTCCAACTTCTACGCCACTGGAAAAGTATGAATTTGAACCGCCTACTCGAACCGCCAATGTTTTCTACACAAAAAAGGTACTCTTGGTCATAAGCTCTAAAGTTGACCGTTTTCAAGAAAAATCAACTTTCATGTTGAAAAACATGGTAAATTTTTTTAAATAATTTTTTTCCTAATTATACAAAATTTATTTAAACGTTAAAACAAGTAACAAAACCAAACGTTGACTTCTTAATTGCAAAATAAAAAAACAATAACAATCATACTCAGTTGAATTGTTGGAAATGTCTGCCGTTAGCTTCAATGCACGCAGCAATTTTTCGAGGAAAAAACATTATTTAAACAACATGAAAGTTGCATTTTTTTGAAAACGGTCAACTTTAGAGCTTATGACCAAGAATACCTTTTTTGTGTAGAAATCATTGGCGGTTCAAAACTGTACTTTTTCCAGTGGCGTAGAAGTTGGAGAAAAAAACATCCACTACCTCTTCAAAATCTTCACCAATTATGAATTTAAAAAAATAAAAAATCTGCACAAAACATAGCTCATTATGAGTAGAAAATGCATACGAAATCTGTTTTCTGTGCGATAAACGGTTCCAGAGATATTCGCAAAAAATGATATTTTTTTTAAAATTTCAACACCCTGTATCTCGAAAATGGTGCATTTTAGAGGGTAAGTTAATAGAAACTTTTTTTCATATTTTTGGACGAGCTATCACATCCTGAAGTCCTGCGCATTTATTATGAAACACCCTGTATAAAGTGAAGTAAAGTAAAGAAATTATACCTCTATGTATCACAAAATAGCACTAATCCTTTCCTTAACGTGCAATATCATCTAGTTTTAATAATGTCAACGTTTCTTCCTTTTTCAGATATCAATGAATGTGCCACAAACACCTCACACTGCCAGTACAACTGTCAAAATACCGAAGGGGGCTTCATCTGTTCTTGTCCATCTGGATTCTTGTTGAACCTTGACGGATTCACATGTCGAGATTTGGATGAATGTACGACTGGACAACATATTTGCCAGCAGAACTGCATCAATACTGAAGGTAGCTACAAATGTTCTTGTGACGAGGGATACACACAAGTTGGTGATAATTGTCATGGTAAGTAAAATGGATTAAGAGGGTCTAGCAATCTTTCGATTTAGTTTTTTATTAGTTGATATTTTTGTGAGAAGCTCATCTTTGCAAAACGTTTTATAGCTATATGCAATTTACACTTTCAAACTTCACAAAATTATTCATTTTTAGATATAAATGAGTGTGAAGAAGCAGGCATTTGTCCTAAACCAGGAAGATGCGTGAATACGTTAGGAAGTTTCAAATGCATATGTCCAAGACGATTCAAATTAGATTCCAGTGGAACATATTGTTTGGATGTTGATGAGTGTGCGGATGATTCGAAATGCCCAGAAGGATGTCAAAATTTGGTAGGAAGTTATAGGTGAGAATATTTGGTCATATAGTATCCTCATAAAATTGAAGAAGAAAAATTAGTTACTGGGAAGTCGATTTTTTGATCTAGAAGGCGTTTTGGTATATATTTGAATATCGAAAAAACACAAGAATAATTCATTGATCAGAGCAAAGCATTTTAAATTTTTTTTGAATCCTCCGAATCGTTTTGAATTCGTGGATGCTGCTACAAAATGGATTGCAAATATTTTTTTCTACGACAGTGCGTAAAAGTGCGTAAAAAAATCGCCTCATTCAACAAACTTCACGCTCATACAAAAAAGGTCCTACTTTACGAATTTGGGTAAAATTCCGTTAACCGGGCGCTACAAGCTACAAAAAAAATTTTTTGAGACTTACGTAGTTTGACCTCCTGAACAAAAAAATCAAATGAAATTTTTGGAGGTCTCAAGTAATTTCGGAGATACGGGCCTTTTTTTTAATGAAAACTGGCATTTTCTAGCACACGTTTCTTCTTCGAAAAACACACTCAAATGCCTCCTTATTTTCACCAGCACAATATACGCACCCTAATTCACCAGTTTTACACTTTTTTTTTTCATTGAAAACAGTTTTTCATCAACAAATTGTAGCTTTTTCTAGCAAATAGAAAATCAACAAATTCATGCTGTTTTGTTTACTTAATATCTGTCATTTAAGTTGTCAGGTTGGTAACAATGGAATTGACAGAAAGGCGATTATAATTTTGCGACATTGCCAAGTGATTCCAGAAATATTCAATTCACGTATCACATAGAATATTGTAGTGAGTGAGTATGAAAAATGAGTTGATATAACCACAACATTTTCCCATCAACACTCTGACTGCACATTGGAAACAATGGTACTCATACCGTTTCTAAATGACTAGCAAAATTCAAAAGAACGAGACAGATCACGGAAATGTGCGCGAACAAATATGAATATACATGCGCACAAAAAAATAAAGAACAGTTTTCACATAAAATAACCTACTTTAGTGACTATAAATCAACCCGACAGACCCGATCTTATGCAAACCTAACCGAGCTTACCCGACTATACAATACGGATAGGTTGCGTCTTTTCTATCTGTTTGCGCATGCGCATATACCAAAAATGAATGTTTGTGATCCGACTCGTTTATTTAGGTAATTATTTGTTCGCAAAAAATGCCTGCCTGCTACATGCTCTGTCTATTTAAAAGATCTTTTGTGCATTCAAAATATTAATACCAAGATTTTTTTTCCAATCCAGTTTTCTGTCAACGAAATGGCTTCTTTCATAACAAAGTAGCCAGTATCAATGTCTTTTACTTACTAAACAACAACAATGAGTCTTAATAAGTTCATAAGAGTACAATGCGACGTTGTCAGATTCCCTAAAACTCCTGCATACTGAATACTCATGAATATGAAATGTTTGTAGTGAATAGTTTTCGGAAGTATTGGCACCCTAGAGACTCGCAATTCTTTCATCAATAATAATAATAATAGTTCCTAATAAACACTCGAAGAGTGAACCATTCTTAGTGAAGATATTCAGCAAGAAATATGCAAGCAAAGCGAGCACGCGCATTCCTATTACTACTTTTATAACTTATGTAACTTATCTCTTACTTCTTGGTGAAGATATCTGCGAGAAAGACGCGAGCGAAGCGAACGCGCACATTCCCATCACTACCTTATCGATTTCTGACGACTTTGAGTAGAAATTTTCATCCCTCATTCGTTAGTGAACAAGACCAGAAAACGCGAGCGAAGCGAGCGTGCTCGCCCGACATTTTGCAAATCCGCGCGCGCGGAATTGCGAAATGTCGCGCGGATTTGCAAAATGTCGGGCGAGTGCGCGCATTCCCATCACTACTTTATCGATTTCTATCAACTTTGGTAGAAATTTTCATCCCTTATTTGTCAGTGTACAAGACCAGAAATACGCTAGCGAAGCGAGCGCGCATTATCTTTAAAGTTGACTGAGCGCGGATTTGCGAAATGTCGGGCGAGCGCGCGCATTCCCATCACTACTTTGTCGATTTCAGTCAACTTTGAAAATAATCCGCGCTCGCTTCGCTAGCGTGTTTCTGGTATTGTACACTGACAAATAAGGGATGAAAATTTCTACTCAAAGTTGGTAGAAATCGACAAAGTAGTGATGGGAAGGCGCTCGCTCGCTTCGCTCGCGTTTTCTGGTCTTGTTCACTAATGAATGAAGGATGAAAATTTCTACTCAAAGTCGTCTGAAATCGATAAGGTAGTGATGGGAATGCGCGCGTTCGCTTCGCTTGCGTCTTTCTCGAAGATATCTTCACCAAGAAGTAAGAGATAAGTTACATAAGTTATAAAAGTAGTAATAGGAATGCGCGTGCTCGCTTTGCTTGCATATTTCTTGCTGAATATCTTCACTCTTCGAGTGTTTATTATGAACTATTATTATTATTATTGATGAAAAAATTGCCAGTCTCTAGGGTGCCAATACTTCCGAAAACTATTCACTACAAACATTTCATATTCATGAGTATTCAGTATGCAGGAGTTTTAGGGAATCTGACAACGTCGCATTGTACTCTTATAAAGTTATTAAGACTCGTTGTTGTTGTTTAGTCAGTAAAAGACATTGATACTGGCTACTTTGTTATGAAAGAAGCCATTTCGTTGTCAGATAACTGGATTGGAAAAAAAAAACTTGGTATGTTGTGGTTATATCAACTCATTTTTCATACTCATTCACTAAAATATTCCATGTGGTACGTGAATTGATTATTTCTGGAATCACTTGGCAATGTTGCGAAATTATAATCGCCTTTCCGTCAATTCCATTGTTACCAACCTGACAACTTAAATGACAGATATTAAGTAAACAAAACAGCATGAATTTGGTGAAAATAAGGAGGCATTTGAGTGTGTTTTTCGAAGAAGAAACGTGCACCAGAAAATGTCAATTTTCATTCAAAAAAAGGCCCGTATCTCCGAAATTACTTGAGACCACCAAAAATTTCATGTGGATTTTTTGTTCAGAAGGTCAAACTACGTAAGTCTCAAAAAAATTTTTTTTTTGTAGCTTGTTGCGCCCGGTTAACGGAATTTTACCCGAATTTGCATCATTAATAGCTATTTTGATGAATAATGTTAACAATGACAAAGCTTTAGGAATCATAAAAAAAATCCGTTATAATCATTGATAGTTGAGTATATTTTGAGTTACCTAATGCAGACTTCGAATCTTATTTTCATTGCTTGAATCTTCATGCCCAACTAACAAATAAATTTCATTTCAGATGTGGATGTCCTGAGGGTTATACTCTTCATCACTATTACAACCAGTGCGTTGACGAAAATGAGTGCAATAAGAACCCTTGTGGAGGTAGTAGTGGCAACTGTTTCAATACCCCTGGAAGTTATAGATGTGGATGTCCTGATGGATATCAGTTTGATAACGGTCTCAACATTTGTATCCAGGTAAATCGTCTTCAATAGAATGATATGTGTTGTCAATTCTCTAAGCCCAAAGATAGTGCCATGTTATAACAATAATAATAATACATCAATATTTGTGTAATACAAGGAATATAAAAAATTACTCAAATGTAAAATATAATATTTTTAAGAAGAATCACATAAAACAGTCAGATAGTTACGTAAAACTGGCATGAAGACTTTAATAAACATTTCAACAACCAATTGTCAATTGTACCTCTAATATCATTGGGAGTAGGTAGAAAATCAAGCAAATATACCATGAATCTTTACTTGAATTAGGATTTTGAGAAAGACCAAATTTTCGACAAGGGAAACTTTCAATATTTTGGTGATGAAATATAAAAATATAACAAAAAATTCAATTTGTCATACTAAATAGCATAAAATACACAATACACCAGATGAAGAAACTGATTACCTCCCTTTGAAATACCCAATTGGTAAATACTCGCAAACTAGAAAGAACATCGACAATTTCCAAAAAATGATGGAAAAATTGCTGGGCCGTCAGAATATAGATGTGGTGAATGTTGTCAAAACATTACTTTCAATCAGACTGCTATCTTATGTAAAAGTACGTGTGAGAAGTGGTGCCATTTGAAGTGTTCGGTTTGACTAATAATTTCAAATACATCTTTTAAGAACTTAAGAAACGGAAAAAAGGGATTGTCAGAACTTTCACATCACAAGACATGGTAAAAATGGTAAACCCAGCTTTATTAGAAAACGTTCAGTTATATTTGCGGAATGTTGTGTTGACAATTTAAAATTCCATGACTCATAAGTATGATGAATCGAATCAAGAAAATAAAGAAATCGTGAAACAGCTTGAAGAAATAAAGAATGAGAGAAACCAGATGTCGACAAAAAAACTTGAATTCAAAATCAGAAAACAAGAAGCAAAATCCTAGAAACAAACTATCAAAAAGAAGAACATTACATTGAAAAATGAGGTGGAAATCAAAGGAATACCCAAACAAGAAAATATTAGTGATGAAAATTGATAAAATATCATGGAAAATTCAAAGAGTTCCTGATACGAAAGACAAAAATAGGAATACATTGAAGATCACCATGACGAATTATCCAACCAAATATTGTTGCTGCATTCAACAAATATTTTCATTGAAAACATTTTATGTAGAAGTCACAAACCAGATTGAAATAGAACAAATAATATGATCGTTTAAATACCAATAGAGGAATAATTATCTATTTTCGGTATGGGTACGTTGAATCGTACCTGACCCAACAATCATATTTGATCACATGTATGAATCACACTCAAGTTCCCCATCAATATCAAATGTGGTGATGAATTGGTGCTAAAAATTACAGGCATATTTCACTAATTTCAAGTTAAGCTAAGATTTTTTAGAAAATGTTCATATATAGAACTGAAATTTATTGGAAAAAAATCATCGGATTTCAGAAAAACTGAATTGAGAAAACTTTTCGACCCAGGATGGTATCTGTCATCTTCACATCCTCATAATCAAAATTCAGCTACGGCCAGCTGAAGCTTTTTAGTACGGTTGACCATTAAGGACTATTAATGAAATTAGCGAATATTGGATTTCGCGGCAAAGTTTATTGAAAAATTAATTCGAGAAATATATTGAAATACGTGAAGCAAGAAGTAAACAAAAATCTTTCAATTTGGTGTGCCACAGGGAAGAGTTTTTGGGGCAACTTCTATTAACTATCTATCTCAACGTCTTTTTTTATATGTATACCATAGATGGAATGGAATTCATAGTTTTGCACATGATACAGTAATATTATATAAAGAAAAACTGCACTGAATTACAACTTAAGACCATTTTAGATTTTAAAATGATAAAAAATTGGTTTGATTATTACCTTCTCACAGTAAACTTCGAAAAAAACGGAATGTATTCCATTCATATTTTATAATAATACCCTACCAGACTCTGGATAACTAATATTTAATGATAATAATAGAACCAAAGGAAATGAATAAAAAACACTTTTGTCTAATTTTAGATTTTAAAATGATAAAAAATTGGTTTGATTATTACCTTCTCACAGTAAACTTCGAAAAAAACGGAATGTATTCCATTCATATTTTATAATAATACCCTACCAGACTCTGGATAACTAATATTTAATGATAATAATAGAACCAAAGGAAATGAATAAAAAACACTTTTGTCTAATTTCCACTGGTTATTTTATTTTTCCGACCGGTTTCGGGTTTTATCCCATTATCAAGTATAATAACTAACACACTTGAAATTATTATGCTTGTTAATGGGATGAAACCCGAAACCAGTCGTAAAAATAAAATAATTAGTGGAAATTGGACAATAATTTCATTAAATTGATCATGAATTTACACAAAGTGAACAAGTCATCAATTACACAAACTCATAATATGTCAAGTACTTGGAGGTTATTCTTGACATACATTAAAAATGGAACAAACTGTTAGTATTCCTGTTGACGAAATTACGAAGTTTACTATCAAAATTTGAGTATCTCCAAACAGTTATAAACATAAAAACCCTTGACATTCTTGAAATATCCGAAAGGCAGGCTGGTAACTTGCATTTCTGTTTTCAGGTTAGTTCTGCTTGTACTGGAGCTCCTTGTGCATTCGGATGTTCTTCCGCAGGTTCAGGATATTCCTGTGGCTGTCCTCAAGGATATCAGCGGATTGGCCAGGGACACTGTTTATCAACTATCACGTCTGCTTACACAGGTTATGGACAAGAAATCGGCGATGTTCCTGTCTATCCTATCGATGATAGGTACTCAACCAGTTCTAAAGATAAGCTCATCACCAGTGAAGGATGCTTTTCATGCAAGGTAAGTTTGTGTCAACCAAGCTCGAAGAAAGAAATGATATTCTGACATGTGATTTAATTTAGGTGAATGGAAGACATAGAAGGGCTCCATTGAGTTCAACAAGAACATCTTTCAACGATACTATGGATAACATTCTCCATCGAAACACAACTAGAAGGAGGTTCAGGAGGCATCATCACGGAGAAGATATAGAGCTGACCATCAGTTTATCTCAAACGAGACATAGAATGAGAATTATTAAAATGCAACCTTCAGTTAAGGTAAATAATGCATTGTTTTTTTCAATATACACACACCGGAAAATTTTAGGGAACGAAAATTAATTGTATTATTTTTCCTTATAATTTTCTTTGCGTCACATTTGAAAAGAATCATTCAACGGATGGTTTAGTTGATTTCAATTTGTTTTGCAAAGCTTCATGCGCTTTTGGAGCCTGTCCAAAAACTTAAGACTAAAAATTAAAAACTCACTTGTATACTTATTGTCGTCTTGAACATTTAATGGTAACGCAAAATCACATGGAACATTTTTTTCATTAACGTGTGTTTCCTCCACGAGCCCTTATAACTGTAACCGTTCGTCTTACCATACTTCTGATGACGTTGTCGGTCATTTATTGAGGCAAATTCTCCCATAATTCCATCAAAACAGTTCTTGCTTATTCCAAGTTTCGAACAGCAGGAATTCGTGTCCCAGACATATTCAATTGAATTCATGTCTGGCGAATATGCAGGCCAATTCATTGTCGGTATTTGAACCTGATTTAAATATTCAGTTACACAACGAGCTACGTGCGGGCGAGCATTGTCTTGCATCAAGAGAAAATCTGCCCCGATAAATGGGGAAAAAGGTATCACATGATCTTGCAGAATATCCCTTATGTACCTATCTGCCGTTAAAGCGTCGCCATCAACAACCACCAACTCTGTGCGTGCCCCTAAACATATGCCACCCCACACCATAATTCATCCTCCACCGAAAGAAACAGTAGGAGTAAAATTAAATTGTTCGTTTTGTTCTCCTGGACGACGATACAATCTTTCCCTCCCATCTATTGAATTCACACAGAAACGGCTCTCATCCGTGAACACAGCATTACCCCAGAGATCATTCCAATTTTGGTCCAAAAATCTAGTCGCGCTACTCGATGACGTCTCTGGAGTTGTGGTGCTTTTTTTGACCTATACGCCTTCAAACCAACTTCTTTGAGTCTTCTCCTCACTGTACGCTCACTTATGGTGGTTACACGAACTTTTTCCAATTTCTTGTTTGAACGGCAGTTCGACGCCTATTGCGGAGTGTTTGCAATGTGGTAAATCGGTCATCTATGGGCGTGATTGAGCATTTTGTGCCTTGACCTCGTCTTCTCACATACTCTCCAGTATGCATCCATTGCATAACACTACGATGGATCGACGATTTTGATTTCCCAAACATGTTGGCAACATCATTGTGAGATCGACCATTTTCCATCATTGCCACTGCCCTAGCGATTTCAGTGGGTGCTAAGGGTCAGTTTCACAGGTTCCAGTCAAAATCCAGATTAATTAATTGGTGGTTCAAACGCTATTTAAAGAATGTCATTCACCGTCTAAACTCTTACTTAGTTATTTAAAGGTTAACTGGGACCTGTGAAACTGGCCCTAAATCACTCATTATTTACAGTTTCACAATCAAAGTGATGATAGTAAACAAAAACCAACTAAACTCAAACAATTACTTACGAAACAACTAAGAAATTCTACTTGGAGAAAATACGCGTTTCAAATGTAATGTATCAATCGATAGATATTTCCGCTTTGATTTGGCTTTGACGTTGACTAACTTGATAAAAATGTGCAAAATGAATGAGAATTGTGAAGAAAGTCATGGCTTCTAGACCTAGGCAGCACAAAATCCAAATATTGCAAAAAAACTTTCATTTACGAAAGTATATCTCCGTTCCTTTAAATTTGCCGGTGTGTACATATGTATATTCTCAATCAAACATAAAAAATATGCAAAGGATCCACACAACTGTACTTAAACAACATGTTGTATAAATGGAATACGAAGTCAAAATGGGTATTTCTGAAATAATAAACCGGTACCAAACTTTGGGTACTGTTTCTACATGCAAAAATATGAAAAAAATGTTTCTTATAAACCCAGAAAATCATATTCAATATGTTGTTATTGATGAAAAAAGTATAGAAAAACAAGCCACCATTGGAACTCCCCAAGGTTCAGTTCTGGCTCCAATTTTCCCTTTGATCTATGTGGATTAGTATAACCAAAATAAAATTAAAAGGTGAAATTTTGTTTTGTGCAAATTGTTAAAATTGTTGTTTCCGTCAACCGATTGCACCCCTACGCGCAACCCTCGGAAGTCTTCGAGAGACTTGTGTCAGCTAGGGAAAACGCAGCCCTTACATTTTAACGTGTGATGCCATGCACGAGACCGATGACCATGCGAGGCTTTGAACCCTCGACCCTTCGCTCCGAAGGCGAACCTTCTACTAGCACGGCCACCACGGCTCATGAATCCGTACTTTATTATTCGGCTAGAAATACAAACATTTTGAAAAGTGAAATTGAAAGAGATATTCCATTGTTTGAAAACTGGCTAAGTAGCTTAAATGAATATAACTCTTAATTTAGAAAAAAACAGTCTACAAGATTTTCAAATAAAAAACTATAGACCAATTGAAATTGAAAGTAAAAATAAAGAATGAAATATTAAATAGAGTAGAAGAAACAAATATTTAGGCCTGCAAAGAATTCAAATTTTGAATATTCTGTGAACAACATTAGGAAATCAAATATTCCTCCAATTGGAGCAATAAAAAGAATCGATTACCCAAATGCTCAATTTTTAAATCTCATTTACAATACCCATATTGTCTCACATATGAGATATTGAAAAACAATATGGTGATCTTGTAATAAAAACCAAAAAGCTATAATTTATCGTTTGATGAATGAAGCAATTATTAAAAAAACATGTGAAACACCTTTTTGATATCAAAAATCTAACGATAGATTTAAGTACTGATAACATTTTAAAAAGCTCCAATTTTCTAATTGATCTATGGCAATAGTATAACCAAAATAAAATTGATAGGTAAATATTTTTCTTCTGCAGATGATACTGTATTTTATTATTTGTCCAAAAATAAAAATAAAATAGGAAATAACATTGAAAAAGTTATTCAATTGTTTGAAAAATAGACAGATAAAATGAATCTAACAATTAATTTAGAAAAAACTGATTATATGATTTTCAGACGAAAGAATGTTGATAAATCAAAATTGGAAGTAAAAATAAAGAATAAAATATTAAATGAAGTAGACGAACACAAACATTTGGGCCTGATGATTGATAAAGATATCAATTTTGAAAGCCATGTGAATAAAATAAGGATATCAATTATTCCTTTAATTGGAGCAATAAGAAAAATCGATTTTTTAAATATTCAAATTCGAAATCTCATTAATAATGCCCATATTGTCTCGCATACTAGATATTTGATAACAATATTATTATCTTGCAATAAAAACAAAAAGGTATAATAATTTATCGTTTAAAAAAATATTACACTACTAGGCAGAAGCCCACTAAACTAATAATAATATATAATAATAATATTATTCATTTATCGTTTAATTAATAAATCAACAGGAGTAATTTAAAAAAAAAACGTGGGAAAAACCTTTTTCAGAATTAAATAAGGATACTAAAACTTTTACATTAGATAAAATAATAAAATTTGAAAGAACAAAATTTGCATACGAATTGACAAAAAATTTACGAAAAAAGTAATAGTCAGTTCACAAAAAAAAACAAAATTACATGACTCTGTTATATCAGAAATGCAAATAACTTCCATTTAAATAACATTCATACAAATAATGGAAAAAATTATTCTGTATCTAGTTCTTTAGAAACTTTCAGACGATATAAAAAAATCAAAGTCAGTAAATATTTTCTTGAAACAACTCAAACAAAATTTGTTATCATACTGATGTTCATCAATCTATAAATATGCAATGTTGTTCAATTTGTTATTTTTCATTGATTTTGTTGTAATTTTTCAAAGTTATATGTATAATCAATGTATTATCTTCCTTATACCAGAACTTGTTCTGTTTGGAATGTGTAAATAAATAAATATAATTTACAAAAAGTAATAATGATGTAAAAGAAACAAAATTACATGACTATCATATCAGAAATGCCAATAACTTCCATTTAAATAACATTTATTCAAATAAAAGCAAAAACAATCCCTTATCTATTTCTACAGAAACTCCCAAGAAACTTCCAGACGAAAAAAAATCAAAGTTAACAAATATTTCCTTCAAAGTCTCAAACAAGCTGATGTTCATCAATCTATAAATATGCAAAACTGTTAAATTTGTTATTTTTTATTCATTTTGAAATTCTTGAAACTGATTTATATACAAATATTATTTTATAAATGAGTAAACAAAATGTATATTCCTTTGTTCCCACTTAATAACGGTGTTTTTTTTTTGTTTCAGACCGAAATGTCCTATAAAATCGTTAAAGGTAACGAGAACAACAAATTTGAGTTAGTCAAAAAACATGGAGTTTGGGCACTTCATTTCAAACGAAGACTGAAACAAACAGGTGCCTTCGATTTAGTCATCCATGGCAGGCCAGAAACGGATGTAAATGATGAGAATGAGTCATATGAAAAACCATTGACCTTAAGGGTGCGAATAATAGTTGTTGAATAAAGTGACACCTTCTGCAAAATATGAAACTAGTTAAATTATTTGATTTTTTATGAATGGAACGAGTAAAATTTCATTTGTGGAGGAATATTTTTTTCACCACTTGACGATATAGTGGGTAAATCATATCCATCGTTAATCCGATGTTCATGTATTAATTTTCAAAAATTATCCAAAATATTGCGCTCTTTCAAGGCACATGTTTCGGTTTTTATATTATCGTTACGTAATAAAGTTTTTTTGTTTGTGATACTTGAACATTGCCATATTATCAAAAAAGTCACTGCCAAAATTTCGATGTGTTCTTAAATTACCTATTTTGACACTGCGATACAAAACTGCCAATTTGCCAGTAGTTTTTTTGACGTTTGATACTTGATCGTCATTAAAATTGGAAATGTAACTGTTGAATTATGGAGTAGTAGTTGAAGTATTATAGAATTATTACAGTGTGAAATTAGTAAATAAACAATGATTTTTATTGAAATTTATATTTATGTGTATAGATAAGTATTTAAATAAGTTACCCTAAATAATGATTTGTAATATATTTTGCTTTACTATGAAAATTCGTTGTATTTTTACCAAACCTTCGAAATCAAATACCTGTATGAATATTTGGAACCTTTGATGTGAATGACTATTTCATTGATATGAAACTACGTCACTCCAAATTATAATGTAGCGGGCCTTCAAGATTTTCATGATGTAACAGTTTTCTTTCAGTAAAGGAAATAATAGAAAAAAACGTCTCTAGGAGAAGAAACTCAAAAAAACACAAAAAAAAGACACGAAAAAGAAACCCGAAAAAAAACCAAAAAAAAACCAAAGAAACCCGAAAAAAAATCGAACAAAACCCTTCTAATAATATTGAGCTATTATATTACATATTACCTATTATATTATTATACAGTGTGTTACACTTCTCATGGAAACACCCTCGTATCTTCCGTAATTTTTGACGCAGAATCATGAAATTCTCAGGATCGATAGATACACTAGAAATGAACTCACTGCCCAAGTTAACTAAATGAAAACCTAGAAGAAATACACAAGGGATGTCATGTTATTATTTATTATACAAAATAACCTTATGCAACATTATTCCTTTCAATTATTAGTCTGATCTAACCTCAACGAACAAACCCAGCTCGCAAGTTGAAAGGTTATTATTGGTCAGGATATTATTGTCATAGGATATTATTGGACGGGGGATTTCTTGTTGGATATTTTTCTGTTTGAAAATTATTTGAAATATTTACAAACATATACAAAGAAGGGTGCAGTACGTGCTATTAATCCGACTCTCTACTCATAATGCCATCGCTGGTCCGCAATTAGGAGCTGGTTTTAAGGGGCCCCAACTGTTGGCTTCATTTCGGGTATACCGGTCTACGTATGGTTAGTTCGTTCTGGTTTAATTATACCATATAGTGTGTTACACTTCTCTTGGAAACACCCTCGTATCTTCCGTAATTTTTGACGCAGAATCATGAAATTCTCAGGATCGATAGATACACTAGAAATGAACTCACTGCACAAAAAGGGTCAACCTACGTGATATACACTGCACGCCAGCAGCGATGGAACCACCCATTTTTACGGTAAAACATACTAGGGGGCAAAATTCGCTCAAAACTCTTTCAGATTCGTGATCAGCACCCCCAAATTACCATAAATACATCTGTATCCTGAAAAATTTTCAGTCCTGAAAAATTCAAATTTGTTTCACTTCTCATGGAAACATCCTCGTATCTTCCGTAATTTTTGACGCAGAATCATGAAATTTGCAGGATCGATAGATACACTAGAAATGAACTCACTGCACAAAAAGGGTCAACCTACGTGATATACACTGCACGCCAGAAGCGATGGAAAATGGGTGGTTCCATCGCTGCTGGCGTGCAGTGTATATCACGTAGGTTGACCCTTTTTGTGCAGTGAGTTCATTTCTAGTGTATCTATCGATCCTGCAAATTTCATGATTCTGCGTCAAAAATTACGGAAGATACGAGGATGTTTCCATGAGAAGTGAAACAAATTTGAATTTTTCAGGACTGAAAATTTTTCAGGATACAGATGTATTTATGGTAATTTGGGGGTGCTGATCACGAATCTGAGAGAATTTTGAGCGAATTTTGCCCCCTAGTATGTTTTACCGTAAAAATGGGTGGTTCCATCGCTGCTGGCGTGCAGTGTATATCACGTAGGTTGACCCTTTTTGTTCATTTCTAGTGTATCTATCGATCCTGAGAATTTCATGATTCTGCGTCAAAAATTACGGAAGATACGAGGGTGTTTCCAAGAGAAGTGTAACACACTATATGGTATAATTAAACCAGAACGAACTAACCATACGTAGACCGGTATACCCGAAATGAAGCCAACAGTTGGGGCCCCTTAAAACCAGCTCCTAATTGCGGACCAGCGATGGCATTATGAGTAGAGAGTCGGATTAATAGCACGTACTGCACCCTTCTTTGTATATGTTTGTAAATATTTCAAATAATTTTCAAACAGAAAAATATCCAACAAGAAATCCCCCGTCCAATAATATCCTATGACAATAATATCCTGACCAATAATAACCTTTCAACTTGCGAGCTGGGTTTGTTCGTTGAGGTTAGATCAGACTAATAATTGAAAGGAATAATGTTGCATAAGGTTATTTTGTATAATAAATAATAACATGACATCCCTTGTGTATTTCTTCTAGGTTTTCATTTAGTTAACTTGGGCCTCAATTCGTGTTAGAATTTACAGGTAGAAAAATAAATTTTGCGTAGTCCTTTCTTTTGGTCCTCAATTCGTGTCTGCCCACGTAGACATTTGAGTGCGTGGAAATTGAATACATAAAGGACCCCGCACAAATCAAATGAGAAATGGATCTCTGTCGAATTTTCTGAAATTTGGATATTTTGTAGTCTACACCCTTCTGATCAAAAGTCTTCATGAGCCCGAGACTCAAAAATGGACAGTTTTTTAGTTATCGAAGGTCAAAAGTTGCGACTCAACGGAAATACTCTTTTCCACTGCTTCATCTATGATACCAATAGCCATTTGTCCCCAACGATCGCTCATATTGATTAAGAAATATAACTAGTCAAAACACAAAGATTTGACGTTTATAATTTAAATCATTATTTTCACTTGACAGCTAGTAAAACAAAAACTAAGCAGGTTTATCACCGTGAAAATACAGCGACAAGCTATATTTTCAATGTAATTCCGATTCTATTGGCGAAAGAAAATAAGATCGCAGCGCCACCTATAGCAAGACTTTGAACTTCGAATCACGGACAAAGGTTTTTGACTTTACACGTGTTTATATGGCGTTTTGACCATCTGTATTCCTATTTTCAAACAATTTGTGAAAATTTGTGATTTCTCTAACTAAAAAGTGATGGTGTTTCTATTGAAAGACTCTAAAGAACGTTTCAGTCAGGTGATTTAAAGGAATTTCATCTCCGATTAGTTTTGAATGCTTCTGCTATTCAAGGTTGCATGGCGTTTTGATGATCTATTCTCCTATTTTCAAAAATTTGTGAAATTTTGTGATTTCTTTAACTGAAAAGCTATTGTGTTTCTATTAAAAGACTTGAAGGATAGTTTCAGTGTAGTTTACAAATATTTTACGTGTTTTTTGAAGTCATGATTTCTGAGTTATTGATCTGATTCATTCTGTTGATTAAGGATATTTCCATACTCGTTTTCTGTTTCTGTTCGTATTTTTTTGGTTTATACTATTGATAGACTGCCAAATATGGGAAAATACAATCCTAGCTGTTCAGTCCCAGGATGCAGGACATATGGCAAGAAGGAAAATGTGGGATATCACAAATTTCCCCGAAAAATAAAAGCAAGGTTAAAAAATGACCAATTGGTTCGACCAGATTGAAGAAATTGACCAAAGGAAAGCATGGATTTTGAAACTGAAAATTGGCAAGCTAAATAATATCGAAGTATGCTTGTTTGACAAACAGACTGATGAATGAATCAGATCAATAATTGATCGCAAATCATGACCTCCAAAAACAAGTAAAATATTTGTAAACTACACTGAAACTATCGTTCAAGTCTTTTAATAGAAACACAATAACTTTTCAGTTAAAGAAATCAAAAATTTTCACAAATTGTTTGAAAATAGTAGAACAGATCATCAAAACGCCATACAACCTTGAATTGCAGAAGCATTCAAAACTAATGGGAGATGAAATACCTTTGAATCATCTTACTGAAACGTTCTTTAGAGTCTTTCAATAGAAACACAATCACTTTTTAGTTATAGAAATCACAAATTTTCACAAATTGTTTGAAAATAGAAGTACAGATCGTCAAAACGCCATATAAACACGTGTAAAGTCAAAAACCTTTGTCCGTGATTCGTAGTTCAAAGTCTTGCTATAGGTGGCGCTGCGATCTTATTTTCTTTCGCCAATTGGCTGAATTTCAAAATTTGAAATAGACTGACTGGTTGTTAAGCAAGGAGATATATTGTCATTAGAATATCGATAACTATTGGAAAATGCCCGCAACTTAGAATTGTTTCAGACTGAACTCAATCCAATCTTTATACCTGAGTTCACTGATGAAGAGGTGACCGCAATAGGTTTTGCAGGGTGTTCGCAATCAGGAAGCCACCAGTATTTGGGAGTAAGTAAGTATTTATACAGCCAGCACGTTAAGGTTGAAACAAATTTGTTGTACGCTTGATATGGCCATTAGGAAAAATATGCTCAGACATGTCGATTTTATTTTTCAGTTGCGCATTTTTTGGTCTACTCAGATTTTTGATAACGTCATCACTGTTGGAGTTATGACGTCATTATTTTTTTTATGGCATTACCCTATTTTGATAATATTTGAAACTATTGTAATTTTTCTGTGTATGAATGTCATATAATGTCATATTTTTTCTTGTCTTACTTAACAGTATGAAACTATTGTAATTTTTCTGTGTATGAATGTCATATAATGTCATATTTTTTCTTGTCTTACTTAACAGTATGTTAGAGAAATAAAAGATATTTCATTATTCATAATAATATAATGTAATATAATGTTAGGTTTGTTAACGTAAACTTTTGACTTAAGGTATACCCACAAAAAAAAATGTAGTGGTGTTAGATCAGGAGATCTAGATGGTCACTCTAAAAATCCTCGACTACGATCGAAATCATCTCCATTAAGTTCATGAATCATATGAGGATTTTCTTCAGATGATAGTAATACATCCAATTGTTGATCTTCCGTAACGCCTGAATGACCTCGACATTGTCAAAAATTCTAAATTTTGTTTCTAATTTGCTCGCTGTCGAACGTGTAATAGGTCTATCGGTATATTTTTTGAGAAATAAGTCACAAACCTCAGCTTGCGAACGGGTCTTATCTCCATAACCTAACATCATTAAAATCTCTTTGCGTTGGTTTTCGCTTTTCGCATGGTGTCGATAACTTATTTATTATACCATAATTATTTGATAGCTAATTATTATTGTTAAGTTGAATTTTAAAAACATATTTACAGTCAGTGTCAATAAGTTGTATTGGAGCAATCATATTGTCAATCGTCTATTCTGAAATGACTGAAAAAGAATAAGTGGCACCCATATAAATTGAAAGAAATCCATGAACTTCAATGAGGATGATTTCGATCGCAGACGAGGATTTTCACATTGGCCAGCTAGATCTTTTGATCTAATGCCACTAGATTTGTTTTGTGGGGATACCTCAAGTCAAAAGTTTACGTTAACAGACCTAATATTACATTTCCATGAATAATGAAATATCTTTTATTTCTCGAACATGCGGTTATGTAACATAAGAAAAAATATGACATCCATACACAGAAAAATGAGTTCTTTTCGAAGTTATTATTAAAATAGGGTATTGCCATTAAAAAAAAAATTATAATGACGCCATAACTTTGAACAATGATGACGTCATCAAAAATACAAGTAGTACAAAAAATGCCCAACTGAAAAAGAAAATCGACGTGTCTGAGCTTTTTTCTCCCAATGTCCATATCAAGATTTTAACGAATTTGTTCCAATTTTACGTGTTCACTGTATACCATAAATCTGAATATATATATATATATATATATATATATATATATATATATATATATATATATATATATAATATATATTTATATATCAGTTGCTGCTCTTTCAATAGGCTTTACATGATATAGCAGAAAAGTACTAAACACATGAAACCTCGATTTTCAGAAAAAGGAATTTTATTTCAAATAATGTTGACAATTAGAACTTTTATTAAAATATTGCGCTGCAAGGAAACCCGAAAAAAACTTCAAGAGTTGCAATTAATTGAATGAAAACTTCTAAAGGGGTTTGTCGAATTATGAATATCTGATTTTTGCCAAAATAGGATTTATGGTGGCTCCAGAGGCTCCGTAAGGTCATCAGATTTGATCAGGATTTATCTGGATATTACCTGTACATCTAATAGTAAACATACATTGTACGTCCAATTCATGCACTTCAAATATTAGGCAATACTTTTGTTATAATATGGTATAGGTAAAAAAGTAACACTGAGTGCGTTTTTTCTCTGTCCAATGTTTTTCCAACGTGATTTTTGTGATAACTTCATCAAAAAGTCTTTGTGACTTTTAATTCAAGGACAAATATTGTCGAAATTGGGCACACTACGAGAATATTGTATGTATGCGAGATTGTATTATTTTACCTTTACAATATGTTCCAATTATTTGCAGAACTCCTTGATAATCGAACACCTTAAACGTCCATTGAATGTATATTGGACTACTTACTTCTGGACTAATGGATTTGGAGATATATTATACAGTTCATCGTCGATACTCTTTCCTTTGGGAATATAAAAAATACCACAAAACAACGGAAATGAAACATTGAATATCCTCCAAAGATCTCTTTGGGAAGTACATAATACATCTCAAAGAAACATCGCATTGCCTACATTTTCAAAACATCTCAAAATCTCCCACTGATGTTTGTGCTCGCTGGGATTCTATATATCTATGTAATTTTTTTTATTGAGGTTAGCCCACTCACAGTTTTGAGGGTCGTATTTATTGGTGAAATTTGGATCCAAATTCCATTTAAATGGAATTGCTACGGCATCACATTTTTGTGAGTGCTCAGATCTACAACCTTGTCGTTAAGGTTGAGCTCAAATACTGTTAAAAATATAATTTGTGGTTATGTGCTTGCTCTCAATTGTCCATCACGTGTTTCGGTATAACTTCCAGGCGTAAATAAATATCTATTATTTGTTTTTATACTTTTTATTTGATATACGATTATTCCAAAATAGTGTATATTTGCGTGTCTAGACACAATCATTCAATTTTAAATCAGAGTTAAAATCTCAGGGGGAGGTTTTGTACAACCTCACGTTTGTGAGTGTCTGGAGTGAACGGTTAGAATACCTGTTTTGAAGAGATTCACGATTGTGAGGGTTGGGAGTAAACGGTTCAAAAGTGCCAAAAATGGTAAATGACTTTTAGTGAAAAAGCCAGGTGATATTCAGGTGTCTTTTTCAAGGGTCCACTCTATCTTTTCGTCTGCAATTAGCATACTTATTGAGCGGTACTAAACCTACAAAAGAAGATAATGCTGATGCAGAGGAAGAATGCGATGAACATCATTCAAAAAAAAAATAAACCTTTCCCTTTACCTTGCAGTGACAAAAGATTTGATTGCTCCAATTATTGGGTTATTCTGGAACATTTAAAAAACGTTCTTGATGTAAATTCGAATCGAAAAGTACATCTACAGTTTCATGCAGAAATTATAAGGTGTGTGAACAAAACTCAGAACTGTATTTCAAAATTTCATAGTGTAAAACTTATTAGTGAATAAAAAACGGAAGAAGGGCGGGGATTAGCGCAATGGTTAAGCGCCCGCCTGTTAACCGAGAGGTTCCAGGTTCGGTTCGATCCCAGCCAGTACGGGCTTTTTTTCATTTTCAGATGTGAAAATCTGAATGATTGAGGCTCGGAATAGTCCTCCACGATTCACTGTTGCGTTAAAAATTAACAGTGCTGCTCCTAAGGTGGCGTGTGGAGTTAGTAACAAGGCCTATCCAGAACACTTAGCTAATGACCATAGCAGTCGATGCCAAAACACCAAAGGAAAAAAATAAACGAAAGGATTTAATTAATTTATAATTTTTCAATCAACATGTAGGTACTTTTAATTTTTCATAATAAATTCCAAACGTTATTTTTTTTGTTTGTTTTTAAGTCTTCGTATTGTTGCTCTGGAGTTAATGTAGACTCCCAACCCTCACAAATGTGACAGTCTCACAATTATGCATGTCCCGCGTATGCTCCTGCCAAACAGAATTGTGAATTATCAAAAACTATCAAAATGACGTGGAATAATTATGAAAAAATTTAACATGTTTCCTGTCCATAATTGAAGAAAACACAGGCGACTTCATATGTCTACTTACAGTGTTTCCGGAGTGTATGGGTTAGAGCAGGAAGACTTTCTTAAAACTAGATTTTGTTATGGAGTTTTCAACGCTTGAGGGCATCCAAGGCGGCTGTCGTCAATCGCCGACAAAGCCACCCGGTCGATTTGACACCAAAGTCACATACGAGAACGTTCAGCTACATATTCCGCATAATCTACTCTGAAGTGTACAGGGAGCATTCGTCATCCTCTCTGGGAGCCATCATCAAGAATCAAGTCGCTACTTTCCTCGCAATTTGCTTATTAATATTTGCCGGCTCTAAACAGTTTAGCATGTAAATCACATCGTAGTCGGCGTCGTTTGAATATTCATATCCGAACACACTCTGCATACACACTCTCATATTTACATGTCTGTCGCTCTAATTAACCAATAAATTTAATTAATCCGCGCAGTTCGGGGGATGTTTTGATAATTTTCCCGTTCACCTCATAAATACTTGTTTGCACATTTCGTTCTACTGCAATACTATTTTTTTTTCGACGTTCATGCAAAAAAACAAGTTTATTGAACTGTATTCAGTGAAAAAATGGTTCTTTATTGCACTGAGTGCAATAAAGTATTTATTGTACTCTTCTGTCATTCTGCTACAGAGTTCTGTCATCATGACAAAAATTAAAGTCAAATCGACGCCATATTTACCATTTTCTATGAGATTGTATTACGTTTTAAACAGTTGCATATTATATATTATTGTCAACAGTAAAAACACAAGAGCTTTTTTTTATCGGATAAATTTCTTTTTGTAACGAAATAATTTTGCCAATCAGTAATTTTACGAGAAAAACTGACATGACAAAATCGCGAGACCGAAGGTCGAGCGATTTTGTCAAATGTCAGTTTTTCGAGCAAAATTACTGATGGAAAAATTTTGAGTTAAAAAGAAATTTATCCGTAAAAGAAAAGCTCGAGTGTTTTTTGGCAAGATAAATTAACGACCGAATATAAATTGTCTCCACATTGACGCTTTAGTATTTTTTGTAGATTGCGAGTTTGCTTTTTCTATATTTTTTGTTATTTGTTGAGTCGAAACTTCCCCAAATTCAATTCAATTCAATTTCTTTATTTCCAATCAGAATTATACATACATAAGTATAGGATATTGTCAAGTCAATTTTATATAATCTGTTGAAAAACGAACAGTACAGTATATAAATATATAATAATATAATATAAAATAATGTATATAAAGAACATAGAACATAGTGTTATAGAGACAAAAACAGATAATAAAAAAGTATATAATCGACAGTATATAAAGTGTACATGTAATGGTGGTTATACCAGGTTACAACACAAATATTCTGAAACCTAATATAAAACCCCGTTAACTAAAAGTTTTCGAGCTTCATATTTGAATTTATTCACATTTGATAATATCTTAAGCCTAGTGGGTAAGTGGTTGTATAATTTGATATGGATGTCCAAAACGACTCATGTTGTAATGTTTCAGTATCAACTATCAACAATACTTAAATAACTGACAGGGCAGACATTAAAGTGACGTAAGCATGCTAGATGTAGACGCTAAAGAGGAACAGGCGTTTTTATCGGTGATAAAAAACGATGCACCTTTCTAATCACTGTCAAAATGACTATACAGTCATCTTTGAATGACCATTTTATACAGGAGTTAATTTATCAATCATATTTATTACATACTGGGATTACATTACTAGAAAGTGCAATTTAATAAAAATAAAATTTCTTTGAATATTATTATATCACTTTTAGCAGCTAGATTTGAACAAATAATGTATTCCTTACACTTTAGTACCACCTAAATGAATTATTTTTGCACAAACATAGAAAAAATATGGTATGCAACTCGTGCAAAAGTTGTTTATTGCACTCGACGTGTTGTCCAACTCGGCCTGATGGCCTCGTCGGACAATTTGACGTCGAGTACAATAAACACTTACTTTTTGCACTTGTTGCATAAATAGCTATTAGTACGGATGACCGTTTGGATGCATAATAACTGAAAATATAATTTCGAGAGGGACCTCACTTAGCAGATGTGATCCCCTCCATCCCCAAGCACACCACGTCATGTCGAAAGGTATTTCATAAAACAAAATTTTCCTGTCACAATCGATAAACAATTAGCCGGTGTCCGGTTTGAATTGTTATCACTGGAATCGGCGAAGTAGTAACACTATCAGCTAAAATATACCAAGAGCATTGATAACTAAGTGATCATTGTTTTCTACATGCATGCACCCTGTGAGTGTTATTTTTCTTCACTAGTGCTGAAAATATTTTCCTACACAAGTGCAGGAAAATTTTCCCACACTAGGCGGTAATAATTTTCCCACACTGGTGCCGGAAAAACAATAAGGTAATTCTGTAGCAAATTATTATCGATTGATGACAAAACATTGAAGTTTTCTCGTAAAATTGAGAAATTTTGAATAGATTAAAAGCGATTCTGCAGGGGCGAAAACTGGGGTTTTCAGTATAGACTGACGGTGCCTAGAATTTTTGTGAAAAGGAAAAAAGTAACAGGCAAGGACCAGGTGGAAAATGTTGTTGAGGTTCCGACTTTAGGGAAAAAAATATTCAAACACGAAAACCCTCAAAATGGTGAAATGGGGATGCAGTTTACGGGTTGAAAACGGTTTTTTTGCGATTTGCGGTGAAACGTGACATTTTAGCGGAAAATTTTCAATTCAAAAGTTGTAGATAATAAAACAATCAAAACCTTTTGGTTTCAAAACCTTTTGTTTTCAACACCTTTTGACATAACCTCAAATTAATTGTCATAATGGCGAAAAACCGATGTTTCAGTGTTTAATTCTTTTCTCGCGTATAAATGTGATTGATTTAGATGAAAATTGGTAGAAATGTGTCTTTTTTGGTGTCTAATAAGCAAGATTTTTTCTCAATTCAGAGAGTTTTCGAGTTAGGTTAAATCGCTTAAAAATGAGAAAAACCGACAAGTTTTTCTGAATCATGTTTTTCTCAATATTTTCAATGACTTTCAATACTAGATGCAAAAAAGAATAAAAATGATATTATTAAATTATTTTGTAGTGTACTTACCTAATTATGTATTCTAATATTTTATTGTGAATAATTTGATATAAGCACTTTTTGTTATAAAAATAAAGAAGAAAGTCGAAAATAATTGAAAATATTGAGAAAATCATGATCTATAGACACTTTTTTCTCAATTTTGAGCGGTTTAACGATTATTGAACCACCTAGTTACATAGACTTTTTCAAAGTAGACATTTCAACAATTGCAATGGTCACTTATAGACTTTCGAAATACAAAAAAATATGAAGAAAATTGTTCGTGGAAGATAAGGGTATTTTTTTCGAAAAATGTAAATAACTCGAAAACTAGAAGTATTCTCATTCGTTACAAAAAAAGACATATATCTACAAATTTCCATCTGAACTGAATCATTTATACACAAGAAAAGAAAATACTGAAAAATTGTTTTCTTGCCATTTCGACGGGTAATTTGAGGTTATGTCAAAAAGTGTTGCATACAGAAGTTTTCTACAACTTTTTTTTGGAACATATTCCGCTAGGACGTTACGTTTCGCCGCAAAACGCAAAAAAAGTTTTCAACCCCTATACTACATCCCCATTTCACCATTTTGGATGTTTTCGTGTTTAAATATTTTTACCCTAAAGTTGGAACCTCAACGATATTCTCCATCTGGTCCTTGCCTTTTACTTGCCTTTCTACAACTATTGAAAATCATTAAAAATTTGAAAAATTTTAAATTGCAATTTTTTAAAATATTTTCCAATTTCTTTACAAAATTCAAAGTCTTTTTTCTGAATGGCTTGACTCTAGTGAAATGTTTGTATTTTGGTGATAATGGCAATTTTCCCATTTTCTCCCCCCCCCCCCTCTCAGATGACACTAAATTGAAAAATATGGTTTTTACGAGAACTCTCGCTGTTACATTGGTTCGTATCTAACACTTATATTAGAATTCCAAGAATAATAGAAGTGAAATGGCAATCTAGAAACATTCTAAATAGGAATTGAACCATTCGTGGTGTTTGCTTCTTATTCAGTATACAGGGTGTATCTAAATAACACCGAAAATGCATCGCATTAGATTTTTTTTCTCGTAAATGCTCAAGTTTTAGAAAAAACTTGTAGAGTTAAAAAAGTTAGTCAATGAATTGGGCTTTTCAGTCATACTTTTTTAAAGAAAAAATTTTCATCTAAAAAAAAGTTGTAAGAAAAAATATCTTAGGGGTTGAAATAATCAACCCCTTCTAAGCATACTTCAGGGTTGAAAAAATTTCAAAAAGTGTACTCTTATTGACAGATAATGTTTACCAAGTTTCGTGTCTTTAGCTTGATATACAGGGAAAATAAAAAAGAAAAACCATTTTTTTTTTAATTTTCGAAGGGGTGTAACTTTTCCGGGGAGGGTTTTTTCAAAAAAATTTATACCAAACACTCACATTAATTTTCATCACAGAATCACCCCTTTAATTTTTTCGGTGTTATTTAGATACACCCTGTATATGTGATTCGTTCAATAATTTGTTGTACTGAATGCAAAAATTCGAACAAGTTCGAAGGTTTTGCCAGAGAGTACAAATAAACGATAACAATAAAATCGACAAAGTCGAAGTACCCTTCTCTCCAAATATTTCCACAAAGTGGAAAATATGAGGCAAAAATCTGACAGAAAACAACTAATTCCCTGGCTAATGCCACGGCGAATACTGAACTACATCTTACAGTCGAAAGTTCGACTTAGATCATAGAAAACACGGATTTTCCCCTGCATCCAGAGCATCAATTACCTCCCTATAAAATGCCTGAACAGCAGTTGTTGTTGAATGTCCTTGATGGAAACCATGTTGGTTTCATGACCGTGATACACCAGGCAATTGAAAAAAAAAAATTCTTATTTGTAATAGCAAAAAATTTTCGATCTTTCGATACTTTACTGTCAATAACCTGTATTATTTTAATACATAAGATCTAGATTTTGAAGTTTGAAGTCTACCTACTTTCTCAATTGACTGATATTACTAAAGTATCATCCACATTCGTTTTCTAATGATTTCCAATGTTTCGTTCCATGAGCTGTTTCAAGTTACGTTACATTTTTTTTTCTTTGAATTGTTTTACTACGCTTTTGTAATCTATAATTTTAGTTTGTAACGATCTTCCAAATCTCTATAGGCTTTCTATTTTATGAAAATTGTTTCAATAATTCTATAGTGTTTCTGATCAGTCTATTCATTATCAAGAATACAATTCTTCTAGAATAACTGTTAGGATTCACTTAAGAAATTAGTTTAGAAGAGAACAGCTTAGAAACACCAAATTACAGTGTACAATTTTGAATTTTGATTTGTTTGTTTCAAATTCTTCCAATCCTCAACAGGACTCACCCCAGTCCAGCCACGAGATTTTAATAATTTAATTGGTCAAATTAAATTAAAAAATCCCAGCCGCAACTGGGGCTCGAACTCCGGACCTTTTGACCCAAAGTCGGACGCTCTAACCACTGCGCCAGGCCCCGACATTAATAATAATACATTTATTGCCAAAGCTGTGTTGACAACAGCCCACCCTTCCCTACACTAGGGGTCAAATATATATTGTGGAGACGACTTCGAGTTTTACTTAGCCTCTATATTGCCTACTTTTGTTTTTTACTAATTCTAGCAATTTACCTGCACTAAATTAATTTAAATGTTAACCTACTTGTTTTGGATTTGATGACACAAATTTTTTGGAAAAAATAATAATTTATGAATTTATCGTGAAGAAAAGAAAAGAAAAGAAAACATTTCTCAGTGTATAATGGGCTGTAAGGGTTAGGACCCTTATCAGCATTCATACTATTTTTGCACTAGGCAATTTCCAGACTCTCGAATGCATCGAGAAGTCTATGGTCATGAACTTGTTTGATTAATTTTAAGCTTGTGTCATCAAATCGGTGGTCGTGATCCAAAGCATGTTGGGCAACACTCGATTTTTCGGGTCTTGAATATCGGATATGAGCAATGTGTTATCTGAACCGTACTTTCATGGCCCTTCGAGTTTGACCCAAATACTTTTTCTCGCAGTCCTTACAGCTAATTTCATAAATCCCGACTTTTCTCTCTCATCTGTTTTATCTATGGGAGTACCCAATACTTGAAGTTTACACGAAGTCTTGTATACCACCTTCATATTGAGGGTTCTGAAAAAACCTTCGAAACCTCGAGTAACTCGAGGTTCAAATGGGATGACGACATATTTAGGAAGGCTTTCCTCCTTTTGAAAAGTCGAAGAGCTACGAAGGGTTTATTATTATTATTATTATTCAAAATTGAGTAATGATCTAAGGAATTTGTGAGTTGTGTAGGCACTACGTACTCAAATATTTTAGAAAAACAGGAAGAACAACGGTGGACTTATAATAATAATTGGACAAGTATTTAGTATCTCCATTTTTGTGAATGGAAGAGACCAAAGCAACTTTTAGTTCTAAAGGGTATATGACTTCGGAGAGAGATGAATTTATCAAGTGTGCGAGAGGTCGGCATACAGTTTCAGCGATTATCTTGATTATTTTGCCTGAAATACGCAGGCCCGGATTACCCATAAGGCCAACCTAGGCCATGGCCTAGGGCGCACGCTTGCGGAGGGCGCAGAGCAGGATACGGGAAAATCCGAATAGCGAGCGTCCGAGCACCGGGTGACTCACCCGACGAAGCCAATCACGTGACTGCCGCCATCTCTCCAAAATTAGAGGAGAACAAGAAATACTTTGGGACAATAAAAAATTGGATGTCAAAAGAAGACGAAAATAACCAAACCAAAACACTGCTTATTTTCAGACTGCAGTACTCCTAGTACTAGTCCTAGCACCACTGTTCATATGATGCAGTCTTTTACTTCAGAAACAGAATCGAAACCAGACACAAAATTTGAATCTGAACCACAGGAAGACACTGAGAGACCCTCTAATAGCATTGAAAATCCAACACCAATTCAACGGAGTTTAGAACGTGAACCTGAAATATTTAGTTTTGATCCCGTCGATCCCGATCCAGCAAACTGGGTTGTGGATAATGAACTACGTGGTTACGTATCCCAACATGGGTTAACTCAAAATGAAGAAGCTAATTTTTCGAAGGCAAAGAAGG
The DNA here is from genome assembly GCA_944452925.2 of Chrysolina oricalcia. Taxonomy (NCBI): domain Eukaryota; kingdom Metazoa; phylum Arthropoda; class Insecta; order Coleoptera; family Chrysomelidae; genus Chrysolina; species Chrysolina oricalcia. Next base: position 66,085,784 of record OX101812.2, read on the forward strand.
AGTATGGTAACCGTTTTTGAAGTTTTTTAGGTACTCTTTTTTATAGAACTTTAGCAAATGGGTAAAAACAAGACAAAGCATGGCTTGTGCACTCTGAAACTGAATGTGCAGTTTTTTGTGGTCCTTGCCGTCTTTTTTATTCGGAAACACAATCGGAATCATATTTTGTGAAAAATGGTTTTAGTGACTGGAAAAATGTTACATCAAGGCTCAAAGAACATGAAAACTCCAACACCATCACTTTAAAACAGAGACAAGAGAAATTAGGCAAGTTTAATTCCCAACTAACTAAAATGATATATAGAGATATCGAGAAATTAGCTACTGGCAAATGTTATTGCAAAGAGTTGTAGTGGTGATAAAAGCTCTAGCTTCTCAAGGATTACCATTTAAGGCATTTCTTGATTTTAATTGAATAACCCGATATAAGTTGAACTTGGGTATAGGGAAAGCTGAAATAACTCATCCTAAAATTAATTTTTTTTTAATGGTTGAGAAAAAAATGGTAGGTGCCATTTGAAAAATTTGAGTTTTTGACAATTTTATAATGCGACATTCGAAAATCGCCTGCGCCCATGTGGTACAAAATATGACCGTCGATCGGACATCAGGTGTTAGCCTGGACTACCAGCTAACTGCTCTTTGGATTTAGTTTCCTAATTTTGAACGGCTTGCGGGCTACACGTGTTTTCGTAAACTACTACAGCGGTAATTTTTTAAAGAAAAATAGACATTTCCCAAAAACAGTAATAGATAAGTTAACACAACTTAGGTTTTCTGAAGTCTTAATCAGAAAGCCAATCTGTGATATATACCCAGCCAACCCCCTGTAGAATCATTTAATCAGTTAATTAAATGCAGGATAACGTCGAAACGTAGGGAAAATAATCAAAACAATAAAAATCCTATCAAAATTTGTGAGTGAAATAATTCAATTCAAAAAATTTCAACAGACTAGATTTTCTCGAAGATTTACAAATAGACAAGGAAATACAGTGCAACAACTTATGCTTAAACACACAAGTACAACTGAACATATCATATATTCCTCTACACAAGAGATTAAAATAGTACTCCATTGTCAACAAAATTCTCTAAATTTATTGTTCTTTGCTCACTAGGTAAACTTTACATTCTGTAGTCACAAAATATTGTCATATGTCATAAACTCACTTTTAACTCTCATTGGACATGGACCTTATGTCAATGTCATCACACTTCATCTGTCAACCTTCAATCTTGTCAAAATTTAAAAAAACTTATTCCTTCCGTTTGTACCTCGTGGCTGACAGTACAGCACGAAAAGGCATTTGCATTTTGTATAAAAATGCAGATCCAAAAACTTTAAAATAAAAAACCCCTAAGGGATACACATTAAGTACTTAATTTTTAAAATGTTGAATGTTTGTCCGTACCAAACAAATGTTAACTTTGGTCATGTTGACTTTTTAATAGTGCTCCTGTATAAGTACTTGACGAGTGAGTAATTCAAAATTTCTTCACTCTTACATTGTTTCAATTATTACTTACTTGCAGGTATAGCACTGATGATGGCTTAATAGCCGAAAGCGCTTTGCGATTATAATAAATTTACATACACGAAATACAACTCTTTCATTGAATTGAACAGTTACGTGTACACAGCTTCAACAAACTTCACCATATCAATGATTGACTTTTCTTTTTCCTCTCATATTAACAAGCATTTTATACTACGTGTTGAGACGAACCATAAATAAATCAGCGAAACTTTCTTTCACCGCTCGAAGGAGGTTTCCCGGTACTGCGACGTAACAGTGTTTTTCTTTCGTTTTGACACCCGATTAGTCTAGTGTCAAAATAAGAGTGCGCTGTCTCGTCAACGTATTGTTTCGTGTGTAGCACCATATACAGAGTGTTCCACAAATCGAACCATGACAAAAAATTAGGTTTCCATTCAAAATAAGAAAGTTGTTACCGACATACCCTGTATAGTTGTAGGACTAAAAACATTTGAGATAGAACGCACATGATCAATTATGACAGCATACTGAATTTAAAGTTTCTAGTCCAACTGCAAGTTGAAAAACTTCTAATGCACGGCCTAGTAAATCACGCTGTTTACAGTGCTGCGTGAGTGTGTTCTATTTTTAAACATGTTTTTTAGTCAATATTTGCTTTTCATACATTTTGGAATTTTATTCACTGTTATTGCGTGATTGATACAAATTATTTTCTTGGAAAACAGTTAAAAATGTATTCAAAAGGACTAAAAATGAAAATGTTTCCATAGCTCATATAACCCCAAAGAAGCTCTAGAACGAGGTTTACAGTTGAATATGCCAAAAAAATTCCAGACTCCCTAGACCTCCTAGAAGGGGGAGTAATTTAGAACTTTGGCCTAGAGAGTAAATAGCTGCTAATCCAGGCCTGGAAATACCCAAAGAAAAATCTATTTCCAAACTACAAAATAAAAATTTTGTGAAGACCTAGAGCAAGCCGAATATATCCAGTTCAATACAATTCCATCATTATTCCAGAGCGCAAGAATCGAATTCAAAACACGAAGCAATTCATTTAAAATTGAATTGGAAACTCGTACAGAAAAAAGAAAACTCAGATCATTTGTTTTCCGAAGTATATTTTCCTTGGTCTGTTTTTATTGATACAATCTCACAATCGCGTTGGCCGCGTTGGAGATTGAAGTTCGTTATGATGTATGTTTACAGAGTAATTAAAAACAGATAATGGGTAAAGGTTCAATTGTACCTCCGAACAAATTGCAATCATATATCAAGTTTTATGTCCTAACCTGTTCGTTGTTCAGTTGTTCTCTTTTCCTTTTTCGCTCGTAAATCCGGCCGGAAATGAAACTAGTAATGAAAATTTCAGAAAGTTTGAATTTGTTGTTTTCGTAACGCCATTATGAATATACGTTCCGATATATCAATGGAATTGAATTTGCTTTATGCATTCGTGTTTTGAAAAATAAGCAGACTGTTCGGACGACCCCATTAATTTATCCTAGGAAGTATTTCCTGACTTCGTAAAATCATCAAATCAATAAATTGTTTCCAAATTCACTTGGAAAACTCCAATTATGGCCGAAAATAACATTGATAATTTCTCGTCATCATAAATGGGTTAAATATTATGTCACAACAAAGAATTCCATGGAATACTGATGGTATACCGAAATCAATTCATGGAAAAATGAATCTAAATAGAGCAGTGATAGACCAGTGCTGATGGAAATAAATTGGAGTCGAAAATATGGAGAATTATTTTCGCGATTGACAACGAAAGTTGGATTGCAAAGTTATTCAAAATAAAAAGATCTACAGCTTCTGTTTGAAACATTTATCCACATCACCTCACATTTTCCGGGAAAATCGAAAAAAAACAATTTTTCAGTTTTTAATTTTTCACTCGCGCAAAAATTATTTTTTATTATACGAAATTTGGTGTAAATATAACTTAACATGTTTCAAGTAAGCTGTTATTTTTTTGTAGCGGAATACAGATTTTTTCTTTTTTTTTTGACAAATTCCGAAAAAACGACCTCATTTTCAACTCAATAGTTTCACCGATAAAGTTCGTCTTTTCAACCTCGCCAGCTGCCAGTTATTTCGCTGAAGCGTCTACTTTCAGATTATGTAATAAAAGATTTGCACTACTGTAGAAATTTTTTCCAGAAAACACGAAAAAATGAAAAAACAGATTTTCAAACATCAATTTCTTAAATCATATTCATAATTATTTCTTAAAATTATTGAAATTAATAGTTGAAACCTTTCGAGAATAAAGATTTCAAAATTAATAGTTGAAACCTTTCGAGAATAAAGATTTCAATATTAATTTCATGTTACCCCCATTAGGTACAAAAATAAACAAGGACGTAAATAAGGATTTGAATATGATTCAAGGGCAAAGAAGGTGAACTTTTGAGGGTGAAAATGGTTTCTCACGATTTGCAGTAAAAATTAACTTCCTACAAACAAAACGAAGGAAGAAGTTGTTGGCAATAAAAAGATCTACAACTTTTGTATTCAATATTTTTCCACTTAACCTCAAATTTTCCGGAAAAAAAAACAGAAAAACCGTTTTAATTTGGTTTGAATTTTTTTTTGTATGAAAATTGTATGTTGTCGCAAAATCTATTGGAAATATACCTTTATGTTCTGAATTAGACGTTTTTTTGCAGCGATATGTTTATTTTTCTCGAACCTCTTTGAAGTACTCGGAAAGAGGGCGGCTCCTAGTTAGCAAAACGAATTTCAAACGCCTGAAATGAGAAATAAAGGACAAGGTGGAAATGTTGTACAGGTTCCAACTTCAACGAGAAAAAATGTTTAAACACGAAAACACTCAAAATGGTAAAAATGAGATGAAGGTTTTTTTGGGATTTGAAAATATACAGGGTATCATTCATTGTGATCAGAGTTAGCCTTGGAAAAGTGATATTTGGCTATTTTTCAAAGGATTAATTAAATATTTTTGGGAATTATGTGACAAGAGAAGACATTTTGGAAATTTTCCAAGCATTATTTATGGGTTAGAGTTGATAATGCTACTAGCCACAGATGGTACCCTGTATATTCAAATGATTCAAGCATTGAGATTTGGGGGTTTTAAGGTGTTCTGAAACAGAATCTGGTGTTATTTTTGCGATAAAAAAATGCCTAGTATGTTTTTCCCAATTTTTCACTTTTCATTTGGTCGTAGTTAACCGTGGAAAATGGATATACAAAGGTTCCGTAAACATAAAGGTAGGTATTTCCGAGTACTACAACTTGAGTCAAAGAAAATTTCGAATTATTTCATGCTCAACGAAATATGAGGGTGTGGCTGCTCAAAGTGGGACACACTGTATATATATAAAACCAGTTAATATTGGGGATTGCAGCAAAGTCAAAAGTGTACTCTTTTATAGAGTTTATTCCAAGCTTTCGTAATTTTATTTACATCTTCAGGGAACTACAAAGAATTATTATGTCAATTTTACATGTTGATGTTATTAAATTGTACTTACAACTATAGTGAGTTTGACATGTTCTTAATGCTTTGTATAGTACCATTACACTTTAAAATTGTAAATAATGAAAAAAGAAGACTTTACGAATATAAATAAACAGAAAATTTTAAAATTTCAGTCGAAAAACAAAAGATTTGTTGATTGTATCTAAGGGATATACATCAGGTGTCAACTGTCAATAGAAAAGAAATCTGTAATTTTCAAGTCAGTGTTACCAACTGTAATCTTGTACCAACTGTTGAAAATTGAAATATACGACTGTTGTTTTGTAAGTTAGGAAAAAATTACATTTCCAATTGAGTAGTTATGGTGATATTATTATTCATAGGGAGAGTGTGGTCTAACGACAGTAAGAAGGAATATATCTCACTCAAATGATTTATATCAGTTCTTTTATCCATACATTTTTTATCTTGAGATATGAAGGCCATTTCCAAAAAGGTTCTCTTAGTCATATGAGTCTCTTTAGCTAATATTTTAGTTGAATTATAATTTATTCGATGGTCAAATTTGTTAACATGATCAGCAAGAGCACATCTTTCAGGATGAAGTCTACAATCACTTTTATGTGAGGAAATTCTACCTTTCGGGCATCTAGAAGTCTGGCCAATATAATTTTTATCACAGTCCTGACAAGGAATGCTATACATACACTACATTTGAAGTGGAAGTTAATGGAATTTCATCTTTTACTTTTGTATAATAGTTTTATTTGCTATTTTGACATTACACACTGAATGAAAGAGTTTGGACAATCTTGGTGTAATATCTTTTATATATGGAAGTGAAGTAAATGTAGGAATTGTAGGATTTGTAGGATTAGTATTAGCAACATTGCCATTAGTCGATATGTTAAGATTGTTAGATTATAATATCTGTTTCAATATTTAACAATGTGCTGAACAGAATACTTCTCAGTAATTTAGGTGGATAAGCATTGTCTGAGAAGAGTTTGTAAATAATATCTAGGCTTTTTTATGAAAGGATTTATCTGAGATTTTGAGTACTCTAGCTTTCATCTGTTTCACAAGGTTTATTTTCATTGAACGTTTGTGATAAGACTCGAATTTTATATATCTTCCAGAACTGCATGGTTTCCTGTACCAGTCTATAAGTATTTTGTTATTAAGATTACGTATGGACATATTTTAAGGCATAAATCTGGTTTTTCGTAGAATTCTTAATACACTGCTGGAGATTATATTCGTTCTTCTGCTAATTTGAGAAATACTGGATTTTCCGTGCTTTAAAACACCTAAAAAACATTTAGTTGCCCTCAAAGTTTTTCGGAGGATTATGTTTTTGTTTTCATCAACTAAAACTGTGCCAGTACTTTTGAATTTTGTTAAAAAAAAATTCTTCCAATAGTCGACTGCCGTATATTTTTTTCTGGGTGTCGTACATTAAAATCTTCAGTATTTAAACACAGCAACGAATGAATAATTAATTGAGCAATAATTGGAAAATTATAAATCATCCTCTCCCTCGCATTTGTATAGACTTCGACCAGTAAGCGACAAAACTGTTTTTTACTGGTAGCTCTAATATGTTCCTAACTTTTAATGACGAATTATAAACAAAAATATGTTTCTAGAAAATGAGGAATACTACTGAAAAATGTATGTTTGATGCAAAGTTGACATATCGTCAAGCTTAGAGTAGGAATTCATTTGAATGGATTCTTTCAGTATTGAAATTATACCAAAGTTATCGCAATCAAAATGTCATTAAACTACTTTACCACGAACTACGACATTTTACGGAAGAAATTAATCTCAAATTTAATTTTTACTACCCACAAAACACCTTAACATTCAACAATTTCGCAAAGTAGGCATTGGAGTCGATTGAAACAGGTAATCAATGGGAACAATTCGATATTATTAAGCATTGTTTTACAGTTAAATACGCGGCTCAATATGTTTGAATAAGAAACGCATTATAATGTTATCTGTACAAGAAAAATAAGAGATTGTTTTAATTTGTAGAGAGAGTACATCCCATCGACAAGTTGCTGATGATTTTAATATACGACACCCAGAAAAAAATATACGGCAGTCGACTATTGGAAGAATTTTTTTAACAAAATTCAAAAGTACAGTTTTAGTTGATGAAAACAAAAACATAATCCTCCGAAAAACATTGTGGGCAACTAAATGTTTTTTAGGTGTTTTAAAGCACGGAAAATCCAGTATTTCTCAAATTAGCAGAAGAACGAATATAAGCGCCAGCAGTGTATTAAGATTTCTACGAAAAGGAAAGTGACTTTGATGTCAGATATGGTTTTTCAGAGTGGTATCAGGGATAATGTGACGAATATTATAGATTTCCATATAAAATTTTATTAGCCGATGAAGCAACGTTCACTTCAAACGGAACTGTAACCTTCCAAAATTGCAGGTGGTGGTCTCAGGAAAACCCTGATTTTAGTATTGAATGTTGTAATCAGAACTCGTTTAATACGAATTTTTTTTGTGTTATATTGAACAATCAAGTTATCGGATCATATTCTTTCAGAGGAAACTTAAACGCTCCGCAATTCTTGAATTTTTAAAGAAATGTACTGTGTGAAATTTCAGACAATGTGCCAATATGATATAGGATTAGAATACGAGTATTTATTTTATGTATGGCAATATCTATCAGTTTTGATTTATTGAATTTTGAAAATTGTCAGTGTCTTATTTTTACTGACACACATAATATCTTAGTGAATGAGTGTTTTGCATGCAGGTAAATCATTTTGGATTGCAATGACACAAAAAAATATGAAGGACCCCGCTCGAACGTTGAAGAAAAGTGACCTATATGGGAATTGCTTGAATTTGGGATGTCGTTCAGAGGAATGCTGACTAAAAGGTAACCATTGCGCCAAAGTCCTATAACCATTAGTTTTGTAGATACTGCATTGCATTACCTTCGCAATTGAAACGTATCCAGAGTGGCTCCAATTTTAAAAGAGAATTGAAACTCAACAAAACCGTATTTGAATTGAACCCAATTGCTGAGGACGACCTGTAACTTTGTCTGAAAAAATAAATTCACTTACATATTGGCCAATAATACTGGAAAATACAATAGTATATTTGATAATGAAAAATGGATTATATAATCCAGTCTTCCGCATCAACCTATACAAAGGTATATTCGTCGGCAAGTCTCTAACAGAAAACAACTAACGCCCCCTACTACCATTGAATTATATCTGTTAGATTCTTGGCAACGTTTTCTAGAAGAACTACTTCGCAGTGCTCTTTAATTACCTCAGCTGAAATTATTCGAACATCAATAAACTATGTGTTTTTTTCCTTAGTTTTTTTTCAGCATCATATGTCAATATCTCTGAAACTATTGGTTATTGCACTTTAGCGCAATGGTAACTTTTCATCAGGAAGGCATCCTTTGAATAATATAAAAAAATTCAGGCAAATCCCACAGATCCCCTTTCTATAACGTTTGAGCAGAGTCGTCTCAAGTGGTTGAGAGATAGGCACTAATAATATTGGAGTGGTAGATGAAGGTCCCTGAATTGCTTGAAAAAATGTGCTCAAATAAAAGATTTTCTATTAAAAAAATCAGTCGACCCTATGGATTTTCCTCGGTTCGCCCTGTATATTAGGCAATATATTCTGTTTATAGACTCTCTAGTCTAGTTTACTTTGATTTTCGAATAATTTTCCTATCTCTGTATCACTTCAACAAATTGAATATATCCAGTTGGTATTTTCGACTGAAAAGACTCCTTAGCAGCCGATCTTAAATAGCTTCGTTACAAGGTTTTTGTCATTAAACCAGAGCAAACACGGCAACGAATGAATAATTAATTAAGCAATAATTGGAAAATTATAAATCATCCTGTCCCCCGCATTCGCATAGACGCGACCATAGTGTTTTTGAATATCGGTAATGTAATTGGAACATAATTAATTGCATTGTTTTGTTGAACATTCTGCATTTATAATGAGCATGCATTCAATTTTCCGCTTTCAAATGGAATCTCCGTGTTGGCTGAAAAGCTTGCTTAATTAAAAATTATTAAAACTAGTGGGAGCGTTTCAGTTGGTTGGATGATACAAAAAGATATCAAGTATTGAGGCATTTCCCTTGCTCGTAGTCAGCGCGTGTATAATAACCACGTGTTTCACAAATGTAATTGATTTTTTTATAAAAAAGTGGAATGAATTTATTTAACACTCTTTTTCTGGCATTCTTAACATATGCATAGAGTGCGAGAAGATTTTATATAAGATTATTACTTGGTCGAGAAAAAAAAATTTGAGGTTTAATAAAACTAATGTGATAAATTTCAAGATGAATACGTGACAACAATGATGGGATGAATCTGTTTGCTCATACCGCTTTGAAACTGAACCTGACTTTATCAACATGGATGAATAAAAAAAAAACTTTTTAGAGAAAAGCTTTCACTTGAATGCACTTAAAAAAAGAAAATAAATTTTGAAGTGAATTAAACCCATCATTTCAGTGCATTTGATTGTTTTTCATCATTATTTTCCATGTCTGAAACTGTTAAAACATTTTCCACATTCCTTTGCGTTCTCTATCTAGCTTTTGAGGGAAGAAAAACATCAAAGAAAGTAATTTTTCAAACCATAATATTCGTCGGTCACATATTTTTCACCATTTTTACGGATTTTATCGATTTCAATTAAAAGAGTTTTCTAACTTTTTTCGAGAAAAAAAAGGAGGGGTGGTGTCCCCCCTATCTAATTATTTTTTCGCTTTAATTTTTGACACTCAAATCCTTATATAAAACTTTCGAAACCCTACGCATTCTCCTTCTAGCTTTTGGGGGATAGGAGGGGACAATTTGTTTCTTTGAACCATAATATTCGACGGTCAGATATTTTTCACTATTTTTACGGATTTTTCCGATTTTAATTTAGCGAGTTTTCTATTTTTTACGAGAAAAGGGGAAGGCAGTCCCCCTCACCTAATTTATTACTTCTCTGTAATTTTTGACGTCCAAATCCGTCAAGAAAACTGCCAAAACCATACGCGTTCTCTATCTAACTTTCGGAGGGCAGGGAGGACAATTTCTTTTTTAAAACCATAATATTCGATGGTCAGATATTTTTCACTATTTTTACGGATTTTTCTGATTTCAATTTCGCGAGTTTTCCAACTTTTTTCGAGAAAAGGGGGGGGGCAAAACCCTCTAACTAGTTATTTTTTCGCCGTAATTTTTGACGTCCAAATCTGTCAAGAAAACTTCCGAAACCCTACGCGTTCTCTATCTTGTTTTCGGGGGGCAGGGGGGGGGGCAATTTCTTCGACATTAATGTATTGTCATCGGAACTGAACCAACATGGTCGTGGTGGTTGGCTGGTAGTGCGTTCGTCTCGCATGTGTGGGGTCGTGGGTTCGTCTCGCATGTGTGGGGTCGTGGGTTCGATCCACCGATTCACCGGTCTCGTGCATGGCATCACACGTTAATAGGTAAGAGCTGCGTCTTCCCTAGCTCACACAAGTTTCTCGAAGACTTCTGAGGGTTGCGCGTAGGGGTGCAATCGGTTGACGGAATTAACAATTTCAACAATGTAAAATTCCAATTCCATAGGATAAGAGGAAGTGGTTCTAATTCAGCTTGCAAGATTTGCACCCATCTAACACACACACACACACACCCAGAGCAAGTTAAATAACCCACTTTTACTCACTTTGTATACCTCTGATTTCAAAAATGTTATTGAAAAATGTAAAATCAGTTTTTATGCAAATGATACACAATTCTTCCTCATAATTCTGTGAACGCGATGACTGAACTCAACGAGAACTTTGCATCATTTGTCAAAATAGCAAAAGACCACTCCTTGAAAGATCTCAAGTAGTTAACTTCCGGGTTCATATTGTCTTATATCACTAACTAAGAGTGCGAACCCTTTATTTTTCGTTTTAGGAAAAAAGTCATACTTCACAAAACAGTTCTGAATACTGTAGAACCTATTTTTGAACGATCTTAAGAAATTTCTTAAAATTCCCCAGTCGTATGTGACAACAAGTATCAAAAAAATATGAATAGAATAGAATAGAATTTTATTCGTGCAGTACATACATCAATAAATGTTTGCATACGTCAATAATAATAAATAAATAGATTGAAACAGATAAAACCATAATACAGACATAATGAAAGTAGTCAGTATACGACTAAAGGAGAAAGACATAGTACAAGAGTGAAGTTCTTTTATTTGTAACAAACTCAAAAATTGTTATTATGTTTTTCCCATTCTAACAGAAATTTTTGAGCTTGATGCTTTGCCCGCGAAAATTCTCTTTTCTCTATAAGAGTCCTAATAGACAAAAAAGCTTTTGAAAAGTTTATGCGAAGAAGCATTTTTTAAAATCTTTTTCCAGCTCTGACGATAACACCAAAAAAAAAAATTAATACAAAATCGAAAAATTCAGTTTTTTCAAAACAATGTGATATTCCAAAATATTTTTAAAGATGTCATGTCACCATATAGATTCTCTTATGCAATTTTTCCTATATAACCCAAAGTGAACCTATTGACACTTCAGATTTCCCCGAGGTGCACAATATACAAATAAATATATAGTATTTGTGGGGTTGGAGTCAAATTGTTAGGCTATTTCAAAGAAAACTCTTTGATACTAGCCAGCTTTCGGCCATATTCTCGGGACTACTTTTTTATATTTGAGCTTGGTCGTTGAAACCTTTTATGGGGAACTTATCAGGCCTGTTTCACACATCCCATAAGGTATTGTGGGAGTCCCATGAGTCCGAATTGAATTCGGATTCAGGTATACTCACTAAACACTCCACCTCGTGCGTAGTAGGCTCGTCCAACCACCAAGGCTGACCCGATGACACGTAGGCTCGATTGCCCATTGTATCTTACCATACCACTTTCGCGGGCCAGCAGAAAAATTCTGCAGTCGCTAGGGTTTGAACCAACGACCGGCAGCCAAAGTGATTGAAACACGGCGCTTTAACCACTTGGCTACCTGGCCTACCTCTACTACTTACTAAAGTGAGAATGTATAATATAATTGACAAAAAATTTAAATAGTGATTAATTGAAATTGATTGATGAACACATGGCAGTGACAGAATTAATTTTTGTTCTCAAATCAAGGTGGGAGATTCTAATAAGAGAGTGACTTCATCCTATCTTCCTAAAAATCAAGTAGATACCTGTAAATTTTACTGAGGTTACTCAGATCAGTTCTTTTATTCATCGAATGTTCATTATGATTGATATGCACTATTTCCATAAAAAAACTTTCAGACAGACTAGTTTCACTGTTAAAAATTTCTGTTTTATTATGGTCCATTCTTGTGTAAAGACGTTCTGCCAAAACACACGAATTGACATATCGTCTTCAGTCGCTTTCATGGGGAATGATGAGACCATTCAGTCTTCTAGACATCTGACCTATACAGGGTGTGAATTTGAAAACTTCCCACCCTTAATATCTTTCTTCCAGTAAACAATACGACAAATCGAAAAAACAGGTCAATTTTATTTGCAAGGGGGACACTTTCAAAGACTATTCGGTTCAACCCCTTAGGAGGAGTAGATGTTACCCTTACAGCCGTATGCATAGTCAATCGTCAGCGACTCGCCAGAGTTTTGCCGTTCGCTACACAAGGATTAAAATGCACAGTCGAGCTCTAAAAAAAGTGACAAATACGCGATAAGTCACATTTTGGCGGACCGCTGGCGATGTACCACTTTTTTGGAGCTAGACTGTGCATTATAGTTCTTGTGTAGCGAGCGGCGAAACTCCGGCGAGTCGCTGGAATTGACTATGCATACGGCTGTTAGAGTTTTAAATGGGAAGGTGGTACATCATTTTGATTGGCGTTCAATTTGGTTTCCAATGCTACCCTTCCGAAAAATAGCGTTTGAAACTGACAGAAGTAATTATTAGAACGCCTATACTGAGATGCATGGTTTGACCACAACTGTTAGAATATTAGGTGGTACCGAACCAACCCTTCATTACGGGTAACAGTAGCCATTGGCTCCAAACAATTTACACCAAAAAGTAGTCTAATAGTAAAACGTAGATGGTAGTAAAGTTGTATTCATTAAATCCTGAATTTTTAATTCTCATCGCAGAAATTGTACAGATAGTCTTTCTTTTTTGCTACTTCTACTGTAAAAAGTTTCTGTTTTCAGGCAAAAAATTGGTTAGCAGATATCAACGATGTGGTAGTACTGTGATTACAGTTTAACCTGTTGGGCTGTTTAGGGATTGGTTTATTAAGTGTATAAAACTGTAAAAATGGCTTACATTCTTCAAGAAAAAATTGAAATGGTTGTAATTTATGGAGAAGATGTAAAGTGCGCATGAAGGGCGGCATGTCTTTTTAACGAAAGACATTCAAATTAAGTATGTCAAATGTCCAACAAAAACCAACTAATTTCCTTGCTTAGACCTCAACAGATATTGAATTGAATCTGTCAGACATATCTGCAAAGATCCTCACTTGGAAGGAACGACTTTGCAAAAACTCTCTAAGATAAATAGCAGGACTTTGCCTTATTCAAACAGGGAACCGACAGCAGACTGGTTTCGGAATGTATTTTCCTCGTCAGTGCAGCCCAGGTTATGACGGTTGTGCACACGCGGGATATGGCAACCCATCCTTGCAGACCTAGAGGAATACTGTGATTGCTTACAGGATCCAACTAGGCACGAGATTAGGGAGCACACCAGAATGACATTTCAAATATGAAACGGTATATGTACAATATTTCTTTCAATGAGCAATAATGTTCCGATGACTAAAAAACAGTTTATAATGTTCCCTAAAACCAGCTCATTCAATTACCAGCAAAACTCTAATTCTATCAGTTTCTATGGAATTTCCTCACAATAGAAGAAATAGAAGAAACTAACTTGAAAGATACTGTAATACGGTGCCAGGTAGCCAAGTGTTTGAAACGACATCAATTACTTTGGCAGCAAGTCAAAGGTTCAAACCCTAGCGACTGCAGAAATTTTTCTGATGGCCCGAGAAAGTGCTACGAATCGCACGTAAAAAGGTAAGACCTCGTTAACCCTTAACTCGCACAAGTTTCGACTTATGAGGGCTGCCATTCGTAAGGGAATGATAGCTGGTTAACGAAAAGAACAGTTTTTAATTTTAACAATGAAATGTTAAGGTCTCTAAGTCTGTTGATTCTGTGAGTTTTCGAATTTGGTGTGAATTTTTTTTGCTGTTTAATCGATATGATACTTTCGGGGGTAATACCACGAGTGCTCGCAATACCATCGATAGTAATTCTGTCAGAAATCAACGAGATCAAATTGCTAGGTAACACCGCTCGTCCTAAAGGATCAAAGCAATTTGATCGAGTTTAAGAAAATTTACGACCTTTTAAACTTTTTTTCAGTTGAGCCAAATCTGGTGAATAAGGGGGGTGTTCTAGTAATTCAAACCTTAAATCACGAATTTTTTGCATGGCAACATCGGTTTCGAATCGAGCACAGATCGAACGCGATGCTACTGTCCTTGCACGTTTTTGGTCAACATTCAGACATTTGGGGATCCATTTTGCAGCAATTTTTCTCATGTCCAAATTGACGTGAACTATATGATGAACGCGTTCGTATGAAATATTCAGTGCTTCAGATATCCGTTTTAGCCCAATTCGACGGTCTGTTAAAATCATGTTATAAACTGCATCGATATTTTTGGGGACTGACACAGAAACTGGCCTTCCCAATCGGTCATCATCTTCAATGGAAAATTTACCTCTTTTGAAGCTTGCAGTCCAATTTTTAACGGTCGCATAGGAAGGACATTGATCACCAAGGGTATTAAATCTGCTTACCTCTCAACCCTTTTGAATACAGGTACTTGATGATGGCTCGATACTCCAATTTTTCGATTTTCACAATTTCGGTGGACATATTTTTTCTTTTAGTTTATTGCGTAACTCTGGTTTACTTTTTTGACGTCAAACTTTACACTGACACTTCTAATAAGTTATTGTTCGTTGCTATGGTAACGCAATATTTTGTTTATGCAGGGAACTGGTCTAGGCTAACTAGATATCAATACATCAATACGTATTTCTATTACACATCCTTCATTGGCAAATTCCACTCCATATTTTCCGGCAACTTCATTATTATTAAAAATTTTATATCAGGTAAACTAGGCGGAACACTTGGCATAAGGGAGCTAATAACTCGTATTATTTATAAACTTCCGAACCTTATAACAAATCAGACGCTAAAACCTTTTTGTTTATGGAGCCAATATCGAACAGAGACAAAGAGGAATCAAATTAAATTACATTATAAAGAGATTTTTATGGCCTTCATTATTCCAAATTGCTTCATAAAAATCAGTCGCACGCTACGGTTCCTTCAATATCTTAGCAAGTGAAAAACCCTCTGCCTTCAGTGATTATATAAAGGTGGAACTGAACCTGAGAAATTCATTAGTTTGATTGCCTCAGTCACATGCCGACCTCTCTGATTCCTTGCTTGATTACCCGGTTTGATGTTTTCGGTGATTTGAGAAATTGATAAGAATATTGAATTTTTATAAAGGTTATAAAAACCGTGTTATTTCTATAAAGCCTTTGCCTTGAACTTCCGTTGGCGTCTGTTGGTCACGTTTAATAATGCTGATAATAGAGAAGTTTATACAGAGAGGGGCACCGAAAACGAAACAGATCGAATATCTTCAAAACACATGTGTTGTGAAAAAAAAAATATGCAAAAACACGTCGATTTTAAATCTAAGTCCTATCATCACCTCAACTGTCCTACCTCTCTTACCACCCCTTGGTAACTATCACCCAAACAATTTGAATAGGGAAAGTAGTGGTGGACACATCATTAGAAATTTAATTTCATAAGGAATTCAGCCACGTAAATTTTTGCCACCTAACTTTGTTTTTTGGCGCCCTCCTGCGGGAAAAACAACTGTCCCGTCTTCCAAATTATGATACGTCATGCAATATGGAATTTTTGTAAACGAAAAAACAAAATGGCGGCTCCAAAATGGAGGACATGATTTGCAATTATGGTCCAATTCGATTAAAAATTTCAGGGTCGGAAATTATGATTTGTTTGTCAATGCAAACCATCAATATGGTGGCTCCAAGATGGCGGATTAATTTTGTAATTATGGTCCGATTCGAATCAAAATTCGTGTGTGGGAATTTTCAGGATCAGATATTATGATTTTTTTGTCGTTGCAAAAAACAAGATTGCTGGCAAAATTTGATATCATGGTTTGATTCGACCCGGCATCGAAAACGAATTCTTCGTTGTAAGAAAAATGCAGAAACACGTCGATTTCAAATCCAAAAGGGACATCTTCCTATCATAACCTCAACTGTCATACCACTCTCCCCACCCCTTGGTCACTCATACAATTTGATTAGGGAAAGTACTAAGTGTGACATAGCATTGAAAAGGTAATTTCATAAAGAAATCAGATATGTGAGTGTTTGCTTCCGATCTTTTCATTTTGGTGCCTTCTTGCGGGAAAAACAACAGTTTCGTATTCCAATTTATGATATTCGATTTGAAAGCTAATGTGAACAATTCACGAAAATATAACAAAAATTTAAAAAATTAACATTGGATGAACTTACAAATTGGAAAATTTTGTATAAATTGCTCAAAACCGTCAGACAGCGTTTCGAAACTAACGTATACTTATGTATGGCAAACACTTTGAGCATCTACTGTGAATTAATGTAGTTTGGAATGATTGGAATAGTTGTCCGATCAACTTGGACTTTGGTAGGTGTTCCTAATTGCAATGACAATGCATTATGGAGTTTTTGAAAAAATAAAAATAACAAAATGGCTGCTCCAGGGATGCGGATGACATTTGTAATTATGTTCGATTCAAAATTGGATTGTGGAGGTTTTAGGCACAGATTTTCAATATAATTGAAAAGAATTGAATAAAATTGAAAAAAAGCTCTTATACAAATGTGATGAAAAGAAAATAATATTTTTTTTAGATGTGGGAGATAGGTTAATCTGTGCGTAACACATTCAAAAGCTTGCCGCGAGTACAAAATAGGTATTTTTGCGTGGTAAAATTTTGATTCAGTAACGCACAGAATAACCTACGTCAAACATTTGAAAAAAAATTTTGTCCTCTTTAGCGCATTTGTAATATGTAAGCTTTTTTTATCGATTCAAATAATTCATTTTAGTTATACTGGAAACTTGTATTTTGAATCGAATCGAGCCACAATAACAAATTTCGTCCGCTATCTAGTTTTCTTGCATTGACAAACAAATCATGTTCTCCGACCCTGAACACCACCACATATCAATTTTGAATCGAATCGGACCATAATCAAATCTTGTCCGCCATTTTGTTCTTTCTTTAGAAAAATTCCATGATGCACTGTCACCAAGTTTATGTCAAATTGCCTTGCAAATGAAGCATCATAATTTGGAATACGTAACAGTTGTTTTTCCCGCAAGAGGGCGCCAAAATAAAAAGGTTAGATAGCGAAAATTGACATGGCTGAATTCCGTATAAAATTACTTTTTCAATTATGTGTCACACTTACTACTTTCCCTATTCAAATTGTTTTTGTGATAGTGACCAAGAGATGGTTGGAGAGGTATAACAGTTGAGGATATGATAGGAAGATGTCCTCCTTGGATTAAAAATCGACGTGTTTCATGCGTTTTGAAGATATTCGATCTGTTTCGTTTTCGGTTGCTATGATTTAATTACTTCCAAAGTGTCCTGATGCATTTGTTCATTTACTTCTTTATTAGTGGTAGTTTTTACTCTCGATCTATAGCAATTTTTACACGTTTGCGGATAAAATCGTATATTTTATTTGGAGTAGAAGTGAGTTTATGTGACTCAGCTGAATCATTTCCTTTACTGAGTTTGGCAAATAAATGTTCAGCTTCGCCACAACCTGTAGATCAAGTAGAAATGAAGAAGGTAAAAACTTTCCATGAGACTCATAACAATTATTGTTTCTTAGTAGGCGTGGACCAAAACATCTAAGACATCAAAAGGAAGAGAATTTTGGGAATGATATTTTTCTCCAATCTCAATAAAATTGTCACACAAAATGCCATATGGAAAACAAGACAACCAAACTTGTGATGAAGATTTTTCTGGAACTAGTGACATTATATTATATTATCAAAAATGTTTAAAAAATTCTTATGCCGCTGAACGACCGCAACAACCGTCAAGGAGGTATTTTCAGTGGCTTGAAGAAAAATAAAGAACTGAGCGTGATTGTTAAAAAATTGTTAAAATTGTTATTTCCGTCAACCGATTGCACCCCTACGCGCAATCCTCGGAAGTCTTGGAGATACTTGTGTGAGCTAGGGAAGACGCAGCCCTTACCTTTTAACGTGTGATGCCAAGAATTTGTTATTAATGAGGAAACTGAAATTAATGTATTAGCTTTAATAAAATATAATAGCACAATTTCCTCAAGACAGATTGGCGCCTAATTAGCTATAAGTAAGGACTCTGCTAGGAAAATTTTGAAAAAACATGGATTGAAATCATTCAAGTATCAGTTGCATTAACATTTGTATGAAAATGACGGTGAAATGCTGTGAATCACCTATTTAACTATTATATCTTGTTTACGTATGAGTCAAGATTCAATATCAATGGTGGATTATTGTCGATGTGTAAAGTAAAAGTGTGAACGGTCTTTTGTTTTAGGTACTGGGCGATAGAAAACGAGCACAGGTTTCGACTAGGCGGCTTCCAGGAGAGATTTGGTGTGAATGTTTGGGCAGGGATGGTCCAGTCAGGTGGCCACAAAGGTCACCTGATCTTACTCCGTGCGACTTTTTTCTATGGGGGCATCTTAAAAATAGGGTGTACTCTACACAGCCTACAACTCTACATGAGCTAGAAGTAGAAATTCGGAGAGCTTTCCAAGATATCACGCCCCAAATCTTGAGTAACGTTTTACATGAAAATATCAAAAAAGTCAATAAATGTCTTGACGCTGAGGGAATGCATTTCCAACATTTGGTTTGAATTTATTTTATATTTCATCCTATCGAATTGAATGTTTTTTCGATGAATCTGGTTTTTTGATAGTTGAAAATAATAATTGGATTTTTCGGTATTTCATTTCAAAAAATTACTTACCATTATATCATTGGAAATTTTTCCAATATTTTTTTGGCTGCTTTTTATAACGCTGACGAATGAAAATAAAATATCACAGTAGTAGCAACTATCCGCGGGGATAGCTCGAACGGAGAGCGCCGGTTTACCGATATCCGAAGCCAAGCAACGGTAAGCGAGGCCAGGGTTTGGATGGGTGACAACGGACCTCCTTTCGATATTCTCTTCGGATCGTGCTAGGAATCGCACGTTAAAAGGTAAGACCTCGTTAATCCTTGGCTCGCACAAGTTTCGACTTTTGAGGGCTGCCGTTCGTAAGGGGACGACAGCTGGTTAACGGAAAAAACAATTTTAAATTTTTTTTTAAACAAAGTAGCAACTATTATCAAGTGACGCATGGTTTCCATAGCCAACTTTTCAATTTTTGAAGAAATAAATGCATTATTATTGTCACTTTTAATCCAATATTGTATACCCGGACGGTACGGTTCCGTTTTTGCAACTCATCAAAGTTCCCAAATGTTGGGTAACCATCCTGCTATTCCTGCTATCATTCACCCAACTCCATTATTATTTTATTTATATTTATTTGTATTGAGAGGATAATTTTCAGTACCAGCTCCCGGATTGCCTTTTTTAAACAAACGTGACTGAAAATTAATTTGGAACATTCCGAATCAAAATATGCGATTACGTTATCTGTTACTCCGAACTTGGCGCGAATGTAAAATATTTGTTACATATATTTGGTTAGTGTAGCACTTAATTTGAGTTTGTGTACCTGATGAAATATGAAGCACGAAAGTTTTGTATCAGTTTAATCATTTTGTTGGGTTTAATTAAATTCCATATCTAGAATGGGTTTTTGTTGATGAAACAAAGCAAATTCCTGTTAATCCGTTTTGTTCAATCCTTTATCACGAAGTATTTATTCCATGCGTTGCATATGGAAAGTAGAGTTTGTTGCTGAAGCACTTTAAATTATTCTGGTAGATTAGCATAAACAAGTAGGGCGTACTTCAAGACATGGATAATTCACTCGACATAGTTAAAAATGACCCAGAACCATTCACTTGGCTTGGTCTTTACAAAATGGAAAAGACCTTGTTTCACGAAAGCAGAATGACACTCTTTGGAGACTAAGGAGACATCTATGGGGAATATTACACAACCTATAAATTGATAAAAGAAGAAAACTGTATTTGTAAATCAGTTGCTTTTGTCAACTGATTGAAAAGAAGAAAACAGTATTTGTAAACCAGTTGCTTTTGTCAACTGATTTACAAATACAGATTTCTTCTTTTACCAATTTATAGGTTTATAGGCTTTCGTAAAACAAGGTCTCTTCCATTTTGTAATGACCAAGCTAAGTGAATGGTTGCTGGGTCATTTTTAACTATGTCGAGTGAATTAACGTACTGGGGTTCTACCCCTATTTTCATATAAATCAATGTAATTTATAAAACTTATATTCACTTAAATTTACTGTTTTACTAGTTTTCTCTCCGCACATTGTAATTAAACTATATGAATTTTTCAACACGTTGTTAACATTATAATATTTATTTCAGCTTTCTTCTTATTGTACATAACTGATGATTAACATATATATGTTCGAAACATGTCTTTTATGATATAGGATTTCTATCCTGTGTTACTATTAAACTTTGTGGAGACGACTTTGTGTTCTATTCAAAAAAAAAAAAATTATATTATTTATTTTGCATATATACATCTTGTACATTTCAGGTAAGTAGTTGAATATTTTACCGCTTAGTTAATTATTTGAATACTGTCCAATGGTTTTTTTTTTGCTGTCATGACCTGTATGTTACCCTTTGATTTATTCCTGGTATTAGAATTATGTTCTAATACCAGGAATAAAAAAATGAAATACTTCCATTTTTTTAAGTGGGTATCAAGTAAGCCACCCCAACTGAGTATAGCATGTTGCAATCGAGATTGTACAAAGGCATGGTATATCGTTTTGAGGTGAGTTGTATAGAGAATAGATCTTAAATATTTGAATTTATGTAAAATTTTCGAAACATTGTTAATATGAGATGGGGATCTATCGTGACCCCTAGATACTTGATGTGGCTTGCTCTGGTAATTTCCATGATTGTTAATAACTACTGTCAATTCAGCAAAATTTGGCAACTGATTTTCATAGCTTGCAAATGGCAATAAGTGCGTTTTCTCGAGGTTGATTGCTAGTGATTTATGATCAAACCAGTATTTAAGTATGTTAATTTGATTTTCCACTTTTGTTTTCAGGCTATTCCAGTCTTCGGCTGTGAAGAGTATGGCCGTGCTGTAGATAAAAATGAGAGGCTATTTTCACACATAATAAACGACGCAAACGGCCTATACTACTTTTTAGAAAATAATTCGTGAATGAAAACCACGATTTTCGCACCAGCAAAATCGCTTTGTGGATTTTTTTAAACAAGAAATAGTGAAAAAAATTACAATTATTTCGACTTTTTGCGAATATCTCAAAAAGTATTGAAGGAATCGTTTTACAGCCGAAGAAACTATTTTAGTATAAAACCAACAAAAAGGTTTTTTTATAAGACCAGATGGATGCATTTGAAGCAATATTTAACCAATCGAAATGAATTTGGTATCAAAAGGAAGGTAAAATGTTGATCTATGTACTTGATGTAATGCGTTTCTGGAATTATTTGTTCATCTACCAAAAAAATTGCTTCAAAGTAACTGCATTTTTGGAACATTTCTGAGATTTTTTTTGTGAAAAAGTAGATTGAAATTTTATTTTCCATTGCAGCACGTACCTAGAATCGAACGTCCTCTAGAATCCTGTCATTGTTTGAATTCAATACGACGAACCGTTTTTGAGTTTTTAATTGACTCTTTCACCCTAAAAAGGGCCCCAAATATGATCGCCTCCTAAGTGAGATGAAACCTGAAGTCAACAAAAGAACTCAATTCGTTTGATGCACTATTTCCAGCAATTATCGATTTCATCATGATCCATTTTGAATTTGTTTTTCAGGATTAAAAAGTTCAACTAGCTGATCATTCATTGGCTATATTGTAATCTCCTGAAGTCACAAATTCCTACAAAAGTTTTTTCCACTAGGATTATTTGGCATAAAAGTCATAGATAGGCATTCAGTATGCAGCCACCATAATTCAGAAAATTTGCGGAAATCCGAATGAAAGAGAGGCATTTATTGTGAATATTTGTATGGAAAATCTCGTCCGCCACGGTAGATCGCTCTTGTGTTCCTGTCGAAGATTTTTACAAAATCCGCAGTCGCACGGGTTTAACCCGTTGAAGTATTGAAAGCTGAATTGTTCGTAGGTGAATAGACAACGAACATAAAAAGTCAGAATTTTATGGATGACAGGAGTTAAACGGAAGACTCGCACAGCAAATTCACGGAAATGATGACGATTATGTGAATCCATTTCAACTCGAAGCAATCGTTTTGTAGTTCAATAGTGATTTTTTAATCTAGGGTAAAATAGATATCCTAAGTTCATAATATAACAAAAATCCACTTTAATAAATTTTTTTTTTCTTCTTTTCAGTGCATTTAAATAAAAGCTTGTCTTTCAAAGAGTTTTTTTTTAAGTTTATTTATTTATTTCTATTTTAGTTTTCTGTGGATATGTTTTCTACTCTGTTCATTTCAATTAATCATGTTCATGTTTGCACGGTCACTTGCCTGTTAATTCACCGTTGGAAATTTTTCCGAATTTATGCGCGTTCTCTATCTAGCTTTCGAGGAGGAAGAGGAGAACATTTTTTGAAACCGTATTATTCAATGGTCAGATAAATTTCACGATTTTTACGGATTTTTTTGATTTCTATTAAGCGAGTTTTCCTAATTTTTTTCGTGTCATGAAAGGGGGGCGAGCCCTCCGATCGATTTTTTATTCATAATTTTTTTCCACATCCGAAATTGCTGAAATATTTTCCGGATTCCTTTACTTTGTGGAGGGACAGGGAAGGTGATTTTTTTTTAATCATAATATTCGACGATCAGATATTTTTCAATATTTTTACGGATTTTTTCCGATTTTAATTCCGAGAGTTTTACAACTTTTTTCGAGCCCCCTACCAAATTTTTTTTCGCTGTTGTTTTTGACGTCCAAATCCATCAAGAAAACTTCCGGAACCCTACACGTTGAATGAAAGCTTTTCGAAAGGTATCGATTACCATAAATCATTTTTCCCGCTGCCGACACTGTAAATAGTCCATACATGCTTAGCAACAAAACAGGTAAATGGCCTATATCATTCATTTACTAATTCATCTTGACAACGGAACTTAATAGTGTCATTTACATGCCTAGGGTAATAAAAGCTTGTCTTTCAAAGAGTTTTTTTTTAAGTTTATTTATTTATTTCTATTTTAGTTTTCTGTGGATATGTTTTCTACTCTGTTCATTTCAATTAATCATGTTCATGTTTGCACGGTCACTTGCCTGTTAATTCACCGTTGGAAATTTTTCCGAATTTATGCGCGTTCTCTATCTAGCTTTCGAGGAGGAAGAGGAGAACATTTTTTGAAACCGTATTATTCAATGGTCAGATAAATTTCACGATTTTTACGGATTTTTTTGATTTCTATTACGCGAGTTTTCCTAATTTTTTTCGTGGTATGAAAGGGGGGCGATCGATTTTTTATTCATAATTTTTTTCCACATCCGAAATTTCTGAAATATTTTCCGAATTCCTTTACTTTGTGGAGGGATAGGGAAGGTAATTTTTTTTAATCATAATATTCGACGATCAGATATTTTTCAATATTTTTACGGATTTTTTCCGATTTTAATTTCGAGAGTCTTACAACTTTATTCGAGCCCCCCTACCAAATTTTTTTTCGCTGTTGTTTTTGACGTCCAAATCCATCAAGAAAACTTCTGGAACCCTACACGTTGAATGAAATCTTTTCGAAAGGTATCGATTACCATAAATCATTTTTCCCGCTGCCGACACTGTAAATAGTCCATACATGCTTAGCAACAAAACAGGTAAATGGCCTATATCATTCGTTTACTAATTCATCTTGACAACGGAACTTAATAGTGTCATTTACATGCCTAGGGTAATAATGACTTTGACTTTGACAAGTAATACCTTCAGCTTCATTCATATCAATTTTTAGGTTATGAGACCTTTTGAATATTATTGTTGTCTGCTTATTCGGTAACTTAGTTACACGCACAAGCAACTTAGAATGAAATAGCGAACGAATAATCATGAAGGAAGGGTAAGAAAACAAACTTCAATTCAGGCAAATTTTGAGAAATGTCAACAAGCAGCGGGAAAAACGTAATAAGTAACACGGAATGTATCGACTGTTATCATCCTCGGCAAGCGACAAGCCTCGGCTTTGCCTCGGCTCGTACTCGCTCACCTCGAATGTTTACATTCCTTGTTACTTAAATAACTATTAATATCATAATAAGCGCATTCTTATATAGTATACGAGGATATATTGAAAAATAATTAGCCTACTATAGAACCAAACAAAATTTCAATGTCAAAATATTTTATTACTCAACATATTCTCCTCTTAATTTGATACATTTATTACAGCGAACCTGCAACGTCTCTAGACCTTTCAAAAAAAATCTTTCTTCTTGCTCTGCAAACCAGACCTCCACAGATTTTATTACCTCCTCGTTGGAAGAAAATTTACGACCTTTTTTAAACTTTTTTTCAGTTGAGGAAAGAGATAATAGTCGAACGGAGCCAAATCTGTTGAAAAAGGGGGGTGTTCTAGTAATTCAAACCCTAAATCACGAATTCTTTGCATGGCAACATGAGATTTGTGTGCAGGGGCATTGTCCTGCAAAAACAAAACACCTCTGGATAGCTTTCCGCGTCTTTTCTCTTTAATTTTTCCCGTGGAGTGGTCAGTAATGTCGAATAGTAAATTCCAGTTATAGTTCTACCCTTATCAAAAACATCAATCATGATTACTCCATGGCAATCCCAAAAAACTGAAGCAAGAACTTTTCCAGCAGATTTTTGGACACGAAGCTTCTTAGGTCTTGGAGAACCGGAGTGTCGCCATTCCATCGATTGTTGCTTTGTTTCTGGATCGTAGAAATGTACCCAAGTCTCATCCATAGTAACAATTCGGTTTAACTACATCGTTTTCAAATCGAGCACAGATCGAACGCGATGCTACTACCCTTGTACGCTTTTGGTCAACATCCAAACATTTGGGGATCAATTTTGCAGCAATTTTTCTCATGTCCAAATTCACGTGAACTATATGATGAACGCGTTCGTATGAAATATTCAGTGCTTCAGATCAGATCCGTTTTAGCCCAATTCGACGGTCTGTTAAAATCATGTTCGGGGACTGACACAGAAATTGGCCTTCCCTTTTAAATACAGGTAGGTACTTGATGATGGCTCGATACCCCAATTTTTCAATTTTCACAATTGCGGTGGACATATTTTTTCTTTTAATTTATTGCGTAACTCTGCTTTACTTTTTTGACGTCAAACGTTACACTGACACTTCTAATAAGTTATCGTTCGTTGCTATGGTAACGCAATATTTTGTTCATGCAGGGAACTAGTCTAGGCTAACTAGATATCAATACATCCTCGTATTATGGTACAAGTTTTATAAGACACCATTTTGTCACACGCGTTGTGCGACGAGCGAAGCGAGGAGTGCTACAAGAGAACAAGTGCCTTATAAAACGTGTTTCATATACTATTTTTTCTATTTGGCATTTTTTGTAGTTTTTTATTGGAAAAAATTGGATTTAATATTAGTAAATAATATCAGAAATATCGGGTTGGTAACATTGATGAAATATTCAGAATTTGAAGGAGGCTGTCAGTTAATTCATTTGTTTACATAAATTATTTAAATTTTGAATGCAAATATCAGTAAATTACCTTTTTAAAAATGACTAATGAAGAAAACTCAAGTTGCACCCTCCTGAATTGATAGTAATTGCTCAAACGCCTGTGAATGATTTGTTGCCCAAAAAATCTCGTTCAGTTAACGAAAAGGAATTTCACAATTTTGAAGTATCCGATGCCTCACCACACTCCCACTGTAGTCAATATAACTTTTCAAACAATCAGACCACTGAGCATATAAACGCCCTAGAAAACAATTGAAGTTTATAATAACTGCAACATCCAAAGCAACAAATAACACCACAGCATTCAAAGGTTATTCTTCTTCTTTGTTTAATATCTGAAAATCTCATCCCTCTTGTCTGACGTTCATCTGACAGTTGATGTTACCCTTGTTACCAACCTCGAAAAAATTTGAAATGCGTATTGTAAAGGCGGTTTTCCACCAAACCAACAAAACATCAACAAAACAGCAACTCGAGTTGGAGTTGCCGAATTTGGAAATATTTCGGCAACATTGTGTCGCTGGCGACTGTTTCTGGCAATTGTTGAAAGTCCCGTCTCAGAGCGGAAAGATCAAAAGGTTTTCTTGTTGGGTTGCAGTTTTTAGCAACACAGTTGGTTTAGTGGAAACATACAAGAGACTCGTATTCCGGCATGTTTTAATTTTTTAATAGGTCACGCGGGTTTATGCTTCGTGCATTTACAATGAACAAGAAAACGTTGACAATAGAAGAAGTGACTAATTTAATTGAGTCATATCGAGAGCGGCCTAACTTATGGATTCCGAAAAATGTTGACTATAAAAACAGATATAAAAAATACGATTCACTAAAGGAAATAGCGGAAATATTTGGCACAACCAAGGATGAAATTGAACGAAAATTAAAAAACATAAATACACAGTACCAAAGAAAAAGAACAAATTAAATAATAAATAAAAACCCACATGCAATCACAAATAAATCATCGCTCGTAGTCGACATTTTCACACTGTTTCCTGTCTCTTTAGTATTAACAGCTGAAAACAAACCGAAAACAAAAATATCTATTTATGTTGCTTTGGTGGACACATAGTTGAAGTTTTGTTTCCAAAGACAGCAACTAGTTATTGTTGCTCTTTTTGGAAACAAAACGCAGTTGCTTTGGTGGAAAACCGGCTTAATAGAAGCCATTTCGATACGCGTTTGGTTTTCATAATGACTTCATTTAAGACTCCAACTTATTTTTATTATATAACCGTAACTTCAATCATAAACAAGCACATTTATGACACTAAGGTAAACACGATTGAATTTCCACAGATTTATTGTCTACGCGACATGTTTCGATACACTGTATCTTTTTCAAGCGAATGTAATACATTAAATTATTCTACCTTTAACATTACTTAAATACCCTTCTTAACAATTGAGGTAATTAGGAGCTACCTATGATAAAAATAAAATTGACAATACAATGTAGGAAGGTACCTGTAAATCTCAAACATATCTACTACTTAATTAGTTGAAAAGGTTTAACAAAGGAGAACTATTGAGGTCCAATTCTAAATAATTAAGTCTAATACCTTTATTTTCAACATGAAGGATTTCAAAGTTTTCATCGAAGTCATGGTCTTCTTCCAAAATATGATTGGCATATGTTGAATGTGTTTTATTATTTACATAATTCATACGGTGCTCACGTACGCGGCTTTTGAATGGTCTACCAGTCTGGCCTACATATACTTTGGAACAAGATCCACAATTCAATTTATAAACTCCTGATTTTTTAGATTTTTGTGTTTTATCTTTATTATTTTTAATAATATTTCAATAGTGTCATATACTATGAATTTCCATCAAGTTAAGGCCACGTCAATCCAAAAAAGCACATTTAGTACATAATTTCATTTTTGCATCGGTTGCTAGGGAAGTTGCTAAGCAACAAATGCGAAATGGAATATTTCGTGTTAGGTCTAAGTTCACTCTAAAATCACGACGACTACGGCTTGTCAAATTATGACGTTCAGCGACAAATTGATGAAATGTCAGCAGATCGTTTCTGTCAAAGTTTTAGTAGGTAACGAGTAATTTCATAGCTGTTTTCTATGAAAACTATTGATTAAAATGGAAACTAATAGTGATATCGACTTAGATTTGACACCTCCGAACATAATAGAAGCAGCGAAGGTAACAACAATGAATTTATTACCGGAAAAGTCGAAGAGTATGTATTAACGCGCTTATAACCTTTTTTTGGAATGGAAGGTAGATCAAAAGACAAAATCGTTTTCCGAGAACGTTTTAATGGCTTACTTTGGCGACTTAGCAAAAAATTAAAAGTTCCACTTGGTTGTCACACTTCTCAATGATGAGAACGACTCTTAGTATCTATAATGATAAAATGATATAGATATTGCCAAATATTTGAAACTGAAAGCATTCCTCAAGCGACAGTATATATTCAATAATTGCACATTCAACCTCAATTAGATACATACATACATTTATAGGCTTCTATTTCTGTGTAACTATTAGAAATAGCAATAAAGAGAATATTTACATATTTCTTCAATTTATATTTTAATTCTGATAGAAAGCCCATTAGCGGCGAATTCGGAGTATTGAAATATCATGAGTTTATTTCTTTCGAAGTTTTTGCAATGTATGCATGTATTAAACGTGAACGATATGTTGTCATCGAAAAAGTATAGTATGCAACTCGCAACAAAATGGCCATTTTGCACTCGTATGAATTGCAGCATTTGCCTTCGGCTCGTGCTGCAAATTTCATTCTTGTGCAAAATGGGCATCATTTTGTGCTCATTGCATAATATACTATTATATGTCTTTATAATCTCATTTCACAATGTAATATAATCCCTAAATATTTTGCTTCACTTACAACCTCCAACTTTTCATCAATACAATGTCACAGAACTATAATATTACGCGCATCATTAGACAATGAATTATATACCTCGTATGAAAAGAAAGGATGTCAGAGTTGAGAAATTTCACCAAAGCGTGAAAACCTGTCAGACACACGTGATGTACTTTGCGATATACGTTACATAATAAATGAATTTCTTGTATGCATTTTCTAGCCATTAGATACTTCATGAATCATTCTCTTATTACTATGAAATATGAGTTCGTTCTGTAACACGTTCGTTTGACATAATTACAAGCAAAATTGTGATTTACGATTTTATGTTGTATCAGATCGTAGGCGGATACTCAGAAAATAGATGAAGACGCAGTAGTATTAGCGCCACGACTATCAGATGATTTCGCCCTAGTCTTATGGAAAAAAAATTTTGGTGAAATTGAATGACATTTCAGTATGACGTCAGAAATGTATTCTTGATAAACCGCGACTGCCAGGCCTACTCTCATTATTGGTTACTTTTTAGGATATACAGAGGTGTGAGGTGTCAAGTGCATGAGTATGAAAAAAAATCCCAAAGTTACAAAAGTTGAAGAAAATTAAATAACCAAATTGTCAAACACTATTTTCTGGTTTAATTTCAATTCTAGATTGAACAAGAAATATTCAATACGATGAGCTAACGGGCCGTGGTGGCCGTGATGGTAGAACGTTCGCCTTTGGAGCGAAGGGTCGTGGGTTCAAAGCCTCGCATGGTCATCGGTCTCGTGCATGGCATCACACGTTAAAAGGTAAGGGCTGCGTCTTCCCTAGTTCACACAAGTCTTTCGAAGACTTTCGAGGGTTGCGCGTAGGGGTGCAATCGGTTGACGGAAATAACATTTTAACAATAACAATAACAATCAAAATCGATATAGTGACCAACCACGGAAGTAAAATAATTCTATGTGAAAAATTGTTACTGCTGAAAGCATTTCTGTCATACAATATGCTACTTTCTATTCTAATGTATTTATTTATAATAATAATAATGATTAGAATAATAACGTATATTGGAGTTTATTGAAGTATATATAGAATATATTATTAATTCAAACAAATGAAAGAGAAATTATACATGATGATGATCGAGTCAATTGACTTTGAAGATTATCTATACATGTTCCGAGTTGAACTAAAAGAAAATATAAAAGTGCTTTCAGTTCTTTGAAGTGAAGACTAACATTCTTAGGCATGTCCTTGAAAAGTTGCACGCTTCAAAAAATGTAGTTTCTTTGCTTTTGTGAGATTGTTGAAGACTTAAGGAACGGAATTTTGTGTTCTACCAATAAGAAGGCTACCTATGATTTTTTTTAGTTTTTTATATTGGAGGGGTGAAACATAATCCTAATCCTAATCCATTTTTTACCAGAACTTTTTGGTAAAAAAAAATTTCTTGATTGAAAAATATCTGTCGTAAAGAAGAATTCAATGCTAAACTTTCTTAGCTCTTATGTTTCTTTCGTAAAAACAATAGTTTCTCATTAAAAAAATAAAATACAATTTCGTGCACGAACGTAACTTCTGTGAATGAAATCGAAAAAATCTTGTAGGGGGCTGTCACGTATTGTTTGCACAAATAATGACTCCAAACGTGGTATTTTAAAATTATTCCGCTTGTTTCCACTTTTGATTTAGGGATGTTGTACCATTGCCATGTTTTGTTTTAACATAGGTAATATCAAATTGAAAATACAAACAAATCAAAATAATGTGTATTACAACAATATAAGACAAGATCAAACTGAACAGAGTTAAAAACAACTGCTCGAAATGACCACCTGCAACTGGACAGAAATCAAGTGTTCGTCTCATAATAATAATAATAGCCGTCCTCTACCCGCACAGGCTATGCCTTTGGGTACACTCTTTGAGTGTTTCTGAGGGATTATTATTATTATTACTATAGATTGGCATAAACGTAGAAATATTCCGGGTGTTGATTTCATTGAAAATATGAACAGGATGTTAATAAAGTCAGTTGTGGAATCATCTGCGACTGAAAGTTGGAAATTAGTCGCTGTTTTCCATCGTACAAGATAACCTCTCTTGGAAGGGATTCATGTTTTAAAGAGAAACATTCTCAATTGAAAATTAAATCAGTACATGACTCCTCTGGAAATGGAAAAACCCTACGATAAAATTGAAGTTACTTTCTTGTAATATCTCACAGAAAACAACTACTTCCCCGGCAAAAGCCACGCTGGACATTGAACTACATCTGATAGATATTGAGAAAGACCCTATATAACTTGAGAGAAAAAATCTGAAAGTGAAAATTTGCATTTTCATTCAGATAGTTGATTATTTATTAAATGTCCAGTTTCCATTGGAGATTCTTATCTATGAATGAGATAAGGGAGAATGTGATTCAGAAATATCCTCACAGAAAATCGCTCATTTCATTGACGCGTGGATTGCATCACTTTCGCTAGGCCTCCAGTACATTTTGGTCGACAAAAATCTATTTCACTCTTCTAAGATCATCAGGGAGGTCGGAAGAATTGGAAAACATACTCTTCAGAAGCAATTTCACACTGTAATGAGGAATTGTTGGACTATTTCTTGTGCGGTGAAACTTTGAAAATATTTTTCTGACATAAAACCTTAAAACCTGTCATGGGTATGGCATGTTGATTTCATTGAAAATATGAACAGGATGATTCCACAACTGACTTTATGAACATCTTGTTCATATTTTCAATGAAATCAACATGCCATACCCATGACAGGTTTTATGTCAGAAAAATATTTTCAAAGTTTCACCCCACAAGAAATAGTCTAACAATTTCTCATTACAGTGTGAAATTGCTTCTGAAGAGTGTGATTTCCAATTCTTCCGACCTCCCTGATGATCTTAGGAGAGTAAAATAAATTTTTTCGTCGACCTCTGCAAAAAATGACATTTTACGTACTAATTTCCGGACGAAAAATCGACTATTTTTGAAGGCAAGTACTTTTCGTCCGCAAACACTTTTCGTCCGCTGTGGTCACTATGATACGGCACGGTACGAGAGCGGCGATTGAGTCATTTTCGTAAATCCACGTTTTAATTAATACATAGGCGCCTGTGACAATAACTGTCATTTGCTGTTGTCAAATTAATTATTTACGAAATCCGCTAGATTTCAGGTAAAGCACTTCAAGAGAGAAGTTTTGGAAATGGTGCTGTTGGAGCACCTGCATCTGAAGTTGCATCAACAAGTACCCAAAATCAAAACTTGTCTCTTGCATCTTCTTCGACAGCAGGAATTAATAGCAATAATTGCATAAACTGTACGTTCAATATTCATCTTCGAGATTGATTTAATTTTGTGGTTTAATTGAAATAGAGAGTTGTTGCACTTCAAATACATTTTGTTTATATTCATTAAAATTATGATCGAGTCTGCAGTTCGAAGAGTTGGACGTAGCTGAGGCCAGCAAACATGCGAATACTTACTTTCATAAAGGTATGTAGAGGTCGACGAAAAAATGTAATATGCACCTCGGCGAAAAACTGTCTACTGTCTCGCCTGCTTGCTATCCTCGGCTGCGCCTCGGCTATCAATTTGCAGGCTCGACTATAATAGACAGTTTTTCGTCCTTGGTACATAAATAACTATTTGTCGACCAAAATGTATTGGAGGCCTAGCGAAAGTGATGCAATCCACGCGTCAATGAAATGAGCGATTTTCTGTGAGTGATACTTCTGAATAACATTCTCCCTTATCTCATTCATAGATGAGAATCTCCAATGGAAACTGGACATTTAATAAATAATCAACTATCAAATGTGGTTCAATGTCCAGCGTGGCTTTTGCCGGGGAAGTAGTTGTTTTCTGTTAGATATTACAAAAAAGTAACTTCAATTTTATAGTAGGGTTTTTCCATTTCCAGAGGAGTCATGTATTGATTCAATTTTCAATTGAGAATGTTTCTCTTTAAAAAAATTCCGGGTGTGTTTTGGATTGTCTCGCAGCCTGCAATGGGGGTACTATAAAGGACTCAAGGTGTCCTAATATGCTAAATTTCAAGGGGTTCAAGTATGGAGATTTGGGAAGCCAATAATCCGGACGATCTTCAATCATATTAAGAACGTCTTCTTCCATTGCCACCGTTCTAATTACTCGTGGACGACCATTATCAGTTTCTAGTTTTTGAAAAGTCCCTCTTTCACAGAGACGTTAGTGAAGACGTCCAAAAATTGTGTGATGAGGTATCACGCGCTGAGGATCAATCTCTGCATTGAGCTGTCTAGCTTTCAACGAATTTCCGTTGGCACACCATATAAAAAATGCGTATTGGCCATTTCAGCATCAGTGTAATTGTTCATGTTGAAGGTTTAAAAAGCAAAATTGAATTTTCAACTACCATATAAAAACCCGAGCGAATTGAACAGTCAACTACCATCATGAAAATCAAATCCACTTGACAGCCACCTACTATATTTTTTCCATTTGCAGAAGATCCGTTCACGCAAGATTTTGTATTTTTTTCATTAAGAAACTATTGCTTTTACGGAAACGACACATGAGTTAAAAAAGTTTTGCAATAAACCTCTCTTCTCAACGCATATTTCTTAATGAATAATTTTTTTTACGTCAAAATGTTCTTGGTAAAACAGTGACTAAATTCCAACTTTCAGTCGCAGATGATTCCACAACTGACTTTATGAACATCCTGTTCATATTTTCAATGAAATCAACATGGAATAGGGGTTTCACCCCTTTGAGAGATCACACCAGAATTTGAAATAAAAATCGTAGGTAGTTTTTTATTGGTAGAACACGTCCCCAAAAAGCCATTTCAGTTATGGTGAGAATTTGAAATATCAGTTGCTAAACAACTGATGAAATGAAAAATATTTTTTGAACGTTTATTTGAAACTTAAAATTGTGTGCAGTGAAAATACCCACATCGCCAAACTTCTTGGACCCCCTCGTAAAGTTTACAACGAAATATTTATCATGGCTGGAAGTGATTCAAATCGATTTAACGTTGTCAAGTGATTGTTGAGTTCTTTGCAATTATGCCTAGAAATAGAATTTCAGTATTCAATAGAGCAAGAATAGTGGCTTTGCATGACGAGGGTGTGTCGAATCATCAAATCGCGGATAGACTAACGATTCCACGCGCTTCAGTTATCCGAATAGTGCATTTGCACCAGGAAACTAACAGCGTTGACTATAGACGTGGAACTGGACGTCATAGGGTAACTAATGCCAGAGAAGATCGGTATCTAGCAGGATATGTACGTCGGAATCGAACCATAACAGTCTCAGCTGTCCGAACTCATTTGCGAAGAACGTTCGATCGATTAATTTCCAATACCACCATACGGCGGAGACTTGCTAGAGCCAATTTGCGATCCAGGAGGCCATTAAGAGTACCCAGGTTACTTCCCAGACACATAGCCGCTCGTCTACAGTGGGCACAAGAACACAGAGACTGGCTTTTAGCTCAGTGGCAAAATGTCATTTTTTCGGACGAAACCAGAATTGGTTTGGTTAGTGATAATCGGCGACACAGAGTTTGGAGAGGGCCAGGGCGACAAGAAAGACTATCTTTTGCCAGAGAAGTCGTTCCATACCAAGGAGGATCAGTAATGTTTTGGGGAGGCATAATGCATGGTCGTCGTACACAGCTTATTCCCATTCCAGACACTATGACAGGGGATAGATATCTTCGAAACATTATTGAACCCATTATTCATCCTCTCCGACATGAAATTGGAGCCAATTTTATTTTTATGGATGACAATGCTAGGCCCCATCGCACGAGAAGAGTACAAAATGCACTGGAGATTGAGAATATTCAAAGATTACCGTGGCCAGCAAATTCGCCAGACATGAATCCCATCGAGCATGTGGGATTTCGTCAAACGAGCAATATCAAACAGAATTAATCCCCCTAGCACCATCCAGGAACTTACCCTCGCGGCCCAAGAAGAATGGAACAACATACCAATGGATACCATTATCGCCCTTATTGTTTCCATGCACAGGCAAGTTAACACTTTACTACAGAATAGGGGAGGACACACCGACTATTAAAGCGTTTTTTATTTCCCTCTGAAGTGATTTTCTACTAGATTTCAGATTATTGTAATCATTTTATTATGCACTATATTTCGTTTGTATTTTTTTTTTGCTTCAGTTGAAATTAAATTCAGCAACTTTGCATTGGTTGCTTAACCAAATTAAATGCATTTTGACATACACTTCTTT
This sequence comes from Chrysolina oricalcia, assembly GCA_944452925.2. Lineage (NCBI taxonomy): Eukaryota > Metazoa > Arthropoda > Insecta > Coleoptera > Chrysomelidae > Chrysolina > Chrysolina oricalcia. Next base: position 66,120,898 of record OX101812.2, read on the forward strand.
ACTTGTGATAATAGCGTTTCATTTCGACAAATATAGGGGGGTCCAATAATTTTGGCGATGTGTGTATCTGGGACAAGTTCTTGATAGTGGATGGTGCGATGAATCTCTTTTTTTTTTTAATTCGGACTTTGAGTGATGTGAAATCGAGAAAGAATCATAATTTCTAACGTTCACATTACAGATGTCTAGATGACAGCATCCTTCAAAAATTTCTGAAATTAGAAATCTACCTTCAATATTCAACATATTCATACTCACGTAGACTGTTGTGATATGCTCACGTTTCTCCAAACTTTTATGGCAGAATATTAGGCAAGTTGATTCAAATACTTGTAATTTGTGTATGAAATCATTGTTAAAATAATTATAGTACAAGCTGGAACCATAGTTGTGATGAGTTAAAATGACAGCGGTGATTGAATAATGTTTCGTATGTTTGGACAGAGTATTAAAATAAAAAAAATTGTGGCAAACTTAGAAACAGATATCACTACAGATGATATAACCAAAACAAAAACGAAAACCGCAAGTACACTAACGGAGAAAGCTTGTGAAAATATTAATTTAATTTTTTTTGTGTAATTTTGGTACCACCGATTTCAAATTATCACGAATCCAGTGGAAAAGTCAAACATTATTTTGAAAAATCGCTAACAAGTTCTTTAGATTTTTGGCTTCGGAAAATAATCGAAGAAGTCTTTGATATTTCGAATTCATTCTTGAAGTAAAGGGTGTATCATTCAAGCGCTTCATTAAAAAAGTCGGACAACAAATGAAAAAGACGTGGTCCGCTTTTGAATGTATAACCAGTTTCTAGATGAACTCAATTTTATTCGATACATATTTTTCCACTGAAACACTTTTTCGGTTTTTAGTTATGAATGAGAAATGAATGAATGAATGAGGAATGTACCCTCGTTACCTTCACTAAATATTTATTACAGTTTTGACTACATGTTCCTTCTAGCGCCGCTTCCTGTATTCCCTCAAGGACCAAAAAGGTTATGAAACTGTTCCTACTATATTGAGAGTAATGAAGCATTGAATTTGTGAACGATATAGATTTGCGTGTTTGACCTCAACATCGAATATAATTGGGCTTTTTATTAAAAATTATTACTTCGGCATGAATATGGAAATTTCAATAACGATATATTCAAATTTTAATGGATATTTTAATAGCTCTCATATTTTATGTTCAGATTTACGTGTCCTAACGGAGTTCAATTCGGGTATACAAATATTGAATGAAAGTAAAATGGACCATAGTTGATTTTGGATAAATTCGCTATAATAAAATTGTTTGGACATTCATATACAGTCCAGATCTCAAACTTTATTATAGTTGAGAACAATTTAGTCTATGTAGTTCAGGATCCACGGTACATTATTCCAATTGATTACTATCAAGCCAATTTTCCGTGAGTAGCTTCATTTTAATGAGACGCCAAACTTGCTCTCACAAAAAATCTCGATTTTGGTAGCTAACAGAGGTAGCAGGGATAAAATACGTCGATTTAACGATTCACGATTTCAAAATTATGTATTCGGACACAAAATTTCTGGGTTTGATTTTTGAATATTTTTTTTTATTGCAGAAAATGTTTCTCTCTTTGACAAACGATTTCTTCATTTGAAATGCGAATTTTGTGTTCTATATATATATATGAATGAAAGATATTTTTACGATATTCACTTTCGTTTATTTTTGACATTCCAAAGGATTATCAATAAATTACGAATATCTCACCTCATTTCCTATCTCCAAGAAATGATCTCCGAAATACCATTTCAAAATACCTTCACTGCTGGTCAATCCTATCTTGGCCACAGTGTTTATTAAACAAGTAAACGCAAACAGTTTCCATTGGCAACTTCGAATAGTCTAAGATGGCGAGCAACATGCCTCGGTGCAAGCAATATTTTTTTTGGAAAAGGTTCGATTGTTGCCGGCAAAGCAAGTGCCCGATTGTCAGAAGGCGCGCTGGAAGCTCAATGCGTGGGCGGGCGATGAAACGTGTAAATTTTCCGTAAAAAAAACTGTCTAGTGCAAGACTGAAAATTTGCACAGGTATTGGAGATCATGAGAAAAAGCAGGGACAAAAATGTCAGAAGCGCAAGTGGAAGCTAAAGGGTTGTCAGAAGTTGCGAAAGTTGTGAAAAATCTCGGAAAATTTACTTATAAGGAAAACTTCTGACAATTTACATTTGTATTGTTCACCTATAGAATAGATTACCTGCAAATCATCAGAAGCCAAAGTGGAAGATATATTGAGAAATTCGAAGGCAAAGTGCAAGAGCGTCTTTCGCGCGCGGCGCAGTGCGCAGCGTACCGATCACTTTTCTCTAGATTTTCATACTGTACATATTTCTGTGCACTTCTAACAATTGTTATGAATGTTTATGAAGGATTGAAGATACTATTGTCCAAATGTCAGAAGTAAATTAGAAAGAATTCAACCATTTAATTAACTATTAACGTTAGTAACTTTTTAATTTAATTTTATATTTAATAATGCAGGCATATTAATGTTGAAATATAAGGAAAAAATGAACTGGCAAAGTAATGATGTATCTACTTTTATAGGAAATAATAAATTATATTCAGTGTTACTCATACAGCGTCGTTAATGGCTATGATGTTCGAACGCAGAATCCAGATTTTTTTTGTCTTTCGCACGAAGAGGCAAATAAAAATTGTTTATTATGCGTCTAAAATAAATTCAGATTGTAATGTTGTAGTGAAGTGCTCTGATACAGATATTGTTGCAATTATGTTAGGTAATTTTCCAAAAATAACAGCAAAAATATATATTGAATGTGGAGTTTCTAATAGTCGGCATGTTATAGTAGACTGGTGCCTTTAATTATTGTGAAAAAGGAACAAAATAACAGACAAGGACCAGATGGAAAATGTTGTTGAGGTTTCAACATCGGGGAAAAAAAATTAAACACGGAAACACTCAAAATGATGAAATGGGCATGCAGTTTAGAGATTGAAAACAATTTTTTGCAATTTGCCGCAAAACATGACCTTCTAGGAAAAAATGTTCAACAAAAAAGACGTAGATAATAAAAAAATCTTTTCGACATAACCTCAATTTAGCCGTCAAAATGGCTAAAAACCGATTTTTCAATATTTAATTTTTTCTCGCGTAGAAATCATTTAGTTTACATGAAAATTTGTAATATGTCTTTTTAGGTATTGAATGAGCATGACTTTTTCGCATTTCAGAAAACGACTAGTTTTCGAGCTATGTACATGTCTAAGAAAAAAAAAACTTCCACGAACAATAATTGTCTTGGTGTTTTTTTTTTGTATTTCGAATGTATATAAGTGATTATTTCAATTGTTGAAAAATCTACTCTCAATTAATTTGATGGTTCATTAATCGTCAAACCGCTTAAAATTGAGAAGAGAAGTCTCTCTGAATCATGATTTTCTCAATAATTTCAATGATTTTCGACTCTCTTCATTATTTTAAAAACAAAAATTACTTTTTATCAAATTATTTATAATATAATATTTGACTGCATAATTACATTAAAAAATTGATTTATTGATATCTTTTTATTATTGAAAATATTGAGAAAATCATGATCCAGAGAAACTTCTCAATTTTATGCAGCTTAAGATCAATAAACCACTAAGTTACATAGAACATTTGGAAGTAGACATTCTAACAATTGGAATGATCCTTTTTAGACGTTCGAAATACAAAAAAAACACCTAGGTAATTGTTCCTGGAAGATACGGGTATTTATATCGAAAAATGTTCAAGACGCGAAAACTAGTCGTCTTCTCAATTGCAAAAAAATCTTGCTCATTCAACACCAAAATTATTACAAATTTTCGTGTAAACTAAATCATTCATACGATAGAAAAATCGGTTTTTAGCCATTTTGATGGCTAATTTGAGGTTATGTCGAAAAGTATTGAATGCAAAAGTTTCTGATTTTTTTATTATCTACGGCTTTTTCATCAAACATTTTCTCCTAGAAGGTCACGTTTTGCGGCAAATCGCATCCCTATTTCACCATTTTGAGTGTTTCCGAGTTTAATTTTTTTTCCTCGAAGTTGAAACCTCAACAACATTTTCTACCTGGTCCTTGTCTGTTATTTTATTCCTTTTTCACAAAAATTATAGGCACCAGTCTACTATAACATGCCGACTATTAGAAACTCCACATTCAATATATATTTTCGCTGTTATTTTGGGCAAATTACCTAACATAATTACAACAATATTTGTATCAGAGCACTTCACCACAACATTACAATCTGAATTTATTTTATACGAATGATAAACAATTTTAGTATTTGCCTCGAGATTCTGCGTTCGAACATATGTCATTGGTTCGAACAAAATTAAATTAAAATTTTACTAACATTAAGATAAATAGTTAATTAAATAGATGAGTTCTTCCTTATTTACTTCTGACATTTGGACAATAGTATCTTCAATCCTTCATAAACATTCATATCAATTGCTAGAAAGTGCACTGAAATATGTACGGTATGAAAATCAGGAGAAAAGTGATCGGTCCGCTGCGCAAAGCGCCGCACGCGAAAAGACGCTCTTGCACTTTGCCTTCGAATTTCTCAATATCTCTTCCACTTTGGCTTCTGATGATTTGCAAGTAATCTATTTTATAGGTAAACAATACAAATGTAAATTGTCAGAAGGTTTCCTTATAAGTAAATTTTCCGAGATTTTTCGCAACTTTGGCAACTTCTGACAACCCTTTAGCTTCCACTTGTGCTTCTGACATTTTTGTCCCTGCTTTTTCTCATGATCTTCAATACCTGTGCAAATTTTCAGCCTTGCACTAGACAGTTTTTTTGACGGAAAATTTACACGTTTCTTCGCCCGCCCACGCATTGAGCTTCCAGCGCGCCTTCTGACAATCGAGCACTCGCTTTGCCGGCAACAATCGAACCTTTTCCAGGAAAAATATTGCTTGCACCGAGGCATGTTGCTCTCCATGTAGCCAGCTCTCCATCTAGAACCACAAGTTAGGATTCTTGTTATGTTTTTTACTAGTAGAATTGGATTATTCAAGAGTGTGTATTCACTTGATTTCAGTCAGAATTTCAAATTTTTTATTTTCATATTGGCAGCACATAAAAAAATATCTAGTCATGGAGAGTAGATAAAAACTCTCAGCCGTATTGGTATTTGCATATCAAGTACAGTGGTGAAAGAAAACTCCTACCTCAAAGGAGTTAAACTCCAAAAAATGTTCAAAAAAGGTGATTTTCGTGAATTTTTATGAGGTTGTCAGTTTTTTATGACTGAATCACCCTGTATTCTTTGGAGATTATGATCATATATTCTGGAAAAATTGAACAAACATCCTAATTCAACCCAAATATACTGGGTGTCCATTTAAACTCCATTGTGAATAGTACAGGGTGTTTCATAATTATTGTGACAAACTGATAGGGGTATTAGAGGGTATCAAGATGAGCAAGTTTGCCTTATAAACCCTTATTTGGAAATGAGCCATTTCGGCACTATAGCAATTAGAATTTGAGAGGAACAAAATGGTTTGTCTCGCTCACAGTCTTGTTCTGCGCAATGTTCCTACGCACACTGTTGTGTTTACTTTTTTGTGAACTTTGATTCGCCACATCGTGTCACATAGTCACAGTGAACTAGTGATGGGCATAATCGCATTATTTCAAAAATCGGATTTTCCTTATTCGAATTCGAATGATCATCCGATTATGACACAGCATGCCAGTAGGCAATTTTTAATTGCTTATAGTGCCCTAACGGTTCATTTCTGCACAGGGGTTAGGGCAAAATTGCTCAAATTATCTTTACAGTTCAGTTTGTCAGAATAATGCCCATAACTACTTTTCTTTATAAAAAATTATTCAAATAAATAAATGTGTTTTCAATATTACTATCATACTTCCGACTTGAGCTTTTTTCATATGGCCTAAGAATCAAGAAGAAATGAGCAATTTTATCTATATTAATTTCTTGCAGCAGCATTTTCGAAAAATTGTATTCATTTATGCAGTGTGACCCATTTAAAATGGACTCTCACTCATATCAAACTTTAATTTTTCAACCGATTGGAATGATTTTTTTTTCAATAGGTAGACATTCAAAAAGTCAGGACACCAAATTTAATGAGTAATTCTTCATTTTCAAGGTAAAAAATATGAAATATTTTTTTTAGAAGAAATCTGACAAAACCACTGGATTCGCGACATTTTCAAATAGTTCTTGTTGAAAGTTTGAAACTCGTCCATCAATAAGAAAGTAATAGGAAAATGAAATTTTAAAAATATGCCGTTTAATCAACCTACCAATTCAATTTCAGGACTCTTATCGAAATTTGGAATACATCAGGAAGTCTCGAAATATCAATGGTCAGAATTCCATCAATATCTATTTATAAATAAGAAAATCACAGAATAACAAAATTTGAAAAATATGTTGATGGAATTTCATGAAAATATCATTTTATTTAATGATTTCTTTCATTATTATTCATCACTAGATTTCGATGAAATTCTGGTCAGTGATATTTTGAGACTCCCTGAATCCAGTGGCGTATTCCAAATTTTTGATAAGAGTAGGAATTGAAATGATGCGTTGATTAAACGGCATATTTTTTAAATTTAAGTCTCCCATAACTTTTTTATTGATAGACGAATTTCAACAAAATTTTAAAATTTGAAAAAGGCACAAATCCTGTGGTGTAGTCAGATTTTTTCTCAAAAAATCGCTAATAAATTTTTCATTTTTTTAACTCTTAAAAAAAGAGTAGTTGGCTCTGAAAATGAAGTTTTATTCATGAAATTTGGTGTTATAGTGGACTTTCTGATTATCTACCTATTGAAGGAAAAATCATTCCAATCGGTTGAAAAAATTGTGTCATAAGAGTGCTTCCATTTTAAATGGGCCACACTGTATTAAACATCGATATCATGTTTCCGACTTATGGCTTTTTTTTCCGGTCTTAAAATACTTTTTTCTTCTCAAATGCCAATTCCCATCAAAGAGAAAATGGAAAAAATTTCCACAAATTTTCCTACAACTTTACAACTTATGGCTTTTCTTGAGGTACATGCAAAGCTTATGGGAATTTTATTATGATGTTTATCCATCATCAAAATCATATGGTTCAAATGCCATAAACGAGAAAGTTTGCCGGAAAACGAAAAAAAAAAAAATTCACAAAGTTTTCCGTTCGGAAAATATACCTCAACAGCTGACCGGCTTATGGGAATTTTTTTTCGGGTTCCTAACGATATTAAGTTTCATTGTGTCGAATGCCATAAGCGAGAAAATGCATCAGCAACCAAAAATTTTTTTACAAGATCGAGCCCTTATTTCAACCCATGATAACCTACGGGTCGGTGGCGTGGTGGACAAAAGCACAGCAGACGGGGATCATTAGGCTATTAAATGGCATACAGAGGCAGGCATGCCTGAGGGTGACAGGGGCCATGAGAACAACTCCGACGGCTGCTATGGAGGTCATACTGGACCTGCCACCACTACACATATACGTACAAGGAGAAGCAAGGTCCGTGACACACAGACTAATGCAGGGTCAAGCTCCAATAAGCCAGAAGCACGGAGCTGATTACCGGAAGCTACATGAGGAACTGAGGGCAGACCCAGTAATGGGAATGCCTGCGGACGCGATGGTTCCCAAATATAGCTTCAAAAAGAACTTCAAAATACTGATACCAGACAGAAAGGACTGGGAGAAGGAGCCGCCCGTGAATGCAAGATCGGTCTGGTACACAGACGGGTCAAAGACAGATAACGGAGTCGGCGCTGGAGTTTACGGGGCAAAGCCAAGGATTAACATCCAGCTCAGCCTCGGAAAACACGCCACAGTTTTTCAGGCAGAGGTAACGGCTATACAACACTGTGTCGGAGAAATACTGAGACGAGATATAAGGAATAAAACAGTGGCCATCTACTCCGACAGTCAAGCTGCGCTCAAGGCAATCGGTTCCCACCAAGTCAATTCAAGACTGGTGTGGGACTGTTTGCGTGGTCTGACCGAGCTGGGTAGTCGTAACAATGTGATCCTAGCTTGGGTGCCGGGCCACGAAGGACACCTGGGCAATGAGCGGGCCGATACACTAGCCAGAGAAGGCTCTTCGGCAGCGCTCATTGGACCGGAACCCTTCTGCGGCGTAGCAAAATCCACCACAAAAGCCCACACTAAACAGTGGGTACAAAACTAATCTGAAAAGTGGTGGAAAACCCGACTAGGATTGAGACAGGCAAAGGAGTTTATCAAAAGACGCTCGCCAAAATTCACGACGGACCTCCTCAGCTACCAAAGGAGGATCGTCAGACAAATAGTAGGTCTGCTGACAGGCCACTGTAGGCTTGACAGACATATGAATATTATAGGTCTGGCGGAAGAAGCAATCTGCAGGCTCTACCAGGAAGAAGAGGAAACCGCAATACATTTAATGTGCCAGTGCGAAGGACTAGCAAGGGTGCGGTTTCTACAACTTGGAGATGAAAAACCAATAGCGGAAAGCTATCTTGAGAGGCCATTATCCAATTTGCTCAGTCTGATGAAATGGACGAAGCTAGATGATGTGCTATAAGCAATTGGAGCCTCCACAATAGATCTGAAAAGGTCACAGTGGATTAGGCCAAGGGGCCAGCTCCCCCCCTAACATCTAACATCTATTTCAACCCTTCAAGTACGTGCAAACCTTATGGCTCTGGTTTTTTCAATCAGATTGTTATACCTATTCATGTGTTAGAATGCCATGAACAAGAAAATGAAAAAAAATGTATTACAATACAGTAGCCTACATTATAATATACTAACTTAGGTAACACGTCAGATGAGCTAAAAAACAGATAATGAACATAACATTAAAACTAAAGAAGTTGCAGACAGACAAGCTAAAAACAGTATTTGTAAATAGAAAAAAATGTAATCATTACAATAAAAAACTATCACTGTACTAAACAAGACATATTAAAAGCAAATATTTTTTAAAACAATCGTAAAAAAATAATTTCTGGAGAAATTCATCAATGGAGTAGTGTGCTTTCAGACTAGCTTTAAAGCAATGCAAGTTAGGGGCGGATTTGATACTATCATCAAGAGCATTATAAAGCTTAACACCAATCGATCCCGGGTGATTCTGCGCCACTGATAGTCTAGTGAGTGGTTGTTGTAGTTTATATTTATTTCTCGTTGGATAGTCATGAGACTGTCCACACGTAGGAATGTTACTAATATTTGTTCTTACATACACAATACAGTGATATATAAACAAACATGGTAGAGTCATTATGCCAATTTTCACAAAAAGTGGTTTGCAATGCTCTCTCAGACCTACTGCCATCATCAACCTTACTGCTTTTTTCTGAATGACGAATATTTCATGTGCCTTAGATGATGCACCCCAGTGAATAATTTCATAGCACATGAATGACTGAATGAGACTAAAATATACAAGTTTCAAGACTTCCAGAGAGACCTTGTTTTTCAGTTGACGGAGTAGAAATATGTGTTTAATATTCTCAATATGATTGCCCCACGCGAGTTTCGAATCAATATCAATACCTAGAAATCTTGTGTCAGATAATTGTCTAATAGACTTATTATTCAGCTTCACTAAATAGCTACTATCCATTGAGGCATTTTTTGTAACAAAATTGACCATTTGAGTTTTGGTTAAATTGGGAACTAGTCCATTCAAATCACACCATTCAGAGAGTTGTTTTGTAGCATTCTGCGCTTTATGAAGCATAGTGGGTATACTATCAGCTGATATAACGAGATTGGTATCATCTGCATAAACAATCGATAGAGAAGCAGCAGAGCAATAAATCGGAAGATCATTAATAAATACAATAAACAGCAGGGGACCAAGCACTGATCCTTGAGGTACACCTGTCGTGATATATTGAATATCTGAGCAGGTATTATTCAGGCATACTCTTTGGCTACGACCTCTGAGGTAAGTTGCAATCCAATGCAATGCTGGTCCTCTAACACCATAAAGTTCCAGTTTATATATCAACAGATCATGGTCAACTAAATCGAAAGCCTTACTCAAAAAGTGCCAGCGTGTTGAGTTTGCTGTCAAAAAATCACTTTCACTACTATCAGACATATTCGTAGATAAAGTTGAGGAAATGTTCGGTTACAATTATATTTTGTTCAAGAAATTGAAAATATAGATGACATGACATTTATTTTCATAGCATGCTACTTAAGAAAATGTGTCCTATTTTTAAAGAAATTGCATAACGTGCTGTCTACATTTAGGGGCATCACTCTTTCAATCCTAAATATACCTCGCTAATGCTAAAAGTTTTTATGTTTTTCAATTGACTAAAGAACCCCGCACCATTCTTATGGGAAATGGGTCCCGGTGAAATTCGATGAATTTTTGATATGATGTAGTTCGAGTCAAGCTGATCAAAAGTGTCCATGGCCCCAACCCAATGTTATGGTTAGTTTTCGAGATACAGGGTGTTAAAGTTGGTTAGTGGTCATTTCTTTAAAGTAATATTGCTTCCAGGAAAACATCTTAAATGAAAATGTTTTCTGCGACGAATATTGCTTGCCCGTAAAGCAATACTTTTAGACTGGTTTTTGATAAAAAATATTGTTGTATACAGGGTGAGTCCAGCATTATTCAAAATGAAATTCTCATTCGACCCTATAAAATGAAGATGTGATCAAACCAAGTAACACACTGGAATGCTCATCGTTTGAATATGTAAAAATTGATAAATTCAACATGTTGTACAGGGTAAATCAAGAAGTTACAGTTTTTCTGCTGACATTTTGTATATTTTTATTTTATATTTTGAGCTCTAGGAATACTTAACCACGAACATCCTTGAACGAAATTGATATACAGTTGAGACAAACACTAGGTGATGACAAAAATTGGGAAATGGAGAAACACTAGGTGATGACAAAAATTGGGAAATGGAGATTTTTTTATAACTCATCCTTTATGAAAATGGACAGTTTTTTCTCTACACGTTGTTGAAGGTTTACAGATAAGACTATCTCAGTTAGTTATCCACATATTCCACCGAGCTTATAGTCATATTTTTTGTTTTCAAATCTCATTTCAGGAATTTGGTAAAATATGTTCATTATGTACTGGGTGAATAATTTTCAATGACCAATGTTGAAATATCGACGAAAACCGGACACCATTATTGAACTGTCATCTAAAATATTATTCGGTGATAATTATTCCTTCACATCATGATGTTCCCAGGACATAACAGGAATTTTCCTTTTATATGGGGCTGGAAAGGAAAAATATAAAAATAATTTAATATACTGTTTGAAACGGTAACCTTCAACTGTCCATTTTTCGAGGTTGGGTCCATGAACACTATTGATCAGCTTGACTTGAACTTTATCATTTGAAAAATTCAGCAAATCAATTACAGGATGAGTTATTTCCTTCTCTCAATTTTTGTTATCACCTACTGTTTGTCTCACTCTATTTCAAAGCTCAAAATATAAAATAAAAATATACAAACTGTCAGCAGAAGAACTGTCACTTCTTGACTCAACCTGTACAAAATGATGAATTTATCAATTTTGACATATTCAAACGATGAGCATTTCAGCGTTTTACTTGCTTTGATCACATCTTAATTTTTTAGGGTCGAATGATAATTTAATTTTGAATAATGCTGGACTCACCCTGTATCCAACAATATTTTTTATCAAAAACCAGTCTTGAAGTGTTGCTTTATGGGCAAGCAATATTCGTCGCGCAAAACATTTTTATTCAAGATGAAAGCAATATTATTTTCAAACAAATGGCCTCTTAGCAACTTTGACACCCTGTATCTCGAAAACTAGCCATAGGATTGGGTTGGGTCCACGGACACTTTTGATCAGCTTGACTTGAACTACATCATATTAAAAATTCATCGAATTTCACCGGGACCCATTTTCCATAAGAATGGTGCGGGGTTCTTTGTGTAAATAGACCAAATAAAGTCTTACGTAAATAAAAATTTTATTGTAATTTAATTAAACCAAGAAGTTTAAGTTTTTTCTCAAAACGCACGTGTATGTTATATGTCATTTACAAGGAATGCTAACAGTGCGATTTTTGACGTTTACAGACATGGGCGTAGAAAAAAATAATTACTATCAAGTTGAATTTCTGTGGATAGCTTCGTTTCGATGAAACGCCCAAAAACGGGGTTTTGTGGTCGTTCTTGATCGTCTCGTTTCCATCGTGAACTTGATGGATCCCTCATGTTATTGATTCCTGAGAGGAAGTCCTCAAGTTGTTCATCTCCATGGTTCCATATGATGAAGGTACCGTCAGACCTAGATGTCAATATTCACTTGAAGACGATCGTAGATTCAAGCAATTGAAACGTAGTGAAAAATTGAAAGAATAAGAAATATTCCAACCATTAAGACGGTGGAAGTCTGAAATGCAAGTAATCTAAGTTTTATTTATTTGCAAAGTTTACACTGATCTCTGGTAGTTACTTCATCGACCTGGTGGATTTCACCTTCAGTTTCGATTTGTTAATGTGACCTGCAAAACTAAATCATCTCTGTATTCCTTCGAAAGCAATCTACGTTTATAACAGGTGTGTGTTCTTCCAAAGAGGATGAAATTAAAAGCACCCATTTCCATGAGTTGACACAGTATTGAATTGACTTGCAAATGCTAGGGATTCGAGCAATCATTTTGAATGAAAGGGTAAGTGAGTGTGGGTGTCGCCCTATGGCGGGCACTCAAACATACGACGGCCGAGGGTCACATTGTTGGGAGACAATGTTTTGTATAATTACCACATAACTGACAATTTATGGGTGAGGCGATCAGTGCCTTGCTATATATTAGAGGCAGGAGAAATGATGGCAGTGCCGTGTTATTGTTGCATTACAGGAAAATGATAATAATATTTATTTTACCATTCAGATAAATTACATGATGAAATTATGCATATACACTCACCGGCAAAAAAACCGGCCACTTAAAAATGGCCCCAAATTCAAAGTTGGCTTCCTCGCGAACCGCTCATTTGATTTTGATGTTTTTTTTTTAAATTGTAAATTAATTCCTCAGTAACGATGTTATGTCAGAAATGTTTATTCAAATTTGAATTTGAGCATATATATAAATGAGACAAAGTTTCTTTTACAAAATTTTAAACACCCCGTGGAGTGCAACAGCTATAGCAGCTGTTGTCAACTAAAATCACATTGAACTCTGATCATTTCTGAATCACGACATTATCTCTGTTTTTACCGGAGATACACCTTTTGAAAGTGAACAGCTCGGAAAAAGTGTTCGCAGGCAGAAATTTCTACGTGTAAATAATCAAGGCGGCATACGCGGAAACATTAACATTAAGAGCTTATTAACGGTTTCGAAATCAAAAAATGCCTTTACCTGTGACGGATGTTGCTCGTATTGTGGATGGCCGAAATCAACGTTATATGTCCGATACCCTTGGCATACCTCGAACAACAGTCCAGGATGCCTGTAATCGGTATATGGTATCGAAGATATTCTCCTAAACGCTGTTGTGCCCTACTCTTATTTTGTCGGAGACGGCTTCGTATTAATGCAAGATAATGCGCGACCACAGGTGGCACGAGTAGTTAACGAATATTTGGGCTAAGTGGGTATTGAACGAATAGTTTGGCCATCTTGCAGTCCTGATCTCAATCGAATTGAGTATCTCTGGGACCTACTTCAAAGGAGCATTCGTCGCCGACCTGCTTTAACAGACACCCTTCATAATCTGCGAATTGCACTTCAGGAAGAATTTGATGCCATTCCACATGAATTTCTTACAAACCTTATTGATTCGATGATAGAAAACATAAGAATCAAAGGAGCGGTTCGAGAGGAAGCCAACTTTGAATTTGGGGCCAGTTTTTAGTGGCCGGTTTTTATTGACGGTGAGTGTAGTTACAGATTTACTCTAATATTCATTCAGGGCCAGTTTCCAGGTTCCAGTTAAACTCCAGATCAATTAACTAATGGATAGAATGTGATCTTTCCAACATCATTTGAAGAATGTCATTCACCATCTTAACTATTAGTTAGTTATCTGTAGTTTACTCGAACATGAAAAACTGGTATATGAACTAGCAAGACAATGCGTATTGAAAGATTACATTTTGATCCCGAGGAAAGAACAAACCACGAAGTAGACATTTCAATAATTAAAATAGTCACTTATACAGTGTGACCCATTTTTAATGGAAACACCCCCCTAAAATTTGAAGTTGTAAACCGATTTCAATAATTTTTTTTCTCTAGCAGTAAAAGATCTACCTTGGTACAAAATTTGAAATGTTTATTCTAAGTTTCAGGGTACACTACGACATTTTTTCTTAATCAATAATTGGGATTTTTTATTAGCGATTTTGTAATTGAAAAAATCACTACGCCACTGGATTCAGAGTGACTTTAAACAGGTGTGACCAAAATTTGATGAAAAAATATTCATTAATAACAAAGTTATGACAACTCAAAAATTCGAAAACTCACACAGCTAACAGCCACAAAAACCACCCTATATCAACAGATATAGCCATGAGAATATTTTTTTTGATTTCAACAATAAGTGCCGCCACATGAAAAAAAAACAAGTAGCGTAAATATTTTTAATGAAAATAACGGAATTACATCCAAGTTTTCACGAAAATTAACTAAAACTAAGACCTAATAGATTTTCCAATATAAATCATAGTTGCCATGGAAATGATATTACAGTTTGACACTTGTGAAAGATTTAAGTGTACTATTGTCAACAATACCTATTCACCTTACAGTTCTTCGAATTATTTTGTGTCAGCTGCAAGATTGAGCGTGAGCGAGAAAATTGAAATTGTATGCCTTTCGGGAGATGAGGTTAGAAGTGCTAGAGAGGTTTGTAGAGTATTTAATGAGAGACATCCAGATCGTCCTCGTATTAGCTGCGGTACGGTAAATAAAATACATAAAATATTCAATGAAACTGGTGCAGTATCAAAAATGTTGTTAAAAAGTAATCCTGTACAAAGACGAAACAGGAATGACAGGAATGATCAAATCATTTTAGATTATTTCGGAAATCATTTTAATGCCAGTATAAGGAATGACACTTAAGATTTGAATATTCCACTAGAAACTATTCGGAGATGTCTCAAGGCGAAGAATATTAAACCTTTCAAGCCAAAATTTTCACACACACTGCAAGAAGGCGCCGAAGCAAGACCTCTGGAATATTGTTTATGGGCCCAATGGGAATATTTGAACAATATAAATTTCCTACAATAGTTATTTGTTTTACTAGGCATAAAAGCACAAGGCATTAAATCTGCATTAAATCTGCAGATTCATGGAATATAGACAGAAGAAAAATATAGGATCATTCTCTGAAAATGTGCTGATTGTCTATTTTTCTGATCTTTCAAAGAAATTGAACGAACTTTTTCTGCCTAGGCAGTAAAAGTGGACTTTTTCTGCCTAGGCATTAAAAGTACAACTTCTAAGCCTGCCAAGTGTCATTAAAAGGCCGCTTTCAATGTCATTTGGAGAAAAAATATTTTATATACCGACGAAGCCACTTTCACTACAAATGGAGTAGTGTCATCACTATTGGTCTATTGGTCTATTGGGCAGCGGATAATCCTAACTGGTTAATAAACTGTAAAAGCCAGTATTCCCAGAAAATCAACGTCTGGTGTGGAATATTGAACGAACGAATTATTGGTCCTTTCTTTATTGAGGAAAACATTAATGCGCAGAGGTTTCTAGAATTTTTAAACAGAGTTTTGGGATGCTATTCACGATGGATAGGCCGTGGTAGTCCGTTTATAGAGTGGCCACCCAGATCTCCAGACCTCACAGTTTTGGACTTTTTTCTCTGGGGACTTCTCACACAAAAGGTTTACAAAAACCGCTCAAGAGATAGAAATGAACTTTGTTCCCTTTTATTACCCCTCACGAACTAAGGAACGTAATCAGAAACATTCGTAAGCGCTACGACAAATGTATCGAAATACATGGTGGATTAGTAGAGGCTACTAGAATATGAGTTAGAATTAATTGTTGCACTGAATCGAAACATTTCAATAATTAGTTATCATAGTTACGTTTATTAAAATTTTTTGCTTCATTATTAGATGAATTGTGTGAATGTAATTCCATTATTTTCATTAAAAAAATACAGGCTATCAATTTTTTTTTTCATCTGGTGGAACTTTATTGTTGAAATCATGAAAAAAAATATTCTCATGACTATATCTTTTGATATATGGTGTTTTTGGTGAGTGTTAGCTGTGTGAGTTTTCGAATTTTTGAGTTGTCATAACTTTGTTATTAATGGATATTTTTTCATCAAATTTTGGTCACACCTGTTTAGAGGCACTTTAAATCCAGTGGCGTAGTGATTTTTTCAATAAAAATATCGCTAATAAAAAATCCCAATTTTCGACTAAGAAAAAATATCGTAGTATGCCCTGAAAATTGGAATAAACATTTCAAATTTTGTCTCAAGGTAGAACTTTTGGTACTTGATATTTCAAAAAAAAATTCAAATCGGTTTTCAACTTAAAATTTTAGGGGGGTGTTTCCATTAAAAATGGGTCACACTGTAGACTTTCGAAATACAAAAAAATATGGGAAAATGAGAAATGAGGGTATTTTTTTCGAAAAATATAAATAACTCGAAAACTAGGAGTCTTCTCATCTGCGAAAAAATCAAGCTTATTTGACACAAAATTGTTTTTTTTACCATTTTGACGGTTAATATGAGGTTAAGTCAAAAAGAATAAGACGTTTTTTCATTATCTACAACTTTTTTCTCGAACATCTTTCGCTAGGAGATTACGTTTCGCCGCAAATCACAAAAAACGTTTTCAACCCCTAAACTGCATCACCATTTCACTATTTTGAGTGTTTTCTTGTTTAAATATTTTTTCCCCAAGGGTGGAACCTCAACATCATCCTCCACGTGGTCCTCACCTGTTAGTTTTTTTCTACAAATATTGAAAATCATTGAAAAGATTGAGAAAATCTTGATTCAGAGAGACTTGTCGGTTTTTCTCAATTTTAGGCGGTATAACGATAAATAAACCACCAAATTACATAGACCATTCGAAAGGTGATATTTCAAAAATCAAAATAATCACTTATAGACTTTCGAAATATAAAAAAAAACACCAGAACAATTGTTCGTGGAAGATAAGGGTATTGTTTTCGAAAAATGTACCTTATTCGAAAACTATTCGTCTTTTGAATTGCAAAAAAATCACGCTGATTCAACACCAGAAAAGACATATTTCTACAAATTTTTATCTACATTAAATCATTTATAACCGAGAAAAAAATTAAATACTGAAAAATCGGTTTTTCGCCATTTTGATATTTAATTTGGGGTTATGTCGAAAAGTGTTGAAGAGAATGTTTTTGATTTTTTTATTATCTACAACTTTTCTATTGAACATTTTCCGCTAAGAGGTCTCGTTTCGCCGCAAATCTCATAAAACCGTTTCCAACCCCTAAAACTGCATCCCCATTTCATCATTTTGTGTGTTTTCGTGTTTAATTTTTGTTTTTCCTCAAAGCTAGAACCTCAACAACATTCTGTACCTGGTTTTTGCCTGTTACTCTTTTTCTTATTATAAGCGTTTTGAATTCGTTTTGGCACCAGCCTAATAGTGCTGGTGAAAATAAGGTATTTTGAGTGTTTTTTTCAAAAATAGGCCTGTATCTCCGAAGTTACTTGACACCGCCAAAAATTTCATTTGGATTATTTGTTCAGGAGACCAAACTACATAGGTTCCATTAACAATGAACATTTTTTTGTATCACGACATTCTCTATACACTTGACTGGTATGTGTCTATTCATTATTGAATTCTCTTTGCAAATTAATTCCACAATTATCGCTACTGACTATTGTAATCAAGCATGATATTGAATTTATTTCTGAACTGGCCACGATTCGTATAGCATACCAGATCGGAGATATTACGAAGTTATATGTAAAATATACACATACCAATCAGCATTGCTATCGAATCGTTGGCAACCGTGGTCATTGTCGGGAAAGGATTATTGTGTTACGTTATAGTTACGGCCCTATTCTCTTCTCGCATTGTAGGCACATTCTGCACCATATAATTACTGACAATGATGTGATTGATTTCATTTGCATATCCATCGGTTTGGCACGAATATTCATATCAGAATGTAAATTGAATACGCACACATGTTCCAAGAATTTGCATATTTTCACTACCTATTAGGATTAATCAGGGAGTGATTTGAATATAGCGCTTTCATATATAATGTAATATCTGAATGAGTAACAATTTTAAATTAAAAAACTCAACACAGAAGGGATTCTTGAATATGCTTGCTCCACTCGCTATCTCTTGGCTTAGGAGAGAAGAAAGAAGGAGAAAATATCTAATCCTAACCTCGCAATCCAAGTTGACCATATTGCAATTTCTCATCTAACCTAACTGATAAGATGTATTGAAGAAATCCTTTCTATTTGATTTTTTTGGTTAATTTTACACCACCAACATATTTTCTGAAGTATTGGTAAAATTTGTGAAATGGGTGGTGTGCATAATAAGAAACAGATTGACAGAAACCCTCTACTCGAAGATAAGCAGATTTCTGTTTCAAGTTGGTTCATCGTTGACTCATTTTCTTCAACTAGATGTGTAGCTCAAAATTGTGTAGAAGCGCAGAAGACAGTTTTAAAGGTACTAAAGTAAAATGAGCTCCATCCTTATAAAATAAAAATGGTACATGCACTCACACAAGATGATCCAGATAGACACGTAGAATATTGTTAACTAATAACAAATAATATTGCACACAATCCTGACTATCTACGACATATTTGTTTTAACGATGAAGCAACATTTTTTTTAAATGGTAACGTTCATCGGGAAAATGTCAGACACTGGTGCGATGAAAACCATAGACTACTTTGGGACGTTCATACACAATTTCTGGAAAAAGTCAGCGTTTGTGCAGAATTACTGTGCCCAATGTTCATTGATGTCAATTCAAATGGTGAAACTTAAATATGTTAAAGAGATAACAGTAGCAATGAATGATATGATTTTAAGCTACCCTCAAGAATTTCCACAACAAGTAATATTTCAGCAAGACGGAGCCCCGGCTCATATTTCTGCCAGATAACCTATAACAATTATTCAACTTCGTAAAAGAATTATCGCCGATTACTAAGATATTGATCATGAAATCTTGTGAAAAGTTAGAGAAGAAACAAAAATAGGTTGTATTACTACCAAGAATTGAATGGAGGACATTTTGAACATCCTCTGCATTAATTTTTTGTTTCAATACTTCCTTAGCTGTAAGTTGTAATTTCTAACTTACCTAAAACATTAAATTTGGTTTTTACAATAATGTACAATTGTTACGCTTCGTGAGTTAGAGCCTGGCTAAATCAATTTGGGATATTTTTTATGTCGCATAAATCAGAATACGTAAATTTTGCCTAGACCTAATTCCCAATCTATTTTAATTCAATTCGAGATTTGGGACACCCTCTATGATTATCTATTACTCAACCGTTATGTACAAAAATGTGCTCTTTCAGATTTCGCAATAAAAATTTGGGGTTGTCTTTTGAAGAAAATGGCGATGATGTCATAATACCTACGCAAATCACCCTGTAGTTTATGAATTTTATTGGAAAATACACAAAAATAAAAATTAACCTACTCGAAAGTTTTTCGCAACTAGTATTTCGTTACGATGATAACGAATTTATCCACTACTTTATTGAATAAAATCGGTTTAAGAGCTTAAGCCCGCCTGAATCATTTTCGGGCACCCTGTATAACCAGAAATTAGAAATGAGTTTTTTCAGAATCCGCAATAAAAATTGGTTTTCATTTTATCTCTTACACAAGTATCACCCTGTAAATTTTTTTTTTTTGAATAAACGCAAAAATGAGAATAAAAATCGACTTGTCCTAGCGTTTTGCTGATTATATAAAAATTATTAAGTTAACAGGGGGGGGGGGGTAACACTTATTCAAGAGCATTGTATTTTGGCTGCATTGTAAATCAATGTCTTCTCTATTGAGTTGTTTGTATAGACTAAAGACCGTCAGATAGTGACAGATTTAGGTGCCCCATTTTCTCATACAAGCCTCGAATAGGGTTGAAAAGTACATCGGTGTTGAGTTAAGCGGAGGAAAATCAATGATTTTTATTTTTACAGAAACGAGTTGTGCGGAATACTATTCGAAGAGAAAAAACTCCTTTCCGTCACGTCCTTATTTATACTAGAAACTGTCTGCTTTGTAAGAATATATCTATGTACCTACCTACAATATTTATGTGGGAATCACTCGCCAAAGTAAGAATTTATTACTTCTAATAGACCGTCAGATAGGGACTGATTTTCGCATACAAACAAGCCTTGAATAGTTCATTGATATTGAGTAAAATGAAGGCAAATTTACCGAAATTCACCTCCATATGTAAAACGTTTTGATCAGTTCAATAGTAAGAAAAGGACCCCGCACTTTTCTTATGTAAAGTGGCGACCGGTTAAATTTTCTGAAAGTTTGGTTTGTTGTACCTGACTCAGTAACCAAAAGTGTCAATGGGCCCACCCAATCCGATGGCTAGTTTTCTAAATACGGGGTGTTAAAGTTGAAAATTGCCCAAATTTTCGGATTTATTTTTTATTTATTAAAAGTTAGATCGGATTTCTGTTGCATACAGATGTTTACTACATGTTCTACTGATGAAATTAGTGGATACGTATCATTAAAAATATTTATATTTACAAGGTGATTCACGAATGTATGACGGTAGTTTTTTGCCAAAATTCACTTTTTCTACTGTGACGTCAGGGAGGCATATTTTTGAAACGTTCTCTTCGATAAAGTATTTTGACGAGAAAATACTGCACAGTACATATTTTTTATACATGGTGTTTCACAGAGAGAACCACTAGACAAAATTATTTTCTTTTAGGATTATTTCGAAACCCTGTATTTATGGATTGATTTTTGGGAAAAGTAATACCACAAACATATGTGTGTCTCTAATCTCCAAAATATTCAAGGTGGTTTATTCATAGGAAGGTATTCTATTTTGGGAAAAGTACAAAAAACATGAACAACCTGTATTCAAAAATTTCTTCGGTCAAATGTAACTATTTTCTCACTATATATTGATTTTCATACCATCTTCAGAGGTATGAATTCTGAATCCGATACTATGACCAGTTTTCGAGATACAGGGCGTTAAAGTGGAAAATTACTGATTTTATCAGTTTTTTCTTCAAATTGAAAAGCCGTATTGATTCTATGTTGCGCCTATGAGTTTAATATGAGTTTCGGTCAGATGAACATGGAAAGGTTCAGCTAAAAATATTTACTATTACAGGGTTATTCACGAATAAATCACAATAGGTTTTTGCAAATACTCAAAATTCTACAGTTTCGTCACAGATAAATTATTCCATGAAGTTAATACCTAGTCGTTTACAATTTTGAGTCTGAAATGATTACTTTTCATACAAGCCAACCACACCAAAAATAATTATGCTTTGAAATAATTGAAATGAGAACTTTTTTAGTGAATTTTGAGTAACTTTATGAGCGCGCTTACCTACTGCGCTATCACCTCCAAAGAGATGATAATTATCCATCTTCTTGTGTAGGTATAATTCGAACCTATTTGTATAGGTAGGTACGTCACAATATACGTGTAGAGCAAGTTATATACTGTTTCGTTACCAGCACTCTGATGCTGAACAGGAACACAATGCTTCATAGATATTGTACCTATATCATAAAAGAATCATACATGTTAAATTATATTTGTTTATAAAGTGTTGAATAAATGAAAAAATTTCTTATTATAATTTTTGCTGCCACGTGTATAAAAGGTGGTCGATTACTTATATCAGACAAAGATGTATATTTTTGGTAGGTGATTATAACTAAATCACCTTGTATATTTGAAATTCTTACAGTTATGCATACTTGATGTAATGTTATACAGTTACTCAAAATTCACTAAAAAAGTTCTCATATCAATTATTTCAAAGAATAATTATTTTTGGTATAGTTGGCTGTATGTCTCACCCTGTATGAAAAGTAATCATTTCAGACTCAAAATTGTAAACAACTTGGTATTAAATTCATGAAATATTTTATCTGTGACGAAACTGTAGAATTTTGAGTATTTGCAAAAACCTATTGTGATTTATTCGTGAATAACCCTGTAACAGTAAATATTTTTAGCTGAACCTTTCCATGTACATCTGACCGAAACTTATATTAAACTCATAGGCGCAACATAAAATCAATACGGCTTTTCAATTTGAAAAAAAAACTGATAAAATCAGTAATTTTCCACTTTAACGCCCTGTATCTCGAAAAATGGTCATAGTATCGGATTCCGAATTCATACCTCTGAAGATGGTATGAAAATCAATATATAGTGAGAAAATAGTTACATTTGACCGGGGCAATTTTTGAATACAGGTTGTTTATTTTTTTCGTACTTTTCCCAAAATAGAATACCTTCCTTTGAATAAACCACCTTGAATATTTTGGAGATTAGAGACACACATATGTTTGTGGTATTACTTTTCCCAAAAATCAATCCATAAATACAGGGTTTCGAATTAATCCTAAAAGAAAATAATTTTGTCCAGTGGTTCTCTCTGTGAAACACCCTGTATAAAAAATATGTACTGTGTAACATTTTTTCTCGTCAAAATACTTTATCGAAGAGAACGTTTCAAAAATATGCCTCCCTGACGTCACAGTAGAAAAAGTGAATTTTGGCAAAAACTACCGTCATACATCACCTTGTAAATATAAATATTTTTAATCATACGTATCCACTAATTTCATTAGGAGAACATGTAGTAAACATCTGTATGCAACAGCAATCCGATCTAACTTTTAATAAATAAAAAATAAATCCGAAAAGGACCCCGCACTAATCTTATGGAAAACCGGTTTCGGTGAAAATCGCTGAAATTCCAATATGATGTAGCCCTTGCCATCCTGAACAAAAGTTACCATTGCGCCAACTCTCTGAATGCCCGCGTTTGGATTCTACAGGGGGTCAAAGTTCGATATTTTGACGATTTTTCAAAAAATCCGGAATTTCATTTTCATTGTATCGATCTGAATTTTTATAATGAAATAGTCCACAATATGTGCATCAAAAAGTTCAAATGACAAAAGTTTCTAGAATCAAAACTGGCGGGTATACAGAGGGTTGAACTTTGTTTTTGGTAATTTTTATCGAACTTTTTTTGAGAAAATATTCGTTTTCCTGCAGATCCATGTGCAATTGATGATACTTACAGTACATAAGAGGGCGATCATATTTTGCATTTGAAGTAACCATCCAACTTTAAATATTTGAAAGATACGGGGCGATCAAAAATATATTTTCAATTTCGGAAAAATGTATCCCTTTGTATAGTCAGCTTTCACCAATATATTTAGCTGATGTTTTGAAAGTATGTAGCTAACATACATACAAATGTGTCACCGTCTGTGCTCATTAATCTGAATCCAAATAAAGTTGCGGCGATGGTCCAAAAAATATGGAGAAGGGATGTTTCGGAATAATTTTGAAATGATTTCTAAAATCGTCCGTGAATTTTTTTTATTTTCTGATATAATGTAGATGAGTCATTCTTGATCAAAAAGTTCTACAGTGCCTACCACGCGAATGCCACGGTTTGAGTTATACAGGGGTTTGAAGTATAGTATTTCCTTGATTTCTCGAATAATCAATAATTTCTTTGTAACGGAAAATAACATTGTTTCCTAGACAAACTTCGAAACATTTCAATGCCCAAATTATCTGAAATGAGAATTCATGAATATACAAAGGTTGCAAGTCAGTCTCATTATGTAAATATATTTTCGGACATATGCATGAGCATACGAATACGATTCATGTTTCATACGGTGTATGAAAATATAATACAAATTCTATAAGGACCATCATTTTCATTTTATGTTCCAGGAAAATACAGGATGAAAACAATTTTCGGAATGCTTCAAATGTGTCTGCCAGTAAAGTGCCATGCCAAGCATGGCCAAGTTACTGCAGAGTTTTCCAAGTAGAAGGGGCGTACATCTCCCTGCAATCCCAGAACTATTTTATTTTTCAAATGATGTCTTTTGATATACTAGTTTCAAGTTCAGGTAGTTCAGGTTTTATATATTCCCGAATTGTGTACAGTTGCTTTCATAGAAAAGTAGTACACTTAATTTCAGCAGTGTAAACATGACTTGCTTAATAATGAAAAATGGATTATATAATCCAATCTTCCGCATACAACCTATACTATAGGTAATTCGTCGGCAAGTATACAACAGAAAACAACTACTGCTGTACTGTTTTCTGTTGTATACTTGCCGACGAATTACCTATAGTATAGGTTGTATGCGGAAGATTGGATTATATAATCCATTTTTCATTATTAATTAATGGTCTTCCGTCAAGTAGTGTTGTTTATTCTTTACGAAATGACTTGCTAAAATTGATAACTGCCATATTTCTTTTGTGCCTCTTTAACGTTTTTAAAAAGCCAAAGACAATTTTAAAAGATCAGATTAACACAATTTACTGTACTAAAATAACAACATTTTCGTTTCCAAGACTTGTACCTACTACTTTTCTGTGCAAGTAACTGTATTATTCCATATCCAAAATAGAGCAGTCCTTGGAATGTCATTCGATTGCTGTCAGAGTTATGGATGTTTTTGATAGCAAACATATTTTGATGTGTTGAACGTAGATGAAATGTTAGTATTTTCTAATAATTAGAGAATCGGTTGATGTTTTGGTCATCAATTACCTGTTTTCTTTTATTTTCTGCTCTTCGAAGTTAAATAAGGTGAGATAATCATTATATTCAATTGTATCTCATATTGGAATATTCCCAGGTCATCATGGCCTATCAAAATCAAGTAAATTGCTTTGTATGCGATACCCGATCAAGACCAGCTCGAATGTCACATCTTCTTCATGGAGAAGAACATTTGGAAAAGTGTCAAATAGCTATTTCTAGGCGGGATGCACGAGGTGGTCCCCCTCTCATCATAGGAGAAGAAACAAGAATATGTTTAAACTGTAATCGATCTATTATGAATGAAATAAGGGACTTGACGATTGATCCAACTTGTATAAGACTTAATGTTTTGACACAAACATCGAGCCATACATGCTTCATCTGCAATGCCGCCGCTGATCAGCAAACTCTATCCAATAAATGCAGGGCCAATGTTTTTGTTCATCGAAATATATTCATCCTGGATAACGTGAAGGCGTGCAGACATCATCTCGATGATAACGGTTTCATTTTGCCATTTCTATTACCAGGAATCCAGTTTGTAAATAGACCTTATGTGATAAAGGGACAGCAACTATCCATTTTCCTTCAAGGGCTTCGTTTTGTGGCTATTGAACACTCCAGCTATGAAGATGAGAACAATTTCAGTGAGGATGAGTTTCAGGCAATATCTCCTATAACCAAAGAACAATTTCGTAGTCTTTTTATGTTCTGTGATATGGTTCCGCAGGAACATGGTTATAGATATATAACGAAAAAAGACCTTATGACATTCCTCTGTAAATTGCGTCAGGGTCTGTCGGATGATTTCTTGAAGGTAATATTCCATTATCCCTCTAGGCAAGCCACCAGCTTAGCAATTTCTAAAGTAAGACAGTCTTTGATGCAAAGATTCGTTCCATCGAATATCGGCTTTGCAGCCATCGATAGGAATGTGTATATTAGAAGGCATGTGAGTGAGTTTTCCAATATTTTATATAACCCGACCCCAGACAACCCGAAGGCCATCGTTTACATCGACGGATCATACGCCGCCATAAATAAAAGTTGTAATTTCAGGATATTGCGCCAATCTTTCTGCCGGTACAAGGGACATCATCTGGTGAAACCAGTTTTGATTGTGGCCCCGGATGGATATATACTTAGTATTCAAGGACCTTATTTCTCAGACGCTCGCAACAATGACGCAAGAATTTTGGAGAATCAGTTTGAAAGAAACTTAGAAGACATGAGGGGATGGTTTAATGAAGGTGACATTTTTGTTGTGGATCGGGGTTATCGAGATGCCATACCCTTACTGAATAATCTTGGCATACAATATGAAATGCCCGCGATTGTTCCACGAGGGCAACAACAGCTTTCCACTGAGGAAGCAAATAAATCTCGATTAGTGACGAAAACTAGATGGATAGTTGAAGCAAGAAATGGACATTTGAAAAGCATGTTTAAGTTTTTTGATAAAACTATCGAAATGCCACACGTACACAATCTTAGCGATCTATATCAAAACGCTGGTGCACTCATCAACAGCTTCCACCCCCCAGTCTCAATGAGAGGTGCCAATGCTCAGCTGGCACAAGAATTGTTACGAAAATCACAGGAGGTAAATGTCGTCCAGGCTCGAGTGGAAGTGGACAATCTTCATCTGAGAAATGGTCAATGGGTCCGTATGAATGGAAACCTGATTCCAAACTTTCCTCGCCTTACGATAGAATATCTAAGAGATTTGACCGTAGGTATATACCAAGTTAAACTTTCACCTTCGTATATACAGGATAAATTGCAAAGGGAAGAAAATGAAGAGTTTCAGGTCGATATTTTCGAAGAGGAACCTGGATTCATGAGAGTCAGGGTTTTTTCGAGGTTCAGAAATGCCACAAAATATCAACTGTGGATCAAATATAATGATGGAGAAGAACCTGATGAACCAAACGAGCCCATATTAGGATATTTTTGTACTTGTAAAACCGGCGCCAGAACTTTAGGAACATGTGCGCATGTTGCCAGTGTTCTATGGTATCTTGGTCATGCTCGACATGACCCCAACAGTCGATACCCCTCAAGTTCCCTACTAAACTCAGTAATGGACGCGGCAAATAGACCACAACAAATGGTTCCTGATGGTGCGCTTGAAATAGTTGGGTAGTGAAACGATGACAGTCATGCCGGTGAATAAACTCCTCACAATTTATTTGAATAACACCTCAAAAAACCCAAGACCGGTATGTAGGTGGTCAATTTGGATGCATGACATTTCGTCTGAAGTCTAATTCTTTATTGCGATAGAAATCACTTGCATCCTCATTCTTCATTGCAATTGAATTAACTGCAGATTCAATCATTGTAATGGAAGATTTTTCCAATTATTTAAGAATGTCGCATGCTCTATTCAGTGATATCTATATAAGACCTACCCTACACTGATGAGGGGCAAAACCCCGAAACCGGTATAACTCGTTTCGGAAAACGAAATATGAATCGTCCGAAAGGCTGTCTTCATGGAAAAAATGTACTTGCTGAATTGATTCGACTCAGTTCAGTAGCTGTTGTGGTACTATCATCATTTCTGTTTTCTCTGAATCAGCCCATATGCTTGGAATCGTGCTGAATTCATGTTATGTACTTACTTTAATTCATATTTCATATATCTGTCAGTTGCGGTCACAATTTTTTGAAGACAATGGCAGTTGCGAAGACCTGAATATAAACCAAATCATCTCATTTCTCTCTACTTGTTTTTCCGCACACGATCTTTCTCGAGAATATATTGTTTTCATACTGGATTTTCCTAAAACATCGGGTGGAGACAAAGTGGTCCTGGTCCTAATAGAGTTTCTGAATATATAAAAAATATGAATAGTAAACGGATACTTATATTTTTGAAAAAAAATTTTTTTTTTGGACCAACCTTTGTATATTCATAAATTCTCATTTCAGATAATTTGGTCATTGAAATGTTTCGAAGTTTGTCTAGGAAACAATGTTATTTTCCGTTACAAAGAAATTATTGATTATTCGAGAAATCAAGGAAATACTATACTTCAAACCCCTGTATAACTCAAACCGTGGCATTCGCGTGGTAGGCACTGTAGAACTTTTTGATCAAGAATGACTCATCTACATTATATCAGAAAATAAAAAAAATTCACGGACGATTTTAGAAATCATTTCAAAATTATTCCGAAACATCCCTTCTCCATATTTTTTGGACCATCGCCGCAACTTTATTTGGATTCAGATTAATGAGCACAGACGGTGACACATTTGTATGTATGTTAGCTACATACTTTCAAAACATCAGCTGAATATATTGGTGAAAGCTGACTATACAAAGGGATACATTTTTCCGAAATTGAAAATATATTTTTGATCGCCCCGTATCTTTCAAATATTTAAAGTTGGATGGTTAGTTCAAATGCAAAATATGATCGCCCTCTTATGTACTGTAAGTATCATCAATTGCACATGGATCTGCAGGAAAACGAATATTTTCTCAAAAAAAGTTCGATAAAAATTACCAAAAACAAAGTTCAACCCTCTGTATACCCGCCAGTTTTGATTCTAGAAACTTTTGTCATTTGAATTTTTTGATGCACATATTGTGGACTATTTCATTATAAAAATTCAGATCGATACAATGAAAATGAAATTCCGGATTTTTTGAAAAATCGTCAAAATATCGAACTTTGACCCCCTGTAGAATCCAAACGCGGGCATTCAGAGAGTTGGCGCAATGGTAACTTTTGTTCAGGATGGCATGGGCTACATCATATTGAAATTTCAGCGATTTTCACCGAAACCGGTTTTCCATAAGATTAGTGCGGGGTCCTTTGGGCAATTTTCAACTTTAACACCCCGTATTTAGAAAACTAGCCATCGGATTGGGTTGGGCCCATTGACATTTTTGGTTACTGAGTCGGGTACAACAACATACCAAACTTTCAGAAAATTTGACCGGTCGCCACTTTACATAAGAAAAGTGCGGGGTCCTTACAAGGTGGTTCATTTAAAAAATTGGTGCTTTGTGTTGCCCCGCTTTAAAGAAACACTCTGTTTATTTCGAATCATTTCAATAACAAGTAACAAGGTAAACCGTATAACTTTATTCTGGAACACATCTTCATACTCCTCATGTTAGCGAGATCCTGTTCCTCTTCACACTAATGGGCCACCCTGTATATAATATGGACCCTTCCTCATTTCAAACACTCTGTATTCATAGCTTCGTTATATGTTGGCCGATCAACGAACCGTTCTGATTGATTTTCAATGATAAACTCAATTAACTTATAACCTTTTAGGCGAATTCATTCACTGGAAGAGTTTAGTATATTGTAGAAAAACAGTGGCGTTTTTTACTGTATTTCAGTATTCTGGGAAGTACCTCTCACGAATTTTACGAATGTCCAGTCGCACATGATATTGAATATAAATGAGATATTGATAATTTTTTATTCAGTTGAATTTCTCCAAAAATCACAAAATAAATAATTTGGTGCCTTCTAGAGCCGAATATTGTCATACAATCGAATTGGGCCAATGGCGACTTTACTCAGGATGGCTGCAGCTACAACATTAAAGAAAACCAGCCATTTCCACAAAAATACTTTTTCCCATAAGATATGTGCGTGGTTCTTTGTCTGTTCTAACAATTTGAGATTTTTGATTGAAATAGGATTGTAACTAAAATAAATATTATATAAACCCAATAGATACGCTTTCAAATTTTCCTTCGTAAACTGTGAGTATACAGGTTCCATACATCATACAACACATAAACCCATTTTGGGGAGACATGGTATCCCCCCAAAAACCGCACCATGGGTCAAAATACCTGTTTAATTACAGTGATTCTTTCGTATCAGTAGTACCTTCCAAGAAAATGGCAATAAAAGAGTTTTGACCTTTCAGAACATTATTTTTTTATCATGAAAGTTACTATTAGTAACTGTACGTTTGAACCATTACAAGTCAATTTTTTTGATGATAAATCGTTAATATCTCTGCTAACTGTTGATGTATCGTGAAAAATCAATAGCAGATAAAATATACATGCAAAATCACCATTTTATGATCATCAAAATAAATATAAAATTCACCAGAGTTTTAATAATTCTAAGTATGTCCAAGTATGATGGTCTTGTATTTGCCAGAGGGTGGGTTATGAGTATTTCCAATAGATTCGGCACTTCTTATCCTCCACAACGGACTCAATATCCATAGGAGCGGTAGGCAATACAGTTGTGTCGTCTATACCTTACGAGTATTGAATATGTTATTACACTCTTGATATCGCGTTATGCCTGTGGATATATGCATGAGCTGGACGTGCTGACAGCAAATGCAAATGGGGATTATGAGGGTTTTCCACCTCCGTAGTTGGAGACCGAATATTTCATGAAATGAAGTACTCGTTAACGAATTAATTATGCTTTCGCAACTCTTCAATTAATATTATATGAAATAGGTACATGAAATTTTCACAAAAGATAAACACTTAATTTATATCTCTCATATTTCCGCGGAAAGTTTAGGATATAGCAGAGAGGTAAACTGAAATAAATATCTGACTGGAGCACATGCTCTCACCTGAATCTCCGAAGGCGTTTTGAATAATTAACAGAAAGTACTTTCGTGATACTGGAAAAGGTAGACTGAAAGAGAAGATGCAATCTGAACCGAACTAATTCGGTATTAATGGAAACATTTCTATTTATTTTCTCTCAGCTTAACAAATTTGGAAAATCCTGTTGGAAATGCATATTCAGGGGCAGTTGTGGAATAACAGGAAATTAAAAGACGAAGCTGAATCCGAAACGTACTAAACATCAGGTCCAACACATCAAAACGATAAGTTCAACAAAAGGGATGTGGATATTTCTTGTAGGCATATGTAACATTGCGCTTTTTGCTTTGCGTTTAATTCCTTTGCGATTTTCTCAATTGACCTCTTCACGAGATATAAGGGAACAGTGTAATTAGAAAGTTTATAAGCTAATATCACTTGGAATTTTTTATTTATTTGTTCTGACCGCTACTTTCTCACGTTCTCACGTTCATCAAATTAGACTCGGCAACGTTTTGAAAGTTGTGCACCATGGAATCTCAAATTCTCATTGAACTGGATTGTGTCGTATGACAGTTGTCATTTGATACCAGATGGGTTTGTTCGTCTGCTTCACGGAGCAAATCAATAAGAATCGTTGGTCTCTGTTTAACTCCTCAATATTTGATACAAGTGAAGCATTTTCATAAAAACTTCATGCTGCAACCAACAAGCCCTACTTGATTTCTTAGTTAATGCGGTTTTGAAAGTTTTTGTTGTTTGTGTTCTAGAATTTCTTCTTAATTCCTGTATCTGATGTATCCCTGCAATAACTATCAACATGTCGAAAACGTGCTTTGAACCAAAAGAGAGTAAACTAACAGGAGGGTTTAATAAGCTGTAGCCAATCAGAATCTTGTAGCATCAACGCGTCATAGTGACGTACTTGGACACGAGTACAGAGTCGAACTCGAACCAAGGAACAAAACTGTCAGCAGTAACTCTCATATACCAAGAATGCGGAGTGCGCCAGTCCGTCACTGTCTATAGAGAATGGTGTCCATGACATGCCCAATTACGTCACATTTCGTCACTAACGTTCTTTCATCTCTTTCTATTAGCGTCACCATTGGCTTATGGGGATTAAACTCTCCTGGTCAGATAACGTTTAATCTCTTTGCTTTGACCCCGGTTGTCTGAACACTAGTGAAAATTCTAATAAACAATTTTTTTAGGGCCAGTTTTACAGGTTCTAGTTAGAGTCCATATCAATTAAGTAATGGTTAGATTGTGAACCTGTCAACGCCAGAGAAAGGTCATTCACCGTCTAAACTTTCAATTAGGTATCTGAAGGTTAACTGGGACCTGTGAAACTGGCCCTTAAGCACCTAAAGATGAAGCGCGTCGTAAAATGTGATTTTGGTCATTGCAAAAAAGACTGAACTATCAAAAAATTTTAGGTACCAGGAAAGATTCAGAAAAATATACTTGAAAAACCAAATTCAAACCAAGTCTTAATGAAATCCTAGACATTGCTTTATCAGATTTGATTTCACCCGATGAATAATGAGCATGTTATCACTATTTGCGGTGTTGCCAATGATCGTTCTCCATCAAGATGATAGTCCATTCAGAAAATTTGAAAGTTAGAAATACAATGAAAAATAGCTAATATGGGGATTCTATTCTGAGGTGATCAAGTGACAAAGTTTTAATTATTTCTCAATGGCTGGTATCAAGCTGGAAGCTGTATTTTTAAGGAGAACGTGCATTATGGTAAGGGGTGTTTCTGATGACCGTGACGTCAGCGGCACACCTTCAAATGTGATATTTTTTCAAAATGAAAATATATTGTGGAACTCGTCGTTAAATTGACGTTTCAGACTAGAAACTATCAATTTAAATGAGTTTTGAAATTTATTTTTCGTAATTGTAAAGGCCCATTGTGCTTTTTCCGCCGGCCACCGATTTACACATTACCTTCTCTTTATATTCTCAAAGTCTCATGCTTCGCCCTCAAAAATAGAAATTTCTATGCCTTCAGTTCATCCTCTATTCAGCAGTGCCCCGAAGTAATAAAGTTATTTATTATTATTACCTAAATGATGTAATGATGACACAATGTATAAATGAATACATCGAATTTTGTTTTGAATCCTATCGCGTTTCTGATTGTTGAGTTTTCTCTTGTGTGTATTAGTTTGTAATTTTTTTTTTAATTTTTCATTCTATTCAATCCGAAAATAATCTTAACGAATATTTCCATCGTATGTTAAAAATCCCATATGAAGCGGGACAATTTCGATCAATTACATCGAAAAATTCCCGGCGGGACATTTTCAGGCTGAAAATTACCCGGTAGGTATCGAAAATGTTCCGCTCGGTCCGTGTATCTATAGTAACGATTGTTAAAATGTACATTTGTCATCTTGACAGGCATAAATACTGAATTTTAAACGTCGTTGAAATGTCACGTTTAAATAAAATTTCAAACTCAGCACATACATTTTTGTTTTAACTCCGGAAATATTCTACCGAATTACACTCGTACATCAAAATAAACCTGATAATTCTCCATTCAAACATGTTGTCAGTAAAAAAACTGCATTCGGTTATTTTCATATTTTGCTAAAAGAGCCCTCCTCCTTCGGAGTCGGGCTCTTTCGACAAAATATGAAAATAAACTCATGCAGTTTTTAGACAACATGCTTTCATGGAAAATTATCGGTAATTTTGAAGCACTTGTGTAATTCCTCCCGATAATCTCTCTGTAACAGCACTATTGCAATTTGATATTCTTGAAACATCTTTTTCCCAAATCTCAATAATTCTCAGCCGCTCATTAGTTCAATACTAGACGAGTGCGTAGCATAGGGTCGTGGGTTTAATTCCCAGCATGGTCATCACACGTTGAAAGGTAAGGGTTCCGTCTTTCCTATCTCGCACAAGTCTTTCGAAAAGGGGTGTAACAGGTTGACGGAAATAACAATTTTAACAATTTTTTAACAAAATATAAATTTAGCAATATTCCGAAACACTATTTTCCATGAGATGTGTGTGTGGTCCTTTATCCCAAAAGACATACTAAAATTATCCGAACACAGTTAATAATCGAAATGCCGTTCTCAATATACAATTCAATAGTAATGATAAGACAGAAATATCGGAGAAACACAAAACTATATAACAAGTTTTTAGTTTCATTTCATTATCCTTCCACCGCAGAATGTTTTTACCTATTTATTTCGCTTCATATCATTGATAAACTTCAGATCTTAGAAATCAGTATTCAAATTGTTGTCTATAAGGAAAATGTTCTACACCACCAGAGAATTTCTCAAACTCATTACATTTTCACTTAAAGTATTCAGAAACTTATAAACGTACATTTTACAAAGTTTTGATCCTTCATCGAAGATGCAAAACAAAGTAAACATCTTAACTAACTTATCTGTGCGAAGTATCTCAAGTGAAAGGAACTTCTAGCATTTAGGTACCTGCAAAAACAAGTAAGATCATGGCGTATCGAAAATTATCGTCATGCATTATAATGCATTATAATTTTAGTGAAATGAATATTTTTTTTTCATCTAGTTTCATAATTCCTATTCAATCTAAACTTGCATAGTGCTGTTGATATCCAAAAAATTGAAACAGCTGTGCACTGCTGACGTTTTGATGAGTACTTACGTTATGTAATGATTTCCTTGATACATACATATTAATAGGTACTAGGTTTTCATTTGGGAAGCAGTCAAGTTTGACCAATTCAGTAAACTTCTTCGTTTTTTCAGTCAAAAATGTTCATTTTCTTTATCAGGAATTCTCTTCAATTATAGAGTGATTAATATTGAGATAATAACATGAAACAATATACTTATTGACATAACAATTCTGCCAGTTGACTTTTTTGAAAGAATGTAAAACAGTATACAAAACGGAATAAAGTTTTAAAAAAAATTACGGATGACGATTATCTGAATACATCACTGTGTTTGTGAAGAATATGAGTGAACTCAGATCGTCCATATCTAATCTTTTATAAATGGTGTTGAATATTATGTTGTTGATATGTGCCATTTTTAGAAATAGTCCATTTTCAGGATAGTTTCAACATCTAAAATTTCCGTATTACCATAGATCGAATCTATATATACCTACAATCATTTTTATGACATTTTTGTGACCTGTAAACAAAAGTTATTTTAGAAGGATTGGTGTTCAAGCAAATCAATTTATTAATGTGGATCATGGTATTGAATATATTTTTGTCGTTTAATGGAATATCATCGAATTCAGAATTCGAATTGATAATAAAACACAGATTGAATCAGAATCATTATCTTGGACCAGAGAAAAAACAGAATTAAACAATGTTCATAAAGGATGACTGAATTTTTCTTCGATGCTATAGGAGTTCAAATGTGTTTATTTTCCACAACAAAATTCCGATTTTTCACGAAACTCATCAGACACGAATATTTAATATAAATGAAAACATTCCTTGTAAATTCTCATATCAAAAGCATACCACCATCTACAAGATACTTTGTGTAATAAAATGTTATCATATCTTCAAAGACACTCTCTTTGATTACATTTTGCCGATAACGAACGAACTTGGAATATAACTTGGAAATTGAGTAGTTCTCCTCAAAGTCGTTTATACTATACCTTTTTATGAATTCTGCTTTGGAATATTCGATGGCTTCAGAATGAGATAGAATTGGGTGAAGACCTTGCCTTGGTCCACGTCAACAGTAAGAGTAAATTGAAATAAATTTGCGTTGTTTTCCCTTAAGGATGCTTGAGGTATCAATTAAGGGACTGCAATAGAGGGAAAATTCAACCAAATATCAGCAAAATAAAATTAGGTGAAAAACATTTTTAATGACAAGATTTTATTGAAATGCACTAAAACGTAAAAAGTAATTTCTTTAGAAATGTCACGTAGATTATTCTGTGACCGACTCAAAAACCTTCCAAGCTAAGTTTTTGGTTTGAATCTGTTACTAAGGAAAAACCCACGTCACATATCTAAAGAATTTTTTTTGCTTTTAAGTGCATTTCAATAATAAGCTTGTTGATAAAATTACTCAATTTGATTGAAAGTCTTTTAGTGATCAATCAAAATATGTATAAGTCATTATCTTGGATTTTTTAATGTTGACAATGTACAATAAACATGAAAATGTGAAGACTTTTGTTGATTCTGGGTTTTCTGGATTCAACTTACCTATACCCTGCGATAGATACCAGATTGCTAAGAATAGTAGATTACTGATAGAAATAGAATACAATTCGAATAGTGCTATGCTTTTCTTGCAGCGGCTTTTCTCAGGTACGTAGAATTTTCTTGTACAAGTGCTAAATGTTTAGGGGAGAGTTGCCCAAATTGGACCAGTTTCGAAAGAATTGCCATAATAATGCTAAAACTTCACTTATTAATGAATGGAATGAAACAATAAAATCCTCAATGTGCTGCTATGACAATATAACGCAAAAATGTGTCAAAAATTAAAACAGTATTTCACAAAAAAAAAAAACGAAAAAAAATGCATTTGTTTCAAATTAGGTGACTGGTGTCTTAAATTGGACCTACGGGTTCCTAATTTGGAACATATATAAAAAAGTCAGTTTGGCACACACAAATCGCAAATTAAATCATCCT
Source organism: Chrysolina oricalcia (assembly GCA_944452925.2). Taxonomy (NCBI): domain Eukaryota; kingdom Metazoa; phylum Arthropoda; class Insecta; order Coleoptera; family Chrysomelidae; genus Chrysolina; species Chrysolina oricalcia. Next base: position 66,156,983 of record OX101812.2, read on the forward strand.
CGTCCCCAATTCCTGCACATTATTCATGTCCCCGTCGATGGCACTGGTAACATCGAGCCCAACCCTCTCCTTTTTTAGAACACAGGTAGGTGCCTCCACAGTATAAACACTCTGTATCATTTTCATCTTCTGCTACCGAACTTTCAGATTGTATGTCTTCGGTTACTTTAGTAGTATTTTTTTGCATGAACAAATTTCTCACTCCTTTCTTCTTTTGTGACTTCACAGTTTTTTTTTGGGATAGAACTCTTAGCAGCTGGCAACTTACGTCTTCCTGGTTTTTCTTCTGCAGCTTTCCTCTTTTCTTCAAGCTCTGTTTTATAAGGGCTGCTTGTTAACTCTACAGCTATCTGTGTTGCTCTTGTCTTTCTCTTTACCATTTTAACCAAATGAGCTTCTGGTAGAGGTGAGACTTTATTCAAACTTATTTCGAATGCAGACATTGTTTTTGAACAAAATGTTGCGATACTTGACTTAGCAATATTTGACTTAGCAATATTTGACTTAGCAATATTTGACTTAGCAATGCTTGACTCATCAATTCTTGCTGACACATTTGATAACGATGTACTGGAAGTCCCTTCAATTGTTGAAGTTGTCTGTTCAATTTCAGGAAATTTAACTTCCTTATATTGTTATACTCCTGCCCTGACTGAGTTTCGCTCTGAAGTGTTGAATTGTCTTCAATTTCCGTATCATCATCTATCCCTAACTCATTGTCTTCGTGCAACTGCTCATCATTCGGACGAAGGGCTTCAGATGGTGCAAAGTCATGTTCCTTGAAGTGATTTCTATCCACCGGCCATATTCCTGAACCACGAAAAGCACTTGCAGCTGTTTCCAGAGTAGTTGCTCTCCCATAGGCCTCCGAAATCAAAGAAGCCACGTTGTATTGAGAAATTGTTTTTCCAATATTGGATCGCAACTATTTCTCCTGTGCTTGAACATTGTAGCTTTGTAGTGGCTTAAAGAAAGCAACTTCTAAAGGTTGGAGTCTATGGGTGGTGTGGCCGTGAAGTTGGAGAAGATGGATATTGCGCTCTCTTGCATAGATAAGCGCCTCTAAATTTTTGCTGTGGGTCGAATGCCCGTCCAATAATAACAATACTTCTTTATCTGATCCTGGTTGTACTACGCTATTGAAATGCTTTAGCCGTTTCAAGAATAGTTCAGAGTTCATGTATCCTGTATCAGAAATCTCCACTAATCCACCTAATGGAGCCCCGATTCCTAACTCAGGGACATAACGTTTTCTCTTGAAAATCAGCATAGGCGGAATATACAGTCCGGCAGCATTCAAACAACATACTGCTGTAGTATTAACTCCTCTCTCTCCACTAGTGATTCCACCTACTTGTCTCTTGCCTTTCAATGAGACAACTATTGGCATCCTTTTTTGAACCGTGCTATATCCAGACTCGTCTACATTGAATATGGTGTTGGCGGTTATCCTATACTTATCTACCAATTGCTCTAGAATATCAAAGAAGTGTTGCACTCGTTCTCTGTTGAATTATTTTGCCCTTGCAATCGAGGTAGACTTATGCTGACGAACTGATAGTTGAGGATGGCGCCGCATAAATCCATAAAACCATTTTTTCCCCGCCATACGTTTTTCACTGTTGAAGCGATTAGGAATATGGTTTTTCTCCGCAAGTTCATAAGCTATTCTTCTTATATCGGTAATGGTGAGGCCAAACATTCTCTCCTCAAATTTCAGAATATGTTCAGTCAGAATACTTTCCATTTGTTGATCAAAATCAGCAGGCCTTCCCAGTACCTTTGTCAACTTATTGGCAATTTTATTTCTAGTTTCCAAATGCCGTTTCAGAGTGGCTTTGGCATTCGTTCAATTCCACTACATTATTTCTGTATGCATTCACAGCCTGTGCTAAATCTGCCTGAGACCACCTGCCATATTTTCCTCTCTTGGACATCTGCAGATAACCAAAAATATTCCTGACAAACTGACAATACCGATGTAAGAAAAAATCGTTTCCTAAATTGGACCGGTGCAATTAAGGCAAGTTGTGTTGGTCCAATTTAGGAAACGGTACAATTTGCATTCAATGATAACCTCAAAAATTTACGTTTTGAGATATCATCAAAAAATGGATGATGAGTTAACGTTAATATACTACAGATATATGATATAAAATATGAGAAGCTCACCTTTTGTGTGGAAGGCGCTAATAGATTACAAAATCTATTGAAATATTGCTGTACACCTTCGAATTTCACACAAGAGCAGTTTAACCGTCGATGTAAGTTTCGAACTGAGAATTTCATTAAATTCCTTTCGAATATGGATATGAACTTATGGGTTTTCGCGACAGATGTCGCTACTTCACACTTATAGTCGAATTAATAGTGTGGTCCAAATTAGGAGACGTTCCAAATTAGGCTACTTTCCCCTATTTGGTGATGGGTATGACTTTTGTCTCGATGGTTTTTATTTTTCTAATCAATTTTGGATTTTGAAAGACAGCGGTAAAATTATTTGCAACCTTTTGGTCAATTTTTCTCTTTTCACCTCTTGTCAAATACACACTCCACTGTTACTGATTCCAAATGTCTTTGTCTCTGGTTTCACAGCATTCGCGATCACTTTTTGTTTTAGTTTTCACTAATTTTTATTTCTTCACTCAGGTATAATTGTTTTTCTATTATAGGTTCTCAAATCACTTGCGTCTAATTCTTTTAAAAGTTTTCACATTTTTAATATTTTTCTTTAAATTTGATTCAGAAACTATTTTCACTCATCTCCCGGTGGCTTTTTTTGAACTTTCGGTATGATGTAGTCCATGCAATTCTCAACCAATTCACTAGTGCGCCAACCCAAAAAATGAACAGTTTTGCTGCTAGGGGGCGTTGAAATCACCCCTTGCGCGGATTAGACTATATATTTTGTAATCCGGTAACAATATTTTCACTTGGTTCATTGTTGCTAATATTGCACAATAGTGTACTGTTATATAAAAAAAAAATTACCCCCCTTCATCCCCAAAACTCCTATAACGAAACGGAAAAAAAATTCTCTAGGGAAATAGCAGTTTTTTATGATTATCCCCTCCAGCTCTAAAGGACACAAAACGAAAAAATTTGGTGGATTTTTCTGAATTTTTAATATAATGCAGTTCGAGTTATATTTAATAGAAATTAATTGGGTGACAAATCCTAAAAATGAATGGTTTTGATGGTAGGGGGCGTTGAAATCATACCATGCTCAGAATAGAGTATACATTATTATAGGCCGAAACAATATCTTCTTTACGTATTTTAGTTCAGAATATGCTGGACAATTGTATAATTTTTTGTAAAAAAATCCCTATTATAAAACACGAAAAAACTTTATTCAGGCACAAAACTCAAATTCAAATTGTTGATGTCTAATTTTTATTTATGTTCAAGATTTTCTCCGAATTAATTTATATTCAAATAAATTAAACTACGGCTTACTAAAAAGTCAGCGGAATCTACCAATATTTTTTCAAAGGGAGGGAATGGTAAAATTAAACAACTGTACGATTTTCTTGATTTGAGCTGATTGAAACATTTATTTTGTTAAAGCACAAGTAGTCGAGAATTAATTTATTTTCGTGTTTTAAAATAGGGGTTGGGGGTAAGGGGAAGGTTTTATTTTTTTTTCATAAAAAAACACAATTGTTCTGCAAAATCTAAACTAAAATACGTAGAGATATTGTTTCCGCCTATATTAATGAATAGTCAATTCTGAGCAAAGTATGATTTAAACGCCATTTACCATCAAATCTATTTATTTTTGTGGTTGATTTCTATCCAAATTAACTTGAACTGCATCATACTAAAAATTCAGAAAAATCTATCAACTTTTTTTTCTTTTTGTGCCCTTTGAGGGGAGGGGGAATAATCATAAAAAACTGCTAATTCCCTTATTCAGGCATATTCGACGATACATTTAAAGGCACTCGAGAATTTCTTTTAGCGTTTCGTTAAAGGAAATGAGGGGGGGTTTAGGAATTTTTCTATAATACAACACAATATTGTGCAACATTAGCAACAATGAAACAACTGAAAATATCTTTATCGGATTCCAAAATAAATAGTATAATCTGAGCAAGGAGTGTTTTAATCGCCCCCTAGCAGCAAAATTGTTAATTTTTTTCGGTTGTCGCAATGCATTGGTGCATGGACTTCATTAAACCAAAAATTCAAAAAAATCCACCTGGACCCAAATCCCATGAGTACTGTGTTATTTTTATTTCATTTTAATTCAAATTTTTCTTTAGAATTTAAGTTCTCTTTCTTTGTCAATTCTTTTTCACTTTTATTTGATTACTTATAAGTTTATTCATATCATTCTTTCATAATATGGAATTTTTTTCTGGAAATTGAGCTGTTATTGAAAAAATTTAAGTATGCAGCGTAGGCTGGACTCGTACTCTACTACTGTGGTCCAAAATTGGGAATGTTGACATTTTGGCTGTTTTCGGAAACTTTGCTGAGATTGTAAGATTCTTCAGATTGGAGGTATAGTATTAACTTAGGTTTTCTGATGATTTTATTGATTTTGAAATATTACTTACTTTTCTGCACAACATTGTTTTTATTACACTACATAAATCTCAAAAGAGGAGAGAGAGAGAGAGTAAAGAGTCGAAGAGAAAAAAAAAAGAGAGAGAAATATAGTTTTGAAGAAATAGCAAACACCATCCTTCTGTGAGCAGGAGCTATTCCTATGACCCCAATCATATCTGTTAATAATTTCGAACATTTCGTAAATTAAATGCATATTTCAATTTCCCAAAGCAATAAATGTCATTTCTATTAGTATCAATTGCGGTCGCCTGATCACGATAAACATTATTGCGTGCTTTTAATTCCAGTATAGTCGTTCGGACCGCTTCGAACAAATTTTAAATATCACCCATAAAATGTAGCCTAGGGAGTCGAAATTGGTTATATGTAATCCACTTATCGGTCCTTGGTCCAAACTCTGACGACACAAATGCGCTCGGAGGATAATTGGCATATGTGCACGTTCGCCTCAACCAGATTAAGAGTAAATTGGCCCTCCAACACCTACGTAATCGCCTAAATCGCGCCAATTGGGGTATCCAGTTATTAATATCGGCCATGATCCTCTAACCACGCTCATAAAATTGAAATGAGTGTTGATGAAACTGAATTCCCAACAGAGAAAATCATCTGACATTTAAAAAAAAATTATTTCTGCTATTGAAATGAGTAGAGAATCGCACTTCACACCCATCTTCCTCTTCTATCTAAGCCTATCTTCTATACAGGGTGGGGCCCATACGACGCGGTCCCTATAACCCACATCATTTATTTTTTCGGGAATCTATTTGTTTCATTATACAGGGTGGGGCACCGAAAACGAAACAGATCGAATATCTTCAAAACGCATGTGTTGTGAATAAAATGCAAAAACAGGTCGATTTTTAATCCAAGGAGGACATCTTCCTATCATAACCTCAACTGTCATTTCCTAAGAGAAAAAACAAAATGGTGGCTCCAAAATGGCGGACATGATTTGCAATTATGGTCCGATTCGTTTCAAAATTGATATGTGGTGGTTTTCGAAGTCGAAAATTATGATTTGTTCGTCAATGCAAAAAACAAGATGGTGGCTCCAAGATGGCGGACGAAATTTGTAATTCTGGTCCGATTCGAATCAAAATTAGTATGTGAAGATTTTCAGGGATTTTCAGGAGCGGTAAAATTCTGATTCTGTTACGCACAAAATAACCTACGTCACACATCCAAATAAAATATTATTTCCTAATTTGTATAATATCTTTTTTTCATCAATTCAATTAATTCACTGTAGTCATACTGGAAACTTGTAAAACCTTCATATGCCAATTTTGTATCGATTCGAACCACAATTACTAATTTCGGCCGTCATCTTGGTTTTTGCATTGACAAATATATCATAATTTTTCGCCCTGAAAATCCCCACATATCAATTTTGATTCGAATTGGACCAGAATTACAAATTTCGTCCACCATCTTGGAGCCACCATCTTGTTTTTTTGCATTGACAAACAAATCATAATTTCCGACCTTGAAAACCACCACATATCAATTTTGAACCGAATCGGACCATAATTGCAAATCATGTCCGCCATTTTGGATCCGCCATTTTGTTTTTTCTCTTAGAAAAATTCCATAATGCATTGTCACCGAATTTATGTCAAAATAGCTTGCAAATGCAGTATTATAATTTGGAATACGGAACAGTTATTTTTCCCGCAAGAGGGCACCAAAATAGAAAGTTAGGTGGCAAAAATTGACATGGCTGAATTGCTTATGAAATTACCTTTTCAATGATGTGTCACACTTACTAGTTTCCCTATTCAAATTGTTTGGGTGATAGTGCCCAAGGGGTGGGGGGAGAGGTATGACAGTTGAGGTTATGATAGGAAGATGTTCCCCTTGGATTAAAAATCGACCTGTTTTTGCATTTTATTCACAACACATACGTTTTGAAGATATTCGATCTGTTTCATTTTCGGTGCCCCACCCTGTATGTATATTGATTGAGGATACAACAGGAAATTATTTTGGAGCCTACAGGATGGATAAAAAATGTGAGACAAATTAAAGTTGTGTTTTTCAAATGAAATACCCTGTATTTCGTTACACCTCTGAAATGGCAAAACTCTAACCTTTCTCGAGTTATTGACTTTTTTATGAAAATGGTATGTTCAATTGGAAACTGAATAACATAGATATCAAAGAGGTTTGGGGTCTTGATTTTAATTCAACCTGTTTCTAAAAATTATACAGAATGTTCAAATATCATTGTTGCTTTTCTATAATTTCTAACAAAGATAACTTTGTCATTACAAATATAAGAAATAGAAAATTCATTTATCTCTAATTTCATATAGGGGTTCTCTATATCTAACCTGAATAGTTTTTCAGATAATGGCTTTTTTAAATAGTAGTTCTTATTTCAATCCATCCTTTGAATCAAGATAGCTTTGACACAAGACGTTAAATCTATGAGAGGGCTCGTGGTACAAAGTTTTCAAACGCCAAATTGTCGTAACTGTCCAAGAGAGGCATCTATCAATAGCCAGGACTTTGGAGTTGATGGTGAGATGAGTGGAACAAAAGGATCACAAATTCAGGATTCATCAGCCGAACAAAACCAGGAACCCCTGTATAGCTAGACACTTGTAGCTTTTACCAATTCTACCATCAAACTCCTCGTCTCTCAGTCGGAAACGAAATTCACCTCGAAGATTTTTTCCTCTAGGAAGTTAGGGTACCAACATTCAGATATTTCAATATTTGCATGTTCCATGCTTAACCGACCAATCTGACCAGCATAAAAATAATGATGTGTTTGGTTGTCTCTGATCAGACACTCCAAAAGCTAATTTGGCTACACTGATAGCCCAGAAAATTAAACAGTTGACAGCTGACAGTTGAAATATCATCGGACAGCTGGCAAATAAAAATAAACGTAAACACGAAAGCAATCAAAACATTTGGTTTATAATCGTATTGAACCCTGAAAATAAAAACAGAAACAATAATTCGAAGACACTCCTTATGAATCTTCTCAATAACCAGAACCCAGAGACAGACATTTGAAGCACTCACGAAAATTTGTTTGGAGACAACATTGGATGCCAAAGTGAGTAGTATATATTTTCTCTCGGACTAATTTTTAGATCGACACTTTCAAAGCGTAAAACAGATCACACTTAGTAAGCAGAAATACAAGCGCTACTCTGTAAACCAAACAGTACCACAACGTATGCAATTTCAATGAGAACAAGTCGAAAATAGAAAAGTTATGATTTATTCTTATGGTGCATTCAGAACTTGATTATTCTCCTTGTAGTGATAACTTGTGAAATGTGAATTGATCATTAAATGTGGTTTTTGAATGGAAATTTGCATGAGAATGTTGATAAGATTTCTATGAGTGACGTTAGACAAGCAACTATGAACATATATGTATGTTGTGTTAAGGCTCATCGAAAGTAGGTCATCACATAGTGAAGTCTACATTGCTCTAAAGCTTTAAAAAAATTAACGAAATGAAGTAGCGAAAATTAACATGCTACAACAGTAATTTCAACGCATTTCAACTTGCAAGCTAGGTTAGCTTGCTTAGGTTAGGTTTGTGTATCAAGTGCGAACGAAAAACTTCACGCATTTTCGACTCGCAAGCTAGGTAAGCTTGCTTAGGTTAGGATTGTGTATCAAGTGCGAGAGAAAAACTAATGCTCGCATTTTCAGTTCGCAAGTTGAGTTAGTTTGCTCATGTTGGGATTCCATCGGCACATGAGCAATCGATTCACCTGATTTTAATATCGGAAAAAAGCGCACATCATTGCATTTTTTCTATGTGCGCATTCATTCATGAGAGGTTTTTGCCTAGCGTGATTTAATCCATATGTGCAATTTTCCACGTGTGGATATTTCTTGTAGGGTTATTTAACATTGCGCTTTTTTCTATGCGTTTATTTCCTTTGCGTTTTTTCAATTGCTTTTTTTCCTAGATTAGTGTAAATCCCCATTCAAATAAAAGGTTTCTTGCAAAAATTTAGTGTTATAGTGATGAGCAGGTATACATGTGTTAGGTAGACCTACCTGGGGAAAACAGGTACTGCGCATAAGAGAAAGATTTTTTAAAATATGGGTCATGGATGTTCCCTAATTACGGTTCTTGATTGCATATGGTGATTCTTTAGATAATTTTGAGAAGAAAAGTTCCTATGAACATATGTCTTGAGTTGCTTCGTTTCTGAGATACAGGGCAATGAATAAAAAAAAATCGGTCCGTGTCCGTGCAGGATTCACCTGTAAATATCTCTGTTGAAAAATGGGCCAAAAGTCACCAATACATGCTTCCCAAACGAAATTGATTTTCTCTAATAGCGTGGGGATTTTCGTCGGCTCAAAACTGGATATTGTTAAAGTTTATGATAGCATTTCGTCAAAAATTTGCATCGTCTGAAAATAAAATATTTGGTAAAAAATTATCATTGTGTGCCATCATACGAATCAACAACCTGCAAAACATTTATCTTGGATGAAAATCCCGAGGCAGTAATTCTTGGACCCGCTGTATGTGGTATGGGTATAGGAGGTTCCTTTCTGAAAATTTCCAAACGGTTTTGGGGCTGACTTTAGGTTGCAGTGCAATGTTCCCGGTACTATTTGAAGGATTTTCTTCTATCGCATCAAGTATAGCTACTTCTAGTTCAGGCGTTGTTACCGTTTCTGGTCTGCCACCACCTGCATTTTTCCAGTTTCACATAATCTTGCATGTAGCGTTCTAAATGTTTTAGCAAAATGAATTCTGTTAAGATATCTGTCCAGGTAAATTATCCGTGCTTCTCCTGAATTTCCGTATGCTAATCCATAGATAAGGTACATGTCAACAATTTCTGTCTTGAAAAAAATTGTTCATGATGGAATCGCTGCTAATTGAGAACTCTGAGTTTTACTGCTATACCAATAATGTTGTCACGAAGAATTGAAGCTAGAGCTGAATCAAAGAATTGAAGTGTAGGACTGGAGCGTAGAACCATTGTTTGAATAGAAGATAGTCAATGCCTGTGGAAAAGATATTGGACCCAAACGCGAGTGTCATCTAGCGTGATTAGTTACAAACATGAATAGTTCACGTCATTTTGATGCAGGTTTCTTCAAAAAACCCTGATTTTAATGCTGTCCCATTGTTTCAATCAAGTTAAGACATGACTTGGAGGCCAGATCACTGAAGTTACGACATGACTTGGATGCGAGCTCACTATCGCCATCTACATGTCGCATCTATTTTGATCCAATTATAATCCCATGAGGTTGACTAACTATCTTCTATATAAACAATGGTAGAACTATAGAACTCGAGCTGCTGAGTGAATAGTAGGACCGAATGATAGATAGATGTCTGATGATGTCTAAACTATGTTTTGCTAACTCTTATAGTAACCTTATGACAAAGCGACCTTACATGCATTTAATGGCCGTTATTAATTATCGCATGCAGGTACGCCTATCATGGATTAGGTTAATAAATTATTCCTGATGGTGAACAACCAATAATCCAAAACTGAAAAATGAACTTTTTTAATTTGAATGAAATATCTGTAGGGAAAACCCTACCCTATGGGATCAGAGGAACAGCCTTGAATTTATTCACATCCTACCTACCTTGCAGACCGCCAGCAGCGTGTTAAATTCAACGGTGACACATCAAAACCTCTAAAAGTCAATTATGGGGTACCACAGGGCTCAGTCCTTGGTCTTATATTATTTATCATATACATTAATGACATGCTTTTTAATCTAACGAATGCGTTTCTGATGATGTATGCTGATGAAACCACTTTATTTTAAGTGACTCTAGGTCTTCCAATCTACTTTCAGATGCTAATGAATCTGAAAGATTTATAACAATGTGGTCTAGAAGCAATTATCTCACTAAAAACGACGATAAAACAAAAACTTTCTCAACTAAAAACAATAAAGAAAATAATGAACCAATTAAGCTTCTTGGAGTTTATTTCTTACCGCATATTCACAAATTATAAAAGCGCCTATCAACGTGTATACAGGGTGATTCAGAATAAGACCGACAAACTCCGACTACAGATTCCTTGCCTCATTTTGAGATGAAAAGTTTCTATCAAGGTATGTCCTAAAATGCATCCCCTCTGAGATACAGGGTGTCAAAAGTGCGAAAAAAATTTAGATTAATTTTTTTTTCTCTAAAACTCCTGGAGAAAAAAATTTAAACTTGGTGCACTAATCAAGGTTTATCAACGTGATAATTTGAAGTTATAATTTTCAATTTTCGTAAACCAGTGGCGTAGTTACGATGGTATATGGTCATATTTTCCTTCATATTTTCTTTGGACAACTGAATTGACAAATGAGCATTTGACATCAGTTACGCTCATCCATACTCAACCTAAAAGTCATAACATTCCATTTGCCTAATAGTGAAGGTTTCTGAGATATTTGCAAAAAACTGAAGATATGTCCTGAGAAGAGACATAACATCCTGTGTGCTAATAATCGCATGATGCAACTTTATTATAACTTATAGGAATAATTGTCAACCTCCTGAACATTTTTCAATGTTGGGAGTATTCATAACATAGTACAGGTAAGTCAGAATGAGACCGACAAACTCCGTTTTTATTTATTCGTCATATTATCTGAACGAATTTTGAGCGTTAGACATAAGTTAGGCTCATCGATACTCAACCTAAAAGTCATAACATTCTATGTCTCTAAAAGTGAAGGTTTCTGAGATAATTGAGAAAAACTGAAGATATGTCCTGAGTATCAACGTAATTTGCTATGTGCAATAATCACAAACAAAAACAAACCCAACTTCAAATTAATAATACTCCACTCAAATAAGAGTTTAGATCTGAACCAATTTTTGCGAAAAACCGAAGATAAGTACTCTTGATCTGTTGAATTTTATGTTGGAGTATCATTTTTAGAGCCTTTTCTAATTGGCGTATCGTGGAAAATTAACCCATTCAGCATATGGTTTTGAAAAAGAACAAGAATAAGAAATTTGTGTATTTTTTTTTTCATTGATCAATGGTATACAAACTAGTCTGGAAGGTTCGACTTTGCAATTAGTTATCACGAATCGAAAGAAAATAATTTAGGAACAGTACAGTCAATTGACATAGTTAGCATCCTCAGAAGCTAAAAGCTGAAGCTAATATTGGAAGAATTGAAAAGATGGTTCGGATGAGTCTGAATTAGACAGTCATTATTTCCGGTAGAAACAAACTGATATATCGAAACTACATTAGAGCTACGTTTAAATTGAAGCCCGATCGAGCGAGCAGGGCATTCAGTGCATTGGCGGGGCTTTTGATGCCATTGAAAACAATGGAACAGAATTTGCCCCGACTTTCAAAAGAAATGCGATAAGGTTATTGGGAGCGCACCCGGATCGTTTAGGGCGTCAACTCGAACGCAGCATAGTAGATATGATTGACAATATTGATAGTAACCCAAACAAGTTTGTATTGTTGTCAAGTCATCTGTCATCTTTTCAGTCAGTGAAGATCGTTTCAAAATGGATTATGGACGGAGCACCGGCCCATTTTCAACGAATCGTTCGTCAATTTCTTGATGAAACATTCCATGATCAGTGGATAGGTAGACGTGGTCCCATACACTGGCCTGCACGTTCTCCGGATTTAACGTGACTAGACTTTTTTTTTGGGTATACCTTAAATCCCTGGTGTATTCGACACCTGTAGGATCTGTTGAAGATTTAACGGCAAGAATTTTAGCAGCATGTACGTTAATACAGGATATACCAGGAATATTCCAAAGCGTGCGACAGTCAATGATACGGAGATGCCAATTACGTATCGAACAAAATGGTGGTCCATTTGATCATTTACTTTGAGCCTTTTTTGTTTTTATGTTGTATACCCTATAAACCGTTTCTATTATTTGAGTAGATATAAATACACAATAATTGTCTTTCTTCACCAAAAACATGATGATTGGAAAATATTTTCCTAGATAATTCACTATGAAATGACTTTGATAATGATACTGCAACATAAAATTTAACAAATTTAAAAGTAGGTATTTACAGTTTTTAGCAAATATTATTTTTGGCTTTAACTCTCCTCTAACAGGAGTATTATAATTTGAGGCTGGGTTTGTCAGCAGATCTTTCAGAATAATCATTATGTAACAATGTATGGTCACATATCGGTGAATTTACGAAATCGATTCGTTCAAATATTATGACGAATAATAAAATGGAGTTTGTCGGTCTCATTCTGACTTACCTGTACTATGTTATGAATACTCCCAACATTAAAAAACGTTCAAGAGGTTGACAATTATTCCTATAAGTCATAATAAAGTTGCATCATGCGATTATTAGCACACAGGATGTTATGTCTCTTCTCAGGACATATCTTAAGTTTTTTGCAAATATCTCAGAAACCTTCACTTTTAGGCAAATGGAATTTTATGACTTTTAGGTTGAGTATGGATGAGTATAACTGATGTCAAACGCTCATTTGTCAATTTAGTTGTCCAAAGAAAATATGAAGTAAAATATGACCACATACCATCTGGTTTACGAAAATTGAAAATTATAACTTCAAATTATCACGTTGATAAACCTTGATTAGTGCACCAAGTTTGAAATTTTTTTCTCCAGGAGTTTTAGAGAAAAAAAAATTAATCTAAATTTTTTTCGCACTTTTGACACCCTGTATCTCAGAGGGGATGCATTTTAGGACATACCTTGATAGAAACTTTTCATCTCAAAATGAGGCAAGGAATCTGTAGTCGGAGTTTGTCGGTCTTATTCTGACTCACCCTGTATAGGTACCTAATAAGACAACTTACCAACAAAACTACAAAAGATTGCTTAAGAGTAGCTTATTTTGCCATTTTTCACAGCATAATGACATAATATGGACTAATAGTATGGGGTTCATCATCTCGATGTGATATTCAAATTAAAAATTATTACGACGATCATTGCAAATTTTCATATATTAACTTTGAGATCTTGTTTCATATACGAATGTTTGCGTTATGTCAAAAAATGGAAGGTGAAAATAAAGTGACTACGCAGGAGGACATACACCACCATCATACTAGGACCAAAACAAATTAAAGGCTACCAAATGAGTTTCAGACTCTCCACACGAGTAAAAATTGAAAATATTCTTTTACAAAATGCCTTTTACACATTTGAAGAAAATTTTGATTAGTATAAGTTGACGCCTGCCCAATAGTAGCTATATTATGAACTGTTCATTGAACTGAACATTTCTGTATTTTAAGTTGTTTGCCTCTATCCATGCTTCTTTCAAGTCGTTTTGCTGATCCTATTCATTATACTCGTATTTTTTAATCTTATAAATATTTAAATTTTTACTATCATGCATTACCATTTTCGACGTATGCAAATATTACTCATGTATGTACTGCAAGGATGAAATTCTATTCTATTCTATTCTACTATCAATGTCAGCTGGTCCCCAATGCAGGTGTTCGTGATATGCAATAGAGTGGCTTTAATTTTTTTCCTGAAGTGAAGCTAGATAAGAAGAAAATACACAATACAAAAAAGTTTTATTTTCAGTTGCTCAATCTAAAAAAATTAAACTCCACGAAAAAAGTCAGTGGCGTACTTTTTTTTATAATATTGTTGGCTGTGGTGCCAATTGAGACGCCACTGGCCCTAATTAATTCAATCAAGTTGAGGCCTAATGAGCGCCTTATTAGTTCAAATAAACGTACCAAATTTCAACCAAATCGGATCTAGGATTTTCATGATATGTTATAATTACCGTAATTTATTTAAATTCCAACGCCATTTATCTCAGAAACGAATCAACTCCGGACATATATCCATGGGAACTTTTCTTCCTCAAATAACCTAACAAATCACCCTCTGCAAATAGGAACCGTAGTTAGGAAACAACCTTGGGCCATATTTTTTACACCTTTCTCTCATGCGCAGTAGCTGGTGTCCCCCGGTAGGTCTCCCCAAAACATGTATACCTGCACATCTATCTAGTGGATACTATCACACAAAATTTCAAGGTGCATCAAACATTTCACTTGCTCTTGGACTAATAGAATATAATCCCACAAGACAAAGAAATTCCATTCTTTCCACCACTGCATTTCTCAAATAAAACGTTATTGTAGCCCAACTTCGATAATTTATTTCAATTTTACGATCGAAGAACGATTCCGTGTGTTGTAAACGCCAATTCGTTTTACAATGGAGGTTTAAGTGGCTATTATTGGAGATATGAAACAAATACTATTTTTGATATAAATTGCATGGGGCTGATATCATAAATCAACCATTTCCGTTATACGGCGTCAGCAAACGATTTATTATCAAAGCGAAAAGCTCTATTAGTAGGTAGTAGCACTACGATAATTCATAGTATTGCACGGAAAACGTTGAAGTTGGTGATTTGCGAGGATAATATAAGAAAAAAGCGAAATATTTGTTTTTGTTATTTCTGACAGGTTCATTGCCATTGCTTGTCAGTATTACTACAGTGACATTTTTCCGTTGTTGATGAATTTCCATTGGCAATAAATTCAACTCATTTACTCTATAGAATCCTCAAATGTGATAGCAAACATTAAAACTGGATGGACGAGGATGGCAAAATATCAATCTGTAACTTGAATGATATTTTTTTATTAAAAAACAGATACCCGATGATGGCAAATTTTTATAGAGATTCCAAAAACGAACTAATATGCTATTAACAAAATCCTCAGGGTCAATACAGCATTAATTTTTTTCCACTTTCACTTCGTGGCAAACTAAATTGTACCAAATATCGGAACAATTGTAAGATTATGTACCTATGATTATTGATTAGTGGTTCAGGACGTTATTTTGATCCAAGGTACCTACATCATGGTGTGCCGTTTGAAATTTGGCTTCCAAAAAGTTCAAGTAATTTTTAAAACTAACATATTGCATCACAAATCAATCACCAATGAGCAATGACTCAGTAGAATATAATTTTAAACATAATAGGTAGTCAACTTGTGAAAAAATTAACAGTAAAACTATACTTTGTTACTTTTTGGACAATTTTTTAGTTATTTATGAATTACTCAAAAACGATTTCAGTTTGCTTGCATTCTAATGAGTGAACATTGTCTATATTTCTAAGACCATTTTGTCTAACGATTTGTTTATTTTGTTGAATGATGAGCTCAAGAATAAAACTTCCGCAGATCAGGATGAAATACCCACGTCTGCATTGAAAAGAGTCATATTATAATTTGAGTCTTTGACATTTTTGTTGAATCAATCTTTCCATGCGGGAAAATTTCCGACAATCCTCAAAAAAGGAAAAGTTACTCCAATCTATAAAAAAAAGTCTGGACTACTTGAAGAATTATATAACAATAAAGATCTCTGGTATATAAGTAGTCTATCGAAAGTGACGAATTTTCTCAATTAACATAATATTTTGACAGTCAGCCAACGTGGTTTTCGACGTGGTAAATTTACACCGGCTGCAATCTATAACAATCTTGTAACGGATCATCCTGTATGTTCATACCGGTTTATCAGTAGGTTTCATTCTTGCCAAAAAGTAATCTATATGCTCCATTCCACAGCGGGCTAACAGTTTTTGACCTAGTGTGGAGGTGTCACTACGTGTACGTTTTTGATCGGAAATTATCTACATTTGTACCTGAGCCCACGCGAATATTTTTTCTGTAGAAAAAATGAATATTTTCATTGAGAAGTCGAACCGATATTCGTTTCAGTCATTTGATATTCAGAACTTTAAATTCACTTTTCACGTTGTGTTTTTAAGTTACCAGTGCTGGGATTTTCTGATCTGCTGAGTATTCCTCTAGCAGTGTGCCTGCCTTTTAGGTATGTACTTCATACTTTCATTTCTCTGGTTCTCAGACTCACTGAGAAATTTATCAATGTGCTTACGTAATGGTGGTTTATTTGGCCTTTCCGCTCATGTGTTAGGATTGATAATATATTTTTTTATAGTACTGCTTTATTTTCCCGTGATACATCATTTAATTATCAATTTGCGTGTCTCGTAAGAATTGGAAATTGTGCTTTTCATAATTTTCCTTCGACCTTTTAGCTTGTTTTCACGTGTGAATAACAATCGACTTATACCTTTACCGATACAAATATACAGTGAAACTCAGAATAGTCCATTTTATTCGGAGATCCAAGTCATCAACCACGAAACCCCTGAGAATATCGCCACAATCTAATGAAGTGTATGGATCAGGAAGAGATCCCAATCGGCATTTTCTGTGACCTTAGTCGGCCTTCGAATGTGTAGACCACGAAATTTTGATATCAAAGATTTATAACTATGGAATTTGAGGGAATTGTTTGGGATGGTTACAATCGTTTCTAAAATTTCGATTTCACTATGTGAGCCTGAAACACTATGAAAATAATGTAATGCAGAACGTTGCAACTATTAATATCGATATCAATATCAGTGTCCCCCAAGGCGCTGTCTTAGGTCAAGCTCTGTTCATTCTATGAATCAATAAGCTCAGAAATTCATTTCCGGATATTAAACTGATAATTTATGTTTTCCTACTAATATCTGACAAAAACCAAGAAGAACTGAAGGAAATCCGTGAAAATCTCAATTGGTTTCCTGGTTCAACCAAATATCTCTCTTTTTAATCTCTTTTTCCAATAGACAAAACTAACCGTAAAATTTTATATCAATCGAAGAGAACTAATGTCTTAATTTTTCAGAAAAGAATTATAAGATGTATTGCTGGTGTGAAAAGAGACTACTCATATCGAGAAATCTTCAAAAGTCTTGATAATCCGACTAGTACAAACATGTCTCTACATATTTGAAGTTTGTATTTTTGTGTTCAAAAACAGGCACTTGGTTCCTCAGTAATACCGACTTCTACACCACCCGTCTTGAGGATGATTTATGTTTACCACTATCCAAAAGCAAAGTATGTTATAAAGCTCCACGTAGAATTGAATCAAAGATGAAACATGTATGTTGTCTTAGACGAAATAAAGTGACTCGATTTGACTTGAATCTGTAATAATATCGTCACAAAGTGTATTATATCTTTTATCATCGCTTTGTAAACTTGCCGAACATCTCTTTCCCAGGACTCATAAATGATCTCTAATGAAACGAAAGAAACAACCTTTTGTCCTATTTCCACTAGTTTTTCATTTTCACGACCGG
This sequence comes from Chrysolina oricalcia, assembly GCA_944452925.2. Classification (NCBI taxonomy): domain Eukaryota; kingdom Metazoa; phylum Arthropoda; class Insecta; order Coleoptera; family Chrysomelidae; genus Chrysolina; species Chrysolina oricalcia. The sequence goes on from OX101812.2 coordinate 66,174,733, forward strand.
TTTCGGTTAGTTAGTTTTTATACTTGATAATAGAATGAAACTCGAAACTGGTCGTGAAAATAAAAAACTAGTGTGTTTCTTTCGTTTCATTAAAGTAATCACGAATTTTCACAAAATAAACAAGTCATCAATTACACAAACTTATAAATGATGTTAGTCTTCCTATTCCCACAACACAAATCAAATAAACCTTTGGTTTGAAAACAATTCGAGAAATATGAACTACCCAAATACACTCCTGAAGATGCTAAGTTCATTTGCGAAACGCCCGTGAAGTTGGATAGTTTCTATTTCTTTCTTGAATTCCTCCATACTTTATAATGGAAACAAGTTCAAGTTATTCAATCACTTACCTCTTATTACAAAAATAACTGAAAACATTGCCTCTTGAAGGTGTCTATTATAGTTTAGATGAGTTCCTCTTTGATTACTTATTATTATAATTAATATGAAAATTTCTGAAACGATACGCAGAGGATCTTCAAATATATTGTAAGATTTTCCAAATATAAAAGCCCATGTATTGTTATGATATTAGTTGTACAATGAAGATAAATTACATAGAAAAGTGCATGATACTTGTGTTTGGAAAATCTTCATAAAGGATATAACATACTTTCATTTGAATCAGCTGAAATGGTAGTGAACATTATAACGATTACGATAGTTGTCAGATCAAAATATCCAGCAGTCTTAAGTCGCGAACAATTCCACGCCGTTCTAGAGATAGGAACAATCACCACTATAGAGACAACTCAGAAAACCACAGTAGTGGCGATCGCAGCTTCAACATCATGAGGCTAGTTGTACATAATACTGTCAAAAATCTCGGTCTCAATGGTTTGAGAAATATTGGTAACACCTGTTTTATGAACTGTGTTATCCAGTGTTTGTCAAACACCAGATGGTTATTAGAGTATTTGAAAGGAGACGCCTACACGAGAGATATAAACACAAGTATATCCATTATGAAGGGAGCTTCAATCAAAGCATTTGCAAATGTAATCAAGGAACTATGGTCAGAAGATTCGTCAGATCAAGTTGTAAATACAGCACTCTTGAGAAGTCAAATTCAGAAATTTGCATCTCGTTTTATCGGTTATGCCCAGCAAGATGCTCAAGAGTTCTTACGATACCTTTTGGATGGTCTACATGAAGACGTGAATAGAATAACGGAGAAGCCAAAAATCATTATGACAGAGGTAGACGAAAAGTTAAGTGACAGCGAGAAGGCGCAGGAGTCATGGTCAAGATATTTAAGGAGGGAAAACTCTAAAATGGTAGATAACTCCGTTGGTCAGCTGAAATCTACACTGAAATGTACTTATTGTGGTCACTGTTCAGTTTCCTTCGATCCATTCTGGAACCTTTCTCTACCAATACCTCAAAGAACAGGCCAACTAGGACTATCAAACTGTTTAGATTCATTCACAGACAAACTTTGGATGGAGACGAGAAGCCGATATGTGCGAAGTGCAACAAAAGAAGGAAGTGCACGAAATCCATATCAATTCATAAATTCCCAAAAATGTTAGTTATTCATTTTAATCGTTTTTCACCCATAGAAAGATTCCGAGAGAAATTGAATTTCACCATTGATTTTCCTTTAGAGGAATTAGACTTGAGTAAATATGCAGCAAATAACGTGCATCCATGTCGCTACAGTCTGTACGCATTGTGTAATCATAGAGGGACAACCAATAGCGGACACTACACAGCTTACTGTAGACATCCATATGCTGATTCGTGGCACGAGTATGATGATTCACGAGTGTCCTCAATTTCATCTGAATCGCTTGTGAGCGGAGAGGCCGTTGTTCTCTTTTATGAGGAGGAAGCTCGGGAGGAAGGCACTAATTCGCACATTTAGTTCTATTCTTATTTTGTATTTATTATAAATTAAAAATTGTTCAAATACAATGTAATTTTTGACATTGAAGCATTTCTGATTCTCAACAAAGCAAAAAAGGAAGATTCTATTGAAATTTCTCACAGAATAAATTTTCCTGATTCTATATGGAAAAAGGTGGTAGTACATTTGGCAACCATTTTCAAACAATTAGACTCTAATGAGCCATTCGAAAGCACAGAACTAGAAGTTGCGATCATCAAGTTATGACGACGATCCGCTACCACCATGTATGTGAAATTTTCACTTGTACTTCACACGTAATAATCTTTGGGGAACTGAAAGAAGGTCTTCCGACAAACGAATTGCTTCCGCAGGCTTTCATTACTTTCCAGGCGGGTCAGGTTATGTGCCCACTAAAAATCCATTACGAACGCCTCGAGAATACTCGCTCTGAATTTAATGAACATTTGTAATTGTTATTTGTAGTCAGAAAGATGACTTGAGAACTCCAGGAAGCAACTCGGGGAGTATATGAAGAAATGAATAACTCAAAGCGGGACAGATAAGTCTGCACGTTTTAGTTAATTAAGAATGAAGATAGCGTAGCGCAACAACATCAATCTCTCCTGCAGATAATTATATACCTACACAGTAATAGCAGTAAAGTAAAACTTGTTTTGTAGTGTTGCAGATTTTTATTTTTCTCTTTATGTTGAGTACATTTATTTTTTTCTCACATATTTTTGTTTCCACGGATTAACTGACTATTTGGGTATCTACAGGGTAGAAACAATGTTAGTAGAATTCTTCTGGACTTCCATTGTCTAGAAACAAATAAAATAAATTCTTTGCATTTGTTTGAGTCACGACGTTTCAACAGTTAACATCTACTGTCGTTATCAAGTGTATGAATGCTGTGATGTATGGTCATTCCCAGGCTTGTGCTCCTGGATTATATTTTAAAAAATAATGTCAATTGGATAATTATTGATTAGAAATGTCACTGTCTTTGTTAATATATTTGATACTGTTCTGAAAGTATTAAACGTCGTGTTCATACAACCCTTGAGTGTATAACTCTTCACGATAAGTGGTTTATCTCCAACGCTCATTCAGTCTACAACAACGTACATTACATGGTGGCAGTCGGTTAAAAAACAACGCGTGAAGAAGTTGTAACTGGAAATATGGTTTGCTGACGGCGAGACGTGGTAGAACAGACAAAAATAAAAGGAAGAAAAGTGTGTGACTGATCTGAAATAGCTTGCAGAAGGCGGATATCGCGGGAAAAGCAAGAAAAATTAAGTTAACTAACAAACGAAAATGAGCGAAAACGCAAAATCACCTGGTGAAATGAATTTCAAAGGAAATGTTGCCTCGAATTGGCGTCTTTGGAAGCAAAAGTTTAGTTTGTTTCTTCTGGCTAGCGGAAAAATCAACAAAAATGATGAAGTGAAGGTTGCTGTATTATTAAACCATCTGGGAGATGAGGGGTTGGAAATATACAACACGTTTGATTATGAAACGGAAGGAGATCACAACAAGTTATTAGTAGTACTCAAGAAATTCGATGAGTACTGTGAACCGGTGAAAAATCTTGTTTTTGAACATTTCAAATTCTTTAAACGGGACCAGATGTCTGGAGAAACGTTTGACCAGTTTGTTACTGCACTCAAACAACTGTCTAACTATTGTGATTTCAAAGAACGTGACACGTTATTAGATAGAATTGTTCTTGGAATTCTTGACCAAACAATGCAAGAAAGGTTATTGCAAGAACAAAATTTGACTTTAGAAAAAGCTATTTTGATTTGTCAGGCCATGGAAAATAGTTCTGCTCAACAGAAGGAGATTTTGCGTGGAGTGAAGAATAATTTTGTTACAGTAGATGCTGTACACAATCGATTTGGACAGAAACCAATAAATTATAGACATAGCTATAACGATACTAGATATCACCAGAATAACCGAAATGATGGAACTGCAGTGTTTGATACTGGTGAAAGTTCTACTGGCAGACGTACCACAGAACAGAGTAGGCCAGGAAATATCTGTAAATATTGTGGATGGACACATCAACCAGGAAAATGCCCAGCATTCAACAAATATTGCAGTAAATGTAATAGAAAAGGACATTTCCGTAAATTTTGCAGGAACAGGTGTGTTCATGAAATAAATGACTCGGAAATTGATTCTGATTCTGACTGTGAGTGTTATCGTACTAAATCTGAGCCTGATTCGGATAAAGACAAAACAATCATTGTGTGGACGATTTCAACAGTTAAATCGCAAGAGACTGAAGTAGTAGGTGTAATTGAATGGTTCGAAAAAGTTCTGGTACAGAATCAATTCATAAAATTGAAAATCGATACGGGCAGTCAAGTGAACATTTTAAATAAAGTGGATTTTCAAAAACTTGGTATTTCTCACTCAGAAATAAACAAAACGTGCACAAAACTCTGTTCTTATTCGGGTCATACTATTGACATTATTGGTCGCGTAAACTTAGACTGTGAATATAAAAACGTAAAAAGAAAGTTATTGTTCTACGTATTACAATCTGGGGACAATTCGTCAATTTTAGGACTGAACTCTGCAAATGATTTGAAAATTCTAAAAAGCGTCTCAGAACTAGCTGTGTGTCATCCGAACAATGAATTGGCCAAGGATATAATTACAAAATACCAACAAGTATTTTCTGGTATTGGTAAAGTTTCGAAAACATACAGTATTACACTTCGAGATGATGCTATACCTCGTGTTGCGGCAACTAGAAAAATTCCCGAAGCTTTAAAAAGTAAAGTCAAAGAAAAGCTGGATGAAATGGTAGCAGAAAACATCATGGTTCCAGTAACTGAACCTTCCGAGTGGGTACATCCTATTGTTATTGCGCCAACGGAGACATACGAGTTTGCATGGATCCCCGAGCATTGAATGTATATATTAGAAGAGAATTTTTTCAAATTCCGACTCCGGATACCTTATTCTCTGAGCTTGCTGGTGCTCAGTATTTTTCATTGCTTGATGCATCCTCTGCATTTTTACAAATCCCTTTAGATTATGAAAGTTCTTTATTGTGTACCATTTCAACTCCTTTTGGACGTTATCGATACCTACGATTACCGTATGGTTTGAGTTCATCTCCCGAAATTTTCCAAAGATTTATGTATGAAACTCTTAGTGACCTTCAAGGAGTAATTTCCTACTTTGATGACATATTGATATTTGGTAAAACATTGGCTGAACATAATAAAAATTTAGAAACAGTCCTTGATAGGATAGCTGCATCTGGATTGACATTGAATTTGGAGAAATCTAAAATAGGTGTTACAAAGTGGTGAGTGTTGTTTTTGATGACCGATATTGATAGGTCTCGACACAGAGTTTTTATTGAAATCTCAATCGATCTAGCTGACTGATAAGTGGCTTCCACACATTCCGAATCTCTATGCTCGGTTGACTGAACACGTCATTATTCTGAATATGAGCCGACTCTATAAACTTTCTCTCATACCAATGTTGTTCTTTGTGGATAACTTCGGCTTCCGACCATGCGATGCTGTGCTGATTAGTCCATACGTGATCTCCTATTCCCGTCTTCGCTGTTTCTCCTCGCTGTGTATTTCTCTTGTGTTCACCGATTCTCACATTTAGTGGCCTCTTAGTTTCTCCAACATAATGCATCCCACATTCACACGGAACACGTAAATGCAGTTTTTGGAGTCACTATTCTCGTTGGATGGTCTCGTTTTTGTTAGTTGGCTGCGAATGGTATTACTTGATCGGAAGCATGTTCGGATGTTGTACCTTGATCCAATTCGCCTTATCTTATCCGATGAACCTCTCACATAGGGAAGACATAGGGTAGGCTGTGTTGGTTCATCTGATTTCTCGGTGTTGCCTCTTCTGCGGTTAAGGACCGCTGTTATATGTTTGTCGGAGTACCCATTCCGTCGCAGATCTTTCTTGATGATGTTCAATTCGTTGGTCAGACTCTCATCGATGTTACAGAGGCTGTAGGCCCGGTCAACCAACGAGCGGATAATTCCTCTCTTCGTCGCTCCATGATGGTTCGACTCATAATTCAGGTATTGTCCGGTGTGAGTTGGTTTCCTGTACACTGATGTTTGAAACTTGCCATTCGTTCTTTGGACTTTCACATCAAGAAAGGGTAACTCCTCCTGGGTCTCCTTTTCCATTGTTAAATTTATGGACGGTCTAATGTTGTTTAGATGCCGCAGAAATGCCTCGAGTTCTTCGTCTCCATGGTTCCATATGACAAAGGTATCATCAACATATCTTAACCACATCCTAGGTTTCTTGTCGGCTTTGTTTATAGCAGAAGCCTCGAACCATTCCATATATATATTTGCTATGACAGGTGACAGTGAGGATCCCATCGGTAGTCCATCCTCCTGGGCGAAAAAACGGTCTTTTTCCTGAAAGTAACGGTTCCGAAGGCAACATTCCAGTAGTTCCATAATACCAGTTACTGGTAGGCTCGTCCTGTTCTTTAATGCTTTGTCCTCTTGTAGTTTTTCGCGAATAACCTGTAAAGAATCTTCAATCGGAACGTTGGTATATAGACTTTCCACATCAAAGCTAACTAATTGATCTTCCGGCACTACGTCGATGTCCTCCAGGATCTCAACAAAATGCCTGGAGTTTTTCACGAATGTTGGAGTGTTTCCTTGCAGAGGCTGGATAATAGGTAAAAGAAACTTAGCAAGGTTGTAAGTTGCTGAGTCTCTGGTACTGGTTATTGGTCTCAACGGGACTTCTGCCTTATAGATTTTTGACAGGCCATAAAGGTGAGGAGGCTTACTGTGGTGCGGTGTCAGTGTAGACCTTTCTCTGTCTGAGAAGTAGTTTTGATATTTCCTCAGGGTTTAGTATACCTTCCTCTCTATTGATGCCGAGGGATCTTTAGCCAATAGTTTGTAGTTACCTTTGCTGAGTACTTCTTCAACTTTCTTCTCATAGAGGTCGATGTCCATGACAACCGTTGCGTTGCCTTTATCCGCAGGGAGAATTTTAATTTTGTTGTCTTTTTTTAGTTCTTTTAGTGCCCTCTGTTCTCCTCTACTGAGATTGCTTTTCAGATGTTGCTCTTTTTCCAGTTGTTCTCTGACCTTCCATCTGAACTCTTCAGCCTGGATTTGATCAATGCGACCACTGGAAGATTCAACGGCTGTAATTATCTCCAAAGTGGGTATCGTCTTCGGCGCCACAGCAAAATTCAAACCCTTCCCTAATAAGGACTCTTCAGAGTTCGAGAGTGGACGTGAACTCATATTGACTATGGTATTCACTCCGGTAGACTGCCTTACTGTTTCGCGTGGTCGTTGCTTCTCTACAAGTTTTTTCCACTTGCGCTCGTGTGTTTGTTGTTGTTACAATCACTTTCTTTTTGTTACTAATCGCTAAATGACACCCACGTTCAACTATCTTACTTATATTTAAACAATGCCCATACTATGACGTTGTTTAAGACATGAGACATGATGACATCATGTTATTTACTTCTATTTCATGTTTTGGCACTATTTTTCATTTTATTTCCACAAACAGTACGAACACAGAAACAGTATTCACCTTGAAATGTGTTTTTTAAGTTTATTCATGAAGGTAGTTGAAGAATCAGAAAAAATATCAATGTTCATTAAGTTTGAGATGGAGTTATAACTTTTCAAGCATAGGTGTAGAGGGGAGTACAAATAGTAAGTTCTGTTTGGTTTGGATGTCTGGAACAAATTATAGTGGCGAGCGGAATATTGTGGAACATTGTATTGAATCAAATTATTTATGTACGAGGAATGAATAATACCATTTATAATTTTAAATGAAAATTTGGTGTCGGCGATTTTTTGGCATGTTTTCCAAATATTTTTTGTTGAAATAGTTAATATATTTGTTCTGGATGATTTCGATTTGTTCCATGTTTATAGACCACCTTTGTAAGACATTTTTGAAGAGTCATCGACGAATGTATTAAACGAAAGTTCACGAAAAAATGTAAATGACAGTATTTACAAGATATATTAATATCGGTATACAAAATCTCCATGCGGCTGATACTAATTAGTACCTTGATATATTGCCCCTGATATATTGCATTTATTCGATATCATTAGCTATCTTTCTGCCTCAACTAGAATTTGCAGAAACTAGCAAAAAGAAGAGCCAAAAAATTGTGAAGAAACATATTACGAAAGGAAACATATTGATTATCAAAACTTGTAACATGACCTCAATTCCGGAAACTCGATTTGCGTTCTCATTATTAGAGGAGTTAATAATGCAACTGACAAATTTCTATTGATTTTGATGAAATACGTACAGGAGTCCACAGATATAAAATATTCACCTATCAGAATAAATTATAAAACACCAAAGCCTTGAATTGCGCAAGGTCACATAGAGTCAATACGGCAAAGAGAAAAACATCTCAAACAATAAAGAAAAGATGAAAATGATTAAGAACTGAAAGAGAGACTGAAGAGATACATAACCATATTGAACACATTGATTTTAACCTCAAAAACAACTTTTATAAAGCGCAAATTGATGAAAACTTCAGAAATATAAGGAAATTATGAAAAATTGTTGATGAAGTAGAGGTGAGAATGATAAAAGTGCAACATCAGTGGACAAAGTTATAACAATTGATAATAAACACATAATCAAAAAAGGATATTTCAGACTATTTTGATTCTTATTTTTATGACATCTGGAAATCAATGGCTATACATTTACAATGTAATCCACTTTCAGTTGATACCCCTACAACCAATAGAGTTATAAAAAAATTATATTCATCTTCTGTGACTGAACAGGAAATAATTTATCAAATAAAATCAGTGAAGACAAATACAGCGTCAGACCCGAACTCATTGAAAGCAAGTACTATAAAACGAATTGCTGTTGAAATTTCAAAAACCGTTAGCATATATATCATAAACTATATATATCCCGGCATCATTCAAAAAGAGTATTCAATAACTGATTTTCAAATCTGGACAAAGATATGGTACTGGAAATTATCATCCTATATCAGTTATTAACAATATCGCACAAATTTATGGAAAATACATAAACGGATTTCTTCAATAAATATAATATTCTATCGGTAAGGCAGTACGAATTGGGGGAGTACCTTAGCATAAGTGATGCTATTTTTGAGAAAACAAACACACTGCACATTTCCATTTAATAAATGAAAAGGTAATCGCCGTTTTTGTAGATTTGAAAATAAAATTTGACATGGTTTCTCATACAACCTTATAAGAAAAATCAGAAGCATGTGGTGTCACCAGCAATGCTGCTGACCTTGACAAATCTTATGTGACTAATCGGACTCAAACAGTGCAAGTTGATCAAATTATTAGAAGTAAATATCGCACAAGATTTGAACACAAATACGAAACCAGAAGTCAAGGAGAAACCCAATTAAAAATTCTAAGATTCCAAAAAACTACTTCCTATAAACACGTAATATACATTGGCACATATTTATACAAAACAATCTTCCTGAAGAAATAAAGAAAATAAATAGCACCGAAAAATATAAATGCAAAATTGAAAAAGTCATCATGACTAATGAATTTCCGAATCAAAAATATATTCGTCTCTATCAAGGAAACCATTGAATATTTATTTCATTTTAAATAAGATGGTTTTAGGTTATGCTACAATTCTTGAATTTATTCGATATCGACAAATTAGTATGATTATTTCAGTTAATATTCTCATCGTTATGCACAAACCATTGTTTCCTTTGACGGTATTTACCGTCAAGTTGTCAATATCTATTAGATCCTGTTGAATAAAGAAAATCAAGAATCTGAATACAGATTAGATCCTTCGCCACAACGTCGAGTCCCTCCACCATAGTCTGAAATTGTTCACCCGCCATAAATTTTACCAGTGTGTTTTGTTTATAACATATTGTTGGTATTGATGAATAATATCGGTACAGCGATATGATGATATGCTAATAATTCTGAAACAATATTATGTGGAACTATGACATTTTCCCTCAAGTGAATCCCTCAATCCATCAAGTGACTTTATCGCCGTGGAGTCAGCTTTTGCTTTGTCACATAACTAAAGCATGCCCAGTCATACCATCCAAATGTTGCAGTGGACAATACTTTCCGGAAGAAATGAGAAACTAAAATTGCTGAAGAACTTCATTGAATAAAAACAATTTTCAGAGATATCAATAGTTATTTAATCAACTAGTGTATTAATGAATGCGAATAATGATCAAGATGATCAAGAATTTTCGAGATCATAAATAGCATTTTATTATAAAAGTTGATTACAATATTTTCCGTCACTCTGTTGAAATATAGGAGTTCTAATTTTTTACTGGTTATAAAGTTAAAGATGCTACTTTAGCAGTTTCTGCAACATCAGGCAACATAAATTTATCGCCAATATCCATTTTAGCCTCCTCCATAACATCTAAATCATGCTTTGATACAGAAATTGACAATTAATGACAAATCGTTCATAAATACGGGTCATTAATGGACGATTTCTCGAAATCATGCATCAATAACAAATCGTTCATCAATGACCCCTATTAATGAACTATTTCATTTGCATTGAAGAACATTAAACAGACATGCTAATGCAAGGTAGACGGAAAATAATGTTTTTTACAGTATCTGAAGGACAATTCAAAGCTATAACTGGTTAAAGTTATATGACGTACATTACACTGATATATACTTAGGAACTTTTGCTAATTTTCAAAAAGAATGCTTTTGTAGGGGAAAATATTTTGACCCTTGACCGAAGGTGTTTTCCAGAATTTTCAGATTTTTAACCCTGTTCGGAGGTGTCTTCCATTCCTTTTCGATCCTTTCTCGCTTCCTGACTGGCTAAAATAACCCAATCCCATGGCCCCCATCTCCCTGGACTCGCTTAAACTCTCTAAAACCCGCTAAAATGAAAGAAAGGAATTCCGGCTCAATGGACCGAAATCCGGCCAGAAGAAACAAAATTTCATAGGGAGAGACATTTTTAGTCCTGTTCTACCCCTTTCCTACCCTTTTCGATCCTACCTTTCCTTCCACCTTCCCCTAACCACTTTCTCGACTCGCTAAAATAACCACATTCTCCTCTCCCATTCCTCCGACTCTCTAAAACTCGTTAAAACCCGCCAAAACGTAAAAAAAGATTCCGACTCAAAAGCTCAACCACCTAAAAGTGAATGAAAACTCCTAAACAAGCCATGAGAAAGCGTTTCTGATGATTTTTAGCCATTTTCATCAATTTTTAGGAAAAGTATACAGGTTCTTCTCTGAAACAAATGCGCTTCTATCAAAAATGCGCTTTCAATCAGTGTATGAACATCACGTTCCACCAATTAGGAAAAAGTTATTATGTTTTTTTCCACTTAGGAGACACTTTGGAGGATGAAATTTCTACCATTGTGCTCGTAATGATCGATGCACTACGACGATACTTCCATAAACTTGAGAGATAACATGGTTCAAAAATTTTATTGCATAATCGGATTCTCCATGAAAAACTATTCCCCTAAGTTATCCAACATAATCTGACCAAATCTAACCTAAACTAACCTTTTCTCTCCTAACCTGACCTAGGCTCACCTGACATTGTGCCAAACCATCTAATATAATTTTTTGGCCCCTTTTCCACACGTTTTCACCCGTCTGACTACCGATTCGGTAAAAACACCGTTTTTATTGTAGATACTCATACAAATACAATATAAATACACGAGAATAATATAAAAATCGATTTTTTTCTCTGGAAGATATAACACTGCCTGAAATCAATCAGTGAATTTGAAATATTCATAACCCTCGGTCTGGCTCATATCTAGAAGTAACTCACAACTTTTTTTAAAAACAATGAGCTCTGTTGATAGTTTTACGAGATTGGGTATGATTTCATACAAAGTGTGAGGTGACTATTATGGATATTGAAATCATTTCTTGTTCTCGTATTATATTCGTGAGGGACTGATTTCTTGTGAAATAACCTTTATTTCTGTGAACATAAACTTCGAAATCCAGAATGAAAAGTCCAACTATTGACAGAATTTCGAGTCTCTACGACATGAGAATGTAGATGATACACCAACAATTGCTCTTATTATTCATTTTTGAAAAGTGAATACGACCTGTACTTCTGTTGTGTCTCCCCATAACAGTTTTTCAAATAATAATCTCGACTGGATCTGACCAGAGTATACTATTTTAGACATCGATTCTCTAGAACATTGTTGAAAACCCTGGTTTGGTAACAATTAGAGTTCACTAATTTGCTAAGCTTACTTCAGTAAGTAACGAGAGACATATTGTTGTTCACGTTTATTCCCAAAAACGTAGTACTTCTCTGAGTTTCTACTTTGGTATCAGTTAGCTCCGAAGACATCATGCATTAAACACTGATATTGGAATTTTTTTTGCTGGTGCAATAAATATATTCTGTTTGGGGGATACGTATATTTTATAACGATTTTATCACAAAAATTAATGCCTTCCGTATGACAGGTGTCCGCCATTCAACGCGTTTTTGGTTCATCCTGTAGACATCCGAAAAAATTGTTTCAAAAAAGTCAATCAGGTTTGATTGAAAAATATATTATCTAGAAAAGTTAACTGAACTAGATAACGTGAAAATTGACTAGAAAGTCTACCTATCCTAGTTCACAAATCAACTCACTCACATGTAAATTACTTAAATCCAACCAAATCTGATATAGAAACACCAAAACATTTTGTTCGAAATTATGATATTGACCCCAATTTGTTTCTGGAGAATATGAGTTACCATGGAAACATGATATGAGCACCATAATATTTCTTTATTATCTTTGCCTAGCGTAACAACTTGATGATTGTGTCATAAAAGCAGACTTCTTGGTCGTAAATTGCGGAACATGCAAAGAAAATCGAAAATAACCATCTCGGCTGTAGGTAGCGAGGGATCTAGTTCATCATGTAACAAAAGCTGAGGCTCGTGGATCTGGTTTGATGAACCTATAAAACTCCTATGAAACAATGGGATTTGTTATAAAATATGAAGAACATGACTTATATAAGCGGTAATTGTTGAAATAGGCACATATTCAGGAGTAATGAAGATTAATGCGATTTCGAATGTTATCTCTTCTGTAGTTGAAGGCTTAGAATTGGGGGAACATCCGTTTTTAACGCTATGCGACCTCACCAAAGCGTTTGATTGCGTGTCGCACCAAATTTTACTCAAAAAGCTTTTTTATTATGGTGTTCGTGGGATTCCTCTAGACTTTTTCAAGACATATTTATGTGGGAGAGCACAATGCGTTTTGACGGACGGTGTGAAATCAAACTTGGAGGAAATTATACATGGGGTGCCTCAGGGTTCTATCTTGGGGCCGACTATTTTCATTTTATACATAAATGACCTTTTTTATCATATTTTGCCCAAAAAAGTATTATTTTTGCTGATGACACAATTTTAATTGACCGAAAGAGGGATATGGTGGAATTGATCGAATCCGCCAAAAACACTTTGGAAGTAGCAGGGGAGTTCGGCACCAACAAGCTTTTGCTGAATTCGGAGAAAAACCAGAATCTCATCATATCTGCCAATGCAAATATATCAGATGGACATAATGTCAAGTTGCTTGGCATATATATTGACGATAGACTTAACTGGAAGTATCATGTGGAGAAACTGGCGAATAAATTAGCTAGTGCTACTTTTATGATTCGTAGACTAAAGAACCTAGTAGGTATTGATACCCTCAGGTCCAGCTACTTTGGACTTTTCCATAGTCATTTGACCTATGGAATCATTTTGTGGGGAAATTCTAGCCACTCAAATAAAATTTTCATTTTGCAAAAAAGGGTCATTCGAATTTTAGCAGGAGCGGGTTACAGGGATCATTGTCGTGCCCTCTTCTTTCAACTTCAGATCATGCCATTTCCTTGTGCTTATATGTACTACTCTCTCCTTGAAATACATAAAAATAGAGCGGATTTTCCTCTTCATTCAGATGTACATCAGTATCATACTAGATCAGGAAATTTACTGAGAACTCCTATATACAGGCTCTCAATGTCTCAAAAACTCTCTAAATATTCACTTATATAACAAGCTACCAGAAGCAATAAGAAAGCTGAATTTCCACATGTTCAAAAATAAAGTTAAATCTTTTTTGTTGAAGTACTGTTTTTACTCGGAAAATGAGTTTCTCATCTACGACTACAAGATCGAGGACTGGTGAAAAACTCTCAACCACCTGGGCGTGAATGCCTGAAATCTAGTATATCTAAGTGAATGTATTTCATCTTCTTTGTTTTACTTTTTTAACTTTAGTTTTTATTGTAGATTGACTTGTGCTAGTATATTGTCTCAATTATTTCAATTAGACTGGATTTTTTATTGTATTTTTAAATATGTACTGTCTTTTTTAATCATAATTTTAACTAGGTGATATTATTTTAAGTATAGATATTTCTAAAAAATCTTTCCCCAAAGACCTGCTACAAATGTAATAAAATTATGTAACGTAGTCAATAAACTCTACTCTACTCTACTCTAATGAAGTACACATTTATATTTCAAGGTGGTGGAACATGTCCGTTGGAAAAGTCAGAAATTATAAACCATGAAATAAATGTTTTTTTTTCATCAGAAATGAACAAGTGACCTGTTTCCCGACATCCCACATAATTATATGGCAGCTATCTACCGCATTTGGCACCAGTGGTATGATTTGTCCCCTCCTTTTAGTCAACATATATTATTATTACCATCATTATACCATTTTCTCTTGCAGATATTCGATATCATTTCATTCCTTAGATGTTAATATGTTTATTGTACATAAGGATAAATTCTTGTTGACAAACACAGGTAAAATTATGAATAACAAGTAATATACAAACTCTTAAAATTCAAATAAACCCAAATAATAACAATGCAGGCATGATAAAGATATATAACTATTGAAATAAGAAATGTTTCAAACATAATGTTCATCATTTTAAAATTACAAAAGTAAACATCGAAATGAATCGTCATAAACTCTGCCAAACTATATGCCTTACCACTAAGTAGTTTTTTTGTCATATTTCTAAAAATATTGTACTTCTTTTTCTTAATTTCACAAGGTTTGTTATATATTTTCACCCCATTATAGATCAGAGAGTCTTTTATTAGATTTATCATGGAAATGAGGAACTTTGAACTATTAAGGCACTAGCTGGCGGTAAAGTACACCTTACCGCACGGTTTTACTGGCGTTAAGTAACACTTTAATGCCCGCGGGCCCATTATGGCCTCGTGCCGTAAAGTTGCTAATGTACTCAAATTGCCCATATTCACACACCAATTCATGTTAGACCTACCATGAAACAATCAATTCAATTCAATGAAGAAATACTCATTTAACCGTAAGCCTGAATATTAAAATTTTATATTAACAATGAAGTCGGTACAGTTACCAATGTTAAGGATGAGATATTCCCTGTTTCCTTGAAAATAATTATTCCTTATGGAAAGCTGCTTCACAAACATCCTAATCGCTATGTGGACAAGTATTTATTGAGAATAATTTTAGTTTGAATATGAATTTGGAGACCAATTAGCAGTGTTTTAACAAAGCACTTAGATTTTACTAGTTTTCCTACCATCTTTATTTCAGAATATATTTGGCAGTATATGTATATACAGGGTGATTCAGAAGTACTTTGACAAACTTCAAGAGGTGATTCCTCACAAAATTCAAATATGAATTGTCCAAATAAATATATGCCCGGAAACGCTTCGTTTCCAAGATATAGGGTGTTGAAGTATTATTTTTATTTTCGTTTGTTTCAAATAACTTTTGAAATACTGAACATAATTATACGAAACTTGGTAATAAGAGGTTTTTGAGGTGTCGAATTCGAACCAGTTGTTATTATTGCTCGTACTCGTAGGGGGCGCCACCAACACGTCTTTTTCTTTTTTGAAGATTCATAACTTTTTTGAGTGTTCTTCTAGCACATTTTTCAGTAAAAAAATCGATTCCTCTATCATATCTACGTAAAAAAGCTACCCTTGTTACAAGTCGCTATAAGCAACCGTTTTCTAGATATTAGGACTTGAAAATTTCAAGTGGATTATTTGATAATCTATGCATGTAATAATTATTACCTTTATTTTGCATTTGCATTAATTTGACGTTTAAGTAAGCAGTTTTGGTTTTTTTATAGGCTCGCCACCTATTCTATTACTTTTTGCTCACTTGAAGAGGTCATTACTGTTGGGTACGTTCCTTTATGACATCCTTAAGCGAAATAGTGATTTAATAATAATAATTCAATAGTAATAATTAATAGTAATAAAATTTGCAAGAAATGTCAACATTTTATTTCAGGAAATTTTGAATATGTAGAATGAACTAAAATAAACGAAACTAAATTGTATTCAAATAAATTGTTGAAAGTGTCCACCTTCAGCGAAGATACAGACAGTCAGTCGTCTAGTCATTGAATCTCGTACCCGCTCAAAAATTATTGGTGTGTTCCTTATTATTTCACATGCGTCTACTATTCGGTTTCTAAGATCTTCCTCGTTCGCTACTGGAGTTTTATAAACTAGTGACTTCAAATGTCCCCAAAAATAAAAATCTATCAGGTTTAGATCTGGGGACCTTGGTGCCCACGGCTGGTTAGGTTCTTCTACACCCCTACCGATCCATCGATTTGGATAGACTGTGTTAAGGAATTTCCTGGCTACAACGCTAAAATGGGCCGGAGCGCCCCATCATGCATAAACCACATGCGGATACGAATTTCTAATGGTACATTCTCAAGTACTCCCAGCAATTCATTTTCTAAAAAGTGTCTGTAAGTTGCGCCATTCAGTCGGAGCGGAAGAAAGAAAGGACCTATCAAGTAATTATCAATTATTGCCGCCCATACATTTACAGAAAATTGATACTGATAATGCCCTTCACTAACTGCATGCGGATTTTCGAGAGCCCAAACATGGTTGTTATGAAAGTTTGTGATAGCATTTCGGGAGAAGTTTGACTCGTTCGTGAAGAGTACATATCTTAAAAATTGAGGATTTCCAGCCAATTTTCTCAAAAACCACTGACACATAGTAATGCGTTGGGGAAAGTCTCGTGGCAAAAGAGCTTGTACCCTTTGAATATGGTATGGATAAAACTGTTGATCGTGGATAATCCTCCAAACTGTGGACTGAGTAGAATTGACAGCTTCAGCAATTATTCTTGTACTTGTTTCTGGATTCTCCTCGAGAGCGTTCAAAACAGCTTCTTCCAATTCTAGAGTTCGGACTGCTCGTGGTCTTCCAATAATATCAGCTGCCCTCTTAAAGCTATCTGTTTCTGCCAAACGACGGTGGAGACTAGCAAATGTTGGAGTTGAAGGCAGTACTCGATTAGGAAATCGCTCCTGGTAAATACGTCTTGCATCGCGCGCATTGCCATCCGCAAGGCCATAAACGAAATGCATATCGGCTAAATGAACATTATTGTTTAAATAATCCAATTTTTTCAAAATTAGTGTTTTCTACTTCTACTTACGGAAACTTCAACAAAACGTTTAACTGTCACAAAATATGTAATTACCAAAACTACTTACTTAAAAGTCAAATTCTTTTCCAAAGCATTCTTGTGAAAAATGCAAAATATTCGTAATAACTTCAACATGCATCGATTATCAAATAATTGACTTAAAATTTTCAAGTCCAAATATTTAGAAAACGGTTGCTTACAGCGACTTTTAACAGGAGTAGCTTTTTTACGTAGATGTGATAGAGGAATCTATTTTTTTACTGAAAAATGTGCTAGAAGTACGATCAAAAAAGTTATGAATCATCAAAAAAGAAAAAGACGTGTAGGTGGCGCCCCCCACGAGTAAGAGAAATAATATCATCAAGTTCGAATTCGACACCTCAAAAACCTCTTATTACCAAGTTTCGTTTGATTAAGTTCAGTATTTCAAGAGTTATTTGAAGAAAACCAAAATAAAAATAAAACTTCAACACCCTGTATCTTGGAAACGAAGCGTTTCCGGACATATATTTATTTGGGCAATTCATATTAAAATATTGTGAGGAATCACCTCCTGAAGTTTGTCAAAGTACTTTTGAATCACCCTGTATATACTTAAATTCCTACAAAAGAGAATTATATATGAGAATCAGTCAAAATAATTTTCAATATTTAACTTAGTTTGATTACTCAGGGGCAATTTTCATGTGAGAATTCTGAGATTTTCGCTATCTGTCAAATTTTGACGTTTCTTGACAATTAAATTATTATTCCCGTCAGATGTAATTTGTTTCTCTATAACTGGGTGACTAAACTTCAGCGAATCGAGTTTTTCCGAATTCCTGCTTCAGATTTTAACAATAACTATAATAAATGTTTCAACTCAGTTTTCAGTAAAGTTTTTAATAATTCCATTAGTGCGATTTTTGTTCCTAACATTATCATGAACAAGATATTCATGAAATTACCGTTGCCTTCTGATTTTATCATGCTACCTCGTGTACTATAATCACGACCATGCCCGGAACTTTTTGTTTGATATCCGAATTACCCACAGAAGATAAGGTCCAGACACCTTCAATAAAGTAAAGGGGAATAATAGAGACAAAACTCCAGTCCCAAATTATTCCTTATCTCGTGGAATAACAAAAAAGCGTCCCCGAATATTGCTGATTCGTATACCAGGTACAGTCAAGGGAGGAAAATTAAAGACATTATAGAAGTGACAATCGGAAAAATGAATTCGTTTTTCATGGAAATTTTGCGCCTGTGGAAACTTTGAAGGAGGTGATTGTATATTCCTCAGATAAATGGATTACATTTTCTCGTGAAGTCAATATTTAATTGTCAAATCCGGAGTTTCAACATTTTCGGGGTGGAATTACCATAAAATCAGTGGGCACGGTGGAAGAGCGGCTTTCCACAGTGGGAGAGAAATGTAGGATTGCGACAAATATTTTCGTTGGCCTGTCAAATTATAAAGATATCTGGATTTCTAATACGTGTTCGTCTTATTTAAGTAACAACCTTCATTATCATAGTAGCATACTGATATTCAGCAAGACTATAAACTATTTGATGATAATATTCACTTATCTTAAATGACAATAAAATTCAATAGTAGGAAATTTCTTGACAATCAAATTATCAGTCCCGTCAGATGTAATTTGTTTCTCTACGACTGGGTGACTAAACTTCAATGATTCGAGTTTTTCCGAATTCCTGCTTCAAATTTTAACAATAATTATAACAAATGAAAGTGTTTTAAAACTATTAAATTTCAATTAATCAGTATCTTTCACAGGTATCGTTCCGGCACCATTCTCCTGATTATTGAAGTTACACATGATGTATGAAACATATAGTCCATTAAAATTCAAGTCAGTATTTGTGATTCGTGCTTAACCACGAGTACATAAAATTTTGTATGTATTGGCACTCGGCTGACGCCAGATATAGTAAAACTAAGCTGCCCTAATAAAGAATAGTAATTCTGGAACACTCGCACAGAAGACAAAACATAAGAACTCAAGCTAATAATGATAATAATAATAAAAGATAATGTTAATGATAATTAAAATTTATTTTCACAAAAGTTCCATTTTGTCAACAAAGCATGTGAAGCAGGAGAAAAAAATTGTATTAAAAATGATACTGTATATAAAATAACATAAATTTAAAACTTAAAACTAACAATGATTTAATGCTCAATAAATATTATTTAGAAAAACATAAAAATTAACACACATATGCAATATAACTATTTACATCCAAGAATACGTGAATAAAACCTATCGACGAATTCTAAAACTATTTTGTCAACGTTTTTTTCTTCTTTGAACAATGGCCTACACCAGTCACGAGGTTTAGCTTTATAAATGAATAGGATTGCTGAAGCGTCTAAACAGATCCAATCCACATAACCCCCAAAAGAGTTTCGCGTACCTTGAATGTGACTCAATTAAGGCGTAGTATGCTGTTTTAGCAGTCTGGGATCCCAGCTTTATAGAAATAACCCTTAGTGCATAGCATCCAGAGGATACTTTACTTTTGAGATGTTCGACATGTTTTTCAAACTTTAATTTTTGAAGAGTCCTAAGAATATGGAACAGTACATGTTTTCGATTCCCGAAAAATTATAGAAAGTGCATATGCAAGTAAGCATGTTTGTCATATTGATATTGAATGAAAGCAAATTTAAGTAACACCACAACTTGATCTTTTTTCCATCATTGGAAATGTTTTCCTCCAGATCTTCTACGGTTTTTCTATGCCACAAAATTGTGGTATTATCTGCGAAGAGTGTTAGTTTACCAGTCAATTCAATATTTGTGAAATCATTATTGTATATTAATAAAGTATAGGACCTAACACAGATCCTTGAGTTATGCATAGTTCGAGCGTTTCCGACAATAATTCCACAAACTAATATTCATCTGATCCTGAAAAATACATCGTTTTAAAACGTGCCGGTAGAGAATCTTCCTACATGAAAATTCAGATACTCCTTCTCTCAGTGCTCCACTAGTATTGGATATCGGGCATCGACGCTGTCAGAAATAACACGCGTACCAGTAAATAACACAATCAGAAAATCGAACCGTTCCACAACACTTTGAAATTCAATATCCGCGTCATGACATCCGAACCGATGTGTTACAAAGGACGCAATGTTGATGGTGTGTTCATCAGCGAAACCTTCGTCCCACCGGTTGATTAGAGTTGCTCTGTTAATGACAGCGCGACTGTACTTGTGTACTCGGTGTGGTAGTTCGTTTATTTGAACCTCATTCGATTTTCGCTCTTGCCAAAACGTATTAAATCCGTTGCTTTGTTTCGAAAAACCGAAATAGTTCGGAATTGCTGTTTTATTATTTCGTGACTGCGGAAGTTGTATTCTATTCAGCAGAATTTTTCCAAATTGATCTGAATTAAAAAAGGTATCGTGTATTTCAACCAAAAGCGACAATCTATGCTTTGGAATTTTTTGTTGAAATTGCTCGTAGTATTATGTATTCTGTAATATGCACTTCCTCTGGTGATTTAAAAACACATATCAACAGGACGCGGAAGAAGGAAGAATGGCTAAAGCCTAGTTTATGTACACGTAAGGTAAAGAAAGTAACGCAAGAACAGAAGAAATTTAAACTATTGGACACGTTCATGATGAATCGCAAAGTAAGGTATGAAACGTAAGCTAACGCAAAAGTTGACCAACTTTCAACTTCCTGCGTTGCGTTTTTTCCTTTAGCCAATCAGAGGGATTTTATAAACGGTGTGTTCCAAGTGATGTTGACTGATGTAAATCCGGATGACCAGAAAATCTAGATTGGTATTGGAATACCTTCTACTTCAGTTATCAGTTGGACGTTTGAAAATCGAAAAGTGTGAAAGTCTGAATGAATATGAATTATGCTATTCTGTTAATTCATAAGTGAACCATGAACAAACTTCAAATGAGCAACTGTCAATTGCCATTGTAGTGATGAATGACATGATGAAAATCACTAATATTCGCAAAACATATATTCTACATAATTTTTTATGAACAGTACACTTCCATTACCTTACCTTGCATTCTCACGTTACCTTACCTTACGTTCTCGTGAGCTGTTGGATATATTGCACCATCATGTACCTCATCGCCCTATGGTGTCTGAATTATTAATAGTTCAGGCTTTGGTTACTATTGTCACGAACGGGTTTGAAGAACCCCTGGCCCCCTAGGTGTCTAGGGTGCCCAATTACCCATTTGCTTGGCTTGCGAGAGGTTAAATCATTGACCAACTATATTGTGACCACCCTGGTATAGTGAATAAAACTGAAGTGAAATTAGTTATTTATTTAAAATCTAGTTAGAGACATGTGAACAAATATCACCCTGTGCTACAGAACACAAGTGGAGTGAAACAGTAAAAATATAGTGAACTATAAAAGGGGTATGTACAAATAAATTTACTTACATTGAGAACACCACCAAGGAGATGAAATGCGTCAAGCTGCCCATGATGCTTGAAACTTTTTAATTGAAAAAAACTCTTTGACGGTCTATCTTATCACCCAGATCTCTCAAAATGGAAAAAGCCTCAATCAAAGGAAACATTCGAATTTATGTTAAAAATATCGCTGACTATTATTGCATAATCAGCATTCAGGCCATCGAGTGTTGTTGCACCGGAATGTAACCCAATACCTGCTGGTTAATGACTCTCATTGAACTTTGAATTTGCAGGAATTACTTTATTTCAGTAAATGTAATCATAGATTATAAGATTCTAATAAATGAATATGAAATATGGGACTTTTTACTCTAGGCTAAATAATATGAATTAATTTTGAATTTTGAAAAATGATTAGGTTAGGTGCTATTTCTCATACTTGACACAATATTGAAATTGTTTACTTTACTGTCTGAAAAAAAAAGTTGTAAAATGAAGAGTTACTTCACTTTGCAGTATTTTTCCCATATTTCGTCAAATAACCAACACTAGCCTTAACATTGAGTTAAAACAGCCGTAGTTTCGTACTTGATACCAGTCTAGCGGAAGTAATTAAACAATTTATTGCTCAGACCTATTTTTTATACTATCCATCGTGTTATAAAGTAAGTGAGAGTGAATTGAAGTTATTTCAATTTTATGATCTGAACAAATTTACATGCACTTTTCCAAATAAAAAAGTTGCCCTATCAGTTGATTTTATTGCTCACATTATCTTTGCATTGCACAAACGTAAACTTTGTCGCAATTTTTTTCTATTCACTCAGCTGGTACACTTATTTTTGCCTTTTATGCTGCTGCAGTGATTTTTGATTCTCCCAACAACTAACGTCGTCACGGAGGCAGCTATAGCTACCAGCGTGACAATCCTACCCAGGAAAATACAAATATACCCAATAACTTTTTTACTTATATTTTCATATATTGCCCCTCGCTAATTCCATCCTTATTTGTATTTTCCTGGGTAGGATTGTCACGCTGGTAGCTATAGCTGCCTCCGTGGCGACGTTAGTTGTTGCCTTGTGAGTACAAGATCTTCTAACCGATGCCACAAATGTGTGGTTGGCTTCCTGTTGTTGACTTCCTTTGTTTCTATTTTTACATCCAAGTGTTGTACATCTTCGCACTTGATTTTACCGTACTGATGAGAGCTCAAGCTCGAAACACGTGTTTACGGTTGCACAACATTTTGAGGGTTATACCCAATAACTTTTTTACTCATATATACAGTGACCGCCAAAAAGTATGTACCATATGGGAAAAAAATTTATTATTGGAGTATTGGAAAGAATATTCTGGGGAAAAGTTTGTGCATGTCCGATAACCTAAAATTCGATTTAGACACATGTCACGTGATCGCTAGAATGGCGGCAAAATGAAAAAAATTGTAATGCAAAGGCAAAAAAGTGGTAAGATGGCAAGATATCAAAAAAACTTATTTGAAAAAGTCACTTAGAATTCAATTTTATACACATAAACGAAGTTTCAAGAGATAATTCAAAAAAATTGAAAATAGCAATTTTTTAAAAATATTTTCCCATCTATTTAAAAATATTATTTTTTTTTCTTATGAAAAGCTTGACTATACTGAAACATTTGTATTTTAATGATAATGACAAAACTTTCTCATTTTCTCCACACCAGAAAAACCAAATTGAAAAAATGGGAATTTGTCAGAACCCTTGCTGTTACATCGTATCTAACAGTTATATCCGAACTCCACGACCATTGTGATGACATGACACTCCAAAAACATGGTAATTTCCAGATTATAATCAAGTTCCGATGATAATCGTGCATGAACGTTTCACTTCGCACATAAACTTGAAAATAGTGCGTCAAATTAAAGATTCTTAAAGTTTATGTGCAAAGTAAAACGCTCATACAGCATTATTATTGAAACTTGATTAAAATCTGGAAACATGGTGTTTCTAGATTGCCATATCAACACAATAGTCTTGGAATTCTGATATAACTGTTAGATAAGAACCAATGTAACAGCGAGGGTTCTGGCAAAAACCAATTTTATTAATTTAGTGCCCTCTGGTGTGGAGAAAATTAGAAAGTTTTGTCATTATCATTAAAAAGCAAATGTTTCAGTATAGTCAAGCTATTCATAAGAAAAAAAATAATATTTTTAAATAGATGGGAAAATATTTTTGAAAAATTGCTATTTTCAATTTTTTTGAATTATTCCTTTTTCAAATAACTTTTTTTGATATCTTGCCCTTTTTTTGCCTTTGCATTGCAATTTTTTTCATTTTGTCGCCATTCTAGCGATAACGTGACATGTGTCAAAATCGATTTTTAGGTTATCGAAAATGCACAAACTTTTCCCCAGAATTTTTTTTCCAATACTCCAATAATAAAAATTTTTCCCACATGGTACATACTTTTTGGCGGTCACTGTATATATATATATATATATATATATATATATATATATATATATATATATATATATATATATATGAAAACCGGAAGTTCGGGTTGAACCGCGTCTAGAATTTATTGAAATTCGACGTTTCGGCTCCGATTTTGGAGCCATTTTCAAGAAAAAGAAATAAGGATAAATTGATCGAAAGGGTGGGGTGAGGGTAGATTCTACACTGAGATCTCAATCTGCCTTCTCCTCAGGTATCATCAGGATTTTGTGACTTGGCGCCGGGGTCTCAATCTGCCTACTCCCCAGGTCTCGCCACTTGTTCTCTCGGTCTCAATCTGCCTACTCCGTCGAGAGAACTGAATATTTGTAGGTTGTGCAGCTGTATTTATACTAGTCAAGGCGGCCATATTGGGCGTGCGTGGTGGGGCAACGTCCGGACTTGTGCGGATATATATATATATATATATATATATATATATATATATATATATATATATTCTAACCGAAGCCACAAATGTGTGGTTGGCTTCCTGTTGTTGACTTCCTTTGTTTCTATTTTTACATCCAAGTGTTGTAAATCTTCGCACTTGATTTTACCATACTGATGAGAGCTTAAGCTCGAAACAGTGTCTAAGGTTGCAGAACATTTTGAGGGTTATACCCAATAACTTTTGTACTTATATTTTCATATGTTGCCCCTCGCTAAATCCATACTTATTTATATATATATATATATATATATATATATATATATATATATATATATATATATGTATAACAGGAAGTTATTCAATGACATCTACAGTCACTAGTTGAAACTTAATTTGACACGAACCAAGGAATCCAAAAGTAGAGGTTTGTCCACAAATTGACAGGCAGCCAACAATTCGTTGTTCTGACCAACCCAAGGTCCAATCAAGTTTCTAATACGTTATGAGGAACGCAAGCAGAATCTAAGTGAAAATAGAGTATATTTCGTTTTAATTCCGAGAGTTCTAACCTTTGACAGCTGTTTCGTGCTAACGCACTCATCAGAAAGGATTTATGGAGCTCTCGAAATCAAAACGAATCCACTCAAGAATTAATACCGTGAGGCAAGACAGAATATAACAGGAAGTTATTCAATGACATCTACAGTCACTAGTTGAAACTTAATTTGACACGAACCAAGGAATCCAAAAGTAGAGGTTTGTCCACAAATTGACAGGCAGCCAACAATTCGTTGTTCTGACCAACCCAAGGTTCAATCAAGTTTCTAATACGTTATGAGGAACGCAAGCAGAATCTAAGTGAAAATAGAGTATATTTCGTTTTAATTCCGAGAGTTCTAACCTTTGACAGCTGTTTCGTGCTAACGCACTCATCAGAAAGGATTTATGGAGCTCTCGAAATCAAAACGAATCCACTCAAGAATTAATACCGTGAGGCAAGACAGAATATAACAGGAAGTTATTCAATGACATCTACAGTCACTAGTTGAAACTTAATTTGACACGAACCAAGGAATCCAAAAGTAGAGGTTTGTCCACAAATTGACAGGCAGCCAACAATTCGTTGTTCTGACCAACCCAAGGTCCAATCAAGTTTCTAATACGTTATGAGGAACGCAAGCAGAATCTAAGTGAAAATAGAGTATATTTCGTTTTAATTCCGAGAGTTCTAACCTTTGACAGCTGTTTCGTGCTAACGCACTCATCAGAAAGGATTTATGGAGCTCTCGAAATCAAAACGAATCCACTCAAGAATTAATACCGTGAGGCAAGACAGAATATAACAGGAAGTTATTCAATGACATCTACAGTCACTAGTTGAAACTTAATTTGACACGAACCAAGGAATCCAAAAGTAGAGGTTTGTTCACAAATTGACAGGCAGCCAACAATTCGTTGTTCTGACCAACCCAAGGTTCAATCAAGTTTCTAATACGTTATGAGGAACGCAAGCAGAATCTAAGTGAAAATAGAGTATATTTCGTTTTAATTCCGAGAGTTCTAACCTTTGACAGCTGTTTCGTGCTAACGCAC
The DNA here is from genome assembly GCA_944452925.2 of Chrysolina oricalcia. Taxonomy (NCBI): domain Eukaryota; kingdom Metazoa; phylum Arthropoda; class Insecta; order Coleoptera; family Chrysomelidae; genus Chrysolina; species Chrysolina oricalcia. The sequence continues at coordinate 66,201,035 of OX101812.2, forward strand.
TCATCAGAAAGGATTTATGGAGCCCTCGAAATCAAAACGAATCCACTCAAGAATTAATACCGTGAGGCAAGACAGAATATAACAGGAAGTTATTCAATGACATCTACAGTCACTAGTTGAAACTTAATTTGACACGAACCAAGGAATCCAAAAGTAGAGGTTTGTCCACAAATTGACAGTCAGCCAACAATTCGTTGTTCTGACCAACCCAAGGTTCAATCAAGTTTCTAATACGTTGTGAGGAACGCAAGCAGAATCTAAGTGAAAATAGAGTATATTTCGTTTTAATTCCGAGAGTTCTAACCTTTGACAGCTGTTTCGTGCTAACGCACTCATCAGAAAGGATTTATGGAGCTCTCGAAATCAAAACGAATCCACTCAAGAATTAATACCGTGAGGCAAGACAGAATATAACAGGAAGTTATTCAATGACATCTACAGTCACTAGTTGAAACTTAATTTGACACGAACCAAGGAATCCAAAAGTAGAGGTTTGTTCACAAATTGACAGGCAGCCAACAATTCGTTGTTCTGACCAACCCAAGGTTCAATCAAGTTTCTAATACGTTATGAGGAACGCAAGCAGAATCTAAGTGAAAATAGAGTATATTTCGTTTTAATTCCGAGAGTTCTAACCTTTGACAGCTGTTTCGTGCTAACGCACTCATCAGAAAGGATTTATGGAGCCCTCGAAATCAAAACGAATCCACTCAAGAATTAATACCGTGAGGCAAGACAGAATATAACAGGAAGTTATTCAATGACATCTACAGTCACTAGTTGAAACTTAATTTGACACGAACCAAGGAATCCAAAAGTAGAGGTTTGTCCACAAATTGACAGTCAGCCAACAATTCGTTGTTCTGACCAACCCAAGGTTCAATCAAGTTTCTAATACGTTGTGAGGAACGCAAGCAGAATCTAAGTGAAAATAGAGTATATTTCGTTTTAATTCCGAGAGTTCTAACCTTTGACAGCTGTTTCGTACTAACGCACTCATCAGAAAGGATTTATGGAGCTCTCGAAATCAAAACGAATCCACTCAAGAATTAATACCGTGAGGCAAGACAGAATATAACAGGAAGTTATTCAATGACATCTACAGTCACTAGTTGAAACTTAATTTGACACGAACCAAGGAATCCAAAAGTAGAGGTTTGTCCACAAATTGACAGGCAGCCAACAATTCGTTGTTCTGACCAACCCAAGGTTCAATCAAGTTTCTAATACGTTATGAGGAACGCAAGCAGAATCTAAGTGAAAATAGAGTATATTTCGTTTTAATTCCGAGAGTTCTAACCTTTGACAGCTGTTTCGTGCTAACGCACTCATCAGAAAGGATTTATGGAGCTCTCGAAATCAAAACGAATCCACTCAAGAATTAATACCGTGAGGCAAGACAGAATATAACAGGAAGTTATTCAATGACATCTACAGTCACTAGTTGAAACTTAATTTGACACGAACCAAGGAATCCAAAAGTAGAGGTTTGTTCACAAATTGACAGGCAGCCAACAATTCGTTGTTCTGACCAACCCAAGGTTCAATCAAGTTTCTAATACGTTATGAGGAACGCAAGCAGAATCTAAGTGAAAATAGAGTATATTTCGTTTTAATTCCGAGAGTTCTAACCTTTGACAGCTGTTTCGTGCTAACGCACTCATCAGAAAGGATTTATGGAGCCCTCGAAATCAAAACGAATCCACTCAAGAATTAATACCGTGAGGCAAGACAGAATATAACAGGAAGTTATTCAATGACATCTACAGTCACTAGTTGAAACTTAATTTGACACGAACCAAGGAATCCAAAAGTAGAGGTTTGTCCACAAATTGACAGGCAGCCAACAATTCGTTGTTCTGACCAACCCAAGGTCCAATCAAGTTTCTAATACGTTATGAGGAACGCAAGCAGAATCTAAGTGAAAATAGAGTATATTTCGTTTTAATTCCGAGAGTTCTAACCTTTGACAGCTGTTTCGTGCTAACGCACTCATCAGAAAGGATTTATGGAGCTCTCGAAATCAAAACGAATCCACTCAAGAATTAATACCGTGAGGCAAGACAGAATATAACAGGAAGTTATTCAATGACATCTACAGTCACTAGTTGAAACTTAATTTGACACGAACCAAGGAATCCAAAAGTAGAGGTTTGTTCACAAATTGACAGGCAGCCAACAATTCGTTGTTCTGACCAACCCAAGGTTCAATCAAGTTTCTAATACGTTATGAGGAACGCAAGCAGAATCTAAGTGAAAATAGAGTATATTTCGTTTTAATTCCGAGAGTTCTAACCTTTGACAGCTGTTTCGTGCTAACGCACTCATCAGAAAGGATTTATGGAGCCCTCGAAATCAAAACGAATCCACTCAAGAATTAATACCGTGAGGCAAGACAGAATATAACAGGAAGTTATTCAATGACATCTACAGTCACTAGTTGAAACTTAATTTGACACGAACCAAGGAATCCAAAAGTAGAGGTTTGTCCACAAATTGACAGTCAGCCAACAATTCGTTGTTCTGACCAACCCAAGGTTCAATCAAGTTTCTAATACGTTGTGAGGAACGCAAGCAGAATCTAAGTGAAAATAGAGTATATTTCGTTTTAATTCCGAGAGTTCTAACCTTTGACAGCTGTTTCGTGCTAACGCACTCATCAGAAAGGATTTATGGAGCTCTCGAAATCAAAACGAATCCACTCAAGAATTAATACCGTGAGGCAAGACAGAATATAACAGGAAGTTATTCAATGACATCTACAGTCACTAGTTGAAACTTAATTTGACACGAACCAAGGAATCCAAAAGTAGAGGTTTGTTCACAAATTGACAGGCAGCCAACAATTCGTTGTTCTGACCAACCCAAGGTTCAATCAAGTTTCTAATACGTTATGAGGAACGCAAGCAGAATCTAAGTGAAAATAGAGTATATTTCGTTTTAATTCCGAGAGTTCTAACCTTTGACAGCTGTTTCGTGCTAACGCACTCATCAGAAAGGATTTATGGAGCCCTCGAAATCAAAACGAATCCACTCAAGAATTAATACCGTGAGGCAAGACAGAATATAACAGGAAGTTATTCAATGACATCTACAGTCACTAGTTGAAACTTAATTTGACACGAACCAAGGAATCCAAAAGTAGAGGTTTGTCCACAAATTGACAGTCAGCCAACAATTCGTTGTTCTGACCAACCCAAGGTTCAATCAAGTTTCTAATACGTTGTGAGGAACGCAAGCAGAATCTAAGTGAAAATAGAGTATATTTCGTTTTAATTCCGAGAGTTCTAACCTTTGACAGCTGTTTCGTACTAACGCACTCATCAGAAAGGATTTATGGAGCTCTCGAAATCAAAACGAATCCACTCAAGAATTAATACCGTGAGGCAAGACAGAATATAACAGGAAGTTATTCAATGACATCTACAGTCACTAGTTGAAACTTAATTTGACACGAACCAAGGAATCCAAAAGTAGAGGTTTGTCCACAAATTGACAGGCAGCCAACAATTCGTTGTTCTGACCAACCCAAGGTTCAATCAAGTTTCTAATACGTTATGAGGAACGCAAGCAGAATCTAAGTGAAAATAGAGTATATTTCGTTTTAATTCCGAGAGTTCTAACCTTTGACAGCTGTTTCGTGCTAACGCACTCATCAGAAAGGATTTATGGAGCTCTCGAAATCAAAACGAATCCACTCAAGAATTAATACCGTGAGGCAAGACAGAATATAACAGGAAGTTATTCAATGACATCTACAGTCACTAGTTGAAACTTAATTTGACACGAACCAAGGAATCCAAAAGTAGAGGTTTGTTCACAAATTGACAGGCAGCCAACAATTCGTTGTTCTGACCAACCCAAGGTTCAATCAAGTTTCTAATACGTTATGAGGAACGCAAGCAGAATCTAAGTGAAAATAGAGTATATTTCGTTTTAATTCCGAGAGTTCTAACCTTTGACAGCTGTTTCGTGCTAACGCACTCATCAGAAAGGATTTATGGAGCCCTCGAAATCAAAACGAATCCACTCAAGAATTAATACCGTGAGGCAAGACAGAATATAACAGGAAGTTATTCAATGACATCTACAGTCACTAGTTGAAACTTAATTTGACACGAACCAAGGAATCCAAAAGTAGAGGTTTGTCCACAAATTGACAGGCAGCCAACAATTCGTTGTTCTGACCAACCCAAGGTCCAATCAAGTTTCTAATACGTTATGAGGAACGCAAGCAGAATCTAAGTGAAAATAGAGTATATTTCGTTTTAATTCCGAGAGTTCTAACCTTTGACAGCTGTTTCGTGCTAACGCACTCATCAGAAAGGATTTATGGAGCTCTCGAAATCAAAACGAATCCACTCAAGAATTAATACCGTGAGGCAAGACAGAATATAACAGGAAGTTATTCAATGACATCTACAGTCACTAGTTGAAACTTAATTTGACACGAACCAAGGAATCCAAAAGTAGAGGTTTGTTCACAAATTGACAGGCAGCCAACAATTCGTTGTTCTGACCAACCCAAGGTTCAATCAAGTTTCTAATACGTTATGAGGAACGCAAGCAGAATCTAAGTGAAAATAGAGTATATTTCGTTTTAATTCCGAGAGTTCTAACCTTTGACAGCTGTTTCGTGCTAACGCACTCATCAGAAAGGATTTATGGAGCCCTCGAAATCAAAACGAATCCACTCAAGAATTAATACCGTGAGGCAAGACAGAATATAACAGGAAGTTATTCAATGACATCTACAGTCACTAGTTGAAACTTAATTTGACACGAACCAAGGAATCCAAAAGTAGAGGTTTGTCCACAAATTGACAGTCAGCCAACAATTCGTTGTTCTGACCAACCCAAGGTTCAATCAAGTTTCTAATACGTTGTGAGGAACGCAAGCAGAATCTAAGTGAAAATAGAGTATATTTCGTTTTAATTCCGAGAGTTCTAACCTTTGACAGCTGTTTCGTGCTAACGCACTCATCAGAAAGGATTTATGGAGCTCTCGAAATCAAAACGAATCCACTCAAGAATTAATACCGTGAGGCAAGACAGAATATAACAGGAAGTTATTCAATGACATCTACAGTCACTAGTTGAAACTTAATTTGACACGAACCAAGGAATCCAAAAGTAGAGGTTTGTTCACAAATTGACAGGCAGCCAACAATTCGTTGTTCTGACCAACCCAAGGTTCAATCAAGTTTCTAATACGTTATGAGGAACGCAAGCAGAATCTAAGTGAAAATAGAGTATATTTCGTTTTAATTCCGAGAGTTCTAACCTTTGACAGCTGTTTCGTGCTAACGCACTCATCAGAAAGGATTTATGGAGCCCTCGAAATCAAAACGAATCCACTCAAGAATTAATACCGTGAGGCAAGACAGAATATAACAGGAAGTTATTCAATGACATCTACAGTCACTAGTTGAAACTTAATTTGACACGAACCAAGGAATCCAAAAGTAGAGGTTTGTCCACAAATTGACAGTCAGCCAACAATTCGTTGTTCTGACCAACCCAAGGTTCAATCAAGTTTCTAATACGTTGTGAGGAACGCAAGCAGAATCTAAGTGAAAATAGAGTATATTTCGTTTTAATTCCGAGAGTTCTAACCTTTGACAGCTGTTTCGTACTAACGCACTCATCAGAAAGGATTTATGGAGCTCTCGAAATCAAAACGAATCCACTCAAGAATTAATACCGTGAGGCAAGACAGAATATAACAGGAAGTTATTCAATGACATCTACAGTCACTAGTTGAAACTTAATTTGACACGAACCAAGGAATCCAAAAGTAGAGGTTTGTCCACAAATTGACAGGCAGCCAACAATTCGTTGTTCTGACCAACCCAAGGTTCAATCAAGTTTCTAATACGTTATGAGGAACGCAAGCAGAATCTAAGTGAAAATAGAGTATATTTCGTTTTAATTCCGAGAGTTCTAACCTTTGACAGCTGTTTCGTGCTAACGCACTCATCAGAAAGGATTTATGGAGCTCTCGAAATCAAAACGAATCCACTCAAGAATTAATACCGTGAGGCAAGACAGAATATAACAGGAAGTTATTCAATGACATCTACAGTCACTAGTTGAAACTTAATTTGACACGAACCAAGGAATCCAAAAGTAGAGGTTTGTCCACAAATTGACAGGCAGCCAACAATTCGTTGTTCTGACCAACCCAAGGTTCAATCAAGTTTCTAATACGTTATGAGGAACGCAAGCAGAATCTAAGTGAAAATAGAGTATATTTCGTTTTAATTCCGAGAGTTCTAACCTTTGACAGCTGTTTCGTGCTAACGCACTCATCAGAAAGGATTTATGGAGCTCTCGAAATCAAAACGAATCCACTCAAGAATTAATACCGTGAGGCAAGACAGAATATAACAGGAAGTTATTCAATGACATCTACAGTCACTAGTTGAAACTTAATTTGACACGAACCAAGGAATCCAAAAGTAGAGGTTTGTCCACAAATTGACAGGCAGCCAACAATTCGTTGTTCTGACCAACCCAAGGTTCAATCAAGTTTCTAATACGTTATGAGGAACGCAAGCAGAATCTAAGTGAAAATAGAGTATATTTCGTTTTAATTCCGAGAGTTCTAACCTTTGACAGCTGTTTCGTGCTAACGCACTCATCAGAAAGGATTTATGGAGCTCTCGAAATCAAAACGAATCCACTCAAGAATTAATACCGTGAGGCAAGACAGAATATAACAGGAAGTTATTCAATGACATCTACAGTCACTAGTTGAAACTTAATTTGACACGAACCAAGGAATCCAAAAGTAGAGGTTTGTCCACAAATTGACAGGCAGCCAACAATTCGTTGTTCTGACCAACCCAAGGTCCAATCAAGTTTCTAATACGTTATGAGGAACGCAAGCAGAATCTAAGTGAAAATAGAGTATATTTCGTTTTAATTCCGAGAGTTCTAACCTTTGACAGCTGTTTCGTGCTAACGCACTCATCAGAAAGGATTTATGGAGCTCTCGAAATCAAAACGAATCCACTCAAGAATTAATACCGTGAGGCAAGACAGAATATAACAGGAAGTTATTCAATGACATCTACAGTCACTAGTTGAAACTTAATTTGACACGAACCAAGGAATCCAAAAGTAGAGGTTTGTTCACAAATTGACAGGCAGCCAACAATTCGTTGTTCTGACCAACCCAAGGTTCAATCAAGTTTCTAATACGTTATGAGGAACGCAAGCAGAATCTAAGTGAAAATAGAGTATATTTCGTTTTAATTCCGAGAGTTCTAACCTTTGACAGCTGTTTCGTGCTAACGCACTCATCAGAAAGGATTTATGGAGCCCTCGAAATCAAAACGAATCCACTCAAGAATTAATACCGTGAGGCAAGACAGAATATAACAGGAAGTTATTCAATGACATCTACAGTCACTAGTTGAAACTTAATTTGACACGAACCAAGGAATCCAAAAGTAGAGGTTTGTCCACAAATTGACAGTCAGCCAACAATTCGTTGTTCTGACCAACCCAAGGTTCAATCAAGTTTCTAATACGTTGTGAGGAACGCAAGCAGAATCTAAGTGAAAATAGAGTATATTTCGTTTTAATTCCGAGAGTTCTAACCTTTGACAGCTGTTTCGTACTAACGCACTCATCAGAAAGGATTTATGAAGCTCTCGAAATCAAAACGAATCCACTCAAGAATTAATACCGTGAGGCAAGACAGAATATAACAGGAAGTTATTCAATGACATCTACAGTCACTAGTTGAAACTTAATTTGACACGAACCAAGGAATCCAAAAGTAGAGGTTTGTCCACAAATTGACAGGCAGCCAACAATTCGTTGTTCTGACCAACCCAAGGTTCAATCAAGTTTCTAATACGTTATGAGGAACGCAAGCAGAATCTAAGTGAAAATAGAGTATATTTCGTTTTAATTCCGAGAGTTCTAACCTTTGACAGCTGTTTCGTGCTAACGCACTCATCAGAAAGGATTTATGGAGCTCTCGAAATCAAAACGAATCCACTCAAGAATTAATACCGTGAGGCAAGACAGAATATAACAGGAAGTTATTCAATGACATCTACAGTCACTAGTTGAAACTTAATTTGACACGAACCAAGGAATCCAAAAGTAGAGGTTTGTCCACAAATTGACAGGCAGCCAACAATTCGTTGTTCTGACCAACCCAAGGTTCAATCAAGTTTCTAATACGTTATGAGGAACGCAAGCAGAATCTAAGTGAAAATAGAGTATATTTCGTTTTAATTCCGAGAGTTCTAACCTTTGACAGCTGTTTCGTGCTAACGCACTCATCAGAAAGGATTTATGGAGCTCTCGAAATCAAAACGAATCCACTCAAGAATTAATACCGTGAGGCAAGACAGAATATAACAGGAAGTTATTCAATGACATCTACAGTCACTAGTTGAAACTTAATTTGACACGAACCAAGGAATCCAAAAGTAGAGGTTTGTCCACAAATTGACAGGCAGCCAACAATTCGTTGTTCTGACCAACCCAAGGTTCAATCAAGTTTCTAATACGTTATGAGGAACGCAAGCAGAATCTAAGTGAAAATAGAGTATATTTCGTTTTAATTCCGAGAGTTCTAACCTTTGACAGCTGTTTCGTGCTAACGCACTCATCAGAAAGGATTTATGGAGCTCTCGAAATCAAAACGAATCCACTCAAGAATTAATACCGTGAGGCAAGACAGAATATAACAGGAAGTTATTCAATGACATCTACAGTCACTAGTTGAAACTTAATTTGACACGAACCAAGGAATCCAAAAGTAGAGGTTTGTCCACAAATTGACAGGCAGCCAACAATTCGTTGTTCTGACCAACCCAAGGTTCAATCAAGTTTCTAATACGTTATGAGGAACGCAAGCAGAATCTAAGTGAAAATAGAGTATATTTCGTTTTAATTCCGAGAGTTCTAACCTTTGACAGCTGTTTCGTGCTAACGCACTCATCAGAAAGGATTTATGGAGCTCTCGAAATCAAAACGAATCCACTCAAGAATTAATACCGTGAGGCAAGACAGAATATAACAGGAAGTTATTCAATGACATCTACAGTCACTAGTTGAAACTTAATTTGACACGAACCAAGGAATCCAAAAGTAGAGGTTTGTCCACAAATTGACAGTCAGCCAACAATTCGTTGTTCTGACCAACCCAAGGTTCAATCAAGTTTCTAATACGTTGTGAGGAACGCAAGCAGAATCTAAGTGAAAATAGAGTATATTTCGTTTTAATTCCGAGAGTTCTAACCTTTGACAGCTGTTTCGTACTAACGCACTCATCAGAAAGGATTTATGGAGCTCTCGAAATCAAAACGAATCCACTCAAGAATTAATACCGTGAGGCAAGACAGAATATAACAGGAAGTTATTCAATGACATCTACAGTCACTAGTTGAAACTTAATTTGACACGAACCAAGGAATCCAAAAGTAGAGGTTTGTCCACAAATTGACAGGCAGCCAACAATTCGTTGTTCTGACCAACCCAAGGTTCAATCAAGTTTCTAATACGTTATGAGGAACGCAAGCAGAATCTAAGTGAAAATAGAGTATATTTCGTTTTAATTCCGAGAGTTCTAACCTTTGACAGCTGTTTCGTGCTAACGCACTCATCAGAAAGGATTTATGGAGCTCTCGAAATCAAAACGAATCCACTCAAGAATTAATACCGTGAGGCAAGACAGAATATAACAGGAAGTTATTCAATGACATCTACAGTCACTAGTTGAAACTTAATTTGACACGAACCAAGGAATCCAAAAGTAGAGGTTTGTTCACAAATTGACAGGCAGCCAACAATTCGTTGTTCTGACCAACCCAAGGTTCAATCAAGTTTCTAATACGTTATGAGGAACGCAAGCAGAATCTAAGTGAAAATAGAGTATATTTCGTTTTAATTCCGAGAGTTCTAACCTTTGACAGCTGTTTCGTGCTAACGCACTCATCAGAAAGGATTTATGGAGCCCTCGAAATCAAAACGAATCCACTCAAGAATTAATACCGTGAGGCAAGACAGAATATAACAGGAAGTTATTCAATGACATCTACAGTCACTAGTTGAAACTTAATTTGACACGAACCAAGGAATCCAAAAGTAGAGGTTTGTCCACAAATTGACAGGCAGCCAACAATTCGTTGTTCTGACCAACCCAAGGTCCAATCAAGTTTCTAATACGTTATGAGGAACGCAAGCAGAATCTAAGTGAAAATAGAGTATATTTCGTTTTAATTCCGAGAGTTCTAACCTTTGACAGCTGTTTCGTGCTAACGCACTCATCAGAAAGGATTTATGGAGCCCTCGAAATCAAAACGAATCCACTCAAGAATTAATACCGTGAGGCAAGACAGAATATAACAGGAAGTTATTCAATGACATCTACAGTCACTAGTTGAAACTTAATTTGACACGAACCAAGGAATCCAAAAGTAGAGGTTTGTCCACAAATTGACAGTCAGCCAACAATTCGTTGTTCTGACCAACCCAAGGTTCAATCAAGTTTCTAATACGTTGTGAGGAACGCAAGCAGAATCTAAGTGAAAATAGAGTATATTTCGTTTTAATTCCGAGAGTTCTAACCTTTGACAGCTGTTTCGTACTAACGCACTCATCAGAAAGGATTTATGGAGCTCTCGAAATCAAAACGAATCCACTCAAGAATTAATACCGTGAGGCAAGACAGAATATAACAGGAAGTTATTCAATGACATCTACAGTCACTAGTTGAAACTTAATTTGACACGAACCAAGGAATCCAAAAGTAGAGGTTTGTCCACAAATTGACAGGCAGCCAACAATTCGTTGTTCTGACCAACCCAAGGTTCAATCAAGTTTCTAATACGTTATGAGGAACGCAAGCAGAATCTAAGTGAAAATAGAGTATATTTCGTTTTAATTCCGAGAGTTCTAACCTTTGACAGCTGTTTCGTGCTAACGCACTCATCAGAAAGGATTTATGGAGCTCTCGAAATCAAAACGAATCCACTCAAGAATTAATACCGTGAGGCAAGACAGAATATAACAGGAAGTTATTCAATGACATCTACAGTCACTAGTTGAAACTTAATTTGACACGAACCAAGGAATCCAAAAGTAGAGGTTTGTTCACAAATTGACAGGCAGCCAACAATTCGTTGTTCTGACCAACCCAAGGTTCAATCAAGTTTCTAATACGTTATGAGGAACGCAAGCAGAATCTAAGTGAAAATAGAGTATATTTCGTTTTAATTCCGAGAGTTCTAACCTTTGACAGCTGTTTCGTGCTAACGCACTCATCAGAAAGGATTTATGGAGCCCTCGAAATCAAAACGAATCCACTCAAGAATTAATACCGTGAGGCAAGACAGAATATAACAGGAAGTTATTCAATGACATCTACAGTCACTAGTTGAAACTTAATTTGACACGAACCAAGGAATCCAAAAGTAGAGGTTTGTCCACAAATTGACAGGCAGCCAACAATTCGTTGTTCTGACCAACCCAAGGTCCAATCAAGTTTCTAATACGTTATGAGGAACGCAAGCAGAATCTAAGTGAAAATAGAGTATATTTCGTTTTAATTCCGAGAGTTCTAACCTTTGACAGCTGTTTCGTGCTAACGCACTCATCAGAAAGGATTTATGGAGCTCTCGAAATCAAAACGAATCCACTCAAGAATTAATACCGTGAGGCAAGACAGAATATAACAGGAAGTTATTCAATGACATCTACAGTCACTAGTTGAAACTTAATTTGACACGAACCAAGGAATCCAAAAGTAGAGGTTTGTTCACAAATTGACAGGCAGCCAACAATTCGTTGTTCTGACCAACCCAAGGTTCAATCAAGTTTCTAATACGTTATGAGGAACGCAAGCAGAATCTAAGTGAAAATAGAGTATATTTCGTTTTAATTCCGAGAGTTCTAACCTTTGACAGCTGTTTCGTGCTAACGCACTCATCAGAAAGGATTTATGGAGCCCTCGAAATCAAAACGAATCCACTCAAGAATTAATACCGTGAGGCAAGACAGAATATAACAGGAAGTTATTCAATGACATCTACAGTCACTAGTTGAAACTTAATTTGACACGAACCAAGGAATCCAAAAGTAGAGGTTTGTCCACAAATTGACAGTCAGCCAACAATTCGTTGTTCTGACCAACCCAAGGTTCAATCAAGTTTCTAATACGTTGTGAGGAACGCAAGCAGAATCTAAGTGAAAATAGAGTATATTTCGTTTTAATTCCGAGAGTTCTAACCTTTGACAGCTGTTTCGTGCTAACGCACTCATCAGAAAGGATTTATGGAGCTCTCGAAATCAAAACGAATCCACTCAAGAATTAATACCGTGAGGCAAGACAGAATATAACAGGAAGTTATTCAATGACATCTACAGTCACTAGTTGAAACTTAATTTGACACGAACCAAGGAATCCAAAAGTAGAGGTTTGTTCACAAATTGACAGGCAGCCAACAATTCGTTGTTCTGACCAACCCAAGGTTCAATCAAGTTTCTAATACGTTATGAGGAACGCAAGCAGAATCTAAGTGAAAATAGAGTATATTTCGTTTTAATTCCGAGAGTTCTAACCTTTGACAGCTGTTTCGTGCTAACGCACTCATCAGAAAGGATTTATGGAGCCCTCGAAATCAAAACGAATCCACTCAAGAATTAATACCGTGAGGCAAGACAGAATATAACAGGAAGTTATTCAATGACATCTACAGTCACTAGTTGAAACTTAATTTGACACGAACCAAGGAATCCAAAAGTAGAGGTTTGTCCACAAATTGACAGTCAGCCAACAATTCGTTGTTCTGACCAACCCAAGGTTCAATCAAGTTTCTAATACGTTGTGAGGAACGCAAGCAGAATCTAAGTGAAAATAGAGTATATTTCGTTTTAATTCCGAGAGTTCTAACCTTTGACAGCTGTTTCGTACTAACGCACTCATCAGAAAGGATTTATGGAGCTCTCGAAATCAAAACGAATCCACTCAAGAATTAATACCGTGAGGCAAGACAGAATATAACAGGAAGTTATTCAATGACATCTACAGTCACTAGTTGAAACTTAATTTGACACGAACCAAGGAATCCAAAAGTAGAGGTTTGTCCACAAATTGACAGGCAGCCAACAATTCGTTGTTCTGACCAACCCAAGGTTCAATCAAGTTTCTAATACGTTATGAGGAACGCAAGCAGAATCTAAGTGAAAATAGAGTATATTTCGTTTTAATTCCGAGAGTTCTAACCTTTGACAGCTGTTTCGTGCTAACGCACTCATCAGAAAGGATTTATGGAGCTCTCGAAATCAAAACGAATCCACTCAAGAATTAATACCGTGAGGCAAGACAGAATATAACAGGAAGTTATTCAATGACATCTACAGTCACTAGTTGAAACTTAATTTGACACGAACCAAGGAATCCAAAAGTAGAGGTTTGTCCACAAATTGACAGGCAGCCAACAATTCGTTGTTCTGACCAACCCAAGGTTCAATCAAGTTTCTAATACGTTATGAGGAACGCAAGCAGAATCTAAGTGAAAATAGAGTATATTTCGTTTTAATTCCGAGAGTTCTAACCTTTGACAGCTGTTTCGTGCTAACGCACTCATCAGAAAGGATTTATGGAGCTCTCGAAATCAAAACGAATCCACTCAAGAATTAATACCGTGAGGCAAGACAGAATATAACAGGAAGTTATTCAATGACATCTACAGTCACTAGTTGAAACTTAATTTGACACGAACCAAGGAATCCAAAAGTAGAGGTTTGTCCACAAATTGACAGGCAGCCAACAATTCGTTGTTCTGACCAACCCAAGGTTCAATCAAGTTTCTAATACGTTATGAGGAACGCAAGCAGAATCTAAGTGAAAATAGAGTATATTTCGTTTTAATTCCGAGAGTTCTAACCTTTGACAGCTGTTTCGTGCTAACGCACTCATCAGAAAGGATTTATGGAGCTCTCGAAATCAAAACGAATCCACTCAAGAATTAATACCGTGAGGCAAGACAGAATATAACAGGAAGTTATTCAATGACATCTACAGTCACTAGTTGAAACTTAATTTGACACGAACCAAGGAATCCAAAAGTAGAGGTTTGTCCACAAATTGACAGGCAGCCAACAATTCGTTGTTCTGACCAACCCAAGGTCCAATCAAGTTTCTAATACGTTATGAGGAACGCAAGCAGAATCTAAGTGAAAATAGAGTATATTTCGTTTTAATTCCGAGAGTTCTAACCTTTGACAGCTGTTTCGTGCTAACGCACTCATCAGAAAGGATTTATGGAGCTCTCGAAATCAAAACGAATCCACTCAAGAATTAATACCGTGAGGCAAGACAGAATATAACAGGAAGTTATTCAATGACATCTACAGTCACTAGTTGAAACTTAATTTGACACGAACCAAGGAATCCAAAAGTAGAGGTTTGTTCACAAATTGACAGGCAGCCAACAATTCGTTGTTCTGACCAACCCAAGGTTCAATCAAGTTTCTAATACGTTATGAGGAACGCAAGCAGAATCTAAGTGAAAATAGAGTATATTTCGTTTTAATTCCGAGAGTTCTAACCTTTGACAGCTGTTTCGTGCTAACGCACTCATCAGAAAGGATTTATGGAGCCCTCGAAATCAAAACGAATCCACTCAAGAATTAATACCGTGAGGCAAGACAGAATATAACAGGAAGTTATTCAATGACATCTACAGTCACTAGTTGAAACTTAATTTGACACGAACCAAGGAATCCAAAAGTAGAGGTTTGTCCACAAATTGACAGTCAGCCAACAATTCGTTGTTCTGACCAACCCAAGGTTCAATCAAGTTTCTAATACGTTGTGAGGAACGCAAGCAGAATCTAAGTGAAAATAGAGTATATTTCGTTTTAATTCCGAGAGTTCTAACCTTTGACAGCTGTTTCGTACTAACGCACTCATCAGAAAGGATTTATGAAGCTCTCGAAATCAAAACGAATCCACTCAAGAATTAATACCGTGAGGCAAGACAGAATATAACAGGAAGTTATTCAATGACATCTACAGTCACTAGTTGAAACTTAATTTGACACGAACCAAGGAATCCAAAAGTAGAGGTTTGTCCACAAATTGACAGGCAGCCAACAATTCGTTGTTCTGACCAACCCAAGGTTCAATCAAGTTTCTAATACGTTATGAGGAACGCAAGCAGAATCTAAGTGAAAATAGAGTATATTTCGTTTTAATTCCGAGAGTTCTAACCTTTGACAGCTGTTTCGTGCTAACGCACTCATCAGAAAGGATTTATGGAGCTCTCGAAATCAAAACGAATCCACTCAAGAATTAATACCGTGAGGCAAGACAGAATATAACAGGAAGTTATTCAATGACATCTACAGTCACTAGTTGAAACTTAATTTGACACGAACCAAGGAATCCAAAAGTAGAGGTTTGTCCACAAATTGACAGGCAGCCAACAATTCGTTGTTCTGACCAACCCAAGGTTCAATCAAGTTTCTAATACGTTATGAGGAACGCAAGCAGAATCTAAGTGAAAATAGAGTATATTTCGTTTTAATTCCGAGAGTTCTAACCTTTGACAGCTGTTTCGTGCTAACGCACTCATCAGAAAGGATTTATGGAGCTCTCGAAATCAAAACGAATCCACTCAAGAATTAATACCGTGAGGCAAGACAGAATATAACAGGAAGTTATTCAATGACATCTACAGTCACTAGTTGAAACTTAATTTGACACGAACCAAGGAATCCAAAAGTAGAGGTTTGTCCACAAATTGACAGGCAGCCAACAATTCGTTGTTCTGACCAACCCAAGGTTCAATCAAGTTTCTAATACGTTATGAGGAACGCAAGCAGAATCTAAGTGAAAATAGAGTATATTTCGTTTTAATTCCGAGAGTTCTAACCTTTGACAGCTGTTTCGTGCTAACGCACTCATCAGAAAGGATTTATGGAGCTCTCGAAATCAAAACGAATCCACTCAAGAATTAATACCGTGAGGCAAGACAGAATATAACAGGAAGTTATTCAATGACATCTACAGTCACTAGTTGAAACTTAATTTGACACGAACCAAGGAATCCAAAAGTAGAGGTTTGTCCACAAATTGACAGGCAGCCAACAATTCGTTGTTCTGACCAACCCAAGGTTCAATCAAGTTTCTAATACGTTATGAGGAACGCAAGCAGAATCTAAGTGAAAATAGAGTATATTTCGTTTTAATTCCGAGAGTTCTAACCTTTGACAGCTGTTTCGTGCTAACGCACTCATCAGAAAGGATTTATGGAGCTCTCGAAATCAAAACGAATCCACTCAAGAATTAATACCGTGAGGCAAGACAGAATATAACAGGAAGTTATTCAATGACATCTACAGTCACTAGTTGAAACTTAATTTGACACGAACCAAGGAATCCAAAAGTAGAGGTTTGTCCACAAATTGACAGGCAGCCAACAATTCGTTGTTCTGACCAACCCAAGGTCCAATCAAGTTTCTAATACGTTATGAGGAACGCAAGCAGAATCTAAGTGAAAATAGAGTATATTTCGTTTTAATTCCGAGAGTTCTAACCTTTGACAGCTGTTTCGTGCTAACGCACTCATCAGAAAGGATTTATGGAGCTCTCGAAATCAAAACGAATCCACTCAAGAATTAATACCGTGAGGCAAGACAGAATATAACAGGAAGTTATTCAATGACATCTACAGTCACTAGTTGAAACTTAATTTGACACGAACCAAGGAATCCAAAAGTAGAGGTTTGTTCACAAATTGACAGGCAGCCAACAATTCGTTGTTCTGACCAACCCAAGGTTCAATCAAGTTTCTAATACGTTATGAGGAACGCAAGCAGAATCTAAGTGAAAATAGAGTATATTTCGTTTTAATTCCGAGAGTTCTAACCTTTGACAGCTGTTTCGTGCTAACGCACTCATCAGAAAGGATTTATGGAGCCCTCGAAATCAAAACGAATCCACTCAAGAATTAATACCGTGAGGCAAGACAGAATATAACAGGAAGTTATTCAATGACATCTACAGTCACTAGTTGAAACTTAATTTGACACGAACCAAGGAATCCAAAAGTAGAGGTTTGTCCACAAATTGACAGTCAGCCAACAATTCGTTGTTCTGACCAACCCAAGGTTCAATCAAGTTTCTAATACGTTGTGAGGAACGCAAGCAGAATCTAAGTGAAAATAGAGTATATTTCGTTTTAATTCCGAGAGTTCTAACCTTTGACAGCTGTTTCGTACTAACGCACTCATCAGAAAGGATTTATGAAGCTCTCGAAATCAAAACGAATCCACTCAAGAATTAATACCGTGAGGCAAGACAGAATATAACAGGAAGTTATTCAATGACATCTACAGTCACTAGTTGAAACTTAATTTGACACGAACCAAGGAATCCAAAAGTAGAGGTTTGTCCACAAATTGACAGGCAGCCAACAATTCGTTGTTCTGACCAACCCAAGGTTCAATCAAGTTTCTAATACGTTATGAGGAACGCAAGCAGAATCTAAGTGAAAATAGAGTATATTTCGTTTTAATTCCGAGAGTTCTAACCTTTGACAGCTGTTTCGTGCTAACGCACTCATCAGAAAGGATTTATGGAGCTCTCGAAATCAAAACGAATCCACTCAAGAATTAATACCGTGAGGCAAGACAGAATATAACAGGAAGTTATTCAATGACATCTACAGTCACTAGTTGAAACTTAATTTGACACGAACCAAGGAATCCAAAAGTAGAGGTTTGTCCACAAATTGACAGGCAGCCAACAATTCGTTGTTCTGACCAACCCAAGGTTCAATCAAGTTTCTAATACGTTATGAGGAACGCAAGCAGAATCTAAGTGAAAATAGAGTATATTTCGTTTTAATTCCGAGAGTTCTAACCTTTGACAGCTGTTTCGTGCTAACGCACTCATCAGAAAGGATTTATGGAGCTCTCGAAATCAAAACGAATCCACTCAAGAATTAATACCGTGAGGCAAGACAGAATATAACAGGAAGTTATTCAATGACATCTACAGTCACTAGTTGAAACTTAATTTGACACGAACCAAGGAATCCAAAAGTAGAGGTTTGTCCACAAATTGACAGGCAGCCAACAATTCGTTGTTCTGACCAACCCAAGGTTCAATCAAGTTTCTAATACGTTATGAGGAACGCAAGCAGAATCTAAGTGAAAATAGAGTATATTTCGTTTTAATTCCGAGAGTTCTAACCTTTGACAGCTGTTTCGTGCTAACGCACTCATCAGAAAGGATTTATGGAGCTCTCGAAATCAAAACGAATCCACTCAAGAATTAATACCGTGAGGCAAGACAGAATATAACAGGAAGTTATTCAATGACATCTACAGTCACTAGTTGAAACTTAATTTGACACGAACCAAGGAATCCAAAAGTAGAGGTTTGTCCACAAATTGACAGGCAGCCAACAATTCGTTGTTCTGACCAACCCAAGGTTCAATCAAGTTTCTAATACGTTATGAGGAACGCAAGCAGAATCTAAGTGAAAATAGAGTATATTTCGTTTTAATTCCGAGAGTTCTAACCTTTGACAGCTGTTTCGTGCTAACGCACTCATCAGAAAGGATTTATGGAGCTCTCGAAATCAAAACGAATCCACTCAAGAATTAATACCGTGAGGCAAGACAGAATATAACAGGAAGTTATTCAATGACATCTACAGTCACTAGTTGAAACTTAATTTGACACGAACCAAGGAATCCAAAAGTAGAGGTTTGTCCACAAATTGACAGGCAGCCAACAATTCGTTGTTCTGACCAACCCAAGGTCCAATCAAGTTTCTAATACGTTATGAGGAACGCAAGCAGAATCTAAGTGAAAATAGAGTATATTTCGTTTTAATTCCGAGAGTTCTAACCTTTGACAGCTGTTTCGTGCTAACGCACTCATCAGAAAGGATTTATGGAGCTCTCGAAATCAAAACGAATCCACTCAAGAATTAATACCGTGAGGCAAGACAGAATATAACAGGAAGTTATTCAATGACATCTACAGTCACTAGTTGAAACTTAATTTGACACGAACCAAGGAATCCAAAAGTAGAGGTTTGTTCACAAATTGACAGGCAGCCAACAATTCGTTGTTCTGACCAACCCAAGGTTCAATCAAGTTTCTAATACGTTATGAGGAACGCAAGCAGAATCTAAGTGAAAATAGAGTATATTTCGTTTTAATTCCGAGAGTTCTAACCTTTGACAGCTGTTTCGTGCTAACGCACTCATCAGAAAGGATTTATGGAGCCCTCGAAATCAAAACGAATCCACTCAAGAATTAATACCGTGAGGCAAGACAGAATATAACAGGAAGTTATTCAATGACATCTACAGTCACTAGTTGAAACTTAATTTGACACGAACCAAGGAATCCAAAAGTAGAGGTTTGTCCACAAATTGACAGTCAGCCAACAATTCGTTGTTCTGACCAACCCAAGGTTCAATCAAGTTTCTAATACGTTGTGAGGAACGCAAGCAGAATCTAAGTGAAAATAGAGTATATTTCGTTTTAATTCCGAGAGTTCTAACCTTTGACAGCTGTTTCGTACTAACGCACTCATCAGAAAGGATTTATGAAGCTCTCGAAATCAAAACGAATCCACTCAAGAATTAATACCGTGAGGCAAGACAGAATATAACAGGAAGTTATTCAATGACATCTACAGTCACTAGTTGAAACTTAATTTGACACGAACCAAGGAATCCAAAAGTAGAGGTTTGTCCACAAATTGACAGGCAGCCAACAATTCGTTGTTCTGACCAACCCAAGGTTCAATCAAGTTTCTAATACGTTATGAGGAACGCAAGCAGAATCTAAGTGAAAATAGAGTATATTTCGTTTTAATTCCGAGAGTTCTAACCTTTGACAGCTGTTTCGTGCTAACGCACTCATCAGAAAGGATTTATGGAGCTCTCGAAATCAAAACGAATCCACTCAAGAATTAATACCGTGAGGCAAGACAGAATATAACAGGAAGTTATTCAATGACATCTACAGTCACTAGTTGAAACTTAATTTGACACGAACCAAGGAATCCAAAAGTAGAGGTTTGTCCACAAATTGACAGGCAGCCAACAATTCGTTGTTCTGACCAACCCAAGGTTCAATCAAGTTTCTAATACGTTATGAGGAACGCAAGCAGAATCTAAGTGAAAATAGAGTATATTTCGTTTTAATTCCGAGAGTTCTAACCTTTGACAGCTGTTTCGTGCTAACGCACTCATCAGAAAGGATTTATGGAGCTCTCGAAATCAAAACGAATCCACTCAAGAATTAATACCGTGAGGCAAGACAGAATATAACAGGAAGTTATTCAATGACATCTACAGTCACTAGTTGAAACTTAATTTGACACGAACCAAGGAATCCAAAAGTAGAGGTTTGTCCACAAATTGACAGGCAGCCAACAATTCGTTGTTCTGACCAACCCAAGGTTCAATCAAGTTTCTAATACGTTATGAGGAACGCAAGCAGAATCTAAGTGAAAATAGAGTATATTTCGTTTTAATTCCGAGAGTTCTAACCTTTGACAGCTGTTTCGTGCTAACGCACTCATCAGAAAGGATTTATGGAGCTCTCGAAATCAAAACGAATCCACTCAAGAATTAATACCGTGAGGCAAGACAGAATATAACAGGAAGTTATATATATATATATATATATATATATATATATAATAGCCAAACTTTGTCAAATCAAAGTCAGTGGCGTAGGAATGGTGGTTACACACCATCAAAAAGTCATGTGATTGATTCTGTTTACAGATTCTCCATATTTTTTTGACATTCTATTTAATTTTATACACGAATAATTCCTTAAGCTTTAATAGAAACAGTCAACAATAATAGGCCCAGGAACACAACAAACAACCAGTACGACTAAACTAATAAAGGAGTTCAGGTAGAAATAAATTAATTAAGGAAATCTATGGATTGATAAATTGTTTCAAATTCGCGGCACTATATGAGAGTTGTATTTTTATCTGAAATTCATTATATGTCAAAAATAGTGGTGTCTGATTGGTCTATTCCATGGTGAGGGAAATAATCATTATTGTTTGAGTAATACACAAATCTCAACACAAATATTAAAAACCTACTAGTTATTCCCAAAGTTTAGCAACTCCATCCGAATCGTTTATTCAAATCAAATATCGTCCAATAAACGCTGACCGCTTTCGGAACGTTTGCCTTCAAACAACACAAACTCTCGGTTGGGCAATTTTTCAAACTGAGTTTACCAAAGACATCAAATATTATGGGGAAATACAAATGTATTTCAATATGGCGTTTGTAAACAGTTGGAGCTTCTGGGTATCTCCGGGTTCTAACGGAAAGCTCCACGGTTTTCCCAATTGCGGAAACCTCAAACAAACTATTTCAATAACCCGAATGAGAGCAACGTTATCGAAAATAGCCGCATCGTATCCGATGAAGCATTCTGTACACTTTCCATTAACGGTTGAATGGAGACGAATCAAATCGTTCCCCATGTTTATAGAGTTTGTGCTATTGACATATCACAATGAAAAACATGTCCTGAAATTAAGATGTTGAAAACAAATATCTTTTCTAAGTGAAACTAGGTCTGGCGAATGAGAATCACCCAAAGCCACACATATCAATCACACAACCATTAATAATGGATTGTATACTGGAAGAAACCCAAACGAATATTTTCGTATATTAAGATTCACTCATTCATTTGTTGATTACTACTCATGAAATATGGTAATATAATTGAATTCACGAGAAATGAATATAGTTAGTAATACTATTTTTTAGTTCATCATGAGAGAATAATATCAAAAATTTGTCAAAAAATAGAATTGTTAGATCTCGATTCAGGAAATGCTCCAATTCCGTATCTAATTCTGTTTAATAATTTTTCTTAGACAAATTGTATTGGAGTGTCTAGTTCCTGTAAAGTATAAACTTACTGTGTCATTGGAGTATGAGAATGAGAGTGGTTCCTCTGGGAAGAACAGTTTTTTTTTCAGTTTTTCATTCAATGATACGAAAAGTACCAATTTTCCTTTTTCAAATTCTGAAAATGCAAAATGGGCGAAACTAATTGAACTACTGCCATTTATTCCTCCTGTGTACCACACATTTCATACAGAAATGCTGCATCAGCTTTTCGAAGGATATTAGAGGAAAAACAAAACAGGAGGCAAAAATACAAGTACTGTCGCACAAGAAGTAAAATAAATCAATCAAGAATCCGAAGAAGAAACTTTCGAATAAAATTTTTAACATGACAACATAGATTCAGATTATGACCAGTAATATCCAAATGATCTATCAATATTTTGTTGTTACACTGTTCATTTGAATAATGAAAATATACCAGTTTTTGTGTTTTTTTTGTCATATTCGCTAAGTGGCAAAAGGTTTTAAAAGATTTCCACAAAAACCAGAAAACTCAAAACTCAACTTGTAAATATTCTTTTAACATGAACCTTCTACGAGAATCTGAGACATAAATTTTCCTCAATTCTGTTCAGATTCTATTTTCATAATAACTACCGGATCACAATACTTGGTATTCATTTTATTGCACTCACATCATTTTGGTTGTTCTAATTTGTGCAATTATTCCAGTTCAATTCGTTTTGCAAGATACTTTTAGATATCTGTATTATTTTCAGTTTTACTTTGTGTAAATAAGTTGTAACTTATGTAGACTGTTGTTACTTTTGGCTCATTGTTTTAAATTTTTCTTATCAATTTTCGTTTTACAAAAAAATAGTACACAAATTTTCTTTGCTAACATTTAAATTTTTTCCTTTCTACCCTTTTGTCAAAAATACACAATTCCTTAGTAACCGTTTCTAGGTGTCTTTTTCACTGGTTTCACATAACGCACGATCACTCATTTTACTAATTTTCTTATTTTCTCATTAATAATCAAGCTATGTACAATTTTTTCTCTTTCCAGAAATTAATTGAATTAATTCTAATTATTCCAATTTTACTATTTTTCTTTGAATTAAATTGAGAATCTATTTTGATTACTCATCTTTGCAGTTTCTTTCCAAGTTGCTTTCATTGTTGACTCTGAGTTTGCCTTGTCTGGATACCAAATTTCCTATACTGTGTGTTACTTTTATTTGGATATTTAATTCTGATTTTTCTTTGCATTGTAATTTTTCTCACTTTATGATTTCTTTTTCACTTCTTTTTGATTACTTATAACTCCGATCATGTCATTTATTCATAGAACAGAATTCTTTTTAGAAAATTGAGCTGTTGTTGGGAGGATTTACAGCTTAGACTGGACCCGTACTGTGCTATTATGGTACAAAATTTGGAAATTTTGACTGCTTTCTGATGAAACTTTGGTATGTTGGTGAGATTGTAAGATTCTTCAGATTGGTATTATTTGCTTGGGTTTTCTGATGATTATTTTGATTATGAAATATTTAATATAACTTCTTTTCTGAACAACAATGTTTCCATAACAATTTATACTTATTTTCAAATTTATGTTTTTGGTATAGTTTGTTGATGAGAATATTTTTGGACAACGAAGTATACCTATATAAACTAAACTAAACTCAACCTCTTATCAACCCCATCGACATATTCGTTATCGTTACACTGCAGTGAATAATAGTTATTCTCCGAATGAGCTTCTACTGAACAGACGCAACGTCCTGAATTCCAGGAACCACAAACTAATCCCAGTGTAATCTAGACAAGCACTCCAATTCTGAATGAAACATTCCATTCACTTTTCATCATTAGTTTGGAGGTATGTGATGTGTAAAACCTAATTGGACACAGTTCGCTTGTTGTGGTCTAGCATAAATTATGTAGTCGCTAATTGTATAGTGATCTGTGATCCTCTAGCACTTCGTCTCGTTTTGAGGAGAGTGGAATTGAGTTATGTACTCCTGTGAAGCCAATCGGATGTACGTTTTGGGGAAACTTCAGTTATCTTGAATCTCAAGGCTTTCATTCTTGGTTGAACATCCTATTTCTCGTTTGATACCTCACTTCATTGCTGTCATATGAAAGTTCGGGTAGCATCTCACACAAATATTGTTATGGAAGAGTTGGCCTTACTATTTATGACTTTTTTCTACAAACTTGAAAAAATTACAAGGTTCGCACATTGATAACAATATGTGAAGTGCCTCTTTTTCATTTTCCTACGTTACTACGACACCGTGCGTGAAATAGTGTGCGAAATACATTTTACGCGCACTACATGAGATTTTCAAATTTTATCCATTATGGCAAAAATCCAGGAAATCATTCATTTCCAAATGTTTAATAATGAACAAATGCCATTTCATTTCCATAGTTACAGTAATTACTTGATTTGGAAAATAGATATTTGTTTAACTAGGCAGCAAAGTAGTAGATTGACTGCCGAGGCTGAATTCATAGCCGAGCGTAGCGAGGCTATGAATTCAGCTAATGCGTCAATCTACTTTGCTACCGAGTTGAACATATAATTTTTTCTCCGATTGTTCATAATGATAAAGGAGGATATTGTATTTGCAAATTATTACAATTCCCACAATCTCTTTATTTTTCCTGTAGTGTTCAATTAAAATAAAATTTGATAGAAATCGCAGTTGTTGGAATGGTTGGTTGCTATGGAAATGTTCATAATTATTATAGTTTGACAATTCATGAAATTTCTGACAGTTGTGCGAAAAAATATCGGTATATTTAAATTATTATATAATGGACAGTGATAGCGACCTGGAAGTACTTACTCCTCCAGAAATAAGGGAGGTGGCAAAAAATATAGAGTCGAATCCCAGGTAGCACATGATATCGGCTGAATCTTGTTTCCATATTGGGCCAATATAGATATATTGTAAATGAAAGATCAATATTGGTACAATATGGGTAAATATTCAAAAAACAATATTATATTAATAATATTGGTGTAATATTGGTTGAACTAGTTTTGAATGTAGATTATCACACGAAATATTTGGTCAATATTGGTTGAATAATTTCTACCAATATCGATAATACAATATTGGTTATATGTTGTTTTCCTCATCTAGAATAAATATTGCAATTCAAATATTCCAGTCATGTCGATTATAGGGGAAAAAAACTATATTGTATTTCCAAGTTTGTTAGAATATTGGTTGAATATCATTTCCACTTTATTTGACAAATTTTAATAACTCATATTGAGTCAATATTGGTTGAATGATATTTACCAATATCAATAAAACAATATTGTCTTCACATCGTTTTTAACATCTAGAATAAATATCGCAATCCCAATATTCCCCTAATATCGATTCTAGGAATAAAAACTATATTGTATCTCCAAATGTGATTACACATTGGTTGAATATCATTTCGCCAATATTCAACAAATCTTATTTATTAATATTGGGTCAATATTGGTTCAATAATATTTATCGATATCGTTAAAACAATATTGTCTTTATATTGTTTCCTACATCTAGATTGAGATGAAATTTGAATATTGGCCGAATATTCAATGAAACATATTGAAATTATATCATGATCAAACCTGGATAAATATCCGCTAGGTGGCTCTACATATAGAACGTCTTCTAAAACCTACGAAAGTATATTAAATACCTACTTTCCATAACTTGTTTTCAAGACAGCTCACTCAGTGGTTATGGCGATCAAAAGGCAGACTCTGGTGTCACCTTCATCAACTGAAAGGCATTTAATAATTTACCAAGGTATATTGACATCCACCAATATATCCAAAAAATATTGTACCAATATCGATAAATATTTTGAGGCCATTATTGGTTCAAGTATATTTCACCTAAACCATTTCAAAAATATTCAAACAATATTCGACCAATATCGCAAAATGTTCACATTTAACTTCTCGACAATATAACTTTTGATTATTGTGCCAATATTGTCAGAATATTGTATCAGCGATATTGTATCAATATCGCCGAAGATTTTGAGGCCAATATTGGTTCAAGAATATTTCGCCAATATTATTCAATTAATATTGGACCAATATCGCCGAATGTTCACATTTTTTTTCTCGCCAATATTGCATTTCAAATATTTCGCCAATATGTTCACAATATTGTACCAATATTTTGTTGTATTCCCATTGAGTATAATCACTTTGCTGCCTAGGCAGCGAAGTACCCACTTTGCTGCCTAGGCAGGAAAAGTAATACTTTGCTGACTGATATGTGTCAGCAAAATTAATATTTGCTGCCAATCGGAGAAAAACATTTTAGGCGAGTTCAACACTATTTTTTATATCAAGCTAAGCATAAAACTTGTAGGAAAAAAATTGTTTGCAACTCGTTTGCGAAATACTTTGGTGATCTCGACAATTATTTTAAGTTGGTTGCGCTTTGTTAAAAAATCAGTTCTGTATCATCAAGGTAACATTTCGCGTACTAGATACAACAATAACTGTATTTTGAAATGAAGTGAATTATTTCATACTGATATAAAATTCTCTTGGAACTCCAGAAATACTATAGACAATCCAGACGAGAAACAACATGGAAAATTATCGAAGAACATTTGTTTAGTGCACTGAAATGGATTATGGATTAATATCGTCATATGTTCCGATTCTGTATTGTTTTCGTGCAACAGAAGCTGATGATACTCCAGATTTTAAAAACTGGGTGAAAAAATTGTCAAACCGAAAATAAAGATACAGATAGTGAGCTAACCAAAGAAAATATTGAACAGATGATCGTAGATCAGAATAATATAATTGAAGAAACGGAACACCTTTCTGTTATTTTTTTAAAATTTGTGTAATTGATTACTTGTTTATTTTGTAGAAATGCATGATCACTTCAATGAAATGAATGAAAAACATTTATGTCTAATTTCCACTAGTTGTTTTGGTTTTACGACCGGTTTCGGATTTTCCTCCATTATCAAGTATAATAACCAATACATTTGGAATATAAAAACGTTGTTATATAGGGAGTTTGTAGGTAAGCTGGATGGAGAGGTGATAAAATGAACAGGGGTGCCAACTATATAAATTTAACACTGGAGATTATAGAAATTACCAGGTTGTCAAACTTATAAATTCAAGTGTGGAGATTAACATAAGTTGAGTTTCTCGTTGAGGGTTCTATATATTTCGGATTTTTAATCACATTAATTTTCTTTCCTTTATTACATGTGTGCAGAATTTTGAGATAATCTTTACTTATCGTGCATTTTGATTCTTGCAGATGTTCATACATTCGAGATTGTTTTGTCCAAACAGACGTGTTCACGGAGCCTTACGTTGAAATTTCTGCAGAGCATTCCTCTCATTCTATTCTACATATACCAGATTTATTCATTTTATCTCGTTTGGATTTTGCATTGAACAGAATTCTGCCTCAAGAAGAGAAATGAGCCATTTGAATAATTTTTTTAAGACTAAAAACATTAATAGAGTTTTCACAAGCTGCAGAACCATTGAAAATAATTTTAAAATTTTGTGTTCCCGACTGTTATTTGGGGAATCTCGCAGTTTTGACCATACCATTTTGGTAAAAAGTTCAAAATTGTGGCAGACTGTATGTAAAATGGAAAACAATCTTCGACTGAAAATAGCATAGTTCAAGGATAATTTTAAAAGTTTCGTGAACATAACGGGATAGTAGAAATGTAGGTGCAATTATGAAAATATGTTTGAATCATTCAAAAGTTTATACAATTTCTGTCAGAATAAAAATGAATAGAATGTTCTCATACCGAACCTTACAAAATTCAAGGACTGTTATCATTAGAAGTTAGAACTCACACGGAGTATATTGAGATATATTTCCAGAAATATGGATAATAGTTACGGTATTTCTCGACAAAATCTAGCGTAATTCGACCCAAGATCAGGTTCACACCATTTTGAAAGAATATCACAATTCCAGTTTCGAGAAAAGTACACAACACAACAACACAAACGCAGGGGTGCAAAAATTACTGGTACCATAGAAAAACTTATTGAAAGTTATTATGCTGTCTATATATTTTTTACAATTTGCTTTGAATTCTTTCACAATTATTTTATATTCTTGTGAGTTGTAATAATTATCAATGATTTTTTTATATTTCAGGCTGAATGATTATTATAGAAATACCAACTTCAAACCAAATCGTGAGACTGAACTTTATCATGATATACATGAAAAACAAAAATAT
Source organism: Chrysolina oricalcia (assembly GCA_944452925.2). Taxonomy (NCBI): domain Eukaryota; kingdom Metazoa; phylum Arthropoda; class Insecta; order Coleoptera; family Chrysomelidae; genus Chrysolina; species Chrysolina oricalcia. The sequence goes on from OX101812.2 coordinate 66,229,217, forward strand.
TCTTACGTTTTTCTAATACTGAATCCTTCGGTACCTCATAATCATCCTTTATCCAAAACATTTTTTATGAGCTCTGTCCAAAAGATTTTTCCTTAATGACAATAAGGTATATTTATTATTATTATTATCCGTCGTGAAGTGGATTTCTTCATTGAGGTAAACTTCAATCTGCGAATGGCTACAAGCCACTTTTTTAATCGAAATATATATTTTAAAGGAAACTCATGCCCTCCTATTTTATTGGCACACATAGGCACTGCACAACACTATGGCATTTTAGGAAAGAATATTCTTCTGTTAATGATTTAAAAGATAATTTGAAAAATAATCATAAACTACAAAACGCCCATGTAATCCTATGGATCTTACTACAGAAAATCCTCAATCCATGGTTACACATATTTATTATGTTGGTAAGTCTAACGAGAGGTTCTAAAAACATATACTTTCCTCTAACAATCAAGTTAGCCTTTTAGACCGTCAGATAGTGACAGATTTAGGTGCCCCATTTTCGCATACAAGCATCGAATAGGGTTGAAAAGTACGTCGATGTTGAGTGAAATGGACGGAAATTTACGAGTGGCTCCTGGGGAGAACATATGGAAAATACGATTTTCCAGAACAGAAATAAAAGGAGTATGTTGCCCATATTTTCAAGTGAGCCTCAATAATTAATAGAACCTGGCTTCGGAATATCAAAGGCAGGTGGGTAAAGGGTCAAAATGAGTGCATAATCATGTAAGGAAAAAATCTAGATTTCAACAGATTTTCCCACACAAGCCCATCGGAACTATGGAAACCTATATCGTCACTAGACCGAAAAACATAATGACTTGAGTGGCGCGAATGGATTAGTAGATTTTGTCGTCGGAAAATTTAATGGAAATTCTTTTTGATTTTTCCACTCCCCAGGAGTCACTCGTAAATTTCCCCCCATTTCACCCAACATCTAAGTACTTTTCAACCCTATTCGAGGCTTGTATGCGAAAATGGGGCACCTAAATCTGTCACTATTGTAACGAAGCATATTTTTTTTACACCCTGTATGGGATGATTATTATCCGCATTATAGACCAGGCCTTCAGCTGATGATGTTTCGTTGGGCCACCCTGTTATTTTCCTAGATTTATTCGCGTTAATATTACCGTTTCTTAATAACGACATAGTATTATTATTATTTTTATCATAATATTGAAAATTGGATTACTGTAGGGCTTCACTCTCATAATCATTGACTTAGATGTTCATAGTAGATTAAGTTAGAAAACGATGTCAAGGGGTGACCAGTTCTGAAATAGTTATTCACATTATCTCTGACCATCCTTTCGGTTTGTTTACAATTTCAAATTTTCAAATTCAGTCCCTTTCTGTACAACTCTGGTTTCATTACTTCCATACTTTATTAAGAACTGCCGCCCTTTTGTTTTCCCGAGCCCACTGAGTTTTTGTGGTGTGCTAAAAATTTTAACTTTTCAATAGGTTTCCAACTCCGGTTTTTTTGGAGTCATGTTTTTGGACCCTTAAAAAGTCAGAGCAGACTTTTTGTATTTTTTTATATTAGTTGGCTTCTCGAACCATCGCATTCCAGTAGTTTTTCTGCCGTTTTGCCCCAAGGCCATCATTTTTCTATAAATAAGAAAACACCGCTGCAGGAACTCTCTTTTGACTATTGTGCTTTCCTAGTGAAAGATCGTGACAACGTTAAACCGTTAGATTTCCAAACCGCCCTGCAGTTTTGAGTTAAGACCGAAAAGCGTAAGCATTCCGATCAATAATTTATTTATTCTTTTTATCCTCGCCGTTTGCTAGTTGCCGAGTGTTACAATCAGGTATGATAAACTGTTGAAAATTAAATTATAATTGGGTATCTGTGAGCTAATAAACAAATCCGTACAATTCATCAGAACAGATTTCTCAGACTGTCGATTAAAGCAAACCCGCCGTCTCTTCCCTAAGGTGTTGTTAAAGTTGCTGCTGGCTGGAAGAGGCGAAAAAGGGGTATTTCTTCTGTGTCCCCAAGGTGTTGTTAAAGTTGCTGCTGGCAGGACACGGTCGCGAAAATTTGACATAACGGTGGGGTAATCTTTCTGTTCGGAATTTATCTCTGGCTAGTGCTAACCTATTGATCACGAAATTCGCTGTGCGTTGCTAGTATCCCAAAAGCGACGAAAAACTATCACTGGCGGGATCAAGCCTCGCTTGAAATAGTACAGCATCGTATAGTGTTCATAAGGTGTTGTTAAAGTTGCTGCTGGCTGAACACTCGCGGAAAAATTTTGTAAAAGAAAATCTTTGATTAATCGCCGTGGCTAACTGGCCGTGAGCCGTGAAAGAGCCATTTGTAAAGGCAAATATACCGATTATTTGCTAAATAAAATTTACGCAAGCACAGCCGTTTAGAACAGAGATATTACGAATATATAGATATACCGGGTGTTCCAAAAAGAAATTGATTTATTTGATTCGTATTTTAAATTCATTTGATTGGCACACGCAACCAACACCCGTTACCCCTCTATATAATTTAACGTACTGGTAACCCCGCTGAACGAGCAGAACTTGTGACCTCGCCCATTAGTATACTTCAGTGTAAGATAGACGTTACTATTTATTCTTTTGTTATTCAGGCAAGTCCTGCATTGGTTTTCCCTGTGAAATAAGTTAATTGCAATAAATTAACAAACTGTACTCTCAGTTCCATCATTGATTTCTCGAAAATACTACTAAAAACTAGTAATAGCAGCCGGTATCTCACTAACCTCAAGGGGTTGCAATTAAAGCCTGCAACTCCTTGAACACGTTCGTGTCTGTACTACTTTACCTGACCCCTGGGATACCGTATCTCCATCTGAAGCTGCCCTGGGCCTCCCACCGAACTGAGCTTGAGGGAGAGTGGAGTATACCATTTAAAATAACTGGCGTCCGAGCCGCCTATTGAGTTTGTTGTCTAACCTCGGTAGAGAGAACAACATAGACTCAGTAACCGACGCGCCATAGTAACGACCGCCTTTATTCCAGTGAGAGGAATAAAGAGCGTTACACTATGTGACGGTCTATTACAAACACTTCGACAAGAAGTCAAAATTATGGGACTGATACATGCATGTGTATACTAAATATAGTAACACTTGAGTATAATTGCTTGAGAGAAAGTCGTACTTTGCCACTCATATAGACCACAAAATATATCTTACGAAGAACTGAATCCTGAATTGTTCGCATCTTGCATCATAAAATGCCTGACAATCTATCAATTAGTCGCATTCTCGCTCCATATAACGAGGGCATTGACAATTCCATGTTAAAGTCGCATGTCACTCCATTAATCAAATTACCAGTTGACATAATGTGAATGCATCAGCCAACAACGATTCAAATGCTAATGTCATTTAGCCAAACCCATTCATACATAAGCAGATTAACGCATATTCTCAGCCGAGATCGGTTTGACAGGAAATCAAAACTTCAATCAATGCAAAAATAACACATAACTGTAAGCCGATTAAATTAGTTGATTGGGCGCCTCATCCAGAAACGGAAATAAACTTCGATTGAGATTATGTACAGTAGGGTATTTTGTCTTCGATGTTCCCCTTTAATGGATCTCTCGAGGGGTTGATTGATGGTTGCTTTCACCTGACACTCCATGTGTCAACCATCAGGGAATCATTCTGTCACCGAGACATTCTCTGCTCAATTTTGAATTTTTGGAAGCGACTTTTTGGGTAGGACGAGTTTTGAGAATTGAAGTTTTTTCAATAGAGTATTCGTGGGTTATAACCAAAACCATGTTTTGACTTAAACACAGAAAATATGTAAACAATAATGTGATAATAATACATACCTACTTACTGATTCACGGGTACTGACTTCGTGTCACATAGAGAAATTTTCCTGTCATACTTCCTCCTCAAACACACTATATCTGAAAATTAATTCTACATTGAACATTATTGTATAATACACCAATGAATGAAGAAGTATTGGGCCGATTTAGACCAAATAACATTTTTTGATTACTCTCAACGCCCTGTAATTTTTTTGATACTCGATGTTCATTGGAACACTCTATCTCGTAATCAGATTAGGATTTTACCTTCAAATTTTGTTCACTAAATTCTGCTACATTCGATAAAACAAGTTAATTCTCATTGACTGAAAGCGTCTTTCTATTCCGACGGTCTAGCAAATTTCACCTCAAGATTGAAAGATGCACTCAATTGTTTCCATACACCAGCGTCAGTTGATATGAGAGTTATTGAAAAAAAGTTTTGATAAAAGTTGATGGGTATTTCACTTTGCACCTTTTAGTAAATTAGAATATTTTTCGATTTGTCATTGGTGAAGGAGCCGTCGGCAATTTTTTTAAATGTTTAGTATCATTAGAAAGCTTGTTTTTATTCTCATTTCAGTGATACTGATACTATTTTAACTCGCTCGATAGTGAAGTGTGTTTCGTATTTTTGTGTCTACCTCTGTAATTCACTCACTTATTTCTTGATTTGTTCAAAAATTTATTCAGCGATATGGCAATTTGAGTCAGACAGGAACTTTTTTTATATAATACAATAACAGTTGTTTCGTTGAGAAATACACTTATTCCTCTTCAGCCTGTATAGGCTCTATAATATAGGTAGTTTTTTATTCAGTATATTTCGAGGGTTTTTTTGTATTCGAGTATTTATGGCTTTAAGATATTACCCCTCAGTTGCCTATTTCTTCCTCAATTATAATCTATGTTATTTGTTCAAGAATTTTGGGTGGGCCACTCTCAAATTTTCGAATACAAACGAGCTATATGCAAAAACTACTCAGAGTTATTTTCGGGGTGGCAATTAAGGTATCACTCGACTCACGTTCCCCTTTGAAATTCTTGAAAGGGTGGATAGGGGTGGGGTAAACCATGACCATGACAGATGAAAAATTCATCTTCAACAATGTCCCCCTATAATTAAAATTCATGTGTCTCAACAGTTTTCCTTTCGATAATATTTTGTTCAAGAGTTTTCGAGGGTGGCCATCGCTCTGAAGCTCATGAAAAAATATTTTATTTGTTGAAAGTTCTTCGTTTTTGATAAAATAAATATAATTTTTTGCTTTTTGGTTTATTAGTTTATAAATAAAAGCGCTCTTAAAATATTTTTTACGTTTATTTTATTCAAATTTTCTTTCTAAACTTTGTCTACGAAAAATTTTCTTACAACATATCGTATTTTGATTGATAGATATAGGAGACGCTTTGTTTATAGATCACATCTCATGATATTACATGGAATTCCTACTCACGTGGTCAGTCTCAATGTGTTTCTCTAAAAGGATCCAAATCAGATCTGAATTCAATTATACACGGTGTGCCTCAGGGCTCTGTATTGGGACCTATTTTATCAATTATATACATTAATGGTCTTCATCGTCATATTCCTCCATAAATAGTGTGCTTTTTGTCGACAACATAACTTAACCGGATAGCCATAGTGTCATGAAAAGCTTAGCTGTCTCTTGGAGAGAAACTCTGGAGTCGGCAGGGGACTGATGCACCTTTAATAAACTTGCTGAATTCAGAAAAGAATCTAAATCTGCATTTCTTCGAACGTAAACATAACAGAAGGTGAAAGCCTAAAATTGCTTGGCATGTTTATCTATGATAAACTTAACTGGTTATGTCAAATAAACAAGTTGGCAAGTAAACTATCGTGCATCATACTTCTGATTCGTCCATTGAAAAATTTGTTAGATATGAGCACCCTAAGATCTAGTTATTTTGGTCTCTTCCATAGTCGAATCACATAATGAAATTATTTTATGTGGTAATACATGCCATCTTTTCCAAAAAGGGTGATCCGTGTCATGTCTGGTGCAGAGAAGTCGCCCCTTCTTTCGAAACCTCCAAATAATACCAACTGCCTTTATTCACCACACTCTACATGAAATCCATTATAACATATCTAACTATACCGTTGAATTTGATAATCATAAATATCCAAAAAGATCAGGAAATTTACTAAGAACATCAAGATACAGGCTTACAGTTTCCTAAAAAAATTCTCTGAAAATAAAGAACCCCGCACCATTCTTATGGAAAATGGGTCCCGGTGAAATTCGATGAATTTTTGATATGATGTAGTTCAAGTGAAGCTGATCAAAAGTGTCCATGGGCCCAACTCAATCCTATGGCTAGTTTTCGAGATACAGGGCGTCAAAGTTGGTAAGTGGCCATATCTTTAAAGAAGTATTGCTTTCAGGAAAACATCTGAAATAAAAATGTATTTCGCGACAGATATTGCTTACCCATACAGCAATACTTCTAGACTGGTTTTTGATGAAAAATATTTTTGGATACAAGGTGAGTCCAGCATTATTCAAAATGAAATTCTCAATCAACCCTACGAAGTGAAGATGTGGCCAAACCAAGTATCACACTGATATGCTCATCATTTGAATATGTCAAAATTGATAAATTCAACATTTTGTACAGGGTGAGTCAAGATGTGACAGTTTTTATTGTGACATTTTGTATATTTTCATTTTATATTTTGAGCTTTAGGGATACTTGACCACCAACCATTCAACATATTTCTCGAACAAAATTGATATACAGTATGAGACAAACACTAGGTGATGACAAAAATTGCGAAAAGGAGATTTTTTTATAACTCATCCTGTAATTGATTTGCTGAATTTTTGATATGATGAAGTTCAAGTCAAGCTGATCGATAGTGTTCATATGTACAACTTTGAAAAATAAACAGTTTTTTCTCTACAAGGTGTTGAAGGGTACCGTTTCAAACACTTTGATCTATATTTGTCGATTCGTTTCATTCATATTAAAATATTTTTACATTTCCAGCTTCTCACAAAAGGAAAATTCCTAATACGTCCAGGGAACATCGTGTGAAGCAAAAAAAATCTTATTGATTTTTAATTTTTGAACATTTCAATTCTCAGGGAACAAATATCTCGGTAAAGAATTCGAATGCTGGGTTGTTCAGTTTAGAAACAAACAGAATATAAGAGAGAGCGAGAGGAAAAGAGAAGAGAAAGAGAGAGAGAGAGAGTGGGTGAGAGGGTGGGGTGGTACTGTGGGTCTTCAGACTTCCAACCAAGTGGTGGGAAAAGTGTATTTTTCATGTTATCGCAACGAAATTATCGATAGACTACCACATGCCTCCTTGGAAATCAAGTGTATTGTTGATGAACACTATTGATCAGCTTGACTTGAACTTCATCATATAAAAAATTCAGAAAGTCAATTACAGTATGAGTTCTAAAAAAAATCTCCTTTTCGCACTTTTTGTCATCACCTAGTGTTTGTCTCATACTGTATATCAATTTTGTTCAAGAAGAATGTTGAATGGTTGGTGGTCAAGTAGCCCTAAAGCTCAAAATATAAAATAAAAATATACAAAATGTCACCATAAAAACTGTCACATCTTGACTCGCCCTGTACAAAATGTTGAATTTATCAATTTTGGCATGTTCAAATGATGAGCATATCAGTCTGATACTTGGTTTGGTCACATCTTCACTTCGTAGGGTTGATTGAGAATTTCATTTTGAATAATGCTGGACTAACCCTGTATCCAAAAATATTTTTTATTAAAAACCAGTCTAGAAGTATTGCTGTATGGGTAGGCAATATCTGTCGTGAAATACATTTTTATTTTAGATATTTTCCTGACAGCAATACTACTATAAAGAAATGGCCACTTACCAACTTTGACGCCCTGTATCTCGAAAACTAGCCATAGGGTTGAGTTGGGCCCATGGACACTTTTGATCAGCTTGACTTGAACTACATCATATCAAAAATTCATCGAATTTCCCCGGGACCCATTTTCCATAAGAATGGTGCGGGGTTCTTTCTGTTACAAATTACGTATCAAATCTAGGCAACTCAACTCTCATAGATTTAAACAAAAAATTAAATCACTTTTGCTAAATAATTGCTTCTACTCGTTGGACGCGTTTCAGAATTATCACATTACTCATATGGACTTTTCCATTTCATTTCATTTTGAGTTTTAAGTTAACTGTAAAGTTTTGATGATATGTATGTACGTACTAGGATATATTGAAAAATTCTTAACCTACTATAGAACCAAACAAATTTTCAATGTCAAAATATTTTATTACTCAACATATTCTCATCTTGATTGGATACATTTATTACAACGAACCTGCAACGTCTCTAGAACTTTCAAAAAAAATGTTTCTTCTTGCTTTGCAAACCAGACCTCCACAGCTTTTATTACCTCCTCGTTGGAAGAAAATGTTCGACCTTTTAAACTTTTTTTCAGTTGAGGAAACAGATGATAGTCGGACGGAGCCAAATATGGTGAATAAGAGGGGTGTTCTAGTAATTCAAACCCTAGAACACGAATTTTTTGCATGGCAACATGAGATTTGTGTGCAGGGGTGTTGTCCTGCAAAAACAAAACACCTTTGGATAGCTTTCCACGTCTTTTCTTTTTAATTTCTTCCCGTAGAGTGGTCAGTAATGTCGAATAGTAATCTCCAGTTACTGTTCTACCTTTATCCAAAAAATCAATCATGATTACTCCATGGCAATCCCAAAAAACTGAAACAAGAACTTTTCCAGCAGATTTTTGGACACGAAACTTCTTAGGTCTTGGAGAACCGGAGTGTCGCCATTCCATCGATTGTTGCTTTGTTTCTGGATCGTAGAAATGTACACAAGTCTCATCCATAGTAACATCGTTTTCAAATAGAACAGATCGAACGCGATGCTACTACCTTTGCACGCTTTTGGTCAACATTCAAATATTTGGGGATCCATTTTGCAGCAATTTTTCTCATGTTGTCAAATTGACGTGAACTATAATATGATGAACGCGTTCGTATGAAATATTCAGTGCTTCAGATATCCGTTTTAGCCCAATTCGACGGTCTGTTAAAATCATGTCATGAACTGCATCGATATTTTCGGGGACTGACACAGAAACTGGCCTTCCCGATCGGTGATCATCTTCAATGGAAAATTTACCTCTTTTGAAGCTTGCAGCCCAATTTTTCACGGTCGCATACGAAGGACATTGATCACCAAGGGTATTAGCATATCTTCGTAAATCTGCTTACTTCTTAACCCTTTTAAATACAGGTACTTGATGATGGCTCGTTACTCCATCTTTTCGATTTTCACAATTTCAGTGGACATATTTTTTCTTTTAATTTATTGCGTAACTCCGGTTCACTTTTTGACGTCAAACTTCACACTGACACTTCTAATAAGTTATTGTTCGTTGCTATGGTAACGCAATATTTTGTTTATGCAGGGAACAGGTCTAGGCTAACTAGATATCAATACACCCTCGTGTGTATTTGTGTTGTTTGTAGTATGAATCTGTATGGGTGTGAAAATGGGTGTGTACGTATACTTCTTGTGTATTGCTGTATGTGTTAAGTTTAATTTTATTCCTTAGTAACTTGCTTCAAATGTATCTGAAAAATATGTGAACATAGTCAATAAACCACTCATACAGGTCATTATTGAAAACTAAATCAGTTACTGAAAAACATTAAGAAGCCATGAGAGCGATTATATTTGGAGCGTTTTTTGCCTCTTGAAAGAAATATTAGAATAATTTCTGGCAAGCAAGTTGACCTAACTATATGGATCAAAATAATGAGTTTCCGGGTCTCGAAACCCTGTACCGCCCCTGTAAATATCTGTTTTGTCAGCACATCTTGAAGAGCGGCCCTAATCCTCGGCGGCTCAAGATTCTGGCTGGGATGATGTAGACGGCGCACAAAAGAGGTTGTTGTTAAATTATCAGCCTTTATATAAATCTCCTCCGATGTAATATGGCTCCGAAGTCTGCAATATGATAACTCCTTCTAACCCATTGCGCTCCACATTGGAGATTTAACTTCCCATAGTAAATTCTGAATATTATCTAAAGATTTTCGATAAAGAAGTTTTATACCATTGAAAAACGGGAAAGGGCGTTCTATTGAAATGTTTCTGGAGGATGAAACAACTGTGAAAATGACTGTACTGATTATGACAACAGTATATATATTCACCAAAATATTTTCCATGTTAAACTCTCTTGATGTTTGTAATGGAAATGATATTGAACAGAAGAAAAATATATATTACATGTAAATAAAACTTGATAAACTTTTGAATTTCAACTGTGTTTGGATATCACTGAATTATTTTTGGAAATCTCAATATAACTCGGGGGCCAGGGAGTGAATAATCAGAACTTGTTTCTCTAGCATAACTATCGGACGCCTGCAGTAATTTCAACCAGATGTGAAACACACACGGAGACTTTTATACAGGAATGGACTAGTCTACAAAATGAATATTCGGAGAAAACGCAAATTGAACTTTTAATTATATGATAATTTCTGATGATAACAAACTTGAACTTTATCTGATGATATGTATGAGAAAGAACTGTATCGATAGAGATGATATTGCATGAAATTAGTTAATTCCATACATTTGTAGAGTTATTATGATGATTTTGAAAGAACTGGTATTCGCAGGAAATTATCATCTATGATACTGTTCAGTCAAAAGCATTATTTTCCCATTAGGTCCACGAACAAATTGGAGCATTATTAAAATCAACGGAATGATATTTCCTTCTATCATTTTATGCAATTAGAACTTTGGAACTTAACCATCAAAAAAATCATCAAATCATGGCAATAGAACATGTTAAACTGACAACTCTCCTTCATTCATGAATTCAAAATCCAGTCGACCATTGAAGCTATCAATATCTTCAACAGTATCTTGATCGGCAGGAATTCCTTTTTTGTGAAAGATATTGATTCTATCACATGATGTTTCTCTATTGATAACTTTGGTTTCCAAAACTTCAGTGTCTACAAAGTCTTCTTTGCATCAATGAAATCCTCAGAGGCATCTTTATTCTTGCTTTCTATCAATTCAGAAATTCAAAACCTCTTCGGTCAGTGATTGAATCACATGTCCGACTCTTTCTCAAAATTGTGATCACCCAATTTGGTGATATTTCATAAGTATACACAAATAAGTCCCAACATACCAGTATACCCTGAAGCTTGTAAATTCTTGAAGATTACTTTTTTATTACCGCTATTATGGCCTTGAAAATTCTTAACATAGCATCTCTTCTTATATGATATTCACTCATGTTACTTTTAATATAAAGACGTGTGTGCAAAATGTGTCCCTAATTCCGAAAATTTTCTTCTCTAATTTTTCTTAATTTCTATAGAAACCTTTTTCCACCATTTCTATTTGCACTGAAAGTGGATATTTCATTTTTTAGCTGGAATTACTCGTTCTTATATAATTTGGATATTCTTTGTACGTATTTTGGTTTTTAGACCGCTCTACATGCAAGAGTCCTCCATTTCACCTTTTTTCCACTTCTTTTCCTATCTTCATTTTGTCTCATCTGACTATTATTGAGTTGAATATTCTCATCCTGTTAGTTTTATTTGTATTAATTTCTTCTCGATTGTTGTAATGATTCTCTTCACTTCCATATTCAGCCCATCATTATCATTGAATATGTTATTGTCTTCCCAGTTATCCCCATTTTCTTTTTCATCATCCTCTACCTATATTGGATTTTTCACTACAATATATGACTTCTTTCTTATTTTTATCAGATAGCATGTATATCTGATATCTCCGTATTCTTTATGTTCTTCATAAATTCTTCGACACGTTTTTCTTTGCTCCTAAATTTCTCTTGTATTCTTCTTGTTGTCCAATGTTTTCTGAACTTTTCTACTTTTTTTTTTAAATCTGGAAATATAACATGTTCATTTCTAAATTTATGAGAGTCCATTTTTTTACTCAGATATGTACAGTATAAATCAGAACCATCAAACCAATCGATAATGATAATACTATCACTTCTAAAATCATCAATGAGAGCCTTAGTACCTGAATTATTATTCTTTGCTGGAATGCAGGAAGGTATCTTGAAGAACTCTTCTTTCGAAGAAGATGGCAGATCTCCTGTTACACAGGAAGATACATTGAAAATATTGTCATTTGATGATGACAGATCTGGAAAACCAAAGGTATTGTTATTTTTTAATGTGAATATTATTACCTATTACTACTACTACTACTTGTACTTACCAACATTATCGTTTACAGTAATCTGTTCACCATTTTCAAATTGTTGTTCTTTGAGAAGTTCCTGAATTATTTTCCTCGATCTATGGAATGTATACATGGTATTGTTCGAACTAGGACTGAAAATAATTTGATTAATTTGTCATTGAATGACAGCAAATAGACAGTCGTTACCAGCCACTACACTTTACACAGACACACTACACAGACACACCTATAATATTTTTGTGGCTTGGTTTGTTACTGCCAAAAGGCAATACAAACACAAATATTTTCACGGAAAGGAGCCTTGATGTTTGATAATTTTTCTGCATATTAATGTAAACCGACTTTTCAGTTTAAGTTTGAATTTTGGCTTTATAACATGTGCAATATGAATTTTTCGTCTTGGACCTTATCTGTTTAATTGAACTTCGAACTTTCAGAATTTACTAGTATAATTACACCATTTTCAGTATTTCGTTGGTATGTCCATTTCTGCATAGAGGCCTCCGCCGAGTCATATGAGCAAGTGGGCTTAGGCCCCCACTGAGAACGCCAGACCCCCACCCAGGGACCATCAAGAAGGGGGCGTAAGGGTGGAACTTCCTGTGAAATTCTCAAACTATAAGAGAGGCAACTTCAGAATATTATCGTGGCTTCTGGAAAGTTCTGAAAAGTAGTAGAAAATTTTGGAATGAACCAGAACAGAGAACTCGGAAGATTCTAGACTATACTGAAAATGCTATCACAGAATGCCAAATAAATACTTCCTACTGATTATGGTATCTCGACGTGAATGATAAAACCATAAAAATGAAAATGAACACTGAAATTGCAATTAAGGTGAGCTGAAACGGAACCCCCAAGGGTATTCACCTACTGCTGAGTCTGAGCGAAAGACTGGAATCAGTCTGGGCTGGATTGTTCCTGAAGATTATATAGATGACCAACGAAAAAAAAAAAGAGGAAATCAGATTTCAAACTTTATACGAGATGTAATCACAATGAAACACCTTCTATACTAGCTCTGGTCCCATGATTATCAATCAGACTGACAAAGTATTCCCTGGCATAAATTCAACTACTGTAATGTAAATATTAATAATAATGGGCCGTGGTGTTCGGCTGGTAGTGCGTTCGCCTCGCATGCGTGGGGTCGTGGGTTCGATCCATCGATTCACCTGTCTCGTGCATGGCATCACACGTTAAAAGGTAAGGGCTGCGTCTTCCCTAGCTCACACAAGTCTCATGAAGACTTCTGAGGGTTGCGCGTAGGGGTGCAATCGGTTGACGGAATTAACAATTTAATTGTGTAAATAAGCATAATTTCATTTTGTGTAATGATACATGAGTGTATGTAATCCTTGCTACAAAGTGTTGCACTATTTCCTACTTGACTAACAGAACCAACTAATTTAAAAAATTCTTTCAAAATACTGTTTCGCCTGAGATGATCATATCCAAACATTTTCCACGCTGTTCTCAATCTCGGGCTACCGCTCGGAAAACTCTTCAGTCAGAGTTAATCAATACAGAGACAACAATAGAACCAAGTATATATGTTATAATTTAACTTTCGTATATCTATTTTATATATCAGGTTCCCAAGTCTCCCGGAGACAAAAGAAGAGAGAAACAAAAAAAATTGCGAAACTTCGAAAATCTTATGACGAAAGAGCTATCTCAATTTGTTTTCAACCTCCTGACTGACTGAATTGGACTCGCTTTATAATTGAAGGAGTTCGGAACGCTAATTTGAATTTCTAATCCGCAGAAACTTTTATATATCAACTTCCTATACTTACAGGAGTAATTTACATAGACTCGGAAAAGTTGGCGAATTTATCCCGAATTTACTACTTACAATAGGATTATTTAAATATTTCTCTTTGAGATGTTATCATAGAACTTTTTTCTTGAGTGAATTGTTTCCCTACTTCACACCTTCGGAATTTCAAAGTGAAAAACTTTTTATCATCATCTTTAGATAACCCAGAAAATTTGAATAAAGTTGAAGGTGCATATTAGGAAGGAAGTTTATTATAAAGTCTGGATATCCACGAGTTTTTTCCAGTTTCTTTGTTTATTTCAACGGAAAAGAAAAACAAAATTTTGAAAAGATTCGTACATCTGGACTTTTTGTGACTAAGAATATGTCTTTATTTGCTCATCAAAAACTACTCAACCATTTGTGGAGTAACTTACCTTTTCTGAAAATTGAATGTGTTCCATTATGGTTCCAAATGGTATACTGGACGCGTGTGGTTTCATTCAATGAGAACAAATAGTATTTTTCCCCTTCACCACAAACGTACTTCTTGATGCGCATTTCGGTAAACAAGTTACCTTCATCAGTACTCAGTTGGAATACTTAACTAACAGTAAACATTCAAACCAAATATCAACCAATCATTATCAATTACATAAGTTTGACTGGTTTGGATAAGATAAGATATTAATTCACCTTTCAAATTGTTCACAAAAAATAATGAGTTAAGAAAGACACGTCATTTTTGTTGAGGTACGTCAAAATTTGTAGAGATAACTCTGACTAGAGAATATTTGAAAAATGCTAATATTTAAAAAAAATATAGAAATATAACAAAACTGAACACACTTATACATATACAAAAACGTTTTACATGTAATATTCATATCGCATATAGGGGATGGAGGAGAATATATTGTTTCAGATGGTATTTTAGTTTTTAAGCGGTGTAATAGTTCCATTCCACTGGTATTTGGTGATACTGCTTCATTGGCAAATATTCCGTTTGGTTTTTTGGAATTGACTTTTGGGTCTGTATTGATTTTTGTTTCATGTATCGTTGCCATGAAGTTCTGTTCCAGAAATATATTTATCTTTATTTTGATGTTTCCATATAATTGTCTCAATCATAAAAATACATGGGAGTGTTGAGATTTTCATATGTACTGAACTCTGCTTAGCAGGTGTTCTGTTACTCAAATTGGCCATAATTTCATAATTACATTTTGACTAACCAAAAGTTGTCGTCAGGCTGGTCTTGTCCTCCACAATGGCAATGTACCATGCCGTAATGAACTGTCTTCAAAACTTCACTAGATAGGACGTCTTTGAGATTTCTCAAAGAAAATTGAACATTTTTTGACTATCGTTCATTGTCGTTTGTTAGAAGATTTTTTGTTAATGTGATGCTCACTGTTTCATTTTCATTTAAGGACGTAACATTTACACTCTCATAGATTTCCATTTGTAATACTGTTTCCTCTGACTCACGTTCTAACTCGCTGAAGTTTTTTATTCTGTAGCAGAAGGGAAGAATCATCTGCATACATAAAAATGTCAGAAGTATCGTTAAGGTAAATCGTTTATGTAAATGACGAACAATAGAGGCCCTAACACTGAGCTCTGAGGAACTCTATGTTTCACCTCTACAGTTCTCGATATTTTGACATATTTTTACACCTACTGCTGTTTCTCTTTTGAGTACGACTCGATGATCCGCTGATCCGCGTATTCCATATTTGTGGGGTTTTTTCAACAGAATGTCATGAGAAACTCTGTCAAATTCTTATGATGTCAGCTTTAGAGGTTGATCTAAGTGAACGGAAGACATACTTATGATCAGCTAAGTATTTTCCTTTTTTTAGAAAGTTAGTCAATCTATCATTGATAATGACTTCTATTATTTTTGCAATTATACGAGTTCTTGTTATAAACCTGTAGTTGTTAAAATTACTGATGTCAATTTTCTTCAGAATAGGGGTTGCTCTCTCAAGTTTCAAATGAGATGGAAACCAAAGAGAGACTTATCAGATGTGTAAGAGGTTTAGCTAAAGTTGCAGGGACAAGTTGAATTATTTTTATACTGATATTGTATGCAAATAGACACTTCATTGTTATGCACAACGAAAATACTTCAGGGAAATTTCAAGCAAATTCAGGTGTGCCCCAGGGCTTCCACTGAGGACCTCTACTATTCATATTATTTATCAATGATCTTCCATCGGTATTGAAGTATTCACAATGCTTTGCGATGACTTTAAAAATATTGAAACAGTGGGGGACTGTGTAATAGTACAAAAAGGCAGTAATAACATTATAAAGAGTAGTCATGATAACAAATTGTTTTTTAAAATAAAAAAATGCGCTGTTTTAACATTAACTCGCTCAAAAAATAGAGTGATTTTTGATCATTTCATGAACGAAGAGACTCTGACAAGAAAAACTGAGATAAAAGACTCAGGTGTCACATATAATGAAGCTTTCTCTTTGAAAAGTCATATTACAAAAGTAGTGAGATCTGCCAGTCGTATGTTAGGATACTTGATAAGGCAATCACGATCGTTTAATGGAATGAATACAGTCAAACTTTCGTATTATACGTTAGTTAGACCTAAACTAGAGTTTGCATCATTTGGTTTGCAGAATTTGTTACAACTTTTGATAATTTGGAAAAAATTCAAAACAAATTTCTTCCTGATTTGTATTTTAAAAAATAATAGAGATGGCCCAACCATACCACTATACGTTCAACACACATAAGAATGGAATTTAAAATCTTAGCGCTGGATCAGAGAAGAATTTTATCAGCTATTATGTGATTGCATAAATTAATCAGTAACAGGGTAGATTCAATACAAATTCTAGAACTTCTTTCTCCCTTTTCATGTGCCCTCACGCCGTACTCGAAACTCGCTACTATTTAATATTTTCGACGCCACCTCCACACCTAGAACACATCTTACAGCTCTGTTGAAATTGGCGAATCAATTCAACCTATTCATTGATATCGAATAGACAATGCCCCATTCATCATTTTATAAAGAAATTGTGAATCACATCTTGTCCACATAATTTTCAACAAAACTGTAATAAATAAAATCGTTTTTGTTTAACATGGTAATGCAAATATGTGTTTTTCATCAAAGAATTCATGTAATTGAGATAATTAAGCTTGTATGGATTTAATAAATAAATAAATCCATACCACTTCTATAATTTTTAAGGTTCCCATAACTGTTGTAGTTTCCTATTTATCTGTGGGTTTCGAAAGGTTTTCTCGATTATTTTAAAATGTTTCTCTCCTCTCAGTTCAGTGGAATGTTCTCTTTCAAGAATATTAAAAAAAATTGATGGTTGTAGCCGTTACTTTGTGGTAGACAATCCTCATACAAAATGAGACATAAAACTTTCCATGTTTTTATTTCACTTCCATTTGTAACCAAAGTTACTGCAGTTTCGTCCGTTATGGACATTATAAAAAAAAACTCAGTTTATATTATTAGTTTGATATTGTCCATATTAGACGAAACTGAAGTAACATTGATTGCAAATAGAAGTAGTATGAAAACATAGAAGTTTCATTTCTCATTTTCCATAATATTTTCGAACATCTTTCACTTCTGAAACCTGGTTTCCCTCTGATATTATTTACTATTTTCCATACAGTTTTTGAGACATTTTCACTTTTTGTGAGAAAGTTATTATAAAACTCCCTCTTTGATTTCTTTGTATTATTTCTATACAATAACCTAAAAATTGGCATAGTTGCGAAAAGCGGGTTTTTGTTGATAACTAAAACACTACAGCTCCCAGGCCCGGATTAGCAGCTATTTACGCCCTAGGCCAAAGTTCTAAATTACTCCCCCTTCCAGGAGGTCTGGGGAGTGTGGAATTTTTTTGGCATATTTAACTGTAAACCTCGTTCTAGAGCTTCTTTGGGGTTATTTGAGCTATTAAAACATTTTTATTTTTAGTCCCTTTGAATAAATACATTTTTAACTGTTTTCCAAGAAAATAATTTGTACCAATCGCGCAATAACAGTGATTAAAATTCCAAAATGTATGGCAAATATTGACTGAAAAAACATGTTAAGAAATAAAACACACTCACACTGTTTAATAAATAGCACTGTTTATAGCGTGATTTACGTAGGCCGTGCATTAGAAGTATTTCAACTTGCAGTTGGACTAGAAACTTGAAATTCAGTATGCTGTCATAATTGATCATGTGCGTTCTATCTCAAATGTTTTTAACCCTACAACTTTACAGGGTATGCCAAAAGTCGGTACTCAATTAAATCAAGAAATGCCTTAAATGGTAATCCTCGAGAAGCTAGAGCTTTTTCTCACCGCTACAACTCTTTGCAATAACATTTGCCAGTAGCTAATTTCTCGAAATCTCTATCATTTTAGTTAGTTGGGAATTAACCTTGCCCAATTTCTCTCATCTCTCTTTTAAAGTGATGTTGTTGTTTTATGTGGAAGGGAGTTTTCATGTTCTTTGAGCCTTGATGTAACATTTTTCCAGTCACTAAAACCATTTTTCACAAAATATGATTCCGATTGTGTTTCCGAATAAAATAGACGGCAAGGACCACAAATAACTGCACATTGAGTTTCAGAGTACACAAGCCATGCTCTGTCTTGCTTTTTCCCATTTGCTAAATATCTATTAAAATTAGTACCTGAAAAACTTCAAAAACTGTTACCATAATCCTTCTTTGCCTTTGAAGAATTAACCCATATATGGATACGTAACCACCTAGTTCATCATTCACAACCCGGTGGATCGGGATTGACGGGATCAAAACTAAATGTTTCAGGTTCACGTTCTAAACTCTGTTGAATTGGAGTTGAATTTTCAGTTGTAATGCCAAATGGCAACAAGTTTGAGAAAAAATGTGGAGTATTATTTTCTACTTTATCGAACTCTCGTGTGGTATTCGATAGATTATTTTTTGATGCCCCAATCATAGACACATTCTCTATATAACATTTTTATTCATTACTGTTATCTAAATTAATTTTTCAATTTGCTTGCAAACTGATGACAGACGTCAAATCAGAAGTATCAGTTGTTTTTTTTTTTTTTTTTGTTTGATTGATGATCTATTTATTTTGTGGAAGTTCATGATGAAATAAGAAAAGGAAGAAAAAATATAACTTTTGTCCAGTTTCCACTAATACTTTACTACTTTATTACGACCGGTTTCGGCTTTTACACCATTTTCAAGTAACTTGAAACTTGAACTTGAAAATGGTGTAAAAGCCGAAACCGGTCGTAATAAAGTAGTAAAGTGTTAGTGGAAACTGGACAAAAGTTATATTTTTTCTTCCTTTTCTTAGTATCAGTTGTTGTCACAGAATAAAAACAAAATACCTCGAATATCCCCGAGGCAATAATCTAAGTAGAAAATTCCCACTATAATAATGTTGTGATTGGTTTGAAAGTACATCATAGCTTTAAATTGATGGTTTTTATTGGTTGCAAGATATGGCGAAAAATAATCAATGCTATTGGAGGGGCTCTCAGTGTCTTCCTATGGTTCAGATTCAATTTTTGTGTCTGGTTCCGACTCTGCTCCTGAAGTTAAAGACTGCATCATATGAACAGTGGTGCTAGGACTAGTACTAGGAGTACTGCAGTCTAAAAATAAGCAGTCATTTGTTTTGTTTTGGTTATTTTCGTCTTCTTTTGACAACCAATTTTGTATTGTCCCAAAGTATTCCTTGTTCTCATCTAATTTTGGAGAGACGGCGTCAGTCACGTGATCGGCTTCGTCGGATGAGTCACCCGGTGCTCGGATTCTCGCTATTAGGATTTTCCCGTATCCTGCGCTGCGCCCCCCACAAGCGTGCGCCCTAGGCCATGGCCTAGGTTGGCCTTATGGGTAATCCGGGCCTGACAGCTCCGATCGAAAAAAGTCAAATAAGGATATTGTAGGTATCAGAAATATCTATCAATTGAATCACCTATAATTATTCGATATCACTGATACTTTACTGAACTGTAAGGTATTTAAACTTGTTACCGTTATGTGAAGCTTATGACAAGCCAAAAAAGTCTTTCTTTGAAAAATTGATAAATATTGAGTATTTTTCAAAATATATGAAGTTTTCTCAAAAAAGATGCTCTCTCAATATGGCTACTCTTGCTCGGGGAATGCTACAGTAACGATTCATGGCTTATTTTTCTCTGTAAGAGTTGTTCTTTCATATTATCGAATAAGTATATTGATTTTTTAATTTTAAGGGTCAAAAAATAACTTAAAAAAATTGCACAATTTTTTTACATGTTATTTTTTAAAATACGTTGCTCACTTTTGTTTTTATTGAAATGACTTTCATGAAAATGAATTCCTAGCATGATTTCAAGCATTAAAAAAAAATTGAATTCCTATGATCACTAGAAGCAGAGATAATTTTTTTATTTCATAAGAATTTGGAAGACGCAATAATAATCGTACAGCAGTCACCTTCATGGATATTAAGGTTGAATGCCTATATTTCCATTAAAAAAAATACTAGGATATGTCTAGTTCATTTGCATTCTTAATTGATGAATAAAGTGAGGCGTGCAGGCGCGGATCGTGATAGCAGTAGCGAGTGGCGGAGTGGGGATAGCACTGAAAACTTATTTCGTGCGTTCAAAGTGGCTTGTGCTTGAAAATTTTTGACCATTTCGGCTTGTTGTTCACATACGTTTTCTTTTACAATGTGCACTAGTACTTGAAATTGAACCTATAACTTTCCTTTTCTTTTTCAATAACACTATCAGGACAAAAGTGTCTTTAATGTCAACAGTATTTGTATCCCCACTGCGCCACCCGCTAAAATTGCATCGCTCCGCACCTGCACGCCTCACTTTGTTCACCAATTAATGATGCTGCAAATGATATAGACATATCCTAGTATTATTTTATCGAAAATATAGGTATTCAACCTCAATAACCATGAAGGTGACTACTGTACGATGATTATTGCGCCTTCCAGATTTTTTTAAATAAAAAAATTATCTCGGCTCCTAGTGATCGTAGGAATTCAATTTTTCTTTAATGCATGAATTCATGCTAGAAATCTATTTTCATAAAAGTCATTTCTATAAAAATAAAATTAAGAAATTTATTAAGAAAAAAACATGTACAATTTTTTAAAGTAATTTTTTGATGTTTAAAATAAATAAAATCAATATACTCATTCGATAATATGAAAGTACAACTCTTACAGAAAAAAAGAGCCCTGAATCGTTACTGTAGCATCGTTCCCCGAGCAAGAGTAGCCATATTGAGAGAGCATCTTTTTTGAGAAAACTTCATATATTTTGAAAAATAATCAATATCCATCAATTTAAAAAAAATAAACTTTTTTGGCTTGCCATAGGCTACACAAAACTGTAAGTAACAATTTTCAATACCTTACAATAAACGAGTTATAGAAAACCCGATATTTTACGATATAACTCGATAAGTATCAATGATATCAAAAAAGTATGGCTTATTTAATTAATAGATCTTTTTAATACCTATAATTTCGTAATTTGACTTTTTTCGATCGGAGCTGTAGTTTTTTCGTTATCAACAAAAAACCACTTTTCTCAACTTTGCCAATTTTTTAGGTTATGTTCGGTAATCAGGATCGAGTCGCATGAAATAGAAACTCATCCTGAATTTTAATTTCCTATACGCTCATATTTTTATTTTTATGATATTAATTTCTGCACATTTAACATTGGGCCGCTTCCTCGTTTCTTGGACTATAATGGCATTAATTTTACTCGATTATATTCATCCACAGAAAGGAAAATTAGCAATTATTTTAATTATGGTTATTTCAACTATTACAGCTATTGAAATCTCAACTAAACTTCTCCCTTGCGAATATTCTCAGTTCAGTTTGTTGGTTCTAAGTGGTTTGGTACGAATTCATTCAAGAGTTTGTCACAAAACCTGTGACACATTTTCGGAGAAGAAATTCTCTTAGAATCTCCACGAAACTTATTTATAGGATTTTCTGCCACTTCCTGGTTCAACTTATGCTCCAGAGAATTTCTCTTCGGAAATTAATCCAGCAAACAAAGTACATCAAAGTTATTAATGAATAGAATTAGACGAAACTTCATGGAACTTCGGGCCTCTTTCTTATAATCGGATGTGGAGTTCCTATCTGTTTGACGCACGTGCAAGCTCGCTGATGATTTTTCATAAGAGGAGGATTATCCTTGGATATTGGATGGAAAGGACTGAGCTGAAAATCATGGACTCTTATCGCATTCATGTTATTTCAGACTGAATGGGTTACGCTTTTCCGTATTTGTCTTTTCTTGAACCCCTTTTATATAGTGCAATTAGAAATGATTATGTTATGAAACAAAGTGCATGCGTGACGCATTTTTCACAGTTCAGTATTGAGAAATAATAATTTCAAAATAACGAATTACTCCTTCCAATTGCAATGTACCTACTGTAAAAATTAAGCTACATCTTTTGAGGTCACCCACAAAGTGAAATATCTATTGAATCTTGTATTTGTGAAAATATCACTTATGTTCTCAGTTTCGATGTTTTTCGGAATATCTGAAATCACAAAGCAATAAATCTGAATGACACGAGTATAGTTTCCAAAATATCAACCACTATAAGTTACTCTAAAGTTTAATAATAATAATAATAATACTTCATTCATCCTTTTTGATCACACATGATATAGGATAAGTCAGAGGTTAGAAGTGCCTAAAGCAACCTTTTTATCTAAATACAACAAAACATGTCTATAATCTGCTACCATAGATAGTTCACATTAGCATTCTGTTCAAAAATTCATTTATGTCGTAGTAACATTCATTACATAAAAAGTTCTTTAGTTTTCGCTTGAATATATTGAAGTTGTCTTCCAATCTTATACAGGCGGGCAAATGATTCAGAAATTGAATTCCTCTAAACATCGGGCTTTTTTCGTACAGACTGGTTCCATGTTTGGGAGGCCTAATAAGTTTCGATGATCGAGTTGGGTAGTTGTGGTAATCAGAATTGAGAAAAAAATGGTGATTAATACTTTCTGCATATAAAATGCATTTGTAGATGTATATAGAATATAGGGTGAGAATTCCATGTTCTTCAAAGTGATTACGGCATGTCTCTAGGTTGAATATACCAAAACATATAAGAAAAATTCTACCTTCAGGAAGCCGTGGATGACAAAATGTCTGATAACATCAATAATAAAAAAAATGAATTATATGCAAGTCTACGAAATAGTCCAAATGACCTAAATCTAAAAAAAGAATACTCAGTGTTTAAAAATAAATTAGGTAAGATATTATCAAAAAGTTAAAAACTATATGCAAACAAAATAATAAAAAAATGTGAAAATTCTTCTCAGGGTGTTAGATTTAGAAATGCTGCCAAATAGTATGTATGTACTCCCGACAACAGAAAATGAAGTTAGCAACACCATTAACTCCCTTAAAAATAAAAAAAGTCCTGGTGAGGATAATATAAGGGCAGAAACACTCAAACGAATCACAGACGAAATAAAAAGACCCCTTACACATCTAATAAATAGAATATTTGAAACAGGACTAGTAAAACC
Source organism: Chrysolina oricalcia (assembly GCA_944452925.2). NCBI lineage: Eukaryota > Metazoa > Arthropoda > Insecta > Coleoptera > Chrysomelidae > Chrysolina > Chrysolina oricalcia. Next base: position 66,252,670 of record OX101812.2, read on the forward strand.
ATTATATAAAGCTGGAAAAAAAACGAGATCTCGAATTATAGACCAGTGTCACTCATATCCAACATATCGAAAATCATCGAAAAGCTAATAAGATATAGGCTATTGAATTTCCTCAATAAAAGTATTATGGGACAGACAGTACGGTTTTAGAGAGGGAAAATCGACCGAAGATGCAATATTGAAATTAACTTCTGAAATATACAATGCGCTAGACAAAAAAACTCCTGCAGTCTGCATATTTGTCGACCTCTCTAAAGCATTCGATACCGTTTGTCACGAGAAATTGCTGAAGAAAATGTGGTCATACGGAGTTAGAGGACCTGCATTTGAGCTCTTCGAAAGTTACCTAACTGGAAGAAAACAGAAAGTATATATTGAGGGTGTTGTAAGCGAATGGAGAAATATTAACTATGGGGTTCCACAAGGAACAGTCCTGGGCCCTATACTTTTCAAAATTTATATGAATAACCTACTCCAGTTGAACACCAAAGGTACTATTCTCAGTTTCGCTGATGATACAGCTATTTTTTACAAAAATAATTCATGGGAAAGCCTGAAAAAAGAAGCTGAGGATGATATGCGAAAAATAAAAAAAATGGTTTGAATACAATATACTCACATTAAATGTAAAGAAAACTAAATACCTTCCTTTCTCCTCATATGTCACCAACTTACCGAAAAAAATACAGAAAATACAGATTCAGAAAATAAACCACCGCTATGACACACGGAATAAAGAATATAAAATGGTTTTAAATAAATGTGAAAAAGCAATAGGTCAACACAGCTGCGAGTACATTAGCTCCAAGTTATATAATTACATCCCGAAATACCTAAAAAATATCAAAAGTTATAACGAATACAATAAAAAATCAAAGAATGGTTATTTACGGAAAACCGAATGGTGTTTAGTGATATCATAAATAAATGCATGAGAATATAAATGCATGAGATTATTATACTCATATATGTATATAGGTGTATGTGTTTGTGTTTGATAGTATCTTTCGTCCTTTTCCCAAGTTTTTATAAATTCTTGTTTATATTCATTCTCCGAATCATATAAATATAACAAGTTAGATTTAGATGAGACCTCAATATGGCCCCTATACAATATTTATTTTTCACAAGTACAATATTTATATTTCACAAATTTTTTATGTTACACATATATGTAGTTATAGACAGTTTAGTAAGAATTTCATACAACGCCACGTACACGCTGATACCAAAATATCAGCTTCTGTGGAATTGAATGGTTTAATTACATATTTACAACGCCACATACAAGCTGATACCAAAATATCAGCTTCTGTGGAATTGAACGGTTTATTTACAGTTTTACAGTGTTCTATTATGTCAAAAATTGTAATATTTATTTAGTAAATAAACATACATTATTATTATTATTATTATTATTATTATTATTATTATTATTATTATTATTATTATTATTATTATTATTATTATTATTATTTTTTTCCGTTAGGAATGTACCAGTCAGGCCCTGTCTCCGGTGCTCCGATACATCCGGAGGGCGCGCTGGTGTCGTTAACCCCAATAACCACTCCCTACGTCCGTAGGGTGAGTGACTATTGGGTCCGAGAATCATGTTCCCTGAGTAGACGGAGCGAACCAAGGATAACGGCCTTCTGCATTCGCGCTGCTAAGATTTCTGCCATATTACGGCAAGCAGGTATTATCCTCAAGTTGGAGAGCAGTGTGTCCATCATTCCACCAAGGACTCCTATGATCAGAACCACCATTTTGACAGAATGGTCCGGATATAACCTGCGGAGTTCAAAGAGAAGATCTCGATATTTAGTCCGTTTTTCCTCCTCTTTTCGAACGATATTCATTTCGCCTGGAGCGGAAAACTCCATGACGAATATCGTTCTACTTTGTTGGTCGAGGAGGACAACATCAGGCTTATTGGCTTGTATTTGCCTGAGGGTGGGGAATGAGTAGTTCCAATAGATCCGGCACCTCTCATTCTCCACCACGGACTCAATATCCCCCGGAACATAAGGCAACACCGGTGTCTCGTCTATACCGTACGAGTGTCGTAGATGGTAGTATAACACTCGTAGCGCCGCGTTATGCCTGTGGATATAGGCTGAGACCGCATAAGATGGGCATGCTGATAGCAAATGCATTACGGTCTCAGGTGCCCCACGACATGCCCTGCATCGGGTGTCAGGGACGTCTATATTATTATTATTATTATTATTATTATTATTATTATTATTATTATTATTATTATTATTATTATTATTATTATTATTATTATTATTATTATTATTATTATTATTATTATTATTATTATTATAATATTAATCGTATAATCCTCTTTTGAGAAATGAAAACTCTGGATGCACCCACTGCTCCACCCCAGAGAATAATATTATATGATATGTGGGAGTGAAGAATAACGCTTATTAACTGATTCGTCGTTAAAATATTTTTCAGTTGTAACATAGCAAAGTAACTGCTATTTAATTTTTTGCAAATGTGAATAATATTAGTGTTCCAACCCATATTACTGTCGACAAATATACCTAGAAATTTGGTTGATTTTGAAAAAGGGATTTGAACATTGTTTACTGACATTTTAATATTTTCAGAGATTTCATTCCTAGCGGAAAACTACATACAAATGGTTTTAGAAGAATTAACCATCAGAGAATTCCTCTCACACCACCTGGTGAATTCTCTTGACAATACATTCATTTTTGCAATGTGGTATCATCAGCATATAAAATCAGATGTTTTGTGCTGACGTATTTAGGAAGATCATTTACGTACAGTAAGAAAATCAGCGGACCAAGAACCGATCCTTGAGGTACACCAGCATCCACGTCATGTGTAAGAGATCTCTGATCGTCAATTTTTACCATAATTTTTTTTACCTCAAGATATGAAATCAGACACGAGAGGAATTTACCTCGGAAACCCAATTCACTTAATTTATTTTTCCCGCTGCCGACACTGTAAATAGTCCATACATGCTTAGCAACAAAACAGGTAAATGGCCTATATCATTCGTTTACTAATTCATCTTGACAACGGAACTTAATAGTGTCATTTACATGCCTAGGGTAATAACGACTTTGACTTTGACAAGTAATACCTTTAGCTTCATTCATATCAATTTTTAGGTTATGAGACCTTTTGAATATTATTGTTGTCTGCTTATTCGGTAACTTAGTTACACGCACAAGCAACTTAGAATGAAATAGCAAACGAATAATCATGAAGGAAGGGTAAGAAAACAAACTTCAATTCAGGAAAATTTTGAGAAATGTCAACAAGCAGCGGGAAAAACGTAGTAAGTAACACGGAATGTATCGACTGTTATCATCCTCGGCAAGCGACAAGCCTCGGCTTTGCCTCGGCTCGTACTCGCTCACCTCGAATGTTAACACGTCTTTACATTCTTTGTTACTTAAATAACTATATTGCAATATTAGTATCAATTGAGTCGAAAGCTTTTGAGAGATCAAAGAACAGGGCACCTACATACTTTCTCATATCCAATGAAGTATGGATACAGTTGAAAAGCGCAATAGCGGCACTCTCCGTTGATCTCCCTGGCAGAAAGCCAGTTTGATGTTCTGTTATGACATTGTACTTCGGAGGAAAGGAAATCATTTGCTTATAAATACATTTTTCAATAAGTTTACACATTACACTTTGTACCGTTATTGGGCGAAAATTGTCAAGACATAATTTATTACCTTTTTGAAAATTGGACTTACAATTCCTACCTTGATGTCAGACGGAAATGAGCCCCTTTCAACTGAAAAGTTGATTTTGTTCGCTATAATACCAGATATATGAGGACCTGAACATGTGATTACTTTTGTAGGAAGACAGTCAACTCCTTCACTGTTAACATTTCTCAGAGAGTTAATAGCATCGAATACATCTTCAGGTATAATAGGATTGAAATAGAAAGTATTGCATTCATGCACCGTTGTATAACCATTGAAGGATGTTATTGAAATGTACATTTATCACATGTTTCACACTTGTTCAAAAGAATTCGGCAAAAGCATTGCTAATTTCATACTTGTTTTCAATTATTTTTCCATTTAGCTCAATACTGGTTATATCAACGCACTTTTTATCCCGATTTTCTGTTGAACAGTTCGCCAAATGTATTTTTGTTTTTCTTTTACATTTTTATATTCAAGACTTTTTTGATAGAATGACTTCTTTGTTTTGTTAATTTCGGATATATAATTTTTCTTTGCAGTCTTATAGTGAAAGTGATCATCAGGATTTGAGGACTGACTGGTTAACCAGAATAGATTTATGAGGTCGTTGCCCATCTGTATAAGGTCAGAATCAACCCAGGATTTTTTGTTCACATTATTTTTACCTTTCGTTACACATGTTAAATCAACGTAGTATAGTAAAGTATTGAAAAAATCTCTATAGACCAGGTCAACACTACTATTTTGTGAGATATTCATATACCGACGAAAAACTTTCGTTTGCTTTCGTTTGCTAATTGGACATCCAATTCATTAGGTCTCTACCAAAAAACGGTGAATATCACTTTATGACGAATTCGTTATATTTTATAAAAAATTCTTCAACTGAAACGTCATTGAATATAAACAAATAAAACAAAGTATACTGCCGGTATTTGAACTTTTTTATTGTCCACCAACGTACAAGCAGTATATCCTATTTTGGGTTAGTAAGATGTGCAAGATGACACGATGAAAAATTACCATCAACGGATTTTCAAACCATTAAGAAACAAAAAATTAAAGATCTGAAGCTTTTATTGACGTTATAGTGTTTTGTTTCAACCTTAGTGTATGTCTCTAGTTAATTTATAATTTCATATTTTCTTTGTTAATTTATTTATTCAGATCATTCCTCCCACATGGAAACAAATGTATGGTGATATTTACATTAATATCTGGTACTATATATGACAGTCATGAAATATATCAACTTCAACCATAAAGTATTTTGACTTTTTATAAGTATTTTATCACTTCAATCCAAGTCTTCGGCGTTACCAAAAACATTTTTATTTTTATCATTTTCTTAAGATACCAAGATGTTCTCTGGAATTTTCTCTGTGCAGGAAAGAATTAGTTGTAATAATGCCATTGGACTGTTCATTCAGCAGAAGAAAATGATAAACACGCCACAGATAAATTTCCATTTGTAAAAATTCTAACATCAAAATTCCTAAAATTTACATAAAAACATGTTTGAACCCATTCTTGGAAACGCCAGCAAACTGAATCTGGCTATGCACGTTCTAAACCTGAAAATAAAAAGATAAATGATTAATCTATGTTTGGAGTATAATGGAAGTGTCAATTTTGCTAGAGACTCATCTAAAATCTTAGCAGAGAGAAAGGAAAGGAAAAGGATTCTACATGAATCCTGAAATTTCAAAGCCGCGTCCAACACACTAAATAATAATATAGGAGTACCACAAGGTAGTGTTCTGGGTCCTTTATTGTTTCTAGTGTATATTAATGATATGGTGAGGTGTTGTTTATTGTACTGGAAATAACCGTTCAACATGCTTCAATACAATCACCCAAAGTCTAGAAGCTATTCATAATTATTGCTGTGGAAATTTATTGAAAATAAATACAAACAAGACAAAATGGATGTTAATCAGTAGAGACAAAATGTATAAGGAAGTAATGATAACAGCACCAAAACTTTCAATCGGTGGTGTCCAAATAGAAGTGGTTGAGAAATTTAAATATTTAGGGGTGTTGGTTGATCGTCAACTGTACTTCAATGACCATGCAAGAAGTGTCATAAAAACAATAGCCATAAAAATTCATTATTTGAGAAGATGTTCCCCGCATTTTACGCAGTGAAGTAAAAATATAATTTATAATGCCCTTCTGCTGAATAAAAATGTGCTAAGCCGCTTACAAAAATTACAAAATCGGGCTATGCGAATTATTCTTTGTTGTGCACGTGATACGTCAATAAATTCAATGCTCGATACTCTTCATTGGTTGCCAGTTAGGAGTTATCTATTATATCACTCCATTATATTCATTCACAAAATTAAAACCGGTATAACACCTGAATATTTGCACAATATTTTACTTCTCAATCAGGATGTTCATGAGCACAAAACTAGATGTAGAGGTAATCTTCGTGGTGCGCTGGTTAGCAGAACATATAGCCAAAACTCTATTTTGGTTGAAAGTGTAACCATGTATAACAATATTCCTATTTATGTGAAGTGTGAAATTCTGCTAGTCTAAATATTTTCAAAGTTAGGCTTAAGAAGCATCTATTGACTTATACGAATGTATTGTAGCAACATTCTCTTTTATATATGTTCTGTGTATATATGTGTATGAGTCATCAATTTTTAAAATATTTCGTATCTTGTTCTCAATGTTTTTATTAGTTCCTGACTAAATTGAGGGATTATATACAGTGCGACGCTAAATTATGGAACAAATTCATTATTTCTGAATATAAAGATATTTCGGAAAAATCCTCGGACGGGTCGATTTTCATTTCCGATGGGCCAATTTTTGAACCCCACCCAAAATATATAGGGTTATCCGCAATTGAGTAAGAATTACTTTGGTGATATTTTTAAATTGGACACCCAGTATATTTTTCCATATTTGGTTAGGGATCGTCATTACAAATCCAGTGATACCAAGTTTGATGGGATTATGTCAAACGGCTGCGGAGATATGGCCAAAAAACTTCCTCGTACGTCTAATGAGTATGACTGCGAGACTCCACACGATTCAGAAGGTTAAAAGTCTATGTCGCACTCATTGGGTATATGAGAAGTTTTTTGGCCATATCTCCTCAGCCGTTTGACATAATCCCATCAAACTTGGTATCACTGGATGCGATCCCTAACCAAATATGGACAAATATACTGGGTATCCCATTTAAAAATATCACCAAAGTCGCTCTTCCTCAAATGCACTATATATTTTGGGTGAGGTTCAAAAATTGGCCCATCGGAAAAGAAAATCGACCTGTCCGAGGATTTTTCCGATATATCTTTATATTCAGAAATAATGAATTTGTTCCATAATTTATCGTCGCACTGTATATATACATTGTCGATCGAGAAAGTTAGTCTACAATGTCGACTTGGTGTGTAAGCTGCGATCGATAAAAAATGTCGATCGATGTGTCAACTGGTATTCGACTGGTTGTTGGCATTCGACTTGTTGTTGGCATTCGACTTGTTGAATCTGATGTCTATTTGTAATTCGACAATTTATGTATTATCAAACTGCAACATTTTTGTACTGGTTTCTTTACGGTCCTAATGTTGTACAAGCTTTAATTGTGTTTCATTTGAGAAATAGATTGCCAGATTCTGGCATTTAGATTGAGAACAAATATATGAAATAAAGAATAAATAAATCGAAGTATTAGACATGATACTCTGATGGGGCTGGCTGAGGAGAAATAGAATTGGAATCTGTGGAGAATAAAAGTAAGAATATTCAAAGCCAGATTGCAAATGATGTAACGACAAATGCAGCGCAAGCAATGATCGTATCGTTATCGTCGGCCATTTTCCTTTCTGTTTCATTCGACTGAACGCTAATTTGACGAATATCATGTGGACACGCTGCCTAGACGACTGTGTGAAACGATATTTTTCCCTTGCTCCCACAAGTCTCTCGAAGACTTCTGAGGATTGCACGTAAGGGTGCAACAGGTTGACGGAAATAACAATTTCAACAATATTGTCAAAAATAGATCGAACGCACTGTATATTAAAATATCATATTATCATTCAACCTTTTTACCTTTTACAATTCAGTACGTGAGCGAAGTTATTTTATTTTGAAACACAATTGTGCCCTAAACAGAAAATAAGAGTTTTCAAAAAGGCCACTGTTAGTTCGATCTGGTAGTCGAGTTTAGAGTTCTGCCGTGCTCACAGCTAGTGAGGGCTATGGGGAGAGTTTGTAAGAATGAAGATTAGATTCATGGAAAATGTTCCAAAAATGTATATACCCGAATTTATTGTAAGTATAGATCTTTTTAGAATGATCTGTTTCAACCATGACCAGTCTAGGAGAGATTCATTAATTCTATAATTCATTATTTCCTTCATTAATTTCAATCGCCTTTCTCAAATTTGTACATAGTAAAATAAACGTTTCATATTTTTCTAAAGTGTTTTAAATCTATAAATGATCAGTATCTACCTAGTTAGTCGTGAATAAACCCCAATTCACGACAACATTGTAGTGAGAACAGCCTGGGTAGAAACGACTCAATCTACAGATTACTCTGACAAATCGCGCGGAACAATCCAAAACATTTGACTCCGTTTGAACATAATTTACCTACGATAATTTTCCTACCTCTTTGGTTTCTATCATCATTCCATGGTTGAACGTTCGCTGACCCAAAAAGAAAAAATATTGCGTTGGTAGCCACGTATATGGAAGCGGAAATATAAAATATCACACTCCATTGCTTCGGATCTTCCTGAAAATCAAATGTGTAAATAAATAAAATTTATAAGTATATGGTAATTCACGTTTATGTATACCGGGTGGCTACGGAAGTATTGCCTACGGAATATCTCAGTTATTGTATGAAGTAGGTTTGTGAAATTTGGAGCGTCGATATAAGGACATAAGAGATACAATTTGAGCATATTGACATGTCGAACTTAACTTCCGGTCTGACTGGAAGTAACATCAACTTTCTTATTTTAAATAGAAACCCTATTTTTTTTTCTTTTCGCTTTATTTAGCATTCAATTCCCTTTCTAATGACATATCACAAGTTGGTATCTAACCAGAAACTAGATCAGAAAAAAATTATTATTGAAATTCACCGAGTAGGCCGTGGAAGCAAAATGAAAGCCAAAAATTGAAAAGTTGGCTATGGAAACCATACGTCACTTGATAACAGTTGCTACTACTGTGATATTTTATTTTCATTCGTCGGCGTTATAAAAAGCCGCCAAAAAAAATATTGGAAAAATTGGGAAAAAAACAATACTCTGTAGGTCCATAACTTAAATAGGAACATACAACTTTTTCTTGCCTGTACTATTCAGCATAACCATTCCTTTCTACTGATATAATAGAAAATAATTTTTTGAACTGAGATACTGAAAAATCCAATTATTATTCTTCAAATAACAAAACAGATTATCGCCATACGCAAAAATAATATTAAAAATAATGTGGAATGATAAATTATATCCTGTAGGTTCTAGGTTAAATAGGAACATAAACGTACTTGGTCTGTGCCATCGTCCATAGATATTCTAATATCTACCTATGGACAATGTTTGTGCTATTCAGAATAATCATTCCATTGCAATAATCATTCGAACCAAAATATTAACAAGTAGGCTGATTAAGATGTATTTTGGAATGAAACAAAAAAGAAATGAGAGCTTTCACGAACGCTGCTATCCACATTATTTTGACGTTCGAAGTAGTGTTTTTGATTCTGCCAATTTAAAAGGGTTTGGAAATCGAAATCAGTTAGTGGAATATTCAAAAAATGCCCCGTTATTCACGAACCGAACAAATTGACATGCTTCTCATTTATGGTGAATGTTTAAAAAATTCTTATGCCGCTGAACGATTGTATTTAGAGCGATATCCAGGGAGGCAGCAACCGTCAAGAAGGTATTTCCAGTGGCTTGAAGAAAAATTAAGAACTGAGCCTGATGTTCACGAAGACCAAGAAGCATTTGTTATCAATGAGGAAACTGAAATTAATGTATTAGCTTTAGTACAATATGATAGCACAATTTCCTCAAGGCAGATTGGCGCCGAATTAGCTATAAGTAAGGACTGTGCTAGGAAAATTTTTAAAAAACATCGATTGAAATCCTTCAAGTATCAGTTGCATCAACATTTGTATGAAAATGACGGTGAAAGGCGCCTGGAATATTGTAATTGGTTTCTTCGACAAAATGCTGAGAATCACCTATTTAACTATTATATCTTTATACTTTATTTGGATTATTGTCGATAGTCGAAGTGTAAAGTGCTAAAAGTGTGAACGGTCCTTTGTTCCAGGTACTGGGCGATAGCAAACGAGCACCGGTTTCCAGGAGAGATTTGGTGTGAATGTTTGGGCAGGAATAGTTGGAACTCATATTGTTGGCCCCATTCTATTTCAAGGCCAACTAACCGGAGAGAGATATTTTAATTTTTTAACGAATGAAATTTCGGAATTCATTAACAACCTACCAGCGGAAATAACTGAGAGAATGTACTTCCAGCAAGACGGCGCCCCTCCGCATAATTCAAGAATAGCGAGAAATTATCTTCAAAATCGCTTTCAAGAGAGACTTATAACAACCCATGGTCCAGTCAGGTGGCCTCCAAGGTCACCTGATCCTACTCCGTGCGACTTTTTCTATGGGGGCATCTTAAAAATAGGGTGTATTCCACACAGCCTACAACTCTACATGAGCTAGAAGTAAAAATTCGTAGAGCTTTCCAAGATATCACGCCCCAAATGTTGAGAAACGTTTTACATGAAAATATCACTAGAGTCAATAAATGTATTGACGCTGAGGGAATGCACTTCGAACATTTGTTTTGAATTTATTTTATCTTTAATCCTATCAATTTGAATTTTTTTTTGATAAATCTGTTTTTTCGTTATTTGAAGAATAATAATTGGATTTTTTGGTATTTCATTTCAAAAAATTGCTTTCTATTATATCATTAGAAAGGAATGGTTATGCTGAATAGTACAGGCAAGAAAACGTTGTATGTTCCTATTTAAGTTGTGGACCTACAGAGTATTGTTTTTTTCCCAATTTTTCCAATATTTTTTTTGTCGACTTTTTATAACGCCGACGAATGAAAATAAAATATCACAGTAGTAGCAACTGTTATCAAGTGACGTATGGTTTCCATAGCCAACTTTTCAATTTTTGGCTTTCATTTTGCTTCCACGGCCTACTCGGTGAATTTCAATAATAATTTTTTTCTGATCTAGTTTCTGGTTAGATACCAAATTCTGATATGTCATTAGAAAGGGAAATGAATGCTGAATAAAGCGAAAAGAAAAAAAATAGAGTTTCCATTTAAAATAAGAAAGTTGATGTTACTTCCGGTCAGACCGGAAGTTAACTTCGACATGTCAATATGCTCAAATTCTAGCCCTTATGTCATTATATCGACGCTCCAAATTTCACAAACCTACTTCATACAATAACTGAGATATTCCGTAGGCAATACTTCCGTAGCCACCCGGTATTTGTAAAGCTTGAAATGTAAAAATATTGTGTTTGAAGAAATTAAATATATCAGAAAGGAAAACAAAAATATTGCTTCAATTAATTGATTTAAATAAACCGGGTGTCCGCGGAAGGTGACTCGCTCCTATATCTTTTTTGTTTTTGAAGATAATAGAATGAAATTTGGAAGATCTGTATACGATACAAAGCTGCACTTTTTCAACAGGTGACTCAACTTTATGTAACTTCTTCTTTTGACTGCATATGAAATTCTCGAAAGTATAATAATAAATAGTTGTGTCGAGAATTTCACTTTTTTAAACAAATTTTTTGTATTTTCTTTAAATTCATTTTTCAGTCTACAGGGCTATGAATACGTTCAAATCACTAATATCAGCACTAATATATCGGGAAAAATACAATCTTACTGGTTTCGGTCAAAATGTATGTTACATTTGAAATTTGAATTTTAAATTAAAATTACATTTTTTTATAATGGCAACTTGATGGATTATCGGGATAAGAAAAAAGAAAATTTTATTACGATTAATTTGATACCGGACACTATTAGGTTTCAATCCAACTTCCGTTCGTAAATTTAAAAATATGACGTTAGATCTAGCGTCACTTGGTGATGAAATAAGATTTGAATGCATTAAGTTACCACACATCTGATGAAAAAAATCGTTAAAACAAATTACTTGTCATTTTATCTGGCTTCTGCAAAAGTGAATCAGGTAATTATTGGAGATATGTTATTCAATCAATCAATCAATCAATCAATCAATCAATCAAAGTACACTTTATTGTCAAAAGAATTACATTCTCGTAGTCAAAGCACAGGAAAACAATAAAACATGTAAGAAGTCAAATATAGCATACAGTCTAGTATCTGAACAATAAATTAGTGGTAATAATTACTGTAAGTAGGTAAAATAAGTTTAAGTAGTAGGTGAAATAAACGATAATGTAAATAAAAAGTAGGGTCACATTATAATTCACTCACAGTTGATGAAATTAAAACTTATGATAAAATTTATGACTTATGATAAAATTATAAAACTTGACAGTTGAAAGAATCTTCATAGAATTCCTCCGTAGAGTAATAGGCCCTCGCAACTAAAAGCTTTTTCACTCCTCTTCTAAATTTGAACACACTGTGTATATCTTTAATTGCAATAGGAAGGTGATTGTACAGTTTTCTGCTGTTATAAATGAGGGAGTTTTGAGTTAGAGTTGAAGTAGGGGTAGGGAGTGGAGATTGGTGAGATAAGCGTGTATTGTGTGTTGATGGGGTATTTATTTCATTTTTAAATTTCTTATGAATTAGACACACTGTTTCTAAAACGAAAAGGCATGCAAGTGTTAATATTTTTTGCTCCATAAACAGTGGTCGACAGGAATCCCGATGATTGGCTTTGCATGCGTATCTGATGGCTCTTTTCTGTAGAATGAATACCATTTTAAAAAGATATTGCGAACACACGCCCCAGAAGCAAATACCATAACGGAAATGAGACTCCACCAGTGAAAAATAGACCTTTCTTGCATTGGCAGTATCTAATTCATTTGATGTAATGCGTACAAAACCTAGTTTTTTTATCAATATGTAACCCCAAAAACTTATTTTCTGTGATATTGGTAATTTTATCTTCATCGCCTCCCAAATAAATATCCTCAATGTCACACTTAAATGAGACAATGTTTGTTTTGTTAACATTAAGTGAAAGGAGATTTGCATCACACTATTCTTTCACCATTTTTATATCCGAATTAATTTGGTCAGACAGATCAGTGAGTGATTTGTTGTGCCAAAGAATTGTGGTGTCATCTGCGAACATGGTGAATTTACCCTGTATGTCTAGATGGTTCAGGTCATTGACATAAAGCAGGAATAAAACCGGTCCAAGAACGGAGCCCTGTGGGACACCAGCGTTAACCATACATTCTTTGGATTCAGCCTTATTTAATAGCACATTTTGGCAACGGTCCGATAGATATGATCTGAACCAAGACAATGCAATACCCCTAAATCCGTAGATTTAGAGCTTTCGCAGCAGTATTTCGTGATTTACACAGTCGAAAGCCTTAGATAAGTCACAAAACACTGCCGCCGCTACCTCTCGATCATTTAGGTTGAGGTAAAGGTTATCCAGGAAGGCGAAAATAGCATCCTGTGTGCTTTTTGATGATTGAAAACCAAACTGATTGCCGCTTAATATGTCGTGTTTCTTAAGATAGGATGTTATTCTATTTTTCACTAGCTTCTCAATTTTTTTTTTATAGAGCGGGTAGCAAGGAAATTGGTCTGAAATTGGCAGGTAGATCATGATCTCCTCCTTTGTATATTGGGATGATTGTAGCAATTTTTAAACATGAACGAAAAGATCCTTGAGAGAAGGATATATTAATTGTGTCTGCCAAAGTTTGTAAAGCACTATCAGGCAATTTTTCAATAATTTTTAGAGATATATCGTCCCACCCGGAAGAAGATGTATTTTTAATTTCGGTGCAGACTTGTTTTATTTCATGAATGTCCGTGGGTTTGAGAAAGAAAGATGCATGCAGAGACATTCCCTCTAGGTATACCAATGGATCATGTCTGACAGTAATTTTTTCAGACAGTTTGGCCGCTACTGAGCAGTAAAATGAGTTTAGATCATCTGGACTCAAGTTTGTTTTTACTGGATCGGCTCTACCTTTGCCTCTTAAATCATTGATAATGGCCCACGTTTCCCTTTGATTATTTTCAGAATGAGCTATTCTGCATGAGTAATACATGTTTTTGGCCTTTTTTATAACTCTACGGTAAGTGTTTCTATATTTGTTAATATAATTAATGAAATCTACGTTTTCGCTGGGTACGTGTTTTCTGATTTGGTGCAAGGAACGCATGTTTTTTGCTGATGTTCTGAGACCTTTTGTTAGCCATGGTTTTTTTGTTTATCTTTCAAGATTCTAGTGGGAAACGCAATGTTTAAGTTTTTCTTGACTAATTTATGAAATTCATCAAAGGGATTTTCCAGTTCTGGGATTCTACTCCAAGCTGAATCAGCACAGAGTTGCGAAAACCTATTATAATTATTTTTACTGAAGATTCTACCTCGTCGCGGGGGATTTTTTATCAGTTTTCTAAGAAGAGTCATTTTACATGAGATGGCCTCGTGGTCAGATAAACCAGAGTTTATAACAGAACAATCAATATTATTTATATTAGTACACATATAATCGATAATTGTGGCGGAAGAGTTTGAAATTCTTGTTGGAGATTTTACATGCATGTACAGATTGATGATGAGTATTTGATGACGATTTTTCTATGTAGTTGATATTTAAGTCATCTTTTGAGTTATTTGTTTTGTTTTATCAAATGAGTTGCTACATGCATTTTAATCTTATTTTCACCCAAAGGTTGTTTCATTTTAAGAAAAATTCAACGTAACCTTTTCATGTGTTTCAACGGAAGTTTGTTTGAAACATAATACTGAGCGGTATCACATTATTCCTATAAAAATTCTGTTTTTCCTCATCCGACGAGTCATCATTGTTATTTGACAAAAATTAGCATTCTAAAATCACTTTCAACCCAAAAGGCACCTCGTAGGATGAATTGAATTGAATTTAATGTTGAAGAGTGTCAGTTAGTATCAAAACAATTAGGAAATAATGATGAACAAATCTTACTTCATCTGTCACCAGAACCTGAACCAACAGTGGAGCTAATATAGCACAAATATTGGCGAACCCATTACAGAGTCCCATCAGGACTCCTGCATGGTTTGGAGACAGATCCACATGATTGATGAAAAATCCACTGAGACTAGCCGCATTGATGCCTACTATTATTATTAGCAAAATCAAAGCTTGGATATAATCATCTTCACGACACTTTCCGAGGAATATGAGAGCTATTGCTGGTGTCATGTAGCCTGTAAATTGAATAAGGAGAAAATAGATAAACAGTATCCACCAAAGAGATTGCATTATATGAACTTCAATTTTCCAGACTTGTGAGAAAATCATTTGCTACGTATTCTACGTTGCTCTTATGGGCACATGTTCAGTTACATCTGTACGACATGTCCAGTTATATTGAAAAAACAAGTGACCATTTGTTTCGAAGTGATTCGTACGTGAACAACATTTATTCGTTTCATCGAAAATATGAACAGGATGTTCATAAAGTCAGTTGTAGAATCATCTGCGACTGAAAGTTGGAATTCAGTCGCTATTTTCCATCGTACAAGATAACCTCTCTTGGAAGGGATTCATGTTTTAAAGAGAAACATTCTCAATTGAAACTTGAATCAATACATGACTCCTCTGGAAGTGGAAAAAACCCTACGATAAAATTGAAGTTACTTTTTTGTAATATCTAACAGAAAACAACTACTTCCCGGGCTAAAGCCACGCTGGACATTCAGATAGTTGATTATCTATTAAATGTCCAGTTTCCATTGGAGATACTTATCCTGTATTGATTCAATTTTCAATTGAGAATGTTTCTCTCTGAAACATTTATTGGATTTGACTCGTATACCACAATATTACGATTTATCACATGACGATCTTGCGAAATCAGTTCACACACAGCATCGATGTTGATTTGATCCACGTCGAAAGTCATAGAAAAATTCACGATTTAATTCCATTTTTTTGACATCACAAATAGCACTCGAGTAGCATGTTCTGATTACGTTCACCATTAAATATGTCAAACTTCACTTTGACAATGTCACATTTGACATAATCTCATCAGTGTTGCCAAATCTCAAAACTTAACTAGCAATCCTTGCAGCAAAGAATGTTTGACTAATTTTATCAAAATAGATAGGGGATATATTGCCAAATGGATGGATACGAGCAAAGATGACAAGAATTAAAATGTATATGCTCACTAAAATGTTCAAATAATGCAATCTTTTGGATGATAATCATCTGTAGAAACCAAAATTGATGAATTGATAAATAATCATCAAGTTCTTCAGAGGATCAATGTTCATATGAAAAAAGTCTGCTACCAAATCGTGTTAATAAACGAAAATTATCAGTAGAATCTAATAGTGCTACAAACAAATGGTGTGCATGATTTTTTATAAACGATAGATCACATTACTTGCTGTCATTGAGTTTCGTGACTTCACTCTTATTAAACATTTTTTTATATCCGATTATTATATTTATAAAATTACAGAACACAGATCAAATTTCGAAAATTTTCAAATGAATATCGACTAAGCTATATTCACCGATACAGGTCATCGTTTTTCTACACGCTTGAATGGTCATAATATTTTTGTTAATTAGTAAGTCAGCGATGTAACCAAAGAAGGATCCAAAAAACCAATGAGATACATGGGGAAGCGACGACAAAATACTGTTCTGAAAGAGAAACCTGGTATTATGATTATCGTCTAACCGGATTCAATTCCACTTACTGATTTCAGGTCAAACTTCATCACTTTATTCATGTATATTGGAGTCTCTGTAAGAAGTGTCCAAAATCCCCAAATGAATCCACATTGTGTCAGTATCAGTGCCCAAAATGGAAGCGAAGATAATATTCTGAGCCAAGGTGTAGATATTTTCTGTAAAAATTATTATTAGTATCCAGAAATCGCTTGAAATATTTTTTAATGATAAAATGGTATACTGCTTGATGGAATGTCATCAACTAATAATGACAGATGAATTGTAACCAGTTCAGACTTCTGCATAAGGCTTTACTGCTCCCTATTATCGTCGATTTATATCTGGCTAAGCATTCCGCAAGAACTTCTTAGCGGAGCTCTATAAATGGTATAGCCAAAGTTAGGTTTCAACTTCGAAATAAAACAATTGCATGAGGTTATTGCCAATTATCAGTAAAAAATTTAAACAGGATTTTAGTATTTCTAGGATGAACACTTAGACAAAAATACAGCGCTATTTCGTTTTCAAACTCAAGTGAAATAATATTTCATATATTTCATTGCTTGTCAGAAGAAGATAACTAACTGATAATGAATTGATGGAAAAAAGTCTCCTATAGTTTCTGAAGAAAACTTTGTCAAAAAACAACGGTCATAGGAGGCAGTAGTTGTTTTATGTTGAAGACTTGCCCATGAAAATACCATGAACATCTCGGCCATATCTCTTTCTTGCTCATGAATAGGTATCAAAGTACATCACTGTTACCAACTGAAAATGCCAACTGAGGCCAGTTATTTTAATAATCTTCTCAATAGTATCGATGCGAGGCACAAAGATGTGCACATTTGTAACGCTCTTGAGTGAAACAAGGATACTCATATTTGAGTCAAAATAAAACTTCATCAAGCTTCAAGTAGCTGTTAGATTTAATTCAATGCCCGTCGTGGTCTTAGCCAGGAGAGTAGTTATTTTCTGACATGTTCTTGCCATAATAAGCCTACATAGTTAGGTGTTTATGGGAATAAAGGTTCATCATCGGTCGGTAACGACTGTTCGTTAGCAAACGATCTCCCAAAGATTTCTGTCTTCTTCGAAGCTTCATACCTTCACACCACTTCTTTAAAAAAGTGAATGGGTTTGAATTTCCCATGGTGATAAGCATATTGGTTGTGGCGATTCGATGGTCACCATTGATTACTTCGCGATATTCAACAAATCAAATTTGAGTAAATAATCGAAGCGTGTAAATCAACTCTCCTACCAAATATGTCAAGACCAAAGGTAAATCAAACGCTGTACGACATCATTAAAAACTAAGATGTCCAATGAAGAACACATTTTCAGAATTTACACAATTAAACTGATAAACGGGACAGCTAAACACTCACAAACAAGAACTCGCTCTATGATTTCGGTGTAATTTATTCTAATAATATCCCATTGAATGTGACAAGTCATTAATTCAATGCCCAGAAGTAACTCCACATTTTTTGTAGTTAAATATGGCTGGATATAGAGAAAGAAGACATTCCTTGGTGCTCCATCATGAAGTAATTCCAATAAGATTAAAAAAATATACATCTATTCCCTGATAGGCCCTTTTGCCAACAATCTGGAGTACTCGACACAGGAATTGACGTTTAGGTAATTCGCTGAGATTTTGTTTTGGATAAGGCATATGGGCATCCATTAACAACACAACACAGACAAATAGTCGATCTGTATGAGGAAGTTGAAAGCTAAATGCTGCCTGGGAATTCTTGGACGTAGTCAACCCATTTTAGTAAAATTAAATGAACTCAAAATCTCAAATTCCATGTTTTGGGGGTGATACAATTTTCAGTGATATTCTAGGAATGAAAGATTGTGATTGTGAATGATTCTCATGCATAAAAACCTGCTTTTTTGCTGATAATTTCACGCCATAATATTTGGTGTCCAACCAGCTGCATAAGGATAATTCTACAACTCAGATCTTACCTTTTTGATGTAATATAAGTAATGCCCAACTCACATCTGTACTTTCTCTCTTTCCCAAACTCTTCTCGATATACAATCTCTCTTCTACAGTTATCGAAGTATGGTGGGAAGGACCATTACTACCAACAAATGAGAAAACCACGCACCAAACCAGCCCTAGACCACTGAATAAGTAGAATACCATTGGCCATCCATAGGAAGATTGAGATATGTACCCAGTCAAAACCATTGACACCACTGTTCCACAAGGACCACCTGAAATACGTACTTTTGAAGGATAGATTGCAAAATATGAGAATCATCACTATTCTTGCTGATGTTCATATCACATACCGGCGTATAACAAATTTGCCAACAAGCTCCTCTCGTTACTAGGAACCCACTTGGCCAATAGACTGTGCACTGAAGGATAGATGAACCCTTGACAAAATCCCTGAACTGCTCGACAAACCATGACACCCTTTGATCCAAAATTAACGGCTGAGATTGGCACAAAAAATCCCGAAATGGAGCAAACTGCCATAGACACAACCAGAAACCATTTGGGGCCGTATTGACTTGCCAACCATCCAGCTCCAACTTGTGGAAGAATATATCCCCAGAAGAATGCCGAAAGAATAATACTCTTATCTGTCCAGTTGAAGGTCTGGAAAAAATCACAAAGGTATCGACAGAAAACACAGATAAATATTTCAAAGCAAACCCAAAAAACTTATCTATAAGTTCAATACAAAACTGTATGAGTCTTTGTACAAATTTAATGCATATAGTGAAGGAAGTTTTGCTGATAAAAATAAGGGTCAACTGAGAACGTTCAAGAGTAACAGATCGGTTTCCAGTATAGTGGATTTAATTTCAGATAACAAACATTTGCACAAATTTCAACATTTATTTCAACCTGCGACATCTCCTTGCCTGCTGCAGTCCTGGAACTATATTCTCACTTGCCTGTAGCTATCGTAAAAGATAGTATTCAAACATTATTCTGAAAATGGAAGCACAGAATCCCTCGCATAAAAGTGTTTTTTTTTATAACCCAGACTCTCCCAAGTAGCGCCAGACCTCTGATACCAATCAGCAATGATCCACTAACTCATCAACAATTGGGCTTCACTGAAATGAACCATATCAATGTTCGTCGATTATAGAATTATTTGAAAGAAGTAGAAATCTTTCAACCATTAAGATGAAGGAAGTCCGAAATACAATTTGAACTCAATTGAGCTATTTCTTTGGACCAATGATACAGACATTGTGTGCTTATCTCAACATTTCAAATCGTAGCTAAGAAACCTATCAATGCCTGGATTCCGAATGACATTATCAATGAGGACAAACATATGAAAGAATTGTTCCAACTATGCACAACCTTCCAGGTAGTTGATCCTCATTCGATAGAAATTCATGAAAATAGGTTGAAGAAGCACAAGTCAGTTATTAAAAAAACGAAACTACATTTAGAAAAATAAAATTTGCTGAAAATGAATCCAAAGAGACATGGAAAATAATTGATTCTGAATTGAAGAATCAAAATAAGTAAGATACTAAAATCGTCTCTTCTGAAGCATAATTCGAAAATTGTGGATGATGTACAGAAGGTAGCAGAAGTATTTGCTGAATATTTATTGATACTATAGAATTAATTCAAACTGCCTTTGGGCAAAATCTATTATTACCTTGTACTACTAGTAAAATAATTCAGCCCTTCCTCAATGAACCTATAAATATAGAATGCTCTAAAAAAACTATCAATAATAAATTATAATCACCATCAAAACTGTAATTGACCTTATTATTGATCCTCTTATTTATCTGACGAATCAGTCCTACATATAATGATATTTTCCCATTGAGTTCAAATAGGAATTAGTGACACTTCTCTGTAAAGAAGATGATAAGAAATGAGATTGATAATTATAGACCAATTTATTTGATTTGTTCCTTGTCCAAGCTATTTGAGAAAGTAGTAGCTAACAGGTTAGTGGATTATTTGAAAGCAAACAAAGTCTTATGTCGCAATTACCATTAAACATGGCTTTAGAAAAAGCTATTCTATCGAAACAGCTTGACACGGTATCTTCGGATTTCTTAACCTATAAGAGAGCTGCACTTGGATTTGCAGAAAATATTTCAACTTGGTTGAGTTTATGTTAGTGGAGAGGCAGAAGGGCAAAATTACAAATTTGACTCACCCCGAAATGTAACCAGCAACCAATATGTTAGATTTCATAATACAGTTATATAGATGATATTCCAGCCGGTGGTCACTGTGTATGAGTGGGACATTCTTCTCTGGACGCCAGTTTGGAAATTGGCGGAAGCAAATATTTGATTATTCGTACTTTGGAAACCACTCAACCTAAAAACTTGATCTTGGTGTCAAGTTATAAGTTTTTGGGGTCAAGGAATTCAAAAAATTCAATAAATCATTTATATATACAACCCATCTTCTATTTTAAAAAATGGTGATCCATATATGGCATTAAATCATCTATTATTTAATAATTTTTCAACTAATACATTCTTTCTTTATTGAAGAAAATATACGAATGATATTTCTTCTTACTCAAACATGAAAACCACAATAACATATAACATTTATACTTTCCTGTGTGATATAATAGAAATGTGAAACTCACACAGTTTCGTCGTCATCATCCTGGTTTGAATATATATTCTTACACTGCTCAAGAGAACACCCACACACTTTGAGACATGGTAGCTTGTTTACTGTACATACACAATTGGACCGAGCACAGTCTGTAGTACATCCGCTCTGCACAGCTGCTTGTATTCAGGTGGAAATGGATCTTTTCCCATCAATTTAGGTTTTATTTCACCATTTTCTTCGTACCATCCGCAATCAAGTAAATCAGGCAACAATGGCTTAGCCTCCAGTGCTTTTTTCCACACAAATGCTTGGAAATGTGCACGCTGGATGTGTAGTTTCAATGAAGCATATGTAGGAGGAAGCATTTCTGGTAATTTTTTCCCAAAGTGTGATCCCCGAAGTTCATTTATTTATTTTGGAGTTTCTGCATTATGTAGAGAACGCGAGTAAATGCTAATGAAAAAATCTTCAGCCGATTTGATTGCATTATCCGACAATGTTCCAACACCAATTTCGGCAAGCATTTTAGGGTTTTTCAGATAAACTGCCCATGCAGTCTTTATGCCAATGCCATTTGGCTGACTGGTTGTGTCACATCCAGTAATCGAGTGAAAACTAATAATAGATTCTCGCACATCAGATGGTATTCCTAAGAATCTTTTGTGCACAGGGACGAATATTTTATGTGACGATGTTCCTTTAGACATCCATACTTCGTCTGCGTGAATATCTTGGAACATGTTCACTACTACTAGTACATCTGTATCTGTGCATTGCACAACGATTCGACTATATCCATTATCACTTGCATTCTTTGCATGAAGCAAAATCCTCGTATCAGTAATGAATCTGATATAATTCTAGATGTGGAGGTAGTCTTATCACACTGTTCATAACCACCTGCTGTCACCACAACCTGATTTGGCTGTAATTTCTCAGAGGATAAATCCATTAACTGATTTGAGAGGAAGTGAGTTAGTGCTTTTTCATTTTCAAGAAGATTAATGAATCCATTCCAATTATTTGGCAAGGGGACATTTCTATCTTGTATGTCACGTCTTACGAGAGGGGTACTCTTGCTTTTGCGTTTGGCCCTGGATGCTGATTTAATAGAATTGTTTTTGTAGCTATCAGAGACAATATCAATTATCATAGTGTGCTTAGAGAAATTATTCAAAACTAACTTCACAAATGTGTCCGCTAGATCACCAAAAGTTTTAGCTCTACTTGGCTTCCCGAGTGCTTGCACTAAGCCCATAGCATCAATGATGTAGCATGTACGAATACCAGGTTCTTCTACAGGAAGGATATCTACACCATTTTTTCCTATCAAAAGTGTACCGAGCATAGCTTTATTAGTTAGAAGACGAAGACATCCGTCATATGTTGCTAGTGACAGTGGGACATTATGCAATTCATATTGAAGTAACTGTTTCAAATCAATATTTCGCCCACTATCGTCAGCAACAAGTCTTCGTAATAGTAAAGCATCAGATACCTTACTTTTACGTTTTATTTCTTTGGCAGGAACAACTTTACCCAAACTTTTGAATGTTTTGGAGTTGTGTCTTGATGTTTTGTCGAATATTGTTACATAGGAATCAGGCTGCATTCGATCATTAATGATAATGGTTGTTGAGTAGGTATGCTGAATAATGGTTAGGCGCATTGGGTGAAATGTGTAAAAATAAATGTATCCATTTTGAAAAATGGTTGTACATATTGATAAAATGATGAATTTTTTTAATTTCTTGACCCCAAAAAAATTGATACCAAGATCAAGTTTTCAGGTTGAGTTGTTTCCAAAGTACGAATAATCAAATATTTGCTTCCGCCATTTTCCAAACTGGTGTCCAGAAAAGAAAGTCCCACTCATACACAGTGACCACCGGCCGAAATATCATCTATATAACTGTACATTTCGGGGTGAGCCAAGTTTGTAATTTTACATCCTTTATTAAGTGTGCCTCCCCACTATGTGGAAAACCACTGTAGGACTGTCTAATATAATACTGAAAAAAAAACTTAAAATGAGTGTTCCACAAGATTCGGTTTTGGATGCATTATTATTTGTGCTATTTGCTAATGACTTGCCTGGATACATAAAAGACTTTGAGCATGTGTGCTGATGATAGGTACCACAATCACAGTTACAAGTTCTAATATCGACAATTCACTTGTTAACGTTACCAAAATCATAAATACATTTGCATCTTGGTGTGACCGTAACAGAATCATTCTAAACCATAAGAAGTCAGTGTCTATGATATTTTTAGTTGGGAAAAAAGTGATATTGTACTGAGAAATGAACAAACAAGAAAAATATTAACAGTTCCTACACCCTGGTCTACGAATAAGTCCCTAAAAATAATGGATTGCTTTTTTATAGTGGAATTGAAAAAGTCTATTGATTGAGATCAGTTAATTCGAAATTTGACTCGATTAATAAAATTTATCTTTTGATTTCTCATTGGAACATATTAATTTTCAGAATTTTTGGACACAACAGTAGAGCAGGACACAAATTCTTTGACAGATTCAACAATTAACAAATCAACAATTGCTCCCAATATCCTTGGCTTTCGAATTTATTAGTTTTGGCCAACACACAAGAGAATTAGCTTCCTCATGTTTGAACCAGAACTTTGAAATCAAATAGAAAGTTCATTTTACTTACCAAAATGTCCTTATTGGAACTAGTGGTTGAATCAGTCATAGCCACGATAGCAACCGATAAACTTACTCTTATGCTATAAGCAATGAACACGAGGAAGAAGTTACAAATTACTTGTTCATGTCTCTTGCCAAATTTTGGGCCTGAAAATGAAATAAACGAGTACTTTTGAACCGGAATAACATCACTGATCCAGAAAGAGTTATGTGATGAAATATATGACGATAATAATGATGAAAACAGTAACAATAATGTGAATCATTCTTTGAAGGTGGTGGAAGAGTACACATATGCTATCCAAATAGAATTAATGCTGGAAAAATGTATCACTGCTCATCTAAAGAAAGGAGAATGCAAGGAATTCGGAGAGAATATGTGTCCAATTCGTAGACGGAAGAATCATACATCATCTTAATGAAGAATAGACGTATATAAATACGACTGGTTTGGATATTTATACTGTTAGTTTAGGATTCCTACTGATGAATTGTTGAAATACTTGTGTTCGAAAGGAGAAAATCTGTCTGGTTCTCATTGAATGATACCACAAGTTTCCTTTATCCCATTTTTGATTGTACTAAGAGATGCTGATAAAAACACAAACAGAAATGTTTTTAACAATACATAAGAAATAGAAAACTCCACGGTATACAAGAATCGAACGAAGAAAACTGTTCAAACGTGGTTTCAGATTTATTTTCACTTATAATATCACATGAGCTTAAATTATTTCCGGAAATTTTTTTGTGGGCACGAATATTTTGAAAATTATCCCGAGTCGCGATGCGACGAGGGATAATTTTCTTAAAATATTCGTGCCCGAAAGAAAATTTCCAGGAATAATTTAAGCTTGCGTGGTATTCGGTAAGAAAATTTCACACCATAATTTGGAAAAAAATTATTAATCCAATCTGACATTTTAAATTAATTTCACTGCTTGTGAAGTCCACCATGTTTCGTTAAATAAAAAATATTACCAACTTTATTTACACCAAATGCTAAAACTCAGATGGGTATTAGATCAGTCTGTCGCCCTTTCATAATTTTAGGTTACTAAAGGTGGTAGAAATTAATTTTTTGTTAAAGTAATCCATAACACTTCTAATGTAAAAAATATATTAACATGGTTTGTTACAGTAGGTGGCCGTGATATAGGCGGCCATGCTTTTGACAGATGAGGTTTATATTGGTAAATTACATTGAGTTACTGTATAGTAAACCAACAAACAAAGATATTCCTATGTAAAACATTACTTGTAAGCATTTGCGTTAAACAATTTGAGAAAAATGAAATGCTTTGAAAAGTACAACTTATGTAAATACTGCAAAGAGTTGAGTCAAGTGCAAAAATGTCATCCAAAATTAATATATTTAACGAATTTAATGGAAGATTGCGACCAGGAAGCATTAGGGTCGAATGGTTTGTTTACGAAAATCCAAGAAAGTCTGCTGCAGATGTCAAGTAAATATGATCTTTTGCGTAAAAAAGATTTGAACAAAATTGTTTCAAAATATTACATATATGTCTTAAAACATGGACATATAATTAATTCGTCACCTTCTTATTCACCATTAAGAAGAGAGGATGGTTTAGAATTCAAGCAACATTTAAATCTCACTATGTTTGTAGATCCTACGTTTTTTGAAATATAAATTGTTAATGCATAATAATTAAACAAATTTGTGTTTTCTGTTTGATGAAACTTTATAGCGAATAATAAATAATAATGTTAATTCTCATAGAAATTTTGCATTATTCACAGGTATATCTACAATATTTAATGGTTGTAGATCTTATGTTTACCTTTTCAACTGTCAAAAAAATTCCACTTAAATATCGTGGCACCACGAAAAAATTTCCGGAATTTTTTTTAGTTGCCATGGTAACTAGTCAAATTTAAGGCATCTTATTGGTTAAAAAGTAGAGGTGTGAAATTTTCACCTATAATACCACTAGAGCTTCAATTATTTCTGGAAATTTTTTCGAGGGGACGATTATCATGGAAAATCTCCGGAGTCGAAGACGAGGGAGAATTTTCTATATAACAGTCGTGCGCAAGAAAAAATTTCCATTCTTCAATTGAAGCTCCAGTGGTATTCGGTAAGAAAATTACACACCGAAGTGTTTAAAAATATTATGATAGTGACTTTTTTGATGGTTTTGAAAATTGAGCAGTAAGCTTTGTATCTTAATTCAAGAGGATAATGAATGTCATTTCATGTGTTGTGAAAAGTATAATGTTTTTTTTTTTTGGAGAATGTATATTCTTAGTGAAAATATTTTCCCTGGAGCCGACCGAATTGGCGAGTTAGCAATTTTCAAGAAACTATCCAAGATATCATAACGATAGCGAAGACAATTTGAACCGAACTGAAAACAAATTTGAAATATCGAGGAAACGAAAGAAAGCTATTGAGACACACAGTGTGAAAAGACGTTGGAAAAATTAATCTACATCGGTATGATAACTAGTGATAAACGTACCATGATTTGTTTTAGTTTTCTTGGAATCCAAAAAGGTTGCTTGCTCATCTTTGGTATTTTCCTGAATTTGATTTCGAATTTTATCATCCACGCCATTACTTGGACAGGCAGGCACTTCTTTTTCATTGAGAAATGCCATATCACAGTTGTAGCTATCCAGGCAATAATCTGAATGCATCTGCAACGGAGTTCATTACAGGTAAATATTTGAATATCGTACTGGAGATAGTATTGTTTATCTGACAGGCGTTAAATAAATGGTAATAATTTAATGAAAAATATTGTTCGTTGTTCAAATAATGGAATGGAATAATAAATATGTCATTGCAACACGCTGCACATGCAAAAAAATTACTGAACACTTGTTGGTAATTTGTGAATTGCAAATTCGAAGTTAACGAACAAAGCTAAAGCATATAAGCATGTGGCACTGGATTCAGAATTTGGACTCAAATCCACCCCATAGGAAATATTATTTTTCTAATTTGATTTTCACGATTCTCTTTGTGGAATCAACACATAAAAGTGCAAATCCACGATGAGAAAATTATATGAGATTTTTAAGTCAAGAAATAGAAATCTTAGTAAAAATGTTTTATTATTGTGGAAACAGCTTTGAGACACCTCAATATTCGAAATATCCTCGTGAAACAATGTTTCCCAAACAAGTTTCAACGTGTAAACATGATATACAGGGTGCTATTTAAGTACGTGGCCAAACTGAAAGGGGTGATTCTTTGAGTGATTCTAAGACGAAAAGTTCATATAAACATAGATCCGGTAATGCTTCGTTTTCAAGATACAGGGTGTCAAAATTTTTAAGAGAAATCGTTTTTGTCGTAAATATCTTAATAACCCTTCAACCGATTTTATTGAAATTTGGCAGTGTTATTGAAGGTCGTAAAGGGCGAAGTTAACCCTAACTATATCAAAATTATCATGTCCAGTGGCGTCCCGGAAGGCACCGTAACCAATATTTTTGACAGAAAACATGTGCGCCACTGATTTTTTTGCAATTTTTGTATTTGTTTCACATTGAGCAACTGGAATTACAACTTTTTTATATCTTGAATTTTTTTCTTATCTTGCTTTGTTTTTGATTAAAAACATAAAAATCACTTCATTGCACATCCCTGGCACAACACAATAAAAAATTGTTTTTATAGGGTTTTTAATGATTACAGGTGAATCTGTTATGCTTAAAAATTGTTTGTTTCATTTGGCCAGTGCGTGCATAGTGGTAACGCCGGAAATCAAACAACAACATCAAACAAGAAACACCCTTTATTAAAACCACACTGAAACAAAAATGGTACCTAGGCAATTTGTTTCTGTAAGAATACATTCAATAATAACTAACACAAAACTTACAATAGTTGCTCAAAATGTCCCCCTTCAACTTCAATGCAAGCATAAACTCGTCTTAACATCGATTCCCGAACACGTTGAAATATTTCCGGCGTATGTCTTATCTGATCACATGAATCCCGTATTCGTTGGATTAATTCTTCTTCAGTGTTGACTGGAGTTTTATGAACGAGGGACTTTAAATGTCCCCAAAGGAAAAAATCCAAGGGATTTAAATCCGGTGACCTGGGCGGCCATGACTGTGGACCTGCGCGACCGATCCAGTTTTCTCCATAAGTTTCATCCAGAAATTGACGTGCTACTATGCTGAAGTGAGGTGGAGCCCCATCGTGCATGAACCACATTTCTCCTCTTACTGCCAGTGGGACATTTTCTAGTAGTACAGGTAATACAAATTCCAAAAAATTACGATACTCTTGACCACTTAATCTCGGGGGTAAAAAATGAGGTCCAATGAGATTTTTTTTTGTAAAATTTGTTTTTACGAAACTCCCAGGTTTTCGGAGAAAACCCGTCAAAAGCAGAGCTTGTGCGAGCAAGGGAGATCCGGGACCTACAGTTTAAATAAAAGTGGAATCCGAACCACTTCAGCTCAGTGATACACGACCGGGGATCGAACCCGGACCGTCTGGGTGGAAGCCAAACGCTTTAACACCTCGACCACTTCGCTGTGATAATCGCCAACAATACCAACCCAGACATTCACGGAAAACTGCTGTTGATAATTATTTTCTATAACCGCATGGGGATTTTCTTCTGCCCAGATATGGTTTGTTGTGGAAGTTCATAATTGAATTGTGGGAAAAACACGCTTCATCGGTAAATAATATACTGGATAAAAATGTCGGAGATGCAACCTGTTGTTGCAAAAGCCACGTAGTATAAACAACTCGCTTGGGAAAATCCGCTGGAAATAACGCTTGAACACGCTGTATGTGGTAAGGATACAGTTGGTACTCTTTCAAAATCTTCCATATAGTAAAGTGAGAAATGTTTAATTGTTGTGCAATTTTGCGTGTGCTTGTATCGGGGCAACGCTCAAATTCATGTAAAACTTCTTCCTCCAGCGCCACTGTTCTTACCGTTGCAGGTCTCCCAATGCGAGCAGCCGACCTTTGAAAGGTGCCTGATTCGCACAGCCTTTCATGTATTCTCACAAATGTTTGCCTATTTGGAACATTTCGATGAGGATATCTTTCTTGATAAATGCGTCTAGCCGCTCTGGAATTGCCTTGGGCCATTCCATAGACAAAATGCATATCGGCCATTTCCGAGTTTGTAAACCGAACCATTTTCAGATATCAGTAACAAATTTTATATCTCAAAACTCTTGAAAACACTTCAAATAATTACTATCAAATAATTACGTATGTACCGTTTCAATTTGTGACAGTTATGAAGTTATATTTGTTTGAACATTTGTTGTTCCTTCCATGGCCCTCTTACTTTAGTTTCAAAACACTGCAGTAATACATAACAACATTATTTGTTTCATCGAAAACAGGTAATATGAGCGAAAAAAATTAAAATATGACTTCCATGTAATATCAATTGTTAATCATAAATAAAAATGTCTTTATTGCATGTCCATGGACAACAATGAGCCCATTTTGCAGCACGAGCCGAAGCTAAGAGCCGAAGGCAAGTGCTGCAATTCATACATACATATTTTTTTTTTCATTGCATTTATTTTTATAGAAAATTCTAAGACTAGAATAGAGTATTGATATGAAAAAATATTAGTAAGACCCCAGTTTTTGATGGTTTAGTAGTTGAAATGTTTTACTGTGTTGTCACAGGGATGTGCAATGAAGTGATTTTTATGTTTTTTCTCAAAAACAAAGCAAGATACGAAAAAATTCTAGATATAAAAAGTTGTAATTTCAGTTGCTCAATGTGAAACAAATACAAAAATTGCAAAAAAAATCAGTTGCGCACATGTTTTCTGTCAAAAATATTGGTTACAGTGCCTTCCGGGACGCCACTGTACAGGATTATTTTGATATAGTTAGGGTTGAATTCGCCCTTTACGACCTTCAATAACACTGCCAAATTTCAATAAAATCGGTTGAAGGGTTATTAAGATATTTACAAGAAAAACGATTTCTTTTAAAAATTTTGACACCCTGTATCTTGAAAACGAAGCATTACCGGACCTATGTTTTCATGAACTTTTCGTCTTAGAATCACTCAAAGAATCACCTCTTAAAGTTTGGCAATGTACTTAAATAACACCCTGTATTGAGCGAGTCGTCTGAAATATTTATTTGACTCGTAGCACATGAGTGTTGTCGTTGATGAAACTTTCTAGATTATGACGTAGTAAATATAAAACAACTATTTTTACTGTTTTTTATGAATAGAGACTTTACGTTTGTATTCTGGCAAATAACAAAAAATGCATCCACAATACTGAAAAACAAAGAAGAAGAAAAAGGAAACAGTCCACGTTTTCTGTAAAGTGGATTAGAAATTTGATAATAAAGTTTATTGATTTTTTGATCCTATACACGTTGTGTATTTTGTTTCGCTACTGCAAACCTGATTTGTCTAGCAAATATCAACAGTTCTTATAACATTCCTGATCTTCCCACTCTAGTTTTTGTAATAACGATTTTATAATATTCAGATTTTATTTTTTTTTTCCTTGGTGTTTTGGCATCGACTGCTATGGTCATTAGCCACGTGTTCTGGATAGGCCTTGTTACTAGCTCCATACGCCACCTTAGGAGCAGCACTGTTAATTTTTAACGTAACAGTGAATCCCCAGCTTACACGAGCCTCAATCATTCAGACTTTCAAATAAAAAAAGATCGCACCGTCTGGGAATCGAACTTGCAACCTCTCGGTTATCAGGCGAGCGCTTAACCACTGCGCTAATCCCAGTCCTTCTGATTTAGTTTTTTTTCAATCCATCTGTCGCTCACCCATTATCTATGAGACTTTTATGGAAGATAGTCCGTAGTTATAATCTGATATTTTTTCGACTCGCAACTGTCATTTATTAATTTGTTATAAACATTTGAATAACAAAAAACGTGTTTTTTAAAATAATAAGCAATCTGGTTGCTCCAATGAAAAGAATTGTAGATAATTGAAATACGAACAAAATGAAATGTTTTACGACTCGATCGGATCATTAGTAACGGAGAAAAATCGGAAAATTCAACGATCCTAAAAAATTCATAACTTCACCATTTTTCAAGAAATAGGGTTGGCCCTTCTCTTGAAAGCATTGAATCATGTGTACTTTGTGTGTGCACAAATCAGGATCTGACAAATCATTAGTTTTGGCACAATTACAATTTGAATCTTTATTGCATGTAGCGTGCCTGGATGCTCTAGTGATAGTCCGATTTCAATTTCTAAAACAGATTTTGAAAGTAGAAGTACAGTACCACAAAACAAAACAGATTTTGAAATTACCACAAAACTTATATTCTCATTTTGCACTGAAATGCTGCTGAATGGGTGGAAAATGATTGCAAACATGACTGAAAACGACCGAGCTGGTGGAAGTGGTCGACTGGTAGGAGAGAGCGTGAGATGAGGGTAAGCGTATTATCACTAACACGTTCATTAGAATAATTCCCCTCATCTCCCGGACTCTCCTACCACTCGGCAGCTAACGCGATGGAACCAACCCTTTTTTTATCGCTACTGGCGGGCAGTGTTCACTTAGGCCATGACAATTGAACCGTAGGTGCATTTCCCCAATTTCCTGCAGTCCTGAGAGTTTCATCATTGTATTATTATTACATTATAGTATGATTTTTAAAGGGAAAATTATTTCTTAACTAATTATTTAAACAATCAAAAAATGAAAAAAACGAATAAAAACAATAAAAAAAATGTATTTAAGGAAAAAGAAATTCAATTATTATTTTGCCAAGAAAATAGAGTGGTAATTTTTTTTTTCGAAAAATATTAATCTTGTCTATTTGTTCATAAAAAATTGTTCAACAAATGATTTAAATTTTTTTTTCCAACGTTACAGAATGCCATTGTTAGATACAAAAACAGCAATGGCATAATATTTAGTGAAAAAAAATTTATCAACCACATTTCTTGGACTCTTCATTTTTTGTCAACTTTGAATAATCATTATAAACAAAATAAAGAACGGTAATTTACTTTTATCACGAGATCTTCTTGAGTAAACGTATAAGGAGGGCTTCACGAAGCCAAAAATTTATAGGCATATTATTTAAACTTTTATGTAGTCATTTAAGATAACAGAGATTGGAAAAACATTAATTAATTAATAGTATAACTTTTTGAAAAATATACCGTTTTTAACGGAGATTTACTTTTTCGAGTGTCTAGATGATACCATAATTTATTAAAAATTTTAAATTAATATTTGTTACCAAAAAATATTTTATGTGGTACACTGTCTTTAGCGGTAGTGCGCCTATGTCGTTACGGCTGGGCGGAGACCTATTTTCGGCGTTGAATTGAAATTATAAATAAGAGAGATAGAGTTCCGGGAGTCAAAACTATTTCCTTGGAAAGGACCCCGCACTTTTTATAGGTAAAATGGTTCTCGGTGAAATTGTCTGAATTTTTAGTATATTGTATTATTTGATGTACTGATTGAACGTGCAGAATCGCAAAGTTCGTTGATGGATAGATTTTGAAATATAGGGCGTTCAAGTTATAAATTAGTAATTTTTATTTTCTCGGGATTTGAAATTGCCAACTGCATTTTTTTTTGTTCTTATCATCAAAGTACCTTCATATTACTAAATATCATTCAGATAGTGCAGATTATATCATTATGTACAGAGTGAAAAATAAAATCATTTTAGTAATGTCTGAAAATTCGATGTAATAGTGAAATATTTACAAACTTATTTTGGCATGCCATATACTATTCTCATTCCATCATTAATCACAATTCATACATTTCGTACAGGGTGATTTGAAAAATTGGTGAAATATATGGCCGGGTCTTTCGTACATATCCTGTATATTCAAGTGAATTATCATCCTCCAAAATTGTAAATTTTTTTTTTAATATATTCATCATTCTCTCCTCAACACTGTTCCAAAAATTCGGTTTCCTACTATGAATGGGTTCATAGTTAATAATTGAGAAACCTATTACCATTTGCATGACGAGTTGAAAGAACGCCTACATTCTACTAGTGGCCAAGATTTTTCATAAATAGTGAAACATGAGAATCTGAAGATCAAAATAACTGTAAAAGAGGGTGAAGATTAGAGATAACAATCTATGATGGTATCCGTGCTGAAACATTGAGGGAAATTGTCTGTGAAATATCTGCCCCATTAACTCACATAATCAATATATGCTTTGAAACGGGATATTTTCCACAGGTTCTCAAAGTAGGTATCATCAAACCTTTATTCAAAAGTGGAAAAAAATCCAAAATGGATAATTATAGACCAATTTCTTTAATTTCCAATCTGTCTAAAATAATTGAAAAACTGATAAAGTCTAGGATGGTGGAATTTCTCAAAAAATATGAAATAATATCGAGTAATCAATATGGCTTCAGAGAGAAAAAATCGACAGAAGATGCTATAAGAGATTTAACTACTGATATATACTCTGCACTTGACAAGAAAAAATCAGCCTTATGCATCTTTGTCGACCTCTCAAAAGCTTTCGATACTGTTTCTCATTCATTATTGTTGGAAAAACTTGAACACTGCGGAATGAGGGGAAGAATTTACACTTTATTGAAAAGTTACTTATCAAATCGCCAACAGAAAGTTAATATAAATGATTTCTTCAGTGAATCCAGAACTGTGACTTGTGGTGTTCCACAAGGAACCGTATTGGGGCCACTGCTGTTCACAATATATATAAACGGCTTACTCCGAATGGAGTGCAAAGGCAAAATTATTAGTTTTGCTGACGATACAGCCATTTTATATCAAGATGAAACATGGGTTCGTTTAAAGGAAAAGGCTGAATCTGACTTCAGATCAATCGAAAAATGGTTTAGACATAACAAACTTACTCTTAACTGTGATAAAACCAAATATCTACCGTTCACATGTTATGCAAATGGTCTTCCAAATTTGGGAAGCCTAGAAATTGGAATTGACACAAAAATTCCAGAAGCTGAATCTATCAAATATCTCGGTATAGTGGTTGATAGACATTTGAGATGGGACTTACAAATTAATAATATAATAAGAAAAATTAGAGGACTTCTTTCACGATTCAGTTACTTGAGGAATTTTTTAGACATTAAACAACTCAAAACATATTATAATTCTCATGTTCAGTCACAACTGTCATATGGTATCGTAGGATGGGGTGGTGTCGCTAATTGCTATCTCGAAAACCTGAACGTTATCCAGAAATGGATACTTAAAATAATGTATAATCAAACAAAACTATATTCTTCTGAAAAATTATATAAAGAAGCTAAAGTTTTTGATACAAGACAACTTTACTGCTTCAAATTGTTGTTAAATGTGTTTCAAATTAAAATATTCACTCAACAAGTTAATCACTCTTATGCAACAAGAAATAAGAAATATAAAATTATAATACCGAGATGTGAGAAAACTATTGGACAACGATGCGGTTCTTATATGGGTCCAAAATTATACACAGTTATACCGGATAGTATGAAAAATATACATAGTTACTCAGTTTTCAAATCAACACTAACACAATGGATATTGAACACCGACAGAACAGTATTATATGAAATGTTTTAGAAATTAGATATTGTATTTCAATATTTTTAAAGTGTATTAAAAATGTATTCGTGAGAACTTCCTGACTGATGCCGACTGTGATAGTTTTTTTAGAATGTGATCTTTCCTAGCAATGTGAATATTCTCGATTGTGACAATCACCAATTGTGATTATTCCCGAAATGTGACTTTCAAAGTATTTTAAACGTCAACAGATTCTGACGAATTTTTTTATTTTATATATTTGTTATACTTCCACACCTTAACATTTTAATATTGATTTTATCAAACTTTTGTTCATGTTACAAACTTTTATTGTTAGTTTTATAGGTAACTGTTTCATATACAAGCAGTATTTACTACAGCTTTCGTGAATTTCTCTGTTTATTTACTCTTCAAATTGCTTTTGTAATCTTTTGATTTGTTGTTGTCAATAAACATTATTATTATTATTATTACATCAGATATATGAATTTAATAATGTAAGGTTCAGATAGTTAAGTGAATTTTATTGGTTTAAGATTTATCGGAATAAAAAAAAAACTATTTGGGAAAAGTGAGAATGATTGATAGAACGCTTTTATTTCTAATAGAAGAATTTGAATCTGGGCAGCGACGGTTTTTTTCCAATGCGTGTTCGGATAGAGGTTTCCATGATTTTTATATTTGCTGACTATCAATAGAAACATGTAGACATCTATTTTATTTCATCAATCAGCCCTATGCTGTATCACTTCCGTTAGGTTTAGCGGTCAGGCGTTTTGCCAACTGAATGGCAATTTACCATTGAGTTGGGATAACTTCTGACCGCTAAACATAACGGAAGTGATACAGCACAAGGCTAATTATAGGTAATTCAATACGTAAAGGTAATAATAATTATCACTAATGGAACTAATTGATTTTTCTTTTTCATTCACTTTCCGTCAACGACATAATCAAAATATAGGGGGGAAGAGGATTCGGTTAAGGCTGTTCCTTGTCACCTTCAGAGATAAGTGATTTTCCGTATCGGAGCCTCATTGGGCGAGTCAAACTATCCAAGCAATTGGAACTTTATCTGGCCCATGCCTGAGTTGTGAGTTGTAATTGATGTGTCGTATATTCAGTCAGTTCCTAAATGGTAGATGGAATTGGATGGACCGTCATTGGTCATCACTCTGCATATAATGTTACATTTATTCTGATCTCCACATTCTCACGTTTCACTATTTGTGAAAAATCTTGGCCACTAGTAAAATGTACGCGTGAACAAGTTCCTTCAACTCGTCATGCAAATGCTAATAAGTTTCTCAATCAATAACTATGAAACTAGTCATAGTAGGAAACTGAATCTTTGGGACAAAGTTGAGGAGAGAATGATGAATATATTAAATAATAATAAAGGAATTTCACAGAGTTAATCGTGAATTACAGGATGATTTCTGAAACGTTGATATTTTGTCATTTTTATCATCGAAAATTTTCATGATCACCCTATATTTCCCAACGCAATGATGTTTATACGGTATTAGCTATCTTCGGAGGATGATAATTCACTTGAATATACAGGATATGTACGAAAGAACCGGCCATATATTTCACCAATTTTTCAACTCACCCTGTACGAAATGTATGAATTGTGATTAATGATGGAATAAGTATAGTATATTGCATGCCAAAATAATTTCATCAATATTTCATTATTGCATCGAATTTTCAGACATTACTAAAATGTTTTTATTTTTCACTCTGTACATAATGATATAATCTGCACCACCTGAATGATATTTAGTGATATGAAAGTACGTTGATGATAGGAATGAAAAAAAAAATGCAGTTGGCACTTTCAAATCCCGAGAAAATAATTAAATAAAAATTACTGATTTTTAATTATTTCAAAATCTATCCTTCAACGAACTTTGCGATTCTGCACGTTCAATCAGTACATCGAATACAACAATATACTAAAAATTCAGACAACTTCACCGAGAACTATTTTACCTATAAAAAGTGCGGGGTCCATTTCCTCCTCTATAAGAAGATTTTCTTAAAATTCCTTAAATATAAATAGTTTATGAGTTATCAACAAAAAAACGTAATGCTAACTTTTTTGCATCTCAATTTGTTAATAACAGTTGCAATTTTTTATGTGCTAAAACAGTTTTCTAGATGTCATTCCGAATCGAATGAGCTATCGCTCATATTTTTAGGAGCTTTATCAAGAATTAACACGTTTTTGAACTTGTTTATCACAATATTGGAACTTGCGCTGAAAAAATTTCAGCTTTTATACTTATAAAGTAATTTTTTCATCGACTTTTTGAAGAAGTACTTCCAAAACATGTCCTTATATCGATAAAACTACAGTGGCATCAAAAAAGTGAGAATCTCAAAGCTAATAAAATATTTCTTAAAAATCATTTCACTCAGTGTTTCTCCTGATTAAGGATGATTTTTATACGTCATTAGGAAGGATTGTGTAACTAAATAGTTATTTAATCAACTAGGGTATTAATGAAGGCGATTAATGATCGAGATATGTTCGAGATATGTTCGAGATCATTAATCGCATTTTAATATAGGAGTTGATTACAATACTTTTCCGTCGACTTAATGATAGTATGAAAGAAAAGAAAAAAAGTTGAGAAATTTTCGTGGTTCAGGATTCGGACCCCCGATCTATACATCCGGATTGTTTTCGTTCACTCGCATTTAAATAAGTAAATAAATAAATAAAAGTTTATTCAATCAAAGTTATCTTTAACATAGCATTTTTCTACCCGAAGCATCTACCCTTTCTTCGGTCCATCTTCGCCCGGCGGGGGGATAGGATGAAAGGAAGGAGAGGACGGCAAGTGTGCTTCACGCCACCCAGCTGTTGCCAGCTCAAGTGACGTGCACGATGCCTTTTGCCAGTGCCAAGGGTCCCCATATGGAGAGGGCGCTGGTCACTGCCTCCGTTGACACACGGAAATGACGGCCTTTGGCAGAAATAATGGTGGTAACTGGGGTATTCGCGCTTCCTGCAAAGCTTATGCGCGTGTTGTCGTCACATTCAATGTAAAAAATTGAGGGTTGGTATTTTGTGAGGACCATAATTTGGATATTGCCCCGGAAAAGGCTAGAAACAAAAAACCGGGTTGAAGTACTTGACGTTTTAGATATTCAACTTGGATTCCCTACGGCGCCGGTTCTACCCAGCGCTCCTGGAAGATATCCAGCGACTCATATAACACCCCACCATGTTTGCGGGGTAGGTTGTCATGTACTCTCAGCCTGGAGAGACCCGCAGTTAGCGGGATTTTGGAGAGAAAATACTTATAAGCAAGTTGCTTAATGTATGTCGGAATGGAGTCGACGCCCGCAAGCTCTCGCAACGCATCCAAACGAATGTAACTGTCGCTATTGTTGACAATACGAAGAACCTTGTTCTGCATCCTGTCAAGCCTCTGGAATTGAGTCTTGTACAGGTTACAGAACACTGGGCAGGCGTACAACAATGCCGGCCGCACCATCGTTTTGTACATCAGCATCTTATTGTCCAGAGACAGATGCGATGTTCTGTAGATTAGCGGGTATATCCGCTTTACTGCAGCAGCAGCCCGCATAATCGCCAGAGTCAGGTGGGCATTCATTGTCAGCCGCCTGTCCATCAGGACTCCCAGGTATTTCACAGGACTCGACTCCTTTATGATTTTGTCCGAGATCCTCAACTTACGGTAGATTTTGGTGAACTCATATTTCCTCGTGAAGTTGATGACCTCGGTCTTATCCGGGTTCACCACGATCTTGTTCTCCGCAAAATACGGCAAATCTCCCTATCCAGTCTCCACTGGATCCGTGTCACGGCAACAGCGCTTGAGAAGGAGTGACAGTATAAGGCAGTGTCATCCGCATACATTGCCGTCTCCACACTCTCGTGTTGAGGAAGATCATGCGTATAAAGGGAATACAAGTGTGGCGAGAGACTCGATCCCTGCGGAACACCTGCTTCGATTGAATACGCTGACGAGAGCGTGCTATTCACTCTCACCTCAAAAGTCCGCCCAACGAGATATGAGTTGATGAGTCTCACCATATATACTGGCATGTCTGTTCGTAACAGTTTGGTGATTAGACCTTCAACCCAGACGGTATTATATATTGTATTATTTAGATTGGAAAATTATGTGTCAAAATTTTACAGCGCACATAAACTCTGAATTCGTTGATGTCTGGTTGCCATGCAACGAGCAAAATCATGCATTTACAGAGAAATTGATCATTAATGACAAATTGAGCATTAATAGGGGTGGGTCATTAATGGTCGATTTCGTTTGCATTGAAGCATATTAAACAAACATGTTAATACGAGGTCGGCGGAAAAATATATTTGAGCGAAATCTGTTACCCAAATTCCATTGAAATGTATCAATAATTTTTATCGAAAACTTATTTCCAAACACAAAACCGACCCGCGTTTCGCAAACAAAGTTTTCATCATTGGGAATTGTGAGGCTCGATGATAAAAACTAAGCGTCCCAAATATGTTTATAAATATTTGCACACTTTCAGAAAACACACGATCCTCAAATAATAATGTTGAATGGATAGGAGAACATAAGAATAAAATTAAAAGATAAAAGTAAATAAAGATCCGTTTAATATTATACAGAAAATTGTATAACAGTTATTGTTTCATCCTGTTCTGAGCTCATGCCTTATCCACATCTGCCTTATCCACACCTGAAAAAAGAAAATATCAATGTTGAGAGATCATTGGTATTTTATCACGAAAACATTTAAAACGTTCAGGAATTTCTTTTCACTATAGTGACCATTTTATGATTTTAGACATCAATGATTCTAGAAACATTGGACTTGAGTAAATACGCAGCAAATAACGTGCATCCATGTCGCTACAGTCTGTACGCATTGTGTAATCATAGTGCGACAACCAATAGCGGACACTACGCAGCTTACTGTAGACATCCATATGCTGGTTCGTGGCACGAGTATGATGATTCACGAGTGTCCTCAATTTCATCTGAATCGCTTGTGAGAGGAGAGGCCATTGTTCTCTTTTATGAGGAGGAAGGCACTAATTCGCACATTTAGTTCTATTCTTATTTTGTATTTATTATTACATTGAATTGACTTGACTGTTACTTGATGAGAATCCAATACACATCTAATGAGTATAACAGCCCTTTTATTAATTTGTTTTAGTCACTAGGTGTTTTAGAAACGTTGAAAAAATCTTCGTTTTTGGTTTTTGTACCGGAAGCATTTTTCCAGTGATTCAGATAAGGTCTATTTATGTGAATGATATCGTTTCTAGCTTCTATGAAGTTTTTTCAAATTTGCATCGAAAACGTTCAAAGTGCTTTCCAACCTGAACTTGGCTATGACTTTTGGAATATTTACTCACATTTCGCTCCATAACGAGCATCAAATTTCAATTTAAACAAATTATTTTTGGTTTTCGATACAAATAAATATCGATCCAACTCTGTCACAAAGGCATTGATTGATCAATTATGATAGATGACATGGAGCAGAGTTGAATTCTTCAATTTGTAGCAAATAAATACTGAATGCAGAATGTAAACAGCAAAAATAGCATTTGAAGGAAGAGATAAGCAGTACATTCTGTAAAAAATTATTATGCACCTATTGATATATATCTGAAACCTGGTTATCTCTAGAAAATATGAGGCTAATTTTCACCATTTCACTGATTTATAAAATAACTGAAATGTATTTATTTCAATTAACCAACCTTTCAACTCAACTTAACCTTTTGAATACTCGTTTCTCATATTGTATGCAACATCCTTTGAGATATATCTCTTATGTGTCTCCAAAATGTACACCAATTTCTGTTACGGACTATACTGGCGCTAATATAACGACAGGAATATTAGAAAAGTAGGTAAATACATATTTTTCGTATGAAGAAAATTTCAACATCTTCTTCCATAGACTAATGGAAGCAGCCTAAGACCGGCACATACCAATCATACTGACTGTTTTTATTTATGGTTTCTTCGACATTGACTTTCAACGTCTGCACATAATAACTCATGGCAGAGATTGCTGTTCCATTCGTCGTATTCTATATCAACGAATATTAGACGTACCTTTAGAACTTGTGAGATCATTCCATGGCTGGATATCCGCAGATCCAAACAAAACAAATATGAAGTTTGTTACCAAATATATTGCCGATGCAGAGTAAAACACCAGTTTCCACTGATTTGGATCGTGCTGAAAATGGACAAAAACATTCAATAATATATCATGACTTATTATTACCTCTTATTTATGAAAAGCGAATATTTCGAGATAATGGTAATCGTGAATAAAATAATAAGGTAAAATTTTGTGCCAAAAAATCAAAGCTGTAACTTTCTTCAGAGTTACATATCTGACAGTGCCCAGCGTTATTATATCAGGAAAAAACCATCATTCATTTAGCTACTTCGTCATCCATCTGCACCTTTATAAGCAACCCTCAGTATATTTGTTTGAAAGTGGTTGACAATGTTTCACTTTGAGTAAGGTTATTCTGGACTTTCATTGTCTAAAAAAGAACAAAGAAAAATTCAAATCTCTGCAATTTTTAATCACGA
Source organism: Chrysolina oricalcia (assembly GCA_944452925.2). Classification (NCBI taxonomy): domain Eukaryota; kingdom Metazoa; phylum Arthropoda; class Insecta; order Coleoptera; family Chrysomelidae; genus Chrysolina; species Chrysolina oricalcia. The sequence continues at coordinate 66,293,704 of OX101812.2, forward strand.
CGTTTCAACTGTTAAAATCTACAGTCGTAGATACACACTTGATAACGACTGTAGATTTTAACAGTTGAAATGTCGTGTTTAAAAAAAAATTGCAGAGAATTGAATTTTTCTTTGTTCTTTTTTAGACAATGAAAGTCCAGAATAACCTTAACCCTCAGTATATTTCATCAGTAAGTAAGGCGCATGACTGTTTCTTTACTCTGGATCAAGTAATTCAGGTACAGAAATGAATAGCGATAGATATTCCCATATAAATAGAAATGTGGTTGGCGAATCCATGAGGCATATTTCTGAATAAGTTTTGGTATCAGATGGATGGGGCCCCTGCACATAGTACTGCTGCGTTGGTTGGTTGTTGAATGGGATGTTCGAAGATCAGTGGATTTGTTACAATGGGCTATTCAAATTTCCTCCTCGCTCCCCAGACCTGACGCCACTGGACTTTATCATATATCATTATTTATCAGAGAAAATATTCATGTGGATCCTGTGAGTGATGAATAACATATGAAACGAAGGGTTCTGAAGATTATGTTAAAAAAAACGACTTCGTCTCATCAGTGATTCCTCGCTCACAAACCCACTGATTGCTCTGGAACTCTCACTCGAAAGTGGGTGACCTGTCTATTGTTTATAGATATTTTGGTGCCCGATGCTCTTCTGGAATATATCTGGTTTTTCCACCATTACCAGTTTTATCAAAATATGCTGCAGTTTAGTCTTCACATACCTTGGAGACTTGCCGAATGTTTCTTCCACAGCGATCGTCTTTTCAAGAAAAGGCAGAGCTTTAGAACTCATTTTCCAAGGAAGGAAGTTTTCCTCAAGGAATGTAAATACATAAGATGAGTCAAAAATACACAAGTATTTCAGTTGATATTAAAAAACTACAGTTCTTCTCGTCGGTAATACTTTGCTCATAAACTTGTAGACTTTCCTAGAAAACCGCAAAAAAGATGGCAATAAGATGAATTTTACGGTTAAGGGATAGAAGAGGTACGACTTCAATAAGCCTAGTAATAACAATTTTCAAAGGACTCCGCACAATAGCATAGGAAATTGGCCCACAGTGGTATGTGCCTGCAAAATACATACAGTGCGGCATTTTTTAGTCCCCCCCATGTTAACATTTGAACGGTTCGATGTACAGATTTGAAAAAAAAACCGTTTGTATGGTTTCACCGATACTACTTTTCGATATAAAAAATATGGTGATTGCTCGACAGGGGGAAATTTTTTTAAATGGCATGGGGGGTCAAGTGTTACATCGTTGAAAAGAGAATTCAATTCTCTTCACAACTATCTAATTTGTTTTGAAATTTGTTAATATTTTTTTTGAAATTAAAATTCGAAATATCAAATATAAAGGCGGATCTGAAAACTACACATACCTCGATAAATTTGAAACATTGCAATTACTCGACAGATGGCGCTGGGGGCATATCAATTCGAAAATTTCGAAAGGCATAAAAATCGAAATTGGAAAAAAATTTCTCAACAAACTTCAAAAATATTCAGATGGTTGTGAAGAGAATTGAATTCTCTTTTCAACGATGTGACCCCCCATGCCAATAAAAAATTTTGAGTTGATGTACCCCCCCGCGCCTCCTGTCGAGCAATCACCATATTTTTTGTTTCAGGTAGTAGTATCAGTAAAACCCTCCAAAAAAAGCCGCACTGTATATGCATTGTATATGTATACGACAAAACATGTTTCACAGAGAACTTGTGCTAAAAGACAGATGCTGAGATTTTGCAATATTTCTTATTTAATTAAATTCTAAAAGAAAATAAAAAAATTTGAGAAAAAAGTGTCATTGTTCCCATGAGAACATTTGATCAGAATCTCAATACCAATAACATACGTGAATTTCAGGCGAATCCCACTGTGGGCAAATTTCCTATGCGGGGTCCTTTTCAGAGATAGTCCGAAAGCTTAGACGGCTTTTCTCTCCATTTTCCCCTCTTTTTAAATTCTGTAGATGTTTCAATGTCTGAACTCCTGGAGGATGTTCTAACACCCACATTGTTAATTTCCTTGTTGATCTTTTTCAAATGAATAAATTTTAATTTTTTTTGTATATCATATGTTTTGTTGAAAAAATTTCCTTACCTCATCCGTAACTAGAAACTGCACAACTAGTGGTGCAATTATTGCAGAAATTCCTGCCACCATATTGCATATACCCATGATAACGCCAGCATGATTTGGCGACAGATCCATATGATTGATGAAGAACCCATTCGTGCCAAACGCACTAATACCAACAGCGACCACTAGCAAAAATAGTGCTTTGGTAGCGCTTTCTGGTCCACTATTTCCAAGAAATAGTAGTGAAATTGCAGGTGTGAGAAATCCTGCAAACAACAATTTGACGGATGAATAATTGTGAATGGACCAGTGATATACAGTGTAACACATAAAGTTCGCGACATATGAAAGTTTTTTTTTATTAATAGATATAAAGAAAATTTGACTTCGCAGTTAATTTGTGCTTGAAAAATGAGTAAAAAACAGCATCTTTCCCTGTTTCATGAGCCACTATAAACCTGTCAAAGGACCCCGCACATTTCTTATGGGAAATGGCTTTCCGTGAATTTGGCTGAATTTTTGGTATGTTATAGTTCTTGATGAGCTGATCAAAAGTGTTCATAGCCACAAACCTCAAAAATGGACAGTCTTCGAGATATAGAGCTTTCAAAATGGATTTTTTTAAAGTTTTTGTAGTATTTGCCCATCAATCGGGAAGCTTTCATTTGTTGTTGGGAAGGAATTTAAATGTTCGGCGCCCAGAACCCGACTGAGGAATGGTATTTCTCAGTTACATTTGGCACCGCCATCAATAATTTTTCATACACTGCTCCACACTGGACATGAAATATGGTACTAATTCCAAGATCTTCTATCCAACTCTTCATGCTACAAGATAACGCCAGAATGACTCATATTTTCAAAAAACAACATGTGTTGGGTATTCTCTGGAATAACTGATTCTAGATATATCTTATGTCCAGTAATATCAAATATGCTTTCCAAAATTTTCATAACGAGTCTCAGAGAGCTTTAATGGGGGAAAACGGAAAAATCATAATCATGTATCGTCAGAGATAATAATTCTGATCAATATTAATGTCATTTACATATAATATGTCATTTATTCCACACAAATCTTGATAATCAGACAATGGTGTGCCAAGACATTTTTCTCAGGCTGGCTCTAAATGGATGATAGCATCTCATATCCAAACGAATCCGTGAAAGTGTCTGCATCTTTGATACCTTGTAGTACTTTCCAGGTAGAATAAGGAAGTTTAGATGATGGAAGCAAACTATGAATGGAACTTCCGATATTTGCCCCCGAACTCTTGAAACTACTATAATTTTTTATAAATCAAAGTTTACACAAATAAATTAATTCTATCTGTTCATTTGATTTTTGGTAAAATGAATGAGTAGATCATTCAAAAACATTATAATAGTAAAAGTAGCAATCATAATAATACTAATAATAATGATATTATATATAAAAAAAACTATCTTAGCAACCTCAAGAAATCATTTAAAATATTATGAGTCAGATCATGGGTAAAGTGATTTACTGGTAACATATAACTATAATTATATCAACGAACCTAACACAGTCATAAATCATTTCAAGAATATAAAGAAAAAATAAATCCGCTCCACTTATAATATTTCAAATGATTTTTTGAGATTGCCAAGATGGATTATTATTGTTATTTATTTAATATCATTATTATTATGACTTTTACTCCTACTATTACATTGTTTCTGATTGATCTATCCAATAATTTTGCAAACGATCATGAGTAGATACTCAATTATAAATTTAAACTCTAATATGCAACATTTATAAAAAAAATTGTATTTTTAAGAATTCGGTGGTAAATATCGTTCCATTCATAGTTTGCTACCAATACCTGAACTTCCCTATTCTAACTGGAAAGTACTACAAAGTATCAAAGATGCAGACATTTTCACAAATTTCTTTGGCTGTGAGATGCTATCATCCATTACGAGCCACCCTGAGGAAAATGTCTTGGCACACCATTGTCAGATTATCGAGATTTGCGAGAAATAAATCACGTAATCTCATGTAAATGACATCGATAGTGATCACATTTGTTGACTCTGTGAACACAGTATTATGATTTGTCCATTTTTTCCATCAAAGCTCGCTGAGTCTCGTTATGAACATTTTGGAAAACATGCACGATATTATTGGACATTAGATATATTCAGTATCAGTTATTATGGTCTCTCTTCAAAAAATACCCAACATATGTCGTTTTTTGACAATTAAAATTATACTGGCGCTATCTTGTAGCATAAAAAGATGTATGGTAGATCTTGGAAATAGTACCTGATTTCATAACCAGTGTGGAGCAGTGTATGAAAATTGTTTGATAGCGGTGCATAACATAACTGAGAAAGACTATTTCTCAGTCGGATTGGGAGTGCCGAACATTCAAATGCCATCCCATCAAGAAATAAGAGCTATCGGATTGATGACCAAATACTACAAAAAATGGAAAAAATCCATTTTCAAATCTCCATATCTCGAAAACTGTCCATTTTTGAGCTTTGTGGCTTTAGACACTTTTGATCAGCTGATCAAGAACTACAATATACAAAAAATTCAGCCAAATTCACGGAAAGCCATTTCCCATAAGAAATGTGCGGGGTCCTTTGACATTTTTTTCGAAAATCCTCAAAAAATCAGTTTTTTTTTGGAAATTTCGAAAAATGCCAAAAAAAGTTGCTCAGTTTCCAATTTTATACGTTTGCTCCAAATTTGGACTCTCTTCTGTCACTTCGACTTTTTTCGAATGTTTCGCTCTACCGATTCGAACGAAACATGATTCAAATTTCATAATTTTGATGAATATGAGTAGTTATGAAACTGTAGGTCATTGTTTAGTTTACAGAAAAGTGTGATATTTCGGGTTTGTTTTGTAACTGAATTATTGGTCAGAAAAATAATCAAACTGAATAAAAGTCTATTAAAAAAAGAAATACGAGTGTAATGAGAATGAAGAAAAATTCGAATCAATTTAACGATGAAATGAAAAAACTAGATGAACTTTGCAACAACAAAGACGAATTTCTGGAGGTGCATTTTTTAAATTTTCTGGTAACAGGCCAATGTGGGTATTTTCTGGGCAAGATATGATATTGAAGTCTCATATTCATCAAAATTATGGAATTTGAATCATGATTCGTTCGAATCGATAGAGCGAAAGATTCGAAAAATTAAAAAAATTGGAAAAAAGTCGAAGTGACAGTAGCAAGTCCAAATTTGGAGCAAATGTATAAAAATGGAAACTAAGCAACTTTTTTCTTCGGCATTTTTCGAAATTTCCAAAAAAAACGATTTTTTGAGGATTTTCGAAAAAAATGTCGACAGGTTTATAGTGGCACATGAAGAAAGGAAAGATGCTGTTTTTTACTCATTTTTCAAGCACAAACTAACTACGAAGTCAAAGGACCCCGCAAACTCCTTATGGAATTTGGGTCCCGGTGGATTTTTTTGAATTTTTGGTATGATGTAGTCCATGTAATTCTCAACCAATGTTACCATTGCGCCAACCCAAAAAAATGAACAATTTTGCTGCTAGGGGGCGTTGAAATCACCCTTTGCGCAGATTAGACTATTTATTTTTGAACCCGGTAACAATATTTTCACTTTTTTCATTGTTGCTAATGTTGCACAATATTGTACAGTTTTATAAAAAAAATTCTTACCCCCTCCACTTTTCCCCCCAACTCGTATTACGGAACGCAAAAAAAATATTTCTCGAGTGCCTTCAAATGTATCGTCGAATGTTTAAATATGCATAAATAAGGGAAATAGCAGTTTTTTATGATTATCCCCCCACCCCCCAAATGACACAAAACGAAAAAATTTCGGTGGATTTTTTTGAATTTTTGGTATGATGTAGTCCATGTAATTCTCAACCAATGTTACCATTGCGCCAACCCAAAAAAATGAACAATTTTGCTGCTAGGGGGCGTTGAAATCACCCCTTGCGCAGATTAGACTATTTATTTTTGAACCCGGTAAAAATATTTTCACTTTTTTCATTGTTGCTAATGTTGCACAATATTGTACAGTTTTATAAAAAAAATTCTTACCCCCTCCCCTTTCCCCCCCAACTCCTATTACGGAACGCAAAAAAAATATTTCTCGAGTGCCTTCAAATGTATCGTCGAATGTTTAAATATGCCTAAATAAGGGAAATAGCAGTTTTTTATGATTATCTCCCCACCCCCCTAATGACACAAAACGAAAAAAATTCGGTGGATTTTTCTGAATTTTTGATATGATGCAGTTCAAGTTATTTTGAATAGAAATAAATTGGGTGACAAACTTCAAAAATGAATTGTTTTGATGCTAGGGGGCGTTGAAATCATACCTTACTCAGAATGGACTATTCATTATTATAGGCGGAAATAATAGCTCTACGTATTTTAGTTTAGATTATGCTGATCAATTCTGTAATTTTTCATGAAATGAAAATCTAAAACCTCCCCCTTACCCCCTACCTTTAATTTAAAACACGAAAAAATGTATTCCCGACTACTTGTGAATGCTTTATCAAAATAAATGTTTTAATCAGCTCAAATTGAGGAAATCGTACAGTTGTTTAATATCACCTTTCCCTCCCTTCAGAAAAATATTGATGGAGTTTGCTGACTTCTTAGTAGGGCGTAGTTCATGATTTTTGAATATCAATGAATTGGGCGAATATCTTGAAAATAAATAAAAATTAGACATCCACAATTTGAATTTGAGGTGGTGCCTGAATAATTTTTTTTCGTGTTTTGAAATAGGGGTTTGGGGGTAAGGGGGAGGTTTTAGATTTTCAATTTATGAACGTTTACACAATTATTCGGCATAAAATAAAACAAAAATACGTAGAGATATTGTTTCCGCCTATAATAATGAATAGCCTATTCTGAGCAAGGTACGATTTCAACGCCCCGTAGCATCAAAACTGTTCATTTTTGGGGTTTGTCACCCGATTTATTTCTATTCAAAATAACTTGAACTGCATCATATCAATAATTCAGAAAAATCCACCGAATTTTTTTCGTTTTGTGTCATTTGGGGGGTGGGGGGATAATCATAAAAAACTGCTATTTTCCTTATTTAGGCATATTTATACATTCGACTATACATTTGAAGGAACTCGAGAAATATTTTTTTTGCGTTCCGTAATAGGAGTTGGGGTAAAAAGGGGAGGGGGTAAGAATTTTTTTTATAAAACAGCACAATATTGTGCAACATTAGCAATAATGAAACAAGTGAAAATATTGTTACCGGGCTCAAAAATAAATAGTCTAATCCGCGCAAGGGGTGATTTCAACGCCCCCTAGCTGCAAAACTGCTCATTTTTTTGGGTTGGCGCAATGGTAACATTGGTTAAGAATTGCATGGACTACATCATACCAAAAATTCAAAAAAATCCACCGGGACCCAAATTCCATAAGGAGGTTGCGGGGTCCTTTTCTTTATATCCATTAATAAAAAAAACTTCCATATGTTGCGAACTTTATGTGTGACACTATATAAACTACTCAACACCAATTATGTCGCACCCCAAAATTTTGCCCGTTAAAATCTGAATAACTTTTTTCTGCTTTGAACAATTTCAATTTTGTTTACACTGTTTGCTAGCCCAGTCCTTCAGATATAATCTTGTACTTCTTCAAAACATAAGGTTCTTTACATAAAATCGCTACAGGGTGTTACCTGAAACCGTGCAAAATTTCAGGCCTTTCATAAGGATCCCAAATGATTTTTTTATTTTTTTTCTACATTCATGCAAAAAGCAAAACTTCATTGAACTATATTCAGTGGAAAAAGAAGTTCTTTATTGCACTAGTGCAATAAAGTTTTTATTGCACTCATCTGTCATTCTACTTCAACGTGCTGTCATCATGACAAACATAAACGTTTAAACCTACTACATATTTAGCAGATATTCTGTGAGATTGGCAATAGGTACTTCACTACGAAATATTCATATTGAAAATTGCACCAATTGTTCATTCACTTTCAACATTGAGGGTAAAAATAAAGTTTGAGTTAAATTGTTCGTAACGTATTAGTTCCTGTTTCAATGCAAATCGATATTAATAATAAAGTATTCAAGTTGCGCTTTTCATTTTCCTACACCTAGTGCCGCACCATAATAAATCATTTTTTGCTTTTTGCATGAACGTAGGAAAAATGTTGTATGCAACTCGTGCAAAAATTGTTTATTGCAGTCGACGTGTTGTCCAACTCTGCCTAACGGCCTCGTCGGACAATTTCACGTCGAGTGCAATAAACATTCACTTTTTGCACTTGTTGCATAAATAACTATTATATGACAGCAGATGCATGAAGATGATCTCATCACCCTGAGATATTTTCAGAAGTGTCTTCTTATCTCTTTTATTTACAGGGTGATCTCAAAAAAATACTTTTTGGTTCTGAACTTCTTTCCCCGTCAACCGATTTTCAATATCAATGCTTTACGATTGAGAGAAAACCCGCTATTAAGGTATGAGCCTCAGCTGGTCGGGCTTGTCAGTCATTTATTGTGATTTTTGTTATCTTGATTACGAGCCAAGCATTTCAGGCAAACAATGGACTGATTTTTTTTTTCAAAAACATGCCATTTCAATAGGGTTTTAACACCCACAATTCTTGACTACTGAAAGCTAGAAAGATCTGGACGTATCCAGAACGAATGATACTTCCTAAAACGAGTTGATTCTCATTTAATTCTAGGTCTCAAAGTCTGGATGAAATTTTTATCCGTCCGCAAAGATTGAGTTTTCTGAACATATCTTCTATCAGTTCAGCACATCCTCTTCCTTCTTGCCCACTTCCTCCGCAAGTTATGTCCACAGGTTCGATTTGACATCACAATAACAAGGCAACCACCCAACTACAGACTACTCAGAAGATGACGACAGTGGTGAAAACAGCAGAAAGCCTGTGGCACAGCTTACTTACAGCTTCCCAACTCTTGTGGCGGGAAAGGTTTGCGCCGATCTGCTGGTGCAGCGCTTATGCCCCGCCTCTTGGGCTAGAAGACTGCTGTGACGTGCGGTCGGGTAATAGGCGTTATTATTATACGTTGAGCGATCATAGTCGTGCGTTGATAATTTTGATTGTTTGGTTTGGTTTTCTAATGTTTTGATTTCTTATAGTGAAATGAGTGAGAAAAAAGCGGGTTATGTGTGTGCAGTGAAAAACTGTTTTATTAAAGGGTACAACTCTAAGAAGAAATTCTATCGTTTACCCAAGGATCCTAATCGGTGAGTATTTAGTACCAAAAACTTTCAATTAATATTGTACCTACCCACAAAAGTCTATATGATTAAAAATCTTACTGATAAAAACTTAAATCGAGTCCCGGGATTCAATATAAGGTACGTTAATCGAGTCCCAGTTTCCAAAATAAGGTAAGTAAATTGAGTTCCAGAATATTGTTACAGATGAATCAGAATTACCTGTAACTACATGTAACAAAATACATGTAACAAAATATAACTTTGGTGCCAAACAAAATATAATTTCATTCTATATATTCTACGTGTGAGAGTGTTAGAATGACAACTTGGTACATTTGAGGCCAATAAAAAATGGGACAACTCTTATAGCAGAGTTTTGTCAATAGACCGTCAGATAATGACAGATTTTGCTGGCTCATTTTCCATTTTCAGAAAAAAAAATATATTTTTTTTTCTCCATAAGATTTGAACGTGCTTAAAGGGTTGAAATGAATTTGTGTTATGGATATGTCATATATGGTATTTAACACTGGATATCTGTCAAAAATTAAAAAAACAAAAGAGTAATCATTCCGCATATTAATGCAGTGACGAAAGGTGGAATAATCGCAAAAATAACTGTCCTATTTTTTTGGACGCAAGAGTACATACGGAACTCAGCACCCGGGGATGAATTTACCTGCACATGAACGCAATTAATAGTTGTCGAACTCAATTTATGTGGATGACCCTTTCCAATGGGCAAAATTCCCCGTGATTATTTATTGCTTTCAAACAAAAGGTGGTATACCTACTATGTTTCAAGAATGTGGATTAAATTCTCAGAAAACAAACAATTTGGTATGCAGAATTAATCTACCTTTTCTTGAAATGTACTTTAGTATCATTATTTATAAATGGGTTTGTTGTGATATGGGTATTCACAGTTTTTATTGATACTTAAAAGGCGCCTTTTTAGTCTACGACGAATAATTTTAAACAAAATGAATCATTTATAAATAGATATTTTTATTTACTTTTTCATCTTTTATTTTTACAGAGCTAGGATATGGGCAAAGAAAGCCAATCATTTTGCAGAAAAACTTTTTACGAATCACCTTCATACACAATTGGTAGCCACTGCATTGCCAACCCTATTTCCGTCTCTTGAAAGCAGTTCTGGATCTGCGAAGGATGACCATTCATATAGTTCACCCCCGCTACTTTGTGCGAAGATACGAGTTCTTAATGACAGAACAGTAGTTCCAGCTATTGCAGAAACTGACTCAGGATTCATCTTTTTATTGTTTTTAAAGGCATACGAAAATAACAATAGAGATACATTTGGAAATCTGCAAATGCCAAATGATAAGTTTGTCGAGCTCATTTGTAAAATTGAAATTATATTTCAAGAAAGCTTTGAAAAATTCGCAAAAACAAATATTTGTAGCGCACTTTCAAATTTAAGCAACGCATTACCTTTTCATCCTCGTAAATATTTCCCGAAAGAATTTGTACTTAGATTATATTTAAGAGTAAGAATTTATTACACTTTGAAAACAATTAGCGGCAATTTTAAAAATATTAACAGAAATAAAATGATAATATGGAGAAATCTGTAAAAGTACTCACTGTATATGTAATGTAAAAATATATTCTTGTCCATCTTTTATTTTTCAATTGTACATTAAAGTTCATTAGAATCCTAAACTCTTAATTTTATTATTTAAACTAATTGTTCTCACAAATTCAAGTAAAAAACCCTATTATTTCCTATGTATGTCGGGTACCTACCTAATTTCATTGTTATAATAGGTAATACTGTAATACAATTTTTTGACTTTCATGTTGAAATAATCTACTACGGTACTGTACTGTCAGGCCGAACGCAGAAACTAAATATCTTAATCCGGCCCCGACTTCTAACCCAAGTGAGATAAAGACCGCGCCATTCCATCTCGCTTGGTTCCCGATCGACAGATCAAAGACGCCGCTCGGAGTTGTGGAGCTGAGTGGTATATAAGATGTGCCTATGGTACATAGTTCTGCAAAAATACTCAGCCTTAAAGGTTTGAAATTTGAAAAACATAGCTAACTAACACTTGCTTTATGAATAGTGTTATCCAGTGTTAGTCGAATACTAAATGGTTGCTGGAGTATTTAAAAAAGGACGCCTACACTAGGGATATGAACACCAGTTTCTCTGGTATGAAAGAAATAGTTAAAATTCAAAGTTGAAAAGAGCCCCGGATATGACGAAATAAGAGCGGAAACTTTGGAAGATATTGTCCAATATACAGAATGTTCCTTGAAGACATGCTAATATTTGAGGGGGTGATTCTTTGACTTATTTTAAGGAAAAAACTTTCTGTAACTGTATGTCCTAAAAGTACTAACTTTTGAGAAACAGGGCGATAAAGTTTTGAAAAAAAATCAGTTTTTTAATAATAACTGAGATAATATTGTAGAAGTTTTCATTAAATTTGGTACATGTCTTCTATGCATCAAGGTGCATTTTGAAATGCACAAACATTTTCATTTTCTCAACCAGTGGCGTCCGTACGGGTTTTGCATTGAATATTTTTGGAGAAAAAAATACTACGGCACTGCTTTCTCCTAAAACAAAAATTCTTTTGAGATTCTTATTCATTTTTGAGCAAATTTGATCTTTTGAATTTTCTTTGTCCGACGCATGGTTTTCGCTTAAAAGAATAAAAATCGATTCATTTCAGGATCAATTCTTCAAAAATCTGATGTGCATGGTGTGGAAATGTTTGTGCATCGACTGAAAGCAAATTGAGAGATTAGATTTGTTCCAAAATGAATGTGTAATTCTTGTCAGATGCTCGGTTCTTGAGTACCTAACATTTTGTTAACAATAAATCGTCTGATATTAATTTAGCTACCTGTTTATAATTGATATTTCTTTTTACCACTTCTCAATCTATTCATAATGAATGCATCTATGTCAACAATACCTGAATGGATTTCCGATATTAATTCAGCTACATGTCTGTAATTAATAGTATATTTTGTTCTTCAAATCACTATAAATATTGTGTTTTCACTGGTTATTAATACCATTTTGTGTTTGAAAAAGCTATAGGAATAGCGAAGCGCACTATTATTTACTTGATTTTTAAGTGTGTTATTGAAGTTATTTTGGTTGTCCGCTGATTTTCTGAGTATCGGTAAATATGATGAATTACACGAATGCAGAAATGGTGGCAATGCATTACTTACATGGCCTTGCTGATGGTAATGCAACAGAAGCATTTATCAGGAAAGATATCCTAATCGTGCCTTACTAGATAGCCGTAGCTTTTCAAATATTCATCGCCGACTTAGGGAAACTGGTAGTTTCAAGAAAGGTACTTCGGAAGGTAGACCTCTAAGCGTCAGAACTCTTGAAATTGAGGACGCGATTCTGCAAGAAATTGAAGAAAATCCTGAGACCAGTACGAGGAAGATCGCTAGAAATCTGAATATTTGTCATCAAATTATTTGGCGTATTTTGGTTGATTTTTTGGTATACCCATACCATATTTTACGAGTAAAGGCATTACTCCCTAGAGATTTTCCACAGCGTGTGAACTTCTGTCAGTGGTATCTTCAGAGTATTGCACTAAATCCGCAGTTTGAGTCACAAATTTTGTTCACAGACGAAGCAAATTTTTCTCGGAATGCTATTCAAAATTTCCATAACATTCATATGGGGGCGGAAGAAAACCCCCATACCGAAACCCATTTTCAACACCAATTTTCGGATAATATATGGGCAGGAATTATTGGTGATTATCTAATAGGCCCATTTTTTCTACCAGGACGCCTTGATGGTCGGTCTTATTTACACTTTCTCCAAGAAGAACTAAATGGGTTGCTTGAAGATGTGCCAATTGCGTTAAGGAATCGAATATGGTACTGCTCATTTCAGTGTAATTGTCCGAAACCATTTAATTATAGTTTATCATAATCGTTGGATAGGTCGCGGAGAACCTCAGCAATGGCCAGCAAGATCCCCTGATCTCAACAGTTTAGATTTCTTTTTATGGGGGCACCTTAAAACTCTGGTGTATAAAACTCCCGTTAATACTTTGGAAGATTTAAGAGAGCGAATAGTTGCCTCGTGTGAAACTATTCGAAATACGCCGGGTATATTTGAACGTGTGCGTAATTCCATGCGTAGACGGGCGGAAGCATGCCTATTAAGTGAAGGTGGCCATTTCCAACAATTTTTACAGTGTTAGTATTGACAATAATTAATGAATATGATCCGCTCATTTTAACTTACTTTTATACAATAAAATAATAAAATTCGTTTTTGTATAAGCTGAAATCCATATTTTTTGGATTTTCATTCATTTTGGAACAAATCTGATCCCTTAATTTGCTTTAAGTCGATGCACAATCATTTCCACACCACATCAGATTTTTGAGGAACTGATGCTGAAGTAAAACGATTTTTATTTTTTTAAGCGAAAACCATGCGTCGGACAAAGAAAACCCAAGATATAAAATTTGCTCAAAAATAAATTAGAATACCAAAAATATTTTTTATTTTGAGAAAAAGCAGTGGCGTAATATTTTTTCTTCAAAAATATCAATGCAAAACCCGTGCGGGCGCTACTCGCAGAGAAAACGGAAATTATTGTACACCACAAAATGCACCTTGATGCGCAGAAGACATGTACTTGATTTTATGAAGATGCGCACAATATTATCCCAGTTATTATTAAAAAACTGTTTTTTAAAAACTTTATCACCCTGTATCTCAAAAGTTAGGACTTTTAGGACATACATTTATGGAAAGTTTTTTCCTTAAAATGAGTCAAAGAATCACCCCCTCAAATATTAGCATGTCTTTAAGGAACACCCTGTATATCAGAACCTTTGGTTTACATATTTTACAAATGTACGGAGAATGGAATATGGCCTAATGTCTTCAAAAGAGGTGTTGGACGCCTACCTCCAAAAAAGGCTTGAATTCACATTCAAAAATATAAAATAATCTCAGATAATCAGTTCGGATTCAAAACAAACTCTTCAACTGAGGATGCAATCTAACTCTTGACAGAACAAATATATAGTGCAATGTATGCGGGAAAACCCAGCCTGGAAGTATCCATTGACTTATCAAAGGTGTTCGACACAGTGAGTCACTCATCATTACTATTATAAAGTCTGGAAGATATTGGAATTCGTGGAATAGTGCGCAACCTCTTCGAAAGTTACTTTCAAAACAGAAATCAAATTGTAAGAATAGAAACCACAAACAGCGGCTACCTCCCAATTCAATATGGTGTCCCTCAAGGTAGTGTCCTCGGTCCAATACTATTTAATATATATGTGGATAATTTATTCTCCATAGCGTCGAATCATCATTGTGGGATTTGCTGATGATACGGTAGTCCTTTATTATACTACTAATACGTGGACAAAGCTTAAATTATCCGTGACGGCAGTCACACACAAAATCAAAATGGAAACAAAAATAAAATACTGAGGAATATATCTTGATATGCAGATGAAGTGGAATATACACATTATATGTATGCAAAAGGTTAGATCAATATTATCGAAATTCAAATATCAAACGTAAAAAGTGTTTTCAAAACCAAGTTTTTCAGGAAACTGAAAAATATATTTATTGTATGGAAAACAAAGGACTTTTGAATAAACGATTATCAATCGTTGGGACAAGATGATTCTGTTTTGTGACCTACCCCAGTCAACACAGAATGGTTTCAGAGATGGAACTGGGATTCACATTCATGTTTCAGATCACACCAGTGAATCGAAAAGTGACTTCCATTATTGTCGCATAATCGTCTATTCGGTGCCCCGTTGGTCATGTCGAGACATCAAAATGTGATGCAAAATGTGACTCGAAATTAGCCTAATGTGACATACCATTTATACTTCGGAATAGAATGCACATTGAGACCCTTTCGATGTAACAATGTGAAATTGAATGGACTGGTACTTATTTAAAAATGCGCTTCACTTTCTGATTCACCTGTATGTCAAGAATAAAACAAAGCTCACCATGTTTCAACATAAATAGAAATTATACCTCAATATTATTATTCTTACTAGTGAATTTCAGTTCATATCGATTGGAATGCTAGAAAACAAATGCGTGATTTGATTCCGTAGTATATACTTCTCACAAACAAAAAAAATTATCGAACTATGTCTGAGTCATGAAAAAAAAAAATATACAGAAATATAGAGAAATCTATAATTCAACTTCAATCCTCTGGACAGCATTTTCTCCACTGCAAAATCAGTACCTATCCTGAAAATGCCAAATTCTGTAAAACACTGAATTTACCTTTCTAAGTTTCTACTCACTGTTCCGGTCCTTGAAGAGGTACAGTTCTTGGTAGAAATAATAATTGAACAATGTAAATAAACACAATTGATTCAACTATTGAAATAAAAATAAGCAAAAAGAACACTACACACTATCAGAAGTACCTTTAGAATATTTGAAGAATGGCGTCAACCAAATACAAATTCTACTTAACTCTCGACTCGACAAACAACTCTGGCCATTTTGTATCGTGGTGGTGATGTCACGATCAATTTTTTTTAACAAACCTAATCCCTTCTATACCGACAAAATAGCAATGAAACCAAAATTCATGGTAATGTGCTTTGCAATTTTCTTCACATTTTATGACTCAAAGCGACACTAATGAGAAGAGAATTGTGAACAATTCATAACATTTGGCATCATTTTGTTACCATAATAATCAAGAAAGCAACATCTCCTAGATGTTTGTGTTAACTGGGACCCTACACCAACGAGATGTAAGAACCTCGAAACATGTCTGCAGGTTGTTATGTGCAGCATTATTTAATCGCAACAAGCACTTGCAATTGAGTCCTTTTGGAAGAACGTTGCAGCAATATCAGTCAGATGTAGTTCAATGTCTGTTGTGGTATTAGCCCTAGAAGTCGTTGTTCTAT
Source organism: Chrysolina oricalcia (assembly GCA_944452925.2). Classification (NCBI taxonomy): domain Eukaryota; kingdom Metazoa; phylum Arthropoda; class Insecta; order Coleoptera; family Chrysomelidae; genus Chrysolina; species Chrysolina oricalcia. Next base: position 66,309,971 of record OX101812.2, read on the forward strand.
GTCATATTTTCCACCTGGTGAGAACATTTGGAGTGAAGGGTACTTCGAATTTGTCGATTTCATTCATTTAAATGATACTCTCACATTTACAGATCTCTAATCATACTCACCCAAAGAATTCATGAGTTTTCTAATATTTCCAACACGTAATATTTTTCTAGTTAACAACTGGTCCGAAACATAACCACATAGTACCATGAAGATCCAGTGGAATATATATGGAAGAGACGATAGTAAACTGTTCTGAAAAAATTACACATTGCATTCCACTTGGTCAATATTGGAAAAATTGTGAAAACTCAAATTCCTCCAAAGCGAATAAAAAAATAAAATGAGGCTAAATTAGGATTGACTAGATTAGGTGACGTTATTGAATGCTCTTCAGAAAATTTTAATTCGATCTTACAGACATTCTTGCTAATTGATTTTCGTTAAAGAAACAAAAATAATGCACATTTTAAACTAGCACATATTCTTACCGATTTCAAATTGAACATCATGACTTTGTCCATATATAATGGCATGTCAGAGAGCAGAGTATAGAAACCCCATGTAAATCCACATTGAGCCAATAGGAGAGCCCAAAATGGACGTGAAGACAGAATTGAGAGCCAAGGCGTTGATAATGTCTGAAAATAAATAATAAATATACTTGTCAAATTGAAATATTTTGTATATACTAAAAAAATTATCGATCCTTTGAAATTATTCATCTTGCAAGTATATAAATTTATACATAATTATATGGTGTGACATAGATGAAGGTGTCAGCTGATGCTGTATTACAACTTAACCTTCTCAACTAGTACTGTTTATGAAAATTGCAAAATAGTCAACTAACCCAGCATTCAGCTAATATATTGGGATAGATTCAGAGCTCTGAATGCAACCAGTACCAGATCAAAACTGGTGCAGAGATGCCCTGAAGAGTCTTGCGACTGAAAAGGACATAACGCTGATGTGGGTACCGGGCCATGCAGGGATTGGAGGCAACGAGCAGGCGGACCAGTTAGTTAAGCAAGGAGCCGGGCAACCCTACCACGAGCCCGAACCCGCACTCGGCATAACAAGGAGACAAGTAACAACGGCACTGAATGAGTGGGCAGTTGATACATTGGGAAAAGAGTGGAGAAGGATAGACGGATGCAGGCAGTCAAAGCAGATGATATCGGGGCCCGACATGGCGAGAACGACCAAGATACTGAAGCTAAGCCGCAAAGAACTCCGACTGTTAGTGGGAGTTCTAACCGGCCACTGCGGCTTCAGGAGGCTTCTGGCTCTCATCAACGTTGAGGCAGACCCACTATGCGCGGAATGTGGTGAGGAGGAGGACTCTTTCCACTTCTTGTGCGAATGTGGTATTTATGGCAGGATCAGACAAAACGTCTTCGGAGCTGCCACTATTGAGGAGGAAGAATTGCACTCATTGCAATGGAAGGACATTTCGACTTTCATGAGAAAGTCGAATAGGTTCGAGCAGGTATCCGCCATGGGATGAGTGAAGAAGCCGGGGATGGCGAAAATGGCCCACTGGGGCCTAGTCGCTGACGCTTGCGTCCCCCACCTATTACCATTACCTACTGCTAATTCATAGTATAGGAATTGTTATTATTTACAGATAAGTTTGAGAAGTCTTTCCACCTCGTAACCTATGTGATTCTTCCAGTTCAGAAATGAGTCAATAGTACACCTAAGTTTTTTATTGGTCTTTTCTTGCTGACAAGGAAGCTATAAATGAGTCTTGGTCTGAGTTGAGATTCAATAGATTGTTGCTTAGCCAGTTATATCAAGGTTTCATTACATTTTTTGCGATTTCGTATTCCACAATTGACCCACGAATAATACAGAATTAAACATTTAAAATTAGTTTCCTGACTTATCAGTGCCACTTTATTTGATATTTGAGAGAATCGAAATATTTTCAAATAATATAAAATATTAAGAGTTAGTGGCATATCATTTCTAGAGCTGTTGATGTACATTGCAATCAAAACACTCTCATAAGGAACTGTGATACTCATGCTCACAATAATAGGAAAGAAGAGAACTGTCACTTGCTCTTTAACGAACCAAACCAAAACCAAATACTTTTGGTTTGTATTTTTCACTCCCAAAGTATCTGAAGAGTTTACCTACCCGTTTTTTTAAACGTGAACCGAAACATGTTCTAGTGGATCTGTGTCCATACACAACACAAGAATTCTTCAAGGAAATGTGGCTTTAATCTTATACCATTAGATTGAACAGATTATCTGGGCCAGTTTTATATATATATATATATATATTTATATATATATATATATATATATATATATATATATATATATATATATATATATATATATATATATAGAGGTGAAAATTCGTGACTGGGTGTATATTAGTTTGTAGTATTTGTGGGGTTGCAGTCAGGGTTGCGGGCTATTTCAAAGAAAACTCTTTGATACTGTCAAGCTTTCGGTATAATTCGATACCTTCCTCAGGACAACTGAAAATACGCATTGTACAATAAATGTAGGAAAGAATAAATGGAGTACTTACTAACGTGAGAATGAATGATGAAATTGGCAAAAAACGAAAATAGAATATACATGAAGTGAAATGAAATGACTGATGTAGGAATGACTTAATTTATTTCAGTAATCAAGTTGGAAGATTTTGATTAGAGGGTGATTTTATCCTATGTTTCTCAAAATTAAGTAGATACGTATAAATTTTGCTGAGATTACTCAGGTCGGTTCTTCTGTTCATCGACTGTTCTTCATTATTAATTTGAACCATTTCCATGAAAATTCTTTTAGACAGATAAGTTTCACTATTCAAAATTTCGGTATTATTATAATCCATCCTGTGGTCTCTAGAGATAACGTGTCCTGCCAAAGCACATGTCAACATTTCGTCTACATATATATATATATATATATATATATATATATATATATATATATATATATATATATATATGGCAATCTAGAAACACCATGTTTCCTGATTTTAATCAAGTTTCAATAATAATGCTGTATGAGCGTTTTACTTTGCTCATAAACTTTAAGAATCTTTAATTTGACGCACTATTTTCAAGTTTATGTGCGATTATCATCGGCACTTGATTATAATCTGGAAATTACCATGTTTTTGGAGTGTCATGTCATCATAATGGTCGTGGAATTCGGATATAATTGTTAGATACGAACCGATGTAACAGCAAGGGTTCTGACAAATTCCCATTTTTTCAATTTAGTGCCCTCTGGTGTGGAGAAAATGAGAAAGTTTTGTCATTATTATTAAAATGCAAATGTTTCAGTATAGTCAAGCTATTCATAAGAAAAAAAAAAATTTTTAAATAGATGGGAAAATATTTTTAAAAAATTGCTATTTTCAATTTTTTTGAATTATCTCTTGAACCTTCGTTTATGTGTATAAGTGACTTTTTCAAATAACTTTTTTTGATATCTTGTCATCTAACCCCTTTTTTTGCCTTTGCATTGCAATTTTTTTCATTTTGCCGCCATTCTAGCGATCACGTGACATGTGTCAAAATCGATTTTTAGGTTATCGTACATGCACAAACTTTTCCCCAGAATATTTTTTCCAATAATCCAATAATAAAAATTTTTCCCATATGGTACATACTTTTTGGCGGTCACTGTATATATATATATATATATATATATATATATATATATATATATATATATATATATATATATATATATATAATATAATATTTTTTCCCCATTTATTAAATTGTCCTTTTGTAGTTGTCCTGAGGAAGGAAATAAACATTTCCGAAAGCTTGGCAAGATGACAAAGAGTTTTCTTTAAATCCAATATCCGACTGCAACCTCAAGATATTTTCAATCTACAGTTATTGTCAGTCACGAATTACCTATTTTCATATATATATATATATATATATATATATATATATATATATGTATATATATAAATATATATATATATATATATATATATATATATATATATATATATATATATATATATATATATATATATATATATATATATATATATATATATATATATATATAAATAAGGATGGATTTAGCGAGGGGCAATATATGAAAATATAAGTAGAAAAGTTATTGGGTATAACCCTCAAAATGTTCTGCAACCGTAGACACTTGTTTCGAGCTTAAGCTCATATAATTAATTGTACAACACTTGGATGTAAAAATAGAAACAAAGGAAGTCAACACCAGGAAGCCAACCACACATTTGTGGCTTCGGTTAGAAGACCTTGTGCTTACAAGGCAACTAACGTCGATTTTACCGTACTGACGAGAGCTTAAGCTCGAAACACGTGTCTACGGTTGCAGAACATTTTGAGGGTTAAACCCAATAACTTTTCTACTTATATTTTCATATATTGCCCCTCGCTATATCCATCCTTATTTGTATTTTCCTGGGTAGGATTGTCACGCTGGTAGCTATAGCTGCCTCCGTGGCGACGTTAGTTGTTGCCTTGTAAGCACAAGGTCTTCTAACCGAAGCCACAAATGTGTGGTTGGCTTCCTGTTGTTGACTTCCTTTGTTTCTATTTTTACATCCAAGTGTTGTACATCTTCGCATTTGATTTTACCGTACTGACGAGAGCTTAAGCTCGAAACACGTGTCTACGGTTGCAGAACATTTTGAGGGTTATACCCAATAACTTTTCTACTTATATATATATATATATTTATATATATATATATATACATATAAAGAGAAAAGTTTTTGGGTATAACCCTCAAATTGTTGTGCAACTTTAGACACGTGTTTCGAGCTTAAGCTCTCATCAGTACGGTAAAATCAAGTGTGAAGATGTACAACACTTGGATGTAAAAATAGAAACAAAGGAAGTCAACAACATCAAGTGTTGTACATCTTCGCACTTGATTTTACCGTACTGATGAGAGCTTAAGCTCGAAACACGTGTCTACGGTTGCACAAAAATTTGAGGGTTATACCCAAAAACTTTTCTCTTTATATTTTTATATATTTCCCCTCGATAAATCCTTTCTGATTTATATATATATATATATACATATATATATATATATATATATATATATATGTTTGTATGTTTATTACGTTTTCCATGTTTGATAACTACTGCTTAGGTATATTTCAATTTTTAGACATTTCCAATATCATGTATGATTTCACAGGATGAATAAACTATACTTACTTTTGTATTCTTATGGCCTCCAAGAGAACTTTCAATAAACGCTTTCTCATCTTCAGTTATTGTAGGATGATCGGCTGGTTTATTGTAACCAAATATAGAAAAGCAAATGGCCCAAATTAACCCCAATCCGTTGAAAAAATAGAACGACATCGGCCAGCCATATGAACTTGCTGATATATATCCAGTCAATATAAGAGCGATAACTGTTCCACATGGCGAACCTAAAACGATAAAATAATCTTTGACACATACAAATAATTTATTCTCTTTGTTTCTAGACAATGGAAGTCCATAAGAATTCTACTAATTATTATTTTTATGATCATTACTACTTCGCAGCCAGAAGTGCCTTTCAACGGTTTGAATTTTGGTGCTACGATTTCAGATCAAGAAACAAAAAATGGACAAAGAGTATTGTAGAGTACTGGAGCCAGACCTGTTGCCTCACCGAAGTTCTGAAAACAGCGATGATGTCACTATGCACGTATGCGGAATACCTAATCATCTAGAAGGGAGCTGTCGAAAAAGCAAGCGACCTCTCATGTATTTTCCAGGAGGCCCAGAATATTCGAAAGAAAAATACTTCGTGGATATAAATATCACGCCGCAAGTGAAGCGGGGAGATATACCGGGTAACAGGATCATGGTACACCCCTTGTTTATCCGTTAGTTTTGAAGGTCATTGATAGGAATTTGAGATATTCCATATACATAATAAGCGGCACTTTTTGATCTGCAAATGTTTTCTCTTCCGGTTTCACCGGAAGTACGTTCATGATCACTTTCGTACAGGTGTAATTGATGTTTGAAAAATTTATAATTATGTTTGTGCAAGATTCGGCTTACTTTGTGGTGACTAATTTCCAATTCAAACCCAATTTGCCTTAAAGAAACAGTCTTATCAACTTCCATTCGAGCTAAAACATTAATTTCCGTTCCTTCGTCAATGATAATGTTTTCTTCCGGAACATGGTAAGGCTCTCTTCGGAATTGATTTCCAAGACGATTAAAATAATTTCTCGCTGGACATTGTCTATCAGGATATCGGTCGGCATAAAGGTTTCTAGCCGCAACGGCATTTTTTTTACATTCCCCATAATTAATTAACATGTCCACTTTTTCATCCCTTGTATAAATGTGCGGTATTTTGAACAAAAATAGCAAAAAATGTAAAGACTTTTCGATACACAATAAAAACATCGATAAACAAACAAATATTTATTTGACTATTCCACTCTTCTCAAGATATTCACGTAATCTGACCAATCACAAATCAAAGACACCTTGTATTAGCGCGAAAACCCCAGCTGTCTCTCAATTCTTATTAGTCTGTCAGCGTTGGTGTTTTCAACGATGTAACCATAGATGACAAAGCAAAGTTTGACATTTTGACAGTTCATAACTGTAGGCGAAAACGTTAAACGGAGTCCCATCGTAACTATACCGGGTGGCTACGGAAGTATTGCCTAAGGAATATCTCAGTTATTGTATGAAGTAGGTTTGTGAAATTTGGAGCGTCGATATAATGACATAATAGCTAGAATTTGAGCATAATGACATGTCAAAGTTAACTTCCGGTCTGACCGGAAGTAACATCAACTTTCTTATTTTGAATGGAAACCCTATTTTTTTTTCTTTTCGCTTTATTCAGCATTCAATTCCCTTTTTAATGACATATCACAAGTTGGTATCTAACCAGAAACTAGACTAAAAAATTATTATTGAAATTCACCGAGTAGGCCGTGGAAGCAAAATGAAAGCCAAAAATTGAAAAGTTGGCTATGGAAACCATACGTCACTACCATACGTCGGCGTTATAAAAAGCCGCCAAAAAAATATTGGAAAAATTGGGAAAAAAACAATACTCTGTAGGTCCATAACTTAAATAGGAACATACAACTTTTTCTTGCCTGTACTATTCAGCATAACCATTCCTTTCTAATGATATAATAGAAAGAAATTTTTTGAAATGAAATACCAAAAAATCCAATTATTATTCTTGAAATAACGAAAAAACAGATTTATCGAAAAAAAAAAATTCAAATTGATAGGAATAAAGATAAAATAAATTCAAAACAAAATAAATGTTCGAAATGCATTCCCTCAGCGTCAATACATTTATTGACTCTGGTGATATTTTCATGTAAAACGTTTCTCAACATTTGGGGCGTGATATCTTGGAAAGCTCTACGAATTTTTACTTCTAGCTCAAGATGCCCCCATGGAAAAAAGTCGCACGGAGTAAGATCAGGTGACCTTGGTGGCCACCTGACTGGACCATGGGTTGTTATAAGTCTCTCTTGAAAGCGATTTTGAAGATAATTTCTCGCCATTCTTGAACTATGTTATGTACATTCTCTCAGTTATTTCCGCTGGTAGGTTGTTAATGAATTCCGAAATTTCATTCGTTAAAAAATTAAAGTATCTGTCTCCGGTTAGTTGGCCTTGAAAAAGAATGGGGCCAACAATATGAGTTCCAACTATTCCTGCCCAAACATTTACACCAAATCTCTCCTGGAAGCCGCCTTGTCGAAACCGGTGCTCGTTTGCTATCGCCCAGTACCTGGAACAAAAGGCCGTTCACACTTTTAGCACTTTACACTTCGACTATCGACAATAATCCAAATAAAGTACAGTACCTACCTTGTATTATTCCTGTTAAATAATCCATTGTTGGTAAATCTTGACTCGTTCGTAAACAAGATATAATAGTTAAATAGGTGATTCTCAGCATTTTGTCGAAGAAACCAATTACAATATTCCAGGCGCCTTTCACCGTCATTTTCATACAAATGTTGATGCAACTGATACTTGAAGGATTTCAATCGATGTTTTTTCAAAATTTTCCTAGCAGAGTCCTTACTTATAGCTAATTCGGCGCCAATCTGCCTTGAGGAAATTGTGCTATCATATTGTACTAAAGCTAATACATTAATTTCAGTTTCCTCATTAATAACAAATGCTTCTTGGTCTTCGTGAACATCAGGCTGAGTTCTTAATTTTTCTTCAAGCCACTGGAAATACCTTCTTGACGGTTGCTGCCTCCCTGGATATCGCTCTAAATACAATCGTTCAGCGGCATAAGAATTTTTTAAACATTCACCATAAATGAGAAGCATGTCAATTTGTTCGGTCCGTGAATAACGGGGCATTTTTTGAATATTCCACTAACTGATTTCGATTTCCAAACCCTTTTAAAATGGCAGAATCAAAAACACTACTTCGAACGTCAAAATAATATGGATAGCAGCGTTCGTGACAGCTCTCATTTCTTTTTTGTTTCATTCCAAAATACATCTTATTCAGCCTACTTGTTAATATTTTGGTTCGAATGATTATTGCAATGGAATGATTATTCTGAATAGCACAAACATCGTCCATAGGTAGATATTAGAATATCTATGGACGATGGCACAGACCAAGTACGTTTATGTTCCTATTTAACCTAGAACCTACAGGATATAATTTATCATTCCACATTATTTTTAATTTTATTTTTGCGTATGGCGATAATCTGTTTTGTTATTTGAAGAATAATAATTGGATTTTTCGGTATCTCAGTTCAAAAAATTATTTTCTATTATATCATTAGAAAGGAATGGTTATGCTGAATAGTACAGGCAAGAAAAAGTTGTATGTTCCTATTTAAGTTATGGACCTACAGAGTATTGTTTTTTTCCCAATTTTTCCAATATTTTTTTGGCGGCTTTTTATAACGCCGACGAATGAAAATAAAATATCACAGTAGTAGCAACTGTAATCAAGTGACATATGGTTTCCATAGCCAACTTTTCAATTTTTTGCTTTCATTTTGCTTCCACGGCCTACTCGGTGAATTTCAATAATATTTTTTTTCTGATCTAGTTTCTGGTTAGATACCAACTTGTGATATGACATTAGAAAGGGAATTGAATGCTGAATAAAGCGAAAAGAAAAAAAAATAGGGTTTCCATTTAAAATAAGAAAGTTGATGTTACTTCCGGTCAGACCGGAAGTTAACTTCGACATGTCAATATGCTCAAATTCTAGCACTTATGTCATTATATCGACGCTCCAAATTTCACAAACCTTCTTCATACAATAACTGAGATATTCCGTAGGCAATACTTCCGTAGCCACCCGGTATAATAAATTATTGATAGGAGTAATACATTTTTTATGAATATAGTTATTTGATTATGGTTATGATTAATTGTTTGTTCATGTTCATAATACATACTTTTAATGCTTCGTAAAATAGTCTAATAAAATTCCACTCGTGATTGAATTTATCTCATCAAGTATGTCTTTTATTTCTGAACTCAACTGAATTGGATCGAGAAAACACTCGTCCTGCGGACTCGTGGTGTTTTCTCGAAGCAATTCAGTTTCGTTCAGAAATGAAAATGAACAGTTAGAAATGTGGGACGAATTCGACAAAAATTAATCAGATTTTTATTTGAATAATTATAGTCTTCCATTTGGATTTTTTCTATTCAAATGTACGAGCAACCGTTATATACTAATTTTCGAATTTTCATAATGACATGTTCCATGACATTTCTTATTTACCCAATACAAATTATGGCAAAATAATCCAATTTTTATAGAAAACTTGCTTTTATTTCGGAAACCTCACTCCTTAGGTATGGGAACATTATGCATAATTTGAAATTGAATTCAATTATCTTTCAGGATATTTGATAATATACAGGGTGTTCCATTCGAAAAAATGCACCTTTCACCACTTTTGTATCTATCGGTAGAATTGCAAATTTTCAACGACCCTGTATAATGAAGTACAAATTCCCCTATTCATAACTAATACATAGGACATTGTCAAACTACATCCAAAATTTCAGCTTTCTACGTATTCAAATACTGCAGTAATTGAGTAAGTTTAATTGAAGCTACGTTTCGCACAAAAATAAGGAAATTATTGATTTTCTTAAAAATCACTGGAGATAGGTACAGGAAAGCATCATATGAAAATAATCAAAAAGCAGTAGCAAAGCCAAAAATGCAATAATATACAGGGTATTTTATTCAGAATATCTAAGTTGTTGCTACTACTCGATAGAAGCGGCAACGTCGCAGCGCTAAAAATATTTTAGATCGATTATCCAAGAAATCCAATTTTCAAAATAATCCTACTTCTCTTTTTCCAGAAAAGTCTATTAGGCCATCGAGTTTGGAACACTTAATACAGTATTGCCACGTCTCATAATTTTCAACATACCTGCGTACACCAAAGATGACACCATACTCCTCTCAGTCTGGGGAACCCACTGGGAAAGTAACGTATGTAATGATGGAATGACAAACCCTTGACAAATTCCTTGTAAAGCTCTGCAAATCATTACTCCTTGTGATCCAAAGGATGCTGCGAGTGCTGGAATCAGGAGGCCAAGAAGTGCAGAAACCGCCATTGTTGTAACTAAAAACCATTTCGGTCCATAATGAGTGGCCAACCAACCCGCTCCAATTTGGGTCATAACGTATCCCCAGAAAAAGGCAGAGATGATGACATTTTTGTCGGTCCAGTTGTATGTCTGAAACATCATCGTTGTATTAGATTTGGTTATGGGCGTGGTTAGCCAAAACAATTTTACGGGCGGTTTGGTGAAAACGATAGAATAAGGAAATATGTATGTTTTCATTTCAAATAAGATGAAATTTCTATTTTATGATTCGCGCTGAATTCTAGCAAGTTGTTGGACTTGACAAGTTTTTCCGGTGACAATACATTATGCAACTTTTGTTAGAGAAAAAAAGTGCTCATCTATGTTGGAAAAAGGAACTGTAACATTTTTCAAAAAAATTTTGTTTTGTCTCAGATCGAAAAAAATTGAAAGAAAAACAAGATGATCACGTATCTTAAAAAAAAACTGAAAGTATTTAAAAGAAAAATAAGAAGGAAAAAGGTGTTCACCATTTTTGGAAAAAAAATGTTCACTAAAATCGGAGAAAAAAAACAAATGAATTACGAAGGACAAAATTCACCCTTCTTGAAAAAAAAAACTGAAAATCTTTTGAAGAAATAAATGTTCACTTAAATCAAAAAAGGGACTAAAAAATATTTGAAATAACGAGGGTGCACCCACCATGGAAAAAAAATTGAGGAAAAGAATGTTCACTCAAATCAAAGAAAAAAGTTAAAAGAATCGAAAGAAAAAGTGTTTGTGAATCTTGGAAGTAAAGAAATTTTTTTAATTAAGAAAAAATATTTCACTCAAATAGAAAATAAAACAAAAAAACTGTGGTCACCTATATCTATGGACAAAATATTGAATTAAAAAAAAAGGCATTCACCTATCTTTTTTGAAGAAAAACTGTGTTCATTAAAAAAAAACTAGAAATAATTTGAGAAAAAATGTTTTAAAAAACCCTTCTTGGACAATTTTTTTTTCAAGAAAAGAACTGTTCACTTAATCAAAATAAAACAAAATAAAATTCAAAGAAAAAAAAGAGAAAAGAAACGAAAGTGTTCAAACTTTTGAAGAAAAATTTACACTCAAATTGGAAAAAAAAATTAAAAAAATCAAGTTCACCAATTTTGGAGAAAAAAAATCAAAAACAACAAGGTGTTCACTCTTCATGGAAAAAAAGTGGGAAACAAATGTTCACTCTAATCGAAAAAAAAGAAAAAAAGAATTTGAAAATAAACAAGGTTCTCTTGGAAAAAATAACCTGAAAATCTTTGAAAAAACAAAGGTGATCACCCTTCATGCGAAAAAAATAAGAAACACATGTTTATTCTAATCGGAAAAAGCAAAAATGATTTTGAAAAGAAACAAGATATTATTAATTTATCTTCTAAGAAAAGCTGAACATTTCTTGAAGAAAACATGAGAATTTCTTCAACAAAAAAATGTTTTATCGAATAGAAAAAAAATTAATAATTGAAAAAACAAGGTGTTCAACTATCGTGGAAAATACATAACTAACTAGCTATTTATGATACAAGTTCGTGAAGTAGGACTTTTTCGTATGAGCGTGAAGTTTATTGAATGAGGCGCAGGCAGGCACGTGTATTGTGTTCTTCGATATTTGGGTATGGTTCACTCATAACCGTTTTATGAGTTTTACCTGATATTAATTTCTCTATTAAAGAAACTGTTACTCGATTGTTTACCGCAATTTGTTTAATGATGTTTAGTTCATCCTGGAAATTCTTATCAGGTAAAGGGATTGCGAAAGCTCTGTGTATCATTGATCTAAAGGCGGATAATTTATGTGACATCGGACTGAAAGAATCAAAGGGAATTGTACAGTCTGTGAAGGTTTTTTCCGGTAGATATTAAATTGAAAACTGTTACTAACCCTTGAACACAATACACGTAAATATGGTAGCATTAATTACTCAGGTAAAATTTCAGAAAACATTCAAAATTATTTTTCTAAATTCAAAATAACAACAGCTTTCATAAGTAATAATAATTTAGGCAGAATTCTGTTCAATGCAAAACCTAAACGAGATAGAATGAAAAAATCAGGGATATATAGATTAGAATGCGGGGAATGCTCTGCAGTATATACAGGCCAGACCGGTAGAAATTTTGACGTAAGGCTCCGTGAACACGTCTGTTTCGACAAAAAATCCACAATGTACGAACATCTGCAAGAATCCAAACACAAGATAAATAAAGATAATCTCAAAATCCTACACACATGTAATAAAGGAAAGAAAATGAATCTGTTGGAAGCCATGGAAATCAATAAATCAATTAAAAACCCGAAATATAGAACCCTCATCGAGCAACTCGATTTATGTAGGTCTCCACTTTTGAATTTGTGATTTTGACAACCCAGGTAATTTCCATAACCTCCAGTATTGAATTTATATCGTTTCACCCATGTTCATATGATTTCATCTATTTTCATTTAATTACCTCTCCATCCAGTTTACCTGCAAACTCCCTATATAACTAGGTTTAAGAGTACAATTGTATTAGTTAGTTTTTATACTTGATAATGGGATAAAGCCCGAAACCGGTCGTAAATATAAAAAACTAGTGGAAATAAGACAAAATTGAGTTTCTTTCGTTTCATTAAAGTGATCATGAATTTCCACAAAATAAACAAGTCATCAATTACACAAAACATACATAAAAATATAAAATACCTAATGATAATATTATATGACGACAGCGATATGCACTCAGGATCGATTACAAACGAGAGAATTCCTCATGGGTTAATTAATTCTGACTGTAATTCTTTATCATCTATGTTCAATTTTACACCCATGTCACGATAACTGTCGTGCCGAAGACAATGAGGTTAGGGTATACAGGGCAATTCAAATTCGAACCCCACCATTGGGATCTCCTTAACTACAGGAGATACGTCGAAGCTTCAATTGGGGCAAAGTTGCCTATTCTGGTGCTTAACAAAATACTGTTTTGAAACTTGGAAAATTCCGAGTATTTCCGGAAATATCGGGAAAAAACTGAAAATCGGAATTTTCGTTTTTATTTTTTTCTATCGTTATTTGAAAAACTAGCTTTAAACCAAAAGTACATTTTAATTGATACTTTTTTCAGCTACACGTTTTCATGTTCAGATTTACTATCCGACGTTTCGTCTGCTGGCATTCATCATCAACTTTTTTTTCTGTTATGGGCGCCATATTGTTTTTTTATACAGAAAAATAGTGATTCTCATTCTGATTTCATTGATGTATAATTTGTTATGATTTGCTCTTCTGAAACCACAGATATTAAAAAAAAAACAACTTCATCTGAGATGGTCATGACTCCATCGAAAAATTTTGTTTAATAAACACTACTTGTCAGAACTCATTTAACATCATAAGTTTGCACAAATACTTCAGTCGAAATGTCCTCATTCTCAAATGAAGAAAAAAGAGATATGTTGAAACTTTATTATAAATTTGATAGGAATAGTACGAAAACAACACAAATTTATTTTGAATTATATCCGGAAAGGTAACAGCCGGATAGAACATTATTCGGAATTTTGGGCAAACACTTGGCTGAGTACGGTGCGTTTCAAAAAACAAGAATGAAAACATGAACTTGTAAAAAATGCACAAAAAGTATTACAACAAGTGTTCGAAATGATGGCCTTCCTCTTGAATACATAACCGAGCTCGTCGTCTCAAATTAAGAACAACCCTAACAATATCCCTTCTTCAGATAGACCTGAATTGCGTGATTTGTCTCTAGGTTCATCTACTGTGTCATATTCTTGCTCTCCATAGATTCAGTTCTTTAAAGTGCCCCACAAGAAAGTATCCAAAACTGTAAGGTCAGGTGACCTTGCCGGCCACCTCACTGGTCCAGAATTTCCTAACCACCTATTAGGAAATCTTTGGTGTAAATATTCGCAAACTGCTCTTTTATTGTGTGGAGGAGCCCCGTCATGCTGAAACCAGCAGCTGTTATAATTAACAACGGGAAACGTATCCATATATTCTAGATAAGATAAGGGATTTCTCGATTTTTATTGAATAACTCGTTAGAGGTTGAACTTGGTTATAGGGAAAGCTGAAATAACTCAATCAAAATTCAATCTTCTTTGGAATAGTCAAAAAACCATTTGAAAAATTTGAGTGTTTGACAATTTTATAATGCGACATTCGAAAATCGCGCCCATATAATACAAAATGAGACCGTCGATACGACTAGTGTTAGCTTGGACCACGAGCTAACTGCTCCATGAATTTGGTTTCCTAAAAGTTAACATAACTTGGGTTGTCTGAAGTCATAATCAGAAGGCCAATCGAACCGTAACAAAAAAAACTAGGTTTCCATTTAAAATATGAAAGTTGGTAGGCACCGACTATTGGAATATCCTGTATAGTTGTAGGATTAAAAACATTTGAGGTGGAACACATTTAATCAATTTTGACAAAGCAAATTTCAAGTTTCTAGTCCAACTGCAAGTTGAAAAATTTCTAATGCACGGCCTAGGTAAATCACGCTGTATAGAAGCCGCATGGTAACCCATAGCAATCATAGCAATCATCCATAACATACATTACATGAGATATACATCCTAAGTAAATGACTTTTGAATCAAAGGTGAGTTTACAGTATTCCAATAGCTATTTGAGAAAACGTAAGGTATTCAAGTTGTTCTTGAAAAACTCACTCTAAAACATGCATTTTTTTATTTGTCAATTGTAAATGACTTGAAAAATATTCAGTTATAGAAAAAACCTCTTGGGATACATTTTGCATCGATATCTGCAGTTTTTTGAGTTTATTGATTTCCACCAAAGAGAAGGTGCTCAAATCGGCACTAGTCTTCACCTACTGTGCAAATGTCAAGCCATTCAGTTTAGCCGGAAGAATAAGATGTGAACAACGTCAAACACTTGACTAAATATTGTCGGAACAATGGTTATGTAAAGAGAACTATATATAGCAGAAACAAATCCTTCATAGTTGAATGTTCAACATGGTTATTTGAATTTGGGTGATTTATTTTACAGTTGACGCAGAATAAACTATTTTGAAACATTCGAATATTTGTTATCAGCTTTCCTTGGATTTATCTGACAGAATTTTCATATTCACATACTATCTCTCATATAAATATAGGCGAAAGTTATAAATTATGTGAATTACATCTTGGAATATTTTCGGAGACATTTTTAATTTGACATTGGTATAGGTAGATTAATGTTTTTAGATTACCTCACAAAATGATGACAAGCACTTTTTCTCATTTTCCTTCTGGTGGGACCTATTTGTTTATTACACAGTTCGGCTTTTGAAAATTTGAACGGTTCTACGTAGATACCCATATAGAACAAAAACCGTGGTACTTTTTGAAAGGAAAGAGATCGTGATTTCTCTTTAGAGAGCGCGGGGGAAAGGCAAAACAATTTAAAATTTTAAATGGCATGAGGGGGTATCGTTGAACCATCAGAATTCTTCAGGATTTCGTTATTATTATTTTTTAACACAACATCAACGGCCATAATTTCATTTTATAAACAAATCATTAGATTCGTTGATGCAGGCGAGTGTCCTGCCGCAATATTTTGTGATTCGAACAGGGCATTCCACTGCGTCAATCACGAAATATTATTATCATATCTTGAAATGTATGGCCTACGTGGTAACGTGTCATCTTGGATATCGTCCTTTCTCAAAAATCGTAAGCAGTTTGTATCAATTGAGGCTCAAATGAACAGCGAAATACTCAAATTCAATTCGGATACCATAACTGTCAATATGGGTGTGCTTCAGGGCTCGATTTTAGGCCCAGTGTTGTTCACCTTGTATACGAATCAAGTGAAATATATAGTCGGTGATAATCACTTCACTGCATATGCTGATGACTTTTCCTTCATCACATCAGCACGCGAAACAAATGACCTTGACAACAAATGCTCTGAGGTGATGAGCAGGGTAGCTAGTTATTTCAATGATCAGCGTTTACTATTTAACACAGCCAAATCTGAAATACTAAGAGTTCATAGTATACAAAAAAATGCTGACGATCTACATATAAATATAAACAATGAATTGTCAACCAATACGCACAATAGCGTAAGATGTTTGGGAATTCATCTCGATGAAAACCTCAGCTGGAAGGACCATTGTCAAAAACTCGTCCCAAAGCTCAATTCATTGAAGTATCTTTTCATCAATTTGAGAGATGTACTAGAAAAACATCAGATTCGTAGTCTGTACTATGCACAAGTAGAGTCAAGACTTCGATATGGTATTTGTTTCTGGGGTAGTGCTGCTGCTGCTTCCGATGTATTCTTGGCTCAAAAACGAGTAATAAGATGCATGGCAAAGCAACCGAGTTGGGTATCATGCAAACAATTTTTTGCAGATTTTTCCAATTTACCATTGGCTTGTTTGTATATCCTCGAATTATGTGTTTATGTTTACAAAAATAAAGAAAAGCTTTTGTGCAATAAAGATATTCATGATTATAACACACGCCATAAGGATAATCTTCGTGTGTGTAGAGCAAACAAAATATTTGCGTATTGCTCTCCCGATTAAATGGGCCCATATCATTTAATAAACTACCTATTCAAATAAAAAAAGTGAGTCTCTAAAGAAATTCAAAAATAGCCTAGAGCAGTTCTTATTGCACAACTGCTTCTATAATTTAAATGAATATCTTGACATGAAATGAACAAGTTTCTATCTAAACATACTTATTCTTAGTAAAATTTACACTTATATTTTAAAACTGAACAGAGATAAGATGAAAAATTATAGTAATGCTGATGTACCCAGTAGAGTTACTTGATTGTTTCTCATCATTTTTGAAGTTGATTGACATTCATTTAAAATTTTATCTGTCTAATATTTTTATATACAACATTCTTTTTTTGATGCTAATTTCTATTTTTACTCATGTTACGTAAGTGGATTCAATATTTTTTTAAATATAAGTAGAAAAGTTATTGGGTATAACCCTCAAAATGGTAGATATAGCTGCCTCCGTGGCGACGTTAGTTGTTGCCTTGTAAGCACAAGGTCTCCTAACCGATACCACAAATGTGTGGTTGACTTCCTGTTGTTGACTTCCTTTGTTTCTATTTTTACATCCAAGTGTTGTACATCTTCGCACTTGATTTTACCGTACTGATGAGAGCTTAAGCTCGAAACACGTGTCTACGGTTGCACAACATTTTGAGGGTTATACCCAATAACTTTTCTACTTATATTTTCATATACTGCCCCTCGCTAAATCCATCCTTATTTATATATACAGTGACCGCCAAAAAGTATGTACCATATGGGAAAAATTTTTATTATTGGAGTATAGGAAAAAACATTCTGGGGAAAAGTTTGTGCATATCCGATAACCTAAAAATCGAGTATGACACATGTCACGTGATCGCTAGAATGGCGGCAAAATGAAAAAAATTGTAATGCAAAAGCAAAAAAGGGGTAAGATGGCAAGATATCAAAAAAAGTTAATTGAAAAAGTTACTTAGAATTCAATTTTATACACATAAACAAAGTTTCAAGAGATAATTCAAAAAAATTGAAAATAGCAATTTTTTTTAAATATTTTCCCATCTATTTAAAAATTTTTTTTTTCTTATGAATAGCTTGACTATACTAAAACATTTGCATTTTAATGATAATGACAAAACTTTCTCATTTTCTCCACACCAGAGGGGACTAAATTGAAAAAATGGGAATTTGTCAGAACCCTTGCTGTTACATCGGTTCGTATCTAACAGTTATATCCGAATTCCACGACCATTGTGATGACATGACACTCGAGAAACATGGTAATTTCCAGATTATAATCAAGTTCCGATGATAATCGTGCATGAGCGTTTCACTTCGCACATAAACTTGAAAATAGTGCGTCAAATTAAAGATTCTTAAAGTTTATGTGCAAAGTATAACGCTCATACAGCATTATTATTGAAACTTGATTAAAATCAGGAAAGATGGTGTTTCTTGATTGCCATATCAACACAATACTCTTGGAATTCTGATATAACTGTTAGATAAGAACCAAAGTAACAGCGAGGGTTCTGGCAAAAACCAATTTTTTTAATTTAGTGCCCTCTGGTGTGGAGAAAATGAGAAAGTTTTGTCATTATCATTAAAATGTTTCAGTATAGTCAAGCTATTCATAAGAAAAAAAAAATAATATTTTTAAATAAATGGGAAAATATTTTAAAAAAATTGCTATTTTCAATTATTTTGAATTATCTCTTGAAACTTCGTTTATGTGTATAAAATTGAATTCTAAGCGACTTTTTCAAATAACTTTTTTTGATATCTTGCCATCTTACCCCTTTTTTTTGCCTTTGCATTGTAATTTTTTTCATTTTGCCGCCATTCTAGCGATCACGTGACATGTGTCAAAATCGATTTTTAGGTTATCGGACAGGCACAAACTTTTCCCCAGAATATTTTTTCCAATACTCCAATAATAAACATTTTTCCCATATGGTACATACTTTTTGGCGGTCACTATGTATATATATATATATATATATATATATATATAACAGAAAATTACTTATGACATCTCTATTTTCACCTATATATATATATATATATATATACATATATATATTTGTATTTATATGTTTATGTATGTGTGTGTGTGTACGTATTTAAAACTTGACTATTCCTATACATTGGAAAATGGAAAAAATGGAAATTAAAATGAATTGAATTGAACAATATGCACTCGAAATATAAAGGATAAGTGCAGATCTTAATGGTACCCTTACCTCGATAAATTTGAACGAATTGATGTGGAACAATTGGACACGAAACATTTTGAATATTATTACCGATACTACATTTTGGGAGGAGATATTTTGCAAATACTCGACAGCAAACTATGCAGTTAATTATTCTCAAGATGCTATGCCATAAGAACAATATCCTCCAATATGGACTCTCTATCAGCAAGAATATGTTTCTGTGGTGCAAGTTCTCAAACTTTTACGAATTCAGTTTGTATGCTCGAAAGACGGGTGCTAAGATGTATATGTCGAGCAAAAATAAGTGATTCCTGCAGACCTTTTTTTTTATCACCACAAATTTCACCTCTAGCCTGCCTCTTCATCTTAGAATCAGTTGTTTTTTCATAAGAACTACAAGGAGAACATTATGCCTCATCAATCGAACTCATATACATATAACATCAGTTTTCCTAATTCCTCAACTTTCCAAATCAAATCTTCCATATTTTACAACTAAAAAAAATTATCAACCATCTTCCTCCTCAGAAAAATAAAGAGTAATGGTAAATTCCGTAAAGACGTTGAAAAACTCTTCCTTCGGAGAGTCTATCAAAATGCAGACGAAATCCCCGTTGACAATTCCACAACTTATAATAACAATTCCTAAAGAAATATTTACATTGTTGATGCTAAAATATACATATATTTTTAAATATGAAAGTTGTCTAATCTTGTGTTATTGTAACTATACTTCACAATTTTTTATTTAAACCTATGCAGTATGCTGTTTCTGAAAATGTAGTTGCAGTAACGTTTTCAATCTTATATTTAAGTAGCTAACAAAAAAAAATTATGACAATTAAGCAATTCTGTTTCTGAAGGACCATGAAAATTTTTCATTTATTTTCAACCAAACACACACATTTGAAGTGCTGTCCTTCTGAAGAAAAGTTGCACAATTTTCTGTTAGATATAAATTCAATTTCAATCGCACATTAATCTAGGAAAGCTACTATCAGATCCTGTTTGTATAAATATCATAGAGAAGGAAGCTACTTGGAAAGTGGATTATATGAGGTGTTACACTTTTATCGTCAGACACGTCGGTTAAGATGATATCGAACAAACGGGTTATACCAAATAAATTTCACGGGTCTGAAAGAAAAATTACCTGCAATCACTGCTGAAAAAGACTTACTGGAATTGTACTGTTGGTGGTGTTTGTTTGATCGGTCATGGCCACTAAAGCAATATTTATGCTCACTTTCACACCAAAAGAGACCAAGAGAAGACAGAAGAAACCGATAACTTGTCCGTGCCTTTTGCCATATGTGGGTCCTAAGAATTAAAGTGGAAATCAATCTATTATTCGAACATTCACTGGCACTCTTTAAAAATAAATTGTCAGTAATACCTTGAGTTTTTTGTTGAAATAAAATAATTTGTGTTGCTTCGTGAAATTCTTATTGTAAAATATGTATGCTCAATTTGGTTTTTGTTGTTTTGTTTTCTGAACTACTGGTTCTCATGAAAAAAACTTCAATAAAAACCAAGCGACATAACGTAGAAATTGCACCCTTATGAGGAAAAAACCTCAAAAAATTATTAATAACTATTTTCTTTCTTCTTTTCTACTCCTCTGAACATACATGATTTTTCCTCTCATAGTCTGATCAAAAAGTCGAAAAACGTGAAAAATTGAGATAAAGCTCCTAAAATTATGAGAGATATAGCTCATTGGATTTGGAATGACCACTAGAAAAATGTTTTCCAAGGATTTTACCGCAAGAGAAAAATTGCGATTGTTATTAACAAAATAAAAAAACTCAAAAACTATTTTTATTTAAGGAATTTAAAAAAAAGTTCCGTAAATGGGAGAAAATTTATAGAAAGGTCTCCACTTCCCGAACTCTATCTCCATTACTAATAATTTTAATTTAACGCTAAAAATAGTGCTCCGCAAGGTCATTAGAGTACGGGCGCAACGCTGCAAAAAACAGCATATCACAGAATATAATTTTTCTATAGCATCAAATGATTATTTAAAATTTTGAAAAAATCATGTTTTTTCAAAAGAAAGAATGAGTCTCCATTGTAGAAATATGTGTAAGTCTATTTTTCGAAAAGTTATACTATTGTTATTTAACAGATTATTTTCCAGTCTCCGTTTTCATACATAACGAAGTGAAAGTTTAAATAATAAATAAACAAAAGTTCATGAAAGTTTATTATACATGGTGTTTCATAATAAATGCGCAGGATATGATAGCTCAACCAAAAATATGAAAAAAAGTTTCTATTAACTTACCCTCTAAAATGCACCATTTTCGAGATACAGGGTGTTGAAATTTAAAAAAAATAATCGTTTTTTGCGAATATCTCTGGAACCGTTCATTGCACAGACAACCGATTTCGTAGGCATTTTTTACTCATAATAAGCTATGTTTTGTGCGGATTTTTTATTTTTTCAAATTCATACTTGGTGAAAATTTTGAAGGGGTAGTGGTTGTTTTTTTCTCCAACTTCTACGCCACTGGAAAAAGTACAGTTTTGAGCCTCCTATATGAACCGCCAATGTTTTCTACACAAAAAAGATATTTCTGGTCATAAGCTCTAAAGTTGACCGTTTTCAAGAAAAATCAACTTTCATGTTGTTTAAATAACGTTTTTTCCTCGAAAAAATGCTGCGTACGTTGAAGCTAACGGCGGACATTTCCAACAATTCAACTGAGTATGATTGTTATTGTTTTTTTTCTTATTTTGAAATTAACAAGTCAACGTTTGGTTTTTTTACTTATTTTAACGTTTAAATAAATTTTGTATAATTAGGAAAATGATAATTTAAAAAAATGTACAATGTTTTTTAACATGAAAGTTGTTTTTCCTTGAAAACGGTCAACTTTAGAGCTTATGACCGAGAGTACCTTTGTTGTGTAGAAAACATTGGCGGTTCAAGTAGGATGCTCAAAATCATACTTTTTCCAGTGGCGTAGAAGTTGGAGAAAAAAACACTCCTTCAAAATCTTCAAGAATTATGAATTTTAAAAAATAAAAAATCTGCACAAAACATAGCTTATTATGAGTAGAAAATGCGGTCTGTTTTTTGTGCGATAAACGGTTCCAGAGATTTTCGCAAAAAACTATAATTTTTTTTAAATATCTCGAAAATGTTGAATTTTAGAGGGTAAGTTAATAGAAACTTTTTTTCATATTTTTGAACGAGCTATCACATCCGGAAGTTTTGCACATTTATTATGAAACACCCTGTATTGTTCATCATAATTTTTTATAACTAAAGAAAAATTAAATATCCAAAAAATGTTGTTCAATAATTTTTTGACGAATGTTTTATTATTGCTGTTTTCACATCTGACAATAGCAGTAAGTAATTAATACTGGTTTCAATTCTTGCTATCATTTGTTTATAAATTAGTTATAAACAGAAACAATTAATTGAAAAATTAAATCTTTTTTCTCAAATACATTTTTTGATTGTTCATAATTGTTTTTTTTTATTTTCCGATTGTTTAATTTATTAGTTAAGGAATTATTTCCTTCTCGAAAGTAATAATTTGTAAATCTTAATAGGCGAACAAAAAAAATTCTTTATAAATAATTTTATCCTTCAATTACTTAATAATTCGTTATAAATAAATCCTGACAGTGCTTTAATTTTTTTGAAAAAAAGTTACAAAAACTGCCATATGTAAATTAAAAACAATATTGAAAAGTGGCACAAAAAAAACAGGAAAAATATTTTCTCTACTTTGTTATCTGGCTGTTTTTGTAATTTTTTTAGTTACACAAAAAAAATTAAACTATTGTTGTTTATAACAAATTGTTGAGTTATTAAACATTTGAATTATTTATAAAGGAATTTTTTTCACCTATTTGGAAGTACAAAATAAGATATTCAAGAAGGAAATAATTCCCTAATTATTTATTTGGACAATGGAAATACAAAACTTTCTTGAATATTATGTTTATTTATTTGTTTATAACTAATTTATGAACAAATGACGTCAAAAACTTTTACGTCATTATTTATGAAAACGGAGACTGAAAAAAAATTTGTTAACGATTGTATAACTTTTTAAATATTACATATTCATTTCCAATGGGGATTTATTCTTTCAAGTGTCCGCATGGTCCGCATGATACCATAATTTATTCAAAATTTTAAATTACCATTCAACGCTATAGAAAAATTATTTTTTTTCTACCTCACTAGAAAACTATTTTCGACCCCTAAAGAAGGGAGGAAAATAGTACTTTTCCTCTCGATTTATCAGAAAGAAGATGCATTGAAATCAATTTTGCCTCTTCAGCGAGATCTTTTGGCAGGTCGTCTTCGCTAGAACTCATTTTCAAAACTTAGAAGCAACTTAAAAGGGCAAACAACGTGACAGCTTATTACAACTATTATGTTTGTATTACCAAACAACGCCATAGCAACAAATCGTTGTCAACACGATGACGACGACGCAACGCTTACTTAATATTTTGTCATATAGCCGCATTATATAGTTCCACAACTTTCTGCAGTTGTTCTTATGAGTATGCACGCATTATAATTTTTAGGACGTTATAAAAATGACGACCTTAAAGGTAGTAGAAAAAACTATATACATACCCCAGGTGGAAAATGCTCTTCCTCCCTTGGTATGTAAATAGCTATTTAATACTAGCGTGCGGAAAAGTCTACTTTTCCGCACTCATTTTAGTGTTGAAAGAGTCCCTTTTCCACACTAGTGCGGAAAAAACTTGTTTTTGGAGACTATACTGACATTTGAATATTTGTTGCATGAACTAAAAAGTATTCTTATCGAAAATTCCTATCCAAATTCCTTAGTCAATAAAATAATTTTCAGTAGCCCTTCGTATGACTTACCTACAATTTCAAATTCCACAAAAGAAAACAATGTGAATAAATTAATCTATAAAAGTTTACCTCATATTCAACAACTTACTCCAAAATTGATTTCAGTTATTGAAAATGAGAATGTTAAAATAGCAAAAACAAATATAAAAACTATTTCCAATCTCCACTCCGAATTGAAAACACAGATTCCAAAGGAGTTCCGATCTAATATTGTTTATGAAATACCATGTATCGATTGTGACAAAGTATACATTGGTCAAACAAAACAACTGCTGAAAGATCGAATAACTGGCCACAACAGTAATTGTAGAAGGAACATAAGATCGTGTGCTCTTGCCTGCCATTTCATTGATGAGGATCATCGTATTGATTACAAAAATACCAAAATCTTAGATGTTGAGTCTGTCCTTACTAAAAGACTATTTTTAGAAATGGTTCATATTAACAATAAAAAATCTAACACCATCAATAAAAGAACTGATATTGATGATCTGAGTTCAATATATACTTATATTCTTCACAAACAAAGTCAATCGAATTCAAGTACCCGTCCTCCTTGAACATTAAAAAATGAAGTTTATTAGAATTCTGCTATAATTTTAATTAAATCATTTTTTAGTGGCCCTGGTATAAGCCTCATCAAATCAATATCAAATATTAATGAACATCTGACATTTTTTATTTGTCACTTTGAATCACCGTAGCAAGGAAGAAAAAATTAACCTGTCATTCAAAACACTATCTTGTCAAAACCAATTTTACCGTCGCAGCTTTTTCTAGTTTCTAGTAAGATAAGTTTTCATGGATTCTTCAGACGAAGATTTGCCAGTCAGTTTTGGAAGCGGCTAGAACTGCAAACTTGGTTCTACTACCATCAAAATCCGTCATAGGTATGAAAAGGAGTATATTTTGTTTGAAAACTGGCGCCAGAATAAGGGAATTAAAACTTTTAAAGAAGACGCTTTTTTGGCTTATTTTGCTGAAATTTCCAAAACGTGCAAGCCAAACACTCTTTGGTCCAGGTACTCAATCAATGTTAAAAAGTGTAATTAAACTTAAAAAAGACGTCGATTTAAGCAAGTTTTTCAGGGTTAAGGCATATATATTAAAAAAAAAACATTGGATTAAGACCAAAAAGGCTATAATTTTCTTAAAAGAAGAAATTTTCAAGTTTATAAATGAAGCACCTAACGAAATATATCTTCATATAAGTCGCTATGATTTTTGGTTTGGCGGGCGCATGTAGGCGAGAAGAATTCTGCTGGCCCTACCACTTGTCAGCAACTTTCACCAGTACAGCAGCCTTCAAAAATGACCTCTTCTAGCCAAGTTACTCCAATGGCCACGTTTGCAACAGTTAGTGATTGTGACAAAGCAGTGGAAAACCAAAACATCGGAAACCCAACCTTCAAGTCCCCGACGATAAAAATTTAGCCTCCGCAATTAATTTACAAAATACTACAAACTGCACATTCAATATTAATATTAATAATAATAATTTTTTTGATATTTTGATATTTTGTGTTTTTTCCGCACGCTAGTAGAAAAAATTGTGTACCTAACACGTGCGTAAAGTGACTTTTCCGTATGCGATTGCTGGCAGCACTGCGCTAACGCGTCGTTCGGCCATCTGCAATAGCGTGCGGAAAAGTGTCACTTTCCGCACTTGTTAGGTAAACTACTATTCTGTGATATACTGCCTTTTGCATCGGTGCTCTCGTGCTGTAACGGCCTCGTGGAGCACTATTTCCAGCGTTATATTAAAATTAAAAAGATATGGAGATAGTTCTGGGAGTGTGGACATTTATATTGGAAATATCCTTCCCTTTATGGAACCTTTTCCAAAATTTCTTATATATTAATAGTTTTTGAGTAATTAATAAAAAACTAATTACTTTTTTTTCTTCTTATTTTGTTAATAACAATCGCAATTTCTTACGTGCGGTAAAATCCTCAAAAACCATTTTACTAATGGTCATTCCGAATCCAACGAGATATCGTTCATATTTTTAGAAGCTTTATCTCTATTTTTCACGTTTTTCAACTTGATCCAAAGAAGTTCAGTTTGAAATCAAGAATTATCACATACCTCGACCCTTCACTTCTGTTCCTGAATCCAGAAACTTTGTTTCTTCTGTGTTCGTTTCATTTCCATTCTTCATTGTTTTGCATTCAGTATATTCACAATCACTTTTATTTTTCATAGTTGATTTTCAATCAGTTTCTTGGGCATTTCACCAAACCCAAATGTTTACGCCAAGTAAGAATTATTATACTGTACCTGATTCAATTTATAAAGTTCCATTGCATCAATTCATATAGGTTTAAGACTTATCTTTTGTCTATGCAGATTGTATTTGTTAAGATAATATACTTTATTTTAACATTTGTTTTAGTAAGATTTACTGAAAGTATAGGGAGATTTCGAATGGCTGTTTGATAATATGCAGTTAATCTTGAGAAGTTGAGTATGTAGGATTAGTACTGCTATCCCATGATCGATAGGAAATTTCCAATGTGACGACCTGAACCATAGACGTTTAATATGGAAGAAAAACGCGGCATTACCATTCCTAAAAACACAGATTGATTTGAAGTCGCTCAGTTTATTGGCACGCGCAGTTCAATACAGTTATGCCCTGTTTCTGTAACATTCAAGACAAATAACAATTTGAAATGACATCTGGCTAATAAAATCAAATAAGGTCTGAATGATCAAATAAACTTGTAAAATTCACCAATTATCAATACCGTTCTTTGTAATTTCCAGGCCCGGATTAGCAGCTATTTACGCCCTAGGCCAAAGTTCTAAATTATTCCCCCTTCCAGGAAGTCTAAGGAGTGTGGATTTTTTTGGCATATTTAACTGTAAACCTCGTTTTACAGCTTCTTTGGGGTTATTAAAATTCCAAAATATATTAAAAGAAAATATTTGCAATTTAAGTAATCAGATATTGAGATTGACTAAAAAAAAAACATGTTGAAAAATAAAACACACTCACACTATTTAATAAACAGCACTGTATAGAGTGTGATTTACGTAGGAGTTTTTCAACTTGAAGTTGGACTAGAAACTTGAAATTTAGTATGCTGACATAATTGATTATGAGCGTTCTACCTCAGATGTTTTTTTAGTCCTACAACTATACAGGGTATCCCAAAAGTCGGTACCAACTTTCTTATTTTAAATGGAAACAATTTTTTTTTGTCTTATTATGATTATGACTTCAGACCACTTGAGTTGTGTTCACTTATCTATTACAGTTTTTGAGACATGTCCATTTTTCTTTAAAAAATTACCGCTGTATTAGTTTACGAAAACACGTATAGCCCGCAAACCGTTAAAAATTAGGAAACCAAATTTATAGAGCAGTTAGCTGGTAGTCCAGGCTAACACCTGATGTCCAATCGACGATCCCACTTTGTACCATATGAGTGCAGGCGATTTTTGAATGTCGCATTATAAAATTGTCATAACTCAAATTTTTCAAATGGTACCTACCATTCAAAAGAAAATTGAATTTTAGGAAGAGTTATTTCAGATATCCCTTTACCCAAGTTCAATTATTATTATTCAATTAAAATCAAGAAACGCCTCAAATGGTAATCCTCGAGAAGCTAGAGCTTTCATCACCACGACAACTCTCTGTAATAACATTTGCCAGTAGCTAATTTCTCGACCTATAATTTTAGTTAGTTGGAAATTAACCTTGTTCAGTTTCTCCCCTCTCTCTTTCAAAGAGATGGTGGTGTTTAATGTGAAAGGGAGTTTTCATGTTCTTTGAGCCTTCACATTTTTCCAGTCACTAAAACCATTTTTCACTAAATATGATTCCCATTGTGTTTCCGAACATAAACAATTTTTCTTCGCTAAAACCATTCTCCACAAAATATGATTCCGATTGTTTTTCCGAATGGAAAAGGACCACAAAAAACTCCACATTTAGTTTCAGAGTGCACAAGCCATGCTCTGTCTTGTTTTTCTCCATTTGCTAAATATCTATAAAAATGAGTACCTGAAAAACTCCAAAAACAGTTAAACAGTTACCATACTCCTTCTTCGCCTTTGAAAAATTAGCTTCTTCATTTTGAATTAACCCATGTTGGGATTCGTAACCACGCAGGTATTTGATTATTTACAACCCAGTTTGCTGGATCAGGATCGACAAAATCAAAACTAAAGTTTTCAGGTTCACGTTCTAAACTCTGTTGAATTGGCGTTGGATTTTCAATGATATTGGAGAGGACTAGTACTAGGAGTACTGCAGTCCAAAAATAAGCAGTAATCTTTTTTGGTTTGGTTATTTTCGTCTTCGTGATCGTCTTTGTCGGGTGAGTCACAAGTACAAAGCTAGTCAGATTTCCCTGTATCCTGCGCTGCGCACCCCGCAAGCGAGCGCCCTAGGCCATGGCCTAGGTTGGCCTTGTGGGTAATCCAGGCCTGGTAATTTCCCACTTGCCCCTTGAGCTTTCTCTACCTACCTACTTAGTACCTTCTAGTATTTGAGGAGATGATATTCTTTACCTCGGTTAGTTTTTAACTCGCTCAGAAGATGACACACAGTGTCGAAACAATTGTAAGCAATAAATGTTAGTGTTGTGTAAATTGTGAAGTAGTATTTTCACTCTACCCATTCATTTATTATCATTATCTTATTGTTATTATTAACATATTTGCAATGATATTGCATTGTCATCCAGTTTTGAGCTGTTTGAAATTAGGCCGCATAGACAAAAAAGCGAGTTAAAACGTAATGAAAAATATCTGTTCACCACTAACTTGGATTTGAGTAACTTTTCAATTATTTTTATTAAATTATTAATATCTACATGATCTGAGATTTATAAAAACGAGTAAAAAGATCTGGCAACGTCACGAATTCTCTTTTCCTAACCTGAATGAAACTGAATGAATTACTGTAGTCTCTCAATTTTATTTCGTATTTTGGTCTGAAGTGAAATCTCCCTCTAGCAGTCGGTAGCTGAACTATGTAAGTAATCGAATGAAAGGGCAAAAACGCAGTAAATGGCGTAACTAAACACACGATCACTTATTCCATAAAAACTTGAAACAAGTTGAATTTTTCAGACTTCAGACGTTAGTTTTGATGCTTTCTCATTAATCTAAGTGGTGTCCTTACCTATTTCATAAGTCGTGAATGGATGTTGCATGTACAATATTATTGAATGATAATAATAAGAGTTCTCATTTAGATTTCAGAGTTGTCATCAGTCAAGGAGACTAAAATTTAACAGGGAGAGTTTAATCCCCATAAGACAATGGGGACACTAGTAGAAAGATATGAAAGAACATTTGTGACGAAATGTGACGTAGTTGGACGTGTCATGGCCGCCGTTCTCTATAGACAGCGACGGAGTAGCTCTTGGTATATGGGAGTTACTGCTGACAGTTTTGTTTCTTGGTTCGAGTTCGACTCTGTACTGAAATCCAAGTATTTCACTATGACGCGTTGATGCTACAAGATTCTGATTGGCTAGAGCTTATTAAACCCTCCACGTTAGTTTAGTCTCTTCGGTCATCAGTGACATGATGTATTTACCCTTCATTCACCTCTGTAGTGAATATCATTCATATATTATTGCAATGATTCATTAATTGTAAGCAAAAACCCGAGTCACTGGTTACGATTGAAAATTACGCATTGCAACTCCTACCTTTATCGAAGAAATCGTCAAACCGAGCAAACATCAACGAGACGCCACGATCATACCCGACTGCTCGCTCATTATGTCACAACTGTCCACCGTCCCATAATCCACAATTAATAGCCACAATTCACTTATTGTTTCTATCCACTAGACCAAGTACAGATTTACCAAATCCAGTGCTTTCAAAAGTCTGTGAACGGTCTCATATTTCAGAAACGACTCTGAAAAAAATCATGAAAATTTCTACAGCTTGCTTTTGATACTGCCCAATTCAATGGTGATATTGGCATAAGTGCTCAAAATGTTTGCTATCATTTGCTAAACAATATCCCAAGCGGTCATTAAATTCCATTAAGGTATTAATTAACATCTGAGGCGTGTTTGAAAGAGCTTTCTGATATATTTTATTTTGTAAGATTTCTAAATTTGCTAGTTGTTCCACAAATTTATTTTCAAATGTCACAAAGAAAAGTCGAAAGGAGTCAAATTGGGAAAGCGGGCTGGCCATTATATGTTTCCTCTTTGTCATATCCATCTATTTGGAAATGTATAGTCCAAAAAAATACGCGCCATTCCCGAATAAGGAGGTGGTGCCCCATCTGGTTGAAACCATATTTCTTGTATATTGATATTTAATTCCTGGAGATGTAAAAATGTTGGAACAGTCAAGCTGCCGTCAATGAAAAAAGGTCTAATAATATGGCTTCCCAAGATTCCGGCTCACACATTTTATTTCTGGGGATGCTGGTTATAAAGCTCTCTCATCCAGTGTGGGTTATTTCTGCTTCAGAACCCGCAATTCTGATGGTTGACATGTCCCTTGAGGCAAAATGTTGATTCGGACCTAAACAAACTGTTCCATGCTATTGGGTTCATGTTGATTATTTCCATCATCGCCTTGTATATCTGTATGCGACTATCTGGATCATCTTCTAATAGTTCTTACGTATACATAATTTTGTAGGGCTTGAATTTGTCTTGTTTTAAAATTTCCCAATATCTGGAAAATTTGTTGATTTGGCAACATGGCCAATATCACCTTTGAATCATCAAAACACATCTTGTACAATATGTCAAGAATTATTCTCGAAATGTTTTGAAAATATTGAAATGTTCCCAGACTTTTCAACAAAAATGCCATGTTGTCATATTTCAAAAACAACAATAATTTTAAATCTGATATTTGAAGATATGAGTAATAAGGTGACGCTGAATTGATTGCAATGAAAATAAAAAGGGTATTCCATTTGAAAATGTGGAAAATGATCCGAGCATAGATATTTATAAACAACGTCGGATATGTTGCTCTCAAGAAAGAGACAGGAAAGTCCTCTCTATATCTTTTATTGCTCGGAGGTAATTTCATAGTCGTTTTCTATAAAAACTATTGACGAAAATGGAAACTGATAGTGATATCGACTAAGATTTGACACCTCCGAACATGATAGAGGCAGCGAAGGTAACAACACTGAATTTATTACCGGAATCGTCGCGCTTGTAACCTTTTTTTGGAATGAAAGGTAGATCAAAAGAAAAAATCGTTTTCCGAGAACGTTTAAATGGCATATTTTGGCGACTTAGCCAAAAACTTTAAAAGTTCCACTTTGTGGTCACACTTCTCAATGCTGAAAACGACTCTTAGTATCTATTTTGATATAGATATGCCAAATATTTGAAACTGGAAGCGGCAGTCTATATTCAATAATTGCACATTCAACTTCAATTAGACATACATTTATAGGCTTATATTTCTGTGTACCTATTAGAAATAGCAATAAAAATTTACATATTTCTTCAATTTATATTTTAATTCTGATAGATAGCCCATTAGCGGCGAATTCGGAGTAATGAAATATCATCAGTTTATTTCTTTCTAAGTTTTTGTAATTTATCAAACGTGAACGATATGTTGTCATAAAAAAGGTATAGTTTGCAACTCGTAACAAAATGGCCATTTTGCACTTGTATGAATTGCAGCACTTGCCTTCGGCTCGTGCTGCAAATTTCATACTCGTGAAAAATGGGCATAATTTTGTGCTCATTGCATAATATACTATTTTGTGCCACCATAGAGAAAATTCGTATAAGCTGTCTCGGAAGGGAAGTTAAGTTATTCGTGTGAATTTTTCAAGAACTTTGTTGACCGAATTTAAATGACATTATATTACATGAAAATTATTCTGGGAAATTCTCGAGATTATTGAAAAGTCGATTTTGAAAAAGTCTTTTTATTTATTTTTGGATTTTTAACGGTAATTTTCCAATTGAACAATATAATTTTTTCACTCCATTTCAAAGTCGAGGATTCAATGATGAAGTTGAAAAATTGAAAACATGTGAACCAACTTTTTTGATTGAAAATTATCCGTTTTCTAAAATTTAAATTGGCACACAATAAAAAAATTAACCAAAAGAAAACAATGTGTAGCGTTTTTATGGTTTATTTTGAAGAATGAGTCACACAAAAGTTCCTGTTTTTTCAAATACCTACAACTTTTGAACTCAATTATTTTCGATAGGATTTATATTTCAGCCACAAATCGTGAAAACCATTATCCAATCCTGAAAACGTATATTTAGCTACCCCCAACCCCCTACCGGAACATTTACTGAGTCAGAAGTTCGAACAAAGTTCGAAAGGTGTGCTCATCTCAAAGGAGAGTTCCATATCAAATGAAAAAAAAATTTCCCACTGTGTGGGAACTGTGGAGGGAGGGTATTTCGACTTGGTCGAAATTTTTCATTTACTGAGTCGTCTCGATTTTTTTTTAGTTCACTTATATCCTACCCTAAATTTTCCCTTTACTCAAATAAGTACTGCTGGGAATTTTTCATGAATTCGGGTATTTGAAATCGGTCCTGGTCTATCAGCTCACATTTTCAGTAACCTTGAAACGATTATATAAATAGCATATTTGTACTTGGACTACGTCTTTCAACGTTTGTACTTTCACAATTACTATAAATATCTTACACGAATTGTTTCATATACTGACTTGAATAAAACATCTACAGTCTCCTTCAAATAGTTGGTATCTATGGGAAAAACTCTTATTGATAATTTATTTTGAGATTCGACTCAGACTAAGTTGTGCTTTAAAAAACATTGAAAATAACCTACTCGGATTTGGTCACCGTACTTTCGCTACCTGTTAAAAGTAATATTTTTTCATAGTAAACTCTGAAAATAGGCCTATTTGTTCGAATTAAAAAAAAAAATTGAGAAAAAAGTTGGTTGTTTTCCCATTTTACACCTTGAATCTGAACGTTGCATTGCAACTTCCACTTTTTGCCATTTTTTTTAATAATATGCAACTAACTTTCCATTGTGAAATTTTTTTTCTGGAGCTTTCGATGATGAAAGTACATCAGTTGATAGTATTTAATTGGCAAATTAAAACATTTTCGTGTTCAAATAGAAAATAATCATACATTTTTTCGAAGGTACATCACGTTTTAAAAACGGATTGAAAAGTAAAAAATAGCCTTATTTAGGTTTAGGCACATACAGATTGTCCTAAAAATCTATGATTGTGAATTTTTGATAGCTATGGAAATACTTTGTTTGCTTGCAATCGATATTACCCATCTTGATGAGATTATGATAGAGAAGTCTTTTCGATTTTATCAATATTGACTCGAAAATTATAGTCTCCGACTCCGAAATCCCTCACATTACCAGTTTTGAATAGAATCGGAACATACCATCAAAGCTCGTCTTCCATCTTGGATTCGTGAATTTAGAAGAAAAATTCATAATCTCCGTCCTCGAAGACCTCCACAATTCGTTCGTCATTTTGGAGCCTCCAGATTGTTTTGTTTTTTCAATAAAAATTGCATAATAAGTACATTGTTACCGTTATTATGAACTGTCAAATTCAAGTTGAAATTTAAGGACAAACATGCAGTCAGACAAGAACGCGAGTTAATAGAAAAGCGGTAAAAACCACAAATTCTTTCCTTCCAGTAGGTACTCAACATTATCAAATACATTTTTTATGAAACCCCTGGTTTTCGAAAAAACTTCTCAAAAGCCCAGTTGCTCGGTGGCAGGCACCAGGCATGTCGTCTGTGTGAAAGGCAAATGCTCAGACACTACGACTACTTCATTATCCTAGACTGATGAAACTGTTTATTTTCTCGTCCTCTTTCTTAGTCCTTTTTTATCTCTTACTTTCTCCCTCCTCCTCGTTTCTCTTTCTTTCTAAATTATATCTCTCTCTTTGTTTCTTTATCATATATCTCTTTTTCTCTTCCTTTCTCTCTATAAAAAAAATCAGCTAACCAAATCCGAGAGAATCTAAATCTAAATATTGGCAGGACAACTGATGAATGGATTAATTGTAAATGAATCGAAATGAGAAGAAGGGACAATATCCTGATCTAAAATTAATTTCCAATATTTCCAGTAAGTTACGATGATGGCCTAATGAAAAATAGCATATAATACACGTGCACGAGTGCCTTCAAAGAACGTGTAACGAGTTTAACGCGGAGTGCCCTTAAAGTCGTTGGGCGTACTCTAAAGGCTCATGATGTCGTGAACAACTAGAGAATAACAAAAATTCTCTATGACCCTTTTGTGCCTGTTATTTTAACAGCCCCTGAATTTCCTAAAAGGATTTATTCAGAAATTTTGGAATATATTATCAGGTCTCAAATCGTTTTTTTTTTGTTTCAGGTACAATATTTTGTGTTGGAATTTATGCAGTTTTTCTCAGGAAGTTGAAGTCGTTGTGAGTTTCAGAATTAGGTATAAGAAATTAATGTACTGAATTTCCTTCCTGACATAGTCGAGGGCTTCGAGGCTGGTCAACACACGGTTGTTTCTATGTGTGACTTGAGCATGGCCTTCGACTGTGTTTCTCAGACAGTATTATAAGTAGAACTACAATTTTACGGCATACGCGGTACCTAATGCATGGAAATTAGTCGAATTATATTTTAATGGCAGGAAACAAGCATGTCCTCATAGACACCAGCTAGCTTACTAATATTCAGTATCTACATCAATGATATATTTCATTACATGTGTCCAACCAAATGTGTTCGTTATCAAGAAGATTGCTCTCTTCATGCTTGTGACAAGAAACTAGATCACTTGGAAAAAATTTCACAGGAATTTTCAGGAACAGTCGACATATGGTTCGTTTCTAATTGCTTGAAACTCAATAAAAACAAAACTCAAAATGTCGTTTATTAAACCAACACTACTATTGCTAATATTTCAGTTGAATTAGTTGGAATTGTTATGACTGATGAATTGAAACGGCCAGCGCATATTGAGCACCTAACTGAAAAATTAAACTCAACTATTTTCATATTACGGAAATTGGGCAAATTTGCTAGCCTGATAGTATTGGAAACAGCCAACTTTGGCTTATTCCACTCTAACAATAATGAAGAAAAATTTCAAAAAAATTATACATTTCACGATTATACCACAAATGGATCTTATTTCCTGTAATATGGCTGAATAAATGAAAAATAAATTTCGAATATTATATCGTCGTATTTCATTTATATCTGTAACATTTATGTTTATAGTCCATTCGACTGTTTCACTGTTTTGACTATTCCTATACAATCATGTATTGTCTTAAATTGAACAATGCTTGACATCATTATTATTATCATTATTATCCTGCCCCAAATTCCTAGATCACGAAAAAGTAATGTTACCACGACATGAAATTCACAGTGTAGCATATAAAATATTGATAAATTAAATAAAATTATAATATAGCTATAGTTAACTCAATAACGGACTTGATCATTCACATAGAGTGAAACCCAATTTGTTCCGTCGTAAGTATCTCATTAATTAATTACTGGGAAGCAGCTCGGAACCCGTTCCAGGCTAATTAGATTGAAATACCAAAGAGATGATTTTATCTAGTTACCGGGATAAGTTCACTACTGTCCCCTCTCATGAAGTTTATTTCACATGAAAGCTTGACTCAGAAATTTCCGTACACGATACTCCATATCTGATATACCGAGTTATACAAGGAAAACTCACGCTTTGTTTGACTCGTGCAACTAGAGTTAGGCTTCAAAGTTGCCAACCCATTGATAGTTCCATGACTTTTTCGAACTACTGGATTTGCATGAAATAAATTTTACTGTCAATGCTATACGAATGTCAGTCACCCCATGGCCAAAAAAGTACTCGTGTGGCTTAGGATTTGTGAGTTCAGAGAATGAAGAAGGAAACAAAATCTATTAGCGATCTCCACGGAGTGAGCGACATCTACATTTTGAAATTTGTAGGTAAAACTCCGGGAAAACGAATATTCTGTCATAAGATCTAGTGTTGATAATTTGTTGATTATTTCTTTGTTGTTCTATATTTGGTTTGATTTTCTGATTCAATGCAAAAAGCACAGCTTGATATGACTGGTTAGTCGTTGCCGTAGTGCAAGAGTTTTTCATCTGCAAATGTGTTCATGCACTCTTTTCCCAGAAACCAGAAATTAGTAAAAACATGGAGAATTAGACTGAAAATCGGGAAGCCAATTGGTGAATATATGTGAACACTTAATTTTGGAATATTTCACAACTAGTTAGAGAATTTTTTTATTGGTTTGGTACTCCACGATAATATTGAAAAAATACTAGTTTATCTTTAACACAACAAACTTAACATTATTTATAATATTTACTATAGTACATTGGTAACAAATAGTAAACTATAAAACTTTCCGTATATTCAAGAGCTCCGCTCTCTTCGCTCGACTCACTAATACCGTCCGGTTCATTCTCTCATCTCCATTGAGTCATCTAATAGTGTTGTAACAGGTCTCCATAATTGGCGTAAATCTAATTATCTTTTAGGAACAAGAACATTAAAACGATTGATCAAAAGGGTCATTCCATATAAAAAAATTGATAAATGGCCACTGTCAACTCATAGATAAATGGCATTCGCTTTGTTTTTCCGGAGTTTTGGTGCGCCACCTGGTGCCAATGGTAATCGCGAATATTAATCCAGTGGCACGAAAGTTGGGGAAGGGCGAATAGGGATGCCTATCTGCTGTACGCCCCTGTTTGAGGTTACAAACAATTCATTCGCATTGAAAAGTTGAACTGAATGCTGTCAAATGGCCAAATTTAATTAATAAAAGTTGAGGTGCTATGTAGTTATTTCGCAAAACATATATTTGTGCACTATCAACCCTGTAACTCACTCAATATTTATCTCAGAGGCTGTGTGTCTAGGGACTTTTAACCTTAAAATAAGGTGAGGTTTCTGCGTCTTCGCGGTTTGTCCTCTTGAACATGGTTCATCGTTTATACCGGGTGGCTACGGAAGTATTGCCTACGGAATATCTCAGTTATTGTATGAAGTAGGTTTGTGAAATTATGAGCGTCGATATAATGACATAAGAGCTAGAATTTGAGCATATTGACATGTCGAAGTTAACTTCCGGTCTGACCGGAAGTAACATCAACTTTCTTGTTTTGAATGGAAACCCTATTTTTTTTCTTTTCGCTTTATTCAGCATTCAATTCCCTTTCTAATGACATATCACAAGTTGATATCTAACCAGAAACTAGATCAGAAAAAAATTATTATTGAAATTCACCGAGTAGGCCGTGGAAGCAAAATGAAAGCCAAAAATTGAAAAGTTGGCTATGGAAACCATACGTCACTTGATAACAGTTGCTACTACTGTGATATTTTATTTTCATTCGTCGGCGTTATAAAAAGCCGCCAAAAAAAATATTGGAAAAATTGGGAAAAAAACTTAAATAGGAACATACAACTTTTTCTTGCCTGTACTATTCAGCATAACCATTCCTTTCTAATAATATAATAGAAAATAATTTTTTGAACTGAGATACCGAAAAATCCAATTATTATTCTTCAAATAACAAAACAGATTATCGCCATACGCAAAAATAAAATTAAAAATAATGTGGAATGATAAATTATATCGTGTAGGTTCTAGGTTAAATAGGAACATAAACGTACTTGGTCTGTGCCATCGTCCATAGATATTCTAATATCTACCTATGGACGATGTTTGTGCTATTCAAAATAATCATTCCATTGCAATAATCATTCGAACCAAAATATTAACAAGTAGGCTGATTAAGATGTATTTTGGAATGAAACAAAAAAGAAATGAGAGCTGTCACGAACGCTGCTATCCATATTATTTTGACGTTCGAAGTAGTGTTTTTGATTCTGCCATTTTAAAAGGGTTTGGAAATCGAAATCAGTTAGTGGAATATTCAAAAAATGCCCCGTTATTCACGAACCGAACAAATTGACATGCTTTTCATTTATGGTGAATGTTTAAATAGTACATTATATACCGCGGGACTGAAGTAGTACATTTAATCCTGAAGGTAAAGTTTATGGCCCGACCGCAGGGAGGGCCATAATTTACCTGAAGGATTAAATGTACTTCAGTCGCAAGGTATATACGATACTTTTCGTACTTCCGGTATAATTTTATTAATTATTTCAATAATTTCAATCAGTTTTTTCTCTCTTCAACTCATTTAATAAACTGTCTTTAAAATAAGTTACCATAGTAACATTGCGTTGTGACAGTTATAATTTAGAAACATTGTCATTACTAGTGTCATTGTAAAGAAACATTGTTATTGATAATTATTGGTATCATGAGTGAAGAAGGTGTATCTGATATTGATAAAAGAGCAGCCGAAGTAGGTGAAGAATTGTTACCACCGAAATCTAGAAAACTATACGAGCAGCAGTACGATGCTTTTAAAAAGTGGTGCCGCTTAAAAAATGTGAGACAACCTACTGAAAATGCGCTGTTAGTCTACTTCGATGATAAATCAAAAGCGGTTTGTGCCTCAACTCTCTGGGCACATTACTCAATGCTGAAATCGGTTATTAACATTAGAGAAGATATTGATATAAGTAAATTTCCAAAATTATTAGCTTTTTTGAAGAGAAGAAATGAGGGATTTAAGCCAAAGAAGTCAAGAATTCTCACGTCTGAGCAGGTAGATCAGTTCTTACGGGAGGCTCCGGATGATAAATATTTAATGCTTAAGGTAAATTTGGAAATTTGTTTATATTCAGAAATTTTAAGAAATCAATTTTTTTGTAGGTTGCACTTATTTTGGGCGTTGCGGGAGCTTGTCGTGGAAAAGAGTTGGTTGATTTAGAAATCGACGATGTGAGAGATTTGGGCGATTCCTTCCTAATTGCGATTAGAAACACCAAAAATAAAATTGACCGAAATTTTGTGATCAAAAATTCAGAAAACAGTGCCATCAGTTTTGTGGCGATATTTCGGAAATATGTGGCATTGCGAAAGACAGGGACAACTCATTCAAAATTTTTTGTTCAATACATCAACAAAGAATGTACTACGCGAGTAGTAGGAAAAAACATGTTTGGTACATTTCCACGGCAAATAGCAGCTTTCTTGAAATTAGAAAATGCGACGTCTTATACGGGACATTGTTTTAGACGCACATCTGCGTCTTTGTTAGCTGATTCGGGAGCAACAATAGACGTGCTGAAGAGACATGGAGGATGGAAATCCTCCAACGTGGCCGAGGGATATATTGAATCGTCTATTAAAAATAAACAAAAAATTTCAGATAAAATATTTGGTCAAGTCGCCGATTCGTCCACTATAGTTATGCCACAGTCCTCATTCTCGCTTCCTGTTTCCGCAGGATCTTCGAAACAAACACCAGTTCAATATGAAAAGGACCTATCTGTTACTCGTCAGTTACCTGCTGCATTAACCCAGGAAAGACTGGTCAATATGACGAACTGTCACAATATTAATTTGAATATTAACGTTAATTACCATTCTAATTAATTATATTTTTCAATAAAATATCCCTTAAATTCGTTTGTTTGTGATTTAATCGTTCCGGGAGTTTCGTCAATATTTAATCCCGGAGGGATTAAATGTGACACTTTAGTACCTGTCACAAGGGAGTGAAGTTGTCACTTTAGGCCCGGAAGTACGAAAAAATTCTTATGCCGCTGAACGATTGTATTTAGAGCGATATCCAGGGAGGCAGCAACCGTCAAGAAGGTATTTCCAGTGGCTTGAAGAAAAATTAAGAACTGAGCCTGATGTTCACGAAGACCAAGAAGCATTTGTTATTAATGAGGAAACTGAAATTAATGTATTAGCTTTAGTACAATATGATAGCACAATTTCCTCAAGGCAGATTGGCGCCGAATTAGCTATAAGTAAGGACTCTGCTAGGAAAATTTTGAAAAAACATCGAATGAAATCCTACAAGTATCAGTTGCATCAACATTTGTATGAAAATGACGGTGAAAGGCGCCTGGAATATTGTAATTGGTTTCTTCGACAAAATGCTGAGAATCACCTATTTAACTATTATATCTTGTTTACGGACGAGTCAA
This sequence comes from Chrysolina oricalcia, assembly GCA_944452925.2. Taxonomy (NCBI): domain Eukaryota; kingdom Metazoa; phylum Arthropoda; class Insecta; order Coleoptera; family Chrysomelidae; genus Chrysolina; species Chrysolina oricalcia. The sequence continues at coordinate 66,350,247 of OX101812.2, forward strand.
GATTTACCAACAATGGATTATTTAACAGGAATAATACAAGGTAGGTAACTGTACTTTATTTGGATTATTGTCGATAGTCGAAGTGTAAAGTGCTAAAAGTGTGAACGGTCTTTTGTTCCAGGTACTGGGCGAAAGCAAACGAGCACCGGTTTTGACAAGGCGGCTTCCAGGAGAGATTTGGTGTGAATGTTTGGGCAGGAATAGTTGGAACTCATATTGTTGGCCCCATTCTTTTTCAAGGCCAACTAACCGGAGAGAGATACTTTAATTTTTTAACGAATGAAATTTTGGAATTCATTAACAACCTACCAGCGGAAATAACTGAGAGAATGTACTTCCAGCAAGATGGCGCCCCTCCGCATAATTCAAGAATAGCAAGAAATTATCTTCAAAATCGCTTTCAAGAGAGACTTATAACAACCCATGGTCCAGTCAGGTGGCCACCAAGGTCACCTGATCTTACTCCGTGCGACTTTTTTCTATGGGGGCATCTTAAAAATAGGGTGTATTCCACACAGCCTACAACTCTACATGAGCTAGAAGTAAAAATTCGTAGAGCTTTCCAAGATATCACGCCCCAAATGTTGAGAAACGTTTTACATGAAAATATCACCAGAGTCAATAAATGTATTGACGCTGAGGGAATGCATTTCGAACATTTGTTTTGAATTTATTTTATCTTTAATCCTATCAATTTGAATTTTTTTTATTCGATAAATCTGTTTTTTTGTTATTTAAAGAATAATAATTGGATTTTTTGGTATTTCATTTCAAAAAATTACTTTCTATTATATCATTAGAAAGGAATGGTTATGCTGAATAGTATAGGCAAGAAAAAGCTGTATGTTCCTATTTAAGTTATGGACCTACAGAGTATTGTTTTTTCCCAATTTTTCCAATATTTTTTTTGGCGGCTTTTTATAACGCCGACGAATGAAAATAAAATATCACAGTAGTAGCAACTGTTATCAAGTGACGTATGGTTTCCATATCCAACTTTTCAATTTTTGGCTTTCATTTTGCTCAACTTGTGATATGTCATTAGAAAGGGAATTGAATGCTGAATAAAGCGAAAAGAAAAAAAATAGGGTTTCCATTTGAAATAAGAAAGTTGATGTTACTTCCGGTCAGACCGGAAGTTAACTTCGACATGTCAATATGCTCAAATTCTAGCTCTTATGTCATTATATCGACGCTCCAAATTTCACAAACCTACTTCATACAATAACTGAGATATTCCGTAGGCAATACTTCCGTAGCCACCCGGTATAACCAAAAAGGCGCGGTGGTAAGCAATTAGGATTTTTTCATTCATTAAGCCACATTACAGAAAATATTACTTAATTAAATAACTGAATCCAGACTATTCGAGGATTATAATTTTTTTCGGTTCCTCACGGAGTTTACAATTTTTTTTACAATTTCCTAAATGTCTTTGAAATTTTTCAGATTACTTTTTTTGCAATCCCAGATTTTATAATTCAACTAACGAAACGTTTGTCGAAATCATATACCTCGATCTTTACAAATTCAAAACTTACTAAAGAATATGTTTTTCCTAGAACTGTGAAATTCTCAAAGCGCATCCTTTCCATGTTCTTTCTTTTGCCCGACTCGTAAACATAATAAAAACAGTCCTGGCAAGTAGTGCAAGCAGTGATTTTTCTGTGCATCTGATGGTTTTCCAACAAGATTCAATATTTTTACTTTCTTTTTCCTGAATATCATACATAGGCCCATAAACAGAGCAATTTTTCTAATAAAAGTTCAACTTAAATTTCTCCGCCGATTTCTTTTTTGCAATTTGGTCGTCACGGAGGGTTGAATAATTAGCAATAAAGTTATCACCCCCTGGGGGGGTGCAACCCTCCCAAAATCGTAAAAACTTTTTCTGGAAGTTATTTCCTTGACATTTCAGCTCAGGGCAATAAATATAAGTAAAAATTGGTATTAGGAATGGAGGCGAATTATTTTCAACAATTAAACCCCCTTCCCCTTGGGGTATTTTTTATGAAAATGTAAAATTGTTAGTCCTGAGAAATGAAACTGAGCGAAAATTTGTAAAAATAATAGGTATAAATTATTAGAAACTGTTTTATATAAAATATATTTATTCACTCATACAACTCGTCATCTACTTTATCTTCAGTTTTCTCGTCTTCATCTTCACAATCCGGAACAATCACTGCCAAGTTTCTACAGATATCTGTGGTACATTTATTACAAAATTGGAACATTAGCCATATACTACGCAATTCAGAAGAAAATTTGCTCAATCAGACAAAAGCTTCATATTCTTGAAGTAAAATTTTTTAATATAGCATATAAAAATCAAAGCGGGCACACTTATGGGAGTGTTGAGCAAGTGTGATTCACAAAATTGCCCACTGCGCACCGACAGAACCGCGCCGCTGTATACTATACAGCGGCGCGCTAGCTGCCGCATTGACAAGGTCCCAAGCCAATATTTTTCAGGTTTTAGAGTCTCAATGAGTTTAAAGCAGGTAGACTTCGGGACAGTTTCCTTTTGTGCACTGTCTTCCTCTGTCTCGAATCCCCATATTCCATCAAGGACTGATTTAATTTTTCTTTCCATAGAACAATAATGCGATCAAATGCCGAGTAACCTCTATTTTAAGTACTTAAAAGATTGATTGGATTACATTTAAAATGTGTACAAGTAACCAAATTTGTATGAATATTTTCAATAAGAGCAGGTTTTTTACTGAAAACTGAGTTATTAGCATTTTATAAACTTCCTCAAGATTTTATAACCAAAAATATGCGAAGAATTGAAAACACTCGTATTTAAAGCCAACATTATTTGGACCGGTTAAACGTTATGCAATTTGACAATGAAGTATTCGTCAGCTGTTCATTTTACTTGCTACAACCCAAGTAGCACACCTATATTGGTAAAATATTGATACAATATTGTGAACATATTGGCGAAATATTTTAAATGCAATATTGGCGAGAAAAAAAATGTGAACATTCGGCGATATTGGTCCAATATTACTTGAATAATATTGGCGAAATATTCTTGAACTAATATTGGCCTCAAAATGTTCGGCGATATTGGTACAATATAGCTGATACAATATTCTGACAATATTGGCACAATATTCAAAAGTTATATTGGCGAGAAGTAAAATGTGAACATTTTGCGATATTGGTCGAATATTGTTTGAATATTTTAGAAATAGTTTTGGTGGAATATTCTTGAAGCAATAATGGCCTCAAAATATTTATCGATATCGGTACAATATTTATCGATATCGGTACAATATTTATCGATATTGGTAGAATATTTATCGATATTGGTACAATATTTATCGATATTGTTACAATATCATCTGAATATATTGGTGGATGTCAATATACCTTGGTAAATTATTAAATGTCCTTTAGTTGATGAAGGTCTTTTGATCGCCATAACCGCTGAGTGAGCTGTCTTGAAAACAAGCTAAGGGAAGTATTTAATATACTTTCGTAGGTTTTAGAAGACGTTCTATATGTAGAGCCACCTAGCGGATTTTTATCCAAGTTTGATCATGATATAATTTCAATATGTTTCATTGAATATTCGGCCAATATTCAAATTTCATCTCAATCTAGATGTTGGAAACAATATAAAGACAATATTGATTTAACGATATCGATAAATATTATTGAACCAATATTGACCCAATATTAATTAATAAGTTTTGTTGAATATTGGCGAAATGATATTCAACCAATGTGTAATCACACTTGGAGATACAATATAGTTTTTATTCCCAGAATCGATATTAGGGGAATATTGGGATTGCGATATTTATTCTAGATGTTAAAAACGATGTGAAGACAATATTGTTTTATTGATATTGGTAAATATCGTTCAACCAATATTGACTCAATATGAGTTATTACAATTTCTCAAATAAAGTGGAAATGATATTCAACCAATATGCTAACAAACTTGAAAATACAATATAGTTTTTTCCCCCTATAATCGATATGACTGGAATATTTGGATTGCAATATTAATTCTAGATGTGGAAAACAATATATAACCAATATTGTATTATCGATATTGGTAGAAATTATTCAACCAATATTGACCCAATATTTCGTGTGATAATCTACATTCAAAACTAGTTCAGCCAATATTCCACCAATATTATTAATATAATATTGTTTTTTGAATATTCACCCACATTGGACCAATATTGATTTTTCATTTACAATATATCTATATTGGCCCAATATGGAACCAAGATTCAGCCGATATGATGTGCTACCTGGGAAGTGATAAGACATTATTTCAGTAATTACAAGCATTATTTTACGAACTTTTATATTATAAGATTTTCAATAACAAATTTGCAGCTGGCAACTGCGCGAATAAATATAAATAATATCAGAATACAAAGCTGCGATCTTTATCTTCAAAATGACGTAAGATCTATCCGAATTGAACATTTATGTGAGGAGTTATAGAACTTTACTTCACGCGCTGGTTGAAAAAATGCACGTTGGCGGGAGCCAGCGCAACACCTGCCCCATTGCGAAAGCATATAACTTCAACAATTTTTTTCAAGAATACCGTGCTATTCCTCAAAATTTTGGTAGGAACAGTTTTTTTGTAAAAATTTGTGCTCTTTCTGAATATCAAGTTATTTTTTTGATTTAAAGTAAATTTTTGAAATATTTCGAAATTATCTCAAAAATTAATTTTAACGCATTTTTTGGGGGTGGGTTCCAGCCCCTGGATGTGATAATTTTTCTCAGAAGTAATGTGCACACTGTGTTCTACAATTTAAAAAAGAATTATCGGCGGAGCAATGGACCTTTCCAAGATATATGAGGTAACACTGAAATTAGAAAGTAAATACGCTAATATCACTCGGGATTTTTTATTTCTTTTTTCTGACCGCTAGTTTATCTATAATCAGAAGAAAAGTGGTTTCGTGACGTCACGTTCATCAAAACTAAACTTGGCAACGTTGTTAAAGTTGTGCACCAAATTCTCATTCAAATATAATGTGTCGTATGACAGTTGTCATTTGATACCAGATGGGTTCTTTCGTCTGTTTCACGGTGCGATCAATAAGAATAGTTTGTCTCTGTCTAACTCATGTGCCTACCCATTTGATACAAGTGAAGCAGTTCCATCAGATCTAAACTTCAACGAACACTACCTTGATTTATTTTTTGAGGTTAATGTAATTTTCTAAGTTTTGAGAGCTTTTGTTGTTTGTGTTCTAAAATTTGTTATTAATTCCTGTATCTCCAGTACCTGTATCCCTGCAATAACTGAACATGTCGAAAAGGAGCTTTGTACCTCGCTAAATTATCCGAACTTCCCTTCACGAAGCCTTGTTCCATATTTTCAATACACAAAAACACAAATAAATTCACACCAAATCGTTTATGATATCACCTCACTACACTATTATCGAATTTATCAGGTCAATGTTGATTGTTGAATGTAAATAAAATAAACATTAACGTCACATCTTCATATAACTTTTGACAGTTGAGAACTGTCATTACGATTTGCTGTGTTGTCAACGCTCGTTTTTCATCAAAAGGATGGTCTGTTCAGAAAATTTGAAAGTTACAAGTACAATAAAAAATAGCTAATATGTGGATTTTTGTCTATGAGTTGATCAAGTGACAATGTATTGATTATTTCTCAACGGCTTATATCATGCTAGAAGTTATATTTTTAAGGAGAACGGTATTGCCCGTTTCGGAACGTGGATTTTGGTGGGAGATATTTCCGATGAACGTGACGTCAGCGGCACACTTTCAAATGTGATATTTTTTAAAATGAAAGAAAAATAATGGAACTTTTTGTTAAATGGACTTTTCAGACTAACAACTATCGATTTAAACGAGTTTTGTAATTTATTTTCCGTAAATGTAAAGGTCCATTTAAGTTGAGGTTGATAGCCCTGTTGATTGGCTTAACACCTCGGGCCAATCTATGCCCAAAAATCTGATTGTGTATAATGAGAAAATTTTTAATTGCATGAAAGCCGCCCTACTAAATCGTTGTTGGCAAATGCATTGCTAACTTCACACACAAACGTTACGGAGACTAAGTATATCTGCCTCCGATATCAAAACTTGCTGGAATCTCTATTTTTATTATTTTCCTCTTAAAACCCCGTATGCTTCACACATCTCGAGAGTACACTCAAACTCAATATTTTTGTTTTATATTCGCATAAAGCGATATCTGCAAAGAATATGATACCATATTCTTGGGTAATAAAAACATTTCGAACTTTTCCTATTTTGTCGTGATATACATTCCGAAAAGTATAGTAGGTCTCCCTAGAGAACGTCCCGACTGCAATATGGATCAGTGGGTGTGAACTCGATGGCAACTGTCATTTGTTTCCCTGGCGGATACTGTTCCGCAAACAAATTACGGAATGGGACAGTTGTTGCGATGTGGCCCTCTCCCGACTTTCTTCCTTTTTCCTTTGACTTTTCATTATTCGTACAGTGACTGATCAAATCATTCCAATATTTTGATGTTTCGTTTATTTTTCTCGATACAATGTGTACATAGTATGGAAGAAGTCTACTGTTTATTTTGAGTACAAAAAGTTCATATTAAATCAAACTGTGGGAGAAAATAAATAAATATTGCTGTTTGTGTAATTAGATCGAAAAGTGATTGTGCTCGAAATACGCACTCTTTTCTACAAACGCAGCTCTTAGACATACAAACGATCGACACTTCCTTCAACAAAATAGGCACTCAATATTACTACTCAATAGTAATCCCAAATGAATGAACTTCCAAATATCCAATCTCTAACAGAAAGAAAATAACTCGCTCAAAAAAAAAAGTTCCGAAATCCGAGATCAGGATATGAATTTGAACTATTCAGCGACGTAAGCTCAGCGCCATAGTAGTCGCTTAGAGTGCTTCGGATTCATCGTCTGTACTTTCCATCGTACAAGAATTCAACAAAAGCATTGGAAATGCGAGCGTTTTATCAATATTGTCGCTCTAGAGCGAAAAAGCTGTCACAAAATGACATTTCATGGAAATCGCCAACTTTGCATTGAGATCTGAAAGCATCAGATGCTACTTTGAGAAGCGGATGTAGGAAAATTTTATTGTTACGTATTCGGTTTCTAAGTAAGTAAAACACTACTGTACAACTGTTTTTATTGCTTCAACTGAACTTGACAACACTTGTCACTTTCAATATTCATTAATTACTGAACTACACTCAACTGATGTGAATCACACAATTATATGACAGAAATAGAAAAATATAGTTCTCGAACCATTGCGAAAATCATAGAATACAATTGTTCAATCTAGAACAAAAATTAGTGCTTCTAGATGCTTCCATCAAATTCATCGAAAGTTTCTAGAACAATTCGCTGATTTCGTCGTATACCAGGTGAGTAACACTGCTTCCTTCTCTGGGTTATTCTGTCCCGGATAAGTTCTACCAAACTTGGAAATACAATATAGTTTTTTATCCCTAGAATCGATATGACTGGAATATTGGGATTGCAATATTTATTCTAGATGTTGAAAACAATATGTATACAATACTGTATTATCGATATTGGTAAAAATTATTCAACCAGTATTAACTCAATATTACATATGACAATCTACATTCAGAACAGGTTCAACCAAAGAAAACAGATATCTTTGGGAGATCGTTTGCTAACGAACAATCGTTACCGACCGATGATGAACCCTTTACTCCCATAAACACCTACTGCGTAAGCTTATTATGGCAAGTACCTGTCAGAAAACAACTACTCCCCTGGCTAAGACCACGACGGGTATTGAATTAAATCTAACAGCTACTTGTGCAACGTTCCTAAAAGCATCAGAGGACGCAATTGCAAGTGCCCTCTATGACCAACCAGCAGAAATTATGTTTTGATTTGGACAGGGTGACCACCTGCAGACTAGTTTCGAGGTTGTTGCCTCTCATCAGTGCAAGGGCAGGTCAATACAGACAGCACTGAAGCCATCTGTTCCCCGTCCAAACCAATACACACTCAGCTGATTAGTCAATTCTGGTTCACGAGATGGAAGCAGTTTCTAGGCCGCTCCACCTAGTGAGCAGAGGAAGAACACTACCAATATTATTAATATAATATTGTTTTTTGAGTATTCACCCATATTGGACCAATATTATATTTTCATTTACAATATATCTATATTTGCCCAATATGAAACCAAGATTCAGCCGATATGATGTGCTACCTGGGCTTGGTTGCAAAGTACCTCTCTATTATCTCTCTATTATATCACATTTTCAATATGTGCCCTCGGCAATACCAGTTGCTGTACCTACTACACAGTTGTTCCAACTGGGCTCACCCATTTGTGATGCAAAACGCCATTGTTCAGCCAGATTTGGACTACTTTCAAATTGCTCTGACATTTTCTCATTGCTCATGTAGTCCATAAATCAGTTACTTGGGGTTTGACTCCTACGGTGATAACTTGTAGTATTTTCTTGCAATTTTCGTCGATGTTAATGTTTGTTTTCATTAATTCCTGTGCCCATTTTCCTAGCATCCAAAACTGTGAAATCCTAATGGCCTAAATTCTATGAATATTCAAGTTCCCCACACAATTTACAGGAAGTGCGGAAGAGACCCACGAGTACCGAATTTTTATAGTGTTGGTACAGTTGCTAAAATTGAAAACGGGTGCATTGGAAATATTTTCCGTAAAATTTTTCAAAGCAGATTAATCTGAAGAGGCGGACTTTGCAGTCGTGGAGGTTGAGGAGGAGGGGACGGTAATGGACCTTTACATTTATGAAAAATAAATACCACAACCCTTATATATCGATAGATTCTAGTCTGAAACGTCCATCCAACAAAGAGTTCCACTATATTGTTTTCATTTTGAAAGAATAACTCATTTGAAAGTGTGCCGCTGACGTCACGTTCATCGGAAACAACCCCCACCATAATCCACGTTCTGAAACATTCAATACCGTTCTCCTCAAAAATATAGATTCTAACTTGGTATAAGCCATTGAGTAATAATTGAAACTTCGTCACTTGATCAACTCATTGAAAAAAATCCACATATTAGCTACTATTTATTGTATTTGTAACTTTCAAATTTCCTGAACGGACCATCTTTTAGATAAAGAACGTGCATTGACAACACCGCAAATCATTATGACAGTTCTCATGCAACAAAAGTGATCTCGAGATTTGAGGTTAATGTTTGTTTTTTCTTACATTCGACATTTAACTGATACATTTCACTGATACTGAAGCGAGGTGTCATGACCGATCTGGAGAGAATTTATTTGTGTATTAAATGGATGGTGTTAAATTGTTGGAAAACCTTTTGCTATGGTTTTGATAAATGGTGATGTGGACTGTATAATTTTAAATAGTTTTATTCTAACAATATTTGAAATATAATTGCAAAACAAAGTAAACGTCTGATTTCATTTATTGCAAAATGGTCACTGCCTGCTGTCGAGCTGTCTGTTTGTTGCGATGTCCCGTGCTGTCGATGCGGGGTTGTCACACTTAGATATTTTTCCTAACATAAACAACAACGAGTCAAGCCACATTTTTTAATGAGTGAGCTATCACAGTCATTGGAATCGCCGAAGTGTTATTCTACAATAAGCAAAAATGATTCAACCCGCAATGGTAAGGAGCTCCATCCACTGACGGTAGTATTAAGCCACATTCCATCATTCTATGATCTGCTAAACTATTTTGATATTTTTTACGAAACTATCTGACTGTGGCCAAGTCTAGTTTTGATGAACGTGACGTCACGAAACTACTTTTCTTCTGATTATAGAGAAACTAGCGGTCAGAAAAAATAAATAAAAATTCCCGAGTGATATTCGCGTATACACTTTCTAATTACAGTGTTCTCTCATGTGTCGTGGAAAGCTCCATTGACGAATTTGCAGAGAATTTTCTATGTATTTTTCTGATGTTACTTAAGGAGACTTCCAGCCACACTGAAAAAAAATAGGGCTCATAGTTACTAAATATTCATTTGGGTGCCTTTGATTTTCAATGAATGACGAAAAGAAAATTTTATTTTATATTTGGTAATTTTATTTAATATTGGCAAACGCGATAATATAATTGGCTAATAAAAAATAGTTTGTTTGAGGTTGATATGTTTATAATTAACAATATAAATGTATTCCTAATGAAATCATTTGTTGGGTGATATCACTACAAATTTAATCATTATTGATTTTAAGTTTATTCAAAGTGAATAAGTCATAGTACCAGATAATAAATATTCATTGAAAATACCGCGCTGACCATTATTATAAAATCTCCGTGCCGTGGTTGGGCTCGCTGATGGGCCACGTGTCACGTCGTTCGTCGGGGTTTCGTGTTTCGTCGTTTGTCGTTGAGTCGTGTGTCCGCCATTTTCGTTGTGTAGGTTAAGTCGCATGTTGTGATTATTTATTTTTGTGTGATTGAAGTGTAATTCAAAATCGAACAAACTCTTCATAGTTATAGAAGACACAATAACACTAGTTTTATAATTATTATATGCATGGTTTCTGCATCTATTCTCTAACATAATTGTTTTGTTATTGTTGTTAAAATTGTTAATTCCGTCAACCGATTGCACCCCTACGCGCAACCCTCAGAAGTCTTCGAGAGAGACTTGTGTGAGCTAGGGAAGACGCAGTTCTTACATTTTAACGTGTGATGCCATGCACGAGACCGGTGAATCGGTGGTTCGAACCCACGACCCCACGCATGCGAGGCGAACGCACTACCACGGCAGTACAATCATAGATTCTGTTGTAAAAGTTACAAGTACACGGAAAAAAAATGGTCCAAGTAAAACGTTTTCCTGACTTTTTTTCGATTGTGGTAAGAAAATTAATACCTATATTGAAAAAAATAACGTTTTGTCTCTAGACTAGTCTAGACTAGTCTGCAGGTGGTCACCCTGTCCAAATCAAAACATAATTCTGCAGGTTGGTTACAGGAAGCACTTGCAATTATTTTCTCTGCCATGAGGAATGTTGTACATGTATCTGTTAGATATTATTGAATACCCGTCGTGGTTTTAGCCAGGGTAAGAAAATTAATACCTACATTAAAAAATAACGTTTTGTCTCTAAAAAAATGAGTATTCTGAACGCATGAACTTGTAGCTATAATATTGTTTACATACAGCAAGTGCTTCGAACATTAGACAATTCACTTTGTATAATGTCAGGTCAACATTTTGCTAGCGCTGGAAAAGTGTATATTCATATTTATGTACTTTGTGTTTCCGAACAGTATATCATAACAACAGGGACTCGTGTTACAGGCATAATACAAAAGTTTATTTGCAGTAGAGCTAGGTGTTCCTACGATAATGAAACTGTTCACCTACTTGTTGATATGCGACCAGTTCGGGATCAATCGGTAGTGTTGCACTGTTCATTTTCGAAAACTGGCCTCATTTCAATTCCAGCATTTGAGTTAGTAGTTGTATGTGGACGTGTTACATCGTGTGCCGGAATGATCCTATTATTACTGTTGTGAGTTGTGTGAATAGTGTTAGTTTGATTTATGTATTTTACTTGTTCGAATGTAGAATGTGGATTTTGAACTGACATTTCTAGAGTATTGACATTTTATGTATAATAGAATAAGGAGAATTTTCCAAAAGACCGAACAACAGTTTTGTTTCAATAAAAATATTAAAAATTTACATATTTTTTTCCTTTCTTCATTATCTTTTATTTTCCATTTTCAGAACGTTCTAATTCTACTTTAGGTTATGCAGAACTTGGATTTGTTATGATCACAATGAGGAAAGACATTAGCTTGCCTGCTTGTTCATTCATTTTTACTGATGAATAGAAACAGATTCAACAAAGTTCCGAAATTTATAATTATGAAACAGGTTTTGCTGGGTGATCCAGTAAGGGTATGGCCAGAGGCGATGATTTGTTTAAAATAATCGTCAAAATGTTTTATACTTCTTTCCACATCAACTTATAGTTTACGAAAAAATATTGTCATAAAACTGCAATATCTTTCTCCAGTTTTTCTTAAGTAGCGTATTTTGCTAGCCGGTATATACTATGCAAGTACGTTTTCTTATAGTATAAACTGAATCACTGCTACCTTGGTGCAACCGAACCTTTCATATCATTTTAAATTCTTGAATGAAATGAATTTATTGAAAATAAGGCTTTATAAAAAACAAATTATCCTTCTTTGAAGAACTAATAACTGTAAAGTGGACAATTGAGTCCGTTTTATCCTGATACCAAAGATGTAGTGAAAGCTATTAAAGGTAAGAAAATAATAAACTACCCAAAAGTGAGTCATTTGATAAGGCCAAGTAAACTCAATTACTATAATAATCTAAAAATTTTGCTACAGTAGAATACTGTATAGTAGCAACTAATATATTTTTTAGTAGATTTAAGTATATGAGTTATTTAGAGTAAATCATTCTTCATCAATGGTAAATTTACTTGTCACTAGTAGTTATCAAACTGAGCACCTACTGCAAATAAAACGTAGATTGAGGATTATAAAATAAAAAGTTTGCTTCTAGTAAAGAGTTTAATATCGTTAGTTTACATTGCCTTCCTGAAATTACATCAATAACAGCAAGTGATCAAATTCAGGAATCTAATTATTCTTGTTACTAATAAAGCGTGTACTTGTCCCATATAGTATGCAAATTTTCACTTGGTGGTATGCAAATTTTACTTGCAACTATCAAATTTTTTTTCCGTGTAACGCATCAGGTCATCAAGGCTGTCACTCGCCTTAATGGATTATGTTCAGTAGCTGGAAAAGTTTTTGAAAGACAACAGTTTTGTGGAATTATTAAATATATGTTAAGGTAATTTTGTATAATCCGTAAATTGATTCCAATTTCTGCTTTATTGATTTTTCGATTTCAGAATGCTCATCTTGCGTCATTCTTGGTTTATTTATAATAAACAATATTTTTAATAAATATTCTTTATTTATTTGGAATAAATGCTGACGTTTTTTATTTACAAACGTTCATTTCCAATAAATAAATCATAATAATAATAAAAATTTGTTCATTAAATGATTATGAAATATATCATATTAACCCTTTCACTCATGAATTTTTGTATTTTGAAATAAAAAATTTTGAATTTTGCAAATATAATAAATGAATTTTTTAAAGATTTTTGAGCCTATAGAAAATTTTTTGCGACAGCCAATTTTTGTGATATGGGTTGTGCTAAATTTAGTACACCATGAGCAAACGGTATACAGGGTGTTAATTAAGTACGTTGACAAACTTCGGGAGGTGATTCTTTGAAGGTTTTCAGGACAAAATGTTCATATAAACATATGTCCCAAACGGCTTGGTTTTCGAGATACAGGGTGATAAAAATACATTTTATTCAAGATTTTTTAGAGTTAACTTCGACATTTTCTACAATAATCAGTTCAAATTAGGCAAGTACAATCCATTCAATAGTACGCACGATACAAAATAATGCATTTCTCAAATAATTCACAGGGTCCTCCTTTTTTCAGAGTCAAGCTTTGTTCAACCCTTCAGAATTTTTTTTCCGCCGCCACTGACATATTATGAGAAAGGAATAATGAATGTTGTTTCATTTAACATCTTTTTGCTCCATTGATGTTTTTCATTTACTTGTAAGGTTCAGGAGTTACAATGAAAATATTAACGCAAACATTTTCCAGTAACGCATAACATAAAGAAATTTGAGAAGCAAATAGTCTAACAAACTTGAAGGGTGATTCTTTGAAAGGTTTCAAGATGAAAAGTTCATATAAACATGTCCCAAGCGGCTTGGTTTTCGAAGTACAGGGTGATCAAAATACATTTTTTAGGAGTTTTTGGAGTTTACTTCGAAATTTTTGACAATAATCGATCCAAATTAGTTCAAATTGGACAAGTACAATCCATTCAATAGTGCGAATGATATAAAATAATTAATTTCTCGAAGTGTCATTGCCACTCTCCAAAGATTAGCGCGTGACGCAATACGTCATTTTGTTCTCATTACACAAATAGCTATTTTCTGTTCGTGTAGAGAAAATGTAATGTTATGGAGCTCCCTTACATTTTTTTACCATAACTCAGGTTGAATATGTATTGCACAAAGTTAATTATGGCAAAATAATTTTGGACATTTTCAATAGTGAATAACTTTATTATCAAATACTAGAGCGAAGTAACATAAATTCCCTAGGAATAAAATTAAGTTCAGAAAAGGACCATTATTGAAATTGATATGTCAGAGCAGCTGCTGGAAATGGCCACCGCCAACTTGAATGCATGCGTTTATGCGCCTAACCATAGACTGGCGGACACGCTCAAAAATACCAGGAGTGTTTCTTATAATTCCGCATGACTCCTGTATGCGATTCCTCAGGTCTTCTTCACTTTGAACTGGAGTTCGGTACACTAATGATATAAGGTGCCCCCAGAGGAAAAAATCAAGTGGATTCACATCGGGTGACCTTGGTGGCCAAAGTTGTGGCCCACCACGCCCAATCCAGCGATCAGAATAATTCTCATCTAAATATTGGCGTGCAACCAATCTGAAGTGTACTGGAGCACCATCATGCATAAACCAAATTCCAATTCTTTCCCTCAGTGGGATCTCTTCTAGGAGTCCAGGTAAGATGAATTCAAGACAATGTCGATAATGGTCACCATTGAGTCTATGAGGCAGAAAATGTGGCCCGATAAGGAAATTCCCTACAATTCCAACCCAAACATTCACAGAAAACGTCTCTTGAAAATGGTTTTCAATCACGGCGTGTGGGTTTTCATCAGCCCATATATGATTGTTGTGAAAATTAATAATGACTTTACGGGAAAAGCATGCCTCATCGGTGAATAACACTTGAGATAAAAACCATGGATTTTCCAACAATTTATTTCGAATCCAAGTGCAAAAAGTTAATCTCTTTGGAAAATCCCTTGGCAGAAGAGCTTGAACACGCTGTATGTGGTAGGGATAAAGTTGTTGCTCTTTTAAAATTTTCCATACCAATACATGGGTTACGTTAAACTGTGCCGCAATTTGTCTTGTACTGGTGTCCGGATGCTGCTCAATTTCGTTAAGTACAGCTTCTTCTATCTGAACTGTTCTAACTCTCCTGGGTCTTCCTATGAGAACAGCAGACCTCTTGAAAGTACCCGTTTCACGAAGACGGGAGTGAATATTGATGAACATTTGTGTGCTGGGAATATGACGTTGTGGAAATCTTTCTAGATACATTCGTCTGGCGGCACGAGCGTTACCATCAGCCATTCCATACATTAAGTGCATGTCTGCCATTTCTGAATTTGTATATTCAACCATTTTATCCAAAGGAATATTGAATGAATCTGCTTTATAGCTTGCACTAATGAAGAATTAACAATGAGACAGTTTCTCAACTTTCGATAACTGTCAAGTTGTTGATATTCAAATAAATGAATTAATATCAAAGCCCACTTTACTATTTTTATGAATTCAAATTGATTACAAAATTTCTGCGATACTGCAGAAGAAAAAACAAACCGAAATTTCTGATAAAATAATGTACTCCGTACGGAAACAAAAAGTCGTTTGATTTAGTTTTTCGGAGTTATGACCAGAGATTCATAAATAAAAATCAAATGTGTAATGATCTGCGACTATTAGATAAACCCTATTAACTATCTTCCATTACAGTAGTTTTTATGTTGAAAAGGAAACGTTCAATTGAAAACTAAAAAATATCTTTTTTTAAAATAACAAAAAATTTGTATGAGTTCTCTATCAAGACTGATGGGTAAAAACATTTTTAATCAAATATCTCAATGAAAATGCACATTTTTACCATCAGAATCTTCAGGTTGAAAGTTAAGGTTTTCCCAATATCTGTCAGATCTAGTTTAATATCCAGCGTAGCGCAGTGACGAGGAGATAGTAGTTTTCTGTCAGATATCACAAAAAGAAATCACATCTTTACAATAACAAGCTTTTATTTAGCTTCACTTGTAACTAACCAACAAACAATTTAACAAAAGTTGAATTTGACCCACTTCTAATACTCCGATTAATTTGAAATTTGGCAGGTTTCCGTAATTCCGGTGACAATGCATTAAAAAAATGTTTGTTAAAAAACAAAATGGCGGCTCCAATATGGCGGACGAGTTTTGTGATTATGATCCGATTCTGTTCAAAATTGGTATGTGATCGTTTTTGGGTTGGAGATTTTCAGTTTCACATAAAAAATAAACTAAAATGTTAAAAATGAAAATTATAAAATGAAAACATTTTAAAGTTTTTATACAATACACTGAAAAGGAAAAAATAATTCATTTCATTGTTTGATCTAGGTAATCTTGTACAGAAAGATTTTGATACTCACAGAATAACCTACAAAAAATGAAACAAATTATTTTTTCATTTTCAGTGCATTTGTATAAAAGCTTGTCTTTATATTTTTTATTGTATAATTTTTATTCATCGTAGATTTTTCTAATTCTGAAAAAATATTTCCATCAATTTACAATAATTGAAAATGTTTAATTTTCAAATTTTCTAATGTTATGCCACACTGGAAAATGTTTAAATTAATATTTTCATTATAGCCCCTGAACCGTACAAGTAAATGAAAAAATGCAAGATATCAAAAAGATGTTAAATGAAACAACATTGATTATTCCTTTCTCATAATATGTCAGTGGCGGCGGAAAAAAAAAATTCTGAAGGGTTGAACAAAGCTTGACTCTGAAAAAAGGAGGACCCTGTGAATTATTTAAGAAATGCATTATTTTGTATCGTGCGCCCTATTGAATGGATTGTACTTGCCTAATTTGAACTGATTATTGTCGAAAATGTCGAAGTTAACTCTAAAAAATCTTGAAAAAAATGTATTTTTATCGCCCTGTATCTCGAAAAGCAAGCCGTTTGGGACATATGTTTATATAAACTTTTCGTCCTGAAAACCTTCAAAGAATCACCTCCCGAAGTTTGTCAACGTACTTAATTAACACCCTGTATATGGGATATTATAATATATGAACACAAATTTTGTGATAGTCATTGTAATTCAGTAAAAATGTTTCGTGCAAATCAAAAAATATCCGAAAACGAAAGTAGAAATGTCGCAGCATACTCTGTAATATTCCAAGACTATTTTAATATATCAAAATGTACGTAGATAATTCAGTTGATTCTGGCAAGTTTTTGTGCTAATGTAACTACCCGTTTTCTTGTTCTTCCTCTGAACCTATGTCCAAGTAAATAAACGAGCATTCTGAATCAATCTCGTACTCATGAAATTTACCCCCAGAAGCTTCCAAATTAGTGCCCTAACTCAAGTCACTTTCGATTTCATTGACATTCTATCAGATAAATTGTTTTCTATTATTGATAATAGCTTCTGATTACTTAAGGCCCTTCTAATAACCATGTCAATCAATGGTTCTGTGAAAATAACAAAAAATACATTTTTTAATGATATAAAGTGAGGTTATGTCTACCACATATGCAATGCCACTAGCTCACAGTGTACTAAATTTAGCACATCGAAATTCATGTTCAAAACTTCAAAATAGTGATAAAATGTTTAAATATTTTGAATCGAGTACGTAAAACACTCTAATGTGAACACACAGTATTTTTTTCGATGAATAAATTCCGCACTGAGAAATTCAAAAATGACATACACCAAACTGGTGACCCTGATGATAGGATTCGTCCATTCTCGTCAGCTGAAGTTTTCCAAAATACTTCCTGAAGAATCTGATAGATGACAGATAAAATTACAGTTGGCAACTAAAATAACAACTTATAAAACCATGGCAACAATACTTGGATTAAACAGTTTTCTGCACACAAAAAAAAACCATGAGCGAAAGGGTTAATGAATATTCTTAATTTATCATAAATAATGTTTTATTTACTGTTGATAAACCTATAGTGAGACCTATATTTATTGGAAATAAATTTGAGTTAACTGTTGATGAGGTGAACTTTTAATAATTTGATTGTATCATTTGTTTCTAATGAATAAACGTTTATTCCGCAATATTCGAATAAATGATTCATTAGGCGGTAATTAATTTAGTGAAAAAACTGTCTTTTCAGTGCAAGATACTCCTCTAAACTAAGAAGCATTTCCCTAGCAGAAGTGTTTTAACTGATTTTCGGAAATGTTTCATGCCGCTTATGTCCCTGATATGATTATAAAATTGCTTGCTTCTATAAATCAGAGACTGTCTCCTGAGAGTAGGTTATTCAAACAAGTTCATACACCAAGAAATAGTTCTTTCGATTCACGTAGACAGCCGCGTTTATCCCCCAAGAATGATTAATTAAACGGTTCACTGCAGTTCTGAAGAGAATGTGACATTCGCGTAAAGTACGTAAAATATGATTCTGTCAGAAGAATGCGATGGCAGAGGTCAATTTTCATGCAAATCCCCATTGTCACGACCTCCATTTGTTCCAAGGGTGGGTTTCCGCGGTCTCTGCTTCTCCAAGAAATTCGTCTTATTTCACGCCTTGTCTAATGCAGGATATTCTCGGGGTGTATTCTATGGAGTGCATATTAATCAATATCGATGAAGACCCACCGACGGAGTGACAGTTTGAGGTCGCTTTACATTATGATTTATGACTCGGTCCCGTGCCGTCCTTTTCGTTTATTCTTTCGCTGGTGTCCGCGGTTCGCCCCATTGAAAATGTTGTTATGAACGATGGAAAAAATCATATTGTTCCAAATTGATTGCGAACGATTTGTTGGCGATTTCATTGTTTGTTTTTTTGTAATGTAATGTAATTTTTTTTGTGTCTTGTCCTCGACTGCTATGGTCATTAGCCACGTGTTCTCGATAGGCCTTGCTACTAACTTCATGCGCCACCTCAGGAGCAGCACTGTTAATTGGAACGCAACAGTGAATCGTGCAGGACCAGCCACGAGATGTGAATAATTTAATCGGTCAAATTAAATAAAAAAATCCCCGCCGCAACTGGGGCATGAACTCCGGACCTTTCTACCCGAAGTCGGACGCTCTAACTTGTAATGTAATTATTGAATGAAAAATATTCTTGGTTGATGTCGATCTTAATTTTGGCTGAAATGACGGATTGTAGAATATCAACAGTGTTTGGATTGAACTACTACTTTCTGCAAAACGAATATTTTCGATAGTGTGCGAAATACCTCTCTTTCAAATAATCGTATGAGGTAGAATATGAAGCAATTATCTGGCTAATATCAGTACTGTAAATGTATGGAATATTTGCCTTGGAATGATGTTACTTGCTTTGCTCGTTAGGTGGAGCTGCTAATTTTCAAACTATAGTTAGGGAGGTGGTGAGCATTTCGGTATATGACTAACACAAGTTTCCCATCGAATTAACTGGAGCTAGTTCAGCAGGTCAAATAACTGGGGGTGGTCCTGGACTCCAAACTTCATGGAGGCCGCACGTAGATAGGGTTATTCAAAAGTCGGTAGCAATCCTATGGCAACTGCGGAGAATTGTAGGAAGCAATTGGGGCACCAACCCAGAGATCATGCGTTGGCTGTACACGGCAGTCGTAAGACCAAAGATCCAATATGGGTCACCCGTGTGGTGGCCAGGCGCACAGGGTAGCACATGGAGCCGAAAACTCAGCAAGGTTAAGAGGCTGGCCTGTTTGGTAATAACGGGCGCAATGAGAACGGCTCCAACCGCAGTATTGGAGGTACTACTGATACTGCCACTGCTTCAAGTCTGGATCAAAAAGGAGGCAATGGCAGCCTATTTGAGGATGCGGGACTCGGGAGTCTGGGTGAACGAAGGAGCGATGATAGGTCATGCGGAAATCGCGAAGTGGGCGGTACAGGAGATCCCGATGTCTGCCCTCAGAGTGAAAAGCTCACAAGACAGACTGCGATGGAACAGAGAGTTTACTCTTACTATTCCGAGCAGAGAACAATGGGAAGGAAACACGGTGGAGTTCAGCACAGGAAGCCTAATATGTTATACGGACGGTTCGCGTCTGACTGACAAACAGGCATCAGGTGCCGGAATCTACCTGGAGGAAAGAGAAGTACGAGAGAGCTTTGCTTTGGGCAGATATACAACAGTTTTTCAAGCTGAAATGTTCGCCATCCTATCCGTAGCTACGAGGCAAGATGTGAAAGAAGGGTCCGAACAGAGAATGTATATCTGTTCGGATAGTCAGGCAACCCTCAGAGCCATCTGCCATCCTAAACCAAGCTCAGCGCTTGTACAGGAATGCGGAGATGCGCTCGAGAAGCTAGCTGAAACGAAGGAAGTTCAGCTGGTATGGGTCCCGGGTCACAGTGGGGTGCGCGAAAACGAGGTGGCAGACGGACTTGCCAAATCCGGATCCGCAACGTCGTTCTGTGGGCCGGGGGCCGGAGCTTGTACTCGCAAGAAGCCAAACCTCTTCAGCCCTCGACGAGTGGGCAGAAGAAAAGCTGAATAAACTTTGGAGAGATAACACCGGCTGCAGGCAGTCGAAAAACTTCGTGGCCGGCTCCAATAAGTCAAGGACGACATGGCTGTTAGGCAGAAACCGCCAAGCACTACTCCTCCTCATAGGAATACTAACAGGAAATAACAAGTTAGGCAGACACCTACCACTTATAGGTATAGAAGACAACCCCACTTGCCGCAAATGCGAAGAAGACGAAGAAACTTTATCTCACTTCCTCGGCGAGTGTGAGGCATACGGAAGGCTAGGATTTGGAACCTTCGGAGTTGAGAAACTCCAATAAGAGGAACTAATCGACTTGGAGTGGTCGGACATACTGACCTTCATTAGAAGGTCACAAAGGTTCGAAAAGGAAAACTGAGAGGATGAATGTAGATGAGTGGAGACCAGGGGATGGCAAAAAGGGTCCATGAGGGCCTACTTGCCTGGCCGCGGTTGCGGCCTCCCCAAAGAACTACTACCACTACTTCCCATCGAATTGGATTGCAGTTTAGATCACTACGAATTGATTTGTTCCAGTCAATTAAGGTCCTATGTCTCTGCGTTTCCGCGTTACAGCATCATGTCTGCCTCTGGGGTTCATGGTCACAAACATCCTGAAAACGATGAAAATCACAGGACGGAGTTGTAAAAATGTAAAAAGCTTTATTGAGTCATTTGCACACGGTTCTCATTGCGCCCATTCATTATGACTCCCTGGATACGAAAAAATATTTGGCAGATACTCTGCTAACTGAGTTTTAGATATACAGTTGTTTGAATTTCACGGAATCAAGGAAATGCGGGTTTTGCATTCGATTATTGTGATTCTTTATAGTTTTACTATCATTATTTTGTTTAATATCATTCGCTGAACTCACGGTGATTCAACTTTTGGAGCTGAAATCTATGGAATAATAGTTTTTTGAAATACCAACCAGAAACGAAATGCGTTTGGAACTTTTATTAGATTAGAGAGGAATTTTTTTTATGTAAAAAAGCTATAATATTCAAGAAGTATCGTCATCGCAGGCATCCGAGAAACCTTGTCGATCTTTCGTGTTCGAAAAAACTAAATGTTTGAGGAAATTAAAATAAAAAAGTTCCAGCAATGGGATTCGAATTCATCTTTAAATTTCATTTTAACTACGAACGAATTTCCAGTGTAATTTCATGCTTCTTATCACAAGAAGGAGACAAAAATTTCCTGAAATTTTATTAGTTACTATAGTAATGATGAAAAATACAGGCCTTTAATTGGTCGAAAATGTTAGTTGTGGAATTTTCGATAATATTCAGTAGAGGTAGAATTTTGTACACATAACTCGGCGCGAGCGTCGCGTCGGTTTGGAAGAAAATTCAAATGGTCCGCCTTTGGAATATCACAGGCTTGGATGTCTGCCTTATTGATTTTCTTGGTTTTTATAAGAAATCTAAACATCAGTTCAATAGGCAGACATGTACGCATGATCTAGAGCAAAGCTTTTTTTAAATTATTGAATGCACAGGCAACATTAAAAAAAAATTCCGTTAACCAGCTGTCGCCCCCTTACGAACGGCAGCCCTCAGAAGTCGACACTTGTGCGAGCCAAGGATTACCTCTCAACCCTTTTAAATACAGGTACTTGATGATGGCTCGATACTCCAATTTTTCGTTTTTCACAATTTCGGTGGACATATTTTTTCTTTTAATTTATTTCGTAACTCTGGTTTACTTTTTTGACGTCAAACTTACAATGACACTTCTAATAAGTTATTGTTCGTTGCTATGGTAACGCAATATTTTGTTTATGCAGGGAACAGGTCTATGCTAACTAGATATCAATACATCCTCGTACACTTGTGAATTTTCAACATTTTCATTTGTCATGATAACTAATTATATCAAATATCTTATTATTCGAGTCAGAAGTTTTCTTTATAGAATTAAGTTGAATACTTACTTCGTTATAATTGGAATCAAATATGGAAGAGCGTGGCTGTGGTATATAACTCCCATATTACGACAATCGGGCAGATATGTGGATTCATTACTCTCTGCAGTGAAAGGAGGGTGAGCCCTTCCCCTTCGGCAGTATCAATTTCATCAAGTATCTTATTAGAGGTAAATAAGAAGTTGATCAGGAGCTCCCCCAAACGGCAAATGAGAGTGTCACGTGCATAACACGTTACTTACATACCAAGCATTCTCTTGATGTTGGTTAAAGGGAAACTAATAGCTAATTGGGATGATTGGATATGTGACTATAATATTAGGTGACTAACTTTCGTCTGCAACTAATATGGATGGATTATTCCATATTTAAATATCATTTTAAAAATTCCATACTTACTGAGCAGAAAAAGTAAGATATACTAGGATGTATTGATATCTAGTTAGCCTAGACCAGTTCCCTGCATAAACAAAATATTGCGTTACCATAACAACGAACAATAACTTATTAGAAGTGTCAGTATAAAGTTTAACGTCATAAAAGTAAACCAGAGTTTCGCAATAAATTAAAAGAAAAAAAATTGTAAAAATCGAAAAATTGGAGTATCGAGCCATCATCAAGTACCTGTATTTAAAAGGGTTAAGAGGTAAGCAGATTTACGAAGATATGCCCTTGGTGATCAATGTCCTTCGTATGCGACCGTGAAAAATTGGACTGCAAGCTTCAAAAGAGGTAAATTTTCCATTGAAGATGATGACCAATTGGGAAGGCCAGTTTCTGTGTCAGTCCCCGAAAATATCGATGCAGTTCATGACATGATTTTAACAGACCGTCGAATTGGGCTAAAACGGATATCTGAAGCACTGAATATTTCATAAGAACGCGTTCATCATATAGTTCACGTCAATTTGGACATGAGAAAAATGGTAAACCAGTTGTCGGTTGTTATATTTCGTCCAGAGTCATTTATAAATTCACAGTCTCTCAACTACAGCTTTTGCAGCAGTGTCGACAGCATAAGGACCATCTGGCTGCGTCCCGACATAAACTTCCAGATTACACACAAAATTACACTTTGCGTCCACTAAAGCAAAAATCTTTATACCATACTTGTTGGGCTTGCTGGGAATATATTGCTTAAAGCCACAGCGCCCTCGGAAGGCCGCCAATATTTCATCAATCGTAACATAATGGAAAGGTGTGTATGCCTCTTTGCATTCTCTAATAGGAGCTAATTTATCTATTTTTTTCCGCTCATCCCGTGTTTGAATATCATCAAAACTCAGATGTTTCAGCAGGAATTGAAACCTGTTTACTAACATCACCAAACGAAATATCTCCACACCAGTGCCATTATTACTAAACAACTCTCTCACATGCAACCGACTAGATTTGAGAACTCCAGACATGTAGAGTAACCCAAATAATGCTTGAATCTCAGATACATTTGTAAGAGCAGCGTCTCTTTCTCGAGTATAATTCGCTGCAGTTGCACTAATACGTTTATTTGTATGCTCCACAATGGCATTCAAAATGTCATCAGTAAAAATGAATTTCCAGATCTCAAGTGGATCTGTCAAATTCTTGGTATATGCCTTTGGCCCGGGTAGCTGTTTTATTAAATTTTCAGCTCTTGTCCTAACATTTTTTGGCGGTTGGTGTTTTCTCCACTTAGTGGTTTTATCTTTTCCTATAAAAAATGGACCGTCTAATGATTCTGATGTTTCTTGTACAGTGTCAGAAATTTCCTGGTCTGAATCTGAATTGTCCAATTGTTCTTCCAAATGATCTTCCTCTAAATCATCTTCCTCATCATCGTACTCAATGTCTACATCATCATCCTCTAACATTGCATCTTCCAGTAATTTTTGTAAATATTACTGCTCTTTTTCGTAAGACATCCTGAAAAAAAAATTGTTTATCCACAACGCAAAATTCTATGTAACCTTTTCTTCTAACCTGACCAAATTTAGATTATGTACCTATGTGAAAAATACTAAAAATATTACCTTTTGCTGTTTTTAACGACATAAAAGATTTCAAATTTTTGTAACGTATCTATACGCGCCGGACTCACAGTCCTCAATCACTGATTACTCCGTAACGTCTTCACGTTCCAAAGGCACACAGGAAACTAAGTCATGACAGCTCATGTTCGAAAGGTACTGAGAACGATGGCTGGAGGAAGCGGTGCATTTCGAGATGGCGGCAATATTCAAATTTAACCGGACTGAGAGTCCGCGCGCGTGTAACGGAAGGTTAAAATAATTTTCATATCATAATGCAGTCTGCTTGATTTTGAAACCTTTTTTTTGTGTGAGTTCATACATTTTCGCAATCTTGAGAAGACTCTATTTTGCTTAAAATTTTACTCGGAAGTCATCATTTGATAATACGACAAAAATTCAAAATTTCATAAGAATAAACAATGAAATTAATGATACAATTTCTCACTATAATAACCATCGTAGGAAAAAATAAATTCTGTTCCGTACAAGTTTTTTCAACGTTCGAACCCCCTTCGCCCTTTTCTACGGATTAGTGCCTGTGAAAATGTTCATTGTCACTACTGCACTATTGAAATAACCGTCGATGAATCACCCTAGCCCATATGCGAAAACGAATGTTGAACATTCATACCCATTTATACGAGATAAGGAATTTCGCGAGTCACATTCCTGAATTCGACTATAACGGAAGACCTCTCTGACCTGCAGGATTGATAGGGTCGAAGCAGTTTGTTACCGAAATCCGATAGGCTTACGAAGATGATCGGGAGCTTTCAGCACTTTGGTTTCATAAGTAAACAGTCGATTTTTCGATATCTGTTTTTGGACTGAGGGTTTCCAATAAATTCGGGATTAAGGTCGTAATCGTCGTATTTCGTTGGACGATGATGGATTCAGTGCTTGGAAGATTTATAGATTCAAAGGAAAATGTTGGTATTGATTCAGTCCAATAGTATACAGGGTGTAATCTAAATGATGTCAATAATTTCAGGTGGTGATTCCTTGTCATATCTTATGAAAAAAGTTCATATAAACTTACGTCCTAACTTGCTTTTTTTTTCAAGAGACGGAGTGGAGTGTCAAAGTTTTAATAAAAATTCGGTTATTTATTAATTACTCAAAGGTCTTTTCGCCGATTTTCATTTAGCAGTTACAAGAGGCTTGTTTTCTTGAGATTATTTTTCAAATTATAAAATAGTCCGGTGGCAGGGAGGGTTTTCGTGGCCGATGAAGTGCGACGGGATCACCCAAGTTATTCTTATGTATTTGGACCTGCTGAATCCGAATATCGAGGGTGATAAGCCGTGAAAGCATCCGGAAAATTGTTATAGACGATTTTCCGAGGAAAATCAAAAAATCTTTTTTTTTTTCAAAAACAAATGATGCTATAATATTCTACATAAAATTTTCTACAAAAAAGGTCTCATCAAGTTTTTCTCCAAAATGCACCGTTTTCCAGTAAAACGTGCTCAAAACTCGACAAAATGCGATTTTCTCAATTTTCAGTGCTCTCTCATTCAGTCACATAATGATATTTTCAAGATCACCTTGTCCCAAATTATTCATATATGTCTCGACTATGAATAACAAAAAAGATATTCCTGAAAAAATCATTCGTGTGGATTTCCTGGCACTGAATTTCCCGATACGTTTACCTTGCATAAAAGAGGCATTTTTTTATTCGCGAAGCTCACGTCGTGGACGAATTTCTTAGAGTGTCAATTAAAAAGAGTTCAGCACATATTTTGTCATAATCACAAAGCATCTCAGTAGCAAAAAACGGAAAATTTAGATTAAAAGTGCAACAATTTTCCGAAAAATTCAATTTTTCGTTGAAAAAAAAATTAATAGTACTTACTTTTTGTCAGACACAATTTCTGCCCAAGAATTTTCCAAGGTCTAATGAAAAAATTTAGTTTTATTCAAATTTTATTTTGGCATGTATTACCGCGGTGACAAAAACAAAATGAGCAGCATGAAATTTTTGCTGCCTTACAAACGCATGTATTCCGGGTACAACTGTTTCAAGTACAATTCGGTACCAATTCTGTACTTGGGGGAATTGAGAAAATCGCATTTTGTCGAATTTTGAGCACGTTTTACTGGAAAACGGTGCATGTTGGAGAAAAACTTGTTGAGACCCTTTTTGTAGAGAAATTTATGGAGAAAATTAAAGCATCATTCGTTTTTGGAAAAAATGGATTTTTCGATTTTCCTCGGAAAATCGTCTATAACAATTTTCCGGATGCATTCACGGCTTATCACCCTCGAAATTTGGATTGAGCGGGTCAAAATACATAAGAATAACTTGGGTGATCCCGTCGCACTTCATCGGCCACGAAAACCCTCCCTGCCACCGGACTAAAAGGCGGGTGGTTACTTGATTGATATTTATAGTAAAATATTGTTTTTCTCTAAGTTTCGTATTTTTTCAGAATAAATAATTAAAAATACAACTTTCCTATAATGCCGTGAATTTGAAATAGCTAAACTTTGTCAAATCAAAGTCAGTGGCGTAGGAATGGAGATTACGCACCATCAGAAAGTCATGTGAATGATCTTTATTTCAGATTCTCCATATTTTCTTGACATTCCATTTAATTTTATGTACAAATGTTTCGTAAAGTTTTGATAGAAACAGTTGACAATAATAGGCCTAGGAACACAACGAACAACCAGTTCATCAACGACGAAACCATTAAAGTAGTTCAGGTAGAAATAAATTAATTAAGAAAATCCATTGATTGATGAAGTGTTGCAGTTTCAAATTCACGGCATTATATGAGAGTTGTATTTTTAACTGTTTAATCTAATGAAAATATGAAACTTAGAAAAAAACAGTGGCGTACAAATATTTTCACCATAATTATCATCATGAAAACCTCATGAAAACCTCATGAAAACGAGCCCCTTATAACTGATAACGAACCCCAGGTTTCATGAAAATAGGCGAAAAGAATTTTGAGTAATTAATATATAACCGATTTTTTTAATACTTTGACACTCCGTCACTTGAAAAAAAAAGCAAGTTAGGACATATGTTTATATAAACTTTTTTTCATAAAATATGACAAGGAATCACCTCCTGAAATTATTGATATCATTTAGTTTACAGCCTGTATAGCCAGGGAGTTAACGACAGAAATTTTTGGTTTATCTTCGCCAGTTTCATACTTTTTGTATTAGTCATGTATGTAATCCTTTAATAGTAATATGAATGTCTGCCGGCGCACCCCCACGACAGGTGGTTACAAGAGGGTTGGTTCCAAGTCCTCAATTCAATTTTCTTTCAAGATATGAAAAAAAATCATGAGAACTTTTTGTAGAACTGTGCTAATACAATAAAACTTTCATTAACATTTTTTCGATAACTGATTTCGTTTTCGAGTTTTCAGTGATATTTTCAAAATTTTCAGAAATTTCTTTAGTCCATATTGCAATTTTTTTCAGATATACGGAAATAAGTAATCCATCTACATTTTTTCTAGATCTGTTTGAGTGCAGAAGAACTGTTTATATACATTTTGTCGATTTCCCGTTTCAATTTCAAGTTTTTGGAGTTTGAGAGAAAAATACATTTAAAAATATTTAATTTTCGAGATATGAAAAAATTTCATTGAAAACTTTCTGTAGATCTTATCAAAAACTATAATACTGATTCCCTATTTTCTTATATCCCGTGTCGATTTCGAGTTTTTGGTGTTTTAAGACAAAAAACGTTAAAAATTTCCAAGTCCATATCTCTATTGTTTCTCAATATATAGTGTGTCTCACTTTTCATGGAAGCACCACCGTAACTTCCATAATTATCAAGGTAGAATGACGAAACTCTCAGTACTAAAGGAAATTATAGAAATTCACCTACCGGTTCAATGGTGCTGGCCTACGTGATATACACTGCCCGTCAGTCGCGATGGAACAACCCATTTTTACGGTATATCATATTTGGGGGCAAAATATAAGCGAAATTTGATCAGATTCGTGATCAGGACCCCCAACTTATTACAGATACTACTTTTTGATGAAAAAAATTCAGTTCTGAAAAATTCGAATTTGCCTCACTTTTCATGGAAGCACCCCGGTGAACATTTTTTAAATTGTTACATATGTGGAACATAAACTTAACGTCTTATGAATGATGGTCAACATCATCAATATGTATCCATTATACGTATTTTCTGAGGCGATAAGTCCCAATTTTCAGCGTTGTATCAACGTCATACTTCAATGATCATATTTTCATTATCAAAATGACGTATCATGCTCAATGTCCAAATAGCATATTATAACATATGTCAAGTAACTGATTCAAAACTTATGTTTTCAATACGACGGTCTTTTCTGAGGCGATAAGTCCCAACTTTCAGAGTTGTATCAACGTCATATTTCATTGATCTCATTTTCATCATCAAATTGACGTGTTATGCACTATGTCCAAAGAACATATCATAATATATATCAAGTAAGTGATTCAAATGTCATGTTCCTAATACTACGGCCCTTTCTGAGGTGATATGTCCTAGTTTCAGCGTTGAATCGACGTCATACTTCGTTGATCATATTTTCATTATCAAAATGACCTATTATGCACAATGTCCAAAGACTGAAAATGGTTATCATGGTACATTGTAGGTACAAACTAAGCAGCCTATTAGACCTTTTATGCATGTTATCATGGTAACCCAAGGGGTCCAATAACTAATGGACAATTCACAAACGCTTCTGATAGTATTCATATACTGTTTGTCAACAAATGCGCGGACTCGGATTGTAGGAAACAGGATGTTTCACCTCTTCCGGCTAGCTCAGTACCACCTATCCGAAGTACGGCATTGTCGCAAAATCTCAGCAACTCCGGAGCTCTTCATTTATTTGGGAAACCAGCAGGAACGCGTCTGACATACGAATTCTTTCTCGATATTGTTGGTGTTGCCAACCAACGAGGTCCCATTGATTCGCATGCCAGGCCGAAGATCGCTAAAAACCAGAAATACTATTTACACTTGACTCTACTATACACTACTGAGCCATCCAGAAGTGAGGGCTTCTCTCTTGGGAATTGTCCGAGCCCTCGGGCGGCTCCTGGATGACTGATTAAAACAGCCATTTGAGCCTTATTTATACACTGGCCGAACATTTTAGTCGGCCAATGGTATAACAATTTACTGGTAGGCGGAGCTTATTAGAGCTCTCGCCTCCAGATATACTCTCCGAGTATTTTTCAAAACTTCAAAAACTTTAGTATTTCTGGCAGATTATGACATGTTACTGAGTTTGAGATGATGCTTCGTAACTTCAATAGCAGCGACACCTATCGTTGGGTAGAATACTTCATATTGATTATATTCATCAATATCTGAACATATTTTTTAAGTTATTTAACTTACGTCAGGCAACGTATGCAAAAATACATAATTATTTGATAGTAAAATGTATCAATTTGAATAAATCATTTTCATAACTATATTATGAGGAACGAAAAATATGCACATTTCGTCTGATACCAAGAAAACTTTGAAGGGACAATTTTTGTAAACATATGTAAAAGATATGTATACATTTGATTTTCAAAATGATCATCACCCAGGAGATATATAAACCATCTAATAGTTTATAATGATTATTTTGATCAACAAATGAACATATTTCTTTAGATTTTCAACTCACGTCAGGCAAAGTATGCAAAAAAGTACCCAGAGTTACATGGTTATCTGTTCATAAAATGGATCGCTTCAAATATGATATTTTCATTACTATATTACGAAATATGTAAAACATTCATATTTTGCCTGATGTCAGGAAAAATTTGGAGAGACAATGTTAGACAATGTTAGGAAACATATATAAGAAGAAGAATATATTTATTGAAATAGGTTTCCCTAATATACAATACTGCTAATATGTATATATATATATATATATATATATATATATATATATATATATATATATATATATATATATATATATATATATATGTACATTACTAAGTTCATGGGTTGAACCGCGTTGAGAGTTTA
This sequence comes from Chrysolina oricalcia, assembly GCA_944452925.2. Lineage (NCBI taxonomy): Eukaryota > Metazoa > Arthropoda > Insecta > Coleoptera > Chrysomelidae > Chrysolina > Chrysolina oricalcia. The sequence continues at coordinate 66,380,655 of OX101812.2, forward strand.
TAACTCGACGTTTCGGCTCCTGCTTTGGAGCCATTTTCAAGAGTGTGACTGCGAGGCCTCTATCTGCCTACTCCTCGAGTCGTGGTCTTGAGAGATATCAAGGTCTCAACCTGCCTACTCCTTGATCTCAAGGACGACCGATTTATGAAGTACGTATCGGTTAAGTTCATTCAACATAACGCATGAGACATCTGATGAAAACCATTATATGACTTATAATTGTAAAGTTGAATGTTCACCGGGACCCCCCGTAACTTCTGCAATTATTATGGTAAAATGATGAAACTCTCAGGACTGGAGTAAACTTTGAAAATGCACCTACCGGTTCAATTATGATGGCCTAAGTTGCGATGGAACAACTCAAGAAAAGAAATAAGAGATAAAAAATCACAGCTAAATGTTTTAAAATTACGGTTGAGTGCCATCTTCAATATTTTTTTTAAATCGTACCCCGTATATTATTCCATTTTCGAAATCTGCAGTTTTTTCGGTAAAACTACCATTACATTAAGCATCTGAATTTCAAAAAATCTCTACAAAAAATCCAAATGAAATTTTTGGCGGTATCGACTATTTTCGAACTTTATTATTATTTGACAGATCTTCTTACACGCAAACATTACACACTCTCTTATTTATTGGTTTTCATAACGTTTTAGCAGAAAAAATCTGTCATTTTTACAAGAAATTCATCCTAAAAATCGTAACAATTTCTAGCTATGTCATTGTTCAACAGTAAATATCTGGTATTTTTTATTTTTATATAGTGGTAACGTGACTGTCATTCGTGTTTCGTTGGCACATAGAATAATAGTCACGTTACCACCATTATCAAAATAAAAAATACCAGATATTTCTTGTTGAACAAAGAAATAACTAGAAATTGTTATACGATTTGAAGAAGGATGAATTTCTTTCAAAAAAAGTATTTTCTGCTAAAAATGGATGAAAACACATTTTATGTGTTTTCAAAAACAGAAATTTGATCTGCCAAATGGTGAAGTTTCTCAACAAAATGGCCCTATATCTTCGAAAATAGACTAGACGAAGTTTTTTGGAAATTCAGATACTCAATGTAACGGAAGTTTTACCGAAAATTTCACACCGCACTTTTAAAGAGAACCAAAACATTCGTTCTTGTTTAGATGCAATGGCAACCCAAAAAATTTCCGGAAATTTTTATCCTCCTGGGTACCCTGGCCGAAATTAATAAGTGGAAATTTTTCTGTCAAATATTTGACAGGGGATAGTTTATATTTTGCTTTGATGTACAAATGGAATTGTATTTTTCATTTGAAATGAGATAATATTTCATATTTATGTATTTATTAAATATTTCGAATGTGTCTGAATATTTTCTTCACGATAATCGCAGAATTTGCAAATTCTGAAATCAAATTTCAGAAACACTTCAATACACCAGTTGTCTACATGTAAATCAAAGGCCCCGTGGCGAGTCGGTAAAGTGTCCGCCTCGTGGTCACTAGTTCAATTCCCCACTAGTTAATAAACATTTTTACTTTTTTTTTTATTAAAAAAATCAAATTGAAATTTTGTTAAGTGTGTTTTACATATCTATAATTTCATGCATCTTTTTTGTACTATGCATATAAATAGTTCAGGTGAAACCATCGTTAGTTATTTCTTATGAATTGTTGGATGATTTTCATTTCTCGGTGTGAAATTTTCTTACCGAATCTCCCTCGTGCTTGAATTAATTGCCGTAAATTTATCTCGTACATGAATTTTCAAAGAAAATTACCCTCGTCGCTTCGCGACTCGTGTAATTTTCAAAAAATTCATGTACTCGAAAAATTTCCGGCAATAATTCAAGCACTTGGGAGATTACAAGTGAAAAAACTGCAGAATTCGAAAATGGAATAATATATGGGATCTATTTAAAAAATTATTGAACTTGCACCCAGCCGTAATTTTAAAACTTTAAGCTGTGCTTTTTTCATGGAAAAGTAGGTTTTTATCTCCTATCCAAATTTCATTGCGATATACCAGGTGGTTCAAACATTAATAGGGGGAACGGACTTTAGACGGGCAGTGTTTAGGAGAATGTGAATTATGTATGTGAAGGCATAACCTGACTCGATAAACAGTACCTACTTTGGTAATTACAATTTCCATTACCTCTTCCACTCATATTCGTAACAACTTCGGAGTGTGAGAAACGTAATTTCCTTTTCAGATATTGTGTGGTGGAGCAGGTAATGAAATCATGAAAGTTCGATATGAAAGCTTCTTAATTCATTGGTTTTAACTCCATGGGAAGGAAAACCGTCGATGCGATGCGGTTAAAGTGTGTTGAAAGTCAAATTACTTTGCCGCGATTTGAATTATTCAATCAGTGCCAGATTGGAAGTTCTGCTCTTACTATTCCATTGTCTTGAAATTCAAGCGGTAATATTCCGATAAAGTATTTTGTTCTCACTTCTACTTATTCCATATTTGAAAACGAGTAAGTACATTATAATGATCACCTTTGTTAGCAGTGATAGACACAGAGAAAAAACTTTTTAGTAAAATTTGTTGCTGACTTTTCTTCATTTCGGATAGGTGAAATTTTATTGCGAGAAATGTTTCTGTCACTGTCGCCAACAAAAAACGTGTTTCTGAAGTAAGAGTTTTGTCCAAGCAATACTAATTGCTTGAATGGGACAGGAATTTCTACAGCAAATGATCTAACGTCGAACCAAAATAAAGAATATGAAGCAATGTTGAAAACAACAAAAATAAACGGTCTGTCACAGTCTAGTAGAAATCTAATTTTGACATTGAAGTTATGAGTTAGCATCATTAGTTACAGATATGCTGTCGGATAAAATTACTCCAACCTATTCCTTTGATGGAACATACACCACCATACACCATACCATACAAGATGAGGAAGTCACATCAAAGGCAATACCAATATTGTCGAGAGGGCAAATCTGGTACACGGATGGCTCTGAGACAAGCAATGGAGTAGGGGATTTAATAAACGGGGAGAGACCATGGCAAGACATTTGTCTAAGCCTTGGCACTCAAGCCTCAATATTCCAAGTCGAGGTAATGGCTATTTCCGTTCGCACGAGGGAGATGCTAAGGTGGGGCTCTAGAAATCAACCCAAAGTCACTCTCTCCGACAGTCAGGCGGCAATACACTTTACGAAACTAGAAATCTGTCTGATGCATTCGAAATATTTTACGCGCAATTCAATTCCACTTTTCAAATAGCATTTCATCTTACGAAATTAACTTTGACAGAAGAGCACAAGTTTAAAGGTTGGATCAGAGTAGGCATAAAAAATTCCTGCAAGAATAAACGGTTTTTGATGACTTCGAAGAAATACGCAAACAACCCATCCATTATTGATTACATAACCTCATATCAGCGGATCTTGAAAAAATCATTGAATTTGCTAAACAGAACTACTACAATAATAAAGGAAAAACTACTTGGGAATTGGTCAACCATTTTAACGGGAAGCAAAAAATCTAATACGAGAAAGAACATGTCGGTTAAAGTAGGGAATACCATCGAGAATGACCCGCTGAAAGTTGCGTAGCAGTTCAAAGTTTTTTTCTCCAATATTGCACAATCCACCATACCAAATAGCAATAGTGAAAAATCAAGCGATGAGTATATTGAAAATATGAATCTGAATTTCATCAACTCATTCTACTTCACACCTGTTACAGAACCAGAGGTGAAATATTGAATCATGGCAGTAAAACCAAAGACGTTGACGGGCTTTGACGATATTCCAATTACTCTTATAAAAAAAATGTTGATATCCTCAAATCTCCATCAACTTTCCTATTCAACATGTCCCTTACTACTGGGGAGTTTCCCAACATATTTAAAAAATCTATTGTTATACCACTCCATAAAAAAGGCGATAAAATGGATATCAAAAACTATCGCTGTATTTCCTTATTACCAAGCTTTTCCAAATTATTAGAATGGATTGTAAATCGACAACTTAAACCTATCTCAAAATAATATATTAACAGAGTCTCAGTATGGTTTCCGAGAGATTACAAACACCAAGGACGCAGCCTATGCCTTGCTGGAACACATAAACCAAGTACTAGAAACCCACCATTACCCGCTGGGGATATTTTGCGATCTTTCAAAGGCATTTGACTACGTCAGTCATAGTATCCTGCTGAATAAATTACACTATTATGGTATTAGAGGTATCCCCAATAAATGGTTCGAAACTTATTTAAATCAAAGGTCACTGATAGTAAAAATTGAGCATGAAGATAGCAATTTAATAAAAAATGTATTTTCCACCTCTGCAGAAGTTCTTAATGGGGTACCACACGGCTCAATTCTTGGACCAACATTATTTTTATTATATGTGAACGATATAGTCAGTAACTTTCCGACAGTTTCCTTCAGCCTATTCGCATTATCGTTCATGATGAAAAAATCTCATCACTTATATCACTTTCACAAAAAACAATGGACGGTATATCGGACTGGTTTTTGGCGAACAAAATGGCACTCAACCTTAACAAAACTCATAGCATATTGTTCAATCTGTATCGAGACATAGATAATCCAAGTATAACCTTAAACAATAAAACTATCAATGCTACAGATTCAACGACATTTTTAGGGATCCTAATTGATAGCGACCTTAGCTGGTCGTCTCATATCAACCAATTGAACACAAAATTATGTAAAGCTATATTCGCCATTCGAACAATAAAACATAATACAAATTTAGAAACTGGCAAGTCAGTTTACTTTGCATATTTTCAGAGTCACCTACAATATGGTATCGAACTTTGAGGTACCGCGGTCTCGTCCAAAACTACCTTTACAATACAAAAACGAGCTATTCGTACTCTCCTAGGACTCCAGCACAGAGAATCTTGTAGAGACTACTTCAAAAGCTCTGGTATTTTCACATTGTTCAACTTCTACATATTTAAGATTTCTATACTGATACATAAAAATCGTAATAACCTTACTAAGTCATCAGATAGGCACACATATTCGATGAGAAATCAATCTTTTGCTTTACCGGCCTATAGATACAATCGTACACGTAAGGGACCATTGTATACTGGCATAAAAATATACAATCATCTTCCTGAAAATTTGAAGATTTTCTCTGGTACAAATAAATTCCAAATTAACCTCAAAAAACTCTTACGCCAACATGTATTCTATGATCTTGAAGAATTCTTTGCTACCACTTTCAAATAAAGTAAAATGTGGATGAAAAATTATTTAAAGAAAAATAAAATAACATTGTGTACAATATATTTAACATGGATGTGTGTATATGTATATTTAGGTATGTACAGAACGATAATTTGTAATGTCCCCAGAAACAATATTTATTGTGTTATTTATTAATACATCTATCAGCTGTTTCTCTAAGCCTCACGGTATGAGATTTACACCAACTTAATTACTATAATAATTGTATTAGTACTAAGGAATTTATTGTAAAATCTCATCGAGAAATAAATCTAATCTAATATAAAGTCCCTGGAATAATGCAGGTTTTCTTTCAAACTAATTTGGGATACTTACAAAAACCTCAGCGACATAGGAGCATAGACCTAGGAGCACAGAACAAGGTGAAACTTGTCTGGGTACCAGGCAGGTCACAGGGGCATCCAGGGGAATGAGAGCGCAGAGGCCTTATCAAGAGCGGGGGCAGCATCAACTCTTATCGGACCGAAACCATCCTGCGGAATCCCGTTTGGGGACATTGAGCAGGACACGAAGAAATGGGTTGAGAACTATCATCATTCCTCCCGAGAGAACGCCTATGGCAATACTCACGGAAAGATGATGATGATGGGGCCAACCGACTGGATCTCAAGACATCCCCTCGATCTGAGCTGGAAATTCTCAAAAAGATGTTAGAACTTCTAACAGAAAACACCTTCACATGCTGGGGCTACACCAAGACTCCACACTATGCAGGATCTGTGATGAGGAAGAAGAAACAGCCTCCCACATAATGTTCGAATACGAAGCCCTGGTTAGCATGAGGACGGATATTTTTGGACTCTGCAATGCAAAGGATATCTATCGTCCCACAGGGACACCTTGTATGGAATCTCCAGGAGATCATCAGACGATCCGGAGTTTTCACGAGATAGACTTTTCCAGAACTATCTGTACTTCGGCCGATAGCCAGCCCCTCCCAGCAGTAATAATAATAAAAAGTTATATTCGCCCCTCAAACTTATTCAAAGGCGCTTTGTAAAACTAAACTGTTCCAGGCAACAGTTTATATAAAGAATCTGGTATATTTGGTATATTTAGCTATGCTATAAAAAAGTACCTACCTACTACAAGGCAATATACAAATGAGTGTTATCTACTAAAATTCACACACATATAACACACGACATTAAGTCAAATTTCAATGTCCACGAACTCACAGATCTATTGGTCAAAAAATGTATAATAACTTAGGTCCAAAACTGTTCAATTTTCATTCATTCAAGAAAAAATTTTACAATACACTCGAAAAACACTTCCTCAGAGATCATACGCTCATCCCTGATACAATACAATTTTTAATTCTTTAAATTTTATTTTTTCACTGAAAATTTCTCACCTCGCTTTTTTAGCCAATCAAAAAATTGGTTTTTGTTCAGTTGCCATGACGACTCAAAATATTTCCGGAAATTTTTTATCCTCCAGGGTACCCTGGGTGAAATCAACAAGTGGAAATTTTTCTGTCAAATATTTGACATGTGATAGTTGACATTTTGCTTTTATGTACGAATGAAATTTTATTTTTTATATGATAATGTTTCATAATTATGTACTTATTTACTAGATATTCCGAAAGAATCTGACAATATTTTGAGGACTCCTTGCATTTCAACAATGAATAGGTCCATCGATAAAAAAATTATATCAATCTAATGTAAATACACATGAATATGATATTTGAAACAATTTCATTCAACTTATCTCTTCGTGAAAACTTGGTTGAAATTTCTAGACGCTTTCTTTGTACTACGCTAATTGATTTCTCTTTACTGTTCAAGTATTTCAATTATGCGCAACTTCTTTTATCTTCACAAACTTCTTTACAATATGCTTATTGTATATTTTTGTTCTTTTTCCATTATTTCTTATCCAATTATAAAGTATTCTCCGCAATATTATCCTTCTGAAACCTTGAAACCAACTTTACAACAATACAAACTAGAAAATTGAGCCTAACTGGTTATTGGTTGAGCTGTCAATGGGTGCGACTAACAGCATGCATCGTCTGCAGCCGCTTTTACGCTTTACGTTATGATAAAGCGCTTTATTTTCAGCTGGATTTAGTTGAAGCGATCCAGTGGTATGTTATTTGGGCCGTCTAGTATACTTGTAAAACGCTATTATGCTTTATACAGCAAAGCGCTTTTCGCTTCTTTCTGATAGACATATATTTTCAATACAACGTATCTGTCATTGTGACAACAGACTTGTTTTGTCCCGAATAATCTCCAAGTCAGATGAAATTGTCATTAATTTAATATTTGATTGCAGGAAATTTATCTCGTATATGAATTGAGTGAGACATTTTGCTTTGTAAAGAAATTTTGATTTAATTGTATGTCTGAATTTTTATAGAATGAAAATTATTAAGAACTTGCCTGGCTACCTTTTTCTTTCTGTTACCTGTATTTTTCTTCTTACTATACTTTCCATTCACAGCTCGTTCGGATTCGAACATAAGAACATCCCTCTCTCTCTCTTTCTCAGGTGGATTCCTTCGGACGTGAACGCTAAACTCGTATTTGTATGGATTAGTAAAATGAATGAATATCATATAAATTTCCAAATGTGCAAATAAACTTTAATTATTTGTATTGGTAAAATCTTTGAGATGAATATAAAAGATCAATCAATCTCTTTTCTGATGAAAAATAATCTATTGTCCGCAAATCAACATGGTTTCATGGCAAATAAAAGTACTGAGACAGCACTGAATGACTTTCATGAACACATAATAATGGCTCTTGATGCAAAAGTACAGATCTGTGGACTATTTATAGATTTTTCGCTTGCTTTTGATGAATAGATTTGGTATTAGAGGTAGAGCCCTCGAACTAATGAAATCTTATTTGTCAAACAGACCACAATAATGTCCAAAGCAAACAAGAGATGAATATTATTGGATATTACTGTATTTTTTGTATTTTCCTTCGTGTACGTTTCAGGATTATCTTTTTTGGATAGTAATGTATTGTGCATTTCTGTTTTCTTATCTATACTTTATGATGACGTTTTCCTTGTTACATTTCCATTGTGTAATGTTCTTATACTCTGTGTATGTTGAATAAAGAAATAAATTTATTATCATTATTATTATTATTATTTACTTGAACCAATAAATCGTACAAAAATTAAAATTGCAAATTTCTCAAGCACTAATTTTGCTCTAATTATGTAACCCCAAATTATTTAAAAACACACCATGAATTTTCTATATTACTACTAAAATTCTACTTTCTATCATTACTGGTGCCATCTCATTTTCACATACCCAACGACTCCAACCTATTCTATTCTAATTTTAAATGTTCTATTCATCCTTTTCAATATTTCAAAATAATGTTGCTGATAAGCACTATAACCTAGTAAAAATTTCTTTCGGAGGGAACAGTCTTTCTGGAGAAATGAAATTGTCTGTTTTTATTAACACTGAGTTATGAAATTTAAAATGTTTATGTCGGTGAAAGTGATTTTATCTAGTTCTTGAAATCATGCAATCTTCTGAAGGTAGATTCCGCTACACCCATTTCACAGAAATCAAATGAATAATACAGCTGCGTGTCGTCTGCGTATAAATGATAATTACAATCACCTATGTGCGAACAGAAATTGCTAGTATGGATAATGCATAAGAGTGGACCCAGAAAACTTCCTTGTGGAACTCCTTGGCGCAGCTTCAATGAATCAGAAATTGAATAGTACGTGTACACGTACATTTTTTATTTGTCGAATTCTGCGCTCTGAAAACAGTTTTAGTACGTGTACACGTACATTTTTTATTTGTCGAATTCTGCGCTCTGAAAACAGTTTTAGTGAAAGTTTCTAATCTTCTTTTTTTCTCTTGCCAGATTCTAACGATCCTATCGAAGGGTCGTCCGAGTGTGAAGGATTATTCACTGGAACACATGTTAAATTATACACCCACCGAAAAGTTGCAAGCCCTAGAGCAAACACGAGCCCGAAACAAAACAAATCATTAACTACGATGAAACAATTAAACTTCACCAGAGAAAAGCAACGTACCGAATCGCCCGAAAAACTTTTCAGAGATTTTCAGCCAGCTGGCGGTTTCCACATAGGGAAAATAAAGACCATCGAGCTTTACTTCGGTGAAGTCATCAAAATTGGGAAAACGTCAGCAGACTAAATACGATCGTTAATTGGGCTATTGTTTTCGTTTCGGTAGATTTTTATTTACTGGTCAAATAGACTTTCACCTGATGAATTGAGTTCCTCCCGTGAGAGCAAGAAGCGATGAGAATTGAGAAACGTATTTGAATATTTCAGTGCAGTTTGGCGAGACATGATATAAGGAGTATAATAACAGAGAAATATAGCTGCCCTAATGGTGAAACACAGTAACTAACAATTTTTGAAAAATTGATTTTTTTTTGGTATCAATTTGTACTTTCTATGTGTTCTAATGCACCTATCATATTAATGATATTAACTGAAAATAGAGAGTTGAGGTGATTACAGTACGTGAACCTTCACGTAGACGTTAACGTACGAAATATAACGTTTACGGGTTGTTATGAAATTGAGTTGAAGTTGAACGTATGTCAACCGTTAACCCTAACATGTTAATTTGTCTTTATTTTGCTTTTATGCTGTTTTCTCTGAACAACTGGATTAGAGTTCATCTTTCTTTGCGGATCTTAATAGGGATTTTGACCATATACCTCCCTTGCCAAATGCAAATCAAATTCTTCCGGAAATGGCTTTTCGAAATGTTCATTGTTTTAAATGCAGCGAAATCCCGAACAGGATCATCAAAAATACATTAAGGAAATGATGATTGATGTAAAATTGTACATAATGCTTTGTCACTTTTTGATGTTATGGCTTTAAAGTCAAAATTCGCTCATTCGCAACTCATCGGTGTGATTAGTCTATTCTTCGGTTAACGTGCGTTGATTTTTAAGGTACACGTGCGTTGATTTTCAAGGTATCCCTTTGAGAACGTTAGGTTACGTATGCCCGTAAACCTATTTTCAACGTTAACGTGAATAGCTGACGGATGCGCATGCGTAGATGTCAATTTGTACGTTAACGTTTACGTTGATGGCAGCACTTCATCTCTCTAATAAGGTGTCTATGGATATATAGTTGTCGTCAAACATATAAGATAAATAAAAAAATACGCAAAAAATGGTCTTATCTTGTCCATCTCTGCCTGGAAAGGGCTACATAATATTGGGGTTAATGGTGCAAGAGTTAGAAATAGCTAGTGCAAAATTTTCAATTGCATCAAATTCATTATTGAGAGAGGATTAATTAATTCTTTTTGTTTAAATAAAAGAGTAGGTATACTAGAGATCGATACTAAGTACAAATATACAATTTAAAAATATGCAGTATAATGATTCGATTTATCATTCATTAAAAAGTTATTCAACAAAAAGAATAACAAAGAAAAAAATTTAAAACATTCTCGTATATACAGAGTGTTTATTCAGTACTGCATTCTTCACGACTCAACATCTGGATTGTCAGGAATTCAGATGTTTTTGTTCACATAATTTAAAAATAATCTAGAGAAGAGAATTCTCAAATAAGTGCATATACCAACATGGTCTACCATGAAAATAAATTCAACTTTCCAATTAATCGCCCTGTGCTTTATTTATATGAACTCTCTGTAATCCTATATTTTCAGATCGGATAGTGCGTTGCCACGTTATCATTATTCATACAGATTTATTTTGCTAAAAATTACTTCACTTTGAACTGGAATAATACTCTTGCGGTTGAAGATTTTCTAATAGATGATTTGCACCCTGTGTGAATTTTTCTGATGGAAGCTCTCAGTATGGTAAGTCAATGATCAATTGTGCTAAAATTCAAAAATTATATTGATCGGACTTTTTATCCGACACAACTACATTAAATTATGGTGCCGAATATGGTTTTCTCGATTTTTATCGGTGATTTCTGTCATGTTTTAGTGCAATCATATTTGAAGGGTCCAATGGAAAAACGATGAGGTTCCATTTTTTCCGAAATCGACATTTTGGCGGCATCTGTTAGCTTATAACTCAACTTACCAAACCTTACGGGGGCAAACAATGATATTTAATAAAAAAGTAGGCAGCACGGTGTAAAAACGATGACACTCCCACATTAGATTTCGCTTTTCTCAACTTTTTAAAAAGGGGAACCTCATCGTGTTTCCACTCGACCCTTCATTTATTTCTTACATAAAATAGAACGTTCTTCATATTCTAAAAACAAATTCGGGAATTTAATTAATATTGGACACCGGCATTCTGTTTCGTATAAACATATTTTTATTAATCTGCTCTTTGGTATTTTGTGATCTTTCAGTAATTAAAGTAAATTCAATATTAATTTACAACTTTAACGCCCTGCATCTCGAATACGAATTGTTGTCTTTTTCATGTTCACCTATGGACATTATTTTCCTTGCAATGTGAGAAATTAATGAACGGACCGGTCCACCTTAGGAATAATCCTGTATAAGCAAATATTGTGCTAGTCCTCACATTTCCTTCAAAAAAATTAAGCAGTTATCAATCAAAAAGTATATATTTCTGCCAAAAATGTATAGTACCACGCCATACACACCTTATATCACATGAGAATATGGGCTAAATTCAGTGTGAGTCAATATCAATACTTACATAAGTTCAGGAAATTACCAGGTAATTAATTCCTATTTTGTCAATAACCAAACACAGTTTTAGACAAAAATTGCAATAAATCAATAAATAAAATTATTGACATCTCTAACTTTATTCAAATTATTCCACCTATCGCCCCCACGTAACACTTGGCGCGGAAGATGTAAAGGCCCGCACAGCAATTAGGTATGTTTTTTCCATGCAGGGTCGGGCGTAGTTATAATAGAAATCACAGCTGTATGCGGTACGCGCAGCTATTAGCAAATTAGATTTGCCTAATCTAAGGATATTAATAATTATAAAAATGGATTATCCTGAATACAAAAGTTACAGTGCTCTTGTTAAATTAACTTGATTAATCTGCACGCATCACAATATTTAGTGGCATATGTACTAGTCCGACCCTGGTCGGCGGCATGGGAATCAATTTCGTGCTAATCGACCATTTTTTGCTCCTTTTTTAATTTATCTTAAATGTTTGACGACAACTATACATACTGTCAACATAGTAAGTAACTACACACCAGTGCTGAAGGACGACAAAAAATAAAAATGCTGGAAAAAATATTAACAGCATGGGATCTACTAATGAAAGAAAAAAAAGAAAAAACAGATTTTCAAAAATAATTTTTGTTCTAAACTCATATTCATTTATCAAAAATATTGAAATTAACAGTTGAAACGTTTCGAGATTTCATGTTACCTTAATAGGTACAAAAATAAACAAGGACATAAATAAGGATTTTATTATGATAGAAGGGCGAAAGAAACTTTCGGGGGTAAAAATGGAATCTCACGATTTGCAGCAAAAATTAACCCTCTTACGAAAAAAAGTTGAGGGAGAGAGTTGTTGGTAATAAACAAATCTACAACTTTTGTATTTAAGATTTTTCAAATAACCCCAAGTTTTCCGGAAAAATCGGAAAAACCGTTTTCATAAATTACGAAAAGTTTCAATAATTGACCAATGAATTGTTGGCTTCCTAGATTCCTTCTGATATACCTACTCAACAAGATCACACGATAAAACTTCATAAAAAATTAATACTTTGTTTTTTATAATATTCTATAACTAAAGAATGATTAAATATTCAAATAATTTTGTTACATAATTTTTTTCGACGAATGTTATATTATTGCTGTTTTTACATAAAAAATGGCAGTAATTAATATTGTTTACAATTTTTTGCAGTTATTTGTTTATAAATTAGTTACATTTTTTTTCGAAATATTTTTTCTTCAAAATATTGTTTTTTTTCCAAGATGGGTGAACACCTTGTTCTTTTTCGAAATACTTTCTTTAGTTTTTCTCATTTAAATGAATTTTTTTCTTCACAAAATTTTTAAGTTTTATTTTAAGGAGGGTGTACACTTTATTTTTCTTCTCAAAAATTTTTCAGTTATTTTTCTAAGAAGAGAAATTCGGAATTCTCTTTCCAAGAATGGTCATCACCTCATTAATATTTCCTTAATTTTTTTTCTTCAAAAATTTTTCAGTTTTTTTCAATAAGGGTGACCGAAGGCCTTATTTTTTTCTTTCGATTTTTTTTCCTCAAATATTAGTCAGTTGTTTTTCCAAGGAGAAACGTTTTTTCCGAAATTATGTTTTCTTCAAACAGTTTTTTCTTTCAAAAGGGTGAACACCTTGTTTTTTTTTCGAAGTAATTTTTATGGTTGTCAACGCCTTGTTTTTTGTATCGAAATATTTCTCTTAGAACATTTTTAGTTTTTTGTCCAAAGATCAACACCTTGTTTTTATTGAAAATTGTTTCAAAAGGAGGGAATACTTTGATTTTTTCTAAATTATTTTTCTTCAAAAATTTTTAAGTTTTTTCCAAGGGTGAAAATCTTGGCTTTTTTCGAAATAATTTTTTTTTTGTTTGTTTTCGATTTGAATGAACATTATTTTCAGGTCAGCACCTTTTTTTTTTTTTGAAATTTTTTTCTTCCAAGGATTGATTTTTTCGAAATTATTTTTGTTCTAAAATATTTTCAGCTTTTTTTCCAAGAAGGGGAACACCTTGTTGTTTTTTTTGAAATAATTCTTTTGTTTGTTTACGATTTGAATGAAGATTTTTTTCTTTATAACATTTCTAGTTTTTTTTTCCAAAGGTCAACATCTGTTTTTTCTTCAAAAATGTTCTAAGTTTTTCTTTCCAAGATATTGTTCGTTTTCGATTTGAATCCAAAAGGAGAAAACACCTTAATTTTTTCGAAATTATTTTTTCTTCAGAATGTTTTTTAGTTTTTCTTTCAAAGGTATTCGAAGTATTTTTCTTAAAACATTTTTTGTTTTTGTTCCAAAGGTGTTGTTTTTTTCGAAATTATTTTTTCTGTAAAAGTTTTTTCTTCCAAGATTTTCGATTTGAATAAAAACTCTTTTTTTCATAAAACTTTTAGTTTTTTGTTTCGAAATATTTTTCTTCAAACATTTTTAGTTTTTCTTTGAAATTTTTTTCTTCAAATTATTTTTTTTGAAAATTTTTTTGATTTTTTTCCCAAGGAGGTTGCCCTTGTTTTGTTTTCGAAATATTTTTCTTCAAAAAATGTTTTAGTTTTTTTTCGAAAGGGCAACAGAATGCCACTCCGCACAGACAATCAATCTAATTAGGAAAACTAAATAACGATATATGTAAATATGCTTCAGAGCATAGCTGCACCGCACTGTCTGGTAAATAAATCTTATAGTAAATAAAGACTGATTGAAATTTAACAGTAGCAGGTCAAAGAAGTTCGGTTTCTGACCAATTAGAATTCGACAGCGGCCAACAAAAGGCTTTCTTTCGGTCGTCATTTCGCCCTCCCCTTTTATGTGACAGAATATATCATCTCCACGTGGACTGCCAATCGAGTTGAGACGAGGAGCGGTTAGAGAATAACGTCTTATTTATGCGTATGCAAGTTATAAGCTGCAATTTGTATATTGATGTAACCTCGTATGATCGCTTGGTTGTGTGCTGTCTCGATTGAGTTCGTAAAGACTATAGCTATTTTTCTTTGTGAACACTGACATTCAAATGAGGGTTATATTATTCTAACGCAAAGTGCAAAATGCTCCATGATTACATATTAGCTAGGGTCGTTAAAGCCCGTACTCTCCACCAAGAAATTGATGATACCTCAGAATAAAGTTTCCGTAGTACGTGTTGCTCGTTAGGGTTAATTTCTTAAGGAATGAAATCGTGCGTACACGTGCGTTGAATGTAAACAATGCAATGAACGGTTCAAGTGGTTTGGAGCAGTCGTGTAGTTGGTGTATATGGATCATTCGAGAGTTAGTCCCATCTCCTGTAAGGGTAAACTGTTAGGTGCGAACGGTTAGAAGTTTTCGCATTTTGGGTTACATTGACGACATATTCATCCAGCTGAATTTCTCAATTAAGGACGAGATTCGATGGATTCCGTTATCCAACTGAATATGAAACCACGAAATGTGGGGCAACAGCTCCCCATTTCACAGTAATGGATATGGTAATTCTCAACCAATGTTACCATTGCTCCAACCCCAAAAAATTAACAGTGTTGCTGCTAGGGGGCGTTGAAATCACCCCTTGCGCAGATTAGACTATTTATTTTTGAATCCGGTAACAATATTTTCAATTGTTTCACAGTATTGTGCTGTTTCATTAAAAAAATTCCTACTCCCCCTTCTGCCCCCCACTCCATTTACGAAACGCAAAAAAATATTTCTCGAGAGCATTTAAATGTATCGTCGAATATTCAAATATGCCTGAATAAGGGAAATAGAAGTTTTTTATGATTATACAGGGTGTCAATTTGAAAACTTCCCACCCTTAATATCTTCCTTCCAGTAAACAATATGAGTAATCGAAAAAACAGGTCAATTTTATTGTCAAGGGGGACACTTTCAAGGACTATTTGTAGCCCTCGTGGTTCAACCCCCTAGGAGGAGTAGATGTTACCCTTAGAATTTTAAATGGGAAGGGGGGTCAAGTGGCACATCATTTTGATGGGCGTTCAATTCTTGTTCCAATGGTACCCTGACTTATTATTTTTTGATGAGCATTTTCCGAAAAATTGCGTTCTAAACTAACAGAAGTAATTATTAGAACGCCTATACTGAGATGCATGGTTTGGCCAGAACTGGTTAGAATATTAGGTGGTACCGTTCCAACCCTTTATTAGGGGTAACATTAGCCATTAGCACCAAACACTTTACATAAAAAAGTAGTCTAATAGTAAA
This sequence comes from Chrysolina oricalcia, assembly GCA_944452925.2. Taxonomy (NCBI): domain Eukaryota; kingdom Metazoa; phylum Arthropoda; class Insecta; order Coleoptera; family Chrysomelidae; genus Chrysolina; species Chrysolina oricalcia. The sequence goes on from OX101812.2 coordinate 66,396,754, forward strand.
ACGTAGATGGTAGTAAAGTTGTGTTTATTAAATGCTGAATTTTTAAGTGTCATCGCAGAAATTGTACAGATAGCCTTCCTTTTTTGCTACTTCTGCTGTAAAAAGTTTCTGTTTTCCGGCAAAAAATTGGTTAGCAAATTTGAACTATGTGGTAGTATTGTGAATACCGTTGTACCTGTTAGGCTGCTTAGGAATTACTTTAATAAGTGTATAAAAGTGTAAACATGGTTTACATTCTTCAAGACAGAATTGAAATGATTGTAATTTATGGAGAAGTTGGAAAGTGCGCACGAAGGGCGGCATGTCTTTCTAACGAATGACATCCAAATTGTAATGTAAGTCACCGGTATGTGCTTGATTTGGTGAATAAGTTTTACGAAACTGGTTCAGTGACAAATAAAAATAGAAATAACCCCAGAGTACTAAATGAAGCAGCTCAAATTGAAGTTTTGGGAACATTTGCTGCAGAGCCCACGAGCTCCTTACGATCAGTATCAGAACAGACGGGAATGTCACGCGAGACTATAAGAAAAGCATTGAAAATGCATAAATTTCATCCATATAAAATGCAGATTCTTCAAGAGCTCCACGAGGATGATTATGATAGAAGAATAGAGTTTTGTGAAATCATATCTCATCGAGTCAATACCATCCCTAATCTTCTGTTAAACATCTGTTTCAGCGATGAGTGTTCATTTTTTCTGAATGGCAATGTTAATAGACAAAATTGTCGCTATTGGAGTGACGAAAACCCACATATTTTTCGGGAAGGGCATACACAACACCCACAAAAAGTTAATGTTTGTGCTGGTATTCTTGGAAATGCCATTCTTGGTCCATTATTTCTGGAAGAAAACTTGACTGGCAATCTGTACCTTGATATGCTTGAAGAGACTATCGATCCTCTTATAACTCACGAGCTAGAAACTCAAATTGATGCAGAAGGTAATGAACTTTTGCAGGAGGATCTGTTACATTTCCAGCAGGACGGTGCTCCACCTCATTATTTTCTTCCCTTCCGACAGTGGTTAAACGAGAGATTTCCGGGTAGATGGATTGGCAGAAGGGGAGCAGTTGAATGGCCTCCGAGATCACCGTATTTAACACCCTTAGATTTCTTTCTTTGGGGGCATCTTAAATCCGTTGTTTATAAAACACAACCTTCTGATATTGACGAACTTAAAAGACGATCAATTCCTAGTGAAGTTTTCCGTAATGTTAGAGGGGAGTTCGAAAACAGACTGTATTACTGTTTAGAGCAAAATGGACAACATTTCGAACAGCTAATAAGATAAGCGTAAGTAGATTTTATGTTGGAAATATCTTTCTCGCAAATTAAATTTTATTGTGTAGAAGGAAAATAACCACCAAATAAAAAATCCCATGCGTAATAAATGTATTCCTGTCATTCAAGGGTTGGAGCGGTGCCACCTACTCTTCTAACCATTTTTATTAAAGGGAGTCAATACAATAATGCATCTCAGTATAGGCGTTCTAATAATTACTTCTGTTAGTTTAGAACGCAATTTTTCGGAAAATGCTCATCACAAAATAATAAGTCAGGGTACCATTGGAACAAGAATTGAACGCCCATCAAAATGATGTGCCACTTGACCCCCCTTCCCATTTAAAATTCTAAGGGTAACATCTACCCCTCCTAGGGGGTTGAACCACGAGGGCTACAAATAGTCCGTGAAAGTGTCCCCCTTGACAATAAAATTGACCTGTTTTTTCGATTACTCATATTGTTTACTGGAAGGAAGATATTGAGGGTGGGAAGTTTTCAAATTGACACCCTGTATAAAAATTTCGGTGGGTTCTTCTGAATTTTTGATATGCAGTTCATGTTATTTTCAATAGGAATAAATTGGGTGACAAACCCCAAAAATGAATAGTTTTGATGCTAGGGGGCGTTGAAATCAAACCTTACTCAGAATAGACTATTCATTATTATAGGCCGAAACAACATCTCTACGTATTTTAGTTTAGATTATGCTGAACCATTGTATGATTTTTCATAAAAAAAATATAAAACCTTCCCCTTACCCCTAACCCCTATTTTAAAACACGAACAAATTAAATTGTGAATTGATTTCGTGCGTAACTGATAGCTTGGAAGTACAACAAACTCAAAAGAAGAAGAAAGAACCTCACTTTTCTGTTTGCTTTTGTAAATAAATACCGTTTTTCGGAGTTTTTTTCTATTTCTGCCGTGTTTTTACTGTTTCTGTTGTATTATAACTATTTCTGGCCTTTTTACGGTTTCTGCTGTGTTATAACTATTTCTGGTGTTTTTCTGTTTCTGCTGTTATGTTGAAATTTAGGAATAATGAATTTAACAACATATTATTTTTAGTCAAGTTCAGATGATGTTCATCGACAACAGTAAAGATAAAATATCATCGATCCATATCTTCTTGAAGCTGGAAACAGGAGTAAGTTATGTTGACAGGAAAAAAGCAACTAATTAGCCAGGTGAACCCTGCAGAGTTTTGTACTAAAATCTAGCAAATCCCAAGTGTCTGAACCTCACTGAAGATGAACCCTTATATAAAAGGGAGGCAAACTTGTTATTAGATATATCTCCTGTTTCTGAGGAAGAGAGACAAAATTTACTGATGAGCTTGGTCGAGTCCAAAGTGGCAGTTCTTCATTCTATAATCAGACCCTTTTCAGAGTCTTTGGCAGAAAATTTAAAATCCAAGAAGTTTTGTTGTATTGAATCTTTATATAAATAAAGAAATTATATGCTGTGCCTCTTCCTGCCTGATAATTGTACCATGATTTGCACTTTGATTGCTCAGGAGTTGTTCTTTTAAATTGTTTAAATTATTTAATTGTAAAAGATATGTCAACCTTTTCACCTACTGTTATATTTCAATAAATTGAATACTTTTCCAGATAACTGACTTTATTTTGACATTCATATCCAAGATTTCACAAAATCTGTGTGCCTAGTAACAGATGAATATTTTAAATTTCTTTCTTAATTGGTAGAAGAAATTGAAGAACTTATAGGTGCATTAGAACTGCCTTGTTCACTTTGGAAAAGGATTTCCTCCACTGAATAGTTCCCAGCTACTTCAAGACTACATGCTTTGTCAAATTTTATTCACGTCCACTGAATGATTTACAAGATCAGGATACATAATAGAAGATATGGATCAATGTCTATTACTGATAGCACAGAGTAGCTGATAGTTTATTTTTATCCCGATTTCCAATTTTCAACAAAACAGCAGAAACGGAAATAAACACATCAGAAACAGTAAAAACAGGGCAGAAACAGTAAAAACAGGGCAGTAACAGAAAAAACTGCGAAAAACTTTTTTTAATTACAAAAACAAACGGAAAAGTGAGGTTATTTCTTCTTCTTTTTCTACGATTGAGTTTGTTGTACCTCCAATCTGTCAGTTACGCACCAAACCAATGCTTTATCAAAATAAATGTTTAATCAGCTCAAATTAGGGAAATCGTACGGTTGTTTGAATTCACCATGACTTATCAAAATCGGTGGATTAAACACTCAACAAAAGTTTGACATAATTGGCTGACTGACTGACATAACAACATCAGGACTGCTATATGGAATAGTTTGGAAGAATAATCAAAAATCACTTCAGAAAAATGCTGATGACGATGAGCTAGCTGATGCTGAAGATATTATTGAATTGGTGAATATCCCAGTCCCTATCAGGGCACCTCGTACTTGTAGATCACGTGAAACTTTCCGAGAAATGGTCACTCAAGGAATTTGTATTTGGGTTCAGATTACCTTTGTGAGGATTATTGTGAACAAGGTTTCTGATGAAATCGCTGATAAAACTAATTGGTAAGTGCATTATGCAAGTTGATACTCTCAGGAAATTTGTGATCACTGAGAATTATTTTCTGGTTGACATAACAAACACCAAAGATTACAGAATTTTCCTCTTCTTGGGAACCAAGACATACAAAAAGAATATTTACATATCTACCTGGAACGAATCATCTACCTTAAAAGATAATGAATTCTTCATAATTGTTTGAGACGCCTTCAATGACTCCATTTTCCACCAACCTTTCCAAAAAATTACAGGAAATTAGGAAACTTCGAAAGGAAAATGTTTGGTTATATTTTATATGTATTGGTAAAATTTCCTTCTTTTTCATGAAATAGTTCAGATGAACTGATAGTCTTGGATCTCATTATCCATTGTCGAATTTCTACTGAACAACACATTTGACGGTAATCTAGGATTCGATTCCAATCCAAGTTTAATAAATCTTTGGATTTTACCATGGACTGAACAACTGGCCTTTAGTACGACGTAGGTAGTTCATGCTATTCAAATGTCTGTATTAATTTGGCGAAAATCTTGAAATTAAATAAAAATGAGACATCAACAATTTGAATTTGAGTTGGTGCCTAAATGATTTTTTCTCATGTTTTGAAATAGGACTTGGAGGTAAAGGGGAGGTTTTAGATTTTTTTATTAAAAATTACACGATTGTTCAGCAAAATCTAAACTATGATACCTAGAGATATTGTTTTGGCCTATAATAATGAATTGGCGAAAGAAAATAAGATCACAGCGCCACCTATAGCAAGACTTTGAACTACGAATCACGGACAAAGGTTTTTGACTTTACACGTGTTAATATGGCGTTTTGACGATCTGTACTCCTATTATCAAACAATTTGTGAAAATTTGTGATTTCTATAACTAAAAAGTGATTGTGTTTCTATTGAAAGATTCTAAAGAACGTTTCAGTAAGGTGATTCAAAGGTATTTCATCTCCGATTAGTTTTGAATGCTTCTGCAATTCAAGGTTGTATGGCGTTTGGATGATCTGTTCTAGTATTTTCAAACAATTTGTGAAAATTTGTGATTTCTTTAACTGAAAAGTTATTGTGATTCTATTAAAAGACTTGAACGATAGTTTCATTATAATTTACAAATATTTCACTTGTTTTTGGAGGTCATGATTTGCGATCAAGTCTGTTTGTCAAACAAGCATATACTTCGATATTATTTAGCTTGCCAATTTTCAGTTTCAAAATCCATGCTTTTCTTTGGTCAATTTCTTCAATCTGGTCGAACCAATTGGTGATTTTTTAACCTTGTTTTTATTTTTGGGGGAAATTTGTGAAATCCCACATTTTCCTTCTTGCCATATGTCCTGCTTCCTGGGACTGAACCACTAGGATTGTATTTTCCCATATTTGGCAGTCTATCAACAGTATAAACCAAAAAAGTACGAACAGAAACAGAAATCGAATATGGAAATGTCCTTAATCAACAGAATGAATCAGATCAATAACTCACAAATCATGACTTCAAAAAACACATAAAATATTTGTAAACTACACTGAAACTATCGTTCAAGTCTTTTAATAGAAACACAATAACTTTTCAGTTAAAGAAATCACAAATTTTCACAAATTGTTTGAAAATAGGAGAACAGATCATCAAAACGCCATGCGACCTTGAATTGCAGAAGCATTCAAAACTAATCGGAGATGAAATTCCTTTAAATCACCTGACTGAAACGTTCTTTAGAGTCTTTCAATAGAAACACAATCACTTTTTAGTTAGAGAAATCACAAATTTTCACAAATTGTTTGAAAATAGGAGTACAAATCGTCAAAACGCCATATAAACACGTGTAAAGTCAAAAACCTTTGTCCGTGATTCGTAGTTCAAAGTCTTGCTATAGGTGGCGCTGCGATCTTATTTTATTTCGCCAATAGTCTATTCTGAGCAAGGGATGATTTAAACGCCCCATCGAATCAAAACTATTCAATTTTGGGGTTTGTCACCCAATTAATTTGTATTCAAAATAACCTGAACTGCATCATATTAAAAATTCAAGACAGACAGACATTTTTTCGTTTTGTGCCCTTTGGGGGAAGGGGATAATCATAAAAAACTGCTATTTCCCTTATTCAGTCATATTTGAACATTCGACTATACATTTGAAGGCACTCGAGAAATATTTTTTTTTGCGTTTCGTAATAGGAGTTGGGGTGAAGAAGGGGGGGGTAAGAATTTTTTAATGAAATAGCACAATATTGTGCAACATTAGCAACAATGAAACAAGTGAAAATATCGTTATCGGATTCAAAATTGAATAGTCTAATCTGCGCAAGGGGTGATTTCAACGACGCGTAGCAGCAAAACTGTTCATTTTTTTGGGTTAGCGCAAAAGTAACATTGGTTGAGAATTACATGGACTGTATCATACCAAAAATTCAAAAAAATCCATAAGGAGTATGCGGGGTCCTTTGTTAATGTAATAGACAGAAAAATTGGCCTGTAGACAAGGAAAAAAGTGATTGTTCGACATTTTCGATGATTCATTTTCAACCGATGCTTCTTCTGATCAGTTCAATGTAGCACTGGTGATTTAATCGTGGAGGTTCAGAGGGACATTGTTTTAATGACACTGGATGATATATTTACGATTTTACTCTAGATTTCTACAGTTGATAATATGTTGGAATCTATCAACGCTAGTGATCGAATTTATCCATCGAACTATTGATTTTCGATAGTATAATATTGAATACCCTGAAACATCGACCAATTGTGATGATCAATACAAGGTGTATGATTTTCAAATGATTTCCTAATGCATTAACTCATGACCGAGTTTTTTCTGCCCAATCTTTTTGAAGATCAGTTCTATCATTCAGACATTGATATGAACCATGGGTTCATTGAATGTAGCCCTCATTACAGTGATAATATTATTGAATTATTATTTAATAATACTTCGATAAAATATACGGGTATTACCATTACCACACTTCATCATCTAATATATATGCAATCCAATTACCAAGTTCATCGTCAGTTAGTAGGTAAATTATGAGGTTCATTATGATAACCTAGTTATCGAAACGCCTATAAAGGTATTATAGAGTAAAAGAGATAAACGAGTTATGCTTGAAATTTATCATAACACCACATCAGTCCTTCTAATCTTCTTGAATAACATCTGATTTTTAGCTCATTCCTTCAAGTGGGTTTATATTTTCTCAAATTTGTCATTCATCCAATGTCAATACTTGTATTGCAGTTTTCTAATGTTTTAAAGCCAATATCCTTTCTTCTAGGTCTTTGGCTGTATATTAAGTTATGTGAAAGTTATGGCGAATTTTATAGATTGGTTTATTCCAGTAGATTATTTCTTCACTATTTTGTTTATTGGAATGAAATATCAACAAAGACACCATTAAAGCAGCATCATAGGAACAAAAAAAAATTGTTATTTGAATATATCAATAGAATGTGTCGAAACTGGCCTTGAAGTTCATATCAACCTGCAGAAAGTAACATTGAATATAATTCACTATCATCATAACATAATATTACCGGACGATATCCAGATGGCTGTTTATAAAATGGCCAATAGTTTAGTATTACTTTGGTAGTAGTTATTCATTTTTTATTTCTTGCGATCTATAATTGCTACATGCAATTGTCTAATTCTTCGGAAGTAAGTGGGCCAAACTGGAAAGATCTCAAGTTTTCTTCTGCATCTTCTTCGGCAACTAAAAAAACAATACAATATAGCCTGTAAAAAAAACCCAATGAAAATATCCAGTATGTATCCATTGTATGAGCGAAAAATTTAATTTGTTACCAAGGTCCAAAGGTCCAAGTACAATTTCTCTTTTTCTTTTTCTGTAACTGATTAGATGATGAAGTTTTACTGCCAGATATAGTCGATTTGAATGTGGAACTTGAGTTTCTCCATTTGATGTAGATTTTCTCACAATATTTTGTAAAACTTTCAATTAAAACTGCCAGAGCTGGCTTTCTTATATCCATTGATCTATACATTTTCTATTAAAGCATATTGTGTCGACATGACTTCTCTGAAACCAAACTGTTTCGGTGACAAAATATTGTACTTGTTCAAAAAACTAATTGGATATTGGCCTGTAATTGGTCATCTCCAGTTGATTTCTAGAATTCCTTCCAGCAAACATTTTTTTATCAGGTGAGTCAAGAGAGCGGAAATGTAAATACTCATTTCTTTAAGAGTCTCAGAAATGGTTTCATCAAATCCAGTAGCTCTGTGAATTTTAAGTTCTTTACTAATTTCTTCAACCCCTTTCTCGTCTGTGGGCCTGAAAAAAAAAACTTGTTGTTTGTGCAATTTGTTCATCTTGCTCTGTTTCATCACAATATTTGCAAGTGTTTCACCTATATCCGTTACATATTTTATCAATTATGGTACTTCCATCCCCAGTAATAGTTTTTACGATTTCTGTTTTTATTTTTTTTATTTTATAAATATGTTTGACACAGGCCCAAAGGACCTGGCAGCAGCGTTATGGAAAAATTGTCAACTGTTAATTTCTCTGAATTTTTGGTATGTTGTAGGGTATGACCTTCTGATTGTTCAAGGGCCCAACTCAATCCTATGACTAGTTTTCTATATACAGGGTATCGAAATTGGAAAATGGCCATTTCTAAATTGTTATATTGCTCCTAGGAAAATATCTCGAATGAAAGAGTTTTGCGCGACAAATATTGCTTACACATAATGCAATCATTTCAGACTGGTTTTTAATGAAAAATATTATTAGATACGGGGTGAGTCAAGCATTATTTAAAATGAAATTCTTATTCGACCCTATAAAATGAAGATATGATCAAACCAAGTAACACACCGAAATGCCCATCGTTTGAATATGTCAAAATGGACAAATTCAAATTTTGTACTGGGTGAGTCAAAAAGTCTCATTATTTTTGGTGACATTTGGTATATTTTTATTTTAGGTTTTGAGCTTTAAAGTGGACCCTTCACGTGCAGTTTTTCGTGACTTCCGAAGTGACACTCCATCGCTCCACTCCAAACTCGGACATGAAGTGTCGCATCTGACGCGGCACGAGACGTTCCAACCTTCTTAAACTTCTGGCGCGATTCGAACAGAGGAGTCATCCAAAACTGAACGTGAAGGGACAATTCCCGCGTGATTTGAACTAATTTCAGCAAAAAATGGAAAGCGTCATTCTTCATTCTGAAATAATTCCTAGAGTCTTCCGGGTTAGATTCATTGATTTCTTTCAAGAGATCAAGATGGTTCAATTGATTACGAAGCATGTACCATTTTTTGGACCAATACTTCTTTTCTTTCTTCTGGAATCTTCATTTTCTAATAATATCAAACATGCAATTCTTCTCTTTGAATGTAAAGAATACATCGCGAAAAAAAACCCACTAGCTACCGAGAAGCTTGAAGGAATGAAGTTGGCGTACTATATTTGAATGTGCGTGTAGTTTGGCATGCAACTTCGCTTCGAGAGTGACGCGCTGGGAGTACGCTTCGGGAATAGGAAAATAACTGCACATGAAGCTGGCCCTTTGGGATACTTGACTACAAACCATTCAGTAAACTGCTTGTCCAACATTGATATACATAGTGACACAAACGCTAGGTGATGACAATACTTGCAAAAAGGCGTTCAATTCATAGTTCACAGTTGGGCCCACAGACACTCTTGTTAAGGAGGTCACATTCTATAAAATGCCAAAAATTCAAAAAAATTAACTGGTGATAATTTTTCCATGAGACCTCGTCCTTTGTTTTGAATCTGATTTGATAGTTTCAATTTTGTTCTTGTAATAATCACATTTCATTTCATTTCATTCATTTCACAATTCAGTTCATTTCTATATTTCTTGTGAGTGCAGTTCAATTTGCTTCTGATTATGACTTAGAGGCCCTAGACGGGATCATATTTGGGGTGCTTTTTAGGGTAAAAGAGTCAATCTATAACTCAAATACAGTTCGTCGTATCGATTTCAAACAAGCACAGGATTCTAGAGGACATTTGATTCTAGGTACGTGCTTTAATGAAAATTGAAATTTCAATCCACTTTTTCACAAAAAAATTCATTTCGATTGGATAAAGATTGCTTCAAATTTTAATGGAAGAGATATACCATTGGAGGTATCTCGATTATCTGTGAAATGCAACGTGAGGTGCTGCCGCAGACGTAGACGTAGGTACATAGAATCGAACGTCTTCTAGAAGCCTGTCCTTGTTTGAAATCGATACAACGAACCGATTTTGAGTTATCGACTCTTTTACCAAAAAAAAACGCCCGAAGATGATTATAATACAATATTACTTCTGTTAACGATATTCGTCTCATAATATCATGCTTGATCGAAGGAAAACACTAGACTGATCAAGAATGTGTCATTACTACTAATAGCCCTGAACCTGACCCGTGTAACATCTCGGCGAAATTGACACACGCCAGCAGAGAAGGCAAGTTCTGTCGAGATAAGCTCTTGAACAATCATTGTTATTTGACTTAGGGCTTTCGGTTACCGCAGCCTTCAGATGTTTGTCCGCAGATATTCCAATTACTTAAGTGAACAGGGTCAAAGCAGAGAAGGAATGATAAATTAAGGATGTAGGTTGACAACGGCGAAAGGCAGAAAGCAGGTCTCTGAAACTCGGTCAATTTTACAAGAGTGTGTGATAGCGGTTTTTAGTTTGTCCTGTTCTTTGGATCATGAAAATAAGTGGATTCGTATGCGCTGGAAGAACTTTCGGAATGAAAAGAAATGGCAGAGGAGCGGATATATTCAAATGATATCGGGTGAAATTGTTACAATTGATGAAAATAATGAGTGACAATTTCGAAATGATTTAATTGCGAAGTTTTCCAAAGTATTGGTTCATGGCAACTTCATTTCATGACTGATAACTGCCCGAGGATAGTTTTCAAGGGCAATATAAAATGGCCCAAATAGTCTACTATCTTGATTGCATCTAAATGTCGACTTTATTTCATCATAATTCAACGAGATATAATTTTGGCGTTAATAATCTGATGAAAACCTGAGAGCAAAGCTCGAGGACTTCTATCTGATTATTATTGCCAAAATAATGTCTAGTCAAATTGATAAATACAATAGAAATTTAGCAGCAATAAAAATAGTAGCTTATTAATCAAGGTCTTGTTATATTTATGATTATGATGATCATTTCTCGAGTCCAATTCTTCATATCAGAGAGACACACTCACAAAATTAAATAATTTGAACTGATTCATTCAGAATATCAAAAACAATCAACAAATTACAATCTCTATAAATTATCAATCGCAATTGAAAACACAATTATGTGACATTTCCACCATGCGTAATTTGTGACATTTGTTTCGATTTTGAAGAATTGGCAGTATCAACCGTAGGAGCTTCATATCCTTTCTATTTTCTCAATCTGTTCAAAATACTCTGTTGGTGTTGTTCAGCCATTTGCAAGTAAGGTTGAATTGAATAGTAGGACTTGTGACGATTATAATTCTTACGACTTTCGAATATGACACTTTGCAACGATATTCTTTTACAAAATTTCATCGTTTTTATTTGCTGGTTTGATCGAATAATCGTCTTCACATTTTCGTTTATTTTCCTTTGCTGGTATAACAGTTTTATATCCTTGTAATGTTCGATTCCTTAAATTGCGGATCTTTAAAAGTACGATTTGTTGATTTAAAATTCTGGGCTAATTATTTTTTGATGAAAATTGCTTATTGTAATGTATTGATATTACAGAACCATCTTTCGATCATTTTCCATTTCTTTAAAATTAATTTTTACCCAGTTGTGTTTTCTAGAATATCTTTACTGAATTTTATAGGTACGATGCTTTTAATTCATAGACAATTTCAGTTTGACATTTTATCTTTCTGGTGGATTATGAGTAATCAATCTGAATTTCAAATTTGGAATGTTCAATCAAATCTGAACAACCTTCCTTGGCTTGGCTTGGCTTGGCTTGGCTTGGCTTGGCTTGGCTTGGCTTGGCTTGGCTTGGCTTGGCTTGGCTTGGCTTGGCTTGGCTTGGCTTGGCTTGGCTTGGCTTGGCTTGGCTTGGCTTGGCTTGGCTTGGCTTGGCTTGGCTTGGCTTGGCTTGGCTTGGCTTGGCTTGGGGTTGAGAGTCAAGCTTTCAAAAATAAAAAGCTTGGCTTGAATTTTACGAGTATGAGCTCGGCTTGGTTTCAAGCTATTTTTGAGCCTTTCAAGCTTTTTCAAGACTGGCCAAGCTTTTTTTGCTCCGCATACATACTCGAAGCGCCATTCACGTGTTACCACTTCACGGATTATTATTTGAGTTGCCAGGGAAGGAACCTACAAAGACAGGCAGTATCGAAATTTGAAGAGATTCATGAACGAAAATACTACTGTTCTAATACTCCTAATAGTGATAACGAATTTGAGGTTATCGAAATTGAACACAGTGAAAACAACGATATAAATTGTTTGAAAACAAATAAATTTTATTTGAATTTATTGAGTTTATTCAGAAAATCACCAGAAAAAAAATTGTATTGAAGTATAGCGATACGAAATGAATGAATATTTGGTAATGCCAAAGGCTGAAGAATAGGAAGATATTCTAGATTGGTGGCGACGCTATCAAAAAGTTTTACTTATTATCTATACCCTCAACGTTGCTTCCATTGAAAGTTACTTGTCCAGAGCATCATTAACTGTGACCAAAACATGAAATGGATTGAGTGATGAAGCTATAAGGTCTTTGATGTGTATAAATAGTTGGACAAGTTATGTATTTTTTTATTGTTTGAGAAATTATTTCTCACTCATTATAGTTTTGTTCACAAGCAGTTTTTTATTATTCTATTTTCCGTCTGTAAATTTCTGCTTTCCCACCTTTCAAATATACACACATTTCAGTATACTGTTCCTTTCTTTCAGGAAATTAAGATATTGTTTGCAAGCATTCTATAAAACTTATTCCAGACCATACTCACATACATATAACCTAATTCTGAACAGATTAAAAATATATATATATATATATATATATATATATATATATATATATATATATATATAAATAAGGATGGATTTAGCGAGGGGCAATATATGAAAATATAAGTAGAAAAGTTATTGGGTATAACCCTCAAAATGTTCTGCAACCGTAGACACGTGTTTCGAGCTTAAGCTCTCATCAGTACGGTAAAATCAAGTGCGAAGATGTACAACACTTGGATGTAAAAGTAGAAACAAAGGATGTATATATATATATATATATATATATATATATATATAACAGAAAGTTACTTATGACATCTACAGTCACTAGTTATATATATCGAGAAGGGTAGTCTCTTGGCTAGACTAGTTGAAAAAAGCCATATTAGAACTCAGATATTCTCAACAGTGATACCACATGCGATTTAATTTTCACGATAAGTCTGTCTATTCAGTTCTGAACGAAACTGAATTGCTTCGAGAAAACAACACTCGTCCTGCGGACTCGTGGTGTTTTCTCTATACAATTCAGTTGAGTTCAGAAATAAAAGTGATAAATTCAGTCACGAATGGAATTTTATTAGACTATTTCACAAACAAAATGAAAGATAGACAATCTGAAATTTGTCAGAATTAGACAATATTAGCAAAAAAGTCAATCTGAGAAATTAATAAAATTCAATAAACAAGAAACATTGATTAATTCAATAGAATTCATCCCAAATCTGGTCGTCTTTAAATACTTGCATAGCATCATTACTTATATAATTGACGTTTAACTGTCACATATATGAAGCTTAAAACACCGAACTTGACAGACCAATCAGAATCAACAGTCAAGTTCGGTATTATCATAGAAATAAATGTTATATACTTACTCTAGAATGCTAATCCCCACGTCAAAAGTGTTGTAAAAAGTTCAGGCTAATCCGCAATGCGCATGTGCGTCGTTAGTGATTTTTGTAACAGACCCGGTTTTAGAAAAATATTATGGTACTTGTGAAGATTAACAAACGTTAATTCTGAATCTCGGAGAATAAGGTTCTAAACCTCATTGTACTTATACCTGTTATTTGTATTTAGCCGATTAGAATACATATTTTCATGCACAAATATATGATCCCAAATATTCAGCAAAGGACATCAGAAGTAAAGAAGAAAATCTAGAGTAATCTATCTCTTAAAGGTTCTTTTCGGTTTTAAAAAGTCCTAAATGCGCTGTCAAATGTCTCTCTTTCAAATGACATGTGTTTTCTTGCCTCATAACAAAAAACTCTGAATCGGAACACCAAATTCATTTCATACTTGGCAACGATATACCCAAACTACACTGATGACGCGCATGCGCACATCGTAAACGGGCGGCATGCTTTTCGCCGAGAAAATTGGCGGGATTAGCATTCTAGAGTAAGTATATAATATATATTTCTTTGGGTATTATCGATAATCCAAACTTGAGACTAGAGCTTCTGATTGGTTCATTTGGCAAGTGCGTGAAATAGTCAACCTAAGTAGAAGAATATCCTTGAGGATGCAGTCAATAAGTATATCCATTCTTTCATTTAAACTCCTATCATGCATTTCTGGTCTTCAATAGTAGAAAAGGAAAATATCAATTTAATTTTCAGTGTAGGTTGAAATTTTGAGCTTGAAGCTTGGTATGATGAGACTGGAGCTTGGTAATGAAAATCTTGAAATGTCAAGCTTTTTTCTTCAAAAGCTTCGATTGGTTTGATGAAAATATAGTTGGGCTTGGCTTGACTTTTGTTGAGCTTGGATTGATTTCAAGCCAAACTCAATCCACTCTTTCAAAAATCAAGCCAAGCCTGGGAATCTCTGATCCCAATTAAAGTGAAGACAAGTGGTGAAATTTCTTTGAAGTCCATCTAGAATTCATTATTCTCAAAAATTATTTATACAAATATATAACAGTCAAGTAGCTCGACGTGAATCACAGGTCAGCCACGGTGCGTAAATAATCAAAAGTATCCCGAAGCTGTCAGTTTAGAGACGACTTAATTATTGCGAACCCTCTCGTTCAATTGTACGGCGCATTTTTTCGATCTTTCACTTCAGCAAATATGCTCAACGGGAAAGTTTTGTCACATTAAACATAATTGACAGAACGAAGGGGTGTGCATAAGGAAGCCGTTTTGTCTCGTATTCAGACACGGTTACAGTGACGCGGGCGTGACAAGAGGACCTTGGGCTTCGCACCTAGTCGGCCACTTAACGCCTTTCTGTACTTTATGCTGTTCTCCCCTCATGTGTTCAGTCACCTCCACCGTCCACGTTTCCTGCGGCGGTATTGAGCGACCCTTTTTTATGTTATATTTCAGTACCAGTAATGATACCTCTGCCCTTCTATTTTTTTATTTTTTTTTCTTTCGAAGGAAGGAATCCTTGCAAGAGATTATTCGACAGATTACAATTGAAAAAAGTCCTAATTGTTCAACTTCTAAAATGAAAGTTCTCCCGTTATTTTCAAGAATAGACAAACCAGGCTAGTCAATGACTTTATTGTCAGAAGAACAAGTTCTTGTGGACGAAGCTTATAAATAGTCACAATATTGAAAAAATGAATGTATTAATGAGAATAAAACTGTCAGAAGTAAGAATGGACACTAGAAATTTACGAACAATCAAAGGGCGCTGTTGATTGAATTCATTACTGATAATTATAAGAACATGAAATTATGAACACAACAATGCCTATATTAATTATTTTATCCAACATATGACAGTTATGACTGTCATTATTGATGTAATTTCAGACAAGTAAAGTATCAAATAATACACCAGTGTGTTATAATCCATAACTCACTAGTGAGTTATGGATCATAACTCACGTTCATATATAACGGTTTATTAAAATTTGAAGTCATTGTCAAATTTCGTTGGTTCATTGGAACCAGACGCTCCCATATCGGTACAGCTGCTCATAGTGCTGGAAGACATTAGAACCTTTTATTTTTTCTGCAATTTGTATTTTGTTATGCACCGATTCTTCTAGGTATCCTCCTGCTACCGTTGAGGACTTCCATCCTCCGAGACGCTTCGAAGTAGTGGAAGTAGAAGGCAGTGACCGGTGTAGAGCGCTGGTTCCTCCAATTTCAAAAACATTGCAAATCTTGAAGGTATCTTATTCCCACACACTGGCTGGTACACCTTCCATTTTTGTAAAAAAACAAAAAAGCGGTTAGAACTAGTATTCTTTGGCCTTAAAGAAATGTATTTTTTACACAAATTGATCGGGTTGACTGGAAATTTTTCTTCAAATATGGTGAAACTTCTCGATTTCTTGGTTTTAGTGTCTGGAAAAACTACTTGAAAATATTTCCCTTTGTTTTGACTATTTTCTGTTTTCAAATAGACCAATTCATCGCATCTACAAGCACCTCTAATCCCCATTATCAAAGCCACTTTCATCAACAAGTACTCGTCGTCGGGAGCTTCGTTCAAATACTTCTCTATTTCAGGTCGTTCTAATGTCTTGGACTTCTTTGGTTTATATCCCTGTGATTTGCTTTTCAAAAAGCTCATTAGTTTGCCATATTTTGAAATGTCGATTTTTTTTATAAATGTGAATAGTTGAGCGACATGGGGCTTATTTTTTTGCAAATTACAAAAATAAGCCAACAGAACATTTTCACCAATACTTTTATCTTCCGTGAATTCATCTAAGTCTCAAACATTTTGAATTCCTCGTCATAAGCATCTCGGGACTTTTCTGGCAAAATCTGCATCGTTGTTGATTTTATTGAAAATATGAACAGGATGTTCATAAAGTCAGTTGTGGAATCATCTGCGACTGAAAGTTGGAATTTAGTCGCAACTGACTTTATGAACATCCTGTTCATATTTTTAATAAAATCAACATGCTATAACCATGGTTTTATGTCAGAAAAATATTTTCAAAGTTTCACCGCACAAGAAATAGTCCAACAATTCCTCATTACAGTGTGAAATTGCTTCTGAAGAGTATGTTTTCCAATTCTTCCGACCTCCCTGATGATCTTAGAAGAGTGAAATAGATATTTGTCGACCAAAATGTATTGGAGGCCAAGCGAAAGAGATGCAATTCACGGATCAATGGAATGAGTGATTTTCTGTGAGTGATGCTTCTGAATAACATTCTCCCTTATCTCATTTATAGATATGAATCTCCAATGGAAACTGGACATTTAATAAATAATCAACTATCTGAATGAAAATGCAAATTTTCACTTTCAGAATTTTTCTCTCAAGTTATATAGGATCTTTCTGAATATTTATCAGATGTAGTTCAATGTCCAGCGTGGCTTTAGCCGGGGAAGTAGTTGTTTTCTGTTAGATATTACAAAAAGTAACTTCAATTTTATCGTTGGTTTTTTTCATTTCCAGGAGAGTCATGTATTGATTCAATTTTCAATTGAGAATGTTTCTCTTTAAAACTCACAGAATAATTCACGTCTCTGGAACACCGCAGAAAAATGGAGATCTGCCTAAACTCCTATTTTTCTGATTATTCTAAAATATCATTGAATGTTTCTCTTTAAAACTGCATCGTTGCTTCTTCAGCTTCCGTAAGGACATCCTCAGGAATGTAATTTTCATCGGTTTCCTTCATTTTCTGTACGTTTTTTTTTTTCTTCAAAAGAGCTTTCCTTTTCTGCAGGGAATGACAAGTGTCAAAATTTGTATAAACATTTGCTAATAATGTATTTTGCCCGTGGCAACCAAACAAACAACCTACTTTGACCAAAATGTAAAAAAGTCACTATCAAGTCATTCTGACATTTATAGGGTACTGAGACGCAAGTAGCTATGATTTGATCACAAAACTCATTAATTATTATCTCATAAAAAAACAATTTCTTCCACTTGTTGGATAAAACATTGTATGCCACTCGTGTGTTATGTTTCTTGAGTCACTTGAGAATTTATATCACTCGTGGTATAAATCTTTCTCGCGTGACTTAGTTTCAACATAACACACTAGTACCATGAATAACTATGAAGTTCAGTTGATAAAAGTTGTGATGGTAAATAAATAAAGTAAATATGAGATGTCATGGTTTTCAATATGGTTATGTGATAACATGAAGAATTGAAGACACATTAAAAAAAGCTGAAATGTGTTGGTGAAGTAATCATTGAGGTCATGAAGAGGTTTCAGTATCAAATACCCTTCTGAACCGTCCAAGACAGGTTAAATTAACAGGTCTTATCAAAACTATCGAGCACAGAGATCACCTGAAAAATAATTCAAATAAATATTACAAAGAATACAGAAACAAACTCAATATGCATTAATAAAAAAAGAAAACAAAAATTAATGTTTTCAGCATTAAATTACAGAAGCGCGAAATGAGTGTAAAAAAATATGGAATGTCTTAAATGATTTAACAGGTCATAACACAAAATTGAATCCAGAACTAGAAAATAGAAGATTAATAGATTTTTTCCGCTAACACAACATTATCATAGACAAACAATATGGCTTCATTCAGAACTCAAACAGTGACAGAATTCTGGAACAGGCAGTATTTTAAGTCCTCGCCAAAGCCTTTAACAATATTTCACATGGAATATTCCTCAACAAGCTATTCGTGGTTCACCACTTGATGATATAACTAACTACTTAGTTATATAGTGATAGTGATATAGTGATTGGAACGAAATAAGTTCAGACTCAAAAGTAAAAATAGGGGTACCACAAGGAACAGTAATGGGACCACACAGTCAAAAATGGGAAAACGTTAAATGTAGTACTAAGACAGATATACAAAAGATTCATACATGGTTGACCTTGAATAAGATCACATTGAATATTGTAAAGACAAAATTCGTAGCGTTTTCGTCAAATGTCTGTTGTAAACGAACCAGAAAACTTTCCTTTGAAATTACATTCCATACACTGCAATAATAGACAGAGAATGGCAGATTTTGGACGTGTGCCAGGAATATGGAAGATTCATTTTCCGTTAAAATGATTTTTCTTTTAATCTCTCGTTCATGACATTTTAACGCAATAACATATACAGGGTGGCCCATCGAAAACTTGACATGGGGGTTTTGGGTACTAATATCGTAGATCTGGAAAAACTCTCGGACAGGTCGATTTTAGTTTCGAGGGGGACATTGTGCCCTCCTACAGGCAGCACCGTCAGGTCAACCCTCGAGCAGTGGGGTGAACAACCCTTGAAATTTGAATAGGGAATAGGAGTCGAGTGGCACATCGTTGGAAAGCCAGTTGAATTTTCGAAACAAAACGGTCGGCAGTTTTTCTAACGGAAATGAGCCATAATTAAGTTAAGAGTAAAATTCACTTACATTAGTCTCATCGTCACAAATACTCGAAATGCGTACCTCCAACTTCCATGCAATGATACAGATTTTGTTGAAAACGTTCTCGTACATTTTGGAGCATGTCTGGGGTGATTTGGCGACATTCTAATGTGATTCGTAAATCGTAAATCTGCTAGTGAAGCTGGTGGTGTAGCATAAATTCTGCTTTTCAAATGACCCCACAGAAAGAAATCTAAGGGAGACAGGTCTGGTGATCGTGGGGGCCATTCAATAGAACCTTGCCTACCAATCCAATGACCAGGGAAGTGGTGATCTAAATATCGCCGAACAGGCATAGCATAATGCGGAGGAGCACCATCTTGTTGAAATATCAACTGATCTTCCTGATAATGATGGTCATTTTCAATAATGTTAGTTAACATTGGTTCAATTGTGTCTTCAAGCAGTTCCAGATACATTTCCCCTGTTAGATTGCCTTCTAAGAAGAGGGGGCCCACGATATGGGGATTCGAATCAGCCCAATATCGCTGAATGCTAGTTCTTGAGATACCGGAAACAGTTGCTAGCTGTCTTGTACTCAACGTATGGTCAACCTCAACATGGCCCAAAATTGCCACTGTTGTCGCCTCATTTCTTACTGGCGGTTCAATTTGCCGTTTTTTATTTGCTGCTACCGATCCCGTTTCTCGGAATTTTGATACTAATTCAGACAAATACTGCCGCGACACAGTCCTGCCATATTGTTGATTGAACCGTTCCGCAGCCCTTTTCGCACTTCTGTTGTTTTCATAACACAGTTCAATCAAAGTTGTGCCACTCCACCATTATTCCCTATTCAAATTTTAGGGGTTGTTCACCCCACACCTCGAGTGTTGCCGTGACGGTGGTGCATGTAGGAGAACAAACTGTCCCCCTTGAAACTAAAATCGACCTGTCCGTGGGTTTTTCCACATCTGCGATATTATCATCCAAAACCCCGATGTCAAGTTTTCGATGGGCCACCCTGTATAAAAATATAATGGTTATAAACCAAAGCCATAAGATTTGGACGTACTGAAAGGGCGCGATCTTGTGAAAAAATATTCGGTTGCTGATGCATTTTCTCGCTTATGGCAATCGACAAAATGAAATTTGATAATGTTAGGAATCCGAAAAAAATGTCACCTAAGCTGGAAAGAAAAATGTTGAATATGTTACCAGCAAGACGGTGCACCTGCACATTATTTTAAAATTGTGCTACTTTACTATTTCCTTGTAGATGTTTAGGGTGAAGGGTGAGAATGGCCGCCTCATAGTACTGATCTAACGCGTCTAAAAAATTTTGAAATAAGACATGTAGTATTGGTAGCACGTATGAGAACGGTATTGCCACAAATACTGTACAAATAATTTTACTAAATTAATTGCGAGATTTTAAATACTGGTTAGGATATTGTCAGCTAGCGAAAGGGCTGAATTTTGAACAATTTTTCTAGTTTGCGATTCATTGTATTTTTCAACAATGTGAATTGTTAAAACATCAAGTTATAAAGACTTGTTTTTGAAAATTCACAATATGAGAGTTTATTGCATCCAGAATTTAACTAGGAAAAAAAAAGTTATATACGGATTGTTTCATTCTCAGAAAATTAATTTGTGAAATATATATGACATTAATATGTTATCAGCAAGACTGTGCACGTGCTCATTATTCTAGAATTGTGCTTCTGTGACAAGGTGAATTCTTTCCTTGTAGATGTAAAGGGCGAAGGGAAAGAATGGCCACCTCGTAGTCCTGATCTAACGCCTTTGAATTTTGCCAAATAAGACATGTAGTACCTATTCGTCGTGTGCGATACTGCGGAATTCTTTGTGGGATTTTGAAAAGCGTTTAGGATGTTGTCAGTTAGTGGAAGGGGTAAATGTTTAACAATTTTTCTAATTTACGACTAATTGTATTTTTCATCAAACTAATGAATTGTCAAAAAACACATTGATCTAGTCGCTGATCTTTATCGCACAAACATGCGTACTTCTTTGGAATACCGCAGAAAAGTTGGTGATCTGAAATATTATCAATCATTCTAACATAAGCAGATTCATCGAGATTGGAGCCCATCATATAGAAAACTGTCAACCGAGACTTACCGTTTCTAGAAGTTTGAACATTTTCAATGTCGATCAACAATCTTCAAAATGTGCATCGATTGTTTATAAACACCAAACACCGAATGGCGTTACTTTCACTTTCAACGTTCGAATTCCACAAAGAACTCCCTGATTTTCAATTTTTTCCTTCACTTGTTCGTGGAAAATTGAATCTGACAGAATTCTGGGGTCGCAGTTTGAATCATTTCCCTCGCTCTGATTTTGCATGTCGGGCACAAACGTCAAATCATTTATGGATTCGAAATTAATTCGTTTCTGCTGGTAGGAACTTTTTTGAGGGGCACTCAGAAAAGCAATTTGTAATTAGAAACTTCATCCTTCCCGGTTTCTTTGTTCATAAGTTGTAAGATTTCTGCGTAAAACAGGGATGATTAGCGCGAATAAATATTTGATATGGGAGAGTTGAATTTCAAAGTAATCAGGGGTTTGTAACTTGATCTGTGTTTGTCTCAGAAAACATAACATACGTGGCTCGATATGTTTCAGTATGAGAAGTCTTATTAAAGTTCAACTCTGACTCTGAGCTACATCAAGTTCGAAAAGTCTGGGAGAAACTGAAATGAGGCCACAGTCGAACATAGACAAAAAAGTCTGTCCTGCCCACAACCAACCTAGTTTGTTTAATACGAAAATGTATATACAGGGTGTCCCAAACTTATATAGCCAGGTTCTTGTTTCTAAACTAACCTAAATATGGTAACGTTCCTTTTGTGACACCGATTATATAATTGACATATACTCCTTACTCAGTAATATGTCCCCAACTGGTTCGTTTACAAAGGTTTGTCTCGGGGATCGACGCTCAAAAATCCCTGCATGCTCGCGGCTACGCTCGAAGTAGAGATGGTCGTGGGTAAAACTACAGGTGAGCGTTTAGGTGACTACCAGAAAACAAATTCACATTACCTGTAAAAAAATAATTGTGGGCACCACCTAGTTCCCTTCTACAGCAGGTTCGAAACTGGCTTCCTCCTAAAGAACTAGGAAATCGGAAAAAGGAAGGACCAATTCCCAAAACTATAACCCTGTATATTTAAAATTTGGAACAAAACACCCTGTACATTTATGGAAAGTTATATGGTTCAAAAAAAATTGTTGTGCCAACGGTAATGTATATGATGAATTAAATTGACAATGTTTGTGTTTGGCAATTACGATAAATTCATGTATTATTATTATTTTCGGTATCCAAGGTATAACTATGAAACGGAATGCTTAAATTAGTTTCATAAACACAAAAATAGATTCCTAGTGAGTGAGTAAATATTTATACCGTACGGAAAGTGTACCCTCTGAAGATTACCAAATTATAAAGGTACATCGGCGAATGGATCCATTGGCAGAGGTTTATTATGTGCAAATCGTGCGCTTTCCGCAGATATTTTACAACAAAAAGTACCTATGAATACCAGTATGTTATTTACCTTTTTAAAATATAACTTTACGAAAGTTCTAAGGGTTTCAACCCTTCAAAATAATATTTGACTAGTAAATGAAATAATAAAGATATTTCACACAGTTTATAACCACTTATCTGTTGGTATATGGACGTTATTCATCTGACAGGACTCTGGAACAGGAATTCTCTGGACTCGCAGTCTCTAGCAGCTACTTACAGCTTCCAGATGAGTCTGATAGGACTCCAAAATAGTTTCTCAACGTACTACCGGTTCAACAAGAATATGAGCCTCTATCTCGACAAGTAGGCATCCCATAAGAAAACTTGGCCTCGAACAGAAACGTAGAACTCCAGCAGCAACGTAGGACTCCAACAGAAACTTGGCCTCGGACAAAAACGTAGGCCTCAGACAAGAACCCTAGGGAACAAGAATACCAGCATTACTCTAAGGAATAGCTTTGTAGATATAAATGTTTCCGATTACCCCCAGTCCTCTACGTGATTTTATGAGTTCACGGTGGAAATTGTATGTTGAACAAGTAAGCAACCGAACTGCGATAAAGTATGTTAATAATCATTCAAAACCCCCCATATAAATTCGACAATTGAGTAATTCAAAAATAAAAGGAACAAGATGGCTGTGTGTCGAACAGCGCCCTTATTGAAATTACATTTAACACATAGAAAAAAATGAAATAAAACATGTAAAGAATTATTTACCTTGTTAACACAAAATACAACAGTTGTAGGACGACGAGATGAGTTATGTGATGGTGATCCCCTCAAGGGGTTTGAGAAGGTTATCTTCAAAAAACCAGCAAGGTTCCAGAACAGCGCTCCAAATCCAACGACGCTTCCAAAAACCGCAACGCTTCCCAAAACTACCATACAGCAACAAGATCAAGGATCCCCGACATGGGATGACACAAAGGTCACTAGATATCCTCAGATATTTTACTTGAATGCAAGAACCTACGGCTCTTCACAATAACTTTTTCATCCAGTTCCTACTAACACGACAGCTTCAGACAGACTGCTCTAACACGGAAGTCCCACTACCAAATCCATTGGTGACTTCAAAATACAGTGTAGCCAACGTACCGACTCTAAACACTCTACCGAAGTACGTTTTAGTACGTTTTACTTCACTTACTCTGTGGACCCTGTAACAATTAAATTCGAAACCAGACAATACTAAATTACACAAAACAGATCTAAAACAATACCAGAACAAACTAAGTCAAACGATGTGATAGTTATCATAACAACAGATAACTCACGGATAATAGTCCGTCACTCGTAACCTTGACGGTGTAGGATGGTGTTAGTAAGAATTCTTCGACAGCGAAAACTACCCGGGTACTTCACGTCCGTTGTGAAGCGGGCTCCGAGAAATTGACCTGCGCGTCTACAGCTAAATCTATATAGAAGTGAGCGGGGCAGAGCTAGAAATTAGATGTAAATTCGTAACGTTGAAAATGAAACGTTACAATATTTAGTTGGAACAAAATCTATAATTTTCAGCTGTGAGGATACTTCAAAATTACAGCGCAATTCCATTGTATTACGAACAGCCTTCCTTAAAACTTCACTCCTACTGTAAAACTTTGAAAGCACCCTGTATATTTCCAACATATTCTTATAGAATGTCTAATTCCTAATTCACCTGTTTTTTCCGATTCAAAATCGGTTAATAAATAGCTGAGAAAATTTATATATAAGTTTTAAATCTAGTTGCCCATGAAAATTTGGTTAAGTTGAAAATCCGCAAAAAGAGACACTTTATTCAAGGTTTTACAAATTATCTCATTTTCACAAGTGTTCAAAATGAAGTTCTTCAGCAGTAACGCAAGCTTCAAATCTTCTCTATTAGTTACGAGTATACAGGGTGTTTCAAATTCGATCCTCGCCATTGGGATCTCAGAAACTATGAGAGAAACGAAGATGATTAAATTGGGGCAAAGTTGCGCATTTACCTGACTAACAATATGCCGTTGAGAAAGTTCTGAAATTCTGAGTATATCCGGAAAAACCAGATATTTCAGAAAAAGGTTTTCATTTTTGTCTGGCTTCATTTTTCGAAGGATTTGAAAATAAATTGCACTTCCATGTTGCCACTTTTTTCCTGCTACATAATGGTTTTTCAAATTTGCTATCCGACGTTTCGTCTTTCGGCCACCATCATCAACTTAATTTTTTCTTACGTGCGCCATATTTGAAACTTTCTGTTTTGAATAGAACCAGATTTAATATTTTCAATGATGTATCATAAGTTATCATTCTTTTTCGAAAAATTGGAGATATTGAAAAAAATTAATTCTTATCACAATAGGCTTGGACTTATTAGATCTTGAGGTCGAATTTCTCAGAACTACCTGGGGTTGTTTATGCTCCAAATGTGTTCGTTATTTCGGTTGAATATCCCACAATCCGTAAAAGTGCTTTCACTTGTCCAAATTACATTTTCCAGGAAAACAGTAAAATCAGGTTTTCTTATTATACAATTACAAAATTCTAATCGCCTTTCGGGATCACCTGGATGCAATTTTTGAGATATGTGTATTTTGTAACATTTTAAACCGCTTTTTGTAATGTCTCCAAGCACTTGTATGACAAATATTCATATTGGAGGAAAGGACCACGCACGTTTCTTATGGAAAATGGCTTTCCGTGAATTTGTCCGAATTTTTGGTATGGTGTAGATCTTGATGCACTGATCAAAAGTGTCCATTGCCAATAACTCCAAAAATGGACAATTTTCGAGATATGGCTCTATCAATGTAATTTTTTTTGCATTTTTTGGATTTTGACACATAATCAGTTCACTCTCATAATTAGGAAAACCCGAGTTTCAATGATTTCGCTGCAGGAATCGATTGGAAAATAATTCTTCCTTCGTTTCAGATACTGCCATTTGAAGAAATTATTATACACTGCTCGTCACTGACGATGTAACTAGACTATTATTTTCAATTTCTATAGTCCAGTTTTTGTAGAATGAAAAACTCCTGAATTGCTCAAGATATCACAGAGTCACATATATTCAATACCTTTCGGTAGGGGCACTAGAAAAATGATATTCGATACACACTATAGGAACTGAATCTGAGAAACTTTTTTTTTTATATAGTTTCCTAGTCGTCAAAGAAATAGTGGTAAATACAAAATGAGCATATAGAAAACCGTTCATAATGTATACCGAAGACATAAATACTGGTATCGAATGCTGTTTGTTTATACCGAGAGTTAAATATCAATAGAAACAACGGAATACATACCCAATAATCATTTCTAATCGCTAATCGAACCGTTAAGGCAAACGTATCCGTGAAAATGTCTGAATATTTGATATGATGTGGATTTCGATACACTGATCAAGTCTCTATTGCTACAGACTACAAAAATGTACAGTTTTCAAGATATGGCCGTTTCAATATCTGATTTTGTTCGTTTTCTAGGTTGTGGCCCATAATCGCTTAGCTCTTATACCCGACAAAAACGGAATTCTATCGATTTCTGCGCAGGAATTGACTGAAAAACAGTTGTATTTCATTTCAGATACATTCATTTGGAGAAATTAGCATACACTGCTCGTCACTGGCAATGTATCTGGGCTATTATTTTCAACTTTTGTATTTCCGTGTTCGTAGAAACAAACACTCTTGAATTGTTCTAGTTCTATCAAACATACTTATATCCAACACAATTCAATTGTGGCATTTGAAAAAATAATATGCAATACACACTCTAAATATGATTTGAATTTTTTTTTTGAAATATTCTCCTGGCCATCAGGAAAATAGTGGAAAATGCAAAATGAGAAACTAGAAAATCGTATTTATAATGTACTCTGACGAGATGAATGCAGTTTGTTTATACCGAGTGTTAAATATCAATAGCCCCAAGGAAATACATACCCAAAAATCATTACTACTGTTATTGTTATTTGAACCGTTAAGGCAAACGGATTCGTAAAAATGTCTGAATTTTTTATTCGGTATAGGCAATAGCTTTTTCAGTTGAACAATTTATGAGTGAGAGGTCAACAATAGTTGAGATTTCATAAGAAAAATATTCAATTTGATAATGGACAGATTGAACACAGTTACTTAACCGTGTTCACTTCATCAAACATATTGATTCTTCACAAAAATTATGTTAATAGGTACGGTTCTTGGTTATGCATGGTATTTGCAAATGTTGTAATATGTTTGCCTTAACGGTTCAATTAACAATAACAGTAGTAATGATTTTTGGGTATGTATTTCCTTGGTGCTATTGATATTAAACACTGGGTATAAACAAACTGCAATCATCTCGTCAGCGTACATTATAAATACGATTTTCTAGTCTCTCATTTTGCATTTTTCACGATTTTCCTGATGGCCAGGAGAATATTTAAAAAAAAAATCAAATCATATTTAGAGTGTGTATCGTATATTATTTTTTCAAATGCCACAATTGAATTGAGAATTGATGTTTGTTAGAACTAGAACAATTTAAGAGTTTTGTTTCTACGAACACGGAAATACAAAAGTTGAAAATAATAGCCCAGCTACATCGCCAGTGACGAGCAGTGTATGCTAATTTCTCTAAATGAATGTATCTGAAATGAAATACAACTGTTTTTCAGTCAATTCCTGCGCCGAAATCAATAGAATTCCGTTTTTGTTGGGTATAAGAGCTAAGCGATTATGGGCCACAACCTAGAAAATGAAAAAAATCAGATATTGATACGGCCATATCTTGAAAACTGTCTATTTTTGTAGTCTGTAACAATAAACATTGATCAGTGCATCGAAATCCACATCATGTCAAATATTCAGACATTTTCAGGGATCCGTTTGCCTTACCGGTTCGATTAGCGATTAGAAATTATTATTGGGTTTGTATTCCCTTGTTTCTATTGATATTTAACACTCGGTGTAAACAAACTGCATTCGATACGAGTATTTATGTCGTCAGCCTACATTATGGACGATTTTCTATATGCTCATTTTGCATTTACCACTATTTCTTTGACGACTAGGAAACTATTTTAAAAAAATATCTCAGATTCAGTTCCTATAGTGTGTATCGAATATTATTTTTCTAGTGCCCCTATCGAATGGTATTGAATATATTTGACTCTGCAATACCTTGAGCAATTCAGAAGTTTTTGTTTCTACAAAAACTGGACTAAAGAAATTGAAAATAATAGTCCAGTTACATCGTCAGTGACGAGCAGTGTATAATAATTTCTTCAAATGGCAGTATCTTAAACGAAGAAAGAATTATTTTTCAATCGATTCCTGCAGTGAAATCATTGAAACTCGGTTTTTCCTAAGTATGAGAGTGAACTGATTATGTGTCATCCAAAAAATGCAAAAAAAATTATATCTCGAAAACTGTACATTTTTGGAGTTATTGGCAATGGACACTTTTGATCAGTGCATCAAGATCTACACCATACCAAAAATTCGGACAAATTCACGGAAAGCCATTTTCCATAAGGAACGTGCGTGGTCCTTTGACGTGAAGATTTTCCCGGGTTCATGTTTATCTGCAAATTATTCATTTTTATTGAAAAGGACACAATGTCTAATTCGCCTCATACATACCTCATTTATCAAATTTTCTTTTGTTTCCTGGTCCAATCTGTCTCCGTATTTTTTCCTCGGCTTTTCAAATTAACCAAACTCGGTGAGAGTTTGACCCAATAACTTGAACATAGTTCGATGTGGTTGTCGTCTTTCGGGATACAAGTTCAAATACAGTTCTGATGTCCTAACACTGTTTGTATGGTTTTTGTAATAAATTTGTATCATATCTCTTTTTTCTTCATTCGTGAAAGCCATTTTTCGCCAATAATTCACTGACTTGTATAATAACAAATTGTCATTGAGTGAAACAAATTTAGAAACATGAAAGTCAAAGCCTATTATGAAAAGAATTAATTTTTTTTAATATCTCCAATTTTTCGAAAAAGAATGATTACTTATGATACATCACTGGAAAGGTTAAATCTGGTTACATTCAAAACAGAAAGAATCCAATTTAGCGCCTATAAGAAAAAATAAAGTTGATGATGGTGACCGGAAGACGAAACGTCGAATAGCAAATCTGAAATCACCATTATGTAGCAGGGAAAAGTAGCAGAGTAGAAGTGAATTTTATTTTCGAATCCTAAAAAAAAGCCAGAAAAAAATAAAAATCATTTTTCGAAATTTCTTTTTTTCCGGATATCTCCGGATGTATTTTGAGATCGCCCGACAACTAGAATTACCCAAAAGATTTGCCGCACCGGTCTATTAAACTTTGTTAAAATACTGAAACGAAAAGAAATATCGAAGGTTATCCAAATAACCTCCACATGAAATGATCTCAATCCGGGATTCTCAAGAATGAAATAAAGCCGCTTGCCATTAAAAAAACATATATCGCAAAACGTTCTTTGTTTCCTTTGAAACAAGAGAACGTGTTCGGAGTCCATTATCTCAAATAATCTTTTCCTGAAAAGAAATACGTAGAACAGGAACAAATACATAATCGTTATCGTATTGGATTTCCATTGGAAAAGTTCCAATTTCATAACTTTGTTCTTTGAGAGAAGGTTCGCTTATTGGAGACCAGCTGCAGGAGATGGCGAGGATCTTGATCATATGGAATAAGAGATTGAAAGGCAACTGTTTTCAATATTGTAGCTTATTTGTATTTTCAATGAGAGTATGAGTCAAACAATTTGTGCCCTGAGGAATGAAATGTCTCTTATATCGAACATTTATGATGTAGCATTGGTTACTTGTTCAGTTCAAGTTAGTTGAAGAAACTCATTTCTGCATCGAAATTTTTGTCTCAAAACATCACTATTTTTATAATAAATCAAAATTTCTGATTTTGTTTATCTGATTAAGCATATTGAGAAAGGTGGTATCAATACTAAAGCCGCGTTTTATTGACCACTAGAGTTTACATCTACTAGTAGAAGAAGTAGAGTACCATAAAAACGTAATTTCAGGGTTTTCCTATTGAAGTCAGACGATTCTAAAATGTACTAAATCTCTGTAAAAAGTTTGACACTTCCAGTTTTCATTATTATAAGTAATGATACATTCAATATGAATAATTCTCTTTCATTAACAACTACCACAGCCCAAATAGACAATGGAAGAAGGCTCGAGCAGTATTCTATTCGAATCTAGGCGGGAATGTTTCGAGTGCAATAATAAACTTATTATATGTATATGTGAGTTCCTTGAATAATTTTCACTAAGAAAACTTTTTTAGAATAAAAAAATTTGTGATTTCTGAGATTTCACACCTTCCACTTTCAAGACAGTTTTGAGTGAACTGGCAAATAAGCCGCTGGAATTATCTTCAGAAAATGAGAGCATAATCGATGGTGGGGGACGGATAGGAACAGAAAATTATGTTTTTGATATTTATCTGGACAATTTTTCTCTATTCATCATACATAAATCGATCAGACACAATATTTCTATATCATATCCCACTGATGTTTTAGAACTTACGCTATACTTTCGGGGTCATCATCTTCATTTTTTGCATACATTTGTATATTTTTTCAGGATATGATTTCAAAAAGGAGGTTCAACAGAGATTTTCAATGAATTGAGAATCGAAATGAACCCAACTTTTTTATTGTATAGATAAAACTTGTTGTACAACCTATACGTATTTAAACATTTTCATTTACAACTTTAATCACGTCCATAACACTCATATTCATTTTAACTAGAGGCTGTTCACTACCAAAATTGTTTTATTGTGAGTAAATGAAGTTTTTTGAGCTTCAAAATACAACCAAACTGAAATGAACAAAAATTGGTTTCAATGTCAATAATGTCAATTTCTGCTACAATTCACAAATTTTCCTTTTAAAAATAATTATCCACTTTTGCAACCCTCAAATTCGATCGTAGCGAAGGTAGAAAAAGTAGATATTTTTGATGTCACAAAAACAGCTGTGTCAAATTCTACTTCTACGGGTAGAACATTTCTGCCTAGAATAAAATGCTCCATATATTTTCGAATGTTTGTCTACGTGTTTGTCTATTGGTCAAAAAAGTTTATAATATGATGTACACTATTTTTGTAATATGTGTTACACTTTTACATTTTTAGTTTTAGTGACAAAACCTTGTATTGTTCGTAGAACTTTTGCGGCAATAAATATATTTCTATCTATCTATCTATCATTTGTTGCTGAAGTAAATGAAAATACCTACATGATTTATTGGTATTATAATTAAGTTCTATATATCGGTATCGCATCAGTATTTGTTCTTCTGCCCTTACATTCAGTTGCGAATAAATGGCCGGAACACTACAGTAGGCTAAGCCAACTCCCTTGTACCGTGGACACCGACAAAAAGTGATTAATCTGTGGAAATCTTCCCCGACGGGTCGCCGGTGTTCCGGGGATTATCGCCGACACTGTAGACGCTCTGCTAGTTCCATTATGTCCGATTTGCACTGCTTCCTAATGCAGTATAACATTTCCGCATCTACTCACAAGACCGCTAGTTTGTCCCTGAATTTAAATGAAATCCTTCCGGTATTACATTTTTTGTTAATTTCCTGAATTCATTTCACCTATGGTAATAGATGAAAAAACTTCTCTCACCTCTGACAATAATTGATAATAGTAATAATAATTTCATTCAGACATGAATTGAACGTAATGTGATCAAGATGGTTGTGAGTAACAGGAACGCACCCATCTACAAAATCGACATTTTCTAAAGGAATTAACAGTCTAATTCAGAAAACAGGCACATTTTAGAATTCAAATGGAAATTTTCTATAAGACGAAGTAATTCTCGCGGTATTCAGCATTTTTTACATTTTTTATTACGAGTCGATCAAACAAAAATCAAAACACGTCGAAGTACCTTTATCAGATTACCTAGAACAACTTACAATATTGTGAGAGACTCGTAAACATTGATTGGTTTTTATAATGTACCTAGACATTACATGTTTTGTGTTTTTAATCAACATTTTATTCATTTACCACTGTTTGTATTTTCTCGAATACCCATATGCACCATATTTTAAAAGATTTATTTACTTAGATATAGTTGTGTCATATTGTTACTTTTACCTTTTTTTTATTTTTAATTATACCTTACTTACACATGCTTTGTCTTCAAGAACTCGATTCTTCCAACAATAAAGTATATCTTGAATGATTGATTGATTTATTGATCAAAGTCTAAAAATGCAATATTCTATATAAAAGGAAATCGAATTATGAAAAAACATTTATTTTCCATTTTCGAAAAACTCCCTCAGACGTGACTCGACGAGCTGATTCTGGATATCACCCAGAAATTAAATTTGACAAAGAAGAAACTGGAGAAGGGCATTTTCCGATGAAAATGCTCATATCCAAGAAAGTGACATTTTCCAAATGAATTAGCCTTCTGATTGAAAAATTGGGTACATTTTCGGATTCAGAAGGAAATTTTCTAAAAGATGAAGTAATAATCGCAGGAATCCACATGTTTGAAATATTACAAGGAGATCAAATTCTAAAAATGCAATTTTCTATATTAAAGGACATCGAATTTTGCGAAATAAATTATTTTCCATTTTTCGTAGAATCGGAAATTTCCCTCAGTCGTATCTCGACGAGCTGGTTGCAAATATCACCTCAAAAATTCAATTCGACAAAAGAGTAACTGGAAAGTGGAAATGCAATTTTCTCCATGTAAAAATGTACTCATACACAAAGTCGAAATTTTCTGAGTGAATTAGCTTTCTAATTCGAAAAACAAGTACATTACCAGATTCAGAAGGAAATTTTCAAGAGTATGTAGTAAAATATTTGCCAGATTCCGCATTTTTGAAATATTTCCAGGCGATCAAAGTGGAAAAATGCAATATTCGGTACAGAAGGAAATCGAATTTTGCGAACATTTGTATTTTCCATTTTTCGAAAAATCGAAAACTTCCCTCAGACGTATCTCGATGAGCTGAATCCAAATACTACCTCAAAAATTGAATTCGACAGGGGTTACTGGAAAAGGTCAAACATGTTACGCACTGAACTTTGTTGACTCATTGTCCTCCAGAATTATTTTGGGTGTGAAGGGAATGGGTTTGATTTTGCTGGGGTTTGCTCTCAGTCATTCTCTTCAGCACTAATTTCTTTGGCCGTCAGTGATTTGGCCAAATGTCGCCCACAGAACCTTGGGATTAGTATCCTTGATTATTTGAAGATTCCAGAAGTTTGTCCACTACCATGTCCCACAGCAGGAGAAAGAGTATCCCACTGTGGGGTTCCCCTATGCAATTTCTAGCTCTGCGGTGTCTTCATCGCTTCTCCTCCTGGCACCTGAGGATATACTTTCAAAGGATATATTGTCGAAGGCTCCTACGATATCTAGAAGAGTGCATAGTTCTATTTCTATTTTCTCCAGGCTTGAAACCAATTGGTGTAAAGCTGTCCCGCACGATTTTTCTGTTAGATGGGCATGCTAAAAGTAAAGGCCAGTCTATAAGAACTGCCTATCAAAAAATGCGTGTACTCATTTGGAGGTAACAAAATGGAAGGATGTTTCGCCTCTCGCGGCCTAGCTCAGTATCTCCAAGATACAGCATCTTTGCAAATATCCAGCAACTCCGAAACACTTCTTCGGCGTTGAAGCAGTCAGGAAAAGCGATACGATGTCAATATTCTCTTTGAAATTGTTGGTGTTTCCAAAGAGATTCCATTTAATCATATGCCAGGCTGAAGATTGCTATAAAACCCAGGCCAGAAATCAATATCAATTTAATGAACCACCTAGGATACCACTCGGGAGAACTACTTCCCGAAAGTAAATGCATCCGAGCTCTTCGGTGGCTCAAGATTGAGGACCGGAAGGATGAACGCCCCAGCACTCGTACGTACTCGAAAGCTCACCCCCCTATCCACCACCCCCACTCGTTAAAGCGATCAGCAGAATAAAATCTGACCGTTTGATATGGAGTGCCCAGCCCATTCTCGGCTTGAAGCTCCCTTATATCTAATTTATTTCCTAGCCATCTTGAGCTATATTTATGATAAGGACGTACATTTACTTTGGCCAATGGTGGGCGGAGCTTATTAGGACTTGGCCTCCAGATAAACTCAACGGAGTAAAATATATTTCGTATTTCTGGCCGGAGATATTATGCCTGTGGCATTTTCCTGTCTAAAGTTTTTTTGTTCTTTTCGTGAGAAAGGATGATAAGCTAACTGGTCTGTAAGTCTTGGCCTGTTCCTATGTGTTTCAGCCAGAATGAAGACTACATTCATAGATTCCCAGGTTTA
The DNA here is from genome assembly GCA_944452925.2 of Chrysolina oricalcia. Taxonomy (NCBI): domain Eukaryota; kingdom Metazoa; phylum Arthropoda; class Insecta; order Coleoptera; family Chrysomelidae; genus Chrysolina; species Chrysolina oricalcia. The sequence continues at coordinate 66,430,693 of OX101812.2, forward strand.
TGGTATCCAGCCAAGTCCTAGGCTCATCCTGTAAAGTCTTCATGGTTCTGGTGCTACATCTTTAATTTCGGCTTCCTAGGACAGGAAATATTCCATCTGGTCCAGGCGATGTATATGGGCTAAAATAATTATTGCTCATATAGTACGGGACCCCAAATTCCTACTTTGCAAAAATAGCAAATACTGGGACCGACCGGTCTGCTGTACAAATTCTGACTTTTGATCCATGTAGGGAACATATATGGAGTATGAAAAGTGATGTTGGCAAGAAAAATACTCTTGTGCAACATCGATAATAGGCCGCCATCTTGGAAAATTCCCGAGTATGAATTCACATGGGTTTGTGGTCGACTGCGACTCTAACTTTAAAGATGGAGGGTTGCTTTAGGTTTCAATTGACAAAGAATTGAATAGTCTATTGGAAGGTTATCTGGAAGCATAACATATTCTACACAAAATGGCCACAGAAAACAAAATGGCCGTCATTACTACTAAAATTGTGATTGCGTACTGTTCTATTTAGCTCTTACGTATATTTATTTTAAATAATATGGCGTAACATCTTATTTTCATTTTCCAAGATGGCGGCCTGTTATCTATGTTGCTTGGACAGGTGACTGACGTATCCAGGCGGACTTGAATAGTTTAATTCTTGTCCGTGCTTGGCATCACACCATGGAAGGTGAATGCTTTGTCTTCCCTAGTTCCCATAAGTCTCTCGAAGGTCTCTGAGGGTTTCTCATAAGGGTGCAGTCCGTTGACGGAAATAACAAAATTGAAAACCAATCACCCTGTAGTCTGCTATGAATCATATGAGGACAATAATGAAAATAATGTCTCTCCAGTTTGAGAAAAATAAAGTGAAAAAGGGTCTAAGGAGAGAAGTTTCATTTTATCATCAATATCGAAGTAAAGTCAAATTTGAATGATATTTCTGAAAGTTTAATATTCTTGAGTTTTTCGGATAGAGTTTGAAGTAATTGCGTTTTCCTTTAGGGCATTTTGATGGACTCAATTAGAATGAGTGTTTGTGTGTGTTTGTGGAAATAATTGTCATCTCCTTTCCTCATCTAATTTTTTCAAAGGAGCTTTCACTTTATCTAGGTAGTAGAGCAAAGATTTCCTTCAAGAAAATCCCGTTTCCGCACCTCCGCTTCGCGCAAATATTTCTCATACTGTAATTCAACGCGAACGTTTCCTGGAAGAAGGAGAAACGAAAATGAACGGAAAAAGAAGGATCTTAATTATAGTCGCTCCTGTACTATATCAACTTAACGGCCAGTTAGGCTGTCGCCGATAAAATCACATAAATTGAACCGACGGAATCAGATTCGTGGAAACATTACTAGGCCAATGCGATACGTCATGCTCTGAATCTACGCTTCGGCAGACAACTAAGTGGATCGCGAACGAAATATCCCCGTTGCGGCTGCAATGTTGCATTTGGGATAGACATGAGAAATCAACCGCTGTAAATTATGATATATTGTGGTAGATACAATATCTACAGTATTGGCTTCTTTTCCTTGTCAATCTCGAGTGTTTTTGTTTTTTTTTTACGAATAACTTGAAAGGACATGGCACTGGATACATGTATTCCTGGGGCTCGACAGATTTTTTTTATTTTTGGATATATCATTCTAGAGGACAAAAGAAGCAACTTTCTTCATTAGACTTTTTTTCTGGCCCTACAAGGTGAGCTAAAAAATTGGGTTGAATGTCTTATATCAATTGTGGAAAATACTGTCTGTAAGTTGATTTTTCTTGATTTTTGGATATAATATGCTGTGAAAAATATCAACTAACTTTGAATGGCACGCATACTTACAGGATGAGGCAGAACACGCGATTTTTCTAAAACCTGTTCATTAACTTCTCGCCCAAGTGTGGACTTTTCATTGAATTTCTCGAATCCAAAAGTTTTCCCAAAGTTGCTCGTGTTAGCAATTTTGTTTTTTACATGTTTGCGCCCATATACAGCGTGTTTCAATTCTCATAGAAACGCCCCCGTATCTTCCCTAATTTTCGACGTAGAACCATTCTCAGGATCGATAGATACACTAGAAATTAACTCACCGCACAAAAATGATAATTCTACGTGATATACACTACACGCCAGCAGCGATGGAACCACCCATTTTTTCATCCAAATCCAAAAATATTTATGAAAAGTTATGGAGATTGTATTTCGTGGAATTTTTCAATTGAGATAGTACAGTTTGGAACTAAGCCCCTCAATTCAACCAATCTGAATCGAGTGGCATTCGCAGAATTGCTCTCTAACCGTTCTCGAATTGAAAAGTTCGAATCTAGTTGAAAAGTGATTTTATTCCCCTTTACGGCTTAATCTTATATCTGAGCATTATCATGATGTACATTTTCGAAATCAGCGTGGAATTTCACTCATATAGTGCTAATTTCAAATAGATCTGCCGATTTTGTATTTTTTGTGATTTTTACAACTTTTTTCGAGTAATTTTGTTTTTTTTCGAATAACTTGAAATTTCCATAATATACTAATTCAACCAATCTGAAACGAGTGGCATCCGCAGAATTGCTCTTTCTCTAACCGTTCTTGAATTGAAAAGTTCAGATCTAGTTAAAAGGGGTTTTTATCCCGATTTTGTATTTTTCTTGAATTTAACAACTTTTTTCTAGTAATTTTGTGTTTTTTTTCAAATAACTTGAAATTTCCATAATATACTAATTGAGGGGCCTAGTACCAAACTGGACAATCTCCAGTTTGAAAAAATTTCCAGAAATCTGAAAAAACCTCGCAAATGAAGGTGGTGCATTCTTCTTGAAATTTGAATGTTATATTATAAGTTATCATTATCTATAGATGGTTCAAGGAGCTCTAGAAAAAAAAAAATCCAAAAAAATTTATGAAAAGTTATGGAGATTGTACTTCGTGGAATTTTTCAATGGAAATAGTACAGTTTGGAACTAAGCCCCTCAATTCAACCAATCTGAATCGAGTGGCAATCGCAGAATTGCTCTATCTCTAACCGTTCTCGAATTGAAAAGTTCGAATCTAGTTGAAAAGTGATTTTAGTCCCCTTTACGGCTTAATCTTATATCTGAGCATTATCAAAATGTACATTTTCGAAATCAGCGTGGAATTTCACTCATATAGTGCTAATTTCAAATAGATCTGCCGATTTTGTATTTTTTATGATTTTTACAACTTTTTTCGAGTAATTTTGTTTTTTTTCGAACAACTTGAAATTTCCATAATATACTAATTCAACCAATCTGAAACGAGTGGCATCCGCAGAATTGCTCTTTCTCTAACCGTTCTTGAATTGAAAAGTTCAGATCTAGTTAAAAGGGGTTTTTATCCCGATTTTGTATTTTTCTTGAATTTAACAACTTTTTTCTAGTAATTTTGTGTTTTTTTTCAAATAACTTGAAATTTCCATAATATACTAATTGAGGGGCCTAGTACCAAACTGGACAATCTCCAGTTTGAAAAAATTTCCAGAAAACTGAAAAAACCTCGCAAATGAAGGTGGTGCATTCTTCTTGAAATTTGAATGTTATATTATAAGTTATCATTATCTATAGATGGTTCAAGGAGCTCTAGAAAAAAAAATCCAAAAAAATTTATGAAAAGTTATGGAGATTGTACTTCGTGGAATTTTTCAATGGAGATAGTACAGTTTGGAACTAAGCCCCTCAATTCAACCAATCTGAATCGAGTGGCAATCGCAGAATTGCTCTATCTCTAACCGTTCTCGAATTGAAAAGTTCGAATCTAGTTGAAAAGTGATTTTAGTCCCCTTTACGGCTTAATCTTATATCTGAGCATTATCAAAATGTACATTTTCGAAATCAGCGTGGAATTTCACTCATATAGTGCTAATTTCAAATAGATCTGCCGATTTTGTATTTTTTGTGATTTTTACAACTTTTTTCGTGTAATTTTGTTTTTTTTTTCGACTAACTTGAAATTTCCATATTATGCTTACTCAACCAATCTGAATCGAGTGGCATTCGCAGAATTGCTCTATCTTTAACAGTTCTCGAATTGAAAAGTGCAAATCTAGTTCAAAGAGTTTAGTACCCTTTTCGGCTAAAACTTATATCTGAGTATTAGCAAAATATATATTTTCGGAATCAGCGTAAAATTTCACTCATATAGTGCGAATTTAAAAAATCTTGTCGATTTTGTATTTTTCGTGAATTTTAGGGGTCTACCCCTTACCACTTTTTTCTAGTAATTTTGTTTTTATTTCGAATAAACTGAAATTTCCATAATAAACTAATTCGACCATTCTAAATCGATTGGCTTTCGAATTGAAAAGTTCAAATCGAGTTGAAAGGGGGTTTTAGTCCTCTTTTCGGCTAAATCTTATATCTGAGCATTAACAAAACATGTGTTCTTAGAATCAGCCTGAAATTTCACACATTTAGTGCGAATTTCAACTAAATCTGCCAATTTTTTATTTTTCGTGATTTTTAGGAGTCTACCCCATGCAACTTTTTTCGAGTAATTTTGTTTTAATTTCGAATAACTTGAAATTTTCATAATATTCCATCATTCTGAATCATCTGAAGTCAAGATTCAACCAATATGATTTGTTTTCTGGAAGCATTCCAAACCTACTATATGGTAAACAGGATGGCAGTATTATCACCATAAATATTTTTCGCAAAAAGAAATGAATTAGATTGACTTCATCTAAAACGAATTTATACTGATTCGACCTTCACTATAAAAATGAGGATCATCATAGATATTTTAGAGTCTGTGCTCAACTTTCATTATTATTTTATTTCATATTCTTTCATAGTCATTCATCTTCTGTGCAGACTCCCCGAGGACTGAAAAATCACATTAACATCCTCAGAGATAAAACAAACAAGGTATTAAACTACCGTCTCATTCAAAATTGCAATTTAACATAATTCCGATGTAAATGTAATCTCAATTTGATTTAATGCATTACTTTCTCATGTTTCAATGAAATTGGAGGTAGACAGTTTTACATTTTGTTCTTGAAGCAATTTTCATCTCGCCTCTGATCTACGAAGTGAGTTAATGAAAACTTTTTCTTGTAAATGTAATTAGAGCCTGAAAAAAGTGTCGACAAAAAGAATGAGGCATTTTGTAAGATTTTTTGCTGAAAAATTCGTGTTTGAAAATTAAATTGTTCTTCTATACTGGTATGGATTCCTTTGAATTCTTTCATTTCCAGACTGTAGAAGGTTGAAGCACCTTCTTCGTCCACCTCGTATGAACATCAATGTTCAATGTTCTTCAGTGGTCAATGGTCGATTTGTCATAATTGGTCGATTTCTCGATTGGTCGATTCCTTTATTTAAATAATAATAATGATGATCATAATATCATCTTTATTATTTCCAAATGTATGTAATACCATTATCAAATCAAATCAAATTTTTTATTTCCATCAAAACAAAAGTATATGGAAAGTGTGTACAATTTAAGAATATGTCTACATTATCTACATCATTGATAAGCTTGGTAAAATTCAGTAATATTATAAAAAACATGTTGAAGGAGGAGAGATTTCAATTTATGCTTGATTATTTTGGTATTTTCCGTATTTGTGAGTGTGGTAGGGCGATATCTATAGATTTTAGTGCCTGTATAAAAAATGTTGTTTCTATTTATATTCATTTTGAAGTTTGGTAGAATATATGAATCTATATTTCGGGTATCGTAGCCGTGAATATCGGAATGAGTTACTAAATTATTTCTGTTTTTAAAGATCATTAAGATGGCTTTGTATATATATAAATTGGTAACTGTCATGATTCTAAGGTCATTGAAGTACTGCCTGCATGAGTCGTACCAAACCACATTAGGCTCGTATTGCTCTTTTTTGCAGCATAAATGTGCTCTCAGCAGCAGTAGAATTACATAAAATATACATGAAAAATATGAAATATTAGGAAATAAAGGGCGAAGATCATTTCCTTCAATTCAAGAATTTATAGAAAATGTTTTTCCACTTAACCCCGGCAAGAGAGAAAGAAAAGTAAAAGCAACCTGTCATTCACAATGTTAACATGTTATTTATAAAATTTTAATCATTCTGATGAGTGCCATGCAAATATTCACCTCTGGGAGTTGAACAAATAGTTTTTAGTAATTAATTTGAATTTATTTGAATGAAGAGCTTTGAATTTTTGTGGTAAGCAGTTGTATGATTCGAAAATTTGATATTTGAAGGACCGTCTAAATATTTCTGTTATAAAAGCAGGGATTGTGAGCCTACCTTTATGTGTAATGTACAGGTTATGTATGTCTCTCTCTCTCTCTTCAAGTATTGTCCTTTGGCTTACATACGGCACCATTAGGACATACCCTGCTGCGAGAAATCCGTTCCCATCCGGCCTCTAACCGGCGTAGACAGCAAAGCTGTATCGGGGGGACGCAGTTGTCTTGCTCTAGGCAATACTGCATCCTATATTAATTTACGCTTTTCAATTTTTAACAAACACTTCAAACTTTGGTCGATGCACGTCCTCAGACGGCGGACATTACACACATTAACCTGACTTCCATCACAAGGCCGCCGTCACCGCTGCCGGAAGTCGAATTATGTTACGTATGTTCGTACGATATGTAATTTTGTTATGAAGATAAGGTGGTGTTTTTGTCATGAGTATTTCATGAAAGAAACATAAGTAATGCATGATGTACCCTTCTATTTCCCGTATTCAACTAACCGATTTCCTGGAGTTTATGTGAGGTTCGTTGTGGTCTACGGATTCCATAGATCAATCTTAAACATGAATTTTGTTATCTTTAAATCTTTTTTTTTTGTAAAATGTAGTTAAATTTGGACCATAAAGTACATCGGAATAATTGAATACAGACAAGATGATGGAGTTACATAAGGATTTCTTCACTTGAAACGGTAGAAAATGTCTGTAACCATAAATCATTTTAAGAGTGGCATAGGCTCGTTGTATCAATCTGTTTATATACTTTTTGTTGTGTACTTGAATAAAATTCAGACTCTCTTATTCAACAGTATCTGATAAATAAAGCGAGATTCATTCAGACAGAGACATGACATGTTATGTTCTATCGTGGTGGCATTTAATATGTGTAAATTCATCATGAATGATAAATAAAGAGGAAATAAAATCTTCCAATTTACACAAAAAATATATACTTGTAACGTGCTTACAATTGTTTCGACACACGGTGTCATCATCTGAGCGAGTTATCAACTAAAGAAAGGTCAAAATCACCTTCTTAAATATTAAAATAACATGCATGAAATTTCACTAATGACAATTGCAGGTATGAAATTTCCTAATGACATATAGGTTGGATTAGGGAGCATTTGAATAGTTACTAGTGAGATAATTAATTATAGGTGAATTGTACAGGTCAATTTGGTCATTGAGAACTAAATTGCTATTGTTACGTAAATGTTTCTTGATTTCTATGGATTCTAATATGTATAATTTTTGACCTTTAGGTTGAATATGCAAAATTTCAGGGTTTTGTGTGAAGTTATGGTTATTGTCAATAAGGTGGTTGGCATAGTTTGAGTCCTGTTTATTTAATCTGTAACTTCTCAAATGCTCACCGAATCTTTGATTAAAACTACGGCCTGTCTTAGCATACGAGGTCGTAGATCACTCATACAACCCAAACTCACAAAAATCGAATTAACCCAGAACTAAAAACAGCAGAATCACTCAGGAAAAAATGCAGTCAATATAACGTAGTGTTCACAAAGTCGGATAAAGGTAATTCAATTATTTCAATACAAAAGACAATTTATGATAACAAGGTCAATGAATTTTTAAATCCCGATAAATTCACTAAAATCTGATCCCACAAATCATTTCCAAAAGCAAGTCAGAACTACCCTAAGAGACACCAACTGTATTCTAAGTGATTGGGAAAAAACTAGGTCAACAATTATGAACCCAAAACCTCCTTCTCTTTATGGTTTATTGAAAATTCATAAAGAAAACAACCCGATAAGACCGATGTGCTCCTATATTGATGCCCCTTGCCAGAAAGTGGCAACCAAGTTGGTCAGTCTAATTCCAAAATATACGAATTTTAATTCAGAATTTAGCATAAAAAACTCAAGCTCCTTAGTAAATAATATAGAAAACATTAAGCTCAATAGTAACTGTAAATTTGTATCGTTTGATGTCAAAAACCTCTTTCCAAGTATTCCAACCGCATTAACATTAGACATTCTCAAAGACTTCCTGGAACAGCACAACAATCTCCCAAGTATCACAGAAGAAATCCTAAATTTAACCAAATTGTGCATAGACCAAAATTACCTGGAATTCAATAATAAATACTATTTGTAGAAAACCGAACCACTTGAAAAAATAAATTCATAAATCTAAATTTAAACATTTGTTCAAATATTGGTATCGATATGTAGATGATATTTTCGTTTGCTGGGTTGGAACGGTACGTCAATTAAATATTTTTTTTAATTATTTGAACGGTCTCAATCCTAACATAGAATTCACATCAGAAATAGAGGATGATAACAATTCACTAAACTTCTTAGATCTATCTCCCGTAAAAATAACACGCACGGCTTCTCTATATATCACAAACCCACACATACAGACACTACAATACATAAACACTCCATGCACCCACAATCACACAAACTAGCAGCATATCATTCTATGATTCATAGACTGGTAAATATACCTCAAAGCGATTTAGATTTCAAGTGTGAGTGAGAAAACAGAACACCTGTACAACTGCCTTCCTCCACATTTCCGGAAATAAGAGTAACGTAGACGGAAAAATATTGTCATCAACTTTTATATTAAAATGTGATTGATGATCTCGAAAATTAAAATATGTCGATTATTAATGGCCTTCATTAGTACACTACACCTTTTTCAATTGTAATTCAGAAAGTATAACATGTATTTCAGAAAGTATAATTTGTAATTCAGAATAGTAAATTGTAATTCAGAAACCGTAACATGTAATTCAGAATAGTAAATTGTATTTCAGAAACCGTAACATGTAATTCAGATTAGTAAGTTGTATTTCAGATTGTGTAACTTGTAATTCAGATTAGTGAATTGTTAATCAGAAAGTGTGACATGTAATTCAGAAAGCGTGAGTTGTAATTTAGAAAGTGTCAACTGTAATTCAGAAACCAAGAACAACCCGTATTAGACGGAGACCTGACTACGTAGAAATACGGGTGACTCGGTGCAAAGTGAATTTTAGCATTTATAGGTTCGGGTGTCACCAACGTAGCGTGAGACGGGCCGCCAGAAGGCACCCCGGAAGAATAACGCGAGGGTAGAGGGTTAAATATGCATTTTTTACGTGAAATAAGTCATAAGGTGCAAGGCTGGAAATTGGCAGAATAATCGGATGTTATACAAATAAGGGGAGAAAAAATTGCCAGAAGACTAGGTGGAAGATAAAGGCCCGCCAGAAGGCGCTAATGTCGTGAAATTTTATATTTTATTTGAAATATAAAAAAAATTGATACGTAGTTTTTTGTAGTACTGAGTTAGTACAATGAAATTGTTCGTACAAACTTTTCGATATCTCGTTTAGTTTTTAGATTTTGATGCTTTTATAAAAAAGTTTCCAAGTCACGTTTTTTTTTCGATTTTATTTTTTCCCCGCTCTGTTAACGAATTCTAAAAACTGAAATTTGAAGAGTAGGTATATTTTTTCAAAAGGTATTTGCTGCAAAAAAAAATGGATTTGTTTCAATAGTTTGGGAGATTTATCGATTCCCCGGTTTTTTTGGATTATTTCACGGTACATTGATTTTATGGAAAAAAATTTTTGTAGATTTTCTGAAGGCAATCAAAAAAGATTTCCTGATAAATTTGGAAAATTTTGAGCATTTCCGAGATATTTCGAATTTTAATAACTTTCAATTTTTTTATTCAAATATTTCCAATATTTTTTTCTGAAATTTTCAGGTGATATGATTTGTTTGCATTTTCCAGCTCTATCCATTGCACTATTAAAAATTTCATTTCAGTCATCGGTACGATTTTTATTAGTGTTTTTTTCTTTTCGGAAAATTGCATATTGACGCATATCTCAAAAAATCAATCAAGTCAAACAAACAAAACCGTGAACCTTTCACATTGAATTTATGAAAAACTATTGAAGACCACGGGTGTGAAAGCAGCAACGGTTTTTTTTTTTTTTTTTTTTTTCGCTTTAAGAATAACCGTTGCTCCAGGTTTTTCGACGGAAATGAACTATTGTGAACCTGCTGAATATATTCCATGTGGTTAAATAATTTGTGAATCAAAAACTACCCCTCCACACCCCTCTAAATTAGAAAAATCTTGAAACAGTTGAATTACCTGTTGCTCGAGATATTTTGACGAAAATGAAATATTCTACAGCTACTGAACACGCTCTGTAGGGTAAAATGATTTGTGAATCAAAAACTACCCCTCAACAACCCTTTGAATTTGAAATATCCTGAAACAGTTTATAAACTCGTTGCTAGATGTTTTTTGGCAGAAATGCATTATTCTACAGCTACTGTACACGTTCTATGGGGTAAAATAATTTGTGAATCAAAAACCACCCTGAACAACCCTCCGAAGTGAAAAATTCCTCAAACAGTTTAAAAACCCATTGCTCGATTTTTTTTGACAAAAATGAATTATTCTACAGCTACTGAATACGCTCTATCCGGTGAAATAATTTGTGAATCAGAAACTACCCTCAACAACCCTCCGAAGTGGAAAAATCCTCAAACGGGAAGTCAAATTTTCTGATCAACCAGTAAAGGAGAAGTGATTTGCAACATTTTGACAAAATCTGTTAGTGCTCCGACGACGACTTCACTCATAAGTCGAATTTTTAAGATAAGTGCTAAATGCACCACCTGGCTCCCCCGATAGTAGGGTTGAAAAATCCACCCCGGGATCCCAACGGAGGTCAACAATTCTTTAACGGAATGGTCCTTTTACAACAAAAAATGGACAGTCAAAATCTGTGTATGCCAGAACCAATTTGAAATGAATATTCAAAATTTTAGGGTTGAAAATTTCAACCCTGAATCCCATTTAAGTTATGCAAAAGGTCCACATACTCTATTTTGTAGATATTTGTTATTATTTATCATAATTGCCCCCTTTTGGTGTCTCCGGGGTGTCTCCGGAGATTTCGGCTGCTATCTTTGGCCGCTCTTTTCACACCGGTCAGATCTTTGATGGTTTCTGAATTACAAGTGATGGTTTCTGAATTACAATTGACGCTTTCTGAATAACGATTCACTAATCTGAAATTCAAGTTACACTTTCTGAAATACAACTTGCTAATCTGAATTACATGTTACGGTTTCTGAAATAAAATTTACTAATCTGAATTACATGTTACGGTTTCTGAAATACAATTAACAATTCTGAATTACAAGTTACGTTTTCTGAATTACATTTTACTGATCTGAATTACAAGTTATACTTTCTGAATTACATATGAAAAAGGTGTAGTTGATTGAATAACTATTTACGTTCAATTACTCAAAATTGAGTGATTTTATGTTGAGCTGAACACAATTTCATAAAAAAGTCCAGATAAAATATCGTAAGGAATATTCCTAGGTAAAACATATTAAAATCACAAGCTCTCTCTGAAACGAATTTCAACACTGCCAAAAACTGAATAAAAGAGTGAGAAGGAGAACCTACATCAACAGTCGAGAAAATTATATTTCCTTTGCTGGTTGGAATCGTAAACACGCCGTTAGTTTGAATCTTCTGAAAGGAGAATGGTTTTCTCTCATATATCTAATGAAACGAATATTGCGAATATTTCAACAGCAGTTTTCTTTGAAATAATTTCACCGTTCACTGGAAACAAGCTATTCAGAGGAATTCGCTCATTTATTAATTCGAATTCAGTAACAACACAAATATGACGTTTGGTTATTAACTACCATCTCATCGATTTTATTTATCTTCAGTGTTAATAGCTGTGTTCTCTGGAGAAGAACACTGTCGAAAATTATTTGTTATTTTCAACGACTTCTTATATTTTTGAAAAAATTTAGTCGAATTCAACAGATATTATGTCATACTTTTATTACTGATATTTCTAATGTAGTTGTTAACTCGCTGAATTGTTGAAGTAATGATAATATTGATACATTTATTTGCCAAAACAATGTGAAAAAGTACAAGTAGAATATCAGCAAATAAATAGGGTTGTTGCCCATAAAAGGTAAGACCTAATACTATCATTGTCAATTCAGCAGCTACAAGTCTGCATCAAACGACTACATGATGTTTTCAGTAGTAATATCCCGAAAAAATGCTGAATTTTCAAAAAATACTTTCACTTTACTGTCACAAAAACTGTGTTGCTTAGAAACACCACGAGAGCTTGCTCGAGCGGTGTTTTGTAAAGCTCTCGTGGTGTTTTGTACAGCTCTCGTGGTGTTTTGTACAGCAACACAGTTCGAGCGACTGGCAAGGTGAAAGCATTTTGAAAATTCTGCATTTTGAAGGGATATTCGAGCAGACAATTTCACGAATACATCAAATTATTATGGACTAAATGCGTATTGCAGGAACGGTTCATCATGTGTCATTAATGTCAGTTGAAGAGTTGAACCGTCAAACTGACGTATCTCTATTCACAGAAATTGTTGTAACTATGGAAACGAATAAATAAAGAAGAAGCGAAACATCGATTTGAAGCAAGATGCATATAACTCCTGGTGGAATTACTTATAGCTGTGAAATTGTCATCCAAAACTGTTGATGTACGGCCTGCTTGATTCATGACATTTTCATTGCGTCAAGAGAGTTTACTCAATTTTAACATAGATGGCAGGCAAATCATTACCGATCATGATGACTTGACATGTCGTTTTGACAAACGTATGCTGCGTCATCGACATAACCTCAAATTGAACCATGTCATGATTGTCATGTCGAAGTCGAGACTCACAAAAAAATGCTATACACTACCCTAACTTTTACGAATGACAGAAAAACACAAGAAAAAATAAATAACAATAACCCAACAACTAAAAACGTCGCAAAACTACCGAACTGAGCGAAAAGTATTAAAAGAACAGAAAAATCACACGATAAATACCAATTAGGCTATCCAGAACACGTGACCGCGGCTCTTTAAAAATGGCCTGCTGTAGGCACACATGAATGGTGTTTGTGTTTGGCACTAGCTTCTACTGCTAATAGTTTTGTTTAGTTGTGATTTGAAATGTTATTATGGCTGTTTTAACTAAAAGTGATTTATTTATTATCATTAGAACGAGTAAACAAAGACACTGCATCGATCTATAGAGACAAAAGGAGAGTGATAAAGTGCATGGATCCTTTTACTTTCACTCCTTGTGAAATGGACATATCTCTAAATCTTTTCACAACAGTAACGGCATTCGACATTATTACATATCTGCTGTTGACTCATAAACAAGAAAGCCAATGAAGGCCTACAAAAGTTTAACAGGCTATAAATATCTTGAAGCTGGATTTGCCCATGATTGTGAAGCAAGAAAAATGGATGAACATAGGACTGTTGTTGTTGCCAAGGTAGGTACTGATTTTTCGTAATTTATGAACTGTTTATTAATGTTTCCAATTAATTTTCAGATGAGGCATTCACAGCGAATGGATATTCCTTTGTTGAAAGTATGGATTATTTAATAAATTGATGGTTCTCCTGATGCGACGATGTCTTGTGGCTGCTATGGAAGTGAAGTGTCCATATTCGTTAAGGAATATTGATATGGGGCAGTATTCAAATTTAAAAACCTCAACTATAATAAGCGGTGGAATTGCAATTACCCTAAAACGTGACCATGCTTATTATTACCAAACTCATTTACAAATGAAACTAACTGAATGAAAATACTGCGATTTTGTGATTTGGTCACCCAAAGGATATATGTTCATGAGTAAATTTTCCCAGATGAATAATTCTGGATAGTTGATTTCCCAAAAGCGTACAATTTTCGTAAAGTAGTTGTGCTACCTAAGTTTCATAAAAGGAAGACATTTTTTAGAGTAAAGATGGTGTCTTTGTGAAAAGGTGAGGATGGCCGAGTTGTGCTGCAGTGTGAAAATGATATCTGTGAAATTCTAATGGACCCTATATGACTGTCCGATGTGCATGAAGTTATGACTGTTTCCTCAACACTATTATTTGTAATATATGATTGCCTACACATTTATCTATTTTTATTTTCAAATCTTCATTGGATTGGTCGTTTTTTTACACACCGAGTGTCAGATTTCGCAAAGTAATTTATTTGTTACATATTTTTACCTACTAATTTGTTATTTTGTAACATGGAACTATGTATATTAGGGTATCCTACTTAATAAACATCTATCTATCTAGTCTTTGATTTAATATACCACATTATCAAAATGTAGCTAGCTAGGAATTTTAAAAAACTTCACTAAGTCGCGATCTCCACGGCTTCCACAATTTACAACATAACACTTTGTTGGCATGTTTTTTATTCGGCAAAGTTTCGTACAAAAATTTCACTCCAGTAGATGAAAATTAACAATCAGTCTCCTTCAAACAATAACAAATACAATGTGTGCCTTCAGGCGGCCATCTTGATTTTAGTTTGACAGCATCTTGGATAGCCTAATATGCAATGTAATTGACATATTACCTCAAAATAATGTTAACGTTCAAAAAATTTATCTAGTAGGCACTTTGGATTGTTGGAAACTCCACTATATTCGACTTAAGCGTCATCCATTGACGAATGGAACAAACTCTATTGACGCAATTACAGGATCAAGAACTTTAGTTGAAACAAAAGCGAATCAGTAAACGCACCAGGAGTTATATGCATCTTGATTTGAAGATACCACGGGCTGGAGACAGTGTTTTCGAAGAGTCCTTTTCTCATTGGTTTGAATTCAAAAAATGATGGCATATGGTTGGTTTATATAATATGAGGGAAACAACTCTTAATAATAAATTGGACACTGACAACAACGTACTGTAACTAGAATTGCAATAATGTAGAAGGTACTTTTATTGTTTGGGTGGCACGTTTTTTTGAAGAACAATACACAATCCTTAATTCATATCCATCGGGTTCTTGTTGAATCAAAAATTGTGGTGTAGTAGTGGTTGTGACAGTTTTACGGTGATTGAAGGTGTGTTAAAGATAGATAGATAGATAAATGAACTTAATTGTTTAAATGAAAACATTTTTCGACAAAGACAAAGTATTACACTGGCAATTCTTAACCTATTAGCCTATGTAGAAAATCTCCCATAAAGATAAAACTATTTAAAATTTCAAAGTTACAAAAAGGACTTAAAACAAAATAACATGTAAAATATATTATAATATCACAGTATTATCAAAAACAGAATATTGAATATTAAGTATTAAGTATAGAACGACTAGAATGCATATGCAAGATACTCCTCTAAATTATAGAATTATTTCCCGATCAGAAGTATTTTAACTGATTTTCGGAAATACTTCATGTCGCTAATGTCTCTGATATGGTTAGGCAAATGATTGTAAATTTGCTAGCTTCTGTAAATGAAAGACTGTTTCCTGAGAGTTGAAGTGAATGAATGAATTAATGTTTATTTGAATAGGAGGAAATCCTAATATACAAACAATACATCAATACACATGAAATTCAAGTAATACATAGATATTATACACTATAAAACTACTTATTTACATTTTGGAAAACTAGCATTGATACGTAATAAATAACTAGATAAATATATAAGTACAGAGTAATCATTGTAATATATTATTCAATTTTATATAATCATTAAGTTTGGCTTTGAATATATATATATATATATATATATATAAACTTTTGCTGTCTTTAATATCTTGAGGTAACTTATTGAACTTATTTAACCCTTTATAAAATAGTACTTTCATTGAATTAGATAAGCTGCATCTTGGCAGATGAAGATCATTGATTTGTCTTGTAACATAATTATGAGTACTATTTCGATATATAATGAATTCCTTAAAATATGATGGCAGCATATCATTAATAGTTTTAAAAAACATTGCTGCTTTGTACAGCCTGTTTTGTACGTAAAACCACTGTAGTGTATTTAGCATAAATGCTATAGTGGTATACCGATTGCACTTCAGAATTATTCTGAAGTGGGAAGAGGGAGGGTAAGTTTTTTTTCCTGACGTGTAAATCGCTTCGTGTTTGAGTTAATGAATTTCTCCTTGTATTTGTGCATCAAGTAAGCTGTCTCTAAAATAAAAAATTCATAAAGCATCAATATTTTTTCACTGACGAAAATTGGCCTGCACGATTCACGCATCTTCATTTTGAAGTTAAATTTTAAAGCTCGTTTCTGGAGGACGAAAACACTTTGGAATAAAACTTGACTGCAAGAACCCCAGAATGGAATTGCATACCGTAGGTGGGACTCAATAAATGAGTAGTATGCAGTTAAGAAAGGTGCCATTCCGAGTTCGCGAGATATAATATTGACAACGTAACAACCAGAGGACAACTTTTTTTTTAGAGCCGTTATATGAGCTTCGAACTTCAGATTGTGGTCAATTTGTACCACAAGAAATTTTGTTTCGGGCTTGATTTCAATTACTTGAGA
This sequence comes from Chrysolina oricalcia, assembly GCA_944452925.2. Classification (NCBI taxonomy): domain Eukaryota; kingdom Metazoa; phylum Arthropoda; class Insecta; order Coleoptera; family Chrysomelidae; genus Chrysolina; species Chrysolina oricalcia. The sequence continues at coordinate 66,447,284 of OX101812.2, forward strand.
ACCCAAAGGTACTTGTTCCAGATCCATCTTGAAAGTGACCAGATTTGTTTTTGTAATATTTAATGTCAGCAGGTTAGCCTCACACCACGTTTGATTTTTTCTACGTCAACAGGAATAGTTTGAACCAGAGCATCATGATCTTCATTGTGCCAGAGAATCGTGGTATCATCAGCAAACAATGTAAGATGTCCGGAAATATCTAGGTTGGTCATATCGTTAATGTAGAGCAGAAATAGAATAGGGCCCAAAACTGAACCCTGGGGAACTCCACGTACAATTTTTTCCCTGTCAGAACTAACATTGTTTAATAGTACTCTTTGATTTCGATCAGTGAGGTAAGATCTGATCCAGTCTAGAGATGTGCCGCGAAATCCGTAATGTGTGAGCTTTTTAAGAGTATTTCATGACTTACACAGTCAAAGGCAAAAAAGATCAAGAAATATTGCTGCAGCCGACTCTTTTTCGTTTAGGCTCATATACAATCTTTCAAGAAAATCAAAGATTGCATCATTCGTGCTCTTTTTGTTTTGGAAACCAAACTGTTCAGCCGTCAGTACATTGTCTTTACAAGAAACCCATTATCCGACGTTTTACTAGTTTCTCAATCATTTTGGAAAGAGTTGATAGTAGTGAGATTGGCCTGAAGTTGTTCGGATCATAAGTGGCACCACTTTTGTGCACTGGTATGTATAACTATTGCGGTCTTTAGGCTGGAGGGAAAAATACCTGTGTCAAAAGACTTGTTAATAGCCACAGCTAGGGCACTTAGGGCTTCATCAGGTAATTGTGATAATAGTTTGGCTGATAAGTGGTCTTCACTGGAGGAATTTTTGTTTTTTATTTCTCTAATTACTGATTTAAGCTCAGCCAAGTCCATCTTGTACAAGAACAGAGAGTGCATCGGAGATGCCATACTTTTTTTTAGATAATCGAGAGGATCAACTGTCGGAGAAATGTTCTGAGTTAATTTGTTTGCTATGGAACAATAATATTGGTTCAAATCGTTTATGTCAACATTTACATTCGGGTGGCTCAATTTTTTTGTTTTACCCCTCAGATCATTAGTTATTGTCCATAATTCTTTCTGTTTGTTAAGTGCCTGATCCAATCTATTTTTGTAATGCAAATCTTTAGACATTGTGTTGTGAAACAAACACAATGGAGGCAAGTACTATGCAAATACTTTTTTAACTTCCAAGAAAAAGAACAGGAACGGACTAGAGTTGGAGAGAATATATACAAGCGTGGGTCGGCATTCCACCTTTACCTCAATACTGTTTCTGCAGGTCGCCGGCGTCATTACTAGCTGATTCGGGAGCAGACACCTTGATGCTGAAACGTTACGGTGGTTGAAAATAGAAGGCTTAAAAGGATTGGCGCAGTGGTTAAGTTCCCACCTGGTAACCGAGAGGTCCCAGGTTCGGTTCCCAGCCGATGAGGGTTTTTTTATTTCCAGATGTGAAAGTCTGAATGATTGAGGCTCGTGTCGGCTGGAAATAATCAACTACGATTCACTGTTGCGTTAAAATTTTTACAGTGCTGCTCCTAAGGTGGCGTATGGAGTTAGATACAAGGCCTACCCAGAACACACGGCTATTGACCATAGCAGTTGATGCAAAAATACCAAAGAAAAGAAAGAGACAAAAGGACTAAAAAATCACTAGGTGAAAATGACGTAGCCATCAGAAAACGTCTTGAAGACAAAGCTGATCATAGAATTGCAACAGGACCCAATAAAAATTCAGCATTCAATTTCATCAAAGGTGTCGGCAGGAATAAGTATCAGTATTGTTCCAACTGTGTTATACACATGAATGATAAATGGGATGTAAAGTAGATGTGGTTCGATATTGAATTAATGTGATCTGTAAATTTTGTAGATATTGAAATAGCTGGTTCTTTAATAATTTTGTTCCATTCACCAGTGTGAAAAATAATTTGATATTTGCATTTGTGCTTTAAAGCGACGTTTTTCACATGGAAATGACAACTAAAAAATAGTACGTTTAAGTTGTTAGTGACAAAAATGCTGTTCTCCTGTCAAATTTGTACGGATATCCCGTTCATAGTATTCTAATATCGTAATGAAGTTCAATGAAGACATGATCGAAGTTTTTACAAACTCCTCCCTGTGACATATGAAACGACTCCACCTTCTATTTTGAAAATAACGTATTCACTTCACGAAAGTCCCTTTTTCTCTCCATGTTATGTGAGACCATAGCCATCAACAAAGGTTACCGAAAAGTTAACGGATATAATGGAATTGAGGAATGTTCGTGCAGGCTGCGTTCCCACTCTGGTCATTTCAAAAGTATGTGAAACTTGGACAGGGGTTGAACTCTGTTAGGGAACGAGGGTCGCCAACTTTTTACCAACTCACGCTCATTACGCTGTCTTACATTCTGGAACGGAATCTCGACAATGTGTATTTATGCCCGAAGAAATTCATACAAGTGAAATATTCCTCGAGCAAAAGAGAATGTTGGGCATGGAGATAACAGTGGCTTGTATGTGACGAAATAAGGGTTTCGGCAGAAATTAAATTTTCCCACCTAGAAAGATTAAACCCACTTGATTCAAACGCACATGGGAATCAATTGAAATATATTGATGAAAATGTTTGGCCTGCTTGAGAATGACAGAATCTCTAACAGCCGTATGCATAGTCAATTCCAGCGACTCGCCAGAGTTTCGCCAATCGCTACACAATAACTATAATGCACAGTCGAGCTCCAAAAAAGTGGTACATCGCTAGCTTTTCGCCAAAATGTGACTTATCGCGTAGTTGTCACTTTTTTGGGTCTCGACTGTGCATTATAATCTTCGTGTAGCGAACGGCGAAACTCTGGCGAGTCGCTGGCGATTGACTATGCATACGGCTGTAAGATCTTTAAGATCGACTAATTCCACTATAATTTCAGTATATTCCAAATGCATTTCACTAACGGTTTCTTGAATCAGGAGAAAGTTGCAAATTCGCGGATTTGGAAAACTCAAAAGTCTGCAAGAATAACGAATTACCAGTTGAGCTGAAACACAAAATCTTTAAAAAAAACTTAAATAATGTCCATTCAGTACTCCAAAAATTCATAACTGGATGAATACAAGAACTAATTAAAAATAAATTGATTATCCCTTCCTAGAGCAATCCAATTTCCTCAAATTGCGATTTTCTTTCAAATATATAAGTATACCAGACCACTTTATTGTACCACCCTTCATAATCTTCATGTATCTTCATTTATATATATATATATATATATATATATATATATATATATATATATATATATAATGTTTATTCAGAACGAAATAGAACAAGGTACAATAATAAGAATAAGAATTGTGATAACAATTTGCTAAAACAGAATAATTGTACAATAATCTATAAAAATTGCATATCTGGAATAAACAAGTAAACCACTAAGGCTAAGAAGCCTATATATATAAACGAAATATACTCTATTTTCACTTATATATATATATATATATATATATATATAAGTAATATAAGTGAAAATAGAGTTGTACATGTCATAAGTAACTTTAAGTGATATATATATATATATATTATTTATTATATATATTTCAATATATACAGATTGTTAAGATATGATTTGTTATAGTGTCAGATTTATGAAAATCAGAACTCAATAATGTATATAAAGTGAATAAAAATCTGAATAGATACTTTACCTAGATTGGAACATCTTCATATTACCATCATATACAGTAAAAAATCATCGATATTAATGAAAAGGGTAGCGGTATGGTCTTAGTCAGATTTCATAGAGTTCCTAGCAATCAACCTCATTTTACGAAGGAAAAATCTACAAGAATCAGAATAGAAATTAGCAAACAATAATTACATATTTTGGAAAAGATTGGTTATTAAAAACTAGAAATTATCAAAATTAATCATAGCCCTAAAAAAGAAAAATTAAACGAACAATAAATCATACTGTAGATGATTGTTTCTTTAGAAAATTGAATAAAAGATTCTAAAGTTGAAAAATTTGAAATGCTTGTAAAACAATAAAATATGAAGGAATATATCAGAGAAGTGACAAAACAAATCTACTTATCCATGAGAATGTTTCAATGTAAAAATAGTTAATAAGGTTGATGTAAAAATGTAGAAATTGTAAAAATGTAGAAACTAAGCAGTGCAACTAATGAAATTCGTGCAAGTCAAGAGGTATGTGAATGAAGTGTTCAAAAGATTGTTATTGGTTTGGAAGAAAAAACTGGAGTGGTAACGAGGACGTTGTTGAGAGAAATGAAGGTGGAGAGAGCTGGGAAATAATTTTGAAAGGTGGGAAGCCTGATGAAAATTTATAACAAAAAACGAAAATTTATCCAAATATCAGAAGTAAAAGGCTGGAATGAACATCCTAGGATATGAACAACAAGTAATAGAACGAATCAACAACAAAATAGAACTTACCAGAAGGACACAAAAATATCCACGGACAGTTCCAGCTGCAGTGAGCACACAATAATTAGAAAAGGATCAAGGTACTTTATAGACTTATTTCCGTGTAAATATCCAACATTTTTTTTGTGTGCATCAAAACTTTTTATCATCTGTACAATTCAACATAACCTCGCTATATTTCAATTTCATCTATTGAATTCAGTAAGAATGAGTTTCATAATCATAGGTTTTTGCATATAAAAGTATAGTTTAATAATTTAAGATAGATATCTCCTAAAAGTACGTAGATCATAGAAAATTAAAATATAAAATTTTAGTTTTTGACCAAAGTTTCATGGTTGAAAAGGTTGTTTTTCACCAGTTGCGATTTTATCTAAAATAAAATGAAAGAAAAATATATTTTGGATTTTTAACACTTTTATGCACTAGCGGGCGGTAAAGTACACTTTACCGCCCGGTTCGCCGGTCGTAAAGTGGCACTTTACCGCCCGTGGGCGCATTATGGCCCGGCGGGCCGTAAAGTAGACAAAATTCTCAAATTGTTTATACTCACACATCATTTCATGCAATTTCTAACACGAATTGGAATCATTTTAGTTCAATAGAGCAATACTCTTTCTAACATTTGTTCATAATCGTTGGCAATTTTTTCGGTGATGATCTATTTATTTGAAATAGATTCTCCAATATAGCACTCAGCTACTAGAGTTTCACATTCCTCATATTATGTTACCCTTAATTATTGTATGCATAACGTATGAAACGTGTAGACCATTGCAATTCAAGTCAGTATTTGTTATTCGCGCTATAAAATCGCTAGTGCATAAAATTTTGTATGTATCACGTGCGTAAAATGCGTTTTCCCGCTGCCGACACTGTAAATAGTCCATACATGCTTAGCAACAAAACAGGTAAATGGCCTATATCATTCGTTTACTAATTCATCTTGACAACGGAATGTAAATAGTGTCATTTACATGCCTAGGGTAATAATGACTTTGCCTTTGACAAGTAATACCTTCAGCTTCATTCATATCAATTTTTAGGTTATGAGACCTTTTGAATATTATTGCTGTCTGCTTATTCGGTAACACGCACAAGCAACTTAGAATGAAATAGCGAACGAATAATCATGAAGGAATTGTAAGAAAACAAACTTCAATTCAGGCAAATTTTGAGAAATGTCAACAAGCAGCGGGAAAAACGTAAGAAGTAACACGGAATGTATCGACTGTTATCATCGTCTTTACATTCCTTGTTACTTCGGCGTTGTTCGGCGTGTGATGGCCCTCGGCTAACGCCATCGGGCCATCATCCACTCCGCAGGCCATAATCGCCTACTTTACGCCCTTGATACATGAATAACTATAATGACATCAAGAAAAGCCGAAAGTTGCAACACCCCTGAGAGGGAGATCGTCTATGTTTCTGTGGACCTGACAGAGAAAAAAATATATACAAAGGTGAAAGCAAGAAGGTAACATGTGAAATTTTCTATAATGCCAGGCAGATTTCAAATTTAATACAATATTATATAAAATATCGAATTGTTGATAAAAAACCTTAAAAAAGAAAATAAAATCATGTCATTACAATATGTTCCATAAATTTCACTTATATCCTAGTCATTTAACTAGATCTACAATTATTTTCAAGGTTTTTATTGTTATAATCTTCTGATTTTACTTCTAAGCGTTACAACATATTTCATCCATTCTATGTATGAAACAATGTGAATTTCATATTATTATTGGATTGTGTTGTCTTCATTGCCTGGAGGGGAGACAAACGAGCATCTCACGCACAAAGATTAAAATATCCTTTAGTAAGTTACCACGTGCATAATTTAGGACAAAGAATAAATTTATTGTGATATTCTGTTATGCTAATGGTGAGAAATAAGTCAAAAATGTGCTAGCGCCCTCATTTTTAAAACATCAAAATATGTTTAGAAACCATTTCTTCACTGTTTTACCTCGTCTTTTATGGAGTATACATTTATTTAAAATACGTTCTGTGAAGGCCACCCTTCAATCATTTGTTCAAAAACTAAAATCTTTAAAAAAATGTGAAGGCATAAAAATAATTTCCATTTCAATAAGGTAGTGTTTCCTCTTAGGTTCCAAATTCTTGGCCAACCTTGTTCGTTTTAACAACCAACTGTATCTCCGCCATTTTTAAACCAATTTTCAATTTTGATAAACTGTCTCATTACAAAATAAATTCAAAGTTTTTTGTTGATGATCAGAAAAAATTAAAGTGTATCATTTGCAAAAAAGTTTGGGTTCACTTCCGGGTGTGGTAAATTCTTAGCTGTGATGACAAAGTAAACGAATTTAAGGGCGGATTGTACAAAACAAGTTCACCAACAGTTCAACTAAACTGAGTTCAGTTGCTAAGGAACTAGAAATTTCATTGGCTAATCCCTAGAAACTGGACCGAGTTTACTTGAACTGTTGTTGAACTTGTTTTGTACAACCTGCCCTGAGTATTATAGCGAGAAACCAGATTTGAAACCTGTATATTCAAAATTGTAGAAAATTTAGAGAGCGTACCTCACCTTGTGGTCACTCTTTATATCGATGCAATGGTGCTCCGATGTGTTGGAAATATTTATTATTTCTATGAATGTTTTGAGGAGAATAATTTCAAGTTTTTTCATGTAATTTCACTTTCGTGTCACCAGAATGCCTGAGAGACCAACTGCACAATGATTTATTTTTGTTGTAATCAGTTGATCGTTTATGTTGGAATTTTCTCACTTCATATGGTTTAAAATTCAGCGTTGTTTCTGATTGATACTTTCTCATTCTCATTCTTCTTGATATTCCACAAATTCTGAAAATGGCCTAACGTCATTCATGATACATTTCTAGATATACAAATAGTCAGAGATCTGATTATATTTCTCAAACACTTCGAATAGCCAAACAACATATGAACTTTCTCATAATTGGAAAACTCCTTGGTTTTCGATTTAATCTGCAACATAACTCAAAGTCTGGATGATATTCTTGAATTAAACATATCCTTATTTCATTTGGTAGCATTCTACTTACACAATGAACTTCATGAGGTTTGAAACTTTCTGATTAACATATTTACACAGGGAAGATGTGTATGATTCAATGTCGAACAGTAAAGTTGTCTGAAATCCTGGAGACAAGAAATAAGATGAAGCAAGTACTGTCCGTTCACTATTATTTATATAAATGTTGGTCTCCATTTCAGAAAATTTCCCAAGTCAATATTTCAATTCTTAATGAAATACTGATTTTTTTTGCAAAGGCAATCACAATATTATGTCAGTTTTTTCATTTCTGGAAATATCATTGGCTGAATACCAATATTAACGTTTTGAGCAGAAGAACTGAAAACCCATGCAAGGTTAAACAGGCTTGGATTTAGAAAGGCGAGAGCTGTCAAAATTGATTTGAAAAAACGTGCTCGTATTTGAAAAATTGGAGATGAGGGTAGCCCTCGAAGAATAGAACTTCTTATTCAAAATCCTAATACACTAAATCAAAGGAAATGCGGAATAGAGGAGAAAGTTTGCTGCACACATTTTCCAATAGTGAAGGCAATTCCACAGATGAAAAAATGTTTTAGTTTCTGCATATCGAGATATGATTCGATTGTACCAACAATAAGCAACATTTTCTGATTGTATCTGGTCTGCAGATACAAAGACAAAATTGATAAATTGGGACAAATAATTTCTACAAAGCAAATACCTTCCCCTTCACATATTCCTTCAAAGTGAAAGAAATGAGTCAACATTTTGACATAAACCAACTACTTCCCCTTACGAACATACATCTGACATACATTTGTGAAATGTTCATGTTGTGTCAGTAAGGAGTTGCACAAATAATTGTCAGATATAATTCAATATCTGTAAGGGGAAGTGGTTGTTTCCTGTGGGTATGTGTGGAGAGATGGGTGTTTCACTTTGTCGAGATACTTTGATATGATTGATACAAAATCGATATTTTGATCAAGAAAGTAGCTCACCCCTAAAACGTTTCTGTTTTTGAAGAAAATGAAATGAAATTTGAAGGATCCCTAGACGACATAAAACTGCATTTTTAAACAAGTAATTTAGATTGATGCAATTTCCAGTTTCTTCAGAAGTGACATGAACTTTCGATTTTTAAATGGGACACCCGGTATATTATCACTTCCTTACCTCCATATGATAAACTGAATACAACCATGTATTACCTGCCACTTTTAGAACCAAATTTATTTTTCATTCTACACTGGCATGCAAAATTAACCGGACAAACAAAATTTTGTTCAAATTCAATCTTAAATAACTTTTTAACCTTTTCATCAATTTCGATAATTTTTTTGCCAAGTTATAGGTACTTTCATTGTCATCATTCTCTACTATCGATTTTGCAGAAAGTTCTTAAAGATTTGTCGTTATACAGGTTATGATAAAAGGTGCACTTTACCCCAACATTTCTGAACACCCTGTGGAAAAATTTGACTACTGAATGATAGGTCTTCGTACGAGATTTTAAAGCCTGATCTTTTGTCAACAGTTCTTTTATTGATTCATATCAATAACTGCATTCTTAAAGAAAAAACACATTTTTAAAGAAAACCATGCGATTCGTAACCATAAACAATCGATTTTTTAAAGTTGGCTTTGCTTGTTATGACAAGTTTCAGTTAAGTATTTTTTATGGCTTGTCAAAAAGATTTTTGCTAAGCAGTAGTCAACAATTATTCACAGATTTATTTGCTTTATAGTGTATGTTAAGGTGGTTGTGTCTCTAGGTGATTTGTGTTTCGGAGGTATACCGCTAACGAGAAAGTTTTAAAAAAAATGAGACCGGAACAAGTAGCGCAAGCTGTAGCTTTACAAGATGATGGTCGTGCCATTCGATATATCGCAGATAGACTTGCTGTTCCACGCAGTACAGTATCCGATGCGATAGAAAGATTCAGAGAAACTGGTTCGTACTTAAGAAGACCTGGGCAGGGAAGACGGAAAGCAACAAACGCAGTTGAAGATCGGTTTTTGAGACTCCAAGTTCTTCGAGAAAGAACAATTCCTGCTACAGCTTTGGCTCGAAGATTGGAAGATGTTCATGGTACCGTAGTTTCACCTGACACAGTACGGCGAAGGTTGAAGGAACAAAACCTAGCATCTTTTGTACCTGCTACAGGTCCCCTATTGGATGCAGGTCATCGAAGGCAGCTCTTGGAATTTTCTCGAACTCATGCAGATTGGGATATGGACGATTGGCGAAATGTTCTTTTCACAAACGAGTCTCGTTTTACGAGATATTCACCTGATGGTCGTCAAAGAGTGCGGAGAAGGCCTGGAGAACGCTATGCTCAATGTTTCTCTCCTAGAGTTCAATTTGGTGGTGGAGGAGTGATGATATGGGGCGGTATTTCCTTGGAAGCCCGCACAGATCTTGTTTCGCTACGGGGAGGGAGCCTCAATGCTGACAGATACATCAGGGAGTGTTTGGAATAACATGTAGTCCCTTATATGCCCTTTATAGGAGAAAATTTTCTCCTAATGCAAGATAATGCTCGGCCGCACATAGCCAGAATGACTAGGCAATACCTCAATGATGTTGGTATCCAAGTACTCGACTGGCCGCCAAGGAGTCCGGATCTCAACCCCATAGAGCATATGTGGGACAAATTAGGACGAAGGCTTAGGCAGAACTATGGAGAATTTCAAACTGTGGTTGCGTTGGAACAGGCGCTGGTAAACGAGTGGGAGCAAATACCCCAAGACGCAGTTGCTGGTTTAATTCAGTCTATGCCAGAAAGGATGAGAGCTGTTATTCAAGCCCGGGGAGGAAACACTCGATTTTGATACCAATTAATTACCATTGTTGTCACTGTTATTTTTTGAATAAAATTTTTTTATGGTTACGAATCGCATGGTTTTCTTTAAAAATGCGTTTTTTCTTTAAGAATGCAGTTATTGATATGAATCAAAAATAGAACTGTTGACGAAAGATCAGGCTTTAAAATATCGTACGAAGACCTATCATTCAGTAGTCAAATTTTTCCACAGGGTGTTCAGAAATGTTGGGGTAAAGTGCACCTTTTATCATAACCTGTATAACGACAAATCTTTAAGAACTTTCTGCAAAATCGATAGTAGAGAATGATAACAATGAAAGTACCTACAACACGGCAAAAAATTATCGAAATTGATGAAAAAAAAGGTTTAAAAGTTATTTAAGATTGAATTTGAACAAAATTTTGTTTGTCCGGTTAACTTTGCATGCCAGTGTAGATGGCTATGGATAGAATAGAATAGAATATAATTCTACTCATGCAGTAAATACATTAGCAATATTTGCATACGTCAAAAAATGGTAATACATGATGGTATAAGTTTCAATCTATATAACATAAAAAAATAAAAAATACAAGTATAATGAAATAGTATCAGTAAAATGACTTGAAAGAAACATGGACAGAGATAAACAACTTAAAATACAGAAATGTAAAAGTTCATAATATAGCTATTATTGGGCACGTGACAACTCAGTCAATGAGTCGAAATAATCAAAATATTCTTCAAATGTGTAAGAGGCATTTTGTGAAAGAATATTGTTTAATTTTACTTTAAAATTATTTATACTTGTTCCGAGAGTTTGAAACTCATTTGGTAACGCATTGAAATTTTTTAAAGATAGATATAGATAAGAGTTTTGAGATATGCTTAATCTATATTTGGGTAACCTCAAATTTGTTTTAGTCCTAGTTTCATTGTGTATGTCCTCCTGCGTATTCATTTTATTTTCACCTTTCAATTTTTTGACATAACACAAACATTCGTATATGATCGCAAAGTTAATATGAAGATTTTTAAAGAAAGGTTTGCAATGATCGTCGTATTTAGCCTTACGACTGACGACTTTTTTGTAATTTGAATATTATATATCTAGATGATGAGATAAACCCCATACTATTAGTCCATATGTCATTATACTGTAAAAAATGGCAAAATAAGCAACTCTTAAACAATCTGTTGTAATTATGTTGCTTATTATGTATATACACGTTGATAGGCACTTCGATAATTTGTGAATGTGCGGTAAGAAATTTAAAGACGAGTCCAAATAAACTCAAAGAATCTTAACTGGTCCATTATTTTCTTCATTATTTTTAGTAAATAATTGCTTCTAGACCACATTGTTGTACAGCTTTCAGATTCATTAGCGTTTGAAAGTGGATTGGAAGGCATAGTTTCACTTGACAAAAAAGTGGCGTCATCAGCATACACCATCGGATACGCATTCGTTAGATCAAAAGGCACGCCATTAATGTATATGATAAATAATATAGGACCAAGTACTGAGCCCTGTGGTACCCCATAATTGACTTTTAGAGATTTTGATATATAACCATTGAATCACCTACAAATCACTAATTTCAGTCCTAAAATTTTGAAAAAAATACCTACAACTTTTTTACGTCAAACTATAGCCATTTATGAATTTATATTGCTAATTTTACTCAAATGGAAACAAACTTCCGTTAATAATTATTTATGATATACGTAAGTAGAACTTTTTTGCGAGAGTGTGAAATTTGTTGAATGAGGCGAAGCCAAGTTCCCATCAAAAAGCATTTAATTTCATTCTAATACAAAACTGCTGCTTGGGAAAAAAGATTTCACAAAACAACTACCTCCAGATTGAAACTTTTTTTAAGAGCAACAATGGCGAGAAATTATAATTTCCTCGCCATTATTCAAAGACCCAATTAAATCAGATTCATTAATCAGCATTAGCAAGTGATAATAGAACTCTTGTTAGTCAATGTTTATGCCTCAAAAAACTCAAAATATCTTGTGGAACAAAAAAAGATGGTAGAAATTGGTGATTTACTTGAATTTCTTCAGGTTATTTATATGCCTCGCCAAACACCTCTCTTGAGTTTCAGAGCTTCGTCTACCGCAGGAAAAACAAGCCCATGTATATTCATGACTAGAGGGAGAAAAATTTGAAAGGTATGGAAAGAAAAATATAAATAGATTTCGACAAGTTGTGGTTTTTCTCATTACTTATCATTTTGATGCCTACCAAGTCCCTTTGTAGACTTTGTCCGCCTTTCCAGAAAGAAATTTACTTTTAATCCCGTGGAAAGTTTCCAAAAGTTTCAGAAATAAATGTTGATAAAGCTCGTCCAATCTGTCAAACTTTTTTAACTTTATTCTGTAAATGCCTGGAACGAGTTTGTCGTGAAGGGAGAGTTTCATTTCGTATCAATTATATAAGGCAATCAAATTACGGAGCTCGTCAGTTCACTTGGAATTGCCTATTTTATTGACAATAATTATGAAGGGTTGCACGTCCGGAATTTATGGAGTAAACTGTATTTCGAGTCAATGCGAAGGTTGCTCGAAAGGTGATTGATGAGGTAAAATTGCCTCAAGCTTGAGGTAAAAATGTCGCAGATTTCAAAGAACTTATTTGTTTTACTGCTGTAAAATTATTATTAACTCATTATTTTGTGGAGAAAATTTGTTTTTTGGGTGTTTTAACATTCATCAGTTTGGAAATGAATAAATGTCAATTCACGAAAATCTATAGAGTTTAAAGCAAGTTTTGATAACGGATGCAAATTTAGTCAGAGAAACGTCAACGTTTATTTTAAAAAAAGTTGCCATCGCATAGTTAATTCTGTAAAACTAATCATGATTTTAATTTATTTTAACGGAAACACTCTATACTGGTATATAGAGCAGGCGTTCCAATTTCGGAAAATAATACCCCCTGCCCCTCCGTCCCCGATCTCCCGAAAGCTGCTTAGAGGCATAGGAATTTATGGAGAATTCCCCCTGACCAAAAAAAAATCAAAAAAAAAAAAAAATGTGACAATATTGAGTACCCCCCCCCCAATACATTTTTGTCTCCAAGAACGGGAGAGGAGGACGAAATTTTTCGTTTCAAGGTGATGAATTAACTTTTTGTGATTGTTTTATATAGCCGAGTATACATCCTTGGTCCATTCTGGAAGGAGTGGAGGAAATATCGTTTTTCTGCGACACCCCGTTTGGGTTGTGCGCATTCTCGCGAATTTTTGAAAACGGCAAAACGATATTTCTGAATTTACAATATTTTTTCAACTTTTTCTGTCGTTATTTAGAATTTGAGGGTAAAATTAGGAAAAAAAAATCAAAACGATGAGAAGCAGAATAAAAAATATTGGAAAATATCAGGGATGATCATCAAACGACGGAAAATACGTTAACATGTCGAGCAACTCCCCCACCCTCTAAAATTTTGAAATTGGAATATTGTAGAAATTCTAACGGCTACGTACACAGAAACTCATTGCAAAAAGTATATATGCGAGGGGGGCTACCTTGGCCAGCTGAACAGAAAAAAAAACATAGAAAAATCTTTAAAACATAAAAAATAAGGATAATGTTGGGAATCCCCTCCGACATTTTTTTACTTCGAGAAGGAAAGGGGATAGAGTTACAAAGTGGTGGAATGAATTTTTGTAAAATTTTCAAATAGACCTATTGTTCCTATTCTAGGGAGAGTGATAAAGACCACGTTTTGTTGCGACCCCCAGTTCAAGTAGTGCGCGTGTACGCGTGAAAACGGAATAAGTTATTTGCGAGTGTCGTCGGATAGTTTGAATCAATGGAACTTTTTTCGATTTTTTTAACGTCATTTATAATTTGAAAGGGTGAAGGGAAATACTAGAAAAAATTAAAACAATAGGAAAAAAATTAAAAATATGAAAATATATCAGAAATTTTGAACGAGCGAAGAGAAATATGACATATTGATCGATTTTCAGAAGGCGATCGTATGAAGTATTTTTTAAATTTTAAAATATGCCGATGTTTTCGAGTTTTTTGGGGTCTATATGGAAAGTTTATTGGAATTTTCGTTTTTTTTTTATTTTTGATGGAAAAAATTCTCCTGACAATGAGTTTCAGAGAGTTTTCGTTTGTTGAAATTATAACTCTATAAATGAGATGTTCGATCAGTCGTCAAAGTGACAAAAAAAAGTGTGAAGAAATAACTCATTGGATCAATATTTATTAAACTATTTGTAACAATCAACGATATTTTAGAATAGTCAGAAAAATAGAAGTTTAGGCAGATCTCCATTTTTCTGCGGTGTTCCAGAGACGTGAATTATTCTGTGAGTGTTGTATCACCGACGAGAAGAATTGTTTTTCTTAATAGTATCTAAAACCTTCAGTGTATGTTCAGTAGCTGCACTTCATACATGGAAATAGTATTCCAGGTATAATAGTATACAGTCGAAATATTGCCCTTTAAAACATAAACAGCTGTCAGGAAGGGTAGCAATTCAGTCTATTTCAGAGGTACCATATAGGTCCTTCTCTTCATTTCTCACATATATCTTTGAATAGTTGAACACATGAAGTATTGAAGAAAAGAATGTCTGCAACGTATGTACCCATCATTTCATTGTACACCGATTTGCTCCAGATTGACTCAGACCGGGTTTCATCAATATTTTAATCTTGGTTCACGTACTCTACGGTTAACACCCGATTCAACTGATGAATAATGGCGGGTAAAGAAATGAATCCAATTGAAATTGTAAGTTATCTTCCAAACCCAGATCAAAGTCGTGATGAATCCGGCCATACCATTTTGGGAGGCGCATTCGCCATATCCCAGGTAGCACATCATATCGGCTGAATCTTGGTTCCATATTGGGCCAATATAGATATATTGTAAATGAAAAATCAATATTGGTCCAATATGGGTGAATATTCAAAAAACAATATTATATTAATAATATTGGTGAAATATTGGTTGAACTAGTTTTGAATGTAGATTATTACACGAAATATTGCGTCAATATTGGTTGAATAATTTCTACCAATATCGATACTACAATATTGGTTATATATTGTTTTCCACATCTAGAATAAATATTGCAATCCAAATATTCCAGTCATATCGATTATAGGGGAAAAAACTATATTGTATTTCCAAGTTTGTTAAAATATTGGTTGAATATCATTTCCACTTTATTTGACAAATTGTAATAACTCATATTGAGTCAATATTGGTTCAATGATATTTACCAATATCGATAAAACAATATTGTCTTCACATCGTTTTTAACATCTACAATAAATATCGCAATCCCAATATTCCCCTGATATCGATTCTAGGAATAAAAACTATATTGTATCTCCAAGTGTGATTACACATTGGTTGAATATCATTTCGCCAATATTCAACAAATCTTATGAATTAATATTGGGTCAATATTGGTTCAATAATATTTATCGATATCGTTAAAACAATATTGTCTTCATATTGTTTCCTACATCTAGATTGAGATGAAATTTGAATATTGGCCGAATATTCAATGAAACATATTGAAATTATATAATGATCAAACTTAGATAAAAATCCGCTAGATGGCTCGACATATACAACGTCTTCTAAAACCTACGAAAGTATATTAAATACTTCCTTTACCTTGTTTTCAAGACAGCTCACTCGGTGGTTATGGCGATCAAAAGACAGACTCTGGTGTCACCTTCATCAACTAAAGGACATTTAATAATTTATCAAGGTATATTGACATCCACCAATATATCCAAATGATATTGTACCAATATCGATAAATATTGTACCAATATCAATAAATATTTTGAGGCCATTATTGCTTCAAGAATATTCCACTAAAACTATTTCTAAAATATTCAAACAATATTCGACCAATATCGCAAAATGTTCACATACTACTTCTGGACAATATAACTTTTAAATATTGTGCCAATATTGTCAGAATATTGTATCAGCGATATTGTACCAATATCGCCGAACATTTTGAGGCCAATATTAGTTCAAGAATATTTTGCCAATATTATTCAAGTAATATTGGACCAATACCGCCGAATGTTCACATTTTTTTTCTCGCCAATATTGCATTTCCAATATTTCGCCAATATGTTCACAATATTTTACCAATATTGGTGTGCTACTTGGGATAGGCCAATAAACAGAGCAATTTTTCTCATAAAAGTTCAACTTAAATTGCTCCGCCGATTTCTTTTTTGCAAGTCGGTCGTTACGGAGGGTTGAATAATTAGCAATAAAGTTAACACCCCCTGGGGGGGTGCAACCACCACAAAATCGTAAAAACTTTTTTCTGGAAGTTATTTTCTTGACATTTCAGCTCTAGGCAATAAATATGAGTGAAAATCGGCATTATTAATGGGGGCGAATTATTTTCAACAATTAAACCCCCTCCCGGGGCATCAACCCCTTCCCAAAATCGTGTCTTTTTTGGGGTATTTTCTATGAATATGTAAAATTGTCAGTCCTGAGTAATGAAACTGAGCGAAAATTTGTAACAATAATAGGTATAAATTATTAGAAACGATTTCCCCGCCCCCGCATTTGGGGCATATCCCCCGCATCGCGGAAACATTGGGGCGAGAGGGAAGGGGGAGAATATTTGAAAAAACTCTCAAACGACTACTCTTAGATATAAATGTGGGTAAATAATCGTTGAATCGTCGTTATTGAGATTTAGAAGTTCTGTTATCAATCAATCAATCAATCAATCAATCATCTTTATTTCTTCAGGTTTATACAAATAAACATGGAAATGCGTCAGATACGTCATAAAAATATACATTACAAATGTCCTTATAATATACTAACATTAAAAGTAAAATTAACAATACAAAATCGAATTGCTCACACATACAGATTGAAAGGCATATTTAACACTACATAGGATATTATATATACACATATACACATATGTACATATACACTGTAGACATATATATAGATACACATCATAGATATAGATCGATTAGTGTTGATTAAGATACTCGCTAGTGGAATAATATGGATTTTTCTGCAAAAAAGATTTTACCCCATTTTTGTATGAGTTCAGACTTCTGAGGTTTCTAATGTCGATAGGAAGATTATTATATAATTTTATAGACATAATGGAATCGACAACAACTGATTTTCGCGTAAATTATATCCTGTTACTAGACTCAAATCTTTTCTGCTTGGAAAATTTTCATTGTGTGACTTCACGTAAGATACACAATTGAATATATATAATGAGATGACTGTTAAAATTTTTAGATTTGAGAATATATCCCTACATGAGTCTCTGGGACCCTTGAAAGTCATAATTCTGAGGAGTTTCTTTTGGAGTACTAATACTTCATTGATTCTGGTTGAATTTCCATAGCACATAATGCAATAATTGAGGGTGGAGTGGACGTATGCGTAGTAGTAATTGAGTAAGATGTTCAGAGGAACAGTTTTTCTATGAAAATTATTCGCAAATTCGAGAGAAGATCAACTTATTGTATAAATCAAACGCGGAACGGAGGTAACGAAATATGAGAGTGTTTTTCAATGATATTTCAAAAATAAACTCACCATTTTCAATCAATAACAGTGACAAAGCACTAAGAGATGTTTCCTCGTCTCCGACTATTGATGTTATCCCAGTATCCAGTGTTTTCTGAACAAGAAACTTTTATATTATCTGACGTTTACATAGAGCAACGTTGACTGCTGACCAACAGAACCGCGCCGCTGTATACTATACAGCGGCGCGCTAGCTGCCGCATTGACAAGGTCCCAAGCCGATATTTTTCAGGTTTTAGAATCTCAATGAGTTTAAAGCAGGTACACGTCGGGACAGTTTCCTTTGGTGCACTGTCAGTCTTCCTCGGTGTCGAATCCCCATATTCCATCGAGGACTGAATTTATTTTTCTTTCCATAGAACAATAATACGATCAAATGCATTATTTCACGAAGTCAGAATATTATAAGATTTTCAATTGCAATTTTGTAGCTGGCAACTGCGCGTATAAATATAAATAATATCAGAATACAAAGCTGCGATCTTTACCTTCAAAACGACGTAAGATTTATCCGAATTGAACATTTATGTGAGGAGTTATAGAACTTTACTTCACGCGTTGGTTGAAAAAATGCACGTTGGCGGGAGCCGGCGCAACACCTGTCCCATTGCGAAAGCATATAACTTCAACAATTTTTTTCAAGAATACCGTGCGATTTCTCAGAATTTTGGTAGAGACAGTTTTTTTGTAACAATGTGTGCTCTTTCTGAATATCAAGTTATTTTTTTGATTTAAACAAAATTTTTTGAGATATTTCGAAATTACCTTAAAAATTTATTTCAACGCGTTTTTGGGGGGTTCCGCCCCCCCTGGAGGTGATAATTTTTCTCAGAAGTAATGTGGACACTGTGTTCTACAATTTGAAAAAAAATATTGGCGGAGCAATTCAAGTTGAGGTTGATAGCCCTGTTTATTGGCCTAATATCATTGGCGGTAAACCTGAGAAAAATCGAATTTCTAATTTGTACTTTCCTTTCTAGCCCCAGTTTTCTCGTTATTTTTTAACATTTCTATCCTTTTCGTCGCATGTGAAGCTGATAACGAATAATGATACACGTTAAAGACCTTGCTACGTGATCCAAAGAAGAAAAAATAAATCTCATGTGATTGATGGAATGTCATCTGAAATTTTGAAAGTAATTGCCGACGATGTATCCAACATATATCATGCAATAATATTTTTGTATCTGGTATTTGCCCGAAACAAATTAAAACAGACCTTATCAAACTGAAAGAATCAGGCCCAAAAAACTCAACTAAACACAAGTAAACCTATAACAAAAATAGTCATGTAGCTATTTATCACATGAAACTTTTTGAATTCTGTTTGTATAAAAAAAAAACTATAATCAATATTGATACCATTTACTTTTACGCTTAATGATGTACCAAATCCTTACTTCTTATGTGTTCTTAGATCTATAATTGTAATTTATATTGTTTTGTGGATTATATTTTAAGACTTATGCAAATAAATATTATTACCACATCAAACAGATAGTTAGATAGATTTATTTAATCATGATATGTACAACAATACATTTATGACAAGTCCAATGGTATAGAAATATTAGTAAATTATAGTAATAATATGTAAAAAATAAGTAAAAGTGTGGTTGAAAAGATAATGTATAGATAAAAAATGGTAAAAACTGGTACATAAAGACATAGTCACTCTTATAATAAAATAAGTAAATGGAAATATAACAAACATATTAAAAAGACTAAGAAAGTACAATTTACAATAAGAGTATAGATACTGAATGTACGAATCAAGTAGGCCCGGTAATTTGTTTTGATTCAGTGAGTATGCAGCACCCGGTACTCCTCATATAGTCAATATATTCCTCAAGGGAATAGAATTGATTTTCAGTCAAACATGTTTTCACTGTTTTTTTTTTAAATTGAACATGCTCACGTTTTTTATTTCAGGGGGAAGAATATTATAAAGGTTATAATTTAGTGAGTTGTTCTTAGATCTGGTGAGTCTGTGTCTAGGTATTCTAATCATGTTTGCTCCTCTGGTGTTGTGGTGATGAATATCAGACTGAGTAGTCAGCATGGGAATATTTTTGTGAATGACAAAGATAGTGTTTCATATAAAGAGTGACGGGAGAGTCATTATTTTGAGTTTTTTGAATAGTGGTCGACATGTTTCTCTAAATTTTGCATTGCGTAGGATTCGTATAGCTTTTTTCTGCTGTCGGAAGACAATCGAAGCTGCCGAAGAGTTGCCCCAAAGTAGAATACCGTAGTTAAGGTGAGACTGAATTAGTGAAAAATATACTGTTCTAAGAGTAGTGATGTTTATGATATATCTTAGTTATCTCATATTGAAAATTGAACTGGATAGTTTCAGATTCAATTGCCTTATGTGATTAAATTCGTCTTGAGTAAGACCTAAAAGTGTTACTTTATCCTCCTCTTGTAAGAATGTGGTGGTGGTGACTATCAGTTTCTGTGATTTTTCCTGGTTCAATTTGAGCTTGTTTGTAATAAACCAAAGTTCAGCTTTTTTCTCTACCTCAGCGGATAGGGAAATCAGGGAGTCATAATCTTCATGGAAATATATCAATGTTGTGTCATCTGCGAATAGGACACTTTCATATGGAAATAGAGATGGACATAGGTCATTGATATAGATTATAAACAGTAATGGTTCCAAAACAGAGCCTTGTGGGACAGCAAATCTCACGTCTCTGTATTCAGATAATACGTTGTTGTAGTATACAGATTGAAAACGATCCGTTAGATAGATAGATAGATTCTATGAGTGTGAGAGTGACACCTCTGATCCCATAGTGGCTGAGTTTTTCAATAAGGATATCATGTGAGACACAGTCGAATGCCTTAGATAGGTCACAGAGGGTGATACCCATATGAAAACCCTGCTCCAGGCCCTCAACTATCTTTTCAATCACAGTTAAAGCTGCCATAGTAGTTGATTTGTTCGATCGGAAGCCAAATTGTGAATCATTCAAGAAATTATTGTCTTCAAAGTACTAGGCCAGTCTTAGTTTTAAAATAATCTCAATTATTTTTGAAAAAATACAGATTATAGAAATTGGACGATAATTTCCAGATTCAGTTTTATTTCCCTTCTTGAAGATCGGAATTATTTTGGAGTATTTAAATATATCGGGGAATTTACCTGTTACGAAAATTAAATTTATAAGGTCAGTTAAAGGCTGAACAATTGAATCAATTCCTGCCTTTATAATTGTACTATTCAGATCATGGATATCTAAACATGTAGAGTTTTTCAACATTGAGGAAGCACGAGATTCTGGATTATTTTGGTAACCGAGTATTTTGATACACATTCTCTGAGATCGACATTTCCCCTTTGGCAGAGATTCTTGATGCCAAGATTAAAGAGTTTCATCTGTGAAAAATATTTGATAAACGGATGCAATGGTATCCTTCAAATCACCAACAAACGGTGCGATTCTAATTTTCTTGTTTCACTTGATAGTTTCAAACAAAAATGCAATTTAGCTGCATGTTCTTGTATACCATTTCGTATCAACAACCACCCTCTCCATCCAACATCTGTCTTCTCGGAATTAATTATCTCCCAGCTTACAGGATTATTTACATTTCTACCTGACAAGGTTATTATTGTCTCCGCTTAACTACGTTCAGCTCAACCAAATGTTGTTTATTGTGTAATTTGCTCTTCGTCTTGAACGCTTTCCCGGAGGCTAACAAAAATTAGCTTTTCTACTGAACATCGCTTCCATCGAAAAAAAGCTATAATATCTTCTCGACATAATAATAATAATGTCGTCAGTATTCAAATAAAATGGGCGGAGTGTCAACAATTTGCTTAACAACTAATAGTTAGAGAGCCGCTGGTTCTGAGACGCGATGACCCGCATACGTCTTCCGTTTGGTGAGGTGAAAGTTCATCCCTTGAAAACCCCAAATTCCAAATACGTTTTAAATATATGTCTTCCGTTATGATGATTTTGTTTAGAAAGTGAATAGTAATAATTTGACAAAGCGGAAGACGATTTGGTTGAAGTGCTCAATTTTGGGACCCAAAATCGATAATCGCAAAAATTCGACGTCTCATATATACTCAATTTTGTGTTCCTTCACTTTTTCATGGTCTTCACTTCGGAAAAATCTGCCACGAATGGGCAACCTTAGGTGCCAATTTTGCCACGACTTTTAATTAGCTTTATGATTTTGTGATGGCAACGAAGCTTTCAGAGTGACATGGTGGCTCGCGACTAACTCAAGTGGAGACGGGAGTGGATCATAACAAAATAAATTGTGATGAGATGTAAGAATGCGGGCGCCAGCTATACGAAAGCAAGCTCACCCTACAGAGTTTTTATACCGATTCCCAAATAATACGAACAGTATTGAAAAGTGAAGTTACCACACTCTAAACGATAAGCAGCTTGTGTTTGAATAATTATAATTATCAAACTGAAAATAATATTAGTGAAATGACTGTTACGGGTACGTACTCACACAACTACGGGTACGTACTAACTAACTAAATAAGTGCTAAAATATCATTAAAACTGGTCTACAGGTACAGTTCATTGCCCAAGTATGTTTCAAACATTAACAAACCTCTTAGGTGAGATTAAACAGGTACTACCAAATAGAAAAAGGGGTAAACATTTCCAATATTATACACAAAATACATCTGATACTGTAGGGTGGGAGAATGGAATCCGCCAAAGTATGGTGCACCTTACCTTGTAGCGTTCACACATTAGCATTGGCTCAACACTATGCTATAAAAAGTATATCAGTACACTGTAGGATACCCAGAGCTAGATCTGGTACTAGAAGTGCCACGTCAGGTCAACTAGGTTGATACAACCAAGTTGATCGTAGCTGTATTGTTGCTTCTTCGACAGTTTACGCTACCAGTACATGAATGAGTTGTGACTATAGCAAGTGAAAGATTTTCACCAGGAAGACATACCATACATCAACGGAGGGTACTGAAACTTCCTCCAGAAAGGAAAGAAATAAAGTATTGGGTAAAGAACTATAGTCTCCCATAAATAAATCCTGAAATGAAACAAGAATTCGACGTTTTGTTCAACACTTGGATAACTTAATGAATACCTTTGTCTAGAATAAGCATAGGTGCTCCCACATCAGTGAAAGATGCTTTCGGTAGGCTATTCCAGATATCGAAATATCCTGGTCTAAGTGTTAATAGCGGCACATAGGGTCAATTGCCCAAAATTCCTAACTAGTCAGATCCTAAAATACATGGAGAACTGCCAAATGATAGAAGAATGTTCGAGGAGGCTTACCTGAAGTCTGAAGATAATCTGTCTATAGAATCCCCATAGAGGTAAGGTTCAGAAATATGCATACAAAGGAATTCAAACGACTAAACAAAAACTGAAACCTTTTGGCAGTTGCAACATATAATCTCTTTACGGATGATTCAAATGCAATCAGAAAATTTTACAACTCATTTGCACAAATTATTTCAAAATCATCTCTCGCTAATTAATCTTCTTCTTCTCCTACCTTCAAGTGAAAATGTCAAATCCTTTTGCACTGTTGCCAAGTACACTTCTCGAAGAGTTTCACACTCTCAAGTTATTGATTTTTTGCCACAGGATAGAAATGAAACGTCTGAGTAATACTGCAAGACATGACTCATTTAGACTCTTCGGTTATGAAACTAACAAAAGTCATTCCGAGTCAGTTCAGCTGAATACAGAAGTCATAACAATCACAAGTTTATGGACTATTCCGCTTAGTGCGCAAACTCAAGGCGTGGAATGAAAAATGCTAACATAGTGCCAGGAAGAAAACAGCTGAATTACGATTAACAATTAATAACCCTAACTTTGGGATGAGTTGAAATATGACGTTACCAGAACATGATGATGTAATTGTAAAAATGATATAGTGTTATGAAAATACGCAGAGGGGACGTCTACACATGATACAGTGCTGTTTTTCTGGTTCCAGTTAAACTCCAGGATGTGATCATTCCAACATCATTTAAAGAATGTTATTCATCATCTAAAATATGAGATGGTTATCTGGAGTTTAACTCCATCCCGAAAAACTGGCCCTGAGTAGTATACCTCAATTAATTTGGTCTAAAAGTTGTCGGGCATCAAATACAGTTTTGGAATTTTGACCCATAATCTTCAAGCAAAATTATATTCACTTCAAAGTACCATTTCGTAAGTATTACAATTCATATCTGATTCAAGTTGGTGCTTCAAAATTAATTTGTTTCATTATTCGTATTCTGGAGACATCATTCCTTACTCACAAGAGAACTACGTATTTAGTCATATACATATGTGCGTTCGAGATATACAAGTATCTATTTGTAATGCAGAATGACTTGTCTTCGGTAACGGTACATCTTCACGTTGAAAACGAGCGCTTATTGACATCTGACGAACGGCTTTAATTACTGGCAAGAAGTCGGAAGTAATTGCGAATGCTTTCCTCCAAGCTGTCTTCTCGAACTTGGCAGAACTAATGACTTGATAACGATTTACTTTCTTAAACACTTGTCGCTTCCACTATTACACTATTTGCCGAGTCAAGTTAAATGGATTCTATTCAACTTTGGAGGTTCCGATTAACGGAAAGCCATTATTACTATTACTCCACTTACGGATGATGACACATTCTTACAAATCGGGAAAAATCAGTAATGTTGAAAAAAACCTCATTAGGAAGTTATTTGCATTAAATGTTGATCTTTCATCAAACTCACTAGGGAATGGGGATGTTTAAAAAAAATAAATGCGCTCGAATACAGTAGAATCTTTAAATCTGACTAGAAAATATTATGAAGCTCATTTCAAAAAGGATCATTCCCAAAATCTCTATGTGAAGTTGCCTCATTCGTTTGAATGCACTAAACGCTCCTTTCTGCTTCTGCTTCTTTCGTTTTTGAAAGCCTGTACTTTTCAAATGGCAACTGTCGTGTTTTGTATCATTTTCGTTGATTTTGAGACAATTTCGTCGCTTTTTTCATAAAATGAGTAATAAATATGGTAGCTGGACTGTAAAGCAATTGAAACATTAGTGAGGCAGGAATTTGACGGTTATTGGGAAACAAGAATACTTTGGATCCAGATTATCATCTTTCGGCAGAAATAATATTTTTCTGAAATCGTTCAAGAATGCCCACTTTCTCGGAGCAACTTCAGACCTCAAAATACGCTAATCTAGTATTTTAGTCCGTTGCTAAGCAACGAACTTTCCCGGACCGTTTTCGGACCTAAACGGTACGGGAATAGTATATTCTGTATCTAGTAGTAAAAGCAATACATTCCCGGACGACTATGTAAATAGTTGGCCGAGGCGAAGCCGAGGCCGAAGCATACCAAAGCACACCGAAGCATACCAAACGATATGCCATATGCCCTCAAATGTGCTCAGAAATAGGGCATTATTGAATATATACGTGCTTATATATGTCTTTGAGAAAATAAAGAATAATAATAATAATAATTGTTATGTTCCACTGGCAAGTGCCAATTTTGATTGTTCATTGATCATTATATCTATAACTACCAAAACTCTAAAGGGCACACGTTATAAAATCATTGCACATTTTGGCAGCGGAGTGACGAACTATTAGTATTCAAGATAACTTGATGTTTGATTTCTTTCTCAGGACCAGAAAAAGTTTTCGACAGTTCCAATAGTCTCTTATAAAATTGATCTAATGTCTCATTATCTTGCATGCTTGGCAAAAATTATTTTTTTTCCTTGGTGTTTTGGCACCGACTGTTATGGTCATTAGCCATGTGTTCTGGATAGGCCATGTTACTAACTCCATACGACACTTAAGGAGCAGCACTGGTAATTTTTAACGCAACTGTGAATCGTGGAGGATTATTCCCAGCCGACACGAGCCTCAATCATTCAGACTTTCACATCTAGAAATGAAAACAGATCGCACCGTCTGGGAATCGAACCTGCAGCCTCTCGCATACCAGGCGAGCGCTTAACCACTGCGCTAATCTCCGCCCACAAAAATTAAATATTTCAAATTCTATATTTTGGGACAAACTATTTTTCAAATTTACGTTTTGCTATTTCATGAGTTGATATGTTTCCTTTAGATATATTAGGTGAATTCAAAAATAACTCTTACTAAGAATCATCTTCAATCAAATGTAAGAGCATAGCTTTTTTCCCTCTTCGGCACTAATATTAGCAGCTTTCATATAATTTTTGAATTTTAAAATGCAACTATTTCACCTAGATTATGCGTCTCTATTTCTATATACAATGGAGCGATACTACCAATGTCACAAGATTTGAACATTCTGGGAAATGACTAGTTTTTATAATATGTAATTATTAGATGGCCTTCCATTTGGGCTATACAAGAAGATAATTATAAACTAAAAACATTACAACTATAGTGATAGGGTTACAATAAATAAGGAAAATATAGATAATTCAATTCGTAGTTATCCTTTTGGAAAAACTTTCTGACTTTTATGTGGAATTTTTTATAAGAATCTGATTCTATATTTCCTTTTCAAATATTTAAAATAAAATGATTTAGGTTGGGTATGGCAATTTCATTTTCACTCAAAAATATATGGCACTTGTATGTTATTTGAAATTACATTATGTTCAAAATTATTATCTAATGAGGATATTTAGTTTACTTTGAGTTCGGTTTGGTTTTACTTAATGAAAATTTTGACTGAAATATAAATGCATTTCATTGAATTATCAAATTTCTACCACTTTCTAATAGAAGCAGCATTGTCGCAAATATTTTCGTAGCAAATTTTCGGACTGGTCTTTTGTCTGGTTCTTCGGGAACATCCTAATAATGTTCATACTGAAAAGCCCTGTATTTTAGTTTGTATATATTGGTAAAAATTTTCACTGATTTAATTGAATCTTCATTATCTTAACAAAGTTTTTTCTGTGGAAATACTTTTTATCTCACATTTAATTTTACATCCACGAAATTGATTTAGTTTTCAAGTCTCGTGAAAACAAATGAATAACGAGAGGATATTTTCATTTCACCAAACGAAGCTTTATTAAAAGTTCAAGGTTTGTTTCATCTGCGTCGAAAATACGATGGAAACGTTGAAATGAATACCTTTCATGCTGTATTCAGTTATAACTTATCAGAGTGAAATTAATTAGGCCCCCTCCTATTAGACATCCCCTAGACTAATGAAATTTGCAAACAACGGTCATAACAAGAAAGAACAAACCCCACAAAAGGATATTTCGTCCGAAATTCGATATGCGTACAGTGGATTCGGTTAAGTGGTGGAATATGAATAATGTAACAGGTCGTTAGAGTTTCAAAATCATTGTTGTCTAGGTTGGATGCCGCACAGGCGAGCAACAACCCTCATAATTACGTTTGGATGCGAAAAAAAGTACTGTTAATGCTGGAAACAATTGGATTACGTATGTAGATTATGCGTGAGGTAACTTATCTGACTGTCTGGTGTACACGCCCGTTGATTATTTTGTAAAAGTATGTACGAGAATTGAAAATGAGTTTCTCCACTGCTACATGCGAATGGTGCTCAAGTTGATATGGAGTTGGACGAAGATTAGATCAGCACAATTTGGAGAAGAACTTACAAATACTTCACCAAAACGACGATGACTCGATATTTTGACAGCCTAGGTATAGTCTTGTAACTAAAAATAAGAACTTTATTTTTATTTACTTGCTCATTTAATACAGCAATGCCTGTGAGCTGCTCAGATTGGTACGGAAGGTCGTGGGTATCGTTATCTGCAGTATTAAAGATAGATCCTTTGACAAATATTTATGGAGACAAAGATAAAAGATACTAGGTAAGCATGGGCACCAGGATCTTTTTTTATTAAATGAAAATACCAAAAACACGGATTTGTCAAAAGATAATCTTTATGCTTCTCAACAGTAAAAAGCCAGAATTTCAGAAAACACTATATTCACAAAGTTACATTTTTTTATTACAGGTAAAGTAATAAGTACAAGCTAGTTTTATTGGAGTCGATTCGCATACAAAAGATTAGGTGGTTCGTTTACATTTTATGATCAGTCGTTGCGATGAGTGGAAAGACTTACTCCAGAGCGCTACTTCGACGGTGAACGTAGGTGCCTTTAGGGGTGTCTCAAGACAATGGCTACTCTACTAGCTGGATAGGATATGTAGTCGGTCTGGGATCTTTCCTGTGACTCAGATACTTGGACACTGAGATATACGCTGTGAAAAAGGAAACAAACCAGTATCTTGTGACAGATTTGAGTCACATGACTCGTGATATGGGCGAAATCGAGGACAAGACTAGTCTCAGATTTTCTTAAAGATATGATATAAAATTTTACTAGTTAAATGCTTCAAGGATACAATTTAGATGAAGAATTTGAATTTACAATTTAGACATGAGTATTAGGAAAGAAATATGGAGGTTTGCTGATTTAAACAATGTTTCTAAGATGCAACTGAGGTAAAGAATATAAATTTGTGATGAAGCTTGAATTTAGAATCTTCTCAAGCAATGGTAGAGAAGAGTCCAGTCTCAAACGAGCACAAGAAAAATAAATTTCATGAAAATATTGCTTTCTACAATTTTCTTTTTTAAATTTAATAACAATCTACAAGTGTTCAGGAGAACTGACATGTAAGAAAAATCATGAGAAAATATTGATCTCTCTCATAAAAAATAGATACAACGGTATAGATAGATAGAGAGAGAGAGTATCGAGATAGTCCTTGACTTTATAAGGTGTCACAAAGCAAGCAGACGACTTGATTTGTGTCACAACGACTGGAAGTGAGAGGTTGTCATAGAGAGAGGTTTCAAAACATATAGGGTTTCTTTTGGCTATTGGCCAGGCCCTTCCATCCAAACCTGGGCAGTGATGTGGAAGAGATCGAACCAAGAGTTCAAAGAATCATGAGCGAGTTCAGCTCCAATAGATATGATAAAAAGATAAATTTAAAGCTTTGAACTCACCCATGAAACCTGTCCACCTTGCTACAAGACCAGTCTTTCCTGCAGATTACTATCCAAGTTCAGGAGGAGTACCTTTAGCTTCTAGTTTGCTGCTCGCACCTAGGCTTGCCTTCTAAGCAGATTGATATTTTCTGACACTCAGAAAAACTTGTGGAGGCACTTGGTATCACTGAAAACCATTTAGCACGAACAGAAACATGTTTGATTCATATTTTAACGTTTGAAAGATAGAACTTACAGAAATTATTGACACATGTGAGTCATCAATTTCAGAGGTTAGAAACAATTCATCTATGACATTTCAGGACCGACTCGTCAAAAGAGGGTACGAAATGTTATTCAAATAAGATTAAATTATGGAGATTATATTTATTTTCAAAACTTATGACTACAGATAATTATAAGTGACGCACATGAGGCCATCTTGTTTTCGTGAAGCGTGAAGAATATGATGTAAGTTTAGAAAAAAATGCCAAAAGAATGCCGATATGTGTATCGATTCGAAAGGTGAATCGATCAGAAATTGATTATGTTCATAATGCAAACATATATACGACCTTTCATCTCCTCGTTGTGGAAAATTTATATTTCCCGAAGGGAAATTAAAAAAGCAACCGACTCTTCGAGTGCTCAATTCAGAAAGGACCGAAGAAGGAAGAAGTCCTTTCAAAGAAGGAAGTCGATCTCCCTCTCACTCTGTCTATGTTCAGTGTTACCAATAACTGAACAATTGAATAAATTGGAACATCTCAATAACATGTGATACCAACATGAAATAAACAAAATAAAAAGTAACCAAATGTTTTACATTTCGAAGTCTTTACGAAGACAACACAGCAACACGTTATTCTCTAACGTCCCTCGTCTTAACTCGATTGGCAGTCTACGTAGAGATGATCTGTCACATAAAAGGGACGGGCGAAATGACAATGCCTCTTGATGATTAACTGACTTGATTTACCTGTATCTACTCTCACAACGACATTGGTAGCAATTTTTTTTTGTAAATTGATAAGATGTAGCCGTTGCTACGTGGTAAAAGATCATCATGAAACAATGAGAAATGAAAATTCCTATGTTTTTATAACACTTTATATTTGTAACACTTGTGTGCAGTTTAAAAAAATACATTTGTCAGGATAATTTCGTTAATATTCAAAGCACGAATGGTATTCGGTGGAAAAGGACCCCGCACTTTTCTTATGTAAAGTGGCGACCGGTCAAATTTTCTGAAAGTTTGGTATGTTGTTGTACCCGACTTAGTAACCAAAAGTGTCAACGGGCTCAACCCAATCCGATTGCTAGTTTTCTAAATACGGGGTGTTAAAGTTGAAAATTGCCCAAAATTTCGGATTTATTTTTTATTTATTAAAAGTTAGATCGGATTTCTGTTGCATACAGATGTTTACTACATGTTCTACTAATGGAATTAGTGGATACGTATGATTAAAAATATTTATATTTACAAGGTGTTTCACGAATGTATGACGGTAGCTTTTTCTACTGTGAAGTCAGGGAGGCATATTTTTGAAACGTTCTCTTCAATAAAGTATTTTGACGACAAAATATTGCACAGTACACATTTTTTATACCGGGTGTTTCACAGAGAGAACCACTAGACAAAATTATTTTCTTTTAGGATTAATTCGAAACCCTGTATTTATGGATTGATTTTTGGGAAAAGTAATACCACAAACATATGTGTGTCTCTAATCTCCAAAATATTCAAGGTAGTTTATTCATAGGAAGGTATTCTATTTTGGGAAAAGTACAAAAAACATGAACAACCTGTATTCAAAAATTTCCCCGGTCAAATGTAACTATTTTCTCACTATATATTGATTTTCATACCATCTTCAGGAGGTATGAATTCTGAATCCGATACTATTACCAGTTTTCGAGATACAGGGCGTTAAAGTGGAAAATTACTGATTTTATCAGTTTTTTCTTCAAATTGAATAGCCGTATTGATTTTATGTTGCGCCTATGAGTTTAATATAAGTTTCGGTCAGATGTACATGGAAAGGTTCAGCTAAAAATATTAACTGTTACAGGGTTATTCACGAATAAATCACAATAGGTTTTTGCAAATACTCAAAATTCTACAGTTTCGTCACAGATAAATTATTTCATGAATTTAATACCTAGTTGTTCACAATTTTGAGTCTGAAATCATTACTTTTCATACATACCATACCAACCATACCAAAAATAATTAAGCTTTGAAATAATTGAAATGAGAACTTTTTTAGTGAATTTTGAGTAACTGTATAACATTACATCAAGTATGCATTACCGTAATAATTTTAAATAGACAAGGTGATTTAGTTATAATCACCTACCAAAAATATACATCTTTGTCCGATATAAGTAATCGACCACCTTTTATACACGTGGCAGCAAAAATGATAATAAGAATTTTTTTCATTTATTCAACACTTTACAAACAAATATAATTTAACATTTATGATTATTTTATGATATAGGTACAATATCTATGAAGCATTTTGTTCTTGTTCAGCATCAGAGTGCTGGTAACGGAACAGTATATAACTCGCTCTACACGTATATCGTGAAGTACCTACCTATAAAAATAGGTTCGAATTATACCTACACAAGAAGATGGACAATTATCATCTCTTTGAAGGTGATAGCGCAGTGGGTAAGCGCGCTCATAAAATTACTCAAAATTCACTAAAAAAGTACTCATTTCAATTATTTCAAAGCATAATTATTTTTGGTGTTGTTGGCTGTATGGCTCACCCTGTATGAAAAGTAATCATTTCAGACTCAAAATTGTAAACGGCTAGGTATTAACTTCATGGAATAATTTATCTGTGACGAAACTGTAGAATTTTGAGTATTTGCAAAAACCTTTTGTGATTTATTCGTGAATAACCCTGTAACAGTAAATATTTTTAGCTGAACCTTTCCATGTACATCTGACCGAAACTTATATTGAACTCATAGGAGCAACATAAAATCAATAAGTCTTTTCAATTTGAAGAAAAAACTGATAAAATCAGTAATTTTCCACTTTAACGCCCTGTATCTCGAAAACTGGTCATAGTATCAAATTCAGAATTCATACCTCTGAAGATGGTATGAAAATCAATATACAGTGAGAAAATAGTTACATTTGACCAGGGAAATTTTTGAATACACGTTGTTCATGTTTTTTGTACTTTTCCCAAAATAGAATACCTTCCTATGAATAAACCACCTTGAATAATTTGGAGATTAGAGACACACATATGTTTGTGGTATTAATTTTCCCAAAAATCAATCCATAAATACAGGGTTTCGAATTAATCCTAAAAGAAAATGATTTTGTCTAGTGGTTCTCTCTGTGAAACACCCTGTATAAAAAATATGTACTGTGCAATATTTTCTCGTCAAAATACTTTATCGAAAAGAACGTTTCAAAAATATGCCTCCCTGACGTCACAGTAGAAAAAGTGAATTTTGGCAAAAAACTACCGTCATACATTCGTGAATCACCTTGTAAATATAAATATTTTTAATCATAAGTATCCACTAATTTCATTAGTAGAACATTCAGTAAACATCTGTATGCAACAGAAGTCCGATCTAACTTTTAATAAATAAAAAATAAATCCGAAATTTTGGGCAATTTTCAACTTTAACACCCCGTATTTAGAAAACTAGCCATCGGATTGGGTTGGGCCCATCGACACTTTTGGTTACTGAGTCGGGTACAACAACATACCAAACTTTCAGAAAATTTGACCGGTCGCCACTTTCAATAAGAAAAGTGCGGGGTCCAATTTCAAGAATACAATTCGACTATTTTGGCATGGTGTACCGCATGGTGTACCGCAAGGATCCAATCTTGGTCCCCTTCCTTTCTCAATTTTTATTAATGATTCACCAAATGTGGTAAAATGGGATTTTCTATTGTTCGCAGACGAATTCAAATTTTTCAAATGCATCAAAGACATTAACGATTATTTCGATTTGCAGTTTGATATTGATGAGATACACAGTTGGTCAGTTACTAATAAATTATATTTTAACTTGTATAAATGTAATGTTATGACATACTGTCCTCATCGAAATACAAATAATTATATGTACACTATGAACGATCCACAAATTAGTCATACAACCGATATGAAAGATTTAGGAGTAAATTTCAAGACTGATGACCTTAAATTTAGGAATCATGTGAACATTGCATGTAACGAGGCCATGAAATTGATAGGATTCGTCAAGCGGTATCCTTCAAAGTTTAAATCTGTAAACACAATAAGGATGTTATATTTTACTATAGTACGAAGTCGTCTCGAATTTGCATCTGTCATTTGGGATCCCAGTCAACAAAATCAGAAGAGAGCGCTCGAAACTATACAGAATAAATTTCTGAAGTACCTTCATTTTAGGAAATTTAATACCAATCCGGGTTACGAATCAGTTCAACCAATCCGCGAACAGTTCATAATTTGTCGACTAGAGCAGAGGAGAATCATTAACATAATTTTGTTTATATTCAAACTTCTGAATAATCAACTTGAGTGTGAATACCTGCTATCTGAAATTAGATTTTCTGTTCCTCTGAGTAGGTTACGCCCTAGGCCGATGCTGTTCAACGTTGAAAACAATAGCATCATTATGAATCACTTTCTTTCCGTATGCAATATTTATTCCAACGACCTGTCTGAGGGTTTTTTTGGTATCAGTTTAGCCAAGTTCAAAAACCAGTTGACGCTATCGATTAGATAATACAACAATAAGTGCAGTAAACCTCATGCAAGTGTATCTTCAACAATAGAATTGTAAGTCACCAATTTCATATTATTTACCTCTTCATGTTCTCATTTTTGCCGTGCTAGTATCTCTACTATTTTATAGAACATATTGATCATATTTAATTTCATAAGTTATCGTCAAATTCTTCTTGATTTCTATTTTACGTTTCTTACTCTGTACTTTAAAACACGAAATGTTACATGTATTGTAGGATATAATGAAAACATATAATTAGGTGTGAACCTGTTTGTTTTCTGTGTAATAAATAAAATAAATAAATAAATAAATAAGATTCATATCATCCACTGTTCTGTGAATTGTCACCTAAAGGTGAGATTTCCTAGCGACGTCCAGCGTTCGCGTCCCGCCGCGACGTCTGGCCGTTAGTGACCCATACAACGAATTTTCAATGCAACTGTTTTGTTTGAAGCGGCGCGATTCATCGTCTCAGCGGCCGGCCGTCGGCGGCCTCGTCCCGACTGCTCAAAAACATGTCAAGACGCGAACGCCGACACCAGCAGTAACATTATTTCAATGTGAAATAAGCGTGGTGGATATTACTACAACGTGACACAAAAATATACCATTACAGACGTCGAAATTTTGATTAATCAAGTATGTGAATATCCCTGCCTTCATGACCATTCACACAAAGACTTCAAAGATTTTCAAATTCGGGAAAAAATGTGGAACGAAATTTGCACAGTTTTATCCATGGGCTGCGAGTATTAAATAAAAAATCCTTTGTTTTTTGTTACTTGGTTCAGAAAAGATCATTTGTAGATTTGAGTTTTGTGAATAGTAGGAAGTCATGAAGTCAATTAGTTTCTTTGTGTTTTCCCCAATATTTTTATCGATAAGTTAGATAATAGTCAGTTTATTCAGATAATTATTGTCGGTTCATAAGTCTCGTTCATGTCCTCGCGAATTTCGCAATTTTTTTTGCGAATCAAATGGCTATGGACATGGTATCTGCATCAACGATTGGTCCAGCATGACTGGCAGCCGTTTTATTCGCAGAAAAATTGCGAAATTTGCGAAGGTATACAATACTGTAACATTAATGCTGCTAGAACATTCCCATTCATTATAACAACAAGCAATTTTCACTTTTAAACTGCAGTCAACCAGAACACAAAACGTACTGGGGGTATAATTTCATTACAAAAACGCGGACGCCAGACGCTTCAACCAAATCCAACAATCGTCGCAGCCAGCTGTTACTGCTGAACGTCGATGCGGGCTGCGAACGCTAGACGTCGCTAGGAAATCTCACCTTAACGCGCCAAATTACAGCGATTATTCCACTTATGCTAAAATAGCGTGTTTTGATTGGCTGAAATTTTTGTGTTGATGATAGAAAACATCATATTTTCAATTTTGTAGTTCGGTTCTTGATTGGCTACTGGATATGTATATGATGTGTTTTCGATTTTGTAGTTCGATTCCTGATTGGTTTAAAAAAAACTTACCACTAGCATGCTGCTATAATGACACAACACCAAACTTTGACCAAAACCAAATACGCACTCACTATTAATTCAGATCAGCTTCACAATTTTGTCAAACACTCTTTAGGAAGTGTTCTATATTCTGGTTTTTCGCATTGAAAACACAAAATATATCGTCCGCATATTTGATCCAAACTCTCGGGAAATAATTGTTCACGCAACAAAATCCTAACTTTAGATAGATCAAGAATTTACGAAATTAG
Organism: Chrysolina oricalcia; assembly: GCA_944452925.2. Lineage (NCBI taxonomy): Eukaryota > Metazoa > Arthropoda > Insecta > Coleoptera > Chrysomelidae > Chrysolina > Chrysolina oricalcia. The sequence continues at coordinate 66,482,589 of OX101812.2, forward strand.
CTGTCAAAATTTTGATAAAGTTCATTATGGCTGAACCAAAAGATCAACGAATATCTGGTTCCTTGAACATTTGATGATGATGAGCAAAATTACAACAAGATAAAGGATATAGTGGGAGGCAACATTCTTGAAATGGAACTAACGGGCCACATGACTTCTAGATAATTCTTCAACATTAACTTCGAGGTTATCATACAAGATCGAAGGAAATGGTCAGATGGCAATATCAGGGGCAAACTTGGAGAGAGGATCTGCTATACGGACGGATCCAAAACCAGCGAAGGAACTGGTGCTGGAATATACAGTGAGGGGACAAACTCCCAAATAAGCGTCCCACTAGGAACAAACACCTCCGTATTCCAGGCAGAGATGTACGCTATATTGCAATGCGCAAGAGAAATCAATATGAGGGAAAGGCATAATGCAAGGATCAAAATATGCCCAGACTGCCAGGAGACACTGAAGGCTCTTATGAACCCGAAGGTGACATCAAGACGAGTATGGGAATGCCGAGAAGAACTCAGTGTCCTCTCAGAAAAAAACGAAACAACACTGGCATCGAAGGCAATGAAAAAGCTGATGAACTAGCAAGAAACGGATCATCAACTCCATATATTGGCCCAGAACCCGCACTCGGGATTACTAAAATCGACATTCGAGGATGCATTCGGGACTGGATCAAACGAAAACAAAGGGAAAGGTGGAACGAAGCCCCTCTCATGCACCACGGGAAAACATACATTCAAGAACCGTCAAAACACAAAACTGTAGAACTACTCAAGCTGAGCATGAATCAAGTTAGAACGATAACGGGCCTTCTCACTGGTCACAGCCCAATGAAAAAACATCTGCACAAAATGGGGCTGTACAACGGAGAACTTCCCTGCAGACAATGTGGTGAAGGGACAGAATCAGCCAAACACGTACTGTCAAAATGAGAGGCATTAATTAGACCGCAAGAGACAGGCAATATTCGGGAAACCCAGGCTAACTCCCGAAGAATACAACAGTCAACCGGTGAAGAACTTGTACAGACTGGAACAGGGGACTGGGTGCTGTGAAACCAATAGGGAATATGCAAGTGATAGTTTATCAAATGATAGTTTTCATTTTATAATTTAGGTGAGGCAGGTATAAACAGAGTTACCTCCCGCTTGATATACAAAACATTTATGTATACAAAACTTACTTCTGATTAATTCACTTCATGTTAACTATCGAAATAAAATATACTAACATTGAAATGATCTTCACAACAATGTAAATGTGATATTGGAGATACTTCGCCTCTTCTTATAACCTTACACCATTGTTTACATATTTTCGCAACTCTTGGAATAGAAAAAAATACTTTATTTGGTGTACTTATAATTGTGTTTTGGCATTCCGGTATTAGACAATACCTATAAAATGGTTTTTTAGCATTTTCCATTATCGTAATAGCGATTAAAAATGCAAATCCCTAACCTAATTGATAACTGTCAATAGTGTCAATGGCCATAACTATAGAAAGGCTTGTTCATTGAAGACTGTTCTGGTTGATCGAGATCACTTTCACATATGTTCATCTCTCTCTAACACTTGTACTGCATTTGTCTTACTCTTTTATAAAATATCAATTTCAAGCAAGTAGAGCAATCAGAGTACGAACGACACTGAAAAAGAGCAACACTGATCGCGCCATGTGACGTTATCCACAGCGCGCGAAAATGGAGGCGTTCAAATAGGTCAAATTCAATCGGTATTATATATATTATTTTAAAAATTAATTCCAAGACTTTCAACAGTATTTATATTTTTTACTATGTTGTAACGAAGTAAAAAATTGATTGAACAAATAAAAAAAAATGCATATTCCCTATTGGAATGCACAAAAAGCCCAAGAGGTGCAGCTTGTGACAGGACCAGCATCCGAAGGAAAAAAATAAATCAAAAACTTATATATATTTTTTTATTTATTGACAGTTTAAGTAAATCCCTTCTCAATGATGATAATGGTCCATTGAATTCTAAACTTTTTGAGATAATTCTGAAGAAGTAATAATCACTTATTATCGGTAGCAGTGGGTGAAATCATACCTGACCACATAAATCAGATTTGATCACAGGTATGATCAAAGGTATGATCCCTCAAAATTATTTCGGATGACTTCAGGTATTTCTTGGTGTAGTATCCAAAGCACCTTTTTCCCCAGCAATATTACTGCGGTACAATCAGAAAATATGAGACATCAAACTACACAAAAAATTATTCTGAATCAGTGCTTTCAGATCATTCAGTAAGGGACTTCTGGTTCCACATGATTTCACGTACTTTAAACATTGCAAACAATCAATGCATTCGAATTATATCTGCTTGATTTTGAATGGATATGAAGAACCCTTCTGTTAGTTTCCATTCAAGAAAAAATACAAAAAACGTACTACAACATTTTATTATTCGAGTCGCCAGGTCTTTGTACACCCTGCGAAGTGAAAATTCGAAACACAAATTGGTCTAATGGGAGAGGAGTTTCCGCAAAAAATATTCATGTCTTTGTTTCAGCTCCGTCGTTCCAAGCGGAGGTTTTATGTATTTTTTAATCACATTTCACATAAACCTTCGCCTTGTAATTACGTTTTTGCTTATTTCACAGAGGCTGGTTATTTCGATCATTACGGTCCGTGATTTATGATTAGGACATATTCTGGTCACGTATGAGCTGAGAGTATTCAAAGTGATCCATTATCATCAGAGCGCGGGTATGTGGTCGTGGAAATGTCATAATGGGCTTATTAGGCTATCACTGCTGAATGCAAATTACGAAAGTTCACTTCTCACTCAGCTTAAGGCGGCATCAAATTGAAGTATCTTTAAAAACTAATCGTGATCAGGATGGGTACAGGCTGTATAGTCAGTCAGTAACACACAGGCCAATCACTGCTGGATAAAAATTATAAAAAGTCACTTCACACCCAGCATAGAAAGGCATCTGATTAGAATATCTCTGGAAATTACTCGTGACCAGAATGGGTATAGACAGTCAGTACCACACGGGCCAATCACTGCTGAATGCAAGTTATGAAAGTTCACATGTCATTCAGCTTAGGGAGGCATCTTATTGAAATATCTTTGAAAATTACTAGTGACCAGGATAGGTATGGACAGTCAGTAACACATAGTGATGGATTCAAATTATGAAAGTTCAACTCTCACTCAGGCATCTGATTGAATTATCTCTGAAAATTATTCGTTGCTGAAATGGGTATAGACAGTTAGTTCCACACAGACCAATCACTGCTGAATGCAAGTTATGAAAGCCCACTTCTCACCCAACTTAGGTGAGCATCTAATGGACCATTACATTTATGAAAAATAAATATGAAAAATAAATTGCAAAACTCTTTTAAATCCATAGATTCTGGTCTGAAACGTCCATTTAACAAAGAGTTTCACTATATTTTTTTCATTTGAATGGATGGTATTATGCAAGAATGAGTCAAGCCACATTTTTTAATAATTGAACCATTGTTTATATAGAAGTAAGATAGTTAGTAAATGCCTGTGTAATTAGTGTTGGACGCAAACGCGAGTGTCATCTAGCGTAATTAGTTACAAACATGAATATTTGACGTCATTTTAATGCAGGTTCCTTCAAAAAACCCTGATTTTAATGCTGTCCCATTGTTTCAATCAAGTTACGACATGACTTGGATGCGAGCTCACTATCTCCATCTACATGTCGCATCCATTTTGATCCAATTAAAATCCCATAAGGTTGACTAACTATCTTCTATATAAACAATGATTGAACTATCACAGTCATTGGAATTGCCAAAGTGTTATTCTACAATAAGCAAAAATGATTCAACACGCAATTGTAAGGGGGCTCCATCCACTGACGAAAGTACTAGGCCACATTCCATCATTCCATGATCCGCTAAAGTATTTTGATATTTTTTACTAAACTAGCTGACTGTGGCTTGACCCATTATTGCATAACATCATCCAAATATGGAAAGGCTTCGTTCGGATAATTTACCGAGGGTAGATTATGAGATGATTGACTCTTTCTATTTAAGAAATATGAATTTATTTTTTGCAATGACTAAAATTTAAAATCGTTCCTTGAACGCTGCTTGAATACAGTAATATTCAGTTGGAAATAATCTTCACAAAAACATAATTATATTTCTGCTTTTTACACAAGCTTTATTCATTGCTTCGAACCACATTTTACAATGCGCTTCATAGGTATTTAGGAGCATAAAAAATTGTTTGTTAGAATATTCACTGGTGTTCAGACAACCAGGTACAAAAAACCTTTTCGATGTGTTCACTGTTACTACAGCGATACAGATAGAGGAATTAGGAAAAAAATTTAGAGCACAAACAACAAAAACATTCCAAAACTTTGAAAACCGTATTAACCTCAAAAAAGAATTAAGTAGGGCCTGTTCGTTTGCAGCATCCATATTTGATGGAAGTGCTCTACTTGTATTAAATATTAAAGTAGGCAAACGAGTTATACAGAGACAAATGATTCTTATTGAAGCTCCGTGAAACAGACGAACGAACCCATCTGGTATCAAATGACAACTGTCATACGACACATTATATATAAATGAGAATTTGAGATTCTGGGGTGCACAACTTTTACAACTTTGCCAAGTCTAGTTTTGACGTCACGAAACCACTTTTCTTCTGATTATAGAGAAACTAGCGGTTAGAAAAAAAATCCCGATTGATTTTAGCGTATACACTTTCTAATTACAGTGTTCTCTCATATGTTGTGAAAAGGTCCATTGAAATATATCTGAAAATTACTAGTAACCAGAATGGGTACAGACAGTCACCACCACACTGGCCAATCACTGCTGATTGAAAATTATTAAAGTTCACTTTCCAGTTAGCTTAGGGAGGCATCTATTAAAATAACTCATAAAATTCTACGTGGTAACGATGGGTATGGGCAGGATGAGTATATACAGTCAGTACCACGTAGGCCAATCACTTATGAAAGTTCACTTTTCAGTCTTAGCTTAGCTTAGCTCAGGGAGGCATCTAATTGAAATATCTCTGAAAATTACCCGTGGCCAAGGTGGGTATAGACACTCTGCTTAGGAAGGAAGATTAGTTGTGACCAGTATAGACAGTCAGTACCACACTGGCTATCAATGCTGATTGCAAATTATGAAAGTTCACTCTTCAGTCTTAGCTAAGCTTAACTTAGGGAGATATCTAATCAAAATATCTCTGAAATTTACCTGTTGCCAGTATGGATATAGACAATCAGTACCACACAGGCCTGTCACCGCTGAATGCAAATCATGAATGTTCACTCTGCTTAGGAAGGCATTCAATTGAAATATATCTGAAGATTACTCGTGACCGGGGTGGGTATAGTCAGTCAGTACCACACAGGCCAATCACTGCTGAATGCAAATTATGATAGTTCAATTTTCAGTCAGCTTAGGGAGGCATCTAATTGTAATATCTCTGAAAATCACCAGTGGTCAGGATGGGTGTAGACAATCATTACCACACAGGCCAATCACTGCTGAATGCAAATTATGGAAATTCACTTTTCACTCAGCTTAGGGGGGCGTCTATTCGAAATATCTCTGAAAATTACTCGTGACCAGGATGGGTACAGACAGTCAGTACCACACGGGCCAATCACTTCTGAATGCAAATTATGAAAATTCACTTCTCACCCAACTTAGGTAAGCTTCTAATTGAAATATATCTGAAAATTACAAGTGAACAGGATAGGCATAGATAGTCAGTACCACACTGGCCAATCACTGCTGAATGCAAGTTCTCTCTTCAGTCAGCTTAGGGAGGCATATAATTGAAATATCTCTGAAAATTACCGGTGGCCAGGATGGGTATATACAATCATTACCACACAGGCCAATTACTGCTGAATGCAAATTATGAAATTTCACTTTACACTCAGCTTAGGGAGGCATCTAATTGAAATATCTCTGCAAATTACTCGTGACCAGGATGGGTTTAGACAGTCAGTATGACACAGGCCAATCACTGCTGAATTCAAATTATGAAAGTGCACTTCCTACTAAGCTCAGAGAGCCATCTGTGTGTGTTTGTCCAATTGGAATATCTCTGAAAATTACTAGTGACCCAGATGGGTATAGACCTCACAGGCAAATCACTGCTGAATACAACTTATGATAGTTCAATTTTCAGTCAGCTTAGGGAGGCATCTAATTGTAATATCTCTGAAAATCACCAGTGGTCAGGATGGGTGTAGACAATCAATACCACACAGGCCAATCACTGCTGAATGCAAATTATGGAAATTCACTTTTCACTCAGCTTAGGGGGGCATTTAATTAAAATATTTCGTTTGCAAACGCTCTCCTTATCCATTGGTAATTTCTTTATTAGAATTATTGCCTGTAAGGCTTTTTCTAAATCCTGCTTGCTCTAAATCCTGATTGATAATCCATTAATAAGTGATTATTCGTATGTAGTTGTTGATATGTGAGTACACTGCCATTTCTAGGATATTTTTCTATACATCGTTGCGTATTGAATAAGTTAAATACTTTCAAAATTTGCAGCCTCGGTAGTATTGATAATCACCTGTTTCAAGTGATAGAGCCGAAGCAGCAGCTATAGACGTGTTACCACAGTTCACCTCTGCAAAATGGCAAAATACAAGTTTGTTTATTGACTGAAAACTATAACTCTAATGGATACACGAGATAATGGATCAAATGAACGCTCTGTATCCATATTTACTCAGGAAGAGAACGAATCGACCTGTACATACCATTCAGTGCGTGGGATGTTAGCGGAGGTGTACATTTTCTGCCCCAGCTCATGTGCAAATTAGTACACCATTAATATTATACTTGAGAGATGCACGTTGTTGTTGCATTAGTTACGCAGTCTAAACGTTTTGATGATGTATACAATTTCATCGCACATTTCGCCTTCCCAGATGGAAAGCATTTCAGGTCCCATACTCTGTTAGGTATACAAATATCTGTATACAAAATTAGTATCACCAATGAGCTAATGATTGTACTGATAATCGTGATTTTGTTGCTGATTACATTAATCCAATATTTCGTCTGCCTACAAGCCTATTCATTTGCTAGATATATATTTTTTGAACAGAAGGTACCATCAGAGATCTAGGGATATTTTGTCCCGGATTCACAAAATATCCCTACCTAGAAAGGAAAGTTAAATAGCACAAATGAGCATTATGCTACGCTGGAGACAAACAAGGGATGGCGCTCGTATCGACGTCAACTGTCAACATTCAAAATCTAAATTTTATCAAATTTCTGATATCATAATAAACAACATCGTTTTCCCAAAGATGATCCGAAAATCTTTGCGGCATGGATGGCAAAAATCCAGTCTGATAAACTCAAGAATATGCCGTATCGTATGAGCGAATATATAACAATGTTCGTGTTTGTGCTAAACATTTTATGGATGAGGACAAAGTTGTGGGGAGAAAAGGTCTCAAAACAGCAGCAATTTCGTTGTTATGTCTTCCAGGTGAGACTTTTGAGATAACATAATTTATCAAATTAATTTTAGGTAATTATGATGTGAGTGATGCCGAACCATCTGTGGAACCACTAACAAATAATATAAAACTATCTGAAGATGGTAAGGTATTTGTGATCTATTTGTGAACATTGTACCAATTGAAATATCAAGCTTCCAGACTAGAGGAAGAACAATTGCTAATATAAGCGAACCGTCTACTTCCATGAAGGGTCTTGAGCAAATTTTAAAATGCCCCAAAAATCATATGATTCTGATTCAGAATATTTGGAGGAAGATGCTGTTTTTTCAAGGATCTCATCGAATACAAGAGCAAACCCATGTGTTCCACCCGAAGAGACGAACCCAGAGGAAAAACGCCAATAAACTTGATGAACGAACTTGAGAAGGAAAAGAAGAGTATAAAAATTCGAAAAAGAGAAGAAAACGCATAAAAGCGAGATAAAGAAGTGGAAATAAGTTTTCAAAGCAACACGAGATCCAAAAAAACTGAGAATCCTCAAAAACCACCTTACCATGAAAAATCTAAGATAAAATAGGTCAGCTTTGCCCCAGACAAAAATCTCGAACATGAGCAAGATAGATATATAGCTACAAATCCTTCAAAAAAAGAAGCCATCACTTGTGAAGAAGTACTGAAAGAGACTCCTCGTGACATCAATGAGCTCAAAAGTTCAAAATGAGTAAGTGTGCAATACTCTTCCTAATAAAAAAATAACAAAATGCTTCAGCACAATAGAATGCAATGGGAACGATGGCCCGAAAAAAAAAGATGATATTGGTACAAGATAGAGATAATGAATGAAATCCAACCACAAAAAAATCAAGAAGGTACTTTTCACTTGAAGGAATCAGTAAATATCCTTTTTAATATTTATTATCTACCAGAATGAAAAATTGTACAAATAAATGTGATTATTTTTGAACACTGTTTTACTTTCATCTTTTTTTTATTAAAAAATAGGTAATAGTATTCATGAAAACCAGTTGAAAACAACCAAAACATGCTATAGTTGAACATATGGCCAGAAATGGGTCCTTCAAAAACCACATTAGGGTCAAAGTTGCCATAAATGGAGCAAAATCAGTATTTTTTCACGTCAAATTTTAAAATTATACTGGTATAAAACCTTTCAGTTGAGGATCCAATCCAAAGAGCTGGTGATAGAAAAAGGTATACTTTTATACATTTGACAATTGACTCAGTCGTAGGGTTAGTTTCTTACCTCAGAAGATTTTTTGACATCGCATTGTATAAAACCAAACTTCCTCTATATAATACAGGCTAAATAGGATAAGACACAAAAAAAATTGGGCCCTTTTGATTTTCTAGATTCTGGGAAGTTTTGGGGTACCGAATAAGTCTAGCAACTCTTCATAAAAGTACGGGCACGGATTTTCGAAATATTGGGACTTGAAACTCAAAAATATTTTGAATCGTGAATAACTCGAAAACCATGAGGAATTCGAAAATAACTGCCGTGACAAAAAATGTAAAGCACAAAATTTACAAAAAAGGTCTCCAGTCATTTTTTCGTTGGAGCCACTATTTCTGAGTAATTCTCTCTCAAAGCCGAAAGCCGGAGCACCCGCTCGCGAATTCCCGCCAGTGCGAATTCAAGCAAATTTACATCCCAAGCGCAAATTAAAATTGTTCTAACTCGTTGAAAACTACTCCGTTTTCAAAGAATCAAAATGCATAATGATGGGTAAGTTCTATATTTTGTACTCCGGTAAGGTAGCATAATTTTCGACTTAGGAAATTTTCGAAAAGAGATGAAGAGGTCGAATATTGGCCACACAAGCACTTGAAGTTTCAATGAATATATTCCATCACTCGCGATATAAACAAGCAAATCCAACGAGAGATTTGTCGTTCGTATTATTATCAATATTTTCATGTATATAACATACATGAGTTACTTCTTGGTTTCAAATGAACTAACTTTCAAAAAACGCGATCATGAACACGATCTTCGTTCTCGATTGATTATTATTTCGATATTCACAGACTTTTTAATAGTTTCTCTTATCCAAAGATGAGGGTATTCATTTTGAAGCGTAGAATCTCAGCTTCAAGTTCATATAAAAACATTCTTAGTATGATGTATCCTTATTATGAAGATTTTGAAAATGCATAGAAAGGTCAAAATGTCCCATTTTTCCGTAAATATTTCCTTAATTATCCAAGAGTAAGTTTCTTCGAAAAATTCATGTTGTATTTGTGAAAACAAGTTACAAAGAATCGATTGCGGGTCGTTACATTGTATTCAATTACTTGATTTAACACAGAAAGAAAAAGTGACCTAAATATAATGAAAAAAGGAATTACTACAATGTATTTGTATAATAATTTTCAACCGATGCCCTATGTGATCACTGTAAGAATCAGTTGGTGATATTTTGATGAAGAGATGTATAGGTATATGTTCACGAAAGACATTGCCTAAGGACCATTTTCGTTGATACAATCACCCTGAACATCGACTGTCGATCCAGGCACCAATGTATTTTATACATTAACCAATCAATGTTATGTCTTATTCCAATTATCAAAACATGTATTTTATCACCAAAAGTTTTTCGTTCAATACATGGGTTTCAATAATGAGTCTATCACTTAGAGTTCATTGTTCAATCACAAGAGTGTATTGACATTAATGTATTTTGTTCATTGACCAATCAATAAGAGTACATCTTTTAATCATCAATTAACATCAATTCAATGTTTTCGAGCGAATTATCATAATGCCCGATGATATTCATTACTGGCTGCTTAAAATTATCCCTGTTCGTTAAAATACAGGGAATTTCATAACTAGGGTGCAACAAACTGAGAATTCCTCTTGGAAAATTAATCAGTAAAAGTCGGCTAGGTATGAACAAAAACACAAAAACATAAAACCTTTGTTGAATCAGAAATATATTTAAAAAAATGCAATTTTTCTATAAAATGTTTTATTTTCGTATTAGGTATTACCAATAATAATAATAAAATCTTTAATCAACATTGCTTGGTTGAATTTCTCCCAGATATTCTGACAAAATATGTATTTTTGAATTGGAATATTGAGATTTCATTTTGTAAAAAAATATCAATGAATGACCATAGCTTAATTACAAATTAAAGAGATACATTATTTTAAAACAAATATCGACTGCTCTTATGATGTTGAAAAATTTGTACCTAATGCCGTCAAAATACGTGTGAATTTCTGTTATTTTCGTAATGTCTTCTCCAATGGCGAAAATGAATGGCTGAATAGACTCCTTGGATTGAAATTTGAAATTTATTCAGTCCTCCACTTCTTGAACGGTTTTCCCGACGAACAAAAAATACAGCTGAGAGCCACGTATTGTGAATTTTGTTGTTTGGGATTTTCCACTTTTGTCATTTTTTATTACTTCATTAGTAGGCATGAAAAATCCGTGGAGGGCCCACAATACTGCTGCATCTCGTCCATCTGAAAAACAATAATAAAAATGTGTTAGTAGTATAGTGCCTAGTGCTTAGTGCAGAGGGCTAAGTGGCCTAGGGGTTAAAGGGTCAGTCTCTCAATCACTTCTGGCTGCCGGTCGCAGGTTCGAATCGTAGCAACTGCAGAATTTTTCTAATGGCTCGAGAAAGTGCTAGGAATAGCACGTAAACAGGTAAGAAGACCTCGTCAGTCTTTGGCAAGCACAAGTTCCTACTTTTGAGAGCTGTCGTTCGTTAGGGAACGACAGCTGATTAACTTTTTTCAGCAGTCTCGGAAAAATATGAAAGAGGTGACATTCGAAGGAAATTTCCTCCTCTGTTTGAATCTTTTTTTTGGAATTCAAAAATTTCAAATAGTTTTGGGTATAATTGCAAAAAGCAAAACCACCTTTTTTATTGTTGTTTATAAATTTTGCAATTTAAAAAAAAATCTCTTTCCGGTACACCGGGAAGCGATAGCGTGTGCTTCGTTGAGCTTTGTCCCACTGCAGATATGTTTGAAAATAGTTGTTGTGGGTTCGGGTTGTGGAGATGAATTCAACAGACATCAAAAAACGTTGAAAACCCCACATGCCAAAATATTGAAATGTATTAAAATATGCTAGAAATGCGAAGAGATTTACAGGTCTATTCTCTAAAAAGTCGTTATTTAACGAGTCGTTGATTAACGATTGTAGTTCAATTTACGATTACGTCAATCTTAACGACAATTCGGAAATTCGTATTCTGTAAACAATGTAGTTACGTCTTCAATCGTTACCGAATGAGTAACGAGAGACGGGTAGTACATATAAATTCATGTTCTGTGTTCGAATGATGGATGAAAACAATATGTTGAAATTGCCTGTTTCAGTAATTTGACTATTTTAAGGAAACTTGAATCAATTATGGAAATTGGTAAATATTACGGAACTGTAAAAAAAGTAGCGAAACTATCATAAAGACAACAATTTTCCGTATATTTCTATAAATTGAAAAACAAATAAGTGGTTTCGTACACATAAGTATGAACCAAGTAAACCAGAAATTCTCAAAGAAACTTGGCACCTCCTAACAGCCTAACTGAACAGCTCTGTTGGGAATTTTATATAAATGAAGGGGCCAAATAAGCAACCAATATTTCTGATACTTCGTGAATACACCTGCTGGCTGCGGAAGACTGGTACATGACACACTATTTATCTTTTGCCATAGACTTCTGGTAATTGCCATGAGCAAAAAAATGCAATTCTAAAAGACAACTGTTTTTGAATGAAAATTTACTATTTTTTGTTTACTTGTATAACTGAAGGTATCCTCGTATTCCTGAAGGACATTGCAGAGTGATCGTTCATTTCGTTAAATAACTCCCACGCCAGTTCTTTTTTAATTTAAAATCTTTCCGAAAATTTTCTTCAGGAGTCTCGAGAGGGTTGCTGATATTCCTCAGCTATCTATTGAATCTCCGATTCAACTCTCTACGGAACAACAGATACGTGATCCGATTTACCTTCATAAATCATCATAACACCTTCTTCACAGTTCTTCTAGGATTACAACCAATACGTCCCGCTCGAACTGATCCATTTCCATTGGATTATTATTTAAATTTTGCAAAGGACGAGTGAGAATAATCTTTTTGCTGAACACGTCTATTATCGTTGTCAGTTATGACAGCCAAATAGGTGTCGTCTGCTCAGCGATGTTTTGGCATTGATATATCGTTAAATAACGATGAAGAAACAGATAGTGAATACGATTATGTGATTTTATCGTTATTCAACGGCTAATCGCTTGGTTACGACTGCTAACGATATCGTTGAAAGATAGTGAATAGACCTGTTAAAATTGTAGAATTGTCATTGCTTTTGGCTATTTTATAACTCACCGGGTGGAGTAGTTATGTTAGGTATAGAAATTCTGATTCAATAAGCGGAATTATAAGCTATAAAACTCGGAACTTACCAGAAGATACACAAATATCTCACACTCTCAAAACTCTACTATAAGACTATAAAGCTGTTGTTGATTTTGAATGTCGATGGACTCAATTGCGTAGTACAGCTCCTGTACCAAATGTATAACTGTAACTAAAATTGGAGGGAAATTCGTTCGACCTTTTTGCGTCGTTTTGGGATGATCGAGTGGGGTGGGGTGATGTAGTTGAATCTCAGAATTCTCAACATTTACACAATGCTCTCGGACATTGACAGCGTGACCAAAGGTATGGGGTGATGTTGAAAATCATTAATCGATGATAAAATCAAGGAATTGGTGTATCAGATCATGTTCTGAACATTGACAAAATGATTCCACTGTACTGAGGCTTTGCCCATTGAACATTGGAGCATGCCTTAATATATTGTTACAAGGAAGTGTGACAATTAATGGTACATAGTATTAATTACATCATGTTCCTTGGAGTAATGTATTTGTTTTATTGTTATAAGGCATATTTTCATTATGGGAATGATATTAACATACCATTAATCACGAAATTACGTTATTGTAATGAACATGTTAACCTTGTTATAATGAATTCGTAGATTATTCAATCACAAAAATCAATCAAAAAAATCAGGTCCAATATTTCTTTCTGTGAAGAATACGAAAGCTTTCTTTTCGTCTATTTCCCGCGAAGAATTCGGCAACCACAGCCATTATCACCGATAACCACGCACCTGTGCAGACCACAGAACTCATAATTATATCATAAGATATAATTATGAGTTCTGTGGTGCAGACGACGTGTTTTGTGTAGTAAACATTTGTCAAGTGTGTACTGCTTTCTGTAGTCTTCACGGTGTTTTTCACATAAAAAAATTGGATTGTTCACTGGGGCCAGTGCAAAAATTGTGGATCATAAATCTACTTGAATCAAAATATTTTCCCAGGTTAGGACAAAAGATAAACCTCTCTTGTACTGAATTTTGAGCTCTAAATTTTTTGTGCCGGCATTTTGTGTTGAAATCCTCATAGTTTTCGAGTTATCCGCAATTCAAAGTGTTTTTGAGTACATGAACCCATTCTACGATGAAAATTTTGAGGTGAGGAAAAATTTTTATGGACCAATTTGTAGAGAATTTTGTGCTCTACATTTTGTGCTTCGGGTCTTTTTTTCGAATTCCTCGTAGTTTTCGAGTTATTCGCGATTCAAACTATTATTGAGTATTTAAACCCGTTTTAAGGTGAAAATTTTGAGGTTAGTAAAAAATACCTGGGATACTTTTTTGTAGAGAATTTTGTGCTCAACATTTTTTGTTCCAGCCATTTTTTTCAAATTCCTTATAGTTTTCGAGTTATTCGCGATTCAAAATATTTTTGAGTTTCAAGTCCCAAAATTTCGAAAATCCGTGCCCGTACTTTTATTGCTAGACTTATTCGGTACCCCAAAACCTCCTAGAATCTAAAAAATCAAAAGGGCCTAATTTAATTTGAGGTTTTAGCTCAACATCTCCTAATATACCTATACTATATAATAATAGTTGTCGTGCAGAGTGAACAATATTGACATTGTATCTATAAGAGATAACAAGCGAAATCTCTACACGGGAAACAAATGAAACTTTTTGTTCTCACAAATAATACTGGATGCATGCCGGAACAAACAGTTTCTGTCCTTTGTTCCGAACACGTTTGCATTACAGGTTTAGAAGGTGAATTTGCGGAGATAGGCTAATCTGAGCGTTGTATATGTAACTAGAACTCTGCAATCTCCTGAACTGTATTTTACATACAAATGTTACTGATTACTAAATGCTAAGCAGATTCTCAAAACATTCGGAGCTATCTCGCAGGAACGTTAAATTTTCGTGAATGGATTGAGGAAAAGGCAAACATTTATCTGTAGACGTTCCACCGCGGGAATATATAAACTGGTTCAAGATGAAAACCGGTTGGGTTCTTCGAAATACAAGGGTATTAATTTCAATTAGAGTTTTGTGTTTCGAAATGAATCGAGAGGGATGTATGGTGTTCATCATCCAGAATACTCACGGTACTTGCATGAACTTCAATTAATTGTTTTCTGTGGGAGACTTTCCAACAAAAATACCTATTGAATAGGTTTATGCAAGAGGTTGGATTGAAAAATAATTTTCTGAAATACATGCAGGATGAAGTGAATAACTTTTGTCTAATTTAACTGAAATATTATTTATTACGAGAGAGAGAAAGAGAGTAAAATATACTTTATTGCCTAAATAAAGTCAAGCAAATAAAATTGTGAATTAAATTCAAACCAAAGATTATAAAATATTCATTTATTTGGTCTGAAGAATTTGTTCCTATTGAAAAAGCTTGTGATCTTAAATTGAACGAATAAAATAGAACAATAGCAACATAGACAAGTAATCCTAACTCCCAAGTTAAAAAATTAAATAAAACACCGACAAATAATCCTGAGAATTATTAGGTACATGGTTCATGAATATGTATACAAGAAAATGATTGTACCTAAGCGGGTTTTTATTACATGTATATGTAATTACCTCATTAATATTTCAAAACAAGTTTGTAAAGTACCTGAAACCTACCTGATATGTCAAACTGAGTTGGAAAAGTACTAAAATCAGTTTTTCCCGTTTGACCCCAAGGTATAAGACTTAGCCGGAAAGGGGACAAAAAAACCCCTTCAACACGATTTGAACTTTTTAATTAGAGAACAGTTAGAGATAGAGCAATTCTGCGAATGTCAATCAGCTCTGAATGGTTGGATTAGTATATTATGGAACTTTCAAGTAAGTTTGCACAAATACTTCAGTCGAAATGTCCTCATTCTCAAATGAAGAAAAACGAGATATGTTGAAACTTTATTATAAATTTTATAGGAATAGTACGAAAAAAGCTCAAATTTATTTTGAATTATATCCAGAAAGACAACAGCCGGATAGAACATTATTCGGAATTTTGGGCAAACACTTGGCTGAGTACGGTGCGTTTCAAAAAACAAGAATGAAATCATGAGCTTGTAAAAAATGCACAAAAAGTATTAAAACAAGTGTTCGAAATGATGGCCTTCCTCTTGAATACGTAACCGAGCTCGTCATCTCAAATTAAGAACAGCCCTTACAATATCCATTCTTCTGATAGACCTTAATTGCGTGATGATATTGTCTTTAAGTTCATCTACAGTGTCATATTCTTGCTCTTCATAGATTCTGTTCTTTAGAGTGCCCCACAAGAAAGTATCCAAAACTGTAAGGTCAGGTGACCTTGCCGGCCACCTCACTGGTCCAGAATTTCCTAACCACCTATTAGGAAATCTTTGGTGTAAATATTCGCAAACTGCTCTTTTATTGTGTGGAGGAGCCCCGTCATGCTGAAACCAGCAGCTGTTATAATTAACAAGGGGAAACGTATCCATATATTCTTCGAATTCGTTTCTTAAGAACCGAAGATAGGTTTCCCCGTTCAAAGTATTAGAGAAGAAATGAGGTCCAAGTATTCGGTCGTCATAAATTCCAGCCCGCACATTCAAACGAAACCGAACTTGTGGTCTGACTTCTCTGAAGTGTCGTGGATTATTTCCACTCAAATGTGCTCATTATTTCTATTAAAAACACCACAATTCGAAAATGTACTTTCGTCGGTCCAAATAATGTTTTTAAAGAAGTTTGTAGGGTCTACCCTATTCGAGAGCCAGCTACAAAATTCCATCCTTCTCTCACGATCACCTAGATGTAATTTTTGTGAAATATTTATCTTATAACATTTCAAACTACTTTTTTTGAATTCTCTCCAAACGCTCGTCTGTGGCACATCCATTTCTGCCGAGACTTGATGTGTTGATTTGGAAGGATCTGCATTTATCTAAAAAAGTACCAAACGTAATTATACTTCTTCGAATATGGAATGAACAATTATTTTACCTCGGCTAATAAGTTACGTCTAATATTTTGTTCCATTCTGCTTCCATATTTCACTCTTGGTTTTTGAAACGCACCGTACTCAGCCAAGTGTTTGTCCAAAATCCCGAATAATGTTCTATCCGGCTGTTGTCTTTCCGGATATAATTCAAAATAAATTTGTGCTTTTTTCGTACTATTCCTATATAATTTATAATAAAGTTTCAACATATCTCGTTTTTCTTCATTTGAGAATGAGGACATTTCGACTGAAGTATTTGTGTAAACTTATGATGTTTAATGAGTTCTGACAACTAGTGTTTATTAAACAAAATTTTTCGATGGAGTCATGACCATCTCAGATGAAGTTGTTTTTTTTTTAATATCTGTGGTTTCAGAAGTGCAAATCATAACAAATTATACATCAATGAAATCAGAATGAGAATCACTATTTTTCTGTATAAAAAAAACAATATGGCGCCCATAACAGAAAAAAAAGTTGATGTTGAATGCCAGAAGACGAAACGTCGGATAGTAAATCTGAACATGAAAACTTGTAGGTGAAAAAAGTATCAATGAAAATGTACTTTTGGTTTTGAACTATGTTGTCAAATAACGATAGAAAAAATAAAAACGAAAATTCCGATTTTCAGTTTTTTCCCGATATTTCCGGATATACTCGGAATTTTTCAAGTTTCAAAACAGTATTTTGTTAAGCACCAGAATACGCAACATTGCCCCAATTTAAGCTTCGACGTATCTCCTGTAGTTAAGGAGATCCCAATGGTGGGGGTCGAATTTGAATTGCCCTGTATGTGTGAAATTTTCACGCTTATTCCTAAAATGTATGTTTTGATGATGCTTAGATATAAGATTTAGCCGGAAAGGGGATTAAAAACCCCTTTCAACGCAACACCAAAAAAACTATTGGTATAATACTTTAAAACGTTGATTAAAAACAATCATGATTGATTAACATTGAAAAAGATGAAATTTATTACCTCATGACAAGTCATGGACACCATGATGGGTTCAATGAGAGAATGATATGAATTGACAATTGAAGTGAAGTGACAGATGATGTGGAATGACAATTGACGTGGTATGAAATGAAGTTGACACTTGGTCGGTAGTGACAGACGTACCGTACCTTGTTGCTACCATACAGTGATTATAGAAATGAAAACGCTAACTACTAGAGTTGCCAACAGATTTTAACTATTATACAAAGACTGAAGCGGTGCATTTAGTAAATGAGAGTAAATAATATTGACATAAGAGTATTGATACAGACATCGATAGTGTCAGTGTCAGTACTGTTGTTTCTTTAAAAACGTCTGTTGGCTATTCTAGACGATTTGTGATGTTACTACTACTGGTTAATATTTTAATATGTTATATTTTATTTTAGTTATTATCCTTTATCTATTCAATACGTGAAGTATTCTATTTATATTTAAGGTATTTGTGTCAATAATCATCAATGATTGTGTGAATATTGTTTTTTGTAAATAAGATTCATCTATTTCAAATAAACTACTACTACTACGACTAGTATATGTGTGTGTGTTTTCTATTTCCAAATTTTGTATTTATTTTTTGTGTCAAACGCATGACTTGCAGTAAACATGTGAATGTAAAGGACCCTGCACTTTTGATAGGTAAAATGGTTCTGGTGAAATTGACTGAATTTTTGGTATATTGTAGTATTTGAAGTACTGATTGAACGTGCTGAATCGCAAAGTTACTTGATTGATATATTTTGAAATACAGGGCGTTCAAGTTAAAAATCAATAATTTTTATTTAATCATGGTCTTGGGAGTTGAAAGTGCCAACTGCATTTTTTTCGCTCTCATATTACTAAATATCATTCAGATGGTGCAGATTATATCATTTTGTACAGAGTGAAAAATGAAAACTTTTTAGTAATGTCTGAAAAGTCGATGTAATGATGAAATATTGATAATAATATTGATCATAAAAATGTTCGATGATAAAAATGACCTTATTACCATTTGCATGACGAGTTGAAGGAACTTGTTCACGCGTACATTCTACTAGTGGCCAAGATTTTTCACAAATATTGAAACGTGAGAATGTGGATATCAAAATGAATGTAAAAGATGGTGAAGATTAGAGATAAAAAATATATCAGATATATGAATTTAATAATGTAAAGTACAGATATGAAAGTGAATTTTGTTGGATTAAGCTTTGTCGGAATAAAAAACGAACTATCTGGGAAAAGTGAAAATGATTGATAGAACGCTTTTATTTCTAATAGGAGAATTCGAATCTATTTGTGACAAATCTTGGCCACTAGTAGAATGTACGCGTGAACAAGTTCCTTCAACTCGTCATGCAAGTGGTAATAAGTTTCTCAATTGATAACTATGAAACTAGTCGAATTTTTGGGACAGTGTTGAGGAGAGAATAATGAATATATTAAATAATAATAAAGGAATTTCACTGAGTTAATCGTGAATTACAGGGTGATTTCTGAAACGTTGATATTTTGTATTTATCATCGAAAATTTTCATGATCACCGTATATATCCCAACGAAATCATGTTTATAAGGTATCAGCTATCTTCGGAGGATGATAATTTACTCGAATATACAGGATGTGTACGAAAGAACCGGACAGCTATTTCACAAATTTTTCAAATCACCCTGTACGAAATGTGTGAATTGTGATTAATGGTGGAATAAGAATAGTAAATTGCATGCCAAAATAACTTATTCAATATTTCATTAGTACATCGAATTTTCAGACATTACTAAAATGTTTTTAATTTTCACTCTGTAAATAATGGTATAATCTGCACCGTCTGAATGATATTTAGTAATATGAATGTACGTTGATGACAAGAGCGAAAAAAATGCAGTTGGCACTTTCAAATCCCGAAAAAATATTTAAATAAAAATTACTGATTTTTAACTTGAACACCCTGTAGTTCAAATTGTATCAATCAACGAACTTTGCAATTTTGCACGTTCAATTAGTACCTCAAATTGTATTTCCAGTTTTACGTGATCCATCAGAACCTATCGTATGAAATTTTAGACGGTCAGTTTTGTTTTTAATTATAATATTTTTTTTTTAATTTTTTCCTAACGTGTATTCATAATATAGTCAATTAAATAAATCTTTCTACCAATCTTAAACGTGGTCAATACAAAAAATGGAAACCAGTGATTTAACTACAATATTTTTTCTAATAAAAATTGATACTTGAAGTTCATTATTACAAATTATCAAAACGGTCTCCAGTATCGAATATTGCATAATACCAAAATCTCGATATTGACATCGTCTGAAGAGAATTTAATGGCATTTCGGCTGTGTGGAACGTGATATTGAACAGAAACGCCCCAAGCAGCAGGCAGAACAGAACCAAAGAATCGTTCATTGACCGGAAACAAGCTATAGCAGTGTTTACTTTTTCCGCTTCGAAATATCACGAATCCTTTTGAGCATCCTGAAAGATTCAGTGAAATGAAAGGAGAGGTAATCATTAGAGTTAAATATATTTGATTTGGATACAATTGGAATTTTAATGAACAACTGCTGTGAATCGTTGAGCTTTGGAGAAATTTTATCGTAGAATCAGATTTTTACTGTAATTCTAAAGGAAGAGAGAAATATTTCCAATGATTTCTTGTTTATTCAAGTGCCTTAACTGGTTTGCAGTAAATAACGCGGTCATTCAGCGAATTGTTTGTTCTGATAATGAAAACGTTTCTTTTTTATATGACACAGAGTGTTTCAAAATTTATCATCAAGATTTTAGAGACGTATATTTCAGGTCAGACTAAAACTTTTTTCTACCACAGTGCGTAAACTAAGCTTTTACGCACTGCTGCTAGTACGTAAAGTAACATTTTTTCGCACAAGTGCGTTAAAAATCACCTGTGCGTAAAATCATCAACTGTGCGTGAAGTAATTTTTTACACACTGTTCATACATTTATTCATTTTTGAAAAATACATTTTTTTGCGTCAAATATAACTCGGAAGTCTTTATTTGATGATACCACGACAATTCATATCATTAAACATTCAAATCAATGATATAATTGCCTCAATTTGGCAATATAATAACTGTCGAAGAAAAAAACTTGGCATGAAACACTTTCGTAAAGGGCTTTTTTATACTCGCGTGTTTGTTGAACTCGGCTGCGCCTCATTCAACAAACTTCACGCTCATACTAAAAAGTCCTACTTTACGAACTTGTATCATAAATAGCTGTTTTTTGCTATAAACACGTTTCCGCAAACGCCTCGTTACTGATCTACACATCGTTTGAGATATCAACATCAAATTTGAAGAATAATTGATCTCTGTAGGAATCCAAAGGGTAGTATTTTTTCGGGCGTTGAGTTTCGAGCCCTTGGGGGGAGGGTGGACATCGTGCATAAACCACATTCGTTGACGTACTTGTTATGTCACATCCCCCACTAATGTAGGAAAATCGTTCTGTAGGAAGTTTAAATATATGTATCACCATTCAAAATTTCAAAATCCGCTGTAAAACTATAGGACCAATTCTCCTAGTATTCCTGTCCATATCGCTGTGCTAGAACAATCAATCAATCAAAAATATACTTTGTTGTCGAAGATATAATCTTATAAATATTAATATAAAAATATATAGTCACAGTGTCACAATCGTTATAATATAAAATTAATGTTTTGAAGAGAAACATTCTCAATTGATAATTGAATCAATACATGACTCCTCTGGAAATGGAAAAAACCCTACGATAAAATTGAACTTACTTTTTTGTAATATCTAACAGAAAACAACTACTTCCCCGGCAAAAGCCACGCTGGACATTGAACTACATCTGATAGATAATAACAATACTAGGACAACTTGAAAAACATATCCAGTCAACACAGAATGGTCTCAGAGATGGTAGTGGGATTCACATTCATGTTTCAGATCACACCAGTGAATCGCAAAGTGACTTCCATTATTATCGCATAAACGTCTATTCGGTGCCCCGTTGGTCATGTCGAGACATCAAAATGTGATGCAAAATGTGACTCGAAATCAGCCCATTTATACTTCGGAATCTATTGCACATTGAGACCCTGTCGATGTAACAATGTGAAATTGAATGGACTGGTACTTATTATAAAATGCGCTTCACTTTCTGATTCTTTTGTATATCAAGATTAAAACAAAAACCACCAAGTTTGAACGAGAATAGAAATTATACCTCAATGTTATTATTCTTACTAATAAATTACGGTTCATATGAAATGGAATGCTAGAAAACAAATGCGTGAGTTGATTTCGTATAGTATATACTTTCCACAAAGAAAAAAAAATTATCAAACTCTGTCTAAATCATGAAAAAATTAATACAGAAATGTAGAAAAATCTATGATTCAACTCCATCCTCTGGACAACAGTTCCTTCGCGACGAAATCAGTACCTATCCTGAAAATGCCAAATTCTGTAAATCACTGAATTTACCTTTCTGAGTTTCTACTCACCATTCCGGTCCTTTGAAGGGATACAGTTCTTGAATGTAATAATTGGGCAATGTCGATAAACACATTTGATTTAACTATTGAAATAAACAGAATCAAACAGAACACAACACACTATCAGAAGTACCTGTAGAATATATAAAGAATGGCGTCAACCAAATACAAATTCTACTTGACTCTCGCATCGACATACAACTCTGGTTATTTTGTGTCGTGATGGTGATGTCATGCCCAATTCTATTACCAACCTTCTATACCGACAAAATCGCCATGAAACCAAAATCTATGCCAATGTGCTTTGCAATTTTCTTCACATTTTGTGCCTCAAAGCGACACTAATGAGAAGAAAATTGTGAACAATTCGTAATATTTGGCATCACTAAGTGGTAACAGTAATGTCCAAATGCAACTCATTTTGTTACCACAGTAATAAACATCTCCTAGATGTTTGTGTTAACTGGGATAGTTTCGAGAAAATTGAATTTTAATGTTGTAATTGTAGCTGATATTCACATTTCTCAAACTGATACTATAATTTTATGGTGTTTGGTGTTTGAGGTATTTGGAAAACTAATGTTTATATCATTATTGTTATAAAGGGTCAATTCGGTTCTTTAACTTTTTTTATAAGATGTCTTTTCATAACTCTGGAAAAAAACATTTGGTCAAAGTTATCCCAGTATTGATTGAAATAACTTTTTTCTGTTTTTGGGAAAAGTTATTCCTACTTTTGTTGTCCTTGTAATGTTCTATATTTTTTTGAACATCAATAAACTCAACGTCATTTCTCAGTTTTGACAATGACCTTGTATTGCATGACTTGTTGAGGAAAATTGAACCCCATATGTATTTTCTTCTTCCCAAATATGGCTAAAACAGCCTTCTCTGGTGAAATGCGCCTCATCAGTAAATAGAACGGATTTAGGAAAATCGTTTCGCTCTCCGCATTTGTTTAGATACCATTCACAGGAACTTAAGCGGGGTCTGAAATCATCTGGCCCTAAAGCCATTACTTTTTTTAAAAGAAAAGGATAAAGCTTTTCTTTATAAACTACTCTCCATAGCAAGTGTCCTAGTGCTGGTTGATGGATTGTTTCTTATTTGACGTAAAACTTCACCTTCTAAATCATTGTTTCTAACAGTTCTTTTAGCTCCACAATCATTTTTATAATGCTCAAAAGTTCCTCTTTCTTTGGCTCTTTGAGTAACTGCTGCAAAAGTTTTATGAGTCGATTGGCGCCTATTCGGAAATTTTTGTGCAAATAATCAGGCTGCAGCTCTGGAATTTCCTCTTGCTTCTCCTTAGGTGTATACTGTATCTGTATATTCTGCAGCCGTATATTGGTCCATGTCGTATACACGTACAATTAGTGATTTTATGATAAAATTATTCGATGGATTCAGGCAGTAACGCTTTAACTGAAATCTGTCGATATGTCAAAACCATGTGTTTAAAACCATTCAGCAGTACAAACCAATGCATAATTATGGATATCGTTGTGAACAAAACCTCCTGCAACCCAAATGTTTTCGAGAAATAAAGAAGATATGGGTTGCTAATCCTTATAGTCCAAGATCCCAGGGCCGTCAGACATTACTTATTTTTAAACGAACGAAGTGTGTACGATTGAGTAGTGTTAGTATGTACTATGTTCGCATGCCTACCTGCTAGCTGGTCCAGATGACCATTCCTCAGATATTAGGGAATCAAGGTACGTGAAAACACTACTCACTTAGTTGAATTGCCAGTCTACAGAAATACTTCTATAACCCGTGGTGGATCAGTGGACAGAGTATCTGGCTACCACCTCGGATCTCCGAGTTCAAATCTCGTCTGCAACTATTTTTTTTTCTTTTTTTTTACCCAGCAAACGCATCACACTGAGGTTAGCCATCTCGATTGGAAACGGCTTCGACTCTGAGAGGATTTTTGTTCAAAAAGAAATTTAAAAGTATACAGAATTATGGTAAATAAAAGATTTTGTTAAGATTTTCTTATGAGTAAAATCCCAGGGCCTTCAGACATAATTTATTTTTGAAATGATGAAGACTTAGGTTCTGAGTGGTGTCTCATGTACTTTTATTACCTGCGTGCTTGTGGAGTTCGCTCTGTGACGCCTGGGCAGGTACCTAACTTGAATTTGTATGGCTGATTTTTAAATATATTTTGTAGAATATCACTCTTAAGTAATTTCAAAAGTGTGAGATGCGTTCCATAGACCAGAACTTTTGTCAAACGCTTTAAAGCTCCACAAATCAGAGTGGTATTCAACAAATTATACATGAAAATCAGTGGAGTTCGCTCTGTGACACCTGGGCAGGTACCAGGTGAGAAAGGTAACTGTACGAACAGCACCTACCTGGTTACTATTCGATATCAAAAGGACAGCAATGGAGACTTTCCCAAACTTTATTTAAATACAATTCAATGAAATGTATCATTCAAAATATATTATGACATTACTTCAAAATTATTATTTTAGCACTTTTTTCAATAAAAGCAAGTGTTTCTACATAATATAAAATATTCAGGAAACTCTACGAAAACATGATCAACTGCAACAGTAACTAAAAATAAGAGTTACTTGACCTACATTTGTGTGGCTGATTTTTATGTATAATTTGTTGAATAATTTGTGGAGCTTTAAAGCGTTTGAAAAAAGTTCTGGTCTATGGAAAGCGTCTGACACTTTTTGAATTACTTAAGAGTAATATTCTACAAAATATATATAAAAATCAGCCATACAGATTCAAGTTAGGTACCTGCCCAGTTATCACAGAGCGAACTCCACAAGCACGCAGGTATTAAAAGTACATGAGTCTTCATCTTTTCAAAAATAAGTCATGTCTGAAGGCCCTGGGATTTTACTCATAAGGAAATCTTAACAAAATCTTGTATTTACCAAACCTCTGTTTTCTTTTAAATTTCTTTTTGAACAAAAATCCCCCCAGAGTCGAAGCCGTTTCCAACCGAGATGGCAAACCCTAGTTTGATGAGTCTGCTGGGTTAAAAACAAAGAAGAAAAAATTGTTCTAGACGAGATTTGAACCCGGAGCTCCGGGGTGGTAGCCAGATACTCTGTCCACTGATCCACATGGGTTATAGAAACATTTCAGTAGACTGGCAATTCAACTAAATGAGTAGTGTAATATCTGAAGAATGGTCATCTGGACCAACTAGCAGGTATGCATGCGAACATAGTACATACTAACACTACTCAATCGTACACATTTCGTTCGTTTAAAAATGAGTAATGTCTGACGGCCCTGGGATCTTGCTCTATTAGTAAGTAGGTAGTGCTTTAATTTTTTTCCGACATCTTATGAACTTACTCGAGAAATACAACTATGGGCACAATGTATTTTAAATTTCACCATAGTGCTATGATTTTCAATACAAAAGACAGCAACGTTCAACAAAATAACCAACAGTGACTTTCCATATCACCTACGCACTCATTCAACTCATTCTACTTCTTCAATCTTGAAAACCGTTGATATTTTTGATAATGAAACCTCGCCCTTTTTTGTATGGGACATTTTGGGGATTGAGAAAAAAAAGGCACAATCGACATTAGTCCAGTGGCGTGAAAATTGGGGAGGGGTGATTGAAGTTACAAACTCATGATTTACATTGGAATTTGAAACTGAATGCTGTCATGTGACATACCAAATTTCATTAAGAAAATTTGAGCCGTCATGGAGTTATTCTGGAAAATATAAACTTTTTTGTCATTTTCAATACCTTGTAACTCGGTTATTATTCATTTTAGGTTATATGTTTATTGGAACTGTAATTCTTCGAATCTGGGTGATGATGACACAGAGCAACACTTGGTAAGCCTGTTCCTTCTTCAGGACCAGAAAAAAGTGGGGAAAAGATGGTGAATTGATACTCTGAATTATGAAGTGAGATGTAATGAAGGTTATTTGTAAATATGCAGAAGTATCTGATTTTGGTAAAGTGTTGCTTTCATACCCTCAAACATTTCAATAGAAGCAACTTTCTGTCGGGATCTATGGCGACTTATTCTGTATATTATAATCCCTAAGATCGAATAATAATTTCATCTATGATATTTAAAGAGCACTGCAAAGTAGTTCTTGTAGAAAACTTTAGCAATATTCTAACTGATGTAGTTCAACGGTCGTAGCGGCAGTAGTCGTTTTCCTTGGAGACTTGCCGACAAATATATCTATATTTTAGATGAAAGCAGAAGGCTGGATTATGTCATCCATTTTTCATTATTAGCCTTAAAATGTAGTGAAAATTCTACCATCGGAGTTTGTCCCCTTTATTCTGGGACACGCTGTATATTCTTCATTATTTTGATTATTTCAATTTCCATTTTTTATTCAGTAAAAATAAAATGGTGTTCCACATTAGACAAGTTTATACGAAGGCGTAGAAGGGCCACGAGCAATTTTTTTTGAAATCCCGACTTTAATCTCGGACCCCCGACTTTAATCTCGAACCCCCGAGATTAAAGTCGGGGGTCCGAGATTAAAGTCGGACCCCCGAGATTAAAGTCGGACCCCCGAGATTAAAGTCGGGGGTTCGAGATTAAAGTCGGTGGTCCGAGATTAATGTCGGGGGTTCGAGATTAAAGACGCGATTCCAAAACAAAATTGTTCGTGGCCCTTCTACGCCTTCGTAAGTTTACTCTATATTGCGGTTGAATTCAATATAAAAATATCTATGAACCGATTCAACTTCAGTAATCATAACGACTGAAAGAACTCCTGCTCAATCCTCAGGAAAATCGCCGTCCCAATTTGTGGAGCTCAGCGCGTTTCCTGAACTAAAGAACTCCTCTAGTCCTCTATCTACCCTTTTCGTTTGTATTCGGCGGAGAAACGGGCCGACGGACCCACTTTCCATGCGCGCCAAATCGACGTTCCACGTGCTTCCAAGGGCCCATCAAATTCGCCCCAATGTATTTTCCACTGTCGCTAGCACTCGCCGTACGGGAGTTCTCTCGGGAAAGTGAAAAGTATGACGCCGGTATCGAGGTTTCGACGTGAAAAATGACTTGTATGTGCTCGTGAGACATTCCGGTGGGTGGGAACAGTGCTGGTAGAAAGCCGGGTTCGAGAAAACTCGGGAAGTGTCTGGCTTTGGAAAACATGATTTCTGTGCGTTCGCTAATTTGTTAAAATCATCTGTTATTGTGGAAAACTCAAATACGATCGTCCTCACAAAGTGCGTGGTTGAACCAAAGTGATTTTCTTCTGATATTTACTGTATTCATGCTTATGGAGTTCTTCTGCTTGTGATGACAAGTTTACCGATTCATTCTTGAAAATATTGGCAGCCGGAACACCAAAGGTATGGTTTTTATCTGCATGTATGATGTGAGATGGATAATATCGCAATGATCGACGTACCTGAGTAGCAAATGAAAGGAGTGACCATTTACAAAATACTTTTAATAGAGTATTCAACCAAGATAAAGAACGTGTATAGAAAATACATTCACTGATTACTTCATTTTTGGTACGTTACCTTGCAAAACGACAAAAAATGTAAGCAAACAAGAATTTAAAATTCACTCTTCCTGAATCACCCTGTTTCTTGGTGGATTGTTTTTCCGATTATGTCATTATTCAAAGAGTGTCATGTTGAAAGGATTTTTGTAGGGGTAATATCGTTCTCAAAAAAATATGCATCTGAACTAACATCAGTTTTTTGCAAGTTATTCAACATCTCTTTGATTTGAGGGTATGTTCGTCCATTTGAAAAATTGCAACAGTACAACCAGTCTTCAAAAAAAGAAAGAACCTACCAATGAAATATCAAGAACGATCAGGAACTGTGAATGATCGACAATATGGTTTAAATCATCAAAGATCAACCAGAGACCTGCTTGCTCATGTCAGTCATTTATGGCAACTATCCATTGAAAAGCATGGAAGAACTCTGGACGTGGCATTCGACATCTTCAAGGCATTTGCTTTCAACACAAGGTTATTTTCGACAAGCTTCCATCTCGCCCCCAACTGTGTTCTTTGCTATCTAGCTTCGTATGAGACAGATCTCTCCACGTGTTGGTTGATGGAGTTTCATATGACACTCTACATATATGAATACTGGTGTTCCAAAGGGATCCATTTCAGGTTTTTCCTTCACATCAGTGATTTGTTGAAAGCTATCTCATGCCCTAGAAAGGCCAATCTCACGGTAACCAACGTAATCATGTCAGGAGTTTCCATACCAATGAAGTCATCCATCGATGCTCGGTATCACCATCAGCAATACCCTGTCATGGAAAAGTCATGTGAGGTCCATTGTCAAAAGTGACTTCGAAAAACTTGGATTTCTATGTCGCGCCAAGAGCTATTTCACTTCCCGTCAGTTGATTATGATTTATAAGGCAAAGATCTGACCTGTCCTAGAAAACTGTTTCCATATATGTGGTGCAGACCCTAAACACACACTGAAACTTCTATGTTCTATCCGAATTAGAGCCATTCGTCTCATCGGTCATGCTGAGCTCACAACCTCACTCACTTCCCTGGAACACCGCAGAAAGGTTAGCGATCTGTCTCTGTTTTACAGATATATTCATAGACGATGCTCTTCTGAAATATCATCGATCGTTCCTTGAGGCGTATAGCCTGCAGAAATTCAGGAAGAACACTAATTCCTACCTATATTTCCTCGGCTCTCACGATATTCTTTTAACAATACTGGATTTTCCACGTCGTGAGAATCGAAACATAAAAAAGGCCCATTTATGAAATAATAAATTTTGTAATTACCTCAAATTTTGATAACGTCCAACTACCTTAGCCAGTTTTCTCATGCGATGGAAATCTGTTTAGTTCATGGCAAATGATAAGAAAGAGAGCGAGAGAGATGGAGAGAGAGAGATGTAGAGAGAGAGATGTAGAGAGAGAGATGTAGAGAGAGAGAGAGAGAGAGATTGAGAGAGAGATGGAGAGAGAGAGATGGAGAGAGAGAGATGGAGAGAGAGAGATGGAGAGAGAGATGGCCAGAGAGATAATGCTAATTCTCATGAGAAAGATCTAAATATCTAATTTCTCATACATAAAAAGTCAATGTATTACATTCGCTTAAGAAAGATACTGTGTATCGAAACAATCGCGTATACAATAATCTGTGGAAATTGAATCATGTTTACCTTAGTGTCATTAAAAGTCTACTCTATGGCAATAATATCTTTGGCAATAGAAAAAAACATAAGATAAAAACATCTTCAAAATGAATCTTCAATAATATCTCATACATAAC
This sequence comes from Chrysolina oricalcia, assembly GCA_944452925.2. Classification (NCBI taxonomy): domain Eukaryota; kingdom Metazoa; phylum Arthropoda; class Insecta; order Coleoptera; family Chrysomelidae; genus Chrysolina; species Chrysolina oricalcia. The sequence continues at coordinate 66,512,191 of OX101812.2, forward strand.
TTAGCTCACTCTATCTAGTATATTTGACAAATGAGAACAAAATTCACTAAAACTCACCCATCTTGTGATCCAATGAGATCGAAATCGAAGACTCATTCTAGAACTGATTATAACAGAATGAAAATTCAGTTTATGCACCTTGAACGTCCGTAACTTTTTAATTGTCTGTGTCTATTGAGTTCACACGTACAAACTGATTATAATAAAACTAATATGCAATAAATTCCAATATATCCACCTTTTACTCATATTCGCGAACCTCTGAAATTGTCTGAGCCTGAATGATAAATCCGTTGTTATTTTGTTATGTAACGTCGCCGGTTTTTACCGAGTTCGGGCGGAAACGACCGAAAGCATGGAAACTATGCAGCAGATCATTACTGGCCAAAAGTTTTTATCTTGCAATAATTGTTTCTTTCGGTTATGGGAACAAAATGAGCTGCTGTGACAGATTTTATATTTCAGATATATCGGTCCATTTATAACAGTACGTAATTGTTTCTGTACCATTCTGTGGCTCAGTATTATGGATTTATGAAAAGAAATTTCTTTCGCAAGCAACTACTATTGCTGGTACAAAACAATAGCGGTCGGTGTCCATGAAGAATTTCCCTAACCCAAAAAAATTGCAGCTGGTTGACAGGATCACAAATTTTTACACCTTTCATCAAAATTTGACAGAATATTACGATCATTTGATGTTTATCAACTAACCATACACATTACAATAACGTATAATGATTGAAACCTTCCTAGGCAACCAGCCTGAGCAATCAAAATATATATTTCCTCCAGAATCTCAGTCGATTGATAATCAGCAAATAATGATAATTTAGTCTATTTTGTCGACACATTTTTAGGATAGAAAGTCATTCAAACAAATTGCAACCACAGTTGATACCTTGTAGCTTCTCAGACAATGAGACTGAGCATCTATGTCACCATTGTTTAATGTTTATAAGATGCCGTCACAACCATATTGTAACTAGTATCGAATAACTAGAAGCGTTTCAGATAATTTAGGATCGGCCGAATTTAGGCAATTCATGTAGGAAAACAGGATGAATATCTTACATCTACATCTATTTCAAACTTAGTTGAAGAACTGATAGTTTTTCTGCCACACTGATGAAAAAATATTTTAGTTTCAATAATGAGCACTTTTTTGTTGAATCATGGGAGTAGGTTCAGACAAGAATATTGCAATTTCAATAATGAATACTATTCTTCTATCAACTTGGAGGTTGAGTTCCAATCTGTACTTTGCACTTGGTTATAAAATATAGAATGGAAGACATTTTCATTTTGGCAACATTGAATAGATTCAAAAAGCATAGATTCACAACTACGAACAATTGAGGTATAAATAATGGTTTTAAGTTTATTATCTGTATTCTCAATAATCCCCGTTAGTAGTGAGGCATATTGCAGTTTGATAGAAAACATAAACAATGCCACTCGCTATGATTCACAAAACTGTAGAAGACCAAAATGTATTTCACTCATTTTCACAACTGGCCCATAATGAGCCAAATTCAGTTTTCGATATTGCATTTTTATTGTATAGAAAAAGTTTTCACTAGGCACAAAACTAACATTCATAGCCTCATAACCTCCGACCCAAATGGTCAAACTGGATGAAATGGTCGAAATGGAAGTCGTATTCACAGGTCGCGGTGTCGCCACCTGCTTTGATTGCTCATTGGTTGAATGTGTCACGTGGCACGGGTAGTGATATCTACTAAAGAGTTATATTCTTTTGCAAAGAGTATTATGTTTCACAATGAGATAATGTGAGTGTTTTCTAGGATAGAAGAGTAGAATGTTTTCACTGCAATCAAATTCATTTCAAGAGAATTCATGTAAAGAAGCAAATATCTCAATCAGTTTGAAATCGGAGTATATTCATCAATTAGAAATAATTATTCTTTTCAGAAGATTATTCTATTCAAGAGTATGTATATTTTTGATTGAAGAAATCTTTTTTATTTGTGCACCACTCAGCACAAGAAAAAACCAATTTGGGACTGGATTAGGAACTCATTCCAGTATAATTTTCAGTAGTTCTGATTTAATGTTGGTAAAATTGGATAGCGTACGTACTAACTTTCAAGTGATTACGAAGAATTAAAAATATTTGATGCATGCATTCATAGCCAGCAATCACGGAAATTGGCCGACTTTCGCCTCTACTATTTGATATCAGATTTGTAACCCTCCACAACCTCACATAAACGTCTAGTCATCCCGAGGGAACGAATTACTTGAAAATCGATACTGAGGCCCGAGGTTTGTTATCCTTGTTTTTATGTACGTTAAATGTTCGGTTCTAAACTTGATTTCATGAACAATCAACCTAAATTAATAGTAATCGGCTTCTCAGCTCACTTTCCAGACTGCCACTATAAACATTATTCTCCAGCAGGGTTTCTTACACTCCTGGACAAGGTTTTTTACATTTGTTATGCGTGCGTAATTTCACTGTTCTGTTTGGGATTTTCATAAATTCACTTGATACAAAGAATTATATTTATGCTAGTTCAATTAAAAGCGATCGAAGTGACGTAGTAATACGTGGGGGTTTGAAAAAGTATACGGAAAGGCTCTGAAGACCTGAAGATGTCGAACGCCAGTTGCCTGCGGAAGGTCAGGTCTGAAAACCTGCAGACCGCTGTTAATTGAACTGAAAATTACAATTAGATCGATATTATATTTATCCATTCAAAGAAAGTTACTTGTGACATCTACAGTCACTAGTTGAAACTTAATTTCGAGAGTTCCATAAAGTCGTCCTGATGAGTTTGAAAATACTAAACAGCTGTCGACGAATGGTGGAGCTCTCGAAATTGAATCGAAATACACTCTTTTCAATTTATTTATTCATATATTGTTACGATATGACTTGTAGTGAGATGAGATTCATAAAATTTGGAAAACAAATTTTAAAAAAAATTATAGAAACATGCCAAAATACTTTACCTGAACTGGAATATCTATAACCACGAATTATCATCATTTATATTCAGCACAGTCAAATAGGAATGGTAACAAACAAGTTTTTGGTCAATATTTCAACGTTCCAAGCAATCGAAGTATATATAAATCCTTTATTTAGGCCATTTGGCTAATTTACATTTTCATTGGTCAATGGGAACAATAAACAGCATGCTCTAATGCTAATATAAATTAAGTTTTTTAAAAATAATCAGTCAAGTACTTATAGGGCATTTGTACCCTTGTCATAGAATAAAAAGTTATTATATACACACATATATAAATATACAACACATACATACACCTACTACACCTACTACACCTACTTGCACTCATACTATTCAGAACTACTTACCTAAAAGAAATTGAAAAATAAATATTAGCAATCAACTTGGGCATTATTTAAAACACTTCGGACATGAACATACAGAAATTATTAAAACTTTAAAACATTATAGTGAAGAAAAAATTATTAGTATGAAATCACACTGTATAGATTAGTAAATTTGAATGTGACAGGAAATATGACAGTTCTAACTCAACTAGGCTAATAATGAATACAAATGAATAAAATATGCATAAAATCAAGAAAGAATAAACAAAACAAGTTTACTTTTAGTAAACTAATAGTTATTATACAAGAAGGTTTGTTGTAAAATATAATTTTAAGAAGTGTAAATATCAAATTGAAAATGGACCAAGAAGTTCGCCAGTGCTCATAAAACTCTGATTGGTGAATGGAAAAAGAGGATGTAGGTAACTGGGAATTTGTTGAAAAAAATGAAGAGAGACGAAAAAACTGTTGAAATAAGAGGACCGATGAAAATTATGAAATGAAAATTAAAGAAAAGTGAAGTAAAAATCCGAGCAGAAGTGTAAATCCAGACAAATAAATGTTGCAGAAGAAAATTGATTAATTCATGAGAAGTAAACATTGAAAAACGTATCTTGAACAGTAACTTGGAGAATCAAGAAAAGTCCGGCTGCAGAGACAATTCAGCTACTGAAAATCGATGTGTTTTATAAAACCCAAAACTATCGTCAAATACGTTCTAGAAAGTGATTTAAATCCATTTTCCCGACAAATAGACATTCACATCTTAACCTACAAAGTTTTTTAAAACGGCCCTTCTACCAGAGCTAGGCATTTTGCAAACATCACACTGTTGCGTCGTTCCAGAATGAACGTAATACACATTTGAAATGAAGTGTACTAAATTCCAATTTGAAAGACTCATAAATATTAATTTTAGATCATTATTATTACAATTCTCATTCTTGTTCGTAAATAAGTCAAAACCAATTAGATTGGGTTTCTCGTAGAACAGGTTTCTTTTTTATTCTCTATGAATAGAACTACTGAAAGTTCTTTTGTTTTGGTTGAATACGAAAAACTTTGACATTTTCCATTTTGAATACCTGAAGTTGATTATCACTTTATAAAATAAAAAATGAAGAATTCAGATAAAAGAGTATATTTTATTGGCATTTACGAAAATTACATTTTTACTGAAATTGACATCAAGAAGACGTTCAGAAAGCTGCAACCTTCCTGAGATAGAGACAATCATGTTTCTAAGAATCAACTGAGCTGGAAAAAAGAAAGGTAAATAGAAAGAAGATAACAAGTAACATTTTATAAGGCTAGGCATGATTTTATACAAATTTTTAAAGTACAAGTTTTACTCAAATCTGAAATCATATAGACAGGTTTTCATAATTTACATCACAAAATATTACAATAATATATACAATACATCCAGCTGGCCCAAAAGCCCATTTACAGGTGCATACAATAATTAGAATTATAATAAATTATACTTTTATAATAAGATCAATTCTGAATGAAACGGAGAATCTCTTTTTTGAATTGTTTTAACGTTAGAAAAAATATATCTACACTGGGAAAATAATCAACAATTCTAGATATAGTAGTTATGGGACAATGAAAATAATGCAGTGTATTGGAAACGTGGATATGAAATGTGCCACAGAATCTTGATGGAATACGGTACATTGAATAGCAAATAGATATCATCTGGAACTCGTCCAACAATGAGTCTATAGCTATAGCTATGATGAATACCATGTTTTTTGAAATATGCATATTTCAAAAAAAAAATTGAATATTTTCTAATCTATAGATGTGTTTCAAATGAGACAGATTCCTAACGATACTGCAGAACTCTAATTGACTCCTGATCAATAAATTATTTTCAAAGAATCAAAAAGGTCCTAAATTCCTTGCAATTTCGTTTCCAAATACCCAAAATTTCTTTGAAGATGATATTACATTCTGAAAATGATTGGACTCAAAATACAGCCGTTATTTTTCATTTTATGCGACATTCGAAGAACTAACAAAACTTGCTGCTATGGAAATAGATGTTTAGTATTTTTTATCGTAATATTGAATTTGAACTCATTCTGAAAATAGATTATGAAAACTACCAGAATAAAAAGAGGAAAGCAATATTATATCAGAATATCTTCAGAAAATGAAAGGGATAAATTAACAAATCAATAAAAAAAATATGATTTGCTTTGGTCAATAAAGACACAAAGAGTAAAGTGAGAAATAAATCTCATTTTACACTCTTCTATTTATATACAGTGTGTCCCACTTACCATGCTCACCATGGGTATCTTTTTAATAGTAAGAGATTCGAGGTCGGTTAAATGACACCAAATGTGGAGTTTATCAAGGCCAACTATAATGTGAAAAAATATTTTGATAAAATCTTTCCGTTTTTGTTTTATACGCAAGTAACAGATTTTGATGATCATTTTCATGTCTCTTGCAAGTGAATTTTGACCCACTTTGGCGGTCCTAAAAACTTGAAATTTGGCAGATGTTTATAATTCTGGTGACGATGCACTATAGAATTTTTATTGAAATAAAAAATAAAAAATGGCGGCTTCTCCAATGTGGCGGACGAGATTTGTGATTATGGTCCGATTCCATTCAAAATTAGTATATGGGGGTTTTTGAGGTCGGAGATCATGATTTTTTTGTTAAAATTTATAAATTCAAGATGGCGACTTCAAAATAGTTCTTGTTTTTGTATAAATGACGATAACTCCGTTGTTATCAACAAAAAACTATTACTGTGACATATCATCTGTAAGAGAAAAAAGTGTTATTCATAACTAATTCATAGTGTGCTATGACCTACATTTGAAAAATAAAAGTTGGTGCTGATATCTCAAATTCAAGAAGAGTTGGTATAAAATTCATATTTTTTTCAAAATCTCAATGAAAAACTGCCATGAGAATGTGAAAATCCTATTCGAATATTTTTATAAATAAAGAAGTTACGGAGGAGACATGAAAATTATCAAAATCTGTTTTTTGCGTATAAAACAAAAACGAATGGATTTTATCAAAATAATTTTTCACATTATAGCTGGCCTTGATAAACTCCACATTTGGTGTCATTTAATCGACCTCGTATCTCTCACCATTAAAAAGATACCCATGGTGAGCATGGTAGGTGGGACACACTGTATTAGTACTATATTCTTCTTACAAAAAACATAAAAGTTAATATTTGATTAAATTTCAAGACACAATATTTTTTATTTTCATTTTCTTAAATGTTTCATCAAACCGTGGATGAACTGTGGATATTAGTCAGCATAGAGGATTAATGAAAAATTTGTTGTATGACCCTAATTTTAAAACATCCTGTGGAATAATTTGGTTGGAAACTTATTTAATAATAATATTTTTCAAAAAATGGAGAATGAATTATATAATTCAGTTTTCCGCTTTAAGCAATACAATAGGTTGATTCGTCGGTAAGTCTCTAACAGAAAACAGCTACCGATCCCTACGACCGTTGAATTAAATCTGTTGGATTCTTGAAAACGTTTTCTACAAGAACAACGTTGTAGTGCTCTTTGAACACCGTAGCTGAAATTAATTTTCGATTTAGTGCAAAATTGTTCTTGTGGAAAACTTTGCAAAGAATCTGAAAGATATAATTCAACGATCGTGGTGGGCAGCAATTGTTTTCTATTGGAGACTCGCCGACGAATATACCTATTGCATAGGGTGAAGCGGAATACTGGATTATGTAATCCAGTTTAGGAGTAGATAGGGACGTATTTTTTAAATCACTGTCAAATTGACATTAAAGCAACAACAAAAATAACAGTTTTTGAAATAAACTGTTGAGACTAGTTCATTCTCTCGTAGATATCAACAAGTTCACCTAAAGACACCAAACAAAAAACAAATTGCAGGGAAGAAATGATTCCTATCTGAAATTAGTATTTTGAAAGAATTAGGCTACGAAATTATCACACAAAATATTTCAACATCAGTTCTATTAACCTTGTATTATTACTCATACGCCAGCATCCAACAAATGATTGGATATGCAAGTTGAAATAAGTCATGTTATCTACAGTTTGCTGAAAAATTTATAAAAATTGAACTAGAAATTTAAAAATTTTAAGACCTCAAATTTCATCAAATATTAACTTGTTGCGTATTTTGCATGTATCATATAATATATAGAATGAATGGACATACATGTATAGAGATCACTGACTACTTGTTTATGTTTTTCATATGAATTTGTAACAACTTGCGTTGAAATAGTTGGGTGGAAAAAAGGAAACACTATCAAAGATGGCTCAGAACAAATGGACCAATGAAATGGTCTTCTCGTTTAACAGACTTAGCCCCTTCACACTTTTTTGTGAGGGTGTCGAAGATCATAGGTGTATACTACTTAACCTTCGAATTTGGAGGATACGCAAAATTTAATTTTAAGTGGTTGTTCAAAGTATAATGCAGAAAAAATTGCAGAACGTTAAAGGAAATCATGTTATGAAAAATTCTAAATGTGCCTTGCAGCAAACGGAAGGTAATTTGAACATTCATATCAATATTATTTTGTTTAACTATTCGTTGAGACAGTTTTTTTTCTTATAGGGACTATTTGTTTAGTTGTTAAGTATGGTTGAATAAGTATTTTAGTGATTTATTTTTAATTCGCAACTACATACATATTATGGATGAAAATCATATAATTTTTCTGAAAACCTTGTGTAAATTTCGATGAAGATGAATATTTCCTATGATAGAATTTGCTATCGGCTATCAATAGTCTTGAATGATTCTATAAATTCCTAATAGTATACATGTGTTTTTCTTTAAATGTCATCTTGGTCTAAAAACACACTCTATATTACCTAGTACAGGAGGCTACTAACAGAGCGATGTTTTATTAGTTTTAACGCAGAATAATTTTTCTAGATATATCTTACCCGAAATATCAAAAGTACCAAATTTTCTAGAATTTTGCGTGAAAATAATAATAATAAAAGCGATTAAAATAAACTACTGACAAATTACTTCCGAATTTCAGACCTACTTGATTTGTAGGTACGGTTTCCACAACTCCACACTAAAATTCAGGCTGTCAGAGAGGTCAACAGCTGAGGTGAAGAAAACTAGGTTTCTCTATGGAATTTATCAATTCCAAGATCAATTTTAACATTAGAAAGTTGACATTCTAACTCTTATTATGGAAAAAATATCACGAAACACTTGCTGTCTTATGCATTTTGCAAGTATTTCATTCTAGTACTTGTTATGAAAAATTCTTTTACATATTATCATAATAGAAGAATGAATCCATTCGCCAAAAATTACGATAACTACGCGGAATCGTGATTAAACTAATTGGATTTCTTAAAATGATTCATAATTGAATAACATAACAATATAAAAATAACACCTTCAAACCATATTATTACATACACCTCCAGATGAAGAACTTCTCCAGAAATCTTGCAGTTGTAATGTATTCCAATTTGATGCAACTCCAAGATCCACAGAGGTGCGAAAAGTACACGAAGTTTGAAAACTCAAATATTTGCCAGCACGCCTAGGATGCTGGGCATCATAAACAGTGAAACTTTCTAGATATAAGTTGGGAAAGACAAATAACATAAGAAGTTAGAAGATCGACGAAGGAGTGATTTACTTCATTTATGTAATCTATTCTACAAGATGGAATGAAGACAAATTTTAATACCTACTATAGAGTAGATACAGGCAGAGTTCATTGTTAATGATAATTTCAGATAGTTCAGAAAACAGTATCCTTGATAAGTTTGTGCATTTCTTGAAATGGAACCCGAAATATCGAGTACTTTTTGTACAGGGTTGTTCAAATCCGAGTCTATCCTTACAATATTATCTGTAATTTCATCGTTGGAAAACATTTCTAATATACTCATAAACTTCATGATATAGTCAAAAAAGAGTGCGCACAAAAGATGAACTCACCAGGGTAAACGTTTTTAGTGTATGCAAAAATACGAGCGACTTTCATCGTGACAGGTTTAGAAAAAATATATGACAATACTACAAACAGCGGCAAAAAAAACCGGCCACTAAAAACTGGCCCCAAATACAAAGTTGGCTTCCTCTCGAACCGCTCCTTTGAATTTTATGTTTCTTTTTTAAATTGTAGAATAATTCCCTGCTAACGATGCCATGTCAGAAATTTTTATTCAGATTTGAATCTGAACATATACGGGGTGCAACAATGAGACGAAGTTTCTTTTCGAAAATTTGAAATACCCTGTGGAGTGCAACAAGTATAGCAGCTGTTTTCAACTGAAATTTCATTGAAGCCGAATCTTTTCTGATTATTTTGTTTTTTAATCACATCATCTCTGTTTTTACTGGAGATACACTGTTTTAAAGCGAACACCTTGGAAGAACCAGTGAAAACACAACAAATAAACATCGAAACGTAAGTTCAATTAGAAAACTAACAAAAACAAAAACTTAAAAAACAATAAACACATTTCACGGGGATAATATCTAGTGTGGCCTCCCCGCGCCAAAATGACTTCATTCATTCGATGTTGCATCGAATCAATAAGGTTTATAAGAAATTCTTGTGAAATGGCATCAAATTCTTCCTGAAGTACAATTCGCAGATTTTGAAGGGTGTCTGGTAAAGCAGGTCGGCGACGAATGCTCCTTTGAAGTTGGTCCCGGAGATGCTCAATTGGATTATCTTATCTCTTGCATTAATACGAAGCCGTCTGCAACAAAATAAGACTAGGGCACAACAGCGTTTAGGAGAATATCTTCGATACCCTAAACCGATTACAGGCATCCTGGACTGTTGTTCGAGGTATACCAAGGGTATCGGACACATAACGTTGACTTCGGCCATCCTCAATTAAGGCCACAATACGAGCAACATCCGTCACAGATAAAGGTATTTTTTGATTTCAAAACCGTTAATAAGCTCTTAATGTTAATGTTTCCGCGTATGCCGCCTTGATTATTTACACGTAGAAATTTCTGCCTGCGAACATTTTTTCCGAGCCGTTCGCTTTCAAAAAGTGTGTCTCCGGTAAAAACAGAGATAATGTCGTGATTAAAAAATAAAATGTTCAGAAATGATCAGAGTTCAATGTGATATTAGTTGACAACAGCTGCTATAGCTGTTGCACTCCACAGGGTGTTTAAAATTTTGGAAAAAAAACTTTGTCTCATTGTTACACCCCGTATACGCTCAAATTCAAATCTGAATAAAAATTTCTGACATGGCATCGTTACTAAGGAATTATTCTACAATTTAAGAAAAAGAACATAAAAATCAAAGGAGCGGTTCTACTTTGAATTTGGGGCCATTTTTAAGTGGCCGGTTTTTTTGCCGGTGATTGTATATTAAAAACAAAACTATCAATAGATAAATAGCAATTCTGCCTATATATCTGCCGCCTAGAAAAACAAAAATGTGAGTATCTTAACAATAAGTACCTAACCAGGAGTACTATGTTGGTTGAAAGGCTGACAGGAAGTCCCTTATTGGAATGATACAGCTGCAGATGCTTCTGAGCTGACATGATGTGGTGTCACTGATTATTTTTGCACTTGCTTTATTCAATTTATCGGGCTTTTTCTCGAAACAAAAGTTTTATCTCCTAACACGAATCCGAAAGAATTTTATGGGGTTCTCTTATAATTTTCTAGTTACGACCTTCTGAATCTCGAATATCGACCATTTTCACACTTGCCTCCTTCTTTTTGTTGATACTTTTTTGAGGTCCTAACCGAAATTTATCATACAAAAATGTATATTGATACCCTAAATCAATCAGCATGTCGTTGTCGTACATATTTATAGTTTTAAAGGTCTCAATGTTATTATTTATAGACTCAACAATAAATAATTTGCGCTTTTCATTTAATTTTGACAGGTCTTCATAACTTGCGAAGGTTATATCCAAAGTTATATTTGTATTTTCTCTTTCCTCAAGAGATAAAAGTTGGTTATGTCTTAAATACTTAATAGGTAAAGAAAGATAAAAGTTGAATTGGATGCATAAATGGTTTCATGAAAATACATAGTTTCAACATCTTAGTGAAAGGGCTTTATGAAAGTGAAGATACAAGTTGAAGAAAAATACATTTGTTCAAGCATATCAGTAACCTCTACTCACACTTTCAATATTATTAATATTCGAAATAATGCCAACTGCAGATGAGTTCCGTAAATATCAGTATTGTGATGGTTATGGAATTCCCAGTTTGATTGCGATAATTCGACTTTAATGTCGAAATTTCGACTTTTTTCCAGTTTGGACTTTTTTGTCAAAATTTCGAGAAATTTCAACAGTTTGCTGTCATCTGATGGCCAATAAAGTGCAACACTTTGTGACGCTTAGGTGTCTGATGCGAATGTAGTAGAGAAAATAGAGATTTTGTTGCTGATGGTGCAAGGAAGCAATTACAATAAGATCAAGACAGACGTAACACAGATCATTTTTCGTAGAGGATTCTGCTACTGTTGAATATTTAGTCGCCCTTTCGTCAGATTATCAGTTATACTATTGTAAAATATATCCCACTGCCATGGTAGGTTTAAAATAACGACACTAGCTTCTTTTTTCTTCGCGGGAATCAGGCAAGGGTTGAAGACTTCGCCATTGAAGCATTGAAATCTTCCATATTCTGATATAACATAAAGGAAGTCGTGTGCAATCACGGAGACATTTATAATGAACATATTTTCCGAATTGTTGACCCCAATTATTTCAACTAACTGAAAAATCCATTCAGTTCTCTTATATGATTTACGACCAGTGAATTATCTCCAATTACCTACAAGTATATCGCAAAACCAAAACTGAACGATATTTCAAATTTCTACAGTCTCACTGGAAAGACACAACGAACCTTCCATTATTGCAATGAATAGTGAATAGAGTAGACTGAGTATTCTTTTGAATATTAATTACAATTTTGACTAGGATCATATTGGGAACGTCAGAGGAAAAATGAAACATTTGAGAGTTCTAGATAGAGACTAAATTGACGATAGTAATTTTTTTATGCATTTTTAGTATGGGTGGTTTTTCTATTCAATTTTTCGTTGTTCTTGTCCTCTTCTTGCACGTACACTGAAAAACATTACTTCGTATTGCACGTTAAAAAGCATTGACCTTGTTTTTCTCATAATGAAAGAACAAATTTTCAAAGCTTAAAGCCATATTCTAATTCTATTTTTAAATCTGTTGAAATCAAGATCATGTATGTTTTCGGGTAGTTTGTTGAAAAGCTTGGTATTTACTGCTTTTTCTGCAGATTCTATCGTATTTATACCTTGAAAAAATTGTGAGGAAAGCAATTAAGGACTTTTGTTATAAGGTTTTCTTTCTTGAATAGAGGAAAAATTCACCAAAACCCTATATAATAGTGCGGAGGGCTAACTCTTATTGCGGAGGCAAAGGTCGTGGTACGGTTATTGGCGATGAACCCAAAGATATTCCCAGAAATTCAATTTATGGCAGAGACATGAGAAATAACCAAGTTGAAGTTGTCATTTGGACGCCATCTACAGAAATTCAGATTACTAATTCCATTCTTAAAGCCAGTCTCTGTAGAAAGCCTTTATTACACTGAATAAGAAAATACTCCAGACACTCAAAGAAAACAATTATTAAAAAAAAATAATATTTAATAAAGTGAGCAATTTTCGTTTGCAAAGCCAAACAATTATCAAAAAAAATAATATCCAATGAAGTAGTAATTTGTGTTTGCAAAGCCAAAATCAGGGCTTGATGGGAGTTTGAAAATGTCTGAAGTGTTGGTAACTTGGTAACAGACAGGTTAAGGTTAAAGTGGCAAAATTTGATTCCTAGAAGTACCTAGGTATACGTTGTTATTCAAATGGTCATATCAACTTACATGAATGAATGACATGAGTACTGGATTAAATGCATTTAAACCTTATATACTTTTCCTGACCAAGAAGTTAATGTACTCCTGATTCAACAACTTCGTCTCTTGTAGTTAGTAGATTGTCTTCCTAACCCCCCTTGGACTCAACGTTGACAAATTCAGCTCTCTGAATTCTCCTGATCCACCAACTGGTTCTGGACAACTGATTGTGTGTAAAATTCAGCCAGTTGTCATAGCAAATATCGAATGGTTCTTTGACTACTGCTGTTTGATCCAATAATTCATATCCCTTTTATTGAATTTATTCTCTCCTAGTCTATTAATCGGCCATACAAATCATCGCTCTTCCAATAGCAAGAAAAAGACTATGTATAAGAGTCAGGAGTATTCAAATTTAAATACTCATCATCGATTATCGATTCAAATGGTTTTTCGATTTTATCGATTCATTTATTTTTAACTTGAATCATCTTCGAGTTAAATGATTTTTAACCTAAATCATTTTCAAATGATTTTTCTTGGCAGAACTCGACACAAAAAAAAATTGAAATTTATGAAATTCTATTGGAAATACTTTATGAATGACAAAAATACGAATTTCCATGAATTCCACATTAAATTCTGAATGAATAGTTATCTCTTAATAAGCTGTTTAACTTGACACTAATGAGATGATTATCAAAAATAATTATTTCATCACCAGCGTAGTTCGTTCAGTGAGCCAGGAACAGATATGGACGATGGAAAACTTTGTGTTTCCTTCTGCCCCAAATTGAATATCAAACGGAAATTCCGTATTACTTCCTGCTCCCTACCAATGTTACCAATTGTTACATTATTCAAGAAACGCCTTGCCATATTCAGAACCTCACTGAAATAGAAGCCAACATCTGACCTCTTTCTCTCTCTTTTTTTTTGTGAATTTCAATAAATGCTTTTAGTTGCTACTGAGCAACCTATTAAAACAGATGTACCCATTTTCAACAATCAATTAAAAAAGAAGAAGAAAAGTCATTTTGACTATGTCAGTGGGTGACAGCTATAATTAACCTACAATATAATAGGTATAAACAATACAAACCAATCCATTCAGAAATAATGAAACAAATAAGAAGGCTGTTTAATTTGAAATCCAAGTATACTGATACTACTTGACTATACAAAAGCCTTTGATATGATTAATCATAGAATTCTGCTTTCTATATCTCATTATTTAGGATTTTCACTGAGTTTTACGCGATTTTTGGGATCCTTCCTTACCAACCGATGCCAGCAAGTCAAAGTTGATGATGAGCGGTCCTCAACAATCAATGTTAAATCAGTTGTCCCGCAAGGAAGTATTTTGGGACCTTTGCTATGTACTATGTATACGTCAAATTTTCAGAACGCACTCACCTTCTGCAACTATCACTTTTACGCCGATGATACCCAAATTTACACCTCTTTCAAATATGAAAATTTGGATCATGCTGTAAATTCGATCAACGCCGACCTGGAAGAATTATATAAAGCATCTTCAGATCATTTACTTCAAATAAATGCAAACAAATCATATGCAATTCTTTTCTGTAATAAATCAGTTCGACCCACTCTTCTAGAAAATTTAAATCTGAAAATAGGAGAAGATAATATTCCTTTCATAAATAATGCCAAAAGACTTGGTCTTATTATTGACAATAAAATCAGATTCAAGGATCATGTTACGAAAAAATTATAAGTAGCTTATTCAACTCTCAAATTAATTTATGCGCAGAGAAATTGCTTGTATCTAGGTATCAAAAATATGTTATGTGATCATCTTGTACTAACCCATTTCGATCACTGTGATAATGTCTATGGTCCCTGTTTAGACAATATTAATAAAAACCGTATACAAAAAGTTCAAAACTCCTGTCTGCGTTTGATGTACGGCATTCGTCGAGCTCAACGAGTTTCTCATAAACTCAAGGAATGTAAATGGCTCAACATGCACAATCGTCGACAATTACATATGTCATGTTTATTTTTTTAAATTATAAAATATAAGACACCACCATACTTACATAATAAATTGAAATATCGTACTGACGTTCATAATTTGAACACTCGGCGAAAAAACTTACTCACAGAACCAACCCATCGAAAAGAAATTTTCAAGAGATCTTTTTCCTACAACGTCGCCACTAATCTCAATAGTTTGATGAAACTTAGTTTCTTTGATGTCAACATGAGTCCACTTGCATTTAAGATGAAATATAAACAGCATCTATTGAATAGCTGAATGTTTTTTCTCTCTTCCCTACGCTTCTACTCTCTTTTCTGCTCTTCCGTGTCCTTTCTCTTCTTATCTCCTTGCCATTTTCGTTCCATACTTTTGTTCATATTCTCGTGGCATTTGTGGAAGAACAGAATCAAACCAAAAGGCCATTTGTTCATCAGATCTCGTATGTACTTTTTTATGTGTTCCACCCTATACCGGGTGGCTACGGAAGTATTGCCTACGGAATATCTCAGTTATTGTATGAAGTAGGTTTGTGAAATTTGGAGCGTCGATATAATGACATAAGAGCTAGAATTTGAGCATATTGACATGTCGAAGTTAACTTCCGGTCTGACCGGAAGTAACATCAACTTTCTTATTTTGAATGGAAACCCTATTTTTTTTCTTTTCGCTTTATTCAGCATCCAATTCCCTTTCTAATGACATATCACAAGTTGGTATCTTACCAGAAACTAGATCAGAAAAAAAATATTATTGAAATTCACCGAGTAGGCCGTGAAAGCAAAATGAAAGCCAAAAATTGAAAAGTTGGCTATGGAAACCATACGTCACTTGATAACAGTTGCTACTACTGTGATATTTTATTTTCATTCGTAGGCGTTATAAAAAGCCGCCAAAAAAAATATTGGAAAAATTGGGAAAAAAACAATACTCTGTAGGTCCATAACTTAAATAGGAACATACAACTTTTTCTTGCCTGTATTCAGCATAACCAATCCTTTCTAATGATATAATAGAAAATAATTTTTTGAACTGAGATACCGAAAAATCCAATTATTATTCTTCAAATAACAAAACAGATTATCGCCATACGCAAAAATAAAATTAAAAATAATGTGGAATGATAAATTATATCCTGTAGGTTCTAGGTTAAATAGGAACATAAACGTACTTGGTCTGTGCCATCGTCCATAGATATTCTAATATCTACCTATGGACGATGTTTGTGCTATTCAGAATAATCATTCCATTGCAATAATCATTCGAACCAAAATATTAACAAGTAGGCTGATTAAGATGTATTTTGGAATGAAACAAAAAAGAAATGAGAGCTGTCACGAACGCTGCTATCCATATTATTTTGACGTTCGAAGTAGTGTTTTTGATTCTGCCATTTTAAAAGGGTTTGGAAATCGAAATTAGTTAGTGGAATATTCAAAAAATGCCCCGTTATTCACGAAACGAACAAATTGACATGCTTCTCATTTATGGTGAATGTTTAAAAAATTCTTATGCTGCTGAACGATTGTATTTAGAGCGATATCCAGGGAGGCAGCAACCGTCAAGAAGGTATTTCCAGTGGCTTGAAAAAAAATTAAGAACTGAGCCTGATGTTCACGAAGACCAAGAAGCATTTGTTATTAATGAGGAAACTGAAATTAATGTATTAGCTTTAGTACAGTATGATAGCAGAATTTCCTCAAGGCAGATTGGCGCCGAATTAGCTATAAGGACTCTGCTAGGAAAATTTTGAACAAACATCGATTGAAATCCTTCAAGTATCAGTTGCATCAACATTTGTATGAAAATGACGGTGAAAGGCGCCTGGAATATTGTAATTGGTTTCTTCGACAAAATGCTGAGAATCACCTATTTAACTATTATATCTTGTTTACGGACGAGTCAAGATTTACCAACAATGGATTATTCAACAGGAATAATACAAGGTAGGTACTGTACTTTATTTGGATTATTGTCGATAGTCGAAGTGTAAAGTGCTTAAAGTGTGAACGGTCTTTTGTTCCAGGTTCTGGGCGATAGCAAACGAGCACCGGTTTCAACAAGGCGGCTTCCAGGAGAGATTTGGTGTGAATGTTTGGGCAGGAATAGTTGGAACTCATATTGTTGGCCCCATTCTTTTTCAAGGCCAACTAACCGGAGAGAGATACTTTAATTTTTTAACGAATGAAATTTCGGAATTCATTAACAACCTACCAGCGGAAATAACTGAGAGAATGTACTTCCAGCAAGATGGCGCCCCTCCGCATAATTCAAAAATAGCGAGAAATTATCTTCAAAATCGCTTTCAAGAGAGACCTATAACAACCCATGGTCCAGTCAGGTGGCCACCAAGGTCACCTGATCTTACTCCGTGCGACTTTTTTCTATGGGGGCATCTTAAAAATAGGGTGTATTCCACACTGCCTACAACTCTACATGAGCTAGAAATAAAAATTCGTAGAGCTTTCCAAGATATCACGCCCCATGCAAATGTTGAGAAACGTTTTACATGAAAATATCACCAGAGTCAATAAATGTATTGACGCTGAAGGAATGCATTTCGAACATTTGTTTTGAATTTATTTTATCTTTAATCCTATCAATTTGAATTTTTTTTTTCGATTAATCTGTTTTTTCGTTATTTGAAGAATAATAATTGGATTTTTTGGTATTTCATTTCAAAAAATTACTTTCTATTATATCATTAGAAAGGAATGGTTATGCTGAATAGTACAGGCAAGAAAAAGTTGTATGTTCCTATTTAAGTTATGGACCTACAGAGTATTGTTTTTTTCCCAATTTTTCCAATATTTTTTTTGGCGGCTTTTTATAACGCCGACGAATGAAAATAAAATATCACAGTAGTAGCAACTATTATCAAGTGACGTATGGTTTCCATAGCCAACTTTTCAATTTTTGGCTTTCATTTTGCTTCCACGGCCTACTCGGCGAATTTCAATAATAACTTTTTTCTGATCTAGTTTCTGGTTAGATACCAACTTGTGATATGTCATTAGAAAGGGAATTGAATGCTGAATAAAGCGAAAAGAAAAAAAAATAGGGTTTCCATTTAAAATAAGAAAGTTGATGTTACTTCTGGTCAGACCGGAAGTTAACTTCGACATGTCAATATGCTCAAATTCTAGCTCTTATGTCATTATATCGACGCTCCAAATTTCGCAAACCTACTTCATACAATAACTGAGATATTCCGTAGGCAATACTTCCGTAGCCACCCGGTATAATCATGTATTTATATTATACAATATGTATGTATCGGGTGAACAATAAAAGATTATTATTATTATTAAGTAGGGTATTGAGAAGAATTCTTCGAGCTGTAAAATAAAATGTTTAACAACAAAACACTGCATGTCACGATCGGATTGAAAATCAGTTGGTGTTTTTGGTATCACATGCACACTTCCCTGCTCAAAGGTAAGAATGAACGTTTGGAGAAACGCAAACGTTATATTGTATATGATGTTAAAAAACACGAAATAGAAATAAACCGACAGAGGAGCTGACCTATTTTTTTTGAAAATTGGACTGCGAACATGAGAAAAAGGATAGTTCAGAATTTGAAAAACCAACGATTAAAACAATATAGAATGGAACATGTAAGCTCTCGCAAGAAAAATGCTATGAGGAATATGAAGATTTTATTGATCCGTCCAATGGAATCGCATTTCAACAAGCACGTGCTGTCCGAGATGCCGTGACAAAAATTGCAATCAAATCTTGGTAGAAGAAAGCAAAGTTCAGCAGTATCCATTCCAGAATGATAAATTCGTGGGATGAAAACATTCCTGAAGGACTACAACGTAAATTTTATTATGTCACAGCAGTAAAATTGGCTTGGCGCGGTGGAGAAGCGGTCGTTTGCTTTTCAGTCTTTTTTCATTTCGAAACAAATAACGATGAATCCACAACAAACCAAATTGAATATAACCCCACGTTCAGTAAAACACGACTCTACTGTTTGCCCGGTAGGATAATTGAGAAAACAAGTGTCAAAATGAAACTCTGATATTGAATCCAACAGAATATTTTTCAAGACCGAATCGTCTCTGGATAACAGAGAAGATTATCGCTAGAACGATGAGATGGTGATTGGGAAACATACGATCTAAAATTGAACAAAATCATAATATGCCCATGCTCTATACGTAGAATTTTTCTGGAAAACATTTCGCGACGAACATTTTTCAACATAGTTCTGTTGATCCGTGCTGCAAAATTCCTTTTACAAATTTCCAAATGTTTTACATTTCGAAATGTGCTTCATTGGTAAACATTGCTCTTCAGGTGACCCCACAAAAGGAATCGCACGGCGTTAGGTCTGGAGACCTAGCAGGCCAAGGATTACCTGAATATCGACCAAACTCATAGTTTAACCACTCCCGCACTTCAGTCCTAGAATGAATAGAAGCCTCATTTTGTTGGAAGAACAAAAGAATCCGGTCTTGTAATGGTAGATTGTCGAAAAATGTAGATTTCTCGGTCCGTAAAAAGTTCAAATATCGTTCGCCATTTAAACTTTGTCTAAAAAAAGGACCTACAAGTCGCTCATTTGAAATTCCAGACCATACATTCACTTTGAAACTATATGGGTACATGGCTTCAATAATAAAATCAGGATTATGATCAGCACACATCTACAATTTTGAGAACTGACGACACTATTTGAGGTTGAAGTTGCTTCGTCAGGAAATTGCACATTTTTTGAAAAATCAAGATTGTCTTCTAACATTCCCTGGAACCGTGAAACATGAAATTGATCTTTATAATCCCTGTCTCGGTGTACTATAACAAATTTTGGTTTGGGTAAAATTGATTTTTTCTCATTGCCTCTTTAACGAGAAAAGTGCCGTCAATCAATGTAATCAAAAAGTACCCCCTTTTTTACGACACTTCAACTCACCTGTGCACTCACCTGTACCGCGGAAAATTGACGGCATAGTGCCTAAAGTTTGTTTCTCGACCAGTACTTCAACATTATATATGACTCGTGGTGTATAAAATCACCCCCTGAAAATTTGCCTGAGCTTGTGGTCTATTAATTTTCTTGTTGAAAAATAACAGTAAATGAAAATATGAATTGAAAAAAAAATCCTGTTATTGAGTGAAACTTTCAAACTAGGGTGGAGAAGTCAATTTTCCAAGGAGGTTTTCAATAAAACTTATTTCGGTTATTTGATATTCTTGGTTTATTAGTGATTGAAAAATTGAAAAATCATAGTTCTGTAATAAACTGCAATATTTTGATATCTTTCGAACTCCAACTAAGATAAACAATCACTAATTGAAATAACGGACCATTTTTCCTGAATATATATTCCATTATCCAATAATAAATATATCCCTGACTGCGGAGCCGAGTTTTCCCGAACAAACCGTTAAAATGTCACCACCTAAGACCGGTAGCGTGTTTTATTACAAAAATAAATTCAGGAATAACGTGTTCGTATCCACCTTGCTTTTCTTTCTGCTCCAGAAAGCATTTTTTTTTCCGGAGGTAGAATTTCTGTAAGAAATGGCTGTACAGAACAAAGCGGCGAGGTTTCCTTTCATGCTCTACCAGACTACTTTTTGTTTGCCACCACCCCTGGTGCGAACCGAAAGAAATCATCTTACTAGCGGAGTTTTTTATTGAGTGAGAGTAATATTATTCTTCCGTCGAAAAATCTTGCATGCTGTTATAGGCGAAGAGACGACCGCTGAAAATAGCACCTGATCGGTTAAAGGACATATATTATTGGAAAAGTAGTATTCAAATAGTTTAAAACAATGCCTTAGTCAGCCAGTCACTTGACTAGGCAACTATTTTTTGATTTCTTTTGTATAGTTGCTCAGCTTATTAGTTAAAGCATGGTTTTAGCATCAAATGAAAGCTTGAACTTTCTAGTTTTAGAAAAAAAATGGTTGCCAAACCTCTGACCGTTAGAAATTTTGGCAGCCCACTTTGAAGACGGGCAATTCGAGTAAACGAATGGTCTTTTTTCTAACCTGACTATCCACCATGATATATGGAATCCAATAATTTCATTGACCAATGCCAATTTGGGTTCAGAAAAAAACGTAGTACAACCCAGGCAGTGTTCAGGATAGTGAGTGACATAGTGGAAGGTCTGGAGAGTGGCAAAAGTGTATCAGTTACATTATGTGATCTCTCCAAGACCTTCGACTGTGTCTCTCACGAAATACTGGTCGAAAAGCTGACGTTTTTTGGAATCAGGGGTTTGCCGCTCGACTTCTTCAGATCATATTTGAGTGATCGAAAACAAAGTGTGAGCATCAATAATTCATCATCTGATTATAGAGCTGTCATGCATGGAGTACCGCAAGGCTCTGTGTTAGGACCTCTCTTATT
Organism: Chrysolina oricalcia; assembly: GCA_944452925.2. Taxonomy (NCBI): domain Eukaryota; kingdom Metazoa; phylum Arthropoda; class Insecta; order Coleoptera; family Chrysomelidae; genus Chrysolina; species Chrysolina oricalcia. The sequence continues at coordinate 66,533,767 of OX101812.2, forward strand.
CATTATTTATGTGAATGACTTGTTTCACAATATGTATCCGAAGACTTGCGTTGCTTTTGCGGATGACACAATTTTGGTTGATGCTTGCACGGATATAGAAGATTTGAAGATAAGCTAGAAAATGGTTTACTTCCAATAATTTGAAACTTGATGACGATAAAACACAGAATCTCATCATCTCAACGAACAATAACATTGCTCAAGGTCATAGTGTGAAGCTGCTTGAATTAGTCATCGACGATAAACTAAATTGGTCCTGTCATGTCCAACAACTATGCCGAAAACTCTCAAGCTCCATATTCGTGCTACGCAATTTGAGTAAACAGTTATCCATAGAAACTATGAGATCATGTTATTTCGCTTTGTTTCATTCTCATCTCAGTTACGGTACGTTGCTGTGGGGTAACTCTTGTCATGCTAACATTATTTTCCGTTTGCAAAAACGAGCTATCAGGATCGTAGCCCGTGCTGGTTTCAGAGACCACTATAAAGAAATTTTCAAAACTTTAAATATAATGCCCCTTCCATCATTATATATTTTTGTTTCATTAATAGAAATCAATAAAAACAAAAGCCAACCTAGAGACCAATGCAGATGTCCATAACTATCTGACAAGGAATGCTGATCATTTGAGATTACCTCAATACAGGCTCACAAAATCGACAAAAAATTCTCTAGATCTGAATTTATTCAATTTCTTACCTAGAAGTATCAAATCATTGAATAATATTGGAAAATTCAAATCCACAATCAAAAGGCTTATTTTATTTCATTGTTTTTATACAGTTGAAGAATATTTTCACACACCATTTTTTGAATTTGAGTGACAAAATTTTCAAGGAAACTGCTATGGCACCGATGACCATTAATCGAAAACAATTTCAAGGTTTCAAAACACTGGGTTGCAAAACGGTTTAAAATTTTATATATTTCCTGATTTTACATTTTGTAAACTTTGAATTTGCATGTATACTGTAGCTATATATTTTATATTTCAATTATATTTATATTTTGCATATTTTTAAATTTTTTATGTGACCTGCTGTTTTCATTGTCAAAGTTGACAAAAATATTTTTTCTGAAACAATTAATGTTATTTAAAAAACTGGTTTGTCCAACGATTTCAAATTTTATGCATTTTAAATGTTTTAAGTATCTCTATATATTTTATGTATTTCTTCACTCTATATTTTGTAAACCTTGAGTGTACACATGTACTGTGGTATAGTATTGACTTGCCGAAAACAATATTTTCTGTAACTTGGTTAAATAAAGATTCTATTCTATTCTATCCATAGCATTCTAGATTAAAAAATTGAATTCAAATCAAGAAAAATTGGTTACAAAAAGTGACAAATTATACATGGTTATATTCAGAGTGGCATGTGGAGACAAAAGTGGTGAGAATATACTGGGTGTTCCATTTAAAAATCGAAAGTTCATGTCACTACCGCTGAATCCGGAAGTTCCATGAACTTGAATTACTTGTCAACAAATGCAGTTTTAAGTCTCGTGCAGATCCTCCAAATTTTATTCCATTATCTTCAAAAACAAAAAAATTATAGGGGCGACCCACCTTCCGCGGACACCCAGTATAATAAAACCATTCAACATTCGAGTATATTTGTATTCATGAAAGTTTTACGATGGCTGTATACGTATACGCAATAAATCTTTTTGGTCTTTGAATAATTCATTAAGAAACTTCGTTTTATAATGGTTTTATAGCACTTCTCAAGTCCATGTCATGGTTCTATAATAAAACAAACAATGAGGATTAAGGTATGTAGAACGCTAGAACGCTAGAGCAGTTTCCTCACAAATACAATGAAAAGTGGCTACATCATCTGAATTTTATCGATAATTTCCGTCTATTTCGAATCGGAGGTAATTGTACTCAAAGTTGCTCCCCAATAGACTTTTAAATCATAGCACCATAGGCCAATTGTAATCATTGTTTCAAATAATACGCTGTACAGAAGAAACGCATCTTACAAATTTGATGGAAAACTAACACATGTCAATAAACTCGATAACAATGCTAATAACCAAATCTGGAAAAATTCGTCCGTCTAATTATCGAAATACAAGCTCCCAAAGTCGGCAATGTTTCGATCGATGAAAGCATAAAAATATCCACGTCGAGAGCGATGGCAACAACGCGCTGCAGCTCGTAAGGAACACGAGAAATATATCCCGAAATAAATAGACCAGGAAATATAGAAAATTCAGACTCTGGTGGAGAATTGGGCAGCCTCCCTGCCCATATTGTCATCAGCGTATGGGAATTTTGGAAAAGATTAGAAGTGGAATTGGTATAATTTTCCGAACGAAATGGCTAAAGAAAATTGGTGATTACTTCTTTGGTTTTCTTAGTATATTTTACCTCTATTTTTAGTTTGGCCCGATTCCGTTTGCGTCAGAATTCATGATTTTTTTCCTGAAGTTCTGCACATTTGCATAAATCAAGAACGATCATCACATAACATTCCATTTTCCATTTATAACTTTTTTTGCAGCCAATATCGCTGCGACTGCATTGCGTCTTTTTTCAAATGGCTTACTTTAATGAACGCGTCCCTTGTGAACTAAATTGGTTCAAGCCATTGTGTTAAAAATATCAGTTTTCAATCACTTCTAAGCAATCTGATCGTCGGGACTATAAAAGTTACTGACACTGACACTAACGACAGAGCAGTGTTGCCTAGCGCCTCCAACACTAGATTGGATGGTTGAAATGATGGGGAAATCGTACAGTCCGAAAACCAAATTTACTTTTATGATCGACGGATGTCTAATGGGCCGCAAATAGAAAACTTTTGGCGCATACCGTATACCGTTCCGAATACCTTAATCAAGGTTTGGAGCTGTACTCCTGAGAACCGCTATAAAATCATAGCATAAAACATGATAATGGTAATACGGTTTTACGGAAATAAGTAAAGGTGCGTTTAGTCAACATCATTTTAAAATTGTGCTTAAATATATGTTAAAAGCGAAAGTTGAAACTGTTGTATCAAATGGCACCATTTATACAACAAAGTTAAGTTTATCCTAAAAACCTTTGAAGTTACCGTTATGTTTATGATAATGCTTATGCTAAAGTTGACTAAATCCACCCTAAATCAAAATGGTGGCAAAAGTTTTATGAGATCATTAAAATATTCAAATGATCTTTTCTGCGGCTATCATAAAACTGAACAGAGGTAATGAAATATCAAAAGTCGAAATTAAAACTGGAAGAATTAGATAGTAATTGAACTTTTCAACGAGAGTTTAGACACAAATTACTGATAACGGAAGTATAGACACTGAGTAGCTGATCCCATGTCACGTCCATCACCAGATGACAAAAAATGTCTGGCAGGATTGACATGATTCTAGATTTAGGGATTAATTTGAAGGCTAATTGGAAATTGGATTAAATTTTACTAAACATACTTTTTCAGGAGAAAATAATTTTAAACTGGTTTATTTTGAGGTGAAAATCTTTTTTGACTCCAATATGTGCAGCTACTAAGAATAGAGATGGAGTAGCCATATTTTATTTTAACCAGAGGAAAGAAATAAAAATAGTCTAATACCAACTTATGTTCCTTGCAATTTGGTGTGTATAACGGAAATGAAAAACACAAGTTTTGGTATTTATTTGTATTTAGAAATATTGCAAATCACTTCGGGAAAAATATGAGTAAGAACAATTTTGTAATTTTATTTTGTAATTTATTTATTTTGTTAATTTTGCGTTGTTTTTGAAACCCGTTCCAGATTTACCACCAATCCGATGTCATTTTGTCAAAAAAAATAATTATCGGAGGATATTCTGTGTTTTACTTTCATAGATCTCTGTCAGGACGCCATCATTAAATTTTTCCTTTGTAAAATAGTTGATTTATCTTCTGTAACCTACAACTGCATAATTACAATAATTTGAGTCCGTTTTGGCTGTAGATAATGGAATATATCCTAACCCAAAAAAGACATTTTGATGCCAAATAGATTTTATTTTAATAACATATACAGGTTCATAATAGCCCTATGATTGGGTTTCATAATGACTCTTGCATTTTAAAATAACCCTGAGAATCATCAAAGGAGTGGGCCTTGCAGATTTATAGCAGCTTTATAGAGGTTTTATGGATGTTGTAACAGCATAACAATTTTATCATAGCTGTGCTAGTTATGGTCTTCAGGACCTTTTGATGGCTATCACATAACTGAAATTGTTACTTTTGTTGTTTCTGATAGTGATAGGAGTGATGATAATTTTTCATCGTGAACGATAATGCTGGTATCATCGGCAAACTGGCTAAAGGAGACTGTGGGGAAGCCACTTACTATATCATTCATATACAATCAAAATAATGTTGGCCCAAAAAGTGGACCTTGTGGTACCCCATTAAGAACTTCTGTAGGTTTGGAAAATACAATTTTTATCATAATGCAGTCTTCATGTTCAATTCTTAGAATCAGTTACCTTTGATTTCGAACTTCAAACTATACATTTGCCTTCATGGATTTGAACTATTCCATGATGATTTTCCTATATTTGACAATACATAGTACTGAAATCATAACGGAAATGTCCTAAGAAATCTTCAAGATTATTAAAAATTCACGCAGTTACATTTCTTTGTACCACCCGAAGTGCCAGTGCTTCTTATTGATTCGTTTCCGCCGAGAAAAGGTTTTCTCGTTGCATAAATGTCCCATCCAAATCCTAAACGAAAATGCCCACCGGCTGGAGCAACTGCGTCTGTTTGCGAATCCACTGATGCGTGTGAACTGAGCGTTTAAATCTTGGTAGTTCTCGAGTGATGCCAAAAAGAACTATAACTTTGTACAGAGGAAGTCGGAACTTTTTATTTCCGCCCCAACATTTGTCGGCTTTCACGGGAAAACGGAACTTTTGAAATATTGCATGTAATATCTTATGTGCGATAAGTACGCAACGTCATGCGAACGATGACTTTGAATCGGTTAAAGCGGCATGAAATGTTTGTTCACGACACCAACATTGACTTGAATGACTCGCTTATGTGGAAAAGCGTACTTTTCCCTAGTGGAATTCCCCAGGGACGCCATTCAATCGAATTAATGAAATGCGATTTCAAAACAATAATAAATTTTTGTCTGCTCTCACTATGGCAGGTACGTACTCTATTGTTACACGGAGAAAAATCTATAGAACATATTTTATTCTAAAGAAATGATTTCATTCTCTAAGATGATATATCTCTTTCAATGGAAGTCGTATATTTCCGGCAACAAACTATTTAGGTAACATAAAAAAAAATATTATTATATATCCGTACTTCCAATATGTCGCCTATTGAATTATGGTTGTCACCTAGTTGAACTTTTATACAAGTTTTCTCCAAGTTCTTTCATTTTCGTTTTAGGAAAATTAGATTGGACTCATATTATAACAATGGGAAATGTAAAGAATTACGTAAATTATCCACGAATATGATAAGAAAATGAGAAATACAGTACTCAGAAGAGAATGTCACTAAAGATATCAATCAATTCTGGAAATTTGTTAATTGTAAAAGAGTCAATAACGTAAATTTCAATGAATACACCTTAGATGGAACACCTGTGGAAAACGAAAAAACTGCTGAGTCATTTGCAAATTTTTTCTCATCAGTTTATTGTCAAGAAGAAGCTTTCTATAATATAAATTTTATTATTAATAATGTCAATGTGAATAATGATAATTTTCAGATAAAATCAATTGGCGAAACTGATTACATTGATGCTGTTAAAAGATTGAAATCGAAAAAGTCTGCAGGAATAGACGGTATAACTCCGAACATTCTAAAAGGATGCCACGAATGGCTCTTGAAACCTTAATACTACAAATATCTTCCCAGAATTTTGGAAAAATTCCAACGATTCACAAGGCTGGTAGTGTAGTAGAAATGGAAAATTATAGAGGTACATCCATTATGTGCGCTCCATCCAAGTTGTTTGAGCAAATTATTTATACTAAATTATGTACTTCAATAAGTAAGTGTTTAGCATGGATTCATGACACAAAGGTCGATAAACATTACTAATTCTCAGCAACAATGTATTTCAAACATTACAAAACAGATCCCAATTAGATGTAATTTTCACAGATTTTCGAAAGGCTTTCAACCAAGTTAATCACGGTATTCTTCTAGAAAAAATCGGTAGGTTTGGACTTTCAGTAAATTTCTTACAGCTGATTGAAAACTATTTAAAAAATAGACACTTCTTTGTTAGGCACAACGGAAAGACTTCAGGGAAATTTCATGCAAATTCAGGTGTGCCCCAGGGCTGTAACTCAGACCTCTCTTATTCATATTATTTATTAATGATCTTCCATCGATACTGAAGTATTCGCAATGCTTATTCTTAGCGAATGCCTTGAAAATATTTGAAAATTTTCTGTATTACTACAAAAAGACACTTATAACATTATAAAGTGGAGTCATTCTTGAGTATAAAAAATTAGCTGTTTCATCGCTCAGAAGAGAAGAGTGATTTTTGATTATTTGATGAACGAAGAGACTCTGACAAGAAAAACTGAGTTAAACATATATAATGCAACTTTCTCTTTGAAGAGTCATAATACAAATGTAGTGAAATCTGCCAATCGTATGTTATGATACTTGATGAGGCAATCACGATCGTTTAATGGAATAAATACAGTCAAACTTTAATATTATACGTTAGTTTGACCTAAATTAGAGTTTGCATTAATAATTCGATTTGCAGAACTTTTCAAAAAAAATTCAAAACAAATTTCTTCGTTATTTGTATTTTAAAAAATCTAAGAGATAGCCTATACCACTATACGTTCAACACATTTAAGAATGGAATATAAATTCTTAGCGGTGGATCAGAAAATAGTTTTTTCATCTTTTATGTTTTCGCATAGATTAATTAATAACAGGGTAGATTCAATACAAATTCTAGAACTTCTTTCTTTTCATGTACCCTCACGCCGTACTTGAAACTCGCTACTATTTAATACCTAGAACACCTCTTACAGCTCTGTTGAAACTGGCGAATCAATTCAACCAATTCATTTATATCGAATGGACAATGTCTCATCTCATCATTTTATGAAGAAATTTAAAATCACATCTTGTCTACATAATTTTCAACAAAAATGTAAAAAATAAAATAGATACCACTACCGTTCTGATTATTATTATTATTATTGTTACTGCTAGAGTTGTTTTTATAACATAGTAATGCTAATATGTTTTTTTCATTAAGGAATCCATGTAATTAAGCTAATCAAGCTTGTATAGATTTAGTAAATAAATAAATAAATTTCATTTTTGAAATTTAATTTTTTCGATTATACCTGGAGTTGATGCGAAAGTCAGAGCATTGCAGTGCAGAGAATTCGGGTGATTTTATCGTTATAAGAGATTTTTTTCTGACATTTTGGAAGTCGGAAGTTCGACAAGGTGGACCTGTCCTACGAGGAAAATTCTTATTTACCATTGAGGTATCCAACAGATGGAATATTCCAAGCGGTATACCAGAAATTCTAAATTGGATCACAGGATGTATGTGTTGCAGACCCATCAGTGCCACAACGTGATACTGAGACGAAGACACCTAATAAAATCAACAACGGCGACTCTCTTTCTGTAAAAAGTATTTTTTCTTCAAGAAAAGGTTTGATATTAGAAAAATTCATAAAAGTTGTAACGAACAGGACGGTACCCGAAACGATTTCGAAAAGTCGATCTCCAAATCCGAAGTTGACGTAGTTAAATCATTCCCTTCAACGAATGTCGGTTCTAAATGTCATTCTGTGGTGTTTAGTAGTAATCAGTTGAACGACCAAGAACCGGTTTCGGGGACTTCAAACCCTGAAACAGTAGTCAGTGGTAAAATCAAGGCAGCTTGAAGTGCAGTTAAAATTGTTATTTCCGTCATCCGATTGCACCCCTACTGGTTAGAGAGTTGCCTATATGATTCACTGACAGGTAAAGAAACCGTCTGATGGGCATGAAATATAATTCTTTGTGTTGCCCCAAGTCGCCTGGATGTAGTTTTCGAATTTCTTCAAGTTAGGGTTAAGGTCAAGGGTCAAGGGCGTTTGAAAATCAGTCAGTTTGTGACCGTTTGCTGGTTTTACATTTATGTAGATATGGTCCTGGACATACCTTCTACCAAGTTTGACCCGAGGACGAGGTCAAGATCCAGAGTTATGCCGAAAAAACCCAGACTTTCGTTTTTTTATGGGGAATGTCTTCGAGAACAACTGATTTATTTGTAGCGCAAAATAAAATACCCCGAGTCATGTTTGACTCACCGTCTCGAGAAAGTTTTGTTGATGTATTCAAAACGTGTAGAATTTTGATGTTACCATCACTTTTCTTCTTTGAAGTTTGTGTTCATGTATTCAGTCACTATAGTAGCTTTTCGACCAGACCTAGTATTCATAAACATTTCACAATAATGAAAAATCAGCTGAACATACCTTTTTCTATGGTTCAAATATCCAAAAACTGTCCTAATTCACTAGGTTCTTATTAAATGAATTACCAGACCATGTAAGAAATAGTCAAACTTTAGGCATAAGATGTCCGGAGGACTGCTCATTGCTAATATCCTATACAATAGGTAAATTTGGGTCGAAAATCCATCAGAAAACAACTACTTTCCTGGCCAATGCCACGACGAACATTGAATAACATCTGATGAAATTTCCGTGCAGAGTTCCTACAAGGTTATCTCTGCAATTGCTTGGTTACATGGGAATGTTCATCGAAACATTCGGACCACCTATATATCGATTTCGGAGTATTGCTCCTCATGAGTATAGGGTAGGTCTAGCAGTCAATAACTAATGACTGAAACAAATGAATCGACAACCAAACCCAACTTTTCCAATTCTATAGGATATTAGCAATGAGCAGTCCTCCTGACATCTTATGCCTCTTGTCATAAGCTCATTGTGACCTACAGTTTTCTTTTCCGTAGTCAAACTTTAACTCGTTTTAGAAAATTTCCTAAACAATTTCTTATTGAAATATATTATAAAGTCAATCCTATAATATAATTGGTAAATCTACTGTGTTTTGTTTGTCATGTACATGTACAATTCACTGAAGGTTATAATATACTTACTGTTTAGTTTTACTTTAGACTTGTATTGTCCTTCCGGAGAATGAATTATTATTGTTATAATGCAATTCTAGCCTTGAGCCTGAAGAGCCCTCACTGGGATATTTTCTGTTTGAGGGTGAGGGTAGGGAGACGGTGGTACGACAGCTATTAGATTATAGACTAAAAACAATAAACTACCAAATTTTTATTAAAATTCCACTATTAGGTGAGCATACTACCATTCACTTGTTGTCTGTTCTCAGTAATGATAGTTGAACAAGTCCACAATGTAGCAGAGAGGAACACAAACGAAAGAGCTTTTCGATAAAAATCTTCACAATCTGAAGAACTCAAATTAATTCTCTTCAATATCAACACGTAGGAAATAGAACGAAAATTTGCTCCAGATTAAGCGCATACCCATGAAATATGACGGGAATGTTAATAAACGCGGAAAAGTCTCATTATTCTGCGTTCTACGATTGTTATTCAGCACCAGCATTCCGGCGATACGTGTAATTCATCTGGGGCACCTTCCATTTATAAGAAAAAGAATGTCGAAGGTATTGCCATGATCGTTTCCAGACCGTAAATCGCGATGTATGTGAGCTTTTGTAATCCATCCATTTGTTTTTCTGATAATTTATAACCCCCAGGCGCAAGGACTTAATTTTATCCAATCATAAAATCTGTTTTTGAACTCCTTTTGATCTGAGAATAAACGACAGATTTCATTACACCATTTCCGCAAGCTTGATTTTTTTGTGTGTTATGTGTGTAAAGTACAATAGTAATATACACGTTTGCCACCGCATCTCTGCGACAGGGGGTTACAGGAGGGTTGAAATTACAGCAAAAACTCAACAAAAAAAATTCTAGCCGCATCGCGAAACTTATTGTACGTATCGGTTGAAACGTAATAAGCTTAGGTGAGCGCAAAAAAATATTTAAAACAAATCATACCTACAAGGATGAAACTCATTGAAATGCTTGTTTTCATAGCAGCAAACAGAAAAATAATAGTCTGCCACTGATAAGATACCAAGAAAGTGTTTTCATGAAAACCTATTAAAAATTTCCAACTCGAATAGACAATGGAAAAATGTTATAAAAACGAAAACAAAGTAGAAAATTTGTACTTTTTTTATTTAATCGTCAAAATCTCGAAAACTAAACGAGATTTCGGAAAGTTATATCCTAACAATTTTGTTGTCCTTGAATGGTTCTATAAAAAGTTTTTTTAAAAGTTTTTCCATTTCTTGAAAAACAAGAGTGGTATGGACTTGGAAATATTTGACGTTTTTTGTTTAAAAACAGCAAAAACTCGAAAACGCCACGAGATATAGGAAAATTGTATATAATCAGTTTTATAGTTATTGAGATGTACAAAAAGTTTTCGTGACATTTTTTCATGTCTTGAAAAAAAACTTGACAGAGGACTTGGAACACCTTTTGTAACCACCTGTCGTAGGGGTGCGCCGGCAGACGTTCATATTACGAGGGTTGCTATTTATGTATTGAGAATTGGCAACACTGGTGTTGCTAGGCGCGATCCAACTGCGCTATCGCAAAGCTTGACATTTTTGACAGAATACGTAATCAGAACTTTTTGTCATACATACGCTATTTGTTTTGTTAATAGACATTTGAAATTTTTACAGCAGTGTGCTGATCAACTGCGATTTTTGCACCATCCAAGGCCACAGAATATCGATGGTTCAGTGAATTCAAACGTAGCGATACTCCGCTGGCGGACGAAGTTAAAGATGGACGTCCAAAGATGCTGTGTCCGAACTGATAATGCAGGATCGTCATGTGACATATCGCGAGATCGAGACATCCCTGGGCATTAGTATGACAAATATACATAAGATATTGCATGAACATTTGGCAGTCAGAAAGATTTGTTCTCGTTGGATTCCGCACAATTTGACAATCGAATGCATCAAATGCAGTTTATATAACATATACACATCAGGTGACGACGAATCTTGGATTCATTGTTATGAGCCCAAAACTAAACAGCAGTCGACTGTATGGGTCTTTCAAAATGAACCAAATCCAACAAAACTTGTTCGTGCTCGCAGCACTTCGAAGCAAATGGTGGCTTTGTTTCTTCGGTATAAACGGTCATGTGCCTTTAGAGCAACGTAGAACGGTAAACTCTGAATGGTACACTACTATTTGTTTGCCAGAAGTCATCAATGAAATAAGGAAAAGGAACCGTCGACGAAGGATAAGTCTCCATCATGACAATGCGAGCTCACACACATCGGCTCAAACAACCCGCTATTTGAGCACTCAAAACGTTGAATTGATGGGTCATCCGCCGTACAGCCCTGATTTAGCACTCAATGATTTTTATTTGTTCACTCAAGCGAAGAACAAATTGAGTGATCGACGCTTTACGACGCCACAAGACGCTGTTTATGCATTCAAAAACCATGTTTTGGAGATACCTAGATACTTCGGAGTAGAAAAACTGCTTTGCCAATTGGTTTAATCGAATGCAAAAATGTGTAGATTTGAAAGGAAAGTATTTTGAAAAACAATGAAGAAGTTTCTACACCCCAATTATTGTTTTAGTTCTTCATTCTCAATACATAAATAGCAACCAAGTTGTGAAAATTACCCTGAAATTTCTGTCGTTATTTTCCGGGCTATTTGTTGAATTATGCCTGTTTCATAATAACTGAGGAATAAACGACTCACCTGAAAATAGTTTCATCGGAATTATACGAGACTGGTTTGAATAGATCATATTGTAGTAGAACCTTTTTTCACTGTTATGCACTAGTTGAGATAATGATTCGCACCTCGTCTTCCCACATGTAAATTTTTATTATGTTTTTGTTCTCCCGAAAAGGAAAATTATGTGATGTTCAAAGAACATCGTGAGATCCAATGAAAAGTAGGTAGGAATTGGTGTTCTTCTTGAATTTCAGCAGGAAGTAGGCCTCAATGTAAACCTTTTCCAAATTGACCACACCAGACCAGATCACCCTTAAATAAAAAATAAATAAATAAAACAAAGATGGGGAACATTATTTTTCCACAAAAAATCAGTTGTGCCGTGAACAATTTTCGCCACTTCCTATTTTTTCATGTTTTTATTTTTTTTTTCAATTTTCAGTTCTTTTTCTGTTGTGTTTTTTTTTCAAAACAAATTCTTGGTTTCTCCAAGTTTGGTGTCCCTTTTGTTCCAATTTTCACTTGTTTTCCAGGAGGAGTGAACTTTTTATATGTTTAGTGTCTTTTCCAAATTTTTCGACTTTTTTTCGTTATTTTCTATTATTTTCAAAGTAAATTTTTGTTCTCGAAAAATTTGGAAAACTTGCGAAATTAAAATCGGAAAAATCCGTAAAAATAGTGAAAAATATGTGACCGTCAGATTTTATGGTTTAAAAAAATTTCATCCACCTTGCCCTCCCTCAAAAGCTAGATAGAGAACGCAAAGGAATTCAGAAAATGTTTCAACAGTTTCGGACCTGGAAAATAATGATGAAAGAAAATCGATCGGGGAGCTCGACCCCCTTTCCTGTCACGAAAAAATTTAGGAAAACTCGAGAAATTGAAATCGAAAAAATCCGTGAAAATAGTGAAAATTATCTGACCATCGAATAATACGGTTTCAAAAAATGTACCCCTCTTTCCCCCTCGAAAGCGTAGAAAGCGTAGAAATTCGGAAAAATTTCCAACGGTTCTATACATGAAAGATTACGACAAAAGATATGTCTGCCGGTGGGGTCGCTCCCTCCCCTCTTTTCAAAATAGTTGCGTAAACAAAATCCGTAAAAATAGTGAAAAATGTCTAACCATCGAATAATATAGTTTTGAGAAATGTTACCCTCCTATCTACATTGAGAATGCGTAGAAAATTTGACACTTTCTAGATTGTTTCGGACGATGAAAATTATGACGAAAGAAAATATCATACAGGGTGCTCAGACCCCCCTAAAGTAGCGAAAACTCATATGGTCACGGTACTGCTGAACGAAGAATGTTGCCAATTATATTATGCTGTGCTTGCACAGTACACAAAATTCAGGATATAGTACTGTTGACCATACCGTACTTATCTGGGCCCAAAGTTCTTCGCTGCTTGCCAAGCATATGTGGCTTTAAGTAGGGTCAAGTCACTGGAAGGTCTCCTCATGGAAGAACAAATTAAGAGGCGAGCGACCGTGCAACAATGACTCATCGAGAAAGAAATAAATAAACGGTTAAAACTTTTTAGAGAAAAGATTTTATTTAAATGTACTAAAAAGAAATAAATTTTAAAGTGAATTAAACCCATCATTTTATTACATTATAAAATTTTGAATGATATAAAAGCTTGTCGATTGTTTGGGCCTCAATGTGTATAATAAGTGTTCAGAATAAATTTCTTAGAAATTGTTTATATAAAAGTAATTTGATTTTAGAAAATCATAATTACTCACCAATTCTACAACTTTTGAGCCCGGAAACTTTGAAAAATAGAAGGAAACTTAATGACTTTACTCTAATATTCAAACTCTTGAATGGGATGATCAATTGTCCAGAATTGATTGCAGTAGGTAATTTAAACGTTCCTAGTCGCCTACTCAGGATCTTCAGTATATTCTACATACCATTTCTTTCGACAAATTATGATAAAATTTTACTATTGATAGACCTTTGAAGATCTTGAATGAAATAAATTCATAAGTTTTTGCTGGATTAACTACGAAATTCAAAACTTCTGTGAAAGTTTTATTCATTAGTATGTACACTATTTGTAGATTTTTACATCTTTTATTTAGTCTATTTCAGTCATTAATATTTGTACGCTTTTAGATTTAAATCTTTACATATTGGTTTGCCAATTAAAGTTTAGAATGGGATTAGTATTTTGTTTGGGTATAATAATAATATTAGTGTTTATTAACTCATGATCATACATATACAATTCATTTAAAACAGAGAAATGTAATCCTGTTAATGAACAGGAGAAAGTCACGTGAACTGTGTACGTGTGTGACAAAAAAATCAATTATTAATGATAAACATTTAAATAATCAGACTGAAACAAAACAAAATTAATTTAATAAAATCCGAACGATAACAAATGTATTTCTAAAAGCAAGAATAGTAAAAACAACAATGAAAAATGAACATTTAATAGTAATAATAACAATGACGATTTGAAAAACAATGACAGACACTCTGGTTAAAATATGGCAACTACAGATGAAATGGGTTATTTGTACACTCATATACAGTGTGGTCATTTAAGTGTGCAACATATGGGAATCTTTTCAATGAATTGCACAACCAAAATACAAATTGTGCCAAAAGTTGGTGCATGCTCGGTAATCATTTTAGGTGCACTTAGAATGGCTGCAAGTCAAATAGCATACAGGGTAGGTCAAAAAATATAAAAATTTCTCAGGAGTAAAGTACCCTTATTTCAGAAAATTCAGCAAAATGTTATTGAGAAAAGTTGTTTACAATTGGAAGTTATGCCCAAATACCAAAACATAGCCTCCCAAGTGATTTTTTAATTTTTTAATTTTTTTCGTTAATAATTTCCAAATGTGTATTTTTTTTATAATCACCCTTAGCACTTCCATAAAGTAACCACAACCAAATTAGTTGAGCATAGCTTTGTTCAAATTCAAGAATATTCGTGAAATTAACTTGGATTTTAAATTTTTTAGGGATTCACAAACTTCATGTTTGTTGCAACGATATTCAGCTTAAGTTTAAAATTTCGCAAACCATATTTTTAACAAGGTAAAACATCATTAATGATAATATGCATATTCAAAAACTTTCATTTAATGTGAACATTTTGTGTTTGAAATGTTTATGAAAAAGCTGTACAAATTAATTGGCAACCATTAAATCCTTTCAAAATAATCACGGATACCCAAAGAACAAAACAAATGAGTGTTGACAGTAAACATTATGACAGTTTGGTGACATTACCTTCTCATTCTCGAAGAATTATTGTTCGATTATTGAGTTTATTTGATTTCAAATGCCTCCTACAAGACAGTTAACGTTAGCCGAGAAGGCAGAATTAGTTTTAATATGTGGAGATCACTATAAACCAGTGCGTGAAGCAGCAGATATATTCAATGAACGTCATCCAGACAAACAAGTGCACTATTCCACTGTATGCAGAATTTTAAATAATTTCAAACAGACTGGCAGTTTCGATTATAAATATAAAAATGAACGTACGAAACCTGTATGTAATGAGGAAAATCAATTAGAAGTACTTCAGGCAGTTGTTGAAAACCCTAGAAGATCCACCCAAGAAATTTCCAGTTATACGGGTGTGAAACAAAGTTCTGTTAAGAAGATTCTTAAAAAAAATAAATATCATGCCTATAAGCCTATGTTTATTTGCACGTTTCAAGAACGAGACTATGACATACGGTATGATTTCTGCATGTGGATTCAAGGACAAATAGAAGATCAACATGATTTCCATAAACACATTCTTTTTGGAGACGAATCTACGTTCACAACAAATGGCGTTGTCTCTTCCCAAAATTGTAGGTGGTGGTCGGACGAAAATCCGAATTTTGTCATTGACAATAAAAACCAATATTATCAAAAAACAAATGTATGGTGCGGTATTGTTAACAACAAATTATTGGGGCCGTTTTTTTTTCGCCACAACCTAACTGGTGATACCTATTTACAGTTTTTGGAAAACGAACTAACGGACTTTTTGGAGAATATGAGCTTACAAGAACGACATAAATTATGGTTTGTACATGATGGATGTCCTGCTCATTCTACTAGAATTGTTTCAGAATGGTTAAATGGGAAATTTGGTGATAAATGGTTTGGACGAAATACTGATCCACGATGGCCTCCTCGTTCGCCAGATCTCACCCCGTTAGATTTTTTTATGGGGATATTAAATGCAAAAGGTTTACAAGGATCGACCATTTAATAATGCTGAGGAGCTTGAAAATTCGATACGACATCATTGCAGAAATATTCCAGGAAGTGTGTTGCGATCTACTATTCGTGAATTTCATGATCGGACAATAAGATGCATTGAACGAGAAGGTGGACACACAGAGACCCGTCGATAAATCTTTCTTCACACATTTGATAATGGTTAAGTTATGATAAAAATAAGCCAATAAAAATTGTCAAAACCATCGGCACCGCTTTCAAATACAATTGAAATCATTGTATTATTCCCTTTTGATTATTTTGTTAATATTTATTAATAATAATGTTTCCTTTCAACCCTCATTTTTTTTGTTCCTTGGGTTTCCCGATTATTTTAAAAGGATTTCATGTTTGGCGATTAATTTGTATAGCTTTTTCATAAACATTTCAAATACAAAATGTTCAGTTCAAATGAGAGTTTTTGAATATACATATTATCATTACTAATGTTTTACCTTGTTAAAAATATGGTTTGCGAAATTATGAAGTTGTGTTGAATATCGTTGCAACAAACATGAAGTTTGTGTTTCCCTAAAAAAATTAAAATCCAAGTTAATTGAACAAATATGCTCGAATTTGAACAAAGTTATGCTCAACTGATTTTGTTATGATTAACTTATGAAAGTGTTTAGGGTGATTATAAAACAAATTACAAACTGGGAAATTATTAACGAAAAAAATTAAAAACCAAAAAATGTCTTAGGAGGCCATGTTTTGGTATTTGGGCATAACTTTCAATTGTAAACAACTTTTCTCAATAACATTTTGCTGAATTTTCTGAAATAAGGGTACTTTACTCTTGAGCAATTTTTATATTTTTTGACCTACCCTGTATGCTATTTGACTTGCAGCCATTCTAAGTGCACCTAAAATGATTACCGAGCATGCACCAACTTTTGGCACTATTTGTATTTTGGTTGTGCAATTCATTGAAAAGATTCCCATATGTTGCACACTTAAATGACCACACTGTATACACACTAATACATACATATTTCTAAAAATTTGAGCACAAGAGCTGTGCACACTAGACATTATAGATTACCGATATTTTTAGAGTAAGTACTATAGAAGTACTAACCGTACACTAATTTGTGTACTTCTAAACGAGGCAATACATTGAATCTTTTCCTGAATTCATTTTGACTCTTCGAATTTTTTAGTTGAATTGGCAGAGCATTGCAGAATTTAAAACTGAAGTAGTTGTAGCTTATTGGTCCTAGAGTTTCATTCATGAATTGTGTTTTGAAATTGTTTTGATTGGATCGAATTGTTTTGGTTGTTATTTTCGTGGTCTATTTTCGGAAGTTTGGTTTCAAGTTTGTGTGTTCGGAAGTTACAGTTTGGAAAAAAGAGCTGTACTGGGTTGACCACTTGAATTTGATGAATAATTCCTTTTTTTTTCTGATATTATATCAAGAAGTCTTTTTGTGTCACGATCAGTTTTTTCATAGCAGTCTTTCCAGCTGATCCCCATGCCAATATTGCGTAGCATGTGTGTCTGTATAAGTGAAAAGTATAATGTCTTGAGTGTTTCGTTGTCTCATATTTCTCTTAGCAACTTGAACCAATGCATGAAGAATTGAATTTTTTCATGACATAATTTATGTGAGTTGATTATCAATAGTGAAGCCTCAATATTTTATTTGTTTCACTGGCGAGATAGTGAAAATGTTGATTATACTCAGAGGAGTGAAAGGTGGGGATTGGTATTGGGTTGGGTATGGTATTGGTTTTTTTTCCCGTTGATAAAAAGAAATAATGGAAGAAAATTGGTATCCTTTTCCTTCGTAGATTTTAATCAGTTCCTTGTCGTATCATAATGAAATGAGTCTTGTTGAAAATGGTATTACTCCACACATATAATTTATAATGATAGCCCCAAAATTGGTTACTTGCATCTCAAGCCAATTTCCAAATAAACTGTCAACCTAACCATCCCATGCCTGTTTTCTGTATTTCAGATTGATGAATCGCTATGTTATTAGCTCTGTAAATTATATTTATCTGTCGTATTGTATCTCTTATTCATCCGAACGCCGTACACGATTCAAATTTCCATCACGTTCTTATTGAGACAATTTGTCTTTGAATAGCAGTTTGATAAAGTATGATACACTTCTCGATAAACTACGGCGGCAAGATGAATGATATTCTCAAGATGACAAACATTGATGGATGCAGCATGAATCTGCCGTGAAATAGACGGATGAGCCGTCACACAACGGAAAGTCCTTATTGATTTTGATTATTTAAAAATTCAACTCTTATCCAAGCGGTTTAGGTTTCATGAGAAGATGATGATACTACTTGGCAGAGATGAGTAAATACATGTACTTTGGAAGTTATTACGATTACAAAGTACGTTTCAAACAAGTAACTGATTATAATTACAAAGTACTTTTTCAAAAAAGAAACTAATTACAATTACCTACAAAGTACATGTCATAAAAATAGGAACTAATAATAACTTTTTTCTGTTTAGAATCTAATATAAAGTCATTACCCAATCCAACCCAACCCAACCCAACCCAAATGCGTATCGAAATGGCTTCTATGTCGATACGTATTTCATTTTTTTTCGAGATTGGTAACAATGGTAACATCAGACAAGAGGGATGTGATTTTCAGATAATAAACAAAGAAGAAGAATAACCTTTGAATGTTGTAGTGTTATTTGTTGCCTTGGATGGTGCAGTTATTATAAACTTCAATTGTGACATGACTGGTTTCTCATCAGGCGTTTATAATTAAATTAGCTGGTGTGGTTTGCTCAGTGGTCTGATTGTTTGATAAATCATTTTGACTGCAGTGGGAGTGTGGTGAGGCATCGGATACTTCGAAATTCTGAAATTCCTTTTCATAAACTGAACGAGATTTTTTGGGCAACAAATCATTCAAAGCCGATTGAGCAATTACTCTCAATTCAGGAGTGTTGCAACTTGAGTTATCTTCATAGGTCATAGGTGATATTTGCATTCAAAATTTGAGCTGAACTCATGGCATGACATGGTTTATGGTGAAAATTTGATATTTTTTATCTCGGAAACTTGTACATTAAATTTTATTCTGAACAACTTTTCTGAATATTATTTTTCGATATTTCTTCAAAGTGTGTTTTGAGAAATAATTCTTAAATTTCTCGCCAAAAACGAAAAGACGAACGGCAGTATATGTCTTTCGGTTTTTTTTGATGAAGAAGCGATTGCACCTGTCAAAATTTATTAATACAATTTTTCCACTGGTCACTGTATGTTTCTATACAGCTGATAAAGCGAATCCATCACCAAATATGTGTATTGTAGTATATTTAAAGTCTAAACGGTTTTGAACAATTTATTTTTAATCATAAAGTCTCACTGCTAATTTATAATATCACAAAAGTACATCAATATTTATTTCAACTGCTGCGTGCTCTGTCTCTCGCTGTCCGAACTCTCTTAACTGAAGAGTAACTGTGTAAGTGTGTCAACAACTGCTGCTGTCTGCTTGCCGAGATTCTCAAATACATGTAAGGAATCTAACTAGAAAGTTCTCGAACCGCTTCTATTCGCATCTAGATGTCGCACTTTCTAGATGACGGAATACGAGGATTCCCGAACATTCCTTCAGATCGCAAGCTTGTTCAGTGCTTTCATTTTGTTTTGTCCCACTTTTAAATGGCTGTAAAATACTCAGCTTCTGAGCTAGAAGGTTGAATACAAAAGTGTATTTAAGGATTTGGCGTAAAGTTTTATGCTGTTTTGTCAACTGTCAGAATTATTGAGATGAATTTTTTTTTCAATGGGACACCCTGTTTATCACTACATATTTGAAAAGACATTATTTATAACGATAATATGCCATACATGTCCTTTCTTTTCATTAGTTCCGTCTGAATTGATAAAAATATGATCAAAATCGTAATTTTTCAACATCATGAAGATACCTGTGTTTGCTATTTTGTTTCCAATGATTGTCATATAATTCAACTCGAAACGAATGTAATATCTGTCAAAGTCGTTTTCTTGTATGGTGAGCTGCAGCGGGTAAACGGAAAAGAAACTACAGAAGAAAAATGTTTTATGTTAAATATTTATCAACAAAGTGGAAGTGTTACAAAAGCACTTAGAAGATATATACTGCAATGTCCGAGTAGATGAGCTCCATCTAAAAAAATGTTTTATAGACTCAAGAAGTTTTTTGAAACTGGTAGCCTGAATCGAAAAAATAAACTGTTAGGCCAAGAACAGACAGAGAACACATAAATTAATATTTTAGCATATCTTGGAGCAAATCCTCCAAATTCGTTGAATGATGTAGTTGTAGAATTACCAGTGTGTATTAGATCAGCCCACGCAGTGCTTAAAAATTCCAAATTCCACCCCTATAAGAAAAAAGTTCAAAAGTTGACACTAGCACAAAAAGAAAAAACACTGCAATTTTCCAGGCATATAGTAGACATAGTTCAAAGGGATGCTACATTTCTTGATAGGATATTGTGGACTGATGAGTCATCTATTTCTACCAGCAGAGGTTGCCATCGTCAAAATAAACACCACTGGTCTGATTCTAATCCTTATCAAATACAGGAAATTCAGTTCCAAGGTAGAGAGTCCGTTAGTGTATGGTGAACGTGTTTTAGATCCCATAATTTTTGATGGTTCGTTGACAGGTCAGGTTTATTTGAATATGCTGGAAACAGAAATTGAAGACCGCATTGACGGTTTACCTTTAGCTATATCAAGATATTCAATTTGGCAACAAGATGTAGCGCCGCCACACAGTACTATCCCAGTGAAATTGTTCTTGGATAGAAAATGTGGATTGAAAAATCAGGTTCTATAAAATGGCCTCCTAATAGTCACGATTTAACACCATGCGACTCTTTCTTCTGGGTCCACGTTAAAACTATCGTTTATTCTACACCGTGCTATTTGAACGATTTAAAATTAAGAATTAAAATTAAAGATGCCATTCTAGAGATGCCAAATAATAGATCCATTCTGTCAAAAATATTTAGGACACACCGAAAAAAGTATATATCAAATGCATTGAAAATTAAGGAGGTCATGTTGAGCGTCACCTATGAATTTCAACTGTTTGTATTGTTGTATTGGATTAATTTCATTTTTGAATTAAGTTATATTTCTTAGATTAGAATAATTTAGTTATATGTTGTAAGTTTACGAACAGTAAAATCCTCTTTATCTTGATAAATTTCCCAAAGGAATAAAACCATCAAGGAATACTACAATTGAATTGAAAACAAAACAACAAATTCAGGTATCTTGATCAATTTTTTTTATCAATTCTAGAACTACTGAAAAGTAAGGGCATGTATGGCATATTATGGTAATCAGATGAAAAATGTCTTTTCAAATATGCAGTGATATACAGGGTGTCCAATTAAAAAAAGTAGTTTATTTCAATAATTCTGACATTTGACAGTTGACATAGTTTTTGACAAAACAGCATAAAACTTTACGCCAAATCCTACAATATACTTTTTTATTCAACCTTCTATCATGAAACTTGAGTATTTTACAGCCATGTAAAAGTGGGACAAAACAAAATGAAATCACTGTACATGAGTAAAGGTGACAGGTCCGCACTCGCCCGCAGCATCGCCACAGTATCTAAATCACCTCCAAGTGTCCAGTCAAATGATAATACCCTTTCCTTAGATGTTTTCTATAATTGTCAACTAGTTCAACTTGTATACTTTCACTGTATTGAAATAAACTGTAATAGATAGGCAAAGAGTTACCATTCTCAAAAGACAACCAAACTAAATCAGAGTAATTTTACAATTATGTCCGCCAACTAGAAAATACTTGTTCTAAGCTACTTTGAGGTAGTAAAATATGGTAATCTCCAGAATCTCAACGTTGTTGACGAACATACATTATAGGAAAACTTCCATATACTTATGGAAGGTAAAACAGGAGAAGCAGCTTATTATAAGCAGCTTTCCCGTCTGACTCAGGGCGGCTGTCCGTTCTGAAGAATAAACCATAAAACTCCGGAAAAGCTGCAACTGCGACCCCGAATCTTGAAATTTTAATAACCTGTAGAGAGTTTTATGCCCTCTGCCATCATACATTTTTCATGTTCAACTCCTATTTCTTACTGATACTGATTCGTATTTCCTACTAAGGGTTTTTCTGGTTTCCTGTCGCTTTGTAATAAAATGGAAGAATCCTTACAACGTGTAGAAAGATTTTAAGTATTCAAATGTCCGAACGTTTTAATTAACATTCCGAAACGAGAAAAGAATTCTGGCACGGAAGTAATTTCTTGAAAACTCATTTGTCTGAAGAGCCCTGATAGGCTTCAGTCAGAATTAATTTACGCGAGACTAACTTCGTCGATATTTCTACTTTTCAAGAAAATTTTAATTTGCCTCTCATCAGATTTTGAGAAATTGCATAATGAACCAATTCCAAAAATCTATCAGATGCATTTCGATACCAGAGATAATGACGTAAATCAAAGCACAAGTTGTTCAGAGAAAATTAAGTAACAGTTCCATCATGAGTTCTATCATGAAAAAGCTATACAGGGTGTCCCATATAAATTTTTTCTGGCAAATATCTGTAAAATGAAAGAGGATTCCCGTATTTCGTGATCACGGATGATGTCGATGTCGAAGGATCCTTTTGAAAATTTAGAGATCCATCACCAGGGCATCGATAGGACATTGAGGTCGATATTAGCTGCGAACCAATAACCGAAAAATAAATTTCAGATGCGGGTTACAATTCTCAGAACATCGGTGTTTCTTGATATCTGGAAAATTTCTGAAGTTTGCCCTGTTCATAAATCTCAAGACCGTGCTTCTATCAGTAATTATGGACAAATTTCAATCCTGTATAACCCTGCATAGGTCTTGGAGATTATATTGTATAATCGCATTTATCTAGCAACCAAACATGTCATTTCTGAATCTCAACATTGTTTCATGAATTCAAGATCTTCAATCAGCAATTCATCCATTTTTAGTCAATACTCATGTGAATCATTAGACCGACGAGGACAGGTTGAAACTTTTTTCTCTAAGGCTTTGACAAAATAAACCATGAAATACTCCTGAAGAAAATAACTTGTTTGGGATTCAATAATATTTTTCTAATCCTTTTGAAATCGTACTTGAATAATAGAACACAGTTTGTCTCTTACAATGGATTTTGTTCACAAAACTATATTGCAACCAGTGGAGTCCCTCAAGGTTCCAACTTGAGCCCATTGTTATTCTTGATATTCATCAATGACCTTTGCGAGACAATAGATTGCAATAAATTAATGTTTGCGGATGATTTAAAATTATTTGTTCCTGTTTCCAATTTGGATGATTGTATTATTTATACTACAGGAACAAATCAACTCTTTACACGATTGGTGTTTGAAAAATCAACTTTTCTTGAATATTTCGAAATGTAAAGTATTGACTTTCACTAGAAAATCCAATACTGTTTTTTACCCATACACCATTAGTAATACAATTCTAGAACATGTTGATGATATTAGAGACTCAAGAGTTCACTTCGACAATCAGCTTACATTTAACTCTCACATGAACGAAATCACTAAATCTGCATATCGTATATATGGTTTCATCTTCAGGAATTGCAGGAACTTTAATGATATTACTGCACTCTCATCTCTCTGTTTCAGTCTAGTAAGGTCTAAACTAGAATATTGATAATTAATATGGAATCCCATTTATAGTCAATCATCAACAACTATCGAGAAAGTCCGAAAAAAGTTTTAAAAATGTCTATGCTTCAAGGTTGATGGAGCTTATCCTCCACGAGGATCTGATTATATGTATGTACTACATAGATTCGATTTCGTTTCTTCAGAAAAACGCAGAAATCAAGCTTCCATTATATTTCTTCATAAGCTGTTGAATGTACAATTATCACATATTGATTTTCATGTGCCGAGATTGGAGTCTAGATCAAATACCACTTTTAAGTGCAAAAGAGCTCAAATATTATGTCTAAAGCACCACTTAATGTGATGTGTTCTAATGCTAATGAATTATCAAAAATAATATGTGACATTTTTAACTGAAGTAAGAGTGAATTAAGGAATAAATCTCGAGCACATCTGTAAGCAATTTGGGAATCAATAATGGATTAATCGTACTATTTTTATATTGTATCCATGCCATCTTTTGTATGTTGTAACACTGTTGCTATAATTTTAATTATATTTCATTTGCCATCCTTAAAAAATTGCCTTGTAAATGGTTTCTGTTGGCAATAAATGCTATATTATCATATATGATTCACATAATTTTACATTATCTAACACCACAATTCTTAACAGAGAAATAAAAAAATGCAAATTGCTCATTGATCATATAGTGAAGAATACCAATTATCCAACATCTTCCATCATAACTGAAACTTCAAACAAAAAGTCTGTAGCAAGAAAAAAATTCAATTATAAAACTATCAAAAGTACAAAATTGAAGACATGAAAAAATCTTGAATCCATAAGTTCAAATCTAAACAATTTTAAAAATCCAAATGAAGTTTATGACATCACTAAAGCTTTCGCATCTAATTGTTCTTAGAAATCTATAAAAAATTAACGAAAATTCTAAACCTTAGTTCAATTCGAATATTGCAAAATTATTCAATACCAGAGATACGTATTTTTCTGATGGAAAACAGTTTTCTGATGTAGAATTATTCTAAACTTAATTTAATCATTATAATAAACTGGTAAAAAAAACTTGGAATCGAAATACACCAATTACAAAAATTAATTTTTGAATGTTATACCAAAATACATGTAGAAAGGACCCCGCACATTTCTTATGGGAAATGGCTTTCCGTGAATTTGGCTGAATTTCTGGAATGTTGTAGTTCTTGATGAGCTGAACAAAAGTGTTCATAGCCACAAACCTCAAAAATGGACAGTTTTCGAGATATGGAGCATTCAAAATGGATTTTTTAAAAGTTTTTGTAGTATTTGCCCATCAATCGGGAAGCTTTAATTTGTTGTTGAGATGGAATTTAAATGTTCGGCGCCCAGAACCCGACTGAGGAATGGTATTGCTCAGTTACATTCGGCACCGCCATCAATAATTTTTCATACACTGCTCCACACTGAACATGAAATGAGGTACTAATTCCAAGATCTTCTATGCAACTTTTCATGATACAAGATAACGCCAGAATGATTCATATTTTCAGAAAACAACATGTGTTGGGTATTCTCTGGAATAACTGATTCTAGATATATCTGATGTCCAGTAGTATCAAATATGCTTTCCAAAATTTTCATAGCGAGTCTCAGAGAGCTTTAATGGGGGAAAACGGAAAAATCATAATCATGTATCGTCAGAGATAATAATTCTGATCACTATTGATGTCATTTACATATAATATGTCATTTATTTCACACAAATCTCGATAATCAGACAATGGTGTGCCAAGACATTTTTCTCACGGTGGCTCTAAATGAATGATAGCATCTCACATCCAAACGAATCCGTGAAAATGTCTGCATCTTTGATACCTTGTAGTATTTTCCAGGTAAAATAAGGAAGTTTAGATGATGGAAGCAAACTATGAATGGAACTTCCGATATTTGCCCCCGAACTCTTGAAACTATTATAATTTTTTATAAATGTTGCATCAAAGTTTACGTAAATAAATGAATTCTATCTGTTCATATAATTTTTGGTAAAATGAATGAGTAGATCATTCAAAAACATTATATTAGTAAAAGTAGCATTCATAATAATACTAATAATAATAATGATATTATATAAAAAAATAAATAAACTGTCTTAGCAATCTCAAGATATCATTTAAAATATTATGAGTCAGATCATGGGTAAAGTGATTTACTGGTAACATATAACTATAATTATATCAACGAACCTAACACAGTCATAAATCATTTCAAGAATATAATGGAAAAATAAATCCGCTTCGCTCATAATATTTTAAATGATTTTTTGAGATTGCCAAGATAGATTATTATTGTTCTTTATTTAATATCATTATTATTATGATTTTTACTCCTACTATTACATTGTTTTTTATTGATCTACCCATTCATTTTGCAAACGATCATATGAGTAGATACTCAATTATAAGTGTAAACTCTAATGCAACATTTATAAAAAAAAGTATTTTCAAGAATTCGGTGGTGAATATCGAAAGTTCCATTCATAGTTTGATTCCAACACCTGAACTTCCCTATTCTACCTGGAAAGTACTACAGAGTATCAAAGATGCAGAAATTTTCACGGATTTGTTTAGCTGTGAGATGCTATCATCCATTACGAGGCACCCTGAGGAAAATGTCTTGGAACACCATTGTCAGATTATCGAGATTTGCGAGAAATAAATCACGTTATCTCATGTAAATGACATCGATAGTGATCACATTTGTTGTCTCTGTGAACAAAGTATTATGATTTGTCCATGTTTTTCCTTCGAAGCTTGCTGAGCCTCGTTATGAACATTTTGGAAAACTAATTCAGTATCAGTTATTATGGTCTCTCTTCAAAAAATATCCAACATATGTCGGTTTTTGACAATTAAAATTATACTGGCGTTATCTTGTAGCATAAAAAGATGTATGGAAGATCTTGGAAATAGTACCTGATTTCATAACCAGTGTGGAGCAGTGTATTAAAATTGTTTAATGGCGGAGCCTAACATAAGTGAGAAAGACCATTTCTCAGTCGGATTGGGGGCACCGAACATTCAAATGCCATCCCGTCAAGAAATAAGAACTATCGGATTGATGACCAAATACTACAAAAAATGGAAAAAATCCATTTTCAAATCTCCATATTTTGAAAACTGTCCATTTTTGAGCTTTGTGGCTATGAACACTTTTGATCAGCTCATCTAGAACTACAAAATACAAAAAATTCAGCCAAATTCACGGAAAGCCATTTCCCATAAGAAATGTGCGGGGTCCTTTATGAATCATGTATTATATAATAGGCAAAATGATAAACAAATTGATGTGAAATATATTGTATGAAATATTGAACATTTTGAGAAAAATGATCCATTTGGGAGAAAATAATATGTTTGTATGAGAACTAGAAAAAGTTTGATAGGAAATATAATATGTGGTGAACAAGGTTCTCGGACCAATATTATTTCTTACATTTTTCAGTCCAATATCCATTCTGTCATAAATAATAGGAAATATTCATCTCTGGAACTTCATTCAACCAGTACCATTCACAATCACCACACTAGTCAATCGAATAATCTCATCACGCATAAAATAAAGAAAACATGGGACAAAAATCAATTTCATGTGATGGAATTTTGATATTCAATAATATACCCAGTAATATAAGAAATATCATTACAAAAGGAACGTTTCAAATTACATTTAAAGAAATAATTATTACACTGAAACTTTTCTTTTAAACTATGCAAACATTTTCAACTTGAAATTTTGTTGTTTACTTTATTAGTTATAGATAGGTCCCTATCATAAACATTTATGTTTTTTGGGGTCAATAAAGTTTATTTACAGAATTTACCATAAGACTTTTTCATGAATTAGATTAAAAGAGGTAAAAAACCAATACTTTTCAATAAGCCAACCTTTCGGAAATATTTGTCACCAGGACTCTTATTTATAAAATTTTGAACAATTACATAAGCGTAAATATCTAATTGAAATTTGTATTTCTCTGCACTGATTATCCAAACCAGCTGTCTAACTCAAAACTCAAATGCTTGAAAAAATCGACGGTATTCCATTAAAAGAAACTCTACACCTTGTAGATTTCTGTCGGTTCAGCCTGTATACTTGGCAGTAATTCCTGGTTAAAGAATGTGTTGTCTTGTTTGCTTTGGTTTTTGAAGAATTTTCCTAACTGTCATAGAACTCAATCCATCAAACTCTGACGCACTATTGAATCTTCAAACAATAAAGAATATTTTCATTGATTCATTGATTGATATTGCTCCACCATGTATATTGAACTACATAGCGTGAACAGTTGACAAACTCCTACTAAAAGTTATTTAACATATATTTCATAATCGAATGAACAAATTATTAATTTTTCAATAGTGAGGAATCAAATGCGCGAACTAGATACCATCGCAAATTATTATTTATGTGACACTCTCAGACTTTTTTCATTTCGCGGCATCCTGTTTTCTTATCGTAATCCTCGGCATATTTCAAAGCCGGTATTGCTCGGGGTGAACGTATTAATGAAATCCCCAAACTCTCTAGAGAATGTTCGCAGTTACTCTAAGACCTCTGACGTCGCATCGGATCCTATCTTGCGGTTTACGTTCCAAATTACTAATTATAAATAATTTATTTTCATTTCCGACTTGTTGTCTCTAGACATTAGATGAAGAACTTTGGATTATCAGAAATGAGGAATATACCTTCAAAATATTGACGTATATTTTTGAATTGGTTCTGGCGGGATATCTTGCATTCAATGATACAAATAATGATAATCGATAGATCAGCGAGAGATAGAGCTAAAAATGAACTGAAAGCCTATAGAGTGTGGCTTTTTTTAATAAGACTAATTTTTGCAAAAAAATACTTCGTTTTTAACAAATTAATATAACAGTTGCGAGTCCTATTCATAACAAAATAACTACCAACTGTCCTCCATGTGATGACAAATTTGGTTTCCTCCTTATATTTTTGTTAACTACAGATATGATTAGAATTACTCATTTCAAAAACGTTCTAAAATTTTACATAACGGACTTGTGAATCATATTCTTGTAAATGAATCCATGAACTAGATATGAATTTTACTGGGTCATGAAATAATCCATTAACAAAAAAGAAAAAAATAATTTAATAATAGTAGATTCATATAAATAAAACTTTTAACTCTCATCCGGGAGTGCTTCGTTGATTGATCATGTTTTGAGTAACATTAGCGGACAAATCGATGAATTGTAAACTCGAATTATGAACTCGTCACTGAGTGATCACAAATTTATAATAACAGATATGAAAATGAAAGTCGCAAATGTTAAAAATCACATAAACTCTTGGAATATGAAAACTTATAACGTCAAGAATTTGAAGACAGAACTGAAATTACTAATGAACAAAATTTGTAGTTCACAAGATCTTCAAGAAATTTATAATAAAATCATCAATGTCTTTGAAAAAAATTCCAGAAACATAAATTTTAGATTCAAAGCAAATTCAAAACCATGGTTCAATAGCAAAATTGATCAAATCATAAACCAAAGAGATACATTTTATTACAAGAAGAAAGCCAATCCTGGAGTATTAAATTCCTTGCAATTATACGACTATTATAGTAAATTGGTGAAACAAACTGTCCTTAAAACAAAAAAGTTGTATTTTCAAGAATTATTCAAGTGTACATCACCAAAAGCACTATGGAAAACTATTAATATCCTTTTATATGATAAAACAAGTGGTAAATCATCTCGAAATAATATTGAATACATCACCATAGATGACAGACGAATTGAAGACCAATTGGAAATATGTGAGCATTTCAATGACTATTTTGTGAATATAGATTATCTACCAGTTCCTCTCCCTCTTCTATGTTCCTGAATCCGAGTATCAGGAAATTCATGAAATGATTGACGAGCTAGACAACAAAAAAGCAGCAGGAATTGATGGAATAAATGTTAAAATTATCAAAGCAGTCAAAGATGAAATAGTACCATTATTAAACAAATTGTTTGTTACATGTTTGACAAAGGTATATTACCAAATTAATTTAAAACTGTTAAAGTCAATCCAATATTTCCACTTGGTCAAATCCAATAAATATGTCGCAATAGAGTTCAAATTTATACGAAATAGAGAACAAATTCAATTAGAGTGGAACTCAAATTCTGCAAATATAATAAAGTATCTATTTCGAATTTTCATATCCATCCATTTTCAACAGTATTCACTCCACATCCAAATATATGATTTAAATGAACATTCGTAACTTTGAAATTATTCAGTTGTTTGCTTTATCAAATAGATTGATTATGAGTATTTGTTCATTCTTTAGTTTTACGTTTTTGTTTACCCATAATTTCCATTGCTCATTCGGAAGTGGCAAATATATGAGCTGATATGTGATTTGGAAATAAAATGAAACAACAATAGTTTCAGCTCCTGTGAAACAATTTTTTAAATTAGCTGTTGACATTTTCCTAGTTGAAACATGTTTCATCAATTGTCGAAGAATGTTTTATTGTGTCACATCTTTTTATTTTTAGTTGATATTAAGAATTATTATCGAATGCATAAAATTTTCCCAGTAGACATAACAAGAATAATGAATGTGAGAAATTGTACAATTGCTTGAACACTTCCATCCCGATCTCACACCTACTTCAAAACCGCACAATATTACATCAGATTTCCATCAAATATCAGTATAATCAAATCAAATAAAATCATCAAAACAATCAAATCAAATATCGATAAGTATTTTTAAACGGCTTCAAATCGTGATGAGAACGATAGCATTACAATTTTTTGATTATTGTGTTCTCTGATGTTCTAACACCAGCACAATTATTTAAAATAAAGATACGGGAATGAATCACATCATATTCGACTCGTATGAATTGACTGACATGAATATTTCCCCGTGACTAATATTTAATGTCCACGAAATTCGAAAACATTGAACAACATTGAGATTTTTGAAATTTTTGGTTCTCCCATTTTCTAACTGCAGCACAATGACCGATAAATGCAAAGAGGTGAAGTATCCTTCGATTTTCTACCCATGTGATCTGAGCAGCAAGGAAAATCAGCTGAGAAAATATTTTTGAACGGCTGCAAAACGTGATGAGACTGCTAGCATCACGATTTTTTCATTATTTTATCCTCTGATTTTGTAACTCCAGCACAATCATCTAAAATAGTGATACGGAGATGAACCACATCATATTCGACTCATATGAGTTGACTGGCACTGCCACGTAATTCGAAAACATTGATCAACATTAAAATTTCGTAATTTTTCGAATCTCCCATTTTCTAACTCCAGCACAATGACCTATAAATGCTAAGAGGTGATGGATCCTTTAATTTGGCATCCATATGATCAGAGCAGCAAAGAAAATCAGCTGAGAAAGTATTTTTAAACGGCTTCAAATCGAGATGAGAACGATAGCATTACAATTTTTTCATTTTGTGTTCTCTGATTTTCTAACTCCAGCACAATTATTTGAAATAGTGATACGGGGATAAATCACTGACATGAATATTTCCCTGTTACTAATATTTAATGTCCTCTTAATTCGAAAACATTAAGTAACATTCAAATTTCGCAATTTTTCAATTCTCCCATTTTCAAACTCCAGCACAATTACCGATAAATGCTAAGAGGTGATGTATCCTTCAATTTTCCACCCATGTGATCTGAGCAGCGAGGAAAATCAGCTGAGAAAATATTTTTAAACTGCTTCATAATGTGGTGAGAACGATAGCATTTCAATTTTTTCTTTATTGTGTTCTCTGATTTTCTAACTCCTGCACAATTATTTGAAATAGTGATACGGGGATGAATCACATCATATTCGACTCGTATGGATTGACTGACATGAATATTTCCCTGTTACTAATATTTAATGTCCTCTTAATTCGAAAACATTGAGTACCATTCCAATTTCGCAATTTTTCAATTCTCCCATTTTTAAACGGCTTCAAATCGTGATGAGAACGATAGCATTCCAATTTTTTCATTATTGTGTTCTCTGATTTTCTAAATCCAGCACAATTTTTAAAAATAGTGATACGGGGATGAATCACGTCATATTCGACTCGTATGGATTGATTGGCATGAATATTTCCCTTTTACTAATATTTAATGTCCACGTAATTGGAAAACATTGAATAACATTCAAATTTCGCAATTTTTCAATTCTCCTATTTTCTAAGTCCAGCACAATGACCGATACATGCTATGAGGTGATGTATTCTCTAATTCTTCACCCATATAATCTGGGCAGCAAGGAAAATCTCGGTCTCATCATTTTTTGAACACTGTTGAACGTATTTCCTCAGCTGATTTTTCTAACTGCTCAGATTACATGGGTTGAATTTTTACACCTATTTGCATTTATCGGTCGTTGTGCTGGAGTTAGAAAATGGGAGAATCAAAAGATTGCGATATTTCATAGTTAATCAATCTTTTCGCATTACGTGTACAATAAAAAAAAATATCAGGGTATTTCATATAGTGCAAATATAAAGTAAAATTGTATATTATTTGCAATGATGGTTAATATATATTCGCGGTTAATTTTTTCTCCTATTCATATCATTTGGGTGAAATTTTGCCTTTTATTTCACAAGATTACCATGAGAATCGTTTAGCAGGATTTATAGCTTGTGTCGCAGTCGCTTCCGCTGCTGACAGTGCGTAAAGTAATATTTTTTTGTACATTTGCTTAAAAAAATCACCTGTGCGATAAGTAATTTTTGACACACTATTCATACATTTATGCATTTTTGAAACATACAGTTTTTTTCGTCAAATACAACTCGGAAGTGTTTATTTGATAATACGACGACAATTCATATCATTAAACATTCAAATTAATGATATAATTGCTACAATTTGGCAATATAATGACTGTCGAAAAAAAAACTTTGCATGAAACACTTTCATAAAGGGCTTTTTTGTACTCGCGTGTTTGTTGAACTCGGCTGCGCCTCATTCAACAAACTTCACGCTCATACAAAAGAGTCCTACTTTACGAACTTGTATCATAAATAGCTATTTTGCTTTCAAACTATATAAACAAAAACATTAAAATTATATGGCATTTTGTTGATTTTTGACAAGGACATGTTGGGTTCCATGTCATTTTCCGCTGCCGCTGCCGTACAAGATAAAAGTTGGTTAACTACCGGCGGCAGCGACAACATCAACTGCAACGGCAGCAGATCTATAAACGTATACCGGGTGTCAACGAATCTATTAGACAAGTCATAACTTCTAGTTTTCACATATTATTCACTTTCCGGTCACTTTCGGTTTCACCGGATATGGCTCTGGTTCTAAATTTTTAAATGGAACACCCTGTATATTGTAACATTTTTGGATTTCTGAGACAATTCTAGATCAGAATGTGACATTTTCGATAGATTTATGCCTACTTAATTTTTTCGGAGTCACTTTTGAAATTACATCTAGGTGGCCATGATCGGAAGTAAACTAATCTAAGGACCTCAGGTGATATGAGAATATTACAATCGCGAAGTTTTAGTGACTAGTATGATAGATATGAATAAGACAAGTTGGCAAAATTACATTTTCGTTTCTATTACTTTTCAAATGGCGACCATTTTTTGACAAGCACTTTCGAAAAAAGGACATTTTGACGAATCTAACGATACTATAATTTATTTGCGATTGGATCAACAAATTTAACAAAATTAACAATAATTTCAGCGATGCACTTACATTTTTTTCAATATCCTAATTTCTTAAAAATTTCACTATAGTAAATATTTAAAGTGCACTCCTTCTTGTTGAAGACACATTTCAGCTCGTTCAATTGTTTCTCTCAACACGTTTCGTAACATTTGTGGCGTTATACTTCTAAATACCTTTAGAATCCTTTCTTCTAAGATTTCGAGAGTGGCTGGGGCTGTTGCATAGTAGACCCTTTCTTTAACATATCCCCAAATGAAGAAATCTAGCACAGTCAGATCCGGTGAGCGGGCAGGCCACCGTACTGGACCATTAGTTGCAATAACTTGATTATTGAAATGCTCTATTAAGTAATCAAGAACGTATCTGGTATTATGATGGGGTGCTCCATCTTGCTGGAAGTAAATTTGCCGTGAAACTGCTAAAGGTAGATTATTAAGATGATCCTTGATTTCATTTTGAAGAAAACCCAAGTACCTAGCCCCTGTTAACTGACCTTGAAATAATATTGGTCCAATTAATCTGTTTCCAACGATACCAGCCCAGACATTGACGCCAAACCTTTCTTGAAAATTGCCCTCTCTCATAGCATGTTGATTTTGTTGGGCCCAGTACCGAGAATTTTGCTTATTTAACAAGCCATTATTTGCAAATCGTGATTCGTCGGAAAATAGAATAGAGTTGATAAAATTTGGGTTAACTCTATGATTTTGAAGCAACTACTCTTCTATCACTCTTCTATCGCCATCGTCAGCATACAAATGTTGATGTAACTGATATTTAAATGCTCGATATCCGTGCTTTTTCAATATTTTTCTTGCTGATTCGTGATTTATCTGCATTTCTCGACTAATTTCTTTTAAAGAAACCGTTTTGTCAACCTCAACCATAGCAAGAACGTTAATCTTAGTCTCCTCATTTTTGATAAACCTCTGTTCTGCCTCTCGATTTCCCTCTTGCCTAAAACGATTCTCAACAAACGGAAAATACTGATGGGATGGATGTTGCCGAATGGGATATCTCTGAGCATACAACTCAGCAGCATTCCATGAATTTCAGTGACATTCTCCTAACAATAACAACATATCCACTTTTTCACTTTGAGTATACATTATTTTGACGGACAATTGAACTAAAATTTAACGAAAATCAAGAAAATTTTACCTTCTGCTCTTAAAGCTTATGTCACAGTCATAACCTAAGTGAGTGTTTTGTTCTCCAAAGGAGACTTGATCGAAATAACTGCAAAATGATATGCATCATGCCTATCCTCGGCACACTTGACAAAAGTAAATAAATTATTATGAAGTATTTTCCTCAATAATATTTAAATTATGTTCTTAATCCAATCGCAAATAAATTAGTATCGTTAGATTCGTCAAAATATCCTTTTTTTCGTAAAGTGCTTACAAAAGTAAATGAATTATTATCCATGGCACACTTGTCAAAAGTAAATAAATCATTATGAATTACTTTCCTCAGTAATATTTAACTCATGTTCTTATTTGTAATCCAATCGCAAATAAATTAGTATCGTTAGATTCTTCAAAATATCCTTTTTTCGGAAAGTGCTTGTCAAAAAATGGTCGCCATTTGAAAAATAATAGTTAGACACGAAAATGTAATTTTGCCAACTTGTCTTATTCATATCTATCATACTAATCACTAAAACTTCGCTATTGTAATATTCTGATATCACCTGAGGTACTTAGATTAGATTACTTCCGATCATGGCCACCTAGATGTAATTTCTAAAGTGACTCCAAAAAAAAAATAAGTAGACCTAAAAACTTTCTAAAATGTCACATTCTGATCTAGAAATGTCTCCATTTAAAAATTTAGAACCGGAGCCATTTCCGGTGAAACCGGAAGGGACCGGAAAGTGAAAAATATGTGAAAACTCTCCTCTTCACATACCATTTACCAGTACCAAATCTCATTTTGATACACCTAATGGTCTAGAAGTTATGACTTGTCTAATAGATTCAGACACCCGGTATATGAGCAACGGCACATTTATCTTCGTTCGGCAACGACAATTGCAACGACTGCGGCTGCGACTCAATCTATAAATCCTGCTTTTCATTAAATGGAATTCAAAAAGTCCATTGTGTCTGACCTGCATTTCTTTAGAAAAGAAACCATTACAAAAATTCAACTTACTATCTTCAAAAATTCTTTTTCAAGAGTTAATAAGACTTCCTACCTCTCATATTTCACAACAAAATGTTTTAGAACAGAAAAAAAATTATATCACACCCGCTTTATATGTTTAATTCATGGTGGATTTGAAAGTTGGATGCTCACCACACTTGTACTTGCATTCGCACTGACAACGCGTCACTCCAAGCGAGACGTGCTTCGCACATGATGCACCTAAATGCACAAAATATCACTTTCAGGATTCCCAGTCACGTTTTGCTTGACCTTTCCGAATAATTTGTTCGAGGATGTGAGGCTTCCTGCCACATTTGCTTCAATGAGATACATTTTAAAATCGCTTTATTCAGAAATAATCACAATGTAGGTGTTTGAGAAAAGTAAAAATGTTTCTCAGTTGAGTGAGTAATATTCATTTATGGTTCGCGTTACCAAATTTTACACGTAACCATTTTATTTCCCTACAAATTGCCCAGTATGTTTTTACACTGACGAGACAATATGAAAGAAAAAACCGATTGGATTGATTGGATGAAATTACCTTTTTGTTAATATTAGTCACACAAAGTAGATTCGTTTATGTAAAATGTATAGCGAATATACTTTTCAGATAGTTTGCTTACATATTTTTCAGTGAGAATCTATCTGTATTCTGCCGTCCTGAGCAAAAAAGCCGTATCTGCAAAAACTCTGAAGCTGAGAATATGTAGTTTCGACCATCTTAGGCTAAATGATTGATTAACTTTGGATATTTACATCTAGTTTAAGTAATTTTTTCCTTGGAGAAAGTTAAATTTATAGTGTTTCAAGACTACAGAAACCTATATCTCCATATTCACATTATTGTAGATACGGCTTTTTCGCTTAGGACGGCAGTATTATACCTGGTGTCTGGGAAAGGTGGCTCGCGCCCCTAAACCTTTATATTCTTTGTGTTTGGTCCAACCCTATACAATTTTGACAAGTTAAAGGAGGATCGTAAGATTAGAAAAGCCGCTAGAGGGCAGCAAAGTTGAATAATTCAAAATGCATTGCAAGCTCTTGAAGTACTCTGAACCTAACCCTGATTTGAATGTGGTTTACCTAGACTGAATTCTATAAAGTACATTTTAAATTAATAATATAGTTTTCCACGCGGCTTTTGTATAAATATCAAAGCAAGTCAACTGTGTGACGATTTCCAAACAGATTGAGTAAGAGACTTATAATCATATACCCGAATAGACAAACAGTTTTTCGAAATCAAACTTTTGTCGATAGATATGCTATCCTTCGAAGATAAGCATAGGTTTTCAAGTTTAATTTTTCAATGTCAAATAATTTTTTTTCGATATTTGATACAACCTGTATATTAATAGACATAACTTCTTTTTATCGCCTGTTTATAAATACGAGTGTATTCCTACACTTCTTATAACTTTCAAATCTTGTTAATGTCGATAAGAAATCAATATATTTCCATCATGAGCATTTTCACTTCCTTGAACGATCTTCAACGAATGACTTTTCTATTTTCTAATTATTACCTATATGTTTTGGACGAGTTGCCGTTCTTGCTATGAACACCTTAGATACGTGTAACTAACTCATTGCGATTGATTTAAAACTCTAGATTAAAAACTTTTTTTCTCCAAGGTTTTTGAGTATTGCTTCTTGGATAGGTTACTCAAGTATTTGAATAATCTCAATATATTGTCGAACAGACAACATGGTTTCAGATCCGGAAAGTCAACAAGTTTATCAAGTTATCAGTTTTATAGTGATTTAGTCACATTTATAGATATTGTAATGTATTTATAGTCTGTTTCACTCCAAAATAATTTATTTAACGAAATACAATGATTCACAATGCTCTAATTTATATAACAATCACTCTACTATTTATATTCGACTTTCACTTCACTGACTGACTGTCCGTCTGCTGCGTAGTTCTTTTTATATCGAACGCCCACTTCTCCGAAAGCTTATGAAATTTCTCGTGAAGCCTCGAATCTTCCAGATTCTTCTCGGTGCATAGCGCAACAACAGTTAGCCGCGGCCGAGTGCCGGCTACGTAAGAGTTCAGGTCCGGCATCGCCCGCAGCTTCGCCACAATATTAAGGATTGTCCTATAGGTGTGTTTTGTGACCTGAGCAGCGCTTTTAACTTTCCCAACTTTTTAATTATCTGTACTCTCATAACGAATTCAAATTGATCTAGGTGTCCCACAGGGCTCGGTACTGGGCCCAATCCTTCTCATTTTATATGTCAATGAGATAGTTAATATACTACCAGATATAAAAGTCACAAGCTATGCGGACGACACCACTCTTTTACTTTCTGGTAGAGATAACGACACCCTAAAGGAAAACTGTGAAAGTACTCTACATAAACTGAGTCAATGGTTCCAAGATTATTATCTATATTTCAATACATATAAAACCAAATTACTATATTTTCATACAGCCCAAAAGTCACTGGAACGTGCTGAAATATTTCACAAAGATGCAATTATTGACTTCCATGAGAATGAAAGGTTTTTGGGTCTCACTATTGATTCCTGTTTGAACTGAAAGAAGCATTGCACTCTGCTAGGTGCCAAACTTGCATCTCTGCACTATGTGTTCATAAATATAAAATCCGTATTGGAAAAGAATCAACTGATTCAACTGTATTCGCAGAAGTCGAAAGTAGGTTAAGGTATGGAGTATGCCTTTGGGGAAACTCATCATTTTCTCAAAACGTTTTTGTTAAACAAAAAAAAAATCTAAGAATTATAGCTGGTCATATCGAGATTCTTTTAAAAATTTGGGAATTCTCAGCTTGACTGCAGTTTATATATTTGAGGAGTTCGTCAAGACCAAAAGGAAAATATGTTCTATGAAAATAAGGATTCACACCATTACAATACCCGTAATAGAAATGATCTACATTTGCCTTCGAGCAGGGTAAACGCCACATATAACGCTCCAGGAAGAATCGGAACAAAAATTTTCAATCACATGCCATCCCCTATAAAAAATATAGAACGTGAAATTACGTTCAAATATCAACTGAAAAAATATCTAACAAACTGTTATGTCCGTATAACATGAATGCATTTTTCAATGGAATGCAGTAAACTCTCCAGGAAGAATCGGAACAAAAATTTTCAATCACATGCCATCCCCTATAAAAAATATAGAACGTGAAATGACGTTCAAATATCAACTGAAAAGATATCTAACAAACTGTTATGTCCGTATAACATGAATGCATTTTTCAATTGAATGCAGTAAACTCTTCGTTCAATTTTGGAGCATGCTTCACCTTGTGAACTGTTTTTATTACATGATTATATTTATATGTATATTCTATTGAATTTAAGAGCATATACTTTATTCGTTTTTGTATACACTTTTACACTGACTTTTTCTTATACAATGTATGTTGTCCAACAAGAAATAAATAAACCTTTGAATCAACTTTACTGCCCTCTAGTGACTCTCCTAGTAATATGATACTTTTTTAACTTGTCAAAATTATGTGGAGTGTTGAACCGAATAAAATATCAGAAAATTATAGAATTTTGATGGAAGCTAGTATTTTTTCCTGGTTCTTGCAAGTTATTTAATTTTTCTTATGTTATGGGGGTATCCTCAACTACTCGAAGAACTGATGTCAGAATACCACCAAAAACCTGAAAAAAGGATTAAAGACTACCTAGCAACGACTCACTATCTGACAGTCAGACTGACAGCCATAGACCGAGACAGAGACAGACAGCAT
Organism: Chrysolina oricalcia; assembly: GCA_944452925.2. Taxonomy (NCBI): domain Eukaryota; kingdom Metazoa; phylum Arthropoda; class Insecta; order Coleoptera; family Chrysomelidae; genus Chrysolina; species Chrysolina oricalcia. Next base: position 66,573,126 of record OX101812.2, read on the forward strand.
ACGAACAAAGCAAGTTAATTAAAAGCTTTCAATAATAATAATAACTCATTTTTAATTCCATCATACTGACGAAACTTTTAAGACATTTCTTACAGCCGTATGCATAGTCAATTCCTGCGACTCGCCAGAGTTTCGCCGCTTGCTACACAAGAACTATAATGCACAGTCGAGCTCCAAAAAAGTGGTACATCGCCAGCGTTTCGCCAAAATGTGACTTATCGCGTAGTTGTCACTTTTTTGGAGCTCGACTGTGCATTATATTCCTTGTGTAGCTAGCGGCGTAACTCTGGCGAGTCGCTGGCGATTGACTATGCATACGGCTGTTACTGTTGTGGGTTAGGATTCAGTAGAACCTTCCCTACGAATCTAGTGTATTCCTAAACGTGGTAAACTTGGGTTGTTTCGAGAATGAACATTTCCTCAATAAGCCCAAAGATAGAAACAATATTTGGCACTTACTCAACGATAATTGGGGGAAGCTCTAAGTGGTAGTTGAAGTAATAATTCTTGTCCGTCAGATGAATTTTTCTCAAGAAAAAACAAAAATTTATATTCATCTGGTGTGTTCAAAATGTTTTTGGGCAATTTTCTGGAGAATATTTTTTCTTTTCTTTGACATGTTATTTTTTTTCTTGTCATTATACTTCGTGGTAACATTTGTCCAATGACACCTCTTGTGAACATTTTGGCCTAATGAGTATCTGAATGGTTGATCTCTACCTAGCATACTCGTACATTTTTCAATTTCTGGCACCCGCTTTCTCTTGTTACGTTTTTGGAACAGGGATTTGTCCCCAGAGTTCTCAATGCTGCCTGATATCGATGCTATTTTTGTATGACCTAGAACTTCACTTACAGAAAAAAAAAATTGACGACTTCAGAATATTAAGTATTATATCTATGGAAGATTTGGATAGAAGTGGAACCAAATAAACCAATGTCACTCGCTATATTTCATCTACAGCAAGAAGAGATCTTCTCCGAAATCAAAGAAATACATTTTTTATCTTCTAAAAATAATTAAAGCTGCTAGTGGCGCTCAAAAGAAAAACCGGAAAGTTCACATCATAATCTTAGAAAATTTCTATCTCTCATAAAAGTTATTAAAATTGTTGTTACTGGAAGAATATTACCAGGCATTTATGCAACTCTTTCAGCAGATCATAACATTTTTATTCCTTTCATATCTAAAAACAAAAGCATTTTTCATTTCGTCATATCACGCATTGCAGCACTGGAAATCGATTATCATCGTGAAAAATGGAAAACAATATTCCGGCCATCGAAATTACAGCAAACAGCATCCTAACCCCGTTTTCATCCCGCGATAAGAGCCGTTGTATTAGGGGAGAGTGTCTTTGATTTGAATCGGTTGATATATATCCTCGTTCCTCCCGGCCATTTGGGGGATATCGGGATGGCATCATCGGCTCTCATGAATCAATCTCAATCAATAGGCATTATGCCAATCACGTTCTGGAATTGGAACGTGGATCCCGGCTTGAATTATTTCATTAATCTCTGGCACATTTCGAAGGAATTTTATGATTTTTTTCGGTTTATCGGTCACGATTTATTGAAAGTGCAATTTGGCCAAACCTATATTGAAAAGGGAAACAATCTCAATTAAAAATTGAACCAAAACATGACTACTCTGGAAATGGAAAAAACCTACGATGAATTGAAGTTAATATTTTGTAATTTCTAATAGAAAACAACTACTTCCCCGGCTAAAGCAACGCTGGACATTTTCATTCATTTTCATTCTTTTTCATTCATTTTCATTCATTTTTATTCATTTTAATTCATTTTCATTTATTTTCATTCATTTTCATTCATTTTCATTAATTTTTATTCATTTTCATTCATTTTCATTCATTTTCATTCATTTTCATTCAATTTCATTCATTTTCATTCATTTTCATTCATTTTCATTCATTTCCATTCATTTTCATTCATTTTAATTTATTTTCGATAATTTTCATTCATTTTCATTAATTTCCATTCGTTTTCAATAATTTTCATTTATTTTCATTAATTTTCATTCGTTTTCATTAAATTTCATTAATTTTCGTTAATTTCCATTAATTTTCATTCAATTTCATTCATTTTCATTCATTTTTATTCATTTACATTTATTTTCACTAATTTTCATTATTTTCATTCATTTTCATTCAATTTCATTCATTTTCATTCATTTTCATTCATTTTAATTTTCATTCATTTTCATTCATTTTCATTCATATTCATTCATTTTCTTTCATTTTCGTTCATTTTCGTTAATTTTCATTCATTTTCGTTCATTTTCGTTCATTTTCATTCATTTTCATTCATTTTCATTCATTTTCATTCATTTTTATTCAATTTCATTCAATTTCATTCATTTTCATTCATTTTCAATCATTCATCTTCATTCATTTTCATTCATTTTCATTCATTTTCATTCATTTTCATTCATTTTCATTCATTTTCATTCATTTTCATTCATTTCATTCATTTTCATTCATTTTCATTCATTTTCATTCATTTTCATTCATTTTAATACATTTTCATTCATTTTCATTCATTTTCATTCATTTTCATTCATTTTCATTCATTTTCATTCATTTTCATTCATTTTCATTCATTTTCATTCATTTTCATTCATTTTCATTCATTTTCATTCATTTTCATTAATTTTCATTCATTTTCATTCATTTTCATTCATTTTCATTCATTTTCATTCATTTTCATTCATTTTCATTCATTTTCATTCATTTTCATTCATTTTCATTCATTTTCATTCATTTTCATTCATTTTCATTCATTTTCATTCATTTTCATTCATTTTCATTCATTTTCATTCATTTTCATTCATTTTCATTCATTTTCATTCATTTTCATTCATTTTCATTCATTTTCATTCATTTTCATTCATTTTCATTCATTTTCATTCATTTTCATTCATTTTCATTCATTTTCATTCATTTTCATTCATTTTCATTCATTTTCATTCATTTTCATTCATTTTCATTCATTTTCATTCATTTTCATTCATTTTCATTCATTTTCATTCATTTTCATTCATTTTCATTCATTTTCATTCACTTTCATTCATTTTCATTCATTTTCATTCATTTTCATTCATTTTCATTCATTTTCATTCATTTTCCATTTTCATTCATTTTCATTCATTTTCATTCATTTTCATTCATTTTCATTCATTTTCATTCATTTTCATTCATTTTCATTCATTTTCATTCATTTTCATTCATTTTCATTCATTTTCATTCATTTTCATTCATTTTCATTCATTTTCATTCATTTTCATTCATTTTCATTCATTTTCATTCATTTTCATTCATTTTCATTCATTTTCATTCATTTTCATTCATTTTCATTCATTTTCATTCATTTTCATTCATTTTCATTCATTTTCATTCATTTTCATTCATTTTCATTCATTTTCATTCATTTTCATTCATTTTCATTCATTTTCATTCATTTTCATTCATTTTCATTCATTTTCATTCATTTTCATTCATGTTCATTCATTTTCATTCATTTTCATTCATTTTCATTCATTTTCATTCATTTTCATTCATTTTCATTCATTTTCATTCATTTTCATTCATTTTCATTCATTTTCATTCATTTTCATTCATTTTCATTCATTTTCATTCATTTTCATTCATTTTCATTCATTTTCATTCATTTTCATTCATTTTCATTCATTTTCATTCATTTTCATTCATTTTCATTCATTTTCATTCATTTTCATTCATTTTCATTCATTTTCATTCATTTTCATTCATTTTCATTCATTTTCATTCATTTTCATTCATTTTCATTCATTTTCATTCATTTTCATTCATTTTCATTCATTTTCATTCATTTTCATTCATTTTCATTCATTTTCATTCATTTTCATTCATTTTCATTCATTTTCATTCATTTTCATTCATTTTCATTCATTTTCATTCATTTTCATTCATTTTCATTCATTTTCATTCATTTTCATTCATTTTCATTCATTTTCATTCATTTTCATTCATTTTCATTCATTTTCATTCATTTTCATTCATTTTCATTCATTTTCATTCATTTTCATTCATTTTCATTCATTTTCATTCATTTTCATTCATTTTCATTCATTTTCATTCATTTTCATTCATTTTCATTCATTTTCATTCGTAAAGATGTAGACCCTCCTAAAATCACGAAAAATACAATATCGACAGATCCCCTTGAAATTACCACTAAATACGTAAAATCTTAAGCGAATTCCGAGAATAAAATGCCGAAACCCTTTGAATACCTGCTAAAGCATCGCTGGACATTTTCATTCATTTTCATTCTTTTTCATTCATTTTCATTCATTTTTATTCATTTTCATTCATTTTCATTAATTTTCATTAATTTTCATTAATTTTCATTCATTTTCATTCATTTTCATTAATTTTCATTAATTTTCATTAATTTTCATCCATTTTCATTTATTTTTGATAATTTTCATTCATTTTCATTAATTTTCATTCAATTTCATTCATTTTCATTCATTTTTATTCATTTACATTCATTTTCACTAATTTTCATTATTTTCATTCATTTTCATTCATTTTCATTCATTTTCATTCATTTTCATTCATTTTCATTCATTTTTATTCATTTTCATTAATTTTCATTAATTTTCATTAATTTTCATTCATTTTCATTAATTTTTATTAATTTTCATTCATTTTCATTCATTTTCATTTATTTTTGATAATTTTCATTCATTTTCATTAATTTCCATTCGTTTTCAATAATTTTCATTCATTTTCATTAATTTTCATTCGTTTTAATTAATTTTCATTAATTTTCGTTCAATTTCATTCATTTTCATTCATTTTTATTCATTTACATTCATTTTCACTAATTTTCATTATTTTCATTCATTTTCATTCATTTTCATTCATATTCATTCTCATTCATTTTCATTCATATTCATTTTCATTCATTTTCATTCATTTTCATTCATTTTCATTCATTTTCATTCATTTTCATTCATTTTCATTCATTTTCATTCATTTTCATTCATTTTCATTCATTTTCATTCATTTTCATTCATTTTCATTCATTTTCATTCATTTTCATTCATTTTCATTCATTTTCATTCATTTTCATTCATTTTCATTCATTTTCATTCATTTTCATTCATTTTCATTCATTTTCATTCATTTTCATTCATTTTCATTCATTTTCATTCATTTTCATTCATTTTCATTCATTTTCATTCATTTTCATTCATTTTCATTCATTTTCATTCATTTTCATTCATTTTCATTCATTTTCATTCATTTTCATTCATTTTCATTCATTTTCATTCATTTTCATTCATTTTCATTCATTTTCATTCATTTTCATTCATTTTCATTCATTTTCATTCATTTTCATTCATTTTCATTCATTTTCATTCATATTCATTCATTTTCTTTCATTTTCGTTCATTTTCGTTCATTTTCATTCAGTTTCGTTCATTTTCGTTCATTTTCATTCATTTTCATTCATTTTCATTCATTTTCATTCATTTTCATTCATTTTCATTCATTTTTATTCAATTTCATGCATTTTCATTCATTTTCAATCAATCATCTTCATTCATTTTCATTCGTTTTCATTCATTTTCATTCATTTTCATTCATTTTCATTCATTTTCATTCATTTTCATTCATTTTCATTCATTTTCATTCATTTTCATTCATTTTCATTCATTTTCATTCATTTTCATTCATTTTCATTCATTTTCATTCATTTTCATTCATTTTCATTCATTTTCTTTCATTTTCATTAATTTTCATTCATTTTCATTCATTTCCATTCGTTTTCAATAATTTTCATTCATTTTCATTAATTTTCATTCGTTTTAATTAATTTTCATTAATTTTCGTTCAATTTCATTCATTTTCATTCATTTTTATTCATTTACATTCATTTTCACTAATTTTCATTATTTTCATTCATTTTCATTCATTTTCATTCATTTTCATTCTTTTTCATTCATTTTCATTCATTTTTATTCATTTTCATTAATTTTCATTAATTTTCATTAATTTTCATTCATTTTCATTAATTTTCATTCATTTTCATTCATTTTCATTTATTTTTGATAATTTTCATTCATTTTCATTAATTTCCATTCGTTTTCAATAATTTTCATTCATTTTCATTAATTTTCATTCGTTTTAATTAATTTTCATTAATTTTCGTTCAATTTCATTCATTTTCATTCATTTTTATTCATTTACATTCATTTTCACTAATTTTCATTATTTTCATTCATTTTCATTCATTTTCATTCATTTTCATTCATATTCATTTTCATTCATTTTCATTCATATTCATTTTCATTCATTTTCATTCATTTTCATTCATTTTCATTCATTTTCATTCATTTTCATTCATTTTCATTCATTTTCATTCATTTTCATTCATTTTCATTCATTTTCATTCATATTCATTCATTTTCATTCATTTTCATCCATTTTCATTCATATTCATTCATTTTCTTTCATTTTCGTTCATTTTCGTTCATTTTCATTCATTTTCGTTCATTTTCGTTCATTTTCATTCATTTTCATTCATTTTCATTCATTTTCATTCATTTTCATTCATTTTTATTCAATTTCATTCATTTTCATTCATTTTCAATCAATCATCTTCATTCATTTTTATTCGTTTTCATTCATTTTCATTCATTTTCATTCATTTTTATTCATTTTCATTCATTTTCATTCATTTTCATTCATTTTCATTCATTTTCATTCATTTTCATTCATTTTCATTCATTTTCATTCATTTTCATTCATTTTCATTCATTTTCATTCATTTTCATTCATTTTCTTTCATTTTCATTAATTTTCATTCATTTTCATTCATTTTCTTTCATTTTCGTTTATTTTCGTTCATTTTCTTTCATTTTCGTTCTTTTTCTTTCATTTACATTCATTTTCATGCATTTTCATTCATTTTCATTCGTTTTCATACATTTTCATTCATTTTCATTCATTTTCACTCATTTTCACTCATTTTCATTCATGTTCATTCATTTTCATTAATTTTCAATCATTTTCATTCATTTCCAATCATTTTCATTAATTTTCATTAATATTCATTCATTTTCAATTATTTTCATTCATTTTCAACTATTTTCATTCATTTTCAATCATTTTCATTAATTTTCATCCATTTTCATCAATTTTCATTCATTTTCATTCATTTTCATTCATGTTCATTCATTTTCATTCATTTTCATTCATTTTAATTCATTTTCATTCATTTTCATTCATTTTCATTCATTTTCATTCATTTTCATTCATATTCATTCATTTTCATTCATTTTCATTAATTTTCATTCATTTTCATTCATTTTCATTAATTTTCATTCATTTTCATTCATTTTCATTCATTTTCATTCATTTTCATTCATTTTCATTCATTTTCATTCATTTTCATTCATTTTCATTCATTTTCATTCATTTTCATTCATTTTCATTCATTTTCATTCATTTTCATTCATTTTCATTCATTTTCATTCATTTTCATTCATTTTCATTCATTTTCATTCATATTCATTTTCATTCATTTTCATTCATTTTCATTCATTTTCATTCATTTTCATTCATTTTCATTCATTTTCATTCATTTTCATTCATTTTCATTCATTTTCATTCATTTTCATTCATTTTCATTCATTTTCATTCATTTTCATTCATTTTCATTCATTTTCATTCATTTTCATTCATTTTCATTCATTTTCATTCATTTTCATTCATTTTCATTCGTAAAGATGTAGACCCTCCTAAAATCACGAAAAATACAAAATCGACAGATCCCCTTGAAATTACCACTAAATACGTAAAATCTTAAGCGAATTCCGAGAATAAAATGCCGAAACCCTTTGAATACCTGATTTGAACTTTTCTATTCGAGAACGGTCAAAGATAGAGCAATTCTGCGAATTCCAATCGATTCGGTATGGTCGAATTTGTGTACTCTTGAAAATTCAATTCAATATGAGTAAAACAAATGTTGTGGTATGGGTACTTGATGTATCTAATATTTGGTTTCACATCTCTCAGTTTCGATGCAGAATTATTTCATTCATTTCGCCAATTTCTAGACATTTTCCACTTGCAGTAATTCTTGCAATCATTTGGAGATGTAGGGATTTTTCATCAGTATCTTTGGTTGTTGCTAGTCTTCCAGCAGTATCTGTATTCTCATTTCCTTCTATCCGGATATGGCTTGAAATCCAGAAAAATAATATGATAGTATTTCCTTTTGTGTGGAGGTTCTTGATCTGTGCGATAATTCTTTGAAAGAATGGTTCTTTGTGAAAAGGTTTTTGAAGAGCTTCAATGGAGCTCAATGAATCTGTGTAGATGGATACAAATTGTGGTTGCATGTATCAACATATAATATTGTTTGCCAAGTATCCTATAGTTCCATTTTCGGACTTTATATATATATATATATATATATATATATATATATATATACAGTGCGACGCTAAATTATGGAACAAATTCATTATTTCTGAATATAAAGATATTTCGGAAAAATCCTAAGACAGGTCCATTTTCTTTTTCGATGGGCTAATTTTTGAACCCCACCCAAAATATATAGGATTATCCGCAATTGAGTAAAAATGACTTTGGTGATATTTTCAAATTGGACACCCAGTATATTTTTCCATATTTGGTTAGGGATCGTCATTACGAATCCAGTGATACCAAGTTTGATGGGATTATGTCAAACGGCTGCGGAGATATGGCCAAAAAACTTCCTCGTATGTCTAATGAGTATGACTCCACACGATTCAGAATGTTAAAAGTCTCTGTCGCACTCATTGGGTATATGGAGAAGTTTTTTGGCCATATCTTCGCAGCCATTTGGCATAATCCCATCAAACTTGGTATGACTGGATTTGTAATGACGATTCCTAACCAAATATGGACAAATATACTGGGTGTCCCATTTAAAAATATCATCAAAGTCGCTTTTCCTCAAATGCGGATAACCCTATATATTTTGGGTGAGGCTCAAAAATTGGCCCATCGGAAAAGAAAATCTACTTGTCCGAGGATTTTTCCGATATATCTTTATAATCAGAAATAATGAATTTGTTCCATAATTTAGCGTCGTACTGTATATATTGTAGCTGTATGTATTCGTATACATATTTTGCACCGCAAATCTCCTGTCAGCGCAGTGTGGCGCATTATCGCTTTTTATTCGTCCTCCAGTTTCACTTCTTTTCATCACCGACATATTCAACGCTAAAGCCTACACTTGCATCGACCCAGATCGCGTAATCCCCCGGTGTCTTGCACATAAATTCAGAGTCTTTATCCCTTCTGCAACGTCCTTTCGAAGCCACTGGGCCGCACTGGAATTAAACGAGTTCCGGTATCTTGAGATATATGCGCACGGCCGTAAATATGGAGGTAACTCATCTATGTAAGGCTGCACATATGAATTGTGGTCCATAATTTACTCTCCCCGAGGAACAACTCGGAAACTCGTAAAAAATGCTTCGTTAAATCGGAACTTCTTCTATTTTCGGTTGAGTGCTTCGAAAGTTGTGAGATTTTATGGTGTTAGGTTCAAAGTATTCATGATTTATAGGTAAATTAAACAGGTAGTTAGAAGCATTAACATTAGTTCTGTCAAAACCGAACTTGTTGAAATGGGAGTTCCACAGGGTAGTATAATTGGTCCAATCATGTATAGCGGATACAAATTGTTTTCTAACTAATTATGCCGATGATACCAACATTTTAATAACTGTACAGGATTTCGAAACTATACTTGATAACGCAGAAACTAATGTCAGGGTGTATCGCGAATGAGAAGCTACTATTGAATGAAAAAAAAAAAGACTAACTGTCAAAGCTAATAGGTCACAGTTAGAATATCCAAAAAGAATTGAGTTAGATAAAGATGAAATCAATGTAGGTTCAGAAATAAAACTTTTAGGTGTAATGCTAGATGCAGTTGTGTCATGGGAAAGTCATATACCGGGTGGCTACGGAAGTATTGCCTACGGAATATCTCAGTTATTGTATGAAGTAGGTTTGTGAAATTTGGAGCATCGATATAATGACATAAGAGCTAGAATTTGAGCATATTGACATGTCGAAGTTAACTTCCGGTCTGACCGGAAGTAACATCAACTTTCTTATTTTAAATGGAAACCCTATTTTTTTTTTCTTTTCGCTTTATTCAGCATTCAATTTCCTTTCTAATGACATATCACAAGTTGGTATCTAACCAGAAACTAGATCAGAAAAAATTATTATTGAAATTCACCGAGTAGGCCGTGGAAGCAAAATGAAAGCCAAAAATTGAAAAGTTGGCTATGGAAACCATACGTCACTTGATAACAGTTGCTACTACTGTGATATTTTATTTTCATTCGTCGGCGTTATAAAAAGCCGCCAAAAAAAATATTGGAAAAATTGGGAAAAAAACAATACTCTGTAGGTCCATAACTTAAATAGGAACATACAACTTTTTCTTGCCTGTACTATTCAGCATAACCATTCCTTTCTAATGATATAATAGAAAGTAATTTTTTGAAATGAAATACCAAAAAATCCAATTATTATTCTTCAAATAACGAAAAAACAGATTTATCGAAAAAAAAAATCAAATTGATAGGATTAAAGATAAAATAAATTCAAAACAAATGTTCGAAATTCATTCCCTCAGCGTCAATACATTTATTGACTCTGGTGATATTTTCATGTAAAACGTTTCTCAACATTTGGGGCGTGATATCTTGGAAAGCTCTACGAATTTTTACTTCTAGCTCATGTAGAGTTGTAGGCTGTATGGAATACACCCTATTTTTAAGATGCCCTCATAGAAAAAAGTCGCACGGAGTAAGATCAGGTGACCTTGGTGGCCACCTGACTGGACCATGGGTTGTTATAAGTCTCTCTTGAAAGCGATTTTGAAGATAATTTCTCGCTATTCTTGAATTATGCGGTGGGGCGCCATCTTGCTGGAAGTACATTCTCTCAGTTATTTCCGCTGGTAGGTTGTTAATGAATTCCGAAATTTCATTAGTTAAAAAATAAAAGTATCTCTCTCCGGTTAGTTGGCCTTGAAAAAGAATGGGGCCAACAATATGAGTTCCAACTATTCCTGCCCAAACATTCACGCCAAATCTCTCCTGGAAGCCGCCTTGTCGAAACCGGTGCTCGTTTGCTATCGCCCAGTACCTGGAACAAAAGACCGCTCACACATTTAACACTTTACACTTCGACTATCGACAATAATCCAAATAAAGTACAGTACCTACCTTGTATAATTCCTGTTAAATAATCCATTGTTGGTAAATCTTGACTCGTCCGTAAACAAGATATAATAGTTAAATAGGTGATTCTCAGCATTTTGTCGAAGAAACCAATTACAATATTCCAGGCGCCTTTCACCGTCATTTTCATACAAATGTTGATGCAACTGATACTTGAAGGATTTCAATCGATGTTTTTTCAAAATTTTCCTAGCAGAGTCCTTACTTATAGCTAATTCGGCGCCAATCTGCCTTGAGGAAATTGTGCTATCATATTGTACTAAAGCTAATACATTAATTTCAGTTTCCTCATAAATAACAAATGCTTCTTGGTCTTCGTGAACATCAGGCTCAGTTCTTAATTTTTCTTCAAGCCACTGGAAATACCTTCTTGACGGTTGCTGCCTCCCTGGATATCGCTCTAAATACAATCGTTCAGCGGCATAAGAATGTTTTAAACATTCACCATAAATGAGAAGCATGTCAATTTGTTCGATTCGTGAATAACGGGGCATTTTTTGAATATTCCACTAACTGATTTCGATTTCCAAACCCTTTTAAAATGGCAGAATCAAAAACACTACTTCGAACGTCAAAATAATATGGATAGCAGCGTTCGTGACAGCTCTCATTTCTTTTTTGTTTCATTCCAAAATACATCTTAATCAGCCCACTTGTTAATATTTTGGTTCGAATGATTATTGCAATGGAATGATTATTCTGAATAGCACAAATATCGTCCATAGGTAGATATTAGAATATCTATGGAGGATGGCACAGACCAAGTACGTTTATGTTCCTATTTAACCTAGAACCTACAGGATATAATTTATCATTCCACATTATTTTTAATTTAATTTTTGCGTATGTCGATAATCTGTTTTGTTATTTGAAGAATAATAATTGGATTTTTCGGTATCTCAGTTCAAAATAGTTATTTATGTACCAAGGACGAAAAACTGTCTATTATAGTCGAGCCTGCAAATTGATAGCCGAGGCGCAGCCGAGGATAGCAAGCAGGCGAGACAGTAGACAGTTTTTCGCCGAGGTGCATATTACATTTTTTCGTCGACCTCTACATACCTTTATGAAAGTAAGTACTCGCATGTTTGCTGGCCTCAGCTACGTCCAACTCTTCGAACTGCAGACTCGATCATAATTTTAATGAATATAAACAAAATGTATTTGAAGTGTAACAACTCTCTATTTCAATTATACTACAAAATTAAATCAATCTCGAAGATGAATATTGAACGTACAGTTTGTGCAATTATTGATATTAATTCCTGTTGTCGAAGAAGATGCAAGAGACAAGTTTTGATTTCGTAAATAATTAATTTGACAACAGCAAATGACGTGGATTTACGAAAATGACTCAATCGCCGCTCTCGTACCGTGCCGTATCATAGTGACCACAGCGGACGAAAAGAGTTTGCGAACGAAAAGTGTTTGCGGACGAAAAGTACTTGCCTTCAAAAATAGTCGATTTTTCGTCCGGAAATTAGTACGTAAAATGTAATTTTTTGCAGAGGTCGACGAAAAAAATATTTTCAATTATATCATTAGAAGGGAATGGTTATGCTGAATAGTACAGGCAAGAAAAAGTTGTATGTTCCTATTTAAGTTATGGACCTACAGAGTATTGTTTTTTCCCAATTTTTCCAATATTTTTTTTGGCGGCTTTTTATAACGCCGACGAATGAAAATAAAATATCACAGTAGTAGCAACTGTTATCAAGTGACGTATGGTTTCCATAGCCAAATTTTCAATTTTTGGCTTTCATTTTTATTCCACGACCTACTCGGTGAATTTCAATAATAATTTTTTTCTGATCTAGTTTCTGGTTAGATACCAACTTGTGATATGTCATTAGAAAGGGAATTGGATGTTGAATGAAGCAAAGAGAAAAAAATAGGGTTTCTATTTAAAATAAGAAAGTTGATGTTACTTCACAAACCTACTTCATACAATAACTGAGATATTCCGTAGGCAATACTTCCGTAGCCACCCGGTATAGCCCGGCAGTCCGCTGCCAAAATGTGTAATGATTTTATAACGCATGCCCTTTAGGGTTTTGGTAGTTAACAAACACAATGATCAATGACCAATCAGAATTAGCGCTATGCTGTAGAACATAATAATAATAATGAACATAATAATACAAGACAGGCATAAACACGTATAGATTGAACAATACCCTATTTATCAACACATTTGAAGGCATATGGTGACTCTTTATAACTACAAAAACCCTAAAAGGCATATGTTATGAAATCATTACACATTTTGACAGCGAGCTGGCGGGTTGATGGGAGAATTCACTAAAAGATTAAACTCAGTCTGCTGTCACAGTATTTGCGTGAATATGGTTCAAATTTTAAATCTCTTGTTCCATTTTCTATGGTAGTAGCAACTCATCAGCAAAGAAAATATTTATATGAAAAGAGCACTGAGAACTATCAATAAACAAAGTTCTAGAGCTTCTGGCAGAAGCATTTTGAAGAGTGATAAAATTATAACTATTTCAGCATTATACATTGAAGAATGTTTCTATTTGATAATAAGAATTATTTGAATTCAAATTTATGAACACATTCATACAATAATAGTAGAGACAGGTATTACATAATATCCTATTCACAGACTTAATGTTACAGAAATGAGTGCAACATATTCTTGTATGTAATTGTTAAATAGATTACACCAGAATATTGAACTGTAAGAAATTCGAAACAATTTCAAAAATGCAATAAACAAAATTCAGGTATTTATTGAACCCTATACAGTACAAGATTACTCAAATGACTCTTTGATAAATATTCACATATTACATTTTCATGACGAATATTTCGTTCTGAATGCCTAAGTAACCTTTATTCAAATAAGTATTATTATTATTATTATTATTAAATTATTATTAATATCATTACTATTTTTTGCCATCCTTTAGCCATACTGGCTATTACTCATGGAGATGAACTAACAGTACTCTTGATCTATATAACGATCTCTAAGGGCCGGTTGTATACATAAAGTTTAAACTCCAGATAGACTTGATAATGGTTAGAATGTGAACGCTTGAACACAATTTGATGACTTACATTCACATTTTAAATCATTGGTAAGTCTATTCGCAATTTAACTGGACCTACCCAACCGTCCCCAAGTAGCACACCTATATTGGTAAAATATTGGTACAATATTGTGAACATATTGGCGAAATATTGGAAATGCAATATTGGCGAGAAAAAAAATGTGAACATTCGGCGATATTGGTCCAATATTACTTGAATAATATTCGAAAAATATTCTTGAACTAATATTGGCCTCAAAATGTTCGGCGATATTGGTACAATATCGCTGATACAATATTCTGACAATATTGGCACAATATTTAAAAGTTATATTGTCGAGAAGTAGTATGTGAACATTTTGCGATATTGGTCGAATATTGTTTGAATATTTTAGAAATAGTTTTGGAGGAATATTCTTGAAGCAATAATGGCCTCAAAATATTTATTGATATTGGTACAATATTTATCGATATTGGTACAATATTTATCGATATTGGTACAATATAATTTGGATATATTGGTGGATGTCAATATACCTGTCCTTTAGTTGATGAAGGTGACACCAGAGTCTGTCTTTTGATCGCCATAACCTCTGAGTGAGCTGTCTTGAAAACAAGATAAAGGAAGTATTTAATATACTTTCGTAGGTTTTAGAAGACGTTGTATATGTAGAGCCATCTAGCGGATTTTTATTAAAGTTTGATCATGATATAATTTCAATGTGTTTCATTGAATATTCGGCCAATATTCAAATTTCATCTCAATCTAGATGTAGGAAACAATATGAAGATAATATTGTTTTAACGATATCGATAAATATTATTGAACCAATATTGACCCAATATTAATTCATAAGATTTGTTGAATATTGGCGAAATGATATTCAACCAATGTGTAATCACACTTGGAGATACAATATAGTTTTTATTCCTAGAATCGATATCAGGAGAATATTGGAATTGCGATATTTATTCTAGATTTTAAAAACGATTTGAAGACAATATTGTTTTATCGATATTGGTAAATATCATTCAACCAATATTGATTCAATATGAGTTATTACAATTTGTCAAATAAAGTGGAAATGATATTCAACCAATATTCTAACAAACTTGGAAATACAATATAGTTTTTTTCCCCTATAATCGATATGACTGGAATATTTGGATTGCAATATTTATTCTAGATGTGGAAAACAATATATAACCAATATTGTATTATCGATATTGGTAGAAATTATTCAACCAATATTGACCCAATATTTCGTGTGATAATCTACATTCAAAACTAGTTCAACCAATATTCCACCAATATTACTAATATAATATTGTTTTTTTGAATATTCACCCATATTGAACCAATATTGAATTTTCATTTACAATATATCTATATTGGCCCAATATGGAACCAAGATTCAGCCGATATGATGTGCTACCTGGGTCACTTTGATCACTACTAGCTGACGATACAATACAATAGTTTATTCATCCTTCGAGATCACATAACATGATATAGGATGTGTCATAGTGTACAAATACAACATTGAATTAAAATTAAAAACAAGTTCCATATAAATACTCCGCTATGCTATGAAGGTTATTCCTTACTTCAAGTTAGAAACGATTGTTGTTTGTTTCTGACTTGATACCATCTGAAAGTCGATTAAATAACTTTATACCAATATAATTCGGGAATTTTTCGAAGAATACTGTTGAATGTTTTGGAAGCCTTAGAAAAGACTTCCACATCTGGTGGGATATGAATGAAAGTTTGAGTTTTGGCTGAAATTATCCATATTATTTTTTATGAATGATAAAGTTTTGTAAATATCGATCGATGGCATAGTCATTAATTTTAGCTTAATGAAGTGTTCTTTGCACGACTGTCTATAGTCTAGGTTAATATTATATAGGCGTATCACACGTTTTTGTCATATAAGTATTTCAGAGGCACCAACTGCACACTTCCAGAGATTAATGTTATATGATATATGCTAGTAGATAATGACGTAGTATTATCTATTAGCTGTGAAGTTGATAAAATACGTTTTCCCGCTGCCGACACTTGCTTAGCAACAAAACAGGTAAATGGCCTATATCATTCGTTTACTAATTCATCTTGACAACGGAACTTAATAGTGTCATTTACATGCCTAGGGTAATAATGACTTTGACTTTGACAAGTAATACCTTCAGCTTCATTCATATCAATTTTTAGGTTATGAGACCTTTTGAATATTATTGTTGTCTGCTTATTCGGTAACTTAGTTACACGCACAAGCAACTTAGAATGAAATAGCGAACGAATAATCATGAAGGAAGGGTAAGAAAACAAACTTCAATTCAGGCAAATTTTGAGAAATGTCAACAAGCAGCGGGAAAAACGTAATAAGTAACACGGAATGTATCGACTGTTATCATCCTCGGCAAGCGACAAGCCTCGGCTTTGCCTCTGCTCGTACTCGCTCACCTCGAATGTTAACACGTCTTTACATTCCTTGTTACTTAAATAACTATTTAATTGAAGAATCGCATAATAGCCACTATTTATTTTTTGGATAAGTGGTTTATATGTATCGCCCAACTCATATTACTATCTATATGTAATCCAGGAAATTTCGTGAACGAAGAAAGTTTGAAACTTTCATTATTTACATTCACCACGTATTCATTATTAATTGTCTCCACTTTTGAGTGAAACTGCATGTAAACGGTTTTGTCAGAGTTCACACTCAGAGAATTTCTTCTACACCAAGAAGTGAACTGTTTTGATAATGTATTTAGGTTGACAGCCAATCCTTCCTGAGACTGTGCTGATGTCACTAGGGTTGTATCATCGACATATAAAATGATACTCTCCGAACTGATATACTGATATAGAGGGCCCTAGATAGATTCCTGAGGTACCCAAGATTGATTTCATAAGTGTCAGATTTTAAATCATCGATTTTGACGTAAATTTGTCTGAAATTAAAGTAACACCCAAGCCAATCTGAAAATTTTCCTCGGAAACCAAGGTTTTCCAGCTTGTTCGTGGCCACATTTATGTTAATGGTATCGAATGCTTTCGATAGATCAAAAAAGAGCGCGCCCACACATCTTCCTTGCTCCATGGAGCTATGGATAGAATTCCAAAGCGTGCAAGCCACGCTCTACGTTGATCTACCAGAAAGAAAGCCGTTTTGAGATGGACTTCACACAGGTAGGTACTGTAATTTGCCATTTTTCATTATCGGCAACACGACTCCAGTTTTCAAGTCAATTAATGGGTGGTATGATTAAAAGGAGTATTTGCCTTTACTTCAAGTAAGAGCTTTTACTTCCTAGTATATTGTGGATTATAATGTTTTACATAGAGTAAATGCTTCGATGAGACGTGTTGACTTAGGTTAGAAGTATAAACTACTAGTAAATACTATGTTTAACATCAAATTGGTTTGATTGTTGAGAGCTTAATTTTTGTTACATTTAATAAAGGTGCTCATCTCATCTCATTATGATTTCCTCAGAACTCTCTAGCTATCCATTCAACATTGTTTTTATTGAACCTGAAAGTTCATAGCTTAATAGTAGCAATCTAGCTAAAATAATTGACTTACCGAAATAATTTTCTATATTGTACCTCCCCATACGTTCTACGTTCACATATTTCTTTCCTTTTCCTACCATAATTCATAAAAAAGCCATAACACCTTTTCAGATGAAGATATGAAGTTAGTCTATGAGTAGCTTCTTGAAAACTACACCACACACTCCCAAATGGAGGAAATACTTGACAACATCAGTAATTACTGCAGTATTAACTTCTATATATCGAAGTAAATAAAGCAAAGTATAGAGTAATTGATACTAGTACTTACTTCAGTGTTACTTCAAGAATTATGTGGAGTAAATGCTTTGATTTTTTGAAGTGAAAACTACAATATGGAGCATTAACTTGAAGTAAAAGCAAATACTCTTTTTAATCATACCACCCTAATTAAAAATATCTTATATGTTGAATTGATATCATAAGCAGATTCAAAATTTTGATAACCCAACCTTTATGGAAACTTTCTAGTTGTCGGTCTGACATATCTCTTAATTTGACAGTGTTTGTTGAGTTCATCTGAGTATCGTGATAGGCAGTCACTTCAGTATTCATTAATATAATTGGTAGTAGTACTTGTTGAGATAGGTAGTGACTGGTGGGTATTATACCGAATCTTCCGTGCTTCCTCATAGCAGGCCCTAAATTCCATGAGGAATTTGACATTTTTAGGAGCTCCATATATGAAATGTCCTCAACTGTCATCTGGTATGATCCCAAGTTTTTCAATATTTTATGATGTACACCGCTTTCTATTAGGATATAGTGGGTTATCTGTTGCTCTATTCTCTAAGTATACAGTGACCCGTTAGAATCACTGTTAAGGTTTTGAAGTGTTGAGATTTATCAGGCTAAGGTAGCTGACGATATAAACAAACCGAGTGATTTAAAAAAAATATATATAATTACTCGATTTTAATATTTCTGGAATATAGCATATTTTTTGAAACACTGAACCTATATACAGCGTTCAATTAAAAATTGAAAAATCAAGAATTTTTCTGATCCCTGTTGATAAAATACAGACATTCATATTATGAGCTCAGTCATTCATTTCTAACTTATTTCTTAATATATACGGTCGCTTTGACTTGACTAAATAATAATAAATAATAAATTATTATTATTATTGAATTATTATTATAAAATGGGAAATTATTCGTTTTTTCAGGTGAAAGAGTGACTTCTTGTCCCTGCCTGTCTTATTCAGTTTCCAAATCAATGCGCTAGAAAATATCTATCCGCATGCTGTGAGTTAGCAGCTGAAGACAAGTAAGCATAAATTTGAACTCGCATTCCGTGCTTGAAATCCCAAATCTGGGTCAATGCAAATATAGCCTACAGACTCACCATATATTTCTCTCGCTAGTTAAAGTTTAATACGAACAGGAAATCCTAATGCGTTCCGTTGGGGTGAATAAAATTGGTGGGATGAATAAGAGGGTACAAGAATGTGTTACTATTAATTGGAATGGCTCACTTTTCTACCCCACAAAAATACCTACTTCAATGATAATAATCAAATCTGGATTTCCATCGACTTATATACAAATAAGTATTGGATTATGCCATACAACTGAAGGAAAATACATGCACAAAGAGAATCAATTGTTATATCGAAGTAGGCATTATAGTCCGGGAACCAGTGACAGATTTCCATGACCAAGTTCCTCTCAAGCGAAAATTAGTGGAATACATCAGAGAGTTATATTATAAAGCTTCGTGAACGTCAGCTGCGGTTCCGTGGGGGGGATGAGCGGTGGTAGCCTCCCACGCACAAAGAAAAAGAAATGTATTCAATTTTGTTTTCCTACCTGAAAACATGTTAAATTATCGCTAAAGCAATATCTTGAAGAAAGAAAAAATCAGCTGACTATAGCATGGTGTATTATAAGACAGCTAGTTGGTCGAACACAAAAAAGATTGTACCTTCTATGATTTCCTCTCAAATAAAATTTTTCCTTATATTCGGATTGCGTCAACTTAACATGTTTCCGGGAAGGAAATTGAATATATTTTTTTTCTTCGTGCGTAGGAAGCTACTGTGCTGATCATCCCCCTCCACCAACGGAATCGCAGCTGACGTTCACGAATCTTAGTAATACGACTCTCTGATGCATTACACTAAATATCGCTTGAGAGGAAATGACTGACCAAATTTTTACCGGGCTCCTGGACTATAATCACAGAGAAAAAAATCTATAGCATAACATGTTAATTAAAATTTTTGGATGAATCATGTATTATGTAGGAACTTGAAGGAATAATGTGTAAAAAATGTGTAAGTCTATTATTCAGAAAGTTGAACTACTCTTAATTATAAAATTTTTTCTAGTCTCCGTTTTCATAAATAACGACGAAAAAGTTTGAATAATTTACCTATACATTTTCAACTTCCTGGAGCCCTTCTAATATACCCACTTGACAAGATCACATGATGAAAGTTTATTATTTTGTTTACTATAATTTTTTATGACTAAAGAAAAATCAAATGTCCAAAAAATTAGGTTAAATGATTTTTTTATTATTGCTTTTTTCATATCTAACAATGGCAGAAATCATTACTGGTTACAATTTTTGGCAGTCATTTGTTTATAAATTAGTTATAAACATATGAAGGAATATAATATTTGGGGAACTTTTTTATCCATAATGCTTTCCTGGAAAAACAATGATTTAAAAAAATATGAATTTTTCTTAAATACATTTTTTGATTGTTGATACTCGTTTTTTTATATTTAGATTGTTTAAATAATCAGTGAGGAAATCATTCCATTCTAAAAATCATAATTTGTACTTCTCAATCGGTGAACAAAAAAAATTCTCTATAAATAATTTTATTATATATTAACAACATTTTTTATGAACAAATTCTGACAACGGTTTAATTTTTTTCTGGAGCTAAAAGAAACAGCCATATATAAATTCAAAAGTGTGAAAAAAACAGAAAATAGCTATTTGTGTATTAAGAGCGCAAAGTGATATATTGTCGCTTGACAAAGAGAGTATCGAAATACACACAAAATTTTTTCTACAAACGCAGTTTTCAGAAAAAGAAACACCAGATGCTTTATTCAACAAAAGTACATCACATTATAACAAACTTTCATAATGTATATGCTAACCAATTTGCACCAAATTCAAAAAATGTTTTTCCAGGACAACATTATGGAAAAAAAATTCTAAATTATTTTATTTGTTTATCTCTTCATAACTAATCTATAAACAAATGACGGTATTAAATTGTGACCAGTAATAATTACTGCCATTGTTATAATTATGTGAAAACAGGAATAATAAAACATTCGTAAAGAAAATTATTGAACATTATTTTTTGGATATTAAATTTTTCTTTAGTTATAAAAAATTATAGAAAACAAAATAACAAACTTTTATAAATATTTATCGTGTGATCCTGTTAGGAATATCAAAAGAGCTTCAGGTAACAATTCATAGGTCAATGATTTAAACTCTTACGTCGTTATTTATGAAAACTTAGACTGGAAAAAAATTTATATATTAACAATAGTATAACCTGTTTAATAATAGACTCACATATAATATTTTTTATGAAGAATTCATTCTTTCAGGTGTCCACATGATACCATAATTCATTGAAAGTTTTAAATTAACATTTAGTGCTATAAAAATGATTTTCTGTGATATACTGTGGTTTGCAGCGGTGTGCCCGTGCTTCAACGGCTGTTTCAGCGTTAAATTGAAATTATTAATAATGGAGATGGAGTTGAGGGAGCCTGAACATTTTTATTGACAATTCCATCTTGTTTACGGAACTGTTTTGAAAATTTCTTGAATATTAATAGTTTTTGAGTTATTAACAAAAGACTAAATAATTTTTTTTTTCATCTTATTTTGTTAATAACTATCGCAATTTTTTTACCTGCGCTAAAATCTATTAAAACAATTTTTCTATAGCTCATATTTTTTCCAGCTTTTTTCCAAAGCTTTTTCTCTATTTTTCAGACTATTAGGATCCGTCAATTCGCCATTTTACGAATGTCATTTTCTATAATTGTACAACTTCGTCACTCGAGTTTGAAGTCCCAAATAGAACGTTTATATTATTATAATTATCATCTAAACGTATTGACCGATTACGTCAACACAACGAAATGAATCAACGTAAGAACAACCGTTAACAAAAGAAAGTGATTTCCGGTTATTCGAATAAAATCCGTTCAGGATATCTCAAAACTGTCTACGGCAGATATCCTGATATTCACGACTGATTAGGCAATCGAGATCCTTTGCTACGAACGCAAGTATGGTAATCCAGATATATTTTGATAGTGAGGTTGGATTTCGATGCATTACCGAGAGGCCAGTTTTATTGGGTAGAATGGAATGCCAGATTGAGAGTACGGCTAAATCGATTCAGAGTTTTGTAAAGCCTATATTATGATACGATTTGAATGATATGTAATGGAATGGATGCTTTCAACTCATGAACAATCAGGTAACCAATAATCATCCTTGAAATGTATTTCTTTCTACCATTTTGTGAAGTACTTTATATTATAAAGCCACTCAATGGTGATGGTTATTTCATTCTTGGTATTGATTTTATTTTCACCTTTTGCAATACTGATTTTGTTTTAATTTGTTTCGTCCTGTGTCATAGTGCTTTCTTTCTAGCAGATCTGTACTAAATTCAATATGATTCTTGACAATGAAGAAAATGAAAAAAAAATGTAAATTCGAGGAAAATCTATACAAATGTAGAAGGACAAATCATCAATTTGCGCCGATATGCTTAGGCATTTTCTTAAATGGAAATACATAATGTTAAGTATTAGTAACGTATCGTATTATGAATTTGCTCATCCCAAAAAAATAACTTTAGACGTTTTGGAGACTATACTTATCTCCCTTATCAAAACCCACTGAAACTCCAATTCTATCGTGCCTGAAGATAATGAGATCTTGTTTGACAAAGTCGAGACAGTCAAAAGAGATCTGCCAAGATAAATCTTCAGGATGATATTTGCAATGATAATCAAAATTCTGGTATATCCAACAGTTCTTCTCTGAGAAGAGGTAATCAGATACGATCTAGTTTGACAGAGTTTATTGAAATATAGTTCTTTGATGAAAGATTGCAGGCAGTTTCGTTCATCTTTCTCCTTTTTTCATTTGATTTTTTAAATTATTGTATCGCGCCATTCCATCATCAGAAGCGAATTTCCTGCCCAACATCAATCTGATATTTTTGGTGGACGAATCAAACTTGTTCTACATGTTTGATTGAATTTTTTTGGATTTTTTTTCTACTGCAACTGAATATGTTTGATTACAAACATTATCAGAATAAGATAATTCTGCTTTTGAGAACGGCAGATTTCCACAATAAACATTGTTTCTTTTATTATCTTATACATTTTAATTTGTTTCCTCATTCATACCACACCATTGTAATTTCCTCATCTCTTTTCTATTTTTACTCCACTCGTTTTCTCAATCGGAGGGCTACTTGAACCAGTATTTGAATACTTTGATAAAGGAAAAACTGAACTCTCCCATCTATTCCCCAACTCTTATTCC
Organism: Chrysolina oricalcia; assembly: GCA_944452925.2. Lineage (NCBI taxonomy): Eukaryota > Metazoa > Arthropoda > Insecta > Coleoptera > Chrysomelidae > Chrysolina > Chrysolina oricalcia. The sequence goes on from OX101812.2 coordinate 66,596,674, forward strand.
AATTTTATTCATTGTCTTTTCAATTGGGCTGGATGATAAACATAATATTATTATTATTGAAACTTTACAATATCTCTTAGTTCGAAGATATACGTAATTTTTCTGTGTTCTAATGCTGGTATGGCTGGTGAATAACGTAGTTGCCATTTAAACTGCCATTAATCCCGATTATCCTTCAACTATGGTTTTGTAATTTGACTTTAAAATTATATATCTGTATCTGTCTAGAAACCAAGAGTAATAATTGAAATAACCACAACAGATTCCCTGGAATTAATATTATATCAAAAATATTTCTTGCTTACTATAAAAGTATCGTTCCACTGTTAATGTGCATGGAACGTTTAATTATATTAATCATTCCATTATCAACTTGGCCTATCTTGTCGTTCTTCTTATTGATTGTTATCGTGCCAAAGTCCAGTTGCGTTGTCGTGGAAGTACTCGCACGCAATCGTGTGATTCATTAGCTTTCTTGTTGAACGTTGTTGCATGGTAGTGGATACATTTCTCGGAAGATTTTGGGGTGCTCGAATGGAATTATTACTTCCAAGTTAACAACGATGGTAGAACATGACTCGATATTGAATTTGGGTTGATGAAAATGAGAATAATACGAAGGTTGCAACTTATGTTTTGAGATGGACAAATATAAACGAATATTTATAATCGAAAATAACTTTATTGTCCTTCAAAATATCCTCCAATACGATCAATACACTTCTGCATGCGTTTGAACCTATTTTCTAAGCACTTATTTATTCCGATCGAGATACCTTCGAAAAATGTGATTGGAACTCATCAACCGCTTCTTCAAGCGTCTTCTGCGATTGGTTTCCCTATTTTACGGTCCCTTCTCAACTAGTTTAGAAAAAAACCTGCATGATTAAAGGGCCTCTTTTGCCGCCTTACTGTCAGAGAGAATGAATATGGGTTGGTTTGTAGGGCCCCTCCTTAGAATATTTCCAGTGCAGACGAAACTAGCAATTACCTCGGTCCGGAATATCGAGGTTTGAGTGCAGAGGCTTAGAATAATGTCTTGCCTTGGTCTCTCCATGTGTATTTTAGCCCCTACAACATCGATTGTCTTAGGGCCGATTGTACAAACGGGAGTTTAGCCGAAGCCTAACTAAACTGAAGTTCAACTGAACCAAAGCTTTTGGTTCGTTACACAAATCACGTTTAGATGGAGAACAGGTAGGCTCCAGTGAACAACATTTTCAAACGGTTAGTGCAATTTTCGCATGCGTATTTTTCTTTAAAAAGTAATACGATGCAATGGGCTGAAGCCGAAGCTATGCTTGAGAAATAAAAAAATAAGTTTTTGGACAGAGAGCATAAAATAATACTGAAATTCATGCAGGAAAGGCATGAGTTCACTCTCATGAAGAAGAAAAGTGAAAAAGAAATGAGATCAATGCAAGAAGAGAGCAAGACAAACATTGAGTTGTTTAGAAAACAAAACGTTAAACCTTAGAATAATTATTATATTTGAAAACATTTTTCCAGCGGTACAATGACATAATTGTCTATCATAAGAGTCTGTTGTAATATGCATATATCAAATTGTATCGAAACATACTATTAACCCTCCTAAGATTTTGAACATTGAAAATGATGTTAACAGCAGCTTCCTCTCCTGCGTTGACTGGAGAAATATTTTAATTTCGTAATATTATGAAGTACCGCTGTGGCAACAACTGCTTCTATTCTACTCAGCTTTGATCTAACTCTAAACGCCAGCAGTGGGAAACTCTGTGAACAAGTCTGCCAGGCTGTTGCTTTCTCGATTACCACAAAATCAGCGACCACTTGTAAAAAGGAGCCTGTTGGATAATATCGAAGTGTTACAAATACCATTGTTTCAGCGGACACATCATTATTTCTACATAAATTTATATGAGTATTCAACAAAAATAAAATAAGAATTATGCATAGTTTCCCATCGTTGCGTAGAGTGTGATATTTCTTGTTCTACATTATCTAGAATAAAGAGCACTCCATTTTTTTTTAAATAAAATCTTACGAACTCTTCATCATTCTATTCGTTAAAATTGTTTTCACGGGGGCGAAATACTTTGGGAGCTTGCTGTCGCTCGATTAGACCTACTGATTCTACCATCTCCTCCTCATCTGTATCCATATATGAGATAATTATCCTGAATTATCTAGGTGATCTTGAACCCAATCTGTCCGTTGTGACAGTTGAGGTTATATTCATGTTTGTTCTGTCACGCCGAATCTTAATACGTCAATTTTGGAGGTTCAACTTGAGCTGCGTTTGAGCTCAAGCTCAGTTTTGAACCACCAATGTACAACTCATATTTTCTCTGAACTCAAGTTCATTTGCGGTTCAAGAAAAACTGAGGTTTAAGCCTCAATCGCCCCTTAGAGCCATCTTTGTACCAGATTTGCTCCCTCGAAAACATTAGTATTGCCTTTGATGTGACTTCCTCATCTTGTATGACGGTGGTCTATGTTCCATCTAATGTGTAGGTTGGAGTAATTTTGTCCGACGGCAACTCAATTGTGTCGAATTATGCCCAGTCCCTTTAGTCTGAAGGCGTTTATCCTCGCTTTCGCTGCAATATGCAAATGCAGAGGTGGGAGGTTCAGCATCACATCCAGGCTAATCGTAGATGTGCTGGAGATACCACCAGTGATCGCGAGCATGGCCAGTCTCAGTAAACCGGCCAGCGTTCCTCTGGTTGTCACTTCTTCAACTTCAACTTTTGGCCACCACAGCAGGGCTTGCCCTTTTTAGCACTGTTTCCAGATGTTTGTTCCAGGTTAGCTTCGAGTGTAGGTTTAGCCCCAGTTATTGAGTCTCTACTGACATCTGTAGACTTTCACCAAAGATTCGGAGAGCTCTGTTGATGTTTAGGTGTCTCTCACTGGTGACAGGGACGATCATGGTTTTTTGAGGGTTGACCTTAAGGTTCACCACGTCTTCAGGTCTGTGAGGGCTGATTGCATCAAATCCATACAGACCCCCAAATACTTCCCAGTGACCATTATGACGATATCGTCAGGTAATAGTACACCAAACGCAACTGATTTATCAAAAAAGGCAGTTCTTCATAAATTTTTGTTGATTATTTGTATACGAATACTAGAGTTGAAGATAATGCTTCTGTCAGTACTTTTGATAACAATTGTGTCCTCTTGTCCACTGCTATAATAGACAATACCTTTGGAGTGAATAATCGACCAGTGCGGTGCAGATTAATATTAGACTCAATAAATCATAGTTCTGTTTGCACCAATGAAATTGCCCTATCAAAAGATTTCTACTATAATTGTGGGTATGAATGAGGTAGATGCTACCAATGTTATTAAAGTTATTCATGATGAAATGAAATCTATTCATGTTTATTATGAAGTAAAATGGCCAGTTTTAGTCATCGACAAAATTATAGGAAATATACCACAATTCAACTTCGACATAACTAATATTAATATACCCAAAGTGCGTCCGCAGTCGTCCGAAGTCGCACTGAAGCTCGAATTGAGTTCGGGCGACTTCAGGTACACTTTGAAGCATTTATAGTATCTTCCAGTGACATTTTCAACACATTTTCCACCTCTCAGCTGAAAATCCAAAATCCAGATATACAAATTAACAACCGGTTAATCGTTAGTTAGAAAACACACATTTTTATCCTCTTCATTCATGGATTTTGTCGGGTACACAGTAATTCCATTCTATATTTCTGTCAAGCACGTATCCAAAGAATAATATCGAATGACACACAACCGTTCCAGACCCATCTGGAAATATCCGATATAATAAGACCATGTCGAGCAAAAGAATATTAGATTGCAGATTTCTAAGGAAATGTTACAATTGATAGCGTATGAGAAGCACGTATTATGCTAACTCAGAACGTGATAACCCCGATGCAAGTGTGCCAGGAGTGTCTCTGAGGAATCTGCCCCATCTCTTTGACCCCAAAGGCTTTTCCGATACGCTTTTTTGAAGGAAGCATGTACTTATCACTTGATTCGGAGTTTGAATATATGATGAATTCCGTTTTGATGGAATAGTCTCGATATTAATGATGAAGGGTTGCCTGGTGCTGCAGCATCAGAATTTGTATTCGAGTGCGTTGAAAAAATAAAGTCTGTAAATTTGAAATTTGAAGTATTTGAAAGACCTATTCTATGCTAACCCAATGAAGTCGATGAAATTGTGAATGTACTTTGTGTACTACACAATTTTGTGAGAAAAATAAATGGAAACAAGTCTCTAGAGCTAACTTTCGCTAAGGATGATATATTACATAACAACAATAATACACAAGAAATATTACGAAATTTTCACACTCAAAGACAGTCATTGCATTACGAAATAAATTATGTTAACATGCATGTCATTCAGCCCTTGGCAGTCCAATAATCTATTAGATTATGATTGAATTATATACAGTGCGTTCATAAATGTGTTCTGGATGATTTTAGAAGAAACTGGGAAGATAATCTTATGACAGGTGTAATCTTTCTAGACCTTCAAAGAGCTTTTGAAACTGTGGATAGGAATAGACTGGTAATGAAATTAGAAAGCATTGGTATTATTGGAAATGCATTAGCATGGCTTGTAGATTACCTAGAGAACAGAAAACAAAAACTTAAATTGAATAATATTTTATCTGATGAAATATTGAATGAACGTTTCCCCCAGGGTAGTGTACTTGGCCCGTTACTATTTCTTATATACATTGACAATGTTGTGAAAAATGTTGGAAGATGCTCGGTGCACTTATTTGCAGATGACGCTCTGATTCACTTCTCTAATTTAGATATCTTGGCAGTGGTAGATACCGTGAATGAAACTTTGGGAAATGTTTACAAATGGTGTTGCGCAAACAAACTCAAGATAAATACAAGCAAAACTAAATTCATGATGATAGGTAATAACAAAGAATATAATAAGTTTCGAGAATATGATTGTGAAATAAAAATAAATGATATTTCAATTGAAGTAGTGGATACTTTTAAATATTTAGGAATCATTATTGATCGAGAATTAAAATTCAAAAATCATGCGAATTATATAATTAAAACAATTTCATTCAAAATTAATTATTTATACAGATGCTCCAGTATTCTCTCGAAATGGTCAAAAACTATTATATACAACACACTGATACTTCCTCACTTCAACTACTGCTCCACCATTCTATATTTGCTACAACAAAATGAAATAGGCCGCCTACAAAAACTACAGAATCGAGCAATGAGAACAATATTATCTTGTTCTAAACGAACACCTATTAATGAAATGTTAAGTTTATTGAAGTGGCTACCAGTAGATAAAATGTTATTCTATCAAACCATGATTTTTATATTCAAAATAAGAACAGGTGATGCCCCAACTTATCTGAGGTAAAAAATATCTTTTGTTTCTGAACACCATGATTATAACACCCGATCGAGAAATAATATATTCATTGAGCCTGTTAAAACAATGAAATCACAAAATTCAGTTTTTTTGAGTAATTTTAATGACCTCCCGGATGATCTGAAAAACGCACGGTCGCTACCTATATTTAAAGTAAAATTAAAGAACATCATGCTGAATGAGTGCAAGCCTTGACTTTGATATTTATTTATCGTTTTTATATTTTATTTGTTGACTGATATGTTTCTTGCTGTTTTAATTTTTATTGTATTTTTATCTAATTAAGTGACTTATATTTTATTTTATTTATTTATACATGTACATTAGTCTTAGACTAAATAAAGGATCAATATAGAGTGTGGAAACGCTCTATTATCTTACGAGTTTATTATTTTCGGAAGAAAAGCTTGGACAGGTCGATTTTGTTTTTTAGTTTTCCACCTTTTTTTAGAAAAAAATTATTTTTTCCCTACCACCTTTCAAGATATGACGTCATCGATATTTTTTTTAAATTGAAAGGGTATATTTTTATGTCAAAAATTGAATGCCCATATTTTTCTGAGTTCAACCATACCACATACGTCATATCTTACAGTTCGAATCACAGTATACTGAGTATAAAGAAAACCAGTGTGACATATGTATGGTAACTAAGAACTTATTGTCTGGTTGCTAAGGGCTTTCATATGTTTGTTTAGCCTACTATATACTCGTACTAACTACTGAGTAGATCTTAGGTTTACGTTGCAAAATGAATAATGAAATGAATGTTGAGAAATATGAACACTGGTTTCCACCATCTCTTGGAACAGAAAAAAATACTTTATTTGGTGTAGTTATAATTGTGTTTTGGCTTTCCGGTACTAGACAATACATATAAAATGGTTTTTTAGCATTTTCCATTATCGTAATAGCGAATAAAACTGCAAATAACTGTCAATAGTGTCAATGGCCATAACTATAGAAAGGCTTGTTCATTGAAGACTGCTCTGGTTGATCGAGATCACTTTCACATATGTTCATCTGTCTCTAACACTTGTACTGCATTTGTCTTACTCTTTTATAAAATATCAACTTCAAGCAAGTAGAGCAATCAGATTACGTCTCAACGAACGACACTGAAGCAGAACAACACTGATCGCGCCATGTGTCAAATAGGTCAAATTCAATCGGTATTTTATATATTATTTTAAAAATTAATTCCTAGACTTTCAACCGTATTTATATTTTCTACTTTGTTGTAACGAAGTAAAAAATTGATTAAACAAATTAAAAAATATATGCATTTTCCCTATTGCGTTCCTCTTTGAGGAACATTGCACAAGTATCTGTTAGATTTGATTCAATACCCGTCGTGGTCTTAGCCAGGGGAGTAGTTGTTTTCTGACAGGTACTTCAGAACAACTTCCTCCTATCCTATAGAATTGAAATTTCAAATGGCTAGCCCCCCACCCCTTTTTTCGAAAACAGTTGAAAAACTCGCGAAATTAAAATCGAAAAAATCCGTACAAATAGTGACAAATATCTTGCAATCGAATATTATGGTTCAAAAAATTTTCACCCCACCTGTCCTCCCTCAAAAGTTAAATAGAGAACGCGAAGGAAATTGGAAAATGTTTCAACAGTTTCAGAAAAGCACTTCCTCTTATCCTATGGCATTGAAATTTTACATGTTAAAATAAAGCTAGAAAATTACTCGTATTCGTGAAAAGGACAACTTCGGAGTTTCGTGATGTTCAATGTATCAAAACTCTTTATGACTCCTTAGTTCGCAGCAGGTTAGAATATGCATCAGTGGTTTGGGATCCCAATAAAGAAAACCTCAAAAAATCGGTGGAATTTTATAAAATTCCTGTATTACAAAGTCTGTGGAATCAATCCACCTTTTTCAACCTATGAACCCATCCGCACTGAATTCAATATTGTTAAATTGGAAATGCGTAGAGAAATTCGGAACATGATTTTTATCAACAATTTAATCAATAACAGAATAGAATGCACCTATCTACTTGAAAAAATCTGTTTTTCTATCCCGTTCCGAGGCCTTCGAGTAAGGCAAAATAATATATTCAACGGCAATCAGTGTGGTGTATTGCATCGTATGTGTTCACTTTACAATGCATTCTATAATAATAACTCTCAATATGACATATTCTCGGATAATATATCAAGGTCTAAAAGGGATATATCGAATATAGTATCAGCTACTCAATGAAGACACCAACTCTATATATGTATGATTATCTGCAGCCACTACCTCTTTCTTCTCTTCTCTTTCGTTTATTTTCATAGAAATAATTACCAATATCTGTGCTGATAGTACTCTCTCTCTTTCTTTCTTGTCAATTGTTCTCGGATTAATGTAGGCGATTATAAGCAAATTGTTATGGTATATTAGTTTAGATGATGCAAGATTTTTGAATTATGTGTAGTAACATGTAATTAGGCTAATGTCTGTTTGTCACTCAATAAATAAATAAATAAATGTTAGTTCAGTTCCAAAGACAATACATTACTGTCTAAGAAATAGTCTTCCTCTGCCCCCGAAAGCTAGATTGAGAAAGCGTAGGGTTTCGGAAGTTTTTTCGACAGATTTGGACGCCAAAAATTAAAGCCAAAAAAATAGGTACCTCACCCCCCTCTTTTCCCCCAAAAAAATTTTAAAACTCACTGAATTATAATCGGAAAAATCCGTAAAAATAGTGAAAAATATCTGACCGTCAAATGGAGTGGTTTGAAAAAATTTCACCACCTCCTGTCCCCCCTCAAAAGATAGATAGAGAACGCAAAGGAATTCGTAAAATATCAACAATTTCGTTCATGGAAAATAATGTTGACAAAAAAGGTATCTGTCCTGTCACAAATAATATTTTATAATGTGACAAAATGATGGGTTTGATTCACTTTGAAATTAGTTTTCTTCTCTTCGGTGCATTTAAATAAAAGCTTTTCTCTGAAAGTTTATTTATTCAAATAAACTGGCAGTCACACTAATTAAATATATACTAGCATACCAAATGCACCACAAACATCCTTCCCCTTAGCCCTCCGGTGGTCGGATGGGGTCTGTGGGACAATCGTTTCTCGTTTCCTATTCGGATTCATCTGTTTCGTGGCTGATCTGTTTGCGCATGCCTGTACCTTTCAATCAACCGGTTCTAGAGGTTGAAAAAGTACCAGTCTATCTTGAAAATTACGCGTAGTAGGAGAAATAGTGATCTCACAGACACCACCCGACCATTTTTGTAAGATTTTCTGCAAGCAACCTTTCAACATTTTATGATTTGACAAAAGCAGATATTGATTCAGTGAATCAAAACACTTGTGCTTATAAAACCAGTAGAAATGCGAGAAGATGGCCTATGACCCTATTTTATGATTTTCTGAATATTGCCAGAATAAATGTGGTCCATAAAGGCCGAGACTAAAGTAATTAGGGAAAGACGCTTGGTTTTGAAAGAACTTAGGTTGGCCGTTGGCTTTGGCATTATTGAAGGATCATGTGACTGATAGATAACCCATTGTCAATCCCGAAAAATGACAAACAGGGGGGATGGTGCCCATTGGCAAAATCGGATAACGCTATATTTTTGTAAAAAATGTCATAAATAGCTTTGCTTGAAGCATATTGAACCAATGTGCGAAGATTGTTTTCAACCTGTTCTTCAAAACTGAGTTTTAAGGTTTGAAATGTATATTGTTGCATTTTTTTGGTCGTTTGGAAAATGTGGAAGAAAACTTGAATTGTTTATTTTCATATTATTATTTATGCAATTACACATGTTGAAAAAATCATAGAATACATTTATAACTCAGATTTTTTTTTTCAAATTTTGTTTTTTCCCCACTTACAATTTGGGTCTGATAGACACAACCCGACCATGTATGTGCTTTCACATCACCCGATTACTGGAGGGTTAGGAATAAATGCTATATAATGGTGAACAGAACCTAATGAATACATATTTATTCAAAAGCGTGCCAGCTTTACCACTTATTGAAGGTATAGGTACTAATAATAAGCCAATTTCTCAAAAGGCTTAACATTCCGGTTTGGCCTAGTGAAAACAACAGAACTTATTTCAATTCAACAACAAAAACATTTCAAAATCATTAATTGTCAAAATTGTCAAATACTAGCACACCAACTACACTACTATAAATGAAAGTGTTCGAGATTTCGGACCATTTTTCAAGGGTGCTTAGTGCTCGAAGCACTTTTTGTTATTACTAGGCATAACTCTGGTAGTGGGTGATTTAAAAACTGTTACTTGCAGGTTTTGTGTAGCCTAAAAGTATTTTTTGAAAAATTGATGAATATTGATAATTTTTCAAAATATATGAAGTTTTCTCAAATAAGATGCTCTCTCAATATACCCACTATTGCTCGGGGAATGATGCTACACTAACGATTCAGGGCTTATTTTCTTCTGTGAGAGTTGTACATTCATATTATCGAATAAGTATATTGATTGTTTTTATTTTGAGTGTCAAAAAATTACTTGAAAATAGATTTTAAGCATAATTTCACGCTTAAAGAATAAATTGAATTCCTACGGTCACTAGGAGCCGAGATAATTTTTTTTATTTCAAAAAAATCTGGAAGGCAGAACAATCATCGTACAGCAGTCACATTCATGAATATTGATGATCAATACCTAAATTTTCTATAAAAAAATACTAGGATATGTCTAGTTCATTTTCGGTTTTATTAATTGATGAACAAAGTGAGGCGTGTGTGAACCTCGGCCAGAAATACTGAAATAAAAATTTTACTTTGAGAGTATATCTCGGAGCGGAGTTCCGATAGGTTCCGCTCACCAGTGACTTTACTTCGGCATCTACGAGTTTGGACAGCCAGGAGCAGTACCATACGACGTTTCATCAATACTAATCATTTCTCTTCTTTTTAGGCTCTCTTACAGCATGTACATATTGTGAATATTGGAAATAAGAAGGCTAAGAGCCTAAAAGAGAAAAAAAAGGGTCCTTTTCAGGACAAACCAACGACGTTTCATCCCTACGCCAAGCGATTCCTTTGATGGGGGGAGTGTGAACCTCGGCCAGAAATACTAAAATAAAAATTTTACTTTGAGAGTATATCTCGGAGCGGAGTTCCGATAGGCTCCGCCCACCAGTGACTTTACTTCGGCATTGGCCGAAGTAAATGTGCACAAAACCTATTTAAGAGCTCCTTTTCGGCTGTTTTAGGCAGTCGTCCGGGAGCCACAGACCTTCGCGTAGTTGTCCTACCGAGTGGTAGCCCGGATGGCTCTGGTGTCATTAGTATTTCTGGCCAGGTCATAGCTTCCTCTAGAAATCTACGGCCTGGCTTAGATAGATGAAGCGTCGTTGGTTAACACCAACAACATTTAAAAAGAATTCGTACTGTTCTTGCCTGATCCAGTAAGAAGTGTTCCGGAGTTGCTGGATTGCGACGATGCTGTGTGCGGAGAGTAGCCCACCGGATGAGGTGGATACCTCCGATTTCCGTAACTCCGTGCACACGCATTTAGTTGTCTCGTGTAGGCGCGGAGCGATGCAATTCTAGCGGGTGGCGCAGATCGGATACAAATTCTGTTGACATTAAAGGCACTTTCGCCCTCACAGTGTTATTCAAAAGTCGTTATTGGTTCAATTTCAAGTACTAGTGTACATTGCAAAAGAAAACGTACGTGAACAACAAGCCGAGATACTCAATATTTTTCGAGCGCAAGCCACTTAGAACGCAAGAAATAAGTTTTCAGTGCTATCCCCACTCCGCCACCCGCTAAAGCTATCGCGATCCGCGGCTGCATTCCTCACTTTATTCATCAATAATAATCCTGCAAATGAACTAGACATAGCCTAGTATTTTTTTATCGAAAATATACGTATTCAACCTTAATATCCATGAAGGTGACTGATGTACGATGATTTTTGCGTCTTCCAGAATCTTTTGAAATAAAAAAATTATCTCGGCTCCTACTGATCGTAGGAATTAATTTTTTTTTAATGCGTGAAATCATGCTGAGAATCCATTCTCATAAAAGTCATTTATATAAAATAGTTATTTTTATGCTAAGGCCGCGAAATACCTTTTTAACGTACCGAAAGAACAGTTATCGCCGAGGCCGCTTGCGGCCGAGGCAAGATAATCTTGAGGTCGTTAAAAAGTTTCGCGGCCATGGCATACACACTATTTTTCGTGCAATCGTTAAAATTATTAAAATAGATAGTTGTAAATAAATATATTATTGCTCTAAAATCAACAGCAGTTCAATTCATTTAACAATATCACCGTGTGCTATGGAAATGATATGTTTCAATATACAAAATATTTTGACAGTTCTGAAAATGTCTGATACTGATAGCGATATTTCAGTACCTTCCACTCCTCCTGAACTCAAAAGCGTTGTAAATTCGGCGCTTTCCGTTTTAATACCCGAAAAATCTAAACGGCAGTACGAAAAATGTTACGGCGAGTTTAAAGATTGGTGTGACAAACAGAATGTTAAGACGATGTCTGAAAACATTTTTGAAAGTGACGTTTGGTTTCGCGGCCGTTGCTATGGGTAACGGCCGCGAAATTAAATTTCGCGGACTGTGCTGAGAACGCGAAATACTGACTTCGCGTGCGATTGCACGAAAACAAAATAAAGCAATGTAGAAAAAACACTAAAAATTGTGCAATTTTTTTAAAGTAATTTTTGGCCCTAAAAATAAAATAAAATCAATATACATATTCGATTATATGAAAGAACAACTCTTAGATAAAAAAAAGAGCAACGAATCGTTACTGTGGCATCATTCCCCGAGCAAGAGTAGCCATATTGAGAGAGCATCTTTTTTGAGAAAACTCCATATATTTTGAAAAATAATCAATATTTATCAATTTTTCGAAGAAAGCTATTTTGGCTTGTCATAGGCTACACATAACGGTGAGGAACAAGTTTACAGTTAACGAGTTATAGAAAACCTGATTTTTAACAGTTTTTCCGATATAACTCGAAAAGCATCAATAATATCAAAAAATTTTAGATCATTCCATTGATAGATTTTTCTAATGCCTACAATTTCCTACTTCGACTTTTTACGATCGGAGCTGTAGTTTTTTAGTTATCAACAAAAAACACTTTTCGCAACTTTTCAAACTTTTTAGGTTATGTTCGGTTATCACGATCGAGTCGCATAAAATAGAAAGGACTACGCACATTTCTTATGGGAAATGGCTTTCAGTGAATTTGGCTGAATTTTTTGTATATTGTAGTTCTTGATGAGCTGGTCAAAAGTGTCTATAGCCACAAAGCTCAAAAATTGACAGTTTTCGAGATGGAGATTTGAAAATGGATTTATTCCATTTTTTGTAGTATTTGGTCATCAATCCGATAGCTCTTATTTCTTGATGGGATGGCATTTGAATGTTCGGCGCCCCCAATCCGACTGAGAAATAGTCTTTCTCAGTTATGTTATGCACCGCCATCAAACAATTTTCATCCACTGCTCCACACTGGTTATGAAAACAGGTACTATTTCCAAGATCTTCCATACATCTTTTTATGCTACAAGATAGCGCCAGTATAATTTTAATTGTCAAAAACCGACATATGTTGGGTATTTTTTGAAGAGAGACCATAATAACTGATACTGAATATATCTAATGTCCAATAATATCGTGCATGTTTTCCAAAATGTTCATAACGAGGCTCAGCGAGCTTCGATGGAAAAAATGGACAAATCATAATACTGTGTTCACAGAGACAACAAATGTGATCACTATCGATGTCATTTACATGAGATTACGTGATTTATTTCTTGCAAATATCGATAATCTGACAATGGTGTGCCAAGACATTTTCCTCAGGGTGGCTCGTAATGAATGATAGCATCTCACAGCCAAAGAAATCCGTGAAAATGTCTGCATCTTTGATACTTTGTAGTACTTTCCAGTTAGAATAGGGAATTTCAGGTATTGGTAGCAAACTATGAATGGAACTTTCGATATTTACCACCGAATTCTTGAAAATACAATTTTTTTATATTTGAGTTTACACTTATAATTGAGTATCTACTCATGATCGTTTGCAAAATAAATGGATAGATCAATCAAAAACAATATAATAGTAGGAGTAAAAGTCATAATAATAATGATATTAAATAAAAAACAATAATAATCTATCTTGGCAATCTCAAAAAATCATTTGAAATATTATAAGCGAAGCGGACATATTTTTTCTTTATATTCTGTGTTAGGTTCGTTGATATAATTATAGTTATATGTTACCAGTAAATCACTTTACCCATGATCTGACTCATAATATTTTAAATGATTTCTTGAGGTTGCTAAGATAGTTTATTTATTTTTTTATATAATATCATTATTATTATTAGTATTATTATGAATGCTACTTTTACTATTATAATGTTTTTGAATGATCTACTCATTCATTTTACCAAAAATCATATGAACAGATAGAATTCATTTATTTGTGTAAACTTTGATTTATAATAGTTCGGGTGCAAATATCGGAAGTTCCATTCATAGTTTGCTTCCATCATCTAAACTTCCTTATTCTACCTGGAAAGTACTACAAGGTATCAAAGATGCAGACACTTTCACGGATTCGTTTGGATGTGAGATGCTATCATCCATTTAGAGCCAGCCTGAGAAAAATGTCTTGGCACACCATTGTCTGATTATCGAGATTTGTGTGGAATAAATGACATATTATATGCAAATGACATTAATAGTGATCAGAATTATTATCTCTGACGATACATGATTATGATTTTTCCGTTTTCCCCCATTAAAGCTCTCTGAGACTCGTTTTGAAAATTTTGGAAAGCATATTTGATATTACTGGACATAAGATATATCTAGAATCAGTTTTTCCAGAGAATACCCAACACATGCTGTTTTTTGAAAATATGAATCATTCTGGCGTTATCTTGTAGCATGAAAAGTTGGATAGAAGATCTTGGAATTAGTACCTCATTTCATGTCCAGTGTGGAACAGTGTATGAAAAATTATTGATGGCGGTGCCAAATGTAACTGAGAAATACCATTCCTCAGTCGGGTTCTGGGCGCCGAACATTTAAATTCCATCCCAACAACAAATGAAAGCTTCCCGAGCAAATACTACAAAAAAATTAAAAAAATCCATTTTGAAAGCTCCATATCTCGAAAACTGTCCATTTTTGAGGTTTGTGGCTATGAACACTTTTGATCAGCTCATCAAGAACTACAACATACCAAAAATTCAGCCAAATTCACGGAAAGCCATTTCCCATAAGAAATGTGCAGGGTCCTTTATGCTGAATTTCAATTTCCTAAACGCTCATTGTTTTTCGGATATTAGTTTTTGCACGCACTTTTCCCTATTGCTAGTACTATAAACTAAGTAGGTAGTGGCATCCGACATTTCGACAAAAATATTCCAATAATATTGTCATGGACTGAATGAAAGAGTGTTCATTGTTGAATAATCATTCGAATTTTTCCAGTGAATTAATCGCAAATGCGACTGACGCTTTTCCCATGTAAATATATTTCAGAATTGAGTTCATTCACGTACTGCCATAATTACTAAACTCGTTTACTTGCCATCGCAAATTATGATAAAGTAACTATGAAATCCTGTATTCGAATAGGAAAAGAGGTCTCTCGGCAGATGAGGGAATCAATATTCAAGACTGTGCGCGCTATCGTTCGTCGTATTCATCAGTTATCTGTGTTTCTAGATCACAATATATTGCTTCCGAACAGCCCATATTGAACTTTGAATCGATGACAATGGATACGTATGTTTGCTCATTAACATCTTTCTATGAATCTTTGATGTTACAAGAACAAAATGAATGCGCTCTCATGATTTTTTTCGTTTCATTAATTAATTTCAATGTGTGATTCTGCTATGATTATTATTATTATTATTATTTTTAGATGGCGGGTCAAGCCAGTGGCTTAAATGCAGGTAGTTCTGTATAGAACCTTTTTGCACCCCGTTATCAGGTCTATCTCGTGAGTACTCTGGATCTTTCAATGAACTCCTGGAGATTCTTCACAAGGTTTTCCTGCGGGATGATATCTTCTGCACCGCAGTGTCCGAAGATATTCATCCTCATGCGAGCCAGAGCATCGCATTCAAACATTATGTGGGAGGCTCTTTTATCCTCCTCATCACAAAATCTGCATTGTGTGAACTCTTGATGTATCCCCAACAGTTACAGGTGTTTTCTCAGGTGGCAGTGGCCTTTCATCAGTCCTACCACCTTCCTGAGAGAGTCTCGACTTAGTTCAAGAAGGTGTCTTGATAGCCGGTCGATTGGCCCCATCATCATCTTTTTTCCGTGAGTATTGTCCGAGGCACTCTCCCAGAAAGATTGATGATGGTTTTTAACCCATTTCTTTGTGTCCTGCTTAATATCCCCAATCGGGATTCCACAGGCTGGTTCTGGTCCAGTGAGAGTTGTTGCTGCCCCCGCTCTTGCTAGGGCATCTGCGCTCTCATTTTCCTGTATGCCCTTATGACCTGGTCCCCTATTCTGTGCTCCCAGGTCGTTAAGGTTTTGGTGTGCCTCCCAAACCAGTTTGGAAGTGAACCCGCATGAACGCAGGGCTTTAATCGCCGCCTAACTGTCGGAGTACCGAGGCTTAGACTGATGTCTTGCCTCGGTCTCTCCCCGCATATTCCAGCCGCTCCTCCTTTGCTAGTCTTTGAGCCATCCATGTACCAGATTTGTCCCCTTCACAGCATTGGTATGGCCCTTGATGTAACTTCCCCATCTTCTATGATGGTGGTGTATGTTCCATCAAAGGAGTATGTTGGAGTCATTTCGTCTGACGGCATCTCAGACCTGTCGATTCTTATGACCTTCAGTATGCTGGAGTGGCCTTGGTTACTGCCCCTCCATTGGCCCAGACATTTTAGCCTGGATGCTTCTATCCTCGCCTCTGCTGCAATATGCAGGAGGTTTAGGATTACTTCCAAGCTAATTGTCGAAGTGCTGGACATAGCACCAGTGACTCCGGTCATGGCCAGTCTTTGTAAACTAGCCAGCTTTCCCCTGGTTGTCACTTGTTCTACCCTTGGCCCTACAGCAGTGCTCCTTACGATTTCTAGGGCCAGAGAGACTGTTTGGGTCCAAGTCCCCATGTTGCCAAAGGAGCGTCTGGCCATCATTGATGATGTCCTTGCTCTTTTCAGCACTTTTTCTAGATGATTGTTCCAGGTGAGCTTTGAGTTCAGGTTTAGCCACAAGTATTTCGTCTCTCCTGACATATTTACACTTCCACCAAAGATTCGGAAAGCTCTGTTGTTCTCCAGGTTTCTTTTTCTGGTGAAAGGAACTATTGTGGTTTTTTGAGTGTTGACCCTGAGGTTCTCCCTTCCCGTTGACCATTATGACAATATCGTCCGCATAGCCCTGGGCAAATACTCCTCTCCGATTCAGATCTACATGGAGGTCGTCCACCACGAGATTCCACAGCAGAGGGGATAGTACTCCCCCCTGAGGGCAGCCTCTCGTAGCCCTTACCTCCATTGTGTCCCCGAACAGGGAGGCTTGTACTTCCCTAGAGTTAAGCATGGCTAGATCAACGTTTCTTTTCGTGAGGGCTGATGTGATGGACGCATAAGATGTGTTATCAAATGCCCCTTCTACGTCAAGAAACGCTGTGAGTGCAATCTCTTTATTCATAAGAGATTCTTCAATCCTGCTTACTAGGTTGTGCTGCGCCGTTTTGTAGGATTTTTCAGGTTGATAGGCATGTTGGTGCTCCGAGAAAATTGCATACATCTCGGATGTTCCTATCAACTAGTTTTTCCATCGTTTTGAGCATGAACGATGAGAGACAGATTGGTCTGATTGCCTTAGCCTGGGCATATGATGGTTTCCCCGGCTGAGGAATGAAGACCACCTAGGTGTGGAATCAATAGGTCTACTCCTTGCTGTAACAATACAGGTTGGATTTCGTCTGGCCCTGCTGATTTGAATGGACCAAAGGTTCCTATGGTCCATTCTACCTTCCTGTAGGTGATGACTTCTTTCGCTGTGTCCTAGGTTTCCTTTGAGGGCCTGGCCTCAATCTGTACTCTCTTGGGTGCGACTGGGTCATTGATTCCCCTAGAGTCAGGAAAGTGGGTATCAAGGAGGATCTCTAGAGATTCTATCCCTGGTTTGGTGAACGATCCGTCGGCTCGTATTAGCGTGCCAACAGGATTCACCAGATCCTTTGACAAGATCTTAGTCAGTCGTGAGCATTCAGCCGTGCTCTCGACTTCTTCGCAGAAATTCTTCCACGACTTCCTTTTCTCTCTTTGTACAGAGAGAGGGTTTCATTGTATTCGCCCCCTTGCTTTGTTCTGAAGGCCTTATTAAAGAGAGATCTGGTCCTTCTTCTTAGGATTTCCAGTTCTTTGGTCCAGAATTGGACCGCGCTGTTCTGTCTCCTTTTGGTTAGAGGACAGCTTCTTTGGAATAAAGAGACTATAGCATCCTAGAGACAGATTGCTGCTTCCTCGATTCCCTCAGCCCCTCCTTTGGAGAGTTTCACCGGCTCGAGGTTTTCCGGAGATACGAAAGCTACCATGATATTAGGTACTCGAATTTACTTTTTTATGTATCTGGGGTTGGAAAAATATAACGGAAGAACTGAGGATATAAAATTTGAAAAATCAAACTCGCATCACATATTTCAATTGGTTTTCTTCGTTTCAGGCAGGGCAACTGACTCTATTTTATGCAACTGACAGATTGCAATTTCAAGACATTGATACGAAAACAATATTATGTCCAAATATGAAAAAGACAACAATCCGCTGAAAAATCTCCACATACATATTCTTCACTCCAATTTTGATAATCAATCAAGTTGTACTCGTTTTGTGGAGGACATTCGTTTCGTGAATATTAATAAAAGTGTGTTTCTATTTATGAGATATATTCAGATGTTCCTATCGCGTAATTTTTCTCCACTCCACTCAACCGTAATCTGTAAGCTCGTCAACTCACAGCATCAAGCAAGTCTGATTCATGTCCAATCATTAAAATCCCTAATATTTTGAAGTCCCTCTTTTACTGAATGATTCCTCAGTGAGGCAGTCCAAGCAGGAAATAATTCAGATACTTCTTGACTTTTGTTTCAAGCAACAAAAGACGAAAGGGGCCTCCTCTTGCTTTGTTAATTCTTTATTTCAGTTTGTAAATATAATGAGAATAGCCTTTTCCATTTAGGAAATACGCTTTTCACTTGAGAAAGCAAAAATTAATCAGTAGATGAAAATCGCAATGCAAAATTTGTCACTGTCTTGAAAGTTTTGATGAAAAAAAGTTGGTATTGTGATATGTTATTTGTTTAAGGTGTTGTTTCAGAGTCGGAGATTATAAACTTTTTGTCAAAATTCACAAATTCAAGATGACTGCTCCAAGTTGGAGGGAGAATTTTGTGATTATACTCCGGGGTCGGAGACTTTGATTTTGTGTCAATACGACGTTTTTGTCATATTTTCATCAAGATGTATGATATCGATTAAAAAATTTCACACACACAATACTGAAAAGCACAAAATAATTTTTAAAATAAAAGAAATATTAGGGTGCCACATTTTTTAAACGAACTAAAAAGTGTCAAATAATGTCTCCTAGTACCATACATCATAGCCCCATACAGATTATCCTGAAATTTTGTGTTTCATAGCTATTAAAAATTCACAAAATTTTCAGGATAATTTGTATATGGTAAGGAATCTGTATGGGGTTAAAAATCTATGTAGGGCTAGGAGAACTTATTTTATACTTTTTACTTCATTTTAAAAACAGTTTGTTTCACTTCTCATGGAAACACCCTCGTATCTTCCGTAATTTTTGACGTGGAACCATGAAATTTCCAGGATCGATAGATACACTAAGATTGAACTCACGACACAAAATGGGTCATCCTGCGTGATATACACTGCACGCCAGCAGCGATGGATCCACCTATTTCTCCGGAATGTTGTATTAGGGGGCAAAATTGTGATGAAATTCTTTCGGATTCGTATTCCCCAAATCACTACTGATACACTACTGATACACTACTGATACACCCGTCTTCTACACCTTCTAATTTGTTTCACTCTTCACTTCCGTAATTTTTGACGTAGAACCATGAAGTTTACAGGATCGATAGGTGGTACACTGAAAATGAACCCACTGCACAAAAGCAGTCATCCTACGTGATATACACTGCACGCCAGCAGCGATGGAGCCTCCTATTTTTCCATATTGATGTGCTTTGTGCTTCTCAACATTGAATAACAAGAAATTCAGAAAACGCTATATTCACAAATAATTTCACAAACAAAATTGTTTGAATTCATTAAATTAGAAGGCACAGAATTCAGATAAAAAAATAGTAATACAATTGAAATTGTTTGTTTATCAATTAAGATAGCACAGGGTTCTCAGCAGTCTACAGTTACTGATTTCTATCTTTAGTTTGTTTCCTTAATAGTCTAAGCAATAGGGAAAAGTGCGTGCAGAAATTAATATCCGAAAAAAATATGAGCGTATCGGAAATTGAAATTCAGCATGAGTTTCTATTTCATGCGACTCGATCGTGATTACCGAACATAACCTAAAAGCGGTTTTTTGTTGACAACTAAAAAACTACAGTTCTGACCGAAAAAAGTCAAATTAGGAAATTGTAGGTTTTAAAAAGATGTATCAATTGCATGATTTATAATTTTTTGATATGATTGATACTTTTCGAGTTATATCAGAACAACAGTAAAAAATTGGGTTTTCTATAACTCGTTAACTGTAAGGTATTCAAACTTGTTACTTACCGTTATGTGTAGCCTATGACAAACCAAAAAAGTATTTCTTTGAAAAATTGATAAATATTGATTATTTTTCAAAATATATGAAGTTTTCTCAAAAAAGATGCTATCTCAATATGGCTACTCTTGCTCGGGAAATGATGCTACAGTAACGATTCATGGATTATAAACTGATCGAAAAAAGTTAAGGATATTGGAAATTCTCTGAGAACAAAATAGTTTTCGAGAAACATTGTATAACATACGTTTACTCCCATCTCTTTCAGAAATGAAACATATTTGTTTTACTGAAAAAAGGAATTTATAGACACCTTTTCTTTAATAATGTAAAAAAACAGATTATTATCAAAAAGGAAAAATATATTAATAGCGTGTGATTCCACCTCTATTGGCTATTATTGCTTCAACTCGGCGAGGCAAACTTGAAATTAAATGATCCAAATCATTTTGATCAAGGTTATCCCATAATTGTGGAACAACTTGCCTCAGTGACCTTACGTCCCGAACAGGTGGTTGATGGGCAATTAGTGCCCTTCCGAGCATGTTCCAAGCATGTTCGATGCAGTTTAAATCTGGAGAGTGCGGGGGTAATGGCACATGATCAATTTCATTGATTGTTAGCCGTTCTTGTACTACCCTGGCTCTGTGCGGGCGAGCGTTATCATCCAGAAATCTGAAATTGGGCTCCAAATTCCAACGGTAATCATACACCATGTTATCAATGATGTCGTTGGCATAAATTTCACCTGTCATTGTACCTTCACAATCATACAACTCCGTTCGACCTCCGTAGAAAATTCCACCCCAAACCATTATACCTCCACCTTGAAATGGATGTACTTCCTGAACATATCGGTCATTAACTCTGGAATTTCTGTCAGCACGAAGACAAAAGCGGCTTTCATCGCTGAACATCACTGTACGCCACTCATCATTCCAATTGGCTCTTTCATTACACCAATGCAAACGTTGAGCTCTATGGACTGCGGTCAATGGAGGGCGTCTTATAGGCCTATAGCAATGTAAACCTGCGTCATTCAATCGATTTAAAACCGTCTGAGGGGTAATACGAATTCTGGTGGCAGCAAAAAGGTCCTGGCTGAGCACCGTACAGTTTGCTGTAGGATCCATCCTAGCTCCTCTCACTAGTCTTCGGTCCTCCCTAGCATTTGTCGATCTTGGTCTACCCTCCCTATGCCTGTCCATGACAGATCCAGTCTCATTAAATCGGTTATTAAGTCGGGGAATTACACTTTCAGAGACATTAAACCGATCAGCCACATCGATCTGTCGCGCACCTCCAAGAAGCAACCCAATGGCTTGATTGGCTTCCTCTACATTTAAATGACGTCTATTCATATTGTTGATGACAGAATAACCCGAATATCGCAAACTGCGCTTGGCAACACAAAAACAAAACTAAACTTCACAAACATAAAATCTACTGATTTGGTGATAATGCTTTTTATCTGTTCGGGTAAAATTGTATATGTCTACAAAAACTTTTTTTTTCAAAGTAAAAGACATAGGTATTCATAGCTGTACCAAATGTTTTCTAAAAAAAATTTCGGCATCGCAAAAACACAATATCCTTAACTTTTTTCGATCAGTTTATTTTACTGTAAGAGAGAGAGAGAGTTCTATCGTATTATCGAATAAGTATATTGATTAATTTTATTTTAAGGGTCAAAAATTACTTTTAAAAATTGCACAATTATCCTAGTATTTTTTTATTGAAAATATGGGTATTTAACCTCAATATCCATGATCGTGACAGCCTTCCAGAATTCTTTGAAATAAAAAATTTATCTTGGCTCCTAGTGAACGAAGAAAATTTTTTTGTATTGCGTGAAATCATGCTAGAAATCTATTTTCATAAAAGTCGTTTGTATATAAACAAAATTTTAAAAATTATTTTAAAAACATGTAAAAAAATTGTGCAATTTTTTGAAAGTAATGTTTTGACACTTGAAATAAAAAAAAATCAATATACTGATTCGATAATATGAAAGTACAACTCTTACAGAAAAAAATAAGCCCTGAATCGTTACTGTAGCATGATTCCCCGATCAAGAGTAGCCATATTGAGATAGCATCTTTTTTGAAAAACTTCACATATTTTGAAAAATAATCAATACTTAATACGAGTTATAGAAAACCCGATTTTTCACGGTTTTTCCGATACAACTCTATAAGTATCGATGATATCAAAGAATTAAAACTTATTCAAATGATAGATTATTTTAGTACCTACAAAATGTTGTTGTTGTTGTTTTTTGATTATCAACAAAAAACCGCTTTTTGCAACATTGTCAATTTTTTAGGTTATGTTAGGTAATCAGGATCGAATCGCATGAAATAGAAACTCATACTGAATTTTAATTTCCTATACGCCTATGTTTTTTGGATATTAATTTTTGCACATTCAACATTGGGCGCTTCCTTGTTCATTGGACTATAACAAGGAAATTATTTGTGTGGTAACAATCTGCAATAACATTGTCGCCTGTTGGATCACCATGTCCGTTGCAACATTGCAATCTTTATGTTTGCATTTTTGTAGCTTAGCCCCATAAATATATTCACCATCTTTCCTCAATGATTAATACTCAATTCTGTATTTTTGCAAAATTACATAATGAAAAATATAAAATTGGAATTCTCAATTTTCTTTGAATTCTTATATACAGCATCCTAGATTCATCCACTCACACACAGTGGATATGGTTATGAAAAAGCTGAGGTTACACTGTGGAAAACAAACACATACCAGTATTTCGTCTCAGATTTGAGTCATATGACTCGAGAATTGTAAGTAGATATAATAGAGGATAAGTCATGTTTCAGAGTTATCTGAGAACTAGTTTAAAAATTGTGAAGTTTTACAATTTTACAGTGATAATAATCATATAAACAATAATATATTTGACACTACTAAAGTAAAGACGATAAAATTTCCACAGATTTATTGTCTTTGCGAGATGTTTCGATTCACAGTATCTTTCTCAAGCGAATGTATTATATTCGCTCATGTAATGTATTACCACAGCTTATCTACCACTCAGCTCCACAACTCCGAGCGGCGCCTTTGATCTGGCGATCGGGAACCAAGCGAGATGGAATGGCGCGGTCTTCGTCTCACTTGGGTTAGAAGTCGGGGCCGGATTAAGATATTTAGTTTCGGCGTTCGGCCTGACAGTACAGTACCATAGTAGATGATTTTTGAGCTTTATTTCAACATAAAAGTAAAAACGTAGGTAGGAAATAATAGGTTTTTTTTACTTGAATTTATGAGAAGAATTAGTTTAAATAATAAAATTACATGTTTAGGATTCTAAGAAACTTTATTGCACAATTGAAAAATAAAAGATGGACAAGTAACAGAATATATTTTTATATTACAGAAGTGATACAATGAGTACTTATACAGATTTCTCCATATTATCATTTTATTTCTGTTAATATTTTCAAAATTGCCATTTATTGTTTTCAAAGTGTAATAAATTCTTACTCTTAAATGTAGGCTTCGGGTGCCGGAATCTACCTGGAGGGAAGAGAAGTACGAGAGAGCTACGCTTTGGGCAGATATACAACAGTTTTTCAAGCTGAAGTGTTCGCCATCCTATCCGTAGCTATGAGAGAAGAGGTGAAAGATGGATCCGAACAGAGAATTTATATCTGTTCGGATAGTCAGGCAGCGCTCAGAGCCGTCTGCCATCCTAAACCAAGCTCAGCGCTTGTACAGGTATGTGGAGATGCGCTCGAGAAGCTAGCTGAAACGAAGGAAGTTCAGCTGGTTTGGGTCCCGGGACACAAAGGGGTGCTCGGAAACGAGGTGGCAGACGGACTTGCCAGATCCGGATCCGCAACGCCGTTCTGTGGACCGGAGCCTGTACTAGGCATCGCAAGAAGCCAAACTTCTTCAGCCCTCCACGAGTGGGCAGAAGAAGAGCTGAATAAACTTTGGAGGGATAACACCAGCTGCAGGCAGTCAAAAGACTTCGTGACCGGCTCCAATAAGTCAAGGACGACATGGCTCTTAGGCAGAAATCGCCAAGCGCTACGCCTCCTTATAGGAATACTAACAGGACACAACAAGTTAGGCAGACACCTATCACTCATAGGCATAGAAGACAGTCCCGCTTGCCAAAAATGCGAAGAAGACGAAGAAACTTCATCTCACTTCCTCGGCGAGTGTGAGGCATACGGGAGGCTAAGATTTGGAACCTTCGGAGTTGACAAACTCCAACAAGAGGAACTAATCAATTTGGAATGGTCGGACATACTGACCTTCATTAGGAGGTCACAAAGGTTCGAAAAGGAAAATTAGGAGGATGAACGTAGATAGGTGGAGAACAGGGGATGGCAAAAAGGGTCCATGAGGGCCTACTTGCCTGGCTGCGGTAGCGGCCTCCCCAAAGAACTACTACTACTACTACTACTACTCTTAAATGTAATCTGAGTACAAATTCTTTCGGGAAATATTTAAAGGATGACTAAAAGGTAATGCATTGCTTGAATTTAAAAGTGCGCTACAAATATTTGTTTTTGCGAATTTTTCAAAGTTTTCTTGAAATATAATTTCAATTTTACAAATGAGCTCGACAAACTCATCATTTGGCATTTGCAGATTTCCAAATATATCTCTATTGACATTTCGGTATGCATTTAAAAAACAATAAAAAGATGAATCATCGAGTTCTGTGTGTTCTTTACTGAAAATAAATGCAAGCTTCACACGAGTGGATCCGCAAAGCTTTATTTAAAAGGTATCCACATACTATCACATATCTAATAAAGTTTTTTTGTAATAGTTCATCTTTGGAGTACGTCATGCTATTTATTGGACTGGTAACTTCATTGGCCTTATCAGCCTCCTTATTCTTAGGTACAGAATCGTATTTAAAGTCAGGAAGGTTTAAAAACATCTTTTCAGCATCAGCTTCACAATTTTCTGTACCTTAGTTAAGCAGATTAACGCACTGCAATTTCTTGAATGTTCTTTGAAACTGTACTGCGGTCGGGTTTATGCAGTTACCGTTCTCACTCCTAATTTTACCAAAATAATTTTCAAGGCAAACTTGGTTTGATCTTTTGGTGAGTAAGTATTCAAACCCCGCAGTGTCACGAAGAAAATTAAATAAATCTATGACACTGTTCATTGAAATTTCAATACTTTCAACGTACTTATTTTTTTTGTGATATTAATATTATTCTTGTCCCGAACCTCAAGTTTTTCGAACTCTAATTGAAAGGATGTACCTTTAAAAGCCGCATTATATTTTTTCGATGAAAAAGTTTGAGCAGAATTTAAAATTTCAAAGAGCTGATCCATTTTGTTGATAAATTCCGCAGTTTCAGTAGCTTCCGCAGGAAGGGATCCAAATGTAATATAAAAACTCATACCCACGTGAACTGAATAGCTAAATACTTGGGTGGATAATTTTACTTTCATCTTTAGAAAATTATTTGGATATATGTGGGAATCTGTTAATTTGTGTGCTGCAGGAAATATTTTATCTATTTCATAAAATTCTTTTATATAGGTATTGACACGAAAGTTTTTGTCATCGATATAAAAATTATATTTCATTAACATATTTCTTATCGCCTTTATAATATGGGGGATTTCGAAAATGTGAAAGAGATATTGATTGTTTAAATAGAGAGACGTTTAAATTTTTTGAGAGCTTAATATTATTGGATCCCATATCAAAAGTAACTGCACAAACCTTTAGCCCAACAGTTTCTAATTTTTACAAAGCTTCAGTTACATTTTTCATTGATAATTCGGCTGAACAAGAAGTATGGCAAAGGAAATATGCAAGAGGCTGTTTCCATTTACAATAAAGACCTCTTAACATGAGGACACAGGCAGTCGAAGTAGGTTTAAAAATATTTTCCCCCTTTTCATCTATGGCTAACCCATTTATGCAATCTTGATTGCGTTCATAAAACAAATTAGCATTGATGGACATTTCGTCGAAGCATAGTAGGCAATATTTGTTTTGTTCCTGAAAACCTTCAATTTTTGTTTTTAATAGTTTATAAAATTCAGGGTTTTCCAATCCTGGTCCTATTTTAACTGCTTTCAGCAATGTATTTGGTGAGGGAAGTCAATATTTGTTCATCAAGTAATTTTTATAAACGCGTGGACCCGAAAAATATATAGGCAAGTATTCAATTTTGAAATCTTTACTATAACGTCTACCCTTTGATTTATTATTTCCCTGTGCTACTTGCATACTAATACATTTAGCAGTGTCTACCGAATTGCAAAATTTAAATGTCAGAGACATATATTGATCTAAATTTTTTTCCAATTGATTTTCAAGTAACTGAACACTTTGACGCAAATATTGGAGTTGTCCCATTTTTTATTGGCCTCAAATGTACCAAGCTGTCATTCTAACACTCTCTCGTAGAATATATAGAATAAAATATTAGGATCCTTGGGAAAACGATAGAATTTCTTCTTAGAGTTGTACCCTTTAATAAAACAGTTTTTCACTGCACACACATGGCCCGCTTTTTTCTCACTCATTTCACTATCAAAAATCAAAACGTTAGAAAATCAAACCAAACAATCAAAATTATCAACGCACGACTATGATCGCTCAACGAATAATAATAACGCCTATTACCCAACCGCACGTCACAGCAGTCTTCTAGCCCAAGAGGCGGGGCATAGGCGCTGCGCCAGCAGATCGGCGCAAACCATTCCCGCCAAAAGAGTTGGGAAGCTGTAAGTACAGGTCGACAAACGTAAGGATACCTCCGAGAATTGGTTGCGCAGTAGACACGACCCTGGAGTGGGGCAAGAGCTCAATCGCTGTGCATTATTCAAGCAGTTAACGTCGTGAGTGTACAGTCAGTGGAATAAAATTATTGTGGCGTTATTCTGATTGTGTTGAATTTGAAATCCTTGTGTTGTGGTTGTGTTGTGTATAGTTTTGAAATATTATTAGATAGGTTATAGTGTAGTTTGTTGTGTTTGAAAATGCCTTCAAAGAGTAAAGTGAGAAATAAGATTCTGAGTGGACAAAGTAGGGAAATTGTCAGTAATGTCATCAAATTTATGTAGGCAGAAACAATGGTAGGTGAAACCAGTATTCCTCTTGTGAAGGTTCAAGAATGAGTTGCTTTCGCAACGGGAGTTTGCGTTAGAAGCATTAGGAAAATTAATTCAGAAATTGAAAAAGGTGAAATGGAACAATTCTCAACTCCAAATAAAAAGAGAAACAAAAAATCAAAAGTTACCATGGACAATGCTGATTTGGCAGTGGCCAGAGGTCATGTGATATTGTTAGTCAACTTCTGTAAGTATGTTCCTCGTGTTCTTTATTATATTTATTTACCTATTTCTGATATTGTGTGGCGATGCATTCTTTTTCTAGTCGTACTTTATTTACACTTATGGCTTCGGGAAAATTATGCAATTTTCATAAACGGTCCAGTGATCACAGACAATTATATTATTCGAACAGTTCATTAGGAATTAATGAAAATTCAGATAAGAACCTACGTTCCTACGTGTTGCAGAAAAATTTCTCTCCCGATTGTACATTCCGATGATAACCATCCGTAAACAGTTGTTGATCTTTGTCGCACATCTACTCACGCTTTCTATTGTTTGCGCATCTCAGAGGCATCCTTATGCTTGTCGACCTGTAAGCTGTGGTATTACATTCGCCTGAGAAAGATACTGTGTATTGAAACATGTCGCGTAAATTTAATCGTGTTTACCTTAGTGTCACATACTATGAATTTCCATCAAGTACTTAACGGCCACGTCAATCGAATAAATAATATATTTTAAATTTGCTGAGTTGAACAATGTGTTGAAAATCAAATTCGAGTGAAGCGCATGAACTTACAATCAAGCCTTAATTTAGAACATTTCCATACAAAATTAGAGAAGGATCCAATCTCAAGCGAGCATGAGAAAAATAATTTTCATGAAAATATAATTTTCCATAAGATAATGAACAGGATAATCAAATTTAAACAGTCATTCAGACTGGCCAAAATTATTGATCTTCCTCATCGACAAGGATAAAGAGAGAATGTACTGAGAAAGTACCCAGTCACCAAATTCAACAAAGCAAGCAGATGGCTGTATTGGATGTATGTCCATACTGATGAGAAAGAGAGAGAATATACTGAGAAAGTACCTTGATACCAAGTTTCACAAAGCAAGCATATTGCCAGATTTGTGCCAAACTGAAATGATACGTAGTCAAGGCATTAGATTTTTTCTTTGGCTAGGACTTTCCAAGTAATCGTAATCCAGGAGGGATCAATCCAAGAGTTCAATGAATCATGAGTGAGTGTAGCTTCTACAGATGTAATCATGAGAAATGACAGAAATGAAAGCAATACTCTTAGATGCCAGATCAGTCGCTGCCACAGATCATCAACCAGGTTCAGGAGAAGTGCCTTTAGCCCCAAGTTCAATGTTCACTTCTAATGAGTTTAATATTTTCTGACCTTTCCAGGAAAATCTGCGGAAAAAATGTTGTTCACTGAAAACCATAAAGCATGAACAGAAACGGGTCTAAAATTATACAGGGTGGGGCACCGAAAACGAGACAGATCGAATATCTTCAAAACGCATGTGTTGTGAATAAAATGCAAACACACGTCGATTTCTGAACCAAGGGGGGCACCTTCCTATCATAACCTCAACTGTCACACCTATATAGGAATAGGGATAGTAGTAAGTGTGACTCATCATTTAAAAGATAATTTCATAAGGAATTCAGCCTTGTCAATTTTTGCCACCTAACTTTTTATTTTGGCGCCCTCTTGCGGGAAAAACAACTGTTCCGTATTCAAAATTATGATACTGCATTTGCAAGCTATTTTGACATTGCAAGGTATTCATGGATTTTGAATTCATCATACTGTATAATAACTTTGAGCTTCTGTGATTATGATATTCAAGTTGTCATCGTGACGTTTACAAATTGTCGGTCCTTTTCGAATAGGTGAATATCCTTATCCTACTAATGGCTTTACCAAATATGTTTCGAACTGTCGAGTTAGTAACCATGCATATTCTCTTGGTGAGGAAAACAAAATTAAGCGGAAAAAGAAAACAAAGATAATTGAAAATATTTTACATTCCAAAATCTAATCAATTTATTTTGGAAGAATATTATTACATTATTTGGACGAAATTTGTTAGAACCACAAACTATAGTTAGGTGAGAAAGTTGTATTAATTTTTTAGGTTTGAGTAATAAGATATATTTGTGGTTTAATTTTAGAGTTGTATGATTCAAATTCCCAGAGCAATATCCATGTTTTCTCGATAATTACAAGAAGGACTTTTTAAAAAGAATATACGAGGTGGTTTGTACCACCGTTACAAAAATACGAGTTGATCCAGTAACGAGTTTTATTGAACTGAACTAGCGAACTCGTGTTCCGTCTTTTATAGCAATACAGAGTGTTGATTCAGCATCAGCAGTTCCCATCGTGGAACTCTGCGGATGCTGATAACAAAGATCAGCTTTTCCGAGAGAATTGTTATCGCTTGTAACCAGATACTTATGAGAAGGCCATACTGCCATAATATCGCATATAACAACTCCCCCTTATAATAAAAAGTTGGTGCAAAAGCGACAGCTTTTGAAAATGAAATTTGAAAATGAAATTTGAAAATTAAAGGAAATTTTTTTAAATTTGAAAACTTTGAAAATTGAAGTTCGATTTAGAATTCTTTGTTGCTGGATGAAGTCAGCTCTAGTTGTTCTTCTATTGGTTCTTCGAGATGGACGCTTGGACGTCTTCTAGGGATAAATCTGCTGAAGGGACTTCTTGTTCTTGATGGTCTGGGCGAAGGTGGAGGTTGACTATCCGGACTATCGAAATTTCCTTTAGTTTTTGTCTTGTTTTCCAATTTACCAAAATAGCGGAATATTTGAATATTTCCAAAATTTCAAATGGACCATTGAATTTATTTTGCAGTTTGTCTTTTATTTGCGATTCTTTTACATACACTTTGTCACCTACTTTGTACTCATGTATTTTGTCTGAAATGTGTTTGTCAAATCGAATTTTGGCTTTTTCTTTTTGAGTTTGAGTTCTTTTGCGTGCAATTTTATAATAGTGAAATTCTCTGTTATTTAGATCTCGCACATATTTGGATATGAGGTCTTTTTGATTGTACAGTGTCTCCGGTGGTCTACTAGAAGTGTGTCCAAATACGAGTTCATATGAGGAGAAATCGTGAGTCTTATTCTTGGTATTGTTGTAACAGATGACTGTATAGGGTGGTATATTGAAGGGATGTTCGTCAGGGTTTTCAGTTTTTTGTGCCCTAATCATTTCCATTAATGTAGAGTGGAATCTTACTAGTGATCCATTGGATTGAGGATGGTTTACACTAGAGTAGGCAAGTTTTATATCGTATAGGGTACTTAGGTCTTTGAGCATGTTATTCTCGAATTCCCGACCTGAATCACAGTGGATTCGGAGAGGGGTTCCGCAGTGCTGAAAATATAGCAGAAGGGTATTGACAACAGATTTTGCTTTCTTGTCTTCTAGAGGGTAGGCTTCGGTAAATTTGGTGAGTTCATCTCTAATGGTAAGAGCGTAATTTCGTGTGGGAATTTCACATATGTCAATATTGATTCTTTCGAAAGGAGTCTTTAGTGTTTCGGTGATAAACAGGGGACTGTTCAAATTTTTCCTACATACTTTCACTTTTTGGCAAATTTCACAGTTTCTTACAAAATATTCTACATCTTTGGTTAAGCCTTGCCAATTAATTTTTTCTTTAATTCGTCTAACCGTCTCATTTATGCCACGATGAAGGTTGGCTTTTCCTGAGTGGTAATGATCAAGGATTACGGGAATTTTATCCGGAATGAGTGTTCTTATTATGTTTTGACAAATTTTTAATTTAATATCTTTTTTATTGTAAATGAAGCAAAGAATTTCGAGAACAGGGAGTTCTAGATTGTTTTCAACAAAGTATGTCTTCGAGAGGTCTAGTATATTTTGGTTTTTATAAATAACGTAAAATAACTGTTCGTTGACTGCGTCGGGGTTGTAAGGTGTTGCGATAATATAATATTTTCTATCTTTCACAGACTTACTACTTAAAATATTGATTTTGTCATGAGTGAAGTCTGCATGTTCTTCAAAAATATCTTCAATGATTTTATTATGGAATTCTTGTAGTTTGTCTTGCCAAAAGAATGTAATGATATTTTTATTTGATTTGTCTAATAATTGAGTATTGACGAATTCAATTTTTGAGTAGTCAATAATCGATTTTGTTTTGTAAAGATTGATGAATGTTTCCAAGTCTGGTTCGTCTGTTTGATTGTCTGCCTGATTGTCTGTCTGATTGTCTGCCTGATTGTCTGCCTGATTGTCTGTCTGATTGTCTGCCTGATTATTTGCGTCAGGGTTGTCGTTCGAATTTTCTTCTTCCAAATGTAAGATTTTTGATTGGAATTTTGCCATAGGTCAAAGTGATTGATTTTGATTCGCGAAAGTGCGTCCGCATTTTTGTTGACTTTGCCGGGTTTATAGATAATTTCGTGGTCGTACTCTTCGAGCTTTAAGTGCCAACGAGCAAGTCTACTACCAGAGTTTTTGATGGAGAAAAGCCATGTAAGTGGTCTATGGTCTGTTACTAATTTGAACTTTCGTCCAAAGAAGTAGGGGCGGAAGTGCTTCACTGCCCAAACTATTGCAAGTAATTCTCTTTTAATTGTAGAGTAACGGGTTTCAGCGGTGCACAAGGTTCGAGAAGCGTAACCAATGGGAAGGTCTTTTCCAATAGGTCCTTGGGATAGGACTGAGCCAATGGCGAATGCGCTTGCGTCAGTGGTGAGAAGGAAGGGTGTTTGAGACTGTCAAAGGCATCTCTGCATTCTTGATTGAAATCGAAGGCGATATCTTTTTGTAAAAGTCTTGTCAGGGGTTTTGAAGTTTTGGCAAAGTTCGGGATGAACCGCCTGTAATACCCTGAAAGTCCTAGGAAGGATTTGATGTTTTTCGGATTTTTGAGTTCTGGAAAATTTTTGATGCAATCAATTTCAATAGGATTTGGTTTTACACCATCCTGGGTTATTAGATGTCCTAGATAAGCTACTTCTTTGCGAAGAAATTCGCACTTGTCAGGCTGAATTTTGAGATTGGCTTTGCGAAGACGTTTAAAGACTTCATATAATCTGGAAATATGTTCATGAATTGTGGGGGAATAGACGATGATGTCCATATAGACGAGACATATTTCGTTCTGAATGCCCATGAGGATATTGTCCATGACGCGCTGGAAGGTGGACGGGTCGTTTTTTAAACCGAATGGCATGCGAACGAATTCGTAGGTGCCATTTTCGACAGAAAAAGCTGTTTTCTGAATGTCTTTAGGATCGATCTCGATCAGGTAGAAACCAGATGCCAAGTCGAGTGTGGTGAAATATTGGCACTTCCCTAATTGATCCAGCAGGTCAGAGATATTAGGGAGAGGGTATTTGTCGCCTATTGTTAGTTCATTGAGTTTTCGGTAGTCAATGACTACACGCCATTTTTGCTTTCCTGAGGCATCTATTTTTTTGGGCACGACCCATACGGGAGATGACCAGGGAGATACCGAAGGTTGGATGATACCTTGATCGAGCATTTTGGACATTTGATTTTTGACTTCCCCTTTGTGGATTTGGGGGTAACGGTATGATTTGGTGAAAATTGGTTTACTGTTATTTGTGTCAATCGAATGTTTGATTTCGTTCGTAAATGTCAAATTGTCGCCTTCTAGATAGAAAATATCTGAGTATTCTAAACAAAGATTTGAAATCATTTCGTTTTCTTCCTCGTTTAAGTGTTCGAGACGTAATTGTTGTTGTATGATTTGGTGTCTATTTGTACGTTTGCATTTTGAAGTTCTACATTGAGGTTATTGATTGAAAATTCCTGAATGGGTTCCAGTGATAATTCAGAAAATTTCATAATTTTTGGGATCGCGTTCACATTAATTATTGAGGTTAAAAATTCACCATTTTCATTTATTTTGACAATGGCATTTGGTAGGCGGACTTTTTCAATTTCCTGAGCTATCAGTATAGCACCAGTGTTTTTCAAGTTACATTTCAGTTTGAAGACTCGTTCAGTTGGAGGCTCAATTGAAATTTGATTTAGATTTTTGAGAATTTGTTTTGGTTCGACTGTTTCTGGTTGTATACTGTCGTCTATCACTTTGAAAAGAGGAACAGTTTTAAAATTGGTAATTAGCTGTTTGTTCTTGAGATCTACTATACAGTTATAGTGTTCTAAGAAATCAGCGCCTAAAAGTCCTTCGAATTCAATGTCAAGATTGTGAATGTATATCTTATGTTGATCGTCAAGTATGAAAGGGATCAGTGTTGATTCCGTGATTATTATCTTCTGGTCGGTGATGCCTTGAATTGCAATATTTTTTGGGAAACGTGTTTGATAATTTTCACAAGTCTTTGGTTTGAAAATGGAAAGTCCTGCACCTGTTTCTATTAGAATTTTTTTATTTTATTTCTTAAAATGACCTGTTTAGTTAAAAATGAATTTGTTCCATACTTTACGGACACACTGTATATAAAATCGTTGAAATCAACCCATTTGCTTCAAGAAGATGCACAGTGGGGCTATCAAAGCGAATCTACAGAAAATCTTCCGAAATCACCGTGCCCGATTGCACGAATAAACGATATGTTCGTCGACAAATTTATTGAATCCGAATTTAATATTCCTTCTGGCCTCCCGGGACTCTCCTAGGAATTACAGCTCACTTATTAATAGCAGTAATGGGGAGGGTCGCTATCTGCTATCTATGGCGCGGCGGTAAATCTTGGTATTGGGCGGGAAGAAAAGCCAGCCGGCAGGATCCGGTGGCCAGGAGGTATCCTGCAGGACGACTTCGGTCCGGGCCAGACGATAATTTCCCCGGAGTGCAGTTGTCAGTGGGTATCGTTCACCGGATTCCACCGCCAATCGATATACTCACTCATTCGTTCACTCCGAGAATTCGATGGAAAACTGTTTAGGATAATCGAGTTTCGTGAAAGTTTTTCCAACTCCTAACGTAGGGGTCGAGCTCTTTTTGTGGTCCGCGTCGAAATGAAAAATGATTGGCGATTAATTAGAGAACGTCCTTAAAATCTGCAGTGGTTATAATAAGGAACGGGGAGTTGCGGAAATTCTGGTCGGGGTAATTTGCAGGGTTTGTGGACATAATAAAATTAATTCAATTTGGAGCTGCTAGGACATGCAGTTCATTTTAAATTTCCGGGACTACGTTCTTCAACCTCAATGGAATTACTGAGATACAGTAACAGATCTGACTTTTAGAGATCCCTGCTCATACACAATATGATCGAAGATTATTTGTTGAAGAAAAAGCGGCCCCTAAACCGGGTGTTCCACATTGGCAGTATCTGGATAACAGTACTGCGGATCAATTCGAAAAATTTGTGGGCATGGACTTTCAAACATGCTCTATCCGTCTAAAATATTTTCATTGCTTGTATTAGAAAGTGGTAGCTACTCTGTTGATTTAGGTATAACACCCCGTATATTATAAAATTTAAGGAATCCTTATAAGATTCCTCGTTACTTTCCCTGGTAATTCCTTTCACGTATATGTGATAGATTTCGAAATAAAAATTATTTTGCCAACTTTTGAGCAAAACTGACCATTGAAAAATAACAATTTTTTCCAATACAAATTCTCAAAATATTGAAATTTGGGTCATACCTGCTTAACACCATTAAGTATTCTAAGAAGACAGAAATCTTTGGGAGATTGTTTGCTAACGAACAGTCGTTACCGACCGATGATGAACCCTTTACTCCCATAAACACCTAACTACGTAGGCTTATTATGGCAAGATCCTGTCAGAAAACAACTACTCCCTG
Organism: Chrysolina oricalcia; assembly: GCA_944452925.2. Taxonomy (NCBI): domain Eukaryota; kingdom Metazoa; phylum Arthropoda; class Insecta; order Coleoptera; family Chrysomelidae; genus Chrysolina; species Chrysolina oricalcia. Next base: position 66,631,787 of record OX101812.2, read on the forward strand.
GCTAAGACCACGACGGGTATTGAATTAAATCTAACAGCTACTTATGCAACGTTCCTAAAAGCATCAGAGGACGCAATTGCAAGTGCCCTCTATGACCAACCAGCAGAAATTATGTTTCGATTTGGACGGGGTGACCACCAGCAGACTAGTTTCGAGGTTTTTGCCTCTCATCAGTGCAAGGGCAGGTCAACACAGACAGCACTGAAGCCATCTGTTCCCCGTCCAAACCAATACACACTCCGCTGATTAGTCAATTCTGGTTCACGAGATGAAAGCAGATTCTAGGCCGCTCCACCTAGCGAGCAGAGGAAAGAACACTCCGAATCTCCGGGTTGAAAGATTTAATCGAAGAAGACAGAAATCTTTGGGAGATCGTTTGCTAACGAGCAGTCGTTACCGACCGATGATGAACCCTTTACTCCCATAAACACCTGACTACGTAGGCTTATTATAGCAAGAACCTGTCAGAAAACAACTACTCCCCTGGCTAAGACCACGACGGGTATTGAATTAAATCTAACAGCTACTTGTGCAACGTTCCTCAAAACATCAGAGGACGCAATTGCAAGTGCCCTCTATGACCAACCAGCAGAATTATGTTTTGATTTTAAGTATTCTGTCGATACTGGATCTCAGTTTCAGTATCCAAGGAGGCTCAGCAGTAAGTTCCTCTTGGGGACTCATGAAAATGACTGAAACTTAGTTTTTTCTAATGCTCATTTGGAAAGCTATAACATTTTCCAATTTTATTGTGTATACTTTCCCTTTACCTATTCCGTACAGTGTGTTAGTTATGAACATTTATGTTATAAAATCGTCTTCAATAAAATAAATATTGGATAGTGATTTAGATAGCAAGCTATGAACTTTATTCTGAAAGAGGACGGACATGTTATTCCTTGATCGTCATCCTGAATTCTAGTTGCATAATTGTGAAAGTATTAGGCAGAAAATAATTACTCAAATGTGGTTTTCATGGATTTTTTAATTATTTTTAATTAATGTAACAAAAATGTCAGCAGAACATGCAGAGAGTTTAATGAAAAGTATGGTGATTTTCATCGAATGAATTTGAGAAAATTGTTTAGATTGAAGAGAAACTTTGAAATGTTTGAATCGTCTCTGAAAGCAACAGGAAACTTGCTCAGACCTGTGACAGGTATAATGAGAACAAGGCAATAAATGTTTTAGCATATTTCTACAGGAATACTCAAGCTTCCATTCGAAGTGCAGTTTACGATTTGGTTGTGAAACTTTCATCGGTTCATAGGATTCTGAATGAACACGAAATGCATGACTACAAATTCCATAAAGTTCTAGCTCTCAAGTCCCAAGACACCCCATAAAGGATAGAACTGTCTGAAATGTTGATAGTGGAGGAAGGAACTGAAAACCCGCATGTCACAAGAGAAATGGGACTACTAGAAAATTTTTGTTTCAAAGTTTTCTGTTTGATTATGGACAGTCAATAGATGCCGTTGATGCTTTCATAAGGAAGTGTTTGGAGACGAATGGTCATTATTTTGAACTTTTATTAAAATTATTCAGCACAACTACATCTTTATTTATTGATGCACATTTTCGACTTTGATACTTTCAGCTTTTACATAATTCGAAAAATGTCGTTTTTCATTCTTCAGAAGATAAAAGTACTCGTATGCTTCAACAAGACGCGCAGTGGGCATGATCAAAGAGAATCTACAGAAAATGAGTAATTGAGAGGTCCGCTACCTGCTATCTATGGCGCGGCGGTAAATCTTGGTATTGGGCGGGAAGAAAAGCCAGCCGGCAGGATCCGGTGCCCAAGAGGTATCCTGCAGGACGACTTCGGTCCGGGTCAGACGATAATTTCCCCGAAGTGCAGTTGTCAGTGGGTATCGTTCACCGGATTCCACCGCCAATCGATATACTCATTCGTTCACTCCGACAATTCGATGGAAAAGTGTTTAGGATAATCGAGTTTCGTGAAAGTTTTTCCAACTCCTAACGTCGGGGTCGAGCTCTTTTTGTGGTCCGCGTCGAAATGAAAAATGATTGGCGATAAATTAGAGAACGTCCTTAAAATCTGCAGTGGTTATAATGAGGAACGGGGAGTTTCTGTCGCGATGCGGAAATTCTCGTCGGGACAATTTGCAGGGGTTGTGGACACAGTGAAATTAATTTAGTAATGATTCAATTTGGAGCTGCTTGGACATGCAGTTGATGTTGAATTTCCATGACGGCATGCTTCAACCTCAATTGAATTACAATTGAGAAACAGTAATAGATATGGGTTTCAGAGATCCCTGCTGATGAACAATATTATCAAAGTTTATTTACTGAATAAACGACCCCTATATACAGGGTGTCCGGTAAACCTTGTACAATATTGTTTCAATATTGTACAAGGTTTACCGGACACCCTGTATAATACCCGGCACATTTACGAATACAAATGTATCTATCATTTCCAAAAATGCGAATTTGGAAAAATTTCCAACATTTTCAGACATCGAAAACTACGTCGAAAACTACGGCGAAAAATGAATGTTGTTCAAGATGCAAAAACAACAAACCGTGGAATAATTTGATCGAAAGAAAATACTCTCCTGTTACTTTGAAGACATAAATAACGCGTAGGAGTTCGGAGAAATTTACGAAAGTTTTAGACATGGAAAACTACTACAAAAAATGTTTGATTGAGGGCTCAAAAGTCCCTCCCATTAATCTCGAAAGAGTAAGATAGAAAACTACAGACCAATTAATAGCGTTATTAAGTGTATTTCACAAAATGATTCAAAAACAAGTTTTCAAAAGAGTAGAGTGTTAGTTGAAGTCATTCACATTACTCACAAATTGTGAACGTGGTTTCAGACAATGATTTTCAACAGAAACACTCTTTTTAGTTGAAAAGTCTGATTCACTTTCCGTCGTATTTTCAAATCTGAAAATTGAGTTCAACTTCGTATTACCCTGAGTAATACCTACTTATCGAATAATACATCTATTCGATGCGAAATCCCATAACATCTGGCTGAACATATATATTTATAATGTACCCTCATTTGCATAAAAGCCAGTATGGTCTTCACGGGAGAAAGGAGAACTCCAATATTCCCTGCCTCGAGCTCTAGAAAGATTTGCTCGCTTTTTTTATTCCTTCGTTTCTATAAAGACGTGTAAAGAAATAGTTGGCCAAAGAAATACGGAACAACATTCGGCTATTAAACATTCACGAACTTATGTATAGGATAAAAAAAGGGGATCCGAAAAGGTGAAGCAGAAAGTGCAAAAGAAAATTTTACTTCTCAGCCAACAGAAAGATTTTTGCACTCGTGGGTGGTCTGTGAACTACTGACTGAATAACAAGCCACTAGAAGGTTAGGATTGTATTATCCACGAGAAAAAAATATTTCACTTACAGATATTATCGTTAACTCGTGAACTATTCCAAAAAAGTAAGATGAATTTTTAATGTTCACGGATCTGTCTCCACCTCAACAAATACATGAAGTTGAGTATAAATGAATACTTTTCAACGTGAAATAATATTATTTGGAACGTTGATGAATTTTGAACTTTGTGATAAAATATTTTTTTTCTACTATAACGAATTTGATCATGGAATCGTAGCTCTGGCGCATTCAGCAAATTTCACAATTTCTCTTTATATACTTTCTCCATAGTGGAAGGTTCAATAAATTTGTAACAACTTCTAACAGACAATTTATTCATTTACAAATCTAAGGACCCAACTTTTGAGGTTAGGTGAGGTTATATTGTGACTTGCCCTATTGATGGTGGCCAACAAACATAATTTAATAACAATAATAGTTTTTATTGTTATGAATTTCCTAGGAAATATCAACGTCACATACAGATAGTTATTAGAGAGTTGAAGTGATTACAGTACGTGAACCTTCACGTAGACGTTAACGTACGAAATATAACGTTTACGGGTTGTTATGAAATTGAGTTGAAGTTGAACGTATGTCAACCGTTAACCCTAACATGTTAATTTGTCTTTATATTTTGCTTTAATGCTGTTTTCTCTGAACAACTGGATTAGAGTTCATCTTTACGGATCTTAATAGGGATTTTGACAATATACCTCCCTTGTCGAATGCAAATCAAATTCTTCCGGAATTGACTTTTCGAAATGTTCTTTGTTTCAAATAAAGTGAAATACCGAACAAGATCATCAAAAATACATTAAAGAAATGATGATTGATGTAAAATTGTAAATAATGCTTTGTCACTTTTTGATGTTATGGCTTTAAAACCAAAATTCGCTCATTCTCAACTCATCGGTGTGATTCGTATATTCTTCAGTTAACGCGTGCGTTGATTTTTAAGGTATCCGTGTGAGACCGTTAGGTTACGTATGCCCGTAAACCTATCTTCAACGTTACCGTTAATAGCTGACGAATGCGCATGAGTAGATGTCAATTTGTACGTTAACGTTTACGTTCATAGCAGCACTTCAACTCTCTATTATACAAATTCAAATACACACATGAACTCCGCAGGTTGTATCCGAACCATTCTGTCAAAATGGTGGTTCTGATTATAGGATGAGTCCTTGGTGGAATGATGGACACAATGCTCTCTAACTTGAAGATAATACTGGCGTGCCGTAATATGGCAGAAATCTTAGCAGCTCGAATGCAGAAGGCCGTTATCCTTGGTTCGCTCCTTTTACTCAGGGCACATGATTCTCGGACCCAATTGTCACTTACCCAACGGACGTAGAGAGTGGTTATTGGGGTAAACGACACTAGCGCGCCCTTTCGGATGTATCGGAGCACCGGAGACAGGGTCTGACTGGTACATTACTTACAGGAAAAAATAATAATAATAAATGCTTTTATTGAAAGGTACACTACGCCTACACTAAAAGGTACATCAATGAGCGTATATCCTAACAAAAGGCAGGATTCATTTCCTGCACATGATTACTCATGGCAGGGATTGCTATTCAAACGTTTATTCAATCATGAATAATGGAATTCTAGCCTGGGACAATAGTTCTAGGTCTAATGAAGTTTTTATACATCACAAAAAGATTCCACGAAACATGATGTTTGAACCAGAATGTTTTCCAGTTGCCAGTTGTTTGAACAACTTGAGCTGATGATGTTCACTTTCCTATTTATTTATAACTGCTTGTTGTATATTGAAAATATTCAAGGTATTCTCAACCAATCTCGCGAAACTAATGTGCATAAGTTAAGGCAAAACTGCAATAAGTAATATACCATCCCATCGTTTCTCAACTGTGTAGATTTATTATTATCAAATATAATGAAATTCGAACGTGAAAATTTTTAGTTAATGGAGTTGTTTATTCAGTTCAGAATATTTTTGTTGTTACCTGGCATAACCACTTTTAGATATACTTTTATATCTTGTTTCAATATACATCATACAAAATATTATTATAACGTGTTTGTTTAAATGTACTGCAAGTTTTCAACACATAGATGTAAAATAGACATTGACAATATCCTATTCTCATTTAAGTATAAGTCTGAATGGCAATAACGGAATTTAATAGAATTGAATAAAATAATATTTTATTGCTGTAATCCCTTTATGAACAGTTCCAAAATATGCGTAAAGATTTTTGTCAAATTTTGAAATCAGCACATTCTCTGTTCAGATTTAGATGGGTTATTTCTCGCAATAATCTCTTTGAACATTTGCTCCGTCTTGTTGAAATTTTCCTTCCATAAATATCAAAAATGCTACCAGATTCAAATAGGTGTAATGCGAGTGATATAATATATTTTTTTCCTCATAACTATCATAAATATTGATAATCTCTATGCCTTACACATTGTCACATTGTTTTATTTGTATAATCAGTTTCTACAATAAAATTACAAAAAATGCGTTTGATTCTAGTCCTCGTTGTATTTTCTCTTGTAAATGGCACAATAACTTTCGTTGTTTTCAAAGATTACGAACAAGCTTATGAGTATCTGTGAATAGACATTTTTAATTTTTTGAAAGAATATTATTAACAAAATATTCCAATGTTAGATGGACCCAAAGACAATGGTGACACAGATAGATTGCGATGAAAGAACATTTGTGACATATCTGGATATGTCATGGCTGCCATTCTCTATAGACAGTGACGGACTAGCGCACTCCGCACTCTTGGTACCTATATGAGAGTTACATGTGACAGTTTTGTTCCTTGTTTCAAGTTCGACTCTGTACTCATGTCCAAGTATGCCACTATGACGCGTATATGCTACAAGATTCTGATTAGCTAGAGCTTATTAAACCCTTCTGTTAGTTTACTCTCTTTGAGGTGGACCTATCGTACAACCGGGCTCATTTTCTGTATTATAATACCGTCCATAACGTCGATTCCTGGATCATATTCACAAACGTATTTAACAGTTCATGAAAATCTGAATCCAAAAATAGATTTTTCACATTCAGTAGACTTTTTTATTTCACCATGAATATATCAAATATCGATTCAGCTCCACAACTATTCACTACTGTTTCCTGAGGCATCCGACCAGCAGCCAGCCATATTGAATTTCAATTGTTTTTCATTATCTCCTGTCATAATGTTCCAGTCCAATGGTTTTGAGGACAACGTGAAAATGCCTTTGTTTGCCATAATCTATAGGTAGAATGATTTGCATTCGAACCGTACAAATTTCGGCGAATTTGTATGAACACGAATTGATGCGCTCTACATTCGGTATTCGGTATTCGGTATTCGACAAACGTGTAATATTGAAAACGGTTTCTCTAAACTCAAAAAGGATTTTGGAAACTGGAATGTGAAGTTTTGTAAATGAGAAAGCCAGAATTCATAACACTTATAAATCTATTGAACAAAACAATAAAGAATAACAACCAAAGATGTTAGGGACATTAATCAAATTAAATGATAGAGCAACTCCTGATTTTAATCAATAAAATAACTTAATCTTGTAAAAGATTAAGGCTAGATAATTTGCTAATAACTTAACAATATAAAACACAAAAGACTTGATATAATTCCAAAACAATGAATACACTGAAAGTTGATTTAAAGAACAACTTTTTTGAGAGAGGTGGAGGAGATTGACTTTACATTCAAAGACAAAAAATTTATGATATTACGCGGGTTGAACAGAGTAGAACTATGGCAATTACAATAATTTAAGCAAAATTATAAAATAACTGCGCCGCAAGACTGACTTGATCGAGTGAAACGAAAGACCAACTAATTTTCGAGATTCTGTTCGTTTTCAAAAGTGACCTGTTTCAACCTCTTTGAGAACTTTTGGGTGGCCTATAAAGAAATAAAATTCTAGGCCTCTTACAAGAAAATGCACATGTGAATACTATTCAAATATTTGAAAGTTGTCGATTATTTTTCTATTATTCTGAAATGACCCATTTGGAAATATTAGTACATACGGAAACCCTTAAAAATAATCTGATACCACCGTCTATTTTAAGAGGATCCTTGGTAGCAAATGTATTTCTGAGAGTATTTGCAAGAATAACATTAGAATAGTCAGTCACTGGGCATTTCTACATGAGTGTTCGATGGTTTCAGAGGATATTTCAGATATTTCAACTCTGGGTTGGGTCTCATTTGAATTGGTAATCTCTGTATGTTTGGTAACAATTATATTCACTGGCATATTCACCAGATCACGAAAATCTGAATCCAAAAATAGATTTTATCCACAATCACCTTATAATTGAAGTTTTATCCACACTTATGAACCGTATAAAGTACCACTTTATCCACTAGTGGAATAATGAAATTACTTTATTCCACTGAATAATGAAAAATACAATCTTGAACATCAATCACATTTTACTTATTTTCACCAACTTCACAAATTTTTACAAATGGAGTCGATAAACAATCGAAAATACATAGCAACCATTCAACACCTCCCGATATTTTTGTATGTTATTTCGATGATTTTTGAGGAGGTGACAGCCGCTGTCAGAGCAAAACGTCAAATCATTTTGTGATGAAAAATTTCCGCGATTCTGATTCTAAATGAATGTGATTGTGAATAAAACGTTGTATTGCATGCGTGTTTTAGATATATTTTATTTGCTTAAGACATTCTTGCGTAAATAAAATGATATCTAAAACACTTATACAATAAATAACTATTTCACATTTAATGGATTTTTTTCATTTCATCATAAATATTTTAAATATCGATTCATCTCCACAACTATTCACTACTGTTTCCTGAGGCATCCGACCAGCAGCCAGCCATATTGAATTTATATTGTTTTTCATTATCTCCTGTCATAACGTTCCAGTCCTATGGTTTTGAGGACAACGTGAAAACGCTTTTGTTTGCCACAATCTATAGATGAAATGATTTGTATTTGCATTCGAACCGTACAAATTTCGGCGAATTTGTATGAATACGAATTGATGCGCTCTACATTCGGTATTCGACAAACGTGAAACATTGAAGGACCAACGAGTAGTCTACTATGGTATAGGTTATATAATTAATGCCTGCTATTCGGGTCAAAGGTGAATGATGATAATTCACTTGAATTCAGCTTGGAATTGATCCACTGGGTAATGGGGATGTGGAAAGTTGTACAATACTCGTGGTAACTGTGATCATTACAATGGCAACTGATGTGTGCTCACGCAAAATGGATTGTATTGTTGAGCTTGATATCATGATTGATGTTAATGGAGATGTACTGCTCGTACGTTCATAGGTATGCTTCTGTTTGGGAATAATCATTTGGGACGTATATAACGGCCATAGTGCAATGTCATTACCTTGCAGGAAGTCTATGAAATATTTACGATATATACAGTGTGTTCGAGCAGCGTCATTTTCATTGTCTTCATGAATTAATGTTTTTGGCATGCAGTACTAATCAGACCATAATTTGTGCAAGGCCTGTTCAGCATGGTTGTTTTTCCAAATAATCTAAGGCTAACTAACGAATTTATCATGAGAACATTCGATTTTATTATAAATTCTTCGCAATTTTGAACATCTAGTAGACTATTACTGCCGGTTCTAGACCTCCCCCTTCTTCGACGAAAAAGCGACTTTCAGAGGTCTGTATGATGTATGAGTGTCATTGCATAACTATGAATTTGATATGTCCCTGGTGCGACGTTGAAAATGTTGTAACTTGATCTTTGGCAGAAACTTTGTTTGACCTTCAGGTATATGATTGACAAACTTGCTGTTCTGTTTGTAAAGAGTGCACACCAAAACCACTGAAGTGAATGATGTGTGACCGTCATGTGTCATGACAAACTCGTTACAAAACTATATTTGTAAGGGGAACAAACTATCTGCACCCCAAAAAAATCTAGCGGCACATGTGGGAATTAATTTCTCTTTGGTATTTCATCATTCTCCTGACCCTAAGGGTGATGGTGGGAATATCACGAACTTTAAAACTTTTTCAAACTTTCAAACTCATCACCGACTCTGCCACAGATGTATAACAAACTTTTCTTTCGAGAATATCACGTAGAACATAATAGTCTAAGATCCGGTATAAGAAATATATACCCTCATCTGTTATTTAGTGATAAACAAGAATTTATGCTAGATAATATTTGCATCTACATATTGCAAATAGGTTGCCTAGCTGAATTTGGGCCAGATGATGTTAAACAATAAAAGGTTTACTTACATTTTTTTGATCAACTTCCCTGATCAGTTCTTTAAAAAAATCGAGCACCAGCTGAAAAAATATACCCCAATTAAAGGAAAAAATAAAGGTTGCCTACTATCCCCTCGGTCCAACTATGGAGTTGCCAGGTATGAACAGGTAAGAAAGCGTAGTTATTATACCCTCATAAGTTATTTCATTGAATTATATATCAAATGAAAGGTAATTTCATGCGCAATCCAACTACATTAGGTTGCCTCATCAAAAAGTTGGTTAAATCCATGGTTTCCTAGATTATTATTTTAATTTGCACTATCAACAATATTGTTGATTAATTTCAATTCTCATTTGTTTTCTATGGCAGTATCAAGACATCCCTTGATATATGCAAATTTCAAAATTCCACGTCAAACAATTACGGAAGTTACGGGGGTGCTTCCATGAAAAGTTGTACAAATTCGGATTTTTCAGGACTGAATTTTTTCCAGGAAAAAGGTATAGTTGTAATCAGTTGGGGGGTCCTGATCACGAATCTGAAGGAATTTCGAGTCTATTTTGCCCCCTAATATGATTTACCGTAAAAATGGGTTGTTCCATCGCGACTGGCGGGCGGTGTATATAACTTGGACCATCATCATTGAACCGGTAGATTTTCTTCAGTCCTGAGGAATTTGTTATTCTACCTCGATAATTACGGGGGTGCTTCCATGAAAAGTGCGACACACTGTATATAACACGATAAACACAAACTTCTACCAGAAACCTTAACGGAATCAATATCTGTCAAGCTGATTTAAATTTGACAGAGGTGTGTTTGGAATTAGTTTTTGTCAAGAATGACGTTTGTTACGTCATGACTTTCCACGTCTATTAAAATATCGTGTACGTGAAAATGAAAAAGTGTTTTTTGTGTGGTTTAGAGGATTCTATTATTGATTTTAATGATGAATCATTTAAAAATTTGTTATTTGAAGTTGTTATTTCGGTGGAAAAAAAATTTGTGCATTCAGATTCAGTACTGCTAAGTTTGGATTCGGTGATTAATGTTGGTTATCATTCTACATGCTACAAAAAAGTAACAGTTCTTAGCAAGAAGTACAATGATGAATACTCACAATTTTGCAGGAATTATGAAGTGAGTACATAATATTTAGTTTTTTATCGAAATAAGCAAGTTGCTCATACTCCCGCCTACCACGTTGCGAAACCACTAATATTCGTAATTTACTGTGATGTAATATTTCCAGGTACCGCCACTCTCAACCAATCTGAAGCAACAAAAAATGTCACCTAGCTCGTCTCAAGACTCTGTACGTATTAAGGAATAATAATTGCTATAAATATTTTTTTTAATCGAATGTATTTTTTTAAGGGGGAGCCAATCACGTCAACAATTGACGCTCATCTCACTGGAATCAACAGTTCCGATTATACTCTGGCCTTATCAAAGGTATTAAAAACATGTTAATGAAATAATGTAATCTGTTTTTAGTGTTCCGTTGTAATTTATACAAGAATCTAAACTTTAAACAATTGGACATGTCCATCTATCCATATATTACAGACTAAATTTTATAAAATCTATTTAAAGTTAAATTAATTGTTTAAACTTATGCAACAAAATATTTGTTCTAGGTACCGTGCGATGCATCGTCAGGCGAAGTAGATTTGGATTCTCCATCAGTGACACCTGAACAAACAGCACTGAATGCTTCAGGAATTTTTGGTGAGACCTCATCATGTTTGGAGCCCGGTGTTGATGCTGCATCTGCTGAAGCTTCCTCATCTCGACGATCGTGTACCACGACAAGGAAAGAAGCGGAAGTACACATTATTTTTGATAGACACATAACACCTTCCATCAAAGACTGTGAACGTCAAAGTCGGCTGGAGTTCGAAAGACCGTATGTCATCCAAGGACCTCTTCAACCAAGACCTAGCGATTTTCTCGGAAATCTCAAAAAATACCGTTTCAAAGAAGCCTTGGTACAATTCTTGGCTAGTTACTGGGACAATGATAATCTATTTTCAATAATCCAAGACAAAAAAATTTTTATAACAGTTGGGGAACACTGATTTTCGTATCAAACTATTGGGAATCACGTCGTGAAACGTGAAGAAGAAGATTATTCATGTCAACATGAAGAGGCAGATACGCGGATAATGTTTCATATATCGAAAGCGCCACCTAATTCGAAAATATTGGTCAAAGCAAATGATACCGATGTCTTGGTTATTTTACTTGCTAATATCCACAAAGTTCCTCAGACTCAAATTTGGTTAGCGAGTTCATCATCAAAGAAAAACACTAAGAAAGATGTGGATTGCGTTAACTGTACTGAGCTTGCAATGAAATTGGGTCCTAATTTATGCCTGGGTCGGCCAGCCTTCCACGCATATACGGGCTGTGATTACACAGCGGCATTTTATAACAAAGGGAAAGTCAAGCCTTTTAAAATATTCTCAAAACGGAACAATTTCCAGGAAACATTCGCATCTTTGACGGATCCAGAAGATGTACTCCACGAAGAGAAAATGCAACGTGTTCAGGAATTTACTGCCCTTCTTTATGGGATCAAGCAGTGTAACAATATCAATGAAGCTAGATATCAGTTGTTCGAAAAAACATATTCAATGAAGAAATACCAAAAGCATTTTATAAAGAAGATTAAAGGCATCGACTCCAATCTGATTCCACCGTGCTGGATCTCACTAAAACAGAAAATTTTGCGCACTATATATGTCAATTCCATGTGGCTCCTTGCAACCGATGCATGCTGCGTTAAATTCAATCCCGAAGATTGTGGCTGGTTTTTAGATGGCTATTTGAAGCCGACGTGGTTTGAAGGGGACCCAACACCCTTACATGTCAACGACATATTAATAGAAATAAAAAACAAAGAAAACGATGAAAACTGTGAATTTGATTTTGCCATTGGCACTTCTGACGAGTCAGAATCCGAATGAGTTTTTTACTTATTATTTTGTATTTCGTCAATAAAAAAAATGTTCATATCATTACGTGATATTTTATCTGACCTTACCAGTATTTAGTCCGCGCTTTCACGATCAGACACCTCTCCTTTGAAAAATGTTTTACACGAAAAAACTTATTGCTTCATAGTTATAATGATGTATTATCGCTGATAAAACTCGTTGCATCTTTGTTCTACCTAATGGAATAGCGCACGCAACGGTTCTCTGTCACTCTTAACGGTAGAAAATTCACAAACTTAAATCTAAGCAACCATGGATTTAACCAACTTTTTGATGAGGCAACCTAATGTAGTTGGATTGTGCATGAAATTAGCTTTCATTTGATATATAATTCAATGAAATAACTTATGAGGGTATAATAACTACGCTTTCTTACCTGTTCATACCTGGCAACTCCATAGTTGGGCCGAGGGGATAGTAGGCAACCTTTATTTTTTCCTCTAATTGGGGTATATTCTTTCAGCTGGTGCTCGATTTATCTAAATAACTGATTGGGGAAGTTGATCAAAAAAATTTGAGTGAACATTTTATTGTTTAACATCATCTGGCCCAAATTTAGCTAGGCAACCTATTTGCAATACGTTGATTCAAATATTATCTAGCTTAAATTTTTCTTTATTACTGAATAACGGATCTCGCACTATAAAAGGTGAGGATGAACTTTCTAAATCTTTTAGTAACATGACTCATGTGTTATCCCACCTGAAATGGTGGTCCAATATCCTCCTTCTCTTTCATAATTATTCTTCTGTGCAAACCTCATACTGCATTTCTGATGAACTCTGGCTGTATTTTTGATACACATTCCCAAATGTCTGCTAAAAATTTTGTAACGTTTCGTATCGTTTTATTTCCAAATGTGCTACTAACTATAAATTGAGATTTATCAACAAAGATATGTGTACATGGCGGTTCTTCGGGTTGTAAGGCCGATTTATATTTAGAGAAGATCTCGACGTTTCGCAAACACGAGTGGTTAGCATTTTCAAGAGATATTTTCAAAGTTTCTGGTTTCTTAAGTCGCTGTCAAATTCTTGACATTTGTTATACGTTGTTTCCATTTTGTCTCAATAAATACCTGTGATTTGACGTTCTTACATCTGATTGGTCCATAGCGTTAGCTGACATCATAGAATCGTTCGTACCGTTATTTTGTGGGTAGGGAGCTAATTGATAATTTTTGAGAACTGGAAGCCAAACCTTGTTCAATTATAGTCCTTCGGTTCTGTTGAAATTGTTGTGGTGTTTCTGAATTCCAATTGCTTCCCGGAAGAGTCTTGGGTAATAGACAGATGTTGAAGAGATGACTTGGGTTTCTTCAAATTTCACTCTATGGTTATCGTTGTTGAGAGTATGTTCTGCGACAGCGGATTTCTGTGTGTGCCTTAACCGACAGCAAGCCTTGTGCTCTTTGATTCTTGTTTTAACGGAGCGTTTCGTGGTTCCGATATAAACGCTGCCACAGGAACATGGAATGCGATAATCCCCAGAAGAGCATAGTACGTCTCGTTTTCCTTCGCTGATCTAAAGTGGTCTTTCAGTTTTTTTGAAGGTTTATAAACGGTTTCAATATCATATTTTCGTAGAATACGGCCAATTCGATTTGTAACTCTGGGAACATATGGTAAGAATGCTTTTCTTTTTTCGGTGTTGGTTTGACCACTACTTGGTTCACTGGATGGACAGTCATTGATTCTTCCGTCTCTGATTTCTCTTCTATTTTTGATACACCTCTCAATATCTCTTTCTTTGTACCCATTAGAAAGAAGAGCGTTTTTTAGATGTTTCAGTTCAGCTTCCAGGTATTCAGGTTCGCAAATTCTTCTAGCTCGATCAACTAATGTCTTGATTACACCTTGTTTTTGGCACGGATTATGGTTTGAGGTATTGTGGAGATATCGATCAGTGTGTGTAGGTTTTCTATATACGGTATGCCCCAGACACCTTTCTTTTCGAGAAATGATATGTTTTTTGAAGATGAGAAAAACCGCTGAGAATTTCTGTTATGAGATATGATACCAAAGTTATCAATGAAAATATTACTGAACTACTTCAACTATAGAACCAAAATTCACGACATCTTACGGAACAAATTAATATTTTTTATAATTTTGTTTTTAGCAGCCCTAGAACATAAACATTCAACAATTTCACAGAGTGGGCTTTAGAGACAAATAGAATAGGTAGTCAATGAAAACAATTTGATATCAGGCATTTTTTGACAGATAAAAATATGCAGTTCAATATGTTTCAATAGAAAAAAACGTTATAATGTGCAAGGAAAAATGGAGATTGTTTTGATGTGTGGAGAAAGTACATTCCATCGGAAAGTCGCTGAAGATTTTGATATACTACATCATGAAAAAAATATGCAGCAGTGGACTGTTAGTAGAATTTTGACAAAATTCAAAAGTACTGGTTCAGTTTTAACCAATTTCAAAAAGCCTTGAAAAACGTTGAGGAAGTAAGTACCATCTCATTTGTCTCCAAAGCCTACCTCACAAAATTGAAGAAAGTTTCATAGGCGGACCAGTAAGAAATAAATTTGAAAATTGTACCGTGAAAATTCACAAACTTTGGTTTGATACATAAAGAAATATCATGATTTGAATGATGACTTTGGTATCATTTGAATACTGAAACGATCTACTCAAATGAATTGCTGTCCTCAAAGCTTGAAGATACGTCAACTTTGCATCAAATATAACAGAAATTTTAAGCAGTGATTCTCATTTTCTAAGGAGAAACAAATTATTGTTGATGATTCGTAATTGAAAGTCAGTCCCATTAGAGCTCCTGGTATCAAACAGTTTTGTTACAATTTTTTAATATTCTAGAAATTTCGTACCTAATTATCAAAAAATGACATAAGTAGATTTAAATTGCAAAAGAACATTTGAAGAATCTCGGGTTCAATGACTTGAAGGTCCAACACGAGTAATTGGATTGATCTTCCAATTATGTAGATTTCCTTGGAAATTCACAATCCAGTTTTATTGAAAGTCTGATGTATTTTTTCTGCTTTACTAAATAGTCTACCATATAATTTACAAACGTTGCAATAAATTCAACAATTTTGTGGTAACACTCTTCACAGTTTTCCATGAAATAAGCTAGAAAAATGCGCACTATTTCAATCAGTCAAGGCGGTACATCAACTTAGGGTAAATTACTGAGGGTTTAGCTATTACTTTTTAATAACTAAAAGCTCTAAGTGATATTTTCTAACGAGATCAAATTAATTTCATAATGGCTGTGACATAAGCCGAAAGCAAGCCAAAAAGTATCAAGGGAGAGACGTTACCATGACAACTAACAACAAACTGGCGTCTATTTCAAAAAGCGACAATTGCATTATTCAATTCTTCCAACTGTCGACACAGAACAAAAAATAAGTGATAGAAGGGCATACGAGATTATCAATAAATTATACAGTGTGTCCCACTTACCATGCTCACCATGGGTATCTTTTCAATGGTGAGAGATACGAGGTCGGTTAAATGACACCAAATGTGGAGTTCATCAAGGCCAACTATAATGTAAAAAAATATTTTGATAAAATCTATTCGTTTTTGTTTTATACGGAAAAACAGGTTTTGATCATTTTCATGTCTTCTCCGCAACTTCTTTATTTATGAAAATATTCGAATAGGAATTTCACATTCTCTTGGCAGTTTTTCAATGAGATTTCGAAAAAAATATGAAAATTATACCAACTTTTCTAGAATTTGAGATATCAGCACCAACTTTTATTTTTTAAATGTAGGTCATAGCTCACTATGACTTAGATATGAATAACTTATTTTTATCTTACAGATGATACGTCACAGTAATAGTTTTTTGTTGATAAAAACGGAGTTATCGCCATTTATACAAAAACATGAACTATTTTTAAGTCGCCATCTTGAATTTATAAATTTTAACAAAAAAATCATGATCTCTGACTTCAAAAACCCCAACATACCAAGTTTGACTGGAATTGGACCATAATCACAAATCTCGTCCGCCATATTGAAGCAGCCGCCATTTTTCATTTTTTACTTCAATAAAAATTCCATAGTGCAATGTCACCGGAACTATGAACCTTTACCAAATTTCAAGGTATTAGGACCGCCAGAAGTGAGTCAAAATTCACTTGCAAGAGACATGAAAATGATCAAAATCTGTTATTTGCGTAGAAAACAAAAACGAATAGATTTTATCAAAATGTTTTTTCACATTATAGTTGGCCTTGAGAAACTCCACATTTGGTGTCATTTAACCGACCTCGTATCTCTTACCATTAAAAAGATACCCATGGTGAGCATGGTAAGTGGGACACACTGTATACAAAAATGATATGAGGTAACAAGTGGAATATATCAGTTCAGGAGAAATCTGAACAACATTCAAATTCGAAATGCAATTGTACAATCGAGTGAAAATAACTTTTTTTGATAGAAGATGAAATGAACTCGAAATTAGTGAATTTGGACTTCTCCTGGTTATTTTCTATCTCTGTCTGGAAAAACTCTTGAATGATAATTTTTCCTAGCATACCAAACCCAAAAAAATTGTATTTTGAAGAAAAATCGCGAGGAACTTGAGATTTTTCTGTAAACCAATCACTTCGTGAATGTACCAAGTGGTAATAATTGAATCATTCTGGATATTTGGCTTCTCATGGACAGTTCATCCCACTGAAATTCGTTATTTCGCCAGACTTCTTTCTCTGCAGCCACAAATCATAAAAGTATTCAATTAAAGCATCCAAACTTTGCTCTCATTACTGTAATATCTAATTTCTGCAAAACCCTAACATCCACGAAGAGCAATTAGTTGCAAACATCAATCATTTTGAGACCTATTGAAATTCACTTCCACTTGAGTAGAATACACCACATCTTTCCTAACTGAAGACGGAAACTCAATGAAGCTTATCTCAACCAATTCGCTTGAAATCTGCAGTATACACGCAAAATATTAATCGATAGAAATATTTTATATACACATGAAGAACTGTCCATAATGAACGCTTTCGACTTCGGTAACGTCAGGCATTCATTGTTCTCCATGTTCCAGAGGACAATAGAACTGTATCAATATTTTCGAACAGTGACAATGTTTATCACTCCTTCCATTGTGCTATACTCGCATACTCGCATTTGCAGAGTGCCGCCTTTCAAAAGGCTAACTTTTGTGATTGCTTTGTACCAGTCGTTTTTAATTACCTTGTGTTGTTATACAAATCAATGATTATGCTTGTTATTGAATAGTCAAGAAATCACGATCGCCAGAACTTTCATTGATTGGTATTTTTAACTATTTGTCTATTAATCTGATTGGCCACATATACTCTAGATTATATGATGTTCGGGGTAAGTTCGATAATAATTAATTACCGAGAAAGAACTGTGACAACCATTATAAAAACTTCAGTATTGACAATAAAAAAAAAAACCTGTATTCTCATTTTAATTGCTACTAGGAAAAAAAGACCCAGACAGTGTTTACTTACCATTATCAAACTGAAATTCAAATATAACGTAGTGCTACCTACTATCAAATGGAGTACTTATAGTAGTGACATAAAGTTTTTGCCCTTAATATATATTTCAATTATTGTTATTGTCGGTTTCATTTGGTGAAAGAAAAGAGATATTTGTCGTTATCTAAGTATACATTTGGTATTGGTGGTGTAGATAGATAGACCGCGTATATACTCGAAATTATTGTTTGTGAATTACGAATTTCGTGAACTATATGATGGGATTCCTGAAATTACTGGAAGCTTTTATAGAGAAAGTTTTCATCAAAGTTCAGGCTTACTATCATTTATGCAAAATGAACAATTTTTTATAGTAAAAAAGACAACAATATATTATGTTTTTCCATAATCTCATTTCCAGTATGAAATATTAATATTATGAATACAATAAAATTAAAATTTTCACTTTTACTTATAATCATGGACCTATAAAGTATTGTACTGGACCTAGCTGTTTACATCCTGCTCTGAAGTCGTGAATAGTAATAATCTGTAGTCGTGATATTGACTTGGGCGGTGATAAGACTTTTTCTTAGACAAAGTACGTATTCCATTCGATAACCATCAAAGAATGAAGGATGGTGATGGTGATATTATCATACAACTTAAACCTGTATTACAAACAAGTTTCAAAATCTAAACTATCTAAAAATTCATTACTCGCGTCTTCAAATGGTTTTTCAGAGTATGTTGTGTCTGGTAGTTTGTCAACGCTGTTGAATATCAATGTTAATGTTTTCCACAAAGTAAACTTCTGACAGTTCTGTCATATTCTGTTATTGCTTTTTCGTGAGATTATTGTTGAAATAGTGTTTTTGGATCTCATTTGTGTTATATAGTGACAGTATAATAGACAGAGACTCATAATGGTGGAATATTGTTGGGTTTGCAAACAATCTATTTGTTCGAACCCGAATATCAAATTCCATTTGTAAGTACCGTAGGCGTTACAAGTGGGTATCAATCTGATTTCTCCGAAAAAAATTAAATCAATCCGTATATTCAAACCTTTATATGTGGAGATAAAATGAAATAGACCGTGGCCAGATAAAATCGAAATTGAAAAAATCGCAAAGAAAATAAACGTACAAAGAAATGTAATGTTACACAAGCCCACAAGAAATATCCACGTGGAAAATTGCACACATGGATTAAATCGCACAATGCAAAAACCTCCCGTATCCATGCGCACAAAGAAAAAAACTCAAACTCATATTATAAATAAATTTTCAAGACAAACCCAATTTCCAAAGAATGAGAAGGAAAGAACTGCAACTATTATTTTTTTTTTCGGATTGACGTGGCCTTTACTTGATGTAAATTCATAGTATATGACACTAAGGTAAACACGATTAAATTTCCACAGATTTATCATCTACGCGACATATTTCGATGCAAAGTATCTTTCTCAAGAATGTATTACATTCGCTTGAACTTTCATTCATATCCCACCAGATGTGGAAGTCTTCTAAGGCTTCCAAAACATTCAACAGCACTCTTCGAAAAATGCCCGAATTATATTGGTATAAAGTTATTTATTCGACTTCAAGTCAGAAACAAACAACAATCGTTTCAAACTTAAAGTAAGGAATTACCTTATCGAATCATGCTTTTATAGCATAGAGGAGTATTTGTATGGAACTTGTTCTTAATTTTAATTCAATGTTGTATTTGTACACTATGACAAATCCTATATCATGTAATGTGATCTCAAAGGATGAATAAATTCTTGTATTATTGTATTTTTTGCTCAGGTTAGGTTTCCATCGAGACATGCGCAATCGAAGAGCCCTCTCAGAGATTCAACGTCTCGTCTGCATTGGCCCTATCATTCACCTAATTTTATTATTGGCAAAAAGCGCACATCATTGAGTTTTTTCTGTGTGTACATTTATACATAAAAGGTTTCTGCCTTGTGCGATTTAATCCATGTGTGCATTTTCCACGTGTGGATATTTAACATTGCACTTTTTTCTGTGGGTTTATTTTGTTTGCGTTTTTTCAATTGCGCTTTTTCTCTAGATTCGGAATAGACACCTCACGAAACATTTACTACTTCATTAGGTCTTTGGAAAAAATTTTGCTAAATAGTCCAAGATCAGTCTATCAAAATTTAGATTTATCTTTAGGCCTCCAGCTGATGTCACAGAAAAAGCAGCTTGGTTGAAAACGTTGGGGATGAAATGTTCAGCTGAATGTGTTCAAAGTCTGCTAGGATTTGTTGCGAATATTCATTCTTCACAATAATTCATTTATTAAAATATCTATATAAGAACATGTATTTATTGAATATATAATTCACCATTCTTTAGTAGATGCTTTTTTAATTTTATTTTTCATTCAACTGTTTCCAGCTATCCATTCATTAAAAACGAAAGTCTCAAAAATCTGTTTTTTTATCTTGCAAACTTTGTGAACCTTATTTTCTAAGAATCAATACTCTCTCAGTCAATGAAATATTGCATGACATTGTGTGTCATACGAGTTTTTCCCCACGAAGTCCCATCGGATGATATTCTATTCTATATTTCGTTGATATTTTCATCATTATTTCAAATTCAGCTTTTTTTCTTGTGATTGAACCCTATTTTAATGAAATGCGTGCGCTCCTGTCGGTTGTAAAAAGGTCACAGTCTATCGCTACCTTATCTCTTTCCTGCAGCCCGCGAGCCTACAAAATGAACGACTTCAAAACAATCCGTGTTGTAGGTATGGCAATACTGAGTCCATCTGTATTTATACGATATTATACGTCCATGCATACAATATCAGCATTTTGTACTTGAGATGAGATATTCCATATAAAAGCATACTGTATTATCAACTATTATACTATTTATATGCATAAATGATAGTAAGTACAAAAATAGATAAAAACTTCCCTCATAAAATTATGTATAATCCCCAAACTTCCACTTTTCTGGAATTCCATCATATAGTTAACGATATTCACAAGTAATATATTCAAGTGAAGACGCACCGTTCGGTCTATCTATCTTTACGACGCAATCATACATTTCACACTCTGATCGAACACTGATGACCGTAATTGTTCTGACGCAAAATGCAAGACTAGCTCGGGAAGCCTTGCTATTGGCCGTTGATGATGAATTTGCGCATGCCCGTGATCTTTTTAATGACTCTGATATTTATGAAAATAACAAAGAAGACTACCTACAAAACGAATAGTCTTCAGAAGTTTAGAACTAACACTATGTGTGCTTGTGACTATCTATGACACTCCGATTATATATCTTCAATTACGACAAGAAGCAAGTTATTTGTAATAAGTGCTGCCGTTGGCTGAAGTGTAGAAACTTTGATAATGGTGATTACTTCATTGTCAGTGTTCTTTTATTTCCAGCAAATGCTACACTTTATCGCTCGTAAGTGAAAAACATATGACTATTATCAAAATAGTGTCTAGTGCACTGATGCATTTGGACCGCAAGTGTAATCACTAGACACTAGTTGTTTGGTAAACCACCCATAATTGAGTTGTATTTATTGCAGTAAATAAATAATTTCTTATGATCAATCACCAGTTACTTGGCATTGAATCACCAAATCTCCGCATGGTCATCGGTGTCGTTCACACGTTGAAAGGTAAGGGCTACGTCTTTCCTAGCTTATACAAGTCTCTGGAAGACTTTTGAGGGTTGCGCTTAGGGGTGCCACCGGTCGACAGTAATAACAATTTCAACATTATTTTTCAACAATTCATGGTAAACCACCAGAGATATGATAATCAATAATATCAAAATTTTAACTCCAACAATCTACAATTTGTTAGGAATTTCTCGATGCCAAATCAAAGTGAGATGTTCAAATCACCTGAGGTGAACAAAAAAAGACAAGAGTAAATTGACAGGCAGAGGGTTTCAATTGAAATCAAAAATGAAACAAAATAACCTTTATTGAAAGCATATTCCTATAAGAGAGATCTGAAATTATAATTTCTCATAAATAAGTAGTCTACTCTATGACTATAATATCTATGTCAAATGAAAACATACATTAACCAAAATCCACCTATTGAACTATAAGATCCTATTAAATTAAGACATTTTTAAAATTGAACTTTGATAATTTCTCTTCCAACTTAAGCCTAATATATCTAATATATTTGACATGTGAAATCAACAATTCACTGATACCTACCCTGAGATCCTTTGACATAAAAATCAAAAACTCACTGTACAACTGATTATAACAGAATTAAAATTCAGTATAGAAACCTTGAACGTCCGTAACTTTGTTATTGTCTGTGCCTGATGAGTTCACACGTACGAACTAATTATAATAAAATCAATATGCCCTAAAACCCAGTATATCCACCATTTACACACATTCACAAACCTCTAAAATTGTGTGTGCCTGAATGGCGAATGCGATTGAGATTTTGTTGTGCAGCGTCGCCGGTTTTTACCGAGTTCGGGCGGAAACGACCGAAAGCATGGAAATTATGTAGCAGATCATCACTGTTCAAAAGTTTGTATCCTGCAATAATTATTCTTGTCGACTTTGGAGAGAAAATGAGCTGATGTGGCAGATATTATATTTCAGATGGATCGGTTCAATGAAAGCAGTTGTTGTTTCTGTCCCAATCAATTATCTGTGGCTCAATATTATAGATTTATTATACGCAATTTTATTCGCAAGCAGTTATTGCTGGGACAAAAGTTACAATTCAGAAATATGTTTATTGTTGGCGAAAGTGGTAGAAGTATTTTCACCAATGAAAATTTCACATACCCGTTATCAAGAAAAGTCAGCTACAAATTTTACTTGGACTTTATTTCTCGGAATAATGATAAATTTCCTGAGTATGTTTTTCTTACACGATTCTTGAGCTTCATAATATTTGATGGATTGCACGATTATGATGAGTTTTCCTTCATCTTCCAAGTAGCTGATAAATTACGTAACTATACATATTTCTCTTTTCAGGTGAGTGATACATACACTGTGACTACACTCAGCAAACGAGATGACATTGTCACGTCTGGAAGCTGCTTATTTCACAAAGGTGCTACAATTACACATCTTGGCGCGTCAGGGAAACATGCATAATACACAAGAGGACTTGACCCGGCACATTCATCATGGGAACAGGGCCGTTTCAAAGGTATTTTTATCGTGCTCGTCACTTTCTATGCGGATTTATGTAGGTATGTCGTCAAATTCAAGAATATCGCCAAACGCAAAGTAAATGGTGTTCGGTAGTGGGTAGCCATAGTGCATTTGAAAATATTCAGTTGGGTGTTTTTGAGTTTTTCACTAAGTAGTTTGAATTTCTATAGAAGATATCTGATATATTCCATTCGTTCAGAATTGACAAACAAACTGGGATTGAAACAATGAAATTGTGATATACAGATACAGAGTACACCAACTAACAAGAGGCGAAAGTTTTGTCGGAATCTTTGATGTTGAGTGCACACGATTTTGAGAGGAAATACGTCACAACAATGAAAGATAAACTACCTGATACACTGAGAAAAGTACCTCAAGTAGTGATTAAAATTCTTACAAAAACGAACTACACTAAGAAAAACAATACTGTTGATTAACATCATTGTTCTGGCAAAATGTTCAATATAATTGACGGAATGAGTTGATGACAAACTTTTACTATTTAATTTCGTAAATGCATGATTGATATGCAAACTCCAAACTAATATTTTAACAGAAATCTTACACTTTGATTTAAAATCGTGATTTTGATATACATAAAAATTGAAGTATCTAAATTATACCACCAATGGAATTGATACAGACACGAACATATTTTTTTAGTTATGAATGAAGTGTTTCCATCAGTTTTCCTCAAACCACATCAAAAATGCTCTAAATTGAAATGGATACAAGTGGTAGCTATAAGATATAGATTAACAAATAAACTTTAATTAACTCAAAAACAATGCTTGATTTTAGGCTTTCAAGCAGCACATGTATTTCAAGAATTTTAATGAAATTTAACGTTTCTTCTATTTTGGGTATTAAAACTGAAGCAATTTACCTAGTATATTTACTTTTGACAAATAGTCTAGAGATGGAATCATCATTAGGTAATTGTTGACAACACTAAAGAAAGAAGTTGAACTTCGAAAAATAGGTTGAAATTCTGTTAATTTCTTAAATAATTGAATAATAATAATAAATGAAAAACAAAAAAAATCTTTATTTTCCTTTTGACAATTGCATTTCATATTAAGTTTATACGAATCGTCCATATTGACCTACAAACTAAATGGACATATATTCCTCTAGATTATAGAAACAATTACATAGGAGGATATATTCTATATATTCTTGAAAATAGCCAATGTTTTACAGTTCTTTTTAGTAACTGGCATTAAGCTGTACATTCTGGGAGTCATGAGGTTAGGAGAAATGTAGTCCTGTTTACCTTTGCCAAATGGGTAACGTTAAAATGTTATAGGTATTTAATGAATGCGTTATTTCTGCAAGATTAATTCATAAGAATGCCTAGCATTGCTCGTAATGACCCTTTTTTGAGCAAGACTTATTTCCAGTGAGAAGATAAGTCCCGTAAACACAGACCCTACCTGAGTCTGGAGTCAACCTGAGCATAACACAATGTCATCAATTGATAGCAGTCCAAAACTTGTTTCTTGTTCCTGATCTGATAATATATTGTATTGTTTTTTATTAAAAGTTCACAGTGATTATGCCACCCTAAACATTGATCAATGGAGAGTCTCAAGAAGTTGGTGCCTTCGCTACCTGCGATGACAAGATCGGAGTTTTCGTTTGATGAAAAAATAATGGTGTTTCAACTTCTCTGACTATTGTGAAACCGAAATGAAACCGTTTTGCCTACATTCAAGTAAAGATTATCAGAGGCAAAGCACCTATTTAAATCCTGAAAATCTTCGACACATTCTTGTCGGAGATCATCTGCAATTGGGTTACGGATGTTTTGATTGATTTACTCAGGTTGTTGACATAAAAAGGAAATAATATCAATCAATCAATCAAAATATGCTTTATTGTCTGAAGAACACTAGTGTTGTGGAGTAATCTCAAGAAAGAATTATACTTATAAATCGCTTTTTTATATTATATATTGACAATCTTATCAAAATCTGAATCTGACAATTCAATCAACAAAAATACAACGTGTTCAAAAAAAGGTACAAATGGAAAACGGTTTTATGTCTTCAACATACTCCCACCTTTTGCATCAGCAAAACAAACTAATAACCTAAACGGCTGGGAGCTTTGACTACTCGACCATATCTTGTGATCATCTGCTCATTCTTCTCAATCTTCTGCATTTCTCCTCTATCTTCAGTTTGGCTGGCATCTTCACTCGTCTGCATTTTCCCTCGATGTTCATTTGGGCTGGCTGGACTGGCGTCTGCTGTAGTCTTTCTGTGATCCAAAACGATCTGATTTTCAATGGGGCTGTGGATTTCGAGAGGAAATATCCTCTGGAATGGACGAACTACTTCTCCACCTGAAGACAGTTTGATTTTGGCTACTCTCGAGATGTTGTCTCTTCCTGGATAAACTTCCAGAATTCGTCCCATTGGCCAACTAATTCGTTTGGTATTATCCGATCCAACCAATACTATATCACCAATTTTCAATTTACCATGTTTTCTCTGACCTACATGTACTAGATTCGCCAAATACTCATTTCTGAAGCGATGCCTGAGAGAATCTCTGATTTTCTGGAGAAATCTGAAACGTTTTTCCAAGCCGGTTCTATTAATCGTGTCCAAATCTGGAGTCTCCGTACTTTGGATATCTTGAATGAATGAAGAAGGAGTTATTGGAATCAATTCATCGGGCTGATCATAAGTATAGGTAAGTGGTCTTGAATTTATGATTGCTTCACAATCACATAGCACAGTCACTAACTCATCGTACGATATACATGATTTTCCTAAGTTCCTCCGAAGTAATTCTTTTATTATCCGAACAATCCTCTCCCACCATCCTCCCCACCAGGCTGCAGTAGGAGGATTGAAACGCCATTTTATTCTGTTTACTGTAGAATATTTCAGTATTTCCTTCCAGTCCAAATTTTTTAACTGATTATTGGCTCCCAAAAAATTACTACCATTATCCGAATAAATAATTGAAATTCTTCCCCGTCGAGCTATAAATCTCCTCAATGAGAGAATAAAATCTTCAGTCGAGAGTGTTCTTACTACTTCAAAATGGCACGCCCTGTATAAAGCACACGTGAATATGACTATCCATGATTTATCGCCACTTCTTAAATATAGAGGTCCAGCTAAGTCAATCCCAGTTACCTCAAAGGCAGCTGCAAGATTGATTCTTTCTTTGGGTAGGGGGGCAAAAGGCGTTTCTAGTGCTTTTGTCTTGAATTTTTTACAAATGGTACAGTTATAAATGATATTCTTTACCATTTTCCTCCCTTTGACTATCCAAAATCTTTCCCTCAATTTTCCGAGAAGAGTTTGGGCACCTGCGTGCATTAACAATTTATGCTGCTCAACAATTAGCCTTTTTACAACTTCATGTTTGTAAGGCATTAAAATCGGAAACTTAAAATTATCAGTTTCCTCTCCAAAAACTAGTTTTGTTTTGACTCTCAGCAGTCCATACTCATCTTGAAATATCTGTATGTTTGTAAAATTATCTTTTTTGTTAAAACTTTCATTCTGCACTATTCTAATAAGTCGAATTTCTGCTCTTTCATACTCTTCATATGTTAACTCTGATGAAATCATTTCAACCTTTTCATGAGTTCTACTGTAAAATCTAAGAATCCATGCTACCATTCTGACAATTTTTGAATATTGAGAGAAGTATCTAATAAGTTCTGAAGAATCAAAATCATTTTCATATATCAACTGTGTCGACACTTCACCTATTTTAGTTTCATTGTATGCCTCATTTTCATCATATCTTTCAATCATAGTGGGCCAAAATTCTGGTTCTTCATTTAACCAATCAGGACCCCTCCACCACTGAGATCGAAGCAAATCCTTCGAACCACAACCTCTAGATGGAAGGTCTGCTATATTCTTATCTCCTGGCACAAAATTCCATCTGGTGATGTCACTATATGCACGAATTTCGGCTACTCTATTTGAAACAAATACATTCCAATTCGATTTTGTTGTAATCCAAGTCAAAACAACTTTGGAGTCACACCATAAATAGGCATCAAT
Source organism: Chrysolina oricalcia (assembly GCA_944452925.2). NCBI lineage: Eukaryota > Metazoa > Arthropoda > Insecta > Coleoptera > Chrysomelidae > Chrysolina > Chrysolina oricalcia. The sequence continues at coordinate 66,659,117 of OX101812.2, forward strand.
GTTTTTGAAAATGTCAATTTTTTTTACGGTTTGAAACAGTCTGCATCCTAAAACAGCTGCTAATAATTCAAGGCGAGGTATAGTAATGACTTTTATTGGGGCAATTCTAGACTTGGCAAGTAATAAATGAGATGAAACGAACCCATTCTGCTTAATACGGATGAAAATGCATGTAGCGAAAGATAATTTACTCGCATCCGAAAAAACATGTAATGAAATGTTTTCAGATTGTTCGAAACATTTTTCTTTACATATACTGCGAGGTATATAACAAAACTGTAGTATATGAACTTGACTCAACCAGTTTTGAAAGCTTTTCTTAATGTCCTCTGGTAATTCGCTATCCCAAGTTATTTTTAATTTCCACGTTTTCTGTAACAGGATTTTAGGTAAAAGTGTAACTGGACAAGTAAAACCAATAGGGTCAAAAACACGCTGGGCTGCTGAGAGTAAGCCTCGTTTCGTAAGTGGAATTTTATTTAATTCCTTGAAGCCATTCATGTCACAAAATAAAGTATCTTGTTCAAAATTCCATTGTAAACCTAGCACTGAAACGATATTATTCACAGTGGGCATTTCAACATTTTCTTCTACGAAAATCTTACTACAATTATATACCCAACCTCTTAAATCAAATTGTGCCATGTCCATGATACATTTGGATTCAATGATAAATTTCTCTAGGTCTTCTTTACTATTTACACTCGTCACACAGTTATCAACATAAAATGATTCTTTTAGCTTTGAAACTGTACTATTAAAATCCAACGAAATGTTATCCAAATGATAGGCAATTGTTGCAGCTAACAGAAAAGGGCTTGATGAAACACCAAATACAACTCTTGAATGTCGATAAATGATCATTTCGTTTTGGGAACTATCTCTCCACCATAAGAATCTCAAAAAATCTCTATCTTTAGGTATTATACTGATTTGTAGAAAGGCCTTTTTTATATCAGAAACTACCCCAATTAAACCTACCCTGAATTTCAAAATAATGCTTGGTATTAATTCTATCAAATTTGGCCCCTTTTCTAAACAGCTGTTGAGTGATATTCCACTTGCATTTTTAGCTGAAGCATCAAATACGGGCCTTAATTTTGTTGTATTGCTGGATTCTTTGAAAACAGGGTGATGTGGAAGGTAATGTTCGCCGGTATTTCTAACATCACTAATAACCTTTTCTATGATACCTAATTTCTCCCAATCTTTGAAAATGTTATCATATTCGGAAAATTTATTTATACTTTTCAGTCTTTTGCTAGTGGAAATGAGCCTTTTTTCAGCTAACTCCCTATTATGCAATAGTTTTGGACTACCTTCAACCCAGGGAAGTTCTACTTCATACCTATTTTCTGAATTACGAGTGATGGTTCTTGTGAAATTTTCAACTGCTTCAGCATCTTTGATATCTCTACTTTTTATCGAAATAGGATCCTTAATTCCCAGAATATCTAAACTCCATAAACTAGCTATATTCATGTCATCAAAACAACAGAGCGTTTCAAACAAAGAATCACCCCTTATACATTTTCCCATGACTGTCCAGCCTAAATACGTTTCCATAGCTACTAAATCATGTTCCAAATTTTCGATTCTTCCCGTAATCAATTTTCCGTAAATATCTGCACCCAAAAGTATACTAATTTCAGACGAATCGATGCAACTATCAGAAATTATTATATTCCGTCTCCTTAATTCCCGTATCATATCATCATTATCGAAACGTAATGAATAATTACATATTTTGGCTTGCTCAAGAACATTCACTTTACAACTGAAAGAATTATTCAAGTTCTGAATTTCAATTTGATAGAGCGCATGAACTTTGGGGTTCGATTGAATTCCCCCAAAAACACTTTGAACTATATTTTCAGAACTAACTCTTGTTAATTTCAATTCTTCAGCGCATTCTTTCAAAATATATGATCTTTGTGAAGCCGAATCTAATAAAGCTCTAACAACCTTCGAACCAGTGTTGCCAACAATTCTAACTGCGACAGTTTGTAAAAAAGTACCTGTTGCATGATTATTAATGAGAACATTTTCGTTTTGATTTTCAATTTGTGGAACGGGCTTTTCATTAGACTTATTCTCAAAATCTTTCTTAGTGGACAAGTCAGCACAAAGAATAGGAAAATGTCTTCTACCACAAATTAAACATTTAACGAATGTTCTACACGTTTTGACAGTGTGGTTCGGTTTTAAACAGGCAAAACAGGCGTTATGTTTGATGAGAATGTCTTTTCTGTCAGACAGAGATAAATTACGAGCTTTGAAACAATCTTTACTGGAATGTGACTTGGAATCACAGAATAAACAATGATTGAGCTTTTTGTTACCTCCTTGTCCAGTTGAGAGAATCGTAGCTGCCGTGTAGAATTTGGACTCACTTTGATCCTGGTTTGACATTTTGTGAAGTACCTTGTTCCTTCCTTGTTCTGTTGGCTTGCATCTGGCATCTTTTGCGGCGACAAATCCATTTTTGGCTAAATTTATCCGCTCCTCGCTCTCCACTTCATTCCGAAGGAAATCTAATAACATTTGTAATTGATTAGTAGAGTCTAAAGTTTTTAAATCATTACTGCCAACCTCCTTATTCGTGGCATTGAAACTACTCCTGTGTCTTTCCCATACTTTCAGTATTTCTTCAGGCAGAGCAGATTCCACTAACGGATATAACATAGAAGCATATTTGTTACAAGTTACCCCCAAAGTTTCTAAAGCCCTCAACTGTGTCTCTAGAGTATCATATAAAACAGTTAACGGCATACCTTTTTTTTGACTGGTTGCTTGCTTCAACACCAAATTCAATAATTCTCTCACATACACCTCTATCAGGAACTCGTCTCTGGCGAATCTAGCTTTGAGTTGGTCTATAGCATTCTTATAGTTGGCCCCCGATGGTGGAAAACTTTCGACTAAAGATCTTGCGGGTGATCCTGGCTCCATGGCTTGTAGAAGGTATTGAAATTTGTCATCGGAATCAATGTCTTCATCTTCGTCTATTTTCCGGAATTGTCCCCAAAATCCTAACCAACACCTGACGTCTCCATTGAATTTTTTCAATTCCAATTTTGGCAACAAAAATCTCCTTTTGACATTTGATGTACTTGCTGTACTTCTCGCATCCACTTGAATATCTTCATTTCTGTTGAGATTCATCAATAAATAATCGCATCTGGATCGGTATCGTATCATCATTTCCCTGTAGGTCTCGACTGTCGTAAATTCTTCTTCAATTTCAGCATCGTCTTCGGAAGTCATAAGTGAACCTTTTATTTTCTCATCAAGTTCGAATATTCTGGTGGCTTTATCTTCCAACTGACTCATTAAAGCCGTTATAGTTTGGTATCGTACTTCCGTAGTGTTATTGAGCTCTTTCTCCAAGTCTTGACAAGACTTGGTAAACATTTTGCGTAACAGCATGCGTTCTTTCTTGGCTAATAATTGATTCTCCATGTCTAATGTCCTGTCACGGTCGCCAATTAATGTTGTGGAGTAATCTCAAGAAAGAATTATACTTATAAATCGCTTTTTTATATTATATATTGACAATCTTATCAAAATCTGAATCTGACAATTCAATCAACAAAAATACAACGTGTTCAAAAAAAGGTACAAATGGAAAACGGTTTTATGTCTTCAACAACTAGATCTTATTGACAAAGTCTTTGTAAATATATATAACTCTATGTATAAATAAGGGTACAAAAATAAATAAGTATAAAAAATGTTACATTTAAGGCACACAAGTCATAAAATAAAATAAAATTCTGTGTATACATACAAGGAAGGATCACAATTACATACACAATTACTGTGCTGGTCAGCAGCTAAAACGAAAATATAGCTCTTATAAACACCACCCTTATCGCCACCTTTATCACAGTGAAAACTAGTTCTACACAAACTTGTTTAGTTTGAAATCTGAATTTGATTAAAGGCTTTCAGCATAGAACTCTTCTAATGAATAAAAAGCTTTTTCCAGTAATAGCTTTCTTACGGAATTTTTGAATTTTGTTTTATTTTCTATGATTTTAATTTCCTTGGGCACATGATTATATAATTTTTTCCCATTATAAATTATGGAGTTTTTGATCAGAGTCGATTTTGGAATGGGTGAGGCCATATTGAACGTCTGTCTAGTGCTATATTGTGCAACCTTATGAATTTCATTATTGAATTTACTATGGATTAGACAAACTGTTTCTAAGAGCAAAATGCAAGGAAGTGGTAAAATTTTATTTCTGACGAATAGGGGTTTACAAGAATCGCGACACTTAGCTTTGCACATATATCTTATTGCTCTTTTTTGCAAGGCAAACACCATATTGAATAAATACTGACTACACGTCCCCCAGAAACAAATGCCATATCTTAAGTGGGAGTAGACTAGAGCATAATACACGCTTTTTGCCATATTTTCACCCAGTTCCCATGAAGTTGTCCTTACTGCATAACATCCAGATGCTATTTTTTTCCTCAGTTTTTCAATATGATTGTCAAATTTAAGTTTATCATCAATATGCAATCCTAGGAATTTAGTTTCTGACTTGGAGCTGATGACTTGATTTCCTAGATGAAGCTGTTGCAGGTCACATTTGAAAGCAAGGATGTTTGTTTTTGAAATATTAAAGGATAACATATTAGCGTCACACCAACCTTTCACCTTGTCAATATCATTTTTTATCATTTTATGCAGTTTCGAGCCGTTTTCACCATGCCAAAGTATTGTGGTGTCGCCTGCAAATTGGGTGAACTTTCCCGTAATATTAATTGAGGCTAGATCATTTATATAGATTAAGAACAGGGTCGGGCCCAGAACTGATCCCTGAGGTACTCCACATTTAATTTCCAACTTGTCCGATAAGTTACCTCGAAGAGACACGCTTTGTGTTCTCCCAGTTAGGTACGATTTAAACCATTTTAGAACAACATCTCTAAAACCGTATATTTCCAATTTTTGCAACAAAACTTCGTGGTTGACACAATCAAAGGCTTTTGTCAGGTCACAAAAAACCGCTGCTGCTATTTCTCTATCGTTGAGTTTCAGATAAACATTCTGAAGAAAGTTGAAAATTGCATCATTTGTCCCTTTTTCCCTTAGAAATCCAAATTGAGTGGGATTAATATGAGATCTTAAATGGATCCTTGTGAGACCCCTAGATCTACTGAAATATGGTCGGATGTGATATTGTTGATTTCCACATATTGTTTTCTGCAACGTAGATATTCTGATATCCAGGCCAGTATGTACAGTTGTGTGCATAAAAATGTCTTACAAGGTACAACACTAATTGAGGCACTGCACTAATTGCACTGAGAAATGTTAAAAGCGCGTTACTGACAAAAATTGGTTGAATTCCGACTCTACTTGTCAAGGTCAATAAGAAGTTCAATAATAAAGATTGACAAGCTTGACTTCTTCATGCACACAACTGAACCTATAACATTTTCGTTTTTTATTTAAAAGATCAAACATAATTCAGTATCGGAAACGTGTCAGAAACGTGTTATGGATAACTGAAACCTTTCTACTTAAGCCTCTATGGAGTTTCAGAAACGTCCAGAAACGTTTCAACAAGACCATCCTGGACACGTTTCAACAAAACTGTCCTATTACTGAAATCTAGACGAATATATAAATTAAATACCAATTGAAAATATCCATTTAATATCTTAATACGATATATTGTAGTAACAAACAATACAAAAAATAAATGAAAATATATCCGTCACTATGGTTTGCTCATGAGAGTCATACTCAGTCGTTTCTAGTATTTGGTACTCTCTCATATATCTCCAACTAGCAAGCTTTAGCCTTTGAGAAATTGTATTCCTGAAGTTGCTGTCATTATTCACTATCGTGATGCATCTGGAATATATTATTTCAGTCAATATAGAATGAACAAGATGTCAATTTCATTACTACCTCTTGGGATAGACACACTTCAAGCCTTTTAGGGCATACTTACACTTACTTCTATAAAAAATCCGGTTAATTCGTTGCTGAGTAATTTCCCAAGATCTCTTCTGTTTGAATAGTTTGCATCTCTTACTCTTATAAAAACGTGGTTTCCTAGATATAATTCGATAATGAGTAATCATTTTTTTTTGAGTAACTTCAATGATGCTCTTCTATAAGAATATTCCAATAAAGTACTATAGGTTTTTATTCATCTTTCTTTCATTTTTCCACTAACCTGAAAATTGTCTTTGGCACAGTTTCAAAGTCTGTTATGATGATGGGTCCTTCTTCTTTAGTTCCTATATTTTCCAAAATTCGTCGACGATCTTATGGCACCTTCCATGAGCACAATATCCTAGAAATATTGCAAATCTTCATATTCCACTTCAAAAATTGTATCACAATAATCCATAATATTTTCAGATTCAGTCATTGTTTTAGCTTTTGTTATTGGCGCCATGCTGCCATCTTTATTGGCAAAAAATCTATCGTGTTCCATTGATTTTAATGAATTATAACTTACCTTCATGTTTTATAACGGCGATAACGCTAAACTAATTAAGTTGTCAATAAACTTTGTTAAACATCTGACTACGACAACAAATAGATGAATAAAATAATTGATTTGAAAAAGTTAACAGAGAAAATAGCAAACTCGAGTCAATCAGAACCATCACAGAAAACACTAGAAAGTGAAAACAGAACTGAAATGACACGGGAGCAGGCAAAGATGGCGATTCGGATTCGGCGCATAACACATGCTGAAAGTGCAAGAATCTTTCGTGCATCTTCGTTGTTGTTTTATATCCGCCTAATAATAGCAAAAATAGAGCCGTAGGATATTTAGTAATAAATATTATTTATTCAACAAGAATATTATTTTTATTAAACGTATCATATTTCTTTCAGCTCTATTTTGAAACATCAACCTCTTCATTGACAGAAAGTTTCCGAAGATACCCGAGTGATTTCTGTCTACCTTATTCATGTTATTCCGAATACTTGTTAACTACATAATATGAAAATCGATCCAAGCCGAAGAATATAATAACATTTTGATTCTCTTAAGGAAGGAACTCTTCCTGTTAACAGCTTTTGATTGATGATATTCTACAGCCATATTCATCAAAAGCTAGGCAAATTAAAAAAATATATACTTTGAAACGTGAATTTTTACACGGGTGACCTTTTTTTAGAAACTTTTCATTTTGGTATGAATTAAAACGTTTTTGCAACTAAAAAATATTGGAAAAACCTGAAAAAAACGGCTGGGTTACGTTTCAAGTAACGTTTCAAAGAGTCCATAATAGGGTAGAATTGAAATGTTTCTGGAAAGTTTCATGTTTAGTGGTAAATACCAAATTACTCTTGAACCGGCAACACTGCGTCACAATTATGAACCAGGAAGTAGCTGATTGACACTGACAGTTAAACTAATTGAATCGCGCAAGCGCTCTCAAATTTGTGATCACAAAAACCGCTTTATTTCGCCTCTTGTTAGTTGGTGCTCTGATAATACTTCATCTATGACGTTTTCGTTTTTAATTTCAGCGTTTGAGGTGCATTTAGTCAACATCATTTTGAAATTGTGCTTAAATATATGTTGAAAGCGAAAGTTGAATCTGTAATATCAAATGACACCATTTATACAAAAATATTAAGTTCAACTGGGTGGGTGAAAAACTTACAGTCCAACTCCACTTTAACTTTTTCATTAATTACAATTATTATGTTCAATATAAATATAAATAGAATGTTTATAATTCTCCTATATCCATGGCAACGCTCGAGGTCATACCATTAATTACAATTTTTTAGAATTTTTTATAGAAATACGAGTAAATACTGTTATTATGTTCAATACAAATATAAAATTTATGGTTCTTTGTTATTTATCCGGTGTAGAAAAAATTGCGTAGGCAACTCTCATGTAATGGTTATTAATACACTCGCATAAACCATACGAAACTCGCCTTCGGCTCGTTTTGGATCCCGTGTATTAATAACTATCATTACATGATCGTTGCATAATACGAGGGTTGCTATTTATGTATTCAGAATTGGCAACACTGGTGTTGATAGGCGCGATCCAACTGCGCTATCGCAAAGTTTGACATTTTTGACAGTATACGTAATCAGAACTTTTTGTCACACATACGCTATTTGTATTGTTAATAGACATTTGAAAATTTTATCTCGGCCATAAAATGGAGCTAAATCGTGAACATTTTCGTGCCATGATTTTTTACGATTTTCGACGTGGATTATCTCAACAGCAGTGTGCCGATCAACTTATTGCGATTTTTGCAGATGAGGCACCATCCAAGGCCACAGTATATCGATGGTTTATTGAATTGAAACGTAGCCGTACTTCGCTGGCGAACGAAGTTAAAGATGGACGTCCCAAATCGGTTGTTGTGCGAGAAAACATTGATGCTGTGTCCGAAATGATAATGCTGGATCGTCATGATCGTCATTATCGTCAGGATCGCGAGATCGAGGCATCCCTGGACATTAGTATGACAAGTATACATGAGATATTGCATGAACATTTGGCAGTCAGAAAGATTTGTTCTTGTTGGATTCAGCACAATTTGACAATCGAGCAATTAACGACTCGTGTAAATTGGTGCAAGGAAATGATTACGAAATATGACCGCGGTGCATCAAATGCAGTTTATAACATATACACAGGTGACGAATCTTGGATTTATTGTTATGAGCCTGAAACTAAACAGCAGTCGACTGTATGGGTCTTTCAAAATGAACCAAATCCAACAAAAGTTGTTCGTGCTCGCAGCACTTCGAAGCAAATGGTGGCCTGTTTCTTCGGTATAAACGGTCATGTGGCAACCGTGCCTTTAGGGCAACGTAGAACGGTAGACTCTGAATGGTACAGTACTATTTGTTTGCCAGAAGTCATCAATGAAATAAGGAAAACGAACCGTCGACGAAGGATAATTCTCCAATGACAATGCGAGCTCACACACATCGGCTCAAACAACCCGCTATTTGAGCACTCAAAACGTTGAATTTATGGGTCATCCGCCGTACAGCCCCAATTTAACACACAATGATTTCTATTTGTTCCCTCAAGTGAAGAACAAATTACATGGTCAACGCTTTTCGACGCCACAAGACGCTGTTTGTGCATTCAAAAACCATGTTTTGGAGATACCTACTTCGGAGTGGAAAAACTGCTTTGCCAATTGGTTTAACGAATGCAAAAATGTGTAGATTTGAAAGGAGAGTATCTTGAAAAATAAATGAATAAGTTTCTACTCCCCAATTATTTTTTTAGTTCGTCATTCTCAATACATAAATAGCAACCCTCGTATACTAGTCGTTGAACTGATCATTGAACATTTATACTTTCTTTCTGTATACATCCCGTATGAGCTGCAAGACGTTTTATAATGAACATGAACCATACGATACGCTCAAAAGCCATGCACAAACACAAACACAATGAATAGGGAGGTGTCTATCTCACAACGTGACAGTCGAATGAAGATCGTACATCCGTCATATTATCTTCACAAGTTTCTCGAGGTCTATTGTGGGAAATATGTGTGGCTAAAGCTTTTGTAGGAGTTTCTGTGACGAGAGAGTGACTTGACTCTCGAACTTACAATCTGACCCAGATAGAGAATCATGGAGTAATGTTATGGTATGTTTTCAGGGTTATGTAGTCAGTAGTAGAAATAATAATAAAAATAACTAATTAAATAGAGGAATAATAAAAATTATATAAAAACCTGCCATAATGACTTAAATTACTTCACTTTCATCTGTTGGATGCAGATACATAGTACCTACTATTCAGAATATCTGTGTTATCTGTGAAATTTCCAACATTTGGAATTTACTCCGCATATTTTGCTCCAATGTTGCTGAAATATTCGTTAAATTCATTGGCGGTTTCTTCTTTTTGTTATAGTTCAATTTTTGTTTGCGATTTTGTTCTTCCTTATACGCTATTTACAGTCTCCCACATAGCTTTGAACAGTTTTTATTTTCTTCAATCCGCTTTGAAACTTATTCTTTTTTCGCCTTATTTGTCAGCTTTTCAAGTTTGGCATTATAATATATCTATCGCTCTTCGATTCCTTCATTCTTTGAAAAATTCAAAGAAATTCTGTATAATTTTTTTTTCGTTAATTGACTTCTGTAATCCGGGTGTCATCCCTGATAATTGTCGTTCTATATTTCTACTTCCAGTTCAGAACTCATTTCTTTATATGCAGTGTGTCTCACTTCTCATGGAAACACCCCCGTATTTTCCGTAACAATAGAGGTAAAATGATGAAACTCTCAGGACTGATGGAAATGCTCAAAATGTACCTACCACCCGAATGGGGTTGGCCTAAGTGATATACACTGCCCGCCACTCGCGATGGAACAACCCATTTTTACGGTAAAACATACTAGGGGGCAGAATAAGCTCAAAATTCCACAGATTCGTGATCGGGACCACCAACTTACTACAGAGACACGTTTTTCCTGAAAAAATTTCAGTCCTGAAAAATCCGAATTTGTCTCACTTCTCATGGAAACACCCCCGTATCATCCGTAATTTATTGCGTAGAACCATGAAATTTCCAGGATCGATAGATACACTGGAAATGAACTCACTGCACGGGAATGGTCAATATACGTAATATACACTGCACGCCAGCAGCGAAATAACCACCCATTTTTCCATCGCTGCTGGCGTGCAGTGCACATCATGTAGGATGACCCGTTTTGTGCAGTGAGTTCATTTCTAGTGTATCGCCAGCAGCGAAGTAACCACCCATTTTTCCATCGCTGCTGGCGTGCAGTGCACATCATGTAGGATGACCCGTTTTGTGCAGTGAGTTCATTTCTAGTGTATCTATCGATCCTGCAAATTTCAGGGTTCTACGTATAAAATTACGGAAAATACGGTGGTGTTTCCATGAGAAGTGAGACAAGTTCGGATTTTTCAGGACTGAAATTTTTTCAGAGAAAAAGTGTATCTGTAGTAAGTTGGTGGTCTTGATCACAAATCTGAAGGAATTTTTAGCCTATTTTGCCCCCTAGTATGTTTAACCGTAAAAATGTGTTGTTCCATCGCGATTGGCGGGCAGTGTATATCACGTAGGCCAACCCCATTCAGGTGGTAGGTGCATTTTGAGCATTTTCATCAGTCCTGAGAGTTTCATCATTCAACCTCAATTATTACGGAAGATACGGGGGTGTTTCCATGAGAAGTGAGACACACTGTATAGTCAGTGTACAGTTCATATTTATTTTATCGTTTGATTGTTTGAGCATATTTGTATCACACTTTTGAAATGTGATTGCAATGGGATCATGGTTTGTAATGTTACATGTAGTGTTGACTTATTCACTTTTTCTTTAAATCATAGCTATTTCCAATCAGATAGCAATTTCAGGAAGGAGTCAGATGAGTGTTTATTCTTCGTTCGATAAATCTGAGTCAAAAATTCAATTCAATAGTACCTATTTAGAAAGATAAAATAAAATTAGAACATTATATTCAAATTTGGCAGTAGAAACTAAAAAAGAAAATAATATCAAAATTTAAATAAGTCTTAAACAAAATTTAGTGAGAAAATACTGTAGATAATTGTCAAATCAAGAAGCGAAAGATCAATGACAGATGGATGACGAAAGCAACCAGATGAAAAGAAAGAATTTTTGTAAATTAAAATTTGATGAAGAAATGATTGATCCATTTAGGCAAAACAACCATTAAAATAATCAAGTATCACAACAAATATCGCTAAATTGTCATGAAAGTGAAATATTTAGAAATAAATCTCAGTAAATCGATGTAAAGTGAGAGTAAAAACAATCCATGAGTGCGGGAGTGAGTAAATAGATTTGGTAATTAAGGGTTGTTAGGAAGCGAGGAGCTCAACAAAAAATTTAGGAAGCGTTAGGAGAGAAAATTTTAGTTAGAGAGAAATTTGAAGGATAAAATGACACAGAAGAATCAAAAGCTAGCAAACCAGTAAGAATCAAGAAAATAATAACTCCAGATACAATATGAGTTCCTGATAAAGAAAAACATACCATTTACCTTGAGAAAACAACAAGCAGGCTCACATCGATCCAAGATGCGAAACCAGGTACAAACTTTGAATTCTTAATAAACTTCCGAAGCCTAAGAATAATCCTACACCGTGATACTTGAACAATTTTGTCAGAAATATTTCCAATTTTGACCCCAAATTTTTATGAACTCGCCAAACGTAGTGTAGTTAAGCTGTGTTAAGTCTCTCGTCTGACCAATATGGTTAGACCAGCGCGATCATTTGGTTGACTTGATGACCTTGAAACTATTTGTAATGACAGTAATAAGGGTTTTGTTTACTATGTTCACTGGTCAATAATTACAATAATCAAAATATCAAAGGAAATTAACGCTATCCCAAAGAACTCTTTGAGTTATGTGCACTACACACGTTTGTGTGTAGCGTTAGTATGCTTTGATATTATTTCAATTATTGCAGTATTTGATAAATTGATCATTGTAGTTTTGGTTATTCAAGATTTGAGTACCTAGCGTATGGCCGTTCCTAAACTTGGTGGCAATCTAATGACAATAATACTATTATATGCACTAGAAGATGATGCTCTTGTAAAGAGAAACATTCTCAATTGAAAATCCTGTTCATGTTTTCAATAAAATCATGATGATCCTACTATTATTAAGACACTGAAGGGATTACAATCGATTTTTGTTCTAAATGAAGTTGGTAATTTTGATAAGTCAGTAGAAATAATCAAGAAACACGGGATTATCAATAATTATCGTTCCAGCTGAAAAATCGGTAAAGGTTATTTCCAGACTACTGAAATTATACTGTACTGATCTAATAAATAAATGAATACCTACCTTCAGTTCATACTGTTAACAAACCTTTCTTAGCTGTTTCAATTTCATAATACGATAAGTAAACAACAAATGAATTGCAACTATTGTGCCTTAAGTTTCACTCTGTTTAAATTTTATTGAAATCATCCTCTGCCATAAATGTTTCGATTTTATAGGTTATAATTTTAAGAAATTATCATTTCTTCCTACTTTACCTGACCGTGACCACTCCGTAAACGTCGAGGGCAGGTTTGAAATGTGACCAATATTTTCGATCGTCTAATAGGTCCGACTCATACGTCATACCTCATACTGAGCGCACGTGCCTTGTTCGAACGGTGACTTGACACAGCCTAAGGTTCGAGTCGAGGTTCGAGTCAACAATTCGTGCTGAACTCTTGATACCAATAGTAATAGATTATAGAACTGATGAATTTAGTTGAGGTAGGTTTCTCCTAGAGTAGGTAGAGTTAGGCCCTGACTTATTGATTTTGTTGTTGTTGAAGACCGATTGGATTATTTTTATTAAAATCTGATTGACTTTTGAATAATAATTTATTTGAGTTTGAAGAAAATGAAAGGAACAATATACTTTTCATATCTTTTGAATATATTCAATATAAAATTCATAAATTTTACAATTTGATATCAAGAATTGGAAAAAATGTATCCATGACATACCGACTGAGCTGAAGAATAAACAGGTAAAGACAAGGTAAAAATGGTGAGGTGAGAGAAAATTATAGCCAGGCATTTAAATTTCAACAACTTGAATAAAAAATAAATCAAAATGATAAAAACAATATTATAATAATATATATAACATAACATATAATATATAAATAAACATATAAAATAATACATAATCTGCAAATATGAAAGGGCGGAGTATCAGCAAGAGGCTGTTTTTCAACTCAACTCGATGTCTGGTATTGGTTAAGTATTGGAAGAGTACAAGTGAGATTTGCCAATGTTTTTTCGAATTCTGTCTTGATGATGTTAATTAGAAACGTCTTGTCAGAATCAGAATATCAAGTTTAAGACAAATATCTTCGGCGTCGTGTAAAAACGAACTCACTGACATCAGATACGTCACCTTAGCCAATATATCAATAAAATTTACTTTAATATCGAACAGACTCCCACGATATGACATCCGAAATATACACGGGCTAGTCTAGCATGATATACTCCGAGCAATATATTTTATCCGCCTCTAATAAAATACAGCGACACGAAGCGAGCGGAGCATTTTTCTGTAACTGAAATTCTCTTACAGGAATACAACTCATGACGACAGGGTAATAAAACACAAATGACAGCTCGCAGCGTCCTTGGAGTCAATAACAAAAGCTGAAGAGCGCACGGAATTGAGAGTTATCACGTGGCTAGTCGATCCGTTTTCGTTTCTGAACAGTTGCTTTCAGACAGTACGGGAACATTTATTTGCGTGGAATTCGAATACAAAGAAGGAATGCTAATGTCGAAGTTCGATCAGTTGTGTTAGCAGTTGTGTTGCTGGCTTTGATATAATCTATAGTCAGTTAATACTTTTTTGTATGCTTACAGGTCTATTCGCTAAAAAGTCGTTATTTACGATGACGACATTCTGAATGACAATTCAGAAATTCCCATTCTATGAACACTGTCATTACGGCTTCAGTCGTTACCTTACCAAATGAATAACGACAAACCTGAATCTGTAAGACGAGTGTACACGTAAATTCATGTTTTGTGATTGGGTAATGAATTTGAATCAACTATGGAAATTGGTGAATATTACGAAATTGTGAAACAAAATTAGTAAAACTTCTGTATGGGCAATAATTTTCCGTAAATTTGGATGAATTTGAAAAAAAAAACTAAGAATTTAATGATAGAGGGGCCAATTGATCATCCAATATTTCTGATACTTCGTGAATACACCTGCTACTTACAGAAGACTGAGACATGGCACAGGATTTGTCTTTTGCCATAGACTTTTGGCAAATGCCATGGGCAAAAAATGCAATGCTAAAAGAAAACTGCAATCAGTTATAGAATGGAAATTAACGATTTTTTTGTTCAATTGTATGTTCCTGCGGTACGTTGCAAAGTGATCGCCCATTTCGTTGAATAATTCCCAAGCCAGTTCTCTGGTTTATCAAATATTTCCGAAAATATTTGTCTGGAGTCTCGAATTGGTTGCTGATATCCCTTAATAGTAAATTTTTACAACTTGTATTTGTGTTCTCTTGCTTGTTTTAGTTTGTTTATATTTACCTTCTTAAATTTTATAACAGATAATTACTTTTATGTTATTTTTTGACTTGCTACAAACGTTTTATCAGGTAACGTATTGAAATAAATAAACTAAACTAAACTAAACTACCTATTAAATGTCCTAATCCACTCTCTAGGGAACAACAGATACGTGATCCGATTTACCTTGAAAAATCATCATAATACCTCCTTCTCAGTTCCTCCAGGATTACAACCAATAAGTCCTACTATTCTCCAGCGGCCGTGCGAGAACTAATTGCCTTCTGCAGGAGGAACAACACCCATCTACTGATAGGATGTGACGCCAATGCGCACCATGAAGCGTGGGGCAGCACAAACATCAACATGAGGGGTGAGTCTCTTTTCAATTACCTGATAGGGGAGGAGCTTACAATTAACAATGTCGGCTCCGAGCCAACCTTTGTCACTAGTATTAGGAAAGAGGTACTAGATCTTACGATCAGCTCAGAATTTCTAAGCAACAAGATATCCAACTGGAGGGTGTCCTCTGAGCCATCATGCTCAGACCACAGGCATATTCAATTCAACATTGAAATAGGCCCCAGACCAGTGGTACAATACCGAAACATACGAAGCATGGACAGGGAAGGATACAAGACCTCCCTGAAGAACCATCTCCAAAACGGATTGTCCACAATAAATAGTCGTGATCAAATAGATATTGCTGCGGAACATCTACAAACTGCACTTATCTCAGCTTATCACGAAAACTGTCCACTGAGGGAGAAAAGGGATAACCGAAATGCTTCCTGGTGGAACAAAAATCTGGATAAAACACGAAAAGAAGTTCGAAGGTTATTTAACCGAGCTAAGGTATCAGGTGAATGGGAAAATTACAGGTCTGCTCTAACCACTTACAACAAAGATATCCGGAAAGCAAAACGAGAATCATGGGAACGATTCTGCGAAAATGTGTCCAACACATCAAGTGGAACCCGTATCCACAAGATTCTATCCAGAGAGCCGACACAGGAGCTGGGGTCGTTACGGCCTCCAGGAAAGAAACACTAGAGCTATTAGCTAATAACCACTTCCCAGGCAGCCTGATTCTGGACAATCAACCTCTAGTCACAAATATAGGCCGGATAAAACGACCTCACAGAGATGACTGGGTGGTTGCCAACAAAATAATTACACCACAGGCGATAAGATGGGCGGTTAACTCATTCCACCCTTACAAATCACCAGGAGAGGATAGCATAGCTCCAGTTCTGTTACAAATCGGACTGGAACATATCATACCTATCATTATAAGACTCTTTAGAGCCAGTTTAGCATGGAACCATAATCCGTCTAACTGGACCGCGACTAGGGTGATCTATATTCCCAAGGTGGGTCGGAATGACCCACACCCAAAATCGCTCAGACCCATTAGTCTGACATCCTTTCTGTTGAAAAGCATGGAGAAAATACTGGATGGGCACATAAGGTGTGGGGCACTAACAAAGCACCCCCTCAATGTTCACCAGTATGCCTACCAGGCTGGCAAATCAACAGAACTTGCCCTCAATAACCTTGTCTCAGGAATAAGCGACGCCCTGGAACGCCAGGAAATAGCAGTCGCTGCATTCCTGGACATAGAAGGAGCATTTAACAATGCACTACCTCACTCCCTATATGAGGCCACTGTCTCTAGAGGGATTGAACCGATACTATGTGACTGGATAAGAACTATGCTTCACAACAGAACTATAACGACCTCTCTACAGGGGGAATGTGTCAGCTTCAAGCCAGCCAGGGGCTGTCCCCAGGGGGGGGTCCTCTCCCCACTGTTATGGTCACTGCTGGTGGATGATCTGCTGGCCATTCTCTCGCTGTGGGAGGTTGATCTGCAAGCATATGCTGACGATCTGGTCCTAGTAATAAACGATAAATCCGAAGAGACGATCTCCTACGTCCTTCAGGATATATTGGATACCATATATAAATGGTGTGAGAGGGAGGAAATGTCCATTAACCCCCACAAAATGGTCAGGAAAAGGAAGCTGGAACATTTAATACCTCCTTCCATCAATGGTGTAACAATTCCTTTTGCGAGTGAAGCAAAATATCTAGGAATAACCCTGGATAAAAAACTTAATTGGAACTCGCACCTGGAAAAGACTATCCGGAAGGCTAGCCTTTCATTATGGACATGCCGCAGAATATGTGGCAAAACATGGGGCATGTCACCAAAAAAACGTATACTGGTTGTACGTGACCGTCATACGTCCAATGATAACGTATGGCTCTATAGTCTGGTGGAGCAAGGGACATAAAAAAATGGCGATTGCTAAACTTAACGGACTACAGAGACAAGCGTGCCTGGCGATTACTGGAAGCATTCGCTCCACGCCAACGGCAGCAATGGAAGTCCTCCTTGGATTACTTCCTCTCCACATAGTTCTGGAGAGAGAGGCAAGATGGGCAACATACAGACTTTATCAAGCGGCCATTAGTCTACCGCAGGCATGTGTCATGAGAGGCAGCGGCATGCTGGAGGGCATAATAGCTCACAACATTCTAGGAATGCCCTCAGACATCATGCCTAAAACCATCAACCTTCACACGTCCTACACTGTGGTCTTTCCCGAAAGAGAAGACTGGGTCCGAAATGAAACCAACCTATGTAGGGCAAATGAACGTTGGTTCACCGATGGTTCCAAAACTCAGGAAGGCGTCGGAGCCGGAATATATGGGATGAACCCAGTAGTGAAACGCTCGTTCAGTATGGGCAAACTAGCTACGATATTTCAGGCAGAGGTATATGCCATTGAAATGTGTGCCAGGGAGCTGGAAAATCGGCTCCACACACGAAAAACAATAAAAATATTTTCAGATAGTCAAGCAGCACTTAAAGCGCTTGAATCCAACTGCTTTAAATCTAGGGTAGTATGGAACTGCAGAGACACCTTAAACCGACTGGCGCAACGCAACAACGTTACCCTAGTCTGGATACCAGGTCACACAGGCCTAGAAGGAAACGAAATAGCGGACGCCCTAGCAAAAGGGGGGGCCGAAACAACGTTCACTGGACCAGAACCGGTAATCGGTTTAGCATATAGCACTGCCAAGAATGTCATAACAGCTTGGGCAGACAATAAAAGACTCGAGTACTGGCGTAGTCTACCGGGCCTAGCCCATTCCAAAGCATTTATTGCTTGTACAAGGAAAAAACAGGACTCTGACAAACTGCTAGAACTCAGCAGAGCGCATCTCAGAGTTATAGTAGGTTTGCTTACTGGCCACTGCAAACTCAAATACCACATGCATAAAATCGGACTTGCACAAGATGCAGAGTGCCGGCTATGCATGGAGGATGATGAAACGGCTGAACACATTCTGTGTACATGCCCTGCAGCGGCCAGAACCAGATTCTCAATATTTGGCGATACGACAGTAAGGCCAGAAAACCTGGTAAATTGTTCTCCCAATGCATTCCTCAATTTCGTCAAGAGATTGGATATACTGGGAGAAATATAACCATAGGGTGAGCCACAATAGGCCATTGGCCGCAGTGGAGGGCCTGATACGGGCCCACTCACGTTCAAAACCTAACCTACTATTCAAATTCTGCAGAAGTCGAAAAAGTATTGTTACTTTCTGCGGGACACAGCTATTAATTATCGTTGACAGTTACGACAGCCAAATAGGTGTCGTCTGCTCAACGATGTTTTGGCAACGATATATCATTAAATAACTATGAAGAAACAGATAATGAATACGATTCTGTGATTTTGTCGTTATTCAACGACTTATCGCTTGATGACGACTGATAACGGTATCGTTTAAAGATTGTGAATAGGCCTGTTAGTATTCGAAAACATCAACGAAAAATCTATACAAAAATCCAATTATGGACTACACAGAAAATTATGGTTATTGTTGAAAGTTGTTACTCTACGTTATCGAGAAGAAACCAGGAGCGTCCCGGAAAAACTCATGGCCTTTATGGGGTTCATGGGGAGTATATCAACTCATGTAATCCATAAATTCTAATGCCATTGAAGTCCACTTTATGCTCATGGATGTAATTAAAAACAGGTCCACGTTGAGCATAAAAAGTTGTAGTGCATCAGGCTTAATGCAGTTAGAGACGGTGGAGTGGCTATCTTACAAGATTACGAACTGAAAACAGTTCAGGACTATTCTGAAAAGGAATGTGGGAATCAATTTGTGAATGGTGCCATACTAGAAGTCACCGAGCCAGGGACGGCCGAGATGTTTGGGGAATATTTTCATACATCTATTATGAAATCACGACAATAGTATCGCTGTAAAACAGCTTCTTCGAATGGAGAAGATAATCTAAATTAAGTATTTGCTGTTTTTCTAAGATGTGACATTCATTTCTCAGCACATTCCATCAAATCTGATCCTGTCTCAAAAGCATTTTTCTGAAAAAAAATTTAGAATATGGAGTGGGAGTACTTTTTGCTATGATGCCGATATTTCAGGGAATTGAAAATTCGAAGGTGAATACAACTTTCCTCTCTTAACATTTTCTATCAAATTCAATACTGTCTGAAAAACTCATTTCTCAGAAAAAAAAATTCAGATTTTGATAGGAGGGGCCACTTTTTTTCTATGATGTCAATATCCTTTGTGAACTAAGAATTCGGAGGTGAATACATCTTTCCATTCTCAACATTTTTCATCAAATCACATGTTGCCTCACATGCTTGTTTCTAAAAAAAGAGTTATGTAGATTTTTCTGGAGGGCACTTTTTTTTCTAGAGAATTGAAAATGCGAAGGTGAATACAACGTTCCTTTCTCAACATATTTCATCAAATCGCATCCTGTCTCAAAAGCTTGTTTCTGAAAAAAAATTGAACATCGAGTGGGGGTACTTTTTGCTATGATGCTGGTATTTTAGAGAATTGAAAATTTGGAGATGAATACAACTTTCCTTGGCCTACAATTTTCATCAAATCGCATCCTGCCAGAAAAGCCTGTATCTGAGACAAAAACAAGAAAATGGAGTCTGGGTACTTTCTGCTATGATGCCGATAGTTTGTGAAATTGAAAATTTGGAGGTGAATAGAACTTTTCATTCTCAACATTTTCCATTGAATCGCATCTTGCCTCAAAAGCTTGTTTGTTTATGAGAAAAAAGTATTAGGTTTTGGAGGGGGATCTTTTTTTTATGATGTCGGTATTTTAGAGAATTGAAATTTCGGAGTTAAATACAACTTTCCTATCTCAGCATATTCCACAAATTGCATCCTGTCTCAAAAGATTGTTTCTTAAAAAAAAATATATGGAGTGGGGGTACTTTTTGCTATGATGCTGATATTTTATACAACTCTTCTTCTCCAACATTTTTCATTGAATTGCATCCTGTGGCAAAATCTTGTTTCTGAGAAGAATAAAAATTAGTTTTTGATGGGGTGGCACTTTTTTTTTCTATAATGCCGGTATTTTAGAGAATTGAAAATTCTAATTTGAATGCAACTTTCCTTTCTCAACATATTCTGTTAAATCGCATCCTGTCTCAAAAGATTGTTTCTGAGAAAAAAAGTAATTCAAATTATGACGGATTAATGTTGAAAAACACCTGACAGAACGCGACAACTATCGTCTGTATTGATTCATGAAATGTGAATAAATCAAGTAGTTTTTATTAAAATAAGGCCCAGCATCCTGTTCATTTCACGGGTGTGAACTGAACTAAGTGGTGGGGGGGGGGGGGTAGGTGCTGGGTTTGGGCGCTATCGTCGGGCGCTAACTTCACACAAGTCGAAACGACTACACAGAGAAAAAGATTTCTATGAATTCAACAAATATTGTTAAATTCAAAGAAATCTGAAGTTTGAATAGGTCCAACGAACAAGCTTGGTTGAATTAAAGTTTCCATTCTTTTGGATTTTCAAACAATTCATTATTTTGTTTTCATATAATTTCTCCAAAATGCTATATTTTATTATTTGAAACAAAGCATATATTTGTTTCGATAAAAAATGTTTTTTTTTTCAATTAATGAACAGATTCATTCGTGGTGAATACATGTAATTTGAATCCAAGAAATCAACCCTTGAGACAAAAAATAATTGTTTGGAAGAAAGAAATACGTTATTTGTGAGAAATGAATATATTTGTTCTTTGGAAAGAATATATATGCAGTCTAAAGGAAGTGTTTGTTTAGAGAAAAAAGAAACTTGTTTGGAAGAAACAAATATATCAATTTTTGAGAAATTAATATATTGATTTATTGGGAAGAATGTATATGCGGGTCGAAGAAAGTGTTCATTAGTTTCAGTTATAAATATTTTGGTGGTGAATAAATGTAATTTCAATCAAAGAAATCAAACCTAGATAAAAATAGAAAATTGTTTGGAAGAAACAACTACTTATTTGTGAGAAACGCATTTGTTCGCGGTGTTCGCAGGTGTATGATGCTTTGTTTTCGCCTTTCATTATTCATTGCGATTATTGCGATTTTTAATCGTTTTTTCTTACTGGTTCTGGTTAGTAGTGTGTGTGTCCTGGAAATTTTAGAAGAATGGAATTTGGGTCATCTGATCCCTAGCTTCAGAGGTAAGAAATCTCAGTCCTAACCTGATTATCTTGATATATAGGTATAAATATATATTTGAATTCCTTCCTATGCTAATACTGGTGTAAATATTTTTCTGATTTCTTGATTTTCTGGTGCTTTCATACCGATCCACCATCAAAAAAGGAACTGACAGTGTAATTTGTTATATTATAGTCAATGATAATTGTAGGGTACCTACTGCACATCTACAAAGTACCTATTCGTACCTAGGTAGGTAAATACGCTGATATAATCATTTTGAAATTCTCCAAGTGAAATGGCGTTCTAATTATCAAGGGGTGTTCCATACAGTAAAATAAACATTTTTTCTTTCAAGTGTTATTAGCGTCACTGGAAACAAATATTTGTTTTATAGAAACGTTTCTTGAAAAGAATGCGAGCGATGAAGAAAAGAGGAAAATACTAGTCAGTTTTTCGTTGGAAAATCAATTTAAAACTGTAATAGTAATGTTTTTTGTTTGTCATCTAGTTTACAGACACAGAAATATATTGTAATGTTCACAGAACATTGTAACAACAGGAATTGTGCTGAAGAAGAACTTATTTTGTTCCATTAGGTTAAAAAGGAAAAGATCCTTAAACTAACTAGCAACAAAATTCAGCAATCTATGGCAAGCAAGAATTGTATTCCATAGAGTCCGGATGAGTGATTCCAGTATCATGCCATCCCTGCTTGAATATTCAGCAGTTTTCTTAAACAGCTCGAGCCAAATAAAACATTCCTCGCGTTTCGCGCCCCGAACAAATTCGTCACTCGAACTGAATATATTTCGCAAAGAATTTTCAACACCAGCCGATGCTTTCCGATGCGAGAGTGACAGTTCCGTCTTGGAGAAATTGAATAATTCCAGGGAGACGTACTTAGCTCCCCTCTGCGGGGCAGCGGTCCCAACAGTGGCGGATTCAGGGTATTGGTTGAGGGGGGGGGGTCATGAATAGAAAAATTCTTATGGTATTGTAAGAAAAGTAAAATACGAATATCATCCAATGCATGAAGAATGAAACAATGAAAATATTCCCAGTCAATAATAAAAATAACTGAAATACATTAAAAAATTTCAGTCATCATTTTTTTTTATTTATTTATTCAAATACAACAAGGGCAGAGGCATAGCCTATTGTGCCCAATATAAAGAATTTATGATTTACAAATATTATTTTCATAATAGAAAAAAAAAGAAGGAAAAGTGGTAAATAAAAATTAATAAACTAAATCGCTGTTTGTAGAAAGGAGTCATAACGGTTCTTGAAACTGTTCGACCTCTGGAGATAGAGTATTCCACTTCGTGAAGATTCTGTTTGAAAAGTATTTTTGACGTACAGTTGTTCGATAGGATTCCTGCCTTAACTTCAAAGGATGTCCACGCAACCTACTATCATCTTGTCGTAGAAATAAGCTAGCGAGATCTACAGAGAAGTCGTCGTGAAGTATTCGGTAGGTTAAAATCGCATCGCCTCTGATACGTCTGTCACTCAGATAGAGTAGATTAAGCTAGGATAGTCGTTGGTCGTAGGAGAGTTGATTGAATCCTCTTACCATTCTGGTGGCGTTGCGTTGGACCCTCTCAAGGAGTTGGATGTCTTTTACCAAGTAAGGGTACCAGATTTGGACAGCATATTCCAGGTGGGGGCGAATATATGTTTTATAGAGTGTACTGAAGAGTTTTTTATCAGGATGGACGAAACATTTGTTAAGTAGATAAGTACGGGTGTTAGCTTTTTTAACAACGGCTGTTACTTGGTTAGCAGCAGTAAGATTTTTGTTGAAGATAACTCCCAGGTCACTATGGTTGTCTACTTCGGGAATCGATTTGTGGCCCAAAAGATAATCGAATGATGGGTTGTTATAACCGATGTGTAACACACAATACTTGTCGACATTCAGAGGTATATTCCAAATTTCACACCACTTTCGCACTGAAATGAGATCAGACTGAAGATCAGCGTGACTAGTTAGGGGATTTCCAAAGAACTTGCTGTCGTCTGCGAGAAAAGTGTGGTCTGAATGGAGTACAGTGGGCAGATCTGAGACATATGCCAAAAAGAGAGTAGGTCCCAAAACAGAACCTTGTGGAACACCCGAGATGACTTGATGTAGATCAGAATGACTGGAGCCAACCCTTACTTTGAAAACCCTGTCAGAAAGAAATGCTTCGATCCAGTTGAGCAGTTGACCTCTTATTCCGAAGTGTTCAAGTTTGTGAAGAAGCTTAATTCGTGGAATCTTGTCAAACGCCTTGGAAAAATCGAGATATATTATGTCAACGGGGGATGAGGAGTCTAGGAGTCTGGTCCATTTATCCAGGCACTAAAGTAAGTTAGTTGTTGTTGATCTTCCAGGAATGAAACCGTGTTGTGTAGGGGGAATCAAATCGTTTCCAAGCAAAAAAGGTAAGAGGTTTTCTACAATTATTCTCTCCATAATTTTGGCACATACGGATACCAGGCTAATTGGTCTGTAGTATCCTGGATCGAGTTTATCTCCTTTTTTATAGATAGGGGTGACAGAGGCTAACCGCCATTGGGTGGGAAGGCAGGAATGGAAAAAGTAGTATTCGAAAATATGGCTGAGGGGTTTTGCGAGAACGGATGCATGTCTTTTCAAAATGAATGCTGGCCCAGATGAGACACCTGTTTTGATATTCCTCAGTTTTTCCTCCACTATTTCAGGTGGATAATACACATGGGTTAAAGAGTTTTGGGATCTTGGTGACATTACTTGGGGTAACGCTGTATTTTGAACTGGCGAGAAAGATTTATCGAAACTTTTAGCATTGGATTCACTGCAGCTGCTGAAACGCTCGCTAAAAGTTTCGATAAATCTTTCTCGCCAGTTCAAAATACAGCGTTCATATCATATCAATAATAAATATTCTGTAACAAGGTTAGAATGAAAATTCGATGCGAGTGGAAAGTTCCGAGCGCGAGCCGAAGGCGAGCATGAGGAACCACGAGCATCACGAATTTTCATTCTAACCTAGTAGCAGACTATATTTTCTCCACGATCAAAGCGTCAAGGCGTCAAAGCGTCAAGGCTGATGTTATTATTGCTAACCAGTGTGAGAATATTATTCTATCACAAGAGAGAGAATGTAAATACATTTAAATTCCATGGGGGCAGAGGTGTTGCAGAATATTTCTTCAATCAGAAGAGAGATAATTCCAGCATTCTGTAATCAAATTTGATTTCAGAATTGGCAAATTCTGTGATGATGGTGGAGAAACAACATTCTGCATGTGTAAAAAAATCAAATGAAACATTTTCCCGAAAGGTATTCGTAAGTGTGTGCGATTCTAAAATGAACATTTCAAGTTATAGTACCTGACCTCTATTCAAAGATGTGGACAGAAATGAATTATTATTATTTTCAATGCCTACTATGCTATGCTAAATGGGTCGAATTTTCGACCATTAGACATATTTTTTGAAGTAGTGGATAGCCTATTCGATTTGGGCATATTTTGAACACCTATATACCAAGTTTTAACCCAATATCTCGTATAGGCTGTTAGTTATATTATGACAAATTTCCAAATTTATGCATATTTGACTGACCCTGAATGAAGAAGTGTACATTTAGAAAAACAGGTAAAATAGCCGTTCAAATAAGAAACACACTGAGTATTATCGCAACCTGTACAAATAGATGTCCATAGTTCAACCAACAATCAAAAGTTGAAAAAGTATTCATATCGTTCAGTTTTTTAGTATAATAATTAGTCAATCAACGATTGTAAAAATACCCCTTTGAGTTTTGTGCTTTTTTCGAAACATTTTTCTCAACCCCATGACAAATTTTGACAAAATTCTGATGATTTCATTCCAGTCATATGACTAGATCAATAAGCCAGACACTGATTTTCCATAGCAGGCTTTGAAACTAAGTTGTCTGTTTTTTATTTGTTACAAGTTTGACAGTTATCCTCAAAACCCTTTCCACGAGTATTTGTGTAAGTATGTTATAAACGGGTTTTGCGAGATTTCAAAATGGTAAATCTCAACTTAGTAGAGATAACTGAGATGCTCAATCAATGAGGGAAGCCGATGAAGAATTCAAAAGAAGACATCCAGATCGTTAACCAATTTACCATACCACCGTCTTCAAGATTAATAAGTACATTATTCAATAGAACCGGGAGAATTAATGAAAACAATATACCGAGACAATGAGAAAATCTAGACAGTGTGTTCAAGAAAATCCAAAAAATACCTTGAGGCAGATTTCGTTAGCGTATATAAAATACGTACATGTTTGAAAAAAAAAGTTATTCCCTTCAAACCGACAATCATGCACACGTTTGAACGAGATGATGAGGAACAAAGGTTGGAATTCTGTTTATTCTGCCAAGGTGAATATTTGAATGATGACAACTTTCTAGGCAAAAACACAGTATTCACAAAAATTCAACGTTTGGGTGGGAATATTCAAAAACCGTATAGTAGGTTTAGTGTTTTTTGAACAAACACTAAATGGTGAAAGATTCTATAATTTCCTTACTACGAATTTCTTGGAAGTACTAAGCATTGGAGATCGCAGAAATGCTATTTTCTAGATAGACGGTGCCTCCATTCATAATGTGATTGCTATACGAAAATGGCTTGATGGAACATTTCAAGGAAGTTAGTTGAATTGGGAGGAAAAGTCCTTTTATTTGTTGGTCCCCTCGATCACCAGACCTGACTCCATTGCATTTTTTCTGTGTGAATATTTGGAAGAAAGTGTTTATGAAAACAGGCCACAAAACTTGAACCAATTAAAGATGACGATAAGGCAAAAATGTGGTGAAATAACACCAGACCAATTGAGGAACACTCGCTAAAATTTGAGACGGCGCCGACGTTATGAAAAATATATAGAGCGTGAAGGGGGATATATTTGATACACCACACTGCTGGAAGATGAACAAAATATTGTTCAAATGAAAGAAAAATTATTTGAAGTCGACAAAATGGGGAAGGGTGGGACGGAGACGGGGTGTTGTTAGAAAATTGACCTTCTATCAGAAAAAGTTAATGAGCAAAGTTGTTGATAATAGAAAGTTCTTCAACTTTAGTATTCAACATTTTTCCACATAACCACAAATTTCTCGTGAAAAATTGGAGAAACCGATTATTAAGTTTTTAATTTCTTTCTTGCTCAATTTTATTTTTCACAAAATTTGGCGAAAATATAACTCATTATGTTTTAAGTGAGCTGTGACTTTTTTGTAGCAAAATACTGATTTTTTCTTTTTTTTCCACAAATTCTGAAAAAACGACCTCATTTTCAATTGAAAAGTTTCACCGGTAAAATTCGTTTTTTTAAGCTCGCCAGCCTCGATTTTTTCCTTTGAAGCGTCTACTTTCAGATTGTGTGAGGAGGGCTAAAAAAATAAAAAACAGACATCCCAAAATCAATTTTTTAAAATTTTGTTCTAAACTCATATTTAATAATTATTGAAATTAACAGTTAAAATCTTTCGAGAATATCAATAAACATAGACATAAATAAGGATTTGATTATGATAGAAGGGCGAACGGGAGCGAACTTTTGGGGGTAGTAATGGTTTCTCACGATTTATAGCGAAAATTAACCTCCAATAAAAATAATTTGAAGAAACAAGTTGTTGGCTACAAAAATATCTACAAATTCTGTTTTGAAATTTTCCCACCTAACCTCAAATTGTCCGAGAAAATCGAAGAAACTATTTTAAATTAGTTTTAATTTTTTTCTTTTGTGAAAATTGTATGTTTTTCACAAAATTTGGTGAAAATATACCTCTTTATGTTTTAAACTAGACGTTTTTTGTTTGCAATTTGAAGAAGTTTTTTCATTACATTCAAATCAGGTTTATTATGTAGAAAACGGTTTTTACAAAAACGTCTTATTATATAGTATTTATATTAAAATTTAAGGAAGAAATTGAGAATTGAGAAAAAAATTGAAACGAAATTAAAACGGTTTTGTCGATTTTCAAGGAAAATTTGAGGTTATGTGGAAAAATGATGAATACAAAAGTTCACAGCCTATTTTTTTTTTACTTCTTTGTTGGAGGTTCATTTTTGCTGCAAATCGCTAGAAACCCTTTTTACCCCCACAAGTCCACCACCTTTCGCCCTTCTATAATACCTTATCAAATCCTTATTATTGTCATTGTTCATTCTTTGTACCTATTGAGGTAAGATGAAATTAATATTCTCGGAACGTTTCAACTGTTAATTTTGAATAAATGAGTTTAGAACAAGAATTACAAAAATTGATTTTTGAAAATCTGTATTTTAATTTTATCACGTTTTCTGGAAAAAAAATCCATAGTAGTGCTACTCTTTTATGATCTAAATTAGACGCGTCAACGGTGGCTGGCAAGCATAAAAAAAAAATTTTACCGGTGAAACTTTTCAGTTGAAAATGAGGTCGTTTTTCGGAATTTGTTGAAAAAAAATTGCTTACTTGAACCATAATACGTTATATTTTCACAAAAATTCGTTAACAAATAAAACAATTTTTGAGCAAGAAAAAAAGTTTAAAACTTATAAATCGGTGCTTTCGATTTTCATGGAAAATTTGAGATAATGTGTAAATATGTTGAATACAAAAGTTGTAGATATTTTTAGAAGCAACAACTTTGCCCTTCATTTCTTGATATGAGGTCAAATTTCGTTGCCAATCTCGAAAAACCGTGAAATACCACTTTCAACCCCGTTCAACACTTCCATTTTGTCTGCTCCAAATTATTGTTCCCGTCAATCGAACAATATTTTGCCGCTTTCATGTTTTTTGGCGTCTAATATTCAACGGGGGGTCGATACAGACAATTCATCTGATTTCCGAAAACTGAAAACGTTGTTCAACGTTATAGCATGTCTTCGGTGGAAGCAGATTGGGCCCTCGAAATATGAACATTCCGGTCAAGGTGGGGATGAAGGGTAATTACCCCCTTTGCCCCTCCCTGGATCCGCCACTGGTTCCCGAACCTTCTGCGGCGATGGCTGTTTCTCACCTCTGCTCCGTAGTCTCCAGAATCGACTTATTGATTCTTTGAGCGCTTGTTGTTTGAATATTAGATAAGTTGAGACGGAATAGAATCCCAAGGCATTCCCACATGCGCCACGGGAAATGTGATATTTATATACGCCTTTTGTGGTTTTCATAGTTATTTATATTGCTTTCCACTTTATTGAAATCGACTATTTTACTTTCGTTTTCTGGGATGCATCTTGCGGCTATTCGGGCGAGTGCAGTTTATGTCAGACGGGAAATTGGAAAAAGGTGTTGGGAATTTTATTTCCCGTATCCAGCTGGGATACAAATTAGATTTGAATATTTATTGAAAATTCGTGCGGAATGATCAACGAGAATCTTATCTTATTTTGATAAGACGTGTACTTTGTAGATATCGACCAGTCAAATACTCACCGATTTTTCATTATAATGGTAATCCTGTCATAGAGATTCTCGAGGACTTGCAGCCGAAAAGACTTATTGTGAATAACATCATTTTTGTCCTCCCGCTTAATTTTTGTTATTCGTACTTTAGTTGTTACAGTTGGTATCAGGACAATTAGCCAGACACTTAGCCAGGAATCACACTGATCGTCCAGGACGGACCGTCCGCGACCGTCCACCTACGACCAAAAATTAAAGTAGATCAATGAAAACTTTCAAACTCACACTGATCGACCTTCTACGACCGACTGCTAGAATAATTTTGTAAAACTGACATTCAAAAAAATATGTGGATTTTCTGAAAAAAGTTTAAAATCATAATTTAGAAACTTTTGCTGTAAATAATGAGTTGAAGTGATAGTGAAGGAGGAAGAATTATGATAATGTATTATTTTTATGAAAGAGGGTGAAATTTGAATCAGTTATCCCAAATTACTAAGAGATCAATAAAGTTCCAAACTACTATTGAATGTCCATAAATTACCAAAGTTACCAACAAAAAAATACCCATTTTTTTGTTTCTTGGCACTACTTCCCGATGCAGCACCAAGGAATGTCTCCTGATTGTATATTCCTCACGTAAATTTTATAACTATGAAATATATGTAAGGTACCTACTGTTAGTTGACCATTACTGGTACTTAAGAATTACACTACTGCGTTAACAAATTTCTGAAATTATTTCTCTTTTATTGTAATCAGAATAACTGTTTCAACACCCCGGACCTAAACCCTCCGACGATAACTTCCTGGAATTTAAATCAATTTTTTTGTTCGACTTCGGAAATGAAGGGGGGGCTGGAACATTCTATATAGTTTCCACTATATCAGGTGTCAAGTATTTTGAGTAAAAAATTAGAGAGGAAAGGTCATGCAATTCTCCCGTACCAATTCGCAATAAAACATGTCAGCAATGAAAAAGTAGGGTGGCAAGCAGCATTTCACCTTGAGGAATCCAAAGAGAAACTGATTCGGGATGATTTCCGTTGTTCCTGGCAGAAAGAAGACAAGTGGTCGGTCATGATGGGCATTACTTTGGCCAATACTCGTGGGGACCGTTCGTAGGTCATCCTTGTTCCACGAACGCGGACGTTGCAATTGGAGTTACGAGCCCCAAGGTGCTCTTTATAGCGGAATCGTGAAATATTGTAGACGAATGGAATTATTTTTACGGCGGTATGAGCTCGCATGGGTAGCGTATAATATAATATGAACTGGAAGATGGATGACGGTGATAACGATTCTGGGAAATGTATATTCGAAAAAACTCTGTAATGCTGTACTGTACACTGACTCTACTTGAAATAATGTAAAAATTATGTTTGTAGTATACGGTCAATGTGTATTGATAACTTAGAGAGGGAAAACTTCTTTCAAATTACTGATGTGGATACCAGAGCTGTGCCGAGCACTGACAAAAAGTGCTTCAAGTACTAAGCACTAAGCACTCTTGAAAAGTGCTTGGGAGTCTCGAGCAATAAGCACTTTTTTCATGAAGTGCTCGCGATTACTAAGCAATTTCAAAAAGTAATTCGATTTAGCGAGCTCTAAGCACTAAGCATTTTTCAAAAGGGCGAGACCGTTAAGATGGGCGTTCAATTTCGTGTATTCCAAGTTCATATTGCATTTGGAAACGGTTTCACCTGGAAAACTCAAATTTGGTAGGTGGATTGGAGTACTTATTGAATATATTGACATTGATTTGATATCGAAAATTGAGATTTTTTTGGTAGGCAATTGAAAGAAATTAGTCAATACTTGCTTTTGTTTTATTTCATTAGGAAAACCCATAAAAACAGTGCAACATTGACTGCACTTTCACGCAATTTTTCGAGGTATTCTGGGAGAAATGTATCCCTCCGCTTGTCTGGGTAGCAATCCAAACAGCAGATCGCGTGAGAGTTTACTGCCTCGCCCGGTGTTTAACATCGATGAGGTATATCCGAACTTATAATGAGATTAGGGTAGAAGAACTAGTGTCACCAAGTCACCCTCTTAGCGACGAACATCGTCAGATAGTCCCAATATGTCGTTCTACCATTCCTTCTGATTGGAGATGTAAAGCTGTTGGACGAGTTTTCTTCTTTCCTAAAATGTTCATCGATTCTTCTTTTATTAGAATCTCAATCCAGCCAAACTCCATGTCTGAGTATCACATTCTCTATGAAGCCTTTGCGATTGCAGAATCTTCTGGTTGGGAATTGGCACAACTTCAGACTAAATGGCTCCCGAGCACCGCATATGAGAAGATATATTGGGAGCGATGAAGAAAGCAAAAACAAAGTAAAACTAAATCATGAGAAAGCAAAAAGGATCCCATGGGTAACAAATACGATAATGAATTCCATAACAAATAGGGACAAAATGTACGAAAAAAACTCACTGAAAACCCTGTAAACGAAGATTAAAACAACAATTCAGTAATAACAGAAAACACTTGAATATGGTAATTAAAACTGCTCAAATTCAATATTACAAAAATAAGATATCTAAAAACCATAAGAATAATAAAAATATCTGGAAGATTGTATAATCATGAATTTACACACTCTAAAATACAACCTGGGATTTAGAAAGAAATCATAACGAATGAGAAAACTCTGGTTGATAATGTCGATGTCGAAGGCAATCGTGGGGGCTGAACTTGCAAACAAAATAATAATAATAATAATATTTATTCACCAAAAAAATAAATATTTTATAGTAATAAATTATGTCAAAAATTACTTTACTACATATGAATATATAATGCACGTAATGAAGAGAAGTGGCGAATGAGTGAAATTTAGCCCAAAAAAGTAAACATAAGGGCATACATAACATTTCAAGAACACACAAGTTGTTTTTCAACTACAATAAGAAGAATGGTTGGTATCATTATAAACTATGAACTTTACATTATACATGCATAAATAAACAATTTACTGTACTGGGTGAAGTAGTATCGGAATACATGTCTTTCAGGAAAAGAATTTGTTAGGTGAGTCTAAAGTAGAGATTTTTCGTTGTGATGAATTCGTTCAACAGAATGTACGGGATTGTCAACAACCATTTTTTCATTCGCGATTTGAACAAACTCAATGAGTTGATACTTTTGAATTCTTGAGGTAACTCGTTGAATAATTTTGGGCCTAGATGAGTGAAACATTTTTGTCCTATTGCTTTTTGAGCTCTGGGTACTATAATAGCATGTGTGTTCAATAGGTTTCCAAAATTGTTTGTCTTTATATTGTTTAAATAACAGAACCTTGGCATATAGCTGATTTAGATTAAATGTTTCTGTCTCTTTATATAGCATTTGTGATGGGTATGTTCTGGGTTTTTGTAGATAATTTTCAATACATATTTCTGGATTTTTTGTATATTATTGATTAGAGTGTTTGATGCGGATCCCCTTGCGATTATTCCATATGTGAGGTGTGACTCCACTAATGAGTAATGAATGATTTTGATATATCTATACTTAAGAATGTTTGAGAGATGCTTGAACTTGTAGATTATAAAACGGAGTTTTTTCATTACGGAATTTATGTGTACGTCCCATCTCAAATAAGGATCGATATGTAAACCTAAATATTTTATGCTATCACTCGATTTGATCGTAATCTTGTGACATTTGTCGTTATTGATTACTATCTCTTTGAAAATTGGCATATTATTCTTGTGAGAGGTAAATGGGATATATATGTTTTTTTTTTAAATTGATCGTTAATAGTTTATCATTGAAGTATTTTATAATTTGTTTGAAGTCTTCCTCAGCAACACCCTTGAGTTGTTCTCAACATGTTCCTTTGTAAAAAATTGCAGTGTCGTCTGCGAAGCTTACTATATTTCCTTGTATTTCTTGTTCAAATGAGTCACTTATATATATATATATATATATATATATATATATATATATATATATATATATATATATATATATATATATATATATATATATATATATATATATATATATATATATATATATATATATATATATATATAAAAACTGGTAAAATTCTTGAGGATGCAGTCAAATCACTGGGCTTAGTCAAAGAAAACTCTTTGTTATATTGTCAAGCTTTCGGAAAAATTTTATTCCTTCATCGGGACAGATCTATAAAACGAAATTTTGGATGTTGTACAAAATGGTGGGTAAAAACAAATAAATTCATTACTTACAACTTGAGGTTAGAAGTAAAAGTCAACGTGCACAACAAAAAACATTAATATCTTCATAGTCACTTAGACTTGGACACATCGATAAAAATTCATATTAGTTATTTGCAACATTACAATATTTAAAAAAAATTTTATATTTTCTCCGGCACACATGGTGCGTCTGCAGACAGAGATTTCAACATGAGAGAGAGGGCAAGTTCAATTTTGAAGGATGACAATATTTCAAACGAGCAAACAGTATTACCAACCAAGTACTACCAGCAGTGTGAGCAACCCAAAAAACCCCAAATCCGCAATACGGACCAAGTACCGAACCCTACTTCAAAGGTGAAGACTGGGCTCAATGCCAAAAGTCCCAACAACATTATTACAGATTTCAGTCTCATTCGGGAAAACTGAAGGGATTAGTTCCAGCCTTAAAGACCTGACATTACAAAAGCGAAATCTGAAAGAGAGACAAAAAATTATCGAAAAACCTTACTTCAGTGATGAAAACCGGGCTTAAAGCCAAACTTCCACCAAGTTTCCGACTAAGCTTCATGCGGAGAAACTGGAGGGATTAGTTCCAGTTTTAAAATATAATTGTAAATCACACTCAAATTTTGTAAATCAGTTCTCTTGTTCATACTATTGGTACCACTCTTTATGTAATACATTTCTTTGAATAACCTTTTAGTTAAATTATTTTCAGTACATAACACAGAAACTTTACTGTAATCCATTACATGCCTGTTTTTTATAACGTGTTCAGCAAGAGCACATGTAGATTTATTTAAATTGCAATCACTTTTGTGTGACGTTAGGCGTCCTGATAAGTTTCTAGAAGTCTGTCCAATATATTGCAAATCACAGGACGTGCAAAGAATTTTGTATACTACATTTGACTTTTCTAAAGATTTTAAAGTAGTTTTAATTTTGGAAAACAAAGTGTTCGTCGTGGTGACGATACGTTGTGCAAATTTTATGTTTTCATTCTTGAAAACATTTAAAAGTTTAGGAGTTAGAGATTGAATAAATATATATATTTCTACATTCCTTGGTTCACTCAATATTCCGTTGACACAAACGAACTGTTTTTTGTTGCTTAGATAACTCTCAAATAGTTTGTATGGTGTACCTCTTATTCCTATATTTTCGAGAACAGAGAGAAGCTTTTCATGATCAACGGTGTCGAATGCCTTTGCCAAGTCGACAAAGATACATAAGGATGGTTGTTTTCTATCTAAAGAGTTGTTAACTTGGCAATGGCGTCCGACGTTGAACAGTTTTCCCTGAAACCATAATGGTTTTCAGAGAGGATCGAATATTTACTCAAAAAATTTTACATTCTTTTTTGTAGGATTTTCTCGAAAATCTTGGCTATACACGTAATCAGGGAGATAGGTCTATAGTCTAAAATAAAAGGAACAAACCATAAACCAGCCAGAAATATTAAAAATCTCACTGTTTTCTTGACACCAACAGATGCTAAGGAGGCACATGAACTTATCATGGATTTGAAAAATGATAAATGTCCTGGGTTTGATGGAATAACATCTGAAATTTTGGAAGGAGTAGCCGATGATGTATCCGAACAGATTTCATCCATAATTAATAATATTTTGATATCTGGTATTTGTCCAAAACAATTCAAAAGAGCCCTATCAAACCTACTCATAGATCAGGCCCAAAAAACTTCACCAAAAACTTTAGACCTATATCAATAATCTGTACTATTGCAAAAATATTAGAAAAAAATTTTAAAACACAGACTCACAATGTATATTGGAAGATATAACCTTATCAGTAGGCGGCAATTTGGTTTTCAACACAGGACGCAATTGCGTATGTTTCATCAAAAATCTATACGTCACTAGACAACGAAAAAAAAACGATAAGTGTATTTCTAGATCTCGCCGAAGTGTGTGATACGGTGAGTCATAAGCAGCTCTTAGACGTATTAGAGGATTTGGTTTGCCGAGAAGTGGTAAAAAAATTAATAGAAAGCTAGTTGAGTGACATATATCAGCAAGTAATAGTAAATGACTGCATCAGTAAGAAAAAAATTGTTGAATATGGTGTACTCCAAGGGACCGTTCTCGGTCCACTGTTATTTGTACTTTACATGAAAGATCTCCTTTCTTTAAATGTTGAGAAAGAAGTTGTTAGTTCCGCTGATTAAACTGCAACCATTTTGGATGCCGATAATTGGAATACTCTCAAAGGAATAATAGAAAAAGACATATATACATCTACAAGGAGGTTGCAAAAAACTGGAGTCTTCAATAAGATCCAATATTTTTTTTATTAAATAATAAACTTA
Organism: Chrysolina oricalcia; assembly: GCA_944452925.2. Classification (NCBI taxonomy): domain Eukaryota; kingdom Metazoa; phylum Arthropoda; class Insecta; order Coleoptera; family Chrysomelidae; genus Chrysolina; species Chrysolina oricalcia. Next base: position 66,694,674 of record OX101812.2, read on the forward strand.
GTGAATCTTTTTTAATAAAATCAACTAAAACTTTTATGAAATGACAAAAATACGGAATTTCTGAATTGTAAGTCAGGAAAATGAAAATAATAACTATATATCTGGCTCTTCCACGCTTTCGTATAATTTAAATATATCTTTCTTTGATGTTTTGTACTGCGGTTGATTGTAACTTGACTCTCAGGTAAAGTTTCTTTCCCACCCTCGACTGTAAACCAAACCCCACTCGGACACAATCTCCTGAGGAAAAATCAAGTTCGCATTTGTTATGACATACAAAATTTTGACATTGAATCTAAATTTTATGAATCGTTTGTTAATTTAGTATTTCTTTTATAATTTCTCAAAGTCTTACCAGGCGATATCCATATGGTTTTTTGAACAAGCTTTCCAGTGACAGTCGAACTCTTAGGCTGATAGGTTTCCGTACTTTAACAATAACCAGAAGTTGTGGAAGAAATGTTGTACCCATGCACTTAGACATATAATAATATGGACTGGGTACGAGAGAGAGAGAGAGAGAGAGAGAATTGCTGCAGAAGTAGTGAAAAGGATAGATTAAGTGGTCGTGGTTTTAGAGAGTTTGGCTTCCACCCAGGCGGTCCGGGCTCGATCCTCGGTCGCGTGTCACTGAGCTGAAGTGGTTTGGATTCCACTTTTATTTAAGCTGTAGGTCCCGGATCTCCCTTGCTCGCACAAGCTCTGCTATTGAGGGGTTTTCTCCGAAAACCTGGGAGTTTCCTAAAAACAAATTTTACAAAGTATTTGTAGGCAAAACATATTGAAAGTGTCTAAATCACCGAATGAGGGATCGGTCAAATAGATAAATATCCCGAAGATGTGTTGCCCACTGACGACGTTCGGAACTCTTCCAATTCTGGGCGATGGACCATTGTTACGGAATTGAAAACCTTTCCTATAATTTCACCCTGTGATTGACTGTATAAAAACATAATAAAATACAACGCCCCAGAATTTCCCGCCTTCAGGAAACTAGACATCCCAATTTGTATTAACTGCCAGTCCGTATTATTACCTATTATATTGAATGAGTAAAGTTTTCAATTGTAGAAACAAGTACCGCAAACTGACAGGACTTAAATACTCACCTTTCTTAAATGCGTTTGGTTGTGTATTCTTTCAATCTGGCACAATTTCACAGATAATCTACGCACAACAGAAACGCGATTAAGCCCTTTCAACTTCTCAACGTCGACTGAACAAATAAAACATAAATAAACATCGGCAAATGAAGAATTTACGTCAAACATGAGTGCGCATATGAGACCTTTTCGTAATATTAATGTTTGGGGTGATTGTTCCATGGTCAGGCAGCATTAATTTGGCGCGTTTTCTGGAAGATAATATTTGGTTTCGTAAAATCAACGTTTAGTGTTCATTGAAACAATGAAGACCTTTTAGTATTTTCTCATGTTTTCTATTGATGGATCTATGGAGAAAAAGGTAATGTTTTAATGATGAAAAACATATATTAATAAACAACAAATGTTGATCCAATAAATTTTTTCATCATATGAATGAACAAATTTATTATTTTTTGATGTTTTGCTTTCATTGTTTAATGTTGGCTCGTTCATTGTTTCAGTGTCTTAAGATATTAGTCTATACCTAATCAGAAATCGTTGTAATAACCATCGATTCGTAATATTAATGTTCAAAAAATTGACGACCACCGTTCATTAATTTTACTTACAAAATTTCTTTCTGTTTACTCAGCATGATAAACTCAAATTGAATTTTTCTATGAAATTTATTTGATTTCTGCCAAACATTTATCTGATTCGAGAAGACATTCTGAAATGCGCAGAATTTGTAAATCAATAGCCGGTAAGTGTCTCGAGTTTTTTATTGCCCATTTCTATGTATGAACAGAAGTATTGGTTTTAGGCTATGGCCGGAATCAATGATCCCCCGAGCAGTAAATGTCAAAGTCGAGGTTTATTTATGAGTTTGCTACTTCAGCGCTACTCTTAGCTTATGGAAGGAACTGATTGATGGTTTCATTTTTATCGACTATTCATGCTATGAAACGTTATATCCATCAGATATTTACATATTTATGATAACGTTGGGTGTTGTTTTATCCGAGTGTTCACCGTATACATGTGAAACCTCTCAGATATATTCAGGATATTCCATTCGTGGATACTAGCAGTGAGATAACGTATCGCAACATTACTTTCTTTTTTGAAGTAACGATTGTTTTTCTACGAATCTTTCGATAATGCGATTTTGATTGAGTACTGTGGTATTTTCTTGAGGAATTTTTACTTATTTAGTTCCTTGAGATTCCTTGTCTGATAAAAAAAATGTGCACTGGGAGAATTTTTTCCGCTCTCACCAGCGCAATTTTTTTATTACCGTCCGTTTTAACGAGAATCTACCTTCGAGTAGAATTTTTTATGTCGCGTGTTATATAATAATAATAGCGTCTTTATTGTCCATTCCAGTTTTTTTTTTTAATAACAATGTACTATACAGTGCGGCTTTTAATAGTCCCCCCCATGTTAACTTTTGAACGGTTCGACGTAGAAACATGAAAAAAAAAACCGTTTCGAGGGTTTCACCAATATTACTTTCTGAAGTGGTGATTGCTCGATAGGGGGCGCGGGGGAGCCCATCAACTTAAAATTTTCAAATGGCATGGGGGGTCAAGTGTCACATCGTTGAAACTAGAATTCAGTTCTCTTTACAACCATCTAAATATTTTTTAATTTTGTTTATAATTTTTTTCCCAATTTCGATTTTTATACCTTTCGAAATTTTTAAATTTTTGGTTTCATTGTTCCACATCCAACCGTTCAAATTTATCGAGGTATGAGTAGTATTCAGATCCGCATTTATACTTGATATTTTGATTTTGAATTACAAAAAATATTACCGAAATTCAAAAATATATAGGTTGTAAAGAGAATTGAGTTCTCTTTTCAACGATGTGACACTTGACCCCACATACCATTTAAAAATTTTGAGTTGATGGGCCCCCCTGCGCCCCCTATCGTGCAATCACTATTTTTTTTATTTCAAAAAGTAGTATTGGTGAAACCCTCGAAACAGTTTTTTTTTCATGTTTCTAGTAGAACCGTTCAAAAGTTAACAGGAGGGGGGATTATTAAAAGCCGCACTGTATACATGAAAAATAACGGCATAATAGGCGGAGTTTAGCTTAGAAATTGAAAAGTATTGATGACATTAAATTATAGTGAATTGTTAATATTAGCTGCTCTTCCACTCAACCTCGAACACACATATTCTGCGTATTGAGAAGAATTTCTTTATAATGTTTAAAACAATTTTCTCCAAATTTTGTTCAGGTGGCTTGGTAAATTATTATAGACTTTGACTATCTGATAACTGAACGATCGTTTGAACTGTTCGGTTCGATGTGTAGGGGGTGTCAATTTTTATAATTTATGATATTTCATCCCAGATTTTTTAATAACTTTCAACTTGCAAAAGCAAAAGTCGACGAGTACAACCAAAAACAAAAGCAGCACCCTTCATGCCACGTACCACACAATACAGAACACAGAAAAATGCTTAGAACATAGAACTAGAAAAATTACTGACTGCTACAAATCAAAACATAGCATGGAACCATAGAATATTGAATATAATCATCTAATATGAGACACATTATTCACATTGCGCATGGCAGTGACCAAAAACATATAGCTCTGTCTTCGTTATACTTAAAACTAATAAAATGTTTTTAGTGGATTTCAACATCAATGAACCCTTGATTCGTAGATTCAATGTATGCACATCTGTTCGAAATTTCAATTTGTTGTAATGATAATTAGGCGTTTTTCGATTGATGATATTATAAAATAGACATGCTGCACGATTTTTCATGTTCAGCCAACCAACATCCTTCAACTTATGACTGATACTCTCTCGACTTCAAATGCCAAAATTCATTCTCAAGCAAGCGTTTTGGATGTTTTGTAATTTATTGTTACAAATATAAGTGAGACTCGGGCCATAACAGTCAGCAATATTTAAAATGAATAAAACTAAGCTTTCGCAAAGCATTACTTTGATTTTTCTTGGAAGAAATTTTCTGCAGCTATATCCAGGGTGTCCGGTAAACCTTGTACAATATTGAAACTGGTGATAGACCAGGTCATGACTGTTCAAAATATTGGAATTTGACCTTTCTAAAAATCTCATCGTTTACGAGATAATGAGAATTTTTTAAATTTCTGGAAAATCACTACCTCACCTTGGATTTTTGAGTGCCCTTTCTACAAATTGAGACCAATTCAAATATCTTTGCTGCTGAAGATTACTGATGAGTGATGCTTTCAGACGTACAAAACAATTTTTAACGATACAACTTTTCAAGAAATGAGGGTAAAATGCCAGATTTAAGTTCCACCAATTTTTTTAAAGAAAGTTTGACAATATTGAAGAAGAAAACTGTAATTCACAAACAATGAGCTTATTATGACTTGAGGCATAAGATGTCCGAAGGACTGCTCATTGCTAATATCCTATACAATAGGAAAAGATGAGTCGAAAATCCATCAGAAAATAACTACTTTCCTGGATAATGCCACGACGAACATTGAATTACATCTGATGAAATTTCCGTGCAGAGTTCCTACAAGGTTATCTCTGCAATTGCTTGTTGCATGGAAATGTTCATCGAAACATTTGGACCTCCTATATATCGATTTCGGGGTGTTGCCCCTCATCAGTATAGGGTAGGTCTAGCAGTCAATAACTAATGACTGCAACGAATGAATCGATAACCAAATCCATTTCAAGGCCGAAACTGAGATCGCGCCCGCACAGTGGTTAACTCCAAAACTGCGAGTGCCATCCCAGCGCCGTCCACCCAACTAAGCAATACCCATGAACCACGATCGTCAAGACCGTATAAAACGGAGACTTCAAAGGTTTGGTTAGTCTACACATATAAGATCCACACCTACAATCCAGTGAAGTCAAGTGGTCATTCATTATCGTAAAATAATGAAAATATATGGACTTTTTCACAAATTGTTCGCCTTGTAAATGAAAAACCCGTAATGGGATTCCGTTGAAAATTTTGTACGATATGAATGAAAGTATTTCGAGTTCTCCCATCAAATATCGCTACCTTTTCGGACTCCCTTATGAGTTATAGGGTGATGAAAAAAAACAAGGTTTTTATTTATCAAAGTATAACTAATTTTTCAAATTGACATCATTGGACTCTGTATATGATGAAACACATCATTTAACATTCTTCACCCAAATTTTGTCATTTTAGGTGGGTTTATTACTACAAGGTGTCCCAAAAGCAAAATTCGTTATTTTTCCATATTAGTGAATCACCTTGTATAAATTATATCAACTGTGGTGATAGATGAAATGAATTTATAATATTCTGTGATAATTCTACCTTTTTTCGCATTTTCTCTTTATAAAACAACAGAATTATGAAAGTCTCAAAATAGTATTATTATCAAGTGAAATCACCCTGTACTACGAAAAGATTTGGAAATGAATTTCTCATGAATTTGTGATATGAGGATGTGATGATAATACCACAAACGATAAATCCGAACTGAATCATAACTTGGGAGATACGGAGTGATGAAAAGTGAATAATTTTCATATTCAACACCCTGTATCTCGATAACTCGTCATAGGATGGTGTTGCGCCCATTGAAATATTTCATCAGAATAAACAATTCTACAACATATCAAAAATTCAAGAAATTACACGTAGAGCCATTTTCCCATATAAGGTGTGCGGGGTCCTTTATTATAAAATAAGTTTGATTCTATTATCAGCTCGGTGAATGTCGATTTAGGTTCGGATCTTAGACTATACCGGCCTTAGGAGATAGTGGTTACTTCATGGACATACTGTATAGTAATCACTCGATTCGAATATAGAAAATCACATCTACCTTTCGTACATATACGACACGTTCACGTTATTCAAATAGTTATAAAACTCCCGCACCGAGAAAAATGCTGCCGCCATTCAGCCTCTCTGCCATTCACGATTTAGTGATGCATATTCTTGTCTGACGTGAAAGATTCATATTAACATTCCATCCATCATTTTGAAACGAACTACGTTCACGACTGTGTTTGACATGTTCTGGAGATATCACGAGATTTTTCCCCGAGCGAATAACGAAGTTATTCATTCACTAGATGAATCACTCTTCGACATTCAGTTACCTCTCAGGTGAGTGATGAATTTATTTCATCATTGGAAAATTGAAGAAATGAATGTGCTTCGTTTCACTGGGGAATGGAATCTGTTTGGAGAGAACAGAACCAGAAAGCCCGGGAATTGCTATTTGTGTATTCAGAGCGCAAAGTGATTGACTGACTGCCGCTCGACAAAGAGAGTTACCGCGCGACGCGAAGCGAAGCGCGGTAATCTTTGGAGAGCGGCAATGATACTTTGTGCTCGAAATACACACATGATTTTTTCAAAAAACGCAGCTTTTAGATATTAAAACGATCGAAACTTAGTAGTAATCCCAAATGTATAAGCTATCTAAATATCCCATTATTTACATCTTTAACGAAAGGAAAAAAAGGAAAATTACTTGCCTAAAAAAAAAAAAAAACCGAACTCCGAGATCGAACTCATGCCGAGATCGAGTCTCTAACCATGACACCATCGCAGTTGACTACGGTACATCGTTATTTTCCTCGTATAAACAGGTCACAAGGTGAAATTTCCAAACACTTGTCAATCGATCACCACATGAAATAAGTTTCCTAGAGACATACCATCCTATTTCACATGAAATATAATTGTTTTGATTTCACAGCTATTGGTTCCCACGGATATCTCTGCTGATTAATTAAATCCATAATTGTGTGGTTATCAAGAAGAAATGTTTACAGTCATTTATACGACAGCGTTTCTTCTTCCTATTTCGATTCGATTTGTTAAAGTAGGGTCACTGCATTCAGACGACTGCGCTTCTTCTTCCTATTTGAAAAGCACATCAAGAAACTGATACAACGAGCATATTCATCCAAATAAGTAATATTATATGGGAAAATATATTTTCTTCCAACCTCAATGAATATAATTTCATGCGAAACCTTGCTTCTCATCTTATTCAACTATACAGACAGTTTATATCACCCAAATATAACCACCAACTACAAACACAAAATTAAAAAAATTCAGAACTCATGTCTTCGGCTCATACGTGGAATAAGGAAGTGCCAAAGGATTTAACATACATTGAAGGAAACAAAATGGTTGGGTATGGAAAACAGGAGAAATTTCCGTAGTGCATGTCTGTATCATAAAATATTTTTCTATAAAGTACCTCCATATCTTCTCCATAAAATAAAATACCGCACGGATATCCACAACTTGAACATAAGATTCACTTTGACTTCCCGTTTATTCAACACAAATGTTCAGGCGCTCACTCAGCTACCAGATTGCAAAAGTATATAACAATATCCTTCCTGATTTGAAAAAATTGAGCCTAGGCCGCTTTAAAGTTACATTTAAGACTATTTTGCTAAGATCAATACAATAACAGCTAAACTGTGATATTTATCATCTACTGACTATGTGTTTATGTGAGTATATTTTATTGTTACGTAGGACACGAACATGTTTGATAGTGAAGTCAGGTTAAGGTTAACTGGAAGAACAATTTATCAGTGAGATTCTCTCTCGCTGAATTAATTGAACTTCTCCTTTTATGTTCAATAATTGTTAATACCTAGAAATATATGAAGAGAAATGTGCACAATTTTTTTAATAATAAAAATAATAAAAATCATCACTATTATTATTATCCAATGGAAATGTGGAAGAAAAGCTAAAAAAGCTTTTCTTGTTTTGTAGTCAATTACAATTTTTATAGCAGAGTTTTGAATTCAATCATTACTTATCTATAATTATGCATGAGAGCTTTTTTGTCAAAATCAGCTGAAAATTTGAATGACAATTTCGTTGATTGGCATTTAAACGAAAAAATTGCCTTTGAAAAAATCACGAGTGCGTAAGACAAATATTATTTGTTCAACCAAAATACAAGAATTGCCGAAAAACGGTAAAAAAATATAAAAATGGTACAAGAGTAAAGTAACCTTGTTTCAGAAAATTCATCAAAATTTCATTAGGAAAAAGTACACTCAAATGTTATACCTACACACGAACACCTCATAAGAACGTTTCTGTTTTAAACATCAATAGTTTCCCAATTTATTTTTATTTTGTCATACTCACCCTTAACAGTTTAATGAAGTAATCATAAAGTTCATGTTTGTTGCAACGATATTAAACGCAACTTTGAAATTTCGCGAATATTAGTTTTATCTTATCTTAAAATATGAAACAGTAACGGTTAGAAGAATGAATATTCAATGATACCTAAGTACCTGAGTACCCTGTTCATACAATCACTAAAATTACAAGAAAAACTAATATATTTAGATCACTTTTGTATCTTTGGTATGGTGGACAAAGACAACACAAAAAATAGCCGCGGATGAGTTGAGCAAGGTACAAAGACTTGCATGCCTTAGCATAACGAGAGCTATGAAAACAACACCAATATTAGCCATGGAAGCACTGTTGGACCTCCCACCGATTGACATAACAATTATGGGAGAGACTAAGGCAACAAAAATCGAGCGATGGATCGGATCACAACAAGATAAAGGATATAGTGGGAGGCAACATTCTTGAAATGGAACCTACGGACCACATGACTCCTCTTCAACATTAACTTCGATGTTATCATACAAGATCGAAGGGAATGGTCAGATGACAACATCAGGGGCAAACCTGGAGGTATACGGACGGATCCAAAACCAGGGATGGAACTGGTGCTGGAATATACAGTGATGGGAGAAACTCCCAAATAAGCATCTTACTAGGAACAAACACCTCTGTATTTCAGGCAGAGATGTACGCTATCTTGCAATACACAAGAGAAATCAACATGAGGAAAATGCGCAATGCACGTGGAAATATGCTCAGAGAGCCAGGCGTCACTGAAAATATACATTAAAGAACCGTCAAATTACAAAACTGAAGAACTACTCAAGCTGAGCAGGAATCAAGTTAGAACAGTAACAGGCCTTCTCACTGGTCACAGCCCAATGAGAAAACACCGGCACAAAATGGGGCTGTACAAAGGAAAACTTTCCTGCAGACAATGTGGTAAAGGGACAGAAATAGTCAAACACGTACTGTCAGAATGCAAGGCATCAGACATCAGACCGCAAGAGACAAGCAATATTCGGGAAACCCAGGCTAACTCCTGATGAATACAACAGTCAACCGGTGAAGAACCTGTACAGACTGGTACAGGGGACTTGGGTTACGGAGTGGCTGCTGTGAAACTAATTGGAATGCACAAAAATCCCAAGAGGTTGGGGTCCAGCTGGTGACAGGGCCAGCATCCGAAAGGAAGAAAAAAAATATATCTTTAGATTAAACTCGTACTCAATAGGGTAGGTATCAAAGTATTTTTTGCACCAGATCAAAAAGTAAACTACTTTTTTTGCATTAGTGCAAAAAGTTATATACTTTCTCCTCTAGTTCAAAAAAGTAAAACTTTTGACACAGTATATAGACAAAAAGTAGTAAAAATTGAGTATCAACTTTAAAGCTCAGTATCTTCATGACAATGGCCATAACACCCCTTATGCTTCAGTGAATCCGTTGCGGAGAGTGATAATCGATGAGAGTCGTGTGATTTAATTTCATTCAACCAGCAAGATTTGTCGTACGTTTTCTTGAATCTCGAGAACTCGGAAGTTATATCTGCTGCGAACACTAAATTATTTCCGCTTGATGTTGCAGATTGGTTACGCACAGAAAATCGGGCCTTCTCTCGTATTTTCATCCCGTCGAAACTTGACTGAACAATGGAAATGCGAGTTTAAGTTGCCGCCAGCCGGCGTGATTTTAAAAGCTTTTCGCATTCTGTGGAAAAACCAATTTCGATTGGTCTGTTTGGTAGACTGCAACGATTCGGGAGAGCGTTCAATGGACCGAATTGGCGTTTACTTCATCCGCGTGCACATATCCGGATAATATCGCACCCGTGGCAGTTTTGAACGAACGTCATGAGTCATTTTTGAAATGGATAATTGGGAACGTCATTTTGATGTCCGTTCTCGTGATTTCTAATCCTGCAAATCAGGATACCAGTACATTTTGCATATATTTCAGGACTTATGCTGATCTACTCTACACCATTAGGCCAGTGGAACTATTTAGATTTTCCCCCTCGTACAAAGTCCGCTACATTATTAATACAGTAAATGATATACAATTCTAGTTAGGTTTTGGTTGATTTCTGGGTTTTGCCGTGGTATTCTTTGGTTAAAATCTCCAAACGTTTCATCTGCAACTGCGGCAGTCATCTTCAGAAGAAGCGTGGTCGAAGCTATCGTCTCTGGCATGTGTGAACCTCGGCCAGATATACTAAAATAAAATTTTAACTTGGAGAGTATATCTCGGAGCGGAGTTCCGATAGGCTCCGCCCACCAGTGACTTTGCTTCGGCATTGGCCGAAGTAAATGTGCACAAAAACTATTTAAGAGCTCCTTTTCGGCTGTTTTAGGCAGTCGTCCGAGTGACAACTAAATGCGTGTACTTGGGCAGCGGAATTTGGATGTTTCGCCTCATCCGGCTAGCTCTACACCACAAGTACAGCTTCGTCGCAGTTGTCCAGCAACTCCGGAACTCTTCTTTGGATTATGGCAGTCAGGAACAGCATCGTAGGTGTTGTTACGTTGTTACGAATTCTTTTGTATAGTGTTGGTGTTCCCTACAAGGTTCCATACACTATACCAGGCTTGTAGATTCCTCAAGTCCAAGGCCAGAAATACTTTTACCAACTATAGGTAATTGTGTGAGCCACCCGGGCTACCACACTTGAGAAGTACTCTCAAAACAACAACTGAGCACTTCAGTGGCTCCCGGATGACTGGTTATTCCAGCCAAAACGGGCTTCTTAAATACAAAATGTGTACATTTGCTCCGGCCAATGCCGAAGCAAAGACACTGGTGGGCGGAGCCTAACTGAGCTCCACACTTGGATATACTCCAACTTTGAAATTTTTATTTTGTATTTCTGGCCGAAGATAACACGAGAGCCACAGACCTTCGAGTAGTTGTCCTACCGAGTGGTAGCCCGGATGGCTCTGGTGTCATTAGTATTTCTGGCCAGGTCATGGCTTCCTTGAGAAATCTACGGCCTGGCTCAGATAGATGAAGCGTCGTTGGTTAACACCAACAACATTTAAAAAGAATTCGTACTGTTCCTATCTGATCCAGTAAGAAGAGTTCCGGAGTTGCTGGATTGCGACGATGCTGTGTGCGGAGAGTAGCTCACCGGATGAGGTACTCACCTCCGATTTCCGTACCTCCGTGCACAAGCATTTAGTTGTCATGGCGCCCAACGTGGGGCCTAGCATTTGTGGATGCATTTGCGTTGCACTCCAGTGGGAGGCAGGGCCCGAAAATTCCAGTAACCCGGACTTGGAAGAACTTATCGGAAAGTTTTCTTGGATGCACTTTCGAGACGATTCTGAAGCAAGTTATTCCAGTGGAAGTGAAGATGCCCGACTTCTTCGTGGGTTCGATGTTCCGATGTTCATCGTATTCCCGCAGCCAGTCAGTTGTTCCCATGCCTAGTGCTGGGGTAATTCGACTCAACGGATGTTGCCTCACCAACGGCTGGTTGTCCTTAGCCAGTGGGCAAGGGCGAAGCAAGTATGTGGCACCTTTGCAGAAGCTGGATGATGAGCGTATGTGGAAATATGTAACATCCCGTTACATAAAAGTCTCGTAAAGGAGTATCCTGGAATCCCTACGATAAGTTGAAAACTTCTTAACATCTACGAGTTTGGACAGCCAGGAGCAGTACCAAACGACGTTTCATCAATACTAATCATTTCTCTTCTTTTTAGGCTCTCTTACAGCATGTACATATTGTGAATATAGGAAATAAGAAGGCTAAGAGCCTAAAAAGAAAAGAAAGGGTCCTTTTCAGGACAAACCAACGACGTTTCATTCCTACGCCAAGCGATTCCTTTGATTGGGGGAGTGTGAACCTCGGCCAGAAATACTAAAATAAAATTTTAACTTGGAGAGTATATCTCGGAGCGGAGTTCCGATAGGCTCCGCCCACCAGTGACTTTGCTTCGGCATTGGCCGAAGTAAATGTGCACAAAAACTATTTAAGAGCTCCTTTTCGGCTGTTTTAGGCACAGTGTTGTTAATCGGCGGACTAAAGCCCGATTTTCGGACTTTTTTTCGTTCAGTGGACTTTTTTCGGACCTTGAAATATTTCAAACTTTTTCGGACTTTTTGGATGATATTGGCCCTATTAGATATTTGCAGCACCATCAACTAACAAGTAGTTTTGATTGGCAATAATCAACAGTCAAAATTAACACGGACGGAACACGCCATTCAGGAGCTGTCATATCACTCATATCATATGTCATATGAATGAATAATGAAATGGAAGAAGAAATAGAAATAGGGAAGAAAACAATACCTAGTGAGAGTGAGCTGTGAGTGGCGCCTGGCGGTTAATTGGGTAATTGGGGTAATTGTAATAGCCATTAGCCGATGATACGCATGCGCTCAAACCAGACTATGGACAAAGAATATTTGCTAAGTGTAGTTATTCTTTGCTGTGGATAATACTCTATGATATCAGTCGAAAAGTTTAAAAATAAAAGTTGGTGCGCATGCGCTGAACCAAAAAGTACAATGTGGTATATTATGCTCTCTTAGGCTGGTACATTCGTTGAAATCTTTCTACCAACACTGCCGCCCCGATGCTCAAAAATATCTTCAGATAAACATGACAACTCTGCAATGACATTTTCCCACTGACACTGAAATATATCAGTTTCTTCTGTGAAGCAATCGCACGAATTGTCCTTGTCGTTCGTACGTAGGTTTCTTCTGTGTGCGGGTATGGATGTTAGTTAAGAACAAATAGCACAAACATAGGATCGAGATAATAATATTGGATGTAGTCTTGTGTCAAACAAGTCTGACTACGTCTCCGATCCGAAGCTTTTATTACATGGATATGTAATAAAAGGAGACTGGTCGAATGCGCCTGAGAAGGAAGCAAAGACTATTGAACCAGAGAGAGAGAGAGAGAGAGAGAGAGAGATATATCAGTGCTTTTTCCCGCCATTGAAGACTTTTTTACTGTTTGTATGTCTAATGGGAAATAAAGATGATTATTCAATCATTAATTTAGCGTCTCTCCGCATTAAAAAGGTGACAGGTGATACTACTTTTCATTTTTGAATGGCGGACTTTTTCGTGTAAAATCGGACTTTTTTCGGAACGCAATCGGACTTTATAGTTTAACGCGTCCAACAACACTGTTTAGGCAGTCGTCCGGGAGCCACAGACCTTCGAGTAGTTGTCCTACCGAGTGGTAGCCCGGATGGCTCTGGTGTCATTAGTATTTCTGGCCAGGTCATGGCTTCCTTGAGAAATCTACGGCCTGGCTTAGATAGATGAAGCGTCGTTGGTTAACACCAACAACATTTGAAAAGAATTCGTACTGTTCCTGTCTGATCCAGTAAGAAGAGTTCCGGAGTTGCTGGATTGCGACGATGCTGTGTGCGGAGAGTAGCCCACCGGATGAGGTACTCACCTCCGATTTACGTACCTCCGTGCACACGCATTTAGTTGTCACATGTCATTTATAGTGCTTATTTTGAGCGTATTTTCTGCGATGGCGGATTCGTGCGTACTTTCCGCGCGATTCGGAACAAAGAAACTCAATTGGCTTTAATTGTTTTCAAGTTTATTGGCTAGGAAAAATCATGTCGTGAATAATGTGCCCATATCAAGCACAGCTAATCACGCAAAATTTTTGAGAATGAACATTGATGAACATTAACTGGAAAATCGATTGCACAAACCTAATTTCCATCCTTCATTCGCAATGTTAGTCATTGAAAAATCTACGAACAGTTCTCACATTCAATCAACTGCAGATAGTATATTATGCACAATTGGAAAGTCGTCTACGATATGGTGTTTGTTTCTGGGGTTGGTCCATTATGACTGAGGATGTGTTGTTACGGGTTTATTTCCACTTTACCTTTCAGCATTTTTAGATTGTAAATCAGATCATCATCTAGAGAAAAACAATATTTATTGAATGGTCTTGTACATGATACTCGAGCTATCTCAACGACGTAGTGCCCCTCTGGTACTATCAGCGGTTTCCTAAAATAATAATAATATGTCACTATTATGCTATAACAAGCAATTTTCTTAACCTACTTTTCAGCCAGCTACGAGGACCCCTGGATCACTCGTGGATGAACAGGTTCTACTCACCTATGAAAAGATGTCATTTCATAACCCACATAGTTTGTTTTCATCATATTTGTTTATATCAACAATTATCTCTAACCTCTTGATTTGTCACGACTCATGTTTTCTTCTTCCAATTCCATGATTTTCAGAACAGACCTCTTCTTCTGGTCAATTTCAATTTGTGGCCTCTCCTATTCCATGAGAAATGCCATGTCTTCTTCTTCTTCTTTAGTGGAGAATATTCCAACTTCCCACCAGTACTCATTTCCTGGGACTCGATGATCCGTGGTTTAGTCTTGCCAACTTAAGCCATCCAGGCAATAAATAACCGAAAACCAACTAACATAAAAAACCCAAGAACTGACGCGGTTAGATTCAGAAAAAACTTTCCTTCTTTTTTCCATGTGCTTGGAACTGAAACGTACGCATCAGCGAATTCCTCTGTTGAAATTCTCAAGAATACTTATAGAAAAGCTTAAGTCTGTAAGTGTTACAGCTATTCACATATAGTGGATTCAGTTTTCTTTGATTTTCTGAATTTCAACCTCTTCGGCTAACCGCAGCAAAATCACTCGAAGGCCACACATCATCCCAGGTATGTTTCAAAAATCTGAAAAACATTCAGAAACTTCATTAGCAGTCTAATACTAACATTTCATACCTACGTCACATGTCTGAAATCGATACTTCTCCCAGTGCCACCATCCATTTCAAGACACTGTGCGAAACACTTTGAGGAATTCCCTTTGGTGGATCCTTCCTCACTAGCCAACCCCTACTGTGGGACCGTACCATCTACCGTTGAAAGGCGAAGCTGACCAGTTCATACCACGAGCGACTTCACGAAGCCCTGCTCTCAGTGGCCCTGGCCCAACACCGGCACACTACCATCAAGGATCCATCAGATAAGCTTTATATTTATTAGTAGATTTTGATTATTTCATATACCATTACATCCTATTGCTTTCGACTTAGACGCATGTCCTGAAAAGCTTTGCATGAGTATTGCTACATGCTTGTAAATAATATGGTATGAGTAAGAACAGGGGTGAAACGACGAAGTTGTTCCTCTTAAACAAAACATTAAAACCTGAATAAGGGTACGAGATTCGTACTACTTGATATTATATTTAGGGTGAAATACTTAATTATATATTTTCGCTGTAAACTTTCAGCATACGTAAGGTGGAGGGTATTCTTCAACTACTGTTTATCGCTTACTATTTCAAAAGTATTCACCTTGGTGCTTGGGTGCATGGTGCATCTGTTTAGCGATTTTATTATGTTATTGAGGTTAAGATAGTAATTTTAATTTAATTCATTCACAATCATTTGTTGCCGTATTCGTGCCACACATCATTCTGACCAACGTTGATAAATCAATAAAAATATTACATCATACTCAGTACAACCACCATTATTTTACCCACCCCATCTCCTCTGTTAGTCACTGTTAATCAGTGACGAGGTTGGCCCATTCCCCTTTCATTGGAAATTGGCGATCCTCAGACTAACAGTGTTTATAGCACAGGAAAAAATAATGAGGTGCATTGCTGATGTGTCTAGTACCACCAGCTGTAAAAACCTATTTATTAGTCACAAAGTATCAATGCTTTCGTCTTCATATTCATTTGAACTATGTCTTCATATATTTAGGAAAAGATCAACGGAGTGGAATTTTCCTTTGAAATTTTTTTGGGCTAAATGGTAGTTCATAAGCTACTTTTTGACAATGATGAAAAATTCTATCTTTCAAAATGGCGGCCAGGCACCATTTTGAAATATTTTTTAAATGGCATGGGGGGTCGACTGATACTTCATTCAATTCGTTTTTCAATTCTCTATTAGGCAGCAAAATTTCAAACAGAACTACCGTTCCAAAACAAAATGGCGGTACATTATTTTAGAACTCTCACGAGAGGATCCTGTCGAATAAATGGCTATTAAAGAGCTTTAGTGCAATGATAATAGTTATTTGTATGCTTAGGCCGCGAAATACCTTTTTAACGTACCGAAAGAACAGTTATCGCCGAGGCCGCTTGCGGCCGAGGCAAGATAATCTTGAGGTCGTTAAAAAGTTTCGCGGCCATGGCATACACACTATTTTTCGTGCAATCATTAAAATTATTAAAATAGATAGTTGTAAATAAATATATTATTGCTCTAAAATCAACAGCAGTTCAATTTATTTAACAATATCACCGTGTGCTATGGAAATGATATGTTTCAATAAATATATACAAAATATTTTGACAGTTCTTGTCAAAACGCAAAATGTCTGATACTGATAGCGATATTTCAGTACCTTCCACTCCTCCTGAACTCAAAAGCGTTGTAAATTCGGCGCTTTCTGTTTTAATACCCGAAAATTCTAAACGGCAGTACGAAAAATGTTACGGCGAGTTTAAAGATTGGTGTGACAAACAGAATGTTAAGACGATGTCTGAAAACATTTTTGAAAGTGACGTTTGGTTTCGCGGCCGTTGCTATGGGTAACGGCCGCGAAATTAAATTTCGCGGACTGTGCTGAGAACGCGAAATACTGACTTCGCGTGCGATTGCACGAAAAATATTTTTTCGTTTCTTCAAGAGCTTCTTGTCACTCAAAATGGCAGATGGGTGCCATATTAGAAAAATTCAAATAAGAAGATAAGTAGTGTAATACCTCGTTTTATTGAATCTCAGCAAATCTCAGAAATCATGTCCCATATACGATTTTGAGGGCAGAGAACATTTGTAGATATCAAAAAATATTTTTTCATTTCAATTGAGCTCGTTTAAAGCCATTTATTCAAAGAAATCGCGTATAAAAATTCTAACTTAATGTGGCGCCATTTTGTTTTGGATGAATATTTTTGTCAGAAATTTCGTAGTCGTATAGAAAATCAAAAGATAATTCGAATGAGGTATCACTCGACCCCCCATGCCATTTAAAAAATCTTTCAAAATGGCGCCTGGCCGCCATTTTGAAGGACAGACATTTTTTATTACTTTCAAAAAGTAGCTTATAACATACCATTTCACCAAAAAAATTCCACCCCGTTCAAAAGTTAACAGGGGGGGAGGTTACTTTATGGACACACTGTATATTAAAAATTCTGATGTTCATCAAATGAACACTCGTAATTGAGAACAATTCTATGTACCACATAGCAAAAATAAATTTTAATTCAATTCTCTAGATAAAAGTGGCCATCGGGCTTTCAACTACCACAGGCACTCAAAAACTGTTCTACTAACAGTACTAACATTCTGTCACAAGTTGTCTTTCATTAATTTGACATACACACATAGTCTCAAGCTCTAACATGTCTTTTCATTAGTTTTTAGACTAAATTAGTTTAATTTATTTAAACGTACAATGTTTTTACAAAATATACAGGGTGTTACATAATTCAATACAAATGTTTCAATGACATATTCCTGGGGTCAAAATAAGACTTTTTTTCCTATAAACATGTGTCCTGAAATCCACCCCCTCCAAGCTACAGACATCGCAAGATGCGCAAAAAAATCTTAAATTTTGAATTGTGGCTACAAATATGCATAAAATATTTTGAAAATTCACAGGCACTTGTATTTTTAGACAATCTATTAATTTTTTGATTCAAAAATAAGGTAACTCGAATCGAAAGGGGTGAATGAGGGTTGCATAAAGATTTGATGGCAAACATTTTCTATTTCCTCCAAAATAATTTGAATTCAAACATCATCGTTGAGTTGGCCACTAAAAAATTAGCTAACCGTTTTAGAGAAAATCGCTGGTAAATGAAAGGGATGTATTGAAGTAACAAACAAAAATGCCTAGAGGGCAATGACTTTTCACTTTGTTTCCCCTATTGACGCTTTTGACGTTTAATTTGTGAAACAGCACTTTGATTCACTTGTAAGTTTGACGTTTGTTAAACAGTTTATCATTTTGTGTTTTTTGGTTTAGTATAAATTGTGTTTTGTGTCTTGTAGTAAACGTTGAAATGGCATATTATTCAAACGAACATCTCGCTGATATCTATTTTGTTTATGGTCTGGCTAATGGTAATTCAGTTGAAGCTCGAAGGTTGTACGCAATTAGATATCCCAATCGCCGTCTACCCAACGTAGGAACTTTTGCAAACACTCATCGTAATCTTCGTGAGTTCGGAAAATTCCAGAATCCCAAAAATGATGCGGGAAAACCGCGTGAAGTCCGTAACCCAGTGACAGAGGAGCAAATTTTAAACCTCATTGACGACTAGGCAATTTGCCCGGGATTTAGATATTTGTCATGTAACTATCCGGCGGGTGTTGCACGAAAATAGTTTATACCCATACCATATTCAACGAGTACAAGGATTTCATCCTCAGGATTTCCCGCGACGCTTGCTGTTCTCGAGGTGGGTACTTGAAAAGTGCGAAAGAAATCAAAATTTTTTATCCTTTGTCCTTTTCACTGACGAGGCTAACTTTAGCCGCGATGGAGTTGTAAATTTCCACAATACTCATGTCTGGGCTGTAGAAAATCCGCACGAGATTAGACAAAATCGTCATCAGGTGCAGTTTAGCCTAAATGTTTGGGCCGGAATAGTGGAAAATGAACTAATTGGACTTTTTCTTTTTCCATGAAAATTAAAAGGCGAAACATATTTACACTTCTTCAAGGCTTTTTAGATTCCGTTCCTTTACTAATTAGTCAGCGCCTATGGTTCATGCACGATGGTGCTCCACCGCATTTTCGAATAACATTGCGCAATTATTTAAACTTACCGTTTTCGAATCTTCGAATCGATGGATTGGCAGAGCAGGTCCAGTACTTTCCCCCCCGCTCACCAGATTGTAACCCGTTGGACTTCTTTTTCTGGGGGTATTCAAAGAGCCTAGTTTATGATGCAGGACCAGTGCCTTCGATTGAAGTACTTCGTCACATAAGAAATACCCCTGGAATTTTTGAACGCATACGCGAAGGCGAAGGATAATGGAGGCCTGTATTGTAGCAAGCAGAGGACATTTGTAGCACTTGATTTAACAAAATTACGGTTAGAGTAGATTTCATTTTGTGATTTTTTACCGTTAAATATATCATTTTCAGTATAAAAAGTTTATTATTATTTATTTTTCTACAAATATTTGTAGTAATTGAACCGTTTTCTGAGCTTGTAATGGTAAGTTGAGGAAAGTGAATCGATTGTGACATGACGGTTATGACCTACCACAATG
The DNA here is from genome assembly GCA_944452925.2 of Chrysolina oricalcia. Lineage (NCBI taxonomy): Eukaryota > Metazoa > Arthropoda > Insecta > Coleoptera > Chrysomelidae > Chrysolina > Chrysolina oricalcia. The sequence goes on from OX101812.2 coordinate 66,714,205, forward strand.
TCAGTTTGGCATGAAAGATATTAATTAATCATAAGTTACCAGAGACAATAATAATCATAGCACACTAAGTTTTTTTAGTCTAATAATTTGAAAATACACCCCTTTCATTTACTAGCGATTTTCTCTAAAACGGTTAGCTAATTCAAAAAAATGCAAGAGACTAAAATGTATGCTTCTTCAGTGGCCAACTCAACGATGATGTTTGAATTCAAATTGTTTTGGAAGAAATAGAAAATGTTTGCCATCAAATCTGCATGCAACCCTCATTCACCCCTTTCAATTCGAGTTACCTCATTTTTGAATAAAAAAATTAGTAGATCGTCTAAAAATACAAGTGCCTGTGAATTTTCAAAATAGTCTGGGGCATACGGTATATTGAAAACCAACACACACTGATCGATATCTCCACAATACCTCAAACCATCATCCGTGCCAAAAACAAGGTGTAATCAAGACATTAGTTGATCGAGCTAGAAGAATTTGCGAACCTGAATACCTGGAAGCTGAACTGAAACATCTAAAAAACGCTCTTCTTTCTAATGGATACAAAGAAAGAGATATTGAGAGGTGTATGAAAAATAGAAGAGAAATCAGAGACGGAAGAATAAATAGTAGACCAAATGACTGTCCATCCAGTGAACCAAGTAGTAGTCAAACCAACACCGAAAAAAGAAAAGCATTCTTACCATATGTTCCCAGAGTTACAGATCGTATCGGCCGTATTCTAAGAAAATATGAGATTAAAACCGTTTATAAACCTTCAAAGAAACTGAAAGACCACTTTAGATCAGCGAAGGACAAACGAGACGTACTATGCTCTTCTGGGGTTTATCGCATTCCATGTTCCTGTGGCAGCGTTTATATCGGAACCACGAAACGCTCCGTTAAAACAAGAATCAAAGAGCACAAGGCTTGCTGTCGGTTAGGGCACACACAGAAATCCGCTGTCGCAGAACATACTCTCAACAACGATAACCATAGAGTGAAATTTGTAGAAACCCAAGTCATCTCTTCAACATCTGCGTATTACCCCAGACTCTTCCGGGAAGCAATTGAAATCCAGAAACACCACAGCAACTTCAACAGAACCGAAGAAGGACTACAATTGAACAAGGTTTGGCTTCCAGTTCTCAAAAATTCTCAATTAGCTCCCTACCCACAAAATAACGGTACGAACGATTCTATGATGTCTGCTAACGCTATGGACCAATCAGATGTCAAGCATTTGACAGCGACTACAGAAAGCGAAAATTTTTAAAATAACTCTTGAAAATGCTAACCACTCGTGTTGGCGGAACGTCTAGTTCTTCTCTGAACACACGTCGGCCTTACAACCCGAAGAACCACCATGTAAGTGACGATGGCCGCGAAAGCCTTTCACAATTTATTAGTTGAAGCATAATTGTAGCCACAATTCAAAATTTAAGATTTTTTTTGCGCATCTTGCGATGTCTCTAGCTTGGAGGGGGTGAATTTTAGGACACATGTTTATAGGAAAAAAAGTCTTATTTTGACCCCAGGAATATATCATTAAAATATTTGTATTGAATTATGTAACACCCTGTAAATATACTATACGAATCTGAATAAATCCATCTATCATGTGAAAAAATGGAAGTATACCTCGAAACATCAGTCATTTATTTTTGATCGATATATAATAATAATAATAATAATAATAATAATAATAATAATAATAATAATAATAATAATAATAATAATAATAATAATAATAATAATAATAATAATAATAATAATAATAATAATAATAGGTCTTTATTTCCCACATATTATTATACAAAAAAGAAAAACAAGAATAAAAAAAGTATATGGGAAAACGCCGAAGATCAGCTGGTTTCATGAACATGAAGTACATGAGACCTCTGTTATTATTCTTAAGCGTGGGAAAAAAAAACATTGTTTCCAGTTCTATGAAGAATGCCAAATAAACAAATAAAACAAATAGAAAAAAAAAAAATCTCCTAACGATTCGTTGACGAGATGAACAGATTCCGAACATATCGCATTATCCAGTAACAAATATAATATGAGTACCAACTAAATTCCATCAATATAATAGCCTCAAATATGTCTCCTAATTTATATTTATTTGTTTGTTGAGTAGATATTTCTTCAGGTGGTTTTTAAACAAACTGTTATTTAATATTTTTATATTTCCTGGAATAGATGTATACTAGTGAAACTTGATAAGAAAAGGACCGCTTGAAAGTATCAGTTCTGTGAAAGGGTGGTGTAACAGTCCTTTTGCATCTGATATTGATGTTGTGAACATCCTCACGAAAGGAAATTTTTCGTAAAAGATATTTGGGTATCTTGGAAGTGACAATTTTATGGAATAGACACGCTGAATGAAGTAATTTCCTTCTCTGCATATTCAACCACCCAATCTCACTCAGTTTGTGCGAAATGTGTTGACCCCTCCTGATCCCATATATCAGTCTCAAACATGAGTTCTGCATGACTTGTATCTTATCTTCGTAGTCCAAACAAGGACTATAAATACTTTCACAATAGTTGAACCTAGAAAGTACCAATGAATCACACAAAATAGCTCTCACTTTCTGACTCAAATACTGTCTGTCTATTGCTGAATATAAGTTTCAAGTTCATGAAGGCTAAACGACGAGCATTTCTTATAAGCGATTTAAATCGTAAGTCGTCATCGAATATCAGGCCCAAATTTCTGGCACTCCTAACAGGAAATATTTCATTGTTCCCGACCTTCAACTTCATTTGATCAACTAGTAGGTTTCTGTGGTTACGAGGACCGAATAATAAAACCGAAGTCTTTTCTGCGTTGACCTTCAATGAGTGGTTTTGAGACGTAGTTATGAGAGAGGAAAGATCTTCAGTAATTTTGTCATCGGGCAGAAAAGATAGGTGAAGTTGCGTATCGTCTGCGTAAAAATTGATGTTACAATGGTTTACCGAATTTTCGAAGTCGCAAGTGTACAAAGCAAACAGGAGAGGCCCCAAAATAGATCTCTGTGGGACACCACTAGATACTTCCAGTGAGTATGACAGATTGTTACCTAGTTTGACTTTCTGACTTCGACCATAAATATATCTTCTGAAGAAAGAAAGTGTTTCATCGCATACACCAATAATAATAATTTGATGTCATATTGTGCGGGATTTGAAGTGGGTGTGAGATCAGAATGGAAGTGTTCAAGCAATTGTATTTTTATTGAATTATGTAACTATCAACTTATTGAGAAAAGTTCTTATTTAATAATAAAACTGGACCTATCTGAATATTTCCACAGCTTATGAAGTATTGTTTTAACGTATATATTCCCTACTTTTTGAATGTACCCTTTACATTACACTTTTTTTCTGTAAACACCAGATTCAATCATGATTTACTTCGGAACAGGTACCTTGAAACACGCAAAACCTAAACGTAAAAACGACCTGTATATACAAAAGTATTCCGACGGAAGCAATCACCTAAAAAATCGAGCTCGGGCTATACTCAACGTCCCTTTTTCGCCGTTTCTCATAAAAGACGTAAAGAAAATCCAGCGTTCATGAGAACGGCGTGGGAATACTACCCTGCTTGCCTGCCTCGCAGTACTATTGCCGCCATTACCGGACCCGGCAGTGCGAGGAAATTACCCAGACGATAGCCCAATCCAATTTATGTAGACTTTATTCGTTAGCTCTGTTTACGGAGACACACAACGATGTTTATGAAATAAATTTGCAGTTTGCGCTCTAATATAAAACAAAGTGGATTCATTTCATTTAATTTTATATTTACTTCTGGTCTTTTATTTCCTTCGCAAGCCGCTCGCCAGGTCTTGGGAATTTATCATGCAGACAGCTTTGATCAAGTTTTATGTTCTGTGGGGGTTTTCATTTGGGGTTTCGGGATATCAAGCACACCGGTGGAGGTGTATGAAGTTTACGGGTGGGCCGCGAAAATTGCCAATTTGCAGTTGAGGAGTGTTTCATCAAAAGTTTGTGGCGGTTGTGTCTACGGGAAATTAGCTTTTGGTAGATCTGGATACTGCGCCCTATATCATCAGCCACAAACGTTTTATATCAATTTTGTTCGTTTCGACAAAGTTAACTGTTTACAGGGTGAACAAAATTCCTAAAGAAAGTTCTACCTCCCGGAACTCTACACCAATATTTAGAATTTTAATTCAGAGGCGAAAATAGCGCTAAAAGCGGGTGATGCGAGTCCCGCGTGTGCTGACTGATACGGACCCTTGAACAATAAAAATAATTACTGTAGAGTAGTTTTTGAGATTTAGGTCTCAGATTAAAGAAAACGATATTTCTTAAAAGCTGACGTTTCGTCAATTTATCTTGACATCTTCAGGGCACTGTAAGATAAATGGGAATGTTACAATTTTATAAACAGTAACAGAAGAAAAATAAACAATTATTAATATAATTATATAAAGTAATTTCTTCTCTTTTTGGTCATTACTATTATTATTCCAGAAACAACAACTGAACATTGTTAAGGTGACGGATAATCAATAAACTTGTTTATAAAGAAAATAGTATTTCTACTTACATAAGAGGAGTTCACCGTGTTAAAAAATAATAAGGTTGTCCACCATGATAGTTGGTTTCTGTCTTGACATATATACATATAAAACTCAGCTTAAAACAACAAACACAACTATGAAACACGTTAAAATTTAAATAAAATAATGACAAACTGATGTGCATTCGAAATGGAACTGATGAAATGCCAGGATTGTACGTTTGAAAAAGTAGGGAAATAAAAACAATACATATTATTTATATAGAGCGTGTCAGTTTTTGTTCTTTATTCTTGATTGAAATACGCGCTATTCAGGTTTTCCAGATCGTTTCTGTAGAAGAAAGATCCCCATTGAAAAAATAAAAAAATGTTGATTTTCCACTTAGTTATTAACAATCTAAGAGACTATAAAATGAAAAATACAAATAATGCTATGCAAAATTATATATTTTTTTAATTATTCCATTTTCTTCGTATTTTGATTATTTAAAGTTGCATAAAAATGATTTTTAAAAATTTCTTACTCTGATTGATTAAATAATTGTCATGAACAAATGCATTGTTTATGAGATACTTGCATTTTTGTTTTTGGAATTTTAATCAGGAATAAATATTATGATCTTTGAAAACAAAATCATTTCTAAAAAAAAGTATTGCCTTAAAACGCATTTGTTGATTAACTATTTTTTTTGATCCCAAATATCAATATTTTGGAACCATTCTTCTTATTTCTCATTTCCATTGCTCTTCGATATTCTAAAAAAAATATTTTTTTATATTTTCATCGTTTGTTTAATGAACAATTTGTTATAAACAAATGAATTTTCACCATACAACTTTTTTAAATACTGCAAAAAATAACAAAAACAACCATGTGTCATTTGTTGTGTAAAAAAAATTGTTCTATTTTGTACATTAATTTAAATATTTTTCTATTTTTACGTTTGGCGTTTCGTCGTAGCTCTCAATCATTGTTATTAAAATAACTCTTAAACAAATGGAAATAGGACAAAGACACTCCACGTTTTTTTAAGGTTAGGAGTACAGGTTTGGTTAAAAGCTGTATTTGTCCTATCTCTATTTATTTATGACTCATTTTAATAACAATGATTGGAAAAACGCCAAACGTAAAAATAGAAAAATATTCAAAATTATATAGAAAATAGAATATAATTTTTGTACACAACAAATGACACATACCTACTTGTTTTTGTTATTTTTTGCAGTATTTAAAAAAAAAATGAATCGTGAAAACTCATTTGTTTCTAACAAATTATCCATTAAATAATAATATTAAATATAAATTAATATTTTTTTGAAATATCGAAGAGCAATGGAAATTATGAATGAAAAAATATGGTTCCTTTATATTAATATTTGGTAGCAAAAAAAATAGTTAATCATCAAATGTGTTTTTAAGAAATAATTTTTTTTAAAATTGTTTTGTTCCTAAAGATCATAATATTTATTGCTGATTAAAATTCAAAAAACAAAAATTTAAATATCTTGCATTTGTTAATAACAATTATTTAAACAATCAGAGTGAGAAATTTAAAAATAATATTTTTACGTTACTTTGAATAATTAAAATACGAACAAATTGGAATATTAGAAATAATTATAATTTTTCATGGCTTTATTTGCATTTTTAATTTTTTAGTCTCTTAGATTGATAATCACAAAATGGAAAATAGTTATTTTTCTATTTTTTCAATGGAGGTCTTTTTTAAAGCCTTTCAAGAATAGCTCCAAGAAGTGAAACAAATTTGAGGTTTTTTTTAACAATTATCAGGGTTTGTATGTGAATTTGAAACTAGTTAATTAACAAAAGCATATGTAGGACTTTTTTCAGAAAATTTCCAACCCTTTTTTGGGATCTTTTTTCAAATTTTAGTTATCTTTAAAAGTGTCCGAGATATTTGCAAAAAAATAAACCCCCTCCATTTTTTACTAAATTGTTTCTAACTTATGCAATTTTTGCCGGCGCACCTTCAAATTTTTCAAAAAGTTTTTAGAGGTCATATCATAATTTTCGGTGTCCTAGAAGAGAAATTCACCAAAATAGTTCTTGTAGACTAGACTAACAATAGTCCAGCAAATGAAGCTGAAACAATGGAATAACCTCGTAACTTTTTCGACTTGCATCGATTTGCATAAAATTTTTGAATTAAGCTCATCTTACCCTATATTTCAAATTCTATATCATACCGATATTTTTTAGAGGTGAAAACTACCCCTAATTGTCAGAACTTATAAAATTATATTTTAATCCTGGTGAATTTTAGATTGGATTAGTTGCGTATTGATTGTTTTATGCTTTGGAACACACGTTGAATATATTGTCGTAAATATTGAGTACTGCCCTTTGAATTGTTTTAGTGCATTGATCCATTCATCTTATTGTTTATTAATTCGTCCACGATATAGAAGTTCATTGTCATATGCGACCGACATTGAAATTAGCGAAGTCGAGTGACGAGCTAAAATCGTTGACCGAATGATATAAACATATTTCCTTATATAAATACAAGAGAAATGGAACGATGTGATAGTTAGTAATAGACTCCTATAGAGGAGAGAGCCCTAGCGCTCAGCTAGCCTTGTAGGCTAGGCCCTTTTGGCTTTAGCTGTAAGTATTGGTTTAGTGATAGTTTTAGGTAAGAGTTTTATTTGTCCCATATTATATTATTGAATGTCCCTTATTTTACAATGTGTATATAACTTTCCCCAGTATCCCTGTTGTATAATAAATGTTTAAATTCCTTTGCTACCCCTTGAGTTTCAATAGCTACCATCTGTAGCTACACCCCAAGTCGCATTTAGTATAAGGGAAACAACCCGTTATACGACTCAGGATGCTACCCTAGTAGCCCTAGTCGCGACAATATTTCGACCCTTAAAAATAAACCCTTGTTTAATTAAGATCTATAATGTAAAAAAATAATAATTTGCCCTAAAAAAATTATTAATTCATCACAGTAATTTAATTTGAGAATTATTTTGCTCAAAATGTATGCTTGTCTCATTTTGCAACTTGTCAAACCTCATAAATCAATCCCTGATGTAGCTTAATTGAGAAAAAAAGATTTGCCCCTCGAAAAAATTACTTAATTAATTATTAAAATATGTACTTATTTCAATCCATAACTTTTCAACCCTCATAAATCAACACCTGTTGTAGCTTAAAAAAAAGGTTAACCCTTAAAAAAAATTATTGCTTGAGAGTTTTTAACTAAAGATGTAACTGCTCAAAATATTACCAATTTCATTGAATAATTCCAAAATATTGTCATCGCCCGTGCTATTTCTTTCGCACTTGAGAATACACTGGCAAGGAATCAACTAGATATACACTCTCATACGTAGACACATGAGCAGATGTTTCTTCACTGTATTTTGGAATAAATGTTAGTGTGGTTTTACAAACATTGCTCCTTCATTTTTAATGATTCAAATATTATTTTGTAGGAAATTTCAAGAGCTACAAGGCTATGCAAATTGAATCATTTCAAATCTCTTAGTTTTGAAATAGAGTGAGTTTAAAGTGCTCGAAAGAGGTGGTGCTAGCTGGTAAATTGATGAACAAGCCTCGCCTTTTTGCCGAAAATTTTCCGAATTCCCACGCGTTCTCTATCCAGCCTTCAGGGAGCAGAGCGGTGAACTTTTATAAAATTATTTCATTCGACTATGCTTATCACAATTTTTACGTATTTGTCCTATTTAATTTTCGTGAGTTTTCGCAATTTTTTCAAGAAGAAACATTTTTTTTGCTGTAATTTTCCACGATCGAATCCGTTCAAATTTCTACGTGTTATCCATTTAGCCTGCAGGTGGAGAGGAGGGTGTATGGTTTTAAATTCAAATTGTTCGAAGGTCTTTTTGAGAAGCAATCCGACCGACTATATCGCCTATTTCGACTATTTCGCCTATTTCGCCGTAATATTTTATGCTTGAAACCTTCGAAAATGTTTCCAAACCCTTACCCAGCCGTCAGGGAGGTATTTTGTCATTATTATGGTATTGTCATTTCGTTTCAATACGTATGCCAAATTTCAGCTCAATCGGATGTCAGCGAGTGCTTGAAAAATTAGTAAGAATCTGGTTTTGGGTTTATTTCGTTTTTCAGGGAGATATCGATGTTCTTCACAATTAGTTTCTTAAAACTTGGTAGTTTTTTTATGAATTACTGTCTATATCTCATTACTGAAAATTTCAAAATTTTCCAAATCATCCTCAACTTTATTTTTCTAAACTTCGCATGTCTATATATTATGGACGGGTCGTCTGCAAAACCTATTAGATAACCTGAAAAGTTGTAAGAGAATATAATGGAAATGGAAAAACCCTACGATAAAATTGAAGTTACTTTTTTGTAATATCTAACAGAAAACAACCACTTCCCCGGCTAAAGCCACGCTGATAGATATTGAGAAAGACTCTATATAACTTGAGAGAAAAAATCTGAAAGGGAAAATTTGCATTTTCATTCAGATAGTTGATTATTATTTATTAAATGTCCAGTTTCCATTGGAGATTCTTATCTATGAATGAGATAGGGGAGAATGTTATTCAGAAGTATCACTCACAGAAAATCGCTCATTCCATTGATGCGTGAATAATTGCATCTCTTTCGCTAGGCCTCCAATACATTTTGGTCGACAAAAATCTATTTCACTCTTCTAAGATCATCAGGGAGGTCAGAAGCAATTCCACACTGTTATGAGGAATTGTTGGACTATTTCTTGTGCGGTGAAACTTTGAAAATATTTTTCTGACATAAAACCTGTCATGGGTATGGCATGTTGATTCCATTGAAATGAAATCAGAATATATAACTTATAACTAAATTAAATAATATTGGCCCCAAAACTGTACTTTGAAGCACCCCGATCGACACCGGTTTGCAGTACTAAGTTTCCCTTTTATTTTTACCACGTGTTTTCTATGTGATAAGTAACTTTCAAGGAATTTGTGGCAACCCTCGTATACCAGCGTCGCCCAAGACATCCAACAACTGTGAATCGTTCACAGTATCAAACGCCTTTGCCAAGTCACGAAATGCTACTGCTATTGGTTCGGCCTTATCAACGGACTTATAGACTGAGGAAATTGAGCAGTAAAGGGTGTCCTCAGTTGAGAGACCTTCTTGCCTTTCTCAATAATTTTGACAAAGATGACATGAAGGATATTTTTCTGTAATTACACAGATTTTTCATGTCTTTTTTATCGATTGGTGAAACTAGAGCTGTTTCAAAATGAAAAGGACATTCTACAGTATCAAAGGATTTCAGAAACAAATGTTAGGTAACTGGTGATAATTTGACCCTATCTATAAATACCCGTCAGAAAAAGGAAGTCCTGGGACACTCTGTATAGGTCAATTGAGTAATCGTATCAAGTATTTCTATAATTATTTCAAGTCTGCCTAATTTTCTAACCTGATTAAGTTATCCTCTCAACACCTCACTTGTATGCTTTTCATTTATTCGGAAACTAGTATCGAATTTCAACGTAGAAGGTAGTGTTTCATGAAGGTGTCATGTAGTGGATAGAACATTATGTTTTAGGTGTTAACGAAGCCATTCAAATGACTCATAAGGTATCTTGTTACTCCACACTAATGAGCAAACTGTATCGTGTATTTTTTATAGACAGTTGGGTCACCGTCATGATGAAAGTTGCTTTTGAGGTGTTGTTAGTAAGTGGTCCGTGGATTTTTCGTGATTTATCCAAACGATTGCCAGACTGAACTGAGCTGAACTCATTTGAAAATTTCCTTTATCAATTACTTGATATTACATTGATATTACATCTCGGTTTTATATATATTTTTTTATTGGTGCCTCATTTTACGTATTTAAAGCACTCCTCAGCGTGTTTATATCGAACTTTCAAAAACGCGCGTTTTTTAATAATAATAATAATAATCGAATTTATTGATAGGTAAGAAATAATAATAAAATACAAAATAATGATAAAATCATCAGTCTTATCAATTGGCGGGATTCAATTTCTGACTGGGTCACAAGTGACTCAGCCAGATCTTGCTCTTCCATCCAACCATGTTTACATCAACAACCATGTTTACATCAACAACTCGAAAAACGTGAAGTCTAAATGACATAGTTCGATTATTGATCTGACAGCAGTAATTTATAACGTCAAATAAACAACTCGTTCATTTATATCTGTTACCTTTTGCTTTTCCATCGATTTGATTTTTGCCATATTAACCGCGATTTTGCTTTACCATTCAAAGAATCCATAAAAAGAATTAATTTTTAGGCACTTCAGTGACAACAATTAATTTTTTATGACAAATTGCAAATTTATCTCTGTTTTTCTCATTTCCATGACAACGAAAGGTATACTGATGTCACATCACGAATTCAACCTTTAGACATTATGAGTACATATTAACATTTTTATTTATTTTTTTTTTCCTTGGTGTTTTGGCATCGACTGCTATGGTCTTAGCCATGTGTTCTGGATAGGCCTTGTTACTAACTCCATACGCCACTTTAGGAGCAGCACTGTTAATTTTTAACGCAACAGTGAATCGTGGAGGATTATTCCCAGCCGAACATTTTTATTATTAATACCATTGTTTATATAGAAGATAGTCAACCTTATGGGATTATAATTGGATCAAAATGGATGCGACATGTAGATGGCGATAGTGAGCTCGCATCCAAGTCATGTCGTAACTTCAGCGATCTGGCCTCCAAGTCATGTCGTAACTTGATTGAAACAATGGGACAGCATTAAAATCAGGGTTTTTTGAAGGAACCTGCATTAAAATGACGTCAAATATTCATGTTTGTAACTAATCACGCTAGATGACACTCGCGTTTGCGTCCAACACCAATTACACAGGCATTGACTAACTATCTTACTTCTATATAAACAATGTTAATACTGTCAGTATTTATGATTTCGAATTGCTCCAATAAAAAAAATTGCATAAAGTATTCGTGGATAACTGCTCTATTTCGAGCACTGATTCTAAAATGAATGATGCGATTATATTTTTCCCTCAACAAATAGTTATCTGCACGAATCACGATGTTTAAGCTTATACAAATACCTCATAGACCGTTTTTGCAGTACTAACACAGATTGAAGTGCTGTTGTATTGCACACCCCCCAAAAAGGTATTCCATAGCGTAAATGGGATTCTATAAGGGCGTAGTGCACAGTTTTGGCACTTTTAGATCCCAAATTATTCGAAGTTACTCTCACTGCATAACATCCGGAAGAAATCTTACTTTGGGATGCCTGATATGTCCGTCAAATTTTAGTTTATTATCAATATGAATACCTAGAAATTTTGTTTGAGTCTTGTTCTCGATCAAAAGGCTAAGAGAACATCTGAATGATATGATGTTTGTTTTGCTAAAATTGAAAGATAGCAAATTTGCATCACACCAATCCTTAAATTTTTCCATACCACTAGATATTACAGTGTGTAAGTTATCTGTATTTTTGCTGTTCCACAATATCGTAGTATCATCTTCAAAGAGGGTGAATTTTCCTGAGATGTTCGATTTTGTTAGGTCATTAACGTATAATAAAAACAAAATGGGTCCTAGAATGGGTCCTTGAGGCACACCAGACAAAATTTCCTTTTATCAGAAAGTTCAGTTGTTCTCACCATTTGATTCCTTTCTGATAGGTATGATTCAAACCATTTATTCGTCATTTCCCTGCAACCGTACTGGTGGAGGTTTCTAAGTAGTATAGTATGATCAACACAAACGCCTTCGATAGGTTTCAAAATACCGCAGCAGCTACTTCACCGGAATTTAACTTGGAATAAATATCATAAAGAAATGAAAAGATAGCGTCATGCGTGTTTTTATTGTTTTGAAAACCAAATTAATTTTCACTTAAAATATTGTGGTGCTTTAGGAAATCGGTTAAGCGTCTTTTAACTAGTTTTTCAATTAGTTTGCCATAGTTGGGATGAGGGATATTGGGCAAACATTCGAGGGATCATCAGAATCTCCACCTTTGTATAGTGGGATTACAACTGAAGTTTTCAGAGAGTCAGGAAATAGCCCACTGCGGAAAGAGTTATTGATAATTGATACAAATGTGACGAGTGCCTGGATTAGAAGATTTTGAATAACTTTAATCGATATTCCATCATATCCAGTTGTATTTTTATTCTTTATGGTCCTCAAAATTTCAACTAATTCATCAATATTTGTATCATACAGAGTTAGTTAGTTCTGATATCTGCATGAATCATCAAATGGTTTTATAATTTTCTCACTTAGGTTTTTGGCAATGGTGCAATAATAATCATTGATTTGATCGGGGCTAAGAACTATCCCAGCTTATTTTTTCTTAGATATTCCCGTGATTTCACTAATAATAGACCAAACTTCTTTCATAATATTGCTTGAATTTTTTATTTTTTTATCATAATGACTTTCCTTTGCTCTATTGATGGTAGATCTATATATTCTGCGGTAAGTATTAAAATAGTCATGAAAGCTTTGACTGTCGGTATACTTCCGTATGTTATGCAATGAACGCAAATTTTTCGAAGAAGTTTTCAAACCTTTTGTAATCCAAGATTTTTTTTGTTCAAGTTTAATTTTTTGCATGGGAAATTATTTATCAAATACATTCAATAGCGCATCGTGAATTGTGAGAAATGGATCATTTTGTCACGGAACATCCTCCCAGTTAATCTTTAGATACTTGTGACAGAACCTATTATAATTTGTGGTAGAAGTCCATTATATCTCAAAGTGGAGTGGTATGGATATACAAATCAGTAAAACGCAAAGTCGTCTCCACAATTTAATTTCCCATCTAGTTCAATAGGATGGTAAAACGGTGACTGACCGCTATCAATCAGATAGCCGTCCAAAAGTAGAAGTAGTACATGTTTCGATCCTATATAGGACCATCATCAGCTATTCAAGAGAATTCTACAATAGAAGAAAGACTATGTACTAAAGACAAACAAGGTCAATATAAGATTACTTACATGGAGAAGAAAATTAATGTTGTGAAATAAGTATATATCTAATTGTTTAAAAAATTATTAGTATTAAATATAGTTAAATAACCACATGGTTAATTATTTGTGGTGTTAGAACCACCAAAATTGTTTTGACGAAACCAACAAAACTAAGTATAGGTAGGGGAGGCTGTAAGGCCTTGGGCCCCCTTAATCCTATAGGGGAAATAAATGACTTAATCATCGATCAAAATTATAAAATCAATACAGGTGATTATTGTTATTGACTAAACAGAACGGCAAGTGACAGCTGACAGCACAGCCGGAACCACTGTCATGAATGCTCCCATGTCAAAATTGACACAGAACAGTGGAACGAGACCATCACTCACAGAACAAGAGAAGGAAAATTCCAACGATACTATTCCAAGCAAGAGGATCTCAAGCCAACCGACTGTAGCAATAACAAGAGGAGAATCCATACAATGGAAAATTAAGGAACTGAAAGAATTACCACAGAATAGCTACTCTAATCCACACCATGGAGTGAGAAACCCACCTACCAATCGTCACACGAAGGTCGAACATCCTCACAGAAGTAGACAAATCGGGTTTAGTACTATCGAACAAATCCCTCATGACCACACAGAAAGTGTGATAGCACTTGTGTCGAAATGAAGGACCAGTGGCACAGAGACAAACCCGCTCTGTCCCACTGGTCCTTCATTTCGACACAAGTGCTATCACACTTTCTGTGTGGTCATGAGGGATTTGTTCGATAGTACTAAACCCGATTTGTCTACTTCTGTGAGGATGTTCGACCTTCGTGTGACGATTGGTAGGTGGGTTTCTCACTCCATGGTGTGGATTAGAGTAGCTATTCTGTGGTAATTCTTTCAGTTCCTTAATTTTCCATTGTATGGATTCTCCTCTTGTTATTGCTACAGTCGGTTGGCTTGAGATCCTCTTGCTTGGAATAGTATCGTTGGAATTTTCCTTCTCTTGTTCTGTGAGTGATGGTCTCGTTCCACTGTTCTGTGTCAATTTTGACATGGGAGCATTCATGACAGTGGTTCCGGCTGTGCTGTCAGCTGTCACTTGCCGTTCTGTTTAGTCAATAACAATAATCACCTGTATTGATTTTATAATTTTGATCGATGATTAAGTCATTTATTTCCCCTATAGGATTAAGGGGGCCCAAGGCCTTACAGCCTCCCCTACCTATACTTAGTTTTGTTGGTTTCGTCAAAACAATTTTGGTGGTTCTAACACCACAAATAATTAACCATGTGGTTATTTAACTATATTTAATACTAATAATTTTTTAAACAATTAGATATATACTTATTTCACAACATTAATTTTCTTCTCCATGTAAGTAATCTTATATTGACCTTGTTTGTCTTTAGTACATAGTCTTTCTTCTATTGTAGAATTCTCTTGAATAGCTGATGATGGTCCTATATAGGATCGAAACATGTACTACTTCTACTTTTGGACGGCTATCTGATTGATAGCGGTCAGTCACCGTTTTACCATCCTATTGAACTAGATGGGAAATTAAATTGTGGAGACGACTTTGCGTTTTACTGATTTCTATTATAATTTGCTCTACTGTAAAGTCTCCCAAACTTAAATTTAAGTTTTATATTCAATGAATCAAGAAGTATAGAGCAAGTGACTGCTTCATGATATTAACAAAGATAAGATCCCTATGATGGACCAATCAGGTGTTTAAAAAATTTCTTGTTCCCGTCACGATTGTTATGCTAGCTACATATTATTACTATAACGGAGAATAAGAGAATGTTTCATATTTTCTTCTGTTCTAACTCCATGATATTATTCAAGTCATGCAATTTTATATTGGTCAACGTGCTCGATGCTTATATGACTAATAATCAAAATAGTCGATGTGAATGTAAATTGAAATGGTTGTAAATATTGCAGGATATTTATATTACTCACTTGTACAACACAGGTACAATCGTTTCATTAGTGAAGGCATTTGAGTTGCGATCAAAATATGTTTATAGATCATGTAAATATTAACCTTTATGTCACTTTATGGTGACTGCTCATGAAGAATGTCCAGCATAAATGAAAAACCCATAAAACTTTTGAATGACTTCACAGAATCATTTCGAATTTTTAAATTTTCTAAATTTTCATGAAGCGACTCTGGAAAAAATCTGCTGTGAGGGTCTAATTTTCGAACACAGATTTCAGCTCTACATTAAAAAAACTGGACGACATGTTGAACATATTTTTAAAAGTTGCATTATCAACTTTTGTTAAACTTTTTCTATCATAGTTTTAGAGTTTTTCAGTTGACAATTTGAATAACTACCTGTAGTTTAGGCGCATAGTTTAATTCCTGAATATTTACCATTAATTTAAATAAATTGATTTATTAGTAATTCTCAAAACTTTTCTATATAATCGTGTATGGTTTCATATTCCACGATGTATGTGTAAAATTCACATCCAATGGAAAAAATAGGTTTTCCATTTAGAAAAATGTGTTACATAGTTACACGCCATAAAAATGAAAAAGTTGTATGGCTACGTTATATGAAAAATATACAGTGTGTCCCACTTTGAGCAGCCACACCCTCATATTTCGTTGAGCATGAAATAATTCGAAATTTTCTTCGACTCAAGTTGTAGTACTCGGAAATACCTAACTTTATGTTTACGTAACCTTTGTATATCCATTTTCCACGGCTAACTACGACCAAATGAAAAGTGAAAAATTGGGAAAAACATACTAGGCATTCTTTTATCGCAAAAATAACACCATATTCTGTTTCAGAACACCTTAAAACCCCCAAATCTCAATGCCTGAATCATTTGAATATACAACTCTAATCCATAAATAATGCTTGGAAAATTTCCAAAATGTCTTCTCTTGTGACAGAATTCCCAAAAATATTCAATTAATACTAGGAAAAATAGCCAAATATCACTTTTCCAAGGTTAACTCTGATCAGAATGAATGATACCCTGTATATTCAAATGATTCAAGCATTGAGATTTGGGGGTTTTAAGATGTTCTGAAAGAATCTGGTATTATTTTTGAGATAAAAAAATGCCTAGTATGTTTTTCCCAATTTTTCACTTTTCATTTGGTCGTAGTTAGCCGTGGAAAATGGATATACAGAGGTTACGTAAACATAAATGTAGGTATTTCCGAGTACTACAACTTGAGTCAAAGAAAATTTCGAATTATTTCATGCTCAACGAAATATGAGGGTGTGGCTGCTCAAAGTGGGACACACTGTATAACTATTAAAAAATATCTTTTGCGTATACTCATTAGTAATGTCAAATTGATTCATATTAAAAAACGTCGTTCATTGAAATCATGGCGCAGAAATATAAATAATTGTCATTTTTCGAATAAATAGCTTTTTTAATAAAAAAATGGAAATATCGAATCAAATAACCCAATCCATTGAACATGCAACAAACTTCTCAACAGAACTATGCAGAACTGGCTCGGAATCATAATCAGTCCCTACAGCGAGACCTGATAACTAAATGCGTGTGCACGGAGGTACGGAAATCGGAGGTATCCATCTTATCCGGCTGGCTACGATCCGACCACAGCATCGTCGCAAATCCAGCAACTCCGGAACCCTTCTTACTGGATCAGTCAGGAACAGTACGAATTCTTTTTGTATATTGTTGCTGTTTACCAACGGCGTCTCATACGCCTATGCCAGGCTGTAGATTTCTCAGAGGAGCTACAACCTGACAATCGTCGTAAATAACCGTAAATTGAGAATAGACATCAAAGCTAAAAATAGCAGAAAAGCTCGGGTGAGCCATCCGAGTACCACTAGCCGAGCAGAACACTTTCCGGGCTCTCTTGTGGCACCCGGACGATTGAATTCTGAAGTCATCTGGAGTTACTTCATAGGAAATCTGGAAATTTACTCCGGCCAATGCCGGGGCAAAGCCGCTGGTGGGCGGAGCCTATCAGAGCTCCGCTCCCAGACATAGTCAATTGGTAAAAAATTTATTTTCGTATTTCTGGCTGAGGATGACAGACCATCAATTTGGGAAACTAATGTTTATATTATTACAGGAATCAATAATCAAGCCATTCAAAGTTTGATGAAAGAAAATATAGTATTCCGTTAGTACTGAACAATTGTTCAAATATCACCATCAACAACTATTTTTCAAATACAGAATAAAATCTTCCCAAATATTTTTGTTAAATATTCAGTAAAATTTGTTCTCTTTGTGTGATATATCTTTCTCAAATGCTTCTCAAGGCAATTGAATTGGTTTCCTGTGAAAGTGTAAAAAGTAGGTAGAATAAAGTCATGCGAAATTTAAATCGGACATCCCTTTGTTTTTCATGATGGTCGTCGGAGAAGTATAGTGTACAACTCGTGCGGAAGCTGGATTTTTCATACTCGTTTGATAAGATGATGAACCACGAGCCGTAGGCGAGTGGTTGTCAAACTCGTATGAAATATCCTATTTTCCGCACTAGTTGCACAATATACTGATGTAGAAAGGGTGGCAGGCTACTTTTCGCACCCCGCCTGTAACAGGTCGATTTAAGATATATCGTTTGAGAGTCAACGTACAATATTTGACCAAAAATCAATTATGATGAGACTTGGCACGACTTTATAATCTCAAATATCATGAATGGCGAATACTGGAAAAAAACTCAATGGCACTACAAATCTCGAAAATCGTCAATATTTTCGAAAAAAACGAATTTTAGACCCGCCTAGAAAAAATTGAACAATCTGTGGGACCGGCAATATTTATATTCCATCGAGATCTAGCTCATGTTTGCTGGACTGATTTCTGTCTGTTCGATTCCATTTCTATGTTTATAAGATTTAGTCATAGAAACGGTGGGTTTTCAAATCCATATTCATTCTTCATAAATACCCTACGTCAGTGCGGCTGGCGAAACCGTTGTGATGCGACGAAACAATTCCTAGAATGCAGTCAATGTGAACAAATATCGCCCAACTCAATACCTTTTCGGGCCAAGTATATACGATACTTTGATGTAACATTATCAAGCAGTGTCAATAACATAAACCAGATGCATAATATTTTTTAAGGGTTTTTGGAAGTTTGCGTTGAATACTTTTATTTGAAACATGTTTATATCTGAGACTCTATTTCTTATCTAACCACTTATGTTGAATTTCCTGTTAATTCCCGGTTAACGGTGTGGGTAAAGCTCCTTATGAATCTGCCTGTATCAATCCAAGCAAGCTACACTGTTTCCGCATTGCTATGGCAGCATTATATCATTAAAGAACGCACGAAAGAAAAACAAGCAAAAGAAGCGGCATAAAGCTGATCAATAAGTTAACGAATCCGTTTCAGAATTGGCAACAGAGTTTACCAGATTGTACAGCAGGGTAGTTTTAGTATCGTTCAAAACGCTGTGTTAAATCACGTAAAACGGCGATTCCTGAATCGCTTCCCGCAGCTATTTCCTCTAAGGACATCTGACGGACCGGTTTCAGATAAATCAGTGACGTCCTGAAAACGGGTTTTGAAACAATTTTGAAGTTGCGGATATTATGAGTGTTTTTCGGCAGCGTTGCTCATAATTTGAAGAATGATATTTCCAGAACATTCATTAAGTTCCTTTAGCGTTCTCTTTACATTGTTACAACCGACCTCTTTTCCAAAACTTATGTCAAATAGTTATAGACCAGTTCTGATGGACGCCGAAAAATACAAAAGCGGGAAAAAAATCGACACCATGAGACCTACTGGAAGAGAATCAAAATGTTGACGGGAAAATTTATTTGGAGTCGACAAAATGGAGAAGGGTGGAACAGGGTCAACTTTTAAAGGAAAGTGGTATTTTCCGGTTTTTCACGATTGGCAACGAAAGTTTCCAATGGAGAAGGGTGGAACAGGGTAAACTTTTAAAGGAAAGTGGTATTTTCCGGTTTTTCGCGATTGGCAACGAAAGTTTCCAATGGTAGGTCCATCGGAAAAAGTTGTTAATAATGAAAAGATCTACAACTTTTGTTTTCAACATTTTTCCACATTACCTCAAATTTTCCGGGAATAACCGATTTTTATTTTTTTTTTATTTTGTTCTCTTGCAAATATTTTTTTTTTCTACGAAATACAGGTTTTATTTTCTTTTCTTTTCGGAAAATTACGAAAAAACTACCTCATTTTCAACTGAAAAGTATCACGGGTAAAATTCGTCTTTTCAAGCCCGGCATCAGCCATTTTTTCCGTTTAAGCGTCTACTTTTAGATTATGTAATGAAAGAGAAGCACTGCCATCGAAAAATTCGAATACAAAAAATGTAGATCTTTTAATTGCCAAGAACTTTTTTCAGGATTTTTTTTGTAAGAGGTTAATTTTCGCTGCAATTCGTGAGAAACCATTTTTACCCCCAATAGTTCATCTCCTGTCGCCCTTCTATAAAAATCAGATTATTATTCATGTCCTTGTTCATTCTTCGTACCTGTATGTTAATATTCTTGAAAAGTTTCAATTGTTACAATCAATAATTTCAATAAATAAGAACAAAAATTAATAAAAAAGATTTTTAAAATCTGTTTTTTAATTTTTTTGCGTTTTCTGGAAAAAATTTCCATAGTAGTGCTACTCTCTTATTAGATAATCCAGATATAGACGCTTCAACGGTAAAATGGCTGCTGGCGAAATCGAAAAGATAAATTTTACCGGTTAAACTTTTCAGGTGAAAATAAGGTCGTTTTTTCGGAATTTGTCGAAAAAAAGGGAAAAATCTATATTTCACTACAAAAAATTACAGATCAATTGAAACATAATGAATTATATTTTTACCAAATTTTGTGAGAAAAATAGAATTTTTGTGCGACAAAAAATTTAAAACTCTAAAATAGAGTTACAAGATTTTCCCGGGAAATTTGAGGTTATGTGGACAAATATCGAATAAAAAAGTTTTAGATCTCCTTATTATTAACAAGTTTTTTCGATAGGTCAACTTTTGTTGCAATTCGCGAAAAACCGTGAAATACCTCTTTCAACCCCTAAATGTACACCTTTCTCCATTTTGTCGACTCCAAATTATTTTTTCCGTCATTTGAGCAATATTTTGCTTTTCTCCCATTGGATCTCATGGTGAGACAGACTGGACGTATAATATTTGTTCAAGACCAACTTTAGATATTTTTGAACCAACCGTGTATAATATGGAAAATGGAAGCAGGTGAGAGCTCGGAAAAAAAATTTTGTTACTTAAACCGGGCTTTTGACTGTGTCCATCATGAACTCTTGATGAAAACACTTTATCGATATGGAATTCGCGAAAAGCTCTACATGGTTTTTCTCTTTTTTTTAATAATATAATAATAATAATATTTATTCACCATATAAATTCACAATTATAAAATATATACATACATAAAAAATCTCATTGGTGAATAAAATTCAGAAAAACCGCAGGAAGGCAAGCCCTCGTGCGTGGCATAGAATATAATATGAATATAACATGAGATATAGAATATAACATAGAATATAACATGAAATATGAGTAAGTAGTTATATAAATCTCAAACATTAGTAGTTATATAAATCTTAAACATTACCGAATACTTAAAATCTAAAATTAAAATTGCATAGCCGTGGTATTTTTAAAATATGTACACAATTTTGTATATACCTATATATAAGTTTTGAGTTTCATACATAGTTTTCTATTAAACGATGAATAGTTCCTCTCTCTTGAGTTCTAACGAACGTTTTCAGTTTTTCTTTGAATGTACTCATCGAGGATTGTTCCTTAATGACGGAAGGCAGAAAGTTGTATAATTTAGGTCCAAGGTACATATAGCTTCTTTGTCCGACCGATTTATTCATTTGTGGTAATAGATATAAGTCTTTTTGTCGTGTGGTATAGTCATGACCTTTTGTTTTTAAGCTTGTTTGATTTAAATGCTGATTGGTAGTGGCTTGTGTGAAAAATATTTGTCTTGGATCCATTAGTCCACTCTCTGAAAAAAGAAGGTCTTACCTGAACGGACGGCTTCAGCAGGTCAATATAAATCACAAAAATGATAATGTGTAAACAGACCACATTTCTAGCCTACTTTCAAGTAGAATAGGAGTCCCCCAAGGCCACATATTATTTATCATTTATTTAAATGAAATACCCCTAGTTCTCCACGATGCGTATACTTATGCGGATGACCCCAAGCTGTTATTCACGAATAAATCTTCAGCTCAAATTCAAAATGAAATTAAACACCAGTTGCGAATCACTTTGCAAGTGATCTTACGCATACTCACTGTTCCTAGGAGCTTCTAAAACTACTCATATGAACTTTCTCACCAGGCAAAATGGTGAAATTACAAATTTATACAGTGCGGCTTTTTTTAGCCCCCCCCGTTAACTTTTGAACGGTTCGACGTACAAACATGAAGAAAAAAAATGTTTGAAGGGTTTCACTAATACTACTTTTTGAAACAAAAATTATGGTGATTGCTCCACAGGGGGCGCGAGGGAACACATCAACTCAAAATTGTTAAATGGCATAGGGGGTCGAGTGACACATCGTTGAAAAGAGAATTCAATTCTCCTTACAACCATATAAATATTTTTGAATTTATTTGAGGATTTTTTTCCCAATTTCGATTTTTAATAATAGTAATAAACGCTTTTATTGGTAGAAGCAGAGGAAAACAAACATTGACAATAAAGTATACAGATCTACCAAAAGGCAGAGTTAGCTTTTGCCTGAGCCACAGGGGTCAGGCAAGTGCTTTCTACCAAATTTTGAATTGATGTGCACCCCCGCGCCCCCTATCGAGCAATCACCATATTATTTTTTTCAAAAAGTAGAATCGGTGAAACCCTCCACACGATCTTTTATTCATGTTTGTACGTCGAACCGTTCAAAAGTTAACAGGGTGGGGGGACCAAAAAAAGCCGCACTGTATATGCATGGAAATGAAGGACGAAAATTATTTAAACATGAATGTATCACTCTCTTATGAGTCAAATTGTACCAGAATTTATTGAATACTCACCAGAAAGCACTAGCTAAATCATTGAACACTTAATGCTATCATTGAGATCTCTAAAATCCATATCGGTTATTCGTGGAATGTTACTCTTCTACTTTTGTGAAATTCAATGGAGAATTATTATTTATGGAATAATCATTTGGGGAAACTCGTGTAGCGTTCAGAATATTTTGTAACCAAAAAGAGAATTGTGCGATGTTTAGCAAATGTCCCTAATGGAATCCCATGTGAGGAATTGTAAAAATATTATAATACTCCCATTTTATGGATGATATATACATAAATCGGAATAGGAATCGAAATAGAAATCGAAATCATCAAAATCGTAATTGAAATTGAATTGAATTGAATTGAATTGAATCGAAAATTTTATTCAACTAGTGCAGGAAAGAGGAAATTCCATAAGAGTATGACAAGATGAAAAACCACGAACCATATGCGAGTGGTTTATCACCTTGTCACACGAGTTCGAAATAACAAGTTTCCGCCAGTAACCAAACCATCATTGAAAAACTGTAATTTTTGATCTCTTACAAATAAACTTAAAACTTCACCAAAATCTTATTAAAATCTTCTCCATGACATATTTTAAGAAACGTCAAATCTGTAAAGCTATTTTCAGATATTTCAAATTTTTAAACGAATACGAGAAATTTTTCAATTTTCAATTTACAACTCTCAATTTTAATTACTTTTCATTATTTTTCATTACTTCTCATTACTTTTCATTACTTTTCATTATTTTCCATTAGTTTTCATCACTTTCCATAACTTTTCATAACTTTTCATTACCAGAGGAAAAGTTTAAAAGTTTGAAATTGTGATGCTGAACGTCTGTATCTCAATAACTATCCAGAGAGAAGACAACCAAGTAGAAACATTTTAGGACGATTTGTTTACCAACCTCAAACAATATGTTTATAAAACCAGTATTAGTCAGAAATAAACACTGTAATGAAGAAACAGAGAAAATGTTATGTTATCTGTAACTGAGAATCCAGAAATTGAGCGTACCAGTTGAATTCCAAAATCGACAGCTCTTTTCATTTTAAGAAAACCTAAATTCCATCCATATAAATTTAGAAAAATGGCGAAGTTATGAATTTTTGAAAATATCGTAAAATTTTCCGGCTTTTCCAGTTTTTCTCCGTTACTAATGATCGGATCGGATCGTTTCGTTCGTATTTCAATTCTCTACAATTTTCGTGAAGCAACCAGATTGCTGCATTAACTTTCATTTCATAAGCAAAACACTAAAAAACAAGTTTTTTTGTATCTAAATGTTCAAAACAAATCAATAAATGACATATGCGAGTACAAAAAATAACTACGGAATGTCTTTCATATGATGGCACAGTCAGTTTCCTACTATTTATTTTTGTTGCGAAAAAATTCTCTATTTTTTTCTTACTGACAAATCGTATGAATCCAATAAATGGTCTTTCGATTCAAATCAAATCAATCCAACGAACCAAATAATCTCTTCTCTCTGTCAAAGGAAATTATATACCTGCACAGAATGCGAGTTGCATTCTAACCATGACCACAAACTCCGTAGGGGTGTTGTTGATAATGTTTACTTAGAACACCGATCGGTATTCACGCAACACATCAAGCTTACAAGTTGATCCCAACAGATCCCTGTTTCCGCAAGTAGATCCTTCGGGCCCGAGGCCGCTTGCTCCAAGTCTCACTTACTTCTTATATGGTATCGATTTCTGACCGCAGCATGCCCATCCGTTCGGTAAACTAGAGTGGGGTGTATTGGTTTCCAAATAAAGTTTCCTCAATAGCCTGCAGAGGCTTAAGGATTCTTAACGAAGTGCGCGCTTCGTGGCTCTGAGAAAGTCTACTTTTTATATCCATTGAGGTAATGAGGAAAATAAAATTACGGGGCGGCAAAGTTCTGGTTGTGGTTTCTTCACAGGAACTATTTTTGTTTGTGATCTAATCAGAAGTGGCATTTAATTATTTTTGTCATCTGGTGGCACTGTTACACCAGTGCTGATGCATTTTTGAGATGAAAAAATTAATATCAGCATGAGACCTAGTGGAAGAGGAGTAAAATATCATTCGAATGACAGGAAACATAAATTGGAGTCGAAAAATGGAGAAGGGTGGAACGGAGTGAACTTTTAGGGGTTGAAAGCGATATTTCGTGGTTCTTCGAGAATTACAATGAAAGTTGACCTCCTATTGAACGGTGAAGTTGTTGATAATAAAAGGACCTGGAACTTTTGTGTTCAACATTTTTTCAGATAACCCCCTCGAGAATTAATGAAAAAACAGATTTTCTAAAATCTGTTTTTTAAATTTTTGTTCTATACTCATGTTTATTTATTAAAATTATTGAAATCAACAGTTGAAACCCCGGGAATAATAACTTCATGTTACCTCAATAGGTACAAAGGATAAACAAGGACATAAATAAGGATTTGATTATGATAGAAGGGCGAAAGGAGGTGAACTTTTCAGGGTAAAAATAGTTTCTCATGATTTGCAGCGAAAATTAACCTCCTACGAGAAAAATTTAAGATAAATAGTTGTTGGATTTTTCCACATAACCTCAAATTTTCAAAAATCGGTTTTTCGCCATTTTGACGGTCAATTTGAGGTTGTATCGAAAAGTGTTGGTCACAAAAGTTTTTGATTTTTTTATTATCCACAACTTTTTGAAACACATTTTTTGATATGATGTCACGTTTCGCCGCAAATCGCAAAAAACCGTTTTCAACCCCTAAACTGCATCACAATTTCACCATTTAGTGTTTTCGTGTCTAATTTTTTTTCCTCAAAATTGGAACCTCTTCAGCATCCTCCACCTGATCCTTTCCAGTTACTTTCCTTCTTATTTAGGCGTTTAAACTTCGTTTTGCTAACTAGGAGCCGCCCAATTTCCGAGTACTTCAAAGAGGTTCGAGAAAATAAATATTTCTCTGCAGAAAAAACATCTAATTCCTCTGATCAATAAGTAAACATAGATTGGCCCGATGCTATGTAAACATCATATTCACTGAACCGAAGATCTTGCGGAAACTGTTTTGTTTCGGGTTTTTGACATTCGAACCAAAACACAACACCTCTAGCACAGTGCCGTGCTTTTTTAAGGGGGTCAAAATTACTTATGCAAATGCAGTACCTGTGAGCTGCAACAAGTTATGTCGCGGTTTTGTCTTAAAATTCCTAGGGTCAATAAAAAGCCGGGGGTTGGCAGCAAATAACTTTTTATCAAAATTTGGGGATTCAAGATAGCGGATTAGTTTTGTGATTTATGATGATATTCTTTCCTTAGTTGGATTCTAGGAGTTTTCAGCTATAAAAAATAAAGCATTATTTATGGTCTAAAGTAATTAATTCGAGAGATTCAACAAGTTCCTTGACTATATTTCAAGTTTGGTGCCTGGGGATTTATGTTGTGTAGATCAAGTTTCAACGAATCAATACGAATATTTGAATAAATATGGACCAGTTGCATAAAGCCTTCTGTTAACGTAGGTAACATAACTAGTGAGCTTAGAGAGGCGTTGCCATAGTAATCATCAAATCAAATATTTATTTGTCTGTTAAATTCTTTATGCAACTGGCCCTATGAGTTAAGAAACCTTCTCCAACATCTATAAATAAATTGTTCATTCTGTTGAGTATTATCCTTCCTAAATTTTGGACCAGTTCATTCATATGGCAAGTACCTATCAGAAAACTACTACTCTCCTGGCTAAAACCACGACGGGGATTGAATTAAATCTAACAGATACTTGTGCAACGTTCCTCAAAGCATCAGAGAACGCAAGTGCAAGTGTTTTGTATTGATGAAGTGTTGTTAAAATTTTCCTGTGTGTTTTCGTGGTTTTTGTCCTGCTTAAACAACTTAAAGTTATATTTTGAATATTTTTCAAAATAGTGCAGTGGTTTAGAGAGACACAATGTCGAAATACTGATTTGTTTTCAAAACAAATGATAGTAAACAAACATTCCACAGGCGAGGTTCCAGTGGCGTCAAATGCACGATACAAATCATGCAATCAAACGTTTTGTCAAATATAATATTGGAGGACAAAGAAACTCATTCAAAATTACAGATAAGAAAAGCCTATGGCAAAATGGTGAATGCCTCAATGTTTGTTATAAATATCTGTAAGCAGGGGTCAAAAACATTGAAGCTTATGACAGGAAAATTGAATTTATTTTCCAATAATATTGATATTGTTAAAATTCTAACAGTGAGGACAATTAATGATATACCAAAGGACTTGCTTAAAAGTTTTGGAAATCATTTCTTTGAAGAAGAGCCTTAATCAAACCACAGTTATGCCCTGGTAAAGGCAATACTTCAAATTATTTTCAGAATCCGAATATACCATGAATTGTCAATAAGCAGAACTGACAAAGTAGAAAGGGTAATGTCTCTTTTGACAAAGACAGTTTTATTTAAAAATCAATAAATTCTTGAGAATCATTCTTTCACATACACTTTAACACTTTAACAATAATTAATGAACTAAGAAATATTGTATTCTCTCTTGACATAGCAATTTTTACATTAATAAAACTTAATACGAAATTTGGAATGAATTGTAGGTTTCATAAAGGCTTAGACGATTTCAATAAACTACCACAATTTGGAAAAAATTCTAACTCAGTAAACTTGTGTCATCATTAAGGAAAAATAGTGACAGCTCATTAAGATATTTAGTATTTCTTTTGTTTTTTTTGCTGATTTTGGAATGCGATCTGATCTAATGTCTGGTGATATGTATGTATATTTTGTTTTGTAATGTTTTCTCAAATAGTCGTTTTATTTACATAGCTTATTAATGTTGTACTTTATTTATACATTTGTAATGTTATATATTAGGCTTAAAATTAAATAAATAATTGTAATATTTACCAATGTGCCAATAACGTGTGGTATAAGCATATATTTCATTCAATAAATATTTGAATTCCTGTGTTGATGTTGATTTTACATTATCGTATACCTTGCCATCTTGTGATCACTATAGTCCTGTCCAAAATGAATGCGTTAATATAGAGTTCTATTTTTACTTTTGTGTTCAATTACTTTTCCCAGACGTAATCTATAGAAACATTTGTTGCATCATATATTATATAGATTACGTCTGGGAAAAGTAATTGGACACAAAAGTAGAAATATAACTCTTTATTAACGCATTTATTTTGGACAGGAATATAGTGATCACAAGATGGCAAGGTATACGATAAGGTAAAATCAACATTAACACAGGAATTAAAATATTTATTGAATGAAATATATGCTTATACCACACGTTATTATAACAAATTGGCAAATATCACTATTATTTATTTAATTTTAAGCCTAACATAAAATATTACAAATGTATAAATATAAAGTGTCAAAGTGTATGTGAAAGAATGATTCTCAAGAAAGCTCAGTACATGAGGATTTCAACACTTGGTATTTATTGATTTTTAAATAAAACTGTCTTTGTCAAAAGAGACCTGACCCTTTCTACTTTGTCAGTTCCGCTTATTGACAATTCAAGGTATAATCAGATTTTGAAAAAAATTTGAAGTACTTATTACCTTTACCAAGGCAAAACTATGGCTCTTCCTCAAAGAAATTATTTCCAAAAATTGAAAGCCTTTGGTCCTTTGGTCATTAATTGTCCTCACTGTTAGAATTTTAACAATGTCAATATTGTTGGAAAATAAATTCAATTTTCCTTTCATCTCAATGTTTTTCCCCCTGCTCACAGATATTTATAACAAACATTGAGGAATTCACCACTTTGCCATAGGCTTTTCGTATCTGTAATTTTGAATGAGTTTCTTTGTCCTCCAATATTATATTTGACGATTACGTTTGATTGCATGATTTGCATCGTGCATTCGACGCCACTGGAACCTCACCTGTGGAATGTTTGTTTGCTATCATTTGTTTTGCAAACAAAGCAGTATTTCGTCATTGTGACTCACTAAATCACTACACTATTTTGAAAAATATTCCAAATGTAACTTTAAGTTGTTTAAGCAGGACAAAAACCACGAAAACACACAGGAAAATTTCTAACAACACTTCAACACAAAACGACAAGGTACAATGGCCGCCACGGCCGGTGTCACAAGCGGTGTTGCCAAGAGCAAAATAATTCTAGTAACCGCTCGAAGTACCTAAAATTTCATCAGTTCAAAACGACATATATCTTCTTTTTTGGTAATTTTTTCACACCTTTCTGGACATAAACATTTCTCTAGAATTTTTAGAATAATACATCTGTATATAAAATATGATTGATTATGCATTTATTGGTAGGTTCCTACTAAAATCATATTTTTTTAGCAATTTGACAACAGGGCGTCAATGTTTGAAAACATTAGGGATGAGAGGTGTACGTAAATAAACAAAGTTGTCTTCGGTTCAGTGAATATGATGTTTACGTAGCATCGGGCCGATCTATGTTTACTTATTGATCTGAGTCTAATTCAAAACATAAAAGCAAAGATATTTTGGCCAACTTTTCATCCCTTCCCAGTCCTTTGAATTTACTCTATTTTCTCTGTTTATTCCTGGTAATTTTTTTCGTATGTAAGAAAATTTCGTACCGAAGTGTTAAAAAATACATTGACATTTTTTGATTATTTTTTGTTATTTGCTTTGATGAAATAGAATTAGCCTCCTTTAGTTACAAATAATAAAAAATAATTCGATAGTACTTTCACTTTTACAGAAAAGTTATTAATGATTTAATTTTCCTTTTTTAATAAATCTAATCTACTATACAGTAGGTAGAACAAAAACTAATGTAGTAACAAAATTGTATTTTTGTTAACTTTGAGTTACATTTTTGGAAAAATATTGATGAAGGATTTTTACTCAATAACTATGATAGAAAAAATTCGAAATAATCTGAAGTTGAATATGAATGTCATTTTATTTATAAAGGTCAAAAATTTCTAGTGAAATTTCATGCACTCTACCCCGAAGAGAAGAAAAATTTCCTGAATCTTTTTAGTTGCTATGGTACTGATACAAAATACAGGATTTCAATTTGTCGAAAGTACTGGTTGTGAAATTTTCGAAGGATTTCACCTAATATTATTGAAACATTGTGAAATAATATAAAAATAAAAACATTTTTTTTAATTATTTTTATTTGAATCAATTCAGTTACACTCTTCATCGGATAACTGTTATTCTTCCTGATTCTAAGTGAGATATTGGAGAGTGTTTCGTCAAGTAAACTTGTAATATATCTATGTCCAGAGGCCCTGTCTTTTTTTCCTTCAAACAATTCCTCAGAAACCTGAATCCTCCTCCTCCATTAGATAGAAATGAAGGCAAGGCGATTGTATAATTTCGATCTAAATAGAAGTCTTCATATCTTGAATCGATACAGTTTTGACATCGAATCTTCATGGCAACCACCCTTTCTCGATAGGAGCGTGTAACATTGTAAACGACTTTTATTCCTGAAAAATGTATCACACATTTTACTATAACAAATGACAGTAAAACATATTTCATTTTAACATGTCGAAAGCCATAAGATATATCTGCTTAGGGTTCTCAGTGAATTTTTCAAAATCATATAGAAGGTTAACAGAGAGATATTTTACCTGACACCTGTAAGAGATTTAATTTACTGAATTGTTTTGGTAGAGCTGAATATTCCAACATTTCCTTCAGATCTTTGCCTTGGATTTTTGCGATGTCGATAGTATTCCTGAACGGTTGGGCAGTAGATAAATCATTGTAGGTTATATCTGGAAAAATATCTGCATAAAAAAATAACACTTCGTGCGTGCAGTAGATGTTCTTAGTAAAGGTGCTGCAAGGGTTTTGGCCTCCTGCCAAATTTTCAAGTACTTTTTACCTAGATTCTAGGGAAAAACAACGAAAATCTCATAAATTACACCCATAAATACATGTAAATATATGAAGATTTTTCCCGAAATCTAGGTACTTAATTTCAGAATTTTAAGATCGATCCTTATCACTTTTATCCCTGATCCGCTAGTACATTCACAAAGATGGTCACAGTAACTAATGATGACATCAGGAATTAAAATTCTACTCACTTCCGATTTTTAAATCGCTTCTTAGTCCTCCTGGATTAGTAACAGCACAATCCACTTCACTCCAAGTACTTCCAGGAGTTGATATTGTGTACTAAAAAAACGTTCGTTGATAAATTGATTTCCTGCACAAACTCCTCGAGATAGTTGAACTTTAAATCAGGAGGGAATTGATGATTACTTATTGAGGACAGGAAAAATCAATAATGTGTATGTCAGTAAGATCATTGTTGGGATATGCTGAAGGCATATCTAATATTTCGGTTAATATTCATGTTTTATTCATATTTATTGCAGCGTATTCGAATTATGAAAACATTGTTTCTCAATTTAGTTAAATTGTAGTATCTTAAAAATATATACATACTACGTACTCGTAGACAAATTAGTATCTTGCCAGTTTTTTCGAAAGTATTTGAACGAGCAATTGAATCTCAAATTAGAGACTTCGTTGATAAAAATAACATTTTACCTATCAAGCAATCCGGCTTCAGAAAGGGGTACAGCTGCGCCACGGCACTTGGTTATATCGTTGATGATATATTAAGAGCCATTGATTATAGAAAAATATCTGTGCTGATACTGTTAGATTTTTCGAAAGCCTTCGATATGTTGAATCATGATATTCTAGTAGCTATGTTTAAATACTATAATTTCAATGAAACAGTATGCTCTCTTCTTTCATCGTATCTGAACGGCCGAAAACAAATTGTACGAATCGGTACTCAGAAATCTGCATCCCAGAGTCTCACATGTGGAGTGCCTCAGGGTAGTATTCTTGGCCCTTTATTCTTTACCTTGTATACATCACTCTTCCCTGATTCGCTCAAGTTCTGTGACTACCACCTTTATGCAGATGACACGCAGCTATAGTTTTCTTTTCAATATTCTGATGTATCGGAAGCGATTAAATGCTTCAACAGAGATCTTGAAGAATTATCGAACACCGCGCGACAACACTCTCTAAAAATAAACCCTAAAAAATCGAAAGCTCTCATATTTTGTAATGATGATACTTCAGCGCTCGTAAAGGATAGAGTCTTACTCGAAATTGTAGGTACTTCAATTCCAATCGAAACTCATTGCAAAAATTTAGGTCTTGTCCTGGACACCAAATTAAGATTCAAAGAACATATATCCTCTAAACTCGGAATTGCATATGCCTCGCTGAAAATGATTTATTCCCAACGGCAATTTCTCTCGTGTGAAATAAAAAAAATGTTATGTGAGTCGCTAGTACTATCACACTTCAATCACTGCGATGAAGTGTATGGTCCTTGCTTAGACAGTAATGATTCCAGACGAATTCTGAAGCTTCAAAATTCTTGTGTTCGATTGGTTCATGGAATAAGAAAATATCACCACATCTCAGGGAAGTTTAGGGAAATGAAGTGGTTGATTATGTGTAACCGACGAACTCTACACTTTGCATGTTTGGCCCATAAAATCTACACAACTAAAAAACCCCCTATTTACATAACAAACTCACTTACAGAACAGATGTTCATAATTTAAATATCCGGAAAAAAACACTTCTTCGTGTGCCGGGGCATGAGAGAATGATCTTTAAAAGATCATTCTCTTATACCCTGCCAGTCTGTATCAACATTTTGCATAGATTAGATCCTACATTGTTATCATCCTCTACCAAATCATTCAAAGTGAAATACAAAAAATATCTGTTGTGCTCGCAAAAATAAACTAACATATGATTTCATTATGTCTCCTATCTCACTTTTCTCTACCTTCTTCTGACTCACTTATTCTTTTTCCATTCTTTTCTTCCCTTCTTCTCTCTCTCTCTTTCCCTCTCTTTCTCTTTCTCTCTTATCACTCAATCTGTCATTTGCTTCTCAAATCTCTTCTCTCAATTTCGCTGGCACTGGTGGAAGAACAGGGGTGGACTCGTCCACAACTGAATCAGTTATAGCCTATTATCCACAAGAAATACTGTACTGTACTAAATTGTAATATGTAACATACACTGTGTAATGTTGCGGATAATAAATGTATTATTATTATTATTACTTATTACATATACATCTATAAATATACCGATGCAGTTTAGTTTGACGAGGGGCTGTACATAAACATATGAGATGTAAAACTTATTGGGTATAACCCTCAGATTGTAATGCAATCGTAGACAGGTGTTTTAGACTCTTGGTCATCGTCAGTACGGTGTAGCCAATTACAAAGATGTGCAATTGTTGGTTGCTAAGTCAGAAGCAAAATTATATTATTTTGTGATGAAAATAATATTAATAATGTACTTGATACTCACTGCAAATACCATGGCGTCTGTGACAAAATCACCAAGGGAACATTCTCCTCGATGACATCCTGTTTTATTCAATGAAATAAAAGTTGAACCTATGATTTTTTCACCTTGTGCATCGATGGTTTTCTGCCAAGAAAGCAACATTTTATTTATCTTCTCATCTGAAAATTATTTGTGTGATGTTAAGTATGAGTAGTTTTTTTTTCACTTGATATAAAACTGTAGGTTGGGTTTAAACCTGAGTGGGCCAATGGCCTATTATGACTCACCCTATGGTTATATTTCTCCCAGTATATCCAATCTCTTGACGAAATTGAGGAATGCATTGGGAGAACAATTTACCAGATTTTCTGGCCTTACTGTCGTATCGCCAAATATTGAGAATCTGGTTATGGCCGCTGCAGGGCATGTACACAGAATGTGTTTGGCCGTTTCATCATCCTCCATGCATAGCCGGCACTCTGTATCTTGTGCAAGTCCGATTTTATGCATGTGATGTTTTAGTTTGCAGTGGCCAGTAAGCAAACCCACTATAACTCTGAGATTCGCTCTACTGAGTTCTAGCAGTTTGTCAGAGTCCTGTTTTTTCCTTCTACAAGCAATGAATGCTTTGGAATGGGCTAGGCCCGGTAGACTACGCCAGTACTCGAGTCTTTTATTGTCTGCCCAAGCTGTTATGACATTCTTGGCAGTGCTATATGCTAAACCGATTACCTGTTCTGGACCAGTGAAAGTTGTTTCTTTCCCTCCTTTTGCTGGGGCGTCCGCTATTTCGTTCCCTTCTAGGCCTGTGTGACCTGGTATCCAGACTAGGGTAACGTTGTTGCGTTGCGCCAGCCGGTAAGGTGTCTCTGCAGTTCCATACTGCCCTATATTTAAAGCAGATGGATTCAAGCGCATTCAGTGCTACTTGACTATCTGAAAATAGTTTTATTGTTTTTCGTGCGCGGTGTCAATTTTCCAGCTCCCTGGCACACATTTCAATGGCATATACCTCTGCCTGAAACATCGTAGCTAGTTTACTCATACTAAACGAGCGTTTCACTACTGGGTTCATCCCATATATTTCAGCTCCGACGCCTTCCAGAGTTTTGGAACTATAATGTTGATTTTCACAAAATTTTGGTTCACAAAACCATGACATGTTTCGCCAGAACAGCACATTACGATGTCACTCTTCTATATTCATACACCGTATATTAATTAGGGAGCAGTTTTATATCTTGATTTGAAATTTTTCAAATTGTCAATAATCTATATACCTTGTTGAAATGAGTTATCCAAGAAAATAGGCTTTCCAGAATGTTGAAGAATATCTCCGTGCTCATCTAGAAATATTGTTATGTTGCCCAAGTACCTGCTAGCGTAAGATACCTGTGTTACCAGTACAGTATGACCAAGTTTGCTCCTTACTATTGTTGGATAAGGACCTCCTACTGGCGCAGGTCCAGGTGGATTATCTTGAAAACGTCATTATTAATTGTTACGAATGTTTTAATTCTCAGAAAATGAAAAATTAATGAAAATAAATTCGAATAAGAGCACTATTACTTTCAAAAAATTGTAACCTAAATCAGCAACATCGAAAGAAAAACTTTAGTTTTAGTGAGAATGTAAAGAAAAAAGGTGTGTTAGGGAATATACAGGGTGTTATTTAAGTACGTGGCCAAACTTAAAGGGGTGATTCTTTGAGTGATTCTAAGACGAAAAGTTCATATAAACATAGGTCCGGTAATGCTTCGTTTTCAAGATACAGGGTGTCAAAATTTTTAAAAGAAATCGTTTTTGTCGTAAATATCTTAATAACCCTTCAATCGATTTTATTGAAATTTGGCAGTATTATTGGAGGTCGTAAATGGCAAATTTAACCCTAACTATATCAAAATTATCATGTCCAGTGGCGTCCCGGAAGGCACTGTAACCAATATTTTTGACAGAAAACATGTGCGCCACTGATTTTTTTGCAATTTTTGTATTTGTTTCACATTGAGCAACTGAAATTACAACTTTTTTATATCTAGAATTTTTTTCGTATCTTGCTTTGTTTTTGAGAAAAAACATAAAAATCACTTCATTGCACATCCCTGTGACGACACAATGAAACATTTCAACTACTAAACCATCAAAAACTGGGGTCTTACTAATAGTTTTTCATATCAATACTCTATTCTAGTCTTAGAATTTTCTATCAAAATTAATGCAATGAAAAAAAAAATGTACGTATGAATTGCAGCACTTGCCTTCGGCTCTTGGGTTCGGCTCGTGCTGCAAAATGGGCTCATTGTTGTCCATGGACATGCAATAAAGACATTTTTATTAATGATTAAACAATTAATATTACATGGAAGTCATCTTTAAATTTTTTTCGCTCATATTACCTGTTTTCGATGAAACAAATAATGTTGTTATGTATTACTGCAGTGTTTTGAAACTAAAGTAAGAGGGCCATGGAAGGAACAACAAATGTTCAAACAAATTTAACTTCATAACTGTCACAAATTGAAACGGTACATACGTAATTATTTGATAGTAATTATTTGAAGTGTTTTCAAGAGTTTTGAGATATAAAATTTGTTACTGATAACTGAAAATGGTTCGGTTTACAAACTCGGAAATACTCGAGAATACATGAAAGGCATGCGAATCAGGCACCTTTCAAAGGTCGGCTGCTGTTATTGGGAGACCTGCAACGGTAAGAACAGTGGCGCTGGAGGAAGAAGTTTTACATGAAGTTGAGCGTTGCCCCGATACAAGCACACGCAAAATTGCACAACAATAAAACATTTCTCACTTTACTGTATGGAAGATTTTGAAAGAGTACCAACTGTATCCTTACCACATACAGCGTGTTCAAGCGTTATTTCCTGCGGATTTTCCCAAGAGAGTTGTTTATACTACGTGGCTTTTGCAACAACAGGTTGCATCTCCGACATTTTTATCCAGTATATTATTTACCGTTGAAGCGTGTTTTTCCCACAATTCAATTATGAACTTTCATAACAACCATATCTGGGCAGAAGAAAATCCCCATGCGGTTATAGAAAATAATTATCAACAGTAGTTTTCCGTGAATGTCTGGGTTGGTATTGTTGGCGATTATCTCATTGGACCTCATTTTTCACCCCCGAGATTAAATGGTCAAGAGTATCGTCATTTTTTGGAATTTGTATTTGTAAAAATTTGTAAAATTTGTTTTTACGAAACTCCCAGGTTTTCGGAGAAAACCCCTCAAAAGCAGAGCTTGTGCGAGCAAGGGAGATCCGGGACCTACAGTTTAAATAAAAGTGGAATCCGAACCACTTCAGCTCAGTGATACACGACCGGGGATCGAACCCGGACCGTCATGTGATGTGGTTCATGCACGATGAGGCTCCACCTCACTTCAGCATAGTAGCACGTCAATTTCTGGATGAAACTTATGGAGAAAACTGGATCGGTCGCGCAGGTCCACAGTCATGGCCGCCCAGGTCACCGGATTTAAATCCCTTGGATTTTTTCCTTTGGGGAGATTTAAAGTCCCTCGTTTATAAAACTCCAGTCAACACTGAAGAAGAATTAATCCAACGAATACGGGATTCATGTGATCAGATAAGACATACGCCGGAAACATTTCAACGTGTTCGGGAATCGATGTTAAGACGAGTTAATGTTTGCATTGAAGTTGAAGGAGGACATTTTGAGCAACTATTGTAAGTTTTGTGTTAGTTATTATTGAATGTATTCTTACAGAAACAAATTGCCTAGGTATCATTTTTGTTTCAGTGTGGTTTTAATAAAGGGTGTTTCTTGTTTGATGTTGCTTTGGCATTTCCGGCGTTACCACTATGCACGCACTGGGCAAATGAAACAAACAATTTTCAAGCATAACAGATTCACCTGTAATCATTAAAAACCCTATAAAAACATTTTTTTATTGTGTTGTGCCAGGGACGTTCAATGAAGTGATTTTTATGTTTTTTCTCTAAAACAAAGCAAGATACGAAAAAAATTCTGGATATAAAAAAGTTGTAATGTCAGTTGCTCAATGTGAAACAAATACGAAAATTGCAAAAAAATCAGTGGCGCACATGTTTTCTGTCAAAAATATTGGTTACAGTGCCTTCCGGGACGCCACTGGACATGATAATTTTGATATAGTTAGGGTTAAATTCGCCCTTTACGACCATCAATAACACTGCCAAATTTCAGTAAAATCAGTTGAAGAAGAAGTTCTTTTAAAAATTTTGACACCC
This sequence comes from Chrysolina oricalcia, assembly GCA_944452925.2. NCBI lineage: Eukaryota > Metazoa > Arthropoda > Insecta > Coleoptera > Chrysomelidae > Chrysolina > Chrysolina oricalcia. The sequence continues at coordinate 66,751,308 of OX101812.2, forward strand.
TGTATCTTGAAAACGAAGCATTACCGGACCTATGTTTATATGAACTTTTCGTCTTAGAATCACTCAAAGAATCACCCTTTTAAGTTTGGCCACGTACTTAAATAACACCCTGTACATACTCGGAATAATAGCAGGAGCAGAGCTGTAGCCACCCCATTACATTTTAAACAAGCACATTCTGATTTTCAGTCAAAACGTTGCTTAGAGAAATAAAATATTACCGCCTGTGAATAGAAAGGTGTGCGTATGGCCTCCAACGACCAATGTTATTTTGGCGGAGGCATTAGCAGCTATCTCCTTATCAATGGGGTATCCAGAATGGGATAAAACGATATTTGTAAAAACGCCTTCTTCTCTCACCAAACGTTCCGCTTCTGCATTGACACTTGAAGATTCAGGAAGAAATTTCAGATTTCCCGTATCGGATTTTTTCTGGAAAGCAATAATGTTTAGTCATCCTTCTATATTCGAAATAATTTCCCTTGTTTACTTGGGCAGCGTATGAATGAGTCTATCTATATTGTGATAATAATGTATGAAGTGTGTTTGTAAGAAATTGAATTTCAAAAAAAGGTTCTGCTAGACTCTAATCTCTTGTGGCGAGTTCCATAGAAAAGGCCCAGTTGTCTATTGTTTTCTGGCGATTCTCTTCAGAATAAAAATACCAGACCAATTCCTATCACTATTTTTCAATGCACAAGTAAATGTTAATGCTTAACATAGTAACATGACATTTTTTGAACGGAAGTAGTGAAAATAAAATTCAAATATTCTAATCAATTTTGTTACTTCTTAATATTTGAATACAGTACTCTCTTTCTCAATAAAATACCTACCTTAAAATAGTCAAATTCTAATGTAGAACAACGAATGAATATTTTGTTTGCGGTAGTTTTCTATTTATGAGTAGTCAAATATCATGAGAGTCATTTTATGAAATCTACTTATTCGGATTTTCGTACTTGTACGCTGCTCCTCAGATGGCGCGTGCAAGTATCAGGATATTACTTTGATAATAATAATAGTAATAGTACTAATAATTTGTATTTACTTATAAGATGAGGTCTTCATATAATCAAGATCAAACTTCACTTGGAGTAAGTTCGCTGGATCTTAAGAGAGTTGCGCAAAATAGATTGAAAAAGTTGGAAATTTTCACTATGACACCTGCACAAAATTTGATGCTCAGTCAGTATTTTTGTTATTACACCGGACCTCAACGCTTACAGATACAATAAAACATTGAAGCATTGAAATAAGTTGGTTGATGAAAAAGGACCCCGCAAAATCCTTATGGAATTTGGGTCCCGGTGGATTTTTCTGAATTTTTGGTATGATGTAGTTCATGTAATTCTCAACCAATGTTACCATGCCAAACCAAAAAATAACAGTTTTGCTACTAGAGGGCGTTGAAATCACCCCTTGCGCAGATTAGACTATTTATTTTTCAATCCGGTAACAATATTTTCACTTGTTTCAATGTTGCAATTTTTTTTAATTATCATTATCCCTCCTCCCCCCGAAGGGCACAAGACGAAAAACTATAGGTAGATTTTTAAATTTTTTAATATGATGCAGTTCAAGTTATTTTGGATAGAAATTAATTGGGTGACAAACCCCTAAAAAATAGTTATGATGCTAGGGGGAATTGAAATCATACCTTGCGCAGAATAGACTATTCATTATTATAGGCGGAAACAATATCTCCACGTATTTTAGTTTAGATTATACTCGAACAATTGTGTTCTCCCCCTTACCCCCAACCCCTATTTTGGAACACGAAAAAAACTTATTACGAATAACGAATTGTTTTCGTGTTTTAAAATAGGGGTTTGGGTAAGGAGAAGATTTTAGATTTTTTTTTCATAAAAAATTACACATTTGTTCAGCATAATCTAAACTAAAATACGTAGAGGTATTGTTTCCAAAGTAATCAATAGTCTGTTCTCAGCAAGGTATGTTTTCAACGCCCCTTAGCACCAAAACCATTCAATTTTGGGGTCTGTCGCCCTTTTAATTTCTATTCATAATTACTTGAACTGTATCATATTAAAAATTCAAACACATCTGCTAAAATTTTCTCGTTTTGAGCCCGGGGATGTGGGGGGATAATCATGAAAAACGTGCTATTTTCCTTATTCAGGCATATTCACACATTCGACGATACATTTAAAAGCACTCGAGAAATACTTTTTTTGCGTGACGTAATATGAGTTGAGGGAAGAAGGGGGAAGGATAGATTTTTTTATAAAACAACACAGTATTATGCAACATTAGCAACAATGAAACAAATGAAAATATTGTTACCGGATTCTAATTTGCACAAGGAGTGATTTCAACGCCCCCTAGCAGCAAAACTGTTGATTATTTTTGGTTGGTGCAATGGTAACATTGGTTGAGAATTACATGGACTACATCATACCATCATACAAAAATTCAAAAAAATTTACTGGGACTCAAATTTCATAAGGATTTAGCGGGGTCCTTTACATACGGATAATGAAATTAGTATGAAGACTTCAAATCAGTTTTTTCACTTACACTGCATTCATTTGTTGTGACGCCAATAATTCCAATTTTCTTTCCCTGTCGATTTATAATCGTACTCTTAGTGTATATACCTTGAAAATTTGGTTCCAATCTGTTATCGATATTCGATACCACAACAGGGTGTCTAAGCGCTTTGATATAGGGTATTACACCTTCAAGACCATCGTCAAATTCATGATTTCCAAGTACCTACAATGAAAACAGTATATTAATATAATAATTGTCTTTCACCTTATTGACGAATGTATGTATAAATGAAATGAAATTAATATAAAGAATTCAGACATTGAGAGTCTATGGTATAACGGTTCTTAACTCACATCTAGGATTTGTTAATCCTATTGTGCGGAAAAGTTTTTACTGAACTGAACCCTGAGAAACACCTCATCAATTTGTAGTTTGTGCCATAGAATTTCATGGTTCACGCAGTCGAAGGCTTTCAACAAGTCACAGAACAATGCAACACTCAATTCCTTCCGATTGAATTCGTTATATAATTTATGCGAAAGCGAAAACATGGCATCTCTCGTACTTATTTCATACAAACTGGTGTTACTGATTCTTGCCTGTTCTATTGCCTGTTCTATTGCCTGTTCTAGGTTGATCTGTCCGAATGTCCCGTGTAGCGCCTGTTGTGCAGCGCGTCACATTCGAAGATGAAGTAAGTGGGAGGCTATTTTGTCTGTTTCCTCATCGTCAGCACAAAGCCTACACTCCAGTTTCTGTTCATTCTCGTGGTGTGTAGGTGTATTTTTAGACTGCAGTGTCATGTTAGAAAGCTGCTAATTGTGCGTATCTTAGATATGTTAAGGTTGAGGGTGTCAGCCATCAGTGTTTGGCTCCACCATGGCTGTTCTGCCAATCAGAATGAGAATTGTAGAAAGATAAGTTACCGTAGGTACTTACCTCCGCATCAATCGGTAAGGTATTCATGAACTGGCTTGTTATATTCCATTTTCCAACAGTATACCAAAATGTTCCTTGAAACGTGTCTCCTGCATTGAGAGTTATATATTCGGGATTTTCTTTCAGCATGGTTGAGATTTGTTTGTGAAGTCTTGAAAATCCGCCTATACACTTTTTGTGTATCTTACATGATCCACCATCTTCATCGGTAGGCTGAAATCTAAAAGAAATTCCCAAAATGTGGATCCTAATTTTATTCTTTTAAGGAATACAATCAACAGAAAATACGAAAAATTATTTTAAAGTCGAAGGAGCAATAGAATTTGATTTCAAACCATTTTGGTGGATTATTTCTATAACATGAAATTTTGTTTGACAATAGGGAATGAAACTAGTCTTTTTTATTTTTGTTTCCAAAGATGTATAATTCAAACTGTGTAAAAATGGATTTTTAATTTTTCTTTGATTGAGTCTGATCTAGAAAAAAAAAACGAATGGAGTAGAAATCAAATATAAGCTAATTTCGCGTGTAATATTACCAGTATTTCATTGGACTAATACCAGTGACGTCAAAGTCTCCTGACATCAAGCTCTCCATATTTATTTATTTATTTATTTATTTTTATTTATTTATTTGATATATACATCCAGCAGGCCGAAGCCCTATTATTATTAATGAATATTACATATATGTGGTTGTGAAATGTAAAGTGGTAATAACAAATTAACAGTTATATGCTAGTCAGTGAATAAACTGGAAACGGTTTTTCTGAATTGAATCTGAGTGAGGAAAAACATGTCAGCTGAGCCAAGCTTATTATAGTTTCTGCACATAGAATTTATCGGGGAATGAAAGTGATGTTGTGTGTTCGGTACATTGATGTGGAATGTATTGTGATACCGGGAGGATTGTCGGGGTATACTGAAGTTAATTAGTGATAGTAATGTTGAAGAATCTATGGTGTTGTGGAGTTTGTATATAAATAGTAAATCATTGATTTCTCTTCTTTTTTTTAATGACTGTGTTCTGAAATCACTGAACAGAAAATCGTAACTATAATTCCTTTCAGTAAAGCGTTTATATTTTTTATAAAATAAGTATTTCAAAAACTTTCTTTGAACAATATCAATTGCTGAAGTTGTTTGTTGGTGATATGGATTCCATACTTGACTGCAGTATTCCAGTTTACTTCTGACTAAGGCATAATACAATTGACAAAGTGCATCCAAAGACGTGAATTCACTACAGGTACGAGTTAAAAAACCTAATGATTTCATGGCTTTGGAAATTATTATTTCATAATGACCGGTAAAGGTTAGTTTACAGTCGTATGTGACACCCAGATCTTTATGTTGTGTGACTCGTGACAGTGACTCCTCATTAATAGTATAATTGTACATCAAAGGAATATTTTTTCCTGAATAAGTCATAACTTTACATTTGTCAACATTGAGTGATAATTTATTAACTGTACACCAGTCTTCCAACGACTTCAAATCATTTTGTAGTGAAATAGAATCTGTTATGTCATCAATCCGTCTGAATAGTTTCATGTCATCAGCAAATACAAGGGTATTGGATTTAATATCAGTGCAAATATCATTCACGAATATCAAAAAAAGTAGGGGTTCCAAGTTTGATCCCTGTGGTACACCAGACGTCGCTGTAACTCGTAGAATTTTACTCCTTCATATTCAACGTAAAGTTTGCGATCTCTCAAATACGTTTTTAAAATATTGATGAAGGTTTTGGAAAGACCAAAGGAAACAAGTTTTTCTAGAAGCCGGTTATGCGATACGCGATCGAACGCTTTACTGAAATCTGTGTAGATTACATTTACTTGAGATCTTGAATCAAGTGATTTCTATACAAATTCTGTGAATATACATAGATTTGTCGACGTGCTACGACCTTTCATGAAACCATGTTGGTATTCGGAAATAAGATGGCGAGTGTGTACATGCATCAAGTCAGCCACAAGGATCTCGAATAATTTTGAGAGGGCAGAAATCAGTGCAAAAGGTCTATAGTTTGTGATTTCTGTTGTTTTTCCTGATTTGAAAATAGGACATATGCGTGAGAATTTCCATATATCAAGGAAAGATCCAGTTTTGACAATCAGATTGAAGATCACAACGAGAGGGTCACATATTTTGTGAATTATTTTTTTTTTATTACTTTGGGCGGAATGTTGTCAGGTCCAGATGTCCACTTGTTCTTGAGCTTTTTGCATGCATTAATAATTTGATCTCGTGTTATTGTTGATATATGTAGGTAATATATTTGTCTATTTGTTGTTAAAACCAAGTGTACCTTTTCATTAAATTCGACTGGAGTATCGAAAGAAGATTAATCAGGTGTGTACTGTGATTCAAACTGGGAAAAATTCTTCCTTGTACAGAAAGCAATCTCTTAGAATAATACAAGTGACGTCAGCCTACGAAAATTTGGCGTTTGAATCTCTCTCACTTTGGAACAGTTATAAACAAATAAATAGGTTCGTGAAACGATTTTACAATAATAATATTATATACAGATAAGATCATTTCTTACTAATAAGATATAATTTTTTATTATAGTGTAATTTCCTATTCTGACATTGAATTTGATAACAATGCGAACGACAGGTGCTGGAAAGTATAACTTTCCGCACATGTTAGCATGATGACTATAGCAGCGGAACACTCACCTTGCATGAAAATCATTGAAATGTATCACCGAAAGTTGCAGTTCAGTTCTTAGAGCATCATTACCACAATGAATATTCGGGTATAAGAAGAACGTGAATAGAACAACTATTATTATCATTTTATTGTCGGTACACTCAAGTAACGATTTGCGAGCAGATGCTATTTTATAGAGGAAGTTATGATCACTAGTAATTCTACTCAAAATTTGTTTCGTAATCTACAAATGAATACCCTACGAGCAAAATAATAGTTTACACTTCAATTAAATAAATGGACTATTCAGTTTGCTGTTACTTTAAATTTCTCTCTGTCTGACTGTTAAACTTCATTATTATTGTTCTTTTTCATCTTCAGATCTATCTACACTGGAAATTATCATCTAGTCTGCAGATTATATCCAGCATGACCCAAATATCCACTTGAAGCTGTGATTATGGGTTGAGATACAGCGTTTGTTAATTTTTTGGCCTCACGGTATGCGAAATTCCAATTTATTATCACTAAATTGTACAAGTGATAACCCCGAGAACTTATTTTCATAAGCGGGTTTGATCTTTGTTATGATTAAATATGTAATGAATCCTGAGATGTAGTCAAAGAGATATCAGTCGAAATGTATTTAAAAACAACTAATTATTGCTGGACTGAACTAGAATGGGTGTTCTCATTGAGGATGTATTTCCTCACAGGTACTTACATACAATACATAACAGTGTTAAGCAATTCAACTACTTCCAGAAAAATTGAAGATTTACCATTCAAATATTCAAAAAATACTGTTCGACAAAAAACGTATATTAGAGAAAAAAAAATCAAAATACCTACATGTAATTTTACACAAATAAGCGAACAACAGGTGATGTGACAAATCAAGTTTGTCATTATAATTGTTAGATCATCCCAAGAAATTTGGAAAACCGGCGTGAAATAAGTACTACTTTATTGACTTTTTGTAATTTTTTATTGAAATTAATTTGAAATCACTGAGCAACCGGTTGAAAAGGCGAACGATTTGATATGAGAATGTTTTTTATATGTGGACCATAGAGGTTTTGAATCAAAAAATTATTATTGGTACGGTATTCAAAGAGCATTGCAAAGTAGTTCTTTTAAAAACTTTGCGAAGAATCTGAAAGATATATTTCAGTGGTCGTAGGAGACAGTAGTTGTTTTCTGTTAGAAAATTGCCTACGGATATATCTATTGTATATGTTGAAGCAGAAGACTGGATTATTGTTTAATTAATTTTTCATTATTACATTAATGTTATTTCCGCCTAGTATTAGAAATATTATCTAATAAAAATTTGGCTTTGAAAGAAGTAGATGCTTCAGTCGGAGTGCTCTCTGGAACCTCGAGATGACGCTTGATACATACTTCAGTAGTTATCTCAGGATATCCCAACAAAACCTGGAGTGGTTTTTCGTTAAAATTTGGAGAACTTGTCTTCGCTGGTGAGTGGCAAGAACCATGAAACGGCATTGCAAAGTATAGTTCTTGTAGAAAATTTTGGCAAGAATCTAACAGATATAATTCAACGGTCGTAGGGGGCAGAAGTTGTTCTCTGTTGGAGACTTGCTGACGAATATACCTATTGTATAAGTCACCTAAAATCATGTTTAATAATCTACATTACGTCTTTATTTTTTTTTTCATAAATGACTTAGACAAAAGTTGGAGAATGATTTAACTCTCTAGGCCTCTGGAATAGAGCACAATGAAATTGCAAAGTTGAAATTTTAAAATTATGGGTCTTACTTACCGTACCTGACCAAAAGCAAACTTCCGAAAAGCAATTTGTATAAACATCACTAGAATTTCATGATACGAGGATGTATTGATATCTAGTTAGCCTAGACCAATTCCCTGCATAAACAAAACATTGCGTTACCATAGCAACGAACAAAGTTTGGCGTCAAAAAAGTAAACCAGAGTTACCCAATAAATTAAAAGAAACAATATGTCCACCGAAATTGTGAAAATCGGAAAATTGGAGTATTGAGCCATCATCAAGTACCTGTATTTAAAAGGGTTAAGAGGTAAGCAGATTTACGAAGATATGCTTAATACCCTTAGTGATCAATGTCCTTGCGTGAAAAATTGGACTGCAAGCTTCAAAAGAGATAAATTTTCCAATGAAGATGATGCCCGATCGGGAAGGCCAGTTTCTGTGTCAGTCCCCGAAAAAATCGATGCAGTTCATGACATGATTTTAACAGACCGTCGAATTGGGCTATAACGGATATCTGAAGCACTGAATATTTCATACGAACGCGTTCATCATATAGTTCACGTCAATTTGGACATGAGGAAAATTGCTGCAAAATGGATCCTCAAATGTTTTAATGTTGACCAAAAGCGTGCAAGGGTAGTAGCATCGCGTTCGATCTGTGTTGGATTTGAAAACGATGTAGACTTCTTAAACTGAATTGTTACTATGGATGAGACTTGGGTACATTTCTACGATCCAGAAACAAAGCAACAATCGATGGAATTGCGACACTCCGGTTCTCCAAGACCTAAGAAGTTTCGTGTCCAAAAATCTGCTGGAAAAGTTCTTGCTTCAGTTTTTTGGGATTGCAATGATTGATTTTTTAGATAAGGGTAGAACAATAACTGGAGATTACTATTCGACAGTACTGACCACTCTACGGGGAAAAATTAAAGAGAAAAGATGTGGAAAGCTATCCAAAGGTGTTTTGTTTTTGCAGGACAACGCCCCTGCACACAAATCTCATGTTGCCATGCAAAAAATTCGCGATTTAGGGTTTGAATCACTAAAACACCCCCTTATTTACCAGATTTGGCTCCGTCCGACTATCATCTCTTTCCTCAACTGAAAAAAAGTTTAAAAGGTGGTAAATTTTCTTCCAACAAGGAGGTAATAAAAGCTGTGGAGGTCTGGTTTGCAGAGCAAGAGGAAACATTTTTTTTGAAAGGTCTAGAGACGTTGCAGGTTCGCTGTAATAATTGTATCCAATTAAGAGGATAATATGTTGAGTAATAAAAAATTTGACTTTGAAATTTTGTTTGGTTCTATAGTAGGACAAGAATTTTTCAATATATCCTCGTAACAATATATAACTTTATATAACTTGGTTTAGTGAATACCGTTCTGCTAATAACTCATTAAAATATCGATCGCCAGGCTGACCTATTCATGCTCACATGAAGGAATTAATGAACCCCGTTCGCACTGAAAACTCATCAAACTATCGACCTCCATCGATAACGATGCAACTTCGCCATTCTGGAAGGTGACTCGGCCAGCGTTTGAAATCCGATATATTCCGGCACCCCATCGAGGAAAGTGCGGTCATTACTTCTGGCAGAAGCTCCCTCAAGATTTCACTGACCAAAACAGTGGCCGAATTTAATCTCACGCTCTGTGAATTCGTACAAACTCACTGACCGCAGACCATTGTTTGCAAGTAATAATACAATTCGCCTTCAACTTTCGACGTACAACGATATTTCGTTAACGCTGTTACAATTGGACAACTGCTAGTTTGCGGGCTTTAATCAAGTTGAGAGCATATTCGGGTTTGCTTCTGTTTGTTGGCAAACTCACACAGAGTAAATTTTCTGTGGTCAAATCGGAGTCCACTTTGAACGGAGCGAATGCATTCGAACAATTTGTCGTCAAGGTGAATTCCAAAGATACTTTGAGCGTGGGGTGATGTGTTCGAACGTTATTGTGGAGGAGAACGTGAACTGGTAGAGTAAGGAATGTATAATATACATCAAATATTTTTATTGTAATTTCGATACTAAATTAACCATGTGTTCTATCTGGTAAGTACCTGTTGAAACTCCTGAATCTCTGGCTATTATTCATGAACTCGGAAGGAGGCCAAGCAACGAATGATCGTCGTTCAACTACTTTCTTGACAGAGAAAATAAGTATTGCTATTCAGCGTGGTAATGCGGCTTCGGTTTTTGGAACTATTCCCTCCTCTCATTGTTTGGATGAAATTATGTATTACCCTCATTCTAGTGAGAAACCAAAATCTCTCTGGATAAAGCAGAAAACAGTGCAATTAAAGTATCCAATTTATGACAAAACACAGATAATTGTTTCTATTTCCTTTTCAGGAAAGTCTAGTCAGTCTCAAGCCGATGAGTTGATCCCTCTAGAAGATTCCACTTCAGTAGGAAGGATTGATTGCTGCTTGCCGAGTGGTTTGGTTATAGATATTGCTGTTCTGCCAGTCAAGTCTTCAGATAGTTCATCAAGTTACCTTAAAAATCATAGGAGTAAAGTTGGATTGAACAATTTGGGAAATACTCGCTACAGGAATAGCGTTTTACAAGCGCTATTTATGACGGAGTCTTCTAGGGACCAAATATTAACCAATGAATGATGGTTTTTCGGGTTTTTAGGCCGACGTTTATTTAGAGAAAAACTCACACGAGTGATTGGCATTTTCAAGAGAAATGTTTACAGTTTCGATCACTGAACACTACTTGTTTGGTATGCGTTGTCTCAGCCAGTATTTATGGGTCGACGAACTCGTACCTGCGTCCGGTGCCATCGTCCCTGCGTCGGGTACCCCCTCGGATTCATTAATTTCCCGGTATAGTGTTATTACCGTTTTCTTGAGAACAGGTAGCCATGCTTTATTCAGTTGTAACCCAACTTCAATTCTGTTGAAATTGTTGGGATGTTTTTTGATTTCGATTGCTTCTAGGAAGAGTCTTGGATAATATGCATGTGTTGTGGCAATTACTTGGGTTTCTTCGAACTTCACTCTGTGATTGTTATTGTTAAGCGCATGTTCTGCGACACTCAGAAAAATCCGCTGTCGCAGAACATGCGCTTAACAATAACAATCACAGAGTGAAGTTCGAAGAAACCCAAGTAATTGCCACAACACATGCATATTATCCAAGACTCTTCCGAGAAGCAATCGAAATCAAAAAACATCCCAACAATTTCAACAGAATTGAAGTTGGGTTACAATTGAATAAAGCATGGCTACCTGTTCTCAAGAAAACGGTAATAACACCATACCGGGAAATTAATGAATCCGAGGGGGTACCCGACGCAGGGACGATGGCACCGGACGCAGGTACGAGTACGTCGACCCATAAATACTGGCTGAGACAACGTATACCAAACAAGTAGTGTTCAGTGATCGAAACTGTAAACATTTCTCTTGAAAATGCCAACCACTCGTGTTGGCGAAACGTCGAGTTTTTCTCTAAATAAACGTCGGCCTAAAAATCCGAAAAACCATCATTCATTCAACGATGGCCGCTAAAGCCTTTCACAATTTGTATTAACCAATGTTTTTTTGTTGTAACCTTCTTATTGTTAATTTATATAATGAATGTTATATTTGATTATTTCCAAAATTAAAAACAAATATCCAAATTTAATGAGTTTTTATATGAATATGGACGAATTGAACGAATATACGAAAGAAAATGTTATATGCGACGACATACAGGAAGATGCACATTTACTGAATGTGTCTTTATTACCGGAGAAATCAAGATTCTGATATGAAAAAGGGTATGATATTCTACTTAATTAAATGAGGGAAAAAATGAAAAATTTTGTGAAGAGGTTATTTTGGCGTATTTTCTAAAATTCCTCAAAAACCTCCCACATTATGGTAAAAATATCCAATGCTCCGTTCTACATTATCACTAATGGAAAAAAGAAGATATAAAAAACCCCAAGTTGATAACATTTTCAAATTAATTAGCACCAGATGACTAGTACCTAATGATAGCAAGCGTCTTGCCGTACCATTCTACTTTTGATCCCGCAATTCCGCTTGCCAAATTTGAAATAACGATTTCATTGTTATATGTTGTATGCCGTCAGTAATTGTTGTGGAGTAATCGAATGATTTTTAGACTTCTTAGGTGGGTTTATTGGTAACTGATTTGGTTTTTTGTTGGATAAACTGTTCAAAATGACTTGGTGCATTATTTGTAACAGATCGTTTCACGATGTTACTGGTTTGAGAGGGCATGCAAAAAATATCCAGCCAGGTTAGTTCATAATTATTTTTCTCTGTACATCAATAAAAAGATTTTTTTTTAATGCAAATCAACCTATGATTCATCTTTTGAAAGAGATTATTTCCTGAATTCATCAGGGCGGGTTGGAAAGGGATTTCAAAGGCAATTTTGGCCAGTATAGTTTCTCTTCCAGATTTGGACAAAATTATTTGACCTAATCATTGATTTTGGCTAACATGGCTATTCACACGAAAAAAAAACTCAATAGTAGCAAGTAAAATTTTCATACCACCAAGCGAAAATTTGCAAACTATATGGGAAATTAGATTCCTAAATTTGTTTACTTGCTGTTATTGATGTAATTTCAGGAACACAATGTAACCTAACGAAATTAAACTCTTTATTAGAAGCAAAAATTTTATTTTATCAGTCTCAATCTACGTTTTATCTGCAGTTGATGCTCAGTTTGATAACTACTAGTGACAAGTAAATTTAGCATTGATGAAGAATGATTTACTCTCAATTGACTCATATACTTAAATCTACTAAAAAACATATTACTTGCTACTATACAGTATTCTACTGCAGCAATATTTTTAGATTATTATAGTAATTTTAGTTTACTTGGCCTTATCAAATGACTCACTTTTGTGTATTTTATTATTGTCTTAACTTTGATAGCTTTCATTCCATCTGATATCAGGATCCACCGGACTCAATTGAAATATCCACTTGCCCCCAGTTTGGAGTAATTATTTCTTCAAAGAACATATATTCATTTCATTCTTGAATTTAAAATGATATGAAAGGTACAGTTGCACCAAGGAAGCAATGATTCAGTTAATACTATAAGAAAACGTACTTGCATGGCATATACGGGCTAGCAAAATACACTACCCAAGAAAATTTGGAGGTAGAGATTGCAGTTTTTATGACAGAATCTTTTCGTGAACTATAAGTTGATGTGGAAAGAAGTATAAAACATTTTGACGGTTCTTTTAAACAAATAATCGCCTCTAGCCATACCCTTACTGGGTCACCCAGTACAACCTGTTTCATGATGAAACATTTCGGAACTTTGTTGAATCTGTTTGTATTCATCAGCATGAAGGAATGAACAAGCAGACAAGCTAATGTCTTTCCTCATTATGATCATAACAAATCCAAGTTATGTATAACGTAAAGTAGAATTAGAAATTTCTGAAAATTGAAAATAAAAGATAATGACGAAAGAAAATAAAAATATGTGAATTTTTCATATTTTTATTGAAACAAAACTGTTGTTGGAAAATTCTCCTGATTCTATTATACATTAAATGTCACTAGTCTAGAAATGGTAGATCAAGATCCACATTCTAAATACCAACAAGTAAAATACATAAATCAAACTAACACTATTTACACAACTCACTACGCTAATAACAGTATAATTCCGGCACACGATGTTTCACTCCACATACAATTATTAACTCAAATGCTGGAATTGGAATGAGGCCAGTTTTGCGAAAACGTTGTTAAACATGTGTGGCGGTTACTACCGATTGATCCCGAACTGGTCGAATATCAACAAGTAGGTAAACAGTTACATTATCGTAGGAACTCCTAGCTCTACAGCAAATAAACTGTTGTATTATGCCTGTAAAACGAGTCTCTGTTGTTATGATATACTTTTCAGAAACACAAAGTAGATAGGTATGAATATACGTTTTACAGCGCTAGTAAAATGTTGACCTGACATTATGCAAAGTGAATTATCTAATGTTAGAAGTACTTGCTGTATATAGATAATATTATAGCTACAAGTTCATGCTTTCAGAATACTCATTTTCTTAGAGACAAAACGTTATTTTTTTGGTAATAGGTATTAATTTTCCTACCACAATCGAAAAAGAGTCAGGAAAAAGTTTTACTTGAACCATTTTTTTTAGTGCACAAATTCTACTTCACATTCTCCAGTATTCAATACCGTAAGTGCTATTTGAGTTGTGCAATATCCGTTGATTTTATCGGTTCCTTGTATCTTTAGTAGATTCAGATTCAGATTCATTTATTTAACTACGTTACATTTTCGAAAATGTTTGTAGCACGTCAAAAAAATACAAGGTACCTTATGCCAGAACCCTCTGAATTCTATGTGCTATATCAGTGTCATAATAATCTACTATTTTGACTTATCTTTTCCGCCGATGAAATTCATCCTCGTTGTAAAATTTTGAGTTCAACAATGAGAGCTTTATGTCATGAACTACTTCAGAATGATTCAATATCTTCGATTTTTCTAAATTTTCTCATCAGTCTCATCCGAGGTCCCTTCCAGTATTTTTGGTATATACTGGGTGTCCCAGAAGTCGCCCACCCCATTGTAGGGATCGAAAGAAAACATTTTCTGAGACAAAAAGTCCTTAGCTATTTTTCAATCAGATGATGAAAGGGAGCGCGCGACAGGAGAATAAAAAGTGAGTGAAAAAGCAGTAAGAGACGCGAGAGTGAGACGCCAGAGCTGCTGCCGGTTTCTCACGAGAGTGGGGACGGAACAACCGTGGACGGCGGACGTACGTGATGCTAGGTGCGCGCTCCTGATTGGTCACTTAATAATTAATTATCTATGCATCTAATTGAAAAATGGCTAGGGACTTTTCGTCTCAGAATATTTTTCTCTTTCGATCCCTACAATGGGGTGCGCGTCTTCTGGGACACCCAATATATTCCAGATGGTATGGAGAATATTGCTATTAATCTTATGTATCCTCCGAAAACGTAGGTAATTTTGATAAAGTTCTTTATACATTACTTGGTGTTTAATGTGTCCAGGTAAAAAAGAAAAACATTACTGACCAAAGTAAAAAAGGCCTATCATCCCGATAAAATATCTTTGATTTTCACCTAAATTGATGGAACACGTAACCTGAACACACTTGAGTTTCGTCAAATATCAGTGCAAAAAATATGTATTGCACAAACGATATATTTCTATTTTGAATTTGTCGCGGTCACAAGGCGCATGGGGAATCAAAAGTAGAATGGTACGGCTAGACGCTTGTCCTGATGATGTAATTCATTTTCAATTTATTATTACAAAGAATACAATTGGCAACGTCCTTGACATCATCAAAAAGTAGGCAGCTCTCAGACCAACGGAAAAGGATCATCGTCATTTCTGTTTGAGTTATAAATAATCATAATGCCCAATACAGGTTATAAGAAAAAATACCATGCACCCACCGAATTCTCGTCTCCATTCAACCTCAGCAATGTTACAAACTGTACATTTGATTTTTGTAATAAATCCAAAAATTGTTAATTTTTGATAATATACTTTTTGAAAAATAAAATACAATGCAAATATAAACAAAAAAAACTTTATTTAATTTTTAGGGAGGTAAAGTTTACTATACTATACAGGGTATATCTTGACGAGTTAACGCGATCTATATATATATAAAACTAAAAGTAGGGCGATTCTGAAAATTGGTAGTATGGGTGAAGAACTAATGAAGAATTCAACTAAAATATTTTAGTTGATGTGACGTTTCCGGTATCACCGGAAGTGACGTCATCTTTGTTGTTTTTGATAGCACATCCTGTATTTCACCTCATTTTTGAATTCTTCTCATGATATCGATTCTAAATCATGTATCATACCCCATACCCAAAATGAACCGTTTTCTAGTTATTCGAGTTACTTTAGAAGATGTGACAAATGCAGCATCTCGAACATACGTCATTTTTATGTAAATTAACTTTTTAAAAAATATGCATTGAGTGAATCGTGATTACTGAAGGATGAACGGATCACGCACTATTTTCACATCCACTGAATAATCCACAGGGTGCGCAAAAATGTGGGTCCAATAAGTGAATGAGAAGAATGAAAAATCTTTCGTGAATTTACATTAATCTTGTTCCTTTAATGACAATTTCTAATAAAGCTGTTTCTTCCTAAAAATAAACAATTAACTGTTTAGTGTTGTGTAAAGGAAAAATACCTGAATTCAATCAATCAATCAATCAATCAATTCATTATTGGTGTTAGGACACAAAAGTCATTTGAAGTTGTACATAAAACAATTACAAAAATACAATATAGGTACAGAAAAGCTTTGAAAAAAAAAGAGATAAAATCGTACATTAAAAGTCTGGCAGACATTAAAATTAGGTTAAAATTTGTATAATTGAGTTGTTCTGAAATGTAAGAGTACCATTGAAAAACTCATTGACATCATAAAACGCATGTTGTAGAAGAAATTGTTTGAGTTTCAATTTGAAATATTTGAATTCTAGTTCCTTGGCTTCCGCAGGGAGGGCGTTGTATAGCTTGGGTGCCCAATAGGAGATTCCATCGCGTGTTCTCGACAGTCTCAAATAATTGACGATTTCGTGTAGGGTGGTCATGAATTTGGGAGTGGTTTATATATTCATGCAAGTTTTCTTTTATGTATAATAGACATTGTAATATATATATACAGGGTACAGTTAATACCTTATGTTCTTTGAATTTGTCCCTACAGTCGTCTCCGTATTTCAGACCAGAAACAACTCTCAATGCTCTTCTCTGTATACTGAAGATTTGAGAGCATTGGCTTGAGTGTCCCCATACTGATATGGCATAGGATATGGAGGATTGAATGAGGCCGTGATAGGCTGTAAGTGAAGTACTCAGGTTCACGATTTTCGAAAGACTTCGTAGTAAGAAAGTAAAGCTCGACAATTTCTTACATAGAAATTTACAGTGTTCTTGTTAGGTCATTTTTTCGTCAATGTAAACTCCTATTAAATCAGTTTTGGTGGATAATGAATTTTTTTATGTACCTATATGCTTTGCTCAAAATAGCTTAAATATTATTTGAGCTTGACAAAAAAGGCATGATTTTTGGTAATTGTCTTAAAGAAGAGACCCCAGCAAAACATTTGAGTGGGAAAATTTTAATTTGTGGCAGACATTTTCCTCATGAAGATTCGTGTGAAAAAGACAATAGAATGATTTGAAACCTAGTGCAGTACCAATACTGTGTCTGCGTAAGCATGCATGGCGAGTGATACAACTTTCTACCACACCGCTCATATTGAGTTCTAGATTCCTACAAAAAGTACTAAATATACACAGAATCGCCTCAGAAAATTAATGTCAATATGGAAGTGCTTTTCTTTGATGGTGAGGAGAAGAATGCTTCTGGCCTCACTTTTTCATGCACCCCCATTGTGGAAATACAACCAGAAATACTCGTAGAAATAGCAAGTTAATCTCTTCAAATGATTTGAATTAAATGCAGCTGCGTATTTTGACATGAATCATACTAGAAAAAACCTCGAGCTTCCAAGCATTCAATTTTATAAATCCAATTTGAGTTGAAATTATTCATATGAGCTGAAATAAATTTTCATAGTTTTATGTACTTTCAATTTATGTTCCAATCCAGTGCACCGACGATTTGGGGTGGTTCCTTAGGTTTTTGTTGGTTAACTACAGCTGAAAAGTGAAGTAAATAATAATATTAACCGTACTCTACTTTCTCATGGCCTTTGCTGAATATTCATAAATATGTGAAAGTATGTATTCAAATCGGCTAAATACAAATAACATGTATAAGTACAATGAGGTTTCCAACCTTATTCTTCGAGATTCAGAATTAACGTTTGTTAATCTTCACAAGTACCATAATAATTTACTAAAACCGGGCCTGTTACGAAAATCACAAATGACGCGCAAGCGCATTGCAGACTAGCCTAAACTTTTTACAACACTTTTGACATGGGGATTAGCATTCTAGAGTGAGTATATAATATATATTTCTATGGATAATCTTCGTTTATTCGATTCCAAACGCATCTCAACGCAATCCTTTCGAGCATCCAGAAACGATCATGTCCTTCGCTCGTCAAACATCAAGACTAAACTAATCATCCCTTATCCTACCGTCAGATGTAGCGTCGTTGCTGTCTGATATAAAAGCATCATTTCTCCGAACATAACTCACTTTATTGCCCTAGGCAGTGCACGTTCCTGTCATGTCTGTACTCTTCGGAACAGACAACAAATATATTTAGGGGCACGCATTCTCTAGCCACGCCGCAACAAATCTAATCACACAACTCCCAACTCCCTGGTCCACTTTTCCATGGGCTCACGGGGATTTGTGCACGGAGGATATAATATATTGGTTCTAGAAAATGTGACACTTGTACATGAGGAACATTTTGAGAATATTTATTGAGAAACTAGTAGTTAACAGGTTAGTGGAATAATTGAAAGCAAACAAACTCTTATAACAATTAACATTGCTTCAGAGCCATTCTATCTAAACAGCAACTTACCATTTTCTCAATTTCATTTATGCAGAAATTGACGCTTATAACCTTGTTATCATTCTGTTTTTCGAAATATCGAAGGCTTTTGACACGGTATCTTCGGATTTTTTAACCCATAGGTTTTCCAGAGAATATTTCAACTTGGTTGAGATCATATATCGTCGGCGTCAGTGCAGGACCTTGTAAATGCACAAAACCCTTTTTTACAGGAGACACTAAAAACCTTCTAAATAATAACAAGAACAAGTAAATACAATTTTCTTTGGATGTAGGGTAATGAATCTGATTGATTAAGAATGGGATAAAAATTTAATTGGAAAATTAAATTATTCAATTAAGAACAGCACTTACAAGGAAATGCACCTATGATATGAATAGGAAAGAGGTAGATACAAGGTAATGTATTATTCTGAATTCGAACAAAATTTTATTCATTATGTATTATTAATTGACAAATTAAGAATGCTTATTAATTTCTATGAGGTAGAGAGTCATAATACAGCCAACAATCCCTGGGTATCACATTTTTTATCTCCTGTAAGTCCTTGAACTTTCTCTCAGTGATTGCTAATGGAGCTGAATGTAATTTTGGAAATTCAACTTGAGCTAAAGATACCTTTTTTGGCCTATGAGGTAATAGCCGATACTCTTCATCGAACTGTAATTTGTATGATATACCCTCAGAATTGTATTTTAAAGCTTTAAGCGAAACTACCATGGGATCTCCAACATTTTTTCCAGGGCGTATTGATATATACTTCAATAATGGTTTGTGTCCAAAATCACGGAAGAAATCAAATGTCGGCACAAATACATGGTAGCGATTCTGTCGTCTGGCTTCTTGCGAAATGCGGTGATAATCGCTTGGTAGATATATGTCCCGGTTTTTCAATGCTGTCTCTATTGTACTGTGCACAGAGTCGCATTCCATCTGTGTGTGCCCTTTAGTCAAAAATTTTTGAAAAATTTCGACATTGTATTTTTCTGAGAGATACAACAGGGAATTCGACATGGCACTATTGCGATTCTGTGCTGTGCAGCCGTCCGAATATATAATAATAGGACGTTTATCACTTTTTTCCAAGAAATTGCTTTCCAAATAGTGAGTCAAAAAAGAAGCAAAAGTTGACGCTGAACTGTCAGTTACTGTTTCATCAAACCAGTTACAGATGGCCTCATTATTGGCAAGATTGTAAATCGTAAAGTTATGGTTGCATAATTTGGTTCTGTAGTATAACGCATTTGCCTTGGTCATTGGGGATAATTTAACTGCTTGAACATCCATGGTTAAAACATGACATTCACCACTCAGCGCCTTCATTTTGTCCTTATTTTTTTCGGCTCTTGCTTTATTCTTTTCAGTTTGATGAGTTTCATATTCACTTGCTCTCAAATGCCCATTGGAGTATGCTAGACATACGTCGCATTGATCCTTCCGAGGTCTGAACAAGGAAACATTCATTTCTGAAAGCGTCTCTTTCATTTTGTTTATAGTCAGTGGCAGTACGCCTTCATCTTTGCAGTTGGACTTATAAACCTGGTTCAGTGATTGATAACTAGTAAATGTCTGCTCCAAGTACAATTTGTTTGTAGATTTTCGACAATAATGGCTTGGTAGCTTATTCAAGGAATGTATAAACTTCTTGAGAAACTCGAGCCTATCTGAATTTAAATTTGCCCTAGGAGTCCTTGATGCCACAGCAACTGAATTTTGTTCTACAAGACCATGCCGACTTTTTGACGACCAGTCCGATACTGACCACTGACCCAACCCAGTTGTGTTCAAATACATCGTTTTACAGACAGGTAATAATTTATTTTTTATTTGCAAATGGTAAGCCAGAGAATTTTTGCGCCTGCTATCACTGTCAGTTGTTTTACGTTTGGCTGTCTGAGTAAATACAGTGTTTGACACGAATACTTTCCTTTGGTCCCAGTTCAGTTTACTCCATAGATCTGTAAATATTTCATGTCTGTCTACTTCGGTGATCTCATAACATTTTCTGGTTAAATATGTTTCATTGGTGGCTTTTTTACGGCAATTACATCTAGATAGTAATTTCCTTTCACTTCTCTCGGTGTCATTAAATGTATTTTTTTGACCTTTTGGTTTACGAAATCCGAGATATTTCTTACCTTCCATTCTCTTCTTTTTATTCAAAATTCGCTGATTTTCTTTAGAAGAACGCTTTCTTTTATTGGAACCATATCTAGTACTGTTCCATTATTTGTAGTTGGTTGGTTTATCGGCGCGGAATTGTTATTAAAAACATCAGCTGTTGATATGTTTTCCGTTACTTCTTGAATTGGTGTGTCAGCAGGTACTTCTTCCTCAATTTCTTCTTGTTCTCCATCCTCTGAATTAATGTAAGCAGTAGTATTCTCATTCGAGTCAAATTGTGGATTATGTTCTGTAGACGATACAGTATCAGTTAGGTTAACGTCACTTTCCCTCAATAATTCTGTTTCATTCACTTCTTGAAACAGTGTTTCTACACCAGTCATTAAGTCCTCTGTATCATCTATTAGTAATAAGGTAGCATCTCTTATAGCGCACAAAGCATCATCATTCGTTTCAAATTGTATATCATTAGTACATACATTATTGGGTATATTAACGTCGTTTTGTCTCAGAAATTCTGTATCTTGAAATGGTGTCACAACAGGAAGTGATTCAATCCCGATTGCTTCTTGTTCGGCCTTTGAGGTTGTTTGTACATTAGTTACTAACTCATCGTAATCTTTACCATCTATCAGTAATTTTTCAGGATCCCTACTAGCAGGCTGCTCATTCCAGTCAAATTGGGAATTATGAGAAGTTGACTTAGTTTTACGTTCGCCTAATAATTGGTTAATCTTTTTGTTACTGTTGAGGTTGGTTTCTGTATCACCCTGTAGGGCCATCATGAGGATTTTTTTATTTCTTGTGCTTGTTACAGGTAACATCGTATCTGTTGGCAAAGAAAAAGTCATTGTTTAGATAGATTACACATGATTATTTTCAAAAGATGGAAGGTTGCAGACTACTAGGTGTATTTTACTGTCGTCAGATTCTAAGCTTGCATTATGCCACTCAAAAAAGCAAGTTTAGAAGTCCTGGGAGAAAGTAGTGAAAACATACCATGCAAACAAAGCCACGGTCCTAGTCAAAAATAATATTGCAAATTTTTATCAGCTCTTTCTATACTAAACAGTAGCGAAAAGAATTATTGAATGTTTCTTTCGACAAGTAGAAACACCGTTCTTGCTTAACTAATTCAGAGCAGTAACTTCTATCTGCTGTAAAATTCTAAGAAACTTAATGCATTTCCTTCTATATGTACTGTGCAACAATTCTCGAAAATATTGTGATACTATTTTAGATGATATCTTTGTATCAATGGTCATTTGTTAACAGCTAACAGTGTTCTAATATGGTAATATTAAATTAATACCTCATAAAAATACTTACATTCTCGTATCACTGCCTAAATTACACAAAACAACAAAACGTTTTACTGCGTATCACCAACAAATTCGTTTAAATAACAGATACAAGGTACTGCTTTTACAATCACCCAACAAGCATTTCGAAGGTCCTAGATTCCTTGTTTTACCTGGCGACCTCAATTTTTTGCCGGTAGATGACAGGCCATGTCCTTAATCCATTTTAATGAAAACATGAATTTCACCAACATTGCAGATACAAGGTCCTGCACTGACGCCGACGATATGGAAAACCATTGTATGACGGTCAAATATAATACTGTAACGTCGAGTGAACAAAATGTTAAAATGGGTGTTCCACAAGGTTCGGTTTTGGATCCATTATTATTTGTGTATGTTAACTATGTTTGCTGATGATACCACGATCACTTTTCAAGTCTACAAAAATCATTGATGAAAGTGCATCTTTGTGTGATCGTAACAAACTCATTCTGAATCATAAGAAGTCTGTCTCATTTTTCAATAGGAATTATAATTTTCCAAATGAGTCTTCAAAGAGGAACTAGTTATGTCGCGAGAAGTAAAATTCTTTGGAACTCTGATAGACAAACGGCTGAATTTTGATCAGCACGTCAATGGTGTTTTCGATGAATTCAGTCAGTTTGCGATCATACAAATGAAACCATTTATGAAAAAAAAAAGAAAGTTTATTAAGCATTCATTTTGCGATGTCATTTTTACATATATCACTCCTCATAATGTCATGGGGGTGCGGCACAGATTCAAATATTGTTTTTGTGTGCCAAAAATGTATTTTGAGACTCATTTTCGACATGGTCTATCGATATAGTTGCAAACCGATTTTTATAAGAGAAAATCTGCTATCCGTTTCGTGTATTCATATTTTTAAATGTATTAAATTTGCTTAAAACAATATTGAGGCCTTCGAAACAATTGCATCAACACAAACTTATAGTACAAGATTCGGAGGACATCTGCGGATGCCAAGTAACAAAACTTCTAAATTCAAAAACTCCCCTGCTTACAATGGTTTTTCTCTTTACAACAAATTGCCCACTGAGATAATAAATTCTCAAAGTGACAAAAAAATTGTTATAAAGTTAAATGTTTATTGATTGACAGATGCTACTATACTCTGCAAGAGTATCTGAATGATATATACTTCCTAATTATGAAGAAAATGATTTTCAATTCTCTATTCAGCAGTATAGCACTTTTTGATTTTTGGACATGGATATTCACGACAAAGTAATTTCATTTCATACAAACAAAAAGTTCTCGAGTCAAATACCAGTCATAATTGACTAACCTATTAGTTACATTTTCGCCCTTTAGTTCGCTAGACGTCGTTGATGATTAAACAATTGGAAATAGCTGTTTTTGTAACCAACGTCAAAAAATCAAAAAGTGTAATTTTGTTGAAAAGAGAATTAAAAACCCTTTTAAACGCCCTTTCATTTCATTAAATTTTTTTATAGGGGTAGCTCTTACCCCTAGCGGGTTGAGGGGGCAGGTGCATAATTTAATTGAGAAAGTGTAGTTTCATATATGAAAACTGATTTTTCATTTGCATTTATAATTACATGGAAAATGAATGTGTCCGTTACAGACCATATCAATTTGGCCTCAAAATGAGTAAATCAACCCCAGATATAATAAATACCCCCACAAATTTCATAAACGATGCATTTGAAAATACAGAAAATATATTGGAAAATTCAACGATATCACTTCAGCATGAAATATTGTGTTTTTCATCACATCCTTATTGATAAAATCGTAAAATCGTATCTGGAAAACAGGTTTCAGGTGTTGAAATGGAGTGCGGAACCCGCATTGAGGAAATGTAATCAGTACGAGGAATACTACAACTTTTATGGCTAACTATATCAATATATGTTATCAGAATATTCGAAAGTCTGTGAACCATAATGCAGCAATCAAATGTAAAACACTTTTGGACCTATGTTAATAACAAACGGAGAAATCATGGCCTACCTGATACTATGTACTATGACGACACAATCTTGAACAACGGTAATGATATTGCTAATGCATTTGCAAGACAATTTCAATCAGTTTACAAACCAGTTACCATTGATGGTCAAATACCAACTTTTAATTATGACAAAACCATTGATATCAATAACTGCAAAATCAGTTTGGAAATTATATTTGACAAATTATCACAGCTGGATCCAAACAAATGTCCAGGACCCGACGGAATTTCTCCTATGTTGCTGAAAACTTGTAGATTTACACTAGCTAAACCACTATTCCTCCTTTTCTGTGCATCGCTCGATTTAGGGGAATTTCCTCAATCATGGAAATCTAGTTTCATTACACCAATATTCAAATCCGGTGACCAAGCAAATATTAAAAACTTTCGTCCTATTAGCATATTGAGTACAATACCAAAAGTTTTTGAACATATCGTATGTGATAGTATAAGAGCTCCTCTAAATCGGGTGATAATTGATCAACAGCATGGTTTTTGTCAAGGTAAATCCACATGTACCAATCTGCTACTATATTCTCAGTTTATTTTGAATGCCTTGGAAAATAAACACCAAGTTGATGTGATATACACAGATTTTTCCAAGGCATTCGATACGGTCAATCATAGGGTTTTATACGAGAAATTAAAAGCTACTGGTTTCTTTGGAAATATGTTAAATTGGCTCGCAAGTTACCTTCGCAGCAGAACACAGCTCGTGAAAATCAAAGGTTACACATCTCATGAAATTTCTGTCAGCTCAGGTGTTCCACAGGGAAGTCACTTGGGGCCATTTTTATTCAATATTTACATAAATGATATCAACAAAAAAATCAAGCACTCCGAAATATTAGTTTTTCCTGATGATCTTAAAATATTTAGGACCATTACATCGCTCACTGATTGTGAGAAAATTCAGATGGACCTCTTGGCTTTCTCTGAATGGTGTTCTGAAAACCTCATGGAAGTTAACGTCAGTAAGTGTAAAAGTATGTCTTTTTATCGAACCATGGAAAGATATGAAGTGATCTATAATATATCTGGTGAGCCTCTCGAGTGTGTAAAGTCTTTTCGTGATCTGGGTGTTGTGATGGACGTCAAAATGGACTTTCACCTTCACTTTGAGCAAATAATTAACAGAGCAACAAAAATGTTAGGTTTCATGAGCAGGACTACAAGAGATTTTACGAATGTATATTCTATAAAGACTCTATATTTTGTAATGGTAAGGTCAATCTTAGAATACTGTACTTGCGTTTGGTCACCAACATACGAGCTGCATATAAACAACTTCGAAAAAGTTCAGAATAAGTTTCTGAAGTATTTGGCTTTCAAATTAAACATGCCACTTGCCGACCATTCACTATCTGAAATTCGTATGACATCTGGATTACAAACACTCAGAACGCGAAGAGTACACGCAGATATAAAATTTCTTCATAAGTTAATCAATTCCAAAATAAATTGTCCTTCTCTTCTTTCTCAAGTAAATTTTCATGTCCCCTCACGTAACACACGGAATGCGCAAACTTTCTCACCTGATTTTCACAGGTGTAATTATGGCAAGCATTCAGCCTTATCAAGAATGATCTCTAATGGTAACGGTGTGAAATTTGATCTATTAAACGAGACTGAAGGTACGCTTCGAAATAAATTGAGGCTTATTGATTGATTTTTGAATTGCAAATCGTTTCTTTATATGCTCTTTTACTTCTTAATGTTGTTAAATTGTGAGTCATAGCAGTATTTTATCTTCTTCTACTTCATTGTACTTGTACATTTTGTAATTTCTTCACTAATATTAGTAATTATTGTAAGCTTACAAATTTTAGGTTAATTCTAGTGTTAACAATCTCACGATATGTAAAACTTGTATTATACAAATTGGGTGTTACTCGTTAATAAATAAATAAATAAATTACAACATAACATTCACTATTCATCTTGGTTTTTAAGATATTTAATATCCTGGGGTTGTACATCGAAAATTAATATCAAAATAGCATTTGTGTTACAAAAATTTGCATTGAGAAGTTCAATGTCTGCTTAGAATGATGAAACTTGTAGGCTTATATTCAATGACAGTCTACGCAGTTACTGTTTATGAAAATGTTCTACATATTCTACCAAATCTGAACAATCATCTTATTCATACAGACATACACAAATATAATACAAAAAATAAATTCGACCTACTTCCGCAAGCAAATAGGCTTGAATGGGAAAATCAAATAAAAATAAAAACAAAAATTGAGGAAAAATAGCTACGTTTCCGACCAACTCAAAAAACATTTGCATTATTTCAGCAACATTTTTTTTTATATATTACACAAAAAATTTTGTTTGTAACCTGAATTGATTATGGATAAAAAAGCTTGTTGAGTTGGTCGGAAACGTAGGGAGTCATTTCCAAGAAAACATAAAATTGTGACGTGTCTATAAATTTTTCTTTCCAAAGGCAATTAAATATTATTATTATTATCAACATTAATGACGCCTCTGTCATCGCATAGTTGTGACGATTATATTCTGGTTCCATAGCGCATTTTTCCCAATTATTTTTTCAGAACTCCGTCGTTTGTACAAGTAATTGCATTATCATTCTTCTCTTTTTCGCAGCACGAAGATTATAATTTGATTTTTTTTTGTTTCAGGTAATTTCCCACTCTGAAATTTGTGGTAAACGGATATCGTGAACTGAAAGGTGGATATACAGTAAGTATTGCTGAGTGTTTATTTTCCTAGATTGAAAAAACAAATTCCGTACCTAGTGGAAGCTTATTACGCGAAGAATAATTTTCACAGGAATCTCTCTTTAATTGTTTGAGTTCGTTGAAATTACCGAATTCTTGATGAAATTTTTCCAAACAAATTCCAGGAAAATGAAAGACCAGAAAAAAATAGATTTGTAAAAGGTGTATTTGGAGTTGTTCATTATTAATGGACTTATTTATATTATCGCAGTTTTTCTAGTTTTCCTCTTCACAAAATCGATTAGTTATCATGTTATGGCAACTTCATGGAAAAATAATAGCAAAATAGTAGTCATTCAATAAATAATATAAAGTAGAAGATGAAAGAATAACTCTTGTTTAATTTCCACTAAGATTAATAACTACCGGTTTCAGCTTTTACACCATATTCTCAAGTAACTATTTAGTGACTACATAACCTTAATTTCTCAATCTGTGGGTGAGATCAAGAAGGGCCAATGTCAAATTTTGAGTATTTGTAGCTAAAAAGGCCGAATTGTATAACTTTTTATTCTCTTTCACATGTTAAGTTCATAGTGTTGATTAAATGACCTAATGGTTATATGTCAATCATACGAAATCAATGCGATTATTTGTGAATTTGGTTGATGTCATTGGCCTTTCTTGTCATCTAAATATTGTGACTTTAGAGAATCTGAGATGGCCGATGTCTGATATATTTTATTGACTTGTTTTTGATTAATCTAATATCATTGCTTTTAGTATTTCCTAAAAGGCCAATTTCACCTTATTATTGTTGAAGAAGTACTCATAAGAAAGGCCAATGTCATCAAAAAAAAAAAATAGATCATGGTATATATTTTAATTTCGGCTACAATTAAAGTTAATGTGAGTTTTTTACTATTTAATAGAATCAAATCAGATTCATTGAGTAGGTGCAGTATAACATGATAATCAATTAAAAAACATTCTGCAACTGTTCATCTGCATAATTTGAAAGTAACAAAATTGACATAAGCCCTTCTTGAACTCACCCCATGAAAGCAATAATACATAATTATGTTTAAATTGCATGAATGTGTCCCTAATTAACTGATGTTCCAAAACAAGTAGGGAAAGTACCAGATATGTCAAAATACGATAGAAAAATCTGTGATCGCCAATCGATTCAAAATGGTCGAATTAGTATATGCTGTGAATTTCAGCCAGTCAAAATATTGAAAATTACTCGTGAAATGTTGTAAGGGGGTATGTGCCCTTAGAAATAACGAATAATACAAAATAGTCAGATGCACTAGAAATTCGAGCTATATGTATACGTAAAATTTCATGTTGATTCCAAAAATGTATGTTTTGTATATAATCAGATTCAAGATAGAGCCGGAAAGGGGAAAAAAATGTCGAAAATATAGTAGTTGCAGGGGTTCAATTCGAAAACGGTGAGAGATAGACCAATTCTGCGGTCGCCAATCGATTAGAAATGGTCAAATTAGTATATGATGTGCATATCAGCCAATCAAATTATTGAAAATTACTCGTGAAATGTTGTAAGGGGGTAGGTGCCCTTAGAAATCACGAATAATACAAAATAGTTAGATGCATTTGAAATTCGAGCTATATACTTATACAAAAATGTATGTTTTGTATATGCTCAGATTCAAGATAGAGCCAGAAAGGGGAATGAAATATCGAAAAATTTTAAATTGCAGGAGGTCAATTCGAGAACAGTGAGAAATAGACAAATTTTGTAGTCACCAATCGATTCAAAATCATCGAATTAGTTGCTGAGAATTTCAGCCAATCGAAAAATTGAAAATTACTCGTGAAATGTTGTAAGGGGGTTCGCTCAGAAATAAC
Organism: Chrysolina oricalcia; assembly: GCA_944452925.2. Lineage (NCBI taxonomy): Eukaryota > Metazoa > Arthropoda > Insecta > Coleoptera > Chrysomelidae > Chrysolina > Chrysolina oricalcia. Next base: position 66,779,751 of record OX101812.2, read on the forward strand.
GAATAATACAAAATAGATGCACTTCAAATTCGAGCTTCATACGAAAAATTTGATGCGGATTCCAAAAATATATGTTTTGTATATGCTCGGATTCAAGATAGAAGAGAAAAGGGGAATGAAATGTCGAAAATTTAGAAATTGCAGGAGTTCAATTCGAGAACGGTTAGAGATAGGCCAATTCTGCTATCAGATGCACTTGAAATTTGAGGTATTTACGTAAAATTTCATGCTGATTCCAAAAATGTATGTTTTGTATATGCTCAGATTCAAGATAGAGCCGAAAAGGGTAATAAAATTTCGAAAATTCAGAAATTGCAATGGTTCAATTCGAGAACGGTTAGAGATCAATTCTACGATCGCCAATCGATTGAAAATTGTCGAATTTAGTATATGCTATGGATTTCAGATAATCAAAAAATTGAAAATTACTCATGAAATGTTGTAAGGGGGTAACCCTCAGAAATCACGAATGATACAAAATAGTCATATCTTCAAATAGTTAAATCTTCAAAAATCGGGTTTTTACCATTTTGACGGTCAATTTTATGTTATGTCGAAAGGTATTGAATACAAAAGTATTCGATTTTTTTATTATCATCGATCATTTACCGCTAAGAGGTCACGTTTCCCCCCAAATCGCAAAAGCTGTTTTGAACCCCAAAACTACAACCCATTTCACCATTCCAGTGTTTTCAGGTTCAAATATTTTTTTCCTCAAACTTAGAAGTTCTACAACATTCTACACCTGGTCCTTGCCTTTTGCGTTTTTTCTTATTTTAGGCGTTTAAAATTCGTTTGGCACTAGCCCAACTGGGAGCCGAACCCTTTCAAAGGTTTTTCCGATTTTTCCGGAAAATTTGAGAGCACGTGGAAAAATCTTAGCAATAGAAGGTGTCGTTTTTTTATTGCCAACAACTTTTTTTCTAACTTTTTCTTGTAGGAGGTTAATTTTCGCTGCATATCATGAGAAACCATTTTTACCCCCAAAAGTTCACCTCGTTTCGCCCTTCTATCATAATCAAATCCTTATTTATGTCCTTTTTTACTCTTGTTAGGGTAATATGAAATTAATTTTTCAACTGGCAATATCAATGATTTTATTAAATTGAAATGAGTTTAGAACAAAATTAAAAAATATTGATTTTTAAAAGTCTGTTTTTTAATTTTTTTGAGTTTTCTGGAAAAGAATCCATTGTAGTGCTACTCTTTAATTACATAATCTAAAAGAAAAGACGAATTTTACCGAATTTGTCGAAAAAAAGGAAAAATCTCTATTTTAAAAAAATTACAACTCACTTGAATATATCCATCAAATGTATTTTAAAAAAGTGATTTTTGAGCCAGAAAAAAAATATAAAACTGAAAAATTGGTTTTTCCGATTTTCCCAGAAAATTTGAGGTAATATGGAAAAACCTTCGATTCAAAAGTTGTAGACCTATTCATTTTAAACAACTTTGCCATCTAACTTTTTTTGATAGGAGGTCAACTTTCGTTGTCAATCGCGAAAAACCGTGAAATATCACTTTCCACCCCTAAAAGTGCACCTCCTTCCACCCTTCTCCATTATTTCCCGTAATTCGAACAATACTTTGCTCCTCTTCCAGTAGGTTTCATGCAGTTATTTTTGTAATTTTTTAATATCTCCAAAATGCATCAACACTGGTCTAAAACCCCAGAAGTGCACTATCTTGTTCAGAAGTGAATGGAAAATAGATCACCTAGGAAAACTGACACGAAATCGCCACTAACTCGGCAGTTCTATCCATTACTTTACGGAATCAAATCTCAGTTTACAGTAGAGAGTTCAGCGCCAATAAAGATTCCGAGTGGATTTGATTAAAACCAGATACGTCAATTCGAAGTCCGATTTAACGTTAAGTAACCCTCGGATCCTGCCCACTCGATCGCGTATTCGGCTGCCGTTACTTCACTCATTTCCATTTAAAGAGGGTTCAGAGTTCTTTTACATTTGGATATCGTCTATTGGCCTTTCCACCTCTACCATGTAAGGAAATAGGAGATGCAGATGAAGTGGGTGTGCCAAATTCGGAATGATGTACATTTGCCATGGAGAGAATAGGATATTGAACCGCAAAAGAATATGAAATTCAGAGGTGGAATGATTCACTATTGTCAATTAGAATTGTAAATTGTGAAATTTTTATTTTAGAAACTGTATGTTTGCTTCATAAATATAAATATTCCTGTTCACGAACGTCAACAGGAAAGACTAATTCTAAATGAAAAACAACTTTCTCTCTCCTTTCCTGTTCTATCTCTTATGACACAATAACTGATTTATAGAAGTAATAGTATATTCTTCAACGAGCGTATAATGATAGCTATTATTCTCGAGGATAAAAACTAGCCGAAGGCGAGTTTCGGAATTATCCGAGAAAATATTCGACTATACGATAGTCAGAGTTTTAATGAAATCTAAATATTATTTATGAAAATAAGTATATATTATAATGTAATATAAGGTAGAATAACAATTATACATGAATAATCGGTGTTCATTCATGAATGAATAAATGCCTTAATTGAAAATAATTTTTAAAAAACATCCAATAATGGAATTGGAACTCACGCCTATAACTACCTTCGTTATACATTTACTTCATGTACACGCTTCTACCAACTGAGCTATAACAGGCACTCGAAAAATTAGTGAATGAAACACCAAGAACTGAGAGAGTGTGGAACGTTCAAGTAAAAATTGCTGCAAGATAGATTTCGTCTTCCTCACTATCACTGCTTTCCCAATCCGCTCTATTCATCTTTATATTTGGTGCTTGTCACACAGATCAAAGTACTAAGAAAATTGTCAATCTGACATTCGCGGATGCGAAGCTGTGACAAAAGTTCAATCAAGCAAAGCCTTCTTGAGAAAGTTTGTTAAACCTAGCAGTTCCCGTGGATTCTGAAAATTCTGAACCTGTGATTGGCCGAGTGCCGTTGAATAATGAGTTAGGATCCACGGTGTCTTGGAATCATCTTTATTCTTCAATTAAAAATCAATATGTAATGAACGTAGAATACAATAGTCGTAGAGAAACAAATTTACAATCACCGAATCAAATAACAGTTATCAATGTACAGTGCTTTCATTTTGTTTTGTCCCACTATTACATGGCTGTTAAATACTCAGTTTTTGAGATAGAAGGATGAATAAAAAAGTATATTGTAGAATTTGGCGTAGAGTTTTATGCTGTTTTGTCAAAAAAATGTCAACTGTCGAATTTCAGAATTATTGAGAAAAACCAATTTTTTTCAAACTATGACTACATATTTGAAAATACATTTTTTATCTGATTACGATAATATGCCATACATGCCCTTTCTTTTCAGTAGTTCCATCTGAATTGATAAAAATATGATCAAAATCATAATTTTACAACATCATCAAGATACCTAAATTTGTTGTTTTGTTTTCAATTCAATTGTAGTATTCCTTGATAGTTTTATTCTTTTGGAAAATTTATCAATATAATAATAAGGGCAGAAACAATAAAAGAAATCGCGAAAGAAATTGCACTACCGCTCGCAAGAATCATGAATATAATTTTTGAAACTAGTATTTGTCCTAAAGAATTCAATTCAGCAATTGTAATACCCGTTTACAAAAAAGGTGATAAAACCCGAATCGAAAATTATAGACCTATTTCTCTGATAACTACTCTTGCAAAAATTTTCGAAAAAACTCTGAAAGTGAGACTGTCGGATTTTTTGCATAAAAATAAATTGCTCTCAAATAACCAATATGGATTTCTCCAGGGAAAATTCACACAGGATGCAATTGCTGACTTGACTTAAAGACATACAAAAGTATGGACGATGGAAATCCCTCTATATGTATCTTTCTTGATGTTTCCAAGGCCTTCGACACCGTAAATCATAAACTCCTTCTAGAGACCATGTAAGATAACGGAGTGCGCGAAAGTGCCTTGAAAATATTAGATAGTTATCTGAGTCAAAGAATGCAAAGTGTTTAAATTGGAGATAGCGTTAGTCCTTAAAAAATGGTGAACTGGGGAGTCCCCAAGGAACGGTGCTTGGGCCACTTTTTTTCATCATTTATCTGAATAATTTACTAACAACGAGATGTGATGGTGAAATAACGAGTTTTGCGGATGACACTGTAATATTTTACAAAGATAGCTTTTGGCAAAACTTGAAAAATGAAATTGAAATAGACTTTGGAAACATCTTAAACTGGTTTAACCACAAATATTTAACAGTTAATTATGAAAAAACAATGTTAATGCCCTTCGTTCCATATCAAAGCAACCTACCACAATTCAATAGCCTTGAAATAAAGTCGAATCATAATATAAATATAACCTAGATATAACGATGGATCGGCATATGAGATGGGATGTACATATTCTTAATATATCAGCAACCCTGCGACAACTTCTATATAAATTCAAACATATTAGTAACATACTAAATACTCATCATATGAAGGTTCTTTACTATGCATTAGTGGAGAGCCGTCTACGATATGGAATTCTTGGATGGGGAGGAGTCGCAGAAAGCCAACTAAAAAAATTGAACACCATACAAAAATACTTCCTTAAAATAATACACAAAAAAAATTATACTTACTCAACAACTGCTCTCTATGCAGAAGCGAAATGCTTTGAAATAAGACAACTCTTTTTTCATTCAATAATTACATATCTGTATAAAAATAAAACCCAGTTGGATTTCATAAAACACTATTACTCGACAAGGCAAAAACTAGAATTAAACCTAAAAACAAATACAACCAAAAAAACATTAGGCCAACGTTGTTATACATACCTGTCCTCGAGAGTATACAATTCCCTGAATACCGAAATGAAAAGTTTAATTATATTCTGCAATTCATCAAATTTATTCAAAAGGAAACTCAAATTATATATTCTGAGTACTGACCGATTAGTGATAGAAAATATAATAAAACCTGACACCAACTAAATTATAAATCCCTAAGTATTTATATCTCGATAATCTTTGAACGTCCATAAAAATATTTTTTTCAGATATTCTTAAATTCTTAAATAGTTTTAATATACATATTTTAGGTCACTCATTATACTTGTAAGTTTGAATTGTAATGTTTTCAATCGTTTCGTCATGAAAATATCAAAATGCTCACAATGAACTAACATCAAAACCGCGCACAACTTCGGTTACAGCGGATTTTATGTTTGTTCTGTGATTTTAGAATTGTTTTAAATGTCAAATTTTAAATAATATGTATACATGTACTCTTAAAATTATATTGTAGATTATTTCATTAAGAAGAATAAACATTATTATTATTATTATAAATAGGATTTTGCTGTTCGTAAACTCACAACATTTGAGTAAATTATCCAAATCTAGGAAATATGACTTTATTCAAAAATGAAATTAATCCAACACAACAATACAAATAATTGGATTTTTTTCACATTCAACATGACTACCTTTATTTTCAATGCACTTGAGAGAGAGAGAGAGAGAGTATGTGTTTATTATCCAAGATATAAAATCTTATTGACAAACACTGGTAAAAATAAAACATAAATAATAACACTAAATACACTAAATACACTAAATATAGAATTGTACGGAAAACAAAACAAAACATAATAATATAATTAAATATAAACAATAGCATCTATACATTATATATTAATACATATTACATACTATGATCATCATCAGTGTCATATCAGTGTCATATCGATCCGTCATTAAAATATTCGGTCAAGTTATAATACGCTTTTTGTACCAGTCTTTCATGTAACTTTTTTCTAAAAGCTTTGAGAGAATCCAAGTTCTTTATATCTGCGGGTAATTTATTATACATTTTGACACCGTTGTAAATTATTGAGTCTTTGATCAGTGTGGATTTAGGAATAATTAATGATAGATTATTTGCATTTCTTGCAGTGCGATTGTTATTTTCGTATAGGGTTTTATTCTTGTAAATGAGACATGTAGTTTCTATCACGTAAATAGAAGTCAGCGTCAGTATTCTGTGTTTCAGAAAGAGAGGTTTGCAAGAACTCAACCTAGATACTTGGCACAAATACCGCACTGCCCTCTTTTGCAGCAGAAATATACTCTCAAAGAGTTCATTACTACATGAACCCCAGAACTGAATTGCATATCTCAAGTTTGACTCGATGAGAGCGAAATAAACATTTTTGGCAGCGGCATGACCTAACTCTTTGACTGTAGACCTGAGGGCAAAACAGCCAGACGATAGTTTTTTGTTCAATTTGTCAATATGATTGGTGAATTTCAAGTTGGTATCTATGTTAAGCCCCAAGAATTTTATATTGCTGTCAGATGGTATTGAGTCTGTCTCTAGTTCTATATCAGGAATAAGACATTTAAACGTGAGTAATTTCGTTTTATTGAAATTTAAACATAGAAAATTTGCATCGCACCACAATTTGATTTTTTGTAGGTCTTTTGTGACTTTTTTACGAAGCAGTACAACATCTTCAGAGTGCCATAGAATGGTAGTGTCGTCGGCAAATAAAGTGAAGGAACCTGATATATCTAAGAGGGATAGATCGTTAATATATAGGAGGAAAAGATAAGGACCTAATACTGAACCTTGGGGTACTCCCCAAGTAACGTCTTGTAATCCGGATGTTTGGTCAGTTTTAACTAGTTGGTTTCTTCCTGTCAAGTATGATTCCATCCACCTCAAGGCCATGTCTCTGATACCATAGTGAGATAGTTTCTGCAGTAATAATGAGTGATTGACACAATCAAAAGCTTTAGTCATATCACAGAATACTGCCGCCACATGCTTGCCTACATTGATGTTATTGTATGCCATTTCTAGACAATTAAACATGGCATCAGATGTATTTTTGTTATTTCTAAATCCAAATTGTTCATTGATATATACTTTTTCTATATGTCCTTTAATTTTTGACAGAATGGATCTATTATTTTGCACCTCTAGAATGGCATCCTTAATTCTTAATTTTAAATCGTTCAAAGAATAACACGGTGTAGAATGAACGATACTTTTAACGTGACCCCAGAAAAAAAAAGTCGCATGGTGTCAAATCGGGACTATCAGGAGGCCATTTTATAGAACCTGATTTTCCAATCCACTGTGAATATTTTTGTAACAAATGCTGTCTTTATAATTAAATAGAGCATTATCACAACTGATTCGACCGAGCGGAGTCGTTAAAACATAATAATAATTGGGAACGTTGGGCTCTAATTTTCTTGGAACCAGGAATCATACCTCACAGCATTTAAGATTTTAACTCACCTTACTTTTTCATCAGATGATCTCGACGTTCTATACTCGATGCTGGATTGAGAACTCGTTGCGGAACTCACTTTAGCACTCAAATTTACTTACTCTGTTCAACTCTACTAATTAAAATATTTTTCTCTCAAATCAAAAGGATTTTCGTAAACTGGAATGTGAACTTTTGAGAATAAAAAGCCAGAATGCCTAACACTTATATCTATTAACAAAACAATAAAGAATAACAACAAAAGATGTTTGGGACATTTCTCAAATTAATTGATAAAGTAACTTCTGATTTTAACTGAGAATATAATTTAAACAGGAAAAAAGGTGAATGAGGCCAGATGATTTACTAATAATTTAACAAGGTAAACTGCAAAAGATTCAAAATAATTCAAATACAATAAATAGTAAGAGTTGATTAGAAGAATCAACTTTTTAGAGACAGGTAGAGAAAATCAACTTTATATATATTCAAATAATGAAAATTAATGAAATTACCCTGATTGCATTTTCTGTTGAACAGAGTTGAATTATGAAAATTACAATAATTTAAGAAAACTAATGAAATAACTACGCGACATGTTAACTTTACCGAGTGAAACGAAAGACTAACCTATTTTTCGACCCTAATTTCAAAGTTGGCATGATCCGCCCCACTTGAGAACTATGGGTGGTCCCTGAAAATATAACAACTGGCCTCTCACAAGAAAATAAACATATGCGAACTATTTGACTGTTTGTTTCTCTATTATTCTGAAATGCCCCATTTTGAGATAAATACACACACGGAAACACTTAAAAATAATCAATAACATCGTCTAATTTAAGAGGACCCTTGGTAACCATGTATTTCTGAGAATATTTACTAGAATAACATGAGTTTTCGAGGGTTTGAGAAAACATTTCAGATATTTGAATTCGGGTTTGGGTCTGATTTAAATTAATATTTCCGGTCATAAAATTCGTTTGGTTACATTTTCTATCCACGAACAATTTTACTGGGATAGTACTGTGTGGCGGCGCTTCATCTTGTTTCCAATTAAATATCTTGATATGGCTAGAGGTGAACCATCAATGCGGTCATAAATTTCTGTTTCCAGCATATTTGAATAAACCTGACCTGTCAACGAACCATCAAAAATAATGGGATCTAAAACAACGTTCACCAATTAATCCGCACCATACACTAACGGACTCTCTACCTTGGAACTGAATTTCCTGTATTTGATGAGGATTAGAATCAGACCAGTGGTGTTTATTTTGGCGATGGCAACCTCTGCTGGTAGAAAACGATGACTCATCAGTTTACAATATCCCTCAAGAAATGTAGCATCCCTTCGAATTATGTCTACTATGCCTGGATAATTGCAGTCTTTTTTATTTTTGAGCAAGTGTCAACTTTTGCACTCTTTTTATCGTATAGTGGTGGAATTTGTATTTTTCAAGCACTGCGTGGGCTGATTCAATACACACTGGCAATTCTGCAATTACATCATTCAACAAATTTTGAGGATGAGCTTCAAAATATGGTAAAATATTAATGTCTGTGTTCTCTGTCAACACTGTTCTTGGTATAACAGTTTTTTTCGATTGAGGTTACCAGTTTTAAAAAACTTCTTGAATCGATAAAACATATTTTTAGATGGAGCTCTTCTAGCCGGAAATTGCAGTATATATCTTCTAAGCGCTTTTGTAACACTTCCAGCTTGTTGATAAATATTGAACATAATACTGTAGAGTATCCCGTTTTGTATCTTTACCGTTTACCCGCACACCATACAAGAGGACGACTTTGAAAGATATGACATTCGTTTGGAATTGAATTATATGACAATTATTGGAAACAAATAGCAAACACAGATATATTGATGATGGAACTACTTAAAAGAGAGGGCATATTATCGTAATAAAAAAAATGTCGTTTAAAATTGAAAAAAGAATATTTTATCTCAATAATTCTGACCTTTGACAGTTGACATTTTTCTTCACAAAACAGCATAAAACTTTACGCCAAATCCTTCAATATACTTTTTTATTCAACCTTCTAGCTCAAAACTGAGTATTTTATAGCCATGTAAAAGTGGGACAAAACAAAATGAAAGCACTGTACATCGCTATAAGAGGTTTTTCCCCCACAAAATTAAAGACTCAAATGGCCTATACTAATTTTTATGAGATAGTTCGTGAATGAAAACCCCAGTTTTCGCCCCAGCAAAATCGCTTTGTGGAATTTTTTAAACAAACAATAGTGAAATAATTTACAACCTTTTTGTTTTTTTGGAAATATCTCAAAGATTATTGATAATTAAACTTTTGTAGAGATTTATAAAACCGAGGGAAAAACGGCTGTGGAACTTTGGCCTTGAGTATTAGTGCGGTATTATTTGGGTACTCGTGGAGAATTAGAGGAATTAGTTGAAAATTATGGGTATTGGTAGGGAATTAGGTGTATCAGATGAAAATTATTGGGATTAGTGGGTATTAGTCGGGAATTAGTGGTATTAGTCGAAAATTCATAAGCATTAGTCGGGAATTAGAGTTAGAGGTATTACTTTGAGTAATACACGGGTATTACAGGGATGATTTCGTTGAAGAAGAACAAAAAAACAGGTCTTCAACCCATTTCGGATATAAGAAAACATCCCGGTGTTGTTGGAATCACAATTGTTGAAAGAAAAATGAAGAAAAAAAAGTGTTCAAAATAATGATTCGGATTTCTATTGCTTTTATTCTTTGGGAATTAGAGAAATTACTGGCATTTGTTCGGGGTATTACTCAGAAATCACTTGGGTATTAGTGGAATTACTTACGATTTTTGGGAATTATTGTACATAATTTCCTTAGCGGTATCCCCCTCGTTAAAACCTACAAAAAGGATTTTCATACGACCGGATCGGTGCATTTTCTACTGAGAAAATCCGGGAAAACCTCGAAAAAAAGACCATTTTAATTTTTTTTTAATTTTTATGAATCTAAAGCTAGGCAAATAATATTGCGGAAACTGATAGATAATAACATGTGGTTCAACTGTACGCAAGATGGTTTCTGTCCGATGTGTAGTTTTTGCACAATCGCGCTATATAAAATTTAATGACACATCTTTCAAGTTTATGCAAAAACTACTCATCGGACACATCTCGCGCACAATTGAACCACATAATATTATCTATCATTTTTCGCAGTATTGTTGGTCCAGCTTCAGATTTATGAAAATTCAAAATTTTTGAAAAATGGTCTATTTGTCGAGGTTTTCATGGATTTTCTAAGTGGAAAATGCACCGATCCGGTCGTATGAAGATCCATTTTGTGAGTTTCATAAATCTCTACAAAAGTTCCAATGACTGTAAAACGATTCCCTGAACAATCTTTGAGATATTTCCAAAAAACCAAATACATTTTTGTAACTTCATATTTTTTAAATTTTTTAACAAATTCCACAAAGTGATTTTGCGAATACTTGCGGAATCTTGGGTTTTTATTAACGAATTATCTTATAAAAATTAGTATAGGCCATTTGCGTCTTTTATTTTGTGGGGGAAGACCGATTTAGCTGATAAAAACGTGTTTTGTTTCTTGATGACACTGCTTTTGAAACTTGAATTTTTATAATTTTGGATAACTAATGACTGCAACGAATGAATCGACAACCAAACCCATTTAAAGACCGAAACTGAGATCGCGCCCGCACAGTGGATAACTCCAAATCTCAGTTTCGGTCTTTAAATTGGTTTGCTTGTCGATTCATTCGTTGCAGTCATTAGTTATTGACTGCCAGACCTACCCTATACTGATGAGAGGCAACACCCCGAAATCGATATATAGGTGGTCCGAATGTTTCGATGAACATTCCCATGCAACCAAGCAATTGCAGAGATAACCTTGTAGGAAGTCTGCACGGAAATTTCATCAGATGTAATTCAATGTTCGTCGTGGCATAAGCCAGGAAAGTAGTTGTTTTCTGATGGATTTTCGACCCAACTTTTCCTATTGTATAGGATATTAGCAATGAGCAGTCCTCCGGACATCTTATGCCTCTTGTCATAAGCTCATTGTGAACTACAGTTTTCTTCTCCGAACAAATTATAATTAATGAATTCAATGACCCCATATATCGTAAAACCGTAAACTTTAAAAATTAATGAAACGACACATCCAAAATCATTTGGAGTCACACATTTTTTTTTTATATTCATGCAAAAAGCAAAACTTTATTGAACTATATTCAGTGGAAAAAGAAGTTCTTTATTGCACTAGTGCAATACAGTTTTTATTGCACTCATCTGTCATTCTACTTCAACGTGCTGTCATCATGACAAACATAAACGTTTAAACCTACTACATATTTAGCAGATAGTCTGTGAGATTGGCAATAGGTACTTCACTACGAAATATTCATATTGAAAATTGCACCAATTGTTCATTCACTTTCAACATTGAGGGTAAAAATAAAGTTTGAGTTAAATTGTTCGTAACGTATTAGTTCCTGTTTCAATGCAAATCGATATTATTAATAAAGTATTCAAGTTTCATTTTCCTACACCTAGTGCTGCACCTCAATAAATCATTTTTTGCTTTTTGCATGAACGTAGAAAAAATGTTGTATGCAACTCGTGCAAAAATTGTTTATTGCACTCGACGTGTTGTCCAACTCGGCCTAACGGCCTCGTCGGACAGTTTCACGTCGAGTGCAATAAACATTCACTTTTTGCACTTGTTGCATAAATAACTATTATAACATCCCACTATAACATAATAAAATATCAGCCTATTTGACCGAGAGCCAATTTCCCATATGTTTTTGTGCGGGGTTCTTTATACATTTTCTTAAAATCTTGAGGCCTGAAAAGTCATTACACTTGGAATAAAGCCTCAAGCATCAGTTTACGAACTGTTGTAAAAAAAAACATTATGTGCGACCAAAACCATAAAAATTGAATTATTGCTGTCAAAACCTTGGTAATTTCCAATTTATTCGAAAAAACCAAAGTATTGGAAAATAATGTATACAACTCGATTATAAAGCCTTTTTTTGTACTCGCCTATGACTTGTTATGAAAACTACTAGCGCGTGCAAAAACGAGTCGCTTTTTATTTTTGATGTTTAAATAACTATTTGAATACTCAACATAAAAGTGAAAATGAATTGTTTTTGGGTGTTTCTCCCATCTCGATTGATTGCTCGATCCATATCGCCAACTGTTCGTAGTTCAATCGGAAAATATGTGTTGCGAACAAAGGCAATTCTTTCCCGTTTTCCAGATTTCCAGGAACACCCTCGGCTACCTATTCTTATATCAGACGGTGGCGATAAGCGAGGATATAAACCTCGATTGGGGTTACAATAAAAGCTACAAAACGCAACGAACCATGCACAGTTGGATATAGATTTCCCATTAGACAACGTGGAGCAGGAAATAGGCCTCGGCAAGTTTCTAAGTGTTTTATTCAGTGTTGAATTGAACCCGCCGCGTTCGCACAGCTGGGAAGGAAACTCTATAAAAAAGTGTCCACTGAGATACGATCCGAATTCGGTTGCGAATATTATTGGAATTTATACACTATGCGTGTAGCTTAATGGGACAAACTGATTAGTGGGACGATTTATTGATTGAACTGATTTTCGTAAACATTTGTGCTAATTTCATCATCCAATTTGGCAAATACATAAATAATTATTATCAATTTCAACAATCACCGATAATATACAGCGTGTCTCACGGTCGATGGTAGGTTAGACGTTTATGGTAAACGCAAAGCAGGATTTCCCTGAAAATTTCACATCTTACATTTTGTTACCTGATCTATCGATCTGAAATATTTTCAGCTTTGCGGCGTTGCCACGTCTATCAAAAAAAACTAGCAACTTTATTTTTTTAAATAGAACACCCCGTATATTAACTCATTTTTTGAATCGATCTTTCATTATAATACTTTTTTGTTAATAATGTCCTATACCTATCTCTATCTGTTTACGAAATAAAAAATAATTTGTGTTAAATATAGTCCAAAACATAGCCCTAATTGAACTTTAGTACATCAGTACTCTCAATTCATGAAAAGTTGATATTTTGATTATAGGTTGGACAAATTCGAAGTATTTACTTAATACCAAGAAATCTACTCCATATCATACAGGGCGTGCTAAAATTACTGTTATTTCCATAATGCATAAAAGTGGTCAAAAGTTCATTTTTTCAAATGAAACCCCCTGTATATTACTCGATAAATTGAAAGATGATGAAAAATGCTTCAAGATGATATATCATGTCCCTATACCTAAATCATCAACTTTTCTTAATAAAATTGCTTTTTAAGAATTTGGTTTTAGGTAACAGTGGATTTGTCAAGCTTATAACAGTTTGGTAACTTTTATAAGTAATTTACTAATAGTTATCGACGGTGTTTCAAATTATCTTCCAATGGGAATGCAAATATCGATTATTCAAACAAAGTTCTTATGAAATTATTTATTATACACGGACAGTGTGATCAAATCATTGCCAGAACTTGCAGAAATTTCAACCAAATGTATCCTGAATTAACACCAATGAACGAGAGGAAGTATGTAAGATTACAAAATAATTTTCTTAACTATGGCTGAAAGTTTCAATGGAACAACTGTCCAAAAACATGGCATTTCTAGGTAAAAAGTACGATTTTCTGGAATATAACATGTGAAAGTACAGAAAAAAACAGAATTAGGAGGATTAAAAATAACAAAATTGTAAACAAAATATCACATTTTTACAATAAATGCTAGAAATGTTGTCCATTACATTCTAAACATTTTAAAATATTCTTTTTTACGCGACTTGTCGTTGCTTTTTTAATTTCATGGGGATCTAGATCTTCAATATACCGCACTATTCGCCGTCGCAGTTCTTCTTTGGTAGGCACTGGAGTACTTTCTTTTAAAACACCCCATAAAAAAAGTCAAGTGGCGTGAGATCGGGTGATCTCGGTGGCCAATCCCACGGCCCTAAACGCCTAAACCAACGATCGTCAAACATTTGGTGAAGTTTCCTGGAAACTTCCTGAGTGCAATGAGCTGGCGCTCCGTCCAGTTGAAACCACGAATTCCTATATTCCTCTAAAGGCCAGTTTTCAAGGAAATCGGTAACAGTCTTCCTTAAAATATGAAGATATCTCTCTGCATTCAGTGTGTCTTCATAAATAAAGAAGCTAATTTTATTTTTCTTCAAAATACAAAACACATTCAGGGAAAATTTTTCTTGAAAACCCATTTCTTTTGTCACATGAGGATTGTGATCAGCCCAAAAATGTTGTAGAACGGATTCGCAAAAATGCACTCTGCGTTCAATCTTCTACTTTGAGAGCTTGAACTTTGGTAAATTTATACGGATGCATTTCGTGATTTTCCAAAATTCGTTGTACTGAAGCATGTGATACACCCAAATCTTTTTCTGCACTGCGAACGGAAGCTTCTGGATATGCATAAAAATATGCCAAGACGTTAACAGTATTTTCCTCATTTAAAGTAACAGGTTTTGATAATGTTGAAGGCGCTTTTAACTTTGAGCCATAGTTAAGGAAATTATTTTGTAATCTTACAAACTTCCTCTCGTTCATTGGTGTTAATTCAGGATACATTTGGTTGAATTTTTTGCAAGTTCTGGCAATGATTTGATCACACTGCCCGTGTATAATAAATAATTTCATAAGAACTTCGTTTGAATAGTCAATAGCATTCATTTTTGGCGATTTTTTAAAACACCGTCAATAACCATTAGTTAATTACTTATAAAAGTCACCAAGCTGTCATAAGCTTGATACTTCCACGGCCACCTAAAATCAAATTATCTAAATATTTTATACAACTGTCCGAACTGTCATTAAAAATCTCTTTAATAGAAACAATCAGAACATCTACTTAGAAAGAATTATTTAGAAAAGTTCACACATGTATTTGGCGGTTTGTGCAATTGGTAATATTTATTCCCTGTGAAGTAACTGACGAAGTACCTACCATTCAATTCAACTGTAGAAAGTCCTTTATGAATAACCAATAATAACATTTAAATAAACATGTGCGCTGGTGTATGTAGTTGAAGCATCTGCCTTGTTATCCAAAGATCGTGTGTTCGAATCCCATGGACCTCATTCATTTTTTTGTTTTTTTTTTATTACTAGCTGTCACGGTTGTACACAAAAATGTGTATGATACATGGATTTGCTCTACTCGCTGACGTTCGTTTCGCAATATTCCCCACTCACAAAATAAAATGCCACTTCCATCACTTGTAGGTATCATAAATAACTATTTTTCCACAAAAACGGCTTTATTAAGAAAAGTTGATGATTTAGGTATAGGGACATGATATATCATCTTGAAGCATTTTTTATCATCTTCCAATTTATCGAGTAATATACAGGGGGTTTCATTTGAAAAAATTAACTTTTGACCACTTTTATGCATTATGGAAATAACAGTAATTTTAGCACGCCCTGTATGATATGGAGTCGATTTCTTGGTATTGAGTATTCGAATTTGTCCAACCTATAATCAAAATATCAACTTTTCATGAATTGAGAGTACTGATGTACTAAAGTTCAATTAGGGCTATGTTTTGGACCATATTTAACACAAATTATTTTTTATTTCGAAAACAGATAGAGATAGGTATAGGACATTATTAACAAAAAAGTATTATAATTAAAGAGATTCAAAAAATGAGTTAATATACGGGGTGTTCTATTTAAAAAGTAAAGTTTCTAGTTTTTTTTGATAGACGTGGCAACGCCGCAAAGCTGAAAATATTTTAGATCGATAGATCAGGTAACAAAATGTAAGATGTGAAATTTTCAGGGAAATCCTGCTTTGAGTTTACCATATACGTCTAACCTACCATCGACCGTGAGACACGCTGTATGAACATGCTCACACACAGGTTTACCGTGTGACACAGACTCATGGTACACACCCTTTTCTTCTTTGTGTCTGTAACTATATTAATGAAATTTGGAACATTGAATATGCTCACTATAGGGCACTCTTTGACATATTTGGAGAAAAAAAATCCAACTTGTGGTTTTTCCAGAAATGACATTAACTTTCGATTTTCAAATGGGACACCTTGTATATTATAACATTTTTGAAATCCGCATAATTATCTGAATCCAATGATACCTCATAGTTGATATTTCATTGGTCAGAACACACATTTTATTTTTCGATCTAGAGTGCCATGAACTTCCTAAAATTATTCCAAATAATCAAAATAATGCTACACTATCGTAATTTCGATTTAAAAAGTATCGTGATTCGAAATACGTGCCAAAAAAGTAAACGAGAACCTATTTTTACTCAAAACTCTGTTTTTTCAAATGGTACCATAATGATAGTCTGACGTCATTCGAAAGTTCCATCGAAGGGGTATCCATCCATATTAACTTTTTTTCTGTATAACCATTACGAAAACGATAATGGAGTTCAGAAAAGTTTAAGTATCTTCTCGGTTCAGTAACAATAATTTATCTTGTACACATATCATACAAAAACGCATATCATGAATTTTCAGTTACAAAATATAATTACATTACATACACATTACGTACACAAATACTCGTTACAGTATAGAAAACCTCGTTCAAAAATAATTAATTTTTTTTGTTAACTTCACTCCCTTTTACAGTTTTTCACTGATATTGGTAGTTTCTTGAATAATCTTAGCCCCATACAGTTTGGCGATGAACTGGTACATCAGATGTAAGAACGTCAAATCACAGGTATTTATTGCGGCGACAACGTATAACAAATGTCAAGCATTTGACAGCGACTTAAGAAACCAGAAACTTTGAAAATATCTCTTGAAAATGCTACCACCGATGGCCGCGAAAGCCTTTCACAAATAAATATATTTTGGGGGTTGATAAGTTCAGTATTCTGAAATGGTCTCTGGCAAGGTGTTGTCTTGATTTTCCTGAAGTACCGTACAATTCTTTTTTGTGCAACGAATGTGTTCTTAGAATGTTTGGAGTTGCCCCAGAAGTTAATTGCGTATTTCAAACGAGATTCCACCAATGCAAGGTAGGAGCTAATTCCGCTCCATCCCTCATACTCAAGAATATGGACTAAAAACGCAGGAGTAGAAACAAATCAGGGAGCGTTCTATTCTATCGTCGTCGCAAAGAATCAAGACCCTGATCTATTCAAAGACACCACTGATATACAGGGTGTCAATTTGAAAACTTCCCACCCTTAATATCTTTCTTCCAGTAAACAATATGAGTAATCGAAAAAACAGGTCAATTTTATTGTCAAGGGGGACACTTTCACGGACTATTTGTAGCCCTCGTGGTTCAACCCCCTAGGAGGGGTAGATGTTACCCTTAGAATTTAAAATGGGAAGGGGGGTCAAGTGGCACATCATTTTGATGGGCGTTCAATTCTTGTTCCAATGGAACCCTGACTTATTATTTTGTGATGAGCATTTTCCGAAAAATTGCGTTCTAAACTAACAGAAGTAATTATTAGAACGCCTATACTGAGATGCATTATTGTATTGACTCCCTTTAATAAAAATGGTTAGAAGAGTAGGTGGCACCGTTCCAACCCTTGAATGACAGGAATAAATTTATTACGCATGGGATTTTTTATTGGGTGGTTATTTTCCTTCTACACAATAAAATTTAATTTACGAGAAAGACATTTCCAACATAAAATCTACTTACGCTTATCTTATTAGCTGTTCGAAATGTTGTCCATTTTGCTCTAAACAGTAATACAGCCTGTTTTCGAACTCCCCTCTAACATTACGGAAAACTTCACTAGGAATTGACCGGCATGCTGCTGTAATTCGTCTTTTAAGTTCGTCAATATCAGAAGGTTGTGTATTATAAACAACGGATTTAAGATGCCCCCAAAGAAAGAAATCTAAGGGTGTTAAATCCGGTGATCTCGGAGGCCATTCAACTGCTCCCCTTCTGCAAATCCATCTACCCGGAAATCTCTCGTTTAACCACTGTCGGACGGGAAGAAAATAATGAGGTGGAGCACCGTCCTGCTGGAAATGTAACAGATCCTCCTGCAAAAGTTCATTACCTTCTGCATCAATTTGAGTTTCTAGCTCGTGAGTTATAAGAGGATCGATAGTCTCTTCAAGCATATCAAGGTACAGATTGCCAGTCAAGTTTTCTTCCAGAAATAATGGACCAAGAATGGCATTTCCAAGAATACCAGCCCAAACATTAACTTTTTGTGGGTGTTGTGTATGCCCTTCCCGAAAAATATGTGGGTTTTCGTCACTCCAATAGCGACAATTTTGTCCATTAACATTGCCATTCAGAAAAAATGAACACTCATCGCTGAAACAGATGTTTAACAGAAGATTAGGGATGGTATTGACTCGATGAGACATGATTTCACAAAACTCAATTCTTCTATCATAATCATCCTCGTGGAGCTCTTGAAGAATCTGCATTTTATATGGATGAAATTTATGCATTTTCAATGCTTTTCTTATAGTCTCGCGTGACATTCCCGTCTGTTCTGATACTGATCGTAAGGAGCTCGTGGGCTCTGCAGCAAATGTTCCCAAAACTTCAATTTGAGCTGCTTCATTTAGTACTCTGGGGTTATTTCTTTTTTTATTTGTCACTGAACCAGTTTCGTAAAACTTATTCACCAAATCAAGCACATACCGGTGACTTACATTACAATTTGGATGTCTTTCGTTAAAAAGACATGCCGCCCTTCGTGCGCACTTTCCAACTTCGCCATAAATTACAATCTGTCTTGAAGAATGTAAACCATTTTTACACTTTTATACACTTATTAAAGTAATTCCTAAACAGCCCAACAGGTACAACGGTATTCACAATACTACCACATAGTTCAAATTTGCTAACCAATTTTTTGCCGGAAAACAGAAACTTTTTACAGCAGAAGTAGCAAAAAAGGAAGGCTATCTGTACAATTTCTGCGATGACACTTAAAAATTCAGCATTTAATAAACACAACTTTACTACCATCTACGTTTTACTATTAGACTACTTTTTTATGTAAAGTGTTTGGAGCTAATGGCTAATGTTACCCCTAATAAAGGGTTGGAACGGTACCACCTAATATTCTAACCAGTTCTGGCCAAACCATGCATCTCAGTATAGGCGTTCTAATAATTACTTCTGTTAGTTTAGAACGCAATTTTTCGGAAAATGCTCATCAAAAAATAATAAGTCAGGGTACCATTGGAACAAGAATTGAACGCCCATCAAAATGATGTGTCACTTGACCCCCCTTCCCATTTAAAATTCTAAGGGTAACATCTACCCCTCCTAGGGGGTTGAACCACGAGGGCTACAAATAGTCCTTGAAAGTGTCCCCCTTGACAATAAAATTGACCTGTTTTTTCGATTACTCATATTGTTTACTGGAAGGAAGATATTAAGGGTGGGAAGTTTTCAAATTGACACCCTGTATATCATTATCAAAATTTCCCTTCTTCAGAACTTTGCGCTACCTTGTATAAACAATGAAAACATTTACGTGCAAATATTTGGCTCGCTCAGAGTGAGTTGATTGAATACTTGAATATATTCAAGATACAACTGAATAGGCAATTGCAACGAAATGCGACAGGAAAATATACTAATTTTGCTACAAAATGAAAGATCTTTGACGAATGAACCAGGTTACCCATTGCAGACGAATGATATGAGGGTTGAAATTAAAACAGAGCGAATGCAAATAGTTGCCTATACAGTAGCGACACGGTAGAAACTAATTAGGAAGTTTGAGTTGTGTCGTGACGGGGGAGAGGTAACATGCTGTGTTAATTGCAATTATAACATGCATTCAAATATTCAACCTGCTACCAATTTTAAGAACATAGTTGTGCAGATGGTTGAGATTGTGAACAGTCTAACGAAACAAAAAGGTTAAGGTGACTGTAGTAGGAAATTATGATAAAACTGAAATGGAAGTGAAATATATGTTTTGTTTTTAGATGAAGTTTGCAGATTTACCCGGATCTAGGAATTTTCACATCATTCAGTTCAGTTCTTCGTCGAAAACAAAGAGATAAAAACATTATAATACGTTTTGGTCTAGTTGATTCTTCTTGGAATGCATTGATTCGACAAAAAAAATTGTGAATATATTAATTTCAAATAATTCTCATTCATTGTATAAGTGAATTATATTACAATAAGCCACATGATATAGATAAATAGAGAGTTGCCAAAATACAAAAAAAGGTGACAAAGTGAATAAAAGTAAATAACTTCCGCATAGTAGATTCAGATATTTACATACAGGTTATACCACTTTGAGCAGCCACACCCTCATACTTCATTGAGAATAAAATAATTTGGATTTTTTCTTTTCTCTCATATTGAAGTACTCAGAAATACCTACCATTATGTTGAAGAAACATTCACATATCCATTTTCCACGGCTAACTATGACCAATTGAAAAGTGAAAGAGTGGGGAAAATATATTAGGGATTTTTCATCACAAAATTAACACCAAATTCTGTTTCAAAATACTCTTGAACCCCTAGATCCCAATGCTTGAATCAATTGATTATACAGAGTATCATTTGTAGCCGGCAATGTGATTATCTCTCTTTTATTAGTAATATTTGATTAATTCTCAAAACATCTTCACTTCTTACAGAGTTCACAAAAATATTTGAATAATACTGCGAAAAATAACCATATATCACTTTTCCATGGCAAACTGTGACCAGTTGAATAGTGAAAAATTGAGAAAAAATTTATTAACCCTTTGAGGCCGAAATTATTTCGAAAATTTTAAAAGTGAGAAATAATGAGAATTTATGATAGAAAAATTCATTAACATAAGCTTCAGTGGAAATAAGACTTAAATAAACAAATTATCCTGCATGGTGTGGTTACTACTGCTAACCACTAGCAGATAAATCGTGCAAAATTGCAAATTTGCAACTTAACAAATGCCTCAAAATTATCATTTTTTGTTTACAATGAACTGAAACTTAATTATTCTTTCATTTTGAATGAAACAACGCAAAACAGTACCTGTCTTTATTTAGGAAGAACCCAACTTGGCACGTTAAACATTTCCAAATTTTGGGTTCGAAATGCCATCAATTCGACATGATATAAATGTCACTAAAGACTACCAAAACTCGTTGCAATCGGCAAGAAGAGTAAAAATGATTCGTAGGCAACACAATAAACACTGTGGCTACGATGTAAAACCGGTAGGAAAATAAAAGTATGGCTATTAGTAATGTGGTTTTCACTGATAACCAGTAGTCCTCAAAGGGTTAAGTATCTTTTGTTGACAAATTAACCGCAACTCCTGGTTTTGGAATGTCCCAGAACCTAGAACTCAATGCTGAATCATCGAAATATACAGGGTGTCATATGTACCTGGCAATATCACCAACTCTTATTCATCCATAATGCTCGATTGATTTTAGAATGTCTTTTTTTGTTACAAAGTGCCCAAAAATGTTCTATTGTTACTGTAGAAAGTAACCAAGAACACTTTTTCATGGCTAACTATGACTAACTGAAAATTGAAAAATTAGGATTCTTTTATCACTGAACTAACATCAGATTCTGGATCAGAACACTCTGAAACCCTCAGATCTCAAATCCTGGGATATATATAGGATGTCATCTGTATATAGCAAAAGTTCAACTCCTAAATTGACTTAGTTTGAAAATTATTGCACTTATCAATTTATTCCTTTTCCGCAGCTGCAAGTTCACATCAATTTATGATATTGGCATCTGCAGATGACTCGGGAATTAAGATCTGCAATTTTCCCAGTGAAAGATTATTGATTCATCATACCAGAAGTAGGTGCGTTGATCTCCTAATTGTTGTTATCTAATATGGAATATGCCTTCCGTAAACTAAGACCAAAAAATCATCTGGCTCAGACGGCATACCATCTTATATTATTAAAGCCTGTAAGGATTACATAATGTATCCACTAATAAATGATAATCTTTCAAAACTCACTGCGGTCTGGAATTTTTCCTGAAATATTTAAAAAAACTAAGCTGACACCCATTCACAAAAAAAACGAAAGATATTGTGTCTCAAATTACAGACCTATAGCTATACTCAATGGGACCGCGAAGCTTTTCGAATACATCTTGTATCGTAAAATGTTTTGGCATGTCCGAAGCAGTATATCTAAGTCGCAACATGGCTTTTGCACTGGGAGATCGATTGAAACAAACCTAGCAGCTTTTTTAACCCTGCGTTACATACGTGGGTAATTGTTGCATCAGTACATACGTGGGGTGTGACAAACCCCATTTCCTAAAAAATCGTATTTTTTTATCTTGTTCTTTTTCTGATATTACGTTGTTCCATAGTATCAGGGGATCATTTCGGAACAATAAAAACACGCAAGGAATAATCAAATATGCTTTATTTCAAGAAATCTGATTTAAACTGAAAAAGGCTAGTTTTTCAGGTACCAAAAAGCACACAGCGACAAAAAAAAACATGTGAGATAAATGAACATCTCACCCCGGAATGAACATTTGGAAACTAAAATTTGATTATGATGAAATACAATGAAAATAATTGCAGATTGAAAAACAGAAAGGAAAAAAATTAATCGCTGATTGAGCCATGCAATTTTGACAAGTAATCACACCCCAGAGCACTTAAGTTCCTTATAACTTCATTCAGTGTCTACAAGATACTACGGAAATGCCTGAATTCGATGATGCGGACATATTTTGGAAGCTATTAGGAGGGACGTACGCATAAGTTTACGTTTGGCATATTTTCAAAGCGATATTCGGCGGCTGGGGTCCATCACACCCCACGTATGTAACGCAGGGTTAACCAAGGTCACTGAAGTGACGGAAATGCAGCGGGCACAAGTTGATACGATTTACACAGACTTTGCTAAGGCATTTGACAAAGTCGATCACCAAATTCTTATGGATAAACTACGAATGTATTCTTTCAGTAATTCACTAATAAAATTATTCACTAATTACCTTCGTGAAAGAACGCAGTATGTCGCATATAAAGGAAAGGTGTCTGAACATTTCCTTGCAAAGTCTGGTGTACCTCAAGGATCAAACCTGGGCCCTTTACTCTTTTTATTGTTCATTAATGATCTTCCTGACTACTTATCATGTGATTGTCTTTTGTATGCAGATGACTGTACAATTTTCAAGAAAATTACCGATCAAGAGGATCATATGCTTTTACAAAACGATCTCTGTTCTCTTCATAATTGGTGTGAAGAAAACAAATTACATCTGAATTTAAGTAAATGTTTTGTGGTTAGCTTTTGCAAGTCAAAAAATGTTTTGGAGTACAGTTATTACATAAATCATCAAGAATTGGAGAGGTGTCATGAAACGGTCGATTTGGGAGTCACTTTCCAAGCGTATTTAACATTTGAAAAGCATATAACTAAAACTTGTCAAAAAGCTCGAAAAATGTTAGGATTTGTTAAACGATTCACGTTTGAATTCAGAAACATAGAAACAATAAAAACTATTTACTGCACTTTTGTTCGAAGTCTCTTGGAATTTGCTGCCATCGTTTGGGACCCAGGAAAAATAATTTTGAAAAAATGCCTAGAAACTGTCCAAAACAAATTTATTTCATATTTGTATTATAAAAAATATGGCAAGTCCCCGGACCACTCATCGTATGACCCCATAAGAATCGAATTCAATTTAATAAAACTTGAAAATAGAAGACAAATACAAAAAATAATTTTGGTTTATAAAATTTTGACAAGCAAAATTAACAGCGAGTTTTTGCTATCCCAGCTCAAACTGTATGTTCCGAGACAGGTGTTGAGTCCAAAAAATATCTCATTTCATATTCCTAAAGTGCCACTCATTATTGATAAAATGTGTACGCTTGTTAACAAATTATTATAAGCCGTTCCTACCTTAGATATGCATACCGTGTCTCTCCCAGTTCTTAGAAATGAACTACATAAATTACTCTCACCCTCAACAACCTTTCAATGATTAGACATCCAAAAAAACCACCTTAATTGAAATCACAGCCACATCCATTAGGTCGAAATTATCATAATTCATTTATCTTGTTTTTTTTTATTATTCATTGTAGGTATATTGAGATAAAATTCATGAAATTAGTAGTAGTTATAGCTTATAGTATATAAATAATTAATCCATAGCTTAAGTTGAATGGAAACATGTAATTAGGTTAATCCATGTATGTTTTCGAGAAATAAATAAATAAATAAATAAATAAATAAATTTGTTTTTTCCGTCAACCAGCTGTCGTCCCCTTACGAACGGCAGCCGTCAGAAGTCGAAACATGTGCGAGCCAAAGATTAACGAGGTCTTACGTTTTTACGTGCGATTCCAAGCACTATCCGAGGAGAGTTTCGAAAAGAGGTCCGTTGGTAACCCATCCAAAGCCCGACCTCGCCTAGCATTGCTTGGCTTCAGATATCCGTGACCCGGCGCTCTCCGTTCGAGCTATCCTCTCGGATGCATAATTACTATAATCAATCTTTGCTTGTCAGCACTCGGTTATTCCTGTCCACAGTGCGTACAGTGATACTTTTTATCACAAGTGTGTGAAAAAATCAACTGTGCGTTACATCATTGACTGTGCGTAAAGTGATGTATTACGCACTGTCCATACATTTTTCAGAAAGACAATATTTTGCTTCAGAAGTCATCATTTGGTAATACGTCTAAAACAGGAAACTTCATGAGGTGAAACATTCAACAAAATGCTACATTCTGTCACGACTGTCGTTGAAATAAATTTTCGTAACGAACATTTTTGTACTCTCGTGTTTTGTTGAACCGGCGTCGCCTCATACAAAAAAGCTCTACTTTAGGAACTTGTATGTTAATTATCTATATTTTGCCCTACCTTCAAAAATAGCCTACTTTTGACAGTCAACATTAATTCAAAATGACACATC
Organism: Chrysolina oricalcia; assembly: GCA_944452925.2. Lineage (NCBI taxonomy): Eukaryota > Metazoa > Arthropoda > Insecta > Coleoptera > Chrysomelidae > Chrysolina > Chrysolina oricalcia. The sequence continues at coordinate 66,804,936 of OX101812.2, forward strand.
CTTGAGGTGAGTATTGAAAAAAATTATATTGAAAGTATTAAATGACATTTATCGATTTATACCAAACGATAAAAAGTATTAGATGTGATAAATTAACGGAAGTTTCTGGTTGACGTAAAATTGGAAATAGAGTTACCATCATAGCGATACATGTTCTATCATTACGCTGGTATAGTTTCAACACGCCAAGAAATAACTCAATGGAATCGATTTACAAACGTGTGGCTAGTGTGGAGAATGCGGACTTTATCGTAATCGTGCAACAGCATGATTCGTAGTTCAGGAGTTTGCACAATAAACGTATAGCGCTCACCAAATTCAGAATATTTGTAAGTTTGATTGGTACCTAGTTTCTTTGTGGTTTTTAGTTTTGAACAGGCATAAATGCATGAAACAGTTACCCATCTAATAGTAACCTCTTCGAACATAACCATCCAACAAATGAAGTCACTTCACTCAGGAACTCCGACCATAACTCCATCTACACTCACCGATTGTTTTTCATACAACCGAGCTGCACAACACTGCCTTATTTTTGATATGGCTCTAAAGCCGAAAGAGGTAGTATTCACATGCTTTTCTCAGAATTTCTAATGGGTAGAGTATGTTTCTCTTTTGGAGATCCAACACCGAGCCAATTTCTGACATCACATCGCTGGGAATGCAGACATATACAGGGTGTTTCATAATTGAATGCTGATCCTGAAGGGCGATAATCCTTGGATTATTTTAGGAAAAATTCTTCATATGAACATAGGTCCGTAACAGCGTCATTTCTGAGATACAGGATGTTGAAATTCAACAAAAAAATTAGTTCTTCCCCAATATCTATGAAACCGCTCAGGCTTTTTTTTGGTACATGCCAAGTATGCATAAAAATACTTTTTTTCCATAATGAAGTCAGTGGCGTCCCTGTTAACATATTGGTCTATAATCCTTGGCCTGGTCGTATGAGTTTCGGCCAGGTTTCGGAATGAAGTCCACGTTCACAGATTTCCAGGTTTGCGGTATCCAGCCAAGTGCTAGATTCATCCTGTACAGTCTGCATGATTCTGCTGCTAGATCTTCAATTCCCTGCTGTAGTAAGACAGGGAATATTCCATCTGGTCCAGGTGATTTATATGGGCTGAAAGAGTTTATTGCCCATATTACTTTTGGGTATGTTGCGATCCGCTTTGCCATCTCCCAGTCAGCCCTGTTCGCCCTTAGTTGAAGGTTGAAAGGGTTTTCAATGCTGGGATTTGTGACAATGGTAGAACCTGGAAAGTGGGTGTTGAGCAAAAGTTCAATTGTTTCTTTCCCGGTATTTGTGTAGCCTCCAGTGAGTTTGTTGAGAGTCCCCACTGGATTTATGGGGTTTTTGGAGAGTTATGCGGTGGAGTCTGGCACTTTCTGAGGTTTGTTCTGTCCTCACAGAACTTCCTCCTTTGCTCCCCTCTAATTGTTTTGTTGTATTCCTGTAGTGTTTTGGAATATTCATCCCACGTACCAGTTTTTTCGCTCTAGTGAATAGTTTGCGTGTTTTTTTCCGGAGTTTAGTGAGTTCGGTGATCCACCAGCTCACCTTTTCTTTAGTTTGTCTGCATTTTAGGGGACAGTTGTTCTGATACGAGGTTATTATGGCATCTTGAATTTTCTCTGAGGTTTCCTCTATATCATAAGCGCTGTGTGTGTTCGCTTTGACATTCATAAAATTTTTCAGGTACTCCCCCAGCTCCTCCTGGTATTTCAGCCAGTTGGTTTTCCTCGGATTCCTACACATTATGGCCGGTTCACTGGTGTTGCCAATCCTAATACTCTTCAACGTCTGATTTCGCCTAGTGACAAGCAAATTGATGCATTTTATTTTCTCTCAAAAACCGTTCGCCGGACGAAAAAAAAGCAAGTGAACATTTTCATGAGAAGATAAAGGATAATTGCAAAAATAACATTTATTTGAAAAAAAGACAGTGGCGTATCATTCTTTTGATGAAAAATATGACAGGGTATTTTAACAGGGACGCCACTGATGAAAATTAAGAAATCCTTTGTCATGGAAAAAATGTATTTTTATGCATACTTGGCATGTACCAAAATTGAAATAAAAGCCAAAGCTATTTCAGAGATATTGGGGAAGAAATGATTTTTTTCAAATTTCAACATTCTGTATCTCAGAAATGACGCTGTTACGGACCTATGTTCATATGAAGAATTTTTCCCAAAATCGTCCAAGGATTATCGCCCTTCAGGATCAGCATTCAATCATAAAACACCCTGTATACCATACACGTCAAGAAGAGTATCATCTTATAAACCCTGATTCAGTAAAAACTGTTCCTGAGCTGCAGCCTTCAAGCAGGCAGCGTATCATCGATGGTTCAGAAATGTGTACAAAGAAGTGAAAACGTGTGCAATAAGACATTTCTCCTCATGTTATATAAACCAATCAAATGCCATCATATTTTGAATTCAAACCAATGAGAAAAGGATTTCTCGAAAACACTGTCTCCAGCCCGTGGTATTTTCAAATCGGTGTTTCGCATCTTCCTTATTTATACGTTTCCATATTTACAACAATCACTGTAAATATAGAAACGTCAGTTTAACGGCTCGGCTCTTCAACTGACATTAATGACACAAGATGAGCCGTTCCTGCAATTCGCATTTAGTCCATAATATTATAATGTAATCGGGAAATCGTCTGATCAAATATCCCTTCAAAATGCATAATTTTCAAAATACTTTCACCTTGCCAGTCGCTCAAACTGTGTTGCTTTATAGCTTTAAGCATATTTTCCTAACAAAAATACTAATAGATAACTGACTGTGAATTCACATGAAAAAAGTTAAGTAACTCTTATTTTCAGTTACTTTTCTCACCTGGTACCTGCCCAGGTGTCACAGAGCGAACTCCACAAGCACGCAGGTATTAAAAGTACATGAGACACCAGTCAGAACCTGAGTCTTCATCTTTTCAAAAATAAGTTATGTCTGAAGGCCCTGGGATTTTACGTATAAGGATGTAGGGGTTTTACCAACAATAAAACTCCGGCATTATTTTCATTTTTCAAAGAAAATAATCTTTTACATTCCTAATTATTTTATATTCATTTCTTTACTTCTTGAATTTCCGACTATTAATGTTTATGATGGGGACATAACTGGGAATGCCATAGTTAAATTTCTGGTAATCGGATTACCTCCGATACGGAACTGCCAACAAGAAATAGCTTTATCGCCCTTCCGTAAGCCGGACGGACACTGGAAATTTGCAATGACTGGGTTTTCCCTTATTTCTGGCCGGCAATGAAAGGACGGAGTTTGAATGATGAGAAAAAATATTCAGTGGTTCTTGAGTTCTCAATCCGACATGTTCTCCGTTTTCCGACTAGCATTTATCTGGTCGAGCTCGATAGTTATTATTTAGCAATTGTATATATTTTAAATATTAAGTGTTTATGTAACAAGTGTAAATATATCGTTATCGTTTCTTATTAGCTGCTGTGTTCGTCATTTCATTACAAAAACTCACCCGTCAACCCAAACCTCCGACGTGATTTAGTGCATTAGGAGGACAGTGACGCAAGTGAGTTTTTTTTTCAATCTTTAACGGACATAACCACCGAAATGACACCCCAACAAGAACCAGTGTCCGCGGTGTCCAGTCCTTTTCCAACAGACAGCACTACTGCAGCAAACAGGACCAGTCCAAACTCAACCACAAGCTCAGCCACGGCTGCGGAAATGATCGCCCGTGAACCTCTTCATCTTCCCATTAGTTCCTGATGTCCATGTCTACCAGAGACACGGACAACTCCACTGGCTTCATCCGTGAGCTGCGCCAGCACTTCCAGGCGCGCTCCAGCCAGTCACCTGCACCAGCAGCACAAACTCCACCAGCAGCACCACATGCATCAGCAGCACCACGTCATGCACCAGCAGCATCATCTGCACCAGCATCACCAACTGCTCCAGCAGCACCACATGCATCAGCAGCACCACATGCATCAGCAGCATCACCTGCACCAGCAGCAACACCTGCACCAGCAGCACCACCTGCTCCAACAGCACCACTTGCCTTCACGACGCGTTCAGGTCGTCGCTTTCAAGCAGGATGTAATTAATTCATTTTTATTGCAATTCATTTCTTTCATTTTGTTGATTACATAGAATAACCTCAAGATGAAATAATTTGCAGTACTAGCACCCTATATTTTATTCTGCGCAAAATTCGCAGATTTCCATTTTTGATTGCGATTTAATTCTAAGCACCCTGGTCTTCGTGTTCGACTCACTGAGCCCTACCAGGCAGGCTTCTAATGAATTATTTTGCAGCACATCATATTTTATTCTGCGCAAAATTCGCAGATTTTCATTTTTATTGCCAATTAATTCTACGCACTCCGGTCTTCGCGTTCGACTCACTGAACCCTACCAGACCGGCTTCAATTGAATTATTTTTGCAATATTAGTACCTACCCTATTTTTATTCTGCCCAAAATTTGTAGATTTAAATTTTTTATTGCTAATTATTTCTACGCACTCCGGTCTTCGAGTTCGACTCACTGAACCCTACCAGGCAGGCTCCAAATGAATTATTAGCAATACCTTATTTTTTATTCTGCGCAAGATTCGCAGATTTCATGAATATGCGTATTTAGTAATGATATTCAGATTTGTTCAAGTTTTTTAGTGTTAATTTTTTTCTTGTATTCACTTTTAGTCTTATATACCACTGGCAAGGGGGTACAATAAAACTCCGACATTATTTTCATTTTTCAAAGAAAATAATCTTTTACATTCCTAATTATTTTATATTCATTTCTTTACTTCTTAAATTCAATGGTCGTTTGTCCGACTATTAATTTTTATGATTGGGAATTAACTGGGAATGCCATGGTTAAATTTCTGGTAATCGGATAACCTCCGATACGGAACTGCCAACAAGAAATAGCTTTATCGCCCTTCCGTAAGCCGGACGGACACTGGAAATTTGCAATGACTAGGTTTTCCCTTATTTCTGGCCGGCAATGAAAGGACGGAGTTTGAATGATGAGAAAAAATATTCAGTGGTTCTTGAGTTCTCAATCCAACATGTTCTCCGTTTTCCGACTAGCATTTATCTGGTCGAGCTCGATAGTTATTATTTAGCAATTGTATATACTTTAATTATTAAGTGTTTATGTAACAAGTGTAAATATATCGTTATCGTTCCTTATTAGCTGCTGTGTTCGTCATTTCATTACAAAAACTCACCCGTCACCCCAAACCTCCGACAAGGAAATCTTAACAAAATCTTTTCTTTACCAAAATACTGTTTTCTTTTGAATTTCTTCTTGAACAAAAATCCTCCCGGAGTTGAAGCCGTTTCCAACCGAGATGGGTGACCATAGTGTGATGCGTCTGCTGGGTTGAAAAAAAAAATAGTTGGAGACGCCGAGATTTGAACTCGGAGCTCCGTGGTGGTAGCTAGTGACTCTGTCCACGATCCTACCATGTGTTACAGAAAAATATCTGTAGACTGGCAATTCAACTAAGTGAGTAGTGTTTTTACGTACCTTGATTCTCTACTATCTAAAGAATGGTCATCTGGTCAAGTACATACTAACACTACTCAGTCGTACACATTTCGTTCGTTCAAAAATAAGTAACGTCTGACGGCCCTGGGATCTTGCTCTATTATAATTGTTCCCAATATATTGATTTTTCATCCATCTCAGTACTATTTCGAAAAGTGCAATATGCTTCATTACTAACGTTACTTGAGCTAATTACCTTTTGATCAAACCAGGGAAGATTACCATATATTTACAGTCGATTGTTTTTTTGTGGCGAAACTTCGTTCACATTTCGTTCCAGATTTTCTATAAAATTTTCATAAATATAATCAATATCATTGGAATTCAGTGTCCCATCACATAGTAGCAACTTGAAAAAACTTTCAACAAAAATGAAGAATTTTTAGCAATATCTAAAAATACAACATTTTTTTCTTTTTCAATTGACGATATTTCCCTTTTCAACAAAAGCTATAGATAGATTATGATAAACATGTATTTGTTGAAAAATAAATATTTTTATTGGTGCAGTTTGAAAGATCGCCACAGGTGCTAGAATTGTAGTTATTGTTCTGGTTGCCAACGTACTAAGCTTCCATTGGCTCATGAACCTGTGTCGAATTGTGATATGAGATGAACAAATTGACGCTCAACTAATTCATATAAAGTGCAAATTTGAGGTGTCATAAGTAGGGAGTGAAATAACTATCAAGAAAATCCCCAAGAGAACTAAAATCCTCCATATATCTCGTGGCAAATCAGCACATATACATAATTCAATTTGATTTAATTTAGTACAGATTTAATTAACGGTTTTACCATTATAAATAAACCCCAATTGACCCTACCCTCGAGGCAGATTATCTATCATAATCCCGGCTGTGAAATTAGTGTACAAGCCAAAAAGTCCTTCAGACATTTTCGCTACGCTTTTTCATCCTCTCTCTCTCTCGAAGAAGCCAGGAAAGTACTGTCGGTTCATTGATCGAACAACAGGCAAAGTGTCGAGCCCCATATAGAAACACTCCAGACTGTAAAGTCAATAGAGGGTATCATTAATAACACCTTCTGAGAAATAATGTGATACACCAGTTAATCTGTCACGAGGTTTCGATCAAACATGCTGAAGGGGAACAGGGGGGAAATGATTGCTGAGGGGTGGCGAGTTCGAGCAGTAACAGTTGCACCGATTTTAATTGCGCAGAAAAAATTTCTTTTCTTCCGTTAAAGAGTACTCATTGAGATTGATATACAGAGTCGCTGACATTTATGGAAACGATCGATTATTTCCTATCTAGCAAAAATTGTTACGATATAAAAGTTTTAGTTTTTTTTTTAAATCTATTGCAATAAAAAAAAATTAGGCATACAGTCTCAGTCAAAAAGTCATGACGTATATTATTCCATATTTAATTTTTGCTCAAAATTCTAAACAAAATTGATAAAGCATATCATATCCTCAAATTAACCGTTTTCGAGATAACAAATTTTGAAAATTACTTTTTACTATTCCCAAGTTCATTAATAAAAAAGCCTAAAAATGAAAATTTCACATCCTGTACTCTTGACCAATCAAAAGCCTGTATTTTGTATCATTACCATAGCAACTGAAAAAATTTCTGAAAGTTTTTCTCCTCATTGGGGTAAAATGCATAAATTTTTTGAAATTTGTAAATAACTTCAGATTATATGGAAATAAGTGAAAATCCTTTATTAAAATAATTTACCACGTACGTACTTGCAAACTCACTTTTTACAATAACCAATTTTATTTCTACAACTCGGCAAATCTAACTATGAATGTCGAGGAACGTATGAGATGGGCAATTGAGAAAGTATTCGGACTATAAAGAGGATAGTAAGTGTAAAACTTGTGAAACGTCACAGTGCACTTCGCGATGCGACCATAGAAATATATATTATATACTTATTCTAGAATTCTAATCTCATATGTTAAACGTGTTCGGATTAGTCGACAATGCGCATGCGCGTCATTAGTGTTTTTTGTAACAGGCCCGGTTTTAGTATACAGTTTAAATAAAACTGGAATCCGAACCACTTCAGCTCAGTGACACGCGACCGGGGATCGAACCCGGACCGCGTGGGTGGAAGCTGAACGCTCTTACACCACGACCACTTCGCATGGTCATTATAATTACAGTAAGATAGGGTACATTATCTTATTAAATAATTTTCTTTCACGCCAAAAATTCGGAGGAATCTATCTCTAAAAGGTTATTTCGGTTTAAAAAAGTCCTGAATACGCTGACAAATTTCTCTCTTTCAAATGACATGGGTTTTATTACCTCATGACACAAAACTCTGAATTGGAACACCAAATGATTTTCAAACTTGGCAATAATCTACCCTAACTACACTGATGACGTAAACAGGTCACATACGCGGCATGCTTTTCGCCGAGAAAATTGGAGGGATTAGCATTCTAGAGTAAGTATATAATATCATTGTTTATATAGAAGATAGTTAGTCAAACCATTGTTTATATAGTACATAGTTAGTCAACCTTATGGGATTATAATTGGATCAAAATGGATGCGACATGTAGATGGCGATAGTGAGCTCGCATCCAAGTCATGTCGTAACTTCAGTGATCTGGCCTCCAAGTCATGTCGTAACTTGATTGAAACAATGGGACAGCATTAAAATCAGGGTTTTTTGAAGGAACCTGCATTAAAATGACGTCAAAAATTCATGTTTGTAACTAATCACGCTAGATGACACTCGCGTTTGCGTCCAACACCAATTACACAGGCATTGACCAACTATCTTACTTCTATATAAACAATGGTCAAACTCATGGGATTATAATTGGATCAAAATGGATGCGACATGTAGATGGCGATAGTGAGCTCGCATCCAAGTCATGTCGTAACTTCAGTGATCTGGCCTCCAAGTCATGTCGTAACTTGATTGAAACAATGGGACAGCATCAAAATCAGGGTTTTTTGAAGGAACCTGCATTAAAATGACGTCAAATATTCATGTTTGTAACTAATCACGCTAGATGACACTCGCGTTTGCGTCCAACACCAAATACACAGGCATTGACTAACTATCTTACTTCTATATAAACAACGATGATATCATTGTTTAAATAGAAGATAGTCAATGCCTGTGGAAAAGTTATTGGACCCAAACGCGAGTGTCACCTAGCGTGATTAGTTACAAACATGGATATTTCACGTCATTTTGATGCAGGTTTCTTCAAAAAACCCTGATTTTAATGCTGTCCCATTGTTTCAATCAAGTTACGACCTGACTTGTAGGCCAGATCATTGAAGTTACGACATAACTTGGATGCGAGCTCACTATCGCTACATGTCGCATACATTTTGATCCAATTATAATCCCATAAGGTTGACTAACTATCTTCTATATAAACAATGATAATATACATTTCTATGGATGCGACAGACCAGTGACCAGTACTCATACTTGTTTTGGACTGTACTGAGCTCTTCTGCTACCGCGCATCGATAGGCGTGGCGATTTCACATTCAGTGCTAGATTTGTCAATCTGTACTGTAGTTCTTAACACGAACAAACGTTTCTAACCAAAGCGTCTAGATGTTGTTGAAATTCCCTAGATACGTCTTCTTTCTTCGATGGATAATGAACAATCATACATTCAGTAAAAACATAAATTGTCTGTTTTCTTAAAAATTTGTAGTATTTTAAAACAATCTTAGTCTGCTGTGATCCACGAAGAGCTCCATTTTTCTTACACACCAAAAGAAAATCATTAATCCCAAACAAATGTTGTTTTTTACTCAGAAATTATCAAAAGATAGTTTTCTGTTTTTGACAGTGCAATTTTTGGGGACTACTCATGAGTGAACCAATCACCACCTAAAATATGGACAATTGTTTCGGAAATCCCTTAGTTTTTTCAACATTGACTTCGATTTACATGACTCGAAACGGTATATGTTGAATTATTATAGGTCTTTATACAAACTCGTTTTTTCATCAACGAAACTTTTCCAGGTGCCTGTTTTTCCTGTGATGACTGATTTCTGCTACAAAACCTGATGAAACTCTGACTGTACTCGAACGAACACGTCGAATATAAAAATTTCAACAATATCCTTCCAATTTCATTGCAAAATCCAGGATTATTTGTATGTTTGTACCATATTAATCACAAATAGCTTGCTTTGGCCTAGTTAGCTAGGTATGTATATTTCAATATATTTTAATTCAGTATCGAAATTTTCAAGTGGAATAATGTAAAATACTGAACAGTCGTGTTTTTAGTTTGATTCACTGAATATTAACATCCAAAACGATTTCGTCCCAACAAATGATTTTATAAATTGTTTCGAAAATATTTTCCAGCAGACAGGTTAATGACCGGGAGTTATTTCCCAATTACAATAATGCAAACATGTCATCATGATTTGTCCGTGTTTATTCCAAACGTAAATGATTTTTTTCCATCGACAATTTCCCTCATTCGTCTATTCATTCCTGAAATTATATGATTGAATATTCCTTCAAAATGCAGACTTTTCAAAGTACTGTCACTCTGCTTGTTACTTAAACTATGTTGCTGTACAAAACACCATTCGAGCATGATCTCGTGGTGTTTCATACCAACACAATTTTCGTGACCGCATAGTTTTTTTGTAAATTTTTCATTTTGTCAGGATATTACCTATTACTGAAAAGTTACGTCTACTCATAATATGTATGCTTCTCAATAATGTTTGGATCCATCTCCATGTAATTTGCTTGGAGTACGTCGACAAAACAACAATTGATTCAATTCATTTAGAGAAATGTATGTGAGAGAGAGAGAAATAAATTTCCAGTGCTCATCAATGGGATTTTTCAAACCCTGTACCTACATTTCGAACCTGAAGCAATGTATGGGATTCTTAATTTTCATATTGTAAGATGCAATAACAAATATTATGTTTTGTAAACTGTTTCTGAAAACAGTGTCTCTCTCTTTGCACCCTTGTTATGTATATATTTCTACTTCTTCATGTTCCTTCGGCATTAGAATAAATTATCAAGACTTGGAACATATTGTTAACAAAATCCGGACCTGTGAATACCTATAACCATCTGAATTTCAAATAGTAATAAAATTCCAAACTATTTTAAATGAGTTCAATCATCAATTATCTAACAATGCATGAATTAAAGGAAAAAACACATCCTTGCTCTTGTAATTTCCAAACCACCATCTCTTTCTATCCATTATATGCAAATCACTGACTGTAACAATTATCGTACTACAATTTTATCTCCCAATATCAAAATCGATTGCCTGCAGAACAATATGCTAGCCAGGAATTTAAAACTCCCTCAAAATATCCACGTCTAGGGACAATCAATATATATGGCTGAGAGCCATCTAGTGGACGGGTTTCGAAACTTATTCGGCAATCGATAATCGTGATATAGGATAGGCGTGGCTTCTCAGAATAAAGTAGATTTCTCTCGAGGTTCAGCATCCCTACAGATGAAGTTTGGGAACTTGCCAGTAGATGGCGCAAGTATGACTTCGTTTCAGCATTTTCATCAATCCATTGTGCACATTCTGCTACTGTTGCAAACATTGTAGAATACCACAATACCAACTCCTTTCTCCAATCAGAAATGAGAAAGATAATGTCTCTTATCTTTTTTGTAAATAATTCTGAACTGTGTCAAATAGAATTAACATGCCACTTAAGTTATATACATTTTTGAATATCACATAATCAAATTCTTTCAAGATACAATTCCAGCAAAAATGTTTCAGTCAACAGGCCAACTGAAGTCTAGATATACAGTGTCCGCCAGAATGTTGGCAACGTATAGTGAAAAAAAAAATTTTGTTAAAATTTATGAATAACTCTCATAGCGGTTAATGTCTTCATGTCTGACCGCGAAAAAGATCTGTTGCGACTTATAAAACGTGATCTCAAATCAAGCGGAAATTTAAAAAAAAATGATTTTCATGCTGGGACATTTGTCAAATTGGTAATTTGAAAAAAGATTAGAGAAAATGTGTTTGGCTTCCAACCAGGACCCCATATACCAATTTTGAACCAGATAGAAAAACTTAAATTGCATTTTTTCCTCTACCCTAATATTAGACAGTCTTGTTTCATCTGAAAACAGGATTAATGACCTAAATCATATAAGTTGGGTTCAAAACTAATCAAACATTTGTGACATAGACATTTTGAGTGAGATAAATTTGAAAAATACGATTTATCTTGTCACTATGTGTAGTCGTGCCCTGTATATCGATGTACATGAGCTATTACACGCAACCCGTAAATCAAATTCAAAAGAAGTAATATTTGTAATTAAAACTTAATGATGCATTATTTATCCTTAATAAATTTAAAAGTCAAAAACTCGGCGATATTTTTGAATTTAATAAGTTACCAATGGAAAAATCAAATATTGTGGCATTCATGGACAGAATTTATTGCTCTCCAAAAGTTCGCCTCACATAGAGTTCCAGATATTTCTTTGTGTTTCAATTTAATTTTCGCCGTACTCTTGTGGCCGATTTCAACAACTTATTCCTAAAGTTAGGAAATACCTATATCGGATTTAGGATTATCCAAGTGCAATTTGCGTTTCACCGCACGCCTAGTAATGCTTGAAAGTGATACGAAATACCTAATTCGATTTAGGTATTTCCTAACTTCAGGAATTAGTTGGTGAAATCGGCTATTGGTGTCGCTCAATAAAATGTTGGTGACTAATGTGAGGAATTTTATATATAAATCACATTATATCTTGATATATCTTGATATCTTTCATTTTCAAAGCAATATTTGAATGATGGCCCGATGGCGTTAGCCGAGGGCCATCACACGCCGAAGGCCTTAAACGCATTTTACGCACGTGATACATACATAATTTTATGCACTAGCGGTTTTTTTTATAGCGCGAATCACAAATACTGACTTGAATTACAATGGTCTACACGTTTCATACGTTATGCATACAATAATTGAGGGAAACATAATATGAGGAATGTGAAACTATAGTAGCTGAGTGCTATATTGGAGAATCTACTTCAAATAAATAGATCATCACCGAAAAAATTGCCAACGATTATGAACAAATGTTAGAAAGAGTATTGCTCTATTGAACTGAAATGATTCTAATTCGTGTTAGGAATTGCATGAAATGATGTGTGAGTATAGACAATTTGAGAATTTTGTCTACTTTACGGCCCGCCGGGTCACAATGCGCCCACGGGCGGTAAAGTGCCACTTTACGCCCGGCGAACCGGGCGGTAAAGTGTACTTTACCGCCCGCTAGTGCATAAAGTACATCATTAACCAACAAATTTTAAAATATCTCGTTAAAATAAACAATAAAATCACAAACATAATTGAATTTAGTTCCGATTAGGAGGCTTTGGAAAAAAGTCAATGAACAAAAATTGTATAAATTTTCAAAACTGTTCGTTAGCACCTTCGCGTTCCATACATAGAATTGTTCTGAAAAATATTATTATGCATGTGAATGCAGAAATCTCCGTTCGTAAAAAGTTTAAATACCGTTCGCCATTTAAACTTTGTATGAAAAAGAAGGGACCTGAAATTCCCTCATGTGAAATTTGTCTCCATACATTTCTTTTGAAACTCTATTGGTCCTTGGTCTTAATTTGAAATTAGGATTATGATGTACCCACCATCTACGATTCTGAGAACTGACGACACCATTTGAGGTAACAGCTTCGTCAGAAAATAGCTAATGAAACCATCCACAAAAATAAAATCGAACGTTTTAAATCCCTGTCTTGCAAAAATTTCAGTTTGTATGAGTGAAATTCATGTTGCCCCAAAATTCGCTTTACTGAGGTTTGAGATATTTCTGCGTTTTCTTCCATAATATCAGTCGAAAATCTATGCATCAAAATGACGGTACATTTTTTAAAATTATTTACAACAGGCTCAACGTGAGCAATTTTATATTTGTTTTCAATGAATGAAAATTTCAGCTACCTACTTCTCCTGTGCTATGATGATTTTTACCACATAAGAATAATATTTTTTTACATTTTTCTTGTATACTCAGTCTTGGACCTATTTTTATAGATAAATTGAAAACACAAAAACAGATAAAGATTGGCAACTCTAACAAAATTGGCAAGAAGTTATTGAGACATTTGTTATCGTTCCAACAAAAGAAGACCTTTTTCAAAGTCGTCTAATCAGTTCGTTTAAACTGTATTTATTGATTGGGAAAATTGAATAAGCTCATGTACATCAATGTACATGCAATGACTACACCTAATGACGAAATTAAATTGTGTTTTTTTTTATCTTTTGCAAAATTTCCCTGTCGAATACATTTGATTAGTTTGAAACCAAACTTATGTGAAGATTATTTTAAAATATCCAATGTTTCTTGGTAAAGGTAGAGGAAAACATTTCTCGATTTTTTTCCGATCTGGTTCAAAATTAGTATATGTGGTCCTCGTTGGATGTCAACCACGTCTTTGGCTTCAAATTGAAGTCTGTGCTTATCAGTCGGAATGCTTTCTGTGGTCCTATAAATGGCTCTGTTGCCTACTTACTGGAGTTATCTTAAGAACATTTGACAAAAGCGAATGGATATCTTTTGAAGGATGATGTATATTAGCATTAGCTCTCCGTCCTCACCGGATCTTCATTGATGATCGGCAAAACTGTGTCACACCTTTCGTTACTAACATTTGCTAGTTGTTAGAGAGCATTGCAAAGTGTGCCATCCAGGTTTTTTGTAAGCCATGCCCAACAGCTCGTTGGCATGAATGTAAACCAACAGTCTTTGATAAATGATATACCGTAACATTTCACGTTAAAAACATACTTATCAAAGTCTTTGCCAGGTGTTATACACTGATGATTCGGCAGTCGTAGGGGGTTTATGAACAAGCAATAGTAAAAAAAAATTACAACTTTTTTGGTCTTCTGGAAAATCTCAAAGATTATTCAAGGAGTCGTTTTACAGTCAATGTAACTTTTGTAGAGATTTATGAAACCTACAAAGTGGATCTTTATACGACTGGATCGGTACATTTTCCTCTGAGAAAATCCAGGAAAACCTGGAAAAAGATACCATTTTTCAAAAATTTAAAATTTTTAAAAATCTGTAGCGGGATCAACTTCATTGCGGAAATTGATAGATAATGATTTGTGGTTCAACTGTGCGCAAGATGTTTTCTGTCCTAAGCCGAAGGGAAATAGTCTGGAAGTAGAGCTCAGTATCTACAGTTTGTATATTTTGGATTTTCACCTGTGACGTAGGAAAGGTGCTAAAAATGTTGAAAGTTGATTGAAACGCTTCAAAGTGCGTCCGAAGTCACCCGAAGTAGCACAGAAGTTAACTCGAGTTGAGTTCGGGCGACTTCGGGTGCACTTTGAAGCATTTGGAGTAACTTCCAGTGACATTTTCAACACATTTTTTATCCCTCAGGAGAAAATCCAAAATATACGAATTTTAGATATAGTCAAAATCGGTCTTATCGTGCGGGTTCAAAGGTCAGCGTGTATATGAATCAAATTGAAGAGAAAAAATATTAATAGAATTCATTTCAACAAGATAAACTCAGAAACACTCAATGTCACTAATAAAATCATCACTTTCGGAATCGTTTTCAAATGGAACTATTATCACAGGTGCTACTTCGAGTAAGCGTTCTCGATCCCATACCAATCCCTGATTAATTTTTCGACATGTTGAGAAGTTCTGATTTCAACATATTTTGTAACACATTTTGCTTATGTGATTCTAACCACTCCTAAATGTAATTTTTTCTCCAAGAAGAATTAGGCTGTTTATTTAATATTCTTGAATGATAAGAGGCATTGTCCAAAATGATTAGAGACGGTTCTCCTGAATTTTGTATCAACCGTTCTCTAAGCAACTTTTCGAACATGTCACAATTTATCCAAACTTTTTGACTTTGAAGAAAAAATCAAACTTGCTTCTGGAACGAAGCCTTTTGAAGATCCAGCACGTAACATAATGTACCGTTTTCCCGGACCGCATCCTCTTTTTCTTTTTACGGACTCATCCTGCCACGATTTTGACCCACTCTCATACGAAAATATCCACGTTTCGTCTAAAAATACAATTTGTCTTAATTTTTAATTGTAATTTTCTGTATATTTTTTCAAAAACTGAACACGTTGACTTACAATTTGAGGCATTTCACATCAACATCTTCAGTTACAATCTTTTTTAAAGCGAAAACCCAAGTTGTTAATCAATTTTGACAACGCAGTAAGTCCAATTTCTAAAACACTTCGCTTTGATTTTTTTCTTTTACACTTCTTGGAAATTTTGGGGATTAAATTATTCTTTTTCTCGTACACAATTTTCTGCACAGATCTCAAACTTACTCCCAGTGCTCTCGCTACTGTTTCCTGTATATTATTATAGTACAATTGCAGTTTAGGGTAGTAACCGCGATTTTGACGAAATTTTTTTTTGGGGTTATTTCGAGGTCCTTGAACACAAATCTGAAGTCAAAAAGCCTCGCTCTCACATACTTTTTGATTTACGACCAATTAAATGTCACAAAAAGGGTATTTTCAACATCAAACTTTTTCCACAAAAAAGCAACAGATTTGCCTTTGCCTTATATCAGCATAGTCTAGACACATCAATTCACGCATTTTTGGAACATTTTGCAGTATTTTCAACTTTGTATTGAAAATATCAGATTTTAATTAACATAACAATACATTTGATAAAAATCGTTTATTGACAGCAGTGACAGCAACAACAACAAACAAACGGTCGTGTTCCGATATTCTGAAATTCACAAGACACTTTTTGCGCTACCTCTCATGAAACCCTGTTAAGTCTCGTTCATACCCGCGCGAATTTTGCAATTTTTCTGCGAATAAAATGTATGTGTGAATAAACATGTGTTCTGCATTTTATTTCGCGATATGAAAAAACCGTCGCAATAACTACGTGGCATTTTATTACCCTACTTTTTGGTATACCATCGTGATGTTGCAGTTTATCGAGTATTGCATTATTATTTCTCCAAGTAAAAATCGAAACTTTCTACAAAAAGTAGAGGAAAAAAATAGTGCAATTCCGCGCGCGCGGAATTGCGAAATGTCGGCAGAGCGCGCTTGCTTCGCTCGCGTATTTCTGGCTATGACTCTTCACTAAGAAATAAGGAATGAACCTTTCTACAAAAAGTAGAGAAAAAATAAAATAGTAGTAGTAAAGCGCGCGCTCGGCCGACACTTCGCAATTCCGCGCGCGCGGAATTGCGAAATGTCGGCCGAGCGTGCTCGCTTCGCTCGCGTATTTCTGGCTATGAATCTTCACCAAGAAATAAGGAATGAATCTTTCTACAAAAAGTAGAGAAAAAATAAAATAGTAGTAGAAAAGCGCGCGCTCGGCCGACATTTCACACGGAATTGCGAAATGTCGGCCGAGCGCGCTCGCTTCGCTCGCGTATGTCTTGCTACTGATCTTCAACAAGAAATAAGGGATATACCTTTCTACAAAAAGTGGATATAAAAAGATAAAATAGTAGTAGATAAAATACAAATGTCATTCTTGTCACAAACTGATTCCAAACAAAGAATTTTTGGTGACATTCTTTGTTAATTATTTGCTGCTTTGCTTCTCAAATTGTGTTGGGTTGTTTGGATTTTGTTTACTCAAGCAAAATAAGTTGAAAAACTTTAACGGAAACAATATCGGACAAGCTGATTTTAATTCGAGGAAGGTTTGTTTGGAATCAGTTTTTGACAAGAATGACATTTGTGACGTCATCACTTTCCTCGATTATACTGCCGTGCTTAGCCCAGAGTGGCGGTAACTGACATTAGTCTATATTATAGGAAAAAGAGTTTTAAATGTTTATTTTTATATTTTAGTACATGTTCAATTTGTACCTTCATTTAGGTTGCTTTAATTTATTACCAATTGAAGCATCCCAAGTGAAGGTACAGATTCAAAATATACTAAAATATCAAAACAAAAATTGAACACTCTCTTTTCCACAATATACCTAGTCGAATGTCAGTTACCTGTTTGTTTCCGCTTAATGTCAGTAAATTTTTAACTTCTAAATACTTGATCATACTCTTGCGAAATTCACAATTTTTCTGCGAATAAAATGGTTACCAGTCATGCCCGACCAGTCGTTGATGCAGAACACATGGTTCTGCATCCATTTTATTCGCAGAAAAATTGCGAAATTCGCGAGGGTATGAACGAGACTAGTGTTTCATGAGAGGTAGCGCGAAAAGTGTCTAGTGAATTTCAGAATATCGGAACACGACCGTTTGTTATCCATATCTGTCATACTGTCATTTTTAGTTGTTGTCAATAAACGATTTTCATCAAATGTATTGTTATGTTAATTTAAATCTTATATTTTCAATACAAAGTTGAAAATACTGCAAAATGTGCCAAAAATGCGTGAATTGATGTGTCTAGATTAAGCTGATATAAGGCAAAGGCAAATTTTTTGCTTTTTGTGGAAAAAATTTGATGTTGAAAATACCCTTTTTGCGACATTTAATTGGTCGTAAATCAAAAAGTAAGTGAGAGCGAGGCTTTTTGACTTCAGATTTGTGTTCAAGGACCTCGAAATAACCCCCAAACAAAAATTCGTCAAAATCGGGGTTACTACCCTAAACTGCAATTTTTCCATTATTATTAGACGAACCTTCATTTCGTTTTTCAGTTTCGAAATAACTCAAAAAATTCAGTACCATTTTTTTTGTTATCGGATGTAAGAAACCGGAGAATTGATTTTCATTCTTTTCACAAACTTCAAACTGTCAAATATACAGAACTGTCATCCATTAATCAGAACAAAGCCGGTGAATCTGAAAGTTAAGAGCCGCTGAAAAATATCAACACATGGTGGATGTGAATAAAACAAATTTTAAGTAAATGCTTATACTTTCTTGAGACAGACTTATTCATTTCATACATTAATGAGAGGGATGAATATATAGTTTGCTAGATTTTATTCACTACACCCATCTTCTTTTCTCATCTGAAAATCGTATAAGTCTGTCCCATTTATCGTTGGGATTTTATTTGAAAGTGTATGATTTAACACAATGGAAAAAGGTAAAACTAGAAAGTTAGTCGGTGATTAAGTCTCACACGATTTTGACTATACTGATCTCTACTTCCAAATGCCGTTTACAGCATTTGAATAAGATGATTTTCCTTAAATCGGCGCATTTAGAAATGTTTGCTTTTAAATTGTTTATAACGAGATTGTGCAAAAACTACACATTGGACAGAAACCATCTTGCGCACAGTTGAACCACATGTTATTATCTATCAGTTTCCGCAATATTGTTTGTCCAACTCCAGATTTATAAATCAATCAATCAATCAATCAAGTATACTTTATTGTCAAAACAGAAGATATAAAATCTCATAGACAAAGCATCGTAAAATATTGGATACATAAAATTATAAATAAAAATCGCACTAATAAGTAAAGTCATATACAATTAAATCACAGCCACCATCTGATAAATATCAAAAGGAGATAAAAATGCCTCAGTTAAAGTAAGGAAATCATAAACAAATGCATGCTGCACAACCAATAGTACATGTGCTCACAATAATTGATCATCGTAATATTCCTGAATGTTATAGTAGGCCTTGTCAAGTAGTATGATTTTTACTTCCTTCCGAAAGGAGAATAGGGATTTAATCGCTTTAGCTTGAGAAGGCAGATGATTGTATATTTTTTTGCTCTCGTAAATAACTGAATATTTTGTCAAGGATGATTTGGGGATCGGAAGTGGTATATTCCCATCTTGCCTTGTGCTATAACCAGGTTGTGGATTAACTGCACTTAAATTGACCTTATGGATAAGACACACCGTCTCCAAAATAAATATACTAACCAATGTGAGTATTTTGTGCTGAATAAAGAGGGGTTTGCAATGTTACCTCGACTCAGTATTACACATATACCTTATTGCTCTTTTTTGAAGAACAAAGACCGAATTTAAGAGCAGCTGACTAGAAAAACCCCAAAAGGCAATTCCATACCTAAGATGGGATTCTATCAAAGAAAAATAAGCCATTTTTGCCATATCGAAGTTTAGTTCTCTAGCTATAGTTCTAATCACATAACATCCAGAGGAGAGTTTTTTGTTAATGAATTCACATGATCTTGGAACCTCAATTTATTGGCAATATATAGTCCAAGGAACTTGCCAGTGGTTTTATTTTGAATTAGCTGTGTTTCAAGATACAAGTCATGATGTTCATATTTGAAGGTGAGAAGGTTTGTTTTTGAAATATTGAAGCTCAATGAGTTCGCATCACATCATTCCTTCACCAAGCCTAAATCATAGTATACCCGATTTTTAAGAACTTCAGTGTTTTTACCCCGCCAAAGAAGGGTAGTGTCGTCCGCAAATAGTGTGAAATTTCCATGAATATCTATGTTTGTCAGGTCATTCAGATACAGCAGGAAACCTTGTGGAACCCCATTTGTGATCTCTAATTTATTTGATGTCTGATCATTCACTTTAACCACTTGATATCTGTCGGAGAGGTAAGAGTCGAACCATTTCAGAGAGACACCTTTGAATCCATATACATTTAATTTCTGCTGCAGGGTTCTGCGATTCACACAGTCAAACGCTTTTGAAAAGTCACAGAATGAATTTTTGAAAAATGGTTTCTTTTTCATGGTTTTCCCGGATTTTCTCAGTGAAAAATTCATTGTGTAGGTTTTACGATTTTCTACAAAATAACTTTGACTTTAAAATGATTGCTCCATTTCTATTTGAGATATTCGCGAAAAAACAAAAAAGTAATTTTTCTACTATCTATTGTTTAAAAAAATTCCACAGAGCGATTTTGCTGTGGCGAAAACCGAGGTTTTCATTTACGACCTATTTTATAAAAAGTAGTGTTTGCCGTTAGCGTCTTTTATTTTGTTTGAAAAGAGCCTCTTATTTAAATCTACAGCTTTGCTTATATTGCATAGGAAATTTGCAAAGGACTGGATTTTCCAAATACCAATTTCATTGAGGTACCTAGTTTAGTTATATTCAACTCTAAGGAAATTGGTACAAGTGAAGTCTTGCATTTTCCATGGTTATCTAATTATTTGTCAGTTTGTTTTAAAATGGAAAAATATTGTTGATATTTCCTTCAGTATTTCTTGTCATGAAAATAATTCGATGATTGGTTCGATCAAAACACTGAATGTGACTCATTGGAAATAACTCTTCTTCATTCCTCTGTCACTTCGAATGAAACATGTTTATTTTTCAATACGTGAATCGCAACTCTGACAGAAAGTCGTTTAAAATTTTTCCATGTTCGCAATATCAACGGTAATGGAACTGGTCACAATGAGTTGGAAATGTGAATGTAATTGACAATAAAATACATCGTAACAATTTGCAACTTCACAGACTATTCTGTAACCGTATAAAGCAAACCTATTATTAACGGAAAGCAGAACTGCATTGCGCCAGCCATGGAATATCAGCGACGAGGGGAAAAATTGTAATAGTTGTAATTTTCTGTGCTTCCGCTTCAGTTAAACATACGTATTGCAACTCATTTTCTGAATATTACGGAATGTGGTAGTGGAGTGACATGGAGAGTTGTGTATGCGACATGAAGTTCGTTCAAGAGGTGTTATCCGCGTAACTAAATGTATTGGGAGAACTAGGTACTTTAGTATTTCAGTAAAAATTGCTGACTAGTTTACATTGTAGAACATGTTCAAGAAGTAACCAAAACGTATGTGACTTTCTGGAGCTTCAATTAGCATTTCCCGATATGACTGATAACCTGTACGTGCAATGCTTACTATTTCATCATCTGAAAATAGAACTTTTAATTGGTGTCGATCAACTGTATTGCTAAATATGCGCCGAACTAACTGTCAGTTATAAGACAACAAGTATAGCTGAGGAATCAGCCAATCTAATAATAACACTGATGCAGGTTTTTGCTGGATTTCCTGTAGCTGAAAAAGCAAATGCGCCACTGAAATCAATCAAGTCGCCCTGGAGCGCCAATTAATTTTTGTTGTTGTTTTATTATTTGAGTATCTTATTATGTATATTATATTGCTTTATTACTGGCTAATTTGTAAATATCCTGGATTCACAGAAAAGTGTGCCATTGAATTTCTTTTACACATGATATGACGTAGTATAGAAAAAGTTTAACTCCATTCTAATGATTAGGATCTAGTCATTAAGAGCAACAAAGGATATATTGATGAATGTACAAAATCTTAATTACTGAGAAAGCAATCAGTGAAACTGAAACCACGGATAACACTAGGACCAATGAATTCTCTCAAACATGGGGATCTCCTAAAGAGAAAACCAAATAAAAATCCTCATAACGAATCAAAAACTGAGTACAAATGACCTGATTAGATCATCAAACGAAAAACATTACAAAGGTAAGAAAATTGCAGCTGAAAACAATTACCATATAAATATGGAAAGAAGTTAATAATATTACGAATTACAAATCAAGAAAGAATCATCAAAGTACGATGCTGGAAATACAGTCAACTCCGACAAAGAAATAGCAAAATATTTCAGATCATACTTTTTTGTGAGCACTGGCGAAAATATGGCAGATAAACTTACCCATCTTAATAATACTACTTTATCATCTGCCAATCAAAATCAACTCGATGATTCACTTTTTATAAAGCCTGTACCTAATACCTATTCAACGAATATAATATCTAGTCTGAAAAAAAAACTCAGCACCAGGACCGGATCTCGGTTTCCTGTCTCAAAAAAAAATTCAAATTATTATACAAGGTGTTATTTAAGAACGTGGCCAAACTTAAAGGGGTGATTCTTTGAGTGATTCTAAGACGAAAAGTTCATATAAACATAGATAGATAGATAGATAAATAGATTTTATTTGACAACGTTACATAACATGTTTGTTGCAGGTCAGTTAGTGAATAAAGAAAATCAATAAAAAAATAGTATAAATACAAATACAACAGAAATATGTAGGTCCGGTAATGCTTCGTTTTCAAGATACAGGGTGTCAAAATTTTTAAAAGAAATCGTTTTTGTCGCAAATATCTTAATAACCCTTTAAACGATTTTATTGAAATTTGGCAGTGTTATTGAAGGTCGTAAAGGGCGAATTTAACCCTAACTATATCAAAATTATCATGTCCAGTGGCGTCCCGGAAGGTACTGTAACCAATATTTTTGACAGAAAACATGTGCGCCACTGACTTTTTTGCAATTTTTGTATTCGTTTCACATTGAGCAACTGAAATTACAACTTTTTTATATCTAGAATTTTTTTCGAATCATGCTTTGTTTTTGAGAAAAAACATAAAAATCACTTCATTGCACATCCCTGTGACAAACAATTTTAAAGCATAACAGATTCACCTGTAATCATTAAAAACCCTATAAAAACAATTTTTGATTGTGTTGTGCCAGGGACGTGCAATGAAGTGATTTTTATGTTTTTTCTCAAAAACAAAGCAAGAAACGAAAGAAATTCTAGATATAAAAAAGTTGTAATTTCAGTTGCTCAATGTGAAACAAATACAAAAATTGCAAAAAAATCAGTGGCGCACATGTTTTCTGTCAAAAATATTGGTTACAGTAGGAGTCCCTCAGGGAACCGTCTGAGGGCCTGTATATAAATCAACAATACTGGGTGTCTAAAAAATACAGTGAGCGTCTTCACTTCATACGCAGATGATACAGCTATATCTTTTATACATTATTCTTAGGAAGAAGTAGAAATTCAGAAATAGAGTTGAAAATTTATCATAACTGGTAACGTAAAGTCTAAATATTGACAAAACGAAATTCATAACTTATACTGCTACTGCTGGAAATCAGCCAACTAACAAATTTCTCTAAATTCATAATCTAGTATGAAATAATACAAATTGTACTTGATCGAAAATTGATGAAGTGGAATATATCAATTATCTTGAGACATAAAAATGCAGATCACCAGTTGGATAGCGTTCAACTGAAACGTACCAAGCGCCAAATTCTGCTATTGAGTACAAGCTTGAAAAGATCAAATAATTTAAAAAAATTGTGAAATAATTATTGAAATGCAGCTTATCATTATCATCAATAAATGTTACCACGTTCAATAAATCACTTCGACATTTTTGCATAAAGTAGGTTCCAGCTTTTGGAGTCATATGGTACACTTATACCAAATTTGACGAGTTGGCGCTTGGTACCTTTTAGTTAAACGCCATCCCAGTTGATCTCTCATGACGGAAACCATATTGTCGATCATTCACAATTCCAGAGCGATCGAAATATTTCATGAGCTCTATGTTGATGGCTTTTTCCATAATCTTCGAGATAACAGCTAGCGTTAGGTCTATAGAGTCTAGGTAGGGATTTCTTCTATTTTTTGAGGAGTGGTTATTATACTCTTGCAATTTTTCAGTTCAACGGACATAGCCCCAAATTATAAGAGAGGGTGAATAACGTGCAAAGAGCTGGTGTTAGTACGGAGGCACATTTCTTGAGAACGATCGGAAGAATTCCACCAGATGCACTAGCTTTGTTGTTATTAAGTCCCAGAAAAATTTGTCATAGTTCATTGGCAAAAGGTTCAGGCATATATCTGTCAATAGGAGTAATGTTCTGGGTTTGTTTTAACAGTGAATCCAGAGTAGAATCTGCATCAAAAATGCTGGCACAAATCTTGGCTGTTGCCTATGCATTCGTTTTTAGTGTTCCATCTTCCTTTGTTAGGTAAGGAAATGAGCTGGATGTGTATGAAGTTTCTTCGCACAGCTCTGGCAGAACACCAAAATGAGTGGGACCTGTTAGGACACTCGTCTTCTTTCGATATCAATAATAATAATGATGTTGGGGCGTAGCGCAGTGGTTATAGCGTCCGACTCTGAGTCGAAAGGTCCGGAGTTCGAACCCTGGTTGGCCTGGGAATTTTTAATTTAATTTAACCGATTAAATTATTAAAATCTCGTGGCTCGAGTAGGGTGAGTCCTGCACGATTCACTGTTGCGTTCCAATCAACAGTGCTGCTCCTAAGGTGGCGCATGGAGTTAGTAACAAGGCCTATAAAGAACACATGGCTAATGACCACAGCAGTCGATGCCAAAACTACAAAGCAAAAAAAATACTTTCTTGTTTTTCCATCCAAATATTATTACAATAAAATAATAGAAATATAAATATACATATTGTGTTAATAACAATTGAGTTACAATGAAGCATATACAAAACAGTGTGGTAAAAGAAAATATATATAAAGAAAATAAAGAAAATAGACACTTGCGATAACAGAAATATTCACTCGATTACACAAACTTCAGATGAATATAATCAATATTTTATTCGTTAGGTGGGTGGCATGAGAGTTTATGCTGAGGTTTCATGAAACATAATTTAGAAGCTGCGGTAGTTTGTTGTTGTGAAGATCAAACTTTGATTTCATTTTCATTACTCGACTTGAAATTTTTTTATAAGAAACCGGGAGCCTGTTGTACAGCCAATAGCAGTAATAAGTGAATGAACCTTTGTGTTTGTTTGACTTGTGTCATTCCTTTAAACCTCAAATATTCAGATCTGGTCTCTGAACTCTGATTTTTATACCAACGATACCGGTATTCGAGACAATGAACATTACAGAATCAAACCTCACAAATTCAAAATTTGATTTGACCAAATGGTAGTAATTTCAATGTTTGGAAATTGAAATAAAACCCTGGCGTGATCACTTCGTTCTCGCATAGCTTCTGAAAAAAAAATTGTAAATGCAACTATCACGTAATAGCCATCAGAACACATGTACTTGTGTACTAATAACCATCATTATAATATGATCCTTATCCAGTAGAATCACAAATGGCGAACAATATTCGGAAAACAAGGGAAAGTAGGATTAGACGAAAGGTTGCGTAGTGACTGTAAGCACCATGTGTATGGTGTATTATCAGGGAAGGATTAAGAACGTTTACGAGGGTCTGAAGTGTCTATACAAATGAAAGATATTGCCTGAGTAGCTTTAATAAGATTATATCAGTAACTCATTACTGCCGGATTCTGCAATGTGTATTGAGGGTGTGGCCGGGATTATGAAATCTTGCTTCCTCGAAGAGAATAAAATCAGCATCACCTTGAGATTGACATTAATTTACTTCAGATAAAGTATTAGAGCATATATGCTCTGAAGAGTTATGGGGATCTCGGTAATAGTGAGAGTTACAAAATTGGTTAATTAGGCGAAAAGTTGCCCAATTGAGGTCTCAATAAATAGGTGTTAGAAAATCCCAAAAATTTTGTGCACTTCCGGAGATTGAAAAAAAGACGAGACTTGTCGATTTAGTTTTTATTATTTTCTGAAATTATTTGAAAATTTTACCTCTACAAATTGGCGTTCACACAATCTCCGCACAACGTTTCGTTTCAAAGAAACCATCACCAACTTTGTTTTTTTGTATTGCACCAGAATAGTATGACATGGCATTTTTCATTGTGAATGGTGCGGGTTGTTTGCTGTTTGCTCATGTTTTTATCCTATGAAACCGGTTAATACAATTTTTGAAGATAGGTGGCTTGAAATAAATCCATACTAACATAAATTTATAGCTGCGAGTTTTCATAAATGATCGTCTTCTTGAGAGAGTATTTAATAGAGAACTTAAGATAAGGATGCAGTCATGCCACCACACAACTTTTGGCTTTAAAACTACTGACACGTTTTTCGGCAACTTTTCTTCATGTCAGGGTTCCTGGCATCCTCAGGAACCCCGTAATATGATTAAAATCGTTCATAGCGACGGAAATATTGAGATTTTCAATTAAATACAAAATACTAGGGACTAATTTTGTTTGGGGATTTTTCTTTCAAAATGGCGCTTATTTCAAAATATAATTTTCCTCAATTAAAAAAAATACGGATTTCACTTTTCCTAGTTGCCAAATAATTAATCGATTCAGAAAATATTCTGAGCTTGGTAACTTTCACGGATAAACAAACCTCATTATCTTTTTGATCAAAATGCTCTCGGCATAACGACAATAACTCAACTTTGAGGTTACATCACAGAACTTGTATCAGTTTTGTGGGTACGTGTTAAATTTCAATCACAACACGTTTAAATGGTTGATTATCATTTCTACATTTGAACTTTTTCATGGAACAAATGTACACTGACAAAGAAATAACCCTACACTCAGTGCCGTATTATTAGCCACGTAGCAAGGTCCTAGTTAGCAAGCGCCTGAGGTGCCTCGCGCCTGTACACAAAGTAAAAAAAAACTATCAAGTAAACTATGATTTTTATACCACCCACCCAAAATGAATAAAATTAGAAACAGGAATAATGACTATAGCCTGGAATGAAATTCTAGAACACTTGCAAGCGACTAACGCTTCGTTGCAGTCGTTCGAGCAAGATCTCAACACGAGATACGCCCTTTATAAATCATTACAAGGCTACTTCCAAGCAATACGATCCAAATTTTCTGATAAAGAGGCAAAAGTCAAAGCTCTAATTGGCTGTGAAGAAAATACCAGCAAGCGAAATACAAAGTACGACCATTTCAGCAGCAGCTCTACTACACTCCAAGAAGTTGTAGAACATCAAACACCTGGACAACGTTTTTAAATTCATGTTTTTATTGTCGCAATTGTCTGCATTACCTGAACGCATGGAAGCTTACCATCAAGTAACTAGTGTATTTGGAATACTTCGGCAGAAAATATCTAGAAAAGAACTCCAATTATCGTCAATTCTTTCCTAGACGATGTGGAAGAAGTCTGGGCAATGAACTGGTGCAGTTTGCTGAGCTGCTCAAAACAGATGTGGCTGCTGATATTGACAGCAAAAAGAAACAGCACGAGGCTCAGGAACTTCAAGTTTATAAACTGTTAACGGAAAATTCATTGGAATCGTGTTTCCCAAATGTTGGAGTAGTGTTTCGTATTTACTTGATTTTGGTAATCACCAAATACAGCGGAGAACGTTCTGTTTCAACATTAAAGCGTATTAAAAATGTGTTAAGGAGCACAATGGGACAAGAACGTCTAAACAACCTCACTATAATGAACATAGAAAGTGATTAATTTAGAAATAATGATTTAACTAGTGTTATCTCCAAATTTGCTCAGATCTAATCACGGAAAGTCTTTTTGTGAAAATGTGCTGTTTTATTTTATATTCTATACTCTAATACTTAACGCAAATCAAGAGCCTCTTATTCACATTTGCTACGGGCCCCATGGTGACTTTAACCGGCACTGCTACACTACACAATACCTCTTTCAATAACAATGCTCTAGATCTAGTTTTGAATTTAGTGCCATTTTGAAAGAAAAATCCCTAAACAAAATAAAAGTCCCTAGTGTTTTGTATTTCATGGAAAATCTCAATATTTCCGTCATTATGAACAATTTCAATCATATTACGGGGTTCCTGAGGCTGCCAGAAACCCTGACATGAAGAAAAGTTGCCGAAAAACGTGTCAGAAAAATGGTTTTCACAAGACGCGTAATTTCAATTTCAAAACATCTAGGTTTTGGCTGAAACAATTGAGAATTAACGCAAAAATCAAATTAAACCCAGGCGAGATATAAGTTAATTCGAAACTTGAAGTGATTCAATTAGCAGAATATAAACACGGGTTGAGTTTTTCGAAAAAAGTCTGGATTTACACAAGTGCCGTAATTGCTTAGATGTAGATTCAAATCTTGCAATTAAAATTAAATTTCTTCGTAGTGTTATCTCCGGCTTTCGTTCGCGAAGTAGTCAGTCATTTCAACACCCCAGCCGCGTCCCAACGTTAAATTTGAAATTGTATTCTTGCGTCTCGGTAAACTTCATGAATTTGTTTCCTTCTCTAGAGACGGGTAAATTAAACGAAATGCTAAAACAGTATTTCCAAATAAGATGTCGAATGACTTCGAATCAACTACGGGAGTTGGACCACAAAAAAAAGACTGAGAAGAGATAAGTATACAAGGTATTTCTTAACGAGTTAACGTGATCTAAATACAGTGTCACATAAATTTCCCAACATAGGGAAGATTTTTTCAGATATAATGAATCAAAACATAATTCTGCGGGTTGGTAACAGAGGGCACTTGTGTCCTCTGATGCTTGCGGAACGTTCCACAAGTATTTGTTAGATTTAAGTCTTAGCCAGGGAAGTAGTTGTTGTCTGATAGGTACTTGCCATAATAAGCCTACTTAGTGAGTGTATATGGGAGTAAAGGGTTCATTATCGTTACCAAACGATCTCCTAAAGAATTCTGTTTTCTTCACACAAATCTCTTAACTCGGAGATTTGGAGTGTTCCCCCTCTGCTCGCTAGGTGGAGCGGCCTAGAAACCGCTTCACCGCGTGAACCAGAGTTGACCAAGCAGCGGAGTGTCAACAAATGCGGGGACTCGGATAGTAGGAAACAGGATGTTTCACCTCTTCCGGCTAGCTCAGTACCACCTATCCGAAGTACGGCATTGTCGCAAAATCTCAGCAACTCCGGAGCTCTTCATTTATTTGGGAAACCAGCAGGAACGCGTCTGACATACGAATTCTTTCTCGATATTGTTGGTGTTGCCAACCAACGAGGTCCCATTGATTCGCATGCCAGGCCGAAGATCGCTAAAAACCAGAAATACTATTTACACTTGACTCTACTATACACTACTGAGCCATCCAGAAGTGAGGGCTTCTCTCCTGGGAATTGTCCGAGCCCTCGGGCGGCTCCTGGATGACTGCCTAAAACAGCCATTTGAGCCTTTATTTATACCTTGGCCGAACATTTAAGTCGGCCAATGGTATCGCAATTTACTGGTAGGCGGAACTTATTAGAGCTCTCGCCTCCAGATATACTCTCCGAGTATTTTTCAAAACTTCAAAAACTTTAGTATTTCTGGCAGATTATGACAGGAGTGTGTAATGGTTTGGACAGGAAACAGATGGCTTCAGTGCTGTCTGTGTTGACCTCCCTTGCACGTATGAGAGACAACAATCTCGAAACTAGTCTGCAGGTGGTCATCCTGTTCAAAGCAAAACATGCTCATTCATTTGGAAAATATTTTGAATCGATATATAATCACGATAGGGCAGCTTACAATCTCAACTTCGATTATGAAGTTGAACATAATTTTTCAATCAATGAAATAACTGACAGTGAATATTTTAATGCTTTGAAAAAACTGAAGCCAAAAAAATCTGCAGGAAGCGACAAGATTCCCCCGTACCTATATAATTAAAGGATGTGGGAAGTGGTTGAAGAAGCCTCTTCTTTATATCTATAACCTTGCAATAAAAACAAACACATTTCCAGAGTTATGGAAGGAGGCCTTAGTAACACCTATTCATAAATCTGGCAAGTTTTCAGATATTAAGAACTACAGACCCATCGCAGTGCTTCCTGCCGTTGCGAAATTATTCGAAGAACTTATTTATGCGAAGATTTGGCACGGTGTTGGAGATAACATTTGCGATGAGCAGCATGGGTTCCTTCCAAAAAAATCCACATCTACGAATCTCCTGACATTCTCTCATCACGTCCTCAGTCACTTGGACAACAATAAACAAGTCGATGTGATATACACTGATTTTAGGAAGGCGTTTGATAAGGTAAATCATGAGATAATATTAGAAAAAGTTCATAAGTGTGGCGCTAACTCACAAACTCTAAAGTTCATGGCCTCGTATCTGAACAATCGATACTTCAGAGTGAAATATGCAGGTAACTGCACGGGAAAGTTTCATGCCAACTCGGGAGTACCCCAAGGATCCAATTTGGGTCCATTACTATTCCTTATATTCATTAATGATCTTCCACAAAGTATTAAATACTCTGAATGCCTAATGTTTGCAGACGACCTGAAATTCTATAGGGAAATTGAATCTGTACAAGACTGTATCCAGCTTCAGAGAGACGTTGATAATGTCCATCAATGGAGTATTCATAGAAAACGATCTCCCGTTCAATACATCTAAATGCGTAGTGCTGTCCTGTACCCGTAAATAATCCAAGACTATATATGGATACTCGATGAATGGCGTACAATTATCTAGAGTTGAAAATGTTAGAGATCTGGGCATTTCTTATAACTCCAAACTCTCGTATAAACCACACATAGATCATATCAGATCCAAGGGACCACAAATGATGGGTTTCATAATTAGACAAAGTAAAAATTTCAAAGATTCCAAAACGACCATAAGACTTTATGATGCATTAGTTAGACCAAAACTTGAATATGGCTCTGTAGTGTGGCATCCGTCTCATTTCCTTTATGAAGATATGCTGGAAAAAGTTCAAAATAGACTACTTAGGCACCTTTATTACAAAAAATACAAAGTTTACCCGGATTACAATTCCGTTAGGACAATAAACTTGAGAAAAGAATTTGAAATCACCAGTCTCGAGAATCGTAGAAATATCAATATAGTCATAATGTGCTATAAAATATATAAAAAATACTACAACTGTCCCTTCCTACGCTCCTTATTGAAAAAAAGATCACCTAGCAGATCAACAAGACTCGTCCAGTTCTTCGAAATTCCATTAGTATCCACAAATAATTGCTCACCTATTATAACTATGCTCAAAATAACAAACAATGCCCTACTATTGTCAGAACTCAGCTTTGTTCTCCCTCCTAAACAATTTTATCATGGCTTGAAGTCATATTTCTCAAAACAAGATTAGTAATACTGATTTCTATTAGGTACTAGTACTTTTGAAGTAATTTTGTGAATGTTATCCCTTATGTTATGTTATATACCTACTTATTTAGACCGTAAGTTATTGGTAGATATAAAATTAGTTTTCTTATGTTAAAAGGTTCATACCTGTTTGAGAATAAATAAATAAATAATTCTGCTGGTTGGTCACAGAGGGCACTTGCGACTGCGTCCTCTGATGCTTTGAGGAACGTTGCACAAGTATCTGTTAGATTTAATTCAATACCCGTCGTGGTCTTAGCCAGGGGAGTAGTTGTTTTCTGATAGGTACTTGCCATAAGCCTATTTAGTGGGTGTATATGGGAGTAAAGGGTTCATCATCGGTCGGCAACGACTGTTCGTTACTAAACGATCTCTCAAAGAATTCTGTTTTCGTCAGATATAATGAAGTTAGTTTGTTCTTGGAAATTGAGTGAAAATTAGCCTATTTCATTTTGTCATGTGCTACGCTAAACCTGTCAAATTTGACATTTTTTAGAAAATCCTCAAAAAATCAGTATTTTTTGGAAATTTCGAATATTGCCACAAAAAAAAGTTGCCCTGTTTCCAATTCATAATTTTGATGAATACGAGACATCAATGTAAAATCTTGCCCAGAAATTACGCACATTGTTCACACAACAAAAAAATTCTTGGATCAAGCATGACTGCATTGACTCAAGAAAATGTTTTGTCTGTATATAACGAAAGAGACGATTACTTCATTTCGAATAAATCTTATTTTTTTCATTTTGACTTCTACATAAGCATGGTTTCGAGTTTAAAATCAATTTATTTAATTATATAACATCATTTTCTTGATCTGAAATTATGAATTACAATGAGAATTGCATTAGCTTTCAAATAAATTGGTTTGAAGAAATAGAAATATTTTGATGTAACAGCAAATTCAGAAGAGGAAAAGAAAAACTCGAATATGAATAATATGTTTACGTTGCAAAATGAATAATGAAATATGAACACTGGTTTCCTTTATACTCAGAATTCTGTAATTCGAAGTGTAAGATATGACGTATGTGCTATGGTTGAACTCAGAAAATATGGGCATTCAATTTTTGACATAAAAATATACCCTTTCAATTTAAAAAAAAAACGATGTCGTCATATCTTGAAGGGTCGTAGGAGAAAAAATAATATTTTTCTAAAAAAAGGTGGAAAACTAAAATACAAAATCGACCTGTCCGAGCTTTTCCTCCGAAAATAATCAACTCGTAAGATAATAGAGCGTTTCCACACTTCATGAACGCACTGTATATTTTAAGTTTTTAGGTTACTTATGATTTGGGAATGATAATGATGATCGAATTTTTGAGTGTGCTTGCACAGACTGCGAATTCTTGACTCAGTTACAACCCCGATTCACCGGTGAAAAGACATGAAAGTGTTACAACCCCGCTTATATTGAATCAATTCTTGAAATCAATGAATAAAAATACTATTTGAACATTATTTTTGGTTCATGATGAATAAAGAAATAATTTTTCGAAGGATTTTTTTGGAAGGACTCATGTCTATCAAAATCCTTGTCCCCATCAAAAACAGAGTTGCAAAACAACATTCAATGGCATATTTTTTTAATTAAAGAAATACATATTTGACTTATTCTATATGAAGGAAAGAAAGTATTCTCTCGAAATATTATGATTATCGATTCGAAAAAATTGTCGACATGAACCTGAAAAAACTATTTCTTTTCATTCTCGTTGAAAAAAGAAGCATATAATCAAAATATTAGGATTATCGATTCGAAAAAATTGATAATATCAAGTTGAAGAAACTATTTCATCATTTGAAGCAAATGCATATGATTATTCTTGTATCGAGGAAACATAATTCAACTAAACCTAGATAACAACTTCCAATGTTGTTTAGTGTCACTGGATCTATCAAAAGCATTCGACACGGTAGATCACGAAATTTTATTATGTAAATTATTCAATATCGGGATTAGAGGTCATGTACATGAATGGTTCCAAAATTATTTATCTGGGAGAAAACAATATGTTTGTTGGGGAATGGACAAAGTTTGATGGGGAATATAACATGTGGTGTACCACAAGGTTCAATTCTTGGACCTTTATTATTTCTTACATATTTCAATTCAACATCCAATCTTAGTTTGCACGGTGAGCTCAAATTATTTGCGGATGACACATCATTAATTTATTTTGGGAAAAATGACAATGAATTAATCGAAAATATTCAAGCTGATTTAAAAATAATTTCGCTTTGGTTAAACAATCATAAGATGACTTTGAATATTGATAAATCTTCCTTCATGTTTTTCTCAAAAAGAAAATCCAGACATATTGCAAATTCATTAGCTTTCATCGGAAAAAAATATAAAATATTCAGAAACAACAAAATTTTTGGGATTATACATTGATGAAAACCTTTCTTGAAAAACCATATTGAAAATCTTAGAAAAAAAATTTCTCCTATAATTGGTATTTTGTTCAAAATTCGATATTACACTCCTTTGAAATATCTAAAAATGATTTATTTCAGATTGATTTATTCAAAATTACAGTATTTAATATCAGGATGGGGGAGTGCCAATTTTACTATTGGCGAAAGAAAATAAGATCGCAGCGCCACCTATAGCAAGACTTTGAACTACGAATCACGGACAAAGGTTTTTGACTTTACACGTGTTTATATGGCGTTTTGACGATCTGTACTCCTATTTTCAAACAATTTGTGAAAATTTGTGATTTCTATAACTAAAAAGTGATTGTGTTTCTATTGAAAGACTCTAAAGAACGTTTCAGTAAGGTGATTCAAAGGTATTTCATCTCCGATTAGTTTTGAATGCTTCTGCAATTCAAGGTTGTATAGCGTTTTGATGGTGTTCTACTATTTTCAAACAATTTGTGAAAATTTGTGATTTCTTTAACTGAAAAGTTATTGTGTTTCTATTAAAAGACTTGAACGATAATTTCAGTGTAGTTTACAAATGTTTTACTTGTTTTTGGAGGTCATGATTTGCGATCAAGTCTGTTTGTCAAACAAGCATATACTTCGATATTATTTAGCTTGCCAATTTTCAGTTTCAAAATCCATGCTTTCCTTTGGTCAATTTCTTCAATCTGGTCGAAACAATTGGTGATTTTTTAACCTTGCTTTTATTTTTGGGGGAAATTTGTGATATCCCACATTTTCCTTCTTGCCATATGTCCTGCATGCTGGGACTGAACAACTAGGATTGTATTTTCCCATATTTGGCAGTCTATCAACAGTATAAACCAAAAAAATACGAACAGAAATAGAAAACGAGTATGGAAATATCCTTAATCAACAGAATGAATCAGATCAATAACTCACAAATCATGACTTCAAAAAACACGTAAAATAATTGTAAACTACACTGAAACTATCGCTCAAGTCTTTTAATAGAAACACAATAACTTTTCAGTTAAAGAAGTCACAAATTTTCACAAATTGTTTGAAAATAGAACAGATCATCAAAACGCCATGCAACCTTGAATAACAGAAGCATTCAAAACTAATCGGAGATGAAATTCCTTTAAATCACCTGACTGAAACGTTCTTTAGAGTCTTTCAATAGAAACACAATCACTTTTTAGTTATAGAAATCACAAATTTTCACAAATTGTTTGAAAATAGGAGAACAGATCATCAAAACGCCATGCAACCTTGAATTGCAGAAGCATTCAAAACTAATCGGAGATGAAATTCCTTTAAATCACCTGACTGAAACGTTCTTTAAACACAATCACTTTTTAGTTAGAGAAATCACAAATTTTCGCAATTTGTTTGAAAATAGGAGTACAGATCATCAAAACGCCATATAAACACGTGTAAAGACAAAAACCTTTGTCCGTGATTCGTAGTTCAAAGTCTTGCTATAGGTGGCGCTGCGATCTTATTTTCTTTCGCCAATCTTGAGTCCACTCAAATCTTTGCAAAACAAAAGTATCAAATGTATTTTTAAGTTACCATTCCTTGAATCTACATCACATTTATATGCTCAAAACAATCTTTTGGATATCAATTCTTTGTACAAATTGAAAATATGGATATTCATCCAGTCTGTCATCAATAGGAAATATTCATCTCTGGAATTTAATTCAATCGATACCATACACAATCACCAAACTAGACAATCAAATAGTCTCATCACGCATAAAATAAAGAAAAACATTGGGAAAAAATCAATTTTATATAATGGAATTTTGATATTCAATAATATACCCAATAATTTAAAAAATATCGTACAAAAAGATCGTTTCAAATTTCATTTAAAGAAGTACGTATTACAATGATACTTGAAAAAAACTGATGCAAACATTTACAACTTGAAATTTTGTTGTTTATTGTATTAGTTATAGATTTAGGTCCCTATTATAAACATTTATGTTTCTTGGGGTCAGTAAAGATTATTATTATTATTAAAATGAAAAAATTACCTTTTTCTAATTCAAACAAATCGTAATGTCAACCTGAAGAAATTATGTTTTTTCATTCAAAACAACGCATATTCATATACTTGTATCAAGAAATAGAGTATTGAATCAAAATATTATGTTTCATTGAATGAACAAAGGCGTTAATGTCAAGTTGAATAATTCATACTTTCATTTTTATAATGGCATGCTTGGCTTAAGTATATACAGGGTGGGTCACGGTCGATGGTACCTTAGACGTTTACGGAGAACGGGACATAGGATCATTCTGAAAATTTGGTATCTCAAGTAGTTGCTCTTGGTCTATCGATCTAAAATATTTTCAGCAATGCAGCGTTGCCGCTTATACCAGAAAGTAGCAGCATCTTTGTTATTGCAAATGAGTCACCCTGTATATTACCGCATTTTTGAACTTGTCATTCCTTTCTGATCATTTTTGCCTCATACTCTCCTATACCTATCTCTAACGGTTTTTGAGATATTGGTTATTTTCCATGTTTTTTATCCAAAACATAGCTTGAATTGAATGTTTATTTCTGCAGTATTTGGATTCTTAGGAAGTTGCAATTTTGTGTTTAGTTCATCAATATCATATACATTGATTCTGTATAGAGAAGTTTGTTCTGCGTTATACAGGGTCGTTCAAAATTCATGATCTTACTGCTACATACGAAAAGGGTTGAAAGTGCGTTTTTCTTAAATGGAACATCCTTTATATTATGAAATATTCTGAAAGATGACTAAATTCCCTTCGAATTGATATATCATGTTCCTATACCTAAATAGCCAGAATTCCGAGATAATAGCAATTTTCACTTGTAATCTCCCAAGTGCTTGGATTATTGCCGGAAATTTTTCTAGTACATGAATTTTCTTTAAAAATTCATGTACGAGATAAATTTACGGCAATTAATTCAAGCACGAGGGGGATTCGGTAAGAAAATTTCACACCGAGAAATGAAAATCATCCAACAACTCATAAGAAATAACTAACGATGGTTTCACCTGCACTATTTATAACCACTGAAATATTGATATGTAAAATACTTAACAAAATTTTCATCAATAAATGTTTGATATGTGACATTTGACATGTGCTTTAATGTACAAATGGAGGTCTAGTTTTCATATGAAAGGAGATAATTATGTATTTACTAGATATTTGGAATGTGTCTGAAAATATTTTCTCCACGATTATTGCGGCTTATGAGTCGCTAGGTCGATGGTTCAATCCACGACAGGAACATAACTTTTTTACTTTTTTTGTTCCAAATTCAAACACATTTATTGGTGAAAATTTTGTTAAGTATTTTACATATCAATATTTCAGTGGTTATAAATAGTTCAGGTGAAACCATCGTTAGTTATTTCTTATGAATTGCTGGATGATTTTAATTTCTCGGTGTGAAATTTTCTTACCGAATTCCCCTCGTACTTGAATTTTTTGCCGTTAATTTATCTCGTACATGAATTTCTGGCAATCATTCAAGCACTTGGGAGATTATAAGTGAAAATTGCTATTATCTCGGAATTCTGGCTATTTAGGTATAGCAACATGATATATCAATTCGAAGGGAATTTAGTCATCTTTCAGGATATTTTATAATATACAGGATGTTCCATTTAAAAAAACGCACTTTTAACCCTTTTAGTATCTAGCAGTAATATCATGAATTTTGAACGACCCTGTATAACGCAGAACAAACTTCTCTATACAGAATCAATGTACATGATCTTGATGAACCAAACACAGAATTGCAACTTCCTAAGAATCCAAATACTGCAGAAATAAACATTCAATTCAAGCTATGTTTTGGATAAAAAACATGGAAAATAACCAATATCTCAAAAACCGTAAGAGATAGGTATAGGAGAGTATAAGGCAGAAATAATCAGAAAAGAATGACAAGTTCAAAAATGCGGTAATATACAGGGTGACCTATTTGAAATAACAAAGATGCTGCTACCTTCTGGTATAAGCGGCAACGCTGCATTGCTGAAAATAATTTAGATCGATAGACCAAGAGCAACTACTTTAGAAACCAAATTTTCAGAATGATCCTATGTCCCGTTCTTCGTAAACGTCTAAGGTACCATCGACC
Source organism: Chrysolina oricalcia (assembly GCA_944452925.2). Lineage (NCBI taxonomy): Eukaryota > Metazoa > Arthropoda > Insecta > Coleoptera > Chrysomelidae > Chrysolina > Chrysolina oricalcia. The sequence continues at coordinate 66,842,725 of OX101812.2, forward strand.
GTGACCCACCCTGTATATATATGACAAAAATTGTCTACTCCTTCTACGAAAAATAAATGTTTTGTTCCAAAAAAATATGCTCAATTCAAAAGATAAATTTACTTGAATTTTCAAAGAAAATAGTTTTCTCAATTTGAGAACGTTTTTTTTTTGTGTGTTAAACTGATATATATATATATATATATATATATACTGCAAATGAATGGTTTTGTTTTATGCGCACTCGCCCAATTTTACCGTTATCGAAAATGTCAAAGTCCAAAAAAGCTTGAAAATATATATTTTTTAATCATCCTGTTTCTCAAACACCTAGCATGTTGGTACATATGTTTATTCAAACATTTTGTCTTGCATTCTCTCAATGAATCTCATCTTTATGTTTGTCCACGTATTTAATTAACACCTTGTATGATGTACAAAATACCGTACATTTCATAAAATTTGTTCATGAATATATTCGAGGAAAACCCCAGTTAATATTTGACCTTCAAAATCCAACCTTTGTAACAAGGATGAAAGTGGGGTCTGGCTCAATAAGAATCGGTTGAATCTGGATTCAACAAAGAAATATTTATTTATTCTTATACCGGTGGTCACAGTTTACAGGGCGTAATTTTAAATTGTGTAACTATCCTAAAACATGATGATATTTTTTATTTAACAAACAAAATTTACCAAACAATTCTCTTATAGATGTGTAATGGAAATACAAAGTGCATACATAAGACCAGGCTGCACTCTCAAAAAAGAGATACATGGAAGCCGTTTTGGCGTACTGAATAGCTTTTTCTCATTCTCATTTTGAATTTATAATTCGGCCGTTGTTTTTTCAAATTACGTATCTAGATTCAAACCTTTTCGTTTTCGTAGTACCTAATCTGAAAGTTTGCACGAAAATTTCAAATCATTATGCAGGGTGTTTCTCAAGTACGTGTAGAAAATTCAGGAGCATGTTGTTGACGTCAAAATAAGAACAAAAGTTCCTGTAAACATATTTCCGCAAGTTATTCATTTCTGAGATACAGAGTGTCAAAGCTGAATTCTTATTTTTGTTGTTGGTGATTAAATTTTAAAATAATCGATTTAAGTTTGATATCTGGTAGTATTTTTCAATGACAATATCTAATTTGATACTGGTTTGTCTAGTAGTTCGTGAATTTTTAAATCAGCGACTCAGAAACAGATGGATTGGTCGAGGCGCTGAATTTAAATCCAATCGATTTTTTTTGTGGGTCACTTGTAGGCCCTTGTTTATACGGTGCCAATAGAAACAGAAGTACTTCATCAACGTATCACTGCTGTATGTGACGCTATCTGAAATACACCAGGTATAATGGAACGTGTTCGTGGATCCTTCAGACGACATGTCGACGCATGCATAATGGTGCAAGGTGGCCATTTCCAACAATTACTTCCATCAGTAACCTCAATTAACTGTTTTAGTGTTAATTACTATTATTATTATTAAATTGTAATAACACCCGATTCCTATTTCAAACTGAAATAGAAGAAAAAATTATTTCCTCAACTAATTGAATTAATTTTGAATTTAAATATCTATCATTCAAAATCACATGCATTGATTACTTCAAATGTCAATAATTCGAAAACAGTTGCTCGCAGCGACCTCTACCAAGAATATCTTTTTAACACAAAAATGTTCAAAAAATATATTTTTCCACTAGAAAACGTGAAACAGGTACGTCTTAAAAAGTTATGACATTGCAAATGACTGAAAAAGATATGTAGGTGGCGCCACCCCACGAAAGAGACAAACTAACATAAAATTTGATATTGTCATCAGAAAGTACACCCAGATACCAAAATTTACTCGAATTCCACAAATATTTTGAAATTTATTCACAAAAAACAAAAAGAAGAATTCAACTTTGACACTCTGTATCTCAGAAACGAATATTTAGCGGACATATGTTTATATGAACTTTCCCTCTTATTTTAACGTCAGCAACATGCTCCTAAATTTTCTACACGTACTTAAGAAACACCCTGTATATTGGGCTTCAGTCACATAATGTATGGAGAATTGAAGAAATATTTAAGTAAAATACAAAATTTTAAAATCTCTAGAACCGTTCAAAATAACATAGCCATACCAGAAATAGTTTAAATGTGAATTTTAGGAAGAAGAGTAATATGGCATAAAGATGTAGGTACAGCCGTCGACTGAAACATCAGATAAAAGATAATGTCATATGGAACATGACATGCATGTGGCATAAATATTGAATGCTGACGTAACCAGTCCTTATCCCATTATTTTTTGAAGGGATTTATGTTTTTTAAACAAATTTTGTAAACATGCAACCTGAGAGGTGTATCATTGAAAATAAATTCATTTACATTTCTGAATCTATAATTGTGAGTAATAATTAGTTTTCACTAGTCGATGGCTTGACCAATCATTTAATAATTGACTTTAATGAAAATGGATTTCACATTTGGAATGGAATAATGCAAGGAATCAAACAATTTCACAAAAACAACACATTCTACACAAAAAGGAAAACATCATGAAGAAATATAAGACAGTCATTTAACTAAGTAAATGATAGACTTCGATACTGAAATGAAACGTCACCAAAATATTCGTTCATTTCGATGGTGGCAATGATTAAAAATACCCAAAATGTCCTTTTGATTCATTTAATACCTAATGAATATTCTTTCAATCATGTTCATCTTTGTACTCAACCCTTCATTAATCAGAAAAAAAAAATTTCGGGATGAAGACCCTTAAATAGAAAGTTTCTGCGAAACGTGTTTTGCTTCACCTACGACGCTGAAAATTTACGGTGAACTATTTGGGTCCAAACTATCCGGACCCTCGATAACTATGTCCCAAATCCTTCCAGCAGATCTGCACGCTACATTAATATCCCAACCACCTGATAAAGCGGCATATTTCATAATTTGAAGCTTCCATGCAGTGCATACTCGTGGAGAACTGAGCTATAAACTGAACAATAACCGCATTGTCTCGGCGTGAATTACACCTCCTTATTGTTAACTAACGACTCACGCATTCCCTTCTTGACTCGCGCACTGGAATTGCTCTCCTTGTTTGAACATCTTTTTGTTATGTGATACCGCGATGCGGGGGTTGAATTGGGGAATGCGGGGTTGGAGGTTGTATAGTACGGGAGATCGCGGTGATATGGCTTTCGAGAGTCTGATTAAAATAAACATGGCGGGATGGGGTGAGAAAATTGAAATCGAAACAGTACTCATTGGGATGTATCGCACGTTTATGAGGTGCGTTCAATAATTTTTTAACCATCTACCAGGCTATTTCATTTTTTTGTTCAGTTATCAACCTATTTGAAAAGAATACATTGGAAAACTTTACAATCAATAATGAAAAATTCAAGAAATATAAACTAACCATACAACTGAACCACGTCAGAATCACACTCGATGAGCGTAATGGAGAAACTAACAGGAACAGTGAGGAAAAAACAAAACAAAACTAATAATTGAAAATGATTAGGAAGTGACGGACGATAGCAGAAGCTTTCAATGATTACTTTGCGAGTATTGGTGAAAACAGCTGAACTTATCGATTTCGGGATACTACAACCAAAAAATATTTCAGCCAATTGATGTTCATGGAACGAACAAGTACCCAAGAAGTCAAAAATATAATATGAGACCTAAATGAAAAAGTAGCATGCGATCTGGATAAAATCACTAACGAAATTCTTAAGTCTGTAGTGGACTTCATATTGAACTTTGCATGAAGAACTATCGCCCGATATCCTTGACATTGGGCTTATCGAAAGTCTTTGAAAATATCAAACTCAGTAGTAGGTACTTAAATACACACAAATCCATGTTGCCTCATCAGTTTGAGGCATGACAGGTTGGGGAGGAATAGAAAAAATAAAGTTAAGACCCCTGGAAGTTATAGAAAAACGCATACTTCGAATTATTTACAACAATCCACCACAGTTCTCCTCTGACCTTTTGTTCAGCGATACTCAAATTTTGGACCTGAGACAACTTTGTTGCCAAAACATTTTTCTACTGGGTGTCCGGTAAACCTTGTACAATATTGAATCTCGTGATAGACCAGGTCATGACTGTTCAGAATATCGGAATTTCACCTCAGTAAAAATATCACCGTTTTCGAGATAATGAGCATTTTTATAATTTCTGAAAAATCACTACCTCATCTTGGATATTTGAGTGCCATGTCTACAAATTGGGACCGATTCAAATCTCTTTGGTGCTGAAGATTACTGATGAGTGATGCTTCCAGATGTACAAAACAGTTTTTCAGAAAACGATACCATTTTTCAAGAAATGAGGGTAAAATGTCAGATTGGAGTTTCACCAATTTTTTTAACAACAGTTTGACATTATTGTTTGAAAAAACCATAACCAAGTGGAGGTGGATATTCATTACAAAAGAATGCCCATTTTGTCCAGACTCTACCATGGTATAAAATATACGATAATTATTTTTGGAAGGAGTAGAATTTCGATTATATTAGAGTGTGATGTTATTCTGAGCTAAAATCAACTCCATTAGACTTTGTCAGTAATGTCTTTTATTTTTATCCTATCAAGATGAAATGATTAAATAATTATGAGTAATAACGACTCAACTGATTAGAAGCATTCAATGTGATGTAAAGTTGTGAATACTATCTCAACGTTTTTTTGAATCAACATACACTATAACCACATTAACGATTGTTCATAATCGCACTGAATAATATTACAAAAATGTTATTTTCCATCCACTCGTACGAGAGACGATATCTTTTCAAGAAAACCTTCTCAAATGCGTTATAGGTTATAGCCCCCAAATCAGCGATTCTCTGAGCGGCAATCTGCATAGGCGCATATTCTCGGGTAGTATAACGTGTGTACGGCATGATGAAGAAACAAATACCACTGAATGAAACAGGCCGAATAATTTAAAAAAACTACGACAGAAGTCACAAGTTGTTCAAACAAAATGTGACAGCCAGCCACCTACTAGATTTTTTCAATTCTATTTACAGAAGAAGATCAGTTCATGCACAATGCTGTATTTAATTTTTTCATTAGGAAACTATTGCTTCTACGGACTCAACACAGGAGTTAGAAAAGTTTTTAATTTTCGTTAAGGATTCACCTCCTAAAAAATGCTGCACTTATTTGGTTACACCCTGTATATCTGTCGGTCTCTGAAACTTCGTTGGAATCTGGAATTTGGACAATTGCGACATTTATCACAAGAATATTAATCGGTGTCATGTCGGATAATCGACATTTCATTTCGATAATTTTATTAGGCTTAATTACCTACATGAAAAGTTAATCTTAGTGACATACTATTTAATGCTACCAAGCAGTCTTTTCTCCATTAGTATAATTATCATTTTCACATTTTAACTTGATTAAATCGAAATAAAATAATTTTTGGGCGTAAGTATAAAAGTTGATGGAAGCCCAGAATAAAACCACGCCTAATTCAAGGGAAATCACTTCCTCCAAAAATAATTTTAGATTGTTTTATACCATGGTAGAGTCTGAACAAAATGAGCATTCTTTTGAAATGAATGTCCACATTCAATTGGTTGTTTCTTTCAGACAATAATATCAAACTTTTTTTTAAAAAATTGATGAAACTCAAATCTGTCATTTTACCCTCATTTCTTGAATTTTTTTTCACTTTCTGAAAAACTGTTCTGTGCGTCTGAAAGCATCACTCATCAGGAATCTTCAGCAGCAAAGATATTTGAATTCATCTCAATTTGTATACAGGGCACTCAAAAATCCAAGGTTAGGTAGCGATTTTCCATATTTTCTTAAAATGCCCATTATCTCGAAAACGGTGATACTTTTAATGAGATGAAATTCCGATATTCTGAACAGTCATGACCTGGTCTATCACCAGTTACAATATTGTACAAGGTTTACCGGACACCCTGTATATTTATTATAACACTATCATGACTCATTTTGAGAAGGAGACTTATAATATAACAGTAATAATACACGTAAAAGAGAACACCACGTCATCCCACCAGCACAAAAATCTCTCATCCAACACTCTTATACGTTCTTAGCTCCTAAAGTTTTCAACACTATTCCTCATACAATCAAAATTATTGATATATTCCATATTTTCAAAAAATCATTGAAAACATTTATACTCAGTCAATCCAGACAAACAATTGCTGATTTCGTTGATAAAAAATTCTTCTGATTCGCTCCAGTAGTGGAAGAAGTATGTGTGTGCGTTTTTCTTTTATTATATGTTTCATATATACACTTTTTATGGACTTTGAATGGATTGAGAATATTTTTGATTTTTAATTAATTATATTACACAGTGAATTTTATTGAACTTCATGTATTACTTATAGTATTTTATCTGATTTTTATTATCTATAGATAATATCATCACGGCAAAACATAACCACTTCGCATGTTTGATAAACTCATCTAGTAACAAAAGTAAAACAGTCTGGTCAATAGTAAACTCAAGGCTGAACAGGAAAAATCAACATAACGATTTTTCACTGAAACATCAGGATAAAGTGATAACTGAAATTGCAAACATTTTTGGCAGCTTTTTTGTTGGTGTTGTGAATGATCACTTACAATCTCATTTTGGAAGCAATTTATCTGAAACATGTACAATTTCTAAGCGCCAGGTAATCTACTCATTTGTTTTCCAACTATTCTGCTCAACAGAAATAGAAGAGATTATAGCTGAAATGAAAAATAAAAAATCAACCGGAATAGATGAGGTACCCGTATCCCTCCTAAAAAAGTGCTCCGCAGATATTGCACCCTCGTTAGCTCAGATACTAAATGTCTCACTCGAGTTAGGTCAATTTCCATCTAGACTTTCTGTTGTTTCACCTATACATAAAAAAGACGATCGGCTTTCAGTACTTAACTACAGACCCATCGTCTTACTCAGTACATTTTCTAAAATATTAGAGAAGGGTATTTGTGAAAGAATTGATATTTTTCTTATAAAATATGACATACTGAATGAAAACCAGCATGGGTTCAGAAAGAACTACTCAACTGAAATGGCAACCACCTCCTTTGTACAACTTATTAATGACAAGATGGATAAAAAGGAATTTATTGTTGGTCTGTTCTTTGACCTCTGGCGTGCCTTCGACAGCCTCAACTTTGATTTCATACTGTCAAAACTATCAACAATAGGATTGCGAGGCAATGTACTTGATTGGATTCAATCATTCCTACAAGGGCGAAAACTCATTGTCAAGGTGAATAACGACATTTCAGTCGAATTTCTTGTAAAATCGGGAATACCTCAAGGAAGTGTACTCGGCTCCTTGATGTTTTTATTGTTCATTAATGATTTATCTGACCACATGAGCGACGGTGAAGTCTTCATGTATGCAGACGACACCTCCATAATTGTATCCAGCATAGACGAAGATGAAGTAATATCAAAATCAAAAAATGTCCTCCACGAGTTTGATGAATGGTGTCACAAAAATCGCCTGATGATGAACCACTCAAAGACTACGTTACTCAGATTCCATAGGCCTTCTGTAGAATTAGTAAATATCCAAAATTTAATATTTAAAGAACATATTTTGCTATTCAGTACTAAAGGCAATTTTTTGGGCACGGTACTAGACGAAACTCTCAATTGGGACGAATGCATCAACAGTATTTGCTCGAAATTAAATAAACAGTACATTGCAATAAACAACCTGAGAAGCTGCTAGAACGAAGATGGGTTAATCACCGTCTACTATGCCCTCGTCTACTCAGCAATCAGTTACAATATATTAGTGTATGGACTGGCATCTTCCAGTAGCAGAGTTTTTTTGACACAAAAAAGAATAATCCGTTCCATGTTCAGACTAGACTATCGCGAGTCCTGCCGATATGTGTTCAGAAAAAAGTAATTATTAACTTTCACGGGTGTTTATTTATATAAACTGTTGCCATATATTTTCAAAAATAAAAACAACTTCAAGCTCAATAGTGATATCCATGACTACCCAACAAGACAAAAAAATCAATTCAGATTACAAAATGTGAGATACTTAAGCTATAAAAAATTGCCAAACTACGCTGGTGTGCGGTACTTTAACATTTTACCTAACAATTTGAAAAATTCAACAAGCCTGGTTAGATTCAGAAACAGACTAAAGTCGTTTGTGATTATGAATTCATTTTATAATATTCAGGAATGTATATCTCACTGTCAAATGAACTAAAAACGTGCTATAAATTTGTGTTATTCTGTAAAAACTTTGGTACTTTAAACCACTATTACTTATTTTAAATATGATGTGATATTGACTTATATACCTCTATACTATATGTGATATTTTATTCTTGTAGATATGTAACACTTCTCAACAGTAGTTTCTATTTTTATGACTTGTCAATCCGATGAAAATTGGAAATTTTATGATCAATAAAACTGTCTGTCTGTCTATTTATACAATTTTACACTTTCACGTTGTGGAATTTTTTATTTTTTAAATTCTCGTTTTTCTTTCATGTTATACATATTTTACATAATTTTCACTTCAACACTTATATACTTATATACCATCTTACATTTTACATTCACACATTTTATACTTCTTTGTTTAAACATTTTTTATTTTCATAAGGTCCTGTACAACCCATTACTCATACCATTCACTTACATTACATTATTATATTGCATCTATATCTTGGGAAACAAGTGCTTTGCACTTATTCTTACACCACTTCATTCCCTCTAGCATTTAGTTATTTGATTTGTAATTGTATTATATTATTCCGAATGAAGTTATTATCATTATTAAATGACAGACAAAATAACTAGTAGAAATCCGACTGTGCCATCACATAAAATACAGTCCGTAGTTATATTCTGTTGTTTTGGACTCAAAACTGTCATGTGAAATGTGCTTTTTCAGTATAAAATGAAAAGTAATACAGCAATCTGGATGCTGCGGAATCAAACTGGAAAACTGGAAAATTTTACGATTTTTTATAAAACTCATAACTCTGCCATTTTCTAGTTGTAGATCATGAAAATATTGAATTATGTTTACTTTATGTGTGCACAAAGGACGCGCTGTCGGACTATTCTTTTTAACACAATTGCAATTTTAATATTTTTGCGCTATCTTGCACCGTACTCAGCCAAGTGTTTGTCCAAAATTCCGAATAATGTTCTATCCGTACTATTCCTATCAAATTTATAATAAAGTTTCAACATATCACGTTTTTCTTCATTTGAGAATAAGGACATTTCGACTGAAGTATTTGTGCAAACTTATGATGTTTAATGAGTTCTGACAACTAGTGTTTATTAAACAAAATTTTTCGTGGAGTCATGACCATTTGTGGTGTCAGAAGTGCAAATCATAACATATTATACATCAATAATATCAGAATGAGAATCACTATTTTTCTGTATAAAAAACAATATGGCGCCCATAACAGAAAAAAAAAGTTGATGATGAATGCCAGAAGACGAAACGTCGGATAGTAAATCTGAACATGAAAACGTGGAGCTGAAAAAAGTATCATTGAAAATGTACTTTTGGTTTTGAGCTATGTTGTCAAATAACGATAAAAAAAAATAAAAAGGAAAATTCCGATTTTCAGTTTTTTCCCGATATTTCCGGAAATACTCGGAATTTTCCAAGTTTCAAAACAGTATTTTGTTAAGCACCAGAATACGCAACTTTGCCCCAATTTAAGCTTCGACGTATCTCCTGTAGTTTAGGAGATCCCAATGGTGGGGGTCGAATTTGAATTGCCCTGTATACTTGTTAGCAGCTGCTCCCCAAGCAATGATGCCATATCTTAAGTGACTCTCGACGAGATATTTTCAAAAAACGAACTTTCCCTCCCTTTTTCAAATAAATTGTTAATAACTTTTGCAATTTTTGCCGGCGCACCTCCAAATTTTTCATAAAGTTTTTGGAGGTCTTTCCGAATCGACTAAACCCTGGATCATACTTTTCGGTGCCCTTGAAGAGAAATTCACCAAAATAGTTCTTGTAGACTATAGCTATAGTTTCAATATTGAACTCCCTTATTTGTTCTAGATTCGTATAACATTGTACGTTTCTCATAACCTACAAATAATTACAACTAAAATCCTCGTGACTTTTTATACTCAAATATTTGAAGAGCATTTCAGAAATAACTTTTACAACTGTATTTTTTCAGTCCTCAAACTCATAAAAAGTGAGTTGATTGTGGAGTGCCAGTGCTTTTACCACGCAAACAGACTAAAACCATATAAGTACTAAAATATTTTTACGTTGTGTTTCAGACTACATAATAAATTGTAGAAAATTTATACTGTCATAACAGGTTTTAACTGCGCCATTAATTATGATGCTATCAGTGGTTCATCAGCGTACCGCTGAACATACATCTATTTTCATGTGTGACTATGATGTTAATTAATTTTAGTCCTGTGATTCGGTGGACTATGCGAATCTGAAGCTCTCATTCATAATTAAAGTTTAAACGACTTCCTTCAAGGGAGTTCATTCATGTATACGAGATGGCCACGTCCGAGGATTCGAGAATATCACTCTGTAGTTACGTTTCTCTGCCGAGTTGTGTGAGATTGTTCTTATTGATCGCTCGTTTTTGAGGTTGGTTACCAGAGTGAGTGGGGTGATATTCTCGGACGTGAATATCTATTATAATTGAGGATTGAACTTCCTTAGGGTGCGTCGTTTAAACTATAATTATACTTCAGTGGCCACGTCCTTAATATCACCATGTAGATGTTTGGAGTCCAGCGTTCAAAAGGTGTGCTGTAACTTTAGCAGATATCTGTTTGAAATATTCAGAGTCAAGTTACCTTCTGTCAGATTTATTTAAAATCACATCCATCTCCATATTAATTTTTACAGGGTTCTCGAATCATATACTCATACAGTCATGTCTCACTTACTTGGAATCATATGGAAAACTTTCTTATCATTGATTTGAAAAAAAAAAATGTTGTACCTCATGAAGAATTCTGTGTGTTTTATAAACTGAAAAACAATCATCGGAAATAACTTTTTTTCAGTCAATTTTACTCAAGAGTAAATCACCTTTATATTTGACATTATCGATAATTGTTGTTGGAAAAAAATGTCCAGGACTAAAACTCACGTACAATTACATCATTGTTTATATAGAAGATAGCCAACCTTATGGGATTAATATTGGATTCAAATGGATGCGACATGTAGATGGCGAATGTGATCTCGCATCCAAGTCATGTCGTAACTTGATTGAAACAATTGGACAGCATTAAAATCAGGGTTTGACTAACTATCTTACTCAAAATTAATTTTCCTTTTTTGTCTACAATAACAAAGCAAATTTAACTGTAGTTCCGTGTAATCTAGGATGCACTAACAAACAAATAATTTGTTGATACCAAGAAATGTTTGACAGTGAATGTCAAAAAGCGTTAAAACTTTTAAGACACATTAAAATGGTAGCGTTAATAACTTGTGAAAAGAGAATAAAAGTTGTTTTCATTTTAGGAGAAAACTGTAAAACTCATAGAGAAGAAGCAATTGAGTAATTTCAATAAAAGACATTCCAGTGAAAATATTATTCATTCAATTGTTGCGAAATTAGTAAATATAAATAAACGTAAAAAACTATTGAGAGAAAAGCTTTTATTTAAATGCACTAAAAATAAGAAAATAAATTTTAAAGTGAAATAAACCCATTATTTTGGTGCATTATAAACTTTTAAATGCCATAAAAGCTATTTTTTTAATTTCTATTTCGCGAGTTTTTCCAGTTTTTTTTCGTGACAGGAAAGGGGGCGAGCGCCCCGATCGATTTTTTCTTTCGTCGTTATTTTCCATGTCCGAAACTGTTGAAACATTTTTCGAATTCTTTTGCGTTCTCTATCTAGCTTTTGACTAGGGGCAGAGAGAGTGAATTTTTTTTAAATAATAATATTCGACGGTCAGATATTTTTCACTGTTTTACGGATTTTTCCGATTTTGATTTCGCGAGTTTTCCAACTTTTTTTGAAAAAGGAGGAAGGCGAGTCCCCCTTACCTAGTTTTTTTGCTGTAACTTTTGACGTTCAAATCCATCAAGAAAACTTCCTAAACCCTACGCGATCTCTATCTAGCTTTCGGGGGACAATTCCGTCGACATTAATGTATTGTCATCGTAACTGAATCAACACGTAAAATTGCAATTCCATAGGATAAGAGGAAGAGGTTTTGATTCAGCTTGCAAGATTTGTACCCATCTAACACACACACCCAGAGCAAGTTAAATAAAAGATTTTAATAACATTCAAAAGTATTAACAATAATTTCAAAGCAAAACGCCGAAAACTGGTTGCAGATGAGAATACGCATCAGTTTGAAGTAATGCTGTCTCATAGTCTCATCAACCGTTAAGGTTATTAGAGACACAGAAATGTATGACACAATGAATACATATATACACAAAAAATATCATTGAACAAAAGGAAGTTGTAGATGCAACAAAATGTGAGTAAGATGTGTGGCAAGTATTTTAAAACTAAATAAGTACTTACAGAACATTCAAACCAAATATCGTTCATAGATTGGAAGAAAGAGATTATGATAGGCGATTTGCTTTTTGCCATCTCATCCAAAGAGAGTTGGAAGAGGAGCCTTGTTTTTCGAGGCGTATAATTTTTTCCGATGAGTTAATGTTTTCGTCACATGTTTTGTCACCATATTGCTGGTCCTTTTTTTCCACATTCTATAAGTAAATGCCGAACGTTATTTACAGTTTTTGAAAACTCACAACAATGACTTCGTGAACGAATTACCCTAACAAGAATGTCAATGTATTTGGTTCCAACAAGATGGTGCCGCATGCTGTAGTACATTAAATGATAGGCAAAAGTTATTCACAGATAATCTGAAATTCATTTGGCCTGCTTGATACCCTGGCTTAACCCCCCTTGATCACTTCTCATGGTGTTGTTTGAAACAATAAGTTTACCAGATGTGGCCCTTTCAAAATATTGACCATTTGGAGAGGATAATTTCAAAAATATGCCAGGAAAATTGTTGTACTTGTTGTAGAAACGTGCTAACTAAATCGCCCTGTTTAGTGAATCAAATACATTATCTGAAATCTCAACGCCTTGCTTGATTCTCATTTGTTTACGGTCGTCATAGCGACGATTATTGACAGCGTCAGCGACAGCGGAAAAAAATGTGTTTGAAATCTCTCTGAAAGACACAAATTAATCACAGCAAATGCCTCTCTTTAGTAAAACTCTCGAAAGCGCAGATCTCAGTATGATTGTATGATATGGAACAGTACTTATATGAAGAATTGCAATGGTCCTTCGTTATTGTTAATGTTTAAAATAAAACTTCAAAACCGAACCAGTGGATTTGGAATAACATTTTGTGTACAGGGATACGTATTACCAGATTGCTTGAAACCCCTGAAGACTATCCCTACAGTAATGATGAATTTGACAAATGATCGATTATATGTATCGAATCTGAGGGTGGATATGTCGAAGCAATAGTGGAATAGGGAATAAATAATTTTGTATTTTTTCCAGTATTAATATTATGTTAGTTACAGAAATTAGTGTATGCATGTATTTTCTTATTTGCAAAATAAATGCATATGCATTGATTACTTACGTGTTTCATTTGCAAAATTGTTAGAAAACATTAAAAAACGAAAAGGTTATCATGTGTTTCATAATTACAAGAGATAAATGATCACTCAAAATTAAAAAAAAATAACATAACCTAATTTTTCAATGTAAGTAGATGTTATCGCATATGTGAACATACTTTTTAGTTATACAAATCAGTAAAACGCAAACTCGTTTACTGATTTGCATATCCATACCACTCCACTTCGAGATATAAAGTGGACTTCTACCATAGATAGTTTTTAGTTGTTAACAACTTTTTTAAACTACAATTTTCAGTATTGTACTTTACTCCTGAGTAAAATTCATATTATTAATAAAACCGCGCATAAAACTGATAATATCTGATTTCTGATTATTGCATTTCAGATTTCAAATCAAGCAGAACATTTAGAGAGAAATATAATTTTTTCCTATAATCAGTAATAAATAAGTTTTCTATGTGGTTCTAACTAAGTGAGACATACTGTATATACAAGTAGGAAAAAGTATAGCATGCAAATAAATGCATTCAAAAACGTAACATTTTTGTGTGGTTTTAATAAAGGGTGTTTCTTGTTTGATATTTTTTTTTGTGATTACGGCGTTATCATTATGCACGCTACTGGCCAATTGAAAGAAAAATTTTTTAAGCAAAACAGATTATTTTGTATTCATTAAAAACCATATAAAAACAATTTTTTATTCTTTTGTCCCAGGGACGTACAATGAAGTGATTTTTATGTTTCTTCTCAAAAATAAAGCAAGATACGCAAAAAATTCTTAATATTAAAAAGTTGTAATTCCAGTGAAACAAAAATTGCAAAAAAGTCAGAGGCGCTAATTTTTTCTGTCAAAAATATTAGTTACGTTGCCTTCCAGGACGCCACTGGACCTGATAATTCCGTTATAGTTAGGGCTACAGCCCTTTATGACCCTCAATAACACTACCAAATTTCAATAAAATCGGTTGAAGGATTATTAAGATATTTACGAAGCAAACGATTTTTTTTTAATTTTGACACCCTGTATCTTGAAAACGAAGCATTACCGGTCCTATGTTTATGAAAACTTTTCGTCTTAGAATCACTCAATGAATCAGCCCTTTAAATTTGGCCACGTACCCTGTATAGGCACACCATCATAATGATTGTATGTTTGTCATGACCGATACCATCCATTTCCTTTGTTTTATGTATACAGGGTGGCCCTTCGAAAACTTGACATGGGGGTTTTGGGTACTAATATCGTAGATCTGGAAAAACGCTCGGACAGGTCGATTTTAGTTTCGAGGGGGACATTGTGCCCTCCTACAGGCAGCACCGTCAGGTCAACCCTCGAGCAGTGGGGTGAACAACCCTTGAAATTTGAATAGGGAATAGGAGTCGAGTGGCACATCGTTGGAAAGCCCGTTGAATTCTCGAAACAAAACGGTCGGCAGTTTTTCTAACGGAAATGAGCCATAATTAAGTTAAGAGTAAAATTCACTTACATTAGTCTCATCGTAACAAATGCTCGAAATGCGCACCTCCAACTTCCATGCAATGATACAGATTTTGTTGAAAACGTTCTCGTACATTTTGGAGCATGTCTGGGGTGATTTGGCGACATTCTAATGTGATTCGTTGCCGTAAATCTGCTAGTGAAGCTGGTGGTGTAGCATAAATTCTGCTTTTCAAATGACCCCACAGAAAGAAATCTAAGGGAGACAGGTCTGGTGATCGTGGGGGCCATTCAATAGAACCTCGCCTACCAATCCAATGACCAGGGAAGTGGTGATCTAAATATTGTCGAACAGGCATAGCATAATGCGGAGGAGCACCATCTTGTTGAAATATCAACTGATCTTCCTGATAATGATGGTCATTTTCAATAATGTTAGTTAACATTGGTTCAATTGTGTCTTGAAGCAGTTCCAGATACATTTCCCCTGTTAGATTGCCTTCTAAGAAGAGAAGGCCCACGATACGATCCCCAAAAATACCAGCCCATACGTTTAATTTTTGAGGATATTGCGTATGTACCTCATGAAATATATGGGGATTCGAATCAGCCCAATATCGACAATTATGGCGATTAACTATACCATTTAAAAAAAAAAGAACATTCATCACTAAAACAAATGTTGAACAGACACTGAGGATTTGCAATCGCCTGCTCACTTAGTACCTCACAGAATTGTAAACGCCGATCAAAATCATCTTCATTCAGTTCGTGTGTTAATTTAATTTTGTAAGGATGGAATTTATGTAGTTTTAAAATACGCTGAATGCTAGTTCTTGAGATACCGGAAACAGTTGCTAGCTGTCTTGTACTCAACGTATGGTCAACCTCAACATGGCCCAAAATTGCCACCGTTGTCGCCTCATTTCTTACTGGCGGTTCGATTTGCCGTTTTTTATTTGCTACCGATCCCGTTTCTCGGAATTTTGATACTAATTCAGACACATACTGCCGCGACACAGTCCTGACAAATTGTTGATTGAACCGTTCCGCAGCCCTTTTCGCACATCTATTGTTTTCATAATACAGTTCAATCAACGCAACCCTCTCTGCCACTGTATACACCATTGTTTCGTTTCAATTTCGACGTACGATACCACACACGAATGAAACTCACTTTTAGTACACACGTGAAAAACAGAAACTGCATGCTCTATCTGTTTGTTCTATTTTATTAATAAAATTTCATGGGTACCGCGAAAAAAACTGAGCAAAAACATTCACAGTATCGTAGCAAATAAATGATAGATTGCACAAACTGGCAAATGAGTTTTTCAGAGACGTACAAGTAAGCTCTTAACTTTCGTACAGGTTTATTCCTGAATTTATTTTTTCCCAAAACGGTTCATCCCAACTTCAAAATCGGGACGCCGTTGGATAGAGAACTTAACGGGCTTTCAAAAGATGTGCCACTCCACCATTATTCCCTATTCAAATTTTAGGGGTTGTTCACCCCACACCTCGAGTGTGGCCGTGACGGTGGTGCATGTAGAAGAACAAACTGTCCCCCTCGAAACTAAAATCGACCTGTCCGAGGGTTTTTCTACATCTGCGATATTATCACCCAAAACCCCGATGTCAAGTTTTCGATGGGCCACCCTGTAGAATAAAGTGATTTGATGGTGAATATTCAATAATGACTGCTGAACCATAAAATCAGGTGGTTACTGCACCAACATATTTCAGTTACAATCACACTTCTTTCCAACTTTTCACCGAAACATTGGAAGGGCGTCAAGTCACAGATTATGAATTTTTGAGATTAGTCGGACCAAGTCGCTTTCAAAGTTAATTTCTCTCCACTAATTTCTTTCGAAAACTTCTGAGAGAAGAAGACCGGGGATAGTATTGTGAAAGACATCTGGCCTCAAGATGGAATGGGGATTCGTTTGAATAGAGTATTAATTATCGAAGAGTGCTTACAGGAAACAGCACTTTACTCTCTTGGGATATTCGGACAGATTTGCTTGTCCCTTTCGAACTTGGACTGAACCGATTTCGAATAATTCGATCTACGGTGGTGTTAAATACAAACCATAGACAAAGTTAGGGTCATTTTCAAATATTTGGTAACGGGTAAATAAATGCGATAAAAATTCCAAATTGATTGTAAAAATTGTATTTGTCCCCGGGGTCTTCGAATCATTAACAGTATTTATCAGTTGATTGGTTGATGATTTGATCCGGTGAAATTTTGATGATATACGTTTACTGTAAAAAAACTGGATGTGAAAATAGATTTATTCCATCAAGGAGATTTCTAACACCGAATAAAATAAATATCAAATACTTAGAAAGATATCACTATATATTAGGTAAAATAGCGAGCCGACTGTATAAGTAATATAGAAAAATCCTATTACATCAATGCATTTTTACAGATATGGCCAGTTTTTTGAGTTCCAGTTAACTCCATGATAATTAACTAATGGTTAGAATGTGATCCTTCAAACGTCATTTATGAATGGCATTAACCATCTAAACTATTAGTTATCTGGAGCTCAACTGGACTCAGAGGCCCTGAACCTCTCATGAAAATGATGTAATAATATTAATTTCAACTCAAAAATAATTGTTCTCCAGTTGCAGACGCGATAACTACAACATTCATAAATGCAGATGCACCGTGAGAAATAGACTTATACTTCTGGATTAATCGCAAAAACATTTAGAACAATTTGAGCTGTATTGAATTCTAATGGATATGTGTCGATGGCAATCGCTGGTTTCTCACTCTGACGATTTTTACCTTGCATAAAATAAACGAATTTACAAAAAAATAGTAGTAGATAGCGTTTTTTTGTAACCCTTCCCAACGACATGCGTTCGATTTACGACAACGAAATCTATTTGCAAATTATGACCTTAAGGGTATGCAATCACCAATACCGCAAGGACAGCATGAAAATTGCCTAGCTCTTATAGCTATAAAAAGTGACATGATGCATCGTTCGCCACAAACAAAGATTATTTTATTTACGAGTATTTGCAAAATGGGGACGGCGCAAACAACCGATAAAATTAACGAAAGTAATGTAAGAATAAACAATTACTGTAAATAATAAACGATAAAAGGAACAATGTTTTCGTAACTACAGCCCTAAAATTTTGGTTAAATACAGCTTCACTCTTTTCAGTGCGAATGTTTATGCTGTGTGGAATTAAAATTAAAATTACTTATTTTTTTGAAATGGCAACTTGGTGGCTCATGGGATTAGGAAAGAAAGACCATTTTATTACGAATAATTTGTTAACGCATAATTTTAGGTAATAATGAAGAAAATTAGTAGGTAAAAGCAATTTAAAATTGGAATTTTGCATAGCAGATACATTTTGATCTAACAGAGTAAAGTTGTATTATTCTCAAAATTTTAGGACTGAGATTAGTGATTTGAAGAATATAAAATAAATTTCAAAATGAAAATTAAATTTGGTTACAAAGAGTGACAAGTTACACATAGTTGTATTCAGTAGATCATAGGGAGAAAAAATAAATGGAAATATACCAGGTGTCTCATTTGAAAATTGAAAGTTTATGTCACTTCTGGTGAAAGCGAAAGTTGCATGAAGTTGAATTACTTGCCAAAAGATGCAGTTCTAAGTCTTATACAGATTCTCCAAATTGCATTCTATCATCTTCAAAATCAAGAAAGTTATAGAGGCTAGCCACTTTTTGTGGACACCTGGTATATTAATCAATTTGTCCTACAAAAACTCAAATATACCAATATAATTATCTTCCTATCTCTGTTCGCAAAAATTTTTCACTTAAGAAACGGCTAATATAATTTTTCAATAGATTCCATGTACTAATCGATTGACAATTTGGTTTCATTAACATTTCCTGCACAGAAAATACCAAAATAGATTTTATAGGTCAAACAGTGCATGCCTTGAAAAAATCATCATATAGGGCCTAGTGGTGTTCATTGATATAGCGATGGTTTTCTATATCATCTCACATAAGAATCCTATTGAATAACTCTCTACATATGAAATTCTAGGACACCCGTTGGATCTGCTGTGGGATTATTTTTCACAACGTACAGAAAAGGTTAAAATCGGGCTCTAACTCAGTGGGCGACTGAATATATCTGTTGGTGTACCACAGCGAACAGTTTTGGGTAAAATTCTGCCGCTTTCACACATTAACGCATGTTATTTGGTCGGCTGATGACACAGCTCTATAATATTCAGAGAGGATAGTTGGCATAGTATTGTTAATTAAGCTGAAGAAGACCTACAACAATTGAATACCTGGATCAACAATAATCTACTCGGTCTAAATATAAAAAAGGCTAAATTTATGTGCTTCTCACTAAACTCTAATGTCCAACCCCTTATCTTCACTCTCAGAATACTCATGCCCACCTGCACTAAAAACATAATATACAACTACTCAACAATAGAAAAAACATATGAGGTATGATAAACAGTTTTTCCAAGTTATAAAAAGGATAAGACTTCTCATGTCCAGATGCTACACTCTTAGGGATTTAAAAAATAATAATTTAAAATTGTTAGTATAGTCTTCTTAAAATTTTTGAGCAGGTGATATAGTGTGAAATTACAAGATAATTAATCACGTATTTTCTCGTAAAATTGAATTACATAGTTGAGGAAACCCTGCCTCCAAAGTTGCGGTAACTAAACCTGAATTAATATATTTATCTTAAGTATTAAAGTGTTAGTAGGGTATAAACGCAGCTGTACTGGAACACAGATTTGGTTGGCAAATTCCTCTTAAGTGTGAAGTATAACAATTGGCAATTCTCACCCAAATTATTCTATACCAGCGGTCTCATTAAAAAACATCCTTTTCCCGAATATACGCACAATCAATGAATATTTGTGGAAATTATAAGCTGTGTACAGTTCGATTATCGAATCTCTTCCCGTACGTCATCATTATTATGCAAATAAGTTAAGAAATTTTAGTCGAAACAAAATCTAAACTATTGAAACGAAAAACTTTGGTGGGATGACAATAATATCAACAAGAGAAGATGGTGAACGAAATGAAAAGAAAAACCATGCTTGGTTATTTGGCGAAAGTAAATAATAAAGATTTTATAAGTGATAAATCAATTCCTGTATAAAATGTGTCATTTAAAGATGACTGTATTGTCACTTTGACAGCGATAAATGTTGAAATGGCAATTATCATCATTTATAGTTTAGATACTTTGTGAACATCTTGTATTGTTTTTTTCATATAATCATACTGTGTTAATGTCAATATGTCATTGGTGATGTTTTTTGTTATAAACAAGTATAAATAAATATATTACACCTTTTTTTGCAATGTATGGTCTTTTTCTGGAAATACACAGTAATAATATACTACTGGAATATTACGCTACGTCAACAATAAAAAATGTGCATCGTTTTTTATCACCGATAAAAACGCCTGTTCCTCTTTGGCGTCTACATCTAGTATGCTTACGTCACTTTAATGTCTGCCCTGTCAGTTATTTTGATAGTATTGTTGATAGTTGATACTGAAACATTACAACATGAGAAGTTTCGACTCAACAAATAACAAAAAATATAGAAAAAGCAATCCCGCAATCTACAAAAAATACTAAAGCGTCAATATGGAGACAATTTATATTCGGTCGTTAATTTATCTTGCCAAAAAACATTCGAGCTTTTCTTTTAAGGATAAATTTCTTTTTAACTCAAAATTTTTTCCATCAGTAATTTTGCTTGAAAAACTGACATTTGACAAAATCGGTCGACCTTCGGTCTCGCGAGTTAGTCATGTCAGTTTTTCTCGTAAAATTACTGATTGGCAAAATCATTTCGTTACAAAAAAAAATTTATCCGAAAAAAAAAGCTCTTGTGTTTTTACTGTTGAAACAAACTCCACCTTGCTCAATCCTGTATTATTAAAATTATCAAGGCGAAACATAATCAACAAGCCCGAAGGCACCAGTGAAAACAAGGCATTTATTGTAAAATCTTTCCTTTGAAAATTGGCTTCTACTCCTACAGCTCATCACAAGCTTCACTGAAAACTCAAATAAAGTTTTGAGATCTAGTTTCAATATTCGACGGAGTATCCATGAATATATTTTCAAGATTGTTCATCAAAGCTTCGTTTTGACTTTGTTTTGCAACCATTAGAATTTCTTGACGAAATCGGACTGTAGATAAGTTTGGTGATTTTCAAAAACATTTTAAAATTTATAACTGTAAATTCAAGATAATAGAGCTTTTGAAACAATCAGGGCGACACTATCAATGATTTTGTCGCCCTTCAAATTGACTTTCGAAATAAATTAAATTAAAAAATTAAATATTTATTAATCCTTTCAGCTATCAATAACAATAAATACGTCCATATAAAATTTCACAACTCATAAAGAACGGTGTAAAAAGAGTTCCAATGACAAACAAGTCAGAATTTTTTTTTTTTTTTGTAAAATTTGTTCTTACGAAACTCCCAGGTTTTCGGAGAAAACCCCTCAAAAGCAGAGCTTGTACGAGCAAGGGAGATCCGGGACCACAATATAACAATAAACAAACAAAACGGAATACAATGTAACAATAATGATTGATATAAATTGTGAAATACGATTTTATTTCAAAACTGAAAAGTGGTATTCGAATTCCTCAACAGTATAAAAACATTCTTTCTCTAGTAGTTCCTGGAGTCTAGACTTTAAAATAGCCGGGGATCCCGCGTTTTTTATTTCACTTGGCAGACAGTTGAAAAAACGACAGCCTGCATTAATGGGAGATTTTTTGTAATATGAGTGTTTGGGGTTGTTTAGTTATATATTATTTTCATTTCTGGTATTGTAGGAGTATGAGTCACTGTTAATGACCATTAAAAACCATCTATTTGAATCTATGATGTATATTTTCAAACCAATCACAACATTATTATAGTGAGAATCTACTTTTTGCTATAACTTTTGGCGGTCAGGATCAGATACCACAATAGAGATAATATAGGGATGAGTTATTGGAATATTAACTACTCGCCAGAAGAAGTGGGACAGCCAAAAAAATTGCCTAATTTTGACTAGCTATAACTTGGACATTTTGGATGTTGGATTTTCATTCAACCAGAGGTGAAAAGCGTCATCCATGGTCTTTGCGTCTTTGGCGTCGGGTTTCTTTTTTTTGCAATTCGTTCTCTCTGTGCAGGGTGATAAGTTAGAGCCGGAAACATTTAAAATTTTTAACCAATAATTTGGGAAATGTGAGGGACCCTAGAATTTTTTGATAGATGTTGGGTGAATTGTTGTGCCGATACCTCGAAACATCTTAAAAATATTATTGAAAAATTGCGTTGCTATGGAAATGTCGCCATTTTATGAAATTCCGTTTTTATTTTAAAATGTGGTATTTTTTAGTCAAACAATTGCAGTCACCATCTAAACTGCAACAAGGAATATTTCTACTGAAGTACCAGTGGCGCGTTAAAAGAGGTTTATGATATTTAGAAACGAAAATTCGTTTTTATTGAAAAAATTCTACAGTTTTATTGATCGTAAAAGTTTAAAAAGTGCCATTCCTTTTATTAGCATGGAGCTGACAAATTTAGAGGCTTGCAAAAGGGGATTCTGTAATGTGGACAAATTAAAATTCCAGATTCAATTTTTTTTTTTTCATTTATTACAAGGTGACATTGATTTATTTTTAATGAATTCATCGTCGTACAAAAGAGGTTCCATGAGTTAACGGTCATAAAAAACGTTACTTAAAAAACTAAAAAGAAACCCCAATTGTTTAATTGCGTTGCTCTGGAAATATCGCCATTTTATGAAATTCTGTTTTTATTTTGAAATGTAGCTTTTTTAGTCAAACAATAGCAGCCACCATCTAAACTGCATCAAGGGATATTGAAGATAATTAACACCAATGGCGTGAAAAAAACAACAGTTTTATTGATCGTTACAGTTAAAAAGGTGCCATACATTTAATTAGCATGATGCTGACGTATTCAGAGGTGTGCAAAAGGGGATTCTGTAATGTAGACAAATTAAAATTCCAGTTTCATTTTTTTTTTTCATTACAAGGTGCATACATGTAACAATTTCTTTTGCTTGAATTAATCGTCGTACAAAAAAGGATCCATGTGTTGACGTACATAAAAAACGTTATTTAAAAAACTAAAAAGAAACCCCAAATATTTATAAAACAAGAATAATAATCCTATTTAGTAAGGCGTTGGCCCCCCTCAATCTTGAATAACTGCCTGGCAATGACTTAGCACAACGCTTTCCACCTATGGTTGAAAATCCAACATCGGCCAAGAAATGTCCAAGTTATAGCTAGTCAAATTTATTCAATTTTTTGGCTTTCCCACTTCATCTGGCAAGTGGTTCAGTTAGCAATCAGAGTAGCTATTTCCTATGAACATTTTCTTAGATTGATGAATTTCCCAAGGGTAATTATTTCATTGTGATAAAATCAATTGAAATTTTCCATACAAAAAATTATTCAATTATATTCATTCTACAAGACGAAGGAACAAGGGAAGAAAAAGGATAGGAAAACGTGAGACAGGTAATATTGAGTATAGCTGGTCAAATCTATTTTATGAAAAAATATTACAATTCTCTGTACAACATATTTCATTCGTATACTTATATCATAAAATTTATACGCAATTTTTTCAACAATTTTCAGAATTTCAAAAAATTGAATTTCATAAACTAATGAGCTTTCCAAAATTCAATTTAGCAAGGTCTCATCTATCTTCCCTTGGTTCTCACAATATCATTATAATGAATGGGTTTTCCTTTCATTGTGAAAGTGAAGTGTTGGTAACATATTTTCTTAGTTATTTTACTCATTTTATTGTTTGGTTCAAAATGTACGGCACTATAATGAAATTTCTTCAAAGAATTTAGGAAAACATTAAGGTCAATATTCTTTTATATGTACGGGTACGGTTATCAAAACCAGTCATCAAGTATCAAGAACTCTAAATCATAATTTGTAGTGGACTACTTTTTTTGTTAGACGTAGTACAGTTTTTGAAAGCCTGATCGAGTAATCCCTGTCGAATTGATATTTTATGTTCCGAGTAGGTGGAACCTATGTATAAAAATTCCATTCAAATTAAATATGTGTCTGTCTTCAATTAAATTTCAATTTTGAAAACACTATCATCTATTTCAATAACATTTTTGGAAATATTATGCATTTAAGACTAAAATATAATAATTCAAAATAAAAATTGATTTTTATTGACAACCCTTTATGTCCATCTGCCAAAAAAACAGAACCTTGACAACACACTCTCCAATATTGTTCATTTCATTTCATTCTTGATTCTACTTATTTACTACATAGAAACCTATCCACGTTATAAATTATTGAACGCTCCTGGTACACACAAAAACAAGTACCTGAAAGAGAAAGATAACGAAAGTCTTCAAGCCTGCTTGTAATACGGCTGAATGATGCTGGTGCATATGAAAAGGTGTTGAAATTGCTATTGATGTAGTTTTAAATGAAGGCGCGTTATGTTGAAAGTCGAACAAAGAGATGTTATCCAGAAGTGAACCGTTTTATAGGGACCCGTCTTGTCTATTTCCATCAGAATCTGCACATAAACGAACCTTGTCATCTAACGGAAGCATAAAAATACGAGATGAATACAAAATAGAATCTGTATATGTTCTCGTGTGAGATGAGTTTTTCCATAGACATTTCGATTTTGATTTCTATCATTTTTATGAGTATATGGAGAATTGTGATATGCTGATATTGAAGCTGTTGGAAAATATGTGGATCTCATCAAGAATTGGAAAATACGTTTCGATTTATGTTCCTTCCGAGTTTAGAAATGATACTGAAGCCGTGATATCTCAGAACGGTGGAAAAAATACTTTGATTAAAGTTCATGAGACAGTCACAAGTATTATCATTTTTCCTTTCCCAATGATGCACATTTTTTACAACATTTGAAATGTAGAAAAAAATATAATTATCTGTTTATAAAATTGTCGGCGTGTCTTTGTATGTCTACCTTCTCGTTTAATGCATCTAATTGTCCTAAAAATTGTCAAAAAAATTCATAAAATTCACCAAGTAGATCGCAACACTTTCTGGAATAAAGTATTGAAAATTGATTTCATAACAAAATACTGTTTAGTTGGATGTCTCTACCACTCTCCATCAAGTTCACATTCAAAATTCATTGAAGTTTTGAAATTATTTGTGATGTTTTATTCTCAAATAATAATCATTGTGTGATAGTTGGCGACTTTAACATAGATCTAATGTCTAATTATTCTTTCTATTTCTATTGTAGGAAAATGATAAATCTCTTGTCTACCTATGGAATTGAACAATGTATAACCAAATATACTCGTATTACTGATACCAGCTCACCACTGGTGGATTATGTTTTAAGTAACCGAAATAACTTGAGGGCGGATGTTCATGACCGTCCAAAAATAACCGATCATTCAGTAATATCAGTAAATTTATTCAATAATTCTATACATATTCTATACATGATGATGTTAAATAATTCAGAAATCTCAAAATTGAAAATCTGAACGATATTTAAACTAGACTTATAAGGCAGAATTTTAAACTAGACACTGTTGATGTTGAAGTCATATATCAAGAAATTTTGGAAAATTGTGAAAATATTATAAATGATATTGCACCAATTGAAACTTGTCATTATAAATCAAACCTACCTTGGTTTGAATATGAGACATATGATAAAATCAAAATGCGTGATAGGGCTGTAAAGAGTTTAAATATGGTGTTGATGATGAAAAACAAATGAAATGGCAAATTTTTAAAGAACATAGAAATAGTGTGGTTAATCTTTTGAAACAAAAAAAAAGAACAGTATTATGTCGACAAAATTGATAGGTTTAGACATAATCCTAAGGAAACGTGGAAAACCTTAAAAAAATTGGTGAACTATAAACGTGAAGATATCCCACCAAATATAAGCTTTTTAAATGATGGTGGGCGATTAATGTTAAGAGATAATATGGAAATAGCACAAAGTTTCAATAAATATTTCATCGAAAGTATTCAGGATATCGTAGACAGTATTATCAATACAGAAATATGGAGTAACATGAACAATAATTTATTTTTGAAATTTGATAAATTTGCGATACTCTCGATGCAAGATCTGCGTAAAATAGGGGGCAGCCTCAATAATAAGTTTCTTTGCATGAAACCCTAAACTGCAGAATGTTGAAAGAAGTGTTTGAAACCATTGGTCATGTTATTTTAAATTTCATTAATACATCCTTGCATACTGGTAAAATCCCACATAAATTAAAAATTAGCAATGTTGTACCCATTCAAAAAGTAGCACATACCTACAAAGCGGAAGAATTTCGTCCTATCAACACTCTGCCACCAATTGAAAAACTGCTAGAAACAGTTGTCTATGAACAATTATAAGTCATGTTTCTGAAAATTCAATATTGATGAAAAATCAGTCGGGGTTTCGAAAGCAATATTCCTGTGAATCAGCATTGCAACTCACTATAATATGCTATATTAAAACTCAAGAGGGCCTTTGAAACAATTGACAGGAGAATATTGTTATCTAAACTAAGACAGTACGGTATTGGTGGTAAAGTGTTGGATTGGTTGAATGACTACCTTGAACAACGTAAGCAACGAGTACGTTTTAAGGATCAAACATCGTCAGATTTGAGTAATGATGTTGGTATTTCACAGGGAAGTGTACTAGGTCCCCTATTGTTTACATTGTACCTGAATGATATTGAGCTCTTTGTGGATTGGGAATTTATTAATGTGTTTGCTGATGACACCATGATTGCATGTAGTGATACTAATATTGAAACAGCTATTGAAAAAATGAACACTGTATTGACAGAAATAAACAAGTATCTGAGTATAAATAAACTTAAATTGAATGTATCCAAAACACAGGCAATGATCTTCACAACACAACACAAGTACGAAACCATTGATCTTAGTGATAGTATTTTAAACATCAATAATGAAAATATCCAATTTGTTCCAAATGTTAAATATCTGGGATTCGTTCTAGATAATTTTCTAAATTTTGGTAGCCACTTTGAATACATTTACAAAAAATTTTCAAAAAATCTATATTTCTTCACCCGAATATCCGAACACTTATCAAGCCAGACTATAATCCAGCCACACTTTGATTACTGCTCGTCCATAGTGTACTTATTCGATCTGAACAAATTGAATATTCTTCAGAAATTGCAAAATCGTGGTATGAGGATAATTTTGAAAGCAAATCGCTTAACCCCAATAAGATCGATGCTAACGACGCTTGGTTGGGTTTCAGTGGAAAACAGACTTTATCATCATACCATGATTTTCATATACAAGATAACTAATAATATGGCTCCAGAATACTTTCAACAGTTTATAACATACAATAAAGATATACCTTATCATAATACACGTAGCAAAAATAACATTTATGTACACAGCACTTCCTACCGTAGTACCATGAACTCACAATTTTTTAAGGGTTTTGTGAATTTCAATAAACTACCGGATTCTGCTAGAACATCTACTTCTTTGATCGATTTTAAAAGTAAATTGAAGGAATACGTCCAAAATACAGACAAATAGTGCGGAATATAATACTTTTGTTAAATATCTTTTAACGTGTAAATATTTTTATACATATATTTACATTTAGTATTTATTTATATTTATATCTTTATTTGTCTTTGTCCTATATGTACCATATTTCGATATCCGAATATAATTGTAATATATTTCTAAATCCTGTCTTTGTGTTTAAAGTGTTACTTAATTAAAAAGGGATTTATAGTATTTATGTCTGTTTTATATTTATTTTATTAATATTTAGTATATATATATATATATATATATATATATATATATATATTAGCAATTAATTTTTTTCATACGGATATTAGGGTTCCTAATTGAATAAAGATCTATCTATCTAATATTTCTGAAATGAAGTCGTATCGAATTTTCGAGCTCATCAACAACATTGGATAGTTGTGAACTTTTTGCTTCATGTCCACATAGAAAAAATCTAATGGGGTCAGATCTGACGAATGAGGATGCCACCGGGATCCGAATGAAAATGAGCGGGACATCCGTCATGTATAAACCATAATTTATGTCGTGAACTAATATTATCCAAAAAAATGCGTCGGTTCGTTTTCCAAAAACTGTAAGTGTCAGCTGAATTAGAACCACTTCCTCGTATCCTAAGGAATTGAAATTTTACATGTTGGTTCAGTTCCGATGACAATACATTAATGTCGAAGAAATTGTCCCCCCCTGCCCCCCGAAAGCTAGATAGAGAACGCGTAGGGTTTCGGAAGTTTTCTTGACGGATTTGAACGTCAAAAATTACAGCAAAAAAAATTAGGTAGGATGTTTCACCCGCCCCTCCTTTCTCGAAAAAAGTTGGAAAACTCATGAAATTGAAATTGAAAAAATCCGTGAAAATAGTGAAAAATATCTTAACGTTGAAAATTATCTTTTAGGAAAATAAATTGTCCCCCCACCTGCCCCCCTGAAAGCTAGATAGAGGACGCGTAGGGTTTCGGAAGTTTTCTTGACGGATTTGGACGTCTAAAATTACAGCAAAAACACAAATTGGATGGGAGGGGGGCTCGTCCCCCTCTCTTTTCGTAAAAATTAGAAAACTCGCTAAATTAAAATTGGAAAAATCCATAAAAATATCTAACCGTCGAATATTATGGTTTGAAAAAAGAAATTGTCCCCTCCTCTCGCCGAAAGCTAGAAAGAGAACGCGTAGGGTTTCGGAACGTTTATATACTGCTTTGAACGTGAAAAATTAAAGCTAAAAAATAGGGAGGGGTTCTCGAAAAAAGTTAGAAAACTCGCGAAATTGAAATCGAAAAAATCCGTAAAAATGGTGAAAAATATCTGACCAACGAATATTATGGTTTAAAAAAATCACTAACCTGTCCCCCCTCAAAAGCTAGATAGAGAACGCAAAGGAATATGGAAAATGTTTCAGCAGTTTCAGACATGGAAAATGATGATGGAAAAAAACTCGTTCGGGTGTCTCGCCCCCTTTCTTGAAAAAATTAGAAGAACTTGCGAAATAGAAATCGAAAAAAATCCGTAAAAATGTGAAAATTATCTGACCATTGAATAATAAGGTTTCAAAAAAAGTTACCCTCTTCCCTCTCGAAAACTAGCTGTAGAAATTCGGAAAAATTTCCAGGCAAACGACCTTGCAGCTATGACGCATCAATTGAAATGAACAGACTAAGACACATATCCATAGCGAACGAAAAAAGAAATAAATAAATAAACTCAAAAATTACTTTTTAGAAAAAAGCTTTTATTTAAATGCACTAAAAAGAAGAAAATAAATTTTAAAGTAAATGAAACCCATCACTTTGTTACATTTTAAAATTTGAAATGATATAAGAGCTTGTCGCGAGAATAAATCTGTAGATTTTGTAGATCCTTTCGAGTACAATAAAACTGTTTTCATATATTTTGTCGGTATCCCGTTTCGATTTCGAGAATTTGGTGTTTTTAAAAAATATCCATTTCAAAAAAATATTTTTTTGAATAATGGTTAAATTTCATGAAAACTTTTCGTAGATCCTATCAAGAACTGATACCTGATTATATACAATTGTCTCGTGTCATTTTCGAGTTTTTGTTGTTTTCAGACAAAAAACGTTAAATATTTCCAAGTCCATATCTCTATTGTTTTTGAAGATACGAAAAATCTTTTTTTAAAACTTCTCATAAAACCCTTTAAGGAAAATAAAATTGTTGATATTCAACTTTGCGATATCTCGTTTAGTTTTCGAAATTTTGGGCGATTTTATAAAAAAGTTAAAATTTTCCACTTTTTCCGTTTTTTAATATTTTTCCTCTTTTTATTCGAGTTGGAATTTTTTATGAGTTTTCATGGAAACACCTTTGTGGTATTTTAGTAGTGGCAGACTATTATTTCTGTGTTTGCTGCTATGAAACAAGCATTTAATTATTTTCATCCTTGAGGGTATTATTTTTTAAAGCAATTTTTGTGCTTACTTATGTGGGTTGCAAACGAGTTTTGTTGTGGAATTCATGTGGCAGACGATATTTTTCAAGCTTATTACGTTTCTACAATAAGTTTTGCCGTAGGTAATTTTTTGTCCCATAAAATGTTTCACACTTAAATGGACACACTGTATACATAACAATATCAATCGCAACCTAAATTTCATTCCACTGATATAATATATTTGACCCATTTCAAGATATTTAAT
Source organism: Chrysolina oricalcia (assembly GCA_944452925.2). NCBI lineage: Eukaryota > Metazoa > Arthropoda > Insecta > Coleoptera > Chrysomelidae > Chrysolina > Chrysolina oricalcia. The sequence continues at coordinate 66,873,115 of OX101812.2, forward strand.
GTCGAATTTGCTAAGTTCGACAACACCGCTCTGCATGCATCAGACCGATTTTAATCAAATCCCATGATAGTCCATCAGCTCATCCAATAAAAAACTGGTAATAATGATAAACCTATAGCATGTACGTGTCACAGGAATCTGCGCTCAAATGTCGGGTTCAGATGATATAGACAGAGACTGGAAGTTAATTTCTTCAGAAAATAGACACATGCCAGTAGTGGCAGATGCAGTTAACGTTTATCTTGAGGATAATCTGGAAACTGATGTTCCGTAAAGACAAATGGCTAATGAAATATGAAACTGGATAGAAACGTCAAAATGTTCCAGTCTCGATTATGGGTTTAGAGCATTGTAATATATTGGGAGTGGATTCATATTTCAGGGCATGGCACAATTCTGCGAATTGATAGGTTTCAGTTAAATGAGTACCTGTGTACATTTGAAGTTGAAATTTCGCTCACAGACAAAGCGTTCGATACAATATTGCACCACTCTTACATTTGCTAAAGTGTTTTGTGGTACATCTCGTCAGTCTCGTGCGTGACATCACTCGTCAAAAGGTCTGCGTCTTCCCTAGCTCTTCCGAAGACTTCTGAGAGTTGCCGTGAGGGTGCAGCCGGTTGACAGAAAGAACTGATTTTGAACAATTTTGAAGAAAGAACCCCGCAATTTTGATTGGTAAAATGGTTCACGGTGAAATTGTCTGAATTTTTAGTATATTGTGGTGTTCAATGTACTGATTAAACGTGCAGAATCGTAAATTACGTTGAAGGATGGATTTTGAAATACAGGGTGTTCAAGTTAAAAATCAGTAATTTTTATTTCATTATTTTCTCGGGGTTTGAAAGTGCCAATTGCATTTTTTTTCGCTCTTATCATCAACGTACCTTCATATCACTAAATATCATTCGGATGGTGCAGATTCTATCATTATGTACAGAGTGAAAAATGAAAACATTTTAGTAATGTCTGAAAATTCGATGTAATAATGAACTAACGATAAAATAATTTTGGCATCCAATATACTATTCTTATTCCATCATTAATCACAATTCATACATTTCGTACAGGGTGATTTGAAAAATTGGTGAAATATATGGCTGGTTCTTTTGTACATATCCAGTATATTCAAGTGAATAATCATCCTCCGAAGATAGCCGATACCGTATAAACATGATTTCGTTGAGATATATACGGTGATCATGAAAATGTTCGATGATGAAAATGACAAAATATCAACGTTTCAGAAATGACCCTGTAATTCACGATTAACTAGGTGAAATTCCTTTATTATTATTTAATATATTCATCATTCTCTCTTCAACAATGTCCCAAGAATTCAGTTTCCGGCTATGACTAGTTTCATAGTTATCAATTGAGAATCTTATTATTTAAAAAATTGTTGTTTAAAATTGTTTTTATCGTTAACCAGCTGACGTCCCCTTACGAACGGCAGCCCTCAAAAGTCGAAACTTGTGCGAGCAAGGGATTAACGAGGTCTCACCTTTTAACGTGCGATTCCTAGCATGACGAGATGAAGGAACTTGTTCACGCGTACATTCTACTAGTGGCCAAGATTTTTCACAAATATTGAAATGTGAGAATGTGGAGATCAAAATAAATATAATATTATATGCAGGGTGATGATCAATTACGGTCCATCCAATTCCATCTACCATTTAGGAACTGACTGAATATACGACACATCAGTTACAACTTACAACTCAGGCATGCGCTAGATAAAATTCTCAATGCTTGGATAGTTTGACTCCCCCAATCGTGTATAAGGCCCCGGTACGGGACATCACTAATCACTGAAGGTGACAAGGAACAGCCTTAACCGAATCCACCTCCCCCGTAGCAGCGCTACGGTCCTCATACAACAAGAAAACCCTATCGGCTACATTTTGATTCTGTCGCTGACGGAAAGTGAACGAAAAAGAAAATTCAATTAGTTCCATCAGTGATGATTATTATTACCTTTAGGTATTGAATTACCTATATTGATGAAATATAATAAAGGTCTATGTTTCTATTGATAGCCAGCAAATACAAAAATCATGGAAACCTTAATCCGAGTGGAACACGAATTGGAAAAACAACCGTCGCTGCCCAGATTCAAATTCTCCTATCAGAAATAAAAGCGTTCTATCAATCATTTTCACTTTTCTCAGATAGTTTGTTTTTTATTCTCTAATCTTCACCCTCTTTTACATTTATTTTGATCTCCACATTTTCACGTTTCACTATTTGTGAAAAATCTAGTAGAATGTACGCGTGAACAAGTTCCTTCAACTCGTCATGCAAATGGTGATAGGTTTCCCAATTAATAACTACAAAACTAGTCATAGTAGGAAACTGAATTTTTGGACAGTGTTTTGGACAGAGTGATGAATATATTAAATAATAATATAGGAACATCACCAAGTTAATCGTAAATTACAGGGTGATTTCTGAAACGTTGATATTTTGTTATTTTTGTCATCGAAAATTTTCATGATCACCCTATATATCCAAACGAAATTATGTTTATACGGTATCAGCTATCTTCCGAGGACCGGCCATATATTTCACCAATTTTTCAAATTAACCTGTACGAAATGTATGAATTGTGATCAATGATGGAATAAGAATAGTATATTGCATGCCAAAATAATTTTATTAAAATAATTTACAAAAATTTTTAACTTGCTCTCCGTTTGAATACCCGCGCTCTTTTCATATATGTGTGCATTACCTTTCTGCATTTCAATTTTAATATTGTATTGCATTTTATCACTTTTTTAACATTCATTATCTTTCATATCAATGAAATATATATATATATATATATATATAATTCTTGTGTACATTTTCGTCCAATTATCTTCATTGTACCTATTATCTGATCAAATAATGTAATTTTTAATATTTCCGTGGAAATTCGTTTTTAAACATTTCATAATTTGTTGTGTCTATTGAATTACTGTTATTTTATATGTATAATTGTGTTTTAGACATATCATCTGTTTCAACCGCTATTTTTTGCACTTATCCCACACTAAACTTTATTCATTCCTTTTTTTTAGTGTAAACTTTATTTTGTATGAATCCTGAATAGAGAATATTATTATTATATTCATGATCATCCAGTTTTCATCGTTTTATTCGATCAAAAATTCAACATAATTGAAATGTGAAGGCGAACGTTTGACGAGACAAAGGTTAATTTTGATGTATCATTTAGTCATGAGTATGATCGATGTTTGAAGTACGTATCGGTTAAGTTCATTCAACATAATGAATGAAACATCTCATAAAAACCATATTGAATGACTTATAATTGTAAAGTTGAATGTTTACGGGGTTGTTTTTCATCTCTGCCTTAGCAGGCTACATCCATTTTGACTGTTGAACTTCGATTATTTATCGATTCCATTGCAAGTATAATTGGTTCAAAAGAACAGTCTTCGAACACAAATTTTCATTCAAATCTGCATAATAATTGATTGTCATTAAAAACTCTATTACTGATAATGCGAATAATATACAAGTTTGCATTTCCTCAAAAGACCAAATTTTCTCCATGAAAGAAATTGACCACAGCTCTTACCTATATAAATCATAAAAGACGTCGGATAAAGTTCATAAGACGCACAAAAACTCGAAAACATAATGCTGCGGTTCCATTAGGGAGGTCAACAATGCACATCTGTCCCGATTCCCAACGGCGGGAGCAGCAGGAAGCGTCCCGCCGCTCCCGCCGCGATTTGTATAGGTGCCCTTCCGTCGCATCTCTATTAGAAACTTTGTCACGCTTTCATTAATCTACGTTTTATGCTGAATCATCGCGTCCTCGATGTGACACGTGCTTATTGTACCTTTCAATCTGAAATTCGCATTCACCAACATGACGCTTTCCACGATATTAATAACAAAAAATGCTCGATAATGGAATAGGCGATGAATTTTCATTGAAATTGGTTACGCCGTTGATAATTTTTAGTGCGATTCGTCGATTTGGGGCATGTGCGGTATGGTATGCAAATGGGAGTGGACAAAGGCATGGCGGAAATTTTATATGCTTCGTTTCAAATTTGTGCAGGCTTCAACAAGTCGTATTTTTACAACACGAATTACAGACGAGTCGATTCACTATGAAATGAATGAAAAAAATTTACAGATTTAAGACGTGGTTCAGTCGACGATTGTTTGTGGAAACTTACCGAAACACGTGCAGCTTTTCTCGGGAATTATTATCCTTCCTTCATCCCAAAAGAGCCACTTCATTAATGTCTTTGTGTTTAACTTCAATGATAAATGAAATATATAGCACTCCATGACTTTGATATGTTGTAAAAAATCAAAATAGTTTTATTTTACTAGAGACTACAAAAGTATAGGAATAAGTCAGACAGTAGGTCACCACAGAATGGTGTCCATGAGTACATAAATAAGTATAGATAAATATAAATACAAATGAATATATAAATAAAAAAATTATAATAGACAAAATGAGGATATTAATAAAATTCGTGACATCATATATATATATATATATATATATATATATATATATATATATATATATATATATATATATACAGGCCGTTTCTTTTATCATGTGGTAACATTGCTATATTCTAAACCGTAACAGATACGAAGACGATTAAATGGGAGAAAAGGTAACTATTGTGGAGAACAGTACAATGGTCAAAGAAAGTGTACAGGGAGTCTCGCCCTTCCCGAGTTACACAGGGAAAACTAAAAATGCTGTTATTTGTTTTTTACGAATAGAATTGTTATTTGTGAAAATATAAAAAAATGGAAAAAGGAAGTTTTAATGTATTCTAAATGTACTATAAAAATGTAACAATGAATCTTTGATTAAACGTTTCGTGTCAACACGGCCACCATCAACATTTCTTTTCAAATACGGACCTGTCTTTTAGTACAAATATTGATAAAGCGATAAAATCACAATTCAGTGGTACATCACACTTGATATTTTCATAACGTTTCATTTAAAATAACTATCATCATCAGTGACAACAATTTTTAATTACGGTCCTGTCGTTAGGTCGTTTATGGATTCCACAAAACCTAACTCTCCGATATAAAAATTATCAGTGACGCTTTGAATAAATGTATCTATTAAAATTATGTTTACACTATAATAAAAGATATCTGTAGTTTCAGAGACGAATGATAGCAATTTACCTCGGAAATAAACTTACTTAAGAGTAGAAGAAATCAAACAAACAGAAAACAATTTATTTCATATTGAATTTTTGAGTGAAAATAAAACCAATGCAGAGAATGAATTCTTCATGATAACCTTCATTAAATGCTCAAATTGCCGACCTCTTTGTTGAATGCACATAAGTTGTCTGTCCATACAATTTCTGTGGCAATTTTCTAGCATGATGGGTGTAATGCTATTACATGCATCTCTTATTTTTTGTTTGAGATGGTCGATATCTGTACTAGTTGTCGAAAAAACTTTATCCTTTATGCATCCCCAGACAAAAAAATCTAAAGGAGTCAGGTCTGGAGATCGAGCTGACCAGGCAATTGGTCAATTCTTTCCAATCCATTTTCTTGGGAATATTGCATCTAAATGTTCCCTTACTATTGCTGCATTATGGGGAGGGGCACCGTCTTGTTGAAAATATTGTATTTCACGGCGGATGTTCAGTGGCAATTCATCTAAGTAGCCATCAAACTCATTGAATAAAAAATGTAAATACATTCCACCATTCAAATGCTCGTCGTAAAAGAAAGGACCTAGTTTGTTTGTTCCCAAAATTCCCAACCAAACATTTATTCCGAATCTTTCCTGGAAATTGGTTTCTCTATGTAAATGTTCATTTGTATTATTCCACCTATAATGGATGTTTCTGTTAAACCAACCATTGTTGGTGAATTTTGATTCGTCCCTCCATATTATTTTATTACAAATATTTCCAACTTCCCTATTTCTACGTCTCAGCCACATCGCAAATCGTACTCTCCTTCCGTAATCCCTTTCATTGAGGTGATGAACTTTGCGTATCCTGTAGCATTTGTATTTGTTCTTTTTCAAAATATTTCTGGTAGATTTTACAGAAATCCCTAGTTCGTGGGCAATTTCTCGTGAAGAACAATCTTGATTAGAAATATTTTTGTAACTGACCAATCCTATATTGAAAAAAAAATATTTTCGTCACTTTGTTAATCTTTATGAAGTAATATTTGCTTACCTAAAACATTTATTTGGTTCCGCATACTTCCAGTAACAACACATTTTCTAGTTTTATTTTTATCAAATACACCACAGTCTCTCAAATTTCTTTCTAATCGTCTAAATATTTGAATGTTTGGAATACGACGAATTGGGTATAGCTCACCATACATATTTTTTGCCAAAGGAGGATTTCTATTTGATTTTGCAAAGCAAATAGCATATCAGTCCTTTCGTCATTTGAATACATCTTTGATATGACTGAGTGTATAAACGACTGACAGTTCTTAACACGTATCAACAACTCATTTATTTGTCCTGCCATAGAAACCAAGCAAAGCCTACTTGTTTAAAAATGGTAAATGAAGTGAGATGCTATTTAATTGTACCATATCACACAATAGTCGAATTTTGACTAAAAAGTAATATTTTCGTTACTTCCAGGATTGAGAATTATAGAAATATTCAGTATGATAATTGATTCAGAAGAAATCAGCCTTGAAACAAGGATTTCTGTAATACAAAAATGCCCAAGAAGGAAAAATACGAATGTTCGTTGTGTTGGGGTATCTTCTTATCGAAATTATTGGGTGAAGTCTGAAGTATGCCAATAGTTGAATAGGTTTTGAAGAAATCAAAATAATTTACAAAAGAACTAACGAAAGGACCGTAATTAAAAATTGTTGTCACTGAGGATGCTAGTTATTTTAAATGAAACGTTATAAAAATATCAAGTGTGATATACCACTGAATTGTGATTTTATCGCTTTATCAATATTTGTACTAAAATAGACAGGTCCGTATTTGATGGTGGCCGTGTTGACACGAAACGTTCAATCAAAGATTCATTGTTACATTTCTATAGTACATTTTAAATACATTAAAACTTTCCTTATAAATTTTTTTATATTTTCAGAAATAACAGTTCTATTCGTAAAAAACAAATAACAGCATCTTTGGTTTTCCCTGTATAAATCGGGAAGGGCGAGACTCCCTGTAAATTTTCTTTGACCATTGTACTGTTTTCCACAATAGTTACCTTTCCTCCCATTTAATCGTCTTCGTATCTGTTACGGTTTAGAATATAGCAATGTTACCACATGATAAAAGAAACGGCCTGTATATATATATATATATATATATATATATATATATATAAGTGAAAATAGAGTATATTTCGTTTTAATTCCGAGAGTTCCAACCTTTGGCAGCTGTTTCGTGCTAACGCACTTATCAGAAAGGATTTATGGAGCTCTCGAAATCAAAACGAATCCACTCAAGAATTAGTACCGTGAAGGCAAGACAGATATAACAGAAAGTTACTTATGACATCTGCAGTCACTAGTTGAAACTCAATTTGACACGAACCAAGGAATCCAAAGTAGAGGTTTGTCTACAAATTGACCAACCCAAGGTTCAATCAAGTTTCTAATACGTTATGAGGAACGCAAGCAGAATCTAAGTGAAAATAGAGTATATTTCGTTTTAAATCCGAGAGTTCCAACCTTTGACAGCTGTTTCGTGCTAAATCCTTTTTGATGAGTGCGTTAGCACGAAACAGCTGTCAAAGGTTGGAACTCTCGGAATTAAAACGAAATATACTCTATTTTCACTTAGATTCTGCTTGCGTTCCCCATAACGTACTAGAAACTTGATTGAACCTTGGGTTAGTCAGAACAACGAAGTGTTGGCTGCCTGTCAATTTGTAGACAAACCTCTACTTTGGATTTCTTGGTTCGTGTCAAATTAAATTTCAACTAGTGACTGTAGATGTCATAAGTAACTTTCTATATATATATATATATATATATATATATATATATATATATATATATATATATATATAGAAAGGGTAGTCGTTAATAATATATATGATATATATATATATATATATATATATATATATATATATATGTATATTATATATAAAATATAAGTATAAAAGTTATTGGGTATAACCCTCAAAAATGTTGTGCAACCGTAGACACGTGTTTCGAGCTTAAGCTCTCATCAGTACGGTAAAATCAAGTGCGAAGATGTACAACACTTGGATGTGAAAATAGAAACACAGGAATTCAACAACATGAAGCAAACCGCACATTTGTGGCATAGGTTAGATGACCTTGTACTCACAAGGCAACAACTAACGTCGCCACGGAGGCAGCTATAGCTACCAGCGTGACAATCCGACCCAGGAAAATACAAATAAGGATGGATTTAGCGAGGGGCAATATATGAGAATATAAGTAGGAAAGTTATTGGGTATAACCCTCAAAAAGTTGTGCAACCGTAGACACGTGTTTCGAGCTTAAGCTCTCTTCAGTACGGTAAAATCAATTGCGAAGATGTACAACACTTGGATGTAAAAATTGAAACAAAGGAAGTCAACAACATGAAGCCAACCGCACTTTTGTGGCATCGGTTAGAAAACCTTGTACTCACAAGGCAACAACTAATGTCGCCACTGAGGCAGCTACAGCTACCAGCTTGACAATCCTACCCAGGAAAATACAAATGAGGATGGATTTAGCGAAGGGCAATATATGAAAATATCCTTGCGTACTGATATCGAGCAGACACCGGATATATTACAGCTGAATGGCAGAAAGTGGTGGGAAATATGTTGGAAATATGTCTCTACTATCTATTTGAGAGTGTTCCATGTTTCCGCTTCATTACATATTGCAGTTTCATCTGGAAATCTAATTATGTTACCAACAGTGTTCAGTTTGAATAAATCAATGATATACATATTGAATATTATCGGGCCTATTACTGTGTCTTAAGGATACACAAAACCAACAAAGTTAAAGAACCTCTGGTAACAAGAATGGAAGAGAGTCCAATGAGTCATCTACTAACCTGTGAAATAACAAACCAAATGTGGAATAAACCATTGTCAATATACGAAGACAAATCGGAAGTCAGCATCCATGTGCTATAACAGAAGTTTTTCAATTATAAATATGACGATGAAGGAGTATCCGTCCATGTTTCAAGACTGAAAGACAGTCAGTCATCTAAAGCAAGCTGGTGAAAATAGTACTGATAACCAATATATTATCTCATGGGAAAGCTGTGGATGTAAGTGACATTGAAGAGATGACTAGCGTCAATTCTGATACAGTTTCAATAATATTTAATTTTGTTATTAAAGTATTGTATTATGAAATGTTACTATCTGAAAAACTATAAAATTTTAAACTAACTAAAATATACTTCTCTTTTTCAGAAAAACATTGACGTTTCGGAGACTATATATCTGCCTCCTTAATTGAAACTTGCTGAAAACTCTATCTTCATCAGATTTGGAGATGATGGTTTCTACACCTGTATAGATTTTCCTGAATTAACTTTTTTTTTATTTCAGTCAGTAAATGATTTAAATTCCCATAAAACCATCAAATCCAAATTCATGATACTGTTCCCTCAATTCCACCTGACTTATAAATGACCAAGTACTAAAGATTTTTATTATTATATACGGCTTTCCTTCTCCTTTGCAGTTGCAACACAATAAATTTGAAATTTTCTTTATTTTTTTTACTTCTGGCGCCCTCTCTGAGAACATTATCATCCAAGCTCAATCAGGATTCACTACAGTATATTTTCACGGTTATGTTGCAAAAAAATCTCATCCACTTACTAGAATATCATGCAAGACAGATATCAAATTTTAACGTTTAAAGTTGACGTATCTAAATTTTTTTTTTTAATCAGCAACACTATACTGTTGAAAGCATTGAGATAATATCATTGGATACCATCACTGAATTTCAAAAGATTTCATTTTGTCTCCCTGAAACATTCTCGAGAAGGGTTACCCTGTAGAACAAACCCGGCAGTTGAAAATTTAGTATGACGTTCAAAATTAGAACAAAGATCGTTTTAATATTATTTAAATAATGTAACGGCATACTAAAATAAAGTTTCAAGAAGTTCTAAAAGCTTTTAACGAAGATGTGAGAGGTTTGCGAAAGTTTTATTGTATGCAGATTCTTCTTGACTCCTGCTCGCGTTTAATGGACCTCTTCCAGGATAATTACATCATCATCGAAATTTATTAGTGCCTGTCCGTAACAATTTCGAGAGATATTAATTGATCGTCACCTCGGTTGGATACCTAGTCACTTCTGTAGCGATTCGGGCTGGAAGATGTAAAAATGTTAATAATAATTATTATGTTATAAGGGTATGAATTGTTTGTCTCCCAGTGGTTTTGGATATGATTATGGGTGTCGTAGTAGTATGATTTGAACTCATTTAAATTTCAAAAGTTTTCATTTTATTTTCAAACTTTTTCAAACAATTGTTGGAAATTATTTTTTGAAATTTGGTCTGGTTTTATATTCAAATACTTTTATTCAGCAAGTTTTGACATTTGTGGATTGCCATTATGGCAATAAGATAGATATATTTAAATATCCCGGTGTGAAATGAGATGAAAATGAGGAAAAAAGAAGAGAAGTAAAAGTATAAGTGTAAGTGAGAAAGATTTTCTATAATTTCTCGAATAACATTATCAGAACCTTCTCAAATCAAATTTTCTGGAAATGAACCAGGGGAAAAATTGAAATTACTTCAAGTAATTCATCTTGAAAAAACCTTAGAGCAAACACCAGTGAATGAGTCGGATTCAAGTATCAAGAAAAAGATTTACAAAAATAGATAATAAATAGATGAAACAATGAGAGCAGTAATTTTCCTGTTGAAACAAATAATTAGATACAATGAGAAAAAGAAAAAACCGTTCAATTATTAACGAATGATAGCATACAGCTAAATTATCAATTCAGATTGTCAAACATAGTAGATAAAGAAAGTATAATCACTATATTAGTAAAATTGGTAACAAAATTGAGATATTGGAGTCAAATTCAAAAAATACAATCACAAACCTTAATAAAACATATAAATGCGGATGTTATAAAAAGTGATAAATACTTGTTGAAAAATCTCAACATCAGACAGTGACTATAAAACTAAAAATTATACAAACATCTGTAAAAACTAAAAATGATTCAGAAACTAGTGTGAGAATCAGTAAATTAGGTATTGGAATAAACTCAGGAAAACAAATGCATAACGGAAATGTAGTGATCAATTATTGTAGAAGTATAATAATAAGAATAGTAATAATAATAGTAAGAATTGACGACCAGAGATCCCTCCCACATGACGTGGATACTGGGGTTCCTCAAGGATCAATTCTCGGTCCGCTGATTTTCTTACTGTATGTAAATGATCTCCCCAAGTACATCAGCACAAAACACTTGATTTTATATGCCGATGATACCACCTTGGCAACTGACGCAGAAACGCCAGAAGAACTCATTGCGAAAATGAATATGCTATCAAAAGAATTCACCACGTGGTGTGGGAGGAATTCTCTGATAGTCAATTCTACTAAAACCATCTGTATGCTGTTCTTCACCAGAAATGAAATATCTAATAATAGTAAAGTCTCAGTAAACGATATCGAAGTCCCTTTCTCAAAATCTACCAAATTTCTAGGAGTATTTGTAGACAATGATAGGGGTTGGAATTCTAATATTAATCACATTTGCAAGGAATTGAATAGTAGTTACAGCTATATTACAACTAAAAAATATTTTTGTGTCTAGTCAGTTGATCAGCGTCTACTATGCTATCGTTTATTCCCACATTTCGTACAATATTATTCTATGGGGTGGTGCAGGAGGCGCATCCAGAGTTTTCATTTCTCAAAGGAGAATTGTAAGATTAATGTTCAATCTAGACCATAGAGAAACATGTCGCAATCATTTCAAAGAACATAGAATTCTCACATTTTACTCTATATACATCTACAAATGCATTCTCTATGCTAAAAGCATTTATCATAATTTTTCTACTAATTCTGATTACCATGATTATCCAACTCGTTCCTCTAAACTCATTAGGCCTTCCAAACATGTAACTGCACGAAAAAAGCCCAATGTATAAAGGAATCCAATTTCTGAATCATTTGCCTTCCTGTATGAGATTGGAAAATAACTTTAACGTATTTAAACGAAAACTAAAAATATTTTTAGGTAATGAATGTTACTATGACATATCAGAATTTTTTAACAAAAAACTTACGTAGGTAACTTTATCACATGTGACAGATTAGTGACTTGCTGTAACTATACATTACAGCTATGCACTTCCTCCCTACGACTTATCCTATATCATAGAAACTGTGATCATAAAGGACTAATAAAGTATTATTTATTATCGGAGATAAACAAAAAATTCAACAAGATATTCGAGAAAAATTACCTAGTCAGTGTGAAACAGTAAAGAAAAAACTATTAAAACTGAGAATCAATATTCCAAAAGTTATGTTAAATAGTGAGCTAACCATAGGAAATATTGAACAGTTGGTCGTAGATCAGAACAACATAATTGATGAAACAGACCACCTCTGTGTCAAATTTATGAAACATTTTGAGCACAAAGTCCGTTGATTTCAAAATAACCTGACGAATAGAAAGAAGTATGAATTAGGAATGGTATTGACAAATCAATTTTCTTCAAGTCTCGTCTCGATTTATATTCAAATACTTTTATAAATAAATAGGAAGATATGTTCGAATGGTCCGGTGAAAATGAGAATAAAGAAGAGAAGTGAAAATATACTTGATGGATATCAAATGTGGGGTACCACAAGGATCAATTTTTGGACCTGTTTTATCTTTGATTCATTTTAACTCCTTAACAAATTAGGATCTGCACTTACATATTTTGCCAATGACCTCAACGAGATATATGAAAATATGGAAAGTGGTCTAAACGAGATTTTAACATGGTTACAACTTTTCCAACTAACTCTTAATTTAAATAAATCCACATTCACATTCATGTGTGTTTCTAAAAAGAATCCGTTTTTATTTCGATCTGATTGCATAAAATATAACGAAGTTACTAAATTTTTAGATCATAATATTGACGAATAACTGTTATGGAAAAAATATATTGAAAAATGGGAAAAAAAAGTCCCATTCCATTCCATTGCTGTTCTGTTCAAATAAGGAAATTTGTTAACTTCAAATTAAAAATATTTACCATAGTTTTATTCAATCAAAAATTATAAAATAAATCATTGAAATGTTACTATACAACTTGCCGTTTTTAGAAACAACGGCGAACTTGTATAAACCCAAATTTCACTAGATTTGACTTTATAAAGTTCAAGATTTGTTTCTTCATTCCATTCATTCGAAAGAAACAGAAAATTTAAAATTAAAATTTTATTGAAATAAATAACATTTCCTAATAAAACAAAATTATTTCTTGGGATAAAAAACTATTACTACTGAATTGAATAAGAGTACTCTCATGCAAAAGACCTCAATATTTATTACTGTAATTCTAACAAAATTATTCAAATATCTTATCTAATGGAAAACTGATTCGTAGTGACTTCTATGCATGAATCATGTTTAGTATCAAGACGAAATGGACTGTGAAGACTTTTAAAATTTTTTACATAATGCAGCTACTTCAACGTATCGTAATTTTTGGATTCACGTGGCCGTTATTTGATGGAAATTCATAGTATAATGACAGTAAAGTAAACACGATTAAATTTCCACAGATTTATTGTCTACGCGACATGTTTCGATACACAGTATCTTTCTCAAGCGAATGTAATACATTCATGTCTCGTAGACAATAAATCGTGTTAACTTTAGTGTCACCTATTGGGCTTCGCAAGAAATGATTCAACTCCATTATATACTTCCTTTTTTCAAAGATTGTCATAAATTGCAGTTAGCCACACAGATATCAATGTTCTAATGCGCGTACGAAGGGTTATGAAAATTAACATAGAAAATTCATGGAATTGTTCATTTTGCATTTTTCACTTCAATGAAATCCCAAAATTCACTCTGACACAAACACTATACAGATATAATGTCTTGTCCAATCAATTTAGCAAGATAATAATCAGTGCGACGAAAAAGATGTATCCCTACGTGTATTATCTCGTTCATGTCAATACGTGGAGTTGACTCGAGTGATTTATCATCGCACTTTTTCCTCGCAGTACGTATCCACCTTCTTCGCAAACCCCTTCGGATTCTGCGGAGGAAATGATTGATACCAGAAAGATTATATCTACCTAGCACTCTCACTGACAGTCACCCGTCTCTCGCCTTAATAGAATTAAGTAAGGATAAGGAACACCCTCTGCATCTCAACGTCGAAGAGTTATCAGAAAGGGTGGCAACGAACGGCAAGAGACATCGCTAATACATCATATCGGTACACGTTTTCAATTTTACGCGCTGTAGACCTCCGCTTCGATTCGAATTTCACATTACACAGAGAGAAATATCTATTGCCTAGGTTATACAGCATAGTAACCTTTTCAGAATGGTAAGGTTATATTTTTCAAAAAAAAAAAATGAATCACTGTTAAAGAACACTCGTATAAAAATTAAAATATTGTCATATAGAAACTACTCTCTTTCAATACATAGTCTAGTCTACCAGAACTATTGTGGTAAATTTCTCTTCAAGGGCACCAAAAATTTATGAAAAATTTGAAGGTGCGCCGTCAACAATTCGGTAAAAAAAACGGGGGGGTTTCTTGCAAATATCTCGGAAACTATTAAAGATATTCAAAATTTGTAAACAGATCCTGAAAAAGAAGGAAATTTTCTAAAAAAAAAGTTCCAACTCTACCATCAATATTTAGAATTTTAATTCCCGCGTGCGCTGACTGATACGGACTCTTGAAAAATTCACTTACCTTCAACAGCCGTATGCACCAAAGTAGTTTAAACGAGACTGAAAATTGAGCTAGATTAACTCTAATTTTTTGTATGCACCGTATCCAAATACGCATTAATCGCAATTAACTTTAATCCAATGATTTTCGAGGTTTAAGCTTAGCAAACGCACGTGCGACTGTTGGGTTGGCTGTTAATGTACCTTCGTATTCCTCAATAAAAAAAGGAAAAATGGAAGTGGAAATGAAATATTTTTAGACAATGACGAAGATATTACTGATGTTATTGATATTGGATTTCCTAGAAGATAATATGTTCAGGCGAAATACTTTCATATGACTTGGACAATATGTTTTTCTTATGGAAACAACTCTTCTGGTTCTTCAGCAAAGTCAGAAGGAACTGCAGTGTTACATAACATCGCCTCAGATATGAATGAAGGGATTTCTGATCCCCCTGAAAATCTAGGAGAGCACGAATCGGAACAGATGGTCGAATAAATGAGGGATATACCCAATATGTATGATATGAGCAATCGTATGGAAGGCCAAAGGATTCTTTAAAATCGTAGATAGAATTCATTCAATAATTATTTTGCTTGCATGTAAATATTCCATAGTTCGATTATATATTTGGCTAAATTCTGATGTGCACTTTTTATGAATACCTACTCGTGAAAGGTTTTGTAGTAACACAAATTTTTTTACAAAATGTGAAAAATTGTTCTTCTTCATGCTATCTTCGAATCTGAAAGTCACACATTTTTACTTTTATGGAAATAAAAGAGTGGTTAATGAATACATCATGAAGAAATAACTTTATTCCACTGGAAAATCAGAACATCAAGTCATTTATACATTATTTTTCTTAATGTAATAAAGAAAAACTGGCTGATTTAATTTCAGAAATATTGCCTAATTTTTTAGTTGTATCTGATTTGGATAGCTAGAAACACGCTTTTTTGGTTTGTTCAAGTTTCTTCAACCTCATCTTCACTAATTTTTGGCATCGTTTCTCATCCAGTCAAAAGTCTCTGCTTAAGTTTATCGGGCTTTTTCTCGAAACAAATAGAAAAATGAGTAAATTCATTTCGGACTTCCATCGTTTCATAATTTGTATAAATCACAACGTTTCAACTGCTTCTATCCGTAGACTTCTTCTGGTGAGAAAGAAAAGTGGTGTTACTTACATGGTTTTATCTTCTGAACACAAAACCGAAATAATTTCTTAGGGGTCTCTAATACTTTACGAGTTATGACTTTGTGAATCTTGAAAATCGACCATATTCCAACACAATTTTTTTGTTAAAAAATAACACAAAATTCCTCCTTCTTAATGTCCACATTTTTTATATACCCCAATCAACTCATATTTCACAATTACAATCACCAAAAGCAAACGTTTTACAAATAAAATGAACCTTCTTGTATTACTATACTCAACCTCACTTTTCATAGAGGCTCATTCTTGAAATAAATTGGTGGTTATGTATGGGTGCTTTACAAGGTTGATTTTTTTTGTGAAATGTTGGATTTTGGTGCTTCTAATTGTGAAATACGTGTTGACTAGGATCTCAAAAAAGTATTGACCAAAAGAAGGAGGAATTTTGTGTGATTTTTTACTGAAAAAATCGTGTTTAAAAATGGTCGATTCTCAAGATTCATAACTCGAAAAGTATCAAAGACCCCCACGAAATTTTCTCAGATTCGTGTTCAGGAGATGAAACTACGTAAGTAACAATACTTTTTTTGTTTCGGGAAAAAGCCTGATAAACTAACTTTTAAGTAGGTACCTTTTTCATCTGCCATTTTTTTCACAACTCATTTTCCTTATTTTCAAATAATATTTTGAGCGACTCTGCAGTACGATAGCATGGACCAGGACCACTTGCATTTTATTCGTTTTCGATATTTTTCCATGCATTTTTCTTATTATCCAGCGATATTCGATTCGTTTTCTCATCCTTTGATACCGTCGCATATTCCTCAATTTCTATATTAACCAAACACTGTTTCTCCAATATAGATAAATTTTGAACTCTTTTTATACCTTCATACCTTTCGCTCATTTTTGTTTTCAGATTCTTATAACTTTCAAAATCATTTTGAGTTTGCGCGATTCTCTGGAGATGTCAAAGTTTGATAAGATGATATTAAAAACGTCAAGTTGTACAGATTTTTGCAATGATGCCAAACTGTTGTTTTGATTAAGTATTCCGCACTTTTCATATATCGGAGAATATAACTCAAACCAAGACCACTTATGCCCGTATTCGCCGTTTCCTCTGCAAAGCGAAGCTTGCGTAAACCCGCTTAAAATTCAAGCCAAGCTTAAATATTTGCGGCATGCACCGTAGAACAATAAACTTAGCTTAGCCAAGCGCCAAAATAACTTGGCAACGTTGTATATTTTTGGGGATAATTACGGTTTACGCGTCAATTGTCAAATTACGACAACCGTTAATCGAATGTTAGTTGAATGAATATGCGATTAATAAAAATTGTGGTTTTGATGATGCGAAATGAATGAAAAAAGAGTGCCAAACTTTACCTCAACGGAGAAGCTCCACTTGTTACGAATTATAGCGCACAAATATGGATTCATACTAGAGGATAAGAAAACCGATTGGGCTTCTGCAGAGAAAAAGGAAAAGACCTGGCAGCAGATCACAGATGACTTCAATGCTAGTTCTTCGACTGGTATATTACGTGGTAAGGCTTCTTTAAAGAAATGCTATGAAAATAGAAAAAACGAGCTTCGGAAAACCTTGGCTGATGAAAAGAAGGAAGTACCACCACCAAAAATACAAAAAAGAGATGAGACAGATGAACTACTTATCTCAATTATCAATAAAAATACATTAGTGGGTTTTCACAACAAATTCGATGATGATGCAGATGAAAGCTCTATTGTGTGTAGAGACCCTGATGAAAGTAATGAAGTGGAATTGCAGAGAGTAGACGAGGACAGTACTGACAACACACACACAGGAAGGGAGACATGCCTGGTATGTTGACTTGTAATTTTTTGCTTTTGGGTCGTTTTTCTCACTAAAACTTACTAAGAACAATTATTTCAAACTATATATTTGTCAGTTACATATTTATTACTCAAATGTAACTACCTACTTTACAATTATATCTCAATGTTTTATTCTAGCCAATAGTCATTGCAAAGAAAGATGATGTTAATTGGAGAAAGTATAATGCGACACAACTACAAGATCCTATCAGCCCAGCTTTAGTTACAAATGTCGCAATCTTGAAACAAGATAAAACAAAACAAAACGTAAGAACATTGAAATCAATGATGCCACTATTTGTGAAATTAACAAGAAATGACATACAAGTAAAACAAATTTCAGTCATTGTGAAAGTTTGTGAGTTCTAGTACATAACTCTGATGTTTTTACAGGTACCCGACCATTTAAAATCTGCACCAAAAAGCCGTAGAAGACCAACAACTGTGGTAAAAAGCTTAACGTCTTCTGAGATAGCCAAAAAGTATGACCTACTCTTAGATAAGACATTGATGTTACTCGAAATGCAGTTGACTCATATGGAACAAGAAAATGCTCTGAGAACAAGACAACGCAAATTAGAGATAGAAATATTGGAAACAGACTTATGTTTAAAAAAGAAAAATTTAGAATAGTATTAATATCAGTTAATATATTAGAGTAATTTATCATGTTAATTTATTATGTAACAGTTGACTACAAATGAATATTAGTGGTTTGTATTGTGCCTTCATGATGCATTTGATTTTCTCCACAAACAATAATGGACTGGGAGAACTGACCTAGTTCCAACAGGTAATTCCATATTTTTTATAGCTCTGTGAACCTTCTTTAAAGTATGTCCTCCATTTTTGACTGGGAAATGCATCATTTTCTTTTATTACACTTTCAGCATGATTATAAAGACCAATGTTCAATTCCACAAAATTTCCTGAATCTCTGGTGCGAATGTGAGATTCATTGTAAAATCTTCTGTAAAAGGCCATATCATCCATCTCCTCGAAATAGTTGGGCCTCCTAAATATTCTTCTTGGAAATCCAAAATCAATTATGTCTACAATGTCATTATCGTCTTCCAGCAGGATTGTATTTTCTAGCTCCATCATTCTGCAACAACTGATTTTAATTTCACAAGTCAACATTTCACCACATCGAGACTTACATACTTTCCAAAACTAGAGAATAAAAAGTCAAAAAAGTGAGGTTCTGATATCTACATAAGCTTGGCTTTAAATATAAAGCCGCCGAATTTGGCCGCTTACATTTAAGCGAACTTAAAGGCGTTTGTGTATACGGTGCATACAAAACTGAAGCGTTAAGCGAGCTTAACCCTTAAGCTTCGCTTCCTGGTATACGGCGAATACGGGCATTAATCCGGTTTAGTTGATCTGGATTTAACGCGAAAACGGTGCATATGGGCGTAAGACACTTGAATTAACGAAAATCTATTGAAAAAAATTCCCGTTATTATTTTATTACTTACATATGCTTTTGTTAATTAACTAGTTTTTAGAAGTTTCAAATTTACATACAAACCCTGATAATTGTTAAAAACTGAAATCCTTAAATCTGTTTCACTTCTTGTAGCTATTCTTAAAAAAAACGTTGATTTTCCACTTTGTTATTAACAATCTGAGATACTAAAAAATGAAAAATGCAAATAAAGCTATGAAATTTTTTTAATATTCTCATTTGATAGTATTTTAATTGATTAAAGTCACATAAAAATGATTTATTTTTCACTTGTCCACTACTGCTGAATAATACATTGGCAACGGTTGCTATTAACAGACCCATAACGCCCCGGGCGTTTGGAGGGCATTATTAATCTTAACGCCCGCTAAATGTTGTTTTCTGTAGTTCAATTAATCAATTACTCAGAAAAGTTTCATTTATAACTGTACATAAAAACGGGACTAATTATTTTCTCTCAAATAGAAATTACAATTTTCAAATGTTTCTGAAGACTTAGTACGAAGTTTGAAGTTCTGTGAGTTGATCGATGATGAACTCCTCAATGTGCACTCGGTTTCGTTCGGAACGTTAACATTTTCTTTTTCGGAAACGGAATGGGCTGTCATTGTAGCAATTTTGTTCTTCGAGGAGATACTTTCTTCAATATAGCTCTCCGCTACCGTACTACTCTTCCATTTTCCATGTAATTTTAGTGTTTCAAAGGAAGCACCCTCTAGAACAAGAAGCGTTGACGACGTTCGGCGTAGACAATGTCCGGTTTCGGGTTTTCCAAATTAATGTATTTCGCTATGATAGAAGGAACACTTCCTATAGTATTTTCACCTACAGGTAACTCAATGAATTTATTATTTCTGTAGGTTAAAAAAAACCTACGTTGTTTTTTACATCCTTTTGGTCGTAGTGCAATGTACTTTTTAACTAAGTTCAAGGCTCCTATTTCGCTTTCTTCAACAATGGTGAAACTTTTTGAGGTGCAGGTCTTGGTTACTGGTACCTTGATCAGTAAAATGACTCCTCTGTCTTCATTGTCATCAATTGTCATCATCATCATCACGTCTTGATCTTCCAAATACGCCCATTACCAGAACACCTTTATGTAGCAGAAAAGTATCTTCTGGAGCTTTTCTTATGAAAAGTAATACTTGTCCACCTTCCAACCTTTTGGGAATGTATCCTTTTGATTTAACTTTCAGAAAGGCTATCAGTTGACTGAATGCTGATATTGTTATTAATGGGCCGTGGTGGTCGGCTGGTAAAAGCGTACGCCTCGCAAGCTAGGGGTCGTGGGTTCGATCCACCGATTCACCGGTCTCGTGCATGAAAAAATTTCCGTGCGCTGGTGTCATTATGGCTTCCTACTCAAATGTCAAAATTAAATGATATGTTGTTGACAGTTCTCCAGAAATCGCAAATTGTTTGAATATTTCCTTACCGACAGGGTAAATAACGCTTGTTTTGTGGCAATTTCTGGATATTTTTGTACCATAAATATATCAATTAATAGTACATATTTTTGTTCCTTCATCATTGAAAATAAATGTTTCTTAACAATCTGTGGTTTTCAGGTAGATATAATGAAAAATATCGATCATTACTCGTCCAAAATGCTTTTTCCATGCTTGCACTACTTCCCGTGTTCGGCTTCGACTCCCACGGGAACATGTCACGTACGTACGGAAAAATCCTATTTTCTGAACTCGTAATGAAATATACTATTATATTGCCATTAAAAACTAGATTTTACAGTTTATGCGAACTCCTGTCGGCGCCACTGCTAACCTGCTTCCTTGAATACCGAAATCGAAAGAAATGATGGGTATTCAAGAACGGCAAGCGCTGTGTTGCCACTGTTCAACGACTCTACCTTCACTAACAGGCTCCGTTCCGTGTGACGCGTTACTATTTGTGACACTGCCTGTACTCATAATTTTTTTCAAAATTCTAACAGAATTAAGTAAGGATAAGGAACGCCCTCTGCCTCTCAACGTCGAAGAGTTATCAGAGAGGGTGGCAATGAACGGCAAGAGACATCGCTAATACATCATTTCGGTACACGTTTTCAATTTTACGCGCTGTAGACCTCCGCTTCAATTCGCATTTCACATTACTAAACCCATTTGCCGCTGATGGTACAATCGACCACTATGAAGTCTATAAAGTTCCCGGTATTTTGATGAATGATATCGGTTACCCTTCTAACATTCAGCTGGTCTGTTTAATACCTTCTGACGTTTGATTTGTGATGTGATCTTGCGAGCTGTAGTAGCTGTGCGATTCGGAATTCACGAAACATATCTGCATTATAAATCCACTATAGGGTGGAAATGATATCAATTCTGAATTACCATGCAGAGTGATGTTCTTTCATGAATCATGTTCAAATATTATGTATTATTTTTATGATACATGTCAAATTACTACACAGATAAAAAGGATTCCTTGATTTGAAAGAATTTGAACTTGCCTCAAGGGCGCCCAGCATTTGATATGGGCAAAATGCATGGATATTTTGAACCAAAATTTGAATTTCTTTGAGGCAAACGCATCATTTTCTTTAGCACAAAGTTATATAAATGTCAGGCAAGAAACCTTAGTTTTGTCATAATATAAAATGATTTTGTCTCAAAATCATTATTTTTCCAAATTGTGAAAAGCTTTCAGGGAAATGCCATCTTTTTTCTAGCTCAAAGTCATGTGAACTTAAAGCAAAAGAGCCTAAGTTTTCGATCAAATTCATTAGGAGATTGTTTGAAAATTACGTGCTTTAAAATAATAGACATGATGTCATTGTCTTGAAATAACAGGCTTTTGATATAAAACCAACAAATGCTTCATTTAAAATCTTCACAGTTCGTTGCGACTTGCTCAAATTCAAATGGGTATCGGCAAACTTCGGGTAAACCGGTAGACCCGAGCTCATGCATGGCGAAGATAGCTGGGGTAGATTATGTCAACCAAACACATTTGGACCTTGTATCAAGTGGTTATGGTTTTGAGACAAGAATCAACCAAGCAGGACTGGAGACAAAGTTAATAATGTTCTCTCAAAAGCATTTGAAGCCAAAAGAATAGAAAATTTATTACAAAAGCAACAATGATTTTCATTCAAGAGCAAAATATTTGGGACGAAGACAATTTCTTTGTTAGAAGAGAAAATAATCCAAACGCATGATTCTTTTGTCTCTAATCGGGTATTTTTAACAGTGTAATATAATAATAATAAATCATTCATATGAAATTAAATGGTCTTTTTAGTTCGCAATTTAGCATAACACATAAAAAAAAAATATTATATTGCAGCTATTTCAGTCTCGCTTTATAGATGACATGGCTAACTATACGCAAAAATCCTCAAAAAATTTGCGTTTGTTGTCATTCATATATAAATGACTTAAAAACAAAAGAAATTGTCATTCAAATATACCCAAAATGATTAATACATAATATTAACGCTATGCAATGAGCACAACAATAATAATTAGACACTCTGAAGCACACAGATAAAAAGGATTCCTTGATTTGAAAGAATTTGAACTTGCCTCAAGGGCGCCCAGCATTTGATATGGGCGAAATGCATGGATATTTTGAACCAAAATTTGAATTTCTTTGAGGCAAAACGCATCATTTTCTTTAGCACAAAGTTATATAAATGTCAAACAAGAAACCTTAGTTTTGTCATAATATAAAATGATTTTGTCTCAAAATCATTATTTTTCCAAATTGTGAAAAGCTTTCAGGGAACTGCCATCTTTTTTCTAGTTTAAAGTCATTTGAACTTAAAGCAAAAGAGCCTAAGTTTTCGATCAAATTCATTAGGAGATTGTTTGAAAATTACGTGCTTTAAAATAATAGACATGATGTCATTGTCTTGAAATAACAGGCTTTTGATATAAAACCAAAAAATGCTTCATTTAAAATCTTAGGTTTATGTTGAATTCTTGTTTTGAAACCTTGCGTCCTCAAGTGAAAATTTTATTCTTTTTTAAAAAGATCCAAAACGGTCTTGTGACAAAATGTGTATGGTCAAGACCAAATTTCCTGAAGAATTTTTTTAAAAGATAATAATAGTTCATGTGAAAATTTGGAAAGTTTTGAAGCAACAAACTTGCATTGGTTAAAATCAAATGCAAAATTGAAATTTGAATATTCATAAAAACTTATAGGGTTATTAAGAAAAACAAATATTAATAAAAACATATTTATTTAAATAATAACACATAACACGTTACCTTTGGTTACTGAACACAAATCAGGGAAAAATTGGTATTGCTGGTGAATAAGGAACAAAACAAAACTAACTCTAGGTGGTACCAACAAAATCATAAAACTCGTAAAGGAAGTAAAACAAATAAATTACTACCTACATTGACGCATTTCCATATTATAGCTTAATATTGTAATATTATACAGTGTGGACGTAAATAGTCCCCCCCTGTTAACTTTTGAATGGTCCGACGTACACACATGGGACGATACCACTTTTTTTTAAACCGGTTTCACTCATCATATCTACTCACAACACAAATCTTGCCGGCAAACACCATTTATCAACATCAACTCATCGACATTCGACATAAGGAAAATACAATGGCAGAATGGCGCTAACTAGTGACCAGTGAACTGATACCGCTGACACCTGCACCATGCACCTGCGCAGGTCGTTGCGACTTGCTCAAATTCAAATGGGTATCGGCAAACTTCGGGTAGACCGGTAGACCCGAGCTCATGCATGGCGAAGATAGCTGGGGTAGATTATGTCAACCAAACACATTTGGACCTTGTATCAAGTGGTTATGGTTTTGAGACAAGAATCAACCAAGCAGGACTGGAGACAAAGTTAATAATGTTCTCTCAAAAGCATTTGAAGCCAAAAGAATAGAAAATTTATTACAAAAGCAACAATGATTTTCATTCAAGAGCAAAATATTTTGGACGAAGACAATTTCTTTGTTAGAAGAGAAAATAATCCAAAAGCATGATTCTTTTGTCTCTAATCGGGTATTTTTATCAGTGCAATGGCCCATTGTGAGATACTACGCTATGCGGTGTGGCTGTCAGCAGTTACGGACTGTCATACATATGTGACTGACGAATCAACTTCGGAAAAAATTCATGTTTATATTTCAAAGGCTTTTCAGATATTCAAAATTAGAAAAAATAAATAACATTTTGTGTAACTCGTGTCATTTAGCAGGAACTGCGGGTTCGCTCGTCCCGCAAACAACAAAATTAAGCTTTTCGTAACTAGTTACATAAATGGCTATTCACTTTCAGACAATCGCCATATAATCTTATTTTCGCAGAGCTTGTATTTCTCTATATTATATTCACTGGCCAAATTAATTTTCTTTCCGTTTTGCAGATCTGTATTGCTCCCCAGCTCGTACAACAATAATAATTATTAATATTTCGGCGATCGTTTGAGAATATCACTATTCTGCTTTAATTGAACAAAGAACTTTCCCAAGTTCTTTCCCTTTGAGCTCGCACGTATTATATTAAATTCTGTTGCTTTTGAAATTAATAATTCGAATTAGTCGGCTCGGCTCTTGTTTGATTAAACGTAAAAGGGATCCATTGATTTATTGTTATTTTCTCTTGACTATTGTCTGCTCTCAGGCATTCTTGATTAATTCCTCCTTTGGCTTCGCAAATAAAAAGTAGCGTTTCTACGCCCCGGTGTTCTCAATCTTGAAACGAATCGTCGGGACTAAATGGTTTCCGTCCTATTGATTACGTACATAAAGGCATGAGCTTTCCACTGGCCTTTTTCATTCGATAACTTTTTTCCCTTTTGAAGAAATTGTCTCTTTGAATTAAGCGATCGGACCACGGAACAAATTTCGGTTATAGAATTCCGAACGCGCCTTGTCCTTGATAGGGAATTACTGGTTATTTGACCTCTGTATGATATAGTCACTCAATTATGTTCCTGGTCTATTTCCATGAATTACAAAATCATTTAAAATTCAGTGGCATTCACTTTACAGCCCAATTTCGATAATTTTTTCATCTAATTCAGTTTCGAAAAGTCAGGTATTACATGACGTTTGTGAATTTTGAAACGTCAGTTTTTTCAAAACTGTCACTTGAGACAAGTGAATAAGAGTTGTGTTATATTCATTACGCAACTAATTGCGTCAGTTGTAACAACTGAAATGTTTCAGAAATAAATTGAATTTACGCAATTTCAATACATTTCAGTAACACTAATAATGATATTTTCATATTTCTGATACATTTAAAATTTTCGAATTGATAATTTTCCAGACATCTTTCGAAACATTTCAAAATTTATTTCACATGTAATAACTGACACATTTCAGGATTATTTTAATACGTTATTTTGATACATTTCATAGGTGTTTAAAAAATATTTAAACATTTTTTTAAAATTTTTCCTTCTAAATTCAATGAATGTTTCAAAACAATTGAAATATTTCTGAAACTTTGCAATATGTCTCCAATTATTGATAATGACATGACCATCTGGTTCTCGATGTCAAATTGCATTACCGGGCTAGCTTGTCGAGTGGGTTGAAATTCAGCCAGACGCTTTGCTGTGGCCAAAGATGGTTCATTTGGGAACATCTCTGGACCGTGGGAGGGATAGGACGGCTACGAAACGTGGACTATCAAAAAAAAATGTATCAAACAAAAAAATAATTCTTATTTCTACTGGCAATCTGCAAATAGAAAAAATCCGAAACTCCGCAAGTCTTGGTTCCTCGAGCAATCTTACAAACACAAGAATAATAATTTCTAGACTCAAGCTAATTTTAGTTAGGAAAACACAACTTCACAAAAGTTGTATTTTACGACAACAAAAAAAATAATAATAAAAAATATATTTATCCTTGCCGAGAATCGATCTTCTCTGGACTCTCGAGCAAACACTCTACCCAGTAGTTCACCAGGGGAACAGAGATAAAGTTAAAATAATTTACTAAACACAACAATTTACAAAAAAAAAATTGTTTAACGGATCACGAATGTTTTAATTTGCAAGTATTTTCACCGACAAATAAACACGATGAAGACACAGTGGTCCAATCAGCATCCCACGGACACTGGTAGGTATAAAAATCGAAATATTGCGCACCTAAATGCCAATTCGCGGTCCAAGCGGAACCAGAAAGTTTCTGGGAGGCCCCAGGTCTTACCCTTGTAGCAGTCCTGCAGCAGCTCTCGACGATATAGAAGTTCTAGTAGCATTTTTCTCTTCTTTTGTAATTCAGGTCAAGAAAGAAAACAGTTAATTTCAGGGTACCACAACCAAACAACCAAACCTCCTCGAGTAACTGGATCTTCGATTTGTGCTGGCAGTAGACTAATCGGCGAGTACCCAAACTATTTAATTTGCGAAGACAACTCAGGATTCTTCGGTTCTACTGACTACGGCCAACAGCCGTTGTTTCGAGTAGAATAATAAAACTGCGTTGAATGGCAAGCTGGAAATTCGCTTGGCTAATCAGTGTTGCAAGCACTTGCACAAACACTGGGAGAATATATCTCAAACTTCAAATGCACGTAGCTCGTGAAATAATCAGAATAAAATAATACTTGAAGTAGAAAAATTGACTGTCTAAATTATTGATGTTTCTTGTCAGAGAGATCTGTCAGATCGTCCGTCAAGTATATTTTTCATCGTTTAAGTTGTTTTTTTTAAAGAAAACAAATTTTCTTCTCATTGCATTCCAGCGAGTTTGCCCAAAGGGGCCTTGCTAGATGCGCAATCGCGGTTTCCTCGGCTGAGGGCGTAGATTCTGCTGACCCGTAAATAGTAGCCGCTCGCTCTAAGCAGGCCAGAACGTCACCGTCCAGGATTCACTCCGTGTGCCTCTCTGGCTTAGAACAAAACCGGAGACCGGAGCACTTTTTGTGACAGAATATCTAATCCAAACTGAAATAATAAGCTGAGAATTTTACTTTTAATGAATAGCTGAGTTGTCTGCTCTATCATAAGGATATCTAAAAACGCGACAAGACACACGAATGTCGACAATACTATAGGGCCAAAACAAATTTAAGGCTACCCAAATATAGAATAATATCGCAAACCTACATCTCCATTCTTTTTGTCCCTACCCATGTTGCTTGCAAGTCGTTTTACTGGTCGTATTTCCTTGGTTCCGGCGCTTTATTACACGAAAATTGAAAAAATAGCTTCATAACATTTCCTGTCATCAACCTCTACATGCGCGTAGAATGCAATCATCACTCGAATATACCTCAAGTGTGACGTACTAAAACTTCAAATGCAATCATTGGTTAGAAGCCCCTTTATATTTATTCTCTATTACATCCTGTATATCAACTATACTATGGTGAAATTACGTACTATGCGTTTCATTTATATATAAATCAAGTTTTTGATACTTGCCTAGTTCTATAAAAAAGTACCTGATTTAGAAATGTAGCTTTTTGTCCATATTGAAATTTCAACTAACATTTTGAATACAATTCTTGGACAAACAATGTTTTAATTATTTATTCTTGAATAACAGAAAGAGGTTGGTCTGAATTTTTATATCTTTTTATTTAATTTTATCCATTTTATCAATTTTAACTTGTTACCGTTCATGAACTTATTTTATTTTTAATTCCTGTCGTAGTATTGCTATTAGTATTATTTTTCTCCACATCCATTAAAGAATGTAGTAATTACAAAATTATTTTTGATATTAGAAAATATACATTCTTACTCTTGAGGTAGAATATTTATTCTGAATTACGTGTTTCGCATGTATTTTCATTCCATAACAACGTACCGTATGAATATTCTGTAATCGAACCAAACGACATAGATTGCCGTGGATTTCACAACTGTCAGTGACAGATGCAGTCGTGCTAATTATTGTCAGAACAGCTTCAATTTAATTGAAATAATGAGTGTACAGTACTCCCTCCACCTGAAGTAACAAATTATGCAAATAATATAAGCGAGAACCTGTTGCCGCAAAAATAGAGACAGTTATATGAAAAGTATCATACACTTTTGAATGATTGGCAACAAGAAAATAAAACAAACTCCTCAAAATGTTCTCATTGCATTTTCGACAATTTATTGAAAAAATGGAAATCCTCGACATTATGGAAAATATTATATTCAATCCCAAAATCAACGAATGTGAAACACAATAACGATATTTCAAGATACAAAAAATTAAAAACTTTGTTGAAACGCTCTTCTGAAAATAATGGAGCTGAGAAATCGAAGGTTTTCACAGAAGAAAATGGCGAGCAATTCTCAGAGAATGCTCCGGATGAGATATATTTAGCAACGAAGGCAAAAGAAAATTACAATTTAAATAGCAATTTTACTAAAACGGCATTGGTGTTTTAGGGGCTTGTCGCAAGAATGAGCTTTACTAATTGGAATTCCTAATACAAAAACTGAAAAACCAAGAAAGAGAATTTATAATATTGTAAAATAATACTGGGGTCTAATACCTTGAAATTCTGATAATTCTTTTATTAATTTCCAAAAAATTAAATGTACACAAGTAATCGGAATAAATTGAGAGATTTGCCCAAACGAATTGGCATATTTCTGAATCTAGACAACCCACAAGAGTATACTGGGCACTGTTTCCGCCGTACTTCAGCTGCTGAATTGTTAAATGCAGGTGCGGATGTTACAACATTGAAAAGGCATGGAGGCTGGAAGGCTTCTCAAGTAGCAGAAGGATAAATAGAGAATTATCTACAGAATTTAATAAATGTAGCAAATCAATTAGTTTCTTCCATTACTGGATATAAATCGTCACTAACCGCTTCTACAAATCAATCTGTTTCAAAAAATATTACGGAATAGTATATTCTGTAACAAGATTAGAATGAAAATTCGATGGGAGTGGAAAGTTCCGAGTGCGAGCCGAAGGCGAGCGTGAGGAACCACGAGCATCACGAATTTTCATTCTAACCGAGTAGCAGACTATACTTTCTCCACGATCAAAGATAGGAAACGTGACAGCAATAATTTTGACACTTACTCAAATTTTGCCACTACGATGACCATCAACTGCGTCAAGGCTAATGTTATTATTGCTAACCAGTGTGAGAATATTATTCTATCACAAGAGAGAGAATGTAAATATATTTGAATTGCATGGGGGCAGAGGTGTTGCAGAAAATTTCTTCAATCTCAAGAAAGAGAATTCCAGCATTCTGTAATCAAATTTGATTTCAGAATTGGCAAATTCTGTGATGATCGTTGAGAAAATATTTCCAATGCACCTGTTTTTAATTTTACCAGCTTTACCAACACTACAAATGTAAATATGAATACAATGTTATATAAATCTCAATAAATAACTTGTTTTGTCCAGATTTAATTTGATTGTTTTTAATTCAAACTTTCTGGTCGTTGAGAAAATGTAGTTTGTTAGAATAAAAAAATCCGATACTCGTGGTTCCTCACGCTCGCTACATACGCGTTCGGAATTTTCCACTCGTATCGAATCTTTTCATTCTAACCTTGTTACAGAATATACAGAAAATACCATTCTGTATTTATATTAAAAAAATTGTATCCCTAGGAGACTTCAAATAAACGTCGGAAACTCGTCAATATTATTAGTTAAGATCACTTATTATTGTCTTTGTTCCTGCTCACCTATTCTCAACTTGAAACCAGCTTTTTCAATTCAACAGGAATTTCTATCTTCTATAAAAATTGTCTTATAGGTACGTTAGAATTTATATGACAGATGTATTCCAATAGTTGAAATATCAGCCAAAACAGTGGTATTCTAATAGACTCCTACTACAGTCTAATGATACTAATTTTCATTTATTTGTTCATTAATTTTTTAATCTCTCTCATGTCATCTATTGACATCATTTCACCGTGCATCGTTTGTCCGTTATCAAATTCAATGCGTAACACCGTTTTGCTATAATAATTAACGGAGGAAATAACGGAAGATCAGTGGTCGGAATATTGATGTGTCGGTTGACGGGAAAGCCGAATTCACGTATAACGCTTTTCGACAAAACAGATAAGCCGTGAATTATCTCCTGTGAATGGGAATGATTAATTTAATAATTACATTTATAATTCAGGAATTGCAGGAGTATTATCCCGGCTTAGTCCTGAAACCTCTGCTGTTACCGAGTGGTCAGCTTGCGGCAGTCTAACTGGGGGAGGAACGCGGGATGTGACTACTAACACGCCATTACGTGTCAATTTTTTCTACGAATTTCAACAGTTTATGAATGTGATATTTTATCAACATTATATGTGATGGGGTAGTAAGATTCATTGTTGTACAACTTTTCAATTATAGATATTGGGATTTCAAAATGTATTCAAATGATAATAGATTACTGTGGTAAAAAAATATTGATAACAGCCCCATGTAGATCTTCGTCAACTTTTCCAAAATAATTCAATATTGCGTTAAGTGGGTATTTTCATCATCTCAAAAAAATGAGGATCAGCATATTTTCGTAGGAAAAATGAACATCAACCTCTTAGATGAACATGATGAGGATACACAGGTATATCAAAATATTTTAAGCGAAGAAAGTTTCATTTCAGCAATAAACGAAAGAATACGTATACAAAATAATACAAAAACCTGTCTTGATCATATATTCATAACGATTGAAAAAACAAATAGGTTTTCATGATACAGAAAAAGAAAGTACAAAAAACGGAATAAAGACTATACATATTAGTAAAACAAAATTAACAGAACATTTATTAAGAAAACAGTGGATAGAAGACTATAATGCTATGAGTGCAGATGAGACATTCGATACTTTCTTGGACAAGTTAAATAGTTATGTACAACAAAATACTAAAATAGTGAGGAATAAAGAAAATAAACCCTTGGATCACAAATGCTCTGGTGGAATCTGTAAACACTGAGTCAGTGATTTTTTAACAGACATCGGAGAAACGCTAGCAAAAAAATCAAAAACTGCAACAAAAACTAAAATAAAATGGAAGATTGGCAACGCATTCAGAACTTTGTATTTTTTAAACCCACCTGTGAAAGAGAGGTTGAAAAAATCATTGAGGAATTTAAAAATAAAAGAGCTCCTGAATATGATGGAAAAAATTCTGAAACATTGAATAGAATTGGCTCCAATTCATCTGTTCCTTTGGCATACTTGATTAATCAATGCTTACTGAAAGGAGTCTTCCCGTCAGCACTAAAATTGTCAGCGATAACTCAGATCTATAAACAAAAAAGTAAACAAGAAATGACGAACTGTAGACCAACTTCTCTGATAACCAACCAACATTGCCAAGGTTTTTGAGAAAAAATTAAAAATAAGAATTATCAGTTATTTGAATAAATATAATATTTTATCGCCAAAGCAATTTGGTTTCAGAGAAGAAAATTCCTCCCAAGACGATAAAGTATACCTAACAACTAAAATTCATAAGTCACTGGATATCGGAGAGACAACCTTGGCAGTATTTATCGACCTACGAAAACCATTTGATACTATAGACCACGAGCAGTTATCGAGGGTTCTAGAAAGCATTGGTTTCAGAGGAACTCCATATGAGCTCATGAAAGACTACCTTACAAATCGAAGTCAGAGAGCTACAGTAAACGGAATATTGAGCGAAGAACAAGTTCTCAAATATGGAGTTCCTCAGGGTACAGTCTTTGGGACGATATTCATAATTTACATCAATGATTTTTTCAACACTCAAATTTTTGAGAATAGAGTTAGTTTTGCAAAAATTTTCACTTTGGAAGCACTAAAAGAAATAGCGGAGAGAGAAATGAACAAAATCTTCTATTTCCTCAAAAGTGAACTTCTGACAATGAATCTATCCAAACCCTACTATATGCCCTTCACTTGTCTTCCGTCACATTCGCCACCATTTGATAATCTATCAATATCCAATAACAGCGGTTCGTGCGAACGATTGCAAATCCAATGTGTGAAACAAATAAAATATCTAGGAATTTACATAGACTCTCACCTGAAATGGAGTGTTACAATTTCAAACAGAGCTAGCTGTTCCTTTTTATTCAAATTTTTTTAACTTTTTTCCTCTAAATCACCGTGAAGGCGTGCCATTAGCGACTGCAAAGTAGGCGAACTCAATAATGATAAGGGTCAGCAATTGAAATAACCCTCACACAAAACAAATAAAGGAGCAAACTGTCCGATCCCTCTATTTTATGTGCTCTCGATAGCAAGTATTCTTCAAAGTACAGAACACAGCAAAAATACAAAGGGAATCATGGTTTGTTTTTATATGAGCAACAGTTTGCGCTATTTGCTGATGTCTGCAACAACGTTTCGTGAATTTAAAGTGGTTAGGGCACACACGTAATGGTCAATAAATGCTAGAGGGGAAAACACGATTACATGATACCTTCCATGTTTAGATTTTATTCGCTGATATATTCGTGTCGTGTTGACATCATTTCCATGATCACCCTCTCTGTTTCATAAATAAACTGAGTTACGAGCATTTTGTGCTAACTGCAAACATACTATAGTGCGATAAACTTGATATTACTTGAATTAGTTTAACTGAATTAAACACATCCCTTCGATTTTGATGTCCAATAATGATTGAATCGATATTGCTTACATGTGATTTAGCGATAATCATTTGTGATTTGTTGCCGTGAATATTCGAGCGAAGCAGGTGGAGTGGCATAAATTCTGCAGTTCAAATAACCCCATAAAAATAAATCTATGGGACACAGGTCTGGTGGGGGCCTTTCGATAGAACCTCGCCTACCTTTTAAGTGAATCGGAAATTGTTGATCTAACTACTGCCGAACAGGCTAAAAATAGTGCGGATGAGCACAGTCTTGTTCAAATATCTGCTGATCCTCCAGATAATTTGGGTCATTTTCGATAGTGTTGCTACCATAGGTTCTATTGTGATTTCAAGCAATTTCAGATACATTTCCTCTGTAAGATTACCTTTCAAACATAAAAGGTCAACGATACGATCACCAAAAATACCAGCCAATAAGTTTAATTTGTGGGGAAGTTGCGTATGTACTTCATGAAATATGTGGGGATAGAATCAGCCCAATATCGACAATTATGTCGATTTACTGTAATATTTAAAAAAATAAACGGGAGAAAACATGTGTCACTAAAACAGATGATGAAATGAAATTTTTGATTTGCAATTGCCTGCTGACTTACTTCCTCACACAATTCTTAACGCCGATCAAAATCAACTTCATGCATTTTTTGCGTCAATTTGATTTTGTAAGGATGAATTTGTGAATGCTGTTTCGTGAGTCACCGGAAACAGTTGCTAGCTGTCTTGTACTCATCATATGCTCAAGAGCAACATGGCATAAAATTACCACTGTTTTTTTTCTTTGGTGTTTCAGCATTAACTGCTATGGTCATTAGCCATGTGTTCTGGAAAGGCCTTGTTGCTAACTCCATACGCAACTTTAGGAGCAGCACTTAATTTTTAACGCAACTGTGAATCGTGGAGAATTATTCCCAGCCGACACGAGCCTCAATCATTCAGAATTTCACATCTGAAAATGAAAAAAGATCGCACCGTCTGGAAATCGAACCTGCAACCTCTCGGTTACCAGGCGAGCGCTTAACCACTGCGCGAATCCCCGCTGTAATTACAACTGTTGTAGCTTAATTTCTGATCGGCGGATAGATTTACCGTTTTTTATTAGCTACCGATTTCGTTTCTCAGAATTTTGTTACAAATTCAGACACATACTGCCGCGGTACTAAGTACCAATTTTCAGAATCGCCCTACTTCCATTTTGCTATATACAGGGTGATATGTAAGTACGTGGCTAAACTTACATCAGGGATGATTTTTGGAGTTATACTGAGATGAAATGTTCATATAAACATATGTTATATAATACTTCGTTTTCAAGATACAGGATATCAACAATTTTAAAAGAAATCGTTTTTAAAAATAAAAAAATATTTTAAAAGTCCTTCAATTGATTTTGTTGAAATTTGTCAGTGTTATTGAGGGTAGTAAGAGGCTAATTTAGCCATAACAAGATCAGAATTGACATGTCCAGTCCCGTCCAGGAAGGCACTTCAACGAATAATTTGATAGAAAAAATGTGCACCACTGATTTTTTTTGCATTAAGCTTGAGATTGAACTGAAATTAAAACATTTAGATTCTTTGCATTTTTGCGTATCTTGCATTGTTTTTTAGAAAACACTTTTAAATACCGAACCATCAAAAACTGGGGTATGCCTGTTACTTTTTCCATATCAATAGTCTATTCCAGTCTTAGAAATTGATATCAAAATCAATGCGAGCAATAAAAAAAATCTCAGAAATGGCCGATATGCATTTTGTCAATGGAATTGCATAAGAGCGGCTAAACGCATTTATCAAGAAAGATATCCTCATCGCATCGTATCAAAACAACAGTCTTGTTGATTCGTCAACTTCATTAGTTCATTTACCCTTCAACATTTGTATCGATTTCCTTGACCTGATATTTTTCGTTTTCAGAATATGGACTGTTGAAATCTCAAGAAAACCTTGGCAGGACACAAACTTTCATTCAATGATGAATGTTGTTGTAATGATGAGCCATACCTATATTAACAAATGTATCTACACTGTTCAATGTATTGTCGATAAGGAACTACTCAACTGGTTTTTCAATTGCTGCTATAAGTTCTGTTTTATTTTGCCAAACCAATAATATTGTTTAAGGAAGAAATTTTGTATTTCGTGCAGAAATATATGTATTAAAATTATAGCAGAGCGCTGTCTACTGCAATAGTCATCGTCAGTGCTACCTGGAAGTAAGTATTCCCCCCCTTCCACGAAGGAAGAACCAAAATTTGGAAATTTCTCTACCATTTTTTGTTACTTTGGTTCTTCTTTCGTGGGATCTAGCTGTTTCTTTTGGGATTGGGAAGGTTCTCATTAGACTCATCCTATGATCTTAAGCTTGAGCTTGGATTTCCCAATTTGCATAACTATTAACAATTATAAAAATGCATGATTGTTTATTTGGTATATCCTGATCACATCAGATGATGATACGTGAAAAATTGTCTGATATCTGGTTTTGTTACATTCAGGAGCTTGATTTTTTATTAATTCAATTAATTTTACATATAAAATTCATCCTGATAGGGTTTCTTTGGTTTGTCTTGACATAGAACTGATTACTGGAAATTCCCATCAGACTGATATTTTCTTATTCTTGTCTAGGCTGCCGTAAAAACCCATATCAGGATTATGACATTATTTAATGATCAATCGAAGTTCCTAATTTCTAATATTTTTGATTCCATGTCAAATTTCATTTGTCACTGTCAACCTGTTACATAATGTCAAACTTCAATTCCACTTCATTTCATAGGATTTTATTCGAATAGACATGATCTAATAAAATTGTTTCATTCAGGATCATCCTGGTCCTTTTTTATACTGTAATTGTTAATAATGTCCTAAA
This sequence comes from Chrysolina oricalcia, assembly GCA_944452925.2. NCBI lineage: Eukaryota > Metazoa > Arthropoda > Insecta > Coleoptera > Chrysomelidae > Chrysolina > Chrysolina oricalcia. The sequence continues at coordinate 66,908,976 of OX101812.2, forward strand.
TTGCTTAAGATGCATGATGTTTCACCTCTTGTACACCTGACGAGTGAGTAACCTCAATTTTTAAAACTTCAAAATTATTTTTCTAATTCAGCATTCCAATTCAAACTTTTTAATTAATTACTTCATAATTTCAATACTGTTTCTAATTATTCAACATATATTTCATATCTGTACTACTTAATTCCAAATTATTGAACATTTCACCGTCAACTATTTTCAATTAATTACTTCCAGGTAGGACTGATGATGAATATTCATGTCAAAAGCTATAATTTTAATAAATTTATTTCTGCACAAAATACAAAATTTCTTCCTCCAATTTCATTGGTACGTGCACACTTGATAGTATTGTTCCAAACTAGTCGAATTTTAATATTATTATACGATAAAAGGGAACAACATGTCTACGAGTTCATGCCAACATAACTCCTTCTTACGAGGGCCCTAAGATATCGGCAGAAGAGACTACTCTTGCAGTTGACGTCTTAACTAGTTTTCTCATATCCCGGTTCAAGCCGAACACTTTAAACTTCTGTGCATGTCAGCTCATGTTCTAAAGTTGCAAACTCTAAATTGATATGCGTACTTGAATATTAAATCCTTCGTTCATGAACGGGTAAACCATCTAATACTTGTGATTGAGTGAGTCAACATCAGAATATTATGATATTTTGCAGTCTCTACAGTTTTTAATGAAAAAATCTACTGTACCCCATTAAGGATGACGTAAAATAGAGAGTTCCACCTCAGGTAAATAAGTACCTAAAACCTTAAAATATTATAATGAGCCTGTTTATGGAACAACGAATTAAAAGCCTATAAAAATGTCTATTGTGGAAGAGTGTTTTTGGGAAAAGAGGCACAATCTAGGCAAGTTTTTTTTTCGTATTTTTTATGCTGGATCTACCGAAAACAAAATCAAAACTATTTAACCACCCTAAAAAAGTTATACTATTTCTTATAAACGAAAATGCACAATACAAGTTTGAATGTTCTTCACATGAAGCATGTTGATGTACCTCCATTGTGTGGAACAAAAATTCAAAGAAATATAAAAAAAAATCATGCAAATAAGAATATAAAACTAATTCAATTCCATTTGACCTCTCCATGTCACTCAGGTATGTACCTTCACATCAATCCTGATATTATACAAATCAACAAAAATGTCCTCGTAAAGAAAATTACTGAAATTTATAATTTTCAATTATGGAATTAATTGACATGAAATAAATGAAACTGACGAAGTCCCAGGCCCGGGGTGAAACAACTTTACAAATATAAAGGTTTTTGATGAGCATTACTATGCTCGAAAACATGTTTTTGACTTTCTTGTAACGCAGACACTTTGACAAGTTGCTTGCCAAAGCTGCGTTCCCCCTTGCCCTTGGGGTTAAATATATATTGTGGAGACGACTTCGAGTTTTACTTAACTTTATAATTAACAATATCAACATACAAAACAAATGAAAGAGAGGTTGACCGTTAGAATTAAAACTTGTGCATGTGCGCATGTGCTACAGAAATCCTCCTCGAAATAAACACTTCAGATTAAGGATTTAAAATTCAAGCCGCTTGATATTATAACCATCGAAATATATTTATGTGTGTTCGTGATGATCCATTATTTCATTAACAGCCTATTTAATAATTCATATACAGTGTGTACATAAAGTAAGGAATAAATTCATTATTTCTGAATGTAAAGATATTTCGGAAAAATCCTCGGACAGGTCGATTTTCTTTTCCGATGGGCCAATTTTTGAACCCCACCCAAAATATATAGGGTTATCCCCAATTGAGTAAAAATTACTTTGGTGACATTTTTAAATTGGACACCCAGTATATTTTTCCATATTTGGTTAGGGATCGTCATTACAAATCCAGTGATACCAAGTTTGATGGGATTATGTCAAACAGCTGCGGAGATATGGCCAAAAAACTTCTCCATATACCCAATGAGTGCGACAGAGACTTTTAACCTTCTGAATCATGTGGAGTCTCGCAGTCATACTCATTAGACATACGAGGAAGTTTTTTGGCCATATCTCCGCAGCCGTTTGACATAATCCCATCAAACTTGGTATCACTGGATTCGTAATGACGATCCCTAACCAAATATGGAAAAAATATACTGGGTGTCCGATTTAAAAATATCACTAAAGTCATTTTTACTCAATTGCGGATAACCCTATATATTTTGGGTGGGGTTCAAAAATTGGCCCATCGGAAAATAAAATCGACCTGTCTGAGGATTTTTCCGAAATATCTTTACATTCAGAAATAATAAATTTATTCCTTACTTCATGTACACACTGTATAATAATTTTCTACAAATATTGGGTTTGCTAACTGCATTCGGATCATGTCAATAATATTAGAGAGAATCAATTATTTTATTATTCAATCTACCACAAACGAAAAACCACAAATTAAACTGAATCTCGATCGATCTCTGCCAATTTGGCCAAAAACTTATTTTCGAACCAACAGGGGGTAACTTGATAGCATTCGTCTGCGTAATTTAATTTAGGAATACGACATGCGATCGATGTCATTTACCGATTGGGATGGAGGCTGATGGCGGAAGAATCTTAATTTCCGTGGCTTTTGCCTTTTACTGATTTTCCCGTTATTTACGCTGCTCCCCCACATACACTTTCTGGTTTCTCCCATTCATCAATATAGCTTTTCTTTGTTTGAGTTGTTATGTGAAACTTGGCTTTTTGCGAAACGGAGCTAATGGAAGTAGTTAATAAAACATATGAAATTTATGTTTGCTGTTATTCTTCTATAAATGATTCAATATTTGGTAAATCAATTTATTTCCGTTCTTTTTTTACCTATTATCATTCAGAATCATTCCTGTTAATCCAATGTTATAGCTCATTGACACAGGTAAAATCAATACATTAAGGTAAATTGATGGCATGAACTGGTAATGTAGTAGTGAATGGATTGGCATAAGTTGAAGAATTGGGTGTTCCAGGTAATTATTATTTTATTGGTGTTACATGACTTTGAGTGACTTATACATTTTCATAAGAGAACAGTCGTGATGAATAATGATTATTTTTTTCTAATAGGTCCAAGTACTTCTGATGTCATAGAACCTGAAAAAGTAGAAGAAATTAGGTCTGTTTTAGAGGATTACAATATGAGGGTAAACAAAACAGGAAATAGTACTGAAACAATCAAGCCAGGAATCAGTAATGTTCGAAAAGAAAAGTACCTTTGAAAAAAACAAAGAAAAAACACTTGTATTGTCGATCGAAAACTTAAATGAAAAATGTTTAACATATGAAAAATATTTAAATACAATCAATGACAGTTTAAATATGTTTGGTGTTATCAAGGACAGTTAGCTAAGTTAGCTATCTTTCGAAATTATTACATGAAAAAGAAAATGTTGTTTTCTTGTTTTTAGGGATTATATTCGTTTATATTTTGGATCAATATATTGAAGTTACAATAGTTGGGATAAAAGTTCTTAGAAGATTGAATCACACCTGAAGCATCAAGTTGTACATAGGTCCATCGAATTTCCGAAATTTACAATGTTATTTACTTTAATTTTTGTTTTAATATAAGAACACTCGTTAAGGTTTGAATAAAAGTATATTGGTTATGAACTTCTTTATAAACTACTGATATTGTTCCTTCATATTTTTTCTTATAATTCATCCTTGCTGAAGAAGGTCTAGTACAGGTATATCATCAGGCATTTCCAATGGATTTTTTCCAATTTCATTAAAAAAGTTCAGTTGATATCCTGGGCAGTTTAATTTTCTCAATTCCACTCTCCAACTGGAAAATCATCGATTTCAATTCTATGCACCCTCAATAGGTATATTATATAGGACTGCACAAAAAAGATTATTTTTGCTGAAAACTAAGATGTATAGTGCGAATTTCTGTCCTACATCTGTCCAGACATCTGAAATAGGACTTCTGGACTCTTATGCATTAGTCAACAGTGTTCCTACCTACTTAATATTTATTGAGCATTACACCGTCCTTCCGGAATATCTTCTCATGCTCTCAGTACTGGTGTCATTACCAATTAAAAATTCTTCTTTCCATTCATATTTATCACTCAAGTTAAGTCACCCAACTAGAAGTCAAGTGGATCTGTCCCCATCGCTTGATAAAAGTCACAAATTACAATCACATATCTGAAATTTATTTTGATGAGATCAAGATTAAAATAATTATTATTGTACTTTATTAGATTACAAAAAAGTTGAACATTATGGAAACGAACATTTTTTTCCATGAATAATTATTTATCTGAGTCTGAGTTTGAGATCCAAATGAAAAGTTCAGCCAAAAAATGGAATAAACAATTGAAAAAGCAGAGGTGTAAATCATCTACCAAATATAATAAATAGCCTTTCGATAGATATAAAATTCAGCATACGTATACAACGAGAGAAGTTTCTATTACCTGTTATACAAAATTGTATAACATTTAAAAGATTTCTGAATTGAATAGGCGCCAACATAGTAACCTTTTCAGAATGATCAGATTATTTTTTTCAAAAAAGTTGTATAACTGTTAAAGAACACTCGTATAAAAATGAAAATATTGTCATATCGAAATTACTTGCTTCCAATATAATGGTTAAATGACTGGCGTTTCAATATTATATGAAGTTATTATAAAAATTGAAAGATGCTTTTATAAAACTTACTTGTTCTCAATATAATGTTTTAATGATTGACATTTCGATATTAAATGACGGCTGTATAAAATTGAAAAGATACTCATTTCAATATGACTTGTTTTTGATGAAATCCTTAAATGATTGGTATTTCATTATTTTGCTATAGCTTATAGTGGTTGAAAAAAAATTGTATGACAATAAAACGGTAAACATTTTTGCATCCAAAAACTTTCCTTTACCAGCTAAACGGTTTTTGAATAACCTGCATGAAAATAATTTCTTACTGTACAGTTCTGAAAATAGTATTGACGTCAAAACACTGCCACAAAATCTTGAATATATAGCTGATTTTGAACAATTTCTAAGGATTTACAGTTGTTGAACCTTACTATTTTTCTAGGCCCAATAAAAATCATCCACCAAAAATCATAGCATTTCGATAGATATAAAATTCAACATACGTACTCATAATGAGTTGAATTCTATGAAAACGAAGATTTTTTTCATGAATTTTTTATCTGAGTTAGTATCACCTTTCAAAATCAGTTAAATTTCTTATCTCGAAAACGGTGAAAAGTGGAGCAATTTTATGGGCGCCAATAATTTTGAAATGTTTAAATTTTCGAAGACTAAAAATTCCGACCGAAACATTGTCAAAAAAACGAAAGTCCCAGATCAATTTGAAATTCACATAGTAAACGCGGAATTGTACACTGATTTCGAATATGTACTATTTGTCTAGGTCCAAATGAAAAGTTCATCCAAATAATACAATAAACCATTGGACATGTGACGAAATTTTGTCTGTTGTATTTTATCTATTTCCTATTGACAATTCCAAAACATGTAAACCATGTAAAAAAAAGAAAATAAAGATTGATTGATCGATTGAAAATTCAACCTATGTACTCAAAAACAGTTGAATTTTATGAAATCGAAGATTATTTTCTATGAATAATTTATCTAATTCCAGATTTATTTCTTACCTTGAAACAATGAAAATTAGAGCAATTTTATGGTCTCCAATAATTTTAAAACGTTTAAATTAGTCTATTTTGATTTTTGTTCAATAGTTTGACTCAAACTAGATGAGAATTCATAAAGAGATAGAGCTAATAAATATTCTGGCTCCAAATAGTGGTTTCTTATTTATATTTTGATCACTTATAATGAATATTATATAAATCCGCCAGTGGAAATTTAAGGAATGAACATTTATTCTTTACACAAAGACCCGGCCTAGCATCACTAGTTAAATATCCATTATACCAGCAGATTCTAGTTTGTGTAACAATGCTCCCAAGTTTGTTAGTTTTCGAATATTAATTTTTTTTTCTGGTAAATTTGATAGTTACAGCAGGACTACTCCGAAAAAATCACAACTCCTGGACAGTAACAGATGGAAAAGTAACATTTCACAAAAATCACACCTGAAGCATCAAGTTGTAAATAGGTCCATCGTATTTCCAAAATTTCTATCTACAACATATATAATATCGAGAAAACTGATGAAAAACGAATTTTTCAAATGGAAACCAAACACTATTCTATCATTTTTTGATGATATGTAAGAAAAGATACCAACCTCATGAAGTATATCATATACCTAAAATAACTCGCAGAATATATCTGAATTTTGGGAATAATTGAAATATAAATCATTCAATACAACACCAAACCAAGGAAGCTTTGAAAACGAATGAACTAGTATTAATAACTATGGAATGTTGATTTATATCTTCAAAAACAAAAATTGCATCAATTTTAATAATCATTCATATAACACTAGATATAAAAATGATATAACTTTAAAAAATAAACTCAATAAAAATAAAACCACTAGAAATTATACAAATATTATAGGAATGGTTTTCGATATAGTTCCAAAAGAGATTATAAAAACAAAATATTTTTATTCATACAAAATTAAAGTGAAGGATTGGATATTCAAAAAAGATCGTAGTTTTTCTCACAACATGATAAATGTATGAATCTTTCAACTCAATAATTTCATTTCAATAATTTTATTTGAAGAAATTGTTTAATTCAATATTTTTATATTTATATATAATATATGTATATTTCTCACCTCACTACAAGTTCCACTTCGTGAGGAAATTTTCTAGTTTATTCATACCTTATATATTGTATTATAAAAAAAATTGTAATCTATTATGAATAAACTTTATTATTATTATTATAGCAAGTTGACAAAGCTTCTACATCCAACCAACAAACTCAAAGTAAAGGTAATATGAAAGTATCACAGAAATTCACCGAGGAAATATTTAATTACAGGGATCAACTTTCTGACTCGCCCTGTAAAAAATGTTTGAATACCTTATTATTATGAACCAACCAGAAGCAAATTCAGCCAGATATTTAAATTCCTGAAAGTTGAATTATATTTCAAGCCAACCTCTGTTTTTTTTAATTTTTGAGTACCCTTGTAGAAACCTGTGAAACTGTCGTTGGTACAAGATAATGAAAATGAATGGAATGAGATAAAATACTACCAGAGATATGAATTATATCACTGTTTGATGATAGTGAATACAATTTTTCCTCTTTCCAATTTAGTTCATTTTAACATTTGTTCGAAGACATTGCCATTTAGTTCTGAACAAGAATTGAGTTTTTTGCTTGACACTATCTTTAGCTTTATGAATGGAGTCAGGAATAAAATTATTGAAATCACTCATAACCCTTTCTTTCATGTTTTCTTCATCACTCACAGAATCCTCATAAACATTTTCTTTGATGTATCCCCAGATGGAGAAGTCCATTGGCGTCAGGTCTGGAGAGTGAGAAGGAAATTTAAATGGCAGCAGTACTATGCGCAGGAACTCGATCCATCTGATACCATAACTTGGAACGGTACTGTTCAGAAACATGCCTTATGGATTCACCAACCACATTCCAAATTGTTTTCGAATATCTGTCGGTATTCAAATTGTCATCACAGAGATATAAACATAAAATTCGATGAGAAGGGTTTATTGTAAAACCCACTACCACAAAATTTCGAATGATTCTCTATATATTCATAACGAACGCTCGTCGTGAAAGACCCTGTATTCTAAAAATAGTTCCTACCGCTTCGGAATTTTGTCAACTTGATTGAATTTCCATTTTGAGTACATATCAAATTATTCATCTAACTTGGTAATCATTTAAGAAATCAAATGCCGTTCAATTTGTCATTTTCGAGGCATTCAAAGTGTTCAAAATTAAAACCAAAATATTCGACACTTTTATAAACACACCTTTCGCCGCAACGTTAATCAATATTTGCAGCCATCATCTGAATCTGATTTCATGAGAGTGATTGAATTTTGCAATTAAAAACCTACCGAACTTTCCCGAAGCTATAAATGTTTCCTACAATGCCGCCTACTGCAAAAAAAGTTAATCAAAGAAATAAATTCACTCGGAGCAGGGTTTTCTTTCCACCTTTCCTGAACTTCTGCAATTTTTCTTCCGTAAGTTTTCTCATTAAACGTTAAATTATCAACTCTAATACCTACCGAGGAAAAAATGTTTTCGACGATTTTTACTTCATTACTTCAATTCAATTTTAGCTTCATTTTATGTTTTAATTGAACACTGAAATGTAATTTCCTATTGATGATTTGACACCGTTAATTATTTTCTGTTCACCCAAGGTTGTATGAAAAATATAATAATAATAAAAATCAACAGTCCCTGGTGAGTTGCGACAAGAAGAATTACAGGCCGATGACATGGTTGAATGATCGTTAGAAGGAGTTTATGCCCATCTCATATATGCAAATACTCTCCACAGTTGATCCAGTGTGCTAATGGCTATACCGGGTGTCCGAGAAAAGTGGCTCGCTCCTGTAACTTTTTTGTGTTTGAGGATAATGGAATGAAATGTGGAAGATGAGTACAAGACTTGAAACTGCATATTTTGAAGGTAAGTCAGCTTCATGTAACTTGCGGTTTCACCAGAAGTGACATAAACTTTCGATCTTCAAATGAGACACCCGGTATATTTCCACTTCTTTTTTCTCCATATGATTTACTGAATACAACCATGTGTCATTTATCACTTTTCGTAAACAAATTTCAATTTAATTTTGAAATACATTTTTTATTCTGTAGTGCTATCTCCAATTTCAGTCCTAAAATCTTGAGAATGATACAACTGTTTTTGATCAAAATGTACCTGCAATGCAAAATTTCATTTATGAATTTCTATAACTAATATTTTTCAAATTGCTACAAGGTGGCTCGTCGGATTAGGAAAAAATAACATTTGATTGGGAATGATTTGATACAGCACATTATAAATTTCTCAGAATGTAGGACTTTAAGAGATTAAGATAAGTTATAAATGCTTCGAGCAACCTGTAATCAACACAACTCATAAAATCAAATCAATAATCCAAAAGTTGATAACATATTATCTTCTTGCATAAATATTATCATTACCATGTTCTTTGAATAATCACACAATGAATGCCTAATTTACTTTTGCAGAAGCAAAGTGAAATAAGAAGTGGACCTCCTCAATGATGTAATTTCATCGGTTGTGTTTGTCAAAGGTTATTTCATCCGTTTAAATCTTATTTTAATACAAAAATATGCTTCATTTCCTTACCCGACAAGCCACCATATTGCCATTTGAAAAACATTTGTATTTTCAATTTTTAAACTAAATTTTACATAGCACATACATTTTGACAAAAAACAGTAAAGTTGTATGTTTCCCAAAATTTTAGGGCAATAATTAGTGAGTTGAATGTTTCCATAGCACTCTAGATTGCAGAATAAAATTCAAAATTAAAGAAAAAACATTACAAAAAGTGAAAAATAAAACAGGGATGAAAGCAGAAGTTGCATGAACTTTAGTTATTCGAGCCAAAACGTATTCTGTCTTTTGCAGATCCTCCAAATTTCATTCCATTATCTTCAAAATCAAAAAAGTTATGAGGGCGGACACCCGGTATTAGCAACGAGGTTCACTAAGGGGAGTGGAGGGAGTCACGGCTGCAAAGAGAGCCTATTCATTAACAGATGTATCTTGTAGGACGTGGAGTCTCATGATCTTCCGCTCATATCTCTTCAGAAGCAATCAGCAATGTTATGATGAATTTATTTGAACTTTCCTTCTCAATACACGCACGATGCTAGCTAGCAACAGGAAAATCGACATATTCGTCAAAAATGTTAGAGATCAATGTCTAATAAAACCTACAAAATTGAAGGCTATTTTATGTGTACCCAATAATATTGTAACTAGTGAAGCTAAGTATAGCAGAGTTATAATTCAGATAATGTTGAACGTTTCGAGAAAGCATTGGTAGATGAGAACTGGAAGCCTCTAAATTGCAACAAAGACTTAAATTTAGCTTTTGAGTATATTTATTCGATTATTTTGTATTATTTAAATCTTCACCTCTCTGAAAGAAAATATTATACTAAACGTACACCAAATAAAAAAGTGGTCAATTATGAGGTCAGAAGATCAAGCAGGAATTTTAAATACCCAAGCTTTTTATGCAAAGGATATCCTGATCTCGAACCAGCTCATCGAGATTCTAAAAGATGATGATATATACGTTTATTGTACATAAGAATAAATTCTTGTTGACAAACACAGGTAAAATTATAAATAACATGTAATATACAAACTCTTAAAATTTAAAATATAGCCAAATAATAACAATGTAGGAGTGATAAAGATATGTTACGGTTAAAATAAGAAATGTAAGTATAAAGTTCATTATTTTAAAATTACAAAAGAAAACATCAAAATGAATCGTCATAACACTCTGCTAAACTATAATATGCCTTATCACTAAATAGTTTTTTTGTCAGGTTTCTAAAAATATTATACCTTTTTTCCTTAATTTCACAAGGTAATTTGTTATACATCTTCACCCCATTATAGATCAGAGAGTCTTTTCTTAGATTTGTCATGGGAATGGGGAGCTTTAAACTATTTTCGTTTTGACGAGTATAATAAGGGACATCCTTTACTTCGTAATCTAATCTATTTCTGTGGATTAATGAAACCATTTCCAATATAAAAATTGAAACAAGGGTCAGGATCCCATGTTCAATGAAGAGTGGTTTACATGATTCCCTAAATTTTATTTTACACAGTTATCTAATTGCTCGCTTCTGTAGTATAAACACTGACTGAAACAATTGGTTGTTACAAACTCCCCAAAATGATATACCATAACGCAAATGGGATTCCACAAGTGCGTAATAAACTGATTTTGCAGCAGCAAATCCCAACTCATATGAAACCACCCTCAAAACATAACAACCAGATGCCAATTTTTCATTCATGTTTCTTATGTGATTCTCAAATTTTAGATTCGTGTCCAAGTAAATTCCCAAAAATTTAGCTGTGTCCTTATTTACTAATATTTGACCACCTATATTCACATCCGGTATCACAGTTTTGAAAGAAATGGTACTTGTTTTGTTGATATTCAGTGAAAGTAAATTAGAATCACACCAGTCTTTGATTAACACCATGTCATCACATATTATTTCGTGGAGTCTTTCTTTATCTTTATGGTGCCATAATATGGTTGTATCATCTGCAAATAACGTTAAATTTCCCGAAATTGGTAGAATTGTAAGGTCATTTATATACAATACAAAAAGTATAGGACCCAGTAAAGAGCCCTGGGGCACTCCACACCTTATTCCAATTGTACCAGAAGTAGTGGATAATTTTACACACTGCTTTCTATCAGAGAGATAAGATCTGAACCAGTTCAGAGTGACACCCCCGAATCCATAACGATTAAGCTTCCGCAGCAAAATGTCGTGATCTACACAATCGAATGCTTTCGAAAGATCACACAGCACCGCCGCGACAGCTTCTTTACCATTTATGCTTTTATAAATCATTGACATCAGTCTGCGGATGGCATCATTTGTGCTTTTTGAATTCTGAAAACCAGACTGCTCTGCACTCAGTATTCTATTAATCGTCAAAAATTCCATAATTCTTTTCTTCACTAATTTTTCGATAATTTTTGCAAGTGTGGGAATTAATGATATCGGTCTGAGGGATCTTCTCTGTCACCTCCTTTATGAAGAGGAATTATAACAGAGGTTTTCAGAAATGTCGGAAAAATTCCAGTTTCGAACGAGTCATTTATGACCTGTGCAAGAGCGCCGAGCGCACCATTAGGAAGGTTTTCAAATATCCTTATAGAGAAGAAAACACAATGATCTGATATACAAGGTAAAAAAGAATATAACCAAATGAAATTTTCAATTCTAGCAGTCCATCTGGAACTGATTGGAAAGTGATAGATCAATTATCAAATAAAAATAAAAAACAAGGTTACTCAGCAATAAGAGTCAATGATCGAAAAATGAGTGATCTCCATTTAATTGCTTCATCTTTCAACTGGTTTCTTTACAGATACTCCCAAAACAATAACTGAAAACCCATATATCAGATTAAAGAATTCTTTATTTTTATTATTAGAATGAAGAGTCCTTTTTCTTAACGCCTTAGGGAGAAGATGAATTGGAATTACTTCTTAAACACAAATTGGAAAATATCCTCTGTGTCTGATGATTTACCCATGTTTTAGGTGAAAAATATAATATTTTCTGTGAAAAAGCCACTTACTCAGTGAATTTATCATTTACTACAGGCACATTTCCTTCCTGTTTGAAATTGGGAACGATTATTCCAATATTGGAGAAAGTGCCAATTACTGCTTGAAAAGTTTAGACCAGTAACGGTTCCTCTCTCGTGTTTCTAAACTTTTTAAATATGCATTTATACCGTTGCCCTCTATTTTATAATAGTATTTCGAAGTATAAGTGGATGAAAAGTTCTTTCAAACTCGAGCGATTTTGAAATAGAGCAAGTGTTTGAAAGACTAGTTATCCACGAATACTTTACACTATTTCTTTTTATTAGTACACTTTCAAATCATAAAGACTAGCAAAAATCTAATGATGCTTATTAAATAGTATATTGTGTATCTAGTAGTAAAAGCAATACATTCCCGGACGACAATGTAAATTGTTGGCCGAGGCGTTAAGCCGAAGCCAACAAGCATTGAAGTCTGGGAATGTGCTTTTACTACGAAGTACACATACTATTTTTTCTGAAATCGCAATCAGCATTATCATAAATTGAGGAATCGAAATTACGTGCTTTCCTGAAACGTCAAAGTGACAACTATAAACGAAAGACCGATTTTGACGGCCTAGGCCGGCAAAGTACTTTTCCGTATCGTTTTCGATACGGGAATAGTTATTTGTATGCTAAGGCTGCGAAATACCTTTTTAACGTACCGAAAGAACAGTTATCGCCGAGGCCGCTTGCGGCCGAGGCAAGATAATCTTGAGGTCGTTAAAAAGTTTCGCGGCCATTGCATACACACTATTTTTCTTCCACTCGTTAAAATTATCAAAATAGATAGTTGTAAATAAATATATTATTGCTCTAAAATCAACAGCAGTTCAATTTATTTAACAATATCACCGTGTGCTATGGAAATGATAAGTTTCAATATATACAAAATATTTTGACAGTTCTTGTCAAAACGCAAAATGTCTGATACTGATAGCGATATTTCAGTACCTTCCACTCCTCCTGAACTCAAAAGCGTTGTAGATTCGGCGCTTTCCGTTTTAATACCCGAAAAATCTAAACGGCAGTACGAAAAATGTTACGGCGAGTTTAAAGATTGGTGTGACAAACCGTTGCTATGGGTAACGGCCGCGATATTAAATTTCGCGGACTGTTCTGAGAACGCGAAATACTGACTTCGCGTGCGATTGCACGAAAAGTATTAAACGGTCCGGGAAAGTTCGTTGCTTAGCAACGAACTAAAATACTAGATTAGCGTATTTTGAGGCCTGAAGTTGCTCCGAGAAAGTGGGCATTCTTGAACGATTTCAGAAAAAAGATTATGACAGTTCATCAAATGTATGGAAAAGGTAACCAGATATAAATAAACAAGTTTTGATGTCTTGCATCTGTTAGTAATATTTTATTTGACGTTACAAGGTACAAGGTACAAGGTAAAAACGAGCGTTTTTGAAAGTTCGATTTAAACACGCTGAGGCGTGCTAGAAATAGATAAAATGGGGCACCAATAAAAAAATATTTTCAAGAATTATTTTCATTCACATGTACTGAAAGAAGAAATAAGAAGGCGTTATTATTATTTTTATTATACATTGTGATTTCACTCGTTTGATAACCTGAAATACATGCCATATGAAAGAACTGTTTTTAGTGCTAAGTTAATCATAATTACAATAGAATCAAATATAAAGTTGCCTCGTACAACGCGAGTATGTCTTCAAAACATACCTCGTAGGCTGATGTTCGTATGATATAAACATCAGCTGGATTATAGTTTGGTAAGTGAGTATGTTAATCTACTTCTGGGCGAAATCTTAAGTTTTTAGGTTGAATACGAATTGCAGCATATGTTTAGAGAAAAATTTAACTATTTCTTCCTGAACTGGCCCTTAAAGGGAAATAAGTATAAGGTTTTTAACCATTCTATAGTAATTTTTACCGTTCTTTTCTCTGCGTGAAAGATATTCGTGCATATCCTAATCTAACCTTACCTTATCACTAGTATAGACAGACAGACACACAGACAGTTTTATTGATCATAAAATTTCCAATTTTCATCGGATTGACAACAATATAACATTTTGAAGAGTCTGGATTCGATTAGACAAATAAAAATTAATTGTGAATGAAACCATATTCTATGGACTAAAGTTTGGAGATCACTGTATAACAACGCTCACAAAATCTTCCATACAATAAAAATAATAAAACGTATATGGTGTATAGAAGCAAAAAATATATTTCACAAAAGACGCACGACCCGCAATTAAAATTGACGTCGTATCATCATTTCCCCTGTGACATTTGACCGTTTTGTAGCCGCAGTTCGGTTGTTGGAAAATAGTTATTACACAGATTTGTCTTTGAAGGAGGGGAATGTCATCTGTCCTCCTTCACTTCCGGTAAGAGGGTGAATCGCTTGTTTGATATAAGACTGATGGCCCGGGGGAAGCTAACATGCTGTGATTGATACAGTTTTCGAATATCCTAAGAGATGTTTTGAAGACATACTCGTGTTCTACGAGGCAACTTTATATTTGATTCTATCGTAATTATGAGAATGAGGACGGGATTAATTAAGCCCGAGCTCCACTTAAAACAGTTCTTTCATGGTTTGTCTTTCAGGTCAACCAACGAGTGAAACAGTAAAAATCACAAATAATAATAACAATAATAATAATAACGTCTTCTTATATCATCTTTCACTACATCTGAATGAAAATAATTCTTTAAAATATATTTCAGAAAATAAAGGGCAAGCGGTATGTGGTACTCTGTTGTTATTTTACTTAACCACAGGAAATATATGCACAAATTTGTTGTAATAAGAAAAAGAAATGAAAAACAAAATTTCTACACAGTTTTTGGTGATAGCAGCGGTTTTCGGTTTTAGTATGTGAAAATAGTGAATAAAATCTGAATAGATTTGTTTTGAGAAATTAACACATCTTCTGCAGTTACCTCTAGTGGTTCGCACGAGACCAACGGGACGGGATTTCTTGCAACGTATTTTAAAAAGTAGTATCGAATACCATTCAAACTATTTTTGTCCCTTGCTCCACATCAAACATGTTTTCAAGAAGAATGAGTTTATAATCGCAAATTGCTTCCAGGTTGAGAAACAGAGAATCAAAGATTAACAAAAATTATTCAATGTTTAGTTTGTTGTAATTTTTCTACTTCATACAAAAATCTGAAATTTCAATCAGAATCTGGCGTTTTTTTTACTTTGATACAGAGCTGCAGAGATTATTGGAAATGTAATATTTTTCTGACAATGGGATAGGCATTCGTTAATCTGAGATTTGTATTATCAAATAATTAATTTGGACCAATGTCCACTGAAACCTTTTATTTTGAAAAGATAAAAGACACTAGGGTACATGTAATTGTAGTTTACTCTGTGCACGGTTGTCCAAATCTTTAAATAAACCTAAATCAAGAATTTCATCATCATATTGTGTAAAACAACACAAGCAATAATTATTCTGGAAGCTTTGGTTGGTATGTAGTGCAGTACTTTATCCTTTTGTAAGCATCGGAATCGCATTTTAAGAACCCCGTTGCACCTCTCTAGAGCTCTTGTGAATGCTCTGTATTATAATAAAATTCGGGTGAACCTGGAACAGCGTTTCCCACTGGAGTTTGCAACCATAGACGCAGAGGGTACACTGAATCACCAATGAAAAAAATCCCTCGTTGCGTCTATTCAAATTTATCATGGCAAGTTCCTGGAAACCTGGGATTCACATTAATAATTTTGAGATTACAGTCACATACTAACTGCACAGCTTACTTAAACTGCGTGTTAATGGAGTGGTACTGTTTTCTGTTTTGTTTTGTATAGTTTGGGTGGTTTACTGGTGGTGGAAGTATTCCAATGTGAGTGCAATAAATGACCCCAACAATGCTAGGAATGTTATAACTTTGGTAAAAATCTCTTCTATTCCCCTGCAGCTCTTCCATGGTGCTATGAAATTTTACATGTTGATTAAAAATTACTGGATTGTTCAAAGCAACAACCACCTCCGCCACACACTTGCTAACAGTTGTTTGGATCACCCCTAAACAATATACAAGTATACTGCTACCGACTGTTATTAGGTAGCTGCCTCTGATGCGAAGAAATTCAAGGCTCTTAAAAGTTTAGTTTTTTTCTTATATCGGAAACTCGACTGGGAGGTTGCAAGTAATCATCAAGTTCTAACAATAAATTTTGCAGTGTTCTTCCTCAATCTAAAGTGTTTTATCACCTGACTTTCACTTAAATTATGGAACTGATTTTGGTCTCGCAAAAAGTTGTGCCGTTCTTGAGCCATTGCAGCCTCTGCCTCCTCCAAATTGTTCGAAACCATCTCTTGTACAATATTCATACCTTTACCTACCCATATAATAATGATTTCAACAATGCATAAACAAAACTTTGAGTTTCTTTAACCTAATAAGTTAATTCCTAGGAGAATTTTCGAGTTCATCCGCGTTGGCTGTTAGGAATTTCATCTGTCAATATCAAGAGAACTATTTCTCTCGTGATATTTCAAAAATAGGTATTGCTGTAAATTGAGAGAAAATTACGTCATATTTCTCTAGAGAACCAATTCCGTCAATTAAAAAATTGGGTCACAGGAGGAGGTTCAAGATCAACTTAAGTTACAGAAAAATACAAATGTTTGCGATATTACTTAAAATGATTGTAGTATCAACTTTAACAAGTAAATAATATGAATAATTTCTTATTTTCGAAATTTTCTATCGAAAACTTAAAAAATTATCCAAATAATTCTGAAAAAAAAAACGTGTTTCTGCTCTCCTCCTTGATTTATGCTTTGAAACAACGAAAACAAAATTCGGGGCAGTTATACACGATTTTTTCAGAATTATCGGACATTTTTAAAGCACTTATGGTATTGTATTATCCCCGATAGTATACTTTCCAGTGTTTTAATTGTCATTCTACATTGTTTCAACTCATAAATCATAAACTCAGAAATAAATATATAAGAAGTCGCACATATTTTATGTCGTACTTTGTCAGGAAAATGCAAGAAGCCATAATCATTTCTATACTGGCAAAATCCCGTTTTGGAACACTTAATCATTTTCATGCTTGGTGGCCACTTCCTGGTCTATTTCGATAAAAATTCCCGCAACATACCATAAAAACGGTTATGACAGCCGAAAAATAATGAGAAGTAGAGCTAAAAAGTTTTCCATCACCGGAAATGTTGCTCGACTCTTTTCCATATATAACCATCCACAATTTCCGTGTGTCCCCGGAGATGTTCGATTGGCGCCATGATACAAACATAGAAAAGAGTGAAGAGATAAGGAAGCGAAGGAGAAAACTGCTAGATAAGGTAGAAAGTTAAACAGAACGACTGTGAAGTGAAATCGATCGAAAGGGATGGGAAATTTCCCAAATAAACGACTTTGTTCTGTTTCATCTATTTACCTGCACGCACAGGGAGTACCAGAACAAACGGGGCAGTATCCTTTGGTAGTCCTCACTCAATTTCAAGTCTAATAGTTCCAATAAACGTATTATCTAGGATGAGTATTAACTGAAACTAGTTGTACAAATCATGTTTTCATGAATAACTCCATAATGGCTCAACATTTCTCCTTGTGATTTTTTATCATTTCACAGCATGTACTTTGGTAAAAATTTCCATAGCAATCACAAGTTTATAAATTCAAATGCGTCACTCCTTCCCAACTTTCATTCTTCTGGATTTATTATTATTGTATAATTTTTCTGTAATTATTTTCTATACAAACGAGGGATAGGTTTAGTTTTCGAAAATGTCAATAATATAAAATTTAAAAAAAAAACACTCTTCAATCTAAATGTCTTCAATATATGTGGTGTGAATACTCTTGATTATTTTGTTTCGGAATACTCTTCGTTGATTATTTTGATACAATTTGTCTAGAAGTTGTCTTTATTATTGAGGAATTTTTTTTTGTAAATCCACTTCAATCATATACTTATGCTAGAGATGCTTAAATTTGTATGCTCTGAAATCTCTTGGTAATTTTATTTTGGAAGCTCGTTGTTGATTATATTAATACAAGTTGCTGCTATTTGTCTATATGCCAGAGATACTTTGCATGATGTGAAAATTTTTGATCATTGTTGAATAATTTGATAGAACTTGGTGCTATTTGTTTCGAATATCGGGCAATTTTTGTGAAATAAAAATGCCATAGATGCTTGAATTTATTTATGGTTTGAAAACTTTTGGTTATTTTATTTTGAGAGACTTATTGTTATTTACAAAAAAGGATCAGGTATCGTTATCCAAAATGTCAACAGTATATTTGAACTAATAATTAAATGAAAAACACTTCTTTTTTAAATATCCACAATGTATTACTACACGTAATTTGTGACGCATTTCGCTATTACCATAGCTTTCCCAAACAAACAATGGTATTCAGTAAATGTACAATCCTATTTATAGAAGTTTGAAATTGGTAAGTAGGAGGAAGGTATTAATTATAATAAACAGGTAGTTTCCTTAATATAGGAATTCATTAAGGGTACTATCACAAAGATGCACTTGATTATTGAAGTGATTAAGGAGAGGTGAAAGATTAACACCTACCTGGTCATTGAGTAAATTATTGGATTTTTTTCTTTTATTGATCCCCAGTGCTTATAAGAAATTAGGTTATAAGCCTTTTCTTTCTGAATGCAAAATTTCAAAATCTGGATCAAAAGTATGGTTTTCATCTATAAGGTGATTTGAATAATTTGAATCTCTCTTGTGGTTGTCAAAGCTTATTTTATGTTCAAGAATGCGGGTTTTGAAATTACTGACAGTTCTACCAACATATATTTTAGGGCAATCTCCACATTTTAATTTGTAAACCCCAGATTTTTGTGATTTCTCGGTTTTAGTTTTATTGTTTTTGATGAAGTTGCTCAAATTATTGTTTGTTTTGTAGGAAGTTGAAAAATTGTGTTTTGTTAGGAAATATTTTATTTTGTCACTAGATTTTCCTAAATAGATTAATGAGCAATACTTAATTGGTTGTTGTTTCTGGATGGGGTAGACTTCGCTGATGATAGCAATTAGTATTCTTTCTTTTTAATAATTTGATCTATTAAGTGTGGGTCATGCCAGTGTTATATGCAGTTTGTTTTATAATGTTGAGTTTTTTTTTGAAGTTGGAGTCTGATATAGGGATATCTACAAGTTACGTGTAGTGAAATATTGTGGATATTTAAAAAACAAGTGTTTTTCATTTAATTCTTAGTAATTATGGATATCCATCAAATATCGGTCGAATCAATCAAGAAGTATATTTGAAGTTTAATAAGTGCCTTGGGACTCATTGTTGTTTATTTTGATGGAAGTTACCACTATTTGTCTTGAGTAACAGAGTATTTTTATACAAAATGCTCTTCGATCTAAATACCAGAGATCCTAGAATTTGTTTGGTTTGAAAACTCTTAGTTATTTTGTTTCGGGAGACTCATTGTTAATCATTCTGATAGAAGTTGCTGCTATTCGCCTTGAATATCAGGTAATCCAATCATAAATGCTGGAGATACTTGAATTTGTGTGGTGTGAAAACTATTGGTTATTTTGTTTTGGGAGACTCATTGTTGACTATCTTGATAGAAGTTGCTGCTATTTATCTTGAATATTGGAGAATTTATGTAAAAAATACTCTACTATCATATTTGCCAGAGATGCTTGAATTTGTATAGTGTGGAAATTCTTGATTATTTTGTTTTATAAAACTCATTGTTGATTATTTTGATACGAGTTTCTGCTATTTGTCTTGAATTTTAGGAAATTATAAAGAAAAATACTCCATAATCATAAATGGCAGATATACACGAAAAAAATGACAGTAACCGCATAACGAGCGGGTCCCTATAATTGTTAGGGGGTATGGTTGGATCTCGCTAAATAAATCATCATTTTATCAAAAACTTTTGTTAAACCGTGACCATGCACGTGCTCTTTATGCAAAACAATAGGCTCGTTATGCGGTTCCTGTAATTTTGACAATTGTTTTAATTTAATTATTCTACATTTATAAAGAATCACTTTTTCCACCTCATATGATCATTAGTTTGTAACCTTTTTTCGCTGAAGATGAAGGATTAATCCTTCGAAATATGTCCTGCTGCTGATGTAAGTCTTCCGACTACATCTCGTAATGTGCTGATGTGTGTCCTCTGACTACACTCACACTATCAATAAAGATTTAATTTGGTGGAGTTCGACTGTAAGTTTTTTACCTACCCAGTAATAACAAGTGATTTTTATTAGCTCGCTGTGAAAAAAAAAAATTCTCAGAAATATTGTGAAATTCCATATAACTTATAGAATTCATAAGATATGTCAGTAATAAAACATTTTTTTGTGTAAATTACTACACAACATGTTAAATCGCAATATAAAATCATAGATACCAGCTGTTTTTTCAAAAAGTTTTGTAAGTTGACCACTTTTATGAAACTCTCCTATGAAATCACAAGACCTGAGAAGTAAAATCAAATTTATTGCAAATTTACCAGTGAATTGTGAATTTGCATCCTGATAAGAATATCACGTTGTAATATTACATTGATAAAAATATCACACTGTAATAATACACTGATAATAATATTACATTAAAATATTACATTTACAAGAATGTCACATTATAATATTACAGTAGTGTTGGGATTTTCAAGTCTTTTCGCAACAATATTTGCTCTTTCATATTTATTTGCATCCTAGGCTATTTTTCTCAGCGAGTTGTGAAAATACAGCTAGAAGTAATAAATCAGGCGAAAACGTTCCATTTACTATAAAGACACACTTTCATATTCGGAAATGTAACGGGTGATATAGGTTAGAATGAAATCCTAAATAATTCAGTATATATTATAGTTTCGTACCCATACATCTTCGGCTCTGCCACAGATATTGTTTCTTGTGCCTTTTGCAATAACTCATTTCAATATTGAAATTTACAGTGAGTTTGATAGTATTAATAGTCAGAAGTTCTCTATGGCGATACTCAAAATAACAATTGTTTAATCCCAGTATCATAATACGATGTTAAACTCTTTTCATTTCAGATTCTCATCTAATATGTGAATTAATCATGATTCCGTTGGAAATCAGAATGCAATCGCTCATACAGAAATTTTGTGAACTCCTCACAGTTGCATTGAGACTTTCTAAGATTGCTTTATTTTCTGACCAATGAAATCATCTGACGCTCGAGGAATTTCACTTCCAGTGTGCATAACCTGGTCTTAGTGTAACGTCTTGTCACCTATCAGTTAATTTGTTGTACTCCTAGTGTAAACAAGACAATACGTGTTTTAGTGATTGTTGTGATCAGTGTGTGAAAAAGTGCAACTCCATTGAGTTAATAGTTTGTATCCATAAACCTTGAGCAAATGCTTTTACTTCAATTTCTTGAAACAGACGTATTCATTTTGTTGAGTTATGAGAGAGACAAACCTGAAGTAAAAGCATTTGCTACCTTTTATGAATACTAGTTAATATCTCTGTCATCTGTTTTCTGTCATTTCACGATGTTTACATTTTCTATTTGTAAGTATCAAACGCTTAGAAAAACGAACTGCTTATTATTTCTGTAGTTATATAAATGTATGGAATTGTATTTGTTTCAAATTTATTTTTGGATCACAATAATTATTGTATTAAATAAAAAACCATGAAATTAATGAATATTTCAATTTTTTCCCTATTTTTGAGATATAAATGAATTTTGTGCTGTTGCCACAATATTAATATTCAATAATATTCATAAGCGAAAATGTCATTATCATTTAACATAAAGCTTGAAGAAGAACTTTTCTCATCTTCATCCTGTGGTAGTATGGTTCAAATGATTTAATTATCTTCTATTTTAAACGGTGATCGTAAACGGTTCTGTGAAAATAAAAATTGTGTATTAGCTTGTTCCGAAAAGATGACAATTTAGAAAATGAGAGAATGTCAGTCATGTAACCTTGCATTAATTGTGAAAATGTATCATGTGGAACAATATGAATATCAAACTCTAAAAGAGATAATTTTGTTTTCAGAACTCTCCATTATTGAGCTTTTGGTGCCCTTTGAGAGCAATTCGCAAAACACGGGGATGTGGAAACACGTTGTTACTACATGACCAACGTGAATTCACATCATCTGATGTTTTTATGAAATAAATGTATACAAGCTTCATGTTTATGTACAATGGAATTGTAATTCATCACTGCTAATTTACAATCCAATCACAGTCTTCAAGGTAATTTCACAATATCACGTGAACTCACATCATTATTCAAATTTTGAATTGTGATTATGCCATAAGAAATTCTCCATTAAAGTGATTATACAAAAAATGAAACAAGAAATGAATACAATGTGAATTCGCCATACTGAATCACATTCACAATTCAATTTCAAAACACGTGTGCATGATTAGTGGATACATTCACGAACATATTGTGAAAGTAACATGTGGAATCACTGTTTTAGTTGTACTGTGATTTATACATTGCCGTTTCACAAGTTTCAAGTAATTTCACAACGTAAAAATACAAATAATATTGATTTCATAAGAATTCTGGAATCTGCTCAAGCCGAAGCGTTCACTGTAACTTCAAAATGAATTTGTGAATTTTCAAATTACCTTGTGAAATTTCACAACTACAAAGAAAATCTAGGGCCACAAATAACCCATGATTTCAACTGTAATATCACAAAACACTTTTTTCAGTGTACTTGAATTTGTATGGTGTGGAAACTCTTGGTAATTTTATTTTGGCAGACTTATTGGTAATTATTGTGATAGAAGTTGCTGCTACTTGTTTTGATAAGGGAATTTTAGTAAAAAATACTCTACAATCATGAATGCCAGAGATACTTCAATCTGTATTGTGTGAAAACTCTTTGTTATTTTGTTATAAATGGTTATACATTCCTTTCAGAAATCAGAAGATTTTGATAACATTTTGAACATATATTTTGCTCAGTTGAACTACAGTTTTGCTTAATTCTAAGTTTTGAAGAATCGAAATCAAGAAATGTAATACCTTTCCCTAGTGTACCTAGTACTTAATCATAATCATTTTTTCGTTCATTTATCAAAACCTTGGAGTGAAGTATTAGAAACATTTGTTCCATAATAAATTCCGTTTTTTTTTCATAACATCAGAAAGTGATGAGATGTTATTAGCTTTCGATAAATTGTAAATATCGAATTTCAGTTGTTTTGATAGGAAATAATGTGAATATATACTGTAATACTCCTTACAACATTCACTAGTAATCCGTTGTGAATCATGAAAATCTACATCTATGGAATAGTTAGTAGTTCTTTATGAAAAATAATGATGAATAATCTGAAAATTTATTAAAGATGTGGTAATACATTACAGTACCAATGCTATGACGAAATTACGATATATTGTTATGAAGAGATGGAATGAATTTATGTACGAGGGCTGTTTGGTAACTCCGTGACTATTTGAATAAAGAAAAAAAAAATTGGCAAATAAGCGTTTTATTTTTCAACATAATCTCCTTTTAGATCAATACATTTAGTCCAGCGTTTTTCCAGTTTTTTTATTCCTTCCAAATAATAGGTTTTCTCAAGGCCCTCAAAATAGGCGTTTGTTTCGGTTATAACCTCTTCATTCGACCCAAATCTCTTACCACCCAGCCATTTCTTCAGGTTTGGGAAAAGAAAATAGTCGCAAGGGGCTAAATCTGGAGAATATGCTGGATGGGGTAGTAGTTCGTAGCCCAATTTATGAATTTTTGCCATAGTGACTACACACGTGTGCACTCGTGCATTGTCTTGATGAAGCAGCACTTTTTTTTTCGCTAAATGTGGTCGTTTTTGCCTCAAATCAATATCGAATCTGTCTAAAAGCTCTGAATAATATTCGCCGTTGATCGTTCTACCCTTCTCTAAGTAATCTATATGAATGACACCGCGTGCATCCCAAAAAACTGTGGCCATAACCTTGTTGGCTGACAGACGCACCTTAGCCTTCTTTGGTGCACGTTCACCAGTTGACACCCACTGTTTTGATTGTTCCTTGGTCTCTGGGGTATTGTGATGGATCCATGTTTCGTCTACGGTTATATAACGGCGTAAAAACTCGCCCGGATTGCGATTGAACTTTGCCAAACACTCCTTTGAAGTGGTCACACGGTTGCGCTTGTGGTCGAGTGTGAGCAATCGCGGCACCCATCTCGCGGATAGCTTCTTCATGTCCAAATATTCATGTAAAATGTGATGTACTCGCTCAGTTGAGATGCCTACAGCCTCAGCTACCTCACGTACTTTTATTCTACGATCGTCCAATATCATTCCATGGATTTTATCGACGATTTCTGGCGTGATGACCTCTTTTGGGCGACCTGAACGTACGGCGTCACTTGTGCTGGTACGACCACAACGGAACTCAGTAAACCACTTCTTAACCATTGAAATTGATGGTGCAGAGTTCCCATAGTATTTATCAAGTCTTTCCTTGGTTTCAGTTATGGTTTTTTTACGCAAAAAATAATGCTTAATCAACACACGAAATTCACTTTTTTCCATTTTTGTTAAAATTCACGAGGTTGTCTGCTTCTAATTGCTGTCAAACACAAACCAAATGTCGCAGCTTGCTCAAAATTTGTCAGTAGTCTATTGAAAGATGGTGGTTGACAGCAGCAGTGTTGCATTTAAAGTTACTGCGCGGGAAATTTAAAAAGTCACGGACTTACCAAACAAGCCTCGTATATAAAAAAAATAAAAAACTTATTACGTTGCCTGTTTTTTTTTCTGGTTATAATGTTTTCTAATTTCTGTTTCTATTGTCTGGAACACAGAGAGCTTCTTTTCTCAGTATGAGTTCTACATTCATTAAAACGTATAATCATTTCTTTCATTGCAAAAATTCCAAATTTGCCGTATTCTAGAACAACAAAAATTATTGAGAATTGAGAAAAGAGTCAAAATTGTCTATAAAAAATGGACAGACATCCAGTATACGGTTAAAAGGAAATTTGGGAAATGTCAGAAAAAAATGTCAAAGAAAACAATATTTGGAAATTAATTAATAGAAATGATATGAAAAGAGAAAATTAATGAAATTTGTGAATAGTAAATAGTTAGAATATGTATGGTAGAAACAGAGATCAAGCATAAGAAAAGTGTTAATTTCAACTTATAAAGTGAACAGTGCAATCAAAAATCAATGATTGCGAGAAATGCGAGAAATGCGAGAAATGCGAGAAAAAATTCGACTACGACTTCCCAGCGAAAAACATAATGGAAGTTGTTGAAAAATTTTTGAAACAGAGAGAATATAAATTTTTTTTAAACTGAAATAATTGAAAAGTAAGCAGAAATAAATAGATAAGAAAGCTGAAATCATTTGTGAGAAGGCAATTATTATCATAAAGTCATGAAGATGAATAAAATTGAGCAGAACATATTATAATGATGAAAGAGAGAAAGTACGTACCTGAGAATAATTCTGAACCAAAAGACAGCCAGCATATACAAGGTATTCAGGAACTATTTCATTGTGTATCCATAAATAAGCCGATGCCAATAGCAGAGTTGCAATCCATAGTTTGTCAATCAACGATTTATAACATTTGAACTTTCCCATTCGTATCAACAAACTTCATTCAAACTATATGAACAGTTCTCTCAATTTATTGGTGTTTTTTAATAAAAAGAGCTTTAAATTAATGCCATCTTATGAACAATTGCGGAAACTCAATAGATTTTTCTTTCAGCAGATTATAATTTTGAAAAGGGAAGGGTGCTGGAGATACGTTATTTAGAAAGAAGGTAGAAATTTTGGAATTTTAGGTATTATAGGGTCTTGAAAATAATAATAGCTAAAAAAAAATAGACTTCAGTGTGGAAATATTTATTAGAGTGGTTTGTTTTGGGATAACAATTCTTTATTTATTAAAATTTATAAACAGAACTTGTTTTGTCATTTCTATTGACCTAGATTTTTTTATTCTATTGAAATTATATACAGTTTGTCCATGTTCCAGAACCTAAGTGAGAGCAGGAGTTTCTCATGTAATACCAGGCATAATGTAGGGAAAAACATTGTTAAAACAGGTAAATAACAGTTTTGAGCCAGGGCAGATCTATCTTTTCAATGAAAATTAAAAATTTAATTTAATTTTACATCAAAACAATTCTCAATATAAAAAATACTAACATTTCACTTCCAAATTTGTGGTCTATACACCACTCATTCCATAAAAATATATTGTGGTAATGAATATCCAACGATGAATTATGTGAGAAATTTTAGCGATGCAGCTGTCATCAATCATCAGCTAACCATCGCACAGAAAATAGTTACTTATGAAAAATCAATCAACCATTTCCAGGAAGATGAAAGATTGCCGGTCACATATTTCATCCGTTGATATAAAGAAGTAATATAAACCTCCCCTCGCTTGCAATAAAAGAACTCGAAACAGCTCATTACTCGTATTAAGTACAGTAGTCAAAAGGGCATAATCTGGCAACTTGCAGTTGCATGACGGATGGGAATAACAAATGGCTGCAATGACAGCGTACGATTATTTACGGACGCGTCGTAATTTTTCATGGCTTCGAATAAGCCATTGGCTGGACAGACCCACACGCAGACATACGTGTCTGGCCGAGCGAAAATACCCCATGAACAGTACGCCCTCCGTGCTAAACGAATATAAATGACAGTATCGAATGGCAAATCTCGCTAATCTCGACCCTCTCTCTGCCGATTATCTTTCGATTATCGACGTTCTGGAAGTTTACGAGGGTCTATCTAATATTAACGACAAAAATAGAAAGTGGTTAATAGTGGATTATAAACCTAGAAACTAAAGTGGCACTTTTAATGCCGATGCGAAAAGTTTGTTTTCCGACGACCTCCTTGAAATACGTATCATTTCGCACTGTAAACTAGTGTGAAATGAAATGAAATATTGCACACGGTCTCCTCGCTCGGCGATTGGTGCGATTACCAAATATAACTATACTCTAATTTTTACTCATAGGTACCTGTGACAATGACACATCTACAAACGAATTCATAACATTATAGTGTCAATGTGAGTTACTAAGTAGATAGGTACCGAATCGTAATAGTATATTGTGCAACAAGTGCAGAAAAGTGCTAATTTCTCACGAGTTTGAAAAAGTTGCGGCACGAGCGCAAACGAGTGCTGCAATTCAAACGAGTGAGAAATTGCATTTCTGCACACTATACTTTTTCTACAACACCCTTTTTGCTAAAAATAATACTATACTATAAGATGGAATGAAATGTCAGTGACTCATTCTTATATTTTCCTCTTGAAGTTGAAGGTAGTAAATTCAATGACAATGAATTAACTTGTTCTCTTAGTTCTGGCGGAGTATTTTCAATTTCAGAACTGTCGCTATCCATTTTAGTTCAATCTCATTAAAAAATGACGGGACAAGAATATTTTACGAATATTTTATGCTTGACGTTTGTTGACATTCAAATGATTCGATAGATGTTGCTCCGTTGCCTAGCAATGGATAGTGTGTATGTGGGTATTTGAGGCAGCAGTAGTAATGTCTATGATTTTTGTTCAGAATATTATGAATTTGTACGACAATTTCCCTCATATTATATAAACCAATAGACTTTGTCTATTCATTCTTGAAGTTGCCTGATCGAATATCCCTTCGAAATGCAGAATTTTCAAAATATACTTTCACCTTGCTGTCACGAAAACTGTATTGCTTAGAAATTAGGTACTGAAAAATTTTGGCACAAAAATGTCACTTTGTGGCACAGAAATGTCACTTTGCGGCACACTAATGTCAAATTTCAATTATTGTGAAAAATAATCATGTTTGCGAACGTAAAACTATGCAGAAAACCATGTTTTGGAGTGTGGTTGTAGAAAAAATATATTCAGTTTTCTTTGGTACAATGTCATCTGACGATGAAATGTTAGATTTTGCTTCCCCAGAAGTATGCAATTTAGCAAACGAAACAACGAAGGAATTGCTGTCAGAAAAATCAAAAGAGATGTATGATTTGGCGTACGATAATTTCATGGCATGGAAAGAAAGACGTAACGCAAAAAGCTTCTCCGAGGTAATTTTATTGGCTTACATAGGAGAATTAGGAAATGAGTACAAGCCAATTACTGTCTCGTCAATTCATTCTATGTTACGAACATCCTTGATAGCTAAACATAACATAAACATTGGAAATTACCTGAAATGGAAAGCGGTACTGAAAAGACGCCCAGTCGGATATAAACCAAAAAAAGCAAACAATTCAAATCCTCAGCAAATCAAACAATTTATGGAGACTGCTCCGGATGAGAAATATTTTTTAATCAAAGTGTTTTGATTTGCATTTACAGTTGATGAATGTTTCATGATTAAAGAGTGGTACTCATGTCACTTACAAACTCACTTTTATAGTAGATATATTAAAAAAATTGTCTGAATTATCTTTTTTTTAAGATACAGTGCTTACTACTATAATAATAATAATAATGTTTATTCATCATCATATATCAAACATGTATACATTTTTAGCATATACATATATCACAGTAATGTTCGATCAGTATTGACCAAAATTAATTTACATACATAGTTATGTGAACAAACAACAAATCTACTAAGGCAAAGCCAGGGCGTGGATTGTTGAAATATAAACAAACTTGTAGGGTTACATTATGGATAGGATAAATAGCGTATGATATTCATAAGAATATGGATGAGTTTGATATTACAACAATAATGTGAAGGCAGTGAAATAAATAATAATAATAAGAGAAACAACAAATACTTATGTATTTTAATGATTCTAGGTTGCTTTAGCATTCGCTATAAGCGGAGCCCTAAGACGGGCTGAATTGGCCAATGTGAAAATGAATGAACTGAATGACGCAACAACTGCATTAATTGTAAAGGTTCCGGACACCAAAAATAAAGTACCACGAACTTTTACATTAACAGGAACATTTTATGGAATATATAAAAAGTACGCTGATATATGTCCCAAAACTATGGTGGATGAAAATAACAGATTCTTCATTAATTACCAGAAAGGCAAATGTACCTCTCAGTTTGGTGCAATGTCCAAAGAAATCGGTACATTTTTGAAATTACCAAACTCAGAAAACTACACTGGCGTTCTTCAGCCACAATATTAGTGAATAGTTGCAGTGATTTATTGACTCTGAAAAGGCATGGCGGCTGGAAAAGCAGCACAGTTGCATAGGGTAATATTTATGAATCAATCAATAAAAAATGGAAGTATCCAATCAAATAACCCAATCTATTGAACATGCAACGAACTTCTCAAGAGAATTATTCGCAACTAGCTCGCTATCACAATCAGTCCCTACTGCGAGACCATCAACCTCCACTACGGTTTTGGAAACTAATAATAATATGACAAGAATTAATAGTCAAGCCATTCAAAGTTTGATAAAAGAAAATAATAATATTCCGTTAGTACTGAACAATTGTTCAAATATTACCATCAATAACTATTTTTCTAATGTTTAATAAATACAGAACAAAATATACCCAAATATTTTTGTTGAATGTTCAATAAAATGTGTTCTCTTTGTGCGATACATCTTTCTTATATGCTTCTTCAGGCTATTGAATTGGTTTCCTGTAAAAATGATTTATAAGTAGGTAAAATACAGTCATGCGAAATCAAAATCCGACATACCTATGTTTTTGATGTAGGTCGTCGGAAAAGTATAGTGTACAACTCGTGTGGAAATTGGATATTTCATACTCGTTTGACAAGATTATGAACTACTCGCCTACGGCTCGTGGTTCATAATCTTGTCAAACTCGTATTTTCTGCACTAGTTGCACAATATACTATTGTTTGTTCACTAAAATCGATTAAAAAACGAAAAAAAAACAATCAAAATGTTAACCATCTTGGGAAAAAACAGAAAATTTTCCGGATTTTTTTTTTGCTCAAATAAATAAAACGAAAAAAGAAATTTTGCAAAAATACAAGGTTTTCAACCTTCTTGAAAAAAAATTTTAATTTTCCGAAAAAAATTTTGTTCACTCAAATTCAAATACAAGTTTTACACCCATTTTGGAAAAAAACTGACAACTTTTTCACGAAAATACGAAGAGAAAAAAAAGAAAGAAATTTTGAAACAAAAACAAGGTGTTTACCCATCTTGGAAAAATATGAAAACAAATATGTTTACTCAAATCAAAGAAAAACCGAAAAAAACAAATTTGAAAAAAGGCAACATCTTGGAAAAATTTAATAAAAATTTTCCGAAAAAAAAATGCATATAACTTTAGATAAAAATAAGAGGCTCTTTTCACACCGAAGTAATGACGCAAACTGCCTATACCCTCTTTATAAGATAGTTCTGGTTTTCGCCACCGCAAAATCGCTTGAGGATTTTTTACACACGAAAATAATGAAAAAAATTACAACGTTTTTGTTTTTGCGGATATCTCAGATAGTGTTGAGGTTTTACAGGCAATAAAACTTGTGTAGAGAATCGTAAAACCTACAAATTGTTTTTTATACGACCAGATCTGTGCATTTCTCACTTAGAAAATCCGTCAAAAATTTCGAAAAAGACCATTTTTCAAAAATTCATAATTTTTATAAAAATTGTTATAGGCCATTTGCGTATTTTATTTCATGGGGGGAAACCTCTACAGTGCGACTTTTAATAGTCCCCCCCTGTTAACTTTTGAACGGTTCGACGTAGAAACATGAAAAAAAACAGGTTCGAGGGGTTTTACCAATACTACTTTTTGAATTAAAAAAAAATGGTGATTGCACGATAGGGGGCGCAGGGGGGCCCATCAACTCAAAATTTTTAAATGGCATGTGGGGTCAAGTGTCACATCGTTGAAAAGAGAATTCAATTCTCTTTACAACCATCTAAATATTTTTGAATTTCGGTAATATTTTTTTGTAATTCAAAATCGAAATATCAAATATAAATGCGGATCTGAATACTATTCATACCTCGATGAATTTGAACGGTTGGATGTGGAACAATGAAACCAAAAATTGTTTGAAGGGTATTACCGATACTACTTTTTGAGAGAAGAAACATTGCAATTACTCGACAGATGGTGCTGGGGGCACATTAATTTAAAAATTTCGAAAGGTATGAAAATCGAAATTGGGAAAAAAATTATAAACAAAATTAAAAAATATTTAGATGGTTGTAAAGAGAAGTGAATTCTAGTTTCAACGATGTGACACTTGACCCCCCATGCCATTTAAAAATTTTGAGTTGATGGGCTCCCCCGCGCCCCCTATCGAGCAATCACCATTTTTTTTATTTCAAAAAGTAGTATTGAAGAAACCCTCGAAACGGTTTTTTTTTTCATGTTTCTACGTCGAACCGTTCAAAAGTTAACAGGGAGGGGACTATTAAAAGCCGCACTGTATAGCTTGGCCTAATACTCAAATCAAAAGCTGAGGGATTAAAATGAACTTTAGTCCAGTGGTTTGTATTTTTCTCTTTTCCTATCAATAAAAGCAATTCTTATTATTTTCATTGGAATATAAGTAGGATATTGGAAAAACAGCTAGCCAGAAACATCTAGACCACTTGCAGTTGGAATGATTTTGCCAATTTCGTCGATTTTGTCAAGGTCCAAGAATTTCTCAAAAAACTGCTACAACGGTGTTTTCTGAACTGGAATGAACTGTAAATATAAAAATATGCATCATCAACTATCTGGAAGTTCTTGGTGAAGAATATCATTCAGATGTTCTCTTGATGACCTGTCATTTGGTAATAACTTAGTGATCAAGAACAAGGCTCAAACTAAATTCCTAGGCATTCACATTGAAAATAAGCTAAAATTTGATGACCACATCAAGCATCTTAAAAGTAAAATTTCTTCTGGGTGTTATGCAGTAAGAGTAACTTCAATAAATTTGGGAATTAAAACTGCTAGAACGGTGTATTACGCCCTAGTAGAATCCCACCTTAGATATGGAATATCGTTTTGGGGAGTATGCAATTCATCAGCATTTCAAACTATATTAGTATTACAAAAACGGACTATCAGGTATTTGTGTAAGATTAAACCGCGTGACTCGTTCAGGTGCAAATTCGTTGAGGAAAAGATTTAAACAGTGATTGCTTTGTTTATTTTGGAATCGGTTTGTCTCATTTACAAAAATATGTCCCTATTTGAGGCTTCGTGCAACTCTTACAACACCCGTTCCACCGGGTTGAAATTGCCAATTCCTCTTACAAATTTGGTCAGGGATATAAGAGGGGCAAATTTAACCAACATTACGTTTAGAAGAAGAGTTAAAACATTTCTGGCTGACAGACCCTATTATAATTTGCAAGAGTATTATAATGACAAATTTACGTGACATTATGTGCATGTGTATATACATATATATGTGTATATATTTGTTGTATTCTTGCTTGGATATAAATGTGTGTTTATATGGAGTTTATAGGTGTGTTTATATATGTTATATGTCTATCAATTGTGTGTACTATATAAGTTTTAGTAATATTTTTAAACAAATCTGACTATTTTAACTGTGTTGTTACAAAATCGACGATGAACTGTATAGTGTATGTTCTAATTTTTCTCATTTGTAGGTGTCTTTATATTTACATTTTATATTTTTATATTTCTATATCTACATTTATATTATTTTTTTCACAAGCTTTGTCCACAAGATTTATTCTTAATGACAATAAAGTATACTTATTATTATTATTATTATTAATCAGAAACAGAGCAGTTGTACAAGAATAAATACCGTTATTGTCCATCCTATCAGAAAGAGTTGTTGAGTTGTTTGTAAATATCTAATTTCAGGAGTTTTGGAAGTATACAAAGTGTTTCATGGAATTTTTTCCATATTAAGCAAAACGAATAACATTTTATTCTGGATTATTGTATTGATTGCTGAATAAAACGTTTTAAATTTATACAAGTTTGTATGTGCCAGGTCCTTGCTAAGTCTAGCTGACCGAATATATTTTTTTGTACATACTTCATTGTAATCCCTACAAAGAAAATTATTTCTGTTGGTCACTTGTAAAATATATCCGTAATTATTACTTTGCTCATTTTAGTTTATTTTGGAAGAGTCCAATATTGTGATTGGCTACTTAAGAACCACACAAGGAACTAAATAATATGTACTTCAATAAACGCTGATAATCTTCTTGCGGAACATTCGCGAATCTTTGAGAGACTTCGGAAGGTGTCGCTCCTACCATTATTTAGAACAGACCAGGCGGTTTCTAGGTGCTTTGTGAAGCATTCCACGAGCAGAACTCAAGCAGACAGGTCCGTCTCCAACCCGTTACATCATGACGTTTGCAATAGGTCATGACTAGTCTTTGCAAAAAACATTAGCACCCTCATTTCATTTTTATTACTTGTGCGAGTTGCAAATCACAGATTGGGATGTATTATAAAAATCAAAAGATACCACTATGAAATTCAAAAGGCGTCTCACAATGATACGGGATCCACTTGGGAAGTAGAACTTTCAACATAATGCCCCGAAAAAAATCAATGATAGACAGAGAGCTATATGGAAACGAGTAGCAAATGCTTATATTATTGGCTTGTCTTCATCATGACACATCAGAGTAAATAAGTCTATTTGAAAACATGTGAGTAAAATCATTTGGGGTTTTTCCTATTCGTGTTTAGTTACCATAAAATAAATTACTATTACAAAAATAAAGGTTTAGGTAAAAATTCGGAGTGTCAGTGTGAGCTATCTTTATAAAAATAACCATATGTTTTCAAACTCAACCATATATCACAGAAGATCACATCGACAAGTTTCTCATTCATTCTTGCGAGTCATCTAATCTAATCAAATTTTATGGAAATACGTTTTTATTTTTAACGTACATTCATTGGAATAATGAGAGAAACGTTTGAATGAAGTCGTCAAAGTCCCAATCTTTTGATCCGATCTTAGACATTGAGAACCGCTTCTTCCCAAACAGAATCCACCCTCGTATAAGTGACAAGCTTGATAGTGAAGGTTATCCAATGGCTCAACGAGATTCTTAAATCTCACTTTGGCCACTTTCTGGCCCACTGATTCTGGTTAGGGGAAGCCGCCTAGTGTCTCCGGTACGTCTCCCAATCTAATGGATTGTATTTTTAAGTTGATGTGACACGTGATCCAAACAGTGGTTAGGCGATGAGCTGTCTGATTTGTGTTTCCGATAATATATTCTTGACGGGAATGAAGAGACCAAAAATCATCCTGTAAAATGTTTAAACAAAATACCTTTTAATCTTTGTTTACCTATATAAAAACTATATTTCACCAAATGAGGGGAATACCTGAAACAAAGAAACAGTTACTTCTGTTTATACTGAGTGTTCCATGACTTCCTTTCATCGTTTCGTGGATGTATAGATGAGGTCAAAATATCACCAGCACTTCATGTAATTTTTTCCCAAAAATCCTTCAGTGCTAAGTTACGGGCCCTCGATGTAACAAAAAGAAATATATCCACCCTGACGCATTATAGAATGCTCGTCTTCAAAATACGAGCATATTTGCATATTTGTTGAAGGTCAACCGTTTGGCTATTAAAAAAAAACTTCGGAATATCCTCCAGAATTTTGACAATGAGGTGTAAGGAGTAGATATTAGGTCGCTCGAAACCTTTCCCTCCAATACCATTCTTAGACACCTCCCCCCCCCCAGCATCGACCAGTCACAGCTCTTCGAATTGTCACATGGTACCCTACCCCACCTATTATCACTTGTTACCTGTCATTTGCCTAAACTTCAGCTGTCACTCATCATCTATCATCTGCCACCTGGCAACTTGCCGTTTGGTCAACCTCCAATACTTCATCTGTCACTTGCCATTGAAACCTACGACTCTACTCTCATTTTTGAAGAAAGGCCTCTCACAGCATCAGAGTGAGACAACCTGCTCCTTCATCTGTAAACTGCTCAACATCAAGGCTGTAACATCACAATGTAATATTGAATATTGAAGAATGTTTTTTAACATATATGGAAGAATTGAAAATGATTATTCAATTGATATTTTTACCCACTCATGAACAGCCATTTTTGTAGTTTATTCGTTTTCTTAGTGTATATATTCTTTGCGATTTGAGTTTCATTTCATGATAACAGACTTACAAGAAACGTGGTATTTCCACACGTAAAGTCAAAATATGGAGTTAATTCAATATTCCATAGAGTGTACCATGTTAGATCAAAAACAAAGGACCCCGCACTAATCTTATGGAAAACCGGTTTCGGTGAAAATCGCTGAAATTTCAATATGATGTAGCCCATTCCATCCTGAACAAAAGTTACCATTGCGCCAACTCTCTGAATGCCCGCGTTTGGATTCTACAGGGGGTCAAAGTTCGATATTTTGACGATTTTTCAAAAAATCCGGAATTTCATTTTCATTGTATCGATCTGAATTTTTATAATGAAATAGTCCACAATATGTGCATCAAAAAGTTCAAATGACAAAAGTTTCTAGAATCAAAACTGGCGGGTATACAGAGGGTTGAACTTTGTTTTTGGTAATTTTTATCGAACTTTTTTTGAGAAAATATTCGTTTTCCTGCAGATCCATGTGCAATTGATGATACTTACAGTACATAAGAGGGTGATCATATTTTGCATTTGAACTAACCATCCAACTTTAAATATTTGAAAGATACGGGGCGATCAAAAATATATTTTCAATTTCGGAAAAATGTATCCCTTTGTATAGTCAGCTTTCACCAATTTATTTAGCTGATGTTTTGAAAGTATGTAGCTAACATACATACAAATGTGTCACCGTCTGTGCTCATTAATCTGAATCCAAATAAAGTTGCGGCGATGGTCCAAAAAATATGGAGAAGGGATGTTTCGGAATAATTTTAAAATTATTTCTAAAATCGTCCGTGAATTTTTTTTATTTTCTGATATAATGTAGATGAGTCATTCTTGATCAAAAAGTTCTACAGTGCCTACCACGCGAATGCCACGGTTTGAGTTATACAGGGGTTTGAAGTATAGTATTTCCTTGATTTCTCGAATAATCAATAATTTCTTTGTAACGGAAAATAACATTGTTTCCTAGACAAACTTCGAAACATTTCAATGACCAAATTATCTGAAATGAGAATTTATGAATATACAAAGGTTGGTCCAAAAAAAAATTTTTTTTTCAAAAATATAAGTATCCGTTTACTATTCATATTTTTTATATATTCAGAAACTCTATTAGGACCAGGACCACTTTGTCTCCACCCGATGTTTTAGGAAAATCCAGTATGAAAACAATATATTCTCGAGAAAGATCGTGTGCGGAAAAACAAGTAGAGAGAAATGAGATGATTTGGTTTATATTCAGGTCTTCGCAACTGCCATTGTCTTCAAAAAATTGTGACCGCAACTGACAGATATATGAAATATGAATTAAAGTAAGTACATAACATGAATTCAGCACGATTCCAAGCATATGGGCTGATTCAGAGAAAACAGAAATGATGATAGTACCACAACAGCTACTGAACTGAGTCGAATCAATTCAGCAGTACATTTTCTCCATGAAGACAGCCTTTCGGACGATTCATATTTCGTTTTCCGAAACGAGTTATACCGGTTTCGGGGTTTTGCCCCTCATCAGTGTAGGGTAGGTCTTATATAGATATCACTGAATAGAGCATGCGACATTCTTAAATAATTGGAAAAATCTTCCATTACAATGATTGAATCTGCAGTTAATTCAATTGCAATGAAGAATGAGGATGCAAGTGATTTCTATCGCAATAAAGAATTAGACTTCAGACGAAATGTCATGCATCTAAATTGACCACCTACATACCGGTCTTGGGTTTTTGAGGTGTTATTCAAATAAATTGTGAGGAGTTTATTCACCGGCATGACTGTCATCGTTTCACTACCCAACTATTTCAAGCGCACCATCAGGAACCATTTGTTGTGGTCTATTTGCCGCGTCCATTACTGAGTTTAGTAGGGAACTTGAGGGGTATCGACTGTTGGGGTCATGTCGAGCATGACCAAGATACCATAGAACACTGGCAACATGCGCACATGTTCCTAAAGTTCTGGCGCCGGTTTTACAAGTACAAAAATATCCTAATATGGGCTCGTTTGGTTCATCAGGTTCTTCTCCATCATTATATTTGATCCACAGTTGATATTTTGTGGCATTTCTGAACCTCGAAAAAACCCTGACTCTCATGAATCCAGGTTCCTCTTCGAAAATATCGACCTGAAACTCTTCATTTTCTTCCCTTTGCAATTTATCCTGTATATACGAAGGTGAAAGTTTAACTTGGTATATACCTACGGTCAAATCTCTTAGATATTCTATCGTAAGGCGAGGAAAGTTTGGAATCAGGTTTCCATTCATACGGACCCATTGACCATTTCTCAGATGAAGATTGTCCACTTCCACTCGAGCCTGGACGACATTTACCTCCTGTGATTTTCGTAACAATTCTTGTGCCAGCTGAGCATTGGCACCTCTCATTGAGACTGGGGGGTGGAAGCTGTTGATGAGTGCACCAGCGATTTGATATAGATCGCTAAGATTGTGTACGTGTGGCATTTCGATAGTTTTATCAAAAAACTTAAACATGCTTTTCAAATGTCCATTTCTTGCTTCAACTATCCATCTAGTTTTCGTCACTAATCGAGATTTATTTGCTTCCTCAGTGGAAAGCTGTTGTTGCCCTCGTGGAACAATCGCGGGCATTTCATATTGTATGCCAAGATTATTCAGTAAGGGTATGGCATCTCGATAACCCCGATCCACAACAAAAATGTCACCTTCATTAAACCATCCCCTCATGTCTTCTAAGTTTCTTTCAAACTGATTCTCCAAAATTCTTGCGTCATTGTTGCGAGCGTCTGAGAAATAAGGTCCTTGAATACTCAGTATATATCCATCCGGGGCCACAATCAAAACTGGTTTCACCAGATGATGTCCCTTGTACCGGCAGAAAGATTGGCGCAATATCCTGAAATTACAACTTTTATTTATGGCGGCGTATGATCCGTCGATGTAAACGATGGCCTTCGGGTTGTCTGGGGTCGGGTTATATAAAATATTGGAAAACTCACTCACATGCCTTCTAATATACACATTCCTATCGATGGCTGCAAAGCCGATATTCGATGGAACGAATCTTTGCATCAAAGACTGTCTTACTTTAGAAATTGCTAAGCTGGTGGCTTGCCTAGAGGGATAATGGAATATTACCTTCAAGAAATCATCCGACAGACCCTGACGCAATTTACAGAGGAATGTCATAAGGTCTTTTTTCGTTATATATCTATAACCATGTTCCTGCGGAACCATATCACAGAACATAAAAAGACTACGAAATTGTTCTTTGGTTATAGGAGATATTGCCTGAAACTCATCCTCACTGAAATTGTTCTCATCTTCATAGCTGGAGTGTTCAATAGCCACAAAACGAAGCCCTTGAAGGAAAATGGATAGTTGCTGTCCCTTTATCACATAAGGTCTATTTACAAACTGGATTCCTGGTAATAGAAATGGCAAAATGAAACCGTTATCATCGAGATGATGTCTGCACGCCTTCACGTTATCCGGGATGAATATATTTCGATGAACAAAAACATTGGCCCTGCATTTATTGGATAGAGTTTGCTGATCAGCGGCGGCATTGCAGATGAAGCATGTATGGCTCGATGTTTGTGTCAAAACATTAAGTCTTATACAAGTTGGATCAATCGTCAAGTCCCTTATTTCATTCATAATAGATCGATTACAGTTTAAACATATTCTTGTTTCTTCTCCTATGATGAGAGGGGGACCACCTCGTGCATCCCGCCTAGAAATAGCTATTTGACACTTTTCCAAATGTTCTTCTCCATGAAGAAGATGTGACATTCGAGCTGTTCTTGATCGGGTATCGCATACAAAGCAATTTACTTGATTTTGATAGGCCATGATGACCTGGGAATATTCCAATATGAGATACAATTGAATATAATGATTATCTCACCTTATTTAACTTCGAAGAGCAGAAAATAAAAGAAAACAGGTAATTGATGACCAAAACATCAACCGATTCTCTAATTATTAGAAAATACTAACATTTCATCTACGTTCAACACATCAAAATATGTTTGCTATCAAAAACATCCATAACTCTGACAGCAATCGAATGACATTCCAAGGACTGCTCTATTTTGGATATGGAATAATACAGTTACTTGCACAGAAAAGTAGTAGGTACAAGTCTTGGAAACGAAAATGTTGTTATTTTAGTACAGTAAATTGTGTTAATCTGATCTTTTAAAATTGTCTTTGGCTTTTTAAAAACGTTAAAGAGGCACAAAAGAAATATGGCAGTTATCAATTTTAGCAAGTCATTTCGTAAAGAATAAACAACACTACTTGACGGAAGACCGTTAATTAATAATGAAAAATGGATTATATAATCCAATCTTCCGTATACAACCTATACTATAGGTAATTCGTCGGCAAGTATACAACAGAAAACAGTACAGCAGTAGTTGTTTTCTGTTGTATACTTGCCGACGAATTACCTATAGTATAGGTTGTATGCGGAAGATTGGATTATATAATCCATTTTTCATTATTAAGCAAGTCATGTTTACACTGCTGAAATTAAGTGTACTACTTTTCTATGAAAGCAACTGTACACAATTCGGGAATATATAAAACCTGAACTACCTGAACTTGAAACTAGTATATCAAAAGACATCATTTGAAAAATAAAATAGTTCTGGGATTGCAGGGAGATGTACGCCCCTTCTACTTGGAAAACTCTGCAGTAACTTGGCCATGCTTGGCATGGCACTTTACTGGCAGACACATTCGAAGCATTCCGAAAATTGTTTTCATCCTGTATTTTCCTGGAACATAAAATGAAAATGATGGTCCTTATAGAATTTGTATTATATTTTCATACACCGTATGAAACATGAATCGTATTCGTATGCTCATGCATATGTCCGAAAATATATTTACATAATGAGACTGACTTGCAACCTTTGTATATTCATGAATTCTCATTTCAGATAATTTGGGCATTGAAATGTTCCGAAGTTTGTCTAGGAAACAATGTTATTTTCCGTTACAAAGAAATTATTGATTATTCGAGAAATCAAGGAAATACTATACTTCAAACCCCTGTATAACTCAAACCGTGGCATTCGCGTGGTAGGCACTGTAGAACTTTTTGATCAAGAATGACTCATCTACATTATATCAGAAAATAAAAAAAATTCACGGACGATTTTAGAAATCATTTCAAAATTATTCCGAAACATCCCTTCTCCATATTTTTTGGACCATCGCCGCAACTTTATTTGGATTCAGATTAATGAGCACAGACGGTGACACATTTGTATGTATGTTAGCTACATACTTTCAAAACATCAGCTAAATATATTGGTGAAAGCTGACTATACAAAGGGATACATTTTTCCGAAATTGAAAATATATTTTTGATCGCCCCGTATCTTTCAAATATTTAAAGTTGGATGGTTAGTTCAAATGCAAAATATGATCGCCCTCTTATGTACTGTAAGTAACATCAATTGCACATGGATCTGCAGGAAAACGAATATTTTCTCAAAAAAAGTTCGATAAAAATTACCA
Organism: Chrysolina oricalcia; assembly: GCA_944452925.2. Taxonomy (NCBI): domain Eukaryota; kingdom Metazoa; phylum Arthropoda; class Insecta; order Coleoptera; family Chrysomelidae; genus Chrysolina; species Chrysolina oricalcia. The sequence goes on from OX101812.2 coordinate 66,949,922, forward strand.
AAAACAAAGTTCAACCCTCTGTATACCCGCCAGTTTTGATTCTAGAAACTTTTGTCATTTGAACTTTTTGATGCACATATTGTGGACTATTTCATTATAAAAATTCAGATCGATACAATGAAAATGAAATTCCGGATTTTTTGAAAAATCGTCATAATATCGAACTTTGCCCCCTTGTAGAATCCAAACGCGGGCATTCAGAGAGTTGGCGCAATGGTAACTTTTGTTCAGGATGGCATGGGCTACATCATATTGAAATTTCAGCGATTTTCACCAAAACCGGTTTTCCATAAGATTAGTGCGGGGTCCTTTCATTTGAAAAATTATCTGATTTCAAAATTGTAAATGTCACTATCAAATAGGTATTGAACCTTTCATTCAAGACTTTTTGTCATCATATTTTTCATAATTATTTCTGTTAGAAATATTGCGGAATTAACGTTCGGCTTTTAACATTTTTTTTAATACGGGTTTGATTTCAAGTAGAAGTGCAATTTTATGAAAAATTGTTTCTGATCATTTTTCGTCTTCTGTTCAATAATATTGAAATACCTGGATCCATTTACTGTTGGGCATTGGGGATAGACTGTTTCTGACTTTCTGAGGTCTGTTAGGTAAATATATTTGCATTATCAACATTTGTAAAGAAGGTTCTTACTCATTATTCTCTTCAAATTAATATTGGTGGACTTCTCAAGCTGGATGACATCGAATAAAAGCGTATTCTTATAAAAAGTTGTTGCTGTGATCGGATTTACTTTCATTCAAAAAATTGTTCAGTTGAAAAATATTGAAAAAGAATGAAAAATCTCAGTCACTTCAAAGTTTTGGTATGGGGCCCTTGGGCAAATCTGACTCTTTCATCATATTAATTACCTTTTTTTGTAAATCATTATCATTTGGTTGATTTTCAATAATCTCTAGATAAGTTATCAAGAAAAAAAATCAGTTTACATTTTGTAACTTCGAGGGCCTGAAACTAAGTAATGATTTAAGGAAAATGGGTATATGAAGTAACGGTGATACTTTGACCCCATCTATACTTTCCCTACAGAGAGAGAGGAAGTCTCAGGACTCTATGTTTTTGCACAGAAAGATGGAATATTTAGGATCGCATTTGAGTTGGTTTCTTCAAAAATTTAAATTGGTTCCTGAAAAACTTGGGTTTCGAAAATTCGGTGTCCAGATCCATAAGAATCGACACGCCTTTGGGAGTCACACTGCTTATGGTCTTGCGGTTTTAACGGTGCAATTGTTTTGCGCCTCCAGATCATATTTATTTCAATATATCAAGAAATAATATTGGATAATATTATATTCTATAGAACATAAATTTTAATTTATTTTTCAAAAACCAGAATTAGGAAATCAATGAAACTTACCCGATTGTAGGGTAATTTACTTTAAAGTATAACTGCAAAATATGATTCAAATTGTCAGATCCATTGAAAAATAATTACCATACATATATATTAGGTACAAAACCGATTTCAACTAATATTTATAAACGCCGTATTAAATATGATCGTAACTTTTTGACACTTATCATATTATACTATTACTATAACAGCTATTTGCACCGGTTCAACTCAAGGTTACCTTATAACTTAAGTGGACCTTACATTACGATTTTGGTTTGCACCGCTACTTGAGGACAATATAAGCCTCAGATTCTCCAGGCTTAGGTTCCACTTTACTACTCAACCTCACTTTTCCTACACGAAATATTTTCCTATTTTCTTGGTGTTCAAAGTATTTCAAGAACTTTTTCTAGATTTTTCTGATGTGATTGTATTTTGCAAACTATTTAGGGTGACCAAACTTACAGCTCTCTATATTACTTAAGAACTTGAAAATATTCTGTTGCTTTGTACTGGAGGAGTATAATGGCGAGTCTTTTCAATTATTCTTTTTCATCCAAAATTGTTAACCACAACTTTTACGTAGTTAACATTTTGGATGGATACTTTTCTGTTTACCTGTTACCAGCTCTTTTGGCGATATTGTGGCTAGTTTTTCCGGTAGAGACAAATAACATGCCATACTCCCGCCAGCCCTTTAAATTAAACAGAACTGACAGCGCTTGCGCAATGTGTATATTTTTCAAAACTTTTCGTTGTTTAACGTCTCGTCGTTGGTTACGTGAGCATTTTTGCGCTGTTGCCAAACATTTCCAATACTTAGGCAAGGTTCAGGCCAGGTGTCAACGGTGCAAACCATCTTTACCTTAAGCGATCCTCCATTAAGGAAAACCGGTCCAAATAGCTTTTAGCCTTCCCCAATTAGTTTTGGCTACAAAGCGGATTTATTGACTCAAAAAAGCTGTTTTATGTGGCTATTGTTAAAAACATGTGGTATAAAAAACAAACATTTGTCATGAGAAAAGAATCCCAATAGTGATTTTCTTAATGAAAAATGCTCAGTCTCACTAATGGGACCGATGATAAAGATTGGGAAAATATGCTAAATTGCGGGTATTCTTTACCCACCCTGTATAATAGGTGGCTTCTTCTATTTCAACAACAGGCTGTCATTTGGATATCTTCAGACCAGCAATGCTATTATTTTGTTACTAATCATATAAAAACTAATACTTTTGAATAAGTGAACCTCACCATGTTTTGGTAAAACATCAATCTTTATGATTTTCAAAAATTCATAACTCTGAAACTGGTCTTAGAAACTGATTTAAACTTGCATGTGTAATTTTTAGTGACTTGTAGTATAATATTCCGAAAAATTATCAAAATTGGCTGAAAGCCATTTATTCCCATGTATTTTCGAAATCCCAGAAGTTGTTCATCTCACAGACTCTAACCAACACAATTTTGATAACCTATTATTTCAGACTGTTTATTCGATATCATACTTCCGTCATCCCTTGACCTGGATTTCAACCAGTTGCTGTTGAGCGTAGACAGGGAATTAAAACGAAGGATTTTCTGTTATGTTACCAATCTCCTTGGGTAACATATTAGGAATAAAAGTGTATGTGCTCGAAACACTGTGAAGGACTGAAATCACACAAAACACTCCGGAAAGAAAACATAAACAAAAACGCTCTCCAAGAAAGTCGTATTAGCTATCCTGACAAAGCACGAGTTGAAACCACCCTTCAAAGAAAATAGGTATAAACAGAAAAGGTCAAAATCAACAAATGGAAAGAAACCTGCCGGAAAACATCTGGAACGTTCTTGCTTTAACGAGACTTTCGGATGGAAACAGATAAATAAATTCTCACTCCAGGGTGTAAGTAGAATATATCACGTATTAGAAAAATTAGAAGATGTTTAGTCTAAAAATTAGAAATAAAAATTGTACAACACTACAGAGATGATAGTTACATGTTACACATCACATAACAAATAGTAGAAGTATCAGAAATATACAAATATTACAATTATACTCAGGCACAAAACGGAACAATTGTTTGTGAGAGTGGTTATTGATAAATTCAACATATCACAATATAACACTATAAACAGAACAAATAAAAGCGTGAACCATGCAAGATTCTGATATTCCTGACGATACATTAGCTGCAGAAAATACTGTAAGCTTGAACTTGCTTCCGGACAAATCTAAAATCCATTATGAAAAAGAATATCTGCAGTTTTGAGAGTAGCAAAACAAAGTACATGTTCAAGGTGCAGAAGAAACGGTGTTTCTGGCGTGTTTCGCAAAACTCTCTGAGGAATATTCTGCTTCATCCTTATGGCCGAACTATTCCATGTTACGAGCGACTTTAGAATTGAAGGAAAGAGTGGAAATCGACAGATACGGCGCCTTAATACGTCTCATCAAGTAGAAAAACGTTGGATATAGAGCAAAAAATCAAAAGTATTTACAAGAGAACAAGTCCACGAATTTGTGCGTTCTGTTCCAGACGAGGAATTTTAAATGATGAAAGTAGCTTTTTCTACGACCATTAAGAAAAATTAACATTTCAATGCGTCTTCGATTATGAAACGTTGTAACACCGATTTTCATTTCCCACGAGCTAGCTGTATCGAAATATTTCATTTCCTACGACTTTCATGAACTACTAGACTGTCATTATAGGTAGGTATCAACGAATTTTATGAAGATGAATAATATCGAATCGAGTTTGTTGACGTCTGTCTAATAATTTGACATTTCACATCAGTAGATAATTACAAAATTCGATTGAAAAAATTGAGTTATTAAAAATGATTAGCGATAGTGAGGATGATTTAACAATCAAATTAATAAATTTGTATCAGAAGCTCCTGACAATGCCTATCTTATGACAAAGGTATGATTTTATTTTCATAAAACCAGAGTAATTTCAATAAAAAGATTGATTACAATCGGATTCTATATTTTTGAATAGTTGACAGATACTTTCTATATAGCAGTTGATTTGCACAAATTATTATGTGCTCTAGTGACGACGAGTGTTGATTCAGATGACACATGGACTTTGGATGGTGGAAGCGAAGGTTCAAATCCACGTAGCCACATTTTTTCTTTTTTCATTTTATGAAATCGATTAGTGTTTGATTTTTTGTGCATAAAGTTTTTTATTTTCAAGTTGTCAAAATTTGAAAATTTTGAATGTTATTTGTTTCACGACCTAGGTAGGTACGTGTACAAAAAGAAAACATAGATGTTTCATTCAACGGGTGAAGAAAGAAAAAATTATCTAAACCATGTAAAAATGACGGCAGGAGAGTTTGTGATAAAAGGGATTATTAAAAATATTACAGATTTGTTAATGATTCAGATGGTCGTAGAAAAAGTATAGTGTACAATATACTATTTTTCTTGCTTGGTCATTAATCAGGCTTCAGAGGAAATACCTATGATCGTGGACGCTAAAGGCAAAGGTGTATCCATCAAATTTGAAAACTGTCAAAATATTGTTTTACATGTTCATGAAAATTAGTTCTAATATTATTTGGAATCTAACATATTATGCTTTGGTAACTAACGTATTGAACTAATGTATTATGAGTAACTAAGGTTTTATGTATAATTGGGAACCAATAATATAAATACTACGACTAATTGCAATACTTGAAAAAATATTGAAAGATATGAAAAAACTTCATAGGAACTTTTTGTGGGCATGTTCAAGGACACTAAAACTGTTCTTATACAATTTTTCGATATCTTGTTTCGGTTTCAAATTCTTGGTGTTTTTCGAAAAAAATCGGAAAAAATTTTTAAGCCCACATATCAATTTTTTTTTCGATATATGAAAAGCTTTCATTTAAACTTTTTGGTGATGTGTTCAAGTACAATAAAACTGTAGTTCCTTTTCGTATTTTTGGTATTTTTCCAAAAAAGTAGGGACATATTTTCGTTTATTTTAAAATAGTTCCTGGACTACTAATTTCACAATAAAAAATTATCAACGTTTTTCACTTGCTAGAGAAATGGGGTTCATACCATTGTGTTTTTAGAAAACCCGGCTCGTAGGACCCAAACCCGACTCGTAGGACCAAAATCCGGTCCGAAGGATCAAAAACTGATATCTCGAGAACGGTAAGAGCTAGATGGATAGATCTCGTTTAGTTTTCGAGTTATCGATGTTGGTATGGAAAAAATGGTAAATTTCAAGTCCCTAATTTTTTGTTATTTCCAAATAATTCCGGGGTTATTGATATGATGGAATTTTTTGAATGAAAATTGAAAATCTGTCGCCATCTTTGAGTTTTTGGTGTGTTTTTTCAAATTCATAATTCTATTTATTTTTTGAGATATGAAAAAATGTAATAAAATCTTTGTGTAAGCCTGTTCAAGATCTACAAAAACTCTTGATACACATTTCTCTAATATTTCATTTCATTTTCGAGTTTTTTAAGGTTATATAAAAAAATTATATATTGGAGGGGGAGGGTGGGAAGAGGGAAGAGATGGGGTCGTGAATAATTAAAAATCCGGACGCGGAGCAGAAGATTTAGGTGGGGGAACGGAAGGTAAATGATAAAAGACCGAGTTCGAAGCACCCGGGAAAATCTTCAGACGGAAAGGGGGGAGTAAATAATCGAAAATCCGGCGCGAAACACACAGGAAAATTTGTGGGAGGAGGGGGGGGTGAATAATAAAAATCCGGGCTCGAAGCACACGGGAAAATTTAAAAGGGGGAGGAGGACGGGGTAAATAATCAAAAATCAGAGCTTGAAGAGACCGGGAAAATTTTGGGTGGTGGTAAATAATCAAAAATCCATGATTTCGCTCTTTTTGTACCATAAATTGATTATTTGAACATTTAAATGATGTTGTTACCTATGTTTGGAGAATAATGGACATCTGTTTTTATAATTCCTGATAATAACAGGTATTTTTTATTTAGGTAATTTTATAAGTGTGGGACTTACTGTTATTTCATGTCTTTATTTCATTTTAGTATTAACTATAACAAATTAAACCTTTGATTTTCTTGATCTTTTACGATATTCAAATTCAGTCAATTTTATTCAATGAAGGACCGCACTCGAACATTTTTTTTAAATTCGTGATGATTGCCGAAAAAGATCTGAAATGTTATTACACATTTTTGAAAATTTCATACTTTCATATAGATGGCCCTTCTGTTACGCTACTTTTTTCCCATTTAACCAAAACTGTATCAATTCCCGTTTTTGATATCTCCATCGTGGACAACCTTATCCTGGACTCACTGTATATTAAATCATAAAATTTTCAGAAAAACGGTAAAAAATTCATACATTATAGCATGCGAAAATATCATGTTGACATGCTTCAAATACCGAAATGCAATGCTACAGCAATTATATCATGCGCATTTTTGTGTATTCATGTATTGATATATTTGTAAATATTATGAAACAATTGCATTCATAGTATGCAAGGTTATAATTATTGTAATTATAGTAATCACTTCTAGCCATTATTGTTCTATTTTGACTGTATGTATTGTATATTATACAGTGCGGCTTTTTTCGCCGCCCCCTTGTTAACTTTTGAACGGTTCGACGTACAAACTTGAAAAATAAACCGTTTGGAGGGTTTCACCGATACTACTCTTGAAATAAAAAATTTGGTGATTGCTTCACATGGGGCGCGAGGGGGCACATCAACTCAAAAATCTTAAATGGCATGGGGTCAATCAAGTGTCACATTGTTGAAAAGAAAATTCAATTCTCTTCACAACCATCTAAATATTTTTGAATTTCGTCCAGATTTTTTTTGCCAATTTTGCTTTATATGCCTTTCGAAATTTTCAAGTTGATGTGCCCCTACTGCCATCTGCCGAGTAATTGCAATGATTCTTCTCTCAAAAAGTAGTATCGGTAATTCCCTTCAAAATGTTTTTGGTTTCATCATTCCACATCAAACCGTTCAAATTTATCGAGGTATGAGTAGTATTCAGATCTGAATTTATATTTGATGTTTCGAATCTTATTTGCAAAAAATTTTTTAACGAAACTAAAAAAAATTGGATGGTTATAAAGAGAAAAGAATTATCTTTTCAACGATGTGAAACTTGACCCACCGTGCTATTTGAATATTTTGAGTTGATGTGCCCCCCTCCCCGCACTCCCTGTCAGGCAAACACCAAATTTTTTATTTCAAAATGTAGTATCGGTGAAACCCTCCTAACAGTTTTTTTTTCATGTTCGTACGTCGAACCGTTCAAAGGTTTACAAGGGGAGCACTAAAAAAACCGCACTGTATATGGCTATCTGTATTATATTTATTCAGATTTTATTATCTATATGTTCTCCGAAAATTTATATTTATTTTTTTCATACATTTTCGATTTACTTCGTCAATGAGGATATTCTTGGACAGTAAAGTATATGAAGATGGACATATTGGTCCCAAGAGAGTTCCTTGCGGACCTACGTATTTGATTTATTAAAATAGGAATCCCTGAACGCCGTCTATTTTACCCATTTGTGTTCTTTCGTTGTCAGTGATGAGATCGATTTCCAGAAATTGCGTAACGAAGTCTTACCTTTTTACGTGCTGTTACGGGTTTATTTTGCACTAAAAAACCCTTTCTGTTTCAATACAATAACATCAGAAATTCTCTGTCATTGATATACACTTTCCACTCTGTACGCCACTGTATTCTTCTTCTTCAGATTCCTCAAAATGACAACTTGATCGTTGTCATGTATAGCTTGTTCCGAATGTTAGTACTTACCTTTGCTGTACTAGTTCGAGCGGACATGAACCGGCCTTAAGCTAATGACAGTTATCAGTTGTTCTATTTTGCGGTATGACAGCGTTATTTTGTAAACATACTTTTGGTTAAGTCTATTGTTTTGTGCTTGGAACACAAAACCATAACATTCCTACTCTTTCTCTATCTTGTGTCCTTGAGGTACCTATTTCACATTCGAATACTTGACCTTTTGTTTGTTTGGTTCTGAGATTGAGAGGCTGGCGTTTTCGTGTTGTTTCAGTTGGCAACACTTAATCTTAAGGTGTTCTTTTCATAGCTCCTATTAGCTCGAGTTAGTTCCTGGACTGTTCCCACCGAACACTAACGAACAAGAAAGCGCCTTGTCAGATATTGACTGTTTTGACTTTGACGTCTGAGAGATACTCTCTTCTTCCTTATTTGATCTCGATGAGTGACTGACCTACTTTGAAGATTTCCAATTAAAGTTTGATCATCGTTGATGGATCTTTGGAAAATTCATATCAGGAGAGTTTCTCATTTTGTTTGCGATTTTTGACGCTTTATATTTTTGAGAAATCTCCGTTCGCTTTGCAAATTTTTGAGGTTAGAAGTCACTTCATCATTGTGTGAAACCACTGAAACGAGAAACTCGCTATCAGACAGCAAACAGACCATCAAAGCTGTTATCAGAACCCTCCCACTTAATAGAGGTTAGTATTTGCATTTGGGCTCTACTTATGGCCCCATACAAGTGTAATCAGAAGTCAGAATGGTATTGTATATTCTAGGGTTCTCTGCTGCGGCTACCACTCTGCTACTACTTTGCTCCGCTGCGGATAGTGCTTGTTACCACTCTGCTACTGCTCCTCTGCGACTACCACTCTGCTACTACTTTGCTCTGCTGCGGCTAGTCCTGCTACTACTCTGCTACCGATTATTGGAGTTCCACTAATGTGATTGCTATACGATTGTCTTTCCACTGTTCCACTACTGTGATTGGTCCTGCTCAACTGTGGTTGTCCTGCTGTATATCTGTTGTTCAGCATTCCTTCGCTATTCGTCCCAGCTGTACATGTACTTTGATTGATTGTATCGTACCCACTGTGCACCTGTATACACCAAGGCACTGATGAACTACAACCACAATAATTGGTGAACTGGCATGCTTGAGAATATCTACTTGGTATCAGATAAGTGTAGAATAAGACTGCCCCTAAGGCGTAAGTATCCATAACTGTAAGCTATCATCGTGACGTCACAGGCATAGCCCTCACTGGAGGTTTCATATCGATATATTCAAACAATACCATACTCTCAATCACAGCATTCACTTGAATTCATCTTGGTGGTTGATATTTACATTAATTTCATTTTCTGTTGTATGGTGAGCTGAACTGTACACATACAGGGTGTGTAACGATCAGTATATTTTATTAGTAAGGGACATGACTATTTCTTTTATTCTGGTCCAAGTTATCTAAGCGTAAGGGAAGACAAAATCTCTACATATTTATATATTATTATTATACCATTTACAGGTATCTATTGTTTAACATTTCAGTAATATTAGTGCAGTGGGTTGTCCCATTCCATCAGGGTGGTTTCGGATTTTTCACTAGCGATAAATCCGTGGCGCTCCGGAAAATTAACCCCATATTTCAATCTTATCGAAATCAATTTTTATTGTCGAATCCGCGCCTACTGAGCTGCTGGGTATGTTAGAGGCGTGACACATCATTGCACATTCACTGCTCTCCTTTCCTAAATTTCGCCCCTAACAGTGCGATTTCTAGAACTTTCTTGGGTCATCAGGAAAATGTCTGCAGTCGCCATGGTTTGAACCATCGCCGACTGGCAGCCAAAAGCGATTGAAACAATGTCGCTTCAACCACACGGCTACCTGGCTCCATACACCTGGCTCCATACCAATACCAAGATTATTCAATTTTGACATAAATTTTTCATTGATAATGTTACTTTTTTCAACCAGCTATGTACTATGTTACATTCAGAACCGTTTGCAATGTCATTTGAAGAAAATTGTAGAAAAATTTAATTCTTAGGACGCGTTTTTAAGACTTATAACTCTTTAAACAGCCCTGTTGGGTCTACCATTGGAATTCAATGCATACACTTTTATCGTTTGATCGCATCAAAAAATAAATAACATCCGTAAAATTTGACCCAAATGAAATATTTGATTGTTACGTTCAACTTCAATTTCAATTGTGCCAGCTGCTGTTTGTTTCGATGACGCTTTTATTCCATCATATTTTTAATTGCTTCGTTCGCCAAAGAGAAACCATATGGAAACTAAACTTAAATTAACTGTTATGCCAAAAGGGGCGGAGAACGTTCATTTCTCGTATGATGAAGTAGACTGAACTGCGGGCTGGTTTTGACAGCTGTTGTGGCAGGTAGTTTTTAGTTTGTGATATGTCGACTAAATGATCATTTAAATTCTGTAACCGGATGCAATACGAGGGTGACGTTTTTTGTTCGTGGCGTGTGTGCGCTGAGAAATGTCGACAAGTTGTACTTGATTTTTCACGGGGATCAAAATAAACAGATATTAGAAATTTCCTGACGAACATTATTCTCTTTGTATACAGAGTGTTCCTTAAAGACATGCTAATATATGAGGGGTTGATTGTTTGACTTATTTTAAGGAAAAAACTTTCTATACATGTATGTCCTAAAAGTCCTTACCGTTGAGATACAGAGTGATAAAGTTTTGAAAAAAAATCAGTTTTTTAATAATAACTGAGATAATATTGTAGACGTTTCTATCAAATTTGGTACATATCTTCTATGCATCAAGGTGCATTCTGTAATGCACAAACATTTTCATTTTCTCAACCAGTGGCGTCCGTACGGGTTTTGCATTGAATTTTTTTTAAGAAAAAATACTACGCCATTGCTTTTGCTCAAAATAAAAAATAGTTTTGAGATCCTCATTAATTTTTGAGCAAATTTGATTGACTGAGTTTTCTTTGTCCGACGCATGGTTTTTGCTTAAAAAAATTAAAATCGTTTCATTTCAGGATCAATTCTTCAAAAATCTCATGCGGTGTGGAAATGTTTGTGCATCGACTGAAAGCAAATTGAGGGATCAGATTTGTTCCAAAATGAATGAGAATCCAAAAAAATGTGTAATTGTTGTCAGATGCTCGGTTCTTGATTAAAATAACTATATTGAAATTGCTTCATATCGCAATAAATAAATCAATAATACGTCTGATAGTAATTTAGCTACCTGTTTATAATTGATATTTCTTTTCACCACTTCTTAATCTTTTTATAATAAATGCATCTATGTCGACAATACCTGAATGGATTTCCGATATTAATTCAGCTACCTGTCTGTAATTAATAGTATATTTTGTTCTTCAAATCACTATAAATATTGTGTTTTCACTGGTTATGAATACCATTTTGTGTTTGAATAAACTATAGGAATAGCAAAGCGCACTATTATTTACTTGATTTTTAAGTGTGTTATTGAAGTTATTTTGGTTGTCCGCTGTTTTTCTGAATATCGGTAAATATGGTGAATTACACGAATGCAGAAATGTTGGCAATGCATTACGTATATGGCCTCGCTGATGGTAATGCAACAGAAGCCAGACGCATTTATCAGGAAAGATAACCTAATCGTGCCTTACCAGATAGCCGTACCTTTTCAAAAATTCATCGCCGACTTAGGGAAACTGGTAGTTTCAAGAAAGGTACTTCGGAAGGTAGACCTATAAGCGTCAGCACTCTTGAAATTGAGGACGCGGTTTTGCAAGAAATCGAAGAACATCCTGAGACGAGTCCGAGGAAGATCGCTAGAACTCTGAATATTTGTCATCAAATTGTTTGGCGCATTTTGGTTGATTTTTTGTTATATACATACGATATTTTACGAGTACAGGCATTACTCCCTAGAGATTTTCCACAGCGTGTGATCTTCTGTCAGTGGTATCTTCAGAGTAGTGCACTAAATCCGTAGTTTGAGTCACAAATTTTGTTCACAGACGAAGCAAATTTTTCTCGGAATGCTATTCAAAATTTCCATAACAATCATATGTGGGCGGAAGAAAACCCCCATACTATAACCGAAACCCATTTTCGGTTATTGTATGGGCAGGAATTATTGGTGATTATCTAATAGGCCCATTTTTTCTACCAGGATGCCTTGATGGTCGGTCTTATTTACACTTTCTCGAAGAAGAACTAAATGGGTTGCTTGAAGATGCGCCAATTGCGTTAAGGAATCGAATATGGTACATGCACGATGGAGCCCCTGCCTATTTCATTGTAATTGTCCGAAACCATTTAAATACAGTTTATCATAGTCGTTGGATAGGTCGCGGAGGACCTCAGCAATGTCCAGCAAGAGCCCCTGATCTCAACAGTTTAGATTTCTTTTTATGTGGGCATCTTAAAACTCTAGTGTATAAAACTTCCTTTAATACTTTAGAAGATTTAAACGAGCGAATAGTTGCCTCGTGTGAAACTATTCGAAATACGCCGTGAATATTTGAACGTGTGCGTAATTCCATGCGTAGACGGGCGAAAGCATGCCTATTAAGTGAAGGTGGCCATTTCCAACAATTTTTATAATCAGTGTTAGTATTTTCAATAATTAATGAATTTGATCCGTTCATTTAAACTTACTTTTATAAAATATAATAAAATTCGTTTTTGTACAAGCTGAAATTCATGTTTTTTCAATTCTCATTCATTTTGGAACAAATCTGATCCCTTAATTTGCTTTAAGTCGATGCACAATCAATTCCACACCACATCAGATTTTTGAGGAATTGATCCTGAATTTAGACGATTTCAATTTTTTTAAGCGAAAACCATGCGTCGGACAAAGAAAACCCAAGATATCAAATTTGCTCAAAAATGAATGGGAATCTCAAACGTATTTTTTATTTTGAGGAAAAGCAGTGGCGTAGTATTTTCTTTTCAAAAATATTCAATGCAAAACCCGCGCGGACGCCACTGGCAGAGAAAACGAAAATTTTTGTACATCACAAAATGTACCTTGATGCACAGAAGACATGTACCTAATTTTATGATGATGCGCACAGTATTATCCCAGTTATTATTAAAAATCTGTTTTTTTTTCAAAATTGTATCACCCTGTATCTCAAAAGTTATGACTTTCAGGACATACGTTTAAAAAAAGTTTTTTCCTTAAAATAAGTCAAAGAATCACTTACATGAAATTGGTCTTTGGCATTGGTTTTTTGCTTCGAATTTCACCAGAAATAACATGAACATTTGTCATCAACTGTCATTCGTTTCGTGTCAAAATTTAAAGAAAAATGCAAAAATGGCATTTTGACCGAATTTTTAAAAATGTCATTTGAAAAAGTCGCTTCTATTGCAATTTTATGACTATAAACCAAAATTTATCAATCTAGAATGAAAATGATTTTGATAAATAATACATTTGAAAACAAAACTTAACAAAATTTATTCAGATTTACCTAGTCGTGAACATGTCATGCTGTTCAGTTCTCATATTATTATTTATTCTTTGGAGCCTCATGGAAAGAAATTAAAATTGCAATTTAAATTTAAAAAAGGAGTAATGCAAAGTCTAAATAGTTTTGCGGTTTTTTGAATAAATAAAAAAATCTTGATTTTTTTTTATTTTATGAATACCTACTACAGAAAAATACCCAATCCTTCAAATTAAGTTGTAATTATCATGAACTTCAAGTAACAATCAGACTGAAAAGAAAAAAAATTGGTGTCTGATTGAATGTTACAAAATACCTAGTTTTGAACAATTCATTGCCCTACATTTCACTATGTTGTCCTCTGCTCTTAATACAAACGACGGTTGTGGGTGTCATTTAAGCGTATACTTTCATAAAAAATTCGCTTCGAAGAACCCGATGAGAAACAGCCCAACGGAGTTAAATCGGGCGATCGGGGTGGCCAATAATATCACTCCCAATCTCGTCCTATAACTTTGTATCTGAACATTTGATTGATGCATTACTTTACTGCAACAGTTTGATGTATTGTTACGCCATCGAGCTGGTACCATTATTTTTGTTTGGTATTGAGGTACATATTATCCAAAACATCACTAACTCATCAGCTCAACAATTTGGAAAAGCCTCGTCTGACAAATTTTCTCTGAAGAAATATGGTCCAACTATTTTATTGTAAAATACTCCGCACCATAGGTTGATAATGAATGAGAGCTGAGAGTCTTTTCTGTACTTTTCTCGAATCTTCCACTTCAAATATAATGATAGCTTTCAAAAATGAAATTAAATTGAAGAAAAAAAAATTGCAAGACGAAGGATCAAACCCCTTCAAATGTCATTTATGCAATCCCTTGTCAAGACTGTTGCAGTTCGATGAACTCAAAATTAAGTAGAGATTGAAAATAGACTTTTTATTACGTAATTTTACTTGGCGGTCAAAGAGAGAAAAAGAAATAGCTATTCAGATCAATTAACAAACGACAGCACTAGAACCTTACCCGTTGTTTTTCCTTGGCTGTCTTCTTGCTTTGGACGAAAGGGCCCTTTCTGGAGACTTCTGATAGGATATGAAATGAATTCCTTAATCCAGAATTGTGGTTTCAACATACACAGTAACACACAGAATGCGGAGAAAAACTCAATTATGTGATAGAGTTGACACGACGGCGAAGTATGAGATTTTTCGGTCTTTACCGGAAAGACTCTGCTGCAGCACTGACTTCCACACTTATATTTTTTAGTTTTTTGGTGCCTGGCCACAATTCGAATCTACATGTGACCCTGAATAGAAATAACAGGGTGGAAGTAAAAATCCTGGTACTGTTTTACCGCGATGAAATAAATTAATATGGAAATTAAAATGAAGCTTTTAATTTAATGAAACTCTCCCAAAATATTGAGTTTCTGCAACATTCTCCCCCAGCAAAATGCACTCTGCATTTTATTTTTTATAAATAAGTAACATTGAAAACATAACATATTCGAAAACACGCCCCAATGAACATGAAAGAGACATGAAAAATAAATTAACATTTAAAAAAAATCACTTCATTGGTTGAGCAATGTAGAAATTTCTCTGAATTGATTAATATAATGAAATACAATACAGTCAACTTCAGAAAACCTGGAAAACTCAAACAGTGCCTATTTCAATGCAATAGCCAGAATAAAAACCAAGACTGATACTTTCTTTATACAGGTATATAAATAATATACATTGTGTTTTTTTATGTTAATTTTTTTCAAATTCTCTATTGCTTCTTCAATTGTACAATCGAAATTTATCAGTTTCAGCTTGGTATGAGCCCAAATAAATCATTAATTTACTAAAATTTTAACGTGTCTTTTGTTCCGTCTGTTGCACTTGATTTAGACATGATGATAATATGATTTTAATATATAAGTACATAAAGTCTTTGAACAAAATCAGTCAAACGCAAAAGCTCGTATACTTGATCGCGAAGAATATATATATATCATTTGATTTTGATATTGGGTTATCTGAGGTTACTTTTATACAGGGTGTCTTTGATTTAATCTAATGTAGTAACACCGCACCTAGTAACACCGTGCGCTTCATATTTTCATTTTCTGTAAAAGGTATTGAATTAAGGCTGGACACCGGCGATACATATTCACCTTCAAACTCAATATACTTAATTTAAATACGTTTATTTAAATACGTATGGAACTTACGCAGATATTCTAAAAGTAGGAATTATAAAACCTCTCTATAAGGCAGGAAGTAAATTGAGAATTTCTAATTACAGACCAGTAACTCTAATATCTAATATTTCAAAAATAATTGAAAAAATTATCAAATCTCGGTTAACATCATTTTTTAAAACAAATAACGTGATTCATGACAGACAGTATGGGTTTCAAGAAGGAAAATCAACAGAAGACGCAATTCTAAAACTAACGTCGGAAATCTATGATGCTCTTGATAAAAAATTACCAAACCTCTGCGTTTCGATACTGTCTGCCATGAAAAACTATTGAACAAACTAGAAAAACACGGCATAAGAGGAAACGCACATAGCATTCTAAAGAGCTACTTATCGAATAGATCACAACAGGTATAAATGGAGTAATCAGCGATATAAAATGGGTCAAATACGGTGTCCCCCAAGGAACTGTTTTGTTGCCTTTATTGTTCACTATATACATGAACAACTTATTTCAGTTAGATTTGAAGGGCAAGGTCATCAGCTTTGCTGATGATACAGCAATTATTTTCAAAGGTGAGGAATGGAGTTCGTTGAAAAGTGCTGCAGAATATGATATGAGAAAAATAAAAAAATGGTTTCCAAATAATTTACTTACCCTCAATATAGAGAAAACCAAATATTTGCCATTCTCTTCATACGCAAGCGGCCTACTTGACCTAGGTCCATTACTAATAGACCAAGATACAGCTATCCCAGAAGCTGAATCAATCAAATATTTGGAAGTGATCGTGGATAGACACATGCGGTGGGATTACCATACTATCAGTCTAACCAATAAAGTGCGGGGATTGTTAACGCGACTAAAATACCTCAGAGGATTTTTAGAAATCCCCCAACTCAAAATAATATATTATTGATTCAGAGCTAACTTCAGTATGGTATTCTGGGATGGGGAGGAGTAACAGACAACCATTTGGATAGGTTAAATAATACCCAAAAATGGATCTTGAGGATAATTTTCCGCAGGGATATTAGATATTCTAGTGACGCCCTTTTCAAAGAGAGTCAAGTAAACGACATCAGGCAAATCTTTGTGATGAAAATACTCCCCAATATTAAAAGTAAAAAAATTATATTGAAATTCAGTGATCATAAGTACGAAACCAGGAAAAAGAATGAGAAATCTGTTTTATTGAAATGTGAAAAAACTATAGGACAACGAAGTTGCAATTTTTTGAGTACGAAATTATATAATATTCTACCAATTCATATTAAAAACGTCAAAAGTAGTGCAAAATTTAAAGTAGAATTAAAACAATG
Source organism: Chrysolina oricalcia (assembly GCA_944452925.2). Lineage (NCBI taxonomy): Eukaryota > Metazoa > Arthropoda > Insecta > Coleoptera > Chrysomelidae > Chrysolina > Chrysolina oricalcia. The sequence goes on from OX101812.2 coordinate 66,967,039, forward strand.
GATTCTACAAACGAATCGATATGTTTTTCACAACATCATCAACAATACTTTTGAAGGATAAAAAAGAAATGAAATTAAAAACAGAAAATACTGAAATTATTGTGACTTAATAACCGGACATGACTATTATTTTCAAAAGATCATCGCCAAAGATTGCTTTGTACAAACTCTGTGATTTTTCACCGCTTATTTGTGAATTGTTAAATTCCTTATAAATTTTTTATGAAAATATAAACTCTTATTATTATGACATATACACCCCAAATATTGGAAGGAAATGATTATGCATCATGATTAAAACGTCATTGATCAGGATTTTTGTATTTTGTCTTGATACTAGATACTATATTTGGTTATATTATTTTTAAATTTCTATTACTATTATTATTGTATTTACACTATTTTAGATTTAATTACTTCCTAAGTCACACTCAAGCGATAGTCCATACTTAAGCTTCGTGATTTTCTTCTTGTTTATTCGCTGTGTTTTTGTATTATTTTTCTTGTATTAACATGAATAAACATTATTATTATTATTCATATTACACATACAGGCAATTACAAGACAAATAGAATTTATCCATTATAGTACAACTCCCTGTACATTTATGCTGATTTGGAATTTTGGTAATTATCTAAAACAAACACTTGAAGTTTAAAATAACAATATTAAAACTGATACTTAAGCTAAAGTGCTCGTGATAAAAGAATTGGGACAAGTATTGCTACAAGAGTAAATGCTGTACAAGATGAAACAAATGCCGAAAATGACTAATAATTAGTGACTCACACGGTATGAACCGGCGATGAAGATCTTCATTATCTGTCGAATATGGGGCTATATTTCCGAAAGGATTGAATCATGTGCACATCACTGCACAGCGCAAGGATACATTTTAGATCCGTCCATTAGGTAATAATTATTGGATAATATAACATTAACCGATCATAAGATAAGATAAGATCAGATTTTTACAAAGATATAGCAATAAATCTGACGAGAATATACCACGAGAGTAGTTTGAGTGACAGTGAATTTGAATGTTTATACACATATTATAAATGCTCAATGAATAATAAAATGCCCTAGATCGATATTACTCCACTTGTAAATCGGGTGCTCGGAAGTGTCGATACCTTCTACATAACGATAATTTCGTATGCATCAACATTTTGAATGCAGTAGTCTCCCATGTGAAAGCGAAAGCTGCATCATCATGCCGTTGACCAGGATCCGTATAAGATGCAACAAATAGACATAAATATTGACCATTTTCATTTAATTTGCCACTTAATGTGTGTACACATGTTACTGAAAAAATTTAAAAAATATCTCTTAAAAAGGCGACCCTGTATAATAGTAATCTCAGATCACCCAATATCAAAATCAAATGATATTTACCTATTTTGCAGGTCTATGAGTTTCTGATTTTGTTCAAAGAATTACATAAACATCATCTAATTATTAATATCCCTGTATACGGAGTCTTAGAACTTTTCATTATAACTCGTGTTGACAATATTAGAATTTCATTCATTATCCTTAACTGTTTGTAACAAAATAATCGCCACATTATTGAATTTCTAAAGGCAAGTAACAGCTGCCTCTTCATGTTTGAGACCCTGTATCTCAATAACTTTCCAGTAGATCTCGTTGTGTCCATTAGAGACATTTGATCAGGACATCATAAACTACGTACATTAAACTGAATTTTCAGCCAATTCGACTGGGACCCATTTTCCATTAGAACCGTGCGGGGTCCTTTATTTTATAGTTATATCTGTTACCAGAACATAGTTCTGTGATTGTTTCTGGAAATGTAGTAGTACTTAGTTAGTTGATTCGTTTATTATTTGTTTTTTCTACTGTTTTATTAATTTTAAAGCAAAAAATCCCCTTTTGTTTCCTAAGGTGCCATGAAAATAAATTGACGAAACGTTGGCTTTAAAGAAATAGGTTTCCTTTAATTTTAGACCTCAAATCACAAGAAATAAAACAAATTCAGTCATTTCTCATAAATTGTATTCCGATAAAGAACAAGGCCTTGCGGCCCAGAACTAAACGTTTTATAACTATGAGATTGGAAACCGTTGATAATTCAACATTACTTGGTAATGAGATCCATTCTTCATTCCCCTGAAATAATAATGGGTACTTCATAACAGCGAATTCTCCAACTGAATAATCTAACTATTGTTTCATACCACTATACTATGGAGCAATTTTTGTTGTTTACCTATTGTTCTGCATTGCTCGTAAGGATTTCGTGAAGACTTGAGATTCGTTATCAATAGAGCTCATAAAAGGGTACATCAAATCTAGTCATGTCTCAAGCACGTCAAGAGGAAAACAAATTGTAAGAGATAATTCAGTTGAATGCCGAAAGTTAACAGTAATCGATGACTATGAAATTATATGTTTATTATAGTAGAACAATGGCACTATCATAGTTGAGTGGCCTGAAAAGATATTAGAAACTCTAGAATTTTGCCAGATATTTATCGGTAGAATAGAATAGAATTTTATTCATGCAGTACATACATCAATAAATGTTTGCATACGTCAATAATAATAAATGAATAAATTGAAACAGATAAAAACATAATACAGACATAATGAAAGTAGTCAGTAAACAACTGAAGGAGAAAGACATAGCGAAATACAGAAATACAATAATTCAAAATAATATACATCAATATACATTATCAGACAGGCGACGGATTACGTAATGAGTCGAAATAATTAAAATATTCCTCAAATGTGTAAAAGCCATTTTGTAAAAGAACATTCTTAATTTTTACTTTAAAAGTGTTTATACTCGTCTCAGGAGTCTTAAACTCATTAGTTAAAGCGTTATAAAATTTTAATGATTGATATAGATATGAGTTCTGTGATTTACTTAATCTATATTTGGGTAGCCTTAAACTTGTTTTGGCCCTAGTATCATGGCAGTGTATGTCCTCCGGCTTATTCACTTTATTTTCACCTTTCATTTTTTTTACATAACACAAACATTCATATATGTTGCAAGATCGAAGAGTCAATATACCAAGACCTTTGAAGAAAGGTTTGTAATGGTCGTCATATTTAGCCTGTGCCATAGTTCTGACGACTTTTTTTGTAATTTAAATATCATCTCTAGATGACATGATGAACCCCATACAATCAGTCCATATGTCATTATGCAATGAAAAATGGCGAAATAAGCTACTCTTAAACAATATGTTGTTGTGTTGCTAAGTTGTCTGATCATGTATATGCACGTGGACAGGCGCTTTGATAACTTGTGAATATGTGGTAAGAAATTTAGAGATGAATCCAAATACGCTCCGAGAAGCTTGATTGGTTCGTTATTTAGTTCATTATTTTTTGTTGAAAAATCTAAAGTTTTTGCTTTTATCATCATTTAGAGTAAGATAGTTGCTTCTAGACCAGTTTGTTATTAAACTTTCAGATTCATTAGCATTCGAGAGTAGATTGTAAGAATTGTATGAATAGCCCATGTTCAAACTTTTCAATAAAAAGTCAATGTCAGATCATTCCTAACGATCTCTATAGTTTCAGTGTCGGTTATAGCTAATGACCAAAAGATCTTCTGATCACAAGATTTTTTTACTATTGGCAATTTTGACTGAGTGATGTTATAGTCTTTCCCATATCAATTGCAGATCATAAAAACTCGTTTCAAAGCGTTACCGACAATTTCGTTTGATATGCCGACTCCTCATTTACATGATGATTTATGACTCTCCAGTCAAATATTTTGCATTTTGCCGCACGTCAATTGAGGTCACGTGGACCGCGGCGCTTCCTTTGAACCCATTCGAGTTGTTGTGATTGATATTGGAAAGACTATACCTACCATAACGCAATCTATAATGAACAGTACTCCAAACTGAACATACTGGAGACGCCAACTAAAACTGGTACCTATTTTTATCAAAATCTGGACTCGGTAAAGCAAAACATACACAGTAAGATCAAGATGAGGTTGTCCACCACAGGGATATCTGAATAGCTAATAGATACAGTTTTGGTTAAATGAGATGATGTTGCGTAACAAAAGGGCCATTTGTATGAGATCATTATATTTCCAAAAATATTTTTGATTTTCAAATTACTTTTGAAAAAATGAATTTCCTAAATCTTATTTTATTTATCGATTTCTGTTTTCTGTTGAAATATTTTCCACAGTTTCTTGTCTACAATTCAAAAAAGGACAGTTGGCAAGTTGCATAACAATATTGTCCTCCTGAATAAATTTTGTTGGTAATTTTTCTGTATTACAAATTATACTGGAATAAGTTGTACCATTATCCAATTTTCAACATTATTCAAAAGCGTTTTGCTATTGAAAGTGCTCAATGATTAATGTTTGCGAGCACTTTTTAACAGTATATCTGTTCTGAATTCTGAAATGCTCTTTTTTGTTTCAGATTTGGTGAAGTGAAGTGATTGTGGGAATTATCTCCCGTACTTTTCCAAGATGTGGGGCTTCTATGGAAACCTTTTCATTTTGCTGTTTATCCCTACAACTTCAGCCGAGAAGAAATTAGAGAATGAAAAACTTGATGAAGGTAAGTGATTTTCACATTTCTATATAAGCCTGTGTCCGTGCTGTGATTATTTGTTAAAAGTCAAAGGTCTCCTCCATCACCTGTATCTTTTAAACTGTTATACTAATTCGATTTGATAGATTAAACTAACATTCTATTCTACAATGAAATTATTTACAGTTTCAAACGTGTGCCTCTGGATAATTGTGATAGCTGTCCAATTGGAACAATTGCAGTTTTGATGACTTCTTCATCATGAATAAATATTATGTACAGTATAACAGGCATATAATAGAAATCTTTGGGAGATCGTTTGCTAACGAACAGTCGTTACCGACCGATGATGAACCCTTTACGACTGTTCGTTAGCAAAGATCTCTCAAAGATTTCTGTTTTCTTCGATTAAATCTCTTAACCCGGAGATTCGGAGTGTTCTTCCTCTGCTCACTAGGTGGAGCGGCCTAGAAACTGCTTCCATCTCGTGAACCAGAATTGACTAATCAGCGGAGTGTGTATTGGTTTGGACGGGGAACAGATGGCTTCAGAGCTGTCTGTGTTGACCTGCCCTTGCACTGATGAGAGGCAACAACCTCGAAACTAGTCTGCAGGTGGTCACCCTGTCCAAATCAAAACATAATTCTGCTGGTTGGTCATAGAGGGCAATTGCAATTGCGTCCTCTGATGCTTTGAGGAACGTTGCACAAGTAGCTGTTAGATTTAATTCAATACCCGTCGTGGTCTTAGCCAGGGGAGTAGTTGTTTTCTGACAGGTACTTGCCCTAATAAGCCTACGCAGTAGGTGTTTATGGGAGTAAAGGGTTCATCATCGGTCGGTAACGACTGTTCGTTAGCAGGCATATAATACTACGAATACAAACTGATTCAAGACAAAACTATTTTGAAACCAAAGGATAATGTTTTTAGTACTACATAAAACTTATTTATAAGCGCAACATCCAATCCTGTGAGGTAAGCCTAAAAACAGGGATGCTGAAAAAAAAGTGACCAGTGTTTCGGACATTAGTTGAACAAAATCCTGGCTCTCATTTGTATACACTCAGTCCTAATTTATGTTCAAATTTCGCATCGTTGTTTTCCAGTTTACTCATCTTCAGCGCTTCTAGCTTGCTATTTTACAATTTCCAAATTGATCTTTGACTTTTTCACTTGATCCTTTGACTTTCCCACAGCATCCCATTTGGCAGCAATTTTTGAGGAATATTTGGACCCCATAATTTTTATATCTCTTTCAGAGTCCTCATTAGGAATTCCAGTTATTCTTTGAAAAAATCGATTCTTCTAATAGAGTGAAGGTATACTGAAAAAAAAAATGTTATACTGTAGTGTACTGGCTATCATACGTTCATTATTCATAGAAATGTTGCAGGTATTAATATACAGAAAATTTAGCCTGGTTGCAAGTGGTTACATGTGATATCCATTCCTTGAAAGTTGTAAAAATAGAAGAATAAAAACGTTTATTTTTACTTAATCTTCAAAGTGTTTTTTCATATTGTTTGACTATTAGAAATATTCATAATAATTTTGATAAAATTGCTACTCACCTTCAGAAACACAATTCATTCTCAACAATTACAATATGAACTGTCAAAATTAGATAGTGTTTGACGTGTCGCGAAAATTCAACCGAATAATTCTTGAAATTTTTTATATCAAACTGGTAAACTTTTTGATCATATTATTCATCACTGTGGAGTGTCAGACATGAACAAATATCAGAATCTCATATTCTGAGGTATTGTTAACATGAATCCATTTCCAATATTTGGAATTCTAAATAAGACTTTTGTCCATCTTAGTCTGATCAAAAAGTTGAAAAACGTAAAAAATAGCTCCTAAAAATATGAGCGATAGCTCATTGGATTCGGATTGCCACTAGAAAAATTGTTTTCAAGGATTTAACCGCACGTAAATTTTTTTTAATAAAATGAGATAAAGGTATTAATTTTTTTTATTAACTCAAAAACTATCATTATTTGAGATTTTTTTTTTTTAAATTCCGTAAAGAGGAGGGAATATCCAATAAAAATATCTATATTCCTGAAACTCCATCTTCATTATATATAATTTTATTTTAACGCTGAAAATAGTGCTCGTGAAGCCATAATAATACGGTCGCACCGCTGCAAAATACAGCATATCATCTAAATCATCTAACAATGGCAGTAATTGATACTGGTTTTCAATTTTTGTCTTCATTCGTTTATAAATCAGTTGTGAGCAAACAAACAAGTATAATATTTAAGAAATTTTCATTATTTTCATAATGCTGTCCTGGAAAAACAATGATTAATTTCTATTTCCTAAATAAATTCTTTGTTTTTTACATAGTAATTTTTTAAAATTTCAATTGTTTGAATAATTAGCTAGAAAATTATTTCCTCCTTAAAAAATGTAATTTGTTCATTTCAATAAGTAAACAAAAAAAAATTTATAAGCAAATAATTTTATTGTATCAACTTAACAATTTGTTATAAACCAAGTCTGACAACGATTTTTTTTCTGGAACTAGAAAAGAAAATTATAAAACTGCTATACAGTGTGTCCCACTTACCATGCTCACCAATATAATAAAAATTTCGAAATGGCGGCTCTTCCAATATGGCGGACGAGATTTGTGATTATGGTCCAATTCCATTCAAAATTGGTATGTGCGGGTTTTTGAGGTCGGAGATCATTATTTTTCTGTTAAAATTTATAAATTCAAGATGGCGACTTCAAAATACTTCTTGTTTTTGTATAAATGACGATAACTCCGTTGTTATCAACAAAAAGCTATCACTGTGACATATCATCTGTAAGATAAAAAAAAGTTATTCATAACTAAGTCATAGTGAGCTATGACCTACATTTGAAAAATAAAAGTTGGTACTGATATCTCAATTTCTAGAAGAGATGGTATGAATTTCATATTTTTTTCGAAATCTCATTAAAAAACTGCCATAAGAATGTGAAATTCCTATTCAAATATTTTAATAAACAAAGAAGTTACGGACGAGACATGAAAATGATCAAAATCTGTTTTTTGCGTATAAAACAAAAACGCATAGATTTTATCAAAATATTTTTTCACATTATAGTTGGCCTTGATAAACTCCACATTTGGTGTCATTTAACCGACCTCGTATCTCTCACCATTAAAAAGATACCCATGGTGAGCATGGTAAGTGGGACACACTGTATATAAATAAAAATAATATTTAAAAATTTTGGTAAAAAAATTGAAAAAATGTTTTCTCTACTTTGTTATATATGGCTGTTTTTACAATTTTTTTTTGTTCCAGAAAAAAAATAAAACCTTTATCAGAATTTGTTTCTAACAAACTGTTGAGTTAATAAAAAACAATGACGAAACATTTTTTGTTTTCCTATTGTTCTAGAAGTACAAATTATAATTTTTAGGAAGGAAATAATATCCTAACAGATTATTTAAACAATGGAAATATAAAAAAAAACGATCATAAACAATAAAAAAAATTATTTAAAAAAAAAATTTTATGTTTTTCCAGGACAGCACTATGGAAATAAAAAATTTTCCTAAATATTATATTTGTTTATTTGTTTATACCTAATTTATAATTAATCAAAAAAATGTAACCAGTATTAATAACTGCCATTGTTAGATGTTTAAACAGCAATAATGAAACATTTGTCAAAAAAAATATTTAACAAAATTTTTTGGATATTAAATTTTTCTTTAATTATAAAATATTATAATAAACAAAATATAAATATTTTTTGAGTTTTTAACAGAAAACTTAATACCTCTTTTCTACATTCATGCAAAAAGCAAAACTTTATTGAACTATATTCAGTGGAAAAAGAAGTTCTTTATTGCACTAGTGCAATAAAGTTTTTATTGCACTCATTCTACTTCAACGTGCTGTCATCATGACAAACATGGAAATCGTCGACAGTAGCGGAGGGATACGTAGAGGAATCACATGCAAACAAACTCAGTGTTGCAAAACAAATATTTCAGCCTGAAGGAAATAACGATGTACAGTTACCAAGTACTAATACATTTACAGCAGTAACAAATCAATAAGTGGATTTAAAAAGTACTTCACTACGAAATATTCATATTGAAAATTGTACCAATTGTTCATTCACTTTCAACATTGAGGGTAAAGATACAGTTTGAGTTAAATTGTTCGTAAGGTATTAGTTCCTGTTTCAATGCAAATCGATACGCTTTTAATTTTCCTACAACTAGTGCCGCACCTCAATAAATCATTTTTGCTTTTTGCATGAACGTAGAAGAAATGTTGTATGCAACTCGTGCAAAAATTGTTTATTGCACTCGACGTGTTGTCCAACTCGGCCTAACGGTCTCGTCGGACAATTTCACGTCGAGTGCAATAAACATTCACTTTTTGCACTTGTTGCATAAATAACTATTTTTCGTCTTATTTTGTTAATAACTATCGTAATTTCTCACGTGCAGTAAAAGTAAAATCCTTGAAAATCATTTTTCTAGTGGTTATCCCAAATCCAATGAGCTATCGCTCATATTTACAACTTGTGATCAGTCTATTATAGCTTGTGATATATTGGGCGATCGTTGATTGTGCTTACCCATTTGAGTCGTGCGATTTGGATAAGTTGTGATAGAATGGCAGCTCTGGAAACAAAATGTGTATAAGATGACTATAACCTACAAAAGATCTGTTTTTTTGCGCTCAACAGGCCATTTCTGTTTAGCAGAAAATAACAAAAGAAATAATAATAAATAGTAATTATTATGGTGAAGTACTACAATTTAAAAGACAGCATTTGTAAATGTCACTTTTTTGGTGGGCATTGACATGTCTATCTTACCATATGTTTATTCATACCAACTTCCTCTTACCAGCTGTCATGAAAAATTATGCGTGTATCCTGTATAACATAAAACTTTCAGAGTTAGCAGACCATTAAAATGCATTTGAATGTTTTCGTATCTCTTATCATCAAAACGTGTCTTTTTTTTGATATCGCTCTATTCTCCACCAACAATAAATGGGACGCTAGCAATAACATGATATTTATCTCCGAAGCTCATATATTCGGATATTTCTAGTGGCCCAAATCATCTCCGGAAAGACAAAACTAGTCTCACAATACATAGTAAAAGGAAAACTCACGAATCCTACATTTTACTACCCCATAAATCTGGACAAGTGAATTTTTATACATTGTCTTCTGAGACAGCGCTATCTTAGATATATACGGTCTGGAGTGTTTTGGGTGGTAGCAGCGAAATGTTACACTTAACTTCCCTCATTTTATGTCTCCGGGTGAACACTTTCACCAATCGGTTGATTACTTGAAACCTTCATGATGCCATCTGGCTTGAAATACGAATAGAAGATTATATAGATATAAAGAATTCATATTATATTATATTCTTGATGCCATGATTTGAAATGACATTTTTGCATTTGAGAGTGAAAGTCTAGTTTTTCACGAGCGATAGTCTTCCATAGCATTTGAGTTAGCAGAAGAACTCGCAATCGAGCATCAGATAACATTTTTTCGAAAACTATATCTCACACTGTAAATTTGACTAAGAATGTATGAGATTCAGGCGATTTTATTGAATGAAACTGTATATTTCAGTGTTAAATATAATAAAGTACAAATAATGTATCGAACACAATAGATCTTGACCCGTCTTACCCGTCTTACTACTTCTATTTTTTGGATTGACGTGGCCTTTACTTGATGGAAATTCATAGTATATGACACTAAGGTAAACACGATTAATCTGTGGAAATTTAATCGTGTTTACCTTAGTGTCATATACTTCTATTTGTTATGTTCAGGATGCTATTTTACAACTCGGCCGTCCTGCGTTTCATCGGTCCCGGATGAACCTTCTTCATTTCATTTCTCCATATTATATTTAGCGCATGTAGGTGTGTGTGTTCTGCTCCCTCATGATATCCTTCTTTCTCAACGTCATAAGTATCAAGACCTTCCATTTCAACGACTCGAGAAGTACCCTCGTACTTCGGATTCAACAAGTCCTGGACGTTGTTGAGTTTGATTCATTGCTACCATATCACCAACTCTGTATTTGCTAGGATTTCTTCTCAAATTGTACGTCTTTTCATTCTCATCTTGAACTCTGAGTATTTGCTATTTTGCATATCTTCTCAAGTCATCTTTCAATAATAAAATAATGAAGTTTGTGCTTCTTTTTCCTCTGTCGCTTTTTTTATTCCGGTTTCGGATTTATTTAAAATTTTTACTCCTACCAATAATTTGAATGGTGTGGTTTTGATACATCTTTGAAAGGAGGCATTCAATACTCTCTGTACATAACCAAGGCGTTTATACCAATTGTTGGGATCTTCGTGTGATGTTTTCGTTAGAACAGAAATTATAATAGAGTTCACTCACTCTATACTGAACTTCTGTCTGACATAGTGTAATATACAGGGCTACTGTTGTAATTTTAGTTATGTGACAACTTTCAATGCAATTTTATAATTGTCAAATTAGAAAGAATAAAGAAATGAAATGATTCAAAATTCAATGTAAATATTTCAGGGGCGTATTTTTGGGATCAAAATAAGACTTTTTCTTCAAATCAACATGTGTCCTAAAATGCACCCCCTCCGAGCTACAGTTTTAGTTAATCTCGTTTTTTTTCCTAAATTACAGGGGCTGAAGCTCGGAGGGGGTGCATTTTAGGACACATGTTGATTTGAAGAAAAAGTCTTATTTTGATCCCAACAATACGTTTTTGAAATGTTCACATTGAATTTTGAATAAATTAGCTTATACATGTTTTGTTAGTTTGATATTGTGAAAATACCCCCCTTTCGTTGATTACGATTTTCCGGCAAACGGTTGGTTGTACGACAAAAATGCAAGAGACCGAATTCTTAGTTTATTTTATGGTCAATAAGATTATGCTATTGGAATTCGGAGTTTCACTTTTTGAACATAAAAATTGGGCCAATAAAAGTGTGGACCCCCTCCAACTCCCCCAAAACTGGGTTTACATAATTTTTGAAACAAAAAAAGAATAGTGTCCAAAAAAATAGGGATATACCAATTTTCAGAAGATTCGATTCGTTAGTATAGTCACAGTTTTAGATAATCTTGTTTTTTTTCCTAAATTACAGGGGCTGTAGCTCGGAGGGGGTGCATTTTAGGACACATGTTGATTTGAAGAAAAAGTCTTATTTTGATCCCAACAATACGCCCTTGAAATATTTACATCGAATTTTGAATCACCCTGTATTAATCTGATCTTCGTTGAGATTTTGTTCAATTGAGTTTTGTCAATGTCAAGTTTTTAAAAATCGAATAAAGCCTCTTTCAGTTCAGGTTTCATTCTACAATTCATTCGACTTTTTTTTTAATCTACATAAGATGAATAAACTACTCAGACCGGAAAGGTTAGAAGTTGAACCAAGCTCTAGTACTGCCGCTCAACAGTGGACATATTGGATTCGGTCATTCGAGAATTTTATTGAAGCTGACAATGCTACAGAAAGCAAAAATCAACTGAATATCCTAATTAACTATGTCAGTCCCACTATTTATGGATTTATCAGTGAATGTTCAACTATGATGAAGCTCTCGCAATCTTGAAAAAGATCTATTTCAAACCACGCAATGAAATATTTGCTAGATACTCCCTTGCAACAAGACGTCAACAAGTCAGTGAGTCTATCGACCAATATTTACAAGTTCAAAAGGAAATGAGCAAAGAATGTAATTTTAAATCTGTATCTGCAGACGATAACAAAAATAATTACATAAGAGATTCGTTCATCAGTCAACGACTTCTTGAAAATGATAAACTAACCTTACAAGATGCCTTCGATAAAACCAGAGCTCTTGAAATAGCTCATCATCATTCAGAGACTTATGTATCCTCATATGGATCCTTTAATGCAGCAGCTAATATGAATACAGGCAATCGCTCTGAACAAATTCAAGAATGTTCCGATCAACCAACTACTTCCGCAATTTCTGCTAAGTGTTTCTTTTGCGGATTTGATTATCATCCTCGTGATATGTGTCCAGCTAGAAATTGCAACTGTCATGGATGCGGGAAGAAGGGACATTTTTCAAAAGTCTGTAAATCTCGAGGCAATTCAGCAAAATCACCTAAATACTCAACCAAACAGACATCATCAACAATCCTGGCTACGATTTCAGCTACATCTCCAGCTTGCCTATCAAGAGCAATCTTTCAAATTGACGTTAATGGAATTATGACAGATGCGTTGATTGATACAGGGAGTTCGGATAGATTCATAAACAATAATATAGTACGAGCAAGAAAAATGAAGATATGTTCTTCCTCATGTAATGTAGCCATGGCATCTACGTCTAAAATGTCTGAAGTGATTGGCTGCTGTATTGTGACCATCAAAATGTTGCAGAATATATACGAAAACTTCAAATAACTGGTTGATGATTTGTGTGCAGGTATGATAATAGGTCATGATTTACTCAGAGCACTCAGGTGTAGAAGTGACTTTTGGTGGACCAAGAGATTCTTTGGCAGTATGTAATTTAGCTTTAGCTAACGTTGATCCACTTCCTCTATTCTCACATTTGGCTCCAAATTATAAACCTAGCGCAGTGAGATCTCGCCGATATACATCTGATGATTCTAAATTCATTGAGAATGAAGTAAAGAGACTTTAGAAGAAAACAGTATCGAGCCAAGTAACTCACCGTGGCGTGTACAAGTTTCAGTCACCCCAAGCGAAACTCATAAAAAGCGAATGGTAATTAATTATCCACAAACAATCAATAAGTCTCCATTACTTGATGCTTATCAGACATTGTACACAGGCTTGAATACATTTTCCAATCTTCTACTCCTTCATCTTCAGAAGACAAGGGGGCAACAATTTGAGGACCACGGCTGGCAGATGACAACTGCAATGACAACAAGATTCAGAAAGACCAAGAGAAAGATTAAGATCTTGATTGGGTTATCGGCTGGAAGAAGAATGATCGAAGACTATCATGGTAGGAAATCGCAGGTCATTCGCCAGTTGTAACATCGTATTGGGCCAAATGAAATTTTCTTACTTTGGAAAATGGGATCCAGAAGCAGCGTGTGTTGGAATCCAAGGATGATGGAGAAGGAAAACGTCAGTCAATGGTACTCAGGAACAGAAGAAAGGAAGTGTACAGATAAAAATGATATCTTCAATCAAAAATGTGGAATAGAATAATCTTTTGAAAAGAATAATTATTTCTTATTGATGAATGTATCCTCATTCCAAACTATAGCAAATTTCCAAAGTGCATTTCTCCTTGTTCAAGAATATTTCAGCTCGTTTAATTGTTTCTCTCAACACATTTCGTAACATTTGAGGCGTTATACTTCTAAATGCCAATAGAACTTTTTTCTAAGATTTCAAAAGTAGCTGGGGCTGTTGCATAGTAGAGCTTTTCTTTAACCTATAGCCAAATGAAGAAATCGAGCACAGTGATTTCCGGTCCGGTTCGGTCCGGCATACTGGACTATTGGTTGCAATACCTCGATCAATAAAATGCTCTAATAGGTAATTGAGAATTGACCTGTAATTATGAGGTGGTGCTCCATCTTGTTGGAAGCAAGCTTGCCGAAGAAATGCAAAGGTAGATTATTAAGATGATCCTCTATACCAGCCCAGACATTGACGCCAAATCTTTCTTGAAATTTGTTCTCTTTCATCGCATGTTGAATTTGTTGGGTCCAGTACCTACTATTTTTCTTATTGAACATACCATTATTTGTAAAAAAATAATAATAATAATTAAAAAAAAAAGTTATTATTTCCAACAGGTTTTACACTCAAATGTCGAGATTTGTCAGAAAATAGAATGAAGTTGATGGAATTTGGGTTAACTCTATGATTTTGATGCGGTCAATCACATAACACTACCCTATGACATTCTTTAAAAATTTCCAAATTTTCCACTTTTTCACTTTGAATATACATTATTTTGACGAAAAATAGATCTGAAATTTAACAACATTCAAGAACATTTTACTGTGTGCTCATAAAACTTATGTCACAGTCATTACCCAAGTGAGTGTTTTGATTTCCACAGAAGAATAAAAAAAATTCTTCAAAATATAATGCATCATAACCATTCATGGCACACTAGACAATAGTAAATGAAGTATCACCCAGTATTTTCTTTAGTAATATTTAATGTTTGTTCTTAATTTCTATCCAATTGCAAATGAATTAGTATCGTTAGATTCGTCAAAAAATATTTGTTTCTGAAAGTAGTAGCCATTTGAAAAATAATAATTGAACACAAAACAAAAATGTAATTTTGACAGCTTGTCTCATTCCTACCTATCATTCCAGTCACCTGAGGTCCTAAGATCAGTTTACGTCCGATCATCGACACCTATAGATGCAATATTAAAAGTGACAGTAAAAAAATTGAGAAACTTTTTGAAATGTCACATCCTGATCCAGAATTTTCTCAGAAATCCAAAAATGTTACAATATACAGGGTGTACTATATAAAATTGCAAAACCGGAGCCATTTCCGGCGCAACCAGAGATGACCAGGAAGTAGAAAATATGCGGAAACTCTTCACTTCATATACCATTCATCTATACCAAATCTCATTTTGAATAACCTAATATTCTAGAAGTAATCGCTTTTCCAATAGATTTGTTGACACCTGCTATAGATGAATAAATCAAACATCTCAATCAATTGGTCGTGGTGGCTGTGGTGGTAGAGCGTTTGCCTTTGGAGCGAAGGGTCGATGGTTCAAAGCCTCGCATGGTCATCGGTCTCGTGCATGGCATCACACATTAAAAGGTAAGGGCTGCGTCTTCCCTAGCTCACACAAGTCTCTCAAAGACTTCCGAGGGTTGCGCGTAGGGTTGCAATCGGAAATAACAAAAAGTACTTATATCATTGTTTATATAGAAGTAAGATAGTTAGCCAACCTTATGGGATTTATATTGGATTCAAATGGATGCGACATGTAGATCTCACATCCAAGTTATGTAACTTCAGTGATCTGGCCTCCAAGTCATGTCGTAACTTGATTGAAACAATGGGACAGCATTAAAATCAGGGGTTTTTGAAGAAACCTGCATTAGAATGACGTCAAATATTCATGTTTGTATCCAATCACGCTAGAATACACTCGCGTTTGGGTCCAATACTTTTTCCATAGGCATTGACTAACTATCTTCTATTTAAAAAATACTTAAACTGATCTTTTATCAAAGTGTTGCTTGTCATAAATCATACTTTTCTTCAGATTTTTTTCTCAAAATATGTTCTCTTCCATTGAAAATTCGAAAATACCAATATTACATTCATTTCTGTAGTGAATTGTAATTTTCTTCCAAAGTCGTTTATGAAGTTGCTTTATCCTCTTTCAAGTTTCTTCCTAGATTTCAACTTTGTTATCACTCATTTATCAATCCTAGATTCTTTATACTCGGATAGATAACTTCCCGAAGTTTTTCTCACTCCATCAAAACTATAATGAGTAATCAGGAAAAACTCCTTGAGTCTCTTAAGAATCGTTCCGTGAGTCGGGAGCTTTTCCCATTTATTTTTCCGACTCGAGTCGTCACAAAAACCTTAAAAATATTCTCCGCAAACTTCTCTCCATTGCAGATAATAAAGACAGAAAGTGTGACGGAGTCCATTAATAATTCGTATTTTTTACAAAAACCGTCACGTCTACTTCCAGCCAGAAATATTTCAACAGTTTGCGCGAATAATGTGATTGGGGTGGTAATAAACGTTCCAGTCGTAATACCTGAGGGAAAAAACTAGCGCCGCGAATTCCATTTCAAATCACAATAAACTTTCGACAGAATTTAATATACCGCGTGATCAGGAAACCAGGCTTCAAACAAGTTATGTAATTCGGTAATGTTCGGTGGTACAAACTTTTGTGTAAACAAACTACCTTGACGGGTGTAGGAAATGATTTGTCAGTTTTCATTACATAATAAATATCTTATATTACTTGAAGTAAATTCAATTCAAACACAACAACGGGTATTCTATTATATCAAACTAATATTTGTGTAATGTTCCTCATTGCAGAGATCACAATTGCAAGTGCTAACTGTCACCAACTTGGAGAGGTATTTCTAGACCTAAAACGTACATTTGAAACAATAGGTAGACAAAAACCAATTAGACCGGGAGGCGAGAAGGGTTTTGCATGTATCATAGGCCCCACGCTGAGACTCTGGGGGCTGATAAATGTGAAATCCCGGTATGGCACCTCTGAAGGGTAGCTTTTAGGGGGGGTGAATTTTCAAACGTGTAATTAATATCCATGCCCATGGATCATAGGCCCCACTTTCATTCCCGTTTTATGTCCTCAAGGAGGTTGCCAAAGTCCGCGAACTCAATATGCCATACTAATACGGCGTCACTTAAGGCCAACCATACTTACCGAAACGTGTAATTTTTTCACTGTGGACATGGATCATGGGCCCCACGCTGTTGTTTCGTGATCCTTGTTAACAATGAACTGTAGAACAAACATTTCGAAACGCCATACCGCTGGGGCGTCGCCAAGTGGCCGCCATACTGAAACAAATAGGTCATTTTTAGCAATGAACATGTCTAATAGGCCCCACCATGGAAATGTATTTTCTTTGTTCATTTTGATGTCCTGAACAAAGTTCTGAAAGCGCCATACGCCAACGTCAGATGTTGGCTTCCTAAGTTGTCACATTCTTATAGGTTAAGTGTATGAAAGGCCCCACTGACATAGTGGCATTTTTATATGTATTTTGAAGTATACAGTACGAATATATCACTGCCATACCGATGCGATGTCGCTAACATCAGATATTGGCTTCCAAAGTTAGCACATTTTTATAGGATACGTGTATTAAAGGCCCCACTGCCATACCGGCATTTGTATGTGTATTTTGAAGTATAAGGCACGAATATATCACTGCAATAGCCATGGCATGTCGGTAACGTGCACAATCAATCGTATATACAGGGTCCTGCAACTGCGCTCTGGTGGTACATAGCTTCTAAACGGCGCAAATTAAAAATGTCTTTCGAATGCAAGCATGTTTCCTTCGTGAGAGAGTATCTTTGGAAAATATTTCGAAGTATACAAGGTGATCCAGAAAAGTGCACCAAACCAAACTTATATTTTTTGTAATGGAACACCCTGTATTTCATCACATGGTTGAATAGAGATTACTTTGACCATTCAAAAAATATAGGGTCTTGTATATCCATCAACGTTATTTTCGGAGATATATCGATATTACTTCAAAAAACATAACGTATTCAACACTCTGTAACTATTCTCTCTAATCTGTTGCCGTGGTGGATCCTGTAAGCGATTGCAGTGTTCATCCCGGCGAACGATGACGGGCACCGGGCCACCGCGTGTATACAACCGTGATAACCTGGACTGCACTGATGAGGGACTTCATCCCGAAACCGGTCTGCAGTTGGTTCCTTGTTTGGATCAGGCGGTGTCCTGCTGTCTGTCTCTGAGAGCTCTTGCAAAGTAGTTCCTTCAAAGTAAGGATCTTTGCACATATGTCTGACAGATATAATTCAATATCTGTCGAGGTATTAGCCAGAGACGTAGTTGTTTTCTGTCGGACATACGCCATACAATCTAAACAAAGGTATAGTGAGTTCCTAAAGGATTGTTTTCGACTGTTTTACAGTCACTGGAACATTTATTGCTCCTTGAAACAAGTATTCAGCATATACCATTTCGCATCCGAAATGTCCTTCTGGAGCGCTATCTAATCTGTTGCCGTGGTAGATCCTGTAAGCGATTGCAGTGTTCATCCCGGCGAACGATGACAGGCACCGGGCCCCCGCGTGTATACAACCGTGATAACCTGGACTGCACTGATGAAGGACTTCATCCCGAAACCGGTCTGCAGTTGGTTCCTTGTTTGGATCAGGCGGTGTCCTGCTGTCTGTCTCTGAGAGCTCTTGCAAAGTTGTTCCTTCAAAGTAAGGATCTTTGCACATATGTCTGACAGATATAATTCAATATCTGTCGAGGTATTAGTCAGAGAAGTAGTTGTTTTCTGTCGGACATATGCCATACAATCTATACAAAGGTATAGTGAATTCCTAAAGGATTATTTTCGACTGTTTTACAGTCACTGGTACATTTATTGTTCCTTGAAACAAGTATTCAGCGTATGTGTGTGTGTATATATTCATGACAAATTAACATGTTTTTTTTTCTTCAAGCAAACTACCTTCATTTTATAGAACTAAATTCCAGTTTGAAGACTTACCTCACCCATTCTTTCACTCATTTTCTTTCCTTTTTACTGTTCTGCAAAAAAATAGAAACCGGTTTTATGTTCAAATCTGAGATTTTTTTAAAATCCTGTTCTATAACGCCAGTACATTAAAAAAAAATGTTTGTTATGATAACATGGGTAAATAACTGTTATGAATTATCATTATTATGGTCTATAGATTATATGCATGTAGGTTACATTGGTATATATGTATTATAGATAAATTGTTATTTTTCTTCCTATTTTTTCCCTTATTTTCTTTTTTTTTTCTCCCACTGTGTTCCTTTCTTTTTCTTTTCCGTTTCCTTTCTTTCTTTTTGCAACCACAACTCAAAGCATAGCTTTATGTGGCTACCTATTTATTTATTTGTTATACTTAGGAGTTGGGATAGACATTTGTTACTGTATTATTTTTCTGGCAAATAAATATTATTATTATTATATTATTATAGCACGGCTAGAGTCCAGAATAATCAGAATTGTTACTTTGTACATCAGCTATGTGTATAGGAGAGCAGTTGTACAATTGTAACTTTTTCTAAATCCTGACTGTACTAGTAGTGAGTGATTTGCAATATAATTCATGAGTGTTAACTCCATTGTTCTTTCTAGTACTTTGAAGAGGTTCGGGAAAATGCTCAATGTACGAAGATCTCTGTAATCATTTGGAGTACGTTTCATTGGTAAAACTTTTATAACACTTTTTTCATAAATCAGGTACAACATTGTTGCATAAACAATAATAAGGCACATTCTTCGACTTTAGTCAAAATGATGAAGTTACTTCTGTTCATCTACGTGTCAGCTTAGGCAACTCCTGATCTTGAAAAGTCAGTATCAGTGCTCAAATCCTGCAAACGGCACTTTAAAAACGCAAATAGTTTTCAAGTCTGATTATGGTTCTTCACTGCATAATATAGGCTTGAAAATACCATTACGAGTGCAATACTCCTGGATAAAAACCCTGCACAGTACTGCTTGAAATTACCTTATAAAATGAAATTTTATTGAAGCAGTCTCGTAAAACAGCTCCCCTTTTTATTCGTTAGGTGGAAGTCGAGTAATTAAAAATTATTAGGACTGTGGAGACATTCACTTGGACCGCGGGATGGCAAGGGAAACTTTAATACCGACCCTTTTACAAGTTGTAATGTGCTCATAAAAATCTGACTAATCAAAATGTGTAGACCCGTCCAGAGCAGAAAGTTAAAATGGAACGGAATTGGGCAGAGTGATAAAGTCCGCTAATTTTGATATATTCGAAAGGGAAAGTTTTATGGTTGCGCTGCAGGGTTTGAATCACATATGGCGGCAGAAAAAAATTCACTGATTTGTTTCCACATACAATGTATGGATCACAGATTGATGGTTGGTGAATGTATACCCACTGCATTAAGTTTTGATAGAAATGATCGAAAAATTGGCGGTTATCTTTCTCCATTTTCTCAACAAGCAATAATAATATAATACAAATCAGTAAAACGCAAAGTCGTCTCCACAATTTAATTTCCCATCTAGTTCAATAGGATGGTGAAACGTTGACTGACCGCTATCAATCAGATAGCCGTCCAAAAGTAGAAGTAGTACATGTTTCGATCCTATATAGGACCATCATCAGCTATTCAAGAAAATTATGGAGAAGAAAAATAATGTTGTGAAATATATATATATATATATATATATATATATATATATATATATATATATATATACCGGGTGATTCTCCAAGGTGGCTCACCCCTATAACTTTTTTATTATTGAAGATAGAAAAACGAAATTTGGGGGTTGTGTATTATAGTTCAATTTACATTTTTTGACATATTAACTTGCTTTATCGTACTTCCGGTTCGACCGGAAATGAGCATAACTTTCGATTTTTAAATGGGACATCCTATATATTTTTACTTATTTCGATCGAGAATGACATTCTAAATCCAACAACACCTCACTTGTCAATATTTGACAAATGAAGTAATTTTTATTTCAATTTTTATTTTTCGATCTAGAATGCCATGGATCGTGTGAATCGCCTCATTCTTGATCAAGTAACATGGGAAAAGTACGACTTTGAGGCTTTTGAATTCACAGTCGCTGTAAGAATTATTCAAAAGTCTCAAATATGAATTTTTCCAGTTAACGTGAATTTTTCAAATGGAAAGGGGGTGGCTCGTCGGCTTTTTGTGAAAGATCATTTTCTTACGAATAATTTGATACCCCACACTTTCACTTTATTTTCACTAATTCGAGCTGCATCAGATGCATTCTTTTTGCTTCTCCGTAAATTAGCAACATGTCAATTTTCTCGTTTCTAGTATAATTTTCCATATCAAATTATGAACTATGTAACAAAAGAATTTTTGAAAGTGACAGCATATTCATTGGCCTATTTGTTTAGGTATAGTCCTAGCAACAGCTTCAATTGTTTGTCACGAATAACTAGAATAACAGGACTCAGTGCATACCGAATACGTATTATTTGTAATTGGGTATGGTCGCTTCTTGCAATCGCTCACAGAAATAGTGAAAATAAAGTGAAAGTGTGTGGTATCAAATTATTCGTAAGAAAATGATCTTTCACAAAAAGCCGACGAGCCACCCCCTTTCCATTTGAAAAATTCACGTTAACTGGAAAAATTCATATTTGAGACTTTTGAATAATTCTTTCAACGACTGTGAAGTCAAAAGCCTCAAAGTCGTATTTTTCCCATGTTACTTGATCAAGAATGAAGCGATTTACACGATCCATGGCATTCTAGATCAAAAAATGAAAATTGAAATAAAAATTACTTCATTTGTCAAATATTGACAAGTGAGGTGTTGTTGGATTTAGAATGTCATTCTCGATCGAAATAAGTAAAAATATATAGGATGTCCCATTTAAAAATCGAAAGTTATGCTCATTTCCGGTCGAACCGGAAGTACGATAAAGCAAGTTAATATGTCAAAAAATGTAAATTGAACTATAATACACAACCCCCAAATTTCGTTTTTCTATCTTCAATAATAAAAAAGTTATAGGGGTGAGCCACCTTGGAGAATCACCCGGTATATATATATATATATATATATATATATATATATATATATATATATATATATATATATATATATATATGTACATTACTAAGTTCATGGGTTGAACCGCGTTGAGAGTTTATAACTCGACGTTTCGGCTCCTGCTTTGGAGCCATTTTCAAGAGTGTGACTGCGAGGCCTCTATCTGCCTACTCCTCGAGTCGTGGTCTTGAGAGATATCAAGGTCTCAACCTGCCTACTCCTTGATCTCAAAAGACGTCGAGTTAACTCTCAACGCGGTTCAACCCATGAACTTAGTAATGTACATATTTCTGACCGCGGAAACCTTTCCGAACATATATATATATATATATATATATATATATATATATATATATATATATATCAAATTGTTTAAAAAATTAGAATTATTTAACCATATTTAATTCTAATTTTTTAAACAATTTGATATAAATATATTTCACAACATTATTTTTCTTCTCCATAATTTTCTTGAATAGCTGATGATTGTCCTATATAGGATCGAAACATGTACTACTTCTACTTTTGGACGGCTATCTGATTGATAGCGGTCAGTCACCGTTTTACCATCCTATTGAACTAGATGGGAAATTAAATTGTGGAGACGACTTTGCGTTTTACTGATTTGTATATCCATACTACTCCACTTTGAGATATAATGGACTTCTACCACAGACTAACTCAATATGTTGGCCAGTGGTTCCAATCAAACATATACAGGGAGGGGCACCGAAAACGAAACAGATCGAATATCTTCAGAAAGCATGTGTTGTGAATAAAATGCGAAAACACGTCGATTTTTAATCCAAGGGGGACATCTACCTACCATAACCTCAACTGTTATACCTCTCCCCCCACCCCTTGGGCACTATCACCCAAACAATTTGAATAGAAAAAGTAGTAAGTGTGACACATCACTGAAAAGGTAATATCATAAGGAATTCAGCCATGACAATTTTTGCCATCTAACTTTTTATTTTGGCACCCTCTTGCGGGAAAAAGAACTGTTCCGTATTCCAAATTATAATACTGCATTTGCAAGCTATTTTGACATAAATTCGGTGACGATGCATTATGGAATTTTTCAAAGAGAAAAAACAAAACGGCGGCTCCAAATTGGCGGACATGATATGCAATTATGGTCCGATTCGATTCAAAATTGATATGTGGTGGTTTTCAAGGTAGGAAATTATGATTTGTTCGTCAGTGCAAAAAAACAAGATGGTGGCTCCAAGATGACGGACGAAATTTGTA
Source organism: Chrysolina oricalcia (assembly GCA_944452925.2). Lineage (NCBI taxonomy): Eukaryota > Metazoa > Arthropoda > Insecta > Coleoptera > Chrysomelidae > Chrysolina > Chrysolina oricalcia. The sequence continues at coordinate 66,990,189 of OX101812.2, forward strand.
ATTCTGGTCCGATTCGAATCAAAATTAGTGTGTGGGGATTTTCAGGGTAAAAAATTATGATATTTTTGTCAATGCAAAAAAACAAGATGGTGGGCGAAATTTGTATTTGTGGTTCGATTCGATTCAAAATTGGCATATATGGGTTTTACAAGTTTTCAGTATGACTAAAATGAATTAATTAATTTGATAAAACAAAGCTTTTATACAAATGCTCTAAAAAGGAAATATTTTTTTTATATGTGAGACGTAGGTTATTCTGTGCCTAACAGATTCGAAAGCTTGCCGCGCGTACAAAATAGGTACTTTTGCAAGGTAAAATTGGTATTACGCATAGAATAACCTTCGTCACACATCTGAAAAAAATATTATTTCTTTTTCAGCGCATTTGTATAAAGCTCTTTTTATCAATTTCATGGCTGAATTCCTTATGAAATTACCTTTTTAATGATGTGTCACACTTACAACTTTCCCTATTCAAATTGTTTGGGTGATAGCGCCCAAGGGGTGGGGGGAGAGGTATGACAGTTGAGGTTATGATAGGAAGATGTCCCCCTTGGATTAAAAATCGACGTGTTTTTGCATTTTATTCAGAACACATGCGTTTTGAAGACATTCGATCTGTTTCGTTTTTGGTGCCCCACCCTGTATACGATAATGTATTGATACCTAGTTAGAATAGACCGGTTCCATGGATAAAAAACAATGCGTGCTATAGCAACGATCAAAGCATAGAAGTTTCCGGTCGAAGAGTCAAACCAGTTTTGCGCAATAAAATTTTTAAAAAAGGATGCTGACCAAAATTAGGAAAATCAATCAATCAATGTGCTTTATTGTCAGAAAAAACAAATCTCATCAACAAAGTCATGTGGTATTACAAATTGAAAAGAAACATAAACATACCAAAACATTAAAATTACAAGCTGGATAAATAAAATAATTAAGCTATAATATAAGCTTATTGAAAAGATCCATAAAATGAGAGTGCAGGCATATTTTACTATGGACACAAGGTTTCATAACTAAAAACTAATTCCATATTGAAGAACGTACGAATTCTTTTACAATCCAATTTCAGTTAGATGTAATGGTAAGCAATTATAACCTTTTAGCCTATTTTAGATTATACATTCCTTGGCAAAATTGCTTTTTGTCCTAGTGGCTCTTTTTTATGTGACTCGTTTCAAAACCCATTATTGGCATCCTTTCAAAATGAAAGGAGGTGTACCGCCTATTCCTAGACTTTTTCGGTTTCAATCTCTTAATAGCATCGGTATATTCTGTTTCACTAATTGATTATATATGAAAACTCTCATTCAAGGTAATGGTAATCTCAACTTTTGCGAAGAAAGCGTGATATGATCTGATGGCACTGCAGTATATTTCTCTGTTCTATGTCTAGTTGAATATTGTGATTTAATGTATGCTCATCTTTATCATTGCAAAATATGGTGGTGTCATCGTTTAATAATGTGTATGTACTTCGGATATATTAAATTTTGTAAAATCGTTTTCATAAAGTAGGAACATTGTGGGTCCGAGTACAGAGCCCTGTGGTACACCACATTGGGTTGCCTCAATACGAGAGATGTGGCATGATTTTACCAGTTGAGTGCAATTTTCTAGGTATGGTTCGAACCACTGTTGGCTTACTTCTCCAAAACCATAATATTCAAGTTTATCCAGCAGGATTTTGTGACTGACACAGTTGAATGCCTCACACTGCTGCCTCACCTTCGTTAATGCCGTAGTAAACTTTTGTTAGAAGGAAAAATGTTGCATCATCAGTGCTCTTTTGCCTCTGAAAATTAAACTGATGGTTCTTACTCAAGGTACTAACATATGGTTCGGAAGTTTTGAGAAAAAATCAGATTACCTAAAGTTCAAGTAATCGACAAGGGACAGTTATCTTCGATCTGCTTAGGTTTTCCCCTGACGCGTTGTATCATCCTTTGGACGACCCCATCAGCGTTGATTTCTCTAATTTTTCCCTATATACGACGTCGAAGTTGTTCTTGATTTTGTGCTTCCCATACGTTATTGTACACTTTCCGGCTCAACATTGCCCAGAAGTCTTCAATTAGGCATGCCTGAGGTAGGTTGATGTTGTTGGCCCCATGAGATTGTCGCATAATGGCATGTATCAAGGTCTGTCCAAAACAATTTCGTCATTCGCATGATTTGTATTCAAAAACTGAAGCAATTCAGAAAGACATCTGTCAATATATCGCTCTGCATTTAAGGCCTCACCACTAACAACCACGAACAATACCAAAATTTTGTCCTCAAACTCCTTTTTGCTTTTGAATCTCACATCGTCAGGAACATTTGCGTAATCGTCCGTGTAGAAACTATCATTGCCCTTCATCTCAGAGTTGGCCAAAGTGAAATATTTTTCGTCGTCCATCACGATCAACTTGTTGACAAAATGCACTCGCCTCAACGCTCGGCAACATCTCGGAATTCTTTGTAACTGAGCCTCTGAGTATTTAGGAGTTCTTCTCCTTTTCCGTAACAAAACATTGTGTCTTGATATGGTCTTAAACACCGTAGTCTTTCCAATATGGAATCTTCTGGCCAGTTTTCGCTGTGAGATCCAATTTTGTGTTTGGCTGCTTGAATGAGTCTCCTCTCTCAATTGGTTGAAAATCCGCGGCCGACCGTTTTTTGGCAAGTTTATACATGGTATCCCTTCTTCACAATCTTTGATTTTACGATATATTGTCGATTTTCTTATGTTCTGATCGTGATAAATATCGAAAATCTCTCGTTTCGTCATTTGCCCAACCAGATTATAAATACCTCGACGAAGAACAATATCACAAAACATTGCGTCTTGATATGGTCTTAAACACCGTAGTCTTTCCAATCTTCTGGCCAGTTTTCGCTGTGAGTCTCCTCTCTCTTAATTAGTTCAAAATCCGCGGCCGACTGTTTTTTGGCAAGTTTTTACATGGTATCCCTTCTTCACAATCTTTGATTGTACGATATATTGTCGAATTACTTTATGTTCTATCGTGATAAATATCGACAATCTCTCGTTTCGCCATTCGCCCAACCAGATTATAAATACCTCGACGAAGATCAATTTTATAAGACATTTTGGTAAGCGCAAACCAACAACTTCTGCATTGCTTATTTAGATAACAAGACGAGCGACATTTAATTTCCACGATATGCTCGATTAAATGCATTTTGTCACTCAATCAAACCAGGTGAATTTTTTTCCCAAAACTTTCGGACCATACATTATTTTTAAATAAAAATTTTGTGACTCTCTTCTGAAATAAAGTTGAAAAAATAATGGTGATATTGGATGATAACTGCAAGGGTCTGCTGACGTTATCAAAAATTAAGGTAAAGTACCTTGTCGGAATGATTGATTGTATCGCTAATATTATATAAGGGCGTTTCTCCAATGATTGGTGCGGTTTGTCGTGTAGCTCTCTCCAAAACCATATTATCGACTTCACAGATTCTTCTACGAGGTATGGGCGATTGACTGATCTTGAAGTACCTATACTCAATGGTAAAGCTGTATTTTGGATTTTCTAAGTAGCCCTGTAATAGTGGATTTCGTCCGTTTCTTTTTCAATCACGAGGTCTGGGGTGAGGTCTTTTTTCAGGCGTCCAAGATCTCCCTTCTGGTATGAACAACGTTCTGAAGTATCTTCTGAAATTAATAATAATAATAATAAAAATAATAATAATTTTATTACCCACCACAAAAATTACAATAAGTAGAGTATTATAAAATAAAAGGATAATATGTTACGATAGTAAGCACTAACAAAATAATTTCTATGCAAAATTACGAAGGCGAGTAAATGGCAGACTGGTTCAGATAACAGTGGAGCACTGTTTCTGTTCTTCCACCAGAGCCAGACTTGGTACATTTATTAAATTTTGACAGCGTAATGTCTAACGACTGATACAGACAAGTGTAGGAGAAGCAGAAAAGAGAAGAAGAAGAAAAAGACAGGAGGAAGGGAGAATTGAAAGCTATAGCATATTATATTATGAGCTAATATCAGGTTGAACTTACAATACTTCAATAGATGCTTTTTGTATTTGAAATGAAATCCTTTACAGGACAGACTCTAAAGTGTGCTGTCTAGTTCGAGAATATTGTTCATACAGACTGCGACATTGTAGGAGAAGGAACGTCTATATATTTCTTTGGTATGCTTTGGGACCGTAAGTATTGTACGACGTCGGATGTTCAGGTTATGTACGTCCGTTCTGTATTTCAGTTTTTTGTGAAGATTTGAAGATGTTGTAGAACATACAAGCCATATGATGACGTCGCCTATTATACATATTGAGCCATTTCAATTGTTTAAGTTTCTCCGAGATAGATATTTTATTGAATCTAGGTATACCATAAATGAGACGAACACAGTATGATTGTACTTTTTGTATTCGACGTACATCTATACTGTTCAAACAGGGGCTGTATACCACATCACAGTGATTGAAGTGTGAGAGTACCAAGGAATCACGTAACATTTTTTTACATCCATTGATAGAAACTGTCTTTGTGAGTAAAGTAGTTTAAGAGAGGAGTAAGCATTTCTTAGTTTATTGGTGACATGGTCTGTGAAACGTAAAGAGGTATCGATTGTTAATCCCAAATTCTTATGCGAAGATTTTATCGGTATATTTGCATCTCCAATTTTCAAAACAATTATTCAGAAACTCAGAGATATTATCTTTGCTGAATATCATAGCAACAGATTTGACTGGATTTATTTTCAAAGAATGATCAGTTTTGATACTTTATATAGGGAAGTCAAGTTATTGTTGATAGAGTCTATTGCAAATTTCAAATCTGAAAATTTGAAAGAGAAATACACCTGTGTATCATCTGCATAGAAATGATAATCGCAGTAGTTCAAAACATTAATAAAATTTGTTGTATATAATGTGAATAAAAGGGGACCTAAAATACTCCCTTGAGGAACACCAGAAAATAGTTTCATAGGTGTGGATTTTTTTCCCTCTATTTCTACCAATTGTGTTCTATTGTGCAAGTAAGAGGTCATTGGGGAACATGCTGAATAACTGAATCCAAAAAAATTAAGCATTGATAATAGTACATTGTGATCTATTAAATCAAAAGCCTTCGATTAATCAAGTAAAACTAGAACACTTATCAGATTTTTATCAGTTGCCTCTAGAATATCATCTAATACATCAGAAAGAGCTGTTGAACAACTGTATGTTTAGGAAGTCTCTGATTTGTGTTTCTATTATTCTTTCGATAATTTTCGAACAGGTTGGTAGAATACTGATCGATCGCAGATCACTAAATTCCACTGGCCTACTAATTTTAGGTAATGGAATAACTTTTGCAAACTTCCATTTACTAGGAAAATTATTTCTGAACATACATTCATTTATTATATGAGTGATAATAGGAATTATTAGCGGACAACACAGTTGAATGATCAAAATATTGATATCATCATTGCCATATGCGAGTGATTTTATTTTTAGTATTATATCACTAACAGTATCTTCAGATACTTGTGTGAAACTGAACTCGTTTCCAATTCCATTTTTAATATTATTACTGTAATAGTTGATTAATACATTATTTGAGGGAGAAGAACTTTTCGTGGACTCAATGAAGTACTTATTTACTTTCTCAACATCGTTCAGAGAATCTGGAATGCTGTGGTTTTTACTTACATTTAACTTTTTGAGTTCACTCCATTTCTCCTTAGCAGTACAGTTGCTTAATTTATGATACAAATATGCTTTTTTTCAGCTTTGATTGCATTTGTTGTATAATTTCTCATTTGTTTGTAATATGACCAATGATTTCTGTATCCCTAATTTTTTGCATTGTTTTTATAGTATCGGTTATCCATGGTGCCTATTTTTTCCCTTTTGTTGTAAATGATTTTTTTGGAGCAAAATGATCAATTAGATCGACAATATTATTATCAAATATATTCACTTTAGTGTCAATGTCATCAGTTTGAAAAATGAGAAACCAGGGTAATTCCTGAAGCTTCATCTGAAAATGTTCCTTGTCTATGCTTTTTAGATCTCTTTTATTACTTTTAATTACTTTGCTGTTCTCTTCTGAAGCTCGAAAAATTTAGTCTCGTTCATTGCTTGTTGACCATGAATTTTCTTTCCCAGTACTTTTTCAGTAGATGGACGGTGAAATGTTGGTGGCAGCAAGTCGATTTATTAAAACCAGTCATTACCAAGAAATTTCGTTTATTCGTAGGAAAGGTAACATCTTACATCGACGAGTACATAAACAGTAATGTCCCGAAAATGGTTAATCATCACTTATAATCTAATTGTTTTTATATTTTGAATTGCAGAAATACATAATTGGGTCGGTTTGATGCTCCGATGAGTTTAATGATACTGCAACGTTTCAGTACGAATAGTTGCTGAAATAGCATAATTAAAAATAACATGAATTTGATGAACTATTGAAAATGTAAGATAAATGATTTCAATCTTTATCACACCGGTTCTTCCACAGTTTTAGCAGTGCCTTTTTCTGTTTTCCGGGATAGACATTTAGATGCTTGATGCTGATATAGAATCCAATATTTTATGAAATAGCGCCTCACTTGTAGTAGAATCTTCGCTAAATTTACTTTAACGTAATTTGGGTCCTGTATTTCTTAATGCAAGTTTCGCCGCCTCGAACTCCATGCAATGCTGCGCTAATGGTATGAAGTCGTTCTGCATATCAGTATCTTTTAGGCCATCCATGAAAGTCCATTTCTTCTATGAACTCCTTCGGTGCTTGTGGGTAGGCCAAATGAATGAGTCGCTCTAGATTAGCTCCGTGTTCTTGCAAGGTTTCGTTAGGTATTTGATATCGACTCTTCAGTTAGCTCTGGAGCACTCGTTTCAGGTATTGCTGTCCATATCTGATTTTCAATGCCTAAACGATTATGGAATATAATGAAATAACTCTTGGGCCGACAGTCATTCGTTTTCCTCTACATTTTGAAGCAAATACCATAGAAGACTTGAACGTGTGCATTTAGAAATATAATTTCCTCAAAACGGACACGCAATCTACTTCACACCTCCCAAAACATCCCAAATAGTGAGAAAGGTAATAAACAGTCCCACCCGTAATACCTGAGGGAAAGACCCAACCCTCCAAACTTCTGTTCGGATCACAATACGCGAATCCCACTCAGAAAAAGGACCCACATAAATATACCGAGGCATATATAATTCAGCATCAGTGGCAGCTACGAGGGGCGAGTTTCGGCATTGAAATGAGATGTGCAGCGCCCACCGGAGCAACATCTGCTTTTATAGAGATGCAGGCGACTCGGGCGAGACAACACATCCCCATTAGTTTAGCATCGCCGTGTTCATATTCGACTCTGGAGACCGGGTGCCTGCTTAATGGACGCCGCCGGAATGATGCATGGTGTCACACGACACCGTCGTTCGGGAGCGTAAACAAAAGAGCTATTTTCCCTTCTTGAAAGCGACTAATTTGGTGATGAATGACGTCGCGTTAGAGGGGATTATGGCGGAGCAAACTTTGATTTTATCTATACTAAGAAACCCGTCAATTCCACTCGTGTATAATAAATACCATTCGTGAGCACAAAAATCTTACTTTGCCATGGGCTAAATAGGAAGGAACAGAAATGCAACTGGATAAATAAATCTGATCAAACATATTTTCGTAATCCCAACTGTTATATGATTTAAAGTTATTCAGATGACAATTGTTTAGAAAAAAATGTTATTACCGTCAACCGATTTTACCCCTACGCGCAACCCTCGGAAGTCTTCGAGAGACTTGTGTGAGCTAGGGAAGACGCAGACCTTACCTTTTAACGTGTGATGCCATGTACGAGACCGATGACCATGCGAGGATTTGAACCCTTGACCCTTCGCTCCAAAGGCGAACGTTCTATCAGCACGGCCACTACTGCCCATTAATTGAAAAGTTAATGTTGACAGCCTCCGTCTGTTAAGATTTTTTAACGGCGTGGTTTGTTCTTTCCTCAGAATGAAAATGTAATCTTTCAGCGGGATTCAAAGTCTTGAACGACACACGGCCGATACGCAAATAACGGATTCGGTTGTTATAATCCGCGGCGGCGCCTTGGATTACAATATTCAACCTCAACCGTTATTTGCTACATATCGGCCTTGTAACGTAAATAAATATACCGTAGTAACGCTAGCATTTACTGTTCGGTCATCAATTGTAAATGTCAAAAACAGAATTCAATCAATCAATCAATCAATCAAATATACTTTATTGTCAAAGATTGATACATCTTGTGGACAAAGCAAAAATAAAACTAAGTGCCAAAAGGACAAACAATACAAAAGTAATACAGAATGAAGTCTTAGAATAAAAGTCAAACAATACAAATACACACAGTATAAAAATTTATATTCTTTCTTCAAAATATTCGCGAATCTCACAGTATATTTCCTATATTTTTCACCGAAAGTGGAAGGTGATTAAACATCTTCCCTCCATTGTAAATGAAAGAACTATTTATTAATTGCGATCTCGGCAGGGGCAAGGGAATTTGACGAAGTCTTGTATTGACTGGATTTTTTTGTCTATATAAATGATACTGATGTTTATGAATGAGACACACTGTTTCCAATATACAGTGTGTACATAAAGTAAGGAATAAATTCATTATTTCTGAATATAAAGATATTTCGGAAAAATCCTCAGACAGGTCGATTTTCTTTTCCGATGGGCCAATTTTTGAACCCCACCCAAAATATATGGGGTTATCCGCAATTGAGTAAAAATGACTTTGGTGATATTTTTAAATTGGACACCCAGTATATTTGTCCATATTTAGTTAGGGATCGTCATTACAAATCCAGTGATACCAAGTTTGATGGGATTATGTCAAACGGTTACGGAAATATGGCCAAAAAACTTCCTCTTATGTCTAGTGAGTATGACTGCGAGACTCCACACGATTCAGAAGGTTAAAAGTTTCTGTCGCACTCACTCTCGTATTAGTTTCGGCCTATTGTTGTCAGCTGTTTCTATAAAAACTTACCAATACATTTTTGCATAAAATTGAAAAGAATTTCAAAAAAAGATCATTCACACAACTCTTTGAACATCAAAGGTGCGTAACCACCTGAAATAATATGAAACTTCGAGGAAAACAGTGGCGTACAATGATTTTTAGTATAAATATAAATCAGGTAACCATCTGCCTCTTGCAATTTGAAACATAATTTCATGAAAAGAAGCCCCTTGTTTCTGCTGATTCCTTCTCCACATTTACATTTGAATTTTCCTTAATTTTTATTTTAATTATTTATACATTTATATTCATGAACTATAATTTTGTTAATACTTTTAGGCTGATTGGTCTCATTTCAGGAAAACGTAATGAAATATGATTTCTTCAAATTCAGGTCAAACGATCAAAATCGAAGTTGTTTTTCAAAACAGGAACATTAAACTCAAACTTCCCCACTGCTTCTTCCCATGATTCACTTACAATAATATCAGTATCATGCATCAGCAGAAAAAATTGTTTCAACAGAAAATTTCTTATTCAAAATTTCTATAATATATATTTCAATACTCTTTCTTGCGGAACTCCACATATCATTTGTCGAATATAACTAGTAAGATTACCAATTTCAACGATTTGTTGTTTATCAGTTAGATAACTTCAGAAGTGTTCAAGCTTACTCCTCGGATGCCATAATTGGAATGTTTTGCTAAAAGTTTGTTATATGAAACAGTGTCAAATGCTTTTTTCAGATCTAAAATTAGTGCATAATGTATGTATACTTATTTATATTAATCTGTTTCACATATCCCGTAATTGTTAAAGATTATGAGAAAAATCATCAGTTTCCTGCTTAAACGCCCTGTATTCCGAAATCTATCAGACAGATTTCTTTGTTCTCATGGTGAAGTTCAAATGTAGAACATTCCAAACCTTCAGATAATTTTAATCTCTGGTAGAATTCCATTTCAGCTCAAAGTGGAGTGTGTCTTCGGACCATGTATTAGATTTCGTGGTTTAATATTACAATAATTTTTTCATTTAACTACTATTATTTAAGTTTCCTCCATTCAACATTTAAATCATATAAAAAAGGAATTTTTCCTCTCTATGTAAGTAACTCTTGGTCCTCGGTATATATGAATATGTCAGGTGAAATTATATTTTGTAGAACCTACATAAGGCTGAAGATAGATTTTAGCTGAATCCCAAACATGTACCCCCAATTTGAAAATTTGTTATAATTAAAGTTTGTAACGTTTTTCCTTTTATTTAATGTTTTTATTATAAATCAATTAATGTAACATTTATTTTTTTTATATTTCAACATTCAATCAACATTATGAATAACTAAGAACAAGGTTTTGAAAATAAAACAAGGCCATGAAATTTACCTTCGTATAGTCCGTATATATGTTTTAATTTGAATGATATAGTAAATCTAAGCTTGAATTTTTCCTTTCAAATCAGATATCATATGTCAACGCCATTTTGTATGAAATCCTCGTTGGAATATTTCTTTCAAACTGGATAGTTGAGTTCGGTATTTGACACTGTCAAATCATCCAATTATATACATAAACTTAGAAATGATTTCCGTCAGCTTTTAGTAATTACTTCTCAGTTTCTTTGGGAACGTTGTCCCTGTTCAATGGATAATATCTTTAATAATTATTGGGCTGAACTTTGGTTTACTGGGAATCAATTATTGCTCCAGGAATCTGAACCACAACACTAAAATTGAACCATAAATATATTTATGAACAAAAATTAATTAAATATTCTCACCTCTGTGGTTTGTGGTTCAGATAGTTTTTTTTTTATAAATAGAATGTTTCTCAAAATCAATTCATTGATTTTCGGAGTCTCCAATATTTTTCAATTTGCGTTGTTTTCTTTTTTCGCTTGAATTTGTTTTCGTCACCAAGAGAACGTTCATAGTTGCAAACTCAACAAACAAAAATTTACTTGGTAGAGCAATCAGTTAGCTAAGGATTTTTACCAATTCGAAAAGGACTGACGTTTGCAAATGTCATGATGACAGATTGAATTTCATAATGACCGATGCTCAAAATTACTATACAGTATGATAGGCATCTTAAGTATGATAGGTACATTCAAGATCAATAATTGCCTTGCAAGTTGTGGAGATGATTTTTTGATAGTCCTTCCCGATTCATTTAGATCATTTTACCAAATATTTCCGTCACATAGGTATAAAATTTCTCATAAGAAGAATGCAGTTATCGAAAAACAGAGATAATTGCACTGCGGAGCGATAATTGCACTGCATATATGTATTAACTACAAATATTGATAACACGCCATAAGACGCAATGTTATCAAATTGAAGCCAGAAATATCTATCTTACCTTTTCTCAAACGGGAGCTGGGAAACTATTGCGCATGCCTCGCATGCCCAATTCTGAATCACGAGAAATGTCATACACTTTTAAGGTTATGCTTCTTTTGACATTTTCAACCATCCCATATTGAAAATGGGGTAACATTTTTATAATGTGGATAAATGAAGAATGCAAGACGGTTAATTAAACTTCGTATCATTAAAAAAACGATTCATTGATCCATTTGTAACACAATGTCTGTTACCTACTACTAGAGTTTCATCAATCAATTTTCTGCCAAAAGCGGATAAAAACTAACTAAACTTGAAGAAATATGGATTGGGTATGTGACAGACAGCTGTTTGAAAAGCTAAATCTCGTTCCACATCGGCATCATAACTGCCGAGAAAAATAGTTTGCTGGTAGTGATGTATTTTTTGCCTACCTGAACACGAACTCCAAGTATAACGCGGCGATCTTAAATTCCTTCAGGCATGAATCTAGAAATGTAGAAATTTTAAAATGTGTCATATTCTCAGGAATAAAACCCATATAGTACCGTCCTCTCTTGTAATTTGCACAATCAACACTTGCTCTCTGTAAACTTATCCATATTCTGAGGTTATGTTAGAAAGATATGCTTCTCATATGTTCGATAATTGCTGCTGCCGAATCATGCACGCTAGAAAAAGATGAAAAAACAAAATCGTGTCTTTGAATAGTAATTTCTGGCGCAAGCGCATTAATTTAACAGCGTCCAATTCGAAGTCGATGCTCATTTTTTTTTGGCATCACATAGGCTATCCTTATTATCCATATTCGTAGTTAATAGATATATGTTGCACTGCGAAAGCATCCTGTCGCCATGACACCACAAACAATACTGAAAAATGTCGGAATTTCTTTCTTCTTTCGTGAAATATTCTACAATAGTGCATAAAAATTACCAGATCATTTTACATTGATATGATAATTGTTCTCGGTTCTTTCCATATTTTGTAAAAAAGCTCTTCTACTTCTGGCACTGGCTCTTTCGCCAAAATATAAAATTACTCGTCCAATTTTTAGATAACCAACCCTCTTTCTTGCCAAATTATCGGTAATTTTTATGCAATTTTAACCGAATACCATTTTCTATAGGAATGATGCAGTGTTCTTTACCCGCAGTGACACCGTGTTATATAGATTAGCACCGGAAAAAACTCCAAACACGTTTTGCGCTATAACGATATAAGGGTTGTTTATCCTCAAAATATACGATTGTAATAAAAATCCCTCCATGTTCAGAATTTATCTGTAACGTCCCGAGTTGATCACGTGTAAAACAACTTTTAAATATTTAATATGAAATGTTGGGGTGAAACTGCGGCTTACTGAACCAGAAGCAGTCTTTTTCCTAATCGCACCTACGGGATTCTGCTCTCCTATAAAACACAGTGAGGAGGTTCAGGAATATAGTGAGCACCTCGGCTATAAACTAAAATAGATACAGGATATTCACATTCGAAGGTGCCTTTCCATCCAGAGGGAACGCAGGAAGTTTAACAGTTTTCTAGGTCACGTGAATTTATGAGATTTCCATACTGCACTCTACTACTTTTCTCGTAACCTTTCAGAAATATATAGCACTTTCTTCCGCGGATGGAGTCGTGAATCGTATTTTATATGGGATGGATGCTACTTATGAAATTGAATATGAAGTTATGCGTAACCCGATTTGAATACCAAAACTGTCCAAATTCAGAAGGGTGATGAGGGTTCGGACACGATATTTCATCTACACTTTACGATGGTCGTAACGTGGGTTGATTTCCAAGAGGATTCGCTGAATGTAAATTTTTTGATCTGAGAGATAAGTTGGTCTGGTTATGTTTCGTATTTTTTTTTATCTTGTACCTATTTCTCCTCTTGAACTCCATTTCTATTCCACTTGCTTTTCCACGTACAATACCGGGTGACACAGCAGACATGTAATAGCCTGTAGTTTTTTTATTTGAAGAGATGAAGATTTGAAATTTGCAGAAGTTACGTAATCAATGATAGCGCTTCATTTGAATCTAACGACAACTTTTTTCAACTACCTGTTTGATCGGCAGTAACTCCAACTTCTTTTTTTTATGACGCCCTGTATATTTATCCAGTCTATCTTATTTGTCTTGAAATTCTCTATTCAACCGTGTATCACAAAGTGGCATTCGTTTCTCAATTCGCAGATGAATTGCATTTTATTGAAAAACATCAAGTTGGCTGTTACCCGAATTCGATAATCTTTCGATGCTTGGTAGGCTTGGAAATCCAAAGAGTATCAGTTAAACGATATAATTTCAGTTTTTTCCATACCTGATCACTTCCTACAAATTGTCAATAATTCCTTTAATAAAAAGAAAAAACATCTGAAAATGATTCACGATATTGCGAAAACTGAGATAGGAACATGTTTTTTTTCAATTTGGCTACTTATGAAGGAACTATCTGTCTTTCTCTTTGGCCATGTAGCCATATCATGATCTTTCCATTTGGAAACATAAAATTAAAATTGTTTCCCTGATCCACCAATTCACAAGTCTATTAGTCTAGATATTTGCAATAATATTTTGCCTAGTAGGCTGTGTACACAGAATGTTTTGTGTTTGACAGGTAAACATCAATTGATTGTACTGATTATCTCCGTCAGTTTTATGCTGATTAAAATTGCATCGTTTAATTAGATACTAAATGTGTATTCAAAGAATGAAAAGGTCGATATGTTGTTGATATTCGGAGAGTGCAAGAGAAATTGTAGACAGGCTGAACAATTGTATGTCGAAAGATTTCCGGAAAGACGCCATCCGCCTAATAATTATTTCGCTAGAGTATAAGAGCAGTTCAGAAGAGAAACGGAAAATCAAAACAATCTCCAATACATTTTCGACGAGGAAATGGAAGTGAACGTCAACAACATATCGACCTTTTCGTTCTTTGAATACATATTTAGTATCTAATTAAACGATGCAATTTCAATCAGCTTAAAACTGACGGAGATAATCATTGCAATCAAATGATGTTTACCTGTCAAACACAAAACATTCTGTGTACACCGCGCCTACTAGGCAAAATATTATTGCAAATATCTAGACTAATAGACTTGTGAATTCGTGGATCAGGGGAACAATTTTAATTTTATGTTTCCAAATGGAAAGATCATGATATGGCTACATGTCCAAAGAGAAAGACAGATGGTTTCTTCACAAGTAGCCAAATTGAAAAAAATATGTTCCTATCTCAGTTTTCGCAATATCGTGAGTTATTTTCAGATGTTTTTTCTTTTTATTGAAGAAATTATTGACAATCTGTAGGAAGTGATCAGGTATAGAAAAAAATGAAATTATAGCGTTTAACTGATACTCTTGGGATTTCCAAGCCTACCAAGCATCGAAAGATTATCGAATTCGGGTAACAGCCAACTTGATGTTTTTCAATAAAATGCAATTCATCTGCGAATTGAGAAACGAATGCCACTTTGTGATACACGGTTGAATAGAGAATTTTAGGACAAATAAGATAGGCTAGATAAATATACAGGGTGTCATTCGAAAAAAAGAAGTTGGAGTTAATGCCGATCAAACAGGTAGTTGAAAAAAGTTGTCGTTAGATTCAAATGAAACGCTATCATTGATTACGTAACTTCTGCAAATTTCAAATCTGTATCTATTCAAATAAAAAAACTACAGGCTGCTACATGTCTGCTGTGTCATACCCGGTATACTAAAAAAATACAAAGTGTTTAACCAACATATAACAATATTGTGAAAATATAGTGAGAATGATGTTATTATTCCAAAATATCAATCATCATGCAGTGAAAACATCACAGCTTCCGCAAAATTTTGTAGTTTCGCGTTTACTTATCTGGCTATGGAAAAAATAAATAAAAATATTCAAGAAGATCGACTGACGATCAGACCTTCAGGTTTATGTTTCCACTGTGTACTATTTAGATAATCCGCCTTGCAAAGATCATTTTTTCGAATATTTTATACCAAACATAATGAACCATCCTAGTTACCTCTTCGTGATAAATAAACGGTAAAAGCTTTCCAGTGAAAAAATTACGAAAAAAAAACGGAAAGAAAACGGAAAGAAAACTGAAAAAACCCGGAAATAAAACCCACCGGAAAAAGACTCCGGTATAAACACTCCTATGAAAAAAACAGAAAGAGAAGCCCAAATTAGAAAAAAATTGTGCAAAACTGACATACGTTATCAATTTACAGACACTCAAATGTCTACGTAAGGTTAGTCCTTTCTGGTTAGATCATACTGAAAAATTACTCCTCACTAAATGAATTTTCAAAATAATAATAATGCTTGATATTTAAAGATTTAATTTTAATATTTATTTTAACTTTAATTATATTTATTTGTGTATTAGTTAGGGTAGCTTTTTTAACAGATCTTTTTTCCAGAAGTTTTTTTTTATTCCATAATTTTTTTTCCAGGGAGTTTTTATTCCTGTTTTTTTTCGGGGTCTTTTTGTGGGTTTCGTTTCGGGAGTTTCATTTCCTAGATTCTCGATTCTGACGAGCGGCGACACTATTTTTAAGATATTTTTCGAAAATTTATAACATATTAACGTGTTTATTTCTCGGAAGTTAACAATTTTTTTTGTGAGTTGAAATGGAAGATTAGAGCGAGGCACAATTAGTTAACAAAACTCCACAATAAAAGAAGACTATTATTGTAGAATTACTTGAATACCTAGCTGATGATGGTCTTATATAGGACCGAAACATGTACTACTGTTTGATGGCTATCTGATTGAAAGCGGTCAGTCACCGTTTCACCATTCTAACACACTAGATGGGATATTAAATTGTGGAGACGATTTTGCGTTTTACTGCTTTGTATATCCACTTCGAGATATAATGGACTTCTACCACAGATTAAAAAAAGTTTAACCTCCCCTCTTAAATTAGGGCTGGGTCAAAATTGACCCAAGAATACCAGTTGTGTAGCCTGGATATCACCATACCAGTTCAGGGTTAGTACAGTGACAGTTCAGAGGAATGATTTTTGATCACTTTGCTTGAACAAATAAAATATTTTTTCGTCGACCTCTGCAAAAAATGACATTTTACGTACTAATTTCCGGACGAAAAATCGACTATTTTTGAAGGCAAGTACTTTTCGTCCGCAAACACTTTTCGTCCGCAAACTCTTTTCGTTCGCTGTGGTCACTATGATACGGCACGGTACGAGAGCGGCGATTGAGTCATTTTCGTAAATCCACGTTTTAATTAATACATAGGCGCCTGTGACAATAACTGTCATTTGCTGTTGTCAAATTAATTAGTTACGAAATCCGCTAGATTTCAGGTAAAGCACTTCAAGAGAGAAGTTTTGGAAATGGTGCTGTTGGAGGACCTGCATCTGAAGTTGCATCAACAAGTACCCAAAATCAAAACTTGTCTCTTGCATCTTCTTCGACAGCAGGAATTAATATCAATAATTGCACAAACTGTACGTTCAATATTCATCTTCGAGATTGATTTAATTTTGTAGTATAATTGAAATAGAGAGTTGTTACACTTCAAATACGTTTTGTTTATATTCATTAAAATTATGATCGAGTCTGCAGTTCGAAGAGTTGGACGTAGCTGAGGCCAGCAAACATGCGAGTACTTACTTTCATAAAGGTATGTAGAGGTCGACGAAAAAATGTAATAAATAACTATATAGTCGAAATTTGTCGAAACTTTCTGAATGTTTGTCTGAGTAGTATACCTCAATTACTCTTGTCTAAAACTTGCCGATTTTTTTTTTTCCGGTCATCAAATATCAATAGTTTCGGAATTTTGACCCATATACTTCTGTGGTATCTCAGAGAAATATCCAAGTTTCTGAGCAAAGAATCGCTGATTCAATGATTTGCTCTTTTTGGATGGGATCTGGAAGGTTTACTGCAATCTTCAGGAGCTGGAGTGCGTATTTTGTAGGACAGGTTAGATTTGTCATTTTGCAGCTGCAATAATGATGATCCAAGTAGTCCAACACAACCTTTTTCATCACGTTTTTTTGTATGGTATTCGATATCTTTACTATTTTCCTTTAATTCTGTACAGCTCTATAGTTCTTATATAGAGTTTTACAGGCTCATTTTAACTTTCTTCATTTGTGTGCCTTTCTGTCTGTCTGTCCTTTTTCCGGGTCAAAATTTTGGCAACCGATAACAAAGCAACAATTTCGTAAAATTTGAGGCATGAAATGATATGACACTCTAAATCTCAAGCTTTAAAACATTATTAAAATTTTCGAAGGTTCTATTTTCGTCATACATTCAAAATTTGTTACAAATGAAAGTTTGTTTGTGTTTATTTTTATTTGTTTCTTCTCAGAAATTATTATTCAAGTACCATTGAACAAATTTCTTCATCATCACTGCTTTTTGTTCGGCCTCATGTATTTTTTAATAGTATATTCTGTAACAAGGTTAGAATGAAACTTCGATGCGAGTGGAAAGTTCCAAGCGTGAGCCGAAGGTGAGCGTGAGGAACCACGAGCATCACGAATTTTCATTCTAACCGAGTAGCAGACTATATTTTCTCCACGATCAAAGATAGGAAACGTGACAACAATAATTTTGACACTTACTCAAATTTTGCCACTACGATGACAATCAACTGCGTCAAGGCTAATGTTATTATTGCTAACCAGTGTGAGAATACTATTCTATCACAAGAGAGAGAATGTAAATACATTTAAATTGCATGGGGGCAGAGGTGTTGCAGAATATTTCTTCAATCTCAAAAGAGAGAATTTCAGCATTCTGTAATCAATTTTGATTTCAGAATTGGCAAATTCTGTGATGATCGTGGAGAAATATATTTCTTTTATTCTATATATCTATATATCTTGTATTTTTACTGTATCTTAGCCAACGATCAATTTCCCCTTTATTATATTTTTGTTGAATCTAGTACATTTACAGAATCTAATTCTTATTAAAAAAAATTGTACTAAATATTTTTTGTCGCTTCTTTACCTTCTCTGTCCATTACATGGTGTTTCCAATTATTATATTATTTTCTCTTTTCTCTTTGGTCCAGAATAACTTTTGATTTACAGCATCAATTCATTCATCTTATATTATTATTAGTTTATTTTTGTTTGTTCTTTTTTCCTGCGTTCATATCAGTTGATCTAATCTAATATACATGTGAGTAAATTCTATAATAATAACAAACATTTTCTAATTCATACCAGAGTTTCCTCATATTTCGAAAACGAAAATTGCTTTGAAGTGAATTCAAATATGCCAACAAACCTCTTTGGAATCAATAATGAGCTTATAATATCTGAATTATAGTACATTGCATTTTTCAAATACAAAGAAAATAGAAAAGCGATACGTTGAAGAATATATATCCAGAAATTGGAAATGAACTCGTTCCTACATGTATCTCGATTTAGTGTACGTACCTGAGGGATTTTATCGTAGAAAGAAGAAACTTCAGTTGTGTTTAAAATGGATTGATTTATTCGGGTAAAAAGAGTAAAAGCATGAATCACTCAAGCGTTGTAGATACGGTTGGGCATTTTCACACAATTCTCCAAGGTGTTGGAGCAAGGATTGGGTTTCATGGGGGTGGGTTAGAATTTCACGTTTTCCGTATAATGAATGCATGTTATGAGAAGCCAGTTTTAACTTTTCCTCTTCATCGCCAGCTTGTTCACTTGTAATTGAATTATGTTCATTTACTAGTTGGTGAACTGAACTTGAAATTTGAGGGATCTCTATAGTTTAGAGAAGCAGAAAAACACTAGCAATAAGATGAACAAAATAATGAAATGTTGTTTTGTATAAAGAGAACTTCCTAATTTCAACTCCATTTCTTTTTTCAATAGTAAAGAATGGGCATTTGTGTAATGGCTATGAACAGTAATAATTCTCAAAATTCTCACCAAAAATCAGTTTCCTTCAGGTGCTGAACTATGGAGAACTTGTGTTGGTGAAATTTATATTTACGCAGTGAACTGACTTTCTTGACAATCTTGATTCCTCTGCTACTTATCTCAAAAACAATGTTGAATGAGGCAAAATATCCAAAAATATCAATTTTAATTTCGTTATCATCAACAACTGGCTTGTTTCTCTACACTCTTATTTTGACGGATCCAAAGTTTTTGAAGTTTTTCCTAAATTTATTTAACAGTATTTTGTGGGTGCTTCTGCGAGTACAGAATAGCATATGTATAGATAGATAGGTAGTTTATTTGACTATATCATATACATATGCATATTCTTTACAGGTAATTTTTTTTTTCAAAGGAAATGAAAATAAAGCGTTTCAAAGTAATACAAAACTAGGTGTAACATATATAGGTAAAGTACGTTTGGAGGAAAAAAATATACCAATATATAGTTTAAAAAACAATTTATAGTATACAGTAAAAGGCAAAAAGTACGCATTATATGGGAAATAATTTTATTAATTAATTTTAATAAATATCGACTTCCAATCGCTTCTGCATCAAAAGAAACCCCAAAAGACAATGTACAGTGCCGTTCGTCATTCCGTGTTTGGTTGGAAAGTAAGAACATTTGAAAATTGTTTCTCAAAAAACACTGAATAAATATCGAAAAACGTTATTCGGAAAAGTTGTGCAGAATGACATTTTATACATGAAAACAAGTTTTGAAAAAACGTGAGATGAAAATAAAATAAAAATGAAATTTTTTCCATACAAAAAATTGTAATTTGCAAAATATGTTTCTCCCAAATGAACTTATTGGTAAAGCCAACAGTGATATTTTGAATACTATTTTGAAAAGATTCGCAAGCTATTTCTATTTTATTCGGAGAAGATTTTTAATTTGTGAATTTGCCATGTGTTCACTGAAATATCTTCAGATTTAAGTGATCTTCATTGGATTAATTCAAACGAGCCGGCATGAATGATTACAATTACATTTTCATGGCAGTTGATTCAAATTTGGACAAATTATTGATAATTAATGGAATGAGATTATAGAGCGAAGAGGGGGGTTCCATTTTAAAAAATGGAATTTCACTAGTTTCAACAATTATATCTTTGTCATTGTCTGGCGAACACCCTGTATAACTCCAATCGAATTGACATCAGAATTTTGCTGAATCTGGTCCTTGTCTATGAATACATTCATACATAATAAATAATCAATGATTCTGTTCAGAAAAAAAATACATGTTCTTCAGTCTGCTATGCAAATTTCAACTTACGCTATGAAATATTTTGAAAACAAACTTGGATATTGGACACTACACATGAATATGTTCAGAATTTTGCGTGAAATCTAAAAAATTTATAATATTAAGGGTATCACTTTTGAAATATGGAACTTTGGATCCATCTCCGGTACAACAGGAAGTACCACACTCTTGAAATAGTTTAGCCGGATAGCCTATATCAACACTATTGAACTGTCTAATTTTAAAATTCAGCAGGCATACTGTATTTTTCCATATACAGGCTGTATACTAAATGATGTCATTAATTTCAAGTGGTGATTCCGTGTCATATTTTATGAAAAAAAGTTCATCTAAATGTGTGTCCTAACTTGATTTGTTTTCAAGTGATGGTGTTATTTTTGGGATGGAAAATACTATAATTCTTAATATTATTAGAGCAGTAAAAATGACGTGTATCAATTATTAGACTTTTATTTGACACTATATTATTTTCGTATTTGTTCAACAATTTTAACAAAAAAAAAATACGGGGTCCATATCAAATATCACAAGAGTTAAAATAAGATAAAACATAGAACTATTCCCAACATTTTCCCCCCTTTTGCAATTTGGTAATGAGGTCACCTTGGCAAAATTGCAAACTATCAAATTCATAAACATAAATAAAATCATATGGACCAACAATTGAAGATTCAACTGAAACCAAAACGCTCTGGAGCTTTCACGATGCGCCCTCTTCTTGTTACCGCCGGTTGCTGCGTTGTAGAATTGCCCTCTTCTTTCTTCGAACTCTTCACATTTCTTTTCCTCTTCTCATACTTTTCTTCGATTTTCTTCCGCTTACCTTCAGTACTGTTTTTCTTTTTCGAATTCTTTAACTCTTTTCCGTACTCTGTGCTGGAAATCTCCAATGGATGAAGTCGTTGAAATGGTCGGAGAATTTCCCCATGCTGGATTATCAAGCGTTTCATATTATCCGAAGCAACGTAAACTATATCTCCTGCTTTCAGTGTACCAATCTTCCTTTGACCAGAGTGCACCAGTTCCGCTAGGTACTCCTTTCTAAACCGAGTCCTCTAATGCCATCTCTTATCTTTTGCAAGTACCGGTGACGTGAAATAAGATGATTTCTATCTACAAAGTCAAGATCAGGGGTTTCGTTACTAGGTAGGTCTTGGATAAACATTGAAGGACTTAACGGTATTAAATCTTCATCATCTTCTGAGACGTAGGTTAATGGTCGTTTATTGATGATGGCTTCACAATCACAAATAATGGTCATCATCTCTTCAAAATTAATCACAGCTCTTCCCAAATTTCGACAAAGAAGGTCCTTTATTACCCTTACCAAACGTTTCCACCATCCTCCCCACCAAGCAGCAGATTTTCAATCCTCCTTCTGCTGCTTGGTGGGGAGGATAGTGGGAACGTTTGGTAAGGGTAATAAAGGACCTTCTTCGTCGAATTCTTTCGTCAATTCTTCTTCACTTGGATTTGATGATAACAAGTTCTCTCTTATGAGTTCATCCAGTGAAAACAATCTATCGCTCTTGTCTTCCAATTGTCTTAGTGCTCACTGCCCTTGCTGTCAGTGCTAACTCCAACTCATCTTTGCTTTTCTTGAATAATCTTCGTAACTGCTCTTTTTCTTTATAATACTTGTCCATCGCCTCTTTATGTCGCCACAATGTTATTTTTGGGATGGAAAATACTATAATTCTTAATATTATTAGAGCAGTAAAAATGACGTGTATCAATTATTAGACTTTTATTTGACACTATGTTATTTTCGTATTTGTTTCAGCATACAGGGTCCATATCAAATATCACAAGAGTTAAAATAAGGTAAAATATAGAACTATTCCCAACAGAGGGAGTGTCAAGCTATTTATTAAGTACTCAAAATTCTTTTCACCGATTTTCATGAAACCTGGTGTGTTCATTAGCTTCATTGGCTTGTTTTCATGAATTTAGTAATTGAGTAAATGAAGAAATATCGATTTTTAACTGGAACTTTGACACCCCGTATTTCGGAAACGAAGCAAGTTAGGACACACGTTTATATGAAATTTTCTTCATGAAATATGAAAAGGAATCACCACCTGAAATTATTGACATAATTTAGTATACACCCTGTATTGATCATGTATAGGAATTATTTATCCATAGTTGGTTTGACTGCTCAGGACGAACAATCACATAGAGTAGAGTATTTTATTTGACTACATTACAAGTACATGTTTCTAGCACGTCATAAAAGCGACGATACTAATATTGAATTAATAAAAAATATATTGTAAATTACTGTAAAAAATATTGTTAAAAAGATGAGATACAATAAACGTAACATAGACAGAATGGAATTTTGGTGAGATGAGTTTTATTCTCTATACGATCTGAAATGTCCAATGTATTCCTCTGTGGAATAAAAGCAGTGTGTCAAGAGTAAGTTTTTCATTTTATTTTTGAATGAGTGCATACTTGATGACTTCAATTCCGCTGGTAATATATTGTAGAGATGGAAATTTTATGAATTTTTCCTGGATTTGCTCAGACGGAACCGGTTTATTCTTAAGTTATCTGCTTGCCTAGTACCATAGCTGTGTACATCAGATTGCTTAGTGAGCATCGAAGACTTTTTATGAATCTCTATCAAAACTTGAAGAATATATAAACACGGCAAGGGCATTATTCTGAGTTTGATAAACAAAGGTTGGCAGTGTTCCAGATAACTTACGCTGGATAAAATCCCAACAGCTTTTTTCTGCAAACGAAAAATTGAGAGAGATTCAGACGAACCACCCCAAAGAATAGTGCCGTAACTAATGTGAGAATGAAATAGCGAAAAATAGGTTGTTTTGAGTGCATTAAAATTTGTTACATTTTGAAGTTGTCGTAGGACAAACAGCGAACTACTCAGTTTACCTTTCAATTTGGTGATGTGGGTTTTCCAAAATAGATTACTGTCTAGAGTTATTCCTGGTAAATTTGCGGAATGCATTTCTGAGGCATCCGTAGTAGATGAAAGATAAAGAGACTGCGATTTATCGTTATTTAGTTTGAGTTTGTTCGCTGCGAACCAATTTTCGGATTTATTAGCTAACTCTTCTTGAGTACTGTACAGCTCTGATCTCAGTTTATCAGAATAAATGAAGGTCGTATCATCTGCAAATGAAACAGTTTTCACAGGAACCATATGGTTGCTCAAATCATTGGTGTATATTATGAATAACAACGGTCCTAAAATTGACCCTTGAGGAACTCCATGCTCAATATGTTTGAAATCATATAATGAATTTCCAATATTTACAGCTTGATAGCGATTCTGCAGATAGGATTGTATCAGCATTTTCACTGGACTCAAAAATTGCCCAATCAACTGAAACTAGGGCAGTTTTTTATTTTTGATATGGATTTTTTTTTCCGAAAGACCTCTGATACAAAATATTTGTACTTACAATCTCGTTTTTTTGAATACTTATGAGCTGACCACGATGATCAGAAAGGCAAGGTTCTTTAACCCTGCTGTCAAATGTAGATTCACTGAGATTCGTTATTATATTATCCAAACATGTGGACGATGTAGCTGTAATTCTTGTATATTCATTTATACACCTACCTGTACAGCTTTGAATATTGTTATCAAAATCGTAAATAAAATCTACCCAATCGACTACTCATACTCAAGGTACATAAATGGAACTACTCAAAGTAACCCTGTATTGCTAGGATTGCATATATGAAACGTTTTTCAACCCATGTTGTAATCGAATTCATGGAAGTGCATCAGGAAACTGTAATATATTCTAGCTACGCAATCCATAAACGTGTGAGGTATTAGTAGCTTTAAGCCATATCTCCAATATTAATTATTCTGCAAACCAGCACCCCTGGGTCTAATCGGCACATATCGATTCCATGTTTATGGCAACTCAGTGGCAATTTCGTCATAACCATGTCAGTGTTAATCAAACATAATGGTACCGATGAAACTCAAATTAATATATTGGTTCATGTATGGAAAATAATTTCAATGACACTTCTACGAGATACCCTCATCTTCAAGTTTTTTGCACAAAAACAAGAAAGATATCAATGCATAAATGAAATAAGGAACAGAGCCACTAATAAAATAGAACACAAAATAAATTAAAATCAAAAATACATAAGTATTGATCAAAACTCATCAGCGATGTACTAATTTCTCTCTATAAGAGGTTTATTTATTCTGGTTTCAAAAATCCAAAAATTCTTTATAGGAATTTTTTGTTCTTGAATAATATGTGTCCGGGATACTAAGTGAAGCAAACCTGAAACACAATATTTTGAAAAACATAAATACACAGTACCTATACAGGGTGTTTCTCAAGTACGTGTAGAAACTTTAGGAGCATGTTGCTGACGTCGAAATAAGAAAAAAAGTTCCTGTAAACACATGTCCGCAAGTTACAGATACAGAGTGTCAAAGTTTGATTCTTATATTTGTTTTTTGTGAATAAATTCCAAAACATTTGTGATATTCGAGTAAAGTTTGGTATCTGGGATGATTTTTTATATGTTAATTGTGAAAAAACTAATTTCTAATTGAATTTATTTCAACTTAAAAAATCTTTTCATTCAAAATCACATCGATTATATCAAATCTCAATAACTCGAAAACAGTTGCTCGCGGTGACTTCTATCAAAGATTTATTTTTTACTCAAACTAAATAATAAATATTCCCAGGTACCAAATTTTATCCTAATATCAAAATTATTTAGAAATTATTCACAAAAAATAAGAATTCAAATTTGACACTCAGTATCTCAGAAACGAATAACTTTTTTGTTTATAGGAACTTTTCTTCTTATTTTGATGTCAGCAACACGATCCTGAATTTTCTACACGTACTTAAGAAAAACCCTGTACATTGTGGTCATTTAGGTGTGCAATATATAGGAATCTTTTTAATGAATTGCACAACCAAGATACAATTAGTGCCGAAAGTTGGTGCATGTTCGGTTATCATTTTAGGTGCACTTAGAATGGTTGCAAGTCAAACAGCATACAGGGTAGGTCAAAAAGTATAAATATTGCTCAAGAGTAAAGTACCCTTATTTCAGAAAATTCAGCAAAATGTTAATGAGAAAAGTTGTTTACAATTGAAAGTTATTACCAAATACGAAAACATGGCCTCCCAAGTAATTTTTTTTATTATTTTCGTTAATGGTTTCCCAATTTGTAATTTTTTTATAATCACCCTCAGCACTTCCATAAAGTAACCACAACCAAATCAGTTGAGCATAGCTTTGTTCAAATTAAAGAATATTTGTAAAATTAACTCGGATTTTTAAATTTTTAGGGAATGTTTGTTGCAACGATATTCAGCTTAACTATAAAATTTCACAAACCATATTTTTAACAAGGTAAAACATCATTAAGGATAAAATGCATATTCAAAAACTTTCATTCAATGTGAACATTTTGTATTTAAAATAATAATAATAATAGGTCTTTATTTCCCAATAAAAATTAAATAACAATGAAAAAAAATTGCATTGGGAAAAAGCCGAAGATCAGCTGGTTGTGCCTCACGACACAGCCTCTGTTTTTCATCTCAAGCTCAAAAAAATAATTAACTTAACATAATAATTACAATACAAAAAATAATAGAAAACAATTTTAAAAATAGAGTTCTTTAAGTAAGTGAACTAAAAGGTAGATATTTGTTAAACTTACAAAGCATAAACAGTACACATTATGATAACGACAACGATAAAACAGTTCTTTCGGTAATACTTTTTAATCATGTTCGTCGCTTAGGTATTTTTTGAGAGCCTTTTTGAAGTGATTGAGAGGCATAGACTTCAGCTCCTCAGAAATTGGGTTGCAGACCTTGATGATTTGATATGAAAATGACCTTTTAAAAAGTTCTGTTCGATGAGCAGGCAGCGTAAGTTTACCTTTGAACCTGACATTAATATTGAGTATGTCAGTTCGATATCTTATTTTATTGAAGAGGTATTGATAATTATTTTATGATATAAGCATGCAGCATGTAGTCTCATGCGTCTCGACATATTGAGCCAATTAGTCTCTTTCAGTTTGTGAGATATACGATGACCACGTCTTATACCATGTATAAAGCGGAGACAATTATTTTGAACAACTTGTATTCTTCGCTTATCTTCTGAGTCCATAGACTGACTGAACATTGCACTTCCAAAATTAAATCTCGATAAAACGAGCGATTCGCATAAAATAGTTTTTACCTTTTTGTTGAAGCAGTGTCTGTTTGCATATATCATTTTCAGATTCATGTAGGCAATACTAATACATTTGTTGATATGGCGTTTGAATTTTAAATGTGTATCTAGTATCACCCCAAGATTTTTCGCCTGTTCAACTGGAACAATAAAATTTCCATCAATGTTAATTTTAAGGGTAGAGTCTAGATCGCTAACTATATTTTGATTACCAAACACTAATACTGATGTTTTAGTAGCATTAATGTTGAGTGAATGTCGTCTAGAGAAATGTTTATGAAAAAGCTGTACAAATTAATCGACACCCATGATATCCTTTTAAAATAATTACGGATACCCAAGGAACAATTGAAAAATTGAAAAACTAAAAAATGTCTTAGGAGGCCATGTTTTGGCATTTAGGCATAACTTTCAATTGTAAACATCTTTTCTCAATAACATTTTGCTGAATTTTCTGAAATAAGGGTACTTTACTCCTGAGTAATTTTTGTATTTTTTGACCTACCCTGTATGCTGTTTGACTTGCAACCATTCTAAACGCACCTAAAATGATTACCGAACATGCAACAACGTTCAGCACTATCTGTATTTTGGTTGTGCAATTTACTAAACAGATTAAACAGATGTTGCACACTTAAATGACCACACTGTATATACAGTGAGGTCCTAGAGTATCAGATGAATTCCATTTCTGAGTAATTATGAATGCAAATGTAAAATACTGAAACAGGACAATTTTTATATACGAAACTACACTTCCTCAATAAAATTATTCACCTGATCCTTCAACCCCTTAGGGGTAATAGCTGCCCCTACTAAAATTTAAAAAAATTTAAATGAAAAAGGGTAACGTGTCATACCGCGTTTAAAAGGCTTCTCAAGAAAAAAGTTATTTTATTCTACACAAACAAAAAGCCCTCGAGTTAAATACCTATCACGATTGACTAGTCTGTTAGTTATCTTTTCGCCAAAAAAGTCAAATTGAATAGATCAGACGTATTAAAGATTTAATTTTGATTTTAGTTAGCTAGACATCATTAATAGTTTGTAGTTATTAGTCATTTATTTAGGGATTTCTAAACATCCACAAATCAAACAGCAGAATTATTCTGGTTATAGTAAGCAATATATTGATGAAGTTTTAAATTGTATTTCTCCACGATCATCACAGAATTTGCCAATTCTGAAATCAAATTTGATTACAGAATGCTGGAATTATCTCTCTTGAGATTGAAGAAATATTCTGCAACACCTCTGCCCCCATGCAATTTAATAGTTATCTTTGTATCTAGTGCGCGAAATGCTACTTTGGTGATCGAGAACTGAGTTTAAAAAAATAGTCGAGATTACCAAAGTATTTCGCGCATGAGATGCAAACAAAATTTTTTCTACAAACGTCAAAAATATTGTTCTAAAATAAGTAATAACTATGAAAAATAGTATTGAACTGGCTTAAATAATTTTTCCAAATCAAGTAATTACTGTAACTATGGAAATAAAATGGCATTTGTTGACAATTATTTCAAAGTGACAGTTCTTGATAATTATTTTGGAGTGACTTTTTATTCGCGTCAATTTCGTGCGTGATATTTATTATTGTAAAAGAATGGAAATTTCGAGCGACGATGAACTAAGCAGTACCCCACCTAACTTGATAGATGCGGCCAATTCCGTAATTTCCAACCTTTTACCGCAGAAATCGAGGCGGCAGTATGAAAATGCATATCAGCAATTTAAAGAGTGGTGTGAAGCAAATAAAGCCAGAAAAATATCTCTCACAATTTGAAAGCCTTAATTATTGTTCTACATTAATAAATAAACGATTTCTTGTTTTTTGCTTGATTGAGGAGTTGAGGACCATATAGGTTAGAATATGAAAATCCCATATAGTTTACATGCAGTGTGCGAAATATATTTCGCACATTACTTTGCGCACGGTGTCATGGTAACGAATGAAAATGAAAAAAAGTGCCACTTTGCATACTGTTGTCAATGCGCGAACCTTGTCATTTTTTGACGTTTGTAGAAAAATGTATTTATATTATCTCTCTTGTGATAGAATAATATTCTCACACTGGTTAGCAATAATAACATTAGCCTTGACGCAGTTGATTGTCATCGTAGTGGCAAAATTTGAGTAAGTGTCAAAATTATTGCTGTCACGTTTCCTATCTTTGATCGTGGAGAAAATATAGTCTGCTACTCGGTTAGAATGAAAATTCGTGATGCTCGTGGTTCCTCACGAGACTGATATTGCTACAGAAAATAAGTAAGCAAAAGAAAAATTGAAACCTGTCAAATTTATCGGGTCATTAGAGAAGATTATTGCTCATTTAGTACACAAACGGAGAAGTATGTGGCTTATAATGATATAATTTTATTATCATTTTTCGTATATTTTCTGGTATACTTGTTTGAAATTATCACAAATCCAGTGGCGTATTCAAATTTTATTTTAAACTTACAGTCGCCTCACTTACACAAACTCTTGGAAAGTGCTTGGAAGTGAACGGCCAGCGATTCGAACATATTTCGAAATATTCCACATGATTGTTTTACTTTTTTATAATTATTCATATCAATATTTCCAATTTCAAGTTTCTTGGTGCTTTTTTAAAGTTTATCCAAACATATTGAAATTGTTCTGAATTCGTATAAATTTCTTGAGGTTCATTGGCGGTAGATTCGGATACATTTCATTGAACTTTCTACATATTCTGCTGATAATTTTATCACACTGTCCAAAAATAATAAACAAATTCATAAGAACTTCGTTTGAATAGTTTTGTTCCATCGTTTTGAAGGTATTTGCAACTTCTGAAGTGACGAAAATGTCGATATTATTAGGAGAATGTCACAACGCTACTGTCAAATAGTAATCATGGCCTGCTAACCAAATACCGAATGGAAATATCATTCTGAAGGGACATTTTCACAAATAAATGCTCATAAGTCCGAAACTTGACTAGTTAGGTATAGGTATGATATAGAAAGCAAATTTCATCAGCTTTCCGAATTTTTAATAATATACAGGGTGTTCTATTTAAAATAATCAAATTTCAGCAACTTCTTCAAGCAAACGAAAAAACTGTATTTTTTTACAACCCTGTATTGAAGTAACGGAGATTAGGCTGACGTGTGGGAAGTGTCCAAGTATCACCTAACTCCAAACCAAATTTCGATATCATAGTACTTCTTAACTAAAAGATATCGGCATTTTTAGAAGTCATGATTTTCGAAGAAAAAAATTGAAATTAATTTTTATTTCGAAAACGGTAACAGATAGGTATAGGGAAATATCAAGAAAAGTTGTCGGGCAATTGTTGGAGATTCCAAAAATAATATTATATACAGAGTGTTCCATTTGAAAAATCAAAGTTGCTACTGCTTTCTAATAGAAGCGGCAACACCGCATTGTCGAAAATATTTTAGTTGGCTAGGGAATGTCCGAATATGCCCTCCATTAAATTTTCAAAGTGATCCGTTGTCTGGTTCACCAGAAACGTCTAATGTGCCATCCACCATGAATCAGCCTGTATAATATCTGATCAAACAGTTGCGCTGGAGCACATAAAATCGAAATACATCTATAATTCGTTATATTACAATTATTATCTGGTTTTTGGATAAGAATCTGGTTCGTGAAATTGTACAGGTTGGTGAATATACACCTCCTCGGAATAGAATAATTTTCCAGTCGCTGTTCTTCTTTCCAACAGACCCTCTATTGAAGCGAAAGGCATTGTCCATTCCGTGATAAATGGTAAATCTTCCGAATTCGATTTTGTGACGGCTGCAACTCTGAAATATATTGTAGACACAATATCGATTTATTTAAAATAGACGCTTGCAACAGGGTATATTTGTACTATATTTCTGTTATGTCACCGTCGCGACTAGGGCTACTAGAGTAGCATCCTGAGCCGTATAAGGGGTTGTTTCCCTTATACTAACTGCGACTTGGGGTGTAGCTACAGATGGTAGCTATTGAAGCGCAAGGAGTAGCAGAGGAATATAAACATTTATTATACAACAGGGATACTGGGGAAAGTTATATACACATTGTAACATAAGGGACATTCAATAATATAATAGGGAACAAATAAAACTCTTACCTAAAACCATCACTATACAATACGTAGAGCTAAGGCCAAAAGGGCCTAGCCTATAAGGCTATCTGAGCGCCAGGGCCCTCTCCTCTATGGGAGTCTATTACCAACTATCTCATCGTTCCATTCCTCTTGTATTTATATAAGGAAATATGTTTATATCATTCGGTCAATGATTTTAGCTCGTCACGCGACTTCGCTAATTTCAATGTCGGTCGCATATGACAATGAACTTCTATATCGTGGACGAATTAATAAACAATAAGATGAATGGATCAATGCACTAAAACAATTCAAAGGGCAGTACTCAATATTTACGACAATATGTCTAATTCTATTTATCACATTTACTTGACTTTTATATTGTATCTCGTAATTCCATTAATCTTCGATAATCACTGTTATTGCATTTTTTCTAGCCTTAGTTCGAAAGTATTCAGATGTAGCCTTGTTAAGATAATATGTCATATTTCTATGTCCCACATCAAAGTATACCTAAATTTTTTAATGTTAATATCTTCCCCAACATTTCTCTCATCTCATTCTGAATTTCCTCTTTTCCTCTCTTTCACTCATAATTTCAAAGTGTTTTGTGTAGTTGTCGTATTTTTGTATTTATGTTCCAAATGAAATTGTGAACTGTAGATGGTTTTTCCAAAATTCCTGTTATATTATTCTGAGTCGACAGTATATAAGTATATTTATTTTATAATTTGTGTGAGTCCCAACTGTTACATATGTTACTATTTCAGTTATACAGGGCTATTCAAATTCGAGTCTATGCATGGGGATTTCGATAACGGTAAGAGATAGAGGGTTGGTTAAATGGGGGCAAAGTAGCGTATTTCAGAGGTTAATTATATGGATGAAAAAAATCTGACCTAGCTTCTTCAGTTCTGGAGTTATACAGAAAAAATCGAAAATTTCGAAATTCTTCTTTTGCCTATATCTTTTTATTTTACGAAGATTTTTTTAAAATTTTGCCACTTTGCCATAGCAACTTTTTGTAGCCTTTCCAAATATCTGAATAAAAATTATATACAGGGTATCGTATAAATTGGGCCACCCTCAACTTTTAATTTTCAAATACGGACCTGTATTTTTTATTGCATTTTTTTGAATGCCAAGAGTCATGTTTCATATTGACGTAGTATTTTCATCTGAATTACAGAGTGTTTTGGAAATATTGAACTATTACCAGTAAAATTTCAACATTTTTTTATTCCATAACAACTCTAATTGAATAATATCAGAGAATGAGAGGTGAGTCAGACAAATTTGTTCTTTAAGAATAATCAATTTCAGAATTTTCAGATTATCTAGTCTCACTACTTGTTCGGAATAACAATAAAATAAAATCAACAATTCCAAGAGACATTTTTCTTTACCATAATGTAGCACTAGTAGAATAATTATTCATCCCCTTGTCGATTGACCTCAGTAGGTACGAAGAAGATCTGTTGTATGTAACTGTTTCTGCTGAGAACTCACAAACATAATCTGTCACAAACATAACATTGTATTTGATCATATACATAGCTTTTCATATTTTATAACTAATCACACAAGAACTTGTTTAATTATTATCAAGAATTGAAATAACAGCCATTATAAGTAATCATAATCAAAATAAATGTTCAAATTGACGACCTTCTCGTTCCAGACATTTACGGAGTCGTTATTTTAAGTTATTATTTGCTCTGAAAATATCTCTTCGCCGTAGTGATGCGAAAGCGTTCATGATTTTAATTCTTAAATCTTCTATATTTTCAATTTCGTTTTGATATATTCTATTTTTTAGTGTACCCCATAAAAAAAAGTCAAGTACACTGAGATCAGGGGATCTTGCAGGCCATCTTATAGGCTCATTATTTGCTATCCATCTGTCTTGAAATGTTTCTTGTAAAAATTGATTAATGTCTCTTGTGCAGTGTGGACGAGCTCCATCGTGTTGAAACCACAACCGATTTAAATTAGCAATGGGAATATCATCGAGATATTCACTGAAAGTTTGTCTGAGGAAGATAACGTTCGCCATTGAGCGTCCCGGCATAGATGTACGGACCTAGAACTCGATCCTTCAAAATTCCAGCCCATACATTTAGACCAAACCGCACTTGAGGTCTCACTTCTCTAAAATTATGTTCATTGGTTTGTGACCAAACATGCTCGTTGTTCCTGTTGAAAACACCACAATTTGTGAAACGAGTTTCATCCGACCAAATAATACTATTCAAAAAGTTTCTGTCATCGCCCAATTTTTGCAACATCCAATTACAAAAATTTTGCCGTCTTTCGGCGTCTCCTGGATACAATTTATGAACAATTTTAACTTTATAGCATTTGAATCTGTTTTTTCTTAAAGTACGCCATACTGCAGTTTGCGACATATTCAATTCCTCAGCAATTTGTACTGTTGATTTTGATTGATTTGTATTGATCTGAAATATGGAGATGAGCCTAATTAACATTTTTTCAGTATTACCTACTTACCGCTTGAAGTATGTTTTCCTGTAACTCAATAGGAGTTTTGTTTCCATATTTTCTCCTTGGTTTTGTGAAAGATCCATATTCGCGAAGGTTTCTGTCCAAAAGTCTGAAATATGTGGGATGCGGCTGATGTCTTTCAGGGTACAGATCTAAATAATTTTCAGCGGAAAGATGAATGTTTCTATTATTTCTGTAGAAAACGTTAACCATATCTCTTTTCTGCTCTGTGGGGAAACCCATTTTCAGTACTAACAGATTTTTCATCAAATACCAACGATAATTTCCAAGAAACTGTCAAAATATTGACAAGTGAGGTGAACTAAATATTTATTATTATATAAATGGTAATATAAATGGTTTAATCATGATTGTTGTATATAGCAAGAGAATGCCCATGAATTTGCTGAAAAATATAGGTAGTTCGAAAAGTGAGTAACAATAAAATATTTCCAAATTGGTGTCTGAAGTATGAAGATTGCCATTCGAAGATTTTTTTCCAATGATTATATGCACATACACGTACTAGGAAGAATAAGTTTTCACATTTTCGCACATTGATCATGGGTTGCGTGAACTGAAATGTGGATGAATTCTTGAAGAAGACAATCTTCGTCGAATAATGTTGATTTTCTTCCAAATCCTATGCATTCTATACCTTATTCTATGATATATTTTTTTTTAATTACAGCTGGTATTAAAAAAAAATTTGAAATTTTACTGGTAATAGTTCAATATTTCCAAAACACTCTGTAATTCAGATGAAAATACTACGTCAATATGAAACATGACTCTTGGCATTCAAAAAAATGCAATAAAAAATACAGGTCCGTATTTGAAAATTAAAAGTTGAGGGTGTCCCAATTTATACGATACCCTGTATATAATTTTTATTCAGATATTTGGAAAGGCTACAAAAAGTTGCTATGGCAAAGTGGTAAAATTTAAAAAAAATCTTCGTAAAATAAAAAGATATAGGCAAAAGAAGAATTTCGAAATTTTCGATTTTTCCTTTATAACTCCAGAACTGAAGAAGCTAGGTCAGATTTTTTTCATCCATATAATTAACCTCTGAAATACGCTACTTTGCCCCCATTTAACCAACCCTCTATATCTTACCGTTATCGAAATCCCCATGCATAGACTCGAATTTGAATAGCCCTGTATAACTATTGTGAATGATTTCAAACCGCACAAGAATTTTTTAAATTGTTTCTGTGTATATAAATACTGTATGTATACTGTATGTATTTCTATGAACAATAAATTACTATTAGTACCACCAACATTTTGAAAATATAAAATTTTATGATCACTAGTTTAGTCATCTATTTATTTTTCATTCAAACGCTTCAATATTTACAATGATAACACAAAACTATAGCAATAGTCAACGACATGATCTCAAAACCATCCCAAAAAATTTGCATACGACATACCATACAATCCTACCCCTTTGTGTCCTCTTCGTTTTCCGATTCATTCTGATTTATCCTACAGGATTTCAGGGTGGATACGACTGTAGAATGTTTGCCGCCAAACTTCCAACCCCCAAAGAACCGCCTCTTGCCCTCCTATAGATAAGCTCTTGCATAATGATTTCACTCCATAGGATAGTTATAATGCATTTTCCCTGACCTCCCGAGCTCATAACCCACTCATCACTGAAATTTCGATATATTTCCAGTTCATGATTGCAGTTTCTGTCGCACGTTTACGCCTGATTTGAAGCAGAAAGGGCATTTCAATCAGTTACCGCATGCAACCATGTGTTCCTAACACATAGACAAGGATTAAAAAAGAGTGAATTTGACACGCGTATGCAAAGGGCCTTCGTTAATAAACGAATATCCTCTTGAACTGTAGCCAAGCGGCTTAGCTAGAACGTATGTCCTTTGCATATCTGACGTATGCAGGGATTTGGTTTTAGCTGGTGTAAAATCGACTGAAATGTGATTGGTTATTTAAAAAAAACGAGTTTTTTTTTTCCGCTTTGCCGATTGTATCGTTGATCTGCCGCCAACTTCCTACTATACCGGGAGTCAACGAATCTATTAGACAAGTCATAACTTCTAGACCATTAGGTGTATCAAAATGAGATTTGGTTTAGGTAAATGGTAGGTGAAGAGGAGAGTTTTCACATATTTTTCACTTTCTGGTCCTCCGGTTCTAAATTTTTAAATGGAACACCCTGTATATTATAACATTTTCGAAAGTGTTTATGCCTACTTAATTTTTTCGGAGTCACTTTTGAAATTACATCTAGGTGGCCATGATCGGAAGTAAACTAATCTAAGGACCTCAGGTGATATCAGAATATTACAATCGCGAAGTTTCAGTGAGTAGTATGATAGATATGAATAAGACAAGTTGGCAAAATTACGTTTTCGTGTCTAACTATCAAATTTTTATTTACAAAAATTCTTTTTTTCTATTTGGTTGCTTTCGTCAACCATCTGTTAATAATCATTTGCTTCATGATTTGACAATTATCTACAGTATGTCCTTACTAAATTTTGTTTAATACTTATTTAAATTTTGAAATTATTTTCTTTTCTAGTTTCGACTGCCCAATTTGAATGTTATGTTTTAATTTTGTTTTATCTTTCTAAATAAGTACTATTCAATTGGATTTTGACTCAGATTTTTCTAACAAAAAATAAAAATTCATCTGCCTCTTTCCTGAAATTGCTATCTGATTGGAAATAGCTATGGTTTCAAGGAAAAGTGAATAAGTCAATGCAAATTGTAAACATTATAGCAGGTTTCAATATAATTTTTATCGTTCTTTCATTCAATTATTGCTTTTTAAATTCCATAGTAGGAATATATTCATCAATGATATTGAAGGAATAATTAAACATTCAGGATTTTTGCTGTTCGCATATTATCTTAAAATCTTTATCCAGTCAACAACGACAAGAATGTGAAAATATTCAAAAGGACCTTTCTTTTATTATCCAATATTGCTATGGAAATGAAAACTTTATAATTATGGAATCAGAGGAAAGGATCTAGATCTCCTGAAATCATATTTAAGCAATAGAAAACAAAAAGTATGCATCAGACATGAAAATGAGGAATTTCTATCAGATTTTACTGAAATTAAAATAGGTGTGCCACAAGGGAGTGTATTAGGTCCGTTACTTTTTATAACTTACATTAATGATCTTTCGGAACTATTTGAAGACTCAACCACTACAGTTGTCAGTTATGCGGACGATTCAAATCTCATTCTACCAGTTGATACTTATATTCCTTTGGAAAACACAATAATAAAAAATATTTCTGTAGTATCCATATCTCAATGTAAATAAGTTACTTTTGAACACCGCCAAAACGGATTGAATTATTTTTAAAACAACCCGCAAAAATATGTCTATTCCGGAGTCTATTCATCTAGGTAATGGAGAAGAATTATACTTCTCTACCGACACGAAAATGTTAGGCATATATATAGATGACAAGCTAAACTTTGAAAAGCATATTGACTATCTGGCAAAAAAACTAGCGTCCAAATGTTTTGCTATCAGAGTTTTGAAAAGAAACCTGAATTTGGAGGCACTAAAAACTGCATACTATGGGACAATTAGAACGAATTTTCATCATGCAGAAAAGAGTCATGAAAACCATGTTGAACATGAAATACACATACTCCTGTCGTGGTATTTTTAAGTGTCACATAATGCTCACCGTATATGCCTTCTATATTTCCGTATGTGTAGTTTTTGTTCACGAAAATAAATCAAAGTTTGAATATGACACACACAAACATAAGTACCACACCAGGCACAAATCTAATTTTATTACACCCAAGCACAGATTGAAAAATACCGAGAAAGGACCGCACTATGCAGCTTTCAAATTTTATAATCATATACCCTCGAAGATCAGAGAAGACAGTACAACAAAAAACACTTTCAAAAAATACGTTTTTGACCTACTGTGTGACATAGAACCGTATTCATTACAAGAATTCTATGACAAATCAGATTTACTCTCCTATTAATATTTTATTTATATTCTATATTAAGTATATATTTGTGTTCATTTGGAAGTTCCTTCTTTTGAATGTGATATTTTACTAAATGTTTTATGATAATGTAAGTTAGGTTTAGAAATTGTAGTTTTTAGGTCAACTTCTATATTTATACTTATACATAATTTACTGTACTTATTATTATTAATTTGTACTTGAGTTTTTCAACTGCTTCAAATTGAAAGCTTCAATAAAAAAATCTATCTATCTATCCAACATGCCACATGATGTTTTTCACGATCATTAGTTCCCATCGTTAAACAATAAAGTAATCGAAAAATTTTGTCAAATACTACTCAAGGGTCGACTCGAAACATCTTCATCGCAGCACCAAACGATGTACAAGTTATCCCATCATGATCAGCACTCTTGAAATGCCGAACAGTTTACTCGAGAGCACCTAAACGAACAAGTAACATAAAATGCCCTTAAAGTTTAATTAGCATTTTCCTAAGTTCGAGCTAAGTTTTCTCGTAAAATGTAAGATTATATGAATATTGTAAATTTTTACGAAGCAAATAATTAAAAAGCTGGGAGAAGTGCTTTTAGACATTCCATCTCAACCCTTTTCCTCTTTTCCTATTAATATTGCAAGGCGATTAGCAGCCATCCAGAGTAATGTAAAATCTAGAAGACGAGAGAGTGTATTATTGAAACTAATACCTGGAAACTTTATTGAGCTGTTCACCCAACTGTGAATGCAAACAAGTGAAAAGTTGTACTGCTTTTGACGAATAGGTTGGGACTCTTTTATTGAAAGTCGATTTTAGATATTTTTCTACAACTTTTTGTTATCGAAACAACCCTGTAGAGAGTGTCACAAATATTTTCCACTTTGTGCCTTTTGTTCTGAATGTTGGCTGGAAAATCATTCACTTCATTCAGGATCTGAATTGAATTGTAAAATAATCAAATATGAATAGCAGACATCATCACTTCTCTGAATGATATGGATTTCTTAGAAACCCAATACGGATCCGTCTAACAGGACCGGTGTGAAGAAAAAATGGTCCAAGAAGAAATGTTAGGAAACCCGTATAATATCATGATATTCAGCAGATAACTTCATTCCTTCAATACATACAGCCTTCTTTTTACCACTTTGGTTCATTTTAGTCAAAAAAAAACAATCAAAACGTTAACATCATATTGATTTCATTGAAAATATGAACAGGATGTTCATAAAGTCAGTTTCTCTTCAAAAGTTAACATCATAATTATTTCACTGAATATTCCATTATTTATTTGTTTTCGGTTGCGGTTTATTTTTATATTTGCCTTGACATATTATAGACGGTAGGTGATTTTTGAATATTCCTGAACAGTCTGAATTCTTGTCTTGAATCTCACATATTTGCAACAAATTTTTTTAGTTCCGCTACAAATCAGTTTGCAAAATAGTCTTCCCACCTTGCTCTGACAATTGTTCTCTTTCCTCTCCTCGTATTCAAATACTCCGTAGAATTTCTTAAAGGATCATCTCTTGGGGTATTTTCTGAAAATATTTCATATCTTTCTTGATTTCTACTTCCTACTGTTCACAAGTTTTGTTTTCTTGCACATGTCCAATTCTTTTCTCAATTATCTTTTTTTATTAAAAGTACGAGGATGGTCCTAGAAGTACCTGACCTGACCTAGAGATGGCGGTAGTGGCTGGAAAAATGCCATTGTATTAGAAAGTACACAATCTATACAGCAAATGTTTCAAGTTTGAAGACGCCACGTTGTTTAGTATTTGTTTGGCAGCCATCAATAGTAAACGTTTTCAGTTAATTTGTAAACATGGAAAAAATTTGTCATCGTTATGTGATGCAATACTTTTATTTTAAAGGCCTCAGCCCAACCAATATAAAAGCTGAACTAGATTCTACTCTGAGTGAGACAGAAACGAATTTGAATAGCCCTGTAGAAGGAAATTGAATCAGGCGAACATTTTTAAACACAATGATTGCGATTCCAACGAAAAAATTGCCCTCATTTCGTTAATCCTCCATCGAATTCAATTTTTGAGATGTTACTCAAAATCAGCTCGACGAGATACGTTTGAGCGAAGTCAGCGATTTTTCGAAAATTGAAAAAATTGAATTTTCGAAAATATAGTCAACTAAAAATTGCAGAGGTGCCGTAAAAAGCCTATATAACGTAAATACAGTACATATCACGTTTTCTATTACGACATTTCAGAACTTTTTGTTAGTGTGATTGTGTTTGTTAAGTCTTCGCCTCTTTTAGGTTTTTTCTTTTGATGATTTATTGTATTTTTTTTATTATAATTTTATTATTTGATCGATATACAAATAATTTTAGACATGTCATGCTTTGTCGAAAAAATTTAATACATTTGAGACGATAAAGCCCATTTATATCTATCTATCTTACCTACAACTCCATCAAATGAAATCAAATTGGCTGCGCCGGCCCTGCTGCTTATTATAAACGGCAGGTATTCGGAATACGAAATACCTATCATCGTTGCGGGCAGTTATTCAAGTACGTTCTCCACGATGAAGCCTCAAGTGGTAGATTCCATATCGATTATCTAATATAAACTGAGCTAGGAATGTCGGAAAATCATTCAAAGACAATTCGAAAACGGGCATATATTCCCGGATGTTAATGAAAATTACGGAACGATGAGGATTCCATGGCATCGTCGTCGGTTACGAGATGAGATGCTCATACCCAAGTCGAGTATGAAGAGCTACGCTTTTCGAAACCACTGGAGAGATAATGGATCAGTTTCGTCTAGTAGAAGATTCGAACCTAAATCGACCTTCACCGAGCTGATAATAAATTTCGTAAATTAGAAAATATATTAAAAATGGGTTGCCTAAGAAAATTCTGGACAGAATATTTTTAATTATTTTTTGAAAAACGATTTTTATTAAAATTTTGCAACATCAAGATAATAAGAAAATTTATAATAGACTCAAAGTATGAAACATGTAGAATTTGCAGACATACTAGGATGTATTGATATCTAGTTAGCCTAGACCAGTTCCCTGCATAAACAAAATATTGCGTTACCATAGAAATGAACAATAACTTATTAGAAGTGTCAGTGTAAAGTTTGACGTCAAAAAAGTAAACCAGAGTTACGCAATAAATTAACCCTTTCGCTCATGGTGTCCTAAATTTAGTACACAACTTTCTTGTTTTTTTTTGTGTGCAGAAAACTGTTTAATCCAAGTATTGTTGCCATGGTTTTATAAGTTGTTATTTTAGTTGCCAACTGTAATTTTATCTGTCATCTATCAGATTCTTCAGGAAGTATTTTAGAAAACTTCAGCTGACGAGAATGGACGAATCCTATCATCTGGGTCACCAGTTTGGTGTATGTCATTTTTGAATTTCTCAGTGTGGAATTTATTCATCGAAAAAAATACTGTGTGTTCACATTAGAGTGTTTTACGTACTCGATTCAAAATATTTAAACATTTTATCACTATTTTGAAGTTTTGAACATGAATTTCGGTGTGCTAAATTTAGTACACTGTGAGCTAGTGGCATTGCATATGTGGTAGACATAACCTCACTTTATATCATTAAAAAATGTATTTTTTGTTATTTTCACAGTACCATTGATTGACATGGTTATTAGAAGGGCCTTAAGTAATCAGAAGCTATTATCAATAATAGAAAACAATTTATCTGATAGAATGTCAATGGAATCGAAAGTGACTTGAGTTAGGGCACTAATTTGGAAGCTTCTGGGGGTAAATTTCATGAGTACGAGATTGATTCAGAATGCTCGTTTATTTACTTATACATAAGTTCAGAGGAAGAACAAGAATACGGGTAGTTACATTAGCACAAAAACTTGCCAGAATCAACTGAATTACCTACCTACATTTTGATATATAAAAATTGTCTTGGAATATTACAGAGTATGCTGCGACATTTCTACTTTCGTTTTCGGATATTTTTTGATTTGCACGAAACATTTTTACTGAATTGCAATGACTATCACAAAATTTGTGTTCTTATATTATAATATCCCATATACCGTTTGCTCATGCTGTACTAAATTTAGCACAACCCATATCACAAAAATTGGCTGTCGCAAAAAAATTTCTATAGGCTCAAAAATCTTAGAAAAATTCATTTATTATATTTGCAAAATTCAAAATTTTTTATTTCAAAATACAAAAATTCATGAGTGAAAGGGTTAAAAGAAAAAATATGTCCACCGAAATTGTGAAAGTCGAAAAATTGGAGTATCGAGCCATCATCAGGTACCTGTATTTAAAAGGGTTAGGAGGTAAGCAGATTTACGAAGATATGCTTAATACCCTTGGAGGTCAATGTCCTTCGTATGCGACCGTGAAAAATTGGATATCGATGCAGTTCATGACATGATTTTAACAGACCGTCGAATTGGGCTAAAACGGATATCTGAAGCACTGAATATTTCATAGGAACGCGTTCATCATATAGTTCACGCCAATTTGGACATGACAAAAATTGCTGCAAAATGGATCCCCAAACGTTTGAATGTTGACCAAAAGCGTGCAAGGGTAATAGCATCGATTTGAAAACGATGTAGACTTCTTAAACCGAAATGTTACTATGGATGAGACTTGGGTACATTTCTACGATCCAGAAACAAAGCAAGTTCGCTGTAATAAATGTATCCAATTTAGAGGAGAATATGTTGAGTAATAAAATAATTTGACATTAAAATTTTGGTTGGTTCTATAGCAGGCAAAGAATCTTTCAATATATCCTCGTAAAGTTATCTATTATTTACCTGGACTAACTACTGGGTTGCTAGGTATAAACAGGTATGTCGATACCAGTTTCTTTCACTTGATGTGATAATAGAAAAAAATTTATATCAGCATAAGCGCTGTTTCATTGTGAACACGTTGATATAGGCCGAGCTAACTCCTGGCTAACCTAGCTTTTTTTTTTTGTTTTTTTTGGTTGTTGTTTTTTACATTTTTTCGAAAATCCGCAGTAACGCGCACATCCTAAACGGAAGGTTGCATGAAAAAAAGTGATTCAAACAATTCTTTCTAGAATGATCCAAGGGTGTACACCCGGCTATTAAAAAAAAATAAAAAAAATATTCCCCCCTTGAATCCAATTTTTTTTTCTCCTCTCTCCCCTCTCGAAAAAAATTCATAAACGGTCCCCTACTATATCAAATTTTTTATATGCTTTTAATATTTTTCTTTCTAGTTTTCTTAATTTTTTTTTATTTTTCCATTTTCGAAAATCCGCGGACACGCGCACAGCCTAAACGGAAAGTCGCATCAACTTAAAATGTTTCTACTTATCTTTCTAGAATGAGCTTCCATGGTCCACAGGGCTATTTGAAAAAATCTAAAAAACTTATTACACCCCCTTGAAACCAAATTTTTTTTCCCTCCACCTCCCTCCCCAAAAAAAAAGAATCAAAAACGTTTCCGTACAATACCGTATTTTTTGTTTTTTTAAAATATTTTTTTTCAAATTTTTTGAATTTTTTTTATTTTTTTGGGGGGAGCTAAACCATCCCTACTGAACATCTCTTTTCCTCGCAAAATATTTCAGCGTACGTAGGCACTGTTTTTTTCCGAAATTCCCACCCGTTCGCCAAGTAGCTACGTTGGGAGGGTGGGGGTGGGGGAGAAGGTTATTTTTCAAAGTCGGAACGCCCACTCTCTATAACGGCCAAAAAGGTTTCTCGATAGGTCTTCAGGTGTCAGAGATACAGAATTCCCCACCTTTCATTTTCCCATCCCTCCGAAATTTTCACCATATATCTTAGAATTTTGAGTTCTACAAAATGTATATTCTGGATTTCTGATACGACGCATAAGAGCTACTCCGATTACTTATTATCTTGATGTTGCAAAGTTTTATGAAAAATCGTTTTTCAAAGAATAATAAAAAATATTTTATTCAGTATTTTTTAAGGCAACCATATTTAATATATTTTCTCATATACGAAATTTATTATAATAGTATATTTTTCAACGAGCGTATAATGAGCTATTATTCTCGAGGATAAAAATTCCGAAACGAGCCGAAGGCGAGTTTCGGAATTATCCGAGAAAATAATAGCTATTATACACGAGTAGAAGACTATACTTTATCTACGACTATACGATAGCAAGTTAAATGCAAGTTAA
Organism: Chrysolina oricalcia; assembly: GCA_944452925.2. NCBI lineage: Eukaryota > Metazoa > Arthropoda > Insecta > Coleoptera > Chrysomelidae > Chrysolina > Chrysolina oricalcia. The sequence continues at coordinate 67,033,760 of OX101812.2, forward strand.
AACTGCTCATTCTTGTATTCTTGTATTCTGGAAGTTATACGCCTTGAGAATCATTCTTTGTTAAAATTATAAATAGTAACTGTAAAATTTGTATACAGAATATAATAAATATACCTACATAATTCATGTATGTCGAGGACACAAATCTGTGACATTTTTTGCACCCTATATTGATAATACATACATACGAGTATACAATTTGTACAAGCTGAGTACACAAATTGTTGACAATTAAGACATTTAATTTTTATCATTCTTGCACAATTTGGGCATACATAGTACACAAATTAGTGACATTCGTCGCACAACCCCAGGTAGCACATCATATTGGCTGAATCTTGGTTTCATATTGGGCCAATATAGATATATTGTAAATGAAAAAATAACATTGATCCAATATGGGTTGAATATTGAAAAAACAATATTATATTAAAAATATTGGTGGAATATTGGTTCAACCTATTCTGAATGTAGATTGTTACATATGATATTGGGACAATATTGGTTGAATAATTCATACCAATATCGATAAAACAATATTGTCTACATATTGTTTTCAATATGTAGAATAAATATTGCAATCCCAATATTCCACTCATATCGATTCTAGGGATGAAGAACTATATTGTAAATTCGAATTTAATAACATATTGCTTGAATATTATTTCAACTATATTCAACAAATTGTATCAACTCAGGTTGGGTTAATATTGGTTGAATGATATTTGCCAATATCGATAAAACAATATTGTCTTCATATTGTTTCCAACATCTAGAATTAGTATTGCAATTCCAATATTCATCTCATATCGATTCTAGGAATAAAAAACTATATTGTATATCCAAGTTTGATGTCACATTGGTTGAATTTTATTTTGCCAATATTCAAAGAATCGAATTAACTAATATTGGGTCAATATTAGTTCAATAATATTTACCAATATCGTTAAAACAACATTGTCCTCATATTGTTAGAATCCATATTGAAATATATTATGATGAAACCTGAATAAAAACCCGCTAGGTGGCTCTACATATAGAACGTATTCTTAAACCTATGGAAACATATTAAATACTTCGAAAACTTATTTTCAAGACAACTCATACTACAGTGGTTATAACGACCAAAAGGCAGACTCTGCTGTCTTCTGACTTGATTAACTGAAGAACTGTCATTGTAAAAGTTCCGAGTTATTCAACATTTAATAATTCACTTCTACTAATATATCCAAGTGATATTGTACCTATATCGCTGAATGTTTTGAGGCCACTATTGCCTCAAGAATATTTCACCAATATCATTTTCCAAATGTTTAAACAATATTTGACCGATATCGCGAAATATTCACATTTTATTTCTCGACAATATGACTTTCGAACAATTTGCCAATATTGCACGAGCGATATTGAAGCAATATTGCTGAATATTTTGTGGCCATTATTGCATCGAGAATATTTCGCCAATATTATTCAAGTAATATTCGACCAATATCGCCGAATGTTCACATTTTTTTTCTCGCCAATATTGCATTTCCAATATTTTGCCAATATGTTCACAATATTGTAACAATATTCTACCAATATAGGTGTGCTACTTGGGACATACTGATTGATTTTCTATATTTTGTGTATACCACAAGTAATAATGCACAGGGTGGTGCAACAATATAACAAAATTGTGTTTGTTTTTTAAACAATTTATTCAGTTTCTAATCATTCCTTGTATCTGGTTGGTACATGATATTGATTCATACAATTACAAATATATCATAAAATTGAAAAAAAAAACTGTACTGACTAATAAAACACTGAAGTGTATCGTTTAGACATAATATCTTCGATACAATATTATAGAAGAATAATGAACAAATTGGTGCTGTCAAATTTTTAGAAACAAATTGTGCTGACATTATTCACAATTGTGTAAAAATCTTACTTTTATTTCTGTCTGTGGTCATGATTCCATCGAAAAAGTTTGTTTAATAAACACTATTTTTTAGAACCCATCAAACATCATCAAGTTCGCACAAATAATCATTCTCAAATGAAGACAAACGAGATATGTTGAAACTTTCGTATATATTTTGTAGGAATAGTACGAAAACAGCACTAATTTCTTAAAATTATTCGGAATTTTGGACAAACACTTGGCTGAGTATGGTGCGTATCAAAAACAAAGAATGAAGTATGGAAGCAGAATTGAACAAAATACGAACAAGGGCCAGGGGTGGCGGCCCCCCTCCGAAATCTTTCAAAGTTTCGACGATTTGGCAATTTGCCATTTTGTAAAATAAAATATATTGTTGGGTGTCAGACTTTTTATACTAGCCCCCCTCCCTCCCAGAGAAGAATTCTGGCTACGCCACTGCTAACAATAACTTATTCGCCGTGGTGAAATAATTGTTTTTTCCATATTTAAAGAAGTACAATTATTTTTGGTACTCTTTTAGATAAATGCAGATCCTTCCAAATCAACGCATCAAGTCCCGACAGAAATGGATGTGCCACACACTGGTGTTTGGAGGAAATTCAAAAAAGTGGTTTAAAATGTTATAAGATATATATTTCACAAATATTACATCCAGGTGATCCTGAGAGATGAATCGAATTTTGTAGCTGGCTCTCGAATAGAGTACTCTACAAACTTTTTGCAAAACATTTTTTGGACCAACGAAATTACTTTTTCAAACTGTGGCGTTTTCAATAGAAATAATGAGCACATTGGAGTGAAAACATAATCCACGACACTTTAGAGAAGTCAGCCCACAAGAATGGTTCCGTTTGATCGTGTCGGCTGGAATTTATAACGTCCGTATACTTGGACCCCATTTCTTTTCTTATACTTTGAACGGGGAAACCTATCTTAGGTTCTTAAGAAACGAATTCGAGAATATATACGTTTTCCCTTGCTAATTATAACAACTGCTGGATTCAGCATGACGGGGCTCATCCACACAATAAAAGAGCAGTTTGTAAGTATTTTGACCATAGATTTCCTAATAGGTGGTTAGGAAAGTTTGGACCAATGAGATGGCCGGCAAGGTCACCTGATCTTACAGTTTTGGATACTTTCTTGTGGGGCACTTTAAAAAACAGAATCTATGGAAAGCAAGAATATAATACACTGAATGAACTTAGAGAAAATATATTAGAAGAAGGGATATTGTTAAGGCTGCTCCTAATTTCAGACGAGGCGACGATGCGTTCAAGAGGAAGGCCATATTAATTGGAACACCTATAATACTTTATAGCGCTCTAAGTCAAATTTGAAACTATTCCTCTCAAATTTGAGATGTTACGCTATATTGCTCCGGCAGCTCATTTTTTTATTTGAAGCAATAATGGTCAAATGGGTAAGAATCATCAGAGGTGGTATATCTTTTAAACCAAGACTCACTTTTATCACTTAGTTTGGTAAAAAATTAGGATAATTAAAAGATGTCAGGAGGACGCCACTGAAAGTTGAAAAAATAAAGATCGGCCTAACATTTATCAAACTTAACTCCCTCTTTCAGTAGAAAAATTGACAAAAATAATCTTGTGTGGGTTTGTCACCTGAGAAGATAGATTGAATAAATACGTATCAGTTTATGTACTCAAAAATTTTAATTACGGTTCTGTAAATATGGGTAAGACTAACACACGGATGACTGAACGCTGCTAAACATACAAATGTGAAACGTTTGTTGCCTAACGTGGCAGATGTATCAGTACCTGAAAATTTGTCCTAACCTAAAGTTGTCAACAAATCAAAAACGAATTTTATGGTTGTAGATAGAAGTTATGAAATTACTAGTGAGCTAGTTTCACATACATACATATTTTTGTGCCTGCTACAAGGCCTTGTAAGGGATTCACAGGTATATTGTAAATATAAATTTCAACCTATTTTACGTATGGTACACTGTCATGAGGACATGTTGACACCAAAGTTCATGCAAGAATATCAACAAAGTAACATTTGGGGGTTGTTATGACTTGTATATGATAAGGCACTATTTAACTTGTGTCACCTGAGTCTCGTCGTAGCAACAAAACGTTCTCACCAAGTCCACACGACGATTGATGAAAGATAAATATTGTAAGCTGTACGTTACCAAGTTGCAGCAAATGTGATCATACTCAGTGTCCTCATCTCATGTGATACTCTGTCCACAAAAATCATATGTACCAAAAGAGGCCCCCAAACCTGTGGAAGGGTGTAACTTGCTGGTTGTATAGAAATAGTAGCTCAAAAACTGGTAAGTGAATAGTTTGTTTGTTTAATAACCATAATCTTCGCTCCTGTCCAGCGTATTCTCAATAAAATGGACTCTTGTACAGAACTTAACCTCTTCTAGGGTATCGAAAGTCCTCAACTGCTTCGAGTGCGAACAATCCTTCTAGATCGGTTCGCAGTGATCCTCTGGTGACTCACCAGACGGTTTCATCACTACGTTCAACTGTATTGAACTCAAAAATGAAAAGGCTCGTCAAAGAGTTTGCCTGAATAGACTTCAGTGCATGAAGCTTCGATTATGTTCCATTTGACTTGAACATTTGGGCTTATATATAAGTATAGGCCTAGACAAATCTTCTAGAAACTGTCTAACTTTTGTTGAAGTAACTTTACTTCTACTCTTCAACAAATTAGCCTAGCATTTAGAAAATAACTTTATCATAATAGCTTTATGTTATAACAATAGTTTTATGTTAGAACAATAATTTATTTTGTTAGAACCAGCATGCTGATTGTGATCAATTTTTCACCAAAGGAAAGTCCAAAGAATTTTCAAAAAATTATTTTTCCCATGAGGTCAGCCAAGTGATTTCGCTGGTTACAGAGATTGATGCAAAATGGCCGAAAATACCTTCTTTTCGCAGGAATATCTACGCAGTCTCATATTCTGACTTTTTTTTCTAAATAGGCAATCATGAGTTTAAATATTTACAATCTCATTGGTTTATACAAATGACGTATACTCTGACGTAGTTTGCATTGTATCTAAATATTGCTGATAGATGGAGATAAATGACGGAAATATAAGAGCAATCATATTTTTGTATCTACTTTCTCTCTCTATAAACATGCTGAAACATTGTATTCAAATTGACAGGCGGATTCGATCTTTCCTTCCACAGAATTTGTGTGCTATGATATTGGCTATTCCCCTGAGAGCCTATCAGCCTTAATCAGTTACCTAGATTAACCAATTGATGCAACGGATCAGCAGTAAACTTGTGCACCTACTTAAAAACATTATCGCCAGATGACACGGAGTTAACAGAATGAGACGAAAGTTGGAACGGAACTTTTGTGACGTTACAACTTTTTGTACATTTCTTACAACCTCAGGATTTCGAATTATGTTTCATCGAACTTATGATCGTCGCGTATAATTCAAATGGTGTTATTTGAACATAGTTGTTAGATGGAATCATCAATATCTCAGATGATATTTTTTTTTCAATATCTGTGGTTACAAAAGAGCAAGTCATAACAAGTTAAACATCAGTGAAATCAGAATACACTATTCATCTTTGTGATAAAAATACGACGCCAATAATAGAAAAAAAAGTTGATTGATTGCCGGAAGATGAAACGTCAGATAGTTAATATGCAAATGCCAACGTGTCCCAAGTAGCACACCTACCTATATTGGTAAAATATTGGTACAATATTGTGAACATATTGGCGAAATATTTGAAATGGAATATTGGCGAGAAAAAAAAAGTGAACATTCGGCGATATTGGTCCAATATTACTTGAATAATATTGGCGAAATATCCTTGAACTGATATTGGCCTCAAAATGTTCGGCGATATTGGTACAATATCGCTGATACAATATTCTGACAATATTGGCACAATATTCAAAAGTAATATTGTCGAGAAGTAAAATGTGAACATATTGCGATATTGGTCGAATATTGTTTGAATATTTCAGAAATAGTTTTGGTGAAATATTCTTGAAGCTCTATAATGGCCCCAAAATATTTATCGATATTGGCACAATATTTATCGATATTGGTACAATATCATTTGGATATATTGGTGGATGTCAATATACCTTGGTAAATTATTAAATGTCTTTTAGTTGATGAAGGTGACACCATTGCCTTTTCATCGCCATAACCACTGAGTGAGCTGTCTTGAAACAAGTTGTGAGAAGTATTCAATATACTTTCGTAGGTTTTAGAAGACGTTCCATATGTAGAGCCACCTAGCGGATTTTTATCTAGGTTTGATCATGATATAATTTCAATATGTTTTATTGAATATTCGGCCAATATTCAAATTTCATCTCAATCTAGATATAGGAAACAATATGAAGACAATATTGTTTTAACGATATCGATAAATATTATTGAACCAATATTGACCCAATATTGATTAATAAGATTTGTTGAATATTGGCGAAATTATATTCAACCAATGTGTAATCACATTGGGAGATACAATATAGTTTTTATTCCTAGAATCGATATTAGGGGAATATTGGGATTGCGATATTTATTCTAGATGTTAAAAACGATGTGAAGACAATATTGTTTTATCGATATTGGTAAATATCAGTCAACCAATATTGACTCAATATGAGTTATTACATTTTGTCAAATAAAGTGGAAATGATATTCAACCAATATTCTAACAAACTTGGAAATACATTATAGTTTTTGCCCCTATAATCGATATGACTGGAATATTTGGATTGCAATATTTATTCTAGATGTGGAAAACAATATATAACCAATATTGTATTATCGATATTGGTAGAAATTATTCAACCAATATTGACCCAATATTTCGTGTGATAATCTACATTCAAAACTAGTTCAACCAATATCCCACCAATATTATTAAGATAATATTGTTTTTTGAATATTCATCCATATTGGACCAATATTGATTTTACATTTACAATATATCTATATTGGCCCAATATGGAACCAAGATTCAGCCGATATGATGTGCTACCTGGGGTAGCTGAAGAAAAGTGTCAACGGTGATGTGTTTTTGGTTTTGGGCTATGTTATCAAAATTAAAACGAACATTCAGATTTTCAGCTTTTTCCGAATATTTCCGAAAATACTCGGAATTTTCCAAATCTCAAAACAGTATTTTATTGAGTTTAAAAATACGCAACTTTGCCCTAATTTAAGCTACGACAATCCTCCTGTAGTTTAGGAGATCCCAATGGTGTGGGTCGAATTTGAATTAGCCTTCAGAGGTATCTTGGCTTTGAAACATTTGCATGAAGTTACGAAAGAAAATGTATATTTTGTATGTTCATTTTGCTTGATTACTTCGAAGCTTTCGACTTTGATGTTAGGTATTCTGAAATATTTAGGGTTTTTGAATGAAACGAATCTTATTTAAAGAGTCATCCTTGAAAAAGCATGATATTCGTGGATTGAAGTAGAAAATGGGGTTCCGCAAGGGTCCATTCTGGTTCCCTTATTGGATGAAAAAAATTATTTCCAGTGTGATGATGTTGCATTCATCACCATATGAAGTTGAGTGGAAGAGGTTACTTCATGCAATCTCTAACCAGACTGAACTCTGCCTTTTGACTGATCTGTATAAAATATATAAGTTCATGTGTATTTTGAAGAGTGTCAATGAATACCATTATTATTATAGTTAAAGCACGCTATTTAACATTCTTCAGTCCGTTATAGAGAGATGAATAGTCTAACCCACAGTTGATTTGATAAAAAACCGATATAGAAAGAAACTGCTAATATTCTGATCGAATCTACAGCGAAAGTTTGTGATGATGACGGTTCTCCGTATATATGAGCAGTTCGACCTCGCGCGGATGGTTATTTGCATAGAATTTCAACATGTATTCGCAGACACAACATGCCGACACCAAACATTCTCGACATTCTCCAGTGGACCAGGATTCTCGACGGAATATTTAGGATTGCTGAATAGCGCCCCGCAGTGGCTCGATGTCAACTGCCCCCAACAAAAAATGCCGGCTTAATTTACGATGGGGGAGTGGAAATTAATGTTAGTTTTTCAGAGTGTTTGGAGATTTGCTTCGCGGGATTGATGCAGTGCTTCGAACTGAAATCCTTTGTTGGTGTTTGTTGTTAATTATAATAACTGAAAAATTTCAATGATTTTATTTGTTGATAGGCTCAAATATTTCTGTAGAAATCGTACTTCCTTTTATCGGCTTTTTCCAACGATATGCCCAGGAATTCCTACATCTGAAATCTACCTTTGAAATGTACGCACTGTGGTCGTTGTTCTGTCAGATTTGATCCATTTTGGGACCTTTCTTTATCGATACCACCAAAGCAGGTTAACTAAGTCTGTCAGAATATTAGGATTTTTTTCATTATGAATGAAATTTTGGATGGTGACGTTAACCCAATCTGTTAGTAGTGCTCAAAATCCTTTTCGATCTATAAACTAGTGATTCATTTGAATCGATTTTCTTCGACAAGAAGATTCTGGAGAAAGTTAGAAGTCGCCGTTGATTTTCCCTAGGAAGGTTTGGATATGAGCTGTTATGCTTCGGACAAGGTAGCCCCTTATCACTACGGACTATTTATTTACACTATCGGATCACAGTGGGTCCTGTAATAGTGGTGACTGCACAGCTTATTGCATACATCCTTACGCTCGAACATGGTAATGTCATAATGATTCTCTAGTGAAACTATTATTATCTAAATCCCTTGTATGTGGAGAGGCACATATTATTTTCTAAGAAAGAGCTGGAGTGCACTAAGTTTCTTTTATGAAGGGCTATATATTTCCATTGTATTTTACTCTCTCTCCCTTCTACATATTTATATTTAAACACTATTGTATTCCATTTAGAATGAAGAAAGAGTCTCTATTGAAGAAAAAAATCAGCATTACTCCCATACCATATCATTAGAATAATTATATCCGTATTTTCTTTCCATTCCTCTTAATATGAAAATTAGTATGACACATTGTGTCAAAATATATGGTGAAGTTCTTCTTGATCTAGATACCGATATCTCATCAGGATGATCTCTTTCACTTCAGCATGAAAAACAAAATAAAGTGGAAATTCTAAAGCAAACAATTATAATTAAACTCTGTTATACAGCAGGAATCCAGTCCTCATAATTGTTTGACAATGTTTGGCCTAGCCATCTGCTACCTGTCTGTGAAATGACAATACAATTTTTACCAAAACTCAAAGCAGTGTTGGGATCAAAAAGTGTCTTTCGGTTATCTGTATAAATGTATGTGGTATAAATTATGAATAATAATGGCCCAAGAATGGGTCTTTGTGGGACTCCATACATCAAAGTAATTGTCTCTGAAATCGTGTCAACCATACGTACTATTTGTTCTCTGTTGGTTAATAATAGTAATACTTATTTGCATAAGTTTAAAAAATCACAAAAAATGTAACACTAATACAAAATGAATTTACGAATACGTATAGAACATATAAACATATAAAAAGTAAGAATTTGGTACATCATGAATCTTAAAAGTAAATGGTATTAATGTTGATTATAGTATTTTTTTCCATGCAAACAAATTGGTGCCCACAAATTCATAGACTTTGGTGACGATATCGTGCATTTTTCATTACAAAATTTCAAAAGTTCCATGTTTTAAATACCTAAATAACCTTTTTTTTGTTTTTCTTTTTTATTTAATATTATTTATTTCATTCTATCAAACTATGAATTTCCAGCCTCTTTGTGTTAAGTATTTTTTGATATTTTTCACAAAATTATTATACATTGTTATACTTTTTATTTCCGAAGAAAGGAAGTTAAAGAATCGTGGAACTTAATGAGTATGACAACGTTGGCCAAAAGACTTTGAGGCAAATGATGTTCTAAAATGCTCTGATTTCCTTCTCGTATGGTATGTATATTCGAGTTTGGAAAGGTAAGATTTATGTTTGAATGCAAAGCAGGTTACTTTGAAAAAAATAATGCTGTCGAATATCAAATACCTTCGATTCAAAATATAAAGATTCAGAAAAGTATCGATTTGGTTTGTGGAGCATAATTTTCGAAAAATTTTCTGAGGAACTTGAAGCGATACAAAATGCTTTTCAATGTACCACATAGCTTCAAAATGTGCGCGTTCCATCTGAAATGTTTATCTATTGTTATGACTAGATATTTAATCGTTTCAGTTCCTTTTACTTCCAGATGTTCATCGATCTTTAGAGAATTATATTCCGGTATAGAGTTGTTGTAGCATGAGAAGGGAATGAAATACGTTTTATCAAAATTGATGGTGAGGACTTTGTGATCAAACCAGTTTTTAATAGAAAAAGACATGAATTTTTTCTATTATTTCTTTGAGAGTATCCCAATCATCGGCATCAAAAATGATGGCAGTATCATCAGCGAAACTAACAACTTCTCCCTTAACATCTATAAAAAGGAGATCGTTCATGTAAAGTACAAATAACAGTGGGCCGAGAACGGTCCCTTGGGGTACACCATTTTCAACAATTTTCTCCTCACTGATGCAGTCATTTACTATTACTCGCTATTTTCGGCCACTCAAGTAGTTTTCTATTAACTTTTTTACCACTCCTCGGCAACCCAAATCCTCTAATACGTCTTAAGAGCAGCTTGGCCAGATCTAGAAATACACCTATCGTTTTTTTCCCGTTGTCTAGTGACTTATAGATTATTGATGTAACATACGCAATTGCGTCCTGTGTTGACTAATTTTTTTGAAAACCAAATTGCCGGCTACTGATAATGTTATATTTTTCAATATACATTGTAGGTCTGTGTTTTAAAGTTTTTTCGAATATTTTTTCAATAGTAGAGATTATCGATATAGGTCTATAGTTTTTGGTCAGGTTTTTTGGGTCGGGTTTATGAATCGGTTTGATAGGGCTCTTTTGAATTATTTTGAACAAATACCAGATATAAAAATATTATTAATTATGCATGAAATCTGATCGGATACATCATCGGATATTCCTTTCAAAATTTCAGATGTTATTCCATCAAACCCAGATGAGAATCAAGTAGTGAAACTGCAGTAATAGCCAAACCTATATGATTGAATATACCAGTGGACTAAAAACGTCATCCACTACATGGAGGGGATCCATGTTACAACTATGGTTGGCCCTGACTGTATCAATGGTATTTTGTTTTCTAAACATGTTCCTGATTGAAGATCTAGTGATGCAGTTTATATATTGATAACAATTCATAATTTCGGTAAAAATTTAGACAAAATTTGTAATTTTCTTCATTCCGTGGTTTGATAACTTTATTTATAATATTTTCATAAATTATTCATTGGAACCCAAGTGTTATTATATTTTTTTTGAGACTCTGGAAGAGAAGGAAGAAATCAAAACAGAAATTTTTGTAGGTATCAGGAATGTTCCGAAACTGAATAAAATGCAGTGAGAGGTAATGCAATAATTTTCTTCAACATGAGAAGGGTTAAAAAACAATTTGAGTAGTTGTTAGTGTAGGTACGTGGAGTCGGCAAAAAGACAATCTTGATATGGTGGTATAATCGGAAACATGGGATATTGAAAATGTCTGTATTTTTAACATACCAAATTATCGAAAATAGATAATAGATTTATACCCGTTGATTCTAACCACTACAGTCAGCACAAAATGGCGAGTTACAGTTTCCTTGTTCGTTGAGGGATGAACATTCCACTTACTGATGAACGTTGACAGTTAGCATCGTCACTATCCCATGCCTCCCCAAGTTTCTCCCCCAATTCTGATGGCATTTGAACTTCAATTTCAGTTGTGCTCCAGGTGAATTATTAGGTTCAACGACGTTTTCATCCACTGAATCTTCATCAGTGTCACACTTCATTAGCAGTTTTTTGAGGAAATATCACATTTTTTCTGGAAGCACAGCATCCTCGTCAATTTGTAATTCTGCCAGCAAACTCGGAAAGGATTAGCGGATAATTCTAATAACTGAGTGAAAGAAATAATAAGTTATCATAGTAGCGGTTTTAAAAGGACGGTGTTATTTCTTGCAATTTATTTTGCAAAATGCAATTGAATTTTCAAGGTCACCATATTGAAATAATTTATAGATCATATAAGTTTACTCAAATATAAAATTCAACGATTTTATCTACTGATATAATTAATGAGTAATAACCTACCTCAAGTTACTCATTGTCATGGATACTGAACTCACAAACAAATACACGTGTTCAACTGTCAGCAATCAAACGATTACTAGACACTTCTACTGAAAGTGGCTTCTCAATACTCCAAATTGTATGTTGATGAGCTGCCACTATATTCCAGTTGCAGCATTAATTACAAAAAATACTTGAGGGATCTGTCCCTTCAAAAGGATGGCAGGATCATCTAGGTCATCTGCATCTACATTTTTGTCTTTTTATTATAGCCGTACGTATTGATTCAAATTGAGAGAATGCACAATACAAGCATATATTATATGCTTCTGCTGAGTGTCATTATCGACATCTGATTAATTGTAATGCAATTGTTCTAAAACCTACCTAGGCTATGTTCCAAAACTTACACTGGAGTAAGAGTAAGAGTAATGTCAAGGTACTAGCTTGACAGAGAGTAAGCAAGGTTTTGGAACAGTGTTCGATCTTATGACGTAGGAAAGCAAATGAAACTTCAATCGTTTCTTGTTGTTTTATCATTGAGGGATTTCTCATTATCTTTATATAAATATATCAGGCACCTTGTACCTGCATCATCCAAAGAAACGTTTTCTGGTTCTTTTTGAGAGACCTGAACCGAGTTGTCTCTCACACTAGATTTCTCGGGTTTTCTACCTTAGCAAGCAAACCTTAGAAGCAAACATCTCTATAATCATTGGATTCTGGGAGTTATATCACCGATTCATCCAAAACGAACTTTGAGAATTATGTATCAACGTCAATACAAAATCAACAGTCTATAACCATTAAATAATCTTATAAAATTAATAGAAATCCATTTTTTTAGATAAAATCAGACAGAACAATCCATTTGTTATAACGTACTTTTGTTTTATAGTTTTAAAATGAAAAATGTGACAGAATAACTGTCAGAGTACTCTTATACCCTCCTTTTTGGTAGAGTACGGTTGAGTAAGTTCCGGGGTAAACCGTACAGGTTTTTGAACGTTTGACAGCGCAAAATATTCATCAGAGTAAGTTTTGGAACAGTGAGAGTAGACTCCGGGTAAGAGAGTAAGATTTTGGAACACAACCCTACATTCCACTATAAAATGAAATGCATGTGACATTTGACAGATGATTGCTAAAGCATTGTTAACAATTTGAGCTGATGTCTGATTGACAGATGGCATTGTTATAAGCATTTTAGTGGAGTGTGGTGTGAAGTTGAGGTTGTACAGCTGATTTTTGGCCTGAGCTGATACAGGCAGTTATCCAAGAATAAATGTACCACTTATTTGAGAACTACAACAGCATGTTCGCACGTTAAGGCATAGTAATTTTTTCAATTTTCCTCAAACGAAAATTTCAAGACACGTACAAGGACTTTATCGTCCATGATTTCGACTCAAGGACGTACTCAAATCTTGAATTTTCATGAGAAAGTATTGTTAATACAAGACCATTAATGTAAAAATCTGAATATAATTTCAGCTACGGTATTTGAAAACCATTTCGAAGTACTTATATAAAACTTTGTCAAGAATCTAAAAGATATAATTCAACAGTCTTAGGGGGTAGTAGCTGTTTTCTGTTGGAGACTTGCCGATGAATATACCTGTTGTATGTATGGGTTGAAGTGAAAGACTGGATTATTCCTTAATCCATTTTTAATAATTCTTGGATTTGTCATAATTATACTAGTATTGGTAAGAAATATATCGATGACTTTCTGCCAAAGTATCGTAAGTCACATTTTTGGCGAAATTGAGTTATTCTGACTATCGTATGTTGCAGATTTCATTACACGAATTGCCAAAGTATCGTATATGATTTAAAAATAGGTTATTAGAAAAAGCGTTTTTATTTTTGTCGCAAGTCCACTTATTTTAGTCAAGCCTTCACCAAAACATTGTAAGACGCATTAGAATTTAGAAAACACCCCGACAGAGTATCGCAAGTTCAGTCACGTGATGTTGCTACTATAGTAATTTTGTTACATACGTTACTTTTGATGTTTGTTGTGTTTCAGTTTTGTGCCCACTTGTAAGTAATTTTTTCATAAATTATGTAATGAACGTAGTTTATTGATTACCAGACTATTAAAAATTATTGAATTTCAATCTTCCAAACACTTTGATAAAATGATTTTTGTCACACATTGTTTAATTGCCAAGGTATGCTGAAAAACGAATAATCCTAACCTACAAAGGCTTATTTGCCGGTTGGTTGTATAAGACTGATCAATAAAAATTTGAAAATAAATGCGGTATAATTATTTAAATAAAGTTTTCTTCTAATTTTAGATCAGATAAATGTTAAATAACACTAGAACGGCAAAAATCAAGGCAGCCGCATTAAGTAAAAATAAAGAAGATGAAGATACAAACGATATGGATGAAAATTATACTTTTCCTTTTACTGAGGAAGAATTTAATACAATGCCATTATTAGTAGTCGATACAGAACAGTTATTTGTAACTGAAAATGATAACGTTATAATTTCAATTTCAAACGAACCCTGATAATGAAACTAAAGACAATGACAACGGAGTTATCTTAATAAAAGATCTTGGTTTTACTGTTGATGAGGTCGTACAGTACTATGCCAATAGTATTATAGAAGACGGTGTCGAACCTGTAATTATTGATGTTGCTTTAACTGATGATTGTCACATTCCTGAGTCTACTGAAAGTCTGCTACTAAAGTTGGTTGATTACGACAGCAGTTCTTGTTCCTATACTGAAAACTCCATACCAAAAAGTACAACAAAAGAAACCAAACTATATTGCGATCGTTGTTCAGGCCAAAATCGAACTCGTGGAATGTTGGCTATGTTGCAAAAATTTATAAAAGAAATAGCAATCAATATAAAAAACAATGAGAATTGTATTTTTACTTCCTGCCACACCTTCTGTTGATTCTGTCCACGCGACAATCGAAAGGTCCATTGAAAATAAGATCATGTGGGCACCATCAGAGTGGGATACAATCCTAACTAATGCTAGAATTAACCCAAGGCCCTTAGAAGCCATAAGGATGCAATTCCCTGATTTCAAAAACTGGAAAAAATATGGCGACGAATGTCTGCCTACAAAGACAAAAACTATGGATGGTAATGTTTTCAAGATCAGTCAACTTCGGCAAGCATATTTCGAAAAACGAGAATCTAAAATTAAAGTAAACTATAACTATGTCAGAGGTACCGGCATGTACCTTATTCCTGCTAAGTCAAAAGGTAACATTGTTGTAGAAAATAATGAAAGGATAATATCTTTTTTTATTTCAGCTCGAAGATCAGTATGTTTTGATGTGTTATCTGACCCTTATTCAACAATAAATTGCTAATATCATCTCAACAAAAAAAGATCTGGACAACTTTTGCAAGACATGTAGAAGTTAGTTTATTCTCAATAATAATATTAAAATGTTGATAATAATTTCGAACTTGCTCTTTTATTATTTTTAACCAACTTTGAAATTTGTAATTAATTTGATTGAAGTTTAACAAATAATTAATTGCTATTATTAATAAAGCTGATAATATTGTCTATTGTGGAAGTTAGTAAGTAATTACTACTTACGTTTTTTTTATGGAAGAAGAAGTAAGTAGTATCTGCCAAAGTATCTCAAGTATCGAAGCAGTACGAGCAGACTAGCGTGAGTCGGTAACTTACGCTATTTTCTGCAAAAACTCCAATCCCGACAAACTATCATAAGGCCCCGAATAGCATAAAGTTTGAGTCCCAAGTAAAAAGTAATGATATTTTTGAATTCAGCACATCAATAAAACCCTAGGAACTATATCAGATCAAAACTATAGTTGAAGACTGTACTGGAAACAAATCTTACTATTTTTCTCTCACTTTTAGCTTATGCTACTTACGATACTTTTGCAGAAAGTCATCGATATGAGCGTTGTTTCATGAAAAGCAAGAGATACTTCAAATAATCGTTATATGGCATGTTCCCCCTGAAAAATATTTTTCCCCGTGTCGGAAAAGCACTGAACCTCAAAACGGAAAATGCTTAAGCAGGAGAGTAATTATTAGTATGCCGTGATCGTTTTCAAGACTCCGGCTTCACGGGCCTACTAATGGTCGTCGTAAGGAATGAAACTGGGAATTAAAAAAAAATCTGCTTCGCGAACGTCGTACGCATTTTGAGTAACGAATTAAGTGTTATCGCGTAAATTCTCTAAATGGATTCGTAGTATATTATAATAACGACTAGCACGTATCGAGTGGTGTATTCAAAACCATTAACCCCGAATATCTCCTATACTAGTCGCGTTGAATGTTTCTAGGTATGATTCGGATGAAGTGATAAATGATCAGATAATATATTCTGTTACAAAATTTGTTGCCACCAGATAAACCCCAAAATTACAAAACGTATCGAACCTCTTTACACTCATGAAAAGGTAACCATTTTAGTTTGGATTCGACAAAGTTTGGAAAAAGTTACTTAAGCATTTTTTGCTTTAGTAGATACCTACAATAAACCATTGATATTGTTGTATTTTAGTAGTCTTTTGATTAGAGTACATTTATTTTCATCGTTCCATAATGATTCCATTATGAATTCAAGAACATCGTTCAAAATTCCTGAGTTCAAATCAATCGTGCTACAATTTAATAGATTGAGAGAGTTCTTATACTTGGTAATGGAAACTTCTCTTCATGTAGTAATGAGAACACTTGCTTGCTCAAATACCTCAAAGTTATAGCTTCTGATGAATTTTTCAAAACGAAGTCAACCTGGATGGGTGATAAAATCTCTTACAAATTCCTTGATTTCATAATTCAAAACAGTGTACAAAATGCTCCCTGACAGTTGTTAGTTTTGTTTTTCAATATTTTTTTCCGAGTGCCTAATTTTGTTTCCTTTCTTCTGATAATTGTTGTACAATAGAGTAATTGCAAAGTTTTAACTGTTGAATGAGTTTTTCTCGTTCTTTGCAACGTTGTTCTAAACAAGAGGTGGAAGGACACTATGAATCCTCATCTGAAATGGCATAAAAACACCTATCAATATCAAACATTTCACCAGGAATAGAATACAATGTGCAAACCATTATTTGATGGTAAACGATCGGCCATGAGTAAAGATTGTTGCAGGCATATCTCTATCTCCAGTGGACCTGCAGGTGCTTCATGAAATCTCATAAGTGAATTATCGATGACAGATTGATGCCAGATCCCAATGCAGTTGCCAACAAGTCTTGGTAGGAATTACTTAATAGGAACAACAACATTATATCGTAATTTCGTAATAAAAATATTTGATTTCAACAGTTTGTATCCAAAACCAAATTGAGTACTGTCTCTGAATTATGATCTCACCGTTTTTCCTTAGCCTTCGTGTTAACTTTACATGTAGGATAGATTCTTGAAAATTTAATTCAAAATCACTTTTATTAAAATGTTCGGAACAAATCCTATAGAAATAATTAGGTAACCACTCTTTGGAATTACTACAGTAATTGATCCATTCCTGATTCACTGCATTATTGCCCAAAAAAAAGAGTGCATAAAAAAAGGTATCCCAAAAAAAGAGTGCCCTAAAAAATATGCCAAAAAAAGAGTGCCAAAAAAAGAGTGCCCAAAGAAATACTCAAGAAACTGTCAAAAAAAGAATGCAAAAAAAAGAGTACCCCAAGAAAAGAGTGCTTAAAAAATAATGCCAAAAAAAGACTGACCAAAAAGGGAGTGCTCAAAAAGGTGCCAAAAAAATAGTGCCCAAAAAAGTGCCAAATTCTGAGTGCCTCAAAAAGAAGAGTGTAAAAAAGAGTGACCGAAAAAAACTCCATAAAGAGTTCTCCGAAAAAAAGAGTGCCAAAAATGAGTGCTTCCAAAAAAGAGTGCTAAAAAAGTGCCCGAAAAAAAGAGTGCCCAAAAAAAGTGCAAACAAAAGTAACAAAAAAAAGTGTCGAAAAAGGAGATTGTCCAAAAACTGTGTCAAAAAAAGCACCCAAAAAAGTGTGTCCAAAGAAAGAGTGCCCAAAAAAAAGAGAGCCCATAAAAATGCAAAAAATTAGTGCCCAAAAAAAGAGTTTCCCTTAAAAAGATTACAAAAAAGACTGCTGAAAAAAGAGTGCTCAAAAAAGAGAGTGCTCGAGGCCAAAAAGAAAGAAAAATGCCCCAGATAGTGCTCAAAAAAGGGCCCAGAAAAAAAAGATGCTAAAAAGAGTGACAAAAAAAGAGATCCCAAAAAAGAGTGCAAAAAGAAAGTGCTCAAATAAATGTGCCGAAAAATTGTTGCCCAAAAAAGAGTGCCAAAAAAGGATGCTTAAAAAATGAGAGTTCCAAAAAAATTGCAAAAAACAAGTGTCCAAAAAGAAGAGTGCAAAAATTGAGTGCCTAAAATAAATTAGTGCATATACAAGTGCAAAAAGTTAAAAAAAAAGAGTACCTGAAAAAGTGATCCCAATGAAAAGAGAGAAAAAGAAAGAGCTCCAAAGAAAGAGTGCTAAAAAAATGCAATAGAAAAATAGTGCAAAAAAATTGCCAAAAAAGTGTCAAAAAAGCATATTGCCCAAAAAAACGTGTAAAAAAAACACCCAAAGTAAAAGTGCCAAAAACTGCAAAGTGCAACTCGAGTGTATTCACGACTAAAATTTGCAGTCTTGGTCAAATAAATATACTGAGATCAGGAGGGTAAAAGAGGAATTTTTTGTTAACCAAAATCACACGTGTATTAAAAGTGTATGAAATCATGCACTGCAATTTAAAAGTACTAACACTCTCTGAAGAAGCTCTCTGCTCTAGTGTATTGAATAGTAAATTTTGCAGACTTGGACACACAACTATACTGAGATCAGGAGAGTTGAAGAAAAATTTTGTTACTTAAACCACTCTTATATCGAAAGTTCTATCACTTTCTGAAGTTGCTGCTACTGAAATTTGCAATCTTGGGCAATTCCAAAGTTACTGTAAACCAGAAGAGTTGTAAACAAAATTTCATGACAAATTCTGAAAGTATTTTAAAAAACTCTCAGTATTTATATGCTGATATCACATTTTTTCAATAGAAAATAATGAGCTTAAATATTTTAACAGAATCCAATATTAGCCAAAAAAATTTAATGTTGATATTTAAAAATCACTTTCAAGAGCAAAGAAGAATGAAAATAAAACAAAAACCCTTTGCAATTACTTCTCAAATTGATTTAATATATTTTGTATCGGAAATATGTTCAATGCACAGCCGATTAACTTTTGAACCAACTTCCTCAAGAAATTGTAAGTTTCTCTAATCAAAAACGGATTTCGTCAACGTAAAACTGAACATTCTCCTAAAGACGTCCTCTGACCTATTGAAAATATATCAGTTGCGCCCATGTAGAGCCAGTTTTTAATTAGAAGCCGAAGTCTTAGAGGCAATAAAAACTCCGTCTT
The DNA here is from genome assembly GCA_944452925.2 of Chrysolina oricalcia. Classification (NCBI taxonomy): domain Eukaryota; kingdom Metazoa; phylum Arthropoda; class Insecta; order Coleoptera; family Chrysomelidae; genus Chrysolina; species Chrysolina oricalcia. Next base: position 67,053,255 of record OX101812.2, read on the forward strand.
TCAGATAACATCACTACCTAACACTGAAGAGGGAAAAAGTAAATTAGGGGGGCTGAAAAACGAGCAAAAACTTTAGCGAAACTGGATTATTTCCGATAGGAAGACAAAGTGGGGTGCATAAAGAATAAGCAAGTGAAAAGGCGTCAGCTAACGAGTATATGCTTTGAATATTCCAAACATGAATTCTGCTAAAAAAATGACAGAAGTTAACAGGAATATTGTTCGGAATTTGAATGCATATTGTGGAATAATTGATTTAGTGTATCTGAGTGGCATCAGCGAAGACTTTTAGAGTCAGCCATGTTGAATTGGTTCGAAAGAAACACTTCAGAAGAAAATGAGGTATTCTGTGATGGACAGACGCTCTAAAAGACTCTAAATATACAGGGTGTTTCAAATTTGATCCTCACCACTGGGATCTCGGAAACTCTGACTAACAATATGCCGTTGAGAAAGTTCTGAAATTACGAGGAAAAAACAGAAATTTCGGAAAATGGTTTTTATTTTTTTCTGGCTTCATTTTTCGAAGGATTCGAAAATAAATCAAACTTCTAAGTTGCCACTTTCTTCCTGCTACACAACGGTGTTTTCAGATTTGATATCCGACGTTTCGTCTTCCGGCCACCATCATCAACTTTATTTTTTCTCATAGACGCCGCTACATTGGATTATTTCTGTTTTGAATAGAACCAGATTTTACCTCTTCAATGATGTATAATAAGTCATCATTCTTATTCGAAAAATTGGAGATATTGACAAAATTAATTCTTATCACAATAGGCTTTGATTTGATGTTTCTAAATTTGACTTTCAATTTGTTACACTCAATGACACTTTGTTATTGTACAGGTCATTGGATTTTTGTCAAAAAATGGATTTCACAAATGAAGAAAAAAGAGATAGAAACAGTGTTAGGACATCGAACCATGTTCAAGTTATTGGATCAAAATTTCACCAAGTTTGGTTCATTTGAAAAGCCGTGGAAAAAATACGGAGACAGAATGGACCAGCAAACTAAATAAAATTTGATAAATGTCGTATGTATGAGGTAAATTAGTGTCCTTTTCAATAAAAATCAATATTTTGCAGATAAAAATGAACCCTGGGAAATCTATACGTCAAATTTCCTCCGATATGAATATTTGTCATACAAGTGCTTGGAGCCATCTCATAAAAAACGGTTTAAAATGTTACAAAATACACATATCTCAAAAATTGCATCAAGGAGATCCCGAAAGGCGATTAGAATTTTGTAATTGGCTAATAAGACCTGATTTTTTTGTTTTTCTGGAAAATGTAATTTGGACAGATGAAAGCACTTTTACGAATTGTGGGATATTCAACCGAAATAACGAACACATCTGGAGCATAAACAACCCCAGGCAGTTCCGAGAAATTCGACCTCAAGTGCGAGTTAGTATTAACGTGTGGGCAGGAATTTACAAAGTGTTACACTTAGGGCATAACTACGTATTAAAAGACAATCCTCCTCACACAACTTTATTCCATCACCATCACAAACGTAATGAGTAATCACAGCTAATAATTCCAAACACCATGAATAATCACCTGACTAACATCTGACTAATATCTGATACACTTATCTTGCAGCCTAAAATCTCCGGTGACAAATAAATAATACCGGGAGCTACGTCTGAAGTAGAGCACTCTAACATTCGGCCATCCTGCTCACGAAGCGTCCTCGCTGAGGTCCTTCGATGAGAAGTTTCTGGGTCGTTGGAGATCCTTGTGAGGTTTGTTCTTTCTGAAAGAAAAAACTAAATCCACAATATATGATTTCTTTACTTTCATTTAACCTTATATAAGGTATTAATTTTTTTGTGTCTCTCTATAGAGATGATTTTAATTTTATCCCCTAAGGATAATTTTTCTTTCTTTTTTTTTACTTCGAAAGGGGCCTTTTTTTATCATATTACCTCACAGGAGGTCCCCAAAATTTTGCCTCATAAATTACTTTCTAAGAGGGCCTTCAATTAATTACCTTCTAACAGGTCCTTCAATTAATTACCGTCTAACAGGTCCTTCAATTAATTACCAACAGGTCCTTCAATTCATTACCTTCTAACAGGTCCTTCAATTCATTACCTTCTAACAGGTCCTTCAATTAATTACCTTCTAACAGGTCCTTCAATTCATTACCTTCTAACAGGTCCTTCAATTACCTTCTAACAGGTCCTTCAATTCATTACCTTCTAACAGGTCCTTCAATTAATTACCTTCTAACAGGTCCTTCAATTCATTACCTTCTAACAGGTCCTTCAATTAATTACCTTCTAACAGGTCCTTCAATTCATTACCTTCTAACAGGTCCTTCAATTAATTACTTTCTTACAGGTCCTTCAATTACCTTCTAACAGGTCCTTCAATTAATTACCTTCTAACAGGTCCTTCAATTAATTACCTTCTAACAGGTCCTTCAATTCATTACCTTCTAACAGGTCCTTCAATTAATTACCTTCTAACAGGTCCTTCAATTCATTACCTTCTAACAGGTCCTTCAATTAATTACCTTCTTACAGGTCCTTCAATTAATTACCTTCTAACAGGTCTGTTTTTTATCATTGCGGCACGAGCACTTGTTTTATATACATTTTTCTAAAGTTGGTGCTCTTGGCGCATTTAGACAGACATTGCTGCCCGAGCATTTTTTTTTCTCTAGCTCTGGCTCTGGCTAGGGCTCCGGCTAGGGCTCTGGCTTCGGCTCTGGCTATGGCTCTGGCCCTGGCTCTGGCTAGGGCTCTGGCTAGGGCTCTGGCTAGGGCTCTGGCTAGGGCTGTCTAGGGCTCTGGCTAGGGCTCTGGCTAGGCCCTGGCTAGGGCTCTGCTGAAATTAAAGTCGTGGTTGATGTTCATTAGTTATATCATTTTAACTCATACATGCGGCGACTTCCATTAGACACTCAAATATTTACCTGTTTATACATTATTTTTCCAATGTTTGAATGAATTCAATAGGTTCCCCATGTACTTAAAAGAGTCAAATAATGGTTTTAGCTTTGAGAAGAGCCCAGTATTAGAACCTTCTCACAGGCGGCAGTTGGTGACCTTTCAATAATTTTACCTGTTTATTAGTACCTATTCACCGAGTTCCCATTTTATTCGGATGATGTGTATCTAATGAACAATGTCTGCAAAGTAGATTGTTTTATCATGCTAAACAAATCACCAAAATTACCACCAACACGCATATTTAAACATATTCACATATGTTATGTTTTTTTTTCACCACCTCTTTATTTTGTTCATGCCTACTGGGCTTTTCATTTTATTTATGCTCACTGGTGCTCAACATGTTTATTGTATTATATCCTGGCTTGGTATTTCATTCACGAGAACTCTGAATGACCTTCTGGATAAACTACAAATACAAACATTGAGTCAATCAATCGATTAATTTTTTGGATTTTTGGTTAATTTTACCTACGTATTAAAAGACAATCCTCCTCACACAACTTTATTCCATCACCATCACAAACGTAATGAATAATCGCAGCTAATAATTCCAAACACCTGACCAACATCTGACTAATATCTGATACACTTATCTTGCAGCCTAAAAACTCCGGTGACAAATAAATAATACCGGGAGCTACGTCTGAAGTAGAGCACTCTAACAAAAGATGAAATTTTGGGTCCTCATTTTTTCGACGGAATTCTGAATGGAGAAACATATCACCAGTTTTTAATTAAAATAGAAAATGAAATTTTTGGATAGACATTTGACTTTGCCAAAGAAAGATCTTAATATAATACGAATATAGTTTTCATCAAGTTTTGAGAATGGGGACAGATATGGTCTTCGAAACGTGTGAAAGAAAGAAGTATTTTTCGTTATTTTAAACTTATTTTCTCAGATAGCCCAATTCAGAATTCGATTAGTTACTGACAAAGTTGAATATTTTTTCAAGAAATCAGTCTTCTTAACGTAGTAATTTATCGGGATCAATTGATTAATTTGCCGTATATTATTATATTTCCTTCATTTCATACTTCTACATTTTCTGAATGTGGAATATCGCAATTCCGGAAAGACCATGTTGCAAAAGGAATTCTCAACACAAAATTAAAATTTCAATCAATAATCTGCGTATTTCTCACCTCTCGGGTGAAAATCCAAGATAAACAAATTGTAGATTTCTCTCTACTTCCAGATGCTTTTTAGTATATTTGAATACGATTTTCCTCAAATCGGCGCATTTTCCAAGATAAGTCCTTCAATTGTTTGTAATACGATTGTGCAAAAACTACACATCGAATAGAAACCATCTTGCCCTGAGTTGAACTACATGTTATCATCTGCCCGCAAGATTGTTTATCAGATTCAAATTCATAAAAATTATGAATTTTTGATTATTGGTCTATTTTTAGAGGTTTTTTGAACTTTCTTAGTGGAAAATACCCCGATCCGCTCACACAAAAACCCATTGCGTAGGTTTTTTCAATTCTCTACAAAAGTTCTACTAATTGTGAATCGATTTCTTCAATGATTTTTATGATATTTATTAAAATACTAAACACAGTAAATTTTGACAATATTTTTATTGTTAAAAAAATTTCACAATTGTTCTGGTGCCAACACAAGGGGTTTTAAAAAGGTAGTACTGGTTATTTGCGTCTTCATTCAATTATGAAAATGGCCTCTATTTTTTCTCTATTGGTTGGCCTACATTCTCAACCTCAGGACATCAAAACGTTCATAAATGAATAATTTCTTTCAAATTAGAGCATGAAATTAAAAGGAAACTGAATTTCAAATGTAGACCGACTAGGATTCTAATCTAATACTAATTTCCAGTTGAGTGTGTTAACCACTGCACCATCTGGCTATCAGGTTGAAAGTAGTCGACTCATATTACCAACCCAACCTTAAATAATTATAGTATGCCATGATTATATACGGAAACACGCATGCACAATCTGTTAGTCTTTATTTCATTTAGTATTATGGAGCTTCAGCAGTACTCACTTTGAACTCCAATCAATTCAACCGGCATTTTGAAATAATTATTCTCCTACCTGGATTAATTGAGAAGTTTTCAGCTCGAAAGTGTACAGGATGTTCCAATTCGGAACCATTGCCGACTCCCTTATTATTGATACCATACGAATTCGGTTAAATGGACAAACTAGCGGCATGTTTAATGGCCTTCTCGATGCTGATGAAAAAAATATAGCCGCGTTTTGGAACACCCTATATCTACATTCTCAACAACAGAGCTTGTATGACTTTTTTCTTCTGAAGTTCAAAATAAGACAGTTTTATAGGAAACATTTATACCAATCGGATTAGTTGAAAAGCTATCAAATTTGAAGCAAATGTTTGAAAACACCGCCTTATTGTTGAACACGTATTTGGGCCCTTCTCTTGAAACTATGCGTTGCATTCAACACGGTTTGGGTATCAATTCTGTTAATTATAGTTTCAATGTACTTTTTCAATTCATCTACATTATTATGTTTCATTTTAAAAAGCTCATTTTTCAGCAGTACACAAAAATAAAAATCTAGTGGTGTCATGACTGGTGAACGAGCGGGCCACTTAACAGGATCATTTGTAGCAAGAAACTATGTGCTCGTGCTCAATCCTGTTAGGAATAGATTATCTGTCAAGCCTCCGAATCAAGATCATCGAAAAACTCTCCCAAAAATCTTGTTATAAATTAATGTAACGGGGTCCGTCAAAGAATCATAGTAGGAAAAAGGACCAATAATTCTGCCTCTGAATAGACCACACCAAACATTGATACTAAATCGTCTTCGCGGATTGTGGGGATGGACTAGAAAACGATTATGTCTACTACAATATTGAAAAAAAATTCTATTATACTTCACACGATTACAAAAATTATCCTCATCGATCCATATAATACTATAGAAGTTTGGACCTTGTTTGCATTTATTCATAAACCACAGACAAAACCCCAATCGTCTCTCAGGATCACCAAGTTCTAGTGTTCACACTGGTCGTAAATTACAAGCAGAAATCTTTTATGTTTTTTCAGAATTTGTTGTATAACAGACAGTGGAATAGCTGTTTCTCTAGATGAGATGAGATGAGATGAGATTATTTGGATTAACCTCCCAAAGAATTATGTTTTCTTCAGGTAAATTCAGTGTCAAAAATTTTCAGGTTAGGTCTAGAAGAAAATGCTGTACAGAGAACTAGAATTGAATTTTAGTATTTGTTGTATTTCAATATTTTCTTTTGTAAGTGCTTTTAATGCTTTGTTTATTAAAGTATAGATTATGGAATCGACTAACCGTATTTTTTTTCTAGCATCCCATGTTATATAAACCATAATTCATTACCTATTGCTTTGGATAATAAAATTGAGGTATTATTTCTATTTATGTTAAAATAGGGCGAAATTTGTTTCAACCTCGAATTTTCCATCTTTCTTATTTATTCAGGTTCCTAATTGAATATTGATGTGGCACTGATTTGATTCAACAGGCAATTTGATACATAAGGATGTGTTATATCGGCACATAATTTGCAAAGTGAGTGCAGAACAATTGATTGGTATATAGTGATGAAGTTTTAAGAGAATCACAATTATCAGGTTGGTTTAAATTTTGAAATGTTTAAACATTTCACTATTTTTTTCCTGTTAATTTCATACCTTAATGTGCGAATGAATGTATAAAAATTTGGTACATTACATCAAGTTCAGCATGCTGCAAATTATATTTAACGAATTTAAAATTTAAAGTTATGAAATGAATCTGTTCATCACAATTATTGCTGTTTTACATATGTTTCTGTTCATTATGAATTTGAAATACAGGAAACTCTCGAAAAGTCTGAACGAGTAATAGATGAGTTACACTGTTAGCAACAATAAAAACCTACAAAATTATACCTATAAATTCATTATAGAATTCTAAATTTGAAGTATTTGTTACATATAATAGAGTAGGAAAGTGAAGCGCATTTTCAAATAAGTACCAGTTCATTCAATTTCACATTGTAACGTTAAATGATCTTGATGTGCATTAGATTTCGCAGTATAAATAGAACTTCACATTGGGCTAGTTTCGAGTCAAATTAGGCATTACAATTTGATGTCTCGAAATGACCAACGAGGCACCGAATAGATGTTTTCGCGATAGTAATGGAAGTCACTTTTCGATTCACTGATGTGATCTGAAACATGAAAATGAAGCCCACTACAATCTCTGAGATCATAGCTTGAAGATATCTTGAAGATATAAATGATTGTTTTGTTAATTAATATCAAATAGCTCAAGTAAGTAATATTGTCTTATTTTGCTGTTAGTAACAAAATATTGTTATTCTTATAAGTACTAAAATTGGGTATTTGAACAATCATTAGGTTTTATTCCCCAAAACAAAGAACAATGTACTAGTGATAGAAATAACTATTTCCACATAAGACGCTTATTTTCAGCTTGAGGAAGAAAGGTCTGAGGGTAAACAACCCAGTTATTGGACGCTGGGAGTTATTGGACGCTGGGAGTTATTGGAAAGCTACTCTTTAATGAAGGAAAATAAGATTCCTGTATGCGTTAGCTAGTCTAGTCTCTCGTAGATGGCGCCGGTATTATGTTAACTATAGTATTATTTCAATCGCTATATTTGGCAAAATTTCAAGTACGCAGGAAAATCAAACATTTGTCATCCAATGTTTATCGAGGGTGGTTTCCATAATAATCTGTTAAGTATCGTTATGAATAATTATTGTATGTGAAAAGGTGAAATGAAAGGTGTGTATTGCACTGAAATCACCAGACAAAAAGCTTAGAAAATACGTAAGTTACTTAAACATATCAGTAATTTGAATAGAGGAAGTTGGGTAACATTTATGAAGTGTCCAATAACTAAACAGCCATCATAATTTTTTTTTTCAGTTATTGGACAGGTGTCCATTAGCTGGTGGCAATGATGTCTTTTATTTGCAAATGATCTGGTAGAGCATTTTTCGCTGTTTGAGTTAGTATGGATTTCATTTCTCTATTTATATGTTAAGCATGAAAATAACTAAAGAGATAGAGAAGATTCAGTTATGTAATGATATTGAAATCTATGTTTAAGAAATTGAATTCGACGGTCTCTTCAATAATTGAAAGCGGGAATACAAATTTATTTTTAATATATTAATTTTCTTGTGTTTCATAGTTATGTAATAAAATATTTCTAGCTTTAACAATTCTTCATTTATTTATATCTGCATAGATACGTAATAAGTACTCATTCGACCATTTTTTCAACTTTCCAATAACTACAATTTTTCAAGTCCCATAACTAATTTTTTTGACATGCTGTAAGTTTTTCCAGTATTTACTAAAACCTATTCAATGACGATTGAAAGTGAATCAATATATATTGAAAGTATAAAACCAACTTCATATAAGTAATATTAGCCCAACCCAATGTCAAAAAATAAGTAGGTGATATTCATTTCTAATCGAACAAAACCTGTCCGATAACTAGGTGATTTATTCTATGAGCTTTGTTTGTTTAGAATGTAGGATCGAGTCGAAATGCACGATAAAATTTATCCTATTTTAATTGAAAAAATATCATTTTATGAAATATTTCGAAAACGCTACTGTCAATTATTTGTTGTCTCCAGCTTCAAGAAGGCCATTAAAAATGCCAGTATTTTCCCATTCAACCGAATAACGGAGCTGGCGATGGTGCTGACTTAATTTGGAACATCCTGTATACGTTCAGAAGTAGCTCTCTATGATGAATTATGTAAGTAAACGCGTTATGAAAGCCTAGTATAGAGAATTTTGTAATTGGTATAAATTTAATGAAGTAGAGATCTGCGAAAAGAGGAGAAAATCTGTTCACTCTGGGATTGAACTTTAGGTAGGGTCCGCTCTAATCCGAGTTCATCCTACATAATCCTCAGGCAATCACCACACTATTATCCAGAGCACAGACTCATTTCTCTTATGTGCACCACCAGTTTCCGTATTAAGGCAGTGATAATAAATTTAGCGGCATATAATACCGTAAAATATTATTTTCGCAATTTAAAGGACAGAAAACGCAGTCTGGTAATAATAGTGAAAAATTGCGTCATATACTGGTTCTGTGACATAATCTGGATTAGGTTTCATTATTTTCAGGCGCATGAAACTGTGGTATTAGGGGAATGAATTAAATTGAGCATTTGAAATAATATTGAAACAGATAAAGCAAGCGAAGGTTATGTTTAAGTATTTGGATATAAAAAATTCGACATTTCAGTTATCCGCTCTGATACCAAAGTCAAAATATACTTTAATGTCAGAAGTTTTTTAACTTAAAGACAAAGCTCTCAGGTATATAAAGGCACCATACATCTCTATATCAACGATCATTTTCATATAACGCTACAAAAATTTACAACGCCATTCCTGACTCGATGAAAATCATGAATAAATTCAAATTCGATGGTAACTTTAATATATTATGATTTTTCCTGTTATCTACCAAATGAAAGCTCTAATTTTTTATTCTGAAAGTTTTTACCCCTAGTTTCCTCCATTAAAACTCTTTTGCCTCCAATTAAAAATTAAAATATATGTATATGTATATGTGTATATATATATACAAGTTTGACATTACTTTTTATTATTCTGCTATTTCAGGTTACGATTTGTTAATATGTTTTCTGCTAATTTCCTATGAAAATAAAGTTCATTTGCTGAGTCAACTTGAATGACTACATGAATATTTTTTTTCCTTTTTTTGTTCAATTACATTTATTACATTATGTTTGAAACAAATATTTGTTCACTAAAAAAAAAAAATCATGTGATTGATAAGAATCACTAGAATGAGTTATATTTTTACATATTTCTGTTTTGAATGTTATGAACATACGTTATGATGATTGAAGGACTGATGTAGGTCCTTTTCTTACAAGGCATATAGTTTGAAGCCAAAAAGTGTTCTTTCAATATCATGTGCTATCTGGAATGTTCAAATAAAGACAGAACTGAGCATAGAGAAGGAAGTTGAGTATGGAGTCCCACAGGGAACTGTCTTGGGACCAAAATTATTCACTGCACACATTAATAACCTGCTAAGTATGAACAGCTCTGGAGACATCATCAGTTATGCAGATGACACAGCTATTTTTTACGAAGATGAAAACTGGGAAGATTTAAAAATAAAAGCTGAAGACGATCTGACTCAAATTATGACATGGTTCAATCATAAACTACTTACGAATATACGAATAATACAGAAAAGACGTACTTTGTCCCGTTCACCTCATATAAAAATAATTTACCGCAGTACAAAACCTTAAAAATCGATATCTACAATTCTTCCATAAAAGTAACAAATGAAATTGAATATTTAGGTATAACAATAGATAGCCACTTGAGATGGGATATTCATATCAATAATGTAACAAAAACCCTAAGAACTATATTATACAAATTCAAGTATCTCAACAAAATATTGGACACACACCACAGTAAAATAATATACGCGGCACTCGTGGAATCTAGGATTCAATATGGAATCCTAGCATGGGGTGGAGCGGTAAACATCCATATATGAAAGTTGGAAAATATACAAAAACGCTTCCTCAAAATTATCTTTAAGAAAAAACCTAGATACCCAACCGAAGCTCTTTATACCGAATCGGAAGTATTATCTGTGAGACAAATGCAGTTCTTGAATCTCCTAGCTTACATACACGAACATAAATATTTATTGAATTGTATCGATCATCCATACTCAACAAGGACAAAAACTGAAAATTTTGTAAAAACACCTCTTCTAACAAAAAAAATTGGACAAAGATGTTACAGATATTTAGCATTGAAATCGTTCAATTTTCTCCCTAAAGAACAGAAAAATTATATTCTTAAAATTAATTCTAAAAGTTTACTAAGGAAAAAATTTAAGGGATTTATTCTTGGAATGAAACTAGGCACTATCAATGAATTACTTGCATGATATTATTATCTTCTCGTCATGATTTCCTTTCCTTTTTTTTTCCTTTCTCCAGACTAGTAATATGTAAGAAAAAATGTATTAGTATACTATTTGCATACCTACTTATCAACATTAATGTGCCCACTTCAACTCATTATCCATATGCATATGTATATTATTCATAATCTTTAACTAAATTATTATTTTTACATCTACTTATATATATGTAGGTATATGTACATATATATATATATATATATATATATATATATATATATATATATATATATATTTGAAAACTTCCCACCCTTAATATCTTCCTTCCAGTAAACAATATGAGTAATCGAAAAAACAGGTCAATTTTATTGTCAAGGGGGACACTTTCAAGGACTATTTGTAGCCCTCGTGGTTCAACCCCCTAGGAGGGGTAGATGTTACCCTTAGAATTTTAAGTGGCACATCATTTTGATGGGCGTTCAATTCTTGTTCCAATGGTACCCTGACTTATTATTTTTTGATGAGCATTTTCCGAAAAATTGCGTTCTAAACTAACAGAAGTAATTATTAGAACGCCTATGCATGGTTTGGCCAGAACTGGTTAGAATATTAGGTGGTACCGTTCCAACCCTTTATTAGGGGTAACATTAGCCATTAGCTCCAAAAACTTTACATAAAAAAGTAGTCTAATAGTAAAACGTAGATGGTAGTAAAGTTGTGTTTATTAAATGCTGAATTTTTAAGTGTCATCGCAGAAATTGTACAGATAGCCTTCCTTTTTTGCTACTTCTGCTGTAAAAAGTTTCTGTTTTCCGGCAAAAAATTGGTTAGCAAATTTGAACTATGTGGTAGTATTGTGAATATCGTTGTACCTGTTGGGCTGTTTAGGAATTACTTTAATAAGTGTATAAAAGTGTAAAAATGGTTTACATTCTTCAAGACAGAATTGAAATGATTGTAATTTATGGTAAAGTTGGAAAGTGCGCACGAAGGGCGGCATGTCTTTTTAACGAAAGACATCCAAATTGTAATGTAAGTCACCGGTATGTGCTTGATTTGGTGAATAAGTTTTACGAAACTGGTTCAGTGACAAATAAAAAAAGAAATAACCCCAGAGTACTAAATGAATTTGCTGCAGAGCCCACGAGCTCCTTACGATCAGTATCAGAACAGACGGGAATGTCACGCGAGACTATAAGAAAAGCATTGAAAATGCACAAATTTCATCCATATAAAATGCAGATTCTTCAAGAGCTCCACGAGGATGATTATGATAGAAAAATAGAGTTTTGTGAAATCATGTCTCATCGAGTCAATACCATCCCTAATCTTCTGTTAAACATCTGTTTCAGCGATGAGTGTTCATTTTTTCTGAATGGCAATGTTAATAGACAAAATTGTCGCTATTGGAGTAACGAAAACCCACATATTTTTCGGGAAGGTCATACACAACACCCACAAAAAGTTAATGTTTGGGCTGGTATTCTTGGAAATGCCATTCTTGGTCAATTATTTCTGGAAGAAAACTTGACTGGCAATCTGTAACTTGATATGCTTGAAGAGACTATCGATCCTCTTATAACTCACGAGCTAGAAACTCAAATTGATGCAGAAGGCAATGAACTTTTGCAGGAGGATCTGTTACATTTCCAACAGGACAGTGCTCCACCTCACTATTTTCTTCCCGTCCGACAGTGGTTAAACGAGAGATTTCCGGGTAGATGGATTGGCAGCAAGGGAGCAGTTGAATGGCCTCCGAGATCACCGGATTTAACACCCTTAGATTTCTTTCTTTGGGGGCATCTTAAATCCGTTGTTTATAAAACACAACCTTCTGATATTGACGAACTTAAGAGACGAATTACAGCAGCATGCCGGTCAATTCCTAGTGAAGTTTTCCGTAATATTAGAGGGGAGTTCGAAAACAGACTGTATTACTGTTTAGAGCAAAATGGACAACATTTCGAACTGCTAATAAGATAAGCGTAAGTAGATTTTATGTTGGAAATGTCTTTCTCGCAAATTAAATTTTATTGTGTAGAAGGAAAATAACCACCAAATAAAAAATCCCATGCGTAATAAATTTATTCCTGTCATTCAAGGGTTGGAGCGGTGCCACCTACTCTTCTAACCATTTTTATTAAAGGGAGTCAATACAATAATGCATCTCAGTATAGGCGTTCTAATAATTACTTCTGTTAGTTTAGAACGCAATTTTTCGGAAAATGCTCATCACAAAATAATAAGTCAGGGTACCATTGGAACAAGAATTGAACGCCCATTAAAATGATGTGCCACTTGACCCCCCTTCCCATTTAAAATTCTAAGGGTAACATCTACCCCTCCTAGGGGGTTGAACCACGAAGGCTACAAATAGTCCGTGAAAGTGTCCTCCTTGACAATAAAATTGAGCTGTTTTTTCGATTACTCATATTGTTTACTGGAAGGAAGATATTAAGGGTGGGAAGTTTTCAAATTGACACCCTGTATATATATCAGTAGTAAAAGAAAGTGTAATTTTTATGTACAATCCTGAATAAACGTTATTATTATTTTTATTATAATTATTATTATTATTATTATTATTATTATTATTATTATTATTATTATTATTATTATTATTATTATTATTATTATTATTATTATTATTATTATTATTATTATTATTATTATTATTATTATTATTATTATTATTATTATTATTATTATTATTATTATTATTATTATTATTATTATTATTATTATTATTATTATTATTATTATTATTATTATTATTATTATTATTATTATTATTATTTTTTTTTCCTTTAAGAGTGTACCAGTCAGGTCCTGTCTCCGGTGCTCCGACCCATCCGGAGGACGCGCTGGTGTCGTTTACCTCAATAACCACTCCCTACGTCCGTAGGGTGAGTGATTATTGGGTCCGAGAGTCATGTGTTCTGAGCAGACGAAGGGAACCAAGGATGACGGCCTTCTGCAGTCGAGCGGCTAGGATTTGTGCCATATTACGGCAGGCCGGTATCAACTTCAAATTAGAGAGCAGTGTGTCCATCATTCCACCAAGGACTCCTATAATCAGAACCACCATTTTGACAGAATGGTCCGGATACAACCTGCGGAGTTCAAAGAGAAGATCTCGATATTTAGTCCGTTTTTCCTCCTCTTTCCGAACGATATTCATCTCGCCTGGAGCGGAAAACTCCACGACGAATATCGTTTTACTTTGACGGTCGAGGAGGACAACATCAGGCTTATTGGCTTGTATTTGCCTGAGGGTGGGGAATGTGTAGTTCCAACAGATTCGGCACCTCTCATTCTCCACCACGGACTCAATATCCCCCGGAACATAAGGCAACACCGGTGTCTCGTCTATACCGTACGAGTGTCTTAGATGGTAGTACAACACTCGTAGCGCCGCGTTATGCCTGTGGATATAGGCTGAGACCGCATAAGCTGGACATGCTGATAGCAAATGCATTGCGGTCTCAGGTGCCCCACGACATTCCCTGCATCGGGTGTCAGGGACGTCTATACCCATCACGCGACTACGGTAGACGAGGGTGTTGAAGACACCATCCTGGCAGGCCATTATGAATCCCTCGGTCTCCGACTTTAGCTCACACGACCTGAGGAAGGCAAAGGTCAAGCTTTTGGATAAGCCAAGGTCTTCGATGTTGTTGAAGAAAACACCAGGCATTGGCTTATCCATATGCAGCTGTAGGAGGACCTCTGTCTCCGCAGCTTTAATGTGAGCTTTTAGCTGAACGGGTCCCAACTCGGTGACAGAGTTTGGGTTAGCCCGTTCAGTGTCGAATACGAGTCCAAGTTCATCGGCTGCACGGGTTGCTGCCTTAAAGAGAAATGCTCCAATCCCTGCTTTTTCATGGTCGCGGACCATGCAGAGAAGGGGATCTGAACTCCTGATGACTTTACAGGCTCCATCCAGAACCATTCTGTTATGCAGACACTCCAAACTCAAAAGTCCACGGCCTCCCCGTTGTCTGGGAAAGTATAACCGTGGAACAGACGATTTAGGATGCAAGCTCCTATTGAGATGCATCATTTGGCGAGTTTTTACGTCGAGTTGTCGCAGCTCTTCCTGAGTCCACTTCATCACTCCGAAGGAGTAGAGAAGGATCGGAACGGCAAGCATATTAGTTGCAGCAACTTTGTTCTTCCCCGACAGTTCTGATGACCAGATCTGTCGGAGTTTATGCTGATACTTGCCGCGGAGAGAGTTCTTAACTGTGATTACCTCTTGGGAGCGGCGTTGCGCCACCCCTAGGTAAGTATAAGTCTCTCCGGCATCCAGATGATGTAGGATGCTTCCGTCTACGAGCTGGACATCCTCTCCGTATTCCTCGCATCGCCCTCTTTTGAGATGAACCGTGGCACATTTGTCGATCCCAAATTCCATTCCGATAGCATGCGTATATTCTTCCACCACCCTAAGGGACTGATGTAGGTCCCTTTCTCCAGAGGCATATAATTTTAGGTCATCCATGTAAAACAGGTGGGTGACTGTATGCCTCCGGTTGCTGGGGGTGCCGCAGCTGTACCCACGGGTATTCCTGAGTGCAACGGACAATGGCAATAGTGAGATGCAGAAGAGAAGAGGGCTGAGGGAGTCTCCCTGAAACACGCCTCTTCTAATGATGACCTGCTCTGTTTGGACTATGTCTCCACCAGATTTTATAGCGAAGCGAGTCCTCCAGAGCGGCATCAGTTGTCCAATGCATCCCACTATTTGATCGGGTACCTCAAGGCATCTGAGCAAATGCATGATTAACTCATGCGATGTTGTATCAAATGCCTTGCGGTAATCGATCCAGGCCATCGTAAGGTTACGCTTGTACTGCACGGAGTCCTGCGTGATACATCTATCGATGAGCAGGTTCTCCTTGCAGCCGGCAACCCCTTTCTTTGACCCTCTTTGCTCATATATCCGTTCATACACCGGATCAACTGCGGAGAGAATGCGTGTGTATAAGATGCGCGTAAACACCTTATAACACGCATTCAAGCACGTTATCGGTCTGTAATTCTTTGGATCAGACAAATCTCTGTTTTTGGGGATGAGCACGGTTCGCCCCTCGACAAACCACTCCGGAATCTGCTGCTCCCCATCTAGCCATGAGTTGAAAACTCTAGCCAGATGGCGGTGGGTTGCTGGAAACTTTTTCCACCAATAGTTATTCAACCCATCGGGTCCTGGAGCAGCAAAGTTCTTTGAGCCTTTGAGTGCTCTTTGAACTTCTTCCGGGGTTATCGGATTGCGCAGATCATTGAGCTCAGGCTGCCGAAGCCTCCTGCAGAATACTCTGAACTGCGCTAGGGCTGGAGTATCTACATTGATTGGTTGCGGATACTCATAAATGTTCTTCCAGAAGGTTTCCACCCGATCAACAGTCGGCGGGTTATCAACAACACGTGGAGGCTCTTGAAATAAACGAGAAGGTTTATCGCGGAACTTCAAGTTTTCCGCGACTCCTCTCGCTCGCCTCACTAGTGACTTCTTTGCAGCCACTAGCATTCGTATCCTATCAAGACAGTGCTGTTTGATGGTAAACAGCACCCCTTGATTCAATGTGTGGTGAGCTCGTCTTAATTTTGCGGCAATTCGCCGCACTGCAGGTGTGAAAGGCCTATTGGCCGCCACGTAGTCCACCACACACTGGATACGAGACGCGTGTTGTCTCGCCGACTTGATCTTAGCTTCCATCTTGTGTACGCGTCGTTCATGCCTCCCAACTACAGCGGTGGTGTCCCTCCTCTGCGTTTGGGTTAGAGCATGAGCGGCGTCATACACGACAGAATTGATCTGCCAGATGTCAGCCTCTTCTGGAAGAACATCGCCGATCTCCGCATCCACTCGTGCCAGTTCTTGTGGCTTCAGGGGCTTCACATGGTGAAGTGCCCTGCGAGTTCTGATGTCCTCCATCGGTGGTATGATGCGAGCATTCTCCACAGCCAGACCGACACGTGGCATAACTTGTGCCACTTCGATAACCGGCTGAGGAGGTGCTCTGACATATCCTCGTCTCCGAAGATGAGATACATAATCCCTAAGATTTTGGGCGGAAAAGGCGGCATGCTCTGGGTGTCTTTCACACCACAGAGCATGCATTCTCGCCATGTATCCTCTCCGGGCGGGCTCACTGCTCTCGTAGCAATGCATAAGACCATCCCTTAATCCATCCGTCCACTCAAAACGTCCGTTTTCATAGCGTAAGTCGTCAGCTGGCAAATCATCGTTGTTGGCCCCACCACCTTGCCTTTGACCCCTAATCCGAGGGGGTCGGTTGTGGGGGCCTCTTCCCCGATTATTTGGAACCGAGTGTTAGGGTTTACTGGGGGGTTAACCCAGTAAACCCACGGCCGACACCAGAGGGAAAGATGCCTCTTCCCTCCCGGATGCGCATGAGCTGCCGGTCCGATTTTGCATCCTTTGCTCGGGTAGGTGGTGTCGCAACTCACCAGGGCCATAGGTGTTGGTTGACCTCCCTGCCTACTTATTATTATTATTATTATTATTATTATTATTTTTTTTTTTTTTTTTTTTTTTTTCCCGTTGGGAATGTACCAGTCAGGCCCTGTCTCCGGTGCTCCGATACATCCGGAGGGCGCGCTGGTGTCGTTAACCCCAATAACCACTCCCTACGTCCGTAGGGTGAGTGACTATTGGGTCCGAGAATCATGTGCCCTGAGTAGACGGAGCGAACCAAGGATGACGGCCTTCTGCATTCGCGCTGCTAAGATTTCTGCCATATTACGGCAAGCAGGTATTATCTTCAAGTTGGAGAGCAGTGTGTCCATCATTCCACCAAGGACTCCTATGATCAGAACCACCATTTTGACAGAATAGTCCGGATATAACCTGCGGAGTTCAAAGAGGAGATCTCGATATTTAGTCCGTTTTTCCTCCTCTTTTCGAACGATATTCATTTCGCTTGGAGCGGAAAACTCCATGACGAATATCGTTCTACTTTGGTGGTCGAGGAGGACAACATCAGGCTTATTGGCTTGTATTTGCCTGAGGGTGGGGAATGAGTAGTTCCAATAGATCCGGCACCTCTCATTCTCCACCACGGACTCAATATCCCCCGGAACATAAGGCAACACCGGTATCTCGTCTATACCGTACGAGTGTCGTAGATGGTAGTATAACACTCGTAGCGCCGCGTTATGCCTGTGGATATAGGCTGAGACCGCATAAGATGGGCATGCTGATAGCAAATGCATTACGGTCTCAGGTGCCCCACGACATGCCCTGCATCGGGTGTCAGGGACGTCTATACCCATCACGCGACTACGGTAGACGAGGGTGTTGAAGACACCATCCTGGCAGGCCATTATGAATCCCTCGGTCTCCGACTTTAGCTCACTCGACCTGAGGAAGGCAAAGGTCAAGCTTTTGGACAAGCCAATGTCTTCGATGTTGTGAAAGAAGACACCATGCATTGGCTTATCCATATGTAGCTGTAGCAGGACCTCTGTCTCCGCAGCTTTGATGTGAGCTTTTTGCTGAACGGGTCCCAACTCGGTGACAGAGTTTGGGTTAGCCCGTTCAGTGTCGAATACGAGACCGAGTTCATCGGCCGCACGGGTTGCTGCCTTAAAAAGAAATGCTCCAATCCCTGCTTTTTCATGGTCGCGGACCATGCAGAGAAGGGGATCTGAACTCCTGATGACTTTACAGGCCCCATCCAGAACCATTCTGTTATGCAGACACTCCAAACTCAAAAGTCCACGGCCTCCCCGTTGTCTGGAAAAGTATAACCGTGGAACGGACGATTTAGGATGCAAGCTCCTATTGAGATGCATCATTTTGCGAGTTTTAACGTCGAGTTGTCGCAGCTCTTCCTTAGTCCACTTCATTACTCCGAAAGAGTAAAGAAGGATCGGAACGGCAAGCATATTGGTTGCAGCAACTTTGTTCTTCCCCGACAGTTCTGATGACCAGATCTGTCAGAGTTTATGCTGATACTTGCCGCGGAGAGAGTTCTTAACTGTGAATACCTCTTGGGAGTGGCGTTGCTCCACCCCTAGGTAAGTATACGTCTCTCCGGCATCCAGATGATGTAGGATGCTTCCGTCTACGAGCTGGACATCCTCTCCGTATTCCTCGCATCGTCCTCTTTTAAGATGAACCGTGGCACATTTGTCGATCCCAAATTCCATTCCGATAGCATGCGTGTACTCTTCCACCACCCTAAGGGACTGATGTAGGTCCCTTTCTCCAGAGGCATATAATTTTAGGTCATCCATGTAGAACAAATGGGTGACTTTATGCCTACGGTTGCTGGGGGTGCCGCAGTTGTACCCACGGGTATTCCTGAGTACAACGGACAATGGCAATAGTGAGATGCAGAAGAGAAGAGGGCTGAGGGAGTCTCCCTGAAACACGCCTCTTCTAATGATGACCTGCTCTGTTTGGACTGTGTCTCTACCAGATCTTATGGTGAAGCGAGTCCTCCAGAGTGGCATCAGTTGTCCAATACATCCCACTATTTGATCGGGTACCTCAAGACATCTGAGCAAATGCATGATTAACTCATGCGATGTTGTATCAAATGCCTTGCGGTAATCGATCCAGGCCATCGAAAGGTTACGCTTATACTGCACGGAGTCCTGCGTGATACATCTATCGATGAGCAGGTTCTCCTTGCAGCCGGCGACCCCTTTCTTTGACCCTCTTTGCTCATATATCCGTTCGTACACCGGATCAACTGCGGAGAGAATGCGCGTGTATAAGATGCGTGTAAACAACTTATAACAAGCATTCAAGCATGTTATCGGCCTGTAATTCTTTGGATCAGACAAATCTCCATTTTTGGGGATGAGCACGGTTCGCCCCTCGACAAACCACTCCGGAATCTGCTGCTCCCCATCTAGCCATGAGTTAAAAACTCTAGCCAGATGGCGGTGGGTTGTTGGAAACTTTTTCCACCAATAGTTATTCAACCCATCAGGGCCTGGAGCAGCGAAATTCTTAGAACCTTTTAGGGCCCTTCGAACTTCTTCCGTGGTTATCGGATTGCGCAGATCATTGTGCTCATGCTGCCGAAGCGTCCTGCAGTAAGCTTCGAACTGCGCTAGGGCTGGAGTGTCTACATTGAGTGGTTGCGGAAACTCATAGATGTTCTTCCAGAAGGTTTCTACCCGATCAGCAGCCGGCGGGTTATCGACAACACGTGGAGGCTCTTGGAATAAGCGAGAAGGTTTATCGCGGAACTTCATGTTTTCCGCGATACTTCTCGCCCGCCTCACTAGTGACTTCTTTGCAGCCACTAGCATTCGTATCCTATCAAGACAGTGCTGTTTTATGGTAAACAGCACGCCTTGATTCAATGTGTGGTGAGCTCGTCTTAGCTTTGCAGCAATTCGCCGCACTGCCGGCGTAAAAGGCCTATTGGCCGACATGTAGTCCACCACACACTGGATACGAGACGCGTGTTGTCTCGCCGACTTGATCTTAGCTTCCATCTTGTGAACGCGTCGCTCATGCCTCCCAACAAGAGCGGTGGTTTCCCTCCTCTCCGTCTGGGATAGAGCACGAGCGGCGTCGTACACGACAGAATTGATCTGCCAGATGGTAGCCTCTTCTGAAAGAACATCGCCAATCTCTGCATCCACTCGTGCCAGTTCTTGCGGCTTCAGGGGCTTCATATCGTGAAGCGCCCTGCGGGTTCTGATGTCCTCCATTGGTGGTATGTTGCGAGCCTCCTCTACAGCCAGACCGACACGTGGCATATCTGCCACTTCTGCCACTTTGTTAATCGGCTGAGGAGGAGCTCTAACATAGCCTCGAGCCCGGAGATAGGAAACATAATCCCTGAGATTTTGGGCGGAAACGGCGGCATGCTCTGGGTGTCTTTCACACCAGAGAGCATGCATCCTTGCCATGTATCCTCTCCGGGCGGGCTCACTGCTCTCGTAGATATACAGAAGTCCGTCTCTCAATTCGTCCGTCCACTCAAAGCGTCCGTTGTCATTGCGGTTGTCATTTGGCAAATCATCGTTGTTGGCCCCACCACCTTGCCTTTGACCCCTAATCCGAGGGGGTCGGTTGTGGGGGCCTCTTCCCCGATTGTTTGGAACCGAGTATTAGGGTTTACTGGGGGGTTAACCCAGTAAACCCACGGCCGACACCGGAGGGAAAGATGCCTTTTCCCTCCCGGATGCGCATGAGCTGCCGGTCCGATTTTGCATCCTTTGCTCGGGTAGGTGGTGTCGCAACTCACCAGGGCCTTAGGTGTTGGTTGACCTCCCTGCCTTATTATTATTATTATTATTATTATTATTATTATTATTATTATTATTATTATTATTATTATTATTATTATTATTATTATTATTATTATTATTATTATTATTATTATTATTATTATTATTATTATTATTATTATTATTATTATTATTATTATTATTATTATTATTATTTTTTTTCCGTTAGGAATGTACCAGTCAGGCCCTGTCTCCGGTGCTCCGATACATCCGGAGGGCGCGCTGGTGTCGTTAACCCCAATAACCACTCCCTACGTCCGTAGGGTGAGTGACTATTGGGTCCGAGAATCATGTGCCCTGAGTAGACGGAGCGAACCAAGGATAACGGCCTTCTGCATTCGCGCTGCTAAGATTTCTGCCATATTACGGCAAGCAGGTATTATCCTCAAGTTGGAGAGCAGTGTGTCCATCATTCCACCAAGGACTCCTATGATCAGAACCACCATTTTGACAGAATGGTCCGGATATAACCTGCGGAGTTCAAAGAGAAGATCTCGATATTTAGTCCGTTTTTCCTCCTCTTTTCGAACGATATTCATTTCGCCTGGAGCGGAAAACTCCATGACGAATATCGTTCTACTTTGGTGGTCGAGGAGGACAACATCAGGCTTATTGGCTTGTATTTGCCTGAGGGTGGGGAATGAGTAGTTCCAATAGATCCGGCACCTCTCATTCTCCACCACGGACTCAATATCCCCCGGAACATAAGGCAACACCGGTGTCTCGTCTATACCGTACGAGTGTCGTAGATGGTAGTATAACACTCGTAGCGCCGCGTTATGCCTGTGGATATAGACTGAGACCGCATAAGATGGGCATGCTGATAGCAAATGCATTACGGTCTCAGGTGCCCCACGACATGCCCTGCATCGGGTATCAGGGACGTCTATACCCATCACGCGACTACGGTAGACGAGGGTGTTGAAGACACCATCCTGGCAGGCCATTATGAATCCCTCGGTCTCCGACTTTAGCTCACTCGACCTGAGGAAGGCAAAGGTCAAGCTTTTGGATAAGCCAAGGTCTTCGATGTTGTGAAAGAAGACGCCATGCATTGGCTTATCCATATGTAGCTGTAGCAGGACCTCTGTCTCCACAGCTTTGATGTGAGCTTTTTGCTGAACGGGTCCCAACTCGGTGACAGAGTTTGGGTTAGCCCGTTCAGTGTCGAATACGAGACCGAGTTCATCGGCCGCACGGGTTGCTGCCTTAAAAAGAAATGCTCCAATCCCTGCTTTTTCATGGTCGCGGACCATGCAGAGAAGGGGATCTGAACTCCTGATGACTTTACAGGCCCCATCCAGAACCATTCTGTTATGCATACACTCCAAACTCAAAAGTCCACGGCCTCCCCGTTGTCTGGGAAAGTATAACCGTGGAACGGACGATTTAGGATGCAAGCACCTATTGAGATGCATTACTTTGCGAGTTTTAACGTCGAGTTGTCGCAGCTCTTCCTTAGTCCACTTCATTACTCCGAAAGAGTAGAGAAGGATCGGAACGGCAAGCATATTGGTTGCAGCAACTTTGTTCTTCCCCGACAGTTCTGATGACCAGATCTGTCGGAGTTTGTGCTGATACTTGCCGCGGAGAGAGTTCTTAACTGTGAATACCTCTTGGGAGTGGCGTTGCTCCACCCCTAGGTAAGTATACGTCTCTCCGGCATCCAGATGATGTAGGATGCTTCCGTCTACGAGCTGGACATCCTCTCCGTATTCCTCGCATCGTCCTCTTTTAAGATGAACCGTGGCACATTTGTCGATCCCAAATTCCATTCCGATAGCATGCGTGTACTCTTCCACCACCCTAAGGGACTGATGTAGGTCCCTTTCTCCAGAGGCATATAATTTTAGGTCATCCATGTAGAACAAATGGGTGACTTTATGCCTCCGGTTGCTGGGGGTGCCGCAGTTGTACCCACGGGTATTCCTAAGTACAACGGACAATGGCAATAGTGAGATGCAGAAGAGAAGAGGGCTGAGGGAGTCTCCCTGAAACACGCCTCTTCTAATGATGACCTGCTCTGTTTGGACTGTGTCTCTACCAGATCTTATGGTGAAGCGAGTCCTCCAGAGTGGCATCAGTTGTCCAATACATCCCACTATTTGATCGGGTACCTCAAGACATCTGAGCAAATGCATGATTAACTCATGCGATGTTGTATCAAATGCCTTGCGGTAATCGATCCAGGCCATCGAAAGGTTACGCTTATACTGCACGGAGTCCTGCGTGATACATCTATCGATGAGCAGGTTCTCCTTGCAGCCGGCGATCCCTTTCTTTGACCCTCTTTGCTCATATATCCGTTCGTACACCGGATCAACTGCGGAGAGAATGCGCGTGTATAAGATGCGTGTAAACAACTTATAACACGCATTCAAGCATGTTATCGGCCTGTAATTCTTTGGATCAGACAAATCTCCGTTTTTGGGGATGAGCACGGTTCGCCCCTCGACAAACCACTCCAGAATCTGCTGCTCCCCATCTAGCCATGAGTTAAAAACTCTAGCCAGATGGCGGTGGATTGTTGGAAATTTTTCCACCAATAGTTATTCAACCCATCAGGGCCTGGAGCAGCGAAATTCTTAGAACCTTTTAGGGCCCTTCGAACTTCTTCCGTGGTTATCGGATTGCGCAGATCATTGTGCTCATGCTGCCGAAGCGTCCTGCAGTAAGCTTCGAACTGCGCTAGGGCTGGAGTGTCTACATTGAGTGGTTGCGGAAACTCATAGATGTTCTTCCAGAAGGTTTCTACCCGATCAGCAGCCGGCGGGTTATCGACAACACGTGGAGGCTCTTGGAATAAGCGAGAAGGTTTATCGCGGAACTTCATGTTTTCCGCGATACTTCTCGCCCGCCTCACTAGTGACTTCTTTGCAGCCACTAGCATTCGTATCCTATCAAGACAGTGCTGTTTTATGGTAAACAGCACGCCTTGATTCAATGTGTGGTGAGCTCGTCTTAGCTTTGCAGCAATTCGCCGCACTGCCGGCGTAAAAGGCCTATTGGCCGACATGTAGTCCACCACACACTGGATACGAGACGCGTGTTGTCTCGCCGACTTGATCTTAGCTTCCATCTTGTGAACGCGTCGCTCATGCCTCCCAACAAGAGCGGTGGTTTCCCTCCTCTCCGTCTGGGATAGAGCACGAGCGGCGTCGTACACGACAGAATTGATCTGCCAGATGGTAGCCTCTTCTGAAAGAACATCGCCAATCTCTGCATCCACTCGTGCCAGTTCTTGCGGCTTCAGGGGCTTCATATTGTGAAGCGCCCTGCGGGTTCTGATGTCCTCCATTGGTGGTATGATGCGAGCCTCCTCTACAGCCAGACCGACACGTGGCATATCTGCCACTTCTGCCACTTCGTTAATCGGCTGAGGAGGAGCTCTAACATAGCCTCGAGCCCGGAGATAGGAAACATAATCCCTGAGATTTTGGGCGGAAACGGCGGCATGCTCTGGGTGTCTTTCACACCAGAGAGCATGCATCCTTGCCATGTATCCTCTCCGGGCGGGCTCACTGCTCTCGTAGATATACAGAAGTCCGTCTCTCAATTCGTCCGTCCACTCAAAGCGTCCGTTGTCATTGCGGTTGTCATTTGGCAAATCATCGTTGTTGGCCCCACCACCTTGCCTTTGACCCCTAATCCGAGGGGGTCGGTTGTGGGGGCCTCTTCCCCGATTGTTTGGAACCGAGTATTAGGGTTTACTGGGGGGTTAACCCAGTAAACCCACGGCCGACACCGGAGGGAAAGATGCCTTTTCCCTCCCGGATGCGCATGAGCTGCCGGTCCGATTTTGCATCCTTTGCTCGGGTAGGTGGTGTCGCAACTCACCAGGGCCTTAGGTGTTGGTTGACCTCCCTGCCTATTTATTATTATTATTATTATTATTATTATTATTATTATTATTATTATTATTATTATTATTATTATTATTATTATTATTATTATTATTATTATTATTATTATTATTATTATTATTATTATTATTATTATTATTATTATTATTATTATTATTATTATTATTATTATTATTATTATTATTATTATTATTATTATTATTATTATTATTATTATTATTATCCTCTTTTGAGATGAACTGTACGAAAGCGTATAAGGGCCACTGAGTTTTTTTTCTATTTTTCCGACTTCAAACTCGGAATTTTCGACTTTAAAGTCGGAATTTTGTTTTTCCGACTTTAAACTCGGACATTCCGACTTTAAACTCGGAAATTCCGACTTTAAACTCGGAAATTCCGACTTCAAAGTCGGAATTTTGTTTTTCCGACTTTAAACTCGGAAATTCCGACTTTAAAGTCGGAAATTCCGACTTCAAAGTCGGAATTTTGTTTTTTCGACTTCAAAATCGGAAATTCCGACTTTAAAATCGGAAATTCCGACTTTAGAGTCGGAATTTTGTTTTTCCGACTTCAAACTCGGAAATTCTTGTATCGCGGGTATAATTGCAAATCTTGTGTGTATCCTGGACTTGTACCTGCCAGGAATGGCTTTGTGCTGATTACTAAAGACTATTGTCTATTATTTTTGAAAAGACATGTTTTTTGCTGGCAATGTATTGGACAAAGCTTCTTGAATATACATTTTTTTTAATGAAAAAACAATATCATCTCTTAGAATCTTTGTAGTAAATAAAATCAATTCAGATAAGTATGTCATTCAGAATTTTGGAAACACCTATTTTTATTGATCGGGAAGAAGTATCATACAATCATCTCCACAACTTTAATTATAAACAAATTTCAAAGTAGGGGTTACAAGTTTCAGATTCAGCAAGAACCCATCTTCAGCCCAAGCATGGTTATACTTAGTTGATCAAAAAGAAAATATATGAATTTGGTAACTAGTACATGTTCCGATGATCCGTGTCACCACTACACTTTGAGCTGAAATGGACTTCTACAGAGAGTACCTTTTTTTATACTCATTTGGTGACTTTAATTGAGATGAAAGTACATATAATATGTGTTATTGTGTGTTTCTTTATTGAAACCACTAATTTTGGAATGATCTGGATACTCTTTAATTAATACACCTAGTTAAAATTGCGACTTTGTTTTATTTCATTGGTGCATCTGATCGTCGGTTCCATTCCAAAAATATTATTGAATTTAGGTGCTAAATCTTGTCTGCCATGTGGCCGAATATATCTCCACTACCTTTAAGACATTTCTGTTGTTATTTACCTACAGTCATTTCGGATTTGGTGATGGGTGAATAATCACTTTAAACCTTTTATCTACAACTGTCAAGTAATGATTATGATTTGACACTTTTTTGAATGTTATAATGACGTTTTTACCGCACTAGTTCTTTTTTGAATCTATTACCGCACTAGTGCGGTAATGAGATAAGAAATAAATTTTAACCAAAATAAATCGTTTATTGAATTAATACAAAGAAAATTCAAATAGAAAACGATAAAAATTCAACAAAACGTTATTTTTCTCTCAAGAATTACGTGAAAACTTGATGAAGGCTTCTGTAATTTGCATAGTTCATTGAAGTAAACTAGCAATCCCTTTTCATCCGTCAGGTTAACAACCTTCCTTTTTCTGCACCATTTTCATACCTATCATACACTAAACGATATTTTTCTTGGGATTTCTCGGGCACAAGATTTGAAATAACACTTGTCGCCGCATTTTTAATATCGGATGGCAGATCATCTTCACTTGAAGACATTTTCACTCAAGAAACCTACCTACATCTACGACTTCGTCGTGCAATCCTCACATGCGTGCGTTAATAAAGTCTATATCCCACTTGTCACGTAAATAACTATTGTTGAATTAAAGTAGAGTAGAGAAATGAAAGAATTTAATTTTTATTCGACTTGTAATGAAGCCCGAAAAGTATGAAACGGCTAGCTGTCACTCCTCTCGGCGTTACACTTCCTTTGGTATTATTGAACGTTTGATATAATTCAAATTTTGATGTTATATGGATCCAGGTAAGATACAGGACAATGTTATTCTTCAGAACAGCAACAAACTACTTTTTTCATCAGTTTATTTGTGATCGATTCTTTTAAAATGATGAGTTAATTATAGACCGTCACATAGTGACAGATTTAGGTGCTCCATTTTCGCATACAAGCCTCGAATAGGGTTGAAAAGTACATCGATAATGAGTAAAATGGAGGGAAATTTAAGAGTGGCTCCAGGGGAGAACATATGGAAAATTCGATTTTCCAGAACAGAAATAAAAGGAGTATGCCCATATTTTTACGCGAGCTGTGTTCACCTAATTATCAATTAATAGAACCTGGCTTCGGAATACCAAAGTCTTTAGTGTTGCACGTGTCTAAAGGGTCAAAATGAGGGTGTAATCTTGTAAGGAAAAATCAAGATTTTGACAGATTTTCCCACACAAGCCCATTGGAACTATGAAAACTTACATCGTCACTAGTCCGAAAAACATAATGGCTCGCGTGAAGATATGGGCAATATACTACTTTTATTTCTGTTCGTAAATTTCCCTCCATTTTACTCAACATCGATGTACTATTCAACCCTATTCGAGGCTTGTATGCGAAAATGGGCTAACTAAATCTGTCTGAATTGATTTTATCAACTACTAAGATTCTTAGAGATGACATTATGTCTCTAGTGATCAACACAAAGCTATTCCTGGTAGGTGGGTACATGTCCAGGTTGCACGCGGAATTTGCAATTATACTTGCGATATGAGAATTTTCGAGTTTGAAGACAGAATTTCCTAGTTTAAAGTCGGAAAAACAAAATTCCGACTTTGAGGTCGAAATTTCCGACTTAAAAGTCGGAATTTCCGAGTTCAAAGTCGGAAAAACAAAATTCCGACTTTGAAGTGGGAATTTCCGACTTTGAAGTCAGAATTTCCGACTTTGAAGTCAGAATCTCCGACTTGAAAGTCGAAAAAACAAAATTCCGACTTTAAAGTCGGAATTTCCGAGTTTATAGTCGGAAAAACAAAGTTCCGACTTCGAAGTCGGAAATTCCGAGTTTGAAGTCGGAAAAATAAAAAAAAAACTCAGTGACCCTTATACTCTTTCGTACAACTGGTCTTATTTTCATTATCTTTTTAAAATGAAACTTTGCATTTGTGAAAATTTGTGAAAATCAACTGAATAATTTTCTTTCCTGTACTCAGAAATTTTTCATATACCGGGTGACACAGCAGACATGTAGCATCCTGTAGTTTTTTTATTTGAAGAGATGAAGATTTGAAATTTGCAGAAGTTACGTAATCAATGATAGCGCTTCATTTGAATCGAACTACAACTTTTTTCAACTACCTGTTTGATCGGCAGTAACTCCAACTTCTTTTGTTTCAATGACACCCTGTATATTTACCCAGCCTATCTTATTTGTCTTGAAATTCTCTATTCAACCGTGTATCACAAAGTGGCATTCGTTTCTCGATTCGCAGATGAATTGCATTTTATTGAAAAACATCAAGTTGGCTGTTACCCGAATTCGATAATCTTTCGATGCTTGGTAGGCTTGGAAATCCAAAGAGTATCAGTTAAACGATATAATTTCAGTTTTTTCCATACCTGATCACTTCCTAAAGATTGTCAATAATTTCTTCAATAAAAAGAAAAAACATCTGAAAATAACTCACGATATTGCGAAGACTGAGATAGGAAATTTTTTTTTCAATTTGGCTACTTGTGAAGGAACTATCTGTCTTTCTCTTTGGCCATGTAGCCATATCATGATCTTTCCATTTGGAAACATAAAATTAAAATTGTTCCCCTGATCCACCAATTTACATGTCTATTAGTCTAGATATTTGCAGTAATATTTTGCCTAGTAGGCGGTGTACACAGAATGTTTTGTGTTTGACAGGTAAACATCATTTGATTGTACTGATTATCAACGTCAGTTTTATACTGATTAAAATTGCATCGTTTAATTTAACAATTGTGAGTCGAAAGATGTCCGGAAAGACGCCATCCGCCTAATAATTATTTCGTTAGAGTAGAAGAGCAGTTCAGAAGAGAACCGGAAAATCAAAACAATCTCCAATACATTGTCGACGAGGAAATGGAAGTAAACGTTTTGGCCATAGTACATGCAGATCCGACGATATCATTGAGACAAATTGAGGATGAAATCGGCGTGAATCGAGAGACCGCTAGAAGAGTTTTGAAAAGAACTGCTCTGAACTGCTCTTCTACTCTAGCGAAATAATTATCAGGTGGATGGCGTCTTTCCGGAAATCTTTCGACATACAATTGTTCAGCCTGTCTACAATGTCTCTTGCACTCTCAACAACATATCGACCTTTTCGTTCTTTGAATACATATTTAGTATCTAATTAAACGATGCAATTTCAATCAGCATAAAACTGACGGAGATAATCATTGCGATCAAATGATGTTTACATGTCAAACACAAAACATTTTGTGTACACCTCCTACTAGGCAAAATATTATTGCAAATATCTAGACTAATAGACTTGTGAATTGGTGGATCAAGGGATCAATTTTTATTTTATGTTTCCAGATGGAAAGATCATGATATGGCTACATGGCCAAATATCAACAACATATCGACCTTTTTATTCTTTGAATACATATTTAGTATCTAATTAAACGATGCAATTTTAATCAGCATAAAACTGACGGAGATAATCAGTACAATCAAATGATGTTTACCTGTCAAACACAAAACATTCTGTGTACACCGCCTGCTAGGCAAAATATTATTGCAAATATCTAGACTAATAGACTTGTGAATTGGTGGATCAGGGGAACAATTTTGATTTTATGTTTTCAAATGGAAAGATCCTAGATATGGCTACATGGCCAAAGAGAAAGACGGATAGTTCCTTCACAAGTAGCCAAATTGAAAAAAACTTGTTCCTATCTCAGTTTTCGCAATATCGTGAGTTATTTTCAGATGTTTTTTCTTTTTATTGAAGAAATTATTGACAATCTGTAGGAAGTGATCAGGTATGGAAAAAACTGAAATTATATCGTTTAACTGATACTCTTTGGATTTCCAAGCCTACCAAGCATCGAAAGATTATCGAATTCGGGTAACAGCCAACTTGATGTTTTTCAATAACATGCAATTCATCTGCGAATCGAGAAACGAATGCCACTTTGTGATACACGGTTGAATAGAGAATTTCAAGACAAATAAGATAGGCTGGATAAATATACAGGGTGTCATTCAAAAAAAAGGAGTTGGAGTTACTGCCGATCAAACAGGTAGTTGAAAAAAGTTGTTGTTAGTTTCAAATAAAGCGCTATCATTGATTACGTAACTTCTGCAAATTTCAAATCTTCATCTGTTCAAATAAAATAAGTACAGGCTGCTACATGTCTGCTGTGTCACCCGGTATGCAATGCAAATTGAAATAGAAATTGGGGAATAATATACGTGTAATCGATTGTCAAGTCTATTATTCCCTTTCGTGACCTTAAGTCCAGACTGAAGAGTCAATACATTACATCAAACATTTAGAGAATTAATAATTTCAAAAGATTTCTAAAAAAACTCCCAGATGGATATATGCAAAAATGATGAAAGTATGAATAATAGAAAAGTCACGAGAATTGAAATAAATTGCATGCTTTGGATGAGTGCCAATATGAATATCGAATGACAAAATGACATGCAACTTACAGTTGTATTCTTCTTGTGAAAGACTACATGATAGATGTATTATTCAACAGAATTGATTTCTTGTTCTATCCTTGATTATTTCTTTCGTCTATTATATATCAGTCATCAACCAATCATACGTTTGTTTCCTGTTTGACAGGACCAATCAACACGCTCTATTAGCGACTATTTACATGATGCACAATAGTCACCGACTATTCAGCATGATACTCACATCAAGGAGCCTGAGCATCTGACAGTTCTCTAAATAAATACATATCAAACGTCAAATAAAATCAATCGTGTATTTTTAAAAAAATCGAAGAATTTTCCTGACTTTCTCCGGTAACAATGATTCGATCGGGTCGTAAAACATTCCATTCTGTTCGCATTTCAATTCTCTACAATTCCTTGCATTGGAGCAACCATATTGCTGAATAAGTTTTCATTTTATAAGCAAAACACTAAAAAACACGTGTTTGTGTATTCAAATGTCGACAACAAGTTGAAAAATGACATCTGCGAATCGAAAACATAACAGGCCAAGCTGTAGAAGGAACTAAGTGGCTCTTCTCAAACAAAACAAAATACGCAAATAGCCCATACTTATTTTTATAACTTCGCAAATGAAAACCCCGGTTCTCGCCCCCGCAAAATCGCTTTGCGGAACCCTTCAAACAAGAAACACTGAAAAAAATAACAACTTTTTTGTCCTTTTGCGAATATCTCAAAAAGAATCGGAGGAACCGTCCTACAGTCCATGGAACCCTTGTAGAGAATTAAAAAACCCACAAAATGGCCCTTCATACGACCAGATCGGATCATTCCTCACAGAGAAAATCCGAGAAAACCTCGAAAAAGAGACGAAAATTCATAATCTTATAATGAATGTGGACCTTCTACGGTTAATACTGCAAGTTCTTCAAAAGCTGAACAAATGTCACAAATTACGCATGGTGGAAATGTCACATACAATAATTGTGCTTTTAATTTCAATTGATAAATTATAAAGATGGTGCTGTTTTTGTTTAGATTTTGTGCTTTGTTCTTGATATTTTGAATAAACTATTCCAAATTGTTTAATTTTCATTCATTCATATGACTGATATAAAGAAGTAGATTCAAGAAATAATCTTCACAAATATAACACGACCTTGATTAATTGTCGACTATTTTATTGCTGCTAAATTTCTCTTGAATTTAATAATTTTACTCGACATTATTTTGGCAGATTATTAATGCCAAAATAATGTCTCGTTAAATTATTATAAAATACAGTCGAAATTTAGATGCAATAAAAATAGTCGACTATTTATCAAGGTCTTGTTATATTACCCTTGACTATTTAATTATACTGGTTATAGTATTAAAAGGAATACATAATGCGGTAACTGAGATATACCGAAAATTCCCACTTCCGAGCAACAAAGAATCAACAACAATAAAGTGAAAGTCTTTTTTTTTGCCGTGTTGCTCCCACGAAAAAGTAAATCCTGTATTCTTCATAGAACTGAGCGAAAAGAGGTAGGAATGTATGTTTATCTTGATGTTATGAATGGTGCATACCTCTGTGAAAACCGCCCTAGATAAGAGTTCGAAAGCTTTGTAGGCCAATTACTTTAGCAAAAATGGAGGAAAAATAGTAAAACAATTAAAACTTTCACGAAAGTTGTGAGTTTGGTGCTCAATAAAACAGTAAAAAGGATCCCGCACGAAAACATATGGAAAATTGGCTCTCGGTCAAATTGGCTGATATTTCATAATGTTATACTAGGATAGGTCTCTAGAAAAATGTGTGAGTTTAAATGATTTTGTATTTGTCGTTTTTGACATATAAGCGGCCAAAATTCGTAAAAACATCGTAGGATTGACAAAGAAAAAAAACTGTTCTCTCAGTCGACATAACACGAATTCAGCATGAAAATGTATTTATTAGAACTCGTTAACACGTTGACGGACACCTATGTAAATGAGTGTCTGGTCAAAAAAACACTTTGGTTTTTTGCAGAATTTGAACTAGTATTTGATCAAAAAATGATGTGAGAAAAAAGAAAAACATTTCTTTGCATTTTTCACACAAAAAACAGAGCGACGGCTGAGGCCGTCGTGTCCTAGCAGTCCGCACAAGAACCATTTTTCGTTCAGGCTGGACACTGACGGCTATACCCGTCATGTTGAAAGTATAGCAAAAAAGTTTCATTGGTAGAAATGTTGACAAAATTTTACCTAAAATAATAAATAAATAAATGTATAACATTATAATCATAAAAAAATCATAACTAAAAAGAATATGTTATCATCTTATTGGTTATGCCATTCCTCAAAACAAGGAGCTATGGACAAAGTGGTGGTTCATCTGTGCAATTCTTGCATTGCCAAGCTGTCTCTTTTCTGCATCGCAGATGATATTTTTCCTTCTTCTTATAGGTGTTAGGTACAGGAATTATTTCCATGTAATGTGGAATATTTGCCATTTCGTTAGTTGATACTCGTTTTCTCATTTCTGACGATTGTGCAGGTACAAAGTATCGTCCATCTAAAACTTCGTTTGAGGGTAGCCCTAACGGACTTCGGATTATGTATTCTCGAAACTCAAGCAAGCCTATGTTGACATTTACAAAATCATTGACCAGCACGAGTACTGAAACAAATGGCAATATAATGCAATAGCCCCGCGAGCATGAGGTAATAAAAGGGGGGGCTAATCACATGTAAATACCAGAATAGACCCCCTTTTTTTTGTTTTACTTGGACACTTTACACCATTCTACGTGTAAAATTGACGAAAGACTTCGTTGGTGTCTTATAAATGCAAATAATACATGGACGGCATAGGCCGCCGAAAATATCAAGTGTCCCAGCCTAGAGCACAGATAACGACGGGCATGTCCGTCGGTGTCCATCAACGTGTTAACAGGTCCAGTTTTAATTTTATGAATGATAGTATATAATGTTGTATACGAGGCATAGTATAAAAAGTCGTTTTTTGAGATTTTTTTTCTAGCACTATTTCAGAACCAATGAGTCATATTTTGGTAGGACATCATAGATTCAGTCTATTCTAAGCAATACAAATGTGTTTTGTTTCTTGATAACTCTGTTTGAAATATGAATTTTCATAATTTTGGAATATACGCCTATATATCTACTGAAAACACTTGGCACATCGTTTTTAACTAAGAAAAAAATTATTTATTTCCAATGTTGATTTAACATAATATGAGGTAACTTTCTGATGAATTCAATTGATTAATATTAACTTTCATTTAAATACAGGGTACTTTACAATTTTTTTCTACATCTAAAAGGTTTTTATTGAATATCTCAAAAACCGCTCGGTTAATTTGGACCTAGTTTCACTCACACTATTTTGAAAATGTTGACTATTATATGTGGAAGTTTTGTCAATATTGCATGATGCCTTTCTAAGATATTCATTTTTGAAGTTTGAAAGATTATTTTGGATAACGAGACGAGGCAGAACAAAAAACGAAGACGATACATAACATACAGTGGAGGTGAAAAAACTTTCAGTCTAACTCCACCAAAAGTAATCTCTATTAAAGATACCATGTAGTCAGAAGACTTGTATCAAGGACATATTTCATACTTCAGCAAAATGGGAGATGGTTACAAGTTGATCTAAAGGAAAGCAAATGGGCTACATTTTAATTGAGAATAACATTAGGAAATTATGTAACCGATCATTTCATAGTGGGAAACTGATATTGAAAAATCAAAAAAAAAATGGAAAATTAACTGATCCTAATAACGACCATGTTCCGCACCTAGTGACGATTGGTCCACTCTAACAACATATTAGGAATTTTTTTTTCATAATTCATAGAAAGACCATGCAAGTGCCTGGATCTGAATACTAAACAATAGGTTATAATTCGACATGTGTCATATGCTACGTCCCATTGAACCAGAAAATCCTCAATACATTGTCGAAAAGCAGCTAGCAACTCTGTTGAAAAGCGGAGATTGATTTGATTTTGTAAAAAATTGTTGAGAATTTGAAACAGAAACAAATGTAAGCGTGACAATTTATTGGACACCTTTCAACAAATGAATAATGAGACTTCCTCATCGAATTTTTTCCCAACTGTCTCAGACATACAGTTGAGTTGAGTAATAGTTTTTGAAAATGTTTTATTTAGTTTAAATTGTAACGGGAGATTATCCTCGAGAATTAATGTCATCAATTAATAAATGACCTTTTTGAGTGAAAAATTCACACCTCTACTTTTTAACCAATAAGATGCTTTAACTTCGACTAGTTACCTTGGCAACTAAAAAAATTTCCGGAAATTTGTTCGTGGCGCCATGATATTTAAATGGAAATTCTTTGACAGTTGAAAAGGTAAACATATGATCTACAACCATTAAATATAGTAGATATACCTGTGAATAATGCAAAATTTCTATAAGAACTAATATTATTATTTATTATTCGCTATAAAGTTTCATTAAACAGAAAACACAAAGTTTAATTATTATGCATTAACAATTTATATTTCAAAAAACGTAGGTTCTACAACATAGTAAGATTTAAATGTTGCTTGAATTCTAACCCATGCTCTCTTCTTAATGGTCAATAGGAATGTGACGAATTAATTAGATGTCTGTGTTTTATGACATATATGTAATATTTTGAAACAATTTTGTTCAAATCTCTTTTACGCAAAAGGCCATATTCACTTAACATCTGCAGCAGACTTTCTTGGATTTTCGTAAACAAACCATTCGACTCTAATGCTTCCTGGTCGCAATCTTCCATTAAATTCGTTAAATATATTAATTTTGGATGACATATTTGCACTTGACTCAACTCTTTGCAGTATTTACATAAATTGTACTTTTCAAAGCATTTCATTTTTCTCAAATTGTTTAACGCAAATGCTTACAAGAAATGTTTTACATAAGAATATCTTTGTTTGCTGGTTTACTATACAGTAACTCAATGTAATTTACCAATATAAATCTCATCTGTCAAAAGCATGGCCGCCTATATCACGGCCACCCACTGCAACAAACCATGTTAATATTATATTTTTTACATTAGAAGTGTTATGGATTACTTTAACAAAAAATACATTTCTACCACCTTTAGTAACCTAAAATTATGAAAGGGCGATAGACTGATCTAATACCCATCTGAGTTTTAGCATTTGGTGTAACTAAAGTTGGTATTCTTTTTTATTTAACGAAACATGGTGGACTTGACAAGCAGTGAAATTAATTTAAAATGTCAGATTGGATTAATAATTTTTTTTCAAATTATGGTGTGAAATTTTCTTACCGAATTCCACGCAAGCTTAAATTATTCCTGGAAATTTTCTTTCGGGCACGAATATTTTATTCGTCAACACAATTCACAGTTCAAAGTGACAATTTCCGCTTCAATGTGACAATTGCCAGTTCAAATTGACAATTGCCAGTTCAAAATGACAATTGGCTGTTCGAAGAGGCAATTGTCACTTTCAATCTGACCATTGTCAGTTGTTCGAAGTGACAACTGTCAGTTCAAAGTGGAAAATGCAAATCCAAAGTGACAAATTTCATATCAAAGTGACAGTTGTCAGGTGAAAGTGACAATTGCTGGTTAAAAGTAATCATTGTTACAGTTCAATCCAAAGTGCCAATTGCCAGTCCACAGTGACAAATGCATGTATAAAGTGACAATTGCCAGTTCAAAGTGACAGTTGTCATTGCAAAGTTGCAATTGTCAGTTGTTACTTTAAAATTATTTCTTTCTCATGGCTGGTTCTTTGAACGAACGGTAAAGCTTTGGAACTCACTGCTTACGCTTACAGTTTGCAGAATTTCAATAAGAACACCAATTCCAACCCACTTTTCCTTGACTTTCTAGATGTTTTCTGAACATTACAGGATTTTCCTTTCCATAGGAACCAGAACATGCAAAAAATATTGGCCAAAATTATCTGTCAAAAGAACTAACTGAACTAACAAAATCTTGGCTATAAGTCCAATAAAACGGTAATAAGAGAATGAAATGAAGCCAGGATTCTTATGAAAGAGAGCGACTTTTATTAGAAATATATTTGTTGAATAATTGATAACCACAATTTGAATATTTAAATTAAGACTTGGTGGTAGGTGGATCAACCTAAAATATTTCGTAAATTCACATTTGGTTGTGACGTCCTTATCTTTCAATGCTTATGTTTCTGGAATTCTTCCACGTGTTCTTGAGGAATGTCTCGTATAACTCTCCTGTTTTCAATCTCGAGTTGATCAAAGTTTCGAAACGGTCTGTTTCGATATACCTCTATCTTGACATATCCCCAAATTCAGAAATTAAGAGGACATAAATGAATGGAACGCCTTCCTATCAATCGCTTTTTAAATGTTTGATTTAGCCAGTTTGTGATATTTCTGCAGATTTGCTGAGTTGATAGATCGCCGTAACAAAAAAAACTGTAACTTTTTCAAATTTTTTTTTCGTCGACTCTCAGAAGTATTTGAGAGGCGTGAGCAAACTAGGGAAGAAGCAGTGAAGCGTAAAAATCCTTACTGAAAAAAACGACTCAAACTCTAACTGGCGTGTAATTATTGCAGGAAAATATGTTCCATGAAATTATTCCATGAAAATAATATGTTCATGCACATGAAATGGGATCTTTATCGCTTTTTACTGGGCTATATAAGAAAGAACAAATGAAACAAAAACTTGAAACTTCAAAGAGAAACTTTATTCATTCTGAATAATCTCCTTTTTCTCTTTACGTTTACGAGTAAGGAAACACACGCATGTAAAAGCATAGCTATAAAAGACATTCGTTTTTACTACGTTCTCGGTTGGTTTCTGAAAGCACGTCGAAACCCTAAACTACAGCGGAATAGCACTTGATGGTAAATAAGTGCTTTGAGTTCTCAATTCTTAACCAAGTTTTTTACTGTGCTAATAAAACGTGAAGTGTTCAGTAATTTACATCTCATTATTCAAATAGGAAAAGAATAGTTCTGCAACTTGAACGAAAAAATATTAGGGCATAACTCCCAACTAAAGTTCACCCCTAACTAAAAATCCACTGTTGCGTTCCAATTAACAGTGCTGCTCCTGAGGTGGCGCATGGAGTTAGTAACAAGGCCTACACAGAACCATAGTTGTTGATGCCAAAACACCAAAAAAATTAAATAAAAATGCTTCATGAAAATTTGGCACCCCATATAGACCATTGCTGATGGACGACAAAAAATATAAAAGCGGGAAAAATCATTAACAGTATGAGACCTACTGAAAGGGGAGCAGAATATTGTTCGAATGACGGGAAAAATAAATTGGAGTAAAAATGAAGAATGGTGGAACGGAGTGAACTTTTAGGGGTTGAAAGCGATATTTAACGGTTTTTCGCGATTGACAACGAAAGTTGACCACATATATAAAGAAATGCAATGTTGTTCAAAATAAAAAGATCCACAACTTTTGTATCGAACATTTTTCCACATCACCTCAAATTTTCCGGAAAAATCGGAAACACCAATTTTTCAGTTTTTTATTTTTTTCACGCGCAAAAAGCAATTTTTTCTCACGAAATTTACTGGAAATATAACTTAACATGTTTCAAGTAAGCTGTAATTTTTTTGTAGTGGAATACAGATTTCTACTATTTTTTCGACAAATTTCGAAAAAACGACATCTTCAACTGAAAATTTTCACCGATAAAGTTCGTCTTTTCAAGCTCGCCAGCTGCCAGTTTTCTCGATGAAGCGTCTACTTTCAGATTATGTAATAGAAGACTAGCACTACTGTGGACATCTTTTCCATAAAACGCGAAAAAATTAAAAAAACAGATTTTCAAAAATCAATTTTTTATATTTTTCTTCTACACTCATATTTGTTTATTAAAATTATTGAAATTAATAACTGAAACCTTTCGAAAATAAAAATTTCAATATTAATTTCATCAATAGGTACAAAAAATAAACAAGGACATTAATAAGGATTTGGTTATGATAGAAGGACGAAAGGAGGTGAACTTTTGAGGGTTAACATTTTTTCTTACGATTAGCAGCAAAAATTACCTTACTACAAAAAAAATGGAATAAAAATTTGTTGGCAATTAAAAGATCTACAATTTTTGTATTCAAGATTTTTCAAAGACAGAATTATCGATAGTATTGTATTTATTGAGATAATTTCACGAACCAACAAAGTAAAAAAGTTCCATTGTCGTGAATACTTCAATAGTTATAGGTAATGCCTGATGGACATGAAGTCTGTCAGACTGACATTACTATTTGTAGCAAAATGATATTATATTCTCCGTTGTTGTTTGGATACTTGGTCGCCATGACAAAGTGGTATTACCGGGGGTAATACCACAAGTGCATTGAAAATTACCGATAATTCTGAAAAAAACGTGTTTTTTTTTTAAACTTCACGAGTTTATTTTTTTCGTTGTTTCAAAGCATAAATTGCCCGACTCCGAAGGAGGAGGGCAATTTTTTGAAACAACGAAAAAAATAACCGAGTGCGTTTTTTTATAAAAAAAACACGTTTTTTTCAGAATTATCTGGTTAATTTTCAATGCACGAGTGGTATTCGGTAGGAAATTTCACACCTCACTCTTTTAGCCAATCAAAAAATTCGTTCTTGTTTAGTGAAAATTTCAAGAATGCACAATGAATTTTCATTATTTAATGTTATAATAAACAGTACAATTATTATAAGTAACATTATATCCCAAGCTTCCTCCTGGCGTGCCTGGTTCTAGATTTTTATTGTTTATGATTTCCACAGAACTGCTTCTCAGTTACTTCCGTAGCAATCGCGATATGAACACTTGTAGGTAGATGACACATTTGAAGTCTCACTTCTGACATTAAAATCGCGCTACTTCACTTGAATTGACATCTAATGCCGTGAAGCGAAACGCGTCACTACAGCTGTGAGCCAGCGGTAATTGCATTCCTCTTATGGACGTTTTTACACGTGAGGGAAATTTCCGGCTCGAAAGGAAGGAACTGCGTATTATCGAGGCATCCCTTATTTGTCCTAATATTGCAGGAAAGGAGGGTTTCATACGGCGAGTGAAATTATCGATAAATCAAACTTGACTATCGACTCTGATTTGCCTGTCAAGTTCGGTGTTTCCAGATTTGTGTATGTGACAGTTAAACGTCAAATATAAGTAATCTTATCAGATGAATCAGTGTTTCCTGTTTATTGAACATTATCAACTTCTTAGATCAACTTCTTGTCTTTTCTGCTAAATTGTTCTAATTCTGCCAAAATTCAGATTTTTATCTTTCACTTTGTGAAATAGTCTAATAAAATTCAACTCCTTACATCAAATTTGGGCTCAATATAATTTTTTTCTCTGATTAACTTGAATATGCTAATTCGACCATTCTGAATCGATTGGCGTCCGCAGAATTGCTATATCTCTAACCGTTCTTGAAAATTAAATCAGTGGTGGTATTACAACTGATTATTTTATTCTTGATGACGGCTGATCATTTGTAAAACACATGATATCGAACGATATAACTTTGACAACCCTGTATTTTTCATTTCTAAGTGGACAACTCGTTCTTAGTTAGAATAAAAAAATAAAAATAGGGGTCATAGAGTCTATACTAATTCAGTGGTATGAAAAAACAGTCATCCATCTTTCATGAAACTTATATATAAAAAAATATATTAAGTGAAGAATTCAAGAATTAATATATCTTTATCATTTTTCGGATTATTGTTGTATAGCTATATAAAAAAATCAAAAATAAATTTTGAAAGGCTTTCGCGGCCATCGTCACTTACATGGTGGTTCTTCGGGTTGTAAGGCCGACGTATGTTTGGAGAAGATCTCGACGTTTCGCCAACACGAGTGGTTAGCATTTTCAAGAGATATTTTCAAAGTTTCTGGTTTGTTATACGTTGTCTCAATAAATACCTGTGATTTGACGTTCTTACATCTAAAATTTGAAGAAACCCAAGTCATCTCTTCAACATCTGCCTATTACCCAAGACTCTTCATGGAAGCAATTGAAATTCATAAACACCACAACAACTTCAACAGAACCGAAGAAGGACTTCAATTGAACAAGGTTTGGCTTCCAGTTCTCAAAAATTCTCAATTAGGCCCCTATCCACAAAATGACGCTACGAACGATTCTGTGATGTCAGCTAACGCTAAGGACCAATCAGATGTAAGAACGTCAAATTACAGGTATTTATTGAGACAGCGTATAACAAATGTCAAGCATTTGACAGCAACTTAAGAAACCAGAAAATTTGAAAATATCTCTTGAAAGTGCTAACCACTCGTGTTGGAGAAACGTCGAGATCTTGGTAAAATTCCGTTAACCGGGCGCTACAAGATACAAAAAAAAAA
This sequence comes from Chrysolina oricalcia, assembly GCA_944452925.2. Classification (NCBI taxonomy): domain Eukaryota; kingdom Metazoa; phylum Arthropoda; class Insecta; order Coleoptera; family Chrysomelidae; genus Chrysolina; species Chrysolina oricalcia. The sequence goes on from OX101812.2 coordinate 67,094,452, forward strand.
TTTTTTGAGACTTACGTAGTTTGACCTTTTGAACAAAAAATCCAAATGAAATGTTTGGCGGTCTCAAGTAATTTCGGAGATACGGGCCTTTTTTTGAATGAAAATTGACATTTTCTGGTACACGTTTCTTCTTCGAAAAACACACTCAAATGCCTCCTTATTTTCACCAGCACAATATACACACCCTAATTCACCAGTTCTACACTTTTTTTTTCATTGAAAACAGTTTTTTATCAACAAATTGTAGCTTTTACTAGCAAATACAAAATCAACAAATTCATGCTGTTTTGTTTACTCAATATCTGTCATTTAAGTTGTCAGGTTGGTAACAATGGAATTGACGGAAAGGCGATTATAATTTTGCGACATTGCCGAGCTTACCCGACTATATAATACGGATAGGTTGCGTCTTTTCTGTCTGTTTGCGCATGCGCATATACCAAAAATTAATGTTTGTGATCCGACTCGTTTATTTAGGTAATTATTTGTTCGCAAAAAATGCCTGCTACATGCTCTGTCTATTTAAAAATATTTTTTGTGCATTCAAAATATTAATACCAAGATTTTTTTTTCCAATCTGACAACGAAATGGCTTCTTTCATAACAAAGTAGCCAGTATCAATGTATTTTACTGACTAAACAACAATAATGAGTCTTAATAACTTTATAAGAGTACAATGCGACGTTGTCAGATTCCCTTAAACTCCTGCATACTGAATACTCATGAATATGAAATGTTTGTAGTGAATAGTTTTCGGAAGTATTGGCACCCTAGAGACTGGCAATTTTTTCATAAATAATCATAATAATAATAGTTTCTAATAAACACTCGAAGAGTGAACCATTCTTAGTGAAGATATTCAGCAAGAAATATGCAAGCAAAGCGAGCACGCGCATTCCTATTACTACTTTTATAACTTATGTAACTTATCTCTTACTTCTTGGTAAAGATATCGAAAGACGCGAGCGTAGCGAACGCACGCATTCCCATCACTACCTTATCGCTTTCTGACGACTTTGAGTAGAAATTTTCATCCCTTATTTGTCAGTGTACAAGACCAAAAATACTATAGCGAAGCGAGCGCGCATTATCTTCAAAGTTGACTGAAATCGACAAAGTAGTGATGGGAATGCGCGCGCTCGCTTCGCTCGCGTTTTCTGGTCTTGTTCACTAACGAATGAGGTATGAACATTTCTACTCAAAGTCATCAGAAATCGATGAGGTAGTAATGGGAATGCGCGCGTTCGCTTCGCTCGCGTCTTTCTCGCAGATATCTTCACCAAGAAGTAAGAGATAAGTTACATAAGTTATAAAAGTAGTAATAGGAATGCGCGTGCTCGCTTTGCTTGCATATTTCTTGCTGAATATCTTCACTAAGAATGGTTCACTCTTCGAGTGTTTATTAGGAACTATTATTATTATTTATGATAAAATTACCAGTCTCTAGGGTGCCAATACTTTCGAAAACTATTCACTACAAACATTTCATATTCATGAGTATTCAGTATGCAGGAGTTTTAGGGAATCTGACAACGTCGCATTGTACTCTTATAAAGTTATTAAGACTCATTGTTGTTGTTTAGTCAGTAAAAGACATTGATACTGGCTACTTTGTTATGAAAGAAGCCATTTCGTTGTCAGATAACTGGATTGGAAAAAAAAACCTTGGTATTAATATTTTGAATGCACAAAAGATATTTTTAAATAGACAGAGTATGAGCAGGCATTTTTTGCGAACAAATAATTACCTAAATAAACGAGTCGGATCACAAACATTCATTTTTGGTATATGCGCATGCGCAAACAGATGGAAAAGACGCAACCTATCCGTATTGTATAGTCGGGTAAGCTCGGCAATGTCGCAAAATTATAATCGCCTTTCCGTCAATTCCGTTGTTACCAACCTGACAACTTAAATGACAGATATTAAGTAAACAAAACAGCATGAATTTGTTGATTTTCTATTTGCTAGAAAAAGCTACAATTTGTTGATAAAAAACTGTTTTCAATGAAAAAAAAGTGTAAAACTGGTGAATTAGGGTGTGTATATTGTGCTGGTGAAAATAAGGAGTCATTTGAGTGTGTTTCTCGAAGAAGAAACGTGTACCAGAAAATGTCAATTTTCATTCAAAAAAAGGCCCGTATTTCCGAAATTACTTAAGACCGCCAAAAATTTCATTGGGATTTTTTGTTCAGAAGGTCAAACTACGTAAGTCTCAAAAAAATTTTTTTGTAGCGCCCGGTTATCGGAATTTTACCGAGATCTTCTCTAAACATACGTCGGCCTTACAACCCGAAGAACCACCATGTAAAATCAAAAAAAGTTTTAATGTTTGTTTACATGTGCATCGCTACGGTAATGAATTGAATTTTCTGTTATGAAACCTTGTACATAAAACAACTTATGAAGTTCATCATGGTTATCACTTCGACAGCAATTTTGGAAGAATCACAGTCGTTTTGCAAATTTCGTCTAATAAGTTCCTGCAGACTGAAATTATCTGTACCAGTTCTCTGGAATGATTCGCTATGAAGATTTGTAGTGCGGCAGAATTGGTAATTTCAAACTATATTAAACATCTTAAGGTTCCGTATAATATAAAGCTAGGTAGTATATCTTTTAGTGCAGCTTTCCCGAACATAAAAGGAATTTGAACGTGGCCGTTAATTAGCTATGTCACTATTTTTTTATTTATCGTAAGGGTTATTCAAAGGTAACGTTTAATTATTGCTTCCTAGTGGAGAATATAATTGTTTCCGTCTGTACAGCTCTAAACGAAAATTACCGAAGAAATATATGCAAACATTCATGGAAAAAATCGTAACTGTCTATTAGTAACTATGATGTGCAACAGTAGCTTTATTAGAAAAAAGTCATTTCATAATTTTTTTTAAAACAAATGTATTGATAGTGCATTCATCATCCTTTACTTTTATATCGTCATGAGAAAGGACCGCGGACCGTTTCAATGGGAAATTGGTTTTCGGTAAATTTGCATTTTCAGACTAACATCTGTCATTTTGAAACTGCATCAACCATATCAGCATAAATATAAATAGTGGATTCTACGTCATTCTTCAAATGAGAAATATACTTGTTGAGCAACATTTAATTAATATAGGTATACTCAGCCACATTGAAATTCTGATATTAACAGTTTTCCAACAAAACATGTAGTTAGGTTGGTGGCGAGCAAAATTTCGATATAGTCGGCACTCGTGGCAGACGCCACGGTGGCGCTGCGTTGTCAATTGACAGCGTTTCAATAATGTTAAAAAAAGGTGTGCTATATTATGCGCACATGTCTGCTTCTGAGGATAATGGTCACAATCATCCTGTAAACACAAAGAGTTGAAGAGGCAGACATCCAGGGCTATAACTGTTGTAGTATTCGATTTTTCAAGTTGTTTTTATTGTTTAAAATACTGTATAAAAATTGCAAACTTGGCAGACCTGAAGTGTTCGTTTGAAAACAATGAAAGGGCTAAGGAAAAATAGTCTGCCCGCATCTTGCCTCTGCGTTGTCTATTGAGAGCGCTTCAAAAATGTAAAAATGTGTGCTATGTTATGCGCACATGTCTGCCCTTTTTGAACCAATCATTAGATTTGTTATAAAAACCAAGAAAATCGTTGAGGCAGATATCCAGGCCTGGGATATTCCAAAGGCAGACCATTTGATTTTTTTTCCAACCCATCACTCTCGCCAAATTACGAGAACAGAATTGAACGTCTACTGAATATTATTGAAAATTTCACACCTCTACTTTTTAACCAATAAGTTGCCTTAATTTTGACTAGTTACCATGGCAACTGAAAAAATTTCCGGAAATTTTTTCGTGGCGTCACGATATTTAAATAGAAATTTGTTGACAGTTGAAAAGGTAAACATATGTTCTACAACCATTAAATATTGTAGATATACCTGTGAATAATGCAAAATTTCTATAAGAATTAACATTATTATTTATTATTCGCCATGAAGTTTCATCAAACAGAAAACACAAATTTGTTTAATTATTATGCATTACCAATTTATATTGCAAAAAACGTAGGATCTACAAACATAGTAAGATTTAAATGTTGCTTGAATTCTAACCCATCCTTTCTTCGTAATGGTGAATAGGGAGGTGACGAATTAATTAGATGTCTGTGTTAAGACATACAGCGTGTCTCACGGTCGATGGTAGGTTAGACGTTTATGGTAAACGCAAAGCAGGATTTCCCTAAAAATTTCACATCTTACATTTTGTTACCTGATCTATCGATCTAAAATATTTTCAGCTTTGCGGCGTTGCCACGTCTATAAAAAAACTAGCAACTTAATTTTTTTAAATAGAACACCCCGTATATTAACTCATTTTTTGAATTGCTCTTTCATTATAATACTTTTTTGTTAATAATGTCATATACCTATCTCTATCTGTTTTCGAAATAAAAAATTATTTGTGTTAAATATGGCCCAAAACATAGCCCTAATTGAACTTTAGTACATCAGTACTCTCAATTCATGAAAAGTTGATATTTTGATTATAGGTTGGACAAATTCGAAGTATTTACTTAACACCAAGAAATCGACTCCATATTATACAGGGCGTGCTAAAATTACTGTTATTTCCATAATGCATAAAAGTGGCCAAAAGTTCATTTTTTCATATGAAACCCCCTGTATATTACTCGATAAATTGAAAGATGATGAAAAATGCTTCATGATGATATATCATGTCCCTATACCTAAATAATCAACTTTTCTTAATAAAGCCGTTTTTGTGGAAAAATAGTTATTTATGATACCTACAAGTGATGGAAGTGGCATTTTATTTTGTGAGTGGGGAATATTGCGAAACGAACGTCAACGAGTGGAGCAAATTCATGTATCATACACATTTTTGTGTACAACAGTTACAGCTAGTAATAAAAAAAAAACAAAAAAATAAATGAGGTCCATGGAATTCGAACACACGATCTTTGGATTACAAGGCAGATGCTTCAACTACATACACCAGCGCACATGTTTATTTAAATGTTATTATTGGTTATTCATAAAGGACTTTCTACAGTTGAATTGAATAGTAGGTACTTTGTCAGTTACTTCACAGGGAATAAATATTACCAATTGCACAAACTGCCAAATACATGTGTGAACTTTTCTAAATAATTCTTTCTAAGTAGATGTTCTGATTGTTTCTATTGAAGAGATTTTTAATGACAGTTCGGACAGTTGTATAATATATTTAAAGAATTTGATTTTAGGTGGCCGTGGAAGTATCAAGCTTATGACAGCTTGGTGACATTTATAAGTAATTAACTAATGGTTATTGACGGTGTTTTAAAAAATCGCCAAAAATGAATGCTATTGACTATTCAAACGAAGTTCTTATGAAATTATTTATTATACACGGGCAGTGTGATCAAATCATTGCCAGAACTTGCAGAAAATTCAACCAAATGTATCCTGAATTAACACCAATGAACGAGAGGAAGTTTGTAAGATTACAAAATAATTTCCTTAACTATGGCTCAAAGTTAAAAGCGCCTTCAACATTACCAAAACCTGTTACTTTAAACGAGGAAAATACTGTTAACGTCTTGGCATATTTTTATGCATATCCAGAAGCTTCCGTTCGCAGTGCAGAAAAAGATTTGGGTGTATCACATGCTTCAGCACAACGAATTTTGGAAAATCACGAAATGCATCCGTATAAATTTACCAAAGTTCAAGCTCTCAAAGTAGAAGACTTTGAACGCAGAGTGCATTTTTGCGAATCCCTTCTAATACATATAAAGGAAGATCGGGAATTTTTGTCAAAAATAATTTGGAGCGACGAATCAAAATTTACGAGGGATGGCATTTTTAATAAAAGGAATAAACATTTTTGGGCTGATCATAATCCTCATGTGACAAAAGAAATGGGTTTTCAAGAAAAATTTTCCCTGAATGTGTTTTGTATTTTGAAGAAAAATAAAATTAGCTTTTTTATTTATGAAGACACACTGAATGCAGAGAGATATCTTCATATTTTAAGGACGACTGTTACCGATTTCCTTGAAAACTTGCAGGAATATATGAATTCGTGGTTTCAACTGGACGGAGCGCCAGCTCATTGCACTCAGGAAGTTTCCAGGAAACTTCACCAAATGTTTGACGATCGTTGGTTTAGGCGTTTAGGGCCGTGGGATTGGCCACCGAGATCACCCGATCTCACGCCACTTGACTTTTTTTTATGGGGTGTTTTAAAAGAAAGGGTGTACAGTACTCCAGTGCCTACCAAAGAAGAACTGCGACGGCGAATAGTGCGGTGTAGTGAAGATCTAGATCCCCATGAAATTGAAAAAGCAACGACAAGTCGCGTACAAAAGAATATTTTAAAATGTTTAGAATATAATGGACAACAGTTCCAGCATTTATTGTAAAAATGTGATATTTTGTTTACAATTTTGTTATTTTTAATCCTCCTAATTCTGTTTTTTTCTGTACTTTCACATGTTATATTCCAGAAAATCGTACTTTTTACCTAGAAATTCCTGGTTTTTGGACAATTGTTCCCTGGAAACTTTCAGCCATAGTTAAGAAAATTATTTTGTAATCTTACATACTTCCTCTCGTTCATTGGTGATAATTCAGGATACATTTGGTTGAAATTTCTGCAAGTTCTGGCAATGATTTGATCACACTGTCCGTGTATAATAAATAATTTCATAAGAACTTTGTTTGAATAATCGATATTTGCATTCACTTTGGAAGATAATTTGAAACACCGTCGATAACTATTCGTAAATTACTTATAAAAGTTACCAAACTATAAGCTTGACAAATCCACTGTTACCTAAAACCAAATTCTTAAAAAGCAATTTTATTAAGAAAAGTTGATGATTTAGGTATAGGGACATGAATCTTGAAGCATTTTTCATCATCTTTCAATTTATCGAGTAATATACAGGGGGTTTCATTTGAAAAAAATGAACTTTTGTCTACTTTTATGCATTATGGAAATAACAGTAATTTTAGCATGCCCTGTATGATATGGAGTCGATTTCTTGGTGTTAAGTAAATACTTCGAATTTGTCCAACCTATAATCAAAATATCAACTTTTCATGAATTGAGAGTACTGATGTACTAAAGTTCAATTAGGGCTATGTTTTGGACCATTTTCAACACAAATTATTTTTTATTTCGAAAACAGATAGAGATAGGTATAGGACATTATCAACAAAGAAGTATTATAATGAAAGAGCGATTCAAAAAATGAGTTAATATACGGGGTGTTCTATTTAAAAAAATTAAGTTGCTAGTTTTTTTTATAGACGTGGCAACGCCGCAAAGCTGAAAATATTTTGTAAGATGTGAAATTTTCAGGGAAATCCTGCTTTGCGTTTACCATAAACGTCTAACCTACCATCGACAGTGAGACACGCTGTATATGTAATATTTTGAAACAAATTTGTTCTAATCTATTTTACGCAAAAGGCCATATTTACTTGACATCTGCAGCAGACTTTCTTGAATAAATACATTTCTACCACCTTTAGTAACCTAATATTATGAAGGGGCGATAGACTGATCTAATACCCATCTGAGTTTTAGCATTTGGTGTAACTAAAGTTGGTTATATTTTTTATTTAACGAAACATGGTGGACTTGACAAGCAGTGAAATTAACTTAAAATGTCAGATTGGATTATTATTTTTTTTCCAAATTACGGTGTGAAATTTTCTTACCGAATACCACGCAAGCTTAAATTATTCCTGGAATTTTACTTTTGGGCACGAATATTTTGAAAATTATCCCGAGTCGCGAAAAAAAAAATTTCTCGAACACGAATATTTTTTAGAAAATTCTCTCTCGTGTTCAACTCGGGAGAATTTTCAAAATGTGCGTGATCTCGAAAAAAATTCCGGAAATAACTGAAGCTCTTGTGGTATAATAAGTGAAAATAATTAATATAATCTGTAGGAATGATTTACAAAATCAAATCAAAATCAAAACGTATCGGAAATATGAATAATCGTCAAGGATTCTCGGATGCCAACGATGACGACGCTTTTTGTATATTATAACTTTTTTTACTTTTTGAAAAATGTACTCTCTAATACAAGTTTCAAAAGCATTTCGTTTCTGGTTGACATTAAAAAAACAATGCCATAGATTTCAGCTCCAGAACTTGAATCGTTACCGTGAGTTGAGCAAATAATATTAAACAATATAATGATAATAGAAACTATAAAGAATTACAATAATCCGATGCAATACCCGCTTTCCCTTGATTCCGTGAAATTCAAACAATTGTACAATTAAAAATCAGTGGGCATAGTGTCTGCCAAATGTTTTTTCGTACCCACAAAGTCATAATGAATTGAATAGGCGCAATGAGAACCGTGTGCAAATGACATAATAGAGCTTTTTTTTACATTTTAACAACTCTGTCCCGTGATAATGCAGAGTCCTAAATGTCTGCCTCTTTGATTTTCGTCGTTTCCAGGATGATTGTGACCATGAACCCCAGAGGCAGACATGTGCAAATGCTTCAATACCTCCCCCCTTCTTTCTAAAACAACCTCAACCCGCTGTAACGCGGAAACACAGCGACATAGGACCTTAATTGACGGGACCAAATCAATTCGTAGTGATCTAAACTGCAATCCACCACGATGTGACACTTGCTAATCATATACCGAAATGATCGCCACCTCGCTCATTATTTTCAATAGTTTCAAGATTCCGTCCATAGGATTACATTTTATGAAAAAGCTTCGTATGTAGGCATAAAGTTTAATAACAGATTGCCACATAGCATTAACAGTCTAAGGAAACAGAGTTCTTTGGGAGATCGTTTAGTATCGAACAGTCGTTGCCGACCGATGATGAACCCTTTACTCCCATATACACCTACTACGAAGGCTTATTATGGCAAGTACCTGTCAGAAAATAACTACTTCCCTGGCTAAGACCACGACGAGAAAGAAAGAGAAATTCACCAAAATAGTTCTTGTAGACTAGACTATAAAGATGAACAAAACATTGATACTAGTGAGAAATGTTTAAAACAGTAGGTGTTTACTAACAAGGCCCTTCTATAGGGTTCAAGCACATAACTGTGTTTTTCGGTAATAAATGGACCTATGGAACGGAAATCTATGTTCAAAATTATTCTTCCCAACTATACTGAATTCAAAAGAGGCGTATGGTGACAGTACATTGAATGTGATGATAATTCTTATTATTATTCCCAGTTTATTTAATTAAATAGTTTAATTATCCGCGACACACAAAAGTTTACCGTAAATCACTTAACTTGTTTAGACTTGAATTGTAAATTCCATAGAGTTATTTCGCGTTAGTTACCAATAAAATGACAAAAAGTAACATTTCTAGTAGGAGAAGAGGTCGCACAATCGCAGAACGTTTTATATTTCTCAGTCTCTTTGCTTTTATGGAGCAATGACAAAGTCCCATCATAGATAACAGCCGCCTCATAACAGTTAACAAGCTCCGTCCTGAGAACGTATAAAAGTTATAATTACAGCTATCATTTCTATTGTGTGGTATTTTTGACGACATTTTCATTAGTTTCTTTATCTACACCTAACAGGGATGTTCACATCTCTCCCATAAAGTAGCTCTGAATACGCGTGATTCCGAAATTAAATTTGGCCGCAACGTGTGACTCTCACTATCAGGGAACAACTTTCCTACAGATATCTGACTTCTACCTACCTTCGTTGAGCTTTTTCTTCTCAGTAGTAATACCACAAGTGATTAAATTTTCGCGATAAGTCTGTCGATTCATTTCTGAACGATACTGAATTGCTTCTCGAATAGGGCAGATGCAGTTGTCACTTGTCAGATGTCAAACAGGACATGGGGGGACAAACAAAGCCATTTCCCATAAGACTCTGTGTATCTTTTTACTTAATTTTCTGGAAAACGAGGCATTTAAAGACATTTTTACCGATAGTATTGTGATTATTGGTTCTTTGTGAATACTGTGAAGTAAGTGCATAAGTCTGTAGAGGTGTTATTAACATCGAATTTTTAGTTAAAGGATACGTTGTCACATGATTCAAAGTTCATAATAGATTTCTTTTTTAGGTTTTATTAGGAAAACCATGAAGTTTTGTGCTGTTGTGGGTTGTAGTAACCGATCAAATCGAAATGAAGACGTAACATTTTTCCGATTTATTTCAATACGATGTGAAGAGAGGCAGATATTAGCTGCTGTATTATCAAAAAACTTCATGATATTGGAAGATACAAACTCCATCATGGATTACCAAGCTCTTTTTCCTTAGGCACCAAGTTATGGTGTTACTGCAACACACTATATGAAAGAACAAAGATGATCAACTGCCAAAATTCATCTTGCTAAATTCAATGGTTCCATCGGAGGTACATCGAAATCAAGAGGTTACCAAAGGGAAAATGGTTTTGCAAAACTTGCCCCAGAAAATGATGAGATGAAAATATTTTGTTTATTTATTGATTCTTAACATTGAGTATAGAATATATATTACAAACATTTTAAAACCTAATAACATGTACAGTGGAAAATATATATCTAGTACTACCAAATATCATTTTCTAAAAAAATATAAATTTCAACAAACACACACACACACATATATGTATTTCAATATTTGGAAAAAGTAAACAAAATGCATAATTAAAAGTTCAATAATATTTTATGAGTTGCCTTATTTCTTCTCTTTCCAGACTTGTGAAAAAGTTGACATTACTACAGTTTCTTAAACTAGTATTTGAAATGAACAGATTGATCACAGAAGTTCAGGTACATTTAAAACAAGATCAAAAATTCTAACTATAAATCGTACATTTAGTATACATATTGTTATACAAATAATAATGTTCTTTTGACTTTCATTCGACTACAATTTCCAGTCTGCCATTCAGTCAATGCATGAAGACAAAATATATGTATAATTAAAATGAAGTACCCAATGTGCATTTGTAAAAAAGGCAATGATACCTATTAGACAAATGATAGATATTGTGAAAACCCTAACTAGAGAGTGATCCCTTCAATTTCTAAGCTTCCTCACAGTTGCAATGTGTCTTGTTTGTTCCAATTCATATGGTTCCAGCTGTTTTCCAGATTTCAAAAACTCAGGTGTTTTGACCATGGTACAATGCAGACCAACCATATCATCTCATAAAAAAAACACGATCAGCCAATACTAAATCTCCCGGTAATAAATTACTCAGAATAAAACGAAAGCCGATGTACAACAATGTCTGACGGAGATGGGTGCCACTTCTGTTACCTTTTTATTTCCTGTCCATCAATCTTTTATACCTTGTTAATCGCACCTCCTCAGATACTGCAAGATTTGTTTTGTACCCCATATTTATAGAAGAAACGTAGTCTGGATCAGGACCATCAGACAATTGACCTGTAAAAATATTCATCTACACATAGTTCAAAAGCTTTTGTCATTGTATTACCTGTAACGGAATGTGTAGAACACACAAAATTATTATTTGGTTTGTTTTCTGTAAAACCATCCCTATGAAGAGCTACAATCCAACTTGCCCGTCTCTCTTTCCTTGCAACTACTACCTGCCTCCCTTAAGACTGAATTGAAGAAAATCGGAAAAATGTTACGTCTTCATTTCGATGATCGGTTTCTATGATCCACAACAGCACAAAACTTCATGGTTTTCCTAATTAAACCCAAAAAAGAAACCTATTATGGTATGTGAATCATGTGACAACGTTTCTTCAAACTAGAAATTTCCTGTTAAAAACACCTCTACAGACTATACACTTACTTCACAGTATTGACAATGAACCAATAATCACAATGTTATCGATAAAAATGTCTTTAAATGCCGAGTTTTCCAGAAAATTAAGTAAAAAGATACACAGAGCCTTATGGGAAATGGCTTTGTTCGTCCCTCCATGTACTTGTTTGACAACTGACAAGTGACAACTGCATCTGCTCTATTGTTTTCTCGATACAATTCAGGTGAGTTCAGAAATAAAAGACAGACAGACTGAAGTAGGTAATACCACAAGTGTATCGGTGATTATCGAAATAGCAATTCCTCTGAATTTGAGAATCAAATTATGTTGCTTGGCAACCACACTCGCGCAAGCGCTCGTGTGGTTGCCTAATTTGATTCGAAACCGAGAAGGAATTAACGATAATCGCCGATAACACGAGTTGTATTTGTTAAGATTATTTCATGAATAAAATCGAAACCATTTTTATTTATTTACTATTCAATTTAACTAGGAACATTAATCCCGCATTTAGTTCTGAAATTATGCAACTAACAAAACATTTACTTGATATTTCAAACATCCCTCTATTTGAGTTACCAATGACAGAGCGCGTCATTCGTAGTTTCGTCATTGCATGTCTAGTCTACTGCTTCTCGCTCGAGGTAATGTTTTGATAACATTTTGATTTAGTGATTTGTTTAATCAACGAGTATGCAAAATTTGTCGAAAATTGAGAAGTTGATATGAATTAATAGTGAGTGCTTATTTAGTTTTGGTCAAAGTTTGGTGTTGTGTCATTATAGCAGCTTGCTAGTGGTAAGTTTTTGTTTTGATAATAACCAATCAGGAATCGAACTACAAAATCGAAAACACATCATATACATATCCAGTAGCCAATCAAGAGCCGAACTACAAAATCGAAATCATGATGTTTTCATTTATGAACACAAAAATTTCAACCAATCATAACACTTTAATTTAGTATAAGTGAAATAATCGCGATAATACAAGTTGTCTTTGATTTGTGATTGGTCAGATTACGTGAATATCTTGAGAAGAGTGGAATAGTCATGGAAACACCTCCGTATTTTCCGTAATAATTGGGGTACAATCTCAGGACTGATGGAAATGCTAAAAATTCACCTAACACTCAAATGGGCTTGGCATAAGTGATATACACTGTTCGCCACTCGCGATGGAACAACCCATTTTTCAAAATCGGGACTACCAACGTACTACAGATATACTTTTTCCCTGAAAAATGTTCAATCCTGAAAAATTCGAATCTCATGGAAACACCCCTTTATCTTCTGTAATAATTGAGGTGTAGAATGATGAAACTCTCAGGATTGATGGAAATGCTAAAAATGCACCCAACACCTGAATGGGTTAGGCCTAAGTGATACACTGCTCGCTTTCGAGATCACATTTAATTTATTTTCATCGGGTACTGTTATGATGGTATCATCGGCAAACATTATAACGTGACAATCATTCATGTGTATTGGCAAGTAATTTGCAAATAAAAAAAATGGTAACGGTCAATCTAATATCGTGAAAGACTGATCACTTAACTTAACACTTAACTGTCATGTAATATATATCGGAATTTTTACAAACAATACTATATTTATACACAAATAAAATGATAAATTATCACATACTTCTGTGAATTCATTTAAATTTAATATATGAAATCTTTTATGAAAATAAAATAATCTTACTATTATAGGTAAAGATATAAGCAAGGTATGAAATAATAATTCTACACGCTCAGGTTGATACCCCTCAAAAAATAAATAAAATTAACACTGGAATTAAACTAATCTCAAAAAATAAATAAAAAATAAATAAGTTCAAAGAAGAAAAACTTAAAAATGAACTGAATATTAACAATAAAATTACAAAAAAAATAAATAATAATGATCCCTTGAATGAAATAATTTTATAAAATCATTGAATTACAAATTCATAACCTTAGTATAATTATCACAAATGATAATAAAAGAACTCCAAAAAAAAACTTATATTAATAAATAAATAATTGAAACTAAAATTCATTATAAAAAAAATTTAAGTAAAAAATTCATTAAATTAATCAAAAATTACCTTAAAATCGTAAAGGAATTATAGATAGTATACTAAAAATAAATTTTATCATAATGTTGAAAAAGTTATAATACATGTAATCACTGCCAAAAGTTCGAATTATCAAAATCAAAACAGCCAACCCTATCACACCTTCACAAACTCTTATAGTTAAAAAAAATTATTAAATAAATATAATAAAGATGTATGAATTAAATAAAAAAAATTAATTTAAATATAAAGATAAAAAACATCTTACATCAATAATATTAATTATTCGATTTGAAACAAAAACAACAGACGATCTTAAAAATATTAAAATAAGAATTCAAAAATATTTTATCATCAGTTTTTATAATTAAAAAAAAAATAATGGTTTTGTGAACCAAAAACTAAAGCAACTTTTCAAAAACTTCAAGAATAATAATACACTTGTCTTTAATCTCCAAAATTAAAATTTTATTGAAAATTAATTCTTGAAATTATAATTTTTTTAATACAATAATTTGTTTATTTTCAATAATTTTTATATTTTTAAAGCATCCTATATCGTTAGGATTTGTTTTATTAATTCGAACAATTCTAACTTCTTCAATTACATGTGTAATAAATTATAATTTTTGATATTCTCATATTCTATTCTCAATTATAATTGAAGGATTAATAATTTTGTTTGTTCACATAACTAGGGTAGCTTGAAATGAAAAATTTAAATTCTCCTCTATATTGATAAATATAATTTTTTAGTATTATATTAATTTTTATAATTTTACAGACCATTTTACTATTCATTTTACATAAATTTGATTTGAACCAGTTTAATAGGTTATTTGGAAAATGGAGTCTCGCTAGTTTTTCAGTTAGAAACTCTAATGACACTAAATCAAAAGCTTTTTATAGGTCAAAGAATAGCGATACAAATTCATTAGCATCTATGTCAGTATAAAGATAATTTAGTAAGTGATAGGTGGCTGTCTCAATGGAATGCTCTCTTCTGAAACCATGTGGGTTACTACTCCAAATAACCAACAGTCCTATTCGCAATATAGTTACTTGACTGGTTCCTTTCTTAAAGAAAGGAATCACCAGAGTCTGTATAAAACACTAATTGAATAGATATGCTAGAGGTGTAATGATACAGTCGATTATATGTTTTTAAATTATTATGCATATTTCATCTATTTCAGTTGATTTTTTATATTTCAGTGAAATTAAGTTGATCCAATTTTTTTAATTGACTAGATTTTTTTTCGTAGTGGTATTCTTTTTAGCTCGAAACGTCGTATCGAAGATTTATGAATCCAACATTATAGCAAATTTCTGATTCAAAACGTTTCCCTTTCCAGTTTTAGATATTTTTTTAATAAAAATTTTATGTTTAAAAAATGTAAGGTGGCTTTTTTAGTTTTCCCTGTATAACTCGAGAAGGGCGAGAGTCCCTGAGGATTTTTTGAAGTAGAATTTCGTACTCATAGTTCTTCTCTACTTTCGACCATATCGAACAAAAGTAGCCTTCCCAAATCCGAGTACTTTTTAATTTATCCACAATAATTAAGTTCAGTTTCAATTTTGAATAATTTATATAATCATATTGATAGCCTTTTGACGTCAGTGATTCAACGAGCTATTTTATGACTTCGTTTCCCTCAAATGACCATCTGATAAAGTGCCACTAACAATGTGCCTCAATGGGCTCCCACGTTTAGATCAATGCCAAAAGAAGTGATAAGAGTTTTAATACAGGCTTACATCTAGCGTACGTATGTACTCGCTCCCTTGCTCCCTCGCCCATATGTATCAATTCTGTCCATTGTGATCCTGATTTTCATGAGGCTCCACAAAATCAATATACTCACTATACAGGGTAGGTCAATAGTGCGAAGGAGGAAGATTAAAACATTAATTAACATTTTTCTACAAACGTCAAAAATGACAAGGTTCGCGCATTGATAACTATGCGAAGTGGCACTTTTTTCATTTTCATTCGTTACCATGACACCGTGCGCGAAGTAATGTGCGAAATATATTTCGCACACTGCATGTAAACTATATGGGATTTTCATATTCTAACCTATATGGTCCTCAACTCCTCAATCAAGCAAAAAACAAGAAATCGTTTATTTGTTAATGTAGAACAATAATTGAGGCTTTCAAATTGTGAGAGATATTTTTCTGGCTTTATTTGCTTCACACCACTCTTTAAATTGCTGATATGCATTTTCATACTGCCGCCTCGATTTCTCCGGTAAAAGGTTGGAAATTACGGAATTGGCCGCATCTATCAAGTTAGGTGGGGTACTGCTTAGTTCATCGTCGCTCGAAATTTCCATTCTTTTACAATAATAAATATCACGCACGAAATTAACGCGAATAAAAAGTCACTCCAAAATAATTATCAAGAACTGTCACTTTCAAATAATTGTCAACAAATGCCATTTTATTTCCATAGTTACAGTAATTACTTGATTTGGAAAAATTATTTAAGCCTGTTCAATACTATTTTTCATAGTTATTACTTATTTTAGAACAATATTTTTGACGTTTGTAGAAAAAATTTTGTTTGCATCTCATGCGCGAAATACTTTGGTAATCTCGACTATTTTTTTTAACTCGGCTGCGCCTCGTTAAAAAAAATCAGTTCTCGATCACCAAAGTAGCATTTCGCGCACTAGATACAAAAATAACTATTAATTTAGAAGAAAAAGTTTTAAATAAAGCTCGGACCTACCTTCCCAAAAAAAATCAAATCATTACTTGTGCTCTACCTTGCAGTAACAGACTGATTCTTTACATATTTTTCCTCCTACCTCGTATTAGCATGTCTGTTTAATGTTTTTCAATTTAAATGAAATCGACCATCAATTACCCATATTAATGAACGATTTGTAATAGATGGATGATTTCGAGATATTATCCGTTACATAATATGATGCTCACTTTATAAGTATTCAGTGTCTCAGATGAGTTCCATATTTTCCATCTATCTTGTGTTATATTTTACTGGATACGTTTTATCATCGGAAGAAGATAATAACAAAACTCATTAAAAAATCAAATAATAAAAGCCTGCTGTGCAAGCTCAACGATATAAGTTGAAGTAGCTCACTCTCGCGGCTAATTTCAGAAGCACATAAAACGGGAACTTCCTCATTACCAGATAAGATGTTGGAAACAAATGTCGCCTCTTTGTTTCTGTCACCTCCACTCTGCAGTTTTATATATTTCCCCCACATTTTTACGATAAGCCATTTGGAATTTTTAATTTCCCACTTAGTCTCTCCCATACCTCGTTAATATTTTAAGACCAATTTGGCATAAATCACTTCCCCGCTTTAAAGGTAAATTCTGGAGACATGATTCTCAAACTGCCAAGCGGCGAGAATTGAAAGATAAGACGCGACCAATTTAAAATGAACTTTTGAACTTTCATAAACTTCTCGTCGTAGCAGCAAAATGAAGAACAACAATTCTTTCATTAAAAAAATAATCAGGTTGTACAAGAAGAGGATTTTTAGTCCATCTTTCCATCTGTTCTTTATGTAAGAGCCTAATATTTTTGAGTTTTTTGAAGATCTTGAAGATCTTTGACCGGTACGTACATTTAATGACATATTTTCAATATTTGATTCAATCATTTCTTTCTCAAATTTTAGAGGACGCTGCATTCCTGAAAAATGTATTCTCCTAGAACTACACCAGTTGTTAGATGCATTCATGAAATATATTATGAATAATGATTATTCAATAGAAAATCTTATAATTTTGTCCCAGAAGAGTTCGAGAACCGATCTGAATACTATTTTTCAAATTGCAAAGAAATAAGTAATGGACTCAAATTACTTGTTTCAATTACTCTTCATCAAAATCACATTAACAATTTCATATCAATACGTAATTCAATTCGCAAATGAATTGTAAAGGATAAGTTTATTTATACTGATTGTCTAATTCATCTACTGAATTTTCATGAATTATTCCAATCACGAAGATATCAGCAAAATATTGTCATGACAACATCATAATTGAAAATAAAAAAATAAGCTTGTAACAACTAACGGAGCATTCTGAATAATGGAATTGATTATTGTCAATTTTAAAAATAATTTCGAAGTTTTTGATATTAACAATTTTTTTTAGAATATCGTTGGTATCGAAAATACAATCACACAAATTGGGGAGAGGTTTCAGTTATTTCAAAAAGTAACTGCTCCTCCTTTGAGTACATACATGAAGTGTTTTATTGAACTGTAATTGATTAATATCGTTTTACAATTCATTGAAGATAAGAACATAAAGTGAATGCGCCTCCAATCGATCTCGAGAAATTCTGTCACAGTGAGAGTGACAGACAGAAGATTTCTAGACGCTATTCCAACGTTATACGGAGGTATACCTATATTAAAAGTCTGAACACATATATTTTCATTTCGGTAGGAACATTGAGATGGATTTACATACTTGCCCCTCTTACTTTCCAACCCGATGTTCCGATAATCTGAAAAATATTGGAATATCAGTATCTAGGTATCTTCTCAATAATATTATCAAAAATCGCAAAATGACGCAAGTATATTTTGGTTACCGTGACAGAAGAATCCATATATTTCTTAAAGAAACAGCATCTGCTTAATTGCCACCAATAAATGTATCACTACGGGAATATACCAAAAAAAAAAGTAATCATACCGTTTCATTTCGAATCTATGAAAACGGAGACCACAAAAATGTCGGAAGCTAGAAACCCATATTATTATTATTATTATTATTATTATATTAGTAAAACGAATATGTAAACTTTGTTTTCACGAATCTCCCAGCAAGCTTGTGCAGGCAATGGACGTCCTAGATCTACAGCTCAGGTGAAAGTTGAATCCGAACCACTTTGGCTCCGTGGCAGATGGTGGGAATCGAACCCGGGCCATCATCAGTGTGGAAGGCAAACGCTTTAACACCAAGAGGACTACTATTTCGTCCGCCTAACCCTGGGACTAGTAACCTTAAAGATTCTTGCAGTTCGTCTACTACCATGTCAAGAGAGGAATGCTGGTATACATGTAAAGGCCGGTTTCTAAAAGTTGCCTTCCATATGTTCCTATCTATCAGTTTTTCCAGTACCCTCTGGAGAAAGAATGATAGCTTATTGCTCAGAAATCCTTGGACTGGTCGTATGAGTTTCCTCCTGGTTTCGCAATGAAGACCACGTTCACAGATTTTCAGGTATGTGGTATTCAGCCGAGTGCTAGGCTCATCATGTAAAATCTCACAGTCCCAGGCAGCATCTGGCTCCTTAGCAACGTCTATCCGAAGCCGCAAATGTGCGGTTGGCTTCCAGTTGTTGACTTGCTTTTGTTTCTGACTTTGCAACCAAGTGTTGCACATCATTGCACTTGGCTACACTGTACTGATGATGACCAATAGTCTGAAATAATTGTCTACGGTTGCTCTACAACTTGGGGGTTACACCCAAGAGAACTATCTCTTTATGTTTATATGAGTATGAGTGTTACCTTATTACAGGTAGTAATAAAAATCTTGAAGATAAATTGTGGTAAGCAAAAATTGGATACTGCAATATTGACGCACTTACATTTGATCTGACACGTTGAGATCGTTTAACTCAGTGAACGATGTCAGTGTGGCAGATCAAACGGAAATCTATCAAATGATAAGGCCTTCAAGCACGGTGTCCCTCAAGGTTTGGCTCTGGGTCCGTTTCTCTTTTTAATCAATATAAATGATTTATAGTTTCCGGGGCCAGGTAGCCAAGTGGTTAAAGCGACATAGTTTCAATCACTTTTGGCTGCCAGTCAAAGGTTCAAACCCTAGCGACTGCAGAACTTTTTCTGATGGCCCGAGAAAGTGCTAGGAATCGCACGTAAAAAAGTAAGACCTCGTTAATCCTTAGCTCGCACAAGTTTCGACTTCTGAGGGCTGCCGTTCGTAAGGGGACGACAGCTGGTTAACGGAAAAAACAATTTTAAACAACAACAACAACAACATTCAACCAACGAAAATCGTTTTTCTGAAGATGACACAACATTCATCTGTCAGAATGATAATGGTAGAGATCTGTCAACGTTATCAGATGAGACAATGGATTTAGCAGCAAAAACGTGGTTTACTTGTATATAACTCAAACTTGATTTGGAAAAGACTCAGTCCTTTCTAATTTTTTCCAAATCAAATCTTACTCTATGCAGCATTGTAAAATTACTTGGCATGCAACTAGATGATATACTCAACTGGGGCCCACATATAGCAGTATTAGCAAAGAAACTGTCTTGTTTTCCTTTTTTGACTCGACTTTTGAAAAATATCGTTTTATTCGCAATCACTTTATTTTAAAATCAGAATCGCCGAAATTTTTCATCAAAAATAAATGAAATAACGTACAAAAATATCGGTAGGTGTTGAATAGTTACTATTTATTTCCGATTGTTTATTGACTCTATTTGTAAAAATTTGTGAAGTTGGTGAAAACTGCAAGAAAATAATTCTGTTCCTGATATAATCCTTGAAATTAAAGCGTAGTGTAATGACAAAAAATGAGGAAGTCCTGCTATCAATTCCTTGATTTTGAAGATTTCATCCATGTTGTACTTGATGCTGAAGGCTGCTATAAAGGTGTATAAAAACATAGACATTGGTAAACATAGCAAGCTCTCTGCTTATCTGAAGATGATTCGAGAAGATACAAGGCGAAGAAAGCTGCTGTATTGAAGAGAACACAGGTGGAGGAATTTTTGACGATAGCTTGCGATAAACAATATTTGTTTATCAAGATAGTAATATCTCGTAACCTTTTAGACAGTTTTGATAATAAAGTGTTGAATATATAGGTTGCACTAATAATGGGAGTGTCTGGTACCTGCCGATGTTATGAATTAACAAAAAAAAATTGTATTGAGGATTCTATATTATTTAATAAGCTTGATATAGCAAGGAAGATCCAAGGTTCTCCTGGTACTAATCGTCTCTTACAAGAGGAGAAGAGGAGACATCCATTGATTCTAGAGATTTATCAAAAATTTCGACTGGCACTATGCGTTTTGAAACCGATGACGTCATTGACAACTACAAGCTTGTTATTAATGGAAACAATTAATAACAAGCTTGTGAAATATGATAAAACAAACAACGAAATGGCTATCAATATAAATGTTAATATTAGTCATAAAGTAATTTCGTACTTTAACTTCTACCTCTTCTACTCCTATGTGATTCCTATTTAATAGTTCATTCAATCGAAAATCGTTGGTGTATTGATTATCTGAAACGTCCGTCATGATGATATTGCAGTGGCGGATTTGGGGGGGGGGGGTGGGCGAAGGAGGTTTCGCCCCCCCCTGGCGTCGGCGTCTCTGACGAAACGCCTATACTGACGCAGCTTGCCTTTTGGTGCAGTTTGCAGTCAGTCGTCAGTGATGGGTATTATCCAAGAAGTTGTGATATTCTTTAATGCATTGACAAAGAGACATTTTATTCTCAAAATTTTTTGAAAAATTTATTTGAATAGTCCATGTGAAATCAGGTGGATTTAGAGGCATGACTCTATACTTAAGTTTAAAATATATTTTTCAAAAATATGTGCTGAGCTTGATGAAATTTCGTAGTGGAATGAAGGAAATTCATCACGTAATGCTCATATACTTTCTAATTCAACAAACTTCACGCTCATACAAAAAAGCTCTACTTTACGAACTTGTATCATAAATAGCTATTTTCACTCAATGAATTAATTCCCATTAATGTACTGCATTTGATGGACTACAATAGCCTTATAGAAAAGATGACTTTAATATGTCATCAGTTTTCAGGATTAATTGAGAATTTTGAAGATGGGAGCAGGAAATTGTTGGGTGAAGTACAAATATTTCAAAAAGCTATCCATAAAAAGAAATGTCGCCAAAATGCTATCGAAACACTCATGAGCATAGACCAAAGTTTTTATCCCACAGTCGCAAAATATTTAAAAATTTTAGTAACGCTACCAATATCAGTAGCTACTGCCGAAAGAAGCTTTTCTACTTTGCAAAGAGTTAAAAGTTGGATGCGTTCTTGTATGAAACAGGATCGTTTGGATGGATTGGCCTTTTTGCATATACATAGGGACATTGACATTGAAAGGGTTATTGATAGATTTGCCACAGAGTCTAGAAGATTACAGTTTGTTTTATGAGTATTATTGTATTTTTACTTTTTACTTTACAGAACTCATTTCTAACTTAACTAATATTAACATTCATTACTTATATATATATATATATATATATATATATATATATATATATATATATATATATATATATATATATATATATATATATATATATATATATATCAGGATGGATTTATCGAGGGACAATATATAAAAATGTAAAAAGAAAAGTTATTGGGCATGGTACTCAAATTGTTGTGCAACCATAGACACGTGTTTCGAGCTTAAGCTTTCATCAGTACGGTAATCTCAAGTGCGAAGATGTGGAACACTTGGATGTTAAAATAGAAACAAAGGAAGTCAACAACAGGAAGCAAACCACGCATTTGTGACTTCGGTTAGAAGACCTTGAGCTTTCAAGGCAACAACTAAAGTCGCCACGGAGGCAGCTATAGCTACCAGCGTGACAATCCTACCTAGGAAAATACGAATCAAGATGGATTTATCGAGGGGCAATATATAAAAATATAAATAGAAAAGTTATTGGGTATAGTCCTCAAATTGTTGTGCAACCGTAGACACGTGTTTCGAGCTTAAGCTCTCATCAGTACGGTAATCTCAAATGCGAAGATGTGCAACACTTGGTGGATGTAAAAATAGAAACAAAGGAAGTCAACAACAGGAAGCAAACCACACATTTGTGACTTCGGTTAGAAGACTTTGAGCTTTCAAGGCAACAACTAACGTCGCCACAGAGGCAGCTATAGCTACCAGCGTGAAAATCCTACCTAGGAAAATACGAATATATATATATATATATATATATATATATATATATATATATATATATATATATATATATATGAGTAAGTTTCACTATTTAATTTCTATATAATTTTTTTTCGAAATATATTACTGTTATTTCGAAATGGCGCCCCCTCAGAAAAATCCTAGATCTGCCCCTGTGATATTGATTATTTTTCTGCTAGATGAAGCTGAGAAATTACGGAAATAACTGTAATCAAATACTACGTATATAATATGAGCCCACAAGTTAATTAATGGTGTGGGAAGAGATAAAATTTAAGCAGGCAATAGAACGAAACGGGTTGCTATCTTCCACACAAAGGCCGCATCGAGGTTATACTGCATCAGCAAATTTACGAGTTGTTCGTTTTGTTAGTTTACGTTTATCTTGCTTGAGCAACCACCGAGCGCAGCAATATGGTATACAGGGTATATCGAAAGCTTTCTTGTAAAACAATCCAAAAGGTACAAGACAACACCAATATGTTTTCTATGAAGTGAAGTATTGCCAACACTTTGTAATTCAAATCGAAATTTCAGGACCTGCTGAATTTGTGGTACTTCCAAGGGTGAGACCAAAATTCCACAAAAAATATCATTTCAAACGAAACTGCAGTGAGCTATTCATCAGGTTGTCAAAATATTTGAATTAGGGCCGGTATTATAAACATCTCTCGAAGTTAACTTTGATTTTAACAGTCAAGTTAACTTCAGTTCTGAAATGACAGTTTTATAAAAGTCTCATTTCTGAAATAAAAAGAAGAAAAAGGCAAATATGTAACCTAGAATTTTTCGCAATTTCTCTTGTGACATTTCTAATGAATTATAAAACTGCCAATGGATTTGAGAATCCTCTCCAAGATCTCCAACTACCAAGAATGAATATGTTGGATATGGAATCTGAGTGTAATTAACACTTGAATTACTGGCGATAGTAGGTGATCTCTAAAATTGAAAATACCTATAATTCCACAGTAATTAGAACTAGAAATGTTGACTCATTAGTTGGTCTTTGCAAATTTGCCACACTATGTGCCCCCTTTCTTGATGATCTAAATCCATTTTCATTTGTTTTCAAATTTTATTTCGTTCCACAAGATAGGTGAAATGGTTTCACCGATTTCTAAATGTCCTTCGACGCCGAGGGCCATCAATAATAATCATAGCATCTCCTTGATTTTATTTGCTAACATTGCGGAAAAAAAACATTCATATTGAGGTTTTATGCTAAATTATTGATAGAAGACCTGTCGAAAACCACGATTTTTTAGAAAGTTAACTTTAACTGATACCCCTTCCTACCAATAAAGTTAACTCCTACATTTTGAAGTTAACTGTAAGATGTGAAGTCATTCCTCAAGTTAACTTCTAATTGTCTGTCAAAATAGTAAGGCCCTTAGTCGCACTTGAAATGATTTTTTGATTTAATTCAATTTATTTATCAATCCAAAAGACATCTTATCTTCTATCTTAAAAAAAATAAAAACATAGTTTTTATGACACATAAAATATAAATTGAAAACTTATTCCTCAATAAGGAAGGCTCCCAGTTCAAAGATTTCGATGAGAAAATTTGATGCTAACAAAAATACAGCATCCTGCAGATTTCAGGCAATTCAATTTTTATCAAATGGTATATCACGTATATTATTGAATTTTTGGAATAATTTCAAAACATGCCATCCTATCTCATACCGTTTTTGAGTTATTAAACGTCTCATAATTTATTTACTAGTTACTGATGTGAATACATATCCTATGAAAGTAACCATTTTTCAAGTAAGCTTTGAAAATGACAACTATATGTTTGTTTCTTTGATTTTTTTAAAGGAATAATCAAATTGATTCACAGTGAAGAAAATAAAGTTCATATAAGTATATAGTTGTGATATACAAAACAACAAAAATGAACTTGTAGCAAAAAGTGTAGGTATATATATATATATATATATAGGGTATTCTAAAGATTGGGATTTTTCCAACATATGATTCAAAATTTGAATGCAGATTTAACTGAAATATTATGTCATATATTAATTCATCGTTTTTTACTGCAGGAGGTTCCATTAGGAAAAATCAAAGGTCGCGGAAAAAGAGGAAAAATATTAGTAAAACAATGAAGGAATCAGGAGAAACACTTCAAGCCTAGTTGATTTAAATGTAAGGTAATGTAACCTTATTACCTTACATTCACAATAACTAGCCTTTAGCGTTTCAACCTTATCTGATGGCACAAACAGTAATGAAACTGAAACTACAAGTATTTTGAAATAAACGTGATTGAAAAGGAAGACTCTACCAGAAATGCCCTCTCCTCTTGGACATCGCACATATTCCCAAAACTAGAAAACTGTCATCGTTAAACAAAATGAATGCCCATTCACTCCGAATACGTGAGACGAATTGACAGTTGAGGGTCAACTTGAATTCCTCAACATCATCAAATATCCGAATTAACTCAATCATTCTCCAGTGGATGAAATCCAATTTTCACTACTCCATCCATCCAATATGATTCACGAAATTCCATAATTTGACAGCATTAATTTTGACCCCAAGGCTGTGACTGACATCAATCGCGCTTCTCCATCAATTTATTGAAATATATTGAACTTAAAATAATGAGAGAATATCAAATACATCAAAATAACTGACGAAAGCGTATCATGAAATATTCCGTAGCTATATGGTGAAATAAACAATGATATATAGTGTGGTCAGTAAAGTCCACATCATTTGAGATTTTGTTTGATTGATAGCGTTTTTCGAAATTTGACTTTGGCATCAATTAATGCTTCGGTCGACATGAAGAATAACCAAAACAGTAGTCACGTGATTCGCATAATCAGTCAAATTTTTATTCTATTTCAAAAAAAATTCCAATGGTGGGGTTATTTCTCAAAATATCGAAGATAGTCTTTGGAAAAAAGTTTTCCTAAATACAATTTTTAGCCCATATGCTATATCAGTTACTTTTGATATTTTGCCCATTTTTTTTGTAAATTTCACCACTGTGGTGAAAATTGAATTCACAAATTCATATCATTATTATTACTATTACATTCTCATTATGAATTTTTGTACTGACATCGGTCTTCGATATTAAATGTGTCCAATTTCAGATTTTTCGGAAGATTGGTAAGTGAATATTTAATATAAAAATTCACAATATCATTGATATTGTTATGAAATTCTTGTATTGTCAGAGGTCCTTGAAATGTGTGTCAAATTTTACACTTTTTCGGAGGATTGGAAGTAGGAAAAAAAGTAATAAAAAATTCCCGTTATTATTATAAGTTAATATGAGGGTTTGGAAAAAAAGTTCGAATGATAGTTGGAGGGTATTTCACTCTGCACCATTTCATAAATTCCAAATATTTTGTAGATGTGCCATTGGTGAAGAAGTGACGTCACAGAATTTTTTCTAAAAGGAAGCATATGTCATGTTTGGTTATACAGGGGGTCCCACCAGGAACTGCATCGATCAATATATAGAAAACCATAGGTGGGCCGAATTTGAAAATTTGGAAATTTACTATTGTTGATAAGTGCTATCCGGCTAAACTGTTTTGGAGATTGTGGCACTTCCGGTTGTACCGGAAATGGACCCCAACTTCGTTATTTTAGATGGGACACCCTGTATATTATCAAGGTTTTAGATTTTACGCATGATTCTGACCATTTTTCATGAATAATGTCCTATACTCAAGTCTAACCATTTTCGAATTATTATAAGTTGAGAATTGCGTTTGCAGACCGAAAAATATATTTTTTTTATTTCTGGACATGATCATTTATTTTCGATTGTGTATCGATTTATTCGTAGGAGAGGACCCAGTTCAGTAGAATTTCGATATCAATTCGATTAGAGTTATACAGGGAGTTCACCAAAAAATGATATAGATCCGGTTGAAAAAATTATTGTAAGTCCATTTTTTAAAATGGAAACCCCCAATTTTATATACTCATTCGATTTGCAGCGCTCTCTACTACTTTTCGAGATATGGCTCTCCAAACATTGAAAGTTTACCATTTTCAAACACGAATTTTTCAGTCAAAAATCACTCAAAGTTTTTTCTTCTTTTGATAGGCCCTTTCTTTACACACTAATCAACCCATATTTGACAATTACAAGCACTAAAAACATTATTTTTTTAACAAAAAATCCACTCTTCTTTTGGACAATACATAACCAACAAATCTGGATATTTTTATCATTTTATATATAGTGGGTTTGGTTACTGCGCCTGCTAACTATTCATTGACATTGATACAACAATAATTTATCTTTGTCCAGATGTATTTCCTTTGCACTGAACCCTAAAACACTCCCAATTTAATTGAAAAATTAATAAGTGCCAATCTATTGTTCACCTAAATTAGAAATTCGTAGAATTTTAACATTTTCAGTTTATGGTATTTAAGTTAAATAAAACACCAAAATGGCGAAATTTGAACAATTGAACATAGTAATGAAGGAGAAGTTACCTGCCCAGAATCAAATTTGAATAGTTAGCACGAGCAGTTACCAACCCACTACATATAAAATGATAAAAATATCCAGATTTGTTGGTTATGTGTTGTCCTAAAGAAGGGTGGATTTTTTGTGAAAAAATTATGTTTTTAGTGCTTGTAATTGTGAAATATGGGTTGATTAATGTGTAAAGAAAGGGCCTATCAAAAGAAGGAAATACTTAGAGTGATTTTTTACTGAAAAATTTGTATTTTAAAACGCAGATGCCCGATAAGCTTACATTTACCCTGTTTTTTTACTTACAATATAAGTTTTCTTGATAAAAATGCACTGCCACGACGCTATCACTTCTCATCGCACAATAAACATTGAACTGTTAGACTATTGAAAATTCAGTTCCTTGAATACATGCTGATTTGAGTCACTCCAATAATGGCAATTATGTCGGTTGAAGACACCATTCTTTGTAAATTTAGCTTCGTCTGCCCATATAATATTATCCAAAAATAATTCGTTCCTTTGCGAAGTAAAAACGAATTCACAAAATCCCACTCTTCGTGGAAAATCTGTTTCTTTCAGGTGCTGAACTATGGAAAACTTATATGGGTTAAATTTATGTTTGCGCAGTATTCTGTGTACTGAGTTTTTTGACAATCCTCATTCTCTTGCAACTATTTTTCGGTCTGCAAACGCAATTTTCAACTTAAAATTTGAAATATTTCGAAAACGGTTAGACTTGTGGACATTATACATGAAACATGTTCAGAATCATGCGTAAAATCTAAAACCTTGAACCGGAAGTGCCACAATCTTCAAAATATTTTAGCCGGATAGCACTTATCAACAATGAATAGTGAACTTCCAAATTTTCAAATTCGGCCCACCTATGGTTTTCTATATATATTGATCGATGCAGTTCCCGGAGGGACCCCCTGTCTAGCTTATTTTTTTCTTATATTAGTTGTACCAATATTATTCTAACTCTCTCAATACGTACAGTGTGTTTCGTATTTTTGTATCCACCTCTATAATTCACTTATTTTGCTAAAAAAACTTTCAATCGGGGAATGTAGCCAGTTGGATATTCTAAGCGATATGGCAATTTGATTCATACAGTGGCGTACGTATGTATAAGTTCCTCAGATGCTTATTTTTCGAAGAACATTTCTAGTTATTTTTCTATAGTAAAATGACAATTAAAATTTTTTTTCCAGAATAATTGAAGTGCCCTAATCTTGAATGTTTTCCCAATTAGAAGGTAAGAGAAAAATCACTGAAATAGTAATTTGATTCAATAGTTCAAAATATTACAAATTTTTTTTTCAATGAAAAGAAGGACGCCATAATCATGTAGAACTGCTGTTTCATTTAATTATTTATTAGTCCTGAAAACTAATTTCTTATTTGAACCCGTGATCTGAGATAAAAAATGTAATGTCTCGAATGGCTGAGCCATTGAATTAAATTTTGAAAATATCCTATAACTATTACTCATTTTATGAGCCAATTGGTAATTGTAAACATCGTAAGTGAAATTTTTTAATGAAACAACTGTTAATGTAGCATACACAAGATTTTTTTTCGGCAACCATCCAAGAAGTGTTCACTTCACGTACACTCTTTCTTTTGATATAAATATCAATATAAATAAGAATTAGAATGTTTCTGTTAGTACCTACCTTCTGTTCGAATTTTAATATATAATAAAGAAAAGAACTAAAATGTTTGAAGTATTCAGATTTGGAATCACAGCCAGGGTATTTTACTCTTGATCAAAATTCTATTTTTTGTTCCCCCTGTACACCGTTTGAAAATTTATAATTTTGATAACTCGAATACAAGTATTCCGTAGTTTTTATGAAGATTAAAATTTTCTGACAAATCGATAAGAAAGTTTCCATATGGTGCAAATTTTTGAAACTAACTGTTTATAGTCATGACTACCTTTTGATAGGCAACCCGTTACAGGCGTATTCGTCTATTCATGTAACTTCATAAAAAGTATGTTTCATCCAGTTAACAGATGGGTGAAGGTCGACCTCTCTTCGTCTCTTAGACAAATAATGCGTCTCATTGATATGTTATTCTATATGGTTGCCGAAAAAATATTGTACGCAACACGTCCGAAAACAGTTTTTTTGGACTCGCAGACTTTCAGGACTCGCCAACGTACGCCACTGTCTGAATAAAATTGCTAATATCGCTCAAAATATCTACCTTTCTATATTCCATGATTAAGAAAATAGGTAAGTGAATTACAGAGGTGGACACAAAAATATGAAATACACTGTACCTATCGAGAGAGTTGAAATAATGTCAAGGTAAAGGTAAAGTTATCGGGCTCATTCTCCAAAAAAATAAAAAATAAGTGAAACTTACGTAGTTTTGTCTCCTGAACACGAATCTGAAAGAATTTTGTGGGGGTCTCAATTACTTTAGGAGTTATAGCCATTTTAAAGTCGAAAATTGTAGATTTTCAGACACGAATTTTGCAGTCAAAATTTGCACAAAATGCCTCCTTCTTTTTGTTGACACTGTCATTAAACACTAATCTATCCATATTTCACAAATACAAACACCAAAAATTAAAATTATACTCAAAAACTTGACCTTCTTTTACTAGCGATTCTAACCCAACTTTTGTTTGGTTTTTAGTAATTTTCATGATTGCAGTAGGTTGGTTACCTGAGATTTGCGCCGCCAACTATTCAAAACAGAATGAAGGGGAAGTTATTGCTCATATTTGAATTCGAATAGTTGACGGCGCAGATTCAGTGATACCAACTTCTTATGAGCATGTAAATAACTAACAAATAGGTTAGAATCACTAGTAAAAGAAGTTCAATTTTTTGTGTGAAAAAAATAGTTTTTGTGTTTAAAAACGTGAAATATGGATAGATTAGTGTTTAATGACAGTGTCAACAAAAAGAAGGAGGCATTTTGTGCAAATTTTGACTGCAAAATTCGTGTCTGAAAATCTACAATTTTCGACTTTAAAATGGCTATAACTCCTAAAGTAATTGAGACCCCAACAAAATTCGTTCAGATTCGTGTTCAGGAGACAAAACTACGTAAGTTTCACTTATTTTTTATTTTTTTGGAGAATGAGCCCGATAACTTTACCTTTACCAATGTCAATTTTACTGAAATGAGAAGAAAACAAGCTTTATAACGATACTAAATTTACAAAAAATTCGATGACGTCACTATTCCACCAATGGCACATTTAAACAATATTCAAAGAAAGGTGCAGAGTGAAATACCCTTCAACTTTTATCTGAACTATTTTTTGATAACTCTCATAATAACTTACATTTGACTAACTCTGTATAACTGCCCTGTAAAGTTTCGAACCATTGTAAACCATGCTTAAACCAAGATCAAGTCATCACCACGGCACTCCATGCATTCGGATATAACGATTCGGAACGCCACTGACGCTCGCGTTCTATTTTACCGACATAAATTCGCATTCCCCAGTTTGACATTCAGTGTTGTCATGTAGTTGCAGTAACCTCAACTCGTTAAGAGGCTCACCGAATAGTATTTTCATGTGAAAGACTTGAAGAACTCAAAAATTGCACGTGAAAATGAGTGTTCAAGATAAATTCCAGTTGCTAGTTTACGACGGAGACTTCTCGATGCCCTCCTTCGACATCGAGTGCCTAAAATCGATAGTGTACACGACGATAGCGGGAGTCCCAGTTCAGGTTCGCCTTCTAGACAGCGTGAAACAGTGTACATTTAACAGTGCTCCGAGTTTTGTTCACAAGAATTTACACTTCAAATCATTCAACGAAAGTGTGTTGTATCTGAGAACGTTGAATTATAACCTCGACTGCAATTTGACTGCGAAGCAGTGCGGTGAATCTCTGGCGATAACGAATCTAGTGCTCTCGAAACTGAAACCTGTCTTGGAGTTCTACTACTGGGTGGACCAAAGAAACTCCGAGGAATTCACTAACGTGTGGTTCATGAAAGCTCTCCCGTTCCCCTTCAATTACTGGCATACCAGGAGGTTTAGACAGAAGGCACTGGCGCTGATTGAAAGTTTGTACCCAACTGAGACTAATTTGGATGTTATAAAGGAGTTTCTGCAACGAGCGGCACTGGAAAATTTGTCGAATCTGTCTACAAGGCTGGGAAATTTGGATTACTTTTATGGCGCAGCTCCGACTTGTTTAGATGTTGTGGTTTATTCCTATATAGCACCGCTGGTTAAATTGCCGTTTCCCTCCAATGAGCTGTCAGCCATCCTCTCTATGTGGCCAAATTTGACAAATCTAGTGAAACGAATTGATTCCAAATATTTCCCGAACCTCCCGCATGGACCCAAATATTTGAGGCTGGAAGAGAAAGTCAAAACCAGTGATGAGGACGTTTCTTATGTAGCCATTTTGATTTTGACCCTTAGTGCTACCACGTTAGCATTGGGATTTGCATTTAATAGAGGACTCATTTCTGCGAAAGTATTATATTGAAATAATTTTTGTATTTTTTTTCTCATTTCTTTTCATTTACCGTTTTGATTCTATTTAAAACATTGCACGATCCATATTTTGATTTCCTACCTACCTGTAGAATGATTCATTAAAGACTGATATTTTTGCCACCGCTACCTTTTTTTATAAGTTGAAGGACCCCGCAAACTCCTTATGGAATTTGGGTCCCGGTGGATTTTTTTGAATTTTTGGTATGATGAAGTGCATGTAATTCTCAACCAATGTTACCATTGCGCCAACCCAAAAAAATGAACAGTTTTTCTGCTAGGGGGCGTTGAAATCACTCCTTGCACAGATTAGACTATTTATTTTTGAACCCGGTAACAATATTTTCACTTGTTTCATTGTTGCTGATGTTGCACAATATTGTGCTGTTTTATAAAAAAAATTATTACCCCCTCCCCTTTTTCCCCCAACCCCTATTACGAAACGCAAAAAAAAAAAAATTCTCGAGTGCCATCAACTGTATCGTCGAATGTTTAAATATGCATATATAAGGGAAATAGCAATTTTTTATGATTATCCCCCCTCCCCCCAAATGACACAAAACGAAAAAATTTCGGTGGATTTTTCTGAATTTTTGATATGATGCATTTCAAGTTATTTTGAATAGAAATAAATCGGGTGACAAACCCCAAAAATGAATAGTTTTGATGCTAGGGGGCGTCGAAATCATACCTTGCTCAGAATAGATTATTCATTATTATAGGCGGAAGCATTATCTCTTCGTATTTTTGTTTTATTTTATGGCGAACAATTGTGTAAATTTTTATAAATTGAAAATCTAAAACCTCCCTCTTACCCCCTACCCCTATTTTAAAACACGAAAAAAATTAATTCCCGACTATTTGTAAATGCTTTATCAAAATAAATGTATTAATCAGATCAATCAAATTGAGGAAATCGTACAGTTGTTTTACCTTTCCCTCCCTTCAGAAAAATATTGGTGTAGTTCGCTGACTTCTTAGTAGGGCGTAGTTCATGATTTTTGAATATCAATTAATTGGGCGAATATCTTGAAAATATATAAAAATTAGATATCCACAATTTGAATTTGAGGTGGTGCCTGAATTATGTTTTTTTCGTGTTTTGAAATAGGGGTAAGAGATAAGGGGAGGTTTTAGATTTTCAATTTATAAAAATTTACTCAATTGTTCGGCATGAAATAAAACAAAAATACGTAGAGATATTGTTTCCGCCTATAATAATGAATAATCTATTCTGAGCAAGGTATGATTTCGACGCCCCCTAACATCAAAACTATTCATTTTTGGGTTTTGTCACCCGATTTATTTCTATTCAAAATAACTTGAACTGCATCATATCAAAAATTCAGAAAAATCCACCAAAATTTTTTCGTTTTGTGTGATTTGGGGGGTGGGGGGATAATCATAAAAAACTGCTATTTCCCTTATTTAGGCATATTTAAACATTCAACGATACATTTGAATTTACGCGAGAAATATTTTTTTTGCGTTTCGTAATAGGAGTTGGGGGAAAAAGGGGAGGGGGTACGAATTATTTTACAAAACAGCACAATATTGTGCAACATTAGCAACAATGAAACAAGTGGAAATATTGTTACCGGGTTCAAAAATAAATAGTCTAATCTGCGCATGGTGTGATTTCAATGCCCCCTAGCAGCAAAACTGTTAATTTTTTTGAGTTGGCGCAATGGTAACATTGGTTAAGAATTACATGGACTACATCATACCAAAAATTCAAAAAAATCCACCGGGACCCAAATTCCATAAGGACTTTGTGGGGTCCTTTAATTTTCAAAATTCTGGATGCTCTTGTTTATTTTTGTAGTGTGGTCATTCAGATATACAAATGTATGTTGTTCGAATTTAATATGAATTTAATAAAATCCCTTTTTCTACTACTACTTAAAAAGGTAGGTACAGCATGAATAAAAAAACTGCCAAAATAATTTTTTTAAATATACCTACTCAGTTAGTAGGAAACAAAATACTCACCAGGAAAAACTGAGTAGGTACTTTTCTGAATCTGACAAATCGAATATGCTGTTTTTGGTAAAGGTAGTTTATTGATTTTTTCTCCACAAGATATTGGTAAAACCACTCGCCTATGTTGTCATACGAGTATGGAATATTCAGTTTCCTTACCAGTTTTACACTATACCTACTTTACTCTTTCGACGACCGACGTGAAAAACAAAATACCTACTACAAGATTTTACTCGTAGATCATTAACAAATGAATTGTTTTTTATAACTACCTAAGTACTGTTTTATTATCAAATACAATGTGGTTCAATTTCTGTTGTCTGCATGAGGATCTTCAGAATGATAAGAGACATGACGTCATTATTGGCAAAAATGAAATAACGATTGGTTCTCGAGCTAATTGTAAAAAATCTAAATTTGGAGATATTCAGATTTTTTTTTATTTTTACGAATTTGAATAGATCTTTCAATATTCTGCAATCATCATTCAGTTTGTTATTTCTACAGATTTTCTAGGGAACTGTTAAGCTACTTTTGTTTTACTCAGGGGCATTTTTGGCCTATCAATAGCACAATTTTACTCTTATTAGTTTTGCCTCTTTCGGAATCATCCTGTAGGTGTTATTTGAGTATGAGATTATTATGTATGTTGACAGCAAAGCAGGACCAACCTTTCTTTAGAAAATCTCGCAGAGAGTTACAAAGCTGATACTTCGCATGTGTTTGTGAAATTATATACCTTATAGAAAATCTACAAAAAACACTGACCTCACTGAAAATAAAATTTATTTGGGGGTCAACTAAATTTATTAAATTCCGTCAAGTAAATAAAGTGATACTTTGTACATCTGCGATGAGTAGTTTTAAACACAAATCTCAAGATATTATGGCATTTTGCTTTATTTTTTTATTTTGGACAAAAAAATTATTGTTGAAAATCATTACTGATAAAGTTGAAAAATATAAAATTTGTAAACCAAATTTTTCTATTGAAAAAAATATAAAAAAATAAAGAATGTTCTTTGAAAAAAATACAGGTCATTTAAAACATAAAGAA
The DNA here is from genome assembly GCA_944452925.2 of Chrysolina oricalcia. Taxonomy (NCBI): domain Eukaryota; kingdom Metazoa; phylum Arthropoda; class Insecta; order Coleoptera; family Chrysomelidae; genus Chrysolina; species Chrysolina oricalcia. Next base: position 67,129,252 of record OX101812.2, read on the forward strand.
TGACGTTTTCACGAAGTTTTATAAAACATTTATTTTTTAGGTTGAGAAGAAAATGAAAACAAAAAAATGTAGGGTATTCCAATTAAAAAATTTTCGTCCCTGTCTTATTCTGTATTGTGATATTTTCAAATTAGAGCTTACAAAACTGCTACCAATTTTGCCACGAAACGATTTCTTTTCTCAATATTCAAAAGAGAAGTAAGTATAAATGAAATCTATACAGGGGGTCCCTCCAGGAACTGCATCGATTAATATATAGAAAACCATGGGTGGGCCGAATTTGAAAATTCGGGATAGCACTATTGTTGATAAGTGCTATCTGGATAAAATATTTTGAAGATTCTGGCACTTCCGGTTGTACCGGAAGTGGACTCCAACTTCGTTATTATAAATGGGACACCCTGTATATTATCAAGGTTTTAGATCTTACGCATGATTCTGAACATGTTTTATGAATAATGTCCTATACCCAAGTCTAACCGTTTTCCAAATAATTTAAATTTTAAGTTGAAAATTGCGTTTGCAGACCGAAAAATATTTTTTTTTATTTCTGGACATGATCATTTATTTTCGATTGTGTATCGATTTATTCGTAGGAGAGGACCCAGTTCAGTAGAATTTCGATATCAATTCGATTAGAGTTATACAGGTCGTTCACCAGAAAATGATATAGATCCGGTTGAAAAAATTATTGTAAGTCCATTTTTTCAAATGAAAACCTCTCAATTTCATATTCTCATTTGATTGAAAATTTAAGCTAACTTTGAATAAGGTTATCTAGGCCTACACTCAACAGTTTTTGAAATATTGTCGAATTAACATGTCTCAGTTCCAGAAAATCTCGTATTATTGAGTTTACTTATTCTTAGTTGGCCATGGCGCCCGCAGTTGCGTTGGAAACAATCAACTGCCACGAAAATGTCATTGTAATCAATCATGCCGCCTCGTTTGAATTATTCGAATGAAGATTACTTAAATCTATTTATTATTTATGGCGAATGTAATAGGGTTATCTCAAGAACATGTGATATATTTGCTATTTGGTATCTGGGTAAAAAATTTATTCATTTGCCATTCTAGATTTAGAAGTAGATTTTCCTTGCACTTGCATTTTCTCGTTTTCAGACTGGACACGAATTTTTCGACAAAATGAAACTTTCAATCAATATTTATATAGGTTATAGGGTTATTCATATAAATATCGCAAGGACGATATGAGAACGAGGCCAAGTTTCATAATAATATAAACTTACTATGCGTATATTGTAAATACAATTTTTTTTTAACATACTAAATAACAACTCTATTATCATACACCCAAAAACAATGCTTGAAATAATGACATGAGGAACAACAACAAGCAAGCGTTGGCGTTGTAAGAGTTGCACGTACTCATCGTTGATCGTTTTTAATCAATGTATTCATCATGAACTCTGTGAACATGTTTATGTTCGAGTTTCGTAATTAATAATAAATGATACTAAAAAAAAAAAATTGTTCATCGTATGTGGAATAGGTGCAGGGCCGGCCGAACGCATCATGCAGCTAATGCACAGCATGAGGGCGCACCTGCCAAGAGGCGCCAAAATGAGTTGAAATATTTGAATAATATATACTCATTTCAAAACTCCCTTGGAAGATTTCGCTAATTCATAACCGATGTTTTCCTGCATCTAATAAGTAGTCTCCTAGCGCCCTGAACCATAATTCATTGTTTTTCAGTATTAAATATTCCATAGGACCTTTTTGGTAATATTGGTATCGTTTAATTTGCTATTGAATAGTTAGAGACAGTTGTGCGGTGAACAATTGGCAGTTGTGTGGATATAAGGCAATGTTTGTTGAGTATTCAATTTTCTCTTTGGGAGGGCTGACGGTAGTACCTAAACATTTTAGAATTTAATATAGCAATCGAAAATTGAAAACGAAGGGTTTCTAGAGACATAGAATCAGAAAAACAAAGAGGAAGTCTGGTAAAATTTCTGAAAATATTCACTGACAATGGCGAATCGTCCAATTCTCAAACAGAAACTGGGACTGCAGCATGAGTCCATTTCATCCTCTTCATATGTTTCCACAATAGATGGAGAAAAAAATAGCCTGGCTTATTCACCACATGAATATAAAAATGAGGGGCGAAAGGGAGTTGATTACAGAGTTTATCACTAGGAAGAGGTATCCCAAAAATTCAACCGAAAGCCGGTTGTCTCATTCAGTAATGATGAGAGTAAAGATCCATTACAAACTTTGGAAATTTATCGTGACCCGTCTATATTGGTTATGTTGCAAACTATTTCCAACAACAGAAAATAAAATCAAACTGATTTCCAACGAAATTTATTCTGATTGGCAGAATTTGTCCAACTCTTTGAAACTCCATGATATTTCTTTCGTACATATACAGGGTGTTTCTCAAGTACGTGTAGAAACTTCAGGAGCATGTTGCTGACGTCGAAATAAGAAAAAAAGTTCCCAAATACACATGTCCGCCTGTTATTCGTTTCGAAGATACAAAGTGTCAAAGTTTAATTCTTATATTTGTTTGTTGTAAATAAATTCTAAAATATTTGTGATATTCGAGTAAAGTTTGGTGTCTGGGATGATTTTTCAATGACAAAATCAAATTTTATGTTAATCGCGAAAAAACTGATTTCTAATTGAATTTCTTTAAAATTTAAAAATCTTGTCATTAAAAATTACATGCATCGATTATTTCAAATCTCAATAATTCGAAAACAGTTACTATCAGTGACCTCTACAAAGAATATTTTTTTAACGCAAACTACATGATGAATATTCCCAGATAACAAACTACCCAAATATCAAAATTATTTTTTAAATTATTCACAAAAAAATAAGAATTCAACTTTGACACTCTGTATCTCAGAAACGAATAACTTGCGGACATATGTTTATAGGGACTTTTCTTCTTATTTTGACGTACTAAGAAATACCCTGTATACTGGAAATCTGATATTGAATGAATTATACAAGTTATAAAATTCTTGATACAGAAAAATTTGGCATTCAGAGGATCTTCTGATAAACTCTTCTGTGATATAAACTTGTTTCTTATAATCTATATGAGACCAATGGTAGTCTTTTTCTATTTTGAAAATATTGTTTTATTCAATAAAAAAAAAATTATGTTCATAAAAGTCATCAAGTTAAGCTGCTTCATTTTCAGATAATGTATGGAACTGTAAAAGTGCATCATCTCATATACTTTCTGTTCATTAACGTGATGATTATTATGTTCATCATATTACGATACAATGTGTATAAAGGAGCAAATAAAATTTTGCATGAGGGCGCTCAGTACTCTAGAGCCGGCCCTGAATAGGTTTACAATGTACAGATAGGTAGTGTATGATAAACCACTGGCATTATGGTCCAGAGTATGGAATGCATCCACCTTTGTTCTTCCACCACTGCCATTCGGACAAAAAAGTTTTTCATTTGGCAATTTCATTCTAGGTGAAGAAAAGAAAAACAAGAGTGGTAAATAATTGAAAGAATGAGAAGAGTGGGGATAATTATAATATTACATATTGTTAGTAGGCAAATACGTTAATTAGGTTAATCACTCTCAAGTATCATTCAGATGAAATGATTGCAAAAACATATTATGAAGACTGAACAATAATTGATCCCATTGGCAATATTTTCAAGTGATTTTAGCGACGATTCCGACATTCAAATATAGAATACAGTCGAAAAGAAAAAGATGCCCTGCTGTTCAGACATTGGGAAATAGTGTAAATGAGAATACTTATTAGGTACTTATTTGGCAACAATACCAAATACTTCGAAATGAGGTGAATCGGGCAATTAAAAGAGAAAAAAAGGCTACTTACAATTTCAAATGAATAATGCTAAAAATATGTGGAAAGGACTTAAAAGCCTAGATATCACCTCTAAACCCAAAACTGATCTCCCCCCTCATTTAAATAATCCGAATGAAATAAATAACTTTTTTATCTCATCTTTCACGGATGGCAACAATGGATGCGACGAAGATATCCGCAGACATTATTTGGCAAGTTCACTGAATAGCAATAAACTGCATTTATCACCCACTAATGAGGATGAAGTCTATAAAACCATTTTGTCTATCAAGTCAAATGTCTTAGGAGTTGATATGATTAATATAAAAATGATATTATATTGCTGTCCAGTTGTTATTCCCGTTATTACTCATATTTACAACTTCTGACTTACAAATAAGGTTTTTCCGACTACGTGGAAGCTAGCTAACGTGATTCCTTTACCGAAAAAAACTTGTCCTGAAACTTTAGGTGATCTACGCCCCATAAGCATTCTCTGTACCATACCTAAAGGCCTTGAAAAAATTATAGACAAACGTATAAGACATTACGCCAATATTAATAAAATTTTCCCCCCTCACCAATCTGGCTTTCGCCAAGGCTTCAGCTGCGCCACAGACCTTGCAAAAATTTCAGATGACTTTTATAATGCGGTGGACAGAAATTCGCTATGTGTACTCGTCCTGATCGACTACACGAAAGCGTTTGACAGGGTCAGTCATCCATTGTGACTAGCTCTACTCCAGCATGTGGGAGTTTCTGAAGCGGCATGTGATCTCATAAATAACTATCTGAGTAATAGAGCCCAGGCAGTGATTCTAGGAGGTGAATCGTCTTGCTTTGCTCGTATAACGTGTGGGGTACCGCAAGGATCCATTCTTGGCCCCTTGCTTTTTATGCTATACACTTCTCAGTTTCATGAAAGTATCGTGAACTCCTCGTCACATTTTTATGCAGATGACACGCAACTCTACCTCTCTTTTGAGGGGCATGAAGTCGAATCAGCTTGCGACAGGATAAATGATGAACTGGAATCCCTTATACAGATGTCTAATAAATTTTGCCTCAAAATTAACCCCACCAAATCAAAAGCACTTCTACTTGGAAGGAAAACAAGTCGTGATCGAATCGTACAACAAATTAATTTGCATATCAATAATAATTCGATTCTGAATCTAGGGTATATTTTTGGATGTTGACCTGAGATTTAGAAAAAACGTTTCATTCATTATTCAGCAAGCATTCTGCTCTTTAAAAATGAACTATTGCAACAAAGGCATGCTTAACAGAAAATGTAAGATATCTCTATGTGAATCCCTTGTATTATCCAAGTTTAACTATGCTGATTGTGTATATGGCCCTTCCCTAGTTGAAGTTGATCGTAAACGCCTACAACTGATTCAAAATTCTTGTGTTCGACTGATTTGTGGTTTGCGTAGACGTGATCATGTCTCAATTGCGTTAAAACAACTAGGCTGGCTTAATTTGAGAGAAAGGCGATTTCTCCACAGATGTGTCTTCTATCATAAAATAATTAATTCAAAATCGCCTTCCTACTTATTTGTCAAAATTCAATTTCATACCCAAGCACACGATGTAAATTTGAGACACTCCAACAATCTCACAATTCCTATGCACAGAACATCATTGTATAAGTCATCATTCTCATATGATATCGCCAAAACGTTTAACAATCTACCTAACGCATTGAAAAACATATCATCAGTTTTCACTTTCAAGAAGAAGGTGAAAATGGCAAGTTTAAACAACACTTGTTTAGCATTTTAAATTTAAATCTTTTGGCAATGATGGCAGCAACTACTCATATTATTTTTCTTTTTCTCACCACTTCATGAAAACTGTAAGTATCTAAAAAAACAATAATTTTTCTTTAATTCTTTTTTTTGTTATTTCTTAATTTTTTTATTCTACTTTGTTATTATACTTCCTTTATTTTATTTCATAAATTTATATACAGTGTTAGCTTATAACAACGTGTTATCCACAATTAGCATACTTCACTCAGGGTTAAGTGGAAGAGCGCTACTCCTATGAATTGGGCAACCAATTCGAGGAAGGCGAACTTTGCCTTTTGTTCTGCAGGTTTTTCAGCGTTATTGTAATTTTATGGTAATAAGGAACACCTGCTGCAATAAAAACGATATTATTATTATTATTATTATTAGGTACTATGAAAAATACTAGAATTCCACGTTTGCAGCTAAAAAAGAGAGATTCTGATATATCTTTGATGAACGATATTTGAAGAAAATTTCAGTATTTTCAGGAAATTCCATATTTGTAGTTTCATATGTAAGTATAGGAAAATTGATACAATTATGAATATGTTGATTTCATTGAAAATATGAACAGGATGTTCATAAAGTCAGTTGTATTGATTCAATTTCCAATCGAGAATGTTTCTCTTTAAAACATGAATCCCTTCCACGAGAGGTTATCTTGTACGATGGAAAATAGCGACTAAATTCCAACTTTCAGTCGCAGATGATTCCACAACTGACTTTATGAACATCCTGTTCATATTTTCAATTAAATCAACATGCCATACCCATGTCAGAAAAATATTTTCAAAGTTTCACCGCACAAGAAATAGTCCAACAATTCCTCATTACAGTGTGAAATTGCTTCTGAATAGTATGTTTTCCAATTCTTCCGACCTCCCTGATGATCTTAGAAGAGTGAAATAGATTTTTTCTACTACCTCACTAGAAAACTTTATTTTCGACACCTAAAGAGAAGGGAGGAAAATGGTACTTTTCCTCCCGCCGGAAGGAAAATAGTACTTTTCCTCCCGCCGGGAGGAAAATAGTACTTTTCCTCTCGATTTATCAGGAATAAGATGCATTGAAATCAATTTTGCCTCGTCAGCGAGATCTTTTGGCAGGTCGTCTTCGCTAGAACTCATTTTCAAAACTTAGAAGCAACTTAAAAGGGTAAACAACGTGACAGCTTATGACAACAGTTATGTTTGTATTACCAAACAACGCCATAGCAACAAATCGTTGTCAACACGATGACGACGACGCAACGCTTACTTAATATTTTGTCATATAGCCGCCTTATATAGTTCCACAACTTTCTGCAGTTGTTCTTATAAGTATGCACGCATTATATTTTTAGGACGTTATAAAAATGACGACCTTAAAGGTAGTAGAAAAAACTATTTACATAACTCAGGAGGAAAATGCCTTTTCCTCCTACCCCTATAGAAAGTACACACTTTCCTCCCTAAAACCAGGGAGGAAACTCATACTCTTCCTCCCTAGGGAGGAGAGTACTTTTCCTCCCCCTCATTTCAAGTAAGTTGTAAACGATGGAACTTGTGAATCTATTATAATCAAATTTTTTCCGTAATTTCTAGAACATCTTATATTTCCTGTATTCTGGTAAAAATCAAACGTGAATGTTACTTCTACTCTAGTTCTTTAATAGCTATTTGTGTTTTTAGAGCGCAAAGTGATTGATTGTTGCTCGACAAAGAGAATAATCTTTGGAGAACGACAATGACACTTTGTGCTTGAAATACAGATATTAGTTTTTCTACAAGCGCAGCTCTTAGAAAAAAAATTATCGACACTTCATTCAAATAGGCACATGACATTATGAGAAAATCACTCAATAGCAATCCAAAATGTATAAGCTATCTAAATGTCCAATAATTCAAATCACTAACAAGAAAAAAGTAAAATAACGTTCTTGAAAAAAAAAGTTGTAATTGCCAGGAGATGAACCCGGGACCTACGGATTACAAGCCCAAGACGCTAGCCATTGCACCACCGCAGATTCTCAGATACACATGACTGTATTGTCTATAATTTCCATCAAGTAAGAATAGGTCTATTTGCAAACAAAGTCATAAAAAGGTTTTATTGAGTGGATAGGAGGAAAAATCATATGTATTACATGGGAGTAAAGTGCCTTTTCCTCACTTGGAAGTTTACACTACGTCCTGCGGGAGGAAAAGTGGCACTTTCCTCCCTAGTAATACAAATAGCTATTCCTCCCGCGTATATTAATTAATTAATAATCAAACTATCCGCGGAAGGATAAGCATGATTTTCCTCCCTTGGTATGTAAATAGCTATTTTCTTCAAGTTATATAGGGTCTTTCTCAACATCTATCAGATGATCAATGTCCAGCGTGGCTTTAGCCGGGGAAGTTGTTTTCTGTTTTATCGTAGGGTTTTTTCCATTTCCAGAGGAGTCATGTATTGATTCAATTTTCAATTGAGAATGTTTCTCTTTAAAATATGAATATATAATTTATTTCGTAGAATTGGATCCAAGATTGGGTACAATTATAATGATTAGAATGTCGTCAAATATCTGTTGCTGTCTGTATCCAGAAATAGCATTGAAAATCGAGTTTCAAAGTTGCCCAACTATGGTATGACTATAATCGTGAGTTGATGATGTTAATAAAGCAGAAATAGCGTGATGCTAGCAGAGTAGCTTTTCAAGCAGACGATCCGGGTTCAATTCCAAGTATCTGATGCCACTAAGATAGAGTTGTCCGAAATTCTCTCTCGTAGTAGCTGTAGGATTAAGGGTTTATGAAAATAGGTTTAATGCAAGAGAAGAACTTTGCAAGAGCAATCTAAGTAGTAATTTAGAGTCCTTACACATTTGTATGAGATATAATTCAATATCCGTCGAGGTATTGACCAGGGAAGTATTTTTTCCGATGGATTTGCCGTGATTACTGAGCTATGGTTGAAAGGATTATTGATATACATGTAGCTCCGAAATTTAACAATTCTACCACAAGATTTCCCAAAAAAAAATATTTCTTGTAAATGTTGATTTTTATGGCCAAAATTGCTTGATTGAAACCTCAACTGTGTCTGGTGGTATTTTCGCTATTTTCCTATCTATTATCCATTTTCAAATACAATCTTGTCAAAATATCGAAGCTAAGAAGAAATTTAGAGAGCGTATTTGAAAAAAAAAGTTTGTGGTAACTTCCCGTTAAACCGGAAGTGGTAATTTCTCAGTTGTAGAGTCGAAATAATTGCAGATATAATTAAATATCCATCGAGGTTTGACCAGGAAATAATTGTTCCAAAATTGTATAATTCTACTACCAGGTTTCAAAAATTGTCATTGTCGATGATTTGAGTTTGATTTTCATAGCCAACTTTGTTCAATTGAACAATCAACTATATCTCTGGTGGTATCTTTGCGCCATTTTCAATCAATTTTCTATTTTGAAATACAGTCTTATCAAAATTTCTAAGCTCAATCTCAAGAAATCTACAAGGTTGGTTTGAAAAAAAAAAGTTTGTGGCAAATTTCAGTTAAACCGGAAGTGGTACATTTTTAGAAGTAGTGTCAAAATAAGCGCAGATATAATTCAATATCCGTCGCGGTATTGACCAGGAAAGTATTGTTTTCTGACGAATATGCCATTTGAGCTATGCAAAGCCATAGTCAATGTTGAAAGGATTATTGATGGACATGTAGTTCCAAATTTTATAATTTTGCTTCAAAGTTTCTCACAATAATATTTCTTGTTGTCACATTCAACTTCTTTTAACTATTCGCTGATTATATCATTGTGTACAGTTTGTTAGAAAAGTGCAGTGTTACAAAGAACTTGCTTGTCACATATCTCGGATATGGTATTTTTATTTTCCTGGAAAACTTTCAACTTTAATATCGGGCCATTTCATCTAAATGCGATAGAGCTAGTTTACACAAATTTATGTAAAATTGCCCTTATGAATCACTGTTTAGTCATACAAACACCGGCTAAATAAGCAATTATATCCTGAACTTGCACCCTACTTCATATTTATACATCCTAATAAAGGAAATAAAAGACGAGGATTGCAGTTCTAAGGGGAGGTTTTTGATTTAAAAAGGGGGCGGAATTCAATTAGGTACACAAATTAAACGTCAGCACCATTCTTCCTGGTGATATAGTGTTTGCAACATGTTAAGGCATGTATTTAAAATACAACTACATGCTACATGTATCAGGACTAGGTATATGCATTTTTCCTACTTTTCAGTTTGGTTTTTGTTTCTCGTAATTTTTTTACTAATGCTCCAGAAAAATCTATACTAGGGAATGAACGGATTTTGAACAATATCGCGCACTAATAAAATACATTGGCTATTTCTTGACAATATTTCTCTAAAAGAGATTGAAGCAAATTATAGATGATGGGAAATTGCTTTGAAACATTGTGAAAGAAATATAGAACGTGGTCAAGTTATGATTTTGATAAAAATTTTACAGATGCTCTAAAACAGTATAAAATTAATAAGGGGAAATTTTGGCGCAAAAACATTTTTTTCTTCTTATTTTGTGTCAATTTAAGTCGGTAGTCACTTTCAAGTATAATAAATTCAAACCGTTGGACAGATTATATAACATATTTTTTCAATTCACTGTGTTGCACACTGTGTTGTATTGATGATAATTTTACTCATTTAGGCTGGTGCCAAAACAAATTCTAAACGCTCAAAATGATAAAAAAGTAATAGGCAAGGACCAGGTGGGGAGTGTTATTGTGGAAAAAATATAATTTAAACACGAAAACACTCGAAAAGGTGAAATGGGGATGCAATCCCAGGTAGCACATCACATTGGGTGATTGTTGGTTCCATATTGGGCCAAAATAGATATATTGTAAATGAAAAATCAATATTGGTCCAATATGGGTGAATATTCAAAAAACAATATTATATTAATGATTTTGGTGGAATATCGGTTGAACTAGTTTTGAATGTAGATTATCACACGAAATATTGGGTCAATATTGGTTGAATAATTTCTATCAATATCGATAATACAATATTGATTACATATTGTTTTCCACATCTGGAATAAATATTGCAATATAAATATTCCAGTCATTTCGATTATAGGGGAAAAAACTATATCGTATTTCCTAGTTTGTTAGAATATTGGCTGAATATCATTTCTACTTTATTTGACAAATTATAATAACTCATATTGAGTCAATATTGGTTGAATGATATTTACCAATATCGATAAAACAATAATGTCTTCACATCGTTTTTAACATCTAGAATAAATATCGCAATCCCAATATTCCCCTAATGTCGATTCTAGGAATAAAAACTATATTGTATCTCCAAGTGTGATTACACATTGGTTGAATATCATTTCGCCAATATTCAACAAATCTTATTAATTAATATTTGGTCAATATTGGTTTAATAATATTTATCGATATCGTTAAAACAATATTGTCTTGATATTGTTTCCTACATCTAGATTGGGATGAAATTTGAATATTATCCGAATATTCAATGAAACATATTGAAATTATATCATGATCAAACCTGGATAAAAATCCGCTAGGTGGCTCTACATATAGAACGTCTTCTAAAACCTACGAAAGTATATTAAATACTTCCCATAACTTGTTTTCCAGACAGCTCACTCAGTGGTTATGGCGATCAAAAGGCAGACTCTGGTGTCACCTTCATCAACTAAAAGACATTCAATAATTTACAAAGGTATATTGACATCCACCAATATATCCAAATAATATTGTAGCAATACCGATAAATATTGTACCAATATCGATAATTATTTTGAGGTCATTAATGCTTCAAGAATATTTCACCAAAACTATTTCTAAAATATTCAAACAATATTCGACCAATATCGCAAAATGTTCACATTTTACTTCTCAACAATATAACTTTTGAATATCGTGCCAATATTGTCAGAATATTGTATCAGCGATATTGTACCAATATCACCGAACATTTTGAGGCCAATATTAGTTCAAGAATATTTCGCCAATATTATTCAAGTAATATTGGACCAATATCGCCGAATGTTCACATTTTTTTTCTCGCCAATATTGCATTTCAAATATTTCGCCAATATGTTCACAATATTCAACCAATATTTTACCAATATAGCTGTGCTACTTGGGATTTAGGGGTTGAAAACAGTTTTTTGGGATTTGCGGCGAAACTGTACATCTTGGTGGAAAATATTTTTCAAAAAAGTTGTAGATAATAAATTAATGAAAAACTTTTGTTTCGAACACTATTCGATATAACCTCAAATTATCCGTCAAAAGAGCAAAAAAAAATTGTTTCAGTATTTTTTTTCTCGCGTATGAATGATTCAGTTCAGATGGAAATTTATAGATTTGTGTCGACTGAGCATGATTATTTCGCAATTGAGAAGACTTCTAGTTTTCGAGTTATTTACATTTCTCAAAAAAAATACCCTTACAGCAAAAACTAGTTAATATTAAATTGTTCATAATAAATTATTTGAATTCTTACAATAAACAACAAGTTACCAACAAATTACATGACCATCCTACAGATTGTCAATAATTTCTTCAATAAAAAGAAAAAACATCTGAAAGTAACTCACGATATTGCCAAAACTGAGATCGGAACATATTTTTTTCAATTTGGCTACTTGTGGAGAAACTATCTGCCTTTCTCTTTGGCCGTGTAGCCATATCATGATCTTTCTATTTGGAAACATAAAATTAAAATTGTTCCCCTGATCCATCAATTCATAAGTCTATTAGTCTAGATATTTGCAATAATATTTTGCCTAGTAGGCGGTGTACATAAAATGTTTTGTGTTTGACAGGTAAACATCATTTGATTGCAATGATTATGTCCGTCAATTTTATGCTGATTGAAATTGCATCGTTTAATTAGATACTAAATATGTATTCAAAGAACGAAAAGGTCGATATGTTGTTGATATTCGGAGAGTGCAAGAGAAATTGTAGACAGAACCGGAAAATCAAAACAATCTCCAATACATTGTTGACGAGGAAATGGAAGTAAACATTTTGGCCATAGTACATGCAGATCCGACGATATCACTGAGACAAATTGAGGACGAAATTGGCGTGAATCGAGAGACCGCTAGAAGAGTTTTGAAAACAACTGCTCTGAACTGCTCTTCTACTCTAGAGAAATGATTATCAGGTGGATGGCGTCTTTCCGGAAATCTTTCGACATACAATTGTTCAGCCTGCCTACAATTTCTCTTGCACTCTCCGAATATCAACAACATATCGACCTTTTCGTTCTTTGAATACATATTTAGTATCTAATTAAACGATGCAATTTCAATCAGCATAAAACTGACGGAGATAATCATTGTAATCAAATGATGTTTACCTGTCAAGCACAAAACATTTTGTGTACACCGCCTACTAGGCAAAATATTGTTGCAAATATCTAGACTAATAGACTTGTGAATTGGTGGATTAGGGGAACAATTTCAATTTTATATTTCCAAATGGAGAGATCATGATATGGCTACATGGCCAAAGAGAAAGGCAGATAGTTTCTTCACAAGTAGCCAAAATGAAAAAAATATGTTCCCATCTCAGTTTTCGCAATATCGTGAGTTATTTTCAGACGTTCTTTCTTTTTATTGAAGAAAATATTGACAATCTGTAGGAAGTGATCAGGTATGGAAAAAACTGAAATTATATCGTTTAACTGATACTCTTTGGATTTCCAAGCCTACCAAGCATCGAAAGATTATCAAATTCGGGTAACAGTCAACTTGATGTTTTTCAATGAAATGTAATTCATCTGCGAATTGAGAAACGAATGCCACTTTGTGATACACGGTTGAATAGCGAATTTCATGACAAATAATATAAGCTAGATAAATATACAGGGTGTCATTAAAAAAAAAAGAAGTTGGAGTTACTGCCGATCAAACAGGTTGTTGAAAAAAGTTGTCGTTAGATTCAAATGAAGCGCTATCATTAATTACGTAACTTCTGCAAATTTCAAATTTTTATCTCTTCAAATAAAAAAACTACTTGCTGCTACATGTCTGCTGTGTCACCTGGTATATTGTTATGAAATTTTTGTTTTTTTTTTTGGTTTTGATTTTTGAATTTGCTTGCTCGGCTTTTTCTAAAATTCAATCTGTCTCGGGGGTCACTTCCATAAGACAGATCTAGTTGTGTTGTTTCCAAGAGTCAATTTTCAAAATAAAATTCCCAGACCTTCCTATGATGAATTTCAATTTTTACAAATAAATACTTTTACAGATGAAACAATTTTTTTTTATATTACAATATAAAACTATCAAGTTTCATATTGTTGAAAGGTATTTCATTTGCTGAAGTGTTTATTTTTAATTTTATGTTTTTGGCATGTTTTGAAACTTACTTTAAAACCATTACACTATATCGGCCCAATATGAAACCAAGATTCAGTCATTACCTGGGATATTATGACTCTCCCTGTATTGCTGTTTTGGTCTACTTGGCATCATTACAGCCATGAAAGTAGTTTACTCTATATCAGTCTCAGAATACGGTCGCCTAGCGAACCGGAAAAAATATATGGCAAGGCTGAAACTTTGGGTCAACAACATCCTGTTGGAGCATTTTAACATAAATTCCCCATTTCACCCTAAACTAAACATTTGCCGGGAAAGTTGAATGACAACAAAGTAAAGCCAACTAGTCGTCAACTCTGTTTGCCATGAGGTGTTAGTTGAATTGAGATTTAGGTGTCATGTTTCACCAAGACTAATAAACAAACTCGTATTTTGGAAGGGTTTCATTAATGCTGTTTGTTATGAAGGAGGTGATTATTGTACTTACACACGGCAGTGTTGATACACTCGACTTCTACAGGTGGTAATTTGGGGACGGTCATATTTCATCATTAGAATTTGGCTTGAGTAAGACTGTTGAAAGTAAATGGGTTGGTTTGGAATGAATATGACAATGAATTCGAACAAGGAAATATGAAAAACTCACTTTTTCTACTAACCGATTATAATTTAGGTTTATATACTTTATTGTCCAAGAGTATTCTCATTGACAAGAAATTGAAAGCGTGAAAAGACAATTTTCTATGTTGACAAAAAAGGATCCCTAATGTGTAATACACAATATGAAGATCACTCAATTCAAAATTCGAAATGATTTTTCAAGAAAGCAGCAGAATTTGCAAAACAAGTTTATTCAAAGATTGATCGTATACAGATTTTCATGAAAATCTTATAAAACTGACGGAAGAAGTCGAAAAGCATATGTCTCTTTCTCGGGTCCTGAGCACTCTTCATGTGCTCAACAATTACATTGTATGCACATAATCCAAATTTCTCCTCGATAATTTTATGAAAATTAGTCACCACAAAAATGCATTTAGCGTCTTGAAGTTATTGCAGCTTCTAACTCAATAAGGCTAGGTTAGGTTAGGTTTGAACGTGAGTGGGCCCGTATCAGGCCCTCCACTGCGGCCAATGGCCAATTGTGGCTCACTCTATGGTTATATTTCTCCCAGTATATCAAATCTCTTGACGAAATTGAGGAATGCATTGGGAGAACAATTTACCAGGTTTTCTGGCCTTACTGTCGTATCGCCAAATATTGAGAATCTGGTTCTGGCCGCTGCAGGGCATGTACACAGAATGTGTTGAGCCGTTTCATCATCCTCCACGCATAGCCGGCACTCTGTATCTTGTGCAAGTCCGATTTTATGCATGTGATGTTTGAGTTTGCAGTGGCCAGTAAGCAAACCTACTATAACTCTGAGATGCGCTCTGCTGAGTTCTAGCAGTATGTCAGAGTCCTGTTTTTTCCTTGTACAAGCAATAAATGCTTTGGAATGGGCTAGGCCCGGTAGACTACGCCAGTACTCGAGTCTTTTATTGTCTGCCCAAGCTGTTATGACATTCTTGGCAGTGCTATATGCTAAACCGATTACCGGTTCTGGTCCAGTGAACGTTGTTTCGGCCCCCTCTTTTGCTAGGGCGTCCGCTATTTCGTTTCCTTCTAGGCCTGTGTGACCTGGTATCCAGACTAGGGTAACGTTGTTGCGTTGCGCCAGTCGGTTTGAGGTGTCTATGCAGTTCCATACTGCCCAAGATTTAAAGCAATTTGATTCAAGCGCTTTAAGTGCTGCTTGACTATCTGAAAATATTTTTATTGTTTTTCGTGTGTGGTGTCGATTTTCCAGCTCCCTGGCACACATTTCAATGGCATATACCTCTGCCTGAAATATCGTAGCTAGTTTGCCCATACTGAACGAGCGTTTCAGTACTGGGTGCATCCCATATATTCCGGCTCCGACGCCTTCCTGAGTTGTGGAACCATCGGTGAACCAACGTTCATTTGCCCTACATAGGTTGGTTTCATTCCGGACCCAGTCTTCTCTTTCGGGAAAGACCACAGTGTAGGACGTGTGAAGGTTGATAGTTTTAGGCATGATGTCTGAGGGCATTCCTAGAATGTTGTGAGCTATTATGTCCTCCAGCATGCCGCTGCCTCTCATGACACATGCCTGCGGTAGACTAATGGCCGCTTGATAAAGTCTGTATGTTGTCCATCTTGCCGCTCTCTCCAGAACTATGTGGAGAGGAAGTAATCCAAGGAGGACTTCCATTGCTGCCGTTGGCGTGGAGCGAATGCTTCCAGTAATCGCCAGGTCTCTGCAGACTATAGAGCCATACGTTATCATTGGACGTATGACGGTCACGTACAACCAGTATACGTGTTTTAGTGACATGCCCCATGTTTTGCCACATATTCTGCGGCATGTCCATAATGAAAGGCTAGCCTTCCGGATAGTATTTTCCAAGTGCGAGTTCCAATTAAGTTTTTTATCCAGGGTTATTCCCAGATATTTTGCTTCACTCGCAAAAGGAGTTGTTACACCATTGATGGAAGGAGGTATTAAATGTTCCAGCTTCCTTTTCCTGGTGAATGGTACTATGACCATTTTGTGGGGGTTAATGGACATTTCCTTCCTCTCACACCATTTATATATGGTATCGAATATATCCTGAAGGACGAACGAGATCGTCTCTTCGGATTTATCGTTTATTACTAGGACCAGATCGTCAGCATATGCTTGCAGATCAACCTCACAAAGCGAGAGAATGGCCAGCAGATCATCCACCAGCAGTGACCATAACAGTGGGGAGAAGACCCCCCCCCTGGGGACAGCCCCTTTCAATAATTGTTCATTTGAAAAAAAATCCTTTTTGATCAAATTATGTAGTTGTTTTCTTCAAATTTTTTGACATTTTATTAGCTGAATCTTCTAAATTTTAATAATAATCAAACAAAAGAATTGACCTTCGCAAGAAGCAGCTGCTCACTTAAACATTAGGAACTCAGAATAACTCATTATAAAGCATAGAAAATTAAAAAATAAGTGATATAATTGAGATATAAAAATTCATATATAACGAAAAACGAGTTAGAAAAATATCAATTAAAACACGTACCCATATAATTTAGACTGTATGAGATACAGATATAATGTAAATGTTTATTTATATTTTAACACTGAACAAAATTATATTGAGGTTATTAGCTGTATTCTCAATATTCAACATGTTATAAGTCATAAAAGAAAAGAAAATGCAAAAAATTCTCAAATTTTTATAAATAAATGCTCATAATAGCTCATAAACAATTGTTATAATCTTGTTGATTAGCTTAATTTAAATATTATTCAATTCTTTATAAGAACAAATTGAATGTCCATTATCGTATCTCTAACAGTTTATAAGTTATATCAATTTGTTACTCGACAAATCATGCTACTGGTTCAACTTCGGTTCGGTGTAATATTTAAAAGTTTTATAAAAAACAGAAGAATTTATTTTTAGTAGTTTGTAAAATGTGCCTATTTTTCTAACTTTTTTCAGCTCTAGAAAAAAATATAACGGTTGTTAGAATTTGTTTATAACAAATTGTTGAGTAAACAAACGATGAAATTATTTATAAAAAATATTTTGTTTGTTAATCTATATGCAGAAATGCCTATCATACTTTTTAAACAGAAAAAAATGTTTTCGGTAATTATTTATACAATTAAAAAATGAAAACAAAAACGATTATAAACAATAAAAAAATGTATTTAATGAAAAAAAAACCTAAAATTTTTTTTGCAAGGAATAGAGTAGTACATTTTTTTCTAAAAATAATAATCTTGAATAGTTGTTTATAAAAAATTGTTTAACAAATGATGTAAAAATTTTTTTTCAAAGTTGCTGAATGCCATTTTTAGATACAAAAACAGCAATAGCATATTTGATGAAAAAAATGTTTTCAACAACATTTCTTTCATTTTTAATGTTTTGTTTACTTCGAAAAATCTATATAAACAAAATAATAAACTTCAATTTACTTCTATCGCGTAATCTCGTTGAGTATATGTATAAGAAGGGCTCCACGAAGCCAAACATTTATAGATGTATTATTTAAAGTTTTATGTAGTCATTCTAGATGAGAGAGATTAGAAAAAAGATTATTAATTGACAATGCTATAACTTTTTGAAAAAGTGACATAATTTTTTTTCCAATGGGAATTCATTCTTTCAAGTGTCTTAATGATACCATGAATTATTCAAATTTTCATATTGATATATGTTACTACAAAAAATTGTTTTATGTGGTCCATTGTCTTTAGCGGTAGTGCGCCTAAGTCTTTGCGGTTCGGCGGAGCCCTATTTTTGGCGTTGAATTAAAATTATTGATGATAGAGTAACTTTTTTCTTGAAAATTTTCTCCTCTTTAAGAATCTTTTTTCAAAATCCCTGATATTCATATCATCAGTGTATTCACGCATCTTTTTATGTTAAGTATAAACAAGAAGCAGAGTTTTTTTATTCCATGTACTTCCGAGAAACGTTGTACGCCGGTATGTGTGCCAGTTGGAAATATATTGTAGTAAAGTCTGCACGAGTTTTATTTCCCAGTCAATTTAGTAAATCTGATCACCATCAAATTTATGAGATCAGTACATTACATGAATATTATTAGAGATTCTGTTGTTCACAACGGTCTCAAGATGTTGTAGTATTTTGATGTTGTAGTTTTGTATATCGAGATGGATTTTAAAATGATACTGGGATTTTTATCATTTTTCAATGTGTTTGTGCCAAGGTTCAGAGGATATATATCCATTGATATATATCATGATATGTATCACGATATACAGTGACCGCCAAAAAGTATGTACCATATGGGAAAAAATTTTATTATTCGAGTATTGGAAAAAATATTTTGGGGAAAAGTTTGTGCATGTCCGATAACCTAAAAGTCGATTTTGACACATGTCATGTGATCGCTAGAATGGCGGCAAAATGAAAAAAATTGCAATGCAAAGGCAAAATAAGGGGTAAGATGGCAAGATATCAAAAAAAGTTATTTGAAAAAGTCACTTAGAATTCAATTTTATACACATGAACAAAGTTTCAAGAGAAAATTCAAAAAAATTGAAAATAGCAATTTTTTAAAAATATTTTCCCATCTATTTAAAAATATTATTTTTTTTTCTTATGAATAGCTTGACTATACTGAAACATTTGCATTTTGATGATAATGACAAAACTTTCTCATTTTCTCCACACCAGAAGGCACTAAATTAAAAAAATTGGTTTTGCCAGAACCCTCGCTGTTACATTGGTTCTTATCTAACAGTTATATCAGAATTCCAAGACTATTGTGTTGATATGGCAATCTAGAAACACCATGTTTCCTGATTTTTATCAAGTTTCAATAATAATGCTGAGTGAGCGTTTTACTTTGCACATAAACTTTAAGAATCTTTAATTTGACGCACTATTTTCAAGTTTATGTGCGAAGTGAAACGCTCATGCACGATTATCATCGGAACTTGATTATAATCTGGAAATAACTATGTTTTTGGAGTGTCATGTCATCACAATGGTCGTGGAATTCGGATATAACTGTTAGATACGAACCGATGTAACAGCAAGGGTTCTGACAAATTCCCATTTTTTCAATTTAGTGCCCTCTGGTGTGGAGAAAATGAGAAAGTTTTGTCATTATCATTAAAATGCAAATGTTTCAGTATAGTCAAGCTATTCATAAGAAAAAAAATAATATTTTTAAATAGATGGGAAAATATTTTTAAAAAATTGCTATTTTCAATTTTTTTGAATTATCTCTTGAAACTTCGTTTATGTGTATAAAATTGAATTCTAAGTGACTTTTTCAAATAACTTTTTTTGATATCTTGCCATCTTACCCCTTTTTTGCCTTTGCATTACAATTTTTTTCATTTTGCCGTCATTCTAGCGATCACGTGACATGTGTCAAAATCGATTTTTAGGTTATCGGACATGCACAAACTTTTTCCCAGAATATTTTTTCCAATACTCCAATAATAAAAATTTGACCCATATGGTACATACTTTTTGGCGGTCACTGTATATCATGATATTTATTACTTGATATATATCTGATATATTCGATAATTTTATTTATTAAATTAAAAATGTTTTTCATCATTCTAAACATCCGAAAATATCTTGAAAGGGCCTTTTCTTCTTTCGGTTTGGTTCAATCGGATTTACGGAATCACTTGGGAAACCAAAAAGCCAGTAGACTGGTTTTTATGTTCAAGTGTATGAATCAAGATATAGATAAAAAGAAAACCAACCTTGACTGGGCATGGAAACCAGCCATATCTGAAGATTCTGACATAATTGTCAATAATAGGAATGATATTGAATATTAATATTTCATCTGATGAGGATATACCAATATCAATGTTGACATAATAATGTTAATAATGTTATTTAAAATTTAAAATCTATTTGCTTTCAGTTTTTTCTTCTTAATTAGAGTTATCAATGTTAGAAAAAGGTTTTGTTGTTTGGAAAAGGTTTTTAATTGTGTGTTTGTGTTGAAATAATAAAATAATATTAAAATATGTTTATTTTATTAATTGTTTTTGTTTTTTCTTTTTAATTAGAATTAGAATAAACCGTTTTGTTGTTTAGAATATAGGTTTTTGTTAATGTATTTGTGTTAAACAATAGTTTGTGCTAAAAGCAATGATGTTTTTTGATTAAATAATTAAATTTTAAATATGATATATATCGGATATATATCCGATATATATCGGATATATATCATATGATATGATATTTTCGAACCCTGTATGCTCTCTTTATAGCTGACTTCATGTTTATCAAGTTTTTATGTTCTTTATACATTTATATGCATGAGACTCTACTCACTTTGTCGCGTCCCGCTTCATTGTGTTGTCTTTATTGTTTTTTTTTTTATTTTTTTCTATCAGACTGAATACATTGAGGTCAAAATCAATCTTTCATTAATCTATCATTATTGACCCTTATTCATCATTATTGACTTTTCTTGGTACACCCTGTACCTTCACACTTTCAAAATAACCCATAGCCCGATCGAGCCAATACGTCGAGTACCACAGGAGAATGAATGTACGACATTACGAATTGAACACCAGCATTGTCGCTCTCATGCTATCAGCCATCCGAACACATATATCTCATGTGAACATTAAAAAAAGTGAAGTGCAGTTCAGTTTCTTCAACCTGCATCAGTCGGCCGACTAGGACTTCCTGAAGACGGACTACGGCAACATATGAGGTAAGATCTGGGCTCGGTTCATGTTTGTGTGATTCACATTTTTTTCCATTTCATGATACAGTGCAATTTTCTCTCACTAGAGCGCACCCCGTTATCAACCTTTGATTATTCAAGGCATAACCCCCCACACTTCAATAATGAGATTAACTCTTTGGACAATAAAGCATATTCATTACTTTTATTATTATAATTATTCATGGGATTTTTTGTGCGTTGGGTGCACGTAAGAAAGGAATAAGGAAATTGTGGAAATTAAGTGGAACTTGAGAAAACGCAGGTGAACATTGAATTTCTGCAGTGAGATTCTATCGAACTGTACTTCTAAAATGTTTGATCACGTGACACGCCATTATGAATGCTCGCAGTATTGAATGACGCTGTCTCGTGTGCCCAAATTATCCAAATTATCTGCTGCACAATGAATGCTTTGTTCAGTCTGGGTTTCTTCCTTCTTTGCCGATTTGAGTTTTTCAATTTTGCCGTAATTATAAAGACAGCAAGCACAAAGGCTCCGTAAACTAATTACATTGTCGACCTCGCCAAGTGAAAATTATATCGAAATATTCTCACAGCGCTGACGGAAGAGAGCGATTTCAAAGTGAACAAAATTTTTACTTTGTTTTTATGAACCTAATGCAGGCGGACATAATCCTTTTATCAGCCAAATCCTATTAGACTCCGACAAAGTGAATTTTAAGAGCTTCTAAAAATTGCTGAAGTCTCATTGATTGTAGGGGAAACTTTTGATTGAAATCAAAAAATGAATCATTATTGGGTGTAATATTTTTGTCACTAGATTTCAAGGATTCGTTCAAAGTAGGCAGTTTGCCAGAGACTAGTGATATTCAAGACCTATTTTGATGAATTTCGGAATGACCTCTAGAAACTTTTTGAAAAATTTGAAGGTGCGCCGCCAAAAATTGCAAAAGTAATAAACAATTTAGTAAAAAAAAAGGTGGTGGTTTGGTTTTTTGCAAATATCTCGAAAACTATTAGAGATGTCTAAAAGTTGAAAAAAAAATCCTTAAAGAGGAAGAAATTTTCTGAAAAAGTTCCACCTCCCGGAACACTACCACCAATATTTAGAATTTCAATTTAGAGGCGAATATAGCGCTAAAAGCGGGTGATGCGAGTCCCACGTACGCTGACTGATACGGACCCTTGAACAATAAAAATAATTTTAAACGATTAAATATCAATATTAAGAATTATAAAAATTCACTCACCTTTTAGACACTTGAATAAACGAAAATCCATGGAAAAATTTTTCTTCCTTTAATTATTGTATTACATATGCTTTTGTAAATTAACTGGTTTTTACAAGTTTCAAATTTACATACAAGCCCTGATAATTGTCAAATTAAAAACCTCAAATTTGTTTCACTTCTTGGAGCTATTCTTCAAATGATTTGAAAAAGATCCCCATTGGAAAAATAAAAAAATGTTGATTTTACACTTTGTTATTAACAATCCAAGAGTCAAAAAAATTAAAAATGCCAATAAAGCTATGAAGTTTTTTTTCAATATTACTATTTGTTCGTATTTTTATTATTTAAAGATACATGAAAATGATTCTTTTAAATTTCTTAATTTAAATAATTGTTATAAACAAATGCACTGTTTATAAGATATTTGAATTTTTGTTTTTCGAATTTTAGTCAGGAATAAATATTATGATCGTTAAGAACAAAATCATTTCTCAAAAATGAAAATGTATTGCTCAAAAACGCATTTGTTGATTAATTATTATTTTTTGCTACCAAATAGGGGAAGTTTACCTAAAATGGGATACTTAAGGTTTGAACATGGTTTAAAGAAAGAGTTCAAGTACAAAATCGCCGACAACCCTCATGATGCATATACTAGACATGACTTTATTCAAAAAATAAACAAACTATATGAAAGTATTAAACATAGAATATAAATATATTTCTTGCTCGAGTGAAATTTCCCATTTTAGGAACACATATATCTAAAACGGGATCAGTAGTGTGTCTAAAATGGGATTATAATATATTCAAGCCAGATCACATAGGAAATAATCTGCTTCGTTGTCTGATGGACCACACGCTTCGTGTACCCATCTCTGGCAGGAACTGCACCGAATCCACTGTTCACCAGATTTGCTGCTTAGAAAGTTTACTTCACAATAAAAGCACACATGATTTCCTTCATCGTCACTCCTTTCTTTGGTCATGCCTATTTTTTTGGTATTTTTTTCTTTGGTCTTGTTTTTTCCGTTCACATATTTTTGGTCTCCAGCCTTGTTTGTTGCTTCATCAGTCTTCTTTTCGTTCGAACAATTTTTCAGTGATTTGGATTTTTTCTTTACTGATTTTCCGTTCGATAGTCCCTTTCCTTTCAAAGATGGCAATTTACTGGATGGCACTTTACGTCGTTTCGCCGCTATACTGGCATTCAATTCATCCTTATAAGGTGTGCTCATTAAGATGGCAGCTTTACTTCTGTTTGCAGTTTTCGCAGGCCTCCTTGATGCTGCTTTTGGGTACGGATGAATCATTTCTGGTGAAACATAATCTTGAAGAATATGGGCCAAAAATTGATTGTCATCACTAGAGAAGCTGTCATCTGACTCATGAGCAGGAATTGATTTTGGATGTGGTAGTGTGTGGGTCGAATATGAAGTCGATGGAGGTGGTGTTTGATATCTGATTAGAGAAACTGGTTTTGATTGTGGCAGTGTGTGGGGCAAAGATGAAGTTGATGGTGGTGGTGTTTGGTGCCTGATTGGAAATGGTGGTTTGGTTTCTTGTGAGCCATCATTCGTTAAAGTTGATTCATTTTCCGGCTGATCAGTGGGATCGGCAGCTATAAACATATCGTCAGTGAAAACATGGCGATTAACGGGAAATAAGCCAGATTTTTCAAAACCATGAATTGCATTATTAGGTGTTGCTGCCCTTAAGAAAGCCTTTCCAAATAATCTGCTTATTTGGTAAATTGTGACGACTCTTCCTGGACTGTTTCTTAAAAATGTTTCAACCTCTTGACTGTAAAATGTCGATAGAGGTGCCATGAAAGAAACGTCAAGCGGTTGCATACGATGACTACAATGTGGTGGTAAGCACAATATTGTAACACCGTGATCCCTGGCTTTCTCTATTACAGCTATGTTTTGAGTGTGAGTTTTATGGCCGTCCATTATAAGCGATGAAGGATTTTTTTTCGACGCATTAGTGTATTCTAAAAAATGGTCGAACCACTTTTCGAAAAGATCTAATTGCATCCAACCAGAAGGATGGCAGGCAATTATGGATTGGGGGGTAGCCCATTCGAAAAGTCTTCCTTTTCACGAACTGCATAGTGTTCCCCGTTCTGCTGAGGTTAATGTTCCTACTTGCTTCCTGCCTTTCATTGCAATCACTTTAGATGGACGTCCCTGCACAGTTGTTACGCCCGTCTCATCGACATTGAAAATTCTAGATGGTGCATACGCGTATCTATCTTGCAGGGGCTCCAGCAAATCAAAAAAATTTCCCACGGCAGTTCTATTAAAACCCCTAGCGCGAGCTGCCGATGTTGCTTCAGGTTTCCTAAGGGAAAGGTGATTTCTCTTCATAAATGATCGGAGCCAAACCCATCCTACCATTTTTTTATTATCATTGAAATAGTGTTTCAAATGGTTCATTTCCGCTAACTGAAATGCCAACCTACGCACATCTGTAGACGTTAATCCAAAAAGCATGCTCTCCATAGTTTTTATGTAGTCAACTAGTTGTTCCATTTGGCGCGATAAAGTTCGTTGTCTACTCCCCAAGCCTTTTCCATGCCCGGTAATGTTTTTATTCAAGTTTTTCACTCTGCGCTCAAGGGTGCTTTTTGGTACCGAAAATACTTTTGCTGCTTTTAAATAAACATATTTGCCACTTGAAACCGATCTGATTGCTTTCGCCATTCCATCTTCGGATCAAGACTGACGAGTTGTTTTCCGATTTGCCATATTTGCTAATAGTACTTGATTCTGAAATAAAATAAACCAACATTATTCATCGCAATTATTGTATTCAAATTAAAACAGAAAACGAGCATTATGTTTCTAAAATGGGATACATACCGTTTTAGAAACACATGCCGTGTCCCATTTTATCAATACATCAGAATAAAATAAATAATGCCTGCACGTTTTCCATAAAAGAATATAACCTTAAAATTTCATTCGTCAAGTGATCGTGTATGTCCTAGCAACTGGTAAAAAAATTATCGCCCTGATCTCATCGGACATAAAGACAAAAAGCTTACGTTTGTAGATAGAAATTTTTACAAGAAATATGTTAAAAACTTTAGAAACTCACCTAGCGACGTTGTACCGGTCACGATTCTGGTCAAACTGCTGGAGGTTACTTATAAGCTGACACTAAGTATTAGATCCATTGAATAACAGATGGCGCTTCATGTAATAAAATAAATAATGAGGGTATCCCATTTTACCAGAGTATCCCGTTTTAGGCGTACTTCCCCTATTATTATTAAGGAACCATTTTTTTAAAATCATTATTTCCATTGCTCTTCGATATTCTAAAAAAATATCTATATATATTTTTTTGTTTATTCAATAAACAATTTGTTATAAACAAATGAATTTTCACGATACAATTTTTCCTTAAATACTGCAAAAAATAACAAAAACAACTATGTGCCATTTGTTGTGTGAAAAAAAATTGTTCCATTTTTTAGATAATTTTAAATATTTTCCTATTTTTAAGTTTGGCGTTTCCTCGTTGCTCTCAATCACTGTTAATAAAATAACTCATGAACAAATTGAGATAGAACAGAGATACTCCAGGTCTTTTCAGGATAGGAGTACAGCTTTCAACCAAAGCTCAATGAGTTATTTTAATAACAATAATTGAGAGCTACGAGGAAACGCCAAACGTAAAAATAGAAAAATATTTAAAATAATGTAGAAAAAAAAAAATTTTACGCAACAACTGACACCGTTACTGTTATTTTTTGCAGTATTTAAAAAAATAGTATCGTGAAAATTGATTTGATTATAACAAAGTGTTTATTAAATAAACAAAGAAAATATAAATAAATATATTTTTTTCAGAATATGGAGCAATGGAAAATATGATTTAAAAAAAATGTTCCTCAATATTAATGTTTGGTAGCAACAAAAATAGCTAATCAACAAATGCGTTTTTAGGCAATACATTTTTTTAAAGATATTATTTTATTCTTAAAGATCATACATAATATTTATTTCTGATTAAAATTCAAATATATAAAAGCAATGTATTTATTTATAACAAATTATTTGAACAATCAGAGTAAGATATTTGAAAAAATCATTTTTATGTATCTTTAAATAATCAAAATGCGAACAAATTGAAATATTGAAAACAAAATTTTTCATAGCTTTATTTGTATTTTTCATTTTTTAGTCTCATAGATTGTTAATGACAAAGTGGAAAATCAACATTTTTTATTTTCTCCAATGGGGATCTTCTTCAAAGCCTTTCAAGAATAGCTTCAAGAAGTGAAAATAAATTGAGGTTTTTATTTTAACAGGGTTTGTATGTAAATTTGAAACTTGTAAAAACTAGTTAATTAACAAAAGCATATGTAATAAAATAATTACGGGAAAAAAATTTTTATATGGATTTTCGTTAATTCAAGTGTCTAAAAGGTTAGTAAATTTTTTATATTTCTTAATATCGATATTTAATGGGTCAAAATTATTTTAACTGTTCATTTTATCATATATTTTATCATATATTCGCTATATTCGCCTCTAAATTAAAATTCTAAATATTGGTGGTAGAGTTCTTTTTAGGAAATTTTTTCTTCTTTCAGGATCTTTTTTCAACTTTTGAATATCTTCAGAAATATTCGCAAAAAACCAACCACCCCTCTTTTTTATACTAAATAGTTTATAACTTTTGCAATTGCAGAAGTAGTAGAAAATTATAATTTTAGAGGTTTTTCGGGAAGCTGCATGAACAGATTCATAGCGCGTCATAGCTTTGTCAGCAATTATTTAGGCCTTCATATTGGTAATCTCTACTCATTGTAGTTGCATGGGAATAGCATTTCAAGATAGAAAATAGTATATTCTTCAATTTCACATAAGTTTTGAGTAACTTGAAGAAAGAAAATTTGTTCCGAATTGTCCACAAATTTTTGCATTAAACTACGCAAAATTGAAAGTACAGAATGGGAAAAAGGTAAATAAATTAGTGTCTGAATATTGTATACATTTCATTAGACATAGACACTCAATTGAAATCATTCAAAGTCCTGCATTTTCGCCATTAAGAAGAGAGGAGGTGTCCGAAGAATATAGAAAACATCTCAGCTTTGTAATTAAAATGTGTCAAAACTAAATATTATGTGAATAAATATTCAAATTCAAACTCAAATTCAAATTTAAATTCAAATTCTTTATTTTCCTTAAAATGACAAAAACAGGTTTTGTATAGGAATAGTCATAAAAATAAAATCAAAGGACGAAACAATGTAAAGACTAAAAATACATAAAAAAATTACAATGAAATTCACAAACACTTTAAAATAACTACTCAGTTTAGGCTAAAATATTCATTTAGTGTATAAAAACATTTATTTTTTATTGACAGATTTTATATAACTTGGCAAACTATTGAATACTCTAGGGCCCATGAAATCTGGAGAATTTTGAGTTGTTTTGAACTTGGCAGCAGAAGTATGTATACATTTCTTTTTCCGGGTATCAATATTGTGAATATCTTTATTGAGTTTGAAATCGCTTTTATTGAGAAAATATAGATAGCTAACTCATATATGTATAGGCTTACAAGGGTTAAGTCGTAAAAAGAGTTCTGCATGAATATCGCTTTGGAGCATTGAATATACACCGTAAAATAGTTTTTGTACAATAAAAACTTTTTTGCTCATGGTTGAGTTGCCCCACAAGCAAACACCATAACGTAATCTAGATTCAACCTGACCATAGTAAATGCTTTTCAGTCGATTCTTATCTAAAATTAATCGTAGATTTTTGAACATATATTTTACTGAGCTCAATTTGGAAATAATTGTTTCACAGTGTGAATTCCAGTTGAGATGCTGGTCTATACTCATTCCTAAAAACGTTACTCCACAGTTGGTACTGCGTAGACCAATGACATATTACGGATAAACTCCGTTACATTAATAGCTGCGGTCGATACAGAGTCACATTCTAAGGACAATTTTTACTGCCCTTGTTTCGCGGAAATTATTTGCTTATATACATTGTAAATAAGCAGATAATACAGCAGAAACTTAGCTTTGCCGAATTTTGGGTTGATTGGCAACTGTTTTCTGCGAAACAAGCTGCAATAAAAATTGTGCTCAGAATGTGACTCTAGACGAAATGTAAATAACGAAGTCTGTCCGTAATATGTCATTGGCGTAGACTTGTGTTAATAATATTCAATAATTCGAGGTCTTCAACTTTGCTTTGATAATTATGAAAACGTATCAGGTGAGTTTTTGTCGTATTGAAAAATAAGTCATACTCATTGAAATACGTGGAAGTTGCATTCAAGAGATCTTCACATTGGTATTTGAGAGCTTCTGTATTTTCATGGGAAATCAGTAGTGATATGTCATCTGCATATGCAGTAAATAAAGAGTGGGATACTTCTTTATCTATATTCTATATACAGAAGAAACAAGACTGGCCCCAGAATAGAACCCTGGGTCGATGTTACACCAATGTATTCGAATTTCAGAGACACACACTGATTTCTGTTCTTGAGGAAAGTCGAGATCCAGGTGAGAGGTGTTCCTCTGACATCGTAAAATTCCAGAATTTGCAACAACATTGAATGATTCCAGTCTGTCAAAAATGGTCTGTTATTGCAAACGTCAAAACATTTCGAGTTTAATTCGCTGTTGGGTATTGCACGAGAAAAAAAATTCCACTAAAATACTTCCGATGCCATGCTGATCTGTCAAAATAATGTATTTTGATTGGTTCAAAATTACTGGTGTGGAATTTTCATGAGAAAATAATGGTACCTATCGAGATACCATGATTATATAATCCAGTCTTCCGCATTAGCCTATACAATAGTTATTTGTTGGTAAATCTCTAACAGAAAACAACTACTGCCCCTTACGACAGTTTAATTACATATGTTAAATTCTTGGCAGGGTTTTCTATAAGAACTACTTTGCAATGCTCTTTAAATACCATAGCTGAAATCATTAAAATAATAATTGCAAATACTTATATTTCTATTTCATTTAAAAATCGATCAATCTCCATTTCCAGATTTACTGTTATGCTTAAGATGTTATGGAATTATCAATTTCTAAAAATCTAAAAATCTATGTAATAATAGTTATTTATGCAATAAGTGCAAAAAGTGAATGTTTATTGCACTCGACGGGAAATTGTCCGACGAGGCCGTTAGGCCGAGTTGGACAACACGTCGAGTGCAATAAACAATTTTTGCACGAGTTGCATACAACATTTTTTCTACGTTCATGCAAAAAGCAAAAAATTATTTATTGAGGTGCGGCACTACGTGTAGGAAAATGAAAAGCGCAACTTGAATACTTTATTGTTAATATCGATTTGCATTGAAACAGGAACTAATACGTTACGAACAATTTAACTCAAACTTTATTTTTACCCTCAATGTTGAAAGTGAATGAACTATTGGTGCAATTTTCAATATGAATATTTCGTAGTGAAGTACTTTTTAAATCCACTTCTTGATTTGTTACTGCTGTAAACGTATTAGTACTTGGTAACTGTACATCGTTATTTCCGTCAGGCTGAAATATTTGTTTTGCAACACTGAGTTTGTTTGCATGTGATTCCTCTACGTATCCCTCCGCTACTGTCGAAGATTTCCATCCGCCGTGTCGTTTGAGCTCTAGTATATCTGCTCCAGTATCGGCAAGAAGTGTTGCGGAGGATCTCCTGAAGCAGTGTCCCGTGTATAGATGAGGATTCTCCAAATTCAGAAATTTTGCAATTTCAGACGGGATTTTAGCAAACGTGTTCACACCAATAGCTTGGACAGTGCACTTTTCATTTCGGTAATTGATAAAGAAACGTTTGTGAGGAATATGATTGGGACGTAATTTCGTGTATTTATGATATATATTGATCAAATTAAATCCTTCTTCCACCTCACCTCTAATGACGAAACTTCTTTCTTTGTCAGTTTTTGACCGAGGCACTTTTACAATTAATACCCGAGCCTGCTTCTTCTATGTCTTCGGTACTCAATTTTTGGAGCTCATCTCTACGACATGCCCCTGGGATGCCAAATATCGCAACGACCTACAATAAGCAGTTTTCAAATGTTTCACAAGAGCTAAAATATTAGAGACTTACTTTTTTCATCAAATACTGGGAATCCGGAGCTTCTTTTAGAAATTTATAAATGTGTTTCCTGTTGAATACTTTTGATTTTTTTGGCCGAAATCCTACAGAGTTCTGGTTCATGAATGCCATAATTTTCTTGTAAGTTTTAATATCAATATTTTCTTTTGAAGAGAGGCAAGCTCTTACCATTGAGTACTCAGACCAAAGAGATGAGGGTTTAATATAATTCGATCTTTTTGAAAAATATGCAAGAAGCACATTTTCAGTAAAATTCACAACTTTTTTATCGAAGCACCACTCTTTAAAACGATTATAAGTTATTTCATACTGTTTCCTTGATTTGCTAGGTAATAAGTTCAATGACGCTGTTTTTGCTATTTCACTGACATCTTTCTGGTGGTGTTCCAACAAATTCTTCTTCATCGCTATCATCTATTTTCCCATTAATATTACTCATTTCGAAACTTTCAATTCTGTTAATTGTCAGAATTAATTTTTGACTGACGTTTCTATAACCACAATTGCATTATAAAAATCAAAATCATAGTAGTCGTGAGCGCGTATGTTATCACTAGAGCCATATTTGTGCGAGTTAGATGCGTTAAGGCGCTGTAAGCGGCCACATTTGAGAGAATAAGTCATGACGTCACGCTTAAAGGCGCTTTAAGCGACACTTCGCGGCGTACAGAGGCCGCGAACCGGTATGTTAGCGGATTGAAGTGTGAATAATAATGGTGTTTTCAAATTGTTTGGCACTTTTTAAGGTTATGTGAATGTGCAATCAATATTATTTTCGTAAATCCACCATAAATATTTAAAAATAGTTTTAAATAACTGTGAATTTGAATGGGCTGTTAGTACAGGTGGATTAAGAAACAGCAGAATGTTTGAATAGTAAGTACTAAGAAAATAATAAAAATCACAAGAATTCCTTTCAGAAGCTTATTAACTCCTACGAATAATAAATAAACAGAAAAACTGTGATTGTCAACTGCCAGTAACGTCAATGACGTAACGCTAACTGGCGCCTGTTTGAGCGAGGCAAATAATTGATGACGTCACATATAAAGACGCTTCAAGATTAGGCTTTAAGGCGCTAGATCGCACAAATATGACTTAGGTGTGGTCATAGTACAGACAATGTGCTCTATGCACGTAGACGGTTTAGAACAAAGCGGATCGGATTTGATTATGGAGTTATTCTCGGGAAGGCATTGTTTGTTTAACTCTTGCTGCTAACAATAATACAAAATAATATAAAATATGTAACTGTTTGAAACCTATTGCCAATCTCACAGAATATCTGCTAAATATGTAGTAGGTTTAAACGTTTATGTTTGTCATGATAACAGCACGTTGAAGTAGAATGACAGATGAGTGCAATAAAAACTTTATTGCACTAGTGCAATAAAGAACTTCTTTTTCCACTGAATATAGTTCAATAAAGGGTAAAATTCCGTTAACCGGGCGCTACAAGCTATCAAAAAAAAATTTTTTGGGACTTACGTAGTTTGACCTCCTGAATAAAAAATCCAAATGAAATTTTTGGCGGTCTCAAGTAATTTCGGAGATACGGGCCTTTTTTTGAATGAAAACTGGCATTTTCTGGCACACGTTTCTTCTTCGAAAAACACACTCAAATGCCTCCTGATTTTCACCAGCACAATATACACACCCTAATTCACCAGTTTTACACTTTTTTTTTCATTGAAAACAGTTTTTTATCAACAAATTCTACTTTACTTTAGCAATAACAAAATCAACAAATTCATTCTGTTTTGTTTAGTTAATATCTGTCAGGTTGGTCACAATGGCATTGACATAAGGGCGAAGCGACATTGCCAGTGTGATTCCAGAAATATTCAATTCACGTATAAAGTCTTGTTCATACCCTCGCGAATTTCGCAGTTTTTTTGCGAATAAAATGTCTGCCGACATGGTTCTGCATCGACGATTGGTCCGGCATGACTGGCAGCCATTTTATTCGCAGAAAAATTGCGAAATTCGCGAGGGTTTGAACAAGACTTAACATGGAATATTTTAGTGAATGAGTAAGGAAAATTGATAACCACAAAATTTTCCCATCAACACTTTAACTGCACCTATTAAACAATGGTACTTATACTGTTTCTTAATGACTAGCAAAATTAAAAGGACGAGACAGATCACGGAAATGTGCGCAAACATAACATGAATACACATGCGCACAAAAAATAATGAGCACTTTTCACATAAAATGAACCTACTTCAATGACTATAACTTATCCCGACAGACCCGATCTCATGCAAACCCAACCGAACTTACCCGACTATACAATACAGTTAGGTTGCGTCTTTTGTATCTGTTTGCGCATGCGCACTTAGCAAAAATGAGTGTGAGATCCGACACGTTTATTCAAGTAATTATTTGTTCGCAAAAAATGCCTCCTAGCTCTGTCTATTCAAAAATATCTTTTGTGCATTCAAAATATTAATACCAAGATTTTTTCCAAATCCTGTTCTCACAACGAAATGGCTTGTTTTATAACAAGGAAGTCAGATCAATGTCTTTCATTGAATCAACAACAGCGAGTCTTAAAAACTTTACAATACAATGCGACGTTGTTAGATTCCCTAAAATTCCTGAATACTGAATACTCATGAATATGAAGTGTTTGTAGTGGATAGTTTTCAGAAGTATTGGCGCCCTAGAGACTGGCACTTTTTTCACAAATAATAATAATAATGATAGTTCCTCATAAACACTCGAAGAGTGAACCATTCCTAGTGAAGATATTCAGCAAGAAATACGTAAGCGCGCGCGGATTTGCGAAATGTCGGGCGAGCGCGCGCATTCCCATCACTACTTTGTCGATTTCTGTCAACTTTGAGTAGAAATCTTCATGCCTTATCTGTTAGTGAACAAGACCAGAAATACGCGAGAGAAGCGAGCGCGCTCGCCCGACATTTCGCGAATCTGCGTGCGCGAAGTTGATAGAAATCGACAAAGTAGTGATGGGAATGCGCGCGCTCGCGTATTTCTGGTCTTGTTCACCAACAGATAAGGTATGAAAATTTCTACTCAAAGTTGACAGAAATCGACAAAGTAGTAATGGAAATGCGCGCGCTCGTGTCTGTCTCGCAGATATCTTCACCAAGAAGTAAGAGATAAGTTACATAAGTTACAAAGTAGTAGTAGGAATGCGCGTGCTCGCTTTGCTTACGTATTTCTTGCTAAATATCTTCACTAAGAATGGTTCACTCTTCGAGTGTTTATGAAGAACTATCATTATTATTATTATTTGTTAAAAAAGTGCCAGTCTCTAGGGCGCCAATACTTCTGAAAACTATCCACTACAAACACTTCATATTCATGAGTATTCAGTATTCAGGAATTTTAGGGAATCTGACAACGTCGCATTGTATTGTAAAGTTTTTAAGACTCGCTGTTGTTGATTCAATGAAAGACATTGATACTGGCTACCTTGTTATGGAACAAGCCATTTCGATGTGAGAACAGGATTTGGAAAAAATCTTGGTATTAATATTTTGAATGCACAAAAGATATTTTTAAATAGACAGAGCTAGGAGGCATTTTTTGCGAACAAATAATTACTTGAATAAACGTGTCGGATCTCAAACATTCATTTTTGGTAAGTCCGCATGCGCAAACAGATAGAAAAGACGCAACCTAACTGTATTGTATAGTCGGGTAAGTTCGGTTGGGTTTGCATGAGATCGGGTCTGTCGGGATAAGTTATAGTCATTGAAGTAGGTTCATTTTATGTGAAAAGTGCTCATTATTTTTTGTGCGCATGTGTATTCATGTTATGTTTGCGCACATTTCCGTGATCTGTCTCGTCCTTTGAATTTTGCTAGTCATTTAGAAACAGTATAAGTACCATTGTTTCATAGGTGCAGTTAAAGTGTTGATGGGAAAATTTTGTGGTTATCAATTTTTCTTACTCATTCACTAAAATATTCCATGTTAAGTATTGTTCAAACCCTCGCGAATTTCGCAATTTTTCTGCGAACAAAATGGCTGCCAGTCATGCCGGACCAATCGTCGATGCATAACCATGTCGGCAGACATTTTATTCGCAAAAAAACTGCGAAATTTGCGAGGGTATGAACAAGACTTTATACGTGAATTGAATATTTCTGGAATCACACTGGCAATGTCGCTTCGCCCTTACGTCAATGCCATTGTGACCAACCTGACAGATATTAACTAAACAAAACAGCATGAATTTGTTGATTTTGTTATTGCTAAAATAAAGTAGAATTTGTTGATAAAAAACTGTTTTCAATGAAAAAAAAAAGTGTAAAACTGGTAAATTAGGGTGTGTATATTGTGCTGGTGAAAATCAGGAGGCATTTGAGTGTGTTTTTCGAAGAAGAAACGTGTGCTAGAAAATGCCAGTTTTCATTCAAAAAAAGGCCCGTATCTCCGAAATTACTTGAGACCGCCAAAAATTTCATTTGGATTTTTTATTCAGTAGGTCAAACTACGTAAGTCTCAAAAAAAAATTTTTTGATAGCTTGTAGCGCCCGGTTAACGGAATTTCACCCAATAAAGTTTTGCTTTTTGCATGAATGTAGAAAAATAAAATTATTCCATTTCTTGCAGAAATTCTCACATCAATTTCGAAGCCAGACCTGCAATGGAATCGATGCAAAGCAACGACAATCTTGTATACACTTTTCTTCCGAGCTCTGAAAAGAGGGTGGTATACTTTATAGACCATGTATCAATTTTGAAAGATTTAGAGGATTGCAATTCAAATTAGTGATTATTCTTTTATCTGGCGGAAAAAATGCAAAACCCCAAGAAATACATTTCTTGAGTGGGTATGCAAATGTGCGGCTTTCCTCGGAATAAGTTGCTTCAGGAGTTATAAACCGATGTTTCTCGGATTTTATTTTGATAACGTCATTTTGACTCAAAACACGGATTCTGCGTTAGATGAGAATCATATACATTCGCCTCAGTGTAGTTGGAGAAAGGAAATGCTTAATCCAAACAAGTTTCAGTAGTAAAGGACACCGCACTTTTTTTTATGCAAAGTAGCGACCGGTTAAATTTTCTGAAACTTTGGTATGTTGTTGTACTCGACCTAGATACCCGTAGTGTCAATTGGCCCACCTTACTCCCATGTCTAGTTTTTTGGATACGGAATGTAGAAGCTGAAAATTGCCAAGAGTTTCAGATTTTTTTTTGGTTAACTTACGAGCTAGATTGAATTTCTGTTTCATACACACTTTTACTACATGTTTCAGTAATACAATGGTGTATACCTATGATTAAAAATATCCATATGTACGGGGTGACTCACAAATGAATGTAGATTTTTGCAAAATCTTATTTTTTCTACTGTGACTTTACGAAAGCATGTTTGCAAGTGCTCTTCTACGAGTAGCCCCGCACTGTAAAAATTGTTTCCATCAGATTACATGTTCCCATAAGGGTAATGCGTTACCATGAATTCACATGTAAAGTTACATACCTCATGCTTTCTAACGCAAAGTCATAACTTGAATTTAAATGTGAATTTCCAATTGTATACTTATGTAATTTTGTTCATCATTCCAGATTTAATGGCGATTTATACATGTTTGTAAAGGTGTTTTTACCATTATATTCAAGTAGTGCCAATTGACATACATACTTCAGTAAGTATTATTGGATATATATTCCAGTATCTGTGGGGAAAATACAGTTTTTGTTTTAAATTACATTTGTCTTTATATGCATTTTTACATACCCCAAATGTGATTTTCCATATATTTCCCGATAATCACTTGTATTTTCATGTGATTTTCACCCTAATAACAGATTTAACGGAAATTGTTACACATCTGTTTAGGTGTCATCACCATTATGTTTTCAAGTAGTGTCAATTAACTTTGCATGGTGTGAAAACTAGTGTCGTTTTTTCTATCCGGAGAAGAGAAGACTGATTATAAGAACATAAAACCTCAATAACACACTTCTAAAGTCAACCATAAAAAATTATAAATGTAAAAACTTTGAAATTAATTAAATAGTTTAGCAGCCCTCATGAGATTGCCCACTCTCCGATATCATGTTCTAGAATCGAATTGAGATGATATATATCCGCAGGAGATTTGTATGTCGAATAAATCGAAGTTTCGATTCGATTTGCTATGAAAATACTGTTGTTATTCATGATATTATCAAACGAAGAATGACAAAATGAACAAGTGACTATTATTTCATGATGAATGTTTGATATTGATATTTTTTCCTCAGTACCTATTTACTCACCTGATATATTAACCGATGACAATTTGGCACCCACATACTCACTTACAAAAAATACAAAAGATTGTTTTTGAAACCCATCTTCGCCAGATGCCCAACGATGTTCATCCTACCAACATGTACTGTGAATGAGGATTGGGCCGAATGACGGTAGGTACGCATGGCGAAGCGTTATGGAAACTTACATTTAAACAAAAGAGAATTCACACATTACCTGGAATATTCCGTAAATTGGCGTCATTACGCTGTAAAAATACGTCGTTTTACTAATTATTACATTCATTTCCAGTCATCATGTAAACTAGCGGAAATTTCATGTAATAAAGCTCACTGTAAAACACGGGAGAAATAGAGGACATTTACCTAAGTTTACATTAAAACTTTAAATCACTTGTGCAATCAAGTTATAATTCTAGGAGGATTATGTATATATTACATTTTGGCATGTATTTTTCCATCCACTCTTTAGTGTGCAAAAATCAGCCTAAAGTCATCCCAAATATGAATGAATTTAATGAAACACCATTTTACAATTCTGTTTCTAACTAAGTACACATGCATACATTCAAACCAAATTTATTTATATTTATTTATTTCCATCTGTCAATGCATCACGCATGAGCATTTACGAATGGAACATCTACATTTTGTTTTGAATAAAAATCAAGGAACTCTCGACCGTATCTATGCATATTTCAATATTCCCGACACTACAACTTCTCCATTCGATAGAATGTAGCATATTTTATTTTATTTTGAAAGGGTTTCAAATATTCCGAAGCTGTCGATTCTATTCGGGGTGAGCGTGTTGACATCTCCGAATAGCCTGATGAAATGCCAAATCCGCGTATGAATATAGCGTTTCCTATTTTAACCTGGTTTTATTACCGTAAACTTTATGTCGCATATAAAATGTTATATATTTCAGAATCAAAGGGTGGACAGAAAAAACAGGCTGGGATATTCGCTGCTATTTCACATCATTGAAAACGATAATCGAAATGTCGATTGATAATAATAATAATAAAAATCTTAATGTCGGGGCGTGGCGCAGTGGTTAGAGCGTCCGACTTTGGGTCGAAAGGTCCGGAGTTCGAGCCACAGTTGCGGCTGGGATTTTTAAGTACGTGGCCAAACTTAAAGGGGTGATTCTTTGAGTGATTCTGAGACGAAAAGTTCATATAAACATAGGTCCGGTAATGCTTCGTTTTCAAGATACAGGGTGTCAAATTATTTAAAAGAAATCGTTTTTGTCGTAAATATCTTAATAACCCTTCAACCGATTTTATTGAAATTTGGCAGTGTTATTGAAGGTCGTAAAGGGCGAATTTAACCCGGAAGGCACTGTAACCAATATTTTTGACAGAAAACATGTGCGCCACTATTTTTTCTGCAATTTTTGTACTTGTTTCACATTGAGCAACTGAAATTACAACTTTTTTATATCTAGAATTTTTTTCGTATCTTGCTTTGGTTTTGAGAAAAAACATAAAAATCACTTCATTGCACGTCCCTGGCACAACACAATAAAAAATTATTTTTATAGGGTTTTTAATGATTACAGGTGAATCTGTTATGCTTAAAAATTGTTTGTTTCATTTGGCCAGTGCGTGCATAGTGGTAACGCCGGAAATGCCAAAGCAACATCAAACAAGAAACACCCTTTATTAAAACCACACTGAAACAAAAATGGTACCTAGGCAATTTGTTTCTGTAAGAATACATTCAATAATAACTAACAAAAAACTTACAATAGTTGCTCAAAATGTCCTCCTTCAACTTCAATGCAATCATTAACTCGTCTTAACATCGATTCCCGAACACGTTGAAATATTTCCGGCGTATGTCTTATCTGATCACATGAATCCCGTATTCGTTGGATTAATTCTTCTTCAGTGTTGACTGGAGTTTTATAAACGAGGGACTTTAAATGTACCCAAAGGAAAAAATCCAAGGGATTTAAATCCGGTGACCTGCGCAACCGATCCAGTTTTCTCCATAAGTTTCATCCAGAAATTGACGTGCTACTATGCTGAAGTGAGGTGGAGCCCTATCGTGCATGAACCACATTGCTCCTCTTACTGCGAGTGGGACATTTTCTAGTAGTACAGGTAATACAAATTCCAAAAAATGACGATACTCTTGACCATTTAATCTCGGGGGTAAAAAATGAGGTCCAATGAGATAATCGCCAACAATACCAACCCAGACATTCACGGAAAACTGCTGTTGATAATTATTTTCTATAACCGCATGGGGATTTTCTTCTGCCCAGATATGGTTGTTATGAAAGTTCATAATTGAATTGTGGGAAAAACACGCTTCATCGGTAAATAATATACTGGATAAAAATGTCGGAGATGCAACCTGTTGTTGCAAAAGCCACGTAGTATAAATAACTCGCTTGGGAAAATCCGCAGGAAATAACGCTTGAACACGCTGTATGTGGTAAGGATACAGTTGGTACTCTTTCAAAATCTTCCATACCTACAGTAAAGTGAGATATGTTTAATTGTTGTGCAATTTTGCGTGTGCTTGAATCGGAGCAACGCTCAACTTCATGTGAAACTTCTTCCTCCAGCGCCACTGTTCTTACCGTTGCATGTCTCCCAATAAGAGCAGCCGACCTTTGAAAGGTGCCTGATTCGCACAGCCTTTCATGTATTCTCACAAATGTTTGCCTATTTGGAACATTTCGATGAGGATATCTTTCTTGATAAATGCGTCTAGCCGCTCTGGAATTGCCTTGGGCCATTCCATAGACAAAATGCATATCTGCCATTTCCGAGTTTGTAAACCGAATTATTCTCAGATATCAGTAACAAATTTTCTATCTCAAAACTCTTGAAAACACTTCAAATAATTACTATCAAATAATTACGTATGTACCGTTTCAATTTGTGACAGTTATGAAGTTAAATTTGTTTGAACATTTGTTGTTCCTTCCATGGCCCTCTTACTTTAGTTTCAAAACACTGCAGTAATACATAACAACATTATTTGTTTCATCAAAAACAGGTAATATGAGCGAAAAAAATTAAAAGTTGACTTCCATGTAACATTAATTGTTTAATCATAAATAAAAATGTCTTTATTGCATGTCCATGGACAACAATGAGCCCATTTTGCAGCACGAGCCGAAGCCAAGAGCCGAAGGCAAGTGCTGCAATTCATACATACATTTTTTTTTTATTGCATTAATTTTGATAGAAAATTCTAAGACTAGAATAGAGTATTGATATGAAAAAATAGTAGTAAGACCCCAGTTTAGTAGTTGAAATGTTTTATTGTGTTGTCACAGGGATGTGCATTGAAGTGA
The DNA here is from genome assembly GCA_944452925.2 of Chrysolina oricalcia. Lineage (NCBI taxonomy): Eukaryota > Metazoa > Arthropoda > Insecta > Coleoptera > Chrysomelidae > Chrysolina > Chrysolina oricalcia. The sequence continues at coordinate 67,169,414 of OX101812.2, forward strand.
TTTTTATGTTTTTTCTCAAAAACATAGCAAGATACGAAAAAAATTCAAGATATAAAAAAGTTGTAATTTCAGTTGCTCAATGTGAAACAAATACAAAAATTTCAAAAAAATCAGTGGCGCACATGTTTTCTGTCAAAAATATTGGTTACAGTGTCTTCCGGGACGCCACTGGTTATGATAATTTTGATATAGTTAGGGTTAAATTCGCCCTTTACGACCTTCAATAACACTGCCAAATTTCAATACAATCGGTTGAAGGGTTATTAAGATATTTACGACAAAAACGATTTCTTTTAAAAATTTTGACACCCTGTATCTTGAAAACGAAGCATTACCAGACCTATGTTTATATGAACTTTTCGTCTTAGAATCACTCAAAGAATCACCCCTTTAAGTTTGGCCACGTACTTAAATAACACCCTGTATGAAACAATAAAATGTATTCGTATAATCTCTCGATATATAGTCTCTCAAAGACTTCTGAGGGTTGCACGTAGGGGTGTAATCGGTGGACTGAAATAACAATAATAATTTTTGAATTTGTCAAATCCATGTTTTTTATTAATATAAAGGTAAAACGGTGAAACTATGTGTATGATATGTTTGAAAAAAAAAGATCAAGCAACAAACGAAGAAACATTAACGTAATCAAAAAAACTCCTCTAAAATGTAGCAATTTTTCTCGACAATAACTTTTTTACCCACTCTCCTAGAAATATGAACATATTTATTTTATTAGGAAGATGATTGAAACGAAACGTTTGCATTCAATGTATTCTCCTTTTTTTTGATATGACTCAGTGCGAAGAACAATGGGCCGTTATAATATTCAATCTTTTCAAATGATCTCTATACAAGAATCTCTATAACCAAATTTTGCAACGATCCTTACAACATCCCTATCGCATGTTTGAATGACAATTTGCATAATACAATGTTAGCATAACCCTCTCACTAAAAATTATTAGATAAAAATCTAAGCGACTAACAGTCTCTTCTCAGTTTATCGCATAATATGTCAATGTGTGGACTCCATTGTAATTTATAGTAAAATGTAATTACTAGCAATTTCACAGATTCTGAAGGTAGAACTTCATCTTCAGTATTACCAAAAAGTGTAATTTGTTATTGCTGTTCGAAATAAGAGAACATAATCATTCTTGTTTTTGTATTGCTCAATTTCAAATTATTTTTCTCTGCCCTTGTCGATATTTAAATGTAAGTTTTTTCTGCAGTTAATCTCAGTTCTATTTTACTCCTTTCGACAATTAAGATGTTGGTATCATCAGCATAACTTGTTACATATACTAAAGAAGTTTTACTGCGGAATCTGATCAGGTCATAGCAAAGCTTAAATATAAGAATGAACCTGAAATTGATCCCTATGGACCACCCTGGATCATATCTAATTTATGTCGTAAGTGAGGTGAATTGTACTTCTGTGGAGTGTTTGGAATGTTAGCTACACTGTTTTTGAAGCTTCTTAGTTCCGGATCTAAGTTTTGTAGTGAGGACTTCCGCTTTGAGTCAGTCTTTTGGATATAGTGGAGTTGGTTGGAGCTTGATGAAACGTTAGACTAGAGAGCTGTGAGTCTTGGCATTGAAGAAATACATTGGAAGAAATCTGGTGACCGTTATGTAATTCTTTGGATAGAGAAAATTTGGTAGGAGCTTGGTGAAATGTTAGATTCGAAGACTGTAAGCCTTGGCTTTCCATAAATACATTGAAAGATATCTACTAACCGTTGTGTCATTCTTTGTAGGAAGTTATGTAATCTTGTTGCTGTGTTGTAGATTTGAGTAGGGCATTGTTGTTTTTGGACACAGTAAGTTTTAGTACCAGTTGAAGATTCTTCTCTGAAGAAAACATTCTTTGGGTGGCCTGGAGATTCATTTAGGAGGCTAGTTTCAGTTGAAGTTTCCATTGAGAGACCCGCAGATTCTTTGGAAGGAGAGATTCTTTGGGAGGCCTGGAGATTCTTTGGGAGGCCTGGACATTCGTTTGGAGGCCGTAAGCTTTGGTACCAGTTGAAAATTCTTCTCAAAGTCGAAATTCTTTGGATAGAGAAAAGTTGGTAGGAGCTTGGTGAAATGTTAGATTCGAAGACTGTAAGCCTTGGCTTTCCATAAATGCATTGAAAGATATCTACTAACCGTTGTGTCATTCTTTGTAGGAAGTTATGTAATCTTGTTGCTGTGTTGTAGATTTGAGTAGGGCATTGTTGTTTTTGGACACAGTAAGTTTTAGTACCAGTTGAAGATTCTTCTTGGAGGAAAACATTCTTTGGGAGGCCTGGAGATTCATTTAGGAGGCTAGTTTCAGTTGAAGTTTCCATTGAGAGACCCGCAGATTCTTTGGAAGGAGAGATTCTTTGGGAGGCCTGGAGATTCTTTGGGAGGCCTGGACATTCGTTTGGAGGCCGTAAGCTTTGGTACCAGTTGAAAATTCTTCTCAAAGTTGAAATTCTTTGGATAGAGAAAAGTTGGTAGGAGCTTGGTGAAATGTTAGATTCGAAGACTGTAAGCCTTGGCTTTCCAGAAATGCATTGAAAGATATCTACTAACCGTTGTGTCATTCTTTATAGGAAGTTATGTAATCTTGTTGCTGTGTTGTAGATTTCAGTAGGGCATTGTTGATTTTGGACACAGTAAGTTTTAGTACCAGTTGAAGATTCTTCTTGGAGGAAAACAATCTTTGGGAGGCCTGGAGATTCATTTTGGAGGCTAGTTTCAGTCGAAGTTTCCATTGAGAGACCTGCAGATTCTTTGGAAGGAGAGATTCTTTGGAAGACCTGGACATTCGTTTGGAGGCCGTAAGCTTTGGTACCAGTTGGAGATTCTTTCCACAGTCAAAATTATTTGGATAGAGAAGAGTTGGTAGGAGCTTGGTGAAACATTAGATTCGAGGACTGTGACCATTGGCTTTCCAGAAATGCATTGAAGGATATCTACTGACCGTTGTGTCATGCTATGTAGGGAGTCTAATCTTGTTGCTGTGTTGTAGATTTGTGTGGTGCCTTGTTGATTTTGAAGGCCGTTAATTTTAGTACCAGTTGAAGATTCTTCTCGATGTCTGAAATTCTTTGGGATACCTGTGGCTTCTTCTGGAGGCCGCAAGCTTGAGTTCCAGTTGAAGTTTTGTTTGACTGGCCTGGAAGTGCTTTGGGATGCCTGGAGATTTTTTTGGGATGCTGAAATTTTTTTGGATGCCGTAAACTTCAGCTTCAGCTGGTAGGCCTGAAGATCATTTTGGAGACTGAGATTTCATTTGGATGGTGTAAGATTCAGTGGCAGTAAGAGATTCCTGTTCCAGATTCTTTGCTGGAAGTTCCAATTCATGATTCTAGTTGGAAATATAAAGTCCGTGTGTATAAAAAACCATAACAATTCGATTTGCTATTAATTTCATAAGATTTATCATTCACGTTTTTTCAAGAAGAGCTTACCCTAAAATCATTGTTGAAGTGATATTGACTAGAGTGAAAATGACATAAGTACAGCTACATTCATTACTTTGTAGAATATCTGCGGAAAGCCGGTAGGTAACATCATTAAAAAGCGCATAATTTTGCAAAGAAGTAGTAACATCCGCTAGAGGATTCATTCGGCGAAGTTTTCATAGTTTGGTGAATCGGAAAAAAAATTCCTAAAGGAATGCTGAAAAAACATTCTAAGATCATCCTCGTCGGCTGATCTGTAATGCCACAATATATTGTGAAACTGTATTGCCTTATGAGGTAGAATTTGGAAACGAGGTAGAGATGAGTGTTTTATCCTCAGTGAAACATGAATTTCTACTCAGCAGAGGTCGAGAATGATAGTATATCGCAAACAAATTGAAGACAACACGAAAGCTCATTAGTTGAAGACTATTCAAAGTAACGCGAAACCCTCAGCTGTGACCTTTTGGCTTCAAGAATATTCAATTAAACTATGCTACGTTAGTGATGTTAAAGTCAATTCGAACCGATGCAATACCAGTTGCGATAAGATGGTCATCATTATATTTTTGCCGCCACATTGAGTAGAAAAATTCAATCTCCATACTAAAAACCTGAACAAGCAATACCATACAATTTTCCTCTGAGTATTGTATCCAGTGATCTTTATCTGTTATATCGGGTTGCTCCATGAAGGATCCGTGGAAAAATAAATTGATGTTGGAAAAAATATGCTGGAAAGCTACAAAAAATACGATCGTAAATATCCACAATGAACCATTTTTACACCGCTTGGTGAAGATGTTTATCATAAGTCAGCGGGGCGCCACTGTCGCATGGAGTCCAACTGTTCGTCCGCCCGGAGGACCAACTTAAATACGGTAATAAACCCTAACACCACGCAGAGGCAAGATTTATCACTTTCAGCATAAAAGTTAGCCCAGTGAAAATGAAAATTTGCTCCTTATAATATGACAACTGTTTTAAAGAAATTGATTTTCAGATATATAGGGTGTTCCAACTCAGGTCGGCACCATTGCCATCTCAGTTATTATTGATGCCACGAATTTTCGATGACCTCGATGCTGAAGACAAAAAAACAGTCGCGTTTTCAAAATATTTTTTAAAATATATTTCATCATGCTTTTCGATTCGTAACTACATTCTCAACAACAAAGCTCATGACTCTTTTTCCTATAATTGATAGTTGAAATATAGGAAACATTTATGACAATTGGATTTGATAAATCGCTATAAAAAATGAAGTGAATGTTCAAAAACACCTCCTTCTTTTTTTTACTGATAATTCTCTAATTTTTCACATGGCTATGGAAAAATTATACAAATGTATATACAGCATGTTTAAGTAGTTGAATATGTGTTGCAACAACAATTATGTTGTACACCTCATTTTTTGTAAATCCCCAAAATTCAGAATCTTCGTTGGTCATGTTTAGTGAACTTAACAGGACCATTTGTAGCAATCCATCTGTTTTCAAAACAGCTTCGCAGCATACTTTTCAAGCTGAAAATGGATCATCTGACGAGACTCTAGCTATTTCTATAGATAAGTCTCTGATGGAATTACTTGGATCAACCTCAAAATAGGTTAAAACGTCAATTTATGTATCCTCAGATATTACAAAAGGTTTTTTAGTTCTCATATTCTCAAAAACTTGTTCATTGTTCCTGAATCCTTGATGAAGCACAGCAAAAATGCCGATTGGGTAATTCACGATCGGGGAACGAATGGCTGTAGTGTTGTAGTGTTCTCACTCTGTTTTTCTGGCAAACCAAATACGAGTCTAACATCACATTTTTCCTAACGGAGAAACAGAATTTTGAAAAATATTCGAACAGTCGAGTTAAAATAATCTATGACGTGACATACTTGAGAATATTCCATTTTAACGAATGAAACACATTTTTTTCCAATCGCACTAATACGACGCTACAATGTTTTCTGTTCTGAACTAAAACGACTTCAGAGTTGTTAATATAGCAGACATATTTTAATTCACAAAATAAATATGGCTAGTGGGATAGTTTTAAGATAGAAACTATTGCTTTATAAATTAATATGAAATAGCTCAGTGGTATCAAGTGAGTGGTACTGATATAATGATCATGGGTTCCACAAATTCAAAATCCCATCGAAATATTTTTGTTTACGTTTCATTTTACTGTTACTAACAAAATATTGTCATTAGTCATTAGATAAGTACAAAAATTGGGTGTTTGGACACTCATGAGGAAATTTTTTGAACTATAGTAAATGAAATACGTAAATATTTCCACATGAATCGCTTATTTTCAACTCTAGGAAAAAAAATCAAATGAGCTTTGTTGTTGAGAATGTAGTTACGAATCGAAATGCATTATGAAATATAGGTTGTTTCATTTAAAAAATAATAGTTTTTCTCTAAATGACATTAAAAGTGGCTTTTTAGTGACACTTGACAGGCTTAAAAGTTGTTCTACTATCTAGGCAGAAAAACTTCGTTGCTATGCAATCTTCCAAGTAATAATTTAAATCGAACTGATTTTAAAAATTGACAATGATATTAAAGTGAACACAAATAATTGAAAAACGTCAATTTAATTATTTGGATATTGATAATGAAACGCAATTAATAAATATAAAAAAGTCGAGTTTGCGCGGAATTGTAACAAATTTAAAGAAAAAATTATATGTTTCATACGGCAGAAATGATTTAGGGCGGGTTGTACAAAACAAGTTCACCAACAGTTCAACAAAACTGAGTTCAGTTGCTGAGGAACTAGAAATTTAATTGGCTAATCCCTAGCAACTGAAGATAGTTTACTTGAATTGTTGTTGAACTCGTTTTGACAACCCACCCTCAATGCCTTGGCTGGTTTCATATCCTCGGCTATGAAACACCAGCCGCGCCATTAAATCTTGTGCTTTAATGTTTAGTAAAACGAATAACTAACTACATATGAAATATTTTGAAATCGGGACTGTCAATTTTTGTTGTCTTCAGCATCGAGATGGCCTTCAAAAATACCAATAGTTTGCGATTTAACCGAATTCGTTGCATCAATAATAAAATAGTTGGCAATGGTGCGGACTTAATTTAGAACACCCTGTATACACAACTCATTTGACTCCCTAAAAATAACTCCATGGAATTGAAAACTTCGTGCATTTCTATAGTGTAGTTGAAACCAAATTACGAAGGAATTAATGAGAAAATTGTGAAAATAATAACACTCCCTCATAAAGTCTCGTTGAAAAATAGCAAAGGGTATAGCCTGTGCCGCTATAGGTTGGCTATTATTATTATTTGCCGTAACGCTTTAGTGCGATTGTTTTTTTTATGCGTATTCACTTTTCAGCTGTAGGAAAATCCGGAAAACCTACTGTACCACCCTGATCAGTCGGAAAACAGGATGCAAAATTGAAAAATAAAGCTTAGATTTTACCAACATGACTGTGTGGGCATGACCAAAATAATAATGGCAATGACATTTTCTTTTTGAAAAGTTATCTAAGATCATAAAACTCAATGGTAAAGATATGAATTTTCAATTGTGTCTCAGCCTTTACATAATCATACTTTGAAGAAAACTAATTTGAAATCTGGACAACAAAATTTGATTAGAAAGAAATAACTCAATTACATCATCGTACTGAATGTTCAAATGGTCGACAACAACTTCCTGATAGTATCCCAGACGATGTTGGAACTCTGAAAATCATTTTTCTATCAATAGCCTCAATGACAATTGTTTAGTTGTATCACTTCGATATTGACTGTTTCCGTTTTGTGGTAGGCCATTCTATTGCACCTCTTCTACCTATCCAAGGATCATTAAACACGTTATCTGAGTATTCAAGTACCAGTCTAGCATAATGTGATGATGCGCCGTCTTGTTGTGATCACAATGCATTGTTGGGAATATATGGATTATTGGAATTTGGAAAAATGGTGGCCAATGTTGGAATTGAGTAATTGTAGGGAAACTGAAAACACTTTTCTCCCGTTAGCGTACCGGCATAAAAATATAGTCCGATAATTCTATTGGTGACATTCACTATTTGGGATGTTGTGTTTTATCTTCACGAATCCAGTGTGGATTTTTTGCAGTCCAATATCTACAATTTTGTCTGTTAACCATTTAGATAAAAAGACGCTTCGTCAGAATTAAGTTTATTACTCAAATAATTGAAGCGAAGTTTTGTATAGAAGTTTATAAATTCTCTTTATTGCAAAGCGCTTTCGACTTTCGTCATCTTCAGTGCTTCCTGAAAATAAATACTCAGTTGAGAGTACCGAAATTGAATTTAAAAAAAGAGGTTATGAAATTTGGAAAATTACGAAAATTACGTGGATACTTACATGTCAGGCAACAGGAAGTTTCGAAATATGTAAAAAACATTGTTTAAAATTACAATATTATTCTGCATAACAACTAACGAAAAGCATGTTAGAACTCAGACCAAGTGGTTTTTGTAAAAGCAGTGAGGACAAGACAGAATGTGTCAAGTCAAATGTCAAAGTGAAAATACCAGTACCAACTTGAAGAGTGGTCTAGTAAATATTAAGAAGTGTTACCAACGTTAGATTAATTATATTTAATCCTCTGATGGAGGGGAAGGAAATCTAGGTCCAGGTTTACTTGCGTATTCAAACAGAGCTGATTTTTGGTCAGTTCTTTGGAGATCTCCAGTTCCTCGAACAAATCCAATCTAAGAAAATTTTTATTATCAATTTTATGTAAAATTTTTGAATTTCTGTTAGGGCTAAAATTAAAAAATGACGAAAGTCGAAAGCGCTTTGCAATAAAGAGAATTTATACACTTCTATACAAAACTTCGCTTCATTTATTTAAACAAGTGTATTCAACTTCACGCATTTATTACTCAAATGTCCGCGATTCTGTTCAAACATATTTATCATGAATTTTACTCGTAAATCTGCATCACCGTCATTGAACTCTTTTACGGATCCAATTTATTTTTGTTCTTTCTATCAAGTTTTTACCAAGCGTTAGTATACCGGGTGACCCGGAACCAATTTACCCCCCTGTATCATCGTTGTTATTTTGTATGGATGTTTGAAATTCGAGACTTCGATTTGATGTTATGAATGCACAATTTAGCAAGTATCAATCCAAATATGACACTTCCGGTTTGACCGGAAGCGCATCCAATTTTTATATTTCGAATGCGAAGTATATATTTTTTTTGAAAATTACAATTCGGTATAGAATTACCTTCACAATGATATATCATAATCATACTTTCAATTCACAATCTGCTGATATAAGTGACATTTTATAAAAAAATTACTTTTTGTGTTCTCCTCGTAACGAAACATTTTCATGAAAGTATGCTGTGGAAGATTGAACAATATCATATAAATAAAAATAATTCAAGGCCAAACTTTTTACACAATAAGTTTTATGCAGACTAATTGGTACTCACGCCAATGGATTGAAAGTATGATTGTGATATATCATTGTAAAGGTATACCGAATTGTAATTTTCAAAAAAATATATACAGGCCGTTTCTTTTATCATGTGGTAACATTGCTATATTCTAAACCGTAACAGATACGAAGACGATTAAATGGGAGAAAAGGTAACAATTGTGGAGAACAGTACAATGGTCAAAGAAAATTTACAGGGAGTCTCGCCCTTCCCGAGTTATACAGGGAAAACTAAAAATGCTGTTATTTGTTTTTTACGAATAGAATTGTTATTTCTGAGAATATAAAAAAATGGTAAAAGAAAGTTTTAATGTATTCTAAATGTACTATAAAAATGTAACAATGAATCTTTGATTAAACGTTTCGTGTCAACACGGCCACCATCAACAATTCTTTACAAATACGGACCTGTCTGTTTTAGTACAAATATTGATAAAGCGATAAAATCACAATTCAGTGGTACATCACACTTGATATTTTTACAACGTTTCATTTAAAATAACTAACATCATCAGTGACAACAATTTTTAATTACGGTCCTGTCGTTAGGTCGTTTATAGATTCCCCAAAACCTAACTCTCCGATATAAAAATTATCAGTGACGCTTTGAATAAATGTATCTATTAAAATTATGTTTACACTATAATAAAAGATATCTGTAGTTTCAGAGACGAACGATAGCAATTTACCTCGGAAATAAACTTACTTAAGAGTAGAAGAAATCAAACAAACAAAAAACAATTTATTTCATATTGCATTTTTGAGTGAAAATAAAACCAATACAGAAAATGAATTCTTCATGATAACCTACATTAAATGCTCGAATTGCCAACCTCTTTGTTGATTGCACATAAGTTGTCTGTCCATACAATTTCTGTGGCATATTTTCAAGCAAATAGCATATCAGTCCTTTCGTCATTTGAATACATCTTTGATATGACTGAGTGTATAAACGACTGTCAGTTCTTAACACGTATCAACAACTCATTTATTTGTCCTGCCATAGAAACCAAGCAAAGCCTACTTATTTAAAAATGGTAAATGAAGTGAGATGCTATTTAATTGTACCATATCACACAATAGTCGAATTTTGACCAAAAACTAATATTTACGTTACTTCCAGGATTGAGAATTATAGAAATATTCAGTATGATATTGATTGAGAAGAAATCAGCCTTGAAACAAGGATTTCTGTAATACAAAAGTGCCCAAGAAGGAAAAATACGAATGTTCGTTGTGTTGGGGTATCTTCTTATCGAAATTATTGGGTGAAGTCTGAAGTATGCCAATAGTTGAATAGGTTTTGAAGAAATCAAAATAATTTACAAAAGAACTAACGACAGGACCGTAATTAAAAATTGTTGTCACTGATGATGTTAGTTATTTCAAATGAAACGTTATGAAAATATCAAGTGTGATGTACCACTGAATTGTGATTTTATCGCTTTATCAATATTTGTCCGTATTTGAAAAGAAATGTTGATGGTGGCCGTGTTGACACGAAACGTTTAATCAAAGATTCATTGTTACATTTTTATAGTACATTTAGAATACATTAAAACTTTCCTTATAAATTTTTTTATATTTTCAGAAATAACAGTTCTATTCGTAAAAAACAAATAACAGTATTTTTGGTTTTCCCTGTATAACTCGGGAAGGGCAGGACTCCTTGTAAATTTTCTTTCACCATTGTACTGTTCTCCACAATAGTTACCTTTTCTCCCATTTAATCGTCTTCGTATCTGTTACGGTTTAGAATATAGCAATGTTACCACATGATAAAAGAAACGGCCTGTATACTTCTCATTTGAAATATAAAAATTGGATGCGCTTCCGGTCAAACCGGAAGTGTCATATTTGGATTGATACTTGCTAAATTGTACATTCATAACATCAAATCGAAGTACCGAATTTGAAACATCCATATAAAATAATAACGAAGATACAGGGGGGTAAATTGGTTCCGGGTCATCCGGTATATTGTGGTCTGCAGCAACAGCAACAACTCTACTTGAATTATGCGGATTTTCTTGCAATTCCAACAAAATATTTAGTGTCTTAATTTTAGTACCGTATTACATTAAAATTCCTCTCAGATATGGATATATGGGAGGTGTTTAAATTACATTGCTATTGTCCTAGAAAAACTCACTCAATTTGAAAAACCGAGCAGATCTTAAACATTATCGAAGCCAGCATTTCATTTTCGATTTTTTCGAATACACACAGTGGATTATTGTTGGGACTGCACTGGCAATCATTTTAAGTCACTGAATCATACTCTACTGAAAATATTCTCAAAATACTGGCAATTAAGGAATTCAGTTTGGCTCTCTGAACCGAAAACAAGTTGGGGATCGTTTGTTTTAGGCCTTTTGTTTTTATTTGAGTAGTCTTCCGAAATATGAAAGGGATAATGCCATTGTTTTCAGTCGTAAATTTACTTGAATGGCAAAGAAAGTCGTGATCTTCCATGCTATTCTATTCTTATAATGTAAGCCAATGATATACTGTACGAGTATCCGAAATGTCGTAGGGGAATATTATAATTCATAGACGTTTTTGTTTCGATATCTCCAGCATAGTAGTTTTTTTTTGCAGATAAAACAACTCATTTTCATTTTCACAAATCTTATAAAAGGAATTCTCAACTTAATGAATTCTTTACAACGAAAAATGAGAAATAAAACTTTACTATCATTTTGGTTATTTATTGTTGAGACTTTTTTGAATATTTTTATTATAAATAAGTGATTTAACTTTCTCAATATATGCTTCTCGTTCAAATATAACGATGGTATTAGTTTTATCTGCTTTTGTAAGGACAAAAGTGTTTTCTTTTGTATAGCTTTCTCGACGATTTGATAATATAAATGAATGATTCTGAATGACTTGTTTGATTTTATATTATCTCATTTTCATGATGATCTCCTACCACATGGTAACGGCTAACTTCCAAACTCAAAAGTATATACGGGACATACATTTCGAAGATCGTTGGCCACTATTTTATTTGACGCTGGAGGTGATTCAATATCATTGAACCAGCATGGAGAATGGAAATCATCATCCGTTGCAGAAGGTTATTTTTTTCCTTTTTTATATGTTTTGGAAAATCCTGGAATGTTCAGAGAACATCATGAGAGCCTGGAGAGCCAAGGAAAAGTAGGTTGGAATTGTTGGTGCTCTCCTTGAATTTCTGCAGACGATTCCTTGAAAAATAAAATAGATTCGATACAAAAAATGTAAAGTCAAACTTTGAATCCGACTTCTGAAAACGTCATCAATAATAACGCAAGTTTTCCTCAAAAATAATTCACAGGTACATCATATAAAAATTGGATTAATGATGAAATTGGTGAATCCAGTCGGAATCTCAGCCTATTTGGTCTTACAAGGAATTTTCCAGAATTTAACTCCTACTGAAGGGGAATTTAAAATAAAATTCCAGCCAACTGGCGCAGTAATTTTTCAGGTCGTTTTTCTTCATATTCTATGTTAATTGTTGGTCATGAAAGGTCGAATATAAGTCGAAGGCAGTAAATATTTTATCACAGTGCACATGTTTTTTGCAAAAAATAGTGGTTCACTTTTTGTACCACTGCCCCATATGCATAAATAATCACTGAAACTTTTATATCAATTATTTCCTAAATATTAGGTCGAAAAAATATAAACACCAACTGATTCTCATGAAAGGAAAAAACCGCACAAATCAGTTATGACATGAATAAAAGCAGGCTCTTTGTTTCCCTAAACGAAGTGGTAATATGCAAGTGCTATATATCCAGTCCAAAAACCAAATATTTAAGGAAACTTTCATCAATTGGAGCGTTGGTACAACTACTGAACCAGATGATAAGAATATCTCGTTTACTTATTAACAATTGGTTTAAATACGATATGGCGACAGTGGTTCAAAAAAAGTGCGACTGCAACTAACAGTAGATGAATAATTTTGATATGGTGGTCTGAATTTAACGCCACCACCTCAGATGGGTGGAAATTTTGGTGCCCTACTTTGTGTACTACCTCCACCAGTTAGAGTTGAAGAATATTATTGTAATGAGGAGAAAAATTATAACAACCTTATCAAAATTACAAAAAAAGCCTTTTACAAAAACCAAATATCAGAATCAGTAAATCCTATTCGAACAGCTTGGAAAGTTATATCCGACTAATCAAATGAATCAAATATGTGAATTTGATGATCCACACATTATTGCCTCACTATTCAATGATTTTTTTCATACAAGCTCCACTCGATATTGTGAAAAATATTCCAGATAATAATTACGTAATTTTGAAGGAAAAACTAATGGAAGACTTATATGTTTCTGATGCCTTTTACAAATAATGAAATGTTCGACCGACCTATTGCAGGCTTAACTGAAAAATCAAATCTTTTGACTCCGATAGCATTCCTGGATATATAATCAGAGCTGCACTTGACTCAATAGTTGAACCAATTTGATAGTGTGGATCATGATATTTTAAGAACAAGACTGCCAGAATCTGGAATAAGAGGTAATCCTTTGAACTGGATTGACCGTTTCCTTAGCAATAGGAAACAGCATGTCGCTGTTAACTCCACTGATAACAACAAGTTAAAATAAGCAGTATTAGACTGTGGTGATATATCTTTGGGTGTTCCACAAGGCTCAATATTGGGACCTATTTTATTTTCACTGTATGTTAATGAAATAGATAGTCTCAGAAAAAGGACAGTTCGTTAAAAAACTCCAATGAAATGGTAATAATTGTTGGTCAAGACCAAGACGTAGATCTTTTAGTTCTAGCCAACTCAGTTCAAATTACTTCGATATTTATCATCGCAAACCTGGTTCAGGAAATGTGAATGATACTTTCAGTTATGCCGGAAATGGAAAAAATCAATAGTTAAATCATTATTGGCCAAGAAACATTCATTGAATCTAGTAAATGTTCATAATAAAAATGCAGACAAAAAAATAATAGCTGAAAATGGAATAAAATTAATAGCATCTATACAACAGATTGAAAAACTATATACACTTCTTAATGGAATATGATTTCAACCATATCAGCGACTGTTTAATCCTCATTCATTTCGAAAAATCACCTCCAACCAAAGGTACAGCTGTACAACACTGTTACAGGGTATGTTGTCTATTGGTAATTTAACAATTGTCATGATCCTGAAATCTGAAAAACCGTCGTACGAAAAATTTATTGATTCCGAGAGAATCGAAGACGAAGACAGTACACACTGTCCAATAAATTTAAATGAAAATAATACCAAAATCGACCTAAAAGAAATCGAAGAGTTTGGAAATGAACCAGAATGAAACAAAGAAAATTAAACTGGAATAAAACTATTTCTACAATTATTTTTCTATCATTGCCTATAATGAACCAATTTCAAATTATTTTTTTTTAAGTTGACGAGTACCTTATTTATAGGTAATGTGTAACATTTTTAAAAGAGTCTGAATCGTTTTTCTTTATCGATTATGGTTTGAACAATGTTTTCGGTAATTTCAAAACCTTCATCAAATAATTTAAAGTAAATACAGTATATTGTATGAAAATTATCCTTTTTCATGAATTTGAATGCTCATTTGCAATAAAAAATTCTCAAGAATACTGCAAATCGATTATGAAAAAGTCGTTTTTTTGATTTTTGTATTTTTAGCAATATTTGTACATTCGAACAATATATTTTTTCATGCCACCTTAAAGTAGAGGCTTCAACGAAGAGAATGAGTATTGATACATTTGAAAAATTCAAACTTTGTTAACCAACCTTTTTGATTGAAAATTATGCTTTTTTTGAATTTTAATTCGTATACGGCCAAAAAATTAATATTTTGCTTTACAAAAATTACAGCATATTTAAAACACGAAAAAGAACGTTTTCACCGAGTTTCAATGAGAAATTAGTTTTTGGTGCAAATAAAAATTAAAAACTCTACAACTTAGACATTTAAATTTTTCCGATATGATGCATATTTCGCCACAAATCGTAAAAAACCAATAAACAACCCTGAAAACGTATATTTGGCTACCCCCAACCACCATCCGGAACTTTTACTGAGTTGTCTTGATTTTTCTTAGTTCTCTTATAACCTACCCTAAATTTTCCCACCAAAATCGGTTTGGCTGTGGTCGATTTACAGTGAATCAGAAAATCTTCTGAAAGGCTTACCGTCAATTAGAAGAATTATATAATATTCCTGAATGGGCATCGTTTCACAGAAATTTTCTTCTTCCTTCCAAACATGAACAATATGACACATTTTTTCAAGACAATATTGGAATTCTTTTTCACCAGAATGGCTAATATAATAAAATGAATAGTGTGGTAGATAATTTTGATTTTACTCACTTTCTATGCTAATATTGACCCTTTCTCCAAACCTAAGCGTACTTAATCAATATTTGAAAATTCTAGTAGATTTTCAGTCGGTTACAGAACCGTTTGAAGAGAAACAAACCTTAAATCCGGAACTTTTCGTTATTTATTCGTACGGCAAGATAGGATTCATTCTAAAGAATCATTTCCGGCGGGCTGCCAGCTATCCGTCATATTTGGAGATGAATTGTTCTGCCTTCCAAATATACCGAGAGTGGCATTGTTACAAGTGCTGCATTATACATATTTATACATTTCAGTGGCTACGTATGAGTGAACCAGACAACATCATATTTATGAAAGCAGAGAGTGTGAATGATTTCCATTGTATACGTGATGAAATTCATCTCGTATATCGTGTATCATGAAATTGTAAATCGTAGAGAAAAGGGTTATAATAATAATAATAATAATAATAATAAAGGTCTTTATTAATCAGAAAAATAAACAGAATTATCTAAAGATTATACAAATGGGGCGAGGTTCAATTCATTCTGGATTCCTGAAAAGGGTCCAGAATGTCTGTTCTTCCACCTAACCCAGCAAATAGATAGACATCTATGATAAATTAAAAAATGAATGTAAAAAACAAAAAATTAAATATAATTAATACATTAGTATCTCAAAGTAAAATAAATTGTACCGTTGTGTGTAATCATTGGTAAAATACTTCACATAATCAATACTGTAAACAGCTATCATTGATGACTTAGTAACCATTCGAGTATCCCCGATCTAAATGCACTAGCACTTGAATACTTAATTGTTGCTGGCAGTTCATTATATATTTTAGTAATACTGTAACTGTATGAACGTTGAAATTGGGTACTTTTATGCAGGGGTACTGTTAAGGTTCCTTTGGACCTGATGTTGATATTATGAACATCTGTACGGAATTTCAGTTTTTGATATAGATATGGTGGAGTTTTATCGGCTATAATTTTTTTGAATAAAAATGCAGAGTGCATATATCTTCTATTTTTCATTTTCAACCATTTAATGAGCCTAAACAGGTGGCTTATGTGACCATATTTTCGTACCCCGAAGATCATCCTGATGCATGAATTCTGGACTTTTTGAATACGATTTTCGTCTTTTCTACTGAGACAGCGATCATACAGAACATCACAGTAATTTAGATGTGATAAAACTAACGCCTCACTTAGAATTATTTTGACTGGCCTCGTTAATAGGTGCCGTCTCTGGTAAATTATTTTAAGTGCTGCGTAAGACTTTCGAAGACAATTTGAAATGTGATTAGTATAAGTTAAGTCTTGATCAATGATAACACCTAAATTTTTAACAGTCTTCTGTAGTTCAATAATTTGATTGTTTATCATAATAGGATATTCATTATTATTTAGATTATTGATTCGCACCCGATCATATTTTTTTCCTAACAACATTGCAACTGATTTTTGTGGATTGAGTGAGAGGCAATGATTTCTGGATAGCTCAAATAGTTGGTCCAAATCAAAATTGAGTGCAGATATCGCTTGTTCAGTTTCGTCGGGATAAAAAGAAATATAAACTTGGGTATCATCTGCATAAAAATGATGGGAGGATGACAAAAATACTTTTTCAAAATTTGAAATGTATAGGGTGAAAAGTAGTGGACCTAATATAGATCCTTGTGGCACTCCAGAAGAAGTCATTAGATAACTTGACAAATCATTATTATATTTCACCGCCTGTAATCTGTGCCTGAGATAGTCATTCACAAGCATCAATGCATTTTGAGAGAGACCTACATATTTTAGTAATGATGACATAAGCTGATGATTAAGAGTGTCGAATGCCTTGCTATAGTCCAGAAGAACTAGCAGAGTTAGTTTTCCCATTTCATTTGCTCGCAAGATATCATCAGTAATATTTAGTAAAGCAGAGCAACAACTGTGGCTTTTTTTGAAGCCAGATTGATTTTTAGGAATTATTTTATTATCTTTGAAAAAAGTGGTCAGCTGAGTTTCCATGGCTTTTTCCAATACTTTAGACATCACTGGTAAAACACTAATTGGTCTGATCTCATTAAATGAAGTTGGTTTCGATACTTTGGTTAAAGGTATCACTTTAGCTTTCTTCCATGAACCTGGGAAAATTGAATTTATCAAACAGAAGTTTATAACATGAGTTAAAAACGGTAAAATATAAGGCAGACATAGCTGTAGACTCAATATATTGATTTCATCGAGACCGGACGCTTTACTTTTTATGGCAGATACAATATTCAAAACATCACACTCGGAAACAGTGTGAAAATTGAATTGTGTACGAATATGTTCATGAGCATTATGTTCATAAAACGATAAAATATTTTGATCAGGTATCATAGTAGGAACTGAAGTAATAAAATGTCTGTTTATTTCATTTACATTGCAAAGATTTTCTGGCAAAGAATTATTTTTCTTAGCAATTATATCGAGAGATTTTACTGTAGCCCACACTTTTTTACAGTCGGTTGTGTTGAATTTGGAATGAAAGTATGCTTTTTTTTCATTTTTAACTGCAACATTTATTATGTTTCTAAAACTTTTATAAACTTGCCAGTCGTTAGCACTTCGTGTTTTTTTATATTGGCTCAAAGCTCTATCTCTATCTTTCATCATAGTACGTAGATTATGAGTCAGCCAAGGCGCGTATTTTTTTGTTACCCTAACCGTCCGATATGGGGCATGTAATTCTAAGAGCGTGATGATGTTTTTATTGATGAAATCAATTTTGCCATTAGCATCACTTACATCATATATATTTTTCCAAGGTATTGATTGGAGATCAGATTGAAATTGAGTATAATTTAAATTTTTGAAGTCCCTTGAAGTGATTAGTTTTGTATCCGTTTTTCGAACTAAAATATCCAATTTACAAAAAATTGGTTCGTGATCACTGATACTATTATTGATTGATACTGTACCTGATTCAGATACCAAATTTGTATATGAGGTGAGTATAAGATCAATTAAAGTGGCACTCTGATTGGCAATTCTTGTCGGCTGTTCAATTAATTGTGTGAGACCTAGGCCATCAAATGATGACGCTGCATCAATAGCTTCTTTGGATTCAAAATTCATAAAATCAATATTGAAATCTCCAAGGCAGAAAATATGATCAACATGTGAAAAAATATCAATTACTGTGTTTTCAAACTCTTCCAGAAAGTTCAGATGATCTATAATTGGTGGTTTATAAATGGCTGAGATTGCGAACGTGATATTATTTATTCTACATTTTATCCAAATCTGCTCAATATTATTGTTTGTAGTCTCTATCAAGGTATAGTTTAAATGTGATTTTATGTAAATGCACACGCCACCGCCTCGCTTTTTGCGATCCTTTCTCACCAGACTATATCCTACGATTTCAACTTGCTCATCCGTTACAGCACTACTGAGCCAAGATTCACTTATTGCGAAAATGTCAAATGAATGACCCAAAATAAAATTTTTTATTTCTAGATAATGAGGAATGAGTGATCTGACATTCAAATGCCCTAGCAGTAAATTATTCATTTTATAGAAAAACTGAACCAAGATAAAGAATCGAATTTCGGACTAAAATCAACAAAAACGGATTGTAGTTTCGGAAACAAAATGAGTAGTTTTTGCTACAATAAAATGCCAAGCAAAACAATCACAGTAAAAAGCGCTTCGGTGTGCAGATAAATCAGAATACACTCGAATCGAAAAGTAATGCTCTTGTATTTACCAAGATAATTAATAAATTGAAAATGTACTAAGCTGATACAAAGAAAAAGAGTTGAGAAAAAAATATATATATATATGTAATATGCAGCATTCCAACAACAAAGCTCCAAATCAATAAAAAAAAGAATGAAATCAAAGTTTGTTTTTAAGTATATGAACATTTCACTTCAGGTGTATTAAGAATGGAAAACAGTTTTTTGAAAATTCACTTGACATATTTCTGAAGATCAGTCTCTGACATAATTTCAACAGCATTTCCATCGACAGAAGTGAAAACACATCCTTTCCAAGCCCAGCAGTTCTTCATTCCCAGCGTTTCGCGTGTTTTGTTCAGGAGATCTCTTTGAGGTCTCGTCATCACTTCATTTATTGCATAACCCGTTCCTTTAAGATTCCTTCTTGCTCTGAAGATGTCATCTCTTTTCCACCGATTAATAAAGAACACTGCAATAGGTCTTTTTCCGGTGCTTGAGGTTTTACCCATTCTATAGCAATAATTAATATCATTATGAGTTGCAGTCCCCATGCACCATGAGTGGGAAACAGAAGTATTATAATGTATAGCGAAAAATCTACTTTAAGTTTCCCTTGGACAATTTGATAATTAAAATTTGTGGGAAAAGTGACCAAAGATGGTCTGTTGATTCAAAATATTTTCCTAGTCAGGAGTTGAATAACTTCATATATTTTTTACAAAACACAACATAGTACTATAAAACTTCAGTTGTGATTATTCATTTTGTTTATTAATAAAATTAATAGTAAAGTTTGAACAACCTTCGACTGTGTGTCACACAGTATCCTTCTTGACAAACTTAAGTATTATGGCATCAGGGGTGTAGCAAATGATTTTTTTAAAATCTTACCTCTCTAACAGAGCACAATCAGTCTTTATGAAAGAAGCCTCTTCATTAAGCTCAGCAGTAAAACACGGTGTACCTCAGGGATCGGTATTAGGTCCACTTTTGTTCATTATATACATCAACGATATCTTTGATCATATGAATCCACTGAACTGTGTACTATTTGCAGACGATGCAACCTTTTATAGGGCTAACTCTAATCATGAAGATTTGAAATACCAAATGGAAATATCTAATACTGAAATTGAACAATGGCTGGTCCCCAATCATTTCAAGCATAATTGGAATAAAACTCAATCCATCACATTTTCGACAAATTCCTCATTGAATGAAGGGTCTATTGTAAATTTCTTGGGCGTCACATTGCACAAAACTTTCAAATGGTCTTGCCATATTGAAAAACTTTGTAAAAAACTCTATAGTCAATTATTTCTCCTTAGACCTCTCGCAAAAGTTCTAAGTCCAGATATACTCAAAATCTCATATTTTTCTCTCCTTCACTCGCATATCACATATGGAACTGTACTATGGGGCAACTCAAGTCACTCTAATCATGTATTCGTTCTACAAAAAAAGGCTGTGAGAATTGTTGCCAAGGCAGGTTTTAGAGACTCGTGTCGCCCATTATTTCGGAATCTGAGAATAATGCCTCTACCCTCTATTTACATTTTTCAATCTATCTTGGATATTCATAAAAACCCAACAACTTAATCTATTGATTAATCTATAAATTGCAGTAAAATTGTTAATCCGAGATATAGACTAGCCACTTCTGCACGAAATTCGCTAGACATAAAATTGTATAAGAAATTGCCTTCAGAATTGAAGAATATGAACATGATCAAATTTAAATATACAATCAAAAAGGCAATCCTCGAAAGTTGTTTCTATTCCATAAACGAGTTTATGGAATCAAATATATTGGATACTTAACCGCTATTCACAGTGCTATATTCATGGGTGTTTTATGACTCCAAAATTTTATTTATTTTTAGTATTGTAAATTTGTCCTATGAATCTGTCTACTGCATGTAGTTATTAGTCTCTTATATGTATAAATTCAAATCATTCCATTTCATCATGGAAGATAATTTTATCCACCCCGCTCGAGTTACTACAAATATATTATATATATATGTATATATATATACAGGGTGTTGATTAAGTACGTTGACAAACTTCGGGAGGTGATTCTTTGAAGGTTTTCAGGACGAAATGTTCATATAAACATATGTCCCAAACGGCTTGGTTTTCGAGATACAGGGTGATAAAAATACATTTTTTTCAAGATTTTTTAGAGTTAACTTCAACATTTTCTACAATAATCAGTTCAAATTAGGCAAGTACAATCCATTCAATAGTACGCACGATACAAAATAATGCATTTCTCAAATAATTCACAGGGTCCTCCTTTTTTCAGAGTCAAGCTTTGTTCAACCCTTCAGAATTTTTTTTTCCGCCGCCACTGACATATTATGAGAAAGGAATAATGAATGTTGTTTTATTTAACATCTTTTTGCTCTCCTGATGTTTTTCATTTACTTGTACGGTTCAGGAGTTACAATGAAAATATTAACGCAAACATTTTCCAGTAACGCATAACATAAAGAAATTTGAGAAGCAAATAGTCTAACAAACTTGAAGGGTGATTCTTTGAAAGGTTTCAAGATGAAAAGTTCATATAAACATGTCCCAAGCGGCTTGGTTTTCGAAGTACAGGGTGATCAAAATACATTTTTTAGGAGTTTTTGGAGTTTACTTCGAAATTTTCGACAATAATCGATCCAAATTAGTTCAAATTGGACAAGTACAATCCATTCAATAGTGCGCATGATATAAAATAATTCATTTCTCGAAGTGTCATTGCCACTCTCCAAAGATAAGCGCGTGACGCAATACGTCATTTTGTTCTCATTACACAAATAGCTATTTTCTGCTCGTGTAGAGAAAATGTAATGTTATGGAGCTCCCATACATTTTTTACCATAACTCAGGTTGAATATGTATTGCACAAAGTTAATTATGGCAAAATAATTTTGGACATTTTCAATAGTGAATAACTTTATTATCAAATACTAGAGCAAAGTAACATAAATTCCCTAGGAATAAAATTAAGTTCAGAAAAGGACCATTATTGAAATTGATATGTCAGAGCAGCTGCTGGAAATGGCCACCGCCAACTTCAATGCATGCGTTTATGCGCCTAACCATAGACTGTCGGACACGCTCAAAAATACCAGGAGTGTTTCTTATAATTCCGCATGACTCCTGTATGCGATTCCTCAGGTCTTCTTCACTTTGAACTGGAGTTCAGTACACTAATGATTTAAGGTGCCCCCAGAGGAAAAAATCAAGTGGATTCATATCGGGTGACCTTGGTGGCCAAAGTTCCAGCGATCAGAATAATTCTCATCTAAATATTGGCGTGCAACCAATCTGAAGTGTACTGGAGCACCATCATGCATAAACCAAATTCCAATTCTTTCCCTCAGTGGGATCTCTTCTAGAAGTCCAGGTAAGTTGAATTCAAGAAAATGTCGATAATGGTCACCATTGAGTCTATGAGGCAGAAAATGTGGCCCGATAAGGAAATTCCCTACAATTCCAACCCAAACATTCACAGAAAACGTCTCTTGAAAATGGTTTTCAATCACGGCGTGTGGGTTTTCGTCAGCCCACATATGATTGTTGTGAAAATTAATAATGGCTTTACGGGAAAAGCATGCCTCATCGGTGAATAACACTTGAGATAAAAACCATGGATTTTCCAACAATTTATTTCGAATCCAAGTGCAAAAAGTTAATCTCTTTGGAAAATCCCTTGGCAGAAGAGCTTGAACACGCTGTATGTGATAGGGATAAAGTTGTTGCTCTTTTAAAATTTGCCATACCAATACATGGGTTACGTTAAACTGTGCCGCAATTTGTCTTGTACTGGTGTCTGGATGCTGCTCAATTTCGTTAAGTACAGCTTCTTCTATCTGAACTGTTCTAACTCTCCTGGGTCTTCCTATGAGAACAGCAGACCTCTTGAAAGTACCCGTTTCACGAAGACGGGAGTGAATATTGATGAACATTTGTGTGCTGAGAATATGACGTTGTGGAAATCTTTCTAGATACATTCGTCTGGCGGCACGAGCGTTACCATCAGCCATTCCATACATTAAGTGCATGTCTGCCATTTCTGAATTTGTATATTCAACCATTTTATCCAAAGGAATATTGAATGAATCTTCTTTATAGCTTGCACTAATGAAGAATTAACAATGAGACAGTTTCTCAACTTTCGATAACTGTCAAGTTGTTGATATTTAAATAAATAAATTAATATCAAAGCCCACTTTGCTATTTTTATGAATTCAAATTGATTACAAAATTTCTGCGTTACTGCAGAAGAAAAAACAAACCGAAATTTCTGATAAAATAATGTACTCCGTACTGAAACAAAAAATTTGTTTGATTTAGTTTTTCGGAGTTATGACCAGAGATTCATAAATGAAAATCAAATGTGTAATGATCTGCGACTATTAGATAAACCCTATTAACTATCTTCCATTACAGGATTACCTTTCGGAAGTTTTTTATGTTGAAAAGGAAACGTTCAATTGAAAACTAAAAAATATCTTTTTTTAAAATAAAAAATGATTTGTATGAGTTCTCTATCAAGACTGATGGGTAAAAACATTTTTAATCAAATACCTCAATGAAAATGCACATTTTTACCATCAGAATCTTCAGGTTGAAAGTTAAGGTTTTCCCAATATCTGTCAGATCTAGTTTAATATCCAGCGTACCGCAGTGACGGGGAGATAGTAGTTTTCTGTTAGATATCACAAAAAGAAATCACATCTTTACAATAACAAGCTTTTATTTAGCTTCACTTGTAACTAACTAACAAACAATTTAATAAAAGTTGAATTTGACCCACTTCTAATACTCCGATTAATTTGAAATTTGGCAGGTTTCCGTAATTCCGGTGACAATGCATTGAAAAAATGTTTGTTAAAAAACAAAATGGCGGCTCCAATATGGCGGACGAGTTTTGTGATTATGATCCGATTCTGTTCAAAATTGGTATGTGATGGTTTTTGGGTTGGAGATTTTCAGTTTCACATAAAAAATATACTAAAATGTTAAAAATGAAAATTATAAAAAGAAAATACTTTAAAGTTTATATACAATACACTGAAAAGGAAATAATAATTCATTTCATTGTTTGATCTAGGTAATCTTGTACAGAAAGATTTTGATACCTACTCACAGAATAACCTACAGAAAATGAAACAAATAATTTTTTCATTTTCAGTGCATTTGTATAAAAGCTTGTCTTTATATTTTTTATTGTATAATTTTTATTCATCGTAGATTTTTCTAATTCTGAAAAAATATTTCCATCAATTTACAATAATTGAAAATGTTTAATTTTCAAATTTTCTAATGTTATGCCACACTGGAAAATGTTTAAATTAATATTTTCATTATAGCCCCTGAACCGTACAAGTAAATGAAAAAATGCAAGATATCAAAAAGATGTTAAATGAAACAACATTGATTATTCCTTTCTCATAATATGTCAGTGGCGGCGGAAAAAAAATTCTGAAGGGTTGAACAAACCTTGACTCTGAAAAAAGGAGGACCCTGTGAATTATTTAAGAAATGCATTATTTTGTATCGTGCGCCCTATTGAATGGATTGTACTTGCCTAATTTGAACTGATTATTGTCGAAAATGTCGAAGTTAACTCTAAAAAATCTTGAAAAAAATGTATTTTTATCGCCCTGTATCTCAAAAACCAAGCCGTTTGGGACATATGTTTATATGAACTTTTCGTCCTGGAATCACCTCCCGAAGTTTGTCAACGTACTTAATTAACACCCTGTATATATATATATATATATATCACGTAATCAATAAAAATCTATCTATCAACCAGTGAACTGAATTTTTGGGACTGAATTATGCAAGTTTATTGTTTCTTTTTGTGTTTGTTGCATATATGTTGATGATGAAGGTACAGGTTGAGGTGTTATAGAACTGTATATTTTATTTGCAGTATCTGTCTAATTCTATTCGGAATCATCAACGTACCCCTCAGCCACAGTAGTTGATCGCCAACCGCCATGTCGTTTCAGTGCCGTTATATCCCCTCCAGCATCTACTAATAAAATTGCCGATAAGCGACGAAAACAATGCCCTGTTAACGACTACTTCTGTCACATGTTACCTGATAAATGTATCGCCTATGCAGATGATACTACAATCATATGCTCCGACAAAGACAAATTTAACCACAGCAATGAAACATTTAGAAAATTAAGCGGAAAAGTGGTTCACTGGAAATCTTCTGAAGCTAAACAGACACAGAACTCAAAATTTAATATTTTCGTTCAATAATAGAATAACAAATGGCGATAAGGTAAATCTACTTGGGATCACCATAGACGATAACCCCAATCGGCACAATCATATATTGACGACCTATGCTACAGGCTTTCAAAATACATATTTCTGCTTAGTTGAAACCCATAGTAAGTCCTACCATTCTCCTTACAGCATATAACGCTTTCTTCAACTCCCATCTTGGTATTATCTTGTGATGAAACTCTTCATCTTCTGAAGCTTTCAAGCTGCAGAAAGAAGCAGTGAGAATAATTGCGAATACAAATTATAGAGACACATGCTTACCTATACTCATAAAATTGTTATTGGTGCCCCTTCCTACTTTATATAGGTATATACCAAACGATTCTAGAAATTCCCGACAATAAAAACAAATTTGATACCAACGCACAGTTTCATGACTACAGTACTCGCAACTCAGAACTCATAAGATCATCAAGGTATAGACTGCAAAAATCTGCATCGAATTCTCTGAATATAAAACTGTATAATGTCTTACCTCAAAAGTTAAAAAATTGCACAGTTCAAGAATTCAAACAGCTCATGAAACAAGTACTTTTAATTAAAAGTTATTACAATGAGGCTGAATATATGACTAACCCACCTGCTGCAACTGAATTTGATATTGATATTGATTTGTAATGTTGTTTGAATGTTGTTTCATCAACATTCCATATTCTTTGTTAATATTTTTACAATGTGTTAATGTCTGCTTAATGTTCTTCATCTTCTTTATATCCTATACAACTTTTACTTTTCTTTATACACATATTTGTATATGAACTTTGTAAACTGACCTGCTACAAATGTATGTATTTACATAAAGTAGTTGAATAAACGCTATCTATTTACCTATCTATGTATAATAGTACGAGATCCGGCTGAAGGATTAGGGCGCCCAACGGTTTTTTGCTCAAAACCAAATTTATATGTATATTTATAATTAGAAGATTATAAATTTACCAGGTTGCCTATCAAAATTTGGCAGCCAGTATTTTTAATTAAATTAATTTTAATTGATTTTTGGGAAAAATTTTCGTTCACATGTTTTTTGAATAAAATAACGTCTACATCACGGTAATTTATATGAAGATTTTAAAAAATCACGGTTGCGCACCTGGCCGTACCTCTTCGCAGCCAGGTGTAAACAGGTATGATTTCG
Source organism: Chrysolina oricalcia (assembly GCA_944452925.2). NCBI lineage: Eukaryota > Metazoa > Arthropoda > Insecta > Coleoptera > Chrysomelidae > Chrysolina > Chrysolina oricalcia. Next base: position 67,195,831 of record OX101812.2, read on the forward strand.
ATACACTCATAAGTTCATAACGTTTATTTATTAATCATATATCAAATTAAAGCTAATTTTGTTCTATTTATTATCATATATGGTTGCCTAATTCAATCCGCCCGCAAATAAGTGTTGCTGGTTGTTAAAAATGATAAATATTTAAGGTAGAGTGAAAGAGAGTTAGCGCGTAACCTCCTCCAACAGCACTATTTTCATTGAATCCCGGAAAAAAGCGCACAGGAAAGGAGCGCACGGGAAATGAGCGCACGGAAAAAAGCGCACAGACATATAAGCGCACATGAAATAACCGCACTCGGAAAAATGCGCACATCGTAAAAAGCGCACTTGGAAAAAACCGCACTTGGAAAAAACCGCACGTACATTAATGCGCACACGCAATAGTTTCTAATCTAACCTAATCTAACCTAAACAAACTAACCTAGCTCGAAAGTTGGGAGCTTGGAAGTTGAAGAAAAATTCATTTTGAGGGTAGTATTTTATTAGTCTGGTCTAACCTGAACGAACTAACCTAGCTCGCAACTTATAGAAATATATAAAACTTTACGCGATTGTAGCCAATTTTTGAAAGTGTTAATGACTATCCGACAGGTTACTACACCATTTAGCAAATGTCTTTTCCGAACAATTATGTAAATTAATTTATTTTCATATATTATATAATACCTTTTCAACTTTGCTTATATCGCCCTTGCATGTGCGCATTTTTCAATGTGCGCATTAATCTACGTGCGGTTTTTTCCAAGTGCGCTTTTTACGATGTGCGCATTTTTCCGAGTGCGGTTATTTCATGTGCGCTTATATGTCTGTGCGCTTTTTTCCGTGCGCATATTTCCTGTGCGCTTATTTCCGGTCACCATTTTTATTGTATTTGATATAATTAAATGGAAATATTGAGTCGATCTAAATGAATATAAATATATAATCTTCGTCTTTTCTTTAATTTTTCAAATATAGACAGTGACATATTTTTTTTGTAAAGAAATAACGCATAGTCAACAGAGAAAGTCGGTATTTATTTCTCCGCATTATACTGCTCAATGATTTCATTGTTTGTTTGTAATAAGGTTGGAACCTATTATAAGAAATGTAATATATTAGGAATTCGTAACCACCTTACCACGTTTTTCCATGAAAATACACATTGATAATCTTTTTTTTAATTTACTATTTTTATTTAATCATTAACCTTTTCAAAAATTAATCAATTAATTTTTTTTAATTATTCGTTTTTTCAAATTATGCGTAAGGTAATTTTTTAAGTTATTAATTAATTAATTGAAAAAAAAAAACATTAAATTTTTAAATAATTGATTTAAAAAATTGTATTTTGTAAAAAGGGCATTGATTAATTTTTTTAATTAATAATTATTTGAAAAATGTATTAATTAAATTTGTTCAATTGTTAATTTTTTGAAAAATGCAGTAATTTGTTTTTATAATAAGAAATTTAAAAAAAAATCACTTTTATAACAAAAAAACAAAGTTAGCACTGTGTCATTAATTTTGTAACTATAACCTATATTATTCTTAAGTTCAATTAAAATTTCAAAATACGGTTTGTATTTTGCAAAACTCTTCAAATTCTTCTTTATATTTTTGCTTCAGAACTGTAATTTTTTTAGACACTCTGTATGATATTCAAAATCATTAGTAGATTCAATTGTTAATAAAGTGTCATGATATTTATATTTTTTTACGACGAAACAATAACATTAACTAGCACTTTTTGAATGCTGCATTATTAAAGTCCAGTACTTTGCTTTTTTCGTTACACAGAAAACACGACTTCGTCTTTATCAATTTTATTTTACGTTAATTAATTTAATGATTTCTAGATGGACAAATAAAACAACAATGTGAATGGAAAACGTTGTGCATTACGAACTCCAAAACAGCGTGGTTTTTATGTTAGAATAAAAATGCCGCAGCTGTTAATATAAGTTGAGAACACTAACATTCGACGCTTGCGCAATGGCTTAAAAGCGTCGCACAGCCGGCAATCGCTATCCTCGTCTGACAAATGATGTTACGCGCTAACTCTCTTTCACTCTACCTTAAATATTTATTATTTTTGACAGCCAGCAACCTTTATTTGCGGACGGATTTAATTAGGCAACCATATATGGTAATAAATAGAAAAAAATTAGCTTTCATTTGTTATATGATTAATAAATAAACGTTATGAACGTATAAGTGAATCGAAATCATACCTGTTTACTCCTCGCTGCGAAGAGGTACGGCCAGGTGCGCAACGGCAACCGTGATTTTTTACAATCTTCATATAAATTGCCGTGATGTAGACGTTATTTTATCTAAAAAACAAGTGAACGAAATTTTTTCCCAAAAATCAATTAAAAATAATTTAATTAAAAATACTGGCGGCCAAATTTTGATAGGCAACCTGGAAAATATATATTTCGTGCAATCGCACGCGAAGTCAGTATTTCGCGTTCTCAGCACAGTCCGCGAAATTTAATTTCGCGGCCGTTACCCATAGCAACGGCCGCGAAACCAAACGTCACTTTAAAAAATGTTTTCAGACATCGTCTTAACATTCTGATTGTCACACCAATCTTTAAACTCGCCGTAACATTTTTCGTACTGCCGTTTAGATTTTTCGGGTATTAAAACGGAAAGCGCCGAATTTACAACGCTTTTGAGTTCAGGAGGAGTGGAAGGTACTGAAATATCGCTATCAGTATCAGACATTTTGCGTTTTGACAAGAACTGTCAAAATATTTTGTATATATTGAAACATATCATTTCCATAGCACACGGTGATATTGTTAAATAAATTGAACTGCTGTTGATTTTAGAGCAATAATATATTTATTTACAACTATCTATTTTAATAATTTTAACGATTGCACGAAAAATAGTGTGTATGCCATGGCCGCGAAACTTTTTAACGACCTCAAGATTATCTTGCTGTTACTGTTCTTTCGGTACGTTAAAAAGGTATTTCGCGGCCTTAGCATACAAATAACTATTCTTCTTATTATAAATATACATAAAAATTTGGTTTTGAGCAAAAAACCAATGAGCGCACTAATCCTGCAGCCGGATCTTAGACTATAATAGAAAGTTACTTATTACATCTACAGTCACTATTATATCTGTCTTGCCTTCACAGTACTAATTTTGAGTGGATTCGTTTTGATTTCGAGAGCTCCATTAATCCTTTCTGATGAGTGGGTAACCACGAAACAGCTGTCAAATGTTGGAACTCTCGGAATTAAAACGAAAAATACTCTATTTTCATTTATCTTTGTATTTAAATTACAGTCGGGTAATTTTAAAAATGCTCCAAATTTATTAATGCTAATTCTTTTAGAATGATATTTTCCATTTTGAAATGTAAAGAATAATATCGTTTGCAATATATCGGTAGGACGAAGATTTAAATATTTCTTAACTACGCTATAAAAGTATCCCCTAACAGTGAATTATCTGGCAATTTTTGTTTTTGTATTTGGTACACTGACCATAAAAATGGATCCAAGATCTTCCAAATCTGTAATTTGTATAGAGTATAGTTCTACTGCACGACAAGCATCCATAATACCCATTATTAAAGCAACCTAATAGTTATTTATGTACCAATAGATGTTTATGCCCTGAGGGCGACGTTTAACGAACCCGAGGGCCTCTGGCCTGAGGGTTTGTAAGTCGCCCGAGGGTATACACATCTGTTTATGCCCGCGGTACATACATAACTTTATGTCATACTAGTTCGTTATTGCAATCCAATCTCAATACAAATCAGTATTTTAAAAGATTTTGGAATTCCTGACGAATTTATTGAAAAAGCAAAGAAAGCAACTGAGAATCTGTTGCCAAAAATGCTTAAATTATTTCTCTTTATGCCTGCGCGGGCCATAAAATGAACATTATGCACGCACGGGCATAAAGTACGACATAAGATAGTTGGTAATTAAGCAATAAAAACAAAATAATGAACTAGTATGACATAAAATAAATTATATAATGATAAAAACGATTGAATTATTGTGAGACCGATTTATCTTTGTAGCCAGATATTCCTCACCAGGAGCTCCATTTATGAAAGTACTAAGTTATTCTGGCGTAAATGTTTTTTTCCTTTTCACCTACTTACATGTATTTCTGATTGACGTTTAAGAAACTCACGTAGTTTTAAATAATTCTCTGTATTGATTCCATTATTTATGTTGAGTATGCTTCTTAGCATGGAGTAAAATGTCCATAGAGACGATGCTTTATATTTAGTGCTAAGTTCAGTAAATTATGCCAAAAGTACATTTTCTGTAAACGATGACCTAATGTTCTTACTGCTACACCAATCTTTTTTTTTATACACATTTATATTTGATTTGGGATTTGGGATTTTTCGGGCAATAAATTCTGTATGGTAACATTAGCTATTTGTCTTATTTCTGGAGGTGTACATAATGATTCATCTTCACTATCTTAATTCATCTTTTTCAGCATAAAATTCATAATAATAAGAATTCGGTATAAACTTAATTTGAAAACATCAAAAGTGACATTACTCCCCATCCGGCTTATGCTTGTACAGAAGTACAGAGTACAGAGCCACGTTGATATAGTGAGTTATAGCAGTGAGTTATTATAACTCACGCTGTTTGTTTACAGATACTATATTGAAAGCAGTTGAATGATTAATATATAATATAATAAGAGTAGATAAATGTCATTAACTTCCATTTATAGCATACCTGATTTATTTGGCAATTTTTCTTCCACAATCTGCATTGGGCTCCGAAAGAACCTCTTCACCTACATGGAATCACACTCACTTCATTCATGTCGCTGAAATGCCCGCAGATGTGTGGTTTCAGAGGATAAAAGCTTTAACTAATTCTAGTTTTGTCAGTTTATCTCTTTGGCGACAGCTTATTCCACTTTGCATCAGTAAAATGCGAAACTTTCGTCGTTAAATTATTTGTACCACACGGTTGAGTTATGTTTGCTGTGAAAGCATCTTTGAGAGCATTGCGAAATACATTGTCAAATGATCCGTTTTTGCAGTAATAGGCACAAAATGGAGTCAGGCAATGGCAGACAAATATTTCAATAAGAACTGAATTTGAAAATTGTTTCACATTGTCAACACTTCATTCAATAGTTTATTGTTGTGAAAATCTTGCTCGTGAATCTTTACGTTCAACGTGTATTCCTCGTAGCATATGTAACGTTTCAATAGACTTTTGCAGTACAAAAAGCAGTACAAAAAGGTCACACAGAATATGTAGTTCGTAGATGTGGAGTTTTCATTGGAAAAAATGGTCATTCTAAGCAGCTTTTGTGAATTTTTGTTTTCCCGTTTTCTAATATAATGAAATAAATAAATTTGTTATAATATCGAGTACTTTGGTAGGGTTCTCGTGTTACATGTAAGGAAACAGTTTTTAAAATTATTCTCAAAAATGAAGTGAGATACGAATTACATTAAAAAGATGAATTTTTTTTTTCTAAAAATACTGTATCTTGAAAACGAATCGAGTTAGGACACATGAGTGTAGGTCAAAAAGTCTCATTTTCACATAAAAAAAACGATCAAGAATGTTTGGTGGTTTAACCCTGGGTCACCCTGTATAATAGTAATATGAACGTCTGCCGGCGCACCCCCACGTCCAAGTCCCCAATTCAATTTATTTTTTGAGATATGAAAAAATTTCATGAGATTTTTCTGTAGAACCGTTCTAGTACAGTATAAGTCCTTATTGCAATTTTTTTTAGAGATACGGAAAAATTTCAATTACAATTTTTGTAGATCTGTTCAAGTAGAATAAAACTGTTCACATAGGTCATGTCGATATCCCGTTTCGATTTCAGTTTTTGGTGTTTACAAAAAATAGCCATTTCGAAAAATTATTTTGTTCGAGATATGAAAAAATGTTATGGAAACTTTTTGTAGATCTTATGAAGAACTATAAAACTAATTAAATACAATTTTCCTATACTTATCTCGTGTCGTTTTCGTGTTTTCGGTGTTTTTAGACAAAAAACGTCAAATGTTTCCAAGTCCTTTTCTCTCTTGTTTTTCAAGATACAAAAACCTCTTTGAGGAGAACAAAATTTTTGATATACAACTTTTCGACATCTCGTTTAGTTTTCGACATCTCGTTTAGTTTTCGACATTTTGGTGATTTTATAAAAAAAGTACAAATTTTCCACTTTTTAAATTTTTTTAAAAATAATTTCCCACTTTCTGTTCGAATTGGAAATTTTTTATAGGTCTTCATGAAAACACCTTCGTGGCATCTTATCAGTGGTAGACTATTATTTTTGTAACGAACAGTCGTTGCCGACCGATGATGAACCCTTTACTCCCATATACACCTACCTCGTAGGCTAATTATAGCAAGTACCTGTCAGCAAACAACTACTCTCCTGGCTGAGACTACGACGAGTATTGAATTGAATCTAAAAGATACTTATGCAACGTTGCTCAAAACATCAGAGGATGTGACCAACCAGCAACATTATGTTTTGATTTGGACAGGGTGACAGGGTGACTAGTTTCGAGGTTGTTGCCTCTCATCAGTGCAAGAGTAGGTCAACACAGACAGCACTGAAGCCATCTGTTCCCTGTCCAAATCATTACACACTCCGCTGCTTGGTGTCAACAAATGCGTGCACTCGGATAGTTGGAAGTAGGGTGTTTAGCCTCTTCCGGCTAGCTCAGACCACCTATCCGAAGTACAGCATCGTCGCAAAAATCTCAGTAACTCCGGAGCTCTTCATTTATTTGGAATAACCAGCAGGAACGTGTCTGACATACGAATTTTTTCTGAATGTTGTTGGTGTTGCCAACCAACGAGGTTCCATTAATTCGCATACCGAAGATTCCTAAAAACACCAGAAATGCTTTTTACACTAGACTTAACACTACTGAGCCATCCAGAAGTGAGGGCTTCTCTCCTGGGAATTGTCCGAGCCCTCGGGCGGCTCCTGGATGACAGAAGAATTCAGCCTAAAGAGCTTAAATTTATAAACTGGCCGAACATTTAAGTCGGCCAATGGTATAACAATTCGCTGGTAGGCGGAGCCTATTTGAACTCTCGCCTCCAGATATACCCCAAAGGGTATTTTTCCAAAATCAAAAATAGAAGTATTTCTGGCAGATTATGACATTGGTCACCTCTGGTTCACGCGATGAAGTGGTTTCTAGGCCGCTCCACCTAGCGAGCAGAGGGAGTACACTCCGAATCTCCGGGTTAAGAGATTAATGTGAAAACAGAAATGTTTTGGGAGATCGTTTAGTAATGAACAGTCGTTGCCAACCGATGATGAACCCTTTACTACCATATACACTTACTACGTAGGCTTATTATGGCAAGTACCTGTCAGAAAACAAATACTACCCTGGTTAAGACCACGACGGGTATTGAATTAGGTGTATATGGGAGTAAAGGGTTCATCATCGGTCGGCAACGACTGTTCGTTACTGAACGATCTCCCAAAACATTTCTGTTTCCACATATATCTCTTAACCCGGAGATTCGGAGTGTTCTCCCTCTGCTCGCTAGGTGGAGCGGACTAGAAACCGCTTCATCGTGTGAACCAGAAGTGACCAAGCAGCAGAGTGTGTAATGATTTGGACGGGAAACAGATGGCTTCATATATTTTCTTATGTTACATAACCGTGTGTTCGAGAAATATTTTTTTCATAATAATGTAATATTAGGTCTATTAACTTGAACTTTCGACTTGAGGTCTCCCCACAAAAAAAATCTTGCTGGGTAAGATCAGGAGATCTAGATGGCCACTCTAAAAATCCTCGTCTGCGATCGATATCACCTTCATTGAGTTCATGAATTACTTTCACTTTACATGGATTCCATTTTATGGGTGCCATCAAAAATATGAGTTGACCAAAAAATGCACAACTGTAGAATAAAATCGATGTGTTTGAGCTTATTTGCCCTAATGGCCATATCAAGCGTTTAACGAATTTGTTCCAACCTTCTCGTGCTCACTGTATATGTGTTTCCATCTCCAGAAAAGCATAAATGTACGAAAACTCGTCAAATCGAATACAATGAAACTGAATATACGTCTGCCTAGCAAATAATGCTCAGCTGAAAAACTTGCTTCTCGCCGTTATTGTTCCATGCAGTAATTGTGAAAACGTGAAATGTATGCTGTCTTATATTTTCCACGAACCGTTATTCCAGTTTTCTGACACTCCGTTTTGTATTTTACAGGTATGTGGAAAACTAATTCAGTTTGGCTCGTATGCGGTAAGTAAATTTCCGCTGATATAGACGCTTGGTTATATTTTTCTTTCATTTTGGAATGAAGTTAGCAGTATAAGCATAACATGTGATGTGATTTTGATTTTCGGCTTCGGTAAGTTGGAAACTCTAATTGTTTCCATTCTGAACAAAATTTATAATTGCATTCATAGGTCTTGCATTCGAAAAAGTGTGATGAACGTCAGTTGCTTTTGTGAAAACAACTTAAAACGAGATCTTATAATAACCCCCCAGCAATATTATACAGAAAATAATTTCTCCACGATCATCACAGAATTTGCCAATTCTGAAATCAAACTTGATTACAGAATGCTGGAATTCTCTCTCTTTTGATTGAAGAAATATTCTGCAACACCTCTGCCCCCATGCAATTTAAATGTATTTACATTCTCTCTCTTGTGATAGAATAATATTCTCACACTGGTTAGCAATAATAACATTAGCCTTGACGCAGTTGATTGTCATCGTAGTGGCAAAATTTGAGTAAGTGTCAAAATTATTGCTGTCACGTTTCCTATCCTTGATCGTGGAGAAAATATAGTCTGCTACTCGGTTAGAATGAAAATTCGTGATGCTCGTGGTTCCTCACGCTCGCCTTCGGCTCGCGCTCGGAACTTTCCACTCGCATCGAATTTTAATTCTAACCTTGTTACAGAATATACTATTCTCTGGTTCTAGATTGTAAGGGAGTGCGCAATATGAGAAGGAATGTTGATTAAAATGTTGCTTGATTCAATTTCAAGTACGGTTTCCACAAACTTGGCCAGAAGGGGTAGACACTCAAGTGTGACTTTTTCAGCCATCGGTTATTCAACAGATATTTCAGTGTCCAGTATAATATCATGTTTTACCAAGAATTTCTGATGTTAATATAGCATATAATTAGTACAAACAAACTCAGTTAAAACTCATCAAATATCATCACCGAAGTAGGTGTTGAACGAGTCGTTATCAATGAATCACTGTACCTAAACCTTTTTTGGAAAAAAGTTATTCCTCATGAACAGTTCTGCTTGGTCTGAAACCTGAAACACAACCATCAGATATCATATTTTTTCAGTCGTATACGAGGTGCGGAAGTACCTTTATTTTTGTTATATTTTCAAATTTTCTATTTTTATAGTTTTAGGAAAAAAAACTTATCGTTCATAGACAGTTCTGCACATCCGAAAGCCTAAAACACAACCGTCAGGTATCGAAATTTCTGTCGATATGAACAATAAGTTTTTTCATAAAACTAACATAAAACTGAAAAATTGAAAAAATTACAAAATTTGATTTTGTATTTCTAAAACAAAGGTATTTTACTTTTGCATTTAATTCACATTTTTATTTAAAATGTAATGTCTGATATCCTTTATCATAATTTCGTTTTATTTTGTTCCTTATTTCATTTACTGTTTTAACTCTTTGGTTCACTAAATCATGATAAAGTTTTTATGAATATTATTTTTGTTGAGTGATTTTTTTGTTCGTACCCACTTCAAATTTTTCTGAAAATGGAATGGATACTCAATTTTGTAAATTTTGTAATTCTCAAGAACATCTCTAATTAAAAATATATGATATGAGTGATGATTTATTTATTTATTTATTTATTCGAAATTTGGGATACTAACAGGTTATTACCCATACAAGCATCCACTAATACAATCAGTTACAGAGATAACATTCTTGTCTAAACAAATACAAAAATACACCTAATTATATCGAAAGTATGAAAATGAAATATATGAAATACGGGAAAAATAGTAAGCATTCTCATTTATGATTACAAGTTACTTATTATCGTGACATTAGGAAATAAAAATGTTTTTTACAGTTTTTTGAAAGGAATATAAGGATATGGAAAAAATGTCTACATCATTGCAATATTTGTTGAATGAATAACACATTCTGGTCATTGGAGAATTTTTTCCTAAATTTGTTTTATAATTGGGGCACGCTAATAATTGTCTATTCCTGGTATACCTTTGAGGAACATGATAATATATCATTGACACTAATTTCGGTGAGTCATAACAGTTTGTTAATATTTTGTAAATGATAAGTAAATCACTGATAATTCTTCGTTGTTCGAGAAGTTGTATCTTATAATGGGTACGAATTTCACTAATACCTGTAGTTACATATATATTAGTAATTTTAAAATGGAGGAATCTAACGAATCTATTCTGAAGCCTTTCTAATCGTACTTTATGTATGTTATAATATGGGTTCCATATGACACTAGCAAAATTTAATTTGCTGTAAACAAATGAGTAGTAAACTGATTTTATTGCCACTTCATTGTTGAAGTCCCTACACATTCTGCAAAAGAAACCTAAGGCTCTACTGCAGGAATTAATTACATAGTCAAGATGTGGATTAAAACTCATTTTAGAATCGAAATATACTCCAAGGTCTTTGATTTGATCTACTCTGATGATTTTCAAATTGGAATAGAATCTGCACTGTGATGTCAGAATTAATTATTCTTCAATACTGAATATAATGGCAGGAATTTTTGTGCAGAAAGTACGTAAAATATCAAAATTACAAAAAAATTGAGTTTCATGAAAACGGTTCTGCTATTCAAACCAGAAAAAAGATAGGGAAGCCAAGAGGATAGCAAGAGCACAATAAATTATTTATTTCAATGAATGATATATTTTGAATTTTATTTTGGTGTTCGCAACTGAAGACCTCAGGGAAAGAACGTGTTAAGTCACATTTTGCCTCAAATCGCGATTTCCACGTCAGCTTTTGGCTGCCGAACTATGCTATCACATGGCATATTTGTACTGGGGAAGAACGTGTCGGGTCAGGAGATACAAATACTATTGTAAACCATATACAGGCAAGAAACGTGAGTAGTCCGAACCAAGAGAACGCTCCGCTGTAAATTATTGCCAAAGTGACTTAGCACATTCTTTCCCTGGGGTCTTCAACTGTTGTGTTTCATTTGTGAATAATATTTTTTATTTATGTCGGGGCGTGGCGCAGTGGTTAGAGCGTCCGACTCTGAGTCGAAAGGTCCAGAGATCGAGCCCCAGTTGCGGCTGGGATTTTTTAAATTTAATTTGACCGATTAAATTATTTTATCCACAATCACCTTATACCTACTTGAAGTTTCATCCACACTTATGAACCGTATAAAGTACCACTTTATCCACTAGTGGAATAATGAAATTACTTTATTCCACTACCCAGGTAGCACATCATATCGGCTGAATCTTGGTTCCATATTGTGCCAATATAGATATATTGTAAATGAAAAATCAATATTGGTCCAATATGGGTGAATATTCAAAAAACAATATTATATTAATAATATTGGTGGAATATTGGTTGAACTAGTTTTGAATGTAGATTATCACACGAAATATTGGGTCAATATTGGTTGAATAATTTCTACCAATATCGATAATTCAATATTGGTTATATATTGTTTTCCACATCTAGAATTAACATTGCAATCCAAATATTCTAGTCATATCGATTATAGGGGAAAAAAACTATATTGTATTTTCAAGTTTGTTAGAATATTGGTTGAATATCATTTCCACTTTATTTGACAAATTGTAATAACTCATATTGAGTCAATATTGGTTGAACGATATTTACCAATATCAATAAAACAATATTGTCTTCACATCGTTTTTAACATCTAGAATAAATATCGCAATCCCAATATTCCCCTAATATCGATTCTGGGAATAAAAACTATATTGTCTATATTATCTCCAAGTGTGATTACACATTGGTTGAATATCATTTCGCCAATATTCAACAGAACGTATTAATTAATATTGGGTCAATATTGATTTGATAATATTTATCGATATCGTTAAAACAATATTGTCTATATATTGTTTCCAACATCTAGATTGAGATGAAATTTGAATATTGGCCGAATATTCAATGAAACATATTGAAATTATATCATGATCAAACTTGGATAAAAATCCGCTAGGTGGCTCTACATATAGAACGTCTTCTAAAACCTACGAAAGTATATTAAATACTTCCCTTAGCTTGTTTTCAAGACAGCTCACTCAGCGGTTATGGCGATCAAAAGGCAGACTCTGGTGTCACCTTCATCAACTAAAGGACATTTAATAATTTACCACGGTATATTGACATCCACCAATATATTCAAATGATATTGTAACAATATCGATAAATATTGTACCAATATCGATAAATATTGTACAGATATCGATAAATATTTTGAGGCCATTATTGCTTCAAGAATATTCCACCAAAACTATTTCTAAAATATTCAAACAATATTCGACCAATATCGCAAAATGTTCACATTTTACTTCTCGACAATATAACTTTTGAATATTGTGCCAATATTGTCAGAATATTGTATCAGCGATATTGTACCAATATCGCCAAATATTTTGAGGCCAATATTAGTTCGAGAATATTTCTCCATTATTATTCAAGTAATATTGGACCAATATCGCCGAATGTTCACATTTTTTTTCTCGCCAATATTGCATTTCAAATATTTCGCCAATATGTTCACAATATTGTATCAATATTTTACCAATATAGGTGTGCTACTTGGGTAGTAGAATAATGAAAAATACAATCTTGAATATCAATCACATTTTACTTATTTTCACCAACTTCACAAATTTTTACAAATGGAGTCGATAAACAATCGAAAATACATAGCAACCATTCAACACCTCCCGATATTTTTGTATGTTATTTCAATGATTTTTGAGGAGGTGACAGCCGCTGTCAGAGCAAAACGTCAAATCATTTTGTGATGAAAAATTTCCGCGATTCTGATTCTAAATGAATGTGATTGTGAATAAAACGTGTATTGCATGCGTATTTTAGATACATTTTATTTGCTTAAGGTTCATGTAAAGTCAAATATTTCGCGTTTCTGAACTGCAAGATGGCACTGACAAGATATGTTTTTCATACCATAATTACTTCGATCTTTTATAATATTTCCATATAAATTACAGTTTTCTTCAACGGTCAACCCTACTGCTAATGCAATATTGCCAAATCTCAACATTATTCGGAGTACTGCGAAATAGCTCACAGGATTTTTTTTCTTGGTGTTTTGGCATCGACTGCTATGGTCATTAGCCATGTGTTCTGGATAGGCCTTGTTACCAACTCCATACGCCACTTTAGGAGCAGCACTGTTAATTTTTAATGCAACAGTGAATCGTGGAGGATTATTTCCATCCGACACGAGCCTCAATCATTCAGACTTTCACATCTGAAAATGAAAAAAGATCGCACCGTCTGGTGAATTTGGTGAGAGTTGTAGTGCCTCTGGTTTTTGTTGGGTGGAGACCTCGGAGACTTCATTATTCGAATTCAGCGTTCCTTGCTGTCTAAAAATTTCAGGAAATTTGCAGCGCCCTCATATTTGTATTGGGTGGAGACCTCGTTTTTCAAACTTAACCCCCTTGCCGAATCATGTCTGGAAGTTTCGGAAAATTTGCTGAGTCTTCAGTTTTGAAATGGGTGCGTACACCACATTTTTCAGAAACAGTGATGTTTACCTTGTTTGTAAATTTTGGTTGATTTGCGGAACATCCAGGTTTACCATGGATAGAGACCTCCTTTTGTTCTAAAAGGGGTTATCTTTTCAATCGTTTATAGTGTTTCCAAAGGTGGGGACCATTTTCTTTAAAGCTGGTTCATTCTTTTTCTTAGATTTTGGTTTATTGATGATTCTTGTGCCGTCGGTTTTCCTGTGGGAGGAGTTCTTAAGAATCTTTGGTATTGCCGCTTTTTTCCGGTTCACCTGTATATTATTTATTGTATTCATTTCGTTGTTTTTTCTGATATTCGGGGTTGCAGTGCCCATGGGTTTGTTATATATATAGTAAGTCCGTCCTTGATCTTGCTTAGATTAGATTTACTTTTAGCACAAACAACAATATTGTTGGTGAAATTCACAAAGAGCAGGTAATATGAACAACTCACTATAATTTATTTTTATCAATATTTTTCATCTTTGTAAGCTAAACTCCGCCTATTATGCCGTTATTTTTTATGTATATTGAGTAATGTTACTCAGAAACAACTGGAATGGACAATAAAGACGCTATTACGATTATTATTATTATTTTTCAATTCTATTCTGCTTTCTGTTTCATTTCCAGAACTGATATTTCAAATCCCAAAACATAAAACTCATTACTTAAATACTTCTTCAATTGTGTCCAAGGACTCCAAGGCTTTAGGCGGACCAATCCAATATCCAACTGATGAACTGACAAACCCCTATCGACGTAACTTTCATTTTCGAAAAGTTAAACAAATTACATCGGTTACCGATGTATAGAACTATTGGCAACGCTGTACAGTAAATATGACAGTGACAATAATTTTGTGCAATACCTTGTGGACAGTAGCAGAACTATCTTTGTATTTCCGTAATGTAATACAGAGGAATCACTTACTGGAGCGATTTACCGTTTTTTGTCCGAGATTTTAAAAATTACTATTAAAAATATAAATCATTTGATTTTGTCTGAAAAATAGTATGAATAGTTCCTCAATGTTCAGTCTTCTGAATTTAATATAAATATCACTTGCAAAAGCGATTCTTCTCAACTGTCTTTGATTTTATAACAAGATTTTCAGAATTTTTTTTAATTGTGAGAGAACGTTGTGGTTAAAAATTCTGAAAAAAATCGTGATTATCTTTTACCATTGATATGTCATGATATTTGAAATGAAATCTGATGAATGGTTTTTGGGAAAACTTAAAAAAACCTCTAAAAATTAGGTTTTTATTTTTTTTCTCAAAAACTGTTCATATGATTGTCTTCTACATCTCTCTAATTATTCAATTTGAATGCCGGAATAACTCGAATTTTTTTCAGAATTTTCAAACTTGCCGTTAATTTTTTCATGGGTTTACATGAACCTTAAGAAATTTAAACGCTCGAGCTTCGCTCTCGCTTTCAAACATTCTTGCGCAAATAAAATGATATCTAAAACACTTATACAATAAATAACTATAAATCTCGTGACTGGACTGGGGTGAGTCCTGCACGGTTCACTGTTGCGTTCAAATTAACAGTGCTGCTCCTAAGGTGGCGCATGGAGTTAGCAACAATGCCTATCTAGAACACGTGGCTAATGACCATAGCAGTCGATGCCAAAAAACACAAAAGAAAAAAATGTATATTACTTTTTTGAGTTCTTATTAAAATGAGTTTCATCTTTTTTTTGTTATTTTCTTCAGGGTCCTCGGCACATTTTAAATTCGAAATTTATACAGTAATTCAAAGTGTTCAATTTTGTACATTCCATTATAGAAATTAGTGTAACTTATTGAAACAAATTCAGAAAGCCAAATATATCTTGTTTTTGAATTGAGTGGAAAAAGTTTTTGCTTCTTGCATATTGCAAAGAACTTTTTGTATGATCCATAGTTGAAAAGTTTTCTTCAATCGATTTTTGTAGGCCATTCTCTATATCCATTGCATTGAATCTTTGAATTCATTAGATTTGTAGAAATATTTGTTTTTAGTGTAGTCAAAATGATGAAAAAGTTTCTACTTATATCATTGTTTATATAGAATATAGTTAGTAAACCTTATGGGATTATAATTGGATCAAAATGGATGCGACATGTAGATGGCGATAGTGAGCTCGCATCCAAGTCATGTCGTAACTTCAGTGATCTGGCCTCCAAGTCATGTCGTAACTTGATTAAAACAATGGAAAAGCATTAAAATCAGGGTTTTTTGAAGAAACCTGCATTAAAATGACGTCAAATATTCATGTTTGTAACTAATCACGCTAGATGACACTCGCGTTTGTGTCCAATAGCTTTCCCACAGGCATTGACTAACTATGTTCTATTTAAACAATGCTTATATGTTATTCGCATATTTAGGCAAAATAGGTAGGTACTATTATAATCTGAAGGTTATAAGATTTTTTATTTTTATTTAAATTATGATTTTTCTTTGATTTATGATTTATGATTGATAGGATCATAATAATTCATCTCAGGGTTTTAATCAAATAAATTCTCTCAGGGTTTTAGTAATATCATTATAGTATATTTACCTTTCTTTTGAAAAAGACTCTTGTGCAAAATTTATACACTACCTTTTTCAAAACCTGTAGTGCATTTCTCTGCTCTCAGGTGGATCCTTCTGGAACTTGGCAGCTAGATGTTAGAATGAAAATGTTTTTATGATCAAATATTAAATTTTAAGAAAGAGAAATGTGAACGCCAGAGTAAGTTATAAATGAAGTTTTAATAAAAAAAATTGTAAATGAATCAACACATACAAAAAACAATAAACTGTGGATAAGAAAATAAATTATCATCAATTCAATGATTTCCCAACACTTAGTATTCTATGAAATTTCATTCTGTACCCCTTTGAAATTTTATCTGCACGGTCAATCAGCTGTATGATGACTTCAGAGCGTAGCCTTTCGCCCCCTCGTGCAAACTATTTCAACTTTATAGAATTGTTGCGCAGATTCGCATTTCAATCTTAACCTAAAAATTTTAACCTATGATCTTTTCACAACAATGTGATCGTTCATTTGAATTAAATTTAAACACTTAATAGTTTTGGGCAATGAAAATATCGTAAAGTTCGGGAGAATTAAATTTATGAAACCACACTCGCGAGAAATTACTTCTGTGTCTTTCCACGGGAAAGTCTATTGATTCGAGAGTTAGAGAAATAGTGGAAAGTTCATGAAATTGTCCGGAATACTGCAGTCAAATGGATGTTATTCGAATATAGGGGTTTTATTCGAAAAAATTGGTTTGCAAACCGGTTTTATATGCATATATATACCTGGGATCTACTTCGAGTTCATTTCCTCGAAAGCTTCCATCGGTTTTCTAGAAGCTTGGGTCTGGATTCCGGCTTCCTCGGCTTCTGAGTGGAATTTCTCCAGAATGGGAACAGTCAGCTCTTGGTAAGTTGGAGAGTTTATATATACGCACTTATGGATTAATTTAACATAGGAATTATAGAAATTTTTCAATATTTTTCTTTATAAATGTTAGTTTTGGGAGCACATTTTATACGTGTCTCCTTTTTTACAGACATTTTTCAACCTCTCTTTTGTTTGTTGACTCCAATTGAAATACGAATTGCCTCAGCAACGGTTTCAATTTCTATCTTATTTAAACTTTACCAATTAATTATAAACTAAATACTACTTTATGAAATCTGATTTCTATACTAAGTTGAACTCTTATTATTTTAAATTAAGCATACTAACATATGATTTTCCTATAATTACCCTAACATTTTCATAGAATTTCCACTAGTGTTATGGGAATAATGGCGAACGTGACTAATTTTACTCTTGGCAATTCTTATTGTTAATTCGTGATTCATGACCCTTTTATATTAATGATTCTCTCTGAATCTTTTTGTACTTCTTCCTGACATTCAAATTCCTACTCCGATTATCAATATTCTTTAAATTAATTAATAAATTTCACACCTTGTTGCCATGTATTACGTCACAATTCGCAGAGTGAAGTTTGTTTGTCTGACAGGGTTGGCCTAAGTAGAATTTCGTTTACTGATAAATGTGAATTGTTTCAATTTTTATTAACAATTTTATTTAGTAGTATAGTGAATCATAACAGTACCTACTCCTTCTCACTTTGGCTACGTAATATCCTCTCTTTTATAAATAAAAAAAATTGTGGAAAATGCCTGTTACTCACATGATAGTTCTATTACTATATGAAAAAGATATCACAATGAAGGTTTGATGTTCCAAATACTCTACTTTGAAAGAAATTTCTGTTAAAATTTAACATTTCTGAGATGTGTTTGTATCCAATGGGTTGTTATAATGAGTCCGAAAGATTTTCTTTTGGAATTACAATCCACAACCACTTCATCTTAAGAGAAGTGTTATGAATCAGAAACAATAAGAGTCCCAAAACTGTACTCGATGGAACTCTAAGTGTCCGTTGAGTGTCCGTTGGCAGCTTCAAGGAAATTTACTATCTGAAAGTGTGTAATTGACAGTGGTGTCTCAGAAAGCTCTCGAAGCGTTTTAGGGTTGTTTCTCTGAATCCACGATGCTTGAATTTTGCCGACAGCGTTTTATGATCGATA
The DNA here is from genome assembly GCA_944452925.2 of Chrysolina oricalcia. Taxonomy (NCBI): domain Eukaryota; kingdom Metazoa; phylum Arthropoda; class Insecta; order Coleoptera; family Chrysomelidae; genus Chrysolina; species Chrysolina oricalcia. Next base: position 67,214,198 of record OX101812.2, read on the forward strand.
CAGTAGAATGCTTTGAAGAGTTCAGAAAAAGTCACTCCTATCCTCTATTTTTCATTGAGTCCTAGATTCCTCTCTCTCTCTCTCACATACATAATGCCAAATTATCAGGTGTGCTGTCCATGCTCCTAGTCAGTTAAGGAGATTATTAGATTTTGATTATTTGAAATTCATATTTTGCTAGGTCTATCCGAAATTATTCAGACTTCAGAAGGAAGCAATTCAAATAATCATAGAATCACAGTATAGAGATCAAAGATCAAAACAAACAAATTTTTAGAGGAATCGTCTTATCCCTTTTGCTCACCTTCTTCATTCATACATTTTTTTCGAGACTCTCTAAAGAATACCGAAGCGCCGTGTTTTTCTAAATCTCAACCCTTTGAATACTAATTTATTTAACTATCTACCAGAGATTATCGAGTTTTTGATATCGAAAAAAAAAGTCATATCTTTTGGATGATTGTTATGAAATGTAATCTGCTACGTCGCGTTTGCTGAGTCGCGTATTTTTGTGTATATACATTTTTTATTCATACCTAATTGTTTGGATTGGATTGTAAATATTTACCATTGCTAATCGTAACTGCAAATGTGCACATAACAGGGAATCGTATATTTGGATGTATTTTATTTGTTGTGGTTTATATTGAACTCTGTTTTTTATGAATATATTATTATATTTTGCCCAGAGTTGCAGCAAACATGTAAATGTATAATTGCCAAATAAATCTCTGTATTCATCATAAGTGTCAAAATTAGAATCGAGGCATTACCATTTGGCGGTCGAACGGATTTATTTACCAATCCCTTCGTGTTACAGTCAGAAACTCCAACCAAACTCTCTCATATATCATTCAACGATTCGTCCATATTCTTCACTAATCAACGACAAAAATATAATTTGAGAACTTTGGTCTTTATTTAGAAAATGCCTAGAGAATACAAAATCTCTAATAGCGCCTCTACACCATTGGTCATGATGGACGAATACATAATGGGCCACGATTGCCACCATCATTGGGCAGCAGTCCACACGATCGTGCATATTTGTTGTCAATTATCATTTATCACCACAGACCTCATAAATGAGTAGCAGCTGTCGCAATTTATTCATTTAGTGGATATAACCACCGTCAAGTTCGTCTCTGCTCATGGGCAAATACATGCGATTATGCCGTCCACACGATCGTGATCGCCTGTATTCGGCAATCAGGGACGATGGTGTAGAGGCGCCATAAGGCCATTGTTAGATGGTTATTGTTAATGATTTGTGACTTTTATACCCCGTATAAACTGATTATATTTTGTCGATGTTTGACAAGAAAGAAAACAATTTGAGAGAAGTTGTCATTGAATAAAAAATATAAAAGTTTTCACGTTCTTTCGATTGAACCAGCCATAATATTTCTGGAAGACATTCAGAAACCGACTTGCAGATAGCAACATTGGTCCTTCGAATTCGAATCTGAAGAATTGTGAAAATTTGAGTCGATAACATGAGCCAAGTAAAATTTGAAACTGGCGCCATAAGGAAAAATTATGACACGAGGTCGAGCCGACGAACCATTGCAACTAATCAAATATCAAAATCTGAAGCAGATGATAAAGTCCTGAAGAAGAATGATACGTCGAAACTAGATGGGACTTCAGCGAATAAATCGAGCAAATATATGTCGAACAATGCGAGTTCTAAGGCGAATTCCGATATATTCAAAGGGAAATCTACTACAGCCTCCAGAGATGAATTATCAAGAAGTAATAAATCCAGTTCTTCAACTGCAGAAAGGCGAAAATTATTGGAAAATTATTGGAAATCAATTTAGAAGCGAAGATTACTGAAATGAAAGAAGAGCTGATTCGTAAACAACTAGAGCTAGACAGATTGAAGGTGAAGGAAGAATTTAGAAAATTGAGAAGTGAAAGGTCTGGCAGGATTTCGGTAAGAGGTGATGAATCAGTTATTGCATCAAGAGTTCTTCGGAGTCCCTCGGTGTCCAGTACCACCCCAACAGTAGACGAAGACGACGACGACTGGGATGAGCCGGAGTCATCGGAAATCGATGACGATGGAAAAGTTTACAGAAATCCAAGATTTTCCCCATCAACGCTTTGCCCGAGAGATGAAGAACTGGCTACACAGAAATGCTTGACGAAATGTTCATTCGATGAGGACTGCAAGAGTAAAAAGAAGATGTCCCTTTGTGATGGATCCTGCGGATTATCGTGCATAAAGCCAGATCGTGAATGCCCAGAACCCGAACAAATTGCTTACGAGTGTAAGAATGGGTATACTCTGGTGGGAGAGAACACCAGAAGATGCGGAGCTGATAGGAAGTGGACGGATACCCAACCAGTATGTAAAGAAGTCGGTAAAGGTAAAGTTATCTGGCTCATTCTCCAAAAAAAAAAGAAAAAGTGAAACTTACGTAGTTTTGTCTCGTGAACACGAATCTGAAAGAATTTTGTGGGGGTCTCAATTACTTTAGGAGTTATAGCCATTTTAAAGTCGAAAATTGTAGATTTTCAGACACGAATTTTGCAGTCAAAATTTGCACAAAATGCCCCCTTCTTTTTGTTGACACTGTCATTAAACACTAATCTATCCATATTTCTCAAATACAAACACCAAAAATTAAAATTATACTCAAAAACTTGACCTTCTTTTAATAGCGATTCTAACCCAACTTTTGTTTGGTTTTTAGTAATTTTCATGATTGCAGTAGGTTGGTTACCTGAGATTTGCGCCGCCAACTATTCAAATTCAAATATGAGCAATAACTTCGCTCATATATGAATTCGATTAGTTGACGGCGCAGATTCAGTGATACCAACTTCTTATGAGCATGTAAATAACTAACAAATATGTTAGAATCACTAGTAAAAGAAGTTCAATTTTTTGTGTGAAAAAATTAGTTTTTGTGTTTAAAACCGTGAAATATGGATAGATTAGTGTTTAATGACAGTGTCAACAAAAAGAAGGGGGCATTTTGTGCAAATTTTGACTGCAAAATTCGTGTCTGAAAATCTACAATTTTCGACTTTAAAATGGCTATAACTCCTAAAGTAATTGAGACCCCCACAAAATTCTTTCAGATTCGTGTTCAGGAGACAAAACGACGTAAGTTTCACTTTTTCTTTTTTTTTTTGGAGAATGAGCCCGATAACTTTACCTTTACCAAGAAGTCAACTGAGGCCATCCTGGCTGCCGCTGGAATGGTTGGCCAGAAAATATAGAAGCTGGAACAGGTTTGGGAGCTTCAAATATCTTCCGATGTCAGGAAGGTATGTTACTTCAAGGTAACACGTCGACTGTTTGTCAAATCGACTGCAAATAGAGATACCCTCTTCCGAAATGTTTGGTACCATGTGTCGTCCCCCACGTGACACAAGGCAGGGTTTATCTCATCAGCAAAAACGAGACAGCAGTTACATCAACAGTTGTCCAGCTTGGAGGAGCACTCTCTGTAAACTGCGATCCTCTCTATGAGTTTCTCGCTAGTCTTCCGCCAGTAAACTGCAATAACGGCACATGGACGTACACACCTAAGTGCGAACCTGCACGATGCACGCTACTGCCCAAATCTTCAATAAAAGGTATGGTTTTGGCTCCCAAAACTGACCATGGAATGAAAGCAAGATTCAAATGCAAAGCCGGCTATGAACTCAAGGGACCAGATCTTATGGAGTGTTCGTTCGGGAATTGGACCGAGGAATTAACAAAATGCGAAGAGGTGTACTGTCCATACCCAGGAGCACTTGATAACGGTAAAATTCTATTGGTGGGAAACATGGAACTGTATAATTACCGACCATACGTTAGGAAAGTTACGAACAATAAGCAAATCATGTATGACTGCGACGAAGGATACGTTCTAGCAGAAGGACCGCCTGGAGCTACGTGCATCGGAGGTCATTGGAGCACGAAACAACTTCCCAAATGTCTTCTAGGACAGCATCTACGCATCAGATGGAACAGAAGGAAGTGTTCTATCATAATGGAGAAATATAAAAGAGCCTTCATTCGCTACCACAAACTAGTTTACGATAACAGCGACAAAAGATGCATCCATAATTATTTACATCTTGCCCAGGACGATTATCCTTCGACGAAGAAGAAAATATATTTTTCAGAATCATTGTCCAATAAACTCGCGAGAGCATTGAAAAATCATGAATTGATTAGACGGAAAAGAGCCATAAAGGGTGGACGTAATAGCAGAGCTTTCGGATCGAACCAGAAGAGCTCAAGCTCTGCGCTGCACATCCGGAGAGGCCACAAACAAAAAGTCTACGAAGACGAAGAGGAGAAACCGGGCAACAAAGTCAAAACCAAGAAGGGAGTTTTCAGAAGACCAGTAGCGAAACTTTGTCGACTGGATGTTAAATGAGACCAGACCAATAATGAAGATTTCAAGAATCGTTCATCGGGGGGATAAGGTTAGATGGTTATTGTTATTGTTAATGATTTGTGACTTTTAAACCCCGTATAAACTGATTATATTTTGTCGATGTTTGACAAGAAAGAAAACAATTAGAGAGAAGTTGTCATTGAATAAAAATTATAAAAGTTTTCACGTTCTTTCGATTGAACCAGCCATAATATTTCTGGAAGACATCCAGAAACCGACTTGCAGACAGCAACAGCCATCCACCATCCAAGGAATAAGTAAAGAAATTTACTTCATAACGGTCCCTCAAAATGGTGAAATGGGGATGCAGTTTAGTTTTTTTGCGATTTGCTGCAGAACGTGACCTCCTAGAGAAATATATTTAAAAAGAAAATTGTAGATAATAAAAAATCGAAATCTTCTTTGTTCAACGCTTTTTTACATAACCTCAAATTAACCGGCAAAATTTTTCCTCGTGTAAAAATGATTCAGTTCAGATTTGTGGATATATGCCTTTTTTGTAACGGAAATAACAATTTTGATAAATAGACAATCTTAATGAACCGATAGCTCCTTCTCCTTCTTACTTTATTTTCATTAGTTCATTATATCAAATTAATTTTTCCATAGCATTAAATGCTAATTTTAAATTTTGAATAAATGTGGACACTTATTCTCTGATGGGAAAAATGTCTAAGTCTATCATTCAATAAGTTATACCATTGTTAATTAACAAGTTTTTTTCCAGTATTCGTTTTCAAAAATAACGACGTAAAAGTTTAAATAATTGTCCTATAAATTGTTGGCTCCCTGGAGCCCTTCTAATATATCCACTGAACAAGATCACATCATAAAAGTGTATAAAATTTCATTGTTTTGTTTATTATGATTTTTTATAACTGAAGGAAAATTAAATATCCAAAAAATGTTGTTGAATAATTTTTTTACTAATGTTTTATTATTGCTGTTTTTATATCTAATAATGGCAATAATCAATACTGGTTACAATTTTTGTTGTTTGTTATTTGTTTATAAATGAATTATAAACAAATATTATATTTGGGGAAATTTTTTATTTCCATAATGCTGTAATGGAAAAAAATTATTTGAAAAATGTTTTTTTCCATGATTGTTTCCAATCGATTCTTTTTTTTTGTGTAAATACTTAGTTAGGAAATCATTTCCTTCTTGAAAATCAAAACTTGTTGTACTTCTTAACAAAAAAAATCATTATAATAATTTCATTGTTTATCAACTTAACAATATGTTATGAAGAAATTCCAGCAAAGATTTTATTTTTTCTGAAATAAAAAAAATTACAAAAACAGCCATACAGTGTGTCCCACTTACCATGCTCACCATGGGTATATTTTTAATGGTAAGAGATACGAGGTCGGTTGATTGACACCAAAAGTGGAGTTTCTCAAGGCCAACTATAATGTGAAAAAATATTTTGATAAAATCTATTCGTTTTTGTTTTATACGCAAATAACAGATTTTGATCATTCTCATGTCTATTGCAAGTGAATTTTGACCCACTTCTGGCGGTCCTAATAACTTGAAATTTGGCAGATGTTCATAATTCCGGTGACAATGCACTATGGAATTTTTATTGAAGTAAAAAATAAAAAATGGCGGCTCCTCTAATATGGCGGACGAGATTTGTTTTTAAGGTCCAATTCCATTCAAAATTGGTATGTGGGGGTTTTTGAAGTCGGAGATCATGATTTTTTTATTAAAATTTATAAATTCAAGATGACGACTTCAAAATAGTTCTTGTTTTTGTATAAATGGCGATAACTCCGTTGTTATCAACAAAAAACTATTACTGTGACATATCATCTGTAAAAGAAAAACAAGTTATTCATAACTAAGTCATAGTGAGCTATGACCTACATTTGAAAAATAATAGTTGGTGCTGATTTCTCAAATTCTAGAAGAGTTGGTATAATTTTCATATTTTTTTCGAAATCTCATTAAAAAACTGCCATGAGAATGTGAAATTCCTATTCGAATATTTTCATAAATAAAGAAGTTACGGAGGAGAAATGAAAATGATCAAAATCTGTTTGTTGCGTATAAAACAAAAACGAATAGATTTTATCAAAATAGTTTTTCACATTACAGTTGGCCTTGATAAACTCCACATTTGGTGTCATTTAACCGACCTCGTATTTCTCACTATTGAAAAGATACCCATGGTGAGCATGGTAAGTGGGACACACTGTATATAACAAAGTAGTGAAAATACTTTTTCTGTTTTTTTTTAAATGTTATTTTTAATCTATTATATGGTTATTTTTGTAATTTTTTTCAGTTCCAGAAAAAAATAAAACTGTTGTCAGAATTTGTTTATAACAAATTGTTGAATAAATAGACAATGGAATGATTCATAAAAGAAACAATTTTTGTCCACCTATTGAGAATTACATATTATGATTCTTAAGAAGGAAATAATTACCTAGCAAATTATTTAAATTGAAATATAAGAGAAACGATTAAAATCAATCAAAAAATCTATTTAAGAGAAAAACACCATCAAAATAATTGGTTTTCCAGGACAGCATTATAGAAATACAAAATTTTCATAAATAATATATTTTTTTAATTTCTTTATAACTAATTTATAAACAAATGACAACAAAAAATTGTAACCAGTATTAATTACTGCCATTGTTAGATGTTAAAACAGCAATAATAAAACATTCGTAATAGTATATTCTGTAACATGGTTAGAATGAAAATTCGATGCGAGTGAAAAGTTCCGAGCGCGAGCCGAAGGCGAGCGTGAAGAACCACGAGCATCACGAATTTTCATTCTAACCGAGTAGTAGACTATACCTTCTCCACGATCAAAGATAGGAAACGTGACAGCAATAATTTTGACATCTACTCAAATTTTGCCACTACGATGACAATCAATTGCGTCAACGCTAATGTTATTATTGCTAACCAGTGTGAGAATATTATTCTATCACAAGAGAGATAATGTAAATACATTTAAATTGCATGGGGCAGAGGTGATGCAGAATATTTCTTCAATCTCAAGAGAGAGAATTCCAGGATTCTGTAATCAAATTTGATTTCAGAATTGGCAAATTCCGTGATGATCGTGGAGAATAGTATATTTTGTGACAAGGTTAGAATGAAAATTCGATGCGAGTGGAAAGTTCCGAGCGTGAGCCGAAGGCGATCGTGAGGAACCACGAGCATCACGAATTTTCATTCTAACCGAGTAGGAGACTATACTTTCTCCACGTTCAAAGATAGAAAACATGACAGCAATAATTTTGACACTTACTCAAATTTTGCCACTACGATGACAATCAACTGCGTCAAGGCTAATGTTATTATTGCTAACCAGTGTGAGAATATTATTCTATCACAAGATAGAGAATGTAAATACAATTAAATTGCATGGGGGCAGAGGTGTTGCAGAATATTTCTTCAATCTCAAGAGAGAGAATTCCAGGATTCTGTAATCAAATTTGATTTCAGAATTGGTTAATTCTGTGATGATCGTGGAGAAAAAAAATTATATAACAACATTTTTTGGATGTTTAATTTTACTTCAGTTACAAAAAAAATAGAATTAACAAAATAATAAACTTTTATAAATTTTTATCGTGTGACCTTGTTAAGAAAGTATATGAGTAGGAAACAACAATTCATAGGTTGATTATTCAAACTTTTACGTTGTTATTTATGAAAACGGAGACAGGAATTTTTTTATCAACAATATTATAACTTTTTGAATAATGGACTTACACATTTTTTTCCAATTGGGATTTATTCTTCCATACGACACCATTATTTATTCAAAATTATAAATTAACATTTGATGCTATAGAAAAATTATTTCCTTTGATATATTGTTTTTTGCTGCGCTGCACCAGTCATGTAACGGCCTCGCGGAACACTATTTTCAGCGATAAATTAAAATTATAAAAAGTGGAAATAGAGTTCTGGGATAGGAGACATTTTTATTGGAAATTTCCTCCTCTTTACGGAACTTTTATCAAATTTTCTTGAGTATCAATAGTTTATGAGTCATTAACAAAGAACAATAAACCTCTTTTTTCATCTTATTTTCTTAATAATAGCAATTTTTTACGTGCGGTAAAATCCTTGAAAATCATTTTTCTAGTGGTCTGATTCCAATGAGCTATCGCTCATATTTTCAGGACTTTTATCTCTATTTTTCACGTTTCTCAACTTGTTGATCAGACAAATATATGAACACAATAATAAGCATACTTCCTGTAACTATGGATTTGCTATAATAGACGGAGAATTGAATAGAATAGGTTGGTTATTTTTTATTTACTTCAATGCACAGAAACATCTCTTAAATATTATTTTGTATATTTGTAAAATCCCTCTCCTGTTTTGCGGCCCAATTTGCCTTCTTTGACCAACTTTCCTTGAATCTCAGTAGGTTTGAAAAGTGGGTTGTCTGGATACTTCTTATGCCATCCTTCCAATATAAAGTGACCAGTGTCGAGACCTGTATAATCTGCTAGCTCTATAGGTCCCATTGGATATCCAGTTCCTAATTTCATAGCTGTGTCGATGTCTTCAGCAGTTGCATCACCTGGCGATAGTAATAATTGAATGAAAATAAAAATTATTAAATTTGTTTTTACGAAACTCCCAGGTTTTCGGGGGTAAAAACCACGAGTGCTCTCAATACTATCGATAGTAATTCTGTATGAAATCAACGAGATCAAGTTGCTTGGTAACACCACGAGTCCTTTAGGACGATTGGTGTTTGGATACCTTGTTGCCATGACGAAGTGGTATTACCGTCTCAAAAGGAAGGAACATACGTCCCTTATATTGCAGAAAAGGAGGGTTTCATACGGCGAGTGAAATTTTTGGAGAAAACCCCTCAAAAGTAGAGCTTGTGCGAGCAAGAAAGATCAAGATATTTTGGATTTTTTCATGAAAATATCAGAGCATAGTAACAATTTTTGCGTGTGCCTGAGGATTAGGAGAGCAAATAAGTGACGCTTGTACAGGGTGGTTGTCTCAAATTCGAGCCTCATCATTGGGATCTCGGAAACCAAAAGAGATACGAGGTAGGTTAAATGGAGGCAAAGTTGCGCAATTTGGTGCTCATTGTAACGCCGCTTTCATATTTGAAAAATTCCGAATACTTCCGAAGATTTTTGGAACAAACCGATTATTCGCGATTTAATTTTTATTTTTTGTGACTCTATTTGAATAGATATAACAAAACAAATTTCACATTCTCATTGCTACTTTTTCTGTTCTACAAGATGGTGTTAACAGATTTTCAAACAGACGTTTTGTATTTGAGCTGCCATCATCAACTTTGTTTTTTTAAATACGGCCCTGGATGTTTTATTATAGATTTTAAAAATTTTCAATGTCCCAAAACAAATGATGTATCGCACTTATTCTAAAAGTTTATATTAATAGCATTTTTCATAAGAACTCATGAGTTAGAGAGAGACAAAAATTGGATTTTTAATAGAGTTAAAACAAACTTTTTTTGCAATAACGCACTGCATAAAACTCAAAAACTAACATAAAAGTGGGTGGTTAATAAATAATACCTATAATTGAAGTGTCATCCCTCAAACTCTAGGCCCTAGGCTATATTTGCAAAAATAATTGCATTTTATCAAAGTGGCTGTGCATCGTGCTATCTTAGTTCATTTGTTATTGTTTAAATTATCCGATATTTTGACAGTTCACTGTTCGTTCACTAATCGTTAACGCTTATTAAACGAAAATGACTTTTTCTAACGAAGAAAAACGAGACATTTATTATATTTCGAATCGAAACTCAAAAACGGCTTGTGAGCGCTATTTGTTGGAATATCCAGAAAGACGGCAGCCGCATTATAGTTATTTTGCTAATATTGATAATAATTTAACTCAGTACGGAAGTTTTGTTAAGCCAACGGTTGAATATGGAACACGAATCGATCCAGAAGAGGAACAAATTATCTTGAACACTAAGTTTGAAAACTGTTACAAAGTAGAAAGCTTCAGTTAGAGTTTTCTCAGAAGAAGTAGGATTACCGCGAATGAGAGATTGGAGAACTTTAAATAAGCATGGATATAAACCTTACAAAATCCATATTAGTCAAGCACTAAGACCTGGCGATGCTGAGAGACGATTAGAATTTTGTAACTGGTTGCAAAATAAAATTAATGAAAATGATGACTTCCTAAATAAAACTATATGGACAGATGAATGCAGTTTTTCAACAGATGGACTATTTAACAGACATTACGAACACTACTGGTCAATAGAAAACCCAAGGCAGAATCAAGAAGTAAGACCTCAGGGACGACAATCATTTAACGTATGGGTCGGTATGTGGCACAATAAAATTATCGGCCCGTTTTTTATTCAAGGAAAATTAAATTCCGATAGATATGCAAAATTAATAAGGACCAATATATTGGATTCCTTAATGAAAGAACCTTTGGGCGTATTACCTCATAATGGGAGATGTGTTAAAAATTTATTAAATGAATTATTCCCTAATAAATGGATTGGAAACCAAGGTCTCGTACGTTGGCCAGCTAGAAGCCCCGACCTAAACCCTCTAGACTACTTTCTTTGGGGATTTCACAAAAACCGTCTTTATCGAAACACGCCACAAAATCTTGAAGTATTACGACAAGATCTAATAAGGGAGATCAGGGCTATTCCTGCAAGGACCATTCAGCGTGCCATCCATAAACTTCAAAGACTGACACGAAAATGCATTCAAGCAGGTGGATTACAATTTGAATATTTGCTTTAACTTTCATTGGGTATTCAATTTTATAGTTTTTGTTTGACTTTTTTTGGAATAATTAAAACATCATGCCTATTGTTGAACATCACACATTGTTTTATATCAATTTTAGGAGCCTCTGAGGTCCATAAAACAATGATGTATCGTTCTTTTTCGAAAAAATTATTTTAACGATGTCCTGCTAAGATCTTACCAAAAATCTATTCTCTGTCTCTCTCTAACACATGAGTTCTTATGGAAAATGCTATTAATATAAACTTTTCGAATAAGTGCAATACATCATCTGTTTTGGGACATTTGAAGATTTTAAAATCCATAATAAAAAATCCAGGGCCGTATTTAAAAAAACAAAGTTGATGATGGCAGCTCAAATACGAAACGTCTGTTTGAAAATCTGATAACACCATCTTGTAGAACAGAAAATGTAGCAATGAGAATGTGAAATTTGTTTTGTTATATCTATTCAAATAGAGTCACAAAAAAATAAAAATGAAATCGTATCTCTTCTGGTTTCCGAGATGATGAGGCTCGAATTTGGGAAACCCAGTTCAGCGTGGGGAAAGAAATGAAAAAAAAACAATATTATCTAAGACCTTATGGAATAAAAAACAATTCTTAGAGCTACCAAACAGGTAGAATCACTATGAGGGGTGGGGGTGACGCATTCATTTTTGTGATATGATATCCGTTTCACACGATAGTTGCCAACCTAATAACCAGGTAGTAGAATGCATTGCTTCTATACATTAGATACTCATACAAATTTAAAAAAATATTAACATAACTAACAGTTTATGATGCATTTGTCCGTTGTATAATACAAGATGCATCAATGATGATTTCTCCCTTTTATTTAGTTCAGAAAAATTAAACTGAAAAGGTACTTAAAAAATTCTTAACATTTCTAAATTAGAACAAACATAGTGAATTTATTTTTAATCTCAGTTACCACACTTCCTTGAGTGAATTTCTATTCACAACTTTGGAATCAGGAGAGAAGTTTTATCAGAAGTGATATAAACTTTCTATTTTCAAATGAGACACCTTGTATATTTTCCCTTTTTTTCCCCATATGATTTACTGAATACAACCATGTGTTACTAGTCACTTTTTGTAACCGAATTTTATTTTTATTTCGAAATAAATTTTTCATTCCACAGTACTATGGATATCTTCAAAGCACTATCATTTCAGTCCTTAAATTTTGAGGATAATACAATATTACTATTTTTGATCAAAATGTATCTGCTATGCAGATTTCCAATTTTGAATTTCTATTACCTGCTATTTTTTTTCTTATGGAAACATATTATCATTAACATATTGTTTGAATATTATAATTAAACAATAAATACCGAATTAACTTTTGCAGAATCGAAGTAAAATAAGAAATCTACCTCCTTAATTATTTTGTTTTATCAGTTGTGTTTGTCACAGGTTACTCGATGCATTTGAATCTTATTTTAATACCAAAATATGCTTAATTTTATGAAACATCTAAGGTAGTTTTTCTAATTTTTCAACAGAATTTTCCTTGAAACCAATAAATGTGTCTCAAACTGATAGTAATAAAATTGTATTTTTTCCTAACCCGACGAGCCACCATGTTGCCATTTGAAAAATTTTTGTAATTTCAATTTAACAATTCAATTTTACATAGCACAAACATTTTGAACGAAATAGTGAGGATATGTTTTTCCCAAAATTTTAGGACTGTAATTAGTGATTTGAACGTATCTATATACTTAGCACTCTAGATTAAAAAATTTAATTCAAAATTTAAAATAATTCTTAACAAAAAGTGGCAAATGATACATGTTTGTATTCAGAATGTGATATGGAGACAAAAGAGGTAAAAATAAACTGGGTGTCCCATTAAAATATCGAAACTTTAAGTCACTTCCTTGCATGAACTTGAGTTATTCGTCAAATATGCAGATACTCCAAACTTCATTCGATTCTCTTGAAAAACAAAAAAGTTATAGGGGCCAGCCATCTTCCGCAAACACCCAGTATAAATATACTTGAAAATACTAACATAGACATGGATGAGTTAATTAATAATTTCTAGAAGTCTGTGAATATCTGTTCTTGACTTCTGGTTCATATCCTGTTTTATTTTTGAGTTGAACACCTTTTGGGTGTTTATCGACTTGATAACAGACTGCAACATGTTATGAACCTTGACCAATGTAAATGAAGCTTATTATGTATGATTTATTTTTTGGTTCTTGATTCGCTACTATTGTGTTATTAATATTTTATAATATATTTGATTCAAATCATGCATGCCACTTGAATTGTATATTAAATCGGTTGGATATCGATAAGGTTGACCAAATATGCAATGAATGATTCCACAATTCAAGTGAGGCTGCACTGATGTATAATACAGACACTTGATTTGTTTAATATTACAAATTGTTTTGCCTGATTTAAATTTTGAGATTAACTATCTTAGTTTTTTATCGACATTATTTGTTTGGATTTCCCAATTTGAGTGGCAGTCCAAATAAATTCCTGAATTGAATTTTTATGGGGAAGTTTATCGAAGCATTTTCTAATTGACTGTATGATTAGAGTCCGTTTGTGATACTACAGAATGGAATGAAAAAAGTTTCATCTCCATTTACCGTCGATATTTCATGATTAAAAAAAATCAGTGACCATTTCAAAATCTCCTTTAATTTTCTTTTCTAAATTATTCCGAACTATATCTTCGTAGAATACAGCAGTGTCATCAGCAAAACTTATGATGTCTCATTTGATTGGCAGAAGAAATACGTCATAGATATATATATATATATATATATATATATATATATATATATATATATATATATATATATATATATATATATATATATATATATATATATATATATATATCTATATATATATATATATATGTACATTGACCGCCAAAAAGTATGTAACATATGGGAAAAATTTTTATTATTGGAGTATTGGAAAAAATATTCTGGGGAAAAGTTTGTGCATGTCCGATAACATAAAAATCGATTTTGACACATGTCACGTGATCGCTAGAATGGCGGCAAAATGAAAAAAATTGTAATGCAAAGGCAAAAAAAGGGGTAAGATGGCAAGATATCAAAAAAATTATTTGAAAAAGTCACTTAGAATTCAATTTTATACACATAAACGAAGTTTCGAGAGATAATTCAAACAAATTGAAAATAGCAATTTTTTAAAAATATTTTCCCATCTATTTAAAAATATTATTTTTTTTTTCTTATGAATGGCTTGACCATACTGAAACATTTGCATTTTAATGATAATGACAAAACTTTCTCATTTTCTCCACACCAGAGGGCACTAAATTGAAAAAATTGGAATTTGTCAGAACCCTTGCTGTTACATCGGTTCGTATCTAACAGTTATATCCGAATTCCACGACCATTGTGATGACATGACACTCCAAAAACATGGTAATTTCCAGATTATAATCAAGTTCCGATGAGAATCGTGCATGAGCGTTTCACTTCGCACATAAACTTGAAAATAGTGCGTCAAATTAAAGATTCTTAAAGTTTATGTGCAAAGTAAAACGCTTATACAGCATTATTATTGAAACTTGATTAAAATCAGGAAACATGGTGTTTCTAGATTGCCATATCAACACAATAGTCTTGGAATTCTGAAATAACTGTGAGTTCCTGAAATATTATTTTCGACTGTTTTACAGTCACTGGAACATTTATTGCTCCTTGAAACAAGTATTCAGCATATACCATTTCGCATCCGAAATGTCCTTCTGGAGCGCTCTCTAATCTGTTGCCGTGGTGGATCCTGTAAGCGATTGCAGTGTTCATACCGGCGAACGATGACGGGCACCGGGCCCCCGCGTGTATACAACCGTGATAACCTGGACTGCACTGATGAGGGACTACATCCCGAAACCGGTCTGCAGTTGGTTCCTTGTTTGGATCAGGCGGTGTCCTGCTGTCTGTCTCTGAGAGCTCTTGCAAAGTTGTTCCTTCAAAGTAAGGATCTTTACACATATGTCTGACAGATATAGTTCAATATCTGTCGAGGTATTAGCCAGAGAAGTAGTTGTTTTCTGTCGGACAGAAACAAAGGAAGTCAACAACAGGAAGCCAACCACACATTTGTGGCTTCGGTTAGAAGACCTTGTGCTTACAAGGCAACAACTAACGTCGCCACGGAGGCAGCTATAGCTACCAGCGTGACAATCCTACCCAGGAAAATACAAATAAGGATGGATTTAGCGAGGGGCAATATATGAAAATATAAGTAGAAAAATTATTGGGTATAACCCTCATAATGTTCTGCAACCGTAGACACGTGTTTCGAGCTTAAGCTCTCATCAGTACGGTAAAATCAAGTGCGAAGATGTACAACACTTGGATGTAAAAATAGAAACAAAGGAAGTCAACAACAGGAAGCCAACCACACATTTGTGGCTTCGGTTAGAAGACCTTGTGCTTACAAGGCAACAACTAACGTCGCCACGGAGGCAGCTATAGCTACCAGCGTGACAATCCTACCCAGGAAAATACAAATAATTTAGCGAGGGGCAATATATGACTTCCTTTGTTTCTATTTTTACATCCAAGTGTTGTACATCTTCGCACTTGATTTTACCGTACTGATGAGAGCTTAAGCTCGAAACACGTGTCTACGGTTGCAGAACATTTTGAGGGTTATACCCAATAATTTTTCTACTTATATTTTCATATATTGCCCCTCGCTAAATCCATCCTTATTTGTATTTTCCTGGGTAGGATTGTCACGCTGGTAGCTATAGCTGCCTCCGTGGCGACGTTAGTTGTTGCCTTGTAAGCACAAGGTCTTCTAACCGAAGCCACAAATGTGTGGTTGGCTTCCTGTTGTTGACTTCCTTTGTTTCTATTTTTACATCCAAGTGTTGTACATCTTCGCACTTGATTTTACCGTACTGATGAGAGCTTAAGCTCGAAACACGTGTCTACGGTTGCAGAACATTTTGAGGGTTATAGTCAATAATTTTTCTACTTATATTTTTATATATATATATGTGTATATATATATATATATATATATATATATATATATTAACTAGTATAGGTCCAAATATGGTACCTTGAGACACACCATAATTGACTTTCTTTAAATCACTATATGTTTCACCATTTTCAACACATTGCTGTCTATTCTCCAAATAACTTTGCGTTAGTCTTAAGCTGTTGCCTCTGAAACCAATGATAAAAGTGTACTTACCTCTTTCCAACATTCGAATAGCTTCGGCAACATAAGGCACCAGGAGCCTGTTAACAACGAATCCAGGGGTATCCCTACACGTTATACAAGTTTTGCCTATGGCTTTACCCCAAGCCATCATTGCCTGGTAAGTGTCTTCCGTTGTTTCTGGAATCCTGATAACCTCTAGAAGTTTCATAAGCGGCACAGGATTGAAAAAATGTAGACCACCGAATCTGTCTAAGCGTTTTGTCACCGAGGCCATTTCTGCAATGGACAATGAGCTTGTGTTCGAAGCGAAAATTGTTTTTTGAGGAGCCGCTTCGTCCAGACTTCTGAACAATTTGTGTTTCACTTCCAAGTTTTCGACTATGGCTTCAACGATCAAATCTGCATCTTCAAGTCCCTTTGATGGTTCTGATGAATATTTCAAACGGGCCGTGGCGGCTTCGACATATTTTTTAGCTGCTTCCGTGTCGTCTTTGTACAGTTTTTTCGCTATTCGACTCAAGTTATTCACAATGCTGGCCTCAGATTTCTTCAGTATGTCTGAGCTCACGTCCACTAAAACCACGTCATGTCCAGATTGTGCTGCAACCTAGAAATTTTCGAATGAATACAGTGATGACATACAGTTTCGTTGAGACTGAAATTCTATAGATAACAATAATAAAAATAATGTCCTTACGTGGCGGAAGACCATTGAACTAACAAGTATATCGTCTAAAAAGTAGTAATTTAACTAGTCATTGATTAACGGTTGTAGTAAAATTTACAATTGTGTCAATCTAAAACACAATTCATAACAGTTAGAGCCGCGGGTCTAAAACCGCGATGAGAAGGTAAGTCCATCCCTAGAAAACCCCAAATTCCAAATATGTTTGAAATCGGGCAGGGCAGCCCAAGTAGCACACATATATTGGTAAAATATTGGTACAATATTGTGAACATATCGGCGAAATATTTGAAATGCAATATTGGCGAGAAAAAAAATGTGAACATTCGGCGATATACTGGAATAATATTGGAAAAATATTCTCGAATTGATATTGGCCTCAAAATATTCGGCGATATTGGTACAATATCGCTGATACAATATTCTGACAATATTGGCACAAAATTCGAAAGTTATATTGTCGAGAAGTAAAATGTGAACATTTTGCGATATTGGTCGAATATTGTTTAAATATTTGAAAAATAGTTTTGGTGAAATATTCTTGAAGCAATAGTGGCCTCAAAATATTTATCGATATTGGTACAATATCATTTGGATATATTGGTGGATGTCAATATACCTTGCTAAATTATTAAATGTTTTTTAGTCGATGAAGGAGACACCAGAGTCTGCCTTTTGATCGCCATAACCACTGAGTGAGCTGTCTTGAAAACAAGTTATGGGAAATATTTGGTATACTTTCGTAGGTTTAAGAAGACATTCTATATGTAGAGCCACCTAGCGGATTTTTATCCAGGTTTTATCATGATATAATTTTAATATGTTTCATTGAATATTCAGCCAATATTCAAATTTCATCTCAATCTAGATGTAGGAAACAATATGACCACAATATTGTTTCAACGATATCGATAAATATTATTGAACCAATATTGACCCAATAATAATTAATAAGAATTTTTGAATATTGGCGAAATGATATTCAACCAATATGTGATCACACTTAGAGATACAATATAGTTTTTATTCCTAGAATCGATATAAGGAGAATATTGGGATTGCAATATTTATTCTAAATGTTGAAAACGATGTGAAGACAATATTGTTTTATCGATATTGGTAAGTATCATTCAACCAATATTGATTCACAATATTCATTCTAGATTTGGAAAACAATATATAACCAATATTGTATTATCGATATTGGTAGAAATTATTTAACCAATATTGAACCAATCTTACATGTGATAATCTACATTCAAAACTAGTTCAACCAATATTTCACCATTGTTATTAATATAATACTGTTTTTTGAATATTCACCCATATTGGACCAATATTATTTCTCATTTACAGTATATCTATATTGGCCCAATATGGAACCAAGATTCAGCCGATATGATGTGCTACCTGGGAAATAGTCTTCTGCTTTGTCAGATGATTACTAGTCACTTTCTAAACAAAATCATCATAACCAAAGACATATACAAATCGTCGAAAATATCAGTAGATATTTTTCCTTCGTACTGAAGTCGGTTCTGAACGATTTCAAACATATTTGGATGCTGTTATGATGTTATGGGTCAAGCCACAATCAGCTAGTTTCGCAAAAAATATCTAAAAGTTCAGCAGATCATGGAATGATGGAATGTGGCTTGATAGTATTTTATGGAAATTTGAATCAACTATAGAAATTGGTTAATATTACGAAACTGTGAAAAAAAAGTAGTAAAACTATTATATAGGCAACAATTTTCCAAGTTTGTGGATGAATTGGAAAAAATCTATTTTCGTACAAATAGGTCTGAACCAAGCAAACCAGAAATTCTAAAAGAAACTTGGGACATCCTAACAGCCAAACTGAACAGCTCAGTTGGAAATTTTATGATGGGGTGGCCAAATGATCAATCAATATATCTGATACTTCGTGGATACACCTGCTTATAGAAGACTGGGATTTGGCACACGATTTGTCTTTTGCCATAGACTTCTGGTAATTGCCATGGTCAAAAAGATGCAGTGCCAAAAGAAAACTGTGCAATTGGTTATAGAATAAATATTGACAATTTTTTGTTTACTTGTATGACATAAGGTATCCTCGTGTTCCTGCGGGACATTACAAAGTGGTCGCTCATTTCTTTAAAATTTAGTAACTCCCAAGCAAGTTCTCTGGTTAATCTAAAATCTTTCCGAAAAATTTCTTCTGGAGTCTCGAAAGGGTTGCTGATATACCTCAACTACCTATTGAATCTCCGATTCCACTCTCTACGGTACAACAGATACGTGATCGGATTCACCTTAAAAAAATCATAATTTTATCTTCTTCGCATTTCTTTCAGGGTTACATCCAATACGTCATGCTCGAAGTGATCCGTTTTCTATGATTACTATCTAAATTTTGCAAAGCACGTGTAAGCACGTGGCAACAACACATCATTAAATAACGATGAAGAGACAGATAGTGAATTTTGTCATTATTCAACGGCTTATCGCTTGATAACGACTGCTAACGATATCGTTAAAAGATAGAGAATAGACCTGTTAATGGCTGCGTTAAGTGAATTAATTTTTACCATATCAAAAAGAATCCAACCTTTCGCGACTCTAAATGCCGTGAACTTTGTAAATGTACTATTTTCAATTGTTTTGTTATATTTCCAATCCTTATTCTGGTTACGGGGCCTATAGAACACTTTTACCAGAATACAAAATAGCGCAAGCCGGTCCTGCTACGCGTGAAAAGCAGATAAGCATTCGAACATGTTTATTTCACCGACCTGCGCAATTCCTGAGCCCATCAAACCTCCTCCTATAACTGTTACATTTTTAATAACATTCAAACTTTGGGTAGTCGAAAAACTTCTTTTTATAATTCCAGAAAATACCAACATGTTTATAAAAATTGTAAGGTCACACACAACTATCACTGAGTAAATGTTCAAATCAACTACGGCGACTACCTCTACCAATAACAAGGTTGTAATCACTAATCAGTTCAAAACATTGAATGAATACGTGACGTTGCCAGACTTTCGTAAAGTTTCAAGTATGAAGAAAAAGTATAATATTGATTATTGTGATTATTTCCACAGATTTTTTTTTTTTTTTCGAAGAGTATAAAATCACTACCCCATAGTAATATTCAGAATCGGTACTCATTGATTATGTTTGTAGTAGCCTAAACAGTAAAAACCGAATAAATAGTAATTTACGTAACAAGCCCGGAAAATACTGTTTTTTGGACGAGTAGACCAAATTCTAGGACGAGCGTTAGCGAGTCCTGGAAGTCTGCGAGTCCAAAAAAACTGTTTTCGGACGTGTTGCGTACACTATTTTTTCGGCAACCATGTAAAATAACAAATCAATGAGACGCATTTAGTCTAAGAGACGAAGAGATGTCGACTTTCACCCATCTGTTAACCGGATGAAACGATTCCAAATTTGAATATTTCGAACATTTCAGTTCTTATTTGTATTATATATTGAAATTCGAACAGAAGAAACGTACCAACAGAAACATTCTAATTCTTATTTATATTAATATTTGTATTAAAATTCGAGCACTTCCCGGCCTAGTCCGGGAAGTACGTACTTTCGAACGTTATTAAATGTTTCCGGGGTAATACCGTAACACACATCTGTTATTCGGTTCTTAAGTTCCTAGAGTGACTGTGGCTGCGTGACGTACACCTTAGATTTTATGTACCCCCACTGAAAAAAGTCCATAGGGGTCATATCAGGTAACCTAGCTGGCCATTCAAAGGGGCCATGTCGGCCTATCCACCGTCCCGGAAAATTCTCGTTAAGCCATTCTCGGACAGGTATGTAGTAGTGAGGGGTTGCACCATCTTGTTGAAAGGTAACATCCATGGTAAATTCATTTGGGTTTGCCCCAACTACTTCTTGAATACTGTGATGGATCTGATTTTGTAGCATATTCAAATACAAATATTGGACATAAATACCATAAATACCAGCCCATACGTTGATCTTTTCTGGAGTTTGAGTATGACCCTCTCGAAAAACGTGCGGATTAACGTCTGATTAATAACGCACATTTTGTCTATTTACTTTCCATTTAGAAAAAAACGTACTTTCATCACTAAAACAAATAGAGTTATTGTAACCGGGATTTTGGGTTATGCGATCAGACATGATCTCACAAAACTGCATTCTTTTATCTGGGTCAACTTCTGTTAATTGATGCAGAATTTTTAATTTATATGGGTGAAATTTGTGTTTTTTAAGATATTTTTCCACACTGGTTGTAGATACGTCACAAGCCGTGGCTACCGTTTTCATTGTTTGTGCGGATTATTAACAACAGCTGCCAGAACGTCGATTTGCTGGATCTTCTGAAATTGATTTTCTTTCAGATCCTTTTTCCCTCGTTACGCAACCAGTTCTTTGAAATTTGCTGACCAATTCCCTTAAGTAGGTACGAGATATTGGATTAATTGGGAAGCGTTCATTAAATATTATTTCTGCTTCATGGTAATTACACCTAGCTTCAGCGTAAATTAAAATTGCTTCGGTTTTTTCTTCTAAAGGACGAAGACGAGGGATTTGAAAATTACAAAGAAATGCTGAAATCTATGAAAACTGACAAAAGCATTGATATGATTAACGTCAATATTAGACTGAGATTGAAATGAAATGCTATTTAGAGTCTCCAGCAAAATAACTGAGGTATAAAAAACTGAAACAAAAAGCACAGTGTGAAATACCAATAATATGTGCACCTGTTTCACCACAAAAAATTGGCTTTTCGAACAGAATCAGTAACGGAGTTCAAATTCTGCTAGTTAAATAATAATAGTTACAATAATTTATTTGTTAAATATTTGAAGCAAATTTCAAACGCTCGTCAGTTTGAAACGGCCTTGCCGATTTCCACAAACAAAGAAGTGTTGTATATAGAATCGGATGACCTTCAAAACCAGGAGCCACGTGATCCCCCTTTACATTTGAAAAAAAAAGTTGATGGTGCCCTCTTGACACTAGGCCACGTGAACACAATCATTTTTATGCCACAAAGTAATAAAAATGGTACATTTTTACCTGAATTTTACCCGAACTCGATAGCGTGTTCCGTACAAAAGTTAAGGGGGGGAGGACTTTTTAAGTCCTAAAATATCGCCGGTTCAAAGTTTTGGCAATATGAAACACGAAAGCATTGTAGCCTAGCAATAGTACGACACATAAGAATAGAGGCCTATCGATAAGAATCTGGAGCGCTTTAGCTAGAAGTATTTTTGATGCAAATGTGGACTGCTTTTGATCTAAGGCAACAATACTTCATTATATTATACAGCCAAAATCAGTATAGTAGGTCGAGCTAGTTTCTACAAAACAAATGTTCAATAAAGAATTATTTGCACAATAGGTATCAAAAATAATACCGAAACTCAATTTTGACATTCAACAAATAATGAAATGTCATCAGAATTGTAAGTAATTTTGATCGAAATCCTTGCGGGTTGGACCAAGTTGAGATGAAAGTGGACCAAATCAATAAATTTTTTGCAAAAAAAAAATCATACCACTACTACTACTACTACTACTACTATTACCACTAGTACTACTACTTCCATGTATGAGAAATTGCTTTAATAATATTTAAGTTGAGGAAATCCTTGCAGGTTTGACCGATTTGAGGAGAAACTAGACTAAAAAATATGAGATTTGCCATAATAATATTCTAGTTGAGAAAAAACCTTGCAGGTGAAACTAGACATATATTTTTGGGAGAAGAAATTGTATACCCCCACTTCCAAATATGATATAGGTAGGTAGTGCTCTAATATTATTTGAGTTGAAGAAAAACCTTGCAGGCTAGATCGATCTGAGATGAAACTAGACTAGATCAATCCATTTTTACAAAAAATTCCATACCCCCACTCTCCAATATGAGATTTTGCCACAATAATATGAGAGATGAGAAAAATATCAATACAGCAATGTCTCATATTATTATTCGGGAGTGAATGAATGACATTTTTTGTCAGAAATATATTGATATATTCTAGTTTCATCCAAAATTGGTCCAACCTGCAAGATTTTCGGTCGACCAGCAAGGTATTTTTTCAAATGGAGTACATATCAATAATTTATTATCTCATATTTGGGAGTGGGGATGTGCACTTTTTTTTTACAAAAATGTATTGGTATAGTCTAGTTCTATCTTAAACTGTTCCAACCTGCAAGGATTTCGACCGACCTGCAAGGTTTTTACTCAAATTGAAAATTAATATTGCAAAATCTCATATTTGAGAGTAGGGATACTATTTTTTTTGTCAAAAATATTTGATGTGCTCCAGTTTCATCTCGAATAGGTCCAAACTGCAAGAATTTCGGACGAACTGCAAGGTTTTTTTCTCCATTTTAAAATATTATACAGCAATATATCATATTTGGGAGTGAATAATGACATTTTTTTGTCAAAAATGTATTGAGTCAACTTGCATCTCAAATCAGTCCAACCTGCAAGGATTTCATCCGACCTTCGAGATTTTCTCTCAAATTAAATATCAATAATAATTATATTTGGGAGTGGAGGTGTGCATTTTTGTCTAAAATGTATTGATATGGTCCTCATCTCAAATTGGTCCAACATGTAAGGATTTCGGCCGACCTGCAAAGTTTCCGATCTGAGAACAGTTTGCTGACCTGCAGACCTGCAAAATAGATTTTCCCAATTAAGTTATCAAACAATTAATTGTAGTGGCAACAGCTGATGAATACATTTTCTATTCGCGGAAAATGGACCATTGCATATTTTCTCACAAAAAATGTCACGTCATGAGTGAATTTGAATCCAATATATCGCTGATGTGTTAGGAGATATCGTTTTCTTCATAGATTTCAGTTTGTTTCAATTTCTTATTGCAGTGGTGTTCCATTGATTCTTGATTTCGTCTACTTTTAATATTTTTCTCAAATAGGATGGAAATTAATTCTGGTTTCAGAATCAGTATATTGATATTGTCTATTTATAACAATGGTCATTTGAAAAGTAAGAAAATTTTAATTCACTAGAAAATGTACTTTGAAATGTGCAACCAAATTTTTTTAGCAGAAATGTGTCAAAAATATATTTTTTGGATCATCGCTATGGTTTTCTAGGTGAGGAACTTTCTCTCAGAATCCCCTTCAGAGGATCCTTCTTACGAAAAGTAATTGTGATTCCTCATTTCAATAATTGAATATTCTTCATTTCTGGTGTACTCGTTTCATCGAAAGGACTGTCAACATTGCTTTCAATACATTTCTAACATATTTTTCATGTACTTATGTCCAATCCGATTGTGTATTTTTGTCGATTCCAGTCTAGTGTGTCGTAGATAACGATATCGAAGTTTGATTATGAAAGAAA
Source organism: Chrysolina oricalcia (assembly GCA_944452925.2). Lineage (NCBI taxonomy): Eukaryota > Metazoa > Arthropoda > Insecta > Coleoptera > Chrysomelidae > Chrysolina > Chrysolina oricalcia. The sequence goes on from OX101812.2 coordinate 67,238,639, forward strand.
ACAAGATAAAAAGTGCAATTTCAATCACAATGTAGCAGTAAGTTATCACAAGATTCCAAATTTGTTTGCCTGCTACAAAAATCGCTGGAATGCATGGATATAAGAGAGAAACAATACAACTCATTCAAGTCATACTTATCAAGTCTGTAAAAATGAACAGCACATACATTGAACTATGAGAAATGGAAAACACTATTAGTTTAGTTTAATTTAGTTTAGTTTATTTGACTAATTTACATACATTGGTACATTTGTAGCAGGTCAGTAAGGCACTATAAATAAAATTGAAGAAACTTATTAAATACCTAAAATATTTTAAAAACCTTTGCAATGGTACAAAAATATTAGTACAATGTATACAGCATATAACATATAACATAAACATATAATGGTGACATCAAATATGTTTTAAATAAAAATATATAGAAAATGATAAAAATCATGGATGAGGGCAAGTCACTGACCTATGCCATATGTTACTATGGTTAGCCCCCAGGAACTCATTTAGAGAATAGAAGCTTTGGTCTTGTTCCGATATTCCCGAACAGTACTGCCCAGTAATTTTGGTCGTTCCGATTTTACTGAAATTGACTGGTACACATTTCGCGCCACTTTTCATGGAACCTTGTTAGAGGCTAGAAATTTACTGGTTGCTACTGTTACAGAAATGGTCGTGTAGTCCCAGTATCCCCTCCCCGAATTGATAATGAGTTAGGTTAGGATATGTTATTTATCATTAATTTAATTTATTGAAAACAATATCATTACAATTAGCTCATCTGAAAAGACAGCAGAACAAATGTATCAAGAGGTATAAGAAGACTTGCTAGTAGAGATTGATGCCGAAACCGCCGATAATTTACGAGATTTGTTCTCTCTCGCCTCTCTTGTCCATGTAGATGTATGAAAATGAATATTTCAGATCTGAATCATGCCTGGCGATATATTCAGGCCCTCAAAAGACAACTCGACAATGAATTCAAAACATCAGACCAAGGAAATGAATCCACAGGTCATTATAACAAAGAAACCCTATATTCATAGCTCCGATAGAGCTTGAGGTAGGTACTTGAGCTATACTAATTTTCTGATGATTCAGAATCTTTATCACCTAATATTTCCTCTATTATTACTTGATTAATTGCAACCATCAGTATCACATAGTAGTATTGATATAATTTTGAACTAGAAATGTTCCCGCCTTACGACAGTCTGACTTTCCGAATTGTTCCGAAATAAGATGGCAGTTTCAGTTACTGTTACTGTTAGGCGTTCCGAAATTACCTACTGTGGCCAGTACTGTTCAGTTATATCGGAACATGAGCTTAGTGTCAAAATATGTTTTTTAATAGTTTTTTAAAGCTATAGAAATTGAGGTTTTTCATTTCGTCTGGTAGAATGTTACTTTTATATATTGTAATTTAGTGAGTTCTATGATCAGTTTGTTTGTGTATCTCCTGTAATACGTAGTATATGAACAACGTGGGCAGCAGCATGATGCCTAATTTGATGAACCATGGCTGGCTATGTTCTCTGTATCCCACATTTGCTATGATTCTTAGCTCTTTTTTGCTGTTTGAAGATTTTGGTGGTGGCACTTGAGTTGCCCCAAAGGATTACACCATAGTTATATTGTTATACTAAACGTATAAGGGTTGTTCAAAAATAGTATATTGTACACCCAGCAGAAACATCTGACATTTTTTAATGACGGGAAGATCGCTTGTCGAGACGCAAGCCAAGACAAGCATCACCAAGTCCAAGAATAATGTGAGGTAACTCCATAGATAAAAAAATCAGGTGGCGTTAAGTCTGGTGACTTCGGTGGCCACTCAATATTACCTCTCCTTCTAATCCATTTGCTCGGATAATTACTATTGAACCAGTGCCTAACAGCAGCTAAATGTTGTTGGAAGTGGGGGAAATCTTCGTCTAGGGCTAGATTTCCCTGGTCGTCCCTTTGGTGCTCTAATTCATGCACAATCAAGAGTTCTATGGTGTTTTCCAGCATATCCAGAGCTATTTCGCCACTTGAATTGCCTGGTATAAACAAGGGGCGAAACATTCAGTTTTTCTGAATATTGAGAGTGACCTCTAAATCGATGCGAGTTCGCACCACTTCAGTACCGACAGTTTGGTTTATTTACGTAACAGTACAGCACAAAAGTACATTCAAAAATTGTTTTTTTCTGTTAACCAGCTGCCGTCCCCTTACTGTGGATTGGTGTCCGTCATATACTATTTATAAATATTTTATTGAATCGATACAAAATGAATTTTTTACTTGGTAAAATTGGTAATCACTTAGGCAACTAACATATTGTAATATACTGTCTTTTCTGAACTTACCTGCGCTTGAAAATAGGCTTGTAAGTGATTTGTCCTTTCTTTTTAAATTACTGTCCAGTGGTATTTCATGTGCTGAGCCACTTGGTAGTTCTATATTTCAGAATTAGGCAGAAGGATACTAGAAATGTTAAAACTGTTGTTGTAGATAGTTCTAAATCTACTCAAAATGCACTATGGCACGTCTTTTGAGGTTGCCAACTGAATGATATCTAAATCTTTGTGGTGTACCTTTTGATTTTAATAAATTACTAACAAAATATGTACTGGATAGATTTAAAGCAGTTTCACTATGTTATGTTCTTCTATTTTTCGGAAATTAATTTTTCTGAAATCGTTCAAGAATGCCCACTTTTTCGGAGCTACTTCAGGCCTCAAAATACGCTAATCTAGTATTTTTGTCCGTTGCTAAGCAACGAACTTTCCCGGACCGTTTTCGGGCCTATACGGTACGGGGATAGTAATTTATGTAACAAGTCCGTAAAATACTGTTTTTTTGGACGAGTAGACCAAATTCTAGGACGAGCGTTAGCGAGTCCTGGAAGTCTGCGAGTCCAAAAAACTGTTTTCGGACGTGTTGCGTACACTATTTTTTCGGCAACCATGTAGAATAATCAATGAGACGCATTTAGTCTAAGAGACGAAGAGAGGCCGACTTTCATCCATCTGTTAACCGGATGAAACGAATCCAAATTTGAATATGTCGAACATTTCAGTTCTTATTTGTATTATACAGTGAGCACGTAAAGGTTGGAACAAATTCGTTAAACGCTTGATATGGCCATTAGGAAAAATAAGCTCAGATACGTCGATTTTATTTTTCAGTTGCGCATTTTTTGATCTAATCATATTCTTGATGATGTAATCACTGTTCGAGTTATGACATCATTAAATATTTTTTCAAATTTTGATAATACTTTCAAAAAGAACGCATTTTTATGTATATGGATGTCATATTTTTTCTTATGTTACATGACCGTATGTTCGAGAAATAAAAGATTTCATTATTCATAGTAATCTAATATTAGGTCTGTTAACGTAAACTTTTGACTTGAGGGATCTCCACAAAAAAAATGTAGTGGGGTTAGATCATCAGATCTAGCTGGCCATTCTAAAAATCATCGACTACGATCGAAATCATCTACATTGAGTTCATGATTCATATGAGTATTTTCTTGAAATGATAGTAATACATATTGTTGATCTTCCGTAACGCCTGGACGACTTTTCGTATAATTATCACCTACATTGTCAAAATTTCAGAATTTTGCTTCGACTTTGATCGCTGTCGAACATGTAATAGGTCTATCGGGGTATTTAAAGTTAAATGAGTCACAAACCTCAGCTTGCGTGTCGATAACTTATTTATAACACAATTATTTGATAGCTAACTATTATTGTTAAGCCGAATTTTAGAAACATATTTACGTACGTACAGTCAGTGTCTAGTTGCATTGGAGCAATCAATGAGTCAAATGTCTGTTTCAAAATGACTAAAAAAGAATAAGTGGCACCCATATGAAGTGAAAGTAATTCATGAACTTAATGAAGATTATTTCGATCGCAGGATTTTTAGAGTTTCCAGCTAGATCTCCTGATCTAACCCAACAAATTTTTTTTGTGGGCATACTTCAAGTCGAAAGTTCACGTTAACAGACTTAATATTACATTATTATTTATTTCTCGAACATGCGGTTATGTAACATAAGAAAAAATATGACATACATACACAGAAAAATGCGTAATTTTTGAAGGTATTATCAAAATAGGGTATTGTCATTTGAAAAAAATCATGATGACGTCATAACTTGAACCGGGATGACGTCATCAAAAATATAAGTAGGCCAAAAAATGCGCCACCGAAAAATAAAAACGACGTGTCTGAGCTTATTTTCCCTAATAGCCATATCAAGCGTTTAACGAATTTGTTCCAACCTTTACGTGCTCACTGTATATTGAAATTCGAACAGAAGATAGGCACCAACAGAAACATTCTAATTCTTATTTATATTAATATTTGTAAAATAAGAAAAGGAAGAAAAAATATTACTTTTGTCCAGTTTCCAATAACACTTTACTACTTTATTACGACCGGTTTCGGCTTTTAGTAAAGTAGTAAAGTGTTAGTGGAAACTGGACAAAAGTTATATTTTTTCTTCCTTCTCTTATTTCATAATGAACTTCCACAAAATAAAAAGATCATCAATCAAACAAATTAATATTTGTATTAAAATTCGAGCACTTCCCGGCCTAGTCAGAAAAAATAGTATGTGTACCTCGTAGTAAAAGCACATTCTCAGACTTCAATGCTTGTTGGCCTCGGCTTAACGCCTCGGCCAACAAATTACATTGTCGTCCGGGAATGTATGGTTTTTACTACTAGATACACAATATACTGTTCTATAAACTTCTTTCCAATTTACTTCTGTGTATATATTCACTCTTATTCAGCTCTTATTTATACTAAATCATTGTAATTGAAAGGGTTTTCCCATCTATAAATAAATACTAGAAAATACGTTTCGAAAAAGTCAAAATCTCCGCTGCGGTATTTCATCGGATGTTTTCACGTAGCTCTAGCCTGTTTTCCATATGAATCGCGGTTCGTACATTATACAGACAATAACCTACAAAGACGATCAAAGATAGCCAGTTAGAAATCTCAGTGTTCCCGAACATAAAACACATTGAAAGTTATGCGTTCCCGCCTCGTTGACGCTCTCCGGCTATATCCTGAACGTTACAGCAGGAATAGCAGGGCTTATTTTCAGCAGGAGGGAAAGGAAAATACTGGAATCGGACTTATGCCGCTATTCGCCTATTTGGAGACCGTCCAAGTACATATCGCAGATGTGCTTTTTGCTGAAGTTAAACAGATTCCCTTTGTTGCCATTGGAATTAATGAGATTGGGAGAAACGGGAAGATCAAGATGTTTGCATTGTTCGATCGAAGGACCAATGTAATGTACTTGCTGGTAAATGGAATCGAATCTATATTATTATTATACTAATAAAGCACGTTTCATTCCAATTCGGCCTGCTCAACACGAACTAGGAAGGACAAATTTCAATTTCTATTAGGAAAATGCCTCATTCTTACCCACTACCAAACAATGTACAGAGTGTCCTCTGTTACCGGCAAAGTAAGAAATCCAGGTATCCTATAGAATAGCTAGGCATTCTATACAAGACCTAAGCGTTTTGGGCAATATGAAAAGAATCATTATGTTGAATTTTTATTCACTTTGCCTAGGCATTGTGTATAATCCCTAGGCATTCTACAGAATGCCAACGGAGTTGTTAGGCAAAGTGAGAAATGAACGCATTTCAACAGAAAATTATTGTGGTGTACTGACAAAATAAGCATTGTAATAATTATTACATGAAACTAACTAAGTGACACTTTGACTTGCATTGTCTCTTATTTTTCACACAAGCACCTTTTGTTCTGGCATTTGGTTTTACAGCTACACCTTACAAAGCCTGAGGACGACTGACTGAGTACTGATCGCCACAGTGTGAGTAGGAAAAGAGGGTGAGTGAGGCGACACGTTATAACCTCAAAACCGTGAGACAGACGGTGTTCTGAACTCTACCTGAAGTGTAGGCAGGCATTCTATAGAATACCTAGGCAAAGTATGAAATACTTACGATTTCATACTTTGCCTGGCTGAATTTTGGCATTGCATAGAATGCCTAGGTATTCTATATAATGTTTCAAACTTTGTCGGTAACTTATTCAGTACACTTGGCCAGGTAATAATCTTAGTTTGGTAAAATAGTCGGATGACCAAGATGGTGTAAACACCTATATTGTGTTGACTTTCTGCCGAGTGGCAAAATTTGGTTTGAATCCTTGCTAGCCAATGTACAAAAAGTCCATTTTTCTCCCCCGAATGTTTCAATTTACCGCCTAAATTATTGTTCTTTTGTGTATAGAGAAAGGAGAAATAAGAATGATGGCATTGACGTTTTTGACAGGAAATATCCTGTAGTAGAGTTGCAAACCTTCTTATAGTAAATTGGGATGATGTCTAAATGATTACCAGAGATACCAACTGAGAACCAAATTGTTTACTGATCGTGGTGTAAATAGGCAGTAACTTATTCCCTTTTTCTGAATATGAAATGATCAACTTTGTCAAAACCAGTCGTATTTATATTAATTATACTACGACCTATAGGAGTAGGTAGTAGTAACAACGGCCTTCCAGGGCCACCCTGACTTTTTTATTTGAAGAGTTAGACACATAGATACTGAAGAGGAAATGATTCCTGTCGAAAAATATGAAAAAAAAATTCTGTACGTCTGTCTGTCTGTACGTCTGTGTCTATTCAAATCGCTATCTTTTCGAAACCCTTGAAGATATGGCTTTGAAATTTTAACCATTTTAATAACTAGAGGAGAGTCAGTTTTTTGCCATCGAAATACCAGGAAATATTTTTCGAAGTCTTTTGGTTTTTTTGGCCCTTCCTAGCTCCGTCGATACAGATGCATGGATTGATTTGATCCTTTTCGTATTTCTTGGAGATTTTCATATGTCCTACAATAGTGTACAGTTTTTGAGAAGGATAAGAAAATGCTAACCGGCTTTTCCGGGCGATTTTCCGAAACACGTCGATTTTATAAAAAAATTCAAATACGCTGAACCATTCACTTAAACTGAATTTCGAAAAGTGTAATGGGTAGAGCTGGAATACAGAAACACATCCTAGAGGAAATAAAATGATCGGAAAAAGGGAAAACCTGAAAAATCTGAAAATTGAAATTTGCATTTTGGAAAATACGAAATATCTCAGAAAAGGTTGATATTTTTACAAATTATCTTCCTTCTTTTTTAACCGCCTTAAGAAAATATACCGAGTATGTAATGGCATTTTTCACGTTAAATCAATAGTCCGGGAAATATTTAAAAAAACTAGAAAACATAGATATTGAATTGACTAAAAAAAATTGAAATCTTAAAATTGTTTCTTATTCGTCTTTACAAGCTACACCGATACTTCTAAACTGTTTTCTCCAACTCACAAATTTGTGATATTGACAAAAACTCAAAATTGAAAGAACTCAGAAAAATGGACAGGAATAATTTCATTTCCCTCAACTAGGTCTACAAAATATGTATATGGGTTTTTTCCGGGCTATCTATAGGCCGGGAAATATTTTAGAAATGAAAAATTGAGGATATTGACTTACGTGTATAGAATTTTGACCGATCACTCAAATCCCTTTCAGCTAGTACCTGTGGCTTGAGTAGCCGATCAATATCATACAGTGTGTTTTATATTATCAGGAAAACTTACCGCATATTTGCACTTCATCAAATTTCGATAGGGTTTCGATAACACCTGAAACAACAAATTTAGGTATAAGGAAATATTTTATGGTTCCGAAGAAAATGAAAAAGTGAATTTCGTCACGTGAAATTATATAGGATGTACTGTTTGAAATAACAAAGTTATCGGAGTTAAAATATGCGGTAAGTGTTTCTGATAATACTGGCAAAAATTTCGTAAACCTGCCGTGGCTAATTTCAATGATATTGAATTTCTTTGACAACGTTACATTTTGAGAAACAGTTGAATATCTCACAAACGGGAAGAGTTGGGTATAGGGATAGCCTAATTTTTCTCGTAATTACATGGTGAAATATATACTTTTATATGTCACGCAATTTTCAATAACCTTGGATATAAATCATTATCATTAAAATGTAGTTCAGATCGAAATACAACTAATACCGTTTGGCAGCGAGAGTCCGAGGCGCTCAGTTTGACTCCCCCTATATATCAATACGTGTTAAAATAGTCATTCATTTGAAAAAATTTCCACATATATCAGTTACTAAAAAATAACGATTTTTGTTCAACTTACTTGTCACTGCTGTTATTTTGATTCAATAATAAAACTTTTCTTTTTTTCGTTTTCTACAATTATTTACAACAGGTTATACAGGGTGGCCCACGAAGTTTAGTACAGGGAATATCTCGGAACTCGAAAGTAGTGGAGAATTGTAATTTTGTGGTTCTGAATAAAAGCAATTGGTTCAGCCTTTTTTGATATAATGTTACCCAATGAGGTTTCTATTTTCAGTCACGTGACATCAGATTCAAAATTATTAATAGAACACCCTGTATATTTTGGCATTTTTATGTTCCTCCCGATGGAACAATTTCAACAAACTATCACACTTGTGGTCTAAAACGATCAATTCAAAAAATACAGGTACTTCAATATCCTCTGTCCCACGACGTCTGAAACGAGCAATTACCAAATTATTTAGGTTTAGGGTCACCCTGTGTATTTGGGCAGTCCTATATTTTATGTGATGATTAAAACAAGGCAAAATTAAATAAATCATCCATATTTTATTGAAAGCGGACGTTCTATGGGTTATTGTAGCAGTCACAAAGTATAAGCAGAATGAGTCAAAATGGCAGATAGGTGATAGCCCACTAAGCAAAGTAACATTCATTCAATATTTCAGTAACCTTTCATGGTAATGTGTTATGTTACATCAGAGTTTTCTGCTACCTTACTGCAAAGGTTCAGCAACTACTGAAACGGACGTTCAGCAATATTACAAATGGTATATGCCATTATCAATTATTCCAGCAAGGTTTCTGCAACATTGCATATAATATACATACAGGAAAATTGCAAATGTGATATTGAAAATGACGTCTTATGACAATGTTGCAGCAAATACTGAAATGGATTGATGGATGTAATCTTTCATAATTAGTAATTGCAGCAAGGTTACCGCAACATAGAATTATAAATTAGTGGAAAATAACGTATTCAATATTTTTATATAGCAGCAACTTGTTTATTCCTTTCCATAACATAACAGTAAGATTTCATAAATTACTTTCCAGTAGGTTTCTTCGCTACTGAAGAATTTTTGGATTTTCACCACTTGCAACTAATATTGATAGAAAATGAATACAATCTTCATGGGAGACAGATCATTCAGTATTGATGTGTCCTCTATGGAAATCAGATTCATCATTTTCTAGCTTTTAGAAGCAAGCAGTGACAACCCAAAAAATCTTCTGAAATTATACCTATTAATTTGAATGTCCATTTAAATCTTGGAGATCAAAAACACAAAATTTTGATATTGAAACCTTTAATTAAAATATTACAAAAAACAAATAAGTACTCATATTGAAATGTCATATTTAAAATAAAAATCTGTTTGGCCTTATCAGGTACCTGAAACAAAATAATCATTGAATTGAATGTGTAGCTTAAATATCGACTTCTCGATCTACTACCTAACCCTGCAAGTAACGTGTTTTTGCGAATTGTAGCCAAGCTTTCACATTTATCTGAAATGCATCATCTCTGATGCATGGAGATGAATTTCTCACTGCATCTGGAACAAAAATATTATAAATAAATATATAATTAGTCAACTCAACAATTATGGTCTTATTTCAATATAGAATGTTCAATTGAACTTGTCCTTGATTATGACACTATTGTGCATACATACTCGAATTTTAAAATTTGTTTAGATTTCAATTCTTTGATTCTGAAATTGTCTTTTTTGTTGATCCAATTGCAAAATATGGCACAATGATTTGTGAAAAAACGTTCAAGACTTGTTCCAACACAAAACTTTTCATTCAAGCCACCAATATAGGTATTGAAAACTAAAATCGAGATGTAAAAGTATTCCACATCATTTACAAATGTAAAAGTACCTTTCAAATTGACACTACTACCAGATTTATTCGTAATATAAGGAGAAAAAAACATTCCCCTAATATACGCAGAATGAGCATACCAGACCATCCTAACCTAAAATAATATTTGATGTATGGCCTTACCTTTCATGAAGATACCTTAAATTTATTAGCACTATCCATTATGCTGCTTCAACACTCAGTGAACTCTTAATCAAAAAACAAAATTGCAGAAGAATATGTGCTTTACTTAGGTACCTAGCTTGAGAACGAATGAAAGTATCCAAAACGAAACTAACGCAAAGGCACGACACACAACAACAACATAATTTACAATATCAAAATGGCGCGAGGCGCGTGCTTGTCTGGGATCTGGGTTACTTGGTCGCCCCGTTAGGTAGCATCTCATCAAGACCGGGAAATTCAGAACTGGTTGGATTCCTAATAAATGAATTATTATTTCAAGTTTCTTTATACTTACCATTTGAAATTGTCCTAGCGTATCATTTTGTATATTTCTGCGATGATGCAATCGAAAATTGAAAGTGTATTGTGTTTTCTAAATACTGTCAATATTTGTAGTTAGCTTATGTATGGTTGTAAATATCAAACTCAATGTAACATCGCGATTTGAACTTGTTCGATAGTTCCAAATGTAACTTGCACTCACATTGTTCGTATAGATAGTTTCTGTATTGTTGCATTTACAATGAACTTTCATGGATCACGTAACATTGCACTTGAAACTCAATCAATAGCTTGCTTTACAACTTACAAAAAACTTGTCTGTAGTTTATTCAGTTATGTTGAAAACTTAAATATAGCATTGAGCTTTATGCAATATTATATTTATATTTTACGATGGCAAGCCATACATAATATTTTGGCAATATTTTGTAACATTACATGTTTAGTGAGAGGTAGCATGACTCAACGAGTAACTGACAAAATTGTTAAGGCTTTCGCGGCGTTTTCAGTGTACAATTTTCACTCGGGTTTGAAGGCCGTCGTTTTTTGGAATTTCTGCCTAACGTTTCGCTGGCGCGAGTGGCTAGCTTCTAGGGGTCAATTAGGGTTAGTGAGATTGTACCAAATCCAGATACGGTAATTAACGACCAAGACTACCTAAATCAGAATAAATACAATCTTTGCAGACGGAATCTCCAGCCATCTGAGATTATTCATGATGAAGAAGCTAGCCACTCGCGCTAGCGAAACGTTAGAAAGAAATTCCAAAAAATTACGGCTTTCAAACCCGAGTGAAAATTGTGACAATGAGTAATTGTTTCCAATGTAGATTTCGAGGAGTTAAGGAATATGGAACAAATTAAGTAAATTTTACGAAAACAAAGCAGAATCCTGTATTCATTTACAACAGACACAGTTTTACACAAGGAGGTGATATCTACACCTATTTGGCTGAATCGGAGCACACTAGCCAGAATATGAATGCAATGGGAGAAAACATATCGAAATCTATGATGACGACAATAATCCTGATGACGCCCCCTGAAAAATATAATAATTTTTATGCCGCTTGGAATTCTACAAGTGAAGAAAGAAACACTGGAATTTCTAACATCACGTCTGTTGTTAGAAGAATCCTGTTTAGAAGTGCCAAATTTCTACCTCGAAGAGAAAAATTCATTAATCGAAGAGAATTTCCATAATAAACAAGATCAAGAGAAATAAAGATATCAAAGAAAACCAATTAGATGCTATTATTGTAAAAGTGAAGGACATTGAAAGAATGAGTGTAGATTCAAATTAGATGCCGATAAAATAAAGGAAAGCCATTCAAGGAAAAGTCACTTGGCAACTACATATAATTTCATAAGAGAACTGTTCACTGAATATAAAGAATTTGACTATCCCAAAGATGCAAAATTTGCTACCGGATCAACCACCAAAGTTGTTGAAGAGTGAAAAATAAAAGTCAAGATTGACGTAAACGAATACCGTTCAAAAAAAGAAATTATAAATATTCTTCATGTTCCAGATATCACTATGAATTTATTTTCTGTTATTAGCGCATTAGGAAAGGGCCTCGCTTTGGAGTCTAACGACGGAATTTGTCAACCTTGTATTGATGTAATTTCAGAAACAGAGTTCGTCACGAATCTCCATTCAAATAGTGCATGCAGAGGAAAATCTCCAAAAACCACTATTCACGGGGAAACCCTAACAAGATCTCGCGCTTGGCTTATCACAAAGCTCAACTAAATTGCCTGTAATTGGTTATTAAACCACTGAGCACTGATATTTGCCAGATTACAATGCCTCCTTGATTTTCTTTTCTTTGTTTCAGATTTCCCGGCGAAATCCGACATTTAGTTACTGTTACTGCTGGAGAATATTAAATATAAAATCCGGAATTACGTGAAACCATACCCACTGCTTCTTTTTAATGGAAGTTTAATACGAAAGGAAATCCAATAATAATGGAATCTCTGGAAATCGTAATATTTCCTCTGAAGTTCCATCTCGTTTGTAGCGAAGTATCGGCAGTCAATTTGTGAGATAGCGGAATCACAATTTCAATCAAACTTGTGAAAATAAAAGTCAAGACCATAGAAGCAGTTTTGTTCGGGAAGCGGGTAGCTAAAAGTACTGTTACATATACAAAAACAAGAAAGTGCTGTAAATCTGATATCAAACTAATAATAGGAGATAGAAAACGTAACTTTGAACAAGTTCGAAGGGCAGGGACAAGACGAATCATAATTTGTCGGAACTACCCTTGCACTGATGAGAAGCAAGAACCTCCAAACATATCTGCAGGTGGTCATCCCCAGCCGACTGAAGGATAATCTTTCGTTTCTTTACAATAAACACTTGCAATTGAGTCTTCTTGGAAGAACGTTGCACAAATATCTGTCAGATGTAGTTCAATATCCGTCGTGGCATTAGCCAGGGAAGTATTTTTTTTCTGTCAGATTTTTTTCTCGTATTTTCCACTTGGTAAAAATATTTGAAGAGAAAGGGTACTGCGACTTTGTTGATTTTATTCATATCATTTATTAGCAGATTAGATATCTAAATTTTGTAGGAGCGAGGAATATCTTAATATTGTGTTTGAATTGGACTATATCAATATCAACTCGCGCAATAAGATCGTAGGCAGAGAACGGTCTTGTCTGGATCACTAAATGGTCAAGATTGACTCGCCTCATGATTGACTCAGACCATTAGTAATCAAATCGTGCATCACCAACCACTTTACAGTAATCCTGCAAATTAATTGTTCGGAAGAAAGAATGAAAAAACAAAAAATTTAAAATGAAAAATATGAAATGTACATAGACAACAGAAAGCTAAGGGACGAACTGACACAACATAAACGTGGAATAGCATAACCTAGAGAACGACGTTAACAACATGGTAAACAACTTCGTACAAACTTTAAATGTAAAAATTGAACTGGTTACACGTAAAATCGAAATTAAAGGAATAAACATCGAGAGGAAACAATGGATCACGGACGGTCTGGTGAATACAATTATCACCAAAAATTATCTATATAGACTGATGAACCTGATAATGAAACTATACTGATAAAGTTCCGAAATAAATTTCTCGAAAGAAAGGTTAACCAAAACACGAATTATCCAAATGAACTTCGGATAAGTCTCAAAAAAATGGAAAATAAGCCCTCAGTGAACTAAAATCCATTGCACCACAAGACTGAAACGAGCTAACAGATAAAAAGGAGATCGCAAAACAATTTGCTGACCACTATGCCACAGTTGTCAAGAATCTTGCCAATGAATATACAATTGCTCAAAACAGCTAAACGTCCCGGACTAGATAACATAAAAACTAAGTTATTGAGAGAGCACTCAGATCTTATTTCAGCTCCTATAACTCACATATTGAACACGTATATTGATATTGGCATGTTTTCAAAATAAAACCTCTATAAATATAAAGCAGAGAATACAGGTAATAAATTATAGGCCAATTTCCTTAATAGGCAGCGTTGCGGAAGTCCTTGAAAAGTTCCTGAAAACTGAGATTCGATAACTTCTTTAAGAAATACAACGTCATATCAGAAAAACAATATACGGTTTCCAGAAGTCCAAATCAACGCGATGGTGGACTCGACTGAAAAATCTATAATTCCATGGACAAAAGCAAACCATTCCTCAGCTTTTTCGATTATTTGGCCAAAGCCTTTGACACGGTCAACCATCCAAGCTTCTACAAATACTTGAAAGTGTAAGTTTGTGGGGAACGCAAAGAAAGCTACAGATGTGAAAGAAATCAAGTGGCCAATATAGATGGCGTTCCACAAGGCGTTAAAGGATTAAAGGAAATCTTTTTATTGAATTTGGTAAGAAAAAAAGGTTTCTTCATGATTAAGCATTCACGAAGGCTTTATCAATTTTGTTTTGCAATGGATTTCAGTTTATCCAAACTAGTTCATAATAGACTTTACGATAATATTATTATAATGACATCATTAAAAATAAATCGAACACTAGGGCAGCCACGAATTGGAATGTGAATATTGATTTCTTCGGTAAATCTCTAACACAGAAATCATTTTTCTACTTCGGACCAAAGCTATATAATCTATTACCATGACGCATCAAACGAATTAGAACAACCCGTACGTAGATTCAAAACTGAAATAAAATGGTTCTGGAAAACTTCGCAAAATTTCAAATTTTCAACTCAACCAATAAAACAAATAATCTATCCATCTTACTTACCAAAATCTTTATATCTACCCAATCACAATTTCATTTCATTCCATTCCGTTACTTAATAATCAATGGCGGAGCGAGGGAATGTATGGACATTCTCGATTATGGAATCAGACGGTAAGGGATTGTCCCCTTCTTGAAATTCCGGGTGACAGTTCGTTATCTGCCATACGATTCAGTAAAAGGCGCCGACAGTAATTCCCAAAAGGGAAAACTGGGAGCGGATCGGGCACCGCCTGCTTCCCACCAAGGGGATCATTTGGTACACAGATGGCTCCAGAATGGGTAAGTCAGCCGGCGCCGGGGTATACGGGCAGTCTCCGAAAGCAGAACTTAGTTACGCTCTAGGAACTTTTGCTACTGTATGTCAGGCAGAAATGTTTGCCATACTCGCCTGTGTAAGAGAAAATCTCAACAGAGGCTACCGCTTCCAGCAAATCACGATATGCACCGACAGCCAAGCGGCGATCAATGCTCTCACATCATATAGAGTCACTTCGTTGCTGGTGTCTGAATGCATCGATGATCTGCAAAGGCTATCTTCCGCCAATAAAGTAAAGCTACTTTGGGTCCCTGGTCATACCGGAGTACCTGGAAACGAACGGGCTGATTATTTGGCCAGACAAGGTGCGAAAAGCCCAGCGATGGGACCAGAACCTATCATAGGAGTTTCAAGATCATGGTGCGTCTCAACCATGAAGGAAATTCTGGAAGTAAAATTCCAGGATACATGGAAAGATACACCAGGCATGAGGCAATCGAAACTCCACATCGGAGGCCCTTCTACCAGGAGGACCAAGACTCTGCTCACACTGAGCAGAAAGGAAATCAGATTAGTGACAGGGCTCCTGACGGGACACTGCCACCTCAACAGGCACCTCAACATTTTAGGTTTCACGGATGATACCGAATGCAGGTGGTGCTTGGAGGATGAGGAGTCAGCCACTCTCATCCTCACGGAATGCCCGGCAGTGGCAGCAATACGGGAAGCACACCTCGGGAGCATCGTACTGAACCCGGAGAGTGTGAGGGTGGTATCGGTCAGAAGGCTGGCCTCTTTCGCTCGCGAGATAGGCTACCTTCAAAACTGAACCATCTCCCAGCAGTAGTGGGTGCATAACGGGCCCGATTGAGAGGCCTACATGCTTATGGCTTCGTCCGCCCACATACCTTGTTCTATATATCTATCTATCTAATCATTTGACTTTTTCTCTTATCCCGAAAATAATTCCTTCAATTAGCTCCATACCATATTGGGACCAAATCCAAGGGCATCGACACAGAACAGCCATGGTGAGGCACCTGAGCCAAACACTGATGGCTGACACCCTCATCCTCAACACATCCAAGATACGCACAATCACCGGCTTACTAACCGGACACTGCGGCCTTGGAAAACACCTACACACCATGGGAATAAATAGAGAAACCGTGGTGAGTAGACTCTGTGGGGACGAGGAGGAAACAGCCTCTCACATCATCTTCGAATGCGACGCGCTGCTCAACAAGGGCAACAGAACATTCGGACAGATCAACCTAGAAACAGACATGAGTCCAAAACACCTGATCAATAGACTACTAAACCTAGTGAAAAATACAGGCCTATATTTAACTAGAAATCATTGATGACTGAACAATACAATAGTCCCCAGCTGGTTTCAGTGTTGAGGGAAATCTCAAAAGTAAACCCGGTATCTTGACACTCTCACTCCAGTTCTAGTATCAGTACTGTAATCAAATTCAAATTCAATTTATCCATATACCCATAAAATACAGGCACTTCTATAATAAGTGATGTGGAAAAACAAGATGACTATGTTGGATTCACCTAAGCTCGGGAGAGCTTGTGTTGTGTATCCAACATAATCAGTTACATTTAGATGCCTAAAAAATTAATTTATACTGTTATTATTTTTTTTTATTTTTTATCATTTTGTCTTTGAATATTTTTTTTGTTATACGTATATACAGGGATGGTGGAGTTTGTTGAGTGAATGCAAGGAGGTTTAAAATATTGTTGAAAACATATTCATATTCGAAAGCATAAGGGTTTTGACTTTTCTTTTGAAGTGTTTCATATTAAGTATACACTTGAGTGAATTTGGAAGCATATTGAATAATTTAGGGCCATAAAAAAATATTGTATTATGAGTGTGAGTTTTTCTAAAAATCACTAGAAATATTTTTGTTTTCGACTCTAACATAAAACTTAAGCACAATTTTAAAGTGATGTTGACTAAATCCACCCTTAGATGGCTCGTCTACACATAACCTTCCAAATAAACGTGGCGACACTGGCGACTGTATATTTTTAATACTTGTGGTATTTTGTAGCTAATAATAAAATATCTGATTGTGTTCGATGTTATTGAGGTAAGACCCATTTATTATATCACATGGTCTATCTTAGCTGTGAGTGTCCTAAATAGAGATCTATTTAGACACACATCTGTTGCATGGTTTCAGATAGATGATTGGGTATTTTGTTACCTCGTATTTGAAGAAAATTTGTTTTATAATTTTTTTTTATTCATTCACAATAAACATATTTTTTGTTTAATTTTAACATAAAATCCTGAAATTTTATTGAAAATATTGTCACATTATTGTGACATGTGTTTTAATCTAATATTATAATTACCTTAAACCAACGTCACATATTTGTGACATTACATAATAGCTTAAAACTTAAAACCTAAATGAAGAACGCATAAAAAATATTTAAAAAACGTAAATAGTTGTATCGAGAGTTATGTTATACGATAATAAAAATAGTTGGTTTATAGCATCATCAACTTTAGGAATAGCGGTCGTGAACGTGTTGAATTAAAATTTAAATACTTATACAGGGCAATTCAAATTCGACCCCCACCATTGGGATCTCCTAAACTACAGGAGATCCGTCGAAGCTTAAATTGGGGAAAAGTTGCGTTTTCTGGTGCTTAACAAAATACTGTTTTGAAACTTGGAAAATTCCGAGTATTTCCGGAAATATCGGGAAAAAAACTGAAAATCGGAATTTTCGTTTTTATTTTTTTCTATCGTTATTTGACAACATAGCTCAAAACCAAAAGTACTTTTTTATTGATACTTTTTTTCAGCTACACGTTTTCATGTTCAGATTAACTATCCGACGTTTCGTCTTCTGGCATTCATCATCAACTTTTTTTTCTGTTATGGGCGCCATATTGTTTTTTATACAGAAAAATAGTGATTCTCATTCTGATTTCATTGATGTATAATTTGTTATGATTTGAACTTCTGAAACCACAGATATTAAAAATAAACAACTTCATCTGAGATGGTCATGACTCCATCGAAAAATTTTGTTTAATAAACACTAGTTGTCAGAACTCATTAAACATCATAAGTTTGGACAAATACTTCAGTCGAAAGGTCCTTATTCTCAAATGAAGAAAAACGAGATATGTTGAAACTTTATTATAAATTTGATAGGAATAGTACGAAAACAGCACAAATTTATTTTGAATTATATCCGGAAAGACAACAGCCGGATAGAACATTATTCGGAATTTTGGACAAACACGGTGCGTATCAAAAACCAAGAATGAAATATGGAAGCAGAATGGAACAAAATATTAGACGTAACTTATTAGCCGAGGTAAAATAATTGTTCATTCCATATTCGAAGAAGTATAATTATTTTTGGTACTTTTTTAGATAAATGCAGATCTTTCCAAATCAACACATCAAGTCTCGGCAGAAATGGATATGCCACAGACGAGCATTTGGAGGGAATTCAAAAAAAGTGGTTTGAAATGTTATAAGATACATATTTCACAAAAATTACATCCAGGTGATCCTGAGAGAAGGATGGAATTTTGTAGCTGGCTCTCGAATAGGGTAGACCCTACAAACTTCTTGAAAAATATTATTTGGACCGACGAAAGTACTTTTTCGAACTGTGGTGTTTTTAATAGAAATGCTAAGCACATTTGGAGTGCAAATAATCCACGACACTTCAGAGAAGTCAGACCACAAGTTCGGTTTCTTTTGAATGTGTGGCTGGAATTTATGACGACCGAATACTTGGACCTAATTTCTTCTCTAATACTTTGAACGGAGAAACCTATCTTTGGTTCTTAAGAAACGAATTCGAAGCATATATGGATACGTTTCCCCTTGTTAATTATAACAGCTGCTGGTTTCAGCATGACGGGGCTCCTCCACACGATAAAAGAGCAGTTTGCGAATATTTACACCAAAGATTTCCTAATAGGTGGTTAGGAAATTCTGGACCAGTGAGGTCACCTGACCTTACAGCTTTGGATACTTTCTTGTGGGGCACTTTGAAGAACATAATCTATGGAGAGCAAGAATATGACACAGTAGATGAACTTAGAGACAATATCATCACGCAATTCAGGTCTATCAGAAGAAGGGATATTGTTAGGGCTGTTCTTAATTTGAGACGACGAGCTCGGTTATGTATTCAAGAGGAAGGCCATCATTTCGAACACTTGTTGTAATACTTTTTGTGCATTTTTTACAAGCTCATGTTTTCATTCTTGTTTTTTGAAACGCACCGTACTCAGTCAAGTGTTTGCCCAAAATTTCGAATAATGTTCTTTCCGGATATAATTCAAAATAAATTTGTGTTGTTTTCGTACTATTCCTATCAAATTTATAATAAAGTTTCAACATATCTCGTTTTTCTTCATTTGAGAATGAGAACATTTCGGCTGAAGTATTTGTGCAAACTTATGATGTTTAATGAGTTCTGACAACTAGTGTTTATTAAACAAAATTTTTCGATGGAGTCATGACCATCTCAGATGAAGTTTTTTTTTAATATATGTGGTTTCAGAAGTGCAAATCATAACAAATTTTACATCAATGAAATCAGAATGAGAATCACTATTTTTCTGTATAAAAAACAATATGGCGCCCATAACAGAAAAAAAAGTTGATGATGAATGCCTGAAGACGAAACGTCGGATACTAGATCTGAACATGAAAACGTGTAGCTGAAAAAAAGTATCAATGAAAATGTACTTCTGGTTTTGAGCTATGTTGTCAAATAACGATAGAAAAAAATAAAAACGAAAATTCCGATTTTCAGTTTTTTCCCGATATTTCCGGAAATACTCGGAATTTTCCAAGTTTGAAAAAAGTATTTTGTTAAGCACCAGAATACGCAACTTTGTCTCAATTTATGCTTCGACGTATCTCCTGTAGTTTAGGAGATCCCAATGGTGGGGGTCGAATTTGAATTGCCATGTATACTATACCTACTTATATTACTTCCATACCAATCAATTGTTATCAACCACACTGACTGTTATAGAATGGACTGAACTTGATTTGAATGAATGAGTAAACAACTCTTACGTTAATGATCCTCAACTATAAGATGATGAACTAGAGCGGAGACGTCCTAAATACCTTTTTGAATAAAAAGCTGATTATTCAGGAGAACTAAAGATAATTCACTGAAGCGAACAAACAACAGCTAACAAGACGAAGGCTCGTAGTTTCGCGTGTAGTCAGATATTTGTTTTTGCTATTTCAAACTCTGCTGAACTTGTCACCTGTCTCTAGCAGCTGCCATTAGCTTCAAATCTATTTGTTTGGTTGAGAGATCTCCGTTTACAGGTTTTCTTTCATTCTGCTTATCTTCGAAACTTTGTTGTAATTTGTAGTGACCTAGTAGAACTTTATCGAATACATTAATGATGTTAATTTTCAGTTCATGCTCTAATTGTTCGGTGTTTGCATTTTCCACCATGTTAGAAAACCGGCTAATGAGTTGCTAGAGTGTGTAATATTATACTCCATTTACATCGCTACTCCCTAATTCCTTGTAAGTGATAATAATTGGTAGGTAAAAGTTTTTGCTCATGTTTTGGTTATATACAGTGAGTCTGTCTCACTTCTCATTCCATACAATACAATACAATCTTTATTTCTCATAGTAGGGATTTCAGAAATAAGTAATGTTATCTCATTCATATTTGACAATCGCATCGAAATATTTAGTTATGTCATCCTTGATGGACTCACATAACCTGAAAACACACAACACTGTGTTGAATGAGAACAACAAATTTTGGACCTAGTTATGAGTAATTTTGAATTAAATGTACAGGGTGTCCCAAATTCGATCCTCATCATTGGGATCTCGGAAACCAGAAGAGATACGAGGTCGGTAAAATGGAGGCAGAGTTGCGCAATTTGATGCTTTCATATTTGGAAAATTCCGAATACTTCCGAAGATTTTTGGAAAAAACCGATAATTCGCGATTCATTTTTTTTGTGACTCTATTTGAATAGATATTACAAAACAAATTTCACATTCTCATTGCTACTTTTTCTGTTCTACAAGTTGGTGTTATCAGATTTTCAAACAGACGTTTCGTATTTGAGCTGCCATCATCAAATTTGTTTTTTTAAATACGGCCCTGGATTTTTTATTATGGATTTTAAAATCTCTTAATGTCCCAAAACAAATGATGTATTGCACTTATTCGAAAATTTTATATTAATAGCATTTTCCATAAGAACTCATGTGTTAGAGAGAGACAGAGAATAGATTTTTGGTAAGATCTTAGCAGGACATCGTTAAAATAATTTTTTCGAAAAAGAACGATACATCTTTGTTTTAAGGACCTCAGAAGCTCCTAAAAATTGATATAAAACAATGTGTGATTGATGTTCAACAATAGGCATGAGGTTTTAATTATTCCAAAAAAAGTCAAACAAAAACTATAAAATTGAATACCCAATGAAAGTTAAAGCAAATATTCAAATTGAAATCCACCTGCTTGAATGCATTTTCGTGTCAGTCTGTGAAGTTTATGGATGGCACGCTGAATGGTCCTTGCAGGGATAGCCCCGATCTCCCTTATTAGGTCTTGTACTACTTCAAGATTTTGTGGCGTGTTTTTGAGAAATCCCCAAAGAAAGTAGTCTAGAGGGTTTAGGTCAGGGCTTCTAGCTGGCCAACGTACGGGACCTTGGTTTCCAATCCATTTATTAGGGAATAATTCATTTAATACATTTTTTACACATCTCCCACTATGAGGTGGTGCACCGTCTTGTTACCACCATAGTTGACGTAATACGCCCAGAGGTTCTTCCATTAAGGAATCCAATATATTGGTCCTTATTAATTCTGCATATCTATCGGAATTTAATTTTCCTTGAATAAAAAACGGGCCGATAATTTTATTGTGCCACATACCGACCCATACAATAAATGATTGTCGTCCCTGAGGTCTTACTTCTTGATTCTGCCTTGGGTTTTCTATTGACCAATAGTGTTCGTTATGTCTGTTAAATAGTCCATCTGTTGAAAAACTGCATTCATCTGTCCATATAGTTTTATTTAGGAAGTCATCATTTTCATTAATTTTATTTTGCAACCAGTCACAAAATTCTAATCGTCTCTCAGCTTCGCCAGGTCTTAGTATTTGACTAATATGGATTTTGGAAGGTTTATATCCACGCTTATTTAAAGTTCTCCAAACTCTCATTCGCGGTAATCCTACTTCTTCTGAGAAAACTCTAACTGAAGCTCGAGGATTATTATTGGCCTTAAAAAATAATTTAAAATTATTCATTTTACTTTCTACTTTGTAACAGTTTTCAAACTTACAGTGTTCAAGATAAACTGTTCCTCTTCTGGATCGATTCGTGTTCCATATTCAACTCTTGGCTTGACAAAACTTCCGTACTGAGCTAAATTATTATCAATATTAGCAAAATAACTATAATGCGGCTGCCGTTTTTCTGGATATTCCAGCAAATAGCGCTCACAAGCCGTTTTTGAATTTCGATTCGAAATATAATAAATCCTTATCATGTCTCGTTTTTCTTCGTTAGAAAAAGTCATTTTCGTTTAATAAGCGTTAACGATTAGTGAACGAACAGTGAACTGTCAAAATATTTGATAATTTAAACATTAACAAATGAACTAAGACAGCCAGAATGCACGATGCACAGCCACTTTGATAAAATGCAATTATTTTTGTAAATATAGCCCTAGAGCCTAGAGTTTGTGGGATGACACTTCAATTATATTATTTATTAACCACCCACTTTTATGTTAGTTTTTGAGTAGTATGCAGTGCATTATTGCAAAAAAAGTTTGTTTTAACTCTATTAAAAATCTAATTTTTGTCTGTCTCTAACTCATGAGTTCTTATGAAAAATGCTATTAATATAAACTTTTAGAATTAGTGCGATACATCATTTGTTTTGGGACTTTAGAAACTTTTAGAATCTATAATAAAAAATACAGGGCCGTATTTAAAAAAACAAAGTTGATGATGGCAGCTCAAATCAGAAACGTCAGTTTGAAAATCTGATAACACCGTCTTGTAAAACAGAAAAAGTAGCAATGAGAATGTGAAATTTGTTTTGTTATATCTATTCAAATAGAGTCACAAAAAAATAAAAATTAAATCGTGAATAATCGGTTTTTTCCAAAAATCTTCGGAAGTATTCGGAATTTTTCAAATATGAAAGCGGCGTTACAATGAGCACCAAATTGCGTAACTTTGCATCCATTTAACCTACCTCGCATCTCTTCTGGTTTCCGCTCGAATTTGGGACACCCTGTACAGAAGGAAAACATCAGTGAGCTAACTTTGAGCAACTCGATGAGTTACTTACAAAACACGACTGTTCGGTAAATTCAAGACGTCAATGACTAAATAGAATACTTTTATGGAGTCTTTCACAATATTCTTGATACATCGCTACCGAAGTACAAGAAGAGTAAAAATATATCTCAGCATTACCAACATAATTTCAAAAATAATGGAGCCTTATTAAAGATCAAAATCGAAGAAGCTCATACAAATTATTTCGATAATATTCGCAGTCAGATGGTGAAAACCAACCATCGCTCAGAAATGGCGAAAACATATAGTGGTGTGCCTCAGGGTTCAATACTAGGGCCAACATTATTTCTTTTGTACATTAACGATTTGACAAGTATAAATATCTTAGGAAAATTCACACTATTTGCGGACGATACTAATATTTTTGGCACTCTGACAATGCAAATGATTTAACTAGAATCATATCTAGTGATATGAAAAAAGTAAAGACTTGGTGTGATTCAAATCGACTTTCACTCAATATCTCGAAAACCAATATAGTAACTTTCAGATGTGAGCTTGACAATATACCGATTGGGAATGATATCATTGAAAACAAAAGCAGTTTAAAATTTTTAGGAGTGCATATCGACCGTAATTTAAAATTTGAAGACCATGCTCGTGCCTTGTGTAACAAAGTGTCTTCTGGCTGTTATGCAGTCAGAGTAGTCGCAAATGAGCTGAGTTTATCAGCAGCCAAGACTGTTTATTTTTCTCTGATGGAATCCCACCTGAGATATGGAATTCCATTTTGGGGCGTATGTAGTGAATATCTACTACAAAATGTTTTAATTTTGCAAAAACGAGCCATAAGATATATGTGAAAGTAAATGCATTTTCAAAATTACGGAAGTTCGATTTCTTGGACATAGGTTGTCGCCGGAGGGGGTCAGACCATTAGAAGATTACGTAAGCGTAATACAATCTTTTCGGGCTCCAAAAACAATAGAAGAAGTACATAGTTTTTTGGGTTCAGTCAATTTCGTCGGTAAATGGATACCAAATCTCGCTACTCTAACAGACTCATTGAGGAAATTATTGCGGATGAAATTGAGTAAGCACGCAAACATTATAAAATACTGGGGGGAAGACCAAAACAATAACTTCAAAAAACTCAAAGAATTACTGTCACATATCAAAATCTTGGGTTACTATGACCCTAGCGATAGAACCCAAGTGGTAGCAGATGCAAGTCCAGTGGGTCTTGGAGCAGTTCTCATACAGTTTGATAAGGAAGGCCCCAGAATCATCGCGTACGGCAATAAAAGCCTCACAGATTGCGAAAAAAGGTATTGCCAGACTGAAAAAGAAGCTCTAGCTTTGGAATGGGCAGTAGAGCATTTTGGTATCTATTTATATGAAAAAGATGAATTTGAACTGGTCACAGACCACAAACCACTTGAAGTTATATTCTCACCTAGATCTCGTCCGTGCGCAAGAATAGAACGATGGGTTTTACGATTACAATCTTTCAACTTCAAAATCATTTATAAGCCGGGTAAAACAAACATCGCCGATCCTCTATCTCGATTGTGCCAAACAAATCCTAGCACATCCTTCGAGGCATACGATCAGGTTAGCCAAATTGTCGAACTGGCTCGCCCCGCAGCAGTAACGATGCCGGAAATACAAGAATCGTCACAAACTGATGAAGAGATATCAGAACTCAAAGATGGCATTCAAAACAACAACTGGTCTGAGTCTGTGAAGCGGTGCCAAATCTTCCAGGAGGAATTTTGTCTGTGTGGTGATATTCTCCTGAGGGGTACAAGAATAGTGATTCCAAAGAACTTGCGACAGCGTGTACTAGACGCAGCGCATGAAGGTCATCCGGGAATAGTGGCTATGAAGAGTAGGCTCAGAACGAAAGTGTGGTGGCCAAAGATAGATGAACATGCTGAAAAGATCGTAAAAACATGTAAAGGGTGCCTGTTAGTTTCAACACCCACTATCCCTCAACCAATGAAAAGGAGGCAACTGCCAACAGGACCTTGGATAGACGTAGCCATGGACTTCATGGGCCCTTTGCCTACAGGAGAACATTTGTTTGTAATAGTTGACTATTTTAGTCGCTACAAAGAAATAAAAATAATGAGGAGCATCACCTCTATGAGCACAATAAACATCTTGAAAGATATATTTTCAAGATTGGGGTTTCCCATGACTATCACATGCGACAACGGCAAACAATTTATAAGTGAGGAAATAAAAACGTATTTTGAAGAAAACGGCATAAAAATATTCAACTCCATTCCATACTGGCCCCAGATGAATGGAGAGGTTGAAAGACAAAACCGGGATATCTTAAAGAGGCTTAAAATTAGTCAAGCACTCAAGAAAAATTGGCGACAAGAACTGGTAGATTACCAAATGATGTACAATAGTACTCCGCACTCAACAACTAGAAAAACACCAAGTGAGTTATTCTTTCGACGCCAATTCAGAGATAAGATCCCTAGTTCTGGTGATACCGAAAATAGTATATTTGAAGAACATGCCAGAGAAAAAGACCAAAAACAAAAACAAATAGGAAAAGAATATGGTGATAGAAAAAGGAGGGCTGGAGAAACGGACTTGGAATTGGGCGATAAAGTCTACAAGAAAATATTGATTAGAGAAAATAAAACAATGCCAGAATTCGACCCAAGCACACACACAGTGGTCGATAAAACAGGTGGGATGTTGTGATTCGAAATGACGACTCTGGTTAGGAATGTAGAAGAAACATCGTCCATCTGAAGAAAATAGAAAGAAAATGGAGTGTGTGTGACGATTCAAATTGTTAAAACTTTATTGTTTTCAGATTATTGTTCAAGTCACTAATATTTATTTCTTTCATTATTATTATAAGCTATTTTTATTATTGGTCTTTGATACATACTTATATGAATAGAATACTCATATATGCTTTGTATTTATATTAAGTTAGCCATGGTAATATCAGGTTGTGAAAACGTATAAATGTTCGTGTTATTTTCACATATAAGTTACATTAGAAAAAGGAAGAGATGTAGTGTATGGCCCCGTATACTGATTACTAATAAAGAATTGGTGGTCGATTACATAAGCGATAGCTATCATCGATGACTAGGGAGTCAGTAGATGCGAGACGTTTGTGGAGTCGAGACTAAAGTGTGCAGTTAAATAAAGTGTTTTATTTCTATTTCCCAACGAGCAAATAGTGAACTTTACACTGACCACTTTACGGGAAAAAATTAAAGAGAAAAGACGCGGAAAGCTATCCAAAGGTGTTTTGTTTTTGCAGGACAACGCCCCTGCACACAAATCTCATGTTGCCATGCAAAAGATTCGTGAATTAGGGTTTGAATTACTAGAACACCCGCCTTATTCACCAGATTTAGCTCCGTCCGACTATCATATCTTTCCTCAACTGAAAAAAAGTTTAAAAGGTCTTAAATTTTCTTCCAACGAGGAGGTAATAAAAGCTGTGGAGGTCTGGTTTGCAGAGCAAGAAGAAACATTTTTTTTTTAAAGGTCTAGAGACGTTGCAGGTTCGCTGTAATAAATGTATTCAATTAAGAGGAGAATATGTTGAGTAATAAAATATTTTGAATTGAAATTTTGTTTGGTTCTACAGTAGGCTAAGAATTTTTCAATATATCCTCGTATATGCACAGATTCAAGATATGGCCGGAAAGGGGAATAAAATGTGGAAACTTTTGAAATTGCAGTGATTCAATTCGAGAACGATTAGAGTTAGACCAATTCTGCGATGGTTAATCGTGTTGTAAATATCAGCATATCAAGAAATGAAAATTGCTCTTGAAATGTTGTGAGGGTGGAAAAACACAAAATAGTCAGATTCACTTGAAATTTGCGTTATATACGTAAAATTTCATGCATATTCCAAAAATATATGTCTTGTATATCTTTAGATACAAGATATTGCCGAAAAGGGGAATAAAATGTCGAAAATTGTGAAATTGCAGGGATTCAATTCGAGAACGGTCAGAGATCGACCAATTCTGCGATTCCCAATCGATTCAAAACTCCAAAACGACATTGATAATATAACAACATAGTCCGAGAAGAATAAACTTGTATTCAATATATCTACACTTACAGTAAAAGTAAGAATCGACATGATTTCATCTACACAAAGCAAAACACATTTCTTGAACAAATCGATGAAATATGTGATCTCGGTGTGATATTGTATTGTAATTTTATGAAAACTTTATTCAAAATACTTGACATATATCATAAAATATAACAAGTGATAACTTCATAATGTTTTACTAAACATCCATAGCAATACTCAGAAACTGGAACATTTGATTATCTCCAACATATTGCCAAGCGATTTGAAGTTTACTAGGCACACTCAAAACATCGCGAATGAGGTTGACAAGCTGGTAGATCTCTTGAAGCGTAATACATAACCATTCTCATATTTTTTAACAATAATGCGAAGCAAAATACAGTATGCTAGTATGATATGAGATCCGGGACAAAAAAATATGAAATAAATGATAGATACTACACAAAGTAAATTCTTTCTCTTTCTCCCGGACTGTATAGCAGGTAAATAAAAAATTCCCCTGTTTTCATTAATTGTACTTCCGTTGCGAAAAATATTGTATGGTACTTACACCTGTACCATATATTGCTATTTCTGTTACTACAGATATGAAAAAGTGAATATCGGTAGGTCATGATCCCCGCTTCTCACATTTCTTAATACGAAGTCCACTATTTTGAATTGTTTGAAACTGTATACCATTAAGGGTGGATTCGCTGTAGGCGGTATAGTTTACTATTCGTTGAGGGTTTTAATTAGTATCATGAACATCACGAAACATCACATTCGAACTCATTTACAGATTGAGTTTTCTTCGGAGACTGGTCCAGCATACTCACTGTTTATCTGTGGCTCGCAGCAAACTTCCCTCTTTGAAGTATTTTCAGCTTTTAACTCGTGCCACATTATTCATCCTTCAAAGTGATAGTGAATCATTCCACGTGGACCGGGATACATGTCTGGAGTTAGTTACTGCCACTTTTATATTCGTAGCATCATTTAAAATGCTCCAAACATTTTATGGTCCGAGCTATTAAAAGCGTTCGTTTTGAAGTAACCCCTCGAGAATATACACGGAGAAAACGTGCTCTGGAAGTATATAGTGTTTTATTCCGATTTGATTCATTCGAGTGTTTCTGATAGTTATTTCCGCCCCGCGAGTTCTCTACTTCGGTTTATTTCCCTGCCGAAAGTGAACTGCATTCTTTCATAGGACACTTAAAGAAAAAATTTAATAATTGGAAAGATAAATTTTATCATTCGCATTTTTTCTAGTTTTGCAGAGTGTTTCAGATGTTGGGAGATTAATCGTGGCACCGTTTTTAATTATATTGTTTTCAATTGTCTCAACTAAAAAACTGAAATAACAAGTGAGGGCTCGGAAGTTGAAGAGCTTGGAAGTTGAGGACCTCGGAAGTTTAGGAGCTCGGGAGTTGAGAAGCTCGGAAGTTGAGAATCTCGGAAGTTAAAGAGCTCGGAAATTGAGGAGCTCGGGAGTTTAGGAGCTCGGGAGTTGAGGAGCTCGGAAGTTGAGAATCTCGGAAGTTAAAGAGTTCGGAAGTTGGGGACCTCGGAAGTTTAGGAGCTTGGGAGTTGAGGAGTTCGGAAGTTGAGGAGCTCGGGAGTTGAAGGGCCTTGCAGTTGTAGGGATAAGAATACTATGACTCAACTGGGAGACTCTCGCGTGTATCGCGAGATATGAAAAAAACTTTATGAAAACTTTTTGTAGAACTGTTCAAGGTTAATACAATTTTTTGATATCTTGTGTCGTTTTCAAGTTTTTGGACTTGAAAAGAAACCGAAAATTCACATCTCAATTTTTTTTTCAAGATTTAAAAAAATTTCTCGAAAACTTTTTGTAGATCTGTTCGAAAACAAAAAACTGTTTATATAAATTTTTTGATATCTCGTTTCGTTTTCGAGTTTTTGATAAGAAAAATTGCTTGGAAGACCGGATCTCAATTTTTTTTAGTAGAAATATGAAAAAAATTTATTGGAACTTTTTGTAGATCTGCTAGACGACTATAGAACTATCCATATACATTTTTTCTACATCTTATTTCGTCCTCAAATTTCTTGTCAAAGATCCAAGTCCACATCTCAACTTTTTTCCCAAGATATAAAATAAATAATGAGAACGAGGACAATGAAACTGTTCATATACATTTTCTCGATATCTCGTTGAGTTTTCGAGTTTTTGGAGTTTTTAGAAAAAAAAGTAAAAATTTTTAAATCAAAAATTTTTCAATCAGAAAATCATTGAAATTCCAATCGCGAAGCGCCCGCTAAAATTAGGGTGGGGGCGAAGCGCTTGGAAAAAGTTTTTTTAGAGATTTAAAAATTTCATAGGAACTTTTCGTTTCGAGGACAATAAAACTGTCCATACATTCTCGAAAATTTGGGAGAATGTGGAGGGGGGAAATAGGGAGTAAATAATCAAAAATATAAAAATGTGGTGGAGGGAGAAGAGGGGTCAACTGGGGAAGATTTTTCCACAATAACTAGTTTTTTTATGAAATATTTTTCGGACTATTGATATAACGAGAAAAATGGACTTAAGAAATATCAAAATCTATCACTGTCTTTGTGTTTTTGGTGGTTTCATAAAAAAAAACAATATTCCTAGACACGAAAAAACTTCATGGAAACATTTTGTAGACCTTTATGAGGCCAACAAAACTGTTCATATACATTTTTACGATATCTCTTTTCGTTTTTGATTATGTGAAGTAAAAAAAAATATATAAAAATTCCATTATTTTTCGATTTTTAAAAAATATTTCCCGGACTATTGATATTATTGAAAAAAGTGTTGTTTTAATTTCTTGTAGATTTTCAGAAGACGCTCAAAAAAAGATTTCTTGTGAAATACACTTTTGGAGACATGCCCAAGGCCTGTAATCATGTTCATATAAAGTTTTCGGATTTCTTGTTTCGTTTTCTAGTTTTTGGGGTTTTTAATTTTCTTTCAATTCGTTCACATTTTTTCCACTTTTCAATAGAGTTGAAGAAAAACGGTTAGGAAATATCAGTAAGTCTTTTGAAGACGTATCCGAAGCAATTTTAAGATTTTCATTTGTTTCATTAGTACGGTCAATATCCGATTTTCCACTTTTTAAAAATATTTTCCGTCAAAAATCCACTTCTGAAAAAAAATTACAGAATTGATTCGTGATTGTGTATCAAAATAAAAAAAATTTGATCATTCGATTTTTTTATAGTTTTGCCGAGTGTTTCCGATGGAGATTAATCGTGGCACCGTTTTCTTAAATTGTATTATTTGTTTTGAAAAGCAGAGTTTTGCAGAGTGTTTCAGATGTTGGGAGATTAATCGTGGCACCGGTTTTAATTATATTGTTTTCAATTGTCTCAACTAAAAAACTGAAATAACAAGTGAGGGCTCGGAAGTTGAAGAGGTTGGAAGTTGAGGACCTCGGAAGTTTAGGAGCACGGGAGTTGAGAAGCTCGGAAGTTGAGATTCTCGGAAGTTAAAGAACTCGAAAATTGAGGAGCTCGGGAGTTTAGGAGCTCGGGAGTTTAGGAGCTCGGGAGTTGAGGAGCTCGGAAGTTGAGAATCTCGGAAGTTAAAGAGTTCGGAAGTTGGGGACCTCGGAAGTTTAGGAGCTCGGGAGTTGAGGAGCTCGGAAGTTGAGGAGCTCGGGAGTTGAAGGGCCTAGTAGTTGTAGGGATAACATACTATGACCCAACTGGGAGACTCTCGCGCGTATCGCGAGATATGAAAAAACTTTATGAAAACTTTTTGTAGAACTGTTCGAGGTCAATACAATTTTTTGATATCTTGTGTCGTTTTCAAGTTTTTGGACTTGATAAGAAACCGAAAATTCACATCTCAATTTTTTTTTCAAGATTTGAAAAAATTTCTTGAAAACTTTTTGTAGATCTGTTCGAAAACAAAAAACTATTTATATAAATTTTTTGATATCTCGTTTCGTTTTCGAGTTTTTGATGAGAAAAAATGCTTGGAAGACTGGATCTCAATTTTTTTTAGTAGAAATATGAAATAAATGTATTGGAACTTTTTGTAAATCTGTTAGACGACTATAGAACTATCCATATACATTTTTTCTACATCTTAATTCGTCCTCAAATTTCTTGTCAAAAAAAACACATCCTAGTCCACATCTCAACTTTTTTCCCAAGATATAAAATAAATAATGAGAATTTCATATCAATGTTTTGTATACAATGAAACTGTTCATATACATTTTCTCGATATCTCGTTGAGTTTTCGAGTTTTTGGAGTTTTTAGAAAAAAAAGTAAAAATTTTTTAAACAAAAATTTTTCAATCAGAAAATCATAGAAATTCCAATCGCGAAGCGCCGCTAAAATTAGGGTGGGAACGAAGCGCCTGGAAACATTTTTTTTAGAGATTTAAAAATTTTATAGAAACTTTTCGTTTCGAGGACATTAAAACTGTCCGTACATTTTCGAAAATTTGGGAGAATGTGGAGGGGGGAAATAGGGAGTAAATAATCAAATATATAAAAAGGCGGTGGAGGGAGAAGAGGGGTCAGCTGGGGAAGATTTTTCCACAATAATTAGTTTTTTTATGAAATATTTTTCGGACTACCGATATAACGAGAAAAATGGACTTGAGAAATATCAAAATCTGTAACTGTCTTTGTATTTTTGATGGTATCATAAAAAAAACAATATTCTGTTCATTTTCCTAGATACGAAAAAACTTCATTGAAACATTTTGTAGACCTTTATGAGGCCAACAAAACTATTCATATACATTTTTACGATATCTCTTTTCGTTTTCGGATTTCTTGTTTCGTTTTCTAGTTTTTGGGGTTTTTAATTTTCTTTCAATTCGTTCACATTTTTTCCACTTTTCAATAGAGTTGAAGAAAAACGGTTAGGAAATATCAGTAAGTCTTTTGAAGACGTATCCGAAACAATTTTAAGATTTTCATTTGTTTCATTAGTATGGTCAATATCCGATTTTCCGCTTTTTAAAAATATTTTCCGTCAAAAATCCACTTCCGAAAAAAAATTACAGAATTGATTCGTGATTGTGTATCAAAATGAAAAAAAATTGATCATTCGAATTTTTTTAGTTTTGCCGAGTGTTTCAGATGGAGATTAATCGTGGCACCGTTTTCTTAAATTGTATTATTTATTTTGAAAAGCAGAGTTAATAATGGTAATAAAAATATTATATTCATCCACAAGTTTTCAACAAATTAGAGGCTGTAAATGAATATGAAAAAACCACTGAACCACTGAAGGACACTAAATCATTACTAAATGTAATAACAAGGGCAAAGAATAACATTATAAAATTTCAGCCAATTTGATGAAGAGCCAAGGGACTTTATTTTCGTGCGGGGCCCTTTTCTCTAATAATGTTTTCATTCGACAAAACCTAAAATAAAATTGGAAATGTTCAATTAGATTCTAAAATATTCCCATCACTTTATAAACCACAACGTTTTCATTATTTATTTATTACCACTTAAATTAGTCAATTCCTCCAGATTGCAATAGTTTTTTGTGTCATAAAAGAACGTTAGCCAATGACACTAGGAGGGTCGATTATCTACGAAGGTATGCCCTTCAAGGGATATGAAGATTAAGTAGATAATCGGGAAAAAAGTGGTTTGTTGGATCGGCACCCGGTCGCCCCCTCCCTGTCCATTCAACTTCCGGTTGAAAACAATGTTTAAACTGTTATTATAGAAGCAGCTGTACAAATGTATTGGAATAGTCGGGTCTAGCTGAATTAACCGGGTTCTAGCTGATTTGCATACTCTAGGTCGGTCTCCAATGGCGGCATACGGACCGAAGTTACCCTTTAACGACAGTTCTCTCAGATTATTAACGAAGGAATGCCCTTTGGTTGAACCTTTCATTTTGGCCCATCATTCAATGTTATAACATTTGCATACAATTTGGTTGGGCGAATTTTGCCGTATTCGAAGGAATCATTGGAATCAGGGAGGGGGGCGATCGGGTACCGATCCAATAAACCACGTTTTTCCCGATAATTCAACTTAATCTTCATGTCCCTTGAAACAAACAAACAAACAAAACAATATAAGCTTCATTGGACTGTATTTGCAAAATTACATTATCATCAGAATAACAATCAACATCCGGTTACTGCACTTTTCCAATTACAAACATTGATGGTGAGATCAAAGTATAAACCAGGAGCACAGGTTTTAGAAGTAGCAACATAATTTCCATTGACCAACTGGCAGCTGTAGAAAATATTACAATCAACGGCATCTCTCACGTATCCTTCTGATTTGCAGAGGCTAGAAGATGTGCTAGAAGAGGAGTTGCTGCTAACATTACTTGCACTGTTTGAACTAGCTTCTTTACTTGTACTATTTGAACTAGCTTCTTTACTTGCACTATTTGAACTAGTGCTAGCAGCATTACTTTGACTATTCGAAGTCGCTCCATCAGCTTTACTTGTATTCGTGCTGGAACCGGTTGGCTGAAAAGAAAAAAGCCTATAAGAATTATTTAATAAACTCCAACAGATTGGAAACATAATATTCAGAAGTATGAACGAATATCAGTTTGTTGTAGAGTATTGAGGTGGTGTCTCACCAAAGCTTCATTTATGGCTGTTAGTAGGGCAAATTTATTTCCAGAGATTCCCAGAAAATCATCTGTTTCTATTGACCATATCATTACCCCAGCAAGATTGGCTGCTTTCGCGTATTCTACCTGAAAGAAAATATTAGGATCAAAAGATTGATTCCGCTATACGCTACAGAAAGCACATGGACAAACATTTGATAGATACAATTTTCAATGGTCGTAGAGGTCAGTAACTGTTTTCTGATATTTTTTATTATTGCGGAAGATTGAAGCTTATAAATCTGTTTATATTATTATCCAATTATTTAGTTGAATTTTCTCAAGTACAGTATTTCATAAATGACCCTACCTACAAATAATATGAACAGACATCCATCATCAAATGGAGATCAAGCTGATTATTCATTACCAAGTTTATCTGCTGTTTCCGTCTATCACCAAAAATACGCATCCTTTGTCTACGTCTTTGAATTTTGTCACCCAAATTCATCTTTATTTATCGAAAGTATATATCCACTGATGCAGGATTGTTCGTGTATGTGTTTGAAATAATGATTCGCTCTCTTTTTAATCAAAATGATTGAATTATCATTAAAAGCTTTTATTTAACTTGCTCTGTGTGTGTTGGGTACAAATCTTGCTAGCTGAATTAGAACCACTTCCTTTTATCCTATGGAATTGAAATTTTATGTTGGTTCAGTTCCGATGACAATACATTGATGTCGAAGAAATTGTCCCTCCCCCTGCCCCCGAAAGCTAGATAGAGAACGCGTAGGGGTTCTGAAGTTTTCTTGTCGAATTTGGACGTCAAAAATTACAGCAAAAAAAAATTGGTAGAGAGCTCGCCCCCTTAACTTTTCTCGAAAACAGTTGGAAAACTCACGAAATTAAAATCGAAAAAATCCGTAAAAATAGTGAAAAATATGTGACCGTCGAATATTATGGTTTAAAAAAATTTCACCACCTTCGTCCCCCCTTGAAAGCCAGATAAAGATCGTAAAGGAATACGGAAAATGTTTCAACAGTTTCGGACAGAAAATAATGATGAAAAAAAATCGGAAGCTCGCCCCCCTTTCCTGTCACGAAAAAAATTAGGAATTCTCGCGAAATAGAAATCGAAAAAATCCGTAATAATAGTGAAAATTATCTGACCATTGAATAATATGGTTTAAAAAAATACTCTGCTTCCCCCTTCGAAAACTAGATAGAGAACGCTTAGAAATTCGGAAAAATTTCCAATGCTTCCATTCATGGAAATTTGCGACAAAAAATGTGTCTCTCCTCTTTTCAGAATAGTTGCAAAAACTTGCGAAAAAAAAATAGGAAAAATCCGTATAAATAGTGAAGTCCTGTCACTGGAAAGTCTCCTCGTTGAAGAACTAGGATGTAGTAAATAAACAGGCAATCGACCATGCAACAATGACGCATCAATTGAAATGAACAGACTAAGAAATAAATTCATAGAAAACTAAAATAGAAATGAATGAAAAAATTTAAAAAAATCCTTTTAGAGAAAAGCTTTCATTTGAATGCACTAAAAAAAAGAAAATAAATTCTAAACTGAATTAAAGCCAGCAGTTTGTTACATTATGAAATTTCAAATGGTATAAAATCTTGTCACGTGAATAAATCTTGGGGTGAATTCAAATTTAATTTACAATAAGAAAAACATAGACGACATAGACGACAAGCTTTTATATCGTTTAAAATTTTATAATGTAACAAAATGATGAGTTTAATTCACTTTGAAAGTTATTTTTTTCTCTTTTGTGCATTTAAATTAAAGGTTTTCTTTAAAAAGTTTTTTATTTTATTTATTTCTAACTTCCGTTTTTATTGGAATTAACGTTGACTGGAATTGAGTTGATTTATGTACCTTTCGTGTGACTTATCACAAATAGTTGAAGATTCATAGTTTCATTTTCCTTTTCACGGAATCAAGAAGTCAAACGTTCAAAAAACATATACTTACTTGTCATTACAAAAAAGCGGAGTTTTAGAATAGTACAAAAGAAATGGGTTTGACTGGGAGTGGTCAATTATTCACCGTTTTTAAATTTACCCAATTTCTGTTTTTCAAGTGATAACTATAAAAAACATCGAAAAGAGTCATTGTTGTTTTTCACAAAGTACTACAATTGACTTATATCTGAACGATAATGGTATTATTATAAATACTTAATTTAAAAGATGAGGGTGTTGTGAGGAGTTTGTGACATCTGTTTGAAAATATTCAGATTATTGTAGCTCGAAATTCCAAAATATGACTTTTCGTAATATACCTACTTTCAGTTTTATGGCCTTAGGGTCATCGTAACCAACCCACTGGTCTCCATTATACATGTGAGGTACTTTTTGTACGTCGTCCCACACTACTGTCCAACCACCAGCCGCTTGTTTTTCTACAATCTGCAATGAAATGATTATAGTATTACCAAATACTTTTAGAATTCGTTCTTGTTATAAGGAAACAATCGAAGTAAAAAATGAAGAAGGTATCATCCAAATTTATATTAAAATTAATATTCTTTCGATAAATATTTTGTTATTTTTTCTGCAAAATCCCATTTTTTATAATAATACCTCATGTCAAACTGGATACACTACACACAGTATACAGGATTCAGTAGTCTGACTCCGGCCACATTCTGATTGGAATTTTCATAGCACACTCAAGTTTTATTTAACAGCATCAGACCTACTGGAAGAGAGGCAGAATGTTGTTCAAATGACGGGAAAAATTAATGGGAGTCGAAAAAATGAAGAACGGTGGAACGGGGTGAACTTTTAACGGTTTTTCGCGGTTTTTAATCTCTCGCAAATATCTATTTTTTTTCACGAAATTTGGTGGAAATATAACTTAACATGTTCCAAGTGAGCTGTGATTTTTTTGTAGCGGAATACAGATTTTTCCTTTTTTTTTCGACAAATTCCGAGAAAAAGACCCCATTTCAACTAAAAAGTTTCACCGATAAAGATCGTCTTTTCAAGCTATCCAGCTGCCAGTTTTTTTCGTTGAAGCGTCTACTTTCAGATTATATAATAAAAGAAACGGATTGTCAAAAATCAATTTTTTGAATTTTTGTTTTTATTTGTATTTATTTGTTAAAATGATTGAATTAATAGTTGAAAGCGTTCGCGATTAAAAATTTCAATATTGATTCCATGTTGCCTCAATAGGTACAAAAAATAAACAAGGACATAAATAAGGATTTGATTATGATAGAAGGGCGAAAGAAAGTGAACTTTTGGAGGTAAAAATGGTTTCTCACGATTTGCAGCAAAAACTAACTTCCTACAAAAAAAAATCAAGTAAAAAGTTGTTGGCAATAAAAAGATCTACAGAAAGTTCACTCCGTTCCACCCGTATCCAGTTTTTATTTTTCCCGTCATTCGATTAATATTTTGCTCCACTTCCAGTAGGTCCCATGCTGTTTATAATTTTTTTTATCTCAAAAATGCATCAGCACTGGTACATGTGCGCAAGCGATGAGTTTAAGAAAGAATCCTTACATAGCATACCAAAAGTTTTGCTCAATTAAAATACATTACTATTACATTTTTCAATTGCGAACCTATTGGTATCAAATTAAATGACAGAATTGGTCTTGGAGTGTATTCAAATTATGGGGAGATTTTTTTTAAGTCTAAAATTTAGCTTAGTTCTTACGATACGTAAGAACATTCTTAACATTCTTGAGAGGAAGTTGTACTATACTATAAAACAGTGCATGCAAGGATTTGGTAGTCCCTAACTTGTTTGGTTCATTTTTCACTTTGAGTGAATAAAAAATTTAGTAAATATTGGTAAAGATGTTATCTCTGTTCACCGTTTCTCACTTTTTCAAAATTTGATTCAGTTTTTTCTGAAAAATATCGCAAAAGTTCATGTTTTTTGATGATTTTTCCATTTTTTTTTTTGGAAAAGAACCTAATCAAATTTCGAAAAAGTGAGAAGGGGGAAACACAGATTAGATCTTTACCGACACTTTCAAATTTTTTTATCCACTAATAATGAAAAATAAACCTTGGAATTTAGGGACAACGAAATCCTTGCATGGCAACATCCTGTATGCGGATAGTAGCGCCACAGTATTTAATTTTTTTAGGTATCACTTCCTCTTTTGGTATCATTTGTACCATTCAAAACTGTTTTTGTCCCATGGTTGTACGTCAAACTGTTCAACACTCACCTGGGGGGCGGGAACTATAAAAAGCAGCACTTTTTCTCATCCAAGCATTCTGCCGGGTAGCCTTCTGAATACCATTTTGAACAGAACTTCTTCTATGCATTTGTAAATAGTGGTTAAATAAATTTGAAAAAAATCCATTTCTCCTTTTTTTTGCTGTAATTGTCGTACTCTAGCTGAATGAAATTGCCTTTTCCTCAGTTTGCGTTCTGTTCGTTTCTTTTTTTGTTCTATATTGAAAACTAGGTGGTGCCCAAATTCAGCTTTAGATCAGCAAAACCAAAAGCCAATTCCACCTTCTTACTTTAAGATTAAGTTCTGGTGCGTAACGTGGATTATTCATTTTTATTTTGATCACAATTTGCATTTTGCCACGACATGTACCGTTACAGTGGCAAATAATTTTTATAGAACCGGAATCCTAAGCATATACATAACTAATTGGTATTGTTTGAATGTGGTTGACAATGTATTAGTGTTAGTAGAATTCTTCTGGACTTCCATTGTCTAGAAACAAAGAAAATAAATTCTCTGCATGTGTTTGAGTCACGACGTTTCAACAGTTAACATCTACTGTCGTTATCGAGTGTGTGAATGCGACAAGATATCTCGGATACTTATTATATAGCCTGCAACTGATGTACCTGCTATGAAGGTAATTGTGATCTTCGTGGGGTCTCTCTCAGGTCATCAATGTTAATTAATGTGTTGCAAAGATCTTTTTTGGTGAGTGTTGTTATTGATGACCGATTTTGATAGGTCTTGACACAGATTTTCTATTGAAATCTCAATCGATCTAGCTGAGCGATGAGTGGCTTCCACACATTCCCAATCTCTATGCTCGGCTGACTGAACACGTCATTATTCTGAATATAAGCCGACTCTATGAACTTTCTCTTATACCAATGCTGTTCTTTGTTGATAACTTCGGCTTCCGACCATGCGATGCTGCTGATTAGTCCATACGTGATCAGCTATTCCCGACTTCGCTGTTTCTCCTCGATGAGTATTTCTCTTGTGTTCACCGATTCTCACATTCAGTGGCCTCTTAGTTTCTCCAACATAATCCATCCCACATTCACACGGTAAATGCAGTTTTTGGTGTCACTATTCTCGTTGGGTGGTCTCGTTTTTGTTAGTTGGCTACGGATGGTATTATTTGATCGGAAGCATGTTCGGATGTTGTACCTTGATCCTGTTCGCCTTATCATATCCGATAAACCTCTCACATAGGGAAGACATATGGTAGGCTGTGTTAGTTCATCTGATTTCTCGGTGTTCGATCAAGTAATACCATCCGAAGCCAACTAACAAAAACGAGATCACCCAACGAGAATAGTGACTCCAAAGACTGCATTTACCGTGTTCCGTGTGAATTTGGGATGGATTATGTTGGAGAAACTAAGAGGCCACTAAATGTGAGAATCGGTGAACACAAGAGAAATACTCAGCGAAGAGAAACAGCGAAGTCGGGAATAGCAGATCACGTATGGACTAATCAGCGCAGCATCGCATGGTCGGAAGCCGAAGTTATCCACAAAGAACAGCATTGGTATAAGAGAAAGTTTATAGAGTCGGCTTATATTCAGAATAATGACGTCTTCAGTCAGCCGAGCATAGAGATTCGGAATGTGTGGAAGCCACTTATCACTCAGCTAGATCGATTGAGATTTCAATAAAAACTCTGTGTCGAGACATATCAAAATCGGTCATCAATAACAACACTCACCAAAAAAGGTCTTTGTAACACAGTAATTAACGTTGATGACCTGAGAGAGACTCCACGAAGATCATAATTACCTTTACAGCAGATACATTAGTTGCATGCTATATAATATGTATCTAAGATATCTTGTCGCATTCACACACTTGATAACGACAGTAGATGTTAACTGTTGAAACGTCTTGACTCAAACACATGCAAAGAATTTATTTTCTTTGTTTCTAGACAATGGATGTCCAGAAGAATTCTACTAATTGATATTGATTATATTGCCCAAAACCCAAAATATACCTTGTGAAAATGGACATAAGAGCGACAAATGTTCAACCCACCTCATTATACCCCAGCATACCAGGTTCCGCCGTATAATGCCCAGCTTCACCAGCTCCAGACGTTGGTGCTCCCAATTCTACATTGCTTGTACTAGATAAAGTGAATGACCTACCATACATTGGCAAACCAAGAACAAGTTTTTGAGGGTCGGCACCATTGGCGATCCAAGCTTCGACAACAGAGTCCTGTGAAATGAAATAAGATTTATCAGCAATCAGTCAAAAAACCATGATACGTATAGTTAATTGTGATAAAAGTTATGTGGCAACAGTTAAATGTGAAGAAGATCATGAATATACAAGGTGACTTACGGTCGGTGGTAAGTTAAGACGTTTATGAAAAACGCAAAGCAGGATTTTTCTGAATATTACATTTACAATCGATCTAAAAATTTCATCATTGCGACGTTGCCGCTTATGTCAAAAAGTTCTAGCATTTTTTATTCTTTTTAAGTAAAACTCACCGTATATTAACAAATTTTTAGAATTGCCCTTTTATTATAATAATTTTTTGTTAATATTGCCCTATACCTTTCCGAATCGGTTTTCGAGATAAAAAATAATTTGTGTTAAAAATGGTCCAAAACATAGAACTAATCGAACTTAAGTGAATCAGTACTTTCAATTCATGAAAAATTGATATTTTGAATATATTTTAGACAAACTCGAAGTATTTAATATTTACACTGAGAAATCAATTCCAGGGCGTGCTGAAATTACTATTGTTTCCGTTTTGCATAAAAGTAGTCAAAAGTAATTTTCTTCAAATGAAACGTCCTGTATATCACTCGATAAATTAAAAAATTTAAAAAATGCTTCAAGATGACATGTCATGTCCCTATAGATACCTGAATCAGGTTTTCTTGATAAAGACGCTTTTTTGGGAAGGATTATTTTTTAAAGAATTTAGTTTTATAATTTGGTGTCTTTTATAATTAATTTATAAATAGCTTGATATTTCCTAAAGATTAAAGATAAAATAAATTCAAAACAAATGTTCGAAATGCATTCCCTCAGCGTCAATACATTTATTGACTTTGGTGATATTTTCATGTAAAACGTTCCTCAACATTTGGGGCGTGATATCTTGGAAAGCTCTACGAATTTTTACTTCTAGCTCATGTAGAGTTGTAGGCTGTGTGGAATACACCCTATTTTTAAGATGCCCCCATAGAAAAAAGTCGCACGGAGTAAGATCAGGTAACCTTGGTGGCCACCTGACTGGACCATGGGTTGTTATAAGTCTCTCTTGAAAGCGATTTTGAAGATAATTTCTCGCTATTCTTGAATTATGCGGAGGGGCGCCATCTTGCTGGAAGTACATTCTCTCAGTTATTTCCGCTGGTAGGTTGTTAATGAATTCCGAAATTTCATTCGTTAAAAAATTAAAGTATCTCTCTCCGGTTAGTTGGACTTGAAAAAGAATGGGGCCAACAATATGAGTTCCGA
The DNA here is from genome assembly GCA_944452925.2 of Chrysolina oricalcia. Taxonomy (NCBI): domain Eukaryota; kingdom Metazoa; phylum Arthropoda; class Insecta; order Coleoptera; family Chrysomelidae; genus Chrysolina; species Chrysolina oricalcia. The sequence goes on from OX101812.2 coordinate 67,280,335, forward strand.
CTATTCCTGCCCAAACATTCACACCAAATCTCTCCTGGAAGCCACCTTGTCGAAACCGGTGCTCGTTTGCTATCGCCCAGTACCTGTAACAAAAGACCGTTCACACTTTTTGCACTTTACACTTCGACTATCGACAAAAATCCAAATAAAGTACAGTACCTACCTTGTATTATTCCTGTTAAATAATCCATTGTTGGTAAATCTTGACTCGTCCGTAAACAAGATATAATAGTTAAATAGGTGATTCTCAGCATTTTGTCGAAGAAACTAATTACAATATTCCAGGCGCCTTTCACCGTCATTTTCATACAAATGTTGATGCAACTGATACTTGAAGGATTTCAATCGATGTTTTTTCAAAATTTTCCTAGCAGAGTCCTTACTTATAGCTAATTCGGTGCCAATCTGCCTTGAGGAAATTGTGCTATCATATTGTACTAAAGCTAATACATTAATTTCAGTTTCCTCATTAATAACAAATGCTTCTTGGTCTTCGTGAACATCAGGCTCAGTTCTTAATTTTTCTTCAAGCCACTGGAAATACTTTCTTGACGGTTGCTGCCTCCCTGGATATCGCTCTAAATACAATCGTTCAGCGGCATAAGAATTTTTTAAACATTCACCATAAATGAGGAGCATGTCAATTTGTTCGGTTCGTGAATAACGGGGCATTTTTTGAATATTCCACTAACTGATTTCGATTTCCAAACCCTTTTAAAATGGCAGAATCAAAAACACTACTTCGAACGTCAAAATAATATGGATAGCAGCGTTCGTGACAGCTCTCATTTCTTTTTTGTTTCATTCCAAAATACATCTTAATCAGCCTACTTGTTAATATTTTGGTTCGAATGATTATTGCAATGGAATGATTATTCTGAATAGCACAAACATCGTCCATAGGTAGATATTAGAATATCTATGGACGATGGCACAGACCAAGTACGTTTATGTTCCTATTTAACCTAGAACCTACAGGATATAATTTATCATTCCACATTATTTTTAATTTTATTTTTGCGTATGGCGAAAATCTGTTTTGTTATTTAAAGAATAATAATTGGATTTTTCGGTATCTCAGTTCAAAAAACTATTTTCTATTATATCATTAGAAAGGAATGGTTACGCTGAATAGTACAGGCAAGAAAAAGTTGTATGTTCCTATTTAAGTTATGGACCTACAGAGTAATGTTTTTTTCCCAATTTTTCCAATATTTTTTTTTTGCGGCTTTTTATAACGCCGACGAATGAAAATAAAATATCACAGTAGTAGCAACTGTTATCAAGTGACGTATGGTTTCCATAGCCAACTTTTCAATTTTTGGCTTTCATTTTGCTTCCACGGCCTACTCGGTGAATTTCAATAATAATTTTTTTCTGATCTAGTTTCTGGTTAGATACCAACTTGTTATATGCCATTAGAAAGGGAATTGAATGCTGAATAAAGAGAAAAGAAAAAAAATAGGGTTTCCATTTAAAATAAGAAAGTTGATGTTACTTCCGGTCAGACCGGAAGTTAACTTCGACATGTCAATATGCTCAAATTCTAGCTCTTATGTCATTATATCGACGCTCCAAATTTCACAAACCTACTTCATACAATAACTGAGATATTCCGTAGGCAATACTTCCGTAGCCACCCGGTATAGGGGGTTTCATTTGAAAAAAGGAACTTTTGAATACTTTTGTGCATAACGGAAATAATAGTAATTTTAGCACGCTCTGCATAATCGATTTCTTGGTGTACATCAAATACTTCGAGTATTTTCAAACTATCATCAACATATCAACTTTTATGAATTGAGTGTACTAATTATTAGGGTTATGTTTTGGACCGTATCTAAAACAAATAATTTTTCATCTCGAAAACCGGTAGAGATAATTATATGGTATTACTGAGAAAAAGTATTAAATAGAATGGAAGTTCTAAAAATTTGTTAATACTTCGGGTGTTTTAATTAAAAATAAGGTCGTCAGGATTTTTTTATGGAAGCGACAACGTGCCCGGTGAACATTCAACTTTACAATTATAAGTCATATAATGGTTTTCATCAGATGTCTCATGCGTTATGTTGAATGAACTTAACCGATACGTACTTCAGAAATCGGTCATACTCATTACTAAATGATATACCAAATTTAAACCATTTTACGTCGAACGTTCGCTTTAACATATTTCAATTATGTCGCATTTTTGATCAAATTAAACGATCAATACCGTATAATCACGAATGTATCATTTGAATGATGATAACTTTGAAGATTGCATATAAACATATTTTCTATGTACTTTTTCAAATATTATCTCTTCAATGATTTGCAGACATCAAGATAGATATGAAAATATCTAACTTTTTTAAATATAATCGTATATACATCTTCATCAATATAATCAATAGTAAGACCAAATTGCTACGTATTATTGCATATTTTGCCAGACGTAATTTATGTGCCCCCCAAAAATATATAATTATTGATCGAAATAATCAATAAAAATTATTATATCATTAATACATATATTGAGTGACGATAATTTTGAAAATCGAAAATATACGTATTATTTATGTGTGTTTCCAAGAATCGTCTCTCTATAGTTTTCCTGGCATCAGGCAAAATATGAATATCTTACATATTTCCTATATAGTAATGAAAATATTATATTGTATTCGATCCATTCAACGACCGAATAACTATGTAAAGAATGATATTCATTTATTGATCAAAATAATCGATATAAACTATTCCATCGTGGATACATCTCCTGGGTAATGATAGTTTTGAAAATCGAATATAAACATATTATTTATATATGTTACCAAACTTTGTCTGTCCAAAGTTATCCTGGTGTCAGACAAAATATGTGTACTTTTCGTTTTCCATGATGTGGTAATAAAAACGTCTCATTCAGATCAATACATTTTCTGACCAAATAACCATGTATTTTTGCATATTTAATTAATTTATATATATTTTATTAACGTAAGTTAAATACCTGAACAAATATGTTCACCTATTGATGTAATTAATCAATAAAAAGTATTATATCATTTATATATCTTTTGAACGATGGTAATTTTTAAAATCGATTATAAACATATCACTTATATATGTTTCCAAACATTGTCTCTCCAAGGTTTTCTGGCAACAGGAAAAATATGAAAATTAAAAAAATTTCCTAATATAGTAATAATTTGACTGACGTACCCAAGTTGAATATCTAAAAAAATCTATTCATTTATTGATCAAAATAATCGATATAAACTATTATATCATAAATATATCTCTTAAGTGATGGTAATTTTGAAAATCAGATATAAACGTATTATTGATATATATTTCCAAACATTGTCTAACATTGATATCATATTTGAATCGATCCATTTTATGAACAAATAACCATGCAACTCTGGGTACTTTTTTGCATACTTTGCCTGACGTGAGTTGAATATCTAAAGAAATATGTTTATTTGTTGATCAAAATAATCAATATAAACTATTAGATCGTTTATATATCTCCTGGGTGATGATCGTTTTGAAAATCGATGTATACGTATCATTTATATATGTTTACAAAAATTGTCCCTTCAAAGTTTTCTTGGTATCAGATGAAATGTGCATATTTTTCATTCCTGATAATATAGTTATGAAAATGATTTATTCAAATTGATACATTTTAAGATCAAATAATTATGTATTTTTGCATACTTTGCCTGACGTAAGTTAAATACCTTAAAAAATATGTTCAGATATTGATCAATATATTCAATATGAAGTATTCTACCCAACGATAGGTGTCGCTGCTATTGAAGTTACGAAGCATCATCTCAAACTCAGTAACAGTATATGAATACTATCAAAAACTATTGTCCATTAGTTATTGGACCTCTTGGGTTACCATGATAACATGCATAAAAGGCCTAATAGGCTGCTTAGCTTGTACCTACAATGAATATACCATGATAACCATTTTCAGTCTTTGGACATTGTGCATAATAGGTCATTTTGATAACGAAAATATGATCAACGAAGTATGACGTCGATACAACGCCGAAACTTAGGACATCTCGCCTCAGAAAGGACCGTAGTATTGGGAACATCACATTTGAATCACTTACTTGATATATATTATGATATGTTCTTTGGACATTGTGCATAATACGTCATTTTGATGATGAAAATGAGATCAATGAAATACAACGCTGAAAGTTGGGACTTATCGCCTCAGAAAAGACCGTCGTATTGGAAACATAAGTTTTGAATCTGTTACTTGACATATGTTACAATATGCTATTTGGACATTGAGCATGATATGTCATTTTGATAATGAAAATATGATTATCGAAGTATGACGTTGATACAACGCTGAAAATTGGGACTTATCGCCTCAGAAAATACGTATAATTGTTACATATTAATGATGTTAACCATCATTCATGAGACGTTAAGTTTATGTTCCACATATGTAACAATTTGAAAAATGTTCACCGGGTAGCATTTGAATATATCATTTCTATCGACTTGATGTATTTTATATGACAATCAACAAATAATATCTTACCATGATTTGGTAGTGTTATTTCTTGTATATTTTAGTGTATATATTTTTGTGTATTTATACGCTTTATGCTCAGTAACGCTTTGTCAATAAGGATACATTTCTTCAGGCAATAAAGTATATTTTGATTGATTGATTGATTGATCGATATATGTCAAAGGTTGGAACTCTCGAAATCAAATCGAAAAATACTCTATTTTCACTTATTATGTGTAGTATATGTGTAATAATTTTCATTTAATTGTCTCTGATTCCTCTTCACACTTATCAATGAGAATTTCTCTGGACAATAAAGCATATTTTGATTTGATTTGATAGATATTATGGTCTTCTGATGAATACATTTGATAGATTCTGTGGTTATTTTGTTGGTAAACAGGCGTAAGATGGTCGGAACTGCCACCACATACTTTTAAATAATGGAAAACACAAGCAGCATCAATTTTTCACTTACCACATTCAGATTTAAAGTACTTTGAGTAGTATCTAGAGATGAAGCATACAGTGGGGCATTGTGTCCTGTGACTCCATCCCAAGAAGCATGTAAATCGTAGGCCATGACGTTGATGAAATCCAAATATCTGAAAATAAGGTATCGACCAATACAATTACTAGATTTTACCACAACTGAAGATCTTGTTTGAATTATGATGTTGAAAAAACTTACTTCGATACAGTAGGAACATTGTAGGACGCCACTATTGAAGTTGCCGTAGCTGCTACAGCTGCAGACAATATGAGGTTATGTTGGTCGAAGACTTCACGAAATTCTTTACACAGTATTCCAAAGTTGCCCTGAAGAGAATTGAAATTTTAGTAATCTGAATCCAGTTACACTCTCGCTAGGTTTTGATCGACATTTAACATCTCACAATGATTTTTGTTGAGAACGTCGCTTAGGCACAAGGTAAGTAAAAAAAAATCAGTTATATTTTTTAGAAAAATGCGTTTTTTTCAGTGAATTCCCTGTATTTCGAAAAAGAATCAGTTAATTTTTATAAATTTTGATATAATGTATGGAATGAGGACTCCGAAATATTTTCCTCTTTGCAAATTGTTCGGAATAAATTATATATGATGAATGAAATGTCTTCCATTTGAAAGCCGTGTTTCCATAGAAACTAGAGCATACTAGAGCAACTAGAGTAATTCTACATTGTTTGAAAGATTATTCAATTCAGATGGATGAATATTTTATATGATTTCTCTGAAATGTGAGGATTCTACAGAATAGGGGATATTATCTAATCAAGCCAACCAAAAGCTTGGAATGGGATATTTGACATACAATCAACAAATGAATGGTGAACGTATTATCCTTTCCAGAATTCTACAGATTCCGCAATAGTATATCTACGTTTTGTAGATATTTATTCAATGAAATAATTTTGAATGGTATTTGAATATATTTCACACAAAAAATATGGATAAATGAAATAAAAAATTTCAAGTTTTTATTGAATTGCACTAAAAAGGAAAAACTTGTTTCTTTTGGGTTGTCACGTTATTCTGTGTGTTACAGATTCAAAAAGTAATGGCTCAAGAATCCATATTTGTATTGAAACTGAAAAAAAATCTGTATTTGTGATTTTCCAAAAATAATGAATATGTCAATAACTTAGGGTCGACTTGAAACCTACTCAGTCCCTATTAGATATACTGAGTGATTTTTAGTTTCAAGGTAAAACGAATTTTTTGGAAAATAAGTAACATTTTGATGAACATTTTCAAGGAGATCTTTGTTGGAGCCCATTATACAATGTGAAGTTGAGAAAACTTTGAATTCTTCTTGAAATTCTCAAATAATCGATATTATAAATTTTTTCCATAACTGCCTGATTCTCATTCAAATGGGCCTATAAAGTCTCTAACCGATCAATGCGGGAAATAAGGTCGATCATGAATCGATGAGTATGTCATTCTCAAATCAGGTAACTGTATACACTGAAGACGAGGCGCTAAAAATTGCAGTGTGACACGGTTCGAGCCAATATACGAGTATCGATATGAGGTACGGAAGTACGGATAGTTGAAAAATCTTGTTTAGCGGTTTTTTCCTAACTATCATGTGCAATAACTGTTTAGTGATCCTGACTGGTGAATGTTATGTGATGTATTGAAAATGTAATGTAATGTAATGTAATGTAATGTAATGTAATGTAATGTAATGTAATGTAATGTAATGTAATGTAATGTAATGTAATGTAATGTAATGTAATGTAATGTAATGTAATGTAATGTAATGTAATGTAATGTAATGTAATGTAATGTAATGTAATGTAATGTAATGTAATGTAATGTAATGTAATGTAATGTAATGTAATGTAATGTAATGTAATGTAATGTAACGTAATGTAATGTAATGTTATGTAAAAGTGAATGTAATTCGAAACGATTGCAAAAAGCAATAGTTTTTCTGCGAATATCGAACGAATATCTAGAAAAATCATTTGCAATATTTTATTTGATTCAAAGGAACACTTCCGTATTATAATATTCGAAGTGACTCACAATATCAGAAGACGATCCTCCACGTTGGGCAGGATATTCCCAATCCAAGTCGAACCCGTCAAAACCATATGTTTGTACCCAGTTCAGAGCACTATTAATAAATGATCGTCTGAGTGTTGCTGAGGCAGCAACAGTGGAGTACTTGACAGAACCCTCATTCCATCCACCAATGGCGAGCAGTGTTTTGAGATTGGGGTTCTGAGTTTTGAGAGCATTGAATGCAGCTAAGTTACCTGAAATGATTTAATTGTGTGGAATCGTTCAGTTCATAATTTAAGCAATTCTATTTGGATGTCTCTTATAAGTTCAGATTTCTATTCACGAAAGTTTCTTTGAGTGTAGCTGATGCGGCAACAGATGAGTGGTTCACGGAATTCCCATCATATCCACCAATGCTGTGTTTTGAGATTGGTGTTTTGAAACCAACCAATTCAGCCAAATTGTATGAAATTATAGAGTTTTGTGCAATTCTTCACATCAAAAATACCGAAAACTGAGTACGCAAAATACTTTTCAGACCATCATTGATGAAGGATCATCTGAGTGTAGCTGATGTATTCGTGTAGATCGGCAGAATTTCATCATATCCACTATCTTTGTTGATGAAGAGTCCAAGCAGAATGCGTCTGATAGTTCTTCGGCAAAAGGTAAACTCACGCATATGACTGTCGATTTGAGTGATACTCTGGGGTTGTTTTCCCAGTAAATTCAGAGTAGAATTTGCAGCAAAACATGTTCGCAAAAATATAGGCTTTATCCTGAACGTTAGTGGCCAGTGTTCCATCTTCGTTGGTTAGCAGCTTCGTTGGTTAAAGAGCTTTGGCATAATAGATAGATCAGATACATTTTTATTTAACCACTTTACATAAATTATATGTTTGTAGCATGTCAAGATACAATAGGTTCATGGATACAATTATTCATATAGACGTCAAGAAACAAAAGACATTGAAGAACAAAACAGATTAAAAGACAAAACCATTTCGTAGAAATTACGTTATGTCGAATTGTGTAGTTGTTACATTTTGTAAGCTGTAAAATACAAATACATAATATTTAAAAACTTTAAAATTTTTGCATCTTAAAAGTTGCTCAAACCTACAATATCCAAATAAGTATTTAGAAAAAAAAATGTATATATACAGTTAATATAGTTTAGGAAGTTGGGGTGAGAATCATGTGTTCATGGTTGAACGAGAGGAATTCCTCAGTTGAGTAGAAACAATGTAATAGTAAATGATTATTTACCCATTTCTTGAATTGGCTAAAATTTAATGATTTTACAACTGGTGGTAAAAAATTGAAAAGTCTAACATTTAGAGAGTTTTGCTCAGAGCCAGACAGTCTGAATTTAGGAGTTCTGAGTTTACTCGTATCATAGTTGTGAACATCAGCATTTTTTGAGTATAGGTCAATATTAGAAAAAGTCTCTAGTAGAGTTTGGTAGATAAAAACACAAGGGATTGGTAAGATTCGGTATTTCTTGAATAGTGGCTGACAGTGGGCACGGTAGGTTGCACCATCAATGATTCTTAGGGCCTTTTTTTGGAGCCGAAAAACTCTAATGGAGTGCGTTGCGTTACCCCAGAGAATAGCACCATAGTTGAGGTGCGAGTGAAAGAGAGAGTGGTAGGAAGATAATAATACTGGGATGACCAACATTTTTATTAGCTGTCTCAACAAGAGTAATTGGGTGGAGAGTTTTCTGCATAGTTGGTCGATGTGGGCCGACCATTTTAACCTTCTAGTACGATGCCTAAAAAATTGAATGTATTATTTGATGTTATATTGTTTTTTGAAGAGAAAACATTATTTTGGGTTTTTGCTTGATTTAGTTTGAGATTATTTGAGTGAAAATTGTCCAGCTGTGTGCACGTTCCAATGTAATTGGATGAAGAAAAGGTTTGTATTTCGTGCAGAAATTTATTTATAAAAGCGCTTTGCTATGATTTTATAAATAAATTTCTGCATGAAATACAAACCTTTTCTTCATCCAATGAGATTATTTGTGCTGAACCAGGTATAAGCTTTGTTTTTTGCTTGCTCGGTAAGATTGTTGAGTGTGCTAGGGTTTGAATGCGTTTCAATTAAGGTCGTGTCATCAGCGAAGCAGATGCACCCCGAGGGATGCAAGTAGTGAAAAATATCGTTGAGATAAATAATAAATAATAGTGGTCCCAGTACACTTCCCTGGAATTCAGAGAGATTGTTCTCGATAGCTACACACTGAATTCTGTTATTGAGATAGGATTTTATCAGTTTCAGTGGTACCCCCCGCACGCCATAAAAGCTTAATTTATTAAGTAATTTTTCATGCGATTCACAGTCGAAGGCCTTGGACAGGTCACACAAGGTGATTTTGGTGTGTTTACCATTTTCGAGGCCCTCGACTATGTTCGCAACAATGGAGCTTACAGCCTGAATCGTGGAACAGTTAGGCCGAACTCCAAACTGACCTTTATTAAGAGTGTTGTGATTATTAAAAAAAATCATCAATCGTTCCTTTAGAATTATTTCAAGAATCTTTCCGATAATCGGGATTATGGAGATAGGTCTGATATTTGTAGCCAGATCTTGGTCACCTTTTTTATATATTGGGAACACCTTTGTAATTTTTAGATTGTCAGGAAAAATACCATGGAGGAAGCATAGATTAATCAGGGTAACTAGGGGTTCAATCAGCAGGGTCGCTGTCCCCTTTATGATTCTACTGTTTAGATAATGTATGTCAAAACAGAGTTTTTTACTGTATTTAATGCAGCCTTTACCTCATCGAGGTTTACTGGACCTAAGAAGAGTGAGTCTTTTGTTTTTGGAAGATCATTTAAAAAGTCACTCAAAGATTGATTCGTATCAGGTAATGTTAATAATATTTCTTCGGCAACATGAGTAAAATACTCATTAAAATCGTCAGGACTGATTTTAGATGTTTTTGATTTCTTAACTTCCTTGTTCCTTTCATGGTTTGCTAACTTCCATGAATCCTTCGCTTGGTTTGTGGAATTTAGTATTTATTTAGTATTTAGGACATTTTTTTGCTGAGGTTAGTGCCTTATTGTATTGGGATTCGTAGAGATTGTATGCTGCTCTATCTTGTGGTTTTTTTGTCACAAATTATTTTTATAGAGAGTAAAGTATCTCTCATGGCCCTTAGATTGTCGTCAAAAAATGTACAGGAGGTTTGTATTTGTAAGCTGTTTTTTTTTCGGGAAAATGTTTATTCACCATGTATTTTAGGTTGTCTACTAGATAATTAGACAAAAGATTACAAGATTCCTGGTTATCATTGTTTGAGTTAAAGATGGTCCAATCCAGGTCCATGAGGGACTGGTTAATTTTTCCCAGACCAACTTCGGTAATCATTCTTTTTAGAGTTTTTGCTGGAAGAGCATTGTGTGGGATATTTACTAATATTTTTTGAGCCCGGTGGTCTGATAGTGCAGGATCGACTATATCCACTGAGTAGCTGGATTCATTTAAGTTTGTTAAAATGTTGGCTATGCAACTGGCAGAACTAGAGCTCACTCTGGTGTACTCATCAATTGTGAATCTCAGACCATAGGACTGTATAATTTCAGACCATTCCATTGACGATTTATCCCTTTTTTTAATATCTATGTTGAAATTACCTAGTACAATGATGTTATTGTATTTAACGATTAGCTTGTCCATAAAGTTATTAAATTGTTCGAAAAAAAATCTGTAAATCCACATGCACACCGAAAAAAAAGATAGGGCTTATAGTTAATAAATATTTGTTTGGGTGCCTTTCATTTACAATAAATAAAGAAAAGAAAATTTTATTTTGCATTAGGTAATTTTATTTAATATTAATAAACGCGATAATATAATTGACTAATAAAAAATAAATAGTTTGATTGAGGTCGATATGTTTATAATTAAGAATATAAATTTATTCCTGATGAAATCATTTGTTGGGTGATATTACTAAATATTTAATCATTATTGATTTTAAGTTTATTTAAAGTGAATAAGTCATAGTACCAGATAATGAATATCCATTGAAAATACTGCGCTGACCATTACTATAAAATTTCCGCGATAGGTGCCGTTGTTGGGCTCGCTGATGGGCCACGTGTCACGTCGTACGTCGGGGTTTCGTGTTTCGTCGATTGTCGTTGAGTCGTGTGTGCGCCATTTGGATTGTGTAGGTTAATTCGCATGTTATAATTATTTATTTTTGTGTGATTCAAGTGTAATTCAAAATCAAACAATCTCTTCATAGACATAGAAGACACAATAACACTAGTTTAATAATTATTAGAAGCATGGTTTGTGCATCTATTCTCTATTATAATACAATCATAGATTCTGTTGTAAAAGTTTTAATAACGCATCAGTTCATCAAGACTGTCTCTCGCCATAATGGACCATGTTCGTGAGCTGGAAAAGTTTTTGAGAGACAATAATTTTATGGAATTAATGAATATATGTTAAGGTAATTTTGATTCCAATTTCTTCCTTATTGATTTTTCGATATCAGAAGGCTCATATTGCGTCCCTATTGGTTTATTGATAAAAGACAATATTTTTAATAAATATACTTTATTTATTTGGAAAAAATGCTGAGATTTTTTATTTACAAACGTTCATTTTCAAAAATTAAAACATCAATGATAAAAATTTGTTTATTAGTTGTTAATAAAATATATAATATTAATAAATATTGTTTATTTATTATAAATACTATTTTATTTATACTGTTAATGAATCTGTAGTGAGACCTATGTTTATTGGGAATGAATTTGAATTGACTGTTAATGAGGTATATTTAAATAATTTGAATGCATCATTTGTTTCTAATAAACAAACGTTTATACCGCAATATTCGAATAAATAATTTATTAGGCGTTAATTAATTTAGTTAACTATGAATAAACTGTTTTTTCAGTGCACAAATGATCTATGCATGAAGACGATACAAGTATTTGATTTTGAAAGTACAATGCCACATATTTTCGAATGAAACGAAATAATACTAAATCAAGCGGGACCCGTTAGGACAGTCGATGAGTTTTGACCGATGTAAGCCTCTTTTGCCGATTCCATTCTCTTCTTACACTTGTTTCTATCTTCAACATATTCTGATCTGGTCTAGAGGCTCTGAGTTTTATACCTCGATGCTGTGCTGCCTGCTTGAAGGCGACAACTCTGGAGCAGTTTCTGCTGAACCATAGTTTATCAGATGATATTGTGTTGGATCTCCAAAAGAGAAACACACTCTTTCCCATGCTTTCACATTGCTTTCATACACACTCGCACGGTGGAGGCGGCTAGTATTGTTATTTGTCGTGGCGCCCCGGGCGACTTACCGACAGCAGCATCCTGGGTGGTCAATGCACACTCCAAGTAAGCACTAAACGTCGGTATTGGCATCTAGGCAACTCATTTCATACTTGTCTTACAACAAGGCCTATCGAAACCGATACACTTGAGAAAAATTCTCTAGCATTTTTTGTTCGAACCAAGCCTAATGATAGCAGAGGTTTCAACTGTGGCTGAGTTCACTCAAACTATTTTTGAAAGAATGGATCAAGGTGAATATGTGGTATCAGTATTATTCGACTTAACAAGGGCATTTGATACAGTTGAAAGGTCTCAGATAAGTTGGGTATTCGTGGGTATTCGTGGCTGTCTTAATAACTGGTTTCTCTCGTTCCTCGAAAGCCGTAAGATTATAGTGAAAATTGATGATGTTTTTTCAAATGAATTCAATATTGATCTTGGATCCCCTCAGGGCAGTGTCCTTGGTCCATTAATTTTTCTTATATTCATTAACGATCTTCCTAAATATCTAACTGAGGCAAAAGTTCTAATGTATGCTGACGACACATGCACAATAATATCAGATCACTCAAAACTTGCACTTTCAGATAAACTTACCAAAACAATAAACCAATTCAAAGATTGGTGCTATTGTAACAGATTGATGTTGAATGTCTCGAAAACGGTTTGCATTGAATACCATGTAGGTCAAAAATCACCATGAAATTTCTCACTATTATTAAATAACACTTTAATCAGTACATCGAAGTCTGCAAAATTTCTTGGAACCATATTCGACTGTAATCTATCTTGGGAGGAACAAATCAATAGTGTCTGTAAGAAAATTAACCATTGTTTCTATCTATTGACTGTTTTGAAATCCATACTAGATAGGGATACTTTATTGAACGTTTATTATTCATTACTCTGCGATTTCCTGTAGTATCATAGCATGGGGGCAAGGGCGTGATATTCAAAGGGTATTTGTATTACAAAAAAGAATATTACGATTTATTTTTGACTTACCTTTTCAGACCTCATGTCGAGAAGTATACAAAAACCAAAAAATTCTTTCTGTTACTTCATAAATTATTGAGCCATATTTATCAAAACCGAAATAAACTATAAAAAAAATCTGATATCCACAAGTATACCACAAGACATAGAAACGACTTGCAAAAAAAAGCGAACCACACATTCCACAAGAAACCACCTCTGATGACTGGAGCGTCTTACTTTAACAGGCTCCTTGATAATATAAAAAATAGTAATACCTACGAAATGTTCAAAGGTAGGTTAAAGAAAATCTTAATATATCATTGTTTTTATAGCTTGGGGGAGTTTGATGACTTCCTCTCTAGCAGTGTTAACTGAGTTCATAGTATTTAATGTGCCTTATATTTTTATATTTATATCAAGATGTGTTATATATTTGTCTTTATATGTCATTAAGTGATATTAGTGTTCCATCCATATATGTATATATACCGGGTGTCCCAGAGCTTTTAGGCCAGCAGATATCTCAGTTACCTGCGGAAAAAAAAATTGAAAAAAATACTTATCGTAGGAGACCATACGTTCTTTCATGCAGCATAGCAAAATCCACCCCCTGACAAACAACCCTCGAGAAACCACCCCTAACTTTTGTTTTTCAAATGGCATCCCCATGTTTGTTTTGCTTCAACTTACAGTCTTTTTCATTTCTCATTCAATGATGTATCATGGTAGCTAGAATGGCATGCAGAATTATGGAAAATAAAAATACAAATGAAATATGAATTTATACGCTCAGCTGTATTGTTACTGCAACATTATACTAAAGAAAATGTTCAAAATGTTGGCCAGCACTTGCCACACATGCTTCAAGTCGCCGAATCAGCGCGCGAGTACAGGAAGCTCGAATCATTTCCGGAGTAACGGTATTACAAGCCTCTGAAATTTTCTGGCTTAAATCTTCAATATTTGTTGATTGAGTTTCGAAGACAACTCGTTTCAAATATCCCCATAGGAAAAAGTCCAGTGGCGTGAGATCTGGAGAACGTGCAGGCCATCGAATAGGTCCACTATTTCCAATCCAACGGTCTTGAAAAGTATTATGGAGGAATGTCGTAACTATGTTATGGTTATGTGCAGGAGCACCATCTTGTTGCCACCACATTTGTTGTCGTTCTTCAATTGGAATATCTTCTAGTAGTGCAGGAATACAATTTTCCAAGAAATGTAGATATCGGTGGCCCGTCAAAGTGTCTTGGAAAAAATGAGGGCCGATGAGTCGTCCATTATGTAAACCACACCACACGTTCACACCCCACATTGTTTGGAAATTGGTTTCTCTAATCCAGTGAGGGTTGTCCTGTGACCAATAGTGCATGTTATGTCGGTTAACAGTACCATTATTATGGAAGCGGGATTCGTCACTCCACAAGATTTGATTGAGGAAGTTGGGATTGTCGTGGATGAAAACTTGCATGTGAGCAATAAATGCCAGTCGTCTTTCGAAATCTGTAGGTCTGAGTCCTTGGTGTAAATGTATTTTAAAGGGATGATATCTGTACTGTTTGAAAATTCGTTGCACAGACGACTTACTGATCCCAACCTCCACCGCCAATGCACGAACCGAAATATGAGGATGTGCTTCGGCGTAGGCCAACACATTTATGCAATTTTCCTCAGTTCGCACAGGAGTAGGATGTGCTTGATCTGTTTTTCCGGGAAATGATCCTGTTCGCATGGTATTTTCTACATACGAAAACGTATTGCGATCTGGTTGTCGACGATCAGGAAAGCGCTGCTCATACAGCCTCTCCGCAGCACGTTTATTCTTTCGGCATTCACCAAAAATTAAAAGCGTATCAACGTATTCGTTGGGAGTGAAGGTAAAAGGCATTTTGATATACAACAACAATATCACGACTGATACCACTTTGTCATCCAGATACCGTAGGAATAAAACAAAGCACAAAAAGTTCTAACATTTTATTGACTCTTTTTTTTCAACATCCACTTTTTCTTGTCTCTACAATGTGGACCAATTCGATCAGTCCAATTGATAGTACCCACTAACGAATTCAATTTTATCGAGTGACTATCTTCACAACTACATATTATAATATATCATTGATTGAGAATTAAAAAGAGCTGTAAGTTGAAGCCAAACAAACATGGGGGTGCCATTTGAAAAACAAAAGTTAGGGGTTGTTTCTCAGGGGTTGATCGCCAGGGGGTGGATTTTGCTATGCTGCATGAAAGTGCTTATGGTCTCCTATGACACATATTTTTTTCAATTTTTTTTTTCCGCAAGTAACTGAGATATCTGCTGGCCTAAAAGCTCTGGGACACCCGGTATATACTTTATTTTGTCTGTGTACATGATATTTTAACCTGTAAATTAGTACTCCAGAAGTAATTTTCTGTATATGTGAGTTTTACCTCACCAGACACGTCCAATCCATTGTATAATAGGAAAACGGATCTAATAAAATTTGATTTGATTTGATTTGAACTGTTGAAACCTCGACCGCTGAGCAACCGGTCACCAAGATTTAGAGGATGAAGTAGAGGAAGGCATCAAATCAGCTTTAATACAACTGGAAAATACAGAAGGCATTTCCAAGGCTCAAAACATAATAACGGAAACCAATAATTTTTCCATTGCCGAATACAATATACAATACAATGATATACTGTAATGTGAAGGGCTTTAGATTAATGTCAATTATTGAAAACTGTTTTTATGTTATACAGTGAATACTGGGCCGTCTTTAATAGAATTAATCACCAGTCTGAAGAGCTCTCTCGCATGGGAACACCTTTCTCAATAGCACTCTGTAGCGTTTCTTACTTGTTTAAAAAAATCTTATGGCCCTTCTAGGCATTCAAAGATTACTCTGAAATCGAATACATTCCATTTCGAGCATGATATATATCGTAGACATGTTGTTGGAAATTAATAATTATTCAAAAAGTACGCAAGCACATTATATAATAATTGAATATTACTTTTTCGAAATAATTGCACGCCATTATTTTGCCATATAATATTTCTGAACATGATCAACATCCTCACTGTGTATGTTTGCTTCCTTAGTTTTCCTATAAGGCAATGAAAAAAAAATGCTCAAAATGTAGTTCGAATCAATTTACCTCTGAAATAATAGTTTTCTCTATTAAAAATCTCAAGACTGTTTTTTAATACCAGTTTTTGTTTTTCACAGGTAAGGATAACTACTGACGCGTGAATAAGTAGATGGTTGGGTAAGTGCCAAAATAGTTATTTTTGTATCTAGTGCGCGAAATGCTACTTTGGTGATCGAGGTAACGAGGCGCAGCCGAGTTAAAAAAAATTGTCGAGATTACCAAAGTATTTCGCGCATGAGATGCAAACAAAATTTTTTCTACAAACGTCAAAAATATTGTTCTAAAATAAGTAATAACTATGAAAAATAGTATTGAACTGGCTTAAATAATTTTTCCAAATCAAGTAATTACTGTAACTATGGAAATAAAATGACATTTGTTGACAATTATTTCAAAGTGACAGTTCTTGATAATTATTTTGGAGTGACTTTTTATTCGCGTCAATTTCGTGCGTGATATTTATTATTGTAAAAGAATGGAAATTTCGAGCGACGATGAACTAAGCAGTACCCCACCTAATTTGATAGATGCGGCCATTTCCGTAATTTCCAACCTTTTACCGGAGAAATCGAGGCGGCAGTATGAAAATGCATATCAGCAATTTAAAGAGTGGTGTGAAGCAAATAAAACCAGAAAAATATCTCTCACAATTTGAAAGCCTTAATTATTGTTCTACATTAATAAATAAACGATTTCTTGTTTTTTGCTTGATTGAGGAGTTGAGGACCATATAGGTTAGAATATGAAAATCCCATATAGTTTACATGCAGTGTGCGAAATATATTTCGCACATTACTTCGCGCACGGTGTCATGGTGACGAATGAAAATGAAAAAAAATGCCACTTCGCATACTATTGTCAATGCGCGAACCTTGTCATTTTTTGACGTTTGTAGAAAAAATTATTTTTAATAATATTGGAGTACAATTTGAATGATTTTCAAGAGTCAGGTTCCTATATATCTATTGTATCTTGTATTGTATCTTGAGTATGGAATTGCTGAAAACGTAGAATAATCCGTCAGTGCAAATAAAAGAAACACACCTTGGTATGGATGGTTAGTTTGCTGGTTTGAGCAGATGAACCAAATGATTACACAGTTTTGACCTAATTTGAAAAAGTAACAGAAAATATAGCTTAATTTTTAAGTAGACAATATATAAGAATTGCATACAGAACAGATAATATGTTGGGTAGGTATATCAAAAACAAGAAAGACAGAACTTCCAAATTCGAAAAATCAGGAGTACATTAGTTACATTGTGGCACTTGCCCTAAGGTATATAGTAGCCAAACTGGTAGGTCATTAAAATATCCTTCTCATGAACATCATATGTCAAAAAGAAAACTAACAACATGTTCAAATCATCTCTTAAAAAAAATCACACTTTTGATGAAGAACTTACAATTTTACATATACAGTGTGACCCATTTAAGATGGAAGCACCCTTAAAAAACGTGCATTTTTCAGCAAATTGGAATGATTTTTTTTCAGTAGGTAGACATTCAAAAAGTCTATTATGAAACCAAATTTCATGAATATATCTCAATTTCCAGGGCCAACTAATCTTATTTTTCAGGGTCAAAAATCTATAAAAAAATGCTAGCGATTTTTTTAGATAAAATCTGACTACACTACTGTATTTGTGACGTTTTCAAATGGTTGACATGTGAATGACGTTGAAATGCGTCAATCAATAAAAAAGGTACGAAGGAATGAAATTTGAAAAATATGCCGTTTAATCAACCCACCAATTCAAGTTCAGGAATTTTCTGAAAATTCTGAATACACCACTGGTTTCAGGATGTCTTGAAATATTACTAATCACAAATTCATCGAAATCTGTTCGGTAATAAAAAAGTTATAAAAGAATAAAATTTGAAAAATATGTTGTTTAATGGAATTTTAGCAACGTTCTTACTACACCACTGGATTAGGGGCAATTTTCAACAAAATATTATTCAAATAAATTTATTCATGAAATATTTATGGGAGAATCAATTTCCTTTCCTGTTTATGTCGAGCCATATCAATCAATCAGTTTATCACAACAAACTTTAGTGTCAATAATTTCAAGTATTCCTCAATTGTTGTGGAGTAATTGCATCGCAAGCTTGCTGAATTCTGGTGTACAGTTCCACTCGATTCCTTGGTCGTGATTTGTAAACCTTTTGTGTAACATAACCCCAAAAGAAAAAATCGAGTGAAGTAAGGTCTGGCGATCTCGGTAGCCATCCAATGAATGTACTCCCCCTTCCTATCCAACGATTAGGGTAATTTTGATTCAGCTAACTCTTCACAATTCCCGCATTATGTATGGAACAACCATCTAGATGAAAATATAAATTTCTTCTTTCTGCAAGGGAAAGTTCATCTATTGCGTCCGAAAATTAATTCCTTAAAAATTGTAGGAAACTTGCGGCTTCATGTTGCCGTCGAAAAAGAATGGTCCAATTCGTTCACGTTCACTTTTTCTGAATACTGCCTTTTACAGTTTATCACCCAGTTAGGATATTCAGTGGCCCGATAGCGAATATTTTGTGATGAAACCATTTCATTTGTTGTGAAACTAGCTTCATCACTATATAAAATTTTCTTTTAAAAATGCCTGTCATTAAGATATTCGCCCTGGGCCCATAAGCAGAATTCCAAACGTTTTTCTTGATCACCTAGTTCCAGAGTATGTAAAAACTTTGGTTTAAATGGCCTCAATTTATTTTTCCTCAGACATCGCCTAACATTTTCCTTAGGTAAGTTTAAATCTAAGCTGGCAACCCTCAACCTACTATTTGGATTATTTCTGAAGTAATCTAATATAGTCTGGTTATTTTCGTTCCTTCTTCTTTGAAATATATGTGGTTTATTTTATATACCGTGCTGTTATTTATGGCTGGACGATTTGGGTGTCTTTCATTGATTATTTCTTTCGTCTATTAAATATCAGTCATCAACCAATCATACGTTTGTTTCCTGTTTGACAGGACCAATCAACACGCTCTATTAGCGACTATTTACATGATGCACAATAGTCACCGACTATTCAGCATGATACTCATATCAAGGAGCCTGAGCATCTGACAGTACTCTAAATAAATACATATTAAACGTCAAATAAAATCAATCGTGTTGAAGCTGTATAAGAGAATGAATGTGGACCTTCTATGGTTAATACTGCAAGTTCTTCAAAAGCTGAACAAATGTCCCAAATTACGCATGGTGGAAATGTCACACAATAATTGTGTTTTTAATTTCAATTGATAAATTATAAAGATGGTGCTGTTTTGTTTAGATTTTGTGCTTTGTTCTTGATATTTTGAATAAATTATTCCAAATTGTTTAATTTTCATTCATTCATATGACTGATATAAAGAAGTAAATTCAAGAAATAATCTTCACAAATATAGCACGACCTTGATTAATTGTCGACTATTTTATTGCTGCTAAATTTCTCTTGTATTTATTAATTTTACTCGACATTATTTTGGCATTAATAATCAGAGATGAAAGCCCTCGAGCTTCGCTCTCGGGCTCTCATCAGATTATTAGTGCCAAAATAATGTCTCGTTAAATTATTATAAAATACAGTCGAAATTTAGATGCTATAAAAATAGTCGACTATTTATCAAGGTCTTGTTATATTACCCTTGAATATTCTAGTTACTTCTCTTTCACTCCGGTAATCATCACCGGAAAGACGTATAATTTCGATTTTTTCTTGAATTGACAATTGAGCCACTATCTGTTTTTATTTTGAAACATAAATCATTCAGTTCACTAATGGTGCGTAACAAAATGACAATTCATGCAGAAATAAATAGATGAGACACTTTAAGTCACAGGTAACTTGTTTATTTCATTAATGCATTCTGAATAACAGGCAGTTAAAATTGCAACTATCATTTTTTGCTATTCAACAAAAGGAAGAAATCACAGCTGATGTTTCCTACTAGAATGATAATAATTATTATCCATTGCAATTTTTTTTCGTTATAATCTCTATTGGGAGTACATTAGACTTGTCTCACACTGTTGAAATTGTTTTCGTGAAGATCAACCAGGAGTTCTCTCCTGATTGTACTTGTTTATGTGTCCACTCCACTTCGAGAAATACCTATAGACCATTTTTACCATCATGATTTTCAGGTGTTATAATTGCACGACATTGCAATAATCACCTCGATAATTTTTTCAATAATCAACAGTGGTGTATTAAGAAATTTGTTAAAATTCCATTTTACAATATATTTTTAAAAAATTTTTCCCTTATAACTTTTTTATTACTGAACAGATTTCGATGAAACTGTGAGTAGTAATATTTCAAGACATCCTGAATTTCATAAAATTTCATAAAATTCATGAACTTGAATTGGTGGCTTGATCAAACATCATATTTTTCAAATTTCATTCCCTGATAACTATTTTATTGATCAACGCATTTTAAAGTAATTCAGTTGTAAATCATTTGGAAATGTCGCAAATCCAGTGGTGTAGTCGGATTAAAAAAAAATCGCTAGTAATTTTTTTAGATTTTTGACCTTGAAAAATAAGATCAGTTGGGCCTGGAAATTGAGATTTATTCATGAAATTTGGTGTCCTAATAGACTTTTGGAATATCTACCAAACAAAAAAATCATTCCAATCGGTTGAAAAATGTAAGTTTTATAAGGGTGCTTCCATTTTAAATGGGTCACACAGTAGAAAATAAAGGATTGAAATTGAATCATTTGGAATCATCAGTTAGTAGGTGAAGGCTGCGTCTTCCCTAGCTCACACAATTTATTATTATAGCTGAAAATATGGCAGCAGTAATTTGTATGCCCTATTTCGATACTTACCTAAAGTAACATCCAAGTACGTGTCTAAAGAAACCACGGTGCCATCGTTAGTGGTGCTGAGTCCAACAAAACTGTAGATCAAATGGGTGCACAGAGAAGGATCAATATCGCTGACACCAAATTTACCGTTACCATTTCTATATTTTGACCAAGAACCGTGGTAACAGAAAATTTTATCTGGAAAAAAGTTTCACTCTGAAAGTTTACATCATTTGGAGTCATTACAATTCATTTTTGGTAGCTCAAGCAAAAGTTCCACAGATACATCTGGTTTGGTTTTCCAAACCATGTATGTTTTTGATGCTCCAAAAATTGTTGCAATTTTAAATCAAAGGAAGTAGGCACTGAACTTTTCCTAAACACCGTTTCAATCATAATATTATACTATAGAACAGAACGGTGAACAAATATTTTATTTTAAATTAAAAATAACTAATAATTTAAATATTGGTTAATTGTTACATTCGACCAATTATTCACTAGTATAGGAAGGAGTATTACAATCAAGGCTTCTATGTATTGATATAGACGATACCACTCATAGAACATTAGCAAATAAATGAAACTTGCTCAACTGCCATTATACGTACTAACACATAATTTTTACTGGAAAAACTAGTTTTAGGATTAGGTGTGCTTTATTTAATATTTTATTTCGCACTAATGTGTAATTTTCTGTGCTAGTTTAAAGTGCGAAATGTTTGGTATTTCAAGAAGGTCGTCGGAAAATCAATTTTTAATCCCTTCAAAATCAAAAACACCATTTTCATTCTCAGTCGTACAAGAAATTTTTATGCATTTACCTGTTGCAGCTGACACAAATTCTGAGGAAAAACTGGCCACTGCCATCCATATTAATAATTTCACCAGCATTTTTCTTCACAACATAAGTCCCTAGGACAAAATATGTGTACTAATGAACAGACAGCTGGATCCCAATCTTACCTGCTTTGTTAAAAGCACACAGATACAGTAATACTCTATTCCGCAAACATTCTTGCTAATTTATATCATAATTTTTTCTAATCTGAAGTTCAATAAACAACGTCAGTAATTTCTGCGAATGATATACAGGGTGTTATGCAATGGGTTGCTGATATTTCACAGAACGATTCCTCAGTTATATATATGATGAAAAGTTCATGCAAGTTTGGGCCCGCAAGTACTTCATTTTTGTGATACTTGGTGTTGAATATTTAGTATTATACTGGTTTTCGTAAATAATTTTCAAAATAATGTCGATAAATCGAAGAAAATTGTTAAATGGGGATTTTTCAATGAGAGAAATTCAAATTTGATCTTGATTTCTTGGGTCCCCATCTACAGGTCTTTGTCTCTTTGGGTAGTCACAACTTTCTCGTGTGTGTATGTATCACATTTTTCACAAGTAAAATCGATTTCACTATCATCTTTACGTGAAAAATAAATGCTTGTCAAAAGCAGCAGTTTTCGAGATATTTTAATTTAAATTATTCGATGCATCCAATCTTCTTCTGATTGATTCTTTAACTCTTTGGAAATAAAACTATCAAGTACGCTAGTGATTTTCTGTGCCATCAAAAAGAATATCTTGACGCATGGTAAAATATTTTTATTTATTATTATCGTGATTATTTTATAAAAAAAAATTACATACGGTCTTGCTAACGGAAATGCATGTGATGCTATATAGACTTGTGTATCAGAAGCGTTATCCGAACCGCACAACTACTTCATAAACGATTTCAAGAATTCACATTCGGTTAAGGAAAAAAGGAAGTTTTGAGAAAATTTATCATCTGTCGGGTGCACATCGGACGGTAAGAACCCCAGAAACCGAGGAAGCAGTTCTGAATCTGGCAGGAGAACACCTGGAAACAAACTCCAGAAAAATAGCGCTGACGTTAAACATTTCTCATGTTCTGGTATGGAAAATTTTAATTGATAATTTGTTATAACCCCACCATATTCAAAGAGTTCAGGCACTCCAACCTCGTGAGTTTCCATCACGTATCAACTTCTGTCGGTGGTTTCTACATAGTCATCCTTCATTTGAAAATCGAATGCTGTTTACCGACGAAGCAAATTTCTTACGCAACGCTATACGAAATTTTCACAATAATCATTTGTAGTCGGAGAAAAACCCCCATGCGATACAGGAATCACATTTACAAGAACATTCCTTTCCTAACGTGTGGGCAGGATTCCTTGGAGATTATCTTATAAGCCCATTGTGTCTTCCGGGAAGATTGAAAGGAGAGAGATATTGTAATTTTCTTGAAGAAGATTTGCCAATGTTACTGGAAGATGTGTTGCTTAGACTACGAAATGAAATATGGTTGGTTCATGCCATGACAGTGCCCCAGCAAATTTTAGCATCCAAGCACGAGAATTCTCAGTTCATCAACCATGGACGCCTAGATAACCAGACCTTAATAGTTTTGATTTTGAAAATGAAGAAGAATTAGGATATCGAGTAATTAACTCTTGTAGAACGAAACAAAATACTCCAGGAATTTTCCAAAGAGTGCGCGAATCAATGAGAAGAAGTTTGAATACCTGCATACAGGCAGGAGGTGTACTGTTTTTTGTTTTGAAACTAGCGTTTGAAATGTTTCTATGTTCAAAAAAAAAAAAATTCCAAAAATTGTTTCCACTTTTACAAAACACATATGCATCGATTAATTGAAATCAAAATATTTCGAAAAGGGCTGCTTGTAGCGACTTTTGACAGGCACACCTCTTTCGTGTGAAAATGATGAGAAATCGGGTTTTCTTCCAGAAAATGTGAAACATACATGCACGACAAATTTGTGACTCCCCAAAAAGACGAAGACCTGTAGGTTTGATTTTCTGGTATTAAAATATCCCCAAATGATAATTTTCGTCCAAATACCGAAATTATTATAAAAATAATTTACGAAAAACCAAAATAAATATAAATGTTCAACACCATGTATCTCAAAAATGAAGGCCTTTCGGTCCCATGCTTATGAAATTTCCACTTTATGAATAACTGAGGAAATGTCGGACACGTTTTACATAACACCCTGAATAAATCGCCGGCAAGAAGTCATTATCTAACAAAAATTTACAAAATGATGTAACCAACTAATTTTTGCGATACCTTCTATTTAATGCAGATGTTTATTGTCGTATTGGTGTATTGCCCTTGTTTCATAATTTAAAAGATAATATGACTTGAATAATTAACATTTTAAAACGTTATTTTTTCGTAATCATCATTTTCCCAGATATATAGTGACTTCTTTTAAAAAGCGTATAGGTAATAAAAACATTATATTGATTCTTTGGAGAATATGCGAATTATTCATTCATTCAACATCTCGGAAAAAATTTTGACCTTTTTTTCTGTTCACAATATACAATTCACTGTTAACACTCTTCAAACTATTCAAAGAACTACGAGGGCCGGTGAGTTTTGTGTGCCGTGAGGCCAACAATAAAAAATGCGTTATCCCCCACAAAAGAAAACTGACTACCATACAAGTACTAGTTTATGTGAATTACGTTCTTTCTAATAATAATTTTTAAACAAATATTGTGCTTCTTTATTGTTTTGTTGGATATTAGAAGAGAAAATACTTCAAAAATTTACCTCAATTTTGGAATCTTCCGAGGTCTCCCTTTTAAGCCTCGACGACACTCTTCAATTCAAATTATACAATGAAAAGGTTATGTGGGATGTTTGTTTATTGTTCAATTCAGTACAGGAGATACAAGGTATAGAAATATTTACATTTACAATAACCGTGTGCTGGCTCCACAAAGTCGAGACTTGTACGGAGAATTTTGGCAATTGAATAGATGTACGTATTAAAACTACGTCCACTATATGTATGAACAATTCCAGAGTACATAAGATGTAGTTATCAACAATGTGTGTGGCAAATACAGAAACGTAAATGTTATGTGTATACATGAATTACACGTTTAAAACACTACAAATGACGTATGTAACTGAATAGGCGAAACCAAAGATATAGAAAATAATATATATCGAGAAGGCTCTTGACTGCACTAGTTGGAAAAATCCAGATTGGAAGTCAGATATTCTCAACCTAACTGGAAGAATATCTTTGGGGATGCAGTCATAAAAAAGGCCTTGGTAGGAAAACTCTTTGCTAGATTGTCAAGCTTTCTAAAAACTTTATTTTCATTCTCAAGACATTGACGTGAGGATAGTTTGAAGAAAATAGACAATGCTTTTCTGTTGGTCAATGTGTAAAGTTTTTTTAGAAGATGAGGAGATACGAACATATTGAAACACTGTATAAAAATCATGTTATCTCGGCAGAGACAACTGCAGTAAAAGATCAGAAAAGTAAAATATTACTAAGGATTCACTTAGATTAACATTATTTGAAACGGTGCAAAACTTTGAAACGAAATGCGTGAAATGGTTGACGCAATTTCAGTTATTCTTCAAATGTTTTTCAAATAATCTAATCTTAGTGAATCCTTAGTAATATTTTACTTTTCTGATATTTTACTGCAGTTGTCTCTGCCGAAATAGCATGCTTTTTATCCAGTGTTTAAATATGTTCGTATCTCCTAATCTTTTAGGAACACATCGGCTATTTTCTTCAAACTATCTTCACGTTACTGTCTTGAGAATGAAAATGAAGTTTTTCGAAAGCTTGACAATTTAGCAAATAGTTTTCCTACCAAGGCATTTTTTTCTAACTACGTCACCAAGGATATTCTTTTACTTAGGATGAGAGTATCTGAGTTCTAATATGGCTTTTTTGAAAATATTATATAAAAATGAATATTAAAAACAAGGTTGTGGTTCACATGAGATAATAACAGTGATTATCTCTATTTATCCTTTGAGATCATCACATGGTATAGGACAACTCATAAAATAAAAAAGGCACAGTACACAAATAACTTTGAACAATCGTCCATACAAACAAACAAACAAACAATCGAATTGCTTAAAATTCACAAAATATTCACTAATGTCGTAATAGCAGGAATGCACTAAATATTTATTAAATTTTGTCTTGAATTCCATATTATTTCAGTAATTATTGATTTTCATAATAATTGGGACCGCGTTTGTAAAGTGAAGGATGGTGCTTGGCAAATCTAAATAAAGAATATCTTACGATAGTCATAAGAGTTAGAAATTGTTGAGTAAGTGTTGATGTCTAATGAACAGGTTGCCAACTATATAAATTCAACACTGGAGACATTGTATATATAGAAGATAGTTAGTCAACCTTATGTGATTATAATTGGATCAAAATGGATGCGACATGTAGATGGCGATAGTGAGCTTGCATCCAAGTCATGTCGTTCAGTGATCTGGCCTCCACGTCATGTCGTAACTTGATTGAAACAATGAGACAGCATTAAAATCAGGGTTTTTTGAAGGAACCTGCATTAAAATGACGTCAAATCTTCATGTTTGTAACTAATCACGCTAGGTGACACTCGCGTTTGCGTCCAACACCAATTACACAGGCATTGACTAACTATCTTACTTCTATATGAATAATGCTGGAGATTATAGAAATTACCAGAGTTGTCAAACTTATAAATTCAAGATTTGAGACCTAACATGAATCGAGTTGCTCGTTGGGGGGCCAAAATTTGGGGTTTTCAATCGATTTATTGATTTCCATGGCAACAGATTCATTTTCTTCCCTTTATCACATGTGTGTAGGATTTGGAGATTATCTTTACTTATCTTGTGTTTTGATTCTTGCAGATGTTCATAAATTGTTGATTTTTTGTCCAAACAGACGTGTTCACGGAACTTACGTCAAAATTTCTACTTGTTTGGCCCTCTATGTACTGCAGAGCATTCCCCACATTCTATTCTCTGCTCTATTTTTATCTCGAACTCATTTCAAGTAACTGCAGAGCTTTAGACAAAGATGCATGTGCTATAGATACAATAGATATAGTCATGAAAGGTGCTAGATGAGTTTGATATTGGTGTCTCATATCATAGCAGTGAATAACTCTTTCAAGGATTATCTGAAGTATAATCATGGCCTTTCTGAATATAATTCGAATTTTTCAGTGTTCATCAATTCATTGAGGGTGGTATTATTCCATCTACCCCAAGACAATATTTCATAATAATAAGATTCCACCAGAGGGTAGTCAGTCAGATGCTCACATTCAATATATCTCTGATGACATGGAATATACGAGGATGTATTGATATTTAGTTAGCCTAGACCAGTTCCCTGCATAAACAAAATATTGCGTTACCATAGCAACGAACAATAACTTATTAGAAGTGTCAGTGTAAAGTTTGACGTCAAAAAAGTAAACCAGAGTTACGCAATAAAATGAAAGAAAAAAATGTCCACCGAAATTGTGAAAATTGAAAAATTGGAGTATCGAGCCCTCATCAAGTACCTGATGTATTTAAAAGGGTTAAGAGGTAAGCAGATTTACGAAGATATGCTTAATACCCTTGGTGATCAATGTCCTTCGTATGCGACCGTGAAAAATTGGACTGCAGGCTTCAAAAGAGGTAAATTTTCATTGAAGATGATGACCGATCGGGAAGGCCAGTTTCTGTGTCAGTCCCCGAAAATATCGATGCAGTTCATGACATAATTTTAACAGACCGTCGAATTGGGCTAAAACGGATATCTGAAGCACTGAATATTTCATACGAACGCGTTCATCATATAGTTCACGTCAATTTGGACATGAGAAAAATTGCTGCAAAATGGATCCCCAAATGTTTGAAAGTTGACCAAAAGCGTGCAAGGGTAGTAGCATCGCGTTCGATCTGTGCTCGATTTGAAAACGATGTAGACCTCTTAACCCGAATTGTTACTATGGATGAGACTTGGGTACATTTCTACGATCCAGAAACAAAGCAACAATCGATGGAATGGCTACACTCTGGTTCACCAAGACCTAAGGAGTTTCGTGTCCAAAAATTTGCTGGAAAAGTTCTTGCTTCAGTTTTTTGGGATTGCCATGGAGTAATCATGATTGATTTTTTGGATAAGGGTAGAACAATAACTTGAGATTACTATTCGACACTACTGACCACTCTACGGGAAAAAATTAAAGAGAAAAGACGCGGAAAGCTATCCAAAGGTGTTTTGTTTTGGCAAGACAACGCCCCTGTACCCAAATCTCATGTTGCCATGCAAAAAAATCGTGATTTAGGGTTTAATTACTAGAACACCCCCCTTATTCACCAGAGTTGGCTCCGTCCAACAATCATCTCTTACCTCAACTGAAAAAAGTTTAAAAGGTCGCAAATTTTCTTCCAACGAGGAGGTAATAAAAGCTGTGGAGGTCTGGTTTGCAAATCAAGAAGAAACAATTTGTTTGAAAGGTCTAGAGACATTGCAGGTTCGCTGTAATAAATGTTTCTAATTGAGAGGAGAATATGTTGAGTAATAAAATATTTTGACATTGAAATTTTGTTTGGTTCTAAAGTAGGCTATGCATTTTTCAATATATCCTCGTATACATAGTTTGTTGATTTTTTTACAATGAATGAAATAATATTCTTATCCAACAAATGAACAACAAAAATACTTGGTAAACGTACTGTAGTAAATTAGCACAAATTCACTGTAAAATAATTTATTTGACGAAATACAATGCTTCAATAACTTCAACACAATACTCTTATTTATATAACAATCACTGGACTATTTATGTCAGACTTCTGCTTCACTGACTGTCCAACTCTGCTGCGTGGTTCTTTTTATATACACAGTTCATTTCGCCGAACGCTCTTGATCTTTCTAGTAAGCCTTAGGGACGTTCTTCGATTCGACCAGATTCTTCTCGGTGCATAGCGCCTCGAAAGTCATTTGCGCTCACACGCTGTCTGCGTAAGCGTTCAGGTCCGGCATCGCCCGCAGCTTCGCCACAGTACCAAGATAAAGGCACGGGAAACTTTTTCAGAACCTTTCAAAAAACTAACTCAATAGTTGCTTGCTCTACGCGGGAGCCAATTGAGGATCGTTAAAACCCTTGTAGAAAATGGGACTGATCAAAGGCACACTGAATACCAATGTACCACAAGACGAAAACATAAAAGATTCGTAAAAACCGGACCCGGGGCTGCTATTTGAACTGCACCAATTGGAAACAGGAATAAGGGGTAGTTATAAAGACAATAATTATAAAGGGGAGCACTTTAAGCGTTCTTGGCTACAGTGTCTACGGAATCGAAAATTCTGGCAGACCAATAATAAATATGTACAATGTTTCTTCAATCGAAAAGTTTTGTAAAAAAATATTTTCAGTATTGAACTAATCCTCCAGTCAGTTCCGTGCAAATGTTTACTCATGATAGTTATCAACACTATATCCACCTAGCAAATTTTTTTACTAGGTGCCATATATTCAACCGATATCAAAAAATTCCATAATATAGAAGAATATATAAATCCAGTCAAGTTTATCATTCCTAATCCGATTTACTAATCTTTGAACGGAATTGAGATTTATTTTTCTTTTATATTTCACTAAATCAAGATAAAGCGCGTGTTTGAAAGACGTAGGCAATCATATCATTCCTTAAAAAAATTATGAAAAAGAAAAACATTCCACTGGGAAGTCGCTGAATTTATATTCTCAATAAAGCAACATACGTGTAGAAAAACGTGCGACTTGATGGTATATTTCTGAGAACTATTTGTCAATTATAAGTAAAGGTTCAGTGAATATCAATATTTTCTTTAACGCTTTGAAGAATTCTTTTGCTCGATAAATATAATAAGTATGGTATGACGTCAGCATAAAACTAAGTTTGATTTTGGTTTCAGAATCGTTTCCATGCATTTATACTAATTATAGTTATAGTTAAATCCAAAGATACCATTTATTAGTCATTATTTACGTGTGTCAATCAATCATTTATTTGTTTCTAAAAAACTATAGTTTTCATTACAAAGGGTTTAGTAGTTACAATAAATCGAATGCTTTTACAGAATGATGTAGATTAGTAACAATAATAATATTAGAATAGAGCAAGTGCCATTTACAGGACAATGTAATTACAAAAAGGAAATACTAGGTAACAACTAATAGAGATTTATAACATAAGTAAGGTTTCAGTTTGTTTCTACATATAGGCAAATAATGAGCATTGGGGCAAAGAAGAAAAAAAGAAATAAAAACATGAAGTTCACTTTAACAAGACGTGAACAAGTTTTTTCGGTTCCTTCGGTTCCTTGCGGTTACTGAGTAAAACAAGTTCATGAACTCGAAAATGTATGTTTTTATTCGTTCAAAATGAAAGACCTTGATTACAAATTTATTGTTCTACTACATGTATGACAATCGGGCATTTTGATAAGGATCTTGTTTACCATTTTTGGCTTGTTTATATTATTTTATGACTATTGTTTGGACTAATAATTGAGGTGAATTCTCACTCCGACACTGTTGCTCACAAACTCTACTGCACTAACTTCAATTATTAGTTTCATATAGGATAACAATTATTAAATATCTCAGTTTCAGTACGCAGTAATATTGTTGAACTTGAACTTGAAGTGATAATTTATTACAACTTATCAATGATAGTGTTTTCATCATATAGCCCATTTTATTTTCTGTACAATACTCTCTCTGCATCTTCTAGTAATCTGTTATTTATTGTCAATAGGAATATCAATTTTTGAAATCTGTATCTTACTGTTTTTGACATTAGAACAATAAAGGTTATTATTATCATAGTAGAACGAAGCATTTACATGTCTCGCCAACAATTCATTATCAAATTTTCAGAATTCATCAGTGACTGAAACTGAGTAGAACAGAACATCCAAAAAGAGAAAACATCGACATTTGTTTACTTCGTTTCCCTCATATGTCACCGTCGAAATAAGAAGTGGAAGAATCGCTGTCACAACCAAGTCTTAAAGGGTAAAAACAACCTTAAATTTTTCACGACTTACTCTTAGATAAATTGTCTTATGAAAAATACAAGGAACAGCTTTTATACCCTGATGGAAAAGAATGCATTGCTTTTATTTCTCGGCGGAGTGAGGGATCTTTCGTGTGAGATTTGGAATGTGTTGAATTTTGATCAGCGCCTAGTTTGAAAGGGCACATTCTTGGGTGGCTACAAGAGACAGTTGCAAATGTTGTTTTCATGTTAATATTTTCTATTTTGAAAATATTGAAAAAATTAGGAACAAGAAAATTAAAAGGGGATCAAGGTACAGGAAAAATCAGTGGGGTGGAGGGATGACTAATAAAATATAACTGATTAATACACACTTATTCTGACAGACAATAGGGAATATGTTTTTTTTTTTTATTTGTTTAATCAATTTATTACTTCGTTACAACATAGTAAAAAATATAAATACTGTTGAAAGTCTTGGAATTAATTTTTAAAATAATATATAAAATACCGATTGAATTTGACTTATTTGAACGCCTCCATTTTCGAGCGCTGTGGATGACGTCACATGACGCGATCAGTGTTGTTCTTCTTCAGTGTCGTTCATTGAGACGTACTCTGATTGCTCTACTTGCTTGAAGTTGATATTTTACAAAAGAGTAAGACAAATGCAGTACAAGTGTTAGAGAGAGATGAACATATGTGAAAGTGATCTCGATCGAGCCACAGAACTATGCTGTGCCAGAGCAGTCTTCAATGAACAAGCCTTTCTATAGTTATGGCCATTGAATTAGGTTAGGGATTTGCAGTTTTAATCGCTATTACGATTATGGAAAATGCTAAAAAACCATTTTATAGGTATTGTCTAGTACCGGAATGCAAAAACACAATTATAAGTACACCAAATAAAGTATTTTTTTCTGTTCCAAGAGATGCGAAAATACGTAAACAATGGTGTAAGGTTATGAGAAGAGGCGAAGTATCTCCAATATCACATTTACATTGTTGTGAAGATCATTTCAATGTGAGTATATTATATTTCGATAGTTAACATGATGTGAATTGATCAGAAGTAAGTTTTGTATGCATAAATGTTTTGAATATCAAGCGGTAGATAACTCTGTTTACACCTGCCTCACCTAAATTACAAAAGGAAAACTACCTATCATTGGATAAACTATTACTACTTATCAGTTCAGGTATTGTCGGATTGTGCTTTAACAAAACCACTTTCAGTCGTTGCTCTTGATAATTTACAATTGTCACTAGACCAAAAACGCACTATGTAATGGAAAACACTACAAATATATAAATAAATACAAATTTTCTATGAAAGACGACTAGCACAGTAGTCATTCTTCGTTTCGACCAATGGTGATGCGTTTCGCAAATTTGAATTCTGCGCGATTATTATGCACTTTTTGATTGAAGTTTTATGGAGTTAAATACAGACTGAATAATAAACTAATAGTTTAGGTGTATTGTCAAGACAATAAAGTATCGGAGGTAAAAAAATCAAGTAAATTTAAATCACTTGCATATTCCCTATTGATATATTTAATTACTTAGAATCAGCCAATCAACTGTCAATTATACAGTGACTATTTCACGCACTTGCTAAATGAACCAATCAGGAGCTCTAGTCAAGTTCGGATTATCGAACTCTGATTGGTCTGTCAAGTTCGGTATTTTCAGCTTCGTATATGTGACAGTTAAACGTCAAATATAAGTGATGACGCTATGCGACCATTTAAAAAAGAGATTTGGGATATATTCCATCGAATCAATGTTTCCTTTTTGTTCTACTTTATAAATTTCTCAGATTACCTTTTTGCTAATTTCGTCTAATTCTGCCAAATTTCAGATTGTTTACCATTCACTTTGTGAAATAGTCTAAGTCGTGATTGAATTCATCATCATAAATCTGTCTTTTATTTCTGAACTCAACTGAATTGTATCGAGAAAACACCACTCGTCCTGCGGACTCGTGGTGTTTTCTCGAAGCAATTCAGTTCCTGTCAGAGATGAATCGACAGACTTATCGCGAAAATTCAATCACTTGTGGTATTACTTTTGATTATTTCATTCGCACATGTATTCACCAATAAAATTTCATGATTGAAGTCACATGATGTGTGATATGAGCGGCTATTTAGATAAACAAGCGGCTATTTAAGTAAACACGGCTATTCAGTCACTCAGTCACTCAAAATAGAAATGTCTTGTTTTGAGTTATCTTCTACTACAGAATGGTTGTTCAAATAAAGGTTGAATTAAATGTTGAAACGTATATAAACTAGTATATGGATGATTTTATACTGTTCATGAAATAATATTCTGGAGCAAGACAAATAGCGACTATTATTTTCTTTAATTCATCTCGAGTAATTTGTATTGTGCGACAATTCAATTCGACCACATGGATATTAATAATCAAAGAAAAACTCCCTCGAGCTAAAGCTTTGTTTATATTTTCTCGTGCTTTGTTGAGAAGTACGAATGAAAAAGAAGTATAGAGCTCAGTCTCATCGACGTATAGTAATGAATTCTAGCATATTCTATAATTTAAAAAAAAATTAGATATGTAAATAGAAAAAAGAAGTTGTCCCAAGATGAATCCCTGGGGGACATCGTAACCAACCAATTGTGAATCGGACACAATACCATCCAAGACAACGCGTTGGGTACGATTGGAAAGATAATTTCGTATGAATTCTACAGCTTCATTAGAAAAGTCAAAGTAGCTGAGTTTGAGACAAAGTGAGGAATGGTCCAAAATATAAAAGGCCTTGCTGTAGTTCAATTAAACGAACCTGGACAGTTCGCCATTATCCGCAGTCTTGAAAATATTATCCGTGATTGACAAAAGAGTGGTAGTAGTGCTATGATCTATCTGAAAGCCAGATTGTAATTATCTCATTTGCATATATGGAATCTGCCATTTCATGATCATGATAATTTCAAGCGTTTTGGAAAGCGAAGGCAGAGGTACTTATAGGTCTTAATTCGGAATACTAATTGGGAGAATTACATTTATCCAAAGGATCATCATTGCACTGATGATGGCCTATAATAGCCGAAAGCGCTTTAAATGTAATAAATGTACACGGAATACCACTTCTTCATTAGATTCAATTTATTAAAAGCACACTCTATGTCGATGAAGACACAAAGAGATATTTCTTCCGCCACGTATGTCTTTTCAATGCTTTTAACCAGACATTGTAGAGCATTATCCGTTGATTTATCTGCTTGATAAGAAAACTGTTTTTTGTGAAGTGGTGTTAACTCAAGGAGTTCACTTCTAACTTGTATGTATGTATGTAAATGGGGTGGGTTGGCATTGTATGAATCCATTTGCCACAGACTTTTGTTAGCTTATAGCTTTAGAGATCTAGACCAATATTTTCCAAAAATGTTACCAAAATGTCAAATATATCTTTATTCTGCATATTGAGTAGATATGTTATATTTAACGGAAATGAAATAGTATGTATTTGCAGTAGATTAAGGAGTCGTGTTATTTCTGGAGTGTGATTCAAGCAGGAAAAGAATATGTGATTTAAGTCACAGATCGATGAGTCATCGCATGTGCAATAAGGTGTTTGGGATAAACCGATTTTATATAAATGGGCTGGAAATCTGCCGTGATTTAGTTTAAGTCTTGTTATGGTGACTGCTTTTTTCCTGCTCAGAATGTAATCTGACAGGTGTGGAATTCTCAATGGTAATGTGGGATGTATGAGTGTGTACTGATTAGTGGAAGTTGTGGTGAAGTCCTGCCAATGTCCCTCCCAACTTGTTCTCATTTTGTTTTTTTCTAGTTGGACTATATCATTATAAGGATGAGTTTCGATCATGTTTGTGGAAGACGTTGCTATTTTAGCTAACTTGTCCGCTATTTCGTTTCCCAATATTCCGCAATGGCCCTTCACCCATACCATGGTAATGTTCACATTTGATTTTGATAGTGTTGATAGGAGTTGCTTTATGTTACATAAATGGCGAGAATTGTATATTTTATAAAAATTTAGATTGTTCAAGGCATTTAGTACAGATTTAGAATCAGACATTAAAACTACATGTGTTGTTACTTTATTTTCATTTATCCACTTCAGAGATTCTTCAATGGCTATCATTTCTGCGGAGAATACCGAACAAAGATCAGGAATTTTACCGGAATAGCTAAATTTGGTGTTAGATATATAAAAGGCGAAGCCCGTTCCATTGCCTGATTTGGATCCATCTGTATAGATGTGGAGGTGATTGGTATAACATCTCAATATGGATTGAAGCAGTGCTTGGTTATAAGAATTTATCTCGTTATATTCAGGGAATATAACAGTTGTCTTGAACATTACTGCCTCTAGGTCGAGATTAAATATTGGGAAACATTTCAGTTGGTTACACAAGTATGTGTTTGTATCTGTAAAAGCATCAGCCAACAGAGGAGTTTTCTTCAGATTCCAATATTCATAAGTGAGATTTCCAATAGATAACTTACAGATGCCCCTTGCAAGTGGGCCATCCGTGGAGAAGGATTTCAATTTGATAATTTCTTTCGATGCTAGATAGGTGCGTCTTATTCCAAGGGGCGGTTCTTGAGCCTCAGTTAAGAGTGCTTGCACGGGTGATGATTTCAGTGCTCCCAAACTTATTCCAACGGCATTATATTGTATTCTGTCAATCACGCTGAGATGACAGTCCGCTGCAGAACCATACAAAACACTTCCATAATCTATGATAGAGCGAATATATGCCCTATAAAATTGAAGTGCGATATTAGGATCTGCACCCCATTTAGTTTTTGTTACACATCTTAGCATGTTGATTCCCTTTTCGCATTTAACCTTGATGTTTTCTATTTGTTTATTCCATGTCAGTTTACAGTCCAGGACTATTCCTAGATATTTATAGTGTTTTTTGACAGGAATGTTCAGGTCACTCATAGTGATATAATCAGCTGTGTGGAGCCTGTGTCTCGTGAAGAAAACGGCTGCAGATTTTTCGGGAGACATAGCTAGATTGTGTACACTTAACCAATTTTTCAGGCAATAAACAACATATTTGAGTTCCCTCACACATAAACCGAAAGATCTCTGTACAGTATAGAAGCAGAAGTCGTCAGCGTACTGTATACATTTTATGCTATCATCAAAATATTCATGGAGTTCTCGGGTATAAATATTGAATAACAATGGGCTCAGAACCGCTCCTTGAGGTAGACCCTGATTCACCCATCTAGGGCCATGTAGATTATTATTTTGGTCCTTAATATATATATATATATATATATATTTTGATTTCTTAATATGTCAACGATATTGCCTGATGCTTTTGAGCCAATATTCAAGGAATGTAACTTTTCTGATAGAATGTTCAAGTCGACTGAATCATAAGCGCCTTTTATATCGACGAATAAACAAGCCAAATAATGATTATTAGTGAATGTGTTCTGAATATCAACCACCAGATGGGAGACTGCTTCAATCGTACCGAAGCCTCTACGGAATCCATATTGAGTTTTTGGTAATTTTGAAAAATGTTCGAGATACCAATCTAACCTAGCCTTGATCATCCTTTCATACGTTTTTGTCATGCATGACATAAGTGATATGGGGCGATAAGATGAGATCAGATTGGGGTCCTTGTTTGGCTTCTGTATCAGGATGACTATCATTTCTTTCAGCTGTTCCGGTAAATCACCATTACTCCACCAGTTATTATATAAATCTAATAATTTGGTTTTTGCGCTATTTGTTAGATTTTTTTAAATATTGTATGTGATCATATCTTTACCTGGAGAGCTCTTGCGGGTTATATTTAAAGCCGATTCTAACTCTGTGTAACTGAATTTTTTTTGCAACAATTCGTTACTTTGTGATGGGAGATTTTGTGGAACATTGGGAACGGTATCTGGTGCAAAGTATTTTAATAATTTTTCAATTGTTTCTAGGGGTACATGAGATTTGCCAACGAATTTTTTATTTGAAACTTTTTTGATGAAGCTCCAAATCTTACTAGGGGAAGTGTTTTTATTAAGATCATTCAAAAAACGTTTCCAACTTGCTTGACATTTGGTTTTGAAAAGGAGTTTTGTTTGAGCTTCCGTGTTCTTAGCATCAAGATAATTTTCCCAATTTGACGTTTGTTTGTATTTCCTATAGCTTTCTCTCCTCTTCATGACCATATGCGAGCATTCTAAGTCCCACCAGATCGGCCGAGCTACTGAAGGTAAAAAGGGTTTGTTTATCAACATCGATTTACATAATGCACCATCAACAGCATCTAAAAAGTTCATAAGGGTAATTGAGTTTGACTGGTCCTGATGTAGGAAGTTATTGTCTAACTCTATTCGAAACAGTAACCAGTCTGCAGATTTTTCGTTCCATTTGGTGGCTGGAAGAATTTTTTCGGGGCTGAGTTCGCAATTGTATTCGATTACAATTGGGAAGTGATCAGATCCCATCCTATCGTCTGAGACAAGCCATTTGATTTTACTTATTAGGTTGGGAGAAGCAATGGTCAGATCAACAGCAGAAGGACCTTGATTTGGTCTACTGACCCGGGTAGGGGACCCATCATTCACAACTACAAGTTCGTTACTATCCACAGCACTAATCAAACGATTACCGTTCCTTTGGTTGAGAGAAGATCCCCACAAAGTGTGATGGCAATTAAAATCACCACAAAATATAGTATTTTTGGGAAATTGTGAAAACAGTTTTTCCCAATCACTGGTACTCACGTCTGTGTTGGGAGGTTTGTAGACAGACACAATTGAAAGCTTGGGTTTCTCTAAATATGCTGCACATACTTCTATTTTATTGTTGAAATTTCTGGAGATATTGACATTTTTGTAATGTAAGTTTTTTCCTATCAGAATAGCAACACCACCTTTTCCATCCGTTCTGCTGTTTTGAACGGTGGAAAAGCCATTAATGTTTATTGAAGTTGTTTTGAGCCATATTTCCGAAAGAACAAGAATATCAAATGGATTCCTTGATAAAAAATTCAATAAATTGGGTTTTCGCTTCCACTGAAGAATTTTGAGTGCCTTAGTAGCTGGATTCATCTCCACTTAAACTGATTATTTCTGATGATTTATCAATTTCTGTTCCAATTATAGAATTTACTATATCCCTAATGTCAGTTTGATTTTCCAAATTCTTATCATTATTATCCCCATTATTACTACTTGCAAAGTTTTCTTGAATATAGGTTGTTATACCTGTAATTAATTTCTCTTTATAATGCATGAATTCATCCCTATAGGGATTTGAAAGAACGGTTTTCTTTTCTTTTTGGACTTGGAATTTTTTTGTGATTACTGGAGATGCAGGAGGGGAACGCAATTTTCGTTTTTTATTTGGTGAAGGAGGTCTTGAGGGTTTATTCAAGAAAGGTCTTGAAGAATTTTGAGATGCAGCGTATTCGGGTAGTGGGGGAAAGTTATTTGTATTGTTCAATACAGAAAAACGATTGTTCGTCGTAATTTTTGCATATGAGGGATTATTGACAACTTTTTCAGCATCTTTAAAGGAAATATTTCGAGTGGCCATTTCTTTTTTAATTTTATACTGATGCGAATACATTGGACAATTCTTTGAAATCGAATTATGGTTATTAGTTTCGCAGTATATACAGAAGGGTTCAGAAGCTTCGCAAGCATTGTTAATATCATGAACGTCACTACATATTTTGCAACGTTGTGTTTTAGATTTACAAAGTTTGGAAGTATGCCCGTAACGAAGACACTTAAAACATTGCACAGCTGGTTGTATATATGGATCTACAGTGAAGTACGCTAGGTTAATTCTCACTTTTTCAGGAATGCTGTTACCTAAAAATGTGACTATTATCATTTGCCTATCAACCAACCGTGATGTACCATCTTTTTCAACAACCCTACGTTTCATGCGTTGAATTTCTGTGATTTTAGAATTATCTGTTTCTATGTTTTCCAGTAGAAAACTTTCGGTGAAAAAAGTATCGACTGAACGTATAATACCTTTTCTATGATTGAAAAATCTTGGGATGAATGCTATCAAATTATTTTTTGTAATTATATCATGCTGAACTAATAAATTGGCGACTGAATAAGATTTGAATACAATCTTTACTCTATTCACCCCTACGGAAATTATATCTATGACATCATTTTTAAATGTACTTTGTTCTAGGAGATAATAGCCAATTTTCATCGGGAAAAGTCTACCAAAGTTTTTATTCTGATGTTCTACATAAACGAAATACGGTCCCTTATCCGCAAGAGAATATTTATTTGTGAAATCGAAAGAGGAGAGATCTTTAAATTCACTAGGAAGTACATTCTTATCAGGCGGATCGGGCGGTTTTTTGCCGCCCGTTTCTTCATCCATTTTTTTAGAATTGACTACGAACAAATCTTAATAAAAACTCACCGCAATGATTTGGATGTATATCAACAATGTTTTAGGATACTTATCTAATAATACAACACAGCACTGTTATCACAACTGAAACACTCTCGTATAGGTCTAGACAGGTGGCCTGCCGATACGAAAACTGTCACTTCTAACTTAAAAATCTATTATTTTCTCCAATACTTTAAACTTTCAACAACTTTAAACGGTCAATAAGGTATTAGTTGTGAGAATTCACGGCCTCCTGCACAGCTTATGCGTGACTTTTGCCTGAGTTTTATACAGAAAGGGATGACCTTGATCATTGCAGAGGTTAGCAGGTAGATCATCCCGGAAAAAGCTCACTGTAAAAAATGAATGCCCATTTGATTTTAGGGTTTTTGCGATTTTTTGGGTTGTTAATATTTTCCCAGTTAGGCTTCTGCTGTACGTTGAGCATGCATTTTACCATTCTACGATTATTGTTTATAGTTCCAAAGTCACAACTGTTGCGATACTGTATTTAATTGAATTCAGGTATTTTAATGCCAGTAAGATTAAAGGTTTAAATAACAATAGATGTAAATTTTCACATGAAAATATAGGAATTATAATGAACGGTTCCGAGAATCACAAAAATTGTTATTAGTTATTTTAAGGCTTTGAATATAGTTTCCATGAAATCATAAATTTTGAGAAATTGTTTTTATAAACATTATAACGATCAATGAAGCGAGCTTGTTTTTGGTAAGGTTTATTCTCTATTCAGCATACCGGGTGGCTACGGAAGTATTGCCTACGGAATATCTCAGTTATTGTATGAAGTAGGTTTGTGAAATTTGGAGCGTCGATATAATGACATAAGAGCTAGAATTTGAGCATATTAACATGTCGAAGTTAACTTCCGGTCTGACCGGAAGTAACATCAACTTTCTTATTTTGAATGGGAACCCTATTTTTTTTTCTTTTCGCTTTCAATTCCCTTTCTAACGACATATCACAAGTTGGTATCTAACCAGAAACTAGATCAGAAAAATATTATTATTGAAATTCACCGAGTAGGCCGTGGAAGCAAAATGAAAGCCAAAAATTGAAAAGTTGGATATGGAAACCATACGTCACTTGATAACAGTTGCTACTACTGTGATATTTTATTTTCATTCGTCGGCGTTATAAAAAGCCGCCAAAAAAAATATTGGAAAAATTGGGAAAAAAACAATACTCTATAGGTCCATAACTTAAATAGGAACATACAACTTTTTCTTGCCTGTACTATTCAGCATAACCATTCCTTTCTAATGATATAATAGAAAATAATTTTTTGAACTGAGATACCGAAAAATCCAATTATTATTCTTCAAATAACAAAACAGATTATCGCCATACGCAAAAATAAAATTAAAAATAATGTGGAATGATAAATTATATCCTGTAGGTTCTAGGTTAAATAGGAACATAAACGTACTTGGTCTGTGCCATCGTCCATAGATATTCTAATATCTACCTATGGACGATGTTTGTGCTATTCAGAATAATCATTCCATTGCAATAATCATTCGAACCAAAATGTTAACAAGTAGGCTGATTAAGATGTATTTTGGAATGAAACAAAAAAGAAATGAGAGCTGTCACGAACGCTGCTATCCATATTATTTTGACGTTCGAAGTAGTGTTTTTGATTCTGCCATTTTAAAAGGGTTTGGAAATCGAAATCAGTTAGTGGAATATTCAAAAAATGCCCCATTATTCACGAACCGAACAAATTGACATGCTTCTCATTTATGGTGAATGTTTAAAAAATTCTTATGCCGCTGAACGATTGTATTTAGAGCGATATCCAGGGAGGCAGCAACCGTCAAGAAGGTATTTCCAGTGGCTTGAAGAAAAATTAAGAACTGAGCCTGATGTTCACGAAGACCAAGAAGCATTTGTTATTAATGAGGAAACTGAAATTAATGTATTAGCTTTAGTACAATATGATAGCACAATTTCCTCAAGGCAGATTGGCGCCGAATTAGCTATAAGTAAGGACTCTGCTAGGAAAATTTTTAAAAAACATCGATTGAAATCCTTCAAGTATCAGTTGCATCAACATTTGTATGAAAATGACGGTGAAAGGCGCCTGGAATATTGTAATTGGTTTCTTCGACAAAATGCTGAGAATCACCTATTTAACTATTATATCTTGTTTACGGACGAGTCAAGATTTACCAACAATGGATTATTTAACAGAAATAATACAAGGTTAGGTACTGTACTTTATTTGGATTATTGTCGATAGTCGAAGTGTAAAGTGCTAAAAGTGTGAACGGTCTTTTGTTCCAGGTACTGGGCGATAGCAAACGAGCACCGGTTTCGACAAGGCGGCTTCCAGGAGAGATTTGGTGTGAATGATTGGGCAGGAATAGTTGGAACTCATATTGTTGGCCCCATTCTTTTTCAAGGCCAACTAACCGGAGAGAGATACTTTAATTTTTTAACGAATGAAATTTCGGAATTCAGTAACAACCTACCAGCGGAAATAACTGAGAGAATGTACTTCCAGCAAGATGGCGCCCCTCCGCATAATTCAAGAATAGCGAGAAATTATCTTCAAAATCGCTTTCAAGAGAGACTTATAACAACCCATGGTACAGTCAGGTGGCCACCAAGGTCACCTGATCTTACTCCGTGCGACTTTTTTCTATGGGGGCATCTTAAAAATAGGGTGTATCACGCCCCAAATGTTGAGAAACGTTTTACATGAAAATATCACCAGAGTCAATAAATGTATTGACGCTGAGGGAATGCATTTCGAACATTTGTTTTGAATTTATTTTATCTTTAATCCTATCAATTTGAATTTTTTTATTTTCGATAAATCTGTTTTTTCGTTATTTGAAGAATAATAATTGGATTTTTTGGTATTTCATTTCCAAAAATTACTTTCTACTATATCATTAGAAAGGAATGATTATGCTGAATAGTACAGGCAAGAAAAAGTTGTATGTTCCTATTTAAGTTATGGACCTACAGAGTATTGTTTTTTTCCCAATTTTTCCAATATTTTTTTTGGCGGATTTTTATAACGCCGACGAATGAAAATAAAATATCACAGTAGTAGCAACTGTTATCAAGTGACGTATGGTTTCCATAGCCAACTTTTCAATTTTTGGCTTTCATTTTGCTTCCACGGCCTACTCGGTGAATTTCAATAATAATTGTTTTCTGATCTAGTTTCTGGTTAGATACCAACTTGTGATATGTCATTAGAAAGGGAATTGAATGCTGAATAAAGCGAAAAGAAAAAAAAATAGGGTTTCCATTTAAAATGAGAAAGTTGATGTTACTTCCGGTCAGACCGGAAGTTAACTTCGACATGTCAATATGCTCAAATTCTAGCTCTTATGTCATTATATCGACGCTCCAAATTTCACAAACCTACTTCATACAATAACTGAGATATTCCGTAGGCAATACTTCCGTAGCCACCCGGTATAAAGAAAACATGTGCACGATTTTCTGACGTCAGAGACCGTGAACTTGAGCCACAGTTTTGGTTTCAGATGGAAATTTAATTTAAAAATACTCAAATATACTATTACATAATAATTCTTTTAAGGAGGAGGGGGCGAAAAAAAATGTATAACCAGATAAACATAATATACATTTTTAAGTAATAAAGCAGAATACTCCGGGTTGAAAAAAAAAATGCTGAAGATCAGGTGACAGCACCATCTGTGGTTGCAGGTGGCACTGTCTCTGTTTGTCATCTTGAGTGTTATTTTATCATATTGTACAGGGTGTTCCAAATTAAGTTATTATCCGTTATTATTGACGCTATGAATTCGGTTGAATGGGCAAACTAGTAGCATTTTTAATGGCCTTCTCGAGGCCGAAAACCAAATAAAAATTTACAGTCGCGTTTTCAGAATATTTCATAAAATTATATTTTCTTCAATGGAACACCCTATATTTCTTAATGCATTTCGATTCGTAATAACATTCTCAACAACAAATCTCATCTGACTTTTTTTCGTAAAGGTGAAAATAAGACAGTTTTATTAATAGGAAACATTTATAACAAACAGATTTGATAAAGCGCTATAAAATATCGAGTAAATGTTCAAAAACACCGCCTTCTCGTTGAACACATATTTGGTCCCTTCTATTGACACTACGTGTGGCATTCAACACAATTCGGCCATCAATTCTATTAATTATAGTTTCAATATAATTTTTCAGTTCATCTACATTATTATGTTTTATTTTGTACACTTCATTTTTCAGAAATCCCCCAAAAAAAATATAGAGGTGTCATGTCTGGTGAACGAGGGGGCCACTTAAAAGGACCATTTGTAGCAATCCAACTGTTTCCAAAACAGCCTCGCAGCATTCTTTTTACGCCACTGACATTATGTGCTGGTGCTCCATCCTGCTGAAAATAGATCATCTGACGAGCCTCCAGATCAAGATCATCGAAAAACTCATCCAACACTCTTGTTAATAAATTAATGTAACGGGGTCCGTTCAAAGAACCATGGTAGAAAAATGGACCGATAATTCTGCCTCTAAATAAACCACATCAAACATTAATACTAAATCGTATTTTCGGATTGTGGGGATGGACTAGTAATGGATTATGTCTACTCCAATGATGGAAATTATTTCTATTATACATCCCACGATTTGAAAAATTAGCCTCATCGCTCCATATAATATTTTCAAAGTTTGGATCCTGTCTGCGTTTATTCATAAACCACCGACAAAACCCCAATCGTCTCTCAGGATCACCAGGTTCTAGTGTTTGTACTGGTCTTAACTTATAAGGAGAAATATTAGGTTTCTTCAGAATTCATTGAATACCAGGTAGTGGAACAGCTATTTCTCTAGTTAAATCTCTGATGGAATTATTTGGATAAAGCTCAAAGTAGGATAAAACATCAATTTCTGTTTCTTCAGATATTACAAAACGTATTTTAGTTCTCCTCTTCTCAAAAACTTTTTAATTGTTCCTGAATCGACGATGAAGCACAGCAAAAAAACGCCGATTAGGTAATTCACGATCGGAGAACGAATTGCTGTAGTGTTGGAGTGCTATCACACTATTTTTCTGGCAAGCCAAGTAG
Organism: Chrysolina oricalcia; assembly: GCA_944452925.2. Taxonomy (NCBI): domain Eukaryota; kingdom Metazoa; phylum Arthropoda; class Insecta; order Coleoptera; family Chrysomelidae; genus Chrysolina; species Chrysolina oricalcia. The sequence goes on from OX101812.2 coordinate 67,325,011, forward strand.
GATTCTAACATATCACATTTTCTTGATGGGAAAAAGGCATTTTGAAAAATATTCGAACAGTAATTTATGACGTTGTCATGATATACTTGAGAATATTTGACATATAGTATTTCAACAAAGTTTCAAGGCAACTTGATTGCTCATAATAATTATGTTTTATCGAATCAAACACATTTTTTTCAACCACATTCATATGACCCTCCAGTATTTTCTGTTCTGTACAAAAACGGCTTCAAAGTTATCATTACAGCAGACATATTTTGATTCACAAAATAAATACGGCTAGCTAGTGGAAATTATAGTTTTGTACATTAATACCAAATAGCTCAGTGGTATCAATTGAGTGGTGCGACATGATGATCACGGGTTTCACGAGTTCACATCCCAGCGCATTATTTTCTTTTTACTGTCTTATTTTGCTATTAGTAACAAAATATTGTCATTCGTATAAGTACCAAAATTGGGTGTTTGGACAATCATGAGGTTTTATTCGCCAAAACAAAGAAATTTTTTGTACTAGTGAAAGAAAGAAATATTTCCACATAAGTTGCTCATTTTCCACTTTACGACAAAAAGTCAAATAAGCTTTGCTGTTGAGAATGTTTTATTACAAATCGAAATGCATGAAAAAATATAGGGTGTCCATTGAAAAAAATCATTTTTTATTAAATATTCTGAAAACGCAACTGTCAATTTTTTTTTCGGCATCGAGAAGGCCATTAAAAATGCTACTAGTTTGACCATTTAACCGAATTCGTTGCATCAATAATAACGGAGTTGGCAATGATGCCGACTTAATTTGGAACACCCTGTATATCATTATCCTCTAACGATTGTTTATAGGCTTACTTTGGACCGTGGTGGTAGGTTGGTCAAAGCGTACGCCTCGCAAGCGTGCGGTCGTGCGTTCGATCCACCGATTCACCGGTCTCGTGCATGGCATCACACATTAAAAGGTAAGGGCTGCGTCTTCCCTAGCTCACACAAGTCTCTCGAAGACTTCCGAGGGTTGCGCAATCGGTTGACGGAAATAACAATTTTAACAATTTTTTTTTAACAATTTTAACTTTACATATACCGTGTGGCTACGGAAGTATTGCCTACGGAATGTCTCTGTTATTGTATGAAGTAGGTTTGTGAAATTTGGAGCGTCGATATAATGACATAAGAGCTAGAATTTGATTATATTGACATGTCGAAGTTAACTTCCGGTCTGACCGGAAGTAACATCAACTTTCTTATTTTGAATGGAAACCCTATTTTTTTTCTCTTCGCTTTATTTAGCATTCAATTCCCTTTCTAATGACATATCACAAGTTGGTATCTAACCAGAAACTAGATCAGAAAAAAATTATTATTGAAATTCACCGAGTAGGCCATGGAAGCAAAATGAAAGCCAAAAATTGAAAAGTTGGCTATGGAAACCATACGTCACTTGATAACAGTTGCTACTACTGTGATATTTTATTTTCATTCGTCGGCGTTATAAAAAGCCGCCAAAAAAAATATTGGAAAAATTGGGAAAAAAACAATACTCTGTAGGTCCATAACTTAAATAGGAACATACAACTTTTTCTTGCCTGTACTATTCAGCATAACCATTCCTTTCTAATGATATAATAGAAAGTAATTTTTTGAAATGAAATACCAAAAAATCCAATTATTATTCTTCAAATAACTAAAAAACAGATTTATCGAAAAAAAAAAGTCAAATTGATAGGATTAAAGATAAAATAAATTCAAAACAAATGTTCGACATGCATTCCCTCAGCGTCAATACATTTATTGACTCTGGTGATATTTTCATGTAAAACGTTACTCAACATTTGGGGCGTGATATCTTGGAAAGCTCTACGAATTTTTACTTCTAGCTCATGTAGAGTTGTAGGCTGTGTGGAATACACCCTATTTTTAAGATGCCCCCATAGAAAAAAGTCGCACGGAGTAAGATCAGGTGACCTTGGTGGCCACCTGACTGGACCATGGGTTGTTATAAGTCTCTCTTGAAAGCGATTTTGAAGATAATTTCTCGCTATTCTTGAATTATGCGGAGGAGCGCCATCTTGCTGGAAGTACATTCTCTCAGTTATATCCGCAGGTAGGTTGTTAATGAATTCCAAAATTTCATTCGTTAAAAAATTAAAGTATCTCTCTTCGGTTAGTTGGCCTTGAGAAAGAATGGGGCCAACAATATGAGTTCCAACTATTCCTGCCCAAACATTCACACCAAATCTCTCCTGGAAGCCGCCTTGTCGAAACCGGTGCTCGTTTGCTGTCGCCAAGTACCTGGAACAAAAGACCGTTCACACTTTTGGCACTTTATACTTCGACTATCGACAATAATCCAAATAAAGTACAGTACCTACCTTGTATTATTCCTGTTAAATAATACATTATTGGTAAATCTTGACTCGTCCGTAAACAAGATATAATAGTTAAATAGGTGATTCTCAGCATTTTGTCGAAAAAACCAATTACAATATTCCAGGCGCCTTTCACCGTCATTTTCATACAAATGTTGATGCAACTGATACTTGAAGGATTTCAATCGATGTTTTTTCAAAATTTTCCTAGCAGAGTCCTTACTTATAGCTAATTCGGCGCCAATCTGCCTTGAGGAAATTGTGCTATCATATTGTACTAAAGCTAATACATTAATTTCAGTTTTCTCATTAATAACAAACGCTTCTTGGTCTTCGTGAACATCAGGCTCAGTTCTTAATTTTTCTTCAAGCCACTGGAAATACCTTCTTTACGGTTGCTGCCTCCCTGGATATTGCTCTAAATACAATCGTTCAGCTGCATAAGAATTTTTTAAACATTCACCATAAAAGAGAAGCATGTCAATTTGTTCGGTTCGTGAATAACGGGGCATTTTTTGAATATTCCACTAACTGATTTCGATTTCCAAACCCTTTTAAAATGGCAGAATCAAAAACACTACTTCGAACGTCAAAATAATATGGATAGCAGCGTTCGTGACAGCTCTCATTTCTTTTTTGTTTCATTCCAAAATACATCTTAATCAGCCTGCTTGTTAATTTTTTGGTTCGAATGACTATTGCAATGGAATGATTATTCTGAATAGCACAAACATCGTCCATAGGTAGATATTAGAATATCTATGGACGATGGCACAGACCAAGTACGTTTATGTTCCTATTTAACCTAGAACCTACAGGATATAATGTATCATTCCACATTATTTTTAATTTTATTTTGCATATGGCGATAATCTGTTTTGTTATTTGAAGAATAATAATTGGATTTTTCGGTATCTCAGTTCAAAAAATTATTTTCTATTATATCATTAGAAAGGAATGGTTATGCTGAATAGTACAGGCAAGAAAAAGTTGTATGTTCCTATTTAAGTTATGGACCTACAGAGTATTGTTTTTTTCCCAATTTTTCCAATATTTTTTTTGGCGGCTTTTTATAACGCCGACGATTGAAAATAAAATATCACAGTAGTAGCAACTGTTATCAAGTGACGTATGGTTTCCATAGCCAACTTTTCAATTTTTGGCTTTCATTTTGCTTCCACGGCCTACTCGGTGAATTTCAATAATAATATTTTTCTGATCTAGTTTCTGGTTAGATACCAACTTGTGATATGTCATTAGAAAGGGAATTGAATGCTGAATAAAGCGAAAAGAAAAGAAAATAGGGTTTCCATTTAAAATAAGAAAGTTGATGTTACTTCCGGTCAGACCGGAAGTTAACTTCGACATGTCAATATGCTCAAATTCTACCCTTATGTCATTATATCGACGCTCCAAATTTCACAAACCTACTTCATACAATAACTGAGATATTCCGTAGGCAATACTTCCGTAGCCACCCGGTATGTCTATTTTAACTTCACCAATGAGAAATCTCTTGGTACACAATAAAGTACATTTACGCCCAATCGACACCTTACAACTAGGAATTCTTGTTTTTGAGAAATCAAGCTCAGCTTAGAGACTGAGTCTGCAGATTCAGAAGAAAAAACTAACTATAAACGATGCATCCTAAATGTGAACATTATCATTTCCTCTTCATAAATCATGAGATAATTACATACTTTCTGTTCGATTCTCCATATCTACACTATCAAGCAGCTGTATCGCTTCCATAACCCTATAATTATGAAAACGTGGTACGGTTCACATCATTCTTCTCGCAGTTCGTGATACGATCGTTTCGAGAATGACTCAATCTTTTTATTCCACCAAATAAAGCCATTATTTCTGTTTTCAACCAAGTCGCCATAGACTTTTGGTTTCTTTCATGAGGAATTAATTCAATTATCCTCCTAATCAAGATCGGATGGATTTAATTGCGAGTTTTTCCCAGAATACAATTATCTTTCTGTGCCAGAAGAAGCACGTCATTATACGAGGTGGCTACTTTTGAGATAACTGGGTTGTGTAAAAGATGTAATGGTAGACTGACGCCTATAATTTTTGTGAAAAAAATTAATTAACAGGCAAGGATCGAGTGAAAAAATGTTGTTGAGTTTTCAACTTTAAGGAAAAAAAACTTTCAAATAAGAAAACACACAAAATGGTGAAATGAGTATGCAGTTTAGGGGTTGAAAACGTTTTTTCGAGATTTGCGGCGAAACGTGACCTCTTTGCGGAAATTGTTCAATGGAAAACTTGTAGATAATGAAAAATTCGAAAACTTCTGTTCTACACTCTTCGACATCAACCGTCAAAATGGAGAAAAACCGATTTTTTTGTGTTTAATTTTTTTTCGCTTATTAATGATTTAATTTGCTTGAAAATTTGTAGGAATATGTCTTTTTTGGTTTCGAATGAGTACCATTTTTTCGCAATTCAGAAGACTGTTAGGGGCGAAATTTAGGAACGGAGAGCAGTGAATGTGCAATGATGTTTCATGCCACTAACATACCCAGTAGCTCAGTAGGAGTGGATTCGACAATAAAAATTGATTTCGATAAGATTGAAATATGGGGTTAATTTTCCGGAGCGCCACGGATTTATCGCTAGTGAAAAATCCGAAACCACCCTGATGGAATGGGACAACCCACTGCACTAATATTACTAAAATATTAAACAATATATACCTGTAAATGGTATAAAAATAATATATAAATATGTAGAGGTTTTGTCTTCCCTTACGCTTGGATAACTTGGACCAGAATGAAAGAAATAGTCATGTCCCTACTAATAAAATATATTGATCTATGTACACAGTTCGGCACACAATAACAGAAAAAATGAATGCAATTACTGTATATATGGTACCACCAAGATGGATTCAATAGATTGAGAGTGGTATACTATTTAAATGAATAAAATATTGAACCTCCAGTGAGGGATATGCCTGTGACGTCACGATAGCTTACAATTATGAATACTGATGCCTTATGCTAAACTTATCTGATCGTAAGTAGGTTTACTCAGTAAGACAGTGGGTACGGCTCAATCAATCAAGTACCAGTACATCTGGGACGAATACCCTCAACGAAGAATACCAACAATGGGGACGAACAGCGAAGGAATGCTGAACAACAGATATACAGCGGGACAACTTCAGTTGAACGGGAACAATCACAGTAGTGGAATAGTGGAAAGACAATCGTGTAGCAACGGAACAGTGGAACAATCACATTAGTGGAACTCCAATAAACCGTAGTGGAGCACTACCAGCGGCGAAGCAGTAACAGTAGCAAGGTAGTAGCCACAGCGGAGCGGTAGCAAAGTGGTAGCAGAGTGGAAGCAAGCAATAGCCGCAGCGGAGCACCCTAGAATGAACAATACCAGTCTAACTTCTGATTACACATGTATGGGGCTAAGTAAAGCCCAAATGCAAATACTAACCTCCATTAAGTGGGAGGGTTCTAATAACAGCTTTGATGGTCGGTTTGCTGTCTGATAGCGAGTTTCTCGTTCCAGTGGATTCACACAATGATGAAATGACTTCTAACCTCAAAAATCCGCAAAGCGAATGGAGATTTCTCAAAAATATAAAGCGTCAAAAATCGCAAACAATATGAGAAACTTTCCAGATATGAATTTTCCCAAGATCCATTAACGATGATCAAACTTTAATTGGAAATCTTCAAAATAGGTTAGTCACTCACCACGATCAAATAATCAACCAAAAAATATGTCTCAGACGTCAAAGTCAAACCTGTCACTATCTGACAAGGCGCTTTCTTGTTCGTTAGTGTTCGGTGGGAACAGTCCAGGAACTACCTCGAGCTACTAGGACCTATAAAAATAACACCTTAAGATTCAGTGTTGCCAACTGAACCAAGACGTAAACGCCAGCCTCTCAATCTCAGAACCAAACACAAATAAGGTCAAGTATTCGAATGTGAAGTAGGTACCTCAATGACACAAGATAGAGATAGAGTAGGAATGTTACGGTTTTGTGTTCTAAGCACAAAACAATAGACTAACCAAAAGTATGTTTACAAAACAACGCTGTCATACCGCAAAATAGAACAACTGATAACTGTCATTAGCTAAAGGCCGGTTCATGTCCGCTCGAACTAGTACGGCTAAGGTAAGTAATAACATTCGGAACAAGCTATACATGACAACGATCAAGTTGTCATTTTGATACAGTGGCGTACAGAGTGGAAAGTGTATATCAATGACAGAGAATTTCTGATGTTATTGTATTAAAACAGAAAGGGTTTTCTAGTGCAAAATAAACCCGTAACAGGACTACCTGTTTTTGAATTATGTATATTTTTCGAAAAAATACCCTTATCTTCCACGAACAATTGTCTTGGTAGTTTTTTGTATTTCCAAGTTCTATAAGTAATCATTTAAATTTTTTGAATGTTTACTTTCGTATGGTCTATTTAACTTGGTGATTTATTGCTAGTTAAATCACTCAAACTTTAGAAAAACCTACATCTATCTGAATCATAATTTTCTCAATATATTCAACGATTTTCAATGGTTTTAAAAAAGAATATAAATCAATTATGTAGTGAAATTATGTATTCAAATATTTCATTGAAAGTGATTAAATATAAACTACTTTTTGTTTAAAAAAAAATTAAGGAAGTTGAAAATCATTGAAAATATTGAGAATATCATGATTCAGAGTGACTTTTTTTCTCAATTTTAAACGCTTTAACAATCAATAAATCACCAAGGTACATAGACCATTTCAAAGAACATATTTCATCAATTAAAATGATCACATAGACCTTCAAAATACAAAAAAACACCAAAACAATTGTTCGTGGAATATAAGGGTAGTTTTTTCGAGAAATTACTCAAAAACTAGAAGTGTTCCAAATTGCAAAAATATCATGCCCATTCGTAACCAAAAAAGAAATATTCCTACAAATCTTTACATAAATTAAATCATTAATAAGCGAGAAAAAAATTAAACACTGAAAAATAAGTTTTTCGCTATTTTGACGGCTAATCTGGAGTTATGTCGAAAAGTGTTGAATAAAATGTTTTTTAGTTTTTCATTATCTACAACTTTTCACTGAACATTTTCCGCTAAAAAGTCACCCCTAAACCGCATCCCCATTTCACTATTTTGTATGTTTTCGTGTTCAAAAGTTTTTTTTTTCATTAAAGTTGGAACCTCAATAACATTCTTCTCCTGGTCCTTGCCTGTTACGATTTTTCTTATTTTAATCGTTTAAAATTTTTCTGGGTGTGATGATATAGACCGCCAGATGGTGACAGATTTAGGTGCCCCATTTTCACATACAAGACTCGAATAGGGTTGAAAAGTACATCGATGTTGAGTAAAATGGAGGGAAATTTACGAGTGGCTCCTGGGGAGAACATATGGAAAATTCGATTTTCCATGGAAAATTCGATTTTACATATTTTACTCGAGCTGTGATCGCCTTATTTTTAATTAATAGTGAGTGTTGCAGGTTGCTAAAGGGTTAAAATGAGGGCGTAATCTTGTAAGGAAAAATCGAGATTTCAACAGATTTTCCCACACAAGCCCATCGAAACTATGAAAACCTCCATCGTCACCAGACCAAAAAACATCCCAGAAAACATTGAAGGTTGGCCCGGCGTTTTTAAGGCAATCATTCCCCGGCATTTCAAGTTCTGGTCAGGAACTTGAAAATAACGCTTATCCGGCATCCCGGTGTGCAGGCGGCCGCTAGCCGCCCGTGATACATTCTACCGGCAATTCAAAGTACCTCAGAAGTGCTTCAACGCCAACAAATTTCAGTGCACGATTGATGCCGGTCAACTATGCTTCAATAATTAATATTTCTTCATTTGACTGTGATTCAAATTACACTTCTGAAGCATGTAATTTTATATAGCTGAATTCAGAAATCTCACCATAATTATAATTTTTCAGGAGAAATAAAAATTCAAGTAAAAAATTATATACAAGGGACACTTTTCGACAAATTCATGATGTTCAAATGGAATCAAGCTTGAATATGCCAAAATGTCTCCCCCTGTATATAATTTTTGACAAGAATGTGTTAATTTTTACAAAAATTCATTCTGGAGAAGTCTAAAAAATCACACGTGTTTATTACATGTTTCCATAGCTAGAATCCAGGTACTCAAACTCAATATTCTTTTAAAAAACAGAAATTAACATAACGCATATTTATTGAAGTATAAAGCAATGTATCAAATAATATCGATAATCGATAATAAATATCGATGAAACTTAACATTATTTTACAAACATGAATTTTTGAAATTCACAATGAATCGCTCCTATGTTGTACTAACAAATGGTTCTGTTTTGCATTTGGATGGAATGAATATCAGAATAGAACGATCTACACCAAATAAAAAAATTACAAAAACTTTGAATTTCTAATTGAAAATGTAATTTGTATTTGAATGTGCATTGTCATAAGAAAAAAAAGTTGGGTTAAATTCAAGTCAATTTTATTTATTTATATCGAATCTCAGAATAAATCTGATAATCACCACATGACAAAAATTCCACAATAAAAAAAAATGTATTGGAATTGACAAAAAAATGTTAAGTTACATTTCATCACATTATATTGCTAGGTTAATTTCCATTAATTATTTAGTTGAAATTTTAAGAACATAAACTTTTATCTTCTGCAATTAGTATTCACAACCAAAAAATAAACAATAGTTTGAATTTAAATTCACATTCTTATATATTTGTAAGTGTGTGTGAGTAAGTGAAATACAAAACTGAAAATACTCCTAACTTAAATAATATGTACTTTCCACTTTATTCACCACACTTTTTATCCAAATTTTTTAAATCACAAGATTAATAGATCAATGAATTGATTTCAATGTTTGTTGTTTACTTGAAGTTCTGCAGATCAGAAAAAATTAAAAATCCAAATTGCTCCAGATATCAACTCCCAATACTAACCATAATTATTAATAAGTCATAATTTTAATTATTTTCTAGATTCTTCCTTCTATCCCTTCCTCCGTCTCTATCTGATGCATTTCGTAAAAATGATCTGGTGGTATCTTCCATCTGCTGTTGAGTGGTATTTTCAGATAATGGGTTCTCCTCACTGAAACTGAAATCAAAATAGTCATCACTCCTTTCCACAACAAAAAATGGTAAAATAATCAATATAAGAAATTATTTCAATTTCATATTGTTGATTGAACAAACATACATCTAAATATTTATGAAATATGCAAGTATACGATGGCACTACCGCCACTACCTAAATTAAGCTAACAAAAACATGAAAAAATATTCTTACCAAAAATTTTTTATTATGTTGGTCAGTAAATAATTGAAGTTATTTTAATTATTTCTTCTTGTCCAACAGTTATTGACAGCCAAGTCATTTGTATTTGGTTTAAAATTCCTCCTGTAGAGTGTCAACTAAATCTTTTCCACATATTGTCTTCAAAAAGTTACACTGAAATGAATAATACCAAAAATGATTTGGTAACAAATTCAAATATTGTACAAAAAAGGTAGCAATTACGATAATGGCAATATCTTACCACAAAGGCAAACTTCTCGTTGTCCAGCTGAGAATGAGTTCTTGTTTTGTAGAAAATCTCCCGAGAGTTATATACTCATATCTTTGAGTCAAACTTTGTATGACATCACCAATATTTTCAACTTTGGTGAGTGGCAGTAAACCTGAAAAGCAAAAGCAACTAATATAATCTAGGTACCTACTCAACTGAGTTCGACATTTCACAACACAGGTATTTTCCAGTTATAAATGGTGCGAAACATTCTTTTGAATATTTGTCAAGAAATTGGACATTTAAATAAGATGTTTACTTTACGTTACTCATGATTTCATCAATGTGCATCAGTCACCCACAATTCCTTATTTCAACTAGTATGTTTTCTTGATTGCAGAACTTTTATTTCGACCATATTTGATTTATACTCAATTGTTGTACATACCTAGTTTTTGAAATCAAAATTGGAAAGAATGAACCCGATAAACAGCACCAATACCCATGAAAGAGATTAGAGTACTCAGTTACACACGTACAGCATCGCAGTGAACCAAATATCAACGGGGCACTTAGCCAGTAACGGATCGGCACTCTCAAATGTACATTTGAGAAATAAATTTTGAAAGCGCTTTACAAGTATCTCACCACAAACTGCAAAAACTAAATTGAATAGTGGTTTATAAAAGTCACTTCTGAAGTACTCCTGAAGCACTTCTTTCAAGTGCCTTAATTTCACATAGTCGGCCGTTACTTTTCAGGCAGATCGATGTTATCTGCGATAACGGTCTAATAGTATTCGTTGAATTTTGACCAGTTGAACTATTTTCACATAGCATGATAAAAAATTCAACTGTTATGAACACATTGTTTATATGTTCTGAGTCATTTTATACAACTGGTAATTTTGGAATTCGATATTTTATTTCGAGTGGAGGAGTTTTAACCCCTCTAATTCCCCTTGGTATGACCTTGAATACATAGAAAGCTGTGAAAAAATAATAGTATAATATTACATCACACATAAAGTGTTTGTTCAGAGGCGGCAAATTTGGCTTCTTCTTCGGAGTTGTTGCCGCACAAGTCACGTGAGCGGGGAAAAGGTAAGAAAAAGTTCCTAGGGAGAGGAACTGACAACTGAGAGTTGTTGCTAAAGAAGTCTCGTGAGCGTGGAGGAAAATGGAAAAAACCTCTAGTGGGTAGAAGTGACATTTTGAAAGCATCATTTGACTGGTAAACATAGCTTTTTCCCTGTAGGAGAAAACATCGTCGGTTTTAGAAAAAAACACCAAACTCAAATGTAAGGTGATGTCTTTTTAGGATTATTATCCCTGTTGAATTCATTCAACTTTGGATTACTTGTCTATATTGTTTTATTCTATTCATTAAATTTAAGATGATTTTTAAGAAACATGATTTGTCAATGAGAACAACTTCTTTAGACAACAAAGCATATTTCTCGCTCTCTTTCTCTCCGACTTTAGAATTTACCTGTTCCACATATTCCACCATTCCAGAAATTCCTCTATTCCACTATTCTTGACCAATATTTAATATTGTTCTAATAATTAAATTAGAGTTTTGAGTTCAAATGAGTTACTAAACACATAAAATGAAAATGTGTCTATTTTTATGCTCACTGAATTGAAAGTAAATTTCATGCAGGCACCCTATTTTTCACCTGTGTCAAAGTTTAGGTCTACTTCGTTCGGTGAAATGATAAATAATTAACTTGTTTGGAGTTTTAATTAAAATTTTTCCTTATGCACTTCAAATGACTTGGTGAGCGAACTGAACCACTTTTACTTCATTGTCATTTTAGTGAAACGAGATTTCTGAATTTTTGTGGAAATACATAGTTTTCGATGACTGGTGTTTATTTTCTCTTCGCTACTGGTTTCTGGTACGTTTCTTTCTCGTTTCTTATAGGTTTATGATTTCATCAAAATTCTCGACCATGCTTTTGGGATCGAACATTAAAAGATTAGGCCCTCGTTATCCCTATCTCGCACTACACTTCCGAACGCTGGTCGTAATGATGCAGTCGGATGACAGAAAAACAAAAAGCAGATTTTATATCCTTCAATGTTTACCTTTCGTGACTAAAATCCTGCTATTTATGAATGCTAACGAACAGTCATTACAATGATAGTAGTTAAACTTGCAAAGATGAAGCTTTTATATTTGTGATTTACATCCTTCGATATCTCCAAGTATAAATAGAATTCGATTATCGTTTCCGCGGACAAAATGAGTGATTTCGATTTGCACTTAACGAACAGTACGGTTTGAATTTTCCAGTTATTTGATGAGCTGAGATTGAAAATGTACTTGTTTGTTTTCTTGAATTCAATTTGTTTATTTATAGTTAGATTTACGTGAAGGTTAATGCAAATAAAAAGTGAAATTTAACCGTTCTTTCCATGAATGCAAACATGTTTACACTATACACTTTTGCATTCACTCATCAACATCATCATCATAAATTTAGAATGTTCCGAATATCCATTCGGAATTCAACAACTTCTCACTTCAATACCATAATTTACGTTTTTCTATTTGAGTTTGGTAGTTTTCATTAAAACGGACGATGTTTTTTCCTACAGGGAAATGGCTATTTTCACCACTCAAATAATTCTTTGAAAATGTCACTTCTTTCCACTAAAGGCTTTTTTCCACTTTCCTCAACGCTCACGAGACTTCTGTAGCAACAACTCTGAAAAATGTAAGGTTTTCTCCTCAGGGGCTTTTTCCAACTTTTCTTCACGTTTACTTGACTTATGTGGCAACCAATCTGAAGGAAAAGCCAAATTTGCTGTCTTTGAACTGGTTAAAAGTACCTACTCACTTTCTTTGTGGTGTAATATAGATATTTATTGACTACGTTATATAAAAAAATACTATTACTATTTCAGAGTTAAGTGATTCAGAACCCCGCCAACCGAAATAAGAATATCGAATTTCAAAATTACCATTTTTATAAGAAGGCTCAGAAAATATGACCAATAAGTATGTAACAAGCTAATGCAAATTGCACTGAGTGGTGTAAAAAAGAAGGACTGAGGGCAAACTCTAACAAAATCACACTCATTCCCTTCACACACAAAATAATTCTGGGGGACTTGAAGTCACCCAAGTTCTTTAGCGTAACACTACAAGTTGATGGTCATGTCAAATATTTAGAGTTGTTCTTGGATAAGAAACTAACCTGTAACATGCATCTACAACATATAGTCAAGAAAAGCAAAGCATCGTTCATGATGTGGAGAAGATCTTTTGGAAAAACATGGGAACTGAAACCGAAAGTCAAGCACTGGCTTTACACCGCGATCGTAAGAAATGGCTCACATTTGTGGTGGCCCAAGATGGAACAGAGACAGTCGAAAACCAACCTTGGTAAAACACAGAGGCTCGCCTGTCTGTTTATTACGACTGCTATGAATTGCACTCCAACCGCTGCTATAGAAACTATCCTAAACCTCCCACCTTCAGACGTCACAGTCCTGGGGGAGGCGAGGATGAGTGCATACAGACTTGAACAAACAGGTAATAGGATAACCCAACCTCAAACTGGACACACCAAAATCATCCATGAAGTCAACATTACCGAACTGGAAATGAAATCAGACTACGTGCTATCACAATACTCGTACGTAGAGCCATTCAAAACACAGCTCAAGTAGAATGAATGGGACTCGGAAGTACAATCACTATCATCTGGAAACATTATCTGGAACACAGATGATTCAAAAATAGAGGTAGGAACAGGAGCAGGAATATATGGGGTGAGGCCAAAAAGGAACGTAATAGTCCCACTTGGTAACAACACCACAGTATTCCACATGCTATAAGAACATGGATACAGATGAATCTAGACCGTGGGTATAAAATAAAACACATCTACATTATATCTGACAGCCAGAGCGCAATAAAAGCTTTGAATTCAATATAGATAAAGTCAAAGTAAATTTGGGAATGCCTTCAGAGCCTCAATGAACTGTCAAAACACAACAAGGTTCCACTTGTGTGGGTTCCCGGACATAAGGGAATTGAAGACAATGAAGAAGCAAACCAACTTGCAAAACAAGCATCTGAATCACCAGTCACAGGTCCAGAACCAGCGTTTGGAATTAGCAAAACCAGACGCGGAAACCTAATCAATGAGTGGAAGAAATCAAAAGACCAAACATATTGGGACCAAATCGAAGGGCATCGACCCAGCACAGCCTCAATCTCAACACATCTAAGATACGCACAATCACCGGCTTACTAACTGGACACTGTGGTCTTAGAAAACACCTACACAATATGGGAATGGATAGAGATACCGTGGAGTGTAGAATCTGTGGTGACGAAGAGGAAACAGCCTCTGACACCATCTTTGAATGCGACGCGCTGCTCAACAAGCGCAACAGAATATTCGGACAGATCAACCTAAAAACAGGCATGAATCCGAAACACCTAGTAAATAGACTACTAAACCTGGTGAGAAACACAGACCAATTCAACTAGGAACTACTGACGACAGAATAATATGGTAGACCTCATCTGGTCTCAGTGTTAAGGAAAACCTCGAAGGTAAACCCGGTATCTCGCTCGACAGCCTTTAACCAACCAACTAACGATAGTGTTGAACCAAGTGCCGAGGTTGCTGAAGATGTGGAAGTAGATCTTCAGATGGCATTCGTTATTTTGTTAGAAGACTGTAAAATACCTTCTGACAAACGGCAAACTCCAGCAATTAAAGCAGAAAAAGAGAAAGCAGCTGAATCACTCGCTGAAGCGTATACCTACCAAGAATACCCAAGAAAATACCTCGATTTTCGTTAAATTTGATAAAGCTGCTCCCTTCGTCACAATATGATTTCCTAAGAACTCTCTAGCTATCCGTTCAACATTGTATTGAACCTGAAAGTACAGAGCTTAATAGTAGCAATCTAGCTAAAATAACTGACTCACCGAAATAATTTTCTATATTGTACCTTCCCATACGTTCTACGTTCACACATTTCCCTACTTTTCCTACCATAATCCATAAAAAAAGTCATAACACCTTTTCAATTGAAGATATGAAGTTAGTCTATGTTTAGCTTCTCAAAAACTACACCAAACACTCCCAAATGGAGGAAATACTTGACAACATTAGTAATTACTGCAGTATTAACTTCTATATATCGAAGTAAATAAAGCATAGTATAGAGTAATTGCTACTAGTACTTACTTAAGTAAGAAAAGGAAGAAAAAATATAACTTTTGTCCAGTTTCCACAACACTTTACTACTTTATTACGACCGGTTTCGGCTTTTACACCATTTTCAAGTAACTGACAAAAGTTATATTTTTTCTTCCTTTTCTTATTTCATCATGAACTTCCACAAAATAAATAGATCATCAATCAAACAAGTTACTTACTTAAGTGTTACTTCAAGAATGAGCAACTTGCATATCTTCCGAAAAAAATATATATTAGTCTACATCTTGAATCATTCATGTCTGTACAATTGTGGAAGTATATTTCGAATATTTCACCCAGTAATAAATTAAAACATGAACTAGGATTCAAATTTACACGAAAACGCGTGCGATTATCGGCGGCCATCTTGTGACGTCAGATGGTTCATTTGTGTAATTGTTGTCAGAGTCATTAGGAATTTTAGAGATTAAAGTACCAGGCTCGTTTATATTGGTCTAAACGTTGTGAAATTTAATTTGCTTGTTCTTGCTGGATGCTGGATAACTACATGTAGTGATAGAATGGAAGACAAAAGCAAAGGATTTCTAAAATATTGTATTGTTCCAATGTGTACTAATACGTCGGTCGGTAAAACTTGCGAATGTGGACACTTTACCGATTTTCATGAAATTTGCACAGATTGTATAAAACATGATAAAATTACTTTACCAATCGAAATTTTTCCGCGGAAATGTCTGTGAGAAACTTTTTTTTGGCGAAAATCCATCATAGTGGTCACTTCACAAATACTCCCTAGTCCAAGACAATTCACGTAATATCCAATCCAAATAACTGCTCATTAACTATAAACATCAACTCTCAGAAGTATAAAGGAGATTAATTGACTGAATGAAGCTCAAGAAATTACGGAGTTCAAAGTTTAAACTCGATTTTCAAAAATATTTGACAAATTCAATGACAGCTCTCATGAACATGATCGGATCGGGTGGATACATTCAAATGCAACGTTGCCAACTTTCACTTCTTTAGCGTGCGTCCACCTCCTAAAGGCTCGTTCATATCCTTGCGAATTTCCGTAATTTTCCTCCGATTCGACGTACACGGCGAAAAAATTGCGCTGAATGATGAATGATAACATGTAATTTTTCAGTCTGGAGTTAGATATTACTACATAACAATTATTTTTTCGCCGTATGAGTCATATCACAAAAAAATTGCGAATATTTCCAAGGGTTCCAATTTAGGTTAGGTGATTTTCCCTTCTTGTGCGTTAAAATATGGAATCTGTGAGCAGATATCGAGGCAGAATATGAGGGAGCGAAGCGAGCATAATGACGGCGAGCGCAGCGAGCATCTATTTTCATTTAGGGTTTCAACGCTAAAAAGTGATCGGATCGTAAGCAAGTTCTGTAACAAAAGTGCCAAAGTTAGGTTAGGCGGTTTTCCCTTTTTTTACGTTAGGAAATGGAATCTGTGTGCAGTTGTCGGGGCGGTACAGGGGCGAGCGAAGCGAGCATAGTGACGGCGAGCGCAGCAAGCCACTATTTTTGTTTACGTTGAAAAGTGATTGAATAGTCAGCAAATTCTGTAACGAAAGTGCCAAAGTTAGGTTAGGTGGTTTTCCCTTCTTTTTCGTCATGTGTGCAGTTTACGGGGCGGAATAGGGGTGAGCGAAGCGAGCATAACATGACGGCGAGCGCAGCGAGCTACTATTTTTGTTAACGTTTTCAACGCTAAAAAGTGATCGAACCGTAAACAACTGCAGAAAAAATGACGAAGTTAGGTTAGGTGATTTTCCCTTCTTTTACGTTAAAATATTAAATGTGTGTGCAGTCGTCGTTGCCCAATAGGGGCGAGCGAAGCGAGCATAATGACCGTGAGCGCTGCGAACAACTATCTCAATTTACTGTTTCAAAGCTAAAAAGTAAAGGGATCGAAAGCAACGTCTGTAACAAAACTGCCAAAGTTAGGTCAGGTTGTTCTCTCTTCTTTTACATTGAAAGATTAGATCTGTCTTATCAGTAAGATCGGGACGTAAATGGGGGAGATCGGAGCGAGCATAATGACGTTGAGCACAGTGACGTTTTAAGCGCCAAAAAGTAATGAGATGGTGAGAAACTTCTGTAGCTGAACTCTCACTACCTCCTTTCACTTCAAAAGATTGGATCTGCGTGCAGAGTCGCAAGAAATGCCGAAGTTGAGCTCGGTAAATGTGACGTAAGCGGGTTAATTCCTTCAGAAAAATGCCATTCCAAAGAAAATTAAAACCGATGTTTCCGCATACGTTCTGCCGGTCAACCTCTCAAGATCCCTCCGTCATTTCATCAACACAAAATACAGCCTCAAATTCAACAATTTTTTAGTTCTTTTCAACATAATTTCAAAAACCTTCAAACTGATCCCGGTTTGCAGGAATTAAAATAAAACTGGCAACGTCGCTTTGTTCTCTTTGCAGACTTCACCGTGTTTGACATTTGACAATTTAATTAATATCAATGTTATGGATTTCAATTTCGAATGAATTGAAACTAATGATAATTTAAAACCGTTCCCAGTATGAATCTTTTCTTATATGGCATGAAATTAGCATTTTATAGTTACTGGTATTTGTTGGAAGTGAATAGACAGCACAGAAGCAGACAGTTGGTTCAATAAACTAGTTATAATTTGCATACTTACAGGGTATGTACTGCCACACATTTTATCGAAAAAATCCAAAAAACGTGCTTTCCGCAAAAAAAAAAACTATCTCATCAATTATTCGCTGTTTTAAGGCATCTGTGAAAATTTCGTTAAAATCGGTAAAGTGTCCATATTCACCAGTTTTTCCCGTCGGTCAATAGTCCCAGTAAATTGGTTTTTTCTGTGCCTGGACACGACAAAAACGCAAGAAATAATAAAAATATAAATAATGAAAAGGGAACCTTATAATATGAATTGGTATTTCATGCACAAATCTTTTCTTCATTCTGAAATATCTAACCTTGCATTTCGAGTTTTCTTGGGAAGATCGAGAGATAACTCTTTGATTCTGCTAGGCATGAAAACACTTACCTTGAAGCTTTCATTCCTCTCATTTCGGCACTTATGAAGTCCGGATTACGTCCAAAAAACAGAGCCATCATAATAGAGTCGATTTTTGGTAGATTATCACTGTCTGCATTTTGAAATCCGGGTTCCATGGTAAACCAAACACAAGATGACAATAAAACAATGAATGAATGCAATAAATATCTTTCAACAACGACCGTAATTGAATTATACCAACTGAATACAAAGTTAACGACACTAAACACACAACTTTACTGATTTGAAAACAGTGAAAACTGACAGTAATCTAAATAAAAACATAACATTCAAACTTCAAGCATGACAGCCTCGACCATTTGACGTCACACCAATAGTAGGCGCGTTTGCTGTCACGTGATGACATCGGCAAATCAGGAAAATTTTAAGAGTGGATTTTACAATATTTATGAATTATATGAAACTTATTCTTCCACTAAAGACTCATTTGCTTCTTGGTTATTCATAATGAGGGCATAATTTGGAAATTGACTTTTATTGCAAATTGTCCATTATGTGGAGTAAATACTTTGATTTTTTGAAGTGAAAACTACAACATGGAGCATTAACTTGAAGTAAAAGCAAATACTCTTTTTAATCATACCCATTATCTCCTGCATGAATATAATTCCTGAACAGATATTTCGTTCTCAAATTGTTCATGCCCTGTCGGTATTTTGAAAGTGTCTCCGAATACCAACACCAGATTTTATACTCGCTTTCATCGAGTTGGCATTTCAGCTTTCGCCTTGAACAGGCAAATTATATTTACAGAATAAAGAGCATAGCTGGAGCAGAGCAAAAGTAATTAAAAAGATGTGGGAGTAGTAAAAACTCATTTATCACTTCCGTTTGAATAGTCCAAATGCATTTAATGGGACTGCACTTCTTTATCGTGAATAGAAACTACATTAGTATTTAAATTATGCAGCACTAAATATCTTTAAATTGCAACTCTTAAAACTCTTTTATTTTGCGAGATAAATTGAATAAAAAACATCCGAGTCATTGTCGCTTCTTAATGGTTTTCGACCGTATATTAATCATTGGTTGCTTCAATTTATTACACAAGATTTAAGACGAATAGTAATAAGAAAATTTTTATGCGAAACGCTCGGACAGGTCGATTTTTGTTCTAATTTTTACGTTTTTTCCAAAAAAAATTAACATACCGGGTGATACTTGTATATGACGTCTTCGACTATTTTTTTAAAATGTAAACCCACAATTTTCAATGCGGATTCTAAAGAATTTTTTTTAAGTACGACAAGCTCATTTTGGTTATACAGGGAATCCGAAAATCATTTTGGTGGGCTCTAGTTTTAAAAACGATTTTATTCAATGAAGTAGTGAATAAATTCGTAAAATTCGTAATGAAATACTTGTTGGAAAAAACGTTCGAACAGGTCAATTTTTATTCTTATTTTTGCGTTTTCTGAATGGAATTTATTTACTACAGGGTGATTTTCTTAAGTAATATGACGTCATCGCCATTTTTTTCAAATCGCAACCCCAAATTTTCAAGGGTTATCCGAAAGAGCACATTTTTTACATGACGGTTAGGTAATTGATAATCATACAGAGTGTCCCAAATCCCTAATTGAATCAAAACAATTTGGGAATTAGGACCTGATTTACGTATTCTGATTCATGCGAAAAACAAAATGTTTCAAATTGATTTAGCCATGCTCCAACTCATAAATCGTAACAATAGTAAGTTGTAGAAACCAAATTTAATGATTTAAGGAAGTTAGAAAATGTTCAAATTGATCTTCATTTACTTCTTGGTAATATTACAACCTATTTTTTGTTTTTTCTTTTTGCAAGATTTCGTGATCAACACTTTGGCGTTCGGCAATAATTCTTTCGCGAATTTGATTAATTGTTATAAATTGTGTTTTGTATACCTTGCATTTCAAGTAATTTCATAGAAAAAAATCTAATGGGCTTAAATCAGGTGAACTAAGTGGCCCCTATACCGGGTGTCAACGAATCTATTACACAAGTCATAACTTCTAGACCATTAGGTGTATCAAACTGAGATTTGGTGTAGGTAAATGGTATGTGAAGAGGAGAGTTTCCACATATTTTTCAGTTTCCGGTCTCTTCCGGTTTCACCGGAATTGGCTCCGGTTCTAATTTTTAAATGGACAATTTTTGATCAGAATGTGACATTTTCGAAAGTTTTTATGCCTACTTAATTTTTTCGGAGTCACTTTTGAAATAACATCTACGTGGCCATGATCGGAAGTAAAATAATCTAAGGACGTCAGGTGATATCAGAATATTACAATCGCGAAGTATTAGTGACTAGTATGATAGATATGAATAAGACAAGTTGGCAAAATTACGTTTTCGTGTCTAACTATTATTTTTCAAATGGCGACCATTTTTTGACAAGCACTTTCCGAAAAAAGGATATTTTGACGAATCTAACGATACTAATTTATTTGCGATTGGATCAACAAATTTAACAATAATTTCAGCGATGCACTTACATTTTTTTCATTATCCTAATTTCTTAAAATTTTCACTATGGTAAATTTTCAAAGTGCATTTCTTCTTGTTGAAGACACATTTCAGCTCGTTCAATTGTTTCTCTCAACACGTTTCGTAACATTTGTGGCGTTATACTTCTAAATGCCTGTAGAATCCTGTCTTC
Organism: Chrysolina oricalcia; assembly: GCA_944452925.2. Classification (NCBI taxonomy): domain Eukaryota; kingdom Metazoa; phylum Arthropoda; class Insecta; order Coleoptera; family Chrysomelidae; genus Chrysolina; species Chrysolina oricalcia. The sequence continues at coordinate 67,345,844 of OX101812.2, forward strand.
TAAGACTTCGAGAGTGGCTGGGACTGTTGCATAGTAGACCCTTTTTTCAACATATCCCCAAATGAAGAAATCTAGCACAGTCAGATCAGGTGAGCGGGCAGGCCACCGTACTGGGCCATTGGTTGCAATAACTTGATTGTTGAAATGCTCTATTAAGTAATCAAGAACGTATCTGGTATTATAAGGGGGTGCTCCATCTTGTTGGAAGTAAATTTGCCGTAAAACTGCTAAAGGTAGATTATTAAGATGATCCTTGATTTCATTTTGAAGAAAACCTAAGTACCTAGCCCTTGTTAACTGACCTTGAAACAATATTGGTCCAATTATTCTGTTTCCAACGATACCAGCCCAGACATTGACGCCAAACCTTTCTTAAAAATTGCCCTCTCTCATTGCATGTTGATTTTGTTGGGCCCAGTACCGAGAATTTTGTTTATTTAACAAGCCATTATTTGTAAATCGTGATTTGTCGGTAAATAAAATAAAGTTGATGAAATTTGGGTTAACTCTATAATTTTGAAGCAACCAATCACAAAACACTACTCGTCTATCACCATCGTCAGCATACAAATGTTGATGTAACAGATATTTAAATGATCGATATCCGTGATTTTCGATATTTTTCTTGCTGATTCGTGACTTATCTGCATTTCCCGACTAATTTCTGTTAAAGAAACCGTTTTGTCAACCTCAACCATAGCAAGAACGTTAATCTCAGTCTCCTCATTTATGATAACCCTCTGTTCTGCCTCTCGATTTCTCTCTTGCCTAAAACGATTCTCAACATACGGAAAATACTGATGGGATGGATGTTGCCGATTGAGATATCTCTGAGGATACAACTCAGCAGCATTCCTTGAATTTCTGTGACATTCTCCAAACAATAACAACATATCCACTTTTTCACTTTGAGTATACATTATTTTGACGGACAATTGAACTAAAATTTAACGAAAATCAAGAAAATGTTACCTTCTGCTCTTAAAGCTTATGTCACAGTCATAACCTAAGTGAGTGTTTTGTTCTCCAAAGAAGACTTGATCGAAATAACTGCAAAATAATATGCATCATGCCTATCCTCGGCACACTTGACAAAAAAAAATAAATTATTATGAAGTACTTTCCTCAGTAATATTTAATTTATGTTCTTATTTGTAATCCAATCGCAAATAAATTAGTATCGTTAGATTCGTCAAAATATCCTTTTTTCGGAAAGTGCTTGTTACGGGTTTATTTTGCACTAGAAAACACTTTCTGTTTTGATACAATAACACCAGAAATTCTATGTCATTGATATACACTTTCCACTCTGTACGCTACTGTATCAAAATGACAACTTGATCGTTGTCATGTATAGCTTGTTCCGAATGTTAGTACTTACCTTTGCTGTACTAGTTCGAGCGGACATGAACCGGCCTTAAGCTAATGACAGTTATCAGTTGTTCTATTTTGCGGTATGACAGTCTATTGTTTTGTGCTTAGAACACAAAACCGTAACATTCCTACTCTATCTCTATCTTGTGTTATTGAGGTACCTATTTCACATTCGAATACTTGACCTTTTGTTTGTTTGGTTCTGAGATTGAGAGGCTGGCGTTTTCGTGTTGTTTCAGTTGGCAACACTGAATCTTAAGGTGTTCTTTTCATAGCTCCTATTAGCTCGAGTTAGTTCCTGGACTGTTCCCTCCGAACACTAACGAACAAGAAAGCGCCTTGTCAGATATTGACAGTTTTGACTTTGATGTCTGAGAGATATTTTCCTCTTCCTTATTTGATCTTGATGAGTGACTGACCTATTTTGAACATTTCCAATTAAAGTTTGATCATCGTTGATGGATTTTGGGAAAATTCATATAAGGAGAGTTTCTCATATTGTTTGCGATTTTTGACGTTATATATTTTTGAGAAATCTCCGTTCGCTTTGCGGATTTTTGAGGTTAGAAGTCACTTCATCATTGTGTGAAACCACTGGAACGAGAAACTCGCTATCAGACAGCAAACAGACCATCAAAGCTGTTATCAGAACCCTCCCACTTAATAGAGGCTTCGCTCCTCTGCGGTTACCACTCTGCTACTTCTCTGCTGCGGCTACCACTCTGCTACTACTTTGCTCCGCTGCGGATAGTGCTTGTTACCACTCTGCTACTGCTCCTCTGTGACTACCACTTTGCTACTGTTACTGCTTCGCAGCTGGTAGTGCTCCACTACGGTTCATTGCTACTACTCTGCTACCGATTATTGGAGTTCCACTCATGTGATTGTTCCACTGTTTCGTTGCTACACGATTGTCTTTCCACTGTTCCACTGCTGTGATTGTTCCTGCTTGACTGTGGTTGTCCCGCTGTATATCTGTTGTTCAGCATTCCTTCGCTATTCGTCCCAGCTGTACATGTACGTTGATTGATTGTGTCGTACCCACTGTGCACCTGTATACACCAAGGCACTGATGAACTACAACCACAATAATTGGTGAACTTGCATGCTTGAGAATATCTATATAGTATCAGATAAGTTTGGAATAAGACTGCCCCTAAGGCGTAAGTATCAATTATTGTAAGCTATCATCGTGACGTCACAGGCATAGCCCTCACTGGAGGTTTCATATTGATATATTCAAACAATACCATACTCTCAATCACAGCATTCACTTGAATTAATCTTGGTGGTTGATATTTACATTAATTTCATTTTCTTTTGTATGGTGAGCTGAACTGTGCACATACAGGGTGTGTAACGATCAATATATTTTATTAGTAAGACTATTTCTTTCATTCTGGTCCAAGTTATCTAAGCGTAAAGGAAGACAAAATCTCTACATATTTATATATTATTATTATACCATTTACAGGTATCTATTGTTTAATATTTTAGTAATATTAGTGCAGTGGGTTGTCCCATTCCATCAAGGTGGTTTCGGATTTTTCACTAGCGATAAATCCGTGGCGCTCCGGAAAATTAACCCCATATTTCAATCTTATCGAAATCAATTTTTATTGTCGAATCCGCGCCTACTGAGCTGCTGGGTATGTTAGAGGCGTGACACATCATTGCACATTCACTGCTCTCCTTTCCTAAATTTCGCCCCTAACATGCTTACAAAAGTAAATGAATTTTTATCCATGGCACACTTGACAAAAGTAAATAAATTATTATGAAGTATTTTCCTCAGTAATATTTAATTTATGTTCTTATTTGTAATCCAATCGCAAATAAATTAGTATCGTTAGATTCGTCAAAATATTCTTTTTGCGGAAAGTGCTTGTCAAAAAATGTATTCATTTTCAACCTCCGCTTTCTCTGAAAAATAAACCCACGGTTGCTTATATCATCTGAAAATGTTTTTCCATTATAAAGCTTGGTATCTATGTTAGTTGGCTATTCAGCTATTTTTACATACGCCTGGTAATAAATTGTGATTTTTGAGTGTCCATGACAGCTAAATTTCCTATACTAGCGAGTGACAACGAAAACTCTATTATACATTTAAATATGAGGATTCACACAACGTACATTGACGTATGTTCCAATCTCCTAGTAGGATGTTTTTATATTACTGGAAATCTATTTCAGTTTTTGAAATATGAATGTATTCAAATCCAACTGAATGGCATATATATTTAAGTGAATGATGTTTTATTCAGAGATTTAAATTATTTTCATGTGTTCATCCAGCTGAAATCGTTTTTGTTGAAATCTGCTTCATGCAAAGGTTAGGTGACTGCTGCTTTGATCTGTCAGGATATATTTCATGCAGACTATCCAGAATTAAAATAAAGAAAGTAGCAAGAAAACGTTGAGAAGTTTAAATTCGCGAATTTTTGAGATATTCATGTAATTAGAAGTTTTTGTTAGATCCTCTTATAGCCAACAAGCCAACGTTTCGGCAATATTTTATACCATCCTCACGAAATTTAATAATGAGAACAAACACAATCAATCAATGAATTTATTTATCCTGTGGAACTTACAAAAGTCATAGAGCAAGTAAAGTTGTAGAATTTAAATGTAGGTGTATAAATGTATATAAATGTAAGTGATAAATAATTAAACAAAATAAAATATTTATATCAAATCAAGTAAAACATACAAAAGCTCTTACAAATAACAGTACTAGGCATGGAACGTATACAATCATACATATAAATTAAAATGTTCATGACAATCTGTCAAACCTAAAATTAAAAAGTTATTTTTAGTAAAACTAAATTGATTTTAAAAATTCTTGTATTGAGTAAGGACACAAATCTACTACTACTAGAACTTTTTTTTAGTTGACTTTCAAAAGTATGTTTTGGCAAACTTCTCAGATTGTGAGGAAGGAAGTTGTACAAAATACAAAATTCGGAACTACATTTATTTTGATTTTTTTATAATGAAACAACATGTAACGTATGAAATTAAAATTATGATCACAATAGTTTCTATTATAAGCCACCTATGTATTATTATTATATTATACAGGGTGAGTCAGAATGAGACCGACAAACTTCGACTACAGATTCCTTGCCTCATTTTGAGATGAAAAGTTTCTATCAAAGTATGTCCTAAAATGCATCCCCTCTGAGATACAGGGTGTCAAAAGTGCAAAAAAAATTTAGATAATTTTTTTTTTCTCTAAAACTCCTGGAGAAAAAAATTTCAAACTTGGTGCACTAATCGAGGTTTATCAACGTGATAATTTGATGTTATAATTTTCAATTTTCGTAAACCAGTGGCGTAGTTACGATGGTATGTGGTCATATTTTCCTTCATATTTTCTTTGGACAACTGAATTGACAAATAGACGTTTGACATCAGTTAGGCTCATCCATACTCAACCTAAAAGTCATGACATTCCATTTGCGTAAAAGTGAAGGTTTCTGAGATATTTGCAAAAAACTGAAGATATGTCCTGAAAAGAGATAACATACTGTGTGCTAAAATCGCTTTATTACAAGTTATAGAAATAATTGTCAACCTCTTGAACGTTTTTTAATGTTGGGAGTATTCATTACATAGTACAGGTAAGTCAGAATGAGACCAACAAATTCCGTTTTTTTATTCGTCATAATATTTGAACGAATCGATTTCGTAAATTCACCGATATGTGACCATACATTGTTGCATAATGATTATTCTGAAAGATCCACTGACAAACCCAGCCTCAAATCATAATACTCCTGTTAGAGGAGAGTTAAAGCTTAAAATAATATTTACGAAAAACTGTAAATACCTAACGAATAGTCGTTACCGACCGATGATGAACCCTTTACTCCCATAAACACCTAACTATGTAGGCTTATTATGGCAAGAACCTGTCAGAAAACAACTACTCCCCTGGCTAAGACCACGACGGGTATTGAATTAAATCTAACAGCTACTTGTGCAACGTTCCTCAAAACATCAGAGGTCGCAATTGCAAGTGCCCTCTATGACCAACCAGCAGAATTATGTTTTGATTTGGACGGGGGACCACCTGCAGACTAGTTTCGAGGTTGTTGCCTCTCATCAGTGCAAGGGCAGGTCAACACAGACAGCACTGAAGCCATCTGTTCCCCGTCCAAACCAATACACACTCCGCTGATTAGTCAATTCTGGTTCACGAGATGAATGCAGTTTCTAGGCCGCTCCACCTAGCGAGCAGAGGAAGACACTCCGAATCTCCGGGTTGAGAGATTTAATCGAAGAAATACCTACTTTTGAATTTGTTAAATTTTATGTTGGAGTATCATTATCAAAGTCATTTCATACTGAATTATCTAGGAAAATATTTTCCAATCATCATGTTTTTGGTGAAGAAAAACAATTATTGTGTATTTATATGTACTCCAATAATAGAAACGGTTTATAGGGTACACAACATTAAAACAAAAAAGGCTCAAACTAAATGTTCAAATGGACCACCATTTTGTTCCACACACAATTGTCATCTCCGTATCATTGACTGTCGCACGCTTTGGAATATTCCTGGTGTATCCTGTATTAACGTACATGCTGCTAAAATTCTTGCCGTTAAATCTTCAACAGATTCTACAGGTGTCGAATACACCAGGGATTAAAGGTATCCCCACAAAAAAAGTCTAGTTACGTTGAATCCGGAGAACGTGCAGGCCAGTGTATGGGACCATGTCTACCTATCCTCTGATCATGAACTGTTTCATCAAGAAATTGACGAACGATTCGTTGAAAATGGGCCGGTACTCCGTCCATAATCCATTTTGAAACGATCTTCACTGACTGAAATGATGACAGATGACTTGACAACAATACAAACTTGTTTGGGTTACTATTAATAGTGTCAATCATATCTACTATGCTGTGTTCGAGTTGACGCCCTAAACGATCCGGGCGCGCTCCCAATAACCTTATCGCATTTCTTTTGAAAGTCGGGGTAAATTCTGTTCTATTGTTTTCAATGGCATCAAAAGCCCCGCCAATGCACTGAATGCCCTGCTCGCTCGATCGGGCTTCAACTCAAACGTAGCTCTAATGTAAGTATCGATATATCAGTTTGTTTCTACCGGAAACAATGACTGTCTAATTCAGACTCATCCGAACCATCTTTTCAATTCTTCCAACATTAGCTTCAGCTTTTAGCTTCTGAGGATGCTTACTATGTCAATTGACTGTACTGTTCCTAAATTATTTTCTTTCGATTCGTGATAAATAATTGCAAAGTCGAACCTTCCAGACTAGTTTGTATACCATTGATCAATGCATAAAAAATACACAAATTTTTCTTGTTCTTTTTCAAAACCATATGCTGAATGGATTAATTTTCCTCGATACACCAATTAGAAAGGGCTCTAAAAATGATACTCCAACATAAAATTCAACAAATCAAGAGTACTTATCTTCGGTTCTTCGCAAAAATTGGTTCAGATCTAAACTCTAATTTGAGTGGAGTATTATTAATTTGAAGTTGGGTTTGTTTTTTTTTTGATTATTACGTTGATACTCAGGACATATCTTCAGTTTTTCTCAATTATCTCAGAAACCTTCACTTTTAGACACATAGAATGTTATGACTTTTTGGTTGAGTATCGATTAGCCTAACTTATGTGAAACGCTCATTTATCAATTCAGTTGTCCAAAGAAAATTCGTTCAAATAATGTGACGAATAAAAAAAACGGAGTATGTCGGTCTCATTCTGACTTACCTGTACTATGTTATGAATACTCCTAGCATTGAAAAATGTTCAGGAGGTTTGACAATCATTCCTATAATTTATAATAAAGTTGCATCATGCGATTATAGCACACAGGATGATATGTCTCTTCTCAGGACATATCTTCAGTTTTTCGCAAATATCTCAGAAACCTCAGAAACGCCACTGGTTTACGAAAATTGAAAATTATAACTTCAAATTATCACGTTGATAAACCTTGATTAGTGCACCAAGTTTGAAAAATTTTTCTCCAGGAGTTTTGGAGAAAAAAAATTTAATCTAAATTTTTTTCGCACTTTCGACTCCCTGTATCTCAGAGGGGATGCATTTTAGGACATACCTTGATAGAAACTTTTCATCTCAAAATGAGGCAAGGAATCTGTAGTCGGAGTTTGTCGGTCTTATTCTGACTCACCCTGTATACCTCTGGCGACCGGCGTAATCAAAATAAATATAAATGATAAATGTAAATATTCGATAAACTCATCACGATCTGAAAATGGCCTGTAGCGATATCTGCACCCCTATAATGTTTGATGTATCAGTTAAAAAGCAATTTTCAGTACAAATCACTCTTATATGGCACTGAAATTACCAATTATACTTTAATTAATCATTTCAGTTTCTGAACAATGTGGACTAATTTCAGTTATGTTAATAATAAAATTTTTCATTAGGTTTATACAAAGTTAATTTTCTTAAATAATAGTTAGGTTATTTATTTCATAAAAGGTTAATGTTTTTGAATGTTACAAAAAAAATTTATTATTAAAAAATTACCATGAGGATTAGACAAAAACTGATAATTTCATATTGTACCTACATTTCGGGATGAATTTCACATAAAAAATATGTTGCTGTTTGGTGAGAATGATTTTTTATTCCATAATGATTGTTTCACGATCTAGTTTATGAGGGTTGTAGGTGAATTGAATAAAAAAATACAGACAGTGTAACCAAATCTCTAGAGTGTATTATAAAAAAAATTAATTTACAATCTGAATACTTAATATCCCGAAACACCTCAAATCTGTTTTTAGTCTTGATTCAATAACTTCTATATTTGGTGCATTTTTTATTTAATCGTCAAAGTTTGAGCCCAAGATAGAGATGGCTTTCCTGGTATAAAGTAGTTCGGTACGTATTAGGAAAGTGCTAGAACGAGTCAGGTACTGATGCTGGTTAGTTTCGAATTTCTGTTTATTCTGATATTGTCTGATGAACAAGTTCAAAAACGTGTTGATTCTTGATGAAGCTCCTAAAAATGAGAGCGATGGCTCATTCGAATCGGAATGACGCCTAGAAAAATGTTAGGTAGTGTTGGGGTATAAGGCCCGGCGGTAAATAAGGCCCACTGCCTTTTTCCTTGAAGACTGGCAAATTTTTTCAAATCTGTCAACATGGTTAGTTTCGTCATCAGAGTGGTAAAGCTTTATTGAAAGATCGTTGACTGCAGTTCGCCATCAACAACACTAGGTCAATGTGCAGTTTAACATATAATTAATTATAGACCTATATCAATAATTACCAACTTTTCTAAAATACTAGAAAAACTCTTAAAAAAACGATTGTGTGATTTTTTGTCCATACATAAAATTATATCTGATAAGCAACATGGTTTCCGGGAAGGGATATCAACCCAAGACGCCATTTGTAAACTCACATCCCAGATGTACTCTGCCGTAGACAATAGCCAGCCTTCGATATGTATCTTCATTGATCTATCGAAGGCATTTGATACCGTGAGTCATAAGCTGCTTCTTGAGTCGTTGGAAAATATAGGAGTGAGGGGCATTGCACTAAAACTATTTGAAAGTTATCTAACTAAACGACCTCAAGTTGTGAAAGTTAGTGACCAACTCAGTGAATCGAGAGTCAACAATTATGGTGTACCCCAAGGTAGTGTTCTGGGACCAGTCCTATTCAATGTCTACCTTAACGATCTTTTCATCCTCCCATCCAAGGGAAATATTATCACTTACGCAGATGATACTGCTATCCTCTATTCAGCAGGTGACTGGCTCACCTTGAAAACACTAATTGAGAGAGACATGAAGAGCATTCAGCAATTCTTCAAAAGCAGACTCCTAACAATCAATGCTGATAAAACGTTATTCTTGCCCATTTGTTCCACCAAAAATACTTTACCTACCTATACCTTCCTCTGCATTACCCAGGATTTCTCAATAAAATGTACGAACCATTTCAAATATCTGGGAGTAGTGCTAGATAGCCACCTTAGATGGGACAAGCACATTCACTTTGTTATAAAAAAACTCCAATTTCTAACATATAAATTTTACAACCTGAAGAATATACTAGACATCAAACAAATAAAAACTATATATTACTCTTTGGTCCAGTCCCATATATCGTACGGCATTGTCGCCTGGGGAGGTGTAGGAAAAACCCTCTTACATAATCTCACCCTCATACAGAAAAAACTGTTAAAAATTATTTTCAATAAGGACAGAACATACCCAACAGATGCCTTATACATTGAGACAGGAATATTTGATCCTAGGCAATTGTACTTCCTCCACTGTGGTGCATATCAACACAAAATGAAATGTACCCTGGAAACCAACACTCACTGCTATAACACTCGCAAAAAAAGTGTACATACTTACCTCCCCCTACTGCCAAAACAACTGTCCAAAAGTCCATCAACTACTTAGGTCCGAAATTATACTCCCTAATTCCAATAGAAATTCAAAATCTATCAAACCCACTTAACTTCAAAAAAAAACTCAAAAAACACATACAATCGCTCTCAGGAGATGACATACATAATTTTATTGATCACCCGTACATGAGTTAATATTGTTGTGCAGAAAAATATAGATACCTATAGTCCTAATTTCCTTCAGAAGTGGAATTTCTCTGTTTCTCATACCCTTTACGGATCCAGTACTATTAATTTCTATTGTACAATAACAGAATTAATCTGCACCATTCTAGTACTCATCTACTGCTAACTTGAAGTGAATACCTACGCCTTATATTCTCCCACACAAAAGCTGTTAATCTCGTTGGATGTAATATTCAACTTATCTTAGCATTTTCTGTAAATTTTATGTGTTTGGCCGTAACGTCATATATTATTATTATAATATATACCTGTACCTACACTAGGCAATTATTGTTTATAATAATTATCAGTAACATTTTAATGTATGTGTGTATTTGTATAATTGTTTTTCCATATATTTAATCATGTTTAATCCTAGCATATAATTAATTAAATAATATTGTTATTTGAATACTATCTAGAACCTAATGTATCAAGTTATAGTTTTTCTCCGCACAAGTATTTTACTTATTGGAGCTTCCCTGTTTATTGTTGATGCAATTTCTCATATTTTACATGTATTTCCCAATTTCAATCTCAATAAACTATTATTTAATGCTAAACAGATTATAAGTTCGCAAGAAGGTGAGACGTCTTTTTTAATTCAACCTATTTTACTTGAAGAAACTAATAGTACTCCATCAGTTACTATATCATTGTTACTATCTTTCGCACTAAGAGAAAAATTAAAAGAATTGTTAATTTTTATGGAAATTGTATGTTTAAGAAAAAGTGCTCGCCCGGTACTAAGGCCCCTCCCAAAGATCGCGTAATAAGGCCGGCGAGCAATATGCGAAAGTGTCTAGAATGTGGAACTTGGTTACACGAAACTTGCATAGAACTGACGGCTGAAGATGTTGTGGATTTTTCTGAAGGGAATATCCTTAAGATTTAGTTTATCAGTTCTTTTCAATAATTTAATTTCCTTTTTTGAATTTTGTTAAGTTTATCAGTTTTTTTAGAAAATGTTTATTTTTGTTTTTTTTTTATTAGAGTTTTATTGAGTTTCTAACATTTCTAATCAATATAAATGATCTGTATATATTTATATATACAATAAAGAAACAAAATTCTGCACAACTTATTATGGGCTTTATTATTAATAGGCGGGTAATAAGGCCTATCAGCAAGTTTTTGAAGTTTGTCTTATTTTGGTTACTAAGGTATTGAAGGAGACGAATATTGATGTTAACATAGCGGCAAACATCACAAACAATCACCTCATCAAGTTTCGGATTTTTTTGAATAAAATATAAAGGATGGAAAAATTTGCAAAAATTAAGTGGGCCTTATTACCCAACACTACCTTATCGAAAGTATGTATTAGCACATAAAATATTGCAATTGTTATTAACAAATTGAGATGAAAAATAGGTAGCATTTCGTTTTTTGTTAATAACTCAAAAATTATTAACATTTTAGGAATTTTCAAAAAAGATTGTTAACGAGGAGGAAATTTCCAAGAAAAAAGTTCCTACTACCGGAACTCTATCTCTATTATTTATAATTTTAATTCAACGCCGAAAATAGGGCTCCGCCCAACCGTGACGAAAAAGGCGCACTACCGCTAGATAGTGTACCACATAATTTTTTTTTTTCAGTTACAAATGTTAATTCAAAAATTTGAATAAATTATGGTTTCATCTAGACACTTGGAAGAATGAATCACCGTTGATAAAAAAATGTATGTAACTTTTTCAAAAAGTTATACTACCTATTGTGAATTAATTTTTTCCAATCTTTATTACCTTAAATGACTAGGTACATAAAAGTTTAAATAATATACCTGAACAATGACAATGGCATTCAATAACGTTGGATTTTTTAAAAATCATTTGCTAAACAATTTTTTATAAACAAATAGACTAGATTAATATTTTTCGAAAAAATTTTTTCAACGTTCTATTTTCTTGGCAAAATAATGATTGAAAAAAAATTCTTAAAAATATTTTTTTGTTGTTTATAATCGTTTTTTTTTCATTTTTTGATTGTTTAAATAATTAGTTAAGAAATTATTTTCTCTTCAAAAATCATAACAGGCATTTCTTCATAGATAAAAAAATGGAGAAGAAAACTATAGTTCACAATGAGCTTATGACTTGAGGCATAATATGTCCGGAGGACTGCTTATTGCTAATATCCTATACAATAGGAAAAGTTGGGTCGAAAATCCATCAGAAAACAACTACTTTCCTGGCTAATGCCACGACGATCATTGAATTTCATCTGATGAAATTTCCGTGCAGAGTTCCTACAAGGTTATCTCTACAATTGCTTGTTGCATGGAAATGTTCATCGAAACATTCGGACCACCTATATATCGATTTCGGGGTGTTGCCCCTCATCAGTATAGGGTAAGTAGTTGTTTTCTGATGGATTTTCGACCCAACTTTTCCTATTGTATAGGATATTAGCAATGAGCAGTCGTCCTCCGGACATCATATGCCTCAAGTCATAAGCTCATTGTGAACTACAGTTCTCTTCTCCGTTTTATACGGTCTTGACGATCGTGGTTCATGGGTATTGCTTAGTTGGATGACTGCAACGAATGAATCGATAACCAAATCCATTTCAAGACCGAAACTGAGATCGCGCCCGCACAGTGGATAACTCCAAACTGCGAGCGCCATCCCAGCGCCGGCCACCCAACTTTTGGTTGGAAACAAGAAAATGATTGTTGGAACCCTGTATTCACTAAGCAAGACCCAGTGCCTAATGATGTAAGAAATATTCCTGCCTTTCATTGTGCTGATAAAAACTGCACAAATAATAAATGTATATGCATTAAAGAAGGTTTGAAATGTTCCAGTGAATGTAAATGTAGAGACTGCCAGAATACATTCAGAGATCCTGTTGATGAACAATATTAATATTTACATTATTTTTCGATTACTAGATTGATTCAAATTCTTTTGATTTCGTAAATTATTATGAAATGCAATATTATTTTCATCTGTACTTGTATCATTGATTTTGAAACAACTATCATAAGCACAATTTCTCAACACAACATATTGCGCTAATGGGTCGAATATTGAGAGTAGGCCCTGATGGTATTGCGCCGAGCGCGAGCAGTCGCCCGGAGACGCGGAATAACAGACATTTTCAAAAAATCATAACATCAGAACCATCACATATGAGTTGAATTTTTTTATCCTTAAACCTTTTTAGACTCTTTATCACAAATTTCTTCGCTGCATGTACATAAATATTTCGAATAATAAAAAAGTTTTTCTTTCAGTGAAAATTTGATTTCACGGTTTCTACTATTTCATATTCTCTATTTATTTAGATACAAACGCGATTTTATTTCATCTTGCTCATAATATGTTGAGAAGCGCGAAATGATCCCCTTTCGATTAACTAAAAAAGCGAATCGATATCTTGAGTAGTTCTCGAGATATTGAGTGATATGTTTAAGAATATTCTATTTTTTCGTACTTTTTTTAATAAAAAAGTTCAGCCCTATAGAAAAATGTCGTCCAGCTGGATTATGATGAACAATCACATGAAGAAAATTATCAGGTTATTTGGTTATACCCTGGAAAAAAACGATGGATTTTGGCCCCGGTTTTACTCCACTATTACATAAAATTCAGATCAACTGCTTTTTCCTGTGGAATTTTGTTTAAGTGACTATTGAAAATATTTGCCATGTCGATTTCAGAAGCTGAAAAAGTACGTTTATAAAAAATTGTGGTACTCTTAGAATCGCTTCCCTTATTTTTTTAATTTGATTCACGATTTTCCACGTGGTCTTTGATTTATTGGTCGAGTTGTTTATTTTTACCTCTTTACAATGTTCATATGTTTTTTTCAATGTATCTAGTAGTTTGCATACTTATATCTTTGAAAGGACCCCGCAACAACCCTTATGGAAAATGGCTCTCGGTGAAATTGGCTGAAACTTTAGGATATTGTAGATATCGATGTCCTGATTAAATATCTCAATGGGCACAAAGTCCAAAAATGGACAGTTTTTGAGATACAGGGTGTCAAACATGCAGAGCGAAGGATATTACTTACCTTCAAAAAATCAATAGTATGGCGATTATTTCGTTACAAAAAGTTAGGGAATATAATTGCAATCTTAATATCGTCGACTCGAGTTGTAATGAAACGTTATAAGACACCATATACAGGGTTATTAACAATTACATAATTTTTATGTAATTCTTGGAACAAAATCAATCAAACGCAAAAGCTGGTAGACTTGCAGAATGAGTGAATATCATTTGATTTTGATATTGGGTGATCTGAGATTACTATTATACAGGGTCACTCAAAATTTTTTTTTCTGATTGTATTTATATACAAATATTGTATACAAATTAAACGTTAAGTAGAAAACTAAATATAATATGATCAATAGTTGCTGACTATTGTCTATTTGTTGCATCTTGTACGGATTCTGGTCAACGGCGTAATGATGCAGCTATCAAAAGGGAGACTACTTCATTGAAAATTGTTTTTACTTGTTCATACATTGTCTGTTACGACATTGTAATTACCAGTATGCACATGGTTACTAAAAGGACAAATGAGTCACTGTAATTATAATTGAATGAAACTATGTAACAAAATTATTATTCGATAACTACAGGTTCCTGTTCCATATCCACATCAGCATCGTTTATAACATTCAATAAACCTGTATCAGGATACTTTATGTTCGCTTGATGTCGAGTGTAACATAGGTACCATAATGCACTAGCGATGTGTGCACAGGTACCTAAAGTTCGAGCTCCTGACTGGCAGGTACAGTAATATCCAGTTATAGGATCACCTCCATTTTCTAAGGCCTCATCGTCATTACTCCTATATGAAATAAATAGTTGGTGTATTGTAGCTCTTCGGAATCTAGAGTATATTCTCAATCTTATAAATCCTCGTTCTAAAATATTTTCATCGACTTGGAGTTCCTCATCGCCATCTCTATTAAGATTATCTTGTATATACGAAGGAGCAATGTTAACTTGGTAGACGCCATAGGTAATATCTCTCAAATTTTGAATATCTAGAACTGGAAAATCTGGAATTGCTTCATTGATAAGTCTTCTCCATTGAGCCCGTCTCATACGGAGATTCTGTTCTTGTACTCGAATTTGAACATGATAGCTGCATCATTACGGCGTTGACCAGAATCCGTACAAGATGCAACAAATAGACAATAGTCAGCCACTATTGATCATATTATATTTAGTTTTCTACTTTACGTTTAATTTGTATCGATGTTTCTTAAAAAAATTAAAATAAATACAATCAGAAAAGAAAATTTTGAGTGACCCTGTATAATAGTAACCTCAGATCACCCAATATCAAAATTAAATGATATTCACTCATTCTGCAAGTCTACCAGCTTTTGCGTTTGACTGATTTTGTTCCAAGAATTACATAAAAATTATGTAATTGTTAATAACCCTGTATATAGTGTCTTAGAACGTTTCATTACAACTCGAGTCGACGATATTAAGATTGCAATTATATTCCCTAACTTTTTGTAACGAAATAATCGCCATACTATTGATTTTTTGAAGGTAAGTAATATCCTTCTCTCTGCATGTTTGACACCCTGTATCTCAAAAACTGTCCATTTTTGGACTTTGTGCCCATTGAGATATTTAATCAGGACATCGATATCTACAATATCCTAAAGTTTCAGCCAATTTCACCGAGAGCCATTTTCCATAAGGGTTGTTGCGGGGTCCTTTTTATTCACTTTAGCGCATTCAGACTATGGAGAAACTAGTGTTTTCTTAACTTTATGCCCTTCATTGTACCTACATTCACTACTAAGTGAGAGTTAAGGGCCACTCAGGCATAGTGGGAAATGAGAAAGTTGATGAAGCAGCGAAAGATTCCATCTCCCTCCAACATATAAGTCACATATTCACACCTCGAGACATAATTAGTGAGTCAAGACAATCAGTGAGAACACGCTGGGAGAGACTTTGGGTAGACTTTGTATCATCTTCCAAAAACCCTTTTGTATCCATTCATCCCCAGCTTCCTCGAAACATTCCGCATCTAGATACTTTTGAAATATCGAGGTTTTACTCTGCCACTATAACAAGACTGAAACTGAATCATGGAGGCTTCCCCACACATTTAGCCAAAATTGGGGTGAACATATCCCCTATCTGCCCTTGCAATAACTCATCAGAGGCAGATATCAATCATTTGATCCTCACCTGTGATCTCCATAACACACACCGGCTGGAATTTTTAAATAAATTAATCACCCAAGGTGACCAACTGCCAACAAATATCATTATTCTGCTGAGCACATTCAAGGAAGAGATTTATAGAACAATTGTGGAATTTTTGATCAAAGAATAAATCTCAATTTAAATCTTTAATTTTCTAATTAACTAATAGCTATTATCTAATTAACTATCATTAAAAAAATCTGTGGCAAAAAAAACTCTGTTTTGATGCCAACACCTACACAAAAAAAAATACTAAGTGAGAATCTCTCAAACTCGAGCTACCACCCTGGAAATATAAATTCAAGTTTTCGTGCTTGATGCGGCAAGAAAGTTGGAGTCTGTAACAGCCCATTCGAAAATATATGGAAATTGGATGAGTCTTATCGAAATGAGTCGTCAAGAATTCAAGTTGTACACCTACAAATTCTGTGATAAGGACCGTTAACGTCCCCAGTGAGCAAGAACACGTTTTCTGCATTAAAGCTAAACGTAGTGGTTACGATCCACCTTACCGGATCAAAGCACAGATGAGTAAGAACTACCCCGTTTTGCGTAGTCCGTGGGCAAGCGCCATCAGAAGCTAAATCAGGGAATCTGGGAAAAATGTGTAATTGAAAAAAACGCAAATGAAATAAAAGCACAGAAAAAACGCATTGTTAAATAAGCCCACAGGAAATATCCACACGTGGAAAATTGCACACATGGATTGAATCGCACAAGTCAAAAACCTCTCATGAATAGATGCGCACATACACAGAGAGAAATAAGTGTAAGTTTTCTACACAATTGTGAATAATTTCAGCACAAATTGTTTCTAAAAAGTTGACAGCACCAAATTGTTCATTTTTCTTCTACAATATTGTATTAGAGATATTGTGTATAAACGATACACAGTGTTTTATTATTCTGAATAGTTTTGTTTTAATTTTATACACAAAATAAACAAAATTAATCGGTATGATGTGTAACGAATGTCAACAAATTATGTACTGTTTATGCATAAATTGTAATGAATGGCAACAATTTGTGTACCTAGTTTGTACATATTGTGTGTATTTTAAATACAGGATGCAAAAAATGTTACAAATTTGTGTACTTCGCATACATGAATTGTGTAGGTACATTGTACAAATTTGTGTACGAAGCATGGCCAATTTATTTTTATAATTATAAGAAAGGATACACTCGAGGCACATAACATCCATTCGGACTAAGTTAAGAATAAGCATCAGTTTCAACCTGCTCTCGCTTCTTCATATCTTATTCTGTTCAGAAAATATAAGCTAAATTTTCAATGATCAAACAATGATCAAACAATGATCAAACAATGACATTTGGAGTGCCGCGTATGCGTATTTAGTTTGGTGAGACGACGCCTTGGTCAAGTTGTGGCAAATTACACAATTGTGTTGAAATAGTATACAATTTGTGCATTTCAAATAGAAAGTGCACAACGGATGTAAGATGAGTTCAATGCGTTGTAGATGTTTTCCATATAAATTGTGTTATGGTAGATGTGCATATTTTTGTGTATTTTTAGGCGATGTGGAAGTGCACAAATTGAATTGCACAAATATTTATTGAATTTCACAAAACGCGTATGATGAAAGAATGGACAATTGTGTAAAACATCTACACAACTGTGTCTTACTCAACGTTGTGCATGAATCTGCTGCAGTCTTTTCTCTCTGTGTAGAAAAAAACACAATAATGTGCGCTTTTTTCCGACAATAAAATTGGGTGAATAATAGGGCAAATGCAGAAGAGACTTTAAATCCCTGGGAGGGCTCCTCGATTGCGCATGTGCTGTACCAGAACACGTTATTTCATTATACAGTTTGACCGTGTTCTACTTTATCCCTCTAGCTATAGTCACGATGCTCGCCCATATAGAATCAGATCCGGTACTATTTTTCACTGAATATTCATAATCATTCAATATTTGTTTTTTGTCATGACAATCCGACACAAAGCCGTGCGAGTTTTGTAGTTTCAAATAGTATACCGTTCTGGCCAAATTATCATTATCATGATATTCAACGAACAAAGTGTCCCTGGTTCTAGGTAGGTTATATTCTAAAATTATATTAATTAATATCTCTGTGATGTTGGTAATTCATATTTTAGATTGATTCCGTGGTGGCCGTGCTGGTAGAACGTTCGCCTTTGGAGCGAAAGGTCGAGGGTTCAAAGCCTCGCATGGTCATCGGTCTCGTGCATGGCATCACACGTTAAAAGGTAAGGGCTGCGTCTCCTCTAGCTCATACAAGTCTCTCGAAGACTTCCGAGGGTTGCGCGTAGGGGTGCAATCGGTTGACGGAAATAACAATTTTAACAAATTTAACAAACGCTGTACTGATTTCCGTAATAAACGTCATGATTGACATATATACATTCGATTGCTCAGAATCCCATACACCCATACAGTGCCGATGGAAACCTAACCTGAGCAAACTAATCTAGCTTGCAAGTTGAAAATGCGTGAGTAGTTTTTCGCTCTTGTCGATAATAATATTTATATGCCAAAAAAATTACAATAACAAATGTCAATCTCGACTCCTAAAACAAATTAATAGTTAGCCACTTGAAGCACTGCTTTGAATTCTGTCTAAGAAAGAAGCAAAGAAAAAGGGTAGAAAAATAACTTAACTTAACTGAGCTTGCAATACATATACATAAATAACCTATTTGAAGGCACCTAGAAGCTGAAGCTTCTGTATGTGCCCAGTTTTTTATCGTTAACATGATAGCACTATTTAACTAAAGTTAAATAAATAAGTAAAATATAAAATATAAAATATATAATATGATATAACACACAGTGTTTTGACAGTATTAAAGAATTGATAAGTTGCATTACTTTTCATCACATTTTGTTACGAAGTATTAAATAAGAATGTTTTCAAATGTTTCCAAGGTTCCGACAACATATGTTCTACAGGGGAACACATTTACACTTGATATCACTTTCCCTATCGCACCCCC
Source organism: Chrysolina oricalcia (assembly GCA_944452925.2). NCBI lineage: Eukaryota > Metazoa > Arthropoda > Insecta > Coleoptera > Chrysomelidae > Chrysolina > Chrysolina oricalcia. The sequence continues at coordinate 67,365,037 of OX101812.2, forward strand.
AGAGAATGTCAAAAAAAAAATTTTAATGGATCACCCTATATTGTTTTGCGTTATCGGATGCTCCATGATGAGCAGATTTGAACAGGATATAATCCATATGGTCTGAAGCTTATGGTTCGGGAGCTACACATTTTTTGAGTTGAAAACGAGCCACCCTGAATAACTGTTGAAACAATGATATGCCAGAAAATTTAAAAAAAAGCGTCAATAGTATACCTTCTGACACATTCAAAAGTTCTGTAACTTTCCCTATCGTACCTCCAGAATATGTCACTATTTTTTTTTCCTTTATCTTATATTTTTTTGCATTATCAGATACTCCATGATGGACAGATTTCAACATAGGATACATATGGTCTGAAGCTTATACTTCGGCATCTACAAATTATTTGAGTTGAAACCAAGCCACCTCGTGAAACTTTTGAAAAAATTAATTACAAGGAAAATGCAAACACACTTGACAAATCATATACAGGAGGGCACATTTTGGCATATTCGGTCTAGAGACAAATGTGAAAGCAATGAATCAGAAAAAGAGATTTTTTATTGAATTCTTGATTCGAATTCTGATGACTTGACTATGAGAAGAAAAAAAATTCTATAGAGAATTTAAAAAAAAAAATTCCGCCAACTTCCATACAACGAACGAGCTTCCGTTGAATCTCGGGGATTTTTTCTCAAGTTTCTCAAGTTTCTAAAACTGATATTTTCGAAAAGTTCACGCTTTCCAACAGACAATCTGTTTTTCGAATCCGGTGTTTTTGATATTCGTCATCTCTTCTATTACAATATCATTTTAACATACCACAAAAAGAAAAGTTATCTTTTACCGTCACACTATTATAACACACAAAAAGATCACCAACATTCCTACATTTACCTAGCCCCAAAATTATTCAACACTCTTCCTATTACAATAAAAAACATTGACATATTCCACCATTCCAAAAAGTCATTGAGACAATTTAAATTCAGTCAGCCAAGACAAACGATTTCTGATTTTGTTGACAAAAAAAAAATTTGAAACAAAGTTTTTATATTTATTCTGATTTAATTCGATAACTGTTATAATTTCAAGTAACATATATTCTTTTAATGTTTGAGCTCTTCCCATGTTTTCATGTAATCAAATATGCGAGTATGTAAATATTTATTATGATATCGAAAGTATTCTTCTGTCTTTTCTGTATCAATATGTGAATGAACAAAATTATTATTATGTGAATGATCAATGTTATTATTACTTTTTATTATCAATATTATAATTTTAACCTATTGACCATTAACTTTTGTATTATAATATAGTTAGTTATCCATGTATGGGTTTGTGTGAGTGTGTGCGAATATGTTTGTAAATATTTGTCTTCATATTTAGATAAGTTTATTATTGTCATCATATTTCCGTAATTGTCAGTCAGTGTGTTCATTATTCATACATTTTGCGTACTTCTAGCACATTTTTCAGTAAAAAAATCGATACCTCTATCATATCTACGTAAAGAAGCTACCCTTCTTAAAAGTAGCTGTAAGCAACCGTTTTCTAAATATTTGGACTTGAAAATTTTAAGTCAATTATTTGATAATCGATGCATGTTGAAGTTATTACCAATATTTTGCATTTTTCACAAGAATGCTTTGGAAAAGAATTTGACGTTTAAGTAAGTAGTTTTGGTAATTACATATTTTGTGACAGTATTTCAAAAGTTATTTGAAACAAACGAAAATAAAAATAATACTTCAACACCGTATATCTTGGAAACGAAGCGTTTCCGGACATATATTTATTTGGACAATTCATATAAAAATTTTGTGAGGAATCACCTCTTGAAGTTTGTCAAAGTACTTTTGAATCTCCCTGTATGTGTATATAACAACTTTTTATTCTATGACAAGGGTACAAATGCCCTATAAGTACTTGACTGATTATTATTAAAAAACTTAATTTATATTAGCATTAGAGCCTGTTTATTGTTCCCATTGTAACGACCAATGAAAATGTAAATTAGCCAAATGGCCTAAATAAAGGATTTATATATATTCATCCGAAAAACAAATTTTATACAAATTTTGATGCAAGTTGATCTGTTCCATGAGTATTTCACAAAACTCGATGCGCCTGTCGAAATCATCTTCGTTCAATTCATGAACTAGTCTAATCTTATATGGATGAAATTTGTACCTTGAAGGATCCTGAAAACATTTGTACGAGTAATTCCGGATTTTCGAGATAACTTAGTGAGATATTGCGTATTTTCCATTGGTCCAACGTGCCCTAAAACTGAAATAGAAATAGCTTCATCGTTAACAACTCCTGAACGGTTATGTTTTTATTGTTAACAGATCCAGTTACCTGGTAGGTAATAGTTATTGTAGAATGAGATAAATACAAAATTAAGAGAATATCGAATTCAAACAGGTATAATAGGACTTTTCTGAAGTATGCTTCAAAAAACACTCATAAAACCTTAGTAACTCCGATTTGTACTCTCGAACCATAAATTATTATCTGATTGATTCAAGAAGAGCCGTTATCTTCAGCACACATCGTTTACTCAGAGCACATGATTCTCGGGCACAATAACCACTTATTCCACAGATAGGACATTAATTGCATATTTTGGTAACTTGAAAAACAAAATAAAATCTGTATTTTGGTTAACTCCCAACTAGAATTATGAAAGTATAACAAAATGGTACTATTACCGAACTAGTTCGTATTGCAGCGACAGCTCACAGACTAACTTCATGAATATTGTCGGGAATATGTCACTACCAAAAGTTTGGTGTAGCTGAATATTTTCCAAATTAGATATCTGTTACAGAATAAATGGATGTGAGACTAGTTCGTGTGGCAAAACTTCACATTTAAAGGGTGGGAGTTCCATTTTGAATGTCGTATTCATGTTGAATTCATGAAACGAATATTGAAGGAATATGGAGCAGACGGTAGATGAAGTAGGAGTTTTAGTTTCAACGCCAAGCAATCTCTTTTAACATTCGCATCTGTCGAGATCAACATTATTTAATTTAATTAGTATTCTGATAATATCGAGTGTGCAAAAAGAAAATCGATATAAAGTGAGTTAGTCAAGAAACAACTCTCATTGAATTGCCAATGAAAGTAAGTTTTCGAAAACAACCCTGGAAATACAAATTGTGAAAGGCTTTCGCGGCCATTGTTGAATGAATGATGGTTTTTCGGGTTTTTAGGCCGACGTTTATTTAGAGAAAAACTCTTCGAGTTTTTCTCTAAATAAACGTCGGCCTAAAAACCCGAAAAACCATCATTCATAACCCTGGAAATATCCTGCTGAATTTGCTTTCTATTCCCGATGGTTCGCATTTTCTGAGCTATTCTGAACCCAAGGAACGCTACGAAAAATTGGTGTTAGTTTGGTAACAATGAAGACAAATCAATATTTTGATGTTACCACTAAAATCCAGACTCACTGACTACCGTGAATGTTAGTATTAATAATTTCAACCTGTACCAACTATACTTTTGACATTCATATAAATGATTAAGATTGTTGAATTTTTGAATAAAGCTTTTGAAACATTTGTTAGTAATATTTTCTTTGACGTTACAAGGTATTCCTCACAGACCAATAATTAAAAAGTTGACATTTAGACTTCACGTTTCATGGGTTGTTGATGTTGCCATGGTAACTTCACAACACGCCTGTTTTTTAAAGATGAATTTAAACACGCTTTAAATAATGAAAATAGGACACCAACAAAAATTCTCGAAATCTTAGTTACAAATCATTTAACTTCTTACAGTCTATAGTCCATAAATTGAAGGATCAGAGTAATAGATTCTCATTTAGTATGCAAAATCCATACAGAGAGGCTCGTGAAAATTTTGATGTAGAATGTTTATAAAAAAGGCAAACAACTGTTTTCTTCAGTCGGTAGGTAGTGTCACTCTGCACAATATCTATTAGTCGGATTAGGCCATTGTCAGACCATTGTTAAGGAATTTGAAAATTTTATTATCCACCTTTCAGTGGTGTATCTTAAGGTGTAATTTCTGTTTGGAAAGATAATGGAAAATATTTAATGAAAAAATTTATGTAGGCGTCACAATTAGTAGGTTATAATTTTTTTTTTTAAATCGTAATATGTGTATTTCCACCGATTATAGTAACTTGGAAGTTAAAACCGTGAAATGCAGCAGTCATTAGTTATATAAAAATAACCAAGAAATAATGGGATCAAGGAAGAATGATTCAGCCGGCTTAAATTAATACAAAATATTTAAACTGTTTTTAATTTTTACTAGTACAATTCTTATAAGTACAGTATTTACAATAACTATATTATATCAGAGTTTGATAAAGATAAATCATCTTTATTAACGTCAATAACAATTGGATCAATCAAGTGTTCAAAAATATTGTCAATTTTCCACGGCAATAGCATGGTCAATGCATTTTCTCCAATTGTCGCTGGTTACTTCACTAACCGCACATTCCAACGATAACTAAACACCTTTCATTCTGACGGTCGTGTTTTTGCGAAATACATTCTTTTTCTCTTGAGCCCATATTAGGTGTATCGAATTCAGCTCGCAGAGATACGGGGGAAGTCGAAGTACTGATATATTCTAACTGTAGTACGACGGCGTTCTGCTGCCACGGCGAAAATAAAAAAATCTGTCAATTGACACATTTAATCTGTCAATTGACATATTTAATCTGTCAACTGACACATTTAATCTGTCAATTGACACATTTAATATGTCAATTGACACATTTAATCTGTCAATTGACACATTTAATCTGTCAGTTGACACATTTAATCTGTCAGTTGACACATTTAATCTGTCAGTTGACACATTTAATCCGTCAATTGACACATTTAATCTGTCAATTGACACATTCAATCTGTCAGTTGACACATTTAATCTGTCAGTTGACACATTTAATCTGTCAATTGACACATTTAATCTGTCAGTTGACACATTTAATCTGTCAATTGACACATTTAATCTGTCAATTAACACATTTAATCTGTCAATTGACACATTTAATCTGTCAATTGACACATTCAATCTGTCAATTGACACATTTAATCTGTCAATTGACACATTTCATCTGTCAATTGACACATTTAATATGAGGTGATTAGAGCATATCAATGATAAAAATTGTTGAAATCGTTATTTCCGTCAACCTGTTAACCCCTACCCCAAACTACCATAAGTCTTCGAGATACTTGTGCAAGCTAGGGAGCAACCCTCACCTTTTAACGTGTGATGCCGTGCATGAGACCCATGACCATGCTGGGAATCGAACCCAAGACCTAATGCTTGAGAGGCGCATGCTCTACCAGCACGACCACCACGGAATGGGTAGTTTGAACATGACCAGTGAATAGCCATGAACCAACTCAGCCTTAGGTACTTTTCGATTGGGTCGAGCAATAAAGAAATTTTATTATTTTTGGAATAACGTGATGGTGATTTGATTCGTAAAAGAACACTCAAACGATGATTGAAATTTTTTAATTTGTTCTGGTGGAGAAATTATTGAGATACTGAAACGCTTCTAACGTTTGTAAATAATGTAATCTATAAATCAGGACAGTTTCATGGATGCATTCGAAATACGTGCAAGCTGTGGTTTAGTTGTCACACAAAAAAAAGTACCGTTTGTACGTTTGGTCTTGAGCAACAGTGTATGAACATGAATAGGAGATTGAAAAAAATCACTTGACAAATAAATGAGTAATTTGACAGATTAAATGTGTCAATTGACAGATTACATGTGTCAATTGACAGATTAAATGTGTCAATTGACAGATTAAATGTGTCAATTGACAAATTAAATGTGTCAATTGACAGGTTAAATGTGTCAATTGATAGATTAAATGTGTCAATTGACAGATTAAATGTGTCAATTGACGGATTTTTTTATTTTCGCCGTGGCACCAGAACGCCGTCGTACTGAAGCGGCCCTCTTGGTCAACGATGAACTTTTTGTTCTCATTTATGTGGATATGAGAATTACTAATGCGGATTTTTGTAAAATTAAAATTTTTGAACAGACAGTACCAGCTTCCCAATTCATTATACCATATCGAATTTGAGAGTGAAAATTCGCGTAACACAAAGTAAGGGAGTATTTTTTGCCTGCAGTGTTCCTTTAATGACCACAAGGCAAGCAGGCTGATCTCAATTTCTCGCAGATTATGTATGTGAGTTTCCCAGTTTGACTTTCGATCTAAGATAACTCCCAAGATCTTAATGTCGTTTTGAAATCCAAAATTATGTACGTTATTGTTACATGGAGTCTGATTATGCCCCTCGATGGAAAATAATAGATACTGTCTTTCCCTTATTCAAATTAATTTTTAAAAAATTCCAACTTTATTGAACATCGAGTGTATACCTATTCAGCAGTAGTCATTGTCCGATCGATGCTAGTTTCCGTATTTAAGAAATTAGTGTCATCAACATAACAAACCATATTTACATTTGGAATATCTTTGGGGAAAATTATGAGACCGTTAGCAAAAATTATATATACAGGGTGTCAATTTGAAAACTTCCCACCCTTAATATCTTCCTTCCAGTAAACAATATGAGTAATCGAAAAAACAGGTCAATTTTATTGTCAAGGGGGACACTTTCACGGACTATTTGTAGCCCTCGTGGTTCAACTCCCTAGGAGGGGTAGATGTTACCCACAATTTTAAATGGGAAGGGTGGTCAAGTGGCACATCATTTTGATGGGCGTTCAATTCTTGTTCCAATGGTACCCTGACTTATTATTTTGTGATGAGCATTTTCCGAAAAATTGCCTTCTAAACTAACTGAAGTAATTATTAGAACGCCTATTTTTTTTTTTTTTCTCACAAGGTGGTTGAAACCCTTTATGGGCACCTTATCCGGCCTGATACGCACATCCCATAAGGTAGTGTGGGAGTCCCCTGAGTCCGAATTGAATCCCCCTCAGGTATACCCACTAAACACTCCACCTCGTGCGTGGTAGGCTCGTCCAGCCACCCAAGGCTGACCCGATGACACGTAGGCAGATGCCCATTGTATCGTACCGTACCACTTTCTCGGGCCATACGCCTATACTGAGATGCATTATTGTATTGACTCCCTTTAATAAAAATGGTTAGAAGAGTAGGTGGCACCGCTCCAACCCTTGAATGACAGGAATAAATTTATTACGCATGGGATTTTTTATTTGGTGGTTATTTTCCTTCTACACCTTCTACACAATAAAATTTAATTTGCGAGAAAGACATTTCCAACATAAAATCTACTTACGCTTATCTTATTAGCTGTTCGAAATGTTGTTCATTTTGCTCTAAACAGTAATACAGTCTGTTTTCGAACTCCCCTCTAACATTACGGAAAACTTCACTAGGAATTGACCGGCATGCTGCTGTAATTCGTCTTTTAAGTTCGTCAATATCAGAAGGTTGTGTTTTATAAACAACGGATTTAAGATGCCCCCAAAGAAAGAAATCTAAGGGTGTTAAATCCGGTGATCTCGGAGGCCATTCAACTGCTCCCCTTCTGCCAATCCATCTACCCGGAAATCTCTCGTTTAACCACTGTCGGACGGGAAGAAAATAATGAGGTGGAGCACCGTCCTGCTGGAAATGTAACAGATCCTCCTGCAAAAGTTCATTACCTTCTGCATCAATTTGAGTTTCTAGCTCGTGAGTTATAAGAGGATCGATAGTCTCTTCAAGCATATCAAGGTACAGATTGCCAGTCAAGTTTTCTTCCAGAAATAATAGACCAAGAATGGCATTTCCAAGAATACCAGCCCAAACATTAACTTTTTGTGGGTGTTGTGTATGCCCTTCCCGAAAAATATGTGGGTTTTCGTCACTCCAATAGCGACAATTTTGTCTATTAACATTGCCATTCAGAAAAAATGAACACTCATCGCTGAAACAGATGTTTAACAGAAGATTAGGGATGGTATTGACTCGATGAGACATGATTTCACAAAACTCTATTCTTCTATCATAATCATCCTCGTGGAGCTCTTGAAGAATCTGCATTTTATATGGATGAAATTTATGCATTTTCAATGCTTTTCTTATAGTCTCGCGTGACATTCCCGTCTGTTCTGATACTGATCGTAAGGAGCTCGTGGGCTCTGCAGCAAATGTTCCCAAAAGTTCAATTTGAGCTGCTTCATTTAGTACTCTGGGGTTATTTCTTTTTTTATTTGTCACTGAACCAGTTTCGTAAAACTTATTCACCAAATCAAGCACATACCGGTGACTTACATTACAATTTGGATGTCTTTCGTTAAAAAGACATGCCGCCCTTCGTGCGCACTTTCCAACTTCGCCATAAATTACAATCATTTCAATTCTGTCTTGAAGAATGTAAACCATTTTTACACTTTTATACACTTATTAAAGTAATTCCTAAACAGCCCAACAGGTACAACGGTATTCACAATACTACCACATAGTTCAAATTTGCTAACCAATTTTTTGCCGTAAAACAGAAACTTTTTACAGCAGAAGTAGCAAAAAAGGAAGGCTACCTGTACAATTTCTGCGATGACACTTAAAAATTCAGCATTTAATAAACACAACTTTACTACCATCTACGTTTTACTATTAGACTACTTTTTTGTGTAAAGTGTTTGGAGTTAATGGCTAATGTTACCCCTAATATTCTAACCAGTTCTGGCCAAACCATGCATCTCAGTATAGGCGTTCTAATAATTACTTCTGTTAGTTTAGAACGCAATTTTTCGGAAAATGCTCATCAAAAAATAATAAGTCAGGGTACCATTGGAACAAGAATTGAACGCCCATCAAAATGATGTGCCACTTGACCCCCCTTCCCATTTAAAATTCTAAGGGTAACATCTACCTAGGGGGTTGAACCACGAGGGCTACAAATAGTCCTTGAAAGTATCCCCCTTGACAATAAAATTGACCTGTTTTTTCGATTACTCATATTGTTTACTGGAAGGAAGATATTAAGGGTGGGAAGTTTTCAAATTGACACCCTGTATACATATAAAAGAAGTCCAAGAATAGACCCATGAGGAAACCCTTGACTAACGCTTCCGGTTTGACTGAAACTATTACTCAGAAGAAAATATTTGATGACACTACTTGGCAGAAGCCCATTAAACTAATAATAAAATGGATTAGGCAATCCAGACTTCTGCATTCAACCTATACAATAGGTATAATCGTCGGCAAGTCTCCAACAGAAAACAACTACTGTCCCCTACGACCATTGAATTATATCTGTTAGATTCTTGGCAAAGTATTCTACAAGAACTACTTTGCAATGTTCTCCCAATCTCAACGCCAAAACATGTCTCAACCCACACGAGGGAACACCTACGGACCGGTTTCATGGTTCCTTGCCAATCATCAGCGCAGGGTAGCTCAGGGTAGCAAAGTAGTTCTTGTAGAATACTTTGCCAAGAATCCATTTTATTATTAGAAACTATTATTAATTTGCACCACTTGCTCACGATTTGTTGGGTACGATTTGAGGAAATCTAATGGTATGCCTCGAACGCCATATCGGTTCAGTTTCTCAAGAGATAATAATCAACATAATCGAAAGCTCGAGAGAAATCAATACACAAACCTAGCGGAATCAACTTCGACTCAATGGCATCAACAATTTAAATATTCAAATCTGTTAAAGCTGCATCAACGCCCCTGTTTTTAACGAATCCGTGTTGTTTACTAGAAATTATGTTATACCTCAAACAGAAGTTTGACAGTTGTTCGTTTAAGGCCATTTCAAATATCTTTGATACCTTTGACAGCAAGGCAATCGCTCTGTAATTGGAGTATTCATTCGTATTTCCTTTTTTGTAAAGTGGCCTAATCGCTGAAGATTTCAATTTGTCAGGGAAAACACCTTGGGTGAAACTGGAATTTATCAAGACAGGACACTACAGATACCATATTTACACCGTTTCAAAATCAATGATATGTTGTCAAGACCGCTAGAATTAGGAGGCTACGTTCAGTTTATGAAACCGAATACCTCAGGCTCTGTCACAGGCGCCATATAAAATGAATTGTCATTAAGCTGTATATTCGATTTAAAAAAAGGAACTACCAAAACATCAAAACTACTTCACAATCACACTCGACGCGCGATTGACCAACAAAGTTAGCTTCAGGAGTTAAAAGCTACTACTAGCTTCTGAAGATGCTAACTTTGTTGGCGAAACGCGCGTCGAGTGTGATTGTGAAGTAGTTTTGGTGTTCGGGTAGTTTCTTTTTTGTTGAATTGGAGTCACACCAAAGGTTCCAAAATATTCATTTATTTGATGTATTTTCGATGTCAGAAATTCTACATGTTTTTCACATTTATCGGTTGCAAAACTAAAATGTTCAGGACATTATTTGCGACCATATCATCTTCGAGTTGTTCATCGTTTTCTATTATTTTCAAGTTAGCTTTGTTTTTTTACCTTGTATTTCCGAAATGATGTTACACGTTGCTTTCGTTTTGTTTGTTGAAGACTTTATTTTATCATCAATGTGACTACGTTTTGCTTTACATAGTTCTAAGGAATATTGTTTATTCAGATCTTTGTAATAATTTTTCAATTCCGGGTATTTCTTAGACAAATCTGGAAACATGCTAATTATATACGAGCTAAACACATAATCTGGTCTTTAGATGATTATGGGTTTCGTACTCATAACTACCGGTCAGAGAAATTACGGTACATCTATGGAATCGATGAATCTGAGCGGCGGTTCATTACTCCATCCTTTATTTTACGGACTATAGCTGAAAAAAAGATGTCATCATATATCAATAATTATAGGAAAAGTTGGATCCAACGGTCTCCCGGATCCATAACACAAAGTTCTTTCTTTAGTGTAACATTTTCATTAACTCTAAGCCGTGCCATTATTAATTTCCTGCAAATTACATTAAATGCAACCAATTATCAAACGGTTATGAATATCACTCGACAACGTCTGAGTTTAATCCTCAAAGAATTTCACACCCATTTTCATCTTGCACTATCCACTTGCACGCAGACAAGAGTCTGTGAGGGTCTAGGAGGAATTATCACGCTGTCGCTGGTAATATAAGGCCATACGCCTGGACGATTTTCTAATACTTATCTGGAGTAGATTGCAATGTCTGTCTAACATGTTTATTACTGCAGGTCGTCCATCTCCACTCGATAGGATATCCTTTGCGATACTAATGGGATTTTAGGGGTGACCGAGGATGGGTTGCAAGGGCGTACTTGAGTGTATAATTGATTTTCTTGCATTGATCAGATCCTCTAATAGTATCTTCCCAAATCAATTACTATTCTGATATCACTGTTCACTTGATTCTATTGTAATATCTGGAGACAAATCAGATATTGCAAACTGAAGAGGTATATCAAATCAAATCAAATTTTATTAAGTCCGTTTCCTATTCACAAAAAACAGATTGGACGGGTCATAAAAACATCTTGGATAAAGATGTAAGGAGTATGTAAAAGACATAACAGAGTAAAAAGACAATACTGAACATAGACAAGAATTAAATATGTAAACGAATTATGCGGCTCTGAGCGAGGTAAGTTTAAATAATAGAGTAACTACGCAGTGATAGCTAATGGACTTTCGAAATCTTTCACAGAGTAAAAGCATTTTTTAATTTGGCATTTGAAAACCCCTAAACATTTCGAGCTCTTCAAAAAATAAGGAAGTTTGTTGAAGAGATAACAATCTGCAGAGATCAGTGATTTTTTTTTTTTAGAAAGAGTGTTTTGCTATGTTTATTAATATATTATTTTTATTTCTGTTATTGTGGTCGTGTTTGATAAAATTATTTTTGTTGATATAAATGTATGACATTAGTTTCATTATGTTTATGGATGGTGCCGTGAGAATGCTATAATTTCTGAAAGTATCTTTGCAGGAAGATCTGTAGGATAGTCCGAAAATACGCCGAATTATTAGTTTTTGCAAATTAAATACACGTTTCATGTCAGATGCTTGTCCCAAACAACAATACTGTATGATATAGTTGAATATGCAACGGCATAGTATACATTCAAAAGAAATTTCACGTCGAGCATATTTTTCAAAGTCGAAATCACATAGAAGCAATCATTTAGCTTGCTGCATATGCTATATATTTGCTTTTCCTAAGAGAGATTGCTGTCTAACATCGTGCCTAGAAATTTCGTAAATTTGGATAATTCAAATGACCGCCCCTCAAATGAGATGTGTTCGATTGTTGGTGTTCTGTACTTGTTGTAGACCTCAATGCCCAATGTTTTGTTGTGGTTGATAATGAGCCTGTTTTTGAAACACCAGTTTTTGAATTATCTCAGTAGAGTATCGATTTTTTTTTTGTTAATATTGTTATAGAAGCATCTGAGACAATTATGCAAGTGTCATCAGCATACATGTGGACTTTTCCTACGCTTATATGATGGGGAAGATCGTTTATGAAAATCAAGAAAATCAATGGTCCGAGGACGCTCCCATGAGGAGTACCAATATCATTATCAAACTTGTCCGAGATGACTTCATCAATTTTGACCATGAATTTCCTGCGCTCTAGAAATGAGATAAACCAATCATTTATAGGGCTGCGTATTCCTAGTTGGTATAATTTTCTCGACACGAATGAACTCTCGACGTCGTCAAAAGCTCGAGTGAGATCAAACATAATAGATACTACCATTTCCCCAGTATCCATTCTATATGTGATGTGTTGAATACTCTGTATAGTTCCTGTTTCTGTTGAAATACCAGTTCTGAAACTGTGTTGGCTATCACTGAAAAGATTGAAGGTGTCGAGAAATTGAGTAATTCTTGTTGCAACTGCTTTTTGAATTATTTTCGAGAAGATGTTCAGAAGAGCAATGGGTCTATAGTTTTCAACATTACTTGGATCGCCCTTCTCATGTATCAGTATCACAGAGGCTAGTTTGAGAGAGGATGGGAATTTTCCTTGCGTGATCCAAGCGTTAATAATGGGGCACAAGAAGGGTGCTATAATGGCACTACAGTCTTTTATTACTGATACAGGGATTTCATCGGGGCCAGTAGACCTCTCATTGGGTATAGTTATTTTATAATTTCAGTGATTTCATTTTCAGTGACAGGAACAAAAAAGGAAGTATCACGCGAGGCCCGCCCTGTAGTGCAATTAATCGATGGTTCTGAACCGAAGTGATCAGTAATTTTCTCATTTATTACGTTTGACAAATAGTTTTACCGTTGTGACAAATTGGACCCCGCACTTTTTATAGGTAAAATGGTTCTCGGTGAAATTGCCTGAATTTTTAGTATATTGTAGAATTCGATGTACTGATTGAACGTGCAGAATCGCAAAGTTCGTCGATGGATAGATTTTGAAATACAGGGAGTTCAAGTTAAAAATCAGTAATTTTCATTCAATTATTTTCTCAGGATTTGAAAGTGCCAACAGCATTTTTTTTTCGTTCTTGTCATCAACGTACCTTCATATTACTAAATATCCTTCAGATGTTGTAGATTATATCATTATGTACAGAGTGAAAAATAAAAACATTTTAGTAATGTCTGAAAATTCGATGTAATAATAAATTATTGATAAAATTATTTTGGCATGCAATATACTATTCTTATTCCATTATTAATGACAATTCATACATTTCCTACAGGGTGATTTGAAAAATTGGTGAAATATATGGCCGGTTCTTTCGTACATATCCTGTATATTCAAGTGAATTTTCATCCTCCGAAGATAGCTGATACCGTATAAACATGATTTCGTTGGGATATATAGAGTGATCATGAAATTTTTCGATGATAAAAATGACAAAATATTAACGTTTCAGAAATCACCCTGTAATTCACGATTAACTCGGTGAAATTCCTTTATTATTATTTAATATATTCATCATTCTCTCATCAACATTTTCCCAAAAATTCAGTTTCCCACTCTGACTAGTGTCATAGTTATTAATTGAGAAACCATTTGCATGACGAGTTGAAGGAACTTGTTCACGCGTACATTCTACTAGTTGCCAAGATTTTTCACAAATAGTGAAACGTGAGAAATAAACTATCTGGGAGAATTTGGGAGAATTTGAATCTGGGTAGCGACGGGTTTTTTCCAATGCGTGTTCCACTCGGATAGAAGTTTCCATGATTTTTATATTTGCTGGCTATATCAATAGAAACAAAGACATCTATTATATTTCATCAAAACAGGTACTTCAATATGTTGAAGTAATAATAATTATCACTGATAGAACTAATTGATTTTTCATTTTCATTCACTCTCCGTCAACGACAGAATCAAAATGTACCCTACACCCGATATGGTTTTCTTGCAGTATGAGGACCGTAGCGCTGCTACGGGGGAGGTGGATTCGGTTAAGGCTGTTCTTTGTTACCTTCAGTGATAAGTGATTTCCCGTACCGGGGCCTCATACACGATTGGGCGAGTCGAACTATCCAACCATTAGGAATTTTATCTGGCTCATGCCTGAGTTGTAACTGATGTGTTGTATATTCAGTCAGTTCCTAAATGGTACATGGAATTGGATGGACCGTCATTGGTCATCACCCTGCATATAATGTTACATTTGTTTTGATCTCAATTCTCCCAAATTCTCCCAGATAGTATGTTTCTCACGTTTCACTATTTGTGAAAAATCTTGGCCAATAGTAGAATGTACGCGTGAACAAGTTCCTTCAGCTCGTCATGCAAATGGTAGTAAATTTCTCATTTAATAACTATGTAACCAGTCTTGGTATGAAACTGAATTATTGGGACAGTGTTGAGGGGAGAATGATGAATATATTAAATAATAATAAAGGAATTTCACCAAGTTAATCGTGAATTACAGGGTGATTTCTGAAACGTAGATATTTTGTCATTTTTATCATCAAAAATTTTCATGATCACTCTATATATCCCAACGAAATCATGTTTATACGGTATCAGCTATGTTTGGAGGATGGTAATTCACTTGAATAAACAGGATATGTACGAAAGAACCAGCCATATATTTCACCAATTTTTCAAATCGCCCTGTAGGAAATGAAAGAATTGTGTTCCTTTTTTTCTATTGTTATCTGCTTATCGACTTCTTTTCTTAACTGTTTAAAACGTTCTTTTATATTTTCATCGGGTACTCTCTTACGTAGCCAGTCGATATCTTTGAGTTTTTTCCTTTTTACGAGCAGTTGGTGAGAAAAAATTACTTTGTTATTTATTAGAGTGTTTTTTTTTTTTTTGGAAGTACGACATTTTTTAATGAATGCAATTGAAACACCAAAGGAAATTTTCGGGAGTAACTACACAAGTAAAATTACCGATAATTTTCCATGAAAGCATGTTATCTAAAAAGTGCATGAGTTTATTTTCATATTTTGTCGAAAGAGCCCGACTCCGAAGGAGGAGGGCTCTTTTAGCAAAATATGAAAATAACCGAATGCAGTTTTTTACTGACAACATGCTTGAATGGAAAATTATCAGGATTATTTTGATGCACGACTGTAATTCGGTAGAATATTTCCGGAGTTAAAACAAAAATGTATGTGCCTGTCAAGATGACAAATGTACATTTTAACAATCGTCACTATAGATACACGGACCCAGCGGGTAATTTTCGAAACCTACCGGGTAATTTTCGATACCTACCGGGTAATTTTCAGCCTGAAAATGTCCCGCCGGGAATTTTTCGCTGTAATTGATCGAAAATGTCCCGCTTCATATGGGATTTTTAACATACGATGGAAATATTCCATAAAATTATCAAAAATTACATCAATGTCTTGTTCACAGTCGGTGTCAAAATCAGTCCGGGAGAGAAGATATAAGAACTCGTCTATGGAGTTTTGAGTAATATTTCGCAGATCGTGGGAATTGGCAAATAGCTATTTGACCATGGTGATCCGAGAGTCCCGGGTCCAAGTTTTTTGTTTGAGTAAGATGTGGCATGTTCGATACAATATAATCTATGGAGGAGTAACTGGTGAATGTTGACGTTGTGAAAATTCTGGTATTCTCAGTTATTAATGAAATCATCTCGTAGGAATTAAATAGGTCAAATAACAATTTTGATTCTGAGTACAGTAGATTTACATTTTTTTAAAGCGATAGAAATCGCTTCGGATAGACGGTTGAAGAAAATGTTAAGGTTTTCCGTATCGTTTGATGGGGGTCAGTAGACGATGATTATGCAATATTCCTTAAGAAAAGCAATAGCGGAACATTCTGAAATTAATTCTATCGAGAGATTGTTGACGGAACTAACTGGTTTGCAGTGAGGTATAATATAATTTTCACAAAAAATAGCCGAACCACCGTGAATATGATCGTTACGACTGAAGTGAATAAAGTAGTTTATAGTCTGCGTCAGCAACTTGATCGCATATGATACTCTATCACCTGCAAACCTTCCTGAACATACACTATTCAACAAACTATATTATAAGCATGTCGAAAACAGTATTAATGATTGGCAGCATGGATTCGTATATAAAAAGGAGGTCAATACTAATCTGTTTTCATTTATCAATGAGGTGTCAAATATAATGGAAATATTTCTAATAAATTCAATTTTGATTCTAGAGTGCCTCAAGGTTCAGAACTTGGGCCGCTAATTTTTGTACTTTTAATAAATGACCACCCAAGAGTTATCGAATATTCATAGGGGCTCTTATTTGCTGACTTGTTCAAAGAAATCACCACTATCTGATCACCAAAAAGGTGTAAACAGTATTTTTGAATAGAGTATCGCAAATTATCTATATTTTAATATAAACAAGTGTTTCATTGTGACCCTAACTCAATTATGACATTCAGTTGCGATGTATGAAAAAACAAAAGTCAAAGATTTTGGAATTCAATATGATTCGACCTTATCATTTTCACTACATATTGAGGATATGACTATAGAAAATGTAATAGAAATTTAGGCTTCATTATTCGAAATTCTAAATTTTTCACCAATAATATAAATTTGTATACCCAAAATGTTATATTATACACTTGTGAGGTCGAGATTAGATTTTGGTAGTATTAAATATACTCGAAAAAATTCAGAGTAAGTTTCTACAGTATCTTTATTATAGAACACATCATACATGGCCAGATTTTCATCAGTTAAGAAAAATTTTGTCACTGGACATATGAAGGAACGTAACGATGTACATATTCCTGTATATAATACTAAATAATCAAATCTAGGACTTCAGTTTTCTAAGTCTCATAAAATTTTACATTCCAAGACATGCCTACTTTGCTCTTCAAAGTACCATACACACTTCACACTCTCCTCTTTCAGTTATGCTTCGTACATCCGATGAAATTGATACTTTTGAATATTTAGACTATTGTCTCCCACGAAATAAGTTTCACAATACTATTGAGAATTACTTTCTAGAAATAACTATTTAGTATATTGTGTTATCCATGTATCCAGGTACCCAGATTGGGACCATGTGTATTATTGATATGTAAAATAGGTAGTTTTTAGTGTAGGTTTTGAACTCTCTACATTTCAACATGATACTTGTTCTGCATAAGAGAGCTCTCAGATATATCTGCAGAGCAAACTACAGACAATCATGTAAACCGATTTTTGTTAAAAATAAAATATTGACCCTTCCAGCTCTTTTTATTTTTGAAACAGTCTGCGTCATTTGGTGCGTTTTATTGTAGGCAGAAATGCTCTTCTCGTAGAACTAGAATTTGACACATCTGTTTTTTTGACACCAAATATATCTACTTCCTCTACTTTCGCTACGATCAAATTTGAGGGTAGCAAAAGTAGATAATTGGTTGAAAAATGAAAATTCCTGAATCGTAGCAGAAATTGACACTATTGACATTGAAAGTAGTTTGAAACATATTATGGACTTTAATTTCTGTACATTTCAGTTTGGTTTTATTTTGAAGCTCAAAAAACTTCATATACACACATTAAAACGATTTTGGTAGTGAACAGCCTCTAGTTAAAATGAATATGAGTGTTATATGGACGTGAGTAAAGTTATAGATGGGAATGTTCAAATACGTATAGGTTGTACGACTTTTATTTATATAATAAAGAAGGTGGGTTCACATTGATTCTCAATTCATTGAAAACCTCTGTTAAACCTTCATTTTAAAATCATATCCTGAACAAATATACAAATGGATACCAAAAATGTAGATGATGACCCTGAAAGTAGCGAAAGTTCAAAAACATCAATAGGATGATATAGAAACATTGTGTCAAATTGATTTATGTATTATGAATTGAGAAAATTATCCAGATAAATATCAAAGAAATATTTTTTAGTTCCTATTTGTTCCCAACCTACAAATATGCTATCATTTTTTAATTATAATTCCGGCTTATTCGCTACTTCACTCAAAGGTGCCTCGAAAGTGAAAGGTGTGAAGGTTTAGGCAAAAAATATCTACATGTAGATATTCTTTGGTTTAGGCACAGCTAAGCTATGGTTTAGGAATCACTTCTTCATAATGATTTATACATTTTGCCAATTCTGACATTATTTTATTCATAATAGTTTGAAAATGTTCAAACACTTGCCAAAACCAATTAAAAGTACTGACGCCTATCGTAGGTTCAGGAGGGCAACAAAAGAAATACTTGTAGAACAGCCATTTTTTTCTGTCGAAGAGTTTTTATGTTCTTCTTTCTGAAATTTAGTTTCGTTATTTGTTTTTTTTATAAAATATAGATTTATATCTACATATATATGTGTTTAAGTGAATTCGAAATGGTATTGTGTCTTAATTAGGTTTTTATTTACAGTGCAGCTTTTTTAGTCCCACCCCTGTTGACTTTTGAACGGTTCCACGTACAAACATGAAAAAAAAAACCGATACTACTTTTTGAAATGAAAACTTCGGTGATTGCACGCAAGGGGCGCGAGGGGGAAACACATCAACTCAAAAATTTTAAATGGTATGGGGATCAGTGTCACATCGTTGAAAAGAGAATTCCATTCTCTTTAGAACCATCCAGTTTTTTTTTTGAGTTTCGTTGATATTTTTTTGCAATTGAAATTTGAAATATCAAATATAAATGCGGATCTGAATACTACACATACCTCAATGAATTTGAACGATTTAATGTGGAATAATGAAACCAAAAATATTTTGAAGGGAATTACTGTTCCTACTTTTTGAGAGAAGAATCATTTCAATTACTAGACAGATCGCACTGAGGGTACATCAACTTTAAAATTTCGAAAGGCACATAAATCGAAATTGGGAAAAAAATTCTCAACAAAATTCAAAAATATTTAGATGGTTGTAAAGAGAATTGAATTCTCTTTTCAACGATGTGACACTTGACACCCCATGCTTCTGATAATTTTTGAGTTGATGTGCCCCCTGCGCTCCCCGTTGAGCAATCACCAAATTTTTTATTTAAAAAAATAGTATCGGTGAAACCCTCCAAACGGTTTTTTCATATTTGTACTTCGAACCGTTCAAAAGTTAAACGTGAGGGAGGAAATAAAAAAATCCGCACTGTATTTGTTCTATTGACTGCTTTGCTACAAGAATTAATATTTTTGAATAAATACTTTGAGGTATAATGCTTTAATTGTGTTTTTTTATGTTCATTTGGAATGCTTTGTTACAAAAAATTATAATTTTAAACATTAAAGATATTTTTGACTATATTGCCAATATGTATATATTTGTATATTTCCTTATGAAAAATAAACGAATAGATAAATAAATAATTCAAGACAAAATTTCAAAATCACAATGCAAGCTTATCGTCTTAGCATTGTTACAAACAACTCACTTGTTTCACCTGCCACACTTGCCAATGATCTGCTAATAAACATAAAACCTTGTTGGTAAAATGATAATTTTACTCGATTGAGAAGTATTAGTATGTAAAACGTTTACAACTGATTCTCTATTGTGTATATATTTAATTATTGTGATTTTTTTCAGTGTTTTTTTTAAATTTTAATATTTATTTTTATATAAGTCGATGGAAATAAACATTTTATTATTATTATTGGTCACAATCGAATAATTCGAAGTTATCACTGATGATACATCACATTTAAATTGCAAATCACAATACTCTGACGGAAGAACATAATAACTTTGATTTGAAATTCACATTTCCGCCGTAAACATAGTCGTTAACTATATTGGATAATTGCTATTTTTATTGTCCCATAGTAAAGTACAGAAATAACCTCATTAATCTCCGCCGTTAACTTGACTGAAGTTCCAGTGTATTAAAACTTTTAATAAATATAAATCACTAGAAAACTAAATGTAATAGCTTTTGTAGAGCTGTGACAGAGCACTGTTCTGGCTCGACTATTTACAACTCCTTTCATCAATCATATTTTAAAGTTGAGCTTTTATTACAGTTTATATTTGATTGTATTCAATTTATCATCTTTGAGTTATAATTGAAACGTCCCTGTGAAACTCTCTGCCACTCTTGAAGTTTCAAAGTATCTGGCGTATAATTTATGATGGAAAACTTGCAAGTTTTTTATCACTGGGGCACCAGGTTAGCGTTCACACCCATTCCTATTCGCATCTTCAGTTTAGAAGATTATCGAAATTTTCTTTCATGAAATATTCTTTTCACAACTTGTATAGTTGGGATGTACCTTGAATAACTGATGAACTAAATTCTGTCCAAACTGACTAAAAAAATATGGCTGTTTAACTGACACAAATCAAACAACAACTCTAGTGCGGAATAATTCGTAAACCATCCAAAATACTGAAACGCTTCATTTGAATTGCAATATACACGACTTTACCTTTTAGGAGTTGTATACTACCGTAGGTTAGGTTAGGTTAGGTTTGAACGTGAGTGGGCCCGTATCAGGCCCTCCACTGCGGCCAATGGCCTACTGTGGCTCACCCTATGGTTATATTTCTCCCAGTATATCCAATCTCTAAACGAAATTGAGGAATGCATTGGGAGAACAATTTACCAGGTTTTCTGGCCTTACTGTCGTATCGCCAAATATTGAGAATCTGGTTCTGGCCGCTGTAGGGCATGTGTATAGCCATTTCATCATCCTCCATTCATAGCGGCACTCTGCATCTTGTGTAAGTCCGATTTTATGCATGTGATGTTTGAGTTTGCAGTGGCCAGTAGGCAAACCTACTATAACTGATTCACTCTACTAAGTTCTAGCAGTTTGCCAGAGTCCTGTTTTTTCCTTGCACAAGCAATTAATGCTTTGGAATGGACTAGGCCCGGTAGACTACGCCAGTACTCGAGTCTTTTATTGTCTGCCCAAGCTGTTATGACATTCTTGGCAGTGCTATATGCTATGGTCCAGTGAACGTTGTTTCGGCCCCCCTTTTGCTAGGGCGTCCGCTATTTCGTTTCTTTCTAGGCCTGTGTGACCTGGTATCCAGACTAGGGTAACGTTGTTGCGTTGCGCCAGTCGGTTTAAGGTGTCTCTGCAGTTCCATACCACTCTAGACTTAAAGCAGTTGGATTCAAGCGCTTTCAGTGCTGCTTGACTATTTGAAAATATTTTTATTGTTTTTCGTGTGTGGTATCGATTTTCCAGCTCCCTGGCACACATTTCAATGGCATATACCTCTGCCTGAAATATCGTAGCTAGTACCCATACTGAACTAGCGTTTCACTACTGGGTGCATCCCATATATTCCGGCTCCGACGCCTTCCAGAGTTTTGGAACCATCGGTGAACCAACGTTCATTTGCCCTACATAGGTTGGTTTCATTCCGGACCCAGTCTTCTCTTTCGGGAAAGACCATAGTGTATGACGTGTGAAGGTTGATAGTTTCAGGCATGATGTCTGAGGGCATTCCTAGAATGTTGTGAACTATTATGCCCTCCAGCATGTGGCTGCCTCTCATGACACCTGCCTGCGGTAGACTAATGGCCGCTTGGCTTGTATGTTGCCTATCTTGCCTCTCTCTTCTAAACTATGTGGAGAGGAAGTAATCCAAGAAGGGCTTCCATTGCTGCTGTTGGCGTGTAGCGAATGCTTCCAGTAATCGTATGACGTATGACGCCATGGAAATCAATAAATCAATTAAAAACCCGAAATATAGAACCCTCAACGAGCAACTCGATTTATGTAGGTCTCCACTTTTGAATTTGTGATTTTGACAACCCAGGTAATTTCCATAACCTCCAGTATTGAATTTATACCGTTTCACCCATGTTCATTTGATTTCATTTATTTTCATTTAATTACCTCTCCATCCAGTTTACCTGCAAACTCCCTATATAACTAGGTTTAAGAGTACAATTGTATTAGTTAGTTTTTATACTTGATAATGGGATAAAGCCCGAAACCGGTCGTGAATATAAAAAAACTAGTGGAAATAAGACAAAATTGTGTTTCTTTCGTTTCATTAAAACATTTAGAGCGAATAGCATTTTAATTTTGATTTAAAGAGTGCATTAAATTCTTTGTTTAAGAATAAGTGGTCTATAAGAACTTTTAGTTTACATTGGTGGAGGGGTAGGGATCTATATCTCAAATAAGCTAAAATTCAAATTCATTGACACGTCCACAAATATTGAGCAGTTATGGTTAATGGTACAGGCAACAGCTTCTCTGAACTTAATCTGCGGAGTTTCCTATCGCCCACCTAGCTCAGGCGATGCTTATTTTTTCGATGAATTAGATCATACATTTACCCATTCTTTAAATAATATGTCAGAAAATATAATTTGCATGGGCGATTTGAATGTTGATGTTTGCAACTTGAACAATTATTCCAACAAATATCTAGAAAATTTAATGAGCGATCATGAGCTATCACAAATCATAAACTCACCAACTATAGTGTGCAAAATAAGTTCGACACTGATAGATTCAATAATGGTTACAGAAACAGAATTCATATCCAATTCTGGAGTGAAAGTTTGTGGTATATCAGACCACGATGCGCTTTTTGCAGGTCTTGTTATTTCGAAACCGAAATCTGTTATGAAATATTGTAGAATTTTAAAAATGTAGATGTGAATGAAGTATGCTCAGAATTAGAGAAAATTAATCTACATAAAATCTACTCCACTAAAAATATTGATGAAAAATTGAAAATACTCAATGTCTCCTGCTCCCTGGCTAGGTAATGAGCTGAAAAAATTAATGAATCCCATAGACAGAGCAAAACTGAAATACAAGCAAACAAAGACCAAGAATAATTTCCGTCATTACAAAAATCTTAGAAACACTACCAACGCTTTTATTAGGCATGTTCAATCGTGTTTGTGCCAATAAAAACCCGAAACAGCTATGGAGAGATCTCAAAAACTTGAATGTCTCAAGTAAAAAACCTCAGGTCGCTATTCCAGAAAACTTGAATAATGCCAATCATATAAACTCTCATTTTGTTAATAGCGTCCCAAAATTTAAAAACGATAACAAGAAACTTATTGAATTTTCTCAGCCCCTAATGTCGATGAAAATCATTTCGAATTTCACCTTGTATCTGAAGAAGACAGTATCGATGGAGTTAACTGCCTGAAAACTAATGCTATTGGAGTAGATGGTATTAATATGACAATGATAAAAATCTATTTCCCGATAATTAAAAATGTTTTATTACATATCATTAACAGTTGTATTCTTGTGAGCTTTTTTCCAACCTAATGGAAAATAACCTATGTTGTACCTGTCCCTAAAACAGCCGACATTCTGGACTTCAAAGATCTCAGATCCATAAGTATACTTATGTATAAGTATACACATTTTGAACAAGCAAATTAGAAAATATATCAGTCATCTGAAATTGATGCCAACTTTCCAGTCGATATTTAGGCCTCAACATAGTTGTGCAACTGCTTTACTATAAAATAACAGATGACATATTAGCAGCAACAGATAAAGGCAATATCTCGCTTATGGTCTTACTGGACTACAGTGAAGTGTTCGATTCCTTGAACTCAAATATACTCATATCGATGCTCCACTATATTGGCTTCTCAAAAACAGCCGTTGAGATGATGCAAGAATACTTCACTAACAAACATCAAATGGTGAAACTCTTAGGCGACTTGTCTGACTCAGTGAGATTAATGCGTGGTGTTCCCCAAGGACCATTACTCTTTAGCATATATACTTCAAACATACTGACTAAGGTTAGTCTTTGTAAGTATCATGCTTACGCTGACAATACCCAACTTTATGCATCTTTCAAACCGGAAATGCTGAATGAAGCAGTTGCTGGTATCAATACTGACCTTCAAAATATATTTGATTCTTCTATGAATATGAACTGCAGCTCAATCCTATCAAAACAAAGGTTCTTTCGTTTGGTCCGAAGTCAGTATGCGAAAGGTCTTTACCTCTAGTCAATATTTCATTGAATGGTATGACTCTAAATATAGTATCGCAGTAAAAATATTGGTCCCGTGTTGGATAACAACTTTAGGTACAAAAAGCAAGTTTCATTATATATCCAGAGAGCTTATGCAAGCTTAAGAATAATTTACCCACACCGAGTATACCTAAATACTGAGACGAAAACAAATTTGTGTCAGACACTAGTCTTTTCTCAATTTACTTTCTGCTCACCTATATATTTTTCTTGTTTAGATAATGTAGATTTCTACAAAATACAAAAAGTCCAAATTCCTGTTTACGTTATATCTTTAAACTAACTCAGCTGCAATGGTTGACAATGAAGAATCGTTTCTTGTTGCAATCTCTAACCTTGTTTCACAATATCATCACTACCAAAACACCTGGGTATCTTTACGATAAAGTTAGCTTTCGTGAAAATAAACATCAAGTGAATATCAAACACAAAGATCTAATAACTGCCCCCTACCACACCACGACACTCTTCAGGAGAACTTTCAGTTTTTGTATCTATTACCATTACAACAATCTTCCCACATACTTAAAAAAACTAAATCTACCACTTCTCAAGCGATATGCTCGTAACTGGCTGTATGAACAACAGACATCGTGCAACTAAAGTCTCACATAAAACATTGGAAAGTCAAGCAATTATCTCTCACCGTTTGCTTTTTTCGATTTTGTTCTCTGTTCTTTTTTCTCGTACCTCATAGGCACTGCAATTCTTTCATAGTAAATAGTCTAAAAATATTATGTAATTTATTCATTGAAAAGGAGTTGAATGGAAGAGCAGGATTCTGCGTGTTGCACACGCATGACTTCTGAATTCCGCTCCATGACTTCACCATTACTTATGACCTAATCTGTTTTGCTTACATTCATTTTGTTACGTTGGTGAATAAAAGACATTATTATTAGTATTATTATCAAGGTTACTTTAAATCCGATGTCGATTTATTGAACATATTTAAGCATTTTTAAAACCTAAACATTGATTGGTTCTCTGCTGATATACGTCGTGAGCTTTTTCAAGACCTGCTGAACTCATTCAATTTTGAACAGCTAATCGATAAACCGACTCGAATCACTAATCGCAATCAAACCTCTATCGATTTTATTTTTGTGTCCGACTGTAACCAAGTATCATCCGTGGAGGTAAATGATATCAATGGAATATCTGATCATATGGCCGTGTCTTGTCAAATCAACACATATACCTTGGAGAATAAAGCCAAGATGGTAACCTTTCGAGACTTTTCTAATTTTGAACCAAATGATTTCAAGTCAGATTTAAAACTTGTAGATGGGGATCACATCTATTCTTTGAATTCTACTAATGAGATGCTCGACTTTCTTAACTATAACATGCTAGATATATTTAACATTCATGCTCCTCTTGTGACCAAGAGAGTGAGTAAACCTCCTGCACCATGGCTTACTTACAATATCAGGCAAATGATCATTTTAAGAGATAAAGCCATGAACAAATTTTAAAAAACTAAATCGTTCAAAGATTGGGATAGCTACAAAGACCTCCGAAACTATACTACGGGGGCAATTCGTAGGGAGAAAAAAGCTTATCTTGACTATATTTTAGCACAAAAAAATTCAAAGTCTACTTGGAATACACTTAGATCCCTTGAAGTACTACGAAAACAATCTAGTCCCGAAATTCCCATTGAGCTGAAGGAGGTTGACAGCATCAATCATCATTTTACAAATATCGCCCATCCTGAGAAAATTAACCCCCAATTATCCTTACTTAAGAGATACGACGTTCGTGTGGAAAATGAATTTAAATTTGTTCCTGTATCTGTTGGAATGGTCAAGAAATATCTGCTTCGTATCAAAAGTAATGCAGTCGGAAGCGATGAAATCTCCATTAAAATGTTAAACTTAGTCGAAGAACATCTGCAAAAACATATAACGTTCATTTTCAATTCAATTATCTCTACTGGTGTTTTTCCTTCCATTTGGAAACGTGCTCTAGTGATACCTTTGGCTAAATGCAATAAACCTTCTGAATTTTCAGACCTCAGACCAATAAGCATCTTACCTTCACTATCTAAAGCTCTAGAAATGGTACTGAAAGACCAAATGAATGCCTTTGTAGAGCAACATCGATCATCACTTCCGTTCAATCAGGCTTTCGTTCTCAACACAGCACTACAACAGCTCTCCTAGCAATATCTAGTGCTTTTGGATTATAGTAAGGCTTTTGACACACTTGACCACGACATATTATGTAAAAAACTCGGTTCTTTTGGATTTTCCCACAGTGCAGTCTCTCTAATTTATGATTACCTGGAGAATCGAACACAAAGAGTTATCTTAGATGGGAAGATATCGGAGGCATCATCCGTAACCTTTGGAGTACCACAAGGTTCAATTTTAGGCCCATTGCTTTTCTCCCTGTATATATCTGATTTTCATAATTTTACAACTAATTGTACAATCCATCACTATGCAGACGATACACAAATATATCTTTCATTCACTCCTGATCTACCACAGTCTCAAGACGACATAAATAAGGACTTGAACTCTTTGTTTGATATATCTTGTGCTCACAATCTGAAACTCAATACAAGAAAATTGAAGGTTATGCTATTTGGACCCAAGAAAGCTAGAGAGTCTGCAATAAATCTGTTGGATATCAACATAGATAAAGATGTTCTTCCGATCGTGAATGTTTGCAAAAACCTCGGACTTTGGTTGGATTCAGATCTACGATTCACAAAACATTCAAGTTATTTATGCCAATCATCGTACAGCGTTCTGAGGCAATTGTATCCAAATAGAGATATCCTGTCTACTAAACTGAAACTGAAATTATGCGAGTCCCTAATTTTCTCGAAATTATCTTTTTGTGATAGTATCTATGGCCCTGCTTTAGTAAAAACAGATTCCGATCGTTTGCAACGAATTCAAAACTCATGCTTGAGGTTTTCATTTGGAGTAAGGAAATATGACCACATATCCGCAAAGATGCGTGCTTCTGGTTGGTTGAGCTTAGAACAATTGAGATATGTGCATTTACTAACTCAAGTGCACAAAGTTCTGAAAACTGGTTTACCGGAATATCTCCACAAAAGATTGAAAACTTTCTCACATATCAACCAATTTTCAAATCGCAACAAGTCTACTTTAGTCATTCCAAAACATAATGCATCGATTTTCAAACGTTGCTTTTCATATAATGCATGTAAACATTATAATTCACTTCCTAGGGAGTTTAGATCTTACACTCTCAATAATTTCAAGAAGAGATTGAAGATTATCATTCTATCCAGATAGATATTTATAACATTTCATTTCTGAAACTAGCACTGCCACCTGACCACTGCTCCAAACACTATTGTCATATTTTCATGCTATATTTATTTATTTATTTATTATTGATACTAAATTTTTTGTTGTTTTCTTTTTTATGTACGATCACTGATCCACCATTATTTAGGTACTTTTCGAGTTGAGTTGAAAAATAGCATTCTGCTGATACTCCGCCTTTCATATTTGCAGATTAGGTATTAAGGTAATTCCATATTATCATTTTATATATTTATTTATTAGTTATTATATATATTTTTTTATTTGTTCCTGCATCTGATGAATAAAGACGAGTTATTATTATTATTATTGATAGAAACTGTCATAAAATTGATAGTTGGGTATGTATATCTGCATATAATTTTAATACTGTGCTACTATTTAGGATACGGGTTATAACTTCAGAGTAATAACAGAGTAATAACGATCGTGCGCTTTTAGCTCATTTTTGATTATCCCTTCTCTATGGGTTTATGTTCAGGTTTGTCACCTCAAAGATCGATTTTAAGATTGATACGTGACTTAAATGAAGAATCGTCCTAGAGTGACTTTTTTATTATCTAACATGTCCTCAGTTGCTTGAGGTACAGGTGCCTAGAACAACCTCTTTGTTAGAAACTATTGCAATCATAACATTCCACATAATTCCCGATCCCGACTATTCAAACAAGTGCAAAGAAAACACTTCCTCGCCAAAATAAATTTCCTCATTTAACAATCATCGAAAACTTGATGTCCCTTCCGGCCATTGTTAAAAAACTCTTTTGGCAGTGACCCATTTCCTATTCATCACGTTTCAAGGGCCGTCTCACACCTGAACGTCGACATGTTGGCTCAACAACTGCTCCACTTCAAAGCACTCCAACACTCCTCATTTCCGTCCCCGTTTCACACCTTCCCTTACAGTCGGGGGTTTCGAAACTTTTTGCAATCTGCATGGCCATTTGTTTTAAGTGCGAAAATGTCTTTTTAATTCTTGAGCTCAATACCACTTTGAAACTATTCAGCTCGCATGCTGTACTCGTATGAATGGGCGAGCGGCTTTTGTTTCGGGTCTTTGGGTACTTTTTTGTGGTAGTGATTGAATTCGGTTGTCATGAGATTAAATTATTCATAATGTCATCTGAGGAGGCGTGAAGTGTATGGAGCAGATGGCTGCATAGCAATTACTATGGGGACAATAATTCAAGTTCAATTTCAAATAAGTGACATTTATTATATAATCGACGCAAATCGTGACTTATTTTGTTTTGAATCATAATTCTGAATATCGTTTTGACTTGATGAAGGAGTGTTTTGAAATGATCACAGAAGAACGTTGAAAGCCAAATAAATGCAGATGTGAATCTTCTGCGGTTAGAACTTTGTATATCAACGAACATTATAGGAAAATCGTACCAAGCAAAGATACACAATGATTCTGAGTCCATTTCGATGCTCGATATCAACATCGTCACTAAGTTTTTTTTGGAAAAACCTTGCCAATTATCAAAACTGCCTCTGTTCAATTCCAAGAACTACACAGAAAAAAATTCGGTATGTGAATACATTGAAAAAGTACATTGCATCAATATACAGTATTATCAATATTGGTCCAATGAATGCAATTGCTATGGCAATGTAGCACTGGTTATCGATACTATGATGTTCATAACATTATTGAATACTTTCGTTCATTGTATGATCAAGTACATTAAATGGGTTCGTTATTTTAACGAATCCCATTCATCAAATGAATGAAAATTATTCATTCGATTGATGAATCTTTTGTATCATATTGATTATCATTGTCCTATCTTGAAAGCAATTGATTCAATCATTGGTGTACATTGAATAAATGAATTGTGTTTATTATTTGAATAAGCGGTATTCATTCAACCAATGCATATTAATTAATTAAATGAAGGCTGTTGATATTAATGATACAGTGAACCTCAAAATGTAGGAAAATTACAGTTAAATTTGAACGAAACATCGCATTCCTGGTGGAAAGTGCATCATCAAAACATGAAATGCATCAGGAAAACATTCTGAATTACACCAGAGAAAGTAATATTGGACTCTATGACAGCAGTATAAAATGTTCTCAGTTTTGAAAATGAATAGTGTTATTAAAAGATATATACAACTTCACTCGCTTGTCTACGGTTGCACAACATTTCGAAGGTTATACCCAATAACTTTTCTATTTACATTTTCATATATTGCCCATTGCTAAATCCATCCTAATTTATATTTTCCTGGGTAGGATTGTCACGCTGGTAGCTATAGCTGCCTCCGTGGCGACGTTGCCTGTAGCCTTGTGAGCACAAGATCTTCTAACGGATGCCACAAATGTATGGTTGGCTTCCTGTTGTTGACTTCCGTTGTTTCTATTTTTACATCCAAGTGTTGTATATCTTCGCATTTGATTTTACCGTACTGACGAGAGCTTAAGTTCGAAACACGTGTCTACAGTTGCACAACAGTTTGAGGGTTATACCCAATAACTTTTCTATTTATATTTTTATATATTGCCCCTCGCTAAATCCATCATAATTTGTATTTTCCTGGGTAGGATTGTCACGCTGGTAGCTATAGCTGCCTCCGTGGCGACGTTAGTTGTTGCCTTGTGAGCACAAGGTCTTCTTACCGATGCTAAAAATGTGAGGTTGGCTTCCTGTTGTTGACTTCCTTTGTTTCTATTTTTGTTTTATTTTTACAAGTGTTGAGCATCTTCGCACTTGATTTTACCGTACACGTGTCTACGGTTGAACAACATTTTGTGGGTTATACACAATAACTTTTCTATTTAAAAGAACATATATATATATACTCACACCTACACATGCATAAATAAATCACAAATAATAAAAATTTAACTATGTTCCAAAAACTCACTCATATTTTATAACCTTTCTAAATTAAATAGGAGTTAAGTGGATTTTTGAAAAGTATTTTAATTTTTTCACTCTTTATAATGCCGTGAAGAGTATTGTAAAACTGTACACCAATTTATTTGGGAATTCTTTCATATAGTGATGTCTGTAGGTATCTAAAATTACGTCTGGTTCTAAAGTTATATGATTATCAGAATTGTGTATATCTGATTGTATTTTTTAAACACACTTAAAAATGTATATACAAGGAATCGTTGATAACGTATTTTTCTACTATTGTATATTTTCTGACAAGCAAAATACATTCATAAATGTATATACAAGAAACCGTCAATAACATATTTTCTTACTATGGTTTACTATGTTATGAATCAGTTCGTTTTATGCCAAATATATGTCAAATTAACTGCTTTTGTGAATTCAATAGTCTTCGAGCTAGTATATCACCAACCAATTATATCATTACTAATTCGAGAGTACACAAGGGCATAGTACACAATCAGTAGTTGTTCTTCATTGCAAATATTTTTCAATTGGACGATAGCATAGTATTGATTTTTTACTAACAATTTCAATAGCAGTTCTACAAGAGATATCCGAATCAAAATGAGTTTCGAGAAAACGAACAAAAATATTTACTAGTTCCTATATTTACATTTATTAGATCGTTTGATTATTTTCTGCCATTCACGTGAAGTGAAACAGTTTATGAGACATTTAACATCATAACATTTTTGAAAGACCATTCGGCAAATTTATCCGCCCAATAAATCAAACTTCTTGTAGGTCAAGCGGATCATCATCATTTGCTGCAAATGTTATATCAACTCTATATAATTATGGTCAATCAGTATTCATGTAATTTGGAAGATCGTTGATGAAAATTAGGAATAACAATGGCCCCAGTGTTGATCCCTGTGGATCTCCAAGATTCACATCACACGTTTATTCAATTATTGTTTATTCTTTTACACCAAGCATTTGTAAGAATAACATGCACACAACAATGGTAAATTATACCGCGAAGAGAACAAATGAACAATTAGTGGTCAGATATAAGGCGCGTAAGCTTTATCCAGTTCCACATTATTCGGAATATGATTTATCGTCGCGATAAAAGTATAAATTTGATTAAAGTTGCATTTGCAAGATTAGAGGTAAGTGTAAACTACGAGTGCGACTCGTGTACAGCGCAGAGCATACAAATTAACTATAAAATTTAATATTCCCAGTAAACATAGGTACTGCAGCTGAAGCGGCGGTCGAATAACTCGCGAACTGTTCTACTAATCCGATAATTTAATCTGGAATTTAATCCCGAACGCAAAATCACAAACAGAGTCCGTTATGAAATCTGGAAAATTATAAGGAAAATAGAAACGGCATGAAGAGTATTAGAGTGCATTGAATTATTTCAAACGGTTTGACATATAATTTCATTCTACTTATGATATTTCAGCTCAAGAAGAGAAGTGGAATCAACAAGCTATTTTTAACTAAATCTCCAATGGAAATTGGACATTTCAGAAATAATCAACTATCTGAATGAAAATGCTAATTTTCTGTTTCATAATTTTTCTTTCAAGTTAGTTTATTTTCACAATGTCCATCAGATGTAGTTCAATGTACAGCGTGGCTTTAGCCAGGAAAGTAGTTGTTTTCTGTTGAATATTTAAAAATAATTTAAAAAATTATCATTTTCATTTCAACTATTGAAAATGGAAATTTTCTTTCACGTTATATAGTCTTTTCACAAAATCTATCAGATGTAGTTCAATGTCCAGCATGGCTTGAACCGGGGAAGTAGTTGTTTTCTGTTGGATTTTACAAAAAAGGAACTTCATTTTTATCTCAGTTTTTTTCTTCATTTCCATAGGAGCTATATTTGGTTTAATTTTTTTATTGAAGATGTTTCTCCTTTCAATGTGAATCCCTTCCTAAAGAGGTTATCTTGAACGATGGAAATAGCTTCAGTTTAGCTGATATCAGTTATAGAAAAACTATTGCCATGACGACCGTTGCTACGATAACGAGTATACAGAAACTCCATTTCTGTGAAGCGTAAGTTGCCAAGTTGTCACTGGTGCCAATTTATGTTAAAATTATAAAAAACAGATTTGTGGAAGTCGCGGTGAAGAATACCAAAATAAATATTCATCTCAATCAGTTGGTATGAGTTCATAAAATACAATAATTAATGTGTTGATGCTAAGTGGGTTAGTTGTACTTACTTAACTTTACTGAATATCTGAAGGTGCATGGTTCAAAAGGATTGTATCTATTTCCTTTTGGTAATCTTGCTTCGATCACAAATGAGCAAGGCAATTGCTTGTCAACAGGTCACATTTTCATTTTTATATCAATTTGAGGAGATTTACGCGGAGTATCATGATAACATATTTCCAGTTTCTTCTTCAATGAAATTTTGAATTGCTTCATTTATTCATGTATTTTAGCACCTGTTATAAAAAAAATTGTTCCGTTGTTTTCAAGTTGACAATTTGACAACCACGCATTTCCGCATAACGGGAATAGGGTTTTCGTTTGCTCCTCATCATACCAAGGTGTCAACTTTTTCTTAAATGATTTTATATAAACTATACAGCCAACTTGGCAACCATGCTCTTCCGCACCATAGAAATCAGGTTTTTGTTCACTCGTGATCAAAGCAACGGATATCATTGAAACAGTTTTTCCATTACTCCTCACCCTAATAACGATTATCATGGCA
The DNA here is from genome assembly GCA_944452925.2 of Chrysolina oricalcia. Classification (NCBI taxonomy): domain Eukaryota; kingdom Metazoa; phylum Arthropoda; class Insecta; order Coleoptera; family Chrysomelidae; genus Chrysolina; species Chrysolina oricalcia. Next base: position 67,398,286 of record OX101812.2, read on the forward strand.
ACCTTTTATCCCTAACTGATTTCAGCTAAACTAAAACAGACAATTTAGCAACCATGCATTTCCACACCATGAGAATAGGATTTTTGTATTCTCGTAAACATAGCAACGGTTGCCATAGCAACAATTTCTCTGTAACTGATTTCATCTAAACTTATATTACCTATATAGGTACCATTCTTCAATTTTATGATAAGTTCAATTTTGAGTACTTCCTCCCAAGGTTGAGGGTCAAAGTATTCTAAAACACCTTTTCTTTCAGTGATATTGTATTTTTCTTCCTACACCATAACTCAAATGCTGCAAATTCTTCCTCGTAACGCCAGCGAGTCTTTTCTGGAACTGGCTATATAATCGGCCCCCAAGATTTCTGACAGAATGTCACTTGATGAATCTACTGAATTGTTAATTTTCTCTAACAAGTTGAAGATTAAATTTGAATATAACGTTATTCTGCTTTGTTGAAGTCAACAATAGCTACTTATTTCCCCGATTCTATGGTATCGAGAGAATGAACTCGTAGAAAGAACGTACGATGCTTTGATAAATCATCCATCTCAGATGGATGAACTTTTTATTCCCTACCATCAACCAATTTTGAAAGTTATACGCAAAGATCAAAGAATATATGAAAACAATCAATCTTAAACATTTCACAATATCTTTCGGCCAATATGATTCAAATGATCAAATTGAAATTAACATAAATACACGCATATCCCTTTTTGAGCGCAGTTCATTTGACATATCAGAGTCATCTGGGTAAATATCTCCGTAAGAGCAATACAAGTCGACTACGATGATTTTCCTGAAAAAAGACATATCTAATGTCTCCTCCCATATTTGCCAGAGAGACGCTGATGTTCTTTTCAAACTATGTCTGGGACATTGATCTGGATTATGCAACTTTAAATATTTGCAATTGTATTTTCGACATGGTATTTTTTCTAAAATAGTAGTTATCAAGGTGATTCACATGAAGAATAGAAAGCACAGGTCCCAAAATTGATCCCTGTGAAACCCCCATATTCAAAGTTAAACTATCCGAGTGGAATTGTTGAATTTCATTATCTACATGGGCTTGTAATATGATACAAACTGTTTACGGTTTTCTATAAATTATGATACCCTGGATAAGGATGCACCTCGCAAACCATACAATTTCAATTTCGCTAATACTCTTTTGTGATTAACGCAGTCGAATGCCCTGCTCAGATCGTAAAATATCGCAGCAGGACACTCGCCTGCATCAATACATTTTACAATTTGTTTATAAAATAGGTACATAGCACTTTATATCTTCCTTTACTAAAATTGTTTTAACGAAAAGTCGTTGCCAACCGATTTTTCACCCTTTACTTCCATCTACAACTACGACGTTGCATATTTTAACCATAATGTGGGAGGTTGAAAGGTCTTCGAGAATTTTCGAAAATACGCCAAAATTACCACTTCACAAATTCTTTTCACTTTTTTTCCTCATCCAATTAAGTAGAATTCAAGGATCGTAATTTTTCGTAATTCTGCATCTTCCTGTACGTCGTCGGGTATAACGTTTCCTTCGTGTTCGTTTAATTCGTCCATATTCACATATATTTCATTAAACTCAGTATCAAATGGATATAGAACTCAAAATTACAGTCAACGACACTTTGAGCTCGAAATACTTACATCATTTCTTCTACTAACGCAGAGCTCTTATACATTAAAATTTCATTCTACATAGGCACATAATAGTAGCCAAGAGAAAATTAACACTCAATAGTAATCTCAAATGTAAAAGCTAACCAAATATCCAATGATTTACATCTCTAACAAGGAAAAAATTTAAATAACTTGCTTGAGAAAAAAAAAGTACCGCATGCCGAGATCAAACTACAGACATTCAGTTTACCAGAAATCTTCAACTTCAAAAATCTTTTTTAAATTAAATGTGTCTGAAACATATCACAACTAATACAACACTTAAATATCTAAACAGCTTTAAACTTTCTAACACCGTTGGGTGGGTAAGGGAGAAGTAAAAACTCGAGACAAGTCCTGCCCGTCCGGGTTTTCCACAGAGCAGGCAGATCCTTGTCAACTTTGAATTTATTGTCTGTACTTTCTATTATGCAAGAATAGGTTCGTTTTCAACAAAAGCTGTGGAGATCGAGCGATTTTTCAATATTTTCGCTCTAGAGCGAAAAAGCTGTCACAAATAGTTATTTTTGTATCTAGTGCGCGAAATGCTACTTTGGTGATCGAGAACTTTTTTTTTAACGAGGCGCAGCCGAGTTAAAAAAAAATTGTCGAGATTACCAAACTATTTCGCGCATGAGATGCAAGCAAAAGTTTTTCTACAAACGTCAAAAATATTGTTCTAAAATAAGTAATAACTATGAAAAATAGTATTGAACTGGCTTAAATAATTTTTCCAAATCAAGTAATTACTGTAACTATGGAAATAAAATGGCATTTGTTGACAATTATTTCAAAGTGACAGTTCTTGATAATTATTTTGGAGTGACTTTATATTCGCGTCAATTTCGTGCGTGATATTTATTATTGTAAAAGAATGGAAATTTCGAGCGACGATGAACTAAGCAGTACCCCACCTAACTTGATAGATGCGGCCAATTCCGTAATTTCCAACCTTTTACCGGAGAAATCGAGGCAGCAGTATGAAAATGCATATCAGCAATTTAAAGAGTGGTGTGAAGCAAATAAAGCCAGAAAAATATCTCTCACAATTTGAAAGCCTTAATTATTGTTCTACATTAATAAATAAACGATTTCTTGTTTTTTGCTTGATTGAGGAGTTGAGGACCATATAGGTTAGAATATGAAAATCCCATATAGTTTACATGCAGTGTGCGAAATATATTTCGCACATTACTTCGCGCACGGTGTCATGGTAACGAATGAAAATGAAAAAAAGTGCCACTTCGCATACTGTTGTCAATGCGCGAACCTTGTCATTTTTTGACGTTTGTAGAAAAATTAAATTTCTAGGAACGTCAACTTGGCGATGAGATCTGAAAGCGTCAAAGGCTACATTGGTAAGCGGTTGTAGAAAAAGTACTTTGCCGCACCAGTGCTGGAAGTACTTCTTTCCACTCCAAATAATCAATCTTTTTCACATACACGTAGGATAAACACAATTCCTGTGAGTTTATTCCATACTGATACTTGAATTATGAGTCAATTCGGAACCCTTCGAATACTCCCCGAATGCCTCCGGCTGAACTTGTATAAATGCAAATAAAATACCGTTTCGGAAACGAAGTTTGATGTCGCTTCGACTCGGGTAGCAACAATATTACAACTTATGGACGAAGTCAATAACGAGATTTTCTCGACCCATCATTCAAGCTGTTAGCTCGTAAGTGAGTTACTGGACTATTTCCTTCGCCGAGGGCTTGTCAGGTTTACCGGACAAGTCGATGGTAGTATACATATATCTGAGTCCAGTCTAAAATGTAATTCCATCTTCCCGATTTTTGGAAAATAGCTACGGATTTGTCTTTGTGCACAATTTTCAGGAAGTGAAAAGAGAACAAAAAATATCATTAACTATCATTAAATACTAATAACAATAATAAAACCTATGCATGAATAATGTAAATGTATATAAATATACAGGATGGATACTAAATGATTTCATTAATTTCAGATTCCTGGTCATATTTCATAAAGAAAACTTTATATAAACGTGTGTCCTAAAGGATCTTGCAAACTCCTTATGGAATTGGGTCCTAGTGGATTTTTTTGAATTTATGTCCATTGTGCCAACACAAAAAAAATGAACAGTTTTGCAGGCGTTGAAATCACCCCTTGCGCAGATTGGACTATTTAATTTTGAATCCGCTAACAATATTCTCACTTGATTCATTGTTGCTAATGTTGCACAATTTTGTGCTGTTTTATAAAAAAAATTCCTACCCCCTCCCTTCTTCCCGCCCACTCCTATTATGAAACGCAAAAAATAATATTTCTTGAGTGCCTTTAAATGTATCGTCGAATGATTAAATATTCCTAACTAAGGGAAATAGCGGTTTTTCTAAGATTATCTCCCCTCCACCCAGAAAGCACAAATCAAAAAAATTTCGGTGAATTTTTCTGAATTTTTAATATGATACAGTACAAGTAATATTGAATAGGAATTAAATGGGTGACAAACCCAAAAAATTAATAGTTTTGATGCTAGGGGACGTTGAAATCATCCATTGCTCAGAATAGACTATTCACTATTATAGTCCAAAACAATATCTCTACGTATTTTAGTTTAGATTATGCTAAACAATTGTGTAATTTTTTATAAAAAAATCTAAATCTTTTCCCTTACTCTCAACGCCTATTGTGAAATATGAACAAAATTAATTCAGGCACCAACTCGAATTCAAATTGTTGAAAATTGAAAAATGTAATAATATACATAGTGTTCCATTAGAAATAAGGAAGTTGACCTCAACTTTCGTTATAACGGAAAATACCGGAAGTTGACAATATTTCAGTTGGAAAGGCCTTATTATAGAACCCACCACCACAAAATTTTAAGTTTTCATTTTGAATGGCTCTCCATATATCCTAACGAATGGTCGTTATGAAAGACCCTGTATTTTATCACCAGAGGTAAATGTATTCCACCATTCACATCAAGAGACCGTTTTTCCATGTTTATACCGTTTGGTGAGTTCGGCAACAAGTGAGTACTGATTTCATACATTTCTATAGGGAAAAGGATCTTTGAAAGGAAATCATTTTTACACTATTCATAGCTACACTTGGACTGAAATAGAAATGAGACACTTAAGTTCGAGTTTTATTCGTATTTTACCTTAATTTCATCAAAACGTAAAGTAACGTCAGTTAATCGAAGAATAAATAACTAGATATTATTTTCTCGGAGATTTTGAAAAATGACCAAAATCAGCTTGAATTCGATGTTTACAGAAAGGATGCGAGTATACTCAGATACATCCCTGAGTTTTCCCACAATTGCACACAGCACAGAATGGCTGAAATCAATATATTGATGAATCGACTCTTGTCGTTCCCACTGAACAAAGAGAGATTTAAAACTAAGAAAACGATTATCAGGATAATGAGTGCTCTGAACCATTCAGTTAAGTAGCCTAAATAGGATTATAGTTGAAAGAGTAGGTTAGTAAGCTTCGATTCTAAATTAAAGTAGTTTTGATGTTTAGGAAGTCTCTATTTCTTGAATTTCAGATATTCAATAGATGCTGTGTTCTTTTAGATTTCACCTTGAATGCAGATGGTTGACAATGACTGTGTGACTGCGCCTCATTCAACAAAGTACACGCTCAGACAGAAAAGCCCTACTTCACGAACTTCTATGATGAATAACTATTTTCTACTTTTTTCCAATGCAAATATAAGATCAGACTAGAATCGTGGACAAACCTCAATTCACAACAAGTGGTGAAGGCGCCAGGCAACTTTGAATTTTTATAATATGTACTGTATTCGAGGGTATCCTGTATCTCCTGTAAGGAATTCGGAAGTGTCGTCAGCGTTGTACCACTCCAAGACAACCCTGGGGTGAATCGAGATGAAGCCACAGTTACCAGAGCCAGGTTGTTTTGTCATGTCCAGTTCTACCATGCAAAACTCCATGTCTAGTCAAATCGTCTTATAGTACCAAACCAAACCTGGTCCAGTCAAGCCATCCCAAGCATAAGTTAACCAGCAGATTGACGAATGAAAAATTATATGAATCATCTCGGATTTCGTTGAAATTTTACAGGTGTGTTTCTACATGATGGACAGGACACCAATTTATTTTACGTGTTTGATCATAACTCACCCTTTATATCGTACCCACTAGCTGGTCCATTGAGATGGATGGATTCTTCCTCCTCTCATCATCTAATTAAAGACTTGCTAAACATCTTCTCAAATCTTCAGATTGCATTCCCGGTAAATATTTTAATTTCTTCATCATATTTTAATTTTTCGATCAGTTTACTCCATGTTGTACTGAATTAACGAGCACCGAAACAAAAAATTTCAATATTCATTATATTGCACATTTTTTCAATCAGGTTCGATTGAAGGTATTTTAGAGCGGAGGCTGTTGTATACCCCCCCTCCCCCCCTGTGGGAATTTTCGACACATCCATTTTTTTGTTTGTATTGACATGTACTTTAAGATGTAAGGTGTTTGCCACTTGCGAATTACAGCATATACAGGAAAAATAAATAATAATAATAATTTTAAATACAAAAGTATTCTCCCACAACTGCATTTTCTCTGCCCAACAAGGTATGGATTTAAGTCTACTTCCTCCATGCAAAACGTCATTAGAAAACCACATAAAACGTGTCAACTACCAATGTTACTTATGGAATAACGCACATGTAGCTAAACCCTCCACACCAACTCCAGTGGAACATGGGTGGAAATTGGAAAATGGTGATTTCAAATTCGATTGGATTAAAGGAGATCCGTTGCCACTCGAACTGCTTGACGTTCCAGAAACCTTCGAGCCAGACCAATTTGAAGATGAAGATGAACCAGAAGTACAAAACTTAGACGACATAATATACGAGGATGAAGAAAATGAGAGTTGATTATAAAATATATTATAAAATCATATGCTGTTGAGATTTTTAATTTTTTTTTTTCATTATATGACCTTAAATGATTACCAAATAAGTTCATAAAAAAACATGGTAACTAATGTACCATTTGGAGGCCCCGACGAGATAGCTGCTGACTGAAAACTATGCTGGGTAACGGCGACTACGCCATGGCCATGGAGCTGCTGAAAACTTCTTTCGATGTATACTGTACTGATCTGGAGCAAGCTTTAAAGCAATCGAACCCTGATGTAGCACAGATTCAAGGTACATTTAGATTATTAAGAAGGTTAAACGACGAATTTGAAGAAGAGTCTAACAAACTGATTCATTCGATGCTTAGCGCAAACAAATCTAAAGATGCAATAGCAAAAGTTATGAAAGACTCCCACGAAGCGATGATTAGATTCAGTTCACTCGCTTTCAACGTCGAACGACTTATGACGACCAATCTCGAGAAGAACATTTCTGTTTCTTCGAATAGACCCAAACTTAATCTACCAAAAATTGATTTTCGAAAGTTTGGCGGCGAAATAAAAGATTGGCTACAATTTTGGAGCTTATTCAAGCGGATACACGATGATGATGAGATGGAAAACGTCGATAAATTTCAATATTTATTGCAGTCTACAATTCCCAATTCTAAAGCACGACAGCTGATTGACAGTTATCCACCAACCGGTAATAACTATAGTAAGGCAATAGAGAGTTTGAAGTCCAGATTTGGTAGAGAGTATTATGTCCGAGAACTTCTGAAGCTAGTCTTCAATAATCTCACCAATAAAACCAACAATTTAACATCACTGTTCGATAAAATGGAATCTCAGTTAAGAGCACTAGAAACTCTCGGTGTTACTACTGACAACTGTGCAGCAATGTTGTACCCCTTACTAGAATTGTGCTTACCGGAAGAAATATTGAGAACGTGGCAAAGAAACTCGGATTTTTCCATAATTGATCCCTTGAAGACACGTCTAAAAAAGATTATGGAATTTTTGAAACGAGAAGTTGAAAACGAGGAAAGGATCGCATTGGCTACCAATTTTGAAGTGAAAAACCGAAAGAAAGAACCAGAATCGAAACCTAGCGTGCCTACTGCAACTGGATTTCTCAACCAGAACCCAAGATGTAGTTTTTGCCGAGAACAGCACCAAAGCAACTCATGTCAAGAAGCATTGAAGTTGTCTCTCGAACAGAGAAAGCAGAAACTCCTTCAGAATGGATCCTGCTATCGTTGTTTACGCCAAGGCCATTTAGCGCGGAAATCTAAGCTAAAATGCGCCAAATGCGGGGGTAAACATGTTCCGCTGATGTGCCCGACCGAAGATTCCGATAAGGCAAGTTCCTCCAAGAATTCTTCATCTAAAGATGCATCCTCAAAAACAGAATTTCTGGCAGATACTCAAGTGACTACCGGAATGTCGAATCAGACTTGCAAACGTGTATTTCTGCAGACTTTGGCAGTTAACATTGTTAACAATGATCAGAGTAGAAGAGCAAGAGTCCTACTCGATACCGGCTCTGAAAGATCTTACATTTTGAGGAAAACAGCAACTTGCAAGCAGATGCAGGCTGTGAGAACTGAAGAGATGATGCACTCTCTCTTTGGTGGATACAATACAGATACAGTGAACCATGACTGTTACAAGACCCAGTTGGACAGTTTAGATGGAAAATACTCATGTTCATTAGAAGTCTATGACCAAGTTTTCATTTGTGGAAATATTGCCAGTATTTATGATGGTTGTTGGTATCAAGAAATCAAAAACCTGGGTATCACTATATCTGATACGGAAGATGCCCTATAGAACTTTTATTGGGAGCAGATGTAATTGGCAGACTCTACACTGGGGCACGATACGTCTTGACATGTGGTCTAGTACTAGTCGAAACGAAATTGGGATGGACTTTAATGGGTAAAACGCCAACTGATGTCACTGTCCCAAAAACTAGCTGCACACTTGTTACTAGCATGCTCGTAAATGATAAAATGGTGTGCGACCTTTGGAACCTCGAACTACTTGGTATCAATGACCCAGTCAAAGAATTAGCAAGAGCAGAAACCGAAAAAGCAACGATGGAATATTTCAAATCGACTGTCGGGAGAGATGATGATTCCAGGTATAAAGTTAGTCTCCCATGGAAAGAAAACCACCCTGTTCTACCTACGAATTTTCACGTTGCCAAAAAACGATTAGATTCATTGATGAACAAATTAAATAAAGATGGTTATCGTGAAGATTATGATGAAGTACTGCAGGAATGGCTGAAAGAAGGGATCATAGAAGAAGTTACTGTAGAAGATCACCAATTTCAAGGGCATTACCTTCCACATCGACATGTTGTGAAGTTAAATAGTGCTACTACCAAATTGCGACTCGTGTTTGATGCTTCAGCACGAGAAAATTCTCATAGTCCATCATTAAATCAATGCTTGGAAAAAGGAATGAATTTTATAGAACTGATTCCATCAATTTTAATCCGATTCAGACAATGCAAATATGGAGTGATATCAGACATCCGCAAAGCTTTTCTTCAAATTAGTCTTAATCATTATGACAGAAACTTTCTCAAGTTCTTATAGTACACTCCTGAAAACGAATTGATGATATTTAGACACACTCGAGTTGTCTTTGGTCTGACCTGCAGTCCGTTTTTACTCGGGGCAGTCATTCAGCACCACCTTCAGTCAGTGTTAGCTGAGAATGCTAAATTTGCTCAAGAATTTCTAACCATCCTCGGGAGAAGTTTTTATGTCGACAATAGTATCATTAGTTTCGACTATCCAGAAGAAATAGAGAAATTCAAAGAAGAAGCTCAGAAAGCGATGATGGAAGCAAAGATGGATTTGAGATGTTGGGAATCCACAGAAAAACAGAATGTCGTGGATGTCACGCATTTGACATCTGTTTTAGGCTTGAAATGGAATAAATTCACCGATACACTGGGTGTGTCATTGGAAAATCTCCAAAATATTCTAATTGGAGAAAACCTAACGAAAAAGATGATACTTTCCACTGTGAGCAGAATTTTTGATGTGATAGGTTTTGTTTCCCCAGCTTTGCTTATTCCGAAAGTATTATTACAAACCACTTGTAAATTGAAATTATCATGGAACTCCAGGGTACCCGATGATATCAAACAAAAATTTTTTGATTGGTTCAATGAAATCCACTATTTAGAGGATGTCAGAATTCCCAGATGGATACGTCCAGAGGTGAAAAATCAATGTAAGCTTGAGAGCCTTCATTTGTTTTGCGACGCTAGTCAAAATGCGTATGCAGCTGTGATTTTTTTGAGAGTAGAATCATCACGTATGATAGAGTTGAAGTTAATTCAGTCAAAAAATAGAGTGGCACCGATCAAAGATATTTCAATTCCACGTTTGGAGCTGTTGGCAGCGACTATCGGTTCCAGAATTTTGGCATCAGTTAGAGGAGAATTTGATATTAACATCCCTGTGTATTGCTGGTCTGATTCTTCAACCGTTTTGAGCTGGATCAAACGCATTGAGAATTGGAAACCTTTTGTTAGAAATCGAGTCCAAGAAATTTTGCAGCTCACCACACGAGAATCTTGGCATCATGTCCCTGGAGCTATGAACCCAGCGGATTTACCATCAAGAGGCTGTCTACCCAAAAAGTTGTTAGACTGCAGGTGGTGGAACGGTCCCGAATGGTTATTAGACCCTCCTGAAAAATGGCCAAACCAAGTTTACGATGTTAACGAGCAAGTTGTTCTTGAAGAAAAATGAAAGGTGTGACATCAATGGCTAATCACGACGAGAATCGATTTTCGTGGTTGAGAGACACTTTCAAGAAATTTGGAAATTACAACACCATCTTACGACTAGTAACTTGGATGATGCGGTTCATTAGAAATTTCATGATAAAAAAGACCAAGCGATTTGGACCCATATATTTGAAAAAAGAATTGTCAGTAGAAGAAATAGAACGAGCTGAGAAAGTAATAATATGGAAAATTCAGCAAGAGCATTTTGGAGAAAACGATAACTCATTGAAAAATTTCAAAATACGAGAAGACGAGTATGGAATTTTGAGACTAGAGACGAAGATTAGCGAAAGAGAAGACACAAATTCTTTGAAATATCCAGCGATTTTGCCTGGAAAACACCTAGTTGTGAAATACCTTATTGAAGGAAGACATGTCAAACTGATGCATGCTGGAGTTCAAACCGTTCTAGCAAATCTAAGAGAAGAATTCTGGATAATAGGAGGGAAAAAATCTGTTAGAGCTGTCATTTCAAGATGTGTGGTTTGTCAAAGACACCATACAAAACATCTCGAAGCAGTCCAAGTCCCATTACCCAGAAACAGAGTGAGGGATGCCTCAGTTTTTGAAATAATAGGAGTAGATGCCACAGGTCCTTTGATATCAAGAGACAAAGGAAAAGTTTGGATATTGATCTTCACCTGCGCCATTTACCGAGCTATTCATCTTGAGGTAATCACGTCGATGTCAACAGATTGTTTTTTACTAGCATTTCGAAGGTTTATTGCTAGACGAGGACGCCCTTCTATTGTATACAGCGATAACGGTACCAATTTCATTGGAGCCGAAAATGCCTTAGCTGAATTAGATTGGGAAGATATTTCAAAACTAGCAACTGTTGAACGAATCCAGTGGATATTTAATCCTCCAACAGCACCCTGGTGGGGAGGTTGGTGGGAAAGTTTAATCAAACTATTGAAAAGATTGCTCAGAAAAGTTTTGGGAAGAACTTCATTAACATCGGAAGAGCTGCAGACGATTGTATGCGATTGTGAAGCTGTTGTGAATCAACGTCCTTTGACCAGCCTATCGGAAAGCCCTGATGACTGGACGACCTTAACACCAGCCGCATTTTTACAAGATATTACAGAAAACGGAGTTCCAGATTTGGACCGTATAGAAGCCACGTACTTGAGAAGGAGGTACCGGTATAGACTGAAAATGAGAGATGAATTGAGACGACGATTTCGAAATGAGTATCTCGGTACTCTCATTATGAAAAATCGAAAAAAAGCAACAAGAGAATCCGTTCCTAAAGTAGGAGATTTAGGATTCATAGAAGTAGAAAATTCCAAGACATTTGAATGGCCTCTAGCACGAATACAAGAAGTGATACCAGGAAAAGATGGTGTTATAAGATTACTTCGCTTAAAAATTCCATCGGGCAATCAAATCCTGAGGCCAATTCAAAGATTTTACCCATTGGAAGTTTCTGAAAATGAAGAAGTGGAGATCCTGAAAGACAAAATTGCAGAACAGACAGAAAATGAAGAGCCAATTCATTTACCTGTTTTACCTGAACCAACTACTGGTCAACCGAACAAAGAAAATCATGAGCTAAAGAGAGTTACCCGTTCTGGAAGAGTTGTTAGAACGCCCAAACGATTAAGTTTATGACTAAAACAAAATGTATTTCATAGAAATCATTTTGTCTGGGCGGAAGAATGAATAGGATTACATGATATTTTTACTTTTTTTTCTATATTCTAAAGCCCCCCCTATACACGCTCAGGCGGCCTGTCAGTTTCGCCTGTGCAGTTGCGGTCTGTGCAGGCGAACCGGAGCATGTGTATGCTAATCAGACCGTCTGCACAGGCCGCCTCACTGGCCTGAACGAATTCTGTCGCTGCTTGAATTTGACCTGCACAGACTTGACGGAACTGAGCGTGTGGATGGACAACAGGGGGCGATATTCTCAGTGTACCGTCAACGGCGAATGAGAACGTACCCCTCTCAAAATAAAATACGTTTGAAATAAATAATTATGGAAGGAAAACAGTTTCTAGAAGAATTTATAGAACTCTATAAACAAAATCCATGTCTATGGAAAGTAAAATCTAAAGAATATTGTAATAAAAATATGAAGAATACTGCTTACGAAAAACTAGTGGAAAAATTGAGGGAAATTGACCCAAATGCAAGTAAAGAGACAGTTATTAAAAAAATTAATAACTTACGAAGTTCATTTAGAAAAGAATTAAAAAAAGTGAAAGAAAGCTCGAAATCAGGGGCTGGGGAAGAGGACATTTATAAACCACATTTGTGGTACTTTGATTTACTGATATTCCTAACGGATCAAGAAACACCAAGGGAAACAATATCCAATGTGGGAGAGGAGGATAAATCAGAGGTAAGTACTATGCTGAAATCTCAATTTTTACCGACTTCAAAAAAAGGAAGGTTCTCTATTCGACTCGCATGGGCGTAGTTAGGATATTTTCCTAAGGTGGGGGGGGGCAAATGGTCGGTTAATCACTAACTTCATGGGAAAAAACATAAATTATGTTATTTTATTAAATTTAATCTGACAATAAGTAAGTTCAAACAAAGCAAAAAAGCAACAATATAGGTAAATTGTAACTTCATTAAATTTCAACTTATCATTTCATCTTGCCATTCAACTGCCCCCTCATTGTTGAAGTATGTCAAGAAAGTTTCTCTTGCCTGTTTTGCATCGCTTGATACATTCCTATTGTGACCATTCTGCAAACCCAGCAAGCTGTTTGAAGTATCATCTTCTATGTCTGATATATAGCTTTGTCCACAATGTCTTCTTAAGAAATTGTGCAATACGCAACAGCTCAAAACAACAATATCTATGTTATGTAATTGTAAATTTATGGCTCCTTGAAAGATTCTAAACCGTGCTGCTAAAATGCCAAATACATTTTCAATAATCCTTCGAGCTCGCGAAAGTCTGTAATTATAAATCTTGCGTTCTCTTGTCAATTCTCGTTGGTTGAATGGTTTCAAAAAATCTGGACGTAACGTGAATGCTTCATCGCCAATGAAGACGTACGGCAGTTTTTCGTTGCTTATGGAGGTATGTTCTTCTTTAGGCAGGTTCAATGCATTATTTTTCAGTTTACGATAAAAACTCGTATTTTCCAACACTCCTCCGTCAGAGACTCTACCATTTGTTCCAAAATCGCACATAATGAATTCATAATTGGCATTTGCTATTGCCATCAATACCATGCTATGTCTTCCTTTATAGTTGAAAAAGTAGGAACCACTTCCTTTGGGAGGGATGATCTCCACATGTTTGCCGTCAACTGCTCCCAAACAATGGGGAAAATTCCATCTCTTTTCAAACCCGGTAGCAATTGCTCTCCAATCCGCTTCAGAGTCGGGAAACTGAAAAAAATACATTAATTGTTGAGATTTCAGTCGCTAGTCAACGCGGTAGAAATTGAATTTCATGTAGGTATAGTCTTTCCATTCTCAATTGAAAAATTTTCAACGAAAAAACAGTGCAGAATTAATTGTATCTTCATAATGTAGCTGAGTTGGAGTTGCGAAAAGTAAACGTCAAAGTTTTGTAACGGCACAATTGATTTTTTTCCTACTTTCTTCATATTCCAAGAATCTGATTATGAAATAATTTCAGGACACCTGCACAACTGTAGCCTCGCCATCAACGATTTCGTTGGATGAACCGGAGATTTCAACGGAGGCACTTACCACCCGCTCAACAATCCCCAAAAGTAAGAAGAAAAAGGTTGAATCATCAACAGAGAATGTTCTTGCAGCAGTGAGCGAAAGGTTGGTTAAGTCAAGGCCTGAAGACGAGTACGACATTATAGGGAAAAATGTTGCAGAAAAACTGCGTCGGATAGACCATACACAAAAAATTTTTGCCGAAAAGATAATTAATGATGTCCTTTTTGAAGCCCAGCTGGGAAACCTTAATAGAAGTTGTCGACTGTTGACTGCATCTCAGGACTGGAATCTAACTGCCCCCCAAAAAGAAGGTCAATTGTCAACATGGCGTACAAGTTCTTCCTGTCCACAACAAGAGGTGACTGCAGAAAACGAATATGCGTCAACGTGGTCGCAAAGCAGCCAAAATGCAGCAACGACATATTTTTCAAATTTTGATCCTAGTTTACAATAATTGTGTCTCATTCCGTGAGGTGTCTCTTACCAAAGAATTTTGTTTTATTTATTTAGTTTATAGAAATACGTTTTTTTTTTTCAATTACGACTTATGCCTAGTTTTTACATATTTACAAAATACGATGCAGTGTTAAGTTTGTAATACTCATAAGTTTAATAAAGTCTTTACTTACCTTTAAAAATTCATTTTTCAAAACTGTGGTTAATGCATTACAAGTTTCAGGAATTATATGGCACATAGCTTGTGGCGATATTATGGTGGAATATTTCAGATCTTCATAGCTTCTGCCTGTAGCTATAAATCTCAAAGTTGCTGTGAGACGCTCGTGACAGGTTATTGCCCTTCGCATCACTGTGTCTCTTCTTTCGATTAAGGGTGAAATTTTGGTTAATAATAATAGATATGTTTCTTCATCCATGCGTAAATAATTGAACCAGTCTTGTTTTTCAAACTTCAATTCGGCAAGAAGGTTTACGTGAGACAAATTTTTTCTTTTCAACAACCATTGCTTGGTCCAAATCTTCCTGTTTTTGGTTTTACTCTTTTCCTTAATCAAGCTACATGCCACAGCAGCAGCACCTAATAATAGTAGTTCATCTGGAGAAATTGATGACATTGTCACTAATAATAATAAAATGCAGTTGATCACCGACATAAGCTCACTGTCGTGCTCGCACAACAATTCTCTTTGGTTGGACTGACAGAAAACTGCACAGTTTGGCCTGAACGTGTGGAGACTCAGGCTTGCACAGGCCGACCTGAACAGGCCGCGACTGCACAGGCAGAACTGACAGGCCGCCTGAGCGTGTATAGGGGGCTTAAAGAGGCCAAGTGTTTTTACCCTCGGTATTTGTGAATGTTCGAATGTATTGACTTGTTTTCGATTGACAGAAAAAAGAGAAGAATTTTGATGTAAGTTGTCAAATACACGTTTTTGAATATACGGAAGTTTTCATCAATTTTTAAAGTAGCTTCGCAATTCAGATATTCTATCAAACCGTCTTTGATTGAATAAACCAAAGGATAATCTTTTGTTTGTCTACAATAAGCACTTGCAATTGAGTCTTCTTGGAAGAACGTTGCACAAATATCTGTCAGATGTAGTTCAATATCCGTCGTGGTATTAGCCAGGGAAGTAGTTGTTTTCTGTCAGATTTCTGCCTCATATTTTCCACTTTGTGGAAATATGTGGAGACAAGGGTACTTCGACTTTGTCGATTTTATTCTTATCATTTATTTGTACTCTCCGGCAAAACATTCGAACTTGTCCGAGTTTTTGTATCAGATACTTCTTCAACAATGTCATCAATAAATATACTGAACAATAAATATGCTTCTCTCCTGAATGATTTCATCAAAGCAATTGTATGCTGATGTGTCAGAATATTGTGGAAAAATGTTTCGTATATCAATAGAACGAAATAAAAGTGAAAGACTCATGACATTTCAGTGACACATTATATTACATCACTCCTCTGAAATACCGGAGAAATTTTCGAAAATAAGTTTGATACTTCGTCACAGGAAAAATATAATATAGCTACCAACTAATCCGTTATTGCAATCAAATTCCTGTGAAAACGCGGTAAAATCATTGGAACCCCTTTCTCTAGGGTTTGGCCTGTGTTAATTGCATTCCACCATCACAAAATTGTTTCCTGAAATTTGCTTTCGTGTATTGGAATCAGCAGTTATTATAATAATTGCCAATGTTACACTGAATGAAATTAGTAATGCTTCGGTTGTCGATAACTCTGCATTTATGTTATTTATTATACAGTTTGTTCTTTCAGTTTGTGTTCCATCATTTTTGTATTCCTCAAAAATGGAGTAATGAAAATTTCTTTAAGCTTCTAATTGAATAGCTTCAAGTTATCAATGTGATAATACTGGGCAAAAGACCAATTCTAACAACATTATTGGAAAACCTGAAGAATCATTGAAAAAATTAATATTATTTCTTTTTTGACAATAAAATTTGTTACTTCTTCTTTTAGAGTTTAGTACTGTATTGAATTTCCATTTTTGTTTATTCCTATCTTGTCCGCAGTACAGTGAATAATTTTATTGACAGCTATTCCCAAAAATTAAACATTTCTGTTGATTACTACTGTTGGAAATAGTAAAGAAAATCTACTTAAGGTGCCCTGTCGAACATCTTTCATTGATTGCCTCATTGACATTTAGTTTGTAATCCAAAACTTGACATTAAGTAATGAATGGAGTCAGTGAACCTAACAACCCTCACTGAAAGTTTTCTTATGTCTGATGAGTACTCGACCTTTTAAGAAATTGGCCTTTTCCACTGAGAGTGACCATGCGTTAAAAATTCCAAAACGTTTATGCAACAGAGAATAGAAAGAACTACTCTCCGTTCTTCAGGTTTCGATTCCATTACAGAAATAATTTACGTCAATTCTTATTAGAAAGTTAGTAAAATTTAAGCGGTTGGTATTTTCATTTCACTTAATTGATTTGTCTCGATTTATAACTATCATTAGAGAAAGAAGATCATGTAGGAAGATTGTTTATAGACTTTTCCAGGGCATTCGATCTGGTTGACATGTTACAAGTTAAACTCGAACAATATGAAAAAATTGCAGTATTTTCAATCATATGTCACAAATAGATACCTGGTTACATGGTGGTTCTTCGGGTTGTAAGGCCGACGTATGTTAAGAGAAAATCTCAAATGAATTTGACAGCGACTTAAGAATCCAGAAACTTTCTCTTGAAAATGGTAACCACTCGTGTTGGCGAAACGTCCAGATTTTCTATTAACATACGTCGGCCTTACAACCCGAAGAACCGCCATGTAAGTGACGATGGCCGCGAAAGCCTTTCACAATTTATCAGAAACCAGGTTGTTCTACTCAATGGCACCAAAGGTCCTTCTTGCAGCATCACACAGGGAGTTCCACAGAGATCAATCTTGGGTCCTCTACTTTCCAACCTATTTACATTCTATAGAAAATATAAAGGTTCTTTTTCCTAATAGTAGTTATAGTTACTTTTGAAAATAAACTATGTCGTCTTTAATTATAATATTTTGTGTACTGATATGTCAGATGTTGATTATACATATTTTGGTAAAATGATTACATGGTCGTAGGAAAAATAGTGTACACTACTAGTGAGAAAATGATTTTTCACACTCGTGTGATTGTTATAATATTTCCCACTCGTGTGAAAAATGTGACTTTCCGCACTCGTAAAGTAATATAATATACTTACACAGGAACAGTTAACTAACCTACGAAACTGGATCAGCAGCTTATACAAGTATACGCTGAGTTTTTTCGATGTTTTACAAAAAATACCAAATATCAAAGCTTGATGCCATAATTTGGAACTGAGAAATTAATGACTTCATCTAGTGAGTTTTTATTTTATTTTAAAATGCCTCACGTTGAGGATCAATTTGTCATTATTATTCTTTTTATTCATAGACACTTTTGCAAATTATATACTATATCTTGTCTTAGTGAAGCATTTCTCTGACTCTCACGGGGATCTCTGGGTATCAGGTGGCTCTTGATGACATATGATAAATAAATGTGATCAAGAATTCAGCAATTCAAACCAAATAAATGGGAAAAACAATAAAATTTCAATAGATATAACAATTTAATAATGTAAATATTAAATAAATTGTGCCGCGCCTGTTTATATTAGCATGCTATATTGTTCAATAATTGCTTCTTCGCTTAATTCGTTACCCTTAAAACGTTCACGCCACTGGCAAAATTATGTCATATAGTTAGTATTTTGTTTTTATTGTGCGCGAGTACGGGACAACAATCCGTTGCGAGGGGCAACAATTTGGTTGGGGAAAGACGTTGACGGAGAGGCGGTTGAAGCGTTGAAGAATAAAAAAGTTATGATTTTGATGGTTTTTGGACCATCAGAGCTTCGAGTTGAATACCTACTAGGTAAATGATTATTATTTCCTTCAACTGGAAAACCAGTTGAACCTATCAAAGCCACGAACGGAAGAAGGGAATTATTTGAGGCGGAGAACGAGTGGACAATCCAAGGTAGGATCCAACCATTTGATTTAAATGCCTTCACTTGACTGACGCTGTCATGAGATTCGTAAAACTATTCCGTTTTGCACCAAAGTGCTATTGTGTACACGTTTTCTATCGTAAGAGCTCTGGACTTGTTCGTTTTATCGAAATTCGTGACTAATTATTCTTTTTAAGTTAGAGTTAGACATTAATTGCCACCTTTGATGTTTTCATTAAACGTTGTTTTGGAATTATGAAAGGCATCGGTTTTCCTACTTCATTCAATAGAACCCACTTGACATCTGAGCCCGTTACAAAATCAATGTTAAAGGTAATGATATTCCATTACTTCATAATTCGATTTCAAATGTAAATGAGCAAACCTTACATCTAGAATTATACACCATGGCATCATATGATCAAACCTACCTGAATTGACAACCTGGCTCGGCATGAGTTGCTCATTGACCTAACCCAAATATTTACTAATTCTTCAGTTCAGCGAATTCGTGATTTCTAATTTATAAACAAGGATTGTTTACGAAATAGTTTACGGTAAAGACGAGTTTATTATTACTCCCGTGCAAATGGATATCGTACATGAACTCAGGAAAATATATGCATATATTGCTGCTACCTGTTCTCCTCGTTCATGACAATCTACGAAGATGTCTCTATTTTGGGAACTGGATACTGGAAATTTTTCATTCACTACCGAATGTCATTCTTGAAGGATACGAAGGTAATTTGATGACAACCAGGAGTCATTGGAGGCGGAAATTAACCACATCAAAAAGGACCTACGCCGAAACGGATACTCCGAGAAACTCATAGAAGAAGTTCGGAAACAACTCGAAAAGACCAAGACAACAGAAGAAAAACAACAAAACCCCGTTCTCATTCTTCCCTATATCAGGGGTATCTCCGAGAAGATCAGAAGGATCGGAAATAAATACAACATCAAGAGTTGCTTTCAATCCGGCAGTACCTTACGAAGCTTCCTCACCAAGACGAAACCAGAGAACATAACAGAATCCAGCAAAAACTGTATATACAAAGTCCCATGTGAATGTGGAGATTCCTATATCGGAGAGACCAAGAGGCCATTATCAGTAAGAATAGCCGAACACAAAAAGTGGACTCAACGAGGGGAAACATCAAAATCGGAAATTGCTGACCACGCCTGGACAAAACACCACCGAATTCTTTGGGACGAAGCTAGTGTTCTTCATATAGAGGAACATTGGTTCAAACGGAAATTTATGGAAACCACCTATATAGAAGCCAATAGTGCCTTCAGTCAACCAAGCGTGGAAATTAAAAACGTATGGAAACCGCTCTTGGACCGTTTTGGAGGGAGAAAAAGCGTGAAACCACGCGTGCCACATAACCGCGCGTAATTACACAGTAATTACACTTTAATTTTAGAAATATAAAAAGTCGCGTAGCATCTGATTTTGTCATTGTTCACCAGAAGACGATTGCGGAGTCAAGCAATTGAAACGTTGTGAAAAATTTGAAAGAGATAGAAATCTTTCAACCATTAAGATGATGGACGTCCGAAATATAAGTAATCAAGTTACTACATCGTCTAAAATAGTCAAACAAACGAAGGAATTGTCTTGGAAACTTTTGTTTAATACTGTCACTAACTTATTATCTATAGAAATGGAGTTGTTTATTTACCAATGGTTGGAAATTTATAACTAATTAAATATCATCTAGAAAAGTGATTTTCACATGTTTAGAAAGCTTGAAATTTCAGCATTCCTATTTTAACTATTGATTCCATTTTAATTATTTCTTTTCATGTCAAATTTTCTAAAGCGTCGTTTCATGTTTTGAAATAATTGAATATCAAACTTCATCAATATTGTCATTTATATTAATTAATTTGTAAAATAATTCTTGACTATATTTCTCTTTTTGCATAAGTATTATTCCTATTTGATTATAATCGACCAGGTATCTTTTTCTTTGAATCACTATTGCCAGTTTCTCACATGTATTGATTGAAATTTTCTGGACTCTGTTTGACAGTTATTATGTCAAAAGCGGATTGTGGATTTTCTCATATTGTCGTGAACGAGCAATACCCTTTGAATTGTTTTACTCTTGTTATTTAATAATTCGATCACGATAGAAGTTCATTGTCATATACGACCGACATTGAAATTAGCAAAGTCGCGTGACGAGCTAAAATCGTTGACCGAATGAAAATATAAACATTTCTCTCAATATATAAATATAAAGTGATTGGAATCAAGATCTAGTTAGTAATATACTCCTATAGAGGAGAGAGCCCTAGCGCTCAGTTAGCTTTATAGGAAATGCCCTTTTGGCCTTAGCTGTATGTATTGGTTCAGTGATGGTTTTAGGTAAGAGTTTTATTTGTCCCTTATCAAATTATTGAATGTCCCTTATTTAAAATATGTATTTCACGTTCCTCCCAATATCCCAGTTGTTATTTAAATAAATGTTCATCTTCTGTTGCTACCCCTTGAGTTTCTTTAGCTACCATCTGTAGCTACACCCCCAATCGCCTTTCGTATTAGGAAAACAACTCCTTATACGACGCAGGGTGCTACCCTAGCAGCCCTAGTCGCGACAATTTTATGAGCAAGACTCTCCCATTTTTGACTTTCAGAATTTCCATCTGTTTCCACCTGATTTTGGGAATGCTATGTGATTTTAATTTCTTAGCTTTTAAAAATCATGACAATAGGAGGATGTATTGATATCTAGTTAGCCTAGACCAGTTCCCTGCATAAACAAAATATTGCGTTACCATAGCAATGAACAATAACTTATTAGAAGTGTCAGTGTAAAGTTTGACGTCAAAAAAGTAAACCAGAGTTACGCAATAAATTAAAAGAAAAAATATTTCCACCGAAATTGTGAAAATCGAAAAATTGGAGTATCGAGCCATCATCAAGTACCTGTGTTTAAAAGTGTTAAGAGGTAAGCAGATTTACGAAGATATGCTTAATTCCCTTGGTGATCAATGTTCTTCGTATGCGACCGTGAAAAATTGGACTGCAAGCTTCAAAAGAGGTAAATTTTCCATTGAAGATGATGACCGATCGGGAAGGCCAGTTTCTGTGTCAGTCCCCGAAAATATGGATGCAGTTCATGACATGATTTTAACAGACCGTCGAATTGGGCTAAAACGGATATCTGAACCACTGAATATTTCATACGAACGCGTTCATCATAGAACACCCCCCTTATTCGCCAGATTTGGCTCCGTCCGACTATAATCTCTTTCCCCAACTGAAAAAAAGTTTGAAGGTCGTAAATTTTCTTCCAACGAGGAGGTAATAAAACATTTTTTTTGAAAGGTCTAGAGACGTTGCAGGTTCGTTGTAATAAATGTATCCAATTAAGAGGAGAATATGTTGAGTAATAAAATATTTTGACATTGAAATTTTGTTTGGTTCTATAGCAGGCTAAGAATTTTTCAATATATCCTCGTACACCCAAATTACAAGAAAAAAAGGTATCTTCAGATTAAACTCGAAATCAATATTAAAGTATTTTTTTCACTAAATAGTGCATGAAGTAAATAACTTCTTATACTAGTGCAAAATATGTAAACTTTTGGCACAGTCGATATTCCAAAAGTATTTTTTTCACTAAGTAGTGCATGAAGTAAATAACTTCTTATACTAGTGCAAAATATGTAAACTTTTGGCACAGTAGACATTCCAAAAATTAGTAACGTTTTGAACGAATTCATTATTCAATAAAAGTGAGAAACTGTTATAACTTTTCGAAAAATGAGAATGCAAGACACATGGTTCCTTTGTTTTGGTAATGAATTTTCAATCTCATTCAATATAACAGTATTACCAGAAATGTCTCTCAAAGATGTTATTTCGACATTAGTGAATTGAAGCAATCACTCAGAGATAAGACTATATATACACAATTAATTGTATTCAGTCTCTCAGAACTACTCCATAACAACTAATAATGCCACATACAGATACCATACGTACAGTCGAACACAAACGTCACAATACAGGATTTCTGAAGATTTAACCGAAGGATCTTATTGAATCTCAATATGTAAATTCGAATTCATGGAGTTGGCAACAGCATAGGAAGACAAGTTAACTTTTTATTTGATTTATGTTTATTGGGTTATAATACTTGAATATATCATTTTGGTTTGGAGAAGTTGGGAAACATTTCAGAGCCAGAAATAAGCTTATTTCGACAGAAGACGTTTCCGTTAAATTGGATTCACAACAAATCCGATACATAATTGTATTTTCAGCAAATTTAAAAATTCATTATGGATTCATGAAATTACCAAACGGAGGTTTCCAGAATTTTCCTATTTTTTCCACACAAGCATTTTAACTGCAGAGGCAGGAGCGAGTTCAAAAAAATTTAGAAATGTGAAAATCAGGAATCATCGAAGCATCCATTTTGAAAATACCACGAGCTGAAAGCAGTGTCTTCAAAGAGTATTGTTGTCAAAATATCATTACTGATTCCAACATCTACACTGGTAGAAAATTCTACAATACGTCGGACGTTGAATTCCACCAGAGTGGCCAGCTCGCTCACCGAACCTCACAATTCTTGATTACTTCCTTTGGGGCTATATGAAATCCGCAGTTTTCATAAATTTTGTATAATGTTAGGAAAGAGTTGAAAACCCGACTATTAATGTGTCAAGAAATACAGGGTGGACATGTCGTACATCTTTTAAAATAGATATTTACGTTCTTATTTATATTTGAGTTAGAATATCTGTTCAGTTTTTATAGATTCGTTATCTTTGTACTTTGTCATTTGTTAATAAAATGTTTCAGTTATATTCGTATTTTATTTGTACTATTTTTCCGTAAGATTCAGCAACATAAAAAATGGAAAATGGAATGATGAGCAGCAGTTAACAACAGTAGATAGCTTCCAAAATAGATAGGATAGGATTGGATAGGAAAATGAAATACATTTTGTTCCAATTGTTACGGGTTTCCCACTGTACTGGTGAAAAAGTGTCATAATTCCAAAACTATTAACTTTTCTGATATAACATCATACATTGAACTTGTTTTAAATTCCACGTAGAATCAAAAAAATATAAACTACTGATTCGCTACGGTGTTTTGAGACACCTAGTACATTTTCTGTATTGTATTTGTGAAATAAACAAGTTACGGGAGGAGGGTGGGAAGACAGACTTTTGGTCCCCAATGTATTATCAGCTACCAAACGAAATTAAAATCACAGATAATAAGACAATTCAAAAATTCCGTAAATTTTTTTTCTGACGAATGCTTTTTACTCATTAGATAAATTCTACTGTGAGAACTTTCAGTGTTATGAAATTCAACTTTATCATACTATCTTAGTTATTAAGGATACAATTTCATTATGTTTTTTGAATCACAGGTACTATACATGGTAGCAAAACAATTGTCTAGTGTGATGATTTCAATATTCATTTTGTACTGGTATTTTTAATATTTTTATATATGCACATGTATATTGTTTACCAGCACGGTGTAAAAGTAAATTTTAATTCATTCACATTTGCGCATGATATTCATTATTTTTCATTTATTTTGGGACCTGTTTTTAATCATACTTACAGGTCATCATCATCATCATCATTTTTGTTTTCTTCTATTTTATTTAAAAAAAACTTTGTTAACAAGAAATATGTTTTTCAGACAATAAAGCACAATTGATTTAATTGATTGCTTGACATATAGTTTTTGCGTTAATACACTTTTCAAAATTGTTATTTTATACATAGTTATTTATCCAATCAGTTCCTACTTTTCTTTTTCGATCACTGGTAAACACTTTTAGGGATTTTCAGAAATAATATCTGGACAAAATGTAGACTTTTTGAAAAATACTTTCACCTTACTGTCACGAAAACTGTATTGCTTAGAAACACCACGAGAGCTTGCTCAAGGGGTGTTTTATGCTGCAGCACAGTTTGAGTGACGGACAAGGTGACAGTATTCTGAAAATTTTGAACTTTGAAGGGATATTCGATTAGACAATTTTCAAGAATGAATAGAGGAAGTTTATCGTACGGGACCCCAAATTCCTACGATGCAAAAATAGCAAAGCACTGGGACCGGTCTGTTGTACAAATTCTGACTTTTGATCAATGTAGGGGACGTATATCAGAGAATGAAAAGTGACGTTCGCAAGAAAAGTACTCTTGCGCAACATATATAACAGGCCGCCATCTTGGAACATCACAGTGTGTGAAATCACATGGGTTTGTGGCCGACTGTGACTCTAACTTTAAAGATGCTTTAAGTTTCAATCGCCGCAGAATGGAATTGTCTAATAGAAGGTTATCTGGAAGAATAACACATTCCACACAAAACGGCCACAGAAAACAAAATGTCCGTCATTACTACTAAAACTGTAATTGTGTACTGTTCTATTTAGTCCTTACGTATATTTCTTTCAATTACCATGACGTCACATCTTATTTTCATTTTCTAAGATCGCGGCCTGTTATCTTTGTTGCGCAAGAGTATTTTTCTTGCCAATATCACTTTTCATACTCTCATTTATGTCCCCTACATGGATCAAAAGTCAGAATTTGTACAGCAGACCGGTCGCTCTATCTCAAATTTTTCAATGGTGGGTCCCGTTTTGCCAAAACAGTTCATTTTGCATCTTACATGCACTGAGAAAGTTGATTTGAATTTGCAATGTATTTTCAATGCTTTGAGTGGAACATTATTTCAGATTCATGGGAATCTTACTTCTATCGTTCAATTTTCAAACTACAAGATGAAACTATACGCACTTGAAATGATATTTCATTCAGCGCGTAAAATTTCCTTCGATATACTGAAAATAATTGTGTGAATATCCCTCAACTATGAGAACATCCACCTGCAACTGAAATGTACATCCGTCTTGTCGTAAATTTTCGAGTTGATTCAGAAACTCAAATTCTTAAAAAAAAACAACGTACACCAAAAACTCCACAACTACTTGTTCCATCATTGCAAAATGACATTTTCCCGAATAGAAAGCATCTAGCTGTCGAATAATAATCCATATTCTATGATAATTTAAATTGAATTTTATTGGTCTCTGTCCTTACTGTTTCAAGAATTAACAAAATGATGGAAAGCCTGTGGCTTGTTGTATGATACAACTTTTTTTAGTTTTTAGGACAATCGCACCGAATAGGAAAACCAGCCCATAAATATTTATAATATATTAATAATGATTAATGTTAGTTTATGATATGCAATGTATTATTGGAAAATGTTTTCAGTTTTCTGCATTATGGGAATTAAATACTCAGTTTATGTTTGAAATTTATTTTTATTTCCAATTATTAAAGAGAACTGTACAAAATATAATGTAGTGCTTTGGTGACCTGGAGACGAATTTCTCAAATTGATGGATACGTCTATTGTGTATTGAATAAAAGACAAAATGTACCTACCTATACAATAAAAAAATATACAGTGAGGTCTTAAAGTAACGGATAAATTCATTTTCTACATTGTTATCTATTTTCAAAAAAAAACCCTGAAACACGTCAATTCATGTTTCCAAAAAGATACTCTGTGACCTAAAAAAAATCGCCGCTCCTTCACCCCCCTCAAAGTGGCAGCCACCACCCCCCAATTTTTTTAAATGAAATAGGCGGTAAAGTGATACCTCATTTCGAAGGGTGATTGTTATAACATCGTAAAAATTTGTAAAATTTGTTTTTACGAAACTCCCAGGTTTTTGGAGAAAACCCCTCAAAAGCAGAGCTTGTGCGAGCAAGAGAGATTAGGGACTCACAGATCAAATAAAAGTGTGATTCGAACCAATTCAGCTCCGTGACAGTCATTTGAAAATACCACGAACTGGAAGCAGTGTCTTCTGAAAGTCTTGTCATTGGTACAGATTGAAGAAATGATGACATTTGATAAGTTTATATAACATGAGGGATATTGTCAAGAAAATGTTTGGATTAACATGGCATGATAAATAACTCTGCGTGGGTCATCGCACATTGAACTTTAAGCAATAAGGTCTATCGAAAATAGATACGAAAGACCAAAATATCTACCCCACGCATCTTTCATAATTCATGTAGTTCCAACACCGCTAATACTCGGTTAATTCCTCAACACGCAACACATCCCGCTCACGAAAACAGTTGCCTGCGCGGCCCTGCGCCAGGCGTGCGGTTTACCCCATCGCACCAAATAAAAAATCATTCACACCGCCCTTATGTGGAATCGTTCGCCAACTTCATTTGCATAGATGTGTGTGGAAAGCCGATGGATAATGCTGATTATAATTGCATTTTGACAACATCTGGCGTATGGGGTCAGCCACAGTTTTGACCGAACGTCACGTTCAGACCTCGCGACTATTAGAGTTGGCGGTGATATCACCTTTCAACCCCTGCTAGATCGCTTACCATCACTGTCAGTTGATACTCCCCACTTGGAGCTAATCTACATACATTAATAAATAAGCGGACGCTTTTTGAATATTTTACATATATCAGTTTTTGAATTAACTGGGGAAGTTGACATTTAGCTGCGTCTGATGGAATGTAGGGGAGCAGAATGAATCAATACTGTTTTTAGGC
Source organism: Chrysolina oricalcia (assembly GCA_944452925.2). Classification (NCBI taxonomy): domain Eukaryota; kingdom Metazoa; phylum Arthropoda; class Insecta; order Coleoptera; family Chrysomelidae; genus Chrysolina; species Chrysolina oricalcia. Next base: position 67,425,395 of record OX101812.2, read on the forward strand.
GACCGAGTTTTTCTAAACGATGAAAAACGCCGGTTTTGAACCGAGTACACAAAATATACATGGTTTTTCATAAATCTGTTGACCAGCTGTATGATAAACCATGAAAAATAATTCTGAGATGTCACTGCTTTCATCCACTATCATTCAACTCATTAATGTCGGTTTATTCCTTCAATATTCAATATACTATACTGGAAAAGTAATTTATCAGACTATGTTTTGTATAAATTGGTACAATATGATATACAATGTCCGCTGGAATCTTGGAACTATATGGGAAACTTTTTATTGATAGTTTCTCAGAAAATTTAATTCCTTGTAAAAGATGGTGCATTCTGAATTCACTAAAGAGTAAAATGATATTATTATGCAAAATATCGATAAATGTAATTGAAAAAAGTTGTTTGCAATCGAATGTTATGCCTAGTTATCCAGTTTAGTCAACCATTGAACAATTTTGATTCTTATGAGGATCCTGGCTTTATTTCATTATCTTTCCATTAAAATCAGTAGCTGTTAGACTGAACTGGATAACTGAAAATATCATTCAATTTCATACAACTTTTTTTGAAAAAACTTTTTGATATTTTGCATATCAATGTCACTTTACTCTACAATATCGGCCGATTCCCGCTAAGCCGCACGCCACTGGCAATAAGCTATACCGGGTGACCCAAATTTTATGAGACAGGCAATATCTGGTTTGTTGGAGGAGATATACAAAATGTTTTTCACAAAAGTTTTATGAGTTCATGAAAGCTATATTTTGGTATAATTTTTAAATATACATGGTGTTTGGTGTAGGTACTACAGACCAAAATTCCATTTTTTAAAATAGAACGCCCTGTATATTCAGATGCTACGTTAAGTTCTGATATCATTTCATGTTTGGTTTTTGGAATTCGGTTACGGCGTTGTTGAGTATTTGCACTTTTCCTTAAATACCTATAAGGTTTCAAAAAAACTTATTTACTTGTACACGAATCCAGTCTATATCTTATATTAAATTGAACTAGATTACTACTGAATACAAACCATTATTCTCACCTCTACGATACAATATCGATATCAGTTGAATATAATATTGAAATTCTTGAGAATGTGACTAACTTGAGGGTGAATTGCTTTATATTGCACAATTTCATCAAGTAGCTTATGTTGTACAAATGTTGTTGAATTGTATCTACTGTCCAGTTCGATTCAGTGATTATTTGCAAAACAGTAACTGGTGTTCTTTGTGCGAAAACTCCAGTATGCCTTTCGCGTTTAGTCCAAGTGATTGCATTGATATGTTAATAATTTTTGGGGAATGTCAGAAAAACTGCCGTCAAGCACAACGTCTATACCAAGAACGTTTTCCAGACAGACCCATTCCGTCACGAATGACTTTTTCTAGAGTTGAAGAAAAATTGCGAACTGGGTCATTTCCTTCTACTATAAAGCAGTGTCATCATACGAGATCTGTTAGAACTGAAGATTTAGAGATCAATGTGTTGGCTTATATCATTCTATCCGTACTCTTGCAGAAGAAGTCGGTAAGAGTAAATCTAATGTACAGAGAATTCTGAAAGAAAATAAAACCACCCATTCAAAATTCAGTTGGTACAAGGTTTGAAACCCACGGACTTTGAACGACGACTTGAAATCAATGCTAGTATTCAGGTAATATTACATGAAAATCTTAACATATTCAGTCAAATTTTGTAAAGCGATGAATCGCGATTCCACAATAATGGAGTTGTGAATCGACATAACAGTCACTATTGATCTCAAGAAAATTCCCACTGGGTCCGCGAAAGTAATTTTCAAACTACTTGGGGTATTAATGTATGGTGTGGATTGTTCAATGGCCGCATCATAGGACCTTACTTTTTCAATGAAAATCTCCATGGATTGCGATTTTTACATTTTCCAGAAAATTATTTGATCCAATTGATGGAAGATATTCCCATAGCAGAACGACAAGGAATTTGGTGGCAACAAGATGGTGCTCCTCCTCACAATTCACAGGTTGTTACTGAATATCTGGATAGAACGTACCCAAATAGATGGATTGGTAATAAGGGTGCAATTCGGTGACCAGCTCGTTCCCCAGATTTATCACCGCTTGATTTTTTCCTATGGGGTTATTTGAAAGATATTGTTTTCACTACTACACCTATGAATGTGGATGATCTGAAAATGAAAATTCGACTAGCGTGCAGTGATATTACGCCTAATATTATAAGAGCGACTTGTACTAGAGAAGTGATTCGACGTTTCAATATCTAATGGGCATCACTTTGAACAATTTTTATGACTTGTATCTAGGTACCTACCATTCTTATGAAATTATTTATCAAGTTATATTATTTACACTGTTATTAACGATTTGTTTTCGAATACACCTCTTTCAATTTCGCAATTGTTTCATATTCAAAATGATTCCTGACTGAATTCCACAACTCAAAATTAAAACCATTACTTCGAACACCCAAAATTTTGAGTAATTTTCATTTGATCTGATGCAGAGAGAATAATTGTATGAGATATTTAAAAAAATAATAGTCGTTCTCAAGACTTTACATTTTAAGCAATACTCAACAACGCCGTAACCGAATTTCAAAAACCAAACATGAAATAATATCAGAATACAACATAGAATCTGAATATGTGATAATATACAGGGCGTTCTATTTAAAAAAATCTATTTTGGTCTGTAGCACCTACACCAAACACCCTATATATTTAAAAATTATATCAAAATATAGCTCTCATGAACTCCTAAAACTTTTGTATGAAACATTTTTGTGTATCTCCTTCAACAAACCAGATATTGCCTGTCACATAAAATGTGGGACACCCGGTATACGCACATTTAGTCGTATTGAATGCACCAACGTTTATGAATTCTAAAATTTTTTGAAAACCCATCAAAAAGTTTCCACGGTTCCAAGATTTTGCCGGACAGTGTATAATGAAAGTCGAAGTTTCAGAATAGTTTTTCATGCTTTCACCACATGTACATCAAATCAAGGGATCCTAATTTGAATTAAAATATTCTACCTGTAATATTGAAAAATATAATAACAGACCAATATTCATACACCAAAGTTAAATTTTTCAAAGACAAAATAAGATGATAGCGAACAATGGCGAAATTTAAAAAAATTATAAATATCAACCAAATATGTTCCACATTTCCTGGAACAATATCTACAATTCGCATACCAACTGCAGAGTCTGCAACAGAAACATTTATTATTAATATCCTCAATACATGCAGACAGGACAGACAGATCAGTTGAAAAAACGACAAAATTGTACATTGACAAATGGAACATTGAATTCCATCAATGAAAAAATGCCATATACAAAAATATCTACATAATGTCGACATGAAAAAGGAATTCAAAAGCTATCGAAACAAGCTTCCTTGATTATAAAAAATATAAAGTTCAAATTCTGTAACCAAGGAATTGAAAAAAAAATCAACACAATTCAAAAACTGTGGGATATTATCCAACAAATATCAACGACAAAAAAAACAAAGAAACATCATAGATTAAATAAAGCATCCCACAAAAAACAATATAGTTACTGATAAAATCGACATTACGTCGATCTGGAGAAAGAATTCAAAAGCTATCGAAACAAGCTTCTTTTAATATGAAGCTAAGTTCAAATTCCAAGGAATTAAAAAAAAATGAACACAATTCAAAAACTCTGTGGGATGTTATCCAACGAATATCAGCGACAAAATAACAAAAACGCATCATAGATAAAATAAAGCATCCCACAAAAACCAATATAATAACTGACAAAATCGAAATAATGTCGATCTGAAGAAAGAATTCAAAATATATCGAAACATGCTCCCTTGAATATAAAGCACTATAACCGAGGAATTGAAAAAAAAAATCAACACAATTCCATGTTTTAGTCAGACAAAAGGTATTGATCCTCAGATTCGATGAAGTATCAGCTGAGTTTATTGATTTCATCATTACTTAAACTATGTACATTAAGTAAAAGTACCTTAGGATTGAAGATCAGGCGGTCGTTGGAAAAGAGTTCAATTCTTGGAATATTTTTCCCAAATCATGCTTTTGTCGACGGTTATGTCACGGGCAGGACACAAGGTAAGACGGTGCAGATGGTAATATATGATAGGTGATAATGACAGCTGACATGAATATGACATATGATGGATAAGATGTGATAGGTGAGCGATGAGAGGTATCAACGCCCGAATCAGAAGTGATTTATGTGTTAAGTGACAATTGATAGGTGATATTTGAGCTGTTTTTTTTATATTTGGTCTGTTTTAAAAACTTTTCATTTTAGCGGTGAAACAATGACGTCGTGAACGGAATGGTCTAGAAAAGAAAATGCAGTATTTTGAAAACAAGAAATAAGAACGGTTGAAAGCTGTCAGTAGTCTTTTTATTCGATTGGTGTTTTTTTCGGGTTGGTAAGTAAAAGTAAGACCAATAACATTTATTTAATGTTTTAAAAATGTATCATTTTCACGATAGTCAAATCTATGACGTAAAATTGAAAAAGTTGTTAAAACATTATTGAATACGGTTCAACGACAGCTTTGAGGAGAGACACCTATCAGGTGATAAATGGTGAGTGACAGAAGATCGGTAACAGGTAATGAATGACGTTGACAAGTGACAGATGACAGTGGGTGTAGGTGTCATGTGACAGCTTGGCGTGCTCTGAATGGTTGGAGAATGTTGGCGGCTTGGTAATAAAAGAAGGGGAGTGGGAGTTTCAATTGGAGTGCTATATCATGATACTTCATGCATGATATGTTGACCTATTTAATAGATACACTTTACCCTGAGTGAAACCTCATGTCTAGAGGTAAGGTGAGGTTGACACAAAAACTTCAGTCGCTTGAAAAAGCAGTTTCCACATTTTTATTCAATAGTAATAGATCATATTTATCCTGGCACTTTGTGAGATGTTCACAAATCTGCATATGCTTTCATTTGCAAATGTCATTGAGTCAACAGTATCTGCATATATCTTCAGTTGCATTTCATCGATTTAGTGCATTTCAAGAGCCCAGCACAGATACTCAAACCCAAATCGATAGTTAATATTCATCCAGTGGCAGTAAGTGGCAACATTATTCGTACATTAGGTGTAATTATAGATTGACCCGAATAGATGGAAGTGCGGCTGCCATTTTGCGAATGCTAATTGTCCGCTGGATTGTTCGCTGTCTCTTCGAACGGCGAACTTTACTAACTCGATTATGCAACATCGAAAGCTCCGCTATTAACGTGCATTCCAAGTTGTCACATCAGATTATTTCTTGTATGCCCTTCCGTGATTTTCTAACTCGATTAATAAATTATCGCAATAATTTTGTAACAAGGGGTTAAATGACTTTGCACGATGGATATCAAATGAACGCTTTTCGATTGACGTATCTATCTGCAGCATATATCTATTAACTACGAATATTGATAACATGCAATAAGACGCAATGTAATCACACTGAAGTCAAAAATATCTCTTACCTTCTCTCAAAGGGGCGCTGGGAAACTATCACGAGGAATATCATACATTTTCGAGGTTATTTATTTATTTATTTATTTATTTATTTATTTATATTCACACAGGCCTATTGGCCTAATTACATGAATATATACATTCAAAATTATATTCAAAATAACATTACAATAAATGAAAAATTTCAGTATCAAATAGAATTGTAGGGGACATCAATACAAAATAAACAGTATTACCTACTATATAACATTATCTACTTGTAATACCTGGTTTAGTATCATATGCTAATTAATATTTGTTGCTGAAGAAATAGTTTTCGCAGTCTGTTGAATGTCATAGACCAATCTAAATCAATCAATGAATTAGTATAGTTGGCCAGTCGAAGCATGTTTGCAAGAGGGGCGCGAGATGTCGTGGACAATAATGAAGTATTGAACATTAGAGGGAACCTGGTTCGGCGGGCAGACACATTAAAAGGGATAAGAGCTAAGAGATCGGAAGAATTGATATCGTAATTTATTATTTTATGCAAGAATGATAGTATATTCAGTTTTATCCTATTATCCAAGGAAATAACACCGAATTGTAACCTGAGCTGAGATGATCTAACAATATTGTAATCTGGCCAGATTCTATACTTTTTGAAGTACAGATGTCGAAGAAATCTGTTTTGGACTTTTTCTAATGATTTTAGAGTAGTTTGTGATTCCCCATTCCAGATTATTGAACCGAATTCTAGTTTAGGCCTCACAAGAGTGTAATATAACGTGATCAAAGTTTTTATATGTCTGAAATCACAGCATTGTCTAATTATGAATCCAAGTGTTCGGGTTGCAGACTTTGAAGTATTCTCAATATGTTTAGTGAACGATAGTTTATTATTGTACGTTATGCCGAGATCTTTGATTTCTGTGCATCTCCTCAGATAATCCTCATCCATTTTATAATCGAAAAGTATTTGTTCTTTAGTATGTGATAATGTCATTACTGAGCATTTTTTCACATTGAATGGTAATTTAAATTCATTGCTCCATTCGTACAACAAATTAACATCTTTTTGAAGCAAAACACAGTCTCTAACTGTTTGAATTTTCCTAAATATCTTTAAATCATCAGCAAATAACAAACATTGTGAATTTTTCACCACAGAGGGTAAATCATTAATAAAAAGAATGAAAAGTAAAGGTCCCAAATTTGACCCTTGTGGTACTCCTGAGTTAGCGTGAAATTTTCCAGAAGTGTTACCATTATACCTAACCATAACATTTCTGTTTTCTAGATAATTTTTTAAGAGTTCTAAAAGTCTTGCAGATAATCCAAACTTATGAATTTTTCGTAATAAAATGTCATGATCTACTTTATCAAAGGCTTTACTAAAATCTGTAAATATGGTATCCAATTGCATTTTTTCTTTCATGGCATTAGTAGCAGTATTTGCAAATAAAAATAAATTGGTATTTATTGATTTTTTGTTCATGAATCCGTGTTGCTCGTTTGAAATATTCATTTCAACATGTTTGAAAAGTCTACTGTAAATAATTTGTTCAAATAGTTTTGCTGGCGCACACATAATAGAAATCGCCCTGTAGTTTTCAATTTCCATTTTATTACCAGATTTGAATATTGGCGTGCTGATTGCATTTTTCCATATCCGTGGAAAAGCTGAACTACGAATGATCAGATTGAATATGTGCAGTAGAGGTTGCTTTATCCATTCATAACAACCTTTAAGGACATAAGGTGGAATTCCATCAACACCGGACGCTTTTTTTGGTTTAAGTTTTTTTATCGCTTGATCTAAATCTATTTCACTGATTTCATTTATAACTAAGGTATCATTACTCACACTTACATCATCAATAAAATCTAGGCTATATGTGGACTTATCAGTTTCGTAAATTGACGCAAAAAAATTTGCAAATTGATTGACTGTATCATTATCAGGTACATGTTCGCCTTTGTATATAAAAGAATTATTATTCGTGCAGTTTGCCCTCTTTTTATTAATGAAAGTCCAAAAGTTATTAACGTCCAACTTTATATTATCTTCCAGTTTTTTCATATACGCGTTCTCAGCTACTCTAATCGAAGACTTCAACTTTTTTCTTGAATCTATGTATTTATCATTGTAAAATGTGGAAACAAATCGCAATTTTCTCAGTCGTTCTTTTTCTATAATTAAATCTTTTATTTCTTGCCCAAACCAAACAGGACATTTTTTACTTCCAACATACTTTTTATACTTCGGCACCCAGGTATCTATGACACCATTCAAAATATTATAGAATTCGTCTAATGCTGTGTTTACATTTAAATTTTCAATAACTTTTGTCCAGTCAGTATTCTGTAAGCTTAAACTAATCTCTAGAAAGTTTGCCTTCTTGAAATTATATTGAAAATCTGTTAGATTTTTGTCTACTTTATTATTGAAACTTATATTCTTTTCAATTATTATTTCTAAAGTTGGATGATATACGTCTTCCCTAATAAGTGGTATTTCTTCCTTTTTAACTGTTATGGAAAAATGTTCTTTGGGCCCTATTACTAAATCTAATGTTTTACCTTGAAAGTTTTTTATATCATTGTAGAGGGTGTATGAATTAAAAATCATGAATTCATCTATAATATTCATTTTCTGATTAGCACTATTGAATTGGGTGTTAATTCCTTCGATTTCAGGTAAATTAAAGTCTCCAAAAATAAATGACTGATTAACATTAGGAATGTGTGATTGTAGAAAAAATATGCACGATTCATATACATCAAGAGAACTCTGTGGTGGAATGTATACGCAGCAAAATGTAAATATTATGTTAAAAATTTTAATGTGTAAGATTAATGCTTCAAACTCGCTACATTTCCTTATTATTTTTGTTATTTTGTATTTGTTACTCACGGCCATGAACACTCCGCCTCCTTTACTTTTTTGTGTAACTCTCAAATTTCTATCAGCTCTCACCATGTTATAAATATTACAATCCACAACCTCCCCATCGCGTACTCCCTCCTGCAGCCATGTCTCAACTGCCAGTATAACATCATATTTGTGATACAAGCTGTTTCTGTAAAAATCGTTTAGTTTCGTATTGAGTCCTCTACAATTCTGAAAATAAAGAGATAAATGGACCATACATGTGTCACTTATGAGCTCCCTATCAATTATACATATAAAAAAACGTGAATCGTCTGTAGATATAGAAAACTTACAAAAATTATCAATTCTATAATTTTTAAATGTTCCCAACAACTCAATTTAAGTAGTTAAAATGATGTAATGAAAATTGTGATATCAATTATGATCATAATAATAATCCGAATTGATGAACCATAAATTAAAACATTCCCGCAAGACCTATCAAACGTAAAAATGTATCCCAATAAATATTTGTTATTTATCAATTTTTTTTTTTTTTTTTTTTTTTTTTTTTTTTTTTTTTTTAATTTGCATCAACTCAATATAAATTATAATAGTTGTGACGATATAAACCTAATGGTTCAATTAATTGTACAAACTCCTGAAAAACCTTGAACACCATCAAATTTAATAGACATAAATATTTTAATATGTATATGGTGCAAACCTGCCTTAATATTCAAGTCGAGTAAAAAGTCAAACAGAAAATGTAGCTATGTAGCAAAGAAAAGAAAAAAAAAAACAAAGATCAAGACAGTGATTGATAAAATAAGGCTCGTGGTTACAGGATTGCCAGGTTCACGATTTTATAAGTCATCTACATTATTTATCATTCTTATCTTTCCATTTTCTTTAACACATATTCTTCCTCCCTGGGACCATACTTCTTGAGTGCCGTATTTTTTCTTCGCTAGCACCAGTAGCTTGTAACGTAAACTGGTGAGATTCTCGTTGATGAATATTCCACTTCCTTTCATTGATTTTTTGGTTTTGAATATTTCATTCCGTTTCATATAACTGAGAAAATCTATAACTATTGCTCTGATGGGCTTTGTTGATTCATCACTGGTTTTTCCGACTCTGAAAACATTGTTGACATCTGACGGCAAACACTTGACTTTTAAAGCATTATTTATGATGTTAAGGACAGTTTTTAATAAATTTTCATTCTCCTCTTCTTTAACACCAATAATACGTAGAGATTTTGATCTTCGGAATTGCTCCATTTCCTCCATCTTATCAGAAAGTTTAACAATTTCTGCACTATTTGTACTTGATATTTTCTCCACAGTCGCAATTCGAACAAGTTCATCGTTCATTTTGGTTTCCATATTTTCCAATTTCTGGTTCATTGTAGCCAAAAGTTCCCCAAGACTAGCTGTGACTTGGGCAGATATTTTACTTGTCATATTTTCGAAAAATGTATCATCCATTTGACTAGACTGGCTACTGCTTCTAGTTCCTCTGCTCATAATAAATATGGCAACAGTGTTCCAAATCGAGATATTGGGAACTATGAAATTCTGTTCAAAACTAGGTTTCTAGTAGCTTCTAAAGTTCAATTTTGGTATTACCTATTTCTGCCGCACTTTATTATGTCACTGAACTTATGGTTTCCACAATTTAATTCTAAAAAGATCACTTAAATCGAACAATACGTGGGAGCTCACTATACGTGCTCACTCTCGTACGGCGGCCATATACAAAAAATACTTGCTATGCTACTTTTGACATTTTCAACCGTCCCATATTGAAAATATGCTAACATTTGGGTAAACGAAGAATGAGAGTTATTCAAGACGGCCAATTAAACTTCGTGTCATTAAAAAAACGATTCATTGATCAACAACTCTAATAACAAAACGTCTGTTACCTGCTACCAGAGTTTCAAATAAAAACTCATTGAACTTGAGGAAATATGGATTGGATATGTGACGGACAGTTGTTTGAAAAGGTAAATCTCTTTCCATATCGGCCTCCGAAAAAAATTGTTTGCTGGTAGTGATGTATTTTTGCCTCCTGAACACGAACTCGTAGTGAAACGCGGCTATCTTGAATTCTTTCAGTCATGAATCTAGAAATTTATAGTCATATTCTCAGGAATGAAACCCATATAATCAGCACAATATACACTGGCTCTCTGTCTCTGTAACCTTATCCAGATTATGAGGTTATGTTGGAATTTGCCGAATTAACACCACATAAGATATGCTCCTCATATCTTCGATAATTGTTGCTGCCGAACCATGCACACTAGAAAGAGATGCAAAAACAAAATCGTGTCTTCGAATAGAAATCTCTGGCGCAAGCGCATTAATTTAGCAGCGCCCAATTCGAAGTCGTTGCTCTTTTTTGGCATCACATAAGCTGTCCTTATTATCCATGTTCGTAGTTAATAGATATATGATCTGCAGCAGCTTTGGGAGTTTATATCGTTTTTTTCCTTTCTTAATAAGAGCTTTGTTAATAATATAAAGAATCCAATCTCCTGTTAAATTCATTGGCAATGGCATGGTTTCGGTACGAGAAATATTGTAAGGTATTCGTGAAACTTTCAAACTTTCAAGCCTCACACTCGCGGGCTTGTCAGAAGTCAAGTGAAAAAAACGAAAGTTGAAGAACTCCTACTAGAACTGATAGAAGACAACTGACATATTCTTTATAGGAGAGAACACCTCGCATTATCTAGGTAAAATGGCTTCTGACTATTTTTTCTAAAATTTCGATATGTTGTAGATACTTGCATCCACATCATATAGTTTACTTCAAAGATCGATTGTATCCCAGTTTTCGAGCTACAGAGTGTCAAACTTTCAATTTTTGCTGTTTTGGGTATTATGCATTGATTTGATTTTTATGATCTAATTCCAGATACTTACTCTTAGAAATGGACTTATCACGACGAAGTGGTAGCTTCTGAATCCCCCAATTCGGATAGAGAAAGATATCTCACAAACAATGTTACATCAAAGCATAGCAAGTTGATGTTCATAATAGTGTATACATATCGATAACATAATCATTTTGATTTTCACACAATCCTTCAAAACAGGGAAACAAACTGCTGCAGATTTTGAAAAGGTATGAGGATTCATTGAATTAGCTGTCCAACAGTATAAAGTGTTCCATACACAGGGTGACAGTTTGAATGCTTACAACTGAGGTAACTTATAATCAAAATGATTAACTATTACGAATAGTCATATCTTTTTCTGGGATATGAAAAAAACTCAAATAACTCATGAAATAATCTGCCCCCATCAACCCCTCTGATTTTCAGCTCAAATAATTTCAATAGAAACCTCTAACTGCTCTTCTGATGCATTAATTATATGTCAAACATGGCGAACCAACAAAAGGGATTCATCATCAATATCATTTTGGTTGGGGTGACTGAGCATGAAGCTGATTAGGGGGTTGTCAGGAGAGGTTGTCGAATTTATAAGAAATAAGCACAATATCATCAGCGAAAACTATTTCGGTTTTAGAATAATAAAAATTGGCACGATAAAATATTCTCGAAGAAGACAGAAATCTTTGGGAGATCGTTTGCTAACGAACAGTCGTTACCGACCGATGATGAACCCTTCACTCCCATAAACACCTAACTACGTAGGCTTATTAAGGCAAGAACCTGTCAGAAAACAACTACTCCCCTGGCTAAGACCACGACGGGTATTGAACTAAATCTAACAGCTACTTGTGCAACGTTCCTCAAAACATCAGAGGACGCAATAGCAAGTGCCCTCTATGACCAACCAGCAGAATTGCAATTGCGTCCTCTGATGTTTTGAGGAACGTTGCACAAGTAGCTGTTAGATTTAAATCAATACCCGTCGTGGTCTTAGCCAGGGGAGTAGTTGTTTTCTGACAGGTTCTTGCCATAATAAGCCTACGTAGTTAGGTGTTTATGGGAGTAAAGGGTTTATCATCGGTCGGTAACGACTGTTCGTTAAAATATTCTCATTTCTAAATGAAGTTTATTCCAAGATAAATGCTGATGAAATGGCAGCAGCAGTATTTTGTGATCAGTCAAAGACATTTGGCTTTGTTGATCAGTGAGTCCAATGAGTATCTGTAGTTTTTGGGAAATATCGATTTTATAAATCTTCTCTGTATTGTTTCTAACTGGTTCGTATGGGTCTTCAGTGCCCCTCCCTATGCAAGAATTCCATACCTCATATGACTTTCTATCAGATAATTTTCATTTGATTACATAGTAAATTTTATCTAAGTTTTTTGAATTTATACAATATACATCTTAACTTTTTCACCACGTACATTATGTGTGAGTCAATCAATGAGCAATCAATCATGAAGCCTATGTATTCAATTTCTTGCACAGGTTCTATAAAAAAAACGTTCATTATACATTTTTACATCTAGTTTGTTGAAGCTAGGCAGACCATGAGAGTTACAGTTGAATGGTAAATAATTCGTATTGTCTGTGTTGATCGTGAGTAATTTATATTCGGACCAAGTTTTTTTTTAGTGAAATTCAGACTCAGCTTTTTGTTTTTGGTTGTCCCAGTTAACAGACCTGTAGAAAATTGCTGTGTCATGAGCAAATCCAAATATTTCACCGATACTGGCGAGTGGGATAAGTCCATTGAGATAAATGTTGATTAAGATGGGCCCTTAGGACTTTTCCTTGTGGCGCAATTATTTCGGCACCGGCTAACCACGCCATCAACACCTGCAGCCTCGGGGGTAATACCACGAGTGCTCGCAATACTACCGATAGTAATTCTGTCAGAAATCAACGAGATCAAAATGCTTGGTAAGTCCCTTAGGACGAGTGGTGTTACCTCAAAGCAATTTGATCGAGTATAAGATTTCTGACAGAATTCTGTGAACAAGAGTAGTATTAATTGAGATAATTTCACGAACCAACACAGTAAAACAAGTTCCATTGTCGTGAATTTTTCAATAGCTATAGGTAATGCCTGATAGACATGAAGTCTGTCAGACTGACATTCATATTTAGCAAGATTATATTAAGTTCTCCGTTGTTGTTTGGATAGGTGGTTGCCAGGACAAAGTGGTATTACCGGCTCGAAAGCTAGGAGCTGCGTATTATCGTGGCATACGTCCCTTATTGGTCCTAATAATGCAGGAAAGTTGGGTTTCATACGGCGAGTGAAATTATCGCTCTTGAAAAGTTCTAAGCAATTGCCTCCAACACCAACGTCTTCCAGCGACTGGAAGAGTAGGTCATGGCTAAAACGATGTTCAAAAGGTTTTGACAAATATTCGAATATGCACAGGCAAGGACTGCTTTAATTCAAAGCTTCCGTTATTCAATGTCAATGCGAGGTTGATGTGTCCTTGAATCCAAATTGATTGTTTGAAATTATTTTTAAATTTGTTTAGAAAAGAAACTAGTAATCTGTTCTTTAGAATTCTCTCAAATATTTTCGAGAGTTGCGTTATCAAAGATATCAATCGATTATTGCCTAATTTCTGTGTATTTGCTTATTTATGTAGAGGATTAACTACCGTGTGTTTGAATGCAGATGGATCCTTTCCAGCCTCCAATGTGAAAATGTGCGTTAATTATAATAGGATCAAATTTGAAACAGGTTACGTTCTAGGGCTCACATAATGCAGCATACCGAGTTATTGTAAAAATCTACAGCGATATTTTTTTCAAGGGTCAGCCCTTTTTCGCCCCATTAACGTTTTTGTAGTGTATTGAGACATATTCAATCTGTATCCTTCCTGCATTCTCATAATTATTGAAAATTCACAAACCCCAAGCTTGCATACAACTGTATCGAACTAAGTTCAGTCATCACATCGTAATATCAATTTTCCATGGATGTAAAATACATTTTCCAGCCCGATAATGGAAAACAAACCCCTAATTTTCACCAATACACGAATTCTCTCCCTCGATTCCCGAAGGAAAAATTAATGCAAATAGAAAATTGAAATATAGTTCTACATATTTATGCATCCCGCAGGCCTCGACGTGTTTCGATGCGGGGAACAACATGTCTAGTGACGTGGTGCAAAATACATAATGAGAGAGTGTCAGGTAATGCCTAATGAAGCTGAGAACAAGGCTCTGCCGCTGGCAGTTCGTATTTGAATACGAAAGATAGACACAAAGCGGGGTGAATTTCGGTATGCAAATTCCCTCTAATAAAATCACTCTGTACTTCTGCCTTTGAGGTCTCGTTCTAAACACTAATACAAAGCAAATTATTAGGAGGAGATATTATAGGAAATTAATGACGCGATCTGTTTCGTGTTCCATTCGAGAGCTCCGAATTCGCATTGACAGGACACAAAACCTGATAATAAAAATAATTTATTCACATAATTTAAGTCTAAAAATACATAAACAGAAAATAGGAAAAATTGCAGAACACCCCTAAGACGTAACTCGACAAGCTGATACCAAATATCACCTCAGAAATTGAATTCGACAAGGGGGTATAGTTCCTCCAATCCCAGTTGAATGAGCTGTAAAACCGGATTAACACGTCAATGACTTCACCTCTTTGAACGTACTTGCCGACCATAGGCGGAGATATTTTCTCTTACTTGGGTATAACTTTGCGTATTGCTTGCTGTATAGAAATTTGTGAATATAATGTGTCTTGTTCTTATCCTGAATAGAATTGAAGGATTTTGCGTGTATGGGCATCGTACATAGATATACTAATAAGTCTGGTAACTCCTTTAATGTGGTCGAAAAATGCCGCTCTTTTTGTGAGCGGTCGTAAATCATGCGGACATCGTTGCGGCGATGCGAACTGTATATATATACAGTGCGGCTTTTTTAGACCCCCCCCTGTTTACTTTTGAATGGTTCGACGTACAAAAATGAATAAAGAACCGTTTGGAGGGTTTCACTGATACTACTTTTTGAAACAAAAAATATGGTGATTGCTCGACAAGGGGCGCGGGGGGGGGGCAATTAAAAAATGTTAACCATCTAATTATTTTTTAATTTCGTTACTATTTTTTTTGCAATTCAAATTCGAAATATCAAATATATATGCGGATCTGAAAACTAGTCTTACTTTGATAAACTTGAACGGTTTGCTGTGGAACAATGAATCCAAAAACATTGCGAAGGGTATTATCGATACTACTTTTTGAGAGAAGAAATATTGCAATTACACTGATGGCGCTGGGGGCACATCAGCTAGAAAATTTCGATAGGCATAAAAATCGAAATTGGGAAAAAATTCCTCAACTAAATCCAAAAATATGTATATGGTTGTAAAGAGAATTGAATTCTCTTTTCAACGATGTGACACTCGACCCCCCATGCCATTTAAAAATTTTGAGTTGATGTGTCCCCCCGCGCCCCCTGTGGAGCAATCACCATATTTTTTGTTTCAAAAAGTAGTATTAGTGAAACCCTCCAAACTGTTTTTTTTTCATGTTTGTACGTCGAAACGTTCAAAAGTTAACAGAGGGGGGGGACTAAAAAAAGCCGCACTGTATAGCCCACCATGCCGGCGCTCAAGCCAAACAGACAGGGCAAGGGACGCGCGAGGAAAAGAGGGGATGATTTGGGTCGCTTGCGAGAGTGAGCGGACTTATTAGTATCTATGGACACTGGTATGGGTACGGGACGTTGCTCGTAACTTATTGACAAGTTATCTGACACACCGAAAACAAGTCGTTCAAAAAAATAGAATAAGAAAACATCAGGAAACACTGATAATTTATTTGCTGGTACGACTATCTTATATGCACATCAAAGTCGTGGCAAGACTCAATCATCATAATCCTCCGAATCAGACGAATCACCCATGTTTATGATTGCTGGTTGAATGGATGGCAAAAGGAAATATTCACGTTCTTTTGAAATCACATGTAAAATGCATTTTGTCCACAAAGATCTTTATATTCCTCTCCTAAGATTCTCCTTACATTTTCTACTACTTCTCCGCTTAGATTTGGACATTGATTGGATTTTCTCAATTTGTTTTTTATAAATACGGAGGTAACTTCACCAGAATGTTTACAAAGTTCATCAATAATATATTCTTTTTAAAAATTTTCAATTTCAATTATACGTAGTAATACCTCCTTAGTGGCTTTTTGGGGAATAATAAATTTTTTATAAGCCATAAATTCCAAAATGTCTCCTTTTTTGTTGCTTTCGTCGGTATTTTTATATTTTGACGCGAGTGGTATGACGCATTCTCCTTCACAATAACAGAAGTTGGTGGTATATTTGGTAATAATTGTTCACTGAACCATTTTTCGAATAAAGTTGCAGTCATATCCTCATGATAATCTGCTGAACATTTTTTTAGTCGTTTTGCTGACAACAGCAACGCGTTCGGTACAAAACCATCTTCACTACCAGCGTGTGTACAATAATTATACGTTTTCCTCTGGAACATGGTGCTTGGAGACATCAGTTCTGGGAGTTATCTACCTATCCATACCGAATCACATCATGACTATCGAACCAAGTCTCGTCAAGATATACTATGTGTCTCTTCGATTCCCGATGTTCTTTTATTTGTCGCAAGTAATCTTGACTTTGCAGAACGCAGCCGGGGTGATTCCATTATTGCCATTCGCTGATTTAGTTTTTTGTGTTTGAAACCACAGTCTAAAAATATTTGGCGTAGTGTTTCCTGCTACTTATATGTATACTCAGGATAATCAGATAATTTGTTTTTGATTGATTCCAAGGTAGGTACTTCGTTTCGTTTATAGAAATCATAAACTGGCCTTCGAAGAAAATCTTTTGTGACCTCATCAACTTTGTTTAATTTATGATCTTCTCGTTTTCTTTTACGATAATGATCTACAACATCCCCTTGTTTAACCACTCTGTAAACAGTTGAATGAGATATCCTTCCGAAAATTTCATTGTCACATTTGTCGTTCACTTCCTTTTTAAGATTTTTATATATATTTAGAACAAGTCTTTGGGTCTGAACATGAAAATCTTTGTTTTTAAAATTACCATTGTTCATCCGGTTGTGAGTCTTGTTCCTCACGTTTCTCGAATGGTCGCCAAAATGCCATATTGCAACATTAAATACACAAATGTTTAAACTAAAACTTTAATGTCGATTTTCACACTTTTAGTTTGAAAAAACGAGACATATGTTTTTCAAATACAATGGTTTCTTCAAGCAGAAGTATACTGAGTTATACTGTTATATTCTTCTTACATATTTTTTTTTTTTATTCTCAAAATATTGATTAATTTGGGAACAGCTTTATACCTGTTTTCGGATAACTCTATGATAACAAATAATGTTTGTCAATAATTAATTGCATTTATACCCAGTCTAACGGAAAAACAATTTGAGTAGAGAGAAAATTTTGAGTTCTGTTTAATCGTTCATTAAGTACGTTACTGTTCTTCTTTTCCACGCTTCGATCGGTTACACGTAAAATATACTCAATCTGGTCTACTGTTTTCTTTTTATAGGGAATAATATTTGTTCAATTTTCCATTTTCATCCTTCATTCGTTATTGCACCATGTGTAACCCTATATATTGAACTGAATGAAGTCATATTCAACAGAGATTGGATAAACTATAACTGAAAAAGGGCAATGTTTCCGATGAAAATGTGCACCTATCTACATAATCGACATTTTCTAAATAACTCATTCTTCTGAATAAAAAAACAAGTACATTTTCGGATTTAGAAGGAAATTTTCTATAACATGAAGTGATATTCGCGGGACTACGCATTTTTTAAATATTTCCAGGCGATCAAAGTCGAGAAATGCAACATTCTATATAAAAGGAAATCGAATTCTACGAATTTTTTTATTTTCCATCATTTGAAAAATCGCGAACTCTCCTCAGGCGTAAATCCTCGAGCTAATTCCAAGTATCGCCACAAAAATTTAATTCGACAAGAAGGTTACTGGAAAAGGGCAATTTTTCGACAAATAAAATCCATAAAATCGATATTTTATGAATGACTCATTCTTCTGAGTCAAAAAACAAATATATTTTCCGATTCAGAAGAAAATTTTCTATAAGATGAAGTAAAACTTGCATGATTACGCATTTTTTAAATATTCTTAGGCGATCAAAATCGAAAAATGCAACATTCTGTATAAAAGGATAAGTATCTAGATTTCATTGAAAATATGAACAGGATGTTCATAAAGTCAGTAAAGTTGTGGAATCATCTGCGACTGAAAGTTGGAATTTAGTCGCTGTTTTCCATCGTACAAGATAACCTCTCTTGGAAGGGATTCATGTTATAAATAGAAACATTCTCAGTTGAAAATTGAATCTATACATGACTCCTCTGGAAATGGAAAAAACCCTACGATAAAATTGAACTTACTTTTTTGTAATATCTAACAGAAAACAAAACTACTTCCCCGGCAAAAGCCACGCTGGACATTGAACTACATCTGATAGATATTGAGAAAGACCCTATATAACTTGAGAGAAAAATTCTGAAAGTGAAAATTTGCATTTTTATTCAGATAGTTGATAATTTATTAAATGTCCAGTTTCCATTGGAGATTCTTATCTATGAATGAGATAGGGAGTATGTTATTCAGAAGTATCACTCACAGAAAATCGCTCATTTCATTGACGTGTGGATTGCATCACTTTCGCTAAGCCTCCAATACATTTTGGTCGACAAAAATCTATTTCACTCTTCTAAGATCATCAGGTAGGTCGGATGAATTGGAAACATACTCTTCAGAAGCAATTTCACACTGTAATGAGGAATTGTTGGACTATTTCTTGTGCGGTGAAACTTTGAAAATATTTTTCTGACATAAAACCTGTCATGGGTATGGCATGTTGATTTCATTGAAAATATGAACAGGATGTTCATAAAGTCTGTTGTGGAATCATCTGCGACTGAAAGTTGGAATTTAGTCGCTGTTTTCCATAGTACAAGATAACCTCTCTTGGAAGGGATTCATGTTTTAAAGAGAAACATTCTCAGTTGAAAATTGAATCAATACATGACTTCTCTGGAAATGGAAAAAACCCTACGATAAAATTGAAGTTACTTTTTTGTAATATCTAACAGAAAACAACTACTTCCCCGGCAAAAGCTGCGCGGGACATTGAACTACATCTGATAAATATTGAGAAAGACCCTATATAACTTGAGAGAAAAATTCTGAAAGTGAAAATTTGCATTTTCATTCAGATATTTGATTATTTATTAAATGTCCAGTTTCCATTGGAGATTCTTATCTATGAATGAGATAGGGAGTATGTTATTCAGAAGTATCACTCACAGAAAATCGCTCATTTCATTGACGTGTGGATTGCATCACTTTCGCTAAGCCTCCAATACATTTTGGTCTACAAAAATCTATTTCACTCTTCTAAGATCATCAGGTAGGTCGGATGAATTGGAAACATACTCTTCAGAAGCAATTTCACACTGTAATGAGGAATTGTTGGACTATTTCTTGTGCGGTGAAACTTTGAAAATATTTTTCTGACATAAAACCTGTCATGGGTATGGCATGTTGATTTCATTGAAAATATGAACAGGATGTTCATAAAGTCAGTTGTGGAATCATCTGTGATTGAAAGTTGGAATTTAGTCGCTGTTTTCTATCTTGGAAGGGATTCATGTTTTAAAGAGAAACATTCTCAGTTGAAAATTGAATCACTACATGACTCCTCTGGAAACGGAAAAAACCCTACGATAAAATTGAAGTTACTTTTTTGTAATATCTAACAGAAAACAACTTCCCCGGCAAAAGCCACGCTGGACATTGATTCAATTTTCAACTGAGAATGTTTCTCTTTAAAAGATAAGTATCTAATTTAGCAAAAATTTTAATTTTCCATTATTCGAAAAATCGCGAACTCACCTCTGACGTAACTCGACGAGCTGATTCCGAATATCACCTCAAAAACGGCAATAATTTTTACGAAAAAATTCACCCATCCACAAAATCGACATATTTTGAATGAATTATCATTCTGATTCGAGAAACCAGTACATTTTTATGGATTTAGAAATAAATCTTCTATGAGACGAAGTGTTGCAGGATTCCGCAGTTTTGAAGTATTCGCAGGCGATAAAAGTCGAAATAGAAGGAAATCGAATTTTGCTAAAATTTTTATCGTCCATTTTTTTTAAGTTCTTCTTTCCTCGGACCTAATTTGACATGCTGATTTCGGATGTCACCTAAAATATTGAATTGGACAAAGAGGTACAGGAAAAAGGCAAGTTTTTCAACGTAAAATACAATGTAATTCTGATTCCAAAAAAATTAGTTTTATACAGGGTGTTTCTTAAGTACGTGTAGAAACTTCAAGAGCATGTTGGTGACGTCGAAATAGGAAAAAAAATTCCCATAAACACATGTCCGCAAGTTATTCGTTTCTAAGATACAGAGTGTCAAAGTTTGATTATTATATTTGTTTTTTTGTGAATAAATGCCAAAACATTTGTGATATTCGAGTAAAGTTTGGTATCTGGGATGAATTTTTGAATGACAAAAGCAAATTTTGTGTTAATTGTGAAAAAAACTAATTTCTAATTGAATTTATTTTGAATTAAAAAATCATGTCATTCAAAATCACTTGCATCGATTACTTCAAATCTCATTAACTCGAAAACAGTGACCTCTACCAAAAATATATTTTTTACACAAACTAAATAAATATTCCCAGATACCAAACTTTACCCATATATCAAAATTATTTTGAAATTATTCATAAAAAATAAAAATAAGAATTCAACTTTGACACTCTGTATTTCAGAAACGAATAACTTGTGGACATATGTTTATGGGAACTTTTCTTCTTATTTTGATTTCAGAAATATGCTCCTGAATTTTAAGAAACACCCTGTATATGCTTAGATTCAAGATAGAGCCGAAAAGGGAATTAAAATGTCGAAAATTTAGAAATTGCAGGGGTTCAATTCGAGAACGGTTAGAGATAGACCAATTCTGCGATCGCAAATCAATTCAAAATGGTCGAATTAGTACATGCTGTGAATTTCAGCCAAACGAAAAATTGAAAATTACTAGTGAAATGTTTTAAGGAATCACGAATAATACAAAATAGTCAATCCACTTGAAATTCTCGCTATATACGTAAAATTTCATGCTTATTTCAAAAGTATGTGTATTGTATATGCTCAGATTCAAGTTGCACTGAAGTTAACTCGAGTTAAGTTCGGACGACTTCGGGTGCACTTTGAAGCATTTAGAGAAACATCCATTGATATTTTCAACACATTTCCCACCTCTCAGGTGAAAATCCAAAATGAACAAATTGTAAATATATGAATCTCTACTTCCAAATGCCGTTTACAGAATTTGACTTAGATGATTTCCCTTAAATCGGTACATTTAGAAAGATTTGCCCTCAAATTGTTTGTAACACGATTGTGCAAAAGCAAAAACTACACATCGGACAGAAACCATCTTTTGCACAGCTGAACCACATGATAATATCTATCAGTTTCCTCATTATTGTTTGTCCAGCTTCAGATTTATAAAAATTATGAATTTTTGAAAAATGCACCGATCTGGTGGTATAAAAAACCATTTTGTAGGTTTTATAATTCTCTACAAAAGTATATGACACTAAGGTAAACACGATTAAATTTCCACAGATTATTGTATACGCGATATGTTCTTTTTCAACCAAATGTAAGTAATACATTAAATTATTCCACGTTGAACATAACCTAAATACCCTTCTCATGAATTGAGGTAATCAGGACCTACCTATAAATAAAATAAGAATTGACAATACAATGAAGGTACCTGTAAATCTCGAAACATAGCTACCACTTAATTAATTGAAAAGGTTTAACAAAGGAGAACTATTAAAGTCCAATTGATAACTCAGTAAACAATTCGAATTTTTCAATTTATTAATTTCCAAGCATTCTAAATAATCAAGGATTTCAAAGTTTTCATCGAAGTCATGGTCTTCTTCCAAAATATGATTGATATATGTTGAATGTGTTTTATTCTTTAAATAATTCATACGGTGTTCACGTACGTGGCTTTTGAATGGTCTACCAGTCTGGCCTACATACAGCGTGTCTCACGGTCGATGGTAGGTTAGACGTTTATGGTAAACGCAAAGCAGGATTTCCCTGAAAATTTCACATCTTACATTTTGTTACCTGATCTATCGATCTAAAATATTTTCAGCTTTGTGGCGTTGCCACGTCTAGCAAAAAAAAATTGCAACTTTATTTTTTTAAATAGAACACCCCGTATATTAACTCATTTTTTGAATCGCTCTTTCATTATAATACTTTTTTGTAAGATGTGAAATTTTCAGGGAAATCCTGCTTTGCGTTTACCATAAACTTCTAACCTACCATCGACCGTGAGACACGCTGTATACTTTGGAACAAGATCCACAGTTCAATTTATTAATTCCTGATTTTTCAGATTTTTGTGTTTTATCTTTATTATTTTTGATAAACCTTCCCAACGTGTTATCTGTTCTGAATGCTACTCTTAAATTTTGATTTTTTCAAAAATAACACTGTTCCTTCTGAAACGGGTCCTGAATAAGTGAAAGTTCTGTAATTATTGTCAAGGTTCCTCATAGTGGGGTACACTTCTTGGATAGCCTTTCTATATAATTTTTTAGCAAGAATATTCTCTATTAATTTGACTTGATATCCTTTGTTAACTGCTATCTGTTTTATGATATTTAATTCTTTGCAGAAATTTTCTTCAGAAAAAGGAATATTCACTAATCTATGTAATTTTATGTATATATGGATGTATCGAATTATTATGAAAGGTGATGTTAGTATGAAAAATAGAAAAATGGTGTTTGTTGTTGGTTTTACCTATTGTCAAATCTAAAAAATTTAATTGTTTTTCTATTTCTATTTTGAATTTAATGTTCGGGTGAATACTTTTAATACAATTATGAAAGGTCTAACTGTCTGTTGGAACCTTTAAAACAAACTATAATGTCATCCACATATCTGTACCAATACAAAAACTGTTGCGAGAGTGGTTGCTTGTGAATTATTCCTTCAAGGTTGTCCATGAAGATATCTGCCAGTAGAGGACTCAGCATATTTCCCATGATGAAACATTCAGATGAAGAATATATTTTATTGTCAAATTAAAAGTAATTTTGTTCAAGACATATCGACAAAAGATCTAATATATTTTGTTTAATAACCGGGTTGACATGATTTCTATCTAGTAAACCTTCGACTAGGAGTGTGATATCTTGGGGAGGTATACTAGGAAAAAGATTTTGAATGTCGAAAGAAAATAATTTCGCGTTATCTGGAACAGAAATATCCTGGAGTTTATTTATCAAATCATAGGAATTTTTAAGGCTGAATTTCGGTAGAAATTTAGAATAGTTTGTTATTAAATGTATTAACTTTCTTGAAAACTTAACTGATGGTGCTGTAACCAATGATACTACTGGCCGGACAGGGTAGTTTTGTTTATGTAATTTTATCAAAGAATATAATTTCGGAGTTTGTGGATTCATAAGAGTTAGTCTGAACTTTTCAGCTTCGTTAAAAATAGATTTAGAGACTCTCAAGAATTCTTTCATTTGTAGTTGGTACACATAAATGGGGTCTCAAAAAAAAACTTTACAAAAGTATCTGTAAAACGATTCCTGCAATACTTTTTGGGATATTCGCAAAAAAAAACAAAAAAGTTGTAATTTATTGCAATATTTCTTGTTTAAAAAGTTCCACAAATCGATTTTGCTGGGGAACTATCTTATAAAAAGTAATATAGGCTGTTCGCGTTATTTTTATCTACAGCTTGGCCTAAATTTGTATGTAAACATGTCAGAGTTGTGACTAGTGAAGGTATTCGATTACTAAATTCTACAAATTTTCTAGCTGAATAATTCCCTTCAGGTAAATAATCATGGCCCAATCACACGGACGAATCAGCAATTCATATTGTCTATAATAATTATTTTTGGTATTGAAAACTGTATATTGTATTTATTTAAAATGAACCTGTAGTCTACATTGAATTCATTTCAACATAATTTATTGTTCATTACACAAAATAACCGAATAATCAACATGATGATGTATTGAATTTTGCGTTCAATTTTGGTAATTTTTTGTTTTGGCGGTGAAGGCTTCATTTAATTACCTCTATTGTTTAGAATTACGAATTCCGGCAGTTGTTTGCTGTAGCATAATAATTAAAACATGGAATCGAGTACTATTAATAATTAGATTTTATACGTTCATCCGATTTGTTTCATTTCAGCGGAGCCATATATATTTGGATCGATTGCAGCAACATCGACAATATTTCAGTGGAGCTAGTCAACTTTGAAATATTGGCAATGGCTTTTGAGTTTAAAAACTTGAGCAATCAACAATTTATACAGTTCATATTGGATGAAAATCCTCTACTAAAGTGTTACTGCAACCCTCAGAACTCTTAGAACTAGGGAAGATGCAATGCACGAGATCGGTGACAGTGATGAGATTTGAACCCATACTATTAGGTTGAGAAGCAAATGCTCTACCATCACGACCACTATAGCCCAGTTGATTGTCAACTGTGTTGCTAAATCTGCGTCAATACATCCGACAGCCATAAAATAACGAGTATAGTTGAAGGACCTACAAATTTGATATGACTCTGAAGTTACAACTCAGCATCTCACAGATGTATCAAACTATTTCAACGTATCAAGCTAGAAAA
Source organism: Chrysolina oricalcia (assembly GCA_944452925.2). Lineage (NCBI taxonomy): Eukaryota > Metazoa > Arthropoda > Insecta > Coleoptera > Chrysomelidae > Chrysolina > Chrysolina oricalcia. The sequence continues at coordinate 67,450,461 of OX101812.2, forward strand.
ACACCGATGTGTTTTTCAAAGAAATACCCTGTATATCAGATATCTCTTTGACAGGAATAATACTTGGAATATGAAGATTTTCACTCTTCTTTATACACCCTCAGCTTGGGAGTGCAACAAGGATCGAACTTGGGGCCTCTTTTGTTCCTGCTTTTTATCGATGACTTGGCTAACGAAAGCGCTACAAAATTATTGACACTTAATTATAAAGATTGCCTAAATATATCGAATGCAATCGATTTAGTATTCAATTGGTCGTGCAGGAATCATTTTCATTTGAAAATATCAAAATGTCATATGTTATCATTTTCTAGAAAAAAAAGTAGAAGAATTTTCCTACGTTATTGATGATAATCCAGTTCATAAGGAGGAGTACAAAAGAGTTCATGAAAATAGACACAATTCAACGCTTATGCAAGGTCTAAACTAGAGATTTGGGGAGATATAGAGATATAGGGTGATAATCACACACCTACATCATATAGAAGCGGTCCAAAAAATGCTATAATATGTGGGTTTCTCGGCCACAGAGGAACTGATAATTATTCTATTCTTCTGAACCAGTATAATGAAATATCGTTAAATATACTTTTTGTTACGATATCATTTCTTTGCAAAGTGTTACAAAATAAGATCTCATATGCCTCTGTTTTACAAAAGATCAAGTTCCACACTCCTCGCCTAAGTTCCTGAAATGACACATTTTATTGTGAATATAGCAGAAAAAATTACAATCTCAAAGCTCCAGTGTCAGTAATCTGTAACAATTTCAATTCAATCTATGATATGTGCGATATAAATGATAATTCCCTTAGTTATATTTTGAAATGCATTCTAATAGAGCATTAGATTATTTAATTTTTTTTGTAATATTTCCTATATTTCACTAGTTAGTTTATTATTTGCACATTTTACATTAATGTTTGGTTATTGTATATTTTTATGTAAACCTTTGTTCATTTCCTATAATTGGGTTACCTGCTGGAAATAAATTGCTAGATATCAATCTATTATTGAATTTTTGGAATGCTCTTTTTTTCCTGATTTCAATTACCCCTTTTACACTAACCCCTACCTTATACCCTTTTTGAGTTGGCCGGGGAAGTAGTTGTATTTTGTTAGATATTGCAACAAAGTAACTCCATTTTTATCGTAGGCTTTTTTTCCATTACCAGAGGAGTCCTGTTGAGTGCCCCCCTCGTTCACCACACATGACACCTCTAGATTTTTATTTATAGGGGGCTTCTGAAAAATGAGGTCTACAAAATAAAACATAATAATATAGAAGAATTGAAAAATTATATTGAAACTATAACTAATATAATTGATGGCCGAACTGTTTTTAATGCAACCCGTTGTGTCAAGAGGAGGGCCCAAATATGTGTTCAACTAGAAGGCGGTATTTTTGAACATTCAATTCATATTTTATAGCGGTTTAAAAAAAGTCATATGAGCTTCTCTGTTGAGAATGTAGTTACGAATCAAAATACATGATGAATTATTTTGAAAACGCTATTGTAATATTTTTTTTGTCTCCAGCATCGAAAAAGCCATTGAAATTGCCACTAGTTTGCCCATTCAACCGAATTCGTAATAGCGGAGTTGGCAATGATGCCAACTTAATTAGGAACACCCTGTATAGTTGTCATTTTCATAGCTCACTTGGAAAAAGTTAACGTTCATAGGATGGGTATTCAAAGTAACAACTAATTTTTCGATGTTGAATAACTCAAAAACGGTATATTATGGAATACTTTTGAAATCAGGCAACAATATCATTCCAAAAATTCAATAATATACAGGTTAGTTCATTTAAAAAAATAGTATTCTTTCAATCACTTGAAATCTGCACGCTACTGTTTTCTTGATAGCATTTTACCAAAATTCAGTCATAAACACATATCTTTAAAATTTAACTTTTTTTATAGACATTAATAATGATGAAGAGAGGAAAGGGTGATTCATAGTGAATAACCCTGCACGTTTATTATTTATTGTATGAAAATAGAATAGTTTCGAATACATTTAAGTATACTTACGCCCTTTCGTCAATACTTCTACAAGGTAAGATTTAAAACACATTTCTGACTGATAACCAGAACATTTTCTGGCTAATACCGTGACATACATTGAACAATATCTGATAGATTGTTTTGAAATGAGGACACTATTGCAAGAGCTTGTTTTAATCAACCAGTATAACTATGTTTGGTTCGGAAGGTTTCTGGCGAACAAAACAACATTCATCAAATTTTCTAACAAACACTGCCGCACACATTTCAACCTGGAATTGGAAGTAACAGAATGTACCAAATTTCTTGGTTCACAACTGGATTGTAAATTAGCATTCAACAAACATATTAACTACTTGTGCTCATCTCTAAAAAACATAAATTGGTTCCTTAACACTCAAATATCATAAATAACAATATTTTGGATATTTCCATTTGAGGTCGGGCCATAGACTTTAAAAGGTATTTTCGTTATGCCAAAACGATATTTACGTCTGATATTTTTTTATCTTGATTATAGAGAATCTTGCAAACGGGCATTCCCAAACAACCGTATTCTCTCATTGCCATGTATACAGGGTGTTACATAATTCAATACAAATATTTTAATGACATGTGTCCTAAAATCCACCCCCTCCAAGCCACAGACATCGCAACATGCGCAAAAAAATCTTAAATGTTGAATTGTGGCTACAGTTATGCATCAAATACTTTGAAAATTCACATGCACTTGTAGTTTTAGACGATCTATTCATTTCTTGATTCAAAAATAAGGTAACTCGAATCGAAAGGGGTGAATGAGATACAGATTTGATGGTAAACATTTTCTATTTCCTCCAAAAAAATTTGAATTTGAGTTTGAGTTTGCCACTATAAAAACATACATTTCAGTCTCTTGTATTTTTTTGAATTAGCTAACCGTTTTAGAAAAAATCGCGGGTAAATGAAAGGGGCGTATTGAAGTACCAAACAAAAATGCCTAGAGGGCTATGATTTTTTAATTTGTTTCCCCTATTGATGGTTTTGACGTTTTATTTGTGAAACAGCGTTTTGATCCACTTGTAAGTTTGATGTTTGTTAAACAGTTTAAAGATTGTTTTGCGCATCTAGCGATGTCTGTAGCTTGGGGGGGTGGGTTTTAGAACACATGTTTAAGTATAGAAAAAAAAAGTCTTATTTTGACCACAGGAATATGTCCTTGGAATATTTGTATTGAATTATGTAACACCCTGTATATCTTTATAAAACACTGAGTTATGTTCACTCAAACTCATTGAAATTCACGCAACATAAAGAAGTTCACCCTCATTTCATAGTAACAGAAATGACATCTACCTGACAAAATGTAACAATTCCTATAAAAAATCGCTATATTACGCAGGAACAAAATATTTAAACTCGTTACCACCAAACATTACGGAAGAAAGAGACAGCATGAAATTCCTAGAGAATATGGAGGAATCTACTAGCAAGTTGTTTTTATTCTCTCAGAGACTATGAAAATGTTTCTTGATTGTTTGCTGGATATTCATGTATATATTGTTTGTGTGTTTATTTATTCATGTGTATTTTCTTTGGATGTTTATTAAAAATCGATGTGTCATATACACTTTCTGTATCAAAAATGACAAACTAAACTTGAAATTGATTCAAATAAATGAGCTTGGTGTAGACTTCAGGCCAAAAACATTTCAGGAAAGGAAAGAAAACATAGAGGATCTCGAAATTTAAATCACACCCACCATACACTTAGATGCATTGTTTTGTAAAACCACGTTATTCTATTCAATTCAATTCAATTTATTTTTGGTCCATCGAGTTGAATAGATATAGGACAAGTCAGGCTGTACATATAAAATTTGGTAATAAAATTATAGAAAATTGACAACACAGCAAACATTCACAAGAACATAAATATATAAAAAATCTATCACAGTATAAAATTGTCGAAATAATCCTTCAGTCTATAGGGACAGAGGTTGAGAAGTGTTTTTATTGAATTTCACCAAAGTAGAAGAGCAACATTCCATGAATATCCAAAATGGATTTTAGAGATCTTAATTGATATCATTTAGTGTTCAATGTTTCAGCTAGTGCTTCACAGTGAGTATTGAATGATAAATTCTGGTCCAATTTGACACCTAAGAAAGTAATACATTTCTGTTTATCTATTTTTTCGTTATTTATTTCTATATCTAAATTTGTAATTTTATTATTTTTCCACTTGAGGAAATTCACATGACTGTTTTTGGAAGCATTTAAGAAATGAGTGTTCGTAATACCACTTGCAGAGTTGTCTGTGAATAAGAGCGTGGAATCGTCCGCATAAAGACAAGTATACGCATTGTGGAGCACTAGAGGTAATTCATTGATATAAATGATAAATAATATGGGGCCCAGCACAGACCCTTGGGGGACCCCTATTTTGCTAGAAAGTAGACTAGAAATGTGCTCTGTTTTCACATTTTCCTTTTTGTGATTAATCTTGACCTGTTGAAGCCGTCCGTTCAGGTAGGAGAAAAACCATTCATAGAGTTTTCCGCGAATCCCATGTTGATAAAGTTTATCCATCAAGAGTTCATGCTGGACACAGTCAAAAGCCCGGCCCAACTCACAAAATATTCCAACCGAGCTCTCGCCTGCTTCCATAGAATCCAATATTTTTTCGTAGAAATCATGAATTGCGGTGACTGTGGAACGACCAGAGCAGAAACCAAGCTGGTTGTTCAGAATTATAGAATTTTTATCTAAAAAGTTTAATAATTGATCCACGATAGAATACTAAAAAAATTTCGAGATAACGGATGGGATTGTTATGGGATGGTAGTTTTCTAGATTTTCAGAGTTTCCTTTTTTGAAAATAGGAGATACTTGAGCTGTTCTCATTCTCGTTGGAAATATTCCTACCTGTAGCGATAACTTGATCAGGTATGTAAGTGATTTTATGATACAATGGTCATTTTTTTCAATAAGGACTCCTGAAATACCATCTGGACCATTGGTGTGTTTACTTTTCAGTTTATGCTTTATTATATACAGGACTTCTTCTTCAGATATGTGGCAGATAAACATGCTATTTAAAACTGTTTTATTTGCCGAAATTCGTGTATTATTTATTGAATCAGGGTTTTTTATTTTTTCAATGGTTTCGTATAGAAAATGAACAAAGAAATCATTGAATATTTCGGATATTTCCAACGGATCAGAGAGGAAATTGTTTTCATGATTTATGATAATATTTTGTTACTATTTTTATCATGCTTGTTCATATTTGAAATTGAATTCCACGAAAGTTTGTTCGTATATTCAGATTCTGCTAGTTTTTGAGAAAAAAAGTTGTGTTTGGTGGTTTTAACTAGAATATTGTGTTTCTTTTTCGCTTGTACGTATTGTTGATAGAGATAATAGTCAAGTTTTTGAAGATGAAAGAGATTTTTTAGTTTTTCACTAGATTTTTTGACAGAATCGTTCACCCATTCCCTATTAATTGACTCTCCAATTTGAAACTTAAATAAATAATGAATCATTAAATTTTCAGTCTGTCAGATTTGAAATAATTTCCACATGACGTTTTTATATTTTCAATTCTTGGGTGTCTGGTTAAAAAGAGTCATCGTCCTTAAAAACAGTTATTGCCATGATTCGCTCTAAAAATAATCCCCTCAAACGTATGAATACCAAGCCATCGATGAATCGTTATATACGTGCTTGAAATAAAAAATTACGTTACAGCCATACCAATCCCAATTTGCATTTTTACGTTCACTTTTCGGCCTCTATAAACTCAATTTCAAGTTAACGTTTTCCGTGAACGTACTAAAGAATAATTGCATATTTATTTCTTTTTGTATACTCCTTTCGGATTAAACATGCTAAAAGGTTGCAAAGGCGCTTCACAGAAATTCAATTTTCATGCTTTAACATTTCAAACATCAAAGGTAGGAAGACCCTATCTGTACCCCTTCTAGAGGGAGGCGTGGCGTGGAGAGTAGTGTGGAGTTTTCCCGTGTTCCTTTCGTATCACATTTTTGAAGAGTTATGCATTTTCAATGTTGCCAATGTCATACGCTAAGAGAAATTGAATATTTTTCTCCGTTTGCAAACTCGAGAGTGAGGAATGATTTTCTAGTATAAATGCGACTCGAATCTAGAGTCGGGTGAAAAGTAATGTAACTTCATTGTGAGGCGAAATTTATTATCCAATTGAAATTTATTTTCGGTGAAATAGTTCCTTTATCCATAGATGATTTATTTCTACAGGCAAAGCTGAAGTGTTTCACTTGAATACATGAATTGTAAATTTTCCCCTCTCCCTTGGCCTTCTTTTGGTTTAATGAAAACAGTTTTTTTTTGAAAAATCACATGTTGATTCATCTGCGACTAAAAAAAAACTTTAGTCGCTATTTTACATCGTACAAGATACCATTTTGAAGAGGGAAGATATTGATGATGATGATGAAATTATTGAAACATTCAATGTTCACCTTATATCTGTATCTGAAGTTCATGCACCGAAGAAAACAGTGACTTACTGACAAACTAAAAATAATAATTCGAAATAAAAAAATTACTGAGTGTAACCGTACAAGGGGCCCGAATAACTGGATTTACTATAGAAATTTGAGAAACATGTTTTCAATTACAACTAGACAAGCAAAAATAATATCCATACTATATACAAAATCAGTACGATTCAAAAAGTTTATGGAACACTCTACATTCATTTGATATAATAAATAAAAAATAACACACATTAAATTCCTGATTACCTACTTGAAACGTCTCAATGATTCAAATGAACATTTCATCAACTCAAAAATGGATGTAGCATCTGAACCTGAACCTGAAGAATTTTACAAAAATAATTCATTCAATTCGGATATGACATTTCATTTATTACCAGTCACTGGACAAAAAGTTGCTTTCTGATCAATGATATTGAGTCAAATGCAATAGGAATCGATGAAATTACTATACAAATGATCAGGTTATGTGTTCTTTATGTAACATCAACTATCACCCACATTATAAATGGATACTTATTGAGAGGAATATAGCCTGAGCTGTAGAAAAAATTACTGATATTTCCAATAAATCAAAATAGTAAACCTGAAAGTTTTGTTGATATTAAACCTATAAATATATTACTAGCCTTGTAGAAAATTTTGTAAAAATCAATTCATAATCAATTTCATGAGTGAGTCAATGAAAATAAAATTTTGCGTATACATCAAGATGGATTCAGACCTGGTCATAGCAAAACTACTGCACTTCTAGGAGTTACTGATGAAATAAAAAGTAATGCAGATGAAAAAAGTGAATTGATTATTATGTATAAAATTAAAATATTTCAGTTTTGATCCTATCTACCACTCATTGATTGAGTCATTCTTAAAGGAAAAAACTCAATGTGTAGTTTTTGAAAATAAAAAATCGACCGAGCTTGGTGTCGTTCACGGGGCTCCTCAGGGCTCGGTTCTTGCACCCCTTCTTTTCACAATATACACCTCAGACTTTCAAAATCTCCTGAACATTTCCAGTTTCAAACATATGCTGATGACACTATCCTTTATTATAGTGATGAATCAAGAAACTTCATAGATCAGGAAAGTAGTCTCCAAAAGGACATCAAGAATTTTGTGGAAATTTGTAAAAATCACTTTCTCAACATTAATCCATCTAAATCATCAGCCATCATTTTTGGTAGCACCAAATATCGCCAGAGGGCCATAGACAATATGTTCATACAGATTGATGGGCTGTCAATTTCATTTTATGACTAAATTAAATCTTTAGGACTACTGATTGAAAACAAATGGAAAGTTGCTGAATGTATTTGAATATTGAATGAAAGTTTTTTTTTTTTCAACCAACTCAGTCGAATTGGAGAGTACATGGTTACCTCTCCTCAGGGAAGAATTGAGAAATAACAGAATGGTGGTTGATTTATACCACATTCCCTTAGCCAGGAATCTCACTGATCGACCACGATCGACCGTCCGCGACCGTCCACCTAAGACCAAAATTTCCAACACGTCAATTCTTATCGCACAACTCACACTGTTCGACCATTTTCGACCGTCCACGACCGGTTTTCAAAGACCATGTTTGAAATTACAACCTGCTGGAAATTTTGGTCGGCGTCAGTCTACTGTGATGCAATGTCCAAACGCTAAATTATCATTTGGGCATGTTTCTGATAAACTTTCAACAGTTTTTCACCTAAACGAAAATTTCAATATTATTCGTGTGAACTGTTATATTTCCAATTGGGTCAGAAATTCGTGAGTACTATATTTACAATTTATAGTATATCCAAATTTTCAATGTTTTTAAAGCAGCGGAACAGCGGTGAGGAGCCACGTTAAATCAGAGTAATCCTAATTACAGCAATACAAAAGTCATTGATGGAATTTATTAACGGAAGAGAATGATTGATAAGTACCAGTAATGTTCAACTAATAGTAACTTACATATTTTTTATAGTTAAAGAATTAACGTGCTGGTTATAGGAAAAGGAGGCATTCCTTAGTGCTCCATCGGGAATTAATGCCCAGCAAATAAAAAGTTGGCCTTTTTTGGAATTTCTGTTGGTGTAATTTATGGACATTCAATAGTAGGTAGTTTGGAATTGTATTGATCTTTTATTAATTTAGAAAAATTAGTTCAAAATTCACCCTCTTGTTCCCGATATAAATAAAGTTCTCTATTCCACACACTTTCTTACTTTACTTTAATAATCGCTTATAAAAATCATACACTATCATAATTATGTCTTCTTCACTATCGCTCCTACTCATTATTTACAACAAAAGCATTGAAATTATGATTTTGAACTTTTTTTCGTTGAATAAATAGAAAATTGACATAACCTTTTGAATGTCAGATCAATGTCAGATTTACAAAATTATTCTGGCGGTCAGTCGTAGATGGTCGATCAGTGTGAGTTTGATAGTTTTCATGGATCTACTTCAATTTTTGGTCGTAGGTGGACGGTCGCGGACGGTCGGTCCTGGTCGATCAGTGTGATTCCTGGCTTATTTGTATCGAGATAGCAAATATCATCATAAAGAATGACTTGGCAGATTTCATTTGACTGTCAAAAACAGATCTTTCCATCTTCAAACTGAATAAAAATAGATTTTCAGCGAGTTTTGATATCGGAGGCAGATATAGTCTCCGAAACCTGAACGTTTTTTGAAAAAGAGATGTATTTTTAATTAATTTGAACTATATTTGGTTTTATCAGAAAGGCAAATTCTAAATACGATACGTCACTGACAAAATTAAATAACAGTCTTCTAAAGGCAGTAAACCTATCGGGGCATATTGCCCTTCTACACTTGTACAGATTCCTTGAATTACCATTTTTTCATTTTCAGACTGTGGAGGGTTAAAATTCTCAAAAACCTATGTCAAGAAATATTTTAATGTATTTGTGTGTAATATGATTCGACGTTCCTATAGATTATTGAAAAACTTTTACTCAAATAGTCATCATCTCAATAAAAAATTAAGATAACTTTATATGATTCATAGACTACAAGCCCATATAACGATTTGGGGGGGTCAGTTGACCCAGGATGAAACATATTCAGAACGATGCTGCTATATGAAAAAATAACTTTAGGCACTATGCCGTCAATTCTTGGTGGTGCAAATGATTGTAATAATAATAATAATCATTTTTCATCTGAAGTTGTGCTTTTCCGACAAAATATTCTTATACGGCGAAAACAGAAATCTTTGGGAGATCGTTTGCTAACGAACAGTCGTTACCGACCGATGATGAACCCTTTACTCCCATAAACACCCACTACGTAGGCCTATTATGTCAAGTACCTGTCAGAAAACAACTACTCCCCTGGCTAAGACCACGACGGGTATTGAATTAAATCTAACAGCTACTTGTGCAACGTTCCTCAAAGCATCAGAGGACGCAATTGCAAGTGCCCTCTATGACCAACCAGCAGAATTATGTTTTGATTTGGACAGGGTGACCACCTGCAGACTAGTTTCGAGGTTGTTGCCTCTCATCAGTGCAAGGGCAGGTCAACACAGACAGCACTGAAGCCATCTGTTCCCCGTCCAAATCAATAAACACTCCGCTGATTAGCCAATTCTGGTTCACGAGATGGAAGCAGTTTCTAGGCCGCTCCACCTAGCGAGCAGAGGAGAACACTCCGAATCTCCGGGTTAAGAGATTTAATCGAAGAAAACAGAAATCTTTGGGAGATCATTTGCTAACGAACAGTCGTTACCGACCGATGATGAACCCTTTACTCCCATAAACACCCACTACTTAGGCTTATTATGGCAAGTACCTGTCAGAAAACAACTACCCCCCTGGCTAAGACCACGACGGGTATTGAATTAAATCTATTCTTAAATTCTTATACGGCATTCCTCACGTTGGTAGATTATGAAATAATAATCTCCTAGAACCTACTGCCGTACAAAAATAATGGGACTGGAAGCCGGAAAATTTTTTCAATTTCCAATAATAAAAAAAAAATCCTGGATTCCGGTCCCATTATTTTTGTACAGCAGTAGGTTTTAGGAGATTAAAATCTCATAATCTACCAAATTATCATTATTATTATTACAGTCCTTTGCACCACCAAGAATTGACGGCATAGCGCCTCAAGTTATTTTTTCATATAGCAGTATCGTTCTGAATATGTTTCATCCTGGGTCAAATGACCTCCCCAAATTGTTGTATGGGCTTGTAGTCTATCATTAATCTTACCCATTTTCAACTTCAGTGATATTTTTATGGCTCTTGTCTCGATTTACTACCTAGGCCCGAATCCAAAAAGTTCAAAATGTGTACGACTACCGTACTACTTAAGCACTCTTCATTAGTGTTGAAATATTGGGTTCATGAAACATTAATCAAAGATTGTCTTCGGAATTCTCATTCGGATCGATTAAATTATGTGAAAATGTGAAAAGTCATAAGAGGCCAAAATCGAATGAGTTATGATTATTACTCCAATATGTGGAATGATTTTAACTTGAATACGGTATAGAATGAATTGTTATTACTCAATTCTATTCCGGGTTTTAAGGTCATAATTGGTACTTTAGTATTCGACAATTTTCAATAATGTCAGTTTTGGAATCGTATTCATATCCGAGCGGGAAACACATGGACATTTTCATAAATAATCAACGTGCATAATCCAATTAGTTTGGTTGACGTTATTGTCTAGAAATGAATATATGATTATGGATCGGAATCGACAAGTGACGTTTTGCAATGTTTAAAATATCAGAGATACCGGAAATATTGATTTCGCATTTCGGATAAATTTTTTGTCTTGCAAATGCCTTTTTTACTTTTAGACTTTTCATTGTTTGATCTAATCCTAAAACGACTTTTGATCCTAGCACTAGATACGTTTCTTTGGCGTTGAAGCTGAGTTGCCTGAAGGTGTCATCACCACAAAAAATAAAAAATTTGTAAACTATTGCAGATATTCCAGCTCTTACAAAAATTTTGAACCATTCTTTTCGGCTTTGATTTTATGTATTTCATCTTAGGTATGTCCAATACTGGCATAATGCGATAATATTTATCATCATTGATATTATTATTATTGGCAAATGGATGTCGATTTTGTAATAGAATATTGAGACGCCTCTGGTCGTGGGACCAAATCCATTTCAATAAGAAAGTTGCATCCCACATGTTCCTCTGGGCGATAATACCAAACTTAGTTACAGAAATGATGGAACTCAAAATTTATGAGGGGCATATTACAAACAATAGATTTTTCGTGAGAATCAGAAAATCCATTCAACTTTGAAGATATTGTAAAATCTGGTAATTTCAGCCTGAATAGCCCAGGGTCGATTGTTTACCATCTGGGTACATCTCGTTTGATGCTATAGATATTCCAGGAACGAAAGGTCGTAAATATATTTCTGACCATTTAATCAATTAATTTTTGTCTTAAATAATACATATATGGAAATAGGTCACTCGTTGTAAATGCATGCAAATTATTGTTATTTTAAAAGTAAGAAGGCAGAGTGACATCGGACGAACAAAAGAGAATGTTTGATAGTTTTTGTCGACCGTTTTCTATCAAAGTGAAACAAAACCACATTCGACGCTAGTCCTAAAATGTACGGGGCGGTCAACCACATGATGTCACGTAATAGGAAAACTTATATGTAATTAATTAGGACTGTAGAATACCAGAATAGGGTTTAGAATGCCAATACCATTCAAGTAGCGACACCTACCTAATATCTTACAAGTAAAATATTCTGAGGGCGGGATCATCCCCCCTATCTTTTAACGAATTATAGAGTTGAACCGTTGGAGATCTCAAAACAAGTTTTTAAGTTGAAATGTTGTGTTTGAAGCAGTAAGTCGAGTGAAGAATACTCAGGTCAAGGCCTCACCTTGACCTGGGACATGTCCGATCTATTTTCTCAGAGTTGAAGGGTTTCTTAAGTATGTTATCATTTATTTTGTCAAAGTCTCTAATCAGTTTCACGTATTTAAAGATGGTCTTGGTAAGCTAACATGCTAGATAATATATTGTCAATTAGATAGGTTTTTGTTTTGAGTTATAAAAATATTGTTTTCAGTCTGTTCTTATTTAATTATTGAAGTTTCCAGTATTTTGATTTTAATTGTGAAAGTAAATTCTCTATATCCTTTTTTTCTCGTAAATATTAACATTCTAGTCGCATATTTTTACAGTTTTATAATTTATTTATCTCCGTTTGCCTTAATAAATGAAAAACAGACTATTTCTCGAGTTTCCTTTGTTAGTTAAGTCAATAATTGAACCAAACCAAAATTACTGAAACCAATCAGTTCTGAACGGGCTAATTAAAGGTGCATGTTCGATAAGTTAAAGTGTTACCAATCCAGAGCAATGAACCGACGACGGGAGTATTTAGGTGAGTAAAATTCATTGTCATGATTGAGATCACATATGAGGGTTTTATAGCTGAATTAATCTCCACAAAAGTGTTATTCTATGAAGTTGTGTGTCAAATGAGATTATTTTGATCATAATAGGACCAAACATATTATTTCTCTAGCTTAAAGAATTCACACGCTAACGGCCAACCAGCGCGCTGAATTATATGTATGAATAAATAAAGGGATGGGACTTTAAGAGTCATTCTAATCTGATATAAAATTAATTAAAGGTTCAATCCAAATGATTAAGATTTGCTAATAGGAAAGTTAGTACAATTTTATTGGTATCGCTTGAAAGCCATAATTCCAGAAATTTCTGTGAAACTAAAACAAGGCGCTCAGTAATCTAAATTGGATGGTAGGCTTGCTATTCCCATAATGATATGTATGGCCATTGTTTAAATAGAAGTAAGATAGTTTGTTAATGCCTGTGAAAAAGGTATTGGATCTAAACGCGAGTGTCATCTAGTGTGATCAGTAACAAACATGAATATTTGACGTCATTTTAATGCAGGTTTCTTCAAAAACAACTGATTTTAATGTTTCAATCAAGTTACGACATGACTTGGATGCGAGATCGGTGTCGCCATCTACATATCGTATCCGTTTGAATCCAATATAAATCCCATAAGGTTCACTAACTATCTTACTTCTATATAAACAATGGTATGGCTATGAAGTATCTTATTTTCTCTTTCGTAACATGTATTGATTTGTTAGTTTCTTGGACGGAATATAAGTTTGTATTTTCAACAATTAGTGTACCTAATCAAGTCTCCAGAAAAAAATATATTGAAGTATTCATAAGTTGATTTCTTCCTTACAACAATAGTAAAATCAATGTCGGGAATTCGAAATCATCCTTGCTACAGAAGTATTCAGTAATAGGCTGAACTTTTTGCATTTTGTTTGAAATCATTATTTCAGTGTTAAGTTTTCATCATCTCGTTTCTTTGGAATCGTTCCTTCAGGTTGCAGATTTTCTTCAATTTGTGTGTTTTTGTCATATTGTGAATTAAGTTGTGATCTGGTTGTGATTGGAATATAGAATAATGTTGGTGCTTCTGTTGCCTGGAAAACTTTATGTATTAGGTGCTCGTGACGTACATGGATCAACTTCTGAAGCACTATCTGTTTCTCAGAACTTTACAACAATCATTCCAAAGTCAGGTGGTAGATCTGGAGCTTCAGAAGTTTCATATTCCTCGTCACTTATGTCTGATCGGGTGTAGGAGCAAAAATCAAATCCATAATTGTCTTGGTCCTGGATAATATTTCAGTATGGTTATTCATCTGAAACAATATTTATTGACAAGTAACATGAACTTTGTGGAAAAGTTAGGAAACCTGTAACGTGCTCAAGCTCAATTTTGAGGACCTTAGGACACAAAAAACGATTTCATGAAACGCTATTAATGTGGACCATACGATACATAACACACATAACATGATATAATGGGTCGTTATTTATGTTTAGATACATGTAGCAAATGAAATGTAGTTTCCTAAAACACTGATAATGTGGACTACAAGATTCATAGAACAAAATCAACTTTTTCTAGAGTAAAGCTTTCTCAAAATAGGGCTTAGCCGTTTAGGATGTCTCAACGACTAGAGCAGTTCCTCCAGTCCTATGGATTTCATCAGCATATCGAATAGCTTCAGGTTAGGTAGATTTCCCTCTTCTATTTGGTATTCTCCGAGGAATCTTACCCTCGGATTTTGAAGGTTAATGAATTCAGAGGATAGAGGTTTCGTTATCTTCCTCACAAAATCTGCATTTATCTTCTTCGACTAATCCAAGTTTCTTTAGGTGTCCTCTCAACCGTTTTTACTCATGCTGATACAGTCATTTGATTTCTTCTGGTTGTAGATTCCCAGAAGTATCTTGGTCAGCCTGATTCCTTTTGATTATATCCAATATTGAGATATTTTGTTGTGTACTTCTTTTTTGAGTTCATAAAGTATTTGTGCTGGTACTGATTCCGCTGAAGGGTTCAGGTCCAAGAACTAGTATTTCAGTTCCCTTTTTTGCCAGTAGGTCTGCTATTTCATTACACTCCACTCCAGTGAATCTCGAAACCCATAGTTGGGTAACAGTATATTGTTCTTACCTAGTTCTTTTAGTTCCTTTATGCACCCTCACGCCATCTTGGAGTTGATTACATGGGAGTTCAGGGCATTAATGGCCGCTTAGCTATCTGACATGATGATAATCTCTTGTCTGCGCAAATTTCTTTCTACATTGAATTGGACGCATTTGCTAATGGCGAGGATTTCCGCTTGGAAAATGCTAGGGGATTTGCCTAGACTTTCTGAATATTTGGATCTGGCCCATATACTCCTATTTCAGTCCGACCTGTTGTTCGTCTGCCATCTTGCAAACAAACTAATTTATTTCACTTATTTCAGATAGATGATAATAACGATAGTAATTTTAAATGAAAAATATGTCCTTTAGTTTAGGTAAATGAAGAAACAAGTAAATCAAGACCGTTGAATATACTCACATAAATATAAATAAGATGTATACTATAAAGATACAAATAGCTCTTGAGGATTAATTGAAATTCTGTTGGTGAAAATTCCCAACAAAACACTCAAACAACATCCACACTTATTCATCTTTAACGATCACTTGAGAAATATATCCTGTACCTGAGTAAAAACTTCCTTCCACTGTTGACTTTATACAACGATCACGTCCATGTCGATGCATTTGATGAAATATTTATTCCTATAAATGGCCTAATCGAATAGACGAGTGCACTTGTATATTTTTCTACCGCGCGCTTCAACGGGTCTTTTGAGCATCTATCAAGCTAACGGAATTTCCTTGTAAGAATTTGACTTCTGCCCTCGATATTACCGCTATCGTCCGCCCTTCGCCCGCAATAAAGAATGCAGAAATCAGGAGTCCTATGAAATGCAACCCCACCCTCGAAACCAATAACAATTGAAATACGTGATCGGAAAGTAGAAACACTCGGAAAATCCGCCTTTCCACCAGTCGTAAATCATTTTTACAATTAGTAAATTGAAAGAAAAAGTGGGGACGAAAAAGAAAAAGTTATATTGGAAACGGAATTGTTTTATAACTACTCGTACTTCGGTTCTAAATCAGTTTAATTGGATACCTAATCGCGATTGGAGATTTTCATTGAGATTCTTAGGCTCGTGGATCATCATTGGATGATCCTCAAAATCTGTTAAAAATGCAAAAGATTGAAACACTTCTTTCATCTACTCATAGACCGGGAGATGGTGACACAAAATATTAGGTCATTTGTACCAGTCCCAAGTAACAATTTAAATGTTATTTGGATTTTCCTAGTTTTATGAAAGTTTTATGAAGGTTAGGTAATGCCCAATTTGATTTATGCAGTTTATATATTATTCCTAATACGCTACTAGAGCAAACAGATTTATGAATCAGTTTCAAAACACTCCTGAAGACTATAAGATAAAACCATTCAGCATTTAAGTATATTTGTTTTTAAGATGGTTTTACATTGGCTTATACACATACACGATAAATCTTTTTGGTATTTAAATAATCCAAATAGAAACTTAGTTTTGTGATGGTTTATAGCACTCCTCAAGTCCATGCAATGGTTCTGTAATAAAACTAACGATGAGGTTTTATTAAGGTTTTGAGATGTACTCTCGAGAACCGCTATAAAATCAAAGCATTAAACTATTTCTACTTAAATGCTATAGTAGCTCCCCCTAACCGGTAATAAATAAATCACATTGGGTAAAGATAACTGGAAAAAATAAATAGTAATTAAACGTTTCACAAGACTTAGACACCAAATACTTATCACGGGAGTGTAGACACTGAGTATACTGACCACGTCGATCACGAAAAGACGAATGTCAGGCGGGATTGACAATTGACAGTTGAAATATTTTGGAAATTGGATTAAATAATACCAAACGTACTTTTTTAGGATAAAATGATTTTAATAGTTATTTATGTACCAAGGACGAAAAACTGTCTATTATAGTCGAGCCTGCAAATTGATAGCCGAGGCGCAGCCGAGGATAGCAAGCAGGCGAGACAGTAGACAGTTTTTCGCCGAGGTGCATATTACATTTTTTCGTCGACCTCTACATACCTTTATCAAAGTAAGTACTCGCATGTTTGCTGGCCTCAGCTACGTCCAACTCTTCGAACTGCAGACTCGATCAATTCTTGACTATTATGAACACTAATATTCACACCACGGTCTAAATTCACACGTAAAATTTAGCGGATTTCGTAAATAATTAATTTGACAACAGCAAATGACAGTTATTGTCACAGGCGCCTATGTATTAATTAAAACGTGGATTTACGAAAATGACTCAATCGCCGCTCTCGTACCGTGCTGTATCATAGTGACCACAGCGGACGAAAAGAGTTTGCGTATGAAAAGTGTTTGCGGACGAAAAGTACTTGCCTTCAAAAATAGTCGATTTTTCGTCCGGAAATTAGTACGTAAAATGTAATTTTTTGCAGAGGTCGACGAAAAAATGGTTTATTTTGTGGAGAAACGACTTTATAACGGCAATATGTGCAGCCAAATAGAATAAAGGTAGGGTAGCCATATTTTATTACAACCAGAGGGAACAACTAGAGAGAGCCTAATTTCAATTCATGTTTCTTGCAATTTGGTGTGTATGACGGAAAGGAAATACAAAATTAGTGGTATTCATTTTTATTTAGATATAGTACAAATCATTCCGGGAAAGATATGAGTCAAAATAATTTTTTAATTTTATGTGGTATTTTGTTTATTTTCTTAATTTCGCGTTGTTATTGGGGCGCGTTGCAGATTTACCACCTAACTGATGTCATTTTGTCAAAAAAATTTCATTTGCAGATGATATTCGACATTTTACGTTGTTGAATACCTATATATTCTTCATATATCACTGCCAGGACGCCATCATTATATTTTTAGTTGTAAAATAGTCGCCCTATTTTTCGCAACTGAAGAATTAGATTAATTTAAGTCCGTTTTGGCTGTAGTTATTTATGGAATATTTTCTAACCCAATTTCATTCAAAAAAAAGATATTTTGATGCCAAATAGATTTTTTTAATGACATACAGGTTTATAACAGCCCCATGATTTGGTTTTATAATGTCATTAAGAATCCTGCGAATAAGGCAAGCAGGTTTTATGCTTGCATTTCAAAATAGCCCTTAGAACCTTCATAGGAGTGGGCCCTCGTAGATTTATAGCAGCTTTAAGGAGGTTTTATGGATGTCGTTACAGCAAAACAGTTTTATCGATGCTGTGATTGTTATGGTCTTCAGAACCTTCTGAGGGCTATCACAAAACTGAAATTGTTACTTGGGGTGTGACGGTTCTTCAAGGGGCGTTAATCGAACGTGTCGGATAAATAACGAGTGTCGAACGATTTGTTCCACAAAAATGCTTGTATTTTCCGATAGACGATAAAAAAAGAAGTAGGCGGTAGCGTAATGCCATACTTCTCCGGTGTGACTTGCATCCCGCCATACCGACACGAATACATTAATTAAAAAAAACAATTCAACCTTTTTGTACCAGCCTAATTTTTGCGCAGCTAATCATCGTCGAGTAGTCATTCACGGAAATCACCTTGACATACGTTTCCGACGGTTCCCAATGGCCGCCACACCACCGCAAGGGAGTAATTTTTTTTTGCTAAACGATTTGTACCAGCCTATAACTTTTTTTAACAGTTCCCTGTATGATCATAAATAGAAGTCTGATCATGCCATACCTGTGGGAAGTTGCGAATATGTACAATATTTTTTCAAAATTCTAAGATTTTATTCGTAATTCGAACGATTTGTACCAGTATGGCGCCACTTTTTCCCTCTACTAGAAGTATGGCACATTAATAAATGTCACATTGTATCATATAATTTCCAAAAATCCAAATGCCATACTGGTACAAATCGTCAAATTTTTTTTTTTTAATCTTGGCTCAAGTCCGATAGTCGTCCGCCCCATGGTTACAATCTGGAATAATTTTTTTTTTGGTAGAATTACATCCGAACGAACAGAATACCATGATTCCATGATGTAAAAAATGATTTTACAAAGGACCCCGCAAACTCCTTATGGAATTTGGGTCCCGGTGGATTTTTTTGAATTTTAAGTATGATGTAGTCCATGTAATTTTCAACCAATGTTACCATTGCGCCAACCCAAAAAAATTAACAGTTTTGCTGCTAGGGGGCGTTGAAATCACCCCTTGCGCAGATTAGACTATTTATTTTTGAACCCGGTAACAATATTTTCACTTTTTTCATTGTTGCTAATGTTGCACAATATTGTACTGTTTTAGAAAAAAAATCTTACCCCCTCCCCTTTTTCCGCCAACTCCTATAAAAATAAATAATATTCCTCGAGTGCCTTCAAATGTATCGTCGAATGTTTAGATATGCCTAAATAAGGGAAATAGCAGTTTTTTATGATTATCCCCCAAATGACACAAAACGAAAAAATGTCGGTGGATTTTTCTGAATTTTTGATATGATGCAGTTCAAGTTATTTTGAATAGAAATAAATTGGGTGACAAACTTCAAAAATGAATAGTTTTGATACTAGGGGGCGTTGAAATCATACCTTGCTCAGAATGGACTATTCATTATTATAGGCGGAAATAATAGCTCTACGTATTTTTAGTTTAGATTATGCTGATCAATTCTGTAATTTTTCATGAAATGAAAATCTAAAACCTCCCTCTTACCCCCTACCCTTAATTTGAAACACGAAAAAATGTATTCCCGACTACTTGTAAATGCTTTATCAAAATAAATGTTTTAATCAGCTCAAATTGAGGAAATCATACAGTTGTTTAATATCACCTTTCCCTCCCTTCAGAAAAATATTGATGGAGCTTGCTGACTTCTTAGTAGGGCGTAGTTCATGATTTTTGAATATCAATCAATTGGGCGAATATCTTGAAAATAAATAAAAATTAGACATCCACAATTTGAATTTGAGGTGGTGCCTGAATTATTTTTTTCTCGTGTTTTGAAATAGGGGTTAGGGGTAAGGGGGAGGTTTTAGATTTTCACAAAATAAAACAAAAATACGTAGAGATATTGTTTCCGCCTATTATAATGAATAGTCTATTCTGAGCAAGGTACGATTTCAACGCCCCGTAGCATCAAAACTGTTCATTTTATTATTTCTAATCAAAATAACTTGAACTGCATCATATCAAAAATTCAGAAAAATCCACCGAACTTTTTTCGTTTTGTGTCATTTGGGGGGTGGGGGGATAATCATATTTAGGCATATTTAAACATTCGACGATACATTTGAAGGAACTCGAGAAATATTTTTTTTGCGTTCCGTAATAGGAGTTGGGGGAAAAAGGGGAGGGGGTAAGAATTTTTTTTATAAAACAGCACAATATTGTGCAACATTAGCAATAATGAAACAAGTGAAAATATTGTTACCTGGCTCAAAAATAGATAGTCTAATCTGCGCAAGGGGTGATTTCAACGCCCCCTAGCTGCAAAACTGCTCATTTTTTTGGGTTGGCGCAATGGTAACATTAGTTAAGAATTTCATCATACCAAAAATTCAAAAAAATCCACGGTGACCAAAATTCCATAAGGAGTTTGCGGAGTCCTTTTACAGTCGTATTTTCAAGTATGGCTGCACTATTTCCCCCTACTAGACGTATGGAAAATATAATAACGGTCACATTTTATCAAATACTTTCCAAAAATCCAAATGCAGTACTGGTACACATCGTTTAGCAAAAAAAATATCACTCCCTTGCGGTGGTATAGCGGCCATTGGGGTCACCTTGATCAACTAAAAGACATTTAATAATTTACCAAAGTATATTCACTTCCACTAATATATCCAAATGATATTGTACCAATATCGATAAATGTTTTGAGGCCATTATTGCTCCAAGAATATTTCACAAATACTATTTTTGAAATGTCTAAACAATATTCGACCAATATTGCAAAATGTTCACATTCCACTTCACGACAATATAACGTTTGAATATTCTGCCAATGTTTTAAAGAGAAACATTCTCAATTGAAAATTGAATCAATACATGACTCCTCTGGAAATGGAAAAACCCTACGATAAAATTGAAGTTACTTTTTTGTAATATCTAACAGAAAACAACTACTTCCCCGGCAAAAGCCACGCTGGACATTGAACTACATCATATAGATATTGAGAAAGACCCTATATAACTTGAGAGAAAAAATCTGAAAGTGAAAATTTGCATTTTCATTCAGATAGTTGATTATTTATTGAATGTCCAGTTTCCTTTGGAGATTCTTATCTATGAATGAGATAAAGGAGAATGTTATTCAGAAGTATCACTTACAGAAAATCGCTCATTCCATTGATGCCAATATTGTCAGAATATTGTATTAGCGATATTGTACCAATATCTCCGTATATTTTGAGGCCAATATTGCTTCGAGAATATTTCGCCAATATTATTCAGGTAATATTGGACCAATATCGCCGAATGTTAACATTTTTTTTCTCGCCAATATTGCATTTCAATTATTTCGCCAATATGTTCACAATATTGTACCAATATTTTACCAATATAGGTGTGCTACATGGGATTTGTCTCTCGTCGTGTTTAAGTTCTAAATCAACTCCTTTAAACTTTGAAAAAATCCCTTTAAACTTATCCTTAGTTGTAATTTGTATTTCAGGCTTCAGCGCCTTATATTCCATTTTATTTTTATTTTAATTTAAAATTGTAATTTATTCTTTAAATGGGCTTGCCGTAAATAAATAAGTAAATACTGATCTCTATTCTTAAGAAACTTTTTCCTTTATTTCTAGTGATGTATTAAATTTGCGTTATATTATTTTAACATCACATATGGCTCAATTTTGTGAAGGCCCAAGCTGAAACAGAGACAATCGGAAACCAACCTTGATAAAATACGGAGGCTCGCCTATCTGAGTATCACGAGTGCTATGGATACCACTCCAACCGCTACTATAGAAATTATCCTAAGCCTTTCACCTTTAGGGCCAGTTTTTTCAGTTCGTGTTAAACTCCAGATAACTAACTAATAGTTTAGATCTGGGCACACCAAAATCATCCATAAAGTCAACATTACCGAACTGGAAATGAAATCAGACTAAGCTACCACAATATTCGTACGAAAAACCATTCAAAACACAGCTCAAGTGGAATGAATGGGAGTCGGGAGTAGAATTACTATCATCTGGAAACATTATCTCGTACACAGAAGGTTCAAAAACAGATGTAGGAACAGATGTAGGAACAGGAGTAGGAATATATGGGGTGAGGCCAAAAACAACACCAAAGTATTCAAAGCTGAGACACATGCGATAAGATGAATATAGACCGTGGGTATGAAAAAAACACATCTATATTCTATCTGACAGCCAGGGCGTAATAAGAGCCTCAATGAACTGTCAAAACACAACAAGGTTACATGTGTGTGGGTGCCCGGACATAGGGGTGTTAAATCACCATTCATTCACAGGACCATCAGAACCAGCGTTTGGAATTATCAAAACCCGATGCGAAAACCGACTCAATGAGTGGAAGAAATCAAAACACCAAACGAATTGGGATCAAATCGAAAAGCATCGACACAACACAGCCATGGTGAGGCACTTGAGCCAAACACTGATGGCTGACACCCTCAACCTCAACAGATCTAAGATATGCACAATCACCGGCTTATATTAACCGGATACCGAGGCCTTTTTGAAGACATACATGCCATGGGAATAAATAGAGAAACCGTGGAGTGTAGACTGTGTGGTGACAAGGAGGAAACAGCCTCTGACACCATCTTCGAATGCGACGCGCTGCTCAACAAGCGAAACACCTAGTAAATAGACTACTAAACCTGGCGAAGAACACATGCCTATTCAACTAGGAACTACTGACGACAAAGAATACAATGAACCCCAGCTGGTCTCAGAGTTGAGGAAAACCTCAAATAGGTAAACCCGGTATCTCGCTCTTCAGTCTTCAACCAACCAACCAACAAACCAACCCACCATTACTTTTACTTGTTCTTCCCTTTGAATTCATACATTTTTCCTTCTTCCTGTCTGTCACAGTAAGTGTTTTGTTTTGTGTCTAGTTTGTAAAATTTATTGTACAGAGTGACCTATGGTCTTCGTTTCCTATGAATTATTTTTGGTGTTTTCAATTTTAAAATAGTACTTGGTTTATTCTGTTTTTCTGAATACTATGTTTAAATGCACTAAACCATCAATATACTGTGTCCTTCGATGGTGTTCATCAGCAAAAGTTGCAGTAAGTTGATCGGTACACTGTTGTTCAGATAATTTAGATCGAAAATCATTAAAAAAAATCATCGCACCAAAATGATCACTATTCAAATCCATTCTTTGCCGGGATAAAATTTTCAACTAAGCAATACAAATAGAGTATGTACGAAAAAATATTTTGATTACGTATACTGTCAACAATGTCAAACTTTGCGATGGCGCAGTTGGGTCGCACCTAACAACACCAGTGTTGCCAATTTTCAGTACATAAATAGTGACCCTCGTATTGAAAATGTCATTACATTTTATCATCACGGGAGCAACCAAAGCGATACAATTTCAAGTTTAACGAACTGAGACCGACTGAGAAAGTTTTTGAATGAACCATAGTAGCTAGTTGTTTCAGATTTACATCTCTTGTCATGTCCATTATATCAGCTTTTGATTTTTTTAGTGAGATATGTATATTGCAGCAACACCTTCTTCAGAAGGATTCGTGGGATACCGAATAAAATGATAAAATTCCATTCATCTAACGGTACCTATTTATTTTTGACTGTCTCTCCAATTTTAGTCTTTAAATGCCATCATGTTAATTCAAGATGGTACATAAATATTATACGCACCCATAAAGGATGCAGTTACCAAGGAACATAAAAAAAATAGTAAAGAAGAGAATTTACGATGCGTTTATTATGTCGTAACACAATAAATTAAACTACAGTTGGGCAAGTTTTATTCACACATAATGTTCACAAAATTCCATATCACGAATTGACTATTTCTCGAAAATTTCATAAAAGAAGTACGGAAATATTCCCTAGCCCTTATATATTTATTATAGGGTCATATGCAAAACAGTTAAATGGCGGTTACGACGATATAAGCCTGAAATTCACAAGAGAAGGACTACGCTCAATTCTTATGGGAAATGGCTTTCCATGAATATGGCTCAATTTTTAATATGTTCTAGTTCTTGATGTGCTGATCAAAAGTGCTCGTGGCCACAAACCTCAAAAATGGACAGTTTTCGAGTTATGGAGCTTTGAACATGCATTTTTCCATTTTTTTGCGGTACAGTGGGATAGCTCTCATGTCTGGTTGCGATGGAATTTGGATGTTTGGCGTCAAGAACCAGACTTACAAATGGTCTTCCTCAGTTATGTTGAGCGTCGCCATCGAAAAAATTTCATACACTGCTCCACACTTGCCATTAAATGTTACAATAAAACTTTTCATATTCGAGAAACGACTCATTTTGAGTGTACTTTTAAGAGAGGCCGAAATAACTAATTCCAAATATACCTGATGCCAATGTTCTAAACAATTTTCATAACGAGGCTCAACGTGCTGTAAAGAGAAATAGAAAAAAGAATTTCTGTTTTCAAACATGTAAACTTTATAAATTTTGTTTATATTTTTCATTACAATATCTATTCGAAATATCTAGTGAAAGTGCGTATTTGAATCGTACCATTACCTTGATCAATTTTGAACAGTTTGATGTAGAACAATGGGCCAGAAAAATTTTTGAGTGATTTTGTCACACCCTATGGGTTTTATCGGCTTGCTTGGGGGGCGTAGCTAGTAAAAACACTCTCTTCGCTAATCGAGGGGCAGCCAAGGGGCTCGATCTCGTGCAGGGACTAAACTGCACAAGCTCTGGGGAGCCAAAGAGTAACGACTCGTGGATTGGATCACAAGAATACCAAACTTTATTAAAATCATTCACAAGTGTACTTACATTAATATCAGTTGGAGACACTTTACTGCTGGACCTATCTCTCTGCACTCCATACACTCTTGTCTCTACTCCCCTGGTCTCTATCTTTCAGACCACCTTTTCTGTCGCGAGACTCCACCGAATGATTGCTTTACTTTTCCTAGACCCTCTTTCGGCGTCTTTTTGCTGACCTTTGTCTTTTACGTGAAAGTAACCCGAAGATAATGAACTCGTTAATTGACGAAAAATATAATGTTTGTAATTTGAGACACACAACGTAATATTGCTGGGATTCAGAACTGAAAGGTTTCTGAACGAAACTTATAATATGAAAAAATTATAATTTTATTAATATACCAAATTTGAGTATTTAGCGAAGTCATAGTTGACAGTATTACTATTGTTAAGATAGAAGTAAGAGAGTTATTCACTGCCTATGGAATGGGTATTGGACCCAAACGCGAGTGTCATCTAGCGCGTTTGGGTACAAACATGAATATTTGACGTCATTTTAATGCAAGGTTCTTCAAAAAACCCTAATTTGAATGCTTTAGTGATGCTGTACCACTATTTCAATCAAGTTACGACATGACTTGGAGGCCAGTTCACATGACTTAGATGCGAGATCACTGTCGCCATCTACATGTCGCCTCCATTTCAATCCAATATTAATCCTATAAGGTTGGATAACTATCTTATTTCTATTCAAACAATGGTTTTTGAGAGAATATATATTGTAATTACTTGATAGATGGAAGTGGGGACACATCAACTTGAAAATTTTGAAAGGCGTAGAGTTCGAATTTATGTAAAAATTGTTAAATATATCTCTTCTACTTGATGGACAAACTAATAATCAACTGGAGATACTTTTGATCACCTTCCATTCTCCTTTAACAGAAAAACCCCAATGTCACTTGACACTGACAACATATCCCATCCCAATTTCCATACACAATATAATTGATAGTAAAACTAAATCTGGAAAAGGAAAACATAACCATAAAAATTAATCCTAATTATTAAGATGATGTGGCCTCCGCGCCCTCTACTGAGCGTTCATTATGTCTCTGTTTTCAAAAAGGAGTATCTGTGATACTATTCAAAACAATTTTTTTCTCATGTTTTTACGTAAAAATCCACACTGTGTGTATATCATCTGCTAATGTTATACTTGTAGATGTTTTTGTAGTGTTCAAAATTACCTGGTACTCTCGCAATCCATGCATATATCCTCTAAAGTTAGGAATACCCACAAATATTCCACTGAAATTTCAGAAAAATGCCTTATTATGAATTCTAAAGGGTAATTAATATTAGTGTTGATGAATATATGAATTGTAAGAATTTCCTTAACTTTTCTCTTTTTTTCAGGTAAGTCCAATTCGGTCCCCTTCTGTTGGATCCAGGTATGTTTGCCAACCACATGTATTACTGTCCCCGCTTCACTAGTCTCACACATGTCTATGGCACATCCATTCCTGACTATAAGATGAGTTGATTTGGGAGCATTTGTATTTATCTGAGAAATTACCAAATGTACCATACCATACTTCCTCTTGATTTTTGAAACGCACCGTACTCAGCCAAGTGCTTTTCGAATAATGTTCTATAGACTGTTGTCTTTCCGGATATAATTCAAAATAAATTTGTACTGTTTTGATACCATTTTTATCGAGTTTATAATAAAGTTTGAACAAATATTTTTTTCTTCATTTGAGAATGAGGACAGTTCCTCTGAATCATCTGTACGAACTTGTGATTTTTGATGAGTTCCGAATAGTGTTTATGAAATAAAATTATTTGATGGAATCATGACTAGGAAGATATTGTTTTTTTTTTCATTTTATGAGGTTTTAGAAGAGCAAAGCATGACAAATTATACATCAATGAAATCAGAATTAGAAGCACCATTTCTCGATGATTGCAACAATGGAAAAGTTACAATTACAGACCGTTATCATACTTTTACGATTCCTAAAATCTTTAAGAAAATCCTAAAATTGCGGATGGTAAATAAAAACTGGTTGTGCCAGTTTGGTTTCTGAAATAACCTCTTCACTCAGGAAGCCATTGCTGCTATATCCTATGGTATTAACCAAGCTTTGGATAAGAGAAAAGCGTGCATAGGAATTTTTATTTGCTTAATTTGTTCTAATTCTTTTTCCAATCGGGGAATATAGCTAGTTAGATATTTTAAGCGATATTGCAATTTGATTCAGACAGTGGCGTTCGTGAGTTTTTATAAAGACATTTTTTATGTGCTACATCGACAGCTGTTTCATAAAAAAAATCAATTACGATGTTTGAGATAATTTAAAGTCTTCAAAACTGAAATTGATCCATTGATGAAATGATGACATTTTTTAATAAAACAACTGTCAAAAATTTTTGAACAAATTAAGCAATAGGTAATTGAATTACAGGTACAGAAAATTTACAATTTTAATATTAAAATTCAGTTTACTCTCATTAAAACCTATTTAAGAAATATTCTTCCAAGTTACAAAATGGCGTTTCTCTAAGTACTGCCTTAACATTTACTAGAAATTTTTTATTGCATGATGTTATTTTAGTTTTGTTTGGCAGGTGGTTGAATATTTTAATTCCGGTATATATAATTGAGTCGGGGTCTTATCAACTCAATTTGGCCAGTCTGTGGCCAGTCTGTGTTATATTGCGACGATACAAGTCGCATGGCATGTCTATTTTTGTGAATTAAACAGGCTGTTTCCAAAATATATAAACAAACTACAGTGAGAATGCCACATTTCTTGAATAAATCCTTACAAGAGTCTCTTGGCTTTTCTTTACACATATACCTTATGGCTCTCTTTTGTAGAACAAAACCCCTCTGGAATAAAAGATGACTGCATGCTCCCCAAAAAGCTATTCCATATCGTAGATGAGATTCGAACACTGCAAAATATGCTGTTCTGGCGGATGCATACCCTAATTCGCAGGCAATGCTTCTGACAGCATAACATCCAGATGCAAATTTTTTACACATATTTGTAACATGATCGTTGAACATTAATTTGTTATCGATGTGTAAGCCTAGAAATCTTGTTGTCGTTTTATTTTCGATAACTCAATTACCAATGTCTAAATTGGGGATATTGCATTGGAAAGACAAAATATTTGTTTTCTTAATGTTAATGAAAAGTAGGTTTGATTCACACCAATCTTTGATCACTTGGATAACTTTCATTAGGTTCGCATGTAACCTGTTATGATTTTCTTCTTGCCAAAGTATGGTGGCGTCATCAGCAAATAATGTGATTGAACCTTTTATATCAAGAGAAGCCATATCATTTACATAAAGTAGGAACAATAGAGGTCCAAGGACTGATCCTTGTGACACTCCGTGTCTTATATGTGTAGTCTTTGATACAATTCTAGTTTTAACCGCTTGCTCACGATTGGCAAGATAGGTCTCAAACCATCGGAGTTTGTTGTCTGTGAAGCCTAGGTGGTGCAGCTTCTGCAGCAATATCCCATGATTGACACAGTCAACTGCTTTGGAGAAATCGCAAAACACTGCTGCAGCAACCGTTCCCCTATTTATGCCCTAGTACACCTTGTCCATGAAGGAGAAGAGAGCATCATTTGTGCTATTTTTTTCCTGAAATCCGAATTGTTGTTCTGCTAGTTTGCTATTCAATGTTAAGCATTCGATCATTCGGATTTTTAACAGTTTTTCAATTATTTTTGCGAGAGAGGGTATAAGTGCAATAGGACGATAATTATTTGGGTCAGCAGAGTCTCCTCCTTTATAAATAGGTATGATTAATGATGTTTTTCTAGATTCATGCAAAAAGCAAAACTTTATTGAACTATATTCAGTGGAAAAAGAAGTTCTTTATTGCACTAGTGCAATAAAGTTTTTATTGCACTCATCTGTCATTCTACTTCAACGTGCTGTCATCATGACAAACATAAACGTTTAAACCTACTACATATTTAGCAGATATTCTGTGAGATTGGCAATAGGTACTTCACTACGAAATATTCATATTGAAAATTGCACCAATTGTTCATTCACTTTCAACATTGAGGGTAAAAATAAAGTTTGAGTTAAATTGTTCGTAACGTATTAGTTCCTGTTTCAATGCAAATCGATATTAATAATAAAGTATTCAAGTTGCGCTTTTCATTTTCCTACACCTAGTGCCGCACCTCAATAAATCATTTTTTGCTTTTTGCATGAACGTAGAAAAAATGTTGTATGCAACTCGTGCAAAAATTGTTTATTGCACTCGACGTGAAATTGTCCGACGAGGCCGTACTTTTTGCACTTGTTGCATAAATAACTATTTTAGAAAGGCTGGAAACTCCCCACTTCTAAACAATTCATTTATTAGATTTAGTAGAGCTGTTAGTGCTGAATCAGGGAGATTTTGGAAAACCTTTGCTTTAATTTCATCAATTCCAGATTGTATTCTTCTTTCTTATGTTATTTATAATAGATTTAATTTCGCGAGTGTTTGTGTTTGTTAAGTGGAATTCATGTTTTATTTCAACAGGACGCATATTTTTAAGAGGATCAAGTGGCGTTGTTTTATTGCTAGTTATGAGCTCCGCTAGGTTGCAGTAGTGCTAGTTGAGAGTGTCCGGATTCATTGAGGTTGTTGTGTGAACATTAGATTTGCCTCTAAGATCATTCATTACTCTCCATGTTTCTTTTATGGGGTTATCAGCATTTTCCATTCTGGACTTGTAATAGAGTTTTTTCGCCTTTCTCAAGACTTTGCGGTAGATATTCCTGTATTTCAAGAAGTAATCCATGTACCACTTTATTTTTGTAGATGTTTTTATAGTATGCAACGACCGCAGGTAGACGCAGAGACTTTAATACCCAATGTAAACCACGATTTTATTCTTTTATGTTTAATTTTGTGTAAAGGAAAGGCACAGTTGAAGTTTTAGTTTTTTTTTTTTAATTTCACGGTTTCATGTCAAAAATTACGGAAGATACGATGAAGACGTATCGTCAGCGAATGAAATTATATTTCCAGAATTTTTCAGTTTCAAAGCAATAGTTTGTTGATCACCAAAATACGCAACTTTGCCCTAATTGAAGCATCGTAGTATCTCCTGTAGTTTCGGAGATCCCAATGGTGGGATCTGAATTTGAAATACCCTGTATATAAAATTATTACACTTGAATTTCATTATTTCGGGTAGGAGAGTTTAATTCTACCATTAGTGACAGATAATAACATAGTTAAGCTACTAAGAGAGTCGTTTGTATTGTTTCCGTCCACATTTAGAGAGACTTCACACGATCGCGTTCAATCTCGGTTCATTATTGAGACTCCACCGGTTCCAATGACCTGGCCTCTGGCATGCGGTGGACGCATCAGTGGTCGCGAGGTCCCTAAGGGCACTCGTGCGGATGTACACCAGATTCAGTTTTTCCGAATTGGAGCCGAAACTATTGCTTGGGGAAAACTTGTCGCATTTGTCTCTGACAGGGATTTATATCTAAGAAACGGAATTAATTGCTTACGAAGAAAACGGAGCAAGAAATTGCTGCTTGCATCCACTACTACTGTTTGTCTGTATATTTACTTGTTATACACAGGGTAAATGTTGATAAAGTTGTTCTCATGTCAGTGACCAAAATATGTATCAAAAGTTATCAGAATTTGAATATCCCTAATAGCACACCATGTCCCAGGGACGTCCCTATTTGGTACAAATCATGTCCGAATGTCCGGGACTTAAAATCATTGTCTTTGGGACGTCCGATTCAGTGCATTTTCATGAATTTCCCCAAAGAACTTCCTATGGATGTCCCAATCGGTACATCGTACAAAACGTCTCTGCGAGGACGTCTTTGGGATGTCCTGGGTCGGATATACTTTGTAATGTTTCCTAGGATATCCATCGGACGTCCTTGTTAGTAAGTATTCTGGCATGTCTTTGAAAGGACGTCCCATGGTTGTCCTGGTACGGGACATTTAGGAACATCCCGCATGAATGAATATTGGACGTCCCAATTGGTTAATCTTAGAATACCTCCCTGCGAGGACTTCCTTGGGATGTCCTGGTTTGGATATATTTTGTAGAATTTTCTAGGATATCCATTGGATATCCTTGTTGGCATGATTTGGCATGTCTTCGAAAGGACTTCGTATGGTGGTCCTGGTACGGAGACATTCTGGAACGTCCTTGATGGATGTACATCGGACGTCATCCCAATCAGTGAATTTCAGAAAATGTCCCTGCGAGGACTTCCTTGGGATGTCCTGGATTGAACATTATTCGGAATGTTCCCTAGGTGCATCCATCCAAAGATGAAGGATGGATGATCATAAAAATTAAACAAAATTCGAAAACAGTTACAATAATTAGGCATCCATATGCTCCCAGTACCCGTGTATACATCCCAGCTAGTGGTTTTACAGAAGAAGTATAAAATGGATCGCATATTTACAATAGGGCTAAACATTATAGCGAAAACAACCCATCTGAAATAAAACCCTTTTCACTATCATTGAGGTCATCAGGGGCCATATTCTCAAGTTTGTACGTATGCCAATACGATTCACAACAATGAAAATAAAAAAAATTATGTTTGTCTCTCTTGTTCGTATAAGGATTGAAACCAAACAATTCCTCTATGTATGGATTCCGTGCATAAAGTTGTTTTCTGTGTTTTGTGTTCTGTGTTCAAGTGAAGTGTTGACGAATTGACAGACAATTGTTGAGTATTTACCAGCTATGGCGGCTTTTCTATCGTCTTTTGTGATTAATTAGTTTAGTGACTGTTCTGTAAGTTATTTTGTGTTCATTCAGTGTAGTTATATCTATAAATGAAAATAAAAGTTTTGTAATACTATTCAATAGTTATTACTAACCTATTCAACACTGTTTTGAAAAAGGTGTTTCCGTAAGACAAGTAGAGTTGTGTGTATCCCTTAAACATGTACAAAACCGAATTGAATGACTCTGAGAGAGTGCTGAGCTTACCTAGTAAGTAAATCTGGTTCCATCCAAATTGGTATCTCCAGTAATCCACAACAATATCATAATCTTAGTCCTGAAACACATCTGATAGTTCTGCACATCCTAAGGACGTCCCAGATGTACTTTCGATTGATGTAATTCGGGGACGTCCAATGAACATCCCAGGTGGATGTCGATTGAATATCCTCATAGATCGTCCAATTTTGGTGAGAAGTCGAGACATTGGTGCTTCCCACGGATGTCCAATGGACGTCCGCGGTACCAATACTGCACGTCCTAAGGACGTACCAATATTGCACGTCCTAAGGACGTCCAAGATGTACTTTCGATTGATGTGATTCGGGGACGTCCTATTAACATCCCAGGTGGATGTCCATTGGATATCCTTATAGAACGTCCAATTTTGGTGAGAAGTCGAGACATTGGTGCTTCCCACGGATGTCCAATGGACGTCCGCGGTACCAATTTTGCACATCCTAAGGACGTCCTGAATGTCCTGAGAGGATGTCCTATGGATTACTATCGGACTTCACGGTGCTATTAGGGACGCACTTATTCAAACAGGGCAATTAGTGAAATAGCTCATAGACCGCAGCCACGTGACGTCACATGCCAGCTGTCAAACAGCTCGTGGGAAAAACAAAAATTATTTTATAAACGACAATGGTAATCATTAAATATCAATTGGTTTTATCAGTGATTATTAAGGGCGTTCCTTAAAGACATGCTATTATTTGAGGGGGTGATTCTTTGACTTATTTTAAGGAAAAAACTTTCTATAAACGTATGTCCTAAAAGTCCTAACTTTTGAGATACAGGGTGATAAAGTTTTGAAAAAAACAACAGTTTTTTAATAATAACTGGGATAATATTGTACGCATCTTCATAAAATTAGGTAGATGTCTTCTGTGAATCAAGGTGCACAAGATGTACAAAATTTTTCGTTTTCTCTCCCAGTGGCGTCCGCGCGGGTTTTGCATAAAGTATTATTGAAGAAAAAATACTACGCTACTGCTTTTCCTCAAAATAATTATTTTTGAGATTCCCATTCATTTCTGAGCAAATTCAATCTCTTGGGTTTTCTTTGTCCGACGCATGGTTTTCGCTTAACAAATAAAAATAATTTTACTACAGGATAAATTCCTCAAAAATCTGATGTGGTGTGGAAATGATTGTACATCGACTTAAAGCAAATTAAGGGATCACATTTGTTCCAAAATGAATGAGAATCCCAAAAATATGGATTTTATAAAAGTAAGTTTAAATGAACGGATCAAATACATTAATTATTGACAATACTAACACTGATTATAAAAATTGTTGTAAATGGCCACCTTCACTTAATAAGCATGCTTCCGCCCGTCTACGCATGGAATTACGCACACGTTCAAATATTCCCGGAGCATTTCGAATAGTTTCACACGAGGCAACTATTCGCTCTCTTAAATCTTCTAAAGTATTAACGGGAGTTTTATACACTAAAGTTTTGAGGTGCCCCCATAAAAAGAAATCTAAACTGTTGAGATCAGGGGATCTTGCTGGCCATTGCTGAGGTCCTCCGCGACCTATCTAACGATTATGATAAACTGTATTTAAATGGTTTCGGACAATTACACTGAAATGAGCAGCATCGTGCATGTACCATATGCGATTCCTTAACGCAATTGGCACATCTTTAAGCAACCCATTTAGTTCTTCTATCAAGGCGTCCTGGGCCTATTAAATAATCACCAATAATTCCTTCCCATACATTAACCGAAAATTGGTGTTGAAAATAGGTTTCGGTTATGGTATGGGGGTTTTCTTCCGCCCACATATGATTGTTACGGAAATTTTGAATAGCATTCCGAGAAAAATTTGCTTCGTCTGTGAACAAAATGATGAATATTTGAAAAGGTACGGCTATCTGGTAAGGCACGATTAGGAAATATTTCCTGAAAAATGCGTCTGGCCTCTGTTGCATTACCATCAGCGAGGCCATATACGTAAAGCTGCATTCGTGTAATTCACCATATTTACCGATATTCAGAAAAGCAGCGGACAACCAAAATACCTTCAATAACACACTTAAAAATCAAGTAAATAATAGTGCGCTTCTCTATTCCTTTAGCTTTTTCAAAAACAAAATGGTATTCATAACCAGTGAAAACACAATATTTGTAGTGATTTGAAGAACAAAATATACTAATAATTACAGTCAGGTAGCTGAATTAATATCGGAAATCCATTCAGGTATTGTCGACATAGATGCATTCATTATGAAAAGATTAAGAAGTGGTGAAAAGAAATATCAATTATAAACAAGTAGCTAAATTACTATCGAACGATTTATTGTCAACAAAATGTTAGGTACTGCGATATGAAGCAATTTCAATTTATTTATTATAATCAAGAACCTAGCATCTAACAAGATTTACACATTTTTTTAGATTCTCATTCATTTTGGAACAAATCTGATCCCTCAATTTGCTTTCAATCGATGCACAAACATTTCCACAACGCATCAGATTTTTGAAGAATTGATCCTGAAATGAAACAATTTTTATTTTTTTAAGCGAAAACCATGCGTCGGACAAAGAAAACTCAGAAGATCAAATTTGCTCGAAAATGAATAAGAATCTCAAAACTATTTTTTTTTCAGGAGAAAGCAGTGGCGTAGTATTTTTTCCTCCTAAAATATTCAATGCAAAACCCGTACGGACGGTTGAGAAAATGAAAATGTTTGTGCTTTATATAATGCACCTTGATGCATAGAAGATATGTAGGTACCAAATTTTAGAAAAACGTCTACAATATTATCCCAGTTATTATCAAAAAACTGTTTTTTTTCAAAACTTTATCACCCTGTATCTCAGAAGTTAGGACTTTAAGGACATACGTTTATAAAAAGTTTTTTCCTTGAAATAAGTCCAAGAATCACCCCCTCAAATATTAGCATGTCTTTAAGGAACACTCTGTATACACCTAGACATTTTGGGCTTTGAAAGAATGAGAACGTATCCATATATATCGGGTGACCGGGAACCAATTTACTCCCCTGTATCTTCGTTGTTATTTTGTATGGATGTTTCAAATTTTATACATCGATTTGATGTCATGAATGTACAATCGTGCAAGGATATGACCAAATATGATACTTCTGGTTAGACTGGAAGCGCACCATTTTTTTTTTCTCAAATTGAAAGTAAATATTTTTGCAAATTTACGATTCGGTACAAAATCACCTTTACGACGATATATCACAGTGATACTTCCAATTCACAAGGTACTGCTATAATTTAGACTTTATAAAAAAAAACTTTTTCTATTCCCCTCGTAACGGAACATTTTCAAGTGTGTTATAGAAGATGGATCAATAGCTTCTGGGTAACAATGATTCGAAGTCAAAGTTTTCACACTATGATTTCCATTCACAGAGGAGAAACTAGTCGATAATTTATTCAAAATTGCCCCATTAGTTTTCTCAAATTATCTTGGAAATACAATATAGGATCAGCAATTTTGCATGTTGTATTCGATGCAGTATTACTTGGTACACTGTATACTTGATGATCCACTCAACGGCATTGAGGAAATGCAGTCATAGAAAATATTAACTTGCTAGGTATGTCCGAACATGATATTTTCCTTATCCATAGTGGTGCGTGCAGACTTATAGGCAGACAGGGTTGCAATTATTCCACTGTGCATGAGTATATAACTACAACTTGCTGTATTTTTCAGAGAGTCACGCAGAAGTATTACAAATAATTACTTACTATTTGTTTGATTTCATGTGATAAACTCAAAAAAATATTCCGACTCGCCATCACACCCAAAATAGAATTATACACTCTTACATGCATGGCAATGTATATGTGTTCTGTTGGAAACGAAAATTTTATGCTTATTGTATTTTTTTAATGGCCCAGAGAATTACCCTGCAACGTGGCTGTTTATGATGCTCGCACGCAGAGGAAATTATATGTCGGGAGAATTCAATTATTTTTACAATAGGAATTCTTCTGGAAGCGGAGTTTGTCGTTGGATTGTGACGAATAGGTTATTTATAGATACCAATTTGACAAATAGAATGGTACCTATAATTTTTGTGAAAAATGAAATAGTAACAGGCAAGAACCAGGTGGAAAATATTGTTGAGGTTCCAACTTTGAGTAATAAAAATAATTGAACACGAAAACACTCAAAATGGGAATGCGTTTAGGAGTTGAAAACGTTTTTTTGCGATTTGTAGCGAAACGTGACATCTAAGCGAAAAATGTTGAAAGAAAAGTTGTAGATAATCAAAAAGTCAAGAAATTTTTCAGTATTTAATATTTTTCTCGCATATAAATTATTTAATTTTTATGAAAATTTGTAAAAATATGTCTATTCTGTGTCGAATGAGTATGATTTTCTCGAAATTTAGAAGATGCCTATATTTCGAGAAAGGTAAATTTTTCGAAAAAAGTACCCTTTTTTCCACTAACAATTGTCTTGGTGTTTTTTTGTATTCCTGAGATCTATGAATGATTATTTGAATTGTTGATATGTATTCTTCAAAATGGGCTATGTAACTTGGTGGTTTATTGATCGTTATACCGCTTAAAATTGAGAAAAACCGACAACGAGTCTCTCTGAATCATGATTTTCTCAATATTTTCAATTATTTTCAATAGTTGTAGGAAATAATAAAAATAATTTTATTGAAATAATTTTGTAGTGTCATAATGTTTTCTAATATTTTACTATAAATAATTTAATTTAAACTACTTTTTGTTATAAAAATAATGAAGAAGGTC
Source organism: Chrysolina oricalcia (assembly GCA_944452925.2). Taxonomy (NCBI): domain Eukaryota; kingdom Metazoa; phylum Arthropoda; class Insecta; order Coleoptera; family Chrysomelidae; genus Chrysolina; species Chrysolina oricalcia. Next base: position 67,487,170 of record OX101812.2, read on the forward strand.
GAAAATCATTGAAAATATTGATTAAATCATGATTCATAGAGACTTTTTTCTCAATTCTAAGCGGTTTAACAATCAATTAACCATCTAGTTACATAGACCATTTCAAAGTAGACATTTCAACAATTTAAATGGTCACTTCTAGACCTTCGAGATACAAAAAAATAACAAGAAAAATGTAAATAATTCGAAAACTCCTAGTCTTTTGAATTGTGATGAAATCCTGCTATTTCGAAACAAAAAAAACTACAAAACTGACCTAAATCATCTATAGCGAAAAAAAACTGCCATTTTAATGGTTAAATTGAGGTTATGTCATAAAGTGTTGGGAAAATAAGTATCCCATTTTTTTATAACCTACAACTTTTCTATTGAACATATTCCGCCAAGAGGTCACGTTTCGCTGCAAATCGCAAAAAAATTTTCAACCCCTAAGAAAAATGTAAATAATTCGAAAACTCCTAGTCTTCTGAATTGTGATAAAATCCTGCTATTTCGAAACAAAAAAAACTACAAAACTGACCTAAATCATCTATAGCGAAAAGAAACTGCCATTTTAATGGTTAAATTGAGGTTATGTCATAAAGTGTTGGGAATATAAGTATCCCATTTTTTTATAAGTTACAACTTTTCTATTGAACATATTCCGCCAAGAGGTCACGTTTCGCCGCAAATCGCAAAAAAAATTTCAACCTCTAAGAAAAATGTAAATAATTCGAAAACTCCTAGTCTTCTGAATTGTGATAAAATCCTGCTATTTCGAAACAAAAAAAAACTACAAAACTGACCTAAATCATCTATAGCGAAAAAAAACTGCCATTTTAATGGTTAATTTGAGGTTATGTCATAAAGTGTTGGGAAAATAAGTATCCCATTTTTTTATAAGTTACAACTTTTCTATTGAACATATTCCGCCAAGAGGTCACGTTTCGCCGCAAATCGCAAAAAAATTTTCAACCCCTAAGAAAAATGTAAATAATTCGAAAACTCCTAGTCTTCTGAATTGTGATAAAATCCTGCTATTTCGAAACAAAAAAAAAACTACAAAACTGACCTAAATCATCTATAGCGAAAAAAAACTGCCATTTTAATGGTTAATTTGAGGTTATGTCATAAAGTGTTGGGAAAATAAGTATCCCATTTTTTTATAACCTACAACTTTTCTATTGAACATATTCCGCCAAGAGGTCACGTTTCGCCGCAAATCGCAAAAAAAATTTCAACCCCTAAGAAAAATGTAAATAATTCGAAAACTCCTAGTCTTCTGAATTGTGATAAAATCCTGCTATTTCGAAACAAAAAAAAACTACAAAACTGACCTAAATCATCTATAGCGAAAAAAAACTGCCATTTTAATGGTTAATTTGAGGTTATGTCATAAAGTGTTGGGAAAATAAGTATCCCATTTTTTTATAAGTTACAACTTTTCTATTGAACATATTCCGCCAAGAGGTCACGTTTCGCCGCAAATCGCAAAAAAAATTTCAACCCCTAAGAAAAATGTAAATAATTCGAAAACTCCTAGTCCTCTGAATTGTGATAAAATCCTGCTATTTCGAAACAAAAAAAAACTACAAAACTGACCTAAATCATCTATAGCGAAAAAAAACTACCATTTTAATGGTTAATTTGAGGTTATGTCATAAAGTGTTGGGAAAATAAGTATCCCATTTTTTTATAACCTACAACTTTTCTATTGAACATATTCCGCCAAGAGGTCACGTTTCGCCGCAAATCGCAAAAAAAATTTCAACCCCTAAGAAAAATGTAAATAATTCGAAAACTCCTAGTCTTCTGAATTGTGATAAAATCCTGCTATTTCGAAACAAAAAAAAACTACAAAACTGACCTAAATCATCTATAGCGAAAAAAAACTGCCATTTTAATGGTTAATTTGAGGTTATGTCATAAAGTGTTGAGAAAATAAGTATCCCATTTTTTTATAAGTTACAACTTTTCTATTGAACATATTCCGCCAAGAGGTCACGTTTCGCCGCAAATCGCAAAAAAAATTTCAACCCCTAAGAAAAATGTAAATAATTCGAAAACTCCTAGTCTTCTGAATTGTGATAAAATCCTGCTATTTCGAAACAAAAAAAAACTACAAAACTGACCTAAATCATCTATAGCGAAAAAAAACTGCCATTTTAATGGTTAATTTGAGGTTATGTCATAAAGTGTTGGGAAAATAAGTATCCCATTTTTTTATAACCTACAACTTTTCTATTGAACATATTCCGCCAAGAGGTCACGTTTCGCCGCAAATCGCAAAAAAATTTTCAACCCCTAAGAAAAATGTAAATAATTCGAAAACTCCTAGTCTTCTGAATTGTGATAAAATCCTGCTATTTCGAAACAAAAAAAAAACTACAAAACTGACCTAAATCATCTATAGCGAAAAAAAACTGCCATTTTAATGGTTAATTTGAGGTTATGTCATAAAGTGTTGGGAAAATAAGTATCCCATTTTTTTATAACCTACAACTTTTCTATTGAACATATTCCGCCAAGAGGTCACGTTTCGCCGCAAATCGCAAAAAAAATTCAACCCCTAAGAAAAATGTAAATAATTCGAAAACTCCTAGTCTTCTGAATTGTGATAGAATCCTGCTATTTCGAAACAAAAAAAACTACAAAACTGACCTAAATCATCTATAGCGAAAAGAAACTGCCATTTTAATGGTTAATTTGAGGTTATGTCATAAAGTGTTGGGAAAATAAGTATCCCATTTTTTTATAACCTACAACTTTTCTATTGAACATATTCCGCCAAGAGGTCACGTTTCGCCGCAAATCGCAAAAAAAATTTCAACCCCTAAGAAAAATGTAAATAATTCGAAAACTCCTAGTCTTCTGAATTGTGATAAAATCCTGCTATTTCGAAACAAAAAAAACTACAAAACTGACCTAAATCATCTATAGCGAAAAGAAACTGCCATTTTAATGGTTAAATTGAGGTTATGTCATAAAGTGTTGGGAATATAAGTATCCCATTTTTTTATAAGTTACAACTTTTCTATTGAACATATTCCGCCAAGAGGTCACGTTTCGCCGCAAATCGCAAAAAAAATTTCAACCCCTAAGAAAAATGTAAATAATTCGAAAACTCCTAGTCTTCTGAATTGTGATAAAATCCTGCTATTTCGAAACAAAAAAAAACTACAAAACTGACCTAAATCATCTATAGCGAAAAAAAACTGCCATTTTAATGGTTAATTTGAGGTTATGTCATAAAGTGTTGGGAAAATAAGTATCCCATTTTTTTATAAGTTACAACTTTTCTATTGAACATATTCCGCCAAGAGGTCACGTTTCGCCGCAAATCGCAAAAAAAATTTCAACCCCTAAGAAAAATGTAAATAATTCGAAAACTCCTAGTCTTCTGAATTGTGATAAAATCCTGCTATTTCGAAACAAAAAAAAACTACAAAACTGACCTAAATCATCTATAGCGAAAAAAAACTGCCATTTTAATGGTTAATTTGAGGTTATGTCATAAAGTGTTGGGAAAATAAGTATCCCATTTTTTTATAACCTACAACTTTTCTATTGAACATATTCCGCCAAGAGGTCACGTTTCGCCGCAAATCGCAAAAAAATTTTCAACCCCTAAGAAAAATGTAAATAATTCGAAAACTCCTAGTCTTCTGAATTGTGATAAAATCCTGCTATTTCGAAACAAAAAAAACTACAAAACTGACCTAAATCATCTATAGCGAAAAGAAACTGCCATTTTAATGGTTAATTTGAGGTTATGTCATAAAGTGTTGGGAAAATAAGTATCCCATTTTTTTATAACCTACAACTTTTCTATTGAACATATTCCGCCAAGAGGTCACGTTTCGCCGCAAATCGCAAAAAAATTTTCAACCCCTAAGAAAAATGTAAATAATTCGAAAACTCCTAGTCTTCTGAATTGTGATAAAATCCTGCTATTTCGAAACAAAAAAAACTACAAAACTGACCTAAATCATCTATAGCGAAAAAAAACTGCCATTTTAATGGTTAAATTGAGGTTATGTCATAAAGTGTTGGGAAAATAAGTATCCCATTTTTTTATAACCTACAACTTTTCTATTGAACATATTCCGCCAAGAGGTCACGTTTCGCCGCAAATCGCAAAAAAATGTTCAACCCCTAAGAAAAATGTAAATAATTCGAAAACTCCTAGTCTTCTGAATTGTGATAGAATCCTGCTATTTCGAAACAAAAAAAACTACAAAACTGACCTAAATCATCTATAGCGAAAAGAAACTGCCATTTTAATGGTTAATTTGAGGTTATGTTATAAAGTGTTGGGAAAATAAGTATCCCATTTTTTTATAACCTACAACTTTTCTATTGAACATATTCCGCCAAGAGGTTACGTTTCGCCGCAAATCGCAAAAAAATTTTCAACCCCTAAGAAAAATGTAAATAATTCGAAAACTCCTAGTCTTCTGAATTGTGATAAAATCCTGCTATTTCGAAACAAAAAAAACTACAAAACTGACCTAAATCATCTATAGCGAAAAAAAACTGCCATTTTAATTTTTAATTTGAGGTTATGTCATAAAGTGTTGGGAAAATAAGTATCCCATTTTTTTATAACCTACAACTTTTCTATTGAACATATTCCGCCAAGAGGTCACGTTTCGCCGCAAATCGCAAAAAAATTTTCAACCCCTAAGAAAAATGTAAATAATTCGTAAACTCCTAGTCTTCTGAATTGTGATAAAATCCTGCTATTTCGAAACAAAAAAAACTACAAAACTGACCTAAATCATCTATAGCGAAAAAAAACTGCCATTTTAATGGTTAAATTGAGGTTATGTCATAAAGTGTTGGGAAAATAAGTATCCCATTTTTTTATAACCTACAACTTTTCTATTGAACATATTCCGCCAAGAGGTCACGTTTCGCCGCAAATCGCAAAAAAATTTTCAACACCTAAGAAAAATGTAAATAATTCGAAAACTCCTAGTCTTCTGAATTGTGATAGAATCCTGCTATTTCGAAACAAAAAAAACTACAAAACTGACCTAAATCATCTATAGCGAAAAGAAACTGCCATTTTAATGGTTAATTTGAGGTTATGTTATAAAGTGTTGGGAAAATAAGTATCCCATTTTTTTATAACCTACAACTTTTCTATTGAACATATTCCGCCAAGAGGTTACGTTTCGCCGCAAATCGCAAAAAAATTTTCAACCCCTAAGATAAATGTAAATAATTCGAAAACTCCTAGTCTTCTGAATTGTGATAAAATCCTGCTATTTCGAAACAAAAAAAACTACAAAACTGACCTAAATCATCTATAGCGAAAAAAAACTGCCATTTTAATTTTTAATTTGAGGTTATGTCATAAAGTGTTGGGAAAATAAGTATCCCATTTTTTTATAACCTACAACTTTTCTATTGAACATATTCCGCCAAGAGGTCACGTTTCGCCGCAAATCGCAAAAAAAATTCAACCCCTAAACTGCATCCACATTTCACCATTGAGTTTTTTCGTGTTTGAATATTTGTTTCCATAAACCTCAACAACATTCTTCAACTGGTCCTTGCCTGTTACTTTTTTTCCACAACTATTGAAAATCATTGAAAATATTGAGAAAAACTAGTAGTATTCTGAATTGCGAAAAAATTATGCTCATTTGACAACAAAAATGACATTTGCTTACAAATTTTCATTCAAACCAAATCATTTCTACATGAGAAAAAAATTAAATATTGAAGAATCGGTTGTTCGCCATTTTGACGGTTAATTTGAGGTTATGTCGAAAAGTGTTAACAACAAAAGTTTTTGATTTTTTCATTATCTACAACTTTTTCATGGAATATTTTCTGCTGAGAGGTCTCGTTTCACCGCAAATTGGAAAAAACCGTTTCCAACCCCTAAACTGCACCCCCATTTCACCATTTTGAATGTTTTCGTGTTTAATTTTTGTTCCCTTGAATTTGGATTCCCAACAACATTCTTCACCTAGTCCTTGCCTGTTACTTTTTTCTCATTTTATGCGTTTAGAATTCGTTTCGACACTAGTCTAAAATATTTCTGAGAGTAGTTGGAAGTTCCAAAAATTCTACATCATTTAGTATATTACCATATCTGATATCTGAATAAAAAACACAGCTGGCAATCAACAAAGACATTATAATTCTGTTCTATAGTTTTCATACAACGTCGACTGCAGATTTCAAAGATTAAAAAATATACAAGGTGTCCCGTAAATAATTCTACTGCGAACAGTGGACAGTAAGACCGTTCGGAAAATATATTTCAGTTTTATAGAAACTTCCACGATTTTACAGTTATTTGGACTTTTATGGATATAAAAAAAAATTGGCACCATTTTTTACATTTTTGTGCGCCACTGCCACAGAAATAGAAATATTCTCAGTATTTTTTAAATCAGACTTGTATTGAAATTTCAGAGTGGTTATTGTGGTACTATGAGAAAAGAAATATTCAAGTTCGAATTCGAGTTATGCTTGAGTTTTTTGCCAAAGTTTGATCTTCTGTGGATTAAAAAATGTTGGGTGACCTAAGTGGCGAACTTTTCTTAATATTTTCTATTGAATGTGGATTTCAAAATGGTAACGCATGCTACTTTTTTTCCACAAAGAATGATTCCAATGCAAAGAGGGAAGGAGCTATGTTCGCGGAATTACAATCCCGTTACAAATAAGCTGAATTTTTTCTACAGTACGTCTACATTCAATAGGAAATTTTAAAAGAAGTTGGCCATTCAGGTTGCCCTATATTTTTCAATCGACAGATTTGCTCAAACTTTGGCAAATAACTATAGCAAAACACGAATTCGATTCAGTTTTTTTTTCACAGTACCACAGTAATCACTATGAAATTTTAATACGAACTGATAGTACCCCGTATCAAGAATATTATTATGAAAAATTACGGAGAACATTTCGTGTTGCGCAAACAAAGTAAAAAGGGTAATTTAATTTTAATTCCATTGTAGAGAAAACGCAAACATATGTTCTTCTAAACATTACGTGTTGTGAGACAGATACCTTCGATAGTTATTAGTAAGCTTATCACTGCTTTTATATCCAATGGGTGATTTAAAAAGTGTGGAGCACCTTATTTAAACTAATTAAAAGTAAACCCATACACAACGAAAAAGCGCTCCACGCTATTTGAATCAACCATTTTTTTTTTTTTTTTTTTTTTTTTCATCATCAATCATTTATTTTCACGTATTTCGTTTAAAGTTATACATAATATGCTTATTATTATTACTCTTTGTGTGAGGATGGATGCACCTAAGTAATTACTTGTGTTGTGCTTTCCATCCACCACTCAGAGTATATACACTTGACAGTATGAGTTATACGATGGCAGTTCATCAGATTATATAGAACATAAATAATAGTAAGATTAATTAATAAATAGATGATTGATAAGTATTAAATAATATAATCTAACAATATATATATATTATATTATATATATTATACCCTCCACTCTCAAATACATAATAGACATATACTTATGATACTCAAGAGATATAAGAAATAAAGTTTATCCAAAAGGAGAAAGTGAGGAGTTTGTTGCACACAAGTTGAAGATATGAGTACCTACATATCAGCCGGAATACCCAATAGAACAATTTCTTAATAAGCCTGTTGCACATCATTTTTATTCAGCTGAATAAGTCGAGAAGTTCTGTATTGAGCGTGATGAATGTTTTGATTGATTTTTTGAATTTCTTGAGATTGGAGATATTTCTTATGTTGGTTGGTAGAAGATTAAATAATTTTGGTCCATGATAGAAAATACATCTCTGCGTGTGACTTTTTTTAAATGCTGGTAAGTTAATGGACGAATTTGTGACAAATCTTGTTTGTTTTCCTTTGTTTGTCGATTGGAGTGTGGATTTATTGATGAACACCCATATTAAACATTGTTGGATGTAAAGTTGTCTTGTTTTCAGTAATTGGGTCTCCTTGTACAGATGTTCAGTAGAAAACAATTTAGGTTTTTTAAATAATATTTTCAAGATTGTATTTTGTGTTGTTTGAAGGATGTTCAGGGAATTGTTGAAAGAACCGCCCCAGGCTGCAATACAATATTTCATTACCGATTCAGCTAGTGAATGATATATGGTGTGTAAGTTCTTGTACCCTAAAACATTTCTCAATTCATAAAATTTTTTTGTTAATTGTCTGAGCCGTTTTACAACGTAGTTTATATGGTCATCCCATCTCATATACTGATCCACAATAACTCCCAAGTACTTGATCTTTTTTGTTCTTTCTATAACGACACAGTTGCAGTTTATTGTATTAGTACAGTCTTTATCATGGATATGGATAATGTTTTGACCCGGTTGTTCGTTCTGTAATAGGGTGAATGTAATGAATTTTGTTTTATTTACATTGAGACTCAAAAGGTTGTGATTAAGCCATATCTGGATATCCTTCAGTCCCTTTTCCGATTTTTCAAATACCTCCAACCAACTATTACCTGTGAAAATAAGTGCTGTGTCGTCCGCATATGATATGAGATGTCCTTCGAGGTTATTGATGAAGCTGATACTGTTGATATAAACGAGAAATAATATAGGCCCCAAAACTGTTCCCTGTGGTACTCCTGTTCGAACTTCCATTGCTTGACTCAAGTTATTGTCAACTTTGACTTTTTGTGTCCTATGTGATAGGTAGTCTTCCAGTATATCGTAAGTTGGACCCCGTATACCATATCCATACAGTTTTGTTAATAGCATGTCATGCTCTACAGTGTCGAAGGCCTTGGCCAGGTCTAGAAATATGGCCAAGCATTTTTCTGATCTATCCAAGGCTCCAACAGTTTTTTTAACAAAATCAAGCACAGCACTTTCGGTGTTGGAATTACTAATGAAGCCGAATTGTCTGTCTGTCAGTACTTTTTTGGCGTTGAGGTAATTTGTAAGTCTGCTTTTTAGGGACTGTTCAAAGATTTTGGCAAAATTGTTTATGACAGATATTGGTCTATAATTCCCAATGTCGTCACGCTTACCTGATTTATATATGGGAGTAATGGTTGACTCTTTCCATTGTCGTGGTAGTTTACCATGTTTATAGACCATATTTATGATGTGAGCTAATGGAGATATAATGTATGGATGAATATTTTTAATGAGTTTCGAGGAAATGCCATCAGGTCCTGGTGAGCAGTTGGTTTTTAGTTTGGATATAATTTCTATCAGTTCATTTTGGGTTACTGGTTGTAAAAACATCGATTCCTGTTGCAGGGTATCTTTAAGGAAATGTTCAGGTAAGTTTTCGATTTTTTTAATATTTTTTGCCATTTCAGTTCCAATATTAGTAAAGTAATTATTGAAATTATTAGGGTTATTATTTTTTTCTGAGACTGGGTCTCCATTTTCATTTTTGAATGTTATGTTACCGATTTTCATTTTTGTTGAGGTATTTTTTCCGGTTATATCATTTATGATTTCCCATGTTTTCTTGCAATTCCCTTTCACTGTATCTAATTTTTCTTTGTAATATTGGTTTTTTGTTTGCTTTATTATATTATTCAATCGATTTCGGTATGATTTATATTCATTTTCTCTTTCTTGAGTGTATTTAACTAATAATTTCTTTTTCAGTTGGTCCCGTTGCCGTATTGAGGTTATCAGACCAGTTGTGATCCATGGTTTGATTTTTTGATATTTTTTATATTGGGCTTTATACGATTTGGTTGGATATAAAAGTAGTGACAAGTTCACTAATAACTACTGAAGGTATCTATCACCAACACCAACCATGTATTGTTTAAAAATAGAAATGTTTGCGTTTTCTTTACAATGAAATTGAAATATTTGCAAGATTAAAATGCATAGGTACTTATTATATCGTAACTAATACAAGTCAATATGATTATTTTATAATATTCAGTGCAAAATTAAAGCGTGTTTTTCATTTTTTTAAACTACATGTCTTACTTTTTATTCCTTGAATTTAAAAATTCATATCATTATTATTATAACAATAGGTACTATTTTGAAATTCTTGTATTGTCTTCGGTCCCTGATATGCGTGCCAATTTTAGATTATTTGGACGATTGGAAGGAGGTGAAATTAGAATTTAAAAAATTCACATCTTTACTGTTTTCTAATCCATTAGGAATATTTCAGTCAGGCCCTGTCTCCGATACATCCGGAAAGCGCACTGGTGTCGTTTACCCCAATAACCACTCCCACGTCCGTAGGATAAGTGACCATTGGGTCCGAGAGTCATGTGCTCTGAGCAGACGAAGTGAACGAAGGATGACGGATTTCTGCATTCGTGCGACTGAGATTCCTGCCATATCTAGGCAAGCCGGTATTATTTTCATTACCATTCCACCCAGGACTCCTATGAACCGCCATTTTAACGGAAATCTGTTTTTCAAAAAATAACTGTCGAATATTTCTGGCACAGTTATTACTCCAAATTTTGAATATAATTTCATTAACATCTTTCTATGAATGATACGAATAAAATCGACAGAGTCGAAGTTCCTTTTCTCTCCAATATTTCCACCAAGTTGAGAAAATATGTCAGAAAACAACTACTTCCCTGGCTAATACCACGACGGATATTGAACTACATCTGACAAATATTTGTGCAAGGTTCTTCCAAGAAGACTCAAGTTGCAAGTGCTTATTGAAAGCCAACAAAAGATTTTCCTTCATTAGGCTGGGGATGACCACCTGCAGACATTTCGAAATTCTCGCCTCTCAAGGGTAGTTCCGACATCTTCAGAGTCGTCTTGTCCCTGCACAATCACCTTATAATTGAAGTTTTATCCACACTTATGAACCCTATAAAGTACCACTTTATCCACTAGTGGAATAATGGAAGATACAATCTTGAATATCAATCACATTTTACTTATTTTCACCAACTTCACAAATTTTTACAAATGGAGTCGATAAACAATCGAAAATACATAGCAACCATTCAACACCTCCCGATATTTTTGTATGTTATTTCAATGATTTTTGAGGAGGTGACAGCCGCTGTCAGAGCAAAACGTCAAATCATTTTGTGATGAAAAATTTCCGCGATTCTGATTCTAAATGAATGTGATTGTGAATAAAACGTTGTATTGCATGCGTGTTTTAGATACATTTTATTTGCTTAAGAAATTTAAACGCTCGAGCTTCGCTTTCGCGTTTAAACATTCTTGCGCAAATAAAATGATATCTAAAACACTTATACAATAAATAACTATTATCTAATAATTCCCTAAGGATGGAGCAGCGACTTACAGTAAAGTCAGTCGCAACGCCACCTTTACCGAGATAGAGCTAACAATTATAAAGAAGTTGATATTATACCATCTTTTCTCTGGCTGTCGCAATGTTTTTTGTTTTATAAACTTTATAGTGTTTCTTACTCATACAAACCGTTAATAAAATTAAAACATGACGCTTGAATCCTCTACTCGCAAGCAGTCGCATAATAGTCACATAATTAGAACCGGCAATGCTACATATACATATGGATGCAATTTAGTCGGAATATATCTCAGCAGCGTTCTGGCAAAAACATTCAATTAAAATCGCATAAACCTGCACATAAAATACTGGCATTCTGGATGCAGCGTTCTCAAATTTATAACAAACATGTTAGAAATTATTACTCGATTTTCGAACTGCAATTTTGCCAAAAGTGTACGCTGTAGAATGAGCCAAGCCAAGTTCCCACTTTTATTTATGCAAATGCCTGCAGCATTATTTATCGCACCAGTTTTCTATTCACTGCCGGTTCCACCTCGCTGAATTTTATTCATGAGATATTTCGCAGGACTGATGATATCCAATCTGTCTCATTGGGAAACAAAAAGTCTCTGATGAAGATATGACAAGTCTGTTGAGGAGTTATCTCAAGAAAGAATTAAACTTATAATTCGCATTTGAATATTATACAGTGCGGCTTTTTTAACCCCTCCCCCCCTGTTAACTTTCGAACGGTTTGACAAATGAAACAAACATCATTTTGAATGGTATTATCGATACTACTTTTCGAAATAAAATACATTGCCATTGCCCGATCAATTTGAAAATTTACAACAGCATGGGGGTTCAAATTACACATGAAAGAGAATTCAATTATCTTCCCAACGATTTTTTTTTTTTGATATGATCGATACGTTTCTGTACAATTTTGATCCCTTTGCCATTCGAAATTTTCAAGTTGATGTGCCCCCAGCGACACCTTTCGAGTAATTGCAATGTTCCTTCTCTCAAAGAGGAGTATCGGTAATACCAATCAAAATGGTTTTTCATCCCATTGCTCTGTCAGAGTCCAGGGTGACGGGTGAGTTGTTGTAATCAAAAACGGACACAGCAGCTAATAAGTAACTGTTAGGAAATACCTTATTATGGACAGTTACTAGGAAACGCATTATTAGTGACATTAAAAAATATTCTGACATTAGACGAGTTGTGTCATACCAAATATTTTTATATTCCATTATTTAATACATCGTTTATTACAAAAAACATAAAAGTACAGTCCATTGAATTTATTCACAATAAAACCAACAGTAACCATAACCATTTATTTACAGATGTTACCTAAAAACACTAAACAATTAAACGTAAATGCAGTTGTTAAAGAATGACTCTCAACAAGCTCGACCAGATAAAAGCCGGTCGAGAAGCTCGAAAGACGGAGAACATCGCGGCTTGAAAACTGAAAACCAACTCATTATCTTTTCTCATCTTTTGAACTCCATCTTTTCATTACAGGGCAAAAGTAAAGAAAACCCAAGCCTACGTCATTCCAAATTTTCCGGCTAACGAAAGCGTCGTCATAAAACTAATTGCTGGTTGGCAAGATTTCCCATCGTAGGTAATCCGATTACCAGAAATCTAACTATGTAATTCCAAGTTCTGGAACTATTTTACCGGATTGAAGTATTTCCCCATAAAAACATTTATAATCAGACAAAGGCCCTTTGGATTTAAGAAGGAAAAAGAAATAAATATAAAATATTTAGAAAAGTTGTTAAAGATTATTTTCTCTGGAATTAAAAATTATTGGGAGTTTTATTGTTGGTAAAACCCCCACAGTACCCCCTTGCCAGTGGTGAACGATATAAAACTGAAAGAGAATACAAAAAAAAATTAAAACTAAAAAAACATGAACAAATCTGAATATCACTATTAACTAAGCATACTCACTAAATCTGCAAATCTTGCGCAGAATAAAAAATAAGGTATTGCAAATAATTCGATTGGAGCCTGCCTGGTAGGGTTCAGTGAGTCGAACACGAAGACCGGGGTGCGTAGAATTGAATCGCAATAAAAAATTGAAAATCTGCGAATTTTGCGCAGAATAAAATATAAGGTGCTAGTACTGCAAATTATTTCATCTTGAGGTTATTCTATATAATCAGCGAAATGAAAGAATTGAATTGCAATTTTTGTTGCAATTCAATTCTTTCTTAATTACACCCTGCTTGACAGCACTAGGGAAAATTAACGCGACATCCTGAACGCGTCGTGAAGGCAAGTGGTGCTGCTGGTGCAGCTGATGCAGGTGGTGCTGCTGGAGCAGGTGATGCTGCTGATGCGACGATTCATGCAAGCCACTGCTCAACTTTTATCGGCACCAGCAGCAACACCAGCACAAGCAGCACAACCTGCACCAGTAGCACAACCTGCATCATCAGCACCACCTCCACCAGCAGCAACACCAGCACAAGCAGCTGGTGCAGCTGGTGCAGGTGGTGCTGTTTGGATAGAGAAATCGATTTCATTACTAAAAAATGTGCTAAAAGTACGCTCAAAGAAGTTATGAATCTTCAAAAATGAAAGAGACGTGTAGGTGGCGCCCCCTACGTGTAAGAGCAATAATGACATCAGGTTCAAATTCTACACCTCTGAGCAACCTCTCAATACCAATTCTCGTTTATTTAAGGTTAGTATTTTCGAAGTTACTTAAAAAAAAACGATTATAAAAATAAAACTTCAACACCCTGCGTTTCCAGACGTCTATTTATTTGGACAATTCATATTAGAATGTTGTGAGAAATCACCCCCTGAAGTTTGTCAAACTACTTTTGAATCACCTTGTATAGATGAAGGGTTTTTTCTAGATAGTTCTGGAACTGCTTCCACTCGCATCTAGATGGAGCACTTTTCTAGAAGCGCTGACGACTGTAATGTCAGGATGTCCCAAATAAGGTCTGCAGAGTTATTTACAAGTACGAGCGACAGGTCCGTACTCATCCGTAGCGACAGAATCGTTACAATACCAAAAAATCAGAAGAACAGTGGCTCATTTCTGAGAGTGAAACTGTTGGAAACTCCTGAAATGTGCACTCTGTATTTAATTTCCTATAGCGCATAACAAGATAATTCACTGAAGAGATCCTTTGAAGGATATTGCGACTAGATGCGAATTAAATTCCGCGCGCGAATCGTAACGAAATAATTCGAAACAGTATTCCACGCCATTAACCGAACGCGAAGCTACAAATGGAAAGATAATTGTCAACATCAACTCCGAATACGTTCGTTCGGGCCACGGGTTGAAGAATGAATAATTACCGAGCATAAGACAAACAGAACACAGCCCGGTAAATACTAAATCTAAATCAGCGATATCTAGCGCGGAGATGAAGACGCATCGCAAAAATTAATTCCCGGCGTGAAAGTGCGGACGACAGAAAACGTAGCGTCTAGAAAAGCGGAATAATTTCAATCTCTGCTCGCGGTCCGTAAACTAAAGCTCCCCTTTTCCGCAGCTAAATTACTCCCGGTCCGATCAAAGGAGTCTCTGTGTTCTGTCACACTTTCCCGTTCGGTTCATAACCTTTTTCAGGCACTTTCCCGGCAGCGGCAGAACAATGAGAATAGTCGAGAACACAGGATGTTCGACTGGGCAGGGTGGTTGGTGGAACTTTCAAATTTGTTCTTTTTTTTAATTTGTTCTTTGGCGATATCGGCCTTTTTGGACCGTATCGCCTATTTTGTATTTTTCGTGAGTGAATTTTAACTGATGTGGCTTAGCCGAGCACTTGAGGTAATACTAATAATAGTACATTGTAATCATAATTATGATGAAAAGCAGTTCAGCTATGAAAGCTGCTTTTAAACCCAACCTCAGAAAAAAAGAAAAATATGTAAGAAAATTAAAATAAAATAAAAATAAAATAAAAAAAAGTGAGTACTTATATTTCAACATGAAATAAGAGTATTTGAATTTGTAGAAGAGTATTAGAGCTTAAAGTAAATGTGTAATCAATGCCAGGAGGAAAACTTCACGTGCGTTATATCATTGCCTTGATACAAACATTGATTTCAATCTCTTCTTGAAGTTTCTTATAGTAAATTCCTTCAATTCCAGTGGAAGGTGATTGTACAATTTTGCGGCATTGTGTGAGAAGCACCAGGTGAGAATCGCAGAGCAGTGTGATGGAATAAGTAAAACAAGCCTATTGCGGGTAGAATAATTGTTACGTGAAAGTGAAACCAATTTTCTACGTAGATAAGGCGGGTATCCAGTTCTCAAGATTTTATGAACGAACGTAAGCATATGCAACTCCCTCTAAGATTTCAGTTTTAGCCAACCTGAATCCTGGAACGATAAACTAATATGATCATACTTGCGGATACCGTACGAGAATCGTATGCAGCTGTTTTGTATCTTTTGATTTATAATATCAGATTCCCTCAGGGCACAGTAGGCTAGTCTCGAAAGAATGAGAGATTCGCACAGTCTCAGCTTCATTTTTTTAGACAATAGGTCTCTACTTGGATACAACTGTCTTAAGATAACAAAGGATACCCTGCTCAAATGGTTAGTGAATCTCATATCAGTATCTAGCCATAAGCCCCAATTTTTACATTCATTTACGAATGGTATAATGTTGTGATCGATTGCGATACGATACGATACGCTTTTTGCTGCTGGGTCCAAAGAGCATTACTTGGGATTTCTTAGGATTGAGTTTCAAGTTTCAGCTTCGGCGTATTTGGATTCTACAGACTTGAAGGACATATATATTTGTGTATCATCGGCGTAATGGTGTATTTTGCCTGATCTGATATATTCATAAAAATCAATAATATATAATGCAAGAAGTAGTGGACCCAGTACAGAGCCCTGAGGTACGCCCAAAGATTTCGCAAGAGAAGTGGATCGTTTGTCTTCTAGAATTACACTTTGTGATCTATTTGATAAATAACTATGTAATAATAACACAGCGCTATCTGTAAAGCCAAAACACGAGAGTTTTTTGCATAGAACAGTAGGATCAAGTGGGTCAAAAGCTTTGCTGTAGTCTAATAGTATGAGACAAGTAAAGTTTCCCAAATCCAGAGATGTGAAAATATCATCCGCTATTAGACTCAAGGCCGATGTAGTACTGTAATGCGGGCGAAAACCCGACTGAACCTCAGTTATCAATTTTTCCTCATTCACAAAAGTCGTGATCTGGTCTTTGATAGCCATTTCGAATGCTTTCGATAGTGTTGACAGAATGCTGATGGGCCTAATATCTGAAACATACTTGGGGTCAATACACTTGGGTATAGGAATAACTCTAGCGTGTTTCCATTGGGAGGGGAATGTGGAAGTTGTGATGGCAAAATTGAACATAAAAGTTACTTGAGGAAGGGTAACGTTTGATAAATCTCTTTTTCTACACCCGTACTATAATAATACACTTATATGCCCATGATCCGTTTCCTAATGAGATCCATTATGATTCAGATTTTTCATAACGATACAGATTGTAATCAATAGAAACCCATAATTTTTGTGATGTGTTCCATGGTATACGAAGTCGAATTATGTCAAATTGAGAAATTAAGTTTGCTTTAATTAATGAAAACCTTGATTTTTTTCATCACTCTATATCTCATAAGGGAGTTTTAAAGGGTAGCGATATTTTTTCATGGGAGAACTTGAAATACTTTCATTTAAATCATACAGAATTTTCATCGGAATCCTACTAAGACTTTTTCATATACAAGGCAAACAATTGGTGAAAAAAGCTAATATCTGTACATTTCCATATTGTAATAAATAAAGCGAAGTTTTTTTTTTGTATAGAAGGGTATAAATTTATATTTATCGCTTTCGACTTGCATGATTTTCAGTGCTTACCTGGAAGTAAATACTCTGATTGAAGAAAAATTGTGAAGTGAAAAGTTTGAGGTTATGAAATTCAGATATTTTTAAAGAGTACTTACTAGTCCGGCAACAGGAAGTATCAAAATTTGTAAAAACAGTGTGCGTTTAAATGAATAAAACAAATTTTGCCTAAGGGCTGAAGCCATGTGTGTGTGTGTCAAATATCAATTTTCGAAATTATTGAAGGATAACCAACATAAAATTTAATTGCAAATGTAGTTCTTGAACAATTATCTACGTGGTGCAAAAGAAACCATCTTATAATAAATACAGAAAAAACCGTATGTATGCAATTCACTGGCCTTTACCAAGTGAACGAGTCAACAAATCTAGAAATTGATGATATATCGTGGAAATTGAAAAATACATAAAATTTTTAGGCACGAAAGTGGACAGTGATATGAGTTGGAATAGTCACATAGGTCTCATTTGCTCCCGACTGAACAAATCCTACTTCGCCGTCCTTTCTCTGAAGAAAAGTCTCGATAAATATTCGCTAAATCAATACTACTTTGCAGCCGTACATTCTGTAATAGCATATAATATATTATCATGGGGTAGAGCACCTCAAACCGAACGTGTGTTTGTCATCCGGAAAAAAAATATTGAGAATTATGTTCAATCTTAGTTACGGGACGTCCTTAAGAGAAACCTTCAAATTAGAAAAAATTCTCACTTTAACTGGAATTTATATTCTCAAGATACTAATATACAATCACAACAATATTGAGAACTACACCAAACATTCCGATATGCACTCATACCCAACTAGAAACAAAACCAAAATCTATATGAAAAAATTCAACCATGAATACTTCAAGAGATCTACGGAAGGTGCTGGTATTCAATTGTTCAATATGCTACCCTCCTGCGTCAAATCTATTAAATCCGCTAAACTATTCAAAAGTAAGCTTAAATTATTTCTAATTACAAACTGCTTCTATAACTTAGATGAATTTGTTGAATATTGCAAATCTCATTAATCGATTTTTGTTTGTTTTCTTGGTCATGTACTGCTATTGTTTATATAACTGTATATTACTGTTTTATTACTGTATATTATTGTAGACAACTGTGTAGTACTGTATAGTAGTATATAACTTTTTCGTCGACCTCTGCAAAAAATGACATTTTACGTACTAATTTCCGGACGAAAAATCGACTATTTTTGAAGGCAAGTACTTTTCGTCCGCAAACACTTTTCGTCCGCAAACTCTTTTCGTCCGCTGTGGTCACTATGATACGGCACGGTACGAGAGCGGCGATTGAGTCATTTTCGTAAATCCACGTTTTAATTAATACATAGGCGCCTGTGACAATAACTGTCATTTGCTGTTGTCAAATTAATTATTTACGAAATCAAAACCCAAAATCAAAACTTGTCTCTTGCATCTTCTTCGACAGCAGGAATTAATATCAATAATTGCACAAACTGTACGTTCAATATTCATCTTCGAGATTGATTTAATTTTGTAGTATAATTGAAATAGAGAGTTGTTACACTTCAAATACATTTTGTTTATATTCATTAAAATTATGATCGAGTCTGCAGTTCGAAGAGTTGGACGTAGCTGAGGCCAGCAAACATGCGAGTACTTACTTTCATAAAGGTATGTAGAGGTCGACGAAAAAATGTAATATGCACCTCGGCGAAAAACTGTCTACTGTCTCGCCTGCTTGCTATCCTCGGCTGCGCCTCGGCTATCAATTTGCAGGCTCGACTATAATAGACAGTTTTTCGTCCTTGATACATATATAACTATTTTATAATTTTCTTTTTGTTTTGTGATCTGGTATCAGACATTATTGTATCACTTCGATTTAGAAGGAAAAAAACACCGACGACACTTATCCACTTCACTGTAAATGGCTTTAGTTAATAAATAAGTGAATGAATGAATTAAAATTGGTGATCCTTTGATGAAAGGGAAAGGAATCTCTGTACACGTTTACTTAGGTATTCAGACAATGGATGAAAAGTTCTTTGGAAATTTCCAGTTCTTCAAAAAAATCCAATATGAGAAAATTCTTCTTGTCAATTTTGTGTAGAATTTTGGAATTTCTGTTGGGGCTAAAGTTGTATATGTAAATTATAAAATATTTATCAAATGCAGACTGATCTGGTCTTTTCAAGTGTTCATTTATTATGGTAATAGAGGGTCTACAAGTTCCACCAATGTAAGAGGCAGAGCAATCAGAACAGTCAAACTTATAGACTCCGCTTCTTTTTAACTTATTAATTTTGTTTTTAGAATTGACTAAATGGTTGCTTAGATTGTTGTAAGATTTAAAGGAGACCAGGTATGGTACCTTCTATGAATTAACTATACCATAGGCACAAAACCCTTTCGAATAAAAACATCTCAACACAAAATATGTATTATTTGGCAACTTCTACAATACTAACAATATTCCGATTACTTCTGGTCGAACTTTAGCAAAATTTTAAATAAATTCAAGTTATATTTGATTGCGGAGATGGTTGACAGGCCATTATACACATTATGAAAGTGTATTTCGTAATATGGATTCATGGTCTGTACAAAATCTGCAAGAGTAGTATTCTAGATCAATTTTTCAAACCCATTCTGTTTATTTGTTTCAAATTCAAACTTAGAGAGCCTGTAAATGTTCCTATTGTAAAAATACATAAATAGCCCTTGAAGAAATTTTATTATACCGTAGGCTTGCAATGTTTATACAGTAAAAATAAATGAAAGAACTATGACTTACAAAGTACCCTGAAATAGTTGTAGAAATAAGGAAATAACTGTTGTTGTTTTTTTTTTCAGCGATGGAAGGGCGACAGATTTCGGAATAAATTCATCTGAGATGGTCATGACTCCATCGAAAAATTTTGTTTAAAAAACACTAGTTGTCAGAACTCATTAAACATCATAAGTTTGCACAAATACTTCAGTCGAAATGTCCTCATTCTCAAATGAAGAAAAACGAGATATGTTGAAACTTTATTATAAATTTGATAGGAATAGTACGAAAACAGCACAAATTTGAATTATATCCGGAAAGACAACAGCCAGATAGAACATTATTCGGAATTTTGGACAAACACTTGGCTGAGTACGGTGCGTTTCAAAAACCAAGAATGAAATATGGAAGCAGAATGGAACAAAATATTAGAAGTAACTTATTAGCCGAGGTAAAATAATTGTTCATTCCATATTCGAAGAAGTATCATTATTTTTGGTACTTTTTAAGATAAATGCAGATCCTTCCAAATCAACACATCAAGTCTCGGCAGAAATGGATGTGCCACAGACGAGCGTTTGGAGGGAATTCAAAAAAAGTGGTTTGAAATGTTATAAGATACATATTTCACAAAAATTACATCCAGGTGATCCTGAGAGAAGGATGGAATTTTGTAGCTGGCTCTCGAATAGGGTAGACCCTACAAACTTCTTGAAAAACATTATTTGGACCGACGAAAGTACTTTTTCGAACTGTGGTGTGTTTAATAGAAATAATGAGCACATTTTGAGTGAAAATAATCCACGACACTTTAGAGAAGTCAGACCACAAGTTCGGTTTCGTTTGAATGTGTGGGCTGGAATTTATGACTACCGAATACTTGGACCTCATTGCTTCTCTAATACTTTGAACGGAGAAACCTATCTTCGGTTCTTAAGAAACGAATTCGAAGAATATATGGATACGTTTCCCCTTGTTAATTATAACAGCTGCTGGTTTCAGCATGACGGGGCTCCTCCACACAATGAAAGAGCAGTTTGCGAATATTTACACCAAAGATTTCCTAATAGGTGGTTAGGAAATTCTGGACCAGTGAGGTGGCCGGAAAGGTCACATGACCTTACAGTTTTGGATACTTTATTGTGGGACACTTTAAAGAACAGAATCTATGGAGAGCAAGAATATGACACAGTAGATGAACTTAGAGACAATATCATAACGCAATTCAAGTCTCAGTTCTTAATTTGAGACGATGAGCTCGGTTATGTATTCAAGAGCAAGGCCATCATTTTGAATACTTTTTGTGCATTTTTTACAAGCTCATGATTTCATTCTTGTTTTTTGAAATTTGTGTTGTTTTCGTACTATTCCTATCAAATTTATAATAAAGTTTCAACATATCTCGTTTAACTTCATTTCAGAATAAGGACATTTCGACTGAAGTATTTGTGCAAACTTATGATGTTTAATGAGTTCTGACAACTAGTGTTTATTAAACAAAATTTTTCGATGGAGTCATGACCATCTCAGATGAAGTTGTTTTTTTTTCAATATCTGTGGTATCAGAAGTGCAAATCATAACAAATCATACATCAATGAGATCAGAATGAGAATCACTATTTTTCTGTATAAAAAAACAATATAGCGCCCATAACAGAAAAAAAAGTTGATGATGAATGCCAGAAGACGAAACGTCGGATAGTAAATCTGAACATGAAAACGTGTAGCTGAAAAAAAGTTACAATTAAAATGTACTTTTGGTTTTGAGCTATGTCGTCAAATAACGATAGAAAAAAATAAAAACGAAAATTCCAATTTTCAGTTTTTTCCCAATATTTCCGGAAATACTCGGAATTTTCTAAGTTTCAAAACAGTATTTTGTTAGGCACCAGAATACGCAACTATGCCCCAATTTGAGCTTCGATGTATCGCCTGTAGTTTAGGAGATCCCAATGGTGGGGGTCGCATTTGAATTGCCCGGTATATTTCTAATGAAAATCGAATTTTTTATATGAAAGCCACGCGGCGACCGCTCAAATTTTTCATCATTCTTGTCAGAATTTTCAAATCTTCCACTGGTTTCATTTTATCTTCAAACTCAAAATCATTAGATAAGAAAAAAACGGTAACAGGAAGATCTTATCTCATGGAATTTAACAACAAAACAACAACAACAAATAATTACTGGATAGACAATCAGGTAAGCATCATCGATGTTTGTTCCCACCTTGTATATGACGATGACGGAAAAGCATCCGAATAACTAAGAAAGCTTCGCGTGCTTACCAGAAGATCCTCTATAGTTCCGAAATCACGTCTCCTTCTACATGTTCCATTTTTAATCAAATCTAACATCGCAAATCAAGTGGAAATCTCCAGTGAAACATAAAATTATATAGCTCTTTGAAAGTTCCGATGATTGAAAATGTTTGAGGAAAACATATTTGGACATGAATTTATGTGCTGATTGAACTACACCATATTGATGTAAATCTCTGTCACCCTTCCGTTTTACTTTCATAAAAAGGTTCAGAGAAGCGTCTTTTTGACTCCTATAGAGTGGTAATCGGGGTCGAATGCATTTATTATTTCAAGGGGTTTATAGAAAATACACAGATAAAAAAGATTTCTTCAATCAAGAATATACATACTTCAGAAAGAGTAAACATTTCTAATCAATGAATATACTCTCATTTCAAGCTGATTGAGATGTTTTTTTCTTTTCATAAATTGTCCTGAAATGAATTTGCTTGCAGTGAAAACATTATACTCTTCATCCTAGAAAACATTTACATTAACTCATTGTGAAACATAATCCTCATAACACAAGAATATAATTCCTTGGTAGATATCACTACCCGTGCCACGTGACACATTCAACCAATGAGCAATCAAAGCAGCTGACGACACCGCGACCTGTGAATACGACTTCCATTTCGACCATTTCATCCAGTTCGACCTTTTGGGTTGGAGGTTATGAGGCTATGCGTACCGATATGAATGTTAGTTTTGTGCCTAGTGGAAACTGTTTCTATACAATAAAAATGCAATATCGAAAACTGAATTATGCTCATTACGGGTTAGTTGTGAATATGAGTGAAATATATTTTGGTCTTCTACAGTTTTGTCTAAAAGCGAGTGGTGTTGTTTATGTATTCAATCAAACTGAAATATGCGTCACTACTAACCGGTTTTATTGAGAATACAATTATTAAACTTAAAACTATTCTCATATAAAACCAATATTTATACCTAAATTGTTCATAGTTGTGAATCTAAGCTTTGTTTAATCTATTCAATGTTGCCAAATTGAAAATGTCTTCCATTCTATATTTCATAACCAAGTGCAAAGTGCAGGTTTGAACTCAACCTCCAAGTTGATAGAAGAATAGTGTTCATTATTGAAATTGCAATGTTCTTGTATCAACCTACTCCCATAATTCAACAAAAAAAAGTGCCCATTATTGAAGCTAAAATATTCTTGCCTCAACCAACTTATGAAGCAAGTGTTCACTAGTTTCAAAATATTTTTCTTGTAAGTGGCCCAGAGGATTCCGTCAAAAAATCAAACTAATATTTGGTTGGACCAATTCAAGAATTCAATCTGTTTGATTCAACGCAATTATGCGTTGATGCAAAAAATCCTTTTTATCAGTGTAGTAGCCATAACTACAAGGAGAAAAATCGTCTTTCCCAAGCGAATATTTAATTATTATTATTTAATTATGACAAGTGAAAACATATTATATGGAACAGCTCTTCAACTAACCTACCACAAGTAAAATGAGGTTGCTAAAATAAAAAAAAAATCCATTAATAATAATAAGTTAGTTTTAGAAACTGTAATCACTAGCCACTGTAATCGCTGAGTTATTTTTTTTGTTAAATAAATAAATTGTTTCTTATGATCAATTAACTGTTACTTGTCATCGAATAACAAAATATCTTGCTATGATAAGATATGAAAAAGTATCAGGCAGCAAGATATTTCTGATCAATGAATGGCATATATAAGCAATGATCTAAAGATCAGAAAAAATTCAGCGTTTGATTCAGATTCGTCCATGCAACAAAAACTTGGGTTAGAAGCTAAAGTGTCTGAGAAATAATAGTAGCTTTTTTTAGCTCCATTAGGGTTTTTAGTAATTTTCTTTTTTAAAACTCTCCGAGGTTATAGTTTAAAAATGAACATATATCAACCTTGGTATCCTAAGAAAGCAATAAAAAAAATTGTTTATTCCGTTAACCAGCTGTCGTCCCCTTACGAACCGCAGCCCTCAAAAGTCGAAATTTGTGCGAGCCAAGAGATTAACAAGAGAAATGTTTACAGCTTCGAAGCTGTAAACATTTCTCTTGAAAATGCCAACCACTCGTGCTGGCGAAACGTCGAGATTTTCTCTAAATAAACGTCGGCCTAAAAACCCGAAAAACCATCATTCAAAACAATATATGTGTTGAAAATTCCCACGGGGTGAGAAGGGGGGGTATACAACAGCCTCCGCTCTATTACTGGAAGGATTGAATACAATCCCGTTTTTACGAAAACCACTAAAGGTGGTTCAAAGTGGCTGACAGTAAGTGGCTAGTAAGAAACATTAGAAATATTGAAGAGTGTCCCATACAAATATTTAACAAATGAATGGAAAATCGTGGGGACCTAATAATAGATAGATTGTTTGTAACTCCCAATCCGAAATAGAACGCATAGCTTTTAAACAGATGGTATAAAAATAGTTCTGTAGGTAAAAACACGATATATTCTTGGTTAAAGGAATCTGCCTCTAAAATAGGAATTGATACAAAAAAAAAACAAGATCACAAATCATTCAGCAAAGGCTACAGCAGTATCAAACTTGGCAGAAAATGGTGTACAGGAACAGCAACTCATTAAGATTACTGGACACAGTAGTCCCCAGACCTTAAAACCATATCTTCAAATGGATCTTCAGCACCATAAAAATATAATTCAGGCCATGAGAGGTGATGATTCAGTGGAAAACAACCAAAATACGTCAGTAATAACGTCAGAAATTAACCAGTACCAACAGACAGCCATATACAACCTAGTAATATTCTTTATAGGTAATAGCTGTGTATTTAACACAAATAATTATTACAAGTTCAATGTTTTTAATTTGTATTGTTAAATAAAGTACCTTTTCAATAATTTGTTTTTATTTGTATAAATTTTTATAGTTCTACTTTTTCCCCTGTGATTTAGTAAGGTGGTTACGTTAAAAAAATACATAAAAATCACGATAAGGTGCTTATACGACTTAATTTTTAATTACTAGAGGAAACAGAAAAAGAGTCTACTATCCATATAGCTAACATACTAATATATGCATACTACGTTACCATAAGATTAAAAGAAACAAATTCAATCAACTTTCCAAAATGTCAATATATAAAAAGCAATGAAAATGGTTTTATTACCAATTTTTATTTGGATTCCCTGTGCTCTAGTAAAATGTGGTTTGAATAATTAAATGAAATATATAATATTCTACCCATATCACACAATTTTATAGAACTAGAGGAAAGGGAATAAAATTTAAGTAGGTAGGTATCGCGGATTTGATATCAAAAATTTTAATTTCCCTATGATCTAGTGAAATGTTGTTTAAATAATTAGAGAAGCAAATATTCTACCAAAATCACATAATTTTATAATACTAGACGAAAGGGAAAAAAAGTTAAGTGAAACATAACAGCGGCTTATAAGAAACGTTGCAAGGAGCTTTAGTGTTCCCGTAAGTAGAACAGCCAACTGAAAGAAATTGCACGTGAAAAAAGATCCAACTGAATGAGTTCAGATTGTAGAATTCTTATATTTCTGTTGATTTCATGTTTTGAAGGAATTGATGTTTTAGACTAGGGCCACTAATTTTTTAAACAAAACAAATACTTAGCGGTATTTCAACGGTCGGAAAATTTATAAGTGAATTCAGAAAAATTAAGACGACTCAGTAAAAGTTCTGGAAGGGGGTTGGAAGTAGCTAAATAAATGTTTACAGGATTGGATATTCGTTTTATACAATTTGTGACTGAAATATGCATCTTATTGGAAAAAGTTGAATAAAAAAGTTGTGGATAATTGAAAAAACTAAAACTGTTGAGAAAAATAATTAAATGAAATATATAATATTCTACCCATATCACACAATTTTATAGAACTAGAGGAAAGGGAATAAAATTTAAGTAGGTAGGTATCGCGGATTTGATATCAAAAATTTTAATTTCCCTATGATCTAGTGAAATGTTGTTTAAATAATTAGAGAAGCAAATATTCTACCAAAATCACATAATTTTATAATACTAGACGAAAGGGAAAAAAAGTTAAGGTCTACTTCTATCGGACGCTAATAAATTACATCGGCGAGACCTTCATTTCTTAATCTCGTATTTGTTGTCAAATATTGTAATTTCTCTATGCTCTATTAAAATGTGGTTTAAATATCTAAATAAAGGAGCAGTTATTCTACCAAAATCACATAATTTTATAGTACTAGAGAAAAGGGACAAAAAATTAAGGTCTACTTCTATCGGACGCTAATGAATTACATCGGCGACACCTTCATTTATTAACCTCGGATTTGATGTCAAATATTGTAATTTCCCTATGCTCTATTAAAACATAGTTTAAATAATAATCTAAAATAAATATTAGTCTTTATACTTTTCCCAATTTTATACTACTAGAAACAAGGGAAAGTGTTAAAAGAATTAAAAATAATAACGCATACAAAATAAATGATAATTTTACGAGTTATAAAATTAATCGAAGTTGGCTATATGTAGTGACAGTGACAAGTTCCTTATGTCTATGATTTCTTATAATTAATTGCATTGTCAACACTTGGATGTCGTAAAATACAGATAATTAATTAAATATTTATTAATAAAATGACTGGCGACACGTACAATCTTTGTTCCTTTTGTACAGAATGTGAGCATATTCAAATTTATCATAAAAATGTAAAGCATTTAACTGAAAATGAGCAATATTCTTTGTGAAACTATTCCATACTTCACCCATAAATCCTGTGTGGAAAAGAACAAAATGGTGTCGAAGTATTACTTTTATTTCATGAAGCATAGACATTTAATGGAAAAAAAAACAATGGATCCTTACCTTAGTCGCCATTGAGGAGAAAAGACGTGGAAAAGGAATTTCTAATAAATTTGAAATTTGTAACAGATAATAACATGTACCTATAATTAAGTTATAAATAAACATCTATCAAAAATATTTTACGCCACTGTGTTTATGACAGCTATCAAGCCAGAGGGAAATTTCTACTTATTAATTTCCCTCTACGCAGGGAAATTTCCGAAAAAAATAGGTTTTTGTCATAGCAACATGTCAAAATGCAGGCATCTGATTGGATTAAATTAACTGGTATCAAATTTTCAATTTAACTTACCTTTAATGATTCTTCAACCCAAGCCTCCTATTCAATAGTTAAATCATAGTATTTCATTGACTTGGAAAATCAATGAAACCATTCACCGTTTGCATTCCTTCAGTTTTTTTAGTAGATAATCCAGAGCCATTCCCCGTTAATAACGAACAACGGGTATTATAAATTTCTAAATTTTCATCGGACGACGCAGCTCCATGATTATACATTAGCGAGTGCTCTCGCAAAGAAACGGGAAATAAAAAGCTTGAACTTCCATTTGGAAATCACTTAGGAATTTTCATCCGACGTTCGAACACTACTAACATACATTCTGCATTTTCTCACTCAACAGTAATTGCCTGTCAGATGAAATTAAGCTCTACGATTCCAACGAGCATCAACAGCGATAATAAGAACTTTAACATTGCTCAGTAAAGGCATAAAGGTCAGCGAGAAGCTAAGTGAAACATAACAGCGGCTTATAAGAAACGTTGCAAGGAGCTTTAGTGTTCCCGTAAGTAGAACAGCCAACTGAAAGAAATTGCACGTGAAAAAAGATCCAACTGAATGAGTTCAGATTGTAGAATTCTTATATTTCTGTTGATTTCATGTTTTGAAGGAATTGATGCTTTAGACTAGGGCCACTAATTTTTTAAACAAAACAAATACTTAGCGGTATTTCAATGGTCGGAAAATTTATACCTAAGTGAATTCAGAAAAATTAAGACGACTCAGTAAAAGTTCTGGAAGGGGGTTGGAAGTAGCTAAATAAATGTTTACAGGGTTGGATATTCGTTTTATACAATTTGTGACTGAAACATGCATCTTATTGGAAAAAGTTGAATAAAAAAGTTGCGGAAAATTGAAAAAACTAAAACTGTTGAGAAAAACGCTGGAAATATATTTTTTTTGTTTTTAAACATATCTCCAAAAAATATATTTTTTTTAATACTAGGTGAAAACGATCTTTTCTGTGCTTAAATGAGCTATAATATTCACAAAGCAAAATAGTAATTTTTTGATGGTATACGAATTTTTAAAATGAAACACAATTTTCAATAAAAACAGTTAGTTTACAAATTTTCGGTGTTTCAACTTAATCCGTGCTCATTCTCTTTGTTGAAATCTCAACATTAAGAGGCATGAAAAAAAAATTTGTTAGTGTCGAAAAACATCGTTAAAAATACAAAAATTCAGAATAAATGACAATTCTTTAAATTCAAATATAAAATAATTTGCTTCGAGGAAATTACAGCTTATTTGAAAATCAAAGAAGAGCAATTTCACCAAGTTTGACAATAAAATAATTTTTTTTGGTGAGATTATTACTAAAACAAAAAAACATTTTAGCGGTTTTCCTGTTAATTTTTAGATTTTGGATCTTTTTCGATAGGATGCATATTTCAGCAACAAATCGTGAAAAACCAATTGTCCAACCGAGAAAACGTATATTAACCCTTCCGGAACTTTTACTGAGTCGTCTTCATTTTTCTTAGTTCACTTATAACCACCCCAAATTTTCCAAAAGAGTGCTTAAAATTTTTTATGATTTCGGTTATCTATTTATAATCGGTTTGCCTCAAGTCTAGTTACATTCACAGAGGCTATTAAACATATCAATACCAATGCGTACACATAGAAAAATATCTGTTCCAAACCGTAGGGAAAATGGAAATCGCAAATTTTTTTATAAAAATTAATTTTCTCGATTATTACGGCGCGAGTCACCTCGAAATAACACAGGGGCTTTTAAACACATCAATACCAATTCTGACACACAGAAAAATATCTGTACCAACCCGTAGGGAAGATGGAAATCGGAAAAATATTTATAAAAACCAATTTTCTCGATTATTACGACGCGAATATAATACGAAATAATACAGAGGCTATTAAACACATCAATACCAATGCGTACACATAAAAAAATATCTGTACCAAACCGTAGGGGAGATGGAAATCGCAAAAATATTTATAAAAATTAATTTTCTCGATTATTACGGCACGAGTCATCTCGGAATAACACAGATGCTATTAAACATATCAATACCAATGCGTACACATAGAAAAATATCTGTACCAAACCGTAGGGAGGATGGAAATCGCAAAAATATTTATAAAAATTAATTTTCTCGATAATTACGGTGCAAGTCACCTCGAAATAACACAGAGGCTATTAAACACATCAATACCAATGAGGACACACAGAAAAATATCTGTACCAAACCGTAGGGAAGATGGAAGTAGGAAAAATATTTATAAAAACTAATTTTCTCGATTATTACGGCGCGAGTCACCTCGAAATAACACAGAGGCTATTAATTATTTTTACCGATAGCAACTGAATTTTGTAAAAATCGATAAGTAATGTAAAAATGGATCACTACAAGTGGTACACGCTGCTCGCCAGTAGCAACGGATCCACCGACTTGCGAAAAATCATAGTGGGAGGCAAAACAGTAGGTACTTTACTCTTCTGTCCCAAATTCATATTTTCGGATACAACTCTTATACGAAGGACACATTTTCAGATTTGTTTATTCAATAATAGGTTCTGGAACATGCAGAACTTTTAAGAATGACTTTTCTTCTAAAACGAAAAATAAACTGAAGTGGTCACACTACATATTATGTCACGGCTGGATCAATTAGAACTCTTCCCCGAGTCATTACTTCAATTTAATTTTTTTTACGTCAGTATATATTTGTTTGAAGCCCCAGTACATTGAGCACGCTAATACTATTTCGCGAAACGGCCACTCCCCACATCCCTGGGGTCTAGGATTACTGGGTCCGAGAATCATGTGACTGAGCAAACGAAGTGAACCAAGGATGACGACGGTCTTTTGTACGAGTAGTCGTCCGGATAAGATTTCTGCCGTATTACGGCAAGCCGTCGCTATAGAATATTGGCTCGATTGAGGATTTCAAAATTATTGATCTCTCTAGCAGGTAGACATGCAAACACCGCGTAATCATTTATTATAAGTATTCACCTTATTTCATTCATTCCAACAAGTTGCGCCTTTTTATACCTTTCTTTGGACTTTACCTGTAATGACTGGACTGTAGCAGAATTTGAAGCCTCATTGGCAGTTCATTGTGTTCGATATTTCACTTTTAAAAAAGCTACCTGTATTATACAGAAGATCATCGTAAGGATAAAATAGGCTGGTGCCAAAACGAATTCTAAACTCTTAAAATAAGAAAAAAAGTAACAGGCAAAGACCAGGTGGAGAATGTTGTTCATGTTTAGGTTTGAGTCAAAATAAACACTAAACACGACAACAAACTAAATGATGAAACGGGGATGCAGTTTAGGGGGTAAAAACGGAAAATGTTCAAGGAAAAAGTTGTAGATAATGAAAAAATCTAAAACTTTTGTTTTCAACACTTTTCGACATAACCCCAAATTAAATGTCAAAATGGCGAAAAACCGATTAGTCAGTATTCAAATTTCTCGCTTATAAATGATTTAATTCAGATGAAAATTTGTAGAAATTCGTCTTTTTTGGTGTTGAATAATCATGATTTTTTGCAATTCAGAAGACGACTAGTTTTTGAGTAAGATAATTTTTTCGAAAAAAATACCTTCCACGAACGATTGTTCTGGTGTTTTTTTTGTATTTCAAAGGTCTCTAAGTGATCATTTCAATCGTTGAAATGTCTTCTTTGAAATGGCCTATGTAACTTAGTAGTTTATTCATAGTTAATCCGCTTAAAATTTTCTCAAGATTTTCAATGATTTTCAATAGTTGTAGAAAAAAAAGTTATAGGCAAGGACCAGGTGGAGAATGAGTTTCCAACTTTGAGGAAAAAAAAATTTAAACACGAAAACACTCAAATTGGTGAAATGGGGATGCAGTTTAGGGGTTGAAAACGTTTTTTGCTATTTGCGGCGAAACGTAACCTCCTAGCAAAATATGATCAGAGAAAAACTTCTAGATAATGAAAAAATCGGAATTTTGAATACTTTTTGACCTAACCTCAAATTAACAGTCAAATTGACAAATAAAAAGATTTTTCAGTATTTATTATTTCTCGCGTATTAATGATTTAGTTCATATGAAAATCTGTAGATATATTCCATTTTTTGTGTCAAATAAGCTCGATTTTTTCGCAGATGAGAAGACTTAGTTTTCGAGTTATTTACATTTTTTTTAAAAAATACCCTTATTTTCCATGAACAATTGTCTTTATATTTTTCTATATTTCGAAAGTCCATAAGTGGTTTACTGATCGTTAAACCACTTATAATTGAGAAAAAAGTCTTTCTGAATCATGATTTTCTCAATATTTTCAATTATTTTCGAATATCTTCTTTATTATTATACAAAAATTTATATTAAATTATCCATGATAAAATATGGGAATACATATTTATACTACGAAATTAATTTTATAATATCAATTTTATTCTCTTTTACAACTATTTTTCTTTCATCTTCCAAGCAACGAGTTAAGGCCGATTCTCACTAGGGCGGTTCCGAGCGGCGCGGTGCCGCGCGGCGCGGCACTGGACGAAGCAGTTTTTGTGCAGGCTATTCTCACCTGAGCGGCATTTTGTAGCAGCAGCGGTGTGCGAAATAGTAAAATCTATATAAGTAGGTAGGTATTTTGAGTTTTGTAAAAAAAGTGATATGAGTTTGGGAATCACAGAAGATGATCCTACATCGTCATCATCAGACGATTTTGTTTTTGTAGCGGCAATATGTCATGAATACGAAAATAGACGGAAAAAGAAGCGATAATATTGTTCAGGATAATCATTCACTAATACAATTAATCATTCTATTTTTTCCGCGTCCATATTTGTTTGGTGTGTCTCTGAAATTGTGTTAATTTCTACAAGTCGCAGCTTGTTTGTAACGCGACGTGATTCCCACTTGTTCGTCAACAGGCGGGAGGGAGCGTTTCAAAGCGGCAGTGCCGCGAGCCAATGCTCCCGGAGGCGTTAGAACTTTGCTGCCTACGAAAGCGACGATCTGCTCCGCGCCGCTCTGCTCAGGTGAGGACGGGATCACTCAATTGCATGCAAAGAATTGCAAGCAACTTTTGCCGCGCCGCACAGCGGCGCGGCACTGGACGAAGCAGTTTTTGTGCAGGCTATTCTCACCTGAGCGGCATTTTGTAGCAGCAGCGGTGTGCGAAATAGTAAAATCTATATAAGTAGGTAGGTATTTTGAGTTTTGTAAAAAAAGTGATATGAGTTTGGGAATCACAGAAGAGGATCCTACATCGTCATCATCAGACGATTTTGTTTTTGTAGCGGCAATATGTCATGAATACGAAAATAGACGAAAAAAGAAGCGACAATATTGTTCAGGATAATCATTCACCAATACAATTAATCTTTCTATTTTTTTCGCGTCCATATTTGTTTGGTGTGTCTCTGAAATTGTGTTAATTTCTACAAGTCGCAGCTTGCTTGTGACGCGACGTGATTCCCACTTGTCCGTCAACAGGCGGGAGGGAGCGTTTCAAAGCGGCAGTGCCGCGAGCCAATGCTCCCGGAGGCGTTAGAACTTTGCTGCCTACGAACGCGACGCTCTGCTCCGCGCCGCTCTGCTCAGGTGAGGACGGGATCACTCAATTACATGCAAAGAATTGCAAGCAACTTTTGCCGCGCCGCACAGCGCCGCGCCGCTCGGCACCGCTCTAGTGAGAATCGGCCTTTATGGTATTTTGATGATCTAATAATACTCAAAACAGTGAAGAGAGAGCCATACAAACGGGAGTGTTTCAACTAAATTTTCTAGACTAATTAATAATTAATGACTACCGCAGTACCTCTATCATGTCATTGGAGTAGTGTTATGTGGCATTTCATTATTTTCTTTGTGTTTTCAGTCGAATTTATTACAAAAACATTTTTTCTCATAGCTAAACGTCTCTTGGCATCATAAATTTCGAAGTAAGTACAATATATTAGTTTTATTCAACAATAATTTTAAAAGTTTCCAATCTCATTTTCGTTGTCTCTGATATTCAATTCTGAACATACTCAATGGGTGCTACGGAACCTGATACTTGGGGAGAATTTTGAGAAACCCAATCATTTATTTTTTGAAGTGTACTTATTATTGCAATGACTTTCATCAGATTTACGAGTTATTATTGAAAAAGTATCAGCTACAAAAAGAGTAAAGAAGGCATTGCCAGAAGAGTTCTCTTTGTAATTATTGTATAAAACGAATAAAATTGGTCCCAATACCTGTGGTATGCCTATGGAAGATCTCGTGTTTTGACGAGAATGCACTTGATTAATATCCTTGCTACTCACGAATGGCTTCCTGTTATTCAGAAATATTTCAATCATGTTGATTGCAGAACCTTCCACGCCAATAATGTATATATATTTTTATTTCTTGCGATAAGGGTTCAAATGCCCAATTTGTAGAATATGTTGTATTGTTCATTTCTTGAAACTTATGCAATTACTTGAAAATGTATAAAATCCAAATGGACTAAATAAAGGATTTGTATAATAATTTCTCCTAAATTATTGATGAGTATGTTGTGATCAACTCAGTCAAACACCTTGCTCAGATCGCAGAAGATTCCAGCAGGACACTGGCCTGTATCGATCGGACTCACTATTTCTTCATAGAATGAGTGAATGGCAGTGATGTTTTTTTTTTATTTTCTTGAAATTCATGTTGGTTTTTAGAAATTATTTTGTTTTTATTCAGATATTCAAGTAGGCGCTCTAGACATGTAGGTATATTCCAAATGTTTTGGAAAAGTCATACGAATTGTTACAGGTTTATAGTTCTCTATAGTCTGTTTTCTCCTTTCTATGTATCGAAATCTCATTTTTAACGAAATATTAGCCATTTCGCTTCTCATTTTATTATTTTAGACTTTGTCTTGGATAAAATTCCTCGATTTATTTCATACCTATGCACCATATCTAAGACGTATGGGAAAATATTCAATATTCGAGCTGTACTATTTCATTCCATGGGTATCATTTGATACCCTGTGGTATCATTATAATTGGTTTGGTGCGTAACTGACAGCTCGGAGTTACAAAAAACTCAATCGTAGAAAAAAAAGATGAAATAACCTCACTCTTCCGTTTGCTTTCGTAATTAAAGAAGTTTTTTGCAGTTTTTTCTGTTACTATCCTGTCTTTACTGCTTCTGATGAATTTATCAGCTACTCTTTGCTATCAGTAATAGACATTGATGCATATCTTCTGGAAGATGCAGAATTATCAACAGATATTCCACTTTTTCCCAAAATAGTGTATCCTGATCTTGTAAATTATTTAGTGGAGAGGAAGAGTGGTTTCACAATGAATTAAATTTGACAAAACATGTAGTCTTGAAGTGGCAGGGATCTATGTCAGAAGAGGAAATCCCTTTTCAAAGTTAACAACGCATTTCTAATGCACCTATAAGTTCTTCAATTTCATCTACCAATTTAGAAAGAAATTCCACTAGTACAACCTCAGTGTCACTAGAACTAACTCAAAGATCTTGAAGGGTCTCTAGAGTACCCACCCACCTGGACCTGTAACTTGAACTCACCTATATGCCTGTTTCCTTAGTAATCAGATTATTTGAGAAGGAAAAAAATATGTTGAATATTATTCGTTAATATTTGATCATTTCCATCAAAGGCAAAATTGACCTGGAATATTCATCTGTTACTAGGCACACAGATTTTGTAACATTTTTGATATGGATATCAGAATAAAATCAGTTATCTGGAAAAATATTCAATTTATTAAAATATATCAGTAGGTGAAAAGGTTGACATATCTTTAACAAAAGAGCAACTTGTGAGCAATCAAAATGCAAATCATGGTAAAATCATCAGGCAAGAAGAGGCACAACATCTAATTTCTATAATTTATATATCTCTATAAAGATTCAAAACTTCTTCTTGGATTTTATTTTTCCTGCCAAAGATTTTGATAAAAGTGGTCTGATTACAGAATGAAGAACTGCCACTTTGGACTCGACCAAGCTCATCAGTGAATTTTGTTTCTCTTCCTAAGAAACAGGAGATTTATCTAATTAGTTTTTTATATTGGGGTTCATCTTCAGCGAGGTTCAGACACTTGGGATTTTAGTCCAAAACACTGTAGGGTTCAGCTGGCTTGTTAGTTTCTTTTTCTCCTGTAAACATATACTCCTGTTTTCTTGTTATTTCGTATATAGAAAATAACACTGTAGGTACATGAGAACAAATCTCCCAAACCTGCCGTACAATCATAATGAGCACTAACAATACTGCCATCTTCAAGACATTATCCAGGTGTTAATAATTTATCGTTCAGTCTTTGAGAATGTATCACCTAGACAAATTTCAAAAGTAAGTCATCGGTATTTCTATAGTATGATGGTTCACACCTTTCCAATCACTAGAATATGCGAATTTATCTGCTTCACATACATTTTTTTCGCCCACATACAAATTGCTATTTTGTGAGCTTCTAAACTTTTATATGCTTTCATTTCATTCATTGTGAAAGCACTCTTCGTTTCCACTAAATAATTAACAGAATCAGGATACATTACTTTTGGGAAACGTGAAATAAATATCTTCAGCTTCAAGAAGATATGGATCAATGTCGATTACTGATATTTTATCTCTACCGTTGTCGATGAACATCATCTAAACTTGAATAATGTTTTAAAATTCATTATTCCTAAAGCATAACGGCAGAAACAGAAAAAAAAAACAGAAACAGTTATAACACAGCAGAAACAGTAAAAACACAAAAGAAATAAAAAAAAATCCAAGAAACGTTCTTTATTTACAAAAGCAAACAGAAAAGTGAGGCTCTTTCTTTTTCTTTTGAGTTTGTTGTACCTTCAAGCTGTCAGTTACGCACCAAACCAATAATGGTGTGTGAGTAATTGAAGTAAATGCCTAGTCATATTTGTTTACACTTGGCTATCTAATGTTTATAAAGTACGCTGATACCGTGAAATCGAAAGCTCAAATTACTTCTTTATCATTCCGGAATCACAAGAAACCAGATTACAAACGAAGGATGAATACGGCAATGACCAATAGTCATCTCCCACCTCCACTCCACCTATGGAACGCAACATTTGAAGTTCAGACTGAAGCGAACCTACAGTTCATGTCTTCCTACCTTCCGACCGCTCCCGAGCACGGCCCGAATTCGAACGATCCGACCCGCCATTTACTGAAACGGAAAACAGAAATGTTCAGTTCGAACCGACGTGTTGAGGTTGGCATGTGAAAATTTGTAAAGCGTTCACGAGACGCACGTAAACAATGCGTTTGGAATGCACTGGAGTTTGTTTAACAAAACTTCTTTTCTGAGAGAAGTGATTCACTCGACTTATATGTGAATGCGTGTTCCAGTACAATTTTATAATTTTCTTCCTTGTGTTTGGATTGTTGAGTTCTGTGCTCCGTGACCGGCTATTGTTTGTTTCTGAGTTGTACATCGACAATTCGGTAGTAACAAGAGTGTCTGAGAGAAATTCCCCACAATTCTCCCTTAGTTTAATTGACCAGTCAATAATTCGCTAACTTTTTGTGTACCAGTGACCACGTGCAAGATGGAGCGTGTGTTGTTTGGCATCGCCAAGTTTTTGTTGATAGTGACCATGTTGGCGGAGTTGCATTTATTTGATTTTGCTTGTGCCGATTTCGAGAACAGCTGGACGATGTACATGGAACAGCCTTGCTGCTCTGGGATGGGGCCGCATCACGTCAGACATCATCGAGGTAGGCTGTTAGACTTTTTCACTACCTGCTATCGTAGCGGGTATTATCTCTGCATGACTTATCCTTTTCGGTGTAAAGACCGGTTTGGTCTTTGTGTGGTGTGATTCCATCGAATGGGAATTCGTCCATTGTTGTAGAATATTGTCAGTCATTTCTTTACAGCACCAACTGTGATGATTACGATTGTAAAACATACAAGACTAGGTTATTGACTCTGAATTGAGGTTTTGCAAATACTTCCAAACCATCTGCAAATCATTCTATGTATGCCACTGTACCCAAACTGTGCGAAAGTTTGATTTTCTGTAAAATCTGCTACAGCTTTTCCGTTTACGGCATTGCCCTGACCCAAGAAAGTAAACGCAAATTACAAATTATACAAAATTCATGTGCCCGATTCTGTACAGGCTTGCGTAAATATGACCGAATATCAAAATAAAATATCTGAAATAGGTTATGAACGCTTCTATAACTCTACATGCACTTACTTTAGCTCATAAAATTATCAAGTCGGAACAGCCACCCTACCTCTTCAATGGATTCAAATCCTTGAGAGAAAATAATACCTATAAATACAAGAATAAAGAACTACAGGAACTCCCCAGACATACCGTATCTACATACCAACGGACTTAGATGTATTACAAACAAATAGGTACCTATAAACAAGGCCACAGAATCACTCATAAATATTTTACAACAAACTCAAATTATTTGTACGAATACCATGAAATTCAATTCTATAACCAGTTAAACGAACCCTGGAGAACACAAGGTTCAATGGCGTCAATGAGGTTGAAATATAAGTTACTTATTCAGAGTCATGAAAAAAGAAAATACTTGCCTACCTAGTGATAAAAATATTAGGATGTATAGGAGCTACAGAAATAAACTTGATAACCTTAAAACAGACCAAAACAGAATTATTTGTGAAAAAAACTGAAAATGGAAACAAAAATGGAACAATTTGAATGAAATGATTGGCAAAAAAAAACGATGAAATCAGATGCAGACTTTTTCTGTGAACCTTTCAGTAATGTGAGCACAAAATAAGCGGATTTTATCAAAGATGAAACTAAAAATATTGAAATATTCAAGTCGCAAATCCCATCAAGATAATCTAACTCGATATTCGTAGAATCAACCAATGATACTTGTAGTGCGCTACCCCTTTTGTTTGAAATGTTTTGCGTTACCTATTTAGCGTTACGTACTTCTCGATGCGTTGACTAATGTTATCTAAGTAGAACTATTTCGTGAGTGCATCAAGTGAGCCGGGCGCGACGAACACGGACCTATATAAAGTTAGCGAGACAACTTCCAAAAAATTTAAAACGGATTATTCCATAATTTGTCGCAGTTTTGTCGCTAATTAGTTGCAAAGAAAAATATTTTGTCGCTCTTTTTTTTTTAAAAAATATGCGTTGTTTCGCTAACTTCATATGAACTTAGCGAAAGAACATCCCTAATTTCTATTTTTCCACAGTTGTGAAATATCCATAATCTGCCGCCTTTTTGTCGCTAATTAGTTGTGAAGAAAACAAATTTGTCGCTCTCTCTTTTAAAAAAATTAGCGTTGTTTCGCTAACTTTATATGAACTTAGCGAAACAACTTCCATAATTTTTATTTTTTCACAGTTCTGAAGTATCCATAATTGGCCGCCTTTTTGTCGCTAATTAGTTGCGCAGACAAAAAAATTGTCGCCCTTTTTTTTAATATGCGATTTTTCCATAACTTCATATGAAGCGTAATTTCTATCTTTCCTCAGTTCTGAAATCCGGAATCTGCCGCTTTTTTGTAGCTAATCAGTTGAGGAGAGAAACAACTTGTCTCTTTTCTCAAATAAAAATATACGATGTTTTGACAACTTCCGTTATTTTTATCTTCTCTCACTTTATGGGTATCCAAAAATTGCTCCTTTCTTTAAAAAAAATTCAATGTTTCGCTAACCTTATATGAAGTTAGCGGGACAACTTCCGTCATTTTTCAATATTTTGAACGGTTGAACATGCTGAAAAGTTGAAAACTCATTTTTTTTCAAAGCACATTAGCTACAAAGGAAACCATGACCGACCATCGAAGTAATGAAAATTTTATCGTTTTTGGCCTCAGTTAGATAATGTTATGTAATAAAATGAAGGGTTCCAACATCCTGCAAGTTACAGCAACCCATAGCTCGACACTTTTTCATTTTGATACAAAACTACAACTCACAACGACTCTGTAATAATATTGCATGCCTCAACTTCGCTCACTTATTATAATTCTCAGAGTATATCGACTAAGTAAAATTTGAAGAGGGGACGTCACAAAAATATGGTGGGAGTGAATTTACTTCTTTACGGTGCTTCAACATACTCGGAACAAAAAAGCAATAAATCAAATTCAATTTGCTTATGGTACTACTTACCGCACACTTGTGAAATAGCATTTTGAAAGGAATTCAGTTACAAAAATAAACAAAAAGGTCTTCCACAATTTTATTTAACGGTTACCTGAAATATGTCATGAAAATCTTCTGAATCGAGAACAATTCAAGTTTATTCCAAAAGAGATTTTATTGCAAATAAATCATATTTTTATCATCATAACCTCAAACGAAGTATCCCCACTTGTTATATTCAAATTATGGATACTTCAAATTGATAAAAGATAGAAATTGCGGAAGTTGTTTCGTTAACTTCAAATGAAGTTAGCGAAACATCGCATATTTAAAACAAGAGCGACAATTTTTTTTCCGCAACTAAATAGCGAAATAAGGCGACAAATTATGGATACTTCAGAACTGTGAAAAAACAGATATTACGGAAGTTGTTTCGCTAACTTCATATGAAGTTAGCGAAACAACGCATATTTTTTTTTTAAAGAAAGAGCGACAATTTTTTTTTCTTCCCAACTAATTAGCGACAAAAATGCGGCAAATTATGGATACTTCAAAACTATAAAAAAATAGAAATTACGGAAGTTGTTCTGCTAACTTCATATGAAGTTAGCGAAACAACGCATATTTTTTTTTTAAAAAGAACGACAATTTTTTTTTTCTTCGCAACTAATTAGCGACAAAAAGGCGGCAAATTATGGATACTTACTTCTACACTATGGAAAAATAGAAATTACGGAAGTTGTTTTGCTAACTTCATATGAAGTTAGCGAGACAACGCATATTTTTTTACAAAAAAGAGCGACACATTTTTTTTCTTCGCAACTAATTAGCGACAAAAAGGGGGCAAATTATGGATACTTCAACACTATGGAAAAATAGAAATTACGGAAGTTGCTTTGCTAACTTCATATAAAGTTAGCTAAACAAAGCATATTTTTTTAAAAAAAAGAGAGACAAATTTTTTTTCATTGCAACTAATTAGCGACAAAAAGGCGGCAAATTATGGAATAATCCCTCATCAACTTTTTCGAAGTTGTCTCGCTAACTTTATATATGTCGAACACGGGGAGATAGACTATGCGGCGATTGGGAAGTGGACAGTTGAAGAGGACAAGCGTCAGGGGACGTCAGAAAGATGGTGCTGTCACAGCTGTCACATAGATTTTGAAACCAATAATTCTTGGGATTATTGTGGATAATCCCTGTATAGGATATCAATATCAAATCTACACTGGATACTATTGATGCACGTGTATTGGTATCAACTGAAAATCATTGCTTCGTTGTCGCTGTTTGCTGCTTGTTGCTGTCATTCAGGTGATCTCTTTCCTATCTATTCCCCGATACATCTAACTTTCGTTGCCCTGATAAGACTATGAACAGTTTCGTGCGTACCGACTCCCGAATTTGAAATTTAGGTAATAGTTTCGGCGCGTATTTGGATGATTTAGGTTATTTTAAGTTAGAACCTGTGTTATTTTCTGATAAATTATGTCTTTATTGAATAAAGAATTCTTCGGGATCTGCTTATTTCCGTTTGTCTGGTAACCTTTTTCCCTGATTACTCGTGTTTATTTCAAGAGTCTCATTGGCTCATTACATACTGAAATCATCCGCACAGTTGAAAAACTAAAGGTTAAAACATCTGTTGGAGCAGATGGTATTAGGTCGGAAACATTTAAAAATTCTCATAGCTCAAGCCCCTTTCATATACTTATTATTAGTAAGGCAATCACAGACGGTATTTTTCCGACAGCATTCAAATTCGCTTTAATGATAACTATCTACAAAAATGGCAGTCACAAAGATCTATTGAACTACCTACCAAGATCAATAATATTCAACTTATCCAAAATCTTCTAAAAATTTAATAAAAAACACCTTGATCAGTACTTGAACAAGTTCATTACCTATTGTTTTAGAAAAACAATTTGTTTGTCGATAAAATCTGACGCCATTGCCAGGTTGACAAATACTATAAACCGAGAGGGGAACATCATCTCCTTTAAATCTCGTACAACTAGATATTATGAGTCATTTAAGTCAATTTTCAGTCATTAAATCTTCGCTTCAGTCATCGGTTTGAGTCTTTCAGTCATCGGCTTGAGTCTTTCAGTCATCGGTTTCAGTCTTTCAGTCTTTTAAATATTTTAAGTCTTGTACAAATTTCAGCGGGATGTTTCCCCCTGTTTATAGCAACAAGTCAATTGATGAAAAATTATCATCGTTGTGTATCTCCATAGATCTGTCAAAGGCGTTTGATACTGTTGAACGTGACAAACTACTACAATATTTAGGAAATAGGGGATTTTCACATAAATTGCTAACGTATCAGAGATCAAATTATTGCATCAAGAACAATTGAATGCGTAGTACCCCAAGGTACAGTCCTGGGACCTCCACCACTCAATCTTAACCTTAACGATATACTTTTTCCAGCTGAATATCAAAGGAAACTTCACAACATTCGTAGATGACAGCAATATTAATTCTTTGAAGCTGCAAACTGGCAAGAGCTAAAACAAATAGCTGAATCTGAGTTAGGGCATATATTCAGTTTTATGAACTAAATGCTACTAAAAATAAACATGAAATAAACATTTTTTGTACCTTGTTCCTCATACTTTAGATACCTAACTGTATACACAGAATTGAATATGAAAAATTATTCCAGTGAGTGTCGTCTTGGGGCGGCGTTGGTTTGGAACGAATCAGAAAAAATATTTCTGATTCTACCCTGACTAGCTCGGCGAGGGTTGGGTTCCTCCGCAAGACGCAAAAAATTTGGATTCATTTTTCCGTGTCAGGAGAAATTTCCGAAAAGAAAAAAAAAATAAAAAAAATAATTTGTTTAAATACCCGGTGAAAGCCCTTGAAGAGGAAAAATAAGAATATATTTTACCAGGTGGATAATCGCTACGCGAATGTCCAGCCTTAGTGAAGTAGAATATTCGAATAAATACTTTAAATGTCTTTATAGAAATATAAGCACTTTGGTCATAATTGTTGTAAGGCTTTTACATCGTCCCTCCTGTACTTTTATACGAATTCTTTCAATTTGTACTGAAAAGCACAGTTTGTTTCGAAGGCAGCTACAGTACAGGATGGGGGGGAGATGCTTGAAAGAGAACCGGGACGTTAGCCCGGGTATTAGTAAAATAAATAACAACAGTCAATCAAAATATCGTTCCTGTTACATCCGAACGTTAGTCGGAAACGGAATTGAGAAAGATTTAACAAATAAGACAAGATAATTCCAGCGCCTCAGGACGTTAGCCTTTTTGGCACTAGAAGTTCTCCAAAACCGCCACTTAAACACGAATATAATTGTTGGTAAACAACTCAAAACAACTAAGATTGTTTGTCTATTCTAGAAAGTCCAAAGCACTAATGTTTGAATAATGAAGAAATGTTAATAGTTAGCACTAGCTTTTGCAAAAGTAAGAAGCAATAGCTTAGCGTATAAGCTACTGTTCTTCAGAATTAAATTTTATGATTTCGGAAAGTTTCACTGTATAGTCGAGTTTTCAAAAATTTCGAAGATTTCTCAATGGTTTTTGTCTTACCGACAGTCAGCTTTTCAGCTGTGGTCTTCTCTGCAGTGGGGCCCAATGCCCGCAGTCTCGAAGCGGGTGTAGACTAGATGTTGAAATAATACAAACGATCGTTTGGTACTACTCCCTCGCCTTCTCAGGTGCTGATGTTGCCACTTTGCCGGCCGCAGATTTCTCTGATATAACCAGTTGGTCAGGATTCTCCCAGAAACAGTAAATGCTCGGAGTATATCGTCAGCCAGATAGCCGAAACTCTTCGTATTGGATACACTCGGAGTAAATTCTAATACTCGATTAGGATTCGAAACAGGTCCCTAAGTTGTAATCAACTATAGGGAAAAACGAACACAAGATCAGAAGCTCTTCTGATTATCACTTCAAATATTCGGTACTCTATTTGCAAACTACAGCGAAGCGTTCCATAAGCAGAACAGAAATCAACTGCTTTCGCTTCGCGAAATTTCTTCCTTTATAGAAAGACATCCCGCGGTCGCGGGGCGTGGCCTAACGGAAAATTCCGCGGAGATATACTCTCCGACATGAATTTGTTGAGCACTTCAGTTCTGTATTTCCTGACCATTTAGGTTTGTATATCACCTGCAATAACATCCGTTATTGCGGAAGGACGACATGAGTGCCTTACAGTAAAATCTGCTGAAGACATAAAATATCTTGGCGTCTATATTGATAACCATCTCAGCTGGGAAAAACACTGGAAATATTTGAATGAAAAACTAAGACCAATGCGACATGGATTCGAATTTTTCGCAAAAATTTTACAAGAAACAGTGTATCATAAGGGTGGTATTTACCCTGGCCGTAAAAAAGCTATAGCTTTTCTTACGACTTTTGTAGATTTGCTAGTGCTTACGACAAAAGATGACAAGAATCCAAAACTAGAACCTCCTTTTTTCTGACACTGCTTTGACGAAACGCACGTAAACAATGCGTTTGGAATGCATTTTTGTTTGTTTAACACGTTGACTGCCATGTCGGTCTATGAGACCGAGGAAAAATTATTCTGGTGAGCCACCTCGGTCTCATAGACCGAGGTTGAGGTTGATACACCAGGCCAACTCGGTCTATGGGACCGAGCCAATTGAACTGTTCTTGAATCCATCGGTCTAAATTATTGTCGATAATATCGCGAAAACAGACCGAGACGGCTTCAGTAACAAGTTTGCGTTGCAAATTGTTCTCATTCGACGCACAGACCGAGTCGGCGAGGCAGACAAATCAGTAAAAACAACGAATTTTTGGAAGATGAATACTGTAAACTCAGAGTCTCAGTTTCCGAAAAATTCAACGATATACTATCTTCTGTAGGCTGTACCTACATAGAGTGCATAATGGTTTCTGGGACAAAATTTTCGATTTTGCTTCGGCTCTGATACCAAAAATGAAAAAATGAGCACGGCAGTCAACGTGTTAACAAAACTGCTTTTCTGAGAGGAGTGATCCACTCGACTTATATGTGAATGCGTGTTTCCAGTACAATTTTATAATTTTCTTCCTTGTTTAAATTGTTTTTGTTTAAATTGTTTTTTCCGTTAACCAGCTGTCGTCCCCTTACGAATGGCAGCCCTCAAAAGTCGAAACTTGTGCGAGCCAAGGATTAACGAGGTCTTACCTTTTTACGTGCGATTCCTAGCACGATCCGAGGAGAATATCGAAAGGAGGTCCGTAGGTCACCCATCCAAACCATGGCCTCGCATAGCATTGCTTGGCTTCAGATATCGGTGAACCGGCGCTCTCCGTTCGAGCTATCCCCGTGTTTGGATTGTTGAGT
Source organism: Chrysolina oricalcia (assembly GCA_944452925.2). Taxonomy (NCBI): domain Eukaryota; kingdom Metazoa; phylum Arthropoda; class Insecta; order Coleoptera; family Chrysomelidae; genus Chrysolina; species Chrysolina oricalcia. The sequence goes on from OX101812.2 coordinate 67,531,857, forward strand.
TATGTGCTCCGTGACCGGCTATTGTTTGTTTCTGAGTTGTTCATCGACAATTCGGGATACACATCAACTATATTATCCCAAAGCTGTTGAGATATATCACAAAAAATTCTCATATCCCAAACACACAACACTCGACAAAAGCAGTCACAGCTTATACCACTAGCGCAGTAAGCAATTGGACAACGCGCTCCAAAATGTAACAGCATCATTCTACAGAACATCAAAGACTCAAATCATCCATATAAAGATGAACTAAAAGCTACACCAGCATTTATGGCACACTCCAAAAAAAACTATTACATAATTTTGTACACATTTATTACAAATTTGCGTCTCAATCAAAAAATTTTTTACAGCCCCCGTTTTCCAGGAAATGGGCGTGGGCTAACTTTTAAGTAAAACTGCACCACGCATTCTGTATTTTTGAAATTTTGATGTTCAAAATGTTGCTAAAATTTCTTACACATTTATTACAAACCATTGACGTATTGAAAATTCCAAAATTTTCACCCCCTAGGGGTTAAATACCCCTTATTTATAGAAAATTTTCAAATAAATTGGATTCCACGTGGTAAGTACCAGAATTGATCACAAGATTGTTTATAATTTTTGTTCAAACAATCGAAATATTCAAAATTACAGAATGGACGGCCCCCAAGGGGTGAAACACCCCCAAAAGGGGTGAAACACCCCCAAAAGGGATGAAACACCACCAAACTTCTCAAAATTCCTATAACGTTATCCACAAAACTTAAAAAAAACTCATTAGAATGTAACGACGTGTTGAAAATTTCAGAATGATGATTTCCATGGGGTTGAACATGGGGTTGCAAAGTGAACGATTTCGGATTTTCGTATTATACCGTTGATGAAATGAATAACCTCTATTGACAGAGCATCAATAGACACCACATTTTTTTGAAAAATTGATCGTTGTTGCAAAAAATAATATACTGCTAGATACGTCAGAACATTAGTATACGTCCATAGCTAGCTTTTCCACATGGTCGGAAAACTGGAGAACACAAAGAAAATGTTTGAGGGAAAACGCTCCCTGTTTGGTTTTTAATATACTGGACTCGGATGACGCACAGGTAGCTAGAGCTGCCTCCGTGGTAACGTTAATTGTTGCCGTTAAAGACATGCTTCTACTACATGTCTTTCATTGCGCATAGACTATATCAACTGAGGAAATTGACATGTTCAAGAGTGGCATGTATTAATGAATAGTTTTGTAACAATATTATAGGAAATCCAACGTGAACTATTTTTAATTGAGGATCATAATTCTGTACAGTATCCCACACGCTTCTACTGCGTATTTTTTGGTGCGCATGGATAATATCAACCATGGAAATTGACATTTTCAAGAGTGGGCTGTGTTAATAAATTTTTGTGTTGCAATATGATAGAAAATCCGACTTAATATGTATTTTGTTGATTATTAGAATTCTTTACATCAGGTCACACCCTTCCATGGCGTGTCTTTTGGTGCACATGGACTATATCAACCATGGAAATTGACAGTTTGAAGAGTGGGCTGTGTTAATAAACTTTTGTGTTGCAATATGATAGAAAATCCGACTTGATATGAATTTTGTTGATTATTAGAATTCTTTACATCAGGTCACACCCTTCCATGGCGTGTCTTTTGGTGCACATGGACTATATCAACCATGGAAATTGACAGTTTGAAGAGTGGGCTGTGTTAATAAATTTTTGTGTTGTAATATGATAGAAAATACGACTTGAACTGTATTTTATTGAGTATTAGAATTCTTTACATTAGCTCACACCCTTTCACGGCGTATCTCTTGGTGCACTCGGACTATATCAACCATGCTTATTGATGTTTTGAAGAGTGGGCTGTGTTTATAAATTTTTATGTTGCAAAATCATAGAAAATCTGACTTGCACTGTATGTCATGGAGTATTAAAATTGATTACAGTATCTCACACGCTTCTACTGCGTGTCTTTTGGTCCGCATGGATAATATCAACCATGGAAATTGACATTTTGAAGAGTGGGCTGTGTTAATAAATTTTTATGTTGCAAAATGATAGAAAATCTGACTTGCACTGTATGTCATGGAGTATTACAATTAATTACAGTATCTCACACGCTTCTACTGCGTGTGTTTTGGTTCGCATGGATAATATCAACCATGGAAATTGATATTTTGAAGAGTGGGCTGTGTTAATAAATTTTTATGTTGCAAAATGATAGAAAATCTGACTTGCACTGTATGTCATGGAGTATTAAAATTAATTACAGTATCTCACACGCTTCTACTGCGTGTGTTTTGGTTCGCATGGATAATATCAACCATGGGAATTGACCTTTTGAAGAGTGGGATGTGTTAATAAATTTTTATGTTGCAAAATGATAGAAAATCTGACTTGCACTGTATGTCATGGAGTATTAAAATTAATTACAGTATCTCACACGCTTCTACTGCGTGTGTTTTGGTTCGCATGGACAATATCAACCATGGAAATTAACATTTTGAAGAGTGGGCTGTGTTAATAAATTTTTATGTTGCAAAATGATAGAAAATCTGACTTGCACTGTATGTCATGGAGTATTAAAATTAATTATAGTATCTCACACGCTTCTACTGCGTGTGTTTTGGTTCGCATGGACAATGTCAACCATGTAAATTGACATTTTGGAGAGTGGGCTGTGTTAATAAATGTTTATGCTGCAAAATTATAGAAAATCTGACTTGCACTGTATGTCAAGGAGTATTAAAATTATTTACAGTATCTCACACGCTTCTGCTGCGTATGTTTTGGTCCGCATGGATAATATCAACCATGGAAATTGACATTTTGAAGAGTGGGCTGTGTTAATAAATTTTTATGTTGCAAAATGATAGAAAATCTGACTTGCCCTGTATGTCATGGAGTATTAAAATTAATTACAGTATCTCACCAAAACACAAGCAGTAGAAGCGTGTGAGATACTGTAAATAATTTTAATACTCCTTGACATACAGTGCAAGTCAGATTTTCTATAATTTTGCAGCATAAACATTTATTAACACAGCCCACTCTCCAAAATGTCAATTTACATGGTTGACATTGTCCATGCGAACCAAAACACACGCAGTAGAAGCGTGTGAGATACTATAATTAATTTTAATACTCCATGACATACAGTGCAAGTCAGATTTTCTATCATTTTGCAACATAAAAATTTATTAACACAGCCCACTCTTCAAAATGTTAATTTCCATGGTTGATATTGTCCATGCGAACCAAAACACACGCAGTAGAAGCGTGTGAGATACTGTAATTAATTTTAATACTCCATGACATACAGTGCAAGTCAGATTTTCTATCATTTTGCAACATAAAAATTTATTAACACATCCCACTCTTCAAAAGGTCAATTCCCATGGTTGATATTATCCATGCGAACCAAAACACACGCAGTAGAAGCGTGTGAGATACTATAATTAATTTTAATACTCCATGACATACAGTGCAAGTCAGATTTTCTATCATTTTGCAACATAAAAATTTATTAACACAGCCCACTCTTCAAAATGTTAATTTCCATGGTTGATATTGTCCATGCGAACCAAAACACACGCAGTAGAAGCGTGTGAGATACTGTAATTAATTTTAATACTCCATGACATACAGTGCAAGTCAGATTTTCTATCATTTTGCAACATAAAAATTTATTAACACATCCCACTCTTCAAAAGGTCAATTCCCATGGTTGATATTATCCATGCGAACCAAAACACACGCAGTAGAAGCGTGTGAGATACTGTAATTAATTTTAATACTCCATGACATACAGTGCAAGTCAGATTTTCTATCATTTTGCAACATAAAAATTTATTAACACATCCCACTCTTCAAAAGGTCAATTCCCATGGTTGATATTATCCATGCGGACCAAAAGACACGCAGTAGAAGCGTGTGAGATACTGTAATCAATTTAAATACTCCTTGACATACAGTGCAAGTCAGATTTTCTATGATTTTGCAACATAAAAATTTATAAACACAGCCCACTCTTCAAAACATCAATAAGCATGGTTGATATAGTCCGAGTGCACCAAGAGACACGCCGTGAAAGGGTGTGAGCTAATGTAAAGAATTCTAATACTCAATAAAATACAGTTCAAGTCGTATTTTCTATCATATTACAACACAAAAATTTATTAACACAGCCCACTCTTCAAACTGTCAATTTCCATGGTTGATATAGTCCATGTGCACCAAAAGACACGCCATGGAAGGGTGTGACCTGATGTAAAGAATTCTTATAATCAACAAAATTCATATCAAGTCGGATTTTCTATCATATTGCAACACAAAAGTTTATTAACACAGCCCACTCTTCAAACTGTCAATTTCCATGGTTGATATAGTCCATGTGCACCAAAAGACACGCCATGGAAGGTTGTGACCTGATGTAAAGAATTCTAATAATCAACAAAATACATATCAAGTCGGATTTTCTATCATATTGCAACACAAAAATTTATTAACACAGCCCACTCTTGAAAATGTCAATTTCCATGGTTGATATTATCCATGCGCACCAAAAAATACGCAGTAGAAGCGTGTGGGATACTGTAAAGAATTATGATCCTCAATTAAAAATAGTTCACGTTGGATTTCCTATAATATTGTTACAAAACTATTCATTAATACATGCCACTCTTGAACATGTCAATTTCCTCAGTTGATATAGTATATGCGCAATGAAAGACATGTAGTAGAAGCATGTCTTTAACGGCAACAATTAACGTTACCACGGAGGCAGCTCTAGCTACCTGTGCGTCATCCGAGTCCAGTATATTAAAAACCAAACAGGGAGCGTTTTCCCTCAAACATTTTCTTTGTGTTCTCCAGTTTTCCGACCATGTGGAAAAGCTAGCTATGGACGTATACTAATGTTCTGACGTATCTAGCAGTATATTATTTTTTGCAACAACGATCAATTTTTCAAAAAAATGTGGTGTCTATTGATGCTCTGTCAATAGAGGTTATTCATTTCATCAACGGTATAATACGAAAATCCGAAATCGTTCACTTTGCAACCCCATGTTCAACCCCATGGAAATCATCATTCTGAAATTTTCAACACGTCGTTACATTCTAATGAGTTTTTTTTAAGTTTTGTGGATAACGTTATAGGAATTTTGAGAAGTTTGGTGGTGTTTCATCCCTTTTGGGGGTGTTTCACCCCTTTTGGGGGTGTTTCACCCCTTGGGGGCCGTCCATTCTGTAATTTTGAATATTTCGATTGTTTGAACAAAAATTATAAACAATCTTGTGATCAATTCTGGTACTGACCACGTAGAATCCAATTTATTTGGGAATTTTCTATAAATAAGGGGTATTTAACCCCTAGGGGGTGAAAATTTTGGAATTTTCAATACGTCAATGGTTTGTAATAAATGTGTAAGAAATTTTAGCAACATTTTGAACATCAAAATTTCAAAAATACAGAATGCGTGGTGCAGTTTTACTTAAAAGTTAGCCCACGCCCATTTCCTGGAAAACGGGGGCTGTAAAAAATTTTTTGATTGAGACGCAAATTTGTAATAAATGTGTACAAAATTATGTAATAGTTTTTTTTGGAGTGTGCCATAAATGCTGGTGTAGCTTTTAGTTCATCATATAAAGTAAAAAATTGCTAAAATCTCATATGTTTGAATTGGGACGACTATACCTCACTAAATTAATAGAACAAACGAATTAAAATATATTGGAAACAGAAACAATATTAACGAATACTTTTAGGTATAAATACATTATTGTTGTTCTGTAATTCTTATCGAGAAAATTTTCCTTATTTTTACCATTGATATAATTTTATTGACATGTGAACAAACGCAGTGCAATACATAATAGAATGAATTTCAATCGAAGTTCACACCCCTCTGCGTCTCACCGCTTTGCTCATTGTAAATGTAGTCAAATCACGTGATGAATACAAAGGACAAGGTACCAAACCGTAAACAACTCTCAAATTTGATTATATGGTTAATGTCAAGTTCGGGGAGGAAAAAATCAATATCATTCAAGCCACCGAAGATTTGGGTGTGCATATGTTCTGTGTTTCACCCCCCCTCGTGACTGTAGGAAAATCTAATGCTACGTTTGCATAGCACGCTAGTTATTTGAGTAGATAGATATTGAAATTTGTAACTACCATATAGTGCGCGCGTGAATTATGGAAACATGAAGATATCGTTGACAACATTTCATTAGATGGATTAGCGATTTTAAATTTTATATTTTATATTTTCGACGATGCCAAATGTACAGTTATTGAGATATTCGAACAATCTGTTTATTTCGTCAAAGTAAATGATGTTTTGAAATGATTGATATGATATCAGGGAAGTGACAACATTCCTGACATTATTATTTTACATATTCTCGTTAATTCCTGGAACCCAACATTTGATGTAAGTATCATTGTGTAAACGGATATTGTTAGTTCAAAAACGTGCCGTAAGTAAACTTTCGTTTTATGATAGCTGATAATGATTATTTATAAATGTATTCTTCAACAGAACTGTATTTGTTCAGTTCCTTCATCTGTCTCTTTAATGTTATTCATGTACACAAGGAATTTGTACACATTCATTTAAGTAGATTTCTTCTGAGAAATCTACTCGGAAAGCCACTTCTAAGAATTACGAGGGTTGCCCTTGATATTCCGGGATTAGAGAAAAAAAACAAATATTAATAATCAGGGTTCGCCGATATATATCACTCGATATATATCATATAAATATCATTGATATATATCGTGATATTTATTCGTTGATATCATGGATATATATATCACTCAGTATTGTTAAAATTGTTAATTCCGTCAACCAATTGCACCCCTTCGCGCAACCCTCAGAAGTCTTCGAGAGACTTGTGTGAGCTAGAGAAGACATAGCTCTTACCTATTAACGTGTGATGCCATGCACGAGACCGGTGAATTGGTGGATCGAACCCACGACCCCACGCATGCGAGGCGAACGCACTACCAGCCGACCACCACGGCCCATAATTACTATGTTGAATAGGTTGAAATCTCGTCATAAATTCAAGAGAGATCGGTGTGGGAACTCCCTAATCATTCGGTATGTTGTTAATTGTCGGGGAATCCCATTTATTTGATGTGTGAATCCCCTTACTATGTGCGGTCGCGTGTGTCTGCTTTTCTGTTGGTATTAACAAACGCAGCTCACGTTGTAGCCATAGTAGGTGCAAAGTGCATTTGATCAAAATATAAATAAAGAATATGCCCAAAACTAAAAGTGCAGTGTGGCTAAAATTTGGATTGGCAGATGAAGCCAGTGATACTGGGAAATGGGCTAAATGCAAAAAATGTAAGAAATAAATGCTAGGAATTCCTTCCGGCATGGAAAAACATTTGCTCACTTGTTATAAAGCCGAAGGGGGTGTTCACTTTTGGTTGTTTTGTTTAAAAATAAACAAATAAATGCTTCTACTTTTGGTATTCTCTATATAAAAAAAATTAATAAATATCCAAATTGATATATATCGGATATATATCAATATATATCCGATATTTTGATATTTATATAAATATCATGATATTTACGAACCCTGTTAATAATCGAAAATCGCTTTATTGTTTTTCGAAATATTCCCCATGAAGATGTATACACTTCTGCATATGCGTTTGAACCAATTAATTGTCGAATCACGTTTGCCACTCTGATTGAGGTATCTCCAAAACATGCATTCTAAACGTATCAATCGCTTCTGCAGATGTCGAAAAACGTTGACCTCTCAGTGTATTTTTCACGTACGAGAATAAAGAGTCATTCGGTGCCAAGTCAGGACTATACGGCTGATGACTCATCAAATCGACGTTTTGAGTGCTCAAAAATGCAGTCGTTTGAGTCAATGTGTGCGAGCTGGCATTGTCGTGGTGAAGAGTGATCCGTCTTCGGCGTTGGTTTTTCTCATTTCTTGGAAGACAACTGGCAAACAAATGGTTGTGTACCACTCCGAATTGAACTGTTTTGCGTTGTTCTAGTGGTACGGTTACAACATGTCCAGTTTTTCCGAAAAAACAGACGACCATTTGCTTGGAAGTGCTTCATGCGCGAACAGCTTTTGTTGGCTTTGGCTCATCCACCCAAACAGTCGACTGCTGTTTACTTTCGGGCTGATACGCGAAAATCCACGATTTGTCACCTGTCACGATGTCATATACGTGCTTCGAAGCACCGCGATCCTATTTTTTGAGCATTTCTTTCGACCAATCGACACGAGCCTTTTTTTGAACGATTGACAAATTGTGTGAGATCCAACGCGAACAAATTTTTTTGACAGTCAAATGTTCATGCAATATTGAATGTATGCTGGTCCGACTAATGCCTAAGGATGTCTCAATCTCACAATAGGTCACATGACGTTCTTTCATTATCAGTTCGCGCACAGCATCAATGGTTTCCGAAACAACTGATTTTGGACGACTTTACGAAATTCGTCTTGGAGCGAAATACGACCTTGATTGAATTCACCATACCATCGATAAACACTGGTACTTGATGGAGTTTCAGCGTCAAAAATTAAATTAAGTTCATCTTTGCACTATTGCTGAGTTAATCCACGTCGAAAGTTTTAAAAATTAATCGCACGAAAATATTCACGATTTAATTCCATGGCCATGACCAAGATGAATCTTTTATGTTACTGAAAACAACACAAATAGTGCTCATATGTCAAAACGTTCTAAGTACGCATAACTCAAAAAATGTCAAACTTTACAATAGAGCTGTCAGTTGCCAGATTGCAACACTAGGGTTGTCCAATCCCGAAATATGAAAAGCATCCGTCCTTATATTCGGAAGAAAAAATTCATTTGAGTTTACTTAAATAGGTACGAATAAGTATATATTCAATCTTATTTGTTGACGAATGGTTGAATTACTTCGTCATGAAGTGAAAGAAATGTCATCTTTAATTCCTGCGTATTTTTATAAAAATCAACTAATACTGAAAAAAATGTCTCTTATGTGAGGGATTGTTCTCGAGAACTGACGTTATTCGCCAGCTACTCGACTGTTGGGTTCTAGATGAGACTCTGCGTTCTAGAAAATGCCAGCTGGCATTCCGACCTGGCGAAGCGGTCTACTTGGATCTAAATAGGCAGCCCCGACCAGAGAGTGCAGATACAGTAAGAGTTCAGCATAGAGAGTCTGGTTTGAAATGAAACAATGCAATATAAATTTTGATATGTGATATGAATCAGTACTTACCTACTTATATTTCTGTGATACTAAATATAGTGTATTAGCTTGTTCCAAAAAGATAACTACTTGATTGTAGAAATGTACCATGTGAAAACAATATGAATATCAAATTCTGAATTACAGCAATTCCTTTTAAGAATTCTCCATTATTGAGCTTTTGTTGCCTTTTGGTTGGAATCCTCAAACCCCGGGGATGTGAAAACACGTTGTAAATACAATACCAATGTGAATTCACAACTGATGTTACTTTGCAATGAATGGATACAACCTCCATGTATATTTATGACGCTGAAGCCGCAGACAATTTTTGTCAGGGACTGTACTTACTGAAACCGCCGGCAAATATTACCGATAGTTCTCCTACCTGGAAAATTGATCAGTTAGATGAAAACTATTCATTTGTTACAATATTATGAATATGTTTGAATAGAAATGTATCATTCTTATGAATAAGGAAGATATTCAATAAATGAGATAAATTGGTGGTATATACAAACGTGTTTAGATCGTTAAGATATTTGCAAGATATTTTCTCATAATTTTCATAATTAAGAACTTAGACTCGAAAAATTTGCCAAGAATCTGTTTGAACATACACCATAAGACCTTGATATTTATAACGACTTGCCCCTTATCAATTATATGTGAAACAATTGCAAACGCAAACGCGGAATTTTCGTGTATTTTTTACAGTAAAATCGACACGCAAAAACTGACACATGGGAAACTCTCCAGGAAGTTAGTACATCCTCTAATTATACCTCGGCATTGAATTCGCTGTTCTTTTCCTAATTTTTCTTCAAAAAATCGCAAAGTCCAGTATAATGACAAGTTTTGACCTCGCTTGTCATAAGTAAATCCCAATTTCCCAATAGTGAAATTGAATATCAGGGATATACTCAGTCCGAGACTCAGTCACACCATGAAAAATATCAGGAGACGCTCTTTTGCACTTTTCCACACAAAAATAGGCGCGAGTGAGCCAAAGAATGCACCATCAATACAGGTTTAATGCGTCTATTGTGATGGATCCCTGTACGTCAATATGTCGTGCTGGATACTCAAAAGAATACAAATTAAACCTGACCTATAATTCATCAAACTAATTTGACACTGAAAATAAATCGACACACCAAATTCGGGACCAAATGATCATTGCTAGTCACAATTTCCAAATGTAGCTACGAACACGACGAATCATTAATCAAATGATAATTACCCTTTGCTGGTGATCACATCGGTATTTTAATAAGAGGGGTGACTAGTGAAATCTTTAAAATGAAATTCATTAATCATGACATGAGGCTGTGATGTTTCGCAACAAAATTGTGGAGAAATTCAGACATGTACCAACACGCCGGGATGAAGGTTTGAACTTTAACAAAGCGAAGTTACACCTTCTGCTGATTCGAGAAGTTATATTCAGAAAACTCATTCAAACGGAGAAACAACTTCAAGTGCATTTTTTAAATTCATTTCACAATTCAGAACTGATAATACTCATTAGAGCTGGTGGACATATCAACGGGTGTGAAGTTATCCACATCCACAAGATACACGGAGAAAAAAATATCGATTTTTTAAATTTCTATACTGGACTTTTTGTGTACCTCCAATCATTGAATATGCTTTTTCCGGCGGTCATCTCAGTAAAAAAAACATGATGCCTCGGTTTTCCAAACAGTTTTAAAGGGTGGAAATGGGGGCATAAAAACTATATTTCGGTAAATTGACTTTGTACACCTTCCATTTTCGAATATGTTGTTTCTTGTGGTCGAATTGACTAGAAAAATGATATGCCTGAGTTTTTCAGGCCGTCTAGGGTGGAAATTGGGTTAAAAAAATCTGTAATGTTCCCAAAGTTAGATCTGAAATAATTGATAAAAAAGAAGTTATTCACACACAATGAACAAATAGTGGAGAATGAAACCTATATTAGTCTCACTGTTCCTATACTTGATTGAATCCTTTGATCACGCCGAGAAAATGCAAAACCCATTGTTAGCATTCAAATAGGGGTGTTATCGAGGTAGTTTAGTATGTTAGTTTGTTAGTGGGACTATTTGAATAATGACAATGGGGTGTTTCTTTACAGTTATTCACGATAACATAAAAAGTATAGGAATAGAATAGTTCGCAAATATTGGGTTTGTACATAGAAAAATGCCCTAATCTGGAATGCATTGGTGCTCACTTGGCCGATAATAGTTCCTTCCTCTTGTAATGAATCAATACAACTAGTGTTTCTTAGGTTTGAACTGTTATCGCTCAACAGGGACCACGGGAAGGTGTGAGCGCCCCTGTCGGGAAGGGATTTGGTAATGGGCTATTAGTTGAGGAGAGGAATGTTATTTTTATCAATTAAACTTCAAATTTAGGTACAATAAAAAATTACAATTAACATTCAAGAACCTGAGCTCATGGTTAGCCAAAATGATCTGTTTGTTTTCATAATGAAATTCTGAAATGTAGACGGTGGAAAATAAAAAAGTAACTAAACAATGAGTTGAATATACTGCGACAAATTAGAGTCTTATTAAACTTGTATTATACCAAAGTTACTATTATGAGGAAGAGATTTGTTGAATTTAACATTCATAGGTAATTGAATACAGTATATTTTTTGCTCACCTGGCCGATAATAGTTCCATCTGATGAATTCTTGATTAACTCAAGAGATAAATCGAGTAGGAACTATTACCGCTCGACAAGTACCAGCGAGAATGTGTGAACATCCCTGTCGGGAAGGTGGGACAAGGATGTTAGTGTAGAAGTGACATGTTATGTTCAGAAAATGTCACGAAATCGAATTCTACACATACCAAAGAATTCGAATTCAAGATATAATAATGAAAAATTTAATTTTTTCACCATGAAGAAGTACAATGCTGAAATTATCAAAAATTGTATACAAGTATATCAAGAACTCTACGGAAAATAAACTGAAGAACTCCTATTCGTGGGTTGAAGTTTTCCATTTATTTTGGTCGTCGTAGTTCGAGCTAAATTCAGAAGTATTTTCATTCCATCAATTTATAAAATATCGAAATGTAACAAATCATTCGCATTCGGCTCTCAAGCGTATAGTCGTGGTTTCGATTCAACAATTCACCGGTCTTGTGCATGGCACGTAGGAGTGCAACAGGTTGACGGAAATAACAAAATGAATAACAAAAATAAAATGACATGATATACCATGATACTCGAATTCACGTCATATAATGAAACGTTCATCACCTGTTCTGTCCAGGAAGCTAGTGGCTTGTGAGTGATAAGAAAATTATAGACTTTTTGATCTCACCTGATCCGAAGCGGTCTCAATTCAGATTTCTAGGAACGAGAGCAAAAATTGGACTGGACCATACTGAATACGAAACTAAACAAGAATAGAATGGATATGCTGTTGGAAGTCGAAACCGGATTCCTGAATGAGTTTCTATTGGAGCAACTATTCCGTGTGATTAGTTCTGCTCCACGCGAAACCGTCATCGATGATTGGGCTCCCGTATATATAGGCCTCTACGGGTGAGCATGTCAGCCACTGTGCTCGAGGCAGGGTTCATCTTACCGTAGCTGAGCTACAGCCCTTACCACCGATGTAGACGGTATAACGAATGAAGCGGAGTTTGCCACACGGGGAATATGCCCCCGTCGATTCCCATTGATTCCCATTGAGAGTTGTGACTATAAGTAACTGAAAATTAGAAATATGTTTAGAAACCAAGATGTTAGGACATTCCAGGCTTCTCGAACCCACATGACTGTAAATACGTATTGTATATGATTGTTTCTTACTAGCCTAATGTGCCAAAACTCCTCTTTGCAGATAGATAAATATCCTCCATGAGTTCCTAGAAAAATAACTTTTCACGTGTATAACATATCAATATGATGAATAATACAAGAAGCAATAAAATGAAATCATGAACGTTACACAAAATATTGGGTTTGCATCAAAGGTCACAAATAACATGGTTATCACATGAAATTAGGCGTAGGAGATAAAACGTGTCAATATAAAAAAAGTACAAAATATAATCACACGAAAAAAAAATCTGTAATGTTCCCAAAGTTAGATCTGAAATAATTGACAAGAAAAAAAGTTGTTCACACGCAATAAACAAATGATGGAGAAAGAAACCCATATTAGCCTCACTGTTCCTATACTTGATTGAATCCTTTGATCACGCCGAGAAAATACACAACCCATTGTTAGCATTCAAATAGGGGTGTTATCGAGGTAGTTTAGCATGTTAGTTTGTTAGTGGGGCTATTTGAAATACGACAATGGGGTGATTCTTTTCAGTTATTCACGATAAGATTGAAAGTATAGGAATAGAGTAGTTCACAAATATTGGGTTGTACATCGAAAAATGTCTTAATCTACAATTAATTGGTGCTCACTTGGCCGATAATAGTTCCTTCCTATCGTAATGAATCATTAAAACTTGTTTTTCTTAGGTTTGAACTGTTATCGCTCAACAGGGACCACGAGAAGGTGTGAGCGCCCCTGTCGGGAAGGTGGGACAAGGATGTTAGTGTAGAAGTGACATGTTATGTTCAGAAAATGTCATGAAATCGAATTCTACACATATCAAAGAATTCGAATTCAATATAAAATAAAATATTAATTTATTCACATACAATGCTGTAATTATAAAAAATGGGATACAAGTATATCAAGAACTGTATCTATGGAAAATAAACTGAAGAACAAAAATAAAATGACATACCTAATATACCATGATACTCGAATTCACGTCATATAATGAAACGTTCATCACCTGTTGTGGGTTTTCACGTTCTGTCCAGGAAGCTAGTGGCATAGTGGCTTGTGAGTGATAAGAAAATTATAGGCTTTTTGATCTCACCTGACCCGAAGCGGTGTCAATTCAGATTTCTAGGAACGAGAGCAAAAATTGGACTGGACCATACTGAATACGAAACGAAACAAGATTAGAATGGATATGCTGTTGGAAGTCGAAACCGGATTCCTGAATGAGTTTCTATTGGAGCAACTATTCCGTGTGATTAGTTCTGCTCCACGCGAAACCGTCATCGATGATCGGGCTCCCGTATATATAGGCCTCTACGGGTGAGCATGTCAGCCACTGTGCTCGAGGCAGGGTTTATCTTACCGTAGCTGAGCTACAGCCCTTACCACCGATGTAGACGGTATAACAAATGAAGCGGAGTTTGCCACACGGAGAATATGCCCCCGTCGATTCCCATTGAGGGATTTCGTTCCAAACAGTTTCCCCATTTCATTCTTCATCCGTTTGGTACTAGAATTCTCCAAACCAATTTTTTCTCTCGTCCCTTTCTATCCTAATTGAGAGTTGTGACTATAAGTAACTGAAAATTAGAAATATGTTTAGAAACCAAGATGTTAGGACATTCCAGGCTTTTCGAACCCACATGACTGTAAATACGTATTGTTTATAATTGTTTCTTACTAGCCTATTGTGCCAAAACTCCTCTTTGCAGATAGATATATTATATCCTCCATGAGTTCCTAGAAAAATAACTTTTCACGTGTAGAACATATCAATATGGTGAATAATACAAGAAGCAATAAAATGAAATCATGAACGTTACATAAAATATTGGGCTTGCATCAAAGGTCACAAATAACATGGTTATCACATGAAATTAGGCGTAGGAGATAAAACGTGTCAATATAAAAAAAGTACAAAATATAATCACACGAAAAAAAAATCTGTTATGTTCCCAAAGTTAGATCTGAAATAATTGACAAGAAAAAAAGTTGTTCACACGCAATAAACAAATGATGGAGAAAGAAACCCATATTAGCCTCACTGTTCCTATACTTGATTGAATCCTTTGATCACGCCGAGAAAATACACAACCCATTGTTAGCATTCAAATAGGGGTGTTATCGAGGTAGTTTAGCATGTCAGTTTGTTAGTGGGGCTATTTGAAATACGACAATGGGGTGATTCTTTTCAGTTATTCACGATAAGATTGAAAGTATAGGAATAGAGTAGTTCACAAATATTGGGTTGTACATCGAAAAATGTCTTAATCTACAATTAATTGGTGCTCACTTGGCCGATAATAGTTCCTGCCTATCGTAATGAATCAATAAAACTTGTTTTTCTTAGGTTTGAACTGTTATCGCTCAACAGGGACCACGAGAAGGTGTGAGCGCCCCTGTCGGGAAGGTGGGACAAGGATGTTAGTGTAGAAGTGACATGTTATGTTCAGAAAATGTCATGAAATCGAATTCTACACATCAAAGAATTCGAATTCAAGATAAAATAAAAATAGTAATTTATTCACATACAATGCTGTAATTATAAAAAATTGTATACAAGTATATCAAGGACTCTATGGAAATTAAACTGAAGAACAAAAATAAAATGACATACCTAATATACCATGATACTCGAATTCACGTCATATAATGAAACGTTCATCACCTGTTGTGGGTTTTCACGTTCTGTCCAGGAAGCTAGTGGCATAGTGGCTTGTGAGTGATAAGAAAATTATAGGCTTTTTGATCTCACCTGACCCGAAGCGGTGTCAATTCAGATTTCTAGGAACGAGAGCAAAAATTGGACTGGACCATACTGAATACGAATCGAAACAAGAATAGAATGGATATGCCGTTGGAAGTCGAAACCAGATTCCTGAATGAGTTTCTATTGGAGCAACTATTCCGTGTGATTAGTTCTGCTCCACGCGAAACCGTCATCGATGATCGGGCTCCCGTATATATAGGCCTCTACGGGTGAGCATGTCAGCCACTGTGCTCGAGGCAGGGTTCATCTTACCGTAGCTGAGCTACAGCCCTTACCACCGATGTAGACGGTATAACGAATGAGGCGGAGTTTGCCACACGGAGAATATGCCCCCGTCGATTCCCATTGAGGGATTTCGTTCCCAACAGTTTCCCCATTTCATTCTTCATCCGTTTGGTACCAGAATTCTCCCAACCAATTTTTTCTCTCGACCCTTTCTATCCTAATTGAGAGTTGTGACTATAAGTGACTGAAAATTAGAAATATGTTTGGAAACCAAGATGTTAGGACATTCCAGGCTTGTCGAACCCACATGACTGTAAATACGTATTGTATATAATTGTTTCTTACTAGCCCATTGTGCCAAAACTCCTCTTTGCAGATAGATAAATATACTCCATGAGTTCCTAGAAAAATAACTTTTCACGTGTAGAACATATCAATATGGTAAATAATACAAGAAGCAATAAAATAAATTCATGAATAATACAGAAAATATTGCGTTTGCATCAAAGGTCACAAATAACATGGTTATCACATGAAATTAGGTGTAGGAGATAAAACGTGTCAATATAAAAAAAAGTATAAAATATAATCACACGAAAAAAAATCTGTAATGTTCCCAAAGTTAGATCTGAAATAATTGGTGAGAAAAAAAGTTGTTCACACACAATAAACAAATGATGGAGAAAGAAAACCATATTAGCCTCACTGTTCCTATACTTGATTGAATCCTTTGAACACGCCGAGAAAATACACAACCCATTGTTAGCATTCAAATAGGGGTGTTATCGAGGTAGTTTAGCATGTTAGTTTGTTAGTGGGGCTATTTGAAATACGACAATGGGGTGATTCTTTTCAGTTATTCACGATAAGATTGAAAGTATAGGAATAGAGTAGTTCACAAATATTGGGTTGTACATCGAAAAATGTCCTAATCTACAATACATTGGTGCACACTTGGCCGATAATAGTTCCTTCCTATCGTAATGAATCAATACAACTTGTTTTTCTCAGGTTTGAACTGTTATCGCTCAACAGGGACCACGGGAAGGTGTGAGCGCCCCTGTCGGGAAAGGATTTGTCAATGGGTTATTAGTTGAGGAGTGGAAAGTTAGGTTTATCAATTACTCTTCAGATTAACAAAAATGAAATAACAAGTTACATTCAATAACCTGAGCTCATAGTCAGCCAAAATAATTTGGTTGGTTTTGAGGAAATTCCAGGCTTCTTGATTACACCTGAAATCATTCGATGTCTCAAATGATAAAGGAGAATTACAATATCTTATGAAATGATAGGACCAGTTAAAGTTTTCAATGCTTGTAAAAATCACAAATGACCAAAACCGACCACAAAAAACAATCAGCTGGTGACCACCAAGTTGGCGTCAACTGAAATTATTAGCAAAATTATTCGATTCCTCAAATTAATAAGCAGTATTACAATTATAATGAAATAACAGAATCACTCAATGTCTATAAAGTTTATAAAAATAACAATCAACCTGTGAAAACAACAAAAAAACAAACAGCTGATGACCGCCAAGTTGTGACGTCATATGACAGTACAGTGATTCATCGAGTACCGTAATAAAACTTCACGTCCGCTATCTCTGCCAGCCAGCAGAAAACTGAATCGGAGAGTGTTATGAGCATGATTCAACCGCCCCCACTCTGTCGGCCCTCATCGGTAGTTTTCGAAGCAGCGTTGTCACGTTTGGAAGATTTCTCCTTTTCTATTAGATTTTACATTTCTTAACAAAATTTTGGTAGCTTCTTCTTTAGAATAGATTTTTGGCAATTTTATGTAAATCACAACTAACCAGAATCAACCACAATACTCAATCAGCTGGTGACCGCCATGTTGTGACGTCACCTGATGTCATTAGCAAAATTGTTCGATTTCTCAAATAAAAAAGGAATATTATAATAAATAATCAAGTAATAAGATCTCTAAGTATCTGAAAAAATTATAAAAATCACAATCAACCAGAACCAAGTACAAAACACTATCTGATGACCACCATGTTGTGACGTCAACTGAAATTATTAGCAGCATTATTCGATTCCTCAAATGAAAAAGAAGTATTACAATATATAATAAATTGATAGGATTATTCAATGTCTGTAAAGTTTATAAAAATCACAATTAACCAGTGAAGACTGCAAAAAACAATCAGCTGATGACAGCCATGTTGTGACCTCAGATGACAGTGCAGTGATTCATCGAGTACCGTAATAAAACTTCACGTCCGCTATATCTGCCATCCAGCTGAAAACTGAATCGGAGAGTGTTATGAGCATGATTCAACCGCCCCCACTCTGTCGGCCCTCATCGGTAGTTTTAGATCCAGCGTTGCCACGTTTGCGAGATTCCCACCTTTCTATAAGATTTTGGATCTCTTGACAGAAATTTTGGTAGGCGCCTTTTTAAAATAGATTCTTAGTTATTTTATATAAATCACGAATAACCAGTACCAACCACAAAAACATCAGATGGTGACTGCCATGTTGTGACGTCAGCTGATGTCATTGAATTATTGTTCGATTTCTCAAAGGAAAAGGAATATTACTATATATAATCGAATAATAAGATCATTAAATGTCTGGAAAATTTATAAAAATAATAGTTAACCAGAACCAACTACAAAATACAGTATTTTCTGGTGACCAACATGTAGTGACGTCAACTGAAATTATTAGCAAAATTATTCGATTCCTCAAATGAAAAAGCAGTATTACAATATATAATAAAATAACAGGATCACTCAATGTCTATAAAAATCACAATCAACCAGAGAAAACCACAAAAAAACAATCAGCTGATGACCGCCATGTTGTGACGTCAGATGACAGTGCAGTGATTCATCGAGTACCGTAATAAAAAAACTTCACGTCCGCTATCTGTGCCAGCCAGCCGTAAACTGAATCGGAGAGTGTTATGAGAATGATTCAACCGCCCCCACTCTGTCGGCACTCATCGGTAGTTTTCGATGCAGCGTTGTCACGTGTGGAAGATTTCAACTTTTCTATTAGATTTTACGTTTCTTAACTAAATTTTGGTAGCTTCTTCTTTAGAATAGATATCTGGCAAGTTTATGTAAATCACAACTAACCAGAAACAAACACAATACACTATCAGCTGGTGACCGCCATGTTGTGACGTCACCATTAGCAAAATTATTCGATTTTTCAAATGAAAAAGGAATATTACAATATATAATGAAATAATAAGATCACTAAATGCCTGAAAAATGTATAAGGATCACAATTAACCAGAAACAAGTACAAAATACATATTATCTGGTGATCACCATGTTGTGACGTCAACTGAAATTATTAGCAGAATAATTCGATTCCTGAAATGAAAAAGGAGTATTACAATATATAATAAAATAATAGGATCACTCAATGTCTATAAAAATCACAATGAAACAGTGAAAATCACAAAAAAACAGTGAAAATCACAAAAAAACAATCAGCTGATGACCGCCATGTTGTGACGTCATATGACATTGCAGTGACTCATCGAATACTGAAATAAAACTTCACGTCCGCTATCTCTGCCAGCCAGCCGAAAACTGAATCGGAGAGTGTTATCAGCATGATTTAACCGCCCCCACTCTGTCGGCCCTCATCGGTAGTGTTCGATCCAGCGTTGTCACGTTTGGTAGATTTCAACTTTTCTATTAGATTTCACGTTTCTCAACAAAATTTTGGTAGCATCTTCTTTAGAATAGATTTTTGGCAAGTTTATTTAAATCACAACTAACTAGAAGCAACCACAATACATAATCAGATGGTTACCGCCATGTTGTGAAGTCACCTGATGTCATTAGCAAAATTATTCGATTTTTCAAATGAAAAAGGAATATTACAATATATAATCAAATAATAAGATCACTAAATGCCTGAAACATTTATAAAGATCACAATTAACCAGAACCAAGTACAAAATATAATATTATCTGGTGACCACCATGTTGTGACGTCAACTGAAATTATTAGCAAAATTATTCGATTCCTCAAATCAAAAAGGAGTACCTATTACAATTATAATGAAATAATAGGATCAATCAATGTCTATAAAAATCACAATAAAACTGTGAAAACCACAAAAAAACAATCAGGTGATGACCGCCATGTTGTGACGTCATATGACATTGCAGTGACTCATCGAGTACCGGAATAAAACTTCACGTCCGCTATCTCTGCCAGCCAGCCGAACACTGAATCGGAGAGTGTTATCAGCATGATTTAACCGCCCCCACTCTGTCGGCCCTCATCGGTAGTGTTCGATCCAGCGTTGTCACGTTTGGTAGATTTCAACTTTTCTATTAGATTTCACGTTTCTTAACAAAATTTTGGTAGCATCTTCTTTAGAATAGATTTTTGGCAAGTTTATTTAAATCACAACTAACTAGAAGCAACCACAATACATAATCAGCTGGTTACCGCCATGTTGTGAAGTCACCTGATGTCATTAGCAAAATTATTCGATTTTTTAAATGAAAAAGGAATATTACAATATATAATCAAATAATAAGATCACTAAATGCCTGAAAAATTTATAAAGATTACAAATAACCAGAACCAAGTACAAAATATAATATTATCTGGTGACCACCATGTTGTGACGTCAACTGAAATTATTAGCAAAATTATTCGATTCCTCAAATCAAAAAGGAGTACCTATTACAATTATAATAAAATAATAGGATCAATCAATGTCTATAAAAATCACAATAAAACTGTGAAAACCACAAAAAAACAATCAGGTGATGACCGCCATGTTGTGACGTCATATGACATTGCAGTGACTCATCGAGTACCGGAATAAAACTTCACGTCCGCTATCTCTGCCAGCCAGCCGAACACTGAATCGGAGAGTGTTATCAGCATGATTTAACCGCCCCCACTCTGTCGGCCCTCATCGGTAGTGTTCGATCCAGCGTTGTCACGTTTGGTAGATTTCAACTTTTCTATTAGATTTCACGTTTCTTAACAAAATTTTGGTAGCATCTTCTTTAGAATAGATTTTTGGCAAGTTTATGTAAATCACAACTAACTAGAAGCAATCACAATACACAATCAGCTGGTGACCGCCATGTTGTGACGTCACCTGATGTCATTAGCAAAATTAATCGATTTTTCAAATGAAAAAGGAATATTACAATATACAATCAAATAATAAGATCACCAAATGCCTGAAAAATTTATAAAGATCACAATTAACCAGAACCAAGTACAAAATATAATATTATCTGGTGAACACCATGTTGTGACGTCAACTGAAATTATTAGCAAAATTATTCGATTCCTCAAATCAAAAAGGAGTACCTATTACAATTATAATAAAATAATAGGATCAATCAATGTCTATAAAAATCACAATAAAACTGTGAAAACCACAAAAAAACAATCAGGTGATGACCGCCATGTTGTGACGTCATATGACATTGCAGTGACTCATCGAATACTGAAATAAAACTTCACGTCCGCTATCTCTGCCAGCCAGCCGAAAACTGAATCGGAGAGTGTTATCAGCATGATTTAACCGCCCCCACTCTGTCGGCCCTCATCGGTAGTGTTCGATCCAGCGTTGTCACGTTTGGTAGATTTCAACTTTTCTATTAGATTTCACGTTTCTTAACAAAATTTTGGTAGCATCTTCTTTAGAATAGATTTTTGGCAAGTTTATTTAAATCACAACTAACTAGAAGCAACCACAATACATAATCAGCTGGTTACCGCCATGTTGTGAAGTCACCTGATGTCATTAGCAAAATTATTCGATTTTTCAAATGAAAAAGGAATATTACAATATATAATCAAATAATAAGATCACTAAATGCCTGAAACATTTATAAAGATCACAATTAACCAGAACCAAGTACAAAATATAATATTATCTGGTGACCACCATGTTGTGACGTCAACTGAAATTATTAGCAAAATTATTCGATTCCTCAAATCAAAAAGGAGTACCTATTACAATTATAATAAAATAATAGGATCAATCAATGTCTATAAAAATCACAATAAAACTGTGAAAACCACAAAAAAACAATCAGGTGATGACCGCCATGTTGTGACGTCATATGACATTGCAGTGACTCATCGAGTACCGGAATAAAACTTCACGTCCGCTATCTCTGCCAGCCAGCCGAACACTGAATCGGAGAGTGTTATCAGCATGATTTAACCGCCCCCACTCTGTCGGCCCTCATCGGTAGTGTTCGATCCAGCGTTGTCACGTTTGGTAGATTTCAACTTTTCTATTAGATTTCACGTTTCTTAACAAAATTTTGGTAGCATCTTCTTTAGGATAGATTTTTGGCAAGTTTATTTAAATCACAACTAACTAGAAGCAACCACAATACATAATCAGCTGGTTACCGCCATGTTGTGAAGTCACCTGATGTCATTAGCAAAATTATTCGATTTTTTAAATGAAAAAGGAATATTACAATATATAATCAAATAATAAGATCACTAAATGCCTGAAAAATTTATAAAGATTACAAATAACCAGAACCAAGTACAAAATATAATATTATCTGGTGACCACCATGTTGTGACGTCAACTGAAATTATTAGCAAAATTATTCGATTCCTCAAATCAAAAAGGAGTACCTATTACAATTATAATAAAATAATAGGATCAATCAATGTCTATAAAAATCACAATAAAACTGTGAAAACCACAAAAAAACAATCAGGTGATGACCGCCATGTTGTGACGTCATATGACATTGCAGTGACTCATCGAGTACCGGAATAAAACTTCACGTCCGCTATCTCTGCCAGCCAGCCGAACACTGAATCGGAGAGTGTTATCAGCATGATTTAACCTCCCCCACTCTGTCGGCCCTCATCGGTAGTGTTCGATCCAGCGTTGTCACGTTTGGTAGATTTCAACTTTTCTATTAGATTTCACGTTTCTTAACAAAATTTTGGTAGCATCTTCTTTAGAATAGATTTTTGGCAAGTTTATGTAAATCACAACTAACTAGAAGCAATCACAATACACAATCAGCTGGTGACCGCCATGTTGTGACGTCACCTGATGTCATTAGCAAAATTAATCGATTTTTCAAATGAAAAAGGAATATTACAATATACAATCAAATAATAAGATCACCAAATGCCTGAAAAATTTATAAAGATCACAATTAACCAGAACCAAGTACAAAATATAATATTATCTGGTGAACACCATGTTGTGACGTCAACTGAAATTATTAGCAAAATTATTCGATTCCTCGAATCAAAAAGGAGTATTACAATTATAATAAAATAACAGGATCACTCAATGTCAATAAAGTTTATAAAAATCACAATCAACCAGTGAAAACCTCAAAAAAACAATCAACTGATGACCGCCATGTTGTTACGTCATATGACAGTGCAGTGATTCATCGAGTACCGTAATGAAACTTCACGTCCGCTATCTGTGCCAGCCAGCCGAAAACTGATTCGGAGAGTGTTATCAGCATGATTCAACCGCCCCCACTCTGTCGGCCCTCATCGGTAGTTTTCGATCCAGCGTTGCCACGTTTGCGATATTCCCACCTTTCTATAAGATTTTGGATTTCTTGAAAGAAATTTTGGTAGCTTCTTCTTTAGAATATATATCTAGCAAGTTTATGTAAATCACAACTAACCAGACAATCACATTGATCATGATTATGCAAATATCACTTTGATTTCTTGAAAAAAAAATTATTTTTGATTGAAACTGTTTCCAACAAATATATCGAACTATGGAATTTCTGTCGCAGATAATTCCTGATCTAATTTTATGAACATTTTAATTTTGGAAAATCCGAAACATATATGAATAAGCAAATAACTGATTGATTCTAATTATAGAAAATACTTACTGTAACATGCAGTGAATATGCACTTTTAACATCTCAAATCGATACGAAAAAAAACAAAATTTTATTGAAGACAGCAAAGTAAAAATATTGATAATTTTTTTTTGTGGAGGAAATTCACTTCTTGACATGTTTATTCTGGTTTGCAACTTACACAGTTTAAAATGAAAATATGTCAACGTTCTTTGAAAAAATGAAAGTTATTTTATTTTTTTTTCTTACAGGCAAATTTTGAGAATACGCCAAGTTACTGACAAAATTATTTCATTTTCTCAAGACAATAGTTTTTGAAACACAGTAACTAAGTAATCAGGACAAATTTATTCATTTTTTCTTCTACACTTGTATAGAATTTTTTGATTAACATCTTTCATTTTCTGTCTGCGGATGTTTAAAAACCCAAAAAAACATTTCCAAAAGTGAAAACACTTTAGTGTTTTATAGCTCTATTGTGATAGTGTGAAAATTTTATATTTATCTATATTACGTCAGGTAGTGATTGTTCTTATGGACATTTCAAACGGTTCTGTGAGCACAAGACAGGATAACTTTTTATCTAATTACAATATACGAGGATGTATTGATATCTAGTTAGCCTAGACCAGTTCCCTGCATAAACAAAATATTGCGTTACCATAGCAACGAATAATAACTTATTAGAAGTGTCAGTGTAAAGTTTGACGTCAAAAAAGTAAACCAGAGTTACGCAATAAATTCAAAGTACTTGTATTTAAAAGGGTTAAGAGGTAAGCAGATTTACGAAGATGTGCTTAATAATAATAAAATTGGACTGCAAGCTTCAAAAGAGACGGGTGTGAAGTTATCCACATCCACACGGAGAAAAAAATATCGATTTTTTTTTATTTCTATACTGGACTCTGTGTACCTCTAATCATTGAATATGTTTTTTCCGGCGGTCATCTCAGTAAAAAACATGGTGCCTCTGTTTTCCAAACAGTCTTAAAGGGTGGAAATGGGGTGGAAAACCATAAATAAACCATATTTCGGTAAGTTGACTTTGTACACCATCCATTTTCGAATATGTTGTTTCTCGTGGTCGAATTGACTAGAAAAATGATATGGCTGAGTTTTTCAGGCCGTCTAAGGGAGTGGAAATGGGGTTGAAAATCATAAAAAAACTTTATATCGAAAAGTTGACTTTGTACACCTTCCATTTACGAATATGTTGTTCCTCGTGGTCGAATTGACTAGAAAAATGCTACGTCTGACCACGAGAAACAACATACTTAAATATGAATGGTGTCCAAAAAAGACAACTTTCTGAATTATAGAAAACTGAGGCGTAGCATTTTTCTAGTCAATTCTACCACAAGAAACAACATATTCGAAAATGGCGGGTGTACACTGTCAACTTTCCGAAATACAGTTTTCATTATGATTTTCAACCCCATTTCCACCCCCTTAAACGGCTTGAAAAACTCAGGCATAGCAATTTTCTAGTCAATTCGACCACGAGAAACAACATATTCGAAAATGGTGTACAAAGTCAACTATCCGAAATAATGTTTTTCTATGATTTTCAACCCCATTTCCACCCACTTAGACGGCCTGAAAAACTCACGCATACCATTTTGCTAGTCAATCCGACCACAAGAAACAACATATTCAATAATGGAAGGTGTACAAAGTCAACTAACCGAAATATAGTTATATTATGACTTTCAACCCCATTTCCACACCCTTAGACGGCCTGAAAAACTCAATCATATCATTTTTCTAATAAATTCTACAACGAGAAACAACATATTCGAAAATGGAAGGTGTACAAAGTCAACTTTCCGAAATATAGTTTTTTTATGATTTTCAACCCCATTTCCACCCCCTTAAACGGCCTGAAAAACTCAGGCATAGCAATTTTCTAGTCATTCGACCACGATAAACAACATATTCGAAAATGGAAGGTGTACAAAGTCAACTTTCCGAAATATAGTTTTTCTATGAGTTTCAACTTTCAACCCCATTTCCACCCTCTTAGACGGTCTGAAAAACTCAGGCATAGCATTTTTCTAGTCAATTCGACCACGAGAAACAACTTATTCGAAAATGGAAGGTGTACAAAGTAACTTTCCGAAATATAGTTTTTTAAGGTTTTCAACCCCATTTCCACCCCCTTAGACGGCCTGAAAAACTCAGACGTAGCAATTTTCTAGTCGAGAAACAACATACTTGTATTTGAATGGTGTACAAACTACAAAGTCAACTTTCCTAAAATTTTTTTTTTTTTATGATTTTCAACCCCATATCCACTCTCTTAGACTGCCTGAATAACTCAGGCATGGCATTTTTCTAGTCAATTCGACCAGGAGAAACAACATACTTGATTTTGAATGGTGTACAAAGTCAACTTTCCGAAATATAGTTTTTTTATGATTTTCAACCCCATTTCCACCCTCATAGACGGCCTGAATAACTCAGGCATTACTTGAATTTGAATGGTGTACAAAGTCAACGCTCCGAAATATAGATTTTTCATGATTTTCAACCCCATTTCCACCCTCTTAGACGGCCTGAATAACTCAGGCATGGTATTTTTCTAGTCAATTCGACCACGAGAAACAACATACTTGAATATGACTGATGTGCAAAGTCAGCTTTCCGAAATATAGTTTTTTTAAGGTTTTCAACCCAATTTCCTCCCCCTTAGACTACTTGAAAAACTCAGACGTAGCATGTTTCTAGTCAGTTCGACCACGAGGAACAACATATTCGAAAATGGAAGGTGTTATGATTTTCAATCCTATTTCCACCCACTTAGACGGCCTGAAAAACTCAGGCATATCATTTTTTTAGTTAATTCGACCACGAGAAACAACATATTCGAAAATGGATGGTGTACAAAGTCAACTTTCCGAAATATAGATTTTTATGATATTCAACCCCATTTCCACCCTCTTAGACGGTCTGAAAAACTCAGGCATATCATTTTTGTAGTCAATTCGACCAGGAGAAACAACATATTCGAAAATGGATGTTGTACAAAGTTAACTTACCGAAACATAGTTTGTTTATGGTTTTCCACCCCATTTCCATCATTTACGACTGTTTGGAAAACCGAGGCACCATGTTTTTTACTAAGATGACCGCCGGAAGAAGCATAGTTAATGATTAGAGGTACACAAAGAGTCTACTATAGAAATAAAGAAAATTCGATATTTTTTTCTCCGTGTATCTTGTGGATGTGGATAACTTCACACCCGTGAAATATCATACCTACAAGTTTCGGGAAAGGTTAAGATTGGAATTTTTCTTTTTCAATCCCCCTGTCAGATTTTGGGAGACTTTGAATAACGACGGGAGAAAGAATTACTGAACCATAGGTACCCAAACAAAATGTTCATTCAAGGTATAGGAAGAACAATTTTTCAGAATTTCAAAAATCGTCAATTAACTTGAAAATTTTCGATTTACTTACCTTTACCACCATTTCAAGTTCATTTTTTTATTGTTATAAAAAAACAGGAAAACTCAATATTTTCTATTAGTGCAGTTGTTTCCAACATCTATCGTAAGGAAAAGAAATGGCTGAGACATGTCCAACTGTTTTTGAATTTGGGAACTTAGAGATAGCCCTTTTCAACTAGTACATAGATTTGTTGGTCTTTTCCTTCATACAGTGATATTTTGGACGATTGGATTAGTTTCTTTTTCAAAATATTTACATTTAATATCTCAAAATTTTTGCAGCGATTTTTGTGATCGTAGTAGATCGTGAAATTTTGGTATAAAAAAATGTACTACACGATAAGATAAAGCATTTCCATCGGTAAGTAAATTATGGATATAAAACTAATTCAATCGTCCAAAAGATACAAAAATACTGTGGTTGGGCAAATACAACACACTGTAGGTTTTTCTATGTCATTTCACCCAATCAGAATATGAATTATTTTAAACTCGTGTTTCGTTTGATATCAGTAACTGTATGATATAACGCACGAAGCTAATTTTCCGTTTAGATTGAATTTTAATTGAATTCTTCTCTCCCGTGAAATAATACTTGATTCAAAATGAATCAAATTGCAAATGACTAACGCAGATGAAACAAATAACTGATGGCGATATTAAAACAAAACAATTAAAAGTGGAATTGACGAAAGATAACTTTTCCCCATAATGGGTTAAATACACAACGAACGTTTTTTTATCTTCAGGTTTTTACTGAAATGAGAATTTGTTTTGTTTCAATTATTTTCGTTGAAAAAGGAGCCCTGAATACGTTTTTTATTTTTTTCCACCGTTGTTCAAATTTTAACGAATATACTTAGTTCCTGACCAAGAACGCTCATTCCTGCAGATCCTGTAAGAACAGGAAAACTGTTTATATGAAGATGCTTCCGCCTCAACTCGTATTATTTGATAATTGGCCGTCTATCTAATAAGCAGCTTGACGCGTAATTAATGCTTTTAATTTCTACAGGTTATTTAAAAATCTGCAAATAGTGTAACAATAACAACTCTACATGGAAGTGGCAGGAAAAAAGACCCAATCTTGGTACATGTTATAGACGAATCTAATAGAAGTAAAACTGAATGAAAATCCGGGAGTTGAAGTAAATACAGAAAATATAGACATTAAATTCAAAATCTCGTCGAAGGATATAAGTTTGTTTCTTCAAATTTTATTCATTATATTTAGGTACCTAATCTTCCAAAGATATAGGTATAACTTATCACAAATTTTGATTTCAATCATGATATGAATTGAAAACATACATGTGATTCAAATCGCGATTTAAGTACATCTATTTAAGTATAAATAAATTGATTTGAATAATTCCAATCCTGCTTGGGTTGTGGTTACCTATTATGTAATGTATGTCTTAGGAAAATATAAGAAAATCCTAGTTTCGGCGTAGATATCAAGCGTTTTTTCGATATTTCCGCTCTATAGCGGAAATGCTGTCACTAAATTAAATTTCTCTAAATTCGTCAACTTTGCGATAAGATCTGAAAGCGTCAAAGGCTACTTTGGTAAGCGTAGAAAATGTGTTTTGAACCACTGTTATTTAATAATTGTGATGTGATGTTAAATTATACTCCTATCGTGTCCTATATTTTTTACAATTTGAATTTTTAATAGTAATTTTCATTTTTATGACTTGTCAGTTCCATGATAATCGCTATTATCAATAAAATCTGTTTGTCTGTCATAATGTTTTTGGGAGGCAGTCTGTTATTAAAACGTCACGCCACGTTATTACTATTTTAATAAGGCCACTTTCTTTAAGCATAACTGACTTGAAAAAACTGAAAACAGCTCATTTAAATTATATGTTTCAAAAGTCTTGTAATATTCTGTACATTATTATAACATTCCAGCCCTGATATTTGGACCACCATGGTATAGTTGGCTAGTAACTGTTACATGTATATAGATCACCCTATAGAAAAGTGGGTTGCTAAGGATTATTGATTAATAAAGATATTCTTTTCATCTCAAATTGACTTGAAATACAATTTTTATTAATTATCATTAATATATCAAATAATGGCATCAGTCCAGATTATGAAAAAATCAAAGCAATTTCAGGAATGCCACAGCCAGATAATAAACAGGGTGTGACTACTTGGAATGCTGACTTATGTCAGTAAGTTCGTTAAAAAAATTTCAGACAAAACTCTCCACTTGCGTAATTTATTAAAAAAAGATGTTGAATTTTCTTGGCAGTCAGAACATGGCATAGCTTTAGAGGAATTGAAAAAATCGTTAATCACATCTCCTATTCTGCAATTTTATGATGTCAATATTGAAACCGTTATATCAGTTGATGCGTCACAATCTGGTTTTGGCGCTGTTTTATTACAGAACAATTATTTACCTTGTGCATATGCATCCAGGGCTATGACTGATACTCAGACTCGTTATGCACAAATTGAAAAAGAGCTTCTGGCAATAACTTTTGGTCTCACACGATTTAATCAATTTATTTTTGGTAAAAAAGTTATCGTGGAAACTGATCACTTTGATTCCAATTTTTAAGAAACCTTTAAATCAGTGCCCAGCTAGGTTACAGCGAAAGTTATTACAAAAACAAAAGTATGAATTTGAGGTCAGATACAAGCCAGATACAAGCACTATCAAGAGCGTATATTAGAACCTACAGAGGATGATTTGGAAGTTGAAATAACTTCACAAGTATGTTTAGTGATATCTGAAATAAACGTAACAGATGAGAAACTCAAAGAATTGAAACAAAAAACTGCTGATGATATTGAGTTGAGGGTACTGAAAAAAGTTATTTTGCAAGGTTGGCTCAAAAATAATAATGTAGATGATAAAATAAAAAAATACAGTAAATATAGAAGTAACATCATTAGTATCGTTTGTTTCTAAAAAATATAATAAATCTTCTTCCTTGGAAGTTGAAGTTGATGGAAAACTAACAAAATTTTGATTTTCACATTGAGCTGGCTTAATGAACTTTCTGTTCCATTGATCATTTTGATTTTGTAACACCTCTCCCTCAACTTTGAAACTATTTTACCCCCGTAAAGCTAGCAGAACCACTTTGGAATTTTCAAAAATTTTTTAGGCCATAATTTTAGGCTAATTTTAGGCTAATTTATTACCCTATTCCCAAATTTTTTGCTCTTCAATTGTGAGAGATATCGCGGGTTCTGCTAGCTTAACGTTAAGCTGGCAGAACCAAACCGCCAAACGAATGATTATGAAAAGTCTAAGCACACCATAATTTTAGGCCCATTTTAGGCTCACGTTTGAACCCAACGCCGATTATTTTGGAATACGTTTTTTTTTAAAAATCCTGGTTCTGCTAGCTTTACCGTTAAGCTAGCAGAACCCAACCTTAAAAAAGCAACTCAGAACAAATCCAGTTGGACAATAATTTTAGGCTCTATCCATTATAAATTTTTTTGCTCTCCATTTGGTGGAGATATCATAGGTTGTGTGAGCTCAACACTGAGCTGGCAGTACCAAAAGGCTAACCGAATCGTTATGGAAAATCTGATCGCACCATAATTTTAGGCTCATTTTAGGCTCACGTTTGAACCCATCGCCGATTTTTTTGGAATTCGTTTATTAAAAAAAATTCTGGGTTCTGCTAGCTTTACCGTTAAGCTAGCAGAACACAACCTATGATATCTCCTCCAACTGAAGAGCAAAAAAATTAATAATAGGGTAATAAATTAGCCTAAATAGAGCCTAAAATTATTGTCCAACTGGATTTGTTCTGAGTTACTTTTTAAAGGTTGGGTTCTGCTGGCTTAACGGTAAAGCCAGCAGAACCCAGGAATTTTTTTTTTTTTAAACGAATTCCAAAAAAATCGGTGATGGGTTCAAACGTGAGCCAAAAATGAGCTTAAAATTATGGTGCGATCAGATTTTCCATAACGATTCGGTTAGCCTTTTGGTACTGCCAGCTCAGTGTTGACCTAACACAACCTATGATTTCTCCTTCTATTGAAGAGCAGACAAATTTATAATCAGGTATTTGTTATGAGTTGCTTTTTTGAGGTTGGCTTCTGCTAGCTTAACGGTAAAGCTAGCAGAACCCAGGATTTTTTTTTAAAACGAATTCCAAAAAAATCGGCGATGGGTTCAAACGTGACCCTAAAATGATCCTAAAATTATGGTGCGATCAGATTTTCCATAACGATTCGGTTAGCCTTTTGGTAACGCCAGCTCAGTGTAGAGCTAACACCACCTATTATTTTTCCTTCGACTGAAGAGCAAAAAAATACATAATTGGGTAATAAATTAGCCTGAATAGAGCCTAAAATTATTGTTCAACTGGATTTGTTATGAGTTGCTTTTTTAAGGTTGGCTTCTGCTAGCTTAACGGTAAAGCTAGCAGAACCCAGGATTTTTTTTTTAAAACGAATTCCAAAAAAATCGGCGATGGGTTCAAACGTGAGCCTAAAATGAGCCTAAAATTATGGTGCGATCAGATTTTTCATAACGATTCGGTTAGCCTTTTGGTACCGCCAGCTCAGTGTAGAGCTAACACAACCTATTATTTTTCCTTCGACTGAAGAGCAAAAAAAAATATAATTGGGTACTAAATTAGCCTGAATAGAGCCTAAAATTATTGTCCAACTGGATTTGTTCTGAGTTGCTTTTTTAAGGTTGGGTTCTGCTGGCTTGACGGTAAAGCTAGCAAAACCAAGGATTAAAAAAAAAACGAATTCCAAAAAAATCGACGACGGGTTCAAACGTGAGCCTAAAATGAGCCTAAAATTATGGTGCGATCAGATTTTCCATAACGATTCGGTTAGCCTTTTAGTACTGCCAGCTCAGTGTTGAGCTAACACGACCTATGATTTCTTCTCCAACTGAAGAGCAAAACAATTCTTAATTGGGTAATAAATTAGCCTGAATAGAGCCTAAAATTATTGTCCAACTGGATTTGTTCTGAGTTGCTTTTGTAAGGTTGGGTTCTGCTAGCTTAACGATAAAGCTAGCAGAACCCGGAATTTTTTTAAAAAAACGAATTCCAAAAAAATCGGCAATGGGTTCAAACGTGAGCCTAAAATGAGCCTAAAATTATGATGTGCTTAGACTTTCCATAATCATTCGTTTGGCGGTTTGGTTCTGCCAGCTTAACGTTAAGCTAGCAGAACCCGCGATATCTCTCACAATTGAAGAGCAAAAAATTTGGGAATAGGGTAATAAATTAGCCTAAAATTAGCCTAAAATTATGGCCTAAAATTTTTTTGAAAATTCCAAAGTGGTTCTGCTAGCTTTACGGGGGTAACTATTTTACCAGGTGTCCAAGATGAATTTGGTTTCAGTTGTACATAGACATTTGTTCCAACTTCTATAGGTTTTAAATACTTTGCACAAGTATCATTGTAGTACGTTTCACTAGATTTATGTCTCTTTTCTAGAAATGCAGAAATGCATGATACTGTCTATTATTTATGACTTTTGGTTTAAGAGTATTGGAATCACAAGGTATTATTGATCTCAATTTACGAGAAATTAATATTTGAGCAGGTGAGTTATTATTCGAAATGTCCATATTTCGAAATAAAAGCAATGCCAAATGTATATATATTTTTCTATCATCCAAAACCTCCCTAAAAATATTCTTTGCTGTTTGAACGTGTCTCCTAGCCATTCCGTTAGATTGTGCATTCGTAGGAGATGTTGCTATGGATCTTCACCAAGAAATAAGGGATGAACCTTTCTGAAAAAGTAGAGAAAATAAAATAGTAGTGGAAAAGCGCGCGCTCGGCCGACATTTAGCAATTCCGCGCGCCGAACCTGGCTTAGAACAGAAATTCTCATGAATCTGTCTCTGAAGATGTACTTAATTCTTTGAGTAAAATGACGTCACGAGGTCGAATAGTCAAACCTCCTCAGAGGCTGAATCTATGAACTGATATATTTTATGTTTAACTGATGATTGTTTCCTATTCATTATTTACTATTATATAAAGGGAGGTGTTATATGTATATAGATCATCCTATAGAAAAGTGGGTTTCTAGGGATTATTGATTAATAGATACTCTTTTCATCTCAAATTGACTTGAAATACAATTTATATTAATTATCATTAATATATTAAATAACAGTAACCAACAAAATAATAGTAAACAATAAAATAATAGTAAACAATAAAATAACTGCGCTACAACATGTTGACTTGAACGAGCGAAACGAAAGACTACCTAATTTTCGACGTTATGTCTAATTTCAAAGTTGACCTGCTACACCTTGCTCTCTTTGAGAAATACTTTTGGGTGGCCTATATGGATGTAAACATCTGGGCCAAAATAATTAAACTATTAACATTATACAAATATTCAAGAGAGATTGCCCTATTATGCTGAAATGTCCCATTTGTAAATATTCGTTCGTCTGGAAGTATATAATATTTTAGTTTATTTTAAAAGTTTAAAGTTTTATGACCTAAGAGAATATTTCAACTTTGAGTTTGGTTTCATCTAAATTATTATTTCCGGTCCTGAAATACGTTCGGTTACACAACTTGGTTTGCACACCAACCATGTACGAAAACTCCTACAAAACTGATATCCACTCCTGCCGTAACATGACAGACAAATCCCCGTCTTCATAATTACACTTGATCTGGCAATTCCCGAACAAATCTAGTGTTCGCTCTCGTCTCGCTATTGTTCGTACGGATTGGGCGCTATCTCTATCCGGAGAAGTAGTAAATCATCAATCATTAAGTGGCAAGTTTTGTTTAGATTTCGGTTCCCGACAATGAGTTTATCGAGGCTGAGCTCCCCCGAGGAAACGAGTGGATGGATGGATGAAGGAACGGGTTGTGTTAGCACAATCATACACACGCTGCAGGAATTGCGCGAGTTATCAAAGAGAAAAGGAATAATTGCTCGAGTTGATACGCACCCTTCTCTTAATGGCATTCTGCTGGGACGTGAACCTGCTGACGAAGGGCTGCTTTGTGGAACGGTGGAGGAGTGGTGTACCGAAATCCATGTGGGATCGGGAAAATGCTCATTTCGATTCGAAATGTCGATGGGATAATATGGCTATATGTGGCTTGCTTCACGTGGCTGAACCTGAAACTGAACCTACCTTGAAATAAAATATTATTTTGTTAATAGTCCATTAGGTTTGTAGTGGGTTTGTTATATTTATCTTACATAATACTTACTTACCTCTTCCTATGATTTTGTTTTTAATTTGGCATTTGATGACAGATAATTTTCTGACTGAAAGTAGAGACTCGCATTTCTAAAGAAAAGTATTTTATTTCCAGGTAACTAGCAGAAACTCTGTAGGACATTTTAGTGTATCATATATGAACCACATTGTTGGAAACATTAATTCTAGTCAATTATAATTATGTCATCTGTCAAATTCAGCGGAATGTTTTGAAGTTTTGATATCTGCGATATCTAAAAGTTAAAATATAATGAAGTGAAGTAAATCATACTCAACGTCTGGATTTGAAAAAAATCAGTATTTGGGACTAAAGTAAAAAAAAATGTTTTTATAATAATTACGTTCTTCATATACCATAAATCCTGATATGAATCAGTCGTTGCTTTTTAAATAGGCATTTCATGATATAGCATAAAACTGGTAAACACATCTGAAACATCGATTTTCAGAAAGAAGAATTTTATTTCAATCAATAATGACAATTAGAACTTTCATTAAATTATTTGATAGAACAATAACAAAGAAAAATTTTACAAAAATTGGCGCTCCGGAGCGGCTTAAATTGATTCGATCACGTATTCGCTTTTAGATCTGCAGGAATACCCGAAAAAAACCTGCAACACCACGTCATTTGAAGAATTGGAATTAATTGAATGAAAACTCCTAGAGGTATGTCGAATTATGAATATCTGCCTTTTGGCAAACTAGGATGTATGATGTCTCCAGACGCTCCAAAAGGTCCAATTTGAAAGAAAACATTCTATTTACGCAACCGTCAAAGTATAAGTCATTCCATTCTGTCCTTGGCCAAAATGTAGTAGTGGCCAGAATCAATCCTGAACCACACTGAAAGATGATTGCATAAAGCTCATAATCGAATTTGAAATATTCAAATAGAATCTTGTTAATACTGATACAAGATCCAAAACCCAATCCACAACAATGTAGTCCCGTTAGAGCTAATTGCCCTAGTATTTGAAAATAATGGTTGTGTTTTTTAAAACTAAAACTCCTTTATTTTTCTCAAGAAATGGGGCATAGCCTTGTTCTACTCATTGTTTCACAGTGTACGGTTTTTTCAATACTCTATATATAATTTTTGTATTTCATACAAATGGTATATAGTAGCACAGGTATCAAAAACAACTCTGTCCAATCTAACCCAGCTTTCATGGCTGCTGTTAATATTTCATTTAGTCCAAATTTAGGAAAAAAAAATTTCATTGATGGTCATTATGTTTAATTATGAATCCAAATTTGGAAAATGTAGTCCTAATCATTTGTTCTCTTCTCCAAATTTAAGACTCACTCTGGGTTTTTGTTTTATTTTCTATGTGTGTGCTTCTCTCAGCATCAGGAAACTACCATCCAGTAACTCTGCGTCATTATAACCATTTTCAGAAAGACAACAGATTTATCCTTGGGTTCGGTGTGATATAGGGTATCATCCTCTACATAACCAATAGTATTACTTCCTTCAGTAATAGTTCCCGAGATAGTTCCTTGCAGAAAATGCCTCAAATATAGTCAACTCACCATCAGAGTTACGAAAGTA
The DNA here is from genome assembly GCA_944452925.2 of Chrysolina oricalcia. Lineage (NCBI taxonomy): Eukaryota > Metazoa > Arthropoda > Insecta > Coleoptera > Chrysomelidae > Chrysolina > Chrysolina oricalcia. The sequence goes on from OX101812.2 coordinate 67,567,964, forward strand.
AATCTTACCAACTTCAGTGTTACAAGAAACAGAATCATCAGGTACTCTTTCACATGCTTCGGTTGAAGTACCGGGATAATTTTATTTTCAGATAATGAGGTCTAGAAAAAAAAACATAATGAGTGTTTTCTCATATTTTTTCACCAGCTCATACAAATTTATACTTGAGAATGGAACTCACCTACATCACATATAGCCCCTCGATAAATACTTTCTGATTTGTATTTTCCTGTTAGGATTGTCACGCTGGTAGCTACACTGTAAAAACAGATTATGTTAAAATACATGATTTAATTTGGGATACGTGATGCCATGATCAGTCAAGTATATTTACCTTTCGAAATGTAAAAAATTGTAGCTTTACATGCTGACCTGTATTTTTTTACATATACTAGGTACAGAGTATTTTTAATAGAAAATTGCATGATGTTTGCATGATGTATCAAGCAAAATTACAGGAAAAATGTAACCCTTTCGTAAATTTTAGTAATTATCATGTATTATTTACTTTTTGTAATAGGTACTTTTACAGATACTTTACACATGATTACATATTTTCATTGTATGTTCACCAAATATGACTTGTAAATATGCCATTCGAGTATAGTAATTTTCAATATATTTGTATACATGTTTCATGATATCTCTCCTATTGTCGCTTTCAAAACTACATAAATTTATGTCACATTTATAATATGCTTTCTCTATTACAGTTTTCAGTGATAACTTTTTTATGATTTCGAATTAAATGACTCTTGAATGAGTTATATGTGTGAAAAATACCACCGCATTCTGTATACAAACAAATGAAATAGCGGCAAGCAAGTCTTTCGATGAAAATATTGATGACTATTATATTTTATTATTGTCTCGAAAGCACACGAACAAAAAGAGCACTTGAACATCGTTACTATAGGTAGGTACTCACCGTAATTTTTCACTTTTTAATCACATCAATTCACATTTGAAAATGCAAACAAATGTAGAATGACGTTCATGATAGCCTCAAGAATACAAATGCCGCATGCATGCAATCGCTGTACTATGATGCGCATGTACGCGAAGTGGAACAAGATGGCGCTTGAATTTACTTGTGCAGCAATGTAAATTCACATGTGTCCTGTGAAACTATGGAAACAATTGTAAATTTTATGTAAAGATGAGTAATTTTACTCTAAAGGCATGTAAACTTCATCAATTTTACGGGAAATTACATTAATAGCGGAAAAATTGAGTATATTTGCTATTAACGAACTGTAATGTAATAATACCAAACCTGTATTGTGTAGTTCGCAACGATAAACAAGTATTTATAATGTGATTTTACGCCCTTTTTTTACAGTGTACAGCTGCCTCCGTGGCGACGTTGGTTGTTGCCTTGTTAGTACAAGGTCTTCTAACCGAAGCCACAAATGTGTGGTTGGCTTCCTGTTGTTGACTTCCTTTGTTTCTATTTTTACATCCAAGTGTTAAACATCTTCTCACTTGATTTTACCGTACTGATGAGAGCTTAAGCTCGAAACACGTGTCTACGGTTGCACTACATTTTGAGGGTTATACCCAATAACCTTTATACCTAAAAAAACAAATATCATCTCATAAATTGATGGCGTTCGAATATTTCTACTAATCACACTGTTGATTATTTTCTCCAACCAAGCTCAAGACAATATACGAATATCAAAATTCAAGTCAGCAATAACTCGAAGAGAGATGCGAATCGCTGCGACTGTCGAAATAAGCAGGTTGGTAACACTGCCGCGTTCGTATGAAATATTCCCAGGAACAAGGTAAATCCTTTCTAATACCTCTGCACTTCCTTTGCAATAAAGCTTAGGCTAACCACCGTGATATACAAAGTTTGCATCAGTATTGAATCGCTCTCTGCTCGAGGTTGAAACTTTGATGTGGGGTAATGCATCATGAAAGATTCACTTGTACCAATATGTCGGTTGAATTTAGTCTATTTCGGACCATGTGCAAATTAATATGCATATGAATCAGACATGAATAATAGTACTGGGAGGTCAAAAGGAACGTTATCATCATAGAAACCGCCATTGGTTATTTTTCCAGCAAAACTTGAATCTTTGTGTTGTGAATTCATACCATCTGGACCACTAAAAAGTGTACAGGGCCTGATTGTCGAAATTTCATCAAACAAAAAGCGCTCGCAAAAGTGAATTCCACAAAAATACAAAAACTATTGATTACCGATAGGTCTCTAAATACCGCGCTAAATGATCGATTATTTACATATTCACAAACCTTATTGTGGCAACTAACACTGAGAGACGTCTTTGCCTGTTTATTTCAATTGTTCAAACTGTCAAGTCATTTTCGAATTTTTTGGTGGAAATCCAGATTTTTCAAATTATTCCTATTTTTACCAGAATCCTTTATTGAACTTGAAGTGAATAGGAAGAAAAGTTGTTCTGCAAATCAAAGAGTTTTTATAAAAATACTAATAATAAAAGGCTAATGACCAAAGAAGTCGATGCCTTCAACAAACCTAAAAAAAATAATAAAGATCTTTATTACGTTTTTTGCGTCTTATGAAAACTTGTTATCCATTGTAATAGTAATTTATTGTACAGAGGGTACATTGTTCATGGACATACATTAAGAAATTGTAATAATGCGCTATACCCAGAAAGAATTTGAAAAATTCCTGAGTGGGTTAAAACTTAATCACAATTATTCTACAAATAAATGTATCTAAAATAGTAACGTATAAAATAGTTGGGACTACACTAAATAATAAATACAATTTAAAATGTTACGAGTGTTGACTTGAAATAGAGTGCCAGGAATTTTAGGAAATTTATTTACATTAGACCATTTGATTCGGAATATACACATAAAACTACGACAACTATACAAAACACTTTAAAATTATTAGTGAAAATGTTAATAAAATTACAGAAGGTAAAAATGGCGATTCAGAATAGAAGAGAGGAATATTGATGAAGATATTAACATAAAAGAAAAACAAAGTCTCGAACAAAGTATAGATGTGGAACATAGAAATGGAACATATTATAACAAAGCTACATCTGTACAAAATAATTTCAAATTAAGACTTGAAAAAATGGAAAGTAATTTTGTCACAACATTGGTATTGTAATATAGTATCTTGTTTTATGTAACTTTTACATTATTCATCATGTAAATTTAAGCAAACAAAGGTATTGATTAACACAATGTTTCAGTAGTGCATATTGCATATTATGGGCGTTTCCATAACCAATAGGGCATTTTTCACATTTAACTATTAACTCTTCCGTACTCTTCGTGTAGCTTTTTATGATTCACAAGGGATAATTAGGACTATTAGGTTGCATATTCAACCTATCCGTATTCTCATGGAATCACATCACATAGTTATATAGTGATAGCATGATGTGAAAGTACCATTTAGTTTTAAATTTTTACCGTGCATTGCTACCATGTACAATCACCTTGAACTGTAAATTTAAATAAAACAATGGGGTTTCAAAGCGTGTTTTAAACAGGACATGTGTAGTACAAAACGGAGTAAGTTTGAAGAGAAACAAAAATGAGCAAAAGGATATAATCTCCTAGTGAAATACATTTTTCATTTTGTTTTACATGGTGTGGTAAAAATATTCACAAAATACTCTATTGCTTCCCAAAACAACTGAAATTCAATTTTATTTTATTCAAGAGCTAATAACAAATCGACAACATCTTCGGATGGAAAATAAAGGTAATTTGATCTTGAGCAAATGTTAAATATATAATTCTTTGCTATAGAACTTCGAGGAAATACATAGAGTAGGTTCATAATTCGTCCCAGTCGAGGAAATGAGGGTATGTCCGTTTTTTGAGAAATGGACCTTGACAAAATCGACCAAATCATTTTAACTAACTGCAAGAGCATCATGGGCCATAACGAAAGGATTTGCAGAGAAATATTGGTCTCGGATCGTTGAGCTTTCTATCCCAACACATCTAATACATTGATATAGATAATCAGAAATCAACCGAACCAAAATTAATTCAAGAAAATGTTGAAAATATAAATACACCAAAATATTCCTAAGTGACTTCTTTGGCTCTCTGCCGCATTCATTTTTCATATCGTGTGATATTTTCAGAAATAATTATTTTGAAGGAAATTAATTATTATTGTTATTATTGTCTTCCGTCCGAAGTTTTGTCATTGGGGATTGTTAAAAACTCTCGTTAATAAATATCTTGTTCTTATTGTCCTGATCTTTTCTTCCTTCGAACTGTTTATGAATTCTGTTAGATACTTTCTATAAAAAAAAAAATTAAATAAAAAAGTGGAGGCGCCGGGCATCGATCCCGGTACCTCTCGCATGCTAAGCGAGCGCTCTACCATCTGAGCTACGCCCCCCAGACAACTATTTAAAAATAAATTTTATACGAAAGCCGCGACTCACAAAAACATCCGTATCAGGTGCAACATAGGTGTGGCTTTTACTCGATACAATTACGAAGTCAAAACCAGATCATATCCCCAAGCGATTTGGTCGATCACTTCATATAAATACCATAACAATTATTCTGGAAATGAGTCGAACATCATTTATCAAATCAGTACCTTGAAAATATTTTCAAAAAAAAAAAAATTGAAAATTGGATGGAATCCAAAAATTGGTTGGAGGCGCCGGGCATCGATCCCGGTACCTCTCGCATGCTAAGCGAGCGCTCTACCATCTGAGCTACGCCCCCTGATGATGAAAATAAAAGAGCATACTAGAAAAAAATTCTATGAGCTGTATTTGTGGCAATGAACAATTTTAAGCCAAGTCTTCTTGAACTCTCGCTGGTGCACCGCACGGCTCTATTCTTGATCCCCTGTTGTTTGTCATTTACATTTTTTAGTTCCCGAATTGCCTCAAATACACAAACATGCACGGTTACGCCGATGACATACAAATATACTTGCAATTCGACGAAAATTCTGCCGTCATGGTTTGCCAACAAGTCAATGAAGACCCAGATTCCTTGAGTAATTCATCAAGAAAATACTGTCTTTGTATCAACCCCTCCACTCTGAAGTAATATCAAGTGTCAGACGCTTTCCATTGACCAGAACTTTTGTCAGACGCTTTGAAGCTCCACAAAACAATAAATGAACTTAACTCATTTTTACCTGTCTGATTTTTAAATATGTTATTGAGACAACTATTACAAAACAACCTCTAAACACATTCATCTATGAGTATGAGCGCGAGAATATTATGCATGCGTTTTAGAGCGAGTGAGACATCCATGGTAACTCAGTTTTTCTTCTTAAATTCTCAATCTGATTCAGTCTATTGTGTATGTGTATGTGCCATGTTTGAGAAACTGTATGGTTAATTATTTTTATTCTATTACAGAAAAGATATCAGTTGTGACAATGTTGAGAAAAAATAATTTTTGTAGAAAAATATTCAACTATAATTATTCAATCAATCAATCATTTTATTAATCTTTTAGAACATAAAAGTTATAAGACAGGTCAAAAAATACTTCTAAAATATAAATAGTATGTAAAGAACTAGTGTTTAAAGAAAAAGGCATATAATATAAAAAGCCTATATAGGAGCACAATTCACAAAGTAAAATTTTAACCAGAATCAATAAATTCTCGTATGGTATAAGAACATAGATCTATTAGGATTTAGGAATGTCTTTAAGTTACATTTGAATGTCCGAGGGGTCATATTTTTCAAGTCCTGTTGGAGCAGGTTGTATAAATGGACACCAGAAGTATTTGGAGATCTTCTGAATATTTCTAGATGTTTGAAAGATACACGATAATTTTCTTTTTTCCTTGTATTGTATATGAATGTGTATCGCTATTCCTTGAGTAAATATCCCTATTTTGATGAATATACGTTAGTATTGCAAAAATAAATATTCCACGAACTGTCAAAATTTTATGCTCCTTGAATAGGTTTCGACATGACTGATCTGGTGGGCAAAAAACAATCCATCTTAAAATGTGCCTCTGAGAAAGGAAGAATTATTGAAATTATTTTATCATCTCTCAATCATATAGATAAGCGAGAAAATGCAACAGCAACCGAATAATTTTTACAAGATCGTGCCCTTATTTCAATCCTTTCAGTACGTCGAAACCTTATGGCTTTGGTTTTTCACTATTAGATTGTTACATATGTTATTGTGTTAAAGTGCCTTAAAGGAGAGATAAAAAAATCTGCAAAAGGAAAATGAATCTTCCATGTTCCTAGCACACGTCCGATCGCTAAGTTTTCATTTTTTGAGTTCAACATTGATTTAATTTTCAGTTGTTACAATCCCAGAAAAGAGAAAATGTTGAAATTTTGAAGATTACCACAAAAAATGTTGGTAACTGAGATTAAAATAACTTCTTTCAATTTTGTCCTTTATTCACAACGCAATTTTCTGGAAAGTAATATAAGACTATCATGAATGATTATTTCATTCTGGAGGCCGCAATCAAGAAAATACCAACTCCACAATAAATCTCAATTACAAACAAATTAAGGGCAGCGTAATTTATTTGAGTGTGTAGTGTAATTCGAAGTATTTTTGTTCAATACGTTTTCTAGGTGTTTAATTGAAAGCAGGATTCTAGTTTTCTGTTCTAAGCATAATGATAAGAGTTTCTTTACGAACGAAGAGTTGCTATCACACCGTTTTTGACTGATATGTTCCAGGCAATTGAGTGGTTCATATGAGAAACTGCAGATACATTATAGCAGTTACATATAAGTGTCCCTTGACTGCAATGGTACATAGGTATATTGGCTCCGATACCCTATTCCAAATGGCGATGGCGGGACTGAATTAGTTATAGTCTGTGAGCTCTATCTCGTATTATGAACTAGATTTTGATAATTTATTTGTGTTTCATTCGCAAGTTAAAAGGTCATTTTCACTTATCTAGTGAGTAAAATTTATTTCGCAGAATAAATTTGGCTATTTGCAAGTTAAAGTACCGGGCCTTATGGTAGGGGACACAGCGTCAAATTTCACCGAACCATTTTACCGAAGCTGAATTTTCTAATGAAGGCTTTCCTTATGTTTTTGAGAGAAAATTTCCATGTTAGCTGGTCCATATCCGTGACTTAAAATTGTGAGAGGCTGCTGAACTCGCGAGAAAATAACGCTTAGGAGTATTTTACTGAAGGTAATAATTTGCAGACAGCTAAATGATTGAATTAGAATCGTAAAAAAACATGTTAGCTGCATAATTTCTGTGACTGAACCTGTTACTGCGATTATGAATATGTAAGATGGAGTTTGAAAATCGGACCATTTTACCGAGGCTGAAAATGATATACTGAATAGTAATCAGTGGAAAATTAAAAAAAAAAACATGTTAGCTGGTGCCCAGGTGTGATTAAACCTGTTAGCTACGCGTATGAATAATAATAATTTCAGAATTTCGAAGATGCCAGATATTTGGATACAGCAGATTTTTTTCGAACGTAGTACAGAAACTGATTTAGGTAGCTGTTCTTTGGAAGACTTCGAAATTTCCAAACAATGAAATTACGACAAATTGCAGTCATGAATCGACTGATTTTTATATATCTGATGTAGATTTATAGTGTATTCATTCTCATTATACAGTAACAAAAAACAGCTGTTGATAATTATTATACATGAATTATTATCGAAGTGAATCGGACCAGCGCACACAGTAATGTTCTGACAGCGCGCTGCACAAAGGAAGCGCAGTTAACAGGTTCAATCACAACAGAGCACCAGCTAACATGATTTTTTTTTATGATTTTGAAACTGATTACTATTCAGTAAGTCATTTTTAGCCTCGGTGAAATGGTCCAATTTTCAAACTCTATCTTACATATTCATAAGCGCAGTAACAGGTTAAGTCACAGAAATTATGCAGTTAACATGTTTTTTCACGATTCTTATTCAATTATTTAGTTATCTGCAAATTATTACCTTCGGTAAAATAATCGTTGTTTTCTCGTGAGATCCGCAGCCTCTCACAATCTTAAGTCACGGAGTCGCGTCAGCTAACATATTTTTTCTACAAACGTCAAAAAATGACAAGGTTCGCGCATTGACAACAGTATGCGAAGTGGCACTTTTTTTCATTTTCATTCGTTACCATGACACCGTGCGCGAAGTAATGTGCGAAATATATTTCGCACACTGCATGTAAACTATATGGGATTTTCATATTCTAACCTATATGGTCCTCAATCAAGCAAAAAACAAGAAATCGTTTATTTATTAATGTAGAACAATAATGAAGGCTTTCAAATTGTGAGAGATATTTTTCTGGCTTTATTTGCTTCACACCACTCTTTAAATTGCTGATATGCATTTTCCTACTGCCGCCTCGATTTCTCCGGTAAAAGGTTGGAAATTACGGAATTGGCCGCATCTATCAAGTTAGGTGGGGTACTGCTTAGTTCATCGTCGCTCGAAATTTTCATTCTTTTACAATAATAAATATCACGCACGAAATTGACGCGAATAAAAAGTCACTCCAAAATAATTATCAAGAACTGTCACTTTGAAATAATTGTCAACAAATGCCATTTTATTTCCATAGTTACAGTAATTACTTGATTTGGAAAAATTATTTGAGCCAGTTCAATACTATTTTTCATAGTTATTACTTATTTTAGAACAATATTTTTGACGTTTGTAGAAAAAATTTTGTTTGCATCTCATGCGCGAAATACTTTGGTAATCTCTACTATTTTTTTTAACTCGGCTGCGCTCTCCCACTTCATTACACCCCTCTACCAATCTCAATCAGGTCTCAAGAGGGTAGAGTGGGTACTTTCAAGGATATAAATCACTAGCTTTCCCAAATGAAAGGGTACCGCATTCTATGTCATGAGTGTGCAATTTTATTTTTTGAAAATTGGTTTTATAATTCCTGTTTTTCAACTTTTGTGGTAGTATCCAGGTACGAAGATTTTACTAATGATATAAGATAGGTAGTTGTTATTTTTTTTATAGTCCGAAGCTACGTTCAGAATATTCGCATCAGTAATAATGTCTTATTCACGAGGTTGTTTCGGTTTTAGCTCGTTGAGAACACCTTCCACTTCTGTTTCATCAGTCGGGCTCAAAAAAAATTGTGTTTTCTATTATATTTTTTTTTATTGACAGATCTTTTTCAGTAGTAATATCCCGACAAAATGCTGAATTTTCAAAAAATAGTTTCACCTTGCTGTCACGAAAACTGTGTTGCTTGAAAACACCACGAGAGCTTGCTGGAGTGGTGTTTTGTACAGCAACACAGTTTGAGCGACTGGCAAGGTCAAAGTGTTTTGAAAATTCTGCATTTTGAAGGGATATTCAATCAGACAATTTCAAGAATACTTTAAATTATTATGGACTGAATACGTATTGCAGGAACGGTTCATCATGTGCCATTAATATCAGTTGAAGAGTTGAACCGTCAAACTGACGTTTCTCTATTCACAGAAACTGTCGTAACTATGGAAACGTATAAATAAGGAAGAGGCGAAACACCGATTTGAAAATACTACGGGCTGGAGACAGTGTTTTCGAAAAGTCCTTTTCTCATTGGTTTGAATTCAAAAAATTATGGCATTTGGTTGGTTTATATAATATGAGGGAAATTGTCAGCGAGATTTGTTCAAATTTCTGTGAAATATTTGTCTTCATTCAATGATATTGTCATTAAGGATGATTTCTCTGATTGAAGTATTTTGTGTTTTTTTTTATTTGTTTATTGATTTACAGTATCCCAACGTAGTTTTGAGTCATCACAATTTTTGTTAATTTTTTCTCGGAAATCATTAATTTATGCCTTCTTGAACTTATTTTCAAAGGATTCATATTCGCATTTTGATAATACATCAGTTGAGTCATGCTGATATTATTTATAAAGTTTGTGTTTTGTTTGTGCTGACGTGACTATAGCGCCGAAGTTATCCACGGTTGTTTTTTACTTTAATTGGTTTAAATTCATTACAAGGGTGTCAGTCGCATGCTTAGTGCCATTTGGTATTTATTTATCACATAGTCTTGATCTAAATCTGCAGATTTTTATACATCATCCCAAATTTCATGCTCCAGAATATTCCTCAGTTTTATATGATTAAGTTTCGTGAGTTAGTGTTTTTTGCGTATTTTTCTTTGGCTATGAGGAGTGCTATTACTGGATTGTCATCCGTTATATCTGTCTATTTATTTATTGATCTTATTTTTAATGGATATGAAATAATTCAACACAATATTTTGCTCACTGTTTAGACACGTTTTGAAATGTGATAACAGTTCGTTGGCTCCATCTACAGAATATTTTTCGAGGAAGTCAACGAAAATCCTTACTTACAATAAACGGGTTTCAGATAAAACGAGTTTTCTGCCTCATCCTGTACGTACACCATAATTGACAATTTCAAAGTCGATTGAAATTTTTCAACGCATATACCCAAAAATCAAGAAACATCCACTCGCAGACAGTATTTCCATAAAGAATCAGATGAGCCTCAGGAATAGACGTTTCCAGCGCCATGTTCTTAGCTACAATTTGTGATCAGAATCGTCTATGTATCGACCAAAGAGTTTCCGATATACAGATTTTCAAAATTTACCGTTTCGATTTCTAACAATATTTTTATATTCTGTATGAATATGATAATTTGAAGTAGAAGATGTGAAGGATGTTGAATAAAGTACATAAATAGTGGAGGGAGGTATAAAAATTCGCACTGAATAGATAATAGTAATATTGTTCATCATTATACTTAACATAATTCTGAGACACACTGAACATTTGTTTAGTGGAATGTCTTGCAAGACAATGACTTGTGTGAAATTAATTAATTTATTAAATTGTTTCAGAGCTTCGTAGCATCCTTATTAATCTTTGGAATGCAAGGATATGCTAAAATATTTCATATACAATTACCATGTTTATTAAATGGCGCATTGTCTCCAAGAATATCCAAGTCATATAGCAATTACTGTGGAGACAGCTGTACAGACATTCTCGTTGGTGTTCTGAATCAAGAAGGTACAGTTTGGCAAACATAGCTGAGATTGTGAAATTCCAATTTCTTGCGCGAACAATCACGTGATTATCACTGGATAGTCCGTATCATGCGCATCATGGGCGTGCATATTCTCACAGTTGCAGCTATGTTTGCCATGCTGCAACTGCTGTGGATAGCATATCAGTGAAAAGCAGTATATCTGGTTTATTTCACATTTAATAAAGTTTCCAGAGTTCAGATTCTTTCGGAATCCAAATTTTTTAATTCTGTGAAAACAAAAAATTAACTATCCCCCTTCTGTACGTACTTACTATATGATTACTGTGATATGATCACTGTGTAAAAATACTCCAACGTTTCGAAACTACTACTTGCCTACTTTATATTACTAATTACTTAATTATTAATATACAAGTGTTTTATTCCAGATTACTTGTTTATTTGTTATCTCACACCATTCTATAGGTTAAACACCAAATTAACCTAAAATAGCGTCAAAGTAAAATGGCAATTTTTTTCAACCAAAAATGTACCCATCCACAAAATCGATATTTTTTAAATGAATAATCATTCTGATTCGAAAAACAGGTACATTTTCGGATTCAGAAGGAAATTTTCTGTAAGATTGAGTAATTTTCGTGGGATTCAGTATTTTTGAAATATTCCTAGGCGGTCATAGTTGAAAAATACAAAATTCTCCATTGAGGAAAATCAAATTTTGCGAAAATTTTCATTTTAAATTTTTCGAAATATCGCTTAGTTGCCTCAGACGTAACCCGATGAGCTGATTCCGATTATTACCTCAAAAATTTGATTCGACAAAGGAATAACCGTAAAAGGGCAATTTTTTCGACGCAGAACTGCACCCATCAACAAAACAGACTTTTTCTAAATGAATTAGTGTCCTGATTCTAAAAACAAGTACATTTTCTATAAGATGAAGTAATATTCGCGGGATTCTGCATTTTTTAAATATTCCCGGCGATCAAAGTTGAACACTGCAATATTTTATATATAGAAAGAAATCGAATTTTGCCAAGATTTCATTATCCATTTTCCAAAAAATCGCAAGCTTTTCTTGGACGTAACTCGACGACCTGATTCCGAATATCACCACAAAAATTTAATTTCACAAATGGGTAACTGTAAAACGGCAAGTTTTCTAAATGAATTATCCTTCTGATTCGAAGAACAAGTACATTTTCGGCCTTAAAAGGCTTTAAAAAATATCCTCATTGGAAAAATTAAAAAATGTTGTTTTTCATTTTGTTATTAACAATCTTAGATACTAAAAAATCAATATTGCAAATAAAGCTATGAAATTTTTTTTTCTTTAATATTTCAATTTGTTAATTTTGTTATTATTTGAAGTTACATAAGAAGAATCTTTACGAACAAAATCATTTCTTAAAGAAATGGTAATGCTTCCTTTATTATTATAAAGGAACCATTTTTTTTCCATCCTAATTTCCAGTGCTCTTTGATATAATAAGAAAAAATGTATTCATATTTTCTTTGTATATTCAATAAACAATTTGTTATAAACAAATAAATTTTCAAGATACATTTTTTTTTAAATACTGCAAAAAATAACAAAAACAACCATGTGTCATTTGTTGTGTTAAAAAAATTCTTCAATTTTTTAAAATTTCAAATATATTTACGTTTGGCGTTTCCTCGTAGGTATCATTGTTATTAAAATAACTCATGAACAAATGGAGATATGACAAAGACACTCCAGGTCTTTCTAGGATAGGAGTACAGATTTTAACCAGAGCTGTACTCCTATCATTCATCAAAATTTTTTAGCAATTGTTCATAAACATGCCCCCAAAATCTGATTTTTGCGGCTTTCATTCTTGAAAAACTCATTAACTATTCAAAATAGGACAAAGACACTTCTAGTCTTTTTTATTCTCCTCTTAATAATAAACAAAGTAGCTTTAAAACAAAAGCTCTAACCCTATTATTCATCAACTTTTTTAGCCAATATTTATAAAAATACTTCAATAGGTAATGAGTTCAATCTTCAAGAGTTAATGAGGGATTGAAAATTTGAAGCTGAAAAAATAATTTCCGATAATATCTACATAAATAATTTCAAACAAATCAAAAAATAATAGAGAATTAGGATCTTTAAATGAAAGCTCAATTTGTTTATTATTCAAAGGAGATCAAAAAATACTTGAAGTGTTTTTGTCCTATCTCTAATATTTAATGATATTTTCATTTAGCAGAAATTTTTCTATAAGATGGAGTAATATTCGCGGGATTCTCAATGTGAGTTGGTTGCTTGCAAGTATGTATTTAGTGTCTAAAATGTATATAAAATACCGGTAGGGGCCGATTTTCACTGCCTAGCCCGGCAAACATTCTACCGGGCCGTTTTCGATCAGGAAAAGTTCGTTGCTTAGCAAAAGATTAAAATACTAGATTAGCTTATTTTGCTGTCTAAAGTTGCTACGAGAAAGTATACGCAATTTTGAGCGAATTCAGAAAACACTTTAGTTTGTGTACACACTGTATACTGGCCCATCTGTCTAGTATCTATAGAGTAAAAGTTAATGTAGTCGCATAAATCCATAGATATGAAACACATTAACATTCTTTCTCGGTTTGTTAAAAATAACTACCGGTTATCAATCGGCTACGCGAGGACCACTCATTAAACAGCTCATTCTGAGTCTGAGATTATGAAGTTGCCAGCCACCTTGAAATCAAACTTAAATACCGCCAGAGAGCGAGATTAACGTCTCAATCGAGATTTAATTGAAAGTCTGCAAGTTAATGAACCAATAGCGCTCGACTTTAATCGATAGACATAAAACATTGAGCGAGCCAATAACAATAAAGAATTTCATTTTATCCACATTCTTCATCCTTGTGTGGTTCCGATTTTCGATCTACGTTATAGTCAAATTACTCCACGTACTCTTGTACAAAAAACGAATTTGATATTACAAAATATTCGAAATTACGTACCTTTCTGAAACGTCACGGGACAGCTATAAACCGAAGAAGTGAAAAGTTTTAGTTTTGACACATGAACAAATGAAATCGTTTATTACTCAAGCTCCAGTTTATTCACTGAAAAATATTTTTGGTTAGGGTAACAAAAAAAAATGTTACGGTAACCATATACTTGTCAGTATAGGAACAACCAGATATATGATTACACTTACCATCTCAAAATTGTTAAGTGAATATGGTTGAGGTAACGAAACAAAAGATGATCAAAACAGCCATATATAAGTAGTGTTACCTCAACAATACTGTGAAAATAATCAGTTACTGCTAGTAAGCAAAAAGACAAAAAAAATTGTGAGATCCACTGGATTCGAACACACGAACTTTGAATTACAACGCAGCCGGCATATGCTCCAACTCACGGCAAATCACCTTATTTATAATTTTATTATTGGTTAGTGATGAAGGACCTATAGTTGGACTGAATACTACTTTGTCAGTAACTTGACACGGAATTGATATTACCAATTGCACAAACTGCCAAATGCAAGTGAACTTTTATGAATAATTTTTTCTAAGCAGGAGTTCTGATTATTATAATATCTGATTAAAGTGTTTCTATTAGAAAGATTTATATTACTGTGTATCCATCACCTCATCTGTCATTTTACTTTTAACACTAGTGTTAAAAGTGATTTTGTGAAAACGTTAGTTTTCAGTTCATATGTCAGTTAATTGTCGCTGACAATAAAAGGTATGGTATCTATAAATCCATTTCTCAGTTTTGGATAGTGATAACAAGACAATTATTGCTGAAATGAATTTTAGTATTCGGTTGGATTTTGTTTTGTCGAAACTATTGAATAACATTGTTCAGTCAATTGAATTGTATTATCAAAATAACAATATTTCTATAACAATTTGCATATTGTTCCTGTAACAATGAAATATTGTTCTTCTAACTGGAATGTAGTGTCACACTAATAATCTTTCGATAACAATTTCCATATTGTTCCTGTAGCAATGCAACAATCAGTAGTTTCGTATATTTCATTGAAAATTATTGCTACCCTAACAAGAAAATTGTTGACCAAGTCGTTTTGTTATCACTTACAATATTATTTCTTTCAGTATATACAGTGTGTTTCACTTCTCATGGAAACACCCTGGTATCTTCCGTAATTTTTGACGTAGAACCATGAAATTTCCAGGATCGATAGATACACTAAACATGAACTCACTGCACGAAAGGGGTCATCCTACGTGATATACACTGCACGCCAGCAGCGATGGAACAAAATTGGCCTGAAATTCTTTCGGATTCGTGTTCACGATCCCCAAATTACTACTAATACACCTGTCTCCTGAAATATTTTCAGTCCTGATTGATAGTTAAGAAATTTTGAAAAGGTTCCGTAAGGAATAGAAAACTTTCAATGAAAATGTCCAGACTTCCGATACTTACTCTATCTCTCTCTTTTCTACGGCATTAAATGTCAATTTAAAGTTTGGAATAAATTATGGTATAATGTGTACACTTGAAAGAATACAGTCACATTGGAAAAACTGTACAAGTCTGTTATTAAAAAAGTTATCCTATTGTAAATTAGCAAATTTTTTTCCAGTGTCCGTTTTCATAAATAACGACGTAAAAGTTTAAATATTTGACCTATAAATTGTTGGCTTCCTGGAGCCGTTCTCATACAGCTACTTAATAAGATTATACGATAAAAGTTTGTGTAAGTTTATTATTTTGTTTATCATAATTTTTTATAATTAAAGAAAAATTAAATATCCAAAAAAAAATTGTTAGATAGTTTTTTTTGACGATTGTTTTATTATTACTGTCACATCTAACATTGGCAGTAATTAATACTGGTTACAATTATTGGACGCCATTTGTTTATAAATTATTTGAAAACAGTTGAGCAAATATAATATCCAAGAAATTTTTTTATTTCCATAATGCTTTCCTGGAAAAACAGTGAATGAAAAAAATATTTTTTTTTCTTGAATACAGTTTGTTATTGTTTATGATCGATTTGTTTATACTTTGTTTAAATAATTATTAGTTACGGAATTATTTCCATCTTAAATATAATAATTTCTTCTTTTAAATAGGCAAAAAAAAATTTCCTAAATAATTTCATTGTTTATCAACTTAACAATTTGTTGTAAAAAAATTCTGACAAAGGTTTTTTTTCTGGACCTAAAAAAATTACAAAAACAGCCATATATAACAAAGTAGGGAAAATATTTTTTATAACACTTTTAATTATTATTTTTAAATTATATATGACTGTTTTTGTGATTTTGTTCGTTCCAGAAAAAATAAAAGCGTTGTCAGAATTTTTATAACAAATTATCAAGTTATGAACAATAATATTATTTACAAGGAAACACATTTTTGTTTACCTATTGAGAAGTACAAATTATGACTTTTAAGAAGGAAATAATTTCCTTACTTGTTATTTGAACAATCGAAATATGAAAACGGTTATGAACAATGAAAAAAATCATCCAAGTGAAAAATACATTTTAAATCATTGTTTTTTCAACACAGCATTATGAAAATAAAAATGTTTCCTAAATATTATATTTGTTTATTACTAATTCAGAAACAAATGACGTTAAAAAATTGTGAACAGTATTAATTACTGCCATTGTTAGATGTTAAAACAGCAATAATAGAATATTCGTGAAAAAAATATATTTTTTGGATATTTCATTTATTTTAGTTATAAAAAATTATAACAAACAAAATAATAAACTTTTATAAACTTTTATCCAGTGATCTTGTTAAGTAGGTACATTAGAAGGGCTCCAGTAAGCCTACAATTTATACCTCAATAATTTTTATCCTTACGTCGTTATTTATGGAAAGGGAGACTGGAAACAAAATTGTTAATCAACAATAGTATAACTTTTTTTCCAATGGGGATTTACTCTTTCAATTGTCCACATGATACCAAAATTTATTCAAGATTTTATAGTTATTTAATCAACTAGGGTATTAATCGCATTTTAATATAGGAGTTGATTACAATACTTTTCCGTCGACCTAATGATAGTATGAAAGAAAATAAAATATCTATACATCCGGATTGTCTTCGTTCACTCGCATTTCATCTCTGCGCTAAGGAAAGGAGCCCATGTATAAAATGTCGCGTTTTGATGAGTTGAGTATTTGCTACATTTTCCAAAATTAGTTGCTATACATAATGATGAAAATAATTCATTTTCAATAGATTTTTCTGCTTTTATCAGGCAATAAACTTAAGCTGCCACTTTAGCGGTTTCCGCAACATCTGGCGGTGTCAACGTGAAATTATCTTCAATATCCATAGTTAGATTGGAAAATTATGTGTCAAAATTTTACAGCGCACATAAAATCTGAATGCGTTGATGTCTGGTTGCCATGCAACGCGCAAAGTCATGCATTTACAGAGAAATCGATCATTAATGACAAATTGAGCATTAATTGGGGTCATTAATGTTCGATTTCGTTTGCATTGAAGCATATTAAACAGACATGTTAATACGAGGTCGGCGGAAAAAATTATTTAATGCAAATAAAAATTATTCTCTGTGGAATACTGTTTTTTGCAGCGGTGCGCCCGAGCTGTAACGGCCTTGCGGAGCACTATTTTCAGCGCTGAATTAAAATTATGAATAATGGAGGTAGAGTTCCGGGAGTCCTCACATTTTCGTTAGATATTTATTTCTCTTAACGGAAATTTTTATAATTTTCAATTAATAATTTTTAAGCTGTTAACAAGAAACTAAATACCTTTTTTCCATCTTATTTTGTTAATAATAATCGCAACTTTCCACTTCCGGTAAAATCCAATGACATATTAGGTACCACATAGACTTCGTTATTTACATTTCTAGCTGCAGTCAACTCAATGTCACATTCTAAGCACAATTTTTACTGCCGCTCATTTCGCGGCAATTATGTGCTTATAAACATTGTATACAGGGTGTCAATTTGAAAACTTCCCACCCTTAATATCTTCCTTCCAGTAAACAATATGAGTAATCGAAAAAACAGGTCAATTTTATTGTCAAGGGGGACACTTTCAAGGACTATTTGTAGCCCTCGTGGTTCAACCCCCTAGGAGGGGTAGATGTTACCCTTAGAATTTTAAATGGGCAAGTGGCACATCATTTTGATGGGCGTTCAATTCTTGTTCCAATGGTACCCTGACTTATTATTTTTTGATGAGCATTTTCCGAAAAATTGCGTTCTAAACTAACAGAAGTAATTATTAGAACGCCTATACTGAGATGCATGGTTTGGCCAGAACTGGTTAGAATATTAGGTGGTACCGTTCCAACCCTTTATTAGGGGTAACATTAGCCATTAGCTCCAAACACTTTACATAAAAAAGTAGTCTAATAGTAAAACGTAGATGGCAGTAAAGTTGTGTTTATTAAATGCTGAATTTTTAAGTGTCATCGCAGAAATTGTACAGATAGCCTTCCTTTTTTGCTACTTCTGCTGTAAAAAGTTTCTGTTTTCCGGCAAAAAATTGGTTAGCAAATTTGAACTATGTGGTAGTATTGTGAATACCGTTGTACCTGTTGGGCTGTTTAGGAATTACTTTAATAAGTGTATAAAAGTGTAAAAATGGTTTACATTCTTCAAGACAGAATTGAAATGATTGTAATTTATGGCGAAGTTGGAAAGTGCGCACGAAGGGCGGCATGTCTTTTTAACGAAAGACATCCAAATTGTAATGTAAGTCACCGGTATGTGCTTGATTTGGTGAATAAGTTTTACGAAACTGGTTCAGTGACAAATAAAAAAAGAAATAACCCCAGAGTACTAAATGAAGCAGCTCAAATTGAAGTTTTGGGAACATTTGCTGCAGAGCCCACGAGCTCCTTACGATCAGTATCAGAACAGACGGGAATGTCACGCGAGACTATAAGAAAAGCATTGAAAATGCATAAATTTCATCCATATAAAATGCATCTTCTTCAAGAGCTCCACGAGGATGATTATGATAGAAGAATAGAGTTTTGTGAAATCATGTCTCATCGAGTCAATACCATCCCTAATCTTCTGTTAAACATCTGTTTCAGCGATGAGTGTTCATTTTTTCTGAATGGCAATGTTAATAGACAAAATTGTCGCTATTGGAGTGACGAAAACCCACATATTTTTCGGGAAGGGCATACACAACACCCACAAAAAGTTAATGTTTGGGCTGGTATTCTTGGAAATGCCATTCTTGGTCCATTATTTCTGGAAGAAAACTTTACTGGCAATCTGTACCTTGATATGCTTGAAGAGACTATCGATCCTCTTATAACTCACGAGCTAGGAACTCAAATTGATGCAGAAGGTAATGAACTTTTGCAGGAGGATCTGTTGCATTACCAGCAGGACGGTGCTCCACCTCATTATTTTCTTCCCGTCCGACAGTGGTTAAACGAGAGATTTCCGGGTAGATGGATTGGCAGAAGGGGAGCAGTTGAATGGCCTCCGAGATCACCGGATTTAACACCCTTAGATTTCTTTCTTTGGGGGCATCTTAAATCCGTTGTTTATAAAACACAACCTTCTGATATTGACGAACTTAAAAGACGAATTACAGCAGCATGTCGGTCAATTCCTAGTGAAGTTTTCCGTAATGTTAGAGGGGAGTTCGAAAACAGACTGTATTACTGTTTAGAGCAAAATGGGCAACATTTCGAACAGCTAATAAGATAAGCGTAAGTAGATTTTATGTTGGAAATGTCTTTCTCGCAAATTAAATTTTATTGTGTAGAAGGAAAATAACCACCAAATAAAAAATCCCATGCGTAATAAATTTATTCCTGTCATTCAAGGGTTGGAGCGGTGCCACCTACTCTTCTAACCATTTTTATTAAAGGGAGTCAGTACAATAATGCATCTCAGTATAGGCGTTCTAATAATTACTTCTGTTAGTTTAGAACGCAATTTTTCGGAAAATGCTCATCACAAAATAATAAGTCAGGGTACCATTGGAACAAGAATTGAACGCCCATCAAAATGATGTGCCACTTGACCCCCCTTCCCATTTAAAATTCTAAGGGTAACATCTACCCCTCCTGGGGGTTGAACCACGAGGGCTACAAATAGTCCGTGAAAGTGTCCCCCTTGACAATAAAATTGACCTGTTTTTTCGATTACTCATATTGTTTACTGGAAGGAAGATATTAAGGGTGGGAAGTTTTCAAATTGAGACCCTGTATAAGCAGATAATTCAGCAGAAACTTAGCTTTTCCGACTTTTGGGTTGATTGGCAACTATTTTCCGCGAAACAAGCTGAAATAAAAAGTGTGCTTAGAATGTATTCTAGTGGTAATTCCGAATCTAATGGATTTCGCTTATATTTTTAGGAGGTTTATCTCTATTCTTCACGTTTTTCAACTTGATGATCAGACTAATTATGAAGTTGCCAGCCACCTTGAAATCAAACTTAAATACCGCCAGAGAGCGGGATTAACGTCTCAATCGAGATTTAATTGAAAGTCTGCAATAGCGCTCGACTTTAATCGATAGACATAAAACATTGAGCAAGGCAATAACAATAAAGAATTTCATTTTATCCACATTCTTCATCCTTGTGTGGTTCCAATTTTCGATCGGTTGATCCGAAACCATAAAGCTTTGCTTTTGAACAGTTTTTGCCCCCATAAAAACGAACCGCCTGGAAAGTCACGTCAGTGGCGCATTAGAGGGGTGGAAACGATCGACTTCAGTGGGGTTGAAAATTGATATGCTACGGATTGGAATTATGGGTAGCACGTCAAAGAAAGGAAATGGGCCTATTGACAAGGAGACAATTCAGACGAATAAGTAATGCACGTATAGATACCATGCAATATTAATTTAATTTACAAAAAAAAGATAATCGAAAAGAAACTTTTGTTCTCACACTTTGAACGCTCACTAACCATCTCAAAGAGCGTTTTACCGATTTTGGAACAAGAAATTAGGTTTGTTTGAACTACTGACAAATGTCAAATGTCAATTGTTTGTCCTTGGAAATGTTCAAAAATAGTAGTATATTCCTTCATCCTATAGAAAATTACTTTCGGAATCCGAAAATGTACTTGTTTTTCCAATCAGAACGCTAATTCATTTAGAAATTGTCGATTTTGCGAATGGGTGCACTTTTTCATAGAAAAATAGCCCTTTCATAGTTATTCTTTTTTTAAAATTCGATTTTTGAGGTGATATTCGGAATCAGATCTTCGTCTGAGGCAAGTTTGCGATTCTTCGAAAAATTTAAAATAAAAATATTAGCAAAATTCGATTTATTTCTTTAAACAATATTGCATTTTTCAACTTTGATCACCGGGGAATATTTAAAAGATGCAGAATCCCGCGAATATTGCATCATCTTATAGAAAATTTCCTTCTGAATACGAAAATGTATTAGTTTCTCGAATTAGAATGCTAATTCCGAGGCTAATTCATTCAGAAAATGTCGATTTTGTGGATGGGTGCATTTTTCGTCGAAAAAATTGCCCTTTTATGGTTACCCTTTTGTCGAATCGGATCATCGTGTTACGTCTGTGGCAAGTTTGCGATTTTTTGAAAAATTTAAAACAAGAATTTTCGCAAAATTCGATTTCCTTCTATAAAGAATATGGCATTTTTGAACTTTGATCGCTTGGGAATATTTCAAAATATGCGGAATCCAGCGAATATTATTTCATTTTATAGAAAATTTTCTTCCGAGTACGAAAATGTACTTGTTTTTCGTATCAGAAGGCTAATTCATTAGGAATCCCGCTGATATTATACTTCATCTTATAGAAAATTTTCTTCCGAGTACGAAAATGTTCTTGTGTTTCGAATCAGAATGCCAATTCATTTAGAAAATGTCGATTTTGTATGTGCTTTTTTTCGTCAAAAAAATTGCCCTTTGACAATTACCCCTATGTCGAATTAAATTTTTAGGTGGTAATCGGAATTAGATCGTCAAGTTACGTCTGAGACAAATTTGCTATTTTTCGGAAAATTGAACATAAGAATTTTTGCAAAATTCGATTTCCTTCTATAAAGGATATTGCATTTTTGAAATTTGATCGTTTGGAATATTTCAAAAAATGCGGAATCCCACTGATATTACTTCACCTTATAGAAAATCATCTTCCGAGTACAAAAATGTACTTGTTTTTCGAATCAGAATGCCAATTCATTTAGAAAATATCGATTTTTTGGATATGTGCTTTTTTTCGTCAAAAAAATTGCCCTTTGACAATTACCCCTATGTCGAATTAAATTTTTTAGGTGATAATCGGAAATAGATCGTCGAGTTACGTCTGAGACAAGTTTGCTACTTTTGGAAAACTGGAAATTTAAATTTTTGCAAAATTCGATTTCCTTCTATTAGGAATATTGCATTTTTGAACTTCAATCGCTTGGAAATATTTAAAAAAATGCGGAATCCCGCGACTAGTACTTCATCTCATAGAAAATTTTCTTCCGTGTACGAAAATGTACTTGTTTTTCGAATCAGAAGTCTAATTCATTTAGAAAATGTCGATTTTGTGGATATGTGCATTTTTTCGTCTAAAAAATTGCCCTTTGACAATTACCCCTATGTCGAATTCAATTTCAAATTCATCTTGTCGAGTTACGTTTGCGATTTTTCGAAGAATTGAAAATAAAAATTTTCGCATAATTTGATTTCCTTTTATAAAGAATATTGCATACGATCGCCTGGAAATATTTAAAAAAATGCGGAATACCATGAATACTTCATCATATAGAAAATTTCCTTCTGGATCTGAAAATGTATTTGTTTTTCGAATCAGAATGATAATTCATAAAGAAAATGTCTATTTTGTGGATGGGTGCATTTTTGCCTTGAAAAAATTGCCCTTTTACAGTTACCCCTTTGTCGAATTCAAATTTTGAGGATCACCTCAATGTACTTGTTTTTCGAATCAGAAGGCTAATTCATTTAGAAAATGTCTATTTTGTATATGAGTGCATCTTTTCGTCGAAAAAATTACCCCTTCATCGACCTCACACTTTCATTCATAGTTACAAGGTGGAAAACACAATTACATTTTTTTCGCATGACGAATTGAACGATTCAATTCATAGGGTACTTGTTTGTCATCAAACATTCTTGTGCTTAGGTTATTTCAATACATACGCTGTCTGTTCAAAAAATAAGGTGAATTTTCATTTTTCTCAAAATATATTTAATTATTGTGCCAGCGTTTTTTCCAATCCTCGAAGCAGTTCTGATATGCACTTTTTGGTATTACGAACAAGCAATGACGAGTGAGCAGGTGCATTAACGTCATGCAAATGCCATGAATTGTTTTTTCACAATTCCGGACGTTTTTTTCGTATTGCTTCTCGCAAGCGGCGCATAACCTCAAGATAATACTCCTTATTGACGGACGACCATATGGTAAGAACTCCTGATGCACCTGACCTGACCTGACCTGACCTGACCTGACCTGACCTGACCTGACCTGACCTGACCTGACCTGACCTGACCTGACCTGACCTGACCTGACCTGACCTGACCTGACCTGACCTGACCTGACCTGACCTGACCTGACCTGCCTGACCTGACCTGACCTTGGCTCTCCTGGGCTCTTTCTTCCATCGGGACGATTGGACTTTGGTTTCGATGTCATAACCATGACTGGTCACCAGTTATGACCCTTTTAAGCAATTCTGGATCGCTTTGACGTCATTCAACAATTCCTGAGCGATGCCATGTGACGATGTTTTTGGTCAAAATTCAACAATTTTGGAACAAACTTCGCTGCCACACGCATCATGTCCAAAATTTCCGAAAAAATTGCATGACATGAGCCAACCGATATGCCGACATCCTCAGCCTAATAGTGATTCGACGATTCTCCATAAGAATTTTCTTCACTTCCTCAACATTTTCATCGGTTGTTGATGTGCTGGGGCGTCCAGGGCGAGTGTCGTCATCCACATCTTCTCGACTTTCTGTGAAAAGCTTGTACCACTTGTGAATATTTTTTGGCCTAAAATAGACTCACCGTATGCCACTTTCAACATTTCAAGTGTTTTGGAGCACTTGATTCCATTTTTCACACAAAATTTAGTGCAAACTCTTTGATCCATGTTTTTCAACAGCAGAAATCGCCGAACAAGCAAAACACTTCTAACTTTTATGCCTCTCACAAACTAAATGTGCTATATAGCTAAAACTGTGAGCATATGTTCGAGACGAGTGTACCAGCATAAAAAAATAAAAAACCCGATAATCGAATGTACGTAGCCCGCTAAATTTGAAAATTTACCTTATTTTTTTAGCAGACCTCTTTTTTCATGTGCTTTGATCCTAGTTATTTATCTATTTTTGTATAAGGTAAAACAGCATTTCATTGTTGTATTTATCACTTGCTAAATATTTGTTTCACCTTATCTGTTTCTCCATATTGCACCAGGCTACATAAACTCCCCCGATAAACACTCCCGAGAACTATTTTTATACTTTATGATAATGATACCTGCTACCTACGATTATTTTTCTATTACGCTACATCTAATATTCCATCCATTTTATTTTTCTCTTGTACACGAGGTTCCCTATATGTGAACGATAATGATTCACTCAATTATTAAAGAATGACTGGAATAATGTTTCTGATTTGAAACAAAGGAATGAGTTTCAGAATGGGCCGTCGAACAGTTCAATACACAATCTACCCAGGGACGGCCTTACCCCTAATAAGTGTCGAACGAATTCAATTTTTAATGAACTGTATGAAAATTTTATTGCTGTTCCAATCCCTTCATTTCTGAAAAGAGGGAAAACATTAATTTTCTGTAAGATAAGTTCGGTATAATATTGATAATAATTAGATCGTTAGGCCGGGAGTTCAGTTGGAAGCTCAAATATTTCGGTGATAGTGATATAGGTACTTACACCCGAATGATGAAACATTAAAACTCCATAATAATTAAAAGTATGAAGGTAATTTTAACAAAATCTTATTGAATATAAAAAATTGTAAATAAAAAGAGTAAATATTTTTTTACGGTAAGAAATTTTATTAACTTCTTCCAATACTTAATCATTATATTTCTGATATCCGACAAATGTCATTACATCAAATTTACTATAAACAAGAACGTATTTGATGGTCATTATACTCTACATGCAATTGTCTTGAAACTATGCAGCCAAATAAGAGACTTAGGTGTCACATTCTTATTTATTTATTTAATGGTCATGAAATATACAAACAGACAAAAGTCCACTAAAGTATCAACACTATTACTGAATTCATATATCCTCCTTTTTTTGAGAGAAATGCATTTATTTGTTTGTTTTTTTTTCATGAAAGATACAGACAAAAGTCCACCTACATTATTACAGAATTCATTCAACTTATTTCTATTTCTGCAAGAAATGTATTTGTTCATTTATTTCATGGTCATGAAAGAAACAATCAGACAAAAGTCTACTACTACTATCTAGGTATCTAGGTATCTAGGTACATTATTACAGAATTCATATTCCTTCCTTGTTTTTTTGAAATAAAAATATTTATTTGGTTGTTTAATGTTCATGAAAGATACAAACAGACAAAAGTCCACTAAAGTATCAACATTATTACAGAATTCAAGCACCTCACTTCTTTTTCTGAAAGAAATGTATTTATTTATTTAATGGTCATGAAAGATTGAAAGATACAAACATACAAAAATCCATTAAAGTATCTAGATTCTTATCATTTTCTTTTTTTCTGAAAGAAATGTATTTATCTGATTTTTGTTGGCCATGAAAGACAGACAAAAGTCCACTAAAGTATCTACATTATTACAGAATTCATACAACTTACTTTTTTTCTGCAAGAAATTTATTTGTTTATTTATTAAATGAAAGATACAATCAGACAAAAGTCTACTATAGTATCTACATTATTACAGAATTCATATTTCATCCCTGTTTTTTCGAAAGAATAGCTATTTGTATTACTAGGGAGGAAAGTGCCACTTTTCCTCCCGCAGGATGTAGTTTACTGCCCGACGCGAAGCGGAGGGCAGTAAACATCCAAGGGAGGAAAAGGCACTTTACTCCCATGTAATACATATGATTTTTCCTCCTACCCACTCAATAAAACCTTTTTGTGACTTTGTTTACAAATAGACCTATTCTTACTTGATGGAAAGTATAGACAATACAGTCATGTGTATCTGAGAATCTGCGGTGGTGCAATGGCTAGCGTCTTGGGCTTGTAATCCGAAGGTCCCGGGTTCATCTCCTGGCAATTACAACTTTTTTTTCAAGAACGTTATTTTACTTTTTTCTTGTTAGCGATTTGAATTATTGGACATTTAGATAGCTTATACATTTCGGATTGATATTGAGTGATTTTCTCATAAGTAATGTTATGTGCCTATTTGAATGAAGTGTCGATAATTTTTTTTCTAAGAGCTGCGTTGGTAGAAAAAATAATGTGTGTATTTCAAGCACAAAGTGTCATTGTCGTTCTCCAAAGATTAATCTCTTTGTCGAGCAACAATCAATCACTTTGCGCTCTAAATACACAAATAGCTAATTATTTATTTATTTATTTATTTATTTATTTATGTATTTAATTACGGAAACAATTTGATTATAATAGAATCACAAGTTTTATCGTTTACAACTTACTTTAAATGAGGGAGAGGAAAAGTACTCTCCTCCCTAGGGAGGAAAAGTATGAGTTTCTATAGGGGTAAGAGGAAAATATATTCATTTGGTTGTTTAGTTTAATGTTCATGAAAGATACAAACAGGCAAAATTCCACTAAAGTATCTACATCATTACAGAATTCATGCTCCTCCCTTTTTTTGTGAAAGAAATGTATTTAGTTATTTATTTAATGGTCATGAAAAATACAAACATACAAAAATCCATTAAAGTATCTACATTATTATTATCTTCTTTTTTTTCAGAAGGAAATGTATTTATTTGATTTTTATTGGCCATGAAAGACACAAACAGACAGAAGTCCACTAAAGTATCTACATTATTACAGAATTCATACATATTACTTTTTTTTTTGATAGAAATGTATTTATTTGTTTGTTCAATGGTCATGAAAGATACAAACAGACTAAAGTCCACTGAAGTATCTAGGTATATTATCACAGAATTCATATATCTTACTTTTTTTCTGACAGAAATGTATTTATTCATTTACTCAAAGGTTATGAAAGACTCAGACAGACTAAAGTTCACTAAAGTATCTACATTATTACAGAATTCATATGATAGCAAACTGATATTCGACATCCATATCAAATAATGTAATAAAATTTTCCTTAGGATGTTAGGTTACACATGAAACAAACTAAATTTATATATTTAACCCTCAGGCTATATTATGCATACGTCATCAGTAAGTTCAACTTTGCTTCTTCTATTCGGAATTATCAGTATAATGTTTAGGTTGAATGACTCGAGGATGTTTAGAATGAGTTCGTGAAATATTTGTCTTTCAAAAAACACACTTCCACTTCCGTTAATGCTTTTTGTAACAAGTGCAAATATTATCGTTAGAAAATCGTAACAGTATGGCCGATGTATTGAATCTTCACAAAATACTAAAATGAAGAAATAGGCTTGGAGGATATTTCGAATAAAATGATGAAGTATAAGTGCCTTTACCAGAATTGAGATATCAAAATGATTGTCATTATAATTAAGTCAGAATCATTACTTGGAATTATCTGTAAATGCATCAAGTGGATACTGTGAAGGGCCTTTGCATGTTGTATCCCAAGCAGAAATAAATAAAAATATTATTTTATTTTGCACCTGTTGACCTTTCAGAAATTTTTATAGTTGTTCATCATATGAGAAAAGTAACGTCTGGTGGTATTGAATATTCAATTAGAGAGTAGGTATATACGTTTTTTATTGTAGATATTCTTTGTATCTGAGAAACATTCACTTGAATAATAATTTTTATTTTTCGCTTCCATCAGCATATCATTCACATGTTTGGAATACTTATTTTCCACGATTGAATAGTTACTTTGGTAACCAGAGGGAAAATTTATTTGACAGGATTTAATTATCAAAACCGCTTTGCTACACAGGGAATGGAGTGGTCAAAGGCAGATAATACTTCGAAATCGTTGAACATAAATTACTGCAGATATTATGGTTTTGATGGTTTTCTGTACTTAGGCCTCAAAGTTTTTGGACATTCTCTCAAAGCTTTGATGCTTTGTTCCCATCGTCAAATGGTTTTGTTAAAATGTGAATTGATACATATTTCAGAAATAAATACAGTATGATACAAATATATGTAACAAACTCATTAATATCTCAGACAATATTTATTTATATAAAATAACATTCAAATATATAAAACCACAGTAAAACATTTAAACAATAGAACAAAATAATAATTTTGTCCGCCATCTTGGAGCCATCATCTTGTTTTTTGCATTGACAAACAAATCATAATTTCCGACCCTGAAAACCACCACATATCAATTTTGAATCGAATCGAAACAAAATTGCAAATCATGTCCGCTATTTTGGAGTAACCATTTTGTTTTTTCTCTTAGAAAAATTCCATAATGTATTGTCATCGAATTTATGTCAAATTAGCTTGCAAATGAAGTATCATAATTTGGAACACGAAACAGTTGTTTTTTCCGCAAGAGGGCGCCAAAATAAAAAGTTAGGTAGCTAAAATTTACATGGCAGAATTCCTTATGAAATTACCTCTTCAATGATGTGTCACACTTGCTACTTTTCCTATTCAAATTGTTTGGCGATAGTGACCAAAGAGAGGGGGAAGAGGTATGACAGTTGTGGTTATGATAGGAAGATTAAAAATCGACGTGTTTTTGTATTCCTTTCACAACACATGCGTTTTGAAGATATTCGATCTTTTTCGTTTTCGGTGCCTCATCCTGTATATAACTCTCCGCCCTTAAATATCAAATCCATGATCCAAATTGAAAAATATGCTTAAAAACTGTTTGTCAAATAGTCAGCAATTATATTCATTGAAAATTGATCCGTCATCATCTAATATTCTCAGGAAAACAGTACATGTATAATTAATTTTTGTCATATCTGATATAACAAGAAATGTAGTTAATCTTTTGTAAATTTAAATTATTATTTCAGGTTGGGCTAGAAGAGCAGTTTATGCTGAGCCCTGCCTTAATAAAGTCATTATTATTATTATTATTATTATTATTATTATTATTATTATTATTATTATTATTATTATTATTATTATTATTATTATTATTATTATTATTATTATTATTATTATTATTATTATTATTATTATTATTATTATTATTATTATTATTATTATTATTATTATTATTATTATTATTATTATTATTATTATTATTATTATTATTATTATTATTATTATTATTATTATTATTATTATTACTCACTTCCGGATGGAGCACTTCTAGAAGCGTTGACGACTGTAATGTCAGAATGGCCTGGTACTCTTGGAATTCAGGCTTGTTTACGAGTACAAGCGACAGGTCCGGTTCCAGAGTCGTTACATCTTAAAATTTTGGAAATTCTGGGAAGCAAACTGATGCCCCTGTAATTTTCATAAAGCTCAGAATCACCTTTTATTTAACATTGGGGTATCAAGTGCAGCTATGAATTTTTCAATGAACCGATAGCTACCACAGCTTGTAATAAACAATGATAATAACAATTCCAAGCCGTTTAGGAATACTAATCGATCGTTTATTCACTAATAAATACCCAACACATAATTTATCCTCATACGCTCGATCACGAATGGTTGAAATAACGAGATTCTTCGGGCCAAATTATGCATAACAATCTCACGCCGGAGCTGGGAGTGGCCTCCTGAGATATCTTCATCATGTCGCCTACAGCCTTCTATGGGGGGTCCAAGATGGATTCTTCATTCTTCTGGACCGGCCGAGGTCATTACTCTACCTGGCGAAGGCGAATGCCACTCGATTATTAAATGTTGTTAGCGCTGCATGACGGTTGGATGATAATAATGAAATATCCGCAAGGGGTTTTCGAGATAATGTGTGCTTGTTTTCAAGATCATTACTTGATTGGAACATGTTTAAAAGCAGAAACGAAATAATTATTTGTCGGCATCAAATTTATTGAATTTATTCTGGTTGTTGTCAGTCAAATATTTGATTAATGCTGATGATTCACTCTTGATCGGGCACTATGTATTTCTGAAGATTCACTTAATAAATATACAGGGTGGTTTGAGTATAACGAGCATTTTAGTTATTTAACTTGTAGTTGTATTAGAAACTTGAAATTTGTTGTGCTGTCATAATTGATCACCTAAAATATTTTTAGTTCTACAGCTATACAGGGTGCACAAAAAATCGGTATCAACTTCTTATTTTAAATGGAAACATACGTTTTTGACATTATTCTATTGATCTTATAATTCTGTGTTTCGACAAACTAACTTATGTTAAAAAATCCACATGTGTCAAAAACTGTAGCAAATAATACAGTGAAGTTTGGTTCGGTATTTCTGTTCCCCCTTTTTCAGATTTTGCTACTTTGTATTTTAATGTTTTCAAAGCTGGAACATCCCTCCAGTTTTCCCGAATTGAGACTGTGGTCTGTAATCTGTGACTGTTTGGCCTTGAACCCAGTCTTCGTCACTGAAGTAGGATTCGGCTATGTTGTTCTTATTTCAGATTGGTGGTTTCGTGTATGGGTTGCTCACCCTGCTGGTAGTACTTGGTTGGTAATACTGTTATGTTTCATTTAAAAATACTGTCATTCTTCAAAATTTGATCTCGCTCTCTCTCTCTGGTTGATATCTCCATTCTCCGTTCTGCAGACACACCATGTTTGCCGGAGAAAATGTGATTTTCGTTATACATTTTTTAAAATCGTTTTCCTTAATGAATGATTAAATTTTTATGGATGTGTTTATGTCTAAGTGAAGAATGATTTTAATGTTTCATGTTGTGCACGTAGACTTTTACTTTTAACCTCAAGTTTGTAAGTAATTCACTTATTTGTGTTTACCCGCCATTTTGTACAAAATTTTCATTTTATAGATCTGTCCCGATGAAGGAAAAAAAAATCCGAAAGTTTGTCAATATAACAAAGAGTTTTCTTTGACTAAGCAAAGTGATTTTATTGCATCCTCAAGAATTTTCCGGTTTTTCTTCAACTAGTCAGTCATGACTACCTCTCCACTTAGTTTTTGACAGATGTAGATTTTTCTGAAAAAAATTACCTCCTTTCAAAATTATAAAATAAAATAAAATTCCAGTCTAACTCCCAATGTCCGATCGATGATTTTGAAAAAAAATCGAATGGAATGGCACTTACTATTTTTTTGATACCACTTAAACAAAAATTGAATTATATGGTGAGTTCAATGGATATCAAGAAATGCCGATATATGCCTTGCTTCTAGTATGCTGTGGAAACAAAAGACAATTTCAATGATTCAATCAAAAACATGAATTTTGTTTACCTACTTACACAAGACAATTTATTAATAATATTATCATACCTATTATATTATAAAATTGTTTCGTAAATGTTCAAATAACCACCATTTTTGTCCAAACATTATATTAATCATCTTTCAGTCAAAAGTCTGTATTATTTTCTAAGCCTCAAATCATCTGTGTTTCGAACTGGCAAGGAACAGACCAAATCTTATACCCTACCCCAAAATATGAAAGTTTAAGGTCTAAGATCTGGAGATCTTGCAGGCCACAGAAATGGTAATCGAACGGTTATCGGACAAGGATGTCAATTTGATATCTACAGTTCTTGTATTCTGCTATGGTGACCCATCCATCTGGTACCATGGTAGCTTGTGGCAAATTCTCAAAAAATTGATCAACTTCATTTTAGAAAATTTTTAGGTATTCAAAGGATTCTGAGCAAGGTATGATTTCAACGCACCTAGCATCAAAACTATTCATTTTTGGGGTTTGTCACCCCATTAATTTATATTCAAAATAACTTGAACAGCATCATATTCAAAATTCGGAACAGTTCACCGAATTTTTTTCGTTGTGTGCCCTTTGGGGGTAGGGGGGATAATTATAAAAAACTGCTATTTCCCTTAGTCAGGCATATTTAAACATTCGACGATACATTTAAAGGCACTCGAGAAGTTTTTTTTTCCGTTTCGTAGTAGGAGTTGGGGGGAAGAAGGGGGGTAAGATTTTCTTTTACTGTTAATTTTTTTGGGTTGGCGCGAAGATAACATTGGTTGAGAATAACATGGACCAATACCAATACCAAAAATTCAGAAAAATCCACCTGCACCCAAATTCCATAAGGAGTTTGCGGTGTCCTTTTCATCGTACATGAAGTAGCGTACCTACTTGTTTATTACAAGACGAACCAAAGTTATTCGAATTTGTACTAGATTTTCAATCTCGTCCACTATACAGTGACATTCAAAAAGTAAGTACGGAACAGATGCAAAAAAAATCTATATATGTAATTTTTCAATAACTTGTGTGTTTTTGTAAGAAACTGAAAATAACTTATAAATCTCATAGGTGCTAAGTAGGTTTCAAGTTGATGACAAATTACCTTTTTTTGTTGAAAAATCACAAATAATGATTTTTTTTTCATCTGTTGCGTCCTTTTTGAATGTCACTGTATATGGATTTTCAAGAAGCCCAGAAATATCGACTTCGTCTATTGTAAACTCCCTGCTGAAAAAACTTTTCCTCATGAGTCCAAATTATATTTTCTAGTTTGAGTAATCAATTTTCGCAAAAGGGAAAGTAATCTCAGTGTAATTTTTGCGTTTCAAAACAGGTCGGATCTATGCTTTATAAATCATAATAAGTTGACTGGAAATGCAATTTCTCTTGTCACGAAACAGAAACCAAAGATTTTGAGGCCCACCATGAAAGAGTGGCTGATGCTAACTAATAAATTATCTAGCTGCCACTATTATGGAGGAAGAATTGCACTCGTTGCAATGGAAGGACATTTCGGCTTTCATAAGAAGGTCGAAGAGGTTCGAGCAGGTATCCGACATGGGATGAGTGAAGATGCCGGGGATTGCGAAAAGGGCCCACTGGGACCTAGCATATATCTATTAACTACAAATATTGATAACACGCCATAAGACGCAATGTATCGAATTGAAGCCAAAAATATCTATCTTACCTTTTCTCAAACGAGCGCTGGGAAACTATTGCGCATGCCGAATTCTGAATCACGAGAAATGTCATACATTTTTGAGGTTATGCTTCTTTTGACAGTTTCAACCGTCCCATATTGAAAATGGGCTAACATTTTTCTATAATGTGGATAAATAAAGTATGAAAATTATGCAAGACGGTCAATTAAACTTCGTGCCATTAAAAAAAAACGATTCATTGATCCATTTGTAACAAAATGTCTGTTTGTTACCTGCTACCCGAGTTTCATCAATCAATTTTCTGCCAAAAGCGGATAAAAACTCATTAAACTTGATGAAATATGGATTGGGTATGTGACGGATAAATGTTTGAAAAGGTAAATCTCGTTCCAAATCGGCGTCATAACCGCCGAGAAAAGTAGTTTGCTTGTAGTAAAGTATTTTTTGCCTCCTGAACACGAACTCTAAGTAAAACGCGGCGATCTTAAATTCTTTCAGACATGAATATAGAAATTTATAAAATGTGTCATATTCTTAGGAATAAAACCCATATAGTGCCGCCCTCTTATAATTAGCACAATCTACACTTGCTCTCTGTAAACTTATCCATATTATAATTGTTGCTGCCGAACCATGCACGCTAGAAAGAGATGAAAACACAAAATCGTGTCTTTGAATAGGAATCTCTGGCGCAAGCGCAATAACTCAGCAGCGTCAAATTCGAAGTCGATGCTCATTTTCTTTGGCATCACATAGGCTGTCTTTATTATCCATATTCGTAGTTAATAGATATATGGGGCCTAGTCGCTGACACTTGCGTCCCCCACTCTTTACCATTACCATTTATCTAGTATTATATACATGTAATTTGTATGTGGGGTTTTTCCGCGGAAGAAACATCTTTAAATCTCGAACAACTAGAAATTTTGAGTCATTTAAGTCATCGGTTTGAATCTTTCAGTCATCGGTTTGAGTAGTCTTCTAAATATTTTGAGTCTCTTACACATTTTAGCGAGATGTTCGTACTCGGGTTTTTCTTTCGAAGATGAAATTTGAAAAGCTTTCTCCTATTCGTGAAAATATCAAAACTTGATAGTATCGATAATTTCAGACCTGTCACAGTACCACAAACCTTGTCATTCGAAATTGGAATTCTTTTAGAATTGTTCCTTTACGTTTTAATAAAAGATCGTCTGAAATACTGAAACTGAAGGACATGCCTTAGATTTTTTCCAATCAGCTATTTGGTAGAATCCGAAATCTCCAATCTTCATTACGAGGTTTGTTCAATAAAGCTTGATATTCTTTCTCGTTAACTTGGCATTAAATCTGGCGCTCATTTCTCATATTTCTCGATACAATATTATCTTCATCGTATTTCCCGAGAGACTGATGACATATGCCGAGAAAAATAAAAAGCACCAAGGCAAGAAATTTCAAATACATATTTGTGGCTTCACATAATCACAAAAGTCGGAACAAAACCCCAAAGTACACTGCGAGAGCATGGAGATGTAAAAGGCCGAACGAACGCCTTACAAAGTGGAACGGAATTTTCTGAATTCCCTTTGCTTCCACGAAATTTTATGACAGAATTAAATTAAGGAAAATAATTTCATTTAATTAAGTTTTGTTAATACCCTAATGAAAACAATTTAAGTTTCGCTCATTGCTAAGTTTGAAACTATCTGTTAGTTGTTAAGAAAGTTCACGCAACTAATTAAAACGACAGAAAACTTCGGAAAACAAATTATTGCAACAATTTCCTCCGAAAAAATATTAAATCTATATTCAAACTAACTGGGTTAAGTGTTTGGTAATGAGTTCGGGAGTTTCTGCACAGTTACCAGCGGATATAACGATGCGGCAATTTATCTTAATTTCTATCGGAAGACGCCCCATAATGGACTTCCAGACACTTGAATTTATTCTCGGAATCATTGGAAGTTTGATTTATTGATCATCACTTTTCACACATCGGATTTTATTAAACGCTATAAATCTGAAATGGATTGATTGATGTAGCATAATACTTCATGTAACTACCACCGTCTCCACAAATACTTAGAGGGATCATTGTTGATAGATTCTGGAATGGAATACACTTGGAAACATACTGAATGTAGTTTTACGACTATAAAGAAAACTACATTTCAAGTGCTATCTGTCCGACAGAAGTCAGATGGTCCAATATTTAAATAATTAATCTACACCTCTAAAAATTGTTTACGCAGTACCACAGGGATCCATATTAGGACCCCTAGTTTTTTCAATATACACATCTACCTTCAGGGAATGCTTGAGAAATTGCCACTTTCTATGCTGATGATTCCAAAATATGCTATTCTTACCTTGCTCAGAAATAGATAATAGTAATATTATTATCAACGTAGAACTTGCAGCACTTTCAGAACTAGCTGATAAATATTGTATGGAAATAAATCCTTCTAAACCTCAGGTAATATTGTTTGGATGCAGGGTGTCTAGGAATAGATATGCAACTTCTATATTGATATTAAAATAGATGATAAACACTTGAAAAGGAAAACATCTTCAATTGAAAATTGAAACAATTTTGACTAGTCTAGAAATGGAAAAAAACTACGATGAAAAATAATTAAAATTGATACTGATTTTCCTAGAATTTCTAAATAGCTACAGTTTATCGAACACTGAATTTGAAAAAAACGTACGAAGGCGTAGAAGGGCCACGGTTTTTTCCTATTTTTAATCCCGACTTCTATCTCGGGATCTCGAGATCCCGACATCTAAGTCGGGATTCTATCTCGGGTTCTCGAGATCCCGACATCTAAGTCGGGATCCCGACTTCTATCTCGGGATCTCGAGATCCCGACATCTAAGTCGGGATCCCGACTTCTATCTCGGGATCTCGAGATCCCGACATCTAAGTCGGGATTCCGACTTCTATCAAAGGATCTCGAGATCCCAACATCTAAGTCGGGATTCCGACTTCTATCTCGGGATCTAGAGATCCCGACATCTAAGTCGGGAACTCGAGATCCCGACATCTAAGTCGGAATCCCGACTTCTATCTCTAAATCAGCCATTGTTTTTCTACTTTTCCTGACGAAAGGACCAAATACACTAATAAGTTCACAACCTCGAACGCGTGACGGCTAACGACTGAAGTTGACTTCAAAGATCATAGCCAAAATCCCGACTTAGATGTCGGGATCTCGAGATCCCGAGATAGAAGTCGTGATCCCGACTTAGATGTCGGGATCTCGAGATCCCGAGATAGAAGTCGGGATTAAAAATAGGAAATAACCGTGGCCCTTCTACGCCTTCGTAAAAACGAGCCACCTACCGTTAAATTATTTATTCATGATATACCAAAAAGCAGTTTTTGTCCATTTCCAGAAGAGTCTATAACAAAATAGAGATAGTTGGAAAATGTTATGGAATTATCACTTTGTATTTGGTACAAATCATTTTTAATCTGGTTATCTGACTATTATTGCCACGGTTGAGCAGTAACTAACAATTTCATGATAATTTTGTATAGTGGTACATGAATCCACAGGGTATTCACCTAAGCTATTATTTACAGGAAAAGAATTGACATATTTTTTATCTGACATCATTGATTATCCGAAAACAAATGAGAAATTAGAGTCTCATATCAAAATTTATTTGGCGAGAAATTCCTTAATAGAAAAGGCTGGTCGACGAAAGGAAAAGGGACGCAAAAATTTAACCGAAAAGTTTGAAGTTGGGGATTTGGTTTTATTGAAAGCTAAGTTGATGTCTTCAGTCATTACGGCGGAAACAAAAAAATGTATGTTACTATTCGAGGGACCCTATAAAATTAAAAAAAATTATTGGTATTAACACTTCATATTGGAAAATCCGCAAGATTCTTCAGAGCGGGGTATGTTTCATATTTCACATTTAAAAAAATATTATGAGAGGAAGATATAGATATAAACCCTGCAAAATCCTTGATTAGTTGATTAGGGATTTGTGAAGTGTGAGAGGGGCAAATATAACAAAATAGAGATAGTTGGAAAGTGTTATGGGTCATTGATGGAATTATCACTTTGTATTTGGTACAAATCATTTTTAATCTGGTTATCTGACTACTGTTGCCACGGTTGAGCAGTAACTAACAATTTCATGATAATTTTGTTTCAACTACAAAAATATCCTCAAGAAAGAAGTATACAAATAATATAAAATATTATATTATACTTATCTGGTGTTTTTCAGGTGAATAACTCATATCAAAATCCGAAGGTATCCGATATTAATAGTTGTATATTTTTTAGCTGTTCAAGAATTATCAATTGTGACAGGTATGTCAAATAAATCTATACTTCCGATTTCGTATCTTTCGAACAAAACACGACCCTGAAAAAGAACCCGTATATCGGTTCTGCTATAAGTCATAATTCTTTCAATTTTCAATTGAGAATGGTTCCCTTTTCAACATGAAAGTTATATTGAACGATGGAAAATAGCGTCTAAATTTTGTTTTTTAGTCACAGATTATTCCACGTCTGATTTTATTAACAACCTGTTCATATTTTCAATAAAATCAACATGCCTTCCATGAGTGGTTTTATGTCAAAAAGTAATTTTCAAAGTGTGAACGCACAAGAAATGGTCCACCAATTCCATCAGTACAGTGTGAAATTGCATCTGAAGATTATGATTTTTAATTCTTCCTACCTCCCTGATGACCTTCGAAAAGTGAATAGATTTTAGTTGACCAAAATACATTTGAAGCCTAGCGAAAGAGATGCAATTTTCCGACAATTTTCGCATCAATGAAATGAGCAATTTCTGTGAGTGATACTTCTGAATAATATTCTTCCTTATCCCATTTACATTTGTATCAATCTCCAATGGAAACTGGATAATTGAGAAATAAGTACTTAACTATCTCAATGGAAATGGAAATTTTCACTCTCAAGATTTTTTCTTTCAAGTTAGGTTTTTTTACAATATCTATCAGATGTAGGTATTTCAATTTCCGGCTTCATTCCATTTCAACTATCTAAATGAAAATGCAAATTTTCACTTTCGGATTATTTCTTTACAGTTCCTATTAGAGTCTTTTCACAATATCTGTCAGATGTAGTTCGATTCCCAGCAAGGCTTTAGCAGGAGAAGTGATTGTTTTCTGTTACAAAAAATAGTTAATTTTTAATCGTAGGTTTTTCCAATATCAGAGGAGCCATGTTTGTTTCAATTTCCAATTGAGAATGTTTCGTTTTTCAACATGAGTACCTACCTTGCCATAGGTCATCTTGAACGATGGAAAATAGCGACTGAAGGTTGTCTTTCAGTCGCAGATGTTTCCACATACTGTTCTTTTTTTCAATAAAATCGACCAATGTCACAGAAAATTGTACTTATTTGGTTTCAGATCTCAACTTTTATCAGCACTAATATAAAATAAATTTATGGCAATAGAGGTTTACTGAATACCAGGGTTCGAAAATATCATGATATTTATATAAATATCATATCATATGATATATATCCGATATATATCATATTTAAAATTTAATTATTTAATCAAAAAACATCATTGTTTCTAGCACAAACTATTGTTTAACACAAATACATTAACAAAAACCTATATTCTAAACAACAAAACGGTTTATTCTAACTCTAATTAAAAAGAAAAAACAAAAACAATTGATAAAATAACATATTTTAACATTATTTTATTATTTCAACACAAACACACAATTAAAAACCTTTTCCAAACAGCAAAACCTTTTTCTAACATTGATAACTCTAATTAAAAAGAAAAAAACCAAAAACAAATAGATTTTAAATTTTAAATAACATTATTAACATTATTATGTCAACATTGATATTGGTATATCCTCATCAGATGAAATATTAATATCAATATCATTCCTATTATTGACAATTACGTCAGAATCTTCAGATATGGCTGGTTTCCATGCCCAGTCAAGGTTGGTTTTCTTTTTATCTATATTTTGATTCATACACTTGAACATAAAAACCAGTCTACTGGCTTTTTGGTTTCCCAAGCAATTCCGTAAATCCGATTGAACCAATCCGAAAGAAGAAAAAAAGGTCCTTTCAAGATATTTTCGGATGTTTAGAATGATGGAAAACATTTTTAATTTAATTAATAAAATTATCGAATATATCAGATATATATCAAGTAATAAATATCATGATATATATCGTGATATATATCATGATATATATCGTGATATATATCATGATATATATCACAGGATATATATCCTCCGAACCCTGCTGAATACGAAAACAAAATCAATTTTTTGTGAATCTCTTGTATTATCACATATCAATTATTAGACCTTGTGTGGAATATGTGTGTTATACTTATATTTTACATTAGGAAATTTCAAAGGGGGATTTCGAGAAAATTGACTGTACTGAAATGGCTTACATTAAATTAGAGGCAAGGTAGTATATTGTTTTTAAAAATATAATATCACCTATGTATTCATACAAGAAAATTCAACTGACGTATACAACATAAATATCAGGAAAAAGATCTCCCTCACATTAGGGCCAAGTAGACGAGTGGAGCGTCAATGTTTAAATCACTATTGGCTGCCGGTCGCTGGTTCAAACCACAGCGACTGCAGAATTTCTTGATGGTTCTAGAAAGTGGTGTGGTAAGATGCAATGTTCATCTGCCTACGTGTCAGCCTGAGTGGCTGGACGAGCCTACCCTACACGAGGTGGAGTGTGTAGTGGGTATTCCTGAGGGGGATTCAATTCGGACTCAGGGGACTCCCACACTACCTTATGGGATGTGTGAAACAGGCCGGATTAGGTGCCCATAAAGGGTTTCAAATAAACAAAAATGCACCCTCAGAATAACAATACATAACACAAACTTATGTCAAAAATCATCTTCGTAAGTTGTTTGCAAAGTTTTCAATCTAATTCCATCTGAAATTAAATACTTGTTAATTCTCGCTGCAAAATTCTATATCAAAAGATTACTCCTCAATAATTTGTTGGTACGTACTTTTAAAATTCTGATTTAGGGTTTCGGAACATTTTAATGAAACTTGATTATTAAGACATACTATTTATAATAGTTATTTATGTACCAAGGACGAAAAACTGTCTATTATAGTTGAGCCTGCAAATTGATAGCCGAGGCGCAGCCGAGGATAGCAAGCAGGCGAGACAGTAGACAGTTTTTCGCCGAGGTGCATATTACATTTTTTCGTCGACCTCTACATACCTTTATGAAAGTAAGTACTCGCATGTTTGCTGGCCTCAGCTACGTCCAACTCTTCGAACTGCAGACTCGATCATAATTTTAATGAATATAAACAAAATGTATTTGAAGTGTAACAACTCTCTATTTCAATTATACTACAAAATTAAATCAATCTCGAAGATGAATATTGAACGTACAGTTTGTGCAATTATTGATATTAATTCCTGCTGTCGAAGAAGATGCAAGAGACAAGTTTTGATTTTGGGTACTTGTTGATGCAACTTCAGATGCAGGTGCTCTAACAGCACCATTTCCAAAGCTTCTCTCTTGAAGTGCTTTACCTGTTAAAATGCTTTTTAATACGTTTATTTTATTGGGAAAGGAATCCTCAATGTATCCCTCGGCGACTGTTGAGGATTTCCATCCGCCGTGCTGTTTTAATGACAGAATATCTGCGCCGGCATTGACCAAAAGTGTTGCAGATGTACGCCGATAACAATGCCCGGTGTACTCTAGTTCGTTTGGCAATTTTAAGTATTTTGCGATCAAGCTAGGAATCTTCGCAAATGTATGCACACCAACCACTTGCACTGTACACTTTCTTAATTTATAATTGATAAAAAATATATTATGATTACAATGATTCGGTCTTAAGTTGGTGTATTGTCGAAATATTTCTAAAGGATTCACTAAGTCGCAAAGTTCGTCTGTAACTGTAAAAACTCGCCTTTTACCATTTTTTGAGTCTGGAATGGTTATTACAAGCATGTCGCCTTGATCAACAATATCTTTGGTCGTTATTTTACGGAGTTCGTCTCTTCGACAAGCCCCAGCAATTCCAATAATTAAACAGAGCTGTAATAAAATAGCAATAAATACACCAGCAAAATAAATTAAAACATTTTACCTTGTGCAAAAGATAAGTTTCATCAGGGGCATCACGAAGAAATCTGTTTATCTCATCTCGACTAAATACTCTAGATTTTTTCGCTTTGTACCCAACGCTTTGTTTTTTCAAAAATGCAATAAGTTTCGGAAATTTGGATATGTTAACGTTTTCCTTAATGGCTAATGTGGATTTGAGCATAGAGTATATTGACCATAGCGTTGATGACTTATAATTATTATTGCTAGCTTTACTAGAAAAATAGGCCAGAAGAGAGATTCTCGACATTATGTTCCTGACGCCAGTTTTTGAATGTGTTGTATTGTTTTTCGTATAAAATTCGTGATTTCTGGGGGAGCAAATCCAACGTGGCCGTAGTTACCAATTCCCGCAGCTCCGGAGGAGTGTTACTGATATCCATATCGCTATCACTATCCATTCTTGATTATTATTAACACTAATATTCACACCACTGTCTAAATTCACACGTAAAATCTAGCGGATTTCGTAAATAATTAATTTGATAACAGCAAATGACAGTTATTGTCACAGGCGCCTATGTATTAATTAAAACGTGGATTTACGAAAATGACTCAATCGCCGCTCTCGTACCGTGCCGTATCATAGTGACCACAGCGGACGAAAAGAATTTGCGGACGAAAAGTGTTTGCGGACGAAAAGCACTTGCCTTCAAAAATAGTCGATTTTTCGTCCGAAAATTAGTACGTAAAATGTCATTTTTTGCAGAGGTTGACGAAAAAATATTTTTAAGTACGTATTTATTAGTTATATAATGAAATAATTTCTTTACATTTCTATATTTATGGAATACTAGCCATATAGAATTTGAAAAACAAGTATTTTTAACTTTTATGAGATGGATCTTTTTTGATCAGTTGAACATTCCGTTTCTTTTCTAACATTTCTATGGTAGAAAAATATGAACTGAAAGCCTCTTGTAATAGTTCCTAATTACCTAATATTTTCTTTTCCTCTTCCGGTTTTCTTTATTACTGTTTCGAGTTTTTTTCTGCCTTTGATGTTGCAAAAGCACCTGATTAAACGCTAGCTTTGTTTCTAGCATTTTTTACTTTTCTTGAATTCTAAATCATCTACAGTTTTTGTTATCCAAAATAGATTATAAAAATTGTTTCCCATGTGAATGATATCTTCAGAACCCACAGATTTCTCCTTCGCTTAGCTTCGTGAGTAACGGTTCTTTTTACCATTGGACAGGTCTAACCAATATGTAAGTATATTCAAAAATGTTCCATAAGCACATTGAACATTAAGGAAATATTGATAGACTTAGTGGAAGTATTTATTAGAAAGACAGTCTGGAGTCTAGCTAGAAAATCTGTACATGTGATCATGAAACTTATTTTACGTCGAATATATTTTTTTCTACCTAGATTCAGTTAATTCAAATGAAAAGCGATAGAGGGTTTGAGAAATATTTGTTTAAAATTTTCAAATTTTGAGATACTTGGTATTCCATCTGAGTACTTGAAACTTCTCGTCGGTTCCGGGTTTTGAAAGCCTAGGTTTAAACTATGTAACAGATCATTCAATAATGTCTTATCATTTGATTCACCACATAGTATAATATTCTAGAATTTTTGGTCACAATTGTCAAGAGCAATGAAAGGTCTATCCGGAAAGATTTCAACAAATCAATTTCCACTGATTTGTCATGTATAAACAACATGACAACAATAGACAATGACAAAAATGCAAAATCCAGTACTGTTCATTCCACGCTGTTGAACTGACATGCTGCTGCTGAAATAAAATGAAATCGTAAAGCTTCGCAAGAGCGAACATTCAAATGAATTTTTTCATCACAGGTGACACCAGTTGAAAGAGTTATTTCCTTTCGCCTTTTCTATTCGTAGACACACAACATTTGAGAATTTCCGATAGTCGATTCGCAATTGTCCGCCACTCTCCTTATACAGGGTGTTTATTAAGTAGTTATACACACTTTGAAGGGTACATTTTTGATTTATTTCAATATGAAAATTTCATATAAACATGTGCCCGCAAATGTTTGAAGTTGAAATTTTATCTTCAATTATTTTGAATAACTTTTGCTAGGAATAATTTTTTCGCACAAAATTTGGTGAGGTTTTTTGAGGTGAGGAATCAAAATTTGGTATTAAGTTTTATGTAGCACTTACCTAGAGGGCGCGTTCATTATTTATTTAAAAACCCTTTAAAGGACAGAAAGAGAAATTTGATTGGGACAAAAAAATGCCTACAATACTCTTGTGGGACTCCAAGATGTAACAGAGAAATATAAGAAAAAATCTATAACCCCCGCGATAGGTGGGAGAGGGTTCAATATATTTACCAAGTTCGTTTTGGATACCACACAATTATCTGAATCACCCTGTAGGAAGGAGGTAGTACTATTTACCTCAGAATTGTTATCTATTTGGAAAACAACAAATTGAAATGAAAAAATATTCAACGTCAACAAGTTTGACACTGTTCCAGAGAAAAGTAACCTCTATTTTCAGTTACATTTTAGGACATATACCGAAATATTTTCTTAGCTGAAATAGCTGGAAAAGGGAAAATTTCAGAATAATGTGTAATGACCAAAGAACTCGAATAACATTTGTAATTAGAAATTACGGTTCTCAAACACCTGTCCAAAACAAAGGTGAATTTATCCTCAAAAATACATAAACAATAAATGAAGTTTTTCTTGAATAAAACTAGCGATAAGGAACTCATTTTCACAGTTATTAATATCAATCATACTGATGATTGTCCCACTGACGAAAATATCAAAAAAATCAGCGCAGAAACAGCACTTACAGTATCTGTTGTCAAAATGAATGACTTGAAAGCTCGAAAGTCACTCAGCTAACTACGTTTTATCAAACTTCTGCACAGTTTGATATTTGGTTACTTGAGTGTATTCTAGGCGTTTGGGAATTCAAATTTTTATCATGTGGACGGCATCAACGCCGTGAAATTTCGCGCGTAATTTTTGACAAAGGGTGGTTTATAAATTAACCGTAACCGTTAAAGGATTAACTTTTTTGACAGTGAACTTTTGGTATTTTGATATTAAAATCTTATTCGTACCACTTTTCTAATCAAAAAAGATATAACTACCCCACAACGCTAGGGGCATCCGTTTTTGAGAAATTTGCAAATTTCTGTTTGTATCGATGCAGGTTATGGGGTTTCTTGGGTACCAAATGATGTTGCTCAAAATTTTACACAAACTAAGTATGTGATAGATCTCGCTAAAATAAACAAGACTTTTTCTACGTATATGTATTGAGAAATAATTCTTTCTGAAGATACAAAATGTTGAAAAATCGATAGTTTTTTAAATTTCAGCACCCTGTATTTCGGGAATGAATTATTTTTCGATGCATCTTGATAAAAAAAAGTTAATTATTTTGGCGAGTTCTATCAGATACTCAGATTTTGTAAAGTTCTGAGCACCTTGATCTGGCTCCTAAATTTCTCAAAAATGCGTTGTTGAGGGGGTTTACATTTTTTGCCTAGCAAAGGTATAGGAATAAGTTTCAGATATAAAAAACCCCAAAAGTTTATGTTAAAAAAAGTTAGGGCAAATTAAAATAAATAATGATAGCGTACTAAGCGCCATCTAAGTGCTACATCAAAA
This sequence comes from Chrysolina oricalcia, assembly GCA_944452925.2. Lineage (NCBI taxonomy): Eukaryota > Metazoa > Arthropoda > Insecta > Coleoptera > Chrysomelidae > Chrysolina > Chrysolina oricalcia. Next base: position 67,612,798 of record OX101812.2, read on the forward strand.
TTATTACCAAATTTTGATTACTCACCCCAAAAAAACCCTGGTCACCAAATTGGGTGCAAAAAAATTCAGTCAACTTCAACACCCTGTCTCTCAGAAACGAAATAATTGTGGTCACATGTTCATATGAACTTTTTATCCCAAAGATTATCCCTTTGAAGTTGGAACAAGTACCCAACAAACACCCTGTATCTTTCTGAACGCATGACTGATGCCCCCACGGGTTTCAATTTCTCGTTCGTATAAACTTTCAGTTGGCGGCAACAGATGGTTTGTTCCTGGCGTTCTACTGGAAAAAATCAGTTTTATAAACCTGTAGAACAAATGTTGTCTATATAAAGTTTCTCTGTGAGGTGTTGATTACAACTATTTGTTTATGTGATGTATTACTAACATCAGATATGTGACACTATTGTGAATTGATCAATTTGGTATCGTTGATTTGATGATATTTGAGATTCTCAAATATCAAATGATCATGCTTGTGGTTACTTATACTAATAATGACAAATGGATTTCCCAATCCAGTCTTCTGCTTCAACCTATACAATAGGTATATTTGTCAGCATGTTTCCAACAGAAAACAACCATTGTTGGCAAGAACTTTGGAACCGGTACGTAGGTGTTCCCCCATTTGAATAGAAAAAATATTCCAGCTATGGTATTTCAAGAGGACTACAAAGTAGTTCTTGTAGAAAACACTCTAACAGACATTATTCAACTATCGTAGGGAGCAGTAGTTTTTTTATGTTGGAGACTTGCCGACGAATATTTCTATCATATAGGTTAAAGCTAATGCCATATTCCGTTATTTACTGCCGCTTGTTTCGCGGCAATTATCTGCTCATACACATTGTATATAAGCAGGTAATTCAACAGAAACTCAGCTTTGCCAACTTTTGCCGTAATATGTCCTTGGTTGAAGCGGAAGACTGGATTATGTTATATGGAAAAATGAATATGCACTGATTCAAAAATGTCCTGACGGATATTCTATCAAAAACCGATGGGGGAATATCTCGCTAAAGTGTGTAAAAGACTTGCTTTATTTGAAACACCGAAAGACTCACACCGATGACTGAAGCGAAGATTTTCAAAATTTCTAGCTGTACAATATTCAAAGGAGATATTTCCCCCTCGTCAAGAAGAAATAAAAATAATAATGTTAATATTTCTGGCTCAGTGTTCCTCGATGATCAATCAGATTTTCTCAAAAGTACATATACTCAACCAATTACTAGAGAAAATCCATCTTTCATAAATCTGCCACCCGATGAAATCGAAATAACTCAAAACAACCTAGCGGTTGCCATAAACTCTCTAGACCCCAAAAAGTTTGCTGGTCCTGATGGAATCCCAGTTTCATTCATGAAATAATGCAATAACAATTTAGTGCCCCCTCTTGCACATATGTATTTAAAACCTATCTCTTCGACAGGGCATTTCTCCTTCCAAGTGGGAAACTGTTAAGGGTTGATTTTCACCCACTTCATTTGATCCATGGTGTGCAACATAATGAGTCGAAGGAAGTAACCTTTAATGAATTCCACTCAGAGTTATTCACAATTCTTAATATATTCCACTTGAAGTATCATAATCAAGTCTTCTAGCGAGTAGGTTGGAATCTGAAACAAAACTTCGTTGAAATGTTTGGAAATAACTTGTAATGCTGGTTATCTTTATCTTTTGATAAAGCAGTATGGAGTTCGTTCTTAGCCGAGCTCTATAGGGTGGTATTTCCTAGCTGACTCGCCTTTGGTACGAACTCATCGTTTCCACTCCCTTGTTACAAGTTAAATACTCTCAGTTATCACTGGTGATACTTTTGGTGGCGAAATTATCCAATATCGGCTTTTTCGCGTCGTTTGACCCTCAATTCAAATCCAGAAATATCGCTGAAAAATATGAACAAAATATAAACAAATGAAACATAACCTAAAAGGGTATATTAAATATATTAGGATTTACAATTATCGAAATTATATATGAATAGTGTGGCAAGTACCTGGATTCATTGGACAAATAAATATAATGATTGTCGGACCTTTTTGAGAATGTTTTGGTAAATAAATATTTCTTTTGAAGGAAGTAGTCCATACTCAAAGTGGAGTTTCAATGTCAGCGAAGTTAAGTAAAACTCGAAGTCGTCTCCGCAATATTGTGGAGACGACTTCGAGTTTTACTTAACTTCGCCAATAAATATTTCATTTCCTTTCCATCTATCAAATGTCATTCTATCGAATGTCATTAGTGACGGCTGTCTGACTGGACAAGCGATTGGTGACATGTAAGCAGTGCTACCACCTCTAGGCTAATTAGCCGATTCTAGGGCGGTTAGCTCTGGATCTAGTGGCAGCCCTGCATGTAGGTAACTGATTTCATAGGAGGCAGTACTGGGATTCAAAAAAAGGGCTTCCTTTTCCCTTTCCTTCCTGATCAGTGGGCACATGTAGAGGTAGCTCGTGCTTTAGGCAGATTTAACTGGAGAATTCTCGATTTGAGATAATTTGAACTGGTTTTATTCGAGGGAATGAACTAGCAGCAACAATAGTTGGATCGGAAATGTCTATTTCGAACAAATTCTTCACTTGATTTCAAGACTTCCCCAGACATCTCACAAGGTATATTAAATATATTAGGATTTACAATTATCGAAATTATATATGAATAGTGTGGCAAGTACCTGGATTCATTGGATGAATAAATATAATGATTGTCGTACCTTTTTGAGAATGTTTTGGTAAATAAATATTTCTTTTGAAGGAAGTAGTCCATACTCAAAGTGGAGTTTCAATGTCAGCGAAGTTAAATAAAACTCGAAGTCGTCTCCACAATATTGTGGAGACGACTTCGAGTTTTACTTAACTTCGCCAATAAATATTTCATTTCCTTTCCATCTATCAAATGTCATTATCGAATGTCATTAGTGACGGCTGTCTGACTGGACAAGCGATTGGTGACATGTAAGCAGTGCTACCACCTCTAGGCTAATTAGCCGATTCTAGGGCGGTTAGCTCTGGATCTAGTGGCAGCCCTGCATGTAGGTAACTGATTTCATAGGAGGCAGTACTGGGATTCAAAAAAGGGCTTCCTTTTCCCTTTCCTTCCTGATCAGTGGGCACATGTAGAGGTAGCTCGTGCTTTAGGCAGATTTAACTGGAGAATTCTCGATTTGAGATAATTTGAACAGGTTTTATTCGAGGGAATGAACTAGCAGCAACAATAGTTGGATCGGAAATGTCTATTTCGAACAAATTCTTCACTTGATCTCAAGACTTCCCCAGAAATCTCACAAGGTATATTAAATATATTAGGATTTACAATTATCGAAATTATATATGAATAGTGTGGCAAGTACCTGGATTCATTGGATGAATAAATATAATGATTGTCGTACCTTTTTGAGAATGTTTTGGTAAATAAATATTTCTTTTGAAGGAAGTAGTCCATACTCAAAGTGGAGTTTCAATGTCAGCGAAGTTAAATAAAACTCGAAGTCGTCTCCACAATATTGTGGAGACGACTTCGAGTTTTACTTAACTTCGCCAATAAATATTTCATTTCCTTTCCATCTATCAAATGTCATTATCGAATGTCATTAGTGACGGCTGTCTGACTGGACAAGCGATTGGTGACATGTAAGCAGTGCTACCACCTCTAGGCTAATTAGCCGATTCTAGGGCGGTTAGCTCTGGATCTAGTGGCAGCCCTGCATGTAGGTAACTGATTTCATAGGAGGCAGTACTGGGATTCAAAAAAAGGGCTTCCTTTTCCCTTTCCTTCCTGATCAGTGGGCACATGTAGAGGTAGCTCGTGCTTTAGGCAGATTTAACTGGAGAATTCTCGATTTGAGATAATTTGAACTGGTTTTATTCGAGGGAATGAACTAGCAGCAACAATAGTTGGGTCGGAAATGTCTATTTCGAACAAATTCTTCACTTGATTTCAAGACTTCCCCAGAAATCTCACAAGGCCACATGCCAAGTAAGGTAGTTCATCATTTAAACTCCCAGTAGAACCATATACAGAGTTCCATAGGTAATCATGCTGTTATTTTAGGCCTTTTTGTTGGTTCACTACGTACAAAACCCATTCCGCTGAACCACCTGAACGAACAGTGTACGTAGTAGTCAGTAACGTAGTAGCTAAAGGTTTGAATATATGAAGAACACCCTACGCTTTTGCATGACCATTTGTAGTCCGGTTAGAGAATATTCATCCAGTAGATAGCGAAGGTTCCTCAAGATAGATCCTACGTTAGGACCTAGCCATTCATATCCTGGAAGTTGAAGACACTAGACAAGGTACCATTTGTGCCATTCCTGCATGCGCTTTTTATGACCGCTCATAGTTTCCAAGTTCGCTAAGGGGTAGCTGGAAGTCAGTCTCATCGGAGGGCCTGTCTACAACCCACAAAGAAAAATAATCAAGTATATATCATTGTGACAACCTATGCTAGCTTGTACTATTAGATTTATTGCTTACCTGCTTGCTTAGAAATCACCCAACGAATTACAGTAATCAGTGAACCTCTGGTATGCATACTTCAGGTATTTATAGCCCCTAACATTGAAGCCTGGCATTTATAAGGTTATCTTCATAGGTGTATATCGGGGTGTAAAGAGTATTGTTTCGAAAAGCCTTTTGAAATCATTCTTATGGTACAATTTGCGATAAATATAACCTTTTTCATATTCACCATTCACTTAAGTTTTATAACAAACGGAAATTCAGTCACAGACATAAACAAATATTTCTAGTATATTCTTCTTCTTTTGGGCATGTGTGGTTAGGTCATTTTACCAGCTTTTCAACCCTTGCGGATTTATGTAACAACGAATTCACATTAAAGATTATATTTGCTAAACTTGTGAAAATTAATTATAGCCTTAAAACCACCTTCACCCAGAATTAAAGCCTCTCCGTTGTTTGAAAGCTAGTTGAAAAATTCATTATTCAGGTTACCCTCGTTAAACTTTCCAAATTCTTCTCTTATCAACGAGGGTGACAAAACTTCTCATATCATTCCAATTTACAAAAACGGTGATATACACAATATCAGAAACTATTTATCAGTAAATTTCGCATATAAGGCAAACATTTCGAAAATATTATTTAAAATGAAATTCTCAATAAATGTATAGACATAATACCTCTCAGGTCAATATCGATTCAAAGATTTTTTACTGGGATCGATGGATGATCAGGTGCAGGTAGATGTCGTTTACACTGACTTCAACAAGGCGTTTTATAAAGTCAATCACAAAACTCTAATAACTAGGCTTGCTGAGACATCCTCCTGAAATGGTACCTGCAGGAAATCACTAAATCGCTGCTATCTATCATACTTAGTTTTATTTTATGTTTCATTTGTATTTTTATTGTTTTAATATTGTATTGTTCATTCATTTATTTATTCATTTATAGAACTCAAGATGTAACAATAAATGGATATATTTCAAATCGCTTTGAATCTTCCTCTGGAGTTCCCCAGGGAAGTCACCTTGGACCTTTGTTCTTCGTAATTTATATAAATGAAATGATTACGTCTTTCAAATATTGTTCTATAGTTCTACAGGGTTGCCACTAACCTGGAAATCTTGTAAAACCTGGAAATATCAGGGAATTTAATTTTATCAAAAATATCAGGGAGAAATCAGGGAATTCGGAATAAAGTCAGGGAAATTTGCAGTAGTCTGTTGGTGGTCAGGGAATTCGGTGATTTGTAAAAATCATTATTAAATAGAATTAATTGATTCCCTAAATTTTTTTACAACTGTATGAAAAAGTATCAGTCAACTCAAAATATAAACTCAAAATATACTTTATTGACTTACAGACCAATCTTCATCAACTTAATGATTATGTAAAAATCAATTGTACCTTATTATTATATTATTTTTTATTATCAATTAATTACAGAATGAATATTTTTTTATATTCTATGACGTCAAATGTTTCATGTAACCACCAAAATACTCATATTAATTTTATTAACTCATGGAATATTATGACTTCAGTCAGGAAAAACCAGGAAAAGTTAGGGAATTTACAAAAAAAAAGTTGTTGGCAACCCTGTTCTACTTTATGCAGACAACTTGAAACTGTATCGCACAGTGAAAGAACTGAGTGACTGCAGAAAGATACAAGAAGACTTAAACCGTTATACATTGCTTTGTGATAGTAATAGCCTCTTCTTGAATCTTGACAAATGTGTCTCAATCGCTTTTACCACAAACAGAAATAGGTTCGACTATAAATACAAAATAAAGAACCAAGAACTGAAATCTTCATCTGGAGTGAAACATCTAGGGGTACTGATGGACTGACTCTAAATTAACTTTCAAGACGCACTTGGAAAAAACAATAAACGAATGCAACAGAAATATGATATTTTTCAAAAGGAGTTGACAGCAAATGTTAGGTGTCCAAAAATACTGAGGAAAGATATATCGTTAATGTGAATTAAAACTAAAATTGGACCTAAAACAGACCCCTGAGAGACTTCACTTACAATCCCTCCTTCCTCAAAAGACATTTTTTCCCACCGAAATTCTCTTGGTACTCTCAGTAAGGTATGATCTGAATCATTTTAAAACTGTACCACCTAAAAAAACCATAGTGGATTTGATTGAAGATATCATTTTTATTTGTGTGGTGCCTGGCTGCTGTACCAACCCCCCACACTACTGTAATAATAATAATTTATTCTCCTTTATGACAATTTGAATTGTATGGGAATAGTCAAGAGTCATAAACATGAATAGCATACACGTACTTACATACCGGGTGGCTACGGAAGTATTGCCTACGGAATATCTCAGTTATTCTATGAAGTAGGTTTGTGAAATTTGGAGCGTCGATATAATGACATAAGAGCTAGAATTTGAGCATATTGACATGTCGAAGTTAACTTCCGGTCTGATCGGAAGTAGCATCAACTTTCTTATTTTAAATGGAAACCCTATTTTTTTTCTTTTCGCTTTATTCAGCATTCAATTCCCTTTCTAATGACATATCACAAGTTGGTATCCAGAAACTAGATCAGAAAAAAATTATTATTGAAATTCACCGAGTAGGCCGTGGAAGCAAAATGAAAGCCAAAAATTGAAAAGTTGGCTATGGAAACCATACGTCACTTGATAACAGTTGCTACTACTGTGATATTTTATTTTCATTCGTCGGCGTTATAAAAAGCCGCCAAAAAAAATATTGGAAAAATTGGGAAAAAAACAATACTCTGTAGGTCCATAACTTAAATAGGAACATTCAACTTTTTCTTGCCTGTACTATTCAGCATAACCATTTCTTTCTAATGATATAATAGAAAATAATTTTTTGAACTGAGATACCGAAAAATCCAATTATTATTCTTCAAATAACAAAACAGATTATCGCCATACGCAAAAATAAAATTAAAAATAATGTGGAATGATAAATTATATCCTGTAGGTTCTAGGTTAAATAGGAACATAAACGTACTTGGTCTGTGCCATCGTCCATAGATATTCTAATATCTACCTATGGACGATGTTTGTGCTATTCAGAATAATCATTCCATTGCAATAATCATTCGAACCAAAATATTAACAAGTAGGCTGATTAAGATGTATTTTGGAATGAAACAAAAAAGAAATGAGAGCTGTCACGAACGCTGCTATCCATATTATTTTGACGTTCGAAGTAGTGTTTTTGATTCTGCCATTTTAAAAGGGTTTGGAAATCGAAATCAGTTAGTGGAATATTCAAAAATGCCCCGTTATTCACGAACCGAACAAATTGACATGCTTTCTCATTTATGGTGAATGTTTAAAACATTCTTATGCCGCTGAACGATTGTATTTAGAGCGATATCCAGGGAGGCAGCAACCGTCAAGAAGGTATTTCCATTGGTTTGAAGAAAAATTAAGAACTGAGCCTGATGTTCACGAAGACCAAGAAGCATTTGTTATTAATGAGGAAACTGAAATTAATGTATTAGCTTTAGTACAATATGATAGCACAATTTCCTCAAGGCAGATTGGCGCCGAATTAGCTATAAGTAAGGACTCTGCTAGGAAAATTTTGAAAAAACATCGATTGAAATCCTTCAAGTATCAGTTGCATCAACATTTGTATGAAAATGACGGGGAAAGGCGCCTGGAATATTGTAATTGGTTTCTTCGACAAAATGCTATTATTATTATTAACTATTATATCTTGTTTACGGACGAGTCAAGATTTACCAACAATGGATTATTTAACAGGAATAATACAAGGTAGGTACTGTACTTTATTTGGATTATTGTCGATAGTCGTAGTGTAAAGTGCTAAAAGTGTGAACGGTCTTTTGTTCCAGGTACTGGGCGATAGCAAACGAGCACCGGTTTCGACAAGGCGGCTTCCAGGAGAGATTTGGTGTGAATGTTTGGGCAGGAATAGTTGGAACTCATATTGTTGGCCCCATTCTTTTTCAAGGCCAACTAACCGGAGAGAGATACTTTAATTTTTGAACGAATGAAATTTCGGAATTCATTAACAACCTACCAGCGGAAATAACTGAGAAAATGTACTTCCAGCAAGATGGCGCCCCTCCGCATATTTCAAGAATAGCGAGAAATTATCTTCAAAATCGCTTTCAAGAGAGACCCATGGTCCAGTCAGGTGGCCACCAAGGTCATCTGATCTTACTCCGTGCGACTTTTTTCTATGGGGGCATCTTAAAAATAGGGTGTATTCCACACAGCCTACAACTCTACATGAGCTAGAAGTAAAAATTCGTAGAGCTTTCCAAGATATCACGCCCCAAATGTTGAGAAACGTTTTACATGAAAATATCACCAGAGTCAATAAATGTATTGACGCTGAGGGAATGCATTTCGAACATTTGTTTTGAATTCATTTTATCTTTAATCCTATCAATTTGAATTTTTTTTTCGATAAATCTGTTTTTTCGTTATTTGAAGAATAATAATTGGATTTTTCGGTATCTCAGTTCAAAAAATTATTTTCTATTATATCATTAGAAAGGAATGGTTATGCTGAATAGTACAGGCAAGAAAAAGTTGTATGTTCCTATTTAAGTTATGGACCTACAGAGTATTGTTTTTTCCCAATTTTTCCAATATTTTTTTTGGAGGCTTTTTATAACGCCGACGAATGAAAATAAAATATCACAGTAGTAGCAACTGTTATCAAGTGACGTATAGTTTCCATAGCCAACTTTTCAATTTTTGGCTTTCATTTTGCTTCCACGGCCTACTCGGTGAATTTCAATAATAATTTTTTTCTGATCTAGTTTCTGGTTAGATACCAACTTGTGATATGTCATTAGAAAGGGAATTGAATGCTGAATAAAGCGAAAAGAAAAAAAATAGGGTTTCCATTTAAAATAAGAAAGTTGATGTTACTTCCGGTAAGACCGGAAGTTAACTTCGACATGTCAATATGCTCAATTTCTAGCTCTTATGTCATTATATCGACGCTCCAAATTTCACAAACCTACTTCATACAATAACTGAGATATTCCGTAGGTAATACTTCCGTAGCCACCCGGTATAAACTCATACACATCTTAATCTGAGTATATTAAGATATATCAGTCTCCGTGTAATATATATATATATATATATATATATATATATATATATATATATATATATATATATATATATATATATATATATATAAAGTCATGAGAAACACATTAAAAGGATTCCTTAATGGAGTAAAAACATTTTTCTATTAGGTATAACTTGAATTTTCTCTTAATTTTGTTAGAGTAGAACAACATTTCAGATCTTTGGGCAAATTATTGAAAAAAATCAGACCAGCACTATCTGGTCTGATTATCTGGTGATCGGTACGAAACTGTATATTTTGTCAATGGAATTTGGAAATTGTGTTTGAACCTCGTGTTTTTATCATGTACTTCTGACCTTCTAAGATATTTATCTTTGTTTTTGAAAATATATAAGCCCAAATCAAATAAATAGAGAGGAAATAGAGTCAAAATATTCAATTTACCAAATAGATCCTTACAACTATGCTGTTTGAGAACACCAGAAAGTGTTCTCATTATTCTCTTCTGTGCAAGAAACACATTATTCGCTTGTGTGGACCAACCCCAAAAACACACACCATACCTCAACCTAGATTCAACCTGTCCGTAATAAATATTAAGTAACTGTTTTTCATTCATGATCTTTCGTAAGTTTTTGAATAAGTAGTTTTGCGAATTGAGATATTGAACTAATTTGTTTTTGTTATTAGTATACTATCAAAGTTGATACCTAGGAATATAACGTTGGGACATGATTGTAATACCTAATTCTTTCATATCTCAACACTAAGTTCAGGACAAGATTTGTAATAATTCTGGAATCTAAGAAAATGTGTCTTCTTGGTATTGAGGTAGAGAGAGTTAGCTGCAAACCACTCATTCAATCTTTTCAGAATATCACTGCACTGATTTTGTAGTAATATTTCACTTTCGTGAGTTACAATTTCAGATGTATCATCAACATATACAGTTAGCGGGATATCACATAACGACGTGTTCAAGTCATTGATATATAAAATAAATAATACAGGCCCCAAAACTGAGCCTCGTGGTACTCCGATGGATATGTCAACTGCTGAGGATTCAAATTCACGTTTGATGTTGTTATTGATGTTTTGAATACTGATATATTACTGACGGTTTCTCAAAAAAGCTTCAATCCACTTGTTTGCTGAACCCTGTATACCATAATTTTGTAGTTTTAAAAGCAGTTTATCGTGTTTCACACAGTCGAAAGGTCACAGAAAACTCCAACAACTGATAATGTTAAAGTAAAATGTATGAATAGCGGTTAAAGTACCCTTGTTGTTTTGAAATCCATGTTAATTTTCAGATATTTTTTTTTCTTTGGTGTTTTGGCATCGACTGCTAGGTTCATTAGCGATGTGTTATGGGTAGGCCTTGTTACTAACTCCATGCGCCACCTCAGGAGCAGCACTGTTAATTGGAACGCAACAGTGAATCGTCGAGCCGCGAGATTTTAATAATATAATAGGTCAAATGAAATTAAAAAATCCCATCCGCAACTGGGGCTCGATCTCCGGATCTTTCGACTCAGAGTCGGACGCTCTAACCACTGCGCCACGCCCCGACATTTCAGATATTATTTTTAAATTTCCAGATATACTGGGTGTCCCACAAATATTAGGACAGGGAATAGTGGGAAAGTAGTGGAGAATTGTAATTTTGGGGTTCTGAATTAAAGCAATTGGTGCACCTTTTTTGATATTATATAATAATAATAATAATAAAATTTATTCCAGTAGGATCATTTTTACATGAAATTGGAAAGGTCAACAGAGAGTGGTAATATATAGAAAAATACAAATATCAGTTTTTCAACTAGTAAAAATATAGGCATATATATATATATATATATATATACGTATATAAGCCTATATACAAAAATACACATACACACACATAGGTATATATAAGATAAAAACAAAAATAAAAAATTATAAATCACATAATAGGAAAAGATTTAGAAAAATACAGTTATTTCAATGAACAATGTCACATATTAAAAAACTCTTGAACAGTATAGAAGGACTTCGTTATTAAATATTTCTTCAAATATTTCTTGAAAGTAATGATGCTTTGCTCATCTTTAATACTATTTGGCAATCTATTATAGAACTTTATGCCTGTATACGAGGAAGCTTTTTCATAAAAAGTAGTCCTGTGGTAGGGAGTTTTAAGACTGTTACCATGTCTTGTTGGGTAACGGTGGATGTCAGAATTTTTTATGTAGCTGGAGATTCTCTGTCTGATGAACAGTATACATTTATAGATATATATAGCTGCCTCCGTGGCGACGTTAGTTGTTGCCTTGTAAGCACAAGGCACAAGGTCTTCTAACCGAAGCCACAAATGTGTGGTTGGCTTCCTGTTGTTGACTTCCTTCGTTTCTATTTTTACATCCAAGTGTTGTACATCTTCGCACTTGATTTTACCGTACTGATGAGAGCTTAAGCTCGAAACACGTGTCTACGGTTGCAGAACATTTTGAGGGTTATACCCAATAACTTTTCTACTTATATTTTCATATATTGCCCCTCGCTCTATCCATCCTTATTTATATTTATATATATATATATATATATATATACATACATACATATATATATATATATATATATATATATATATATATATATATATATATATATATATATATATATATATACAGGGCAATGTTAAAATTTCATGGTTTTGAAAGTAAGGTTTACATGTATACCTGCGTTGTATTCCAAAGATAAGCCTGATAACCCTTTTTTGTAGAAGGAATAGTCTATTAACTGAAGTGGAATTGCCCCAAATTATTATGTTGTTGGTTAGATGAGGGTATACCATTGCGTAATATATATTCAGCAGCTGTGTTTGGGGGAGTATATTTTTTAATTGTAAAATAGCAAAGTATCCACTACTAACTTTGTTGCAACTTTGACTTATACACTCGTGAAACGATAGTGATGCATCAAGAAAGGTGCCAAGAAATTTTGTGGATTCGGAGACAGTGACATCAAGATTTTCAGATACCATTTCCAGATTCATGTTGGGATTGGATACGATGAAGAATTTCATCAAAACAGTTTTCCTACAATTTAATATTAAGTGATTACACGTACACCATTCATTAAATTTATTGTACAGGTGGATCAATTTAGATGAGAGTTCTTCAGAGGTATTTCCGTGGGTTGCCAGTGACACATCATCTGCATATAAAACAATGCAGTCCGTGCTCATAAAAGATGGCAAGTCGTTGATAAACATTAAGAATATAAGTGGCCCCAATACTGAACCTTGAGGAACCCCTAAATTTATTTCAGATTCCATTGAATGGGTGCTGCCTAATTTAACAATAATTTTACGGTGAGTTAGGTATGACAAAATCCAAGCAAGTGTGTTCCCACGAAATCCCATACCATATGGTTTCGTTTCAACAAAGCTCAGATTCAGACAATCAAAAGCTTTAGTGAGGTCGAAGAAAAGAGTATGTTCATGCTTATACGAACTTCGGAAAATGTATGCGAATCGCAAATTAGGAAATTACCAACAAAAGTTGACGTTCATAGTCATGCGACAAAACTTGATGGTCACTGTCATTGCGGGTAAGTCAAAGTACCTAGAATTTAATGTTTTGTGGATTATTTTAGTTTTGTTAATAATGGTTTATTCTTTCTTTGGTAATAAAAAGTGTTCCTTCCCGAATCCTAAAGCAAGGAATAGAATATAAAAGTTATGGCCTTTCTGTGGGAGGAATGGGTTTTGTTGTGATATATGACTTCTTTATTTCTGGTCTCACTATTGATAAGAGTTCATCAAACTGAGAACACATCACACGAAAATTATTAAAATATTCATTGGGATCATTCAGTCTCATTTCTCGAACGAGGCTGTGATAATCACAATGAATTTTTCGAGTTTTTAAAAACACTACAACTCTTTTTTTTACGTCTGAAAGCTTCACGTTCTTTCCAAAGCCGATACAACTGATGTTAGAGTACAATGAACCCATCCAAATAATCTTTATACCATTTTGCGAATAAATAACAACCACATCAACGAACTTTCCTATTGTTTTTTTTTATAAAATGAGAACTGAAGAATTATGAAACGATATGATTATTCACCTGTATGTTTATTTAATTTTAAGGATTTGAGGTTAATATAATAACACAAACACATTTTACGCATTCTGTGGTCTCGTGATTTGATCCGAATTCGCAAAAAAGTTCAAATATTTCAACTTCATTGCGATTTTTTCAGCCGCCATTTTATTCGCATGAATTTTCCGAAATTCGTATGAGCATGAACATACCTTAACCCAATGAGCTCTTTGTTTTCGGTCACGTGACATCAGATTCAAAATTATTAATGAGACAACCTGTATAATTTGGCATATTTATGTTCCTCCCGAGAAAATAAAGAATTACAGGTACTTCAATATTTGGCCAGACCTATATTTTTTGTGATGATTAAAACTAGTCAAAATTATATTAATCATCCATATTTTATTAAAAAAAGACGTAAGAATATTAAAGTACCTGTAGTTCTTGAACTACCGAAAACAAAAAGCTCATTGGGTACCATGATATCGAAAAATCTGCACCAATTGCTTAAATTTACAACTCCAAAATTATAATTCTCTACTACTCTCGAATTCCCTGTCCTAATCTTCGTCGGACACCATGTATATTAAGTCGGTTCAAATAAGCATAATCAAATTTTTTATTATACTACTACTACTTGGTAGTAGGTGGGTACCTAGTATAATTGAAGCTTACAAACGTGTGGTCAGTATGTTTCGTTAGGGATTACCATATTTTCAAAAATTTTGTAAATTTTTTAATCACATCTTAATTAAACATTTTTTTTTCAGGTAAGCGTCTATTTGGCTAAATGCACGATTCGGTAAGTAAATAATGCTGAAATTATTGAAATTCCGAAAAGTCACCATTACAGTGTTTGAAGCGAAATATTTTACCAGAATAAAAACAGTCGACAAAGTAATTGTTAATCACTTGAATAGCTCAATCTATCAAACATAGATGTCACCCTCTCCGTTTTCAGAAATATTTACTGAGTTTTCAAAATAAATCAATTAATTTATTATTCAAAATCACACATTTCAAATGCAATAATCCGTTTTATTTGTTTTTGTTACACCTGCAGTGAAAATCACTTCCAACGGGTCGAAGCATATCATAGAGAGGGCACAGCAAAACGAATTGCTACTCGCCATCAACGAAATGAATTCGGACTGAAATATTATTCAATAAATTAATTTTATAGGCTCATGAAACCCCATAAAAATTCACGTAGCGTGTAGGTCATTGTCTCTTTGTTCTTTCGAAACAATAATTTCAGGAAGGGGAACCTTCAGTTCTTTGTAATGGATCAAGTTACGTGTGGCCAGAGCAACCCCGCGCAGATAAAATCATGTTACATGTTCGAAAAGAGGAGACATTATGCGTAATAAGATAGCCTTTCCGTGTCCATAAACAGGTTTAATGGGAGCTTTGGGAGGCATGGGTTATTTGTCAAAATTCACGTTCATCAAATTCAACGATGTGTCCACAGAGATAGGACTGTTTGAACAGGTCTGTGTGTTATCATTTTTCAGTTTTACTGCATCTTTGCAAAAAGACAGGTTCTGGGGATCATGATATTGGTTGAAATTGAACTAACCGCCAAAACCTTCCTTTGTATATAAAACTGCTTTCACTATTTTTGTTGGAATGAAACAGTTCCTTCTGGCCTGTAGAATTATCCCATTAGGAGTGATGGACGACTGATGATGCTAATTTATTTTCCGAGACGTATTCGAGTATATTTAATAAACTCTACCATGCTCATTATTGAACAAAAATTGGGATTTTAAACTCTAGCCAAGATGTATCAGCAGGTGAAATTTCCTCATGTTGGAAACTATCGAAAAGAATTTTTTTCTGCCAATATATTACCTTTAATCAATTATCGCCATTCGTTTCAACCCTTCTAGCCCAACTAGATCGTATCATGGATAGCAGAGAAAAATTTGCCATCTTTCTCTCTTTCATAGCTATTACCATAGCCAGAGTTTTCTGAAACATCATCAATTGTTCCACTCTTGATAATTTCTTCGGAGTGATCTGACAATTTCTCAGTTTCCAGGCAATCCTCTAACTCAAAATTATCAAAATTAACACCAACGACCTTTTTCTTGGTTCATTATTCTCTGGATATTACAGAATTTTTCTTTTTGCCTAAAACTGAAGATGAAAAAACTAATAACACAGTTGTTATCGTTGTGAAACAAAAAGTGCCTTCCTGGTAGTAAGGATGTAATTTATGTGAGATACTGACAAACAATTGATAACACTCTGAGAAACATACAGTTTTGAGAGTAAGTATACAAAATTCCTATTATTCAAAATACGGGAAGAAAATGTTGTTCCCTTCAAATTTCCCATGCCTATAGGGTTACCAGACCAATAATTGCCAATATAAAAATACATAATTCATTAATTGTTTTTATTTAATATTTCTTATTCATTTTGTTTCAGCAATATGTTGCAAAATCTTTGTATTTATGACCTTGTACTTAAAATTACGATTAGAATTTTGAATTTTCAAAAATATAGTTAAAGCAGTGTATATGCCTCTTGATCAATAATTGCCACAATGAAATTTGAAAAAACCCCGTAATTACTTATGTTCATGCACCATTGACAATATCAAGAAATGTTTGAGAACTTTATTTTACAGTGTAGAACAAAAATACTGGGACATACAATAATAATATATAAGAAAATGAAATACTCCAGAAATAAGCACTGAATTAGAAATTGATACTAGACATTGTAATCCAACTTATCAAACATGAAAATCATACATCTGAACTAATGGTTTCACTTTCATTTCACGATACACTTCGAATTGATGCAAAATTCACAGACAAAATGGCCCATTGCCAATCAGAGAAATATGACCAAAATATAAAAACTTATATCTAGAATATCAACATCTTCTTTCTGTGGCCATTTGAAATGGTTGTCGACGTTTTCTTTCATACATTTTTCATTTTCATTATTTCTGTTAATTACTCTGCCTATACTTTTCTGTTTTTATGAGTGAACTCCGTTGATGGTTTTCTTCATGTTCTTCCATGTTATCTGAATAGTCTTTATATTCTACTCATTTGTTATTAATTTACTTTAACATTTTTTTCTTACCTTTATTTTTTACGGAGGAATGCTCTTTTGCTTTTTTCTTTGCTTCACGTTCCATCTTCCTTATTTCTTTTTCAAATAATTTTATTTTAATTATATTTCTTCTATTCTTTTGATATGACTACAGACGGTATTTTCTCTATAATTTTTCTTTTGACTTTTTGAACTTCACTAATTAACGAAAAAATTTGCTTTTTTGAAAGGCGCGTCGACACTTGAATCATGACACATACATTCTTGATATATTCTAAAGTAAAATGCCCAAAGGTTGACACTTCAAGTTAAAAATTGACATATCTTAAATATTTTCTACAATTTCTTTCATTTTCAAAATTTGCTCTGGTATTAAGCAATTTCATTTACTAAAGTTTTATATGAAATTTTAAGAAACTTCAAACACTGTTGTTTTAAGGAATATCAATAAAATTGCAGTATCCACTTTTTTCGATAATGCATGACATGTTAAAAAATTGAAAACCTAAAAGTTGACACATGTCAGGACGAAAGATTGACATTAGGATGTTTATTTCAATCTTTTCATTTCAAGTGAACTAATCTTAAATGTCGGTGATAGACTATAGTATCTATAAAATAAATATACTGTATCAAACATGTTCTATATTAAAATCAGATCATCTTCAGATTTTGTTTTTATGTTTGTTAGTTGACTCTCTCAACTAACAAATTTATTCAAAATTCGATGTGAATATTTCAAAATTGTATTGTTGGGATCAAAATAAGACTTTCTCTTCAAATCAACATGTGTCCTAAAATGCACCCCTCCGAGCTACATCCCCTGCATTTTAGAACACATGTTGATTTGAAGAAAAAGTCTTATTTTGATCCCAACAATACGTTTTTGAAATATTCACATCGAATTTTGAATAAATTAGCTAATACATGTTCTGTTAGTTTGATATTGTGAAAATACTCCCCTTTCGTTGATTACGATTTTCCGACAAACTGTTGGTTGTACGACAAAAATGCAAGAGACCGAATTCTTAGTTTTTTTTTATGGCCAATAAGATTATGCTATTCGAATTCGGAGTTTCTCTTTTTGAACATAAAAATTGGACCAATAAAAGTGTGGACCCCCTCCAACTCCCCCAAAACTGGGTTTACATAATATTTGAAGCAAAAAAAGAATAGAGTGCCTAAAAAAATAGGGGTATGCCAATTTTCAGAAGATTCGATTCGTCACAGTTTTAGATAAGTAATCTTGTTTTTTTTTCCTAACTTACAGGGGCTGTAGCTCGGAGGGAGTGCATTTTAGGACACAAGTTGATTTGAAGAAAAAGTCTTATTTTGATCCCAACCATACGCCCTTGAAATATTCACATCGAATTTTGAATCACCCTGTATAGTAATTTTCGAGTAAAAAAAAATTTATTTTGTAAATTATTAAATACACGATATCAGTAGAACAAAACAAACTTTTTTTTTTAAAGAACTTGAATTATTGTGAGTGAAACCGTTAGGCACTCTTTTTCATCGGTGTTAACGATCTGATACATTTTTTTCACCTCGTTTAGCCAGCACTTTATCACCTTTCGGGTTTAAGAAAAGCAGCCTCATCTGCGTTAAATACCCTTTCTGGTTAGTTTAAAATATTCTCAAAATTTTGTAATTTCAAATATTGATGAACTTCATTACCAATTATTTATTTTTTCATTTATATAACAGAAGCTCTGATGATGTTAAATTTTGAGGACTTCTGGCGGATACGACAGGATTCCTTTTTAAAAATAATTTGTACCAACTTTTACCAGGTTCGTTATTTTTAAAAGGAGTTTCCCGTTTTAAGTCAATCATTTGACACTGTCCAATAACTGATCTTTTCCACTGGGAAAGCGATGGAAAAATTAGTGGTTCCATCTCTGCTGGCGTGCAGTGTATATCACGTAGGATGACCCCTTTCGTGCAGTCAGTTCATTTCTAGTGAACTTATCGATCCTGAAAATTTCATGTTCTACGTCGAAAATTACGGAAGATACAGGGGCGTTTCCATGTGAAGTAAAAAAAATTAAAGTTTTCAGGACTGAAAATTTTTCACGGGACAGGTATATTAGTAGAAATTTGGGGATCCTGATCACCAATCCGAAGGAATTTTGGGCTAATTTTTCCCCCTAATATAACTTTCCGGAAAAATGGGTGATTTCATCGCTGCTGGCGAGCAGTGTATTTCACGTAGGATGACCCCTTCTGTGCAGTGAGTTCATTTCTAATGTATTCATCAGGCAAGATACGAGGGTGTTTCTAAGAGAAGTTAAACACTGTGTATATTAACCATGGAAATTGAAATTTTGGAGGGATACGAGGGATACGTTAATAATGACTAATGAATCTTGAATAGTTTGGTGTTAATTTCTGGCAATACGAACAATGTGATATAATACAAATAATAAGAAGTTTGGGAATGTTTAACCCTTTGACGAGCCCTTTATTCAGTAATTTCCAGCACTTAGATGGGTCGTAGAAAAATTGTATACAAACATGTGAACAATTCTTGCACTGGCCACGGTGTAATAGCATTACTTATAAATAAGTGGTATATAACCCCTTGCAGATCCAAATTTTGGAATTTACAATACTTCAATGGTTTGCAATAATAACATTAATAAAAAATTTATTCACACACAAAATGAATACAAACAAGACAATGGCTACATGGTGGAACGGAGTAAAGTAGCTTAGCGATAAGTTCAAAGCAAAAAAACGTTTAAAAAATTCTGGCAGCCTTTCGATCACAAATAATTGCTTAATTATAAGTGTGTGGTACATCTTTTCATGGACAACAGGAACTGTAAAAAATTGATTGAGACGCAAATTTGTAATAAATGTGTACAAAATTACGTAATAGTTAATGTAATTGTGCCATTGAGCCACTGTAGCTTTATGTTCATTTACTGAAGTTTTGTGAAGCTGTCAATGTCAAAATCAAAATGGCGTTCATAGTCTTTCTAGGGTTCAAGATGTTTAGGTCGAAGCAGAGGCAGCGGCTAAACATTTGAAATTTTTACCACATATTTTGAAATGAGACTAAAATGACGACCTGTTGCACAGAGCTCTGTCATTTTTTTCTTATGGCTACAAGGGTCCTTCAAAATCTTCATTTAAATAACTTTTATTTTACCGGCCTGGTCTATATACGAGAAAACAGGTTTTTCGTCAATATCGCTGTAACAGTGTTCAATCATTAATTCCTTTTCAGATTTTTTATCGTGGCACCTAACACGATTTTCTTTTTTTGCCCTTATCACGACCCATCGTGTTATTCGATTCGGGCACTTCAATTTTTCATTAAAGCGAATACGTCATACGTCCGTATCTACCCCATCAATTACCAAATATTACATTCCGCCGCCAATAAAAGAGCTCGAAGCCACAACAACATATACAGAGGAAATTAAATTTTAATATCGGGGATGTGATGTTTGCCGAAAGTATAATAATTGAATAAAATGAATTTACTGGGATTTGCACGGGAATGCGTGAGAGAATTTAAATATTCGTTTTGTGCTTAATGCGGCAGTCGGCCGATTAAAATGGCGGGTACGAAGCGGCGACGAAAACATGCGAAAAATAAACTGAGCCGCAAAAGTTGGGGATTACGCGGAATAACTGGAATGAACTTACGGTTCCGATTTTTGCGAAATTTTAGACGGAAAAGCTCTGAGAATGAAAGGCCGTATTATGGGATGAAATTATGAAAGGATTATGAGGTCTGTTTATACCGGGTGAAAACGAGGTTGTTTCCATTATTTCGATATTTGAAACCTCGGCTCGAAGTAGGGGGTTGATGAGCATTCGAACTGATATTGTTATTATTTTCATCATTGTCGTAGAAATTCTCCCAAATTATCAAATTCGAAATGTTGTGTGTTCGGTGTTTTCATTTCACATTTCTTAGACGAATGAGCGTCCGAATTGTAAAAAATTATAATTTGAAAAAATTCAAAGCATCTGATTTTTTCCATTAATTCGTTTTTTTTAATTTAAACAGATTTTCTCCTTAAATATAGAAACAATGAACTGTAAAATCACTTATTTTATCTATTTGCCCAAAAACATTTGTTGCCTAGCCGAAAATTTAATTAATTTTATTTGTTATTACTTATTCATGTAGGTATAAACTATTTTTGTTGTTTTAAACTGCTTGTGTTTTCCTAAGGTTAATTTATAAATATTTACGTATAAGTAATTTGATTTAAATCAGGATTAAAATAGAAAAAATCAGTTGAATTAAATCATGATTTTATTTATTTATTTAATGGTCACATAGGATATCGACATCCACAAAAACGAATATGAAAATGATGCAGATTGCGAGCCTAAATTGAATATTTACTAGGAATAATAACAAATAATTATCTATACATCTAAATTCACATTAAATGGCTTGTTTTCAGTTTTTGAAATAATTTGATTCAAATCGTCGCAATTGTGGTCCATTTAGTGCGTAATTCTTCCATATATCAAAAGCAGTAACCTATGAAGAAAAACTTCCAGAGACAATTTCCCTCATATTAAATAAACCAACCAAATGCCATCATTTTTTGAATTCAAACCAATGAGAAAAGAACTTTTCGAAAACGCTGTCTCCAGCCCGTGGTATTTTCAAATCGGTGTTTCGCCTCTTCCTTATTTATACGTTTCCATAGTTACAACAATTTCTGTGAATAGAGAAACGTCAGTTTGACGGTTCAACTCTTCAACTGACATTAATGACACATGAAGTACCGATCCTGCAATACGCATTAAGTCCATAATAATTTAATGTATTCGTGAAATTGTTTGATCGAATATCCCTTCAAAATGCAGAATTTTCAAAATACTTCCACCTTGCCAGTCGCTCAAACTGTGTTGCTGTGCAAAACACCACTCGAACAAGCTCTCGTGGTGTTTCTAAGCAACACACTTTTCGTGATAGCAAGGTGAAAGTATTTTTTGAAAATTCATCATTTTGTCGAGATATTACTACTGAAAATTGACCATTTTTAAAAAATATTTCCAACACTACTGGATGTAAATTGTGAAAGGCTTTCGCGGCTTTCGCTGGATGTTTTATGAAAACAGGATAACTCAGATACTAGTTTTTATCGAATACCCTTTATTTTTTATTCGAATTTTATTCCGCTAATTTTCAATTTCGTATCGCTGTAAAAAAATTTAAATCGTTTGCGGCGTTGTCAAGTTATGATTAAAAATCAATTTTTACCACTATTGAAGAGTCATGTTGAATTGGGCCTGGTATACTCATTTATTCAAATTTTGAAAATATTTTTTGCACACAGTAGTAGAAAGGTCTCACGTACACCAATCCAGTAATTTCGTGACATGTCTCCTTACTCTATTATCAAATGTCTACATGGGCCATTCAATTATTGTCACGATATGGGAACATTCTCTTCAAGTTTGAATATGAAGCAAACAAATAAAATGGGGTTTGAAAAATTGATCTAAAATACTACCTAAGTATTTTCTGTTGAGATGTTTTTATTGGAAGTATTCCAAATAATAATGTTTGAGGTTGCGATAAAAGAAAAACAAGTAATGGACGAATTGAAGCAAATGAAAAACTATATACAGTGTGTCCCACTTTGAGCAGCCACACCCTCATATTTCGTTGAGCATGAAATAATTCGAAATTTTCTTTCACTCAAGTTGTAGTACTGGGAAATACCTACCTTTATGTTTACGGAACCTTTGGATATCCATTTTCCACGGTTAACTACGACCAAATGAAAAGTGAAAAATTGGGAAAAACATACTAGGCATTTTTTTATCGCAAAAATAATACCAGATTCTGTTTCAGAACACCTTAAAACCCCTAAATCTCAATGCTTGAATCATTTGAATATACAGGGTATCATCTGTAGCTGGTAGCATTATCAACTCTAATCCATAAATAATGCTTGGAAAATTTCCAAAATGTCTTCTCTTGTCACAGAATTCCCAAAAATATTTAATTAATACTTTGAAAAATAGCCAAATATCACTTTTCCAAGGCTAACTCTGATCAGAATGAATGTATGGGGTAGCACTGAATTCCTATTTTACTCTTCTGTAATATTTCGTGAAAATTTTATTCCTCCAGTTTTATTTTGCACCTTATCTTTACTCAAACACCCTACACCTTGGATTCAAACGACAATCAGTTTCAAAGCCTGTCAATCCCCCAGGAATTTGCAATCAGTTACTGTTACTTCAGCGAGACTTTACCTGATATGAATACTGCGAGTCAAAATGAGTACTGAATAGTCAACCAAGTGAACGTGAACACTGTAATAAATAAATCACCTCCGAGGGCTCCGAGCACTATACGATACGAATTTAATCCCAAACAATTAAAAATTGTCTGTTTGTTTCTTCCTCTTGCAACTACCGTCAAGCGTCATTCTCATTAGCATGTTCATATTTGTCATTGTCTGCATTACCGATTTCGGTAGTTGCCAACTGAGACAGGGACATTGGTACCAACATATGCGCACTTGGTCCGGGCGAAGGATGCACAATGGACGTCCAAAGGACATCCCTTTTTTAATCTAGATTTTCAGTCAATTTGGACAAGAAATGGATGTCCATTGGATGTCCCCAAACAGATATCCATTGTACTAGCAGAAATGGACATCCAATGGATATCCATTTAACGTCCATATCCACAAGGACCAATTATGGACATGAAATGGATATCCATAGGATATCCTGTGTTTACTGGGTCCGTATTTCTCGTGATGAGAACCAGTTCAACCGGTCTACTGAAATCTGGATCTCCCTGTATGTTGAAATTGATTATTTTCAATGATTTTGCCAGTATTTCTATATGTATGAGTTTGGCAACCCTACATTGTTTGAACTTGTTAATGTAAGTTGTGTTATTGTTTATTCGTTTTAGTTTTAATTGCGTAATGTCATGAGCTTTTTTTATCATTTGTCACATGTAAACGAGGAAAATAAATGTCGTACAATCCCTGAATTAAACGTACACAGAGTTACCTACATATTCTCCTTTTATTTGAATAAAGCTCTGACATATTTGCATAAAATCGGAGTTGAGGGTGAAACTATTAATACGAGAAAGTAAATCACCATCTTGGATGACAATTAGTTGCACATGTTTTAATGCATGTAATTATTTTTGCAACGAAGTCAGCAATAATTCATTAGTCTCATGTATACAGGGTCTCCCACAACGAGAGTTCTTCCGGAATATGGAGAACCATTCCAAATAAAAAGTTGAAATTTTGTGATAGTGGGTTTTACGATAGGGCCTTCTCAAATAAATTATTGTCAACTGCCAGTCCTTTCCAGTTATACTGGAAGTAGGGGGCAACTTCCTTATTTCAAATGGAGCACCCTGTATTTCCCATCAGATTTTAGAACCACTTTGTGTAGAAATGCCTATTCCGAAATTTGTTAGTTTTCTAGTTATTTTTTTTCTGACAAATCTGACAGTTATAGCATTCTATGAATGTATTACATTCGCTGGAGAAAGATACTGTGTATCGAAACATGTCGTGTAGACAATAAATCTGTGGAAATTTAATCATGTTTACCTTCACTACCTTACACTATCAATTGCCATCAAATAACGGTCACGTCAATCCAAAAAGTGATATTTCGTACATTAAAAACTAGTTTGACAAAAAAATGTTAACTTCAAACTTGAAAAAAACTCAGTATCTACGTCACCGAACTTCAGTTTTATAGATACACACGTAGGAGGGTGGGTCCATCGATTACTACCATCGATTACTACCATCAAAATGTGTTAAATACATCGGAATCGTAATTGATGCACATTTGCGATGTGACATTCATATACAACACACTATAAAGAAACTCCAATACATAATTTACAAATTTCGATGTCTGTGCGACATAATACCTAGGAGAGAACTTAAAGTTTATATTATGCACTCGTAGAAAGTCACCTGAAATATGGTATCTTGGCTTGGGGCTCAGCACTCAAAACACATATTACCCCTCAAGAAATTCTTCAGATTTCTCAAACTAATGATGCATAAAAAAGGAGACTACTCGTCAGAGTTGACCTACTTGGAATCGCAAGTACTTGATCTGAGGCAAGAATTTCAAATATGTGCTTACCTATCACAAAAGCAGAAAATTAGAAAATAGCAGTCACAATCACAACACAGGACAAAACATATCACATCCGTCCCAGTCATGACAAAATCGATGGGTCAATGATCGTTTGAATTTTTGGCTCAAAAGCTTTACAGTTCTTACTCTACCCCAGAATTTGAAGAGTTTATCATGTTATTCAAGAAAAAAACTGAAAAATTTCATATTAGAAAAACCTAGAATCACAATTCATGAATTCATAGATATAAAAAGCTTCTGAATGTTTTTCATGTCCCAAGATATAGTACTGCTGCTATACCTACAACTAAATTTGTGTTGCGAAACATAACTCCTACTCAAATTTTATTCTCAACCTCCCAAATCCCTTAAGAGGGGTTTAACCTTATTAGTGACTATTAGTAAAACAAGGAACGGAAGAAAATGAAATACTCGGAGCTCGCTGAATAAACTCGATATTTTTTTTCATCATCCGATTTTCGAATGTTGGATATAGGCATCTCACGAAGTACTTTTTCTAATAAAAAAAAGAAAAACGTTGAAAAAATTGGCAGAACATTGACCAGATTCACTAACTTTTATCTCAGGATCTGTTCTTTTTTTCGAAAAAGTACTTCGTGAAATGCCTCACTTATACATTTATCTATGTTAAAAAAAAAAATTGGAATGATCCATTCAAAATTACATCGTCAAAGCGTTTTCTATTGAACCCATGCAGACTCAATTTTCGAGCATTTATCTTCACTGATTCGAGCGCCCTCACATAACTATGCTCTTTTACATGGATACTATGGATAACTGAATGAATTGTAGATTCATTCATGAGTAGAGAAATTATTCTGAAGCTATTCCGGAAATTTTAGCTCTGGAGATAAAACAATAGAAGTTGTAAATGGGTTTATTGAAGTTGCAAATATGCCAAATTAGGTAGCCTATATAAGAATAATGAAGTTATATTATCAAATTGTAATTCTTATATATGTCATAATTCAATTTAACTTGAACATTTGCTTCCTGGAAATGGACAAATAATAATTAAGTAATAAGGAGCAGATACGATTTGTTGATAGATCGTGATTACGTTCCAGGTCACTCACACAATTAGTTACTGAGAACTGGATATGTTTTGCAAGGGGCTGGCGAGCGACTGGCGGCAAGTCACAAAGGGACCAATTATCCCGAAATGAGTGTCACAGAGAAGGGAGGAGGCTACCGTTAGAGTTTAGTTTGCTCTTGTATTGTGATAGTGACACTTATTGTATTTTTCAATATTTGTTAATCAAGCAACATTATGCCAAATTCGAATTATCGAACTGGTGATAAATACCGTGAATGACTCTTTTTAAGAAAATTATCAGTTGTAATACCACAAGAGAGTGAGAATAAAGTGAAAATAATTAGACAGATTTTTCGAAAACTTGTTGCCAACAACAAGTTGTTTTTTATCTATATGATGTTCCACATTTATTAAAATCAACAAGGAATAACTTTTTCTCTTATAACTTTCATCTCGTTGATGGTGTTACGCATAAATCATATTTAGAAACGATGTATACCCTTGATAAGGCAAAACAGTAGAAGTTGGCGCCTAGACTAAGTGATGAACACATAAATCCAAACAATTTTTAAAAAATGAAGGTGAAATTAGCTTCTCAAGTATTCAGTCACTCTGTGGCCGTTGCTATGCACACTTATATTGACTTTGAAAAAATACCGGAAGAAGCCAAAGTAACTGCTAACTTTATTGAAGATATGAACAAATTGTTTGATATATTAAATTCAAGCAACTTGGAAACATGCCACGCTTTTATGGGAACCACAGCGCAATTTGAATTTTTAAATAAAATGGACACACTTTTTTCAATATTGAAAGTTTCAGGTAAGGCAGGAAAGAATGTAACAAATTCTCTTAAATTTATTTTCGGTTGGAGGCTTACTATTTCCTCAGTTTTACAATTATGGAAAATTTTGTAAAATAAAAATTATAAATTTTTATTGACCCGTAATTTGAATCAGGATTGTCTTGAGAATTACTTTGGTCAAATCAGAAACGCTTGTGAAAACGCTAGAAATCCCACTGCCATTCAGTTCACTAGAGCATTTAAAAAACTATTTGCTATAGGGTGTTTTCATGAGGCAGAAGGAATTGTATGAAAGATAGTAGCGATATTTTGTTCACTATAACATCGGACTCGTTTAAAAAAATCGAATGTTTTCAGGAACAAAATACGAAAATATATCGCCAATCTTGAAATTAGTGTCAACCGATTACAGGAATTTGATATCAGAGGAAGGCAATGGTGTATGTTGGTGGATATTTTTTACGTAAATGTCTCTTCACACATTCTTGTGATATTTTTTTACAATATTGTTCAATGTCCTAAAGAGACAAGTCCACGATATTATGTGAGCTAAAAGCTTACAACGCTAGCGGTGAGTTATTTGGTGGCTTAACAGTCCCCACAAATGATTTTTCACAATACCTAATAGGCTTAGAAAATATATTTGTTGCAAATTTCAATATTAATTGTATTCAACATGGTGTAGGACAGATATTTTTAAACAAATATTCTAATGTAAAATTTTCTCACCCATGTAGTAATTTTCCCCATGATTATTTGGTTTCTTTATATACTAGAGTGCGAATATATTACACATTAAAATTCGCGAACAGGCAAATAAGATCCCAGTGTTCAAATAAAGAAAATCCAAAATTACAAATTTGTCAAAACTTGTAAATATTTGGAAAATGTAAATATATTTAGGTAAAAAATTTATGTATATTACTGAAAACGTCATTTGTATTTACTCATTTTGTATTTTCTTTGAGACCTCTTTTTGAGTATCCCATATTTTTACCTGTCTGCAATTGAAGACATGTAATATCAGATATTTTCTGTTAGGTATTACAAAAAAAGATTTTTCAATTTTTCTCAATAGAATTTCATATACAGGGCCCTGCAACTGCGCTCCGGTGGTCCATAGCTTCTATACAGCGCAACTTAAGAATTTCTTTCGAAGTCAAGCATGTTTCCTTCCTGAAAGAGTTTCTTTAGAAAATATTCCGAAGTATACAAGGTTACCCTGAAAAGTGCACCACACTAAAGTCATGTTTTTTGTAATGGAACACCCTATATTTCTTCACATGGTTGAATAGAGATTACTTTGGCCATTCAAAAAATATATGGTCATGTATGTTCATCAACGTTATTTCCGGAGATATATCGATATTACTTCAAAAAACAGAAGGTATTCAACACTCTGTAACTCCTCGTGGAAAAATAATTCTAAAAACTTATGGGAGGCAAATGACTCAAATATGGTCTAGTTTCTGTAACATGACACACAGTTGAAATTTCATTACTTTTTGTGTACCGAATAAATCGAAACGCAAATTGAAAGATATCTTGTTTTTTTTTTCAATTGAAAACCCATTCATTCAAGTTCAGTATTGGGAAGGCCATAAAATTTCCTTTCGAATGATATATCACACTTGGTATTTACTTAACTTTGTAAATAACGTAAATTTCCAATTGAAAAAAAAAACAAGATATCTTTCAATTTGCGTTTCGATCTATCCGGTAAACAAAAAGAAATGAAATATCAACTGTGTGTCATGTTACAGAAACTAGACTATATTGGAGTCATTTTGCCTCCAATAAGTTTTCAGAGTTATTTTTCTACGAGGAGTTACAGAGTGTTGAATGCCTTACGTTTTTTGAAGTAATATCGATATGTTTGTTTGAAAGTGGTTGACAATGTTTCACTTTGAGTAAGGTTATTCTGGACTTTCATTGTCTAAAAAAGAACAAAGAAAAATTCAATTCTCTGCAATTTTTAATCACGACGTTTCAACTGTTGAAATCTACAGTCGTTATCAAGTGTATAATGCGAGAATCTCACAATGACAATGAAAGTCCATAATAACCTTACTTAATATCGATATATCTCCGCTAATAACGTTGATGAACATACATGATTTCATATTTTTTGAATGGTCAAAATACTCTCTATTCAACCATGTTATGAAATATGTTCCATTACAAAAAATATAAGTTTGGTTTGGTGCACTTTTCTGGGTCACCGTGTATACTTCGTAATATTTTTCGAACATACTCTCTCAAGAAGGAAACATGCTTGCATTCGAAAGACATTTTTAAGTTGCGCCGTTTAGAAGCTATGGACCACCGGAGCGCAGTTGCAGGACCCTGTATAATCGTATAAAATCTGACTCATTTCAATTAAAGATCAAAAGCCAATATTTATACAAAAATATAACCATCAAATATAATGGATACCCAACGCCCGACCCTCGTAGACATACTTTCCAGTAAACATATTGTTCACACTGTAGACTGACCCTCGTATCAGAGAGTTCTGCAGGTGTCCGTATGATTTACGACCGTTCACAAAAAGAGCGGCATTTTTCGACCACATCAAAGGAGTTACCAGACTTATTAGTAAATCTATCAACGATGGCCGAGTTGTAAAAATAAAATGTAATACGAGCAGCTTCGTAGGAATATGCGGATGGCGCTTTCAAGGCCAATTTTACTATAACGTAAATGAACAATGAGCTGGAGTGAGAAGCTATTAGATTTCTTTTAATATTGGACTCCGCCTCCCTCACTCGAGATTCCTACTTCCCCCTTTACACCGCAAATTTACTTTGACCTTTTTCAGAAGGTAAACCTCTTCTTAATGTAAAATAATATGATCCAAATTTTGCTAGCAAAGTAAAGTATGGCACATCCAATTATATTTATCTTTTAGTAATTGTATTTGAATACCTTTTTTATACACATGTCTTTTGTGTTATTACACTTACCGAGTATATTTTACTCACATGTGATTTTGATTTTTTATATTTTGTCACTCATGTACTACACCTTTTTCATATGTAATTCAGATTAGTAAAATGTAATTCAGAAAACGTAACTTGTAATTCAGAATTGTTAATTGTATTTCAGAAACCGTAACATGTAATTCAGATTAGTAAATTGTATTTCAGAAACCGTAACATGTAATTCAGATTAGCAAGTTGTATTTCAGAAAGTGTAACTTGAATTTCAGATTGGTGAATTGTTATTCAGAAAGCGTCAATTGTAATTCAGAAACCATCACTTGTAATTCATAAACCATCAAAAATCTGACCGGTGTGAAAAGAGCGACCAAAGATAGCAGCCGAAATCTCCGGAGACACCAAAAGGGGGCTATTATGATAAATAATAACAAATATCTACAAAATAGAGTATGTGGACCTTTTGCATAACTCTACTGACGACAGGGTTGAAAGTGGGTGGGTGAATAATGCGGTTGTAGCGTAAACTGACTCCTGGCAAGGTATTGTAATAAAATAATTTCGCTTTTGGACTAGGGTTGGATATTTTGAACATGCAATTTTCTTAAAGTACTGAATAATGGGATTTAGGGTTGAAATTTTCAACCCTAAAATTTTGAATACTCATTTCAAATTGGTTCTAGCATAAACAGCTTTTGACTGTCCATTTTTTGTTGTAAAAGGGCCATTCCGTTAGAGAATTGTTGACCTCCGTTGGGATCCCGGGGTCGATTTTTCAACCCTACTATCGGGGGAGCCAGGTGGTGCATTTAGCACTTATCTTAAAAATTCGACTTATGAGTGAAGTCGTCGTAGGAGCACTAACAAATTTTGTCACAATGTTGCAAATCACTTCTCCTTTATTGTTTGATCATGAAATTCGACTTCCCGAGGGAGCCAGGGGGTGCATTTAGCAACCCTTATCTTAAAAATTCGAAACATAAATGAAGTCGACGTCGGAGCACCAACAAATTTTGTCAAAATATTGAAAAACACTTATCCTTTACTCTCTGATTGAAAAATTCTACTGCCCGAGCGAGCCAGGGGGTGTATTTAGCCACCCTTATCTGAAAAATTCGAAATATGAATGAAGTCGTCGTCGGAGCACTAACAAATTTTGTCAAAATGTTGAAAATCCTTTACTGTTTGACCAGAAAATTCGACTTCCCGAGGGAGCCAAGGGGTGTAATTAGCAACCCTTCTCTTAAAAATTCGAAATATGAATGAAGTCGTCGTCGGAGCACCAACAAATTTTGTCAAAATGTTGCACAACACTTCTCTTTTACTGTTTGATCAGAAAATTTGACTTCCCGAGGGAGCCAAGGGGTGTATTTAGCAACCCTTCTCTTAAAAATTCGAAATATCTCGGAAACGCTCATCAGGATATCTTTTTTGATTGCCTTCAGAAAATCTACAAAAAATGTGAATGAATTTTTTTCCATAAAATCAATGTACCGTGAAATATTCCAAAAAATCCGGGTAATCGATAGATCTCCCAAACTATTGAAAAAAATCCAATTTTTTTTGCAGCAAATTCCTTTTAACAAAATCTACCTACTCTTCAAATTTCAGTTTTTGGAATTCGTTAACAAAGCGGGGGAAAAATAAAATCGAAAAAAAAAACGGGACTTGGAAACTTTTTTTATAAAAGCATCAAAATCTAAAATCTAAACAAGATATCGAAACGTTTGTACGAACAATTTCATTGTACTAACTCAGTACTACAAAAAACTACGTATGAATTTTTTTTATATTTAAAAAAAACATAAAATTTCACGACATTAGCGCTTTCTGGCGGGCCTTTATCTTCCACCTAGTCTTCTGGCAATTTTTTCTCCCCTTATTTGTATAACATCCGATTATTCTGCCAATTTCCAGCCTTGCACCTTATGACTTATTTTACGTAAAAAATGCATATTTAACCCTCTACCCTCGCGATATTCTTCCGGGGTGCCTTCTGGCGGCTCATCTCACTCTACGTTGGACAACCGAACCTATAAATGCTAAAATTCACTTTGCACCGAGTCACCCGTATTTCTACGTAGTCAGCTCTCCGTCGAATACGGGTTGTTCTTGGTTTCTGAATTACAGTTGACACTTTCTGAATTACAACTCACGCTTTCTGAATTACATGTCACACTTTCTGATTAACAATTCACTAATCTGAATTACAAGTTACACAATCTGAAATACAACTTACTAATCTGAATTACATGTTACGGTTTCTGAAATACAATTTACTAATCTGAATTACATGTTACGGTTTCTGAATTACAATTTACTATTCTGAATTACAAATTATACTTTCTGAAATACATGTTATACTTTCTGAATTACAATTGAAAAAGGTGTAGTAACTAATTTGATTTATTTATACATTGTGAGTGTCTTTTTCTAATGTGTCTTAATCTATACCATTTATATTATGTATATATTAAGTGTGAATAAAGTTTATTTTTATTATTATTATTGAAAAAAGTTAATTTAGTAAGATTCAATCACATCAAGGATTAAGGAGTAATTTCCGATAATACAATATGATTCAGTCTTTCAGTCTACATTGATAATATATCATTAATAAATTATGCAAAAAGCAAGTTTTTATTAGGACGGTATGCAAGAATTTCAGAACTCAAAGTACACCTTTTTCAATTGTAATTCAGAAAGTGTAACTTGAAATTCAGATTAGTAACATGTATATCAGAAACTGTAACTTGTTATTCAGAATTGTTAACTGTAATTCAGAAACCGTAACATGTAATTCAGATCAATTAATTGTATTTCAAAAACGGTAACATGTAATTCAGATTAGTAAATTGTATTTCAGAAAGCGTCAATTGTAATTCAGAAACCATCACTTGTAATTCAGAAACCACCAAGGACTTGATTAGTAAGAGTAGGGAATATGATAACAACGAATTATTTATTAGTGAACATTATTATGAATAATAATATTTATCGCCCAACGGGCATGTCTTGAAATGCTAAAGCTGTAGCTCGGTGAATGGTGGTGTGTTGTGCAGCCCTACCACAATCGCCTCCAACTACAGTATTTTTGTCTGGTCAATGATTTGCTCAAAATAACCAAGCCGCTGTTCTCCAACACCCGGACCTTGAACTTGGGAAACTCGAAGATTCTCTTTTACATAGGAATTTATTTTCGACCAACTAACGCTTTCTGAATTACATTTTACACCTCCTGAAATTCAATTAACTAATCTGAATTACATGTTACGGTTTCTGAAATACAATTTACTAATCTGAATTACACATTACGGTTTCTGAATTACAATTTACTATTCTGAATTACAAATTATACTTTCTGAAATACATCTTATACTTTCTGAATTACAATTGAAAAAGGTGTAGTTTATAGCAGACTGACCTTGGCTAGTGTTATCTGGAATCCTCCTTATAACTTAAATAAGGTAATACTTAGGGTAATCCAAATAAAAAAATGGTGTTTTTAATATTTAAAATGTAAATTCAGTAAGACTTTCTTCCACTATTTTGATATTAGAGCAACGAAGAATAAAAACGGACTTGGTCTATATTTTCAAAATTCTCAAAAATATGTATCTAGCTTTAGTGGATTTCCACGTGCCTTCTAGACATACTAGAAATAGGGCTCTCCTTGAGGTTACTCATAAGAATACCAACTTTGGCCAAAATTCTCCTATTCCCATAGATTGAGTGATAGCTTCAATAGATTTTGCTCTGATGTACTTATGTCAATATCCTAATTCAAAACTTGATCTAAACATATTTTTTCTATTTAAATGTATACAGGTGTAGATATTCATACTTTTTTAGAAGTATTTGTAAACCATGTTTGTATCCCAAAGTCGTAATAAGTGACGGGTGTGAAGTTATCCACATCCACAAATATACACTGAGAAAAATACAAAAAAATCATAGAAGGCCCAACTGGCGTTGTACACGTTTCTGCTTCGGATATGTTATGCAGAATAACCTTTTCTTCATCCCTGATACCACGTACGAGTTTTCCAGGCCGTCCGAGGGGGTGCAATTGGGGTGAGTTTTCGAAAAAATCTTATAGAAGGCACAATTGGCTTTGTACACTTTTCTGCTTCGGATATGTTATGAAGAATGACGTTTTCTTCATCCCTGGTACCTCGTACGAGTTTTCCAGGCCGTCCGAGGGGGTTCAATTGGGGTGAGTTTTCGAAAAAAAATCATAGAAGGCACAAATGGCTTTGTACACCTTTCTGCTCGGTATATGTTATGAAAAATGCTCTTTCCTTCATCCCTGATACCACGTACGATTTTTTCAGGCCGTCTGAGGGCGTGCAATTGGGGTGAGTTTTCGAAAAAATCTTATAGAAGGCACAATTGGCTTTGTACACTTTTCTGCTTCGGATATGTTATGGAGAATGACCTTTTCTTCATCCCTGATACCACGTACGAGTTTTCCAGGCCGTCCGAGGGGGTGCAATCGGGGTGAGTTTTCTAAAAAAAATCATAGAAGGCACAAATGGCTTTGTACACCTTTCTGCTCGGGATATGTTATGAAAAATGATTTTTCCTTCATCCCTGATACCACGTACGAGTTTTCCAGGCCGTCCGAGGGTGTGCAATTGGGGTGAGTTTTCGAAAAAAAATCATAGAAGGCACAAATGGCTTTGTACGCCTTTCTGCTCGGGATATGTTATATAAAATGCTCTTTCCTCCATCCCTGATACCACTAACGAGTTTTCCAGGCCGTCCGAGGGGGTGCAATCGTGGTGAGTTTTCGGAAAAAAATCATAGAAGGCACAAATGGCTTTGTACACCTCTCTGCTCGGGATATGTTATGAAAAATGATTTTTCCTTCATCCCTGATACCACGTACGAGTTTTCCAGGCCGTCCGAGGGGGTGCAATTGGGGTGAGTTTTCGAAAAAAAATCATAGAGGGCACAAATGGCTTTGTACGCCTTTCTGCTCGGGATATGTTATATAAAATGCTCTTTCCTTCATCCCTGATACCACGTAAGAGTTTTCCAGGCCGTCCGAGGGGTTGCAATTGGGGTGAGTTTTCGAAAAAAAAATCATAGAAGGCACAAATGGCTTTGTACACCTTTCTGCTCGGGATATGTTATGAAAAATGCTCTTTCCTTCATCCCTGATACCACGTAAGAGTTTTCCAGGCCGTCTGAGGGGTGCAATTGGGGTGAGTTTTCGAAAAAATCTTATAGAAGGCACAAATGGCTTTTTACATGGTTCTGACAGCAAATTTATAATCTCCAACCCGTAAACCCCCATATACCAATTTCGAATAGAATTGGATCATAATAACAAAACTCGTCCACCATCATGGATCCGCCATCTTCAATTTATAAATTTTTAAATCAAATGCATAATTCTGAATCCCGATAAGTCTTAACTTACCCATTCTTAACACAATAACAAAAGCCGTGCCCCAATTTGAAACTGACACTGATTTCTTAGATTTTGATAAAAAAATTACTACCTCCAATCCTAAATATACCCAGACACCAATACTCTAGCCGTTACAAAGTTTTGAGTTTTACCCAAAAATGTATAACCTCCGACCCAAAAACTACTATACACTATTATGAATAGAATCGCACCTCAAATCAAAGAACTCATCTGTCACCCTGATTTTTTTAATTGAAATTTTAACAAAACCGTAATTTCGAGTCGATTGAATAAGTGGAAGGGAGTAAAATTTCAATTGAAAGATTTTACCCACGCAGGTAAGAACAAAATTAAATGTCAAGCATGTTATTTGCGTTCTGTACAAAGGGTAGATCTATAATGGGGAACTTGAACATTTTTTGTGCATTCAATATATTTGTCTATCTATAGAAACAGCACATACCAAATATCTGCCATCAATTCGCAATATTTAACTGAAACTCATCTTACTAGAGCCATGATATATGGAACTGAATTTGAGAATGAAGCCTTGAGACAGTATGGCTTCATGTACCCTAACAGAATTATTACCCGAAAGTGGTCTCGTAGTAGATCGAATATACCCATTTCTTGGAGCATCACCTGATGCACTAGTTGATGATGAAGGCATCATAGAAGTGAAATGTCCCTATAGCATTCGTAACTCGGATCCAACAGAAGTCATTCATAGAGGTAAATTGAGATATTTCGATTGCAATAGTTTATTGAAACGAAATCACGACTATTATTTCCAAATTCAGGGCAATCTAACCATCACAAAACGACACTGGTGTGATCTTGAGATATATTCAAAAATGGGCATCTTCTTTCAAAGAATTTTAAAAGACAAGTTATTTTGGAATTCAATCGAGCATTTTATCACAATTATTTATTACCGGAAATTGTAGATCCAGTATATCCAAATTCAATTACAGAAAGACGATGGTCAGAAAATGAGGATGATTTGGATTATTCCAGAGAGCTACCCTGTCGGTTCTCAGATCTACTGTATCAGGATTCAGAGCTGTCTTGTCTACAGCAGGCGCTATTTTCCAATGGACTGGTCAAGAGATCTGAATATTACACATCGTGTGATATCTTTAAGAATTATGTGATTTGCAAATTCAATGACTTATTATGCAACGAATTGAAGATGGAAGATTTTGAGAGCTTGAGTGGATCAGCATGGTTAACAGATTCAGTTATAAATTGTTCTTTACATATTATGACGAAAAAAAGGTTACCAAATATCACGTTCATTCCTGTAGAACAGTCTCATGCAATATTCAACATGACCAATGCATTGGAACAGTCGTTCTTTGACGACCTCCCCTGGCATCATTATAATACCACTTCATATAAATAGGAATCATTGGTGTATCGTAATAACTAATATTGAAAAACATGAATTCATATTCATAGATCCTAGGGGCACAACTCGAAAGTGTTCGGAAAAGTTTTTAGACACTTTCATATCCTTTTTAAAACTGTATGATAAGTATAAAAAAAACATTTTTATCAGGTGAATTTTGGGAACTTCAAACACCCCAACATTTCAAGCAAAAAGATACCTTCAATTGTGGTGTTTTTATCCTTTATTTTTTCCATCAATATTTGGAAGGGAAATCTTCTTGCGGTGAAATAGATCTCCTAGAATATCGAAAATCGATTAAAACCCTGTTACTGGAAAGTTCAGAAAATGTTTGGAACATGTGTATGATATGTGGCACTACTGTTCATGAAATGATGCTAGGATGTATGTTATGCCAAAGGAAATTTCATAATGGTTGCTACAAATTTGACAGAATTTGTGTTTTATGTGAAGGCCAGCAATGAAGTCTGTGATATAGTTTTTGTTATGTTTGAAACATTTCATTTTTTTTTTTGAAAGTGAAGACATTTTTATTTTATTTTAGAAAGTTCATTTTGATTTACATTTTTTTATATATTTTATGTGCCTATTTATAATTTATGTGAATTTTTTATACTACACGGTTTCAGTAATGGTGCGAAGTTCATTTGTTATAAGATTTATTTTTTGTATCAATATATATTATACATTCTTGCCAATATTATTCATTCTTCCTTTCTGAGACTGATCTGTGCTGAAAACTCTCATTAAAAAGCAAAAGAATTGTGAAACTAACTATAGAATACTCCTACGTTGAATCAGTGTTGAAGGAAAGAGCATTTTTCATAACATATCCGGAGCAGAAAAGTGTACAAAGCCATTTGTGCCTTCTATGATTTTTTTTCGAAAACTCACCCCAATTGCACCCCCTCGGACGGCCTGGAAAACTCGTACGTGGTATCAGGGATGAGGAAAAGGTCATTCTTCAGAACATATCCGAAGCAGAAAAGTGTACAAAGCCAATTGTGCCTTCTATAAGATTTTTTCGAAAACTCACCCCAATTGCACCCCCTCGGACGGCCTGGAAAACTCGTACGTGGTATCAGGGATGAAGGAAAGAGCATTTTTCATAACATATCTCGAGCAGAAAGGTGTACAAAGCCATTTGTGCCTTCTATGATTTTTTAATATTTTTCTCAGTGTACATTTGTGGATGTGGATAACTTCACACCCGTAATAAGTGAACAAATAAATGAATACATTTCTTAATTTTTTAAATAAATGTGCATGGTTCATTTAATATTTGTTAACTTTAATTATTTGTACTCGGATATTTTAACACGTTTGTTTACAGAAAACAGTCCGAAAAATAATGCTGATGCTGACGCGAGAACACAAAAAAAATATTATAAAAATGACTATTGTATATTAGGTATAATGGGACAGTATATTTGAGAAAATTCTATGTGAACAATACAACATTTCAACTAGATTTCTTACGACAGTTAACTATTCTCGTGCAAACTTTCTTAACGATTCGTCAATTATTGATTTGGTACTAAACTGTTCAACGTATTATTATGATATGAATATTCCTTCAGATATGTATGTTCATTAATTAGTCAAGGTTTCAATAGATTACCAACAAAGCTAATATTAGCCACAGCTAATTGTGTTCACTGTTAAAGAAGAATTATTTATTCAATGGATTAGTCACGATTGACCCAATAAATTCATTAACAAAAGTTGAAGAACAGGAAATCAATACAATTTTCATAGTACGACTATAATGGGAGTATAGAAAAACAGATTTCCTTCAGAGATTCAAGGAATATAAAGGGCATTATTGAATTGTTCAACCACTTATAAAATAAATAAATATTTTGGAACCTTTGGTGTATACCCAAAACACCAAAACTACGTCACAATCACACTCGAATAACATGGATTTTCATCAAGTATCAGCTACATCGATTCATTAAATGTTATTCAAGTCGAAATATGGAATGGTTAATATACCGGGTCACAACGAAATTCGTTACGTCATGCTGGATAATAAATACTTATCTCTCATACAACATATTGTAATAGAATATTGAGACGCCTCTGGTCGTGGGACCAAATCCATTTCAATAAGAAAGTTGCATCCCACATGTTCCTCTGGGCGATAATACCGAACTTTAGTTACAGAAATGATGGAACTCAAAATTTATGAGGGGCATATTACAAACAATAGATTTTTCGTGAGAATCAGAAAATCCATTCAACTTTGAAGATATTGTAAAATCTGGTAATTTCAGATTGAATAGCCAAAGGGTCGATTGTTTGCCATCTGGGTACAACTCGTTAGATGCCATAGATATTCCAGGAACGAAAGGTCGTAAATATCTTTCTGACCATTTAATCAATTAATTTTTGTCTTAAATAATACATATATGGAAATAGGTCACTCGTTGTAAATGCATGCAAATTATTGTTATTTTAAAAGTAAGAAGGCAGAGTGATATCGGACGAGCAAAAGAGAATGTTTGATAGTTTTTGTCGACCGTTTTCTATCAAAGTGAAACAAAACCACATTCGACGCGAGTCCTAAAATGTACGGGGCGGTCAACCATATGATGTCACGTAATAGGAAAATACATGTAATTAATTAGCACTGTAGAATACCAGAATAGGGTTTAGAATGCCAATACCATTCAAGTAGCGACACCTACCTAATATCTTACAAGTAAAATATTCTGAGGGCGGGATCATCCCCCCTATCTTTGAACGAATTATAGAGTTGAATTGTTGGAGATCTCAAAAACAAATTTTTAGTTGAAATGTTGTGTTTGAAGCAGTAAGTCGGGTGAAGAATACTCAGGTCAAGGCTTCACTTTGACCTGGGACATGTCCGATCTATTTTCTCAGAGTTGAAGGGTTTCTTAAGTATTTTATCATTTATTTTGTCAAAGTCTCTAATCAGTTTCACGTATTTAAAGATGGTCTTGGTAAGCTAACATGCTAGATAATATATTGTCAATTAGATAGGTTTTTGTTTTGAGTTATAAAAATATTATTTTCAGTCTGTTCTTATTTAATTATTGAAGTTTCCAGTATTTTGATTTTAATTGTGAAAGTAAATTCTCTATATCCTTTTTTTTTCTCGTAAATATTAACATTCTAGTCGCATATTTTTACAGTTTTCTAATTTATTTATCTCCGTTTGCCTTAATAAATGAAAAACAGACTATTTCTCGAGTTTCCTTTGTTAGTTAAGTTAATAATTGACCAAACTAAAATTACTGAATTACTGAAACCAATCAGCTCTGAACGGGCTAATTAAAGGTGCATGTTCGATAAGTTAAAGTGTTACCAATCCAGAGCAATGAACCGACGACGGGAGTATTTAGGTGAGACAAATTCATTGTCGTGATTGAGATCACATATGAGGGTTTTATAGCTGAATTAATCTCCACAAAAGTGTTATTCTGTGAAGTTGTGTTAAATGAGAGTATTTTGAGCATGATAGAACCAAACATATTATTTCTCTAGCTTAAAGAATTCACACGCTAACGGCCAACCAGCGCGCTGAATTATATGTATGAATAAATAAAGGGATGGGAAATTAAGAGTCATTCTAATCTGATATTAAATTAATTAAAGGTTCAATCCAAATGATTAAGATTTGCTAATAGGAAAGTTAGTACAAAAATTCAAAATTTTGTAACTATGTTATTTGTATCATGAAAAATTTGAATTGCCGTGTCGGCTGAATTTTAAATTAGTTATAATGGTATATAATTGAGTTCTAGGAATCACATACGGATCATTTTAAATTTTCGATTTTTCGAGTTTTATACGTGGTTTTGAATAAAGCTTCATCATTAAATTTTTAAAAACTTTTATTCTTGAACAATCAAATTGATAGAATGGGTAAAACTGCCAACTGAATTCACCAATTTCAAAGAAACTATCACTTTCAATGGTATCAGCACTTAAAAAATTGGATATCATCAATGTTATGATGACAAAGTTGAAATTACTACTGCCAATTGAAGGCCAATAAGCCAAAAATAGAGCAATATGGTAATTAATCAGTTGAACTGTCTTTCTGAGCTTCAAACAGTTTCCAATATTTACTACAAAAAAGAGCTAGATCATAGTAACATCATTCCTCTGTCTGACAAGGAGCCACAGGAATGACGCCAGATGAAAGTCGACCTCTCTTCGTCTCTTAGACTAAATGCGTCTCATTGATTTGTTATTCTACATGATTGCCGAACTCGCTAACGCTCGTCCTAGAATTTGGTCTACTCGTCCAAAAAAACAGTATTTTCCGGGCTTGTTACGTAAATTACTATTTTGAGTGTGACTCGCCATGATTTCCGTCTAAATCCACCAGTAGCAAACAACCACGCCAATTCCTTTTATCACCAACCCTATTTTTCAACTCAAGAGACTTCGACTTGCCTTCTGTAACAGCTACAACTGAAAAGGCGTAATCTAATGTACAATTAGTGAATTTTGAAATTGTGGCAGAGGAATGATGATAAAAGCTAGGGACATTGATTCTCACCTAATTTATTAAAAATCTAAAAAAGAAAGAGTGAGATAATTTTCAAAGTTTGTTTGCTTTATATTCAAGTGCTATATTAGTTCTTGACTTCGATGAAAGTTACCAGTGTCTGAACAGTAAACGCTAAATTGTACTATAGATTTAATACAGTCCAGACGAATGATTTTTGAACTGCACTTTGCTTGAACAAATAAAATATTTATAGTCGAAATTTGTCAAAAGTTTCTGAATGGGTAAATCGGGAATGTGTGTCTGAGTAGTATACCTCAATTACTCTTGTCTAAAAGTTGCCGATTTTTTTCAAAGACGCCGGACATCAAATATCATAGTTTCGGAATTTAGACTCATATAAGCTCTTTGTGGAAATATCAGTTATAAGAACTTTCGATATAAACAAATCTCACACCAATGATCATTCAAACTAACTTGCGATCACTATTCAACACTGTTAAGTATCAAATTTACAGATCCACAAAACCAAACTCATGTACAATATAATCATAGAAAATTACTTTAAAAAACAGATTTTAATAAACTTAAAAAAATTGTACACAAAGAAAAATGGGAAGAAATTCTCAACTCTCGCGACGCCCAGTTTGCTTATGACATATTTATTAACAAAATTAACAGCTTTATACACGCATGTACGCAAGCAAGTGAAATAAAAAATTGTAACAGAAAAATTAAGCCTTGGATTACTAATGGATTAATAAATTCAATTAAGTATCGCGACAACTTGAAAAGGAAATATAATATACATCCTTCAGCAGAGTCAAAAGTACGATATACACAATACAGAAATATGTTGAATAGTTTACTAAAATGAACAAAAAATTAATACTATAAATCACAAATTCAAGAAGCTGGGAATAATTACAGAAAAATTTGGGAAACAATAAATTGCGCTACAAATTCTAAATCAAGGAAGAGGGAACTGGGTAATATAAAAATAAAAAATAATGATCAAATTGAACTAACGGACAACAAAGAAAAAGCTGATACTTTCAACAAGTATTTTGTGAATGTAGGAAATGAAATGGCATCAAAAATAAAAGAAGTTACTGATAGTCTCGCATTGAATAGAATATTGTCAAATCAGAATGTGTCATCTTCCATATTTCTGAAACCGGTTACTAACAATGAACTGATCATAGAGATAGGAACATTAAAAAGCAACACCGCGGCAGGTCAAGATGGTATTTCTGGCAAACTGATAAAGTTTATTCATACTGAAATCATTCTACCCCTGACTCACATCATTAACCTAACATTTACAAGCGGTGTAATCCCAAGTCAATGGAGGGAATCTATAATTACTCCCATACATAAAGCAGGAGATTATAAAAATACTTGCAACTACAGACCCATATCCGTAATATGTAACTTTGGAAAATTGTTTGAAAAATGTCTGAAAAATAGACTGGTAGACTTTTTTGGAATTAATGACGTACTGACAGATAGACAATTTGAATTTAAAAAAAATACCAGCACGGAAAATGCGGTTATGTATCTTATTCAGGAGATAGTGGTAGATTTGGACAAGTCAAGAAAATCCATGGCTGTGTTTCTTGATTTGGCCAAAGCTTTTGATACTGTTTCTCATAATGTATTATTAGATAGGCTTAATAAGGCTGGTATAAGAGGTCCTGCATTAAAACTGTACATAATCGTACTTAACAGATAGATTCCAGAGAGTCAAAGTCGAAAATGCATTGAGTGATCCACTCAAAATAAATTGCGGAGTACCACAAGGAACGGTACTAGGTCCGATACTGTTCTTGGTATATATTAATGAAATTGCTAATCTGAAAGAATTTCAAGGCCACTTAGTCTCTTATGCAGATGATACGGCAATCGTTTTCAGTGATGACTCTTGGGATGGGCTGTATAAGAAAGCCGAGAAGAGTCTGACCTCCATGTATCTATGGCTGAATCACAGTTTACTCGGCCTCAACTTTCAAAAGAGTAAATTTATCACTTTCAGCCTGAATAGCGTAGATCAACCTGGGAAGAATCAGCTAAGCATTCATGAACATTCATGTCAATCCCTCAATTGTGGTTGCCCGGTAATTGAGAAAACTGATAAAATGAAATATTTAGGCATTATAGTTGACCAATTTCTGAGGTGGGATGAACATGCAACTTACATTACAAAAAAACTCAGACAACTGATGCACAAATTTTATTTACTACGAGATATTCTGAACCGTAAAAACATGCTATTGATCTATAATTCATTAGCACAATCTCTCTTGAGATATTGCATTACAATCTGGGGAGGACTTAGCAAAAATGCCCAAAAAAATCTACTAGTTACACAAAATAGTCTCATTAATATATGCATGAAGAAAACCAGACTTTTTTCAACAACTTCACTATATGTAGAAGCAGATGTATTCAATATAAAAGAACTATTTATGTACCAATCTTTACTATTCATGCACTCAAAAACTGAACCAAAAATCAACACTAACAAACTGCACCAAACTCGATCGATCACTAACCAATCTATAGAAATACCACGGTTCTCGAAGAGCCATGCACAAAAAAGTATTTTTTATATTGGCCCAAAATTGTATAACTCAATTTCATTTGAACTAAAAAATATCAAAAGTAAATTTATTTTCAAGAAAGAAATAAAAAAACTTATCAATGGAAACGAAATCAATTTAGATGTAATTGTATAATGACACTCACTCATTCACTCACTCCCACTGAAAAATATTACAAAGTTTAAAAACTGAATAAAAAAAATAAAAATCTCTTGATCCAATCAATGAATTAGTCAGCTCCCAAACTGAATCTGCCTATTATCAAAATATTATTATCATCATTATGTTGTTCTATGTTGTTCTCTGAATTGGTATTGGAAGACATAATACAAGCACCACAGTGCTTAGATGACTTCCTACCAATCTGG
Source organism: Chrysolina oricalcia (assembly GCA_944452925.2). Taxonomy (NCBI): domain Eukaryota; kingdom Metazoa; phylum Arthropoda; class Insecta; order Coleoptera; family Chrysomelidae; genus Chrysolina; species Chrysolina oricalcia. Next base: position 67,656,744 of record OX101812.2, read on the forward strand.
GGATACAGTACAATAATCTATTGTTGATTTTTTTTTTATTGTTATTATATTTAGGTATGTATTATACTTATTTGATAAGAGAGAATATTTAATGCAATGTTATTTATACAGTGCGGTCCAAAGGTATGGAATAAATTCATTTTTAGCGTTATTATGTATTTTATGAAAAAATCCTGAAACAGGTCAATTTTTATTGGCAATTTGACAATTTACAGTATGAAAATATTACCCCCTTCTTGCACCCCCTCTGAATTATGAGCACCCCCTCAAAAATTTTAAATGAGAAGGGGGGTCGTGTGGCATCTTGTTCGAAAGGGATTTTCATTATCTGTTCAGCAATACTAAGTTTTTCATATTTGGTGCAACCATAACTGAGAAATTTTTTTATTAAAATTTAAAAATATTGACACTGTAAATTATGTATCCGTTGAAAAAACCTGAAACAGGTCGATTGCTATTCTCAATTTGACAATTTATACTTTCTTATCTGTCTTGCTAAAAAAGTCAGGAAAAAGTCGTTGAAGACACCAAAAAATTATTCACAAAACCCATAAATAATATAATGTCAATCTAGTAAACTACTGTTATTTTGATATTTGTGAGTTGCTGGCAGACGTCGGTGTATTGAAAAATATTTTTGTGTGTATTCGATTCATCTATGGCTCATTTATCCGAAACTCAAAGAATAGACATTTTAATTATGCTTGGATGCGGTAATAAAACACGAACTCAAACGGAAGTTTGTGAAATGTTCAATAATAAATACCCTGGTCAACACGTATCACAATCTACAGTTAGCAAAATAGAAACAAAATACCGTGAAACTGGACATGTAAAAACTCGTCAAAAACCAGGTCGAAATGCTGCATTGGATGAGGAGAAAAAGTTAGATGTACTGTTAGCGATTGAGGAAAATCCGCATATGACAAGTAGACAACTTGCCGCCGACAATGATGTAAGTAAATCATCGATATTGAGAGCTTTACATAAAGAAAAATACCATCCTTATAAAGTTCAGTTGGTTCAGGAGTTAAATGAGGATGACCCTGATAGAAGGCAACAATTCTGTGAACTGATGATGGATAGAATCGAAGCAGATTTGCAGTTCATAAACAAAATTGTGTTTTCTGATGAAGCTACTTTTTATTTAAATGGAACGGTTAATAGACAAAACTGTAGATATTGGAGCAGAGAAAATCCTCATTGGATGTGTGAGGCTCACACTCAAAAAAATGCATGTGAAAATTATACATTTACTTATGTAATTTTCACATAACATTTAACGATAATTAGGTTTTCACTTGAATATTCATGTAAATTCACCTTGAAAGTAATTTTGCGTAGGAAATTATGTACAAAAATTGTACATTGTAAAGTTCACTTGTAGAAAAAATAATAAACATAACTTATTTTGTAATGTCCCTTACTAATTGTGTATTATTAATAGATCTGTATGTAACATGCCTTGGCCTCACAGAATATAAAGCGTTTTTACATGACTTGACATGCAATTCAAATACAGAATGTACATACACAAAAACTTTTTTATTAATAATTGTTTATTTCGATAATTTGTTCATGCACTCTATATACAGTAATTCAAAGTTTTATATTATTCACAGTAAGTTATAGCGTATTTACAACTTTTTACATAACATATCATGTAATGACGTAATATACGTGACGCGTTGTTTTCATTCGTCGCTTGATCTGCACGGACGAGCTCATTCCGAAAACTGGGGTAAGGTCGGGTTGAGCTGCTACTGTAGCCGCGCTCCATTATCATTCTTTGTTTTCTAATTTGATCTAGGAGTTGTGTTTCTGAGTGCCATTGAGTGTGTGATTTGTGGTAGGTTTAGTGAAACAAAATGAAAATAAGGTAGGGAAGTACTCATCAATGATTTTTAATTATGTTTTCCTGCAATTTATGTCTGTTCAAGTGTGTTACTTTAAGAAAATATGATATTCATCAGTATTTACACCGTAACTGGGTCGGTGCTGAATTGTAACATGCTTTTTACCGCCTACACTGGATTCAAACAGCATATTTTCAGAATCCGTGGAGAAAAGTCAATCTCTGATAGCAACTCTTGTACCCACAAATGTACTTCATTCAATTGTAGTTTTTCAACAGAATTTGTCAAAGCCTTATTACCTCATACGTATGAACATTTGAAAACTGGTATTGAAGTGAAATGTCCAATGCAACAAGTTTGCAACAATAATAACGTTTTTAAAAAACTGTCTAGCCTGCGTTCTCATTCTAGTAGGAATTTTTTCCTTCAATTTATAGTAATGGTTTAAACGATTCTGAGGTATCAAGATTGGTTAATCAGACGGAAAGTACAGAATTACCACTGACGCCATTTATAGTTCAAGTTGGTAAGATAAATAATATGTATCTATTACAAATATCTCTTTTTTTTCTGTGTAGGAATACATATACAAAACAGACACATTTACATGTATAAAGTAAAAAAAGATTTATCTTATATACTATGTAAATTTGTTTGCTTCATATACAGTGAGTTTCAAAGAGTTTGCATCACGTGGGATACTTTTTGATTATCCATTTGTCAAAAAATTTTATTCCTCATAAAAATTGGTGCATTGCGAAAAACTTGTATCTGAGTTATCAAAATTTTCAATTTCCAAGCGCTGTACAGGGTAGAGCAAAAAATAATAATTTTGAGCCGGAGTAAACTACCCTTATATTTGACTTCAAAAATGTTTATTTAGAAAAGTTGTTGAGATTTAATAGGTATATTTAGATTTACAGCCACCTAAGCAACAAAAAACTTTTTTCCCATTTTTTTATGGTGATAGTCTCATAAAAAGTAGGTACTAGTATCTCATATACACCTTAGGCGCCTCCTTTCATATTCCTATAATGATATTTAAATGCAAAATTTGGTACAATTTATTATTTGTACTAGAATATCGAATTGTTTAAATTTTTACTACTTTTTGGTGCAAATTTAAAATTTTATTCCGTATGTATGTCCATAATAACTATCAGTATAATTTTATGGAAGGAAATTATTAAATAAATCAATTAATTAATGCCAAACAATTAAATATTACAATCTGCAAGTTCACATTCAGTTTAATCATAAAAAATGGAAAAACACATCTTACTGTTGAGTAGGTGGTTATAATTTCAAATTTAAATGTTGTTTTCGAATCTTAACAACTTTTCTGAATAAACTTTTTTGATAATGTCAAAAATAAGGGTAGTTTACTCCTGATCAACATTTCTATTTTTTGTTTCTTTCGTGTACACCGTTCAAAAATTTAGAATTTGGACAAAAATCTAAGTTTTCTGTCATGCACCAATTTTTATTAGGAATAAAATTTTCTTACAAATAGATAATAAAAAACGTTTTCCATTTGGTGCAACCACACTACTGTATGTGTATTTACTTAGAAAGAAAGAAGCATTGCCAGAAACATTAACATCTGCAGAATAAATTAAAGAAAATGTTTCTTAATGCTAAATAATCTGCTTCGTTGCTTGCTTGTCGTTCTTGATTTTTGTTTCCTGTTCCGCTGGTAGAACAAACGTATACTTTTCCATATATTCATATATTACATTTCAATTATATGCACTATGTTCTGTTAGTAGCCCTCAGCTTCACAACTGGCATACTTTACACTCAGAAGAGTTTTCACTTTTTTACAAATTGGGTGTTTATTGCTTTCAGGTAACGGCTCGCCAGTGTTCTTCGTGTATGTGGAGAAGATGGTCATCAGTGCCGAAGGTTATGCGACTTTCCTAGATGCTCTCAAAGTAGCCTTCGCCTTATTTTTTATTTTGAACATCCAGTACCCTAAATAATTCGCAGTATCATTAGAGTTACTTCAATGATTAATTTTAAAAATACATCCTGATGCAGGATCAAAATGTAAAAAAGTAAATCCCTCTAAAAAAAGGGTTTTTAATTTTATCAATAGGTTCGTGAAAATATAAAAATTTTTGGCTTTCTCATTCGCGACCACGATTGACATTGTTTGATATTTTTTAGTAGTACATATATGGTGAACAAACACATGTACTTATTTATGTTTAAGTTTATATTTGATTATTTTCTCATTTTTATGTGAGTAACTCATGATAATCTGGCCCAAAAGTTTGAAAATTAACTTTCATTTCCTTCTTAATTTAAAATTAATAATGGTTTTATGTTCAAAGGACACGGCACCAAATATATTGGAAAATGGCTCTTAGCCAATTTTAATTTTTTTTTTGGGATATTAAAATCACTAGGTGTTATACGTGCTAGTTTAAATCAGTTTATTTGTCTTGTTTCTGAGCTATGATTTTTTTTAAATTATAAAAATGGCTATTTAACTAAAACATAGGAAGGTTCCCTTAGCCAAAAGTATTACTTTTTAGATAAATAGTAACAAAATAATGGCATTATTGGTTTGATTAAAGTCAAATGACATGTCAGTCAGTCGGATGTTGAGACAAAAGAAGCCGCGTATTCTACAGGGTGGGTCAATAATAGCGACAATTTAACATATTTTGACAATCATTAACATTGGTCCCATTGGTGAGACTGAGCATTCTTCATTAAAATATATCTCCCATTGGAAGAACAAGAAAACAAGAATATTTTCTCTGAAAGTTTTAACTTTTTTACATCACACAAATATTTTGTCAAATGTTTGTTTTTTATACTTCATGTTTTAATATTAGTCACTCAAAACAGCATTTTTGAGTCCATAAATCCGTTTTGGAGCCAAAATTACTTGAGGGAGACTTATAGTAATTGCCTAAAATGATTAGCTTCAAAAAGATACGATCACATTTTATACAGGGAGTGTTTACAACAATTAGTTGAGATAGGATTTGTACCAAATTATACGTTTGTTAATTATTTTTGAACGGATCAGAAAATTTAAATCATATTTTTCAGTTATACTTCAAAGTTAATTACCCTACATTGGTGTAAGTTTCATCAATTTCTTATGTCTAGTTTTTGAAATATAAATATTGAAAATTGATATTCTATAGAATATATTATCCAATCTTATTTCTTGATGAAATAAATATGAACTTGCAGCGCAAAATAATTGCAACGTTAATAATCATGTGGTTTATGATCACGCCGTTTTTACCGTTGCAATTATTATTTTGCGCCGCAAGTTCATATTTATTTCATCAAGAAATAAGATTGGATAATAAATTTCAATATTTATATTTCAATAACCAAACATAGGAAATTAATGACTTACACAAATGTATGGTAATTAACTTTGTAGTATAACTGAAAAATATGATTCAAATTGGCTTATCCGTTCAAAAATATTTAACAAACATATAATTAAGTACAAATCCTATTTCAACTTATTTTTGTAAACACCCCCCGTATAAAATATGATCGTATCTTTCCGTAGCTAGTCATATTAGACAATTACTAAGTCTCCCTCAAGTAGTTTTGGCTCCAAAACGGATTTATGGACTCACAAGTGCTGTTTTGAATGACATGAAGTATAAATAACAAAGACTTAACAAGATTTGTGTTTTGTGAAGAAGTTAAAACTTTGACAGGAAATATTCTATTCATAATAAAAGACTTCCAATGGGAGATATTTTTTAATGAAGAATGATATGATTGGCAAAATATGTGAAATTGTCGCTACATTTGACCCACACTGTAGAATAAGTGGCTTCTTTTGTTTCAACGACCAACTGACTGGCATATCATTTGACTTTATTTAAACCAATATAATGCCATTATTTTGTTACTATTTATCTAAAAAGTAATACTTTTGGGTAAGTGAATCGTACTATGTTTTAGTAAAATGGCAATTTTTATTATTTTCAAAAATGAATAACTCTAAAATTAAATTTGCACGCGCAATTTCTAGTGACTTTTACTACAATATCCGAAAAAAATTCAAAATTGGCTGAGAGCCATTTTCCCAATGGAGTCCTTTATATTGAACCCATATGTGAACCTTTAGATTTATTAGAATGCATCTGTTTGTGTTTTCGTACAAATATATTTATTTGTTTGTGATGTTATTCATCTAGTTTTCTCATTTTTATATGTAAGTACATACATGATAATCTGATCTCAAAGTTTAAGTTCCTAATTATTTGTTTTATTATTATTTATTTCTTTATTTTAAATATAGAATGTATTTGAGTTGTCAAATGTTTATTAAATAAATTTCTAATTTCCGCATGTCTGACCATGATTTGATTCTCTTAAAAATTCATAGTAGATATGTATAACAGGTCAAGGTATTTTGTAAAATATTCACGTGTGAAGAAAACAGAGTGTTTAATTTAATATTTTTGTGTTTTTGATATTCACCTTTCTGAAAAATGCCAAAGTTTAGTAAACTCAAATTAGCAGAAGTGCATACTGAAAAGTTATCACATAAGGTAAAACAATTGTTGCTAAATGGTAACGTGTTGTTAATGAAATCATGATAATTATAGAAACTTTGTTCAAAAACTTGGTTGGTTGACTATAAAATAAATATATGTGACTTAAAAACGAATAATATTGGGCACTTTGTTTAGAATGGAGATTCATGTTGGAATCTATTATTTTTTAAGATACAAAATTACTGAACTTAGATATAGTATCATAAACAGTTAGTAAATTACAAACTTTTAAATTTTAATAAAACTATATGTTTGTCGAAATTAGTTGATTTGGTTGAAGATAGTTCGGTCCTTGTAAAATTGTGAAAGTGGATCTTCAAAATACAACACCCATTTGCTTTCAAATTTTCAAATAAAAAATGTTTAAGTACACCTATTCATGTGTCCACCCGGGAACACATCGTCGATATATTTATTCGAGCAATTAAAAAAAAGTTGTTTTAAGTGTAAATTTAACTTGTTCTATTGATCTATTTATTTTGTGGAAATTCATGACGAAGTACATGGAAAAGAAAACAACTTTTGTCTAATGTCCACTAAGACTTTGCTTATGTATTACTACCGGTTTCGGCTTTTACACCATTCTGAAGTAACTAATAAAAAACTACAGTAGTTACCTTATAGGTAACTACTATGGTTACTTATTAATTACTAGAGAATGTCGTAAAAGCCGAAACTGGTCGTGATAAATAGGTAAAGTCTTAGTGGAAATTAGATGAAAGTTATTTTCTTTTTTTGTACTTCAAGTGTAAATTTACAGAATATAATTACAATGTGGAAGTGAAATGTGAAAGTGAAATGTAAAAGTGAAGTGTAAAAGTGAAATGTGAAATCAAAATGTAAATCTACACGGTAATATCAAGATACTTAACGGGAAGTATTACCTAAAGAAGCTGGTAAATATTCATAGTTTATCACTGAAAAATACGGAGGAAATTACGAAAGATTCCAAATTGTACCTTAATAATTACATAACCACTTTGAGAGATTACATGATAAGTACAGACATTTTACATTGAAAGTGATTGAATATTGCACCGTTATTTTGGGTGATTAACAAAGTTTATATGGTAACATTACATGATATATAATGAACACTACATAATAAGTATGTATGTTGTGAGTTGTAATTTGGTATTTCCATAATTCATATGGTGTAAAATTACACAAGAGATAATATGAAATCACATAATGAATACTTGACAATTTTACACGTTTAGTCATGGAGGATATGAATTACAGAACGTATTGTAAATGTACATAACCTAACGTTGGTTACTTTGTGGCCAACGTTAGGTTATGTAAAATTACTTTTCTTTTTTTTCAGTGCACACACAATATCCCAAAAAAGTGAACGTTTGGGCTGGTATCATTAAAAACAAAATTATTGGCCCCTATTTTTTTGAAGGCACAATTAATGGTGAGGTTTATCTAGGTTTTTTGATGAACTTTTTAGTGCCTACATTAAAAAGACTTTTTCCCGATGTTAATGATCCAAATGGAATAGATAGATCAATTTGGTATCAACAAGACGGAGCTCCACCGCATTACACACGTATTGTTCGAGATTATTTGACAGAAGTTTTTCCCAATAGGTGGATTGGCAGACGTGGAACGATTGAATGGCCGCCTAGATCCCCCGATTTGACTCCTCTCGATTAATTTTTATGGGGTTATTTAAAATCAAAAGTATATTTCAATAGACCAGACAATATTGCAGATTTAAAAACTAGGATATCGGAAGAAATTAACAACATAACCCCTGAGGTCCTACAAAATGTTCTACGAGAATTCCAAGATCGCCTTGCTTATTGTCAAGAAGTGAATGGTGGTCATTTTGAACATTTAATTTAACTGTAAAACAAATTGAAATATACTTCCTAAACATTATGTTACATTATTTCCTTCAGTCTATCAACATTTTACATATTCAGAATAAATTTTCTCAGTATTGCTGAACAGAGAATGAAAATCCCTTTTGAAAAAGGTGCAACACAACCCCCTTTCTCATTCAAATTTTTTGAGGGGGTACTCATAATTCAGAAGGGGTTCAAGAAGGGGGTGATATTTTCATACTATAAATTGTCAAATTGAGAATAGAAATCGACCTGTTTCAGGTTGTTTCAACGGATACATAATTTACAGTGTCAATATTTTTAAATTTTAATAAAAAATTTTCTTCGTTATGGTTGCACCAAATATGAAAAACTTAGTATTGCTGAACAGATAATGAAAATCCCTTTCGAACAAGATGCCACACGACCCCCCTTCTCATTTAAAATTTTTGAGGGGGTGCTCATAATTCAGAGGGGGTGCAAGAAGGGGGTAATATTTTCATACTGTAAATTGTCAAATTGCCAATAAAAATTGACCTGCTTCAGGATTTTTTCATAAAATACATAATAACGCTAAAAATGAATTTATTCCATACCTTTGGACCGCACTGTATGTGTATACATTGAAGCATCTGAATAAACATTGAAGCATCTGAATAAACTTGAAATAAACCTACTATTTTCGTGATTCACCCCAGGAATTATTATTTTTTCCTCGTCATTTTAATTCCTAAAATATTTCACTCAACATCGAAATGCTCAGTTCCTATATTATTACAACTCAAAAAATAATGAATACTTAATGAACGTTTTTTCATTAGTTTTCCTTAATTGTTCTACGCTTTGACATTTAGATTACTGACATTGGTTCCTGATATGAGAATATTGTTGCTGGTAACAATAATTATCCACCCTCGTTAGAACACGTGCTTTTTAGACGAAATGAATGTGTTTTGTGCACAAGATCATTAAAAGGCAATTTTTACGCAAAAATAATAAGCGGTATATCTAGAAAGCGATTGTACATTCCCAACAATTAGAATTAACTGCTTTTGTTAATGCAATAATAATGGAAATTATATCCCGAATATTTTGATTTATGTCCTCATTTTCGAACCTTTTTGCTCGAACTTCAATAGCAATAAACTGAGGCAAATCTTACGGTAATAAATTCACGCGAATTGTTCTCGGTAACTCGCTGTGATCAAAATTAAAGCTCAAAACATGATTCAACGGAAAATTTCGCGATATTTATGACTAATTAACATATTAATATTCCCTATCTATACGAAATACATTTAATTAACATTCTGAAGATGATACAGCGCCACCAAAGCCGAATTTATTACCTTGCCACGGATTAACTCGTTAATTTATTATTATAGTCGCCTTATTTCAAGGCCTAATTGATCGTGTTTAGGCGGCTTGAGTTTTTACACCTCGCAAACTAATGGACGTGTTGAAATGTTTTAATCCTATTGAATGACCTGTTGTACTTTAGAATTTGTTTGATATAGCGATTTTCTTATCTTAATTATATTCGTAGGGAATTTGTTTACTTCTTCCATTTCCAAGGATTACCGCATGTAAAATCTCATCACATTATTAACGAATTGTTTCCGTTCTTTTTTATGAGTATTTTTCATACCGAACAAAATATATACAGGGTGTTTCATAATAAATGCGCAGGACTTCCGGATGTGATAGCTCGTTCAAAAATATAAAAAAAGTTTCTATTAACTTACCCTCTAAAATTCAACATTTTCGAGATACATGGTGTTGAAATTAAAAAAAAAATTATAGTTTTTTGCGAATATCTCTGGAACCGTTTATCGCACAAAAAACAGATTTTGAATGCATTTTCTACCCATAATAAGCTATGTGATTTTTTATTTTTTAAAATTCATAATTGGTGAAGACTTTGAAGGGGTAGTGGGTGTTTTTTTCTCCAACTTCTACGCCACTGAAAAAAGTATGATTTTGAGCCAACTACTTGAACCGTCAATGTTTTCTACACAAAAAGGTACTCTTGGTCATAAGCTCTAAAGTTGACTGTTTTCAAGAAAAATCAACTTTCATGTTGAAAAACGTGGTAAATTTTTTTAAATAATTTTTTTCCTATTTATACAAAATTTATTTAAACGTTATTACAAGTAACAAAACCAAATGTTGACTTCTTAATTGCAAAATAGAAGAAAAAAACAATAACAGTCATACTCAGTTGAATTGTTGGAAATGTCCGCCGTTAGCTTCAATGCTAACAGCAATTTTTCGAGGAAAAAACATTATTTAAACAACATGAAAGTTGATTTTTCTTGAAAACGTTCAACATTAGAGCTTATGACCGAGAATACTTTTTTTTGTGTAGAAAACATTGGCGGTTCATATAGGAGGCTCAAAACTGTACCTTTTCCTGTGGCGTAGAAGTTGAAAAAAAAACACACACTACCCCTTCAAAATTTTCACCAATTATGAATTTGAAAAATTGAAAAATCAGCACAAAACATGGCTTATTATAAGTAGAAAATGCCTACGAAATCTATTCTCTGTACGATAAACGGTTCCAGAGATATTCGCAAAAAACGATTATTTTATTAAAATTTCAACACCCTGTATCTCGAAAATGGTGCATTTTAGAGGGTAAGGTAATAGAAACTTTTTTTCATATTTTTGGACGAGCTATCACATCCTGAAGTCCTGCGCATTTATTATGAAACACCCTGTATTTCAGAGGATGTGAATTCATATTCACAGTGGTATAAAAAATGTTGTTTGTTTTTCGTGTATAAAATTCGTGTTTTCATGGCACATTCGAGAACATATTTGGCCACTAAAAAAAAATACTCATTTTACGCACTTAACACTAGAATAACTATTTTGAATCATCTGCATCTGAATTTCAAATTGATTCAACTGCATAGTATTCTTTATAAACTTCTCCATTCTTTTTTTTCATTTTTTGGGAAGAGTTGTTTCCCACAATTCGCAGTTTTGGACTTGACATAACTCTATGAATTGACTCTATTGACTCTTTAGTGTGTTTATATTCCGACGTGTTATAATGTCATTATTATGGATTTAATTTTCAGTGTCAATATGACATACTTTATAGGACTGAGTACTATAATGATTCATTAGAGTACTGAGGACTATAATGAAAAAAATAAAAACACATTTGAAACGTTAAATTTATGAATTCTTAAAAAAATGTTTGATGAACTTTTCAATGAATATAACTTTGACAATGACATGAGAATACGAACAAACAATTCCAATGTTACCTTACGGATCTACGCACATTACTGAAACTGTAGGCGGATTTACCGGATTCATAATGCATAATTTATTGCATCACTAATAAAACGGATTTTTTGCATCAACGCATAATTGCGTTGATTCAAAGAGATTGTATTCTTGAATAGGTCCACCAAATATTAGTTTGATTTTTTGACGGATTCCTCTTGGCCACTTACAAGGAAAATATTTTGAAACAAGTGAACATTTGCTTCATAAGTTGGTTGAGGCAAGAATATTTTAGTTTCAATGATGGGCACTATTTTTTGTTGAATCATGCGGGATTAGGTTGAGACAAGAATATTGCAGTTTCAATAACGAATACTATTTTTTTTTATCAACTTGGAGGTTGAGTTCCAATCTGCACTTTGCTTTAAAATATAGGTACAGGGCAGATACGTCGAAGCTTCAATTGGGGCAAAGTTGCGTATTCTGGTGCTTAACAAAATACTGTTTTGAAACTTGGAAAATTCCGAGTATTTCCGGAAATATCGTTATTTGGCAACATAGCTCAAAACCAAAAGTACATTTTCATTGAAACTTTTTTTCAGCTACACGTTTTCATGTTCTGATTTACTATCCGACGTTTTGTCTTCTGGCATTCATCATCAACTTTTTTTCTGTTATGGGCGCCATATTGTTTTTTATACAGAAAAATAGCGATTCTCATTCTGATTTCATTGATGTATAATTTGTTATGATTTGCATATCTGAAACCACAGATATTAAAAAAAAACAACATCATCTGAGATGGTCTTGACTCCATCGAAAAATTTTGTTTAATAAACACTACTTTGTAAGAACTCATTAAACATCATATGTTTTCACAAATACTTCAGTCGAAATGTCCTCATTCTCAAATGAAGAGAAACGAGATATGTTGAAACTTTATTATAAATTTGATAGGAATAGTACGAAAACAGCACACATTTATTTTGAATTGTATCCGAAAAGACAACAGCCGGATAGAACATTATTCGGAATTTTGGACAAACACTTGACTGAGTACGGTGCGTTTCAAAAACCAAGAATGAAATATGGAAGCAGAATGGAACAAAATATTAGACGTAACTTATTAGCCGAGGTAAAATAATTGTTCATTCCACATTTGAAGAAGTACAATTATTTTTGGTACTTTTTTAGATAAATGCAGATCCTTCCAAATCAACACATCAAGTCTCGGCAGAAATGGATGTGCCACAGAGGAACGTTTGGAGGGAATTCAAAAAAGTGGTTTGAAATGTTATAAGATACATATTTCACAAAAATTACATCCAGGTGATCCTGAGAGAAGGATGGAATTTTGTTGCTGGCTCTCGAATAGGGTAGACCCTACAAACTTCTTGAAAAACATTATTTGGACCGACGAAAGTACTTTTTCGAACTGTGGTGTTTTTAATAGAAATAATGAGCACATTTGGAGTGAAAATATTCCACGACACTTCAGAGAAGTCAGAACACAAGTTCGGTTTCGTTTGAATGTGTGGGCTGGAATTTATGACGACCGGATACTTGGACCTCATTTCTTCTCTAATACTTTGAACGGGGAAACCTATCTTCGGTTCTTAAGAAACGAATTCGAAGAATATATGGATACGTGTTCCTTTGTTAATTATAACAGCTGCTGGTTTCAGCATGACGGGGCTCCTCCACACAATAAAAGAATGTACCTAATGCTGAAACAGCATTTGTAGCACACACAAAAAAAATCATGTGGGGATTTCTAACACATTAATTACAATTTATTACAACAAAACTCGATTTTTTTACAAGCGTGGATTTCTGAAAAATGGGGCGTTGTGCAATATTAGACTAATGCTACACCACACCTACGCCACAGAAGAAAAAAATATATGAGAATATCTTACACATTAATTACAATTTATTACAACAAAATTTGATTTTTTTACAGCCGTGGATTTCCGAAAAATGGGGCGTGGTGCAATATTAGACTAATGCTACACCACACCTTCACCTCGAAAAGAATATGAGCATCTCATTATGAACAGAAATTCTTACAAATTAATTACAAATGCTTTATGTGCAAATAAACCTGAACAAATACACCAAAGTATTATATTGGGTAAAAAAATTATATTCTATTGGGGAACCAATTTCTTACACCACCCCACACTATGAAAAATTACTTCTAGTGATGGAACGAATCATATTTAAGATAAATTTGGATGTAGATGAGATATCTTAAATATGATTAATTCCATCACTAGAAGTAATTTTTCATAGTGTGGGGTGGTGTAAGAAATTGGTACTCGAATTGAAACACATGAATCGCGTGGTTTGACCAAATAAAATAATTCTCAACGGTGATGAGCAGTGTAATAAAGTCGGATGTAGATAAGATATCTTGAATATGATTCATTCCATCACTAGACGTAATTTTTCATAGTGTGGGGTGGTGTAAGAAATTGGTACTCGAATTGAAACACATGAATCGCGTGGATTGACCAAATAAAATAATTTTCAACCTTGTTGAGCAGTGTAATTAATTCAGGAGTAGATGAGATATCTGAAATATGATTCATTTCATCACTAGAAGTAATATTTCATAATGTGGGGTGGTGTAAGAAATTGGTACTCGAATTGAAATACATAAATCGCGTGGTTTGGCAGAATTACATAATTCTCAACGGTGATGAGCAGTGTAATAAATTTGGATGTAGATATCTTAAATATGATTCATTCCATCATTAGAAGTAATTTTTCATAGTGTGGGGTGGTGTAAGAAATTGGTTCCCCAATAGAATATAATTTTTTTACCCAATATAATACTTTGGTGTATTTGTTCAGGTTTATTTGCACATAAAGCATTTGTAATTAATTTGTAAGAATTTCTGTTCATAATGAGATGCTCATATTCTTTTCGAGGTGAAGGTGTGGTGCAGCATTAGTCCAATATTGCACCACGCCCCATTTTTCGGAAATCCACGCCTGTAAAAAAAATCAAATTTTGTTGTAATAAATTGTAATTAATGTGTAAGATATTCTCATATATTTTTTTTTCTGTAGCGTAGGTGTGGTGTAGCAGTAGTCTAATATTGCACCACGCCCCATTTTTTAGAAATCCACGCTTGTAAAAAAATCGAGTTTTGTTGTAATAAATTGTAATTAATGTGTTAGAAATTCCCACATGATTTTTTTTTGTGTGGGCTACAAATGCTGGTTCAGCATTAGGTACATAATAAAAGAGCAGTTTGCGAATATTTACACCAAAGATTTCCTAATAGGTGGTTAGGAAATTCTGGACCAGTGAGGTGGCCGGCAAGGTCACCTGACCTTACATTTTTGCATACTTTCTTGTGGGGCACTTTAAAGAACAGAATCTATGAAGAGCAAGAATATGACACAGTAGATGAACTTAGAGACAATACCTATCATCACGCAATTCAGGTCTATCAGAAGGGATATTGTTAGGGCTGTTCTTAATTTGAGACGACGGGCTCGGTTATGTATTCAAGAGGAAGGCCCTCATTTCGAACACTTGTTGTAATACCTTTTGTGCATTTTTTACAAGCTCATGATTTCATTCCTGTTTTTTGAAACGCACCGTACTCAGCCAAGTGTTTGCCCAAAATTCCGAATAATGTTCTATCCGGCTGTTGTCTTTCCGGATATAATTCAAAATAAATGTGTTGTTTTCGTACTATTCCTATCAAATTTATAATAAAGTTTCAACATATCTCGTTTTTCTTCATTTGAGAATGAGGACATTTTGACTGAAGTATTTGTGCAAACTTATGATGTTTAATGAGTTCTGACAACTAGTGTTTATTAAGCAAAATTTTCGATGGGGTCATGACCATCTCAGATGAAGTTGTTTTTTTTTTTAATATCTGTGGTTTCAGAACTGCAAATCATAACAAATTATACATCAGTGAAATCAGAATGAGAATCGCTATTTTTCTGTATAAAAAAACAATATGGCGCCCATAACAGAAAGAAAAGTTGATGATGAATGCCAGAAGACGAAACGTCGGATAGTAAATCTGAACATGAAAACGTGTAGCTGAAAAAAAGTTTCAATGAAAATGTACTTTTGGTTTTGAGCTATGTTGCAGCAAGGTGAAAGTATTTTTTGAATATTCAACAATTCAAATCAAATCAAATGAGAAATGGATCCCTGTCGAATTGTCTGAAATTTGGATATTTTGTAGTTTATACCCTTCTGATCAAAAGTCTCAATGGGCCCGAGACCTAAAAATGGACAGTTTCGTAGGTATCGAAGGTCAAAAATTCTCACGCGATCGAAAAAGAATTTGCATTTCTTATTTTGGGTGGTCTATTCAACCGCTCTCGTCTGCGTATGGCGATTTCACATTTGTCGGCATTTTCTTGTGGAAGCCATATAAACATTAGCTTTTGTAGAAACTTGGTATTCATTGACAATTATTCAGAAATTGTTACTATTCCTGTCAATACTGAACAAAGTCATCGACATTATACATGGTCAAAGTCATATGTGATCGCTTGGGAGAGTTGCACAAGTTGCAGTTTTTGACTTTCGATACCTAAATAACTGTCTCAGGTCTCAGGCCAATGAAGACTTTCGATCAGAATGGTATAAATTCGACAGGGATTCATTTCCCATTTGATTTGTCTTTTACCTCAAATGATTGTCTTCAGTAAGAACTCTTCTCTCACATCATATAGTTACTAAACTCAAACCTAATCGATATTTGGTACAACACGTTGGACACCTCCTATCTACTATCCAATAAAACTTTATGCTGAATCCTTTGATTCGCAGAGCCAAAAGTCCAGCCAATAAATAACCGAGCACGTATCTGGCCACTGGAACTTGATAAAATAAAAACCGAGACAAATCCCTTATTTATCTGGACAGTTTACAATGGTGTAGTGGCCATACGAAACAATTTTCGCGAAATAAAACTTTTATAAATGTACTGGAAGTAAACAGCATGGAATCGACTCGCAAAAGAAATAGAAAATAACGCACTAAGACGTACGTTACCCATCAGTGTCCCAAGTTGAGATTTACTGCCAGCAACTTTTAATACGATTTTATATAGGATTGCGATGTTCCCAAAGTTAGGTCCCCATAGTGTCCGGCATTCGATTTTTACATTGGCGATTTCTCTTTTCTCTTGTGCGTTTTATTTCAGTTTCGTTATTATTTTCTTAACTTTTCCAGCGCACGCTGCCTCCTCGGTTTTGGCAGGGGATGTGATGGCTAATATGATTTTCTCTCCTTCGTTCAATCATTTCAGTAAACGAGGTTACGAGGATTGTTCGAGAAGTTTATGACCTGAACAAGAAGATGGCGTTACACAATCACTCAGTTTTGTTTTGATAAATAGATGAGCTTTATTGTCAAAAATAAAAAAACATTTTGTCGACAAAGTCAAGAACGTTTACAATATTGGCATTTCATGCTAAGCGATACGCACTCTGGTGGCTTTAATGTAACTAGTTTCTGCGACATTTTTTTCTAACCACACTTTCGTATCGTTTGTTTACCATTGATTTTTTAAGAATATAGAGCCTTTCTTTGAACCGTTTTTATTTCATCTTAATTTAGTGATGAGAAATTGCCTTTTTACAAGTAAAGCGACCCTTCCGGTCTTATAATGGCGTCTTACAATGGTTATTGTTCTGTGCCACATTGCAATTCCTAGGCCTAAAGAAATTAATTTTTTCAAAGATATCCCGAGGAAAATGACCCAAAGGTTTATTTTGAAACGGAGATGGGACGAGAATTAATCTCAAGAAGAGAAGCCTGGATATTAAAGGTTCGGATTGCCAAACCAATAAGCAAATTTATGAAAGTGTGTTCGCTCTATTTTAAGCAAGAAGATTATATTAACAAAGGTTTTTATTGACTTATTTACATTTGCATATTTTTAATACGAGGCTTGTTTGGTAAGTCCGTGACTTTTTAAATTTCCCGCGCAGTAACTTTAAATGCAACACTGCTGCTGTTAACCACCATCTTTCAATAGACTACTGTCAAATTTTGAGCAAGCTGCGACATTTGGTTTGTGTTTGACAGCAATTAGAAGCAGACAACCTCGTGAATTTTAACAAAAATGGAAAAAAGTGAATTTCGTGTGTTGATTAAGCATTATTTTTTGCGTAAAAAAACCATAACTGAAACCAAGGAAAGACTTGATAAATACTATGGGAACTCTGCACCATCAATTTCAATGGTTAAGAAGTGGTTTACTGAGTTCCGTTGTGGTCGTACCAGCACAAGTGACGCCGTACGTTCAGGTCGCCCAAAAGAGGTCATCACGCCAGAAATCGTCGATAAAATCCATGGAATGATATTGGACGATCGGAGAATAAAAGTACGTGAGGTAGCTGAGGCTGTAGGCATCTCAACTGAGCGAGTACATCACATTTTACATGAATATTTGGACATGAAGAAGCTATCCGCGAGATGGGTGCCGCGATTGCTCACACTCGACCACAAGCGCAACCGTGTGACCACTTCAAAGGAGTGTTTGGCAAAGTTCAATCGCAATCCGGGCGAGTTTTTACGCCGTTATATAACCGTAGACGAAACATGGATCCATCACAATACCCCAGAGACCAAGGAACAATCAAAACAGTGTGTGTCAACTGGTGAACGTGCACCAAAGAAGGCTAAGGTGCGTCTGTCAGCCAACAAGGTTATGGCCACAGTTTTTTGGGATGCACGCGGTGTCATTCATATAGATTACTTAGAGAAGGGTAGAACGATCAACGGCGAATATTATTCAGAGCTTTTAGACAGATTCGATATTGATTTGAGGCAAAAACGACCACATTTAGCGAAAAAAAAAGTGCTGCTTCATCAAGACAATGCACGAGTGCACACGTGTGTAGTCACTATGGCAAAAATTCATAAATTGGGCTACGAACTACTACCCCATCCAGCATATTCTCCAGATTTAGCCCCTTGCGACTATTTTCTTTTCCCAAACCTGAAGAAATGGCTGGGTGGTAAGAGATTTGGGTCGAATGAAGAGGTTATAACCGAAACAAACGCCTATTTTGAGGGCCTTGAGAAAACCTATTATTTGGAAGGAATAAAAAAACTGGAAAAACGCTGGACTAAATGTATTGATCTAAAAGGAGATTATGTTGAAAAATAAAACGCTTATTTGCCAATTTTTTTTTTCTTTATTCAAATAGTCACGGAGTTACCAAACAGCCCTCGTATAACCGTCTATAATTCTGATTTCTCCACTCACTTGATGAGGCTCGGATTGCAGAGCGCTTGTCTGGAGACAGAGGGCACACACTTTTGTCACTGAATAGTTCCATTTATTTGTTCCATATAATATTATATGGTCTGCATTGAGGACTTCTTCACCTTCTACTACACACCGAGAACTTTCGGTCACTTCAGCATACCTCAGAAAGTCCAATAAACTTAATTTTAATTGGGCTATTTGTCTTTGTTTATAAGAAGACCATTGAAGTATTTTATCACTGGCTTTTTTCTAACAAGGTAACTATTAACACCTTAACACTAATCCTTACACCAATAATCATTTATTTAAATGAACATTAATAAAAGGTAAAAATCATAAAAATCACAGTTTTAACAATGTTTAAAGGGCCTAAACCACGCTTCAAATACTCAATACACGAAATAAACAAAGTAAACAATGAAATCTATATGGAAGAAAAAGTAAGGTTATAAGTCAATGTCGTAGAAAGTACTTCATCGTCCGCCGCCGGTAGCGCTACAATCTTAATTTGAAATCCCAATAGTGCTTACTATGCTCCATGTCACCGAATAGTAATAGTAATCTTCATTTATTATTTAAGATCATCACATTATACAGGGTCTTTCACGACGAGCGTTCGTTATGAGTATATGGATACGATTCAAAGTAATAACTTGATATTTTGTGGTAGTGGGTTTTACAAAATGGCCTTCTCAACTAAAATATTTTCAACTTCCGGGCTCTTTCCGTTATACCGGAAATTGAGAGCAACTTCCTTATTTCAAATGGAACACCCAGTATTTTATTACATTTTTGAATTTCTCAGCCCATTTTAGGCTCACTTCGTATAACAATGCCTATACCTAAATTTGTTAGTTTTCGAGATATTGATTTTTTTCTTAAAAATTTGACAGTTACAGCACCACTCCGAAAAAATCATAACTCATAGACAGTAACAGTTGAAAATGTGAAATTTCACAGAATCACACCTTAAGCATCAAGTCATGAACAAGTCCATCAATTTTCGAAATTAATTTACAGGGTGGTCGAAATTTCCACCTATAACATAACATCGAGAAATCTGATGAAACACGATTTTTTCAAATGGAAACCATACACTATTCTATTATTTTTGGATACTTCGAAAAAATGGATATCAAATTCATGAAGAATGTCCTACACCTAAAATACACCCCTGGCAAGATATATCCGATTTTCGGAAATATTTGGAATGTAAATCATTCGAAGCAATACCAAACCAAGAAAGCTTTGAAAATAAATGAACTAATATTAACTCTGTCGTTCAGAGAGATGAATTATATCTTTGTTTATTGATATCGAATACAGTAATTTTATTTTGTTTATATTTTTTTTAAGTTTAGATTTTACTTTATTTTTAGAATTTAACTTAATTTCTTTAAATTAAAATAACATTGTGGTTCATTTCAACAGATGTTCAAAGACATTGCCGTCTTGTACTAAATAAGAATATATTCTTTTTTGCATACCACTATTTGTAGCTTTCTGTATGGAGTCAGGAATCAAATTATTAAAAGCTCTCAGAACCCTTCGTTTCATGTTTTCTTTATCACTCACAGGATCCGCATAAACATTTTCTTTGATATATCCCCAGATGAAGAAGTCCAGTGGCATCAGGTCTGGAGAGCGAGGAGGAAATTTAAATGGCTCATTGTAGCAAAGCCACGTATCTTCGAACATCCCATACAACAACCCAGCAACGGTAGCAGTACTATGTGCATGGGCTCCATCCATCTGATACCATAACTGGGAACGGTATTGTTCAGAAACATACCTTATGGATTCTCCAACCACATTCCTAATTATATGCGAATATCTATCGCTATTCAAATTCTCATCATAAAGATATAAACATAAAATTCGGTCTTCCTTTATAGCGCAAAAAACATTAAAACTCCATGAATCCTGGAAGTTGCGCTGGTGAACGAGCTTTGGATTTTCTGCTGCCCAAAAATGACTATTATGGCGGTTGTACATACCATTCTTGGCAAATTTGGCTTCATCTGTCCATATAATGTTCTTCATGGACTCAGGGTCCTCCTGTATCTTGATAAGAAACCATTCGCAGAATTCCACTCGTGCAGGTAAGTCGTGAGGTTTCAGATTTTGAACCTGGTGATATTTAAAGGGACGCCACTTATGTTTGATTAAAATCCGGTTTATTGGCGAACATGAAATTCTAAGTGAATTTTCTGCGTCTTTCAACGAATTTTCTGGATAGGCTGTGAAGTAAGCCGAAACTACAATTTCGATGTCCTCATTGTTTACGAGTGGTTTTTTTTTGTAGACAGACGAAAAAGATCCGAAATCACGGCAGTTTCCTAGAAGTCTTCTCAGAATATTTTTATGAGGTCTGTGTAGATTTGGAAATCTTTCTGCAAAAACACGACAAGTTCTGTCCATTATCTTATTGCATTCGCCATAAATGATTATTAAATTTAGGAAATCTTCATTAGAATACCCAAAACGAGACAAATAGAAAACTACGAATTTTCACATATTTGTTGTAACTTCATTTGTTTTCAAAGCTTGCTTGGTTTGGTATTGCTTCGAATGATTTACATTTCAAATATTTCCCAAAATCGGATATATCTTGCCAGGGGTATATTTTAGGTATATGACATTCTTCATGAATTTGATATCTTTTTTTTCGTAGTATCCAAAAATTATATGGTTTCCATTTGAAAAAATCGTGTTTCATCAGTTTTCTCGATGTTATGATTTAGGCGGAAATTTTGACCACCCTGTAAATTATTTTTGAAAATTTGATGTACCTCTTCATGACTTGATGCTTAAGGTGTGATTCTGTGAAATTTCAAATTTTCAACTGTTTCTGTCTATGAGTTATGATTTTTTCGGAGTGGTGCTGTAACCCAAGTAGCACAACTATATTGGTGAAATATTGGTACAATATTGTGAACATATTGGCGAAATATTTGAAATGCAATATTGGCGAGAAAAAAATGTGAACATTCTGCGATATTGGTACAATATTACTTGAATAATATTGGCGAAATATTCTTGAACTAATATTGGCCTCAAAATGTTCGGCGATATTGGTACAATATCGCTGATACAATATTCTGACAATATTGGCACAATATTCAAAAGTTATATTGTCGAGAAGTCAAATGTGAACATTTTGCGATATTGGCCGAATATTGTTTGAATATTTTAGAAATAGTTTTGATGAAATATTCTTGAAGCAATAAAAGCCTCAAAATATTTATCGATGTTAGTACAATATTTATCGATATTAGTACAATCATTTGGATATATTGGTGGATGTCAATATGCCTTGGTAAATTAATAAATGTCTTTCAGTTGATGAAGATGACACCAGAGTCTGCCTTTTGATCGCCATAACCACTGAGTGAGCTGTCTTGAAAACAAGTTATGAAAAGTATTTAATATACTTTCGTAGGTTTTAGAAGACGTTCTATATGTAGAGCCACCTATCGGATTTTCATCCAGGTTTGATCACGATATAATTTTAATATGTTTCTTTGAATATTCGGCCAATATTCAAATTTCATCTCAATCTAGATGTAGAAAACAATAAGAAGACAATTTTGTTTTAACGATATCGATAAATATTATTGAACCAATATTGACCCAATATTAATCAATAAGATTTGTTGAATATTGGCGAAATGATATTCAACCAATGTGTAATCACACTTGTAGATACAATATAGTTTTTATTCCTAGAATCGATATTAGGGGAATATTTGGATTGCGATATTTATTCTAGATGTTAATAACGATGTGAAGACAATATTGTTTTATCGATATTGGTAAATATCATTCAATCAATATTGACTCAATATGAGTTATTACAATTTGTCAAATAAAGTGGAAATGATATTCAACCAATATTCTAACAAACTTGGAAATATATTTCTTTTCCCCTATAATCGATATGACTGGAATATTTGGATTGCAATATTTATTCTAGATGTGGAAAACAATATATAACCAATATTGTAGTATCGATATTGGTAGAAATTATTCAACCAATATTGACCCAATATTTCGTGTGATAATCTACATTCAAATCTAGTTCAACCAATATTCCACCAATATTATTAATATAATATTGTTTTTTGAATATTCACCCATATTGGAGTAATATTGATATTTCAATTATAATATATCTATATTGGCCCAATATGGAACCAAGATTCAGCCGATATGATGTGCTACCTGGGAACTATCAAATTTTTCAGAAAAAAATCAATATCTCGAAAACTAACAAATTTGGGTATAGGTATTGTTATACAAAGTGGGCCTAAAATGTGCTGAGAAATTCAAAGATGTAATAAAATACAGGGTGTTCCATTTGAAATAAGGAAGTTGCCCTCAACTTCCGGTATAACGGAAAGATACCGGAAGATACCGGAAGTTGAAAATATTTTAGTTGAGAAGGCCATTTTGTAAAACCCACCACCACAAAATTTCAAGTTTTTATTTTGTATCGTTCTCCATATATTCCTAACGAACGCTCGTCGTGAAAGACCCTGTATAGGACAAGTCAAAAATTGTGGGCTCGCCTTGACCTGGGACATATCCGGTATATTTTCTCAGAGTTGAAGGGTTTCTTAAGTATCTCATCATTTGTCAAAGTTTCTAATCAGTTTTACGTATTTAAAGATGGTTTTTGAGTTAACGAAACATTGTTTTCAGTCTGTTCTAGTATAATCGTTGAAAGCTTCACTACTTTGACGTTATTGATGAAAGTAAATTTTCCACTTAATTTTTTTCTCGTAAATATTACCGGTCTTGTCACATTCTCATACAATTTTATTTATTTATTTATTTATTTATTTATTTATTTATTTATTTATTTATTTATTTATTTATTTATTTATTTATTTATTTATTTATTTATTTATTTATTTATTTATTTATTTATTTATTTATTTATTTATTTATTTATTTATTTATTTATTTATTTATTTATTTATTTATTTATTTATTTATTTATTTATTTATTTATTTATTTATTTATTTATTTATTTATTTATTTATTTATTTATTTATTTATTTATTTATTTATTTATTTATTTATTTATTTATTTATTTATTTATTTATTTATTTATTTATTTATTTATTTATTTATTTATTTATTTATTTATTTATTTATTTATTTATTTATTTATTTATTTATTTATTTATTTATTTATTTATTTATTTATTTATTTATTTATTTATTTATTTATTTACAAATGGAAATACAAACGGGACTAACCCAAAACAGTATTCACTGATAGGTGATTTCTCAATATACAGAATCAACATATAATTCTAAAGTAAAATTACCGGGAATTACAAAATTGGTGATAGATAAAGAAAATGACAGAAAAAAAAACAATAAGAGTAATGAATTTAGTGCATATAGTAATGAGTGAATGAAAACGAACATGGCGTACTTATTCAATTGAAGTCTGTGAAGCAAGAAAGTGTTTTTTCAAAATATAGGAAAATTTTGACAACGAGTAAAAGAAAATATCAAAATTCATGGAATTCGATAACGCATTATATGATATGTTGCATCTATGCATGGGAGAGTTCAAAAAATAATTTGTTTGCGATTGTTCGTAACGGAAGAGATGTTGATGCCTAGTAGTATATGTAGGAGCATTAAGATAAATGTTACTAAGGATGGCACTCCAAGGCCTTCGATAGAGTTTGGCACGATGGGCTGATCGCAAAGCTGGTTGATGCCGGATACTCCATACCAATGGTCAAGCTGATAGACTCCTTCCTAAGGAGTAGACATTACCGATGCAAAGTCGGAAATGCTTTCTCTTCACGAAGGAGGCTAGAAGCAGGAGTACCACAGGGAGCAGTACTGTCGCCACACCTGTTTTCGATCTACACTGCAGACATGCCTATGTCAGACAACCCCATGACCAAACTTGCTCTCTATGCAGATGACACGGCAATCTTTGCTGAGTCATCTCATGAGAGAGGAGTAACATCGAAGCTGCAACTTCAGATAAACAAGCTGGAACCGTGGTTCAATCGTTGGAAGATCGGAATCAATGCAGACAAAAGCAAGACCATACTGTTCACGAGGCGACGTAGGACACCCGAGGGCCATGTTACTATGAACGACGAGAAAATTCCATGGGTAGACGAAGCCGTTTACCTAGGAGTAACCCTGGACAAGAAACTCACGTTTCAGAGGCACGTCTCCCACAGATTAGCTATAGCGAAAGCCGCAAGGCATAAGCTGTACCCACTCATCGGACGTAGGAGCAACATGGCACTCGAGTTGAAACTACGCCTCATCAAGACAATTCTTCTGCCTATCATATTGTACGCATCCACTGCTTGGGGGCAGTGCGCGAACAGTTATAGGCAGAAGATACAGGCCTTCTTCAACGTCTGCCTGAGGACGGCAACAGATGCACCACAATATATGCCCAACAGGTTCATATATCGAGACTTAGACATCCACCCGGACTATATCGACAGACTGATCAGACAACATGTGGGGACTACTCTAGACAGAGTAGAGACCCACACGAACCCGCTGCTCACGGAGCTCCACGAGAACAGACGTGAGCAAGACGACAGAGACAGAGACAAATACAGACGTCCAGTAAACCAAGGAGACAACGACACCCCTGAAGAAGTACGACGGAGGCGAGACCTTCGGCGACGGCAACGTCTACTTCAACAGGCACCAAATCACGATTAATCATGCTTTTATGTTTCAGATCCACGAAGAACCGACCAAGTAATAATTTCAATTTCAATTAACTCAGCACACAGCACTCGGCCCTCAGCCGAGAGTTTTTTCAGGCCTTCAGCCAGTTTCAGGGGGGCACCATGCACAGTAAAGTAAAGTAAAGTCATTGTTTAAAAGTCAACTCATGTCAGATATAAGGGAGCTTCAAGCCGAGAATTGGCTGGGCACTCCATATCAAACGGTCAGATTTTATTCTGCTGATCGCCAGTCATCAGGATGAGGAACCGCTTTAACGAGCGGGGGTGGTGGATAGGGGGGGTGAGCTTTCGAGTACGTACGAGTGCTGGGGAGTTCATCCTTCCGGGCCTCAACCTTAGGGGGTGCATGGTGGGGCAGGCGAATCAACTAAATTATTAATGAATTTGAAGAGGAACTTCACGTCCGAAATTTTCCTTCTATTCTCCAGTGTTAATATATTCAGCTCATTTCGAACATAGATACGGTTGTTGGGTTTGGATGAAAAACATTTTTTGTTGACATATTCTAAGAATATATTCTGAACCCTTTCACGTTTTTTTATGTGAATATATTTATTTTCTCTCCTTTTGCCTTGATAAATGAAAAACAGACTATTTCTCGAGTTTCATTTGTAAGTTAAGTCAATAAATAAACCAAACCAAAATTACTGAATTAGTGGAACCAATCAGCTCTGAACAGGCTAATTAATGGTGCACGTTCGATAAGTCAGTGCCACCAACCCAGAGCAATAAGACAACGACGGGACAGAGTATTTAGGTAAGTAAAATCATTGTTATGATTTAGAATACATATGAGGGTTTTATAGCTGAATTAATCTCTTTCTTCTGTGAAGTTGTTTGTTAAATGAGAGTATTTTGGAAAGAATAGAACAAAACTTATTATTTCACTAGTTTAAAGAATTCACACGTTAACGGCCAACCAGCGCTCTGAATTATTTGTAAATAAATAAAGGGAGGGGACATTAAGAATAATTTTAATTTGATATTCAATTAATTAAATGTTCAATCCACGTGCTCAAGACTTATTAGTAGATAAGCTAGTACAGTAGCAATCTAGCCCTCAGCAGTGATAGATATCGTGTTCTTTTTTAAATTTCATGTTTGTTCGGGTTCCTAAAATAACACATGTTTGTTTTGTTCTTTTTTTTTCAGCCTGTATGATATTACCCACCCGTCTGACTATTCCTATTCAATCCTACAACTGTCCACAGGAAAACTGAATAAGTAAATAAACCCAGAACCGATTTTGAACAAAATCACAATAAATTCGTACAAATAGTAGTTTGCATAATGGACATAACTGCTCACCAGCAAAATACTTGCACCAACTCCTCTCAGCGGCGGAGAGACAAATGCGTTGGCACAAACGTTGACCCTGACGTCATAATGGATGTGTTGTTGAATGCTTTCTTAATTGGCTCCTATTATTCCGTGCTGATCTAGTTTAACATGCACTAAATTAATGCCGCATAATTATTCGGAATGGTTCCAGCAAAGTATTCGTGAACCCCGTTCGTGTCATTTGCCACTTTGGAGTGGAGGGATGATTCATTTTCTGAGGGGTGAAGAATTTAATAGATGAATATTCGGAACATAAAAAAATGTGAGGTGTGTTAAGGCTTCGGTATGTAATATATCACACTGTAGAAGAGAATATACATAGTTGAGAAAAACGAGACAGAGATATATACAGAATTTCTTCATGCTTTCGTACTATTAAGGAAAACATCTAATATTATTGAAAATGGTAAATAGGCGAGTACACAATTTTTTTAAATATTTCAACGGATTTTGCAGCTTGTGAATTGTTGCAAATTTTATTTATTTTTTGTAATTTTTTAAACTTGAAAATTTGTCGACAAAATTCAAATGGCTTCTTTCTCGCGCCGTTGCAAATTTTTGTGACGTACTCTTCCCAGCAACCAATAGCATTGCAGTTTCACGTCACAATCAACTCGATCAGAATAATACTTTTATATTATATTATATACAGGATGTCAATTTGAAAACTTCCCACCCTCATCTTCCTTTCAGTAAATAATATGAGGAATCGAAAAAACAAGTAAATTTTATTGTCAAGGGGGACACTTTCAAGAAATATTTGTAGCCCTCGTGGTTCAACCCCCTAGGAGGGATAGATTTTACCCTTAGAATCTTAAATTCTGCTTCCAATGACACCCCGGCATTTTAGTTTTTGATGAACAGTTTCCGAAAAATGGCGTTCTAAACGTACACATGTAATTAGAATTTGGCTGTTCTGAGATGCATTATTGTATTGACTCCTTTTAATAAAAATGGTAAGAAGAGTAGGTGGCTCCGTACCAACCCCTGAATGACAGAAATACATTTATTACGAGTGGGATTTTTTATTTGTTGATAATTTTCCTTTCACAAAATAAAATTTAATTTGCGAGAAAAACATTTCAAACATAAAATCTACGTACGCTTATCTTATAAACTGTTCGTAAAGTCGTCCATTTTGCTATAAACAGTAAAAAACTTTTCAAACTCCCGTTTTACATCACTGAAAACTTCACTAGGAATTAACTGGCATGCTGCTGTAATTCGTCTTTTAAGTTCTTCAATATCAGAAGGTTTTAAGATGCCCCCAAAGAAAGAAATCTAATGGTGTTGAATCCGGTGATCACGGATGCCATTCTACTGCTCCCCTTCTGCCAATCCATCAAACCGGAAATCTCTCGTTTAACCGTTGTCGGACGGGAAGAAAATAATGAGGTGGGGCACCGTCCTGCTGGAAATGTAACAGATCCTCCTACAAAATTTCATTACCTTCTGCATCTATTTGAGTTTATAGCTCGTGAGTTATAAGAGGATCGATAGTCTCTCCAAGCATTTCGCGGTACAGATTGCCAGTCAAGTTTTATTCCAGAAATAATGGACCAATAATGGCATTTCCAAGAATACCAGCCCAAACATTAACTTTTGTGGGTGTTGTGTATGCCCTTCCCTAAAAATATGTGGGTTTTGGTCACTCCAATAGTGTCGCGACTAGGGCTACTAGGGTTAATTATGAAGAATTAACCCTGGGAACCAGCTAGGCGCCTCCACCATAGTCCTTAGACTATGATTGGAGTAATTATGGGGGTGGGTGGGGTTAATTATGAAGAATCAACCCCCCGGGACTAGCAAGGCGCCTCCACCATATGTCGCGACTAGGGCTACTAGGGTAAACAGTTGAATAAAGGCACATTCAAATCTAAATATAAACTACACTTCCTTGAACATACTTGAGTTATTCATTTATTTTGTAGATATACAATGGTATATTAAAATTTTTAGCAGGCTAAGCCTAAATCATCCTTAGTTGTATAATTGATTACTAGTTTTAAATTGTTGTGGAAAGTTAACTATACATGTTGAAAAAAAGGAAAAAAAAACTGATTTTTTTCACCTTTTTATTTTTTATATTTATTATTATTATCATTATGATTTTCTATATCAGCAGGCTCTAGAGCTATGTTGTTAGTTATCTTTTTTGTAGTTCAATAATGATTTTTTTTATCTTTTGTACTCCCAGATTTATTGTATTATCATTTGACCTACAAAAAAATTATTATTATTACTTATTATTATTATTATACACCACTGACCCCCGTTCCCATTAAAAATTCTAAGGTTAACATCTACCCCTCCTAAGGGGTTGAACCACGAGGGCTACAAATAGTCCTTGAAAATGCCCCCCTTGCAAATAAAATTGACCTGTTTTTTCGATTCCTCATATTGTTTACTGGAAGGAAGATATTAGGGGTGGAAAATTTTCAAATTGACACCCTGTATATTGTTAAATTGTTAAAATTGTTTTTTCCGTTAACCAGCTGTCGTCCCCTTACGAACGACAGCCCTCAAAAGTCGAAACTTGTGCGAGCCAAGGATTAACGAGGTCTTACCTTTTTACGTGCGATTCCTGGCACGATCCGAGGAGAATATCGAAAGGAGGTCCGTAGGTCACCCATCCAAACCACGGCCTCGCTTAGCGTTGCTTGGCTTCAGATATCGGTGAACCGGCGCTCTCCGTTCGAGCTATCCCCGCGGATATATATACTTTGTATTTTATTCAATTGAGCTGTGTCAATTAAATTTATAATCTTTGAACACTAAAGCACAGTCAATCAATCAAGAGCTTAGTAGCTTTGAAATTTGCTGATTTTCAGAAACGAATGGGAACTGCTGTAATTGAAATTTGACCTCAAAAATAATTTCTGGGTTTATTTATATATGCGTTGTTTATCTTGAAGCATATTTGGAGCGATAATATTTTTTTGTGCCCTTTTCTATCATGATACAAGTTCAAAAATGACCATTTAAAGTACGCACAACGAGTTTAAGGGCACGACGTGAAGCGGAGTGCACTTAAACGTTGAAGTTCCAACGGATAGGCCTGTAAACAACAAAAAAATTAGGATCAGAGATAATATGTTCACTTTCTTTAAAGTTTGAGAAATTTTCTACTGGGATTTTTGATAGATCAAAAATTTATGATATCTGTGATAATTTTTATTTCTTCTGATTCACTACATAGTGTTAATGATTCGTCTGGTCCATAGTGTTTTGGTATTTGATTTATTTAATTTCAACTTTTTAACTTTGTTTCAAAAAAAACTTTCCTTACAGATGTTTAGTTTTTACTAATAATGCCACTAGAGCTTCAGTTATTATTGGAAATTTTTTCGAGCACTCGAAAATTTTCCGAAAAAATATAGTCGCGACTAGGGCTACTAGGGTAGCATCCTGAGCCGTATAAGGGATTGTTTCCCTTATTCTAAATGCGACTTGGGGTGTAGCTACAGACGGTAGCTATTGAAACTCAAGGGGTAGCAAACGAATATAAACATTTATTATAGAACAACAGGGATACTGGGGAAAGATATATACACATTGTAAAATAAGGGACATTCAAGAATATAATATGAGACAAATAAAACTTTTACCTAAAACTATCACTAAACCAATACTTACAGCTTAGGCCAAAAGGGCCTAGCCTACAAGGCTAGCTGAGCGCTAGGGCTCTCTCCTCTATAGGAGTCTATTACTAACTCTTTTCCTGGCTGAGAGGAAGATACCGTGAAACATCTAATACACCATTCTGAATAGTGTTAATTAAGACAAATCAAGCTCCAGGACGAGCAAGGCCCATTCAACATAGTCCTCAGGCTATGGTTGGGGTGAAAAAAGGGGCAGGGTGGGGTTTATTATGGAGAATTAACCCTCCTGGACGAGCAAAGTGCTTCCACCATAGTCCTGGACTATGGGTGGAGTAATTATGGGGGTGGGGTTGATTATGACGAATCAACCCCCCGGGACGAGCACTGCGCCTCCACCATATGTCGCGACTAGGGCTACTAGGGTAGCACCCTGAGTCGTATAAGGGGTTGTTTCCCTCATACTAAATGCGACTTGGGGTGTAGCTACAGATGGTAGCTATTGAAACTCAAGGGGTAGCAAAGGAATTTAAACATTTATTATTCAACAACGGAATACTGGGGGGAAAGTTATATACACAATTAAAATAAGGGACATTCAATAATAAAATATGGGATACAAATAAAACTCTTACCTAAACCTATCACTAAACCAACACTTACAGCTAAGGCCAAAAGGGCCTAGCCTATAAGGCTAACTGAGCGCCAGGGCCCTCTCCTCTATGGGAGTCTATTACTAACCCCCTCATCAATCTATTCCTTTTGTATTTATATAAGGAAATATGTTTTGTTTTTATGTGGTGTGCTCAGTCACGGTCGTACAATTTGCTAGTCATCAAACTCGCACTTGATAATGACCTGCGGTCATGACCTAATCAATTAATAACAAGAAACAATAGATCAGTGCACCAAAACAATTCGAATGGCATTGCTCGATATCACGACAATATTCGTGTGCAAGAAAAAATTTCCAGTTTTTAATTGAAGCTCGAGTAGTATGTGGTAAGAAAATTTCACATCGAAGTGTTGAAAAATACAATTATAATGACGTTTTTGATGTTTTCTTTTATTATTAGATTAAATAAAATAGATTTAACCGACTTAAGTTTCACAAAATAATAAAAAATAAGTCGATAGTGACCTAATTTCTCAGATTTCTACAAATTCATTTTACTGAAGAAGTTAGAAATATATTTTTTCACAAAGAACTCGAAGCAATGCAAATATTATTAGATTAAATAAAATACAATTAACCGATAGACTTCAGATAATGACATATTTTGATGACTGATTTTCTCTTTTCTCTGATTTTAACCTCTGAAACTTAGGTTAGTGTTGAGCTCAAATAATGAAAATTTAGCGAAGTGTGCTAGGCATATGAAAGATTCATTTTATTTTTTCAGAAAAAAGTGTATTTTGTTAATATCTCGTTTATGGCATTTTAACACCATAACATATAACATTCTAATAGTGAAAAACCAAAGCCATAAGGTTTGTTCGTACTGAAAATGTTGAAATAAGGCACGATCTTGTAAAAGAATACTCGGTTGTTGATGCGTTTTCTCGTATATGGCAATCAACTGAAAATTTGATATCGTTAGGAACCCGAAAAAAATTTCCGATGAGCCGGTCAGCTGTAAATTTTCAGGCCGGATAATTTAGTGAAATTTTTTTCGTTTTCCGGAAGAATTTCAATCGTTTATGGCATTCGCAGTGCTCCCAGTCGGTCCCTTTTTGAGGATTTAGTCCTTTTTTTAGAGCTCGGTCCTTTTTATTCCGTTTTTTTGTAAAATGTCCCTTTTATTCCCTTTTTTCGTTGGTCACAATTCATCAGGTTTAGTTCTGCGCTGAATAAGATGTGCTACGTCATAATCCGCACAACCATATTATTAAAGTTGCCAAGAAAAGGTTTACAAACTAACCTCGTCCACAAGCTCTAAGGGTGTGCATATAAGCAAGTACTGGGTGCAATTGTTTTGAAGAAAACGAATGCTGGTGATCCGAAGTACCCTAATGTTGCCATCCTGGGGAAGGCAGCTCTCACTTTCCCATAGAAATGCCTGTAGAGCGGGAATTCTCTCATTCCACGAAAATTACGCCCTTGACAAAAGCACAGGGACATTAACCCCGTAGTAAAAAATACTCCTGCACAAGTGGAACAAAAAGCCCCAGGAATAAAAAATCCCCGGTTCAAGATGAACCAAAACACAATTTCACAATATAATTCGATTCCAATAATTTTATTGTTAATTCTAAACAAATAAAGTGATTGAAAAAAAAATAACAACTGAAAAGTCCACCTGAAAAAAAATCATTTGAATATAAGACAGACTAGTCTTATTAAATTGAAAGTAAGGCACACGCCTTCGGCATAACTTTCAAATTACCACGTTTTCGGCCATGGACCAAATTTCTTAACGTAAAAAAGGGTCTTAACCTAACCCAGCTATCCAAGTTGCTAGTAATTTAATCATTAATTATTTTAATAAATTGAAAAGTAAGCAGATGCTCGCTGCGCTCGCATTTTATGAATTATCAGAAGAAGAGACATCCACCTCTACGGTCGTGTCTCTTTCTTCTGGCTGCTCAACGAATTCCTTGACGTAAAAAAAGGTACACAACCTAATCTAACCTAGCTTTCCAAGATGCTGGTAATCAGTGGTGAGATTATGATCACTCGACTCGTCGCGAGTTTGACGTGACTCATAGTGAAATGAAGGTCGACTCATAAGGAAACCACAGCGATTTTAACTGCATATCGAGTGTTCATAATCCCACCCCTGTATGTGAAATCAAAGCAGATGTTCGCTGCGCTCGCAATTTATAAATTACCAGAAGAAAGAGACACGCCTCCGGCCCACCGAATTTCTTAACATAGAAAAGGGACATAACCTAACCTGATGTAGCTTTCCCAGTTACTGGTAATTCGATCACTAATTGGAATGAAAATGTGAAAACAAAGCAGATGCTCGCTACGCTCGCATTTTATTAATAACCAGAATTTAAAAAAAGAATTCAATACCAGTTCCATCAAACGTCAGCGAAATAATTATTACAGGTAATTGTAAATTTACAACAAATGGCCAAGAATTTCCATTACGTGATTCTGACTCAGTTATTTAGATATTTAGATAATAACAGGATGTTTGGATTTTTGGAACCAATAAGATATTATAGAATCATCACATGTTCTGTTCTATCAACTATACACTGTTTATACATTAGCAAATTCAGGACAATTACCTATTGGACAAAAACCCCTCAGAACCGGTGGTATTGTCGGGGGGTTTTAGTCCGGGAGGTTTTTGTCCAGGGGGTAATTGTTTTGATATCCTCAGACCTCCGGCTCTGCTCTACGAAAACCTTTGCACGCCGTGCATATAGTGTGTATCTAGATGATCATTTATATGGATGGTCATCTGGTAAACAGAAAAAGATAAAAGAAACTTCTGCAAATGGAGGTCAAGAAGTGGATAATATAAGAAGGCGAGTCCAAGCTAGAGATTGATCTTTTGAAAAGAAGAAAATGAAAAGTGGGATATCTATGACAAAATGTTTTAAGAGGCAACTAGAAGGCTCAGACATGTCTCTATGTGCAAAAATATGATCGAATTAATGTTTGAGGGGATTAATGCCAATCGTAACAGAAACCAATGACAAAACGAGCAGCTTGTCAAGCCTGCAGAGAAGAGGAAGAGTAAGAGTAAAATAATAGCTGACTTCTCAAACAAAAATCCAAAGAAAAACTAATCAGTAAAAGTCTGACAAGATTTATAATCTCATGTATGTGATTTCACTTTAGTCATCCCTTAGTCATATCTTAGGGTTGTGGATTCGATTCCCAGCATGATCACCGATCTCGTGCATGGCATCACACCTTGACGAAAATAACAATTTATAAAAGTCATGCTGGGTTCAAGAATTTTTTTAAATATTTGAATGATCTCAGGTGGTTCTGTTATTTTTTTAGAGATGTATTTTTAATTTTGCCTTTCGAGTTTACATTTTCATTTCATTTATTATTTTGTCTGTTTTGCAGGAATAATGGATTTAGTGATTCTTGTTTTTTTTTTTGTAAAATTTACACCGTTATCGTTTAAACACGTTAATAGGTTGACCATTCTTGTCCTTTTCTGGTCCCTTTTTTCGGAGTCACAAATCCCTTTTTCCATTTTTTGAGGTAGTAAGTCGCTGGGAGCCCTGCATTTGAGAAATAAAACGTTATAAACTCAGTTTACTTAGTGAACTCAGTTTATAGTAAGTATTTGTTTGAAAATGTCCATATAGGACGAAACTGCAGTAACGCTTGTTACAAATACAAGTGGTATAAAAACATAGAAAGTTTTACTTCTCATTTTTCATAATAAAGAACTTATTTAATCAACCTATATTTTCAAATTGAAAATAATTTCTATGGTGGAAAATGTATTTTCATTAATAGTCCGTAGCAAAGCACGAAAAATTTTAGTGACAAGTTTAAAATTTGGTTACCTGGAATAAAAGCCATTAAATAAAAGCTTCGTATACCTTAACCATCAACAAGGCGAAGCTATTAAATATCGCTTTGTAATCGGTTTCTGAAAATGTATTTTTAGACATTCTTTCGATGTATGGTATATATAGGTATATCATTTATAAATACGTAATTTACGTAAAACATATCACAATATCATTAGGCCCATGCAATAGCGTATTGTTAAGACCAGCAGAGGGGAAAATAGTATCCTTGTGGGTGGTTGCTTTGATTGATTGTTTTTGTACTCGATATCTAATTTTAACTTCCTCATTATGATATAAAAAGAATGAACGTCGTATGCTGAACTACTTTTCAATTACCCCCGTTTTAGAGTTAATGTGAATATAATGTTCTACGGTTTAATATACGTCATGTAAATATCCGATATCATAGATAAAAATATTTCTGATATTCCTGTGGAACAATAAAATTATTCAGTGCTGAAAAAGGTATTCATAAACATTCTAAATATAGTTCTAATCTGATATCGATATCGCAGACAGTAAACTAAAATAAATGGAATTAATATCTTTTGGAGTGTGACTATTTGAAAGTCATGAAACTACCCTTATTAGGTAGTTTAGAATACATGCTAGAAAACTACCATAATACAACAGCTGTCATTTATGGCATATGTAGATAAACGTGGATGTTGCATAAAAAGTACATTGTAGCATTTTCTGTTGCATAGTTGCTCAAATCCAATCCGTCTATCGAAAATTCAGTGGTCACGATTAAGTACACTATATTTTCAAGGTTTTTATTAAATGTCTCAAAAACTTTTCCGTTAATTTGGACCTAATTTTACAAACGTATTTTTGCAAATGTTTTCAACATATGCGTTTTCAAATTTAACAGAATCACGATATATGGATATATGATATATATATATATATATATTACCATCGATAAAAGACAATTTTAGAGAACCTTTTCGTTTTCATAATGAATGTTAAAAAGTTGAATTATTGTGGGATTCGTTTATTACTATTCCTTATGCACTTGCAACGGAGCAAATAGATCCGTAATAACGATATTTATACTAAATATTGAGATTTAGGTTTAAAGTCATCAGTTATTGTTGTTTTTTGATACTTTCTTTATGTTGTCAATTGTTGTTTATGTTGTTCATACCTTTAAGAAATTTAATTTCAATTCCGAGCAGTTATCACAATATCCTTAATCCATTTTTTTCTTGGTGTTTTGGCATCGACTGCTATGGTCATTAGCCACGTGTTCTGGATAGGCCTTGTTACTAACTCCATGCGCCACCTTAGGAGCAGCACTGTTAATTGGAACGCAACAGTGAATCGTGCAGGACTCTCCCCAGTTGAGCCACGAGATTTTAATAACTTAATCTGTCAAATTAAATTAAAAAATCCCAGCCGCAACTGGGGCTCGAACTACGGACCTTTCGACTCGAAATCGGACGCTCTAACCACTGCGCCACGCCCCGACATAGGTCGGGAACTTGTTGAGACTTGTTTGTAACCAGATATTTGACATCATCAAATTCCAGATAATCTGATATCCGAGAAGTGCATTCATTGACCTTGTCCTTAATCTTTATTGAGTTTTTTGTTTGATGTTCCATAATGTTGTTAAATGTGGTTTATGTTGTTCACAGTGTCAAATATTTGAGTTCGACAAGTATTTATAATAGAATTAATTCAGTCTATCAAAAGATTCCCTACAGTTTTGTGTAATCGATAAAAGCGATTTTAAAAATCAGATTTTGGAAACCAAACATACAAAGTTAACAAGACTGTCAAGAATGATGGTCAACATTTTCAAAAATGCAGTTCAGGCTTTTCTGACTCCATTGAAGTTTGTCATCAAAAACAATACCCGACATTTTTGTTGACTCAGTTAGGTTCAATTCCAAAGCAGTATCAACAAACAGATTAAACTCATATTGTTATCCAGTATTCATCTTGAAATTTAACACGTTAGTTTTAGCTTCATTCAACATCAAATTGTTTTTCTTCGACCACGTAATAATTTTTTTGTATGTCTCAAGAGCTGTGTTTTTCGCAGAGCCTATATCGTTTTCAATAATTACTATATTAGTATCATCAGTATGACATGTACAGTGAATGGCCGAGTTCTTATTTAGGTACACTAACAAGTCATTGGCAAAAGCTAAATACAAGAAGGGTCCTAGAATGGATCCCTGTGGTACTCCATCCTCAATATTTCTCTCAGTGCTTAGACTTTTTCCAAATTTGACTACTTGTCTTCTCTTATACAGGGTGTTCCTTAAGTACCTGTAGAAATTTCAAGAGCATGTTGCTAACGTCGAAATAAGAAAATAAGTTCCCATAAACACATGTCCGCAAGTTATTCGTTTCTAAGATACAGAGTTTCAAAGTTTAATTATTATATTTGTTTTTTTGTGAATAAATGCCAAAATATTTGTGATATTCGAGTAAAGTTTAGTATCTGGTATGATAATTCAATAACAAAATCAAATTTTGTGTTAATTGTGAAAAAACTAAATTCTAATTGGATTTATTTTTAATTAAAAATTCTTGTCATTCAAAATCACTTTCATCGATTATTTCAAATCTCAATAATTCGAAAACAGTTGCTCGCAGTGACCTCTACCAAGAATATATTTTTTACACAAACTAAATAATAAGTATTCCCAGATACCAAACTTTACCCAAATATCAAAATTCTTTTGAAATTATTTACAAGAAATAAAAATAAGAATTCAACTTTGACACTCTGTATCTCAGAAACGAATAACTTGTGAACATATGTTTATAGGAAGTTTTCTTCTTATTTTCATGTCAGCAATACGCCCCTACACGTACTTAAGAAACACCCTGTATAAGTTTGAGTTCAGTTAGGATAGGGGTAATCCTCTTACACCATATCTTGGGAGTTTGTCGAGCAGAAGATCATGGTTTACACAATCGAAGACCCGTGAAAGGTCAATAAATAATCCTAAATCGCATTTCTTTTTGTCTATAGCGCTTACTATTCGATTTTGAAATTCACACAGTTCCGTGTCAGATGAACTGCAAAATCTTGGTTTTCATTATCCATGGTCGAATTTCTGCAGCACAACACATTCAACAGTAATTTGTGATTCGATTCCAATCCAAGTTGTTGTGCAAGATTTTACCTTGAACGAACAACCGGCACTTAGTGAATGAAAAGCAAACAAATTTTTAAAAATTTAAATATTTTCCTAAAAGCTTGAGTCAAAACGTCATTACACGTCAAAGCCATCCGCAAGCTTCTAATTTTATTTAAATGCATGTTTAAAAAAAAAATCTGTTCTTTATTCAGTCTAGAGCAAGAAGATAGTGATCAATTAGTCCACAGCAAATATAGTGAAGCTCTACGTTATTTCAACACGGCTATTCTGTCGACTACTTCACTGACTGGTAATGTATTCAGGTTAGAATGTTAAACAGCATGTTGAGAGATTGTTTTGTATCCTAGACCATGATACTATAATAAGCCTCCTCCCCTTTATTATGCACGAAAAGCGAAGCACACTCCTCCAAACGTTCCTTTTGTAAAGGGTCGAAATCGACATGCGATCGTCTTCATTATTTATTCAAGTTATTTGGTTCATTATATCGTGGCGTGGTGCATTTTGATGTCTCGGGAATAGGCATTATGGAACTAAACAGCGTTTTTACAGTGACTAATAACGAACTCTTGTCGGACCATTTGTCTTCATTACAAAGTTTCGTTTTATCTCTGGTGCTCAGTTTGATATATCGATGACAGATTGTAAGGAATACAGTCGGTAACGGATCATTTCACTTGTTGGTTTCGAATTTCCAAGCAAGTTGTTGCATTTAATAAAATTAATGAATACGTTGTTTATATTTCTTGACTTTGTTTTTTTGGAGTTTTCACAGTCTGAAAAATAAACAAATATTTATATTTATTTGTCCTTCTATACTTGTAGACATGTAGGAATTTACCAAGGGGGAAACATCTACTTTCAATCTCGTACAACTGGAAATTTTGAGTCATTTGAGTCAATTTTCAGTCATTAAATCTTCGCTTCAGTCATCGGTTTGAGTCTTTCAGTCATCGGCTTGAATCTTTCAGTCATCGGTTTGAGTCTTCCGGTCTTTTCAATATTTTAAATCTCGTACACATTTTAGCGTGATGTTTCCTCCTCGGAATTTACATTAACTCTTTTTGTTTTGGTTCTAGACTGGAAGGTTTGAATACTCTACAAACCGTGTCAAGAAGCGAATTTCCTCCGCAAAATCAAAGTCTCAATCAATGCTTGATGTTTCTAAATTTCAATTATTCTATTATTCCCGATTAAGAGCATAGAACCACCAAAGAATTACAAGATGAAAATGTGATATTAGATAATAAAAAAAGCTGAGGCAATTAACAATTACTTCGTGGGTATTGCTTCAAACATGGCTAAAAAAATTACGAAGCTAGACAATATTTATTTATTTATTTATTTATTTAAATACAACAAGGGCAGAGGCATATCCTATTGTGCCCAATATAAAGAATTTATGATTTACAAATATTATTTTCATAATAGGAAAAAAAAAGAAGGAAACGTGGTAAATAAAAATTAATAAACTAAATCGCTGTTTGTAGAAAGGAGTCATAACGGTTCTTGAAACTGTTCGTACTTGGTGCTGTCACCACCTCTGGAGGTAGAGTATTCCACTTCGTGAAGATTCTGTTTGAAAAGTATTTTTGACGTACAGTTGTTCGATAGGATTCCTGCCTTAACTTCAAAGGATGTCCACGCAACCTACTATCATCTTGTCGTAGAACCCAGATATGCCTATTGTTCGTTTAAACGAACAGTTTACAGTTTCCATTAGTAAACAATTTTTTTGAGTTAGTCTTAGTTATTTTTTTTATTCTATATTTTTTATCCAAACATACATTCTCATCAAGGTCGAATACATACCTACATGATGACTATCTGTCAACATAATTCATTATAATTCGCCGCCTGAATGTAAGAACTGGGTAACTGAGCAATCTGCACAAAATAGATGTCTTCAGTTACCCATTTATAACATAAAAACGAGCGTGTATCTTATTTTATCTACTTTTTACACTATCCACTAAATGTCGCTACATTACTTCCACAAGTTACCTAGTTATTACATTAAATTCTGCTTGTTTTGGACTATGTCTAGTCGTGGATATCGAGAAACTGCAAAATTTGGAGTTACCTAGTTCTTACATTCAGACGACGAATTTATTTTATTCTTAAATGTTCTTAAATATATATATATATATATATATATATATATATATATATATATATATATATATATATATATATATATATTACAAGTAGAAAAGTTATTGGGTATAACCCTCATAATGTTGTGCAACCGTAGAAACGTGTTTCGAGCTTAAGCTCTCATCAGTACGGTAAAATCAAGTGCGAAGATGTACAACACTTGGATGTAAAAATAGAAACAAAGGAAGTCAACAACAGGAAGCCAACCACACATTTGTGGCTTCGGTCAGAAGACCTTGTGTTTACAAGGCAACAACTAACGTCGCTACGGAGGCAGCTATAGCTACCAGCGTGACAATCCTACCCAGGAAAATCCAAATCATGATGGATTTAGCGAGGGGCAATATATGAATATATAAGTAGAAAAGTTATTGGGTATAACCCTCATAATGTTGTGCAACCGTGGCGACGTTAGTTGTTGCCTTGTAAACACAAGGTCTTCTGACCGAAGCCACAAATGTGTGGTTGGCTTCCTGTTGTTGACTTCCTTTGTTTCTATTTTTACATCCAAGTGTTGTACATCTTCGCACTTGGTTTTACCGTACTGATGAGAGCTTAAGCTCGAAACACGTGTCTACGGTTGCACAACATTATGAGGGTTATACCCAATAACTTTTCTACTTATATATTCATATATTGCCCCTCGCTAAATCCATCACATATATATATATATATATATATATATATATATATACATACAGTATGGTGCAAATGAATGGAATAAATTCATTATTTTGTAATAAGGCGACCCTACAGAAAAATCCTGATACCCGTCGATTTTTATTATCGAACGCGCATTCTGTCAAATATTTTTGATAAGCATGACGTCATTGGTGTGAGCGTGATGACGTCATCGATGATTTTTTTAAATGGAAATGTGGGTCATGTGATATGTCATTGGAAAGGTGTTTCATTTACCTATCCAACCATATCGAAAAATTTGTCTAATTGTTGTTGTATGCAGAAAAAAATTGATTTTGAAATTACAGATCACTCATTACAAAATTATTAAATTCTGTGTCCAATTAATGATTTTCGAATCTCTGTAAGTAACCAAGATCTAATTTTGAAAAGGCCGTCCCTGGGAACGAAATGATAGCTACTTGATTTTTTGCCGGTTCACAAATGTGGGTCTCATCGAAACTGCTACATTCGAATTAAACTCAATCGGCTTTTCGAATGTTAATGGTTATAACAGTAGAAATATTCAAAAATTATCAATATGAAGCTCACTGACACAGAAAGAATCGAAATTCTTATAATGATTGGTTGTGAAGACAAAACACGAACGCAAAAAGAAGTTTGTACTCTGTTCAATAATAAATATCCCAACCGAGAACCAATTTCACAATCCACGGTAAGCAAAATTGAAAAGAAATTCAGAGAAACGGGTCATGTGAAAGACCTACCCAAAGGTAGCAAGAAACAAATTCCAGATGACAAGAAACTAGATGTTTTACTAGCTTTTCAAGATAATCCCCATACCAGTTCAAGGCAAGTAGCATTAGATAATGACATTGACCATTCAACAGTTCTTAGAATGCTAAAAAAGGAGAAGTGGCATCCCTACAAAGTTAGTTTAGTTCAGGAGCTTCTGGAAGACGACTTTGATAGAAGAATTGAATTTTGCGAAATTATGATGGAGAAAAATAACACAGATCCGATGTTTTTCCGAAAAGTTCTTTTTTCTGATGAAGCTACATTTCTCCTAAACGGTCATGTCAATCGTCAGACGTGTCGGTATTGGGCTACTGAAAATCCACATTGGATGCAGGAATATCATACTCAATATCCAGAAAAATTGAATGTTTGGGCGGGAATTATAGAGAATATGATAATAGGACCATATTTCTTCGATGAGTCCTTGACAGGTCCTCGATATTTAGAATTTCTGCAAAACTTCTTGCTACCCGAACTGAATCGGCTGTTCCCAAACAGACCTGATTTGTGGCTGCAGCAAGATGGTGCGCCGCCACAAGATGGTGCGCCGCCACACTATGCTGTCGTGGTGAGACGCTACTTGAACAACGTCTTTCCAGATCGGTGGATAGGAAGAAGAGGAGCAATTGAATGGCCACCTAGGTCGCCAGATCTAACACCTCTGGATTTCTTTTTATGGGGATACTTGAAAAGTAAAGTTTACCAAAATAGACCACACAATATCCGTGATCTCAAAGACCGTATACGCATCGAGATGGGACGAATCACTCAGGACGTTATTGGCAGAGTTCGAGAAGAATTTACTGCTCGTCTATCCCACTGTCTTATAGCAGATGGTCGGCAGTTTGAATATTTGCTTTGAAGTTGTTTGTATTCATTGAATGGGAATTTTCTTTTATTACTACAATTGTTTGTTAGAGTAAAACCCCAAATTACTTGAAATCATTAATATGATTGGATAGCTGATTGGAAGACCTTTCCAATGACTTATCACATGACCCACATTTCCATTTAAAAAAATCATCGATGACGTCATCACGCTCACACCATGCTTATCACAAATATTTGACAGAATGCGCGTTCGATAATAAAAATCGACGGGTATCAGGATTTTTCTGTAGGGTCGCCTTATTACAAAATAATGAATTTATTCCATTCATTTGCACCATACTGTATATATATATATATATATATATATATATATATATATATATATGTATATATATATATATATATTGTGATATTTATTCGTTGATATCATGGATATATATCACTCAGTATAAATTACTATGTTGAATAGGTTGAAATCTCGTCATAAATTGAAGAGAGATCGGTGTGGGAACTCCCTAATCATTCGGTATGATGGTAATTATCGGGGAATCCCATTTATTTGATGTGTGAATCCCCTTACTATGTGCGGTCGCGTGTGCCTGCTTTTCTGTTGGTATTAACAAACGCAGTTCACGTTGTAGCCGTAGTAGGTGCAAAGTGCATTTGATCAAAATAGAAATAAACAATATGCCCAAAACTAAAAGTGCAGTGCGGCTAAAATTTGAATTGGCAGATGAAGACAGTGATACCGGGAAATGGGCTTAATGCAAGAAATGTAAGAAATAAATGCAAGGAATTTCTTCCCGCATGGAAAAACATTTGATATAGCCGACGGGGGTGTTCACCTTTGGTTGTTTTGTTTAAAAATAAACAAATAAATGCTTCTACTTTTGGTATTAGCTATATCAAAAAAATTTATTAATAAATATCCAAATTTGATATATATCGGATATATATATATATATATATATATCAATATATATCCGATATTTTGATATTTATATAAATATCATGATATTTACGAACCCTGTAAATGTCTTGTGTCGTCATATTTTATCTATACTTTAGATTTGTAAGTGTGTATATATCAAAGTTACTGTACAACTTATATTTACTTTATTGTTTTACTGTATCTGAATCGATATACATGAAACTGTGACTTGTCCCATCTACATAACCTGTAGCAGAAAGGATTAATAAATTCTATCTATCTTGGCGTGCAGTTTACATCTTGACACTGCTTAATTTTGATAAACCTTCACCAAACATTCAGTTGATATCTTCCCAGTAAAGTTGTGTGTTAATAGAAACGCTTACTTGTAGTGATTTTGCATAGTCGATAAAATAACACCCAAAGTGCTAATCTAATGCCATAAGTTTTGTGATTGACTCCGCAGTGTATCGCCTTTGTACTAATTTACCCGTTCAACCAACCGTA
The DNA here is from genome assembly GCA_944452925.2 of Chrysolina oricalcia. Lineage (NCBI taxonomy): Eukaryota > Metazoa > Arthropoda > Insecta > Coleoptera > Chrysomelidae > Chrysolina > Chrysolina oricalcia. Next base: position 67,700,684 of record OX101812.2, read on the forward strand.
AATCCCAAAATCCCTTGTTTTCTCTGAAAACAGCGAAGTTCTCATTGAACACAAATCACGAGAAACACAAGTGAGTATTAGTCAAACCAGACGGTTGGCTGTGGTCTAAAAGGGCCGTAAAAACATTGATGATGCAAGGGTGGCGTTGAACGAACATTCGACTGCATAACCCTACCCTGTTTCCAGTCGACGTCATAACAAAAGATAAATTACCGCCGAGTCAACAGTTGCGAATCAAAATTGGATGGAATTGTTTCGCAAATGTAGTGGAGCCCCTGAGAGTTGGATATCCTTTTGTGATGCTGTATTGGAATATATGGTTCGTTCCTACTAACGGGTTATGACTGGTCTGCGAGAGTACTTGAAATTATTCATTTATTGTTATGATATAACGATTCATTGAAAGAAGTATACAAAATATTGCAATTCAGAAGCCAAAAAGGGAATAAAAAGAAAGTACTAATTCTTAACCATACCTGAATAGTTTATTTTAATTACTATATGGCCAGTTTTTCAGATTCCAGTTAAACTCCAGATCAATTTGTTAGAATTTTCTTACGGGGTTATTTTGCACTAGAAAACCCTTTCTGTTTCAATAAAATAATATCAGAAATTCTCTGTCATTGATATAAACTTTCCACACTGTACGCCGCTGTTTCAAAATGACAACTTGATCGTTGTATGTATAGCTTGTTCCGAATGTTTGTACTTACCTTTACCGTACTAGTTCGAGCGGACATGAACTGGCCTTAAGCTAATGACAGTTATCAGTTGTTCTATTTTGCGGTATGACAGGCGGAAAATCAAACCCCATATTTCAATCTTATCGAAATCAATTTTTATTGTCGAATCCGCGCCTACTGAGCTACTGGGTATGTTAGTGGTGTGAAACATCATCACATTCACTGCTCTCCTTTCCTAAATTTCGTCACTAACAATGTGTCCTTTCCAACATCATTTGAAGAATGTCATCATCTAAACTATTAGATAGTTATCTGGAGTTCAACTCGAACATGAAAAACTGGCCCTCAATCCAATAGCACACCAACACATTCATCAGGTTCACTTGGAAACATATTTTTACTGCAGGTTCATTGAAGACAAGCGTAACGAACAGGACAACCTGACTTCTACTGACAAAGCAACCTGAAACTTAACAACAGCACTTACGAGGATATATTGAAAAATTCTTAGCCTGCTATAGAACCAAACTAAATTTCAATGTCAAAATATTTTATTGCTCAACACATTCTCCTCTTAATTGGATACATTTATTACTGCGAACCTGCAACGTCCCTAAACCTTAAAAAAAAAATCTTCTTGCTCTGCAAACCAGACCTCCACAGCTTTTAGGGTAAAGTCGGGTGAGATGGCCATGCGGGAGAGATGACCAACAGCTTGATAAAGGTCAAAGTGTGGCTAGAGAGCGCTGCATGACCTATGACACGATGAGCCGGAACAGCTCTATGTTACCAGTATGCATTGAACTGTGACGGAGTGAAGGTCAAGCATTTAGAGAACAAAAACATTTTTGTGCTGCTGAATAATATTCTAACTCTTGCATTGTACGTGATACTGGGAAGTTTTGGATGGAAATAAAATTCTGATTTCTACATATCAGGTAAGAACAATGCTTATTTGATAATCCTAACCTTAAAAAACTGTTAAATAACTACACCGACTTTTTATTAACACGTTGGCCATCTCTCCCTTGTACTTGGGATAGATGGCCAATCAATATTTCTGACTCTTTATTCTCAATTCTCAAATATTCAATGATTCATTGCAGGAAAATGCCTACGGAGTATTAGAGGAAGAACTAGAATCGTGGAAATTATACTGAAGAAAATCTGAGGCGAGCAATTGAAGCTGTCAAATGTGGTTCATCAGTAAACGCTGCCTCAAAAAATTATGGCATTCCTAGAAAAACATTGGAAAGAAAGATTTAAAAAAATGTCTTCACATCTGGTAAAATGGGACCAGGCAACATGTTGGGGGAGACCAATGAAAGTAAATTACCACTACACATAAAAAAGGCGCAAAAATGCGGTTTTCCAATGACTGTACGAGATGTTAGAATACTTGCGTATAACTTTGCTGAAAGCCTTCATATCCATCATGAGTTTAACAAAGAAAAAGGAATGGCAGGTTCCGATTGGTTCAGATCCTTTTTCAGAAGACTTATCAATTCGAAAAGCTGAGGGAGTTTCCCTCGGATGAGGTGAGGTAATGAACCGTGTAGAAGTGGGGAAATATTTCAAACTATTGCAAGCAACTCTAGAAGATTCTGAACTTTTTGACAAACCTGGTTCCATCTTCAATGTGGATGAAACAGGTCTTCAATTGAATAATAGACCAGGACATGTATTAGCTGAAAAAGGCGCAAAAGATGTTGTGACACTGACGTCGGGAGAAAAAGGTGAGACCATTTCGTGCACTGTCTGCTGCAACGCTGAGGGCTATGTTCTACCACCGGTCTGTGTATTCAAAGGTAAAAACTTGAAGAACGAGTGGACTGATTCAATGCCACCTGGTTCGAAGATTGTAATGTCTCAAAAGTCAGCTTACGTAAATGCACCAATATTTTTTAATTGGTTCACGAACCACTTCCTTCCACGTAAAGGTGAAGGAAAGACATTGCTAATTCTTGATGGGCATTCATCTCATTGCTCCTGTGTTGAACTTTTAGAAAACGCTGAATTAAATAACGTCAGTTTATTGTGCTTACCTCCACATACAACCCATTACTTGCAACCTCTCGATAGGGCTGTCTTCAAATCGTTGAAAACCTACTACTATCAAGCTTGTAGAAAATGGATGCAGAGTCACCCCAGGAGAAAAATAGGAAGGCTGCAATTTGGTGAGCTCCTAACAAGAAGTTGGGGGAAGTCAGCGACCGTTGGAAACGCGATATCAGGGTTCAGAACTACAGGTATATTTCCTTGGAATCCTGATTCCATACCTGACCATGCTTACGCAGTTGCTGATCGAACTATAAGCAACCAGGTAATAGATGAGACACCAAAGATGCCAGATTCTGATGTAACACAAGAACCAAATGCTCAATCAACAAACAGTCAAATTGAAAATATTCCGATGGACATGATACCCTCTTGTAGCTATACCTCTACAGATACCCGATGCAAAACTCCGGTAGAAGGTACGTCTGTTCCAGACTTAACACCTGGAAAAGTTTTAGAAGCAATAAAGTGAACCCGTCGCCCAAAGTAGTTTCTGTGAAAAAACGAGCAAAATCCATTGCTACTTTGTTAACATCTCCTGAAAATATTGCAATTATGAAGAATAAGGCAGAAAAAAAGAACAAGTCCAAAGGGAAAGGTATTACAGGAAAAACGAGTCTTAAGAAAAAAGTTGTTCAGAAGAGAAGACGCTCATCTTCAGAAGAAGAAGAAGAAGACGTAGGTATGCTATATGAGGATGAGAATGATACAATCGAATCTGTTGATAATGCTGAATGTACTGGATGTGGGGAAAGCTACAGCATCACTCAGAAGCAAGAAGATTGGTGGCAATGTATAATATGCAAGAGATGGTTCCATGAAAATTGCTCATCTTCCATAAATACTTGCCAAAGTTGCGGTAAAACCGCGTTCAAAACTAGACGAAATAAGTAGACGTTGAGTTATATTTAATTTTTTCATGAGAATGTTCCATTGATTTTATTTTTGTAATGAATACACATTTATATTTTCTGGCCAACTCTCCCTTACTGACATGGCCAACTAACCCAGTTGAATGGGGATAGATGGCCAAATGTACCTTCTTTTAAATACATAATAAAAAAAAATCTTTCAATATCTAGACCGTTATTTCTAACTTCTTGTTATTACAATATTGAAGCTATCATAGGAAAAAATTGAATGAACTTAACTCTTACCAAACCTATACAGCCTTCAGTTTTTCAAAATATTGGCCATCTCACCCGACTTTACCCTATTACCTCCTCGTATTTACGATCTTTTAAACTTTTTTTCAGTTGAGGAAAGAGATGATAGTCGGACTGAGACAAATCTGGTGAATAAGGGGGGTGTTCTAGTAATTCAAACCCTAAATCACGAATTTTTTGCATGGCAACATGAAATTTGTGAGCAGGGGCGTTGTCCTGCAAGAACAAAACACCTTTGGATAGCTTTCCGCGTCTTTTCTCTTTAATTTTTTCCCGTAGAGTGGTCAGTAATGTCGAATAGTAATCTCCAGTTATTGTTCTACCCTTATCCAAGAAGTCAATCATGATTACTCCATGGCAATCCCAAAAAACTGAAGCAAGAACTTTTCCAGCAGATTTTTGGGCACGAAACTTCTTAGGTCTTGGAGAACCAGAGTGTCGCCATTCCATCGATTGTTGCTTTGTTTCTGGATCGTAGAAATGTACCGAAGTCTCATCCACAGTAACAATTCGGTTTAAGAAGTCTACATCGTTTTCAAATAGAGCACAGATCGAACGCGATGCTACTACCCTTGCACGCTTTTGGTCAACATTCAAACATTTGGGGATCCATATTGCAGCAATTTTTCTCATGTCCAAATTGACGTGAACTATATGATGAACGCGTTCATATGAAATATTCAATGCTTCAGATATCCGTTTTAGCCCAATTCGACGGTCTGTTAAAATCATGTCATGAACTGCATCGATATTTTCGGGGACTGACACAGAAACTGGCCATCCCGATCGGTCATCATCTTCAATGGAGAATTTACCTCTTTTGAAGCTTGCAGTCCAATTTTTCATGGTCGCATGCGAAGGACATTGATCACCAAGGGTATTAAGCATATCTTCGTAAATCTGCTTACCTCTTAACCTTTTTAAATACAGGTACTTGATGATGGATCGATACTCCAATTTTTAGATTTTCACAATTTCGGTGGACATATTTTTTCTTTTAATTTACTGCGTAATTCTGATTTACTTTTCTGTCGTCAGTTATTAGTTATTGTTCGTTGCTATGGTAACGCAATATTTTGTTTATGCAGGGAACTGGTCTAGGCCAACTAGATATCAATACATTCTCGTATTTCACATTACTATGACTTACAGACAACAAAATAAAACCCGAATACAAATCTAATTTGAAAACAGAAATAACAACTTTACAATAAACTTCACAAACTAGGTACAAAACAAAATACTGACTATGATAGACTGAAAGAAGGAAAAATGTAAGAATGAAATTGGGAAGAACTAGACAATGAAGTGAAAGAAAAATATTATTGATCTTTGAAAAAAAATAAGAAACATTGTAAATAGTAATTTTTGTGAGAAGGTAATAAGTAAGGGCTAATTTATACAACTTATTATCGTAGTCCTAAAGCGTTTGGCTTCCACCCAGACGGTCCGGGTTCGATCCCCGGTCGTGTATCACTGAGCTGAAGTGGTTCGGATTCCACTTTTATTTAAACTGTAGGTCCCGGAACTCCCTTGCTCGCACAAGCTCTGCTTTTGAGGGGTTTTCTCCGAAGACCTGGGAGTTTCGTAAAAACAAATTTAATCACATCAGTCACTCTCTCTATCATAAAATCAAATTAAATTGTACATTTCAGAAGGAGCATTTACTTATGATGTAATTTCTTTAGTTTCACTCTCAATCATAATCTTAAGAATTTGAACTTCAAATTTTATGCTTAGGACGCGTGCCTCAATACCTATTTGACAAATGACATAAATAATTGTTTGTTTTGACTTGTGATTCTTGTTACTGTTTATTGTTTTTCGGAGAAAAAATAGCCAGGAAGAGGGTATTCTTATTGAAGTGATTGGGATAAAAAGACAATAATGGCAGATCTGACACCTGTAAATTTTTAATTTTCAAGCTAATGACTGTGATGCATGAATATAAAAATGTCTTAAGACAACGACTAAGACTAGGACTATGATAGTGATTGTGACTATGACAATGATATGTTGCATAAATTGGCCCTAAGAAAGTCGTCCGTAAAAACCGAAACAAATAGTCAGAGTGAGAAACCGGTAGTAAGGACAACGAAGGAACGACTCCACATCAACGAGGGAAAGAAAAGAAAATATTGAAGGAGACCGGACTGCAAAAGTATTTAGATCAAGAAAATTCAAAAATTAAATGCAAGGACAAGCAGACCATCGAAATTAAGCAGATAAAAGGACAAAAAAAACTACAATACGTACCTAACTTCGAAAATAAGCACCACCACTTCAAAGAATCCAACAAAATGTCGAGGCAGCAGCGGCAATAAACAGGTATTCACCTCTATACATCTAACATCCAGCGATAGTAAATACTTTCAATAAAACCTCCTAAGTGCATTCTAACAATCATAAAATCTTCCAATATTTTCAAATCGATCAATATTTTTCATCAAACCATAACCACAAAAGACATTGTAATGAATCTAACCCTGAGAGACTGAAGTAGCTTTCATATCAATAAAGTTTCTATCCACGTTCTAGAACTGTTCCAAACTGAACTTTCGTATATTAGAATCAATTTTAAAAACATTTATCATTGGACAAGTATGTATAAGGTAGGTTTCTCCTAGATCAGGTAACCTAAGCTTAATAAACTTTGCATTGATTATTTGATTTTGGGATATTTGGGAATTTGAAAATAAAATAAAAATGAATACTAGAAAATTTTAATCCATACCTTTCATTTGATTCTTTCTTTTAAAAATAATTGCAATTGAAATCAGGAAACTACAAAAGACTTCACAGCAACCACCCCGCAGAGGAGGGTCATGTTCATTGGCTCCCGAACTGAGCTAAGGAGAAAAAGGCAATTAAAAGAAAAAGATAGAGGTAAAAAGGTAGAACTACTTACATTTACAAAATTTTCGAAATTATATATATATATATATCGGATTATAAGTGAAAATAGACTATTTTTCGTTTTAATTCCGAGAGCTTCAACCTTTGGCAGCTGTTTCGTGGTCACCCACTCATCAGAAAGGATTTATGGAGCTCTCGAAATCAAAACGAGTCCACTCAAAATTAGTACCGTGAAGGCAAGACAGTATAAACAATATCATAGCAATATGTTTCTATCTCCTACTTGAAAAATCTGAACTTTCGTTTCATTTTTTGTGCTGTACTATTTATTCAGGATACCATATTTGATTATTGACAATTCTTTTTTTTTATTTCAGGTAAGTCCAAGTTCCTCCCTATACCTTATACTAGTAGGATGTGCGTCCTGGAAGTAAGTGGTAATATTTGGCACTATTATCTAGTTGAATTTATTATCACAGTTAGGTACAAGCATTTATCTTGCAAGTTTGTTTGGATCAAATCTTGCAGCTGAATTTTAAAACAGCTATAAATTGAGCTAAAACTTTGCACGCACATTTAGTTTGGATGACAATGCATGGTTAGCTAAGGGCTGTAATTCTAAATCTGATATGGCGGACTCCTAGAGATGCGGATCAGTTATTTTTTATGCACCTGTATTATATAAGATCAATTAAATGGGTTTGCTAAGGAGAATATGAAAAATGAAATGACAAAACTCTAAATTCAATATGGCGGACGGACCAAGATGGTTCATGAGAGACAGCAGTTGCAAGCATACACATTGCCACCCTGTATATTCATAATGATATAACTGTTGGACTGGCAATCATATGAATTCTCATGATTTTTTTATGAAAACCCATATTTTTTGAAAACATTAGCAAATTCCAGACGTTTGTTTTCTAGTGTCAACGAAATGAGTGAAAATCAATACGATTATGCTTTTGATATTCATCTATTTATGTAAACACTGTCTTGTCATGCTTTAATGCAACACCCTCTGTGAGATATTATTTTTTACTCGAATAGAAGAATTAATGAGTTATGAAAGAATAATCTCGAATGAGTGCACTAAATTCGAATTGATGCTCAATATTCTAAACAGCAAATATCGCATTTGAGACTCCTTGTAGCTCGAGAAATGGTTATAGCATCGTTCTGTAAATTGGACTGTACAGGGTGATTCAAAATTCGATGTAAATAGTTCAAGGGCGTATTGTTGGGATCAAAATAAGACTTTTTCTTCAAATCAACATGTGTCCTAAAATGCACCCCCTCCGAGCTACAGCCCCTGTAAGTTAGGAAAAAAACGAGATTATCTAAAACTGTGACTATAATAACGAATCGAATCTTCTGAAAATTGGCTTACCCCTATTTTTTTAGGCACTCTATTCTTTTTTTGCTTCCAAAATTATGTAAACCCAGTTTTGGGGGAGTTGGAGGGGGGTCCACACTTTTATTGGCCCAATTTTTATGTTCAAAAAGAGAAACTCCAAATTCGAATAGCATAATCTTATTGGCCATAAAAAATACTAAGAATTCGGTCTCTTGCATTTTTGTCGTACAACCAACTGTTTGCCGGTGTTACGTTTCAAAATGCTACGAGTATTATTGATCGAATTATATGAATCTTTCTTTCATTATATCATTCATGCACCTTAATAATTCTATGATACATTCAAACACGAAGACAAGAAATGAATTAATAGTTTTATTGCTAGTATGGAGCCACAGTTCAAATTCAGAAGTTTCGAAGTATCATAAGTTGTCCATAGCAGGCCTTACGGTGAAACCTGGAAAATAAAGAAAACCTGTATTAGTGTTGGTGCATGAATCACTCTGTATATGTATATATATATATATATATATATATATATATATATATATATATATATATTACGTTACCTCTAGGTACTCAGGGTTCACTGCAGCGGGTCAACGATCCTCTTCCAGCCTTCTGCCTCTTGTATTGCTGACTACTCCCTGCTATGCCCAGACTTTACGCTGTAATCCATGTATCTCCCATGTGTCTCACAGTAATTTCTGATTTACCTGAAACAATTTCAGAAGATTCCAAGCGCCAATTCCGTTCACAGCAAATGTAGCTTATTTTCTTGATCTCCCTGTATTTTCCAATATTTATCATTCGAATTTTAAACAATATTTACACAATATCCTGGGCTTGGAACAGATGTAAACATGTCAGTTGTCAGTTTCCGTGAAGCAATCCATCAATCATCATGTCAAATGGGCTGATAATTGCAAGTTGACAGATTGAGATTCTGTGATCTTACTCGGTCATTTTGCCGCAGATTTTCAACTGGAAAGGTCGTCTGAGGTCCATGTGTTGGCTCATAATCGCACTTTGCGAATTTTCTTCCAGTTTTAGTTGAATTTCAAGTAGAATTCGAAGTAGCTTGTGAATACAGGGCTACACACCGTTGTGGATTTGGTCATTCTACCTAAAATTCTCTTGGCAACTTCATAACCACTTGAAGGCCACACCCCAGCCAAGGTATGTCTCAGTTTCTCACCACTAGTTCCTTTTATTAACCATCCTTCATTCTTCAACTCGCTCTCTATGTTTACTAACCTGGGATATCGAAATCACGCCAAGTTTAAATCTTGAAACCCTTTCAGTCCTTTTTATTTCCCACGTGGAACACTTCAACTTCTTAGTAGTCCACCACCCATTCCCCCAACGGGTACACCTCATCCCTAAAGGGGTACAGACACCGACATTACACGGAACCTTGGGGCCCCCTTCATCTCGAATAAGAAGTGCTGGAACCCTACTCTCCTGACTGTCGCGGAAACCCTGCGTGCCTGGGAGAGCAACCCGAGGAGCTGGAGGACTGCTGCACAACTCAGATAAGCTTTATTACCACCTTCCACTCATTGCTTGCTTATTATTATTTGCATAATCATTGACGCTTGCTTTGCATGAAATAGCTATTCGCTTGTATTTTGCTACTGTACTATCATTATAGAATCGTGTGCACTTCTTGTATGGTCGATCATATAAAAGGTATCAGAAATTGGTTCTGTTGAACCACTGTGATATAAACTATAATTATTATGGTCATTTCTATTCATTAATTTTATATTGTTTATAATTGTCGAGACATCCACTGTCAAGTGGAGGTAGTTAAACTCCTCCCCCATTTCTTCTTCTTAAAATCAAAACGGCCTCAGGTCGCTCAGGCTTGCGGGCCACTCGACTACTACCATTACCCAAAATATCAACGTCCTCTTGTGAAGCGCAATACACACTCTTACCTAGTTTGGTTTTCATTTCAATCACCCACCCCATTGGCATTGATTCGTTATAGAAAAGACCCCTTGCCACCTTCTTCTTCCACAACGAAGAAGGCAGGTAGCACAGGCAAATCGTAATCAACGAAAGTGGGGTATTCACTCAAACTAACAAAACATGTATTAGCTAATTTATTCAAAATTCGATGTGAATATCCAAAAACGTATTGTTGGGATCAAAATAAGACTTTTTCTTCAAATCAACATGTGTCCTAAAATGCACCCCCTCCGAGCTACAGCCCCTGTAATTTAGGAAAAAAAACGAGATTAACTAAAACTGTAGCTCGGAGGGGGTGCATTTTAGGACACATGTTGATTTGAAGAAAAAGTCTTATTTTGATCCCAACAATACGTTTTTGAAATATTCACATTGAATTTCGAGTAAATTAGCTAATACATGTTTTGTTAGTTTGATATTGTGAAAATACCCCCCATTCGTTGATTACGATTTTCCGGCAAACGGTTGGTTGTACGACAAAAATGCAGGAGACCGAATTCTTAGTTTTTTATGGCCAATAAGATTATGCTATTCGAATTTGGAGTTTCTCTTTTTGAACATAAAAATTGGGCCAATAAAAGTGTGGACCCCCCTCCAACTCTTCCAAAACTGGGTTTACATAATTTTTTAAGCAAAAAAAGAATAGATTGCCTAATAAAATAGGGGTATGCCAATTTTCAGAAGATTCGATTCGTTATTATAGTCACAGTTTTAGATAATCTTGTTTTTTTTCCTAAATTACAGGGGCTGTAGCTCGGAGGGTGTGCATTTTAGGACATATGTTGATTTGAAGTAATAGTCTTATTTTGATCCCAACAATACGCCCTTGAAATATTTACATCGAATTTTGAATCACCCTGTATAATGAGAATTCTAGGGTCTACAACATATCTGAATTTCGGAAAAAATTACAGAAAGTCATTTTACGTAGAAATTATGTCTTTTCTTGTTTCAACGAAATAATTTTGCCAATCAGTAGGTAATTCTGAGTTCACAGAAATGTATCCGATAAAAGAAAAGTTAGAGTGTTTTATGTCACGATAAATCTTGTAATATCTTATTGGAGTATTGTTCTATAAAAGATTGGCAATTTATAAATTTCTGGAATCCAAGAGATGTTCACTGACTTTCATGCATTGCTTTATTCTATAATTCATAAATTCGAAATGAACCACGGTATCAAAAATTAGTGAAGAAGCAATGTATAGGGAATGAACCAAGCGTGCATACAGGATGGATTTGGGTGTCATTCAAAAGCTTTCACCACGAGGTGTCTTAAACTTAGATGATAGAAACTCAATTTTGTTTTTCTTCTTATAATGAGTATAATTTGGAACTTTGAAAATATGTTTGATGTGAATTAATCTAGGACAAATTTCATTCCATTTATTAAAAAAATATCAAAGTCGGATAGAAAATAAAAAAGTTATTCAAGATAAAAATTTGTTAACATTTCAAGGTGACCGGTTTTTATGCAACTGAGTGTAGTTTTCCAAGATCTCAACCACAATAAACTGAATGATTTCTATATACTTGAATTATCTACTATAATACCAGCTAAGTCTCACATGAAGGTAGAAAATGCAGGAACATGTTCCGAGCAAAACGCTCACCATGAAACGAGAGCGAACTGATTTTGAAGGTGTCTGTACAACCCGCTAACATATGCATACATCACAGGTCTGTGACAGATGGCTGCCGCATTTCTACTCCACCGCAATCCTATCAGGGCGACCGGGTGAACGTTAAATATGTCCCAAACGACGGACAATACATACTATGCCGTACAAAATTAGTCAGTTAATAGGCCGTCAGTACCCGATGCTGTTCGTCTGGATTGATAACACCTCGCAACGTACCTGATAATTGCAGTGATAGAAGATAAATTCGCTAGGCTAATAAGCTAGATTATTTTAGTCTACAAGAACTATTTTGGTGAATTTTTCGTCAAGGGCACCGAAAATTATGATCCAGGGCTCATTCGAGAAACTTTTTGAAAAATTTGAAGGTGCGCCGGCAAAAATTGCAAAAGTTATAAGCAAATATCTCGGAAACTATTAGAGATATCCAAAATTTGAAAAAATATCCTGAATGAGGAGGAAATTTCCTATAAAAAAAACACGTCCCGGAACTCTACCAACAACATTTAGAATTTTAATTTAGAGGCGAAAATAGCGCCAAAAGCGGATGATGCAAGTCCAGCGTGCGCTGACTGACACGGAACCTTCAACAATAAAAATAATTTTAACCAATTATATCTCAATATTAAAAAATAAAACAATTCACTTACCTTTTAGACACTTGAATAAACAAAAATCCTTTAAAAAAAATTTTCCCGTAATTATTTTATTACATATGCTTTTGTTAATTGATTAGTTTTTCGAAGTTTCAAGTCTATATACAAACCCTGATAATTGTTATAATAAAAACCTCTAATTTGTTTCACTTCTTGGAGCTATACTTGAAAGGCTTTAAAAAAAGATCCCCATTGGAAAAATAAAAAAATGTTGATTTTCCAAGTTATTTGAATTTTTGTTTTTGGAATTTTAATCAGCAATAAATATTATGATCTTCAAGAATAAAATCATTCCTTAAAAAAAAATTATTGCTTAAAAAGGCATTGGTTGATTAAGAATTTTTTTTTTGCTACCAAATCTTAATATTGAGGAACCATTTTTTTTTTCAATCATGATTTCCATTGCTCTTCGATATTCTAAAGAAAAAATATTCATTTACATTTTCTTTGTTTATTTAATAAACAATTTGTTATAAACAAACGAATTTTCACGATACATTTTTTTTTAAATACTGTAAAAAATAACAAAAACAACCATGTGTAATTTTTTGTGTATTTTTTAAAATATTTTCTACATAATTCAAAAACTTTTTCTATTTTTACGTTTGGTTAAAAGCTGTACTCCTATCCTAAAAAGACCTGAAGTGTCTTTGTTCTATCTCCATTTGTTTATGAGTTATTTTAATTAGGGATCGACCGATACCGATATTTATATCGGTCTATCGGTGATATCGGCCTCGTTGGCCGATTATCGTATCGGTCGATATCAAAAACCGATAGACCGATATATTTTTTTATTGGGAAAAAAAAATAAATTTGAAAAATGAATGAAAAAAATACACTTCCATCAAAAATACATCTTTATTGCCAATAAAAAATGTAACGTAAAAACAACTAAATTCTTTGACTAGTAATTAAAAATTAATAAAATAAAACAGTATGCGGATTGCAACTATAAGGTAAAATTATTTCACCTTACTAAAATACAAAAATATCTGATTAATACTGATAATTTAGTTTTGGTAGGTTGTGATGCAAAAACAATAAGCTTTCTACCCTATCAGGAGTTAGCCTGCTACGTTTTACATCATAAATATTACCAGCTTCAGAGAAAACTTGTTCGCTGGGGACACTTTCAGCTGGTGCAGGCAGGTATATGGCAGCCTGCGGAAAAAGATTGGGAAATCTTAATTTATTGTCGTTCCACCACTGAACGGGATTTTCATTTCTGGAAATTATTGGATGACTTTGATATAATTTAATTTCATCATCCAGTACCTCAACAAAAGCAGACCTTTGTTTTCGTTTTCGCTTCGAACTTCCTGATGTACCTTCACCAGCAAAATGTTCGTAAGATTCCCAAAATAAATCATGCACAGTCTTTGATGCACCTGAATCCCTTTCCATAGCTAGCAATTTTACTAGTGGCATATTGTCCTCCCCATCACTTTCACCATCCGTAATAGTTTCGATTATGCCGCTGCCTCCCTCTTGAACAGTAATTTTTCTTTTTAATATTTCATAGATTGGTCCAACAACGTGGCCAGCGTAAAACTTTTTTCAGTAAAAATATGGTTGAATCGTTTTTCCAAGTTTTTTGGTAGATCACTCCTCAATGTGTCTACACCAGAAAATATGTCACTTTTTGAACGGTTGCTCAAGTACGAATCTAATGTTTTAACTAGGGGTATCACCTCTGATATGCAACACTCCCTGTTACTTGAGAGTTTAGTTATTTCCTCAAAGGGTTGTAAAAGGTTGACAAGCTTTTGAACCAAATCCCATTGGTGGAATGTTAGGTCTGTCAAATCTGGATTATCCAAGATATAAATACTGATAACCTTTTTTTTGTTCTAGTAATCGTTCCAGCATGTAATAGGTTGAGTTCCATCTGGTTTGTATATCTTGGATAAGTTTTTTTGTTGGGACATTCATTTGTTCTTGTAGCTTTTTGAGTTATCACAAGCAGTTGCAGAGTGATTGAAATGAGTCACAATTCTCCTCACCCTTTGGCAATCAATGGTGTCTTTTATTGTTAATTGTAAAGTGTGAACAAAACAACCTTGATATTTCATTATAGCGCCGACGATCCCTTTTTTAATATTGTTCATATTGGAGGCGTTATCTGCCAACAAGAGGTGAATTTGGCTTTTTTTCAATTTCCATTGGTCTAATAGATTTTGAAGCATCTCAGATATGGTGTCACCTGTATGGGTGCCTGGAAAACCTCTACAAGCTAGAACAAATGACTCTCGGTGACTAGATACATTTTTATTTCAAAAATGAGCCGTCAATGATATAAAAGAACAATTGTTGTGTTGACAAGTCCATATATCTGATGTTGGTGACATTTTTCCGATCATCTGATCATCTATTATTTTCTGTACACGAGATTTGCACTTTTGAAAAATGTCTGGCACTACAGTTTCACGGAAATATTTGTCTGATGGTATGGAATATAAAGGAAATCTTTTTTTTAATAAGCGTGTAAAACCAGTATCCGAACAAATGGAAAATGGTTGAATGTCGGTATCATTTCACCAATTAATTTCCTTAGCCTTTTCTGAATTTATATCCCATTGTCGAATATTTTCAAATGCAGTTTTAATACTTATTATTTGTGGTTTTTGTTGACGAAGTTGAATTCTGATATTAGACTGATTCGATGTATATGGGGCACAATTTCCAGTTTATGTTTCTTAGCTCGCAACTTTACCTAAAAAGGTAGTGAAAAGATTAACATACATATTTTTTATTTTTACAAGTTTTTGCTACATACCTGAATCAGTTATCTGACTATATTCTACTGGGTGGTTTTTCAACAGATGGTATTTCATGTTAGACGTGTTGGCCGTTTTTCCTTTGCCACCCAATGAAACAGATTTTTGGCAGATTTTGCAAATTGCACTTTCATTTTTCTCATCGTTTCTCAATATTTTTTCAAAATATTGCCATAAAGGGCTTGTTTTTGGCATTTTGTCACAACATACAATAATAATAATTCCACCGCTCAGTTTACTTCAAACAAACACTATAATAGTATACTTTAAAAATAGTTAAACAGTAAACACTTTGGCCTCTACTTTATTCTATACTTCCAACACAACTAAAATAAGGCACAACTCAAAATTATCATGAAACGACAGAAGACGAATACAAGTTAGGACCTGCAGGAACGTCCGGCGACGGTAGCGCAACACGTGCATTCAGCAATACGGAGAAATTTCCAAGCGAGACAGTTCAGTTCTACCGTCCAAAATATCTGAAAGAATTAGGAAGGAATATTTTTTGGAAAATTCTGATTTCAAAATGATAAAGGACGAAATGGAAGTATTGCTGGAGCTGAAATGAAGTAAAGTTCTACCCACATTGCTGAATATGTGAAATTCTCATTAAATGCGTGAACGCTTATATTGAGTGCCTTATCACTGGATATATTACGACGAATGCGAATTATGGACGTACATGTTTTTACGGTTTCAGCTATGTTAGTACAACTGTACGAACAACGATGGAAAAAAATGAACGGCCGATAGACCGATATATCGGATCCAGACCAAACTGCCCGGATCAATGGAGGGGCAATAACGTAGGCCACGTCAACATAATGGAGGTCATGAAAATCGACACACCTGAGATACCGTCGGACAAAATGACTGCAACTACATCTAGTCATAGTCATTCTCTCCGACAGACAGGCGGCAATAAAGGCCTTGCAATCGTGCAGGTTTTCTTCCAAACTTGTTTGGAATACTCACAAAAACGTCAGCGACCTAAGAGCTCAGAACATAGTGAAACTAGTCTGGGTACCTGGTCACAGGGACATCGAGGGGAAAGAGAACGCAGATGCCCTAGCCGGACCGGAACCAGACTGCGGAATTCCGTTTTGTGACATTGAGCGGGACACGAAGAAATGGGTTAAGAACGATCACCAATCCTCCTGGAAGAATGCCTTTGATAATACTTGGAAAGATGATGATGGGGCCAACCGACCGACTCTCCAGACAACTCCTCGAACTGAGCCGGAACTCTCTCAGAAAGGTGGTAGGACTCCTAACACTGCTACCTGAGAAATCACCTGCATATGCTTGGAATGCACCAAGACTACACACTATGCAGGTTCTGTGATGAGCCTTCTACATAGTGTTCGAATGCATATCTTCGGACACTGCAGTGGAGAAGATATCATCCCACAGATATGCCTTGTAAGGAATCTCCAGGATTTCATTAGAAGATCTGGCGTACTCACGAGATAGACTTGACAGCGGGGTAGAAAGGCATTATTGATGATTCCTAGTTCCTTGAGAATTAGAGTCCAACGTTCTCTAATATCATTATGATGGTGACATCATCATTGCGCTATGTTTCTCTTACTGTTCAGCGAATTGCCTCTGATGGAAGAGCAGTAATCACGCATTCCACGAGCTGATGATGTCACGCCGGACAGGTCCGGTTCCAGCTAGTTACAGTACTTTGCAACCATCTGAAACTATTTCAATCTTATAACAGCAACATTGTCACTTCTTTAAACGTTTCAACTACAGCCAATACCTAATTGAATTCAGCGTGCTTATTATCACTATCTAGAAATTATTCTTAGTTAACTCACACTGGAAATGTGTAACCTTTTGAAAAATGTTATTGAAAAGAATATATGTTTTTCACATGTTTATTTTTCACACACCATAATGTGTTGAAGACCTATAAACAGTAGTTATTATTGGCTCACTGAAATAGAAAACTGTTTGATATCATCATCTTCTTTTATTAAAACTCATAGATGCAAACTCGAATAACCTCATCCGTCTGTATATTTAAAAGCTGAAATTTTAAGATTTCAATTCGTTTCGATTGTCGATCGTTGTGCGCAATCTTCTTTAGAGACGAGAGTGTACGCGTTGATGAATCGTTATCAATATTAGAGAGCTTCACAATGTTCTATTTATCCTCCGGGACAAACTGAGTGATTCATAGTCGTTGAACACCCCTTTATCTCGCTCATTGTTGTGCGTTTGAATTTAAATGCGAATTTTTATTGACTTTTCCAATCAACTATCAGTGCAGCTGTTACATTGAAATGTCTTTCCTTTCTGATTATTTTGCTGATTACGATTTATTTGGTGTTTTCACTATTAAAGTAATTATTGATTATTTTCAGAAGAAAATATTTGATGGCACAACTTGGCAGAAGGTCTTTAAACTAATAATGAAATAGATTAAGCAATCCAAACTTCTCCATTAAACCTGTACAATAGGTATACTCTTCGGCAAGTCTCCAACAGAAAACAACTGCTGCCCCCTACGACCATAGATTATTGGCAAAGTATTCTACAAGGACTACTTTGCAATGTGCTCTCGATTTCAACTCCAAAACATGTATCAACCCACAAAGGAGAACACCTATGGACTGGTTTCATAGTTTTGCCAATCATCAGCGCAATGTAGCTCACCCAACGCAATAGAAAAATATCTTGACCCTTATCAACTTCGCTGAAGCCAAATACTTTCAGAAGAAAATGATTATGAAATTATTTGGCTTGAGTATACAGTTGAGTAATATTCTAGACAATACAATTCACAAAAAACTCTTGCATGGATGTTTTAGAATGTTATCAACTGAAATCCTCAGTGAAGGGATATACTAGGGTTGTACCTCGGTTGTATCAGTTAGCGACACCAGCTGTTCATCAATTGATTATGTAATGACGAATATGTACTGAATAATTCAGAATGTAAGGTATATTACCCAGGATCCTCTGACCACTATGCTAAATCACTTACATGGCGGGAAAACTTCAAACTATGAAGCATATACGCAGCAAAGACAAGATTCCTGCAATAATATTGCCCAAAAAATATTAAAATAGCGACCATCCCAAGAAGCACACCTATATTGGTGAAATATTGATACAATATTGGCGAATTTTTTGAAATGCAATATTGGCGACAAAAAAATGTGAACATTCGGTGATATTGGTCCAATACTACCTGAATAATATTGGCGAAATATTCTCGAAGCAATATTGGCCTCAAAATATTCGGCTATATTGCTACAATATCGCTGGTACAATATTCTGACAATATTGGCACAATATTCAAACGTTATATTGTCGAGAAGTTGAATGTGAATATTTTGCAATATTGGTCGAATGTAGCTTAGACATTTCTTTCTTTTAGTATTGGTGAAATATTCTTGAAGCAATAATGGCCTCAAAAAATGTATCGATATTGGAGCAATATCATTATTATTAGATATATTGGTGGAAATGAATATACCTTAGTTAATGATTAAATGTCTTTTGGTTGATCGAGGTGACACCAGAGTCTACCTTTTTATCGCCATAACCACTTAGTAAGCTTTCTTGAAAACAAGTTCGTTCTATATGTAGAGCCACGTAGCGGATTTTCATCCATGTTTGATGATGATATAATTTTAATATGTTTCATTGAATACTCGGCCAATATTCAAATTGAATCTCAATCTAGATGTAGGAAACAATATGGAGGCAATATTGTTCAGTATCAGTAAATATTATTGAACCAATATTGACCCAATATTGATTGATAAGATTTGTTGAATATGGCGAAATGATATTCAACCAATGTGTACTTGGATACTTCGATATATAATAAAGTTTTTATTCCTAGAATCGATATGAGAGGAATATTGGAATTCTAAATGTTGAAAACTATATGAAGACAATATTGTTTTATCGATATGGGTAAATATCATTGAACCAATATTGACCCAATATGAGTTAATAAAGTTGAAATGATATTCAACCAATGTGCTATCAAACTTGGAAATGCAATATAGTTTTTATCTCTAGATTCGATATGACTGGAATATTGGGATTGCAATATTTATTCTACATGTGGAAAACAATATATAGACAATATTGGATTATCGATATTGGCAGAAATTATTCAACCAATATTGACCCAATATTACAATATTACATCTACATTCAAAACAGGTTCAACCAATATTCCACCAATATTATAAATATAATATTGCTTTTAGAATATTCACTCATATTGTACCAACATTATTTTTTCATTGACAATATTTCCATATTGGCCAAATATGGAACCATGATTCAGCCGATATGATGTGCTACCTGGGATTAAACATAATTTAAAATGACAACGCCATCTGCTAAACAGTAGCTGTAGCATTAGAAACGTAGCTGGTTGCAGTCTGTTCAAATTAGTTTTGATAATGTAGCGGCAAAACAAACGCTACACTATTACAATCTCGTATCTACGACGGCGTTTTGGCGCCATCCTACCAGTATAGTTTTTTATTAAAGTTTAACATTTTGAGATTTTTCCTCAAAATTTCGACTTTTTTTCTAAAAAATTCTACTTTTTTTTCTCAAAATTTCGACTTTTTTTTTCAAAATTTCGACCTTTTTTCTCAAAATTGTAACTTTTTTTCTCAGAATTTTGACTTTTATCTCAAAATTCTGATTTTTTTCTGAAAATTTCGACTTTCTATCTCAAAATTCTGATATTTTTTTCTCAAAATTTCGACCTTTTTTCTCAAAATTTTGAGATAAAAAGTCGAAATTTTGTAAAAAAAAAGTCGAAATTTTGACAAAACGTCAAAATTTTGACAAAACAGTCAAAATTTTGAGAAAAAAATTCGAAATTTTCAGAAAAAAGTCAGAATTTTGAGATAAAAAGTCAAAATTCGGAAAAAAAATGTCAGAATTTTAAGAAAAAAAATTCGAAATTTTGAGAAAAATGTAAAAATTTTGAGAATAAATCTCAAAATTTTAAACTTCAATAAAAAACTATACTTGTAGGATGGCGCCAATACGCCGTCGTACGTTCAAATCTCCGGGGCTTACTAACTTGTAAAATTTTCATCGCACGACAGTAGAATCTATACTTTCACCAGCACATTGGGAAAAAAATTGCAATCAAAACCGAAGTACTTTGTATCCATTATTAGATCAATTATGCATTAAACCCGTCCTGTATATATCTTCAATGCCCTCGAACGTTTACGTTCCGCTCCCTCTAATAATAGCTTGGCTTGAATTACTGAAATGGCTCTGCCATTGTTTGAGGGATAGGCCAAAAGAAATTGCCCGAACGTAAGTCGCATTATTATTGGGACATTGAAAATTGATAAAAGACTTTATAATTCGCTTCCCACAACTGACTCAATTTTCGACCCTATTCAAGCCTTCTGCCATCAGGGCGTTCGTTCTATTTTATATTTCAGAGGAATCTTTGAATAAAAGGCGAAACTGAGCGAAATTGAATCAAACTTTTATATGAACTCTTGGATGAAAAATGTGTTCGTGGTCATGAAAATATACCATAAAAAATCGGATTTCTGAGGATGACGAAAAAGTGAATAAACTTTCTCAATATGTACGTCAATTACTCTAGACAGGTACTTCAATATACAAGGTTTGTCAATTGCAGTTAGTAGCCTATCAGCAATACAAAACTTTGAAGGGAGAAAATGAACATAAAAGATTCATTATACTCATGAAGAATTAAAACTTAAGAGCAAACACTACCTTGGTAAAACGGAAATTCGTTTTAAGCCCACAGTTTTCGTTTGAAAATTTTTAATTTTTTTTTGCATTACTCAATGTTTTTGTGTAAATTCCGGAACAGTGATTTTTGGTTATGATAATTTTTAAGAAAAAAAATTTATATGACATGATGAATTGAAAAAATTGAGAGTTTCCGGAATTCTTATGGGACCACTGAGCCCATACAAAAAATATCTCTTTCTTGAAATCAATGGTTTTTGCAAGAAACGGATTCTACGATCGGGAAATTTATACCTGATTGGCGCTGTAATCGAGAACGGACAGGTGCTGTGTTGCCAATGTTCATCGAGTTTATTATCTGAAATCGTACAAGAATGGCCACTTCCCGGAGCAACTTCGGGCCTCAAAATACGCTAATCTAGTATTTTAGTCCGTTGCTAAGCAACGAAGTTTCCCGGACCGTTTTCGGACCTAAATGGTACGGGAAAGTACTACAAGCGTGCGTGATTCACCCTCTACCCGCACGCAATTCAGTTTGGAAAGTGTCATTTTCCCACAGTTGTGCGGGAAAAGTTTTCCCACACTAGTGCGGGAAATTTTTTCCCACACTAGTTCGGGAAAAACATTTATATGAAATCCTCGTAAAATATAAGTGGTGGGTGACAAAATATGAAAGTTCAAGCTTTTTTGTTGTAATACTAAGTGGGTTTGTTCAAAATCATCCATCATTTTGCACTATTTATTGAAAAAATTAACAAATATTGATAAATAAAAATGTATTGTTATGAAAATCACCCTATATATATATAGGCTTTGATTGATCTGATAACGAGTAGGTAACAATTGATGTTGTCATGCCGATCAATACACAAATTTGTTTGTAATTGTCAGAGTGACAGACAAAGCGTTACTTATATAAAATTTTCGATTCAGTGAAATTGCCACAATGGATTATTCATCTGATGAAGAACTTCCGCAAGAAATCGTGCAAGCAGCTACAGATGCGAACTTAGAGTTATTGCCAACGAAATCTAAACAAACGTATGAGAATCAATAAACGAGTTTTATTGAATGGTGCAACAATAAGAAAGTGAAAACACCAAATAAAGAAGAAGTATTCTTGGCTTATTTTCTAGAAATATCTAAAACATGGAAGCCGAACACTTTATGGGCAAGATATTCAATGTTGAAGAGTGCATTCAAAGTAAAGCAAAATTTGGATATTAGCAAATTTTACAAAATAATTGCATTCATTAAAAGACAGAATGTCGGTTTTCGACCGAAAAAGGCCAAAATCTTCACTCAAGAAGACGTTTCAAAATTTATGACTGAAGCACCCGATGACATATACCTCATGATTAAGTTAGTAGCAATTTTTGGATTAGCTGGTGTTTGCAGACGAGAAGAGCTGACAAAACTCACCATTGACGACATAGACGACAAAGAAAACCTGATAATTGTTAATATCAAGGATTCCAAAAATCATTCCTCTATATCCTTCGTGATATCTGAAGAAGCAAATGATGGTTATTTTTTGAACGTATACAGAAATTATGTACATTTACGTCCAAAAGAGACTCCTCACCGTCGTTTATTCTTGTATTACAAACGTGGAAAATGTACTGTGCAATGTGTAGGAATCAATACCATAGTAAAGATATAGTAAATAGCAGTATATCTGCGCCTTCAAAATCCAGAGCTTTACACTGGTCACAGCTTCAGGCGTTCCTCAGCCACTTTACTTACTGACTGTGGTGTGGGTATAACTAATATCAAACGCCTAGGAGGATGGAAATCGACTTCAGTTGCAGAGGGGTATTTAGAAGACTCCACCAATCGAAAAAAAGAAATTTCCAACAAAATTCTCAATTTGAACACTACATCGTCTTCCGGGTGCATTTTAGAACCATCCACGTCTATATCGATCGGCGACGATTTGATGCCTGTGCCTGCACATTCGATTTCTTTCGATAATGTATTGCCCGAGTTACCTTCTTCTTCAGGAAATCAGCCATCTTCAAAAAATATGCTGACTTCCGCTATAAATTTACATAATGCATCAAATTGTACATTTACAATAAATATTACGAATAATTAGTGGATAGAAAATGTTATTCTTGTTAGTTGTTTCCATTTGCATGAATAAATAATTGAAAAAATGAATTTGTTTCCTACGCTTGTAGAAAAAGTATTGTTCCTAACTCATGCGGAAAGTGTCTTTCCCGCACTCGACTGCTTACCCGAACTCCGCTCCGCGTCGTTCGGGTTAACGGCAGTCGCGTGCGGGAAAGCATCACTTTCCGCACTTGTTAGGAAAATTACTATTCCCGTATCGAAAACGATACGGGAATATTTTTGCCGGCTTGTTTACATTTTAGACAGTTATTGAATTCACGCAAACAATATGTAGAATTCCTTAGTTTTTGATAATGCTGATTGCGATTTCAGAAAAAATAGTATGTGTACCTCGTAGTAAAAGCACATTCCCAGACTTCAATTTACAATTGTCGTCCGGGAATGTATTGCTTTTACTACTAGATACACAATATACTATTCCTCACAGTAAGGAAATATCCTTACAGCAGAACACTAACAACTGTTAGGAAATGTCATTTCCTTACAGTAAGGAAGTCCTGACTTTTTCTTCAAGACATTTTGTCAGGAATGTCGAAATTTCCAAGCGATTTGCGGAAAATTATATTATAACTGCAGATTGTTGAAAATACCAGAGTAGGTATACTTAGTAGACATTAATCAGACCTTGTATATTGAGATATTTTTTGAGAGAAGATATGGCAAAAAAGCTTTTTTAAGTTTATTATTTTGGAATGATCAAATTACAATAATAATAATAATAATAATAATTTGTCTTTATTCATATTGTCAACTATTTAGGAATACATTGAATTAGGGTGAATTAAATTAACAATATGAAAGGGCGGAATTCAGTCGCCCTTATCCAGAGATAAATGTGACTGCTGCCATCCAACATTCCAAGATAATTTTGAGTCTACAACCGTGCCCAGAAAATAAAAAGAGAATCAGGGGTGCTATTCTTCACCGTTCGCAATATGAACGGGTGCTCGTATCTTTGAGAAATTGTTTAAAAAAATCTTGAAATGTCGAACACCAACTGATTGAATATACGAAAGGGAAAGACAATGTCTGGCGTATACCTACTCTAACTTCTGGGTGAAAATGTATTGTTGTAATGGAGAAATTTATATATTTTCAAAAGAAATATTCTTTTACCAGATTCGGAAACTGGCATTGTTCGACGTTGAAAAAAAACTATGGTGAATGAATCCGAATTGAGAATTGGCAAATAACTCGGGTGTTCTTCCGCCTCTAACAAAGTCCCTGCCAGCAGTTTCAATCTTAAGAAGCGACAGAGCCAGTGCACCGGAAGCTCTCGAGTGACAAAGTTCGCGAGAATTTTACAGACAACAATGGGTTCTTTTTTCTTGTTTCCAGTGGCTTCATTCCGAAATATGATAATGCTGTCTCTATTATCTCAGGATGTTGAATTTAAATATTTCCCTAGAGGGAGGGCTATTATAGAAAATGTTGAAATAACAATGAAAGATATTCATTGCTACGAGAATACGAAGAGGAAACATACAAATAATAAAATTGACTTTTGTCACACTATGAGAGAATGTTTCGTAATTGTGTATGAAAATATAGACTCGTGGTCTTACGTGGTCTTACGAAGACCGCCAATAAAATAGTACTGATCTTTGGCTGGTGAAGGAACAACCGGATAGCATTTACCTAAAGATGGTTGCAGATACTAGCGATCGAAATCTTGTTAAAAAATATTCAACATACCAAGAAGGTGAGCCTACAAAACGAAAGGTATCGAAAAAATTTCATTATTATGTAAGTAATGCGTGAAATATTTTCTTCATCGGAGTTTCAGTTTACCAATCTTTTTTCAGTTCTGAAGTATCCAGAACTTGCAGCTTTCTTCAACTAGTTGCGTGCGGAGAGAAAAAACTTGTCACTTTTCTTTGAAATAAGTTATATCAAATGTTCCGATCTATCGTAACGTTGAGCTGGCAGAACCAGATCGCTAAACGAATGTTTCTGAAAAATCTAATTACACCATAAATTCAGGCTCATTTTATGCACACGTTTGATCCCATCGCCAATTTTTTTGAAATGCGTTTTAAAAAAACCTGTTATAATTTTAGACTCATTTAAGGTTCTGCTTGCATTACCGTTGAGCTAGCAGAATCCAACCATAATGAAACCTCAGAACTAATTCACTTGGACGATAATTTTAGCCTCCATTCAGGCGAATTTATTACCGAATTATATAATTGTTTGCTCTTTATTTGGAGAAGAAATCTTAGGTTGTGTATAGCTTGCTCAATCTTGAGCTAGCTATACCAAAAGGCTAACCGAATCGTTATGAAAAATGTGATCACAACATAATTTTAGATTCATTTTAGGGTCACGTTTGAACTTATTGCCGATTATTTTGCAATGCGTTTTTTTTTTCATTTTGGTTTCTGCTTGCCTGAATAGAGCCCAAAATTATTGTTCAACTTAATTTGTTTAAACGTGAGCCTGAAATGATCCTAAATTTATGGTGTTTGGACAAATCGGACAAATCGTCGTATTATGTAAACGGCATCTGAAAGTAGACCGACGTTACCCGAAGTCGCACTGAAGTTAACTCAAGTTGAATTCGGGCGACTTTGGGTGCACTTTGAAGAATTTAAATTAAGTACCCCAGATACACTTTCAACACATTTCCCACCTCTCAGGTGAAAATCCAAAATATACAAATTGTAAATATTGATCTCTATTTCCAAATTCCGATTACAGAATTTGAATGAGATGATTTCCTTCAAATCGGCGCATTTAGAAAGATTTAACCTTAATTTGTTTATAACGCGATTGTGCAAAATCTACACTTCGGACAGAAACCATATTGCGCACAATTGACCGACATGTTATTATCTATCAGTTTCCATGATATTGTTTGTCCAACTTCAGATTAATAAAGATTATGAATTTTTGAAAACTGGTCTCTTTTTCGAAGTTTTCCCGGATTTTCTCAGTGAAGAATGCACCGATCTGGTCGCATTAAAAACGATTTTGTAGGTTTTATAATTCTCTACAAAGGTTTTGTTCTGTAAAACGATGGCTCCAATAACTTTTGAGATATTCGCAAAAATACAAAAAATTTCTTGTTCAAAAAATTCCATAAAGCGATTTTGCTTTGGCGAAAACAGGGTCTTATAAAAAGGGTATACACACATAAAAAGGATTTCTTCCTCTAATGCAATAAGCTTTGCTTCAAGAGTATGGCTTGTATATATATACTGGAATAAACGATTTCTCGATCTGAGCATTTCGAATTTCCAATTCAGTACTCTCTGATCAAGCGTATAGATTGCTTGGATGATAAAAAATATATATTCTTTGTGTGAGTAAACCAACTTTACTCCAAATAAGAAACTCATGTTACATAGGTCAAGACAATCATAATCTTCATTGAGAATCTCTTGAATCAAATTGCACAAATTCTTAACATTAGCTATGCTCATTTCATACCATGTTTGGATGAATGAAACCATATTATCTCTTCATTTGAGAACTTCTCTGTGTTGGGGTGTTGAAATATTTGCTTCAATTGAAGACTATCAGTTGCTTGATTTGAGATATGAGAATTACTTGGATTCAAAAAAATTTAATCGAAAATGTAATACAGGCACATGGTTCTACTACGCACTATTCGCAGTCGCACCCCTGTTTGCCGGCTGTTTTCTGTTTATAGTCGAAGCTATTATTAATCGAAAATGAAATACAGGCACATGGTTCAAATTCAAAGTGGTATTTAGACATCTCAAAGTATTTTAGTATTTGGATTTGGATATGGAAGAAAAACTGAAGAGATTTTTGATAATTTCAAAGGTAAGTGTAGGACATAATATCAAGATAAGGTTAGGTCAGGTTGCCACATAGTATATTGTACGCTCGTACTACAAAATTTCATATACCTACTCGTGGGAAATGTATGTAATTTCATGCTCATTGTACAATATATTATATAGAAACCTGACCTAACCTTATCTTGATTTTATGTCCTACACTTACCTTTGAAATTATCAATAATATCTTCAGAGATTCCCCAACCCCTCAGTTTTTCTTCCATATCCAATTCCAAATACTAAAATACTTTGAGATGTCTAAATACCACTTTGAATTTGAACCATGTGCCTGTATTTCATTTTCGATTAATAATAGCTTCGACTATAAACAGAAAACAGCCGGCAAACAGGGGTGCGACTGCGAATAGTGCGTAGTGGCCGGTGTGGAACTCAGAAGTGCAATCAACAATCAACAGGTTCAACTTGGACTACTTGGGAAACACTGTTGCCGATTTTCGTAGTTGAAATTGTAGATCGCAGGTCGTGATCTCACGTCCTCACGGACTTGAGAAATGGTATAATAATTATGTATTAATGCTTTGATCTATTAAATATAGTGTCTCTTTTGCACTTTTTTTCCGGACCAAACGTACACCTAGTGGTATTGATGTTGGTTGCTACTCATATGTAGGCACTTTAGTTCTTTGGAAACAGGTAGATATACCTACCTACAACTAATGAATGTTGCTACAGCTGGTGTTTGTATGATAGCTTCCTAGGCAACTATAGAAAGGAATGAGAACAACAAATTTGGTTGAAGCGATAGTTACCTTACCTATGCTAAATAATCATGAATAGGTACGTAATCATACTTTTGGCAACAATACCTTTGAGAGGAGAAAGAAATGATATTCAAGAATGCATAATTGTTAATTCAAGAAAATTGCATTCGAAATTTACTTCCCATGATACAAATTTTTGGCACATTTCTTCAATGAAGAAATACTTTATATGGTGTCTTGGAACAAGAGATATTGAGTTACCAATATCTGTCAATAATTGTAATTTTGTTCCTGAATTCTGTTATAATGACTTACTTGATTGAAAAATATTTAGTAAAAGTGAATAAATATTTCAATTAGATAATTTTTTACATTAGAGATTTTGAATAACACTGTATGAAATACTTTACTTTAGAAGATAAAGTATGAACGCGTTTTCTCAATTTGAGAATTGAAAATGTATTACCTATATCCAATGAAGAAGATTTCTTTAATGAAGAAAGACTTGATATATTTTCTTGGAACAAGAAATATTGTGTTATAGTTTTCAAGACTTGCAGTTTTCTTTCCTGAATACTCTTAATTACTTGAATAACGAATATTTGGTTGGTAACATCAAATAAGTATTTCAAATATATGATTTTGTACATTAGAGATATGCAATAATTTTGTATCAAATATATTATTTTACAAGAATTGAACAAAAAATGTATCATCTCCAATGAAGAAAATGTTTTTATGTGTGTAGGCTGTTTGCGTCTTTTATTTTGTGTGAAAAGAGCCTCTTATTTTTATCAACAGCTTGGCCTATACCTAATTTGCTCATATTTTTGTCAGTTCCTATTTGTACGGAGTGAGTAACTTTTCACAATAATTGAATACATTTTCTTCAATGTTTTCGGTGAATTGGCATCATAATAACAAGCAGAAGTTCATTTTGCGCCCAGGCAGAAGTCGGTTTGTAAGGGGTCGATCGGCAATGACCACGGAATCATTACGGTGGTCATAACAAGCAGTCCGGCTTAATTTCAACAACCCCTAACGGATATTACTATACCTTCGCTGTGCCATGTTGACAGGGTTGTTCGGTTTCCGTTCCAATGGCATGGCTTTTTCCACTTCCTTAACTGGATATGAATTACTGGTAAATTTGTTCAGTAAGGAAACTTGTGAGAATTTTTAAAAATACTTGAACTTATGAAAAACAGCCAGAAATTTGTATTGTATATCATCGTTAGTTTCTAGTTTTTGATTAAAATTATTTGACACGTTACTTTGGTGTTCTTTCAAAAGAGAAAACCTTGAATGACCAAAAGCATAAAAATCTTGTCCCAAAATATGAGGTGTTTTCACTATATTAGAAAATATTTATCTGAAAGTAAATATTTCATCAAATGTTATAATAAATACAGAAATAATTATTGAAGGGTTATTAAAAATGCCAAAAGAAATCTTCTCAATAATATACACTCTAATTCTAGCAATAAACAGAAGGAAGCCTCAAAAATTGTTATGGAACTGAGATAAAACACAATTCTGTTCTCGTAAAAAGTATACTGAATCCTGAAACACCGAATCCTGAAATACTTAATACATTTTACTACTCCAAAGCCGACTAACATGAATCATATCGCCATATCTAGCTCATTTTATTATTTAACGACTTGTGCATAAATATAAAATGAAAACTCTTCAGGATGGGATGATGTATCTTTAAGATCAAGATCTTCTGAAACTACCAGATAATTTGTTAGATATCCTGGCAGATGTTATACATTCATCAGTTCATTCCATTATTTAAAGGAGGTGATCGATCCAAGCATACTAGCAAATTTCAGACCTATTTCTTTACTGCCAATTTTAGCAAAAACTGACGAAAAAAATAACGATATCCATCCTTGAGGTAAATAAAATCATCCATTCCAAACAGTTTGGTTTCCAAGCCGCAGCAATCAAGAATGATGCAATGTTTGCTTTCCTAGTATTTTTACCTTCAACTGAATAATAGAGTAGTTACAGCTGAAGTATTTTAATATTTTGCGACTTTACCTAAGCATTCGACTGCGTCAGTCACAACATATTGCTGCAAAATCTTGAAATTTATGGTTTTAGAGAAAACATCCTACTACGGTACAAAAGTTGACATTCAATGGTGTAACATCTGCGGAACAGGAAATCAAATGCGGGGTACCTCAGGGGTCTCTTCTCGGTCCTCTTCTGTTTTCACTACATGCAAACGGTTTAGCCGATTTTCCCAATAACGGAAAATTCACCATCTTCGCTTATGATACGTCCATATTATGGCACAATAA
Organism: Chrysolina oricalcia; assembly: GCA_944452925.2. Lineage (NCBI taxonomy): Eukaryota > Metazoa > Arthropoda > Insecta > Coleoptera > Chrysomelidae > Chrysolina > Chrysolina oricalcia. The sequence continues at coordinate 67,730,575 of OX101812.2, forward strand.
CAGCACGGTCACGTTACAAAATAATTAAGAAAATGACATGGAAAAAGTCAAACATCTAGTGGTGCAGCGCAAACTTAATAATTTTCAAATTTATTATAGATTATGTCTCACTCTTGTTGTTGGCGACGAGATTTGAACTCAGAGCTCCGGGGTGGTAGCTAGTGACTGTCCACTAACCCACCGTGGGTTACAGAAAAGTATCTGTAGACTGGCAATCAACTCAGTGAGTAGTGTTTTTACGTACATTGATTCCCTAATATCTGCGGTCACCTGGTCAAGCTAGCAGGTAGACATGCGAACATAGTAGATACTAACACTACTCAATCGTACACATTTCGTTTGTTTAAAAATAAGTAACGTCTGACGGCCCTGGGATCTTGCTCTATCAGTCTTCCTATTCTCTTAACTTCCCAAATCAAATCCTCTATATTTTATAATGAATTCCGTAATGAAGTTAAACAACTCTTCCGTCTGGGAGTCTATTAAAATGTAGATGAATTTTGATCTTTTAAAACAAGTGTATCCAATAACGCAAATTTTACTAAATGGAGGAAATACTTTATAACGATACCATGTTACAAACTCATTTTGTGTTTTTTTGCTATGTTCAAACCTGTAATTTCCTCGTAAAATTCGGAATATCTATAATTATATTCTCGATGAAAATATTGAAAATAAAATGTATTGCTATTTAAGTGCCACACGATTTATACAAGATCCGTATAAAAAAAATCACAATAACGCTGCTATGTGTATAATCATCAACAATAAAGATAATAGACACGTAGCTTTCTTGTTGAAATTCATCACGAAAATTGCGACTTTCCTTAACAATAAAACGACCGAAATTTGTTCGAAAAAAAGGCACGCACCATAAAATGTGCGTGTAAACTCTGTAATCGAGTCCATTGACCATTCTTTTAATTTGATTGAGTGCGTATAGTGATGAGCTGTGAGGATGGAAAGTTTCCAAAATTCATGGTTGCCTCCATTTATGTCTGTTTTTCCGAACTCAAATATTATCATCTTGATTTTTTGTCAGATTTTTTGTTAGATTCTACAATCTTACGTTAGATCCTGATAACAAAACTGAAGAGGTTCGTCCTACTTGGCAAATCGCACCCAATATGTCAAACCCGCACACCAGACGTCCGCGTGTTATGCAGTCAACTTTGATGTCCCACAAGGATCGATTTTGGGGCCCTTACTGTTTATAATAAATTTCAATTACCTGTCTCCGAATCTGGGTCAGATATTCACATCAATTTTTATGCTGATGTTGCAACCTATATAACTAGTGAATCAAACGAAAACAAAGCACCACAAACCATGCAGTACAATTATCAAAAAACTTATTCAATTATGAGTAATTATTTATTCCTCAACGAATCAAAAACAAAAAGTCTCTCTAACCGAAGAACATGTTAAGCTTTTAGGGCTGATCCTTGATAACAAATTAAGTTTTTCTCTTCACATTGAGGATTTATATAAACGCCTTGGTCAGGCAACCAAAGCTGAATTTAAATTCAGATCATCTGAGAATGGCATATTTTGCTATGTTCCATAGCTAATGATGTTTGCTTTGATAATCAGGGGAAACACATGTCACAATCACAAAATATATCATTGCGCAAAAACAAGCCATTGTAAACCATTGTTCAAAAAATTAAACATCTTGCCATTACAATGTTGCTACATTTTGGAGTTATATAAAAAAATTATAACATTTGAAAGAATTCAGCATAAATATATTCATTCTTATAACACAAACAATGAAAAAATTATATAATATTCCTCCATTATTCAGACTTTCTATAGATTCCTGGGCATAAAATTGTCAATGCCGGAGCGAAGCCACTGGTAGGCGGAGCCTATTAGCGCTCCGCTCCCAGATATACTCTCAATACGAAAAATTATTTTTACCTAGTATTTCTGGCCGAGGATGACACTAATATACATAAAATGTTCATACTCTTGAAATGTCAGGTCAAAATCCACATTCTACATACCAACAAGTAAAATACATATATCAAACTAACACTATTCACACATCTCACAAAAGTATTAACAGGATAATTCCGACACACGATGTAACATATCCACATACAACTACTAACTCAAATTCTTGAATTTTAATGACGCCAGTTTCGTGAAAACGGTGATGAACTCCCACCAGGAGCGGCAGTTCCTCCCGATTGATCCCTAACTGGTCGAAAATCAACAAGTAGGTGAACACGTTACATTTCCTCAAGAACACCACGTTCTACTGCAACTAAATTGTTGTATTAGGTATATCTGTAACACGAGTCTCTGCTGTAATGATATACTTTTCAGTAATTTAAAGTTGTTAAATATGAAAACACACTTTTCCTGAGCTAGTAAAATGTTGCCATTATACAATGTGGCTTTTATAATGTTCGAAGTACTTGCTCTATGTAAACAATATTATAGCTACAAGTTCATGCGTTCAGAATTCTCCTGTTTCTAGAGACAAAATGCTATTTTTTTTTTAAATATAGGTATTAATTTTCTCATCACATTGAAAAAAAGCCAGTGCAGCTTTGTCAAAATGGGTTTCTAATATATTAAATTCTTCCGCATTATCTGATAGACTGGCACTGTTTATGTTTGGTCTATATATTGCGATAGAGATTGACTTGAGTATTGTTAGGTAATCTTCGACTAATCTTTTTGAGTGAATGTTAAAAATTTTTCCTCTTATAATATCGTCAATTTCTTTTTTTTTTCTCCACAGCAATTTTGAAAAGATAGGGCTATGACTTAACTAAACCTTCTAAACAGTCGGCAAAGTTCCATCTAACATCATTTCCGAAACATGTACCCCTATTATTTTGAAACTTCTTTTCTAACCAAAGTTGTGGAGATGATTTTGTAATATTCCTTCCGGATCAATCAGAATACTTCTGAAATACCCTGTATAGGCTTCAACACATTTATACGGCACCATAAAATACTTTGTTTACTGCAGCATCTCGCAGGAATGGATTCTGCTCCGGTTGAGCTCGGGCACTACATTCACATTAGGCCATTGCACTACTCTCAGCGACCATTACAGAGATTGCCGATTACAGTTGAGCATCGAGTAGAATTTCACCTTGTAATTCACCCGGCAGCGAAGATCTTATCTCTCAAAGACGTACTTCGCAACCGTCATTCATCCACGGAAGGGCGGAACTATGTGTTCTGTGAGACTGTGCAGTCTCGTTAACTTCTGATATTGAATTACAGGTCCACTTGAATCTTGAGTCCAAGTCCTGAAAGAGGTATTCGGAATTGTTTGTTATTTAGGAATACGGCTTCGGTACCTTGAAACACGAAACCAATTGACCCACGCTTGTGGGTTAGTGTCGGTCAGAAAATAAGTAGTGTGGAAAGATTACACTGAAATTTCATTCATTTGAGAAAGGTGAATATAGCTGTTTACATACCGATGGAGAAAAATAATGCTTTTCTTCCCGCGGATAGATAAATGTTTATGAAAGTTATATCACAGATCACCTTTCAGTTTCATACAGTATTCCACTGAAGAAAAAAAGATCCCAGACATCCAGTAAATTATTTAGGAACATCATCCATAATGGTAAATAAAATGAGAATTGAAAAAGAACCTTAAAATAGTGTTATCAATGTTCAGAATCCAGAGGACCCAATATCATTAATTTGAATGTTTAATGATATGAATTGTCGTCGTATTATTAAATAGAGACTTCCGAGTTATATTTGACGCAGAATACTGTATTTTTCAAAAATGCATAAATGTATTAACAGTGTGTAAAAACTTACTTTACGCACAATTGATGATTTTACGCACATGTGATTTTTTTACACACTTGTGCGAAAAAGTATTACTTCACGCACTGTCAGCAGTGCGTGAAAGCTTAATTCACGCACTGACGTGGAAAACAGTATATTCTGTAGCAAGGTTAGAATAAAAATTTGATGCTAGTGGAAAGTTCCGAGCGCGAGCCGAAGGCGAGCGTGTGGAACCACGAGCATCACGAATGATCGTGGAGAAAATATTTTATGAAACATCTCAACCCATGTTCAAGATGCTAGACAAAATCAGTTCAAAGGTCCACGCACACATCTTATGGGAAAGTCTCCATTGGCCCAACTCGATCGTATGACTGGATTCGGCGGTAGAGTGCACCAAATCATGAATTTTGTGAATTTTGGAGAAATTGAGCTTAATAAAAAAATATCAATATCTCATTTATATTCAATGTTTTGTGCGACTGGACATTCCTAAAATTCGTGAGAAATACTTTTCCATAATACAGGAAAAAAAACGCAAAAGTTTTTCTACATACTCAATGAAGTGGCCTACGAGGTTATAAGTTGAGTGAGTTCATCTTTGAGGATCAGTCAGAATGTGGTTTATATAGGTTTATTTATGTTAATAAAGCTATATTTTTATGTATTTTATAATTACCTTCTTCTCGTTTTATCAATGAGAATTCAGTTCTTTCCATCATAAAGCATATTTGATTTGATTTGAAAGGTTTGTTGATTGATCAAAATATAATGAAGCTATGAATACGGAGTGTTCGTAATAAGGAAGGGTCCTTTTATTATATACAGGGTGGCCCATTGGTGTGAGAAAATACAGTATCTCGCCTATCATGAGGAATATGAAATAAACTTAAAATAAAAGTTACACGGTTTACTTTGTTGCTTGTTATAAAAATATTTTTGAATATACAGAGGGTTTCTTCAAGGCGGTGCCATGAAAGCATCTACATACGGAGGTATTTCCTTTTTTTGAAAATTTTGCGTCATTGTCAGAGTATTGCTGAAAGAAAGTCTTCGGAAAAACAGACCATCAAAAATACCATCATAAATACTTTACGAATAGAATTAAAGCAAAAAAATTATGAACAATATACGTTCCTCTGGGTTTTTAAATCGAAGGCTAGTTTAATCATCATAGGCACGGAGTTAGCCTATGATTGAGAGCCACAATAGGCCATTGGCCGCAGTGGAGGGCCTGATACGGGCCCACTCACGTTCAAACCTAACCTAACCTATGATTGAATTCAGATGGGTAAACTCAGTTCATTCAGTTCAAATATACAGGGTGATTCAAAATTCGATGTGAATATTTCAAAAACGTATTGTTGGGATCAAAATAAGACTATTTCTTCAAATCAACATGTGTCCTAAAATGCACCCCCTCCGAGCTACATCCCCTGTAATTTACGAAAACTGTGACTATATAATAACGAATCGAATCTTCTGAAAATTGGCATACCCATGTTTTTTTAGGCACTCTATTCTAGAAATTGGACCAATAAAGGTGTGGACCCCCCTCCAACTCCTCCAAAACTGGGTTTACATAATTTTTGAAACAAAAAAAGAATAGAGTGCCTAAAAAAACAGGGGTTATTATAGTCACAGTTTTAGATAATCTTGTTTTTTTTCCTAACTTACAGGGGCTGTAGCTCGGAGCGGGTGCATTTTAGGACACATGTTGATTTGAAGAAAAAGTCTTATTTTGATCCCAACAATAGGCCCTTGAAATATTTACATCGAATTTTGAATCACCCTGTATAGTCGACGGAAATATACTCAATATCTTCAGAACATCAGATATATTTCTTTGAGTGGCTCACAAAATGTATTCATATTTTATAGCTTGATGAATCCTACGAAAACACAAGATTAATCATTTGGCGCCCTCTATCTATGAACCTTCAGGTATTATGACGTAGTTAGGATATTAGGAGATGACGTCATCACTCTGTTGAGGACAAAGTCACGATTGAATCCTCGAGAAGAGTATTGACTTATTGAAATTGAACGGAGCCTTCCTTGTGTGACACACTTTGTATTTTCATTTGAATTTTGTTTCGAAAGATCAACTTCCATTCTGATCGATCATCAATAATAATCAACTTCATCAACTCTTAGTCTCGAAGGCGAATTCTTTCACCTAAAAATTGATTACGAAATTACCCTATAAAAAATATTTTTTTTGTTTTATAGAAGAATCAATCGCGATCTTAGTAACGCTCAGTTGAACAACAGTTGACTATCGATTACAAATTTGTAAATGTTTTTCATTTATCTGAATTCACTCAAAAATAATAAATTTCGTGATTTGGAGTAATAACATGTATTATATAATATGAACCATTCCTTTTTCCAAACACTATGTATTCATAGCTTCATTATATTTTGGTCGATCAACGAACCATTCTGATTCATCCTCAATGACAAACTCAATCAACTCATCAATAACCTCGTAGGGGAATTTTTTCACTGAAGAATTGAGTATATTGTTGACAACCCTGTAGAAAAACAGTGGCGTTTTTTTATTCTGTATCATGGAAAAATATTCCTCGAGAATTTTAGGAATGCTCAGTCTCACAAAATATTTGATATAAATGAGATTTTGATATTTCTTTGTTCAGTTGAATTTCTCCAAAAATTACAACATTCATGATTTGGCTCCCTCTAGTGCCGAATCTAGTCATACGATCGAGTTGGACCAACGGAGACTATTACTCAGAATGGCTCCAGCTACAAGATATAAAAAATCCAGCCATTTTCACCGAAAGACTTTTTCCCATAACAATCCTGGAAAGGTAATATAATTCCAATTCATAAAGGTGGAGACAAAAAGATTAGTATACACTAACAAATTGTTTAGAGAAATGCGCCAAGAGCCCTATTCTTCAGAAATAAAAATCGATTACATAGAACAGCAAATAAAAAAGTCACAGAGGTGGACTGTTTTCAAATGGGTCACTCTGTATATATACTTTTGGCATTATTTTTCTCTGATTAAATTACAAAAAATAAATAACATATACTTGTAACCGAGATTTAAAAAACGAAGTTTTCAAACTTCCTGACAGTTTTATTGATGGATACCTAAGTAAATAAGATGATAATATTATTTTATCCAAAATATTTATTCATTTAGAGAGTGAGGGAGAGAGAAAGGCGCGTAGTGGGTAATACATGCTTCGCTGCAACTGCTAACACTACATTTTATTGACGATTTTCGTAAAGGTTCCCCGGGGAAGTAGTTGTTTTCTGTTAGATATTACAAAAAAGTAACTTCAATATTATCGTAGGGTTTTTTCCATTTCCAGAGGAGTCATGTAATGATTCAATTTTCAATTGAGAATGTTTCTCTTTAAAACATGAATCCCTTCCAAGAGAGGTTATCTTGTATGATGGAAAACAGCGACTAAATTCTAACTTTCAGTCGCAGATAATTCCACAACGGACTTTATGAACATCCTGTTCATATTTTCAATGAAATCAAAATTAGCATACTTCGACAGCGTATTCAGAATATCAATGTTTACATGTGCTCGCAACCTAACCTAAAACTTTGACAAGAACAAATCATGAAAAGTTGAACTGCCAGTAGATGGCGCGAACTCGATTTGTGCTATTGTTCCCCCTCCATCCTCATTTGTTATCGTACTGACTACGAGAAAGTACTAACAAATGCATTTGAATGTGTTGATACCATATTGTTACATAATCCTTGGTTTGATCAGAATCGGATCGATAAAGGGTTGACGCTCATCGTGAAACGCCCTGTATGCGCTCATACATCGAGAGGTACATTCTTGTATGTATGTCAGAGCAATATTCAACAATAAAAGCAAAATACGTAACCGAAAAGACTCAACTTCGATAAGTTTCCTAGAGACCTACAGTAATGGTGATGGATGACGCCCGTGAGTAAGCGGGATGCAGCCTGCAACTGTGTTATACAGATAAGGTACGGAAGGATTTATTATTTTTCTGCCGTTCGCTACACTTGGAAGAAGTCGGGTGATAGGAACGGTGTCGCGTCTTTATTGCTCAACGTTTGGCATACTAACTTTTTAGTGCATGAATAAATGTCACACATTTAATTTTGCCGGAAGATTTCTGCAAATATACAGGTACAGTGTGCGTCTTACTTCAAGTCCGACCACCTTATATTTTACAGTTTTCGAGAATAATAGAGAAATAAAACATACCAACATAAAAATAACAACATTACCCTTATCGCCTCATTAAAAACTTGTAAAGAAAAATTGATGATCTCAAATCTTGTACAACTAGAAATTATTTGAGTCAATTTTCAGTCCTTAAATCTACGATTCATTCCTTGAGTCATCGGCTTAATAGCTCTTTCTCAGTCTTTGATTTGAGCATTTCAATCTTTGAGTCTTTTTTAAATCTTGAATCTTTCAATCGATTTGGATGGACTTCCTCAAGTCTTAGGTTTCAATCGTCATAACGTATGCTCACGTCCTTCACCAATCGAGTCATTGAAGAAAAAAAATTGTAGAAAAAAAAAGTTGTAGAAATACATGAATCTTACCTTCAGAAAATATTTTCTAGTTTACCAGGTGCTCTACCTAGTAGAGTCGTTGAAAGTGCAATTGACTCCTTTCATTCACAATTTTGAGTCTTTCCTTGAATGAAATTTGCCTTTCCGTCATTTCATTTCCGATCTTCAGTCTTTGAATCACTGAGATTTGGTTTTAAGTCTTTCCAGTCACAATTTTGAGTGTTTCAGTCAATAGGATTTGGTTTTGAGTCCTTTCATTCCCCATCATGAGTCTTGTAAATATTTTTAGTCTTGTACACATTTAAGCTTGTTTCCCCCTAGCAAACACTTTTGGAAACCTCTCATTGATGCACTGTAAATATTGTTTCCATCAGACTACATGCGTTGCCATGCATATACATGCAAAGTTATATACCTCATGCACAAGGGCGCACCCAAGGGGGGAGTTTCAGGGGTCATAACCCCCCCCCCCCCCCGAAATTGAATTGGATTTAATAAATTTACTACCAAAAGAGCAAAACCCAAAACACATTTTTCCAATATTAACATTGCTATTAACATTAAAAGGTACAATTCTGTTGCAGTTTTTTTGGAGCTTTATGATGCTATTGTACTGGCTTTAGATGAAATTTCCAAATGTTGTTGTTCAATAAAGAAAGCAGACTTTGTTATTTATCTCCAAGTTGTAAACATAGTATTTAGCTTCAGTAGTATTTTATGCAAAGTATTGCAGCAGCGGAATATTGATTTAAAAAAAGCAACCAATTTAGCAGAAGATACTATTTTTGAAATCAATCGCTTGAGAGAAAATTCGATCGAGAAGTATAAACTGATATTTTCACATGCTAAAAATAAAGCACTCAAGTTTGACTTCCCTCTGAATATGCCTCGAATAGCAAGAACTCAGAAACAGAGATGCAATGTAGATGTTGATTGATCATCCAGAGGATTATTATCGAATCTCTATATATTCCATTCATAGATGCTTTTTTAAGTAATATGAAAGAACGGTTCTCAAAGCACAAATCAATTTTGATTGGATTCCAAAGTTTATTACCGACAGATCCTAATAAATTGACAGACAGTATATTGAAAGACTTTCAAGAATTGGTTAATTTCTACCAAAATGACTTGAATGGCACAAATGAAGAACTTATAGCAGAACTAAAGCTGTGGTATAGGAAAATCACTAGGTTGGAAAAGGACAAATGACCCAAAGATGCTCTAAGTGCTCTAGAACATTGTGGAGACATATTACCAAACATCAAAATATTGTTACATATATTAGCAGTATTGCCTGTATCCACTGCAGAAAATGAATGAACTTTTTCGACATTACGCAGATTAAAGAATTATTTGAGGAATTCGATATCAGAGAACAGATTAAATGGACTGACCCTTCTCCATTTATACCGAGACATGACTCCTACCGTCTATGCTATTTTACATAAGATGTCTGAAAAACCAAGAAAATTAGACATCAAATTATAATTAATTGTGTTTTATAAAAATATTTAATTTTGGTTAGTTTAAATAAAAATCAGTTTCAAAAATTTTTATATTTTTTTAATATTTACTTATTTATTATAGAATTGAAAATATCTTGAGGTTGCAGACTGATATTGGAATATATATATATATACATAACAGAAAGTTAGTTATGAAACAGCTGTCAAAGGTTGGAACTCTCGGAATTAAAACGAAATATACTCTATTTTCACTTGTATATATATACATATATATATATATATATATATATATATATATATATATATATATATATGCCACAAATGTGTGGTTGGCTTCCTGTTGTTGACTTTCTTTGTTTCTATTTTTACATCCAAGTGTTGTACATCTTCGCACTTGATTTTACCGTACTGACGAGAGCTTAAGCTCGAAACACGTGTCTACGGTTGCACAACATTTTGAGGGTTATACCCAATAACTTTTTTACTTATATTTTCATATATTGCCCCTCGCTAAATCCATCCTTATATATATATATATAGGTATATATATATATATATATATATATATATATATATATATATATATATATATATATATATATATATATAGAAAAGTTATTGGGTATAACCCTCAAAATGTTCTGCAACCGTAGACACGTGTTTCGAGCTTAAGCTCTCATCAGTACGGTAAAATCAAGTGCGAAGATGCGAGTGAGGTTATAAATCCCTTTCACTCGCCGTACTATATGAAATATCATGTCACAACGGACAACACTCTTGATACAATATTAAAATGACAAAACTTTTTTAAAATATGATTAAAAATTATCATGGTAGATTAAAATAACTGAGAAACACACTTTAAAATTACACAAGGGCTCTTATGGAGGCCATGTTGAATTGAAAGTCAACATGGCCAACATATATATATATATATATACATATATATATATATAAGTCAATATTTGTCGAGGTATTAGCCAGAAAAAAAATTGTTTTCTGTCGGACATATGTCGTACAATCTATACAAAGGTATAGTGAGTATGTGAGTAGTGAGTAGGTATGAGTAGGTATATATATATATATATATATATATATATATATACACTGATGAGAGCTCAATATCGAAACACGTGTCTACGGTTGCACAACAATTTGAGGGCTATACCCAATAAATTTTCTATTTATATTTTTATATATTGCCCCTCGCTAAATCCATCCTGATTTATGTATATTTATATATATATTCGAATTTCGAAACTTAAAATTGAAAATTAACCCCCCCCCCCCGAAAAAAATTCCTGGTTGCGCCCCTGCTCATGCAATATTGAGTAAAGTCATCACTTGACTTTAAATGTGAATTTCCGATATATTCCATGTATTCCATTGTATTATCATTGTATACTTATGTAATTTTCTCCTTTATTAATGGCGATTTATACATGTTTGTTCAAATGTTTTTACCATTATATTCAAGTAGTGCCAATTGACGTACATGCTTTAGTATGTATTATTGGGTATATATTCAAGTATTTGTAGGGAAAAATACAATTTTTGTTGTAAATTGAACTTGGATTAACATGCATTTGTACATACCACAAATGTGATTTTCCACATATTTCCCGATAATTACTAGTATTTTCATGTGATTTTCCCCCTAGCTACAGATTTAACGGAAATTGTTACATGTCTGTTCAGGTGTATTTTGTCCATTGTTTTCAAGTAGTGTCAACTAACTTTATATTGTGTGAGAACTAGTGTCGTTTTTTTTATCCGAAGGAGAGAAGACTGATTATAAGAACATCATTCTAAAGTCAACCATAAAAAATTATACATGTAATAGATTCAATAGAGATAAAAAAGTGAGAAAATTATCCATTTTTTAATGTTGAGTGAATTGGGACATAGTCTACCTTGAAAAAAAAATGTATCATTTTTCTTTTCTGTTACAGTTGAAGCGAAATACTTGATAGATTAGACTAGATCGTGATTATGCCAGCAGATTCAGATCTTTTTCTGCCTCAAATGTAATGGTTACAGAGAAGTGTTATATTATTCTATATATATATATATATATATATATATATATATATATATATATATATGTACCACAATATTCCATAATAGTACAAAGGGGGGAGGGGGATCTGCAAAAAAGACATAAAATCGAATTTAAAAATACTTTATTCATCATAACATTATATTTTGAAGAAATATAACTAAAACTCTCAAATCGTTTAAATATGGTACCACAAACAATAATTTAACAAAATATCTTACTCTGTAGGTACTTCAACTCTTTGAAATTAACTAAATAGTTTAGCTGACCTCATAAGATTGCCCACTCTCTGATATCATGTTCTGGAATCGAATTGAGATGATGAATCTATCCACTTGAGATTTGAATTTGAAGTAACTACTCAAAATCATCACTCAGTGGGTTCTGCGACAGCGGAAGTTTCGATTTACTCCTGATATACAATCCGATGACAATTTGGCACCCACATACACAACTGAAAAATATGGCTTGTTTGTTTTTCTCTTCGCCTAATGCCCTATTCATCCTATACCATCATGAACTGTGAATGAGGATTGGGCCGAATGCCGGTAGGTGCGCATGGCGTCACGGAAAATTACATTTAAATAAAAGAGAATTCACACATTACCTGGAATATTCTGTAAGTTGGCGTCATTCCGCTGTAACAATACGTCGTTTTACTAATTATTACATTCATATACAGTCATCGTGTAAACCAGCGAAAATTACATGTAATTAAGCATTGAATTACATGTTCACTGTAAAACACGAGGGAAATGGAGGACATTTACCAAATTTTACATTAAAATTTTGAAGTACTTGTGGAATCAAGCTATAATACTAGGAGGAGTATGTACTTATATATTAAATTTTGGAATGTATTTTTCCATCCACTTTTTACTGTGTGGTTTTGGTGGGAATCGGAGAGGTAAATGTCATCCTAATCACAATGGGCACATAGCTGGTAGACAAAACTCGAGTAATTAGGCATAACAGAACTCACTAACCAGTAATTATGATTACCTTGGTAATTAAACGATTGTCTTTTGAAATTGGTCAGTAGTCACTTGAGGAAGACCGTGGATAGAAACAGTTGAAACGTAGTGTACAACACAAATTATCAGACCATGGAAGTCCAAAATAAATGTACTCAAGTTACATACATCAATCAATCAATCAAACAATTTATTTATCCTGTGGAACTTACAAAAGTCATAGGACAAGTCAAGTTGTAGAATTTAAATATATAGGTGTATAAATGTATATAAATGTATGCATCTGCAACCCTCAAAAAACGATGTTCTATACACCTCTATTAAAATCCGCGAGTGTAGTTAGTTCACTCCAAGATTTACTAAAAAAAGGTTTCGTTTACCGATCAATCGCGAACTGACGTGAACATGTGTACGAACGGTAATGTATCAGATGATCCCGTTATATTTTTGCATCATGTTCCGAATCCGAATCCATTTATTCGAGTATCGGGATCCTGTCTGAAAATACCGATATGCGATATATTCCAATCATCCGGAAATGATTGAGAAAAAAGAACGCACATCCGCAAAGCAAACATGAAAGTTCAATTTCGGCGCTCCGTAACGAATTCTGACATTTATTTGTATTTCAAACGAAACATTCCTACTCGACGCTTTATCCGGAATCGAATACACCTGCCGTCGAAATGGTCAGCTTTCGCTTTGACACCGGAATATCCCCGTGGAAAATTGAATTTGTAATTGCGATAGACACAGGGATTATCTCGTTGTAGATTTGGAAAGGCCATTTTTTTTAAGGATCGGATGTTTCACTGAATCGAATACAATTACAAATGAATATTAATAGGAATTTGACACAAATACGAATTATATCCTTGCTCAGTACTTAGTTATGGCACTTATTTAATAACAAACAAATATTGTGAGTAAGACTCAAACTCAACTTCACATTTCTATCCCAGGTAGCACGGTAGACGTCAAAATGACGTACTAATTTGGTCAAAAATTTGACGTCAAAAAGACACTACTCAGAGACTCTGAAAAGACGTCATCAGCAAGATGATATCAAACAGTTCATTATTGTGAAAGAACAACTACGAATTTGTATCCTCTTGTAGGATGTTGGTTTCATAAGACTTCATTACTTCAGGAATCCTGGGTGCTCCTACTTTTCACCTAAATCACAGTTTTTTTATGTCCTTTTATTCATAAATACTAACCCGTTGCCTGGACTCTTTTTATAGACAAGTTTGGAATAACCAATAAAAGGGATAGTTACGTCAATTTGTCGTCATGAAGACGTCATTTTAAGGTATTTTTGTGATTGAGGACGTCACGGACCAAAAGTGACTCAAATGAGACGTCATTAGGACATCATTTCACTAACATCTGCTACCTAGGATGTCTTCCTTCTTTCTCGATGCATAGTATGGTTCTTCTGTGTACATCTTGTAATGCATTTCTGATTAACTGTAAGTGTATATTGGCAACACATTCTCGAATGGTCTGCTCCAAATGTGCAATATCGTGAAATGGCCGGTGCTTGTATACTTGCTACTCCAGATAAGCCCATATGAAATAATTCAGTGGGGTTAAGTCAGGAGAATGAGGTGGCCAATGATATTCCCAATAATTACCCATAATTTAACCTCCAAACGTTTCTTCAATAAAAATTTTAACTGCTGTGGAATTGTGAACAGGTGGGCCTTCCAACTGAAACTGAATTATTTGAAGGGGCAAATTGTCTGATATTTCACCCAGTCCATTCTTTAAAAAATTCAAGAATTGCGCAGCGTTTGAGTTTCCTCCAAATTAATATGGTGCGGTAACTTGATTGTTCAATATACCACAAAAAACATTCGTTTTAATCGAGTACTGGTCGCGATATTCAACAACAAAATTAGGGTTTTCCTGAGACCACCACCTGCAACTTTGTGAGCTAACACTAGTTTCGTCTGAAGTAAACGTAGCTTCATCGGTCCATAATATTTTCAATGGAAATCTGTAATCTTCGACACATTCTCCCTGATACCACGCTGAAAACCCATATCGGACAACAAAGTCTCCCTTTCTTTTTAAAATATTAATAAATTTAGGCTTGTATTCTTAGAATTCTTGCTACACTGCTCTCTCTTATACTCATTGTTCTGCTAATTCGAGAAATACTGGACTTTCCGTGCTGAATAACATTTAAACACTTCTTCAATGTTTTTCGGAGGATTATGCGGTTTTTTGAAATTAGTTAAAACTGAACCAGTACTTCTGAATTTGGTCAAATTTCTACTAATAGTCGACTTCTGTGTATTTTCTTCAGCGACTTGTCGATATGGTACTAAAACAATCTCAACGAACATCAACGGTATCTATGGCTCTTTTAATTTCTTTTGGATCTAATTCCTAAAACGCTCCGGTGTTCTGTAGACTCTTTGCTTGATAGTGCCTCACAAATAAATGTCTAGGGGTGTTAGATCTGGGGATATAGGAGGCCAGTTCCATGGACCCAAATCCATCGGTCATAAAATATGCGATCTCATTCCAACCCGACTTCTACAGTGCAATGAGCAGGAGCTCCATCAAGTTTATACCAAGATGGTCGATATTGATCTAGTGTCAGTTCTTCAATGAAATCACCAACCGTTGTCCTCAAAAAATTCAAATACTTTCGAGAATCAAGGTTTCCACCATAAATCAAGAAGCGCAATTGATTGTCCATAATTAAACAGAAAACGTTGAAACTAAATTGTTCTTGAAATTCCATTTCTCTTGTGCGGATTTTCGGTGACCAGTAATGAAGATTCCTTCTGATGAAAGTACTTTCTCTCGAAAATGTTATCTTCTTGAGAAAATCTTCGTCTATTTGTTTGAGTACGCACCATCAACATTTCACATAGTTTGATCCTTTATGGAGCGTCATTGGGCTTGATAGCTTGAACTTTATGAATTTTGTAGTCAGAATCCTATGAACTGAAGAATGTTGCACATCTAACTCGTGAACTGACTACGAATGGAAGCTTGAGGATTCCCCTGGAAAAAAGCCGAAACATGTATTGCGTTGTCCTCCTTCCCTGTCACAGGTCCAGACAAGTTTCTTGTAGCTTTCAAAGGAGATCCAAACATTTCAAAATTTCTCTTCGATCTATTAAATTTTTTCAAATTATTTCGTTGTAAATCAGTACACTTTTCATTAAACTATCTGCATTCTCTGCTGACATTCTTGTTACATTGACCATAAATGATTATTTCACTTATGCTAAAATATCGTTTTATGATTGGTTGAAATTTTTGTGTTGATAAATGAAAACATCATGTTTTCGATTTTGTAGTTCGGCTCTTGATTGGCTACTGGATATGTATATGATGTGTTTTCGATTTTGTAGTTCGATTCCTGATTGGTTATTTTCAACACACAAACTTACCACTAGGAAGCTGCTATAATGACACAACACCAAACTTTGACCAAAACTAAATAAGCACTCACTATTAATTCAGATCAACTTCACAATTTTCGATAAATTTTGCATACTCGTTGATTAATCAAATCACTAAATGTTATCAAAACATATCCTCAGCAGTAGACGCGCTCTGTCACTGTCATTGGATATCAAGTAATTGTTTTGTTAGTTGCATAATTTCAGAACTAAATGCGGGATTAATGTTCCTAGTTAAATTGAATAGTAAGTAAATAAAAATGGTTTCGATTTTATTCATGAAATAATCTTAACAAATACAACTCGTGTTATCGGCGATTATCGTTAATTCCTTCTCGGTTTCGAATCAAATTATGTTGCTTTAGGCAACCACACTCGCGCAAGCGCTTGTGTGGTTGCCAAGCAACATAATTTGATTCTCAAATTCAAAGGAATTGCTATTTTGATAATCACCGATACACTTGTGGTATTACCTACGTAAAGCACATGTGAGTAATTATTTTCTGCCATAGTACTTTCACACCTATGCAACTTGAATTCAGGATGAAAATGAAGGAATAGAAACATGTCAGGACTTTGTCAGAATGAAAATCATAGCCTACTATCTAAATAACTATCCAATATTTATTTTATTGAAGACAATTACATAACATAAATGATCATAACTAACAAACTGTACGAGGTAGGTATAGGAATAGGATGTTACAGCTTTCCAAATAAGTAATAATATACAGGGTATTCCGTTTGAAAAACAGTTTCAGTAATTTTCAAGGGTCCCCGGAAGGAACTTACTTCTGAACCTCCCTGTATGCTGAAATTGAGATCCAGTTCATCGACAAAATACTCGATGGTCTTATGCATCTATGACCCAAAATGCAACCTTTTGTAAATTTGCATTGTGAAAAATTTGTCATTTTTTAAAGGTCAGGTCAGGTCAGGTTTTGCACAAAAATTCGATAAAACAATTTTTTTCTCGAAAACTGTCATAGATGGGTATATGGAATTCAGGGATAGTTATGAGGAATCCTATAAGGAAAATTTTTATAATATACTGAGTGTACTGAGTAGCTAGTACTTTCTGATGCAAGCGGCAACTCAGTATTGATGAAAATATTTTAGACGAATTATCCACGCTCACAAATTTTCGACATGATCTGTCGTTCTGTTCTTTAGATCCTTCCATCCACTGCGAAACACCCGGTATGATAACATATTTCAAAAATCCTCGCATAACATGATTTTCCCTTTCGATGGATCAGTTTTTTAACCCTACCCAAATTATAAAGTGTTGTCCGCATTTGAGTACTACAGACTTTGGTAATTATTGTTTATTTTTCAATATTTGGTAAGGTATCGTCTTTATGGATCGAGTGATGCCGGGTTTACTGCGATTAAGTAGAACGGATGCGAAGATATAAGACAAAAACTTTTGCAAATGACCAATGAGTGGTACAGATACTATTAATTTAACCTTCTTAGTCATACTAATTAAACACAGGATGAAGTTTTTTGCCCATATCTTCGCAGCCGTTTGACATACTCCCATTATATTTGGTATCAGTGGATTTGTAATTACGATCCTTAATCAAATATGAAAAATATCCAGGGTGTCCCCATATTAAATATCAGCAATGTAATTTTTACCCATGGATTTTTCCAAAGTTTCTTCCTATTGATAAATAATGAATGTGTTCTATACCTCTTGGTACACAAAGTTCATTTATCAAAAATCTCGTAACTTGAAAAAAAAAATAAGTTTATGCCTGACTAATATTCACCCTTACAGGAATGTGTCATGAGAGGCAGCGGCATGCTGGAGGGCATAATAGCTCACAACATTCTAGGAATGCCCTCAGACATCATGCCTAAAACTATCAACCTTCACACGTCCTACACTCTGGTCTTTCCCGAAAGAGAAGACTGGGTCCGGAATGAAACCAACCTATGTAGGGCAAATGAACGTTGGTTCAACGATGGTTCCAAAACTCAGGAAGGCGTCGGAGCCGGAATATATGGGATGAACCCAGTAGTGAAACGCTCGTTCAGTATGGGCAAACTAGCTACGATATTTCAGGCAGAGGTATATGCCATTGAAATGTGTGCCAGGGAGCTGGAAAATCGACACCACACACGAAAAACAATAAAAATATTTTCAGATAGTCAAGCAGCACTTAAAGCGCTTGAATCCAACTGCTTTAAATCTAGGGCAGTATGGAACTGCAGAGACACCTTAAACCGACTGGCGCAACGCAACAACGTTACCCTAGTCTGGATACAAGGTCACACAGGCCTAGAAGGAAACGAAATAGCGGACGCCCTAGCAAAAGGGGGGGGGGGGGGCGAAACAACGTTCACTGGACCAGAACCGGTAATCGGTTTAGCATATAGCACTGCCAAGAATGTCATAACAGCTTGGGCAGACAATAAAAGACTCGAGTACTGGCGTAGTCTACCGGGCCTAGCCCATTCCAAAGCATTTATTGCTTGTACAAGGAATAAACAGGACTCTGACAAACTGCTAGAACTCAGCAGAGCGCATCTCAGAGTTATAGTAGGTTTGCTTACTGGCCACTGCAAACTCAAACATCACATGCATAAAATCGGACTTGCACAAGATGCAGAGTGCCGGCTATGCATGGAGGATGATGAAACGGCTGAACACATTCTGTGTACATGCCCTGCAGCGGCCAGAACCAGATTCTCAATATTTGGCAATACGACACTAAGGCCAGAAAACCTGGTAAAGTATTCTCCCAACGCATTTCTCAATTTCGTCAAGAGATTGGATATACTGGGAGAAATGTAACCATAGGGTGAGCCACAATAGGCCATTGGCCGCAGTGGAGGGCCTGATACGGGCCCACTCACGTTCAAACCTAACCCCATATTAAATATCAGCAATGTAATTTTTACCCATGGATTTTTCCAAAGTTTCTTCCTATTGATAAATAATGAATGTGTTCTATACCTCTTGGTACACAAAGTTCATTTATCAAAAATCTCGCAAGTTGAAAAAAAAATAAGTTTATGCCTGACTAATATTCACCCTTACTTCGCTGACAGTCTATTTACAACGACCGCTATTTTTCACACGTTAATTTTTTTTCACTAATTCTATCAAAGTACCTATGATTTTCATAGCTCGTCGATAGTGCTGGGTATAACGTAAAGCGTTAAATTACACATCGCATTGAGGATTAAATTTTTGAGAGGATTTGTTCGATGGGATTTCCATTCGAATTAGCATAATGGATATAAAGCTTTTTCAATTGGGAATTCAAAATTAGATGCTAGCTCCAAAGTGGTGAGAGATCGAAACACTTGCATGGACATTGTTATTCATCGTTTACATTGAAATTTCAATGATTTTGAAATTCATGCAAATTTCATGGAATCCTCATCCCATTTTTCTGTAGTAAATGGATGCAAATAAAAGTATCATATCGTGAAACCTATGGTTATCATTTTGATCTGAATTTGATCTTGATTCAAAATTGTTAATCTAACCCAGCTATGAAATGTCAAATAAAAAATACGTTTCGAAAATTCTAACATTCAATGGATCAAGTTTGCACAAAAAAATTTCACGTCACAAGTTTTGCAGAAACAAGAATAAATTAAATCTTTTTTCAAACTGTTAATCATACAATCCTAAAAAATTATTCTTGGGTCAAAACAATATGCTTCAATTCAAGAAAATGGTTCGTTTATACCATACTGGAATAGTTATTTTTGTATCTAGTGCGCGAAATGCTACTTTGGTGATCGAGAACTGATTTTTTTTAACGAGGCGCAGCCCAGTTAAAAAAAATAGTCGAGATTACCAAAGTATTTCGCGCATGAGATGCAAACAAAATTTTTTCTACAAACGTCAAAAATATTGTTCTAAAATAAGTAATAACTATGAAAAATAGTATTGAACTGGCTTAAATAATGTTTCCAAATCAAGTAATTACTGTAACTATGGAAATAAAATGGCATTTGTTGACAATTATTTCAAAGTGACAGTTCTTGATAATTATTTTGGAGTGACTTTTTATTCGCGTCAATTTCGTGCGTGATATTTATTATTGTAAAAGAATGGAAATTTCGAGCGACGATGAACTGAGCAGTACCCCACCTAACTTGATAGATGCGGCCAATTCCGTAATTTCCAACCTTTTACCGGAGAAATCGAGGCGGCAGTATGAAAATGCATATCAGCAATTTAAAGAGTGGTGTGAAGCAAATAAAGCCAGAAAAATATCTCTCACAATTTGAAAGCCTTAATTATTGTTCTACATTAATAAATAAACGATTTCTTGTTTTTTGCTTGATTGAGGAGTTAGGTTAGAATATGAAAATCCCATATAGTTTACATGCAGTGTTCGAAATATATTTCGTACATTACTTCGCGCACGGTGTCATGGTAATGAATGAAAATGAAAAAAAGTGCCACTTCGCATACTGTTGTCAATGTCAATGTTTTGACGTTTGTAGAAAAAAAATATTGTCTCATTACAAGAAATCGTCATTGTCAGAATTATTTTCCCAGAATGAGGTAATGATGTTCTTGAACTGAGTAGAAGAATGTGTTATAATTCAAGGATACTGATTACTCCATTGAAAAAATTGAATTATTTGATTCAATACCATGATACCTTTATGAGGAGATGACACTAAGCTTGAATCAAAACTTTGCTATGTTCATTTTGAAATAAGCATTTTCTCATTTCTACATTACGATAATGTTGTGTTGAAAACTTATCGTTCTTGATGTAAATTTGTTCATTCATTACTTTAATTTAAGAATATGGTTTCGTTCTTCTGATTATATCCCATGTCCATATATTAGGTGAAAGGAAATACTAAAAATATCTTCGGAAATAATGACTGCCGGAAACTTTTGGAAAAGATGTAAATTTTTTTCTAGGGAACAAACTTTTATAACTAAAGGACTACAACTTCCATCTTCCTAGTATTAAAGGTCAATTTTGAGAATAAAATCATCTGGTTTATAGAAATTCTCCATAAAGTATTTAAGAAAAATATAGGTATAGGTGTTGTCTTTTAAATGGTTCACTTACAAAGTAACGTTTCACTTCTATTGGTATACCTACATTTGATAATCAAAAATCCATTAGAGACTTTTTTTGGGAATTGTTCATTTACAGCATCCATAAATAATTAGTAAGTCCACCAGGTTTATCATTGTGTGTTAGTTCACTAAGAAAAAAAATAGATAATCTTCATTTCAAAAATATTTTCACTTAGATTATTTGTGATACTAGAATCAAATGTGGCCAGAATTCACGAATTCACCACCACTTCTTCCAAACTCTTACACCTACTAACACAGGAAGACTGCAGTTTTCACCACCATGCACCCCCTAAGTTGAGGCCCGGCCGGAAGGATGAACTCCCCAGCACTCGAATGTACTCGAAAGCTCACCCCCCTAACCACCACCACTGCTCGTTACAGCGGTTCCTCATCCTGATGATTGGCGATCAGCAGAATAAAATCTGATCGTTTGATAGGGAGTGCCTGGCCCATTCTCGGCCTGAAGCTCCCTTATATCTGACATGATTTGAATTTCAAACAATGACTTCACTTTATGTACATGGTGCCCCCCCTGAAACTGGCTAAGGACCAAGTGCTGTGTAGTGAATATACTGAATTTACTTCTTGTCGGTTCTTCTTGGAATCTCAATCGTGATGTAAAGCCTGTTGGAGTGGACGTTGGCGTCGCTGTAAGTTTCGTTTCCGTCGAACTTCTTCGGGGGTGTCGTTGTCTCCCTGGTTCAATGGTCGTCTGTATTCGTCTCTGTCTTGCTCACTTCTGTTTTCTTGGAGCTCCGTGAGCAGCAAGTTCGTGTGGGTCTCTACTCTGTCTAGAGTAGTCCCCACATGGTGTCTGATTAGTCATTCCGCATTTGCTGGCAACCTTTGTAGTGTCACATGATAAGGAAAGCAAGGTTACTGTGGTAGGAATTCTCTAGCAAAAACATGTAGAGATTTACTTGATTCAAGAATATTCTATTAAAACTTTTTCAGGGTGAGAAAATATCTCTTGAATCGACGATTTTAATAATGCTTGAGGCAAGTATGAATATTTTTCACATGAATAAAGTAATTTTATCACGTCAATAATATATTCTCAACCGAAGAAAATATGCCGAGTAAATAAGATTGTTTATCCAAGAAATGCAATATTCTCTTTCCGAAAATATTACTTTGAAGTAAAAAAATATGTATTTACTTCTATAAATCCAAAGTAAATGAACGTTTTTTCTTGAATGAAGAATTCGTTTTTATATGTGTATGAAAATTATCTCACAAGCGAACTAGAATATTGAACATATTTTAACCATAGCCAAATTACTTACCCATGTTCTGCTTTAATGGAATTTATTGCGTTTCAGCGAAATTATCGAAATTTCCGGAATGGTAAAGATGGAGAAACTATTCAAACACAATATGCTGATCAATGCGGATAATTCCGAATCAAAGCTTTGATGAGTTTGCAGCAATTGTGAATAGAAGCTCCGAACTGATTAATACAAACGAAATGTTGCGGGAGCCTAATACGTTTCGTTTGATATACGGGATTAATCACTCTTTTTCAGCCAGTGACTTCCATTTCACCAAAGGATTTTGTGGGGTATCACGGATACTCCTGATGGGGTTGCATTTTAAAGAGCAAACAACTGACGGCAAAAACAGTTCTATTTTTTTAACAGTATCAAGCACTAATTGAACCTTTTTGTGGGTTTGTATTTGGTCTGACTGGTCTTCAAAAGTATAATTATCTGATTTTTTTACAATGACAAATTTTTATTATACTATGGATCTCCAGCGAGCAAATTCCGCGTCTGTCGGTCTTCTCTCTGTTAACACTTCAAACCTTTTTATTTTCTGCACCCTTGTAGATATCGCTTTGAAATTTGAATCATTTCAGTTTATAGTAACAATATAGGACAATATTTACTTTGTCAAAGTCAAAATATGCTTTATTGTCGGAAGTTAATGATAACTTATTGACAAAGCTTCATTGTATTAAAGATGATGTTGAACAGGGTGCCCACCAACCTGGAAAACATGGAAAACCTGGAAAAGTCAGGAAATTGATTTGTGGGTCCTGGAAGTCAGGGAAAATCATTAAAAAACGCCCAAAGTCAGGGAATTCTATTTTCGGCCATCTAGGGAAATATATAAATTTCGGCCATCTAGGGAAATATATAAATTTCGGCCATCTAGGGAAATATATAAATTTCGGCATTAATATCAACTCAATTTCACCAATTCTGTAGTTTGAAAACACGATAACGGAAAAATTCATGATTGAAGAAAAAGTTCTAAAAAATTTGAAGGATATACTCAGCTAAAATTGATTTCAAAGACACTGGCAAGAATATTAACAACTTCTTGCCTGTGAAAGATATGGATATAGGATTTCCAACAAAAAGAATGTTGTTGAAGTCTAAATGTAAAGAAAATGTAAATTCATTTTTTTGAAAGAATGTCTGAAGTTTTTAGTTGCAACTGTAAGCAAAATTTTGCAACGTTCATGTTTAAATCATGTCTTGATCTTACTTTGATTGTAGTAGATCCCAAACTGTCACTAAAAAGAATGAATATTGTTCTGGAAAAAATTAATAAAAGAAAAATTCTCTGCCGAAGAAGCAGAGGTACTCAAACAACAATTCAAAAAATTCATAAACTTAAACTCAAAAATGTTTACAAAGTATAACAACGAACATCTTGATTTTTATTACAACTCATTACTGAAAGATAAAGGTGAGTTTTTTTTAATTATGGAAGTTGATTAAATTAATCTTGATATTATCTCATGGCAACGCTTCTGTAGAAAGTGTTTTCTCAGTTAATAAGCAATTGCTTGATGGAAATTTGAAAGAGAGATCGCTTGTAGCACAAAGAGTTGTATATGACAACATTTTGTATGCAGGTGGGACCGAAAATATTATTTTTAATTATAGAATGTTTAGGTATTGCCGTCAATCAAATGAAAAGTATAAAGAAACACTTGAAGAAAACAAAAAAAATCTGAAGCCATTAAAAATGATCGAAAAAGTGAAAAACGAAAAACTGAAAATGAAATAAAAATTTTGAAAATGAAAAACTAAGAATAATAGTACCCTGACTAAAGAAAATGAGGACATTCAGAAAACAATTGACAAGTTACAGCTTAATTTGAATTTGAAAGAATAGCCTACTTTCATTTTTTGTTGGTGGTTAAACTTACCTCATATTGACATGTGAAATGTTTTACTTATCTCAATAAATTTGAAAGCCCCAAGACTTCATCATCGATAATTAACCTACAATTCCCTTTCTAAACATTCCCATTGAAAATTATAATTTCCTTTAACAGAAGAAATCATTTTTATTATTTTTTTTAATAACAAGAAATCATGATTACTTTACTCAATGGTTCTATATCTGATTCACTGAAAATAATTACCTCAACCAAAATTATCCACTTAATTGGTGTCTGTTTGGATAGTGAAGGTTTTTTTTTTAACACATCCATTATTGGTCATGGAAAACTTGAAAGTCAGACATGGAATACCTGGAAAAGTCATGGAATTTCATTTTTCAAAATTGGTGGGCATCCTGTTGAAAAATTTATGGAAATTGAAATATTACTTAAAAAGTATAATGGTGATACCCCCTACCATCGGCACATCATTCCTGATGAGAGGGAACACCACCACTATATATATGCGCTCTGGGGCGACTGAACAAATAAAAAAGAAAAATGGGGTGCATTTGCTATTTCAACTGCAGGGAAAAACCCGAAAAAAACCTGCACTACCACCATATGGTCATTGATGAATGAGAGAATGGAACAATACAACAATTAAACTTAATACATGCTCATTCATCAAAGACTTCTCCATGTCAGCCAATCCAGCCCGATCACAATTTCTTCATCAGATGAGGAGTATGCACATGAAATCAGAATTTTTTTTTCAACGAAGTGTGAATGACATAAAAATGTTAAAACTCGATTCATGATCCAAAATGATGACCTTTAAAAACTATCATCATAAAACTCTTGCAGACTATAATATACTCTCTCTGATAAAAAACGAAACAGTGATGTGATAATTTTAATATTTATTAAAAGGTGATTGAACATCTTACATCCTTTATAAGATATCGAGTTTTTGAAAAGTGTACTTTTTGGAACTGGAAGTTTTAAATCATTACTCTGTCTGGCACTACGATCAGAAGAACTGTTTCCAATAGAGAACTTTGTTTTGTGTTTGTGTATGAAACAAACAGTTTCAAGTATAAAAATAGCAATAACTGTAAGAATTTTATGTTTAAAAAAGAGAGGTCGGCATGAATCCCTATGTTTTACTTTGCATAAATACCGCAGAGCACGCTTTTGCAAAACTAGGACAGTCTGTAAACGATGACTACAGCAAACTCCCCAAAATGCAATACCATATCTTAGATGCGATTCAATAAGAGAATGATAAACTGGTTTTGTAACTGAAAATCCTAAATCATTCGAGACAACTCTCAATGCGTAGCAACCCGAAGAGAGCTTTTTACATAAAATTTCAACATGTTCAAATAAAGTTCGTATAAAGTCTAAAGTATTTTAATATCATTTTATTTTCAATTATGCTATCGTGTAACGGAATGCTTTCAAGATGACATCTCAAAGATATCAGGTTGGTTTTTTTTATGTTGAATATAGTAAATTCGAATCTCATCAATCTTTCACTTTTTTTCCGATCAAAACGTATCATTTGATCAAGATCGTGCTTGTTTTTATGATGCCACAATATAGTACTGTCATCAGCAAAAACTGTGAAAGAACCTGATATCTGGATGTTCAATAGGTCATTTTAAATTCATTCGCGATCGAAAAAACCTTTCGTTTCTATCTCCAACACTACTGGTTCAGGAATTGATTTAATTTTTTCAATATTTCTTGTAGATTTATCTCAATATGTCCTACAGAAGTGTATAGTTTTTGAGAATGAGTCGATTTTATAAAAAAATTTATGTAGGCCTAACCTTTCATTTGAACTCAATTTCGAGAATTGCTACTGGTAGAGCTCAAATAAAACAACAAATTCTACTGAAACCATTTTTCACAACAAAGATCGAAAAACCGGGAAAACTTGAGAAAACTAAAAAACAATGCAATTTGGAAAACACGAAATATCTTAGAAACGGTTGATATTTTTCCAATTTACCAAGACAACTCTTTTGACAAACTTCAGAAAATGTATAGAAAATGTAAAGGATTTTTGACGTAAAATCAATAATACGGTAAATATTGAAAAAAAACTGGGAAATCAAGATATTGACAGTACTAATGGAACAAATGAAAATCTCTTGAAATTGCTTCGAATACGTCTTCACAAACCGTACTGATATTTTCAAACCGTTTTTCTACAACTGTATAAAAAATATGATTTTTTTTTTATAAAATTTGAAAATTTGAAAATAAAAGTATCGGAAAACTTTATAAAAACAGATCTACAAAAAGTGTAAAAAAAGTTTTTTCATATTTTGGAAAATTGTAATTTTTTTTATAAAACAAAGATAATGACAGATTTTTAAATTTCACAGGAGACCTTTTTTGACCATCTTCTAAAAATCTAATACTAGAAATGCAGATAAATGAATTTTTTCAGTAATATCAAGAAAATATTTTATAAAAATTATGGACAAAAAACACAAAAAACTCGAAAATGAAACGAAATATCGTAAAAATTAATATTAACAATTTTATTGTCTTCAAAAATGTTTGATGAAATATTTTCATATCCTGGAAAATGAACAGAATATTGATTTTGTTATATAAAACCACTCATCTCAAAGATGGTAATAGATTCTGTAATTTCACAGGATACATTTTTCGATCGCATTTTGAAGATCCACAAAAAATTTCACACATTTTTTGCGTTATATCAGCCCGGAAAATATTTAAAAACGAGAAATGTGGAATTTTCACATTTTTTTCGAAAAGCACAAAAAATACTAAACATGATGTTGAAAATATGGAAATGAACAGTATTACTGTTCACAAGAAGGTCTACCAAAAGTTGCTATGAAATTTTTTCATATCTTGAAAAATTAACAAAATATTGATTTTTGTGGTTTTAAACCACCAAAAACTCAAAGATGACGTCAGATTTTCAAATTTCAGAAGATCCCTTTTTTGATCGCCTTCTGAATAGTTATTTGTATGCTAAGGCCGCGAAATACCTTTTTAACGTACCGAAAGAACAGTTATCGCCGAGGCCGCTTGCGGCCGAGGCAAGATAATCTTGAGGTCGTTAAAAAGTTTCGCGGCCATGGCATACACACTATTTTTGGTGCAATCGTTAAAATTATTAAAATAGATAGTTGTAAATAAATATATTATTGCTCTAAAATCAACAGCAGTTCAATTTATTTAACAATATCACCGTGTGCTATGGAAATGATATGTTTCAATATATACAAAATATATTGACAGTTCTTGTCAAAACGCAAAATGTCTGATACTGATAGCGATATTTCAGTACCTTCCACTCCTCCTGAACTCAAAAGCGTTGTAAATTCGGCGCTTTCCGTTTTAATACCCGAAAAATCTAAACGGCAGTACGAAAAAGGTTACGGCGAGTTTAAAGATTGGTGTGACAAACAGAATGTTAAGACGATGTCTGAAAACATTTTTGAAAGTGACGTTTGGTTTCGCGGCCGTTGCTATGGGTAACGGCCGCGAAATTAAATTTCGCGGACTGTGCTGAGAACGCGAAATACTGACTTCGCGTGCGATTGCACGAAAAATCTATTTTCGCTATTTTGATCAGAAAATTGCTCTTATCTCCTCGATCCTTTGTCGGAATTCAGCTTTTGAGACATGATTTGGAAACAATTCGTCGAAATACGTTCGAGGGAAGTTTGCGATTTTTTGGAAAACGATGATTTGAAAATTCGTGAGTGCAAAATAATTTTTTGACGTTTTATCGCTATTCTATGAGCATATACAAATCATACATATTCGGAATCAGCATAAAATTATGAGTATATTGTGCTAATTTCAAGTGAATCTGACTGCTCTGAAATTTTTATGATTTTTAGGGGTATACCCCTTTTTCAACTATTTATTTTTTTGTTGCCGACCGACTTCAAATTTACAGAATATACTAATTTCGTCATTCTGAATCGATTGGCGATGGCAGAGTTGCTCGATCTCGATCTGTTCTCGAGTTGAAAATTTGATCCAGAGTTGAGAGCTGTAATTTTCCGCCATAAATTTTTAATTTTTGTCTATTTGATATTCGTAAAACTCAACTTTTTTTGTACATGCTCATCGAATTTGAAATCGATTCATACCCAAATAGAGATTTGGTTGGCTTTTTACAGAACCTCTGCATATTTGAGTTGGACCAATTTTCCAAAATTTTTATTTTTCGTTTTTAAAAAAATCGCAGCTTCCCTCTAACGTATTTCGACGAGCTGATTCCGACTCATGTTTAAAAGGTAAATTTCAACAAAGGATCGAGGAGTTACTATTAGTGGATTGGATACATAAAACTAGTAATGAAGAGGCAATTTTGTAGGACTAGTCATTCCTCTAAAAAATCATGTAACAGAAATAACACGTAACAGAAAAGATTGTGCTGAAATGGCTCCCTACGAAACACCGTTGATCAGTAGAATGTCAAATGTAGCTTCATAGTCCGCCATATGAAGAGATCCTTCCTTGGAGGTATTTTGAAACCTTTTAATAACTGGTCGTGTGAACATATACGATAATTAAAATTACGTGGAAAATGATGATTGAACTAATCACTATTCTCATTCAATTGTTGTTTTTCAACTGAGTCAGTATACACCTACCAGAAATTTTTATCCCAAACAAATATTAATATCTTTTTGCGGAACTAAATATAGCCCTGTATTCGGTGATAATTTTATTTGTCACTCTTCAATTTTCTTTTTCATTTTAGAATTTACTTTCTTTCAACTTATCCCATCTCGCAAAATTGCAACAGAAATCTCGAAATAGAATAAAGGAGACGGCGATATCAAACTAGAATATAAAATTTGAATAACCCAATAAGCAAAACGAGCCTGTCTGGCTGCTTCGAAATAACTTCTTAATATTGAGTTAGCGATCTCGAGATTGTTTTTTGTTATGAGTTGACAAAGAATATGGATATTTTCATCTGATTACTGAGATTACTTTTTCGAAAAAAAAATGGAGAGCGAGCACCTGAATATACAAACTTCACTTAGTGTCTTATTTATTCCTTGTTGTATTCTCGACAGAAAAACCAATTGGAAGTTGATGAGTAAATACTGGTCTTTGGTGTATGACAGACAGATCAGTCAAAGATAACAAATTGACAAATTCTTTCATCGAATTCAAAATACTAACGATGGTACTGCTACAAAAACATAGTACAAGTCTATTAGTATAAAAATGTTTCTTATTAGAAAAATTCTAAATATATACATGGTATTAGAGAGACAGATAAATTATTGTCGAAATAAAAACATTTATCACACTATAGAAAATTAAATTGTAGAATGACTAGAATGCATGTGCAAGATACTCCCCTATCTCAACCTCTGTTTCTATCCGTTTTCGAATTAAAAGATTCTAATAGAGTTGAAAGATTTTTTTTTTCACCAAAAGTATCTTTTTTCGGATTTTTTAACTTGGTTTCAAAAAATTCTATCATTTTGGTGTATTCATACCGAATTTCGGATCTTCTCCGATTCAAGTTAATTTGTTTATCTCTGATTTACTCAACTATACTAATTCTACCATTCTGAATCGATTGGCGTTCGCAGAATTGCTCTATCTCTAACCGTTTTCGAATTTAAAGGTTCAAATCAAGTTGAAAGGGGTTTTTTTCACCAATAATTAGTTTTTTCGGATTTTTGAACTTCGTTTCGTAAAATTCAATCATATTGGTCACTTATGCACTTATCTTATAATGTTATAATATGGGGAAACTCTAGATTTTCAATAAAATTGTTTATTTTACAAAAAAAAATAATACGTCTCATCTTTGGTATTCATAAGCGAACTTCCTGTAGAGGCTTCTTTCAAGAAAACCAAATTTTAACTCTCCCCTGTATTTATATCTATAAAAGAATCCTATTCGTTGAAAATAATTTAAATGACTTCATTAAAAGTGCTGACAAACATAACTATAAGACAAGGCATAGTAATCTAGTCTATCTTATACAGGTATACAGTTGTTTAATAAACTACCAATCACCATAAGAGAAATCCAAAATCTGAATGTAAGATTTAAAAAATCTCTCAAATATCTCCTGTTGCATTACTCTATAGTCTGAATGAATTTCTGGAATGTAGTTTTTAATACCTTCTTATTATTCATATATTTACCTATGTATAACAACATATTTTATGTATTATATTTTCTCTACTGACTTTTCCAATATCGTGTAAATGATCTGAATGGAATAAAATATTATTTATTTATTTATTTATTTATGCATACCGAATTTCAAATATTTTCCGATTCAACTTAAGATTTCATGGGCTTTATATGGACCCTCTGCAATTTCGAATATTCGACCTTCTAATCTTTTTTTCCGGCTAAATCTTATATGTCTGAGCATATTATAAGTCACATATTTTCGAAATCAGCGTGAAATTTTACCTATATAGTGCAAACTCCAAGTGGATCTGACGATTTTGCTTTTTTGGTGATTTTAAGAGGTCTACCCCTTAAAACTATTTTGAGGTAGGAAATTTGTTTTCTTCGATTGACTTAAATATACTGATTCGACAATTCTGAATCGATTGGCGTCCGCAGAATTGCTCTATCTCGAACCGATCTCGAATTGAAAGGTTCAAATCGAGTTGAAAGGGTCTTCAAAAGATTTGGTAACACAAAGAGATCAGATTCCTCATGTGCATCAAGTTTAATTTCTGGTCAAAACTCATGCCCATGACACGATTAGAAGTTTCTGATTTGATCTTCTGGTTGTGAAACTTGAGAGATGGAATATTGTGAAATAGAATATACCTCGGGTCTTTGTGGTGACAATTTGAATCCTGATGCAATTGACCATTGTTCCAGGTCACTGATAGCACTTTGTGTCATAATAACTGAGTTCTCTAAATTTCTGCTCCTTCCGTATATCACAAGATCATCATCATCAGCATGTAGACGTCCTTTCAGTGGGGATTTGAGGTTCGTAAGTTCATCATTCATGGGAATGATAAAGAGGGTGGGGCTTTTGACCGAGCCTTTTGAGATTTCCTTCATTCCACTAGATGGGGCTTTCTTGCAAGGAACTTCTAGAAAGTTTCATTTCTCGATGTTTCGAAATACAAGTCAAGATGGTCAAATTTGAAAGTGACAAGGTTTATGTTTGCCATTGAAGTGAATTTGACACACCATTCCTTCACTAGGCCTCAGTCATTGTCTAAATGATTTTTCAGTGTTTCAGTGTTTTTTCCACGTTATAGAAGTGTATTGTCTGTCGTCATCAAAGATAGTGACTGTTTCTCCAATGTCGAAATTTGCCAGATCATCAAAATATAGCAGGAATAGTTGTATTCATAGAATAGATCCTTGTGGAACTCCAATTTGCGATATCTAGTATGGTAGATGTTTGATCATTCACTTCAACCACTTGATGTATTTGTCTGTTGGAGAGGTATGAGTCGAACGATTCAAGTGAGACGCCTTTAAACCCATCTATATACATTCAATTTTTGCAGCAATGTTCTGCGGTTTTTACAATCAAAAGCTTTTGAGAAATCACAGAACACCGTTGCAACAACCTGATCAGCTCTGGTAAACTTGTTGTCAATATTTTTATCATTGGTTCCTTACGATTTCTGAATTTCTGTATAAAGCTATGACAATTCACAAATTTGAGATTTCGAGTTTTTCTAAGCTTTTCTGTAATATTTGCTAGAGCTGAAAGTAATGAGTAATGTCACTACTATTACACCGAATACGGGAAATTGGACATTTGACTCGAAAAACTACAGACCGAGGCAAGCATTAATCTCTGAGACTTGCATGTCTCGCTGAACTATGAGTCTACAATAAATCAACTCTGTGTCAATTACTTTCCTCGTCTTGCTATAAAGAAAGTAACTAGCCATTAAGAGAGTATAAAAAGGCAATCAACGGAAAGGCAAGAAGGGGGTTACCAGTCATTTATTGTCCCATAAAAAATCTATAATGAAACATCACGAACGTCATACACGGTTTGAAGACAATAAAGAACAAATTATTTGTGAACGATGAATTACTACCCTTTTTCAGTTACCGAACAGAGCCGTTTGCACACTATATCGCTAAGCTGTATGTTTTATTTTATGCTCTTGTGGACTAGATGATGTGGAAATTGTTGTATTCAGCCTTATTCAGGTGTCCACATGAATATTGGAAAATTTTCATTATTGAATATTGTAACTTTTCAATTTCAGGAAAGTTTGGTATTCACGAGTCACTCTTGAAAATCAGATTATTGAATGTTGAAAAACTATGTTATTGGAATAAGTTTTCAGACTTGGCAACGTTGGAAATTCGGTCAAATGATACATTTTTGACAGATGCAACTGCGTTGTTCAAATTTGTTTGGATTGGAGAATTTATAATATATTCATTTTTATTATTAGTACTAAATACTAGAAACTAATTTTGTATCAATAACCAACCTGGAAACGCATCGAAGTTGTTGAAAAACTTAATCTTTTCCTCATATTTTTCTCCATCAGTTTGAGGAAAATGAACTTTATGTCCAAGGATGTCAGTTCTGCCTTCCATAGCCAAAACGCCGTATCTGAAGAGAAGTCAGCATGGAATAAGATCTTTTTGTTTAGATGTCTGACCATTGTAAACTATTCAAAATTTTATTTTGATTCATGCATCATTCTTTCACAACGCTCAGACATCTCAACAAAAACTCAATTTTGACTTTTCTGTAGATACTGCGATTTGGCTAAGGACTAGAAGGGCAGAGTTACAAGTCAATAGCTGCCCATAGACGCAGCGATGTAGTCGGCCGACGATGTCTACCGACCAGATCTGTCACACCACGACCCGACTTGGTCTGAGAGCGATCTGATGTGTCGTGTCTACACACGACCATACTTAGTCCGCCAGTTATCAAAGGATCGGTTCCTGTACATACGTTGCCCTCAAATTAGTTGGAATGTATTTGAAAGTTCGACATACTGGGTAGTGTGACTTCGTATTTTAAGCTGGTCCAAAATACCTCTTTAGTCGGTGTTAACACAAAATGGACAAAAAATTGCTCTCATTGGTTTATGTATTTTAAACATCAGTCGAAAGGATAATACAAAAAAGACAAGAACAACGTGGGTCAAGAAATGGCTTTCAGAACGAGGAAAATATGACTTTGAGACAAACCGAACAAGACGATTTGAAGAATAACTTAAATTAAAAAGCATTTCGGATATTCTGTATTTTTGTTTTAACATCATTAATAGTACCATCATTACAATTTTTGATTTTTAAAAATTGTATCAAATGTTCATATGCTTCTCTTTTTAAATTCTTATTTATATAATCCGGGTCTTTAATTTTCCACAAACATGGTCGTTCCCCACATAATTATATAGACTCTGTTAATATTTTTTTTGTCCACTCCATTACACCACAAAATTCAAACCAAGATTAAACCAACGAGCTCAACGACTGTTTCCTTTCGTTAGTTGCAACAAAATTTGACTTGTAGAGACCTGTCCAGTGGATTTTTGATATGTCCCTTGGGCATAAAAGCACAGGAAAATGCTTAATGCCTCTAAGCATTTTAGTGAGATGAAAGTATAGAGGACACAAAATTATTTGTGATTTGGAGATTTCTAATAATTTCATTCTGAATCGCGTCCTATTTCATTCATTGGTTATCTTTTTGACATATCCTCCTTAAATCGATACTTATACACAGATTTGCGAACAATTTCAGGAAGACCAAGGGAATCTAAAGTAGGTATTTTATTACAAAAATGTCTTTGATTGTGCTCTAGTCTGGAAAATGATATGTAAATGCAGAAAAATGCTAAATATGTACATTTGTTTTCATCTTCTTTCCTAATTTTGGAATGCTGTAATTAAAAGAGGAAAACTTAGGAGATCATACCCATTTTCTCTCTAAAAAAAGTTGACTAGTTGGGTATAGTTGATTAAAAATACTCGGAGACATCAGTACATAACCTGTATACATTTTCAAGATTCAAGTTTATAAACAGTTCCTTAAACATCTGCTTATGATATATGAAACTTGGAAAACTGTTGTTGAAAGTTTTTGGACACGTGAATTGTAAAAATTGAAAAATATTCAATAGTGAAGAACTTTTCAATAACCAACAATCAATAGGGCTTTTCAAGGAGCACCAGAATAGACATCCGCCATACTTTTCAATATTCAATTCAATAAACAAGTTTCAAGGTGCACCTGAATAAGGCCCATTATTGTCAAACTGTACCTATTTGGATATTGATATAAAGCGTCAGTTAGTTTTTTTTTCGGAAACTACCATCTCGATTTGATGTTTTTCAGTGCAACCAGTTCCCTGCGTGTTATACAGGCCTGCACCAACCATTTGAAAATATATTCCATTATCAAAATTCAACAGCAAATGATACTTATTTCAAATAATGTTTTTTTCTCAGAAACCATCTCATGGGACAGGTTGCGATTTGATGGAACATGTTGAGAAAGGAGAGTTGTATTAACTTCCGAATTTTCAATCATCTAGAATATCAACCGGCATCATAGAAAAAAATTTGCTCCTCCCCCAGCCAGAATTTAAATAATTTTTCTTCTCAGAAACAAGCTCTTGAGGCAGGATGCAATTTGATGGAACATTTTGACAAAAATAACTTGTATTTACCTCCGAATTCTCAATTATTTAGAATACCGGCATCATAAAAAAAAATGTGACACTCCACCAAAATCTAAATAATATTTTTCCCAGAAACAAGCTCTTGAGACACGAAACAATTTGATGGAACATGTTGAGAAAGGATAGTTGTATTAACTTCGGAATTTTCAATTATCTAGAATACCGGCATCATAGAAAAAAAGTGTTCCTCTACCAAAATCTGAATAATTTTTTTCTCAGAAACATGTTCTTGAGACAGGATGTGATTTGATGAAACATGTTGACAAAGGAAACTTGTATTCACCTTCGAATTTTAAATTCTCTAGAAAAATGGCATTATAGAAAAAAAAGTGCCATTTCACCAAAATATAAACATATTTTTTTCTCAGAAGCAAGCTCAAAGAACAGGATTGAAATTGATGGAGCAGTTGACAAATGATAGTTGTATTCCTCCAAATTTTCAATTATCCAAAATACCGGCATCATAGGAAAAAAAGTGCTCCTCCACCAAAATCTAAATAAGATTTTGAGACAGGAAGCGATTTGATGAGACATGTTGACGAAGGGATGTTGTATGCACCTCTGACTTTTCAATTCTCCAGAATAACGGATCATTGAAAAAAACTTGCTACTCCACCAAAATTTTAATAATTTTTTTCTCAGAAACAAGCTCTTGAGACAGGATGCCATTTAATGGAACATGTTGAGAAAGGAAAGTGTTATTCACCTCCGAATTTTCAATCCTCTAGAATAATGGTATCATACAAAAAAGTCCTCCGCCAAAATGGATCAGAGGAAACTGTTTTCCAAAAGTAAATATATTCTATATATTCAATCAATTTGGAATAAAGTTGACGAACTGTGTATATTTCTTGAACATCATAAGATCCTGATATCGTTCTTCTTACTGAGACCTGGCTTAAGTGTGAAGAACCAAATTGTTTATCTCAGTGCTCAATTTTTTTTAGATAGGACATAATCAATTCTGAACAGGGTGAAACGGTTATTTTCGTTAAAGAGATCATTGACCAATCCAATGAATTTAGAGACATACATCATTCTGTTAGTGAAAGAAAGATTATTTCAATTTTCAATGATACAAAGTAAAATTAAGCTGTTTACAATTTGTATTTACAGACCTCCATCATTGAACGTTGATACATTTTTCGATAAATTAGAAGCTGTTTTATATCAGCTTCCTGCTGAGTCTTCCATAATATTAACTGCAGACCTAAATATTAACTTTGAGAATAAACATGCATTTGACACGCAAAGATTGGCTAATATTCTGACATTCTCCAATATTTTAATGCATGTAAAAACTCTTACACGCATTTTTCAGTATTCTGCACACTATAATAGAGTACTATCGGATGGTTTGTCTGACTATGGAGTAGTACTCTGTAAATTAACAATCCATGAAGTACCTCATGTTACAAAGTTAAAAGTAGGTTGTTCAGTAGAACCAATAATGGAAATTTTCAAGAATATTGTCTACTCACGAACTGGGAAGAAGTAATTACTTTATATGCTGATGATACTACCATTCAATGGCACGATAAGAATGAGGCTAACCTATTTCAAACCATTAAAAAATGGTTTGATTCAAATTTACTGTCGTTAAATGTATCTAAAATAAATATACTATACCTCCGTTGCAATCGAATCCCGGAAAAAAGCGCACAAGAAAGGAGCGCACGGGAAATAAGCGCACGGAAAAAAGCGCACAGACATATAAGCGCACATGAAACAACCGCACTCGGAAAAATGCGCACATCGTAAAAAGCGCACTTGGAAAAAACCGCACGTACATTAATGCGCACATTGAAAAATGCGCACACGCAATAGTTTCTAATCTAACCTAATCTAACCCAAACAAACTAACCTAGCTCGAAAGTTGGGAGCTTGGAAGTTGAAGAAAAATTCATTTTGAGGGTAGTATTTTATTAGTCTGGTCTAACCTGAACGAACTAACCTAGCTCGCAACTTATACAAATATAGAAAACTTCACGCGATTGTAGCCAATTCAGTGGAAAAGTATTATGAAACAGGGGACAAGTTATCTTATTTACAAACAATAGCTAATCCACAGTAGTTTATATTTCTGTTTAATCGTTACTACACCATTTAGCAAATGTCTTTACCGAACAATTATATAAATTAATTTATTTTCATATATTATATAATACCTTTTCAACTTTGCTTATATCGCCCTTGCATGTGCGCATTTTTCAATGTGCGCATTAATCTACGTGCGGTTTTTTCCAAGTGCGCTTTTTACGATGTGCGCATTTTTCCGAGTGCGGTTATTTCATGTGCGCTTATATGTCTGTGCGCTTTTTTCCGTGCGCATATTTCCTGTGCGCTTTTTTCTTTTGCGCTTATTTCCGGTCACCGTTGCAATCTACCTATACTGTTACCAGGCAATGATACTGTAGAAAGTAATGAAACTACAAAATTTCTTGGACTTCAGATTGATGCCACATTGAAATTCGATACTCACATTTCAAATATTAGCAAGAAGTCTGGCTATCGAGGTCCTATGCAATGCGAAATCCCTACAATTTGGGATTCATCGCTGTCAAGTCAGCATATTATGAATATAGAATATCATCTAAGCTAAGGCATTGTTTTCTGGGGAGTCTGTAGAAAAACACTGTGTATAATAATTTTCACTCTACAGATATTTGTGTGAAGTTAAATTTAGGTTTTCTTGTCGGCCTTTGTTTACACGTCAAGGTACTTCACCTTTCATTGTCAAATCGTTCACAAAAATAGAACTAAATCTAAAATTAATTCGTCGGACTCGAATAAAAGACGTAATCACCTATCCACTTATATAAAGGAAATTACTGACCATAAAAAATTCAGGAAGAGTGTCAAACAGGTATTTGCTGAAAAAGATTATTATGAATATTTTAGAGAGATGTTTTAGTATTCATCTTACGAATTTTATTTTTAATCATTATCCCACATATTCAATCCTTTTTCTGACAGATTTTATTTTTGAAATTGTTTTAAAATTTTATTATTGTAGTTATGCATGTTTTATATTTGTCATATTGTTTGTTGCATTTTTACACTTTATCTTTGTCTATAAAGAAAACTTTTTCATTTGATTTTAATATCAATACGTACTTTACTGTACTTATACTATAGCTTGACTAGTTTAGTCAATAACACTCATAAGCACTGACGCCTGACTGGACTGACTGAGTAACTGGACTGACTGGGTTACTGGTCTGACTAGCACTGAGACAAATTTCTTCGTTTTCGCAGTTCCCAGTTGACTCGTTTGTGGAGGGGGTAATTTTCGTTGAAATATCAACAATTAGCAATTATTCAGCCACGCAATTATCAAATACTGACAAATAAACTATCCCAGACTGACTACGTAATAGCGACAGCATTATCCCTTGCTGTGACAGGAAAATAATCTTCAGCAAATTCGTTTTTGCTGCCGTAGGATTTCAAAGAGTTACTCCTATTCGATTTTTTTTTCATAGCATTTCTTATTATGGTAACAAGAATTATCTTAGCAAAAACTTATAACAGTAATAACAGTACTGCTTTTATCGATGTTTCCAGTGTCGCCATAATGAAATTGGCAGTCAACGTTTCGAGTAATCGGCACGATGCATCGCGAAGTGAAATCACGCGTATCAATCGACAGTCTGTGCATATCATCTCGCAAATATTGATCCTCCAAATCTGTTTCATGGTTGGTACTCCGATCAATCATGTCACCCTACCGTACACGTTAGTTATGACGTAACGTACATTTATATTGGTTGTATAAATTTAAATTAAAACTGCCATCTGTTGTCATTTAATTTGTGGTATGGTGGCGCCAGATGCATTTACGTCGTGCAAAACAAGTTCATCCAAATCCGCGGCATGATGTTTAAATTTGCATTATTGTAATGTTGTAGCAGATTTGGAACGTTGCAATGTGTATTTGATCTTTTCCCTAATTAGTTGTTTTTGTTGTTGCAGGTGAGTGTCCACATATGCATTAGAGATCAGGAGTGAGTACATGAACTCTTGAGTAGTTTTATTTTTAATTTTTTTAGTCTTTTATATAGTCTTGTTGAGTACAAAATATATTAAATGGTCGTAAATTGAAAATCAATGGGTCTTGGAACATGCTAAATATTTCGGCCTAGACTGTAATTTAATTATTAAATCTAGTAAGATTTGTTTTATAATCTCTTCATGGGTTGTCTCGAATTTATTGCGGTATTGGGCCTGAAGGTACCAGACATTCCGTTTTACACAACAGTTTGGTTCTAAAATGAAGAAGTGAACTCATTCAATTAGGGATTAGGTTTGGCGTGATCGTTATCACGAACGTAGACACGGCGACAGGAGGACTAGGTCTTCTGGGGAAATGATTACTGGGAGATCTGAAGAAAGAGAACAGATTTGGATTGCAGTCCAGTTGAGTTGTTGTAGGCGAGCAGAGTGTTTGCACATTACCGTCCTGATTGCCGTGTATTCGTTGCCAAGTTCTAAACTCATCTCATTTTTGCTACTCGGAAATATTGATACTATTAATTTTGAAATCGCTTTGGATAAATAGTTGCGTGTCAAACACAAAACGTATGATATAGGAATGTAGGCTTTCACGGTTGGCGTCAATGTTTTGGTTGGTTTCAGGGTTTTGCCGTGGTCTTCTTTGGTTAAAATTTCCAAACGTTTCAACTGCGACAGTTATCTTCAGTGGCGTGGTCGAATTACTATTCTTGACGTATCAACTGAAACTGAAGCTATCCTCTCTAGCATGTCATTTGTAGTGCTTATTTTGCGCGCACTTTCTGTGATGGCGGGTTCGCGCGTAAAATATAGAAAAGATATAACCCGTGCTACGCGTCCAAGGGAGAAGAAGAAGAACACCAGTGAAGAGCAAGCCCAAGGCACAGTCTATCTGCCATACATACAAGGTGTCACCAACCGAATTGGGATAATCCTAAAGAAGGAGAAATTCAACACCGTCTTCAAACCAACGAATTTAATATCGTAGTATCTGAGATCAGCAAAAGACAGCAGAGATCCACTCAAATCAGCAGAAGTTTACAGGATTCCATGCAGCTGTGGTAAAGTTTAAATCGGTCAGACGAAATGGAGCATTGGTTGAGCACCAGCGGAGTTGTCGATTGGGACAGACCGATAAGTCCGCAGTAGCTAAACATGCATTATCCGACGGAGATCACAAGATCCTTTTCGAAAACAATGAGAGACAGCAAGCAACGTCGAATCATTATTCCACAAGAATGTATTTAGAAGTAGTAGAAATGCACAAACACCAAGAGAACTTCAACCGAAAGGAATAGAGAACTTATCTACCAAATTTTGGATTGACGTAGCCGTTACACGATGGAAATTCATATTATGTGACACTAACGTAAACACGATTAA
Organism: Chrysolina oricalcia; assembly: GCA_944452925.2. NCBI lineage: Eukaryota > Metazoa > Arthropoda > Insecta > Coleoptera > Chrysomelidae > Chrysolina > Chrysolina oricalcia. The sequence continues at coordinate 67,771,124 of OX101812.2, forward strand.
ATTTCCACAGATTTATTGTCTACGCGACACGTTTCGATACACAGTATCTTTCTCAAGCGAATGTAATACATTAAATTATTCTACGTTGAACATTACTCAAATACCCTTCTTATCTATTGAGGTAATTAGGATCTACCTAAAATGAAAATAAAAATTGACAGTATAATGTAGGTACTTGTAAATCCCAAAACATACATATTTGAGATTTGAGATTTACATTGTATTGTCAATGTTTATTTTAGGTAGATCCTAATTACCTCAATAGATAAGAAGGGTATTTAAGTAATGGTTAACGTAGAATAATTTAATGTATTACATTCGCTTGAGAAAGATACTGTGTATACAATAAATCTGTGGAAATTTAATCGTGTTTACCTTAGTGTCATATCTACCAAAGATCTGACACACAGGCGCCAAAAAAAGCAATGTCACCCGATCGCGTGTTATCTTTTGCCAGAAATACTACAAATTTTTAAGTTTTGGAAAATACTCACTGGAGTATATCTGGAGGCGAGAGTTCTAACAGGCTCCGCCTACCAGCACTTTGCGATACCATTGGCCGACTTAAATGTTCGGCAATGGTATAAATAAAGGCTCAATTGGCTGTTTTAAGCAGTCATCCAGGAGCCGCCCGAGGGCTCGGACAATTCCCAGGAGAGAAGCCCTCACTTCTGGATGGCTCAGTAGTGTTAAAAGCAAGTGTAAATAGTATTTCTGGTTTTTAGGTATCTTCGGCCTGGCATGCGAATTAATGGAACCTCGTTGGTTGGCAACACCAACAAATCCAAAAAGAATTCGTATGTCAGACACGTTCCTGCTGGTTTTCCAAATAAATGAAGAGCTCCGGATTTGCTGAGATTTTGCGATGATGCTGTACTTCGGATAGGCGGTCTGAGCTAGCCGGAAGAGGTGAAACATTCTGTTTCCTACTATCCGAGTGCACGCATTTTTTGACATGGCGCCCAACGTGGGGCTAGTAAACAGGAGTTTACGACCGTCTCCAGTGGGAGACGGGGCCCTCGAAGAATCTAACAACTTTTCCAGTAACCCGGACTTGAGAATACTTATCGGAACGTTTTCTTGGATGCACTTTCGGAATGAATCTGAAGCGAGTTATGCCAGTGGAATCGAGGATGCCCATGTCCTTCGTGGGTTCGATGGTAGTGTTCCATTCCACAGCCAGCCAGTTGTTCCCAAGCCAGGAGGCTGGGGTAATTCGACATAGTGAAAGCTACCCCGCCAACGGTTGGTTGTCCTAGCCAGTGGGCAAGGGCGAAGTGAATATGGCCCCTCTTTGGAAGCTGGATAATGAGCGAATGTGGATATATGGCACATCCCATAAAAGTTTCGTAAAGGAGTAACCTGGAATCCCTACGATAAGCCTGCAACGACATCTGCAAGATTTGGATAGCCAGTAGCTGTAACATAGTTCTCTTTTAGGTTTTATTTTTAGGTACACGTTAGAGAGAACTGGCCCTTTTCAGGGCAAATCCAACGACGTTCCATCCGCATGCCAAGCGATCCCTTAAAGGGGGGCCGTGTTATCTTTTGCCAGAAATACTACAAATTTTTAAGTTTTGGAAAATACTCACTGGAGTATATCTGGAGGCGAGAGTTCTAACAGGCTCTGCCTACCAGCACTTTGCGATACCATTGGCCGACTTAAATGTTCGGCAATGGTATAAATAAAGGCTCAAATAGCTGTTTTAAGCAGTCATCCAGGAGCCGCCCGAGGGCTCGGACAATTCCCAGGAGAGAAGCCCTCACTTCTGGATGGCTCAGTAGTGTTAAAAGCAAGTGTAAATAGTATTTCTGGTTTTTAGGTATCTTCGGCCTGGCATGCGAATTAATGGAACCTCGTTGGTTGGCAACACCAACAAATCCAAAAAGAATTCGTATGTCAGACACGTTCCTGCTGGTTTTCCAAATAAATGAAGAGCTCCGGAGTTGCTGAGATTTTGCGACGATGCTGTACTTCGGATAGGCGGTCTGAGCTAGCCGGAAGAGGTGAAACATCCTGTTTCCTACTATCCGAGTGCACACATTTGTTGACACGCGCGGAAAGTACGCGCGAAAAATCAGCACTATAAATGACATGCCAGAGAAGATAGCTTCAGTTGAAGTTGATACGTCAAGAAGAGTACTTCGACCACGCCACAAAGAAGACCACGAACATCAAGTATATGCTATAAAGATATTGCTAACGTATTAAACTAAATCATTTCGTACCAGTATCACTAACTTAGATAACACAACACTCTTCACTTGGACAGACTGCCTGCATTCGACTATACCTATATCTTCCTTCTCTGATCTCGGCTCTCTATCTTAAACCATGTATATTCTTTCTGGATCGTTCGCGGAGTCTTTACTCTACTAGGGCTCAACTTCTTATTTCCTTATTATTCTGCTTTGGAAGAGAAACGTGTTGCAAAAAGTGTGTCCTTTGGAATTTTTGACACTGTACCTAAACTTCCTATGACTTCTGACAAACATCGAAGAAACTCAGTTACGAACATAAACATAGAATCCCAATTCATTCGCAGACGAGATTTCTTGGCGTGCAATTTCATTTCTCTGACAAACCCATGACATCTCCGACTTAACCCTCCTTCAGAATAATTCGATAAGAATAGCAATTAAACAATATGAGTTGGTAATGGGCGCAGAACTTGCAGCGACACGTCAGACAAACTCGGCTGGATCTTAACAACAAACTTGGTTTTGTGGGAAACCTAATTACCACCCCGAAATGGAATTCGGGACGCCGACAATTCAGGGATTAAATAGCTTTACCATCAACTCAGGAGGATCGTTGCGCGTGATTGAGTTCTGACAGTGAATAGACTCTCTTTGTCGGAGGAAATTCACTTATACCGGGTACTTTCGAGGATACTCGAACGTTTCGTCTGAAAATAGACGATTGAAAGGTTGAATAGTGCATTTTCTCTTACACCGTAATCAGTAGAAATCAGTCTTTAAATTGTTTTCCATTCAATTGCTCTCTTTTGTTGAGGGACTGAGGCAACTGTATACAATTTCTATGCAATATCAGTTGTTGGTAATACAGTCTTTATTATACAATACAATACAATATAATCTTTTTATTTCCTGAGACTATTACAAGCATGGAAATCGTCAAATACTAAAGGTTAAGAAATAAAATGGCACTCTAAAATCATTTCAACAAATTAAAATAAATTAACATATAAGAATACAACACAATTAATAGTAGTGGTAAAAAGGGAATTCTATGATATAAGTAAAAAAACAATATAAATAACAAAAAGTACACAAGCAAACATTCATAACGTGGTAGCCAAATCAGTTTGTAAAATTTCATCAAGAAATAAAATGCATTCTTGTAGAGAAGATTCTTCACACAATTTTTGAAATTATTGAGATTAGAAATTTTTTTAATGGATATAGGAAGTTTATTATAAAGTCTTATAGACATGATATGAGGTCCGTTAGATACACATGTTAATTTGTGAATGGGAACAATGAAATTAAAATTTTGTCTTAGAGTGTAGCCTGAGGCAAGACGGGTGGTGTCCCTTTCCTGAAACATGTGGCAGTATTGTTTTACATAAGTGACACAATTCAAAATATACATGGATATCACAGAATTCTCAATTCAATAAATAAGTGCTTACAAGAATCGCCATATTTTTTGAAACACATAGTCCTCAATATATTTCTTTGGAAAATCAACAAATCATTCAATCTACCGCAATTACCGTAGGAAAGTAAGCAATAATTGAGATTTGAGTGTACATAGGCATAGTAATAACTTAATAAAATGTTAATAGGGACAAAATTCCTGAGATTCCAGATAACAAAACAATGTTTTGACAATTTTTTTGAAATAGAGTCGATATGGTCATTCCAGGATAATTGTGAGTCCATGGTCAATCCTAGGAAGTTAACTGATTTTTTCTGTACAATAAATTTTGAATTTGCTCTTACCAATATACTGCAATCCAACTCTCTAAGAGAAAAAACAATGGTATTCGTTTTATTTTTATTTAATACAAGGCCGATTCTTGAGCAGTAGTTTAGCATATTAGCAACTGCATTTTCTGCATTCTCTGGAGTACCTTCATATCTGGTATGGTTTTGTTTTTTTCTTGGATCAGTGTTGTTTAAAAATAGAATAGAATACTCTTTATTTCCTTAGTAGAGAATTGTTAAATTAATATGGTAATAATAATAATGATAACATTTATTATTTACCTTTTACAAAATAAAAATGTTGTAATAATGAGGTAAATAAATGGTACAGTGTTAGGCCTGTGGCCGATTCTGCCACACTGTCCGGAAATAGAAATTGAATGAGAGATTTCCTACATCTGAAATTACAAATAGAAATACTCAGATATACAGAAGACCATATTATGTTATGTGCTAATGAAAGTAATATACAGTACGATGCAAATGTATGGAATAAATTCATTATTTCTGAACATAAACATATTTTGGAAAATTTCTCGAACACGTCGATTTTCTTTTCCGATTGGCCAATTTTTGAACCCCATCCAAAATATATAGGTTTATCCGCATTCGAGTAAAAATGAGTTTAGTGAAATTTTTAAATGGGACACCCAGTGTATTTTTCCATATTTGGTTAGAGATCGTCATTACAAATCCAGTAATACCAGGTCTGATGGGATTAGGTCCAACGGCTGCGGAGATATGGGCAAAAAACTTCTCCATATGCTCAATGAGTGCGACAGAGACTTTTGACCTTCCGAATCGTGTGGAGTCTCTCAGTCATACTCATTGGATATACGAGGAAGTTTTTTGCCCATATCTCCGCATCTGTTCGACATAATCCCATCAAACCTGGTATCACAGGATTTGTAATGAAGACCCCTAACCAAATATGGAAAAATACACTGGGTGTCTCATTTAAAAATAACACTAAAGTCATTTTTACTCGATTGCGGATAACCATATATATTTAGGGTGGGATTCAAAAATTGGGTAATCGGAAAAGAAAATCGACGTACCTATTCGAGGATTTTTCCAAAATATGTTTATATTCAGAAGTAATAAATTTTTTCCATACATTTGCATCGTACTGTATATAAATTATGTAGGACTATGTTTTAACACAGGAAAAAACGAAAGAAAAAAAGGGAGAAAAATGAGAAAAGAGAGAAAAGAGAGAAAAGAGAGAAAAGAGAGAAAAGAGAGAAAAGAGAGAAAAGAGAGAAAAGAGAGAAAAGAGAGAAAAGAGAGAAAAGAGAGAAAAGAGAGAAAAGAGAGAAAAGAGAGAAAAGAGAAAAATAAAGAAATGAAAGTTATTGTTGCTCGAATAATAGTTTTTTTATTTTATGTTTGAATGCATTTACTGATAGAATGTGTCGAGGTATATCCATTATATTATGTCTAAACTGGGAAATTTGGTACGAAATGATCGTTTGAAAATTATAATATAATATATATTAATACAGTTTTTCTTTCTCAGGTTTAGATTATGTATATCTGTCGTGAATGTTATTTTGTTATACAGATAAGTATACAGGGGTTTTGGTTTTCAATAAATTATAATAAAAACATACATACACTTTTGATGTCACTTTCAGATACGAACCAATGTACCAGCGAGGGTTTTGATGGCAAAAACCATATTTTTCAATTTAGTGATATCGGGCGCGAAGAAAATGAAAGACTTTTGTCATTTACATCAAAATACAAATGTTCCACTATAGTCAAGCCATTCAAAAAAAATATCTTTGTACAGAGATCGGAAAATATTTTTTTTAAAAATGCAATTTCAAAGTTTTTCGATTTATTGCTGGAAAATTTTGGTATTTTTTTTTCCATCTGCCGCGATGCTAGTGGTCATGCGACTGTGTCAAAATAGATTTTTAGGTCTTAGGACATTCACAAACTTTTCCCCAAATTTTTTTTTCCGAAACTCCAACAATGAACTTTTTTTTCTATATGGTACATACTTTTTGGCGGTCACGGTTTATATTATGTCAAAAAGTGATTACACACTAAATAACAAAAACCTTATTTTACTAATATCTCCCCCTTTCCAAAAGGGTTTGTACATTTTTCCTGATCTAGTAACAGTACCGAATTATTATTCACAATTTTTGTTTGAATGTTTTAGACGATGTAGTAACTTGATTACTTATATTTCGGACGTCCATCATCTTAATGGTTGAAAGATTTCTATCTCTTTCAACTATAACCCTTACAGGTACCCTTACAGGGTACTAGCAGTTCGTTCGTCAAGAATTCTGAACACTTCGTGGACATTATCAAAGATGTTTAACTAGGGCCTGAAGATCGTTTCATCAGCTTTGACGTGGAGAGCCTTTACACCAATGTCCCCATAGAAGAATCCCTTAACATCATCAAGAGGAAACTGGAAGAAGACATCCAGCTTCATGAAAGGACTGACCTCCCCGTACAAGCGATATTAGAACTACTTCAGTGCTGCCTACACAACTCATACTTTCAAGAAAAGAGCCGTTTCTTCTCCCAAGTTGATGGACTGCCGATGGGATCTTCTCTCTCTCCAGTAATCGCCAACATATACATGGAGTGGTTCGAGGAATTGGCTGTCAGAGAGGCAAAATACAAACCAAAACTATGGTTAAGATACGTAGACGACACATTTATCATTTGGAACCATGGAGATGAACACCTTGGGGAATTCTTCGCCAGAATGAATAACATGAGGGATTCAATCAAATTCACAATGGAAAAGGAAACTAACAGTACCCTATCGTTTCTCGATGTGAAAGCTGAAAGAACAGACACTGGAATCCTCACCTCTGTTCACAGGAAGAAGACACACACAGTACAGTACCTCAACCACGGCTCTAATCACCCAAACTCCACAAAGAGGGGAATCGTAAGAACGTTGGTGGAGAGAGCAATGTCTATTTGCAACAACCAGGAGTCATTGGAGGCGGAAATCAACCACATCAAAAAGGACCTACGCCGAAACGGATACTCCGAGAAGCTCATAGGAGAAGTTCGGAAACAACTCGAAAAGACCAAGACAACCGAAGAAAGACCACAAAACCCTGTTCTCATTCTTCCCTATATCAGGGATATCTCCGAGAAGATCAGAAGGATCGGAAATAAATACAACATCAAGAGTTGCTTTCAATCCGGCAGTACATTCCTCACCAAGACGAAACCAGAGAACACAACAGAATCCAGTAAAAACTGTATTTACAAAGTCCCATGTGAATGTGGAGATTCCTATATCGGAGAGACCAAGAGGCCATTATCAGTAAGAATAGCCGAACACAAAAAGTGGACTCAACGAGGGGAAACATCAAAATCGGGAATTGCTGACCACGCCTGGACAAAACACCACCGAATTCTCTGGGACGAAGGTAGTGTTCTTCATAGAGAGAAACATTGGTTCAAACGGAAATTTATGGAAACCACCTACATAGAAGCCAATGGTGCCTTCAGTCAACCAAGCGTGGAAATTAAAAACGTATGGAAACCGCTCATGGACCGTTTTGGAGGGAGAAAAAGCGCGAAACCACGCGCACCACAAGACCGCGCGTAATTACACTTAATTATAGACCTATAAAAGGTCGCGTAGCATCTGATTTTGTCACTATTCACCAGAAGACGATTGCGGATTCAAGCAATTGAAACGTTGTGAAAAAAAAAATTTGAAAGAGATAGAAATCTTTCAACCATTAAGATGATGGACGTCCGAAATATAAGTAATTTATTCACAATATTTGAAAAACTAGATCCTGAAGCTTTTCAGTTTGTTCAGTTTTCTCAGATGAATGGAATTGCGTCTCAAATTCTTACAATCCTTCTTTTTGTTCAAGTTAGATCTAGTTAGATCTTGGATATCGGAAAAATGTATCTGAACAGTTTCATTCTCCTGGAACAGATCAGAGTTCCTATGAAATTTTTTAAATCTTGAAAAAAACTCATTTTTGTGTGGAAATTTTTTTTTGCCAATTTTGGTGTTTTATTCACATTCATGTTACTATTTTCACTTTCATCTTCTATTAATTCTTTCATTCTCTTTCTCAAATTATTCCATACAATTCGTAATTGCTTCCACTCTCGTGGTTTGTTTGAGGAGCTTTTATTCCTATTTTGTATCCTCATCCATGTTTCTCTTTCATTTTTAATAAGTATGCTATCCGATCTTTGGATTTAATAATGTTTCCGTATCTGAAGAGAAAGTAAAAATTAGGATTGGTTTCTATACTCATAAATGAAATTAATTTTACCGAAAACCTAGGTATTTACTTTTTACAATATCCATAGTTTTCTCTACTTCTGTACAACTGGCTATCTTTTTTTATTCTTAGAACTAGAAGTATCCTTGTCTTACTAGTATTTATCTCAAACAAATAGTATAATTATTGAATAAAACATAACAAATGACGCCTTCAAATGAAAATAAAAATAATCCTAACCTATAGAAGCTCAAATTATTATAAACAAGGCATGAAACGAGATAATGGCAATGTTGCCACACTTTTTCCTTCATTGGTAAATAAGGCTGTTAAATAATTGGAGCATGTTTAATGCAAAGCATCCGATATTTAACGTAACGTCAAATTAGATGTGACGTTATTTAATCATATATGATTATTTTTTTTGTCCAACTGGCTCCCATTGTTGTATAACATGCATGTCATACTGGAATACTGTACTGTAGTCTGTCACCCTGTTCCATTCTGCAGCTATTTGATCCAGCCCTGATAATTCGAATTTTTACATATTTCATATATTTTTTGAAAGGAATGAAATAATTTTTGCGAATCATCATAGAATGCAAGCATGCTACTGATACCGTGTTTACAACCATGACAACAGTGTTTCAAAACATATACACAGATTTGACGTTACCAGATAGACAGGCATCTGTTTGATTTCATACTCAAGGAATTGTGGCCGAAATGTAAGTGATTGATATGCCCAAATCGACTCGATTGAATTAGCATATTATTGGAAAGGCAGCTGCTAGCGCAAATATTGAGGTTTCAAATCATCCGGATTCCTGAATAATTTCCTCATGGTAATGCTACGTTCAGTCTGTCTGTTTATTATTCACGTATTTACTCCTACTTTAAAGACAAAAATATATTCCTCCAATTCGCTGAAGTGCACCATCAGATTGAGAAATAGGAACAATTAAAGGAAAAACTGTGAGAAAGACAATGACGAACTCATAAAAGTCTTCCAGGAGTAATAATAATATTCTCGCTAACCTCAGTCATAGGTACTTAAAATTGTGTATGACTATAGGTAGGAGATGATCACGAAATATGTGAACTAAAACTTATGTTTTTAGACCATCTCGATGTGTAACGTTACTGCAGTTTTGTCCTATAAGGACATTATCAAACCAATTCTATTTCAATTACTCATTTTATAGTTTTCATTCAAATATGTTCATGTAGGATGAAACTGCATTAACAGTTACATATAGAAGTGGTATGAAACAGAAAGTTTTTATTTCTCATTTTCGTAATAATATAATAGAATAGAAATAAATGTATTTATACTGAGCAACAAAATAATTTCCACTTACATGTTACACAGTTGTTAAGAGTTCTATAAAATTCATTGAATACAATGGTACACTTAAATAATACAATTATAAAATAGAAGATACAATACCACAGATAGAGATAAGATAATATAGTTGAGAATACCATGAATCAGTCAAGAACAATAAAATTAAATATGTAATGACCAGAGAAGATTCAGGTACATTTGAGCATTGTCGTAGGAGTTGTCCCTCTGTAACATTAAACATATCCAGATCACAGTCTTTCACCATTTCGTTAACGGTCTCGATAAAACTATGCATCTATACCAAAGGACTGAGATATTCTATAACATCTTCTCGACCACACTCTTCAATTGATGAAAACTTGTCCACATTAAGATGAGATCAAAGAGTTTTAACCCAAATGAATCGATCCATTTTGAATACTTATATTTGTTATTTATTAGTATCTTGATTGGAAACTTGCAGCGTTATCTCAATCAATCAATAATCCTACATTATCATAAAGTTTTAATAAAACGAAAGAAACACCCTTTTGTCTTATTTCCACTAGTTTTTTATTTTCACGAACGGTTTCGGGTTTTATCCCATTATCAGGTATAAAAACTAACTGTTAGTTGAGTTAGTGGATATTTCATTCGCAGTGTAATCGTTGCAAGTGAAACTTCACCAGCAACTCCTAATCAGAGTTACAGTAAGATTTTGTTCTGAAAATTGCAGTGATCTTGAATCAGTAAACATTTCATGTGGAAGTTCACCACGAACTCTGATATTGAAGTTATAGTAGGATATTTATTTGAAATTTGTAGTAATTTAATTTTTGTAAGTTCTACGAAGAAATATTGTAGAGACTTTTCATTTGAAAACTGAAATTTTTTGTAATTTACAATGTTTAGTGGGGTGGACTTATCAAGATTTATTTTCATGAATCGACGGCTCAAAGTCAATTAGGTGAAAAATACTAATTAATATGTACTCGGTACTACAGCAAGTGGTTAAAGAATTTTCAAATTCACACTCCAAATTGTTAATTTCCGTTGTCATTAACAGAAGGGGTGAAGTTCGTCAGTTTGAATGCCATCAAAAAGTGATTCGAAATAATTGGATTTTATATTAGGTTACATTTCATTCGATGTTGAGACCATCGATACGGTACTGCGTTTATAGATACTGCATCAGGTGAAGAGCGGCGAGTTGCAATTTTGCCTGAAAATGAATATGATGTATCGATAATTGCTCCATGGATTTATTACTGCGATTGTTGTCAGAGCAGTGATAACTGGAATCGGTGGTGATTGAAACGGGTTTATGTACGGTGCAGCTGCAAACAGTTTGTTTATTTTTCAAGAATACACAATGTAGGAAATTAACTCTGGGCTGGCTGGTCTATTACTTTTCTCTCTCATTTACAAACAGTACTTTAATATGTACAGTTCTGAAAAATAGAGTCTTTCCCATCCAGTTCATCAACAGGAGTGTCTAAAGGAGTAAAGACAAATTTTCGGAGAGAATTCGTACCCTGAGAATATCATTAACAAATTTATTTTCAATATATACGGGTCTGAACCATGGATCCCGTCATGTACAGAGTTAATATTTTAACAATTTTTACAATAATAATTGATCCCAACCAGCTATATTATGGAAATATAGAACTTTGCCATATATACAAGATTTAACTCCTAAACTCTCCAATATTTTCAAATGTCAGCAATTATGTATTGCAAAATAGAATCTTAAAATAGTGAACGATCTTTTATAAACTAACATGTTCAAACTGCAAAAAAGTCTAGTTTGGACAGACTTGCCGAAATCCTTCAGGATGCATCACGTCCCTCAGGAATGACAGCAATCTAAAAAAAACAGCTGTTCACTTGCAGAACACAGTATAAAAACTTTTCATCACATACATTTCGATGAACCAACAATTTCAGCGTTTGTTTGAAAGTGGTTGACAATGTTTCACTTTGAGTAAGGCTATTCTGGACTTTCATTGTCTGAAAAAGAACAAAGAAAAATTCAATTCTCGACTGTAGATTGACTGTAGATTTTAACAGTTGAAACGTCGTGATTAAAAATTGCAGAGAATTGAAATTTTCATTGTTCTTTTTTAGACAATGAAATTCCAGAATAAACTTACTCAACAATTTCAGCAATAGATAAGAAATACCTGAAACGAAATTTAAATCAGTAATAAACCTAACTGTATGAATACAAGGTCTGATGATTATATCCTTGAATTAGAGGCTGGCAACTCCTCAATCATCAATTACAATTCTTTCTCTATCTCTGGTTCATATAACCCTCATAGATATAGACCCTCGATTATTTTCGGTACAAACAATGTAGATAGGACAAATACTAGTTTTTAGGGATTATAATAAGTAAATATACATTCATATCCAGAATACATTGTCAATTAAAAACATATTTTTTATGTTTTGGCCCCTACGAAAAGGGACATCCTGTAATGTTCAAAGAACATTTTGAAAGCCGAGAGAGAGAGCAGGTAAGAATATCAATATTATTATCAATATCGGCAGACTATGCCTCAAGGAACACCTCCCGCTGCAGTGAGTTATTATTTATTTATTTTCAAATAATCCAATAGGCAAATTGTCCAATGAATATAGTATTTTACATAAATAACCAAAATTTCTTTTTCAAATTCTCTTGAAGGCATAAACAAAAGATGTCAACATTGACTGATTGCTAATTATTGTAACATCTACACATATTCGAGAGAGGACAATGATAGTGGTGTCGTGAATTGGATATATCCAAGTGGAAGGTTGTATTTGTCCTAGAAGTAGTTCTTAGGACACTGAAATCAATAGACAACGGAATTGTACCATTGTTTATGAGCTTATGTAGGAAAACAAGATTTGCCATCTTTCTGTTTTCTCAAGGAATTCATTTCGATTTCTTCTAATAACATATTATAATCATACCCCCTCTCAGGATAGCTACCATATTTCTTGAAAAAAGCAAATTTCCAAAACTTCTTCTGGGCAGCTTCGAATTTCTACCTTTCTATCTACGTATTTCGCATAGTGAAGATTCCACTTGATGCTAGAATATTCCAACTTCCTCCTGCCCATTGAGTAGTAAACATTACGAAGTGTTTCAAAAGATTAAAATTCCCTACTGTTTCTAATAAGAGGACCTAAATTACGAGTAGCATGACAGATAATTGTGTAGATAAGGTTAACAAAAGTGAGCTTTACGTCGAACACAACTCCTAAATCATTTCATTCTGAGACCTCTAATAGCTGTTGACTGACCACCCAATACTCAAAAGTAAGAAAACCACTTTTGCACGAAAAAGTAATTACTTTACACTTAGTTGTATTCAGTAGTAAGTTGTTGTCCACACACCATGTTACCAATTCATATCTTGTAAAACTTCACAATCTCGAACATCTAACGATACAACTTCAAATCATCTTCATACAACTAACCAGGAGCGTTTTTGATTTCAAAGTCACATGTATCGTTGACAAATAAAAGAAATGAAAGTGGTCCAAAATTCCATCTTTGCGGGACTCCCGATGTTGTCATAAATTTGAAAAATTTAACTCCCTTAGATTCCACAAACAAATTATGTGTTGTTTAAAAACAATTTTAAAAAAATGTATATCGAGGAAACACCAAATCGCTTCAATTTGTCTAGTAGCCGATGATTGGGAATTTTGTCGAAGGCTGTGTCAAAATCCGTTTATGCCACATCAATTTGCTATCTTTTGTCTAGAGAACTAAATATAACTACACTGGTGGTTGTACTACGGAGATTGAGTAATCCATGCTGATACAGATACCTATATGACGAACAAGATTACAAATTTCATCTGAGATAATAATTTCAAATCATTTAGAGAAAACTTGAGATCAGTGAAATCGGCCGATTATTGATTATGTTATTTTTATTTCCGGATCTGAACATTGGGCATACCCGTGAGAAAAAAATATTAGGAAATTTACTACCATACCTGAGAAAAGAGAGGAACTAATGGGAAATTAATAATATTTCCAAATACCTTATGTAGTTGGTCTTTCAAAAAAAATTAAGTACTATGCTCGAAGATTCCACTTCAAATATAAATATTGCTTTCAAAAAGGAAAATACAGCAAAGAAAGAATACAGACAAAAGAAAAAGAACCCTTTAGAAAGCAGGTCAAATGTCATTAATGAAATCCCTTGTGATGACTGCGAAAAGCGTTAGGTAGGTCAAACCAAAAGATATTTGGAAGCAAGCCTCAATGAACAAGAAAGAGACATGAGAAACAAATTAACATTAAAAAAAACCTACTTTATTGTTTGAGCATTTTGTTAAAACTGACCATCACTTTGAACTGGAGAACACAAAAATATTGGGTTATGAATCTTCTCTGTTCAAAAGAAATTTCTCTGAAATGATTGATATAATGAAATACATACAGTCAGCTTCAGAAAAGACCTGGAGAAATTAAACAGTGCCTATTTCAATCTAATAGCGAGAATGAAAACCAAACACTATATACATAAATAATATACATTGTGTTTTGTTTTCACTTTTTTCTATTTCTCTGCTGCTCTTTCAATTGTATATTCTGCTAATTCATCAGTTCTTCTTTGGCATCCACCCAAATAAATCATTATTTTATTCTTGAGTTGTATTGTTTGTTTTTAAACCAAAACCAAGTCTTAGGATATGCATACAGTGAGGTCCTAAAGTAACGGGTAAATGCATTTTCTACGTAATTAGGAATGCAAATGAAAAAACTTGGTACAGCTACGGCACGTTATACAGGTTTATAGAGTCCAGCTTCCATACTTCCTTGTTATTCCACTTTATCTTCGTTGATTTCAATAATATGTGTGCCCAAAGTATTGTCTGTCTTGAAAGCAATATTGATACCTTGCTTTTTCAAGAAATCGCCGATTTTGTTGCTTTGTTCCCCGATATAAGCAATTGTTTTAAACCTTTGGTGGTCTTTTAGAAGAGGATAAACTTCTTCACCTGCTTTCTTGTATTGTTTCATAGTTGTCTGTAATTTGTTGATAATTTCATTTCTAATTCAATCCTCTTGTACAACTGACAGTTTTTCTCCCAATCCTCCGTTAATCGTATCCTTCACATTGGGCCTAATCCTTGGTCTCACCTCGTAACCCCACTTCAATCATCATCTGTTTGTACCTATTCACATCGATATCTGCATGTGATGGCTATTGAATTTGAATTACTGGCAGAGGTGGAATTCTCCATTGTCAGTGACATGTAAGATCCCTTGGTGCTTATCAATAATCACTCGAATGAGAATGGATTATCCAACAATATCCCGAATAATGAGCATACGTAGCAGCCGAAGGTTCCATAGACATTCTGTATTTGCGTGGGAGCGCAAAAATAAAATCAATAGTTGCTAATGAATGTTTGGTAATTGTTTTTGATTAGGTCTGAGAAGTTCGAAATTGTCTAAATTTGGTATGAATTATAGAACGGGTTGAACTTTAGAGGAATGACAGTTCGAATTGGGTTGGCATGAATTATTGGTTGAATCGCATTTTCCTACACTGAGAAAAGTTTTTTGTGAAATTACAGTTGAAATCGTGGGTTATAAGTAGAAAATTTCACAAATTCATTGTCAAATTACAGTGAACGCTTCGGCAAGAGCACACTCCAGAATACTTTTGAAATTAATATTATTTGCATTTCTACGTTGTGAAATTACTTGAAACTTGTGAAATGACAGTACAACTAAAAGAGTATTGTGATTTCACATGTTACTTCCACCATATGTTTGTTGTGTTTCTCATGGCTAAATCACATTTCAAAATTTCAATGATGTTGTGAGTTCACGTAATATTGTGAAATTACCTGAAGCCTGTGATTGGCTTGTACATACACAATGATGAATTACAATTCCATTGTAAACATACATGGAGCTTATATTAATTCATTTCATAGAAACATCAGTTGTTGTGAATTCACGAAGGTCTTGTATTCACAACGTGTTTTCACATCCCTGTGTTTTGTGGATTTCTGCCAAAGGACAACAAAACCTCAATAATGAAGAGTTCTGAAAACGAATTGCTCTACTTTAGAATTTGATATTCATATTGTATGGTAAATTTTTACAATTGAGACAAGGTTACATGACTGACTTTCTCTCTCTTTCTAAATGGTCATCTTTTTGGAACAAGCTGATACAATTTTCAGTTTAGTGTAGCAATTTACAAAAAAAAAGTGTTATATAACTGACGTATGTTGTGAACAGGTTATTTAGAATTTCACAATACTTTGAAAACACAATTTTTTTCACAATGTGCTTGTAAAAATCACTTGTTGGGACTGTACACTTTCCAGTCGATATCTACAAAAATTCACATTCTGATCCCAATATATTTTCAGTGTAGGTACATCTATGAAAATAGTATATTTTACAGTGAACATGAAATGACAGTAATCCTTGGTGATTGTGCACAGAAACAAAACATTATTTATATACTTATAATCATGTTGGCCACATGTAACCAACGTAATGTTATGTGAAAATGCTAAACAAGTAGTGTAATTGAAACCATTACTCATTACAAGGAATCCAACAAATTGCACTTCTTCACTAGATATTATGTGATTTTATAATATTCAAATCGAGGGGGAAGTAACTAGCCATTTTTTGTACACCTAATGAAAATAATGCAGTAATTAACTCTAATGAAAAATAACGCTTTTGGTCAACATTCAAACATTTGGGGATCCATTTTGCAGCAATTTTTCTCATGTCCAAATTGACGTGAACTATATGATGAACGCGTTCGTATGAAATATTCAGTGCTTCAGATATCCGTTTTAGCCCAATTCGACGGTCTGTTAAAATCATGTCATAGACTGCATCGATTTTTTCGGGGACTGACACAGAAACTGGCTTTCCCGATCGGTCATCATCTTCAATGTAAAATTTCCCTCTTTTGAAGCTGCAGTCCAATTTTTCACGGTCGCATACGAAGGACATTGATCACCAAGGGTATTAAGCATATCTTCGTAAATCTGCTTACCTCTCAACCCTTTTAAATACAGGTACTTGATGATGTCTCGATACTCCAATTTTTCGATTTTCACAATTTCGGTGGACATATTTTTTCTTTTAATTTACTGCTAAACTCTGGTTTACTTTTTCAACGTCTAAGTTTACACTGACACTTCTAATAAGTTATTGTTCGTTGCTATGGTAACGCAATATTTTGTTTATGCAGGGAACTGGTCTAGGGTAACTAGATATCAATACATTCTCGTAGATCTTTATTTAAGAACGTTATGCTATAAAACATTTGTAGCGAGTCAGGTAGCAAGTAAATACAGAAAATAATGTACAAGTTCACAATTGAAGTAAAAATAAAATACTGTGTATACACATAAGTAGACATTACGATATACCAAATGTACCATACACATAGTAGTGATATTAGCAACAAAACGAGCACAGACCCACATGATGTTAATATGACGATGAAGCTGGTAGACCAAAAGCCGCAGACAATTTTTGCGAGGGACTGATGCGAGGGGGAAGTAACTAGCCATTTTTTGTACACCTAATGAAAATAATGCAGTAATTAACTCTAATGAAAAATAATGAAAAAGTTTTAGGAGTTAATGAAAAATAATTACCATTAATGATGTTATACTATTCATCGGAAAATCACTGATTAAAATCCGCGTCTGCTCAGCGATCACCGAGGCGATCACTTACCGATTGTCAGACGGCATAAATTTGCCAACTTGGAACCGAAAAAAATCATATCACGGATCCCCAGAAACATAGATTTCGATTTTAAGTTGAATATGAAATGATTAATGAAGTAATGAAAATGTTATGATGTACACCTAATGAAAGAGTTACTTCCCCCTCGATTCAAATATTCAATCAGAACATAGGTATCTACAAGATTCTCAAGTTCCAGCCAATTCTACAGAGGTAATTTAAGGGGTCCCTTCAAGAATCTTGCTAGGTTTATTTCTCCAAGATCTACCAAGTACAATTTTGTATTTTTTAAATTTGTTCGTAGAAAAAGTACGTTATGGAACACGTTCATCAACTCCTCAAGATAGGTACCCGTTTATTAACCAATATGACGTTAGGAAGTCAACCTCAAAAAATGTTGTAACGGATTATTCCATAATTTGCCGCTTATTTATCGCTAATTAAGTATTGCGGAGTAAAACAATTTGTCGGTCTTTTCTCTCAAAAGGTATACAAGTTTTCGCTAACTTTTGGAAGTATCCATATTTTGCCGTTTTGTCTCTCAGTAGTTGTAGGTCAAAACTGTTTAAAAAAAATATACTCATTAGAAGTTAGCAAAACAACTTCTGTGAATTCTATATTCTACCAGTTTTGAAGTATTCATAATTTGTAGGCTTTCATGCTTCTAATTAGTTGCGGAGAAAAATAATTTGTCGATCTTTTATTTTAAATTCATATGAAGTTAGTGAAACAACCTACCCTTCATCAGTAATTTGCCGCTTTTTTAGTGGCTTATAAGTTGCAGATCAAAAAATTGTTTCGCTATTCAAAAAAATATATACTTAAATGAAGTTAGCGAAACAACTTCTGCAATTTCTGTTCTTCATCAGTTTTGAAATATTCATAATTAGTAGCATTCATGTTGCTAATTAGTTGCGGAGAAAAGAATTTTGTAGCACTTCGCATATAATTGCAAAAATGCGGCAAATTATGGAAACTTCAAATCTGATAGGGAAGGTAGGAATTGCGGAAGTTGTTTCGCTAACTTCTAAACAAATTCCGCAATTTTCACCTTTCATATCAGTTTTGAAGTATCCATAATTTGCCGCGTTTTTTGTCGCTAATTAGTTGTGAAGAAAAAAGTTTGCTCCTCCTTTTTTTATTTGAATATGCATGTATTGCTAACGGCAAATGAAGTTAGCGAAGCAATTTCTGCAATTTCTACCTTTTGTCAGTTTTGAAATATCCATGATTTGCCGCTTTTTTGTCGATCATTAGTTGTGGATGAAAAAAAATTCGCTGTTCAAAAAGAAACATGTTTCGCTAACTTTATATAAAATTAGCGAAACAACTTCCGCAATCCATATCACATTTGATTTTAATTAGTTGCGAAGAAAAAAGTTTTCCACTCTTTTTTTTTTAATTTAAATATACATATTTCATAGTATATTTTTATAAAAGTGCTTCAAAATTATTTTCCCCGCATCTAATTGAAGACAGAAAAGCGGCAAATGATGGAATAATCCTTCATTTAATGTTTTGAAGTTGTCTCGCTAACTTCATATTGGTCGTTCATCAAACACTCGTTTATAACACTTGTTACATAATACATATACTATCTAAGTCGACTACACGAAGCCCAAATGTAACCAATCCTATAAAATTATTGCCTTCAAATCATTCGAATATAATTTATTGATAATTTTTATATCGTTTTCTATGGTTTTCAACAACAACATCGTCAATTTTACTTGATATGTAAACTAATCAACCCTATACCCACTCTCAGAGTACACTCTAATTACCTATCAATCGCGATACTCAATACATTTTCAGTCAAAGTAAATGTACAATCCCTACTTTCTACATTACAGATTCAAGTCGAATATATCATTCTATAATTGAAAATCTCTTTGAAATTCAGTCAGCCAAATCCATTAGGGACATCTCAAACCAGACAGACACATTAAACCTGATTACAGTTGCTTTTTTGGGGGATCCCAATGACTTTCTGGTGTCTACTGCCTTCTTTGTCGCATACAATACCCTGATCGCATTGACATACGGAGGGGAAACTTCTAATTTAGTATTTCCACAACTACTGAAATATTTATCGCGTAAACACAATCCCGCACTCCTATGGGAAATAGCTCATTGGGTTTTTCTGGGCCATTAACTGCACAATTTTTCAATATTTTGTTGGATTGCTGGATATTATGACGGTTCCATGTGGTAAAATTCGAAGGTTGCTAGATAGGCATAAATATTTGGATTTTAATGACCACAGCCATCTTTTGACTAGTGCTAATAAAGAATACAACACGATCTGTTTTTAGTTATGATTAAACAATTACCATTTTAAAATTTTATTTATTTGGCAATCGAATCTCGTCAGACCCTAAATAATATCGCAGCATTACCAAAGCAGCATTAGGGCTGATAATATTGAAAAAGATTTTGGCCGTGTATGATCCCTGGGGTTCACCAGAATTAACCATCATTGGAAAAGAAATTGTCCCTTAACACCTAACATTGTTCAATTTGTTTCAATTTCAATTCAAGTCATTCAATTTCCTTCGAATGTCGAATGACAAATACTTAGTGCTAGGGAACAATGGTAGTCATACAATACGCAATATAAAATAGAGAAATATGAAAATTGAAGACGTTGAGGATACAGGAAAATCCTTCATTGTTGAAATTCCAAATACCAAAAAATATTTTTGAACGTTCTTTTGTGATCTCTGGCCATTTTTATTCTAGAATCAAAAAATGTTTATACCATACGAAAGCTTAAAGTAAAAGAAAATGTACCTTTTTGTTTAATGTTTTACGTCATACCGTTCAAAAGTTAACAGGGGTGGGGGGGCTGAAAAGAGCCTTTTATTTTATTTTTATGAATTTTCCTTTCTTTTTATACAATCTCATGAATTGAAAGTATTTGTATGATGTTCTGTTATTGCAAAATAATTATTGGATAATTATTTGTTCGTAAATCATAAAAATCATGGCAGTCTTGTATGTCAACTTTTACTTTGTAACGCTTGTATGCTGCCTTTTTGTACCAAATACATTCTGGGGATTTTCATTTAATCATTGGAGAAACTTATACATCTGGAAAGTTCTAAAGGAAATAAATATATTATTATTATAAGAAGACGAACAGGATGACCACAGTAGTAATATATTCCCAAATGATTAACATTTGATGTCCTCAAAATAAAGTTGTACATGAGTAATATAACAAACAGCTCATTTATTCTCTTGGGCTTTCCCATAACTCATAGTACAATGGCTTGGAAAATCGAATTTTAACCCGGATAAAAAAGGTGCATCCTTTTTTATCTCGATAAAATTTCCTGTTCCTCAAAGCCCGACTTCTACTTAGTAAGCGACCGTTGGTCACTTCAATTTTTGACATGGATGCTGTGATTCTTAAGTATTCAGTACGAGTCGTTTAGGGAAAATTTCGCCCCAACAAATCACAAAAAAACCTTGTACAATTTGGTTTTTAATAACTAATCCTTCAAATAAGTATTTCAACTATTATTATTGTTGTGCATTTATATTGCTCGATCTACAGTCTCGAAATTTTTCCTTTCGAAATTACTGATTGTCAACATTATTTCGTAAATAAAAGAATGTATCCGAATAAAAAAATCTTGCTTATATGATGTTAGCGAGACAACTTCAAAAACGTAATGACGGATTATTCTACGATTTGCCGCTGTTTTGTCGCTAATTAGTTGCGGAGAAAAATAATTTGTCGCTTTTTTCTTTTAAAAAATATTGTATGTTTCACTTTATATGAAGTTAGCGGAACAACTTCCGCAATTTCTACCTTTCATCAGTTTTGAAGTATCTATAATTTGCCGCTAATTAGTTGCAGAGATAACAATTTGTCCCTTTTTTTTAATGTACTATTTTTTCCTATTTTCCTGTGAAGTTATCAAAAAAACTTCCGCTATTTCTACCTTTTATCAGTTTTGAAGAAGGTATCCATAATTTGCTTCTTTTTGCTGCTAATTAGTTGCTGTGATATAAGACTCGTCTCTTCTCAAAAATAAACATTTTTATCTTTGCTCACTTCTTCGGTATCCACAAATTGCTGTGTTTTTGTCGCAATTAGTTAGCTACTTTCTTTAAAAAACTGAACAGTACCTAATATAATATAATATTTTAAAAAAAGTTATTTTTTTATCCATTAATTGGCGGCAGGAAGCGACAAAGCAACAAATTAGCTACAAAAAAGCGGCAAATTATGAATATTTCAAAACTGATGAAAGGTAGAAATTACAAAAGTTGTTTCATTGCTTCATATGAAGTTAGCGAAATATGTTTACACTTTTTTTGAAGAGCGAAAAATTTCTTACTCCACAACTAATTAGCGACAAAAACGCGGTAAATTATGGATACTTCAAAACTGATAAAAGGTAGAAATTGCATAAGTTGTTTCGCTAACTTCATATGAAGTAAGCGAAACATGATCAATTTTGTAAAAGAAAAGAGCAACTTTTTTTTTCTCCGCAACTATTTAGCGACAAAAAAGCGGCATATTATGGAATAACCTGTCATTACATTTTCTGAAGTTGTCTCGCTAACTTGCTATAGGTAAAAGCTCATCTGTTTTTTTTTGTTTATAAAACATTAAAACCATCAGGAGTTTCTGGAACATATTTTCGGCACACTGGCAACGCTGCACAAATGGCATGTACACCAAACCGAAATATATGACGTAGTGAGGACATACATCCTCATTTTTAGCCTCTGATACATATTTTCCAATCACGCTTGTTAGCTACGAACAATATACCCTCCTATTTCCAATCGGTGCAGATTAATTTTTGTATTTATTGATGTGTTATGTTTTGTTGTGTATTTGGAAGTTGCAGTCAACTTTCATATACATGAGCTGGATATGCCCGTTGGAAAAATGCAATGTGACAGATTTTAATATTGAGTTCTTCCAGTTTGGTCGAAATATGAGAACCCAGTTTATATTAAAATCGAACAATTTCAATGTGAATTTGAGGTTGAGTACAACTATAACACCTGTAGAAACTATTTCAAGAAACATCGAATACTGACAGTGATCACCATTTACGTATTGAAGATGAAGATATTGTGTCACATCCACAAAAGCAAACCCCTCCTCAAAAAGTGCTCAAAAATCTATAAATACAACTCGTACAAGTTGTTTATAACTCAAAAATTATTAACATTTGGGGAATTTTGAAAAAAATATTCTCAAAGAGGGGGAAATTTCCAAACAAAAAATTTCGACTCTCGGAACTCTATCTCTATTATATATAATTTTAATTTAACGCCGAAAATAGGGCTTCGCACAGCCGTAACGACACAGGCGCACTACCGCTAAAGACAGTGTATACCACATAAAATATTTTTTTTAGTAACAAATAATAATTTAAAAATTTTAATACATTGTGATCTATTATCATCTAGACACATGAAAGAATGAATAGCTGTTGGAAAAAAAATTAAGTCAATTTTTCAAAAAGTTAAACCATTGTTAATTTTTTTTCCTGTCTCTGTTATCTTAAATGACTACATAAAAGTAGAATAATATGTAAAGGTTGATTTATAGATATTTTATCCCTGAACAAAATTGTATTGAGGTTTATAGCTGTATTTTCATTTTAACAAGTTATAAGTCATAAAAGAAAATGCAAAAAAATCTCAAATTTTCATAAACAAATTCTTAAAATAGCTGATAAACCATAGATATAAACTTGTTCATCAGCTTATTTTGAAGATTAATCAATCCTTCATAAGAACAACCAGAATGTCTATTATCGTATCTCTGATTTGTTACAAATCATGCTGCGATTCAACTTCGGTTCGGTGTAATAATTAAAAAATTTAATTTAAATTTTTTTAGTACGTTGATATATATTATATGCCTGTTTTTTTGGTTTTTTTAGGTCTAATAAAAATATAACTTGTTATAATTTATTTATAACAAATTATTAAGTTAACAAGCAATGAAATTATTTATAAAAAATATGTTTTTTTCTGTTAATCCATGAAGAAATGCCCGTTTTTAAAGAGAAAATAATTTCTTAACATCCAGAAAATGAAAAAAACGACAATAAAAAATGTATTTTAAAAAAGTATTTTTTTGATCATTATTTTGCCAAGACAATAGAGTGGTAAAAAAAATTGAAAAATATTAATCTTGTCGATTTGTTTATAAAAAAATTATTCAACAAATGATTCAAAGAAATGGTTCCAACTTACTGAATGCCATTGTTAGATACAAAAACAGCAATCGCATAATATTTGGTGAAAAAAACATCATCAACAACATTTCTTGGACATTTTTTTTTAACTTTAAAAAATCATTGTAAACAAAATAATGAACTTTAATTTACTTTTATCGCGTGATCTTGTAGGTATATGTATAAGAAGGGCTCCACGAAGCCAAAAAAATAGATATATTATGTATTTATTTAATATAACAGATTGGAAAAAAATTATTGATTAACAATAGTATAACTTTTTGAAAAATGTACTTAACATTTTTTTCCAACGGGGATTAATTCTTTCAAATGTCTAGATAGTTTATTCAAATTTAGAAATTCATAAGGTAAACGCACCAGTTATTGACAGTGCTCCAGTAATTGACATTTGTTGATATTTTTTTCAAAAATAAGGCCATTGAAGTGAACTGAAGCCATTTCCATAGGTATTCTGTAAGATTGGTACATCTGGCAACCTTGTAGCTATTGTCCGGCAAATGGGGTGCTTCATAGTTTGTTTATAAGTACGTGAAGAAAATTCAACGTGTCTGATTTTCTGAATATTTTTTTTTTTTTCATTTTCGGTGTGCATGTTTATCGAATTTCAACTATTTGTTAGTATTCAGTAGACTGTAAAGTTGATTTTGTGTCTAATATTCAATCACAATAAATCACCTAACCCCACGTTTTCTGGAATGTCAATGACTGGATCAAGGAATGCCTATGTGTACTAGTCATTGACATTGGGTGTCAATGACTGGTACATTGGTGAATATTGAAAAGTGAATACAAAAAAGCACACCAAGACATACATAAGCTCTCCCTAAAATATGGGCTCGAACAAACTTCTGGTTCCAGTCTTTGACAATAGTATCGATGATGTCGACATCTTTTAAGAAAGAGATTCAGAGAGCGATGAAGATGACGATATCCCTTTGAGTTATTTGGTCACAAAATCGAAACATAATTTGAAATATAAAGACATTCGTTTTGGAGAAAAGACGCAGAAAGCTATCCAAAGATGTTTTGTTTTTGCAGGACAACGCCCCTGCACACAAATCTCATGTTGCCATGCAAAAAATTCGTGATTTAGGGTTTGAATTACTAGAACACCCCCCTTATTCACCAGATTTGGCTCCGCCCGACTATCATCTCTTTCCTCAACTGAAAAAAAGTTTAAAATGTCGTAAATTTTCTTCCAACAAGGAGGTAATAAAAGCTGTGGAGATCTGGTTTGTAATTGTTTTTCTTTGTGAGAAATTCATTTCCAATTACTGATTTGAATAAATGTTCATTTTTTGCGTGTCAATCATTGGTGTGTCAATAACTGGCACGTAGAAAAAATCTGGGTGTCAATAACTGGTGCATCAAAAATATATCTTTGTTATATATTTATAAATGAAAAATATGTTTATTTCAATGAATCTATTTTGGCATATTGATTGTCAAAGTACAAACTACAGGAAAAAAATATAAACTAAATATGAGGTCATAATTGTGACTCATGGGATTTTTTTAATGCAATTTATTTCCTAAAAGTGTTAATAACTGGTGCGTTACTAAAAAAAATATTGTATGTGGTAGGTACACTGTCTTTAGCGGTAGTGCGCCTATGTCGTTACAGCTGTGCGGAGCCCTATGTTCTATGAGGCGCCGTTTGGATAAAAAGTATTTTGTGAATATATAAAATTTTGTGTCAATATATTTATTGGTTGTGGCAATATTTATTATATTGCTTTCCGGTTTATTTATATTTGACAAAACGCAATATATTTACGTTTCTAGCGTTCCAAATATATAAAAACGTGAATTCCCATATATTTATAAATTCGATCTATTTCATGTTGTCAAGAGATGGCGCTACCTACGCGATTTATTACACTTTCGAGAATATAGCTGCCGAATGATATCGCAGCCGCCAGAAACTATTCTCAGAATAATTTTTCATTAGTTTTGATGAATAATCATTGGATTATTCAAAGTCAAATAACTTAGAACTGAAAAAATTAAAGGTTGTATTGAATCGCGTCGGCAGCGCCATCTCTTGACGACATAAAATAGATCGAATTTATAAATATATGGTCATTTACGTTTTAATATATTTGCAACGCTTGAAATTTAAATATATTGTGCTTGGCATAAAATAAATATATCGGAAAGCAAAATAAGAATATTGCTTCAACTAATAAATAAATTGACACAAAATTTTACATATTTGCAAATACACTTTTTACCCAAACGGCGCCTCATAATGTTAAGCGTTGAATTAAAATTGTAAATATTGGAGATAGAGTTCCGGGAGTCGAAACTCTTTTTTGGAAATTTCTCCCTCTTCAAGAATCTTTTTTCAAAATTCCTCAAATGAATTTTTGAGTTATTAACAAAAAACTAAATGCTATCCTGTTTCCATCTTAATTTGTTAATAACAATTGCATTTTTACGTGCTTATACATACTTTCGATAAATTTCTCTAGACGTCATTCCGAATGAGTCATCGCTCATATTTTTAGGAGCTTTGTCAAGAATTAACACGTTTTTGAACTTTAATCAGGCTAGTACCTACTTGATATTTTCAAGTATTCTCATCTTAAACAATTTTGTAAGTTTTATCAAGTTATAAATAATAATAATAAAATCGAGAAATAAAACTACTTATAGTAAGAATGGATGGTACATTGATGAAACAAATTCTAGACGAAATCAGAAGCAGCAAAGCGGAATTGAAAAAAAGTATTGAAGCAAGCGAAGCCAAGATCTTACTCAAAGTAGAAGACCTGAAATTCAAAATAAAACTCATTGAAGAAGAGAACTTATCACTGAAAGGGAAGATCGAAGAACTTGAAAAAAGAGGGAAACAAAACAATATCGTTGTTTTTGGATGGACTGCCCCTAACGAAAAAATAACCCAAGACTTTATCTGTTCTGAGCTCAATACTATGCTGAATGTAAATGTCAACAAAACTGATATAAATAATTTCTATTGCCTTGGAAAAAACAAAAATAGACCAGTTAAGATTGAATTTGTTACATATCTGAAGAAAAAAGAAATTTTAGTAAACTGTAGAAAACTCAAAGGAAGCAGCATAGCGATATCCCACGATCTCACAAATCAACAGCGCAAAGAACACCAAACCCTAAGAAAATACCTACTTCAGGAGAGACAACAAAATAAAGATTGTTATATAAGAAATAACAAACTTGTTATTGAAAATAAAGAATTTTCCATAGAAGACCTAATCGAATCGGATAATCAAGAAAATAATACCACGGATACTAGTACAGATAAGCCAATAAAACCTCCTAATATAATCCCGGAAAAAAACACCAGATCGCGAAAGAACTCACAAAAATAAAATTAACTTAGAAAATAAAGAATAAAATCCTATCTACTAATTTGCAATTAAAATATTATTAAAGCAATATTTATTATAATTACACACATTCAATAATCGAAAAAACTGAATAAATGTATTATGGACCCATTCATAAGGGAATACACAAACGAACCAATAGCAGCAAAATCAATCTCCAACGTAAATGATTTCATGTCACATTCACCACTGAAATTCAAAATTATACAACTAAATATTAGGAGCATAGTGAAACACCACGATGAATTAACTATATTTCTAAATAAATTTCCAGACGAATTCGACATTATAGTACTTTCGGAGACGTTTATCGTATATGACCTGGAGTCCTTGAGACTTGAGGGATACACAACCTTATACAATGAAGGTGCATTCAATAAAAACGATGGAGTGATAATCTATGTGAAAAACTCCATCAATCACTCATACAACATTAAAAAACTAGGGGAAATTGGAATATTGGAATTGAACGCAGAAATAAATGGTAAAAAACTTGCGATTGTATCAATATATAGATCACCTAAAACTTGTCCGAAAATATTCTATACTAACCTTCTCAACTATTTACAGTCATTAACAACGAGTGACATTCACATCATCACAGGAGATATCAATATTGACTTACTCTCAGATTCAGACTTTGCTGAAGAATACAAAAACATACTGAATACCTATGGATTTTCTTCCTATATAAACGATTGTACCCGGCCACAAAGCGAAACCTGTCTAGATCACTTTTTTGTAAAAACTGTATCACCTATTGAAATGAAATCTTTCATCTTCCTTCATAATATAACAGACCACTATCCTATAGCCTTGACTATGAATCTAGGACAAAAAACAAATTTAAATAATAATCCCTCTGGAAAAAACAACTATAAACAATACATAAACTACCCAACTCTGAAAGCAGAACTAAAAAATAATAATTGGAATGACTTTTACGACTTACAGAACATAGATGATATGAGCGATTGTTTCATAAAGAAAATCAAATCATCTATTGAGAAAAACACAAGACACGTTAAATTGAAGAAACAAGATATCAACCGAAAGAAATGGATAACTCCCGCAATACTGATATTTATAAATAAAAAAGAACTCATGTATAAAAACCTATTGAGAGATCCAGAAGATATAACTATAAAGAATGAATATCACTCGTATCAGAATAAACTGAATAAAATTATTAAAATAGCAAAAAAAAACGTATGCAAAAAAATTAGTAAATAGTAACGCAAACCAATCCAAAGCTTTATGGGCATGTGTTGATGAAATTTGTAACCGGTCCAAATCAGAAACTATAATTGAAAAAATCAACTCAATGGATGGTGCAATTGTAGAAGACAAAAAAAATATTTCCAACAGTTTTAATCAGTACTATAGTACCCTAGGAAAGAGATTCGCAGACAGAATACAAGCACCTGATGAATATAGGGAACATGAAAAACGACAGAAAAATTCGATGTATCTTTATCCTACAAATTCTGACGAGGTCCAAAAAACCATCATGGAATTAAAACTAAAAAAAGCTCCAGGCAACGACAATATACGCGCAGAAACCTTGAAAAAAATATCGAACGAGATAAAAGGCCCGCTAACTCACTTGATAAATTGCTGTTTCGACAGAGGCTATTATCCTAGAAACCTCAAAGTTGGAATCGTCAAGCCACTATACAAGAATGGAAATAAATTAGAAATGGTGAACTATAGACCCATTTCACTCATATCTAACATTTCAAAAATCATAGAAAAAATTATTAAAATCAGAATACAGAATTTCTGTACCAAATATAGTATACTTTCCGACTTCCAATATGGCTTCAGAGAGGGAAAGTCGACCGACGATGCTATACACCAATTAACAACTTATGTCTACAAGTCATTGGATAGGAGCACGCCTGCCTTATGTATCTTCGTGGACCTTGCAAAGGCCTTCGACACCGTGTGCCATAAAAAACTGCTGGATAAATTAGATAATTATGGACTGAGAGGGAATATCTATAACCTACTGAAGAGCTACCTAGAGCATCGTGAACAAAGGGTTGACATCGGAGGTGAACTGAGCAACAGTATGTTCGTAACTTACGGGGTACCGCAAGGGACAGTGCTGGGTCCACTCTTGTTCACACTATATATTAACGGCTTACTAAATCTCAACATAAAAGGAAGGATCCTAAGCTTTGCTGACGACACAGCGATATTCTACGAATCAAAATCATGGGACACATTGAAATCTCTAGCGGAGGACGACTTTAAATTAATAGAAAAGTGGTTTAGATTCAATACCCTCACACTCAATCTGGATAAAACTAAATATCTGCCATTCACATCATACGTGAGTGGACTACCAAATCTGGGACCGTTGAGCATTGGTCCTCAATCACATATTCCTGAAGCTGATTCGATAAAATATTTAGGCATTGTAGTCGACC
Source organism: Chrysolina oricalcia (assembly GCA_944452925.2). Taxonomy (NCBI): domain Eukaryota; kingdom Metazoa; phylum Arthropoda; class Insecta; order Coleoptera; family Chrysomelidae; genus Chrysolina; species Chrysolina oricalcia. The sequence goes on from OX101812.2 coordinate 67,800,447, forward strand.
GACATCTTAAATGGAACCTACAAATAAAGAATATAGTAAAAAAATTAAGAGGGATGCTCTCAAGATTCAAATACCTAAAAGACTATCTTGACACTAAACATCTCACTGTACTATACTACGCATTCGTACAATCACAGTTAACTTATGGAATAATAGGATGGGGAGGCGTAAATGACAGTCATCTAGAAAACTTGAACGTTATCCAAAGGTGGATCCTGAGAATAATACTTGGTAAGCCATTCTTATTTCCGAATAACCAATTATACACATTGTCCGGTATGAACGACGTCAGATAACTTTTCTGTGTGTCTATGCTAACCAACCTCAAAAAACATCAAAAAATTCCAGAAAAAGTGACCCACAAATACACCACCAGACATAAATCGCAGCTATTACCACGTTGTGAAAAAACAGTAGGTCAACGTCACTGTGACTACCTTGCACCCAGACTCTACAGCTTAATACCTAACCCAATAAAAGACATACAAAACTTAAACTTATACAAAAAGAAAATCAAATATTGGATTACTAGTATTGAAAGAAATAATATACACGACTTTGTTAACCAGAAATACTTATACTAAAGAAAAAAAGTAAATCCGGCCTTACGCCCAATCATTATTCCAATATTCCATACCAATATAATCAATCATAAGTTCAAAAAATACAATTAGTACGATATGAATGGCTCCATAACAGATGCTTTGATCTTGTATATATATATAATTATTATTAATTATTACTTTGTTATTATTTTACATATTACATTATTACCTTGTTATTGTTCTGTTTATTATATCTTCGTTGTGTATATACTATACGAAAATAATTCTGTCACTACTTACACTACTTCTTGTTATATATTAATTATTACCAACTATTATCTTTGTTAATATTACACTCTATACATACGAAACCACGTACAAGCAATAGTTCTTCGGAACTAAAGCTTCTGTGGTATCCCTATGTTTATTTGCTGTAACTTCCTCCATTGTATAAACATTTCTTGTATCGTAGCGAATAAACTTTTTTATTATTATTATTATTATTATATAAGCTGTCCTTTCATCCACATAAGTTTATATACAGTGCCAAACATATAAAGTTTTTTTTTTTTTAAATGGGTATGTTAACAAACAAAATTGCCGATACTGGAGCGATGAAAATCCGCGTCCTTTTCGGGAAGGTCACACACAGTATCCAAAGAAATTGAACGTTTGGGCTGGTATTCTGGGAAATGTTATTATTTGACCTTTATTCATTCAGGAAAATCTAACTGGTATGCTCTATTTGAATCTGCTTGAAGAAATAGACCCGCTAATAACATCAACTTTGGAAAATCAACTAGATGCGGCTGGTAATATGGTTTTCCAGCAAGACGGAGCTCCACCACACTACTTTCTTCCAGTTAGACAGTGGCTAAATGATGGATTGGTCAAAGAGGAGCAATTGAATGGCCACCAAGATCACCCGACTTGGCACAACCTCGAGATTTGGAAGATTTGAAGAGAAGGATAAAAGCTGCGTGTAGAGAAATTCAGGTAGAAGTTTTTCGGAAAGTTAGAGAAGAGTTTGATAGATAGCAGACTGTATTACTGTTTATAAAATAATGGACAATGTTTTTGAACATTTGATAAAATAAAGTTCTTTTTGTTATTTTATTTATGTTTGATTGCAAAACACTGTTTCCTAAACCTTTTAAGTGTTTCCACCTGATTTCTCCAAAAGTACTGGATAGAAATATCAGGTATGTAGTATTTTTGAATATGTAATTGAACGGTCTTCAAAATGAGGTGTCACTCGACCCTCCTTTCTATTTAATACTTTAGGGGTTGTTTCCACCTCCGCTTCAGGGTTGACGTAATTTGAATGAAAACTATCCTACAAAATGTTCCCCATAAAAATAAATTTTACGTGTTTTTGCATATTTTTAGATTTTCTGCGGGGCTGAAATATTCGGGGTGGTACGTTTTCAAATTGACACACTGTATATATTCACGAGCCTGAAATACGTCCATCTAAATAGAGATCGATTTATTATGAACTCAGAAAGCCACTCCCGTTCTACAAGATTTGGAAACGACCTCAGAATCCCACTTCATCGGTTGGAAAAGACACAACAAGGAATTGATTATCGGGGACCGAAACTGTATAATAAAATGCCTTCAATATTGAGAAATAAAACAGAAAAAAAAGTTTCAGTGCTTGGGCGAAATCACACTTACTTAACCTGTGCTGCTACTCCATTGATGAATTCTTGAATAGTTGATGAATACGAGGATATATTGAAAAATTCTTAGCCTATAGAACCAAACAAAATTTCAACGTCAAAATATTTTATTACTCAACATATTCTCCTCTCAATTGGATATATTTATTACAGCGAACCTGCAACGTCTCCAGACCTTTCAAAAAAAAATTTCTTCTTGCTCTTCAAACCAGACCTCCACAGCTTTTATTACCTCCTCGTTGGAAGGAAATTTACGACCTTTTAAACTTTTTTTCAGTTGAGGAAAGAGATGATAGTCGAATGGAGCCAAATGTGGTGAATAAGGGAGGTGTTCTAGTAATTCAAACCCTAAATCACGAAATGTTTGCATGGCAACATAAGATTTGTGTCAGGGTCGTTGTCCTGCAAATACAAAACACCTTTGGATAGCTTTCCGCGTCTTTTCTTTTTAATTTTTTCCCGTAGAGTGATTAGTAATGTCTAATAGTAATCTCCAGTTATTGTTCTAAATCAATCATGATTACTCCAAGGCAATCCCAAAAAACTGAAGCAAGAACTTTTCCAGCAGATTTTTGGACACGAAACTTCTTAGGTCTTGGAGAACCGGAGTGTCGCCATTCCATCGATTGTTGCTTTGTTTCTGGATCGTAGAAATGTACCCAAGTCTCATCCATAGTAACAATTCGGTTTAAGAAGTCTACATCGATTTCAAATCGAGCACAGATCGAACGCGATGCTACTACCCTTGCACGCTTTTGGTTAACATTCAAACATTTGGGGATCCATTTTGCAGCAATTTTTATCATGTCCAAATGGACGTGAACTATATGATGAACGCGTTCGTATGAAATATTCAGTGCTTCATATATCCGTTTTAGCCCAATTCGACGGTCTTTTAAAATCATGTCATGAACTGCATCGATATTTTCGGGGACTGTCACAGAAACTGGCCTTCCCGATCGGTCATCATCTTGAATGGAAAATTTACCTCTTTTGAAGCTTACAGTCCAATATTTCACTGTCGCGTACGAAGGACATTGATCACCAAGGGTATTAAGCATATCTTCGTAAATCTGCTTACCTCTCAACCTTTTTAAATATAGGTACTTGATGATGGCTCGATACTCGAATTTTTCGATTTTCACAATTTCGGTGGACATATTTTTTCTTTTAATTTATTGCGTAACTCTGGTTTACTTTTTTGGCGTCAGACTTTACACTTGACACTTCTAATAAGTTATTGTTCGTTGCTATGGTAACGCAATATTTTGTTTATGCAGGGCACTGGTCTAGGCTAACTAGATATCAATACATCCTCGTATATACAAATAGTTTTATGAACATAAATTGATTAGATGTAAGTTTTAAAGTGTTTCATGTTCGTTTTTGGTTGTCAATGTCTTAAACAACCAAAGTTTCTTACTATTTCATTTTATTATTGTCATTAGTCCTAATTTCATGACGTTTCTTGTAAAAATAGTATTTACAATGAATAAACTTATCTATCTAACTATCTACTCTTTTCCGCATTCTCTGTGAAGCACAGGTAAGTATACCAAAGACCCAGCGACCCGTTAGGTGAGTCACATCCGAAAAAATTTAAATCCTATAAAGATATTTCCCAGGGGCCACGGGATGATTTTTGTTTTCTTCGGAGTAATTTTCCGTAAGCTGCTCGTATGTCGGATACTTCGCCCCATACGCACGCACTTGCGATAAATAATCCGCAGTTTCCTTTAAGGGCTCACAGGATTTCGGAAGGGCAGTTAGATATTGAATATTATGTTGAGGGGACTGTCATATATTTGGCCTCATGTCGGTAGTCGCTGGTGGATATGAGAAATCGCCCATTTGTATCTGCCAATGTAAATGAGTATCACTGGAATGAATCTCAAGGGTTTCAAGTATGGAGGACCTTATAAATTCCGTCAGTGACAAGAGATTTAGGCAATTTTGTTTGTTTTTCTAGACGGCAGAAGCTGATGATTGAAAACAATGTAGAAATTTATTAAGATTTTCATTTAGGGTGTGGGGTTCATTGGAAGATTTTCATTCAGTGCTTTCATTTGAAAATGGTATTTCTATTTGTGAACTGATATTAGGTAATAAGTTAACTAGACACAAATGAGAAGAATACTAGGCAACTATACTGACTGACCTACATTCGAATTTTAGACTCAATTTTAGTAAAGTTTTTCCACAATTCATTTGTATCTGTAATTAAAAATATTGTTTTGTCGGATATGTCTGAATGGTGTCATTTTTCGTCATTTTCGTCAATATAATATTCATACACACATATACATACAGTGTGGGTAAATTTTATTGGCCTGTTCCATTAAAATCGTATCTCTTGCAAAATCAGCATTAAGTCATCCACGAAATATTGCTATATTATAATATTAAATATTACGTTTTTTCCCTTCTCGTTTTTTCTCCCCTTTTCTCCTTGACTAGGTGACAGCGATGTAACATATTCATAGTTTTGACTTTTTTCTTACTTCTTTTATCCACATAAGAACACTCTTATATTATTTTGTTAAATTATTGTTATTATTACGAAATGACACTGCAGTACAATTTAAGTTGAGTGGAAGAACAAGTTTCGTGGGTGCTCTGTCCACGAAAATTGAACTTCGCCTTTCATTTTCAATCACTATTTATATGACTATTGTGAAAGTTTATAATTTCATTTCCGATTGAAAATAATAAAGACGTTTATTATTATTATTATTATTTGATAATTGCTTATTTTTTGTAATGGAATTGGGTGCCAGGTTCCTCTATCATTCCCCAATAAATGTTGTGGGAGGTGGGAGAGATCTTTATTTCTCTCAAACGACGACAGCGACGAAGGACTTCAATTCAATTCAATTCAATTCAATTCGTAGCTGCACGTACATATTTGAAAATTTTATTTCGAATAAACTGCTCTGGGATGGCTTTCGGAACTTGAGTTTAAATTACTGCGAATAAAAGCAGTTACGTCAACACTACAAAGTTGAAAGTTTGATTATTTTGCGGACTTATTTAATTACATTTGTTTGCTCGGGTATATTGAAGAACGTGACTCTTTGAAATACACGAAAGACAATTCCAAGAAAGTGAATGTTCCAACAGAATTCAACATTGAGCTACTGCGACAAATCGAATAATAATGTTGGAAATAAAGTGCTAGTAAACAAGTTTATTTATCTCGAAAATGTTCGGGGTGTTATGTTTATCAATATTCATTTCAGCAAAACTCTTCTAGAACAATACAGCATTACAAGTTGTGTCATGATAGACTTTTGACATCTATCTATTCTACATGATTTCCATAATCTTGAAAGTACGTTCACAAGCGGCACGTATCACAAGCTTTTACAATAATTTGGTGGATATTTTTAATAGATTATTTCCTATGCAAAGGATGAAAATCAAGTACAAAAAGTACAAAAAGCATAAGAATTTCAGCAAATGATATGCGATCACTGATTTTTATTCGAAAGTTTAATAATAATATTTCTTATCAATCAGGAATTTTCAGTAAACATTCTGAAATCTCCCATATAATACGTAGAACTTTTATCAAAAATTGTTAATATTATCAATAAGGAATGTTTCTGAAGGTATCGTTGGTAAGTAATACCACTACATAAAGGTGGAAATCAAAACGACCGCGACCCCCCGAGTTATTGGTCCATTTTCCTCATTCTTACATTAGGAAAGCTCATTTGACGAAATAAAATCGTTAGCAAAAAACAGTTTGGTTTTCAAAATGACATATAGGCACTTATGATGCAATTTTCACAGTCATGGAAAAAGTTTATTGTGTTGTGGACACTGTTTTGATCCTTGAGGAACTCCCGTTGTTGATTTCAATGATTCGGAAGTTGGGAATTTTGAGTACTGTTATTGTACATATTGCACCCTATATGTCTTAATCAAGTGTATCATTTCATTGTCTAGAAAAAAACTCTTCAGTTTGTTAACGAGTATAATGTTATTAACTTTACCAAAAGCCTTCGCTAGATCGGTGTATATAACAAACAAATACATCAAACATTAAAAAATTTACAGAGCATAAACAGCATGATATTATTATTCTTAAAAACTGTCCGACAAGAGACTTTACAACGTTGATTTTTCTCTTTATTCTTTTTTTTATTCTTATAAGATTCTAATAATATAATGGATTAAGCAATCCAGACTTCTGCATTTAACCTATACAATAGGTATAATGTTGGAGACTTGCCGACGATTATACCTATTGTATAGGTTAAATGCAGAAGTCTGGATTGCTTAATCCATTTTATTATTAGTTTAATGGGCTTCTGCCAAGTAGTGTCATCAAATATTTTCTTCTGAACTTATAAGATTCAAATTTTGTAAGGTAAATGACAAACCTGCTTCCTTTTCTAAATGTTTACTGATTATTCGTAGTCCATAGGACACTTTTCCAAGCTTTGAAGAGATTTCTTCTATATTTTGTGACCAATTTAATCATTCATCAATGTAAACACCCAAAAACTTGGTAATAAGTGAAAAATGATATTAGAAAAAGATATACCAGTTGGTTTTTTTGCTCTTAGATATAACATCTTCTTATGAGTTAAACTGTACATGGGGGGCTATTTTATTCGAAAATACAGAAGAACCCAGCGTCATTCTTATGGGTTTCTGGGTCTCGGTGGAATTGGCTGAAACTGTAGTACGTTATACTGTTCATCATCTTGATCAAAAGTTCCCATGGGCCCAACTCGATCCTATTCCTATTTTTCGGAATACAGCCCCTCAAATATATGATTTTATACCTTATGAGTGTAAGTACGACAAAACATTCCTTTGTGTATCTGTGCCTCAGAATGAATTTTCCAGTATAAATTGTACCTTCACTATCATTTCTCTTGATAAATACTTAAATTACTTGAATACGGACCACAGGGTGTTGACTAAAATTCTGGACAATAACTTGTCATGAACTCAGTCAACACCCTGTTGTTCGTGTTCAAGTAATTTGAGTATTCATCGAACGAAATGGTTCTGAAAGTACAATTCATACTGAAATCTCATTACGAGGCTCAGATACACTCATAGGTACAAAATTATATTTAAGGGGCTGTATCTCCAAAACTAGTCATAGGATCTAGTTGGGCCCATGGGAACTTTTAATCAGGATAATGAAGACCCATATACCCACAAGAATGGTGTGGGGTCCTTTGTAAATGTTTGAAAAACATATCCGATATAGTTTTTCATCTCGAAAACAAATGCTGATAACTGAATTTTTTAAAGTTCATATTTAAACATTATTCAAGCAAAGATCCCATTCCAGAAAAAACTCTAGAAATTAAATGTCTGCTATTTCCAAGAGAATCATTAAGGAGTCTTCCAGATGCTTTTGCTTTTTAGAAGATGAGCTTACAGCAAAACAATTTCACGAAAAAATAACAATTTATACAATTCCATTACCTAAACTGTTGCCATACGTGAATGGGACATCCAATTCTCCCAATAGACGGTCGAATAGAAAGAATTTCCATTTATTGAATAAGAAGTTTTACTTGACATGCCGGCTTGTACACGGGAAATCCTCGGTCTCGCGTGCTTAGAAAAACAGAATCTCTCAATTTAACCGGTATTTATTTACGTGTATCCAAGCGGGCATTGGCAAAGGGTACTAAGAAAAGGATTATGAGCTCACGTTTTTCCCTGATGGATGTACGGGAAGTTTTTAGGAAACAGTGGCGTCACAAAATTTTCAGTATGTCGTTAACAGTGAAATATATTATTTTTGTGCTTTTTGAATTAGTTTCCTGTCCATTGTCCTGATCAATTTCTCTATACCTGATTCCTTATCAATTTGTGAGTTGTGTTGTAGATAGAACTGCTGCTAATTTATCCTTTTGCCAGTGATTTAGTTATTGAACAAACAAGATGTCCTGCTCATCCAGTAGGAATATTTGGATCTAAAATCCATCAGAAAACAATTATTTCCTGGAAAATACCACTACGAACGTCGAATTATATGGATCAACAGGTGGTCCAAATGTTTCGGTGAACATTTGCATGGAACAAGCAATTGCAGAGAAAGCTTTGTAGGAACACTGCACGGAAATTCACCAGATGTAATTCAATGTTCGTCGTGGTATTAGCCAGGAAAGTAATTGTTTTCTGATGGATTCCTATTGTATAGGATAATTTCATTGAGCTGTCCTGCCAGGATATCTTGTCTATTCATTTTAATGCTCATTGTAAACACATACAGATTCCTTCATTCGATTTAGTTATTTATTCATTGATTTATATCCTAACAAACTGCGAAGGTATCATTACAAGTATAAAAAAGTTAACGTATCATGCAATGTAATAAATCCTGAGAATGTATTAGGTGTATGCTAACTGTAACCTGTACACATATATTGCGGAGTTGAATAACACAGAGAGATGCATGAGATGACGCCAAATTGATGTGCGAAATATATTTTTTCTATACAGTGCGTAAAGTGATACATTTTAGCACGAGTGTTTAAAAAAATCGACTGTACTTATATAAAATCATCAACTGTGCGTTAGTACTATTCGCCTCAGTCAACAAACTTCTCGTTCGTACAAAAAAATATCCTACATTACGAACTTGTATCATAAATGACTATTGCGACACTGTCCAGTCTAGCTCCATTAAGGTTTTGAATTTATTTGCTAATTGTTACATATTGTCTCAAGCGGAGGTCTGATAGTGAACTTAATGTGAGTGATATTAAACAATGGAAAAGATCGTGTTCTTCTTGGGGGTATGAATCTTACTAGATAGAAGTTGATTTTGTCGTTGATCAATTAATGCAAAAAGTTAACACTCAGAGTTCGTCTATTCTTGTAGCTTGTAAGATTGCCTGATTATGAATCCTAACAACCGGTTGGGGAATTTTAGTATCTTTGTAATATGGTGGAAAAAAAAGTTGCTATCATAGATAGTACCGAGATCTTTCACTTTATTGCAGCGCATCAGGACATCATCGTCAATCATATATTCGAATAAAATGGGTTCTTTTATTCTAGTGTTCTAGTGTTAAATTTTTTTTAAAGTTAAAGCACTATTTATTAATCAAACTCCATTCATAAACTCTTCTAATATCTGGTTCAATGACATACTGTTTGTATTTGTTCGAATTTTTATATTTCTATTGCAAATAATAGCCATTTTGAAGATTGAAGCACAGAAGGGCGAAACTAGGTGAGGTCCTAGAATTGGTCGTTTAGTTAATATTATTACTGTTGTAATTGAAAGTACCAATATTAGAATATTTTTTTCCTTTACACACTCTAATCTGATAACAAATGCTGTTCTAGTTTTTCTATATATTTCTTTTCTTCTAGTTTATTCATATTTTTAAATGTTTTTGTCATTTCAACATACTTATATACATAGAAGTTAAATATGAATGAATGATTCTAAACTTGAACTAAACTTCTTTTCTTTTGGCATGCTCTTTATTTCGTTTGCAAACTGAATTGTTAAACATTTAAAATTAGTGACTACTACGATCTTAGTTACATACTCATCTATTTCATACAAATATTTCTAAAAGTTGTCTAAAGCTATGCTCACGTTAGTATTTTCAAACTAAAAACTCTCTCAATTCTTGATTTGGGGAAATCTGCTTTTTTATTATCATACCTTGACTCTTTCGAAATATATTTATTGAATTTTTAGCCGCTATCTATAAAGATTGTGACGATAAGAGCATTTTTCCTATTCAACAACTTTCTAGAGACTCTGACGTCTACTAACTAATACATGAAATCCATCTAACCACCCATGCATATGATATATTTATATACATTTTAGTGTCATAGAAGTTTTAATCGACAGTTTATAATAAAAATTCAAAGTAATTTAAATTTTATAGCGTCAAAACAACAGAAATCACTTTCTGTCTATTATGGATGTTTCGACTTTCAGAATAATGGACATTTACATACATCATCATGAATTACCATTCATATATATTCATATTTATAATAATGAACTGTGAGTTTTTTGGCTACTCTGTCAACTTCTGAATATTACAGTAATATCGAATATTTCATACATACAGTGTGTCTCACTTCTCATGGAAACACCCCCGGTTCTTCCGTAACAATAGAGGTAAAATGATGAAACTCTCAGGACTGATGGAAATGCTCAAAATGCACCTACCACCTGAATGGGGTTGGCCTAAGTGATATACACTGCCCGCCACTCGCGATGGAACAACCCATTTTTACGGTAAAACATACTAGGGGGCAGAATAGGCTCAAAATTCCTACAGATTCGTGATCAGGACCACCAACTTACTACAGATACACTTTTTCCCTGAAAAAATTTCAGCCCTGAAAAATCCTGGAAACACCCCCGTATTTTCTGTAATTTTTTACGTAGAACCATGAAATTTCCAGGATCGATAGATACACTGGAAATGAACTCACTGCACGGGAATAGTCAATCTACGTAATATACACTGCACGCCAGCAGCGAAGGAACCACCCATTTTTCCATCGCTGCTGGCGTGCAGTGCACATTTTTTGGGATGACCCCTTTTGTGCAGTGAGTTCATTTCTAGTGTATCTATCGATCCTGCAAATTTCAGGGTTCTTTCTACGTATAAAATTACGGAAAATACAGGGGTGTTTCCATGAGAAGTGAGACAAATTCGGATTTTTCAGGACTGAAATTTTTTCAGAGAAAAAGTGTATCTGTAGTAAGTTGGTGGTCCTGATCACAAATCTGAAGGAATTTTTAGCCTATTTTGCCCCCTAGTATGTTTTACCGTAAAAATGTGTTGTTCCATCGCGAGTGGCGGGCAGTGTATATCACTTAGGCCAACCCCATTCAGGTGGTAGGTTCATTTTGAGCATATCCATCAGTCCTGAGAGTTTCATCATTCAACCTCAATTATTACGGAAGATACGGGGGTGTTTCCATGAGAAGTGAGATACACTGTATATAAAATTTATCAAAATTGGAATGCAATTATCGAAATATTACCGAGGTATTTGCACTGCAAAAAATCCCGTCGCAATGACACCACAAACAATGAAAAATGTCAGCTAAACTTCAAGACTAGTCAAGTGGTCACAGTTTGCCATGGAAAAGTAATATTTGGTTATTTTGCAGGTATTAATTGATTATTTTCGTGAACTTAGTGAAAATTAGGCAAATATTACTGATGAAAGAGAGTTAATCATATTGCCAGCAACAAATGACACCCTGTATAATCAAATGATTCAAGCATGGAGATCTGGGGTTTCAAGAGAACTCCGAAACAGAATTTGGTGTTAATTTTGTTATGAAAAAATCCCTAATAGGTTTTCCCCACTTTTTCACTTTTCAATCATAGTTAGCCGTGGAAAATGGATATACGAATGTTTCATCAGCTGCTCAACTGGTGTCATCTATTGGCTTTTGTACCTTATAATCGGGTAGATAGATACGAGGATATAAATTTCAATGTCATAATATTTTATTACTCAACATATTCTCCTCTTAATTGGATACATTTATTACAGCGAACCTGCAACGTCTCTAGACCTTTCAGAAAAAATGTTTCTTCTTGCTCTGCAAACCAGACCTCCACAGCTTTTATTACCTCCTCGTTGGAAGAAAATTTACGATCTTTTAAACTTTTTTTTCAGTTGGGGAAAGAGATAATAGTCGGACGGAGCCAAATCTGGTGAATAAGGGGGGTGTTTTAGTAATTCAAACATTAAATCACGAATTTTTTGCATGGCAACATGAGATTTGTGTGCAGGGGCGTTGTCCTGCAAAAACAAAACACCTTTGGATAGCTTTCCTCGTCTTTTCTCTTTAATTTTTTCCCGTGGAGTGGTCAGTAATGTCGAATAGTAATCTCCAGTTATTGTTCTACACTTATCCAAAAAATCTATCATGATTACTCCATGGCAATCCCAAAAAACTGAAGCAAGAACTTTTCCTGCAGATTTTTGGACACGAAACTTCTTAGGTCTTGGAGAACCGGAGTGTCGCCATTTCATCGATTGTTGCTTTGTTTCTGGATCGTAGAAATGTACCCATCCATAGTAACAAAATTTACCTCATCCATAGTAACAATTTCGTTTAAGAATCGAGCACAGATCGAACGCGATGCTACTACCCTTGCACGCTTTTGGTCAACATTCAAACATTTGGGGATCCATTTTGCAGCAATTTTTCTCATGTCCAAATTGACGTGAACTATATGATGAACGCGTTCGTATGAAATATTCAGTGCTTCAGATATCCGTTTTAGCCCAATTCGACGGTCTGTTAAATTCATGTCATAGACTGCATCGATTTTTTCGGGGACTGACACAGAAACTGGCTTTCCCGATCGGTCATCATCTTCAATGTAAAATTTCCCTCTTTTGAAGCTGCAGTCCAATTTTTCACGGTCGCATACGAAGGACATTGATCACCAAGGGTATTAAGCATATCTTCTTAAATCTGCTTACCTCTCAACCCTTTTAAATACAGGTACTTGATGATGTCTCGATACTCCAATTTTTCGATTTTCACAATTTCGGTGGACATATTTTTTCTTTTAATTTACTGCGAAACTCTGGTTTACTTTTTCAACGTCTAAGTTTACACTGACACTTCTAATAAGTTATTGTTCGTTGCTATGGTAACGCAATATTTTGTTTATGCAGGGAACTGGTCTAGGGTAACTAGATATCAATACATTCTCGTAGATCTTTATTTAAGAACGTTATGCTATAAAACATTTGTAGCGAGTCAGGTAGCAAGTAAATACAGAAAATAATGTACAAGTTCACAATTGAAGTAAAAATAAAATACTGTGTATACACATAAGTAGACATTACGATATACCAAATGTACCATACACATAGTAGTGATATTAGCAACAAAACGAGCACAGACCCACATGATGTTAATATGACGATGAAGCTGGTAGACCAAAAGCCGCAGACAATTTTTGCGAGGGACTGATGCGAGGGGGAAGTAACTAGCCATTTTTTGTACACCTAATGAAAATAATGCAGTAATTAACTCTAATGAAAAATAATGAAAAAGTTTTAGGAGTTAATGAAAAATAATTACCATTAATGATGTTATACTATTCATCGGAAAATCACTGATTAAAATCCGCGTCTGCTCAGCGATCACCGAGGCGATCACTTACCGATTGTCAGACGGCATAAATTTGCCAACTTGGAACCGAAAAAAATCATATCACGGATCCCCAGAAACATAGATTTCGATTTTAAGTTGAATATGAAATGATTAATGAAGTAATGAAAATGTTATGATGTACACCTAATGAAAGAGTTACTTCCCCCTCGGACTGATGTATCTACCGAAACCGCCGGCAAGTATTACCGATAGTTTTCCTATCTGAAAAATTGATCATTTAGATGAAAACTATTCATTTGTGACAATATTATGAATATGTTCGAATAGAAATGTATCATTCTTATGAATTAAAGGAAGAAATTCGATAAATGAGATATATTGTTGGGATATACAAACGTGTTCAGATCGTTAGGATATTTGCAAGAATTTTTCTCATAATTTCCATAATTAAGAACTTACACTCGAAAAAATTGCCAAGAATATTTTTGAAACTTTACACCGTAAGACCTTGATATTTATAACGACTTGTCCCTCATCAATTATTTGTAAAATAATTGCAAACACAGAAATGGATTAGAACTATGGGATTTTTCGTGTATTTCTTACAGTAAAATCGACACGCAAAAACTGACCCACGTGAAACTCTCCAGGAAGTTGGTTAATACATTTCCTAATTATACGTCAGCATTGAATTCGCGGTTCCTTTTCTAATTTTTCTTTAAAAAATCGCAAAGACCAGTATAAGCTTGGCCTGCGGGATTTTTGGCGTATTCTTTTAGAATAACATCATCACGCAAAAACTGACATATGCGAAATTTTTCAGGAAGTTAGTTGAAACATTCCTTGATCATATCTCATCATTAAAGTCGCGGTTCCTTTCCTAATTTTTCTTTAAAAAAATCGCAAAGATCAATATACCCTAGTCCTGCGGGATTTTTTGCTTATTTTTTTATAATAACATCAACACGCAAAAATTTTCAGGAAGTTAGTTGAAACAGTCCTTATCATATCTCATTATTGAAGTCACGGTTCCTTTCCTAATTTTTCTTCAAAAAAATCGCAAAGACCAGTATAAGCTTGGCCAGCGGGATTTTTTTCGTATTTTTTTAGAAAAACATCAACACGCAAAAACTGACATATATGCGAAATTTTTCAGGAAGTTAGTTGAAACATTCTTTGATCATATCTCATCATTAAAGTCGCGGTTCCTTTCCTAATTTTTCTTTAAAAAATTCGCAAAAACCAATATAACCAAGGCCTGCGGGATTTTTTGCGTATTTTTTTTATAATAACATCAACACGCAAAAACTGACATATGCTAAATTTTTATGGAAGTTAGTTAAAACATTCCTTATCATATTGAAGTCGCGGTTCCTTTCCTAATTTTTTTTTATCGCAAAGAGTGGTTTATACTTGGTTTGCGGGATTTTTCGCGTTTTTTTTTATAATAACATCAACACGCAAAAAGTGACATATGGGAAATTTTTCAGGAAGTTAGTTGAAACATTCCTTGATCAAATTTCATTATTGAAGTCGCGATTCCTTTCCTAATTTAAAAAAAAAGTCGCAAAGACCAGTATAAGCTTGGTCTGCGGGATTTTTCGAGACATAATTCTGAATTGGCAGAATAAATGCCGACAAGAATCTTTAATACCCTAAATAGCCCAAAACAGGAACGATGGGATGATGGGATAGGTATCCCAAACTCGCCCGACCGTCTACGCCACTGGAATGTAGTGGCTTGTGTCGACGGGTCGGGTCGGCCCGAAGATCATGTCGGATTTTCACCCTCTTTCATTTCCTAGGCCGACGGCGTTCCATCGGCAAGGGCGGACATCTAAATAAAGCTGGACACGAATTTGCACCCTTCACTCAAATCTCTTCGGGTCGAAGGAGTTTTAGAATATTCACCATTTGATGTTTTCCGATTCCGTTGGTATCGCCAGATTATACGGGAATTTATTGATAATCCTCAGCGAGGGCTTGTTGCGGAATAAGGACTCCTTTGATAACACGACGATTTTTTGTTGGGTTTTGGACAGGTATAGGAATGAGGGTTGAGGTTTGAAGATAAGATGCACCGCACCATAGCAATGATAATTATCATTTATTTTCTCGGAGATAATAAATAAAACAAATTTTTATAATATTGTTTTGAAATTGATAGATAACCATAGATTAACCATAGAAAAATTATAGTATACAATATCGAAATTTTCAAATTTCGTTATAGAAATTAGCCTGGCTCCAGAACTAGCACCTCATGATTCCTCAGGATTGTAATAAATATAAAAAAATTTGTATAAAAAATTAATAAATTTCAATATATCGAAATTTCAGATTGTTGTTTATTCAAGAAGTCCACAAATCAATTTTCAATTATTGCCTAAAAATACCTACTGTACGATAACTATTTTTTCTTTTGATAGTCCTCTCTAATAATAAATAAATACACATAGGTAGAATGTGTCACTTGGGTTGCACTCAATAGTAATGAAAAGTCTTAAGAGGGATTTTTGATATCAAATAAATAATTTTTTCAACTCTTGTGGACGTAAAAAGATTTTAAAACTTTATTGGAAATCTATCTCTTTAATTGGATGTGGATTTGCAAAAATAAACATCAAAGTGCAACTGATTCTTTCAATATATGAATTTGGTAAATACCTTCTTTCTGTATAGCTGATATCTTCAGATTTCTGAGTAAAAGGCTTAACCTAAAAGGTAGAACTGAAAATCAGTCTCCTGGACTGTCTCAATGATGATTCTGGTAAAATATCTCGACTAGGATTGCTGCTGTCTTCAAATCTTTGTTCTAATTTATGTGCTTTGGTTATTTCTTCGTAAATAATATTATGTTCAATTTTTTTTTTAAGAATCTTATGTTTTCTTGGTCAATTTTTGTAAATCTTTCTCAACTTGTTTTTCCCATCCCTAAGAAACCAAACTTCGCTTTTTCTTCGTATTTTTCCAAGCTAACCAATAACTACACTTTTCATTTTACCTATCAATATAATCTACTAATAACAATTGTTCATTTTATTCTGAATTTCTTGGGAGGAAAGCATTTACACTTGTTATCATTTTAATATCCGAATTTCTTTCTGTCACACTTCACAGTTCTCTCAAAGTGTTCCATATTCTATACGATATATTTTTATCTTAACAATTCAAACAAAATAATAATCATGTTCGAAACCATATCAACCTTGCTGATGCCAAAATAGGATTGATCAAAGGCAATATCAATTTTTACTAAAATAAAATAAAATAAAATATTTCCACTAAGATTTCTACAAACTTTTTTTATATAATTGCATACACTACAATATTTTTAATCCAACAAATCATAACAATATATTGTAAACTTTGGGAAAAAATAACAGCAATTTAGTATATATATATATATATATATATATATATATATATATATATATATATATATATATATATCAAGACAAAATTTCTTAAGCTTAACACTTTTCTGTGAGACTGTCTTATTTTCAAATTTCATGTATTTTATGTTGACCAGCAGTAAGAGGAAAAAAGGGGACTTGATGAAGAAGCTCAAATGAATATAGTTCATGAAAGAGGGTTTTCTGAATACTGAAAACCAGAATGTGAGAAGGTTTATGAAGAAGAGCGAATAATGGTGAAGGATGGAAAAATTCAATGTGAATATTGACAGTTAGCTTGATTCTATTATGTTATGTTTATTTGTTAATTTTCCCAGAGATACACTGATGTGAGGCAATACAGTTGACGGATATCAAAGACTTTTGAATTTGAATATAAAAGATCTGATGAGTAAGTTTTTTCTTTCTTTAAGAATAATTGCAGTGTCCGTTTTTGAAAAGTTTCGAAATATTTGACATGGTTGTTGTAAGCTTCACCCCATGCATGCTATAATGCCATATCGCAGTTTGTTGTGATCCATTGAGGGAATAATATACTAACACGATTGGTCTACATTCAGTAACTGTCTCAAACTAGTTGTGAGAATAATTTGATATATTTCTCTAGATTTTAGAAGACGATCTATATGTAGCGGTTTTTTATCCATGTTTGATCATAATTCGTTTCAATATGGTTTATTGAATATTCGACCAATATTCAAATCAATGATGATAATAGGTATTTTTTGTAATATTGCATCAATAATATCATTTCAATATTCGGTTGAGGTTTTCGTAATATGTAGACAATATTGATTTATCGATATTGGTAAATATAATTATTATTAAACCAATATTGACCCAATATAATTTGAAATGATTCGATGAATATTGGTAAAATAATATTCAATACATGTGCTCTCAATCTCTGGTATATAATATAGTACTTTATTCTTAGAATTGATATAAGAGTAATATTGAGATTGACAAATTGATTACCTGTATGTACGACGAAATAAAAACAAATCATGGAAAACGATCTATTTCTACAGTAGATACAGATTTGACTATACATTCCATGTATTGATACGATTTTATACATACTTTGTCGTATATGTAATATATATATATATATATATATATATATATATATATATATATATATATATATATATATATATATATATATATATATAAGGATGGATTTAGCGAGGGGCAATATATGAAAATATAAGTAAAAAAGTTATTGGGTATAACCCTCAAAATGTTGTGCAACCGTAGACACGTGTTTCTAGCCCAAGTTTGTACATCTTCGCACTTGACTTATATATATGAAAAAAAAACTTCTTGTTCCCTGTTATAAATACTGTTTGTTTCTTGGGAATAAATAAATATTATTATTATTATTAATATTTATTCTAGATGTTGGATAAAATATGAAGGAAATATTGTTTTAATGATATTGGTAAATATTATTGAACCAATATTGACCCAATATTATATGTAACAATTTACATTCGAAATAGGTTGAACCCATATTCCACCAAGATTATCAATACTTATATTATTATTTTTTCAATATTCTCTCATATTATTTTTCATTTACAATATACAGTTTGTCTCACTAAGTTGGAACCATATGGAAAACTTTTTTATTATTCATTTTAGTAAAAAAAGTTATTCTTCATAAAAAGTTCTGCATTTTCTAAAATCTAAAATACAATCATCAGATATCAATTTTTTTTGTCGTATACGCGGTGTAATAAAAAATACGAATTTTACTTTATATTTGAAAATATCAAAAATTCTTATAGAAAAAAGTTGTTCAGAATTAAAAATGTTGTTCAAATGTGCAACTACCTCCATAGACATTGAAAAATTGGGTTATGTTACTTTTTAGTTTTTTTTTTAGTTTGAAGGAACATTTATCTCTTTTGATTATGTAGCACATGATCACCTTTCCGTTTCTCAATGTTTTCTAACAATTTTGCAATTTAAACACATAATGAATGCATATGCATATTGTGCAAATACGAAAATGCATACAAAATAAGAAAAAATTATTTTTTCATGTAAGTGGATGCAATTGCACGGTCGTGAAAACAGCCACGGTTCTTCCATCCACGGTTTTAGATTTGACAACACCGCGCAGAGATTGTTTTGCAAGATTTGGTTTACCAAATACGATTATTTCGTATAACGGGCCTTCTCTTGTTTCAGCAGAATTTGAAATTTTTTGTAGTAATGATGGTATTTCACATATTAAATCACCACCCTATCACCCTGCTACAAATGGAGCAGCGCAGAATGGAGTCAAATAATTCAAAAATTCTATTAACAGATTATTGGCAGATATGAAAAATAAAGACAATAGTTGGTCTACTATGATGAGTAAATATTTATTTTCGTATCGCAACACCCCGCACTGTGTTACTGGTAAAACTCCATCAGAATTGATGTTCAAACATAATGTTAAAACTCGCCTCGATTTTTTTACTCGTCCAGCGCTGGAAAAGGCAACGCAAAATCAAATCAAATTTCACCATGGAAATAGAAATGTATCTTTTGAAAAAGGGGAAATAGTGTATGTAAAAAATTATAGGAATTTGCATAAATCAAATTGGATCAAACCTATTGTATTAGGGAAATTGGGAATGGAAAATTATATCTGTTCGCCCTTGGATGATCGAAATTTAGAGTGGCGAAGACATGCCAACCAAATAATAAAAGTTGGAAGATTTTATAATGATATACAACATGATATTTTCGAAAAGATACGTTTTGACGGAGATTCGGTATTGGTCAAAGATCCAGAACAATCAGTTAACCTGGAAGAAAATTATTCAAATTTTCAAGAGATCGGAAATCAACCTGCTCCTAAAGGTAGAATGGGTGAAGGTGAGAAAAAGTTACAGAAAGATCAGAATGTAGATAGTAATGTTAGAGAAAGACCCAGTAGACAGATCAGAGTACCTGATAGACTTAATTTATGAGGAAACACCTTAATGGTGGAGGTGTGATGTATGTTGGTTTATTCTCAATAGTTATACTTTGTACACATAGGATAATGGTTTGGAGTTAGCATATGTCAAGGATTTTTGATTGATTGATTGATATTTTGATATCCCAGGTAGCACATCATATCGGCTGAATCTTGGTTCCATATTGGGCCAATATAGATATATTGTAAATGAAAAATCAATATTGGTCCAATATGGGTGAATATTCAAAAAACAATATTATATTAATAATATTGGTGGAATATTGGTTGAACTAGTTTTGAATGTAGATTACCAAACGAAATATTGGGTCAATATTGGTTGAATAATTTCTACCAATATTGATAATACAATATTGGTTATATATTGTTTTCCACATCTAGAATGAATATTGCAATCCAAATATTCCAGTCATATCGATTATAGGGGAAAAAAACTATAATGTATTTCCAAGTTTGTTAGAATATTGGTTGAATATCATTTCCACTTTATTTGACAAATTGTATTAACTCATATTGAGTCAATATTGGTTGAACGATATTTACCAATATCGATAAAACAATATTGTCTTCACATCGTTTTTAACATCTAGAATAAATATCGCAATCCCAATATTCCCCTAATATCGATTCTAGGAATAAAAACTATATTGTATCTTCAAGTGTGATTACACATTGATTGAATATCATTTCGCCAATATTCAACAAATCTTAATTATTAATATTGGGTCAATATTGGTTCAGTGATATTTATCGATATCGTTAAAAAAATATTGTCTTCATATTGTTTCCTACATCTAGATTGAGATAAAATTTGAATATTGGCCGAATATTCAATGGAACATATTGAAATTATATCATGATCAAACCTGGATGAAAATCCGCTAGGTGGCTCTACATATAGAACGTCTTCTAAAACCTATGAAAGTATATTAAATACTTCTCATGACTTGTTTTCTCAGACAGCTCACTCAGTGGTTATGGCGATCAAAAGGCAGACTCTGGTGTCACCTTCATCAACTAAAAGACATTTAATAATTTACCAAGGTATATTGACATCCAGCAATATATCCAAATGATATTGTACCAATATCGATAAATATTTTGAGGCCATTATTGCTTCAAGAATATTTCACAAATAATACTATTTCTAAAATATTCAAACAATATTCGACCAATATCGCAAAATGTTCACATTTTACTTCTCGACAATGTAACTTTTGAATATTGTACCAATATTGTATCAGCGATATTGTACCAATATCGCCGAACATTTTGAGGCCAATATTAGTTCAAGAATATTTCGCCAATATTATTCAAGAAATATTGGACCAATATCGCCGAATGTTCACATTTTTTTTCTCGCCAATATTGCATTTCAAATATTTCGCCAATATGTTCACAATATTGTACCAATATTTTACCAATATAGGTGTGCTACTTGGGATATAGAAATAAACGTTACAAATTGGAATCTTATTCTAATAAATCATTATATATTTCCTGGATAGTAGGAATATATTACATTTTCCATTTTCCAACTTAGTGAGACAAACTGTATATATGTTGGCCCAATATGAATCCAAGATTCTGCCAATACGAGGTGCTACCTGGGAGTGGCTCTTCAAACGTAAGTTCATTGATTTTATTTTCAGTTATGTGAACTCGATAAACTGTGCTTGTTTCACACTCTGTTCAGCAAAATTGGAAACATGTGAACTTATACTATTTCGACGTAGATATTTACAGTACTTGAACGCTGAGAAAATGGAAGATTAATATGTGGAACAAACTTGCAACAACATACGTACATAGCGAAACATTTCAATTGAGCAGCAGTTTATATGCCAGAGTGTTATAGTGGTGCTATTATATTGTTATTAATAGAATGACCCTCGAAGGACCCACTCGTTACTGTAATGGGTTTTGCATAAAAAATTCGTAATTTATGTGCCAAGTATAAACCCCAACGTTGTGTGCTCGGGCCAGAACATAAACTATGCGCGTATAACAAATTGCCTGTTTTGGGTGCGATTCGAGGATGTTTTTGCCGAAGTGGTCGCTTTTATTGCACCTCTTTTAAGTTTCATCGGTACCCCACTAAAATTGTTGATAGCGGCAGATGAAGCAGAATATTTGATATCCCCATAAACATTTCCAGTTGGGGTTGTTACCGGAAAAGAAATGGAAGTTATTTATCGTGACTTGTGTGCGGCAAGAAGGGCCCATCGAATTGAAAATCACAACCGATAATTCTGATATCCACTTATGACGGACCTTTCTATTGGATTATTGAAAACCTAGATTACAGAAAATATCAGAATTGTTCAACTTTGAATTAGTTTTATAAAGTCATGAAAAGTATCATAATAAATATATTTATTGATTGATTATAATAATAATTTAAAACAAAACCTCTTCCTTTTCATTTGAATCATTCATTTGAAAAATCAGAATTTTTTTTGCCAAGGAAACCTAGGTCGAAATTAGCATTCTTCTAGAAGGTCTCCAGGCACTAAGAATATGAACTAAAAGATACACCAGCATTTATGGCAGAATCCAAAAAAAACTATCACATAATTTTGTACACATTTATTACAAATTTGCGTCACAACCAAAAAATTTTTTACAGTCCCCGTTTTCAAGGAAATGGGCGTGGGCTAACTTTTGTGTGAAGTTGCACCACACATTCTGTATTTTGAAAAAATACGCAATTATTAATGATCAAATGGCTGCTAACATTTCTTACACATTTATTACAAATCATTGACTTGTTGAAAATTCCAAAATTTCCATCCCCTAGGGGTTTAATAACCCTTAAAGATAGAAAATTTCCTAATAAATATAGATCTCAAGGTGGTCGGTGCCAGAATTGTTCACAAGATGGTTTATAATTTTTGTACAAACTATCGAAGTGTTAAAAATTACAGAATGAAGGGCCTCCAAGGGGTTTAACATCCCCAAACTTCTCAAAACTCCTATTACATTATCTATTGCGGTATTGCGCGTATCGCTAAAATTTTCCACAAAATTATTTAAAACTGATTTGAATCTATCGACGCCGACGTGTTGAAAATTTCACAATGATGATTTCCATGGGGTTGAACACCACATAGCGCATAAACGTATTTCACTGCATTGCAAAGTGAACAATTCCGAATTTTCATATTATACCGTTAAAAAAATAACCTCTGAGTTGACAGAAAATCCGCAACAAGCCTTATTTCAGTTTCAGGCATTTTTTTGAGCGAAGGGATCATTTCCAGCATGGAAATTGATATTTTGAAGAGTGTTAACAAATTTTTGTGTTGAGTATGATAGGAAATCCGACGTGAACTGCATTTTATCGAGTAGGTGTTAGAATTCTTTACAGTATCCCACAGGATTCTACTGTTTGTCTTCAGTTGCTCATGGACAATATCAACCATGGAAATCAATATTTTGAAGAGTGGGCTGAGTTAATAAATTTTTGTTGCAATATGATAGGAAATCCGACGTGAACTATATTTCATCGAGTGTTAGAATTCTTTACAGTCTCCCACACGCTTCTAATGTGTGTCTTTCGTTGCTCATGGACAATATCAACCATGGAAATCAACATTTTGCAGATTGGGCTGTGTTAATGAATTTTTGTGTTGCGATATGATAGGGAATCCGACGTGAACTATATTTCATCAAGTGTTAGAATTCTTTACAGTACCCCACACGCTTCTAATGGATGTCTTTAGTTGCTCATGGACAATATCAACCATGGAAATCAAGATTTTGCAGAGTGGGCTGTGTTAATAAAATTTTGTGTTGCGATACGATAGGGAATCCGACGTGAACTGTATTTCATCGACTATTAGAATTCTTTACAGTATCCCACACGCTTCTAATGTGTGTCTTTAGTTGCTCATGGACAATATCAACCATGGAATTCAAGATTTTGCAGAGTGGGCTGTGTTAATAAAATTTTGTGTTGCGAAACGATAGGGAATCCGACGTGAACTGTATTTCATCGAGTATTTGAATTCTTTACAGTATCCCAGATGCTTCTACTGCATGTCTTCAGTTGCTCATGGACAGTATCAACCATGAAAATCAATATTTTGAAGAGTGGGCTGTGTTAATAAATTTTTGTTGCGATATGATAGGAAATCCGACGTGAACTATATTTCATCGAGTATTAGAATTCTTTACAGTATCCCACACGCTTCTAATGTGTGTCTTTCGTTGCTCATGGACAATATCAACCATGGAAATCAACATTTTGCAGAGTGGGCTGTGTTAATGAATTTTTGTGTTGCGATATGATTGGGAATCCGACGTGAACTATATTTCATCGAGTGTTAGAATTCTTTACAGTATCCCACACGCTTCTAATGTGTGTCTTTAGTTGCTCATGGACAATATCAACTATATAAATAATAAATTTTTGTGTGGCGATATAATGTGAAATCCGACGTGAACTGTATTTCATCGAGTATTAGAATTCTTAACAGTATACCACACGTTTCTACTGCGTGTCGTCAGTTGCTCATGAACAATATCTACCATGGACATTGATATTTTGAGGAGTGGGCTATGTTAATAAATTTTTGTGTTGCCATATGTTAGGAAATCCGACGTGAAATGTATTTCATCGGGTATTTGAGTTTGGGGGTGTTCAAACCCTTGAGGGCCCTTCATTATGTAATTTTTAACACTTCGATAGTTTGTACAAAAATTATAAACCATCTTGTGAACAATTCTGGCACTGACCACGTAGGAATCTATATTTATTAGGGAATATACAATCTATAAGGGTTATTTAACCCCTAGGGGGTGAAAAATTTGGAATTTTCAACACGTCAATGATTTGTAATAAATGTGTAAGAAATGTTAGCAGCCATTTGATCATCAATGAATGCGTATTTTTTCAAAATACAGAATGTGTGGTGCAGTTTTACTTAAAAGTTAGCCTACGCCCATTTCCTGGAAAACGGGGGCTATAAAAAATTTTTGGGTGTGACGCAAATTTGTAATAAATGTTTACAAAATTATGTAATAGTTTTTTTTGGAGTGTGCCATAAATGCTGGTGTAGCTTTTAGTTCATACTAAGAATAAGGTTATAAAAATAGTGGTATCAGGACGCAACCTACTTTTGAAAAAAGACAAACTAAACTTTATTTTTAGCTCAATAAGAGTAGATAGTCCTGTTTGACCTGCAAAAACATTACCGCTGAACAAATAAAACAAAATATGAAGGAAAACAAATATTCATTTTTCTAAAAATCTAAAATTCATTTAAAAAATTCACTGTACTTTTTTTAAAATTGTTTTTAAGCAAAATGTGTAGGAGCCAATTTCTTGTATTTTTGAATGATGACAATGTACCCAATCCTAATATCCGACCTCAAAAAGCCTGGCATACCAATTTTCGAAATAATCGGACAATCATCATAAAACTCGTTCGCCATATCAATATTATGAATTTTGACACAGAAAATAATAATCTGTTACCCCGAAAATTCCTAGTTAGCAATTTGGAATAGAATCTGACCATATTGTTGTTCAAATTGTTTTTTCCGTTAACCAGCTGTCGTCCCCTTACGATCGGCAGCCCTCAAAAGTCGAAACTTGTGCGAGCTAAGGATTAACGAGGTCTTACCTTTTTACGTGCGATTCCTAGCACTTTCTCGGGCCATCAGAAAAAGTTCTGCAGTCGCTAGGGTTTGAACCTTTGACTGGCAGCCAAAAGTGATTGAAACAATGTCGCTTTAACCATAATTACAACACTTTTTCGCCCTCTTGGAGCTACCATATTGAATATATGAATTTTTACAAGAAATTCATAATCTTTGTCCTCGAAAAGCACAACATACCATTTCCTAATAGAATCGTACCATGATCACAAAACTCTTCTGCCATCTTGGAGCCGTCAAACTAATTGAATTTATGCATTTTTACAAAAAATCCTTAATCTTTGATCCCGAAAACAACAACATACCATTTCTGAATCGAATCGGACCTTAATCACATAACAAAATTTAGTTCCGTCATTTTATTTTTCACATTTTTCTCAGCAAACCGTTTCATTTGATACCTTGAGGGTGCATAACAAAATAATTGGTCTGGCATGTTTGGGAGTCCGCTATAGGTATTGGATATAGTTATCATGCTTTGTCATCCAAACCGAATGTGTATGCAAAATTTCAGCTCAATCAAATTCAAACTGTTAAAAATTCAGTTGCAAAATTTGACCCACAAATAGTAAGAAAGTTAAATAAAAGTTTGTAATATAATAATAGAAAGAATACAAAGTACTCAACTTCTTTGATAAATATTTATGAATATGAAGAATTTATGTGATATATTATATGTTTTTTGTAATGAGTACATCTTTTTTTAATGTATAGTAACTGTTCGTCTATTTTAAAAGTGGGTCGAGATTGAAAAAATGTTTTTTCCTACAACTGCGTATCAAAGTAGCATTTGACGCATTCAGATCTCAACGAAAAGTTGAGGTTTACCCAGAAATGACATTTTATTACAGCTTTTCAGCTTTAGAGATATAATATTGAAGAAACGCTCGGTCTCCGCAGTTTTTGTCAGAGATGTAGATTATTGGATATTTGGATAGCTCATTCATTTGGGATTACTATTGAGTGTTGATTTTTTCATATGTAATATAATGTGCCTCTGTGGAATGAAGTGTCGATTATTTTTATGTCTAAGAGCTGCGTTTGTAGAAAAAATCGTTTGTGTATTTCGAGAACATAGTTTCATTGCCGCTCTCTTTTTCTTTCCGAGCGGCAATCAATCATTTTGCGCTCTAAATACACAAATAGCTATTGTAGGAAGAGGTATCTTCAGGAAGGAACATTTTGACCACAGCGTCGATACCTTTTTGCTATCAGCCATTTTGGAAATATGCCTATGTAAAATTAACAACTCTCTTGCTTCTTTCCATGTATTTAGTTCAGTGTATATGAACGAATCAACTATGTTGATATTTAATATCAATAGCAACTGGCCAGAGGTCTAATAGAACCATACACCATCCGATATGATATATGAAGCTTTTGTTTTTATCATAAGTAATATCAACATGATGGTTACAGCAAATATGCAAAATGTGATCATCTTTATGCTTTTCCTCTAGGTTCTTCAAAGTTATTCACTGATCTCTTCCACTTTTGTCAAATTATTCACCCCCTTAAAACTAGCAGAACCATTTTGGAATTTTCAAATTTTATTTAGGCCATAATTTTTGGCTTTATATAATTTTATGCTCTTGAGTTGGAGGAGAAATCATACGTAGTGTTAGCTCGATACTGAGCTGGCTGTTCCAAAAGGCCAACCGAATCGTTTTGAAAAATCTGATCACGCCATAATTCCTGGCTCATTTTAGGCTCATGTTTGAATCCATTTTGGAATGCTTTTTTTTTCAATTCTGGAGTCTGCTAGCCTGAATGAAGCCTAAAATTATAGTCCAACTGGATTTGTTCTGATTTTTTTTATGATCTCGGTTCTGCTAGCTTAACGGTAGGAAAAGCTAGCGAAACACAGGATTTAAAAGAAAATGTATGCCAAAAAAATTTGCGATGCATTCAGATGTGAACCTAAGAAGCGCTGAAAATGATGATGTGGTCAGATTTTTCATAACGATTCGGTTATATTAGCCTTCTGGTGCCAGCTCAGTGTTGAGTTAACACAACCTATGATTTCTCTTCCCACTGTAGAGCTAAAAAATAAATAATTGTGTAATGAATTAGCCTGAATGAAGCCTGAAATTATTGTCCAACTGGATTTGTTGTTAGTTGTTTTTTTGGGTTCTGCTAGCTTAACGGTAAAGCTAGCAGAAGCCAGGATTTTTTCCTTGGCTCTCACGGTGTTCTCTAGAAAAGGTATTCCACTTAAACATTTTCGCATGTTAAATAACTTTTAAAATTGACAATCATGGCTTTTCGCCAATATTCTATGCCAAAACGAATTTGTATTTACATACAAACGCGAACGGTACGCTGCTTTTATACGGATTTACTTTCAATTAGAATTTTGTTTGTTCTCACAGCGCAATATTCCAAATCATTGATGAGTACGCAAATTAATAGGCAAGTATTCTCAGTTGGATGCTCGTTAGTATTTCGCCTTCCTAATCTTCCCCTTTTCCCAGTTTGTCAAATAGAGTTTAATATCCCGACTGTAAACCATTAACAAGAAAATGAAAATACAAGTATCTTTCTCAAACGACCCCTTCATTAATCTCAGTAATGCGGTAGTGGTTCATAAACCAATATTAAAAGTAACCCTCTGCAGACTAAAAAAACACTTCATGAAACATTAGATCCCATTTTGTTCCCATAAATCGAGCGGAGAGAAAGAAAATTAATCTGGGAACCGAACCAATTGGGTAATTTACTTGCTTGTTTACTGTGTCTCTAAAACAAGAAGTCTTGAGTTATCACAGCCGGGCCATCAATTATAAAATGAAAAGGGATCAAGACATTCGTTGCGATAAGGACATAAATGAGCTTTTTTAAGCACCTTTTCAAGAAATAATAGTCCTTCCTCTTAAACACTCACGTGAATATACTCAAGGCATATCCAGTGGAGTAGAGGACGATTATTATTATCACTTATAATCTTCCAAGTGCTTGAATGATTGCCGGAAATTTTTCGATTACATGATTTTTTTTTAATTACCCAAGTCGCGTAGCGACGATAGTATTTTTCTTAAAAAATTCATTTACGAGATAAATTTCCTGCAATTAGTTCAAGGACGCGAGGGATTTTGTAAGAAAATTTCACACCAAAATATATTAAACTAATGCTAATTTCATCTGACTTGGAGATTATTCTAATACAAAACAAGTTATAACATCAGTAACCCATGAATGGTTGTTGTTGACACAATGACAGATGCGCTTTCGTATTGTGGCGGTGTGTAAAATAGTGCTCGATATAGTGCCATTAGTTATCTAGATTCTGATTGATTGATTGATTGATTGGATAGAAGACTACGGCTCTTCTCGTTTTTTCTACGGTTTCATATTGGTTTTGACCCTACTCTATACAAATATTAAGAAGAATGCTACAAGTTCTGAATTCATGGAATTTAAATCTTTACATCTAAAGGCCCGTTCATATCCTTGCTAATATTCGGTGTGGTCGATCGAGATCAAATCTCTTTGCTAGTATAAGACGTCACAGAACGAAATAGTGCTCGTTTTATGACCGTTTTTCAATTGTGCATGCTCTGGTGCGACCCTACCGCTAAATGTGCAGCTTTTGGCACAATTTTGCCACAATTCACAACAATGCTGTACCTCCGCTACGTTGGATTGCATAAACATTTCGATTTCTGAATAAGTTCTATTATAATCGGTTCTGGGACAGTTCCATCCTGGAACCAAAACAAATCTCTAGTTTTATTGACAGCTTAATCATTACCAGTGCTCATTATTTCTAGTTTGTATTGTTGTAAAGTCGTTTTCAAGGTTTCAGAAGAATAATATTGCGGAAAATATTTTATAATTAGATAAGAAACAATGGAAAAACAACAAAAATATATTTTATGCATATTGCGAAGAACTTTGTGAAGTTGAAAGTCACCCACAATTGAAATACTTATCTTACCCATTTGAATAAAAAATGCAATGGGGAAGAAAACAAAAATGAGAAAATAATCAGCGTAGTACAAAGAAGGTGTCTGGAAATTTCAACCAAGTTTTCACGAAAAGAGAAGTTGAGTAAAATTGTTTCAAATATTGAATTCATGTAGTCAAGCATAGGTAGACATTTGATTGATTTGAATTTTTTATCTAAGAAATATAAAATATTATCTCCTTTCACTTGAAAAATAAAATTCCAATTGTACATGACAGCAAAATGTCAACTATCACATGTCAAATATGTTCCGTTTTCGTCTCTTTGCTCGATTCGTTATAATATTATGCTTTCTTTTCAGAGTTGCTAAGTTGTGCAAATATTTTATTGTCACCCTGTATATCAAATTAATGTCGCGTTACAATGAAAAGGGAATGTTTGACCATGCAGTCTCAGCGAAAACCTCGACTGGCCGATGAACAAGACAGTGAGCACGAGCACGAGAGAGCAAAAAGTAGTACCGATATTGACTCGAGCGAAGAAAGAAACCACGTCATAAAAATCTCTCTTATATTTTTAAAATAGTAAAAAGTGTTATAAAATGTGTGCAGTTCCACCACAGTATATCTATCTTCAGATAGCATCCAGGTTTGATGGCTACATGCGAAACCTGAGTACATGGAAGTCCCAGTCCGTTGCCACAATTGAAGAAAATTGTCATTTAGCACAACCGGTGAATGTTCGTTTGCACCCCTTGATATTGACGATAATTAATCAAAAATCGAACATTCATTAGTACACTGTCTTTTTCTCTCTCAAAGTATTTGTCAGAAAAATTTCCACTTATTAATTTCGCCCATGGTACCCTGGGGGATAAAACTTTCTGAAATTATTTTGATTGCCATGGCAACTAAACAAAAATAAATTTTGTGATTGGCTAAAGAAGTGAGGTGTAAAATTTTAAATATTATCATTATTAATTTCGGTTATGACGGTGTCTTCAACTTAGAACACTGTGAGCATTTCATATGTGGTAGACATAACCTCACTTTCATTAAAAAAAAAATATTTTTTGTTATTTTCATAGTACCATTGATTGACATGGCCATAAAAGGGTCTTAATTAATCAGAAACTTATGTCAATAATAGAAAACAATGTATCTGATAGAATGTCAGTGAAAACTTAGGTTAGTAGGGCAGTTATTTAGAGCCTTCTGGG
Organism: Chrysolina oricalcia; assembly: GCA_944452925.2. Taxonomy (NCBI): domain Eukaryota; kingdom Metazoa; phylum Arthropoda; class Insecta; order Coleoptera; family Chrysomelidae; genus Chrysolina; species Chrysolina oricalcia. Next base: position 67,830,979 of record OX101812.2, read on the forward strand.
GGTAAACTTCATGAGCACGAAATGGATTCAGGATGTTCGTTTATTCACTTTGACATAGGTTCAGAGGAAGAACAAGAAAACGGGGAGTTTCATTAGCACAAAAACTAGCCAGAATCAAGTACCTACATTGTGATTGATGCAGATAACAAAAATCATAAAATAATTAAGAGTAGGCTGTGACATTTCTACTTTCGTTTTTGGATGCTTCTTTATTTGTATGAAACATTTTTACTGAATTACACAAAATTTGTTTTCTCATATTAAATCGTTTGCGCAATCTCCCTCACAGAAAAAAAATATTGATTTACAATGCCAATTATTACGAAGTATTCGATATTTCGTGGTTTAATTAGTTCCTATAATACAACTTAGAAACTCTGGAGCTATTTCGTAGACACCCGCCATGTTCTCCTACAGAATTACTTACCTACAAAAATTTAAAAACAAATTCTTCCATATCCAATATCCCACGTATCTTTCAAATACCAATTTATTTCTTAAAAGAAACGGATCGGAACAGTATATTCTCGTATTAATAACTAGACCGACTGTCGTTTCGAATACAAAATTTAATTATGTTGAAATTTATCAACTTCTTATCCGAGATTGCAGTAAATGAAAGAAATTCGCAATATAACGGATCTCAAATGGAATTATGAAATTTCTTGAGAGAAAATGAATTGCAACCACAATAGAGACGATTTTAATACGATATGAAACGATTCAGATTGCCCCAGCAGTAGCGTCCTTCAAATAAAATTTCAAATGTAGAACTCAAATTTCCTATCTTTATATTTATCTTCTTCGGTGGATCTATCGTAAAAAAAATATTTGGTAGATGACCGTTTACTCAAAAACTCGCATATCAGGATGAAAAATGTGATTTTTGACTGAATGACTTTTGTACACGCATTTCCAGCCATCCCGTTACTATAGGCCAATAGTCCAGTACGTGGAAGTTTTTTGAATGCAAAAGGTGGGTAGTAGCAATTTTTTAGTATGTTGTTAGGCTTGGGGCCCTAATGAAAAATCCAAATATTTTACCTCGAGGCGCATGCGCTCGCGCCGCCATCTTAAATTTTAGGTACAAATATTTTGTTTTTATAATAACTCAAAAATGATGGCTTTCACGACAAATGATGTTCCATACAAAGTTGAAAAGGACAAAATTTCGTAGATTTTTTATGGAAAGTTTTTTCTGTAGCACAAATATGTTAGGAGTTACAGCTCCGTGAAGTTGCACTATTTGAAAAAAAATGTGCAAACTCCATTTTGGTTGTGTTTTATTTTATTATTCTTATTATATAATTATATTTTTACATAATTATAAAAAAAACTAAAAAGCACTTGAACAATTTCATTTAACAGTATTTCGTAAACAAAGTTAAATGCGAAAAGTTATATCGCATTTTTTAAAATTTAAGTGTAGTAAATTATGATTTAAAAGCGTTACAAAAATTAATTTTTACTACATTTTGGTACGTTTTGATGGTCCGGGTTGGTTATTGTCGGAGTCCCGGTCTTAGTTGTCTGAGTCCTGGTCGTAGTTTTGGTCCGTAGCCAGAGAAATGTCGTCATCCTCGTCCTCGCTTTCAATGCGGATTTCCGGCATATTTCCGCAAGATTATCCGTGGCAGAAGACACATACAACCGAACATTTGAGCCTAGCCTTTCGGCAGCTGCATGCCCCACCACACTCCTTTTTGCAGTTACGAGATACCAATTTTAATAAGGAACCGGGAGCTGGTTTTCTCGCCATTGTTATGGGAGTGAGCCCGTAAGCGCCATGCTTCCAACCTCATTCTTCAGGATTTTTCTCCTTGCCTCTCCATATCTGTATCTGCTGGTACGTTCTAAAGGCGTGGAATTGCTCCACGTCTTTTGTAGGTGGCAAAGGGGCAAGATTAAATTTGCTTCTCAGCGTACATTTGGCGAAGAGTTGGAAACGAATCTCTTCCAAACTCTCTTTATCCATGTTGCCACCATATCAAGCTACAAGAAAGCGTACTCCGGCCTCTGATATCTCCTCTGGCGTGGCATCTCGTTGGTTGAAAATTTCAATTATTTCATGAACCGCTGTTCTGTTTTATCAGCGTACAAAATTCAGTTTTTGCCTGATTGAATAGGGATGACGTAGTGTCTTCTTCTTCTTTTGCTTTTCTGGTTTTCTGACTCCTTACGGGATCAATTTTACCAGATCCGGTGTTCCATGACGTAGTGTCACAACCACTGAAGGTATGCAAGAACAGAATGTGCTTGGTTGTGCTTGGTGTTGGTGCTTGGTTGCTTCTTCGTATTTGAGGCTACTTGCTGAATATATCCTCTCAGCAGGTTTACGGAAGTAGATAGAACTTTCGGCTGGTGCTAAGGCTGTCAGAGGTACTAAAAGGTCAACGTCTTCCCCGACGACAAAAACAGCATCAAATGTTAATTCACTGCATAATGAAATTGCAGTGTTGTCCATGAGCACATCGGCATCATCTTCATCTTCAGCTTGTTTAACTGTAAATGCAGCCATCTCAAATTTGTTCTTGAGCATCGATATGAGACGAACTTTATTTTTTTCATTGGCTAAAAATCGCTCCATTGATATTTTCGTCATTTGCTTTGTAGTAATTCAAATAAAGGGTATTGTAGTCATGCAATGTGTGAATTTTTTCAAATTTACAACAAAATGGTAAAGTGTGGTGATGTGAGTCCTCTTCTTCAACAACACTATTCTGTCGAGTAATGTTTTCTATAATAGAATCGTTACATAATATGAGGTCTAAAATTCTGTTATTAGCATTCGTGACACTGTTGAACTGCATCAGTCCACAAACAGAAAGAGTATCAATGAGTCCTGCTTTTTCGTTGTCTACATAAACAGGTTCCAGGAAATTTGAATTTTTTACCCATTGCACGTTACGACAATTGAAGTCTCCACATATTGAATATTTATTTTTATCGCCTACTTGTGTGCTGATTCAGATCATTTTTGAAATATAACTTGTTGATGCATTTTTATCACTAGGTAAATAAACACTGCACAGAAACTGCTTGACATTTTCACTAATTTTAATCTCAACCCATATATCTTCAACATCACTTTGAAACTCAGGTACGAGGGAGGCATTAAGTTCGTTGCGTATACCGATAAGGACACCACCTCCATCTGATTTCTTTGAACAAGTATAGTCTCTATCTCGACGAAATATTTGATATTGATTAGTATCCATGACTTCCGAATCATAGATATTTCAATTCAACCAAGTTTCAGTAATACAAAAAATGTCAAAGTTATTGGAAAGAATATTTGTTTTAAAGTCTAATAGCTTAGTTCGTAAACCTCGAACATTTGGTATAATATTTCCAGGTCCATGAGGAATCTGTAGAACATGATATCTTTGATTTTAAATTATAGTTTTTCCAAGGAATCTATGTCTGTGATTCGTAAAACCCTAGAGCGTTCATCCTTTCTCATAAAGATGCAGCCATTGCGAATCCAGACAAATTTGAAACCTTTTTCGGAAGCAGATTTTCGACAATTCAGGTACAATTTTTTGTTTTCAGACGTAAGGTGTTCATTGATAAAAATAGTTTTATGATCACCAAATTTCAGAATGGCACCTAGACCCTTAGCTTTGTTGTCGAGGCGTTTTGCTCTAGCTGATGCCAGGAAGTTATCCCTCACACTGCGGGAGTTGAATCGCACTATTATATTTTTTGGTCTTTTTCCATCTTGATTCATATAGTGAGCAACTCTGTAGCAGATTCCATATTATTTTCACTTAATTTATGGCCAATAAGACCACCAATATTTTCGACAATTTTGTATAAGTTTTCATTAGCATGTTCAGGGATACCCTGTATTTCAACATTATTGAGTTTAGTCGATTATTCAAGTTCGTTTACTCTTGAATTTAAATATGACATCTTAGTTTTCAAATAGTCATTTTCATGTTGGAGTTTTCTGTTTTTTTGACGTATTCATCAAGTTTTCTGAGCAATTTCTCAAAATCTGTTACCTTATCTGAACAGAAAGTGATCGATTCCCTGATAAGTTTGAGCTCGTTTTCAATTATTTTCATGCGGTTAGAAGATACTGGGTTACTTTCACTTTCCTCGATATCAGATGATGCAGGTTCCGAAGATTCCCTACACTCAGTACACATCCATTTCATACCTGATCTTTATTCATGTCGGCGCATTTGGAATTGGTATGGTAAAAACCATGACAAAAACCTGAACATTGAAGTCCAGGCGATCGTTTGGCTAAAGGTGGGATTTCTTAGCGACGTCTAGCGTTCGCGGCCCGCATCGACGTTCAGCAGTAACGGCTGGCCGCGACGATTGTTGGATTTGCTTGAAGCGTCTGGCGTCTGCGTTTTTGTAATGAAATTATACCCCCAGTGCGTTTTGTGTTCTGGTTGACTGAAGGTTAAAAGTGAAAATTGCTTGTCATAATGAGTGGGAATGTTCTAACAGCATTAATGTTACAGTCATGTTCATACCTTCTTGAATTTCGCAATTTTTCTGTGAATAAAATGACTGCCAGTCATGCTGGACCAATCGTTGATGCAGAACCATGTCCATAGCCATTTTATTCTATACTTCACCTACAATTATTATCTGAATAAACTGACAATTATCTAACTTATCGACAAAAATATTGGGGGAAACACAAAGAAACTAATTGACTTCATGACTATTCACAAAACTCAATTCCATCAATGATCTTTTCTGAACCAAGTAAAAAAAACAAAGAATTTTTTATTTAATACCCGCAGCCCATGGATAAAACTGCAAATTTCGTTCCACATATTTTCCCAAATTTGACAATCTTTGAAGTCTTTGTGTGAATGGTCATGAAGGCAGGGATATTCACGTACTTGAATAATCAAAATTTCGTCGTCTGTATTGGTAAATTTCTATGACACGTTGTGGTAATATCCACAACGCTTTACTGCTGATGGTGTCGGCGTTCGCGTCTTGACATGTTTTTGAGCAGTCGGGACGAGGCCGACGACGGCCGGCCGCTGAGACGCTGAATCGCGCCGTTCAAACAAAACAGTTGCATTGAAAATTCATTGTATGTGTCACTAACGGCCAGACGTCGCGGCGGGCCGCGAACGCTGGACGTCGCTAGGAGATCCCACCTTAAGGCGTTTGAGCACTTTCTACAATTTTGCGACATGTTTTTAGTCACTGCACTTTCACGTTTTCACAACAATGTTTTTTTTCTGATATGCACAAATACTGACACTTAGACACACAGTTTCGTTAGTTTTAGAAATTTTAATTATTGAGATTTAGTTAGAATCAGAGAAAAATCCAGGAGCTATCGAGACACGGCCGCTCGCACATAAATCTCTACTACTATCGCAACTTCACGGAGCTGGAACTCCTAACATAGGTGTGCAAAAAAAATCACAAACATGTAGAAAATTTTGTTTTCTTAACTTTGTATAGAACATCTTTTGCGTGAAAACCACCGTATTTGAGTTATCAAAAAACCAAATTTTTGTACCTACAATCCAAGATGGCGGCTCGAGCGCGTACGCCTCAAGGTCGAAAACTTGGATTTTTCATTAGAGCCCCAAGCCTAACATTATACTAAAATATCGCTTCCACCCCACCTTTTGCATTCAAACACCCCGTTTTGATACCCACGTACTGGACTACAAGCTGTAGATAAAAATAAGAATATATCAAATCAAATAAATTACAGTACCTATATTTGAGACATGAAAAGGTAATTTTTCACCAAATATCGTGGGGAATTTTTTTTTTTGAATAAGATAAAGATAAAAAACCAAAAACTTGGTTATTTGAAATTTTTCACATACATTTTGGGGTTATATGAAAAAATTGTGGATACAAAAGTTGTAGATCTTTTTATTGCCAGAAATCGAGATAAACCATTTTTTACCCTTAACAACTCACCCCCTCTCAATCCCGAACTCAGATCGCCCTTGATTTATTTTTCCTCTCATTTTTATTGTATTCTCTTTTTCCAATGGGTTTCATCCTACTATATTTTTTTTTACTTTTCACCATTTTTAAAGCCTTTAGCCCTGGTCTATTTACTACTTTTTATAAGATAGTTCGTCAATGAAATCCCCGGTTTTGATCCAGCAAAATCGCTTTGTGGGATTTTTTTAAACAAGAAATAGTGAAATAAATTAAACTTTTTTGTTTTTTTGCGAATATCTCAAAAAGTAATGGAGGAATCGTTTTACAGTCCATAGAACTTCTGTAGAGAATTATAAAACACTACAAAATTAATTTTTTTACGACTAGATCAGTGCATTTTTCACTGAGAAAATCCGGGAAAACAGTTGAATCACATATTATTATTTATCAGTTTCCGCAATATTGTTTGTCCAGCTTCAGATTTATAAAAATTGTAAATTTTAAAAAAAAATTCTCTTTCGAGGTTTTCCCGGATTTTTTCATTGGAAAATGCACCTATCGGTCGTATGCAAAAAAAAACAAAATATTTGTAATTTTTTTCACTACTGCTTGTTTAAAAAATTCCTCAAAGCGATTTTCTGTGGCAAAAACTAGGGTTTTCATTCTGATAAAAATTAGTATGGGCCATTTGCGTCTTTTATTTTGTGGGGAAAAAACCTGTACAGCTTGGTTTATCTGTGGTTTTCTATGTTACTAGGGTCATCTTTTTCAAGTAATAAAATTATGGAGGCTATTTTGAGGCCTTTTCGAAAGGTGCCTTGCGTAATAGAACTGATGTTTATAAAATTACTGAAATCCCACGTATGAAAAGCAAACTCGAGAACGACATATTTAATTCACCGAAACAGTAGTTACACTGAAAGTCGATTACCATTTTCGGGAGGTAATGTAAGATTAGATTTCACATCAGCAAATCTAATTTGAATTTGCAAGGCTGAAAGTGTCTCCACTTTCAGCGAATTCAAGCACTTAAGAGACGCTTTCTCAGTAGACAATCAGTGGTATTAAATTTCAATTTGATGGATTCACAAAATAGAACAAATAACTGCGTTTACTGAGCGACACTAAAAGGGTTCATGTTCAAATTATGTTTAGCCCGTCTGAAATATCAGGGTGAGTCGGGTAGGGTGCAAATTCATAAACTGAAAAACAGCGAAGTGAAAATTCAATGATGGTGGTGGTAAACATGAACCATAATATTAAATAAGTAGTGCCTAATTTTTCCGTCAGGATTGAATTCCAGTTTCAAATGTTCAATTTCATCAACAAGATGACGTTTACAAATTTGAAATCCGACGTATCGTCTTCCAACAATCCTCATCAGCTGATTTTAATGCGAACCAGGATTTTTATTCAACTTTTTGTAACTTTTGGAAACCCCAAAAGCTATAACCAATCACAATTTTTGATGATTGAACGTTTCGATGACAAAAATCGACAGTTTCTGTTTTTTTATTCTGTAATTTTTTTTTTCATTTAAGCATTGAAGAAATGCGCCAACTTTTTGCAATTTTTTTTCGAGTTTTGGGTAGATTTGAAAAAGTTCTAGAGTTCCTGATATACAAACTTTGAAAGGTTCCATCGAATTGTGGATTATAATGAGAAAAACAAATTAATAGCGATAAATTCACGCGGCGCCGTGCTTTCGAAAAAAAGAGTTCCGGTGATATTTTTCGATGAATGTCGAAGAGTTCTTGGTCGTTTTTGAAAATAGTTCTGACGAAATGAAAAGGTTACCTAATGAAAAAAAATTTAAATAAAATTCGAGGTTTTATTTTTTCGAAAAAACTCAATTAACTTATTTTCTAAAGCTTGCCGAGTGCTTCTCAGAACTCTCATCAGAACTAAAATGTCTGTTATTATTTTCTTTCAAAATGATGCTTTTCGAAAGTCAATTTTTTTTCAATAACTTTTTTTTCGGCAGAAATCCAAAATTTGCTGCTACTATTCAAAATTTGTATCGGGAACTCCAGAACTTTTTAAAATCTACCCAGAATTCCAAAAAATGGGTTTTTGCAAAAAGTCGGCGCCGACTTCACATGAGTAAAAAATGCTATAGTCAGCATTCCCATTATTGTGAAACTGAACTTCTGGCAAAAAATAATAATAAATCTGAATTTATTGATGACAACTATGACTAACCTGTAAAAAAATGACTTGTTTATGTATGTTTATAGATCTCGCCAAGGCATTTGACACTATGAATCCTCTACCAATGGAAGCCCTAGAGGTCTAGAGCTCTAGAGGTTAATTGAAAGAATAGCATAACCTAAACTTCTCCTCATTATTTGTTCACCTTGGAAATATGCATAATACTCCGTACATATACAACTGTTATCCTTTTTTTTTGTATGTTCCATTTCTTGGTGAATGAATAAAGACGATTATTATATTGAAATAATTAGAGGGAAACCCCTTAAGATTTTCGAAGACTACATTTTAAACAGAACACAATGTCTAAGAGTCCGAGACAAGTGTACAGTGATAAGCTACCTATTGAGCAGGGGATACCACAAGGGGCCATTATGGGACCAATCTAATTTTCAATAAGGATATGCATAAATAATCTATTCAATATCTCGAGCACTGGATAAATCATAGGTTTTGCAGACGATACTGATATCGTTTACAAAGCACCTACCTGGCACGAATTGAAAATAACAGTTCAAACAGACATTTCTCGTATCAAACATTGGTTCGATTACTATAAATTCGGAAAAAAAACAAGTACTAGGCATTTACATGCTACGAATCCAATCCACCTCATTTCAACTACATGGAAATATATGGAAGAGAAACGATTTGGCAAATACTACCGGCAAAAAGTTTATTTGGGTGTTTCCATCATTGACCATTTTAGGTGGGATGTCCAAATTCAATAACTAATAAAAATATTACTATGTATTTTATACAAATTCCGTCATCTATGTCAAATATTACCACAGAAAGAACTTGAAATTTTGCGCTTGCAGATAGTCATCTAAAATACGTTATCACGTTAACACAGAACATTTTTAGAAATTCTTAAACAAAGATTTTTGAAACTGATGTTGCATAAAAAAATGGGACCACTCAACAGAGCTGACTCATATGGAGAGTTCGATCTCAATCAAGAATTCATTTATGAATTTATGATCGATTAACACTCAAGTAAAAGCAATCATGAGTATAAACCACGTCAAAAAATCTCGACTAAATTCCATTTATGACTAAATCCATAGGACAAAGATCAAATGAATTCTTAGCACTATAAATAGCATACCGATGAAAAAAAATTCAAAATGATTTTTAAAAAAATTCTGACCTATCCTAGAAGACTGGTGCCTATAATTTTTGTGAAAAAGAAAAAAGAAACAGGTGGAAAATGTATTTGAGGTTCCAGCTTTAAGGAAAAAAAATATTTAATCACAAAAACAATGAAAATGGAGAAATGGGGATGCAGTTTACGGGTTGAATACGGTTTTTAGCGATTTGTGGCAAAACGTGATCTTCCAGCGGAAAATGTTCAATGGAAAATGATTGAATTTAGATGAAAATTCTTCGACATGTGTCTTCTGGCATCGAATAAGCATTACTTACTTATTTGAAAAAAATACCCTTATCTTTCTCGAACATCTTGGTGTTTTTTGGATTTCGAAGGAATATATTGATCATTTTAATTTTTGAAATGTCCATGTAACTTGGTGGTTTATTGATCGTTAAACCGCTTCTAATTGAAAAAAAACAACAAGTCTCTCTGAATCATGATTTTCTCAATATTTTCAATTATTTTCAATAGTTGTAAAAAAGTATAAAAACTATATTAATAAATTAATTCTGTTTTGTAATTATGTATTCAAATATTTTATTGGAAATAATTTAATATAAACTACTTTTTGTTGTAAAAATAATGGAGGAAGTCGAAATTTTTTGAAAATATTGAGAAAATAATGATTCAGAGAGACTTCTTCTCTCAATTTTAAGCTGTTTAACGATCAATAAACCACAAAGTTATTTAGAAAATTCTGAAGTAATTAAAATGATTGTTGCAGTTGATCATGTTTTCGTGGAGTTTGCTGAATATTTTATATTTTGTAGAAACAGTTGCTATTATTGAAAAAAGTGCTAGAATAATAATTTTGAAGTAACGTCATATATAATTTTGAATGATACATTTCATTGAATTGAATTTAAATAAAGTTTGCTAAAGTCTCCATTGCTGTCCTTTTGATATCGAATAGTACCAGGTAGGTGCTGTTCGTACAATGATCACTCATAGACCTTCGAAATACATAAAACATCTAGACAATTGTTCGTGGAAGATAATGGTAATTTTTTAAAAAAATTTGCATAACTCGAAAACTAGTCGTCATTTGACTTGCAAAAAAATCTCGCTCATTCGACACGAAAATAGACGTAGTTTTACAAATTCTCATGTAAATTAAATTATTTATACGAGAGAAAAGAAAAATACTGAAAAATCGGTGTTTCGCCATTTTTACGGTTAATTTGAGGTTATGTCAAAAAGTGTTTGATTCTAAAGTTTTCGATTTTTTTATTATCTTCAGCTTTTTCATAAAATATTTTTTGCTAGGTCACGTTTCGCCGCAAAGCGCAAAACCCGTTTTCATCCCCATTTCACTATCTTCTTAAAATTGGGATCCCAACAGCATTTTCCACCTGAAGTGGGACTCTGTGTCATATAGAATTCTACCCCTCGTTTTCTAAGGAGACTAAAATTTAACAAGGAGGGTTTAATAAGCTCTAGCCAATCAGAAACTTGTAGCATCAACGCGTCATAGTGACGTACTTGGATATGAGTACAGAGTCGAACTCGAACCAAGCAACAAAACTGTCAGCAGTAACTCTCATATACCAAGAGCTAGTCCGTCACTGTCTATAGAGAACGGCGGCCATGACACGTCCTACTACGTCACAAATGTTCTTTCATCTCTTTCTACTAGTGTCCCCATTGTCTTATGGGAATTTTAGTCTCCTTGGTTTTCTACAGTCGATTACTACCATCACAATCGACGATCACATCATTTGGCACTCTGTGCTACAGTCGCCTACACATCGGGTTTGTTCGGCAACATACTATCCGATCTAAAAGCATCTGCCAGAATTTGGAGATATTCCAGTAACATTTCATATTCTTGGGTTCAAATTTACTGGCATTATCACGTATTTTTATTTTTAACTGCTGGCAGTTTCATGTACTTTTCAATTCATTGAAATAAATTTTGAAATTGCATTATTTTGCATATAAGACGAATACATGTATTAGCTCTAGAGGAAGGAGAAAGGCAAAAAGACATTCGTTTAGGAAATATTGAGAGGAGACTCATGAAAGAAGAGACAGATCCATTTTTAATAGAAGAAAGAACTCTTTGAAGTAGATCATTATATTTTCAACAGTATTCTGCCTCAGATGAATCATTTGAATAAACCTGTTGCTATACCGCTATACCACCAATAATTAGATGCTTTTTTAGTGTTCCAAGTTTTTATGCAACAGGAGCATACCAAAGAGTTTGGTAGAAGTCACGATCTTTCTATAGCTCAGCAATATGTATCGAGGGCCATAGAAGAGGTAACCATTGCTATTGTAAATACTTTTTTGGCTGTCTTTAACTGATCTTTCTGCAATTTTGCAGCTTTTGTCTTCGTTTTTGACTTACAGTCTACCAATAGCTAAATTTTAATAAAACAGAAGTATTATAAATATGGTGTATGGATGGCTCTGCACTATTAATGTACTTTTCTGAATACAAATTCTCCATTCTTCGATAGGTTTTTCTCCAAAACTTGAGCTTTTGAGCTCACATCTTGCCACATAGCGTGACCTGTTGCTTTGTCCTCTATTCCATTCGGATTATTTGTTATCAATTCGGATTTTCAACATTGACAAATAAATCGAAAGAGAAAAGTGGGATTAAAAATAGAAAACGACATGTCTCGACGTCTTGCTTTCTGGCTACCGGGATAATAATAATAATAATATTTATTTTCCAACAAGACATATGAATATGTATAGGAATAGTCAAAGAGAAATAGCAGTAACAAAATGTACACTGTAAATATAAAAAAAATTACATATTTAAAAATATTTAAAAGTCAACACGAATGCACACATATGTAAACTTAGAATATAATTTAAAACTACATATTAAAATATTTAAAAGTCAACACGAATACACACATGTAAACTTAGAATATAATTTAAAACTACATATTAAAATATTCTTCTAATGAATAAAAACATTTTTCAGTCAGGAATTGTTTCAGTGAACTACTGAATTTTTTTAAGTATGCGGCTTCTTTTATATTTTCAGGTAGCTGATTGAAAACAGACAATCCCAATATTGTAGGTGAATTACCTGAAACCTTATATTTTGTAAATGGAATATGGTAATTTTTTTTTTGACGTGTGTTAACGGAGTGAAAATCTCCAGTGAGAACAAATTTGTGTCTTTATTTAAAAATAAATATTGACAATTCATAAATATAAACAGATACTAAAGTCAATATTCTCAGTTGTTTGAAAATGTCTCTACAAGAATGTGTACTAGGAACTCCAGCTACTATTCTTAATATTCTTTTTTGTACTACGAAAACATCTTTCGCCAAGGTGGAGTTGCCCCACAAACATAATCCATATCTAATTCGTGCAACAACCTGTGCATAGTACTGGGCCACTAGTTGAGGAATTTCAAGTATATGTTTGAGATTTCTGAACATGAAACATAAGGAATTCAACCTTTTCATCAAATTTTGACAGTGACCTTTCCAACTTATGTGTTTATCGATAGAAAGACCAAGAAAATTGGTTTCGTCTAAGCTATCAATGGTAACATCATCATTTAACTGAATTCTGACAGGATCGCACTTTCTTTGATAGTTGTGAAATCTTATAATTTGTGTTTTCTGAGCGTTCAAATGCAGATAATTGGTACTGCACCAGTCCTGCATCAGCTCTAAGACTTTTTCTGTTTCTTGATGAATACGAATTTCATTTTTGTGTGATTTTATCAATGACGTGTCGTCTGCATACATTGTTACGTGAACACCTTTCAAGAATTTATCCAGATCGTTAGTATAAAGTAAGAATAAAATAGGCCCTAGGACGGAACCTTGTGGTACACCAACATTAATAAGTTTACTCTTCGAATTGATGTAACCAACACTCTGAGATTGAATATTTGGTACACATACGTACTGATGACGGTGTTCCAAAAATGAGGAAATCCATTCTAATGTTACACCTCGTATTCCATAATTATATAGTTAAGATTTTAGCTGATTATGATTGACACAGTCGAATGCCTTGCTGAGATCACAAAAAATTCCAGCAGGGCACTCTCCTGCCTCCATAAAATGTATGACCTTTTCAAAAAAAGCATTAATGGCAGTATTAGTAGAACGGTTGGTTAAAAATCCATGTTGATTTTCCGTGAAGATATTGAATCTATATAAAAATGTCATAAGACGGTTGAGAAATGAATACTCAAATATTTTAGAAAAACTTGATGTTATAGTAACTGGACGATAATTATTCATAGTAGTTGTACACGCCTTTTTAAAGATGGGAATAATTTTTCCAACTTTCAGACATTGGGGAAACTCTCCATTCAGAAAGGACAGATTCACTAAGTGTGTTAGAGGTTCAATAATATTTTCTAAACAAGCCTTTATTATAAAAAGAGGAATTTCATCATGCCCAGATGAATGCTTATTTTTCAGTTTATATTTTAAAATTGTTATCAGTTCGAGACTGGCAAATGGTTCAAGAAAAAAAGAGTACTCATTCATATCTACCTCGATATCATTGGAAATATTACTTTTTTCATTTTGTTTGCTTGGTACTGGAGCATTTATGAAAAAATCATTGAATAAGTTTGATACATCAGTTGGGTCTTCGTAAGTAAGTATTTCACCTTCTTTTATAATAATAGGATAGTCGAGTTTAGGCGATAATTTGTGTAGACAGAGCATCAGTCATGTGGAATTCAGTCGATAAGTGGAATTCAATATGACACAGAGTCCCGCTGCTGGTCCTTCCTTGCCTGTTACTTATTTTCATCGTTTGAATTTAGTTTTGGCACCAGCCTATAGAGTATACGCACATAGTGTTATAGAAATGAAAAAATTAATAAAAAATGTTAGAAGTCATCGGTTACTCAGATAGGCAAGTATATATTTCCATGGCCATTGAATCAATTCTTTTGTAATTATTATCAACTTTTTTTCAATACTCAAATTGTGTCCTTATACATACGTTATACAGTTTTAAAGTATTATGTCTATTGTATTATTGTAAGTTTGAAAATTAAGTCAAGTCAAGGCATTTCTTTCTTGTAGACCCTAGCTTTTATAGTTTGGATGAATTTTTTAATGACCAACCTTTTTAGCAGATATAAGGATCTCATTATTTCTACTTCTGAACATGCCTTACTTGTTCTAAAATTTTTAATTTTTTTTGCGAATTGTGTTTATATGTGTATTCACAATTTTATGTACACTATTGTATACTTAGGTCTACCTAATGATGTATTGTGGAGCGTATTATTATCAAGACTGCTTTTCATGTGTTTATCTTATGTTTGTTATTTATTGTGTATGTATTATTTATTGACTATGTTATATTTTACGGATGGGTCTACACTATCTAATTATGACTATGCTACCCATTGTAACCTAACCTATCACTACGCTTTGCCAATGAGAATGTAATTCTTTGTGTAATGAAGTATATTTTGATTGATTGATTGATTGATGTGTATGTGTATATCTCAAATAAAACTTCTACACTTTCTTATATTATTTACTGAGTATATTTACTTATCTTACCAATCTCAACGTTTTACTACTTACAACTTATATTATTGTATTGCATATCATTGTATTGTATATTATTGTATTGATATTATGCTTGTATTGTCATGTGAGTCAATAAATTTATTATTATTTCATTTAATCAGAATGATTTTTTTCTAGTCCAACCACTAGATAGCTGGTACTCCGAAATTCTCCATTTAAAAGAAATGCCTTGCAGGTTTTTCCAAATCATGAATTTGCTTGCGGTAACTATAGAATCCAATTATTTTTCGTGTACCTACCTGTATCTCTCAATCCAGTTAAAAATGGAATAAAATGATTTCTGAATCTTTATACATCGGATCATAAGAAAGTTATCCAATTTTACCTTCAGCACTGATGATTGACGATCACAAAGTCAAACACTGTAGAAATGCAATAATCTCATTAGGCTTCGAGGATGGCAGTATAATAAATGAACATCATTAAATATTCTATTAATGTTGTACTTCTTTTGGCGCATTGCCAACTGTTGCATTCGAATTCAGTCATCAGTTCGTTGCATTCACAAGAATCGCTTCGGTTATAAATCATTAGCTTTGTCGTATAATAAACCGCACGATTTATAGGCCAGCCATTTTAGAATTTAAAATAAAAAATGGGGAAAAATAGCAACATAATGTAAACTTTCACAAAAGTTGTAGTTTAATGCTAAAAGGAGCTATAAAAATTTGCCCCCTCGTAAGAGGTCGGCAACATTGTTAATAATGTAAATTATAAATAATTCGAGTAATTTTTTTTTTATTCATGAGTCGCAAACTGTTGAAATCAAAAATAAAATCTTTATCATTCCCAATTTTGCAATTATTTCTAAGTTTGGCAATAGAGAGAAATAGTTATTTTTGTATCTACACAGATAAAAAAGATTTCTTCAATCAAGAATATACATACTCTTGAATAGAATAATCTTCTGAAAAGAATAATCATTTCTAATCAATGAATATACTTCCATTTCAAGCTGATTGAGATGTTTGCTTCTTTACATAAATTCTCTTGAAATTAATTTGCTTGCAGTGAAAACATTATACTCTTCATCCTAGAAAACATTAACATTAACTCATTGTCAAACATAATCCTCTTAACACAAGAATATAATTCCTTGGTAGATATCACTACCCGTGCCACGTGACACATTCAACCAATGAGCAATCAAAGCAGCTGGCGACACCGCGACCTGTGAATACGACTTCCATTTCGACCATTTCATCCAGTTTGACCATTTGGGTTGGAAGTTATGAGGCTTTGCGTACCGATATGAATGTTAGTTTTGTGCCTACTGGAAACTGTTTCTATACAAAAAAATGCAATATCAAAAATTGAATTATGCTCATTACGGGCCAGTTGTGAAAATGAGTGAAATATATTTTGATCTTCTACAGTTTTGTGTCTAAAAGCGAGTGGCGTTGTTTATGTATTCAATCAAACTGCAATATGCGTCACTACTAACTGGTTTTATTGAGAATACAGTTATTAAACTTAAAACTATTCTCATATAAAACCATTATTTATACCTAAACTGTTCGTAGTTGTGAATCTATACTACAGAGTTAAGTTGACATTACTATGCAATATATCGAAAAATGACATTGAAGAAAATTATTTGTTATTGAATGATATTCCCAGGTATCCATCAGTTTAGTTAACTATTTACAAATTTTATTTTTTAAGGGTCCTGGCTCTTTTTCGTTATCTTCCAAAACTGTATTTTTTACTCATATTCAAAATTTTGTTATATCAGTTAATTGCTTTGACAGATAGGTTATGCTAATTTAGTAATTTACTACTCAAAAACTATTGTAGATAATTCTTATTAAAAATTGAGGCCAACCCATCAAGTAAGCAGTTATTAAGATTAGTAATAATTAGTAGACTGAACTGGATAACTGAGAATATCTCTCAATGGACTAGTTTTAATTTTTTTATTAGGGATTAATTCTAAAAATTTAAGTAAAATGAAATAAAAATGTGAAAAAATCATTGAAATATCTCTGGAAATGAAAAAGTTATGGGACTTTGAAGTTGCGCATGGTAAGATAATTGCATAGTACACAGTGCTCTAGTGTGTGACGTCACGCCACATGAATGAGGCGACTGGTTTTCCCAGAGAGCTTACAAACTGATGGACGTCCATCAGTTTTATGTATTTGATCTACAAAGTTCTATTTTACTATTTATTTTACAATCTCGCTTACTAGAGACTGAAGAAGGAATAAAGCTATTCCGAAAGCTTTCTCAAAAGTAAAAAGAGTTTTCTTCAATACCCAACCAATAACTGCTACCCCACAATTTTTTCATTTATCAATTACTTCAGCTGCTATCATATCATATCATATATATATATATATATATATATATTTGGCGGTCACTATATATATATATATATATATATATATATATATATATATATATATATATATATATATAGTGACCGCCAAAAAGTATGTACCATATTGGAAAAATTTTTATTATTGGAGTATTGGAAAAACTATTCTGGGGAAAAGTTTGTGCATGTCCGATAACCTAAAAATCGATTTTGACACATGTCACGTGATCGCTAGGGATAAGATGGCAAGATGTCAAAAAAAGTTATTTGAAAAAGTCACTTAGAATTCAATTTTATACACATAAACGAAGTTTCAAGAGATAATTCAAAAAAATTGAAAATAGCAATTTTTTAAAAATATTTTCCCATCTATTTAAAAATATTTTTTTTTCTTATGAATAGCTTGACTATACTGAAACATTTGCATTTTAATGATAATGACAAAACTTTCTCATTTTCTCCACAACAGAGGGCACTAAATTAAAAAAATTGGTTTTTGCCAGAACCCTCGCTGTTACATTGGTTCTTACCTAACAGTTATATCAGAATTCCAAGACTATTGTGTTGATATGGCAATCTAGAAACACCATGTTTCCTGATTTTAATCAAGTTTCAATAATAATGCTGTATGAGCGTTTTACTTTGCACATAAACTTTAAGAATCTTTAATTTGACGCACTATTTTCAAGTTTATGTGCGAAGTGAAACGCTCATGCACGATTATCATCGGAACTTGATTATAATCTGGAAATTACCTTGTTTTTGGAGTGTCATGTCATCACAATGGTCGTGGAATTCGGATATAACTGTTAGATACGAACCGATGTAACAGCAAGGGTTCTGACAAATTCCCATTTTTTCAATTTAGTGCCCTCTGGTGTGGAGAAAATGAGAAAGTTTTGTCATTATCATTAAAATGCAAATGTTTCAGTATAGTCAAGCTATTCATAAGAAAAAATAATAATATTTTTAAATAGATGGGAAAATATTTTTAAAAAATTGCTATTTCCAATTTTTTTGAATTATCTCTTGAAACTTTGTTTGTGTGTATAAAATTGAATTCTAAGTGACTTTTTCAAATAACTTTTTTTGATATCTATTCAATGTTGCCAAAATGAAAATGGCTTCCATTCTATATTTTATAACCAAGTGCAAAGTGCAGATTTGAACTCAACCTCCGAGTTGATAGAAGAATAGTATTCATTATTGAAATTGCAATGTTCTTGTCTCAACCTACTCCCATGATTCAACAAAAAAAAAAGTGCACATTATTGAAGCTAAAATATTCTTGCCTCAACCAACTTATAAAGCAAGTGTTCACTTGTTTCAAAATATTTTTCTTGTAAGTGGCCAAGAGGATTCCATCAAAAAATCAAACTACTATTTGGTTGGACCTATTCAAGAATACAATCTGTTTGGATCATCACAATTATGCGTTGATGCAAAAAATCCTTTTTATCAGTGTAGTGCGCGAAATGCTACTTTGGTGATCGAGAACTGATTTTTTTAACGAGAGGCAGCTGAGTTTAAAAAAATGGTCGAGTTCACCAAAGTATTTCGCACACGAGATGCAAACAAAATTTTTTCTACAAACGACAAAACTATTGAATGATGGTTTTTCGGGTTTTTAGGCCGACGTTTATTTAGAGAAAAACTCGACGTTTCGCCAACACGAGTGGTTGGCATTTACAAGAGAAATGTTTACAGTTTCGATCACTGAACACTACTTGTTTGAAAATGCCAACCACTCGTGTTGGCGAAACGTCGAGTTTTTCTCTAAATAAACGTCGGCCTAAAAACCCGAAAACCCATCATTCATTCAACGATGGCCGCGAAAGCCTTTCACAATTTGACAAAACTATTGTTTCTAAAATAATTAATATGCTTAGCTTAATCTGAAAAATAGTATTGAACTGGCTTAAACTGTTTTTCCAAATCAAGTAATTACTTTAACTATGGAAATAAAATGGCATTTGTTGACAATTATTTCAAAGTGACAGTTGTTGAAAATTATTTTAGAGTGACTTTTTTTTCGCGTCAGTTTCGTGCCTGATATTTATAACTGTAAATTTCGAGCGACGATGAACTAAGCAGTACCCCACCTAACTTTCTTGGATTTTTGCAATTGAGGAACATAAAGGTTGAAATATAAAAATCCCATAAAGTTTACATGCAGTGTGCGAGGTAAGTATTTCGCACAATACTTCGCGCACGGTGTCATGGTAACGAAGGAAAATTAAAAAAAGGGACACTTCGCATATTGTTGTCAATGCGCGAACCTTGTCATTTTTTGACGTTTGTAGAAAAAATTATTTAGTCATACTTTTGTTAATAACTCTGCCGAAATAGTTATTTATGCACCAAGTGTGTTATTTATTCTAGTGCACTCGTGGTGCATACAATATGTTATATATCACGGAAAATTTGTTTTATTTTAATGAAAAACCGATTTTTAAATCGGTTCATTGATCCTATCATTTTTTGTACTTTTCTTCCTACAGTAGGCATGATATTTGTTGATCTTTTTACATTTGTTGCATATTGTTGTCAGTGTTTCATTTAGTAAACTGTTACATACGTCTCATAAAAGTGATGGAAATAAATACCAACAATATCAAAGAAAGTGCAACCAAAGCATCCAAAAATGTATTGCCGGAAAAATCCAGACCCTTCATGAAAGAACTTCCAAGTAAGTACCAAATTCTAAAATAGTACTTTTGATTTCAACAACAAAATTTAAATCAAATGAGGACTTAAAGCTAAAAACTTGAGATACATAGTAGCTCTCTTCATTTGCCAAAGCGTGGCGTAAAAATATCTATAGCCCTTGAGTGAACATTTGCCTGTCGAAGGAAATGCTATATTCACGTAGTGTCCTAGGAGGCACATATCTTTTTAGTTCTTCTAATAATTCAGGAGCACCTATCAGACCGTTCAAAATTTTATAAATAAACATGGTGTCAATTCCTTGCATTCTGTTGATCAGATCACTCATTATTACTGACAATAATTGTTAGTATAAGAGTAAGGAATGTCCAGCCTAAATGATCACATAAGACATCTGCGTTGAACTCGTTCCAATTTTTCGATGTGGACTTGGGCATAAGGGCACAAGATAATTAATGTATATTCAAAATGAGATCTAACAAATGAGATTAATAACATTTTCACTGTACTGCTTGACACTACTGCTTGAGTGCTCTATCACAGATGTACTCAATGTGCAAGGAGAATGAGAGATTGGATTGGAAGATGACTCCAAGACCTTTGATCGAGGTATCTTTCTCAATTACAGTGTTGTCAAGAACATAGTTGAAGGTTACGTCTTGCACTGTGCGATGGAAACTGATAACTTTACATTTCAGGGGATTTATTTATGCCCATTTTATTCACCAAACAACATTGTGAAAAAACATCCTTGCTATTTTGGAGTATGAGACAGTCATCTGGATTCTGTATGACATAAAATAATTTGATATCATCGGCACACATGAGGAATTTACAATCAGATATTTCTTTGACAGCGTCATCAATAAATATACTGAACAGTAAAGACCCCAGATGGGAGCCCTGTGGCACACCCGAAATAGCAGTGTTTTCATCGGAAATGCATCAACTTGATACAGGAGGCGATCTGATAAATCGAGTCTATCGAAAGCCTTGGAGAGATCTGTATAAACAGAATCCGTTTTGCAATTTTTTCCTAATTTTCGCCAAAGTGATTGGCCTATTATTCGCTCGTTCATAAACAACCTTGCCAATTTAACAAACCGAAAATATTGTAGAACTACTTAGTTGCATGACGAATGATAAGGCAATGTATGTTTATGAACGCAAATTAATTTTAGGGTCCAAAACGCGATAACCTAACTCTTTCGTGTGCCTAATGTCCTGCCGAATTCGTGGTTATACGGGGTTGTTTGCCAGTATTCCGAAGTTGTTTTCACACTTTCCGCCAGGGAAATCGGTTTTGCATTGAACCGCTTTGAAATCGGTGATTGCTTTGGGCATGATTAATAATATAATAGGTTTTTTTAGTATTAATATTTTCCACTTTGTGGGAATGTGTGGAGAAAATAGTATTTCGACTTTTATTTGAAACTCTCCGGCACACTTTTGAAATTTCTTCGAATTCATTAATATAGTGTGCCAAATTTAAAGGTTGGTTATGTTTGGAGAACTCTTCAAAAATGATTTCTGATGGTTGCCAATTTTGGAGATGTGTAGGTGTTATTTTCAAAAAACTCTATCTAATTCTTTCTCGCATTGATTAATTATAATAATTTCAAATTAACTGACCTGGTTAGTCAAGTCTCCCGATCATTTTGGTATTTTTCTTGTACACGGGCTATTTTAAAAAGCTTTTAAGCAACAAAAAAAATTATTATATGATGTTTCCTGCAATACTAAGCTAATATGACAAAAAGTAATCTCTAAAGTTTTCCATAAATTAGTTTCAGAAGCCGTTGCCACTTTTGTTGAAGTTTAGTTTGTTTTTTCAAAGTTAGAAAATTACTATATATATATATATATATATATATATATATATATATATATATATATATATATATATATATATATGATGAAATAATGAACTTGGTCCTTATTGAGTTCTCCAAAACATTGCTGTCATTCGTGTAAGGTTCTCACAAGATGTTAGATAGAGATGAGTTATTTTGCTATTTCTTCAGATGTCACCGTGTTTCTTATGAACCATTTTCCTGCCTTAGTTCTCTCTCAATATTATAATTTCTGAGCAATATGCTTTTCAAACTGGTATATCTACAGAACAATCACTGATTTTCTTTCGAAAGCTTTGTAAAACGGCTACCAAATTGAAACTGTGTGCAAAGATTTTTTCCAAGGCTTTCGACAGAGACAATCGCAAGCTTCCAATGGAGAAACTGGAATATCTTGGTATTGGGGGCCTCTATTAGAATTGATGAGAGATTACCTTAATGAATGAAAGCAACTGATCGTTGTTAAAAACTTCACATCAGCAGAAACTTTAGTGATTATCGTGTGTTTCCCAGGGATCACATTTGGGACCTCTTTCGTACAACATTTTTATTACCGATATAGTTTACCTGGTATCCAGTGGAACAACTGTCGTATTTGAAGGTGGCCTAAAACTATTCTACAAAATCACCTTTTTTAACGATTCTATAAACCTTCCAGTAGATCTCAACAACATTTCAAACTGGTGTGAGATGCTTTTAAAAACGCTTAATTACTATTTATTTTTTCCAGCTATGATTTTGACCTTTCATTACTTTAGTTTAGTTTTATGATGCCCATGCATAGAAAAGACCGTTTGAACAGTTTAGTGATCTCATAAAACATTTGCCACTATTTTGATTCATATATCACTAGGATCACTAGGATCTAAGTAGAAATAGTTTTATGCTTTGATTTCAAAGCGGTTCTCAGGAGTACATCTTAATACCTTAATATAACCTCAGTATTAGTTTTGTTAGAGAACCATGTCATGGTCTTGAGGAGTGCTATAAAACTATTATAAAACTAAGTTTCTATATGAATCATTCAAGACCAAAAAGATTTATGCAGCCGTTGTATGCAGTCGTTGTGAAACCTTCACAAATACCAATCTACTCAAATGCTAAATGATGTTATTCTATAGCCTTCAGGAGTATTTTTAAATTGATTCATGAATCTACTTGCTCTTGTATTAGGAACAATGCATGACATACCAAAATCAAATTGAAGAATTGAAGAAAATTTGTATTTATTGCAAAATATTTTTATTTTAAAATCGTAGCAAAGCGCTTCCGACAGCTGAGTCATCATCAGTGCGTACCTGTAAGTAAGTAATAATAGAAAGTGAACTTGATAAATTGAAATATTGACGATTTGAAAGTTGAGAAAATTTGGAAAAGTGAGGTTACTTTCTCAGGTGTAAGGAGCCATATAATAATCGCATGTGCATGGATCAAGTTGAAATTAAAAATTGTTACATAACAATACTCCAACAAAATTTGAAACTTCAACTTGGTCTATGGACATGAGATTTTTTAAATAAAATTTTGCACGAAATATAAATTTTGTTCCTTCAGGTACATTGAAGCTTGACAATTTCACTTGAATTGGCAATGAACTAACCTTTATTGTACGTTCATAAAACTAGGATAAATCCAAATGACATTTAAATTGTTACTTGGGGTGTGTTATCCAGATCACCCTGTACCTGAGGTTTTGCTTTTCTGTTCCGGTATCGGTAACACGAAATAAAGCCTTTGTTTACATGGAATACCAAATTAAATTCAAATGAGCCTTTAATGAAATGCCTGGCACAAAAACCTGATTATCCAAGCGTTTTCCACTTTCTTTATCACAATATGAAAAATATGCGTGTTTCCTGAACTTTGAGTCGATGAATTATGAAGCGGCATAGTAAAAATGAAAATGCGGGGTTTAGATTCGAGTATACTAAATATACGGTGCACACCGTTACGTTTGCATGATTTATTTTTGAAGACTTTTTTATTTGTTTCGGAAAATGCGTTAGTCTATCAAAATTCCGTTATCTGTGGAAATCCACTATCTAAAGAATTGATAAGGACTTTGGAATTGACATGAAATGGAGTATATACCTACGGATGTATTCGAAATTGAAACGAAGAATAATTCTCAAATTTCTAATTGTTAAAATTGTTATTACCGTCAACCGATTGCACCCCTACGCGCAACCCTCGGAAGTCTTCGAGAGACTTGT
The DNA here is from genome assembly GCA_944452925.2 of Chrysolina oricalcia. NCBI lineage: Eukaryota > Metazoa > Arthropoda > Insecta > Coleoptera > Chrysomelidae > Chrysolina > Chrysolina oricalcia. The sequence continues at coordinate 67,854,846 of OX101812.2, forward strand.
GTGAGCTGGGGAAGACGCAGCCCTTACCTTTTAACGTGTGATGCCATGCACGAGACCGATGACCATGCGAGGCTTTGAACCCTCGACCCTTCGCTCCAAAGGCGAACGTTCTACCTGCACGGCCACCACGGCCCATAGCACGGCCACCACGGCCCATATGATCTTCTATGATAAACAATGCGCATTTGCACTAGCAAATAGTTTGTCAAACCTATATGTGTACTGTACATTTTTTAGTAGTAATACAAAATGCATACTAATTTGCAATGATTCGATGGTCAACAATTTTTCAGAATAAACAGGGTCTTTCAAGACGAGCTTTGAAAAACCATTTTAAAAAACACTTGAGATTTTATGGTAGTGGCCTTCTCAACTTCTTCAACTTCCGGTCTCTTTCCGTTATATCGGATGTAGGGACAACTTCCTGATTTCAAATGGAACACCCTATATTTCATTACATTGTTAGATTTCCCAGCAGATTTTAGGCCCACTTTGTGTTACAATGCCTATCCCAAATTTTAAAATTTTGTTCTGAAAGATTTGTTAATGGCAGCTCCACTGAGATAAAATCATAACTCATAGACAGTAACAGTTGGAAATGTGAAATTTCATAGAATGAGATAATCGAAAGGTCTAGTAGTGTTTTTGCAGAAAGTTTTCTAAATCTATATAGACCTAATAAAAATATTCTGAGAAGACTTCTAAGAAACTGCTGTGATTTCGGATCTTTTTCGTCTGTCATCGAAATCGTAGTTTTGGTTTACTTCACAGTTTATCTAGAAAAACTTCAATTGCAATTTCATGTTCGTCAATAAAACGGATTTCAATCAAACGTGAGTGGCGGTTCCTTTAAATATCACCAGGTGCAAAATCTGAAACCTCAAGAAAGATTTCTCATCTAGATACTGGAGGACTCTGAGTTCATGAAGAATATGATATGGACAAATGAAGCCAAATTCGTCAAGAATGATATGTCACAGGCAACCATTTTTTACTCTTTATTTTTCCACATATTTTTTTGGTAACTCTCCGACGATTGAGTAGATGTACGGTTACATTTAACACTATGTTATCTGATGACTTGGACATCTTTAAACTCAGCGTGAACTGTTTCAAAAAGAACCTGAAATAGGTCTTAACAGCTTGCATTAGGTATGCTTACCTAGTAGAGTTATAATTTTTACCTAAGTAATTAAAAAAATACAGGTAGAACCGCCATGATAGTCATTTTTGGGCAGCAGAAAATCCAAAGCTCGTTCACCAGAGCAACTTCCAGGATTCATGGTTATGTTTTTTGTGCTATAAAGGATAACCGAATTTTATGTTTATAACTTGACAATTTGAATAGCGATAGATATTCGCTTATAATTTGTGGTGGGTGAATCCATAATGCATATTTCTGGTTAATACCGTTCCAAGTTATGGTACCTATGAGATGAATGGAACCCCCTCTGCACATAGTACTGCTGCGGTTGGTTGGGTTGAATGGGGTTTTCGAAAATCATTGGCTTTGTTACAATGGATCATTTCAATTCCCTCCTCGATCTTCAGACTTGACGCCACTGGACTTCTCTATATCAATGAAAATGTTTTTGTGGAGTGATAAGGAATATATGAAACGGAAGGTTCTGAGAGCTTTCAATAATATGATACGAGACTCCATACAGAAAGCTACAAATAGTGGTCTGCAAAAAAAATCAATTCTTGTTTAGAACAAATCTGTTGAAATGAACTCGAGTGGAAGGAAGAATTACAGTATTTAATATCAATAAACAAAGATATAATTCACCTCTCTGGTAGTATTTCATTTCGATTCATTAATTTTCATTTTTAGTTACCTACCTTTTACCAACGACAGTGTAATTACCAGCGTTAATATCAATTTATTTGTTTTCAAAGCTTTCTTGGTTTGGTATTGCTTCGAATGATTTACATGTCAAATATTTTCCAAAATTGGATATATCTTATGGGTGAATTTTATAACTTTTTCTACGCAGTATCCAAAAATAATAGAATAGTGTATGGTTTCCAAAAAATCGTGTTTTATCAGTTTTCTCGATGTTGTAGTTTGACTACCATCTAAATTATTTTTGAAAATTCTATGGAACTGTTCATCACTTGATGCTTCAGCTGTGATTATATGAAATTTCAAATTTCCAACTGTTACTGTCTATGAGTACTGATTTTTTCGGAGTGGTGCTGTACCTGTCGAATTTTTTCAGAAAAAAATTGATAGCTCAAAATCTACAAAAATTTTGGGTATTGACATTGTTACACATAGTGCCTAAAATCTGCTATAAAATTCGAAAATGTAATGAAATACAGGGTGTTCCATTCGAAATGAGGATAACGGTATAACAGAAAGAGACCGGAAGTTGAAGAAGTTGAGAAGGCCATATTATAAAACCCTCTGCAAAATTTCAAGTTTTTCTTTGGAATGGTTCTCCAAATACTCCTAACGAGCGCAAGTTGTAAAAGCCCCTGAATATACAATTTTTTTAAACCTTCTTTTTTAGCAGCGTTATACTTGTTATCGTTCATCCTGAAATGTAATATAAACACAGGAGTTGATGATTTTCAATTTTCATCAAAAATAATATGGATGGAAGACCATTAAATGATTAATGAAAACATTAATTCAAAATCCACACGTTCTTTTCAATCTTAAACAATGGGACCGTGGTGGTCCTATCGTGCATGGTATATATCACACGATAAAAGGTAAGGGCTCCGTTTTCCCTAGCCCGCACAAGTTTCTCGAAGACTTCTGAGAGTTGTCGTAAAGTTGCAGCCGGTTGACGGAAAAAACAATTTTTTTTAGGAATTGCTTTACCAATTATCTAAACTCCCGTAAAGCTAGCAGAACCACATTGGAATTTTCAAAATTTTTTTAGGCCATAATTTTAGGCTAATTTTAGGCTAATTTATTACCCTATTCCCAAATTTTTTGCTCTTCAATTGTGAGAGATATCGCGGGTTCTGCTAGCTTATCGTTAAGCTGGCAGAACCAAACCGCCAAACGAATGATTATGAAAAGTCTAAGCATGCCATAATTTTAGGCTCATTTTAGGCTCACGTTTGAACCCATCGCCGATTTTTTTGGAATTCGTTTTTTTTTTAAATCCCGGGTTCTGCTAGCTTTACCGTTAAGCTAGCAGAACCCAACCTTAAAAAATCTACTCAGAACAAATCCAGTTGGACAATAATTTTAGGCTCTATTCAGGCTAATTTATTACTCAATTATAATTTTTTTTGCTCTTCAGTTGGAGGAGAAATCATAGGTCGTGTTAGCTCAACACTGAGCTGGCAGTATCAAATGGCTAACCTAATCGTTATGGAAAATCTGATCGCACCATAATTTTAGGCTCATTTTAGGCTCACGTTTAAACTCGTCGCCGTTTTTTTTGGAATTCGTTTTTTAAAAAATCCTGGGTTCTGCTAGGTTTACCGTCAAGCCAGCAGAACCCAACCTTAAAAAAGCAACTCAGAACAAATCCAGTTGGACAATAATTTTAGGCTCTATTCAGGCCAATTTATTACCCAATTATAAATTTTTTTGCTCTTCAGTTGGAGGAGAAATCATAGGTCGTGTTAGCTCAACACTGAGCTGGCAGTACTGAAAGGCTAACCGAATCGTTATGGAAAATCTGATCGCACCATAATTTTAGGCTCATTTTGGGCTCACGTTTGAACCCGTCGCCCATTTTTTGGAATTCGTTTGTTTTTAAAAATCCTGGGTTCTGCTAGCTTTACCGTTAAGCAACCTTAAAAAAGCAACTCATAACAACTGAAGATCAAAAAAATTTATAATTGGGTAATAAATTATCCTGAATAGAGCCTAAAATTATTGTCCAACTGGATTTGTTCAGAGTTGCTTTTTTAAGGTTGGGTTCTGCTGGCTTAACGGTAAAGCTAGCAGAACCCAGGATTTTTTTTTTAAGACGAATTCCAAAAAAATCGGCGATGGGTTCAAACGTGAGCCTAAAATGAGCCTAAAATTATGGTGTGCTTAGACTTTCATAATCATTCGTTTGGCGGTTTGGTTCTCCCAGCTTAACGTTAAGCTAGCAGAACCCGCGATATCTCTCACAATTGAAGAGCAAAAAATTTGGGAATAGGGTAATAAATTAGCCTAAAATTTGCCTAAAATTATGGCCTAAAAAAAATTTGAAAATTCCAAAGTGGTTCTGCTAGCTTTACGGGGGTATTATCTAACAGAAAACAACTGCAGGTACCCTTGCAACCTCTCCACAAGAGCAATTTTGCAAGTTCCTTCTATAACGGATGTTGACAATTCAGACCAATTTTGAAATTGGACCTGTAAACGGGTTTCAGGGTTAATACCCATCTTCAGTACGGGTTAGGTCGCATACAGATAGTAATTATCATCATTAATAGCGTCATTAAAAACTGTGAACTTTCATATGTGTCTGACGTTTTTTATCAGAATCGTGAGTCTTTTAATTTTCCATTCCAATTTTGGAGAAAAAACAAAATGAGTAGGTTGGGAATTTCAGAGAGCTGCTGCTTAATTTCCGGCGAGATAATTAACTAGATTAGGGGAGAGATACAGTAAATAAAATACTTTCGGGATGATATTTTGTTAACTGTCTGGAATGAGAAGTCATCTTTTGTCGTTAAGTTTTCTTGATGCCATCACTTCCAGCGATTTCTCGCTCCAAAAGGGCGTTATTTGGAAGAATTCAGTAACGGAAAGATAACAAAAGAGTTCAGAGAATTTTATGTATCAATCAATTCTTTTCACATTCTTCCAGATAATTGAAAAAAGAAAAGCTGGCTAGCTATTGTTCCAATATCATTTCAAATCGAGAGAACAACTACAAGTTATATCTATCTACATTAACTGCTTAATGTTTCGAATGCTCACAATGCTTTTTGGATTTGTCTAGCTAAAAAAAATCTTCAAAATTATTCTCATTTCTAGTTATTCTATTTTATGGATGAGTCTTTAAGACTCAGTTTTGGTTTCAATCAATTCTCTCAGACAAAAAATTACTTTGAATTCATAATGAAACTCAATAGTTGATAATTTTTTGTTTCTACAACCGCTTACCAAAGTAGCCTTTGACGTCTAGTTCCCATATGCTCAAGCCTGTTCTAAATCGCTAATTCTTGACCACATAATATAGATCGATCGACATTTTTATATATTTGGAATGTTTGGAATGTTAATATATTGTGTTTGATCAAAAATAAATATATCGAAAAGCAAAATAAAAAATATTTCTACAACTAATACATACAGGGTGACCCAGGGGTGTGTGCATAATCCATTACTTTTTTTCTATCCAAGGTATCGACTCGATTTTTTTTGTCAAACGATAGGTCTAACAATGAGCACATTATAAAAATATTTTCATTTATATATACAGGATGTCCCAAATTAAAATACACAACTAAAGTTCTGCAACCCTTCGTTTTTGTTACATTTTTGAATTCGCCACTAAATTGTCGATACAACGCATTCTGTTTCCATAGACTCATCTTCAGTAGTTTTTGACTTATGTCAATTTATGTGTCAAAGTAGCGTCGTGCATGGACCCACAGAAAAATTCATAATTTCAGAACCATTCAAGATAACTTAACCTACTTTTTTTTCAAAAGATTCCATAAGCTTCGGCGCATCATTTGAAATACAGAGTTAATGTTCCATTGCCTACTACTATTTTTTTCAAATGTAACAAAACGTAATCTTGAGATTTATCTTTAATAGTTTTCCCATTAAATTCAGCACAGGAAATATTAATAATATGCACAAAATATTTTGTATCTAATAATCAGTTTCATTATGAATTCAACGTCATATTTCCGTTAATAGAATTGATTCAAACCATAACCGAGTGTTACAGAAAGATCCATGATTTTGAAACCCAGGCTAACTTGAAGGACAGATATTTGATGCTTCTAAACGGCAGTCCTGTCTTAAATCTTGAGAGTGTTAGATGTTTGTTAGCAACGTGACCTTTTCTGGTAAATGATTTGTTTCAAAATATCAGTTTAATACTTTAGTAAGCATAATAACTTTTTGAGTAGTTTAAAAACGTAAATATCATGAAATTTTATTCAATTCACTGGTTTCTAATTGGGTTTGATTTAATAACTTATAAATTTAAAACATCTTAGTTATTCCGGCGTTCTATTTTTTTTCTTTCGGTATAATAAATGATTTTGGCCGATTTCTTGTTTTATTCAGTTAAATTTGATCTTCCACATGGGCCTTCGGCCCAGATATTATTGAATAACAATTTGAGAAGTATTTGAATAGATTGAAATCCAGAAAAGTGTTGAAAATAATAATTAATAAAGTAACTTGATTAATTATAACTAGTGTGTGTGCAGAACTGGAAGCAGCTTTCTGATGGTCTGCCGAAGATGAGATTTGATAGGTAAGTAAATGTATAATTTTCCTGATATGTTCCTATATAAGGGCTCCTATAAAATATTGAAAAAGGCACCGCTCGGCCTAACAATTAATAGTATCAGGTGTGATGAAACTCTATTTCACCGGAATAGCGTTTTATTATACAAATGATAATTTACAAATGGCAATAACTCGATTCTTTCAGATGCAACATCCTCATGTCGTAGCCTTTTCAGGAAACTCGAAATAATGCTTCTAGTTGGACTTTTCATTCTGGAACTATTAGTTTATGTTCAGAAAAATAGAAGTTCTTTTACAATAAATCAAATCCTTCACGAATATAATACGATAACAAGAAATGGTTTTCATATCCCTAGTACTCACCTCACACTTTGTTTGAAATCATACAAAATATTAGGTCTGTGATTGTATAATGTTCTTCCGGATCCCATAAAAAATACTAACACAGTTCATTGTTTTAAAAAAAAGTTACTTCTAGATATAAGTCCTTACACAATAACGGAGTTTTATGAATTTTTCACATTGACTGATTGAAAAAAAATTTTTACTATTCTTGTGTATTTATATTGTATTTGTATTGTAATCTATGAGTATAGGTACCTCAGTGTATTGTATGTTATATAACTTTAACCCTTAACTACTGTGGCGCGGTCACCTTGACCGCTGCCTAGTTGAACATCTCTATTATTGAGCCCCTTCCTAGTTGTATAGCCTTGGGTGTCTCTGTACCTTCAAATTAGTGCATTTTAAGAAGGCGGCCAGGGTAGTCGCGTGTTACGCGCTTTTGTTTTTGAATTACTTAGAGTTGAAATTTTTTGCGGTCAAAGTGACCTCAGCACAGTATTAGTGTAACTTATTGTTGCCATGTTTGTTACTGAAGAACGTCTGGAAGTACCCATGGAAAAACTTGAAAAAAGAAAGACTTGCAACACTTGTCCTTCATGACTAAACAGAGAAACTTTTCACTTGTGTTACACGTGTACCAAGCCTATTTGAGGTGAATGTTCAACATATATCTGTATAAACTGCAAGTCTGATTTGTAATTTTTTACATCGTATGATTTTATTTTATAAATGTTTTTCATTTTTTTTTGTAAGTTTATACCTCTGTCCTACGAAAAATATTGCTAGTTTCATTTTAGAATTATATTTTTTTGTTAAATGTTTAATAATGAATAAAATATCCAATTTTGTTAAAAAAGAAGCAGTTAACCAAGAAAATAAAATTTTACAAAAAGATGCCCGGTTTTTAATTGTCTATATTTTATTTTCATCAAAAAATGATCAATTCATATTATTACAATAACATAATATGAGAAAACTAAATTGTATAATTTTTTTGGTATATATATATATATATATATATATATATATATACTTTTATAACACTTTATTCCAATATTTCGACAAGTATTATTGTCATCATCAGGGAAAGCTACCTACAATAATGTTTTAACTATAGTGAAAACAATTGACAAAAGTGGATTCTAAACTACTTACGTGTAGGTGAGATTGGTTGCAATAGATGATATAAAAAAAAAATCTATTGCAACCAATCTCACCTACACGTAAGTAGTTTAGAATCCACTTTTGTCAATTGTTTTCACTATAGTTAAAACATTATTGTAGCTTTCCCTGATGATGACAATAATACTTGTCGAAATATTGGAATAAAGTGTTATAAGAGTATACTTCCTGCATGCTGCTCACCCAACAAGTTCCCTAGCTTGATCTTAACTAGTCAGCAAAGACTACCTCTCTCCTATATATATATATATATATATATATATATATATATATATATATATATATATATATATATGTTCGGAAAGGTTTCCGCGGTCAGAAATATGTACATTACTAAGTTCATGGGTTGAACCGCGTTGAGAGTTTATAACTCGACGTTTCGGCTCCTGCTTTGGAGCCATTTTCAAGAGTGTGACTGCGAGGGCTCTATCTGCCTACTCCTCGAGTCGTGGTCTTGAGAGATATCAAGGTCTCAACCTGCCTACTCCTTGATCTCAAAAGACGATCCGATGTTGGTTGCACTGTAGTATTTATAGGTGGTTGGCTACCTGGAGGTGGGCGGGTCTTACGGGTTTTCTCGTTTGTCTTGTCTGCTGGTGCCTGCTGTGTAGTTGGAGTTAATGGGATAATAATTGATTGCATATAAGTTTCACGTGGCCTGGTAATTACGGTTGGAAGAAGGGGCTTCCAAATGGGGTTCAATTTACGGCTATCATCTTTAATGTTCAGGCAATCAGGCCGTTTTTCGATTTCGATGGCTTCTCTGATAAAACGAGAAGTTCTTGAACGTACTGGGGCGATGGTTTTCGTTTTCTCGAAACTAACACTCCCTTTCAGTTAGAAATCGAGACACCAGCTCCGCATTAGCTCTTCATTTCATCCAAACGGGTCACCCCATAGATTTCGAGAAAACGAAAACCATCGCCCCAGTACGTTCAAGAACTTCTCGTTTTATCAGAGAAGCCATCGAAATCGAAAAACGGCCTGATTGCCTGAACATTAAAGATGATAGCCGTAAATTGAACCCCATTTGGAAGCCCCTTCTTCCAACCGTAATTACCAGGCCACGTGAAACTTATCCGCAATCAATTATTATCCCATTAACTCCAACTACACAGCAGGCACCAGCAGACAAGACAAACGAGAAAACCCGTAAGACCCGCCCACCTCCAGGTAGCCAACCACCTATAAATACTACAGTGCAACCCATGAACTTAGTAATGTACATATATATATATATATATATATATATATATATATATATATTTCGGTCACCATGACCGCACCACACGCGCACCGTCATCAAACGTGTACCACAGTAGTTAAGGGTTAATTAGTTTTAGCCTTTGACTTGTCCAATTAAATTTTCTATCTATCTATATTTTATTGCACCATTGCATGACATTTTCAAAGAGCTTTTCCTTGGTATATGATTTGTGTGGTCTACTTTGTGAAGTTCGCGAAATATGTTGAAAATAAGAAATGTGGATGGTTTTTGAGGAATCTAGTAGGCCGCTTTCGTAAAATTTGACATATCCTTGTACTGCCAATAATTTTACACGTCGATTTGTTTAAAATGAATTTCACTCGCGAAGAATTAGTGATATGGCAAAGCTGACAGAAATCTTTCATTAGCAAGCAGAATCTATCATGTAAAATATCCAGTAGCAAGAAATCAACGGGTGTCTTCATTCCAAGAGTTAAGAGATTGGTCTCATACTTAAAAAGAAATTGTTGGTGGTCGACTCAATGAGGAAAATGAGTTGCAAGTTTTATTGATGCTACAGAAAAATCCTCAAGTAAGCACTAGGGAAATAGTAGCGGAAATGGATATTTCTCAAAGTAGTGTAAACAGAATAATATTGAAACATGAGTTCCACCCTTTTTATCTGAACCTACATCAAGAATTGCATGGTGATGATTTTGCAAACAGAGTTTACTTTTGTATTCAAGTGAATGGCATGATTGATGAGGATTATATTACTTTAATCAAAATTCTGTTTTGTGATGAAGCAACTTTTAAGAACAACGGGTCGGTCAACAAACATAATATGCATTATTATGCAGTCGAAAATCCTCGCTGGTTGAGGACACTCGATCACAGCGATGGTCACCTAATGTTTGGGGAGGAATTATTGGAAATCACATTATTCAACCCTACTTCTTCGACAATGTGCTGAATGGTGAAACATATTTACATTTTCTTCGCGAACATCTTACGAAAATGTTTGAAGAAGTTGATTTGAATACTTGAAGAACCATCTGGATGCAGCACGATGGTGCGTCAGTGCATAACCATAGGACAGTTCAAGAATTTTTAGATCAATCCTATACTAATCGTTGGATTGGCTGAGGAGTTACTATATTCCTTGGTCCGCGCGATCCCCAGACCTCACGCCTCTAGATTTCTTTCTTTGGGGGTACGTGAAGGAATGTGTTTTCAGATATCATCTGATAACTGCAGATGTTCCGAAAAATATAATGATCACGGAAGACTTCCGTTCAACTGATGGAGCAAGGCTTGCTAGAGTTCGGGACTTATTTAAAGAATACTAGCAGGTTGTGTGGAACATGATGGTGATCTATTTTAGCATTTATAAGTAGCCTTCCACAAAATTTTTACATCACTCTTTGCTGTTCTTGTAAGTATTACTAGAATTATGTTATTTGTGATGTACTCCTGCTTCTATTACAATTTCAAAAACATGTTCCATTATTTTAAGGATTTTTAAAATTTCAATTTGTTGGTCCATGTTCGACGCTATTATGACACAAATTGACATGAGGTAAAAACTAATGCAGAAAAGTCTATGAAACTACGGTGTGTTATATTGACAATGTAGTGGCGAATCCAAAAATGTAACAAAAACGGAGGGTTGCCATTAAAAAAAATTAAAACTTAGTTTTGTATTCAATTTTGAAACATCCTGTATATTGATGACAATTCCTTCAGAATGTGCTCATTTTTGAACATATCGTATGAAAAAAAATCAAGTCGATAGCTTGCATAAAAAAAAAGTTATGGACCATGCACACCTCCCTGGATCACCCTGTATATGGGAATTCACTTTTTATATCTTTGGAACGTTTGAAACGTAAATATATCGTGTTTGATCAAAAATAAATATATCGGAAAGTAAAATAAAAAATAATTCTACAACATAAAATCTTATACATTTGCAAAAACACTTTTTACCCAAACGGCACCTCGTAAGTATCTCAGTACCTTTATTTTAGTATTCAATTTATATGTTTCTGTTAGGATATACCAGCGTATCTTCCAATTTAATATTCATACTTCCATTTTCGATGTATATTCCACGAATCATACGATATTCTCTATCATGCACATTTGAATTCCAAGTAATGGTCGTATTGTGTTTCTGGTGAACATCGTCTTCTTTGGAAAGCATAAGTCGCATTTGTTTGAAGGACTGTTTTTGACAGTTATTCCGGTGTGTATTTATAGTTATTTTTATATACCTGCGATGGAGCAACAATGTTTTGCTCTCCACATATCAACATCTTCATATTTGTCCGCTGGGAACCTTTTCCTTCGTTTCGGGTTTCTTTGCTTTTCCGTTCGAAGATAACACTTCGGGGATCTCACATCGTTTTTTCACCCTTAATAATGTTATATAAAAATATTGCTGCGATGTTATTGTATAATAGTACAAAGAACGTTCCTTCCGAAGTAATTTTTTATCTTGTAATTGTTTTTATATGAACTTACTGAAAAATATATAAAAGCTCTATTTGGCTGATCATGATTGGACTTATGTACTTAATATGGAAATATTAGAAGATGAATCATATATTACATGGAAATTGCATGGGCATTTCTGGGTGCAATTACATTTTCAATCCACCTGATTAACTTGCTAGTAGAAAAGTTAGTACAAGATGGTATCCTTGAATCTACGAGGAATTTGTTCCTCATCACTTATAACCGAATTATAATGTTCACTAAAATATCTTTCAGTTAGTTGAAATAAGTTAGGCTAGGCTGCATTCGAAACTTCTTAAAAGCCATCCTGAATGTATTTACTCGAAGTGTAGTGTTGATTAAAAATATGTGAATATTCATAGAAAACTGTAAACTTTTGTCACAACTCAACTAGATCTTTGTGACTTCTCTGTTTACGTCATTTCAGAATATAATAGTTCAGTGAAAAATCCATTCTAATAAGAACTCCTTTTCCGAAGTAAGTGTCTCCACTGTAACATTTCTTATTCAGTTGTTAGTCGAGCCCATTCATTTTCTTCATTATACAGTTTTCAATTAAGATGCCGAAGTCATTTCAGCAGTTCAGCAGTGAGGAAACTTTTACCGAAATTTGTGTATTTGAAGTAGCCTAATTAGCGAGGGCTTCTGAAACTCGAATTTTCATTTTTATGTCTCCAAGAAGTTCAGGTTTAATTGAAAGTTATCAGGGTTATCTTTTGATCATCTCTTAATGAGGTTCTTCATCTGCCTTGAGAAATTAGTGCATTACCAAATAATTCTGCCTTAGACGTTTTTTTCTTTCTTGAAGAGAAACATTTTTCTTCAACAAAAATTATAGCTACTGCATTGAAAAGTGACAGGAAAAACAATATATTGTTAATTTTTGTTTTTGTTTTCATGAAACTCTCAGGTTTTCGAAAACTAGAGCTTGTTCGAGCAAGGGAGATCCGGGACCTACAGCATACATGAAAGTGGGTTGCGAACCACTTCAGCTCCCTGACAAGCGGTGGAATCGAACCCTAGCCGCCTGGGTGGAAGACAAACGCTCTAACTCCACGACCACTTCGCTTGATATGCTTGTTTGTATTATGAAATGATGACCTTTGAAACCATACTTTTTCTACGTCCACTTCTCATACTAAAGTAGATATAATACAATTATTTTAATTGAAGTGATAAACTAACGTGGATAAATTTCATGTACTTATATATAAATTTTACTTTTAGTAACAGTTGATTCATAAAGTGTCATTACAAATGTTGAAAATGAAAGGTTGGTTGAACGCAACACAAAAAAATTACTAGATGTACCTATCTTAAGTAGAATATTTGTGTGCCTACTCAATCAACTTTATATCGAAATAAATCATAACCGATGTGAAAACAGCTGCCGATGTTTGCATACCAAATCACCTAAGATACCTGATCGTTCAGGAACAAAATTTTCGGAAAAATCAAGAGTCTTTTTAGGATAATTAACGAAAAAATCCACCGTTACAAATTTAATAAGTTTTTAACAAACAGTGGGAGAAATTGTCGATAATCGAGGGCCAAGTTGACGTGGTGTTCACCGATTTTTAAAAGGCTTTTAACAAAGTAAATCATCAGGTGTTGATAAAAAAAAAAGTTCAATTTCGGGTTTTCAAAAGAATTATTCAGTCTTTTTGTGTCATAATTAAAGGGGAGACAACAGTACGTTGTTTTTAGGAAACATTAGTACAAGGTCAGGTGTACCACAAGGATCCAATTTGGGACCACTTCTTTTCTTATGTTTGATTAACACATCACCAGATGTCATTCAGTTCTCAGAGTGATACTTATTTGCTGTTGATTTGAAAATATTGAAGAGGATTGAAAATGTTTCTGAATGTGAATATATGCAAAAAGATCTTGATAATATATGGCGATCGTCAGGAGAAAACAAACTTCTTTTCAATACGGGTAAATGTTTTACAGTACAAAAAATTATTACAAATTTCATCTATGAATTGGTTGGAACTCCTTTACCTGTCAAAAAAAATGTGAAGGATTTAGGAATAAACTTTGATAAAGATTTTGAATTTAATCTTCACATAAATAGCGTGGTGAAAAAAGCATATAAAATGTTAGGATTTGTTATCAGAAATACCTGCCAATTCACCGAACATTGCAAATTATATATAATTCATTCGTAAGTAGCATTTTGGAATATTGTGCAATCATATGGTCTCCATTTTATAGCTGTTATAAGGAAGAATAATTTCAGTACATAAAATTGGAAGAAAGAAGAGAAATATCGTCGGCAATCTTCATCCACAAACTCATACATGGAACAGTAATATGTCCAAAAATATCGAAAAAATTATATAAACCAACCCCCACAATATAACAATAGAAATATTCCGCTTCTCACAATACCAAGACCGAAGACCAATCTGGGTATGAATGTACCAGTCCATAGAATATGCTAGATAATAAATACACTAAAATATGATATTTTCAATGAATCACTTGGTAGTCAATACTATTTTCGCAATACCAAAAGTTGTATAAACAAGTGGGTATTAATGATAAGTAATTGATAAGTAAATGATGAAATTCATAAATCAACTTATTATTGTTGCTATTTTTTTTTTGTGGTTGTAGGCCTTCAACTGCTGTGGTTATTGGCCTTTGGATTCAAAAATCCATAATCCATCAAGGATGTTCTTAATTCGAGGAATATGCCAATTTCTCGTATGTAGTTAAGGGTCTTCTGTATAGCATTTCTATCATTGGCTAAACACTGAGAAAGTTCATTCGGTATTCCTGTCCTTTGCCTTTGTTCCCGGAACTCTTCGCATCTGAGTAGTACATGTTCAACAGTCTTTCTCCTTCCGCAGAATTCACATCTAGGTTGTCGCTCGCCACTAAGCATAAAGCTGTTGGTGAGTCTCGTATGACCGAGGCGGAGTCGAGCTATAACTGCTTGTTCTCTCCTGGATGCAAATGGTAAGTATTCCCATGGTTTTACTGATGGTTTCACATTTCTGAGCTTAGAATCTGATCTATTCCATTCTATTTGCCATTTTCCATATATTGTTTGTTTCCAATATATCTTCAAGTCGTCTAACAGAAATGTCATCCATTTGTTCTTCGTTGGCTGCTTCTTTTGCTGCTTGGTCTGCCAATTCATTTCCTGCGATGCCAATATGGCTGGGTATCCATAAAAATTTTGGTGATTTTCCCCTACTCATTAGCCATTTTATGAGAGAGAAAATCATCTGAATCATCGGGTTTTTGCTGAAAGGGTTCTTCAGTGCTTGCAGAGAGGACAAGGAATCGGTACAAATAAGGAATTCAAATCTAGGCGCAAATTCTATATACCACAAGGCTTGTAAAATGGCATAGAGTTCTGTAGTGAATACAGTAGCCTCTTTAGGTAAGCTCCAGGAGTGGGTAATTCCCGAGCATGTAAAAGCAGATCCAGCTCCTGTCTCAGTTTTTGATCCATCTGTATATATGATGTGATTTTCTGGGTACCCATCTATCATCCTGAGTAGTTCTTTTATGGTAAGGCTTGGGTTCGTTTCTCTTTTTTGGAATTCGGTTAATTGTAGTTCCATTTCTGGAATGTTCAAGGTCCATGGAGGAGTTTCGCCTGGTGTCCAGTTGTAGAATCTTGGCATATCGTAGTCAATCGAAATCAGCAGTTCTCTCAAGCGAATTCCAGCTGGCCTTGTTATAGTTGGCCTTCTGGTGTATATATCATCCTCTTCATCGGATGGAATTGGAGGATAGCAAGTATGGTGTGGTTGTGCCGATACTCCACAACAGTAACTAAACAAGAGTTGTTCACGCCTAAATTTGAGTGGAGGTACTCCTGCTTCAGCACAAAGTGACTCATATGGGCTGGTACGAAATGCGCCCAAAGCTAACCTCAGGGCTGTTCCTTGTATGGAGTCAAGTACCTTAAGTCTCGATGGTCGTGCTGCTCCATAAATAAAACATCCATAATCTATCTTGGACCTTATTAAGGCCTTATATAATCTAATAAGAGTTTCTCTGTCACTTCCCCAATTGATGTTAGCTATAGCTCTGATGGGATTGAGAGCAATCTTGCATTTTGACGCTAGGTTTTTTATGTGTGTGTCCCAGTTCAGCTTCTTATCAAAAAACATTCCAAGAAATTTCATAGATTCCTTACATTCCAGTTCCTGTCCGTACATTCTGAGTTGTGGGTCTCGATGTGGAGATCTCAAACGGCAAAAGTGCACGCACTTTGTTTTGGACGAGGAAAATTTGAAACCAAGGTGGAGTGTT
This sequence comes from Chrysolina oricalcia, assembly GCA_944452925.2. Classification (NCBI taxonomy): domain Eukaryota; kingdom Metazoa; phylum Arthropoda; class Insecta; order Coleoptera; family Chrysomelidae; genus Chrysolina; species Chrysolina oricalcia. The sequence goes on from OX101812.2 coordinate 67,870,784, forward strand.
TCTCGAGTTAGATTGTTTATTGCTTCTTGCAGAACTCTTTCGATCTGATCCATTGATGGTGCAGAGTAAAATATGGTGAAGTCGTCAACGTATAAACACTTTCCTATGGACTGATCCAGAAGTTCCGCAATTGGGTTAACGGCTATTGCAAAAAGTAAGACACTCAATTTAATCTTCACATAAATAGCGTGGTGAAAAAAGCATATAAAACGTTAGGATTTGTTATCAAAAATACCTGCCAATTCACCGAACATTGCAAATTATATATAATTCATTCGTAAGTAGCATTTTGGAATATTGTGCAATCATATGGTCTCCATTTTATAGCTGTTATAAGGAAGAAGAATTTCAATACATAAAAATGGAAGAAAGAAGAGAAATATCATCGGCAATCTTCATCCATAAACTCATAAATGGAACAGTAATATGTCCTTAAATATCGAAAAAAATAATATAAACCAAACCCACAATATAACAATAGAAATATTCCGCTTCTCACAATACCAAGACCGAAGACCAATCTGGGTATGAACGTACCAGTCCATAGAATATGCTAGATAATAAATAAACTAAAATATGATATTTTCAATGAATCACTTGGTAGTCAATACTATTTTCGCAATACCAAAAGTTGTATAAACAAGTGGGTATTAATGATAAGTAATTGATAAGTAAATAATGAAATTCATAAATCAACTTATTATTGTTGCTATTATTATCATTATTATTTTATAAGCTTAGTTATTAGTTATGAACCATCAGTCTTCAATGTAAGGAAACTATATAATGTTTGTAATCGATCACTGGAACTATAATTCTATAGATTACACAATTAATTAAATAAATGAATATATGAATGGATGAATAAATAAATGAATAAATTAATAAATTGATAAATGAATAAATGAATAAATGAATAAATGAATAAATGAATGAATGAATAAATGAATGATTAAACGAATGAATGAGTGAATGAATGAATGAATGAATAAATAAATGAATGACTGAATGACTGGCTGAATGAATGAATGAATAAATGAATAAATAAATAAATAAATAAATAAATAAATAAATAAATAAATAAATAAATAAATAAATAAATAAATAAATAAATAAATAAATAAATAAATAAATAAATAAATAAATAAATAAATAAATAAATAAATAAATAAATAAATAAATAAATAAATAAATAAATAAATAAATAAATAAATAAATAAATAAATAAATAAATAAATAAATAAATAAATAAATAAATAAATAAATAAATAAATAAGAAATAAATATCTGTAAAACTGAGTATATTGACTTGTTGAATAACTTCACTGATGACTGGCTTGAACGTGTGGGAACAAACAACATTTATATTCGAAAATATTTTCTCAATTAGGACATTCTTTCTGGATTGGATTTCTTGATGTTGGCATCCACCCCAGAATCCCAAAGTGAGTTGATGATTTTTTCTCGAAATGGACATTTTGCAACGCAGAATTTACTGTCAAAATCTGTTTATGCTAGAACGAAATCTTCTTTTAGAAATGAATGTTCAAAATTTTATGGTTGAAATATCCACTCCAGGATCCCAAGGAAAGTCTATACTTTTTTTACGGAATGAAACTTTTGCAACACAAAATCTGCTGCCAAAGAACCAAGAATTATTTTTGAAGTTTTTTACAGTATTCTGTCTCAGATGAATGATTTGAATAAACCTGTTGCTACACCACCAATAATTAGATGATTTTTTAGTGTCCCAAGTTTTTATGCAACAGGAACATACCAATGAGTAATAGGTAGAACTCACGATCTTTCTATAGCTCAGTAATATGCCTCGAGGGCCAAAGGAAAGGTAACCATTGCTATTGTAAATACTCTGCCTGTCTTTAGCAATTTTGCAGTTTTTGTCTTCGTTTTTGACCTTCAGTCTACCACTGCCTTTATTTGAATAAAACAGAAGTAATTATAAATATACACTGGCCATTGGATTATGGCTCTGCACTATTACTGAATTATCATTAAGATTCCGTCAAACCAAAGCGGGAACGGAGAATGGAAACCGTGCGAATTGGTAGAAAAATAGAAAACGTAGCAAATCATATATATTTCTCTGCTTGTCTGCATTTTGGAATACGAATAATCACTCCAGTATGTATTTTTACATTTCCCACTATCGGATTTATTCTCGCATTCATCCCGCTTCCGTCCCGCGTTCCCGCGTTCGTTTGGGGAAACCTTTATTCGATAGATTTTCATCCAAAACCTAAGCTGTTATAGATTGTGTCGCAGCCGTTTCCGCTGCCATGGCCGTTGCCGCAGGCAAAATTATGACCAATTTATAGATTACTGTTATTCAAACTGTTTTCCTTCAGGTACATATTTTTATAGTTCTTGTCCTTCAGATCATAAAGATGTGGAAATCCTTCTGGTAGGTTTAGGAATACGCCCACATCAACATCTATATTTTCCTCATATTCGGACATTTCTGAATAAAATCAATTTTTTTCTTTTAAACTATATAAACAAATAAATTACCTAAATTATGTGACCATTCGTTTATTTTCGACATGGAAATTTTGAGTTTCATATCATTTTCGACGAGGCTTATATACTCTTTGCTTTTGAAATTGTTACATAAATAAATTTGACATACAACATTGACAGAATAAATCACTCAAAACAGAAAACGACATGTCTCGACGTCTTGCTTTCTGGCTACCGGGATAGTCGCGTTTAGGCGATAACTTTTATGCACGAGTACCAGTCATGTGGAATTCAGTCGATAAGTGGAATTCAATATGATACAGAGTTCCACTGCTGAGCAATATTTCCCCTTGACTTCCAATTCTACCATGAGAAATAAAGTGATTCGATCATATTGTCGCGAATAGGGCTATATAGGGAAGCTATAAGCCCTTCGCTTGGGACGTAGGTCAGCAAGACCCAGGGGTAACCTGATTCTTACTCAGGATACCCTCTAATAAATCAAACAAGTCACAAAAACACTTCAAAGGTATATATATTAAAAAATTAACCTGGTGCACACAAGACCTTATCAACTAAGTACACAATAAAGGGACAACGGGCAAAGGGCAATATAATACACAAAAACAACAAAAGATAATTTGTTCCAAATATAAAAGGCTCTTTCTTACCAAATGCAGACACTCAACGAACTTGGGTACATCTCTCAGAGGAAGGGGTTTGTACGAAGGGCTTTCGGAGATCGATCTATCTTCCCAATAATTACCAATGACTTTACTGCGCTGGATCTCTCGGGGACTCGCAATACTCGCCACTGAGAGCTCATCTTTTCGGTTCTCGTGTATTTATTCAACTTTTGTAAATGTTTTTGTTTTTATTACGTGAAAAATTATTCAATGTCGAGCCACTGACATGCCGAATAATATCATCAATGGACTGCTAGTTTATACTTTCGTAGGTGACCCCGGTGTTATGTTTTGTTTATCAAATTATAAACTTCAATAACTAATTTATTTACAAATTCATAAAATGTGAATTTTGGGAAAATAGATATGATCTGATAATATTTTAAATTAATTAGCGCCTTCTTGACAATATTTTTTTGAAAACAAATCCTACTTTTCTCTCCCTCGTAGTATGAAATTCAATTTCATGGATGATTTTTTGAGAAATCAATCATAAAAAAGTTTTCCATATGCTGCGAACTTTATGACAGACACTGTATACGAGGATATATTGATAAATGCTTAGCCTACTATAGAACCAAACAAAATTTCAATGTCAAAATATTTTATTACTCAACATATTCTCCTCTCAATTGGATACATCTATTACAGCGAACCTGCAACGTCTCTAGACCTTTCGAAAAAAATGTTTCATCTTGTTCTGCAAACCAGACCTCCACAGCTTTTATTACCTCCTCGATGGAAGAAAATTTACGACTTTTTTTCAGTTGAGGAAAGAGATGGTAGTCGGACGGAGCCAAATCTGGTGAAAAAGGGGGTGTTCTAGTAATTCAAACCCTAAATCACGAATTTATTGCATGGCGACATGAGATTTGTGTGCAGGGGCGTTGTCCTGCAAAACCAAAACACCTTTGGATAGCTTTCTGCGTCTCTTCTCTTTAATTTTTTCCCGTAGAGTGGTCAGTAATGTCGAATAGTAATCTCCAGATATTGTTCTACCCTTATCCAAAAATTCAATCATGATTACTCCATGGCAATCCCAAAAAACTGAAGCAAGAACTTTTCCAGCAGATTTTTGGACACGAAACTTCTTAGGTCTCATTCATAGTAACAATTCTGTTTAAGAAGTCTACATCGTTTTCAAATCAAGCACAGATCGAACGCGATGCTACTACCCTTGCACGCTTTTGGTCAACATTCAAACATTTGGGGATCCATTTTGCAGCAATTTTTCTCATGTCCAAATTGACGTGAACTATATGATGAACGCGTTCGTATGAAATATTCAGTGCTTCCGATATCCGTTTCAGCCCAATTCGACGGTCTGTTAAAATCATGTTATGAACTGCATCGATATTTTCGGGGACTGACACAGAAACTGGCCTTCCCGATCGGTCATCATCTTCAATGGAAAATTCACCTCTTATGAAGCTTGCAGTCCAATTTTTCACGGTCGCATACGAAAGACATTAGCGCCCCATACACAGGCGGATTATCCGTACAGTTCAGATACGCAGAGATTTGATTCGACAGATCCAGATCGGACGGAGTAAATATTGGCGTGTCCACTAATTAACATACCAAGTATGCGTGTCTGATCTTCATACATGATTCGAGGTATCAAATCTGTTCGTTTGTGGAGAAGATTCTTGAATTTCAGACAGATTCGATATGGCGCGTGGTCTCTTAGGTGAGCTAAAAGATCTGGACGTTGCAGAAGCAGATTAGTGATAAATGTTTTTGCAAAGCAAAAAATGCAAAGCTATTGCTTGTGCTGGTATCATCTCAGTTTCAGAATATCTGCTCAAAAAAAGAGTGCGAAGAAAGTGGGTCAAGAATTGGTTATCGCACCGAAACGATTTTAGCCATATGTCACTTTTGAGAGAGCTGCGAGCAAATGATCCAAATGATTTTAGTAATTATTTACGAATGGACGAAAATACGTTTAACTTTGTATTGAATCTTGTCAGAACACAATTACAGAAACAGAATATAGTGCGACAAGCAATTCCTCCTGAAGAACGACTGATTGCTACTCTTCGATTTCTGGCTACTGGCAGATCTTACGAAGTCTTGAAATTTTATTTTATTTGCCATAAACAAGTATGCCTTCTATAAATTTCTATAAAGTCGGTTAAAATTTCTCGTGTCCACTCAGCCATGATTTATAATTACACTATTATTCGCGCGTACCCACTGACGTCGAGATTTGGCCTGCAAGTTGAAACCTGCAGATTTAATCTGTACGAAATACTAGTCGCGCCGTATCTGGCTCGTGGTTAACCATTAACGCTCTGATATCCTTACGAATTTGGCTCACCACATATCAAATATGACAGATATTTCGTTCGTGTATGGGGCGCTATTGATCACCAAGGGTATTAAGCATATCTTCGTAAATCTGCTTACCTCTTAACCCTTTTAAATATGGCTCGATACTCCAATTTTTCGATTTTCACAATTTCGGTGGACATATTTATTCTTTTAATTTATTGCGTAACTCTGGTTTATTTTTTTGACGTCAAACTTTACACTGACACTTCTAATAAGTTATTGTTCGTTGCTATGATATCGCAATATTTTGTTTATGCAGGGAACTGGTCTAGGCTAACTAGATATCCATACATACTCGTAAGTAGTATACCTACAATGTATTCTTGAATCATGAATAAAGATTTACTCATCCACTCAGTTCATGCTGGTTCAGTAAAAAAAGACAATGTCTGTTTTATTCGAGAATAAGAATATGCAACCAACACCTCGCAAAAATTATAAAAGCCCGATGAGCAACGCGCGGAGGTTCTAAGAGCGACAATGAGTGATAGAATATGTAAATTAGAAATGAGTCTTGACGGGCGCTAAGTGCTGCTCTCTCCCGATTCCGGCCGCTATCGCCGTTCTGACAACCCGGAACTGACACGAACCGGAAGATTGTCACCAGTTCGGTCACGGTCGAGGACTTGCCACCGACATGGCGGTGGCGTTCGATGAGAGCGGCAAAAAAGAATTTCGAGGTTATGAATGAAACAAAAGCGTCGTTATGGATGTACGTGGATATACACAATTTCCGAAAGTGGTTTGCGACTCATGCTGGAACAGGAACAGGGCAATTCGACAATATATCTTATTTTTACAGGGTAGAAAGACAATGAGTGAACCATACAATCTATGTTATCAAAATAAAATTTACTCTCCAGGAAATGTTAAAATGTCCAACCTATAAAATGTGTTTTTATTACTTCACTTTGTTCGTTATAATTGGTAATCAATTTGTACTACTTCTCATAAATTCAATACTTTGAACGATACTTTTGGTACTCATAAAGGACCCCGCACTTTTTAAAGGTAAAATGGTGAAATTGTCTAAATTTTTAGTATATTGTAGTATTTGATGTACTGATTAAACATGCAGAATTATCATCCTCCAAAGATAGCTGATACCGTATAAAAATGATTTCGTTGGGATATATAGGGTGATCATAAAAATTTTTGATGATAAAAATAACAAAATATCAACGTTTCAGAAATAACCCTGTAATTCACGATTAACTTGGTGAAATTCGTTTATTATTATTTAGTATATTTATCCTTCTCTCCTCAACACTGTCCCAAAAATTCAGTTTCCTACCATGACTAGTTTCATAGTTATTGATTGAGAAACTTATTACCATTTGCATGACGAGTTGAAGGAACTTGTTCACGCGTACATTCTATTAGTGGCCAAGATTTTTCACAAATTGTGAAACGTGAGAAACAAACTATCTGGGAAAAGTGAAAATGATTGATAGAACGCTTTTATTTGTAATAGGAGAATTTGAATCTGGCAGCGACAGTATTTTCCAACGCGTGTTCCACTCGGATTGAAGTTTCCATGATTTTTATATTTGCTGAAATCACCCTGTAATTCACGATTAACTCGGTGAAATTCGTTTATTATTATTCAATATATTCATCATTCTCTCCTCAACACGGTCCCAAAAATTCAGTTTCCTACTATGACTAGTTTCATAGTTATTAATTGAGAAACTTATTACCATTTGCATGACGAATTGAAGGAACTTGTTCAAGCGTACATTCTACTAGTGGCCATGATTTTTCACAAATAGTGAAACGTGAGAAACAAACTATCTGGGAAAAGTGAAAATGATTGATAGAACGCTTTTATTTGTAATAGGAGAATTTGAATCTGGCAGCGACAGTATTTTCCAACGCGTGTTCCACTCGGATTGAAGTTTCCATGATTTTTATATTTGCTGAAATCACCCTGTAATTCACGATTAACTCGGTTAAATTCGTTTATTATTATTCAATATATTCATCATTCTCTCCTCAACACGGTCCCAAAAATTCAGTTTCCTACTATGACTAGTTTCATAGTTATTAATTGAGAAACTTATTACCATTTGCATGACGAATTGAAGGAACTTGTTCAAGCGTACATTCTACTAGTGGCCATGATTTTTCACAAATAGTGAAACGTGAGAAACAAACTATCTGGGAAAAGTGAAAATGACTGATAGAACGCTTTTATTTCTAACAGGAGAATTTGAATCTGGGCAGCGACGGTTTTTTTCCAATGCGTGTTCCATGAATTTTATATTTGCTAGCTATCAATAAAAACATAATAGTAATTTACTTAACAAGTCCGGAAAATACTGTTTTTTTGGACGAGTAGACAAAACTCTAGGACGAGCGTTAGCGAGTCCTGGAAGTCTGCGAGTCCAAAAAATCTGTTTTCGGACGTGTTGCGTACACAATTTTTTCGGCAGCCACGTAGAATAACAAATCAATGAGACGTATTTAGTCTAAGAGACGAAGGGAGGTCGACTTTCACCCATCTGTTAACCGGATGAAACGATTCCAAATTTGAATATTTCGAACATTTCAGTTCTTATTTGTATTATATATTGAAATTCGAACAGAAGATTCTAATTCTTATTTATATTAATATTTGTATTAAAATTCGAGAACTTCCCGGCCTAGTCCGGGAAGTGCGTACTTCCCGGACTAGGCCGGGAAGTGCTACTTTCCCAAAGAAAAAGTGTCCGGGAAGTGAACACTTCCCGGATGTTGAAAATGTTGTTGAGATTCCAACTTTAAGGAAAAAAATACACGAAAAACATGATGATGATCACAATTTTTTTTCACAAGTAAGTAGAAAACCACAAAGTCAAAGACTATCTGTAGTGTGAGTGTTGCCTATGTTTGAAAATAGTATGGCAATGAAAAGTGAAAATATAAATAAAAAATTATGTTTTGACTCATAATTAAATTCTATTATGTAGGATTTGACAAAAAAACACATATCTAGGTATACATTGACACATTCTGATCTGTTTATGATGGCATTGTCTAATTTATAATTGAAAATTAATGGACGTTGTTTTCACGTAATGGTCAATACATTCATATACATAATTTCATAACATCATTCGTGAATAATAATGCATCACCCACCAAAATATGATTTCGTAAATATTGAGAATATTTAAAAAATTTGCGTATGAACGCTAACTTTTTCTATTTAACTTCATGAACCATCCCCCTTTTTTCTCTCTGCTATATCCAAGTAACGCCAATGCATGCGGCGTTCGAATAAAAACATTCGACGATTCTTTGTTCCGTGAAATAAATTTTATTATCAATCTCAGAATTCACACTCCAACAAATTTTCTCATATCCCTTTCTTTGTTACAGGTATGTCGCCCATTTGGTGTAGTGTCAGGAACGCGGCTTGGAGCGGAGAATTATTTCGCCGTGGTTGGTTTGTGAAATTTTTCAATTCAGCATTTTATATCGTATCGGTTTCGGAATCTGACGAGAGTTTGCTGGAACAAAAACCGGTGAGAATCGATGTCACAATATGTCGAAAGAGTGAGAAACGAAAACCTAGGACGAATCAAACATCTTGACAATATGTGAATGGATTTAACGAATATTTCACGTTATTCTACAATCGTAATAAATAAACTTTGAAAAATTTTTTTAGAGAAAAGCTTTTATTTAAAGAAAAGCTTTTATTTAAATGCACAAAAAGAAGAAAGTAAATTTCAAAGCGAATTAAACCCATCAATTTGTTGCATTATAAAATTTTAAACGATATAAAAGCTTGTCGCGAGAAATATCTATGTATTTCTTACTGTAAATTAAATTACCTCAAGATTTATTCTCGCGACAAGCTTTTATATCATTTGGAATTTTATAATGTTACAAAATGAAGATTCACTTCAAAATTTATTTTATTTTTAGTGCATTTAAATAAAAGTGTAGGGGTTTTACCAATAATTAAACTCACCATAATTTTTATTCTGGTAATCGGATCACCTACGATGAGAAATCTTGCCACCAGCTATTAGTTTTACGTGACCCTTCCGTAAACCTGACGGACAATTTGAAAATTTGGAATGACGTAGGCTGGGTTTTTCTTTATTTCTGACCTGCAATGAAAAGATGGAGTTCAAAAGATGAGAAAAGATAATCAGTTAGTTTTCAGTTCTCAATAGCGTTTTTCGAGCACCTCGACTAGCATTTATCTGGTCCAGTTTCAGAGTCATATATTAGCAAATCGTAAATACGTTTAATTGTTGAGTATTTTATGTAACATGTGTAAATATATGATTATGGTTACTTATTAGCTGCCGAGTCCGTATTTGATTACAACAACTAACCTGTTCATTTCAAATAATGCACGTCGCTTGTCTGTTAATTTAACGTTGGAAATTTTTCCCTATATAGCTTTCGAGGGAGGAAGAGGGATACATTTTTTTGAAACCGTATTATTCAATGGTCAGATAATTTTCACTATTTTTACGGATTTTTTCAATTTCCATTCCGCGAGTTTTCCTAATTTTTTCGTGGCAGGAAAGGTAGGATTTTTTTTCATCATTATTTTCCATGTCCGAAACTGTTGAAACATTTTTCGAATTCCTTTGCGTTCTCTATCTAGCTTTTGAGGGGGGACAGGGAAGTGAATTTTTAATATATATATATATATATATATATATATATATATATATATATATATATATATATATATATGGGGGATGGGTCACGGTCGATGGTACCTTAGACGTTTACGGAGAACGGGACATAGGATCATTCTGAAAATTTGGTATCTCAAGTAGTTGCTCTTGGTCTATCGATCTAAAATATTTTCAGCAATGCAGCGTTGCCGCTTATACCAGAAAATAGCAGCATCTTTGTTATTTCAAATGGGTCACCCTGTATATTATCGCATTTTTGAACTTGTCATTCCTTTCTGATTATTTCTGCCTTATACTCCTCTATACCTATCTCTAACGGTTTTTGAGATATTGGTTATTTTCCATATTTTTTATCCAAAACATAGCTCGAATTGAATGTTTATTTCTGCGGTATTTGGATTCTTAGGAAGTTGCAATTTTGTGTTTAGTTCATCAAGATCATGTACATTGATTCTGTATAGAGAAGTTTGTTCTGCGTTATACAGGGTCGTTCAAAATTCATGATCTTACTGCTAGATACGAAAAGGGTTGAAAGTGCGTTTTTTTAAATGGAACATCCTGTATATTATGAAATATCCTGAAAGATGAATAAATTCCTTTCAAATTGATATATCATGTTCCTATACCTAAATAGCCAGAATTCCGAGATAATAGCAATTTTCTCTTGTAATCTCCCAAGTGCTTGAATTATTGCCAGAAATTTTTCGAGTCCATGAATTTTCTTTGAAACGTGCGTGACCTAGCTAAAGTCACCACTATCCAAGACCACATAACGAATCTTTCATATAAATTTTACAAATATCACATTCCCAAAAGTTCACTCACCAGGGAAATAACAAGAGTAAGGGCACACCACAATGAGCCCCGCAAACACGGCGGGCTCATTTACCAAAAACTGGACTTGTTCCATGAACGCCAAGACTAAGCACCAAGTCACCTCTATAGCTAAGACCAGAACCCGTTTTTTGCCGAAAACTTTTTCCGGGAATCCACATAACACCCCTCACAAATCACACTTCTAATATCTGATCAATCTGACAATCAACCCCTGTATTAGCATAGCGGGAGACAGGGTATACTAATACCATGATGTAGGAAGGTAAAATCTGAGTTACACCTGTCAACACCAGCGGGGGTGCCTCACCTGTTCCTCTTGAGGAGCCGAGGAGACACTACATTCGGGACAACGCCGACCCCTGGCAACAGGGGTCGACGGAGCCCCCACACCATCCTTACAACCTGCGGGATCCTTATCAGCCCACGGAGGTGGGCGGAAAATATCAAGCAGAGTTGTGTTTTACATAGATTTCACCGAAATGCAATGTAAATAGTTAAATATCTGAATATACATGTTTTTGAGTTTGAGTTTGAGCTCAGCGGTAGTGTTGCGGCCTATGAGTCGCTAGGTCGATGGTTCAATCCACGACAAGAACATAACTTTTTAATTTTTTTTTGTTCCAAATTTAAACACATTTATTGATGAAAATTTTGTTAAGTATTTTACATATCAATATTTCAGTGGTTATAAATAGTTCAGGTGAAACCATCGTTAGTTATTTCTTATGAATTGTTGGATGATTTTCATTTCTCGGTGTGAAATTTTCTTACCGAATCCCCCTCGTGCTTGAATTAATTGCCGTAAATTTATCTCGAAAAATTTCCCGCAATAATTCAAGTACTTGGGAGATTACAAGTGAAAATTGCTATTATCTCGGAATTCTGGCTATTTAAGTATAGGAACATGATATATCAATTCGAAGGGAATTTAGTCATCTTTCAGGATATTTCATAATATACAGGATGTTCCATTTAAAAAAACGCACTTTCAACCCTTTTCGTATCTAGCAGTAAGATCATGAATTTTGAACGACCCCGTATAATGCACAACAAACTTCTCTATAGAGAATCAATGTACATGATCTTGAACTAAACACAAAATTGCAACTTCCTAAGAATCCAAATACCGCAGAAATAAACATTCAATTCGAGCTATGTTTTGGATAACAAATATGGAAAATAACCAATATCTCAAAAACCGTTAGAGATAGGTATATGGGAGTATGAGACAGAAATAATCAGAAAGAAATGACAAGTTCAAAAATGCGGTAATATACAGGGTGACCCATTTGAAATAACAAAGATACTGCTACTTTCTGGTATAAGCGGCAACGATTTTAGATCGATAGACCAAGAGCAACTACTTGAGAAACCAAATTTTCAGATGTCCCGTTTTCCGTAAACGTCTAAGGTACCATCGACCGTGACCCACCCTGTATATATAATATTCGACGGTCAGATATTTTGCACTATTTTCACGAATTTCCGATTTTAATTTCGCGAGTTTTCGAACTGAACCTTTTTGGCAAAACTTTTTCATATAATAATAATTTGCCAATCAGAGGAAATTCTCATTAACCTGAAAAAGAACATCTATTTTATTCTGGGAAACCAAACTAGTAAAATATACAAAACGCTTTAGGAGTTAGAAACAATTTTTGAAGAATTTCGAGTATTTCTTGTCAAATTCAATTTATTATGCTACTCTTAAAAAGGAATGTTAACAAGTTTAATGAGTGAAACATTTATTTAAAATTGAACATTCCATATTTGTATTTTAATTATATCACTGCTAAAATATTTTGAAAGGAAATCTGGTACATTCAACTACTAATTGCTATTTATTTAACTGATGAAACGTTAGGAAGAAATTCAAACACATGAATGCCTCAAAACCCGACAAAAGAGAACTATAGCTCCCAATCATTTATTAAAACTAATGGCAAATTTGAGATAGAACACAAATAGCCTTGCTTTCCTGTTCTCAGTAATTTTTCTATATTGGCATGTGTTAATTTGGAATGCAACTTACATCAGCAACAGTTTCTCACTATTCCAGTTTCCTTTTCCTATCCTGATCAGATCTGAACAAATATTCATCAATTCGACTTCTCAAAGATTTTACCAATCTTTTAACTGAAATGAAAAATCATTTTATTTTTCGCTTGTCCATTACTGCTTTATAATACCTTGGCAACGGTTGCTATTAACAGACCCATAACGCCCGGGGCCTTATGGAGGGCATTATGAATCATAACTCCCGCTAAATGTTTTTTCAGTTCAATAAATTAATTACTCAGAAAAGTTTTATATATAACTGTACATAAAAAAGTGACTAATTATTTTCTCTCAATTAGAAATTACAATTTTCAAATGTTCCTGAAAAATTAGTACTCTGAGTTGACCGATGATGAACTCCTCAATGTGCATTCGGTTTTGTTCGGAACGTTAACATTTTCTTTTTCGGAAACGGAATGGGCTATCATTTTAGCAATTTTGTTCTTCGAGGAGATACTTTCTTCAACTCTCCTCTACCGTACTACTCTTCCATTTTCCATGTAATTTTAGTGTTTCAAAGGAAGCACCTTGAACAAAATGCGTTGACGACGTTCGGCGTAGACAATGTCCGGTTTCGGGTTTTCCAAATTAATGTATTTCGCTATGATAGAAGGAACACTTCCTATAGTATTTTTACCCACAGGTAACTCAATGCATTTATTATTCCAGTAGGTTAAAAAAAAAACCTACGTTGTTTACATCCTTCTGGTCGTAGGGCAATGTACTTTTTAACTAAGTTCAAGGCTCCTATTTCGCTTTCTTCAACAATGGTGAAACTTTTTGAGGTGCAGGTCTTGGTTTCTGGTATCTTGATCAGTAAAACGGCTCCTCTTTCTTCAATGTCATCAATTGTCATCTTGACCATTTCATCACGTCTTAAGCCTCCAAATACGCCATTTACCAGAACAACTTTATGTAGCAGAAAAGTATCATCTGGAGCTTTTCTTATGAAAAGTAATACTTGTCCACCTTCCAACACCTTTGATGTTTTAGGAATGTATCCTTTTGGTTTAACTTTCAGAAAGGCCATCAGTTGACTGAATGCTGATATATTTCTTTAACAATCATTATGGATTGCAGCTGTGAGTATTTCGTCCATAGACTATTTGCACTATATTTTTCAGACTGAAATAATGTAAAATAAATAAAAAATATTGATATTTTTCATGAGATAAACTCACCAGTTCCTGGAAGTATGCCATTTACGGTATTCACTCTGCTTTCATCTCTCCATTTAAAAAAATAGTCATACTCTTTCTCGTATAAGTACTTGAATTTCACAGGCAGTAAATTTCCTAACGTTTTGTCAGCTTTGAGCGTCTCATTCTGTGGGATCTCTGTGGGATTATTATGAAAACCACCGTTTTTAGTTTCCTCCACTAACAAGCTTGTCTAATCTTACAAAAATGCAGCGTCATTTTATTAAATAAACAACCCTTAGCAACCTCTTCAATGTTCCCATGGCAATTGCATAGAAGCTCACTTGTGCTCAGTTGCTGACCAGAACGCTGTAAATACTATGAGAAGTAATTTATGAAGTAAACAACGTCGTTTTAGATAATTTTTTCGTAAAAAATAAAATCTTGTATGCACCACGAGCGTTACTAGATTCTAACGCCCATCGGGCAACATTCATCCCTTGTGCCGAAGGCCATTGGGTGAGTGTTACCCTCCGGTCGTTAGGATCTATATAATGCACTTGGTACATAAATAGCTATTGATATTGACTCGTGGTATAATCTATTAATTTTAAAAACCTCATTTGCACCAGAATGTCATTGCCAGTGATTAATCAGGAACAATAAAAAACTTGACAATCACCAAATAAATTGAATATAGAGATAATTTATAGGCGCAAACTTTTAATATTTTCAATAGGACATTTTAATGAGTATACACCATTAAAAAGTCTTTAGAATCATATTCTGCCTCCCACTAATTTGTACCCAAATTATTGAACGTTCTTCAAATAACAAGGATATTTTCAAGTTTTGTAGGTCTACTTTTTGTTATTATTATGTATAATTATAATTTACTTCAAACGAACAACTATTCCGAACGTGAAGTTTCAGAAAAACTCAATTCATGAATATAACTTGGGAAACTAATTATCCTCAGCATTCGTGATAAATATCTACAGGAAATGTAACTTATCAAAAGTTTTATAATAACTGACTGAGAAAATTCTATATAAAAACGCTCTTTGCCATCTGACTTTCCTATTACTCCCAATTAAATGTTTCGGAATTCTTTCAATAATTCATGAACATCAATTGTACACTTATCTTCTGCTCCTTATTCAATATTTAAAAGTAAGTTTGGTGAGATTAGTGAAGTACCTACTTGTCTCTCTCGAACACTGTCAACTTAGATGAAAGAATAAATCTCTTCGTGACCTCACCAACTCGGTTACTTCTCGAACACCTCACAAAACTTGTTGTTTTTCTTCTATGAGATGATTTCATGATTGAACCAAGACAATAAGTTTTTTTATCCTTCAGTCGTTAGCCTGGAGACCTGTCAACAAATATCACTTTATCAGGACTTTTTCTTTCATGATCGTCAGATGTCTAATGATATTTTTTCACAATGCTGATAGGTAACACCCGGAAGTTCAAAATATTTATATTTCGATTCGAATCTCCTTCCCTTCCCCAGACTTTGTTCTCACAATGTTTTCTGAACATAATTGATCTTTTCGTGTGTACCTAAAAATAAATACAGCACTTGAACTAGTTGATCAAGTTGTCATAAATCTTCCATTGCATAAACAGTCTCGAGTAAACCTTATTTTTATCCACCTATCGAACAGTAATGGCAACCTTTTTTAATAGGGTGTGAAATTCCGAAGTCATACATACCTAATTATTACATTGATATAAGTAAAATCTAGAGATTTTAAACCTTTGGATTTGCAAACATTTCTGACGTAATATTCCTACATAACATACGTCTTATGCATTTCCCTAATTCAGTTATTCAGTAGAGCTTGGAATTCGAAATAAACTAAAGGTATCAAATCAGGCGAGCGAGCTGTCCATTCAATAGGACCCCTCCTACCGAGACCGATCCGTCTTTCCAGAAAATGAATATTTTCTTCTTGTAGCATCCTCAAATACTTAATATAAAATTTTCCATCTACCGCCATTTTGTTTTGAATGAATATTTCCGTCTGAATTTTCCTGTCGAATAGAAAACTGAAATGAATGTGTTGAAAATGGATTAGGAATATTTTATTTAGTTGAATCCTGGTATACGAATACGTTTTTTTATTTAAGTAACAGAGTATAGTATCCTTGATAGGAAAGTTGTGAAGGTTAGACGACTGTCTAAGTTAAAGAAGAATCCTTTAAATTCGGGTATGCAGTCAACAAGGGTATGGAAAAAAAGTGTACTCTTTTTTCTATTCAAGCTTTCGAGTCATTTATTGGCTCTTCATCAGGAACTCTATAATGAATTAAAATTGAAACATTATTTGATTTGAAAGAAATTTGGCACGTGTGTACTTACGAAAGTGAGGTTATAAATCCCTTTCACTCGCCGTACTATATGAAATATCATGTCACAACGGACAACATTCTTGATACAATATTAAAATGACAAAACTTTTTTAAAATATGCTTAAAAATGATCATGGTAGATTAAAATAACTGAGAAACACACTTTAAAATTACACATGGGCTCTTATGGAGGCCATGTTGAATTAAAGAGGAAATGATGTATATGAATGACAATGACAAATGAATAATGAAGTTGACACTTGGCAAGCAATGACATATTACTAGTGACCTTGTTGCCAACATACAGTGAAATGGAAAATAGTAACACCAATTACTAAGGGGTACCAACATGAAAATTATTAAAGTGAGTTTTGGTCTCTCTCATAAGGAGGGCGACTGAGTAAATATGAATAAATTATGCTCAGATTATCAATATCAGTTCTGGAATTCATTGAGTTAGGTTCTTTGATAATTTGTGTCATTTCGAGAAAGGTTCTCTTTTTTAAATTGGATTCATGTTCTAAGATAGTCACATTATCATAATTTGGGTTATGGTCAAGAGAAATGGTGTGATGAGCTAAAGAACAAGTTTTTTTTTTAATTTCTGATATCACTTTTATAGGATATCAGAATAGGATAGGAAAGGTACACTGATAAGAAGGGATTTTTGTTTAAATGAATAATTGCGTTGATTCAAGGAGATATGTATAACCAAAGCTTAGTTTGATTTTTTTGACGTATTTTTGGCTACTACAATGAAAATATTTTGCTTCTTAAGTTGGTTGAGGCAAGAATATGTCATCTTCAATAATGGACAATTATGACCATTACCGCAAGTTGAGTACTATACTTTATCTACGACTATAACAATAAATACTAATACACAAGTACAGACAAAAAACTTTATTAACAAATCTTAATAGTTACCTATAACATTGCTATAAAAACTTTAGTTGTAATTATTAATTTTGTTCGTTGATAAAATTAACAGTAAAGTTTGAACAACCAGTGAACTGAATATTTGGGACTGAATTATGCAAGTTTATTGTTTCTTTTTCTGTTTGTTGCATTTATGTTGATGATGTAGGTACTGGTTGAGGTGTTATAGAACTGTTTATTTTCTTTGCAGTATTTGTCTTATTCTTTTCGGAATCATCAACGTACCCCTCAGCCACAGTAGTTGATCTCCAACCGCCATGTCGTTTCAGTGCCGTTATATCCCCTCCAGCATCTACTAATAAAGTTTCCGATGAGCGGCGAAAACAATGCCCTGTATTTAAATTACAGTCGGGTTATTTTAAAAATGTAGCAATATCTTCCCCATTTCTCCAAATTTATTAATGCCAATTCTTTGTGAATGATATTTTCCATTTTGAAATTTAAAGAATAATATCGTTTGCGATATATCGGTAGAACAAAGATTTAAATATGTCTTAACTACGGTATAAAAATTTCCCGTAACAGTGAATTTTCTGACTTTTTGGTTTTTGTTTATTTGTACACAAATCTGTAATTTGCATAGAGTATAATTCTGCTGCACGACAAGCACCCATAATGATAAATAAAGAGGAAATAAAATCTTCCAATTTACATAAAAATTGTGTAAATTGGAAGATTTTATTTCCTCTTTATTTATCATTCATGATGAATTTACACATATTAAATGCCACCACGATAGAACAGCACCCATAATGCCCGTTATTAAAGCAACCTAAAATAAATTATATAATGATAAAAACTATTGAATTATTATGAGATCGATCTACCTTTGTCGCCAGATATTTCGCATCAGGAGCTATATTTATGAAATTATTAAGTTGTTCTGTCGTAAATGTTTTTGCCTTTTTAGCTACATGTATCTCTGATTCACGTTTAAGAAACGGACGTAATTTTAAATAATTCTCTATATTGATTCCATTATTCATGTTGAGTGTGCTTTTTCGCATGGAGCAGAAAGTCCATAGAGACGATGCTTTATATTTAGTGCTAAGTTCAGTAAAATATGCCAAAAGTACATTTTCTGTAAACCTAATGATCTTACTGCTACACCAATCTTGAATCTTTTTGTATACACCTTGTTTTGGGATTTTTCGGGCAATAAATTCTGTATGGTAACATTAGCTATTTGTCTTATTTCTGGAGGTGTACATAATAATTCATCTTCACTATCTGAATTCATATTTTCCAGCGCAAAATTCACAATAATAAGAATTCGGCATCAACTTGATTTGAAAACGTCAAAATTAATCAAGTGATATTACTCCCCATCCGGCTTGTGCTTGTACAGAAGTACAGAGTACAGAGCCACGTTGATTTTTGGTTCGTAAATACCTCCAAGAATTTCCGATTTATTATAGTGAATTATAGCAGTGAGTTATTATGACTCACCTGTTAGTTTACAGATACTATAACCTGCTTAAAAGCAGTTGAATAATTAATATATAATAATAATTTCTTTATTGTTCATGAAATGAGGCCGGATAGGTTTTTGCGTATTGAGGATACAAATAGTTGAATATTGTCAACCACTTGTTTGTTTTAAGTTGTAACGCATGAAGTTAACATCAAAAATGAATTTTGTCAACATTGAATAGACCAAACAAAGCATAGATTCACAACTACGAACAATTCAGGTAGAAGTAAGTAATGGATATACATGAGAATGGTTTTATAATAACTGTATTTCCAATAAAAACCGGCAGTAGTGACGCATATAGCAATGTGATCGAATACGTAAACGCCACTCGCTATCAGACACAAAACTGTTGAAAATCAAAGTATATTTCACTCATCTTCAAGACTTGCCCATAATGAACCAAATTCGATTTTCCTTATTGCATTTTTATAGTAAAGAAACAGTTTTCACCTCTCACAAAACTAACATTCATGAACGCATAACTTCCAATCCAAATGGTCAAACAGGATGGAATGTAAGTCGCATTCGCAGGTGTCGCTAACTGCTTTGATTGCTCATTGGTTGAGTGTGTCGTAATATCTCCCAAAGATATCCCTGAATTTGGCACCCTTAATGATAGCACCCTTCCAAATTTTTAGAGTTCTGAGCTCTTTTTGAAGAGTTCTATAGTTCTCGCCGGGGTGCAGAAAGAGTTTTGCAGTTTAAATGCCGTTTTTTTTAAAAACAAATTTTGGGGTGCCAGTTTCAGGCCGCAACCCTTTTGTGCGGAAGGGTAGTTCCAGGTGCACAATTTGGAAGAAAATAAAGATTTCTAGAGTTCTCAATAGTTTTTTTTAAGAGTTCCGTCATAGTACGCGAGTTAGGGGCATTTGAAAAAAATGCGAGGATTTGCCGCCGCATGCGTATTGAACGATACTTGAGAATTATTATAGTTTAATATTATTATAGTATTATGAGAGTATAGTAAAATATCGTAAAAGTATCGTATAGTAAAGTATAGAAAAAGTAAATAGTAAAAGTATAGTAATAGTAAAACGTGCAATCAAGATTTAAATGACAAAATTGCTCTTTTCGCGACCTATGGCGCTCTGAAACTAAATAGTGGGTGGTTGTTTCGCACAGCACCCCCGAGTTCTGATATTCAAAAGTGACATATTTAATTAATAAAAAGAGTTCTAAAGGGTGCTGCTGATTTCCAACGACCAAACGCGATTTAAACATCGAAATTGTCATTTTCTTGTCCCACGGCGCTCTGAAACTACATAAGGGGTGGTTCTTTCGCCCAGCAACCCCGAGTTCTCATGTTCAAAAGTGACATTTTCAATTAATAAAAAGAGTTCTGGAGGGTGCTGCTGAGTTCCAATATCCAATCGCGATTTAAACGACAAAATTGCCATTTTCTTGTCCTATGGCCCTCTAAAAATACATAAGGGGTGGCTCTTTTGCCCAGCACCCCCAAGTTCTCATGTTTAAAAGTGACATATTTGATTATTAAAAAGAGTTCCGGAGGGTGCTGCTGAGTTCCAATGTCCAATCACCATTTAAACGACGAAATTGCCAGTTTTTTGTCCCACAGCGCTATGAAACTACATGAGCGATGGTGTTTTCGCACAGCACCCCCGAGTTCTGATGTTCAAAAGTGACATATTCAATAAATATCAAGAGTTCCGCAGGGTGCTGCTGCCTTTTAACGTCCAATCGCGATTTAAACGAAGAATTTTGCAATTTTCTTGTCCTATGTAAACATGAGAACTCGGGGGTGCTGGGCGAAAGAGCCACCCCTTATGTATTTTTAGAGGGCCATAGGACAAGAAAATGGCAATTTTGTCGTTTAACTCGCGATTGGATATTGGAACTCAGCAGCACCCTCCAGAACTCTTTTTATTAATTGAAAATGTCACTTTTGAACATGAGAACTCGGGGGTGCTGGGCGAAAGAACCACCCCTTATGTAGTTTCAGAGCGCCGTGGGACAAGAAAATGGCAATTTCGATGTTTAAATCGCGTTTGGTCGTTGGAAATCAGCAGCACCCTTTAGAACTCTTTTTATTAATTAAATATGTCACTTTTGATTATCAGAACTCGGGGGTTCTGTGCGAAACAACCACCCCCTATTTAGTTTCAAAACGCCATAGGTCGCGAAAAGAGCAATTTTGTCATTTAAATCTTGATTGCACGTTTTACTATTACTATACTTTTACTATTTACTTTTTCTATACTTCTATACTTCTATAATAATTGCCCCTAACTCGCGTACTATGACGGAACTCTTAAAAAAAACTATTGAGAACTCTTTATTTTCTTCCAAATTGTGCACCTGGAACTACCCTTCCGCACAAAAGGGGTGCGGCCTGAAATTGGCACCCCAAAATTTGTTTTTAAAAAAAACGGCATTTAAACTGCAGTACTCTTTCTGCACCCCGGCGAGAACTATAGAACTCTTCAAAAAGAGCTCAGAAATCTAAAAATTTGGAAGGGTGCTATCATTAAGGGTGCCAAATTCAGGGTTTTCTCCCAAAGAATTATATTTTTGTGTCAAGAGGATTATATTTCACAATGAGTTAATGCAAGGGTTTTCTAGGGTGAAGAGAAGAATGTTTTCACTTTGAGAAATTTATTTCAAGAGATTTTATGTAAAAAATCAGTACGAATATATTTTTTATATTGTCCCTTTTATCTATGTTCTGACGTTATAATTTAGGAAAATCGATATTTTTAATTTTCGAAATCAGGATCCATGTGCAGAAAGCCATCTCCGATTCTCAACCAACCCAATTTAATTTTTCCTTTTCTCAGAAAGGAAATACCGGTGAATTCCTTCTAAAGTGGCCATATCCAGAAGTATCCCCGAAAGCACCTACTAGCTAAGAGTCTTCTTCTTTTTGCCCGCCCGAACGGCTCGTCGTAAACTTGTCCCTATTACAAATGAATCCGGTGTAAATTGCGAGCTTTCTTATCTCTTCCCAATACGGGCGAGTTCCAAGGCACGACACGGCCTCTTGCTCTTGGTTAGAAAATCTCCAATGGTGGCTGGATCTCGGCAAAGCGCGACCTCTTGACTTCCACCGGAATCGATTCGCGAACTTTAACACTCGTGAGTATTGAACTATTATTCAAGTGAAATCAGTCGTAAAGTTTTCTGCTTGATGGAGTGCGTGAGTGAGTATATTGGAATCAGACGTCGCTTATATGGACAAGAGCGTGCGTTAGACTTTTTAAAAAAGGTGGATATTCTCGGGGGTAATCCCATTTTGTTGTAACTCAGCTGGTATACCTCCATTCGATCGCCTAATACTCAGACCTGAAACACCCTTCCATATTATTCCTGAGAAAAAATTAAATATTAGGGAATAGTCATTGATACCCATATCAATCAATCAATAATAAGAATATAATAATAATAATATAGCATTTATTGCACAACAGAAACCATTTACAAGGCAATTTTCAAAGGATAGCAAATGAAATATATTTAAAAGTATAGTAACAGTGTTACAACATACAAAATATGGCATGGATACAATATAAAAATAATAAGATTCATCCATTATTTATTGATTCCCAAATTGCTCATAGATGTGCTCTAGATTTATTTCTTAATTCACTCTTACTGCAGTTAAGAATGTCACATATATTTGATAATTTATTAGCATTAGAACACATCACATTAATTGGTGCTTTAGACATAATATTTAACAGTGGTATTTGATCTAGACTCCAATCTCGGCACATGAAAATCAATTTGTCATAATTTTACTGGGGAGTCTACTTCACCATTCAACAGCTTATGAAGAAATATAATGGATGCTTGATTTCTGCGTTTTTCCAAAGAAACGAAATCGAATCTGCGTCGTATATTCATATGATCAGATCCTCTTGGAGGATAAACTCCATCAACCTTGAAGCATAGAAATTTTAAAAACTTTTTTTGTTCTTTCTCGATGATTGACTATAACTGGGATTCCATATTAATGATCGATATTCTAGTTTAGACCTTACTAGACTAAAGAAGAGAGATGAGAGTGCAGTAATATCGTTGAAGTTCCTGCAATTCCTGAAGATGAAACCATATATACGATATGCTGATTTAGTAATTTCGTTTATGTGAGTGTTAAATGTAAGCTAATTGTCGAAGCTAATATTATCAACATGTTCTAGAATTGTATTATTAATTATGTATGGGTCAATACTTTACATTTAAAAATATTTAAGAAAAGTTGATTTTTCAAACACCAATCATGTAAAGAGTTGATTTGTTCCTGTAGTGTAATACAATCATCCAAATTGGAAACAGAATCATATAATTTTAAATCATCTGCAAACATTAATTTATTGCAATCTAGTGTCTCGCAAAGATCATTGATAAATATCAAGAATAACAATGGCCCCAAGTTGGAACCTTGGGGGACTCCACTGGTTGAAATATAGTTTTGTGAACAAAATCCATTGTTAGAGACATACTGTGTTCTATTATTCAAGTACGATTTCAAAAAGTTTAGAAAAATATTATTGAATCCCAAACAAGTAATTTTCTTCAGGAGTATTTCATGGATTATTTTGTCAATGGCCTTGGAGAAATCAGTGTATACCGTATCAACCTGTCCTCTTCGGTCTAATGATTCACATAAGTTTTGACTAAAAATGGATAAATTGTTGATTGTAGATCTTGAATTCATGAAACCATGTTGAGATTCAGACATGACATGTTTGTTTGCTAAATAAAAGCGGTTATACAATATAATCTCCAAGACCTTTGCAGGGTTATTCAGGATTGAAATTGGTCTATAATTACTGATAGAAGGACGGTCTTGAGATTTGTGAACAGGGCAAACTTTTGAAATTTTCCAGATATCAGGAAAGACCGATGTTCTGAGAATTAAATTAAAGATTGTACACAATGGATAAACTCTCAAACAATCTTTTATAATGTAGTGTGGAATTTTGTCAGAACCGCAAGTAAATTTATTTTTGAGTTTGTAACCCGCATCTAAAATTTCTTTTTCGGTTATTGGTTCGCAGCTGATATCTACTGTGTTATAACTGATATTGAATTGAATGTTTTCCAACTCAGGTTCTCAAAATGATGAAATGAGGATGCAATTTAGGAGTTGAAAACGGTTTTATGCGATTTTCGGCGAAACTAAGCGGAAAATGTTCAATGGAAAAACTTAAGTATTCAACTCTTTTTGACATAACCTCAAATTGAATGTCAAAATGGCGAAAAACCGATTTTTCAGTATTTAATTTTTTTTTCTCGCGCTTCAGTGATTTAATTTAAATAAAAATTTGTATGAAGATATGTCTTTTTTGGTGTCGAACAAGCATATTTTTTTCGCAATTCAGAAGATGACTAGTTTTTGGGTAAGGTACATTTTTCTAAAAAATACCCTTACCTTCCACGAACAATTGTTCTGGTGTTTTTTTGTATTTCGAAGGACTATAAGTGATCATTTTAATTGTTGAAATATTTACTTTCAAATGGCCTCTGTACCTTGTTGGTTTATCTATCGTTAAACCGCTTAAAATTGAGAAAAACCGGCAAGTCTCTCTGAATCATGATTTTCCCAATTTTTCCAATTATTTTCAATAGTTGTAGAAAATGATAAAAATTATATTAGAGTAAAATTGATATTATTAAACTGATGTAGTGTAATTATGTATTATAATATTTTATCATCAATAATTTAATATAAACTATTTTTTTATAAAAATAATGAAGAAATTCGAAAATAATTGAAAATATTGAGAAAATCATGATTCAGAGAGACTTTTTTATCAATTTTAAGTGGTTCAAATATCAATAAGTCACCTAGTTACATAGACCATTTTCGTGAAAGACAAGGGTATTTTTTACGAAAAATGTAAACAACTCGAAAGCTAGAAGTCTGCAAAAAAGTCAAAGTTATTTGACAAAAGAGAAGACATATCTATAAATTTTCATCTGAACTAAATTATTTATACGCGAGAGAAAAATAAATTCGGAAAAATCGGGGTTTTGCCATTTTTACGGTTAATTCAAGATTATGTCAAAAAGTACTGAATAAAGAACTTTTAGATTTTTTTATTATCTACAATTTTTTTATTGAACTTATTTCGCTAGGAGGTTACATTTTGCTGCATATCACAAAAAAACGTTTTCAACCCCTAAACTGCATCCCCATTTCACCATTTTGAGTGATCTCGTGTTTAAATATTTTATCCCTAAAGTTGTAACCTGGTTCTTTTTTCTACAACCATTGAAAATATTGAGAAGATGATGATTCAGAGAGAATTGTGTCGGTTTTTCTCAATTTTAAGCGGTTTAACGACCAATAAACCACAGTTACATAGACCATTTGAAAGTAGACATTTTAACAATTAAAATGATTACTTATAGATCTTCGAAAAACGGAAAGAAGATAAGGGTATTTTTTTCGAAAAATGTACATTACTCGAAAACTGGTCGTTTTCTGAATTGCAAAAAAATCATGCTCATTTCACAACAAAAAATACATGTTTCTACAATTTTTTATGTGAATTGAATGATTTATTCGAGAGAAAACAATTAAAACCTGAAAAATCGGTTTTTCGCCATTTTAACGGATAATTCGAGGTTATGTCAAAATGTGTTCAATAAAAAAGTTTTCGATTACTTTATTATCTACAACTTTTCGATTGAACATTTTCTCGTTTTGTCGCAAATCTCAAAAAACCGTTTTCAACCTCTAAACTGCATCCCCATTTCACCATTTTGTGTATTTTCGTGTTTAGATGTTTATTTTTTATTTGCATATACTATCCTCTACTAGCTTTGTCCAAAAGATATTTCTTAATGACAATAAAGTATATTTA
Source organism: Chrysolina oricalcia (assembly GCA_944452925.2). NCBI lineage: Eukaryota > Metazoa > Arthropoda > Insecta > Coleoptera > Chrysomelidae > Chrysolina > Chrysolina oricalcia. Next base: position 67,896,572 of record OX101812.2, read on the forward strand.
TTATTATTATTATTAAGGTCGCTGCTCAAAGATCATAAGGGATTATTTATATTTATCTGTTCATGATATACATGTTAGTTAACCCAAGTAGCCAAGTTAATAAAATAATTCTTACCGTTTTCACCTCCCGAATATTACGAATAATTTCAGTTGGAAAACGAAACATTCAAACTACTATAGCCTAGTACTACTACTACTACTACTACTACTACTACTTTTATGAAGTCTCGTTAGTCCATCTTGACTCTCAAATGAACGCAATTTAGTTCCGCTTTCCTCGTGATGAACCCTTCATAAATTATTTACTCAACATCATCTTGACCAATTAAAACCTCTCAGTCCCGAGACATAAAAAAATCATGCTAAAAGCAAGCGCCTTGAAATTTTAAGTACCTTCCACTGCAACCGTCAAACTCTCTAATAGTTTATTTTTAATTGAATATTGTTGGAAGGGTCTTCAGCGAAAAAGTGCCTTTACTTGCGATGTCATATGAGTCGTTTCCATTTAGAGTCCATTAGAAAGATTTAAAATGATGGAGAAAATCTTAGGGGGTTCCCCAAGAGGGTGGCAAATGGAATACTATCTTCGCTCATGTTCTTGTGACGTTTGGCAAGGGTGGAGTTTATCAAGATGAGCTTGGCATGGTATAAGATGACAAATCCATTGGCGTGTAGATTGGGGCTTATTGACTTCGAAATTTAGTGATTTATGATAATAATAATAATCTTCATTTTGCTTTTTTGACAAAGTTAAAAAATGTGTATAGGAATCGTCAGAAAAAGATCAAGTTCTGACTGAACCCGTATAACAATTCCTACATATTGTTTTCTTTAAGAAAGATAGTCTGTTATTCATGCTTAGATACAGTATACCCCTTATGCCATAACGGAATTGTTTATCTAAGATAATGTTATGATCATCTCAATTTACATTTTTATTTCAAATACCGGCTAGGTCTAAGAGGACGCTATCGAAACTGTCAAGTGGGCAGGTTGATTTTTATCAAATTATAATTTTATAATATTGATTACAGGTTGTTGGGGCTCAGGTGAATATTGATCGGAATTATTGTTTTATGAATATAAAAACCCAATTGGTAAATTAATACAGGTACTGTTTAGGTTTTCAGTATCTTTTCTATAAATGACTGATTCATATTTCACGATACTATTCATCTCTAAAAAATGCGTTTGAAGAGATAAATTTTGATTACCCATAACTTTTGTGTTTTCAAAATTGAAATTATGATTATTTTTCTGATTTACAAGAGATATTTTGGACTATAATTTTTCTTTAGATCTCCTTTATGTTCCTTTATTCTCGTTGTTCTATAACGTTTCGTTTGGCCCATGTAACATTTTACACAAGTACTTCACGAAATTTACTACATGACTTTTGATTTGTCTTCAAAATATAATTTTTGTGAGAATTGTTTTGTTGTTTTCTCATTTTTACTTGAAACTTTTATATTGTCATTGTTATTGTACTTGTTATTGTCTCGGGAAGATGTTTAACGTAAGGTATTCTTCAATAGATGTTTTTTTGTTTAATCGCATTAGTTTGAATGAGTATTAGAAGAAATTAACCTAAGAAATTTTCCTAAGTATGTAGGAAGTCTAGTTGGGTTCATGTATCATTTTGTAATCACATTTACTATTTCGGTATACAGGGTGTTTTGTACGTATGTGGCCTTACTTGAAGGGGTGATTCTTTGAGTGATTCTAAGATAAAAAGTTCATGCAGACATGATACTCAGAATATGCTAGAAAAAAGTTATCGTGTAGTTTTAGTTGCTTAATACTAAAAACATAAAAACTTGCAAAATATCAGTGGCGTACATTTTTTCTCTCAAAAATATTGGTTAAGGTGTCTTCAGGGACGCTACTGGAGATGATAGTTTTGATCTATAGTTAGCGCTGTATTAGCTCCTTACATAACTAAATGACACTGTCAAATTTTAACGAAATCGGTTGAAGGATTATTAAGATGTTTACGAACAAAACAATTTCTTTTAAAAACGATGCATTATCGGACATATGTTTCTATAAACTCTTTATCTTAGAATCACCATTCAAGTTTGGCTATGTACTTACATAACACCCAGTATGTTCATGTTCGCCGGCGGTTTACAGAACAGATAATTTAGAGAAATGTTTTGATATGTAATCTACGCAGATATGAAATAAGATGTTCTGAAATAAATAAAATTGCTGTTTAGCGGTGGTAGAACATTCATGAATATTTTGATTCAAATTTCTATTTCAGCATGGTCTATATTCAGGTGTGTTGTAAATTTAAAAATCGTTCAAACTGTTCGAAAACTGCATGAAATTGTGAATTGGTGATTTCCAATTACAAGTTTGATTTTATTATACATTCATTAACCTAGTTTTATAGTGATTTATTATATCTCTGCTGAATCAAATTTCGTAGTTATTTCAATTACTATTGTTTCATTTTGAAATCGGATTGGTTCATGATTTGTAGATATTTGGAGAATCATATATATACATATATTTTTCGTAGTTTCAGTTCTCGCGATTTTCACTAATTGGGTTACAAAAAAATAACGACAATTGGCTTTTTCATAATGAGAGTAGGTATAAGTACTTACTAGAGAAATCTATGTTTTTTTCGTTACTTCTATAACAGAGTTCCATAAAAAGTTGGGCATGGGGTGAAAGAAAAAGAGAAAGAACTACTTTTTTTGAAAAAATAGTGAAGGCCAACATGAAAATTACATTTTGCATTCCTACTCTTTCCTCTGAACTGGAAAATCATCATTTTTCATCAGCATCTGGAATTGTTGCAGCAATGTTCAAGTATTTTTCCCAATCCTTCATAATGATTTTTTCAATCCCCTTATCGATATTAAAGGTCTTTTTCTTGAGAGCTCCTCTCATTTTGTTGATCTTCTTTTGCAACTGTCTCTCTGTCAAAGGTACAAGAATATGTATCTTCAAATTCCGACAAAGACTTTTCTTCAATTTTGGGATTTGTTTAAAAGTATGGAAAATTTACTCAGAATGTCTACGACTGGTCATTTTTGGATTACTACTTCCAAACACGTTTTTGGTAAATTTATTAGAAAAAGCATTTACTTCCATTTATTCACGTAAATCGAAGCATTTACAACAAGCAATAGCAATAGTATTAGCACAAGATTATTCACCAAGTTTTCGGCAAATTCTTGAAGCAAATGCTTTTACTGCTGGTAACTGCATATACTAATACCAGTAATACCAAGGGGGAGACAACTAGTCATTTTTTGTACACCTAATGAAAGAAATGAAGTAATTACCTATAAGTACAAAAATTAAAAATTTCACACAAATCACAAATGGGCAGATATCTATACAACATTTCCCAGAAAATGGAGTACCACAAGGCTCGGTTCTTCGCACCACTTTATTCCTGATGAGTATCAATGATATCTGTTCATCAATAATTCCACCTGTCAAATATGCACTATATGCTGACGACATCATCCTATACTGTCAAGGCAAAGTTACGGTCAGTACCTGCTACAGAAGGCTCTAGATAACATCTACAATTGGTCTCTTAAATCCGGTTTCCACTTTTCAACAACCAAATCCAAAGTAATCCAGTTCAGTAGAAGACTCATTCCTATTCCTCCACAACTAGTTCTCAATGGGGATCAGCTGGTTGTGGTTGATCAACATAGATTTTTGGGAGTAATCTTTGATAAAAGGTTCACATGGAGACATCATATTTAGGAGACAAAAGCCAACTGTTGAAATCGGATTAACATTTTAAAATCATCAGCACATCACCAATGAGGAGCAGAAGAGGAAGTACTAATAAGGACTTATATTTCACTAGTTCGCTCTAAACTGGATTATTGACGTATTCTTTATATGAGTGCCTGCAAAACATACCTTAAATATATTGACACAATCCAAACCACAGCATTACGAATATGTCTAGGTGCTTTTAGATCCAGTCCGACGGAAAACATTTATATTGAATCTTCTGAACCAACTCTTTTCATACGACTAGAATACCAACTACTATCCTACTTTTCCAGGATATCTGCCCACCCACAAAATCCAGTATTCAAACTAATTGATTCTATACAACCAGCTCCCAACAATAGATCCACTCTCATCTCCACAATTACTATACTCTATGTCAAGAAACACTAACCTCACAGTCACAACTTCCACAAAGCTTTCAAAAACTCCTCCATGGACCAAAAAACCGCCATTACTGAACACGTGCCTAAGTAACTACGATAAGCGCGATACGTCTAACATAGTCTTCCTACAAAAATTCAGAGAACTGACAGCAGTTTGACAAAATCCTTTACACTGATGCCTCCAAAGAAATTAATGGTACCGGATGTGCTGTTACTACACTAGATACAACAATAGCAACACACAAACTACCCGACTTATGTAGCATACACACAGCCGAACTATATGGAATACTACAAGCTTTGAGGACCCCAATACAGGATAACAGTAAACTTGCAATTCGTACAGACTCCCTCTCATCAATACACTCCATCAAAAACAACTACTCACAACATCCCTTAGTTCAAGATGTCCTCGACACCTGCCACCATCGTACTAGAGGTATCTACGTGAATATTATCTGGATCCCTTCCCATATAGGAATTACGGGCAACGAACGTGCAGACCAAGCAGCGAAACAAACATGTTTCTCCGACATGCCAGTACAGCAAATCTAACTCTACCAAGACCTAAAATCAGTAGCTCGACAAACCTGGAAAACACATTGGAATACAAGTAACACAAAACTACGTACAATTCAACCTACAGTTTCCGTGCAGCAGATGCCCACATTTACAAGAAAGGACAAAAGTGTTATAAGAAGACTCAGAATAGGTCACTCCCGGCTCACCCATGGTTACCTGATGTCTTCACAGAATCCCCCTACCTGTGAATCATGTGACAGTGTAAGACTCACAATTCAGCACATACTTTTAGATTGCCTGCACTACAGCCAGACTCGCCGCAAACATAACCTCAGTGGAACTCTCAAAAACATTCTTGGATCATCTAACCAGTTTAAGGCTGTAATACAGTTCCTCAAAGACTGTCAACTGTTTAATTCAATTTGATTTTTATTATGTAATCAAATGTATCATAGATCCCGTGTCAGTGGCCATTAGATGCCGAGACACGTTAATTTTAATAAAAAAATAAATAAATAAAAAAATTAATCTCTAGGGAATAATTTATTCCCTATAATCAAAGATAGTAACCAGTAATAAAAGATTATTACTAAAAATTGGAGTAATGGTAGCTTTTCGCCAGTTATGAATTTTGAATAGAATCGGAGCATAATCACAAAATTCGTCCGCCATATTGGAGAGGACATCTTTATTTTATGAATATTGACAAAAAAATCACAATCTCCTAGCCCGAAAAGCCCTACAGACCAACTTTGATAAGTATCGAACCGTAATCACAATCACAAAATATGTCTGCCATCTTGAGCCGCTATCTTGAATTCGTAAAATTTTTTGGAGCCGCTATATTGTATTTTTCTCTAACAAAAAATCCATAATGCATTATCACTGGTGTTTGCCATATTTCAGGCAGGGTTGATAATTAGTTAACACCCAAAGAGATTAAACGTTATCTGACTAGGATAGTCTAATCCCCATAAGACAAAGGTGACACAATAGAAAGAGATTAAAGAACATTTCTGACGTAGTTGGACATGTCATGGCCGCTGTTCTCTATAGACAGTGACGGACCAGCGCACTCCGCACTCTTTGTAGCTGATAGTTTTGTTCCTTGGTGCGACTCTATCCTCATGTCCAAGTACGTCAGTATCACACCTACCGTCATTTCTCTCGGAAAGAGACAATATTCATTCACTGAGATTTTCTTCCAAGAATATCAAACACATTTACCATAACTTGCACAAATTAGTACTAGGCAAAAGACTGAAGTTCTTTCAAAAATGAGCCAATCCTGTGCTTGCCTTTTTCCCAACACGATGGCTTAACTGCGAAATTTCAATAAATTCCATTTCACAGATTTTGGACTGTAATGAAAAATAATCAAAGAGGTTTTTGAGAATAATAAATAGTTGATTCTAAGTAATTTTAATAAATAAATAAAAAAAAATAATCTCTAGGGAATAATTTATTCCCTATAATCAAAGATAGTAACCAGTAATAAAAGATTATTACTAAAAATTGGAGAGTATTACTAGTAATTGTAGCTTATCGCCAGTTATGAATTTTGAATAGAATCGAAGCATAATCACAAAATTCGTCCGCCATATTGGAGTGGACATCTTTATTTTATGGATATTGACAAAAAAATCACAATCTCCTAGCCCGAAAAGCCCTACAGACCAACTTTGATAAGTGTCGAACCGTAATCACAATCACAAAATATGTCTGCCATCTTGAGCCGCTATCTTGAATTCGTAAATTTTTTTGGAGCCGCTATATTGTATTTTTCTCTAACAAAAAATCCATAATGCATTATCACTGGTGTTTGCCATATTTCAGGCAGGGTTGATAATTAGTTAACACCCAAAGAGATTAAACGTTATCTGACTAGGATAGTCTAATCCCCATAAGACAAAGGTGACACAATAGAAAGAGATTAAAGAACATTTCTGACGTAGTTGGACATGTCATGGCCGCTGTTCTCTATAGACAGTGACGGACCAGCGCACTCCGCACTCTTTGTAGCTGATAGTTTTCTTCCTTGGTGCGACTCTATCCTCATGTCCAAGAACGTCAGTATCACACCTACCGTCATTTCTCTCGGAAAGAGACAATATTCATTCACTGAGATTTTCTTTCAAGAATATCAAACACATTTACCATAACTTGCACAAATTAGCACTAGGCAAAAGACTGAAGTTCTTTCAAAAATGAGCCAATCCTTTGCTTGCCTTTTTCCCAACACGATGGCTTAACTGCGAAATTTCAATAAATTCCATTTCACAGATTTTGGACTGTAATGAAAAATAATCAAAGAGGTTTTTGAGAATAATAAATAGTTGATTCTAAGTAATGAAACATTATTATTGCAAGTATGATGTACTCCTAATGAAATACTTGTTTCCTACCTCGACTAATACTTAAGGCTTTTACCAACTGATAAATTTTATTCACATCCAATTGACAACCTAACATGTAGCGACAAATAAAAATGATGAAGGTCCGTTGTTATCATATTCAGCAAATATGGCTCTTTAGAGACCCTCAAAACAAATTTTTCTTTGCTCTTTAATTTGGAAGATTCAGTAAACTTCAAAAAGTTAATGTCATTCAATAATTTGGACACAAACTCATTTTTTGTGTATCTAATAGAATAATACGAATCCATGGAATCAAAATGTCATATAGACCCTAAAAATCTGGAAACTTTTTCTTTCCTATCAGCTTACTACGATCCCTTTTTAAGGAACCATCCTCCCGCTAATGAACGTCTAAAGCCACGGCAAGAGAGGACACCCTCTTTGTCAAATTTAGTCGGTCTATATGCTTATCGGCTAGACGAACGGGATTCACTTAGGCATTTCGGTAATGATGGCAAGGGATTTGAAAAGATTCCTGAGGGAGCACGTTAGGTATTTGATATTCATAAAGTTTTATTAACAGGAAGGCTGAAATGTAAATAACGCTGTTCTCGGCTCGAGAAGGGCTCGAACTGATACCGCGTGAATTTATTCTGATGATAATTTTGAAACGGTATCGAAAGTTGGGTAGAATGCGTCTGGAAAGTTTTCATTTTCAATCCTGCATTTTGTGAAGGATGATACGGAGATAGCGATCAAACAAAGTAAAACAGAATATTAGTTCGGAGTTTGGGTTCACGTGGACGCTAGCGATGTCAAAGATAGCGGTGAAAGTTATGAGACTATTACTGAAAGTGATATTACATTCAAAGTTTTAATTATATTTCAATGTCGTATTGGTAGAATGTGTCTACAAAAAAAATATGAAAGCATTTGTAGAAACTTCATTGCTGTAATAAAAGCTATTTTTGACTAAATAGAATAAGGATGTACAAATCTGGGCCTCTTACTAGAAAATGAACATGTGGAACTATTCAAATATTTATAAGTTGTTTTTGTTTGTCTATTATTCCGAAATGTCCCATTTGGAAATATTCGTACATCCTTAAACACTCAAAAATAATCTAATACAATGGTTTATTTTTAAAGGATCTTCGTAACAACTATATTTCTGAGACTATATTTCTCAGACTATCCTCAAATAATATGGGAATGGTAAGTCACCCGATAGTTAAACACAAGTGGTTTTGTGACCTGAGAGGATATGTCAACTTTGCGTTTGGGCTCATTTTAATTAATATTTCTGGTCCTGAAATGCCTCTGTACGTTTAGTTAAATCGCTCCGTTCTACTTATACGTTCATTAAAAAAAATAAGATCTTAAATTACTTAAAATGTACCCTCTCACGAATTAGGACCTTTGAAGATGAGAATCTGAATATTTGTATACAATATCTATGAATTTTTTGACTTATTTATGTTCAAAATATTCTATCGGGCCCTAGGGCATATTTCCAAATGAGGACAGTGTTAGCCAACGGAGTTAAAATTCTATGAACCCTATTATATGAAATATGAGGAGATCACATTATTAAAATAATATTTTATTGTTCTGGTTCGTTCTATCTCCTCGAGAGCACATCTTCTAGTTCTTCAAAGAACTAGAGAATATCAACAAATCAGTGTTATTTATATTGTATGTCTCATGAATCTGAAGTGGATGGTGCTATGCAACTATGAGTCAAGCCACATTTTTTAATAACTGAGCTATCACAGTCATTGGAATCACCAAAGTTTTATTCTACAATAAGCAAGGATGATTCAAACCGCAATTGTAAGGAGGCTTCATCCACTGACGATAGTATTGAGTCACGTTCCATCATTCCATGATCTGCTAACCTATTTAGATATTTTTACGAAACTAGCTGACTGTGGCTTGACCCATTATTGCATAACATCATCCAAGTAACATACCGTCTTCTAAATCAGTTTCATCGTCGTCATCACTCAATATCTGATAAACCGTCTCTAATGATTTGCAATGGCTCGTCAGTGAGAAGTCTTCTGCCCATTTGTATGCACTGAAATGTATAATAGTGATATATATATATATATATATATATATATATATATATATATATATATATATATATATAATAATGATGGATTTAGCGAGGGGCAATATATGAAAATATAAGTAGAACAGTTATTGGGTATAATCCTCAAAATGTTCTGCAACCGTAGACACGTGTTTCGAGCTTAAGCTCTCATCAGTACGGTAAAATCAAGTGCGAAGATGTACAACACTTGGATGTAAAAATAGAAACAAAGGAAGTCAACAACAGGAAGCCAACCACACATTTGTGGCTTCGGTTAGAAGACCTTGTGCTTACAAGGCAACAACTAACGTCGCCACAAATGTGTGGTTGGCTTCCTATTGTAAAGTTTTTAACACTCGCTGTTGTTGATTCAATGAAAGACATTGATACTGGCTACCTTGTTATGAAACAAGCCATTTCGTTGTGAGAACAGGATTTGGAAAACGTCTTGGTATTAATATTTTGAATGCACAAAAAATATTTTTAAATAGACAAACATTAATTTTTGGTAAGTGCGCATGCGCAAACAGATAGAACAGACGCAACCTAACTATATTGTATAGTCGGGTAAGTTTGGTTGGGTTTGCATGAGATCGGGTCTGTCGGGATAAGTTATAGTCATTAAAGTAGGTTCATTTTATGTGAAAAGTGCTCATTATTTTTTGTGCGTATGTGTTTTCATGTTATATTTGCGCACATTTCCGTGATCTGTCTCGTCCTTTGAATTTTGCTAGTCATTTAGAAACAGTATAAGTACCATTGTTTTAAAGGTGCAGTTAAAGTGTTGATGGGAAAATGTTGTGGTTTACTCATTCACTAAAATATTCCATGTTATACGTGAATTGAATATTTTTGGAATCACACTGGCAATGTCGCTTCGCTCTTACGTCAGTTCCATTGTTACCAACCTGACAGATATTAACTAAACGAAACAGCATTGTTGATTTTGTTATTGCTAAAATAAAATAGAATTTGTTGATAAAAAAACTGTTTTCAATGAAAAAAAAAAAGTGTAAAATTGGTGAATTAGGGTGTGTATATTGTGCTGGTGAAAATAAGGAGGCATTAGAGTGTGTTTTTCGAAGAAGAAACGTGTGCTAGAAAATGTCAGTTTTCATTCAAAAAAAGTCCCGTATCTCCGAAATTACTTGAGACCGCCAAAAATTTCATTTGGATTTTTTGTTCAGGAGGTCAAACTAAGTACGTAAGTCCCAAAAAAAATATTTGATAGCTTGTAGCGCCCGGTTAACGGAATTTTACCATCTGATATTATCGCAGGACAGAAAAATCATGAAGAATAAATGTCCCCCTTTCCGAAAAGATATCATTTTATTTTTGCTGCTATGAAAATGATTAATTTACTCATTTTCTCCACTTGATTTGTATACATTGTGAACTGAAATTTTGTAAAAATCAACACTGAAGTTCCATTATAAACGTTAACATGGATTTTCATCAAGTATCGGCTACCTCGATTTAAAAAAAGTGAAATGTACTCACATGTAATCCAAATTCATCCCATCCCTTGACACTGGTCCTTGATGGAGCTTCATCGCCAAAATTTTAATTAAGTTCATCGATGCACTATTGCTGAGTTAATCCACGTTGAAAGTTGTGAAAAATAATCGCAAGAAAATGTTCACGATTTCATTCCATTTTTTGGCCGAGATGAATCTTTTAAGTTACTGTAAACAACACAAATAAAATGTCAAACTTTACGATAGAGCTGTCAGTTGCCAGATTATAAAAGGCAACCCTCGTAAATATATTATACTTGAAAAAAAACAACGATATCCCCAAAGAGACTAATAGTTGGGACCTCATGTGTGCACCACTTTATGGTTTTCTTTTTCTGTTCTTTCTATTCCGATAATTAGTAGATATCCATTCCGAGGGGTAAACCGCTAGACAAATTGTGTACACTGGAATTCTACTTTCTAGGGAATTCCACGGAATTCCCACGGAATTCCACGGAATTTCAAAGAATTCCACAAAATTACAAGGAATTCCAAAGAATTTTAAGGAATTCCACGGAATTCCACGGAATTCCACGGAATTCCATGGAATTCCAGAGGAATCTATTGAATTATTCTAAACTGCGAATACGAAAATAGGATGAGTTATTGTATTACCAACTGCTGAAATAATTCTACTTAATAATCACAACATTTTATTATATTTATTAAAATTAAACAGATAAATAAACTCATGCACGAGGTAACCAAAATAAAATTCCAAATTTGTTTAATTATACACTAACTAACTTATCATCAATTACAGAAAAACCAAAATGAGCTTGAACACAAATAACACTAAACTTTCAAATTAGATAAATCATAAAAAAACAAAAAAATCGTGAAGGGTTGTTAGGTTTCGATTTCAAAAGTTTATATTTCTTCTCAATGTGTATTTTATCAGATTGTGAGATTTTCATTGGCTCACAGCCTATCATATAGGACCGTAAAAAATATGCTGACTTTCAACAGTATCTATATAATTTTTTTTTGGACCAATGAAAATCTCCTAAACTTTCTTTGAGAAATTTTATTAAAAACTTACTTCCACATTTTTCAATGATCAAATACCAAGTATTGTTATAAAATATAGAATATTTCTATGAATTCCAAATCCGATTTGTCCGCCCTCTCGTTCTTAATGTCGAAATCTTTTGAGACTGAAGGGTCATTTGATGATTCATCATCGCTTAGAGATAGTGGGCTATCGACTGAGTGAGAGATAAAATATTTCAATTTTTCTAATTGAAGGGTATCTGCAATAGTAAGTTTTGCATTTTCGAACTTGAAAGTATTGTAAGGAATAGTCGCCTTATAATTTTCGATACTGTAAAATTTATAATCTTTGATTTCTATACTGAATAGACTTCTTCCTTTGTCAACACCGTACCAATTGCATAGACAACCAAGTACACGACGAGAGGATTTGAACTGACTTGGAGCCATATTCAGCGAATATTGACGATATTTTTCCGTTCCGTTCAAATAACTGAATGATAATACCCTTCCGATTATGTTACCATTCAGAATATTTGTTTGCTGTCCGAAATTTAAATCTGTCAAGTTGCCCTCGAATAAGCACCAATCGGAAATTTCGATATTTTCACAAGATTTTTATACCCTTTCTGCGGGACATTTGTTTTACAGTAACTGTACCAATAGAGTTGCTGCTTGATATTACTCTTAAAATGTTTTATTTAGTGTGTAGAAGAAGGTTATATACAAGTGTCTCGTTAAATCTTATGCTAACACCTTTCCATGACATTTAAAAAAAAATAATTTGGTACAGAAATTGTACCTATCGAGTTACCGCTTGAAACTACAACCAAATTGAAGTTCAAACTTTTCTCGAATAGAAAAAAAAATTACTGCCACGTCCATGCCGGTTCGAAATACCATGCAGAAAGCTTTATACTTCTTATGCTGCATCTTCCTATGCTGCATCTAATAATTTTTTTCTTCAAATGTTTGTCTAACGGCCGTTTGCACCAGTTTGAATTAAGATTTGGCTTAACTAATTGAGGATTAACATGGTAACTATAGATCAAACCATACGGTGCAAAGATATTTTGATTTGATTGTGGATTTAATTTTAACTTGAATTTAACTAAAATTCGTGCAAACGGCCGTAAGTACCTAATTGTACAATTAAGTTGAAAAATGTTTGACTATGTATTGGTAGTGACATTAGTACAAAGTACATTTGTGCAAATTTTCAACATTCTAGAATGTTTTACTAGTGTTTATTGATTGTTGAAATTTTGCAGAATCTGTGGAACAGAAATTTGTGATTCGCAACGCTTATGCTCTTATTGGTCTTGAGTTCCACGTAAAGTACAAGTTGCTAAAAAATAACATTGTTATTTGCCTCTGATTTCACCTAGTTTTTGTTCCATATCTTTATCTTATTCCTTTCATAAGTTATGAGGAGAGGCTACAATGTACGTCCTAATCATATCATATCCACCTCCCTAAACCGATTTTAAAAACGAAACAGCAAAGATGTATATTCAATTAAATTTACAATAAAAAGTGTATAACACATCACAACAGAGAAATAAATAAAAAGTTTAAAAACACACAGTATCACTTTGCCACAGGGGGGAAAGGAGGGAATAATACTGGGTTTTTGGAGTGGGGTATTGCCTGCCCTGCTGAGGCCTTCAGCGGGCGGGAGACACCGTGCTCATTCCTGCGTTGCAGGCCTACGATGTTTTGTAGGTTTTCCTCTGCCGTAAGTGTTAGGTCGATGGTCAGTGGAGCTTCCCCGTCTCCTCCAAGTTATACGGGGGGTTTTGTTTGATTATGTGTTAAGCATCAGACTATTGAATTTCATTATCGAGGGGGATTTTCAAACGAAACAGCGTTGAATACAGGTTTAAAACACATTTCATGAAAGGTGTCCCACTTTTTCCCCTAGGGTAGGTCAAGGGGCACATCATCATCTTTGATTTGGTTGCAGTTTGTACATCATGTACAAAAAAAATATTGAAAAAAATTCCCTGCCAAGGTGCATCATATTTAAAGATGCACTAGTATAAAACCTCGCTAAAACCTTCTTCTACACACTGAATACAACATTTCAAGAGTGATTTCAATCAGTAACTCTACTGTATAAAAAAATGTCCCGTAGAAAGGATATACAAATATTGTACACCAATTCTGCTCTGGCAGGTTATGATTTTTATGATGGTCCTAGTAAGTACTAACATGAAAAAAAATTTATCCGGTAGGCCAGCTTTTTCGCAGTGGGCTCCTGTACTATAATATTGAATTTACTACAGAGGAACCATGCTCAGTTCTTTAATTGAATATCAAACAGGCGCGTTTCAATGTAAGAGTTGGCCATTTAAAATTTTTGACCAAACTACTAGAACCTTTCATTCATTTCGTTGTTTTTGCTTACTGCAGAAAACAATCGACAGCAACCGATGTGTCTTCGTACAGGAATCATCTACTAACTGGCCGTTCATCCACACTGATATGCATGTCTCTCTTTTTAAGTTCTGTTAGCTATGAATGGGTCACGTGATAGCGTATAGCAAAGAGGGAATTTCAACACGTGGTGAAATATAAGAGATAAAAAACAAATGTATTTTTCACGTTGCGTCGTGTTTTTTCAGTTTCCAATCTATGGGTATTACTCAAAATTGAAATTGATTTTTTTCAAATGAGTCACTGTCAGAAACATTTGTAACAGAAAAAAATCGATAACTGAACTAAAAGAGAATGGATTGAATACATCCATTCGAAGGAATTCTACGAAATTCCACGAAAACCTAGGGAATTCCAAGGTTTTCAACGGAATTCCAAGGAATTCCACGGAATTCCACGAAATTCCAAAGCCTCGTACACTAGAATTCCACCGCGGTTTACCCTCGATCCATTCCATGTGAACGTGAATATGAAAGAGAAAAGGACGAAAAAAATGGTCCTTCTGACAAACTGGTGTAACTTCTTGTTGCTTTGTCGATAAAGTCGGATAGGACAAGCAGATACATATTGAAAACAATTTGCCGGACGACGCGACGTGCACAAGCCAAGGTCCAACGGTCGCCTAAACCTGATAAATCCCCCACAATGCCCACGAGCGCGCGTGAAAAGCACATATCTTTTACGTTATTGCGACCACCATATTGCCGTCGAGAAGACTTATAACAGTAATAAACTGAATTAATAGGAGTGAGGGCAATTTTCTTCGGCTGCACTAGATAAGTCCATTGAAAAATAAATTAGCACTCTAAAAGTTATCGCATGCGGGGTACCTACGAAGATGCTTTGAATTACCACGATTACTCGTTTGATTCGATATGCTGGAGAAAATACTATCCCGGTTGTAATGTATCTTAGATGCACTGATCAAAGTTCCAAACTTTTCAACTTTGAAACCAACTTCAATTTAATACAAGTTGAAATTAGGGGAAAGCAATTTTTAAAGATGAGTTCAATTGAACTAAATAATTCCTTTAGATGTGTGACGTAGGTTATTCTGTGAGTAACAGATTCGAAAGCTTTCCGACCAAAGTTTACAAAAGTGACAGGCATTTGAATTTGTATCTCATAGAATAGCATACGTCACACATCTATAAAGACATTATTTTGCATTTGAATAGAAGCTTGTCTTCAAAAATACTTTTTTATTTAACTTACTTCATTTAAAATTTTTCAGTTCTCGCAAAAGATATAGGACTCGTTAAATTTTTAAAAGTTAAAATCATTATATCCTAACTCAAAAATCCTTCAATAGAATCGTAACTTAGCTATAAAGACTCGTCCGCATCTGGATATCATCAAATTTGACTAAAAAATCATAATTTCCAACCCCAAACATTTTAAATGGAATCCGACCATAAAACAAAATTTGTTCGCCATCTTTGAGCCTTCTTAGATAATTTACGACTCCAAAAATGCCCACATAACAATTTTGAATGGAATCCGACCGTAACTACAAAACTCGTGTGCCTTCTACGAATCGACATATTATTGAAGTCATGAATTTCGACAATAAAATCAAAATCTTCGACCCCCACATAGCAACTTTTAAAAAGAATATGACCATAATCACAAACACGTTCCCCATTTTTAAAGTAGCCATATTGAATTCATGGATTTTGACAAAAAACCATAATCTCCCACCCCATAAATCACCATACAGCAAATCTGAATAGAGTCCGACCATAATTACAAAACTCGTGCGCCATCTTGTAGTAGCCATATTGAATTCTTCTATTTTGAATTGAATCGGACTATAATCCCAAAACTCGTCCGCCATATTGGAGCCGACGTATTGAATTTATGAATTTTGACTAAAAAATCACAATCTCTGAGCTCGAAAATCCCCACATAGCAATTTTGAATAGATTTTGACCATGATCACAAAACTTGTCAGCCATCTTGGAGCCGCCATATTGCATTTAGGAATTTTGACAAAAAATTCATAATCTCTGTCCCTTAAGACCCCCACACACCAATTTGAAAACGAATCAGATCATAATAACAATACTCGTCTATCATATTGGAGCCACCATTATTTTTATTTCTCTAACAAAAATTTCGTAATACATTGTCACATGAATTCTGAACACCTGCCAAATTTCAAGCCAATCGGAGAATTCAGTTGCAAGATTTGACCTAAACAAACTAACATACAAACATTGCAAGTTGAATAAAATCCAGTAATAATAATTTAAAAAATGTTCCTAGAAATATTCATAGAATACAAAACTCCAAATGTATGGTATCAGATGGGTAGCATATGAATGATTTGACAGTTATTTGAAAAACAGAAATCACTGCAAGGTTGTGTTGTGGGACCACTCTTTTATATAATATAAGTCAATGATCACTTTGTAATGTGTGCTATTAATGAATGAAAAAAATAATACTTCATCAGTAGAAAAAGCATCTGAAGAAATCAGGATAGTTCAAAAATGGTTTTCAGATAATGGTCTGGTATTGAATGACAGGAAAAGTGTCATCATTCAAGTACTAGTACTAGTACTTGAATAGTTTGCTGGTGAAATGTGTTAATTCAACAACTAAAAGGTACAAAATTTTGGCTTGAAAATAGGTGAAAACTTGAAATGGAATAACCACATAAATATGATTTGTAAAAAAGATTGTTCCAATATCTTAGATAGATAGAACAAGATATGTGGGCGGACGAAGCCATAAGCATGTAGGCCTCTCAATCGGGCCCGTTATGCACCCACTACTGCTGGGAGATGGTTCAGTTTTGAAGGTAGCCTATCTCGCGAGCGAAAGAGGCCAGCCTTCTGACCGATACCACCCTCACACTCTCCGGGTTCAGTACGATGCTCCCGAGGTGTGCTTCCCGTATTGCTGCCACTGCCGGGCATTCCGAGAGGATGTGAGTGGCTGACTCCTCATCCTCCAAGCACCACCTGCATTCGATATCATCCGTGAAACCTAAAATGTTGAGGTACCTGTTGAGGTGGCAGTGTCCCGTCAGGAGCCCTGTCACTAATCTGATTTCCTTTCTGCTCAGTGTGAGCAGAGTCTTGGTCCTCCTGGTAGAAGGGCCTCCGATGTGGAGTTTCGATTGCCTCATGCCTGGTGTATCTTTCCATGTATCCTGGAATTTCACTTCCAGAATTTCCTTCATGGTTGAGACGCACCATGATCTTGAAACTCCTATGATAGGTTCTGGTCCCATCGCTGGGATTTTCGCACCTTGTCTGGCCAAATAATCAGCCCGTTCGTTTCCAGGTACTCCGGTATGACCAGGGACCCAAAGTAGCTTTACTTTATTGGCGGAAGATAGCCTTTGCAGATCATCGATGCATTCAGACACCAGCAACGAAGTGACTCTATATGATGTGAGAGCCTTGATCGCCGCTTGGCTGTCGGTGCATATCGTGATTTGCTGGCCGCGGTAGCCTCTGTTGAGATTTTCTCTTACACAGGCGAGTATGGCAAATATTTCTGCCTGAAATACAGTAAAAAAAGTTCCTAGAGCGTAACAAAGTTCCGCTTTCGGAGACTGCCCGTATACCCCGGCGCCGGCTGACTTACCCATTCTGGAGCCATCTGTGTACCAAATGATCCCCTTGGTGGGAAGCAGGCGGTACCCGATCCGCTCCCAGTCTTCCCTTTTGGGAATTACTGTCAGCGGCCTTTTACTGAATCGTATGGCAGGTAACGATATCTTATTGCATTCAACAACTGCACTGCAGTGTGAGTTCACCTTTAATATTAATCTACCATAATGCACATTTTTACTCTATTATTCTTTATGGAATTGTAACCGAAACATGTCTTCGACATGGCCATTGAAAGTTTGCAGTTTCCTCCGGGTTAGGTTATTTAACAATTTATTTCTGGTGTTCCATTTAGTTCCCACGAGTAAGGACGGTGGATCTCAGTAGAGCCGCCTACTACTTAATACTACAGAAGTTTGCCTGATTTTCCAGAGAGGTCGTTAGCGACACATCACACTATGTACCCCGTACCGTTCAGAGCGATGCCTCACACCTTGGGATAGGCGATGTCCTGACTCTGCCAGTATTCGTTTCCTCATGTTTCTGGAAAGCCTCTGAATTGGTTTGGGGTTTAACATTCAACTCTAAACGAGTTGACTGGGGTTACTATCTACTATCTAGTGCCAGGTGCCGATACCTAACACTGGGGACTAATATGTAGATATAATTCAACCAGATTGTTTAGTGTGCCCGTCTTACGGAAAGTATCTTGGTTCGTCTCATATTCAGTGTACACACTTTTCCTTAAGAAATGACAAGAATCCCTTTTTACCCATCGTTTGAAACTTTCCTCTATTTCTTCAGACAACAAATATATTTTCGCTGTCTATTCTTCCCCATCGATCGCCACCCAACTTATGCGAAACTTTATTCGATCCTTTGTCGAGTAGGCCCCGTACTTCCGATTGCCATTCCTTTCTTTTGGAAATTAATTCAGCGAAATAGTTAATTCTGAGATCTATCGCCGATTCAACTGGGTCGTTTCCGGGGAAGACGCAAAAGGCAGGAGACCGAATACTATATATAAGAGATAAGAAACAGCTACGGAATTCATTGTGATGCCTCCGTAATAGAAAGATTAGGTTAGAATTGGAAACCTCATACAAAACAGGAACTCGACAGAGCGGAGAAAGGGGAGCTCGTTCATCGACTCCTGTACGCTTCCTACATTTCGAGAGATAATAAGGTACCGACACAATCACAGGAGGAACAAAGTTTTCCTAACGAATTCCGGGATTGAAGGAATCCTAGTCTTTCAGTTTTTCAGTTGCAAAATGAATGTTTCTGCTGACGAAGGAATACATGAGATAGTGAGTTGGCTTTATTCGTTCTGTTAAAATACATACCTCATAGAAGAGTAGAACTTGTCAGATAAATAATCTTAAGTATTTAGGCTGGTGCAAAAACGAATTTTAAACGCTAAAAATAAGAAAAAAGTAACTGGCAAGGACCAGGTAGAAAATGTTGTGGTTTCAACTAGAAAACACTCAAAATGGTGAAATGGGGATGTAACTCAGGTGTTGAAAACGGTTTTTTGCGATTTGTGGCAAAACGTGGCCTCTTAGCGGAAAATGTTCAAGGGAAAAGTTGTAGAAAATATAAAACTCGAAAACTTGTATTCCATACTTTTCGACATAACCTCAAATTAACCGTCAACATGGCAAAAAACCAATTTTTAAGTATTTAATTTTTTTATCGCTTATATATAATTCAAATTTACGTGTAAATTTGTAAAAATATGTCTTTTCCGTGTCAAATTAACATGATTTTTTCTCAATTCAGAAGACGACTAGACTTCGAATTATGTACATTTTTTGAAAAAAAATACCCTTATGTTCCACAAACAATTGTCTTGATCTTTTTTTTTGTGTTTCGAAGATCTATAAGTGATCGTTTTTATTTTAAAAATGTCTACATTAAAATGGTTTATTCATCGTTGAACCGCTCAAGATTAAGAAAAAAAGTGTCTCTGCATCATGATTTTCTCAACATTTTCAATAACTTCGTCTTTTCTCATTATTTTTTAAACAAAAATTAGTTTTAATTATTTATAATGAAATATCTGAATACATAATTACACTTCAAAATTAATTTATCAATTTCGTTTTTATTCTTTTTTACAACAATTGAAAATCATTGAAAATATTGGGAAAATCCGGATTCAGAGAGACTTGTTGTTGGTGTTTCTCAATTTTTTGCGGTTTATCGATCAATAAACCATCAAGTTACATAGACCATTTCAAAATAGACTCTTCAAAAATTAAAATGATCACTCATAGATATTCAAAATACAAAATCTCCAGATACACGAGAAAAAAATGTATTACTGCAAAATCGGTTTTACGTTATTTTGACTGTCAATTTGAGGTTATGTCAAAAATTGTTGAATACAAAAGTTTTTTTGCTGTCTACAACTTTTTCATTGAATATTATTTGGTAGAACGTCACGTTTCGCCGCAAATCGCAAAAAACCATATTCAACCCCTAAACTGCATCCTTATTTCACCACTTAGAGTGTTTTCGTATTTAAATATTTTTTTCCTTGAAGTTACTCTTTTTCTTTTTTACAAAAATTATAGGTACCAGTCTAATATTAAAAATTACTGAAAAAAATTATTCATGTGATATTTAATTTTACACTGCTTGCCATAAAATACTTTTATAAAAATATTAAAATTTTCAAACTTATCCGGATAGACGGTGTTCAATGCCAATGTATCCAGACTTGTCAAATAAGAAATAGTATATTGTACAATGAGCATGAAATGACATACATTTCCCACGAGTAGGTATATGAAATTTTGTACTACGAGCGTAGCGAGTATTACAAAATTTCATATACCTACGAGTGGGAAATGGGTCATTTCATGCTCATTGTACACTATACTTTTTCTACGACCATCTTAATCATTAACAAATCTGTAATATTTTTAATAATCCTTTTTATCATAATATCTCCTGCCGTCATTTTTATATGGTTTAGATAATTTTTTCTTTCTTCACCCGTTGAATGAAACATCTATTTTTTTCTTTTTGTACACGTACCTACCTACGTCCTGAAACAAATAACATTCAAAATTTTCAAATTTTGGCAACTTGGAAATAAAAAAACTTTATGCAGAAAAAATCAAACACTAATCGATTTCATAAAATGAAAAAAAATGTGTCTGCGTGGATTTGAACCCTCGCTCCCACCATCCAAAGTCCACGTGTCATCTGAATCAACACTCGTCGTTACTAGAGCACATAATAATTTGTTCAAATTAACTGCTATATAGAAAGTATCTGTCAACTATTCAAAAATATAGAATCCGATTGTAATCAATCTTTTTATTGAAATTATTCTGGTTTTATGAAAATAAAATCATATCTTTGTCAGAAGATAGGCATTATCAGGAGCTTCTTATATAAATTTATTAATTTGATTGTTAAATCATCCTCACTATCGCTAATTATTTTTAATAACTTAATTTTTTCAAATGAATTTTGTAATTATCTACTTATGTGAAATGTCAAATTATTGGACAGACGTAAACAAACTTGATTCGATATTATTTATGTTCATAAAATTCGTTAATACCTACCTATAATGACAGTCTAGTAGTTCATGAAAGTCGTAGGAAATGAAATTTTTTCTACAACCACACTCCAAAACATGCTTTTCTGCATAGTTTTACGTTCGCAAAATAATTGAAATTTGACATTAGTGTGCCGCAAAGTGACATTTCTGTGCCACAAAGTGACATTTCTGTGCCAAAATTTTTCAGTACCTAATTTCTAAGCAATACAGTTTTCGTGACAGCAAGGTGAAAGTATATTTTGAAAATTCTGCATTTCGAAGGGATATTCGATCAGGCAACTTCAAGAATGAATAGACAAAGTCTATTGGTTTATATAATATGAGGGAAATTGTCGTACAAATTCATAATATTCTGAACAAAAATCATAGACATCACTACTGCTGTCTCAAATACCCACATACACACTATCCATTGCTAGGCATCTGAGCAACATCTATCGAATCATATGAATGTCAACAAACGTCAAGCATAAAATATTCGTAAAATATTCTTGTCCCGTCATTTTTTATTGAGATTGAACTAAAATGGATAGCGACAGTTCTGAAATTGAAAATACTCCGCCAGAACTAAGAGAACAAGTTAATTCATTGTCATTGAATTTACTACCTTCAACTTCAAGAGGAAAATATAAGAATGCACTGACATTTCATTCCGTCTTATAGTATAGTATTTTTTTTAGCAAAAAGGGTGTTGTAGAAAAAGTATAGTGTGCAGAAATGCAATTTCTCACTCGTTTGAATTGCAGCACTCGCTTGCGCTCGTGCCGCAACTTTTTCAAACTCGCGAGAAATTAGCACTTTTCTGCACTTGTTGCACAATATACTATTTCGATACAGCTAGCCCGTGGGAAATGAAAATCGGTGTTACAACGTGGTAGGTTTCTTTATCGAAGACGCAATTGAAATGTTCATTTTTCTTAACCCTCTCAGTGCGCCTGGCATACATGCATGACACATCGAATCCTCGCGCGGTGCTAATGGCACTCATGTATGCCGCGGATCTACGTGTAAACAAATGGCCAGTATTTTTCTAGCCTTACAGAGAGCTCACTTATCGTTGGTAGCGTGTTGTGAAGACCCGATACGACATTTATTTGATTTTGACTTTGTTTGTCAGTACAGCATGAAGGATAGTAAGTGAGGTGAGGATAGTAGTGCAGCTCCGGTCGAGTTACTCACTATGATGATCCGCAGCGAAAGGGTTAATGGTCGTAGAAAAAAATATTTGTGTTCATAGTAAGACAAACACATATTTGTATAATAGATACAGAGATAACATCCGCATATGTAGTTTATAGTTCGTTTTGATATTGTCCACGAAACTGCAGTATCAAAAGAAGTGGTATAAAAACATAGAAAGTTTCATTTCTCATTTTTCGTGATAATTTTCTACCACAGTAGCGGCTAGATCCATCAATTCATTAATATTTAAATAAAAGCCAGATTCAAATTGAAAAAATTCAAATCAGAATTAAAATAACAACACCATTCTAATTGAAAAGGGAAAAATTTCTAGTTGAAAATTCAAAGAACAGGGTTCCTATTCTATTCATGGAAACAGAAAAACCTACTATCAAAATTGAGATATTTTTGTGCTATCTAACAGAACATAACTGCTTCCCCGACATTGAACTACATCTGATAGATATTGGTGAAGAAAAACACTGAAAGTGATTTTTTAAATTTTCATCCAGATAGTTGATTTTTTAATGATCCAGTTTCAATGCGAATTCATACACATAGGGTAAATCACAATAAGGCCGATAAATTTCGCATACAGAATCCTTATCTCATTTCGAGGTGAAAAGTATCTACTAATTTATATCCTAAAATGCACCCCCTTTCAGATACAGAGTGTCGAAATTGGGAAAAAAATTATTGTTTGATTTTATTTTCTTCAAAACTGCAGAAAAAATAAACGTGGTCCTCTATCTAGGTTCATCAATGTGATAATTTTTAAAATTATGTCACATTTTCCTCCATGTTTTCTTCAGTCAAGTGAAAGGGCAAAGGAGTGACATCAGTAAGGTTCAGTGATACTCAACTTAGAAAGTCATAACATTCCATATGCCTAAATGTAGAGGTTCGTAAGATATTCACGAAAAACTGATAGTATATCCTATGGGGTATTCATCTTCCTGAACATTTTTTAATATTATTCCTCATATTATTTGAAAGTGAACAGTTCCTTTCAACGTATTTCTTGAAGTGCAACCAGTTTAACACGTTCAGTGCTCTGTTTTATTGTAGACATTCGTATGGCATGATATGAATTTTTGAGCAGTGGCTATTCCACGTTCTTGATGTGTCTTATATAAGTGTAAAATGTGAAAATAAAACAACCGTTCTTGGTAATTTTTGTATAACGCACCGGTGCGTCATGAGCACTGAAAAAGTAACTTTTGGTGTGCGCATATATGAAAATATTGTGATATAGAAAATACAACTGCCTGTTATATTCAAGAAGGTATCCGACGCAGCAGTGGGTCATGCGCATTTCTGAAAAAACGGTTTGACGCACTGGTGCGTCATGAACACTGAATGTGTTAAGATGAAATTTTTTTAGAGTGACAAAAAATTTACTAAACGTACTGATATTTCTGATGAACTACTTTGGAGTCAAGTAATATTTTGTTATTTTTTTCATTCTCAAATCTCATGAATTAGTGTCATAAATAATTTTATTGATGTAGCCGATACTTAATGAAAATCCATGTTAATATCTATGTATAATGAAACTAAATGAATGATTTCACTATAAAAGGTTTACAAAACCACTTTCCAAACCACTGGTTTTGTGAACCCTTTGTAGTGAAAATCACACTTTTGAAAAAAAATCTATCGATTCGTAATAACTAATTGCAAAGTCGAGCATTTCAGTCTGGTTTGAGGAAGACTTTTCTGTACGCCACTGATCAACGCATGAAACATCCACGAAATTTTTCATTTTTGTTTTTCATCAATAACATATTGGTTGAATAATATTTTCCTAGATAATTCAATCAGAAACGGCTCTTGAAATGATACTTTCAATCTCAATATGAATGAAAAGTAAGTACTCATCTTCAGTTTATTGCAAAAATAATGTTAGTCCTTAATTACTTGAAGTGTTATGAATTTGAGATATGCAAGGAATTATGGTCGCATATTAGTGAATCACTTTTGAAATGAATTTTTTGTCAAAAGCGTTCTCAATTTTCTTCAAAAATAAATGCACTTATGGAATCTATCACAATTCATCAGGAAATATGATGTACGACCGATCAAGTTTTGAAAATAATTATCGATTTCGATACATTGATTTGACACCTCATCTGCAAGAGTTGCAAAATATCACGATTTTTTTTAACAATAAAAAAATCAGAATTTTTTGATTAAAAGTAGTGATTTTTTTTTAAATTTATATTGATTTTTTCCGTAAATATGGAAATAATGAAGTATACAATCACTTATTTTCATTATTTTTCTCTATTCGCCCAAAAATATTTGTTGTCCAGATTTACAGTTAAAAAATAACCTCGGCGACATACAAAAAACTTGTGCTGACATAAACACTTTTTATTTGTTATTATTTGTTCATGTAGGTAATAAACAATTTTTGTTGTTGTAAACAGTTTGTGTTTTCTTAAGTTCCAATTATGGATATTTATGTTGTACTGACAGCAGTTTATAATTTGATTTAAATCACAATTGAATTGTAAAAAATTAGTTGATTTAAATCATAATGTAAATCATGATTTAAGTAAATCGTCGCAACCCTATGACCTGCAAATGTATTTATTCTTCAATACTTCTCTGCTTTCTCGAGTATCAATAATCTTCACTCCACCAATTGGCATCCATAAAAACAAGTAGATCCACCAGAGAGTTCCTTCTAGAGCTCATGAGCTTACTAATTCAACAC
Organism: Chrysolina oricalcia; assembly: GCA_944452925.2. Classification (NCBI taxonomy): domain Eukaryota; kingdom Metazoa; phylum Arthropoda; class Insecta; order Coleoptera; family Chrysomelidae; genus Chrysolina; species Chrysolina oricalcia. The sequence continues at coordinate 67,921,708 of OX101812.2, forward strand.
GGCATCAAATTGAAACGTTTTTGATTCGGATTCTAATCACATAAAGTTGTTATACGACTTCTGCATGTCTCGGGCTGAATTGTGACTTTGATGCCACTGCTGCTGGGGAATTCTCCGACGCTAATTACTGAATCTCCGGTTGGTTTATTAGGGTAATGTTACGTTTTATGGTTGCCGCAGTGGCAACGAACGTACCGTAGGTATTTTCTTTTGTTCTCGTCGGGGTTCTAGTTTGCATCGGCATGTGGAAACTCCGAAGCCGGCCAAATTGATGGTCTAAAACTTCCGCGTGAGCTCATTTCAACAGGTAGATACGAGGTGAGAGAGAACTTCTTGTACATTTATTTTTTAATTATTCATTTATCTTTTATCCATACAAACATGTTTGAGTACATGAATAAAGTATTCCTAATATATTGTTATGAAATGTTATAGGCAGTGAAATATAATTTTTTTTTACTTTCATAAGCCAAAATTGAACAATAATATATCCACTATACTTTACTAATAATTGCGGAGTCATATTTTGAAGAATTTTATACTATTAATCAGCAAAGTTATCCAGGAAGTTTGCAGGAAGGATCTTTATACTTAAAAAGGTCATTTCGAGTTTTGTTTCAAATAAAATCAGTTGATATTTTAACAACTAATATCTTTCACATTCTTATTTAAATGATAGATTTATCAATTTATTTTAGAGTTGTTTGATATTCTTCATACCAGATTCTAGAAACACATTCCAGTTTCATGTCGCATTTTTTTTAGAAAAAATCTGACTACAACACTGGATACATGACATTTTCGGATAATTAATGTCAAAATTACGTTAAATAGTAAATGAACAAAGTAATAAGGGAATAAAATTTGAAAATTACCCACCACTTCAGTTTCAGAATATTAATCATAGTAGTCATAATTCTGACTACACCACTGGATTCGGGAAGTCCCAAAATATGATTGGTCATAATTTCTTCGAAATCTGTTAATAAATACAAAAATTATAAGAAAATACAATTTGAAAAATGGGTAATTTTAGTTATTTCCACTGAACATATTCCTCAAATTTCATCATTTCATTATTTTTTTATTTATGAACATACTTCGACGCGATTTTTATCAGTTATAAGTATTTCGAGACTCCCTGAATCCTGTGGTGTATAGTTACAATTTTGTTGAAAGTTCTGAAATTCCAGTTTATATTTTTCAAATTTTATTCCCTCATAACTTTTTTGTTGATGGACGCATTTCAAAAGTACTTTAAAAAAAGGCTTATGATGCCTGAAATAGTGGTGCAAACCAAAATAGAAATGTGAGGTTCACTTAAGCCTTGGTAACCTTAAGTAATACCGGTGATAAACGCTGTTAGTGGTGGTAAATACGTGAAACACACCCACAAAATGACATCCTGAGTTGGTAATGTTATTTACCCAGTAAGGAAGTTTAGTTCTTCCTTATCTTGAAATTATTTTGATTACAAAACTCTCATACATGCAGATGCGGTTGGGATTATAGTTGTTGTTGTTGTTGTTTTTGTTGTTGTTGTGGTTATTGTTATTTCCGTCAACCGATTGCACCCCTACGCGCAACCCTCGGAAGTCTTCGAGATACTTGTGTGAGCTAGGGAAGAAGCAGCCCTTACCTTTTAACGTGTGATGCCATGCACGAGACCGGTGAATCGGTGGATCGAACCCACGACCACACGCTTGCGAGGAGTACGCTTTTACCAGCCGACCACCACGGCCACCACCACCACGGCCTATAAAAATTCTTTAAAAAATATAAACAAATGCATTAATTATAATCTGCACAAAGTTTTATTTAGGTATATTTTTTACAGATCTTTTCAGAATAAGAAGTATTATTGGACATGATATCGGAAAGTTAAGTGAACGAAATTTCGGATATCCAGTTTTTATTTTTTTTGTAAACAATCAAGTATAAGAGTTTATGTTTTCGACAGATAGCCGGAATTCATTTAAGATTTTCTGACCTAGATAAGAGAAACATTTCTGACATATTGTTTTTTTCGGGCCTCGTTACAGCAACATCAACCCTGAATCTAGTATTATGGTTACTGATTATCTTGACATTTTCTTTTGTCTTTAAATTATTTGTGAAGTATTATTTTTTATTACAGTTGGCAGATGTTGAACATTTCCCATTCACTGTATAATGCTTTTGACGGATATATCCTGGGCTTGCTTAAAACTTTCTTTGCCATAATTTTGTTTTATTAAAGAGTTTAGATTACTTGAGATTACATCAATGCATAGTGCAAAGTTCTGAGATGATTTATATTAAAAAGATTGGGTAGAAATTTGAATTTATATCTCAACTTATTCATGAAATAATTTACTTGCTCCTCCCATTTCCATCGATATATTCCTAAATAAAGGTGAAGCTCTCGTGTTATATTCAGAGATTTATGCATAAATCTCCGATCAACTCTTTAAATTTTCAAGCAAAACCGATATCGTGGTAGTTGAAAAATGTATTCGCTCATAGACGAGGTCTAGCACCCCCAATTGTTTCCCTCGTTTGTCAAAATTTGTTGTTTGATACATCGACCTGTTTTCTTTGCGAATAAACTGCACCATCTACTCAACACTTACCTTAATTTATGCAACACATTCTACGACCGTCCTTCGAGTTTGAAATGATATTGCAGTAAATAGAAGACAGTGAGTCAGATTGTCCACCACGAAGATATTTGAAACGGTAATAGATACAATTTTGGTTAAATGGAGAAAAAGTTGCGTATAAGAAGAGCCATCTATATGGGAAGTATAACATTTTCAAAAATATTTTTGATTTTCAAATTATTTTGGAAAAACTAAATTTATCGATTTAATTTTTTTGTGGTGTTATCGTCAGAGCTGTACAAGATAATGATACTTCATCGCAAAAACTTTCAATAAGCTCTCTTATTATGGTATCAGTTTTGATGCCCGACGTTTCGTAATCGAACAACTATCATCAACAGTTTTTTTTTTGTAAATCCAGCTCTGTATTGAAGAATTATTTCTTTCTAAATTCAATGATGGGTCACTCATGACGGTTTCAATACTTTTCGGAATTTTTTCGTCCAACATCATGATTTTTTTCATAGAAATGCTCCAATCTTTTCTCATGTCAACCCAACCTATTGATTTGCTTCAGATCTAGGATATAAAATTTCACCATTTTTTCCAATTCTGGCCTTTACTCGAAATTTTCTTAAAAAATTCGAGATGATCTTGTCATATAATGAAATTGCCATGAGTGATAAGTACATCATTGAATTCAGAAGAATATTTTCGAATGGGAGTGGGTCAATATCCTGGCAGGATGTGTCCTTAAAGAGCGTTCAAAGAAGAAGATGATGTGGTCCGCCGGGGCAACGGTACATTATATTACATGCCGGTTCTTCAAAAGGCTTCGTTCCAGAAGCAAGTTTCATTTTTTTTCTTCAAAGTCAAAAAGGGTGGATAACAGTGATTACATGAATTGGGACATGTTCGAAAAGTGGCTTAGAGAACGGTTGATACCAAATTTAGAAGAACCGTTTTAAATTATTTTTCACTTTATCATTCAAGAATATCAAATAATCTGCCTAATTCTTCTTAGCGAAAAAGTGAAATTTATGAGTGGCCTGAAGCACATAAGTCAAATGTGTTGCCAAATATGTTGAAATCAGAACTACTTCTGATTGCAAAATCCATTAAAAAGCTACAAGATATGCCGTGGATGAGATATTACGTAAGCATGGCCATGAGGTATTAGGTTACCACCATACCATAGCCATTTCAGTGCAATAGAACTAATATGGGCTGGTGATGGTGCGAGATGGTTTGGAAAGCTGCACTGGACCACATTACGGGGGAATATTGGAAGAAATCGGTTGAACATACCAAACAATTAATAAAGGATGGTGAGATCGTTGTAGGAGTAGCACCTGTGCTAATAGTTCCGTTAGAAAACGCTTCCGATGAAGTCCTGTCCTGTTCTGGCTGCAAATCCGTTCCTTCAGGGTTAGATAGCGCTGTACGTCGTTGGTAAAGGTACATAATTAGGAGTACGCGACATAAGATGTCTGAAAAATTGGATATGCATCCTCCCACAAATAGGCTCGTTGAGTTCAGCTAGGTCCAATAATCAGGAAGTCCGTTTTTTTGGAGGCGTAGAAACTTCACCAAATGTTTTCTCGTTCCTGATTTCAAACGATTCAATCTCCACTCCTGTGAAAGTACATTTGTTGGTAATTATATAACGTTGCACCAGATTGACTAACGTGGAGGTTGTCCATCATGCTCAAAACTTTACAGAACGGAATCTATTCGGTTTACTTGACTCGGAAATCAATTTTCCAGCTTCGCAACTTGGTCTATTCTATTAAACAAACTATATTCTAGAAGGTCGCATCGGCCAAACCATTCTGGAACCAGTAATTTAACTGAAAGATTCTGGTACCTAAATTAAAAGCACTCAGCCCTAACCTTCGGGAATAAATAACATGGTAAATTTATTATCACGGAGATAGTTGTTGAATTGAGGCTGTTGGATCGATATAATAAACGCTGTTCAGAATTTTCAAATCACCTGATAATATGGAGTATAACTTTGCTTACACTCTGAAAGTCGACTTGTATCTTTACAATTTTAATTTCGGGTTCAAAATCTTGAGCCGCGTATTCAGTAGAGCATTCGTTCCACATGAGCACTGAATGATCACATGAGCTGCTCAGTTAAAGCTCAGGCTGCTCGGTTCAAGCTCAGGCTCATGATGGCACATGAGCACCGCATGAGCACTGATCCGCAGTCAGTCGCAAACAAAATGAATGCCAATCTGGTAAGGGCTGGTGCCAGTTTTATTGCTATATGTTTATTGTTGAAAGCGATGGTGACAGAGTTTTGTTATTACTTTATAAGCTCATTAGTTTTAAGGATTTTCCTTGATTCCACGCCATACTAATCAATTAAATCGAAATCGCTGTGATAATCTCAAACAGAACGTTCAGTTTGTTAGCACAAAAGGAAATAGCCAAAATACGTAGATCCTCATGTGTTTCCACAGAACAGGACAGGTAAAGTGATCATCTTATTAGTGACGATGAGAGTTTTTGAGTTTATCTTGTCACGCTAAAATGAATTGTATCAGTAATTTTTTCTCTTCATTATATATTTATTTTCATCGACATAGCTTTTTTTAGAAAGGTGACAACATAATCGTCTGCATCTGCTAAGGCAATTCGAAAGGTATCGCTGCGAGTAACTACTTTTGCAACTGTACTGTTTGTTCCAATAGCATTGCACAAACGAGGTCCATGACACATGCATGATATCGTGAAAATATACCTTAATAAATAATTACGAAACATTTTGGTACCACTAGGTTTTTTAATTAGAGTCATATGCTGACCTTTGAAACCGAACGATAAGATTGATTTTGACTATACCGTTTTGTCATTCCGCGATTGTTTATAATTTATTTGTCATTATTCCACGATGATCGTCAAGTAAAGTCAAAACCCTGAACATAAAAATATACGTGTTGAACTGAAACCAATGACCAATGAACTCTTCACCTCGAACTAGCCCATCTGAAGACACCCAAAACAAAAAAACAAATCAATTCGCTTCCTCCTCAATTCAGTTTCACTTCACAGATTGCGATTGCTAATAAATCCAGATTGTCTCCCGTACACGTTTCGCCCAGACTATCCCATCCCGGAGATCAAACAATGAATGGCGAGGACTGACCAAGCAGAAATCCGCGATGACAGGATCTTATTTCAAGCTCTGATCCAGAGCCGAGGGAGGTGTAACTACATGTATAATTACGACGGACTCTAAAACAATGATGGTTTTGGGACTTAATTAAAGCGAATCTTGTCATGTTTACCCAGGCCCCGAGGTTGCAGACGACATTGGTGGTTTATAACTTGTCATTACCATGCTTACTGAGATTTCGATGGGGAGAAATGAGGAAGTATATTATGTTTTCGGAATATCTACATTGTCATTGTAATTTTAATAGCGAAGGGTGTTTCACAATAAATGCGCAGGACTTCAGGATGTGATAGCTCGTCCAAAAATATGAAAGAAAGTTTCTATTAACTTACCCTCTAAAATACACCATTTTCGAGATACAGGGTGTTGAAATTTGAAAAAAAATAATCGTTTTTTGCGAATATCTCTGGAACCGTTTATCGCACAGAAAATTGATTTCGTAGGCATTTTCTACTCATAATAAGCTATGTTTTGTGCTGATTTTTTATTTTTTCAAATTCATAATTGGTGGGTGTTTTTTTCTCCAACTTCTACGCCACTGGAAAAAGTACAGTTTATATATGAACCGCTATTGTTTTCTACACAAAAAAGGTATTCTTGGTCATAAGCTCTAAAGTTGACTGTTTTCAAGTAAAATCAACTTTCATGTTGTTTAAATGATGTTTTTTCCTCGAAAAATTACTGCGTGCATTGAAGCTAACGGCGGACATTGCCAACAATTCAACTGAGTATGATTATTATTGGTTTTTTTATTTTGCAATTAAGAAGTTTGGTTTTGTTACTTGTTTTAACGTTTAAATAAATTCCGAAAAAACGACCTCATTTTCAACTGAAAAGTTTTTCCGGTAAACTTCGTCTTTTCAAGCTCGCCAGCTGTCAGTTTTTTCGTTGAAGCGACAATTTTTAGATTATGTAATAAAAGAGTAGCACTAATGCGTGAAATTTTTCCAGAAAACGCAAAATAATTAAAAAACAGATTTTCAAAAATCAATTGTTTAAAATTTTCTCATATTCTCATATTCATTTATTAAAATCTTTTTTTTTTCATTTACGGTTGGAGCTCGATCGACACGTCAACGTGTTTCTGGGCGTTCGGTGATCATCCCTGATATTATTTTATATTTTTAGTATGTTTTTTATTTTTTCGAAAATCCGTGGACACGCCTAACGGGGGTCGCACCAAAAAAAGTTATTCTTCCAAATCTTTCCAGAATGGAGCAAGAGTGTGCCAAGGGCTATTTAAAAAAATCCAATCCCTCCTTAAACCAAATTTTGTTTGCCACTCCTCCCCCCCGCTGAAAAAAATGTCGAAAACGATCCCCTACAATACCATGTTTTTGTTTTTTTAAATATTTTTTTCCATTTTATTTTTATTTTACTCATTAAAAAAAATTCTGGTTGGTGGGTCGTATTTCTGAGCGTTTGGTGATCATTCCTGATATTTTTTTAAATTTTTTTCCTATTATTTTAATTTTTCAAATCTGTTTTTTCATTTTTTAGCGTTTTCTGGAAAAAAATTCAGTATTGCTACTCTTTTATTACATATTCTAAAAGAAGAAGCTTCAACGAAAAAACTGGTCGCTGGCGAGCTTAAAAAGACGAACAAAAAATCTGTATTCCGCTACGAAACAATTACTGCTTACTTGTAACATAATAAGTTATATCTCCACCAAATTTCGAGAAAAAAAACTGATTTTTAAGCAAGAAAAAAATTAATAACTGAAAAATCGGTTTTTCCAATTTTCCTGAGAAATTTGAGTTCATATGAAAAAATGTCAAATACAAAAGTTCTAGACCTTTTTATTATCAACAACCTTGCCAACTTTTTTCGTTGCAATTCTCGAAAAATCGTGAAATATCGCTTTCAACCCCTAAAAGTTCACCCCGTTCCACCCTTTTCAATTATTTCGACTCCAATTAATTTATCCTGTCATTCGACTAATATTTTGCTCCTCTTTCAGTAGGTCTCATGGTGCTAATAATTTTTTTATCTCAAAATTGCATCAGCACTGGTCTAATAGTGGTGAAAGGTTTGTTCATTATTTACAATATATCATTACTGATGTTATTAACCATATACAAACTTCGCCCATTCTTTCTTGTTTCTTGATGATATTCGTGCATCTGAGTAAGATTTTCCCTTTTCCTCCAAAATTTCTGCAATTACCCCATCCCTTTTTGTCTTGGTCTTCCTCTTTTTCTCTTTTTCATTTGAATCCTTTTCTGTCATTTGTTTCACCGGACGAAATTTCTCTTTTATCTATAACGGTTTTATTCATTCAGTAGTAAGTAGGTTAAACTTCTTCAATTTGTGTATTCATCATATTTCTTTCTTCTTTAGAAATTACTATCACTTTTGTTTTGTTCTTGTTCATTCTCATCTTGTGTTCTTCAAATGTTTTATTCCATATTTCCAGATTATTTTATACATCTCGTTCATTCTCGATCATAATTATTGTCAAATCATCTGCAACGGCACCCTCTGATGTTTCTATTCTTTGTAGGTGTCTATATCAAATATGTAGTTTTTAAAATTTTCGTGAATATTTTTTTTATTATCTCTTCTACAAATACGATGAACAGCAATGGACTTAGTCCTCCTCCTTGTCTTAACCCTTCTCTTGTAAATTTTTCAGAAATTCTGTTATGTCGGATCACACAGTATTATTTTTATATATTGTATTCTATAGTTCCGTTCTTGGAACCTTGTCAAACGCTTTTTTTAGATCAATGAATCCTAAACATACATCTTTCCCCTGCTGTACTAGGTCTTATTTTATCATCTTTAATATTTTCATCGCTGTACTGAGCAATGTTATGCCTTTATGCAATCATACTCCCTTTATTTTTATACATATGTATGTATATTACAGAAAGTATCTTGTGACATCTACTCAGGGTTGCCGGTATTTTCAATTATACAGGGTGTTTCATAATAAATGCGCAGGACTTCCGGATGTGATAGCTCGTTCAAAAATATGAAAAAAAGTTTCTATTAACTTACCCTCTAAAATTCAACATTTTCGAGATACAGGGTGTTGAAATTTAAAAAAAATTATAGTTTTTTGCGAATATCTCTGGAACCGTTTATCGCACAAAAAACAGATTTTGAATGCATTTTCTACTCATAATAAGCTATGTTTTGTGCAGATTTTTTATTTTTTAAAATTCATAATTGGTGAAGATTTTGAAGGGGTAGTGGGTGTTTTTTTCTCCAACTTCTACGCCACTGGAAAACGTATGATTTTGAGCCGCCTAGTTGAACCGCCAATGTTTTCTACACAAAAAAGGTACACTTGGTTATAAGCTCTAAAGTCGACCGTTTTCAAGAAAAATCAACTTTCATGTTGAAAAACATACTAAATTTTTTAAAATAATTTTTTCCCAATTACCTACACAAAATTTATTTAAATGTTAAAACAAGTAACAAAACCAAACGTTGACTTCTTAATTGCAAAATAAGAAGAAATAAAACAATCAATCATACTCAGTTGAATTGTTGGAAATGTCCGCCGCAGCAATTTTTCGAGGAAAAAACATTATTTAAACAACATGAAACTTGATTTTTCTTGAAAACTGTCAACTTTAGAGCTTATGACCAAGAATATCTTTTTTGTGTAGAAAACATTGGCGGTTCATACAACAGGCTCAAAACTGTACTTTTTCCAGTGGCGTAGAAGTTGGAGAAAAAAACACCCACTACCCCTTCAAAATTTTCATGAATTTGAAAAAATTAAAAATATGCACAAAACATAGCTTATTATGAGTAGAAAATGTCTACGAAATCTGTTTTCTGTGCGATAAACGGTTATTATTATTATTATTATTTGTGATTATGGTACGATTCCATTCAAAATTGGTATGTGGGGGTTTTTGAGGTTGGAGATCATGATTTTTTTGTTAAAATTTATAAATTCAAGATGGCGACTTCAAAATAGTTCTTGTTTTTGTATAAATGACGATAACTCCGTTGTTATCAACAAAACACTATTACTGTGCCACATCATCTGTAAGAAAAAAAGAAGTTATCCATAATTAGGTCATAGTGAGCTATGACCTACATTTGAAAAATAAAAGTTGGTGCTGATATCTCAAAGTCTAGAAGAGTTGGTATAAATTTCATATTTTTTTTGAAATCTCATCGAAAAACTGCCATGAGAATGTGAAATTCATATTCGAATATTTTCATAAATAAAGAAGTTACCTAGGAGAAATGAAAATGATCAAAATCTGTTTTTTGCGTATAAAACAAAAACGAATAGATTTTATCAAAATATTTTTTCACATTATAGTTGGCCTTGATAAACTCCACATTTGGTGTCATTTAACCGACCTCGTATCTCCCACCATTAAAAAGATACCCATGGTGAGCATGGTAAGTGGGACATACTGTATACTACTAACACCTCCACCCCCACCTTGAATCCATATAGTTCAAACTTTTCCTATTTCTCTACCTTTAGCTACTTATGAAATTGTGTAACTGTGATTATGGAAATTTAATAGATCTTCCTTATCTGTATATTTGTATTACTAGATTATAGTCCCTAGTCATAAACATGTAATGTTTCTTGGGACAACAAAGTTATTAGTACTTTATAGAGACAATCATTGCTACATTCATACCATGCTTTATTAAATATGATCAATAGTATTTTTTGCCCATTTTCTTCCATATTTTTGAACATTTCAGTTGTTAGTTTGTCTTCTCCAGGTGATTTGCCATTTTTTAGTTTTTGTAAAACTTCTTTCATCTCTTGTGTTTTTATATAATTTATTTTTCGTGCAATCGCACGCGAAGTCAGTATTTCGCGTTCTCAGCACAGTCCGCGAAATTTAATTTCGCGGCCGTTACCCATAGCAACGGCCGCGAAACCAAACGTCACTTTCAAAAATGTTTTCAGACATCGTCTTAACATTCTGTTTGTCACACCAATCTTTAAACTCGCCGTAACATTTTTCGTATTGCCGTTTAGATTTTTCGGGTATTAAAACGGAAAGTACCGAATTTACAACGCTTTTGAGTTCAGGAGGAGTGGAAGGTACTCAAATATCGCTATCAGTATCAGACATTTTGCGTTTTGACAAGAACTGTCAAAATATTTTGTATATATTGAAACATATCATTTCCATAGCACACGGTGATATTGTTAAATAAATTGAACTGCTGTTGATTTTAGAGCAATAACATATTTATTTACAACTATCTATTTTAATAATTTTAACGATTGCACGAAAAATAGTGTGTATGCCATGGCCGCGAAACTTTTTAACGACCTCAAGATTATCTTGCCTCGGCCGCAAGCGGCCTCGGCGATAACTGTTCTTTCGGTACGTTAAAAAGGTAGTTCGCGGCCTTAGCATACAAATAACTATCTTCGTTTTCGTTTCTATTTTGTGGTACTTCGTTTTTGTTTGTATCTTTTTCTATTTGTTGGTGGCCATCTAATAACTCTTGAAAATACTCTCTCCATCTATTCATTATCTCTCTATATGTATAATTACGACAAAACAAAGATGGTTTTGGGACTTAATTAAAGCGAATCTTGTCATGTTTACCCAGGCAACGAGGTTGCAGACGACATTGGTGGTTTATAACTTGTCATTACCATGCTTACTGAGATTTCTAGTCGGAATAGAACGACACCGTTGCTAGCGGGGCGTCTATTATCATCTCATCAGGATGGTAACGAGGGGAAGAAGAGAGGAAGTATATTATGTTTTCGGAATATCTACATCTACATTCTCATTGTAGTTTTAATAGCGAATACGGAATGACAACTCATTTTAGAGATATACATTTTGATAAGTCGTTCAGTTACATCTTTGCTGTGTCCCTTGTTGGTAATCAAGGTCTGAAAGTATGTTTTTTGGTTGAATTTTATAATAAGAGTTTATTCTACTTAGGGCCAATTCATGCATGATTGTCATTCTCATAGTCCTAATCACAGTCACTGTCTTAATCATAAAATCAAATTAAAACTGTACATTTCAGAATACTATATTCTGTAACAAGGTTAGAATGAAAATTCGATGCGAGTGGAAAGTTCCGAGCGCGAGCCGAAGGCGAGCGTGAGGAACCACGAACATCACGAATTTTCATTCTAACCGAGTAGCAGACTATACTTTCTCCACGATCAATGATAGGAAATATGACAGCAATAATTTTGACACTTACTCAAATTTTGCCACTACGATGATAATCAACTGCGTCAAGGCTAATGTTATTATTGCTAACCAGTGTGAGAATATTATTCTATCACAAGAGAGATAATGTAAATACATTTAAATTGCATGGAGGCAGAGGTGTTGCAGAATATTTCTTCAATCTCAAGAGAGAGAATTCCAGCATTCAGTATTCAGTAATCAAATTTGATTTCAGAATTGGCAAATTCTGTGATGATCGTGGAGAAAGGGCATTTATGCAATTTCTTTAGTTTTAGTCTCAATCATAATCATAAGAATTTTACCTTCAAAGTCAGCAGTTTCCAATTTTTATGCTTATGGTTAGGACGACATGTACAACACGCATTCGCGTCGATACCTATTTCACAAATGACATAAATAATTATTTGTTTTGAATTGTTACCCTTGTTATTTGTTTTTGTTTATTGTGTTTCGTAAAAAGCAAGCCAGGAAGAGGGTACTTTTATTGAAATGATTGAAAAATGTCTCCTCCTTTGGGATAAAAAGTCACTAATGACAGTGTTGTTATCAGTCAATTTTTTATTTTCGATGCATAAATATAAAAATTTCAGAAGACAACTACTAAGACTAGGACTATGATAGTGATTATGACTATGATAATGATATGGTGCGTAAATTGGCCCTTTCAATACAAACTTAATCAGTATTCCTTTTCAGATTCAAACAATCACGAATCAAATACGGAATGACTGGCTAGGGGAGAAAGGATGGAGTTGATAGGTTTAAATTCAGCTCTGTTCCCTTTTTGCTGGAAAGTCGCGTTCTAAAAAAATCATCAGTGATATGTAAATGATATTAAATTTTCAAAATATTGTTTGACTTAATGAACGAATCCATAATGGAGTATTAAAGTTATTACAAATCTCCCACATTGCTTTAAAGCTCTTTAGCCTCCTATATAAGAAACGTATATCGCCAGATGGCAGTGCGTGTTCTCCCGATGGAATAAATACATACTCCGCCTCACTTCTAACTTGGCGATTCTCGATAGATACAGGTCCCAATTAGATAATTCGGTACTCGTTCTTCCAAATTACAAATCTAGATTAAAGCCTATTTGTTTTCGTGGTTATCTGAAAATTTGCACGAAAATTTCAAATGTATGAATATAATGGAATCCAGTCACACAATATCAAGAATAAAAAAATATTTTAGCAAAATCTGTATGAACTATCTCGGAAATGTTTTGAATGTGAATTTTAAGAAGTATACCGCAAATTGAAATAGATAATGACGTCTGAAATATCAGATAAAAGGTAATGTCAAATAAAACATGACATGCATGCAGCACAAAATAAGTATACAACGCTGACGTAAACAGTCTATTCTATTTTTTTATGTATTTGACCGATATGAATTAATACAACTGTTAAAAATAAATGAAACAATGTTTTAGCTAGATATTTTACTCTAATATACCTGAACATTGAAAAAATTAGTTATTTCTTTCTTTTTTACATTTCTTTCTCTACCTTCAACAACATTTGAAGCAGTTATCCCTAATTCTCATTCCTCTAGGAAGATGTCCGTTCAAAATTTCAAGTAAAATGCAATTTACAAAAAATGCTTTCAGCTTTGGAAGCATTATTGATTCCCAAACACAAATGTCTTTGTCTTTTTACATTGAAATCATTTCTCGTATATATACCTATATCGCAATATCTTCTTCTGGTTAAGTATATTGTTTTCCTCGAATTTGAAAAAATAATTGTAAACCTTCTTCAACATAGAAACATTAATGAAAATAAAAAAAACGGAGTGATTAAATTGGAATGAATACGATTCTCGATATAAATGCCGCCAAAGAATCAAAAAAAGTCGTAACAATCACCTGGTATCAAGTCAATATGTTTCGATTGTTTACGTTGCTGCGATGCCTCATTGAAATATTCCGCTGTAGCTTTTCAACTTCAAAGGAACATCAAAAACGCCGAGCAGCCCAAATAAACCGTTGTATTGGAAACCAATCTTGAACGGAGTTGCCGATATGGGAGTCACAAGAACAAGTTATTAGGTAATATGCGTAAAAATATGCCACTAATTCCGAAATTCTCGCTACATAGCCTTGACGAAGTGGAGAGTGTATTTCATGATAAATATAAATAAACAAATGTTTTTAAGACAAGATTTTATTCAAATGCACGAATATTTTCTTTAGATCATTCGTAAAATATGTCATATTGAATTATTTAGTTTCGAAAAACTCATCTCCTATTCCAAAAACTCCTAGAAACAAATTTTAAATAGAATCTGACCTTAAATCTCGAGGCCGTCATCTTGATTTTTTTTTATTTTGACAATAAAAGTCAAAATCACCGATCCAAAGAACCTCTACATTATTATTTTGAACGGAATCGGACAATAATTTATTCGTCCTCCGTTTTGTAGCTGTCATTTCGAATTATCGAACATTGACAAAAAAATCATGATCTCCGACCACAAAAATCCCTATACCAAATAGAATCAGACCGAGAATCAGAAATTTCGTCCGCTATTTTGGAGCCACTACGTTGAATTATCCAAAAAAATGATGACATCCCAAACCCAAAAGCTTCTATATACCAATTTCGAATGAAATCGTATCAGAAATCACGAATCTCGTCCAACATTCTGGAGACGCCTCTTGGTTTTTCCTGATATTAAAATGATATGGAGTATTGTCCTCCGAGTGATAAACACATGTTGTTGAAAAAAGCTATTCATTGTAAAAGTTATAATACTCCATAGTTTCGATCGACCCGAATGAGTTTTCTTTCTTCCCATTCCCGATCCGACCCTGTGCCAGATGTCATATTGGCTATATGATACTCTCTCTTTTCCTCACCAGTCGTGTGGGAGGAGCAACCTGAGGGGCGTGTCATTTAAAAGAAATTCAGTTCCATTTCTGAATCCAGAATTGTAAATAATAATTACTTTTCACTGGTCGACGGCTGAACCAAACCTTTATTAGTTGACTTTGATAAAGCTGGATATTTCTCATTTCAAATGGAATAAAGCAAGGAAACCCATTTCGCGAAAACAACACATTTTTGTAAAATTATTCCAAAAAAAATTAACATCTAGAAAAAAAATGAGAAAGTCGTTTAACAGGGAGAATGATAGACTTCGATACTGAAAAGAAACAATACCAAAATATTCGTTCATTTTGATGGTGGAACTGAACGAAAATGCCCAAAAATAGGGGAAAATATTCTTTTCATTCACTTAAAAGTCAAAAAATATGTTTTTCATTATTTTTATCTTTATACAATCAAACAACCCTTCTCTACTCAGAAAAAAAAAATCGTTTCTGACTCCCCCTTTTTCAGGGATGAAGACCCTTGAGCCGGGCTCAAACGACTCGTGTACTTGGCAAAAACACAGTTATTTGCTTACTTGGCAAGTATACGAGCTTTGTGAATTGCGATGGCAAGCAGGGCGCTCACACGACGTGTACAATGTACAAGTACGCGAGCGCGAACATTTGGCTTAAAACCTTGACAAATGAATCAGTGGTGTGGTAGTCAATAGCTGCCCATAGACGCAGCGATGTAGTCGGCCGACGGTGTCTACCGACCAGATCTGTCACACCACGACCCCGACTTGGTCTGTGAGCGATCTGACGTGTCGTGTCTACACACGACCATACTTAGTCCGCCAGTTATCAAAGGATTGGTTCCTGCACATACGCTGCCCTCAAATTAGTTGGAAGGTATTTGAAGTGTAGTGCGACTTCGTATTTTAAGCTGGTCCAAAATACCCCTTTAGTCGGTGTAATACGTGTTAACACAAAATGGACAAAAAATTGCTCTCATTGGTTTATGTATTTTAAAAATCAGTCGAAATGATAATAGAAAAAAGACAAGAACAAAGTGGGTCAAGAAATGGCTTTCAGATCGAGGAAAATATGACTTTAGTACGGGAATTGAGACAAACCGAACAAGACGATTTGAAGAATTACTTAAATTAAAAAGCATTTCAGATATTCTGTATTTTTGTTTTAACATCCTTAATAGTACCATCATTACAATTTTTGCTTTTCAAATATTGAAACAAATGTTCATATGCTTCTATTTTTAAATTCTTATTTATATAATCCGGGTCTTTAATTTTCCACAAACATGGTCGTTCCCCATATAATTCTATAGACTCTGTTAATATTTCTTTTGTCCACTCCATTACACCACGAAATTCAAACCAAGATTGAGCCGACGAGCTCAACGACTGTTTCCTTTCGTTAGTTGCAACAAAATTTGACTTGTTGCTACCTGTTCCTTCACCGACGACGTATTTGACCTACGGGGTCCGTCGTTCAGCACGAACGTACGTACCTCATATGCAAAATTAGACAGACACTATCTGTCATATACCATGTCGCGCAAAATATCCCTTTGTGTGTCTAATAAGGATAGCGGTCGTCTGGAAAATCCAAATGACCGGCTCATTTTCATAAAAGTCAAGAAACTCCAACACAATGTCATTTGTCCACTCCATTTCAATTTAAAAAAAAACACGAACAAAACGTCTGTATACGTTTCTGCTAGGTCTATGAGAACTAATGAATAGTCGCAGTAGGAGCCAATTATTTGTGCATTTCATTTGAGTGCCTCTACAAGTATAGACAAGTATGTACTTGGCAAGTGTACGAATAATCGTGATCCCTTTGAATCGGGCCATTTTTACCGGCCACAAATGGAAAACCAACGAGTGACAAATAATTGTACAAGTAACCCACTCACACGACATGGCAAGTATACGCAAGTAACGATTATTCGCCAAGTACACGAGTTGTTTTAGCCCGGCTTCTGAGAAAAAAGAATAGTTCATTCCAATTGTGTATTACGATACTGTTCATTGTAATGGACCTTTACATTTACATTCACAGAAATAAATTACAAAACTCGTTTAAATCGATAGTTGTTAGTCTGAAAAGTCCATTTAACAAAAAGTTCCATTATTTTTCTTTCATTTAAAAAAAAATATCACATTTGAAAGAGTGCCGCTGACGTCACGTTCATCGGAAATATCTCCCACCATAATCCTCGTTCCGAAACAGGCAATACCGTTCTCCTTAAAAATATAACTTCTAGCATGATATAAGCCGTTGAGAAATAATCAATACATTGTCACTTGATCAACTCATAGATAAAAATCCACATATTAGCTATCTTTTATTGTATTTGTAACTTTCAAATTTTCTGAACAGACCATCCTTTTGATGAAGAACGAGCATTGACAACACAGCAAATCGTAATGACAGTTCTCAACTGTCAAAAGTTATATGGAAATGTGAGGTTAATGTTTATTTTATCTTCATTCAACATTCAACTGATAAATTCGATAATAGTGTAGTGACGTGTTATTATAAATGATTATGTGTGAATTTATTTGTGTAATTGTGTATTAAAAATATGGAACAAGGCTTCGTGAAGGGAAGTTCGGATAATTTACCGAGGTACAAAGCACCTTTTCGACAGGTTCATTTATTGCAGGGATACAGGTACTGGAGATACAGGAATTAATAACAAATTTTAGAACACAAACAACAAAAGTTCTCAAAACTTAGAAAACCCATTAACCTCAAAAAATAAATCAAGGTAGTGTTCGTTGAAGTTTAGATCTGATGGAACTGCTTCACTTCCATCAAACGGGTAGGCAAATGAGTTAGACAGAGACAAACTATTCTTATTGATCGCACCGTGAAACATACGAAAGAACCCATCTGATATCAAATGACAACTGTAACTGTCCTACGACACATTATATTTGAATGAGAATTTGGTGCACAACTTTAACAACGTTGCCAAGTTTAGTTTTGATGAACGTGACGCCACGAAACCACTTTTCTTCTGATTATAGATAAACTAGCGGTCAGAAAAAAAAATAAAAAATCCCGAGTGATATTAACGTATTTACTTTCCAATTTCAGTGTTACCTCATATCTCTTGGAAATGTCCATTCAAAAGACTGTTGGCATTTTCATCTACGTTTCTCTATACAGTAACCTGAAAATGTATTAGTACAAAAAAAAATGGAAACACGATGTTACTTCTTCATTTATCTAAAATTTTGATTTATTTGTAGTTTTTATTTCAGTAAAATATTGTGTACAACGGTCTGGTAACTCTGATTTCAATCATTACTGAAAAATATCGTCGAAAATGATTTCAAGAATAGAGGTAACCGAGGGGAAGTAAGAATTGATCTTTGTGTGGTGACACAAAAAGTATTTATAGTATCAGTAGAAGGCAAATGAGAGAACGAACGGATTCAAGGTCAAAACTTATGAGAGAACAAACGTATTCAGGCCGCGTTCTTATGAGTCAAGTTTAGTTGAACAACTTTAGTTGATCCACAAAAATTGAATGAAAACAATAGTGAGAACCTTTGTTTCAACAGAGTTGATCAACTTTGTAGTTATTCAACAAAAGTTTGATCCATTCAAACTTTTATCGTTCAAGTCCCGAATCGCTTTCAAGTTTAAACAAGTCTTGAAATGTATGAACTAGGCAGTCAAGTTTTATTGTTTTCAACTGGCCGCGGTGTAAGTAGTTTTTGGCAAGAAATATTATTGAAAACAAAAAGATAGTGTAAATGCGACGTTTTTTACGATCTTTGCATGCATCACATATATTTTTTTCGTTCGTCTTGTAACAGGTCACTTTTTCAGCAACTTTTCCCAACGGACAATTTGAAGTTTAGTCCAGTTAAAGTATTTATATTTACTTTCTATTGTGACTATATCAGGACCTTTATATTTATTTATTAATTTTTTACATATTTTTTAAATTTAATGCACTGTATTTTCATATATTACACAACTTTATAAACATTATTTTATTTATTATTTTATAAATTGTTTTTTATGTTACATTTAATTTATGTCAAAGTGTCTGTGCATGTATGTATTTTTATGATCTCTGACTCATGTTAATTTCCTTTAGATTTTATTTGCAACACACACTTTGTCAATGAGGATTAATCTGTTTCGACAATAAAGTGATTTGACTTGAATAAAACTGCAACCACCTGTACACATTAGCGCAAAATTGCGATCGACACCATTTTTAAACTAAACAGGAACGATCAATTTCTGTTACTGGTCAAGTGCGCCCAGTAGGAAGCAACGACCAAATAATAGAGAGAGAGAATTTCTGTTCCAGGTGTGAACTTCAACTTGATCAAGTCTTTATTCAATTTTTGTTGATCAACTAAAGCTGTTCAACTAAACTTGTCTCGTGAGATCGCGGCATAAGAGAGCAAAGAGATTCAATGTCTATAAGTGCACTTATCAGATATCAGATTATCTGGAATTTTATGATGTCAGAGTTCAGGTTTCAGAGAGGTCGGCGAAATTTAATACAAGGTCAACGACCTTTTACAAGATCAATGAATGCACGTCTCGGATAACAGGTTATCTTGAATTTGATGGTGTCAGATATCTGGTTACAAACAAGTCTCAACAAGTTCCCGACCTATGTCGGGGCGTGGCGCAGTGGTTAGAGCGTCCGACTCTGGGTCGAAAGGTCCAGAGTTCGAGCCCCAGTTGTGGCTGGGATTTTTTAAATTTAATTTGACCGATTAAATTATTCAAATCTCGTGGCTGGCCTGGCGTGAATCCTGCACGATTCACAGTTGCGTTCCAATTAACAGTGCTGCTCCTAAGGTGGCGCATGGAGTTAGTAACAAGGCCTATCCAGAACACGGGGCTAATGACCATAGCAGTCGATGCCAAAACACCAAAGAAAAAAAAGTTCCCGACCTGTCTGTAACCGGAACTATGACGTCAGCATATTCCAGCATTTCATGAGCGTCTATTATTAAATTCCCACGGTTAGTAAGTATCATCAGCTATATCATATCGATGACTCTCCTAGGTATCAACCAGAGTTCTAGTAGGTCACTTTTCTACTAATGTTCATCTACGAGAGAAAATTTGACAGTCAAGATTGTTACGGAATCGACCAAAAGACATAACTCTTCATAGAAATACAGATAATTTAAGTGCACTCCTATACCTAGTGATAACAAGAAAAACACTCAGAACAATCTACATGCAATTTCAACACAGGAATCATTAACTCATAGATACTGATTTCACTAAAAGCAACCTATAAGGAAACATGCATATTTATGGAGAATTTGTAAATTACTTTTTAGATCTGGTGCACATGTAATTGAATGAAAAATACTATATTTGTATTCAGTGAATTTTGTATTAGATTAACCTCGCTCCCAAATGTATGCATAAGATTTGTTCTGTCTGGTAAGAACGACCAAAACATTACTCCTCACAAAATTTATCTTTAATATCTTCGCGTCCAAATGTCTAAATGAAGTTAGTTCGTTCTAGTTAGAAGAGACTAAAAACTATCTCCTTACAAAATGTTTGTGTTTAATTTGTTCGCGCCCAGGTGTCTATTCAAGGTTAGTTTGTTCTGATTAGCGCAGACTAAAAAATCACTCATGTATGTATATGAGTGGTTAGTTAGTTCATGTTAGAACATACTTAAAAATTACTACCCACAATATTTGCTTGTTATGTTCGCCATCAAATATATATTCAATTTGAATGCGTTTATAGGAGAAAGTAAATATTTCGTCCTTAAACACTGCCCAGCAACATGAAGTTTTAACGAAGAGTCAGAAATCGTTACAAAAAATCCGGAAATAGTAGAAATGAATTATGAAATTTTTTCGTTTTTAGGGTTAGATACCTGAGTAAGTGTTCATTTGAATAAACGGTGGCTTCTCTGTCTGGCTAGTTTATCAAGTCGGACCAAACGGCAGCCGTGAAGTAACGAATCATAAAAAAGCGCTCTCCATATGAGAATTCCAATTTTCTATTTTCTGAATCATGAAAACTCACATGTACTTATCGTAATTTTGTAAATTCAACTTTTGATCAAACATATTGGAGCATAATATATTATTTTCTCCACGATTATCACAGAATTTGCCAATTCTGAAATCAAATTTGATTACAGAATGCTGGAATTCTCTCTCTTGAGATTGAAGAAATATTCTGCAACACCTCTGCCCCCATGCAATTCAAATGTATTTACATTCTCTCTCTTGTGATAGAATAATATTATCACACTGGTTAGCAATAATAACATTAGCCTTGACGCAGTTGATTGTCATCGTAGTGGCAAAATTTGAGTAAGTGTCAAAATTATTGCTGTCACGTTTCCTATCTTTGATCGTGGAGAAAATATAGTCTGATACTCGGTTATAATGAAAATTCGTGATGCTCGTGGTTCCTCACGCTCGCCTTCCACTCGCATTGAATTTTCATTCTAACCTTGTTACAGAATATACTATTCCACCATTAGGCATTTTTTATCTTTGCGATACCATCAAACAAGAAAACATCTCGCAAATCTGCAACACCCTCTACATCTAATTTTACGGTAAGGTTTTATTACCCTCATACACCCTAGACCGTTCCTTGCACCGAACAAATCATCGAATTAAGTATTACGGGGGCGAAATAAAATACTAACGTGTTTACCTGGCAACCGAATTACAGCCGTCTTGATTTTACGACGTTCGGTGAGAATAGAGAACCGAGCAACTGTCTACGGTCTGTGCCTTCTATGGAAGACCGCTGTTCATAATTATTGCATTAGATGGAATGGCTGCAGTCCCTCGTCGTCCTCTTACCCCAAATTAAAGCCGAAACGTACGGCTTGGTCTCCCCATTATTGCAGATAAGATTGTGGGTTTGGTCTTTATTACGGCTTGTCCTTTTCAATTCTACACGAAAAGTGAGGTTAATGGATAATTCCGGGAATAGTCTAGGATTAATATTCAAGGAAATCCGTACATTTCGTTGGTATACTTGCTGAAATGGACAGATCGATAATTTCGTGGAAAATTCTGGAGCCGTCACTTTCTCTTCGATAGCAGTTTAATAAAGAAAAAATTTAGTATTTTGTACGAGCATATTTACTCACAATTTTGTCCGGTGACTTGATTTTTGCGAGATATTGTTCCATTAACTAAGGTAAATAGATAGATTTTTTATAGAAAAATAATAATATGATGTACATACGAGGTAAAACAAATTATAAAACAACAACTAAAGTTAATTGGCGATTCGGGGCGACTTCACAGATAAAAAAGATTTCTTCAATCATATACATACTCTTGAATAGAATAATCTTCTGAAAAAAATAATTATTTCTAATTGATGTTTGCTTCTTTATATAAATTATCTTGAAATGAATTTGCTTGCAGTGAAAACATTCTACTCTTCACCCTAAAAAACATTCACATTAACTCATTGTGAAACATAATCCTCTTAACACAATAATTTAATTCCTTGGTAGATATCACTACCCGTGCCACGTGACACATTCAACCAATGAGCAATCAAAGCAGGTGGCGGCACCGCGACCTGTGAATACGACTTCCATTTCGATCATTTCATCCAGTTTGACCATTTGGGTTTGAGGTTATGAGGCTATGCGTACCTATATGAATGTTAGTTTTGTGCCTAGTGCAAACTGTTTTTATACAATGAAAATGCAATATCGAAAATTGAATTTTGCTCATTATGGGCCAGTTTTGAAAATGAGTGAAACATATTTTGGTCTTCTACAGTTTTGTGTCTAGAAGCGAGAGGCGTTGTTTATGTATTCAATCAAACTGCAATATGCGTCACTACTAACTGGTTTTATTGAGAATACAGTTTTTAAATTCAAAACTATTCTCATATAAAACCATTATTAATACCTAAATTGATCGTAGTTGTGAATCTATGCTTTGTTTAATCAATTCAATGTTGTCAAAATAAAAATGGCTTCCATTCTATATTTTATAACCGAGTGCAAAGTGCAGATTGGACTCAACCTCCAAGCTGATAGAAGAATAGTAGTCATTATAGATATTGCAATATTCTTGTCTCAACCTACTCCCATGATTCAACAAAAAAGTGCCCATTATTGAAGCTAAAATATTCTTGCCTCAACCAACTTTTGAAGCAAGTGTTCACTCGTTTCAAAATATTTTCCTTGTAAGTGGCCGAGTGGAATCCGTCAAAAAATCAAACTAATATTTGGTTGGACCTATTCAAGAATACAATCTCTTTGAATCAACGCAATTATGCGTTTGATGCAAAAAATCCGTTTTATCAGTGTTGATTGATTCCAGTGGGGTATTTTTTCTTCAGCTGCAGGAAAACCCAAATAAAACTGCAGCACCACATCATCTTAAGATCTTGATCTGTCAATGTTCTCTCTCATAAAACAAAATGTAGGGTTTCTCCAGGTACCCAATTTTTGAATTGCCGGAATTAATTCTCAAGATTCTCAAGAGAAATATGACGTCATTTTATAGGTACCTACCTAACTATTGCTCGAAATTGAGAGAAAATGACGTCATATTTCTCTAGAGAATCAATTCCGACAATTCAAAAATTGGGCCCCTGATGTTTCAATAAATTCACGATTCAGAATATTGAGTGACACAACTATCATCAAACGTAAACCTGTTCCGTTTTGTCTGCATAAAGATTGTCATAGTTGTCTGCTAGATTGAGGTGCTCATCTATTTCGAATCTTCGTTAGAGTTTGGTGCTTCTGCCAGAGGTTGAGTCATGTTTGAAGAGCATCAGTGTTATTATCAGATTGACTGGTGCCTCAGCTATACTTGTTATCTTATAATTGTCAATTTGGCTTATATTTGGCAATACAGTTGATCATTAAAAGCTCTATTTTCACATGATGAAACAGTAAGCTTTGCACAGACTGGTTATCAGTCATATCGGGAAATGCTAGTTGAAGTTCCATAAATTCACATACGTTTTTGGTACCTCCTCAACATGTATTACAACGTAAACTAGTGAGGATTTTCCAGCGCAAAATCTACAAACGCAAGACAAGATAGACTGTGGGGAATCATTTAATCCAGAACGGTCATGAGTATTGATTTTGTTATTTTCATGCTTACGAAGAGTATTCAACAACAGTTATTATACAATTATAATGAGACAATCATAACCGTGATTTTTGTTAGTGTTCAGTGTCAATTTATTTGTTATGAACCATCTTCCAGCTTATCCAGAGTTACTTCCGCTGATTTGTATAAGCATTGTTTATATAGAACCTTATGGGATTATAATTGGATCAAAATGGATGCGACATGTACATGGCAATAGTGAGCTCGCATCCAAGTCATGTCGTAACTTCAGTGATCTGGCCTCCAAGTCATGTCGTAACTTGATTGAAACAATGGGACAGCATTAAAATCAGGGTTTTTTGAAGAAACCTGCATTACAATGACGTCAAATATTCATGTTTGTAACTAATCACGCTAGATGACACTCGCGTTTGCGTCCAACACTAATTACACAGGCATTGACTAGCTATCTTACTTCTATATAAACAATAGTATAAGTCAGTAATTTTCATCAGCATTACTCAAAGTAGTATTGTAACGTTGACAACGGTACGTAGTTGTTTTCCTCGTATAAATAGGTCACAAGGTGAAATTTCCAAACACTTGTCATTCGATCGCCACATGTAATACGTTTCCTAGAGACATACCATCCTATTTCACATGAAATATAATTGTTTTAATTTCACAGCTCTTGGTTCCCACGGATATCTCTGGTGAATTAATTAAATCCATCCCTGTGACTAGTATTAGTATTATGAGTAGTCCGAATAAGATTCATTGTTTAACTGGAACTTGCAGAAGTAAGACGTGTAAGGTGCGGAATATATTGAACTATTGTTAAAGGGAGTGTTTATTGTGATATCCCGACCATCCTACTACATCAGAAGTGGTGAACAGTGTGTAAAGAGTGGTGTTAAAGTGCTG
The DNA here is from genome assembly GCA_944452925.2 of Chrysolina oricalcia. Classification (NCBI taxonomy): domain Eukaryota; kingdom Metazoa; phylum Arthropoda; class Insecta; order Coleoptera; family Chrysomelidae; genus Chrysolina; species Chrysolina oricalcia. The sequence goes on from OX101812.2 coordinate 67,946,491, forward strand.
CACAATGCCGAAGTACACAAGAAAATCGAAACGCCGATATTCAACATTCAGCAGCAGTAACTCTGCAAATACCAGTGAGGAAAGACAAAGTTGCCATCGAAGAGCTAAGAGATCTCGTAGACATAAAAGTAACAGGAAGGAATCTGTAAATCATTCTAGGAGAACCAATATTATGCCTCAAGTCAGCAATGCCCAGCCAAACTCAGGTACTGTGTTGTCTAGTATAATTCCAGAATTTGAACCAACACACATGGAGGTGTCTGATTGGTTAGAAATTGTTCAACATGACTAAATTATATATGGTTGGTCAGACAGTTTTATAATAATAAAGGTCTTTATTTTTATCAACCAGGTAAACATTGAATACATTTTTGAGTAATATGAGCACAGCACTCCAGGTTGATAAAAAAATGCCGAAGATCAGTTGACAGCACAATCTGTGGTTGCAGATAGCACTGTCTCTGTTTTTCATCAAGCGAAGTAAGAAAATAATAAAGAGAAATAACAATAATCAAGTAACTATTGTTAAAAAAAAAAAAAAAATATGTAAAAAAGAAAATTATTTGAGAAAAATGTTGAAGGATGGTAGAGTAGAAAAGTTGAGGTGATTCAAAAAAACCAAGTAGCTTCAAGATTTTACAAAACGCTTCATACTGGCGGACATTAATGTATCGCATTTATAGATTTTGGAGAAAAAGGACGTTAAATTATACACTATAGCTGTAGGTTTACCTCGAGGAAATGGACAGGTGGAAAGAACAAACCGCACAGTGCTGATGCCTTGGCTACGATAGGAGCAGAGATTCTTCCGACAGGTATAAGGTTAAAGAGGACCTGCATACAGAAGATCCAATGGCCCAGGAGAAGGGGTTGTAGCATAGAAACACATGAAACACTTCAAGTTTCAAAATCGTTAAGGTAATACAAATGAGCCCTTCGATGGCATAATGAGCCCTTTGATGGCATAATGAGCCCTTTGATGGCATAATGAGCCCTTTGATGGCATAATGAGCCCTTTGATGGCATAATGAGCCCTTTGATGGCATAATGAGCCCTTTGATGGCATAATGAGTCCTTAGATGGCAAAAATGAGCCCTCTGAGGACAAAAATGAACCCTCTGAAGGCGCAAATGAGATATGAATAGAATTAATAATTATATTCTATTTACTTACAGATAAGGTCCATCATGGTTGCTGTTGAGGACAACAACAGGTCAGGATGGCCGTGCAGTACCCGCTTATCATAATGTGTCACCCGGTGACTAGTATTAGTATTAAGAGTAGTCCGAATAAGATTCATTGTTTAACTGGAACTTGCAGAAGTAAGACGTGTAAGGTGCGGAATATATTGAACTATTGTTAAAGGGAGTGTTTATTGTGATATCCCGACCATCCTACTACACTTGGATGACAGCGCTTCTTCTTTCTATTTCGTATTGATTTGATAAAGAAGACTACAGTTCTTCTTCCTATTACGATTCGAGTTGTTGGAGTACACAAACTTCTACTTTCATGGAAAAGAGAGAGAGAGAACTATGTTTGTTATGGTTTTTATGTAGATTTGAAAATCGCGGAATAGTGGTGGCAACAATGAAAGGAAATGCTTTTTTATTAAAATCAATTTTGGAGAGGACGGAAGTGTTTGAAACACCATTAGTCCATTTCTGACCTGGTAACGCTGAAGCTCGTTGGAGGTTGAATTTGAGTTTATTCAATTTTGGCAACCTACCTAATATTGCTGTACCACACAAATGAGAGGTGAATATTCTAGTTATGTAGAGGTCTATTAAAGGTTACTCGATTCACGAGATTTAAACATATAAACATTTTTTTGTAAAAGCACGCCTTCAAATTTTCTTTTCTTTTTGCCATAGCTATGCCAGGAATTTACCAAAGATTGTAAGAGATAATTTACCAAAGATAATTTACGAAAAAAGACTTTAGACAGTATATGGACTAATCGGCCAATTGAAATTTAAAGGCCAATTCAACAAAATAAAATAAGCTCACATGGCTTTGTAAAGCTATGATGGTACTGTAAAGCCTGTGATGGTATTGTAAAGCCGGTGATGGTCTTGTGAAGCTGTGATGGTATTGTAAAGCCTCTGATGGTACTGTAAAGCCTGTGATGTATGATACAACTTGTAATGGTATTGTAAATCCTGCCATGGTACTGTAAAGCCGAAGGGAATATTGGAGCAGACCAATCGCTAGAGATTTCCATGGAATCATTAATTTATGGAGACCAAAAGGGAGCAACAAAACCAAAGTCGTGATTCCTTAGTAATTGTCTAATTGTGTAAGGTTTGAATGCATTCGGACTAGGTAAGAAAACTGATTTAATTTCTTAAATCGCGACTTGGAGAACCCATTCTTTTGGTTGGTAACTTATCAATATTCTATTATTATTATAATAGACAACTATTAAAATTATTAAATATTTATATTTTAATGTGTCTTTTGTTTGAAGTTGGGGTTGAATCTTTCTTTCAGCATAGTTAAGGTCTTTCTACAGAGATTGGCTTGGGAATAAGTTTTTGAAATCATTTATCACTGTAGATGGCATCCAATAAACACCATAATTAATAAGAAACTTATTCTCTGTGCCACAAATTGGACCTTTTGAAAATCATCGAGTGACGTCGACTTACGCCCTTGCCTCCGAAAATCAAAAAGCTTGCCTGGCCAAATGTGTACCTAAGTTAAGGTTTCAGTATCATCAGCAATAACTACGGTGGTTGGTCATTGGGAGTATAAATTGCTAAAGATCGTTTTTATACAATGTGAATAATAATGGTCTCAAAACTGATCCTTGGGGAACACGATAATTATATTTTACAAGAGACAATACTGATAATCGAAGAATTCAGATTAGCTATTATTACTCATATATGGTCTCATTAAATTGTCAAAATACAAGGTACTCTCGATAGAATTATGAAAAAAATAATACGTTATTTGTCATGTTCTTGGGATATTACCTAAGTACTACTATTTTCATAAGTATTGTAAAGTTTGCGATAATATTTCGCATTTAATCAAAATATAATGTCAATTTATTTAAACGGAGACAAACTATATCTATCAAACGAAGAGTATATTCAGTAATAGTTGGTGGAAATGCATTTCTATTTTCAGTGAGAACATAAAATGATTATTACGAATAAAATATTCATCCGTAATCCCAAGGTGTTTTGAATATTCATGATAATTCTGTCGATTTTGGCAATAAACGTTCAAAATACAAGTGGTATTCATTAATAATGTTTAGTTATGAGAATCCAGTGACGGGATACATTAAATAAAGCATTAAAATATTGAAATGATACTTTCAATATTGTGCTCCGGCCAGTGAAATATTACTAGAGGATTAGTAAACACTTGAAAGTGAAAACGATCAAAATTATTTCTCAGTACTTAATATTATCGTTTTAAAAATAGGTCCTCCAGAAGTTTTGCTGGTGATTTCGTAAATTAGACGAATCAATTGAAATATGGAGAAACTTTTTCTATTACCGTAACTGTCACAGTTATTTACACCAATGAATATTATTGCCTCATGGCTGACTGATAAGGATGACCGATGACTGCGTTAATCATGAAATACTGTTGCGCAAACTACAACACTACGGTTTCAGAGGACAAAGCTTCAATTGGTTTGAGTCGTATCTGAGTAGACGATCTCAAGTTGTGAGGACGAACAGCTTCTCTGACATTGGTTTTGTTAGGCATGGTGTACCACAGGGCTCCGTCCTCGGACCTTTACTGTTCTTGTTGTATTTCAACGACTTGGCAACTATTAAAATCGAAGGTAAATTTACAGTTTTTGCGGATGACACAACTATCCTGTGGCACGACATCAATTTAAATAACCTTCACAATAAAATGGTTCGCGATATTCCTATTGTGCGAGAGTGGTGCAACTCCAGTCTGCTTTCTTTTAATATAAACAAAACGAACTTACTCTCCTTCCAATGCAATATACCAGATATCCCGTTAGGAAATGACATTATTGCGTGGAAATCTACCAACAAATTTCTAGGAATTCATCTAGACTGTGATCTCAGTTTTGAAAACCACGTAGATAAGCTAAGTAAGAAGCTATCCTCAGGGTGCTATGCTTTGCGTGTGATTTCAAACGAATTGGGGGTGGCAACTGCGAAGGTAGTATGCCCTTTTCGAGTCACATGCCAGGTATGGCATTCCTTTTTGGGGAACCTGCAATAAACAGCGCCTCAATATGATCTTCATGCTCCAGAAGCGTGCTATTCGCTATGTTTGTAAAGTTGGACCTAGAGTTTCCTGCAAGGAATTATTCAAAGAACAGAAAATCCTCACCATTCCGTCTCTTTTTATACTTGAAACTGTATGTTTGCTTCATAAAAACAAAACTACATATAACATTATTCAAGGATCCACCCGCCAAAATAATATCCGAAGGCTACCCATTCCAACCTCAAATTTAATTAAGAATTAAATAATCTATAATGCTGCTAAACTATATAACCATCTCCCGACCAGTATCAAAGCCATTGATTCCAATCATTTATTTAGGAGGTCTGTAAAACATATACTTATAGACGAGGTGTTTTATGATGTTCAAGATTTCCTCAATAAAAATACGAGATGATAATTTTAAAAATTTTCAAAATTCTGTTTTTATACATATCTGTTATCCTTGCGTATGTGAATGTTTATGTATAGGTATTTATAAACTTATGTGACATGTATTTGATATAGACATACTTTTTTTTATTTTATAAGGCTTTGTCAATAGGATCCTCATCTTCCGACAATAAAGCATATTTTGATTTGATTTGATATACGTTCAATTGTGTATCAATGAAGTGTTGTATGGCGATTGTGCTATGTCAACTTTCCCTTCATTTTCCAAAGTTCAAAGAACGATTGCACAATGTTTTGATTACCAAATAACTCCTGTGTTCCTTTTCTTATTTGTGAATAATGAATATTTAATTGATTTTAAAGTAATTGTGACTGTGATATTTTTTACATATTTTTTTTCTCTCATACATTTTCATAATCATTATTATTTTTAGACTCCTCGATTTGTCAATAAGAATTTTTATTCCCCCATAACGAAACGAATTTGACTGGACTTGACTTGACTTGACTTGACTTGACTTGACTTGACTTGACTTGACTTGACTGGACTTGACTTGACTTGACTTGACTTGACTTGACTTGACTTGACTTGACTTGACTGGACTTGACTTGACTTGACTTGACTTGACTTGACTTGACTTGACTTGACTTGACTTGACTTGACTTGACTTGACTTGACTTGACTTGACTTGACTTGACTTGACTTGACTTGACTTGACTTGACTTGACTTGACTTGACTTGACTGATGAGTGAGGTCGGTGAGGGTGTTAACCTGTCAGTTTGATGAATAGTAAACAGTGTTAGATTATTCGAATTGTAACTTGATTTTGTCAGTCTGAGAATGTAATAATATCTTTTCAAAATATTTATGTATTAAAATTTTTATATATGCACATAAAGGGAACAACTCTATGACAATTGGATCCAAGCGGATATCCTGATTTAATACCACCATCACGATATTCTCAAAATTCAATGCGAATGTATGTGGCGATTAATTTTCCAACATTGTTTGGAAATTATCGAATTGACTAATGAACGATTCTACCGGGAACCGTAACACTAATGAACTCTGCAATTGATGCACACAAATAGTAAAACTGTATTACTTCCGTTATCAATGAGCTGCTCACACTTCCGGTTGAATTTCATGATATACGCCAAACCGTTCGGTTTGGCAAATTCACGACAACTATATTGTGCTAGTGTTCTCATTCTAGCCGGTTGGACATAGCTCTGGGTGATCTAATACCAGTTCTTTCACGTCTATATTGTACTACTCTCTTGGGTATTCCCTAAGATACTCATAGTCACAATTTACTCTTATTTAAGAAGTTTTTCAACTCATCGACAAAGCTTTGCAGCTATGAATAAAAATGTAAATTGAAATTGTTATGCATTTTAAACTATAATGGTGATAATTTCACTCGCCGTATGAAACCCTCCTTTCCTGCAATATTTTTTTTTTGTTTTTTGACATTTTTGCATTTATTTTACACGCAATCTAATACAAAACCATACAATGATATTAGGACCAATAAGGGACGTATGCCTCGATAATACGCATTTCTTAGCTTTCGAGCCGGAAATTTCCCTCACGTGTAAAAATGTCCATAAGTGGAATGCAATTACCGCTAGCTCACAGCGATAATTGCACTATAGTGACGCGTTTCGCGTCACGGCAGTGCAATTATCGCATTAGATGTCAATTCAAGTGAAGTCGCGTTATTTTAATGTCAGAAGTGAGACTTCAAATGTGTCATCTACCTAAAGAGTGAGGTGTGAAATTTCCTACCGAATACCACTCGTGCATTGAAAATTAACCACATAATTCTGAAAAAACGTGTTTTTTTTTATAAAAAACACGATTTTTTCAGAATTATCGGTAATTTTCAATGCACTTGTGGTATTACCCCCGGTAATACCACTTTGTCATGGAAACCAGGTGTGCAAACAACAACGGATATAATTTTGCTGCTGATATGAATGTCAGTCTGTCAGACTTCATGTCTATAAGGCATATAACTATTGGAGAATTCACGACAATGGAACTTTTTTTACTTTGTTGGTTTGTGAAATAATAATAATAATAATACTAGTAATAATAATAATGGTCTTTATTTTCATCAACCAGATAAACATAAAATTTTTGAGTAATATGAGCACAGCACTTCAGGTTGATAGAAAAAAGCCGAAGATCAGGTGACAGCACAATCTGTGGTTGCAGATAGCACTGTCTCTGTTTTTCATCTTAAGCGAGGTAAGGAAATAATAAAAAGAAATAACAATAATGAAGTAACAAAACGTTAGAAGTAATAAAAAAAATAACTTAAAAAAATTATTAATATGTACTTACATGCAGATATTATTATATGATTTATAATAATAAGCTCGAAACACGTGTCTACGGTTGCACAACATTTTGAGGGTTATACCCAATAACTTTTCTACTTATATTTTCATATATTGCCCCTCGCTAAATCCATCCTTATTTATATATATATATATATATATATATATATATATATATATATATATATATATATATAGAAGAATCCTTTAAATTCGGGTATGCAGTCAACAAGGGTATGGAAAAAAAAAGTGTACTCTTTTTTCTATTCAAGCTTTCGAGTCATGAATAGAAAAAAAAGAGTACACTTTTTTTTTTCCATACCCTTGTTGACTGCATACCCGAATTTAAAGGATTCTTCAACTTAGACAGTCGTCTAACCTTCACAACTTTTATATATATATATATATATATATATAAGTGAAAATAGAGTATATTTCGTTTTAATTCCGAGAGTTCTAACCTTTGACAGCTGTTTCGTACTAACGCACTCATCAGAAAGGATTTATGGAGCTCTCGAAATTAAAACGAATCCACTCAAGAATTAATACCGTGAGGCAAGACAGAATATAACATGAAGTTATTCATGACATCTACAGTCACTAGTTGAAACTTAATTTGACACGAACCAAGGAATCCAAAAGTAGAGGTTTGTCCACAAATTGACAGGCAGCCAACAATTCGTTGTTCTGACCAACCCAAGGTTCAATCAAGTTTCTAATACGTTATGAGGAACGCAAGCAGAATCTAAGTGAAAATAGAGTATATTTCGTTTTAATTCCGAGAGTTCTAACCTTTGACAGCTGTTTCGTATCAAATTAAGTTTCAACTAGTGACTGTAGATGTCATGAATAACTTCATGTTATATTCTGTCTTGCCTCACGGTATTAATTCTTGAGGGGATTCGTTTTAATTTCGAGAGCTCCATAAATCCTTTCTGATGAGTGCGTTAGCACGAAACAGCTGTCAAAGGTTAGAACTCTCGGAATTTAAACGAAATATACTATATTTTCACTTATATTCTGCTTGCGTTCCTCATAACGTATTAGAAACTTGATTGAACCTTGGGTTGGTCAGAACAACGAATTGTTGGCTGCCTGTCAATTTGTGGACAAACCTCTACTTTTGGATTCCTTGGTTCGTGTCAAATTAAGTTTCATATATATATATATATATATATATATATATATATATATATATATTTATTTATTGGCAGGAGTTATCAGAGAAATTCAGATTTGGTTTTGATTATCAAGTAATTTCAATTTTAGACCTGATTTGAAGGCTGCTATTGATTTTAATTTCAATTCATTGGAAATTTCATTATATGTTTTTGATGACTGGTAAGTGAAAGATCGTTTGAACAGTTCGGTGCGATGTTGTGGTGTTGTAATTCTATGTTTGAATCGAGTGTTTACCTGATGGATATCAGTTTGGTGAACAATTTTTCCAAACAGGTATTGCGGTTGTTTGTTTTTAATGATTTTGTGAAAGAGAAATGCAGAGTGTAAGTATCGTCTGTTCGACATATTCAGCCAGTTAAGATCTCGTAATTTGTGAGAAATTCTTTGGCGTCTCCTAATACCACAAATAAACCGCATAAAAGAGTTTTGAACGACTTGTAGTCTCCTAGAATCGTTTGCGTCGATACAGAGGCCAAAAACTACATCTCCGTGGGTGAGTTTAGATAATACCAGAGCCTCGCATAGTATTTTTTACGCCAACTGAGAGATAATGGCGATTGTGAAAAATTGATTTTATGTTCAAATAAGCGTTTTGACGCAAATGTTAACATGATGTTTTTTGCCTTGTTTACTGGTGCAATTTGCTCTCCGTCAACATTTATTCGGATTACTTCATTGATTTGCAAACGAACTTTAGTTGGGCCAAAAACTAGAAAAGAAGTCTTTTTACTATTTATACTTAGAGCGTGTTCGGAGGACCAGGTAACAATATTGTTCAGATCATAATTTATTTTGTCAACTGCGTCCTGATAATTTTCAGGTATGAAAGAATATCTCAATAAATACTACTCGTGCTCACAATACTATTGATAATTCTGTCAGAAATCTTAAACTCTATCATATTGCTTTAAGGTGACACCACTCGTCCTAAAGGACTCGTCGTGTCACCAAGCAATTTGATCTCGTTGATTTCTCACAGAATTACTATCGATAGTATTGCGATCACTCGTTATATTACCCCCGATAGTCCTCCCCGATCTGAACATAAGCCTAGGCGCTCCAGGGCTATTTAACAAAAAAAGATGGCGCATTTGCTATTTCAACTGCAGGAAATACCTGGAAAACCTACAGTACCATCAGGGGAATCACTGAGGCGAGACTGAGCGCATGCAACTATACGGGAATAAAAATATAAATACTGCTCATCACATCAATACTATACAATAAACTAACAATTTTGAATGGTTATTCTGTTTACGTAAGGTTAGTCAGGTTAGGTTAGGTTGGCTAATAATTCACGCATTTTCAACTCTTCTTTAAACTTACAACCATTACAGTGACCAATCACAGAGCGTACCATGCCGTGCACTTTATCGTCTCACACCAATGAATCCTTTTTTTCTGCCACCTTCTGCCAATCCAGCCGCAGCACAAAATTGGTGGAGAATGCACATGAAATCATAGAAAAAAATTTAACTCAAAAAGTGATTCAGATGGAAAGAATGAAAGATATTTGAATTCAACTATGTTCGATTCATGCTTGAATTATGAGTTTCAGAACCTATCATTATAACCGGTTTGAAGTTATCCACATCCACAGATTTATTCCAAGAAAAAAGTTCAGGTCAATATATTTTCGGTTTTTATGAAGGGAATAAAGCGGAAAAATGTATTCCAATCAAGCAATTCATCCACGATAATATGATCTCCCACTCTATCACACCCCTCTCACCATTCGTCAGGACTTCCAGAGGGTGGTAGAAGGGGAAGTTTCTGAAAAATATTTTGATAAATTTCCCAAATGAAAGAGTATTGCATTCCAATTCCAGAATATGTTTAGTGAAGTGAAAAGTAATCGAATGAAATCCACCGTATAGTTTGTCAGGTGTCCTGACGTTGGTAGAAGGTGTAGTTTATAGGAAATAATTCATTAACTTTCCCAAATGAAAGAGTACCGCATTCAGTTCTTAGTACTTATGTATTTCATGAAGGAAACATGAATCGAATGACATCCCCCATATACTTACATGGTGGTTCTTCGGGTATATAGTTTGTCTGGCCTCCAGATGGCAGTAGAGGGGGTGGTTTATAGGAAATTATTTAATTAATTTATCAAATAAAAGAGTACCGCATTCTAATCTCAGGATGTGTTTCATGAAGGAAAATTGAACCCATAAAGAGATAACACCTGATTTTTATTAGTGTGGCGAAGCTGCGGGCGATGCCGGGACTAAACGATCACGCAGGCCGTATAAGACCTTCGAGAAGACTCTGGACGATTCGAGGGCTTACGCGAAATTTCCACGAAAAGAACAGTAAATATAAAAGAAGAACCAGGCAGCAGAGAGGGACAGTCAGGAGACAGTGAAGTGAAAGTCGAATATAAATAGTAGAGTGATTGTTATAAAAATTAGAGTATTGTGAATCATTGTATTTCGTTAAATGAATTATTTTAGAGTGAATTAGAGTTTAAATATACTACAGTGGTGATCAGAAGTGCGATTTTTAAATACAGAGTGTTCGTATTAGTAGACAGTTCGTGTATTTCGGACCATTGTTTTCGGGAAAAATAGAAGTGACTGATAAACATTTTTCGTGAAGTGGACAGTTGTGTGCATTAACGGAGTATAAACTGATACACTTCTCGCGTGTGAAAAAGACAATAATAATAATAATAGACTGGTGGCTTGTGGATTCGGTAAAGCAGGTCATTTATCCTCTTGATGATCTTGTACGGACCTTCCCATGAATTCCGTAATTTCGGTGAGATGCCCTGGCGACGCATCGGGTTGTACAGCCAAACTAGATCACCAACCTGAAATCCTCCAGCATCGGCATTGATGTCATAAGCCGCTTTCATTCGGTCGCTGGCACTCTGGATATTCAAACGGACTCGTTCGTGGATGTCTGCCATTCGCTGACGGAGTTTGCTGATGTAGTCCTCTCCCGCGGTATCCTGTCCTGGTGTCATCCCAAACTTTAGGTCACAGGGAAGTCGCATCTCTCGGCCCATTATGATACTAGCAGGAGTTTGGCCGGTCGACTCGTGTACTGCGGAACGGTAGGCCATCATAAACAAATGGAGATACTGATCCCCAGTCTCTTTGATGGTCAGAGACTACCTGGGACAAGTGGCGATTGATAGTCTTGTTCATCCGCTCAACCATTCCATCGGACTGTGGATGTAGAGCTGTGGTTCTCGTCTTGCGGATGTTCAGCAGTTGGCAGATTTCTTGGAACAGGTTGGATTCGAAATTTCTGCCTTGGTCCTAGTGCAGCTCCAAGGGGACACCCAATCGACATATCCACTCTTTCACCAAGACGTCCGCGACGGTGATGGCTTCCTGGCAGGGCAAAGGCTTCGGCCCACTTGCTGAAATAGTCCATTGCCACAAGGATGTATGTATTTCACTTCTCTGACTGACTGTTCCTCTCTGCTGCCTGGTTCTTCTTTTATATTTACTGTTCATTTCGTGGAAATTTCGCGTAAGCCCTCGAATCGTCCAGAGTCTTCTCGAAGGTCATATGCGGCCTGCGTGATCGTTCAGGCCCGGCATCGCCCGCAGCTTCGCCACATTAGTTAAAGAGCTGCCTATATGATTTACTGACAGGTAAGAAAACCGTCTGCTGGGCATGAAATATCATTCTTGGTGTTGCCCCAAGTCGCCCGGATGTAGTTTTAGAAAGTCTCCAGGTCAAGGAGTGGGGGGCGTTTGAAAACCAGACAGTTTGTGACCATTTGCTAGTTTCACATTTTGGTAGATTTGATGCTGAACATACCTTCTGCCAAGTTTGACGTGCGAACGAGGTCAAAATACAGAGTTATGACAAAAAAAACACGGTTTTTTCGGCATAACTCTGGATCTTGACCTCGTAAGCTGGTCAAACTTGGCAGATGGTATATTCAGCACCATATCTACCAAAATAAGAAACCAGCAAACGGTCACAAACTGACTGGTTTTCAAACTACCCCCTCCCTCCTTGACCTTGACCTGGAGACTTTCTAAAACTACATCCAGGCGACTTTGTGTATCACCAAGAATGCTATTTCATGCCCAGCAGATGGTTTCCTTACCTGTCAGTAAATCATATAGGCAGCTCTTTAACTATATATAATTATGTAGAATAGCAAAAGGAAATCAAATATCCAAGATTATTTATACAAACTCATGCTCCTAGTTTCTAGAACATAGTAAAAACATAGTAAAAATCAGGTTTCGTTACGCCCCTGGCTATTCACCCGAAGTTCTAGGACAAATTTACGTTTGAGAATGCGTAAAGAAATTGAATATCCCGGATCCCTGCGTGTCGATCGGGTCTCTGGAGCGTAAATTGTCCATCTTCCTGTTTCTTGGCCTGATCACATAGAGGCGGATAGCGAACATCGAATTCTTAAAGGACGCCGAAAAGTGAGAGGACTCGGGAGAGGCAGGCATGAGATGACGTCAATCGATAAGACAAGTAATTCGATTTTGTTTCCACAACTGGTATTTGGTCCTGATGTTGAGTATTAGGCTGCTAGAATTAACTTTTTTTTGTTAATATTATTTTCGTCAACCGATTGCACCCCTACGCGCAACCGTCAGAAGTATTCGAGAGACTTGTGTTAGCTAGTGAAGACGCAGCCCTTACCTTTCACCGTGTGAAGCCATGCACGAGACCGATGACCAGCTAGGATTTGAACCATTGACCCTTCGCTTGAGAGGTTCCAGAATTGTTACAATACTATGTATTGTTATTTTTTCAACAATTTTCATTTCCAACATGCCATTGTCCAGCTTTGAAAAAGTGATAAAAAAATTATTTCACTTCCTGAGTATTCCTACACTATCATTTTTGGAATGATGAACGTTATGGCCAGAGTCGATAATTTTTGAGACCAAAAATATTTAGAACAGTATTGGAAAAGTAATAAAATATAACAAAAATTGAAGGAAAAGTAATTTACGGGCGATTTGAGGTCGAGAAGTGGAAGGGGGTGAAATTTTAATGGTGCATGGAAAACGGTTTATCACGATTTCCAATAAAACTACGAGTACTATCAAAAGAGGTGAATGGCAAAGCTGTAGGTAATAAAAAGATTTACAACTTTTGTATCCACACTTTTTACACGTAATCCTAAAATTCAGGCGAAAAACCCAAAAAAACGAATTTTTGGTTTTTAATTTTCCCCCACAAAAAAATATTCACGAAATTTTGGTGAAAACTTACCTTCCAAAACTTATCTTATCTTCCAAACACACTGTAATTTATAGATTCGATATATTTATTGTTTTCCCTTATTTTGATTCAATATTGAAAAAGCACCCTAATTTTCAATCTTAATTTCTCACTTCAAAATATGTGCTTTTTGAAAGAAATCGGTGTGCTTTTTGTTCGTTGAAATCTCTTCTTTGTGATGGTATAAAAAATTATACATTTCTGCGGCAAATTTTCTTGGAAAATGCAAAAATAACGAATAAACTCGAATTCGACAATTTTTTTTTCATTATGACTGAAAGATTGCAAATCCACGAAACCTAGAGATTACAGAAAACATGCGAAAGTAGTTAATTTTTTAAGCATTGAAGTTGGGATTTCAAGGTGATTTTATATTAATAAATACTTTATCTTGAATTCTAATCAGTTGTCCAATAGTTTTTGCTTCTTTGATGGCATTTCTTCATCGTTAGATTCGACAAATGTTCCCGATTCGTAGATCTTCGAAATCTTCAAGACCATCATCGTCTTCGTCTCCAATATTTTTTCCAGTCTGCATTGATGTCTTATGAATTATTAAGTTTATTAACTTATTTGGTTGTTAGTTATAGTAGTATATTTCGATATATAATTTTTTAATTCATCAATGTTACATGAGAACTTACATTTTTTGAGTATTGAAGTGTACATTTTAATAAAATAGCTCAAAATTTTACCCAATTTTTTTTGTCGAATTCGAGTTTTTTAGTTTTTTTTGCATTTTCTGAGAAAATTTGAAATAGTAATGTATTTTTTTATACCTTCAAAAAGTTGAGATTTCAACAAACAAAAAGCTCACCGATTTTTTTCAAAAAGTAGATAGTTTGTTTGACGTGAGAATTTTAGAAAATCAGGTTGCTTTGTCGATATTATATCAAAATAAGAGGAAACAATTAATATCATGAATCCAAAAATTTGTGTGTTTGGGACATAAAAAGGTGAGTTTTCACCGATTCAATGAATTTTTTTTGTGGGAGATAAAAATAAAAAACCAAAAAGTTATTTTTGAGATTTTTCGCATAAATTTTGAGGTTATGTGAAAAAAGTGTGAATACAAAAGATGTTAATCTTTTTATTGCCTACAACTTTGCCGTTCAACTTTTTTTGATAGGACTCGTAATTTTGCCGGAAATCGTGATAAACCGTTCTCCAACCTTAAAATCTCACTCCCGTCTACTTCCTGAATTCAAATCGCCCGTAAATTATTTTCTCTTTTATTTTTGTTACATTTTCTTACTTTTCAAATATGTTCTATTTTTTTCACATGTTACCATTAGATATATACCGTTAGATATATGGCCCACCCTGTATATAGGAATATCATTCGCCACCGGTGTTCTTTTCAGGTGAATGCCCTACCCCGTATTCATTCTCCTCTGCCTGACAAATTAATTTCGATTCCGCTGACTTTACTGGAAATGGTCCACGCCTCTGGATCTCTTCTCGGACAATCTTAAACCTTCGTTGACCCTATACCTTTTCCTCTTACTTGCCGTGAACACGGGCGCAAACGATAAGATTTACGTTCGCGTCTACATGCTGGTCTTTGTTCAGCAGAATTTAGCCAGATAAGCCGATATCGAATTTTGTTTAGTATTCCGAGAAATGACTGCAGCGGCGATAATCGCCGCTGATAATATTTATTTATGGTTTTAATGTAATCGTCTTTCTTTGTCTAGCTGGTCGTCGTGTCATGAAACGTGAAAAAGACAAAAAAACGTTCATTTGCATTGAGCCACTTGCCATTTCACGTTTAGTTATTGTTATGTAATCTCCGAGTGACACGAAACTCTGTAGGTAATATTGGAACATCAAAGGCACCATAAAGGACTGTAAAAAACGGAGGTGTTTGTTGAAATTAATTTTAAAATAAGTACAAAGCTACCCGCATTACTGCTCTAATATCAGCTACTGTTAGGCTTATTCTATAAGAACCGTTTAAACGTGGCAATTTGAACGCCGTTTCAGAGACGTTTTTTTATCTATCGACACGAACAGTCATTCTATACCTACCGTTTAAATGTGACAGTCTTCAGTTAAATAATAATCTACTCTGTTATGTGGTGAATCTGCTGAATGTCAAAAATAGAGCTTTGAAAAAATATCTTACGAAAATTATACGGATCTTAAAGACTTGTGACCTGCTGGATTTGTAATCGCCAGTGAAGTTTTCTCAAAGTACAAAGCTCTACGCAGTACTGCTCAATATCAGCTACTGTTTGGTTATTCTATAATGACCGTTTAGACTTGGCAGTTTGAACGCCGTTTCAAAGATTTTTTTCAATCTATCAATACGAACAGTCATTCTATACAGACCGTTTAATCGTGGCAGTCTTCAGTTAAATAATAATCCACTCTATTATGTGGTAAATCTACTGAATGTTATAAAAAGATCTTTGAGAAAATATCTACGAACTTTATAAGGATCGTGACTAACTTGAAAATATTTTGGAGTCGAAAGACTTGTGACATGCTGGATTTTTGATAACAAGTGATATTTTTCCTAAGTACGAAGCTGCCCGCAATACTGCACTGTTAGGGTTATTCTATAAGAACCGTTTAAACGCGGCAGTTCGAATGCCTTTTCCGTAAGATTTTCTTCAGTGCGACGCTAAATTATGGAACAAGTTCATTATTTCTGAATATAAAGATATTTCGGAAAAATCCTCGGACAGGTCGATTTTCTTTTCCGATGGGCCAATTTTTGAACTCCACCCAAAATATATAGGGTTATCCGCAATTGAGTAAAAATGACTTTGGTGGTATTTTTAAATTGGACACCAAGTATATTTTTCCATATTTGGTTAGGAATCGTCATTACGAATCCAGTGATACCAAGTTTGATGGGATTATGTCAAACGGCTGCGGAGATATGGCCAAAAAACTTCCTCGTATGTCTAATGAGTATGACTGCGAGACTCCACATGATTCAGAAGGTTAAAAGTCTCTGTCGCACTCATTGGGTATATGGAGAAGTTTTTTGGCCATATCTCCGCAACCGTTTGACATAATCCCATCAAACTTGGTATCAATAGATTTGTACTGATGATCCCTAACCAAATATGGACAAATATACTGGGTGTCCCATTTAAAAATATCACCAAAGTCGCTTTTCCTCAAATGCGGATAACCCTATATATTTTGGGTGAGGTTCAAAAATTGACCCATCGGAAAATAAAATCGACCTGTCCGAGGATTTTTCCGATATATCTTTATATTCAGAAATAATTAATTTGTTCCATAATTTAGCGTCGCACTGTATATCCATACGTACAGTCACGACCAGTCGTAGTATACTAACCGTTTAAACGTGGCAGTTAAATAATATTCGACTCTATGGAAACTGTGCCGGTTGTCAAAATAGGAGCTTTGAAAAATTATCTTCGTAAATTATACGTATTGTAAAGACTTGTGACTTACTGGATTTTTAGTGCCAGTGAAGATTTTTCAAAGTACAAAGCTCTACGCAATACTTCTCAATATCAGCTACTGTTTGGTTATTCTATAATGACCGTTTGAACTTGGCAATTTGAACGCTGTTTCATAGACTTTTTTTTTATCTGTCGATACGAACAGTAACTTTATTCAGATCGTTTAAACGTGGCATTCTTCAAATAATAATCTACTCCGTTATATGGTGAATCTCCTGAGTGTCACAAAAAGAGCTGTGACTAACTTCAAAAGAGTTTGGAAGACTTGTGACATGCTGGATTTTTGATAACAAGTGATATTTTTTCTAAGTACAAAGCTGTCCGCAATACTGCTTTTATATCAGCCACTGTTAGGGTTATTCTATAAGAACCGTTTAAACGCGGCAGTTCGAACGCCCTTTCCGATTCGTTGTTTATATTTCCATACGAACAGTCATAATATACATACGTGGCAGTTGAATAATATTCGACTCTATGGTAACTGTGCTGGGTGTCAAGAAAAGAGCTTTGAAAAAATATATTCGAAAATTATACAGATCGTAAAGACTTGCTGGATTTTTAATAGCCAGTGAAGTTTTTTCAAAGTACAGAGCTCTACGCAATGCTGCTCAATATCAGCTACTGTTGGGTTATTCCATAATGACTGTTTAAATTTGGCAGTATGAACGCCGTTTCATAGACGTTTTTTATCTATCGATACGAACAGTCATTCTATACAGACCGTTTAATGAAATATCTACGAAAATTATGAGGATCGTGATTAACTTGAAAAGAGTTTGGAGCCGAAAAACTTGTGACCTGCCGGATTTTGATGGCAAGTGAATTTTTTTAAGTACAAAGCTCTCCGCAATACTGCTTAAATATCAATCAGCCACTGTTCGGGTTATACTAGAAGGATCGTTTAGATACTCCTATTTAGTCTACACGTATCTAGTCACTTTGCGTTTTCAAGGCTTTCGAACTGCCGCGCGTTTAAACGGTTCGTATAGAATGACTCTTAGGTATGTACCATCTCCGAGACAGATTGCACTTTGTTGCTCTATTTGATTAATTTCAAAGTTCCAAACAGACCTACTTGTAACTCTGAAATAATCCAAGTTTGCTATAGCATCGCACAAATTATGATTGTAATAATTGTACCGTGTCACGTCTTGTTAGTACATTGTAATAGAGGTGTTACAGAGTTTACTGGACAAACATCAAATGCATTCAATAGTGTGAGACGGTTTGTACATTTCAGAATTATAGTTAGGTATCAGTAATTTGTTAAATTTATTTCAGTCGACTATGGAATTTGAAAAGTTATGATGGCTGTCAACTTTCCAAAAGTTGTATTCAATTCTTGTACCTATCTATATTTGTTATGGCCAAAAAAGCTTATTTCCGTAAACTTTATTATCATAAAATATACTTTGGTTGGTTCAGAACATTTCAAACTTCAAAATTTACTTAAATTTGTAATACCTAGGTACCAAAGTCGACGGAAGTACCTATAATTTGTTTCTAAGAAAGAAATTGCCATGTGAGCATTGAATAAAACGAAATGATCCATAGTCGGCGTTGAAACAAAAGAGATTGTTGTGGAGAAATTTAATTTTCTACGTAGGGCAGCGAGTGTATAGTTGCTTTAAAATTAACAATTATTGTTACAAGAGTTATACTTTATATAAGTTTTGTAAGAAAATTGATGATTTTAAGAAATATTACTGATTATTGCAATGTCTAACAAATATTTATAGTTGAAAATGCTTCTATGTTCTCTTTAGAAGAAAGTCTTTTTTTATGTACCTTAGGAAAGAATATAATTTATCGAGAATCCGCCTTTTAGAACCGTCATTCCAGAAAGAAGCAGAACAAAATACTATCAAAATGATAATATTTTGAGAGCATTTTGTAGATATTAATTATCTTGCTCAAACATAAGCATTTAATGGAGCCAATTGAATTGTGTACGACCTCATATTTGCCTTTGAAAACAAAAATAGTTTTAAATTTAAAAAATATTTGGATTTTTTAGTAGTATATGTGTAAATAGTTGTAAGATTAGTATATTCATTGGTTATAAATGTAGGTACATATTCTTTTTTATCGTATCGGTTTTTATTTATAAAGCGAAAATTTCAGACAAATTGAGGTCTCTAAAATATTATGTTGTGTTACTGTCTCATCTCGAGACCAAAGTCAAAAAAATTTTCAGTGTAATAACTTCCAGTGTACCCTGAAGGAAAAAAACTCCATAAATCGATGATAATATGTCAGAATAAGATCATACGATTGGTGTAAAATTTTTTGTATCAACGTTAGATATTGGGCAAAATGTCAAATTATCGTTGTGTCTATTGAAAATATGAACAGGATGTTCATAAAGTCAGTTGTGGAATCATCTGCGACTGAAAGACAAACTTTCGTCGCTATTTTCCATCATTCAAGATAACCTCTCTTGGAAGAGATTCATGTTGAAAAGGGAAACTTTTCAATTGAAATTTGAACCAAACATGATTCCTCTGGAAATGGAAAAACCCTACGATAAAATTGAAGTAACTTTTCGTAATATTCATCAGAAAATAAACCACTTCCTCGGCTAAATCCACGCTGGACATTGAAGTACATCAGATAGATATTGGAAAAAGGCCTAAGAAAGAATAACTCTGAAAGTGAAAGTTTTTTATCGTGAGTTTTTTCCATTTCCAGAGAAGTCATGTTTGTCAATTTTCAGTTGAGAATGTTTCCCTTTTCAGTCACCGACACTTTTCACCATTGCGAATAATATAATTGTATTTCACGTTGGCCTTTGAATCCCGTATGTTTTGACAGAATAGCCGACGTTTGAATATTTTATGAAGTTTGAATCACCGGCAAAAGCGATTCGCCGCCATAGTGCCCATGAGAGATACCCGGATGGACCTAACGCCTGTGGGCAAACATTGACAGTTATCCTTTAACGGAACGCCATGAATCTTTTACTCGAGTTCCAGTTAGTGGACTAGCTGCATTTTTTATAGAGACCCAAATCACACGAGACCATTCTATAGAGCGCACCATGTACATAACAACGTTTGACGGTGGATTATTTGTGAAAAGAATAGATTTGTTTGACTCAAATAGTGTCTTCATATACACTTTTCAATTTTCACAAAAGGATTCCTCGATTATTCTAAGGAAATTGCCTTTCGGTTAAATTCATTGAAATTTTGGTATATTGTGGTATAATTTGATAACTATTTCAAAAGTGTTCATTGAAGACTCAACTGATTTTTTTTTCTGGCGATTATAATTCACATCGCCCCAAACAATGTGCATACATACAGATTCAGTATTTTTTCCGTTCATAGAAAATGTATTTCGATCTTATCGATAAAGCTCAAGTTTTTTTTTAAACTCACCCAGTAGATAATTAGAAAATGGATCTCATTCATGCTTCAGATTATAAATTGGCAGAATATGAATAAATCTTTTTTTCATATATAAAATTTTCCATAAGAATAATTGCATTCTATGGAAAAATTACAGAAAACCACAAAAAAATACTGAAAATTGAAAATACAAAAAGTGAAAAAATGGGCCATATGAATAAAAATGAGAATTTAGTTCATATTCAATAACTTGGAGCAAATAATCCACGGCGTGTTATGAATAAAAACTAGAAGCAGATGCTAAAATAATAATAATAAATGTCTTTATTACTTCCAATCTTTTAATTGTAATTTTAAGTACAATACAGCATTACAATATTTCCGATTGGGATCAAAAGGAGGAGTAAAATTTGAAACCCACAATTATTGTTTTTCCACTATATCTCTTTGATAGTCCTGTAGTGTAATAAATTTCATATGAGGAACTCAAATAGGTTCCAAAAAAGATGAAATACAAAGAATTGCGAACAATTTTCAAAATAAATAAATTAATCAATGGTAGATCATGTTAATCACACAAGGAAAACAGATGAACCAGTGATAAATTGAAATTTTGATAGTATTACTGATGATTTCAAAGAAGATAGAAATCGTGATTCTGAGTATATTATCTCCATTATCGCGTTTTAATTCATTAGCTAGCTTTTTCTTCAGTCGGTCTGCGTTTGGTACAGATTTTGCAACTGATTTTAAACCAACTTTCCGATGAGCTGCAGACTTGAAACTTCAAATGTATCTCACAACTAGATAACAGTACAATAATATTGCATAATATAATAATAATGGTTCGTTGTTCGGTTACAGTCGATTCAAAACTTACTTTAAACATAGCTCCTAAGTGATGGATGATAATGCAATATTATTGCATAATATTTGTCTGCTCAGTACAAATTTTTCAATAGATTTTTAACTAACTTCAAACATAGCTCATATCACAAGACTGGAAAGCAAAAAATAAATAATTCAATTATACTTTTTGTTAATATACCAAGTTTTTGAAAAGATTTGTAACCCTATACTTACAAATTGTCCTGAAAAGGAACCCGCACGAAAACATATGGGAAAATGGCTCTCTGTCTAATTTGCTGCTGAAATTATTATTATGTTATGTTGTTGTTAGAAAAATGTGTGAGTTTAAATGAATTTGTATCTGTCGTGTCTGAGATATAAGCGGTCAAAGTTCGTGAAAACGTCGTACTTTGGTAGAATTGATAAAATTTTTGTTTTCTCTTTCAAATTACCGTTTACATATTTAATTGATATTTTCAATGTCAACCTCGATCAAATTTTAAATACATTTTTTTGTTACAGGTAAGATATTTTGAACAATGAAGATTCCACGTGGTGAGGGTGAGTCGACTAGAAATTTAAACAATTGAAGGGGTTGAAATAGTCACAAACTGTTTCCTACGGTGCCGGTGAGTGTAAATGTTATGAATAGCGATTACCTGAACTGAAATTGGCCTTGAAATAAGTTCTGAAATGAGCGATTTTTTGATCACCTAAGTTCTCATTTCCAGTCTCGATGAGTTTTATGTTTTCATGATTTTGAAGGTCACATCTCTTAGTCGATATTTCAGGACGTTGATGTAAGGTTGTTATTCGATCAAACCAGCAAATCACAAAATAATATTTTGTAAAAATTATGAAATATCATAACAAAATATCCGTAGTCCTTGCAAAGTCATATTCGAAAGTTATAACAATTAGAATCGTCGAATCCATAATTTACAGGACCAAAAATTGACCATTGCGTGCGGTCAATATAAATAACTTATCATGTCGCTAGTATATCCCACTTTATATCTGTCTCAGTTGCCTATCCATCTGAAGAGTATTATGCGACTTTAGCAAAATCAGATAATGTACGTAATTAAATTTTTCTACCAGTACCTACCTGTCACATCAGCTGTGAATATTTTATTTGTATTGAATATATTCATTCATTCTGAAATGTCACATATTTCATAGTGCATAATTTTTCACCCCTTCCTATTCTCAGTAACCAGTGAATGATACGTTAGTGATGTTACGATTTCTCTCACTGTCATTAGTTAGGGCTAGGGGCATCTATAGGCCAATCAACAGGGCTATCAACCTCAACTTAAGTTGCTCCGACGATAATTTTTTTAAAAATTGTAGAACACAGAGTGCACATTATTTCTGAGAAAAATTATCACCTCCAGGGTGGGGGAACCCCCCCCCTCAAAAACGCGCTGAAATTAATTTTTGAGGTAATTTCGAAATATCTCAAAAAAATTAACTTTAAATCAAAAAAATAACTTAATATTCAGAAAGATCATAAATTTTACAAAAAAACTGTCCCTACCAAAATTTTGAGAAATCTCACGGTTTTCTTGAAAAAAATTGTTGAAGTTATATGCTATCGCAATGGGGCAGGTTTTGCGCCGGCTCCCGCCAACGTGCATTTTTTCAACCAGCGCGTGAAGTAAAGTTCTATAACTCCTCACATAAATGTTCAATTCGGATAGATCTTACGCCATTTTGAAGATAAAGATCGCAGCTTTGTATTCTGATATTATTTATATTTATACGCGCAGTTGCCTGCTGCAAAAATGCAATTGAATATCTTAAAATAATAAAGTTCCTGACTTCGTGAAATAATGCTTGTGATTACTGATTACTGAAATAATGTAATATCACTTGTAGCAAGTAAAATGAACAGTTGAGGAATACTTCATTGTGAAATTGCATAACGTTTAACCGGTCCAAATAATGTTGGTTTTAAATACGAGTGTTTTCAATTCTTGAGGGAGTTTATAAATTCAAATGCTAATAACTCAGAGATAAAAGGTCCTATCAACATGAAGTTTGCAGAAAAAAACTGCTCTTATTTAAAATATTCATACAAATTTGGTTAGTTGTACAAATTTTAAATGCAATCCAGTCAATTTTTTAAGTATTTAAAATTATTGTTCTATGGAAATAAAAATGAAATCAGTCCTTGATGGAATATGGGGATTCGAGACCGAGGAAGACGTGCACCAAAGGAAATTGTCCCGAAGAGTACCTACTTTAAACTCATTGAGATTCTAAAATCTCAAAAATATCGACTTGGGACCTTGTCAATGCGGCAGCTATATAGCAAGCCGCTGTATAGTATACAGCGGCGCGGTTCTGTCGGTGGGCAGCGGTCAACGTTGCTATATGTCAGATAATATAAAAGTTTCTGTGCAGAAAACACTGGTTACTGGGATAACATCGATAGTCGGAGACGAGGAAACATCTCTTAGTGCTTTGTCACTGTTATTAATTGAAAATGGTGAGTTTATTTTTGAAATATTTGTTTCATGTTCAACTCAGCTCTGTTTCGAAATATCGCAATGTCAGATATGACTTACATTTCCAAAATTCCAATGGTCCACCTAGGAATTCAGGAGAAAATGCCAGTTTGTTATTAACATTTTATTGAATGGAACTTGCTTAAAATTCATAAATGCTTAGGATTATATACGCTCATTCAAAAATGTACCTGCAGAATATAAATGTTGAATATGACATGGTTGTCATATGATATACATCCTGAAAATTGGGGCTGGGAAAAGAGTACCACTTTGAAACCATCCGAAATGACAAGAAAAGCCGCACCGCACCGGATTCAATTTTGAAAATGGTTTTTTGTACTGCACGACCGGCTGCATCAGAGAGTCCTGCACGTGCAAAAAAGAGTTGTCTAAAATGTACCAATGTTTGTAATAAATGTACCACAGATATCTGTTGAAACTTGGCAGTGATTGTTCTGGATTGTGAAGATGAAGACGTGGAGACTGAAGATGAAGTAGATGATGAGTTGTATGAGTGAATAAATATATTTTCCTATACATTTCTTGATGGTGATTACTTGTGGATTCATTTCTCCATACCATTTCTCGAAATCATTGAAAATCACCTTAATATTTCGTTATCATTATTATTATCTATTATTATTCGTGTTTTCATTAATAATTCAGTTTGGACAGATGTTACAATAAAATATTAAGAGAAACTGTCAAGACAAAAAGTAGACCTATTTTAGTTAAAATTCGACAAACTAAAGGTTTTACGACCCTAAAATCTACTTAGAGCATTATAACGAGATGATCGTTCTGTAACACTAATCCCCAACACCATTTCTGCTAGATTTCCATTTTGATCATTTTATGTCTTACACAGGGCCAACTAATCTGATTTTTCAAGGTCAAAAATCTAAAAAAATCACTAACAAGTTTTTTTGTTATTCTAACTACACTCGCATGTTTTTCAAATTGTTCTTATGTAAATAACGTTGAAATGCGTCAATCAATAAAAAAGTTATGACTGAATTAAATTTGAAGAATATGTCGTTTAGTCTACCCACCAATTCAATTTGAAAACTTTTATCAGAACTTTGACTTCACCACCGATTTCATCGAAATCTGTTGATAAATAAAAAAATATGAGAAAAAATTGACATATTTTTTTTTATTTATCGACAGATTTCGATGAAATTACAGTCAGTGATATTTCGAGACTCCCTGAATCCGGTGGTGCTGTCAAAATTCTGATGAAAGTTTTGAAATTGAATTGATGGGTTGAAAAAACGGCATATTTTTCAAATTTCATTCCCTTATAACTTTTTTTTGATTGGCGCATTTCAACGTAATTTATATTGGAACCATTTGAACATGTCGCCAATACAGTGGAGTAGTTGGAATTTTTCTAAATGGAAATGGAAATTCATTCATGAAATTTGGTAGAGTATTTGAATGTCTACCCAATGGATAAAATCATTCCAATCGGTTGGAATATGTAGATATTATAAGGTTGCTTCGGTCTTAAGTGGGTCACACTGTAGTATACTACAGATTAACTATCGCTACGCTACGCTACGCTCGTACTACAAAATTTCATATACCTACTCGTGGGAAATGTATGTCATTTCATGCTCATTGTACAATATCCTATTCTTCAATTTTCATAATTATATGTTTGAACGAAACTAAAATTTACTGAATTCGAAGGTAAATCTTCATCTGAACAAATCCATTTCCTAGAGAGAAATATTTCTTTTATTCATGGTAAATATAAAATATATTTGCTTATGTGGACACAATATATGGACAACATATTTGTTTCTCTCAAATCATTAATTTTTCATATCCGAATTTTAATTTCTTATTTCACCATAATCAATGTAGATTCTTCTGAAGAAAAACAAATACAATTACTACTTGAAACAAGCAAAAAATATTGTTTTTTTTTTTTTAATTTGTCAAAAAAATAGGATGGCTTTAGGAAGCATGAATGAAACTACAAAATTGCATACTATCATCGTATACGTTATTCAATAACAATATCAATAAAAATGAAGAGGTATCAGAAATTAATAACAAAAAAAATTCGAACTATGAAAAACTTTATTGAATTTCTAACGAAAATATACATAAAACCCTAAATAAATCAGTTCCTTGAGGTCCTCATCGTTCAGTGTTTGGAAAATTTCAGCTAAACCGATTTTCTGATCTGAAAAATTCAACAAAATTTTAACATTTCTCTATTGGGTGACATGGGGCCGTTGCCAACCTTTCAATAGTACCTATGTTAAAGTGTGAGTGGATAAAACGGTCCTTCAAACATGCGCGATTTTTCGAGCAGGACGGCACATTTTGACATTTTATTTTTTATTTGTTTCATAGAAACAAATAATTTGTCTGAGGTGAGGCTAATGACATTTGAATGAAACAAATGTTTATTTGATTGCATGGAATCCGCCACTCCATAATTAGAAGTTAGTAAGCCATATTTTACTTTGAAGTTTTGAAAATAAAAACATACCTACTGCGAATACCTATTTAGTAGCTATTGAGCAAGGAGACTGAAAACAAGGAGGGTTTGATAAGCTCTAGCCAATCAGAAACTTGTAGCATCAACGCGTCATAGTGACGTACTTGGGTATGAGTACAGAGTCGAACTCGAACAAAGCAACAAAACTGTCAGCAGTAACTCTCATATACCAAGAGCTAGTCCGTCACTGTAGAGAACGGCGGCCATGACACGTCCTACTACGTCACATTTCGTCACAAATGTTCTTTCATCTCTTTCTACTAGTGTCCCCATTGTCTTATGGGAATCAAACACTCCTTGTTTTTAATTTAGTCTCCTTGGCTATTGAGTACCTAGAACCCAACGAGTTGCCTATTATTGTACAACCTACACTATTTATTTTGCACTGTTTGTTTGTTCGTTCTGTGGTGGAGTCGGCATGAAAGCACCAGAAAATGTACGCCGTTATTGTCAATTAGGTATCTTAATATAATGAGATAAGCAGGTTTGCATGGATTGATTATGATTTCTTACCTCTGAATATAGGTATCAGATGGGCCATATCCCATTCTTCTAATATTTCATCCATGGCACAATAGGTATTCTGAATATTCACAAGTCACCAGAGAAGTGTCTCCTCCTCAGATCAATGAGTAAACAGATTGGCCCGATGCTACGTAAACATTATATTCACTGAACCGAAGATAATTCTTGCGGAAACTGTTTTGTTTCGGGTTTTTGACATTCGAAACAAAACACAACACCTCTAGCACAGTGCCGTGCTTTTTTAAGGGGGTCAAAATTACTTATGGAAATGCAGTACCTGTGAGCTGCAACAAGTTATGTCACGGTTTTGTCTTAAAATTCCTAGGGTCAATAAAAAGCCGGGGGTTGACAGCAAATAACTTTTCATAAAAATTTGGGGATTCAAGATAGCGGATTAGTTTTGTGATTTATGATGATATTCTTTCCTTAGTTGGATTCTAGGAGTTTTCAGCTATCAATAATAAAAAATCATTTATGGTCTAAAGTAATAAATTCGAGAAATTTAACAAGTTTCTTGACTATATTTCAAGTTTGGTGCCTGGGGGTTTATGTTGTGTAGATCAAGTTTCAACGAATCAATACGAATATTTGAATAAATATGGATCAGTTGCATAAAGCCTTCTGTTAACGTAGGTAACATAACTGGTGAGCTTAGACATGCGTTGCCATAGTAATCATCAAATGAAATATTTATTTGTCTGGTTAATTCTGTATGCAACTGGTCCTATGAGTTAAGAAACCTTCTCCAGCATCTATAAATAAATTGTTCATTCTGTTGAGTATTATCCTTCCTAAATTTTGGACCAGTTCATTCATATGGCAAGTACCTGTCAGAAAACAACTACTCTCCTGGCTAAGACCACGACGGGGATTGAATTAAATCTAACAGATACTTGTGCAACGTTCCTCAAAGCATCAGAGAACGCAAGTGCCAGTGTTTTGTGTTGATGAAGTGTTGTTAAAATTTTCCTGTGTGTTTTCGTGGTTTTTGTCCTGCTTAAACAACTTAAAGTTACATTTGGAATATTTTTCAAAATAGTGCAGTGGTTTAGTGAGACACAATGTCGAAATACTGCTTTCTTTTCAAAACAAATGATAGTAAACAAACATTCCACAGGCGAGGTTCCAGTGGCGTCAAATGCACGATACAAATCATGCAATCAAACGTATTCGTCAAATATAATATTGGAGGACAAAGAAACTCATTCAAAATTACAGATAAGAAAAGCCTATGGCAAAATGGTGAATGTCTCAATGTTTGTTATGAATATCTGTAAGCAGGGGGAAAAAACATTGAAGCTTATGACAGGAAAATTGAATTTATTTTCCAATAATATTGATATTGTTAAAATTCTAACAGTGAGGACAATTAATGATTTACCAAAGGAATAGCTTAAAAGTTTTGGAAATCATTTCTTTGAAGAAGAGCCTTTATCAAACCATAGTTATGCCTTGGTAAAGGCAATACTTAATTTTTTTTTCAAAATCCGAATATACCATGAATTGTCAATAAGCGGAACTGACAAAGTAGATAGGGTAATGTCTCTTTTGACAAAGACAGTTTTATTTAAAAATCAATAAATACCAAGTGTTGAAATCCTCATGTACTGAGCTTTCTTGAGAATCATTCCTTCACATACACTTTGACACTTTAACAATAATTAATGAACTAAGGAATATTGTATTCTCTCTTGACATAGCAATTTTTACATTAATAAAACTTAATACGAAATTTGGAATTAATAGTAGGTTTCATAAAGGCTTACACGATTTCAATAAACTACCACAATTTGGAAAGAATTCAAACTCAGTAAACTTGTGTCATCATTAAGGAGAAATAGTGACAGCTCATTGAGATATTTAGTATTTCTTTTGTTTTTTTGCTGATTTTGGAATGTGATCTGATCTAATGTCTGGTGATATGTATGTATATTTTGTTTTATAATGTTTTCTCAAATAGTCGTTTTATTTACATAGCTTAATAATGTTGTACTTTATTTATACATTTGTAATGTTGTATATTAGGCTTAAAATTAAATATATAATTGTAATATTTGCCAATGTGCCAATAACGTGTGGTATAAGCATATATTTCATTCAATAAATATTTCAATTCCTGTGTTGATGTTGATTTTACCTTATCGTATCTTGTGATCACTACATTCCTGTTAATATAGAGTTCTATTTTTACTTTTGTGTTCAATTACTTACTTTTCCTAGACGTAATCTATAGACACATTTGTTGCATTATATATTATATAGATTACGTCTGAGAAAAGTAATTGGACTCAAAAGTAGAAATATAACTCTTTATTAACGCATTTCTTTTGGACAGGAATATAGTGATCACAAGATGGCAAGGTATACGATAAGGTAAAATCAACATTAACACAGGAATTAAAATATTTATTGAATGAAATATATGCTTATACCACACGTTATTATAACAAATTGGCAAATATCACTATTATTTATTTAATTTTGAGCCTAACATACAATATAACAAATGTATAAATGTAAAGTGTCAAAGTGTATGTGAAAGAATGATTCTCAAGAAAGCTCAGTACTTGAGGATTTCAACACTTGATATTTATTGATTTTTAAAAGAGACCTGACCCTTTCTACTTTGTCAGTTCCGCTTATTGACAATTCAAGGTATAATCAGATTTTGAAAAAAATTTGAAGTACTTATAACCTTTACCAAGGCAAAACTATGGCTCTTCCTCAAAGAAATGATTTCCAAAAATTTGAAGCAAGTCCTTTGGTATATCATTAATTGTCCTCACTGTTAGAATTTTAACAATGTCAATATTATTGGGAAATAAATTTAATATTCCTTTCATAAGCCTCAATGTTTTTCCCCCAGCTCACAGATATTTATAACAAACATTGAGGAATTCACCACTTTGCCATAGGCTTTTCGTATCTGTAATTTTGAATGAGTTTCTTTGTCCTCCAATACTATATTTGACGAATACGTTTGATTGCATGATTTGCATCGTGCATTCGACGCCACTGGAACCTCACCTGTAGAATGTTTGTTTACTATAATTTGTTTTGCAAACAAAGCAGTATTTCGACATTGTGACTAACTAAACCACTGCACTATTTTGAAAAATATTCCAAATGTAACTTTAAGTTGTTTAAGCAGGACAAAAACCACGAAAACACACAGGAAAATTTCTAACAACACTTCATCAACACAAAACGACAAGGTACAATGGCCGCCAGGGCCGGTGTCACAAGCGGTGTTGCCAAGAGTAAAATAATTCTAGTAACCGCTCGAAGTGCCTAAAATTTCATCAGTTCAAAACGACATAATATCTTCCTTTTTGGTAATTTTTTCACACCTTTCTGGACATAAACATTTCTCTAGAATTTTTAGAATAATACATCTGAATATAAAATATGATTGATTATGCATTTATTGGTAGGTTCCCACCAAAATCATATTTTTTTACCAATTTGACAACAGGGCGTCAATGTTTGAAAACATTAGGGACGAGAGGTGTACGTAAATAAACAAAGTTGTCTTCGGTTCAGTGAATATGATGTTTACGTAGCATCGGGCCGATCTATGTTTACTTATTGATCTGAGGTCTCTTCCAACAAATATTAGAGAACTAACTGCGCTGTGCTGGTCTGTGCCGGTTTCCGTTGAGGCCGACGAGGCCGTTGAGGGTTTCTGAAATCGTGGCATGATTTGACCACGTGACACTTCTTGACGATTCGACGTACCGTTGAGGAAAATTATCATATTTTTTATAAACTTTCCCATCTTTCAAATCGAACAATTAAATATTTTATTATTTATTATTTATAAGATGTGAATGGCACATTTACTCTGTTCAAATAATATTTTTTAAATGCAAATTAAAATTTATTTCATAAAAATTCTAATAATTGGTCAAATATGAATTACAAGCAATTTCAGTCAACAATGTGATATCTCTTTTCAAACTAATATTTATTTGCTTCAAGTAACATTTATTGCATGTAAATAAATAGTTTTTCAACAAATGCAATTGTTTCACACAAACAAATCTAATTCAATTGAACCGATAATTTCAAACAAAGAATATGATTGGGTTCTTAGGAATAACATTTGTTTCTCACAAATTAGAATTATTTCTTGCAAAGAAATATGAGTCAAATAAATGAAATTGTTTCACGCAAAGAAACGTTTTTCTCTGTGTAGGTACCTAATAGACCATTCCAGAACACGTGACTTTGACAGGTCGGCCATATTTGCTAGAAGGCACACATATCGATTAGTTGGTATTTAACCTTGTGCATTTAGTATAAAAGTTTTTTTTGCTGGTTTTATTTTGATAAAATTGTAACAAATATGCCTCGAAGTATCAAGTGCCGGTACGATGAAAAATTCGTATTATAGACAATATCGCGATCCGTACCAAAATTAACTGATATCCACTAACTAACTTTCTATAAAATTACGAAAACAAGAAGCTGCAGTCTCATCTGGTTTACCACTTGTGGTGTAGCCCATATTTTGGGTAGGAATCCTGTCAGGATGCATGTTTTCCTTTAAGGCACTGGGTTTTCCTAAAATCATTTTTCTCATTTATGTACAAAAATTAACTGATATACACTAACTAACCTTCGATGAAATGTCGAGAACACAAACGCCAAGATTTAAGTTGTGATGTACTGAGGAGGTCCCGTTTTAAAGCACTAATGGAAGCATCGCAGCGTTGTGCAAATAGATCATTTGAATGGTCACCATGCTTCGTTAAATTTGCCGGAAATTGAAAAAAATATACCTCAACCCTTTCTCCCCCCCTTCCACACTTAACAATACTACAAAACGATGGCATATCAATACATTTAAGAACTAATTACTAATTAAAGTCTAAATATTGACAGTTGTTTACTAGTAAACAATGAAAACTGAATAAAATATGTGACCTCCAGCAAATGTCAGTGACGTCATTCTGGAATGTTCTATTGAGATTTGCTATTATTTAGTTTTCTTATTTCTGTCACTTTCCGTTCTTACGAATCCAGATCTACAAAATATTGTTCTGCGGTTTTTTCCTATATTTATTGATTTTCATAAAAACACATTTGATGAATTTCTATTCGAATAATAAATTAATTATAGGTGTTCAATGTATAATATTCATGTGGTAATTAATATTGTTTAGTTCATTACTGCGCTCAAAACAGTTTCAAAAAAAACTTCAAAAGATAAATAGTTTACTAAAATATCAGTTAATTTTCATGTAAGATGAGTCACTCGTCCACGCATTCACTTGACTAATTTGTAAATAACATGTACTCAATTTGCCTATAGAAAAGAGCTGAAATGCTTACCCTGCAATCATAGAAAACGAGAACTTTCTAGTCCATAATAATGTTTTGCTGGCAAATAACACCAAAATAAAGAAACAGAGGAAAAACACTCATGCAAAATTTTAATCTACTTTCAGTGCAATATATCTGCATCAAAACACGAAATAGAAATTTCCAGGAAATTATATTGTTGGCTATCATTTCACTCGCAATCAAATTAGAATCATGAACTAACTTCTCTCTCTGTATTAATGACTAAAGAAAACCTTTATTATATTTCAAAAGTACTGTGGCTAGTAATCTTGTTCTGCTATAAACACGGCATATCGCATGTCAAAATGATCCCCACGTTCTAAATATAGATTGGTATAGGAATAGTTGCCTAAACTTCCTTGTTCCTATTTTCTTTCAACTCCATCAATATTTCATGAATAGAAACACAATCGTAATTTGAGAATATTACATTGGATCAAATCCAATTTAACCTCACTCAGTATACGAGGTAGATGTTCTAGTCAAAACTCGATTCCAAGGGCAATTTCAATGTGAAAAATAATTTGACATACTCATTCATTCTACTACTACTGAACAGTAAAACTACACAATCCACCCCCATGAAGGGTTTACCGGAGGTTAGAGATATACAGGGTGTTCCTTAAAGACATGCTAATATTCAATGTGGTGATTCTTTAACCCATTTTTTTAAGAAAAATCTTCCTTTGAACGTATGTCCTAAAAGTTTTAACTTTTGAGAAAATTTTGAAAAAAAAAATCAATTTTTTAATAGTATCTGAGACAATATTGTAGACATCTTTATAAAATTGTGTACACGTCTTCTATGCATCAAGGTGCATTTTGTGATGTACAAATATGTCCATTTTCTTTACCAGTGGCGTCCGTACGGGTTTTGCATTGAATATTTTTGAAGGAAAAAATACTACGCCACTGCTTTCTCTTGAAATAAAAATTTCTTTTAAGATTCTCATTATTTTTTGAGCAAATTTGATATCATGGGTTTTCTTTGTACGACGCATGGTTTTCGCTTAGAAAAATCAATATCGTTTTACTTCAGGATCAATTCCTCAAAAATCTGATGCGGTGTGCAAATGTTTGTGCATCGACTGAAAGTAAATTCATTCGTTCCAAATTGAATGAGAATTCAAAAACCATGTTTTTCTTGTCAGATGTTCTGTTCTTGATCAAAATAATTAATTAATATTGCTTCATGTCGCAGTACCGATTAATTATTTTTGAAAACATAAATTTAGGTATACTGGAATTAATAATGTTTTTACAAACTCCGATAGAAACAATAGCTGTTGACTCGAAGTTGTGTCGAAAAACTATCACAGCGCGTAATTTATTCTATTTTGAAGTGTGTTTTTGAAGTTATTTTAGTTGTACGCTATTTTTCTGAATATCTTCAGAGTATTGCACTGAATCCGCAGTTTGAGTCATAAATGTTGTTCACAGACGAACCAAATTTTTCTCGGAATGATATTAAAAATTTCTATAACAATCATGTGTGGTCGCAAGAAAACCCCCATGCCATAACCGAAACCCATTTTCAACACCAATTTTCGGTTAATGTATGGGCAGGAATTATTGGTGATTATCTAATAGGCCCTTTTTTTCTACCAGTACGCCTTGACGGTCAGTCTTATTTACACTTTCTCGAAGAACTGAGTGGGTTGCTTGAAGGTGTGCTAATTGCGTTAAGGAATCGAATATGGTACATACACCATGGAGCTTCTGCTCATTTCAGTGTAATTGTCCGAAACCATTTAAATACGGTTTATCATAATCGTTGGATATGTCGCCGAGGACCTCAGCAATGGCCAGCAAGATCCCCCGATCTCAAAATTTTTTATTCCATTTTATGGGGGCACCTTAAAACTCTAGTGTATAAAACTGCCTTTAATACTTTAGAAGATTTAAGAGAGAGAATAGTTGTCTCATGTGAAACTATACGACATACGCCGGAAATATTTGAACGTCTTCGTATTTCCATGCGTAGACGGACGGAAGCATGCCTATTAAGTGAAGGTGGTCATTTCAAACAAATTTTATAATGATTGTGATCCGTTCATTTAAACTTACTTTTATAAAATAAAACTCGTTTTTGTACAAGCTGAAATCCCTATTATTTAGATTCTCATCCATTTTGGAACAAATCTGATCTCTTACTTTGCTTTCAGTCTATGCACAAACATTTCCACATCGCATCAGATATTTGAGGAATTGATCCTGAAGTAAAATTATTTTTATTGTTTAAAGCAAAAACCATGCTTCGTACAAAGAAAATCCATAACATCAAATTTGCTCAAAAATAAATGAAGATCTCAAAAGTAATTTTTATTTCAAGAGAAAGCACTGGCGTAGTATTTTTTTCTCCAAAAATATTCAATGCAAAACCCGCACGGATGCCACTGTTAGAGAAAATTAAAAAATGTGTACATCATACATCGTACAATATCAAAGTCGGAACCGAAATTTACAGCATACTACCTGAAATAAAAATAAAATACCTGAGAGTGATAATGGATCCACACTATACATATTCAGTACGTAGTTAAGAAATTAAGAATAATTCTTTATAAATTTAAAGTAATGAAAAACATACTACCTTTGCGACATCTTAAAACAATATATTACTCGCTTGTTGAAAGCCATCTCCGTTACTCAATAATAGCCTGGGGAGGGGCATCCAAAACACATATACACCCCCTGGAAGTTATACAACGCAGATTCCTAAAACTTATATTTGAAAAGAATGCTCGATACCCAACACAAGCATTACACGCAGAAACGCAAATTCTGGATATCTCGCAATTGTTCTTCCTGCAGTCTTGCACTAAATACCACTTGTCTAAAGACAAAGCCCAACTGCCGGCACACAACTATGAAACCCGTCAGAAAAACCTATATATTCCTCCATTGATGTTGAAAACCGCCACACAAAAAACATATTCCTACCTAGCACCAAAATTTTATAATACAATTCCTGACTCAATAAAAGTTATGCAGCCAGCAAACCGCTTTAAAAAAGCCCTAAGGACATTTATTTCAAATAATCCAGATACCTCACAATAGTCTGGATTATCCGTACCCTATTAACAACGGATATGAAAATGTACAACACAACCATGATTCAACAAAGACTTCATACATGTTCTACATATTCTTATTCTTATTGACCCGTTACACGAGGACTGTAATGAAACATCTCTTGTAAGTATAACACTCATCGCTGGATATGTCGATATTGATTTTATCAAAGTTTTATACTCTGTTCTTATATGTTATATATGATTTTTGATTATTACACATGTTTTCGTATTTTTTTATCATGTTTAGATTTTAGATATACATTTTATATTTACATACTTTCTCTTTTCGATTGTTCACTAAAACCTCTCTCGAAACAATTGTTTTTACACTTATCGAGTACATACTTTTTTCACACTTAATCTTCATTGTGTATAAGTGTTTATCGTGTATGACCATTATTTACCACATGTATCTTTCTTATATACTCAGTGAATAAAGATTATTATTATTATATTATATTATTATTATCATAAAATGCACTTTACTCGTATAGAAGACAAATTTTATAAAGATGTCTACAATATTATCTCAGTTATTGAAAAATTGATTTTCTTCAAAATTTCATCACCCTGTATCTTAAAACTTAATACTTTTAGGACATACGTTCATAGAAAGTTTTTTCTTAAAGTGAGTAAAAGAATCACCCCCTTTGAATATTAGCATGTCTTTAAGGAACACCCTGTTTACTAAGAAGACGGTAAATATTGGCAGCTTGTTGATAAAAAATCGTAGATCGGTAGACAACCACATTCCAGGCTAATGTGTCGCCGAATGACTATTGAATACAAAAAAAATTAACTGTATAAGTCATAACATACAGATAAGGAAAAACTTCCAAGTACAAGATACTTTACTTTTATTTGAATAACAAATTGTTCTTGCTGAGTAAATACCGCAAACATTAGTGGAAATTTGAGTAATTACTTGTAAGTATTCATAAGTATCATTATAACGTGAGTTTTTATTTAATTTTTAATCTATTTTAAAATTTTAAATGCCTCACGTTGAGGTATTATTATTCTTTTTATTCACAGACTCTTTTGCAAAGTTTATACTCTACCTTATCTTAGTGGAGCATTTCTTTGCCTCTCAGGGGGATTCTCTGGTTACCAGGTGGCTCTTGATGACATATGTGAAAGGAATTCAGCAATTCAAACCAAATAAATGTGAAACACAATAAAATTTCAATTGATATAACCATTTACTACATGTAAATACTAAATAAATCAATGTTGAAGTTGATGATATTCCATTACTTCATAATTCGATTTCAAATGCAAATTAGAATTATGCACTATGGCATCAAATGAACAAACCCTCCTAAATTAACAACCTGGCCTGGCATGATTAATCTACTGACTTAACCTAACCTATTTCTAAATTCTTCAGTTCAGCGAATTCGTGATTTCTAATTGATGAACAAGGATTGTTTATGAAAGAGTTTTCGGTAAATACGAGTTTATTATTACTCCCGTGCACTATTTAAAAGCAAATGGATATCGTTCATGAACTCAGGAGAAAATATATGCATATATTGGAACGGAGTACGTTGCAACGTTTTGTGTAAAAAGGCCTTTTACCTGTGTGTGTTGGTGACGTTGGTGTTGAACATTTCGTGACGCTCTAGGTTTGTTCGGGTTCTTTAATTGGAAACTGTTGGGAACCTGCGCAGAACTATCGACGCAATGACAAAAATTGGGAACGATTCAGAACTATTTCTAATTTAATAAAAACCAAAACGTACTCGTGTGAAGAGTGTGGCGAAACCTATTGGTGTAGTGGTGAACTGATATTACAACTGAAGTTGAATTTGCCATCTGTTTTCTGACTTCTACTGATGTGTTCCGTGGCTTTGTTTACTTTTAGATTTTCGGCGCACACCTTTGAAACCCAAAATTAGTAACATAGCAAACTTGCTTAAAACGAAATACTTTTCTATTATGATGTCCGGTAAGAACTAATATGTGAAAATAATGAATCTGACTCAATATGCATACCACAAGAAAAGTAAAATAATTTTCTTTGGAGCAATCCTAGCATGTCCGGATTCAATATTAGAATAAAACTCAGATCCCTCATGGGCATGAGAAAGAGATTCTAATATACTTCTATCAACCCTAGCAAAAAAAAAGAACAATGATTCAAGAGAATAACATTTTTTTAAATCTACCTAAAATGTTCTTTGAATTCTTTGTCAGTAAGCAGGTGTATAGTATTCTCAAAATAGTCCTCATTTTTAATGTGAGGAGTTTGCAATTCATGAAAAATAACCCCCACTTCTTCATCCCCAGATGACGAACTCGATGACGAGCTTGACAATATAGACCGTCAGATAGTGACAGATTTAGGTGCCCCATTTTCACATACAAGCCTCGAATAGGGTTGAAAAGTAAGTCGATGTTGAGTAAAATTACGGGAAATTTACGAGTGGCTCGTGGGGAAAACATATGGAAAAATCAAAAAGAATTTCCATTAAATTTTCCGACGACAAAATCTACTTTTCCATTCACGCCACTCAAGCCATTATGTTTTTCGGTGTAGTGACGATGTAGGTTTTTATAGTTTCGATGGGCTTGCGTGGGAAAACCTGTTAAAATCTCGATTTTTCTTTACAAGATTACAGCCTCATTTTAACCCTTTAGCCACCTTCAACACTCAAGCCTTTGATCTTCTGAAGCCAGGTTCTATTAATTAATGATTAGGTGAACACGGCTCGCGTTAAAATATGGAAAATCGAATTTTCCATGGAAAATCGAATTTTCCATATGTTATCCCCAGGAGCCACTCGTAAATTTCCCTCCATTTTACTCAACATCGATGTACTTCTCAACCCTATTCGAGGCTTGTATGTGAAAATGGGGCACCTAAATCTGTCACTATCTGACGGTCTAATAGAAATACATTCATGATCACTAATTACAAATCAACAAATAATAGGAATATTTCTGTAATAAACACTATTCGGAACTTATTTTTATAACCTCAAATGGCTCAATGACATTATTGACAATGACAAATCACAAAATACGCATGTGTCAAATTATCGATTCCAAATAGTTCAAGCTTGACCGCAGGGTTCGAATCAGTTCGGGATCGAATTCAAATTAAACCAAAACAAGCCATAGCGAAATCCTGAACCGTTCGCGTCGAACTCGAACTCGAATTCCAAAAGACGCATGCTCCGAACGGTTCCGAATCGGATAAAATGAGAACCCGAACAAACCTTGAATCTACGAAGATGCCTCCATTTTGAAAACTGGATACTGGAAAGTTTTCATTCACTACCGAATGTCTTTCTTGGAGGATACGAAGGTAATTTGTCTTGTTTAACATAGTCTTTTTTAACTTAGTGTTCATCACGACACTATCACTAACTTATTATTTATTGAAATTGAGTGGTTTGTTTACAATGTGTTGTTTCAATTTTGCAACATTCCTCCATTAGGAAGATACTTCTTTGGGCTCCTTTCTTAACAAAAAAATTAAATGTTTTTTGTTTCCTAGCAAGAAGAAGTGAAATCTCTTAAATGCTAATGTTTGGCAATTTATTACTAATTAAATATTATGTCTAGGAAAATGATATTGACATGTTTAGAAAGCTTGAAATTTCTATTGGTTCTGTTTCAATTATTTCCTTTCAGTCAAATTTTCTAAAGCGTC
Organism: Chrysolina oricalcia; assembly: GCA_944452925.2. Taxonomy (NCBI): domain Eukaryota; kingdom Metazoa; phylum Arthropoda; class Insecta; order Coleoptera; family Chrysomelidae; genus Chrysolina; species Chrysolina oricalcia. Next base: position 67,985,169 of record OX101812.2, read on the forward strand.
GTTTCATGTCCTAAAATATTTGAATATCAAACTTCATCAATGGTGTCATTTATTTCAATTAATTTGTAAAATAATTCTTGTTTATATTTCTCTTTTTACATAAATATTATTCCTATTTGATTATAATCGACCAAGTACCTTTTTGTTTGAATCACTATTACGAGTTTCTTACATTTACGTATTGAAATTTCCTCAATTCTGTTTGACAGTTGTATGTCAAATTCTGTTTGACAGTTGTATGTCAAATTCTGATTGTGGTTTTGCTCATATTATACGGGATACTTAAAATATTCTCCCATTTTTTATTTTCAGAATTTCCATCTGTTTCCACCTAATTTTAGCAATGCTATGTGATTTTAATTTCCTAACGAAAAAAAAATTATTTTATTGACAAGATATTGCATATTTTTTACATGATTTTTTAAATATAATAATTGTGTCTCGTCATATGGCATAGTTTGAACTACTTGTTGACACAAGTGTTTGCTCTTCCACTCAACGATGAAAGACTTTCAAAAGAACGAGTCCGGGTGAAAAATAAATAATAATAAAATAAACGTTCACAAAAAATGCATATTATACAAATATCAATCAATCCTTGCTTTACAGAGAGTTTTAAATAGTGTAGTTGTTTTTCGCAATCCATGTCAAGAGCTGTTCCAAAAGATCATGTTTAATTATTTTTTTCATTGCCATTTTTTACATACAGGGTGTAAGTTTGAAAACTTTCAATGCGAATATTTCGCGAAATAAAAAAGTTAGAAAAACGCTGTTTGGTACAAATGCTGAAGAGTTAGGGGGAACTAGAACCACCATATTTCATTGAAGGGGTGTATCACCCCTTAGAAGCGACACACCCCAACTTTAAAATGTCAAATGGCACTACCTCTTTTGTGATACCTCAAATGAAAAGCCTCATTTAGTAGTATTCACCTGTACCATAATTTTTTTCCATCCAATACTGGGTGTAACAAAAACATAAATTCGAATAAAATAAATTGTATTTCGTTAAAATGATATTTTATTTAATGAAATGTTCAAAATGCATTCCATTCTGTTGTAAGCAATGATATAATCGATTTCAAAATTCAATTCAAACATTTTGGAACACTTCTCTTCGAATAGATCTGCATTCTGCAATAATTCGTTGTCGAAGATCTTCTATTGAATTAGGTTGTGTTTCAAATACAACGAATTTTAAATGCCCCCAGAAAAAAATTCGAGGGGTGTTGGATCGGGAGATCTTGCCTGACCAGGTTGCACAATTTATTTTCATCGAGGGCGAAGTGGATGTCATCCTGACTGACACTCTGGTAATATGTTGTAAATATCTAAGTGTCTCTTCATTTGGTAGTTGATATCGTACACGGTATGCTTATAGGCCTCAGATCTTTAAGTTCTTCTGTAACAGTAACTTCTGGTAGATGAATTACATTAGAGTGCTTCCATAAACGTGGGTATTAATTATTTATGTTCAATGCAGAAATTAAAAATATATGTGAAGTTGGTTAATATAAAATATAACAACATAGGAGTTAACCTTTGTCATCGTCACCAATTGTTCTCTGTTCAAGTGTACTAATAAAAAACGGCATAGGAGCGTTACTTCAGGGTGACATTAAGGACGTGGCCATTCGATGTATAATTAACCTATTTTATCGTCAATTTATTTACCTATTCACTTGTTAAAGATGATATAACCACATTATGTTATAAAATGCATTATCTGTTCCTTTCGAAACCAGTAACTTTCAAGACAAATAGTCATAGAATAAATTCTTCGAATAAAAATCAATGGGATTCAGTTACCAGACAGTTTGTTCTAGTTTTTATGAATCCTTTGCTAGCCCTTCGTTTTTCAATACGGTTACGAATTCCGTTACTTGCCGCAAAACTTATTCCCGATGAGAAATCCTCGCCTTTCGAATTATCTGATCCACTTCTGAGAGTAACTCCAACTCAGATAACTAGAAAGTTGAGTCGCTCTAATGGATTTCATGAGTTGAAATATGCTCATTTCTCATCTGTTCGAGAACCCCGAATTTAAATTTATGATTAACTCTGATGCCGACCATCCTTGATGTATGCAGGAGTTATTGAAGTTCGAGGAAGTTTGTAAACAAATTGATTTTGAATAAGCGACCATGATTGATTCGTTGGGAAATTATAATATATGGGGAATTTGTCACCTGTACCTGTGCTGTTTTCTCGAATGATGCATTACTTTAGTCATAACTGATTACTTTCATGTTCAAAATCAGGACTCTTCGACTTCGAGATTATAGAAATGTGTGCAATTGAATAATGCATCTTCTGTTATGATAAACAGGTATAATTAATACTTTGTTATGATATGTATTATTGTACGAGGATGTATTGATATCCTAGACCAGTTTGCTGCATAAACAAAATATTGCGTTACCATAGCAACGAACAATAACTCATTGGAAGTATCAGTGTAACGTTTGACGTCAAATAAGTAAATCAGAGTTACACAATAAATTAAAAGAAAAAATATGTTCACTGAAATTGTGAAAATCGAAAAATTGGAGTATCGAGCCATCATCAAGTACCTCTATTTAAAAGGGTTAAGAGGTAAGCAGATTTACGAAGATATGCTTAATACCCTTGATGATCAATGTCCTTCGTATGCGACCATGAAAAATTGGACTGCAAGCTTCAAAAGAGGTAAATTTTCCATTGAAGATGATGACCGATCGGGAAGGCCAGTTTCTGTGTCAGTCCCCGAAAATATCGATGCAGTTCATGACATGATTTTAACAGACCGTCGAATTGGGCTGAAACGGATATCTGAAGCACTGAATATTTCATACAAACGCGTTCATCAAATAGTTCACGTCAATTTGGACATGAGAAAAATTGCTGCAAAATGGATCCTCAAATGTTTGAATGTTGACCAAAAGCGTGCAAGGGTAGTAGCCTCGCGTTCGATCTGTGCTCGATTTCAAAACGATGAAGACTTCTTAAACCGAATTGTTGCTATAGATGAGACTTGGGTACATTTCTACGATCCAGAAACAATGCAACAATGGATGGAATGGCGACACTCCGGTTCTCCAAGACCTAAGAAGTTTCGTGTCCAAAAATCTGCTGGAAAAGTTCTTGCTTCAGTTTTTTGGGATTGCCATGGAGTAATCATGATTGATTTTTTGGATAAGGGTAGAACAATAACTGGAGATTACTATTCGACATTACTGACCACTCTACGGGAAAAAATTAATTAGAAAAGACGCGAAAAGCTATCCAAAGGTGTTTTGTTTTTGCAGGACAACGCCCCTGCACTCAAATCTCATGATGCCATGCAAAAAATTCGTGATTTAGGGTTTGAATTACTAGAACACCCCCCTTATTCACCAGATTTGGCTCCGTCCGACTATCATCTCTTTCCTCAACTGAAAAAGAGTTTAAAAGGTCGTAAATTTTCTTCCAACGAGGAGGTAATAAAAGCTGTGGAGGTCAGGTTTGCAGAGCAAGAAGAAATATTTTTTTGAAAGGTCTAGAGACATTGCAGTTTTGCTCTAATAAATGTATCCAATTTAGAGGAGAGTATGTTGAGTAATAAAATATTTTGACATTGAAATTTTGTTTGGTTCTATAGTAGGCTAAGACTGTTTCAATGTATCCTCGTACTTATAAACGAAAGTTATTTTTGTAAAATTGAAAAATAGTCATTAAGAAAAATATTTAAATACATTACCTAAACATGTAGAAGCCTAATTTCATATAATGAAAGCCAGTGGCCAATCAACTCCTAGGTTTGAAGTAGAGGTTCTTTCGAATACAAACAATGACTACGAATAGACATTTCCACAAACCAGACAAAAGTATACAGGAAACAACCTAGAAAAAGAAAATACGGTAAAACTTCCATTACATTGAGATTCTGAATTTTATTTTGGACTGCCCTACAAAAAATTCAAATGAAATTTTTGGCGGTCTCGTCTATTTTCGAAGATATAGGGCTATTTTGTAAAGAAACTTCACCTTTTGATGGATCGAATTTCTGTTATTGAAAACACATGAAATTTGTCCTTCTCACCCACAAATATTACACACTCTCTCATTTATTGGTTTTCATCACTTTTTGGCAGAAAAAACAATAAATTTTTCGAGAAATTCACCCTTCTTCAAATCGTTACAATTTCTAGCTATGCCATTGTTCAACATTAAATGTCTGGTGTTTTTTATTTTTATATAGTGGTAACGTGACTGCCATTCTTCGTGTTTCGTCGGCACGTTACCACCATTATAAAAATAAAAAATAACAGATATTTCGTGTTGAACAATGAAATAACTAGAAATTGTTACGATTTGAAGAAGGATGAATTTCTTGAAAAAATAATAGTTATTTCTGCTAAAAATTGATGAAAACCAAGAAATAAGAGTGTGTGTAATCTTTTGATCAGAGGAACGACAAATTTCATGTGTTTTCAATAACAGAAATTCGATCTGTCAAGTGGTGAAGATTTTCAACAAAATATCTTCGAAAATAGACGAGACCGCCAAAAATTTTTGTATTTTTGTAGAGCAGCCCAAAATTAGATACATTACAATGACTATAATTAACACACTGTAGAAGAATTAGTACCGACATGAAAAGTGACTGACAAGGAACATTCAAAAGGAAATACAGACAAACAAAATAAATAGACGGAGAAAAGAAAACAGAAAATTAGGTAGCTATATACACTATGAAATAGTGTAAGTTGTACAATAGTAGAATAAGAACATTTTAGGGAAATAAAGCTGGGAATGAAAAATATAATAATCATTAGTGATTCATGAAAGTGAGAGAAAGGGAAATCGCTTTGGAAAGTAGGAGGAACAGTAACGAGGGTGATGGATCAACAGGGGAGACGAGAAGAAATTTTGAAAGAAATCACGTTTAAAAACTAATACCTGAAAATGTACACAAAACTAAAAGAAATAAAAAGAAATACCAATACTTATATTATTAATAGAACAAGTAACAATTCTACCTACCTAAGGTACGAATTTCTGATTGATTCGGCCGTTACTTGATGAAGATCCATAGTAATTGTATAAACTAAAGACGATTTGATCTTCACACACTTTTATTTCACCACGACATGTTTCGCTATCACAGTAGCTTCTTCAAGTGATTAATTAACCACTGTATGTATCAAAAAATTATTCATTCTCAAGATGCAAAATTTTGAAAAACAAGTAAATTTTTTTAATATCAACTTCCTGTATTTTAGAAAGAATCATTTTTCGATGCATCTTATAAAAATGAGTTATTTATTTTGGCAAGATCTATCAGATAATCAGATTTTGTAGAGTTCTGAGCAACTTCATCTGGCGCCTAAGAGATCCCATAATCTGCATGTATAAAGAAATTTGCAAATTTCTCAAAAACGCTTGTCCCTAGCGTTGTTGAACCTTTTTTGTTCCGAAAATGTGTAGAAATAAGATTTAAATATAAAAAATTCCAAAAGTTCACTGTAAAGAAAGTTAGGGCAGATTAAAATAAATAATGATAGCGTACGCAGCGCCCTCTGAGTGCTCCATAAAAATTAATACAGGGTGCCCACCAACCTGGAAATCATGGAAAACCTGGACAAGTCATGGAATTGATTTATGGGTTCTGGAAGTCAGGGAAAAACATTAAAAAACGCCAAAAGTCAGGGAAAGTCAGGGAATTCTATTTTCGGCCATCTAGGGAAATATATAAATCTTGACATCAATGTCAACTCAATTTCACCACTTCTGTAGTTTGAAAACACGATAGCGGAAAAATTCATTATTGTTGAAATTTTTTTTTTTTAATTTGAAGGATGTAGCTAAAATTGATTTCAAAGACACTGGCAAGAATTTTATCAACTTCTTGCCTGTGAAAGATATGGAATAGGATTTTCAACAAAAAGGATGTTGTTGAAGTCTAAATTTAAACAAAAAGATACATTCGTTTTTCTTGAAAGAATGTCAGAAGTTTTTAGTTGCAACTGTAAGCAAAATTAAATTATGAGATTGTTGAGGGAATACATGTCTTGATCTTACTTTGATTGTAGTAGATCCCAAACTGTCACTAAAAAGAATGAATATTGTTCAGGAAAACTTTAAAGAAAAAATAATTTTGTCTGCCGAAGAAGCAGAAGTACTTAAACTTAAACTGAATTTTTTTTACAAAGTATAAACGAACATCTTGATTCTTATTATAACTCATTACTGAAAGATAAATGTGAGTTTTTTAATTTTGGAAGTTGATTAAATTAATTTTGATATAATCTCATGGCAATGCTTCTGTAGAAAGTGGTTTCTCAGTTAATAAGCAATTGCTTGATGAAAATTTGAAAGAGAAATCGCTTGTAGCATAAAGAGTTGTTTATGACAACATTATGTATGTAGATTGTATTAATTAATTATTGATAAAATTAAATGATGAAATGTTGAGGTATTATCGTAAATCAAATAAAAATTATAAACACTTGAAGAAAACAAAAAACTGAAGCCGTTAAAAATGATCGAAAAGATGAAACAAAAAATTGAAAATGAAATAAAAATGTTGAAAATGAAGAAACAACGAATAAATAGTTGGTACCCTGATTAAAGAAAATGAGTACATTCAGAATAAAATTGACAAGTTACAGCTCAATGTAGGAGTATTCTTTTAATTTTTGTTGGTGGTTATACTTACCTCATATTGACATGTGATCTATTTTACTTATTTCAATACTTCATCATCGATAATTAACCTAGAACTCCCTTCCTAAATATTCCCATTGAAAAATTAAAATTTCCTTTAACAGAAAAATTTTTTTTTGTTATTTTTTTTTAATAATAAGAAATTATGATCACTTTACTCAATGGATCTATATCTTATTCACTGAAAATAATTAACTTAACCATAATTATCCACATAATCGGGCCTAGTGTCTGTTTGGACGGTGAAAATTTTGTTTTTAACACATCCGCTATTGGTCATGGAAAACTTGTAAGTCAGACATGGAGTACCTGGAAAAGTCAGGGAATTTTATTTTTCAAAATTAGTGGGCACCCTGTATACCAAATTTTAATTTCTCTCCTCAAAAACAGCGTGCACCAAATTTTGTCCAAAAAATTAATTTTTTGCAAAAGTTTTTCAAAATAATTGAAAATAAAATTTCAACTTCAACACCCTGTATCACCAAAACGAAACATTTGTGGACACATGTTCATATGAACTTTTTATCATGATATCAGTCTGATATTTACCCTTTGAAGTTTGAACACTCTGTATACCGCAAATAATTGCTCTTGAAGCCGTTTTCCATATCTATATTCATCGTGTGCATAAAAAGTCTCATATATCAAGATCAAAACCTTTATTAGCACTCAAATCCTGGTCTCCCCCCGAAATTGAATCACGACTGTCAGCCGCGATGGTTCTGATGAAGTCATTGAATCGAATTGGAAACATGTGCATATAATATATTCGTAATACACCAGATGTTTCTTGTCGTATATCAGCCTCCTGTAGTCCTGTTGTCTTAAGTGCGGCTATAAATACAGAAAATACCAGTCTTTTCCAACCCCTGGCGTTTCGAAACACTACACAAAAATTCTATAACAAGTTTACGCATCCGGAATTTTAGTCTGTGGGCCAGAAATAGAATGCGGAGACGGTGATATTGGTTAGTATAAAATACACAATATTTAATTCTAATCCCATCTCCGGAGCGTTGAAAATGAATGGGGAGTTTATGTCTGTGATATAAATATAATAGAGGTTTTGCGGCATTCAGACAGATTTTTAAAATTCCAGAAAAAAGATTCTCCTCGAGCAGGATTCGAACCCACGATCTCCAGATTGCCGGTTTGGTGCTCTACCAACTGAGCTACCGAGAAGACATGTGTTCCATCTGCAAATCGGGATACCGCTTTTATATATATATATATATATATATATATATATATATATATATATATATATATATATATATATATATATATATATATATATATTATATCTGTCAGACATATGTCTGACAGATATAATTCAATATCTGTCGAGGTATTAGCCAGAGAAGTAGTTGTTTTCTGTCGGATATATGCCACACAATCTATACAAAGGTATAGTGAGTTCCTAAAGGATTGTTTTCGACTGTTTTACAGTCACTGGAACATTTATTGCTCCTTGAAACAAGTATTCAGCATATACCATTGCGTATCCGAAATGTCCTTCTGGAGCGCTCTCTAATCTGTTGCCGTGGTGGATCCTGTAAGCGATTGCAGTGTTCTTCCCTGCGAACGATGACGGGCACCGGGCCCCCGCGTGTATACAACCGTGATAACCTGGACTGCACTGATGAGGGACTACATCCCGAAACCGGTCTGCAGTTGGTTCCTTGTTTGGATCAGGCGGTGTCCTGCTGTCTGTCTCTGAGAGCTCTTGCAAAGTTGTTCCTTCAAAGTAAGGATCTTTGCACATATGTCTAACAGATATAATTCAATATCTGTCGAGGTATTAGCCAGAGAAGTAGTTGTTTTCGGACATATGCCATACAATCTATACAAAGGTATAGTGAGTTCCTAAAGGATTGTTTTCGACTGTTTTACAGTCACTGGAACATTTATTGCTCCTTGAAACAAGTATTCAGCATATATATATATATATATATATATATATATATATATATATATATATATATATATATACAGTGACCGGCAGAAAGTACGCATCATATGGGAATTTTTTTTATTAATAAATTTTGACAAATATTGATATTTGCAATCGCTTCTGCATCAAAAGAAACCCCAAAAGACGTTGTACAGTGCCGTTCGACTTTTCGAGGTTGGCGGGAAATTTAAAAAATTTGAAAATTATTTCTCAAAACACGCTTGTTTGTGAAAATATCGAGAAATGTTAATGAGAAAAGTTGTTCAGATTGACATTTTATAGCTATGTACAATTTTTTGCCACAAAAAAAAAATGTTTTTGGAAACATACATTTCTGACGAAGAAACTCATTAGTAAAGCCAACACTAATATTTCAAATAATGTTTTGTGAAGATTCGCAAGCTATTCCTATTTTATTCGGAGAAAATTTGAAATCTGTGATTTTGCAGTGTGATCAGCTGCTTCATAAGAAGTCACTGAAATATCTACAGGACAATCGGGTCAATTCTGTTTCTCAGTAGCAAGATTGTTATCATAGCAAGACAATTTTCACAGCAAAATAAACATCGGCAATTCCATAATATCGACCATTTAGAGGAAATAATACGGCAATGTATTTGTAACATTACACCACAAATGCTGCGAAATGTGTCCAGAGAAATGAAATCTCGAACCAGTACATGTATTGAACGTCAGGGTAGACATGTCGAGTAATGAACAATTACAAAGTTTTGAGTATGTATCGAATTGTTTGGTTCACATAATCATTTCAGCTTCCAATTTTATTATAAAATGTATGAAAATTAAAAGTTAAAGTTGTGTAAGTTCTAGTTATTTCAAAATATTAATTAATATTTTGTTGTATTAAGAATTTCAAATTGAAATTGTGTAGATACTTGGTTCTTAATTAATAATAAAAAGTATCGGAATTATAATGTCCTGTAGATATTTCAGTGACTTCTTATGAAGCAGCTGATCACACTGCAAAATCACAGATTTCAAATTTTCTCCGAATAAAATAGGAATAGCTTGCGAATCTTCACAAAACATTATTTGAAATATTACTGTTGGCTTTACTAATGAGTTTCTTCGTCAAAAATGTATGTTTCCAAAAAGATTTTTTTTTTGTGGCAAAAAATTGATTTTTATTTTTTTATCTCAGATCTTTTTCAAAACTTGTACATAGCTATAAAATGTCAATCTGAACAACTTTTCTTATTAACATTTCTCGATATTTTCACAAACAAGTGTGTTTTGAGAAATAATTTTCAATTTTTTTAAATTTCCCGCCAACCTCGAAAAGACGAACGGCACTGTACAACGTCTTTTGGGGTTTCTTTTGATGCAGAAGCGATTGCAAGTATCAATATTTGTCAAAATTTATTAATAAAAAAAATTCCCATATGATGCGTACTTTCTGCCGGTCACTATATATATATATATATATATATATATATATATATATATATATATATATATATATATATGTATAGGACATGCTCTCCCCTATCCGAATAAAATAACTAGGGGTTGACGTACCCCTATTTTTGAACCACCCTGTATATAAAAAAAAATGTCAGTAAACTTCGATCGAGATTGGATCTTAAATTCTCATGAACGAACTTACACTGGTTGTTGTAAAATTAATCGAATGGATACGAGATCCAGATGACATTGTTTCATTCACTTTTCATCTTTGACACCCTTTATCTCGAAAACTAGTCTGCCGATTTTTTTGTATCTGTGGACACTTTTGTCGAGGAAGTTGAAATCTGCAACATATCAAAAATTCAGGGAATTTAACCGAAAGCAATTTTCCATAAGGAAAGTGCGGGTACTTTTGCCCCTTCCTTTTATCATAACGCCCCAGCAGATTCGGAAGAATTTCTAAGACACCTTCTGGTATCGTAATGTCTTTTTTGTAATTACTGCTCCGTTGCTTTTGAACCTTTCTGGGTATTTTCAATCCCTATTCCAGACTTACCGAACTAAGTCGAGAATTCAATACAATGTATTGAACTGTTGACTGTTGACTGTCGATGCTAGCCCATACTGTTGAACTTGTAGAATGAAAAGGGAATTCAAAAAGAAGATTCGTATTCAAACATTTCGAAAATTTGAGTTATACATTTAAAACCTGTTTCTTCGACTGATGGCAATGAATTGGATAATTAATGTGATTAATTTTCCCATACAAAATTTAAATTTGGACCAATATTCTGCTAAGGATGAAATTAATACTATTTATAATATCTACACCATATCTAATAATATCGGCAGCATTTCCAATGGACACTATACAGCATATTGCAAACACCCTTAGTCTGATTGTTGGCACCTCTTTGACGACTCCCGTGTTTTTTCCAAGATTGATTCTCTCATCTCCCACGGAGCATGTGTCCTTTTCTATGAGAATGTTGATAATCTGAATTTTGATGATGTTATGGGTTTTTCCGGGTTTTCCTCCAACTGAAACAGCAAATCTGCCATCACTTCGAGTCCCGAGTCCAAGATTTTCATCTTGATAATATCAATAATTATTATTTTATATTTAGAACTATTTTATATTTTTAAATTAATTATCATACCTATGTACACATGTACATGTACACAATTAACCATACGGTCTTGCTTGACAAATTAGAATCGATAGGTTTTTATCGAAATTTGCTGATTTGGTCCGCAAGCTATGTTCGAGACAAATATCAATACGTAAAAGTCAGAGTTTCACATCTGAGGAGATTTACGTCACTTAAGGAGTACCGCAAGGAAGCCACCTAGGCCCTTTCTTGTTCAATATGTTCATCAATGATATTTTAGGAATAATTGAACATTAAAAATGTTTGCTGTTCGCAGATGATCTGAAAAATCTTTAGCCTTGTCAACAACGAACAGGATTGTGAGAATATTCAAAAGGATCTTTCTTCAATCGTCAAATAGTGCTCTGAAAATTACATGGAGTTGAATGTTAACAAATGCAATGTTCTGTCTTTTTATCGATCACTAACATATTGAATTTAGAAATAATATTGATGGAGAACCTTTCACAAAGACAAACTTGGGGCCTCGGTTTCTTTTAGGCACTAAAGTTGATATTCATCTCCACTTTGGGTAGGTTGTCAACAAGGCGACAATAATGCTGGGCTTTGTGTGTAGGAGCATCAGAGAACTAATGTAAATTCCATAAAAACTCTTTATTATTCTTTGGTTAAATCAATATAGTTGGGGAGGTAGCGTCAAATTTCACCGGACCATTTTACTGAAGCTGAATTTTCTAAAGAAGGATTTCCTTATGTTTTTAAGAGAAAATTTCCATGTCAGCTGGTCCAGATCCGTGACTTAAGATTGTGAGAGGCTGCGGATCTCGCGAGAAAATAACGATTTTCGGAGTATTTTACTGAAGGTAATAATTTGCAGATAGTTTAATGATTGAATTATAATCGTGAAAAAACATGTTAGCTGCATAATTTCTGTGACCTAACATTTTAGCTGTGTGTATGAACATGTAAAAACAAATTGAAAAACGGATCATTTTACCGAGGCTAAAAATTTATTAAATTGAAATATTGAATTTAAATATTGAATTTAAAAAATTGAAATTGAATAGTAAACACTCTGAAAATCATAAAAAAATATGTTAGCTGCATAATTTCAGTGACTTAACATGTTAGCTGCGCGTATGAATATGTAAAAAAAAATGAAAATAGTACCATTTTACCGAGGCTGAAAATGATATACTGAATAGTAAACACTCTGAAAATCATAAAAAAACATGTTAGCTGCATAATTTCCGTGACTTAACATGTTAGCTGCGCATATGAATATGTTAAAAAAAAATGAAAATCGGACCATTTTACCGAGGCTGAAAATGATATACTGAATAGTAAACACTCCGAAAATCACAATTTTTTCGCGAGATCCGCAGCCTCTTACACTCCTTAGGTCACGGAGTCGCGTCAGCTGACATATTTTTTCTTCACTTTTAGGGAGAACACTAAGGTATGAACGAATTGATATTCTCAGTAAAATCACCCATGAAAATTTGACGCTACTTCCCCAACTAATATTGAAGTATTACTCATGCGGTCACCAACACGTGAAATCCATGTAAATAATATAGAGAAACTCCCCCTACGCTTGGACAACTTCGACCAGAATGAAAGAAATGTCTCTTACTAATAAAATATATTGATTTATGTTACACACACTGTATGTGCACAGTTTGGCACACAAGAACAAATTTTTGAGATATTTAGCTCTTAAATTGAATATACCTTTAGCTTTTTGCAAAAACACAATATGTTATGGGTAGATTTGAAAAAGTTCTGGAGTTCCTAATTTTGAATAGTTCTAGCAAATTGTGGATTTAGTAAGAAAAACAAATTAGTGGTGCTAACTTCACGCGGCATCGACTTTTTCGAAAAAGTAGTTCTGGTGGTATTTTTCGATGAATATGGAAGAATTCTGGAGTTCTTGATCGTTTTTAAAAATAGTTCTGCCGAAATAAAAATTTACTGAATAAAATTTTTCCATCCTTTTGAAAGAAAATAATGATAGTAATAAATTTTATTTCCTTTTTTAACATATGCATTATATAAGGACGTTGCACACTGCAATGTAACAAAGAAAACGTGAAGCGTAGAGGATGAAAATACAAAATACAGTAATATTCAATAAAGTTAAAATACATTCAACATACAGTGTATATATTATATAAAAATCTCATCTACAGTGTTAAACGTCTTATCAATAAGGTGTCTTTTCAGTCAAAACTTGAAAAGTTGTAAATTGGAGACTTTTTTAATGAATAATAAATATTAGAACTTCGATGAGGTTTCTTTATTTGTCTCAATCCGAAATGATATCGTTTCGAAGTTTGAACCTTATAGCTAATAAATAAAAATGTTATGGTATTTGGGTCAAACTCAATGAACACATTTTTTCAAACACGACTAGTGCTACTCAGAACTGTTCCTAGATACCTTTCTGTCTTCATTCGAAATGTGGGTTTTTCGAATTTCGTACGTTATGATAGCTAATAAATTGAAAGGTTTTGCTTTTTCGATAAAACTCGATTAACATATTTTCTGAAACTTCTGAAACTTTATTAGAACTGAAATATCTGTTTGTTTTTTTTAAACGATGCTTTTCAAAAGTCGAAAAAAAAAATCAAAAATTTTTTTTGGGTAGAACTTCAAAAAAAATATTTATTGCAAAAAGTCGGCGCTAACTCCACACGAGTGAGAAGTTCGCAATACAACATAAATAGAGAAACTGAGCATTCGTTGAGTTTATATAGACATTAGATTTCTGTATAAAATTTTGTTGATTGTCCACATCTCTTTTCATTAATTGGCCAACATGTTCCAACTAGAGTAACTGGAAACACTCATACTTTTGCAATTGATTTCTACAGATGCAATTATGGAAAACACTCACCATTATCCAGAATTGTATCGAACGCTAATGAAATTCAAGTAGATCTTTTCAATATCTCCGAAAGTAACTTGAATCAAAGATGGCCGTCACTTCTCAATTTGTAATAAAAATCACATCATTTTCATTCATAGTTTTTAGGTTCAATCTTTATCATGTGTCATACACTTTAATACTAATAGATGCTCTAAATCGCAGGGAAGGTACATACATTGTGGCAGAGTTTCAGGTTTCTGCTAAAACAACCCTTTATAGTCCTTTCAATAATGACATTTTTTTTCAAACAGAAGTCTGAATTCTAATTAGAACAGTTTCTTCTTCAATAGCATAATATGACGGATAGGAAAATACAAACTTAAAAAAGCACACATGAGTTTTTAAAGATACATTCAAAACATTTGCTCCCAAATATGCATTCAATTATTGATTGTAGTAGATAAATTGAACTTTGCCAACTGAGAAAGCCTGTCATTCAATCGGATGTAGCTCTAAACATGTTATCCACAATCAATGTTACGCTATAATGATATCACGAAATAATAACAGTTGAGTAGCTCCAGAAGTAGCTGTTAATGCCCATCCGAATTTAAGTGAATGGCGAATCACAACTACAAATGTCAATCATCCCTGAAATTATATTTTGACTATCGACAAGGATCAGCACTATCTGGTAAACAACAACAGGGTTCAATAATGTAATGGATTAGGTGTCGAATAGACGGAAAATTGTATGCTTGGTTTGTTGAATTTCATTTTCATTAAATTTTTCATTCATTATTTCACATTTTTATATATTATATTAATAATTCATATTTATAATTCTACACAATCATCGCAGAATTTGCCAATTCTGAAATCAAATTATTCTAAAGCATTGTAAAGTTCCGTGAAGCTTTTTCGATTGAGGATGTCTCAATCTATTTATAAGTGACCTGACTCTCTTCTTTATATGGGTTATACGTTCATTCCATCGCAAGTGTTTCTCAATCATTTCGCCAAGATATTTCAGAGAAAATGTTTTTTCTATATTTGGGCGTTTGGTTAGTACAGTTCCAAGTTTTCCAGGTTTTCTCTGTGAATTGAATTGCTCTGTCATCAGCATATCATATTATGTGGCTTGGCAAGTTTTGTATGCGTGACTGTTAATATTTAAAAGGAATAATAATAGCCACAATACTGTTCCCTGTGGTACCCCAGTGTTCACATTCTGAGCTAAACTTATCAAACTTATTATTGTATCTCCCACCTTGACTATTTGGGTTCTTGTTGATAGATAATTTGAAATCACATCTAATATCTGCCAACTGATACCAATATTCATAGAGTTTTTGTAGAAGTATTTCATGGGATATAGGTTCAAATGCTTTAGCCAGGTCTACAAATTCAGAATGACATTTTGACGATTCATCTATGATAGTTACAATTTAATTGTTAAAGTTTTTAATAGCCATTTCGGTACTAGCTTTTTTTTTTATAAATCCAAATTGTCTATTGTTGTGATTTTGTTTTTCCTTTTCTAAAAATTGGATTAGTCAATTCTTGAGGGATTGTTCGAAGATTTTAGCGAAGTTGTTCATTACTGATATATGTCGATAATTGTGCAGCATACTTGGGTTTCCTGATTTAAAGAAGGGTGTAATGACGGAGTTTTTTCATTGTTGTGGAATATTCCCAGTTATATAACAGAGATTTACTAGCTGACAATACGTTTTTATGTATATTTTTAATAAGTTTAGATGTTAGGGAATCTGGTGGTTCGTTCGAATTTTTAGGTTCTAAAAATGAAGTAGATTCAACTAATTTTTTGTCGAGAAAACTATGAGGTAAGTACAGTGCTTTTTTTAATTTTGTTGGTCATATTTTTTCCTATGTTTGAAAAATAATCATCGAACAGATTTGCTTTTTCATTATTATTTGTAATAGTTTCATTGTTTTCAGTAATTATTGAGGTGTTTTCTATTTCTGTTTTCTCCCAGTTATGTCATTAAGTATTGTCCATGTTATGTCATTTAGTCATTTTTAGTTTTCCTGATTAAATCCCTTAGTTTGTTTCGGAATATTTTGTATTCGTCGTTTTAGTTCATGGGAACAGTGCATTAATATTTTTTTTCATTTCCCTTTGTTTTGTTTTATGGAGTTGATAAGGCCCAGTGTAATCCAAGCTTTTATATTACTATTAATATCAATTTTGTTTGTTCTTGTACCTATGCATTGAATCTACAATGTATTCTTTTCTTTGCATAATTTTGTATAAGTTTTTTGTCATTAAATATTTTCAATGTTCTTTTTAATTTCTCTTTGAAGTTTTATATTCTGGTATGTTAATGAAAATAAAAGGACTCTAATAATCTGTCATTTCTGTTTGAAATAGTAACGGCTTTATGACAGTATCAAAGAGTTTTCTTTGAAATAGCCCGCAACCCTGACTGCAACCCCACAAATACTACAAACTAATATACAGCCAGTCACGAATTTTCAACTCTATACAAGGATGGGGTTTTACCAAGATATTCAACAACGCTATGGAGCAACTAGCGTAATATTATTGAAGACATGGGCAAAAACCAACATCAAATTGGCAACATTACGTAATAGAAAAATCTTTTTATTAAAGTGCAGACAGTTGAAATTATTTCCCAACCATATATCAAATGGAATTCATAATATCACCAACCTTATGAATCATCAAGAAGGAAGAACTGGATATCAAATCAATAACTTTAATTCTAAATTGAGAAGGAAGATTTTGAATTTGGAGATTCAAATAACAATGTGTGATATATCTAAAATAACGAAAGAGCAAGAGAAAGTAGATGAACAACTACTAACTAAAATACCTCATCATATCTTTCTTGAGTTTAAGCGTAGATCTAACATTGATTATAATCGACATTTCTATCGTGTAAAAAATAATAACATTCATAAAATTAACGAATTGAAAAAAGATTCTTTTTCACGAATTAAGTTTCAAGGAAAATGGTTTAAAAACTTAACGGATATTGATTTTCCAATTAATATTCAAAATTTCTTATCCCTTGGTCCTAAATTCTGTGTACCTCCTAAGACTCATGATATTGGCATCTCATCTTTGTTAGCAGATCTAGAATATATAATTGAGAGTTTCGAAGACAATCACAAAAATTTGTGTAGGGCTCAATTCACAAACATCATCACTAATTTCCTTCACAAAAACGATGACTCAAAGCATTTCCTTACTGAGTTATACGATCAAACTAAATCTTTTTTAAATAATCATCCGGAAATTATTATCACAAACAGCGATAAGGGTAATGCAAATGTAGCTATGAACAAAAATCAATACTTTGATAAAAGTCAAATATTATTAGACGATACCAAATATTATGTACAAATAAGAACGGATCCAACTTCAACACTACAACAGAAAGCCAACAAATTAGTGACGAGTCTCAAGAATTCACATAAGATTAGTTCAGCAACAGCAAAATCTCTGATGGTGTACAATTCTGTAGCACCTCGTTTTTATACACTACCCAAAGTCCACAAACCAACATTATCGATGAGACCTATTGTATCTTCTATTGATGCTCCCAACAATAAACTATCCAGATTTCTGACCGATATTTTAACAAATTCATATGATAAAGATAATAGATACTACGTTAAAGATTCATTATCATTCAGTGAATTCATCAACAATTTCCAGTTACCTGAAAACTATGTTATGGTGAGCCTGGATGTTGTTTCACTTTTAACTAACCTACCATTAACATTAGTAAAAAATTGTATAGAAAAAAAATGGCCAATGATTGAGAATTTTTGTAATTTTAACAAAGAAACATTCTTTAAAATTTTAGATTTTATATTTGAATCAACATGTTTTATATTTGATGGTAAATTTTATAAACAGATTTTTGGTACACCAATGGGTTCGACTATTTCACCCATTTTAGCTAATTATGTTTTAGACGAACTTCTTGATAACTGTGTTCCGAAATTATCTTTCGATGTTCCATTCATCAAACGATTTGTAGATGACCTAATATTATCAATCCCTTCTGGAAATAAGGATGAAATTTTGAACGTTTTTAATTCCTTCGACTCGAATATTCAATTCACTATTGAAGAAGAAATAAATAACAACATTCCATTTCTAGATATGAGATTAATAAGAAATGAGCATAACATAATTGTTACAAGATGGTACAGAAAATCTATATGTAGTAACAGGTTTATCAATTTTCATTCTTACCATCCTCAAAAGATGAAAATTAATCTTATTAAGTCTCTAAAAAACAGAATACAAAAAATCACTCATCCTAGCTTACTCAAACAAAGTTTGGATGGTTTACGGAATATTCTTATCGAAAACTCTTATCCAAAATCTTTAGTTAATAATTTACTCTATTGTGAAAGAATCGTCACTGCAACTCTACCCACACCATCTCAAAATTCAGACCAACAAGAAAATACTCTACCAATCTACAGATCTCTGCCATATATACAAGAATTGACACCAAAATTGATAAACGTTTTTAAAGTTGACAATATTAAAATCTCCAAGAAAAATATTACTACAATATCAAAATTACATAGTAAAGTGAAAACACCCATTTCAAAATTACAAAAATCAAATGTTATTTATAAAATTCCTTGCATGGACTGTCCTAAGTCATATATTGGTCAGACGTCTAGAACACTGAATGGTCGCATTATTTCACATAAAAGCGACTGTAGACGAAATGTTGATTCATGTGCTTTGGCAGGACATGTTATCTCTAGAGACCACAGGATGGATTATAATAATACCGAAATTTTGAATAGTGAAACTAATCTGTCTAAAAGAATTTTCATGGAAATGGTTCAAATCAATAATGAAGAACAGTCGATGAACAAAAGAACTGACCTGAGTAATCTCAGCAAAATTTATACGTATCTACTTAATTTTGAGAAACATAGGATAAAATCACCCTCTAATCAGAATCTTCCAACTTGATTAATGAAATAAATTAAGTCACTGTCATTCTTACATCAGTCATTTCATTTCACTTCATGTATATTTTATTTTCGTTTTTTGCCAATTTCATTATTCATTCTCACGTTAGTAAGTACTCCATTTATTATTTCCTACATTTATTGTACAATGCGTATTTTCAGTTGTCCTGAGGAAGGTATCGAATTATACCGAAAGCTTGACAGTATCAAAGAGTTTTCTTTGAAATAGCCCGCAACCCTGACTGCAACCCCACAAATACTACAAACTAATATACAGCCAGTCACGAATTTTCAACTCTATATATATATATATATATATATATATATATATATATATATATATATATATATATATATATATATATATATATATACATATATATATATATATAGATATATATATATATATACATATATATATATATATATAGATATATATATATATATATATATATGACTATCTCGTCTGATAACATATGTGATGAAAGGCTGACCTTGTATTTTCACTAATTCTGGTGACTTCATTAATATAAGAGATGAATCCATTTCTTCGTAAAAAGTTTAAATAGTTTTTGGAGTCTTATTTATCAACAACACGTATCTCCATCTAGTTTCTGAATTTTCGATTCTACTGGTACTGATTCATTGAAAAGATATGGTGTGTCTTTGCTGATAGCTTCTTACGTCCAGACTTTCCTCGGCCCACGGACTAATACAAATTATAAAACATAAACAAAACTTCCGTTCCCTAAGATGAAACATGTTTTAATAAAAATACGACAAGGCTTACCTTTTCCGAAGATAAATAAAAGAGTAAATTGTGCGTAAGAGGGGCATTTACATCGCCAATTTTCTCTGGGAGCACTGGGAACAGGCGAATTACATCGTTCCGAGTGCACTTGCACATAAAAACCTGGAAGTGAATTGAAAAATTATGCTCAAACGCTGAGGGAGCTCTCCGATGCAACACTTCACCACAAAGGCAATGCTTTCTTTTCGTTTCTAATATCGAAGGTTCGTTTCCGCTTACATTGGTTGTTTTGCCTGTTCATGTTGTGTGGATCCTCAGAAGCTGTCTGTTTTTTGATATCAGGTTGTTTTCAGGTGGCTGTCATTGATTTATGACAAATAACAATTTTTCAGCCTCACACAACCAAGAAAATCCACTAATAATTATTCAGGGAATATTGAGATAAACCCTCATCGTCAACACACAATAAGTTCCACTGCTTTTCCATTAATTAGAGAAATGAACAATATTTCCATTCATTTCTTCATTTTATCCGATATTGACAGAATATTTTCTATATTTTAAATTCTCTTTTTTTTCAAGTTGGGTGTGCACTTGATTATTTTTAAAAAATTTGTAGTTTTTTTGTTCGATTTAAACGAAAACTTTTTTTCCAAAAATATTCCGTTAAGCCGTGGCCATAACGTAGCAGTGCCGTGATCGTGTAATTTCTCAGATTTTTTTATTTTTAATTTTTTTTCAAATTGAATGAACATTTTTTTGCAAATTGTGTGATCATTTAATTCTTGTTATTTCCTCTTTTTTTCATAAGTTGAGAGAACATTTTATTTTTCATTTCATAAAATCCAAGTTGGGTGAACACATTGTTTATTTTTATTTTTTTTTTTTTATTTAATCTTCGATCAGGATGAAAAGTTTTTTTCCTCAAGTTAAGAGAACACTTTTTTTGTTTTTTTCCAAAAAGAGTGAACATTAAATTTTTTTATCAAATATTTTCAGTTTTTTCCTCTCAGATATTTCTAGTGATTGACTCAACATGTTTTGATATGTTAGTTAAATACCTTATTTTTTGCCAGGAACTGAAATTTCAAAATGTGTATACGGAAATTATTCGTAGTCGATAAAAAATTTATGAAATACGGAGACTTGAACATTATTGCATTTTGAACCGAAACATCATTGCACTGCCATCTGTTATTTCGAAGGTCATGGAAAAAACCTTCAACATCGAAACCGTGAAATATCTAGAATGATCAGGAATTATAAACAATCGAAAACAAGGTTCCATCATCAGAGATAAACTGGTGACCTGCTTGCTCATGTCTCACAGATACGGCAGCAAACAATATATCGAAAAATATAGCGAAACTGTGGTCGTGGCATTGGATATGTCCGAATGTATTATCGCGTTTGGCACCAGGTACTCTTCGCCAAGCTTCCATCTTACCGCTTGATAGAGTTACATCCGACATTGTACCTATAAATGCTGGTGTTCCGCAGGGATCCGTTCTAACACCAACACTATTTCTTCTTCCTATCAATGATTTGTTAGGAGGGTAACACTAATAAATATCCCGTCCAAAAATTTACTGCCAACAATATCTTGCCAAAAATCACCGGTCCAATAATATCCTTAGACATTAATATCCTGACCGATAATATCCTCAATTTCCTCGTGGCAAAGTGTCTCCTAGAGGTGAGTTCATTCTGGTAAGATCAGAATAAAAAATGCTTTTCACAAAATTAATGTTTAATATGCAAGCATCTACGTAAGTGTCTACGTAAGGTTAGTTCGTTTTGGTAAGATCAGACTACAGAATTACTCATACCAAAATGTTAGGTTATTATTGGTCAGTATAATAATGTTTAGGATATTATTGGACGGGGATTTTTGGCAGAATATTTTGGACAGAATAATTTTGGACGGGATATTTAGGAGGTTTCATAATTTTTAATTTTCCTCAAAATAGCATACAAGCACATTTTCAGAAATCTTTTTTACGTTTCTTGTCGCATCATTCACGAAATTGGTCAAATGTTTTCTCATATATTAACTTGGATTTGGCTGGTAACATATTAGATACTATTGCATTTGCTTTCTCAAATATATCTGATGGGGTATCACTACCACTATCATAATCAACATCCATCTTCTTGAAAATAACTTGAAATTGAAGCAACTACGAGCAAACATAGTTGAACAGTCAAACACACGGCGTGCCAACAAACCGTTTCTATAGTAACGACACAGAAAGACCACCGGATGCTGTGAAATTGTATTGGAAGTATTGAACATGAAAGATAACATGTATGGAAAAGAGAAGTATTATTTAGTTATTTTGGACTTATTTTTTTCAGACAGGAAATATTCTTGAATTCGATTTTCAGACGATATAACTTCACAGTTGTACTAAAAATGTTGTTTGTATTTCGTGTATAAAATTTGTGTTTTCATGGTACATTCTAGAGAAAAATTAACACTCTCATGTGCCATTAAAAAAACACTCATTTTACGCACCCAATACAAAAATAACAATTCTATCAGTTTCATGTTTCATGAATCGAATTGATTCGATTACATATTGTGTAACATCGTGTAAGCTCATACTTATGTACGCACATTCACACGGTAATAGGACGAGAAGGAGCCTTTGTGGATACTGGACCCCAGGTGTTCTGATTTTCCTCTAATGCTTTGTTATTTCCCAGTTTATTGGGCAGATGTGACGTGCTGGATTTACCGTCCAATGGAAATGTACATCTCTGTACATGCTCAGATTGCTCAGTCAGCCACGTTATTTGAATGTAACTACAGCCATTGATAAGTTTTTTCATATTTTACCGTTTTTGGTTTGTTTTTTTTCTAACTGATGTTGCATACAACTCAAATGATTGAATGATTTTACCGTTGAAATGAAAATTATTGTTGCTTATTAAGTAGGTAGTGTATATACAATAGGAGACTCTTCTATACAGTGTGCAACATATGGGATTTTTTTTATTAACTGTAAAACCAAAATACAAATATTGCCCATAGAAATCACGAAAAATACAAAATAGTCGAATTCACTTGAAATTCGCGCTATATACGTAAAATTTCATGTTGATTCCAAAAGTATATGTTTTGTATATGCTCAGATACTAGAAATAGCCGAAAAGAGATATAAAATGTCGAAACTTTTGAAATTGCAAAGTTTCAATTCGAGAAAACTTTATATTTTCAGATGAAATAAATAAATAGCAACAATATTAAAGCATTGTGATTTTTGCATAAAAGAAACCAAAAGAATTGGCTGAAAAAAATTTAACACTCGACTTTATCCAATGTTATCTTTGCAGAAAAAATTATTTGCATTGAAAGTCGAATAAACCTCCGTTTTCTTTGAAATAATAGGTTTATTTCGCCATATTGAAACAACAAATTTGTTTCACTGAAATATATTTTGTTTGGATCATAACTTATTTTTTTTCACTGGAAATTCGCACTTTAAGTATATGTATAATTTCATGCTGATTCCAAAAATATATGTTTTTTATATGCTCATTTCAAGATATAGTCGAAAAGGGGTATAAAATGTCGAAAATTTCGAAATTGCAGGGCTTCAATTCGAGAACGGTTAGGGAGAGACCAATTCTGTGATCGCCAATCGATTCAAAATGGTCGAATTAGTATATGCTGTGAATTTCGGCCAATCGAAAAAATGAAAATTGCTCTTGAAATGTTTTGATTAGAAATCACGAAAAATACAAAATAGTCAGATTCGCTTGAAATTTGCGCTATATACGTAAAATTTTATGCTGATTCTAAAAATGTATATGCTCAGATTCTAGTTATAGCCTAAAAGGGCAATATAATGTCGAAAAACTTGAAATTGCAGGAGCTTAATTCGAAAACGGTTAGAGATAGACCAATTCGGCGATGGCCAATCGATTCAATTTGGTCGAATTAGTATAAGTTGTGAATTTCAGCAAATCGAAAAAATTAAAATTAATACATTTTTTAAACATCAGTAACTTCCCAAATTTTTTAGTTTTTATATATACACTTTAAACACTTCAGGAATCAATCACCATCAAATCAATTGCGGATAATGTGCAAATTGACACATATTTGAGAAATTAACTTAGATTTAAATTTTTTTCAGGGAATCGCAAACTTCATGTTTGTTTCAACGATTTTAATGGCAACTTTAAAATTTCGAAAACATCACTTTCAACAAGGGAGCAGTTTTGTAATGATGATAAAAATCCTAAATATTTGTTTTTATAACTCAACAATTAACAACATCAAAAATAAATTAGAACAGACATTATTTAAAGTGTAGAAAGTCTCGTTCAATGCATCTAATTGTCCGATCATAAAATTCACTAACAAGTAAATCGCAAAACACTTGCTGGAATATTTCTATAATGAAGTCGTATCAAGTTTTCAAGCACCTCAACGTTATTGAATGGTCAATCCTTGTAAACTTTTGTTCCAAATATCCCCCTAAAAAAATCTAATTGGGTTGAGACCTGGCGAGCGAGGAGGCCACCGTGGATCGGTATTTCGTCCTAACCATTTATCACCAAATTCCCCATTTAACCATATTCAGCGGGACATCCATCACGTCCAAATCATAATTTATTACATTGCGAACTCACCAGTTAGGTTTTGGAGGAAAAAAACGGCCCTATGAATTTGTCTTTGATAATACCGCACCACACGTTTGTTTTTTGGTAATACTGACTTTTTGTTGTCAATGACAAAATTTGGATTTTTATCCGACCACCACCAATAATTTTGGGAAGAGTCAACGCCATTTGTTTTAAACGTGGATTCATCCAAATGTGTTAAGGGAAATCTATGTTTCCTAAGAATCTTCTTAACAGAGTTTCTTACAACCGTATAATCAGAAATTTCTTGGGTGGATCTTCTAGGATTTTCAACAACTTTCTGAAGTATTTCTAGTTCCTCAGGACACACAGTTTTGGTACGTTTATTTTTATACTTATAGTGTAAAGACCTTGTCAGTTTATAGTTATCTCCACATATTCAATCTAACCTTTTCATGTCTACCTTTTAAATTGTACAGTTTTTCAAAAAACATTTAAAATAAAAAAAAATACTTTGAATTAGAATTTCTAATATGCCTATTAATTATCAATACTAATGTTTTACCTTAATACAAATAATGTTTGCGAAATTTCAAATTGCAACAAACATAAAGTTTGTGATTCCTTAAAAAATAAAATTCTCAGTTAATTTCACAAATATGCTTCAATTTGAACAAAGTTATGCGCAATTGATTCATGAAAGTGTTTAGGGTGAACTCAAAAAAAGTTTGGGAAATAATTGAAGTTTGAAAAAAATAGTAGTGTGTTTATCTTGGATTGTATTATGGATTGGCGACACAAGCATAACGTTAAAATGAACAGGAGTGAAAAAAGTATAGTCTTCGTGCATAAACTTTTTCATTTTGTTCGTAATGGGTTACTTACAACTCTTGTTACGTAATATACTATTTCGTATTGAGATATTGTTGAATTTTCTGAAATAAGGTACTTTACTCTTGTACAACTTTTATGTTTTGACCTGCTGTTTGACTTGCAACCATTAGGATACCTACTGTGGTTATCGAACACCAACTTTCGGCAGTATTTATATGGTATCGTCAATTAACATGTTATCGAGCCTACATCATATCAAAAATTTGCGAAAAATAATTTTTACTGGAAAATGTGTGGAGTCCTTTGTCTTACAAACGAAATTTACGGTAATCAGAATAATACGCAGGTATTTATGCCTAACAATTTTCACGAATACCAAGGAAATGGTCAAAAAACGAAACATAAAACAAAAGCTTCATGAGTTTGTGTTGCTCATTAAATATTCAGCATTATAAACGGAAAGCTGTATTTCAAAGTGTGGAATACGAACTGCAGTCATGCCACTGCTTGGATAACTTAATTTCCCTCCAAATGGACAAGGTGAAGTTTCGTGATGGAAAATGTTTCTCGCTGCTATTAAATTTCCATATTTGTTCAGGTAGCAAATAACAATATTATAAATGGAGAACTTCAAAAATGTAGACTGTCACAAGTCAGAATGTTAATTGGTAAACAAAGAGTGGAACATTCATGAATCTATTTGAAAGAATGGATATTTTCACCCGTTTGCTTGAGCAGTGCAACTGAATAAAACATTTTATACAGTTGACACAGGTTACATGCTCATTCTATACAGCAACGCCTGTGAGCTAGTCAGATTAG
Organism: Chrysolina oricalcia; assembly: GCA_944452925.2. NCBI lineage: Eukaryota > Metazoa > Arthropoda > Insecta > Coleoptera > Chrysomelidae > Chrysolina > Chrysolina oricalcia. Next base: position 68,011,223 of record OX101812.2, read on the forward strand.
AACGGGAGGTCTTGGGTATCGTTATCTGTCAGTATGACAGATAGATCCTTTGTCGAATATTAGATAAACGAAATAAAAATATTTAGATATGAGGTAAACATATGGGCACCTTAACACATGGGCACCAGCTTCTTTTTTATGAAAATAACAAAAGCACGGATTGGTCAAAAGACGATCTTTCAACGATTTCAAAAGTAAAACAAGAATTTCAGAAAACATTCCAGAAAAATAATTGATTTGTCAATTTGAAGAACACCTGTATTCACAAAAATACAACTGAATCTCTTTTGAATTTGTTAATTCAGAAAACACCTGTATTCACAAAAATAATTATGCAATTAAATCTGTTTTGAATTTGTCAATTTAGAAAACACCTTTATTCACCAAAATACAATTGAATCTGTTTTGAATTTGCTAATTAAGAAAACACTTTTATTAACAAAAAAATTATACAATTATATCTGTTTTGGATTTGTCCATGTAGAAAACACATATATAGTGCGGCTTTTTTTAGTCCCCCCCCCATGTTAACTTTTGAACGGTTCGACGTAGACACATGAATAAAAAACCGTTTGGAAGGTTTCACCGATACTACTTTTTGAAATAAAAAGTATGGTGATTGCTCGACAGGGGGCGCGGGGGGCACATCAACTCAAAATTTTTAAATGGCATGGTGGGTCAAGTGTCACATAGTTGAAAAGATAATTCAATTCTCTTCACAACCATCTAATTTTTTCTTTAATTTAGTTGAAATTTGTTTCACATTCCAAATTCGAAATATCAAAAATAAATGCGGATCTGAAAACTAGTCATACCTTGATAAATTTGAACGGTTTGTTGTGGAATAATGAAACCAAAAATATTTTGAAGGGTATTACCTATACTACTTTTTGAGAGAAGAAACATTGAAATTACTCGAAAATTTCGAAAGGCATATAAATCGATATTGAGAAAAAATTTCTCAACAAAATTCAAAAATATTCAGATGGTTGTGAATAGAATTGAATTATCTTTTTAACGATGTGACACTGACCCCCCCCCCATGCCATTTAAAAATTTTGAGCAATCACCATATTTTTTGTATCAAAAAGTAGTATCGGTGAAACCCTCCAAACGGTTTTTTATTCATGTTTCTACGTCAAACCGTTCAAAAGTTAACAGGGGGGGGCTAAAAAAATGAAGTAAATCTGTTTAGAATTTGTCAATTTAGGAAAAACTTGTATTCACAAAATTATTTATATAATTCAATCTATATTGAATGTGCCAATTTAGAAAATACTTTTATTCATAAAAATAATTATACTTTTGAATCTGTTTTTAATTTGTCAATTTAGAAAACACATGTATTCACAAAAATACAATCAAATCTGTTTTGAATTTGAGAATTTGGAAAATACCTGTATTCACAAAAATACAATGAAATCTGTTTCGAATTTGTCAATTTAGAAAGCAACTGTATTCACAAAAATGATTAAATCTGTTTGGAATTTGCCAATTTAAAAAAACAAAAGTAGAATTAAATCTGTTCTGAAGTTGTTAATTTGATGAACTAAAAGAAAACACTTTTATTCACAAAAATAATTATACAATTGAATCTGTTTTGAGTTTGTGAATTCGGAAAATACCTGTATTCACAAAAATACAATAAAATCTGTTTTGAATTTGTCAGTTTAGAAAGCAACTGTATTCACAAAAATAATTGAATCTGTTTGGAATTTGCCAATTTAAAAAACACCTGTATTCACAAAAGTAGAATTAAAACTGTTCTGAAGTTGTTAATTTGATGAACTAACAGCTACAGCAGCATTTACGGCACACAAAATATGACATAAATTTGTACAGATTTAATACAAAATTTGAGTCCCAATTAAATAAAATGACTTTCCCCGTTTTCCAAGAAATAGGGTTGGCTAACTTTTAACTGAAGCTGCATCACAATTCTGTATTTAAGAAATAAGCAATTATTTATGATCAAGAGGCTTCTGAAATGTATTACACATTTATTACAAATCATTGTCGTGTTAAAAATTTCAAAATTTGTATCCCCAAGGGATCAAATATGCCTTATTTATTGAAAATTCCCTAATAAATATAAATCCCATTTGCCAGAATCGCTCACAATATTGTTACTAAGTTTGTACTAACTATCGAAGTGTTGAAAGTTACATAATCCAAGGGGTTAAACACCCCCGAAATTCTCAAAATTCTCTATCGTATTGGGCGTATCGCTAAATTTTTCTACAAAACTATTTAAAATTCATTAGAATCTATCAACGTGTTGAACAATTCAGAATGATGATTTCTACGGGGTTGAATACCCCACAAAGCGCATTTCATTCCATTGCAACTTCGGATTTCCACCGTTAAAAAATTAACCTCAAAGGAGTTGACCCATCAGTAGACACCACGTTTTTTTTGTGAAAATGATAATGTTGCACAAATAATTTACTGCTCGCTAAGTAATATGTCATAGATAACTTTTTCCACTTGGACAAATTAAAAAATGTGGATAACACAAATGCAAGATTTGATGGACAACGCCTTCTGTTTGGTTTTTAATATCCTGGACTCGGATGACACGCAGGTAGCTTTAGCTTCCTTCGTGGTGACGTTTGTTGTTGCCCTTAAAATACAGGGTCTTCCAACTGATACTGCAAATAAGCGGCTGGCTTCTGATATGCCAAAGATTAGGATGAAAAATACGACTGAAACGGTTTTTAATTGAGTACTTAACTGTAATATCCTGCAGCCTCGTTCTGCGTGGAACAGAGAAATTTTGTGACGAATCTGGAATATTTTTTTATAAAATATTTATTCAGTAAATAATGTTCAGTATCAATAACCTTAAACTATACTAACATCATATAACCTAATGGGGTTAAAATTGAAATCAAAAAAATATATTAAATATAGAATTATCGGTAGCACAAGCTGGTTCCGTCCCAAATATATTTCCTGCAATGTCTTTCATTCTATTCGCTATCAATTTATATCAGTTTATCGCTATCAATTTATAGTCTGTGTTTGATAGAGTTATGGGCCTAAAGCTGTTTAGATCTGCGGTATGTTTGGTTTTAGGTATCAATATCATAACAGCCTCTACAAAGTTTGTTGAGCTGTTCAATAGGAGATTGAATAATTTATGTAGCTCGTGTCCAAATTTCTTCGAAGAAAGCTATTTAAAATTCATATGAGAGACCATCGGGCCCTGGCATTTTTTTCTTCGAGCATTCTTTCAGGACTTGCCAAATCTCTTCTTTCGATATTTCTCTAGTTTAATTCGCATTGTCCGACTGATTGATATTATTTTTTAAATGAGTTAATAGACATTTACGTCTCTCTCATTGGAATGTGAATTCTTGAATTGCTCTTTGAAAGGTAGTTTGGCGTGTTTCAAGATATCGTAACTTTTTGTCAGAGTTTGTTGGTTGTCAGTTTTAATCGAAGCTATAACCGAGTCCTAATTTTTCGTTGTTTGATCATATCATACAAACCATATTTTTCATTGATTAGGTCTTTGTTCGTATTTTGAAATCTATTATCTAGTTGTCGCTGTTTGACATCAATAATTGCTGATTTGATTTCACGATATTCTCGAGCAAATTGATCACCTCTGTTTATTTTTTTTGTTCAATTCGAAAAGAGCACCTTGATAGAATTACAATAATTCTCTATATTCGATAGAATTTCTGATTTCACAGGTTTTGAAAATAGTATATTGTGTATCTAGTAGTAAAAGCAATACATTCCCAGACGACAATGTAAATTGTTGGCCGAGGCGTCAAGCCGAGGCGTCAAGCCGAGGCCAACAAGCATTGAAGTCTGGGAATGTGCTTTTACTACGAGGTACACATACTATTTTTTCTGAATTCGCAATCAGCATTATCAAAAACTAAGGAATTCTACATATTGTTTGCGTGAATTCAATAACTGTCTAAAATGTAAACAAGCCGGCAAAAATATTCCCGTATCGTTTTCGATACGGGAATATTTTTCCCGTACCGTTTAGGTCCGAAAACAGTCCGGGAAAGTTCGTTGCTTAGCAACGGACTAAAATACTAGATTAGCGTATTTTGAAGCCTGATGAAGTTGCTCCGAGAAAGTGGGCATTCTTGGACGATTTCAGAAAAAGGACTTAGCTCTCTTCTTGAAAACCGAGAACCACCATTTTATGAAATTACTCCTGTAGAGTAGAATTGTCTTCATATAGTTTACTTCACCTCCAAATGCAGCAACATTTATTTCGTCCTCAATAAGATTTTTTTATTTTCCAATAACTCCAACCATGCCTTATGAATTCTGATTTATTTGGGTAATTTTTTATATGTACTATCACCGCATTATGATCTGAAAAAGCCACAGGCTTAATTTCATCTCTATGAATCAAATTTGGATGTTCTCTTGATATGTATACCCTATCTATTCTACTTGCGGTGTTGTCTCGTATATGGGTGTATTCAACTTTGTTTGCCGTTTTTAATTGGCCATGTATCTACCAGTTTAAATTTATATACAATTTCTATTAATGTTTTGCTTACATTTGCATGGTTACGCGATTGCGATTGGTTCACAACACAATTGAAATCACCCAGTAAAAACAACGGATACTTGAAGTCGAAGTGAATATTGAGCCTTTGAAAAAACATTTCGCGATCATTTTTCATTTTGGCTCCAGATGGAGCATATATGTTAACATATCTTACGTCACTTGCTGGAGCGGATATGACTCTACCATCAATTGAACAAACAACATCCTCAGCTTTTAGTCCATCCCTATATATCATCCCTATGTTTGATTGGTATTCGACGGAATCATAGTGAATAGCTTTAGAAACCTTCGATGAATTTGATTAGAAACATTATTTTTAAACACTAATTTGTCTTCATTGTTCCAGAATTTAAAATATTCCATCGAACAACTTGATCATATTTTCGAATTATTTCACTACTTTCTACATGATCTCTAGAAATTGTAGAAGCTCAGAATGCCGCATATACTCGTTCAAAACTACACGGTATAACCAGTTTAAAAAAAATGGAATTTATTAATTAGAACAAACTTGTAATTTAACACTTCCTGAAGTTTGTTGGTAAAACAATACTCTCTGTTTGAAGAAGCTCCCTAGCAATTATATTTCTAATACGAAAGAGAACTTTCCACTGAAGCTGGAATAAACATATAAACTTGGCAGAATACTAAACAAAGTGTGCTCAAGCAAGTTTTAAAACAAAAGGCGACATGCATTTCCCGAATCCCGGATAAACAGAATTCGAGTCCTAATTCTGGAAAGCGTAGTCTCCGGATTCAATTCATGAATAGAAATAAAAACCAATGATTCGTATACTTTCATTTGTCTTGCCGAAAGACTTCTATTGTTTTTATACGTCGCTGTCAAGAAAAAGGCCCTTAAGTCGACGATTCGCCCGACTGAATCCAATCTATCTGGATACTTTCATATGAACCAAAATTATGGACCGTTCTATTATTGACGGAATTACTTCAGAGATTTCATACTCCGGCGACTTCAAACTTTATCACTGCCAGATTGGCACTCTTCCATTAGTTGCTCTATTCATCATTCACATCAAAAAGCGCACCGATTGTATACAGTGAGGAATCCTAGGATTGGGTAAAATCCGAATCACCATATAACAGAAATATATTCATGCACAAGCGGGAGGTAAGCTGCACTTTATTGCCTGGGTTTTTTAGTATAAAGGGGTCCTTCACCGCCCGCCCAGGAATATTGAAAAATGGTCCATATTTGGAGGGGAATGAGGCAGATTGTGATCATTAATGTGAATTTTCCAAGGCTGACCCCAGATTCGTTATATCAACGACACTGAAAACCTCCAGTGCCAAGTTTTCATCGAGATTCGGGACAAGAGATCTGTTCATGGCGTATACAATTACCACTGATAGTTGAAAACATCAATTTGACAGCCTTCGACCTTGATTTTCTCAAAAACTCTCATTGAGGCATTTAATCAAGACATGGATATCTACAATATCCCAAAGTTTCAGCCAATATCACCGAGAGCAATTTTCTATAAGGTTTGTTGCGGGGTCCTTTCTGAGCATCTCAAACGCAGAAAAAAATATTATTATAATGAGGCAACAGGAAGGTGAAAGTGCCAATGATTTTGCTGCAGCCAAATGTATTATTGACAACTTCCCAATCGATAGAGAAATTCCTATAAAATCCATAACCAGACTTGGGAAACAACCCAATCCAATCCGTTATGGATCGATTGGGATGTTGTCAATAACAAACATACAGTGACCGCCAAAAACTATGTACCATATGGGAAAAAATTTTATTATTGGAGTATTGGAAAAATATTCTGGGGAAAAGTTTGTGCATGTCCGATAACCTAAAAATCGATTTTGACACATGTCACGTGATCGCTAGAATGGCGGCAAAATGAAAAAAATTGTAATACAAAGGCAAAAAAAGGGGTAAGATGGCAAGATATCAAAAAAAGTTATTTGAAAAAGTCACTTAGAATTCAATTTTATACACATAAACGAAGTTTAAAGAGATAATTCAAAAAAATTGAAAATAGCAATTTTTTAAAAATATTTTCCCATCTATTTAAAAATATTATTTTTTTTCTTATGAATAGCTTGACTATACTGAAACATTTGCATTTTAATGATAATGACAAAACTTTCTCATTTTCTCCACACCAGAAGGCACTAAATTGAAAAAATGGGAATTTGTCAGAACCCTTGCTGTTACATCGGTTCGTATCTAACAGTTATATCCGAATTCCACGACCATTGTGATGACATGAATTTGCATGAATAACCTTTAGTAATTAATGATCGTTATCTACATAACCACAGAACTCAAATATAACACTAAGCAATGGTGAAGAAATATTATAAAAAAAAAGATTATGAAATTGAAGTGAAAAGGGAAAATTAATATAACCTTATTCTTATTCCATTAACTGGAAATTCATAATGCAGATGGACAATGAATAAAATGATCCACATACCTTTCAATTGAAGACCTTCTACGATAAGTAATATACAGGGTGTTTCATAATAAATGCGCAGGACTTCCGGATGTGATAGCTCGTTCAAAAATATGAAAAAAAGTTTCTATTAACTTATCCTCTAAAATTCAACATTTTCGAAATACAGGGTGTTGAAATTTAAAATTCTGAATGCATTTTCTACTCATAGTAAGCTATGTTTTGTGCAGATTTTTTATTTTTTAAAATTCATAACTGGTGAAGATTTTGAAGGGGTAGTGTGTTTTTTTTTCCAACTTCTACGCCACTGGAAAAAGTATGATTTTGAGCCGCCTACTTGAACCGCCAATGTTTTCTACACAAAAAAGGTACTCTTGGTCATAAGCTCTAAAGTCGACCGTTTTCAAGAAAAATCAACTTTCATGTTGAAAAACATGGTAAATTTTTTTTAATATTTTTTTTTTCCAAATTATACAAAATTCATTTAAACGTTATAACAAGTAACAAAACCAAACGTTGACTTCTTAGTTGCAAAATAAAAAAAAACAATAACAATCATACTCAGTTGAATTATTGGAAATGTCCGCCATTAGCTTCAATGCTTGCAGCAATTTTTCGAGGAAAAAACATTATTTAAACAACATGAAAGTTGATTTTTCTTGAAAACGGTCAACTTTAGAGCTTATGACCAAGAATACCTTTTTGTGTAGAAAACAGTGGCGGTTCATATAGGAGACTCAAAACTTTTTTCTAGTGGCGTAGACGTTTGAGAAAAAAACACCTACTACCCCTTCAAAATTTTCACCAATTATGAATTTGAAATAATAAAAAATCCGCACAAAACATAGCTTATTATGAGTAGAAAATGCCTACGAAATCTGTTTTCTGTGCGATACACGGTTCCAGAGATATTCGCAAAAAATGATATTTTTTTTTAAATTTCAACACCCTGTAAGTTAATAGGAACTTTTTTTCATATTTTTGGACGAGCTATCACATCCTACGCATTTATTATGAAACACCCTGTATACTGATCTTCAATCATAACACGTTTACCACAAACTAATGGACGTGCTCTCAACAAAGTCAACACCGAAAAAGACATAATATACTTGGTCTACTAGGCTTCTAAACGCCAGGAAGGGGGAAACGTTTATCAGTTAGAAGTAAAAAAAATTATAAAATTTGTTTTTACGAAACTCCCAGGTTTTCGGGAAAACCCCTCAAAAGCAGAGCTTGTGCGAGCAAGAGAGTTAAATAAGAGTGGAATCCGAACCACTTCAGCTCAGTGACACGCGACCGGGGATCGAACTCGGACCGCCTGGGTGGAACCCTCTTACACCACGACCACTTCGCTACATGGAAGTGAATACATGGCCGGTAGTCCGGAATAATAACTAAATTTACAACTAACGACTTCCAGCAAAAATACCCGTTACATCGACATGTCTGAGTTGAGGAATGAACTGGAAAATATTTCAGAGGAAGGCCGAAAATTGTATATTTGTCAGATGAAAAAACGAAGCGAACACGAGAAGAACATTCTCTAAGGGGTTAGGGAGTTAGGGTTCCTAAGCCTGCTGAAAAGAGATAGAAGCGAACCCAAATATTGTTTAGGAATTGTCAGGGATATGCAAATTAAAAGGAAACTGCGAATTATGTTACTGATGATGTACTTTGTCTGAGTGAAACATGGCTATAAACTTGAACGTTTTCCTGTTTTTTATCAATTGGAGCTGTTATCAGTTCCCCAGCAATTAAAGAAAAGTCATTCGTTCGTGCTAGTGGGTGCGTATCCATTTTTTAACATAACTGTTTTGCTTCAACAATACTAGATGTCCCCCCTGGTGGATATTCGCTTTCTTGTCTCATTGTGATCTCAAATACATAATAATTTAGTGTATATTTTAGACCTAGCCTCGAAAAAGCTACCTTGTTAGACATGTTTCTAGTAACGAATATTATTGCAGAAAAATAACGAATTGTCGTCACTTACAGTGAAACACACTATTTATGAATAACGTAGTAAAAAAAACAAAAAAATTAATGAAAAAATATTTGAGTTTAGAAAACACTTGGCAATGTAACTTCAAATTTCTGTTAGAGAAAAAGTGTAAGTAATTAAAAATTTGGCATGTGATTATTCATGATTTACGTTCAACGGAAAACAGTCAAGTTTATTAGCAATGAAAAACGGAAATGAAAGGAAGGAGGAAATTAATGCACGCAGTTGCGAGTCGGAAAATATGTAATCCTTATCAGCAAACCAAGTGTTTTGCAAGATTGTGGAACATGTAATTATTCAAATACTAGTGCTGTTCGAGAAACTGTATCGTGTAACTAATACAGTTGACCGAAATATGCTAATTTTCCTAGTGTTATGTCTATCACATACGAACCTTTTTCCTCGCGGAATACAGCCCATAGCGTGCAGCATGAAACTTGGCGGAGATAGAGCCAGAACGGTTGAATATTCGTATGATTTTTGCTGATATTCCCATTCGCATTACAGCTACCATTCTGCCAGCCGCATGTAATGTATATCGAACTCATGATTTCTGATACGACTGGACTTTGATAACTGCAATTAATGTTCCATATGGAGACGTAGAGCCGAGTTGACATTATCAATTGCGTGTCCAAAGCATGTTTACACCGACTTTGCTGATATGTTTATGCCGGTGTTTAAGGTCGATATTCAGCTTTTTAAGCGCTGCCGTGCCTTATGAATGTTCCGTGTAACGAGTTTCGCATGAATCATTTGCTAATCGAAGGCATGTGGGTAAAATTGAGAGATTGAAGTTTTATACTGGTTTGGAACTGCTTACTACACGTACGATTGAGTCAGTGAATATTCTTCGGAAACCTCTACTACAGCATACCTACGTGTTACTAATTATAGAAGATAATTAATGATCACTGAGTCCGCAGTTCGTCCAAATTCTGTTTTAGCGAGAGTAAGAACAATTTCTTGACACTAAAAAGGGTTTTGTCAAGTAATCTTCAAAGTCTCCATGGTTTCTTCAACCATCAAAATAAAAACATAAAATTTTGTGGTTTTACAATATTGCCTTCTCAACTAAAATGTTTCATAACATTCATTAATTTCCCATCAGATTTCAGGTCCACTTTGTGTAACAATGCTAACCAAATTTGTTAATTTTCGAGATAGGTATCAATTTTTTTCTGAAAATTTTTACAGTTACAGCACTACTCCGAGAAAATCATAACTCCTAATAGACATTGAACAGTTGGGAATGTGAAATTTTACTGAACACACCAGAAGCATCAAGTCATAAATAGGCCACAAGAATTTTCAAAATTGAATAACTCACTGGATGGTCAAAATTTCCACCTAAAACAACATTGAAAAAACTGATGAAACACGATTTTTCCAAAAGGAAACCAAACACAACAAAAAAAAGAATACCCATAAATAATGAAGACAACGAAATTGTAGGAAGACGCAGAAAATTCACTGATAATTTCATGTTCATAATAATAATGTAATTATAATAATAATATCTTTATCGTCATAAAATCATCAAGGGCATGAAGAATATATATAAAACTTTGCTCAGTAGACAGGAAACAATGATAATCATTCACAAAAATTAAACTTATAGAATAAGTAATCAAGTAATCAATGACTGAACTTATGAATTTCTAAATATTGCTAATATCTTTCAACTGAGTTGTTATAAGCATTACTTGCTCTGTTTTCAGTACTCCGTTTAAAAAAGGCAGTTTTGTGATGTGGAACCCTGAGATCAGCCCGGTTACGAGTTAACATATTCAATTCAGTTGAATACTCATCTGCATTTGTTGAGAACAAGTATTGGTGTTTCTTTACGAAAATAACCAGAATAAAGTTCGTCAATGAACTGGTTTTAAAAAAAACATAATAGCGTCCCTGTAAATATCACCAGATTCAAAATCTGAAACCTCAACACTTGCACGAGTGGAATTTTGCGAATGATTCCTCATCAAGATATAGAGGGACCCTAGGTTCATGAAGATCATGATAAGGAGAGATAAAGTAAAATTTGCCAAGAATGGTAAGTACAACTGCCATAATAGTCATTTTTGGGCGGCAGAAAATCCAAAGATCGTTCGTCAGCGCAACTTCCAGGATTCATGCAATTTTAATGTTCGTTGTGTTATAAAAGATAACCGAATATATATATATATATATATATATATATATATATATATATATATATATATATATATATATATATATATATATATATAAATATATATATATATATAAAAACAAAAAATAAGAAAATAACACATCGTTCAAATTTCAAACAAATATGTATTCTGATTTTACAACTTTTCTCTATGAAATTTCTTGAAATTCATACAAATAAGCCTAAATAAATCAAGCTATCATTTAAAAAAAAATAAAAAAAAATGAATCTTTTTGAAAACAAGCTTTGATATATAAACTGTTGAACTAAAAATGTAAACTAATATTTAGTGAATGAAAAAAGGAAAATAATTTTTTCATTTTTTCTCAACAGCTTAAGGCTTAATCTCAATTTAATGAATTTTTTATTTTCTATTCAATAAATATTATTTTTTACTTTTCAATTTAATAGTTTGTGCATTCGTTCAAAGGTTTGTTTCAAAAAATATTTTCTATGTTTATTTTGTTTTCCACTTCGTAGCATTAGAATATGTTCAATTATCTATTTAATAGGTGCGCCAGGTGACCAGAGGTTAGACCGATGTTTTTTATAATTTTTACGGTTTTTTCCAATTTTATTTTTTTGAGTTTTCGCAACTTTTTTTCGAGGAAATGGGGGTTCGAGCCTCCTACTGATATTTTTAATACATCGTAATTTTCAACGTCTGAAAATTTCCGAGTTCTTACGAGTTTTCTAGCTAGCCTTTAGGAGGGGTGGGGGCAGGGGGTTAGAATTATTCTAAATTGAATAATTCTGTTGTCTGATGTTTGTCACCATTTTCACGGCTATTTTCTATTAAATTTTTGCTAGTTTTCACAACTTCTTTCGAGAAGGAGGGGGTCAAAAGCATCACGACCTTATTATAATTTTTTCTCTATCTAGCCTTCTGGGGTCAGGGGGGAATTTTTAAAATTATTATTTTGTCATCGGTTCCTAATGTGCATGCCAACTTTCAACTCAATCGGATGCCAACAAGGGCTTGAAAAATTGATTGATTGTAGTTTCGAACCGAAAATCCAGACATACGAACAAAGCAAGTTGAATATCATGTCGTAAGTAATAATAAAAAAATCAATTTTGGCTGATTTCAAAAGTCACGCGACCGCATTCGAATAGGCCTTTTTCCACCTTTTTTTGTGAACAACTTAACGCCTAAGTTTAATTTCAAAATTATTTATTAAAGAAAGTTTTTCACGTATGATGTCATCTTTATGAAGGACACTGTTTATGCACATTTTTCTTTGGAATATGCATCTGTTATGTATAAATACGCCTTCTATTTTTGTCGTTAATAATTGTTCTTTGTTCCGAACGTCATCCAGCTGCACGCTTACAGGTGACCCCTCAGAAGTCTTCAGGAGACTTGTGCGATCCCAAATATGTATACTTTTTTATGTTTTGTTTGTGGTATGAAGGGTACTGTCATCCGCATAGCTATGCACTGGGCATAAGGTAGCTCCCAACAAACATTAGAATCAAACCTCAATAATATAATAATAATAATAAGAATAATAATAATAATAAATTGAATTGCTTCAAAAACAAGATTTACAGCAATGATACAAGTGAGAAAAGAATATACTATGAAACTAACATCATGAATTAAATATAGTAATCTAATACTAATAATAACAACAATACAGCATTGAGACCAAATAAGAAATATATACAGTGGTCTTGAAAGTATGTTTTGAGTAAATTAATTATATGGATTATTCGGTTAGAATGAATGAACGGAGCTTAAGAATATTCCAAATATAAGCAGACATTGATTTAGTATCAGGAATAGTGATATTTCGAAGACATTTATTAATGAATCAGTATCCTGAAGACAAGGGATATTTTGTTTCATTACATTATACAGTACGATGCAAATGTATGGAATAAATTCATTATTTCAGAATATAAACATATTTTGGAAAATTCCTCGAACACGTCGATTTTCTTTTTCGATTGGACAATTTTTGAACCCCACCCTGAATATATAGGGTTATCGGCATTCGAGTGAAAATTACTTTAGTGATATTTTTAAATGGAACACCCAGTGTATTTTTCCATATTTGGTTGGGGATCGTCATTACAAATCCAGTAATACCAGATTTGATGGGATTATGTCAAACGGCTGCGGAGATATAGGTAAAAAATTTCCTCGTATGACTGAGACTTCACACGATTCGGAAGGTCAAAAGTCTCTGTCGCACTCATTGGGCATATGGAGAAGTTTTGTGCTCATATCTCCGCAGCCGTATGACATAATCCCATCAAACCTGGTATGACTGGATTTGTAATGACGATCCCTAACCAAATATGGAAAAATACACTGGGTGTCCCATTTAAAAATATCACCAAAGTAATATTTACTCGAATTCGGATAACCCTATATATTTAGGGTGGGCTTCAAAAATTGGCCAATCGGAAAAGAAAATCGACATGTTCGAGGAATTTTTCAGTATATGTTTATATTCAGAAATAATGAATTTATTCCATACAATTGCATCGTACATGGGACATTCAAAGAGGCTCGAATTGCATAGTACATACTAAGTTTGGATCAATTTTGTAATCAATTCCATTTAAAGTCAATTTAATCGTGAATTCAGTTGCCATGCGCAATTGAGCATTGAAAAGAGTACGAGTGACCTGGATAGGTAATTTCAATAATAAGTAAGTACTAGGAACACTTGAAATATCAAATAAGTTATATGGTCAAAAACTGAAAACGAGAGGCGATAGAAATATCCGAATTAGGTGAGTATGCGTAATATTTTGATAACAGTTGTTTTCTAGATTTCATGTTGATATTACTTAGGTTGCTCCATGAATCAATACTGTCTATATCTGCAAAAAACTATTTTACCTGCAGTAACCAATTATATTTGGCATCAACACCATTGATTAATCGGAGTTGTTGTTGTAAGCAGAGTTTAGGATACCGCTGGCTTTCCACTGAAACATTTTTATTGATCCAAGTAAGAGTCATTTTGAATATATTGAACGCAATTTTTATTCTACCTGAAACTTCAATAATATAATTTAAAAACCCCGAGGTCATATCGAAAAGATGCAGAAGTGAAAATTGGAAGAATGGAATGGAAATAATTCTGTAAGCCAGTAGAAGATTGTCAAAAATATAAGTGGATACTCAAACAGATAAAATAAGCTTGGTATCGAACATTCGTTGCCGACCCGACTTTACTCCCATATACACCTAGTACGTAGGCTTATTATAGCAAGTACGTTTCAGAAAACAACTACTACACTAGCTAAGACCACGACGGGTATTGAATTAATTCTGACAGTTACTTGTGCAACATTCCTCAAAGCATCAGAGGACGCAGTTGCAAGTGCCCTCTGTGACCAATCAGAAGAATTATGTTTTGATTTGGACAGGGTGACCACCTGCAGACTAGTTTCGAGGTTGTTGCCTCTCATCAGTGCAAGAGTAGGACAACACAGACAGCACTGAAGCGATCTGTTTCCCGTCCAAATCATTACACACTCCGCTGTTTGATCAACTCTGGTTCACGCGATGAAGCGGTTTCTAGGCCGCTCCACCCAGCGAGCAGAGGGAGAACACTCAGAATCTCCGTGTTAAGAGATTTATGTGAAAACAGAAATGTTTTGGGAGATCGTTTAGTAACGAACGATCGTTGTCGACCAATCATGAACCCTTTACTCCCATATACAACTACTACGTAGGCTTATTATGGCAAATACCTGTCAGAAAACAACTACTCCCCTGGCTAAGACCACGACGGGTATTGAATTGAATATAACCTTGAATCCAAAATTTCCAGAGACATTGATTGCTGAATAAATTCTTTTAGAGTTTGTGTGTATCACTCTCTGATCTTCAGCATGTGGATAAGCCACGCGAACTATTTATTTCTCCAGTGCTCACAATATTCCCCTTTGTTTCTTTCTCATTCGAAGGAGAGCATAATATACATTGAAATTGTATTTCGTGCGTGGTCGTAAACATATCCGTGATTCAAATGTCGAGCTATTTTGTATTTGAATCATGGAGTGATTTTCATGGTACACCCACATCACGTATTCTACCTCAGAATGGATTTTATTTCAGCTACCATTAAATTTTAATACCACCAACTTTCGTTAATTGGCTTGCGATAGGGTAGTGGTTATATTTATCGTTGAAAGTATACTGGCTAATCTAATATTTATGAGAAAGTAACTATGTAAAATATAAGCGACTGTATAATTTGGTGTTTACATTTCTCAACTGGTCACTCATTTTCTGGAAAAACACATAAAACGGAAAATTGAGATGATTAAATATTCATATTGTTTATTTACATAAATCAAATTTCTATGAAGCCATTCCAATCACGAATAGCTGATAGTTTTCCAATTTGCAAGAATGTTACCATGCAACTTTAATGCCACAGTTACGTGTGTGTTACAAATATAGTGTTCTAGCGAGCTAGCCACTAGCCTCCTAATGACTATAGTATTTGTCGATGAATCAGCGAATAGTTGAAGAAAAATCATGAGGGATTTATTCATTCATGCCATAGATATGGGCATTTGATTTCATTTCTGAAAGATTTTACGGATTATCTCATGCAAAATACTCTTATGTTAAATCATAATCTTAGATAAAAAAAAAAGGAGATAGAGCATAATCAACTCCGCTGCCTGCCAATTTTCCCTGATATCGCTTCTCCTGAGGAAAGCCAATCAAATCGTTTATCCCCTCTAACGTACCTGCTTTGAATTGTGTGATTACCTGTCAAAGATGGACTTTTTGAGGTTATATTTAGTTTGGAGTGAAATTTTGTTCACCAATAAGTTTTATTTTGTGTTTATCGTGAACTGTTTTGATCAAAAATGCCACGGTGTGTTTTGAATCAATGCAAATACTACTGTAGTGCAGTTTACAAGATGCATATGAAATCTGTTCATCTACTCCCGTAAGTGTGTTATGGATTTAGGAGGAGTATTCAGGGTACCAGGGGAGTGGTCAAGGCACCAGGGCCGTATTTCTCTCACTCTCGAAGTTATCAATTCATATTTACGTACCGTAGTAATAAATGAGATCCAACTGGATATACTGCGCTGTTCGTTTCGAACTTTAGGAAAAATTGCATTCCATTAGAGACTATCTCAATTATGACACCTAGTGATATAATATATAAATCATGTGGCTGGGAAAAGATAACTGGGGAAGATGGTGATATAGAAATAACAGATATTTATGGACAGTATGTACTCGATTCTTTCGAATAACTTTATAACTCTTTTAACTCCTCCTATTCACCATCTCGAATTATTCAAACGATCGTCTCGGTAACATGTAATCTATTTGTACCACGGCATACCGATGAATGTTGAATTTTTGGATTTGAAAAGTTTTAAAACAGTGAATGGAAATGATTTTATAATGTGGCGAGACCATATTTTTATAACTTCTTTTATTATTTTTGTTTGCTTAATATTAGAAAACTATTTTCCATTTGCTTTTTTTTCCTCATAATGTTGAGCTTTATTGAGGTTAAGTGGTAGAACAAATCATTAACATTGCGTCGTAGATTTGAACTTCGCCTTTTATGTCAACTATAGGATATAGCAGCTAATTCAATTAAATTGTAATTTGATTCCCGGCATGACGAATAAAGACCTATTATTATTATTATCATAAAATTAAATAATTTAAGTGAATAACTAACAGATTGGGCCTGATCTAACAGTTGTAAATAAGGAAAGGTCAGAATATATATAAACTGATGACTTATTCACTCAAAATAATAACCGACATTTTCCCTGAATACGAATCTTTGCCGCACACTTTTTTGTATGGCCGTGTTCTACTCCTGTTTCTTCAATCTACGATCATAATAAAAAAGTAATGAGCGAATCCCACAAAAAACATAAAATGCCTTTTAATTTTACTTTTGAAATCAATAATAATAACGTTAGCGCTTCCACTTCATCTAAATTCTTAGGGACGCTCATAGATTGTAATTTAACATGGGAAGAACAAATACAAATGGTTTGTAAAAAACTGACAAAAGCTTTTCCGTACTGGTAACATTGAAAAAATTTTGGTTGAAGCTTCAAGTCCGTTTCGTAACGTAGTGCTAATATTAAAACAAAAATATATATATATATAATATAACTATAAAAACTTTAGAAGTGCCTATCATTTAAAAGGAAAAATGAATAAAAAGAACAAACATAGAAGTTTGAAGAAGCACGAGAAGACTTGTTACCGGCAAAGTAAGAAATGCAGGTATTCTATAGAATACCTAGGCATTCTATACAATAACCTGTGGTAGAAGTCCATTATATCTCAAAGTGGGTTGGTATGGATATACAAAATAGTAAAACACAAAGTCGTCTCCACAATTTAATTTCCCATCTAGTTCAATAGGATGGTGAAACGGTGACTGACAGCTATCAATCAGATAGCCGTCCAAAAGTAGAAGTAGTACATGTTTCGATCCTATATAGGACCATCATCAGCTATTCAAGAAAATTCTACAATAAAAGAAAGACTATGTACTAAAGACAAACCAGGCTAATATAAGATTACTTACATGGAGAAGAAAATAATGTTGTGTAATATATATATATATATATATATATATATATATATATAAAATTGTTTAAAAGATTATAGTATTAAATATGGTTAAATAACCACATTGTTATTTATTTATGGTGTTTGAACAACCAAAATTTGCGAAACAACAAATTATAGGTAGGGGAGGCTGTAAGGCCTTGGGCCCCCTTAATCCTATAGGGGAAATAAATGATTTAAACATCGATCAAAATTAAATCAATGCACGTGATTATTGTTATTGTCTGAACATAACGGATATGAATTATGAACTGGCAGGATGACAGCTGACAGCACAGCCGGAACCACTGTCATGATTACTCTTATGTCAAAATTGACACATAACAATAGCACGAGACCCTCACTCACAGAACAAGAGAAGGAAAAATTCCAACGATACTATTCCGAGCAAGAGGATCTCAAGCCACCCAACTGTACTAATAACAAGAGGAGCAATCCATACAATGGGAAAAAATTATGAAACTGAGAAAGGGTTACCACAGAATAGCTACTCTAATCCACACCATGGAGTGAGAAACTATTCTATACAGTACCTAAGCGTTCTGGGCAAAGTATAAAATAGAATCATTTTGTTGAATTTTTATTCACTTTGCGTAGATATTGTGTATAATCCCTAGGCATTCTGTAGAATGCCTACAGAGCTGTAAGGCTAAGTAAGAAATTAACGCTTTTCAACAGAAAATCATTGTGGTTCATAGACAAAATAATAATTGTAATAATTATTATATGAAACTTACTAAGTGACTACTCAATACAGCAAGAAAGAGACCTGTGGCACTTTGAATTGCATTGTTTCTTGTTTTTTACGCATTACATTCTTTGTTCTGGCATTGGTCATTGTTTGAGAAGGACTTTTTTTATTGAAGATTAGTTTCAGAATCCATTTGTGTAACACTATTAGGGTTCGTAGATGGACGTCACTAACTCCACCCCAACACAAAAAACTATAAGTCGCAATGTGATTGTACAAGAATAATTTTCAAAAATTTGGTACATCTTACATTTGGTTCATATTATTATGCAAATCGTTCTCGTCTTCAGCAGGTCGATACTAATTCGTACAACTGGATGACAAAACTTATTTCATTTAGAGCGTTTAATGCTTAAACTTCGCGAATATCACTTTTCCTTAAAAAATCGAGAATAATTTGTCGGAGACATATTCCAAAGAAAATCAGGAAACCTCTCCGCAAAGTCAGAGCTTTTTGTCTTTGAAACTTAAAAGTTTCAGTCAACAAACAAGTTCGAAAGTTTTTGTAGACAGATTGTGCAAGTTTGCATGATGGTATTGTTCTTTGAAAACAATGTACTTTACGAAACTTATTGTCTGGCAAATTTTTATTGCCCCGGAACCGAGAGTATTATATAGTATTTTGTGCAACTTTGGTCTTCTCGGGAAATTGTGAACGATTTCACTGCAGAGGAGATGATGGCAAACGATTATTACATCGAGACAAACGCAAACGAAAATCCTGTCGCGAGTGTTTGATTTGAATATTCTGACGCAGTCACAAATGTTCGGAGAAGGAATATCTCATGAATTGGTCCGTAAATGAAAACTGCCATTTGTCAGACTGAAATTTGTTACCAAACAAATCTGATATTTTTTTAAAGGAATTTTAATTAACTTGAGCAATACTCGATGAAAAAACAAAGGGACAGAAATGTTTCACTGTTTACGATTCCTACTAATTGGATTAAGAAAATCACAGCTTATTGAAGATTCATTTGAGCTGTTCTGATATTATTCAAGCAATAGTATATGTTTTCCTCTAAAACATACAGAGTGTTCATGAAGTACTTGTACTAACTTTAAAGTGCAAATCTTTGAATAATTTTGAAGAAAAAGTTCATATGAATATGTATCTCCAAATGTTTCGTTTCGGAGAAACACGGTGGTGAAGTTGAACTTTTATTTTCAGTTTTTTTTTAATAACTTTTTCAAATAATTAATTTTTCTCAAAAAATTCAATCAACGAGGTTTTTTGAGATGAGAAATCAAAATTTGGTTTCAATATTTATGTAGCACTTAGGGGGCGCCGCGTACATTACTCATTTTAATTCGCCCTAACTTTTTTGACAGTAAACTTTTGAGATTTTATATTTAATATATTTAATAGTATATTCTTCAACGAGCGTATAATGATAGCTATTATTCTCTACTTTACTTTTATACTTTCTCTACGACTATCCGATAGTCAGAGTTCTAATGAAATCTAAATATTATTTATGAAAATAAGTATATAATAAAAAGTAATATGAGGTAGAATAACAATTATACATGAATAATCGGTGTTCATTCATGAATGAATAAATGCCTTAATTGAGAATAATTTTAAAAAAACTTTCAAGAGTGTGATTTGAACTCACGCCTATATAACTACCTTCGTTATACATTTACTTCATGTACACGCTTCTACCAACTGAGCTATAACAGGCACTCGAAAATTTGTGAATGAAATACCTACTAGAGAAACTCTGACCAAGAACTGAGAGATATATTTCATCTTCCTCACTGCTTTCCCAATCCGCTCTATTCATTTTTATATTAGGTACTTGTCATACAGATCAAAGTTTAAACTAAGAAAATAGTCAATCTGACATTCGCGGATGCCAAGCTGTTACAAAAGTTCAATCAAGCAAAACCTTCTTGAAAAATGTGTTTGTTAATCCTCTCAGTTCCCGTGTATTCTGAAAATTCTGAACCTGTGATTGGCCGAGTGCCGTTGAATAATGAGTTAAGATCCACGGTGTCTTGGAATCATCTTTATTCTTCAATTAAAAATCAATATATCATGAACGGAGAATACAATAGTAGTAGAGAATAGTATATTCTGTAACAAGGTTAGAATGAAAATTCGATACTAGTGGAAAGTTCCGAGCGCGAGCCGAAGACGAGCGTGAGGATCCACGAGCATCACGAATTTTCATTCTAACCGAGTAGCAGACTATACTCTCTCCACGATCAAAGATAGGAAACGTGACAGCAATAATTTTGACACTTACTCAAATTTTGCCACTACGATGACAATCAACTGCGTCAAGAGGCTAATATTGCTAACCAGTGTGAGAATATTATTCTATCACAAGAGAGAGAATGTAAATACATTTAAATTGCATGGGGACAGAGGTGTTGTATAATATTTCTTCAATCTCAAGAGAGAGAATTCCAGCATTCTGTAATCAAATTTTATTACAGAATTGGCAAATTCTGTGATGATCGTGGAGAAATGTTATTCCTACACCTTTTCTAATCAAAACAGGTATATTCGCTCAATAACGCAGGGGGCAACCGTTTTTTTTTGAAATTTTTGAACGATGCACGTTATGGGATCACTTATGCGCCAGATGAAGATGCTCAGAACTTTACAAAAACTGAGTATGTGATTGATCTCGCTAAAATAAACAACTTTTTTCTGCGAAGATGTTTCGGGAAATAATTTATTCTCAAGATAAAAGATGTAGAAAAAACCGATGATTTTTATAATTTTAACACCCTCTATTTCGGAAACGATCATATTTCGATGCATCTGGATGAAAAGAAATTTATTCAAAATAATTAATAAATAAATTTCAACTTCAACATACCCCGTATGTCCGAATCACGTTTATTTATAATTCATTTAGAAAGTGCTACAGTTCGGATTTTGTTATTTATAAGGCAATAAAAGTTATGAAAACTGAACAAAACAACTATTGCAACAATTGTTCAAAGTGACTACCCCAACAGTAATACAAGCTTCTGCTCTTCCGCACCCGTTGTAAAATGTCGGGAGTTGTTTCTCATCGTTTCGCAGCAAGCTATGATGCGATACCTGAACAATTCCTCGTTTTCAATAGGGCCAGCATAAACCAGTGATTTTAGTAGACCCCAAAAAAAATCGACGGGATTGAGGTCCGGTGACCTAGGGGGCCAATGCTGAGTACCTCCTCTACATATCCATCGTTAGGGATATGCCACGTCTAAGAAATTTCTTGCTACCAGACTGAACTCAGCATTAACTAAAAATGATTTTGGAGACCAATGGAAACATCCTGCATAAGTTGGGAGAGCTCATGTTCCAAATAATTTTTGCGAGCATCTTCAACCAAACGCAAGGAAAGAAAATAGGACGCAATTAAATAATTCATAATTATGCCTACCCATACATTACCAGAGAATCTGTCTTGGAAACGAGTTTACGTTATTGCATATGGCTTATCTTTCGCCCTGATATGAGTCCTTTAGGACGAGTGGTGTTACCTCTAAGCAATTTGATCAAGTTTAAGATTTCTGACAGAATTATCGATAGTATTGTGAACAAGAGTTGTATTTATTGAGATAATTTCACGAACCAACGAAGTAAAAAAAGTTCCATTGTCGTGAATTCTTCAATAGTTATAGATAATGCCTAACATGAAGTCTGTCAGACTGACATTAGTGGCAAGATGATATTATATTCTCCGTTGTTGTTTGGATACGTGGTATACCGGTTCGAAAGCTAGGAACTGCGTATTATTATCGAGGCATAGTCCCTTATTAGTCCTAATATTGCAGGAAAGGAGGGTTGGTTGGTTGGTTAAAGGCTGACGAGCGAGATACCGGGTTTACCTTGAGGTTTCCCTTAACACTGAGACCAGCTGGGGTCTATTGTATTGTTCTCGTCAGGGGTTCCTAGTTGAATAGGCCTGTGTTTTTCACCAGGTTCAGTAGTCTATTTACTAGGTGTTTCGGATTCATGCCTGTTTCTGGGTTGATCTGTCCGAATATTCTGTCCGAATGATGTGACAGGCTGTTTCCTCCTCGTCACCACAGAGTCTACAGTCCACGGTTTCTCTATTTATTCCCATGGTGTGTAGGTGTTTTCTAAGGCCGCAGTGTCCGGTTAGTAAGCCGGTGATCGTGCGTATCTTAGATCTGTTAAGGTTGAGTGTGTCAGCCGTCAGTGTTTGGCTCAGGTGCCTCACCATTGCTGTGCTGTGTCGATGCCCTTCGATTTGGTCCCAATACGTTTGGTGTTTTGATTTCTTCCACTCATGGATTAGGTTTCCGCATCGGGTTTTGCTAATTCCAAACACTGGTTCTGGACCTGTGAATGGTGATTCAGATGCTTTCTTTGCAAGTTGGTCTGCTTTTTCATTGCCTTCGATTCCCCTATGCCCGGGCACCCACACAAGTGTAACCTTGTTGCGTTTCGACAGTTAATTGAGGCTCTGAAGGCATTCCCACACTTGCTTAGACTTTATCTCTATTGAGTTCAGAGTTTTTATAGCGCTTGGGCTATCAGATAGAATGTAGATGTGTTTTCTTTCATACCCACGGTCTAGATTCATCTGTATGCATGTCCTTATGGCATGTGTCTCTGCTTGGAATACTGGGGTGTTGTTACCAAGTGGGACTATTGCGTTCCTTTTTGGCCTCACCCCGTATATTCCTGCTCCTGTTCCTCCATCTGTTTTTGAGTCCCATTCGTTCCACTTGAGCTGCGTTTTGAATGGTTTTTCGTACGAGTATTGTGGTAGTGGTAGTCTGCTATCATTTCCAGTTCGGTAGTGTTGACTTCATGGATGATTTTGGTGTGCCCAGTTTGTGGTTGGGTTATTCAATTACCTGTTTGTTTGAGTCTGTATGCACTCATCATCGCCTCCCCCATGACTGTAAAAGGAGGGTTTCATACGGCGAGTGAAATTATCGATAAAATTTGGAGATGTTGTTCAACTTTTGTTTGAAGTCATTGACCAAATTCGATGCTTGGTTGAAAATCACGTAGGGTAACTACCTGGACACACTGAATATGATGAGGATATAATTGCTGATTTTATAAAATTCTGTAAACGGTCATGTGACACATTTGAAGATAAGTTTTCTTGTACTTGTCTCTGGATGTTCACTAATTTCTTCGATAACATCTTCCTCCAATTCCACAGTTCTTGCAGTCCGTGGCCATCCTACAGCAGAATTTTTTTTTGTCAAAGCTTCCAGATTCGGGAAGTCGCCGGAAAAGATCGAAATGTCGCTGCACAAGGAGTCACGCGTTGGGATACTTTTCCTGATAGATGCGTCTGTCCTTGCTAGAATTTCCGACAGCCAAGCCGTACGAAAAAACCATATCAGTCGTTTCAGTATTCGTAAAGTCGGGCATGGTACCAGAAAATTACTTCATATACTCCTAACTGTGAAGTTTGTCAATGAATAGTTGAAAAATGTGACAGCAAATTTTTATTTTGATAAACAAAAGTTAATTTAATTAACTTAATTTGTAAGAGGAGTGACAAAAGTTATTAAAATCAAATTTGCCTATACTTATCAAGCAGTTTGGTAAAGCCCAGTTTAGAAGAAGTCTGTCCGAGTTTACTGTATCTCCGAAACGAAGCATTTCCGGAAACAAGTTTATCTAGACTTTTTTTCTTAAAATTGTCTCAGGAATACGTCATTTAAATATTTTAACGTACTTATGATACACCCTGTATAACCCCATTGTATTCATGGTGTTGGCCTATAAATACTCCAACAGACAATTATTTATTCCCTCCAGACACATTCAAACTCACCTTTACCTACATACATACCTAAATCTTTCAGCAGGTCTTTTGGTGTGACCCACATAAACTTCAGTACCACTTTACAAAGCGCAGTAAATCTCTCCAACGGAAATGGGCCCCTGTCTTTGGAGTGATACATGATACATTATCCCGCTAGCTGGCTTTCTAGTATTTTATTGAAAATGCAAGCGGTCACTTCCGTCTGAGTGGTTGCTAAATTTTCCACGGAAAGCTCGACGGACCGATATGGTGAATAACAATGAGTTATGAAAAGACGGGTGTTTTGTTTCCTTCTGAGATTATTGAGTGGGAAAGAGTACGTAGCAGTTTGTTTTACAAGGGTGGCACAATAATGATAACAATAATGCAGTGCAGTGCAATAGCATATTCCTTTGTGAAAATACTTTCATTTATACATTTAACTTCAGTTTATTCAGAGTACACCACTTACTGAGAATTTTGAGGTTTTCTTGCAGTTAATGCATGTCGAAAGGTCTCATGGTATCTTGACATACCTATTTGGGAATTTCAACCTTCCACTTTCTGAAAATGAAACAATGTTAATTCAAAGAAATAATGAATTTTCCCCGATCAGTTACTGCGTTTAGAAGACTGTTGTCTTGAAAACAGTATATTAATTTCGTCAGTAACGTATCGTATACTAAATTTGCCTTTATGACGAGAAAAATTTAAATTGACTAAAAATACTTCTCTTTTTTCGAAAACGTTGACGTTTTGGAGACTAAATCTGCCTCCTTATCAAAACTCGAAGTATGAAACTTCCTAAAAATTCTATTTTCATCAGTTTGGATATGAAAAGATTCGTTTTGACAAATTCAAATGAAATCTGCCAAAATATTTTTTATGATGACATTTGCTATCTGGATACATATAGGGTGTCTGATATCAATCAATCAATCTGTTATTTCTCAACTCCTCTCTGAGGAGAGGTAACCATGTGCTATCCATTTCTACTGAGTTGGTCGAAAGACAGTTCGTCGGTAATAAAATAAACTTTCTCTTTTCTTGATTTAATTCACTCATTAAAATTTTGGTGTCATTCCATTTCTTCATATGATCGCCAACCAATGTGAGAATATATTCGGATATTTTCGAACCAGTTATTTTCCTATTCTTTATATAACTTTTGAGTTCTTCCTTACGCACAGTCAAAGGTCTTGATGTTTCCCCTATATAACTTTCACCACACGAACAAAGTATGTTGTAAGTATACACAATTTTTGGAACACTCATCAGTGTTTTTTGGTTTTATGTGTGTAAGTATTGATCTCAATGTATTGGTTGTCTTGAATGTTGTTTTTACATCATACCTATGGCCAATCCGTTTCATCTTTTCAGAAAATCCGGGGACATATGGTATTATGTTGGTTGTTTGATGTGTATTGAGTTGAAGTATTTCTGGTGGTTGTGTTCTTTGGTTGTTGGGTGTATTATTGTTTTCAATTTCATGTATAGTTTTTTCCAAGAATTGATCTGGATAAGCGTTTTTCGTTTCTTGGCAGATTTCATTTGACTTTGTCAAAACAAATCTTTTTATATCTGAACTGATAAAAATAGAATTTTTAGCAAGTTTTCATACATCGAGTTTTGATAACGGAGACAGATTTAGTCTCCGAAACGTCAACGTTTTCGAAAAAGAGAAGTATGTTTAGTCAATTTAAATTTTTATCGTCAAACAGACAAATTTAGGATACGATACGTTACTGAAGAAATTAATAAACTGTTTCCAAGACAGCAGTCTTCCCCTCTACACTTGTACATATTTCTTTGAATTAACCTTTTTTCATTTTCAGACTGTGGAAGGTTAAAATTCCCAAAAACGTATGTCAAGAAACGAATATCCTCCACAAAAAGAAACTTTTATTCAAAGTCTCATGGTAATTGTGACGGAAGATCGTCAATAAAAGCCATAAGAAGTGGCCCCGAATTTGAGTCCTGAAGTACCCCAGAGGAGAGTATATCGATAAGACTTGTAAACTGAGTGATATATTTTTTCTAAGTATTAATGTAAGAATGATATGAACATATTATTAAAGCCAAAATGATTAAACTTCTTTCGATAGAAAATGTCAAAGGCTTTTGAAAGATCTGTACAAAAATCATCGACTTGACCTAGGTGATATTTATAGATGATATGCAATATATTGAGTAATAACTATGAAATTGATAACAGTTGATCTTCTCCTCGTAAAGTCGTGTTAAAAAGAAGAAATGTGGTCGTAGATATATAAATACGAAGTTCAGTTTTCAATGAACAACTCGTTTAAGGTTCATATAAACCCATGAAAAAATTAACGACAAGGTTAAAAATTCGAAAAAAAAATTCGAATTATTGTGGCATTCAAATTGAATGATAAGATAGATGTAGAAGAAAATCTGATTAACAGTTTTCGAGGAAAAAAATATAATCCTAATTTTTAGAGGTTTTTTAGTTTTCCCAAAAACCATTCATCAGATTCCTTTTCAAATATCATAACATGTCAATGTCATAGTAAAAGACAATCACGATTTTTTTTCAGAATTTTCTAATTCAACGTTCTCTCACAATTTAAAGAAATTCTGAAAATCTGATGATTTTCAAAACCTCGGACAAAAAACGGTAAATCGCTCCAGTAAGTGATTCCTCTGTAGTACATGAACGTAAAGACAAAAAACGTTCTGCAACTGTCTACAAGGTATTGCACAGAATTATTGTCACTGTCATATTTACTGTACAGCGTTGCCAATAGTTCTAGACAGCGATTTAATTTGTTTAATTTTTCGAAAATGAAAGTTACGTCGATATGGGTTTGTCAGTTCATCTGTTGGATGTTGGATTGGTCCGCCTAAAGCCTTGGAGTCCTTGGACACAATTGGAGAAATATGTAAGTAATAAGTTTCATGTTTTGCGATTTAAAATATCAGTTTTGGAAATAACACAGGGCGCAAAACAGAATTGAAAAATAATAATAATCATAATGGCGTATTTATTGTCCATTCCAGTTGTTTCTGAATAAAATTATATTATATACATAAAAACCTAACAAAAAACTAGAGGCCCTGTTAGTTTCACTAAATTCACTGAGGTCGCTAATCAACAGTAATGAGGACCGCGAAGTCTATATTCACAAAAAAAAACGGAGAGACTGTAAAACTGAAATATTTTGTAGACCACTGAACAATAAGCATATACGAAGAGCTGGAAAAGAGAAGAGAAGAAAAGAAAGAACCTTGAAAACGAATTCAATGGCCTCTGAAGAGTATTGTCCGTGAATTTGGTGAAAGGTGCAGTGCTTTCGAGTTTGGTTGGATGGAGACCTCGGGGGCCTCATTATTCGGTTTCAATGTCCCTTTCAGGAAATTTGTTGCGCACGCCTTCAGATTTGTCTTCAAACTCAACATCCCGACTGAGTTATGTGTGCAAGTTTCAAAAACTATAATAGGAATGTTTGAAAAAAATTATTATAATAAATATTAAAAAAGGAATTGGATGTTTTCCACCATCATGAATCATGACTTTGTATGTGTTTCATCAATGTTGACTTTTTACTATAAACCTCATGTTTAATGGCTTGAAAAAGAAATCACACATTTCCGAAAGCTCGACCAAATAACAAAGAGTACTCTTTTGAACAGCCCAGTATTTTGACTGCATCCTCATCTATCCGCATTTTTCCAAGACTACCCCCTTCGCCTTATACATATTATATATATCCTATATCATTAATAATAATAATAATAGCGTTTATTGCCCAACAGTTGCCCATTTACAGAGCAATTTTATAAATGACAATACAAGATTAATTAGTAGCACTAATTTCTAAATATGAATGAATGACAATCACAAGTCCTATTTGAATAGAAAAACAAAAAAAAATAAAATAAAAAATACAAAAATTCAAAGATGCGCACGAGATTTATTCTTGAGTTCACAAACACTGCAAGAAAAGAAGTCACAAACACTAGAAAGCATTACTGCACATAAAATGTATTGGTGCCTTTAACATTAAATTTGTTTGAGCTCTTTTGCATAAGAAAGTAGTGTTGTGTCTAGATGTTATTCTTGGAACAAAAATATCAATTTGCGACAGTAATGCGGGACAGTCAATTTTACCATTGAATAATTTATAATTTAATGTAGATAATATAGTAGATAAATAATTCATTATTGAAGACAAAGAAATCACAAAATCATCTCCAAAACGACCAAGAAATGCAATAATAATAATAATTATCAGTAATCCGGCTATCCGTAATATAGCTACATAATGCATTGAACCACATTACCACAATTGTTAAAATTGTTATTTCCGTCAACCGATTGCACCCCTACGCGCAACCCTCGGAAGTATTCGAGAGACTTGTGAGAGCTAGGGAACACGCAGCCCTTACCTATTAACGTGTGATGCCATGCACGGGACCGGTGAATCGGTGGATCGAACCCATGACCCCACGCATGCGAGGCGAACGCACTACCAGCCGACTACCAGACGACTACCAGACGGCCCATAATACCATAATACCAGATAATAATTAATAATCATGTGAGCTATTTCGCAGTACTCTGAATAATGTTGAAATTTGGCAACAATGCATTAGCAGTAGGGTTGACCGTTGGATTTTCGGTAGATATTCCAGTAGAAAACTGTAACTTATTTGGAAAATCATATCTTGTCAGTGCCATCTTACAGTTCAGAAACGCGAAATATTTGACTTTATATGAACCTTAATGCATGATTTCAATTCAGACTAGATGAGAACGATAATATTTTGGGTTTGTATGTTTTCTCTAAATTTACTATAATCGAAATTTCACTAGCTGAGATGTGGTGTACATAAGTCTAAGGACTTGTGTCGATGCACCCTTCAAAATGCATTAAACCACGTCTCAGGTGTAGGCACCAAAATATCGATCCACCGTATAAAAGGGGAGATTTTTTCACATTGAAAGCGACTGTACAATAAATGTTTAATGGAAAATATTTTACGATTAACAGTTAATAAATATATGAAATATAATATTAATCTATGTGAATTTTAGCTGTTTCAGTTGATTGGCATTTTCATCGATAGAGGTTTTGATATTTCAATTGTATCGTTTTATAGTAAGCATTATTTGAACCTTTAATCGTTTCATGATTGATATAGAAATGTATGTACAGTTGACTACTGATATTTATGATGAATGGGAGTGAGTGTACAAAAAATGACAACCAGTAAAAGTTAAAAACATCATATCATCTACTTCACTTCACTCTTTATCGTCATTTGTCTATGAAATTTATGTCATACAGGATTTTCCGAAAGACTTCTCCATTATTTATTTGAAGCTATTTCATCAAGTAGCGTCAGTATACTTCAGCTCTTATAGTCAGGGGAAAGAAAAACTGAAGTACTAATCAGTAGATTCGCGAACAGTATCTTTTTGGATATGAGTAGTGATCAGCTATGAACATCGTTTATTATGCATTCACCCTTGATTTAATCTTATTCTTCCAAACACATTCATTGATACTGTATCAAAGTTAAATATTTTTTCTGACACTGATCAATAAGTAATTTGGGTACTCACCATGGCTACTGGACAGTCAAAAATCGTTTACCAGCAAATCAACAATCTGCAACAAATTTTTACTCAACTCAAACACCCTGCAAAAGCTCTCTTCCTCAATTTCGTGCTAACCTAACTTGTAACTTCTTACTTCTACTTGTCCATTCGCTCGAATCGCCTTTCTCATATAATTCCTCCAAATCATCGAGAACTCCTATAGCATCTAGAACGCCTAGAAATGTCCTTACCCTGGCTCAGGTTCTGGCTCATAGAAGTGTACCGAATCGTTTACTGTCGACATACATTTCAAGATTCATCGATGTGACTCGTCGGCCGCTGTTATTGTTTACATTGACTGAATTCTAGGAATTGCAACGTCGCATCGCAACGATTTCTCCGACCGCTGTAATTATCATGTAGGGGCGTAGAGTATATCGTAACAATATTTATTCATTTTATTGAGTATTTAGAATTTGCAATAAAACACGTTTTGGGGACCCATTAAAGCAAAAAAAAAACAACCTGAACTACTCGACTCTACAACTATTGTTTGGATGTTATGGATATTTTTTTCTGCTATGATTACAGCAGGCAAATGGTCTCGAGAGTAACGATACATTCTTTTGTGTTCTTTTGTGTGATTCGATTTGAATATATTGCAGTTTAATAAAAATACAAACACTACTTGACAGTACACATATTATACAGTGATAGTCAAAAGAACTCTCCTCTCTTATCTTTTGAACGATTATAGTTATATAATAATGAAATTTGGAGTGTGGAAATGAACGGATGTAGGCTTTTCAACTAGTAAACGGTGACGTAATATTGATAGATGACATTACACGGCCACCTTTACCAGTAATTTTCAATAGGACCTTATTTGGCAAGTGTTTGAAAGGTGTTGAAAATGCCTATTTAGTCATACTAAATCTGTATGGATTTAGGCTGATTTTGATGGATACATTGAATAAATACTACCATTATTTATAGTAGTATGTCTTTGAAGAATTGCAGTATTATCAGTACAATTTTTGACTTATTTACTTTTTTACAGATCATGTTCGAGAGTTCAGCTGTGGAATGATGTATTATCGAACTTTTCACCTGGACAACAGAGGTGACGCACTTTACGTTGGAGCAATGTGAGTACCCACCAATATTCGTAGTAGAGTAGTAGTATCACTATTATTTATCGACATCGACCGAGGTGGCGGGGATTATATCACCGTACCCTCTGCAGTCTGTCTTCTCTTAACCAATAGCATTGATTTGGCCTGACGTGGTCAAAATATAAAGTAATTTTAACAATTTTAAATGTAACGTATTTTTATCTAAATATTTTATGACATCTTTCCAATTTCACTTGTTTTATATCAATTTTCATCTTGCACAATGTGCCACTTATGGTTGAATAACATCGCGTCTAACAATCTCAACAAAGATTATCCCTGATGATGGAAATAAGTTATTAAATTTCCGAAAGCTTGGACAAACTTTAAAGAGTACTCTTTGATTTTGCTGCAAAGCCCCACTATTTACTAGTTCTATATATATATATATATATATATATACAGGGTATTTCTTAAGTACGTGTGGAAACTTTAGGAGCATGTTGCTGACGTCGAAATAAGAAAAAAGTTCCCATAAACACATGTCCGCAAGTTATTCGTTTCTAAGATACAGAGTGTCAAAGTTTAATTCTTATGTTTGTTTTGTGTGAATAAATTCCAAAATATTTTTGATATTCGGGTAAAGTTTGGTATCTGGGATGATTTTTCAATGTCATAATCAAATTTTATGTTAATTATGAAAAGACTAATTTCGAAATGAATTTATTTTAAATTTAAAAATCTTGTCATTCAAAATCACTTGCATCGATTATTTCAAATCTCATTCACTCGAAAACGGTTGCTCGCAGTGACCTCTACCAAGAATATACTTTTTACACAAACTGAATAATGAATATTCCCAGATACTAAACTTTACCCAAATATCAAAATTATTTTGAAATTATTCACAAAAAATAAAGATAAGAATTCAACTTTGACACTCTGTATCTCAGAAACGAATAACTTGCGGACATATGTTTATAGAAACTTTTCTTCTTATTTTGATGTCAGCAATACGCTCCTGAATTTTCTACACGTACTTAAGAAACACCCTGTATAAATATATAAATATATATATATATATATATATAGTGTCCGGCATAAATTTCGCAGCATATGGAAAACCTTTTTATTATTGATTTCTCAAAAAAAATTATTCTTGATGAAAACCTCTGCTTCATCCCAAACCTAAATTGCAATTACCAAAATTGAATTTTATACTACCATATACGAGCGATATTGAAAAACATGCCATCACTTTATTTTTCACGGTAGAATTAAAAGTATGGGGAAAATATTGTTCAGACATTCAAATCACAGCCAATTTAATTTTTCCACTTTTTTTCCAATTTTCTCCTCATCGCCCTGTACGATATAAGGAAAACTATGCTAGATGGATGGTATATTGTTAGATATGATCATATCACTCTCTGGATGTACCCTCCTTTCTCCCTCCCATCGGATTGAAATATGTGACGGTATTTCACAAAATCTTGCTGCAAATAATAAATAAAACTGAATTGTTTTTGAATATCGCTCGTATATGGTAGTATAAAATTCAATTTTGGTATTTGCAATTTAGGTTTGGGATGAAGCAGAGGTTTTCATCAAGAATTTTTTTTTTTTGATAAATCAATATTAAAAAAGTTTTCCATATGTAATAAAGAAAAACAATTAACAAGGGTAGGTATGTCTTCGATTATGATGTTTCGTTTGCCACTTGGCAAACAAGTACTCACGGCTAGCTTAAACAGTGGAGAAGGCTGGGGTCCACATTAACAAATAATAAAAAGTGAAATGAGGGCGCCAGACAAATTGCGTCCCTGGGTACCTTGAGAATTATTATAAAATTTCGATGCTCACCAACATGCCAATTAAGCATTGACCATGAATAAACTCAACATTCAACCACTTGAAAAAATAGCTGAAATTAAAAAAACTGCAGAAATAAAAAGAAAGAAAATATCAACTTTGAAATAACAAGTCGTCTATTCGTTCAATTTGAATTACGAATACACATACACGGAATGAAGGTATTTTAATTCAAGAATATAAATATTTCCCAATGTTTTGTCTAAAACTTGAGAAAAATTAAATATCCATATAATATATTAAACAAAGATTAGAAGAGATGCTGGTTTAAGATCACTATTGGCAGTGGCAGTAGTTGGTATTATGTCAACCAATAAAAATGATACTTTCAGAAAAGATGAAGCCAAACGTAACATTTCGCGTGAGCTCATGGGCAGGTTTTATAACCAGGGGAAAAAAGTATTTCTGTAATTCACGATCAGTTGAAATCAAACCGCCATAGTTCTCCGCTTACAAAAATGCTATATAACTCAATTACTATATCATGATTTTACACAGCGCATCAATATTTTGAATATTCGAAATTTATAATAAATTATCGAGAATCGTTTGTCAATTTTTTGTATAACTTGCGTGCAATCCAGCGAAGCAGATATCAGCTAACTCAATTACTATATCATGATTTTACACAGCGCATCAATATTTTGAATATTCGAAATTTATAATAAATTATCGAGAATCGTTTGTCAATTTTTTGTATAACTTGCGTGCAATCCAGCGAAGCAGATATCAGCTGACGTGGGAGGTGGGAGCATCTAATTATCACCCTATATAGCACTGCTTCCAATAAAATGACATCAACTAGTAGGCAGCCGGAAACAACAGCTTCAAACAGCAATTCCACAGCCAGAAACAACAGCTTCAAACACCAATTCCACAGCCACAAACAACAGCTGCGATGACACAACAGAAATAATAGCCCGGAAATAACAACCCTGTAAAAATATACCTAGTGAAATTATGAAAAAAAGAAATAATAAAAATTACGAGTGCAAATAAGAGTAATGATCACTTTGATGAAGAAAACTAAGTGAAGAAAAAAGAACATTTTTTTCATTTTTCACTCCTGTATATTCTATAAATTAATCTGAATGTGTCTCAATCTAGAAACATTTCACTAGGACCTTATAACGAGCTATACGAAATCAGATGGTAAGATTGCCTTTTCTTAAAAAAAAGAAAAGATAGAAAAATGCAAAGTATACTCAAAGAAGTAATAATTTGTAAGAAAATATATTGATAACTATCACTTACCTTGGGCAAGGGTTGCTTTTTGTTTTAATTGTATACAGATATTCTGTTCAATATATCCTTCCTCGTATTTTGTATATAGTTGACTTCACAATTTTCGTAGTTGTATTGTGGACGTGGTGGAACTAATCCTCGCAAAGAGCAGTTATTTCGAAAAACCAAAATCCCATGATCCATTGACAGACAATTCCCAAAATAACACTGTTATTTTCAAAAATGTAATCCCTCCAAGGGAAGCCAAAATGTCTCAAAATATTTGAAAGTAATACCACCAACAGCAAATACTCTATTCCAAATTGAAATAAATCGTAGTTTTAATCTGATTGCTTATCGTTCTTTGCAGGAAAGAAATATGCCCATTTTTTGTCATTCGCAGGAATTTGTATCACTAGCTACCAATTTATTTATTCGTTATTTGATTATTTTGGTTGTAACAGGCGAATTAGACTGTTGCATTTACAAAACTTCAATAGTGACATGCCTTTTCGTCATCTTCCGTATTATACTACTACCAACGCGATATATTTTCATACTGAGTGTTCTCTAATCATTTCCGTTTCAGTAAGACATCCCGTGGATGTTTCTCAATTTAATTTCACTTCAGCGTAAATTAAAACCAGCTCCTGTGTCAGTCCTTTTTAAGTGAGTCTTCAGTCAACGTTTTTCTCGTCAGCGGAGGAAATGTATTTTTTATAGTCTTCTCGCCCTTCCCAAAATCGTGACTGGAGTGACGCATTGCCAGAGCGTGCCGCTGGGCTAACTTACCCGTTATCGAAAATCTCAAATAACTACAAGTCAAACAAGCTACCTCTTATCTGCATCTGATAAGGAAAAAATATGAGATCGAAAGGAAAAACGAAATTAAACTGGGATTATATACTTCAAGCAGTCGAGAGCCGTCAGACAATCAATTTTCTTTAGCAGTGACACGTCGACACGTGCACCGTGTATTTGAAAAGGTTACGTTGGGCCTATTGTGAGTTGATCGATGCAGAGATTCGATTTGAATAACTAAACGGTACTTATATCTGACAATTGATATTTCTCTGGTGATATTTTTTAATTTATTTTATCACTATAATAGTTTCATTAATATTAGTTTCAGTCAAACCGGTAGCGTTAGTAAAGGGGTGCCTCAGGGGTCTATTTTTGGACCACTTTCATACATAATTTTTGCTAACGACCTCTTAACTTCCCTTGAAGATATTTAAAATATAAATATGGCTTGTTATGTTGATTACACTAATTTCTTGAAATTATGGTTTTTATGTCTCGCTTCATCAGTTTAAATTGAATCAGTTTTGATACAACATTATTCATGTGTCTTCATTAAGATCAGCCTGCTATGCCTTCAGTTCATTGAAGGAGCACTGCGGTCAAAAAACACTCCTTACACTGTATTACGCGAATTTTTACTCTCAAATTCGATAAGGTAGAATGAAGAGAAACAATCAGTACCAGATTGTTCATGAATATTAATTTTACAAAAATCAGCATTTATAATCCTGTTATCTTTCCCGGGGACACTCATGCAGGGAGTTTTATAAAATAAAAAAAAAATAACTTCAGTCGATACTTACATATACGAAATATCGTGCTATGTTCACAAGAATCTTTCATTGTTTAGCATCGACAGATCGAAGAATAATCACTCTACCAGATTTAGAAATAAGTTACTTCCTGCAAAGCACTCTACCAAGTTTTATTTAAAAAAACTTGTATTACAATGGCTGGGTTATGATTGTTTTACCGTTAAGCTAGCAGAACCCAACCATTAAAAACTAATTCAGAACATTTATTAGGTTTGGTATTGTCCGATTTTTCGTAACCATTCAGTAAGCCTTTTGGTACAGCCAGCAAAGTGTTAATTAAGCTAACAGAACCTATAATTATTTCTCCTCCAACTGAAGCTCAATAAAATATATAATTGGGCAATAAATTAGCCATTAGCCTGAATAGAGCCTGAAATTATTGTCCAACTGGATTTGTTCTGAGATACTTGACTATTTATGGTTGGGTTCTGCTAGCTTCACGGTAAAGCAAGCAGAACCCAGAATTAAACAAAAAACATTCCAAAAAAATTGCGATGGGTTCAAATGTATCCTCAAACTGAGCCTAAAATTATGATGTGATCAGATTATTCATAATGACCTATCACAACTTTTATTTCTCTTCCAACGGAAGAGACAAAATACAATATATATGTATATATAATTTGGTGATGAATTAGGCTGAATAGAGCCCAAAATTATTGTCCAACTGAATTTGTTCTAAGTTTTTCTTTATGGTTGGGTTTTTTGGTAAAGTTAGTAATTGAAGAAATCATAAGGAAGGTACCATTTGAATAATAGATTGTATATATATAATAATAATACCTCCAAGCTTTTTAACGAGACTTGGTCCCTTGTTGCTCAAATTACTCCTGACACAGAACAACGTCTTGAGTTTAGTTTATTCACGTGTGAGTCCCATCTGATACTGCTGTCGACTGTGACCCCCAAAAATTTTATATCGTTTATTTCTGGAATAGATTAACGGTCCATTTCGACATCAATGGATTCCTGTCTATTTTGGAATGTTCTGAAAGAGATGCGTCCTTTTTTGTTTGTGTTCCAATTCAATTTGTTTTCAGCACTCTTTCTGAACATTTTTTCCGCTAACTTTGGGGGTAATTGAACGGAGATTAGTTTTATGTTTTTTTTTATTATTGATGCTGTTTCTAAGGAATACCGTTGATATTTTATGAGATTTGAACGCTTTGCAAGAATTTCGAGGATTGGCTTTGCACATGTATCTCAAGGCTTACTTCTGTTGCAGTTTCCCCAAAATGCAATGACATAGCGCAGATGTGACTCAATGAGAGAATGATAAACCATTTTTGCAGTCGAAAGATTTAATTGATGTGTCACTGCTTAGCACACAGAAGACAGTTTTTTCGTCAATGCCATCTGATGGTGAATTTTAAATTACCATCAATGTAAAGACCTAAGCATTTTGTGCAACTTTTATTACTCTAAATGGTTCCAAACTCTAGAGCTGAATCTTCAAGCAAACATTTAAAAGTCTTCAAATTTGTTTTATTTATGTTAAATGCTAGTTTGTTAGTTTCACACCAATTTGTTTACTCAGTTATATCTTCGAGAACAACTTTATTTATTCCATCATTATTTCTGCTCCGTGTGATGGACGTATTATCCGCAAATAGTGTGAACCTACCTGAGATATTGATGTTGGTTATATCATTTGTATATAGTAAAAAAGAACTGGATAACTGGACCCAGAACTGAACCCTGAAGTACCTATCCTACTAAATAATTCACAGTAGCCTTGACAATTTGTTCCGGTTGGTTTCGATTTGAAAAAATCGCGTTTCATTAGTTTTCTCTATGCTTTAGGTAGAAATTTTGACCATCCTGTAAATTATTTTTGAAAATGCGATGGACTTGTTCATGACTTGATGCTTCAGGTGTAACTCTGTGAAATTTCACTTTTCCCGCTGTTACTGTCTATGAGTTGTGATTTTTTAGGAGTAGTGCTGTAGGTAATTGTCAAATTCTTCAGAATAAAATTAATATCTCGAAAACTAACAAATTTGGATACTGGCATTGTTTCATAAAGCGGGCCTAAAATCAGCTGGAAAATTAAAAATTGTAATGAAATACAGGGTGTCCCATTTGAAATAAGGGAGTTACTCTCTACTTGCGGTAAAACAAAATGAGACCGGAAGTTGAAATTACTTTAGTAAAGAAGGTCATATTGTTAATCCCACTAAAACCAAATTTCAAGATTTTCTTTTGAACGGTTCTTCACATATTCCTAACGAACTCTCGTCGTGAGACCCTGTACTTGAATCATTGAAGGTGTTATTTTATTAATCGCAAATTTTTAATACTATATTATTTATTTTCCAGTGCACTTTTTCCAGCATGCAATAGCTATATTTTATTGCCCTAACTAAAAAAAAACTGTCTCAATGGTACACAAACATTAAATTTGAAGTCTGTTAATATAAATCATTAGAAAAAATAGGACATTCCGAAAATAAATAAACGAAAGTATTTCTGTCTTTCGAACTTTTCTTTTCTACCCCTTCATTTCATAAGATTAGGAATAGTCATTCCTTGTTCTTATCTATAAACTTCGTTAAAAACAGAGACAGGTAGTACTTTCAATTTTGCCTATACTCCATTATTTTCGATACAAATCCGAATCTGCAGCATTTCTCTTTCCCAGAGGATTGGCACATCGAAACTTTTAACCCCAACAAAAACAAATTTATCACCCCAGAAAAACTACGGAACCTTTGGATTGCGGAGAAAATTGCAAAGAGCTCAGGAATCAATTCGTTTGGCATCTCCAGTAATCTAACTTGATCGTAAGGAAGATTTTCAGTCTAGCATTGCTTTTAAAAACGGTGGAGTTTGATCCAATTTCAACTCTCAGAACGGGTCTTCAGATAATTGATTTTTGTTTGTGAGAAGTTGATCGACAAAAAGTTACAAAGTGAGTTTTGAGTAATTATTGCAAGATTCGTTTTCTAGGTGATTATCAAATCAGACAGATATACAAATTGGCGAAATTAAAATTGATTGCTGTCTTTTATCAAATATAATATATAATCGAAATGTATCACCTAAGTTTGAAAATAAAATATTGTGTTCATATCAATATGATATAAAAGAAAGAAGAGTATAATCAGTATAACAATATATTGATTAACTAAAATATATTTGACAATCTGAAATATCTATTTATTATCTTTGCCATCCCGCTATGTTACCTCAGTATCAGACACAGGAAGAGCATATTATATTGCATAACACATAAAAGAAAAAACGTCGATTACAATTTCGTTACACAGTATTATGACTGCTTTTATTCATTGAGAATTTTATAGCATAATAAAATAGTAATTTCTTATGATAGAGATGTTATTTATGAAACAGAACTTTCAATTGCTGCCATAAAAAATGCAGGTAATGTCGATGACACACATAAAATCTATAATTAAAGATGTACAATTGTGATTGATATGAACATGAATGTGTCCTTTCTTTAGGAAAATCAGGAGGAGTAAGAGGAAGTTTATCCACAAGAAAAGTCTAGTGGAGTTATGAAAACATTGCCTTGGGAAGAATATTAGCAATGAGTTCCAAAGCTTTGCTATTCTTTTGAAAAAACAATTCCTGAAAAAAAGGATATGTCCATTACCAGAGAAGAATGTTGGCGAAAAGAAAAATAAAGATCCGTTGAAGATTAAAGAAGTTGTTCGTGGGTAATATGTCACACATCGTAAAACGTGTTGCATACGAACGAAGACGGTTTATCAGCCAATACATTTTGGCAGATGACAAAAATAATCGACAAAAATCACGAGAGATCAAGAAAGAGAGAAAATAGTTACACTAGTACAAAGTAGAAAGTTGAAACTGGATGTGAAGATAGAACTGGAGATGAAGAGTTCGAAATCCATTTACTGAGAAAAGGATTTGATTTGATTTTCTTGTTTAACTTGACATTGGGCGTGAGATCTCCATACTCATCATATCACAATACTCGGCGAAACAGAGATATAAAACTTCCGCAACCCAACTCTAGTTTCATCAAAAACTCAATGGGTTCAAAATTTATAACCATCTTCCAAACATTATAAAAGATATAGAACCAATAGCTTAATTCAGAAAAAAGCTCAAATATTTATTGATGTATAGAATTTATTAGATTGAATGAATTTTTCATCGAGTCACTTATTCAGTGATAGTGTTGCTTGTAAATGTATATAATTAATAGCCTGTATAGCTGTTTAATTTTAGTACTCTTACGTGTTCAATAATTTAAAAGTGTGCTTTTACACATTCACTATAATGCTTAGTGGTCATGATTTCTTCACGATTAGTTTGGCTGTTTAATTGTATGTCTCTTACATGTTTATTATTCCAAAATTGTGCTTTTACCCTTTCTGTGATATGCTCTTTCTCTCTCTATTATATCTCAGTTTGACGATTCTGTAATTATAAACCATCGACTGAATTGCTCAGAGGAATTGAACAGCTTTGAATATGAATAAAATTTCCTCATCAGTTTGAAAGTTTACTAACTCTTCATTGGACTTTGCGGAAGTACATAATTTCAAATGAAAAAAGCTGAATATACCACTTTCATTTGCAGAACGTTATTGCTTCATGCATAATTTCACCCTTGTCAAACAATTAGACAACCTCAACTATGCCCGAATTTAACATTCAGCTGGCATCAGCACAGACAACCGTCTGTTCATCTCATATTCCTCTGTGAATAATTGAACATCCTTCAGTATTCAACAATCAATTTGTGGTTTTTAATTTAGTTCAGCTCGAACAAAAAAAGAGGAACGGGAATATGATGCTTCCGCAGAAATGGGCTGAAGTTAAAAGAACACTTCATGACTATGTAATTTTTTTTATCATCGAATTGGGAATTTTTCATTAGGAAAGTTACTTTGAACAGCGATTTTGAAGAGCAAATTCACTGTTGGCACTTCCCAAATATGTTCTTGAAATTCCGGAACAAGAAATGCATTGCAGTTAGTTGTGGTAATGTTATATTGGTCATTTAACGTGAATTACACTGCACGCCAGCAGCAATGAAAAAATGGGTTGTTCCATCGCTGCTGGCGTGAAGTGTAAATCACCTTTTTGTGCAGTGAGTTCATTTCTATTGTATCTATCGATCTGGAAAATTTCATTGTTTTCATTTCAATTCATTTTCATTGAAAAATATATTTCATCTGGCATAAAATATCGGCAATTGCAAGTTGAACCTGCCGGATTTTTCTCTCAAAGGAAAATATAAATATCTATATCATGTATAGGCTGGATTTTGAAATTAATTTGAACATGCCCTGTTCGTGTGCATACACATTAAATATTGAAAAGGCCACCATATATTAGGAGTAATACCGATGACGGAAAATTGTGATGGCCTTATGATACCACCTCTATCTTTTCTATTCAATAATTTAAAGTTTTCTGCATCTGCAGAAGTAATGTCTTCTATAGTGGACAAACAACTGCCGACACTGTTATCTTTCTTCGCTTCACGACAGGATTTTGGGGCGGAGTTGCCAAGTTTACTGGGTTTCCCCCAATTACCTGCCGTAACCACAGATGATATTCCAAACTTCTTTTAGAACACACGAAAAAAAATTGGCAACGACGTGGCCATTAATGCGCAAGCGTAAAGTTTGGTGATCACTCCGGTGATGAAGGGTCAATTAACTGAATCTAGGACAGCGTGTTTGGCGTTCTAGTGTTTATTATATTTCTATGACTTGTACGGAATCGTCTGCTGTCGATCTTTGACAGTCGTATGAATTTTGCCGGGCCCTGAATTTGTTTACATTGACAGCTTTCTGGGAATCACATCGTCGCATCGCAATTATTTTAGCGAACGCTGTATTAAACCGGGATCAGACTTATCTGAATCTACTACGAGATGTTGCCAGGTCAAACGTAAACTATCGTCGATAAAAGTAATGACAGCTTTGCAACATTATCCAGACAAGATTTATGAAAGGGTTTGAAATAATATTATAGTAATGAGTCATCGCCCATTGAGAATGATTATTCATTGGCTTCGAATGGCTATGATAGTAATGATGGATTACCATGCATCTAATATCTACTAAAAATAGCTGAATGGAAAGGTAATAATAACGAACCCAATTGACAATAATGCTTTGAGTTCATTTAGGTAACGAGTGTTATTGATGGTTGTTCGGAATGCGGTCACCTTTCCATATTTTAAGTTTTATTTATCAGTTCATCAATTTTTCTTTGTGAGTTAATGATGAGTTTTGTTTTCTATTATCGTCGCATGATGCCTTAAAAAAATGGGTACCTGGGTAGTTGATGCATGTTTTTTTATTTAATAACATTCACATTGGTGATGGTCGAGTATACAACGTATGACACGAACGCTTGTGTTTTTGAGAAAAATCCGCGGTTAGTTTCGTATGATTTTTCAAAGTTAGCATTTCGTCGTTTTTTTTCAGACTTTGAATGGGCCTTATAAGGTAAAATCCGGCCCGGCAAAATATTTCGTTCATCAGGTCTTATTTACTGCCTCTCTAAGAATTCTTCCAGCCCAAATGAATCGCATAAAAATCCGTGGTTAGTTTCGTATGATTTTTCAAAGTTAGCGTTTCGTCGTTTTTTCACATATTGTAAGGGCCATATGAGTTGAAATCCGGCCCTGCAAAATATTTCTTTCATCAGGTCTTATTAACTGTCTCTCTAAGTGTTCTTCCAGCCTAAAAGAATCGCAGAAAAATCCGCGGTTAGTTTCGTATGATTTTTCAAAGTTAGCATTTCGTAATTTTTTTCACATTTTGAAAGGGCCGTATAAAGGGCCGTAAAGGCAAAATATTTCGTTCATCAGGTCTTATTAACTGCCTCTCTAAGTGTTCTTCCAGCCCAAGAGAATCGCAGAAAAATCCGCGGTTAGTTTCGTATGATTTTTCAAAGTTAGCATTTCGTAATTTTTTTCACATTTTGAAAGGGCCGTATATATAAGTTGAAATCCGACCCGGCAAAATATTTCGTTCATTAGGGCTCATTAACTGCCTCTCTAAGAATTCTTCCAGTCCAAAAGAATCGCATAAAAATCCGCGGTTAGTTTCGTATGATTTTTCAAAGTTAGCATTTCGTAATTTTTTTCACATTTTGAAAGGGCCGTATATATAAGTTGAAATCCGACCCGGCAAAATATTTCGTTCATTAGGGCTCATTAACTGCCTCTCTAAGAATTCTTCCAGCCCAAAAGAATCGCATAAAAATCCGCGGTTAGTTTCGTATGATTTTTCAAAGTTAGCGTTTCGTCGTTTTTTTTCACATTTTGTAAGGGCCGTATGAGTTGAAATCCGGCCCGGCAAAATATTTCGTTCATTAGGTCTCATTAACTGCCTCTCTAAGAATTCTTCCAGTCCAAAAGAATCGCATAAAAATCCGCGGTTAGTTTCGTATGA
Source organism: Chrysolina oricalcia (assembly GCA_944452925.2). Taxonomy (NCBI): domain Eukaryota; kingdom Metazoa; phylum Arthropoda; class Insecta; order Coleoptera; family Chrysomelidae; genus Chrysolina; species Chrysolina oricalcia. The sequence continues at coordinate 68,054,319 of OX101812.2, forward strand.
TTTTTCAAAGTTAGCATTTCGTAATTTTTTTCACATTTTGAAAGGGCCGTATATATAAGTTGAAATCCGACCCGGCAAAATATTTCGTTCATTAGGGCTCATTAACTGCCTCTCTAAGAATTCTTCCAGCCCAAAAGAATCGCATAAAAATCCGCGGTTAGTTTCGTATGATTTTTCAAAGTTAGCGTTTCGTCGTTTTTTTTCACATTTTGTAAGGGCCGTATGAGTTGAAATCCGGCCCTGCAAAATATTTCTTTCATCAGGTCTTATTAACTGTCTCTCTAAGTGTTCTTCCAGCCTAAAAGAATCGCAGAAAAATCCGCGGTTAGTTTCGTATGATTTTTCAAAGTTAGCATTTCGTAATTTTTTTCACATTTTGAAAGGGCCGTATAAAGGGCCGTAAAGGCAAAATATTTCGTTCATCAGGTCTTATTAACTGCCTCTCTAAGAGTTCTTCCAGCCCAAAAGAATCGCAGAAAAATCCGCGGTTAGTTTCGTATGATTTTTCAAAGTTAGCATTTCGTAATTTTTTTCACATTTTGAAAGGGCCGTATAAGGTAAAATCCGGCCCGGCAAAATTATTTACTCTTTCCTTCTACTGCAGTGAAACTTTAAAAAATAGGGAGGGAAAGTCAAAAAGTAATTAAAATCCAGTTTTCGCCATTTTCAAGGCGTTTATCTCGAGAACAACGAATGGTGCCACCGTAGAGTTCGACAGAAATATGGAAAATCACATACTCTTTCCATTTACGATATTGAAAATAAAAAAAATCTGGAGGGAAAGTCGAGAAGTAGTTAAAATCCAGTTTCTATGCTGTTTCTGTCATTTTCACTGCGTTCATCTCGAGAACAAGGATTGGTGCCACCGTAAAATCCAACAGAAATATAGAAAATTATATAATCTTTCCTTCTACTCTAGTGAAAATTTGAAAAATCTGGAGGGAATGTGAGAAAGTAATTAAAATCCAGTTTTTAAGCTGTTTTCGTCATTTTCAAGGCGTTCATCTCGAGAACAAGGAATGGTGCCACCGTAGAGTTCGACAGAAATATGGAAAATCCCACACTCTTTCCATTTACGATATTGAAAATTTGAAAAATTCGTTGGGAAAGTCGAAAAGTAATTAAAATATAGTTTTTATGCAGTTTTTGTCATTTTCAAGTCTTTTATCTCGAGAACAAGAAATCGTGCCACCGTAGAGTTCGACAGAAATTTGAGAAATCACATTCACGATATTGATAATTTAAAAAATCCGGAGGGAAAGTCAAAAAGTAATTAAATAATACCGGCTTGCCGTTAATATTGCAGATATCCCATCCACACGAATGCAGCGCGCATTTCTGATGTGACGGAGCAACATCACATCATTTAAAGTTTTCTAATTTTTTCAGTAGCAGCTTCGACGGCCCCAAGTTGTATTATAGAGTTGAATGGGGTGTTTCTTCACTTAATGAAGCAATAATCGGACTCTATCATTATCTCAGTAACACTAAGAACCAGAGAAATTCATAACCACAGTTTCCAAATACCGTTCAAATAGAAATGACAGAACTCTCAAATCGCATGAAATGCGCAGAGTAAAACTAAAAGACACAGATAATATTCCGGAATCGACAAATTCAAGTTCAGCGAACATAAAAAGATGTAAAAATTACCGGCATTGTTCACTAATGAATTAGGCGCCTTTTGTCGAATACCGAGGTGTGAAAACTGCGGTTTCCATATTGCACCGCTCTAGTGTGCGAGCTTTGTTTGCAGAAAATGCTTTGTTATATATTTACCCCTTTATTTGCACTTGGGATGAACATGTTCCATAAGAATGATAAGAACCGACCTCTGCGATTCAAATGAAGGGAAAAAGACCCCTCGTTCTTTCATCGACTGGCGCTGTCATTAATTAAAAGAGACAGACAAACAGTCAGTGGTGTTCTGCCGGAGATTTCGGAGACTGCTCTTTATAACCTCAAAGTTAGGAGGTAGAGATTGAATAGTTAGGACGAAAAAAATATTACCAAGGAACAAGAATTCAAGTATAAAATAAAACAGTTACTTTTTCAAATTAGCCGCTACACAATCGATGAGTTTTTTTCTTACCAACATTAATAAAATGTTTTGTATTTTTGCTTCGTACTAACTCAGATTGTTTTAATGCATTTTGTTAGTTATAAATGTTTTTGTTATGTAATTTTTTAAATATGTACATTGTATGTGCATTGCTGTTCTGCTTAGTCACTCGATTGTTTTAATATTTTTTTGTTAGTTCTGAATGTGTTTTGTTATATATTTGTATTTGATATGTACCTGATACTTACTTGTCCAATTGCTTTTGTAAGCTCGTTATAAATACTTGACTTGACTTGACTTGAAAGTCATTTTCGTTTGAATTGTGCAGTGAAATATTATATTCTTTTTTTCTTCACGACCATCACAAAATTTTGACAATTCTAAAATCAAATCACTTTCCTTGAGATTTCAGAAATATTCCACAACACTTCTGTTTCTACCCAATCTAAATAAGATACGGTGATTTTATTGAACTAATGTTACATTTCAGAGTAAATGCTATAATTTAAAACAATGTCATTGTACCTAACTTCAGAATAAGTTGTAGTGTGCCTGATTGGTAGATTTAAGTAGCAAGTAGGTTTAGTTATACATGAAAATACTTAGTCTGAATTGAAAGTTTTATAATCAGTAAGAAGAAAAACTAGAAAATAAAATATTGTTATGGAATTTATAAAGCTAGAGTCAAATGAAGTAGTACTACAATTTGTATAAAAACCTACTATAATAGACCGGGGGATAGTGACAGATTTTGGGACAAGATTTTATTCAGTATGCCTTTTGGAGGACAGTTTTGTCCATATATCCTCATGATAATGGTGCATGAATCAAAGAGTCGTCATAGGTTCTTCATATTAAAAAATAATAATAATATTTATGTTTTTTGTAATAAAATAATAGACGTAAAATACTCGAAAAACCATTGGCATACCATTAGGATAGGCGGAGAATTCCTTTTTTCAAATACAATTTCACGTGACCATACCAGCCATTCGGACCCACCCTGACAATGGTTTTTCGAGTATTTTAGTTTTATTATATCATCACGAAACACATGGCAGCCTGATTAAAATCGTACCCGAATAATAATAATAATTATAATTTTAATTATTATTTTTCAATATGAAGAACCTACGACGACCCTATGATTCATGCATTATTATCATGGGGATATACGGACAATACTGTCCTCCAAAAGGCATACTGAGTAAAATCGTGTCCCAAAATCTGTCACTATCCCCTGGTCTATAATGTACATTTTGCCTGATCTTGATTACTTTTTCTTGAAACCATAGCCATTTCCATAGGCCCAGGAGTGAAATTCTTCGTTAGATAAGTATGAATCAGAAAATCTAATATCCAATAGTACCTATTTGAAAAGATGAATCAAACTTAGAATTGACATTAAAATTTGGCAGTAGAATCCAGAAAAGAAAACAAATTAAAAATTAAGTTGTTCTTAAACAAGAATTAGTAAAACATAAGTAGATAGTTGTCAAAATAAAAATGAACTGATAAATGGCAGATTGATGACACAATTTTAATAAAATTAACAAAGTAATGGCTTCTTTTACTTTTACCTTATCTTGAACTTTTATTTCAAGAAAGTTTGTTAGGGGCGAAATTTAGGAAAGGAGAGCAGTGAATGTGCAATGATGTGTCACGCCTCTGACATACCCAGCAGCTCAGTAGGCGTGGATTCGACAATAAAAATTGATTTCGATAAGATTGAAATATGGGGTTAATTTTCCGGAGCGCCACGGATTTATCGCTAGTGAAAAATCCGAAACCACCCTGATGGAATGGGACAACCCACTGCACTAATTTTACTAAAATATTAAAAAATAAATACCTGTAAATGGTATAATAAGAATATATAACTATGTAGAGGTTTTGTCTTCCCTTACGCTTAGATAACTTGGACCAGAATAAAAGAAATAGTCATGTCCCTTACTAATAAAATATATTGATCGTTACACACCCTGTATGTGCACAGTTCAGCTCACCATACAACAGAAAATAAAATTAATGTAAATATCAACCACCAAGATGAATTCAAGTGAATGCTGTGATTGAGAGTATGGTATTGTTTTAATATATCGATATGAAACCTCCAGTGAGGGCTATGCCTGTGACGTCACGATGATAGCTTACAGTTATGGATACTTACGCCTTAGTTCACGCCAGTTCACCAATTATTGTGGTTGTAGTTCATCAGTGCCTTGATGTATACAGGTGCACCGTGGGTACGACACAATCAATCAAAGTACATGTACAGCTGGGACGAATAGCGAAGGAATGCTGAACAACAGAAATACAGCGGGACAACCACAGTCGAGCAGGATCAATCACAGCAGTGGAACAGTGAAAAGACAATCGTGTAGCAACGAAACAGTGGAACAATCACATTAGTGGAACTCCAATAAACGGTAGCAGAGTAGTAGCAATGGAGCGTAGTGGAGGACTACCAGCGGCGAAGAGGTAACAGTAGCCAACTAGTAGCCACAGCGGAGCAGTAGCAGAGTGGTAACACCCTAGAATAAACAATACCAGTCTGACTTCTGATTACACTTGTATGGGGCCATAAGTAGAGCCCAAATGCAAATACTCACCTCTATCAAGTGGGAGGGTTCTGATAACAGCTTTGATGGTCTGTTTGCTGTCTGATAGCGAGTTTCTCGTTCCAGTGGTTTCACACAATGATGAACTGACTTCTAACCTCAAAAATCCGCAAAGCGAACGGAGATTTCTCAAAAATATATGGCGTCAAAATTCGCAAACAATATGAGAAACTCTCCTGATATGAATTTTCCCAAGATGATCAAACTTTAATTGGAAATCTTCAAAATAGGCCAGTTACTCATCAATATCAAATATGGAAGAGGAAAATATATCTCAGACGTCAAAGTCAAAACTGTCAATATCTGACAAGGCACTTTCTTGTTCATTAGTGTTCGGTGGGAACAGTCCAGGAACTAACTCGAGCTACTAGGAGCTATGAAAAGAACACCTAAGATTCAGTGTTGCTAACTGAACCAAGACGAAAACGCCAGCCTCTCAATCTCAGAACCAAACACAAACAAACAAACAAAAGGTCAAGTATTCGAATGTGAAGTAGGTAACCTCAATGACACAAGATAGAGATAGAGTAGGAAAGTTACGGTTTTGTGTTCTAAGTACAAAACAATAGACTATCCATAAGTATGTTTACAAAACACCGCTGTCATACCGCAAAATAGAACAACTGATAACTGTCAATAGCTTAAGGCCGGTTCATGTCCGCTCGAACTAGTACAGCAAAGGTAAGTACTAACGTTCGGAACAAGCTATACATGACAACGATCAAGTTGTCATTTTGATACAGTGGCGTACAGAGTGGAAAGTGTATATCAATGACAGAGAATTTCTGATGTTATTGTATTAAAACAAAAAGGGTTTTCTAGTGCAAAATAAACCCGTAACAAGTTGACAAAGGTGGTTTCGGTAGCAGCGTTCATACAACATACTTTTACCTTTACTTTTACTCTTACTCTTACAAAAGTTCGTAGGATTTTACTTTTGCTGTAAACGATAAAGTAGAATGATTTTTACGTTCTGCGCAAAATGTTTGAGAGAGGTTTATGAACTGTCGATTTCACTGCTTAAAGTTGAAGATGAGTCAAAAGAAAAAGGAAAAGTAGAAGTTTGGTTTATGAACCAGCAATAATTTTGAAATAAAGCTTTGAAGAGAAAATATGACCAAACAAGCAATCAAAAACTCAATCACAATAAAAAAAATCAAAAAGTGATAATTTTAGAAATTAAGTCATTGTAAAAAGTTATAAGGTATAAAAATCAAGAAGTGCGTGAGTGAAAGTGAGCAATGAAATGGTTACCAGGGAGTTGCTAGAAACAAGAAAAAGCAAGAAAGAATTTGGAAGAGTCAGTTCAATAAAATTTTCATTAAATTAATTCAATGAAAACCAAAATTAAACATTGGAACTACGTAATACATTAAGCAGCAAGGAAAATCATTATTTTGAAATAACAATTCAAGTTCCTGATTCAACAGAAACCAATTTACATTGAAAAATCGAAACTTCACAAAGCAGACCAACAGCATCAGAAGTCTCACAGCGGGAGAGACATTTATTTGAACTCCATAAACTCCATAAATAATCCAAAAGTGAAAATGTAATATTTAACAATTTCAATTTGATCGTAGTTAAAAAAATTAGTAATCGTACTGAAGTTAGCATCATAAAATAAAACATAAAATTAGTCATTTCGATAGAATGAGGTAGGTTTCTCCTATAGTAGGTAGAAATAAGTATGCAGTAATAGAGTTCATTATTTTTGGGATGATTTCAATATTACTGAAAATGTTTAATTGATTTGAGATATTAAGTTACAGAAATTGAATAAAAATAAAACGACATACACTTTACATTTGATATTTATTAAGTTCTTATTACAAAATTATAATTTTTTTGATAATGACATCAAGAACAGAAGAAAGACCCAACTGCAACCCTTCTGAGAGAAAGACAATCATTTCTACATAGGCGTCACCGATTGAACTGGAAAAGGCAAAGAAAAAGTTAAAAACGGGTAAGGTGAAAAAAGAACATATCAGGCATTTAAAATTTTTACATTATATCAAATAAATTAAAAGTAAAATGAATATAAAATATCCCAATGATATATAGTTATCACAGTGATGCTCCTAAGATGGCATATGGAGTTAGTAACAAGGCCTACCCAGAACACATGGCTAATGAATGACCATAGCAGTCGATGTCAAAAACACCAAGGAAAAAAAATACAATGTTAGTTGGTTAACTTGGCGATTAAGATGACTAAAACAGGGTTTTTATCTATTATGAAACTATGACTGGAATGATTTTCACTAAAAAGGTTTACAAAACCACGACAATTGTTTAGCTGTACAACAGCTTGTTCAAGTGCAGAAGATAATCTGATTATCTAAAAATAGATTGATAAAAACTCCTCTTATACCATACTGAGTAATCTGAAGCAACAATATTCGAAAACATTCACTATCAAACGCCTTTTTCAAATCGCAGGCTAACCCAAGGGAATAACTTTTAGAGTCCAGGGCTCCATTTCGATGTATATTTTTGTAATCACATAGGTAATTTACCAATATCTAAAACAATACAAAATTAAGCTAACTGACATCAACCAAAACGCGTTTTTTAACATGAAAGTTAATAAAACTTTCAGTCTAACTCCACCAACAATAATCTTTATTGAAGATACTTTGTAGTCCGAAGACTAACAACAGGCAGATACCATGCAGTCGGAAGACTTACATCAATAGATAGGACATGTTTCGAAGGATTATTCCTTCATCTTCAGCAAAATAGGGGTTGATTACAAGTCGATCTAAAGAAAAGTAAAAAGGGTTTCAATAGAGTTGAGAATTACATTAAATTATGTGACCTACCATATGTTGGAAAAATAACATTTAAAACGGAAAAACTTTTGAAAAACTTATGGTCCTAATTACGACCTAATGGCCCGCATCTAGTGCGGGGCCCACCTATGTTAAGGACCATGGTTAGTCCACTCAAATAACATATCAGTGAATTAATAATTCGTTTTGAAATTTAATTTAAACCATGCGGCAAGTGTTTTTACATCTGACAACAAGGTTATGAAATTGACATCTGTCATCTGGAACGTCGTGGTTCGAGGTGGCACAAAAACAGAATGGAATGTCCCATGCTATCATGGAACAAGAAATGTTTCAAACCTCTTCCCCAGCATAGACCCTGCAGATTGTCTGATGTTAGTTAGACAACTACTTTTTTCTAATTCTAATCTATCCACTGTTCACATATTGAATTTATGCTCTTTAGTTGATTTGGTCCCTAAACAAAACTTTTTTCAATTCAACAATTCTTTCTATGTTCAAAAATTAGTTTTAGCCATGGGCTCTAATCTCAGTCCATTGATAGCAGAAGTATTCATGTCAAAATTTGAATCTACCATTTCAGAACACCCCAACTTTTCAAAGATTTTATTTTGGCACCGATATGTCGATGACATAATAGCACTCTTCAAAGGCACATTAGAAGACCTTAATACATTTTTAATCTTTCTCAATTCCTTCAACCCACGAATTCAGTTTACTATGGAAATTGAAACAGATAATAAACTACCATTTTTAGACCTCATTATTCATAAATCTGAAACCCTAGAATTCTCCATTTATAGAAAACCGATATCCACGGACAATATCATACCTTGTGAAAGGCTTTCGCGGCCATCGTCACTTACATGGTGGTTCTTCGGGTAGTAAGGCCGACGTGTTTTCAGAGAAGAACTCGACGTTTCGCCAACACGAGTGGTTAGCATTTTCAAGAGTTATTTTAAAAATTTTCGCTTTCTGTAGTCGCTGTCAAATGCTTGACATTTGTTATACGTTGTCTCAATAAATACCTGTGATTTGTCGTTCTTACATCTGATTGGTCCATAGCGTTAGCAGACATCATAGAATCGTTCGTACCGTTATTTTGTGGGTAGGGAGCTAATTGAGAATTTTTGAGAACTGGAAGCCAAACCTTGTTCAATTGTAGTCCTTCTTCGGTTCTGTTGAAGTTGCTGTGGTGTTTCTGGATTTCAATTGCTTCCCGGAAGAGTCTTGGGTAATACGCAGATGTTGAAGAGATGACTTGGGTTTCTTCAAATTTCACTCTATGGTTATCGTTGTTGAGAGTATGTTCTGCGACAGCGGATTTCTGTGTGTGCCCTAACCGACAGCAAGCCTTGTGCTCTTTGATTCTTGTTTTAACGGAGCGTTTCGTGGTTCCACAGCAACTTCAACAGAACCGAAGAAGGACTACAATTGAACAAGGTTTGGCTTCCAGTTCTCAAAAATTCTCAATTAGCTCCCTACCCACAAAATAACGGTACGAACGATTCTATGATGTCTGCTAACGCTATGGACCAATCAGATGTAAGAACGACAAATCACAGGTATTTATTGAGACAACGTATAACAAATGTCAAGCATTTGACAGCGACTACAGAAAGCGAAAATTTTTAAAATAACTCTTGAAAATGCTAACCACTCGTGTTGGCGAAACGTCGAGTTCTTCTCTGAAAACACGTCGGCCTTACTACCCGAAGAACCACCATGTAAATATCATACCTTTTCACTCTAACCATCCATATAATCAAAAATTCTCATCATTTCACTCACTTTTTCACCGCCTGTTCACGATACCTCTTAGCGATTCAAACTTTTCATCAGAACTTAATATAATTAAACAAATTGCCTATAATAATGATTTTCCAATCCGCCTAATCGATAGATTATATTACGGATACGTTAATAAATTTTCTAACCATAGATTAACTCAATCTAATCCACCAAATAAATATTTTTCTTTATCCTATTTTGGCCCCCTTTCATTAAAACTAAAAAATACCTTGCCTAACAAACTCAATGACAACAATATTTCAAATCTATCCATTTCATTCAAAACTTCTAATAATCTTAAACATTTGTTAGTCAATTCTAATGATAAAATCCTAATGCTGGATAAGTCTGGAGTTTATAAACTGAACTGTTCCAACCTTGATTGTAAGGCTTGCTATATTGGTCAAACTGGCCGCAAGTTTAGAACTCGACTAGCTGAACACGTCAGAATTATATACTCCAACTCCGAAAAAGAAAAAATTAATTCTAATTCGGTTTTTTCCAACCACATCGTAAATGAGAAGCATAATTTTGATCCCAACTCGGACTCAAACATTTTACACGTTTGTGATAAAGGCAAAAAACTCAATCTACTAGAGACTCTTGAAATAAAAAAAGCAATCAAAAATTCAGATTTTTAATGCATAAATGAACGGACCCAGTTTGACCGTTAAAAACTTTTCAATTCCTTGCTATTTTGATATCATTTCTCTACACCACATAACATAATATTTCAATGAAACACTTACATTCTTTGGTAATTCTTTCTATTTTAATTCTCAAGTGAAATCACAATTTGCTTCAATATTCTACAGAGCTGTCAATCGACAATATTTTAAGAAGGATTTTCTTGTCCCATGTTAGCATGGGACATTCCATTATGTTTTCTGCCACCTCGAACCACGACGTTCCAGATGACAGATGTCAATTTCATAAACTAGTTGTCAGATGTAAACACACTTGCCGCATCATTTAATTTAAATTTCAAAACGAATTACTAATTTACTGATATGTTATTTGAGTGGACTAACCATGGTCCCTAACATAGGTGGGCCCCGCACTAGATGCGGACCATAAGGTCGTAATTAAGACCATAAGTTTTTTAAAAGTTTTTCCGTTTTAAATGTTATTTTTCCACCATATGGTAGGTCACATAATTTAATGTAATTCTCAACTCTATTGTAACCCTTCTTACTTTTCTTTAGATCGACTTGTAATCAACCCCTATTTTGCTGAAGATGAAGGATTAATCCTTCGAAACATGTCCTATCTATTGATGTAAGTCTTCCGACTGCATGGTATCTGCCTGTTGTTAGTCTTCGGACTACACAGTATCTTCAATAAAGATTATTTTTGGTGGAGTTAGACTGAAAGTTTGTTCACCCTCCCAGTTTTATCTCGCTTCCACTGTATGTGATGGATCGTCTACGATGATGAAAGTTTATTTTTAAAGGTAATATTCTGCCTTAGAATCCACTATTACTATAATAGCGTGTTTCTTTAGTTTTTTCCAAACGGTGTGTTATTGATAAATTTCAATCTTGATACGAATTACCCAACAAATGATTTATTCTTTAAACATTTATTTTTTTTCGGGTGTTTATATTCATGTATCCACCTCTGAATATTTCAAGTACACCCGCAGGGCGAATCTTTTTCGAATCGCACTCGCTTTCGTATAACGCCCGTTTGGTTCACCTGAAACGCGAATAATAACGTTTCATCGTTTCCACCTCACTTTTATCCGCACCCAACGGAGCGTAAAATCAACTTTTCGGAATTAAATAACGCCAACAACCAAAAACACATCAGATTAACATTCGTTCGGAAATGAGCGGACAAAAGAACTGAAGTACTCCGATCTCGCGCAAACGGCGCATTTTAATTTTCCTCCAAATTCGGATGACTCTGTAATTGCTTCGGAGGCAACGCTGAAAAAGTTGTCGGGAGTCCGCTTTGTTTCGTATCGGCTTGCAGGACCGTTTCGAAGTTTATGAAAGTCGTTACATTTGCGAACAAATTCATTAAAAAAATTCTAGTGTGCACTATTCGTTTCATTGAGTAATTGAAACCTGTCGAAGAGAAAATTAGGACTTTTTCCAAAAGTTAAGTTATAGATTAAAAACTTATAATATTAACAATGACTTCAAACGCCCGATCAGCTGAAACTGAATCCGGATGAGAGTAGGTTTAACTTGTTATGTTGGTATGGAGAGGATGGAATTGAATGTTTTTGGAAGGGAATATGGAGGCAAGGATGGCTTTGGGAGGTGGAGGAGTGACTGTGTGGGGTGGAATATCGATTAATGGTAGGAGTGAGTTGGTGGTTCTGAGAGGAGAGAGTATGAACGGTGGGAAGTATAGAAATTTGTCTATGAGCGATATCGTGGTCCCTCACGCCACAAATATCGGCGACAACTTTCTTCTCGTTGATGACAATGCTAGACCGCATAGGGCTCACATTGTCAACGAGATTTTGAGTGATCATGATATTGAGCGAATGGACTGGCCGCAAGTCTGGAGCCATATGAAATTGAAAGAAGGGGAAGGGCGAATGGAAAATTTGGATGACTTGGTGAATGCGGTACAGCAAAAATGGACAGCTGTCCCTCAGAAATTCATTGATAGTCTGATAGACAGCATGCCTGATAGGGTCAATGAAGTGACTGCCGAAAAGGGAGGACACACTAAATACTGAATTTTATAAATATTTTTCAATTCTGATGTTACCCTTCCTCTTTGTTGTTGTTAAATGAAAATTGAATGAAACCTGTTTTCTTGATCTTGCTTACTTACACGACCAATGCTCCACGATTGAAAAAAACACCACAATTGTGGAATGTGCCTCAGCTGGTCGGGTTTGTCAGTCACTTATTGCATCCAAAATAAGTGATCCTTCCGAAAACAAGTTGATTTTCATTTAAATCTCCTCCCAACCTGGATTTACAGGATGCCAATTCTGACCTTCATATCTCTTCATCTAAAGTTTCAGCTTCAAAATGAGCCTGAGATTTTGAAAATCGGTTGACGAGCAAAAAAGTTATGCCTTCAAAACCAAAAGGTAATTTTTTTGAGATCACCTTGTAAATAAAAGAGCTAGGAAGACAATTCGAAAAATTTATCAAAGTAGTGAGATCATCTTTATGCATCTGCTGTCAAATTAACAAAATTTTTTTTTCTCCATTTGCTGCATTTTCAAATTCAAATTCTTTATTTTCCTTAAAATGACAAAAACAGGTTTTGTATAGGAATAGTCATAAAAATGAAATCAAAGGACGAAACAATGTAAAGACTAAATACACAAAAAAAAAGTACAATAAAATTCACAAACACTTTAAAATTACTACTCATTTTATGCTAAAATATTCATTTAGTGTATGAAAACATTTATTCGATAAAAACAATTTCAAAGTCTTCTTGAAGTCTGTCAGTTTATTGACAGATTTTATATAACTTGGCAAACTATTGAATACTCTAGGGCCCATGAAATCTGGAGAATTTTGAGTTGTTTTGAACTTGGCAGCAGAAGTATGTATATGTATGTATATAAACTGTACAACTCGAGGGTTTTTCAAATGAACCATGATTCCGTAAACTCCTCTCAATGCGTTGAAAATATCTTTCGGATGGCTGATGCCTCTCAGGGTACAATTCCCCATACATAGCTAGAGATCTAGTAGCATTTCTCAAACATTTCGCGTATACGAAAAGCATATCAACTTTCTCGTCATTAGAAATATTCATGGTTTCCACGTCACAAATTCACACGAATCAAATAATTATTTATGTACTAGATTTGACACTTTATTATTCTGTTAATTCATGGCTCACTTTGGAAAAGTCAATTCGTTTCAGTGCTCTCCGAATTTTTTCTCCAAGATTTCTTGTTTGCCAGAAAACATCAGAAACAAACATTTATGTTCCATAAAAATTGACTTTTGAACAGTTCTTCCATATTCATATAAACACCCTGAAATGCATAGGCGTTCACGTCTACTTGCAAATTTTCAAAAGATGTGTGGAGGTGATGTATTTTTGAGTTCTAATATTTTGGTTTCTACCTTTTTCAGACTACACTAACGAAAATTGTTTGACCAAATATTGATGATGTTTTCTCGGAGCGAAACGTCGAAAAATACATGTATTGTAATTAATAGCTGAATTTGTTGAAACAGTGGCTACTAAAATTGATGAAAAAAACTTGAGGCCCATATTTAAAACAATAAAGTTGACTATGGAATTTAATGAACGAAACGTCGCATTGGAAATAGGTTCATATAAGATTATAACAAATATGAAACAGTATTGAAAGTTTCTCTGACTTTTTCTTGAGACTACACTGACGGGAATTTTATGACCAAATATTGATGATGTTTTTTCGGAGTAAAATGTCGAGAAACACATGTATTGTAATACATAGCTGAATTTGTTATGAAAGTGGCTACAAAAATCGATGAAAAAAAACTAGAGGTCCGTATTTACAAAAATAAAGTTGATGATGGAATCTAATGAACGAAACGTCGCATTGAAAATTGGTTAATATCAGATTATAAAAAATATGAAACATTATTGAAAGTTCCCCTGACTTTTTCTTATATCATTCGAAATGGAGGCGGTAGAGCCAAAAAACGAAATTCGACTAATTTAGTTTTTGGCGAATATCTCAAAAACAACCATTGATATTTAAGATCTGAAAAAAGCTCATTATTGCTCCCCAAAATAGGAAAAAATTTTCCCATTTAACCGACCTTGTAGGTCTCTTCGTTTTCGAGATAGCAATTGTGGGATAAGCTAAAAAATGGCCTGTATAGACACAAAATTCAACATATTTGCAAAAACACTCTTTACCCAAACGACGCCTGATCTACCAATATCCGGATCGGAGAATTTTCAACACCGTAACATTTATCAATTGCAGCTTGTTTTCACATGGACATAATTTTTTATTTTTTTCACCTGTTTGCCTTATTTTCATATTCATTTGGTACGACACGGTCCTGACTTTCCGAAGTAATTTACATTAATGACCGGCACAGTACGACTGGACTCTGCTCATTTTCCGTAATTCATCGAAAACTCTTATAATTTTCAACTTTTGCATGCGAATGCCTCCGAACGGGCTCGCATGAACGTGAAATATACCGACCAGTTTACGAACGGGATTTATAACCTGCGAAACTTTTTAATTTATATTGTGACGGCGCTGCACTAAAGAGTAATTATTTCGTCGCATAAAACGATGACGCAGATAATACCGCTGGGCATTTTTCGTACATATAGTGCAGGTAATAGATTTCGATACAGATAAATGAAAATAACTGAAAATTTGCGAATCCGTGCGATACTGCATTGATCTGGAAATCGTTTTTTTTTTCAACGTTTGTCAGATTAAAACATTTAAATTAGTGGGGAGTTTATAAATAAATAGAGGTTTGCGGCATTCAGACAGATTTTTAAAATTCCAGAAAAAAGATTCTCCTCGAGTAGGATTCGAACCCACGACCTCCAGATTGCCGGTTTGGTGCTCTACCAACTGAGCTACCTAGAATCCTGCTCGAGGAGAATATTTTTTCTGGAATTTTAAAAATCTGTCTGAATGCCGCAAACCTCTTTTATATTTATATGACAGACATAAACTCCCCATTCATTTTTCATATTCGGCTATTATCCTGGTTCAGTGGTCTGAGATGCAAATCCGATCCCTGCTGAATATCGCTATATGTCGACGATGCTAGGTGTGAAGGGTAAATAGAATCTTGATGATCATTGGAAGGGAATGAGTTTCCCACTAACAACTAACTTTCCCAACGCCGTAGTTTGTAGGTATTACTAACATTAAAAATTCTAGAAAAAAGCGGTATCCTGATTTGCAGATGGAACACATGTCTTCTCGGTAGCTCAGTTGGTAGAGCACCAAACCGGCAATCTGGAGGACGTGGGTTCGAATCCTGCTCGAGGAGAATCTTTTTTCTGGAATTTTAAAAATCTGTCTGAATGTCGCAAACCTCTATTATATTTAAATTAGTTCATGAAATTCGTCATAAAGAACATGGCACGGATTATATGACTTTCAGGGGCTCTACGAATTCCGTTCTATATTTGATATGTGATGTAGGATGGGAAAGTGATTGAAAGTTAGTTACCATTGGCCCAAACTTGTGACACGCCAACCGAAGAAAATGGCGGATCCGCCAAGATAGAAAATATTCATTTTGAGTCCTACTCAGATTCCATTATCGATAAATTGATATTAAATTTTCTCAGTTGTTAGATGGTCCAGAAATCGATGTGTGAAATTATTCTCACTGTCGAATTTTTATGAAATCATTTCCTTATTCATTTTCCTCAAATAACCAAATCTTTGCATTAGTTCTTCCCAATTCAATAGAATACTTATTGATATTAACATAGAGATGAACTTCCGTATACTGGAGTAGCACATGATCTTCATCACTGAGGTGATCATTATAGCATCTTATATCTTCAAGAAATAATATATCACACTTTGAATAATTTATAGAAGCTTTTAGTTTTGATTTCTCTTTTGTTTAATACTTAATATTCTTTGAATTTAATAATATGGCCATATGTTGCGAATATTTTATCCACTCTTTCCTTTACCTTTTCCTTAAATTCTGACGCTTATTCGATACATTCAAATTTTAGACCAAAATCAACAGAAAACCATTGATCAAAGTAGGAACTGAAATAATTTCACGGTGGTGAAGCGAATGAAATTTAATAATCTGTTTTTTTTAACAAAGAATTATCAATCTGGTTTTCTCAAAATTGTGGATAGTTACATTTGTAATTGATAATATTAGAATCTAGATAGAATTGATATGGACATCGAGTCAGTCTGGAGAAGAAATGAACTAAGTAGCTTCATTACACAGAAATTGATCTGGACTACCAAAAAAGGACATAACTCCGTATTCAAGAATTTGTGTTGTTTGTGATAAAAGATTGATCAATGTTTTCCAACTAAAAAATATATAAATGAATGTATTTAGGAATAGAATTATACTTGGACTTGCACTGAGAGCGCGAGTGGATTTTTTTAAAGTGTGATGGTTTCCTTATATCGTTACTGTAGTATTCAACTCAGCGATGATGATTTTGTGCTTCTCCACCATATGGAAGTAAATCTCTATGTCACCTGTGACCAACATGATAAAACAAAATCATGAATTCAAAATCTAATAACATATCTCCTTGCCAACGTACGAAAATAGTTGTCTATGTACTTCTGCAGAAGCATGGTAAAATAAGATGTCGGCTTGTACATTTATTCAATACTCCTTAATGATCTTGTTATACTTATATAAGTTGTGCCGGTTACAGGTTACTCGATACACTTATTTATTTTAATCTCAAAAGATGCTTCATTCCAAAACAGATCTAGTTTAGCAGCAGAAGTTTGCTTGAAACCAATTAATAGTATGCGGTATCAAGTCAATAGTAATAATAGCCATTTTTTTTCCTAATCCACCATGTGTGCCATTTGAAAAAAATTATATCTAAACATATTAAATTTTACATTGCTTTTATATTTCGACCGAAAAGGTAGAGTTGAATTTTTTCCATAATTTTTGTACTGAAATTAGTGATTTAAACCTACCACGCTGAATTAAAAAAGAAAAAAAACGTTTTGTCACAAAAAGTGACAGGTGAGGTTGTATTCCGAATTCCATTTGCAGACAAAATAAGTGAAAATACACCAGTTGTCCCACTTAAAAATTTCTGATTAAACCTGAAGTTGCATGAAGTTGAGTCATGGCATTCTAATGTTCATTGTAGGATATGTATTCGAATGCCAAGTAAACAGAATTCAGTTCATTATTCATTCAAATATCAAAAATTAAGTAGTAGAGTCAATTTCTTTTGTCAGTTTGAAGTTTTTCAGAGGACTGTCAGAAGCAGTGCTAATCTAGCTTTTCAGTTCAGATCTGATCACTAGTTACAATTCAGTTTTCATTGATATTTGAGAAACATTTCATGTTTCACAACTGTAGTGAGTTTTGAACTTGCCAGCGAGCATGCCAGTTTAGATGTCAAAATTGAAAAAATTTGATCTCATTTGGAATTTTTTGATAATTTCAACACCTTCAGATTTTATCTTTTCTGAAACATTAAAACAAATGATAGTGAATTTCAGGTTTGTGGGAATATTCAATACGCTCTCATGTTTCAGATCAGAATTTTTATAAAATGTCAAGAGGTTTCCATCGCTTTCTAAATCATCGGTGGTTCCTAGATACGTTTTACAATTATCAAAATAATATTGTATTAGGGCGTAACTACATACCGGTAAGTATAACAACACTTAGTGTAGTTTGTACAAAAACAAGTTCACCATCAGTTCAGTTCAGTTGCTATGGATTAGCCAATAAAATGTCTAGTTCCTTAACAACAAAACTTAGTTTAGTTGAACTGTTGGTGAACTTGTATTGTACAACCCCGCCTAAGAAAGTCAAGATCAAGATCAAGAGCCGGTACAAAGTTCAGATTTCGAATAGATAATGTCATTTCAATGTCATCTATCGACGGTATCGAATCTAAAATTGTATCACCTCCTATTAGCTGTTAGATTCATTACATCAAGTTGCGACTAACTGATATTGTTCCTCAAACAATGATCTACGACGTGACTGGGAGACCAGAGAACTAACGCCATCTATATATCGTCTCTTACTAATCTCTTTATACAATTTCAATAATATGACTAATAGAGTAGTATGATAAACTAGCAAATTTTGAAACATTAGTAATCAATTGGGCATTGATGGTCGTGATGGTAGAGTGTCTCAACCATAAAGGCATGGATTCAAATCTCAGCACAGTTACCGGTCTCGTGCATGGTATCACACTTTATAGGATGGGGGCATCGTCTTCCCTAGCACGCATGAGTTTCTCAAAGACTTCTGAGGCTTGACGAAAGAATGGACTAGGACTAAATAGGTCGGGAATACACCACAGAACAATACCAAAACCGAGACAAAAACAGTCAATGTCATCGTCTATTAATTGTCAAATATTGTATCCGTGTCACGTCTCGCCTACTAAGAAAATGACTGCACGGCACTGTTCGCTATCTCTACGATCTATTCCGAAATATTGTGCCGTGAAAAGTCTTTTTAAAGGCCGTTAAAATTCGCGCGAAATCGCAGATGCTCACGTATGATTACGGAATGATGAGAACAGCACACATGTCGTTCTTAAATGCGTAATCACGCCCCTAATAATAAACGCCACCATTACGGGGTAACATGTACCCCCGAGGTGGTAACGCTCTCCCGAGGGTCTCGCATACACCGAAGTTTCCAACTAGTAGTGACAGTAGAGGTCTGAACGCCTAATGCCTTCGGGAAAGCATTCTCTACGTGCTACTTGAGCAATAACATGCTTAATTGATGGATACCGGCACTACACCGTTACACCTTCCATATCCTGTTCCATTGTGTTCATGTTGGAAGTTGTCGGGTTAGACGGCTCATAAACAAATACCTCGCTGAAAATTGACCCCTTTCTTTGCACCTCTCGTGTCTGAGATGACACGAACAATGAACTGGATTCGAAGGGGTCCATATACAGGGGGATTTACCACTACTTACACGAAATTTGTCAGTGTGTTCTCCCCACAAAAAGAAGTTGAAAACCAAAAGTAACTACAAAAATGGAAAAAAAATACCTGAATTTGTCGGAATGCGCCGCCACTGGATAGAAGCTGCCCACGTTGGACAGTGCAGGCTCACCTTCCCTCCCCCTTCATCAGACTCTGGACTGACAGCAGAATTGATGGGGTTAGATGTGAGATTGGGATGTTACTCACATTAGAAAATGGCAAAAATAAGTAAAATGTTTTTCCAATCATATAACGCTGCACAACATAATTACATGTTATCATGGTAAAGCAAATATTCGAATGTTGCTCCGATACCGTCAATACATAGTTCCAAGTGTACCAACTTTTCTACTAGTAAGTCTTAATAAGGTGGAGTGAACATTTAATTCATTGACTATTAGATTCGAATGACTCGTGATGTCCCCTCCCTTTACTTACTTACATGTTATTCAGAGGGCGGGTTGGCCGTTAGCGTGTGAACAATTCTGGCACGGAACACGTTGGTATGTAAGTTTATTAGAAAATTTTCTATAAAAAAGGGTTATTTAACCGCTCAGGTAATTTTCAACACGTCAATGATTTGTAATAAATGTGTATGAAATATTAGCTGTCTTTTGATCATAAATAATTACTTATTTTTTTGAAATACAGAATGTGTGGTGAAGGTTTACTTGAAAGTAAGCCCACGCCCATTTTCTGGTAAATAGAGACATTTTTTATTGAGATGAACAAAATTATTTAATAGTTTTTTTGGAGTGTGCCATCAATGCTCTTGTACCTAGCTTTTAGTTCATTACATTTACTGTTTCAAAAAAATCAACAAGTAGGCAAGTTTTGCATTGCTCTGAATGCATATAAATATGTATATTTTCTATGAGTGTACAAAATCTTTAGTTTTTTGTGAGACATTTTATTTTTACAGTGTGAGCTACGAAATGGACTACTTGAAATTCAAAAGATAATGTATGTTAGTCAATGGAACGCCTAAAACCTCTTCATTATAAATTGTGAAAAATTCTGAACATTTACAGTTTCAAAACCATTGAATTTTCAAGTTTTATTACAACAACCCTTAAGAAATCAAAAATATCGAAAATCTACTATTAACAATACAAAACACACTAGATCCGTCGAAAATAAGTCGATTGCTTTACCAATTTATAGAAACACTCACTTTTTTGGACCAAAACTTTCTAACTACTTGCCTTATAACGTAAAAAATCTATATCGTCTATCTAAATATATAACTTCAATCAAAACCTTTATATTTCAAAATGAATATGTAAGACTTTGTTTTTAGAAAACGGAATGATAAAATCTGTCTCTCCATTTCTCCAAATCTATGCACAATAATAACATCTAACCCCAACGTCCATCTCTCTCGTTTTGTTATCTCAATTTCTCTCTCCTTCTATATCTTTCTCTTTCTTTCTCTCTCTCTCTATCTCTCTCTCTCTCAATCCCCCTCTCTCTCAATCTGTCTCTCATTCTCTCTCTTTCTCCTTCTCTTCTATCCCTCTCTCTCTCTCTATGACTCTCTATCACTCTCTTTCAATCGCTTCCAACTTACTTCTGCATCCTTATACTGTAAGTTTCAATTATCTGTACTGCCAATTATTTAGGTATTTAGTTAATTTAGTCCACGCTGGGATCCAGTAACGCCACAACATAAGCATATCATTGCTTAGGTGGGTCTCCTGGGGTGGAATCACAAAAATGTTCTGTAACAATTGATGTAAAATTTTTTGAATCTCAATAAATTCCAAATTCCAAAACAAAAAACGGCTAGACTTGGTATGATTATGTTATTGGTTGAATAGATCCTAAATGACTTCACCTAGCTCCCCTTTCAGTTTTCTGCCAAAAACCATATAAGTATATGAAACAATTCCTTACGAGATAAGCGTCGTTTACTTTCATAATTTCGTTCCCGAAAGTTTCGAAAATATTCCAAGTATCCCTTTGGAAATGAGCTTTGAGAACACCAGAAAGGCTCAATTCAAGATTACTCGATCATATTTGATAATGGGCCGTGGTGGTCGGCTGGTAAAAGCGTACGCCTCGCAAGCGTGGGGTCGTGGGTTCGATCCACCGATTCACCGGTCCCGTGCATGGCATCACACGTTAAAAGGTAAGGGCTGCGTCTTCCTTAGCTCACACAAGTCTCTCGAAGACTTCCGAGGGTTGCGCGTAGGGGTGCAATCGGTTGACGGAAATAACAACAACAATATTTGTAAAAAAAAATGCAAAATTTGTTTTTACGAAACTCCCAGGTTTTCGGAGAAAACCACTCAAAAGCAGAGCTTGTGCGATATACTTGAACAGATCGTCAAACGCAACCTGGAATAAAAAACAGGATAATCTATAAACAAACATTCATCAACGACATGTCATATTTTCCACGCTGATAACGAACACGGAATCCCATCCGCCGCTTTGCAGTTTTTTTCATTAAAATTCGCGTTGAAGTCGCTCTTTTTCATCTCTCAGAACCGTTGAGCCCCGCGTGTTCGCGCCAATGTCGGCCATAACTAAAAAAATGTTCCGGTCGTTGTTGATGAGATCCATCATCCCCTTCAGAATTCATTATTCGCATAAATATTCATAAAAAAATTAGCGCGGAATATATAGCTATTATTTTCACGTAGCGTATCGCATTTTTGGCTCAGGTTGATTCCCCGGGGATCCGGGGGAATATAGGGTTACCAATTACACTCCTCGTGGCCTAATACAATTAGCTTCATTACGTTCCGCCAGCTCTTTTCCGATTGCTTGCACAGAAAACCACATTCAGGCAAAGACGGCGACATAGTTCGACTTCCGATGAAAACTCTCAGCAAATAAATCAGGTTCAAGAAGTATTCCCCCTTCCCAAAATTGAAGGGGAAAGTTGAATTGCAAAGTTGTTGGCAATAAAAATATTCACAACTTTTGTATTTACACTTTTTTCACATCACCTCAAAATTCATGAAAAAAATCCAAAAAACGACTTTTTAGTTCTTTATTTTTATATCCCACAAAAAAAATTTTTGTTCACGAAATTTGGTGAAAACTTTTATGTTCCAAACACACTGTAATTTCTTGAATTCAAAATTTGTTTCCCCTTATTTTGATTTAATATGGAAAAAGCACCCTAATCTTCACAGTCAAAAATTCTCACGTCAGAATATCTGCTTTTTGAAAAAAATCGGTGCCCTTTTTTTTCGTTGAAATCTCTTCTTTAAGATGGCATACAAAAATATGTACTTTACTATGACAAATTTTCTCAGAAAATTTAAAAAATCGAAAAAACTCGAATTCGATAAATTTTTTTCATATAATTAAGACCTCGATAGAACTTGCCAGAGATAGTTACAAAACGCCATAGTTGTGGGTCAAGATATTGAACTTTTGGTCTTTTGGAATCAATTGAATTAAAATATTTATGACATTTATTTTCTCAAACCAGATTCTGGAAATGTAGATCTATTTTTCAAGTCTAATAGTTTCAAATATGAGTCCTTCAACATCGTTGCATTTCTGAATTGTTTTTCTGGTTGCGATACAACATCTGGATTTGCCGGAAAAGGAAAGTATTCCCCCTTCCTAAAATTTTCCAGGCGCTGTGCGCCCCCAGATTTGATTATTCCCCTCCTCCTCCCCCCAAAATTTTTCGGGCTATTCGCGCTCAAGTTTTTGATTATTCACCCCCCATTTTCCCCTCCTCGTTCTCCCCAAGATTTTTTGGTTCGCAAAGTGCCCGGATTTTCTATTATTCACTCCCCATTTTCTCCTTCTTTCCTCACCAAGATTTTTCCAAGTGCGAAACTCCCGAACTTTTTTTTAATTTGCTACCAATTTTCCCCCTTCACCAACAAAATTTTTCAGGGCGTTTCGCGAGAATATTGAATCTTCCACCGAAAATTCAAAAACCGCGACAGATTATTTAATTTCACAACATACAAAATAACGAAAAAAGTAACCATGAATTTTGTTTTTCATCTTGAAAAAAAAATAACAATGTGGAAAAATTGTCCTTGAAAGGGTCTACAAAAAGTTACACTTGAATTTGTTCATATCTTGGAAAATAAAAGAAATTTTAATTTTTTTTAATACTACCAAAACCTAATAGACGGAGAAAGATTTTTGAATTTCACAAGATACAAGTTTTGATCGCCTCCTGAAAACCTACAAAAAATGTATGAATGAATTTTTTCGTATTATCCGGGAAATATTTCCAAAAAAGAAACAGAAAAATAAGGGACTTTTCCAAGTTTTTTATAAAAACGCCAACAACACGAAAACTAAACTAGATATCGAAAAAAATTATTTTCCGGGCTATTCGCGCTGGTATTTTTCATTTTTCTCCCCCCCATTCCCCACCTCCCTCTCCAAAAAGTTTTTCCGATCGCAAAGAGCCCGGATTTTGTATTAGTCCGCATTTTTCTACTTCCTCCCTCCTCCCTATGATTTTTCCGGGTAACAAGCGCTCGAATTTTTTATTATTTTCTCCTCATTTTCCCTCACTTCCCCCAAGATTTTTCAGGGCGCTTCGCGAGAATATTGAATATTTTTTATAAAACGACCAAAAACTCAAAAACTTCGACAGATTATTTAATTTCACAATATTCAGAAACAAAAGTTTATGTAGTTTTACCTATAACCCGAAAACAAAAGGTAGTATCGAAAAAAATTATATTAACAGTTTTATTGTCCCCAAACATATCTACAAAAAGTTCCCATAAAACTTTCTCTTGAAAAAAAAATGGATATGTGGAAAAATTTACCGTTTTTTAAACACCAAAAACTCGAAAACTAAACGAGAATTCAAAAAATTGAACTTAACTTTGTTCATATCTTGGAAAATAAACAGAATATTGAATTTTTTTATATGAAATCCTGAAAATCTTGGCGATAGATTTTTGAATTTCACAATATAGCTTTCTCTGAAAACCTACAAAAATTGTAAATTAATGAATGTTTCCTCAATACCAAGAGTACGGGAAAATTTAAAAAAAAAACGAAAAATAAGATACTTTTCCAAGTGTTTTTCTAAAACACCAATAACTCGAAATTTAAATATGATATCGAAAACAATGTTTACAAATGAACATTATTGTTGCTCTCGAATAGATCTACAAAAAGATCCCCTATGATTTTTTCAATTTCTTCTAGGATATTTTTTTTCTCATTTTTGGACAATTTTATGATTGTGAATAATTTTTTTTCATTCATATCTTCGAGGTTAGGTTTTGGAAATAGGTGTTTTAGGGACTATAGAATAGAATATAATAGAATAGATTTATTTTACCAAGTTACAATTATGTTTTTGGCAAGTCAGCAGTACAAGTTTTGAAATGTTTAAAATCGACATCAAAAGAGTTTGGGTAAAATAATCATAGGTTAAAAAAATAATAATAATAATAAAAACGACAAAACATACAAAAACAATCTAAAAAAACAGTGTCCCATTATTTGGGAGATCTAGATATTGCTGAGACACAGAGGCATACTGAAATATACGTCAATGGAGTAAAAACAGTGATTGAGAATGTGTCGTTTCAGTTTCGACTTAAGACAGTTCCAAATCAAAATCTTGAACTCATCAGGCAAAAAGTTATAGAGTCTGATATCCAGTGAATTCTTTTGTGTTTTATTGAGTCTGTAGCGAGAAGGTCTCAAATCGGTCGCACCGCGAGTTTCGTTTTCATGAAAATCAGCGTTGACCAAAAATGATTTTTTGTTTTTATGTATCTCTAATACCGTATTATAAATAAATAATGATGGAATAGGCATGATAGATAGATCTTTGAAGATTTTTTGAGAGTGGTCCCTGTAACCAGCATCAGCCATAATTCTAACTGCTTTCTTCTGCATTTTGAAAACTCTATCAGCGTGACAAGAATTGCCCCATAAGATAATGCTATAATTTATGTGAGCATGGAAAAATGAATAATAACATGTTCGAACTGTGTTAAGTCATAGTTGTTTCTTCATGATTGTAAACCCAAATAAAACTGTATTCATGCTTTTCCACTCGAGGTTGAAAATCGATTTTCCAATTCATGTCAATGTAAATGGTAATCTTATTGAAAAGTCTGACGCAACAAAATTCTTAGGCACCTACATCAACTCTGACATGACTTGGAAACTCCATATTGATCATGTTTGTAAAAAAATCAATAGTGGTTACTATGCACTTCTTCAACTAAAAAACGTACTAAGTCTACATCAACTAATGAATGTATATTATGCAATTGTGTATTCCCACTTATCATATAATATAATTTTATGGGGTTGTGCCACTAATGTAAACCGAATTTTTATCTCTCAAAAGAGAATTATAAGACTGATTTTCAACTTGAAACCTTCTGAAACATGTAGACTTTACTTCTTACAAAATGATATCATGACACTCTACTCGATCTATATATACCACTGTGTTCTCTATGTGAGAAAAAATATCAGTAAATTTTCTAAGAATTGTGATAACCACGATTACCTCACTAGACACGGTGATATGCTACAGATACCAAAGCATACCTCTAAATTGTATGAGAAAAACCCCAATTATATGGGAATTAAGTTTTATAACAATCTACCGATAATTATAAAAAATGAAAATAATGTTAATACGTTCAAAAGAAAACTGAGGATGTTTCTTGTTGAAGGTTGTTTCTATAATCTAGATGAATATATGTCTCGATAATACCCCAAATAATTTTAACATGTTGATGTGATGTAAATGTCCCACTCATTTATGGCCTCTGTACTTTTGACTTGTCTTATATCACTATTGTGATCCTAAAGATGAATAAAGTATTATTATTATTATTATTATTCTTATTATTATTATTATTATTATTATTATTATTATTATTATTATTATTATTATTATTATTATTATTATTATTATTATTATTATCATATTGCGTAACAAATATAGTGAACTCGATAATCTATTACATAGTTGATCTATATGGGCTGACCAAGTCAGTTTTTCATCTATAACAACCCCAAGAAGTTTGACACTCTTACCATCACCTGCGTTCTTGGTGGAAAGAACAAGATTTTGAGTTTTATCATGGTTCAAATTCAGATTGTCTGCATTGAACTAATTTTGTGCAGATTCGATAGAGCACGTCATTCGTAACGATAGACTGTCTGCGTCGGAAGCAGTATTGAGTAGAGTTGTGTCATGAGCATAAGACACACATTTATTAGGTAACATAGAATGGAACAAATCATTCATGTAAATGATGAATAGAGAAGGGCCCAAAACAGATCCCTGTGGCACCCCAAATGTAATATTGTGAAAATCAGAACAAGAATCACTTATATACTCTGCTTGTTTCCTGTTATGTAGGTAAGACTGGAATAGATCGAGCGGTATGCCCCTGACACCATAATGGTTAAGCTTTTCAATAAGAATACTATGAGAGACACAGCCGAAAGCTTTCGACAGATCGCATAAAGTAATACCAACTACGTGGAATCGATAGAGGAGGTCGAGAACGGTATTTTGGACATATTTTGAAAATGGAAAAAAATTCATATCGAACTACAAGTTGCGTTTTATGATACTAGAGATGGGACTTGAAAAAAAATTGTTCTTTTGACTTATTGATGAATAGATCAGTTCTATCTATGTGGTGTGATTACTCATTAAGAACCCAGTGGAATGGGTCCCATCCTCCTAAATTTTCGAGTTATCCCCACAAAAGTCAGTAAAAACCACATCCCTCTAGCTCTTACCCTTCTCGAGATAGCAATTTTTTGGTCCTTCGGGCCGGATTTTGTTCCTTGATGTCGCATTTTGGTCGTACGAGCCGGATTATTTTTTTGTGCTTTAACTCTGCTTCCAATTGGTGAAACATGATGTGGATAGACTGGTTGAATGCTTATTTTCAAAAGAAACTCAATGATTTGAAATCCCATTCCTCTGGTTCTTACTGTTCTCGAATAGCAATGTTTCGGTCCTTCGGACCAGATTTTGGTCCCACAAAACGGATTTTCCAAAAAATTAAACTGGTCCATGAAAACCCCATTCCTCTAGCTCTTACGGTTTTAGAGATATAATTTTTCAGGGAGGGGGGTGGTAAAGAGGGGGAGGCGAGGAATGAAGGTAACTGTTGGATGCAGTTTTTCGAAAGAAACCCATCCGTGAAATAAATAGCTATTATTTTCACGTAGCGTATCGCACTCTTGGCTCAGGTTGATTCCCCGGGGATCCGGGGGAATACAGGGTTACCAATTACACTCCTCGTGGCCTAATACAATTAGCTTCATTACGTTGCTCCGGCTCTTTTCCGATTGCTCGAACAGAAAACCACATCCAGTCAAAGACGGCGACATAGCTTGACTCCCGATGAAAACTCTCGGCAAATAAATTAGGTTCAAGAAGTATTTTTGATTTACTGCGGGAATGAAAGAAAAATCCCGAAATCGTTCACTGTCGTTCCGAAGCGTAGAGCTGAAGCGGAGTCAACGACGAATAATTCTCATCAAAAGAGTTCAATTCGCTTCCTTGAATATGGAGTTCAATTTGACGCGTTTCGGAAACAGTTGACGGTAGGTTGATTTTATTTTTGAGAATCTGCGTGTTAGTTTTACGAGTGGATTTCTGAACACTGAAACACTGTAATAGCATACGTACAACAAAAATGGCGGATAATTTTTTATTGAAATTGGAATCGAAAGGTTTTTTCCCATAATTAGTGAAATTACTTATACAGTGGACGCCAAAAAATAAGTACCATTTGGGAAAAAAGTTTATTGTTAGAGTATTGGAAAAACATTTCTGGGGAAAAGTTATTATTAAAATTATTAATTCTTATTCAATATTGTGTTATGATATGTTGTAAATGAAAATTTTAATTATTATTATTATTATAATTTTAATATAAACTGAAATAAATAATTAAACCTAACTCTAAATTAAATTATTTATATGAAACAGTCAAAAGATCTCTAATAAAGTCAGCAAAAAGTCAAATTTTAATAGATTTTGAAGAAAAGTCAGATAAGCCGCTACGATTTAGAAGTTTTTTTAAAAACTATAGTAAAGTAGAGTATAAACTATCAGTATCAACCATAAAAACAATATTTTTCTAAACAAAAAAGTCACTTATGAACAAAATTAAAAATAGTAATGAAAACAACCATCACTCACTAGAATTTCAAAGGAATTGAGGTGTATTGACAGAGAGTATAAATTTCGGCAGGGGTACTGATGATATGGTTACAAAAAACAGAGAAAAACAATGAGAAAAAAGTAAATTGTTATAAAATGAAATCCCATCAAATAAAAGGTTGCTAGGAGAATACAAGTTTGGTTGAGAGAGAGCGGGGGTTCCAAAAGGAAGTAAATGGCGTGTTGAGAATCAAAAAGTTGAAATTGAAGATAAAAGGTTAAAACAAACTCAACAGAAACTTAATAACTACGTTGGAAATTGATAACTAAAACCAAAATAATAAGCTGAGAAGAAAAGTACCTTCATCGTCATCGAATTGGCCACTGTATCCTGCAGAACTACGAGATGCCACCTCCGGCAAACTTTCCAAAAGAGTAAAAAGGTATTTATAATACTTTGATTTGTCCTCGAACATATCCTGGAGGTTTCTACCAGTCCTTTCTCCACTTTGAAGCAACTCGCTTCACGAAGAAACTCAATTTACATAGAACTTTGAAAATTTTCCTCCTCGAACAATTTCACAGTGAACTCCTGAACTTTGAAACCATTTTAACTTTTAATTAGCGCCCATTTAATCAATTTAATTATATATCATTGCAAAAGGACAATTTATTTATTTTTATTTACATTTGAAGTGGCATAACCTCACTTTCTAGAAAGGCCACGGAACTCATTTGCTAGTCACATCAAAAGTAATTTCAATTTTAACCATTAGAGGGCGATAAATGATTTCTGTGACACTTTCCCTAAATTTCTAGACAATAAGTTATCTGGAGTAGGAGCAGGTAAACTACTACTACTAGAGACTTCATTTTTTCTCATATGTTTTCATTGATTTCAATTATGAATAAAACGATATTTCTGTGTTTTGAAACAAATTTTATTATTGGGGAATTTTCATTTTCTGATTGGTACGACTGCTGCTGCTGAGAAACCACTACTGAGAGAGAGAGTACATCATGCCCAACTGACCCTGTGTCAAGTCACCGTGTAACAAATGCTGTCTTTATAATTAAATAGAGCATTATCACAACTGATTCGACCGAGCGGAGTCGTTAAAAACATAATAATAATTTGGAACGTTGGGCTCTAATTTTCTAGCAACTAGGAATCATACCTCACAGCATTTAAGATTTTAACTCACCTTACTTTTTCATCAGATGATCTCGACGTTCTATACTCGATGCTGGACTGAGACTCGTTGCGAAACTCACTTTAGCACTCAAATTTACTAACTCTGTTCAACTCTAAGTAAAATAATTTTTTCTCAAATCAAAAGGATTTTTGTAAACTGGATAACTTTTGAGAATAAAAACCATAATTCAAAACACTTATATCTATTAAACAAAACAATAAGAAATAACAACAAAGGTGTTAGGGACATTTCTCAAATTAATTGATAAAGCAACTTCTGATTTTAACTGATAATATAATTTAAACAGGAAAAAAGGTGAATGAGGCCAGATGATTTACTAATAATTTAACAAGATAAACTGCAAAAGACTCGAAATAATTCAAATACAACAAATACTAAGAGTTGATTAGAAGAATCAACTTTTTAGAGACAAGTGGAAAAGATCGACTTTATATATATATATATTCAAAGAATGAAAATTAACGATAGTACCCAGATTGAATATTGTGTTGAACAGAGTTGATATATGACAATTACAATAACTTGAGTAAACTAATAAAAATGCACAACCACATGTTGACCTGAACGAATGAAACGAAAGACTAACTTTCGAAATTGTGTCCAATTTCATAGTTCGATCATCTACCCTCTCTGCAAAGTGCTTTCTGGGTGGCCCATCATGAAAATCTGTGCCTCTCAACAAAAATAACATATGCAAACTATTGGGATATTGAAAGGTTTCCTGGTTCTCTGAAATGTCTCATTTGGAAATATTATTACAAGTCTCTTAAAAGTAATATGATACACTCGTTTTAAAGATGTTCCTTCGTAACCAATGTATTTCTGAGAATCTTTGTTAGGATATCGTTATTTCTACACAAGTGTTCGACGGTTTCTTGACCTGAGAGGATTAACTAGGGGTTGGGTAAATTATTATGTCCGGTCATACGATACGTTCTGTTACAACCGGTCGGACCAGGCACGCGCGTTCAGTATGAAGTATGACCATGAGTCGGACCGACCAGATGATTGAAAATATTGGTCACATACATACAGTTCTAATGAGGTCGTCAAGTCAACCAAATGACCGCGCTGGTCGAATCATATTGGTCAGACCGTAGACTTGACTCAGCCTGAGTTAAGCAGGAGAAAGAGATATTTTGACAGTAAAAAGTAAGGTTAAGTATTCATTTATAAAATTTCCCATTATACAACAAAACATTTACAACTTTATTTATTATTTATTAATCAATACAAAACATAACATCAAATCCCCCTTTCCATATCATTACAATTGATATCTTCATATCTTTCACTATGTGCTGAGAAAATTGATTTCATAATAAAATCTTACATGTAATGAATTTAACCTCATATACAATAGACATCGAATATTGAATATTATCAGAATCACAGTCTTGTTTTTGAAACTGTTACTCTGACCAGTGAAGATTAATTCATATTAAATGTTTGTGTGTTTATTTATGTTTTATTTATTTATTGATAACACTTTTCAACTTGACAACATCGTATGGTAAAGTCACTTATAGTTTTGAGTATAACATCTAAATGGTCATAATTCGGTTGCTCAACCTTCCAAGTAAGTACTCTTTGACAAAGACATACTGAAAGTTGCTGTTGCACCCCCTCTTATTTTTATGGCCATTCTGTTACTGTTCAATGATATAATTCAGTAATGAAGTAAAAACGAACCCATAGTGCCTACCGACGAAAAGCTGCCGTCTTCATTGCTCCTTTTTATTTAACTTTTAAGAAAATAGGGTTGCACATTTTTGGCCCGCAAGATCACAGGACTTATCGCCAGTAGATCTATTCGTGCGGGGATGCATAATAGCTATTTGTGTATTAAGAGCGCAAAGTGATATATTGTCGCTTGACAAAGAGACTCTTTGGAGAGCGACAATGACACTTTGTGCTCGAAATACACACAAAATTTCTTCTACAAACGCAGTTTTCAGAAGAAGAAACACCAGATGCTTTATTCAATAAAAGTACATCACATTATAACAAACTTTCATAATGTATATGCTAACCAAATTGCACTAAATCAAAAAAATGGCATTTGTTGACAATTATTTCAAAGTGACAGTTCTTGATAATTATTTTAGAGTGACTTTTTATTCGCGTCAATTTCGTGCGTGCTATTTATTATTGTAAAAGAATGGAAATTTCGAGCGACGATGAACTAAGCAGTACCCCACCTAACTTGATAGATGCGGCCAATTCCGTAATTTCCAACCTTTTACCGGAGAAATCGAGGCGGCAGTATGAAAATGCATATCAGCAATTTAAAGAGTGGTGTGGCAAATAAAGCCAGAAAAATATCTCTCACAATTTGAAAGCCTTAATTATTGTTCTACATTAATAAATTAACGATTTCTTGTTTTTTGCTTGATTGAGGAGTTGAGGACCATATAGGTTAGAATATGAAAATCCCATATAGTTTACATGCAGTCGGCGAAATATATTTCGCACATCACTTCGCGCACGGTGTCATGGTAACGAATGAAAATGAAAAATGTGCCACTTCGCATACTGTTGTCAATGCGCGAACCTTGTCATTTTTTGACGTTTGTAGAAAAATGACATTTCACGGAAAACGTCAACTTTGCGTCAAAATCTGAAAGCGTTTGTAGAAAAAAAACCTTGTATACGAAGAGGATATCTGAAACCGGGACTATCTGAAGAAGAAGGCGATGTTTTAATGTCATATTATTTATAACTAACGGGGCCAGGTAGCCGAGTGGTTAAAGCGACATTGTTTCAATCACTTTTGGCTGCCAGTCAAAGGTTCAAACCCTAGCGACTGCAGAACTTTTTCTGATGGCCCGAGAAAGTGCTAGGAATTGCACGTAAAAGGGTAAGACCTCGTCAATCCTTAGAGGGCTGCCGTTCGTAAGGGGACGACAGCTGGTTAGCGGAATAAACAACAAAAACAACAATAACTAACCTCATGTTCATATTCTTTTGAAATGTCTTATGCATTTACGAATTGTATTTTGTAAACAGCCAACGAATGGCGATATCAGAAATAATATTAGAAAGTATGATAATTTTAGTTTGGCAAATACACATTTCCATAACTGAATAGATATGAATTCGATTACGCCAGACTTCCTGAAAAGTAAATTAAATAACAAGAAACACATTAGCTCATCGTCAAGTAATGACTCATTCCAACGCTGTCAGAACAAGAGACCCAAACACTCGGAAACTCCCCAAAAAATAATCATCCAGCAAATTGACCTGTCGTTAAAAATTTCAATTTTATTTAATCTGTTCTTGATGAGAATCGGATTTTCTCCGAGCCACAAAAGCTCTTGCTGTATCTGTTAGACGGGCATAATCTGATAAATGGGAGCTTTTGAAAACTTCAACAACTGCAAGTTTAATACCCTAAACCTTTTAATTGGTTTTTATGTTTGTTTCCCGTTTCTTTCGGAAAATCGATGTTGGGACTCATGTCATCTGAACCACACATTGGATCTGTCTAATATTGTGGTACACTTAAAATTGCGACAAGAAAAAATATTGGAAGGAAATAGAAATAACATCCTCAAAAATGAAACTAATGGGATGAGCAGATGACAAAAACAACAAATGAAAGATGGACAAAGATGATCAAAAAGTCACTTTATATTCCGACATGTCATAATGACATCATTAAGTATTTAATTTTTAGTGACAAAATGACATACTTTATAGGACTGAGTACTATAATGATTCATTAGAGTACTGAGGACTATAATGAAAAAAATATAGACACATTTGAAACGTTAAAATTATGAATTTGAAAAAAAAAAGGTTGATGAACTTCTCAATAAATGTAACTTTGACAATGACATGAGAATGCAAACAAACAATTCCATTGTCACCTTATGTTTCTACGCACATTACTGAAACTAAGCTTCGTGTTATCAGACTAGGCTGATGCCTCGTCTGATAATGATCCTCATTATGGTCCTCATATCATATCTTTTCGACATATTGTTTTGTTTTGTTTATATAAGTTGGGAGACAGGCAGGTAAAATACAAAAAAAAATCATTAAAAACAACTAAATATGCCATTTGACATCACAAAACTCACTGACATTACAGAAAGATTTGTCAACTAAAAACAATTTCTGTCTTTTTTTTCAAGTTAGATGGAATTGCACAATTCTATTTCTTTTTTTTGTAAAAATATTTGGTCCATTACAATGAGGTGCAAATGAGGAATGTTAATTTTTTTCTTCATGGATGTCTTCTTTCTGCCTTGTATTATGTTCATGAATATGGGCCGTGGTGGCCGTGTTGGTAGAACGTTCGCCTTTGGAGCGAAGGGTCGAGGGTTCAAAGCCTCGCATGGTCATCGGTCTCGTGCATGGCATCACACGTTAAAAGGTAAGGGCTGCGTCTTCCCTAGCTCACACAAGTATCTCGAAGACTTCCGAGGGTTGCGCGTAGGGGTGCAATCGGTTGACGGTAATAACAATTTTAAGAATTTAACAAATTTCATATTCAAGAAGAATTGACGCACCCATATGTGGTACTTTTGACACAGCTCAAGGTTTGTTTCTGAATGATGAACACGTCATGAGCAACTGTGGAATTGCCCCAGAAACAAATGCCATATTTCATTCTAGATTCAATTTGAGCATAATATAGATTCGAAAGCTTATGGTTCTCAATACAATATATGAATAATGAAGAACATATATTTTAGTGAACGCAAGCTCAAAATCAGTTCTGGCACTGAGGTTTCCAATTCCAAAATTCATGCAGATAAATAAATAAATAATAATTTTCACTGGTTCGTGTGAACTGAGAAATATGTATCGGAAGCTGCATATTTTCTACAAACCTCTGGCCATTACTAATCCTTAGTCATTTGTGTTTTATTTGCATTAGGAAAGAGATCGCATCCATTGAAGCATGTTGCTGCCTTTTCAATAGTGTCTACATTTTTGCCCTCAATTTTTTTTTGTGCGAACTACTCAGAAAACGAATCGATCTTCACAAACTTTATTTAATTACATGTTTTGCTAACACGGTAGCTTCTTCAAGTAAATATACAAGCTAAATCTACATTTATATACCCCTTTGCAATTATCAATGAGAACTAAGTACCTTTGTCAGATAAATACTAATCGAAAAATTACAGCGACAATTTCCCTCATATTATATAAATCAACCAAATGCCATCATTTTTTGAATTCAAACTAAGGACTTTTCGGAAACACTGTCTCCAACCCGTGGTATTTTCAAATCGGTGTTTCGCCTCCTCCTTATTTATACGTTTCAATGGTTACAACAATTTCTGTGAATAGAGGAACGTTAGTTTGACGGTTCAACTCTTCAACTGACATTAATGACACATGATGAACCATTCCTGCAATATGCATTTAGTCCATAATAATTTTATGTATCCGTGAAACTGTCTGATCGAATATCCCTTCAAAATGCAGAATTTTCAAAATACTTTCACCTTGCCAGTCGCTCAAACTGTGTTGTTGTACAAAACACCACTCGAGCAAGCTCTCGTGGTATTTCTAAGCAACACAGTTTTCGTGACAGCAAGGTGAAAGTATTTTTTGAAATTTCAGCATTTTGACGGGATATTACTACTGAGTATAACCCCTATTTTAATATCTACATTAAGAAAGTGAACTCAAAAATTAGGATAATAATAATTTCAACTGCCAAGAAAATAAATTCAGCAAATTCAAATCAAGTTGGTAGTCAAGCAATATGATATAATTATTTTTACGAATCGGATATAACTAGTGAAAAGTCATCTGCGCATCTAGTGTAGTGTTCTATGCTGATAACTTGATCCATATATAGACTTACGTTGTAAAAAAAAAATTGTATTGGACGATCTCATTAAAGATTGTTTGTCCTTGATCCCTTTCAACATTCCATTCGTGAAGCGGTATGTCGATGATTTAATCCTCGCTGTACCCACAGGTAGAGTAAATGATGCCCTGTTTTACTTCAACAGCTACGATATACACTAACAGTTCACCTCAGAGGAGGAACAATCTCAAAGTATCCCGTTTTTGGATATGAGAATTTTAAGAGGTAATGATAACGTCCTGCGAACTAAATGGTATAGAAAACCAATTTGTAGTAACAGGTTCATCAGTTACCACTCACATCATCCTTCGAATATGAAAAACATCCTCATCATTGCTCTAAAAAACAGAGTTGTTACTTATCACATCCGATTTACCGTTTGGAGTGCCTGACGGAATTAAGAACTATTCTTAAAGAAAATTCGTACCCATTGAAATTAATTAATAAATTTTTGTTCAATTCTGACAGAATTCGCAACCCAGTAAATCCAGCCCCTATTATTAACCTCCCAAGTGTCAATGTCAGTACCACAAGTACGTCGAGGAACAGCCTCCTCAACAAATACTTTTTATTTATAGAACCCTTCCTCATATTGAAGAACTCACTTGTAAACTTTCAAATATTTTCAAATCAGACAATTTAAGGATTGCCAAAAATAATTTAAAAACAGTGTCTAGCCTTTTCACAAAAACTAAAGCTCCTATAGCTACTTCAGAAAGTTCAAATGTCATTTATAGCATCCCTTGCCTTAATTGTGACAAAGTCTATATAGGACAAACAGATAGAAATTTATCAGGTCGCATTACGTCTCATAAAAGTGATTGTTAACTAAAAAAGAATAGTTGTGCCCTTGCAGAACACACTATTCAATTGAACCATTTTGGTAATTTCAACAATCCAAAAATTTTAGCAAAAGAAAGTAATTAGTCAAAAAGAAATTTTCTTGAAATGGTGCACATCAATAATGAACCTAACTGTATGAATAAACGTGCCGATGTTGCAAATCTTAGCGTGATTTATTGAATTTTGATAAAAATAAAAATAGTGATAATTCTCTTTTTCAAACTATACCGCCATAAATTAAGTTGGAAGCATTTACACCAAACTTGCGATTTTTCTCCCACTTGTCAACCAATTGACTTGGACATGTGACAGCTGCTTGTCAGTTCGTCCGCGTGTTCCATGTACCATGTGTTTTTGTGTGACATGATGTGAGTGGAGCTGCATGCTCTTGGTCAAAATGGTGCCGACTAAAATATATTTGAATCATGATTGATTTTCGAATATTGCTCATATTATATTTTAATTTGTTTGTACAAAATGTTGTGTAAGATATTTCAATAATGAAGTGCACTGTGATCTTCTTAATAGCAACCTCGAATTAGTAAGTTGTTTTTTATAACTTAAAGTCACATTTTTTACAAATTGGACTTTTTTGTGTTTTTCAGATGTCTTGATAAAGAAAATAAAATTTTCGAAAGCTAGACAATTTAACAAATAGTTTTTCTATCCACTGGCCGTTCCCAATTGACTGCAACCTCAAGGAAAAGTTTCTTTTATGATACTTTCCAAAACTCAGTTTTTTTGACTTACGTAGCTATAGAATGAATAGAATGGGCCTTAATACCGATACTTGTGGGACACCTCTAATCAAGTTCCCAGTTTAGCGGGTATAATCAAATAATGAAAATATCATTATTATATTGTAGTAATGTTGAGTGTTTTTTTGTAGGGCCTTTCTAGATTATGGAACACTTGGTATTTATGGAATTTCCTAGCTCGGTTAAGATTGATACAAGACAACATTATAGGCTGATTTTTTGAAGGGGAAGAAGTCTTACAAAAAGAGGAACGGGGTCCGTTGCTAACATTTTTAGAAGGACGAGAAAATAATAAAGCCAGTGAAAAACATGTAGACAAAAATAGAAGGCTTGAAGAGGAAGAAAAAGAACACACACAGAGAGAATAGAGAAAGTCTTCATTGGTTCTTTTTACAAATATCCTTACGGGTGTAGAACATGTTATTTTATCTAGGTTTCTTAATCAAAGTCCCACTTGAAATGTACATTTTTCTTGATAACCTTTTAAAAAAACCATATTGTAACCTTGTTTCTTCGAATGGTGTGAAAATGTTATCCGATCCCTCAATCACCTAAAATATTCTTTAAAAGAGGTAGTTATTTTGAATTTGCTTCCACAATACGAAAGGTTAGAATCCCAAAAAGAACGTGACAGGAAAGGAATCAATTTATTCTCTACTTGTTTTGTTTTTTGGATTCCAACATGTGATTTAAGGAGGTCGTAACATTGAAATTCAACTTCTTGCTTATCTCATTCCAAACAGTCACTTGTCTGGTTTCTCTATCGTTCCATCATGACTTTGCATGTGTTTCAAATAACCTGTCACCTCCTAAAGACTCGAGGCTTGACATGGCTTGTTAGTCATGAACTAAAAGCTACACCAGCATTTATGGCACACTCCAAAAAAAACTATTACATAATTTTGTACACATTTATTACAAATTTGCGTCCCAATCAAAAAAATTTTTAGAGCCCCCGTTTTCCAGGAAATGGGCGTGGGCTAACTTTTAAATAAAACTGCACCACGCATTCTGTATTTTTGAAATTTTGATGTTCAAAATGTTGCTAAAATTTCTTACACATTTATTACAAACCATTGACGTATTGAAAATTCCAAAATTTTCACCCCCTAGGGGTTAAATACCCCTTATTTATAGAAAATTCCCAAATAAATTGGATTCCACGTGGTCAGTACCAGAATTGATCACAAGATTGTTTATAATTTTTGTTCAAACAATCGAAATATTCAAAATTACAGAATGGACGGCCCCCAAGGGGTGAAACACCCCCAAAAGGGGTGAAACACCCCCAAAAGGGATGAAACACCACCAAACTTCTCAAAATTCCTATAACGTTATCCACAAAACTTAAAAAAAACTCATTAGAATGTAACGACGTGTTGAAAATTTCAGAATGATGATTTCCATGGGGTTGAACACCCCACACAACGCATAAACTTATTTCACTGCTTTGCAAAGTGAACGATTTCGGATTTTCGTATTATACCGTTGATGAAATGAATAACCTATATTGACAGAGCATCAATAGACACCACATTTTTTTGAAAAATTGATCGTTGTTGCAAAAAATAATATACTGCTAGATACGTCAGAACATTAGTATACGTCCATAGCTAGCTTTTTCCACATGGTCGGAAAACTGGAGAACACAAAGAAAATGTTTGAGGGAAAACGCTCCCTGTTTGGTTTTTAATATACTGGACTCGGATGACGCACAGGTAGCTAGAGCTGCCTCCGTGGTAACGTTAATTGTTGCCGTTAAAGACATGCTTCTACTACATGTCTTTCATTGCGCATAGACTATATCAACTGAGGAAATTGACATGTTCAAGAGTGGCATGTATTAATGAATAGTGTTGTAACAATATTATAGGAAATCCAACGTGAACTATTTTTAATTGAGGATCATAATTCTTTACAGTATCCCACACGCTTCTACTGCGTATTTTTTGGTGCGCATGGATAATATCAACCATGGAAATTGACATTTTCAAGAGTGGGCTGTGTTAATAAATTTTTGTGTTGCAATATGATAGAAAATCCGACTTGATATGTAATTTGTTGATTATTAGAATTCTTTACATCAGGTCACACCCTTCCATGGCGTGTCTTTTGGTGCACATGGACTATATCAACCATGGAAATTGACAGTTTGAAGAGTGGG
The DNA here is from genome assembly GCA_944452925.2 of Chrysolina oricalcia. Lineage (NCBI taxonomy): Eukaryota > Metazoa > Arthropoda > Insecta > Coleoptera > Chrysomelidae > Chrysolina > Chrysolina oricalcia. Next base: position 68,093,149 of record OX101812.2, read on the forward strand.
CTGTGTTAATAGATTTTTGTGTTGCAATATGATAGAAAATTCGACTTGATATGAATTTTGTTGATTATTAGAATTCTTTACATCAGGTCACACCCTTCCATGGCGTGTCTTTTGGTGCACATGGACTATATCAACCATGGAAATTGACAGTTTGAAGAGTGGGCTGTGTTAATAAATTTTTGTGTTGTAATATGATAGAAAATACGACTTGAACTGTATTTTACTGAGTATTAGAATTCTTTACATTAGCTCACACCCTTTCACGGCGTGTCTCTTGGTGCACTCGGACTATATCAACCATGCTTATTGATGTTTTGAAGAGTGGGCTGTGTTTATAAATTTTTATGTTGCAAAATCATAGAAAATCTGACTTGCACTGTATGTCATGAAGTATTAAAATTATTTACAGTATCTCACTCGCTTCAACTACGAGTGTTCTGGTTCGCATGGATAATATCAACCATGGAAATTGACATTTTCAAGAGTGGGCTGTGTTAATAAATTTTTTTGTTTCAATATGATAGAAAATCCGACTTGATCTGTATTTTATTGAGTATTAGAATTCTTTACATCAGCTCACACCCTTCCATGGCGTGTCTTTTGGTGCACACGGACTATATCAATCATGGCAATTGAAAGTTTTGAAGAGTGGACTGTGTTAATAAATTTTTATGTTGCAAAATGATAGAAAATCTGACTTGCACTGTATGTCATGGAGTATTAAAATTAATTACAGTATCTCACACGCTTCTACTGCGTGTGTTTTGGTTCGCATGGATAATATCAACCATGGAAATTGACATTTTGAAGAGTGGGCTGTGTTAATAAATTTTTATGTTGCAAAATGATAGAAAATCTGACTTGCACTGTATGTCATGGAGTATTAAAATTAATTACAGTATCTCACACGCTTCTACTGCGTGTGTTTTGGTTCGCATGGATAATATCAACCATGGAAATTGACATTTTGAAGAGTGGGCTGTGTTAATAAATTTTTATGTTGCTAAATGATAGAAAATCTGACTTGCACTGTATGTCATGGAGTATTAAAATTAATTACAGTATCTCACACGCTTCTACTGCGTGTGTTTTGGTTCGCATGGACAATATCAACCATGGAAATTGACATTTTGAAGAGTGGGCTGTGTTAATAAATTTTTATGTTGCAAAATGATAGAAAATCTGACTTGCACTGTATGACATGGAGTATTAAAATTAATTACAGTATCTCACACGCTTCTACTGCGTGTGTTATGGTTCGCATGGATAATATCAACCATGGAAATTGACATTTTCAAGAGTGGGCTGTGTTCATAAATTTTTGTGTTGTAATATGATAGAAAATCCGACTTGAACTGTATTTTATTGAGTATTAGAATTCTTTACATTAGCTCACACCCTTTCACGGCGTGTCTTTTGGTGCACTCGGACTATATCAACCATACTAATTGATGTTTTGAAGAGTGGGCTGTGTTAATAAATTTTTATGCTGTAAAATTATGGAAAATCCGACTAGAACTATATTTCTTTCAGTATCAGAATTCTTTACAGTATCCCACATGCTTCTACTACATGTCTTTTATTGCGCATAGACTATATCAACTGAGGAAATTGGCATGTTCAAGAGTGGGATGTGTTGATGAATGGTTTTGAAAATCGAAGGACTTTCTATAACACTTAAATATATTTTCTGAACGGTCATACTGTCTCCTATTTGCAGTTGAAATATTATCCATTATTTACGGGACACCCTGTATACAGCGTGTTTCAAAAGGTATGCAACAAATGGGTTTTTTTTATTGGAATTGGCCTCAAGGCAAACTGATTTTACACTTGTTTTACAACAAGGCATGTAGTCGCCTATCGATACCGATGCCTCTTTGAATGGCAACTTTGCAATATATAATTCAATATCTATGCGGAGTGTCTTTGTAGATAAAGTGGTTCGCCTATTGGTAAGAAGATGATGTTTGCTCAGGTTTTCTGATTTAAACCACCAAGAATCATTTCAGTTCGAATTTTTGAACCACAAAAATTTAATAAAAAAATCAGTATCAGCACAATTCAAGTTTCTTGTTTTTAATTGATAAAATTTTGGGGTTGAGATATAGCTGTCTCAGGATCTTATACGAGATCTGACAAAGTGTGTTCGTCATCCAATCATAAACTAAGTTTCTCTGACCAAGAGATAGGGAAATAAATGCACACAATTACTACAAACTCTCAAATCATAAGCTTAGCATATCGTTTTGGATATTTTCGTATCCGAAAGCGTATCATACGATTCATATGTACCTACCTACGCGTTCCTTACTAAGGGACAAGTTTTCTGTATTTGTATTTCAATTTGCAATCACTCAATCAGCATGGCTAACGCTCGGGTTCTCTTAATGAAATATGGATATGGATATATTTGAAGCCAATTGGTCCCTCATCATCGTCAAATTGTTAAATCGCCTCCCGGACTATAAGCACATCTGAGGAACACTGGCTCATGTCGAGTTTTAACAGAGTTGTATTTATGAACCCTTGATCTGTATTAATTTCATGAATCTTTCTTCTTGTGTGTCTTTGTTTCATCATTGTTTGTTTATTCCATTATGACTTTTTGGCGTGCGTTGAAGGTGATCGGAATATTATTTCGAGACCATTTAATGATTCGCGTGTAAATGATGGTAATAATGAAAACAGACCTCTTTGGAGACCATTTGAGTTACAAAATGAATCGCTACTGAATAGACGATCCCGTATTAAGAATCGGCGACATACGCTTCCTGTAGAGACTCAACAAATTATCATTAATATGTATAATAAATTAGAAAGTGAAAATAATGAAATAAAAGAGGTGTCGTCAAAAGCCTACTTTTCAAAATATCACTTTCCATGGTTGGTTTAATCCATGCGCACCAAAACACATGCAGTATAAGCGTGTGAGATACTGTAAATGATTTTGCAACATGAAGATTTATTAACACTACCCAATCTTCAAAATGTCAATCAGCATGGTTGATATAGTCCGTGTGCACCAAAAGACACGACGTGAAAGGATGTGAGCTAATGTGAAGAATTCTAATACTCAATAAAATACAGTTCAAGTCGGATTTTCTATCATATTACAACACAAAATTGTATTAACACAGCCCACTCTTTGCGAACCAAAACACACGCAGTAGAAGCGTGTGAGATACTGTAAATAATTTTAATACTCCATGACATACAGTGCAAGTCAGATTTTCTATCATATTGCAACACAAAAATTTATTAACACAGCCCACTCTTCAAAATGTCAATTTCCATGGTTGATATTATCCATGCGAACCAAAACACATGCAGTAGAAGCGTGTGAGATACTGTAAATAATTTTAATACTCCATGACATACAGTGCAAGTCAGATTTTCTATCATTTTGCAACATAAAAATTTATTAACACAGCCCACTCTTCAAAACTGTCAATTTCCATGACTGATATAGTCCGTGTGCACCAAAAGATACGCCAGGGAAGGGTGTGAGCTGATGTAAAGAATTCTAATACTCAATAAAATACAGATCAAGTCGGATTTTCTATCATATTGCAACACAAAAATTTATGAACACAGCCCACTCTTCAAAATGTCAATTTCCATGGTTGATATTATCCATGCGAACCAGAACACTCGTAGTTGAAGCGAGTGAGATACTGTAAATAATTTTAATACTTCATGACATACATACAGTGCAAGTCAGATTTTCTATGATTCTGCAACATAAAAATTTATAAACACAGCCCACTCTTCAAAACATCAATAAGCATGGTTGATATAGTCCGAGTGCACCAAGAGACACGCCGTGAAAGGGTGTGAGGTAATGTAAAGAATTCTAATACTCAATAAAATACAGTTCAAGTCGTATTTTCTATCATATTACAACACAAAAATTTATTAACACAGCCCACTCTTCAAACTGTCAATTTCCATGGTTGATATAGTCCATGTGCACCAAAAGACACGCCATGGAAGGGTGTGACCTGATGTAAAGAATTCTAATAATCAACAAAATTCATATCAAGTCGGATTTTCTATCATATTGCAACACAAAAATCTATTAACACAACCCACTCTTCAAACTGTCAATTTCCATGGTTGATATAGTCCATGTGCACCAAAAGACACGCCATGGAAGGGTGTGACCTGATGTAAAGAATTCTAATAATCAACAAAATACATATCAAGTCGGATTTTCTATCATATTGCAACACAAAAATTTATTAACACAGCCCACTCTTGAAAATGTCAATTTCCATGGTTGATATTATCCATGAGCACCAAAAAATACGCAGTAGAAGCGTGTGGGATACTGTAAAGAATTATGATCCTCAATTAAAAATAGTTCACGTTGGATTTCCTATAATATTGTTACAAAACTATTCATTAATACATGCCACTCTTGAACATGTCAATTTCCTCAGTTGATATAGTCTATGCGCAATGAAAGACATGTAGTAGAAGCATGTCTTTAACGGCAACGATTAACGTTACCACGGAGGCAGCTCTAGCTACCTGTGCGTCATCCGAGTCCAGTATATTAAAAACCAAACAGGGAGCGTTTTCCCTCAAACATTTTCTTTGTGTTCTTCAGTTTTCCGACCATGTGTAAAAAGCTAGCTATGGACGTATACTAATGTTCTGACGTATCTAGCAGTATATTATTTTTTGCAACAAAGATCAATTTTTCAAAAAAATGTGGTGTCTATTGATGCTCTGTCAATAGAGGTTATTCATTTCATCAACGGTATAATACGAAAATCCGAAATCGTTCACTTTGCAAAGCAGTGAAATAAGTTTATGCGTTGTGTGGGGTGTTCAACCCCATGGAAATCATCATTCTGAAATTTTCAACACGTTGTTACATTCTAATGAGTTTTTTTTTAAGTTTTGTGGATAACGTTATAGGAATTTTGAGAAGTTTGGTGGTGTTTCATCCCTTTTGGGGGTGTTTCACCCCTTGGGGGCCGTCCATTCTGTAATTTTGAATATTTCGATTGTTTGAACAAAAATTATAAACAATCTTGTGATCAATTCTGGTACTGACCACGTGGAATCCAATTTATTTGGGAATTTTCTATAAATAAGGGGTATTTAACCCCTAGTGGGTGAAAATTTTGGAATTTTCAATACGTCAATGGTTTGTAATAAATGTGTAAGAAATTTTAGCAACATTTTGAACATCAAAATTTCAAAAATACAGAATGCGTGGTGCAGTTTTACTTAAAAGTTAGCCCACGCCCATTTCCTGGAAAACGGGGGCTGTAAAAAATGTTTTGATTGAGACGCAAATTTGTAATAAATGTGTACAAAATTATGTGATAGTTTTTTTTGGAGTGTGCCATAAATGCTGGTGTAGCTTTTAGTTCATTTGTTAGTCACTGTTCACGCACTGTACGCATCGCCGCATGTTGGGCTAATGTTATGCTAGATGGTCGCAGGCAGAATTATGGATATATTGTGGAACTTTTCCACTATTAAATGCACATTTTTGTTTCTTGTGAAAATAGCCAAACTGAAGTTTTAGGAGAGTGTTTGGATGGAAAGGTACGAATATAACATTTCTTAAATTTGTAATCCTGATTTGGACAGTGACTAGTGAAATGTATACAATAATAATTATAATTAATAATAAAATTGAATTGGTGAAATGGGCTTGAGAAGAGCTGTGACAACTAGACGTTAAAACTCGCAAAATAATCGTAGGTGTATATGGGAAAAATTGTGAAACATCGGTCGGCAACGACTTTTCGTTACTAAATGATCTCCCAAAAGAACTCTGTTTCAAGTAATAAATCTACCTTAAATAAATCCTTGAATAAATCTCCTTGTTCTTTCGCAACTGAACTGATACAACACTAATGTTGTAACTGATAAATAGGGAGGAAATAAATACTTCCAATAATTTACACTTGAAAAAATATATGTAAATATATATGCTGACAATATTGTTTCGACACACAGTGTCATCTTCTGAGCGAGTTATAAACTGCTATTCTTCGACACTTCCTCTTCTTAAATATAAATTCAGGTACAAATATTGTTGATGTCGAATAATCAAAATCAGGGAACAGTGGGGTTGTTAGAAATAAGGTAGGTAATTATTGGGGAGCTGTACAGATTTACCTGGTCGTTAAGTACTAAATTATTATTGTTATGCAGGTGCTTCTTAATTTGTTAGGATTCGAATATGTTTAATTTCAGACCTTTAGGTTGAATATGCAAAATTTCAGGATTCTGTGTGAAGTTATGTTTACTTTCAATGAGATGTTTGGCGTAGTTCATCATTACATCGAATTTTCAGACATTACTAAAATATTTTTATTTTTCACTCTGTACATAATGATATGATCTGCACCATCTGAATAATATTTAGTACTATGAAGGTACGTTAATGATAAGAAAGAAAAAAAAACACAGTTGGCACTTTCAAATCCCGAGAAAACCCAGGTAGCACATCATATCGGCTGAATCTTGGTTCCATATTGGGCCAATATAGATATATTGTAAATGAAAGATCAATATTGGTCCAATGTGGGTAAATATTCAAAAAACAATATTATATTAATAATATTGGTGGAATATTGGTTGAACTAGTTTTGAATCTAGATTGTCACGCGAAATATTGGGTGAATATTGGTTGAATAATTTCTACCAATATCGATAATACAATATTGGTTATGTATTGTTTTCCACATCTAGAATAAATATTACGATCCAAATATTCCAGTCATATCGATTATAAGTGAAAATACTCATTGTATTTCCAAGTTTGTTAGAATATTGGTTGAATATCATTTCCACTTTATTTGACGAATTGTAATAAATCATATTGAGTAAATATTGGTTGAATGATATTTACCAATATCGATAAAACAATATTGTCTTCACATCGTTTTTAACATCTAGAATAAATATCGCAATCCCAATATTCCCCTAATATCGATTCTAGGAATAAAAACTATATTGTATCTCCAAGTGTGATTACACATTGGTTGAATATCATTTCGCCAATATTCAACAAATCTTATTAATTAATATTGGGTCAATATTGGTTCAATAATATTTATTGATATCGTTAAAACAATATTGTCTTCATATTGTTTCCTACATCTATATTGAGATTAAATTTGAATATTGGCCGAATATTCAATGAAATATTTGAAATTATATCATGTTCAAACCTGGATAAAAATCCGCTAGGTGGCTCTACATATAGAACGTCTTCTAAAACTTACGAAAGTATATTAAATACTTCCCATAACTTGTTTTCAAGACAGCTCACTCAGTGGTTATGGCGATCAAATGGCAGACTCTGGTGTCACCTTCATCAACTTAAAGACATTTTATAATTTACCAAGGTATATTCACATCAACCAATATATCCAAATGATATTGTACCAATATCGATAAATATTTTAAGGCCATTATTGCTTCAATAATATTTCACCAAAACTATTTCTAAAATATTCAAACAATATTCGACCAATATCGTAAAATGTTAACATTTTACTTCTCGACAATATAACTTTTGAATATTGTCCCAATATTGTCAGAATATTGTTTCAGCGATATTGTACCAATATCGCAGAACATTTTGAGGCCAATGTTAGTTCAAGAATATTTTGCCAATATTATACAAGTAATATTGGACCAATATCGCCGAATGTTCACATTTTTTTTCTCGCCAATATTGCATTTCAAATATTTCGCCAATATGTTAACAATATTGTACCAATATTTTACCAATATAGGTGTGCTACTTGGGAATAATTCAATCAAAATTACAGATTTTTAACAAACGCCCTGTATTTCAAAATCTAGCCATCAACGAATTTTGCGACTCAGCACGTCTAATCAGTACATCGAATACTACAATATACTAAAAATTCAGACAATTTCACCGAGAACCATTTTACCTATAAAAAGTGCGGATTCCTTTTAGTCCAGGAGCCCGGTAAAAATTTGGTCAGTATTTCCTCTCGAGCGATATTTAGTGGAATGCATCAGAGAGTCGTATTATAAAGATTCGTGAACGACAGCTGCGATTCCGTTGGTGGGGGGGTGGGGGGGATGATCAGCACAGTAGCTTCCTACACACGAAGAAAAAAAATATATTCAATTATGTCCTCCTTCCCGGAAACATGTTAAGTTGACGCAATCCGAATATAAGGTAAAATTTTATTTGAGAGGAAATCATAGAAGGTACAATTTTTTTTGTGTTCGACCCACTAGATGTCGTATACACCATGCTATAGTCAGCTGATTTTTTCTCTCTTCAAGATATTGCTTTAGCGATAATTTAACATGTTTTCAGGTATATAGGAAAACAAAATTGAATACATTTCTTTTTCTTTGTGCGTGGGAGGCTACCACCGCTCACCCCCCCCCCCACGGAACCGCAGCTGACGTTCACGAAGCTTTATAATATAACCCTATAATTGTTCATGGAAATTTGTCACTGGCTCCCGGACTATTTGATTTTGTTCCTCAATTTTTTCTATTTCATCCATGGTCGTTGTTAAAGCGAACTCGCGAACACAAAAAACTGACGTTGTTTATAATATTGTTTTGATATTGTTAAGAACATCTGAAACTGAATCACACTGATAAAACATGTAACATATGCATATTTATAGGAATATTTCACAAAATAATAGTACAATTTCATGAAATATCCAAAGCTAATCTCATTAACAAGAGCAATAACAATTAACGGCGGATTCGAAAATTGCAATGTTGCCTCATTAATATAAAATGAATACATATTCAGTAACGTACCATACAACGCTCTCCGGCAAACGAGAAATGTCATAATTTCATGTGGAATTCCTGAAATAACAAATATATAAAATCATTTACTAACACCTGATTATTTGAGCAGAATTGAATTGCAGAAGCACGTTACTCTCTCCGATAATTCAATGAAATCATGTATGTACACGGAATGATTCATTTCAATTGAAATCAGTGCGAATTGAATTAACAACTAACTATATGTTTCGAACCCTTCTCATCAGGAGAAATGTTGCCTTGGGGAGACTGAAGTGCTGCGTATATCTCAAAATTAATGATGAAATCCAGTTATAACGCTTTAAATCATCAATCTGTCGTATGTATCGAGGATTGTAGATTAGTAACAGCGAACGAGAAATATTTCAAAGTGGTCTGACGAGAGTTTGGAGGATGCTGAAAAATATACAGGGTGTCCGGTAAACCTTGTACAATCTTGTAACGGGTGGTAGATTGTTCAGAATAGCTGAATTTCACCTCAGTAAAAATCTCACTGTTTTAGAGTTGTGGGCATTGAATCACATTTGCGGTATGGAATAGCTTTTTGAGGAGTTTGCTGCGGCTATCAATTTCAGAATTTTCTAATTTTACAGAAGCCTGCCCTACGATATTAATGCAAAGCCAATTATCGGGATTCATGTCGACCTCTTCTTTCAAAACACAAAATATTAACTGTTGTTGCAATTTTCATACTTGAAACTGTGTGTTTGATGTGCAAGCATAAAACAAAATTTACTATTAGTAGCTCTTCTTGTCATATTACAAGACTGAATTGAAATTGCCAATGCCTAAAAGTACTCTGATCCAAAATTCAATAATGTATAATGGATACAAGATGTTTAATCACCTTCCATCAAACATTAAAAGTATCAAATCACTTTTTCGGTTTAGAAAGGACTTAAAGTGTTTGTCTGATAGAGTATATTACAGTTTGCAAGAGTTCTATAATGATGGGTTCTGAAACGCATAATTCAAGCATGAATCGAACATAGTTGAATCCAAATATCTTTTATTCTTTCCATCTGAACACTTTTTGAGTTATTTTTTTCTATGATTTCATGTAGTACAATCTCGGATTTTTTTTTAAAATCAAGAGCTTGAAAACAGTGAAAAGGAGTTATTACGCTATTTTGGCACTTATAAAGCAGAAGAAATTCAGATAGATTTTTATACGAATATTATGATTTTCGACTTTTGTTGACTTTATTATTTATTAAAATACAGTATTTTTAGGATACCGCAACACTACAAAACACATGCTGTAGAACTGCCAATAATTAAAACGGAGTTCAAAATAAAGTTTAGTATTTTATCCACACCAAAGTAACTAATTGTAGTTACAATATAATTAAGTTAAAACATTGCTCCTAATAATTATATTTTGACCAATAATGAAAAAACCGACAAACTATCCACATTTTGCATAAAGTACCTTCTTATGACAAAATATGATGTATAAGAAACTTTCTCACATCGTGAATTCATCCCCGATGTGAGAAAGTTTTCTATACATCATATTTTGTTTAAATTATAACAATTAATTGGCCCTATTAGTAAAAATCTTTAAAGTTAAAAATGCAAAACTAATATTGTTAAATTCTTTGTACGTATGTGACGTAAAAATGTATAATAATTAGAACAAAATATCAAAAAATTACAACCCTTAACGGAAATGGCTAAAATTTCGATGACCTCACCTAGAGTCGTGTCATCGTTTGTCTCTGAGGTAGAGCTTGATGGTTTTAACCACGTAGACATCGAACTGGCATACTGGAAAGCTTCTTGTTTATTTTTCTTCTTCTCCTCTCTTGGTCCTTGATGTAATTTCCCCATCTTCTATGATGGTGGTGTATGTTCCATCAAAGGTGTATGTTGGAGTCATTTTGTCCGACGGCATCTCAGACGTGTCGATTCTTATGACCACCAGTACGCTGGAGTGGCCTTGGTTATTGCCCCTCCATTGGCCCAGACATTTTAGCCTGGATGCTTCTATCCTCGCCTCTGCTGCAATATGCAAATGCAGGGAAGGAAGGTTTAGGATTACCTCCAAGCTAATTGTCGATGTGCTGGATATAGCACCAGTGACTTCGAGCATGGCCAGTCTTTGTAAGCTAGCCAGCTTCCCCCTGGTTGTCACTTGTTCTACCTTTGGCCACCATAGCAGGGCTCCGTACGATATCGAGGGTCTAACTGCTCTGTGTATAGCCGGAGAGACTGTTTGAGTCCAAGTCCCCATGTTTTGCCAAAGGAGCGTCTGGCCATCATTAATGATGTCCTTGCACTTTTCAGCACTTTTTCCACATGTTTGTTCCAGGTGAGCTTTGAGTCCAGGTTTAGCCCCAAGTATTTCATCTCTCCTGACATCTGTGCACTTTCACCAAAGATCCGAAGAGCTCTGATGGTCTCCAGGTTTCTTTTTCTGGTGAAAGGGGCTATTGTGGTTTTTTGAGGGTTGACCCTGAGGTTCTTCCTCGTGCACCACATCTGTACGTCTGTGAGGGCTAATTGCTCAGTTCCACACAGACCCCACGTTGACCATTATGACGATATCGTCCGCATAGCCCTGGGCAAATACTCCTCTCTGATTCAGATCTACAAGGAGGCCGTCCACCACGAGATTCCACAGTAGAGGGGATAGTACTCCCTCCTGAGGGCAGCCTCTCGTGGCACTTACCTCCATTGTGTCCCCGAACAGGGAGGCTTGTACTGTCCTAGAGCCAAGCATGGCATATATCCAGTGGTTGGACGTTTCTTTTCGTGAGGGCTGTGATGTGATGGACGCATAATATGTGTTATCAAACGCCCCTTCTACGTCAAGAAACGCTGTGAGTGCAATCTCTTTATTCAAAGAGATTTTTCAATCCTGCCACTAGGCTGTGCAGCGCCGTTTAGCAGGATTTTCCATGTTGATAGGCATGTTGGTGCTCCGAGAAAATTGGATAATCTGTATCTTTATCTCGGATGTTCCTATCAACTAGTTCTTCCATCGTTTTGAGCATAAACGATGTGAGACAAATTGGTCTTAATGCCTTAGCCAGGGCAGTTCTTGAACACCAGTAGCATTTCGCGTACTAGAAACCAAATAGTTGTTTTTGTGAAGACATTTCGTCCTACACAAGAATTTGATTGTAAAAAAAGTACAAGATTTATTCAATTAGGGATAAGATTTGTTGTGATCGTTACCACAAATGTAGAAACAGCAATAGGAGGGGAGGAATACGAAAATAAAAAGATATTTTATAGCAAAATGATTACTTGAAGATTTGAAAGAAGAGAACAGATTTTGGATTTCAGTCCAGTTGAGTTGATGTAGGCGAGCAGATTGTTTGCATATTGCCGTCCTGATCGCCGTGTATTCGGAGCCAAGTCCTAAACTTATGACGTTTTAGCAAGAAATTCCTTTTAAGTTTGGCATTCCATCAAAGAGGCGTACAAGTGTAGTGCCATAACTTATGCTATTTTGGGAAGGTATTGTGGGTCGAACATAGATGTCACGCGCGATTGCATTAAACACTTTTTCCACAGTGACCGACTAAGTATATTTTTTTCTCTTTAACCGATGCTTTCAAATACGAAAATCAAGATGTCAACTCATCCGTTTCGCACAGAGTATAAATAATTCATTACTAATTTTCACTTGGAAATGTATTCTGAACCATGAAAGATTTCCAGTCTCTTCGCCGTTAACTAAATTAACCCAGTGGAAATATGCACTCAAGACTCGCTTTACATAGGAATAAAGTACCTACCACATAATCCCATTTAATAATATGCCGGAGAATTTCTCACTTGGGCGTGTGAGACGCAAGTTATTGTGTTTAATTTTCCTAATTTATTCCCGCACCGCAAGCCGAATTTCGGAATTTCCAACTAAGTGAACGCCTCTTTAGAGTATGCCCCACTTGAAAGCGAACTTCCGAACCAATTTTAAAACAGTTAACAACGTTAAATTAAGCAAAGGCCGACTTCAAAGGTGTCGAACTGAACGGAGTTGATCACGTTCTCGTCGTCAAAGAGTTTCTCGTTCGGCGGGAGGCGGCAGAAACGGGCCCCGCCGCTGGGACTATCGGCGAGTCCGGTCACGCGCCGCTCCGGTAAGCAACAATGGCCCCGGAGACAACATTGCTAATTGCATTGCTCCGTGCGTCGCCTTACCGCTCTTTGTTATGGCCGCCGAACCGCAGATCGGCCGTTATTCTACAAATCTTTACTTCTTTTCGGGGAAAATATTGGATTTCCCGAAGCCTCTCCGATAGGGATTAGGCTTGTAGCGTAATATGACGGCATCAGTGCTTGTTGCATTTTTTCCAGGAGAAGGTTGCGGTTTCTGAGACTGTCCTGATATAAGATTTTTTAGTACCTCTCAAAGGCATTTGATACCGTTGCCCATATCATTTCACTTGACAAGCTGTTTAATTATGGTATCAAAGGTAACTCACACAACTGGCTAAAATCCTACTTAAAACATGCCTCGACTTTTAATCATCTTCAGGCTTTCATGACGGCAACTAAGCTGTCATAGTGACAGGGTGTCTCGCGACTATCTCAAGTGGAGACGGGAGTGGATCACAACAAAATAAATTGTGATGAGATGTAAGATGCGGGCGCCAGCTGTATCAAAGCAAGCTCACCCTACAGATTATTTATACTGATTCCCATATATCACGAACAGTCATGTCGGGGCGTGGCGCAGTGGTTAGAGCGTCCGATTCTGAGTCGAAAGGTTCGGAGTTAGAGCCCCAGTTCCGGCTGGGATTTTTTAATTTAATTTGACCTATCAAATAATCAAAATCTCGTTGTTCGACTAGGGTGAGTCCTGCACGATTCACTGTTGCGTTCCAATTAACAGTGCTGCTCCTAAGGTGGCGTACGGAGTTAGTAACAAGGCCGACCCATAACACATGGCTAATGACCATAGCAGAGGCGATGCCAAAAACAAAACACGACCAGTATTAACAAGTAAATTTACCACACTCTAAATGATAAGCAGCTTACTGTTTGAAGAAGTATAATTATTAAAATAAAAGCAAAATGATAGTAGTATCATGGCTGTTACGGGTACGTACTCACTCAAAGCTAGCCAGCTAATTAAATACCTGAATATTATTAAAATCGTAGTGAGTGAATTTAGAACTGTTCTACAGGTATACACTGTAAATATTGTTTCCATCAGATTACATGATCCCATATGGGTAATGCGTTGCCATGCAAATACATGTAAAGTTACATACCTCATGTAATATAATGTGAAGTCATAACTTGACTTTAAATGTGAATTTCCAATATATTCCATGGATTATCACTTGTATACTTATGTAATTTTCTCCATTATTCCAGATTTACTGGCGATTTCTACATGTTTGATTAGGTGTTTTACCATTATATTCAAGTAGTGCCAATTGACATACATGCTTTAGTATGTATTATTAGATATATATTCAAGTATTTGTGCGGAAAAATACAATTTTTGTTGTAAATTAAACTTGGATCAATATGCATTTTCACATACATCAAATGTGCTTTTTCATATATTCCCCGATAATCACTTTTATTTTAATGTGATTTTTTCCCTAATTAGAGATTTGACGGATATTGTTATACTTATGTCTCTTCAGGTGTCTTCACCATTGTTTTCAAGTAGTTTAATATCAAAGAGGGGGGGGGGAGAAATCTGCAAAAAAGACATAAAAACAGTATTAATGATACTTTATTTATCATAACATTATAATATATTGTCATATATTGAAGGAAAATAACTCAAACTGTCAAATCATTTGAATGTTGTAACAAAAATAATTATTTAACAAAATATCCTACTCTTTACTTCAACTTGGAAATTAACTAAATAGTTTAGCTGACTTAATAAGATTGCCCACTCTCCGATTTCATGTTCGAATTGAGATGATATCTGTCCACTGGAAATTTGAATGTCGAATAAATTCTCAAAATTTTCTCACAGTTGGGTCTCCTACAACGAAAGTTTCAATTCGATTTTCTACAAAATAAAAAAAAAACTATAATTTCATGATGAATGTTTCATATTTTTTTCTCAGTACCTATTTACTCACCTGATACATAATCCGATGACAATTTGGCACCAACATACTCACTTACATAAAACACAAAAGACGGCTTGTTTGTTTTTAAAACCTACCTTCGCCAGATGTCCAACGATGTTCATTCTACCAATATGAAATGTGAATCAGGAGGATTGGGCCTAATGCCGGAAGGTGCGCATGGCGATAGCGTTGTGGAGAATTACTTTTAAACGAAGGAGAATTTACACTTTACCTGTAATATTCTGTAAATTGGCGTCATTTCGCTGTAACAATACGTCGTTTTACTGATTATCACATTAATTTACAGTCATCATGTAAACCAGCGGAAATTACATGTAATAAAGCATTGAATTACATGCTCACTGTAAAACACGGTAGAAATGGAGGACATTTACTTAATTTTACATTAAAATTTTAAATTACATGTAAAATCAAGTTATAATACTAGGAGGATCATGTATTTATTACATTTTGTCATGTATTTTTCCACTCACTTTTTACTGTGTACTGTTCAATGACCAAATGATATGTTTCAAACATTAACGAACCTCTTAGGTAAAATTATACAGGTACATTGAAAATGATTTATTGTATCCAATATCACTCACAAAATACATCTACCGCAAAAGTATGGTGCATCTTACCTTGTAGCGTTCACACATTAGCGTTGGGTTGAAGGCTATACTATAATAACCTACACCTACACGGTAGGATACTAATTGATAGATCTGGTACTTGAAGTGCCAAGTCAGGTCCACTAGGGTAGTACAACCAGGTTGATCTTAGCTGCAATGTTGCTTCTTCGACAGTCTCCGCTACAAGTACATGAATGCTCTACTCAGTGGCTATGGTAGTTGATTGTCACCAGGAGACATACCATACATCAACGGAGAGTCATGAAACTTCCTCCAAAAGGGAAAGAAATACTATATTGTGGAAAGAACTACGAGGATATATTGAAAAATGCTCAGCCTACTATAGTACCAAACAAAATTTCAGTATCAAAATATTTTATTACTCAACATATTCTCCTCTTAATTGAATACATTTATTACAGCGAACCTGCAACGTCTCTAGACCTTTCAAAAAAAGGTTCTTCTTGCTCTGCAAACCAGACCTACACAGCTTTTATTACCTCCTCGTTGGAAGAAAATTTTTGACCATTATAAACTTTTTTTCAGTTGAGAAAAGAGATGATAGTCGGACGGAGCCAAATCTGGTGAATAAGGGGGGTGTTCTAGTAATTCAAACCCTAAATCACGAATTTTTTGCATGGCAACATGAGATTTGTGTGCAGGGGCGTTGTCCTGCAAAAACAAAACACCTTTGGATAGCTTTCCGCGTCTTTTCTCTTTAATTTTTTCCTGTAGAGTGGTCAGTAATGTCAAATAATAATCTCCAGTTATTGTTCTACCCTTATTCAAAAAATCAATCATGGTTACTCCATGGCAATCCCAAAAAACTGAAGCAAGAACTTTTCCAGCAGATATTTGGAAACGAAACTTCTTAGGTCTTGGAGAACCGGAGTGTCGCAATTCCATCGATTGTTGCTTTGTTTCTGGATCGTAGAAATGTACCCAAGTCTCATCCATAGTAACAAATCGGTTTAAGAAGTCTACATCGTTTTCAAATCGAGCACAGATCGAACGCTTCTGGTCAAGATTCGAACATTTGGGGATCCATTTTGCAGCAATTTTTCTAATGTCCAAATTGACGTGAACTATATGATGAACGCGTTCGTATGAAATATTCAGTGCTTCAGATATCCGTTTTAGCCCAATTCGACGGTCTGTTAAAATCATGTCATGAACTGCATCGATTTTTTCGGGGGCTGACACAGAAACTAGCCTTCCCGATCGGTCATCATCTTCAATGGAAAATTTACCGCTTTTGAAGCTTGCAGTCCAATTTTTCACGGTCGCATGCGAAGCACATTGATCAGCAAGGGTATTAAGCATATCTTTGTAAATCTGCTTACCTTTTAAATACAGGTACTTGATGAGGCTCGATACTCCAATTTTTCGATTTTCACCATTTTCATTTTCTTTGAATTTATTGCGTAACTTTGGTTTACTTTTTTGACGTCAAACTTTACACTGACACTTCTAATAAGTTATTGTTCGTTGCTATGGTAACGCAATATTTTGTTTATGCATCAAACTGGTCTAGGCTAACTAGATATCAATACATCCTCGTATAAATTAAAATATGGAATCGTAGATAGCGCCGGTAGTTTCTACAAGTAAATTTGGAATCCACGTGAGTGGCCCAAACATTTTCAGGAATAAAATATTCGTGATGTGTAATAGTTGAAATAAAAAAGTATGTCCACTCCAGTGGAACCTGCATCTATAGCAGAAAAATGAATCTGATGGAGGTTATAGATAAAGACAATAGTAATTCAAATTGGTAAACTTTGTTGACTAAAATTTATGTAAATCGATCAATTCGCCATATCAATTTACAAACATTATTTGATGGAACTGTACCGAACACCATATCAACGCTAATTTATTGATTGATATAATCTGCACATTACTGATAACATTGTCCTATTTAAAATCCAATCTTGGTAATTAATCAAACTAATCAAATCGCAACCCCTTCCCTCATCGACTTACCGTGTACGAAATTTCAGAACCCCTTGTTCTCAACATTATCCGAAATCGGCAAATAAGTAATTGAATATCAGTTATCCGAATAATAATTTCCAGCCGCGAATTAACAGTATCTGTAGCAATTAATTCGCGGTCCATGATGACATTGCAACAAAGATGTTATCAATCTGCCCGTAATCACATGATACTCAGTCTGCCGGATCACAGATAATGACATAACCCGATCTAATTTAGTCAAGCAACGCTATTAGTGGATCGGAGACTGCGACTGCGAAGTAGCCCCGAGCGTCTATCTGGGCAGGCTATCATCTTGTTATTAATTATAGCGAAACCACCCCATTTATTCGAGCTACTTTCTGTAAATGCGCTCAGCGTGGTTTCGAGAAGAAGGGGGAATTGGGGGTTAGGCAGGTCGACTAGTGTCCAACTTTTCTAACTTTTGGGACATGTAGTTTAAAACACTCCTCCACTAGGAATTTTCAATGACGAGTTAGCTGAGGGGTAGGTATTGCAGATGGAAAATGAACTCATATTTTATGTATTTACTTATGCAACTAACGAATGCTTGAAAATGGGTTGTAGACTCCATTGAAAAAATTTGAATAGATTTGATATTTTTTGTCGTCCCCTTTGGAATTGGCCAGTTCGACAATGTCTAGGGGACAACGATGAACTCACTCTTCACAAGGCAAGAACATACATGTTAAAGATTGAATCAATCATATCTGATAAAATCTTTCAATAATAAGTTTGATTCAAAATCATTGATGTCAGTATATTACGCCAACATTGAACATTTTGAAAATATTCTCACATATTGATGAAAAAATAGGACTCCTAAAAATGAGAGGATGTATTGATATCTAGTTAGCCTAGACCAGTTCCCTGCATAAACAAAATATTGCGTTACCATAGCAACGAACAATAACTCATTAGGAGTGTCAGTGTAAAGTTTGACGTCAAAAAAGTAAACCAAAGTTAAAGTAAAATTTTTAGGATACTTTTTAAATTAAAAGAAAAAATATGTCCACCGAAATTGTGGAAATCGAAAAATTGGAGTATCGAGCCATCATCAATTACCTGTATTTAAAAGGGTTAAGAGGTAAGCAGATTTACGAAGATATGCTTAATACCCTTGGTGATCAATGTTCTTCGTATGCGACCGTGAAAAATTGGACTGCAAGCTTCAAAAGAGGTAAATTTTCCATTGAAGATGATGACCGATCGGGAAGGCCAGTTTCTGTGTCAGTCCCCGAAAATATCGATGCAGTTCATGACATGATGTCAACAGACCGTCGAATTGGGCTAAAACGGATATCTGAAGCACTGAATATTTCATACGAACGCGTTCATCATATAGTTCACGTCAATTTGGACATGAGAAATATTGCTGCAAAATTGATCCCCAAATGTTTTAATGTTGACCAAAAGCGTGCAAGGGTAGTAGCATCGCGTTCGATCTGTGCTCGATTTGAAAACGATGTAGACTTCTTAAACCGAATTGTTACTATGGAAGAGACTTGGGTACATTTCTACGATCCAGAAACAAAGCAACAATCGATGGAATGGTGACACTCCGGTTCTACAAAACCTAAGAAGTTTCGTGTCCAAAAATCTACTGGAAAATTCTTGCTTCAAATTTTTGGGATTGCCATGGAGTAATCATGATCGATTTTTTGGATAAGGGTAGAACAATAACTGGAGATTACTATTCGACATTACTGACCACTCTACGGGAAAGAATTGAAGAGAAAAGACGCAGAAAACTATCCAAAGTTGTTTTGTTTTTGCAGGACAACGCCCCTGCACACAAATCTCATGTTGCCACGCAAAAATTCGTGATTTAGGGTTTGAATTACTAGAACACCCCCTTTATTTACCAGATTTGGCTCCGTCCGACTTTCATCTCTTTCCTCAACTGAAAAAAAGTATAGGACTATAGGACGAAACTGCAGTAACGTTGGTTACAAATAGAAGTGGTATAAAAACATAGAAAGTATTATTTCTCATTTTTCGAAATTACAATATATTTCTGTTTATTGGAACAATCTTTGAATTAGAAACCCTTGTATTCACGCATTCTTGATAAGTGCTTCAGGATTCAATATTGTTTGTATTTTATATGGTTATCTGAAATTATCGAATTTATGAGTATGATATGAAATGTTTTTACTCTGACCCCCAATTTCAATCAGTATCTTGAATGTTGTTGCACATGCTTGGTGGTTTACAGGTATGTTATGCCCTTAATGAGAAATTTTATGAAGACGTCATTGTGTATGTTTGTTTAATATTTCTATTAATCAACGAAATGTTGGTTTTCATTTCAGAATTAATTGATAATGTTTCGCAAAATTTGTATATTGTAGTAATTATCTGTGCGTGGTATGTTAAGTTAAAACTGTTTATGATTTTGTAAACCACGTTTTGTCTCCAAATGTCTAGAATCACCAGGTAAGTAATGATAGCATAGTCATTATTGTTCTTCACCCTTAATAAGGGTAGTACAATGTTTTATGATATGTTAATAATGATGATAGATTTGATATACGATGTTTGATATAGTTGATTATTTGAGTATGATAGAAGTAATAATCATTGACTGCTTCGGGGCCCATTACCCCGATTGAACAGTTTTAGATTTAGTAATATTTAATATAGTTATATTTTCAACCTGTTTCATTCCATGACCGGCTTGCCATTGAAACCAAGTCTACTACTGTCAGTTGCCCACAAGTATAAGGTATAAGGTTTCCATTTCCCAACCTGGTTCAACATAGTGTCCTTAATTACCATTGAGTTGGGGTCTTCACCTCGAGTTGACCTTGGTACGGTTCTCCTACTCGAACGACTGGATAGTGTGTGCCTTGCCTAGCTGCCAGTAGTTAATCAGGATCGTTACTGGAGGCGACGAAGAGAGGTCGATTTGTTACATGAGGCAAGAACATTTCAAAATAAACCAAATTTTCCATAATAAATTCGAACGTGCATTGCTTTCTTCAAGTGTAAATTGATCTAATGTGAAAAAATATTTTTCTGATAAAAAAAGTTAAAATTTTGTTCGGTAACTTCTTCATATCTTTTGGCAATGAATTATAAAGTCGAATGGAACAATTTTTTTTACCTGGGGGTATATTAATTTGTGCGAAAATTTAAGACGATTTTTTCTGACTAACTTTTGAATTGTGACCGCTTGGAAACCATTATTTTGTCCTATCTGTATGATTGTCTTAATTTCTGTATCTAGATTATTAGCAGACAAAGGTAACGAGAACGCTTTATGTAACATTGAATTATATGCTGCTAATTTTTGACTATCTAAAAAAAAAATTGCAGCACATAATTCAATGTTACATAGAGCAGAACGCTCCTACCCTTGTCTGCTAATAATCTAGATACAGAAATTAAAACAATCATACAGATAGGACAAAATAATGATTTCCAAGCGGCCACAATTCAAAAGTTAGTCAGAAAACATCGTTTTAAATTTTCGCACAAATTAATATACCTCCAGGTCAAACAATCAGAAACTAAGAAATTTGTAACCTTAACGTACTTCGGGAGAAGAACAGAGGCTATTACGGGATTCTTTAGAAAGAATAATATAGAAGTAGCATACAGGCCGCATGCCAGGTTGTCTAATTTTCTTTTCAATGCCAAAGATAGAATAGCAAATATTTGGAGTTTATAAGCTTAAGTGTCCAGAGTGTAACGGTGTTTATGTGGGACAATGTGGACGTAATTTTTCAAAAAGATACGCTGTACATGAAAGGTCCTTCAGACTAGGAAAAAATGATTCGACGTTTTTAAACCATTCCTTGGAATGCAACCACAAGTTTCCGAGTCTGAACGATACGGAAATTTTGCACTATGCAAGCAGGATTGGAAACTGAATTATTTAGAATCCCTAGAAATTCATAAACATAAATATTGTGGATGTAACTTACTGAATGATCAACTGCGTTTGGTCTATTCACCGGTTTATGAGGCAGCGCAGTCACATTGTCGCAAATAAACAAAGTCCAGGTAAAAGTCATTAATGACCGTTAGTCATTGAGTCAGGCCTCGGGTAGAAGTAAGGGTATTTAAGGAGTGTTATTTATTATTTCAGATTATTGTATTGTTTGATAATGTCCATATAGGACGAAACTGCAGTAACGTTGGTTACAAATAGAAGTGGTATAAAAACATAGAAAGTTTTATTTCTCATTTTTCGTGATGATTTCCTACCACGTAGTAACGGCTACATCCATCAATTTATATTGTAATTTCTTGTTCGGATTCTGAAATGGGTGTATCATTATTGATGCACTAAAAAATAAAACTCTAACCACTGGGAGTACCGGTCTACTTCGTGCTTCGTGACTTATCGGGTTGATAAAGTACTTCATCTCTTTATCTGGGTTTGGGACGCATGATAAAAATGTTATTCGTTGTCGAAACGGCAGGTTTTTGCGAGATTTTACAGCTGAAATGGTTTTTAACAACAGAGTCTCAATATACTGAGCGTTTCAGCGTTAGGACTCTTAGCTGTTCACTTTTCGATTTGAAATTATCAATTTACTATTTTAAATAAATACTCTCTACTGGAAGTAGATCCATCCTTGCTTGGATAGCTTCACTCGTATATTAAATATATCTATGGTACTTGGCGATTTCACTGTGATGAACATGAAAATGTATTTAATGTATTTTCGGGAGATTATCCGAATACACTACATGGCGACACGTCACTTTCGAACTACTAGACTTGAAATACTAATCACGATTCTAAGTGATTTTGCCGAAAACAACAATACATAGCGACATGTTGGAACGTCGTCTGCAAAACTTGAATGACTGTCACAGATTCAGTTGGCCCTTACTATGGACTAGCGTACATGCCGTATAACCTACTGCTGCTATTGCGTTTAGTGCAATTATGCAGGTGTCCAATAAGTTCGCCACGGATATCATCAATCGTACCGACACGTTTGGCGGGCCGCCACAAAATATTCCATTTGGCATTCAATTAAATGAAATGAATTACATTGAAGCGCGTTTTACTTAACGCTAACTTTCTACAGGGCGGCTCTCCTCTAATTCTTAGTGCTGTTTCAGTTACTTCGTAACAAATGACTCAGCTAGGTCAATGATATGATTTATGCGATTTTGCGTTTGATTTAAGTAGTATGCAAATTGGGTTCGTCATACTCAGTAGTATACCTACTATATTCTTTATTATATTTATGTATATATTTTTTCACAAAAAGTAACTTGTGACATCTATTTTCACTTATATTTTTTATATTTATATTTTTTCATCGAAACATACATAGAGATGGACTTCATACCCACATGATGTGTATTTATCAATATATTTGATTTTATCCTTAAAAATGTCCTGTTTCTTCATATTTTATCTATACTTCGAGATTTGTATGTATGTACTTATGAAAGTGCCTGTAAGTACATGTTATTTTTACTTCACTGGATCTGTATCGATGTACATAAAACTATGATTTCCCACCTAGCAAAAAGAACTGATAAAAACTATCTATCTATCCATAATCCATGGATTTGGATATCTAACAGGTAGCAATAGCTCCCTTTGAGGTGACCTTAGTTACTTAATTTGTCTTTATCTGTTTTCATAGTTTCCCTGGATATTCTATTCTTTCGATTCCTGGTTTTCGAAGAAAACTCCTCGAAAGCAGAGCTTGTGCGAGCAAGAGAAGAGAGTTAACAAGCATTTCATCATTAGGTACTGTTTTAGCAAAGTGAATAATTTTCAGCATTTTGAAGACCTCAATAAATTCCTTTATTACTGCTTTCCACGATATCAATTGTAGAAAAATCAACTAGTTCAATAAATGCAACCCCAACATATATGGTCCGCTGAATAAATAATATCACCTTCGGATAGCGTATTTGAGAGATCACCGATTAAATCCTGTTCCGCAGCAATCAATCATGTTTGTATACATTATGTAGTTATCGGAGGACGGAGGACCAGTAAAGAAAGTCTGAACATGCGTGGAAGCCTCCATCGTCGCACGAACTGACATCATAAAGGGAAAAAACGTGCAACGTTGCGGAGTTGTGAGACTAGTTTTTTGAAAGTTTGAAAACGGAAGTTTTCCGAGAAGTTTGCTGCAGCTGAAATATTTTCAGATTTCTGAACTTCATTACTCTAGATATCAATTTTTATTGAAATCCTGGAATATACGTGAATTTAGAATATAATTGTATATGTGGCATCAGATATACACTTCTCGTGGAAGCCCCTCGTAACTTCCATAATTTTTGCCGTAGAGTTCTGAATTTTTTACCATGGATAAGCACACCAAAAGTGTACAAATTAACCTCAAACTGTTAATTTCAAAGGTCAATAGGTAATGAAAAGATTCACAATCAGATCAACCGCTTTACTAGTGATTGCAGTCCAAAAAGATACTAATTTGTTTCACTTCTCATGCGAACACCCCCGTTACGTAGGTAATTTTTGATGTAGAACTGTGAAATAGGGGACAACCCAAGCGAGACACCTTCTTATTACTTACTTGAAAGAATGAATACTTTACTGGGAGTTTCCGATTCATTTTTTGAAACAGGTTTTACTCGGTTGACTGGAGGAAATATTGTAGGAATTGCATTATCATAGAGATTTTTTCTAGATTCACCCTGAAATGATCCACTTTTCCTCAAAATGCAGCACACAAATTCTACAATTTCTATGCAGTTCTTCGGTGTTCCTTTCGAACAAATCTTTCCTGCCGGCTGCCTTTAGCCACAACGACAACCTAAAATAATATTGAAAATAGCAGTTATTCATAATAATGAAAATTTTATCAGGCATACCTTGTAGGATCTTTCACGAGAGAAAACAAACATGCTTACATTCCCATCCGTTTTAGTAGAACATTCCCAACATGTACAAATAGTTCCTCCTCGGCGAGATATTCTTCTCTAATAAAAATAGCTGATACAAACAGTACGATTGATACCTAATCAAAATAATTGTTGATTTAAACCAAAAACAAACGAAAATGAACGGTTTGTCAAAAATCTGTCAGTAGGGTTGTTCGTTTTGTTTACTCTGTTTCCATTAACACTCTTCTTATATCTTTGTCTTATTTGTAAAATATAAAAGATAGAAGCTAAGACATATTAGCGCTGGAACAACAAACAGTACAGACACCACATTCATGGTTGGGTCCCACTTAGAGAAGGTGTGGTTTCATAAATTTTTGATACATGCAATAGCATAGGAGATTCGCTTCTGTGTAGTTAGGTCTATATTCTGTGGTATTACTACTACTATTTAGCGTTAAAAGTGATTTCGACACATATTGAGAAAACGTCTGTTTTTAATTAATATGCCTATGAATTAAAAACGTCATTTCTGATGACAGTTGTACTCTAAAAAGAATATATATTTAGTCGAATTGGAAATGAAACGAGGGGGAAACATCTCTTTTAAATCTCGTACAACTAGAAATTTTGAGTCATTTGAGTCAATTTTCAGTCATTAAATCTTCGCTTCTGCCATCGGTTTCAGTATTACAGTCATCGGCTTGAGTCTTTCAGTCATCGGTTTGAGTCTTTTAGTCATCGGTTTGAGTCTTTCGGTCTTTTGAATATTTTAAGTCTCGTACAGATTTTAGCGAGATGGTTCCCCCTCGAAATGAAACCATCAAAATAGTTCGTGCTCTTTCCGCCAAAAAAACGTTATCCTTTCCCGAAGCAATGCAATGGATTACTATACAGCCAGCCTTCAGTACTCCACATTAACATCTCAATTTTTCATATCACCGCCACTCTCATCTAAGCCTGTCTGTCTGAGGAATCGATTCCCCATTCATACGTTCTCTTTCGGGCTCGAAATATTAGGTTTCCGCAAAGCCAACAAATATGTCTCTGTTAGTCTCCTCTCGCCGAAGTATTCCCAACTACCATCAATCATGAGTTATCAGGCCGAGCCAAAAAGTACATCATTAGTTTTATATCAGTAGTAGCTACTCATCGGACATTAGTACTGGGGGAACTCGAAACGGACGGAAAGGCTCATATTTCACACAGAAACATCTCAGGAAAAAAACGGGATTGAAAAACTATCTTTGGCGAAGCAGGCGATGTTGGAAAAACTCTACGCTGCCTACAAAGGAGTATACGTATCGCGGTGATGGGTTTGCGTGCTTTGACAAAGCGAACATGATCATTTAGGGAATCACCGCTGTCATCGTGTTTATTGACTTCGGATGAATTCAATCAACTTTTCCACCTATTGAATCGGAATCGTTGAACCAATGACACTATTCTTGTAAGAGGACAATGTTCTAATGGTCTTTGCTATAAAAAAGTACGGATGTTTCATTTATTTTATTTATTTATGAAGAAACATACAGGCTTAACCTAATTACATGTTTCTGTTCAATCTTAATAAATTCTAGTACTGAGAACAATAAAAAAAAACAAAATTCGTACATCTATATAAATCGATATACACAGATCCATAATTAGTTGAATATATACAGTAAAATATGCAAACAAAAATACCAGGAAAATATTCCAAGAAAACCTACTAGGTATTTATATTTTCAAAATAAGTTGTCGAGGCACCGCTTAAATTTACGCATAGAGACATAAAACACACCGGAACATATCTTTTCATTGTATGTATTAAAAGAGGAACACATATCGTTCATTGGTACGAGAAGAGAATTTCTGAGAATTATATCGTTCGGACGCGTGCTTTGTAATGATACATACAGGGTGGCCCATCGAAAACGTACCGCAAGGCATTACAGGCTGGGAAAGAACTTTTCGATAAAATCCGAAAACAGGTCAAGTTTGTTTATCAGGGGGACACATTTTGACGTAACAAGCTTAGTAAAACCTTCAACCCTCTAAGTAGGGGTGACACCCCAAATTTTTTTTCAAAAGGGAAGGAGGGTCAAGCGATACCTCTGTAGAAGGGGCTTGTCATGCCCTATACAGCGCTGCTTAGATTTTCCAAATCGATCTACTCTTTCAGAAAATATGGAGCGTTGAAACTCCAACCATCATGTGGGAAAAAATACAAAAATCGGTTCAATTGTACTTTATTGCAATAAGTTCTTTCAAATGAATTCGCTGTTTTTGCCGATGCACAGATTTTTTTAGGCTCATTTTAGAGAGTAAAAAATGAATAGGATTCATTTATTCACGTTTGAATTAGGTCAAGTAGTTTCTAGATACCTGTCGTGGTTGAAGTGTTTACGAATTGTTGACTTTAAAATTTATTATTATGGTGTATTCAATTGCAGACAGAGTGGAAATCATTGAGCTTTTTTTCAAATCGATGAACGTGGAAATCGGGTCGCGGAGTTGTTTAACCAACGGCATCCTGACAAACATGCCTCTGGAAAAATTGTTCGCGACTTGGTGAAAAAATTTCGCGAAACAGGTTCAGTTCATAACAAAAAGAGAGAGCTTAAAAATCCAGTACTAAGTGAACCTCCCAATCTGTAATAAAATTGATGAGAAAATGTCAGCACACTACATTTATTAATATTGAAAAATAATTACCAATTATAGATATGATCAATATCATTTTGCAATATTATATAGTCATTCACATCTACAATATTTTTAAATATTTTGTAATCATCTGCGTACAATAAAGATTCAGATGTTACAATAGAGGGGAGATCATTGATAAAGATCAAGAAAAGGAGTTGGCCAAGGTTTGACCCCTGCGGCACTCCAGAACCTACCAAGAACTGTTTCTACTCATACCCGTGAAACACAACCAACTGTACCCTATTTAGAAGATACGTGACGAAAAATTTCAGCAAATGGTTACTCAATCCATATAATTTCAGTTTAGCTAGGTTAGGTATCGTCATTCCTATATCTGTGAATCTCACACTCCCTCCCATTCACAATATTGAAATGCAAACATTTTTTCCTCCTACCCCTATAGAAAGTACACACTTTCCTTCCTCAAACCAGGGAGGAAACTCATACTTTTCCTCCCTAGGGAGGAAAATACTTCCCCCCCCCTCATTTCAAGTAAGTTGTAAACGATGAAACTTGTTACTTCTACTCTACTTCTTCAATAGCTATTTGTGTATTTAGAGCGCAAAGTGATTGATTGTTGCTCGACAAAGAGATTAATCTTTGGAGAACGACAATGACACTTTGTGCTCGAAATACACACATTATTTTTTCTACAAGCGCAGCTCTTAGAAAAAAAAATGATCGACACTTCATTCAAATAGGTACATAACATTACTTATGAGAAAATCACTCAATAGCAATCCGAAATGTATAAGCTAACTAAATGTCCAATAAATCAAATCACTAACAAGAAAAATGTAAAATAACGTTCTTGAAAAAAAAAAGTTGTAATTGCCAGGAGATGAACCCGGGATCTTCGCATTACAAGCCCAAGACGCTAGCCATTGCACCACCGCAGATTCTCAGATTCACATGACTGTATTGTCTATACTTTCCATCAAGTAAGAATAGGTCTATTTGCAAAGTTACAAAATGACATTTCACGGGAAACGTTAACTTTGCGTTGAGATCTGAAAGCGTCAAAAGCTACTTCGGTAAGCGGTTGTAGAAAAAGGATATTTTGGTAATATAAGCGGTTGTATCAAAATAAAAGGTTTTACTGAGTGGGTAGGAGGAAAAATCATATGTATTACATGGGAGTAAAGTGCCTTTTCCTCCCTTGGATGTTTACTGCCCTCCGCTTCGCGTCGGGCAGTAAACTACATCCTGCGGGAGGAAAAGTGGCACTTTCCTCCCTTGTAATACAAATAGCTATTCCTTCACTGACTCATATAATACAGGTTATTGAAGACTTAAACATGAAAATTTGCTTAAAATTTTCCGTTATGGAAAATCTGCCAAACTTTGAAAAGCTGTATCGCGGTTTCTATGGGAGCTACCAAATCCATTATAATTTCATATTATAGAAAATGTATCCTAGTTATAAACTGTATTATGGGTTTTTATCCAAAACATGCCCTTCCATGGTCAAAATGGAACAAAACCAACAGAAGTGCAAAAATTTAACAGTTTTTGGGATTTTCAAATGTGATCCGGGGGCCGCCGAGGTCGAAAACTTGAATTTGTCACCTCAGTCATATCCCATACAAGAAAAAAAAGAAATGTACCACCACCATTTGATGCAACTTAGGCTTATGCTTTTCATGACAAGGTTACTGGATTAACAGGCAAATATTTAATTTCTCTTTCTCGTCCAATGCGTCGGCCATAGAATAACTTTTTCATATCTCAAGTTTGCCTTCTCGTAACACTCCTTCGAATAAGTTCATTCCATTCGGAAAAATTTATCACGCCGAAACATCAAACTATTCAAAGGATAGTTGAAAAAAGTAAACACTCCTCATGACATATGGAATATTCTTTGAAACTCGAAGCGGAATGAATGCGAAGGCGGAATCACAAAAGCAAACTTTGTATGGAAAGAAGACGCCTGCACAGGAAGGCATGACAGAAAGATAAATACACCATTTAAAAGCGTTTAATATACTGGAAATATTTACTATGTGTCGGGAATTCCTCGGTTTCGCATGTTATTTATAGATTCGCATACGCCTATTCCGAAATTCCACTTCTTTATTTCCCGACATTCATCTTAATATCAATGGAATATGAATTCGATTTATTTCCCGATCACTTTTCTCGGCTGTATATGCGAGACATGTGAATGAAGCTTCAAGAAAGAGCATATTGATTTCATCATTAATATAAATCTGGAAAAAATATTGTCTAATAATAATAATAGTTTATTCCTGTACAATACTTTTCTACATCATAATTAAAACCATATCAGTTAAAAATGATTGTGCAAAAACAAACGAATACCCACAAAAGTTTCCTTGCTCGTGGCATTGTCCTTATGCAATAAAGTTTAACCTTCATTTATGGTTTGTATAAGTCTACCAGTAAAAATATAAAAAGAGTTTACGATGTAACAATAACAAATTTGTATATGTATATAAAAAGTGATAAATGTGTAAACAAGAGATTTTTTTTTAAATTTGAACAGAGAAGTTGATTTGTACATTTAAGAAAGTCTACCAGTAAAAACATCAAAAAGAAAAGTTTACTATGCAACAACAACAAACAAATATAAAAAAAAAGTTGATAAAAACATATAAACATGAGCATTTTAAAATTTATATACTAGAACTATTTTGTAATTTTATGATAGTATACCAATAAAAACATCAAAATAAGTTTATCATAAAACAAAATACATAAAGTTTATGAACTAAAATTTATGAGAGCATGAATATCAGTTCTTGAATAACTTAGCAGCCATTTGGTGAGTCCAGCTTTGAATTGTTTAAGGGTGTGCTTTTCTTTAAATTCAGGTGGGATATAACGTAATGTTTTATACTCATTTTGCTTGTATGTATATCATTCAATCAGTGGCGGCCCTAGCAAAATTTTTAGGTGGTGCGAGATCTCTGAAGTGGCTCCTCTGCATACAAAACCTTAGGCCGGGTTTTACCAAAACTTCTATCTCGCTTTAGGAGATATCCAACAATTTTAATCGGGCGTATTGCTTAACTGACCATCATTGGTGAGTTGAATACCCCGTAGAGCGTAGATTACGCGATCCAAGATTACTTCTAACTGAAAAA
Organism: Chrysolina oricalcia; assembly: GCA_944452925.2. Classification (NCBI taxonomy): domain Eukaryota; kingdom Metazoa; phylum Arthropoda; class Insecta; order Coleoptera; family Chrysomelidae; genus Chrysolina; species Chrysolina oricalcia. The sequence continues at coordinate 68,123,290 of OX101812.2, forward strand.
ACAGCCAATTGAGCAATACGCCCGATTTAAATTGTCGGTTATGTCCTAAAGGCGGATTTATGCACACCGCTTTTTCATTAATCTGTAACTTTCATCAACTGTCATTAAACTTAAACTTACTTTCTGCACTCGCTTTATTCAATTTATCGGTCTTTTTCTCGAAACAAAAAGAAATATAGCGTTACTTACGTAGTTTTATCTCCCGACACGGATCCGAATGAATTTTGTGAGTGTCTCTTATACTTTTCGAGTAATGACCTGAATTTTGAAAATCGACCATGTTCAAACTTTTTTCTCAGCGAAAAATCACACAAAATGCCTCCTTTTTGTTGACACTTTCTTGAGACCCTTATCTGGGATTTATCATACAAAAGTGTTTAATGATGCACTAAATCAATTAGCATGCCGTCGTCGTACATATTTATAGTTTTGAAAGTCTCAATGTTATTATTTATAGACTGAACTGCGATTTTCATTTAACTTTGACAGATCTTTATAATTTGCGAAGGTTATGTCACGTCTTAAGTTATATTTGTATTTTCTTTTTCCTTAAAAGATAAAATTCTATCGAAAATATAGTTTTCACTGATGAAAATCAATATTAGGTCATTCAAACGATTAAGAAATAATTTTTTTTTTATAAAGTGTGGCCAAGAATTGTAAGAATCCCTGAAAAACGATACAACGAAAACCAATATATTCGAAAAATTGTGATGTCTGATTGGCCTGTTTAATCATGAATGAAATAATCTCCTGAAAATTCAACCTATTCCCTGAAAATCCGTACAAAAACCTGCATCCTTTCCAACGATATAATGATGAGAAATTGCACCGATCAGCCTTTATCTCCATTATAAAGCGAATTCACCCAACGATCACGATCTGACCAAAGGACGTCATTAAAGCTAATTGTCGCTCTAATAACGATACGAAGTCCCAATAAGGATTTGATATCCTGGCGGAACAAAGATGCGAAAATCACCGCCGATTCAACACTAAATTATCCGTTCATTAGCACTCTAAGACAATAACAATTAAGACCATCGGCTCGATTATACAACTTTACGTGTTAATATTATTCGTGGTTTCCAATACTGCCTAATAGGCATGCGCGTCACGATCCGAACAGATCTAAATAAATTAACGTCTCTCCTTTGTAGCTCTCCGTTCGGGCGAACAAAAGTCATTACGAGGGAAAATCAAATAATTATTCACAAGCTCGAAATAGAAATTGATTGGGGTAGTTTGAAGGCGTGTGGAGATTCTGACCCAGTTGGCGATAATGAAAGCGGATGTTATTAATTTTCGTTCGAGCGGATCTCTCGAGTCTATTTTTCTTCCATCAGAAGCGTTTTATGCATGTTCGATTCGGTATTCTACGAGCGTATACGATTCGGATCACGGGTATTACATTCGTTGAGGGTAATTTCTAACAAAGCCAGGTGACTAATATAATTATTTAACCATCAAAAGCGGTCCAAGTAAATATTGCTTCAATGTCAAAGTGACAATACTGCTCTATTGTCAAAGTGACAATACTGCTTTATTGTCATACAATTCTGCTTTTAGGTCGAAGTGACAATGCTTTTTTTCGCATCGGTAAATTACTCACTACCTAGAATCGATGGTGGATGATTTACACCTCTGCGTTTTTAACCCATTAGCGCCCAAATTATAATTTTTTTCTATTTGTTTATGTTTGTCGAGTGTTCTGAAGAAAAAGTAATGTATTGTGCTGAAAAATATTTTTTTTTTCAATATTAGTATTTTAGTGTAGAAAAAAAACACTATACCATATGGTATCCGTGGGCGTTTGAAAACATTTTTACTCGTAATACTAAGTTGACAAAAATATAAATATGTCTTTATGCTATAATGCAGAAAGAGTGTCCTATTCAGTATGATAGGAGGCAAAACAGTTGATACACGAGATAAAAAAATTGTCAATCTGACCAAATCGTTTGTCTGGAAGTAAATTCTTTGTGATACTGATTCGACTACTAGAAACAATCGTTAGGTATACTTAAACGATTTTTCTTCTGAAATGTAATGCTGATATTTTATACATTTTTCTGTAGAGATACCAAGCATTGTGTAATGCGACATCAATGAGCAATGTAAAAATGGGCCAAAACCACTTTTTGCTGTGTATTCCGATGCGATAGGCGATAAGCAGCAACTCCTTGGTACATAAGATCCGTTTCTCCCTCGGTTTCTCCCATGTTATGTTTGTAATCAGCCACACGGTGAGGGCGAGAAATCATCACATGTTTCTTTTCTTTTTGACAATATCTATTTACCATTCCTTCTGGCTGAACACCAGCACTTGTAGATGCTATGGTAACAATCGAATTGTCCTTCCCCCATACTGAGATAGTATCTTCTCTTTCAATTACATATTCGTATTCCCCACATTTTTTTCTTTTGAAATTGTTTTCCGGTAATTGGACACGATATAGGTATTCTGTTTATTCGAATTGTGCCTATTGCCTCATAACCCGAATATTTAAGATAGGCCTATAAATTCAAGCATGTAAATAATTTATCGATGTGGATTATTTGCGATAAATTTGGTTGTGGCAGCTCTTTTAGCATCAGTACCATCGGTGCTCATAGGTGCCTCATCTGGTGTCATCATTTGAATCTGGCGGTTCCACAAATATTTCATAAACTTGTAGGAGCAAGTCTTCATCGTCATTGAGCATAAAGCTTGCAAAAGCAAAAATCCTTCTGAAATGATAGAAATATTTATTTGTTTCAACAAATTAGTTAGAAGTCATTATTATCCAAAAACGCCCACGGATACCATATGGTATCAGTGACTTTGAGAACATTATAGTGCACCCTGTATTATACGTATCTTTTTTATCTATATACAGAAATATTGTATAATTCATAAGCAATAAATAACTGTAATATATGTTCACTTAAATGAAACAGAAATAGTTGAAAAAGTACTTACCATCACCGAATGTCCATTGTTTTGTGCACAACAAAATCACCCAATATAAATCACTAGTACACCACTGCGGAGACGTCTCAAAATACAATGTCAGTTACAGAATATCAAAAGCAACTGTTTACGAAGCACAAAAGCGAATTTGCGATACCATTACTTCAAAAATCATTGTGGTGCATTGGAGAAGGGGAAGATGATTTCCGATACCATATGGTATCCATGGGCGTTAATGGGTTAATATTTTTTAGCTGAACTCTTCATTTGGACCTCAACAAATAGAACATATTCGAAATCAGCGTAAAATTTCTCAGTTACTATGTAAATTTCAAATTGATCTGGAACTTTCGCTTTTTGGTCAATTTTTAGGGGTACACCCCTTGGACCATTTTCCAGTTGAAATTTTTTGTCTTTAAAAATTTCAGAATAGACTAGTTTGAACATTTTAAAATGATTGGCGCTAATCTCCACCGTTTTCGAAATTATAAATTTACCTGGGTTTGAAAGGTGTTACTAACTCAGATAGGTACCATGAAGAAAAATCTTTTTCATAAATTTCAACTTTTTTTGGGTACCTACGTACATTGAATTTTATATCTATCGAAAGGCTTTTATTTTTGATGGATGATATACCTCTGCATTTTTTTGCTGAACTTTTCATTTTGACCTAGACAAATAGAACATGTCCAAAATCAGCTTAAAATTTCTCATTTACTATGTGAATTTTGAATCGATCTGGGACTTCCGTACACCACTTGGACAATTTTTCAGTTGAAATTTTTTGTCTTTGAAAATTTCAGAATAGACTAATTTGATCGTTTTAAAATTATTGGCGACCATAAAATTGCTCTACTATTCACCGTTTTCGAGATATGAAATTATTCTGGGCTTGAAAGGTGGTGCTAACTCAGATAGGTACCATATTAAATAAAAAATCTCAGTTTTTATAAAATTCAATTTTTTTGAGTACCTATACTTATGTTAAATTTAATATGTATCGAAAGGATATTATTTTTTGTGGAAGATTTACACCTCTGCATTTTTAATGGTTTATGGCATTTTTTGGCTCAACTTTTCATTTATTGAACCTAGACAAATAGAACATAGGTATTCGAAATCTGTGTGAAATTCTGCATTTGCCATGTAAATTTTAAATCGATCTGGAACTTTCACTTTTCTGCCAATATTTAGTGGTAGGTACACCCCTTGGACAATTTTCCGGTTGAAATTTTTTTTCTTTCAAAATTTCAGAATAGACTAATTCAAACATTTTAAAATGATTGGCGAAAGGACTTCATAAACTTACCGACAACCACCAATACTTGAACAGTGCTTTCATGACTGCAACACAGCTTAGATAAATACACAGCTGTAAAACTCCCTATGGAGGGGGTAGTTCGCGCAGATGTTCGCGCACCTCCCACCGTCGCGGTAAAACCTATCAAAACAGTGGTGTGTGTTTGGATTTATTATTTGCAAATTTAATCGCTCCAGTGCCGTACTGCCGTCCTAAGCAAAAAAGCCGTATCTGAAAAAAATGTCTATATGTAGATATTGGTTTCTGTAGTCTTGAAATATTATAAATTTAATTTTCTTCAAAGAAAAAATTACGCAATCTAGATTCAAATAGCCAAAGTTAATCAATCATTTTGCCTTTAGTACACAAGTTTAAGACTTTTCGTACTTAAGATGGTCGAAACTATAGATTCTCAGATTCAGAGTTTTTGCAGATACGTCCTTTTTGCTTAGGACGGCAGCGTAGTTGTGTCGAGTGTTATTTGCCGGTGTTTTTACTTTGTATGTTACAAGATGCAATTCTTTCCGATTTTTGGTATTCTTGGTGTATTACAGTCATTTGAAGTCCTTATATATTTATTTTAAAGCCCATGGGAATTCGAAAGGAAGTTTATTTGGTAATTTGAATGATCCAAATGATAGTTTTATCACTTTCATCAGTGACATTGAAAGCATTTTCCAAGAAAAACTAGATACATTCATTTTTAAACTATTGGTATGCCTTTAATCTTTTTAATATAGCAAATACACTTCTTTTTTCACATCCGTGTGACAATTTTCCCAGAGAATTTGTGATAAAATTATATTTGAGGGTTCGGTTGTACTATACTTTAAAGTACCTATATCAACAGAAATTTCAAGGACCAAAAAAATATTAGAAATAAATTAATTATATGGCGCAACCAAGAATCTGCTGTTTTAATAAAGTGCTTTGGAATTGTATTTCTTTGTTTTTTGTTTTATAATTCTATGTTGTCCTGTTGAAATCATAACAACGGAAGCAAAGCCTAAAAAATTATAATTTTATTTTTTAAACACGGGATTTTATACAAATGCACTAGAAAGGAAGAAAAAATTTGTTCATTGTTTGACCTAGGTTGTTCTATGAGTAACAAATTCAGAAGTTCACCTATTTCGTAGCCGCGGTGAGCTTTTGAATCTGTTACTAGCAGAATAACCTAGGCCAAACAATGAAAATTAATAATTTTATCCTTTTTAGTGCATTTTGTATGGAAACTTGTCTTTTTATTTATATTTGAGACACACACAGACACCGGGACGGGTGGCACTAAATAAAAGCTTGTAAAAAGCACAATCAAATTGAGGAATAACATATATTCATCTTTGATTCAAACTATTGAGTCCTACGAAATTGATACGGCAAGAAAAATATTTGTTAGATACTGGTATATACACATTTAGTTTTCTGTGCGAATTCGTAATGTGTTCAAATTCATTGTGGAATTCAGTATCGTAAACAAATCGGTCTTGGAATCTTAATCCTTAGAACACAGCAATTCTTGGATATTCCATCATTCCAAATTATTATAAGATTCAAATCCATAATAATTAAATCCTAAAATTCCCTTAAAGGTTAGGAATTACGGAGTACCTTCTGTGAGGAGTATGTTCAATAATAAAATAAAATTGTTAGGTAGTGACACGAATACTTTCTTTTCTATTCTTAAACATTGGATTTTAGGTTGGCAACTGTTGTTAGATATTTTGACGGTATTTGTACACGCCCTTGAATAGATGACCAATCATTCAAACGAGACAAATTGTTATATACAATAAAAGCTGTTTGTAATATTTGCCACCCTTCCTGATCTTGGATACCTGAGAAATGTGCTTGACATAAATATTTCGAGCTCTTGATCGCTCAGTATTGTAAAATTAGAACTAGTTATATGAAAATATAGGTCAAAAGCACCCACGATTTTTTATATTTGAGTGATTATATTGACAATAATTTTTTACTTTTTAGTCCATGTTGGGAGTGAAGCGTGTCTTTAGTTTTTTTAAAATATAAAATAATCTTTCGACCAAAAAATCGACATCTTCCCATTATTATTATTATTATTATTATTATTATTATTATTATTATTATTATTATTATTATTATTATTATTATTATTATTTAGATACATGGAACAAAATCATTGAATTTGTGTATTGTCACCAGGTCATGACAAGTGTGCACAATTTTGAATTTTTTCGCTGGTATTATTTACCCATTATTATTACTATTATTATTATCATTATTATTCAAATCAAATCAAATTTATTCATCACTGAAGTAAATACAAAAATGTATAGGGTACACATATTGTATAAAACTTATTGGACTAGTCATACACTTAAAATTACATACAAGAGAAACATACAGAGTATATAGAACATAATAACAAAGTAGGCATACAAAAACATATAGTATAAAAAATATCAAATATATCAAATTATATTGTATAAAATATTCAGAGGAAAGACAATGACAGATGGATGGTAATATCAGGATTATCTTGAGATCTTTTAGTTTTGCAATAAAAATTCTTCTACTGTGTAAAATGCCTTATTCTCTAGGTATCTACAAAGAGTTTTCTTAAAGCAATTGGGATTTTTTAAATTGTAAGATGCACTAAGGAGGTCCATGAATCGGTTGAAACATTTGATACCTTGATAAATATGACTGTTTTGACCAATAGTCAATCTCGAGTATGGTTGATGAAGATATTCCCGGGTTCTGGTGTTATAGTCGTGAATAGAACTGTTTGGCAACATAATTAACTTCTTGTTGTTTAATATTCATTGTGATGTGCATTATATAGAGGGAGGGGACTGTAAGGATTTGCAGCTGGGAAAATATCCGCTTACATGACGTTCTATGATCTACTCCGGTCATGCATCTGATGATTCTCCTTTGCATTTTATTAGGTAATATGGGACAAAATTATCAAATTTGTGTATTGTCACCAAGTCTTGACAAGTGTACAAAATTTTCAATTTTTTTTCCTGATATTATTTACCCATTATTATTATTATTATCGAGGACTATGGGACAAAATTATTAAATTTGTGTTTTGTCACCTGATTCTCACTTCTCGATATGGAACATGAGAATCGCCAATTTTGTTTATTCCACACGACAGCTGATGTCGAGTCGAGAGATAAGAATCCCGCTGCCGGTCTTAATTCAAGTGTGCAAAATTTTAAAGTGGGTAAAAATCGAGTCCAAAGGAGTCGGTTACAAACATACAGGTAATATAAAGCGTGTAAAAAAGGCACAGAGACACATGTGTGATTTTATTGTTATGATACCTAAAATGCTGTTTGAATAGTTTATGTCAATATTGTAAGTTGGGTCCTGTCTATTGCACCGCAATTATTTCGAATCCAGCCCTGACTTTTACCGCGAAATGGCGTCTTCAAGGTTACGGATTTATTTTTTCAACGAAGGGCTGAGTTTGTTAGCTGTGTATTTATCTAAGCTGTGACTGCAATCTTTTCAGCCAACAATTAATAAATACGAGGAGATCCAGAACAGTCTCAGAACGGTATGTTCTCTAGAAAACAGTGTTATCCAGTGCTGAATATATGAATTCCCACTCAGAACGGTATTTCAGATGAATAAAAATATAATATACAGGGTGCCTAATTTATTTTAGTGGACAAATGAGTTAAGACTTAAAAATGTTCACCATCTCAAACATTTCTGTGAACTGGAGACATGATTCTTTTTTGATCTTCACAATTCAAATTCTGAAAGTTCTTGCTTTCGAATGCCATAACAATTCAAAACGGCCATTGTAATGAACACAACAACCTAATTCATAGTATCGGCTGTATATTTCAACGAAAACTACACCAAATCCACAAAATCAGACATTCCCCCATTTCTGACTCCACAATCTGTGCACTTCACTTAACAAAGACTCAAATACACTTAACAGCAATTACAAGAATCTCCATTCTGGGTAGGTATTCGGTCTGTTGCTATTATTTCATTAAGGAAACGTAACTAGAAGTAAAGTTGAGACCGCAAGACATTCTCCATTCTCCAAGGCAAACTAAGCTGGATACGGGATGGAATTCGGCGAAGCGAATCGGCAAGTGCATGTCAAGCAGGCATCCTGGTAATATGTTCTGTGTTCTGTGCCGCCTCGATTGTTAAACGCGTGAGCCTGATTGTGGATTTATACTTGATTCAAGTTGAGGAATTGTGGGAATTGTCCTATGTTTGTCCAGACTGAAAGAATTTGAGAAACCCGTGTTATATATTTAATGCTTTCGGATACACACATGTGAGTATCCACTATTATCAAGTTTCATTAAGGTTCATATATATATATGCGAAATATTTGACTTTATAAAGTCAAATATTTCGCGTTTCTGACCTGTAAGATGGCACTGCCAAGATATGTTTTTCTCACCATAGTGACAGCGATCTTCCAACGGTCAGCCCTACTGCTAATGCATTGTTGCCAAATCTCAACATTATTCGGAGTACTGCGAAATAGCTCACATGATTATTAATTATTATCTGATATTAATTATGGTAATGTGGTTCATTGCATTATGTAGCTATATTGCCAAGGGGGTTGTGAGAGAAAAGGTGAACCGCCAGCTTCTCTATTCTATTATTCCTTCCATTTTAAAGGGGACTAGCAACGATTGTATCCATACCTTCTCTACCGTTTATAATTTGGTGGTGTATTTCATTGTTTTTTGCAATTATGAGTTCATTGTTATGTTTTTGGGCTACGTTTTCGAAGTTCTTTCTTTATTTTCTTTTCCAGCTCTTCGAATAGGCTTATTGTTCAGTGGTGTACAAAATATTTCAGTTTTGCAGTATCTCCGTTTTTTTTATGAATGTAGACTTCGCATAGTGAAACTAACAATTAGATAAACTAACAGGGCCTCTAGTTTTTTGTTGGGTGGAAACCTCGGGAAAATAATTTTTCGAGATCAGCTGAGTCCTGTCTGTGAATTCGGTGGAATTCACAGTGCCTCCATAATTTTGTTGTGTAGAGACCTAGGGGACCTCGTTTTTCGAATACTGTGGTCCTCTGCTGAGACCTGTCTACTGCTGGTTCATTCTTTTTCTTAGATTGTGGTTTTTTGATGATGCCTGTGCCGTCGGTTTTACTGTGGGAGGAGATCTTTGGAATCTTTGGTATTGCCTCTTTTTTCCGGTTCCCCTGTATATTTATTGTATTCATATTGTTTGCTTTTCTGATATTCGGGGTTGCAGTGCCCATGGATTTATTATGGATGTAGTCAGTCCGTCCTTTTTCTTTTAGCACAAACAACGATATTGTTGGTAAAATTCAAAAAGAGCAGCTATTATGAACAACTCACTATAATTTATTATTGTCAATATTTTTCAACTTTGTAAGCTGATCTCCGCCTATTATGCCGTTATTCTTCATGTATACAGGGGATCCCTCCGGAAACTGCATCGATCAATATATAGAAAACCATAGGTGGGCCGAATTTGAAAATTTGGGAGTTCACTACTGTTGATAAGTGCTATCCTGCTAAAATATTTTCGTTATTTTAAATGGGACACCCTGTTATCAAGGTTTTAGATTTTACGCATGATTCTGAACATGTTTCATGTATAATGTCCACAAGTCTAACCGTTTTCGAAATATTTCAAATTTAAAGTTGAAAATTGCGTTTGCAGAACGAATAATTTTATTTTTATTTCTGGACATGATCATTTATTTTCGATTGTGTATCGATTTATTCCTAGGAAAGGATCCAGTTCAGTAGAATTTCGATATCAATTCGATTAGAGTTATACAGGGCGTTCACCAGAAAATGATATAGATCCGGTTGAAAAAATTATTGTAAGTCCATTTTTTCAAATGGTGACCCTCCAGTTTTATATTCTCATTCGATTCGGCATCGAAAATTAGGCTAACTTTGAATAAGGTTATCTATGCCTACACTCAACAGTTTTCGAAATATTGGCGAATTAACATGTCTCAGTTCCAGAAAATATCGTATTCTTGAGTTTACTTAATCTTAGTTAGCCATGGCGCCCGCAGTTGCGTTGTAAACAATCAACTGCCACGGAAAAGTCATTGTAATCAATCATGCCGGCTCGTTTGAATTATTCGAATGAAGATTACTAAAATCTATTTATTATTCATGGCGAATGTAATAGGGTTATCTCAAGAACATGTGATATATTTGCTATTCGGTATCCGCAGAAGCAGAAGCCCTCGCAAAACACTGTTAAACGAATTATAGAAAAGTTCTGCCACATATAATCTGCTTGCTACTGCTAATAACCACACCAGGTTTCATCAAAATCGTCAAAAAGACTTTTGAGTAATTGATGAAATGCAAGTTAGGACACACGTTTATGTAAAAATTTCTTCATAAAATATGACAAGGAATCACGACCTGAAATTAATGACATCTTTTAGTATATGAAAGTTTTGTCAACTTTGTATGTTGCGTCCTTAAGATGTTAGTTTTTAAAGTTTACAGTAGTCGATTCATGGGGTTCTTGAAGTCGTTAATTATAATATGTTTTTGAATTTGTGTATATTGATGCAATCTTGTTATTGAGTGTAGTTTGTGTTTTTTATATTAGCAAACAATTAATTTCTAAAAGTTTTGTAATAGAATTTAATTAATCAAAAAGTTACGTAAACTTTGAAAATGCATATCTTAATCTTAGAAACGCAACATACACAGTTGACAAAACTTTCATACATAGTCAATATTTTCAAAATAGTGTGAGTGAAATTATGTCCATACTGACCTCATGCTCATCTTATCCTCAATAATTATTTCTTCTAGAAATACTCTCATTTATTCTAGGCATCTCGGATTGCAAATCCCCACAGTCTGAGTCTGACAAAAATACAATATCTGTGTCACTGTCATTTTCCAAATAGTAAAGAGGTTCATCTTCTGTGGGTTTCCTCCTTGAATCTTTGTATGATGTATTCATTTTCTGAAAAGAAAAAAAATTATCAAGCCTCTATTTGTCAAATTATGTTTGTGGAACCCTTGTTTCTCAAGTTTGTGTCACCCTCATGTACATTATAATTCAAACTCCGTTCTGGGATTCTATATGATAAAAAACTATTCAAGTCATTAAAAAGCTGTTGAATTGATATCTGTACTCACCAAAATATAAGTCACAAAACCACTTATTCCATTGGTTTCATGAAAAAACAGGGATAATATCACATAACCTCAACAACACCTCACCGGTCAACAAACTATTGGCAACAGAATAATAAAATACGATTAAAATTTTGGCGAATACGAAGGTTTAAATAGGATGTACCGTCTAATGTACTCAGCTCGTGGATATAAATAGTGCTATCTTACATATAACGAAATATAATTGAATGTACATGGTGATGTACAAATATAGTGAAAGTCAGAAGTAATCAAATTTATTTTTCAAACTCCTCATAATTTTCATATGAAATTAATAATGGCCAACGTACTTCAATCGACTAGTATCAATTTAATAATGTCACCGTCGTAATTCACGTTTTTCCTCAAACATTCCGAAACTTGAAATAACTTAATGTTTAATTGCTTTTTCTTCAACAGCTGCAGTAAAAGCATCAACAAGCTATTAAAATGCCTCAATTATGACCATCTTTTCATAATTTTTCGAAACTTTGTATGCAATTGTTTTTAAACGTGAATTAACTTGTTGAAGTCTATGAACGAGGAGAAGAAATCAACGGTCAGAGGACATGAGAGGGGATATTTTTTGAAATTTAACCAAGAAGCAGCATGCTGTAAGAACTTGTAGAGCCACCGGTATTTTTTTAAATTTGGAAGACTGAGTATGGTTATTTTCAAGTTTCTCATTAATGTATTTTTGTACGAATTATATTTTTTATATTTGTGTGAATTGACTATATAAGTTAAGTCAAACTTGTTTGCTTGACGTGAATTTTGAACGACTCATATGTATCTATACATACAAACTTACTTCATAGATTGTCATAATTGATTATTTTAAATGTTTTTTTGAACAATTTATATATTTTTAGATAAGTGAAAATAGAGTATACTTCGTTTTAATTCCGAAAATTCCAACCTTTGACAGCTGTTTCGTGCTCACGCACTCATCAGAAAGGATTTATGGAGCTCTCGAAATCAAAACGAATCCACTCAAAAATTAATACCGTGAAGGCAAGACACATATAACAGAAAGTTAATTATGACATCTACAGTCACTAGTTGAAACTTAATTTGACACGAACCAAGGAATCAAGTTTCTAGTACGTTATGAGGAACTTAGATTCTGCTTGCGTTCCTCATAACGTACTAGAAACTTGATTGAACCTTGGGTTGGTCAGAACAACGAATTGTTGGCTGCCTGTCAATTTGTAGACAAACCTCTACTTTCGATTCCTTGGTTCGTGTCAAATTAAGTTTCAACTAGTGACTGTAGATGTAATAATTAACTTTCTGTTATATCTGTCTTGCCTTCACGGTATTAATTCTTGAGTGGATTCGTTTTGATTTCGAGAGCTTCATAAATCTTTTCTGATGAGTGCGTGAGCACGAAACAGCTGTGAAAGGTTGGAACTCTCGGAATTAAAACGAAATATACTCTATTTTCACTTAGATTCTGCTTTCGTTCCTCATAACGTAGTAGAAACTTGATTGAACCTTGGGTTGGTCAGAACAACGAATTGTTGGCTGCCTGTCAATTTGTAGACAAACCTCTACTTTCGATTCCTTGGTTCGTGTCAAATTAAGTTTCAACTAGTGACTGTAGATGTTATAATTAACTTTCTGTTATTTTTAGATATATACGTATGAACAAAGTGACTTTTTAGGTAAAGGGAAATTTTGTCAACAAGATCATTCTTATGACAATAAAGAATATCCTCTCACTCTCAAGTAAATGATTCAGATGATTCTAAGGATTACTGATTTTTCTTTAGGATTGTCGTTCTGGGGGTGGTAATTATCAATAACTCCATTACCCCCCTTGAATACGCTCTTGAATATTGACAACGCTCGACTCATTCACTTTATGTAGATATTTTCTTAAAATGACATTTACAAAATTGAATAATTACCACTGCTGCGTCCCTTTTCTAATTGGAATTCTCTCCATATTTCCATTCTGAAATTGTTCCCTTTCATGAAGAAAGAATAATTGAAAAAGTAATATTTGCTTATCAAGTGCGTGTGTACAGTTTAATCCAAAGAGATTAAAGCATTATACTTTATAAAGGGAATAGTATTTCCTGTATGAGGTATATAATTATTGCAAATCTCCTCAAACAGAAACCGTGGATTTCCCGGGAAATAAATACTTTGCAGTTAACATAAGGTTTACGTGTTTATCTTTGATATTAACTAACGTTACATGTTTATTATTGTATGTATGGGATTTGCTCAGATTTGGTTACCTACCATGTTTTATTGCATTTGCTCATAGCTGCTTTGATGTATCAATGCGCAAACTTAGCGAAAATGAACTAGATATTGGAAAAACATTCAATTTACCATTTGACTTATGGATATAATATATTTTAACAAAATGATTTTTATAATAATAAATCAATTTGCTGCAATGAATGAATTTATTACGAAAAATGTAAAGTTAAATTTAATCCTTTTTCTAACATAAACTTCATAAATGCAAGAGCAGCACGTGACACCAAACGTAGAAAAAGTGAAAATCTCGAATCATTCGGCAAGAGCAACTGCAGTATCCATGCAATATGAAATTCATATAGTTATTTTAGTTACACAAAATAATAAAAAATAAGTCGATAGGAACTCAATTTCTCAGTTTTCTACAAATTCATTTTACTGAAGTTTTCCGAAACAATTGATAATCTGTCAGGTCATTTTAATTCAACTCATAGATGCGCAGTAATCGTGACTCTTGACGTTACCTGACTATAAATTACTTAAATTTGAGAAATACGTTGTATGCAAGATTTGTAAAAAAATCCGTGAAATTAAAATGTATCATCGGGACTTACATTTTTCAACTTACAAGAATACGGGTCAGAAATGTATTCACCAAATTCATGTGAAATTATTAAACATCATTTAAACATAATATAATTTATGAAACATCAACAATTTATAAATTTTAGTGAATGTATGCTTGTTTATTTTGCATTGAAAAGTGGCTAAGGAATTCCAACATTTAGACTCTTCTGATATTTTTTTAATTTTTGTTAAAATATAAGAGCTAACGTAGTAATGAAATGTGTTTTCGTACACTTTCAAGTACGTATGGATTTTAACTTATTAACTATGATAGAATTAATTTGCAATAATCTGAAGGTAAATAAATAAATAAAGAAATGTCATTTTATTTACAAATAATAATAATAATAAATATACTTTATTGTCAAATAATTGTCAATTTTGTAGACAAAGCATAGTAGGTATACATTAAATATTGTGATAAGACGATATACACGTTAGTCAAAACTAGACAAAAATACACAAATTTGGTCAATAGAAATAAAAATATACAAATATATATGAGAGTGTAAAGGTGTACATAATAGTAATAAAAACGTGGAAATATATATATATATATATATATATATATATATATATATATATATATATATGAGGATGGATTTAGCGAGGGGCAATATATAAAAATATAAGTAGAAAAGTTATTGGGTTTAACCCTCAAAATGTTCTGCAACCGTAGACACGTGTTGCAGAACATTTTGAGGGTTAAACCCAATAACTTTTCTACTTATATTTTTATATATTGCCCCTCGCTAAATCCATCCTCATTTGCATTTTCCTGGGTAGGATTGTCACGCTGGTAGCTATAGCTGCCTCCGTGGCGACGTTAGTTGTTGCCTAGTAAGCACAAGGTCTTCTAACCGAAGCCACAAATGTGTGGTTGGCTTCCTGTTGTTGACTTCCTTTGTTTCTATTTTTACATCCAGGTGTTGTACATCGTCGCACTTGATTTTACCGTACTGATGAGAGCTTAAGCTCGAAACACGTGTCTACGGTTGCATAACATTTTGAGGGTTAAACCCAATAACTTTTCTACTTATATTTATATATATATATATATATATATATATATATATATATATATATATATATATATATATATATAGAAAGGGTAGTTGTTGCTGACTAGTTAAGAATAAAACTAGTTAATATTGGGGATTGCAGCAAAGTCAAAAGTGTACTCTTTTATAGAGATTATTCCAAGCTTTCGTAAATTTTATTTACATCTTCAGGGAACTACAAAGAATTATTATGTCAATTATACATTTTGAAGTTATTAAAATTTCACTTACAACTATAGTGAGGTTAGTTGACATGTTCTTAGTTCTTTGGATAGTGACATTACAGCTTAAAATTGTAAATAATAAGGAAAAAAGACTTTACGAATATAAATAACAGAAAATTTTGAAATTTCAGTCGAAAAACAAAAGACTTGTTGATTGTATCCATGGGACACAAATCAGTTGTCAATAGAAAAGAAATCTGTAATTTTCAAGTCAATGTTACCAACTGTAATCTTGTACCAACTGTTATCTTGTACCAACAGTTGGTACTACATTACAGTTGGTACAAGATTACAGTTGGTACAAGATTACAGTTGGTACAAGATTACAGTTGGTAACATTGACTTGAAAATTACAGATTTCTTTTCTATTGACAACTGATTTGTGTCCCATGGATACAATCAACAAGTCTTTTGTTTTTCGACTGAAATTTCAAAATTTTCTGTTATTTATATTCGTAAAGTCTTTTTTCCTTATTATTTACAATTTTAAGCTGTAATGTCACTATCCAAAGAACTAAGAACATGTCAACTAACCTCACTATAGTTGTAAGTAAAATTTTAATAACATCAAAATGTATAATTGACATAATAATTCTTTGTAGTTCCCTGAAGATGTAAATAAAATTTACGAAAGCTTGGAATAATCTCTATAAAAGAGTACACTTTTGACTTTGCTGCAATCCCCAATATTAACTAGTTTTATTTATATATATGTATATATATATATATATATATATATATAGAGGTGAAAATTCGTGACTGGCGGTATATTACTTTGATACTGTCAAGCTTTCGGTATAATTCGATATCTTCCTCAGGACAACTGAAAATACGCAAAAATTACAAAAATCAAATGTTATTTATAAAATTCCTTGCATGGACTGCCCTAAGTCATATATTGGTCAGACGTCTAGAACACTGAATGGTCTCATTATTTCACATGAAAGCGACTGTAGACGATATGTTGATTCATGTGCTTTGGCAGGACATGTTATTTCTAGAGACCACAGGATGGATTATAATAATACCGAAATTTTGAATAGTGAAACAAATCTGTCTAAAAGAATTTTCATGGAAATGGTTCAAATTAATAATGAAGAACAGTCGAAGGAGTAGGCAGATTGAGACCTTAGAGAGAGCCAGTGACGAGACTTGGGGAGTAGGCAGATTGAGACCCCGACGTCAAGTCACAAAATCCTAAACGCGATAATACCTGAGGAGTAGGCAGACTGAGACCTCAGTGTAGAATCACGTTTCCTCACTATACCTATCCTTCTTATTCTTGAAAATGGCTCCAAAATCGGAGCCGAAACGTCGAATTTCAACAAATTCCAGACGCGGTTCAACCCGAACTTCTAGTTTTCATATATATATATATATATATATATATATATATATATATATATATATATATATATATATATATATATATATATATATATATATATATATATATATATATATATATATATATATATATATATATATATATATATATATATATAAATGAAATAATTATTGAAGAAGACTATTAGAATTCTTCCTCAAAAAACTCCTTTGTACTGTAGTATGGTCTGGGCAAGTCTGAAGTGATCGTATAGAAATGTCAAATATTTTTAGTGTAATTTCATGCACCTCATAATTTCCTGTAATTTTTTTTTAGTTGCTATGGTATCGAAACATTTGAAAAAAATTATGTTTGCGGTTTCTCTAAATTGAAGTTGAAATATTGGCAGTTTAAAACGCATACTTATATTGTAAGTCAATTTAATTATTTTATAATTTTCAATGCATGATGAAAGCGTGTATTTCAGTTTTTTAAACTATATATTTTTTTTCGTTTTTTTTGTTCATACTAAAGTTTTGGAATCTTAGAAAAGTATTTCTTGAAGCTTACAACCTCCCTAAAATTCTAAAGAACGACCATTAGATAGATAAATTTATTTAACAACGTATATCAGAATGATTGTTTGCTACAAGTCAGAAAAATGAAGTATAAAATTATGTCTTCAGTAAGGAGATTTCCTCGACAATACAAGATACAATCAATATAATCACACCTTTACGGTGTGATTATCATAATTTACAATAAAATCATACCAACATTTAAATAAAATCTAGCGGTATACAGTACGATGCAAATGTATGGAATAAATTCATTATTTCTGAATATAAAAATATTTTGGAAAATTTCTCGAATATGTCGATTTTCTTTTCCGATTGGCCAATTTTTGAATCCCACCCTAAATATATATGGTTATCCGCAATCGAGTAAAAATTATTTTAGTGATATTTTTAAATGAGACACCCAGTATATGTCTCCATATTTGTTTAGGGGTCTTCATTACAAATCCTGTGATACCAGGTTTGATGGGATTATGTCGAACGTATGCGGAGATATGGACAAAAAACTTCCTCGTATGTCCAATGAGTATGACTGACTCCACACGATTCGAAAGGTCAAAAGTCTCTGTCGCACTCATTGAGCACATGGAGAAGTTTTTTGCCCATATCTCCGCAGCCGTTGGACCTAATCCCATCAGACCTGGTATTACTGGATTTGTATTGACGATCTCTAACCTAATATGGAATAAGAAAATCGACGTGTTCGAGGAATTTTCCAAAATATGTTTATGTTCAGAAATAATTAATTTATTCCATACATTTGCATCGTACTGTATATACACAGACATACTCATACAGATGTTTTGGAGCCATCAAAGTGAATACTTATTATGTGCGTTCTTATGACAAATTCTTCGACACTATAGAAACAGCACCGCCACAAAAAGTCTTGATTTTGTATTTAAAACATCCTGTGTCTAAGTTGAGCGAGTTTCTTTGACATAGCCGATTACAATTTCTAGTATTGTGAGAGTGAATTTCCGAAAGTTTAAGGTAACGATCTTCGTTTTTGTTAACTTCTAAAAGTGTTTTGTAGATATAAAT
The DNA here is from genome assembly GCA_944452925.2 of Chrysolina oricalcia. Classification (NCBI taxonomy): domain Eukaryota; kingdom Metazoa; phylum Arthropoda; class Insecta; order Coleoptera; family Chrysomelidae; genus Chrysolina; species Chrysolina oricalcia. Next base: position 68,141,787 of record OX101812.2, read on the forward strand.
TATTGGAAGCGGCCTCACTCCATTTATGATAAATAGAGGTTCAGCTGATGAACATTTTTATTGCGTGTGAGGAGTTACCCCACAAAACTGTTTATTTATTGAATGAAATTCGAGCCTAGTGACATGAATTCTTTAAATCTGTATTCTCAGTAACGAAATATATGTAATGTAATTTAGTACCTAATCCTATTTACACCCAGAGCTAAATTGTCTAACTTCACTTGAATAAATCGAAGAAAAGCAATGAGAGAGCGAGATGAGACTGAAGGCATACTTAAAAGTGGAAGCAAGATTTGAAGAAAATCTGTACTTTTTTAAAAGCTTTTATTTAACTTGCTCTGTGTGTGTGTGTACAAATCTTGCAAGTTGAATTAGAACCACTTCCTCTTATCTTATGGAATTGAAATTTTACATGTTGGTTCAGATCCGATGACAATACATTAATGTCGAAGAAATTGCCCCCTCCTGCCTCCTGTTTACGAAAGTTTTCTTGACGGATTTGCACGTCAAAAATTACAGCGAAAAAAAATTAGGTAGGGGGGCTACATCCCTTTTCTCGAAAAAAGTTGGAAAACTCGCGAAATTATTATCGGAAATATCCGTAAAAATAGTGAAAAATATCTGACCGTCGAATATTATGGTTTAAAAAATGTCACCCCTCCTGTCCCTCTTCAAAAGTTAGACAGAGAAAGCAAAGTAATTCGGAAAATGTTTCAACAGTTTCGGACATGGAAAATAATGATGGAAAAAAACGATCGGAGGGCTCGCCCCCCATTCCTGCCTCGAAAAAAATTAGGAAATAGAAATCGAGAAAATCCGCAAAAATATTGAAAATTATCTGATCATTGAATAATACGATTTCAAAAAAAAATTACCGCTCTTTTCCTCCTCGAAATCTAGATAGAAAAAGCGTATAAATCCGGAAAAATTTCAAATGATTCCATACATGGTAAATTGCGAAAAAAAATATGTCTGCCGGTGGGCTCGCTCTTTCTTTCCAAAAAATTGCGAAAACTTGCGAAAACAAAATCGGAAAAATCAGTAAAAATAGTGAAAGTAGGGTCACTGGATGATCTCCTCGTTGAAGAACTAGATTGTAGTAAATTAACAGGCAAGCAACCGAGCAACAATGACGCATTGATTGAAATAAACAGACTGAGAAACATATCCAAAGAAAACTAAAAAATAAATAAATAAACTTCGAAACACTTTCTAGAGATTTTATTTAAACGCAGTAAAAAGAAGAAAATAAATTTCAAAGTAAAATAAACTCTAATTTTGTTACATAATAAAATTTTAAATGATATACGAGAATATATTGAAATATTCTTAGCCTACTACAGAACCAAACAAAATTTCAATGTCAAAATATTTTATTACTCAACATATTCTCCTCTTACTTGGATAAATATTTTTTCTACGACCGTGCGTTTTTATCCACTTTCCCGCACTCATTTTAGTTTAGAAGAAAGTGTCACTTTCCCGCACTAGTGCGGGAAAACTCGATTTCCCGCACTAGTGCGGGAAAGTAAAATATGTCAATTTATCGTTATTAAATGTACATTTCATTGATTTTACCTGTATATCACTATTCAAACTAATATAGGTTTTAATATTCAATCTAACCCAGACTATTTTTCATTCATTGGAATGAAGAAATTGCGATACTTTTTATCTACCCTATACATTTCTCAAAATCAATCCACATAACAATCAAACTAAGCTGAGTCAAGAGGTTTGCTGTGGTAACCAAAGATTTGTTATGACAACCAAGTTGTCATCAAGATGTCAAAGTTTCAAGTCGAAGCGTTGTCAAAGTGTCCGATTCTGGCATTTTTCAAATTATTTTCAATAAAAGCAATATTTTAATGGATTCGTCAGACGAAGAGCTCCCAGAAGCAATATTAAAGGCCGCAGATGAGGTAAATTCAGACCTGTTACCAAGTAAATCACGAGAAAGATACGAACAGCAATACAACCAATTTTTAAACTAGTGTAAGGAAAAAGGAGTGAGTAGCTTCAGAGAAGAAGTTTTTTTGGAGTATTTTTCATTAATAATAATTAGTGGATTTTCATGGAATGTTTTGTATGTTGAAATAAAATATATATTTTTAATGTGCTTTTTGAATCTTTATGCGATCGTAGAAAAAATAATGTCCCTAATTCATGCGTAAAGTGTCTTTCCCACCCTTGACTGCTTGCCCGAACTCCGCTTCGCGTCGTTCGGGTCAACGGCAGTCGCGTGCGGGAAAGTATCACTTTCCGCACTTGTTAGGAAAATTACTATTACAGCGAACCTGCAATGTCTCTAGAACTTTCAAAAAAAAAGTTTCTTCTTGCTCTGCAAACCAGACCTCCACAGTTTTTATTACCTCCTCGTTGGAAGAAAATTTACGACCTTTTAAACTTTCTTTCAGTCGAGGAAAGAGATGATAGTCGGGCGGAGCCAAATCTGGTGAATAAGGGGGGTGTTCTAGTAATTCAAACTTTTCCAGCTGATTTTTGGACACGAAACTTCTTAGGTCTTGGAGAACCGGAGTGTCGCCATTCCATCGAGTGTTGCTTTGTTTCTGGATCGTAGAAATGTACCCAAGTCTTATCCATAGTAACAATTCGGTTTAAGAAGTCTACATCGTTTTCAAATCGAGCACAGATCGAACGCGATGCTACTACCCTTGCACGCTTTTGGTGAACATTCAAACATTTTGGGATCCATTTTGCAGCAATTCTTCTCATGTCCAAATTGACGTGAACTTTATGAGGAACGCGTTCGTATGAAATATTCAGTGCTTCAGATATCCGTTTTAGCCCAATTCGACGGTCTGTTGAAATCATGTCATGAACTGCATCGATATTTTTGGGGACTGACACAGAAACTGGCGTTCCCGATCGGTCATCATCTTCAAAGGAAAATTTACCTCTTTTGAAGCTTGCAGTCCAATTTTTCACGGTCGCATACGAAGGACATTGATCACCAAGGGTATTAAGCATATCTTCGTAAATCTGCTTACCTCTTAACCCTTTTAAATACAGGTACTTGATGATGGCTCGATGATGATGGCTCGATACATCCATTATCGATTTTCACAATTTCGGTGGACATATTTTTTCTTTTAATTTATTGCGTAACTCTGGTTTACTTTTTTGACGTCAAACTTGACACTGACACTTCTAATAAGTTATTGTTCGTTGCTATGGTAACGCAATATTTTGTTTATGCAGGGAACTGGTCTAGGCTAACTAGATATCAATTCATCCGGGTAAAAGCTTGTCGCGAGACCGAATCTTGAGGTAATTTCAAATTTAATTCACAATAAGAAATACATAGATACTTCTGTCTTTGTGTAGATCTGAAAATTAAAAAAGTACCAAGTAGTGATCCTGTATAAGGCTGAAGTAAAAACAAATTAATCTCATTATAAATGTTGACGAACTCTAAACTGAAGTCAACCGCCGTGAATTTCAGTTATAATACGAACGTTCAAAATGAGACTGCACTTTGGACGGACGCCAGATAAAACAATAGCGCTTATGGAGTGATTTACGAAATCTGTAATAGAGTAGCAGCTCTATTCAGTAGTTACTGTAAATAACTCCAATTTACAGAATTTACTACGTCTTAGCCGCATTGCGAGAGAAAACAGCTGCGTTTGCGTTATTCACAAGGATTTCTTAAAGAGACGTTAAGGAGAGCGAACTTGAAGGCAAGCCAAGAAGGTGACTCATTTTTCATGAGCCGTTATGAGTTGTGGTAAATTGCCATAAAATCCATCTCTTTTTCATCGGCAAAAAGCCCGCGAAAAGTGTAGTAATTTGCTCGGTGCATATGAAGACTCAGGGTGGAACTGACAAATGAGGCTAGGTTTACGGTGACGCTAGGTGTGATGTACCAGGGTGGGACAAGTGACGGTTTTATTATTCTCCAAGGGGAAATTATTTATTGGTATATGAATTACACTTCTGCATTTTTGATGATTAATTGCATTTTTTGGCTGAATCTTTCATTTAGATTTGACATATTCGAAATCTGGCATCGAAATTTTGCATTTACTATGTGAATTTTGAATCAATGTGTGAGTCTGGCCTTTGCCAATTTTTAGGACAATTTTTCGGTCGAATTTTTTGTCTTTTGAAAATTTCAAAATTGACTAATTTAAACGTTTCAAAATTATAGACGCCCATAAAATTGCTCTACTTTTCACCGTTTTCGAGATAAAAAATTAATCTGGACTTGAAAGGTGGTACCTCCGAGCAATAAAAGATATAGAGGTGCCATTTCTATATAAACAACACACGTTGTTATGAAATCTACATATCACTATCCTTTGATATAGTTTGTGGGTGAGGGGTAACCTCCGTGTTCGGATGGGGAGATTTGTTATTGTTATGATATTCGGATGTAAGCTTAGAACCAGTGGCGGCGTGCTTATACATGCCTGGATGGAAAGCACGTGTGTCAAGATGTCAATCAGAAATAATTTATTTTGCGAAGCATGAAATAAGGTCATAAATACTGAAAAAATAAATGAAAGTGCTGAAGTAAAAAAGTAAAATCATTCAAATTGTTGAATCACATCAGTAAACTACTATACACTATAAATATATGCCATACATGAGAATTCACACATAAACTATAATACACATAGATTACATTCAAATTTATGTTGAAAGTTTATCATTGATATAATAATAATAATAATAATAATAATAATAATAATAATAATAATAATAATAATAATAATAATATCCAGACCATTCTGTAAAAATGGTTGTTCTGATAATAGGGTCCCTTGGCGGTGTGATGGATTCATTACTCTCGAACTTAAAAATCATACCGGCATGTAGAAAGATGTCAGAAAACATAGCCGGAAGAATGCAGAAGGCTGTCATCCTCGGTTCATTACGTCTGCTCAGGGCACACGATTCCCGGACCCAATAGCTGCTTACCCCATAGTTTGGGGAGTGGTTATTGGGGTAATGATGTTGCCAGCACGCCCTCCGAATGTATCGGAGCATCGGAGACAGGGTCCGACTGGAGAATTTTAATTCAAAATAGATGATAATAATAATAATAATAATAATAATAATAATAATAATAATAATAATAATAATAATAATAATAATAATAATAATAATAATAATAATAATAATAATAATAATAATAATAACAATAATAATCTTTATTGGTTTCAAAGACCTACAAGGTATAAAACAAGTCATTTAAATAAGTGAACAAACAGATACATTTAATTACACAAAACAGTACAAGGAACAACGAGAGTCCACTATGAAGATAGCAACTCACCCATTGTATAAAACATGTTATTCAATAAGTACGTCTTTAAGGCTTTTCGGAATTAGAAGTAAGTCACTTCTTGTTTAATATTTGGATTTAGGTGATTGTATACCCTAATTCCATTAGGTATGGGCCCGTTAAGGCATATATTCAAATAATTTTGAGGTGTGTAGGGGTGTTGACTAAATCTTGTTGGATAGTTGTGTATGTCGTTAAGACAAGGAATGCTGTTTCAGTTGTTATAAATGTAACAGGAAATTTCCAATATATATATGCAGAATAGTGGTAGTATTTTTAATTTGTCGAAAAGGGGTCTGCATGATTCTCTTTGCTTCTTGCTTAACATTGCCCGTATGCATTTTTGATGCATGCTGATGAAGACATGCCCCACAGCAAAATGCCATATGATAGTCAAAATTGTATTTCAGAAAAATAATAGTTTTTCAAAACATTTAGGTTAAGCACTTTCTGAACGCATCTTATTTGATACAGCTTACCGTTAAAATTTTTTGTTGTATCGCTTATGTGAGACTTTCAATCGAGTGTATCACTCATAGTTATGCCTAGAAACTTAATAGTGTGGCATTTCTCTAAAGTCATTTCCCTTAGGTGAATTTCTATATTTTCAACCGTTCTCTGTTTAGTGTGGTATATAAGAAACTGTGTTTTGCTAGCATTGATATAGAGATTATTAATGGAGAACCATAAAATTAGTTTTTCCATGAGGTTATTGCATGCTTGTTGATTAAGGTTGGAGGAACCATTCGATACTAGTATAGAAAGGTAATCAGCATAAAGTGTTAATTTGAAAGGGGAGAGGTATTTTACGATATCCGCTATATAAATTGAGAATAAAGCTGGAGCAAGCACACTCCCCTGCTCCCATACTCATCCAAAGTGTAGTAAAAGCCTAAGTAGCTCTTTAACTCATTTTCTTATGGTTTTTTCTGAATATAGATTATTGGTATCCTGAGGCAGAAGTTTTTAGTGTTGTCAAAAAATGATGTCTCAACTTGTGTAGAGGTAGGCTCAGGGAGCGATCGATATTACAAGTCTGTCTGGTAGGAAAACGAGAATTTCTCATGTAGTTATTATTTTACTTCTATTTCTTAAACATCAAACAGTCTCTAGTATAAATATTGAGGTGAACGTCATTATAGTTTATGAGTTAAATAGGGGCCGACATGTATCACTGAAGACGTCTTTGCAGACATACCAAGCAACAGCTCTATTTTGATGTAGTCTTGATTTGCTCACAGAGTGGAGCGATGACTTGCTTATTGTAAATCATCTGTCTAGCACCAAACAAATTAAAAATTTGGATTGCATTATTCTATTCCTTCGCTGAAGTAGTCTAATCTTTTGTATCTGACGGATGATAGTTCTCGTTGCTACTTTTAAACACTTTCTTCTGGTATCTGTTTCCATATCACGAATTCCTCTAAAATAGCATACATTTCAAACACACACACACACAAATAATTGCCAAGTTATTATATTTATATTGTTGTAGTTGCAGAACAGTGAAATAAATTCCATGTCTAACAAATTCAAATTAAAAAAAAAATATCTCTAAACTATCTATCGTCGGTGATACTGCAACACGAGCTATATCCAGAAGACTATAAAATGATAATGAGTACGTACTGCATAAGAATATCTACCGGTCATAATCGTGCGTAGAAATAAATGTTTCGTGACATAGCTCGTATTGCAGTATCAACTACGCTATGTTTTAAATACTCGAAAGACATTCCAACAAGACAGAAGAGTTGAGTTTGCTTACTTACTTTGTAGTGTACCTACACTGCAACAAGTTTTTTCCTAATTATTGATAGGTATTCGTTTTTAAAGTTGACTCACATAGTTACAACGTTTTTTACAGCTATTTAAAAAAATAGTGTATTTTTGTTTCAAAATCGGGATTATGCATTGATTACCATGCTGCGACGCCCATGGTCTGAATTGACAAGGCGACAAATAAGTCGTAAACGGACGTAAACAAAAAAACTTTTTAACCGATGCCTGTGATGATTTTTTTTGTCTTGGGTCCAAAAGAACCACAGGTCTTAGTGCTATTTGAATGAGTTTGATCGGTGGTAGAATCCAATCCATTTGCTGTGGATCCACGAAAGAAACAAAAGCAAGTGAAGCAAGAGATAAATCAAGTCAAATGCCAGAAGAAAATGAACCAAGAAATTTCATCCGTCGTATTGTTAAGAATCAGTTGTCGGGCATTTCTTACTGCTTCATCAAATTTCTTCAAGCTGTAGGTAGAACTCACACCACCCAAGCATATCTCAAAAACGGCAAGTGTATTAAAATTCGAACCTGGTGTAATGAATTGTAAACAAAATGAGGTTTTTTTATATTGAAGTAGGTAAACATAAATATTTCTGTTGATGGAATTTGAACAAACGTTGTAAGTCTTGTAGGGAAACATCATAAAATTGATAATAATTCTGCGGTTCTTTTTTCTTCGAAATTTCACAACTAATACTTTCGACCAATTAAAATCCTGAATTTGTTATCATTGCCAGAACAACTGAAGGAATCAACTAAAATACTGTTTAAATTTCAAAACCATCAAAAAACGTCATTATCCTATTATTTTTTAACACTTCGGTGTGTACTTTTCTTACGGTATACCAACTAGCGCTTCAATTAAGAACTGGAAATTTCCAGTAGTTCTAGTGGTATTAAAGGTAAAATCTTCTCGTAATTTTCAAAGAGACACATTCTCATGTGGAAATTGAATCAATACATGACTCCTCTGGAAATGGCAAAACCCTACGATAAAATTGAAGTTACTTTTTTGTAATATCTAACATAAAACAACTACTTCCCCGGCTAAAGCCACGCTGGACGTTGAACTACATCTGATAGATATTGAGAAAGACCCTATATAACTCGAGAGAAAAATCTGAATGTAATGTTTTCCAAAATCAAATTTCTTAAGTAAAAAAATTGTGTCTATGTTAATCACCATCATATCGTATATAAATTGATGCGTTAGAAGTTCAAAATACCCTCGACGTAATCTACCCAATTCTAGAAACTTTCTCGATATCGGGGTACGTATCCGAAAGTGAAAAGCAACTTAAGATATATCCCTGATTTTAGAGCGTTTTTCTCGGCTCCAGGCGAGAGTATCATGTATGTCCTATGGTTATAAACATGTCTAATCTATCAAAGTAAAAGCTGCTATCGCCCACTGATCTCTAGTTTATATCTCGTAGTTTCTTTCTATTCGTGCAGATTGTTGTTTTCCTCCACGGCACCGACAAACTTTCGGGTATAGGGGACCAGTTAATAGGATTAGATTTTTATGGACAATGTCATATGTCCTTTTTGTGTCATTCCTGGAAAGTAAATATGTTTCTCTTCAAACGAAATTGTCTCTTTTATGCTTTTGTTTTGTTTCGTGTATCGTTATGTTTCCTTTCAACTCTACCTTCTACCTTATTTAATCTAATAAGTTGTGATTCGGATTCTTTGTTACTTGGTGACTCTGGAAGATTAAATTTTATATGGAATGAAGGTTTGCGCCAGTTTGTTTTTGACGGAACGTTTATGCTGTGTTTCACGAATTATTCAAAGAGCTGCTTTGAATTATTCATGTTTGAACATTGTTTTGAATATTTTCCTTTCGACGCAATGTGGATAATATCTAGTATGTTATTAACTCGTACCACAGCGATTTTCCAGAAATATATCCTGCTTTGTCTGTGGAGACGGAATCATTGTTTCAAATATATTATTTTTCGAGTCTTAAAAATCTCATAACAGAATTTGCTCGATGCTAAAAATTTCCACTTCTTGATATAGCTAAATCGATACCTGTTTCGAGTTAACATTGGCTTCTTCAGGAAGAAGGATATTATGAAGTAATTCTGGTAATGTGAGAGCCCAATAAAACCCCAGTATTATAAGCTATTATCATTTAATTAATGTCGGCTGCGTATAACTGTAATTAGGGTTCATTAAATGCAATTTAGTCCAATAACAAGAACATTTACCTATTGTTGGAGAAGCTTGTAATGTCATTAATCATCAATATATGTTCAACACTGGCAAATTATTTCATTCCAGTTGGATCATTTAACACCTTAAGTGCCACAGTCCTATGGTGCGACAGCGGTCATAATGACCGGCCGAATTTAGACTTCTACTGCAGCTGTTTCAAATACTTTTTCTTACAAGGGGTCGTGGTAATCAATATAATTACATTTACTCTAAGGTTAATCTGTCACTGCACCGGGTAATATAGAATATAGGTCATCAAATTGATCATCATATCATTATATTGATAATAAATGAAACTTATGAAGCATTGAAAAAATAATTAGAAGGAATAGAACAGAATGGAATATAACGGAAAAGAAATCTGTAGGTCACAATGAGCTTATGACAAGAGGCATAAGATGTCCGGAGGACTGCTCATTGCAATAGGAAAAGTTGAGTCTAAAATCCATCAGAAAACAAGTACTTTCCTGGCTAATGCCACGACGAACATTGAATTACATCTGATGAAATTTCCGTGCAGAGTTCCTACAAGGTTATCTCTGCAATTGCTTGGTTGCATGGAAATGTTCATCGAAACATTCGTACCACCTATATATCGATTTCGGAGTGTTGCTCCTCATCAGTATAGGGTAGATCTAGCAGTCAATAACTAATGACTGCAACGAATGAATCGACAACCAAACCCATTTAAAGACCGAAACTGAGATCGCGCCCGCACAGTGGATAACTCTAAACTGCGAGCGCCATCCCAGTGCCGAAAACCCAACCAAGCAATACCCATGAACCACGATCGTCAAGACCGTATATAAAACGGAAAAGAAATCTGTAGGTCACAATGAGCTTATGACAAGAGGCATAAGATGTCCGGAGGACTGCTCATTGCAGTAATTAGTTATTGACTGCTAGATCTACCCTATACTGATGAGAAGCAACACTCCGAAATCGATATATAGGTGGTCCGAATGTTTCGATGAATATTCCCATGCAACCAAGCAATTGTAGAAATAACCTTGTAGGAACTCTGCACGGAAATTTCATCAGATGTAATTCAATGTTCGTCGTGGCATTAGCCAGGAAAGTAGGTAGTTGTTTTCTGATGGATTTTAGACCCAACTTTTCCTATTGTATAGGATATTAGCAATGAGCAGTCCTCCGGACATCTTATGCCTCTTGAATGGAATATAGTAAATGAAGTTGAGGGCAAACGAAAAAGTGCTGATATATCAGAAATGATCTAAAATGATGAACATTTGAGCAATCCAAATGATCAAGCGGCAGATTTTGGCAAGTTTCTGTTTTCAGTCGTACATAGAAATATTTCTGATCACTTTGGTGATAATGTCAGTAAATATATTACCAATAGTAGTCTTGCCCATCAAAGACTGTTTTTTGCTCCCATTTCTGAACTAGAAATCATTGACTCGAATAAACTTTTTCCAAATAGAAAATCTACTGGTTTGGACGAAATTCCAATTTAAGTTATTAGGCAATGTTAAGAGATAATTGCTCTAATTCTCGGAATATTATAGTTTTATTTCACAAGGCATCTTCCAACCAGCCTCAAAATAGCCTCCATAATTTTATTATTCAACATAGTGACATAGAAAACTACAGATCAAAAGCGTTATTTTCAAAAATTGTAGAAAAACTTATTTTTGAAAGAGTAGAGTATTATTTGAAGTCATTCACATTACTCACCAATTACCAACATGGTTTCAGACAAGGATTTTATACGGTTGATAAATCTTTCGTTCCTGAAAAGCTTAATGCTATAGGTTACGTGGTTATCTTAACGATTGGAAAACAAAAAAATTGTCGTGAAAATTAACGACGTCATCTCCATTGGTATTGATATTGGTACTCCACAAGGCAGTGTCCTTGGACCGCTATTTTTTTATTATACTCAATGGTTTACCTCATTATATAACACAAGCTAAAGTAGTCATGTATGTAGATGCATGGTTATAACCGGTATTTCGAAAATCTTCTCAACAAAATTGACAAAACTTCCAATGAATTTGAAAATTGGTGTTTTACAAACAGGCTTATTATAAATATGAAGAAAACCATTCGCATAGAATATTACAGCTTGTACAAAACCTCTTTGACATTGCAAGTTTCCCTCAATGGCTCCAACATTGAAATATCTAAACCAGTGAAACTCTTGGAAACAACGTTTGACAGTAAATGTTAAAATTGTTATTTCCATCAACCGATTGCACCCTTACGCGCAACCCTCGGAAGTCTTCGAGAGACTTGTGTGAGCTAGGGAAGATGCAGCCCTTACCTTGCAACGTGTGATGCCATGCACGAGACCGGTGAATCGGTGGATCGAACCCACGACCCCACGCATGCGAGTCGTACGCTTTTACCAGCCGACCACCACGGCCCATGGGAAAAACAGCTAATGGTGTTTACAAAACGATTAATAAATGTATTTACTTATTGATCGTATTGAAAACCATTCTAGACAGAAACACCCTTTTGAGAATGCACTATGCTTACTCTGCCATAAGATGCCATAAGATGTTCATGGAGTTTTTGTTTTACAAAAACGAATCCTTAGGTGGATTCTTAGTCTTCCCTATAGAGCTCCACGTCGCAAAAACTTCGTGCTGTATCACTTCCGTTACGTTTAGCGGTCAGACGTTATCACAACTTAATGGCAAATTGCCATGCGGAATCTTCAATCTTCAATATATTTACTGAAATTGCTCAGTTACATCTATACCAATGAAGATAAACTAATAAAAAACAATGTCATCCACAATTACGATACAATGCTCAAAAACAATTCTGAAGAATAAATCATTCATTTAGTCAAAGAGCCCCCATCAATGCTGGCTGTGTATTCAGTGCGGCTTTTTTAGTCCCCCTTCCTGTTATCTTTTGAACGGTTCGACGTACAAATTTGAAAAAAAAATCGTATGGAGGGTTTCACCTATACTACTTTTTGATTAAAAAAATATGGTGTTTGCTCGACAGCGGGCGCGGGGTGCACATCAACTCAATAAATTTATTTGGCACGGGGGATCGAGTGTCACATCGTTGAAGAGAGAATTCAATTCTCTTTACAACCATCTAATTTGTTTTGAATTTCGTTAATATTTTTTGCAATTGAAATTTGAAATATCAAATATAGATGCGGATATGAAAACTACTCATACCTCGTTAAATTTGAACGGTTTGTTGTGGAATAATGAAACCAAGAATATTTTGAAGGGTAGTACCGATACAACTTTTTGAGAGAAGAAACATTGCAATTACTCGACAGATGGCGCTGGGGGCACATCAGCTTGAAAATTTCGAAAGGCATAAAAATCGAAATTGGAAAAAAAATTCTCAACAAAATTAAAAAATATTCAGATGGTTGTGAAGAAAATTGTATTCTCTTTTCAACGATGTGACATTTGACCCCCAATGCCATTTAAAATTTTTGAGTTGTTGTGCCCCCTGCGCCTACTGTCAAGCAATTACCATAATTTTTATTTCTAAAAGTATTATTGGTGAAACCCTCCAACCTTTTTTTTTTTCATGTCTGTACGTCGAACCTTTCAAGAGTTAACAGCCGCACTGTATGTTTGGATATATTACGTTAATAGCTATTTCTTGTGTTGAATACGTGTAATTATTTTTTTTATAATGTCTCATCCACTGTATGATAGAAAATTAGGCGATAAAGAAAATATCTGTTGGAAATGATGAATGGGGATAAATAAATCCTGTATGAATATGCTTCAACAAGGATGGCATCGATCTTTTTCATGCTCCAAATGGAACATCATCAATTTTAAAAACTTAAAATGAAAGTTGGTTACATTGCATATCATTTTGAAAAGATATGGCCATTCTCTATTGAAATTATCAGCTCTTCATTCAATATTATTTCTTTTCCTTTCACTACAAATTGTCGGTATTCGCGATGAAATGCATTGTATGCTAAATGCCGAAGTTTTATGTATTGGACGAATTTCTTGGGTAACACGACTAGACGAATTTCTTGGGTAACACGACTAAACATCCCGTCCAGAAATATACTGAAAAACAATATCCTGTCAAAAATCCCCGGTCCAGTAATATCCTTATCGCCGATTTCACCAACTGATTCCTAGAGTTAGGAAATACCTAAATCGAATTTAGGAACGCTCAAGTGCAATTTGCGTTTCACCAAGCATCAAAGTAATGATTAAAAGTGATAGATAATACCAAACGTAAGTATTTCCTATCACTCTTAAGCATTACTTAACGTGTGGTGACACGCAAATTGCACTTTGGCGTTCCTAAATTCGATTTAGGTATTTCCTAACTTTAGGAATCAGTTGGTGAAATCGGTCATTAGACATTAATATCCTAACCGATAATTTCCTCAATTTCCTCGCTCCCAAATGTCTACAGAATTTCCAAGCGCCCAATCTACGTAAGGTTAGTTCGTTCTGGTAAGATTAGGCAAAAAATTACTCCTCCCAAAATTTTAGTTTATTCAAAAAGTATTTATTTTCAAGTTTTAGTATAGTGTACATTTCAGTGTAAAAATATATCATTCTCTTATAAATAAAAGTAATGCGCCACGTTTGGCAACGAAGGGGGCCCTCTCTGCAAGGGGGTTCAACCATAAATGGCACCCTCTCTGGGGGGTTTCTCCGTTCGTCTACCCTGCCATTGCTGGCCGTTAGCTCAGTGGCCCGACCTCCTGCCTAGCTTATGTCGGTGCTTGTAGTGTTATGGTCTATGACCAGGTGTTGTGTTCAGAGTTTCAGTGTTGGGGGTGTTTTGTGGTATTTCAAGAAAAGTGTACTAAAAAACTTGATTTAGGCATTGTCTTGTGCTATGAGCTGCTCTCATACCGCAGGGCGTTGTTAGCTCCGCGGCATGCGATTCGCCCACAGCAACAAGTACACGGTTTCCTCTCGAGCTTGGTCGCATGGCATCCAAGTTCATGATTTCACCGTGTGCTCTTTTTTGTTTGTGTTCTTTTGTTGTTTGTGTAATGATGTTGTGATGTTTTCATGTTTTTCATCGGCTCATTGAATCCCTTGACTGCCACCTCTCCATGGGGACGACGAGCGGTGGGGTGGGGGGCCCCGTTGGTGTATAATATCCAAAACAAGCGGAAAACCTTCATTCAGAATAAAGTTCTCTATGGCTTCACATAGCTTTGAAAAAAACATCATTTAATCATATTTCGAACACGATGATCTATAACCCTGCAACTGTATTCATCCCCAACCCATATGAAGATAGAAACGACGGAAACTACACATGTCACTATCGTGTTCGCGTTGTATTTTTAATATCCCCGATAATCGTCCGAATCGAGGCTCAAATGAACAATTCAATCCTGGAAAAATTCATTTCCATGGACGAACAATAGATAACTGAAAATGTCAATCATCATGTTGGATCCGTCCGGATGAATATACTCTGTATGGTGACGTTGATTGAGCCGATAATTCGGATCTGTCCAAATGTTTCCACCGCACGGCGACTGGCTGCGAACTAGTTGCCTTTCATTGGGATTAAAAACGGTTTGCTAGACTGAATGGACATGAATGTTCATAGACGATATTAGATAAGATATAATTTTCGACGGACAGGGTGGAAATATGTTTTCTTTTTTATGTTCGCATGAAAAAGAAACTCCTGTAATGTTCAGAAAACATTGAATATCTGCAGGCTGTGTGCCTCAGGGTACGCTACCAAGGCAGTGAGTTCATTCATTTATTTATTCAATGGAATACCAACGCGATGAATCCAAAGAGAATATTCCCAAATTTTGAGGTTAAAGTGAAAATAAATGATTCGATTGTCTTACATATGATACGAAATAATTACGGGACACAGATATTGTTACAGAATACAAAACTTAGACATGATTGTATGAATGTTTAATAGAAGTGCTAAATGTTGTCCGGGAATTGATTCTAGTCTTTCAATATATGAGATATATTGGCAAAACTGAAATGAATATTACATTTTCTCCACACCAGAGGGCACTAAATTAAAAAAATTGGTTTTTGCCAGAACCCTCGCTGTTACATTGGTTCTTATCTTACAGTTATATCAGAATTCCAAGACTATTGTGTTGATATGGCAATCTAGAAACACCATGTTTCCTGATTTTAATCAAGTTTCAATAATAATGCTGTATGAGCGTTTTACTTTGCACATAAACTTTAAGAATCTTTAATTTGACGCACTATTTTCAAGTTTATGTGCGAAGTGAAACGCTCATGCACGATTATCATCGGAACTTTATAATCTGGAAATAACCATGTTTTTGCAGTGTCATGTCATCACAATGGTCGTGGAATTCGGATATAACTGTTAGATACGAACCGATGTAACAGCAAGGGTTCTGACAAATTCCCATTTTTTCAATTTAGTGCCCTCTGGTGTGAAGAAAATGAGAAAGTTTTGTCATTATCATTAAAATGCAAATGTTCCAGTATAGTCAAGCTATTCATAAGGAAAAAAATAATATTTTTAAATAGATGGGAAAATATTTTTAAAAAATTGCTATTTTCAATTTTTTTGAATTATCTCTTGAAACTTCGTTTATGTGTATAAAATTGAATTCTTAGTGACTTTTTCAAATAACTTTTTTTGATATCTTGCCATCTTACCTCTTTTTTGCCTTTGCATTGCAATTTTTTTCATTTTGCCGCCATTCTAGCGATCACGTGACATGTGTCAAAATCGATTTTTAGGTTATCGGACATGCACAAACTTTTCCCCAGAATATTTTTTCCAATACTCCAATAATAAAAATTTTTCCCATATGGTACATACTTTTTGGCGGTCAATGTAGATTTCCTTGAATTTTCAATTTTTTCAGACTCTGGAACCAAAAAAACTGAGTCAAGAAACTATACCAGGACTTTTGAGGCGGCAAAACTCATAATCCAAAGTTCAAAAATCTACTTTTAACTGTGTTTTCCACAAAATTCTGGAACATACTTGCCAAACAAATACATACAAATCTCACGTAACGTATTATTTTCTCCAATTCAATCGTTCCGAATAAATGAAATCTCCCATCGTAAATCATTTCGAACATCTCCACAAACTGAACGTGCTCAGTTTTGTTTTATTTAGTTTACACTGCAAATCTGAGAACAGATAAAATTGACCAAATCTTCCGGTATAGAATCGTCTCACGAGCGAGCAAGCGAGCTATCATAACACGGAATAAAGATGTTTTCTCTGCTTGCTCTCACTAAAGCATTTTCATCGCTTTCCGCAGGCAATAGCAAGTCTGAGAGAGCTTCTTTTGCAATGATTTAGAGGGTTAATAAAAATAAGGAAAATGCCGAGAAAACGTTATGAAAACTTGTAGGATAGACACTACGCCGTGTCATTCTTCGGCGATCAGCACTATGCGACCATAAAATATTTGATGAAATATTAAATGGCGATTCTGCTCGCTGAAGTAAGAAATCATTCACTATCGGGTTCAAACGTGTTAGTATCCACGTGAATTATACGTGAGTCATAATTCGTCGACATTTTTGTTGATCTGAGGAGAAAGAGTTATTTGAAAGAAACTCTTTCAGGGCTAACATGGCTACGCTTTACATGTGGTAGACATCCCTGAATGGTCTCCTGCAAGAACACAATGAAAAAATCTATAAAATAGAGAAAGATCGCCAAACTTTATGCGGTTTTACAGAGAAGTGAGCGAGTTTGTAAACGATGCATCACCGATAATATGAATGAGTCGTTTTTTTTGTACTGAATCCAAAATTTTCATGGTGTTTTTAATTAGGGGCTGTACGCTATATATGGGACAGGTCGGAAACCTGCTCTATAATAAATGACGGGAAGTGGAATAGCTCTTGTAACTATACAGTTTCTGAGAAGCACATTTGGCAATGGACCTCACCAAAGGATGCTGCTGATGGTAATACCCAGCATCGAAATGGAGGACTTTATTGGTATGAATACTCCTGACATAATTACTTTGGCCACTGTCAGATCGGCTTTTCTTGAGAAGAGACATTGTAACGTTGACAACGGTTTCCTAGAGTCATACCATCCTATTTCACATGACATATAATTGTTTTATTTCCACAGCTCTTGTTTCCCACGCATATCTCTGGTGATTTAGTCAAATCCATAATTGTGTGGTTATCAATTCTTCTTCTTCTTCTAGTTAGTTTTTTGGATTTCGGTCTCCATACGGAAACAATTTCTCCAGATCAGGTAATTTGAAACAAATTCAAGTATTTTTAAATAGCAGTATGGCCCCTAGTTCCGACAAATCCGTTGTCATCCGGCCTGGATACCAGCGTAGGAAGCTAGAGAAGTAGACAAATTCACATAACACTTATAAACGATGCACAATACTGCTAATTTTCAACAAATTTTACCATTCACACAAATTTACTTGACTTCCAACTAAGGACGCCGTCTGTCCTCCACCATTGCCGGAAGTCGAAAGCCTGTGGTTATCAAGAAGGAATGTTTACAATAATATGATTAATGTCATTTAGACGACAGCGGTTCTTCTTCCTATTTCGATTCGATTTGTTAAAGTAGGGTCACTGCATTCAGACGACAGCGCTTCTTCTTCCTATTACGATTCAATTTGTTCAAGTAAGATCACTGCATTGAATTTGTTTACTCAAAGCTCTTCTTTCATGGAAAAGAGAGAGAGAGAGAAAATTATGTTTGTTATCGTTTTTATGTAGTTTTTAAAATCGCGAAATGCTAGTCTCTTTGGTATAATTCAATGATATGCTATGATAGTTATGGCAACAATGAAATAAAAGGTTTCTTTATTTAAATAAATTTTGGAGAGGACGAAAATGTTTGAAGCACCATTGTCCATTTCTGACCTGGTAACGCTGAAGCTCGCTTGAGGTTGATTTTGATTTAAATTAATTTTGGCAACCTACCTAATATTGCCGAACCACGCAAATGAGAGGTGAATATTCTAGTTATTTAGAAATCTATCGAAGGTATCTCGCTTCACGAGAATTAAACTTATAAATACTTTTTTCATAAAAGCACGCCTTAAAATTTTCTTTTTTTTTGCCATAGCTATGCCAGGAATTCAAGAGAGGATTTAAGAGACAATTTAAGAGAGAATTTAAGAAGAATATAAGACAGATAGTATATGGACAAATCGGCAAACTAAAAGTTAAAGGCCAATTCAACGAAGTAATATATATATATATATATATATATATATATATATTGTTATGAAAATTGTTTTGAAAATAAAATATGAGCAAAATACAGTTAATAATGAAAAAAAAAACTTGCCTGTAAAATTTCAATCCTTTTGTAAGGAGCAAAAGTGCTTTCCGATGTAGTGGTATCCTATTTCGGAGGGAAAAATGTATCGGTCAGCCTTCTGACATGACTATCTGCTTTGTCTTTGATATATGCATGAAACAAATATCAGCGATATGCCTGAAATGAACATAATAAGTTTGGATATGTTCATTATATTGATGAACAACCCTGTATAAAAAAAATTGATATATTTTGAAAAATCTTACATTTTTGAAAAGGAGCAGAAGAAAATCTGTGAATTATTTGGAAAGGACAACAAATGTAATTATAAGATGATCGTTAAAACCTTTGTTAGTAATTTAAGGACATTGATTAAATAATTTTTAATAATAATGCGTGGTGAAAAGGTAATATATAACAGTGATGAACAAATTTAAAATCTCGTGATCGGTTACTATGGATATAAGAGGAAAAAAAGATAACAACTCAAGAAGCGTTTGGAAGAAAAGAAATCAAAAGTTTGTTGCAAGAAAAGTTTGAGTACAAGCCGAGAAAAATAAGAATTTCCTACCTTGAATAGAATTTTGGAGGAGCCTGATTACCACAACAAGGTTACACCACTTGGAACATTTCCATTTAGCAGGTATTTCTGTTTGAAATTTGTTTCTGACGTTTTCCACTTCATGACAGTTCATTTATAACTCCACGGCAGCTTTATTTTGAAGAATTATCACTAGTTTCTACTGAAGTTTCTCAAGAGAACTTTATTTTAACAGAATAGTGAACTTTCTGGGTACTTTTAGTAAAAATATAATCTTATTGGGAAATACAGTTTTCTGGGTCGATCAGAACGATTTTGTGCGTGTTTTTCGAACTGTTTTGGGTAATGGTTGTGCTTCTGAACGATAGAGGGCAGCACACATTTCAATTTTGAACATATTGTCTGCATTTCTACGAATTTGTACCTGTATTTAGTCATAAAACTTTAGCAAACAGAGTAGGGTATTTCCCAGGTTTTCATAAATATAATTTTCTTGTTCTTTCCAAAAGGATTTATTGATAAAAATAAATTTACAAATTTTGTTTTCGAACACATATTTTATTCAAAGCAGTAAAATAAAAAGGTGAGTTTCTTATGTTTCCTGAACCGGCACCACTGAGATCAGAGTTCATGCAGATTTCATTCGACGAGCTGGAAATGAAAGGTTTGTAATATTACAGAAAATATTGGAGCAGTTATTAGTATCAAAATTTCACTTTATTTTACTTGAATTTGTATAAACCCTGAGATTTGTTCATATAGTTTTCAATAGATTTTCCAAATTTAAATACTATATTTTTCTACGACATCCAAAGTTGATCATTTCAAATAAAAACATACCTTTTTCATATATTTTCAACTTTTTATATCAATTGAGGCAAGGGAAATTTCTATAAATCATTTAAAAAAAAATCTTCATTAAAAATATTACATTTCATTACAAAATATATATATCTATATATATATAAAAGTGAAAATAGAGTATATTTCGTTTTAATTCCGAGAGTTCTAACCTTTGACAGCTGTTTCGTGCTAACGCACTCATCAGAAAGGATTTATGGAGCTATTAAGTTTCAACTAGTGACTGTAGATGTCATGAATAACTTCCTGTTATATATATATATATATATATAATATAAGCTCACATGGTATTGTAAAGCCTGTGGTGGTATTTTAAAGCCGGTGACGGTATTGTAAAGCCTGTGATGGTATTGTAAAGCCGATGATGTTATTGAAAAGCCAGTGATGGTATTGTAAAGCCTGACCCAACGCTAGAGATTAAGCTGCAATTTGCCATAAAAAAGTTGTCAACACTTTTGACTCGCCCTGTAGGATTATCTCAGGTATGTTTCAATAAAATCACGTGTATTTCAAATCTATACGTCCACGTCAAATTTGAAATCTCTATGTGGAGCGAGAACTGAATATGGTAGACTTATCTCAACAATCATTGTTACACGGTACCTACCTATTTGTTGTGGCACCATGGGTAAGTCAGTATGAATTTTTGGCAGTCAAGGAGTTAAAATAAAATCCCTTCTGGTGTACCGCCCCTGCGGAACGGGATTATAATTAAAAGCCCGCTGATAAAAATTCTCCAACAGCAAAAGCAATAACTCTGGTTTGCAACACTGATAAACGTTAGGGATGTTTATAGATCTAAACCTAAACGAAACCGATATGATGTTCGAATGTGCGGAAAGACCGGGAACGGGTACAAGCCGCGCCCGCCCGCCTCCATTCGCTATTTTCAAAACATTATTTCCGCTTGGATGTGTCTTTTGAAAGGGCCTGGTTATTCGCTTATCGAATGCAGGCAAATGGCGATATATTATACAGTCGGCTCGGCATCGCCAGCCGAAACGGTAAATGGATATACATTTCTTGATATCCGCCACGTTCTCCTCGGGGATATTAACACGTTTTGTCTTGTATTTCCGAGACGTGCTTTCGGCTCGATGTGGGTAGTGTTTGCAAGAATTCGCTGAATTTGAATTATTCAAATGGATACGCTGCCGATCAAAGTTCGGGCTGCTCGGCAATGTTATTTCCGCCGGGCGCTAAAAGCCTTTAGGGAGATTTTCATAGCGTTGTCGTTGCGGGTGTCTTGTTCTATTTCTTTATGCGAAAACAAAAAAAATACATTAAAAGAAAAACGAGTCTTTTTCTACCTTGGGCTGAAATATCGAAATGGTAACGGTTTCAATGAATTGCAAATACATTTTGTTTTAAAAAAACTATACTCAAATGGAGTTAGAGGAATATTTCATGATCTATTAGAATCATATCTCACGCCACAGACCTACGTACAAAATGAATTAGCAATGAGAGTTCTGGAAACTACCTCTGGATAATGGTGTATCTCGAGGATCGGTACTAGGACCACTGCTTTCCATACTTTTTGTAAATGACTTGCCAGACTATATAACGAAAGGATTGATAACGATGTTGGCAGATGATACCTCAAAGGAATTGCAGGATACAAAAAGTAGCGTTATTAAGTCCTTTGAAAACTGGTGTAATAATAAAATGATTTCAACAGAATATCAATGTTCAGAAGCAACTAAATTCTTCATCACACTTTTAAAAAAACTCAATTCTGGATTTTTTGCATTCCTAAAATTGATGAAAACTTTGGATAGGAAAATTCTGATTGATTTGTGATATTCTATGTTATAATGTCATATTTTCTACATTGTCACTCTATGGGGAGATTGCGCTATTTTTGAAATAATTTTTGTTGGCCAGACGCATATTCTGAGGCTTATATTCGACGTCAAGTTTTGAAATAGTTGTCGTATACCCATGTTCCTGCAAAACAAAATATTAACTTTTTACAAAATACTGATCTTTATGAAAGAGAATTTGCATGCATTCATTTTTTCATCAATATCCAACAAGGAATGCTAGAGCAATAAGTATATAGGCCAATCATTAGAGCATTTTTTCCTAACAAAAATACTAGTAGAAAACCGACTGTTCCATCACTTGAAAGACAGTCCGTAGTTATATTCTGTTATGTTTTCGACTCACAACTGTTATTTATTAATGTTTATAAGACATTTAAATAATAAAAAAACGTGTTTTTTAAAATTGTTTTGTCTATAAAATGAAAACGATACGATTAAAATAGTATTTTTTACGACCCTGTCGGATCATTAGTAACGGAAGAAAACTGGAAAAACCGGAAAATTTTACAATTTTCTCCGACGTTTTTCAAGAAATAGGGTTGGCCCTTTTTATGAAAATATTGAATCATGTATTTTGTGTGCCAGTAATGTGTCAGTAATGTCGAATAGTAATCTCCAGTTATTGTTCTACCCTTATCCAAAAAATTAATCATAATTACTCCATGGCAATCCCAAAAAACTGAAGCAAGAACTTTTCCAGCACGAAACTTCTTAGGTCTTGGAGAACCGGAGTGTCGCCATTCCATCGATTGTTGCTTTGTTTCTGGATCGTTGAAATGTACCCAAGTCTCATCCATAGTAACAATTCGGTTTAAGATCGAACGCGATGCTACTACCCTTGCACGCTTTTGACTCAAACATCTGGGGATCCATTTTGCAGCAATTTTTCTCATGTCCAAATTGATGTGAACTATATGATGAACGCGTTCGTATGAAATATTCAGTGCTTCAGATATCCGTTTTAGCCCAATTCGACTGTCTGTTAAAATCATGTCATGCAATGCATCGATATTTTCGGGGACTGACACAGAAACTGGTCATCATCTTCAATGGAAAATTTACCTCTTTTGAAGCTTGCAGTCCATTTTTTTCACGGTCGCATACGAAGGATATTGATCATCAAGGGTATCTTCGTAAATCTGCCTACCTCTTATCCCTTTTAAATACAGATACTTGATGGCTCGATACTCCAATTTTTCGATTTTCACAATTAAGGTGGACATATTTTTTAAAAATTTATTGCGTCTCTGGATAACTTTTTTGACGTCAAACTTTACACAATTGATATCATTTCCGATTTTTCAAAACAATGGAACATTCCACCTTTCGGTTACCGTCATCAATCAATCAATTATCAAGAAAGTCATTTTTGACAAGACTGATAAGATCTAGGGACCTATTTGCCAGGAAATTTCAGCTGGAAAGGTTGATTGAGGTCCAAATTGTGTGTGGCTCATATCGCAGTTTGCGGATTTCCTCTAGCAGAAATTGGAATTTCTTGGATAAACACAGATCTTCCTCAGGTTTCTTCCGGACAATTTAAGTAAATTTTCATTATCTGAAAATCGCATGGTCAAGCTTGTTCACCATCTATAGAACATTTTGTCGATTTACCCTGGAGAAGTAGATATCATCTCCATGTTCTACACTCTCAAATGGTCATATCAGGGGGCCTTGCTTGCATATTAATAGCATCAGGTAAGACAGAGTCACGTAAGTATATTTTTGGCTTATAATAATCTAAATTGTTCAATCCACATTTTCATATCTACTCAATAATTAATTGAATTTCACTTGTCATTTGTCTGCCCATAATTTCTTCTTCCGTCAGCCGTTGAAGCCTTCGATACAGGGAGACGACAGCGTCGATCACAAATAAACATCTTTCCTCAGTTTATACGAATTCATTTAACTTACCCCTAAGCCTAGCTCCGTGGAAAAAAAAACCCTACTTCTTCCTCGTTATTTAAGTGTCTTTGCATTCTCACCAAATTTAGTTTGCTGGACTTCTAGCGAATTTATTCCAAAATTTACCACCCTGTATATGTCTATTTATTTTATTATTATAATAACGTTTATTGTAGTAAAATGCAAGTAGGTAACAACTACATGCGTTAGTCATGTATCATGACTAGAATAATAGCATTAAAATCAACACAATTATAGCACTTATAACACATATAACAATTTGAATTTTAAAGGCTACAATTATCAACAATAATTTTTCATAGTCAAATATTAATGAATCATGGTTGAGTATTTGTATCGGGAATGTGAAATAAGTCCAATCAAGCTTTGTATTGACTCAGATGTTGCGTGACTGAACCAAATACTTTTCTTCGTATCCGACAAATTTCCAAAGATTAGGTCTATTTTTGTATGTAGAACGTATCCCTTACGAATGTGTGCATTTATACTTACGATTTCAAGAAATAATTCATCCCAAACTCTCAGATTTGACAACCATCCATCAGCAGTCACGGAAACGAAATATTCCTGTAATTCCCCCATTGATTCCATCATATTTACCGTCTAATCGTCTAAACCAATATCTCTTTGTGGAGCTGTCACGTCGGGAATCGTGATTGACATGAAAAGTTTCACCTACTTTTTTAACTTTTCCCGAGTTACCTTATTGCGTTACGTCCTTCTGGGAAATTCTGATATAGTGTCATTTTCAGGCGTTCGGGTGTTCCATTATAGTCCAGTCGCTGTAGCCAAAATGTTACAAAACCTGACAATAGATTTTTGAGACACGGGCAGGTTTTGAAGAGTACTTCAAGAAAAAAATTCTGCACGCGGAAGGTGGAGAAAATTCCCGGGAAAACTCGGAAAATCGTTATTCTATCAATAATTTGGAAGGTGTTGAAAATTTCGATAAAATGTATAAAAACAAACTTGTAGGGCGTAAAATTTTTACGAAAAATGTTTCTACAGGTTTTTCCGAAAAATGCTCCAGTTTTGAGAAACGCGGCCCGAGAAATGTTAGTCTGATCAACAAGTAGAAAAACGTGAAAAATAAAGATAATGCTCCTAAAATTATGAGCGATAGCTAAAATATTGCGATTGTTCTTAACAAAATTAGATAACAAAAGAAAAAAAAGGCATTTAGTTTTTCGTGAATAACTCAAAAACTATTAATATTTGAGAAATTTTTAAAAAAGTTCCGTAGAGAGGAGGAAATTTCCAATAAAAATGTCAGTACTTCCTAAACACTATTTATTTCTCTTTTTTTTATACCACTTTTTATATCATTTCTATATAATGGCTGTTCTTGTTTTTTTTTTAGTTCCAGAAAACAAAATAAAACCGTTGTCAGAATCTGTTTTTAATAAATTGTTAAGTTAATAAACAATTAAATAATTCATAAAGAAACATTTTTTCACCTATTGAGAAGTACAAATTATGATTTTCAAGAAGGAAATAGTTTCCTAACTAATCATTTAAACAATCAGAATATAAAAAACGATTATAAACAATAAACAAAAAATTTGTTTTTCTAGAACAGCATTATGGAAATAAAAAATTTTCGTAAATATTATATTTGTTTATTTGTTTATAACTAATTTATAAACAAATGACGTTGAAATTTTGTAACCAGTATTAACTACTGTCATTGTTGAATGTGAAACACTTACATTTTTTGGATATTTAATTTATCTCAGTTATAAAAAATAGAAAAAAAACTAAATAATAATCTTTATCGTGTGATCTTATTAAATAGGTATATTAGAAGGGCTCCAGGAAGCCAACAATTTATAGGTCAATCATTTAAACTTTTACTTTGTTAATTATGACAACTGAGACTGGGAAAAAAATGTTAGTTAACAATAGTATAACTTTTTTAATAATAGACTTATACATTTTATTCCAATGGGGATTTATTCTTTTAAATGTCCACATGATACCATAATTCATTCAAATTTTAAATCAACAAATCAACATATAATGCTATAGAAAAATTATTTTCTGTGATATACTGTCTTTTGCAGCAGTGCGGTCATGCTCAAACGGTTTTGGAAATTTCAAAATAAAACTGGCCTGAGATTTCCAACAAAAAAAGTCACTGCGAGATAGAGCAGATTCTGAACTACAGATCTTCACATTCACATAGTCATAATCTGTAAGATATCCTCGCGTGAGAATTTTGCGTTTTGGGAAATTTCCGAGAAATTTAGAAAATGACGAATGAAAACTTCGTTATTAGAGGTTTTCATTTCAGATACATATTCTGAATGTACAGGGTCTTTGAAATATAATGACAGAAATCTCCATTTTGATATTTTTACATCGATTGTAAAGACATCAGTCATTAGAAATGAGAGAAATTAAGAAGAACGGGTACAAAAAATTTGGTTTAGTTTTGCTCAAGATGAATTGGGAATTAATGTTATATCTGATTTGTTCAAATTTGACTTACTGAATTTTTGAGCAAGCTCAGCTAATTCGATATGAAAACCTAAAAAATTGGTAAAATAACATTGTTTTTATTTTATCCATTGATAATTATTTCACCTTCGAATATCAAATACAACCACTTTTGCCTACACACGCCAGCTATTTGTGATAATTGTTGCTGGATTTTCCTCTAAAATTCCGTTCATTTTATGAATTTTCGTCCAAAAACAAGGGAGATGCAGAGATTTTAGTCGAGCGTCTGGGTAAATCTTATGATATTCCGAGTTGTTCGCATGGAAATCTGAAAATATCAATTATAGAATAGAATTTATTTGGCCAAGTTACAATTATGTTTTTGGCAAGTCAATCAGATACAAAATGTTAATTAAAAGTCATTTAAATATAGACCTAAAATATCACAAACAGACATATCAATATTTCTTTCTTCTTTCTTTCTTAATTTATGTCCGTGAGCTTTCTATCTGCGCTATCTGGACATGCCACGCTTCGAAAAATCCGTTGCCATCCGGCCTCTAACCAGCGTAGACAGCGCAGCTGTATCGGGGGGACGCATTTGTCTTGCTCAAGGCAATACTGCATCCCATATTAATTTACACTTTTTAATTTTTAACAAACACTATAATCTTGGGTCGATGCACGTTCTCAGACGGAGGACATTACACACATTAACCTGACTTCCAACACAAGGCCGCCGTCTGACCTCAACCACTGCAGGAAGTCGAATATAACAATATTTAAAATCGAAACAAGAACTTGACTTATTGTCGAAATTAGAGTAACTACACAAGATTGAGAAGTGCGGGGGCGCTCTCAGATATTCGTCGATAGAGTAAAACAGTGGAGCAGTGTGTGTCGTTTTAGTTTTGATTTGAAACAATTGTAATTGAGCATCTTGAACTCTTGAGGAAAAAAATAGTAGAGTCTAACATTCAGAGAATTCATCTGAGATTTGTTGAGCCAATATCGAGAAGGTCGTTCGCTCCACGAGTTTGATAATCGTGAAAATCAGAATTGAACAAAAATTATTTTTATTTCTGTGAATATCTAGAAGAGTATTATAAATGAATGAGGAAGGAACAGGCATAATAGCGAGATCTTTGAAGAATTGTTGACAATGGACCCCGCAACCAGCGCACCAGCAATGATTTTTATTGTTCTTTTCTGCATTTCAAAGTCTTTACATGAGTGAACAGAGTTTCCCCATAACAGTATGCCGTAATTAATATGTGTGTGGAAGAAAGAGAAATATCACGACCGTATAGTGTTGTAGCAGAGTTGATTCTTTAAATTGCGCAAAAGAAATATTGAACTGTTGTATATGTGATGACCATGATAGTCTATCATCGATAAGTACTCCGAGAAGCTTGACACTCTTTTCATTGTCCTTAATGCCTTTATTGAAAATCAGTTTTTGAGTTTTATTGTTGTTTAATTTGAGGTTATTTGCATTAAACCAGTTCTGTGTCCTATTCAAAGAATCAGCCCTGGTGTTTAAAAGACTAACTGCATGAGTGGAAGTGTGTATTAATGTCGTGTCATCGGCGTAAGCAACGCATTTATTAGGGTACATAAAGTGAAAGAGATCGTTCACGTAGATAATGAAGAGTGACGGGCCAAGAACTGATCCCTGAGGTACCCCATGTGAAATAGTTTTAAAGTCAGAACATGTCTCATTTATATATACTGCTTGCTTTCTGTCACTCGGGTAGGACTGTATCAAATCGAGAGATACACCTCTGACGCCATAAAACCGCAGTTTATCAACTAGAGTGGAGTGAGAGACACAGTCGAAGGCACTTGGTAGATCACATAGAGTAATGGAAGTATTCTTGCCTTCTTCCAAGCATTCGACTATCTCACTCACGATTTTGAAAACAGCATGTCTGGTGCTGCATTTTGTTCTAAAACCAAATTGACAGCAGTTGAGAAATTTATTAGATTCAAAATGTTTCATAATTCTCTGCTTCAGTATAATCTCAAAAACTTTAGAAAAAATTGGAATTATAGATATTGGGCGGTAGTTTGATAGTTGTGTAGCATTGTGTAGCATTGTGAATATCGGTATTACTTTCGCAACTTTTAATATTTATTTATTTATTTATTGAATAATCTCCATACAGGCCTGACGACCTAATTACATGGATAGTATTCCTGAAAATAACATATATTCACACATGAGAACTGAACTATGAATTAAATATTATTCATTATATGAATGATTGGTGGTTTTGGAGGGGGGTGAACACTCAGCAATATATTATATACACATATATATCATACAGAAACATTATTAATATAATCAAATACTATATTACGAAATTGATCGTATGATAAATTCCAATCCAATGATACGAGGGGAGCTCTTGTGGTAGTTGAAACTAAAGGTATATGAAACATTGATTTTGTTCGAGTGCGTCGTGAAGGGACATTAAATGATATTAAGGACAAAATTTCTGGAGAATTTATTTGGTTACCTATTGATTATTTTGTACAGAAATAGCATCAGTGATAAATTTCTTCTACTTTCCAGAGAAGTAATCCTAAATTCTTCACGGAGTTGGCTGGATCTGATAGTAGTATAGTCTGGTGCGATGTGGTATTTTTTGTAATACAAGTATCTTAGTAATTTATTTTGAGTTTTTTCCAATCTTCCGAGTACTGTTTGACATTCACCATGCCAAATGATACAAGCAAACTCCAATTTTGGACGTACTAGTGAATGAAAAAGTATTTTGATCGTCCGTATGCTGAAAGAAGACGTCTGTCTTATTATAAATCCCAGCATTTTATTTGCCGATTTGACTATAGTTTCAATGTGCTTAGAGAATGATAATTTATTATTATATTTGACACCAAGATCTTTCACCTCCGTACATCTCCTCAATGATTCAACATTCATTTTGTAATCAAAATCGATGGAGTATTTTTGCCGTGTTATTGTAATGACAGAGCATTTACTTATATTAAAGTTTAATTTAAATTTTACGCTCCACTCAAATATACTATTGATATATTTCTGAAGCGCTACACAGTCTCTAACTGTTTGAACTTGTTTGAAAATTTTCAGATCATCAGCAAAAAGTAGACACTTGGAGTATTTAATCACTGTTGGAAGATCATTGATAAATAAAAGAAAGAGCAATGGACCCAAGTTAGATCCCTGTGGTACCCCTGAGGCTGCTAGAAACTTACCGGAAGTGTTTCCATTATGTTTTATTATACAGTATCGATCTCTCAAATAATTTGTGAATATTTTCACAATATTTGTTGATAAGCCATGTTTGTTGAGTTTTTGTAATAGACAGTCGTGATTCACTTGATCGAATGCTTTGCTAAATTCTGTAAATATAGTGTCAAGTTGTTGTGTTT
Source organism: Chrysolina oricalcia (assembly GCA_944452925.2). NCBI lineage: Eukaryota > Metazoa > Arthropoda > Insecta > Coleoptera > Chrysomelidae > Chrysolina > Chrysolina oricalcia. Next base: position 68,171,368 of record OX101812.2, read on the forward strand.
TTTCCAAAGTTTCATTCGCATAATTGGTAAATATAAACAAGTTAGTGTTTATCGATTTTTTAGCCATAAAACCATGTTGTTGATCGGCAATAACATTTTCTACATGACCATACAATTTGCAGTAAATGACCTGTTCAAAAAGTTTAGAGGGTGAGCACATGATGGAAATACTTCTGTAATTTTCCAAATCCCATTTATTACAAGATTTATGAATTGGAGTACAGATAGAAGTTTTCCACAAAGTTGGAAAATTTGAAGTTTTTAGGATTAAATTGAATAAATGTAATAGGGGAGTTTTCAGCCACTCTTGACAACCTTTTATTACATATGGTGGTATACCATCCACACCGGCAGATTTTTTTGGTTTAAGCTTTTTCACAGCTGAGGTGAAATCTCTCCTTTTGAAACATGCATTGAAAAGAGTAACAAGCGGATCGATAATCAGCTATAGGGTTTGTTTCAGAAGTTCACTGTTCATCCCATATACGTCAGTACACTTCGAATTCTTCAAGTTACGTACTGCGTCAACTTCGTGACTTGTCACCGGCTCTAGAAAAAAGGATGAACACGGTGTAGGCAGACCCTGTAGAAATTCGTTAGGATCAACGTTATCCTTATTTATTGTCTCAATCAGGTTTTCTGCGATGGTACAAAAATAATTATTGAAGGCATTTGCCGGTGTAGCAGGGTCAGGTGTACATTTATTAGATTTATTCCTTTCAAAATTGGAAAGTCTCCAACTGTTACGAACCATGTTGTCTGATTCGCAGATGAAGTTATCGTAGGCTAGTTTTTTATAATGTGTTAATTTTAATTGATAGTACCTTCTAAGAATATTAAAATTATTGTATTCCCTGGTAAAGTTACAGATTGATTTTACTTCGGATAATGTGTCCCTTAGCTTCTCAATTCATCGTTAAACCACTGAACAGGGGGATTTGTGACAGTTGAACATTCTTTCAATGGAAAATGTTTTTCAATCAAAGAGCTGTATAAATTGACCAAAAAAATCAGCAATAAATGAGCAGTACCAATCGCTCAACCTAATATTCTCCCAATCGACCTAGATAAGGGAATCTCTGAGATTTATAATACCTTGTTCTGAAATTTTCCTCCTCATAATTACCTTCCGCTTTTTCTCTGTCATATTATTATATATCCAATTATCTCTTATAGGAAGCAATTTTGGAGAAAATATGTGGAGGCCTATTTGTGAAAAAGTTTTGTCTACAAGTTTGTTTCTATACATTATATCAAAATTTTCAACCCGTTCCAAGTTATTGATGGAATACCGATTTTCCGAGTTTTCCCATGAGTTTGCAAAACAATTTTTTTCTGAAAATACTCTTCAAAAACTGCCCGTGTGCCAAAAATCATTTCTATTGTTTTTAGTGTCAGGTTAAAACCTCTGGTTCTTGGACTAATACGTTCTTCTGGGAAATTCTGATATACTGTCATTTTCAGGCGTTCGGATGTTCCATTATTAAATTGTTCAGTAACGTATCCGAATGTCAAATACAATTCAAGCATATTTCATGATTTTCCTCGGGCAAACGCCATTATATCGGCTAAGTGTCATAAAATATTCAAGATTATTAAATATTTACATGGAAATGGGTCTGTCTGCCAACGCGAGGATCGTGACGTATAGGGAACCTTCGAGCAAATACGAAACGATCGGTGACCTTTATTGTTGAATTTGACGCGACTGGAGAGTGTTTGATTTAGTGTTGCGATTCCATTTTGATCCCGAATAAATATTTTGAAATACACCCCGAAAACATCGATAGAATAGTACGATAGAATACTAGAATGGGATTCTGTGAAAAGGAACAAATGAGTAATGGTTGTACAAATGTTCAATAATCTTGCTGCTTCGGATGAATGGACCTTTACATTTACGAAAAATAAATTGCGAAACTCGTTTAAATCGATTGTTTTAATATGAAACGTCCATTTACAAAGAGTTCCACTATATTTTTTTCATTTTGTGAGAATATCCCATTCGAAAGTGTGCCGCTGACGTCACGTTCATCGGAAACACCCCCCACCATAATCTACGTTCCGAAACAGGCAATACCGTTCTCCTTAAAAATATAGCTTCTAGCTTGATACATGCCATGAAATTATTACAACTTTGTCACTTCAACTCAGAGAAAAAAATTCACATATTATATATATATATATATATATATATATATATATATATATATATATATATATATATATATTATTGTATTTATAGTTTTCAAATTTTCTGAACGGACTTTCTTTTGATGAAAAACGAGCATTGGCAATACCGGAAATATTAATAACGTGCTCATTATTCATCGGGTGAAATCAAATCAGATAAAGCAATGTCTTTGATTTCATTGTGACTTTCATGTCTTTGAATTTGGTTCTTCGAATATATTTTTCTGAATATTTTGATAGTTCAAGGTCTTTTTTGCAATGACTAAAATTTTAAATCTTTCTTTGAACTCTGCTTGGAAACAATAATACCATAACGTGAAGTACTCACTTGGAAAATAAACACATTTTACGACACGCTTCATCTTTAGGAGCATAAAAAAATTGTATATTAGAATTTTCACTGGTGCTCAGACAAACGGGTATAAAGCACTTATTCGAAATGTTCACTTTATTGAAGGGATACAGATACAGTTTAAAAAAATGTGGAATACAAACAAGAAAAACTTTCAAAACTTTGAAAATCGCATTAACCTCAAATAAGAAATCACTTAGGGCCTGTTCGTGTGCAGCATAGATAGTTGATGGAACTGCTTTTCGTGTGTCCAATTTTAATGTAAGCAAACGAGTTAAACAGAGACAAATGATTCTTATTGGTTTGCTCCGTGAAACAGACGAACGAACCCGTCTGGTACCAAATGACAACTGTCATACGACACATTATATTTGAATGAGAATTTGAGATTTCATGGTTCACAACTTTAACAACGTTGCTAAGTCTTGTTTTGATGAACGTGACGTCACGAATCATTTTTCTTCTGATTATAGAGAAACTACCCGTCAGAAAAAAAAAAATTAAAAAATCTTCAGTGATTTTAGCGTTTATACTTTCTCATTATACTGTTTTTTCATATCTCGTGGAAAGTTCCATTGTTCTACTAAGAGTATGAGATTCAAACTTGGCAGAGGCATTCAATCAAGTTCTGAAATGACCCACCCCGCAGTGAACTTTATGGAATGTGGCTTCTGATGAAATTGGCTAAAACTTTAGAAAATTGTAGATATATATGCCTTTATTGAATATCCTGTTAGGAGCGATATTTGGGAAAGGAGAATGTGTAATGATGTTTCACGCCACTAACAAACCCAGGAGCTAAGTTGGCGTGGATTCGACAATAAAAATTGATTTCGATAAGATTGAAATAAGTATGGGGTTTGATTTTCCGGAGCGCCACAGATTTATTGCCTGTGAAAAATCCGAAACCACTCTGATGTAATGGGACAACCCACTGCACTTATATCACTAAAATATCAAACAATAGATACATATAATGGTATAAAAATAATATACAAATATGTAGAGGTTTTGTCTTCTCTTATGCTTCGATAACTTGCATCAGAACAAAAGAAATACTCAAGTCCCTTACTAATAAAATATATTGATTGATGTGATGTGACAGATGTGACACAATACAAAATGAAGTCAAATTGATGTAAATATGGCACCACCTACTATTGAGAGTTGTCTATCGTTTCTGGAGTTTCAGATTTTGAACCGGGTGATATTTAAAGGGACGCCACTTATTATAAGTAACTTTTCTGCGTCTTTCAACGAAGCCAAAACTTCGATGTCCTCATTGTTTACGAGTGGTTTTCTTTGTTGATAACAGACGACAAAGATCCGAAATCACGGCAGTTTCTTAGAAGTCTTCTCAGAATATTTGTATTGGGTTTGTGTAGATTTGGAAATCTTTCTGCAAAAACACGACAAGTTCTGTCCATTATCTTATTGCATTCGCCATAAATGATTATTAAATTCAGGAAATCTTCATTAGAATACCCCAAACGAGACATTTTGCACACAAATAGAAAACTATGAAATACACGTCAATTATATCGCATCAAATTTTGACATACTTGTTGTAATTTCATTTGTTTTCAAAGCTTGCTTGGTTTGGTCTTCGAATGATTTACATTTCAAATATTTCCCAAAATCGGATATATCTTGCCAGGGGTGTATTTTAGGTGTAGGACATTCTTCATGAACTTGATATCTTTTTTTTTTTTTCGTAGTGTCCAAAAATAATAGAATAGTATATGGTTTCCATTTGAAAAAATCGGGTTTCATCAGTTTTCTCGATGTTATGTTTTAGGTGGAAATTTCGACCACCCTGTAAATTATTTTCGAAAATTCGATGGACCTGTTCATGACTTGATGCTTAAGGTGTGATTCTGTGAAATTTCACATATTCAGCTGTTACTGTCTATGGGTTATGATTTTTTCGGAGTGGTGCTGTAACTGTCAAATTTTTCAGAAAAAAATCAATATCTCGGAAATTTAACAAACTTGGGTATAGGCATTGTTATACAAAGTGGGCCTAAGATATGCTGAGAAATTCAAAAATGTAATAAAATACAGGGTGTTTAATTGAAATAAGGTAGTTGTCCTCAACTTCCGGTATAACGGAAAGAGACCGGAAGTTGAAAATATTTTAGTTGTGAAGGCAATCTTGTAAAACCCACTACCACAAAATTTCAAGTTTTTATTTTGAAACGCTCGTCGTGAAAGACCCTGTATATATACACGCTTTTTTCAAGGTTTTATTAAAAACAAAAAATAAGCTATACCATTAGGAAGTTCAGATCTCCTACTTGAAAATAGAGTATTTGAGTATTCTAAAAATTAGGTCATCACGCGGCTGACCAGACATCCCGTGCATAGTATGCATAAGTTCCTATATATGATTTTTTGCGGACAAACCATAACTCTGACTCAAAAAGTGCTGAAAAACTTTTTGGTAGAAAAAACCTACCCTACAAGATGGCATTTTTTATTTTTCATTATAGTTATCCCAGCCCAATATATTGTAGGATTTTGAAAATAAAAATATTTTTCGATTTTTTTTTTATTTTAGGAAATCGTATTATTGTGGACTCGTTGCCGTACATTTTGCATATATCTTGAACCATACAGGACTCATGAATTTACATGCTGTATCGGCAAACATGTACGGCGTTGCTAAAAAGTGAATCTACGTTGTTATAAAAATTCAGTTATACAAATGCCGTACAGTTATGAATCATCTGAATTAATGAGAGAAATTTGCAAATTCCAAAAAAATTCCCTGCTTTCAGTATCGTTGTCTTTGTACGGCAGTAGGTCCTACTTGATTGTTTTTCAATGATCTATCTTGAGAAATGCCGTACAGGAATCTTTTGTCGAAAAATTTCTCTCTTCGATGAAAAGTTTCTTTCACCCTCGTACTCACCTGCACCTCTTACAACTGATGGCACAGTGAGTAAAGGAGTTGTTTCGTATGGTACTATAATTAAGTATATACCTAATTCATGCTGGGTCAAATGACCCTTCCAAAATTGTCGTGGGCTTGTAGTCTATTACTTATTTCTGTGGCGTTTCCTATACAATGCATATTTTTCAAAAAGGAAAATAAATTGAATACAATTTGTAAAATGTTTCTTTCAATTATTGTTATATATTTTATGAATTTATGAAAATGTTTGTATTATTTGTTTATTCGCTTCTTTTCGTTGTCAACTTTGCTTACATATTATTATGTACTAACAAATATCTTCCCACCATCTAGTGGCAAATCCTGTATAATAAACTTTTATGTTCGACAGTTTTCACATCTACTCTAATCAAGTATTTTGTTGCAGGGATCGCGTCTACAAACTCAACTTGAGCAACATCAACCAATCAAGCTGCGAGGTACGTATTGCAAAATAACCTTCTAGGAAAAGTTTACCCGATAATATCCTTGCATGGCGTTTTTCCTACCTTTATTCCTCGATATATCGCGCAAGTATGAACATGCTCTCCCCTAATACGACCAAATTACCGCCGTAGATGACGTAGATTATATGCGTGGTGCTAGGCGTAGGGCCATGAAACGTATGATCAACTCGCCCATCAAAGTATACGATGACTGAGGCTTGTAAGTAGCCGTGGTAGTTTACTGCCTTACCGACATAAAATAACTCCCAACTATCCGCGCGCCACGTCACGGATTATTATTATTTACCCTCTAATCATAAGTTATGGTTTTTGGCGGAGTCGTCTTCTTTTCGGCCGGTGTTTATTAGAAAATCTCGTTCAGGATCAAATATTCATCAGCACGTGATTGGATTAGGGGAGACCAGGGTGCATGGGGTAGGGTGCAATGGAATGTTTTGAGGAATTCATTGGGTTTAACAAGTTCGCAGTTTTTTTTATCATAGTAAATAATTAGGAAAAGTGAATAAGTTGCAGGCTCTAAACGAACTGTACAATTTGTCAATATATTTGTATATTATATTAGTATGAGGGAGTACAAAAATTTCCAATAAAAGTTTACTTTGTTGATGATTATAAAAATATTTTGAAAAATACAGAGTGTTTCTTTAAAGCTGGTCAACACAAAGCATCAATTTTTCAAATGGACCACCATTGAACTGAGCAAAACTTTTAACATCAGGAGGTATTTCCTTTTTTAGGAAATTTTGCGGCGTATCAAGTTATTGCCGAAAGAAAGAAAATCTTCGGAAAAACAGACCATCACAAATGCCATCATAGAAATTTTATGAATAGAATTAGCAAAACTCTTCGTGTTATGCAACACCAATGAGTTGAAAAAGACTGAAAGTTCCGTTTCTAAAACAGGTGATTTTTTACAGAGGCATACTTAAAAAATCAAAAACATTTTTTTTAATGAAACACCCACACCCACCATTTTTTGAGAACTATTTTATCCCTGAAAATTTGGATAAAATGATATAGTCTCTAAAACTGACAATTTTTGGTAAATTTACAATTCAATTTTCAATATGTCAGAAATTATCTTCCTATTGACGTAGGCTAGGATTTTGATACTTGGTTACTGTGACTGTAATTCAACATAATTATACTGTCAAAACTAAAACTGAACACCAATAAGGTAAAGTCTAGATGATGAGGAATTAATGAAAAAAAAATATTGAAAATATTTTTTTTTAAAATGTGTATATATTATCTTATTGCGGACGCTGTCAGTAGGGTGGCCACAAATCGAAGAGTTTTCTTTGATATGCCAAAGCTTTCAGAACTCTTCATTCCATTTTCATTTCATTTTCATATTGATTTCAGTTATTAAAAATGAGAATGTTAAAATAGCAAAAACAAACATAAAAATAATTTCCAATCTCCACTCCAAATTGAAAACACCGATTCCAAAGGAGTTCCGATCTAATATTGTTTATCAAATACCATGTATCGATTATGACAAAGTATACATTGGTCAAACAAAACAACTGCTGAAAGATAGAATAACTGGCCACAAGAGTGATTGTAGAAGGACCATAAGATCGTGTGCTCTAGCCTACCATTTCATTGATGAGGATCATCGTATTGATTACAACAACACCAAAATTTTAGATGTTGACTCTGTCCTTACAAAAAGACTGTTTTTATAATTGGTTCATATCAACAATAAAAAATCTAACACCATCAATGAAAGAACTGATATTGATGATCTGAGTTTATTATATACTTTTATTCTTCACAATCAAAGTCAATCGAATTCAAGTACCCGTCCTCCTTGAACATTAATTTTATTCCACCTGTATATGTATTTAAATGCTGTCGAAAAGTCAACTGTCACCGTATTTTACATCTCTTTCTTTCAAAAAGAAAACTCTTTATGTTGCTCTGTAATAATTTTTTAATAATTTCATGTTAGTAAGTATCTATTTCTCAATGTATCTATTTTAATATTGATCACATGTATTATTGTAGAGAAGTCTTGATAAAGAAAATAAACATTTTCGAACGCTCGACTGAAAAAAGGAAGAATATTCATTGAATTGGTCATCCCTGACTGCTGCCCAAATAAAACCCCTTACCCTCGCCCTTACCTAGATGTAAGTATACATATATGTAACTATCATACATGGTCATATGGTAATTTATTATTTGTTCAACGTTTTAGAGATCGTGAATTTTCCATTTCTAAAAGGTGGATATACATTTGACCGAGACCTTCAATGTCAGTTCTTATGTTCATTGTTCTCTAATTTTTACTAATATCAGCCATTTCCAAAAAAATCATGTTTGATAATTTTTTCTTTTTTGCCAATATTTTTGTTTTATTGAAGTTCATCACATGATCTTTATGAATAATATGATTTGATAAATTACATGGTTTTACATTTTTTCTACAATAATTTTTATGCGATGTCATATGACTTGTCAAATTCCTTGACTTCTGACCGATATAAGTTGCATCTCAATGAGTGCATGGTATTTCATGAACTCCGTTAGATTTTTCATTTGTATCAAGAGGTGTTTTCAATTTTGTGAAGATTCTAGAGTGTCTTATTATTTTCCTTTGCAAATTTGAAAATTTTTGAAAATTTTAATCAATTTAGGAGTTACTTAATTCATTATTATGTGAAAATTACTTGTGAATTAGTGGTTGAATTTGTTCGACAACTTGATATTGGGTTTCATTTGTTCAGTTTAGTTAATTTTTATTTGTTATTGGATTATTTTGGCATCCACTACTAAAAATAATGTTGTTTATCAATTTCACGGGGTAAGAGTTTTCTATTGAAATATTTTTCAGTTCTTTGAGACTTTCAAGTCTTAACGAGTGATGTGTTAATTTAATAAATATAGTTTTCAAAGTTTGTATCTAGTTGATTTTAATTTTTGTTGGGTAATAATTAATAAACCTTTTACTGCTAATGCGTTTTCGGTACCATTTCAATATAATTGAATTCAGATGAGTTCTTGTTAGACGCATATCTAAGAATGGTCTATCTATCTTTTAGCAATAAACTGTAAATTGGAATCAAATTCATTAAAAATTCCAAGAACATTTTCTATTTGTGTTTCAGGTACACTCAATATTATGTTATCAACATAACGATTGAAAACGGGTATTTCAAATTCTTACTTTGTAAAACTTTTTTTCTCAGTTCATTCATCACGTAACTAGATATTATGGGATTGAAAGTTGAGCCCATTAGAGTTCCAAATTTTTGAGAGTAGAATTTGTGATCAAAAATCAAAAGGTACAGAAAATTTCAAAAGGTACAGAAATGTCATTTTCATTAAAAGTATAAACTGCCTTTATAGTTTCTTTCTTCAACCTTTTTTAATGGCAAGTTTGTGAACCAAAAAACGACCTCTAAACTAATTAAAACGTACTTCGTTGGTAATGAGGAACGCATTAGAAGTTTTGGATTACATGGTTCTTTTCAAACTAGTTTCTGTTGATTTCACAAGAAACATAAAAAATCTTCTCATGACAGTGACATTTATTTAATTTTTTATAAATCAAGTTGAAAATTTTTGAATACTGTTTGATATATCACACATTATTTTTGTGTTAACCATTTATCGGTTCAAGTCACCATATGGCTACATTTTTTTTGTATCCCTTATTGGGCAAGTCTTCAAAATGGCCTTACAAAATTAGCATACTTCCACAACATCATCAGAATATTAATTTTTACTTGTACACGCAACCTTATCTAAAAATTTTACGAGCACAAATCATAAAAAGTTGAATTGCCAGTAGAAGGTGGCGCGAAACCGATTTGTGTCTTTGTTTCCCCTCCCAAGCTTGTTTCTTATCGTGTAGTTTCGTTGCCTGTGAATCCAAGGACTACGTGGAACTAACAACAAGTGCTCTTTTGAATATGATGATACCATATGGTTACATGCTCCATGAAATAGCGCGTGGTTTGATCAGAATCGGACCGATAAATGGTTAATCAAATGTATACATATTTACTGAAATTAGACAAAAATAATTATAATATAACACAGTATTCAAAATTTTCCAACTTGATTTATAAATTATAAATAATTGTCACTCTCATAAGACGATCTTTAATGTTTCTCATATGTATAAATTTCAGTAAGTATAAATTTTAGTAAGTACCTGAATACTATACAATCTTCGGATTGTTACACATTACAATTTTTGTCGTCCTGAGGAAGGCAGTAAACATAGCCGAAAGCTTGACGAACTTCAAAGTGTGTAATTAAAAAGCCCTTCACCTGACTGCATCTACACAAGAAATCAAAAAGCTACATATATATATATATATATCTATCATATATTGCCCCTCGCTATATCCATCCTTATTTATATATATATATATATATATATATATATATAGGCTGAATACTTGTTTCAAGGAGCAATAAATGTTCCAGTGACTGTAAAACAGTCGAAAACAATCCTTTAGGAACTCACTATACCTTTGTATAGATTGTATGGCATATGTCCGACAGAAAACAACTACTTCTCTGGCTAATACCTCGACAGATATTGGATTATATCTGTCAGACATATGGTTCCTTGTTTGGATCTGGCGGTGTCCTGCTGTCTGTCTCTGAGAGCTCTTGCAAAGTTGTTCCTTCAAAGTAAGGATCTTTGCATATATGTCTGACAGATATAATTCAATATCTGTCGAGGTATTAGCCAGAGAAGTAGTTGTTTTCTGTCGGACATATACCATACAATTTATACAAAGGTATAGTGGGTTCCTAAAGGATTGTTTTCGACTGTTTTACAGTCACTGGAACATATATATATATATATATATATATATATATATATATATATATATATATATATATATATATATAACACAGTATTATGATAAAGTAAAGCACAAAATTCATAAAACGTACAACGATCACTTTTGAAAAAAATGTAAAAACACGTCAAACTGTTTTTTTATTCCGCATCTTTTGTCATAAGTTACAAAAATAACACGTCAAAGTTGGTTTAATGGACTGTTTAGTTAATTGAAAAGTTATTATGAAACTTTCGTTTATTTCGTTTTTTATTCATTTTCCCGTTTTTTTCTTATGTGAGCCCTACTACAACTATTTTTCCCTTGTGTAAAAACACAAGCTCTATCACATAATGTAATAAAAATCTTAGCTTCCCATTAAAAAAATTTGTTGATGACGTCATAACTTTGACAACTTTGACGTGTTATTTTTGTAACTTATGTCAAAAGATGCGGAATAAAAAAAACATATATATATATATATATATATATATATATATATATATATAGTTTTGTTGTAAAAACTCTCCAGCCATAATGTTCACCCGGTTAAATTATATGTATCCGTAATCACTCATTACTGTACCATCCTTCGGCATAATTTATATATGCTTTGCCTATTGAAACCGTCCCTGAATCTCGACGTAACTAGTTTGTCTACAAATATGGAAGGGGTATGAACACTGTATCACTAGTAATCATTGTTAATATTCCGGTGTGGGTTTGTTTACATGTAAGCAGAATCCCGCCATTTGCCGGATAGTGATATATCAGCGAATTTTGCTCATTATATCATCGATACGTGTGCAAAGAGCGTTAAAATAAATGACAATTAAAACGGTATATTGCCAGTATAACCAGTAAATTTATCGAGACCATGAATATTATTGTTTCGCGCTGAATGAAAGTTCATTACAAATCATGGGTATAAACAACACTTTTGTTTATAAAGTGCCCATTTCGGATTTTTTATGACCGAATAAAATCATGTACAATACTCAATTACTCACACTGCACTGTTTGGAAACTTTACTGAAGTGATGAATACACTGAATTTTATCCCAACACTAATAATGGCCGATTTCACCAACTAATTACTAAAGTTAGGAAATACCTAAATCGAATTTAGGAACGCCCAAGTGCAACTTGCGTGTCACCACACGTTAAATAATGCTTTAAGAGTGATAGGAAATACATACGTATGGTATTTTCCATCACTTTTAATCATTACTTTAATGCTTGGTGAAACGCAAATTGCACTTGGGCGTTCCTAAATTCGATTTAGGTATTTCCTAACTTTAGGAATCAGTTGGTGAAATCTGCGATAAACCATAATTTTCAACACCTCGACACGTTTTTCAGTAACCAAGTGACCATCTTCTGGAGCATTTCTAATCTTCTTTCTTTGGTGACTAAAACACGTCACAAGTGAAACATTTGCTGACCGAGACACGTGTCAAAACATGTGTCACTTCAGCACGTATTTCAGTAACAAAATGACCATCTTCTGAAGAAGATTAAAATCTTCCTCCAGATGATGGTGCATTGGTAACTGTAACACGTGACAAGTGAAACACTTGCTGACTAAGAAACGTATTACCTCTACTCGTGTTTTAGTAACAAAGTGACTGAAAAACTTGACACGTGAAACGCTTGGTGACTAAGGCACGTGACAACCCGGCACGCGTGGAAGTAACCAAGTGACCATCTTCTGGAGCATTTCTAATCTTCTTCCCTTGGTGACTAGAACACGTGACTAGTGAAACATTTGCTGAACGAGACACGTGTCACAACACGTGTCACTTCGACACGTATTTCAGTAACGAAGTGACCATCTTATGAAGAAGATTAAAATCTTCCTCCAGAAGTTACCATTGGTAACTGTAACACTTGACAAGTGGACTTGCTGACTAAGCTACGTTTTACCTCTACACGTGTTTTAGTAACAAAGTGACTGAAACACTTGACGCGTGAAACACTTGGTGACTAAAACACGTGTCACCCCAACACTTCTGGAGAAGATTTATATCTTCCTCCAGAAGATGGTTACTTAGTAACTAAAACACGTGACAAGGGAAAAACTTGCTGACTGAGACACGTATCACCTCAACACGTGTTACAGTAACGAAGTGAATGATAAAAGTGAAACGCTGGGTAACTGGGACACATGTCACCTCGACACGTGTTTCCGTAACCAAGCGACCATCTTCTAGAGAATTTTAAAATCTTCTCTCAAGAGATGTTTCCTTGGTGATTAAAACACGTTACAATTGAACACATTTGCTGACTGAGACTCGTGTATCTCAACACGTGTCTTTGTAACCAAGTGACCATCTTCTCAGAAGATGATTATTTGGTAACTGAATCACTTGACAAGTGAAACACTTGCTGACAGATACGTATTACCTGACGTGTCACCCTGACACGTGTTTCGGTATCAAGTGGCCATCTTCTGAAGATTTCTATATTCCTCCAGAAGGTGGGTATTGGTAATAGAAACACGTGAAAAGTAAAACACTTGCTGACTGAGACACATATTACTTCAAGATGTGTTTCAGTAAGCAAGTGACTGAAACACGTGAAACGTGAAATGCTTGGTGACTGAGGCACTTGTCGCCGCGACATGTGTTTCAGTAACCAAGTGACCATCTCGGGAGAATTTTCAAATCTTCAATCAGAAGATGGTCCTGTGGTTACTAAAACACGTGACAAGTGAAACACACGTAACTGTGACACGTGTTATCTCGACAAGTGTTTCAGTAACCAAGTGACCATTTTCTGAAGAAGGTGGTTACTTGGTAACACTTGCTGATTGAGATACGTGATACCTCTACACGTGTTTCAGTAACCAAGTGACTGAAACACGTGACACGTGAATCGCTTGGTAACTGGGACACGTGTTTCAGTAACCAAGTGAACATCATCTGAAAAATATTGAAATCTTCCTAAAGATGATTGGTACTTGGTAACTGAAACACTTGCTGACTGAGATACGTATTTCTTCGACACGTATTTTAGTAACCAAGTGACTGAACCACGTGATTCGTGGCACGCTTGACGACTGAGACACGTGTCATCCCGACACGTGTCATCCCGACACGTGTTTCAATAACTAGGTAACCATCTTCTGGAGAATTTTTAAATATTTCTCCAGAAGATTGTGCCTTGTTGACTAAAACACGGGACAAGTGAAACAATTGCTTACTGAAACACGTGTCCATTCGACACGTGTTTCAATAACTAAGTGACCATTTTTGGAGAAGATGGGCTCTTGGTAAACAAAACACGTAACACATGAAACATTGACAGAATATAATAATTTTTATTCATCAACTCCACCGTTGATGATCCAAAGGATCGAATACTAAAAGTGGTGCAAGTTGGTTACATTAATTTCATACATAGATGTACAGAATGATAATGTGTGTTGCATTTCGAAAAATTGGATGGCTCAGACATATTCACAGAATCGAGAAATATGACAAAATAGATACCATCCAAGAATAAAAGGGAACTTGTAAATTTTTTTATGGGGTATAAATTCAGGGAATATCAGAGAAAAAAGGATTGAAAATGAATTTTATATGGGTACTTACCACTGTTCTGGTTAGTGTTACGAACCTAGAATTTGGCAGAAATGTTCTGAAACTCTAAACTTGCAGAACTCAACAGAAATGAAATTGTGCAAAGATTAGATCTATTTAGGACTAGGATTATCCTATTTTTCAACAACCATGTGTACATTAGTTATGTTTTGAGTTTTCAATTGCGTTTGCTTTTATGACAGAATAACAATTTCACAATATGTCCCTGTATTCAATCCATTTTCGAACGATATCTAGTAACTCTCATGGCCATATTATGCCTGATTACACGTCACTGGTAATCGCTTGTTTGTCACAATCAAAATAGAGTAAATATTTACTCAGATACTGCACGAGTATCATACAAGCTCAATCATAATTTTAATTTCGCTGCTTAAGGATTATATACAAGAGACAAGGTAAACACGATCCGTATTACCAACTTCAAAGAAGCTGCGCACAAATAGAGGACGTAATACCGGAATACATCTATGTAAACAATAATCAAAACTGAAATTGAAATTGCAGGTATTTTGCCCGACTTGCTACGTGCAGACACGTGGCTGAGACGAGGTTTTTATTAAGATTCTGTCCATATTTAATATCGCTAGCTATATTGTCGCATATGAAATATTTCCGGAATACCTAATTGAAGTTACTGCGGAACAGTAGAAATAAGAAATAATTGCCTTCTGAATCTGAATTCCGATGGAATGAAACTATTTCGACGACAGCTGGGCCCTTTGTTAACAACAACCAAAGAATTCTCTTCAGTTGTCTTGTTCTGAATAGGTAAATGAATTTGGTTGTCATGGTTATTGAAGTAATTCGCAATCTAAATTGAGCGATTGAAAATCAGAAAAAGCGGTGTGCATAAATTTATACACACCACTTTTTCTTTGATTTGTATCTTCAAGGGCTTACACTTTGAAACTATGTATTTCCATGGAACCAGTTATGCATCCAAATGAACTTTTATCTTTCTTTACTTATTACTTGAGACATAACCAACTTTTATCTCTTAAGGAAAAAGAAAGTTCAAATATAACTTGGGATATAAGTGACATTACCTTCGCAAATAGGTGTGTCCACTTATTTTTAATTATAATGTATTTCGACAGTTATTCCTCTCTGAAACACATTTTCAGCACAAAAAGTCTCAAAAATAAAAATGTGGTTGAATAAACGCAAAACAAATATTACGAAATCAGCAAGGCTAGAAAACTTACCCTGCACGAGGCTACCAGCAATTGACGTCATTTCTTTGATAGTGTGAGCGGAGTGCATTATAATACCGCGCGCTTTTATGTGTTGATCATTTACAGCTGTGGGTTTCGC
Source organism: Chrysolina oricalcia (assembly GCA_944452925.2). Lineage (NCBI taxonomy): Eukaryota > Metazoa > Arthropoda > Insecta > Coleoptera > Chrysomelidae > Chrysolina > Chrysolina oricalcia. The sequence goes on from OX101812.2 coordinate 68,187,048, forward strand.
TGGATTTCGTCTGTATTAATATTTCAAAATGGGTGATAATAAGAGGTGTTTTGTTCCTGGGTGTGTAAACACATCCAAAAATAATATGGAGAAAATTTTCATAACAGTTCCACGAAATCTTAAAAAAAAAATGGTTTACTGCTGTGAGAAGGAAGAGATAAAAGAGGTGTCGGTGAAATAGTTATTTTTGTATCTAGTGCGCGAAATGCTACTTTGGTGATCGAGAACTGATTTTTTTAACGAGGCGCAGCCGAGTTAAAAAAAATAGTCGAGATTACCAAAGTATTTCGCGCATGAGATGCAAACAAAATTTTTTCTACAAACGTCAAAAATATTGTTCTAAAATAAGTAATAACTATGAAAAATAGTATTGAACTGGATTAAATAATTTTTCCAATTCAAGTAATTACTGTAACTATGGAAATAAAATGGCATTTGTTGACAATTATTTCAAAGTGACAGTTCTTGATAATTATTTTGGAGTGACTTTTTATTCGCGTCAATTTCGTGCGTGATATTTATTATTGTAAATGAATGGAAATTTCGAGCGACGATGAACTAAGCAGTACCCCACCTAACTTGATAGATGCGGCCAATTCCGTAATTTCCAACCTTTTACCGGAGAAATCGAGGCGGCAGTATGAAAATGCATATCAGCAATTTAAAGAGTGGTGTGAAGCAAATAAAGCCAGAAAAATATCTCTCACAATTTGAAAGCCTTAATTATTGTTCTACATTAATAAATAAACGATTTCTTGTTTTTTGCTTGATTGAGGAGTTGAGGACCAAATAGGTTAGATTATGAAAATCCCATATAGTTTACATGCAGTGTGCGAAATATATTTCGCACATTACTTCGCGCACGGTGTCATGGTAACGAATGAAAATGAAAAAAAGTGCCACTTCGCATACTGTTGTCAATGCGCGAACCTTGTCATTTTTTGACGTTTGTAGAAAAACAGTTTTTTTTTGGTATAAAGATCATTTCAACGTGAGTTAGGGCCTTTGTTAGTATTACTAACGTAATATCAAATAATTTAATGTTTACAGCTTGCAGAAGATATGGAAAACTATAAAGAATTATAAGTTTAGTAAAGTTAAAGCTCAAATGAAGCCGGGAGTAGTACCGCATATTTTCAGTTGGCAGGCGGATAAAAAAACAACCACTTCCCGTTTGAGTAGCGAGATTGAATTGAATATACTGAATTGAATTATTATTATTCAATATACTGGAGTTTTATCCCAACACCAAACCATAATTTTCAACACCTCGACACGTGTTTCAATCACCAAGTGATCATCTCAGATTAACCTCGGTTTAATCTTACTGGCGAGGTGTCATTACTATACAAAAGGTTCCAATCAGTGTATTCCAATTATTATTAGCAAAGATCATGAACTGCGGTTTGAATTATAGAAATACTTTATTATTTACCACTTTTTTTAAATTTCAGCCTGTATTATCACGAAATCGAAGTAAACCAAATGTTATTTTAAAAACACGGAAGTGCCATAAATTTTTATTCAGAAATTGCAATACCTCACCTAACTTATTTTATTGCCGCTAGTTTCACCTGAAACATAGATTTTTAAACTCTTATGACAAAATCTATTTAAGAGTTGAACATGATTTCGAAACAAATGTGCATATTAGCATCACTATTATTGGTAGCAGGATCACTATATAGTCTCTGCCATACAATGAATTATCAAAATATGCACGTATGCACTTACTGTTTAGCCTTTATACTTGTTTGCGGTTGATTCAGGTTTTTGCACTCTGTTAAAAAATCAGACACCATAACAACATCTACTGTTGGTAAATTATGGGAATCAGCTTTTTGAAAACCCTCTTCCATCATGCAGTAGTCAGTGGAACAATTAACTCAGGAGGATTCGACTTCCGGCAGTGGTAGAGGTCAGATGGCGGCCTCGTGGTGGAAGTCAGGTTAATGTGTTGTAATGTCCGCCGTCTAAAGAACGTGCATTCACCCAAGATTTAAGTGTTTGTGAAGTCCGCCGTAAAACCATAGCGTAAAGGTTATGGCTAAAACGTGCTAGCAAAAATATAAAAAAGTGCCAATATAAATGGGATGCAGTATTGCCCAGAGCAAGACAATTGCATTCCCCCGAACAGCTGCGCTTTCTACGCCGGTTAGAGGCCGGATGGGAACGGATTTCTCGCAGCGTGGCATGTCCAGATAGCGCCATTTAGGAAGCTCACGGACAAAAATTAAGAGAGAGAAAGAGAGAGAGAGAGAGAGAGAATTAACTCAGGAAACAAGGTTTACGGCTTTATTTCGAAAAAAAAATGCCAGCATTTAATGCGAAGCGAATGCACCTGTTTTCGTTTTGGCGCGGGACTCACGATCGAATCGCTGACGTCACGCCAATCGGAGAGCGTTTCGTGCATTCAAACGAATGCAGCAATTTCACATGAAGATTATGGGCTAACGCCTTTCTGGAATTTCATTAAACTTCACAGATCTAATTCTAAGGTCATAATGTATGGTTTCATTGTATTTATGCGCGGTTTCTTTTTTTATGAACATCCCTATTAGACCTATCACAATTAAATAAATAGCGCAAAGTACTCATTGTTAAGTCTATAAATAATAACATTGAAACCTTTAAAACTATAAATATGTACGACGACGGCATGCTAATTGATTCAGTGCATCAATATACATTTTTGTATGATGAATCCCAGATTAGGGTCTCAAGAAAGTGTCAAGAAAAATAAGAAGGTATTTTGTTCGATTTTTCGCCGATAAACTCAAGTTTGAAACTGGTAGGTTTTCAATATTCAGAAGGTCACAACTCGAAAAGTTCTAGAGACCCCCACAAAATTCTTTCGGATTCGTGTTCGGGAGATAAAACTACTTTTCTTTTTGTTTCGAGAAAAAGCTCGATAAATTGATTAAAGCGAGTGCATGAATGAATCAAAATTTTTAAAGTAAATTCAAGTTTCAGTCTGACAGACTTCATGTCTATCAGGCGTTATCTATAACTATTGAAGGATTCACGACCATAGAACTTCTTTTACTTTGAGTAAGGTTATTCTGGACTTTCATTGTCTAAAAAAGAACAAAGAAAAATTCAATTATCTGCAATTTTTAATCACGACGTTTCAACTGTTAAAATCTACAGTTGTTATCAAGTGTATAATGCGACAATCTCAAGGATACTTCTTATATATGCTGTGGATAATTTTGTGTCATTAGCCTAGGGGTAATTTGGCGGTATTCAGGTAAGCTTGTTAATTACAGTGCCAGGCCCCTCCGGTACAGCATTGTTAATTCTTATCGCAATTTCAATTGATCCATGCCACTAATTAAGGGTTTCCACACATTACGGATTTCTATGCTAGCTTGACTGAAGACTTTGTTGTTCATAATGTATGCACTCTCTTTAAACTTCCTTCTATACCAGCCCTCTTCTTTATGGATGACTTCGGCTTCAGTCCATTTTATGTTGTGTTGGGTCGTCCAAACATGATCCGCTATCCATGACTTTGATGTTTCTCCTCGTTGAGTGTTTCTCTTGTGTTCAGCGAGTCTAACGCTAAGTGGTCGCTTAGTTTATCCAAGATAAGCTTCGCCTCATTCACAAGGGATGTGGCGGATCTTTTAGTTTTTAATTCAGGTAGCTCTAAAATGACAAAATATTCAAATAATAATCAACCATTTAAGTCATTTTGATTATTGTAATTATTGATTATATGAAAAACGCAATTATGTTGAACTATGGCAGGTATGGTTGATTGGAAGTGGTGGCTTTAGAGCTTCATGACTACAGATGTTGAAGCAGACCTCATTGCATCACTAATTATCTTCCAAGTTCTGTGATTTTAATTAATTGCTGTTCACCAATTTCTGATGCCTTCGATTTGAAGCAGGAAGAGACCATATTTTATCCAGCCGGACTGTTCTTGTACCAATCTTTGGAGCTGTTCAGGCCAGTTCATGAGCAGCGATGTAGAAAAACTTTTTTTGCAATCCCTCCGGGGCGTTTTCATAACAAAGCTCAATAATTTTTCTTGGGGATGAACTTTTCTTTGTCTTGGCTCAGTGCAGCTCTTGCGGTTTCAGATTCCATATCTGAAAATGGATTAAACTTGCGATTGTACCTTTTAAGAAAACATTCTTGCGGTGGAATTCCATAAAACTTTTACTTCAGTCGCCTTGTAATCTACAGATTTTTTTTCCGCATGATGAACCCATGTAGTCTTTGTAAATAAGAGCCCGTTCCTCCACAGGTATATCCACTCTATAAAAATCATACGATTTTTTTTCTCAAAAGTTTGTAAACTGCCTCCATGTGCTTGACTTATATTTTTTATTATTCGCGGGTTTTGACTGCTGAATCTCCTTTACTTTCTTGACCGAAGCGAAAATGGATCGATTCAGAACTCAAGTACATTTTAGGTTAAGGTTCTACCTAGTTGCCATGGTAACTAAACAATTAAGTCAATCCAAACATTTCATGTTTTCCTAGTGTCTTGCCGAAGAAAAAAAATTGGCATTGTTGAGAGTCAAAAAATTAAGTCTAAAATTATATAATGTTCAAACGCAATCTGGTGTGGAATTTTTCACTGAATACCACACGAGGTTGCATTATTTCTGGAAATAATCTAGTGGCATTACAAGTGCATATGGGTATTCTCGCGTATGTGTATTTGTCGAACCTGCCGAGAAGACGACGAGACAGATTATTTCGGTAAGTAGAATCATTGTTATGATTGAGATCACATATGAGGGTTTTATAGCTGAATTAAGTGATGTAAATAAATGATGGGAGAGGACATTAAAGGCGGGTTGTTCAAAATAAGTTCACCAACAGTTCAACTAAACTGAGTTCAGTTGCTAAGAAACTAGAAATATCATTGGCTTATCCCCAGCAACTGAACCGAGTTTACTTGAACTGTTGTTGAACTTGTTTTGTACAACCGCCCTAAGAGTCATTCTTATCTGAAATTCAATTGAATAAATGTTCAATCCGCCTTATCAAGAACAGCTAGTAGAGTAGTTATTAGTACATCGTGAAAAAAATGTCTTTCGTTTCGACTGAACAATGGAACTTTTCGTCTTCCGGCCTTCCCCCTTCATACATTGGCCAAAGCCAACAAACGCAACAACTCAAAGATACTTCGAAACTGGAAGTGAACAAAACAAAATGGGGGTAAGAACGACAGTATCCTTGACGGAAATCCTCTTCCGGAGATATCAATATTATTTACGTATTCAATTCATAGGAGAAAACTTCGCGATCAGCTTATTCCAAATCGGATAGCTGAATCCCAGAAAACATGGAAAGCATCTCGAGAATTCCATAAAACCTCGATCGTAAATTTCTCCGTACGAACAAATATAAGCAATCTGCCTGCGGGCCATTTCTATGAATACAAAAGTGCATTCGTTGTGGCAAGACTTTTATGTCTGTTGTCCTGTTGACAGAGATGTGGCTGTGAAAAATAGAGCAATGAGGGATACAAAGGATGAGGTAGTTAACACGCGTCGGGGCTTATCAATCACACTTCTAGAGTCGTTTCCACTGTGCACGCGAACAGCTGGATATTTAGTCCGGTTCCTTGGAGAAATCCAGGATTTGGGAATATTTTCGACTATTTCTGAAACTTGTTTTTTTTTCTCTACGGGGTTAGTTCCCTAACATAGAGGATTATCCTCATTTGAGTAAAAATGACGTCAGTGATAATTTTTATTTGGACACACCACCATAAGTGGTGATAAAGTCTGTTTATGTTAAGATGAGAATGACGTCACAAGCTGACAGGCTAGTTTATTTTGGAATCGTTGTGCCTCATAAACAAGAATATATCCATGTTTCATGCTACCAGCAATACGTACGACACACGTTCTAATGGGTTAAAATTACCACTCCCCAAAACAAACCTTGTAAGGAATTCCATCTATTATAATGGGGTCGAAATGTATAATCACTTGTCTCATCATATCAAGACGGTTAACAAGAACTCAAAAAAGTTTAGGAAAATAGTGAATGCATTTTTAGCGGATAGGCCCTATTATAATTTGAGTACTAGAGTCAAATCTACGTAGGGTATTTCAGGTATTAATAGGTAAGAGCGTAATTTTTACTTTTTTTTCATAGACAAAAATTTTCATCCAATTCAAAATCAATCTACAAATTTTCCATGATATTTATTTTCTACTATCATAACTATTTTCTTCATTAAAAACAAAATCAAAAAATCTAACAATACATATTTTTCTTTTTCTTTTCTATTGCAACTCTATTGCTTGTAGAAGACAGACGCTAAACTGTTCAGTTTGAGATGGATTGTCATATGTGTGTGTATATTATTGTATATGTCGGCATATATCTCGTTCTTTAATAGTTATTTATGCAACAAGTGCAATAAACAATTTTTGCACGAGTTGTATACAACATTTTTTCTACGTTCATGCAAAAAGCAAAAAATGATTTATTGAGGTGCGGCACTAGGTGTAGGAAAATGAAAAGCGCAACTTGAATACTTTATTATTAATATCGATTTGCATTGAAACAGGAACTAATACGTTACGAACAATTTAAGTGAAACTTTATTTTTACCCTCAATGTTGAAGTGAATGAACAATTGGTGCAATTTTCAATATGAAAATTTCGTAGTGAAGTACCTATTGCCAATCTCACAGAATATCTGCTAAATTTGTAGTAGGTTTAAACGTTTATGTTTGTCATGATGACAGCACGTTGAAGTAGAATGACAGATGAGTGCAATAAAAACTTTATTGCACTAGTGCAATAAAGAACTTCTTTTTCCACTGAATATAGTTCAATAAAGTTTTGCTTCTTGCATGAATGTAGAAAAAATATTTTTAAAGTATCGTGAGTGTTTACCTATTCATCAAAACATTATGGAAAATATGCAACCATTAACTCGTTATGACAACATACATTTTAGTTAGAATTTGTGTATATTTTGTACTAATGTGACTGTATATACGTAAATCTAATTCTAAAATTTATCCATATAGGCTTATTAGACCACACTAGATTACTAGATTTAAGACAATATGTATATCCGCATAGTAACTGCTTTGTCAATAAGAATGTAATTCTTCGAACAATAAAGCATAACTTGACTTGACTTGACCCAGTATGTTTTCTTCAGATTTGGTTAGGGATCATCATTATGAATCTAGTGATACCCGGTTTGATGGGAGTATGTCAAACGATTGCGGAGTTATGGGCAAAAACCTCCAACGAACGTCTAATGAGTATGACTAAGATGAAACCCGATTCGGAAGGTTGAATGTCTTTGTCGCACTTATTGGGCATAGGGGAAATTTTTTACCATATTTTCGCAGCCGTTTGAAATAATCCCGTCAAATTTGGCATCACTTAATAGCCTTCTGATTCGAAAAACATGTATACATTTTCGGTTTCAGAAGGAATTTTTTTATGAGATGAAGTTATACTAGCGGGATTCAGCATTTTTTAAATATTACCTGGCGATTGAAGTCGAAAAATACAAAAAGCTAAAGGGGAAGGTCGGGTAGCACCGGACACTTGATTGGGGCATGAATAAAAACACAATCAGCAAATTTGTATTTATCACTTTAAAGTAAACATATGTACTTCTGTTATTAAAATAATCAAAAATGATAATTATTTTTTTATTATTATAATCACAAGATATAAAAATCTTCAGCCTTTAATTTTTTGTATCTCTAAAATCTTCGGGTAGCCAACATTCAACGATAACCTGAACGATTTTTAGCCTAGCATATATCACATTCGTAGAAATTGTTTGAAACAGTAATATCAGCGCAAGCTTAGTGAGCACAATCTTCACATTCATGGCAATGGATCCAGTTTTCTTGAAATATTTCACCATAAAATACATTCTGTGTCTTGACCACTATCTTGACGGTGGAGATTTTGGATGTCTTTCTTCTCTTTTTCTTTGTCACATTTTCTTTCTTTCTGCCTTTCTCCCTTTCTCCTTCCAAAGCTTTTCTTCCTCCAAATATTTTTATCTTCCAGAGCCTTTTCACGAAACCGTGTCACGAGGCGTTTCCTAGTTGCATCTGGAAGAAGTGACAATTGCTTAAATAAATCTGCTGTTCTGATCGAAGTTGACGATTTGAGAGCAGGCACAGATGCATGTCTGGTGGAGGGCAAATCAAAATCACTTGACTGGAAGTACTTTCAATGGATGCTGGTTCAGAGACAGATTGAGCTTCACTACTCGTGGATAGCAAATGAGTTTCGGTATGATTGAATGTGCTTTTTTGGATGCTAGTTTGGAGATTGGTTCAGGGGTAGGCTGTTAAAATCTTCCTGTTTGTAAATAGTTTCGGTGAATGCTCGTATATTACATCTTTCTGTTGTCTGTCTTATTGAAACCTTGCCTCCTCTTATACTGAATTCATATTGTATTCGTCCCTTTTGCCTCTGTCAGTTGTTCTTTCCTTTCAACTATTTCTGTAACATTACCTAGGCAGTAGTGAATTGAAAACAATCAATGAGCAAATAACCCAAACGAAATTTAATGACTAACTTATAATTTTGTTGAATACAGGACTTCAAAAACAGGTTCCGGGGATACCCGACATTCATGTGTCCGACGCTACCCGATTGGCTATCATACAATATCCGTAGCAATAGCTTTCAAGCTATGCTAAGAATGAAATAAATAATTCACCGTAGTGGAGTTGGATGAATCTACACATACAATCAAGTTGATTTACTCACATTTTGATTTTTATATCATTCAATGATTTTATACAAGATCGCACTGAGAATGTTATGCGGGAACAAAACGCACTGTCACGTCTAACTCGTTCAGAGCTTCCAACTCAACTTACTGGTATTGTTTGTACACTGTGTTTATATGCTTAGAAGCGATGTTACGTTTTTGAAGAGTACTTGATTCGTTCTTAATAGATATATCCGGGACTACCCGCCGTCCGGAGCTACCCAACCTTCCCCTATAGAAGAAAATCGAATTTTCCGCAAATTTTGAATTTCCATTTTCGAAAAATGTCAAACTTCCCTCAGACGTAATTCAAGGAGCTGATTTCGAATATCACCCCAAAACTCAAATTCAACATAGGGGTGACTGGAGAAGGGCATTTTTTCGAAGAAAAAGATGTATCCATCTATAAAATCGACATTTTCTGAATGACTTCAAATTCGAAAAACGAGTACATTTTCGGATTCAGACGGAAATTTTCTATAAGATGGAGTAATAATCGCGGGATTCCGCATTTTTTAAATAATTCCAGGCGATCAAAGTCAAAAGATGCAATATTCTGTATAAAAGAAAATTGCATTTTGCGAAAAATTTTATTTTCTACTTTTCGAAAAATTCCGAGCAAATTCCGAATATCACCTCGAAAATTGAATTCTTCAAAGGGGTATCTGGATAAGAGCAATATTTTTGACGAATGAAATGCAATTTCAGATTCAGAAGGAAATGTTTTATAAGATGAAGTAATACCCGCATGTTTGAAATATTCCCATTCGATCAATATCGAAAAATGCAAAATTCTATACAGGGTGTTTCATAATAAATGCGCTGGATTTCCGGATGTGATAGCTCGTTCAAAAATATGAAAAAAAGTTTCTATTAACTTACCCTCTAAAATTCAACAGTTTCGAGATCCAGGGTGTTGAAATTTAAAAAAAATTATAATTTTTTGCGAATATCTCTGGAACCGTTTATCGCACAAAAAACAGATTCTGAATGCATTTTCTACTCATAATAAGCTATGTTTTGTGCAGATTTTTTATTTTTTTAAATTCATAATTGGAGGGGTAGTGGGTGTTTTTTTCTCCAACTTCTACGCCACTGGAAAAAGTATGATTTTGAGTCGCCTACTTGAACCGCCAATAATTTCTTCACAAAAAGGTACTCTTGGTCATAAGCTCTATAGTTGACCGGTTTCAAGAAAAATCAACTTTCATTTTGAAAAACATGGAAAAAAATTTTAAATAATTTTTTTCCCAATTATACAAAATTTATTTAAACGTTAGAACAAGTAACAAAACCAAACGTTGACTTCTTAATTACAAAATAAAAAAAAAACAATAACAATCATACTCAGTTGAATTGTTGGAAATGTCCGCCGTTAGCTTCAATGCACGCAGCAATTTTTCGAGAAAAAAACATTATTTAAACAACATGAAAGTTGATTTTTCTTGAAAACGGTAAACTTAAGCATAAGCTCTTAAGTTGACCAAGAATACCTTTTTTGTGTAGAAAACATTGGCGGTTCATAAAGGAGGCTCGAAACCGTACTTTTTCCAGTGGCGCAGAAGTTGGAGAAAAAAACACCCACTACCCCTTCAAAATTTTCAACAATTATGAATTTGAAAAAATAAAAAATCCGCACAAAACATAGCTTATTACGAGTAGAAGATTCCTACGAAATCTGTTTTCTGTGCGATAAACGGTTCCAGAGATATTCACAAAAAACGATAATTTTTTTAAAATTTCAACACCCTGTATCTCGAAAATGGTGCATTTTGGATGGTGAGTTAATAGAAACTTTTTTCATATTTTTGGACGAGCTATCACATCCTGAAGTCCTGCGCATTTATTATGAAACACCCTGTATAGAAGAAAATCAAATTTTGAGTGAATTTTTATTTTGCATTTTTAGAAAAATCGCAAACTTCCCTCTGACGTAACTCGACGGATTGATTCCGAATATCACCTCAAAAATTGAATTCGATCAAGGGGTAACTGGAAAAAGGCAAGAAATGCTACCATCCAGAAAATCGAATTTTGAATGAATTTGCCTTTTAATAAAAAAACCGAGAACATTTTCGGATCCAGAAAGAAATTTTCTATAAGGCGGGATTTCGTTAATCCTTTATCGAATTCAATTTTTGGGATGTTATTCAAAATCAGCTCGACGGAAAACGTTTGAGGGAAATTTGTGGTGTTTCGAAAAATGGAAAATTCTAATTTTCGAAAATAGTTTCAACTAGAAATTGCAGAGGTTCCGTAAAATGCCTACCAAATCTCTATTTGACTCGGAATCGATTTCAAATTTGGTAAGCACATACAAAAAGGGTTGAATGTTACGAAAATGAAAAAAAAACAAAGATTGGCGGGAAATTACAGCTCTCAACTCGGGATGAAATGTCAACCCGAGAACGGTTTGAGATAGAGCAATTCTGTGTACGCCAATCGATTGAAAATGACAAAATTAGTATACTCTGTTGATTTTAATCGAAAATATCATCGGACAACATTTTTCATATGACCCGAATTAGCAAATTTTCAAAATTTACTTTCAACTCAACCACCTGATTCCGAATCCCACCTCGATGATTAAATTAGACAAACAAATAACGAAATAAGTAAAAAATTGTCCTCATTTCGTTAATCCTTTGTCGAATTCAATTGAGATATTCGAAATCAGCTTAATGAGATACGTTTGAGGGAATTTTGGGATTTTTCGAAAAATGCAAAATTCTAATTTTTGAAAATTGTTTCAACTAGAAATTGCAAATGTGCCGTAAAAGAGCTACCAAAGCTCTGTTTGACTCCGAATCGATTTCAAATTCGGAAGGCACATACAAAAAAGGTTGAATATTACGACGATGAAAGATAAAAATGGCGGTAAATTACAGCTCTCAACTCGGGATGAACTTTCAGCTCGAGAATGGTTTGAAAGTTACAAACATTATGAGAGCAAGTGAATTTAAGCCTATAAATACCTTATCGCCATTAGAGAAATAACAGTATACAATCAATTATTAGAGTTTATTGACAAACATCAAATTATGTTTATTAATCAATCTGGTTTTCGAACGAAACATCCTTGTGAAACATCATAGTTATTACTAACTGAATTTACTAATAAATCAGATAGAGGAAAATATGTTGTAGCTGTATTTTTAGATTTAAAAAGTGCCTTTGAAACGATTGCTACTGTAATTGAAACGGACGGGATTAAAAGGATGGCTTATGAATAGGTAAGAAATTATTTATCTAATAGGAAATAGAGAGTACGTGTAAATGATTGTTTCTCATCTTATGTAATAAACCACACAGGAGTACCACAAGATAGTGTACAGATACAAAAATTATGGTATATAAATCAATAATTCAACCCCATTTTGATTACTGTGCATTTATTTTATTCTCTTTCAGTTTGAACAAAGTGCAACAAATGCAAAAACCACTATACTTATATACTTGTTATCACTAATAACTTTCAATAAGGACATCCATCATCATATTACTAGGCACATCAGTCACACTCATACAAATAGAATACATATGAGCAGTTTATTCTTCAAAAGTTTTGTCCAATTCAATGATTTGTCTCATTCAATAAAATCTGCTCCGTCATTGAATATTTTCAGCGGTGAACTTTTGAAACACATTCATAATGGAAATTGAATATTTGGTTCAATTCAGTTTCAATAATATACAGGGTGTCCGGTAAACCTTGTACAATATTGAAACTGGTGATAGACCAGATCATGACTGTTCAGAATATCGTAATTTTACCTTAGTATAAATCTCACTGTTTTCGAGATAATGAGCATTTTTTTAATTTCTGGAAATTCACTACCTCACCTAGGATTTTTTAATGCCATATATACAAATTGGGACGAATTTGAATATTTTTGCTGCTGAAGATTACTGATGAGTGATGCTTTCAGACGTACGAAACAGTTTTTCAGAAAACAATACAATTTTTCAATAAATGAGGTAAAATGACAGATTTGAGTTACACCAATTTTGTTAACAACAGTTTGACATTATTGTTTGAAAAAACATAACCAAGTGGAACTGGATATTCATTACGAAAGAATGCCCATTTTTTCCAGGCTTCACTATGGTATAAAACATACGATCATTATTTTTGGAAGGAGTAGAATTTCGATAATATTAGAGTGTGATGTTGTTCAGAGCTAAAATCAACTCCATTAAACTTTGTCAGTAATGTCTTTTATTTTTATCCTATCAAGATGAAATGATTAAATAATTATGAGTAATAACAAATCAACTGCTTAGAAGCATTCAATGAGATGTAATGAAGTAAATACTAATTCAACGTTTTTTTTTTAATCAACATACACTATAAACCACAATAACGATTATTCAACATGGCACTGAATAATATTACAAAAATATTATTCTCCATCCACTCGTACGCAGAGACGACATATTTTCAAGAATAACCTTTTAGAATGCATTATAGGTTATAGCCCCCAAATTAGCGATTTTATGAGCGGCATTGTGCAATCGGATATAGTTCTGCATAAAGCGCTGCTGCAGCAGTAACACTACCTCCACATTCACCATAAATGTTGTGCATATGCGCATATTCTCGGGGAGTATAACGTATGTACGGCATGACAAAGAAATAAATACCACTAAATGAAAGAAGCGGAATAATTTAAAAAAACTACGATAGAGGTCACAAGTTGTTCAAACAAAAGTTTTTAATTTTCGACAAGGATTCATCTCTTAAAAAAGTTTGCACTTATTTGGTTACACCCTGTATATCTGTCGGTCTCTGAAACTTCGTTGGAATCTGGAAGTTGGACAATTGCGACATTTATCACAAGAATTCGTATTAATCGGTGCCATGTCGGATAATCGACATTTCATTTCGATAATTTTATTAGGCCTAATTACTTGAAAAGTTTATTTTATTGACATACTATTTAATGCCACCAAGCAGTCTATTCTTTATTATTAATAATTATTTCCACATTTTATCTTGATAAAATCTAAATAAAATAATATTTGGGCGTAAGTATAAAAGTTGATCAAATAAATGAATATTTTGGAACCTTTGGTGTAAATACAATTCAAGAAAAAAATAAAATACTTAAACACCAAAACTACGTCACAATCTTAAAATCTTAAAAGCTTACTTTTAGCTCCTGAAGATGCTAACTTTGTTGGCGAAACGCGCATCGAGTGTGATTGTGGCGTAGTTTTGGTGTTGCGTAGTTTCCTTTTTTTTTCTTGAATAAAAGTTGATAGAATCATAGATTAAAACCACGCCTAATTCAATGGAAACCACTTCTTTCAAAAATAATTATAGTTTGTTTTATAGCATAGTAGTGTCTGGACAAAATGAGCATTCTTTTGAAATGAATATCCACTTCCAATTGGTTATGTTTCTTTCAGATAATAATGTCAAACTTTTTTTTAAAAAATGGATGAAACTCAAATCTGTCATTTTACCTTCATTTCTTGAAAAAGGTTTTCACTTTCTGAAAAACTGTTCTGTATGTCTAGAAGCATCACTCATCAGTAATCTTCAGCAGCAAAGATATTTGGATTCGTCCCAATTTGTATACATGGCACTCAAAAATCCAAGGTCAGGTAACGATTTTCCAGTAATTCTTAAAATGCCCATTATCTCGAAAACTGTGATATTTTTACTGAGGTGAAATTCCGATATTCTGAACAGTCATGACCTGGTCTATCACCAGTTTCAATATTGTACAAGGTTTACAGAACTGATTTGTATTATTCATTGAATTATGTTAATTAAAATATTTGGATATTCTGAGAACAACTGTGAGTGAATTTCTGGACAAATTGCCTCTGAACTTATCTCAGAACAGTTGGTTTCAGTTGGATGGGGCTCCTGGACATTGTGTACGTGAAGTGTGCAAGGAACTCACTAACTCGGTTTATACATTTGAGATTTGGCCGCCGCGGTCACCAGGTCTCACTCCTCCAAATTTTACTTTTTATTTTGAAGGGATATTCGGTCAGATAATTTCAAGAATGAATGGACGGAGTAAAACTTTATTTGCGTATTTGGCGTCTTTAAGGCCTTTCAAGATTATGTCTCTTTATCAGACTTCTTCTAACAAAACATTCTGTTGGTTTCTTAGTTTGTCTGGATATCACTGTCAAACGATTATTCCGTTTGTGGCAACATTGTTATAGGAATCATTTTTTCCTTCCAGTAAGTTTTGCTCCCTGAACATATATTGATCCAAAACGTCGTGTATGGCTCACTATCAGATAAGACAGAAAAATAAGGGTCATTCTCGTCTTTTATGAAGCAAACTCCAGAGATTTTATCTCGAGAATAACAATCTTACTTACACAACTGGCTGCAACATAAATTCACTTTACTGAGTTCATACGGTTTTAAAAACATGTTTTCCTTGATTAATGGCTTCAAACCTGAATTTATTTTATTGGAGTTTGCTAATGTTTGTGCACTTTCGTGAGGAAAAGGGGGTGAATCGAAATGATCAAACTGCTATTATAGATTTATGGACTGTGTACGAGTTCAAAGAGTCAACTGCGCTAAAAATAGAAACGTGTTGCACTAAAAGATAATGTGAATTTCGACTATAACCGAGACTATAACATTTATGTTTTGTGATCCAAAACTATAATAATTTTAGATTCAATCAAATATAATGTTTATGAAGATATTCTTCGTATCCACTGAATAACAGTTCACGATGAATGTCACTGTAAATTCACATCATTCAAAAATTCAGAATCGTTGAGGTGGTTGTGAATGAAAAACACAATCCCGATATTTTCATATATTATTTTCAGAGGTAAGTGAAATAGGAGACCAACACACTCGGCAAGTGTGAGAAAGTATTACACTACGCGAATTATTATTTCGACAAGAATGTCAAATTTGAAAAATAGAACAAAATGCTTATTTTGAAAAATCATACGAAGCTAACCGAGGATTTTTCCCCGATTTTTCTTGGGCTGGAATGATTCAGAGGCAGTGTATGAGACAAAATATTTTGCCGGGCAAAATTTTACCTCATACGGCACTTTCAAAATTTGAAAAAACGACGAAATGCCTAATTAGAAAAATCATACGAAACTAAAAGCGGATTTTTGTGCGAATTCTTTGAGCTGCAAGGATTCTTAGAGAGGTAGTGAATGAGAGCTTTCACACAAAATACTTTGCCGGACAAGATTTGACCTCATACGGCTCTTTCAAAATGTGGAAAAAACGACGAAATGCTAATTTTGAAAAATCATACGAAGCAAACCGCGAATTTTTCTGCGAATATTTTGGACTGGAATAATTCTTAGAAAGGCAGTGAATAAGATCTATAACACCAAATATTTCACCGGGCAAGATTTTACCTTATAACGACCCTTTCAAAATGTGAAAAAAACGACGAAATTCTGAGTTTCAAAAATCATACGAATACACGGATTTTTTGAAATGGAAAAATTCTTAGAGAGGTAGTGAATAAGACTTCCTACTCGAAATATTTTGCACGGCAAGATTTTGTCTAATATTGTCCTTCCAAAATGGGAAAATAACCGTATCAGGCAAAATCTTGCCCAGCAAAATATTTCGAGTAGAGTGCCCCTGAAAGTGTTGGTTTCGTCAATTCGTTGAGTAAACCCGTTGATATTGGTGTCCCACAAGGATCAATCCTAGGACCTATTTTATTCATACTGTACTCCAACGATCTGGATAAATTCTTGAAAGGTGTTCATGTAACAATGTATGCAGACGACACGTCATTGATAATATCACATAAAAATGAAATTCGAATGATTGAAGATACAGAAAAAGCTCTAGAACTTATGCAGGACTGGTGTAGTACCAATTATCTGAATTTGAACGTTCAGAAAACCCAAATTTTAAGATTTCATAACCATCAAAGAAAGTGCGATCCACTCAGAATTAAGATGAATGTAGATGTGTCCATAGATAATACAGATGAAACCAATTTTCTTGGTCTTTTTATTGATGAAAATATGAGTTGGAAAGGTCATTGTACAAACTTATTAAAAGGATTCAATTCTATATGTTTCTTGTTCAGAAATCTCAAACATATACTTGAAATACCTCAGCTACTATCCCTATACCATGCACTGCTTGTGACACGAATCTGGTATGGAACATTTCTGTGGGGTAATTCCACTTTGGCAAAGAATGTTTTTTCAGTACAAAAAAGAATAGTGAGAATAATAGCTGGAGTTCCTTGTACACATTCTTGCAGGGACCTTTTTAAACATTTCAGAATTCTGACCCTCATGTCTGTTTATATCTATGAATTGTCTATCTTTATATTTAAAAATAGACAAAAATTTCTTTTGACGGGAGACTTTCACTCCGTAAATACTCGCCAAAGAAATAAATACCACATTCCGTTTAGAAAATATAAGATCTCTGACAATGCACCTACAATTATGGGTTTGTCTATTTTCAATAATTTACCTGAAAGTATAAAAGAAGCCAAATATTTAAAAAAATTCAGTAGCTCCCTGAAACGATTCCTGATTGAAAAATATTTCTATTCATTGGAAGAATATTTTAATAGTTAGGTGTATATGTATAGGTGTATATATGTGTGTGTATATATATGTATATATATATATATATATATATATATATATATATATGTATATATGTATATATGTGTGGACTAATTGTATACTTTTATTATTATTTTTTATTGTTATTGCCTGTACTCTGTCTAATTGCTCTTGCATTATATATTGACTATTCCTATAAATTTTATATTTCTTGTTGGAAAATGAATATTATTATTATTATTATTATTATTATTATTATTTCTAAGAAAAATTCGCGGTTTGCTTCGTATGATTTTTCAAAATTAGCATTTCGTCGTTTTTTCCACATTTTGAAAGAGCCGTATCAGGTCAAATCTTGTCTGGCAAAATATTTTGAGTAAAAGGTCTCATTCACTGCCTCTCTAAGTATCCTTCCAGCCCAAAAAGTTCGCGCAAAAATCCGCGGTTAGCTTCGTATGATATTTCAAAGTTAGCATTTCGTCGTTTTTTTCACATTTTGAAAGGGCCCTATGAGGTGAAATTTTGCCCAGTTAAGTATTTCGTGTAAGAGGTCTTATCCACTGACACTCTAAGAATCTTTCCTGCCCAAAAAGTTTGCACAAAAATCCGCGGTTAGTTTCGTGTGATTTTTCAAAGTTAGCATTTCGTCGTTTTTTTCACATTTTGAAAGGGCCGGATGAGGTGAAATCTTGCCCGGCAAAATATTTCATGTAAAATGTCTCATTCACTGCTTCTCTAAGATCCTTCCAGCCCAAAAACTTCGAACAAATATCCGCTGTTAGCTGCGTATGAGTTTTCAAAGTTGTCATTTTGTCGTTTTTTTTTTAATTTGCAAGGGTCGTATGGCAAATTTTGAATCAGTTCATAATGAAATAAAATCCAAGGCCAGCACAATTTGGAAGCCACGAATTCGTGGCCGAGCCACGTTTTTAACTGCCATGTGACGTTGGCGATATCGGCTGGCCACTACTTTATCGACGCGGTACAATCCGGTGGATAAAAATGCGTGGCTGCTGTCACACTGGTGAAGGGAACAAAGATAATTTCTTTTCCAATAAGTACTTATTCTTTAATTCAGTCGAAGTGGAAAATTAACCAAAAATGTTAGGGACTGCTTTATAGAATAGTACAACATTCAAGTTAATATGTCCTTTAACTGTGGATGGTAAACTTCAGTGCATAATTTGTATAGGTTTCCAAGAGTTACATTGATACTAAAATATGATCTTCGAATAATCATGTCTTTGTATTTTATTTGGTAATCTTCCATGTCAAATTTTACTATTAAAAGCATTCAAGGCGGCAAAACGCATAACCTTAACTAAATTACGAGCCTGAATTCGGAGAACTAATTAGAAACCTTCCCGTTGCTTGTCCTTTAATTTCTTGTATTTGCTCTAGGGATTTGAAAGTCGGCATCGGGTTATTAAATTGAATATCGACAAATACTGAACTCTTATAGAAGTGGATGGGCCAATGTCAATGTTTGTGGACGCCTGATTGCGGAGTAACTCCTCTCCTCGGCACTATTTGCCGAAGGGACACTCGAATTGCACCCCAATTTTTCCGGAGGGGACTTGGGGGAGATCACAGAAACATTCTCTATTAGTAATATCTTTTGTGATTTTATCAGTTTGGTAAATATTTCTTCGGATAAGGAGTTTTCCGATGTTTAGATGAATATCTTACTTGTTACTTTGTGTAATGTGGGGGAAGTTATAGATAGCGTGAGATCGACTCTCTGTATAAGGCAACTATAGTTTTGGAGAATTGAAACCATGTAAAAGATGTATTGAAATGAGAACAAGTAACATTTGGTAATCTGAAAATTAGTAAAGGACCCCGCACGGTTCTTATGGAAAATGGGCCCCAGTCGAATGGATGAAAATTTAGTATAAGGTAGTTTATGATGTCCTGATCAAATGTCTCCATGGGCACAACGAGATCTAATGGACAGTTTTTGAGATACAGGGTGTCAAATATGAAGAGGCTGCGTTGTAACTTGCCTTTAGAAATAATGTGGCGATTATTTTTTTACAAACATTTAAGGATAATAATTGCAATTTTAATATTGTCGACGAGTTGTAATGAAAAGTTCTAAGACTCCGTAAACTGGGTTATTAATAATTACATAATGTTTATGCATTTTGATATTGGGTGATCTGAGGTTACTATTATACTTTGATTTAATCGAATGTAGTAACACCGTGCGCTTCATATTTTTATTTTCTGTAAAGGGTTTCGAATTAAGGCTGGACACCGGCCATACATTGATTCATTGTAATATACAGGGTGATTCATTAAATGTGACGACCGGCTTTATTATCAGATATAATAAAAGTTAAATCAAATAATTACTCAATTCTGGCCTATAGTCGAATATTTCATTGAAAGTTCGAGATGATCTCAAACATGATGAAACTGGCTCGTGTTATAAGAATACTCCAAAAAGCTGGGTATTTTAAATTGTAGAGGAAATCTGCTATCTTCATCTCGGGAGACAAATTATTCAAATGAAAAGCTCCGTCTTGTTTTCAGTACAATCAAAAGTGCTAAATTAACATTCCGATTGAGCAAATGTATGTTCGGGAAAAAGTGTGTGAAGTTTTTAGGATTTCAACTGACTGCAGATGGACTGCAACCAGGAGCAAGCAAACTGGAGGCAATCGAGAAATTTGCTATTCCTAAGAATAAGCATGAACGAACAGTCGTTACCGACCGATGATGAACCCTTTACTCCCATAAACACCTAACTACGTAGGCTTATTATGGCAAGAACCTGTCAGAAAACAACTACTCCCCTGGCTAAGACCACGACGGGTATTGAATTAAATCTAACAGCTACTTGTGCAACGTTCCTCAAAACATCAGAGGACGCAATTGCAAGTGCCCTCTATGACCAACCAGCAGAATTATGTTTTGATTTGGACGGGGTGACCACCTGCAGACTAGTTTCGAGGTTGTTGCCTCTCATCAGTGCAAGGGCAGGTCAACACAGACAGCACTGAAGCCATCTGTTCCCCGTCCAAACCAATACACACTCCGCTGATTAGTCAATTCTGGTTCACGAGATGAAAGCAGTTTCTAGGTCGCTCCACCTAGCGAGCAGAGGAAGACACTCCGAATCTCCGGGTTGAGAGATTTAATCGAAGAAGACAGAAATCTTTGGGAGATCGTTTGCTAACGAACAGTCGTTACCGACCGATGATGAACCCTTTACTCCCATAATCACCTAACTACGTAGGCTTATTATGACAAGAACCTGTCAGAAAACAACTACTCCCCTGGCTAAGACCACGACGGGTATTGAATTAAATCTAACAGCTACTTGTGCAACGTTCCTCAAAACATCAGAGGACGCAATTGCAAGTGCCCTCTATGACCAACCAGCAGAATTATGTTTTGATTTGGACGGGGTGACCACCTGCAAACTAGTTTCGAGGTTGTTGCCTCTCATCAGTGCAAGGGCAGGTCAATAAGCATGAAGTTAGACGATTTTTAGGACTGACAGGTTTTTTCAGAAGATTTGTGAAAAATTATGCTTTATTGTCCAGACCCATATCTGATTTAACGAAAGTAGATAAAATCTTCCATTGGAACATTGAACACCAAAAAGCATTTGTAGAGCTGAAAGAAAATCTACAAAAATCTCCTGTTCTGCAATTGTTCAATCCTAAGGCTGAACGTACAGAATTACACTGTGATGTATCGAGTTTAGGAAAGGCAGGGATGTTGCTACAAGATGGTCTTGATAAGAAAATGCATCTCGTGTATTGCGTTTCTAAGAAAACAAGTGAAGCAGAAAAATTCTATCATTCATCAAAATTGGAATTATTGGCAATTGTTTGGTGCATAGAGAGGCTGAGATCGATGCTTCTAGGAATAAGGTTCACTGTAGTGAGTGACTGCCAGGCTTTAGTTTATCGTAATGTCAAAAGAACTATGAATCCACAGATTGCACGCTGGTATACAACTTTAAGCGAGTATAATTTCGAAATTAAACATCGAAATGGCGATAAAATGGCACATGTTGATAGTTTGAGCAGAGCTGCAGTGGAAGAACCAACAGTTGAAGGAATGATAGAAGATGTTTATGATAAAAGGCTCAATATGTTTATTATAATATCTGAAGAGGAGAGAATATTAATGATACAGAAAAATGATAAAAAACTGAAAGAAATTTCTGAAATTTTGGAAAAAGATGACTCAGAAAAATCGAAGGAAGATATTAATCGTACCAAAGATTATATGATTGACAATAATCGTTTATACAAACTGACAAAAGTTAATAAAGAAAATAGATGGCTTTATGTGATACCGGATTCAATGAGAAAAGCAACTGTGGTGAAATATCATGATCAAATGGGTCATTGGTCTGTGGATAAAACAGTAGCTAGCATTTTGAAAAAATTTTGGTTTCGAAGTTTGAGGAGATATGTTAAAAAGCATATACAGGGATGTTTCGAATGTCTGATGGAGAAAATACCTGGAGGAAAGAGGCCCGGAAAACTTTATCCACCCAAAATACCGGAACGACCAATGGTTAAGTTGTAACCCTTATTGGGCACAAATATTGCCTTCGGCTAGCTATCCGATGTGGGAGGCAAGAGCATAGGTCGACGTCACTTGATAATCCTCACAGATCCGACCAGTGGCACTGAGAATAAGCTTTCTTTATTTACGATGTTAATGAGGCGCCATCTACAGTGCAAAATGAATTCAAAAAACTTATTCACAGGCCGATCTCTGTAGAAAGACCTTTACTGTGCTGAAAGAGAGGTGTCCCCAACTCCAAATAAATGACACAGTAACATATAACAATTTTAATCAAATACTTAGACTCAAGCAACAAAATATGGACCTGAATGGATTGTAAAATGTTACCAAAATAATGGGTCCTTCAAGTCGTAATCAAAAAGATTCATATTAAATATGATAATAATTATTCTCTTACCTAGTCTGAATGCATTCAAACCTGACACAAGTAATATAGAATTATCACGACTTGTTGGCTTCCTTGGACTTCAAATGGTCTTCAGTGGGATCCAAAATCACAGTTCTCACGGAGATCTCTAACATCAGGTCTGCTTCCCTACATCCAACTAGAGTGTCGACATATTTTTGATCGGCTTTACAAGACCCAACAGGCTTTACAATACCGCAGCAGACCTTTCAATACTCCAACAAACTTTCCAATGGTTCGGTAGGCTTTACAATACCATATAGGCTTTACCATACCATAGCAGGGTTTTACAATAGCTTGGGCGGCTTTACAATACCATATAGGCTTTACAATACCATATAGGCTTTACAATACCGAGGAGGCACACAGTCGATTTGGTACAAATTTAAATCCATGAAATTTGTTGTCTTCCATCATGTGCTATTTTCAACGAGACAATAATTCTGTCTTATCTGACTCTCTAAATTTTTCCTGGCATAGCTGTGGCAAAAAGAAAAGAAATTTGTAGGACATGATTTCTATAAAAAAACATTTATCCTCGTGAGGCGAGTGATCATCAAAAAGTCAGTAAATTAAACACACTAAAATATTCACCTCTCAATTATATGGTCTCAGCATCAATAGGTAGGTTGTCAAAAGCGATTCAATAAAAATCAAAATCAACCTCCAGCGAGCACCAGCGTTACCAGGTCAGAAATGTATGAAAATGGTCATTCAAAGACTTCCGTCCTCTTCAAAAATTAATTTAATAAAAAAACATATATCCTTTCAATGTTGCCGACATGCTTTACAGAACATAACCGAGCAGTATAGATTATTCACTACTACACCCAAAAGTTCTGAACATTGCAGTGCAAGTACAGATTAGCACTTCATGATCTCAAAAGTAAATAAAGATGGAAATAAATATACTTCTCTCTTTTTTCATGCAAGCGAAACTTTATGTCGAAGCGTTTCAATGAAACGAGCCTGGCTTAACAAAACAAAATAGAGAAGACGAACAGGTGACATCGGAATGACTGTCAACCAGCTATGTTCATATGCATCATCTTGTTTTGACATTTTGTAAACAATCCTTCTCGATAAACAAATAACTACAGATTTGAATAAATCGCCAGAGATATCCGTGAGCACCGTGAACTGTGGAAATAAAAATGGTTATAAATCATGTGGAATTGGATGGCATGTCTCTAGGAAACTCATTTCATGTGGTGACCTAGGATTAGTGTTTGGCAAGTTCATTTTCTTTTTGAGCATTTTAGAAAAATAACGATTTACCAGCGGTGAACGTTACAAAGTTACATGTGGATCATCTAGGACCTTTCCCCAAAAGCCATTATGGAAAAATGTATATTTTCGTAGTTGTGGATGCATTTTCGAGGTTTCTGAACTTATTTTCCACTAGAACCACATCAGCAAAGGAAACAATTTCCAAGATGGAAGAATTTATCAATCAGTTTGGCACACCAAAAGTAGTAGTAAGCGACAGAGGATCTGCGTTTACAAGCAATGAATTTCATAATTTTTGCCAAAAAATATGTTTGTAGTGGAAAAAAAATTAATACAGTAGTAATTAGGGTTAGTTAGGGTAAACGTGAACAGGGGCAATTGCAAACACGTTCAATATCATTCGAATTTGGCGCCTACGAATGTTCCCGAGCGACGACAGTGACACTGCAACCTTAATCCGCGATAGACTGTTTACACCGATTTTTAGTGCTACCGGTTCAGCTGAAAAAAAATAATTTCCGTTCTTGTTGTATAAAAAGTTGTCGAGCAGTTTCGAACTGATCGCATTGTTTTCCAAAAAAAAAGTTGAAATTAGTCAAGGTAAGCTATGTCATATATTTATTTGTATTGATTATAATTGAACTAATGGCTCGTGGGCATATTTTGATGTTATATATCACGGATTGATCAGTTCACGTGTGTTTACAATTACCCCACTTAAATAAAAGTTGGGGTAATGGTAAACGGAGTTTTGGGGAAATTGTAAACACAACTTCTCTTGTCTTTTCAGAAATACGATGGTGAGAAACTACCAAAGAAAACAGAAAAATATTCAAAGATATTCTAATGCAGATCTTTTTAATGCTGTGAGTGATGTGCAGACCAAAAGTAAAACTTTCAGGCAGGCACAGCAGGCCTACAATGTTCCCATTGCCGTCATTTACCACAGAATTAGGGGTAGAAAAAATCCCATTGCTGTTTTGAAAGCAGGGCGCCGGCCTGCTTTACCAGCAGATGTAGAAAACACATTAGCAAATTGTCTTATTGCTCGTGCTAGAATGGGATGGCCTGCTGACGAGAAGGAGTTGTGTACTTTGGTTGGCGAATATGTTACATTGATGGATTTGAAAACTCCTTTCAAAAATAACGTTCCTTCGCAAGATTGGTATTTGGGATTTATGAAAAGACATCCACGTTTGTCATTTAAGAAGCCTGAGCATCTACAAAAGATTCGAAAAGACGCCAGAGATCCGTTCGTGGTCTACAACTTTTACCAAAAGGTTAATGATCTAATGAGTGAAACATCAATCGACCATCCAAATAAATCGTACTTTGTTTTTAATGCTGACGAGTCTGGATTCAGTAGTGATCCCTCCAGAGTAAGAGCGATTGGTGAGAAAGGAAAAGCTCTGAGTCGAGTTTCGGGGGGCTCAGGAAGAGAGTCGACAACAGTATTGGCCTGTATTGCTGCAGACGGTACTTATCTCCCTCCATTTATTGTTTTCAAAGGAGGGGCGGTCCAGGCACGTTGGACATCCGAAAAAGAATTTCCAGGAACGTTGTATGGAGCATCGAAAAACGGATGGATGGAAGAGCCTCACTTTTTCCACTGGTTTGTGTCATCGTTCATTCCCGAGGTGAAAGCTCGTAGACTTAGGCATAACCAACCCAATCAAGCAGCTATTCTACTGTTCGACGGCCACTGCAGTCATGTAAGTGTTCGCATTGTGAATGCTGCTATTGAAAACAACATAGCACTCTTTCGATTTCCCAGTCACTTGACTGATAGGATACAGCCTTTGGACAAGTGTGTTTTGGCCCCGTGAAAATCAAATGGGATAAAATATTAGTAGCCCATGGCAAATCTGAAATGGGCAAATCATCGGGTAGGCTAAGTAAACAAAAATTTGTGGAGCTACTAACCGACGTTTGGAGAGATGGTATAACAGCAGCAAACATCAAATCAGGGTTTGAAAATACTGGCATATTTCCTATCAACTCTTCCATGTTTTCTGAAGAGTTCTTTGATCCCATAAAACTAAAAAAGTACAAGCAGAGCATTAAATCTGTATCCGTGGGAGTACAATCTTCTGCTGAACATATTGAACCTACTCCGGGAACGTCTGTTATAGAACAGAATGATCCTATTCAAGGACCATACCCAAAGAACACTCCACCGGCGATGACTTCAAATTCACAGGTTGTGTCCCAACAGCCCCAACACCATTCTCCGAATCGAATTCTTCAGATATTCACCCAAAAGCTACAGGAAGCATGTAATAATCCTACTGCATTAGATGTTGCTGCCAGTGCCACTCCAAGGCAAGTCATTCCACGTTTGAGACAGTCTACTTACGGAGAAGTTTCAACAACATCTGAAGTTCTGAGGAAACTTGAAGAAGCTGTAGAAAAGAAGGATAAAGGAAAGGTAACCAAGAAGTCTCGAAAAATGAAACAGGGCAAAGGAACCAAAAAAAGGTGAAAAAAACTTTAAAATTTACACCATCTGATACTGAAAGTGAGGAAGAGGTACATTTATTCGAAGAATGTGAGACAGACGATGACGACTTACCACTGATTACGTTGATTAATAAAAATTCCTCAAAAGAATTAGAATCTGTGGTTTATGGAGAGGTGAAGTGGAACGACTTACAGAAAGATACTTTTATTCTAGCCAAATTTACTGGGATAGGCAAGAGCTCCATTGAATATAGATATGTTTGCCTGGTTCAAAAGAAAGATGAGGATGATGGTGAAATTGATATTGTAGGGCTCAAGTCATTCGACAAAACCTGTGCTGACTTCTACATCAACGAGATGAACATATCTTACATTACAATTGATGAGGTGGTTGCTATTCTTCCTACACCCAGTACAAAATTTGTAGGACGTAAAATGATTTACTCATTTTCTGGAAAAGTAAACGTTTTCGAAAAACCTTGATAAAAAGTTTGTATTTGTATACAAGTAGAATAAATTCATCTCTTACTACGTATTTTTTTTATTTCAATATCCTTGGGGCAATTGTAAACATTACTCGACATATCACCAGTTGAAGAACGAAATCTTAACGATTTTGTTCTGTTCACAAATACCCCCTATATAGTCACGCAGGACTCATATCACCACAAACAAGATGTTTACAATTGCCCCAAAATTTTCAATACTTATTCTTTTTCTTGGGCAATTGTAAACATCTATTATTTCGATTAATTCTCTAACCTTCTGCCTGCTATTCCAAGCACATAAACACAACCCTCCAAAATAACTCAACCTAAAAAATGTATGTGTTAATTATGTAACTTCAGATTTTAACAGACTTTTTATTATTATTTGTAAAATTCGTTTACCATTACCCCAACTAACCCTAAGACTACAGGGTATTCACCTTTCGAATGTTTATATGGATTTACCCCAAGTTTTGAAAATGCAAAAATGGAAAATTTTGCTGAAAGAACTGAACAGAAGCAAAACTTTAAGAAAATCAGAAATGAAGTCCGAGAAGATGTGGAGAAAGCACAAGAAAATTATAAACAATATTATGACAAGACGAAATATGAAGGAGTGGAATATAATATTGGAGATATAGTGGCAAAGCGATGTATATCAACCAAAAACACGGGCGAACCAACGAAAACTCAGCTGAAATATAGAGGACCATTTGCTGTTATAGCAAAACTTCAAGGAAACACCTATAAGTTGGAGAAATTGGACAAAGACGAGAGTGGGTCTTGCAGAACAACTGCCGCTCATGTCTCACAATTAAAGATCTATAAAAATCATGATGAAAATGAAGAGGAAAATGAGAGTGACGATCAAACTGATGAGGTAGATTTTCAAGTTCCAGATGTAGAAGATACGAAAGAAAATAATTCTGAATCAGATCCAGAAAGTATCAGTCAAGAAAGTTGGAAGCTTAGAAATAGACCAAAAAGAAATGTGAAAATATCAGCAAGATTCACAGATTATGTTTGAGGGAAAACATATTTCAGGATAGCCGAATGTTATGAATATTTTCATTTTGATTTCAAGCCACCTTTGAAAAGTGATAAGGGGTGGATTGTTTTTTTTTTTTGTTAGGGGAACGAGGGGATTGTCAAAATGTCAAAACGTGACAGTATTATCAAATTGATCTTTTTTGGATTGTAATTAAGAAATAAAGTTTAGTTTCAAAGTAGTGTTATATCCAACAAGTTGCAGCCCAGCCATCCAACAGTACGTTGGAGATATTTCCAACAGAGGTCATGTTTCGCAAAAAACCGTTTTCAACCCCTAAAGTGCATCCCCATTTCACAATTTTGAGTGTTTTCGTGTTTAAATATTTTTTTTCCTTAAACAACGTTCTCCACCTTGTCCTTTCCTGCTACTTTTTTTTTATTTTAAGCGTATAGAATTCGTTTTGGTACTAGCTAAGCCCTAGCTGTGTTACGCTATTTATTTTAATTATCACAGTTCACATTCGATCAGTTCACATCCGATTCACGACTACATCTCAATACCACAGATATTGAAATATGGATGTTTTCGATCGGCAGGAATTAATTGATGAAAGGTTTTCCTGGTAATTTCTGAGTTCGAAATTGTTTCGATACGGTAGATTAACTTCACAAAGTATGTGTTGAGCATGTGATGTATGTTCGAAGTTATACGCCCGTTCCTGATTTCCGGACATTGTTAAATAAAACGTTAATGTCGGTAGAGGTTGTTTTCACTGATGTGAATTTGTAGAGAGGGCTGGCAGGAAATACCGGGTGAATCAAACGATCTTGGGCTGCAGAATCGTTCAAAACTTGTAGAATATATGGGTTGTCAAAACCTTATCTCTCTTCAACCCAGAAGATATTTTTTTAGATGAATAGAAACTATGACGAATATTTTACATTCAGTACCCACTAAACAATATCAAATTGCTGTAAATTTTCTGCCAAATTTGTTTTGCTAGTGTAAACTTTACTGTTTACTGCCAGCAAGTTTTCTCAGAGATGGCATCTTCCTCTTAACTTACAAAAGTAAACTTGTATTTTGCTAGAATACAGACAATTCAATATGAGAATAACTGAAGTTACCAGGAAGTTTATTTGAAATGATATGAAAACTTGTATATAATTTATGGCCATCTTCTATGAAAGTCTACAAAAAAATTGCTGAAAATATCATATGAAATACTTAATTGAGAATAATTGCTGTGAGAGCTGATAATGAGCTTATAACATTAGTTCAAGAAATAGAAACTACGCAAACACCAGAACCACGTCACAATCACACTCGACGCGCATATCGCCAAGAACGTTAGCATCTTCAGGAGATAAAAGCTTAAAGGTTTCCTCAAACCGACGCGGGAACGCGAGAGCGGGAACGAGATGAATCCGAGACTAAAATCCATAGTGGGACATACCGGTGTGATTATTCGTATTTCGAAATGCATACAAGCAACGAAATATATATGGTTTGCTACGTGTTCTGTTTTTCTAGCAATTCGCACGGTTCCAATGTTCCGTTCCCGCTCCCGCTCCCGCGTGCCCGCTTTGATTTGACGGAACCATAAAGCTTTATTTAGGCAGTGTTGCTCAAGTCTGGACAATAGTACTAGTTTCAGTACAATCATGAAAATTCTACTACAGCAGTACGCCTTTCATATGTCTAGTACAATTTGTTGTTGTCAGGAGCTAAATAATTTAGCTCTTGGCGACGCTAACCTTGGCGAAATGCGTGTCGAGTGTCATTGTGACGTAGTTTTAGGCCAATCGATAGAGCATTTTTTCCTAACAAAAATACTAGTAGAAAACGACTGTACCATCACATGGAAAACAGTCCGTAGTTATATTCTGTTATGTTTTCGACTCGTAACTGTCATTTATTAATTTGTTATAAACATTTAAATAACAAAAAACGTGTTTTTTTTTCATTGTTTTGCTTATAAAATGAAAACTGATAGAGCAATTTGGTTGCTCCAATGAAAATAATAGATAATTGAAATACAAACAAAATGGTATTTTTTACGACTCTGTTGGATCATTAGTAACGGATGAAAACCAGAAAAACCGGAAAATTTAACGATTTTTTTAAATATTCGTCTCCGACATTTTTCAAAAAATACTGTTGGCCCTTCTTACAAAAGTATTGAATCGTGTGTACTTTGTGTGTGCACAAAACAGGCTTTGACGGATCATTAGTTTTGACACAATTGCAATTTGAATTTTTTTGCACTATCTTGCAGCTTGCCTGGATGCTCTAGTGATAGTCTGATTTCAATTTCTAAAACAGAATTTGAAAGTGGAAGTACAGTACCACAAAACGTATATTCTCATTTTGCTCTAAAATGCTGCGAAATGGGTGAAAAATGCTTGAAAACATGACTGAAAACGGCCGAGCTGGTGGAAGCGGTCGAGAGGTAGGAGTTAGCGGGAGATGAGGCGAAGTGTATTATCACGTAACCCGTTCATTAGAAGAATACCCCTCATCTCCCGGACTCTCCTTCTACTCGGCAGCTAACGCGAGCTAGGCCGTTTTCAGTCATGTTTGCATGCATTTTTTACCTATTTCGCTCCATTGTAGCGCAAAATGAGAATATACGTTTCGTAGTACTATACTTCTACTTTCATAATCTGTTTGAGAAATTGAAATCGGGCAATCACTAGAGCATCCAGGTACTCTGCAAGATAGTGCAAAAAAAAAAATTCAAATTGCAACTGTGCCAAAACTAACGATCCGACAGCGCCTGTTTTGTGCATACATAAAGTTCACATGATTCAATACTTTCATGAGGAAGACCAATCCTACTTCTTGAAAAGGGGAGGAGTTATGAATTTTTTAAAAAATCGCAAATTTTTCTGGTTTTTCCAGTTTTTCTCCGTTACTAATTATCCGACAAGGTTGTGAAATATCCCATTTTATTTGTATTTCAATTATCTACAATTCTTCTCATTGGAGCAACAAGATTCCTCTAACAGTTTTTATTTTATAAGCCAAACAATAAAAAAAAGTTTTTTGTTATTTAAATGTTTATAACAAATTAATAAAGACAGTTGCGAGTCTAAAACATAACACAAATGACAACGGACTGTTTTTCATGTGATTGCATTTTTCATGTGATTGGTTTTCTACTAGTATTTTTGTTAGAAACTCACTCTTTTTATGCTCTATTGCTTGGTGTATTTTGGTAGTTGGTAGATTCTTTTTCTTGGATTGTATTCACATCAAAAGGTGCCAAAATATTCATTTATTTGATTATAACAAAACAATATTGATGTATTGTCAATGTAAATGTAAGGAATGTTCACAATAAGAATGAGCTAAGTGGGAGTCTGTAAGGAGTCATTCACAATTTACATCAGTTTTCAGTTTGGTGGGCTGGTGCAAATTTTACAATATTTTTGGTTAAGGTACTTATGCATTTTGTTTCTGTGAACAAGAACCGGAAGTCAACGAGTGGCATTAGTACTTCAGGAAATGCATCTTCCAATAGTAATTTGATACATTTTCATATTGAAAATTCTGTTATACATTTTGATTCTATCATGAAAGATTCTCGATACAATAAAATAACTTCTTTTTTGTGTCCCTCTGAAACCTGCATATCCCAAAGTACTATAAGAAACGTCAAGTTGTGACCTAATAGATGCCTATTGAAATTGGACCGAACAGCCAATAAATCACAAACTTTGAATGAAATAAAAAGAACACTTCCTTCAAATGTTGTTTCACAAAGCTCCAAAAAACCTGTATTTCCATATCAATCTTTTGTAACTGTATACCTAATACATAACTGGTACCAAAGAAATTTTCAAACATCATATCATTCAATGAACATTCGTGTGAAAAGTTTAAATAAGTGTGCATGATTATCTTCAAGTATTAAGTATATTTATTATATTTATATTTTGGGAAATGTTTCACCTTTAAGAGCCACCATCAGCGCGTCACATCAAAGACTCGAATTTCTTCCTCGCCTCTTCTAGCTAATGTTTGTAGGCATACTCATCAAGAATGGGAGTGAAGATAATAAACTCGATGAACAGTGGCAACACAGCACATGTCCCTTCTCAATTACAGCGCCAATTGGGAAATTTATCCCAATCGTAGAATCCGTTTTTTGCAAAAACTATTGATTTCATGAAAGAGATATTTTTTGTATGGGCTCGGTGGTCCCATAAGAATTCCGGAATCTCTCAATTTTTTTTTTAATTCAGCATGTCATTTCAATTGTTTTTTCTTAAAAATTATCAAAACCAAAAATCACTGAAGTTCCGGAATTTACACAAAAACATTGAGTCATATGCTAAACTAAAAAAAAAAAACCGTTTTACCAAAGTAGTGTTTGCTCTTAATATTGTAATGAGGAGCTGAGAGCCAAAGCTGGATGAGAATTTGTTAACTGAACAATGATGTTCGTTGTCGTACTGACAGTTTTTGTCTTTTTTCAAAAATAAAAAATCACCATCAAACCTTATCGGGTTATTGGGATTACCATATGGCAGATAAAAACAAATATTTCTAGAAATATCGATATTAATGTGTTTGTATTCAGGCAATTATTAAATGTTCCGCCATTTTGTAGTAGGTGAAGTTATCAACTTTATATTTTATGGTTGTGAAGTTTTCGTCAGGAGCTTCTGAAGGATGTGTCACAAGACCCCCTTTTCTTTTTAATTTTCATGCGTCAATTTCATTATCTAAAGTTTCAATTCTTTGAGTTGACCCGTTCAAAAAATAAAGTGATGAGGGACATTAAAGAAAAGCACTTTCACATTGAAGACTTCAATTTCCTGGCTAAACATGAGTCTGATTTTGTTCATTTGGCCTTAAGCAATAACTCACTGGCATTTCTGAGCCGCGTATAAATGTGTTTGTTAAGGGCGCGTTGAAATTCGTTCAATAAAAGCTAGCAGCCAGCCATTCGTTGTCATCTTATCAAATGCGCGGTCCTGTAAACTCGTGTAGGGGACCTTATCAAGCCGCAAACCCATTCACGCGAATCGGACAAATTTAATCAACTGTACCTAACAAATGTGCCACATTAGGGAAGAGCATTCATTTTCATAAATCAGCCCTGCATGGTGCGGTGGGGATTAGGTAACTATAACGTGTTGGAACGGATATTCCAACATTTTTTTGTGTCCAGAAGCTGTAAGGAAACGTCCTTTTGGGAATTTGTTTGAAATAGTTACCGAACTGCATTGACAAAGCATTCATTTAGTCCACATCCGGGAGACACCATAAATTCAGCATTTAGTTCATAATACTAGCGGGCGGTAAAGTACACTCTAGCGCCCGGTTGTACAGGCGTAAAGTGATACTTTAGCTAGCGCCCGCGGATCCATTATGGCCTGCGGGCCGTAAAGTTGGCAACGTTTTCAAATTGACCATATTCATAGGTCAATTCAAGACCTACCTCGAAACAATCAATTCAGTTGAATGAAGAAATACTCATTTAACAATATTTATCCATAACCTACATTATCAAAGCTATAAGCCTGGATATTAAAATTTTAAATTGACAATGTTGTTGGTACAGTTACATATGTTAGTAATGGGATATTGAGTGGTATTAATAAAAATCAGTAGATACTTAAAACTTACGGTTCATCAGGGAGGTCGGTTGATCTTAGAAGAGTGACATAGATTTTTGTCGACCAAAATGTATTGGAGGCCTAGCGAAAGAGATGCAATTCACGCATCAATGAAATAAGTGATTTATAGATAAGAATGTCCAATGGAAACTGGACATTTAATAAATAATCAACTATCTGAATGAAAATGCAAATTTTCACTTTCAGATTTTTTCTTCAAGTTATATAGCGTCTTTCTCAACATCTATCAGATGCAGTTCAATGTCCAGCGTGGCTTTAGCCGGGAAGTAGTTGTTTTCTGTTAGATATTACAAAAAGTAACTTAAATTTTCTCGTAGGTTTTTTCCATTTCCAGAGGAGTCATGTATTGGTTCAATTTTCTATTGAGAATGTTCCCCTTTATAAGTGAAATTGTTTCGTTTTAACCCCGAAAGTGTGGCGAGGTTAATGACACATTTTTTGGGCACTGATAGCGGGTGGGTCTTTAGTACCCTGGCAAATATTAAAATAAATATGTTATTTATTCGAGTTTTTGTTACATTTGGCTTTAGACTACCAGATTGGTGTAGCAGAAGATATTGTTGTAAGTCAACCAACGGTTTCAAGTGTAGTACATTTTGTGAGCGATTTTCAAAAATCACGGTTTTTTCGGCTTAACTCAGGATCTTGACCTTGTACGCGGGTCAAACTTGGCAGAAGGTATGTTCAGCACTATATCTACCAAAATGTGGAATCAGCAAACGGTCACAAACTGACTGGTTTTCAACCGACCCCCCCCCCCTTCTTGACTTTGGGCAACACCAAGAATGCTATTTCATGCCCAGTAGACGGTTTCCTTACCTGTAAAATCGTATCTGTTGATCCAAACCCCAACAGAACTATAAATAGATTCACTCAATGTTTGGAAAATTTCTTAAAAATTTTTGGTATGGGCTCATCATTTTGGTTACCCTCTTTGTTACTATTGAGATTGGGTAAGTTCTCATTAGACTTATCTTATGATCTTATGTTCCAATCTGGTTTCCCAGGATGCTGAACTAATAATAATAATTTATCAATTTCAAAACACAGATGAATATTTTTATTATAGGTCATTTTCTATACCATAACTTCATTGTCATTGTCAACTTTCGACACAATGTCAATTTTCATTCATTTAGTTAAGGCGCATTTAGTCAACATACTATTAAAATTGTGCTTAAATATATGTTGAAAGCGAAAGTTGAATCTATTATATCAAATGGCGCCATTTATACAACAATGTTAAGTTTATGCTAAAAACCTTTGAAGTTACCGTTATGTTTATGTTAATGCTTGTGCTAAAGTTGACTAAACCCACCCTTAGACATTAGACTAAGCTTCAGCAGACATGTGTTACTCTGCCTGTTGAAACTTTCTTAAATCTTTTATGTTGATGGTGCCTCTTGTTTTTGGGCCACCTTTTTGACGCTTTGGAAAGTGTGAAGGGTCTCATGATCCTGAGCTTAGAATTGGTTTCAGAAATTCCCAAGAGACTGTTTCTTGAACCTGGTTCTGTGCACATCGGTGAGGTTCTCAATTTTCAAAACACAGATCAGTGTTTCTAGAAGTTATTGTTCTAAGCCAAACGTCATTGTCATTGTCAACTTTTTACACAATGTCAATTTAATTCATTTATTTTAACAGTAGATTAAGCTCCAACAGTCATGTGTTACTCTGCCTGTTGAAACTTTTATCCAGGTTAATCCTGAATAAGGACTTGTTTTAAATGTTATTCATATGATGTCCCGTTTTTAAATTTTACATGGTCCTCTGGACACGTGATATTTTTATGGTCTGGCTCTTGTACACCTAAGATCGACAAGATCGAGAAGATCGACAATCGACAAGCGTAAGGATGCCTCTGAGATGCGCAAACGATAGAAAGCGTGAGTAGATGTGCGACAAAGATCGACTACTGTTTAATAAAGCAGAGCGATTGAGCTCCTGCCCCACTCCAGGGTTTTGTCTACGGCGCAACCAATTCTCGGAGGCAACCTTACGCTTGTCGATCAGTAAGTAAGTAAGTAATTTTTCAATTTTCAAATTCTCATTATCAAAATTTCTTAAATTCAATTCAATGTCACTTACTTACAGGTACGCACTGATGATGACTTTATAGTCGAAAGCGCTTTGCTATGATTTTATAAATAAATTTCTGCACGAAATACAACTTTTCTTCATTCAAGTCACTAGTTCGCCGCCGTTTATTTTGTAGATGGCGACAGTAATCTCGCATCCAAGTCATGTCGTAACTTCAGTGATCTGGCCTCCAAGTCATGTCGTAACTTGATTGAAACAACGGTACAGCATTAAAACCAGGTTTCCTCGAAGAACCCCAAGGAGACTAAACATTATTTAACAGGAGATTCTAATCCCCATAAGACAATGGGGACACAAATTGAAAGAGATGTATAATATCTGTAGTCTTTGGAATAACTTCACAGAGTTATAACATTTACATTTATTTCATTTTATCAAAATTACATGACAAATCTGACAGTCGCTATCAACAACAACTATTCCCTATATAACAACTTTCAAGGCAATCAATATTAACTTAAAATACTACAACTCTTCCCCACCAAATGATACATGATCAATCAATATATTAAACGATCAGGGGGTCTTGTTGCTCGTTTAGGTCTCCCAGAAATTGTATTGCAAGGATTTTCGTTCCATGTTATACCTGAATCTATGTTCGTTTTCGGCAATTGCATTACAATTTCCGGTTGTTTCTCATCGGAATCCCTATTGGCCATACTTGTGCTAACAAAATCCCAAGGTAACATTTGATTTGAATGTCTGGTCCAAATGAAATCACTGTCACATATCTTCACCTTGTACACATCTTTACCTATCCTTTCTATTACCTTACCGGCTGCCCACCTAGCCTTCACAAATCTATAATCTCTAGCTCTAACTGACTGTCCTACAAGAAATTCAACACTTCTTCCCCCCTTCCGATACTCTGTGTAACAGTTTGACTTCCTTCCCCAGAATCCAGTGTACTATTGTCATTATGACAACTTCCAGAATTGACATCCTGAAAACTATCCAAAAAATTTAATTTCTTTTTAATTCTACACATTTTACGCAAATGGCCTTTGTTACCACAAGAATGGTATATATAATCCTTATAACTACAATCACTTTCCTTGTGTGTTCTTTGGCCACACACGCTGCAACCTAGTCGATTATATCCATCGAAGTCTCGATTCACCCATTGTCTCTCATCGTACCTATTCCTGGAGTATGTTCCATGACGTCTTCGCTCATCAGTATGTTTACTCAATTTGAAAACATCTCCATATTCTTTCTTTATAGTCAATCTCCTCATATCATCGTTTATCCCGAAACCAGTCATCGCCGACTCCGTCTGCAGTGCCAACTGAAGCGCCTTTTCTACGGTTAGATCTCCCTCATTCTGCTGTAACAGTTTATCCAAAACTGGTCCACTTTCTAAGCCAGTAACAAATTTGTCCCTCAACACAGTTTTCAGAAATTGCCCGAACTGGCAATTAACAGCTAGTCCTTTGAGACGAACTAAATACTCAGAATAGGATTCGTTCCTATCTTTCTTAGAAATGTAAAAATTGTACCTTTCTGCCAGCACCATTTTTTCTTGATTATAGTAGTCATCAAATTCTTTCACAATGTTTACATATTCCGTTGATTCGGCCTTTTCTGGGAACAACAAATCTTCTAGCAGTTTGTACGTTTCTTCCGTCAGGCTATTTAAAAGTATTGCCCTTTTTATTTCGCTTTTATTGATTGCATTCGCAATGAAAAATTGTTCAAGCCTTTTCTTATGAACATACCAGTTGTTCAACTTCCCATCAAAAATGTGTTGAACACCAACAAGTGAACTGGCACTCTCTGCCATTTCTAATGATTCGTTAATAATCCTCGTCGCCAATATAATATCTGTAGTCTTTGGAATAACTTCTCAGAGTTATAACATTTACATTTATTTCATTTTATCAAAATTACATGACAAATCTGACAGTCGCTATCAACAACAACTATTCCCTATATAACAACTTTCAAGGCAATCAATATTAACTTAAAATACTACAAGATGAAAGACCATTTGTGACGAAATGTGACGTAGTTGGACATGTCATAGCCGCCGTTCTCTATGGACAGTGACGGACTAGCTCTTGGTATATGAGAGTTACTGCTGACAGTTTTGTTGCTTGGTTCGAGTTCGACTCTGTACTCATGTCAAAGATGATGTCACTAGATTCTGATTGGCTAGAGCTTATTAAACCCTCCTGTTAGTTTAGTCTCTTTGTAAATTCAATTTTCAATTTCAATTTATTCCATTTCAATATTTACAGATATTCAATATAAGTAGTGAACATTATAGAGTTGTAAAACTAGCTGATTATGAATTATAATGGATTCACGTCGAAGAAAAACTTTTGTTGTTTCAATCACAGTCAGTGGAAACTATAAGTAGACATATTATTCGACTATAAATTTTGAACATCGGATATAGACTTATCTTAGAGTAGAGGTTGGATGTTTCACCTTTTACTAGCCAACCTAACCTAACCTGACTAATCTTACGTAGACGTCCGAGTACGTCACTATGACACGTTGAGGCTACAAGATTCTGATTGACTAGAGCTTATTAAACCCTCCTGTTAGTTTAGTCTCTTTGGAAGAACCCTGCATTAAAATGACGTCACATATTCATGTTTGTAACTAATGACGCTAGATGACACTCGCGTTTGTGTCCAATACCGATTCCACTCAAGAAGACTAAAAACAAGGAGGGTTTAATAAGCTCTAGCCAATCAGAAACTTGTATCATCAACGCGTCATAGTGACGTACTTGGGTATGAGTACAGAGTCGAACTCGAATCAAGCAACAAAACTGTCAGCAGTAACTCTCATATACCAAGAGCTAGTCCGTCACTGTCTATAGAGAACGGCGGCCATGACATGTATAACTACGTAACATTTCGTCACAAATGTTCTTTCATCTCTTTCTACCAGTGTTCCCATTGTCTTATGGGAATCAAACACTCCTTGTTTTTAGTCTTCTTGGATTCCACTGGCATTGACTCGGGGTTCTTATGATAGGAACCTATTCCTATCAAGGAACCCTGGCATTGACTAAAGGCGGATTTACCCGATCCATAATGCATAATTTTTGGCAAATGCGTAATTTATTCCGTAATCCATAGAAGTTCAACACACGAGATATCTTTAAAAATTGTGAAACTAGTAAATCATTTCAATCGAGTCCATGTGTTGAACTTTTATGCATTCAGGATTATGCATATGCAATAAATTATGCATTATTAATCCGGTAAATCCGCCCTAACACTTTGAACAATGGGTAGCAGCCAGGGTTCTTATGATAGGAACGGTAGCAGCATAATTCAGTTCACAATCTATAATTATTTGGTTAAACTGATGAGTATTATCGTGTTCCGAACTTACTGACACTACTGGTGACAGTCAGCAACAAGGGAACATCAGTTCCAGTAAAGCACTGGAAATGGAATATATTTTTTGGAATAAACTTTGTTTTACTGTGTTGTCAAAATGTGTTATATATGTTATAGAATGAACATTTTGTCGATTTTCAAACTATTGAACTTTTGAAGCAAGGCCAAGGGAACTCAGGCGGTCCTGGAACGCCGCCGTGTTTCGATATCCATGTATGTACTGGAAAGGTATTTGGTACAGATGAATACGTAGGATTGTCTTGGTTTTGAGTAACCTATTTACAGATTTAATTTCATTGTTTTGGTAATCAGAAGAATGTCAGAAAGACTATTGTAAATGTTAAAGTTTTATTTTCATTTCTTTGTTCTAGTATTTCAATTGTCTAGTCATTTTTATATACATTTATTCTATTTTCACACATGACTTTTCCTAGCCAATTAATTTGAAAACAACCAAAGTCAATCGAGTTTCCTTATAATTTTGTACAATTTGAATCCAGTCAAAACAACCAATATTTTCATAGTCATTGTAAATATTAGGGAACCAGTACATGTGGGTATTCTCACATATGTGCGCGTATGTGTAAACTTCGAACCAATTCTGGTATCCACCAATAAGACGAAGGAGACAGAGTATTTAGGCGACTAAAATCATTGTTTTGATTGAGATAACATATGAGGGTTTTATAGCTGAATTAATCTCCACAAAAGTGTTATTCTGTGAAGTTGTTTGTTAAAGGGAGTATTTGGAACATAATAGAACAAAACATATTTTTTCACTAGCTTAAAGAATTCACACGCTAACGGCCAACCAGCGCCCTGAATTATTTGTATAAATAAATAAAGGGATGGGACATTACGAGTCATTCTAATCTGATATTCAAAATTAATTAAATGTTCAATCCACCAGATTACGATTTGCTAGTGGAAAAGTTTGTACAATTGCAGTATTGTTATGGCCATTGAAAATGTTCAGGAGAAATTCTTGAAATTTGCTTAGTACCTAAAACACGATAGTTATCCCGTTAGAGGCTGTAACTATGACCTTCTGCTATATGAGTTCAATCTGATATCACTAAGAAAACATCGTGAAATGACAGACATGTGCTTTATTGAGAAAATACTATACAAATAGATTGTTCAACCATATTGTTTGTCACAAATGATGTTCAATGTTACCACGTTTCACATCACGCTCATAAAACAGATTTTATTTACTCATACCACTCTGCATAACTTCCATTCGCCTATGACAACAATGTCTAGGAGCGTAAACAATATATCCAGTGTAGATATTTTCTTTTTGTCATTTGCACAATTCAAACGTGACATTCTCAACGCATTTCCTGATTGATATTTATACATTTTGTTCTTATCACCCAGTATTAACTATTATGTTCACTTCAAGACTACTCTCATCACCTTATAATACACTCAGGTGCATAAAAAACGACCACCTTGAACAGTTAACAAATTTTGATCTTGAATAACTTTTTTATTTTGAGTCAGATTTTGATAGTTTTTAACCAATGGAAGGAAATTTATCCTAGATTAATTTTCACCATACATATTTCCTGATAAGGTCTGAATTATACACATTATACGAGGGAAAAAAAAGTTATGTTTCTGTCATCTAAGTTTAAGACACCCTGTGGTGGAATAAAGCTTTTGGATGACACTCAAAACCATCCTGTACACAATCTTGGTTCATTCCCTATCCATTGCTTCTTCATTCATTTTGATATCATTATTCGTTTCAAATTTATGAGTTATTGAATAATGCATTTTCTCTACATATTCGTCATATTCAATGATCAAGATTGCCATGAAAACAATTGTTCCACTTTGTTTATCATTTGACAGTTGTGTTATTGTCATAACGTTAGTTTGAGAAAACTTATAATCGTTCTATCAATGGTTTTGAGTGAAGAAAGCTGTGCTAAAGCCATAGCTCTTTTAGAAGAGGATCGAAATTATCAATATGTTGCTAGAAAATTAAATGTCTGTCGTTCTACTATGCGGAGTATCGACCAGAAATTCAGAGAAACGGATGGTCATACTGAGCTGGTTTTTGTTGAAGATGGAGCATTAACACCACGAAAATAAGTTAATGATATTTTAGCTCACTACGTTCACACTTTGGAGACATAAACTTCCTTCTTATACAGGATAATGCGAGACCACATTCCACCAGGTGTGTTACAGAATACCTAATTGAAGTTGGGATACAGAAATTAAATTGGCCAGCATGCTCCCAATTGACAATTGACCATGTCTTGGATCATCTAGGTAGATGTCTGAGAAGTCGCAAAAGACCACCTACGATTAAATATGAACTTCGTGTTGCGCTCATAGAGGATGGAAGCTATTGTCCAAGCTAGAGGATGCAACATCCGATATCAACAAATTGGTTAAGTGTTTTCTATACAACCGTTCGCTGCTTATGTTATCGTTAAGTTGTTAATTTTTCCATATTGTAGAATAAAGAGCACGCAGAGAAAATGCACTGCTTTATTCAATAATTATTAAATTTGAAACGAATCGTGATATCAAAATAAATGTCCATTTTTCATGTATAATTTTAACATTAACGCCGCATAACCTCAATACACTGTAAGTTACAACCTGACTGTTCTTCACTGGTTTTACGTGTCTTTCTCATTTTGTAGCATCCCTGATGATGATAATAAAGATTATCGAAAGCTTGGAATCTGTGTAATAGAGTACTCTTATTGGCCTGCTGCATATCCCAAATATTTAGCAAACTTATATATATATATATATATATATATATATATAAATAAGGATGGATTTAGCGAGGGGCAATATATGAAAATATAAGTTGAAAAGTTATTGGGTATAACCCTCAAAATGTTCTGCAACCGTAGACACGTGTTTCGAGCTTAAGCTCTCATCAGTACGGTAAAATCAAGTGCGAAGATGTACAACACTTGGATGTAAAAGTAGAAACAAAGGATGTCAACAACAGGAAGCCAACCACACATTTGTAAGCACAAGGTCTTCTAACCGAAGCCACAAATGTGTGGTTGGCTTCCTGTTGTTGACATCCTTTGTTTCTACTTTTACATCCAAGTGTTGTACATCTTCGCACTTGATTTTACCGTACTGATGAGAGCTTAAGCTCGAAACACGTGTCTACGGTTGCAGAACATTTTGAGGGTTATACCCAATAACTTTTCAATATATATATATATATATATATATATATATATATATATATATATATATATATATATATATATATATATATATACGGTCATATAATATTACACATTGAAAACATATAAAAATATTATTAGAAATACGTCAAAGTATAAATGGATCAATAGAAGTGTGAAGCAACTTATTAGTCAATTCTGAGTGAAAATGACAGTACCTTCAGTTGCTATTCATTGAATGAACTCTATATAGTTATAAAAACATTTTTCAACTAAGTATTCCTTCAATGCTTTTCTAAATGCTTGATACGATTTTAAGCTTTTTATATTCTCAGGGAGTTTATTGAAAATTTCGGGACCTGCATAGTTTGGTGATTTTTTTGATTTACTCAAGTTGTATTTGGTTTGATGCAGTTTTTTAGCATTTCTAGTTTTATAATTATGCACGTTGCTGTTTTTAAGGAAGTTATTTTCATTTTTATACATATAACATGATATTTTGAATATGTAGATGCTCGTTAACGACAGTATTTTATTATTTTTCAGAACCGTTCTACATGAATCTCTGTAGCCCCTGAAGATTATTCTTATTATCCTTCTTTGCATTGTAAAGACTCTAGAGATATCCGTTGATTGGCCCCAAACGACTATGTTGTAGCTCATTACTGAATATGCCAAGGAGTAATAGGCTGTTATTAGATTTCTTGTATCTATTTCCTTCTTTAGGTTCAGAATGGCGAAGGTCGCTTTGGCAAGTTTGGAACAAATACTGTCTATTTCCAGTGTGAAATTCAAGTTATTATCTATAACAGTTCCTAAAAATTTTCTGCTGTGTTTGATTTCTATACTTTGTATTTCAGGAGTTATTCCACTGTTTGTATTGGAAAAATACACACATACCGATTTAGACCTGTTTACCATATGTGAATTTTTTTTACACCAAGATTCAATGTGTTTATTGGGAACTTGAGCATACTGGGTGTATTTTATAAATAAACAAATAATATCATGAACAAAATTTGATTATGCTTAACAAATAAAGTAGCACACTATTGCGAAAGTTTGTTGTTAAGGGACAGCACCTGCTCGGCTGTCACTATTTGAAAATAATTGCTCAAGACCATCAATCTTAGTTCAAAAAAACAAACTACTCAATGTGCCAGCTTAAGAGCAGGTTTGCGACCTATACCACAAGCTGATGCGGTGACATGATATAAAAAAGTCACCGATCAAACTCATGTTATCCAGTGTACTTTTCCTCGTTTTCCGCCAATTTCAGGAAACGCTTGTTTTGCATTGATGGCAAAATAAAGAGTACGGTTCCTGTAGGTAATGTATACTTGACAAGAAGATTAGAAATGCGTGCAGGCAACCCAATACGGACGAGCAAGCATATAGGGCTGGCGGAGAACATCAATGTCAATATTTGCGGAAAACAAGATCCTCGTAAAAGTGGAACGGTTAAAAGCTTCACTAGCGAAGTGAAAGTATAGAGGATTACAACGATTTCCTCGAAATTTAAACAGAAACACGAGGTGGGAAATGATTTAACACTTAAAAAGCTTTTAACGTACCACTGAATTAATTTAAACTTCGGAAATTGAGAGGTGGTTTCCGTACATTATTTAGCATCTTTATTACCGTATAAATATTCTTACTCGGGCGAAGACAATGCGTATCAACATCAAGATGTTTCAAAATGTACAAATTTCTGATGACTGACAACTGTTTTCAATATATTTGTGGTTGTTATGGTTTTTGTGGGGGATAATGTCTAGGTGTAGATTTTACGCATAAGTATTTTGTTTGTAAATTACATCCAGTGCACATAGGCGCTGGTGTCAAAAAGAGTTTTAAACGCTTAAAATACGAAAAAAAAGTAACAGGCAAGGTTGTAAGACCAAAGATCCATTAATGGTCAGCCGTGTGGTGGCCAGGCGCACAGGGTAGCACAATAGGCCGAAAACTCATCAAGGTTCAGAGGTTGGCCTGTGTGGTAATAACGGGCGCAATGAGAACGACTCCAACCGCAGTGTTGGAGGTACTGCTGAGGCTGCCACCGCTTCCAGTCTGGATCAAGAAGGAGGCAATGGCAGCCCATTTGAGGATGCGAGACTCGGGAGTCTGGGTGAACGAAGGAGCGATGATAGGTCATGCGGAAATCGCGAAGTGGGCGGAACAGGAGATCCCTATCTCTGCCCTCAGAGTGAAAAGCGCACAAGACAGACTGCGATGGAATAGAGAGTTTACTCTTACTATTCCGAGCAGAGAACAAAGGGAAGGAAATACGGTTTAGTTTCGTACAGGGAGCCTAATATGTTATACGGGCGGTTCGCGTCTAACTGACAAACAGGCTTCGGGAGCCGGAATCTATCTGGGGGGAAGAGAAGTACTAGAGAGCTACGCTTTGGGTAGATATACAACAGTTTTTCAAGCTGAAGTGTTCGCCATCTTATCCGTAGCTACGAGAGAAGATGTGAAAGATGGATCCGAACAGAGAATTTATATCTGTTCGGATAGTCAGGCAGCGCTCAGAGCCGTCTGCCATCCTAAACCAAGCTCAGCGCTTGTACAGGAATGTGGAGATGCGCTCGAAAAGCTCGCTGAAACGAAGGAAGTTCAGCTGGTATGGGTCCCGGGACACAGAGGGGTGCGCGGAAATGAGGAGGCAGACGGACTTGCCAGATCCGGATCCGCAACGCTGTTATGTGGACCGGAGCCTGTACTAGGCATCGCAAGAAGCCAAACTTCTTCAGCCCTCGATGAGTGGGCAGAAGAACACCGGCTGCAGGCAGTCGAAAGACTTCGTGGCCGGCTCCAATAAGTCAAGGACGACATGGCTCTTAGGCAGAAATCGCCAAGCACTACGCCTCCTTATAGGAATACTAACAGGACATAAAAAGTTAGGCAAACACTTATAGGTATAGAAGACAGTCATACTTGCCGAAAATGCGAAGAAGACGAAGAAACTTCATCTCACTTCCTCGGCGAGTGTGAGGCATACGGGAGGCTAAGATTTGGAACCTTCGGAGTTGACAAATTCCAACAAGAGGAACTAATCAACTTGGAGTGGTCAGACATACTGACCTTCATTAGGAGGTCACAAAGGTTCGAAAAGGAAAACTAGGTGGATGAATGTAGAAAAGGGGAGAACAGGGGATGGCAAAAAGGGTCATGAGGGCCTACTTGCCTGGCTGCGGTCGCGGCCTCCCCAAAGAACTACTACTACTACTACTA
Organism: Chrysolina oricalcia; assembly: GCA_944452925.2. NCBI lineage: Eukaryota > Metazoa > Arthropoda > Insecta > Coleoptera > Chrysomelidae > Chrysolina > Chrysolina oricalcia. The sequence goes on from OX101812.2 coordinate 68,232,011, forward strand.
TGGTTTTTGAGGGGGATATTGTCAAGGTGTAGATTTTACGCATAAGTATTTTGTTTGTAAATTACATACGCTTAAAATAGGAAAAAAAAGTAACAGGCAAGGACCAGGTGAAGAATGTTGTTGGGTTTCCAACTCGAAGGAAAAAACATATTTGAACACGAAAACACTCAAAATGTTGAAATGATCATGCAGTTCAGTGGTCGAAAACGTTTTTTTGCGACTTGCGGCGAAACGTGACCTCCTAGCGGAAAATGTTCGATGGTAGAGTTGTAGAATATAAAAAAAAAATCGAAGAGTTTCGTATTCAACACGTTTCGACATAACCTCAAATTAACCGTCGAAATGGCGAAAAGCTGATTTTTTAGTAGGATTTAATTTTTTTCTCACGTGTAAATAATTTGATTCACATGAAAATTTTTATTCTTTTTTTTGCAACTTTTGAAAATCATTGAATATATTGAGGAATTATGGTTCAAAGAGATTTGTTGTCGGTTTTTCTCAATTTTAAGTGGTTTAACGATCAATAAACCACCAAGTTACATGGACCATTTGGAAGTAAACATTTCAATAATTGAAATGGTCTCTTATTAGACCTTCGAAATATGAAAAAACAATTGTTGGAAGATAAGGGTCCAAATTGGAATCTCAACAACATTTTCCACATGGTCCTTGCCGGTTAATTTTTTTCTTTTTCATAAAAATTATAGGCACCAGTCTAGTGGAAAGATTTATTCCTAAGGTTACTGCATTAAAAGTACATTTTTATCATTAGGCATATTAGGAAAATAAAGGGGATACAGAAGAAAGTTTTGCTATAGTTCTGATATTCTCACCCTTTATGTTATCTGGATCGCTGATCATGAATTTGAAGTTTACAGAAACAAATTTGGCCCGGAATAATGTCTTTTTTGGCACTTTTTGACCAAACTTTGGCACTTTTTTTCAGATTTTGGCCTATATCAGATAGGAAGTGTTTTTTTGACAAGCCCATTCTCTATAAAATCAAAGAAGACAACATTTCCTGAATTTTTTATATACAGTGCGACGCTAAATTATGGAACAAATTCATTTTTTCTGAATATAGAGATATTTCGGAAAAATCCTGGGACAAGTCGATTTTCTTTTCCGATGGGCCAATTTTTGAACCCCACCCAAAATATATAGGGTTATCCGCAATCGAGTAAAACTTACTTTGGTGATATTTTTAAATTGGACACCCAGTATATTTTTCCATATTTGGTTAGGGATCGTCATTACGAATCCAGTGATACCAAGTTTGATGGGATTATGTCAAACGGCTGCGGAGATATGGCCAAAAAACTTCCTCGTATGTCTAATGAGTATGACTGCGAGACTCCACACGATTCAGAAGGTTAAAAGTCTCTGTCGCACTCATTGGGTATATGGAGAAGTTTTTTGGCCATATCTCCGCAGCCGTTTGACATAATCCCATCAAACTTGGTATCACTGGATTTGTAATGACGATCCCTAACCAAATATGGACAAATATACTGGGTGTCCCATTTAAAAATATCACCAAAGTTGCTTTTCCTCAAATGCGGATAACCCTATATATTTTGGGTGAGGTTCAAAAATTGTCCCATCGGAAAAAAAATCGACCTGTCCAAGGATTTTTCGGATATATTTTTATATTCAGAAATAATGCATTTGTTCCATAATTTAGCGTCGCACTGTATATAATTTCTTTGGAAGATTCATTGTCCCGCCGCCGAAGTGGCGACCAAAAAAGGCTATATTCCCATATATAGTGAAATTCGCTGATACTAGAAATAATTCAATGAACTCGTGTTTTGTATGGGTTGTCATTATTGCTAAATATAAAGTTCAAAAATTCTGAAATTTGCGTGAGACTCCTTTTTGCGTGAACATTTTTGGAAGGAACACGAGTGGTGTTTTTCTCTAGTGTTCAGCCCTGCGTTTCGTTACAGTTCACATCTCTTATCCGACACGATTTTCCTCTTGCAAGTACGCAAATCGACCAGACTTCCATGTAGACAACCCGCAGGGACCAATCAGAACAGTTGTGAGGTTGGTGGGTGAGTTGGGTAAAGATTGACGAAAGAAGGGGAATTCACCTAGAAAACTTGCATCTACGGGCAAAATGTTACAAATATTGTTAGTTGAATATGTGTATATTTTTAGCCAAATCTAACCTAATCTCACTAACCTAGCGTAAACATAAAAACCATCCAAGATTGAATAAATATTCCAAAGTAGACACGCCCACTCCACAACTGTTCTGAGTGGACGGAAAAGTGCAACTGAAAATCAGGGTGGTGACAGCCTTTTGCCTTTTATAAATTTTGAATACTCTTCAAGTATTGTTAAACTGAGTGGTTTCAAGAGAAACTACAAGCAGACAGAGGAAGAAGAGATACTTCCAGGTATTGTATTCAAAGAACCTTAGGTTGAGTATTAGGTTTAACTATTGACGACAGTTTATGCTGGGAACCACACATCGAAAATACCAAGTTGAGTAAACACAATTTTCTTGTTTGTTGATAAAAATACCCTTCTTTCTGCGTACTTTGCTCTCATTCAATGATATATCAGATATGGATTGTCTGACCCTTTGTGGAAATTCCTCTCACTCTGGAAAAGTGTTTGAAATTAAAAAAACAATCCATCAGAATAATCTGTAGTGCGGGTTGTAGAGTTTCTTGTCGGCCATTACTCAGAATCATGCCTTCACCAACTCTATTCATTTGTCAGTCTCTGCTCGAAATTCATGAAAAAAAAAATTGGCTAGCTCAAATTACCATGACTATAACACACGCAACGCAAATCTGATCAGGTCTCAAAGATTTAAATACAATAAGTCTTTCAAAAACTCTATAAATGTTGATCTTTTTAATATATTTCCTACTACATTAAAAAATAAAAACCATTCCACGTTTTAAAACTCTATCAAAGTGATACTGCAGAAAAAGTGTATCACTATCGCCGAGTACATGGTTGATCCACCCGGGATGTGATTTGATCCAACTATCTTAACGTCATTAGATATTTTACATTTTCCAATACATTTTTATCTTCAAATATTTTTCATTAACAATTTGTGCATTATCATACCCTATTCATCTAACCTAACTTCAATAATCAATACAAAAGCATTCGAAAAACTACTAAATCAACATCGTGTGTATGTACGTTTATTTTTTTATTTTCAACTAATGTCACTACTATTTGTATGGTACAATTGGTACATCGTAATGTCTACTTATGTGTTATGTGTACACACAAAATTTTATTTTTACTTTATTTTAATTGTGTACTTACATACATTATTTTCTTTATTTACTTGCTACCTGACTTACTGCAAATGTTTTATAACATAAAGTAGTTAAATAAAGATCTATCAATCTATCTAAATAAAAATCTATCTATTTATTACACGAAGTCAAATTTTCAGAGAGTTTTTCTGGTGTCTTATTTTGAAAATGAGTATTAGGGAAGGTTTTTTCATCGAAGAAATTGTAAACCGTCTATTGTAAATTCCTTATGCTTATAATAATAATAATAATTTTTTTCCATATGACAATAACATTGAATTTGTATAGTCAGTAAATATATATATACATATGTACGGAACAGAAAATCACATGACAACATGAATTTTTATGAGACAAACAAACATTTAACAGTAAAATATTCGCTAATTAGTAAAATAATCTTTTGTTGAATAAAAACATTTCACAATTGAGAATTCCTTGAGTTTTCTTTTGAAAGTGGGCAGTGAAGAACACTGTGGTAGCTTGTTGAAAGCCCTCAAGCCATTGTTATCTGGAGAATTGAATTCAACAACATTTTTACTGTATGGTACATAAAATTGTTCTCGATTAAGAGTGTTCATTTGATGAACCTCAGAGTTCTTAATAAATGTTTCTTTATTCCTAAATATATGGAGACATAGTTCATATAAATATAAAGAAGGAAGTGTCAATATTTTGTGACTAATAAATAGGACTTTACAGCTGGTGGTACTAGACACACTAGCAATGCATCTCATTATTTTCTTCTGTGTTATAAACACATCATCAGTCATAGTGGGCCAACCCCAGAAACAAATACCATATCGAAGACGACTTTCTACTTGTGCATAATACACCATCTGCATTTGATTGTATGTGAGAACTGTTCGTAAATTTTTCAATAGGTAACATTGTGAATGCAGAATGGAAGTTAGGTTCGTACAATGGATTTTCCAGTTTAAGTGTTCGTCAATGTTCATTCCCAAAAATTTAACATGTGTAGCTGTACGAGATATGGGAACATCATTAACGACAAGATTAGGTTTATAGCAAACTCGTTGTCTATTGTGAAACCTAAGATACTGTGTCTTCTCGACATTGAAAAAAAGGGAGTTTTCAAACGACCAAGATGCCAAGGACTGAATCGCTTCGTTGCATTTTCTTTCAAGAATCTCATCAGATTTATCCACAACAAGGACAGATATATCGTCTGCATACATAGTGACGTGAATATCTTTACCTAGTTCATTTATACTATTCACATATAATAGAAATAACACTGGGCCTAGAATGGAACCTTGTGGAACACCTATATCAATATCCACAAGGTTGGATTTAGTAACAATTATTTCATCTTTTTGTTTACTTCTGAGGCGTACGTACTGTTTACGGTTTCTTAAAAAGCTAATGACCCATAGAAGAGCATAGTCTAATACCATAACTGGCCAATCTGTTTATCAAAATGTCGTGATTGACACAGTCGAACGCCCTGCTGAGATCACAGAATATCCCAACAGGGCACTCTCCAGAGTCAATCAAAGATGTAATTTGACTATAGAAACTGTGAACTGCTGTTATCGTCGATTTTCCATGTCTGAACCCATGTTGATTTTTGGAGATAATCCCGTTTGTATCAACGAAATTCATCAGGCGATATAGAAAAGAGTATTCGAATATTTTTGAGAAGGTAGACGGATGAATTCAAGAAGTATTAAACCGCATTTTTCTAATGTCTTGTGCATTAATCAAGTTTAGATTTTTATAAATTGTATATTGGCGACAAAATAATGCAAAAACTTCGCTAACACGCACGGCAATCAACCACCAATTAAGATCAATAGGAGTAAACGTCAAACCAATACACTCAACTGGAACTGAAAGTATTACATTTTAATTTATCTCTATTTCCATTGTGTGTGGATATCAACCATGTAACAGAAATGACGTATCACCTAATTTGTCATTTTCAACAAACAATTTACTCATTCCAACTATTCTTGACAGAAACGTAGAAAAGCTACATTTAACAATCAATTAATCTTATTTTCTACCTTCGCGTGAACGCTTTACTATATAATTAGAATATTTTTGTCGGAATACAAGTGACCCAGCGATGTGAAATGATGAATGGAAGAAACCTAATCCGTTATTTTCGCGTCAACTATGAATTTGTTTGAAGTTACGATAATATTTCATTGTTTTTATGACATATGAAATGGTCACTCCATTCATCTATATAACAGTCAAATGTAGAAAACTATAAATTGTGATTATTTTCTCGTTGTTAAAATTAAAATATACTTTTTCTACGACAACCTCGAAAAATGTTCATTTTATAAGCGTCACTTCAATCATAAACAATAAAATTTTGTACAGAATTTCATTTTTGTATCGGTGCTAGGCAAATTACTAAGCAACAAATGCAAAATGGAATATTTCATGTTAGGTCTCGGTCCACTCCGACTTGTCAGATTATGACGCTCAGTGACAAAGTAATGAAATATTATTGTTATGAAGCAGAGAAAATGAAAATATTGCAAAATATAGGTAAGTGATGTAATTTAGACAAAAAAATTCATATAAATATTAATTAAAACACTTACATAATTTAAACTATATGAGATTATGATATAGAAGTTAATTTATGGATATATTGTCACAACAAAATTGTATTGAAAGTAATAGCTGTATTTTCATTATTTAACAAGTTATAAGTCATAAAAAAAATGCAAAAAAATCTGAAATTTTTATAAACAAATGCTTATAATTGCTGATAAACGATAGTTATAAACTTGTTCATTAGATTATTTCAAAGATTATTCAATCCTTTATAAGAACAACCTGAATATTTATTATCGTATCTCTAATATATCAATTTGTTACTTGACAAATCATGCCGCCGGTTCAACTTCGGTTAGGTGTAATATTAAAAAGTTTTATGAAAAATTGAAGAACATTTTTTTTGGAACTTTGATATATATGCCTGTTTTTGTTATTTTTTTTTTAGCTCTAGAAAAAAATATGATGGTTGTTAGAATTTGTTTATAACAAATTGTTAAGTTAACGAACAAAGAAATTATTTAAAAAAAATATTTTTTATTGATAATCCATCAAGAAATGCCCATTATAACTTTTAAAGAGAAAATAATTTCTTAATTAATTATTTAAACAATAAAAAAATTAAAGAAAGATTGTAAACAGTAAATCATTATTTTGCCAATAGCCAATAGAGTGGTAAAAAAAATTTTTCGAAAAATATTAATCTTGTCTATTTGTTTATAAAAAATTGTTTAACAAATGATGTAAAAATTTTCCAACTTTTCTGAATGCCATTGCCATTGATGCAAAACAGCAATAATAGCATAATATTTGGTGAAAAAAAATGTATTAACAACATTTCGTGGACTTTTAATTTTTTGTCTACTTCAAATAATCATTATGAATAAAATAATAAACTTTTATTTACTTTTATCGCGTGATCTTGTTAAGTATACGTATAAGAAGGGCCCCACGAAGCCAAAACTTATATAAACAGAGTGGGGTACCGAAAGCGAAACAGATCGAATATCTTCAAAACACATGTGTTGTGGAAAGAATGCAAAAACACGTTGATTTTCAGTTCAAGGGCGAAATCTTCCTATCATAACCTCAACTGTCATACCTTTTCCCCATCCCTTGGTCACTATCACCCAAACAATTTGAATAGGGAAAGTAGTTTTAAAAAGGTAATTTCATAAGGAATTCAGCCATGTCCATTTTCGCTACCTAACTTTTTATTTTGGCGCCCTCTTGCGAGAAAAACAACTGTTCCATATTCCAAATTATGATACTTCAATTTAACATAAATTCGATGACATTGCAGTATGGAATTTTTCTAAAGGAAAAAACAAAATGACGTCTCCAAAATGGAGGACAAGATTTGAAATGATGGTCCGATTCGATTCAAAATTGATATGTGGTGGTTTTCAGGGTCGGAAATTATGATTTGTTTGTCAATGCAAAAAAACAAGATGGTGGCTCATATTTTTAGGAGCTTTATCAAAAATCAACACATTTTTGACTATACTGTTTTATACAGGGTGAGTACAAATAATACCGACGAACAAAAGAACGTTCATTCCCGAAAAACTTATTCAATTCATGCGCTGCCATATTTATCAGCAACTAAAAATTCTTGATCGAAAATTCATATATTACAAAATTGAGAAAGGACCTTCAGCAGCACTAAGCGGCGGAATAAAAAATGGAACTAATATCAGCATTTTTGATAAAATACTGCACAGAAAATCGCTTTTATAAAAGGACCGTGATATTGAAGTCGGCGGCTTTTATTTTTGCCGGCCATTAATTAGAACCAGACTAACGGTAGAGCGATCATAGGTGGCGACGACAAGCAGCCGCCTGCTATATAAAAGTAAGGATTTATAGCCGGAACATTTAATACCTACAGGATGATGCAGAAGTGGTTTCAGGGCTTTCCAATAAATTCAGGGAGGAATTCAAGAGCTGAGCTAGACACAAAATGAAGAAGACTCATCGATGGTTGATGCATGATGAAAGTTTGAGAGATATACAGTGTGTCGAAATTAGAAGCTGCCAGTGGGAATATCGCGAAAATGAAAAAAGATATCACGAAATGCCCGAACCCGTTTCGAAGCAAGAATGAACATCACTGAAAAAATCACTTGAAAAAAAATTATCCTATTTTTTATAATAGGAAATTACTCTAGTAATTATTTATTTCTTTTGCAAAGATTTAAACTGGGTAAAAAAAGGGCTAAATTTTTTTTCAATTTTGTTTAATCCAGAAAAAAGGGTTTGGAGTAGAATTCAAATAATAGCTAAATTCTCGCGAAATATCACCGGTATCTCATTGGACGAATAATTTCAATATAGTCAATAAAAACATAACCTAGTCCTAGTATTGATATTGAAGCAGCCACAGACCTCATAAGAGTCATTCATATCAAAGAGTATGGTTATTCGTGAAATCGTTAACTGTGAGTTTTTTTTGGGAGTTACCAATGTCATAAAAAAGTGTTTTGTTCGTGGTACAGTACTTCGTCAGCTGCAATACAGAAATTTGCTGTACTCATACCTGCTTTCTTTTACATTCTTTACTTGAGCTCCGGTAAAATCTGTATTTGTTCTATAATATAATAATAATGAGTTTATTTTCATTCATATAGTAATATGGATACATTTTAGAACAAGATCATAAAATAAGCAATGAAGACTGGTGCTAAAGTAGACAACTACTTGTTTGCGGTGATATTAACAAATCGAATTAATTTGTGGAGACTTAAAGTAAAATAAAATAAAAGTAGGATTTTATGAAAATGTATACATTTAACTGGACTTATTTATGAAGAAGCTAATAATCGAAAACCATTGTTGAATCAACGACTGGTAGATTTTGACTAGTAGCTTTCTCAAAACCTTCTTCCATGACAGCTTTCAGTTTATGATCTTCCAAAACTTAAAATTCAAGGATAAAATTTACAAATTGTATCCAATAAATTCAACAATTCCAGTGACAATATTATAATTCGTCAACTTTTCATCATCTTTGATAGATTAGGTTAGGTTTTGATGTCAAATTTATATCGTACTAGATATCGCTTTCTAAGAGTGATTCCTTCTTTAAATTGAAATTGAAATAGCTTCGGAAATCGAAGTGAAAAAAAAAATCAGGGTTATACCTATAATAACTTTGAAGATCTCCATATATTGCCTGTCTATTGTCATAACCAAGTGTACCTTTCCATTAAATTCGACTGAATAGTATCGAAAGAATATTATTCCGGGGTACACTGTGATTCAAACTGGGTCAATTCTTCCTTGTACGAAAAGTCTCTGAGGACTCAAGGACGTTTAGAATAATACAAATGACGTCGTCTCTCAATTTAGAACAGTTTTGAAGTAGATTGGAGAAATAAAAAAAACAGGTTCGTGAAATGATTTTACATGCATCATATATACAGATAAGATCATTTTTTGCAAATATAACATGATTTTTATTATAGTGTAATTCCCCATAGAAAATTTTCTTCCAATTAGATAAGAAACCAGTGTCGTGAATTCGAAAAACTGGATGAAATGAGAATTCAGAAGAAAATCATACTTTTGACGAAGCATTTAAAAATTTAAACATAGAAAATAAAGGATTGAAGTTGGGTGGGTCATTTAGAGTCATAAGAAGTTAATAGATTTAAATTTCAAACATACTGCTTTAAAAAAAAAAAATTGTCAATATGTTTAAAAGTTGAAGCAATATTTATTTTGCTTTCCGATATATTTATTTTTGATTAAACACAATCTGTTTCCCTTTTTGAGAATAACAATTATATAAAAACAGTAATTCCCATATATTTATAAATTCCATCTATTTAATATCGTTATGTGATGGCGGAACCAACGCGAATCAGGACAGACTCCAGGATATGGTAACAGGGCGAATTCATTAGTACATAATTTGGCTAATAAATGTTGGCCCAATGACATTGTATTCGCCAGAATGCATACCCAAAATATTTCATTAGTTTTTTTTGAGTAATCACTGGATTATTCGAAGTTTTCTGCACATTAGCTAAATTCCAAGTTCGCCGTAAACCTCTTCATATCCTAGCACCAATCTACGCGAAGAATCCTACCACTTTCATGATTTTTTAAGCAGAGGACTCACCACTCGAATTATATCACAAAATATGTCATGGAACATATAAAATATGCCATGTAACGTGTGATTGTTGATTTTGAGCGGTTGGTCCGTTGAATATAAACTGTGGTAATAAAATGGAAATGACACTGGAGACGACCTGGCGAATTTCTCAAGGAGAAAAGACCAAATTCAAGGAAGTAGAGGAAATGGAAATGACATTAATGGTCAAGATGACACAATTTCGTCTATTCGCAAAAACGCGCAATGGGTGCGACACACAGAACTCATACTTGTATCTTATGACTAGAATGCGTTTCAAATATGGCGGATGAACAAATCATGCATAACCTACAACACTGTAGTGTCCTCTTCACAGTAGCGGCGCATAAAATCATATGCGTATATTAGGGATAGGAAATGGGTTGTTGTCTTGAAACTGGGATATTTCATTTTCTCTCAAATGGGACATCAGAACATTTGAAATATTGTTTCTCTCCCATAATTAAAGAGTTTAGAGTAGAATAAATTACTGAATGATAGATAGCAAGATCTTAATGATTCACATCGAACAATTCTCCTACCCAACTAGGTACTGTCCATTTTTAAGATGACATAGGATTTTTCTTATGATGAATGACGGTAGATTTGATTCAGACTAATCTGTAACTTTTCTCGGATCTAATCATACATATATATTATATATACTTACTCTATATATATATATATATATATATATATATATATATATATATATATTATGATTTCTATGGATCTAATTGTATAACTTCCATCATTACAAAATGAAACATTTATTGAAACATGTTCAATGCAGATTCTGGAAGATTTTGAATTTCTTTCATTAAAATTTTATCTTATCCGTTCGTTCTTTTGCTTTCAATCACATACCTCGAAAGTCGGTATCAACTGAATCTGCCAACTTTTCAGTTATAGGACAATAATAGTCATTTGGGAAACAATGATGAAACTAGAAATCAAATGATTTTCCTCTGAAACTAAATCCTAACTTTGTTATGATGCGTTTTCGGCTTCAGTTTTTTTTTATGTTTTAATTGATCTGCATTTGAAGAATTCCCAAAAACAATTTGAAAATAAGGCTACTCATCGTATCGTGACTTTTTTTCGCTTCTTTCATGTTTTCATGTTTTAAACTGAAAGTATTGGGTGCTTTGTAACTTCTTCGTACAGGACACTTTGAATTCAGAGACAATAACATAACTGTGAAATCAGTTCTTCCTGACTGGTCTGGATTGAAGATATCACAATCACTGAGTTCAGGTAAATCAAGTGTTGGAAGTGAATTTGGCTCCAGTCTTGGCTGGATCTATCGGAACAAAACAATCATTTGTGAAATGATCCTAACAAATTTTGTATAGATGTGGTTGAGACCATTCCAAATGTAGATCACTTCTTAAGTTCTTGGTCCACGGAATCATTCTCTGAAATTAGCTTTCGGAAATCTGAAAAGGTTTTTATATTGTAGGGACATTTTGAAATGTTTTCCAAGTACTTACTTATGGAATGTACTATTTTCATTTTTTTCCTTCTCCAAGAATTACCAAAATCCATAACAAAACACCTCATCGTATAGAATGGCCAATATAAATCATAAACAATAAATTATTTTTTTATTATTTAATAAATCGCCCAAAACACCAAAAGAATCAAAACTGACAACGCTGCTCTGTTTACAAACAAACCGGTAAACTGACTAGACATATGACTTATTTACTACTCATTTGCTCTTGAAGGTACAAGAGATAACGTATGTGCTTCCTTAGTGAAATTTGTCCCCTTTTCGGATGCCCACGATTTGTTCAAGATTAGAGTAGCCGAGGATACATAAAGATCGTTCTAGTCATAAGATACAAGTATGAGTTCTGTGGTGCGACACCTACAGTAAAAAAATATACTCTTCCAGGATGGGAGAAACAAACCAAGTCGCCATTAGAGTACGTGTGATTTGAGTAGCAAATAATTAACGTTCTATTGGTTTTTAAAGCAGTTTGCTGAAGTTCAAGATTCTAAATAATGAGCAGCAAGTGCAAGAGGTATTGCTGGGTGCCGCAGTGTAAACACTTATAGAGATACAAATGTATCAATACACATCTTCCCAAAATATCCAAAATTATGCAATGTGTGGCAGAACATTTTGAAAATTGGAAAACCGATTTCCAAATACATATCTGTGTGTAGCTTTCACTTCGTAGAAACAGATTTTAAAATTAATTTCAGAAGATCTCATACCATACTGTATCTTGGTAATTTCACTCATTTCAAGGGAACGTCAGTATTGGTTTTAATATTAAAATAATCTTCATATTTTAATACACTTCATGAGCCTTCGATGTTAAAGCAGAAGTTTGTTGAACTAGCCCAAATATCTCGAGTTTCTCCACATGTTTGACTTGACACAAAATGATATATCCGCTTTAAAATGCCTGTTCGCGTTCCACTATCGGCCGATTTCTATCGCCAGTATATTTGGATATGTCCTCCAAATTGATCTCAACAAGTATCATCCTTCAAAATTCACCTTTATCGTTCAAAATTCAAAATAGAAATGATTAATTTATCAACTGGGGGTTCACATTGTTTTCCCCATTCCACTGACAAGTTTGACAGATACTGCAGCGCCAACTATCGGAAAAATTTCCCCGAATCAGAAATAGGCACTAAATTTTGAAAACATAACAAATAAAACGGGGATGAAATACTGGATGCAGAAATTTCACACTGAGTTACTCAAGTAACTCACATCTGCTGAAGAACACCTCTATCAACTATACTTCTAGAGATTTTTTTTTAAGTAACCAACAATGCACATTATATCAATCAATCAATCAATATATACTTTATTGTCATCAAGAAAAAATACATTCTTATGGACAAAGTGTTTACGTTAATCTAAAAACTATATCTACAAATATATTACAGGGACATGAACATTGAGAGAGAGGAAAAAACAAAACAGCAAATGTATATGGTTGTACAGTTAGGATTATAATTAAAAATAGTAGTTAGACATTAAAATTTGTCAGAATAAAATTCTTCAATACTATAATAAGGTCGATCACCAAATAAAAGATGCACAGCCTTTTTAAAAAGGTCGGTATTGCTTATATTTCTTATTTGCTCAGGTAAATGATTAAACATCTTGCAACCATTATAAATAAGTGAATCCTTCACTAGGGATGAGGTTGGCCTTGGTAGGTTAATATTGTTTTGCTTGCGTATTGAGTAATGGGAAGGAGTAGTATTAAACTGATTGAAATGTTTTTTTATCAAGCATACTGTTTCATGGATGAAGATGGCAATGACTGTATGTATTTTATGGGCTACAAATAATGGTTTACAGGGATCACGTGTCTTTGCTGTGGATAAGTATCTAATTGCTCGTTTCTGTAAGATGAGTGTGTTTTGCATATGAGTTTTATTGCACACTCCCCAAAAGTGAATTCCGTATCTTAGATGGGACTCTATCAAGACATAGTAAGTTGTTTTTGCTGTTGTGAGTCCTAGCTCTTTTGTTACTCGTCTCACAGCATTACATCCAGAAGCTAATTTCTTATTTAAGTTGCAAACATGTTGTTCGAACTTCAATTTACTGTCGATGAGAATTCCCAAAAATTTGTTGCTATCCCGGCTCTCGATATAACTGTTATCCAATTTGATATTTTTTATCTCGCACTTAAAAGAGATTAGGTTGGTTTTTGTTACGTTCAGGATCAGACGATTTGAATTACACCACTGCTTTAGAGTTTTTGTGTCCTTGAGGATTTTATCCTCCAGATAGTTAGTGTCCTGCCATAATATGGTTGTGTCGTCCGCAAAGACCGTAAACTTTCCTGATATGTTTATTCCAATCAGATCATTAATATATAATAAAAATAGAGTGGGGCCCAATATGGATCCTTGTAGCACACCACAATTTACCGGTGCCGTAGCTGACAGGGATGTCGTTTTCACTATTTGGTAACGATTAGTTAAATATGATTTCATCCAGTTGAAGACTACACCACCATAGCGGTGAAGCTTAGCCAACAGTATCTCATGATCAACGCAGTCAAATGCTTTTGAAAAATCACAAAAGACTGCCGCAACAGCTTCACCACTATTGATATTTGTATATACTCCCTGTAGGAAAGAGAAGATGCATCACTGGTATTTTTTCTCTCCTGAAAACCGTATTGATTTGACGAGATTATGTTATATTTTCTAGAGTATTTTGTTATTCTATTTTTGACTAGCTTTTCTATGATTTTAGCTAGTGTGGGTATTAGGGATATTGGTCGGAAGTTTGCTGGCTCATCTTGGTTTCCCCCTTTATGTATAGGTATAACTACAGAGGTTTTCAGGAAATCAATAAAGATTCCTCTGCGAAATGAGTCGTTTATCAATTTGACCAAAACTTCAAGAGCCTGATCTGGGAGATTTTCGAAAATTTTTATAGAAATTTCATCTATATATGAAGTGTTGCCTTTCTAGACAACGAGTTTGCAGCTTGGTGATGTGGAGAATAATTAAAATCTCATGAAAACAAATATTGTCCTTTTATGAAATTTCACTGACAACTATAAGAGAAATGATGAAACTTGGAGTACATAAAGAAAGAATCACCCTCTCTAGCAGTGCTCAGATTATATCACGAGTACGGCCGACTGCAAATGACTGTATAAATGCGCTTCTATCAAAGGCTTCATTAACACAAAACAGCACCAGAATTTACAGAGTACAGGATGTGGCAGAGAGCGAACAACTAATAAAGGGACCCTTTATTATAAAGACCGAACTGATATATTAATTTCCAGGAAGGGAATCAAGTAAATTTTTTTTTTCGAATTGTACTGTGTATCTAATGTACAGTGAAGAGTGAAGACCATTTTGTAACTAGAATAAACACTCCTTCAATGGCAGACATTTTTATAAGCTGCAAGTATAAATGACCAAATAATAAAATTGCAATATATTTTCAAGTAACACGTTACAATAGTCATATGTCTGCCATTACTGACTATGACATGACGTTTACATGCACATTCTGATGATGGCAGACCTTTCAAGAAATTGATAGCATAAATAAATAAATAATAAAAAATGAAAAATAAACAATGAATAAAAAATTAAGTGTGTCGGCTCTCACTGAGGTTACACTGTGGAAAATACTGTGAACAAATTGACAAACAAGTGCGATGAGTATAAACGAGGACAAATCAGGTTTCAGATTTACTTAAAAGTTTGTTTCAGAAATTTTGAAGTTTTATATTTTTACAATGATAACATTTATACAGTGAGCACGTAAAGGTTGGAACAAATTCGTTAAAATCTTGATATGGACATTGGGGAAAAGAAGCTCAGACACGTAGATTTTCTTTTTCAGTTGCGCATTTTTTTGGCTTACTTATATTTTTGATGACGTCATCACTGTTCAAGTTATGACGTTATTATACTTTGTTTCAAATGGCAATACCCTATTTTGATTATACCTTCAAAAAGAACGTATTTTTCTGTGTATTGATGTCAAATTTTTCTTACGTTACATAATCGTATGTTCGAGATATAAAAGATATTTCATTATTCATGATACTGTAATATTAGGTCTGTTGACGTAAACTATTGACTTGGAGATATCCCCAAAATAAATCTAGAAGGGTTGAATCAGGAGATCTAGCTGGCCACTCTAAAAATCCTCGTCCGCGATCGAAATCATCTTCTTTAAGTTCATGAATTACTTTCACTTTATATAGTTGCCACTTTTTCTTTTCTAGTCAATTTAAAACAGACATTTGACACATTGATTGCTCCAATGCAATTTGAGACAGACTGTGAATACGTTTTTGAAATTCGACTTAACAATAATAGTTATCATCAAGTAATTGTGGTATAAAAAAGTTATCGACACCATGCGAAAAGCGAAAAGCAACTCAAAGAGATTTTAATGATGTTAGTTTATGGAGATAAGATCTGTACGCAGCTGAGGTTTGTGACTTATTTAACAATAAATATCCTGATACACCTATTACACGTTCGACAGCGAGCACAGTCGAAGCAAAATTTAGACAATGTTGGTGATAATTATACGGAAAGTCGTCCAGGCGTTATGAAAGATCAACAATTGGATGTATTACTATCATTTCAATGATATCCTCATATGATTCATGAACTTAATGAAGATGATTTCGATCGTAATCGTGGCCAGCTAGATCTCCTAATCTAACTCCACTACTTTTTTTTGTGGGGATACCTTGGGTCAAAAGTTTACGTCAACAGACCTAATACTACATTATTATGAATAATGAACATACGGTTACGTAACATAACAAAAAATATGATATCCATACACAAAAAATGCGTTTTTTTAAAAGTACTATCAAAATAGGGTAATGCTATTTAAAAAAAATTATATTGACATCATAACTCGAACAGTGATAACGTTATCAAAAATATGATCAGACCGAAAAATGCACAACTGAAAAATAAAATCGACGAGTCTGAGCTTATTTTCCCTAATGGCCATATCAAGCGTTTAACGAATCTGTTCCAACCTTTACGTGCTCACTGTATAAATAATAATATATTGAAGATTTGCTGAGGTAAACAATGAACAAGAAAGGTAACAAATACTTATTATATAGGTTTGTCTCCCTCATAACTCAACAAAATGAATACGTCCGTTTCAAGAAATCCAAGTAAAAGCATTTGTTCAAGGTTTATGCATACGACCCAATGTGTTAAAGATTAAATTTGAGTAAATAACATAAATTTACTATCAAGCATGGATTGAGAATCTTCTCAAACAAAATTAGAGAAAAATCCAATCATAAGAAAAATAATTTTCCTGAAAATTTTGTTTCCGATAAAGTAAAGAATAGGATATTCAAGTTTAAACAGTCATTCAGACTGGCCAAAAGGATATGAAAGTATTGATCTTTCCTATCGACAAAGATAAATAATTATATATTATCTCCAGACTGAAAAAAAAGAGAGAGTGTACTGAGTTACCAAGTTTAACAAAGCAAGCAGATGGCGTATTAAATGTATCTCTAGGCTGGAGAGAAAGAGAGAGGGTTAAAAGGAGTACCTCGGTACCAAGTTTCACAAAGCAAGCAGACTGTTTGATTGGTGCCAAATGACTGAAATGAAAGGTTGTCAAATCATTAGATTTTTTTTCTTTGGCTAGGCCTTTCCATCTAAACGTGGCTAGTGAGTGATCCAGGAGAGATCTATCGAAGAGTTCGAAAAATTTTCTTCTTCTATAGATTGTTATCATAAGAAATGAAAGAAATAACTTACCCTCGAATTCTGTACTCCAAACTGTCAGACTTTGCGACATAGCCTTTAGATCCTTATTCCCTGTTCACACTTCCAAGCAGGTTGAAATTTTCTGAACATTCTAGGAAAAACATTTGGAAAAACTTCATTACTGAAAACCATTGAGCACGAATAGAAACAGGTCTAATTGAAATTTCAAAGTTCAAATAAAATTAAACTTATCGAATTTATAACAACATGTTAGTCATCACTTTCAGAGGTTGAGGTGAATTTAGTCAACATCACTTTAAAGTTGTGCTTAAATATTATGTTGAAATCTAAAGTTGAACCACTCATATCAAATGGCACCTAAAAACCTTTGATGTTACTGTTATGTTTATGATAATGCTTGTGCTAAAGTTGATTAAATCCACCCTTAAACCGATTCAGTATGACATTCTCAGACTGACTCTTTAAAAGACGTTACAAAACGTCATTCATATTATCAAATTATCAGGATTACATTAAATTACT
The DNA here is from genome assembly GCA_944452925.2 of Chrysolina oricalcia. NCBI lineage: Eukaryota > Metazoa > Arthropoda > Insecta > Coleoptera > Chrysomelidae > Chrysolina > Chrysolina oricalcia. Next base: position 68,249,747 of record OX101812.2, read on the forward strand.
CAAGAATAAATTTTGCAAATTTTACATTTGGGTAAAGCCACCAAGATGAATTCAAAACATTTAAAGAGAAAAATGATAAATAGAAAGTCGATGTGCAGATCGATTCGATCGATTTCTAATTAATCGTTATAAGATATCCGACTTTTCATCTCCTCGTTGTGAAAAATAAATACATTTTTCGAAGGGAAACTCAAAAGCAGCCAAATGTTTCGAATGCTCGCCTCAGAAAGGGTTGATGAGGCGTTTCCAAGGCAGGAATTCGCCTTCGCTCTCACTCTGTGTATCTCCAGTGTTACCAATGCATCAGTACATAGATATGAAAATTAATTGAAGAAATACGAAAGCGTTTTAAATATAAAATAATGTCAAGATGAAAATCTTGATTGAAGTCCGGAACACGAAGTGATGGCGCATTTGCTGTGTAAGTTGGAGGAAAGCCTGGAAAAATCCACAACACCATCAGAGTTCAGACTATCAACTTTCTCATAGAAAATGACACATGCTTCCTGGGAAATGAGAGAATCAATATTGGAATAAACACGGGAGTCATCGAAAAGGTGCCAACAATTAGAATAAGGGTATTGCAATATGCTGTATAGTGTCCATTGGAAATGCTGTCGCTAAGGTTAGATATGGCATAAATAGTATTAATGCTATGCTGAGCCGAATATCGGTCGAAATTAAAATTTTGTATGGGAAAATCAATCATATTGTCTAATTTACTGCCAGTCGAAGAAGTTTTAAACGTATAACCAAAAATTTTGGAAATATTTGATTACGAATCATCTTTTTGAATTCTTTATTCTTTCCAAAAGTTGAACAGACTCTCATCGTCAGTAAAAGTCTCCTCTTCTGTCAACAGTTCAATATACTGTGTCAAATTTACGACTCAGTTTGGTAAGTCTGGAATAGGGATTGAAAGTACCCAGAAAGGTTCAAAAGTAATAGTGCAGTAATTACAAAAAGTACATCTCAATATAGACTTCAGTGGACAGGTAAATGTTTCCACAGTTTTGGAATTATGAGTAGACATATATCTGGACCAGTAAATGGAAGCTTTCTTATTATCATTCATGATAACCATATCGTTTTGTGAAGGTTGATTATCTGCAATCTTCTTGTTTAAATCTTTATGTAAGCCTACCAGAAGGTTATCTTAGAAATTCTTCTGATTCTGCTGGGACGTTATGATTAAAGGATTGAGCAAAATGTCTGAATAGGTGGACTCAATGTGAAGTATCAACCATTCTTCGAGAAGAATCAGATTTCATCAAAGATATAAAAGATTTCACTACACCTTTTCAAGATGTAAATCAGAAAGTATAAACAGAAATTCAGAATAGTGAATTGAATTTATTGTAATTCAGAAGGTGAATTGAATTTCAGAATGTGTAAATTGAAATTAAGAATAGTGAATTGAATTTTAGAATGTGTTCATTGTAATTCAGAAGGTGAATTGAATATCAGAATGTGTTCATTGTAGTTCAGAAAGGTGAATTGAATTTCAGAATGTGTAAATTGAAATTCAGAACAGTGAAATGAGTTTCAGAATGCGTGAATTGTAATTCAGAAAAGTAAATTGATTGATAGCATTGCACGATATGGCAGTGGGACGCAAACTTTTCACAATTATATTTTTGTAAGGACGAACGAATTGAAATATCCATGTAAATAAAAATAAGTTTATTACTTGATGTACAAAAATAACATTTGTCTAAAAAATAACTTATTAAAGATTTGCTGAGTTAAACAATGTGTTAACGATTAAAATTGTGTGAAGCACAAGAATTTACGATAAGGTTTAAATTTAGAATCTTCTCATACAAAATTAGAGAAGGCCAATCTCAAGCGAGCATGAGAAAAATAATTATCATGAAAATATTGTTTTCATAAACTAAAGAATAAAATATTCAAATTTGAACAGTCATTCAGACTGGCAAAAGGATATCAAATTATTGATCTTTCTTATCGATAAAGATAAATAATTATGGAATGTCTGAGACTGAGGAGAAAGAGAAAGTGTAATGATAAAGCGTAAAGATAAAGTGTACAGATAAATTGTAACGACAAATTTCCTCGACAAGTATAAATCAAAGATACATTTCCAGACTGAGGAGAAAGATACTGTACTGAGAAAGTTCCTCGTTAACAAATTTGCAACGCAAGCAGATGGTTGTTTTGAGTTTATCTTCTGACTGGGAAGAAAGAGATAGAGTACTGAAAGATTACCTCGATATCAAATTTCACAAAGCAAATGAAAGGTTGTTAAGGCAATAGATTTTCTCTTTGGCTAGGCCTTTCCATCTAAACGTGGCTAGTGAGTGATCTAGAATAGATCGAACCTAGAGTTCGGAGAATCATGAGTGAGTCTAGCTTCTACAAATTGTAATTAAATGAAACGAAAGCAATGACTCACCCCCAAATTCCGTACTCCTAGCTACCAGACCAGTCCTTGTACAGATCACCAACCAGGTTCAGGAGGAGTGCCTTTAGCTCCTATTCACTGTTCACGCTTCTAGCAGGTTGGTATTCTCTGAGTGTTCCAGAAAAACTTGTGGAATAACCTGTATCACTGAAAATCATAAAGCAGGAACAGAAACATGTCTAATTGATATTTAAAGTCCAAAAATAATAGAATTAATCGAAATCATCAAAACATGCGATTCATCACCTTTAGAGGTTATGTTATGGACTGGTTAAATTTTGACATTTTCGGACCGACTAGTCAAAAGACGATACGAAACGTTATTCAAATGTTAATAAGATATCGGGATTACATTAAATTATTTAAGATTGAAAATTTTGAAAATATTTATGAGTGACGCTCATGTGGCCATCAGGCCATCTTTGTTTCACCAGAGACGTGAACCAAGTCGCCAAAATGAATTTAATACATATCTGGTACTTGGAGTGCAACGTCGGGTCAACTAGACTGGTACAACCAAGCTGATCTTAGCTGCAATGATGTTTCTTTGAGAATCGCTGCTACAAGGGCAGGAAACTAGAGTGCTACCAGCAGGTTGAGCTTAGCTGAAATGCTGCTTCTTCGACAGTCACGCTACCAGTACCTGAATGCCCTACTCAATGGCTACAGTAGGTGGAAGATGGTCACAAGGAAGACATACCATACATCCACGGAGTCATGAAACTTCCACCAGAAAGAAAAGAAATACAGTGGTAGGGACAGAACTATAGTGCCCTAAACTTAAACCCTGAAATGCAACAAGAACTTGACATTTTGTTCAACAACTTGGATGACCTAATAAATACCTCTGTCCAGAACAAGCCTAGGTGCTCCCACAGTGGAGGATGCTTTCGGTAGGCTGTTTCATATGTCAAAAATATCCTGGTCAAAGAGTTAACAGCAGCACATAGGGTCAAGTACCCAAAAGGCCTTACAAATCAGATCCTAAAATACATGAAGAATTGTCAAATGATAGGAGAATACCATGTGCGAGACTTACCAGAAATAATTGGTTTATATAATCCCCCGAGAGGTAAGGTTCAGAAATGTGCATACAAAGCAATTCAATCGACTAAACGAAAACGGAAACCTTTTGGCAGTAGTTGCAAGATATAATCCCTTCACGGACGATTCAATTGGAAATAAAATTCTTACAACTCATTCCCCAATCATGTCAAAAGTGAAAAGCACAGCTTCTTCTTCGTCTCAAACTTAAAGTTAAAATGTCAAATCCGTGTGCATTGTTGCCAAGTACACTTCTCGAATAGTATTACACTCTCAATTTATTATTCTTTTTCCACAAGCTAGAAAGATATTTATGAAGCCCTATCCTCAAATTAAACACGCCTGAGTGATACTGCATGACATAACCAGACTTGGCAAATTCCTCAGTTGTCTGAGATTCCTTTAACTTTGCTACAGGGCGAAATATTCTTTGGAAAGAATTATCGAGGTGTTAATCATATTTAGCCCATATGCTGTTTTTTGTTTCAACAACCCTTCTTTGAATTGAGAAGCTTTTTATAATCAACGTTTACGGAAACTCTTCGACCTGCAATTCCGTGAAAATTCATCTTCCAGAGTTAGTTTGAAAACGATGCTACTCATTCCCCAATCATGTCAAAAGTGAAAAGCACAGCTTCTTCTTCGTCTCAAACTTAAAGTTAAAATGTCAAATCCGTGTGCATTGTTGCCAAGTACACTTCTCGAATAGTATTACACTCTCAATTTATTATTCTTTTTCCACAAGCTAGAAAGATATTTATGAAGCCCTATCCTCAAATTAAACACGCCTGAGTGATACTGCATGACATAACCAGACTTGGCAAATTCCTCAGTTGTCTGAGATTCCTTTAACTTTGCTACAGGGCGAAATATTCTTTGGAAAGAATTATCGAGGTGTTAATCAGATTTAGCCCATATGCTGTTTTTTGTTTCAACAACCCTTCTTCGAATTGAGAAGCTTTTTATAATCAACGTTTACGGAAACTCTTCGACCTGCAAATCCGTGAAAATTCATCTTCCAGAGTTAGTTTGAAAATGATGCTAATGTGATATCCACCCCCTTATGCTAATTTCGCCGAATTCTCCATTACGAAATAACGTATTCGAAACGAAATTCAGTTTCGTGACAAACAACACGAATGGAAAATATTCACTTTCGCTCAAAGCTGTTATGATATTTATTGTATCAATAAAAGAGGGAATGGATTGTATATAAAATAAGGTATATATATACAAATAAAATACTCACCGCCCCCTTATCCGACAATCCAACTCAGATTTCTTGACAGAAAAATACAATTAGGCTGGCACGCTTTAACGATTACCCTGGTACAATAAACTCTTCGTGGCGTCTATGATAGCTATCATCCGAAAAACATCAGTCAGTTTGACACGCGAATATTTATGAATCCAACAGAATATTATCCTGTCACGAAAGCAATAATACGTTCAGCGGCGTGGGTATAAGAGTGTTTAGGGATTTTTATTCTCTAGAAACAGTTGACGACAGAAATTTCCGGGTCATTTTCGCAAGTTTCATATTTTTTTGTATGAGTTATGTTATTGTTTATTTAGAAGATAGTTAGTCAACCTTATGGGATTATAATTGGATAAAAATGGATGCGACATGTAGATGGCGATAGTGAGCTCGCATCCAAGTCATGTCGTAACTTCAGTGATCTGGCCTCCAAGTCATGGCGTAATTTGTTTGAAACAATGGGACAGCATTAAAATCGGGGTTTTATGAAGGAACCTGCATTAATATTACATCAAATATCCATGTTTGTAACTAATCACGCTAGATGTCACTCGCGTTTGGATCCAATACCTTTTCCACAGGCATTGACTATCTTCTATTTAAACAATGGTAATATATAATAGTAATATGAACGTCTACTGTCACACCCCCATGACAGGTTGTTACAGGAGGGTTTCAAATTTTTTATTCAAGTTGTGAAAAGATTTCATGAGAACTTTTTGTACAACTGTCGTGCTAGTACTATAAAACTGTTCATGAGCATTTTTTCGATAACTCATTTCGTTTTCGAGTTTTCGGAGTTTTTTTTAAATTTCTAAGTCCATATTACAATTTTTTAAGAGATACGGAAGAATTTCATTCACATTTTTTGTAGATCTGTTTGAGAACCATGAAACTGTTTTTATACATTTCCCATTTCGATTTCGAGTCTTTGGTGTTTTTAAAAAATAACCATTTAAAACTTTTTTTTCGAGTTATGAAATAATGTCATTGAAACTTTTTGTTGATCTTATCAAGAAATATAAAACTGATTATGTACAGTTTTTCTATATCTTGTGTCGTTTTCGAGTTTATGGTGTTTTTAGACAAAAAAACGTCAAATATTTCCAAGTCCATATCTCTTTTGTTTTTCAAGATGTGAAAAAGGACCCCTACCATCCTTATGGAAAATGGCAAGGCCGCTATCCATAAGAATAATTCTGGGCCCTTTTCTTAATATTTTTCCTTTTCATGTTCGAAAACAAGAATTTCAATTAATTTCATCCTTGCGGGTATAATTTTTTTAAATTATTTTTTGTGCTTACTTATGCGTGGGTGGTAGACGAGTTTTGTTGTGGAATTCATGTGGCAGATGATATTTTCAATCAATCAATCAATCTTTAATATTTATTTCCTTTTTTTGACATGGTTTACATGTTTTGGAATTGTCAATAAATAACATAAAATACAAGATACCAGAAATACAACATAAAACAAGTTAATATAAGTTTATATAAAATAATCAATAAAAGTAATGATAAAAGCAAAGGTATGACATTACACAAAATTTCGTCACATGTGCGCTAAATTTTTATAAAATCATTCACGCTGTAAAAACACTTTTCAATTCATATTTAAAAGAAGATATATTGAAAAATTCTTAGCCTACCATAGAACCAAACAAAATTTCCATGTCAAAATATTTTATTACTCAATATATTCTCCTCTTGATTGGATACATTCATTACAGCGAATCTGCAACGTCACGAGACCTTTCAAAAAAAAAATGTTTTTCTTGCTCTGCAAACGAGACCTCCACAGCTTTTATTACCTCCTCGCTGGAAAAAAATTTACGACTTTTTAAACTTTTTTTCTGTTGAGGAAAGAGATGATATTCGGACGGAGCCAAATCTGGTGAATAAGGGGGGTGTTCTAGTAATTCAAACCCTAAATCACGAATTTTGTTCATGGCAACATGAGATTTGTGTGCAGGGGCGTTGTCCTGCAAAAACAAAACACCTTTGGATAGCTTTCCGCGTCTTTTCTCTTCAATTTTTTCTCGTATAGTGATCAGTAATGTCGAATAGTAATCTCCAGTTAATGTTCTACCCTTATCCAAAAAATTAATCATGATTACTCCATGGCAATCCCAAAAAACAGAAGCAAGAACTTTTCCTGCAGATTTTTGGACACGAAACTTCTTTGGTCTTGGAGAACCGGAGTGTCGCCATTCCATCTATTGTTGCTTTGTTTCTGGATCATAGAAATGTACCCAAGTCTCATCCTTAGTAACAATTCGGTTTAAGAAGTCTACATCGTTTTCAAATCGAGCACAGATCGAACGCGATGCTACTACCCTTGCACGCTTTTGGTCAACATTCAAACATTTGGGGATCCATTTTGCAGCAATTTTTCTCATGTCCAAATTGACGTGAGCTATATGATGAACGCGTTCGTATGAAATATTCAGTGCTTCAGATATCCGTTTTAGCCCAATTTGACGGTCTGTTAAAATCAAGTCATGAACTGCATCGATATTTTCGTGGACTGACACAGAAACTGGCCTTTCCGATCGGTCATCATCTTCAATGGAAAATTTACCTCTTTTGAAGCTTGCAGTCCAATTTTTCACGGTCGCATACGAAGGACTTTGATCACCAAGGGTACTAAGCATATCTTCGTGAATCTGCTTATTTTTTTGACGTCAAACTTTACACTGTCACTTCTAATAAGTTATTGTTCGTTGCTATGGTAACGCAATATTTTGTTTATGACATTTATGAATAAAATGACATTTATTTAACAGATTATAGCAAATTAATTATATCATGGTTAATAAGTTAAAATCCATTATTAACAATTTACCACATTCGTACTTGAAAGTTTACCGAAAAATAATACTCTTGAGAATTTGCTTATTTTGAAAAATGCCTATTTTCAAGAAACTGAAAATCTCTCAGTATATCTGATAGGGACTTTATAGGTTTCAAGACGAACCTAAGTTATGACAATTTTTAATTTTTTTTCTTTTTGACAAATAGAGATTTGTTTCATACTTTTTGAACGTCACTGTATTGATCAAATTATGTATTAAGAGTCGACAAATCGTAGAAAATGTATAACCTAACCATTAGCGTAAATGAATATTCTCTCGTTTCGAAATATTAAGACATTACATTGCCACTGCCATGTCGATATCCTCACAAGAGTCTCTCCTATATATTTCCCGAACCGCATTAAAAAAACATAAGATAATGTTAGACTTGCGGATGAAACTTTCCACAAAAAGCTCGATGTCCTAAGCGGAAACCATGACATTGCAATAATCCGCGATAGCTCTGGCCAGCCAGAACTTTTAACTAATTCAGTTCTCATCTAAAATGTATAGCTTTAAGTATCAATCTTCAGACAACTCCGGAGCCGAATCCCCCGACTGGGGTGTTTTTCTATTTTCCAATGATAAGTTTAGGCGTCCTTCGATTCCCGGGAGGCTGCAGCCCCCGATATTAACGGGAGATCCAATATCAGTTGAAATAGTTTCCGTGTACGCACTTTTGATTCTTCTATTTCTACCCCGCGTGGTAGGCACTCCTTTTTAATCTTCTGGGACTACAAACAGATTCTACAAAGTAGGATGAAGGGATGGAACTTTGAGTAGGGTTGGACGTTTATAGTATTGCATTTCATTCAATCAAAGAAGACATGCACATTTATCCAGTTTAAAATAATTGCATTTTGTACAACTGTCAAAAAACTTGACATTTCTGCATTTCTTTTGATACGTAAATGTTAACTTTTTTTCAACGTGACAATTTAATTCATGTACCAAAAATGCCGTATTTCGCGGTGTTTGTCATTATGACAGCGAAAAAAGTTTGCCCTAACTTTTCCAGCGACAAAACGGAACCTAACTTTTGAAAGCATGACGTAATGTAAATTTTTCTCAAACTTGCGTTGTCAGAAAAGTATCTTATTTGTGGAAATGTCGCGATTTGGATTATCTTCGAGTGGAGAAATTGAAAAAGCCATCAATAATGTGCCTCGCAATACTGTGAATTCAACTACGTCAATTTGGCGACAATTTGTGATGTTTTGTTTGGAAAAAAATATGAACTCATTGCAGAAACTTCTACTGAAGAGTTAGCTTCTATTTTGTGACTGGGCATTCAACATGAAGAAGAACAATGGAGAAGACTATGAAGAGAGTGCAATCAAAACGATTTGGAACACTTCATTAAAAATGTTACAAGAGAAGTACTTCAAAGAATATATTTAAGAATGTATAATCCGTTCACGGACATACTGTTTAAGAAAGCGAGAAATGCACGCGACACAAAACGCAAAATTTTGCAAGCAATCCCAGAAAAAAGGCTCTCACAAAACAAATTTTTTTTGAAATGGCACACTGTTCTGATGGAGTGAAGAAGAACCTGTAGGCATTCAAAGATAATTTACTCATATTGCTGCCTATGAATTGGCTTGGAGAGATGGAGAAGCAGCAAGGTATTCTATTTTAAAATCGAGACAGACAACCGTGGAAGATAGACCGGAAGAGTTGAATACAACCCAGTGTTTCCGAAGACAGCACAAGGTGGAAATCAGAAGTTGGCCGATAGTAAATGGTGGGTAACAAACACTGAAGAAGATTGTGTGTGTCCAGTAAAATTGTTTAAACCAATTATGGGAAGACGGAGAAACCATATCACATGTGAATTTATTTTTTCTACAAATCCTTTCTGGCAAAAAACAAATTCGAAAGGATGGTATAAGATTTCTCCTATTGGGTTAAATGAAATATCTAAATGGACCAAATCCTCGGCGAAAAATATTGGACTTGATGTCAAGCGGGTTAGGCCATTAAGAAATTCAAAAGATTACTCGTCCTACGGACTCGTAATTTCTTCAGGGGTAGTTTTTTTCGTTGAATTGCCAGGCTCATTAATACATGTCAAGTTCACTTCGACAAAAAAAAGCTCTTGTGTAATTATAAAGTAAATTTGTTTCGTTATCAGCATCTTGAATAAATTTATTGATATCATTCCTTGATAATACTTTAGATTTCTTTCCTCGGTATCCGACGCTTTTGTTCTTAATGAGCGGGACCAATTTCGAAAACTTCCTCATATCAATATTTTCCTTAACATTCAATGTACTTTTCAACATTGAGTGGACACTCCATAACGTGGGAGGTTTTCATTTTCAGAAACCTCTTTTACATGTTTCTTTTCCTCCCTCCCCCTCATTTCAAGAAAGTTGTAAACGATGAAACTTGTGAATCTATTATAATCAAATTGTTTCCGTCATTTCTAGAATATCTTATATATCCTGTATTCTGGTAAAAATCAAACATGAATGTTACTCAATAGCAATCCGAAATGTATAAGCTATCTAAATGTCCAATAATTCAAATCACTAACAAGAAAAAAGTAAAATAACGTTCTTAAAAAAAAAAAAGTTGTAATTGCCAGGAGATGAACCCGGGACCTTCGGATTACAAGCCCAAGACGCTAGCCATTGCACCACCGCAGATTCTCAGATACACATGACTGTATTGTTCTATACTTTCCATCAAGTAAGAATAGGTCTATTGGCAAACAAAGTCACAAAAAGGTTTTATTGAGTGGGTAGGAGGAAAAATCACATGTATTACATGGTAGTAAAGTGCCTTTTCCTCCCTTGGATGTTTACTGCCCTCCGCTTCTCGTTGGGCAGTAAACTACATCCTGCGGGAGGAAAAGTGGTACTTTCCTCCCTAGTAATACAAATAGCTATTCTCGTATATTAACTTGGATTTGGCCAGTAACATATTAGATACTATTGCATTTGCTTTCTCAGATATATCTGATGGGGTATCACCACCACTATCATAATTGACATTCATCTTCTTGAAAATAATTTGAATTTGAAGTAACTACGAGCACAGTCAAACACGCGGCGTGCCAACAAACCGTTTCTGTAGTTACACATATGACAAGCTTTAGCATGGAGTAATTAGACCATAGAGTCGATGGAGCGTAGGTTTTTGATAATTGTGGAAATACGCTAATATTACCTCTTCTTTTATGATGGATACTTTTGTTTGGTTGCACCAGTCCTCGAATACTCAAAATTCTTTTTTTTTTGTACCTCTCTTCTGACTTCTGCGGAACTAAGGTATTAGTCGCCTCTCTAACTGCCTCAATTTTCTCAGGGGAAATATCTTCAAAGTCTTCTGGGTTGTCCATTTTCTATTGGAAATACGTACACAAAAAAAGGACGCTTGAAATGTTTTTTTGTTGCCTGTCAGTTTATAGCGACTGTTGCTATGGGTACGTTTTGGTGCCAACAATTATCACCGCATGTCTCCTGTTGTATGTATATGTTAGATCACACTCTATATTGTATTACTTGAGAAATATATTTTTCATTCATTCATTTTTAATAATTTATTTATAATTTAATAACGAACTCAACGTATTAAACATAAAATTATACGACATCTCCTGTTATGCGAATTATTATTGTCAATGTATTTGATAGTTTTTTAGTAGAGTGTCTGAGTTTTTAGTTTAATGGTTGAGGGTATGAATTTTCGAAGTAGTAGTAAGTAAAATGAATTTCAATACACAGATCTAGGTTTTCTATAGATAGTAATTTGATTTGAAGTGAATTAAAATATTGTACTTTAAAGAGAAAATCGTGCGTAAAAGTGAAAATCGTGCTGAAAAGTAAAAATCGTACAGAAAAGTAAAATCGTACGGAAAAGTACAACTTTCAAAATGAAAAATCGTGCGGAAAAGTTACTTTTCCGCACGCTCCCTGATATCTTGTCCATAATAATTTGAGAATAACGATTATCAAATACGTATCAGTTCTATCAATTCATGTCATTTATAGAGTCCTGCAGCAAGTTCGACCTATATGAGAAAAAATCATGAGAAACTTTCATCTTCATACAAATCCCTGCTTATTTTCAAACCTAAAATAAAACACTTATTGTATAAGAGGTATCAAAATATGGAAACAAATCAAATAAAATAATTTATTTTAACATTTTCAGTATGAATTATGTAATTAGTATATCAGTTAATTACTACTAACATGGGTGTACAGGCTTCAAAATGTCAGTTGATGATGTTTCACTCACTCATTCAGTAGGATTGTCAATTATCGTTCTTGTCAGCATAATTTAGCCAGTCATTTGTTTTCTTTATCATTTTAGACATATTCACAGGATGCAATAAATAGTGGCAGTCAATTCGAATAAGGGGTGAGGGTCAGAAAAAAAATGTACAGAGGGTCAACTTTAGCCCACGTTGTGAAGTATTAGTATCTCATTTGAGTATATTTTCAGAATACGTATAGTATTCTTCAGTTCGCTCGTTTTTGTTTTTAATAACATATTTTCTTTACTTTTCGTCAGTTTTCATTGATTCATTGAAAGAAGGTGAGTATGAAATCTTTCTATCCAATGTGGAGTTCTAACATTCTAGTTATGAGATTGTTTTTGAGGTTTTTGAAATTTTTTTTGAATTTGAAATCATCGAAATCAAAAATCGATACCTGTAGGTAAGGTGCTTTAATGTACAATGTACGCTAGTGAGGTGTATGTACACTATGAATAGGTTATTCCGTGAAAGCAAATCTTCAAGCATATATAATGTACCAGCCTTTTCATGATATTTCTGATATATTGATCAAGAGTGTCACCCAAAAACTCGTTTATTTGGTAAAAATAGAAAAACAAACCGATCTGCAAAATCTTGGTAGAGTATTTGTCTTTTAGTGTCAAATCTACATTTTTCATGTAATTTCTTTCCCCACTTGTCGATTTCATTCGTATCCTCTGGTATACTTTTATACCATGTAGCATTTGCGTTTATCCAAAAGGAATTTGGAGTAGGAAAAAATCGATTATTGGTGATATTTTTACCGCGTTTATTAAGCTTATTATATAATGTCCCACGATCAGAATTCTCTAATCGATCTCAACCATTTTGTATTGGTGCATTTTTTATTCCTGCCCATAAGGCAAGTTTTACTCAATATGGAATTACTTTCTCATTGTCCAGTTTCTCCACCTGCATTATTTAATTACTTCCTGAATGAAAAAGGCAATTGACACCTCGCCTCCGCGCCATGCTAATTTATAGGAAATAGTGTGAAAGAACTTCATTTGTAGAACCGAGGGCGTATTTTCATCACACAAATCGAGCATACTCACATATTCTCATTCTTCTAGTGCTGTTGCACTTTTCATTCATTTCTTTACAGAACATTGTAATTCCTTTCTTTTTGCATTTCGCACATCACTCGCTTTTTTAAATTCAATATCTTGAAACGGATTGAAGCTACTATTGAATTCAAGGTATTTTCCCTGTCTTAGCTGTCACATTTCCAATGGTTTTCAATGTATTATCTGATTCAGATTTTTTTATATTTGCTCAGTCTTACAGAATTTTCAAGCACTTTCTTGAATACTATCATAGTGTAGTTGGTAGTTGCTAATTCTGCAAAATAATTCAAACTGACCCCATATATTTTTTTTCCGATATGGTTGTGTTTTGTGGAGTAGAATTTTGTGAAAAATTTTCAATATTGTCTTGGTTAATGACACTGAATCGGTTGTATTCATATTTAAACAAACTCTGTAGCACTTCAAGCTGTCAATAATAGCAATGTTTACAAGTCAAATTTTGACAGTTCATTGTAAACAAAGTATTATGGGGGTAAAATCACGAGTGGTCGTAAATCGATCGATAGTAATCGATAGTAACACCACGAGTTCCCTATAGGACGAGTGGTGTTACCTCAAAGCAATTTGATCGAGTTTAAGATTTCTGACAAAATTATCGATAGTATTGTGAGCACGATTAGTATTTATTGAGATAATTTCACGAACCAACCGTTCCATTTCCGTTTTCGTAAATTCTTCAAAAGTTATAGATAATGCCTCATAGACATGAAGTCTGTCAGACTGACATTTATGTTAGTAGCAAGATGATATAATATTCTCCGTTGTTGTTTGGATACGTGGTTGCCATGACAAAGTGGTATTACAGGCTCAACAGGAAAGAACTGCGTATTATCCATAGAAATATATATTTCAGAATGCTAATCTCCATGTCAAAAGTGTTGTAAAAGTTCAGGATGGTCCGTAATGCGCAAGCGCGTCATTAGTGATGTTTGTAACAGGCCCGGTTTTAGTAAAATATTATGGTACTTTTGAAGATTAACAAACGTTAATTCTGAATCTCGGAGAAATTGTGCTTATACCTGTTATTTCTATTTAGCTGATTTGAACACATATTTTCACATATTTATGATCCCGAATATTCAGCAAAGGCCATCAGAAATTAGAGTACGGTTATTATTATTATTTGCGGCACTGAAGCGACTGATTTTTGGTATCACAGTCACTTTTCAGCTGTAGTCAACCAACAAAAACCTACGGAACCACCCCAAATCATCGGTGCGAATTTCAAGGAAGCACTGGATTGAAAAATAAATTGAAAGTACAAAAAACTATGAAAATTTATTTCAGCTAATATGAATAATTTCAACTCAAATTTGATTTATAAAATTGGATGCTTGGAAGCTCGAGGTTTTTTTTCCAGAACGATTCATGTAAAAATACGCAACTGCATTTAATTTAAATCATTTGAAGATATTAACATGCAATTTCTACGAGTATTTCTGGTTGTATTGCCTTAGTGCAATTTCCACAATGGGGGTGCATGAAATAGTGAGGCCAGAAGCATTTTCCTCACCATCAAAGAAAAGCACTTCGATATTGACATTAATTTTCTGAGGCGATTCTGTGTATCATTCGCCATGCATGCTTACGCAGACACAGTATTGGTACTGCACTAGGTTTCAAACTAGACTATTGTCGTTTTCACATGAATCTTCATGAGGAAAATGTCTGTCACAAATTACAATTTTTTCACTCAAATATTCTGCTGGGATCACTTCTTAAAAACAATTTCCAAAAATCATGCCTTTTTTGTCAAGCTAAAATAATATTTAAGCAAAGCATATAAGTATATAAAAAATTCGTTATCTACCAAAAATGATTTATTTCAGGTATTCTTCCTTTACACAACACTAAACAGTTCATTGTATATTTTTGGGAAGAAACGGCTTTATTAGAAATTGTCTTTAAAGGAACAAGATTAATGCAAATTCACGAAAGATGAAAGAATAACCAACGACAACAGACACCACACAAAACGACAAGAGAAAGTCTGAAATTCTAAAAACCGCCTCTGTCTCTGACAAGAGTGACAGATCTTAGTGACAGGTCTTCCTGTTGATGAAAAAGCACTGTTGCACGGTCATTATAATTACAGTAGCGTAGGGTACATTATTGTTTTAAATAAGTTTCTTTCGCGCCTGAAAATCCGTAGTAATCTATCAAAAGGTTCTTTTCGGTTTTGAAAAGTCCTAAATGCGCTGTCAAATTTCTCTCTTTCAAATGACATGTGTTTTATTGCCTCATAACAAAAAACTCTGAAATGGAACACCAAATTATTTTCAAACTTGGCAACGATCTACCCAAACTACACTGATGACGCGCATGCGCACATCGTAAACGGGTCGCATACGCGGCATGCTTTTCGCCGTGAAAATTGGAGGAATTAGCATTCTAGTGTAAGTATATAATATATATTTCTATGGTATTATCGAGGTCCCTTATTGCAGGAAAGGGGGGTTTCATACGGTCGCGGTGAGTGAAATTATTGGGGGTTATACCACGAGTGTTCTTAATACTATCGATAGTAATTCTGTCAGAAATCAACGAGATCTACTTGCATGGTAACACCACGAGTCGGTTACGACGAGTGGTGTTACACAAAAGCAATTTAATCGAGTTCAAGATTTTTGACCAAATTTTCGGTAGTATTTTGAGCACGAGGTATATTTATTGTGATAATTTTGGATAAGCATATGCATTTCTCCAAACAAAAATCTCTTGTAATCGACTCTTATCCCTGGATATTGTGTTCTTGGAGAATTTCAAACAACTCCCGTCGAAATTATGACCGTCACATCCATCAGATAAGCATATTAATATTGAAAGACCAGAAAGGAAGAGAATTGCTCTTAAATTATTAAGTGAGTTGATTACCGTATTGTCATAACGCCAAGTCCCGGGAGTTTTAAGAAGATATCTCTTGAATAATTCCTGATCCACTAATCCAATTATGAAGCTGGCATGGCGGTCTGTCGGTCTAGACTCCTAACCCCGGGGACTTGGTGTCGTGACGAGTTATTTTTAAAATTCTTACAATCGGAAGTCTGCGGTTAGACTCTCCCAATCTCCGAATTTAGAAATGATAAATGATTGCTACTGCCCTTCGAGCAATTTTTACGTTGGGGGGAAATTAAGTTTGTGTGATTTTGATAAGCATTATGAGGAGTCGAAGAATGGGTAAAATCGTGATTTAGTTAGAAAGGTTATTTCAGGGGGCGTGTTCATTCGTCACATAATTATTCATCACTGGACCTTTCCACGAGATGTGAGAAAGTATATAAGCTGATATCACTCAGGATTTTTTTATTTATTTTTCTGGCCGCTAGTTTTTCTATAATCAGAAGAAAAGTGATTCGTGACGTCACGTTCATCAAAACTAGACTTGGCTACGTTGTTAAAGTTGTGCACCAAATTCTTATTCAAATATAATGTGTCGTATGACAGTTGTCATTTGGTACCAGACGGGTTCGTTCGTCTGTTTCACGGAGCAAACCAATAAGAATCGATTGTCTTTGTTCACCTCGTTAGCTTACATTAAAATTGGACACAAGTCAAGCAGTTCCATCAAATATTTATGTTACACACGAACAGACCCTACGTGATTTCTTATTTGAGGTTAATGCGGTTTTCAAAGTTTTGAAAGTTTCTGTTGTTTGTATTCTAAAATTCTTTTGATTCCTGTATCCCTGCAATAAAGTGAACATGTCGAACTCCAGTGAAAATTCTAATAAACAATTTTTTTGAGATGAAGCGCGTCGTAAAATATGTTTCGAAGCAGTGAATAAACTCAATAAACCCTGTGTAAAAAGCGGAAATATATATTATTGTGAAGAACATTTCCAAAGTGAGTTATGTTATTATTGTATTCAAAGCAGAGTTCAAAGAAAGATTTAAAATTTTAGTTATTGCAAAAAAGACCTTGAACTATCAAAAAATTTTAGGTAATAGTAAAGATTCAGAAAAATATGCTTGGAAAAACAAATTCAGAGAGATGAAAGTCGCAATAAGATCATAGACATTGATATATCTGATTTGATTTCACCCGATGAATAATGAGCACGTTATTACGATTTGCGGTATTGCCAATGCTCGTTTCTCATCAAAAGGTTGGTCCGTTCAGAAAATTTTAAAACTATAAATACAATGAAAATAGTAGAAGATGTGCTTTTCCAACAAAATATTCCTGCACGGAATCCAGGATTTTTTTTTATTTTCCGAAATTGAAAGCTTTTCCTGGCTTCCAGTCCCATTATTTTTGCACGGTAGTAGGTTCTAGGACATTATTATTTCATAATCTACCAACGTGAGGAACGCCTTACATGATTATTTTGTCGGAAAAGCTCATCTTCAGATGAAAAATTATTATTATTATTATTATTATTATTATTATTATTATTATTATTATTATTATTATTATTATTATTATTATTATTATTATTATCATTATTATTATTATTATTATTATTTTTATTATTATTATTATTATTATTATTATTACTATTATTATTATTATTATTATTATTATCATTATTATTATTATTATTATTATTATTATTATTATAATTATTATTATTATTATTATTATTATTATTATTATTATTATTATTATTATTATTATTATTATTATTATTATTATTATTATTATTATTATTATTATTATTATTATTATTATTATTACAGTCATTTGCACCACCAAGAATTGACGGTATAGTGACTAAAGTTATTTTTTCATATGGCATCATCGTTCTGAGTATGTTTCATGCTGGGTCAAATAACCCCCCCAAATTGTTATATGGGCTTGTAGTCTATAGGTGATATGTGGATTTTTTTCTTTGAGTTGATCAAGTGACAAAGTTTTAATCATTTCTCAATGGCTGATAACAAGATGGAAGCTGTATTTTTAAGGAGAACGGTATTGCCTGTTTCGGAACGTGGCTTATGGTGGGGGGTGTTTCCGATGATCGTGACGTCAGCGGCACACTTTCAAATGAGATATTTCTTCAAAATGAAAGAAATATAGCGGAACTCTTTGTTAAATGGACGTTTCAGACTAGAAACTATCGATTTAAACAAGTTTTACAATTTATTTTTCGTAAATGTAAAGGTCCATTGTTGCATAAATCATGGATAGTTTTTGTCAGAGAATCAATGATATTTCCGTAACAAACAAAATTCATAGCACCATCAATGAAGGTAAACCGTTCTTGGGTATTTTCCTCGACTTAAGCAAGGCATTCATCACTTACTTTTGCAGTCACTGGAGGATATCGGTATAAAAGGAAACGAATTGAAAGTATGCCAAAGTTATATCTAAAAAATAGACAACAGACAGTAAGGGTCAGTAGTGTTCAGAGTCACATATCAAATATTGTGTACGGAGTTCCGCAAGGCACAGTTCTAGAACCGGTTCTATCTAACATTTATGTTAACGACTTATTTTTAATTCAAAGTTCTAGCGATATCTCAGCATTTGCAGACGACACTGTATTGATATATTCAAGTAACTCTTAGAATGATTTGAAATCAAGAGTTGAGGATGATTTCGTTCGTATAAAGAACTGGTTTGATCACAAGCTACTCACCCTGAACCTTGATAAAACTTTATATCTCCCATTTAGCATCAATAAAGCAACAACACCTACATTCCAAAGCCTAGACTTTATAATACCAAATGAAGCTTTCTCAATCTCAGCTGAACAGGAAGTAAAATACCTAGGTGTGTTTATTGATCGTCACTTGAAGTGGCATTCACACATAAACTTCATCATGAAAAAAGCTTAACTGTATGTATACTATTCAAATTTAGAATAACGAAGGAGATATTACCCCATAGACAACTGAAAATATTATACCACGCTAGTGGGAAACCATATCCGATACGGAATTTCTGCCTGGGGATGTGTTCGTCAAGGGCACATATCAACTCTCTTAAAGTGCTACAAAAAAGATTATTGAAAATAATGTTTTCAAAGAAACGGACTTACCCTTCAGATAGTCTTTACAAAGAATCAGGTGTCCTAGATTGAGACAACTGCACAAAATGTTATTTGTCATAACTATCAAAATAAAACAAAAAACCAGAGTGTTTCTCACAAGTACGAAACAAGACAAAAAGAAAACTATGTAGTTCTTTCAATAGAAAAAGCACTAGGTCTTATGAATTTATTGCTCCAAAATTGTATAACTTCATACCAAAGGAACTGAAAGAGATCACCAAAATCCATGTTTTCAGAAAAAACGCTAAAATTGTACGAGGTTGGTTTGTCAAGTCCGTGCAAAGTCCGATAGATGGTACCACCGGCGCGTATCGAGGTCATGTTTGGTTATTATCATCTCTTGAATGAACGCAAAAAATAGTATCGGTGAAACCCTCCAAACATTTTTTTTTTCATGTTTTTACGTCAAACCGTTCAAAAGTTAACAGGGGGGCTAAAAAAAGCCGCACTGTATACACTTACTACGTAGGCTCATTATGGCAAGTACCTGTCAGAAAACAACTGCTTCCCTGATGGCTAAGACCACGACAGGTATTGAATTAAAAATAAGCGATACTTGTTATGCTTGTTGTACTACTTTATGTGAGTAGACGATGATGATGATGAAAACAATAAAAGTGACTGAAAGTGCAACAGATATCCATCTCTTTGCCCTTGAAATGGAAATGCCATCAACAGAGTAATGAAAAATTGCAAATCAAAAATCATTCGAAAACGTATTACAAAATTAACAACCGCGAACTTTTTTTCCACCGGAATATTCCACCGCGTATTTACTTTTTCGATTGTAATACCCAGTGCAATATTTCCCTTTCGGGCTGCCCTCGAAAACATCCCCTAACAATAGAGAAATTCGAGCAGCTCGCCGAAACTAAAAACTGGTTTCAATTGAAGTTGGCTGTAGTTTCCCCTATGGATTCGGTGATGTGATGTGGAATTGACATCATGGAGAATCAAGAATTAATAACTAGATTAGGGAATTGGACTGAACAGACTGATATATTCTAGCGAGTCCTTCTCAGCTTGTCAATTCCAGCTATTCGAACGTCATATTCGACGTAA
Source organism: Chrysolina oricalcia (assembly GCA_944452925.2). NCBI lineage: Eukaryota > Metazoa > Arthropoda > Insecta > Coleoptera > Chrysomelidae > Chrysolina > Chrysolina oricalcia. Next base: position 68,269,747 of record OX101812.2, read on the forward strand.
CAATCTTTTGTTTTTGATGGTAACCCAGTTTACATTGCAGCAGTACGATCGATTTGATCCTCGAAGGGCATGATTATACTATGACCTTTAGGAAGTAGTATACATAGTCAACCTGTACTATTTTTCAAAAATTGTTTATATAGTCACCGAAAATTATTATTATTCGATTCGTAATGTCATTTAGAAACTTTAGGAAAGGTCTCAAAAAGGGCCGAAAAAAATTGAATATTTATACAAAATTGAGTGAAAAAAAAGTAGGCCTTTGTTTTTTTTTAATATTTCGAAAAATATTGAAAATTTTCGAAATGTTAAAAGAGATCTGAAAAGATCAGCAAAGGACCCCGCAAACTCCTTATGGAATTTGGGTCCCGGTGGATTTTTTTGAATTTTTGGTATGATGTAGTCCATGTAATTCTCAACCAATGTTACCATTGCGACAGCCCAAAAAAATGAACAGTTTTGCTGCTAGGGGGCGTTGAAATCACCACTGGCGCAGAATAGACTATTTATTTTTGAACCCGGTAACAATAATTTCACTTGTTTCATTGTTGCTAATGTTTTATAAAAAAAATTCTCACCCCCTCCCCTTTTCCCCCCAACTCCTATTACGGAACGCAAAAAAAATATTTCTCGAGTGCCTTCAAATGTATCGTCGAATGTTCAAATATGCCTAAATAAGGGAAATAGCAGTTTTTTATGATTATCCCCCCACCCCTCAAATGACACAAAACGAAAAAATTTCGGTGGATTTTTCTGAATTTTTGATATGATGCAGTTCAAGTTATTTTGAATAGAAATTAATTGGGTGACAAACAAGACTTGCTAAGGGATTAATCTAGGACGGCGAAGATCCAGAAACCTTTTTATTCAAAAATTCCTAATCAATGAAAGAAGAGCTGTAACAAAATTCAAGAAGCATTGAAGAACTTCAAGAAAAACTTCTGGAAAATTTGAACATTTTAGAGGAAGAACTTCAAAAAGATTCGAAAAATCTGGAAGAAAAGCTGCTAGAAATTTCGAATAGTAGAAAATTGGAATAATCCGGAAGAAACATTTGAAAAAAAAACTTCTGAAAAATTCGAATAGCCTGAAGAAAGAATTTCAAGAAAGTTCGAAGAATCTAGAAGAAAAGCTTCTAGAAAATTCAAAGATTCTGGGAGACAAACCCCTCGAAAATACAGAGGGTTTTGAAAAAGAATTTTCTGGTGTGGCGAATCGTTTAGAAGAAAGAATGGGGACTGTCGAAACAGAGGAGAAAATCAAAGATGGAATTGAGGAAGAGATGAGGAAATTGAAGGATAAAACAATTAGCGATGAAATCAAAGGCGGAATCGAGGAAGAAATTAGCAAAATGATGATGAAAATCAGCAAGTTGGAAAACCAGTTGACACTACCCACACCACAGAATTTGTCAATGAAAATTCAATGCTGGAACTGAGTTTGAACTTAAATGATGTTCAAAATGGTGAAAGATGTATAAATCAGTTCGGAAACGGGAAAACTCTCTATAAAACCACCTCACTTTGATGGAAAAATACCATAGGCAAATTATCGCCGACAATTTGAAGCTGCAGCAAAGGCGAATGAATGGAATGCAGGAGAAAGAGCTGTAGCATTACCACTGGCGTTGCGTGGAGAAGCAACAAATATCTTACAAACCCTCACGGCCCAAGAACAAGAGGACTACGAGCAGTATCTATATCTAGAATTAAGGTATGGACAGACCCTTCTAGAACGTGTATACCACTCACAGCTGTAAAACCGCTGCTAGATATCAAGCGAATCCTTACAGGAATTTGAAGCAAACATGGCACGCTTAGTTCGCATGGCAAACCCAGCTACACCGGAAAATGTAATGGAGCGACTATCAGTTCAGGCCTTCCTGATGGACTTCGTAACCAGGAAACCAGACAAGCATTGACACTAGCTCGTCCGACACAACTCGTGGATGAACAAGTACGCGCTTTGGAATTTGAGGCAGCGAAACAATACTGCAGTAGTCAAAGTGAAGTTCGAATTATTGAGAAAGACCCACAGGAGCCTGCTAACTCGGAAGCTGCCATAAGACAGGTGGTGAAGGAAATGTTGCCTGAGAGAAAACAGATAAATTGCTGGAATTGTGACATAATTGGGCATGTGTGTAGCAAATGTACAACATTCAAAGAATCGGTACCAATGCAGGAAAACTAAAGAAGGTCGATGAGGAGGGGCAATCGTCGGCCTGTATTCAGCAAACCCCCGTTAACAATGTATATGTCGCTGTCCTTCAACGTCATAATAATGGTGTCTTTGTAGATGGTCTCGTCAACAACGAGCCTTGACCATGCTTCTAGATATAGGTGCCACTAGGACAATCTGTGGACCTGCTTTTACTAAAACACTGTACATGGTGAGCTACTGATTGAACTGATTTTAGGCAGCACAAAACATCGGGCATTAGTAGCGGACATTGAGGACGATGCAATTATTGGTATGGGCATCATGAATTCCTGAGGGTTCGAATTGAATTTCAAAGATGGCGTCCTACGTGTGAACGGAGAAGAGCTGGTGCTGCATGGAAGTGTATCCGAGAGGGCTGATATCATAATGAAGGCTCGTTTGGACGGAGATGCGAGCAATTCTTGTATAAATAACGATTTTCCTATAAAACGTTGGAAAACTCATTTTACTCATTCCCATTTCACCCCAGTTTATTTCAATACCTCTGTGGTATCTGGTTCGAATGTAACAAGTAGGAATTACTTCTGGCATGCACTGTATTTATCAAGGACGCATTATGTACCAATAATAAAATTGATTTGTGTTTGCCCGATTGAAACTTCTCAAACTTAATCTCCGACTACTCCTACCCAACAATCTGAATATTTCACGAACCAGAAAGTTTCGGATAGCGCGAAGAGCGACAACCGCCCCAGAGATAAATCGCAATTCACAATTCCCAATTCCACGTTCATCTAATGAATGCGGAGGCCTAATATAATTTTGGCGAAATCTCCAAATATCCGAGGCACGGTCGCGCGTTTCGGGAAATTACAGTTATTTTGACAATGGCCCTGTAAATTGGGAGACCCTTTGTGCCGCGCAGAAAGGGAAAAGACATAAATTGCGGGAAATGTTCTAAACCAACAGCCGTAAATAAATATCAATAATTGCACAATATTGAAGCTATATATCTTCGAAGGTGAACAATATAATTGTGAAGGAATTCCAAATTGGTTGGCGAATTCAGCCGGAAGTGGATTTGTGAATTTAATTAGCTGGGATTTGCTGGGATGTGGATCTTTGCTCAAGCACCGCCGGATGGGTTTTGATGAAAACTGGTTTTGTTAATTCAGGTGATGAGAGTTGTCGGAGGTCTTATGGAAAGCGAAAACATGATAAACGAATATAGATCTTCGAAAGTCTGTGTTTATACTCCGTGTCCGGACCATAGAAATATAATACATAGAATGCCAATTAGTTCAGAATAACGTGGTCCCCCTACGGCAGATACACCAATGAATATGCGCGATAGAGTGCAAGTGTCGCTAGGGACGGTCTTATGATTTTTGACTTTCTGTTCCTGAGGGCCAGTTTTTTGAGTTCCAGTTAAACTCCATTTTAATTAACTAAAGGTTACAATATGATCCTTCAAACGTCATTTAATGAATGTCATGAACTATCTAAACTATTAGTTAGTTATCTGGAGCCTAACTGGAACTCAAAAAACTGGCCCTGAAGTTGTCGATAATAGCATTTGCAATATAACACAGTTTTCCTTTGATGATATATACAGAAAATCAATAATTGACTTCTTGAAAATAGAAATATTGAGTGTAGGTCTTCTATTTTGTGCTTTCTCGCGACCAAGTCGGGAGAAATTATTGTGATCGTCAAAAAGTTCATATTTGATATTTTGATGGGAATTGATTCCACTCAGTCTGTGACTCAGAAAAGAAATTCAATTTGTGTGTCCATCGGCTTCACGCCTAAACCGTTGAGCCTATTATAGTCGAAATACATATCAGACTGAGGAAACACTTTCCCCATGTAGTCGTATTTTTGATTTTCGAAATTCTGTATATTGAAGTTCTCCCATTTTCTAACTCCAGTACAATAACCGATAAAAGCAACCAAGGAAATATTCATCCCAGTCAACTCATACGTTTCAAAATATGTTCTCAGCTGATTTTCCCTGCTGCTCAGATCACATGGGTTGGATATTGAAGAATACATCACCTCTTTGCATTTATCGGTCATTGTGCTGGAGTTAGAAAATAGGAGAATCGAGAAATTGCGAAATTTAAATGTTTTGTATTCATCCCAGTCAACTCATACGAGTCGGATATGATGTGATTCATCCCCGTATCACTATTTTAGATGATTGTGCTGGAGTTAAAAAATCAGAGGACACGATAATGAAAAAAATGTAATGTTATGGGTCTCATCACGTTTTGAAGCCGTTTAAAAATATCTTCTAAGCAGATTTTCCTTGCTGCTCAGATCACATGGGTACGAAATTGAAGAATACATCACCTCTTTGCTTTTATCGATCATTGTGCCAGAGTTAGAAAATGGGAGAATCGAGAAATTGCGAAATTTGAATGTAAATCAATGTTTTCGAATTACGTGGACATTGAATATTAATACCAAGGATATATTCGCCACAGTCATCTCATACAATTCGAATATGATGTGATTCATCCCCGTATCACTATTTCAGATGATTGTGCTGGAGTTAAAAAATCAGAGGACACAATAATGAGAAAATTGTAATGCTATGGGTCTCATCACGATTTGAAGCCGCTTAGAAATATTTTTCACCTGATTTTCTTTGCTGCTCAGATCACATGGGTAGGATATTGAGAATACATCACCTCTTTGCATTTATCGGTCATTGTGCTGGAGTTAGAAAATGGGAGAATCGAAAAATTGCGAAATTTAAATGTTAATCAATGTTTTCAAATTACGTGGACATTAAATATTAGTACCAAAGAAATATCCATGCCAGTCAATTCATACGAGTCGAATATGATGTGATTCATCCCCGTATCACTATTTCAGATGATTGTGCTGGAGTTAAATTATCAGAGGACACAATAATGAGAAAATTGTAATGTTATGGGTCTCATCACGTTTTGAAGCCGCTTAGAAATATTTTTTCACCTGATTTTCTTTGCTGCTCAGATCACATGGGTAGGATATTGAGAATACATCACCACTTTGCATTTATCGGTCATTGTGCTGGAGTTAGAAAATGGAAGAATCGAAAAATTGCGAAATTTAAATGTTAATCAATGTTTTCAAATTACGTGGACATAAAATATTAGTACCAAAGAAATATCCATGCCAGTCAATTCATACGAGTCGAATATGATGTGATTCATCCCCGTATCACTATTTCAAATGATTGCGCTGGAGTTAAAAAATCAGAGGTCACAATAATGAAATTATTGTAATGCTATCGGTCTCATCACGTTTTAACCGCTTGCCTTACTATCCCGAGATAACTCGTCCTGATATTTCTTGCAGAGTAGTACTATCCCGAATTAACTCATATGTAAATCCTGACCGTCTGGACAGTTTTTAGCCGTATTATATCGGTTTTATCGCCGCAATATCGCGTACTACGTCGAAGTAACTCGGTCCCAAATATATACGCATGTTTGCCGCGTGTTTCATACGTGGTGAAGTTGGTGTTAGTTCTGACGAGTCGCAGTCTTCTTTCGCATTTGGGCCGGTTATAATTGCTCTTTCAATTTCGCTCGTAATTCATAATAATGGATGGAAGATATATAGATGAATATGATTCAAGTGAGGATGAGTACGTATTAGAGGATGAAATAGAACAATCAGAAAGTGACTTTGATGACTCAGTGAGCTTCAAGCCAGGCAATGTTGGTTTATGCGTTGTGCCGTGTTTCAAAGATTATCACAAGAAATAATATTTCTTTTGCACTTGTAAGAGTTTTTTTGTAGTTTCATGAGAAATATATTTTTTTTCAGTTATGATTTTCATTAGAATTTTCGATGATATTTTTGGTAATAATTTTCTAAAGTCAAAATGACGAGTTATCTCGGTTTAGTACTAGTAGGGTAATTTCAACTGAAGTCAAAAGCAAAATAAAGCATTAACAGTAAAAAAAGACATATGGTAATGTTTCACTCTATTTGATCCATCAGAAACGCTAATAAAAAAATTAGTAATTTTTGTACAGAAAATCATGAAAAAACTAGTAAGGCAAGCGGTTAAAGCCGTTTCAAAATATTTTCTCAGCTGATATTCTTTGCTGCTCAGATCACATGGTTAGAAAATTGAAGAATACATCACCTCTTTACATTTATCGGTTATTGTGCTGGAGTTAGAAAATGGGAGAATCGGAAAATTGCCAAATATCAATGGGAATCAATGTTTTCGAACCACTTATATGGACATTAAAATTAATTCAAGGAAAATTTTCATTCCAGTCAGTTCATATGAGCCGAGTATAATGTAATGCATCCCTATATCACTATTTCCGATTATTGTGCCGGAGTTAGAAAATCAGATAAGTCAGATAATTGTAAAATTGTTATGCTTTCGGTCTCATCAATTTTTGAACTAGGTTAAGAATGTTTTTGAAGGAAACTTCATTTGCTATTCAGATAACAGGTCGTGGATATTGATGAATACATCCCATCCGTGCATTTATTGGTCATTGTGCTGTTAGAAAATGGAAGAAGAAAAATTGCATTTGAAAGTTAATCAATCATTTGCATTACGTAGTCATTAAAAATTAATGCCAGGGAAATTTCCATTCCAGTTCGATCATATAGGCCGAATATAATGAAATACACCCCTGTACCACAATTTCTGATGATTGTGCTGGAGTTGTAAAATCAGATGGCAAAATAATGGAGAAATGGTCAGTTCATATGGGCCGAATACATGTGATGCATGCCCGTATCACCATTTCAGATGATTGTGATGTAGACTACACGGGTTGGATTTTTACACCTATTTGCATTTATCGGTCGTTGTGCTGGAGTTAGAAAATGGGAGAATCAAAAGATTGCGATATTTCATAGTTAATCAATCCTTTCGCATCATGTGTACATAAGGAGCGAATATAATGTTAAATTGTATATTATTTCCAATGATTGTTCTGATTGTTGTTTTCAGTCTCATCTCGTTTCGAAGATGGTTGACATATTTTCGCGGTTAATTTTTCCTCCTATTCATATCATTTGGGTGAAATATTGAAGAATAAATTTCCTCTTTGCAACGAAGATATTTTTCATCCCAACCAGTTCAGTTGTATTCCGAAAATGGAAGGGGAGAAAGATGGTGATATGACCAGGATTTCGGTCTCGTTGCGTTTCGACACGATTTTAATACTTTCCACTGTAATTTTTTTCACCACAATCGGACATATGTATGAGATATCAAGTAATATCACCTCAGTGTTCTGTTTTGTGAAAGTTAGAAAATGAAGGAATCAAATTGTAATATTTATTTTTTTTGTCTTAGGAAACGAAATTTTGAAACTCCTTGTATATCACCCGGACGTTATAAAAAAGTAAAAAAATCCAGCATTCCAATCATCTGAATATTTTCAGCAGAAAAAAAGTTACGTAACGGCTGTGCCATCTTAAGCATTGAGCTAGGACCACCCTTTCTCTCCGAAACCACTTGAGTAAAAAAATTAGGAGTTATGTTAGAAAATAGCTATTAATCAGTTAGAAAATGCGGTACTAGTTTTCTTTGATTGTGCTGAAATGGCTGTGCCAGCTTAACCTACGACAGAATATCATACCTACTATGTGATTGTAAGTAGAACTATTATTTTCGTTTTGTATTTTACCTGGTTTTGTCGGACATTTTGTAGCTTTCTCTTCTGAAGAAAGATTTGCAAAATATTGAGATATAGTACAAATGAGTTTTATTGGTGAACAGACCGCAAACCCGAGAATTCCCAAAGTTATATTAGTGGAATGAGACTATTTTTCGATTTAATTTCGACAGCTGTTTCGTGGTTACCCACTCATCAGGAAGGCGTTATGGAAGCTTTCAAAGTCAAAACTAATACAATTTGAAATTAGTACTGTAAGGCAAAGACAGTATATCACAAAGAGGAACTTGTGACATCCTCAGTCACTTGTCGAAACTTAATTTAAAACAAACCATGGAATCCAAAGGTAGATTATCATCCATTCAACAGCAGGCAGCCAACAATTTTATTGTTCTGACCAACCCCAACTTCAATCAAGTTTCTAATGCGTTATGAGGAACGCAAACAGAATCTAACAGCCGTATGCATAGTCAATTCCAGCGACTCGCCAGAGTTTCGCCGCTCGCTACACAAGAACTATAATGCACAGTCGAGCTCCAAATAAGTGGTACATCGCCAGCGTTTCGCCAAAATGTGACTTATCGCGTAGTTGTCACTTTTTTGTAGCTCGACTGTGCATTATAATCCTTGTGTAGCGAACGGAGAAACTCTGGCGAGTCGCTGGCGATTGATTATGCATACGGCTGTAGGTTATTCGTGATTGCGCAGTCATCAGGAAGGCGTAATGGAAGCTCTCGCAGTCAAAACGAATCTACTCTAAAATTAGTTTCGTAGGGCAAGTATATTACAAAAAATGGTGGCCGTGCTGGTAGAGAGTTCGCCTCTCAAGCGTAGGGTCGAGAGTCATCGGTCTCGTGCATGACATCACACGTTAAAAGGTAAGAGTTGCGTCTTCCCTAGCTCAAGACTTCTGAGGGTTGCGCGTATAGGGTTGCAATCGGTTGACGGAAATAACAATTTTTAACAATATAACTTATGTCATCTACAATAACTGGTTGGCGATGTTACTTCGGAACAACCTTTAGAACGGCGTGTTTAATCCTGAAGATTTTGCATGTATTTCAGTGCATTTGACAAGGATTATGATGCAGGTATAATAAAAATGTTTTACTGGGTATATTAAGGAATTTTGTGACGTAACTCAGTCCTCAGAGATTTGACTTACTAAGTGATGTCTAAATGGCCAGATTTTCCATAAAAGTGTTGAAGTGGTAGAACTTTACTGTTAGCAAGCAGCCTCTGGGTAATTCAGAAAAGAGCATTCAATATGAAACTGTGCAAACATCGACCATTCTACAATTTAACGGTTATCGATGTGTAAGTATTTTCTCTGTGAGTATTCGACGGATTCGGCTGGAATAATCGAGGAATAAACAATGAAAAACCCCTCGGGTGTCGAATTTCCATTCGAAACGTTGAAACAATAACATGTGATTTGCCTGCTGTAGGGCATACTAATCCCTTATTAATTCATATAGTCATATTCGGTAAATCGTGAAAATGATTCTGATATATTGAATTGGATGTGAATTGATTCTTCCCTGCAGTACTGCCAGAAAGACAAACATTCACAATGTGATTCCATTGAAGTTTTCGAAAAACTTGGTTTAAAGTGCATGAATTATTTGTCCCTACCTACGAAAGCTGTAAATAAAAATAAGAGGATCTTTTCACACGAAATAAAAGGCGTAACTATATTACCTTTTATGAGATTTTTGGTTGATGAAAACCCCGGTTGTAGCCCCAGCAAAATCGCTTTGTGGAATTTTTTAAACAATAGTGGGAAAAATTCCAAGTTTATTGGTTTTTTTTAATATCTTAAAAAGTATTGGAGGAATTGTTTTACTGTCGACAGAATTATAAAACCTACAAAATAGTTTTTTATACGACTAGGTCGGTGCTTTTTTCACTGACAATTTGATTCATGCACTAAAAATGCCATATGTCGCAGTGTTTTGTCATTATGACAGCGAAAAAAGTTTGCCCTAAAGGTACGGTTCCTTCCATGCGGCCGCCGCATACGGCGGCCGCAGTGCGGCGGCCGCAACCTACTGCTACACGTGTTTTTGAATGTACATGTTTCCTTCCAAGCGGCGGCCGGACACGTCAGCCGTGAACGACTGCGATCGTTGCGACGGTACTGCTCCAGGAGCAGTGTAGTCGCAGCCGCAAGAGAGTTTTCCTATTCTTCTGGGGTTATTACGTACCAAATTCGGTTGTATGACTCTGATTTTACACAATCTTTCATCAAGTTGAAGACGTACTCAAACTGCACCTTTTCAATCTGAAATATTCTCTAAATTTGACTTAATTCCCGAGTAGATGTCGATTAATTAATGAAACACGCCTTTTTTTAAATTGGATTTATATCCGTATTGCTCTTTTCCAAGTCGATTAACTGCAGGATTTCCTCATTGTCATTTTCTTCCAATAACAAATAAAGTCGAAAAGATCATCCATCTTCACTTCAACTACTGTGAACTAGCATTAGTAGCACCATCGGCGGAAAACCGGCTCCGTCCGCCGTACACGACATCCGCATGGAAGAAACCATGAGATCGACCGGCTGACGCATCCGGTCGACGCACTGCGGCCGCCGTGTACGACGGCCGCATGGAAGGAACCGTACCTTTAACTGCAGGAAGCCAGAGAGATCATCCGTCTTCACTTCTATTCTACTACTGGGAATTAGCACTAGCGGCGGACAACCGGCTCCGTCCGCCGTACGCGACATCCGCATGGAAGAAACCATGAGTTCGACCGGCTGACGCATCCGGTCGACGCACTGCGGCCGCCTCGCACGGCGGCCGCATGGAAGGAACCGTACCTTTACTCTTCCAGCGACGAAACTGAACCTAACTTTTGGAAGCATGACAACCAGCATTGTAAACAAATTTTTGATGTCAATTTTCCTCAAACTTGCGTTGTCCGAAAAGTATCTTATTTGTGAAAATGTCGCGATTTGGACAGTCTTCTAGTGGAGAAATTGAAGAAGCCATCAATAATAATGTGCCTCGCAATACTGTGAAGGAAAAAGTAAATAAAACGGTCATTTCTCAGATTTTGATGAAATTTTTTCTTATGATTCAGGGTACATTAAAAACGATAAAAACTAAAAAAATTTCTGCGGAAATGCCTGGAAGACATTTATTTTCGCAATAAATGTGGATAGTGGTATGTAAAAGTGTACAAACACATGCACTTTAATCAAACTTTTTACCTACATTTCAATCTGCAACACATTGGAAGACAGAAAATAAAATTTTAAGCCATATAAAACCGATTGGCACACCCAAAATATGCAGAATACTCTTAAATCATTGGTGATTTTACTTAAAAAATCATTGATTTCTGACTAAAACAATATTGTCAACTGTCAAATATGGACAAGAAAGAATGTTGCGATGTTGTCAAATTCCAGCAAATTAAGTACGAAGTACTGATTTGTCGAAAATTGATATAAAATTCATTTTCTATGAGTTTTGACGCTATTATAGTTGATAACTATATTGTAGAAAACCAAAATTAGTACCTTAATGAGACTACCAAAAATTTGAATTCTGAAAAGTGAATCTACTCGAACTTAAGTGGGAGAGAATATTATCGTTGTACGTGAAAATGTGGACGAATTGTATGGAGAAGTCTAAAAAAGATCTGCTTATAGAATGCAAATATCTCATACCTTGATGAATCGTCAACAAGTGTGAAAGGTCCACCACATTTGGGACAAAACCCTTCTTTTGGTATAAGTCAGCTTCTTAATTTCGTAATCATATTCTGTCTATTTTCACAAATATTATAAAGTTTTGTGATATTCATCTTAATCAGTTTGAATGAGACGAACTGTTAAAACTGAATTGCAGTTGTTTTATTCATTCACTTGAATTTGCAATTTGAAGACATGGCCAACTGCATGTCCGCGCGCATGGATTTGCGAAATGTCGACCGAGCGCATGCGCATTTCCTTCATGTAGGAAGACTTAGTCTGTTCCGATTACGTATAAGAACTGCAAAGGCTTTGATCTTGGCAGAAAAGCGCGCGCGTAGCGCGCGCTCTGTCGCACATCCGTGCGCACGGATTTGCACTTTCATGTACATTTTCTTGATGTTCATGTAGGAAGACTAAGTCTGTTCCGATTACATATAAGAAGCAAAGGCTTAGTTCTTGGCAGGAAAGTGCGCGCGTAGCGCGCGCTCTGCTGAAATTTCGCAAATCCGCGCGCGCGGATTTGCGGTTTTTCGATATTTTGCCAATGTAGGCCAGATTCCATTGATCTTAATGAAGGAAGCCCAAGTCTGTTGCGAAATGTCACCCTCACTCATATTTTCTAAACTAACGTTTGATAAATTCGGAATAATCTCAGGTCATTTGGCAACACTGTAGAAGTACTCAAGCACAGATATCTCAACCACCTACGATGTTTCATTATTAAAGTTTGACGTTTGTGTATATAGAAAGATTCATAATAAAAAATATTTGTGCCTTTTTTGAAGTTTTAAATGTTATTTGAGAGAAAAATAGTGACAATAATAGCTGGATAAATGTGTAGTGAGTGTGTTGCTGAGATATAGAGGAAATTTTTAGTCATTCAACTTTCCTAAAGTGAAATTACCAGTCAACTTTTACCTACTGGGAATTCAACTACTTCAATTTGGCGACAATTTGCGATGTTTTGTATGGAAAAAATATGAACTCAGTTAGCATCTATTTGTGACTGGGCATTCAACATGAAGAAGAACAATGGAGAAGACTATAAAGAGAGTGCAGTCAAAACGATTTGGAACACTTTAGCAAAAATGTTACAAGAGAAGTACTTCAAAGAATATAAAAGAATTTTTAACCCGTTCACAGACACACAGTTTAAGAAAGCGAGAAATGTACGCGACACAAAACGTAACATTTTGCAAGCAATCCCAGAAAAAAGGAAGGTGAGTTCTAAGGCTCTCACAAAACAAGAAATTTTTGAAATGGCACTGTTCTGGAGTGAAGAAGAACCTGCAGGCCTTCAAAATTTATCATATTGCTGCCTATGAATTGGCTTGGAGAGGTGGAGAAGCAGCAAATTGTGAGCTATTTTCAAATCGAGACAGACAACCGTGGAAGAGAGACCGGAAAAGTTGAATATAACTCAGTGTTTTCGAAGACAGCACAAGGTGGAAATCAGAAGTTGGCCGACAGTAAATGGTTGGTAGCAAACACTGAAGAAGATTGTTTTAACTCCAAATCCTTTCTGGCAAAAAAAATAAATTCGAAAGGATGGTATAAGAATTCTTCTATTGGGATAAATGAAATATCTAAATGGACCAAATCCTCGGCGAAAATTATTGGACTTGATGTCAAGCGGGTGGAAATTACGAACCATTCTAATCGAGCTGCCAGGAGTGGTATAGGTGAACAAAAAAACTTGTGAAAATTACGGGACATAGCAACCCATCGTTATTAAAACCGTACCTTCAGTTAGATGAAGAACATCATACAAAAATCATTGGTTCCAATTGTACTTTTCCGTTAGATTAAATAAACTAATTCACATCTTATTTTTTAATTTATTGATTCACATATTCATTAAATTGTCTTACCGAATTAAACTCTAGCTTTTTTTTTCGAAGTAAACTTGACATTTATAATTCAAATTTGGTTGCCATTAGGCAATTCAACTCAAGATACTGCCAGAAAAAATTACTCGTCCTACGGACTCGTTTTCGTTGAATTGCCAGGCAACACAATTCTCATTAATACATGTCAAGTTTACTTCGACAAAAAAAAGCTCTCGTGTAATTATAAATGAGAAAATCCGGGGAAACCTCGAAAAAGAGACAATTTTTCAAAAATTCATTATTTTTATAAATCTGAAGCTGGACAAACAATATTGTGGAAACTGATAGGTAATAACATGAGGTTCAACTGTGCGCAAGTACATAGGTAGGTTTTTGTTCGATGTGTAGTCTCTGCACAATCGCGTTATAAACAATTTAAGGGCAAATCTTTCTAAATGCACCAATTTAGGTAAAACCATCTTAATCAAATTCTGTAAACGGCATTACCCGGTATATTAGGCATTGTTTCCGCAGAACCACCGCGACTGGTGGGAGGAAAAGTGGTACTGTTGCGGAAGGATACGTTGAAAAGTTACTAACCCAGAAAAAAAATTTGGCAAACCAGATTTTTCCAGTGCCTCTGATTGGGTTTCCATTACTTCAACCATAGAAGATTCAATGTCAGACAATATGGCACTAATGGTCACATGTGCTCAGAATACGTCAATAACATAATATACAGCCTCCAACTGTCCGCCTCTTTTCAGCCTTACTGTAGTGAAGTGAACATAAAATGTGAATATATATAATAATAAAAACTAAATCTGTTCTATTAGATATGTGTTATTTAGCCAATTTCAATAAAACATATATAAATTTGAAAAAATATAGGTATGTACTTTTCTAATTTGAATCCTTCGTTGGTTAAATTTACTTTTAATCCCTGAGAGATTAAAAGTACCCTTTTATTCCGTACACTGAAACAAATGTTTTGTGAAATTACAGTTAAAATCATGTTTTTTTTTGTGGCCTAAATTTTCACTGTAATTGATTAGCTTAGTAGTTGTGAAATTTCGCAAGAAAATTAAAAAATTCATAAATTCGTTGTGAAATTACAGTGAACGCTTTGGCTTGAGCAGACTCCAGAATAATTTGAAATTAATAGATATTATTCGTATTTCTACGTTGTGAAACTACTTGAAACTTGTAAAATGTCAATGTTTAAATCACAGTACCACTAAAAGAGTATTGTGATTTCACATTACTTTCACAATATGTCCGTGAATGTACCCACTAATTATGCAAACGTGTTGTGAAATCAAATTGTGAATGTGATTCAAAATGGCGAATTTACATTGTATTCATTTCTTGTATAATCACATCGATAGAGAATTTCTCATGGCAAAATCACAATTCGAAATTTCAGTAATAATGTGAGTTCACATGAAATTGTGAAATTACCTGAAGCCTGTGATTAGATTGTAAAATCACAGTAATGAATCACAATTCCATTGTAAATATACATAGAGCTTGTATTATTACATTCCATAGAAACATCAGATGTTGTGAATTCACGTTGGTTTTGTATTTACAACGTGTTTTCACATCTTTTTGTTTTGCGGATTCCTGCCAAAGGTAACAAAAGCTCAATAATGGAGAGTTCCGAAAACAAATTGCTCTATTTCAGAATTCGATATTCATATTGTTTCAAATGGTACATATCTACAATTGAGGCAAGGTTACATGACTGACATTCCCTTCTTTTTTTAAATGCCATCTTTTTGTAACAAGCTAAAACACCATTTTTAGTGTCACAGATTCGTTTACAATCAGCGTTAAAAGTAGAAGATAATTATTTCATTTGAACCATACTATACCACGGGATAAAGATGAGAAAAGTTCTTCTTCAAGGTTTGTGTTCAATTTTTCGCTAATAAATTTTATTGAATGTTAATATTTTGGCAAAAACTAAAAATTCACTTATATCTCGAATAATGTGGAAGAAATTGAAACATTCATTAATTTCATGGTTTTTTATTCAACACAATTACTGTGATCTAAAATTAAATGTGAAATAGATACAATTCAATACAGTTATAAGTACAAAAATAATAAGCAGTTCGTATTTTCCGAGCGTTTGCATACGATACTTACAAATAAAACATTTAAACATCATCAAATGACAGAAGACAGAATTGACATTTACGTATATGATATTAACTCACTTTAGTTGCACTTTTTCACATACTGATCACAATAATCACTGAAGCACGTTTTGTCTTGTTTACAGTAGGAGTACAGCAAATTCAATAATAGGTGACGAAACGGTTACACTCTGGTCCGGTTATGCACACTAGAAGTGGAATTTCTCGAGTGTCAGACGATTTCATTGGTCAGAAAATGAAGCAGTCTTAGAAATTCTCAATGCAACTGTGGAGAGTTCGCAAAATTTCTGTATAAGTGGTTGCATTCTGATTTCCAACGGAAACATAATAATTTCACATATTTGATACATTCAGAATTTGAATTGAAAAGAGTTTAACCTCGTATTGTGATTCTGGGATTAAAACAATTCTTGAGGATATAATTCTAACCTATATCAGCAATTACATCTCCGAGTATGAAAGTGTGTCTTTAAAGTAAATGGAAAGATTTCGCCTTATTTATAGTTCACAGCTGTATTTCCACAACTCACTGTAAAAATAGAATAAGATGCAGATGATTATCTTCTGTAATGCCCTACGAAAACACTTGAAAATTTCAACACTACTGTAATATAATAATGTGACATTCTTTTTAATGTAATAATACATTGTAATATCATGATCAGTGTAATATTACACTGTGATATCCTTATCAATGTAATATTACAATGTGACATTCTCATCAGGATGAAAATTCACAATCCATTGGTAAATTTACAATACATTTTATTTCACTTCCCAGGTCTTGCAATTTCATCAGAGGAGAGTAGGTAGATTAGTTATATTTTCAAAATGTGAATTCACATAGTGGACTGTAAAATCACATAAAAATAGTGAACTTACAATACGTGTTACTATTTGTGTAGTAATTTACAAGAAAAAAATATTATTACATATCTTGCTGAAAAAATACACTTTTTTCACAGCGTGCTTGTGAAAATAACTTGTTATTGCTGGCAATTTATTTTTAAACTTGTGGGACGGTAAACTTTCCAGTCAATATCTATGCATATTCACATCGTGATCCGAATATTTTTTTTCAGTGTAGAGTGCATAAAGAATTTCGAATTAACTGCAATATTACTAGTACTAAATATGAAAAGAAAGTATAAAAAAATCATGTCCTATTTGTTACCCCTTAATTAATATAAGTACGTCACTGGACCACAAGTGGCTTATTGTAACCCAATGGTAGTTGAGTTGGGGTTCCTACCTGCACGATTGTTGACCATAAGTATACAGTATACATCAATATAACGTTGACTAACGAGAATGTATATACAAAAGTGGCAAATTTGATCGCTGCAGCAATGTTTTTCATACTTAGAAGTAAATAATTTAAACCATTACTCAACGCTGTTCACATGGCAGCTCGAAGGTATTCATACACTTTCGCCATTCACACAATATTGAAAATCTATCACCAAATTATTAAGCAATAAATCCTGAAGATTCGCTTCCCCCAATTGTACGTGTTATTGCATAATTTCCAGGTACAATTGGCCGAAATTTATCGGCAATTAGAATTTAATTTGTACAATGAAAATTGTTACATCCAGGAGGATATATATCTCAAATATCAATTGCTGGCTGCTTCAACTGCTGAGCTCCACAAATAAATTAAAGCACAAACTTTATGGCCACATCGGCGCCATTCTAGAAATGTAAATTTTACACAGTTCATTTCTGAATTGATTTTATTACGCTTACCATAGTTGAAACATAAAAGCGTTTGGAATGACGGGTATTAATTTGATCGCTGAAAAATCTTTCAACATGGATCGCATGATAGTATTAATATCTGTTTTATCAATATAACACTGTCTGACTGAGCTGCACCAGACCAACAAATGAGTGGAGTTGTATTTAGCTGAATTGAAAATGATTCGAATAAATGATTTAATTCACATGAAAATTTGTAGGAATATGTCCTTTTTGGTATCGAATGAGCACGATTTTTGCACAATTCAGAAGAAGACTAGTTTTCGAGTTGTGTATATTTTCAGAAAAAAATACCCTTAGCTTCCACGAGCAATTGTTGTGGTGTTTTTCTGTATTTCGAAGGTCAATAGGTGACCATTTTAATCGTTGAAATGCCTACTTTGGAATGGTCTATGTAACTAGGTGGTTTATTGACATAATAATAATAGGTATCTTTCCAGGTTAATGTATTCTGACATAATGTTGGTAGAGGTTTCGTCACCTTCCTCGCAAAATCTGCATACATTTTTATTAGTCGAATTTCTGCAGTCTGCATAAAAATTGCCCTGCATGCAAAAAAACAAATAGCCTTCCTCGCCCTTAGACGGATTCTATTAAAATATATATCCGTGCCCAGCAAGCGTTTGTTTGCCTGGAGTAAAGCATGTGTCTAAAAAATTTAAAATCGAGGGGGATGTCAGGCAGCGGGAGTAATTTGTTTTTCGGTGTGATTCTTCACTGGAAAAAGGAATTCTTTTCCATCACGAACGATATACATCACGCGTACCCTCTTTGCATTATTTAGTAACTGGCGGAACTTTCACCCCTAAAAGTGCGAAACATTCCTGTAATGGCCTCCGCTACACACAAATTTGTACCAAGTTTTACAATTACCGACCGAACTTTTGTAGTTAGTGTTGAGCAGACGCTTTATTAACCTCGTACAAGAAACGAGTCGCTTTAGACAATAGAGTTTTAATGTGTATATTTTTTTGTTATTTTTCGGGTATGCTAACAAGTCGGATCATGACGCTGCTCCGGCTGTAATGCGTTTCTTGTAGTTGAAGTCTGCAGGAAGTTTCGTTAATAAATTTCTGAAGTTTGCGGAAGTGTTCTGGTGTGGTTAACGCTAATTGAAATGTAAATACTATAGTCCTCTGTTTATTATTAATATTCTGGGGGAGATGAGGGCAGTTTGACAGCACCACGAATACGCTGAAGCGCCAGTTTAACAACCTCGGTTAGAGTGTGAACATTACAATTGCGTTAGATTCTTTTACCTAAATTATCAAGGTATGGATTGAGGGAAACAACGTTTCAGCTGCTACAATCATATTTATCTGACATACAGCACTCAAGTGACTCAAGTTGTTCCTCAATGACCAATACTAGGCCCTCTTCCATTTATACCGGGTGTTTCGCAGTGGATGGAACATTAGAAGTATCTGGAGAACATAAAGACAGATCATTTCAAAAATTTGTGGGCGTGGATAATCAAAGCTCTATTTGTCTAAAATATTTTCATCAATACAGTGTTGCCGCTTGTATCAAAAAGTAGTAGCTACTTTGTTATTTCAAATGCAACACCTCGTATATTATATCATTTTTGGAATCCTTATAAGATTCCTCACAACTTTCCCACATAATTCCCTATGACGATTTCCGAGATAAAAATTATTTTGTCCAATTTTTGTGCAGAACCTGACCATTGAAAAATATCAATTTTTTCCCAATGCAAATTTACAAAATATTGCAATTTGGTTTATAGCTACATAAGACCATTAAGTATTCTGTCGATGAACTGGATCTCAGTTTCAGCATTCAGGGAGGCTCAAAAGTGAGTTCCTTCCGGGGACTCATGAAAATGACTGAAACTCCGTTTTTTTTATGAAACACCTTGTATATTATTACTTATTTGAAAAGCTGTAACATTTTTAAATATAATTGAGTATACTTTCCCTATACCTATCTCGTACAGTTTGTTAGTTATGGTCACTTATGTTATGAATTCGTCTTCAATAAAATAAATATTGGATAGTGATTTAGATAGCAGGCTATGAACTTCATTCTGACAGAGAACTAACATGTTATTCCTTCATTGTTATCCTGTATTCAAGTTGCATAGGTGTGAAAGTACTATGGCAGAAAATTACTCGAATGTGGTTTTGATGGATTTATTCTTCATTTATGGTCAATGTAACAAGAATGTCAGCAGAACATACAGAGAGTTTAATGAAAAGTATGCTGATTTACCAAATTGAGTAGAAATTTTAAAATGTTTGTATCATCATGAAAAGCTAAAAGTATCAAAGTCTAACATGTGTTTTAATAAATCTAGAAAGATTTAGCAGTTCTGGGGCTCTATTCTCAAATGTCGACTATAATATGTCGTATGCCACAAAATATGTCCATCGCTGTATAACTTTATCTCAAATCCTTTCATTTATTGTGTTATGACCCTGTATCTATGATGTTGGCCGTTATCAAGAACTCTCGGTTACTCTTAGCGACAGCCTGTTATATATAACTTGAATATTGTTTGAAGTATAAAACGTCAATAAAAAATACTTTGATAAAACTAACACGAATTATATCATTCAAAGCAAATCAAACAATCGCCTTTCTCGAATATGCATTGAAAAGAGATGGAGATAATTTGTCGCATGCGACGAAGGCTAGTGGACATTCGAGAATCGCAACCCTGAATCATTTCAATATATGTTCAAAATGTTTACTATTCGTTTCCAAACACTTTATTCTGCGAACATCAACGGCATCTATTGTGGCTCTTTGAATTTAATTTGGATCTAATTCCTGAAACGCTAGGGTCACTCGATGTTCTAATTCTTCCCTTGTGTTGCCCGGTGTTCTGTAGACTCTTTGCTCTTTGCCCCACAAATAAAAGTCTGGGGGTGTAACATCAGGGGATCTAGGGGGTCAGTTCCATGGACCCAAACGTCTAATCCATCGATCGTTAAATATACGGTCCAATTCCAACCCGACTTCTGCAGTGCAATGAGCAGGAGCTCCATCAAGTTGATACCAACATGATCGATATTGTTCTAGTGTCAGTTCTTCAATGAAATCCCCAACCGTTGTCCTCAAGATATTCAAACATTTTCTAGAATTAAGGTTTTCATCATAAATCAAAAAGCGCAGTTGATTGTCCATAATTAAACAGAAAACGTTGAAACTAAATTTTTCTTGAAATCCCATTTCTCTTGTGACATGCGGATTTTCGGTTACCCAGTAATGAAGATTCCTCCTGTTGAAAATACCTTCCCTCGAAAATTTTGATTCATTAGTCCATATTATCTTCTTGAGAAAATCTTCGTCTACTTGTGTACGCACCATCAACATTTCACATAGTTCAATCCTTTGCTGAGCGTCTTGGGCTTGAGAACTTGAACTTTATGAAATTTGTAGTCATGCATTCCGTGTTCCTTCAGAATCCTATGAACTGATGAAAGTTTCACATCTAAATCGTGAACCGCACTACGAATGGAAGCTTGAGGATTCACGTGGAAGTATGCCAAAACATTTATTGCGTTGTCCTCATTACCTGTCACAAGTCTAGGCAAGTTTCTTGTTACTTTCAAAGAAGATCCAAACATTTCAAAATTTCTCTTCAATCTACTGAATTTTCTCAAATTCATTCGTGGTAAATCAGCATACTTTTCATTAAACTCTCTGCATGTTCTACTGATATTCTTGTTACATTGACCATAAATGATGAATAAATCCATCAAAACCACTTTCGAGTAATTATTTTCTGCCATAGTACTTTCACACCCATGCAACTTGAATACACGATGACAATGAAGGAATAACATGTTAGTTCTCTGTCAGAATGAAGTTCATAGCCTGCTATCTAAATCACTATCCAATATTTATTTTATTGAAGACGAATTCATAACATAAGTGATCATAACTAACAAACTGTACAAGAAAGGTATAGGGAAAGTATACTCAATTACATTGAAAAATGTTACAGCTTTTCAAATAAGTAATAATATACAAGGTGTCTCACAAAAAAAACGGAGTTTTAGTCATTTTCATGAGTCCCCGGAAGGAACTCACTTTTGAGCCTCCCTGTATGCTGAAACTGAGATCTAGTTCATCGACAGAATACTTAATGGTCTTATGCAGCTATAACCCAAATTGCAATATTTTGTAAATTTGCATTGGGAAAAAATTGATATTTTTCAATGGTCAGGTTTTGCACAAAAATGGAACATGGAACCTCCACATGTTTTTAGTACCGTGGAAATTTTGGTTGAAAGTTTCTTTCTTGTTCCCAGGCGTTACTCTGAGAATAATTATCAGCCTAAGATCAAAAATTTAAATTACACGGTATTTAGGTCTCCAAGAACTGCTGACCGATAAAAAACATCCATAAGTTATTAGCACCGTGGACATTTTCATTGAAAGTTATGTTGTTGACCCACAGGCATAAACCTGAAATTGATTATTCTCCTGGAAATGTTACAAATTATTCAGATCTCTAAGAAACGCTGTCCAGCATTGAAATATCCGCAGTTATTAGTACCTTGTGTTTCGTAAACAATTGCTCATAATATGATACTATATGAACATACTGTCACATGAGAAATCCATAATCTTTCAATTTAGTGTATTACACGTAGAAAATGCTATATGATAAAATACTGATGTATGCAATGCCAAAAGAAATGCTGCCAACCTTGTAAGGTTCTCACAAGATAATTTTGGATAGAAGCGTTTGTAAAACACTCATATGTAGATATATTCACTTAGATTTGAACGTGAGTGGGCCCGTATCAGGCACTCCACTACGGCCAATGGCCTATTGTAAAATTTGTAAAATTTGTTTTTACGAAACTCCCAGGTTTTCGGAGAAAACCCCTCAAAAGCAGAGCTTGTGCGAGCAAGGGAGATCCGGGACCTACAGTTTAAATAAAAGTGGAATCCAAACCACTTCAGCTCAGTGACACGCGACCACTTCGCTTCATAAATGTGGCTATATATTTACTTACTGCAAGAGTTAATTTTATTCCATACGTTTATTGAAATAACCGCTGTAATTCAGCGGTAATTCCACACCTCTCAAATACATTTTGACACATCAGTGAAATTTTCGCTTTTAATTGCACAAGTGCATAAAAATTACCGATAATTTTGCATGAAAGCGGTGCTATCCAAAAATTGAGATTATTTTCAAATTTTGGCGAAGGTGCTCGAGTCCGAAAGAGGAGGGACTGCTTTACAAAATATAAAAATAACCGAGTACAATTTTCATAAAATGACACTCTTGAATGTAAAATTATCTAGTATTTTTTATGCACGAATTGAAATATTTCACGAATAAAGAAATATTGTTTTTTATTCTGGGAAATATCATAGTAAGTACTGACATTTTTTTCGGAATAATGAATTTCAACAACCATTCTTCAATAGTCGGATGTATTTATTCAAAATAATTCAATCCTCTCCAAGAAACATTGCATGTCACTCTAAATTTGAGACGAATACTGTTCGGAATCTTATCAGATTTGTTTCGATAGTCTATTCCGGCATTTCTATTACCCAGAATCGTCACGTTTCGCTTCTGCATTTCGAACACATCGTCTACTCAACTCTTTCCGAAATACCCAATCGACACGTCATTCGTGTTCAAACTTAGTTCGAGGAAGAATACGTTCCTTCCACCATCTAACTTTGCGAAATGAAAATTCGCCTCTGCTGGAAATACCTCATTCGAGCGAGGCGAACAAGACATCGTGTACACCACACCGTACATCCGCCGGCTTGATTCTCTTCAACAAATCTTGCCAGCGCCGTAGCATAAATTGCCGGCGAGGTTTCCTTCCTTCTGCGCGAAAAGAAATAAATTATCAAAGGTTAAAACAGGCGAGATTGTTATTGGAGCCGTTCTAGCAGCTAGCAATCGGCAATTGTACAGCGAATGACAGCCGGCGTACGTAAATTTAACGTGTCTCAAACTAATTAAAGTAGTTAATTCCCTTTCCGGAACAAATGGCCGTCATTATTCGTCTTCTCCTGGTCCTCCGGAGGCTGCGGAACGAGACGCTCCCATGGGCTTACACACTTTACTGCTTATACTTTTTCTATTATTTCGTACGGGCAAGGGGTAGGAATCAACAATTGCGTCAAATCGAAATTACTAATTAGAGAGGCAACAAGTTTTGAGATAGCCTAAACTCGCTTGTTTTTTGTGTTTGGCCAAACGATTGCAGTGTTGTTCATAGAATTGTTCCTCATCAGATGATTGATGAAAGATGCAAAACTTCACTTTCATGCTGTGAAAAAGGATCTGATCTCTGCTCTCATTTTGGCTTTTCCCGAACATAAAATTTATTTTATGTTGTAACGGATGCATCTGATTATGGATTGGGAGCCATTCTATCTCAACGCCATACATATGGAGAAAACGTTATTAGTTACCTAGCCGTTGTTTAACGAAAAATCAACGATAGTACTCTACTAGAGAGAAAGAATGCCTAGCGGTATTATTTGCTGTAAAAAAATACCACCCTTCCTGGAAGCCACGAAATTCTTAGTCTTCACCGACCACTACAGCCCAAAATTGTTATTTAATATCAAATCAAGGACCCGGTTGGCAGAATTGTTGAGGTAAACTTTCGGGCAGGATAATTTAGTAAATATATTTCGTTTTTCGGAAGACTTTCTCGTTTATGGCATTTGAACAGGTGACCGGCTTATGTGAAATGTTTTTCCGGGTTCCTGTCGATTGCCATAAGCGAGAAAATGCATCAGCAACCGAGTATATTTTCGCGCCCTTATTTCAACTCTTTCAGTACGTCCAATCTTATGGCTTTGGTTTTTCGCTATTGGATTGTTATAGTTATTGGGTTAAAATGCCATAAACCAGAGATTAAGAAAACCTATTTTTTTCTGCAAACGGAAATGAATCTTTCATATGCCTAGTACACGTCCGATCGCTAAATTTTCATTTTTTGAGCTCAATACAGACATAGTTTTTAGTGGTTAAAATCCCAGAAAAGATAAAACCAGTCAGCAAATTCTGTCATTATCTGAAGGTCTACATTGAATATTGTGACCAAAGTGTAGACGCCTTAAAGCTTTCGATATATCTGCAAAGTACACTTTCCAAAAAAATCCATTTTTATACCTGTTTCTTCTCCATTCCATACATTTTTTTAATTCATACTTTTTTCTTGAAATTTCCTGCAACAAATCTAACGTTACTTTTGCGGCTTTTTCCAGTACCTCTGTCGGAGTATTATAAAAATCGTCAATACGGTCAGTATCCATATTATTTATTATGTAGGTATGTGTCTTATTGAAATAATATTTGATGGAAAATAAGATTTTTATCAAAGCACGAATGTAAACTACCGTAAGAAATCAGAAAACCTAAATAAACTGACAGTTCTGACAACTATTTGAAGCTGAATAGCAGCCAACTAAATTTTTGTCGATTTTTGTTGATTCTCCATATAAATTTGTGTAGTGTGGGCAAATAGACCATCAGATAACGACAGATTTTGCTGACCCATTTTCTCTCTTCTGGGATTTTAACCACTGGAAATTATGTCAGTGTTGAGCCCAAAAAATGAAAATTCAGCGATCGGACGGGTGCTAGGCATATAGAAAATTCATTTTCGTTTTGCAGAGAAAAAATGTTTTTTTTTTATTTTCTCGTTTATGGCATTCTAACACATGAATAGGTATAACAATCTAATAGTGAAAAACCAAAGCCATAAGATTTGCACGTGCTTAAAGAGTTGAAATAGGGGCGCGCACTTGTGAAAAAATAGTTGGTTGCTGATGCATTTTCTCGCTTATGGCAATCAACAGTACGAAATTTAATATCGTTAGGAACCCGAAAAATAATTCCCATAAACCGGTCAGCTGTTGAAGTATATTTTCCGGACGGAAAATTTTGTGAAAATTTTTGTCGTTTTCCGGCAAACTTTCTCGTGAACGAAATAATGTGCAATAGAAATTTATTAATGTAAAAGTCTGTCATATAAAAAGCCATAAGTCTAGTTCGTGATTATCATACTATATGAAACTGGAAAACTTGCAGAAAAACACAGGAAATTTTGTTCATTTTCTCGTTTATGGGAATTGGCATGTAGGAAAAAAAAACTGATTTCAAGACTAAAAAAAAGCCATAAGTCTGAAACATGATTACGATGTTTTATA
Source organism: Chrysolina oricalcia (assembly GCA_944452925.2). NCBI lineage: Eukaryota > Metazoa > Arthropoda > Insecta > Coleoptera > Chrysomelidae > Chrysolina > Chrysolina oricalcia. The sequence continues at coordinate 68,295,194 of OX101812.2, forward strand.
CAGTGAGGTCCTGAAGTAACGGATACAATAATTATCTACGTCATTATTTTTTAAGAAAAAGGTCGAGTTATATTTTCGAAAAGACACTCTGTGACAAAAAAAAATCACCCCTCCTACACCCCCCTCAAGGTGACAGTCATTCACCCAATTTTTTTTAATGGTCAGTTGAAAACCCTTGAGATTCACCAATCCATTGAAGAACAGAATTTTTTGGGGTTTCAAATATTTTCAGAAATTCCAAAGAACCTATGTTATGGGTAGTTTTTAGAGAAACCGAGAATGATAATCTAGCCCATCTTAGGTCACAACGGTACATGGAAGTCCAGTGCTAGGACATGATAGACTTGTGCACACATATCCAGTGTGATATGGTTCCTAGGATACGCAGGAACCAACAAAATATTACATTTCTTTCTGTTCACCATTTGAATTGTACCGAAGACACTGCAAATCGATTTCAACCTATGGTCCAGAACTGCTTCTAATCTGCAAATGAGTTCGATTTTTCATTTAGACATAGAAGCAATTTATTATTCTGGAACTTTCACAAGGTGAACTAGGCCTGAAGGACAGGCCACTATGAAAATAACGCGCCGGAAGCTCAGCCTCTATGGTGGTGGGGAAACGAACTAGTGTTTATTATATTCCTGCGCACACTGGCTTGCTAGCTGTGTTTACTTTTTTGTGAACTTTGATTCGCCACATCGTGTCACATAGTCACAATAAACAGGTAAAGGGCATAATCACATTATTTCAAAAATCTGATGTTCCGTATTCAAATTCGAATGAACATCTGATTATGACACAGCAAGCCAGTAGGCGTGGGGGAATTACGCAGTTAAGATATTTAACTTATAGGGGTTGACGCAAAATTGCTTGAATTGTCTTTACAACCCCTATCAGTTTGTCACAATAATGCCCATAACTATTTTTTTCACTCTATAAAAAATTATTTAAAAAAATAAATTATTTGGTTCCATATTACTATCATGTTCCAATATTACTATCATACTTCCGACTTTTTTTATGGCCTAAGAATGAAGTTTGCAATGCATATGCCAAATCCCATGGAGGAATAAATGAGCAATTTTTTCTCGCAGCAGAATTTTCAAATAGTTGTATTTATTTATGCATTCAAAATGGAAGCACTCATATCAAACTTTAATTTTTCAACCGATTGGAATGATTTTTTTTTCAATAGTCCATCGGGGCACCAAATTTAATGAGTAATTCTTCATTTTCAGGGCCAACTGTTCTCATTTTTCAAGGTTAAAAATCTAATATTATTTTTTTAGAAAAAATCTCACCAATCCACTGGATTCGCGACATTTTCAAATAGTTCTTGTTGAAAGTTTGTTGAAACTCGTTCATCAATAAGAAAGTTATAAAAAATTTAAAAATGAAATTTTAAAAATATGCCGGTTAATTAACCCACCAATTCAATTTCAGAACTCTTATCAAAATTTGGAATACACCAAGAAGTCTCAAAATATCACTGGTCAGAATTTCATCAACATCTATTCATGAATAAGAAAATTACAGGATAACAAAATTTGAAAAATATGTTGATGGAATTTCATGAAAATGTCATTTTATTTAATGATTTTTCATTATTATTTATCAATAGATTTTGATGAAATTCTGATCAGTGATATTTTGAGACTCCCTGAATCCTGTGGTGTATTCTGAATTTTGGATAAGAGTAGAAATTGAAATGGTGGGTTGATTGAACGGCATATTCTTTAAATTTAATTCTATCATAACTTTTCATCGATGGACGAATTTCAGTGGTGTAGTCTAATTTCTTCTCAAAAAATTGCTAATAAATTTTTCAGTTTTTTACCTCGAAAAAAAAGAATAGTTGGCCCTGAAAATGAAGATTTATTTATGAAATTTGGTGTCCCAGTGGACTTTTTGATTACCTACCTAATGAAAAAAAAAGCTTTCTAATCGGTTGAAAAAAGTATGATTTATGAGGGTGCTTCCATTTTAAATGGGCCACACTGTATAAAACATCGATATCATGTTTCCCACTTATGGCTTTTTTTTCTGGCCTTGAAATACTATTTTCTCCTCACGTGCCAATTCCCATCAAAGAGAAAATGAAAAAATTTCCACAAATTTTCCTACAACTTTACAACTTATGGCTTTTCTTGAGGTACATGCAAAGCTTATGGGAATTTTATTATGATGTTTATCCATCAACAGAATCATATGTTTCAAATGCCATAAACAAGAAAGTTTGCAGGAAAACGAAAAAAAATTTCACAAAATTTTCCGTCCGTAAAATATACTTCAACAGCTGACCGGCTTATGGGAAATTTTTTTCGGGTTCCTAACGATATTAAATTTCATTCTGTTGATTGCCATAAGCGAGAAAATGTTTCAGCAACCAACTATTTTTTCACAAGATCGCGCCCCTATTTCAACCCTTTAAGCACGTGCAAACCTTATGGCTTTGGTTTTTCACTATTACATTGTTATACCTATTCATGTGTTAAAATGCCGTAAACGAGAAAATGAAATAAAATACAAATTTTTTCTGCAAAAGGAAAATGAATTTTCTATACGTCCGATCGCTGAATTTTCATTTTTTGGGCTCATCATTGACATAATTTCCAGTGGTTTAAATCCCAGAAGAGAAAATGAGTCAGCAAAATCTGTCGTTATCTGAAGGTCTGAAAGTGCCGTGAGAAAGAATGTTTCTCACAGTACGAGCAATACATGGTTTTGAAATTAAGTGAGCTATGAGAAATACGCTGCTTTTCATAGCAGTTGTAGAAAATAGTATATTGTGCAACAAGTGGGAAAAGTTCTTTCGCCACATGTTTTACACTATACTTTTCCTACAACTGCAAAAATTCAAAAAATACAAGTAATATACCTCAATATTTCTTTTTTCCTACAACTGCATAACTACAATAACATTAAAGTATCCTACCTCTTGACAGATAAATAATTTTTTCGTATGCCAATCCATACTTATATTTTTAAATTTCCTACAACAAATCCAACGTTACTTTCGCAGCTTTTTCCAATATCTCTGGCGGAGTATTATTATCAAAATCGTCATTATTGTCAGTATCCATATTATTTATTATGAATAAGTATGTCTTATTGAAATAATATTCAATAGAAATTGCGATTTTTATGAAAGCACGAATGAAAACTATATGAAGAGTTTAAAAAACTTCTATAATCTGACAGTTCTGATAAATATCTAAAAATGAACAGCAGCCCACTACCTAGCCAACTAGTTTTTGTCATTTTTGTTGATTCTGGGCAAAGTGCCGTGAGAAAAAATATTTCTCACAGTATGTGCAATACATCGTTTTGAAATTAAGTAAGCTATGAGAAATACGCTACTTTTCATAACAGTTTTAGGAAAAGTATATTTTGAAATGATTTGATTTAATTTGAGGTTCAAATAAATGCACTTCTTGTAGTATGGAAATTAATAATATTGTCAATTTCAAAGCAAATATTTATATCTGTAATAGTGTTTTGTATTATTGCGAGGAAAGTATTTTCAGCACTTATGTGGTTCTGGCCTGATTGTCAAAGCTGAAAATTCATATGATCTTTATGAATACTTAACTATTACTCTGTGAAATGGTTATGGCATAAACTCTTCTCATAGAGATCGTGAACTCTGCATAAAATAAATCAACTTAATGGAAACATGCGATGCACACTATTCGAATTCAGCAGAGTTTCGATGATTTTTCAGTCTCTGGCGGCGATAAAACGACAATTCAGTAATGGATTTTTCAAACATTCCGGACGAAAACATCGAAACGATCTAACTCGTATAGCAAATAGTTTCGTATAGAATTCCAAATATTTACTATACACTTTGCACAAACAAAGAACAGAGTAAACGATCCGAGTGTTTTTGTTTCGAAAATAGATTGATAACGCGCTGTTATTCCACGAAAACAACGAAGTATTCATGATTTCAATACACAGAAAGAGAATTCTCCACAAAGTTTGTTTTGTAGCACCATATGTTTCAGAATGCTTGCTATATCTTCTCTGATGCCATTTGTTTAACCCCATCTGGAATATTGAGACAAAAGTTATGAGTTTTAACCCCAAGCACAATTGATACTTCATTCTTATGGATCAGGAAAGTCCTGGATTTAATTGTTTTAATGTTCAAGCTCATTAAAGAATTTGCATGGGTTGTTTATCACAGAAATTGACCACATTTTGGTGATTTGCCAAAGCAAATGAGCGTCTTTTATAATTTTTTGCACGATAGACTAAACTTCAACATGAATGAAACATTTCGATGCTTTCCAACGTTCCAAGGTTCCTTGGAACCTTGGAACCTTGGAACGTGTTATTGTGTCAGATCTATCAAGAAAAATTTAGTTCACACGACGACTTAGAACAAAATCATTTCATAATAGGCTTAATTTACAAGTGTTATCAGGTTACATCATTCACATATTCGATTCGTATTAATTGACAGGCATGAATATTTCCCTGGTATTAATTTTTAATGTCCACGTAATTCGAAAACATTGATTAACTTTGAAATTCTACAATGTTTCGATTTTCCATGCTTCAGACGTATTATATTGATATTTCACTGTAGAACATGAAACAAATTCATGCATGTGGTTGTCGAATATTATCAAAAATGTTTATTGGAAACCTTCTTTGTGTTCCTTTTCGCTTGGTTCATGAAACAATTAAATATTCCGGAAGTTTTCAATGCATACGGTTGGGAATTTTTATTACCTCTGCAAAAAACCATACCTATATGCTTTCCAACTAACCGAATATTTTGTCAGAGTTCCTAGAAATGGAGATGCATACTCAATCTCCATTTCTAGGAACTAGGGTTCATCCAGCTTCTGTTGCTTTCATATATTTTAATAACGTTGAAAAATGTATTGTAAGAGTACTAATAAATGTCTTTTTTTTTCAGAGAGATGCTCTAAATTTAGAACCAACGAATGTTGCCAGTTGTGTGTCTAAAGGAAAATCGGAGGTGAGTAAAATTGAACTTTATGCTCCTTATAACTCGGTTACTTCTAGAATTATTTATATGTTTGAATAATATATATATATATATATATATATATATATATATATATATGTTCCAGTGACTGTAAAACAGTCAAAAACAATCCTTTAGGAACTCACTATACCTTTGTATAGATTGTATGGCATATGTCCGACAGAAAACAACTACTTCTCTGGCTAATACCTCGACAGATATTGAATTACATCTGTCAGACATATGTGCAAAGATCCTTATTTTGAAGGAACAACTTTGCAAGAGCTCTCGTAGACAGACAGCAGGACACCGCCTGAGCCCCCGCGTGTATACAACCGTGATAACCTGGACTGCACTGATGAGGGACTTCATCCCGAAACCGGTCTGCAGTTGGTTCCTTGTTTGGATCAGGCGGTGTCCTGCTGTCTGTCTACGAGAGCTCTTGCAAAGTTGTTCCTTCAAAATAAGGATCTTTGCACATATGTCTGACAGATATAATTCAATATCTGTCGAGGTATTAGCCAGAGAAGTAGTTGTTTTCTGTCGGACATATGCCATACAATCTATACAAAGGTATAGTGAGTTCCTAAAGGATTGTTTTTGACTGTTTTACAGTCACTGGAACATTTATTGCTCCTTGAAACAAGTATACAGTGACCGCCAAAAAGTATGTACCATATGGGAAAAATTTTTATTATCGGAGTATTGGAAAAAATATTCTGGGGAAAAGTTTGTGCATGTCCGATAACCTAAAAATCGATTTTGGCACATGTCACGTGATCGCTAGAATGGCGGCAAAATGAAAAAATTGCAATGCAAAGGCAAAAAAAGGGGTAAGATGGCAAGATATCAAAAAAAGTTATTTGAAAAAGTCACTTAGAATTCAGTTTTATACACACAAACGAAGTTTCTAGAGATAATTCAAAAAAATTGAAAATAGCAATTTTTTAAAAATATTTTCACATCTATTTAAAATTTTTTTTTTTTCTTATGAATAGCTTGACTATACTGAAACATTTGCATTTTAATGATAATGACAAAACTTTCTCATTTTCTCCACACCAGAGGGCACTAAATTAAAAAAATTGGTTTTTGCCAGAACCCTCGCTGTTACATTGGTTCTTATCTAACAGTTATATCAGAATTCCAAGACTATTGTGTTGATATGGCAATCTAGAAACACCATGTTTCCTGATTTTAATCAAGTTTCAATAATAATGCTGTATGGGCGTTTTACTTTGCACATAAACTTTAAGAATCTTTAATTTGACGCACTATTTTCAAGTTTATGTGCGAAGTGAAACGCTCATGCACGATTATCATCGGAACTTGATTATAATCTGGAAATTACCATGTTTTTGGAGTGTCATGTCATCACAATGGTCGTGGAATTCGGATATAACTGTTAAATACGAACCGATGTAACAGCAAGGGTTCTGACAAATTCCCATTTTTTCAATTTAGTGCCCTCTGGTGTGGAGAAAATGAGAAAGTTTTGTCATTATCATTAAAATGCAAATGTTTCAGTATAGTCAAGCTATTCATAAGAAAAAAAATATATTTTTAAATAGATGGGAAAATATTTTTAAAAATTGCTATTTTCAATTTTTTTTAATTATCTCTTGAAACTTCGTTTATGTGTATAAAATTGAATTCTAAGTGACTTTTTCAAATAACTTTTTTTGATATCTTGCCATCTTACCCCTTTTTTTGCCTTTGCATTACAATTTTTTTCATTTTGCCGCCATTCTAGCGATCACGTGACATGTGTCAAAATCGATTTTTAGGTTATCGGACATGCACAAACTTTTCCCCAGAATATTTTTTCCAATACTCCAATAATAAAAATTTTTCCCATATGGTACATACTATTTGGCGGTCACTGTATATATATATATATGTATATATATATATATATATATATATATATATATATATATATATATATATATATATATATATAAATACTTGTTTCAAGGAGCAATAAATGTTCCAGTGACTGTAAAACAGTCGAAAACAATCCAACAATCCACAATTTACTGTTTGCGTTAAAAATTAACAGTGCTGCTCCTAAAGTGGCGTATGGAGTTAGTAACAAGGCCTATCCAGAACACATGGCTAATGACCATAGCAGTCGATGCCAAAACACCAAAGGAATAAAAACATAAAACTATAACATAACCTGAATAATAAAATTACTTAGATACATAATAAATATAAGGTATCATATAGTGTTTCTGAACAGAAACGAAGTACACTCGACTGAGTTCATCACATTATCTTACATTATTATTTTTTTCGGCGAACTGTGATTGAATTTGAAATAAGTTTTGACTAAACTATCATTATCATGAAAATTACTAGAATAATTTTAATCGTGAAAGACATACATGTAGGACACCAACAGCAATGGCACAACAAATGCAACGTTTGTAAATCACCTGTTCATAGAAGGATTCATTTTACCAAACCAAATATATTTTTCATACTGCTACTCAATTAATATTGTTTAAGTTCAGAAGTTTACTGGAGTGTGTCATTTTGAAATTCTAGAATGAATTGTATGGATATATAGAACAAAGAACCAAGAACTATCAATGAAAATTCTAGTTTAGGTTTGTTTAAAATCCCATAAAGTATTTTAAAATAATTTTAGTTTTGTTATAACTAAAAAAAATTAAAATACTACAACTTTTAAAGGTACAATAAGCATCATTTGAGAGATTTTTCATTTTTGAATTTTTTTATTCTTTTGGCATCTGGTTCCTTTTTGTGGAACTCACTTAGGTTATTAAATTCTCCAACAACAGACCAAACCAGCTGGCTCCCTATAAAAACCACTAATATGACATAATGAGTTTCAAAATGATTATGGTGTTTGTAAAACAGAAGCTTGGGTCTTTTTATAAAAATACACAATGCTCCAAACGTCTAAATAAAGCAAAAGTGGTTTGGTTCCTTGTTAGAAAACTAAATATTTAAACTCCAGGTAAAAAACAAGAATAAACCACAACAACAACAAAGAACAAAACAAGCTACTTGTATATTATTTTCAAATTTAAAGTCTACGCCGTTATATCCTTCGATGTCATCATTAACAGTTTCATCACTAAATAACTGATTGTGAAAATATTGATCCTCTTCCAGCTAAACTTCTTGTGCTCCTCTTCCAGCTAAAACTTCAGGCCGCACAAAACAATATGCTTGGTAATTTTTTAGCTACATGAACCCTACATTGCAGAGCCAATGTTTCTACATTGTTTTCTGCTTAAACTCTCTGAAAATAATTTTTCATCTGTCTTGCGTCTTCTGCTTTCTACAAATGCAGCTGATGACTATCTTGCAATAATTTTTGTTTCAACTGAGTAGCATTTGCAGCTTTGGCAGAATACGTGTTGCACTTATTACAAGTATTCTGTATGTGATTGACCTCTTCCATAGTAAGATTTGTATCGTGGAATTTTGGTAATATGCCCTATTACTTGATTCTTTCGTCGTCAGAAATTTTACTGTGATGCTTGTGGTTGCCACGCATATCTTTCAGAATAAGCAATTTTGACTTTTTAAGGGAAGTATTAACCCGCATATTGGAAATTTGTAATGTTTGTGCAATCATCAAATTTATAAACATACAACTATGCTCTGACTCTTGTACCCCTCTACGTTTAATCTTTTCTTCGAACTAAAGAAATTATATCTGCTGTTTGTGAATCGTATGTACCGGTACTCCTGAATTTCTCAAAGAATAACTTTCTTTGGTTCACGCTTATCTTTTCGTGGCATTGCTCTTTGCAAGTATAATGGTAATCTACAAACTTCTTGCTCTAAATCTCTTTTTCGCCCTTTCTTTGGTCGATCTATATATCATTTTTGATATTCAAAGTTTTAACTCATATGCCATTGAGATGTCAGAATTTTCTCTTGATTAATCAGGTAAACATCTGCTACGCTTTCTTCTTCAGTTGGTGGAGTTGACAGTGGTGCGTTCTGAACACCGGGAGTACTGATTTTATCGCTAATAATCATTACTCTCTGATTTTCATTGCTTTACCTTGAATTAAAATCGCGTTTTTAACCTCAGCACTCAGAAAATGAAGAATTGAATATTATGAACATGAACATATCATCACTACAAGAAGTTAACAAAAAGAACCACATGTCTTGACCTGAAATAAACTTTTTAGTTTTGGAACTAGGAGCCAAAGTTTCATATCTTAATTTTACACATGTTGAGTTTTTTAAAAGAGAACCATAAGATAAGTAACCATGACGTTATTTTTACTTTTTTATGTACAGATCAAGGAACCACAAAATAAAATTTTAGGTTAAAATCAGGCTTTGTTTATGCATGGCGTAGTACAGATGCAGAACTTAGTTCTAATGCAAATAGATGGCCTTTTGAACAGATGCGTTCCCAAAGAGAGTAAACTAACAGGATGGTTTAATAAGCTCTAGCCTATCAGAATCTTGTAGCATCGACGCGTCATAGTGACGTACTTGGACATGAGTACAGAGTCGAACTCAAACCAAGAACAAAACTGTCTCATGTAACTCTCATATACCAAGAGTGCGGAGTGCGCTAGTCCGTCACTGTCTATGGAGAATGGCGGCCATGTCATGTCCAACTACGTCACATTTTGTCACAAATGTTCTTTCATATATTTCTATAAGTGCCCCCTTCTTATAGGGATTAGACTCTCCTACAAATAACGTTTTTAGTCTTCTTGATGCGTTCCTGCATTTAAGCATTAGACCGCGAATTTTGAAACGTGGCACTCCTTTGTTTTAGAACTCCATCCGATTTAGGAAAATCTTCTAGTATAACCGGAAGTCATAGCAATAACTTTTTACATGATTGTCCAGGAAGACCTCTTTTACAAATTTTCAAATTATTGAAATTGTCAGTTTTTGAGTGTCATCTAATGGACGCTTCTCATTAATATCTCTAAAGGATTGAGGCCTTTTGGCTTTCAGTGTGACTGAGTGAGAAATCTAATTTGTTTCGTTGTGCGATAAATATTAGGTGACGTCTAAAAAGCAAAAAATAATCTGGATATTGGGTTGATGCATTGAGGTCCAGTTCTGCATTTTCACCAATTTCGTAATGTATCTACAACGCGGGACTCGTGCTCTATATATAATAAATGATTACGGATGAGGTCTTCCTTCTGAAAAATGTAGTTTTCCCGGAGATTTTTGCACAAACATGCTATTGCTCCTTTCCTTATAAATATGCACATGTGTCAGAATCTGCATGCTTTTTACTAAATGAAATGTCTTTCTCCCATCCAGCAGCCTGGCGGGAGAACGATTTTTCAAGACGATGTATATGTATAAATAAAGGACTATTTACAACTGGCTCGCCGACTTTAAAAATTCAGAATGCAAACTACAACGTCACTCTTTCAGGGCGGAATAGTTTTTCTACTTGTAGAAAAATCGCTTAGAATTCCGGATTGAAACGGCTCGCTTTCTAGGCTAGACGCCTTACTATCAGTGACTACGGAATAGTGGCTCGTCAACGTTCACAATGGAGGAGATAGATGTGCCACCTGAAAGATTCAACAGATGTAAACAGGACCGGCATTCTCAGGAAATTCTGCTGTGGATATTTTTGATTGCCGGTCTTTCGTTCATATACTGTTGAGATTGGAGAAAACGTTTGAAGCATAGTTCATATAGACCAAGCTGCAGATATAAATGAAAGGCCCCAGCAAAATCGCTTTGTGAAATTTTGTGAAATAGTGATTTTTTTTGCAAATATCTCAAAAAAATATTGTAGGAATCGTTTTAAAGTCAATACAACTTGTGTAGAGAATTATAAAACCTACAAAATATTTTTTTTAATACGACCAGATCGGTGCATTTTTCAATGAGAAAATCCGGGAATACATCGAAAAAGAGACTATTTTTCAAAAAGTCATCATTTTCATAATTCTGAAGCTGGACAATCGATATTGCGGTTATAAAACAATATATCTAAGTAGATAAGAAAATTTTGTAAATAAAAATAAAAGCAATTATTAAATCGATAATTTGACCACTCACTAAAACAATGATAAAAACAGTTTCTCTAAAAATTCACACGGCGGAAATTCAGGGTGTCTCCTTACAAACCAGTTTAGGATTTTCCCTATCTTATAATTCTACTGCAGCTGACTTCTAAATGAAATCCACTTGGTGCATTGTTCTGGAAATGTTTCGATATAGTAAAATAGAAAAATTTAATATGACTAATGGTTTTTGAATCAGAGGTTGCATATAGATTAATTACAACTTTCGATATATTTCTTACTCTCTAGAAGAGGGTTAAACCCACAGCTAATCCTTTATTTCATCTGGGAATCACTGTGTATACCGATTTTCCACTTGTTCGACAACTATCATATCCGATTTCCAGATTCAAACACACACTGATAAGAAGGATTTTTTGCATCAACGCATTGTATTCTTGAATAGGTCCAACCATATATTATATAGTTTGATTTTTTGACAGATTCCTCTTGGCCACTTACAAGGAAAATATTTTGAAACAAGTGAACACTTGCTTCATAAGTTGGTTGAGGCAATAATATTTTAGCTTCAATATGGGGCACTTTTTTTGTTGCATCATGGGAGTAGGTTGAGACAAGAATATTGCAATTTCAATAATGAATACTATTCTTCTATAAACTTGGAGGTTGAGTTCCAATCTGCACTTTGCACTTGGTTATAAAATATAGAATGGAAGCCATTTTCATTTTGTCAACATTGAATAGATTGAACAAAGCATAGATTCTCAACTACGAACAATTTAGACATAAATAATTGATTTATAATTTGAGAATAGTTTAAAGTTCAATAACTGTATTCTCAATAAAACCAGTTAGTAGTGACGCATATTGCAGTTTGATTGAATACATAAACAACCCCACTCGCTTCTAGACACAAAACTGTAGAAGACCAAAATATATTCCACTCATTTTCACAACTGGCCAAATTTAATTTTCGTTATTGCATTTTTATTGTATATAGAAACAGTTTTTACCAGGCACAAAACTAACATTCATATAGGTACGCATATCCTCATAACCTCCAACCCAAATGGACAAACTGGATGAAATGGTCGAAATGGAAGTCGTATTCACAGGTCGCGGTGTCGCCACCTGCTTTGATTGCTCATTGGTTGAATGTGTCACGAGGCACGGGTAGTGATATCTACCAAGGAATTATATTCTTGTGTCAAGACGATTATGTTTCACAAGGAGTTGATGTGAGTGTTTTCTAGGATGAAGAGTAGAATGTTTTCACTGCAAGCAAATTCATTTCAAGATATTTCATGTAAAGAAGCTAACATCTCAATCAATTTGACGTGGGAGTATATTCATCAATTGGAAATAATTATTCTTCTCAGAAGATTATTTTATTCAAGAATCTGTGCAATGACTGATTATTTATACCGATTCTAAATTTAATGTCACCCTAAAAATAGAAATATGAAAAAACTGAGTTAGAACAACCCGACCTCAAACGCGAGACTAATACCTAAATCCCTAACTCCCGAGCATTCGTTTTCGTCAAGCATCTCTCCCAGCAAAAACAAAGTTGTAGTTTTTTTGTCTGGTCAGATCTTGGACCTCCGTTCTGAAGAAAATTGCCACGTAGCTTCAGCCGTTCTCATAGAACAGCTGACCAAATATTTTTTAGTCTACGCTAAGTCCTTCGATAATAAATGCATATCTTTCATTTTGGCTACTTTGTAACCTCGGTAATCCGCTTCATGAGTCAAGATATTTCTTGTTCTTATTGAATTTCGTTCATGAATTATAGGCTAGGAAATCAAGGGACAATGAAACTTGGTTTTTCGGAGGATTTGTTACATAGTTACCGAATACTTTAATGAGTCATTATATAATATTAAAGTTTAACTATAACAGTAATATTCAAGCAATGGCAAGAAAATTGACTTTGAATTATGCATTTCTGGAATTGCTACCTAGATTGACTTCATAAGTATATTACGTTCCTAGTGTGGAAAGTGACTCATTTCACATGAGTAGGAGAATGTCACGAGTGTAAAATGGCACTATCCACACAAGTAATGTAGGTACACTATTTTTCCGACAACCACAGATTAATGCATAATTGCAAAAAAATTTATATATTTTCACTTTATTTTGAGAATTTGAGAATTTTACAAAGAAAAGTAATAATTGAACAAGATTGCTGCTTAGAATTGTAGAAATTAAAAGTAATATTATTATTACAATTAGTAAATTGTAATGGACTTTGCAATGAGGAGTTAGACAGATTGCTCTCTGTTATTTGTACATGTAGAGTAGAAGACTCGATGTCAGTTTCTCGAAGAGGCGGAGTGACGGCTTTCGAAGTACTGCTGGTGACACACATCATTTTATTGGTAATATTCAACCTGTTAGTAGCAGAATCGTCAATATATCTTCTGCGACTTCGGACGATTTCCAACCCCCCTGTCTTTTCAGAGAAGTTAGATCTCCTCCTACATCTACTAATATAGTAGCAAAATAACGGCGAAATGAGTGCCCCGTGTATTTTTCAGGATCCTTTAGATTAAAAAATTTAGCCAGTACTCTAGACATATTTCCAATTTTGTTAATGCCCACTACTTGTTTTGTGCATTTTTGGTCTCTATAATTGAGAAAAAAGCGTGCGTCTGTAGTTGGCGGTCTTAGATTAGCATTTTTTTTATACATGCTATAAAAGTTTCCAGTAATAGTGAACATTTATTTTTTGTATTATTAATTTGAATGACAGCCGCAGTCCCCAAATCTTCAATGTTATTCATACATAAATGGGTAAGTTCTTGCTTGCTACATGCACCAGATATACCCATAACCAATACAACCAAAAAAAAGCAATTAAATAAATGTATAGACTTTGTTTAAATACCGATGACTTACCTTTGTAAGTAAATGAATCTCATCGGAAGCTTTATTTATAAATTCACAAATTTCTTGTTTCGTAAAAATTTTAGCTTTTTTCGGTTTAAATCCGTCACTTTTCCTTTTTTTAAATGCCTTAAGTTTACTGTATTTGGATATATTGTGGTGAATGGATAAAGTGGTACGCAACATAGAATAATTAGTCCATAATGTTGAGCATTGGATTATATTGGAAAGTTCACCCATGTATGCAAGCAAAACGTTTTCAGAAAAGAAGCTTCTTATTACCATATTTCTTCGCCATGAAAGAAATTGTTCGTAAGCGTAGTCGTACCTTCCTTTGAACTTTTTATGCAGTAAATTTAGTGACGGTAATTTTGCGGCCTCTTCAATTTCAGGTGGAGTACATTGATCATCACTTTTAATCTCTGCATCCATGTTTTATGGAATTGGTAAAATTCCGTTAACCGGGCGCTACAAGCTACAAACAATTTTTTTTTGAGACTTACGTAGTTTGACCTTCTGAACAAAAAATCCAAATGAAATTTTCGGCGGTCTCAAGTAATTTCGGAGATACGGGCCTTTTTTTGAATGAAAATTGATATTTTCTGGTACACGTTTCTTCTTCGAAAAACACACTCAAATGCCTCCTTATTTTCACCAGCACAATATACACACCCTAATTCACCAGTTTTACACTTTTTTTTTTCTTTGAAAACAGTTTTTTATCAACAAATTGTAGCTTTTTCTAGCAAATAGAAAATCAACAAATTCATGCTGTTTTGTTTACTTAATATCTGTCATTTAAGTTGTCAGGTTGGTAACAATGGAATTGACGGAAAGGCGATTATAATTTTGCGACATTGCCAAGTGATTCCAGAAGTATTCAATTCACGTATCACATAGAATATTGTAGTGAGTGAGTATGAAAAAATTTTTTGTTGCTTGTAGCGCCCGGTTAACGGAATTTTACCATGGAATTTTAGATACTATTTTCACGGTTTTGTATATGATAAGAATGGTGCATATGCAAAACTGACACTTGTAAAGTTTATCTGACGTTTTTGCAATATTAATTTCAAAGCTCACTTCAATTCCATTATGAAATACTTGTGACACCTATGTTTCTTTCTGTCTCAAATTTATTTTGAATTACGTCTTGAAGAAGAAAATAAAATTTTTCGAAAGCTTGACATAAAAACGAAGAAATCTTCTTAATTGGTCTACCTTTGACTGCTTCCCACTAATTTGTAAATATATAACTATAGATACACATATCACTCTAGAGAGTTATTTAACTTTTCATCTCTAGGGTGATATTTGTCATTTTCGAAGTAACTAAATAGAGTTATATTTGCCATTTTCGCATTTGGTCGTCTGAAAAATTTTAAACATATACATTGACATTGATAAGTACAGATCATTATTTCACTCACAACTGTGAAACTGAACTAACTGAAACTATCCTACAGTAACACAAATCAGATATGATGGCGTAACAGCAATGCGGTGGTAAGAAAATAGTTTTGACGGAGAGCTTCCACTGTATTTTCACAATTCGCATTCTATTCATCGTCAGTGGAGCCAGAAAACGTACAATGGGTATTTGAATTGCATCCTAGTTAATAATAATAGAAGCAATATTAACATATATGGATGCGCCGTGTGGTTTTATGAAGTTATATGGAATATAAAGCAGGCAGTATGTAAAACTGTCACGTTACAGTTTGAATTTATAGAACAAGTGGATAACTGTATAACTTTTCATGCATAGAATTTCGAATTAAACTACATGAAAAACGTTTAAATGGCGGAAAACAAAACTATCAAATCATAATTATTATTTAGTGATGTCAGCTGATAACTGGCCCTTTTCTAATGATCAAAGGGATTAAAGCTTAAGGCATATTTTTATTTGATATAGTTCTATGAACAAGTTGAAAAACGTAAAAAAAGAGCTCTTAAAAATATTGGATTTTCAGGATTTTAATAACTCTAAAACGAAAAAAAAAAGAAAATTTCGAAAAAAGTTCCGTAAACAGTAGGAAATTTCAAATAAAAATTTCCATACTCCCCGAACTCTATCCGTTACAGTACGGGCGCTGCACAAGACAGTATATCACAGAAAATTATTTTTCTATAGCATTAAATGTTAATTTAAAATTTTGAATATGTTATGGCTTCATGTGAACACTTGAAAGAATAAATTCCCATTGGAATAAATGTGTTAGTCTATTATTCAAAAAGTTATACCAATGTTAATTAACAATATTTTCTCCAGTCTGCGTTTTCATAAATTACGACGTAAAAGTTTAAATACTTGACCTATAAATTGTTGGCTTACTGAAGCCCTTCTAATATTCCTACTCAACACGATAAACGTTTAAAAAAGTTTATTATTTTGTTTATTATAATTTTTTTCAACTAAAAAGAAAAACTAATATCCAAAAAATTTTGTTAAATATTTTTTTTGATGAATGTTTTATTATTGCTCTTTTCACATCTAACAATGGCAGTAATAATTATTACTAGTTACAATTATTGGCAGGCATTTGTTCATAAATTAATTATAAACATAATATTTTAGAAATTTTTTTATTCTCATTATGCTGTCCTGGAAAAACAATGTTAAAAAAGTTATTTTTTTTCTCAAATAAATTTTTTTACTAGTTATAGTAGTTTTTTATTTTTGATTGTTTAAATAATTAGTAAAATATTTCCTTCTTCAAAATCATAATTTGTACTTCTCAATAGTTAAGCAAAAAATAATCTTATTGTTTATTAACTTTACAATTTGTTATCAACAAATTCTGGAATCAAAAAAAAGTACAAAAACAGCCATATGTCAATTGAAAATAATACTAAAACAGAAGAAAAATATTTTCACTATTTTCTTATATATTTTAGTTTTTTTTAGTTCCAGAAAAAAATTAAAACCGTTATCAGAATTTGTTCATAACAAATTATTTGGTTCATGAACACAGGATCTACTCCATTCTATCAGTCAAAGAGATCTACTGATGAATAAATTCAATGAATCTAAATCTCTAAATTCTAATATAGACTATAAAACCTATAGACCTATAGACATTAAAATAAAAGAGGCACAGAAAAATTGAAAATCAGATGAAAGTATGTAATTAAAAATCGAAACCAAAAACAGAAGCAAAAAAAAATGGAAAAAAATTATGAGAAAAAAACATTAAGAAAAGAACCGATAAAAATTTTGAAAAGGGAAATGGACGAATAGGTACTCATTTCAAATTTTTTTTCTAAAATTTTTCTTTGGAATTTCAATTTTAGAATATATTTTTTCATATTTCTCATTTTATTTTCTTAACCTTTTTCGATATTTTTTTGTCCTGGGTAAATTTGACGTTTGCGCAGGTCTACGCACGTCTGCACACACAGTTCATTTGCACTAACGATTCTGCGCTTGATGGACATGGGCAGTGGTTTTTCCACACCCACAGGGTCTGCTCAGTGCGATTCTTTTTTTTTCCAAATTTTCAAAATAAAGGTACTTGCGCAGGGTCCCTGCATTTTAAGAATAGTTATGTGCATGTCGAACATGCGCACTTGCATTAATGCGCATGCGCATATCTACTCAGACGTGCGCAGGCGTCAAATCTATTTGAAAAACAAAGTCCGAAAAGGAAATCCGATGAAAAGAAATAAAAAAATCGAAAAATAAAACAGAATTTGACAAAAAGTTGAAAAAATTTTGAGGAGAAAATATTTTGAAACAAAAAAAATCGTCAAATAGGTTATCAATACTGATTTTCAAAAATTTTTTGTTCAAATAGTTTTTATCGGAATTTAACTATTTTTTGTTTGTCGCATTTCTCTCATTTTATTTTATTTATCTAATATCTTTTTCGAGTTTTTTTCGTGATCAAGGTTAGATTCAACGTTCGCGCAGTTTTGCGCATGCACACTAGCGATTCTGCGAAGGACATGCGCAGACCCTGCATGCTCAGAATCGTTATGCGCATGCAGAGTATGTGCACATGCGGTAGTGCGCATGTGCAGACCTGGTCAGACGAGAGCAAAAGTAAAAAAAATCGAAGAGAATAATTAAAAAAATATGAAAAAAATTTGACAGATAAAAATTCAAACGAATTTCATAGAAATGAAAAAATACCATTTTCAATGAAAATGCTTGTTTTTTTATGAAATAACAAACAAAAAACTCAACAGCGCCAAATACGATATAAGTAATTGATGAAATTTGCGCATTTCGATGCAAGGAGAAATAAATCTGAATCATATCACGCTTCTCTCAATTTGAAAATAGCATTCTTGTAGATATACTTGAAATAATTCAAAAGTTCTTCTCGAATAAAGAACAGCGCTGTCAAAATCAGTTTGTTAAACAAAAGCTCTTCGCAAAAACGATTTTTTCCTAATTTTAATCAGCATGTAAGATTCGATCATATCGTGTGATATCGTTTTAATCAGGAATAAAAAACTTTTTCAAAAATGCAAAAATCCTATATAAGCACCCTTAAGAAAAACCAAAATTGAGTGTTGTAACTTTAGCATCAAGAATTCTTTGGAAAATACGATGACAGATTTAGATGCCTTGTAAAAAAAGTGCCTCAAAATGTCCTAGTTAAACGTCTTGTTCTTCTGGATTTCGTTTGAAAAAATGAAAACGAAAATTGCAAATTTCCCAATAATTCAAAAACTTGAAGTGACACATCAAATTTTCTCTCAACGGACCTTGTATTTCATATAGTAATACCCTGTATTATGTATTAAAAGTTAACGAAAAGTTAAAAGCGTTTGAAAAATACCCAAGCAAAAATACTTTCTCGGCAACCATCCGGGAAGTGTTGACTTTCCGAACACTTTTTCTTTGGGAAATTAGCACTTCTAGTCCGGGAAGTACGTACATCCCGGACTAGGCCGGGAAGTGCTCGAATTTTAATATAAATATCAATATAAATAAGAATCAGAATGTTCGAATTTCAATACATAATACAAATAAAAACTGAAATTTTCGATATATTCAAATTTGGAATCACAGCCAGGGTAGTTTACTCTTGATCAAAATTTTATTTTTTGTTCCTTCCTGTACACCGTTTGGAAATTTAGAATTTTGATAACTCGAATGCAAGTATTCCGTAATGCACCAATTTTTATATGAAGAATAAAATTTTCCATATGGTGCAAATTTTTGAAACTCACTGTATATAGTCATGACCACCTTTTGATAGGCAACCCGTTTTAGGCGTATTCATAAAAAGTATGTGTCATCCGGTTAACAGATGGGTGAAGGTCGACCTCTCTTCGTCTCTTAGACTAATGGCCGATTTCACCAACAGATTCCTAAAGTTAGGAAATACCTAAATCGAATTTAGGAATGCCCAAGTGCAATTTGCGTTTCACCAAGCGTTAAGTTATGCTTGAAAGTGATAGTAAATACCCAACGTAGGTATTTCCTATCACCCTCAAGCATTACTTAACGTGTGCTGAAACAAAAAATGGAATTCGGGTATTTGTAAATCCGATTTAGGTATATCCTAAGTTTAGGAATCAGTTGGTGAAATCGGCCATAAATTCGTCTCATTGATCAGTTTTTTTGGACTCGCGAACTCGTCCAAAAAACAGTATTTTCTGGACTTGTTACGTAAATTGCTATTTTTTCATTTTTGTGGTAATAGGTTCCCGGGCCGGTTTCCCCTTCCAATCCGCCCCTGTTGGTCGGTACAACAATTGCATTAAAAATTTTCCCTGCTGGAACATTTTCACACCGAATGTAATTGTAGAATGATAGTCTGTCAGAGTAATTACCGGCAAAAACTTCAACGTTTTCAAATAGGAAATTAAATGTCAATCTAGTTTCATCTAATTTGCCTCGAAAGTTAACAAAAACTGCTGTGGGAAGAGTTGTACGAGCCAGATAATTTGCAATTTTGCATAGTCATCATGACTTCTGAGTTTCCGTTTGCAAGGAATTGGAAAGTTCATCACGTAGTCGTGATACGTTTTTGCATTCTTTGGTTATATTGATTATTTTTTCATATTTCTAGAAACCATCAGAAATTTACGATTTACTTAAATCATTCATGAACTTATATGTTTTGGCCAATCAAATCCTTCGATGGTGGGAATTTCCTACCTAAAATATTTCCGCGGGAATTCCTTGAGGAATTTTCGTTTTATTGTCGGACAACATGAATTTTTGATTTGACGGCTATCATCAATTATTAAAAAATGGTTTATTAATTAGTGTTGTGATTGTTTGTAAAGCAGGCGTTTATGGCCTGCGGCGCGGATGATGGCCAGATGGCGTTAGCCGAGGGCCATCACACGCCGAAGGCCTTAAAGGCATTTTACGCACGTGATACATACAAAATTTTATGAACCAGCGGTTTTATAGCGCGAATCACAAATACTGACTTGAATTGCAATGGTCTACACGTATGCATACAATAATTAAGGGTAACATAATATGAGGAATGTGAAACTATAGTAGCTGAGTGCTATATTGTAGATTCAATTTCAAATAAATAGATCATCACCGAAAAAATTGCCAACGATTATGAACAAATGTTAGAAATTGCATGAAATGATGTGTGAGTATAGAAAATTTGATAATTTTGTCTACTTTACTGCCCGCCGGGCCATAATGCGCCCACGGGCGGTAAAGTGTCACTTTACGCCCGGCGAACCGGGAGGTAACGTGTACTTTACCGCCCGCTAGTGCATAAAAAAAATTCAGTAGACTATACGAGAATCTGAGCAATGATTCTCCAGATATTTTCTCAAAGTTGTTTTTAAAAATTCTCCGTGTATTAAGATCTAACAAAAATTAAATGAATATCTCACAATTCAATCACAATACTTTGAAACATGTTGAATAAAAATCAGAATTTAATCATTAAGATTTTTACAGGTAAAATTAGCTGAATTCCTTTCCATGAAAGTGAGCGATTGTGGGCTATAGGCCGAGCGTCACTATACAGGGTGTAACGTGTAACATAAGAACGTTAAAATATTTGAAAGGCAAATTCTTCAGACAATTTTGATAAAAAAAGTTTACATAAACTTGCGTCCGAAGATGCTTCGTTTCGGAGATACATGGTGTTTGAAATGAATATTATCTTTTTGTTTTTCAAAAATTTCTCTTGCAAAAAATAAGTTTTTCGCACGAAAGGACCAGGCAGCAGCCTTACAGAAAAATTGTCACCGGTTTATTATTCTGAATTTTTGGTATGCTGTAGAATATGACCTCCAGAACAAGAGTGTCCATGGGCCCAACTCAATCCTATGACTATATTTCGAAAAACAGGGTGTCGAAGTTGGAAAATGGCCATTTCTTTAAATAATAATATAATAATAATAATAAGTTTATTTGCTTAAAAATTTAGATCAATGAGTTTGCATTTGTGAATTTTGCAGATAAACATGAATAAGTCACAGAAGTGTACAACAGTTTGAACTGTTATACTACTTGTGCGTGACTTTGATTATCAATTCATTACGATAATGCATATAATTAAATTATTTTAAAAACATTCAACATTACGATAATACATACAATTAAATTATTTTAAACAAATTCAACATCAATATATCATAAAAATTTGTATAAATGAAGGTTAAAATTGAAATAATGACAGTTAAATCATTTTGGATACATGCAGCATCAATATCATAAAACCGTATACCTACTTAAACTTTTGGATAGAAATAAGGACTAAAATTGTTAAGAAACATTCACAAGTTAAAAACAATTGAAATATACGAGAGATTATTATCTGTTGCTAAAAAGCTGTAATATGTACTGTAAAACAACTGTCTCTGCTATGTAGATGTCAAACAAATAATATAGGTTTAATTATAATTATTATTCAGTGTAAATCCTATTAGAAAGGAAAAGAAATGATTGTCTTGATATTCATTTTCATTATCAGAACTTCATATTCTGATTCACATCCGCGGGGATAGCTAGAACGGAGAGCGCCGGTTCACCGATATCTGAAGCCAAGCAACGCTAAGCGAGGCCATGGTTTGGATGGGTTACCACGGACCTCCTTTCGATATTCTCTTCGGATCGTGATAGGAATCGCTCGTAAAAAGGTAAGACCTCGTTAATCCTTGGCTCGTACAAGTTTCGACGTTTGAGGGCTGCCGTTCGTAAGGGGACGACAGCTGGTTAACGGAAAAAAACAATTTTAAACAAAACAACAATTTTTAAACAATATCATAGAATAATGATCTTTCAGTTTTCGTAATCCACCTTTTAGCCTTTTTCTTGAAACTGATATTGTTATTAATATATCTTATGCAATCTGGTAAGATAGTGTACAATTGAGGTCCCAGGTAAGCTGCATTTCTTTGACCTATAGTTTTGTTACAGGCTGATACTATCACCGTATTATTTCTTTTTCTCGTATTGTAGTTATGACTAGAAGGTTGTAACTTTTTTCCTTTTTTAATATTATTTAGTATACTTATACACAATAGTTCTCTTATGTCAAGAAAATTTGATTCTCTGGATAGTTACGTGACTTTTGATCTATCATTTTAATGATGTATTTGTATTCAGATTCTCCAAGTGGTTATCGTTTGCTCCACCCCATCCTACTATACCGTACTGTAGTTGTGATTCAACCAAAGCGTAATATAGTATTCTCAGATAATTGGTGTCCAGATAGTCTCTCAAGTATTTGAATCTGTATAGCAATCCCCTCAGTTTTTTAACCATATTTTTTATTTGTATGTCCCATCTCAGATGACGATCTATTACAATGCCAAGGTATTTTATCGATTTGCCTTCAGGTATTTCATAACTATCTCCTATATTGAGTGGTCCCATATCCGGGAGTCCATTGGAATAGGAGGAAAATGGTAAATATTTTGTTTTTGTGAAGTTCAGTGTGAGTTTGTTGCCCCTAAACCATTTTTCTATTTCAATAAAGTCATTTTCAACAAGTTCCTTTAGATCTCGCCAGGTATTTGATTTATAGAGAACGGCTGTATCATCTGCATAGCTCAAAATTTTTCTTTGAGTTTCTATTTCAAGTAATCCATTTATATAAATTGAGAACAACAATGGGCCCAGTGCTGTTCCCTGTGGGACTCCATAGGACACAGTTCTATATGTACTGGTTACTTCATTGATTCTCACCCTCTGCTCTCTATCAGATAAATAACTTTTGATGGGATTATAGGAATTTCCTCTTAATCCGTAGGAGAATATTTTTTTCAGTAGCTTTTCGTGACAGACCGTGTCAAATGCTTTGGCTAGATCTATGAATATGCATAAGGTAGCTTTTTTTCATCTAAGGCATCATAAGTATATGACGATAAAGAGAATATAGCATCTTCCGTTGATCTTCCTGATATGAACCCATATTGTCTATCCGATATAACCTTATGTTTATTCAGAAAACCCAATTTTTTTTTTTTCAATATCTTTTCTATAATTTTCGATATATTCGATTTGAGTGAAAGTGGTCTATGATTTACCATTTCTCTTTTAAACCCGTTTTAAAGTAACATTACTCTTGGAAAAACATCTTGAATGAAAGAGTTTTGAACGAAAAATATTGCTTACCTCATGAGGCAATAATTTTAGACTCATTTTTAATTAAAAAATTGTCAGATATGGGGTGAGTCAAGCATTATTCAAAATGAAATTCTTATTTGACCCTATAAAATAAAGATGTGATCAAACCAAGTAATAAACTGAAATGTCAATCGTTTGAATATGTCAAAATCGTCAAATTCGAATTGTATACTGCGTGAGTCACAGTTTATTGGTTACATTTGGTATATTTTTATTTTATAATTCGAGCTTTAGGGATACTTGACTACGAACCGTTCAGCATACTGCTTGTCCAAAATTGACATAAAGTGTGACACAAACGCTAGGTGATGACAGAATGGGCGAAAAGGCATTTAGTTCATAATTCATCCTGTAATTCAAAATTTCGTCCTTGAAATTTTCCAATTTTTGTAATTACTCTTAGTAGTATTATAATGTCGAACAGTATTGGCTTTACTATGACCAGTTTTGAGATACACAGGGTTTTCCCAATAGACCCAATCCATGGTACGTACACAGGACATTAAAACAAACAACAAGCAACAAACATTTGATAAACAACAAAAATAGATCGATGTAAACACATTATTTCTCATAGACATCTGTGTGATAGTGAATAAAATGTAGCGCGAGAACAGTGAACATTGGACGTGGTGTTGTGTGTACGGAAAATATCAAAAATAGTTATATAGGTACCATAGTTCTATTCTATATTTTCCAACATTGTTCTGAATTTTACAGGGTCTGTAATAATTTTTGGCTGGTAGGTAGTTGTATTGTTGGCGTGGACTGTAGAATTAATATGTTTATGAAGAACTTCAAACCTATATTCAAAAATGTATTATTTAGAACCATGGTGGTAAACGTTATTCAGGGAGGCTTGATAGTGTAAGGAAGTAGTCTTTCGGAAGAAAAATTTTAGCGCAGTGGTTAAGCGCTCGCCTGGTAACCGAGAGGTTGCAGGTTCGATTCCCAGAAGGTGCGATCTTTATTCATTTTCAGATGTGAAAGTATGAATGACTGAGGCTCGTGTCGGCTGGGAATAATCCTCCACGATTCACTGTTGCGTTAAAAATTAACAGTGCTGCTCCTAAGGTGGCGTTTGGAGTTAGTGACAAAGCCTATCCAGAACACTCGGCTAATGATCATAGCAGTCAATGCCAAAACACCAAGAAAAAAAAGAATCAGTCTAAAATTATTGCCTTATGGTAAGCAATATTTGTCGTGCAAAACTCTTTCATTCAAGATGTTTTGCTACGAGAAATGTTACTTTAAAGAAATGGCCATTTTCCAACTTCGACACCCTGTCTGGTGATAGGATTGAGTTGGGCCCATGGACACTCTTGTTCAGGAGGTCATATTCTACAACCAAAATCATAATTTCGTATTAATTTGTATGTAGCGCGTAGAGGGCACTGCGTACTCTGTCATTGTTTATTTAAAATTACCCTAAATTTTTTGACAGTAAACTTTTGGCCCTTTTTATGAAAAAAATTTATTCCCACATCTTTTTTACTATACAAAAATATACAAATAATATTCTCGGTTCTTACTATGCTCTCACAACAAGTACACAACGAATTTTTGTGTATTCGTCAGAGACCATAAAAAATGAAATGAAAGACTACTCGAATACTCAAATCTCCCGTTTTCTGCAGCGAAACGTACCAAAACTCGCAAATTCCGCTGCATACACATCAACGGGTTAAATGGTACGTTGAGAAAATGTTTATGCCAATAGGAGCGCCCTAGATGAAAGCAAGTCGTGTGGCGAAAGCTCTTCACTTTTAATAAAAAGCTCATTGTTAATTGGCAACCTGGGGAGCGAGCGACCGAATAAGTGGCTTCTGAGTAGCTGGCGTTTGTGCGATCTTTAATGCGTGAAGTGCTTTAAAATGCTTTAAAAATTACCCAAACAATGCGAAAGAAACCCGAACTTGTTGGAACGTTCAAAGCCGCGACAAATTATTCATGAATATTAATTGACTTTTTGTTTTTCTTCATTGGATAACACGGCCGATCTCGTTGGGAAAGGTTTTATTTTTTGATAACAATTTCGAAAAGAAACGTTCCGGTCGAGATTAGCTTTCTTTCGTTGTTGACAATTAAAAGTAAAGAAAATAATGAATCATTCATCAATTAATCAGTAGTCATTGAAGGAGTTTTTACAAAAGGTAAAACAAGGAACTTACAAAGGGTGAACCTCCACTTTCACTACAGCGGCTTTGTCAGTCTTGATTTCTTTGTTCAAAGTTTTGATTATTTCGAAAAATTAATTATTCGGGGTGTTTGAATCGAATATCTTGATGTTTTTTAAAATAAGAATATACAGGGTTATTCACGTTATTCGACACGAAGCATTATTGCTAAATAATTTGATTTTTTGAAAGTTTTTTCTTTACGATTTATAGGGACCTATTGGCCCTACATTTTAAAAATATTTTCATGTTGTACAGGGTGTGCCAAAAACACGAAACATATCAAAGTTGTTATTTTTTAAATGGAATACCCTGTATATTATTTCATTTTCGGATTTTACGATCGAAATAAAGGTAAGTTTCATTGAGGTTTAATTCACCTAAACCTTATGGTTTTTGAAATATCTCTTATTTTGTGAAAATGCAGCATCAGCTTTAATGCTTAAATTCTCAACCAGTGTTTTCTTGTTTTCAACCAAACTAATGCTAGATGCTACTAACAGAATAATTTTCATATAGCAGTTGTGAAATATTTACTAACTTATACAAGGTGTGTAAAAATTAAGGCAAAATAATCACAATCTTTGAACGGTAATAACTTGTTTAATTTAAATGGAATGCCCTGTATTTTATGTCAAGAGCAGATGTCAAATTTAATTGTCTATCAAATAATAGTTTACATTCCTATAGCTAACTCTTCACGATTTCAAGTAAAACGCATATTTCCATTTTACAAACTGATTTTGAGAAATTTATTATTCATCAAGTCGCCTATGGTGTTTTGACAAATCAGAATTGATTTTGATTGAAATAAACACCGAGATTTAATAACAAATAAGTTTATTTTTCAATATTTTAAATAATAGGTAGGTACTAGTTTAAATTATGAAGAAAAAATAGTGGATATAAAACAAGAAATATTTCATATCAAGTGTCCAAAATGGCGACCATCAGACTCTAAACACAAACGTATCCTCTTTCTAAAACCTTCAGCAACATTTGCTAACATATGAGGGCTAACATTCAGAAAAGCTTCTCTGATACGCTGTTTCATATTGTCGGGTGTTGTTGGAGGTGTATTACAAATGATTCCTTTAATGTATCCCCACAAGAAGAAATCAGGTGACGTCAGGTCGGGTGACCTTGGGGGCCAATTTTGGAATCCTTTCCTTCCAATCCATCGATTTCAGAAATGAACATTTAAATATTCACGAACCTGACGATGGAAATGTGCGGGAGCTCCATCCATTTGAAGCCACATCGTTCTTCTTAAGTCCAAGGGGATGTCTTGTAATAGGACCGGAAAATGATTTGTTAAAAATTCTAAAAACAACATTCCATTTAAATGTTCTTAGAAAAAATAAGGACCAATTGAATATTTACCCATTATTCCACCCCACACATTCACTGACCATCTGTGTTGATTATGTTTAATTCTAAATTGATGTGGATTGGAATCAGCATAATAGTGGAAGTTATGTCTATTAACAGTCCCATTGTTATGAAAGGTGTACTCATCACTAAATAGAACAGAATTGAAAAAGTTTTCATCATCTGCAACTTTATCTAATGCCCACATAAAAAAATTCAACTCGTTTCCCATAATCGTTTTCGGAAAGCTCTTGGTGAAGCTGGATTTTATTTTAAGGATGGTAACTATATTTTTTCAGAATTCTTGATACGCTTGCTTGACTAATGCCAATATTTTCCGCCATTAGGCTTTGACTTGTATGGGGATTTTCAATTACAGAGGCAATCACCGCGAATTAATTTTCTTCGTTTTCTGTTACAGGTTTCTTTTTAATGGATTTTTCATATTGAACACTCCCAGTTCGTCTAAATAGTGTCAACAATCTTTCGAATACTATTTTATTTGTATGATTTCTGTTGGGAAATCTTTCAGCGTAAATTCGTGATGCTAGAAAACAGTTTTGAAGACATTCTCCAAGTATAAAAATCATGTCGATTCTTTCTTCTTTTGGATAAACTAGCATTTTTATAACAAAATGATGATAACAAGATCACAAACTACCGCTATCACTAACAAGATGATTTGGATTTAAACACTTATAAATAACTGACAACCATAAGTAAATAATAATGCAACTTGTCAAAACGCCATAGGCGACTTGATGAATAATAAATTTCTCAAAATCAGTTTGCAAAATGGAAATATGCGTTTTACTTGAAAACGTGAAGAGTTAGCTATAGGAATGTATACTAGTATTTGATAGACAATTAAATTTGACATCTGCTCTTGACATAAAATACAGGGCGTTCCATTAAAATTAAACAAGTTATTACCGTTCAAAGATTGTGATTATTTTGCCTCAATTTTTACACACCTTGTATAAGTTAGTAAATATTTCACAACTGCTATATGAAAATTATTCTGTTAGTAGCATCTAGCATTAATTTGGTTGAAAACAAGAAAACACTGGTTGAGAATTTAAGCATTAAAGCTGATGCTGCATTTTCACAAAATAAGAGATATTTCAAAAACCATAAGGTTTAGGTGAATTAAACCTCAATGAAACTTACCTTTATTTCGAAAGTAAAATCCGAAAATGAAATAATATCCAGGGTATTCCATTTAAAAAATAACAACTTTGATATGTTTCGTGTTTTTGGCACACCCTGTACAACATGAAAATATTTTTAAAATGTAGGGCCAATAGGTCCCTATAAATCGTAAGGAAAAAACTTTCAAAAAATCAAATGCTTTAGCCATAATGCTTCGTGTCGAATAACGTGAATAACCCTGTATTTAATAAATAAACATAAATTCGTATAAATAAAACAACATAAATAAATGGGTCAAAATTCCGAAACTATATTTGATGTCCGGTATCTTTAAAAAAAAATCGGCAACTTTTAGACAAGAGTAATTGAGGTATACTCAGGCATACATTCCCGATTTACCCATTCGGAAACTTTCGACAAATTTCGACTATAAATATTTTATTTGTTCAAGCAAAGTGACCAAAAATCATTCCTCTGGACTCTCACTGTATTGAAGCTAAAGTATAATATAGCGTTTAGTGTCCAGACACTAGTCACTTTCATAGAAGTCAATAACTTATAAAGCACTTGAATATAAAGCAAACAAACTTTGGAAATTATTTCACTCTTTAAATTTAGATTTTTAGTAAATTGAGTGAGAAATAATGTCCCTAGCTTTTATCGTCATTCCTCTGCCACAATTTCAAAATTCACTAATTGTACATTAGACGGCGCCTTTTCAGTTGTGGCTGTTACAGAAGGCAAGTTGGAGTTTCATGAGTTGAAAAATAGGGTTGTTGATAAAAGGAATTGTCGTGGTTGTTTGTTACTGGTGGATTTAGAAGGAAATCGTGGTGTCACACTCAAAAATATCATTCCTATGATAGTTATTTCAGGAACAATAATTATACATATATATATATATAAATATATATATATATATATATATATATATATATATATATATATATATATATATATATATAGTTTCCGTTCAAACATTATACAGGGTCCTGCAACTGCGCTCCGGTGGTCCATAGCTTCTAAACGGCGCCGGCGCAACTTAAAAATTTCTTTTGAATGCAAGCATGTTTCCTTCTTGAGAGAGTATCTTTGGAAAATATTCCGAAGTATACAAGGTGACCCAGAAAAGTTCACCAAACCAAACTTATGTTTTTTTAATGGAACTCCCTATATTTCATCACATGGTTGAATAGAGATTACTTTGATCATTCAAAAAATATAGGGTCATGTATGTCATCAGCGTTATTTCCGGAGATATATCGATATTACTCCAAAAAACATAAGGTATTCAACACTGTAACTCCTCGTGGAAAAATAATTCTAAAAACTTTTGGAAGGCGAAATGACTCCAGTATGGTCTAGTTTCTGTAACATGACACACAGTTGAAATTTCATTACCCTTTGTGTACCGGATAGATCGAAACCCAAATTGAAATATATCTCGTTTTTTTCAAATGGAAACCCATATATTCAATTTCAGTATTGGAAAAGCCATAAAATTTCCTTTCGAATGTTAAATCACACTTGGTACTTGAAAATAACGTAAAGGACCCCGCAAACACCTTATGGGATTTGGGTCCCTGTGGATTTTTTTGAATTTTTGGTATGATGTAGTCTATGATATTCTCAACCAATGTTACCATTGCGCCAACTCAAAAAAATGAACAGTTTTGCTGCTAGGGGGCGTTGATATCACCCCTAGCGCAGATTAGACTATTTATTTTTGAATCCGGTAACAATATGTTCACTTGTTTCATTGTTGCTAACGTTGCACAATATTGTGCTGTTTTATAAAAAAAATCTTACCCTCCTCCTTCTTCCCCCCAACTCCTATTACGTAACGAAAAAGAAAATATTTCTTGGGTGCTTTTAAATGTATCGTCGAACGTTTAAATATGCCTTAATGAGGGAAATAGCAGTTTTGTATGATTATCCCCCCTCCCCCCGAAAGACACAAAATGAAAAAAATTCGGTGGATTTTTCTGAATTTTTAATCGACAATAATTGGGTGACAAACCCCGAAAATGAATAGTTTTGATGCTAGGGGGCGTTGAAATCTCATTTTGCTTAGAATAGACTATTTATTAATATAGGCTGAAACAATTTCTCTACGTATTGTAGTTTAGATTATGCTGAACAATTGTGTGATTTCTTATAAAAAAAAATCTCAAACCTCCCCCTTACCCCCAACCCCTATTTTAAAACAAAAAAAATTATTCTCGACTACTCGACTACGGGGCCAGGTAGCCGAGTGGTTAAAGCGACATTGTTTCAATCACTTTTGGCTGCCAGTCAAAGGTTCAAACCCTAGCGACTGCAGAACTTTTTCTGATGGCTCGAGAAAGTGCTAGGATTCGCACGTAAAAAGGGCTGCCGTTCGCAAGGGGACGACAGCTGGTTGATGGAAAAAACAATTTTAACAATTTTAACTTGTAAATGCTTTATCAAAATAAATGTTTTATCAAAATAAATGTTTTAATCAGTTCAAATTAATGAAATCGTACAGTTGTTTAATTTAATCTCTCCCCTCTTCCTTTGAATCCACCAATATTTTTTTGAATGGAGAAATGGTGAAATTGAACCACTGTACAGTTTCCCTAATTTTAGCTGATTTAAACATTTATTTTGATAAAGCATTTACAATAAATATCGTGTTTTAAAATAGGGGTTGGGGGTAAGGGGGAGGTTTCAGATTTTTTTTTATAAGAAATCACACAATTGTTCAGCATAATCTAAACTACAATACGTAGAGAAATTGTTTCAGCCTATATTAATAAATAGTCTATTCTGAGCAAAATGAAATTTCAACGCCCCCTAGCATCAAAACTATTCATTTTCGGGGTTTGTCACCCAATTATTTTCGATTCAAAATAACTTGAACAACATCATATTAAAAATTCAGAAAAATCCACTGAAATTCTTTCATTTTGTGTCTTTCGGGGGGAGGGGGGATAATCATACAAAACTGCTATTTCCCCTATTAAGGCATATTCAAACGTTCGACGATACATTTAAAAGCACCCAAGAAATATTTTCTTTTTCGTTACGTAATAGGAGTTGGGGGGAAGAAGGAGGAGGGTAAGGTTTTTTTTTATAAAACAGCACAATATTGTGCAACGTTAGCAACAATGAAACAAGTGAACATATTGTTACAGGATTCAAAAATAAATAGTCTAATGTGCGCTAGGGGTGATTTCAACGCCCCCTAGCAGCAAAACTGTTCATTTTTTTGAGTTGGCGCAATGGTAACATTGGTTGAGAATACATGGACTACATCATACCAAAAATTCAAAAAATCCACCGGGACCCAAATCCCATAAGGTGTTTGCGGGGTCCTTTCCAATTGAAAAAACCAAGATATCTTTCAATTTGCGTTTCGATCTATCCGGTACACAAAAAGTAATGAAATTTCAACTGTGTGTCGTGTTACAGAAAATAGACCATACAGAGTGTTGAATACCTTATGTTTTTTGGAATAATATCGATATATCTCCGGAAATAACGTTGATGAACATGTGCAAAATGTGAGATTATGGAATTGGGGAGTGGTGAATTATATCACGGAAACATTGAGAATTGTCATTTCCCTGGCGTCATTCCTCTGGCTCCTCGTCAGACAGAGAAATGATGTTACTATGACCTTGGCCTTTTTTTTTAGCAAATATTGGGAATTGTTTGAAGTTCAGAAAGAGTGTTTAACAGATTATGTTGCAACTGTAATTACCATATTGCTCTATTTTTGGCTTACTGGCCTTTAGTTAAAATACAGTGGCAGTAGTAATTTCAATTTGTCATCATAACTTGAAACCATTGATTACATCCAATTTTTTAAGTGCTGATACCATTGAAAGTGATAGTTTCTTTGAAATTGGTGAATTCAGTTGGCAGTTTTACCCATTCTAACAATTTGTTTTTTGAAGAATTGAAGTTTTTAAAAATTTACTGATGAAGCTTTTTTCAAAACCACGTATAAAACTGGAAAAATCAAAAATTTAGAATGATCCTTAGATGATTCCAATAACTCAATAATAAACAATTATACTAATATCAAATTTAGCCGCCACGGCAATTCAAACTTTTAGAGTTTTCATGATACAAATAACATAGTTACAAAATTTTGACCTAAATAATATAAACCAATAACAATAAAGGGTACACTATGAGCAGGACTCGTAAAAAAGAACATATTATGTCTCTCTGCCCACAAGTCAAGTTGAAGAAATTGGTGACACCCAGGGTTCGAAAATATCATGATATTTGTATACATATCATATCATATGATATATATCCGATATATATATATATATATATCATATTTAAAATTTAATTATTTAATCAAAAAACATCATTGCTTTGCTTCTAACACAAATACATTAACAAAAACCTATATTCTAAACAACAAAATGGTTTATTCTAACTCTAATTAAAAAGGAAAAACAAAAACAATTAATAAAATAAACATATTTTAACATTATTTTATTATTTCAACACAAACACACAATTAAAAACCTTTTCCAAACAACAAAACCTTTTTCTAACATTGATAACTCTAATTAAGAAGAAAAAACTAAAAGCAAATAGATTTTAAATTTTAAATAACATTATTAACATTATTATGTCAACATTGATATTGGTATATCCTCATTAGATGAAATATTAATATTCAATATCATTCCTATTATTGACAATTACGTCAGAATCTTCAGATATGGCTGGTTTCCATGCCCAGTCAAGGTTGGTTTTCTTTTTATCTATATTTTGATTCATACACTTGAACATAAAAACAAGTCTACTGGCTTTTTGGTTTCCCAAGCGATTCCGTAAATTCCGTAAAACCGAAAGAAGAAAAGGTCCTTTCAAGATATTTTCGGATGTTTAGAATGATGAAAAACATTTTTAATTTAATAAATAAAATTATTGAATATATCAGATATATATCAAGTAATAAATATCATGATATATATCGTGATACATATCATGATATATATCACTGGATATATATCCTCTGAACCCTGGTGACACCCAAGAATCATTGTACATTTGTCACGTATCTTCGAAAAGGGTGTCTACAGTAAGCCGTGTAGTGTCCGCTTTAGGAAGTCCCACTGTGATTGGATACAGCATATAGGTTATAAACACGAGGGGTTGCATTTTCTGTCGCATAGTTGCTCATATCCAACCCGTTTGCAGGAAATTTGATGGATATATTAATTTTATCTCTGGTTCTTTCTGTTGTAGAAAATCGTTTGAAATGGATCACAAGAATTTCTGGAAATTTATGAATAGTTATGGATTTCGTGCACTTTCAACTCTCTTGGCATTTCGAACAAGTAAGTTTCTCGTCACCATCCAAAATTTCTTCCTCAGGAAAATAATCCAATCAATGTGACAGACTAAGTTGTTTTTTTTTGTGGAATCGGTAGGAAGAGATCCCAGGTGTAATGTAGATTTTAGTTGGCCAACAAAGTTATCTATAATCTTGGAGTTGTTCAAGAATCTTGTCCAAGCTTCTTCATCTTTCTCATTGTCACTTAATTTCTCATAATCATCTGTCAAAGTGTTTACAGGCTCCTCTTCAATCCTGTTTACATCTTCATGTAGTTCCTCCAGCAAGTACCTTAAAAATTCCTGAGCATCTTGCTGGGCGAATCCGATAAAGCGAGGTGCATCGTTGAATTTGACATTTCAATGAGGCTGAATTAACAACTCGATCTAAAGAATCTTCTGACCATAGTTCCCAGATCAAGTCGGCAAATGATTTGATCAAAGCTCCTTTCACACAAAATTTATTCATGTTTAGATATCTCAAGTAGGCATCCTGTTTCACATACTCCAACAACCACCTTGTGTTAGATAAACACTAGATATCACTGTTGATAAAGCAAGTATTGCCAATATTTTTCAGACCATTGAGACCGAGTATGTCGTCGGCACTATTTTCTATAATAGGCTTGATGGTTTTGAAGTTTATACTGCGTTCACTACTGTCTCTATTAGTGGAGTGGCTGTCAGTGAACTCGCGTTAATACTGCTGGGTATTGAATTGGAAGTAAACATTGCTGATGTTGTGAGCTTTACAAAAGACGATAAATCTACCTGCTGAAATTTTTTATTGACTTTGTGGGCTAATGAAAATGTCATCTAGACGCTGAGAGGTAGGAATGGCACCCAATATAGAAGCAGCATTTCCTCTCTGTTTTTGTATTCATAATTGAAATCACCAATCCTAGATAGTTAGAGAGCCGCGGGTTCTGAGACGCGATAATACACACCTCTTCCGTTTGGTGAGGTAAAAGTCCATTCCTCGAGAACCCGAAATGCCTCGCGAATTTCGCAATTTTTCCGCGAATAATATGGCTGCCAGTCATGCTAGACCAATCGTTAATGCAGAATCATGTCGGCAGCCATTTTATTCGCAGATGAATTGCGAAATTCGCGAAGGTATGAACAAGACTTTACCACGTGAACGCGCGAGAACTGGCAACAACGTTGCTGTCGTTCGTTGTCGCCAGTGTTACCAATGTGTGAGGAATTCCCCAATTTGTGAGGATTTGGTGTGGTGTTGGGGAATTCATTGGGGATTGAAAAAATGTGAGGATTTTGTGAGGATTTCGAATTTGATATTATACCACAAAAAATTGGCATCTTACAATTTTGAGAATAATCAGTAATCAATAAACTTCAGCCGAAAGATGGAAATGTAAACGGTAAATATAACGGTTCTTGCTCTTGGATGTTACAGAACAAAAGTGTTCTACGGTTTATCGTTCTGTAACGGTGGTTCTATATGTGAAATGACATGTGACAGCTGACTGCGTTTCAAACTAATCTGACATATCATTTGGGGGTTCACAAACTTTTCACGTTTCGTATACTGATTAGTGAAGCAGAATTTACCTGAAACAAAAAGCTGTATTTTCACATTGCTTCACCAATCAGAAAACGAATCGTGAAAACAAAACCTAAAGGGAGCTTTAGGTTTTTTGTTTTGGAACATTTTTGATTAATTTTAAATCAGAAAACAAGAGTGGGTTGAAGGTTTGATTTCTGTTTTTCAATTCCATGCATTCATTTGTTATTTACTGTTTCGGTTGACTTTTGACAACTAAAACGAATATAGCAAATTGTTAGAGCTGTTTTTTGTCGTTGAACCGTATTCAATAATGTTTTAAAAACTTTTTCAATTCAACGTCATAGATTTGACTATGGCTTCAAAATGGTGCATTTTGTTTTAAAATATTCTGTCTATGACGTCACGGTTTCAACGCTAAAATGAAAAGTTTTTAAAACGGCCTAAATAATTTAAAAAAAGTTATACGACAAAAACAGCCTAGGTTTCTCCGACATTACACAAAAAGTTTTCAGTTTGCTGCTTTAAAAGGGTTTTTATTTCGTTCTAGCCAAACTAATTCAACTGAACTAAGAGAAAATACTTTGAATCACATTGTCATGCTCAATTATTTTCCATAGTTTTTGGGTGTGAGGATTATGTGAGGATTTTTAAATCTTTCATTGAGGATTTTGGGTATTTGCCAGGCAAATTTCGGGGAATCTAACAATATTGGATTGGCAACACTGGTTGTCGCAGTCTATGCAAAATGTCTAGCCATGGTCCGGTTATAAAATGAATCCTGTGTGAATCCACTGTTGAACTGTTTTGTTGATTAACTTGTGATGTGTTATGTCTTCAGCTACCAGTGTACCAGTTTCGTATACCCGTTTGTTTTCATTTTGCTGTGGTACGTTTCTATTCCATCAGTTTGCAACCCACAATTATGAGTAAGAGACTCCTAGATCTCTGTAAACGTAATCTTAATTCGGTTAGACATTCAGTGCCTTTCCTACACCGGCAGGCAATTGCTTTTTCTGGTCTGGAAGGATGGCGGTTAGAGGTTCCCAAAATATCGACCCACATTTCACAAAATTTTAAAACTCTCAAAAAAAAAAAATTTCGCCTTTTTCACACCTGCCATTCGTTCTAACATGCTTTTATACACCTTATACACTTCACGGGAGTGCAAGAGGTTAGATTACACCCTGTATGAAAAAAGTAAAAATTCTTTAAGTACCACAATAAATTCGAGACAACACAAAGAAATTAAATAACAAATATTACTAGATTTTATTATCGTATTACAGTTTAGGTCGGACTATTTAGCATTCTCTTGTTATAATTTTCTTTGATATTCAATCTACGACATATTATGTATGAAACACATTTGAAGAAGATGGCTCGTTTTAATTGTTCTTCTTGATCAATTGGAATATCTCGTACCTTGCTCGTAATGGAATCTTTTTTTATTTGTTAATATGAGACTTCGTTTTTCTACAAATAATTTTTTCAATTGCCGCAAAAATGGTTTTGTTTGAAAATGTAACTGGATGGATTCGGGGATTTATGTTCTGAATAAAACACGAGAGCTTTATCTCTTTTTTAATATCAAATTAAAAGCTTTTATTCAACTTACTTTGTGTGCGAGCTGAATTAGAATCACTTCCTTTTATCCTGTGGAATTGAAATTTTACATGTTGGTTCAGATCCGATGACAATACAGTAATGTCGAAGAAAGCTAGATAGAGAACGCGTTTCGGAAGTTTTCTTGACGGATTTGGAAGTCAAAAAGCGAAAAATAAGTAGATAGGGGGGCTTGCCCGCCCCCCTCTTTTCTCGAAAAAAGTTGGAAAACTCGAGCAATTAAAATCGAAATAATTTGTAAAAATATTGAAAAATATCAGACCTTCCAATTTTATGGTTTGAAAAAAATTCATCCCCCATATCCCTCCTCAAAAGCTAGATAGAGAACGCAAACATGGAGAAACATGGAGAATAATGATGAAAAATAAATTGATCGGGGGGCTCGCCCCGCTTTCCTGTCACGAAAAAAATTAGGAATAATGATTCAAAAGCTTGTCGCGAGAATACATCTTTGAGTAATTTTAAATTTAATTTACAATAATCAATACATATACCGGGTGGCTACGGAAGTATTGCCTACGGAATATCTCAGTTATTGTATGAAGTAGGTTTGTGAAATTTGGAGCGTCGATATAATGACATAAGAGCTAAAATTTGAGCATATTGCCATGTCGAAGTTAACTTCCGGTCTGACTGGAAGTAACATCAACTTTCTTATTTTAAATGGAAACCCTATTTTTTTTCTTTTCGCTTTATTCAGCATTCAATTCCCTTTCTAATGACATTTCACAAGTTGGTATCTTTCCAGAAACTAGATCAGAAAAAAATTATTATTGAAATTCACCGAGTAGGCCGTGGAAGCAAAATGAAAGCCAAAAATTGAAAAGTTGGCTATGGAAACCATACGTCACTTGATAACAGTTACTACTACTGTGATATTTTATTTTCATTCGTCGGCGTTATAAAAAGCCGCCAAAAAAAATATTGGAAATATTGGGAAAAAAACAATACTCTGTAGGTCCATAACTTAAATAGGAACATACAACTTTTTCTTGCCTGTACTATTCAGCATAAGCATTCCTTTCTAATGATATGATAGAAAATAATTTTTTGAACTGAGATACCGAAAAATCCAATTATTATTCTTCAAATAACAAAACAGATTATCGCCATACGCAAAAATAAAATTAAAAATAATGTGGAATGATAAATTATATCCTGTAGGTTCTAAGTTAAATAGGAACATAAACGTACTTGGTCTGTGCCATCGTCCATAGATATTCTAATATCTACCTATGGACGATGTTTGTGCTATTCAAAATATATACCAAAATATTAACAAGTAAGCTGATTAAGATGTATTTTGGAATGAAACAAAAAAGAAATGAGAGCTGTCACGAACGCTGCTATTCATATTATTTTGACGTTCGAAGTAGTGTTTTTGATTCTGCCATTTTAAAAGGGTTTGGAAATCGAAATCAGTTAGTGGAATATTCAAAAAATGCCCCGTTATTCACGAACCGAACAAATTGACATGTTTCTCATTTATGGTGAATGTTTAAAAAATTCTTATGCCGCTGAACGATTGTATTTAGAGCGATATCCAGGGAGGC
The DNA here is from genome assembly GCA_944452925.2 of Chrysolina oricalcia. Classification (NCBI taxonomy): domain Eukaryota; kingdom Metazoa; phylum Arthropoda; class Insecta; order Coleoptera; family Chrysomelidae; genus Chrysolina; species Chrysolina oricalcia. The sequence goes on from OX101812.2 coordinate 68,333,420, forward strand.
AGCAACCGTCAAGAAGGTATTTCCAGTGGCTTGAAGAAAAATTAAGAACTGAGCCTGATGTTCACGAAGACCAAGAAGCATTTGTTATTAATGAGGAAACTGAAATTAATGTATTAGCTTTAGTACAATATGATAGCACAATTTCCTCAAGGCAGATTGGCGCCATATTAGCTATAAGTAAGGACTCTGCTAGGAAAATTTTGAAAATACATCGTTTGAAATCCTTCAAGTATCAGTTGCATCAACATTTGTATGAAAATGACGGTGAAAGGCGCCTGGAATATTGTAATTGGTTTCTTCGACAAAATGCTGAGAATCACCTATTTAACTATTATATCTTGTTTACGGACGAGTCAAGATTTACCAACAATGGATTATTTAACAGGAATAATACAAGGTAGGTACTGTACTTTATTTGGATTATTGTCGATAGTCGAAGTGTAAAGTGCTAAAAGTGTGAACGGTCTTTTGTTCCAGGTACTGGGCGATAGCAAACGAGCACCGGTTTCGATAAGGCGGCTTCCAGGAGAGATTTGGTGTGAATGTTTGGGCAAGAATAGTTGGAACTCATATTATTGGCCCCATTCTTTTTCAAGGCCAACTAACCGGAGAGAGATACTTTAATTTTTTAACGAATGAAATTTCGGAATTCATTAACAACCTACCAGCGGAAATAACTGAGAGAATGTACTTCTAGCAAGATGACGCCCCTCCGCATAATTCAAGAATAGCGAGAAGTTATCTTCAAAATCGCTTTCAAGAGAGACTTATGGTCCAGTCAGGTGGCTACCAAGGTCACCTGATCTTACTCCGTGCGACTTTTTTCTATGGGGGCATCTTATTCCACACAGCCTACAACTCTACATGAGCTAGAAGTAAAAATTCGTAGAGCTTTCCAAGATATCACGCCCCAAATGTTGAGAAACGTTTTACATGAAAATATCACCAGAGTCAATAAATGTATTGACGCCGAGGGAATGCATTTCGAACATTTGTTTTGAATTTATTTTATCTTTAATCCTATCAATTTGAATTTTTTTTTTTTCGATAAATCTGTTTTTTCGTTATTTGAAGAATAATAATTGGATTTTTTGGTATTTCATTTCAAAAAATTACTTTCTATTATATCATTAGAAAGGAATGGTTATGCTGAATAGTACAGGCAATAAAAAGTTGTATGTTCCTATTTAAGTTATGGACCTACAGAGTATTGTTTCTTTCCCAATATTTCCAATATTTTTTTTGGCGGCTTTTTATAACGCCGACGAATGAAAATAAAATATCACAGTAGTAGCAACTGTTATCAAGTGACGTATGGTTTCCATAGCCAATTTTTCAATTTTTGGCTTTCATTTTGCTTCCACGGCCTACTCGGTGAATTTCAATAATAATTTTTTTCTGATCTAGTTTCTGGTTAGATAGATACCAACTTGTGATATGTCATTAGAAAGGGAATTGAATGCTGAATAAAGCGAAAAGAAAAAAAATGGGGTTTCTATTTAAAATAAGAAAGTTGATGTTACTTCCGGTCAGACCGGAAGTTAACTTCGACATGTCAATATGCTCAAATTTTAGCTCTTATGTCATTATATCGACGCTCCAAATTTCACAAACCTACTTCATACAATAACTGAGATATTCCGTAGGCAATACTTTCGTAGCCACCCGGTATACTCCTCGCAACAATCTTTTATATAATTTAAAAAAATTTAAAGTAACTAAATGATGGGTTTAATTTATTTTCAAATTTATTTTCTTCTTTTTAGTGCATTTAAACAAAATCTTTTCTCTAGAAAGTTTTTTTAAAGTTTATTCATTTTCAATCAGTGCAACGCTGCTTTGACATACTATCACTATTGATGAAATCTAAGGAACACAAACCAGATAACATTTTCCTTTGCCACCCAGTAATAAATGCACATCTCTGTAATCCATTAGCCGCACAGTGCACTTCAAACTGCATTCTAAGCGAAAGGCAAATTGCTACAAGTTTCAAGGGACAAAACAGTGCACTGCTTTACACACCAAAGATCATTTTTGCTGCTACGTTGCACTCTGGTGAATAATTAAAGGAGTCTATAGCAAAGCCACGAAAGTGGCATCAGCACACTACTCGATATAACTTCGAGAAAGTTCATATTCGAAAGCCGACTCAATACCGGGTGTTCGTGAAATGCGGCAACGAAATTAAATTTACAAATAGTGTTTCCGCCTTTTTTTATTCAGTTGTGTGATTTCGCATTAACTCTGCCAACGTTCGTTATTGCAATCCAATCTCAATACAAATCAGTATTTTAAAATATCCGGTTTGAATTAATAACATTGCCATTTTATCATAGTAGACACTATCGTTGCTAGGTGAATGTTGACAAACGTAAATGTCATAAAATCACAATAATTTTTATATGTGTCAAAGTTAGAAGTCAAAATGAACGAAGATTTTGGAATTCCTGAAGAAATTATTTTTCTTTATGCCCGCGCGGGCCATAAAGTGAACTTTATGCCCGCACGGGCATAAAGTACGACTTTAGATAGTTGGTGAGCAATAAAAACACAATAATGAACTAGTATGACATAGAATATAAAATTCAAAAGAATGAGAATTCTAGATGTAAATAATATAAAATCGTAAAAGGTCTGAGATGTTCCTAACGTGAAAAATAATTAGTCTTTTGTTTTTGTATAAGATTTTTCAATTTTATTTACATTTTTATTTTTGAAAGGGTGAAGTTTAGCTGTGCAGACCGGGGTTTTCACGTTACCAGTGTAAATCAACCTGATTACAAAGAACTTTGAGAAGTAATGTAAAAAACCATAAAAATTTGTTTTTTTCTGGATTAACACACCGGCAGATCCACAGAAGACAAATACAACATAGGTTAGCATCAAAAAGTATGTTCCCGGAAAAAAATATTTCATCAATTTTCAGTTTATTTAGGTCAATCGGAGGAAAACAAATTTCCTACCCCAAAATCACCAAAAAAACAAAATTGTCTGATTCACTTGAATCTTGCACCATATACATGAAATTTTACCTTGATTTGGAAAATATATGACTTATATATGCTTAGACATGAAATTCATCCAAAAAAAAGATTAGAAGGTCAAAAATTCGAAATTGCAGAGCATCAGTGAAAAGACCATGAAATATTAAGTTGAATCGGAAAATATTTGAAATCGGGTATGCACACCAAAATGATTGAATTTTACGAAACCAAGTTCAAAGATCTGATTTTTTTTTTATTTTGGTGAAAAAAAAACCCTTTCAACTCGATTTGAAACTTCGTGGTAGGTGTTAAACTTTCAACATCGAAAATCTCTATTAACCATTTTCTCAAGACCAAGCCAAGCCATACCAACTGGAAATAAGTGTCTAAAATTCAATATAAACTGCTGGTAATGAATCGAAATGTGTTTGCTACGTTGCAAAATATTCAATGCAGTGGTTATGTTTGTAACATTATATGGTTTAGAATTATTATAATATAATGTGATGGAATTACTGGAACTATTGTTTTCGTTTGACAATTAATAGTTTAATGAAACAAAGTACAGCATTATTACCAAATACTGAATAATCACGTCTGGCAATAATAAAACTATTGTTTTAATACAATCATAGTTCATTGTAATAATGTCCAGGATAATATCGAATACTCATATAATGAATATTACATTGAAAAACTTTTTGTACTTCTAGGCCAATCAGTTTAGCTTTTGAATCAAGGATAAAAGTGGGGTCTGATCAAATAAGAATAGGTTAGATCTAGATTCAACAAATGAATGATTATTTGTTTTTTTCGGCAGTCACCGTGTACAGGGCGCAATTTTTGAACATGCTGATAAAATAAATTTAACGAACAATTCTCTCACAGATCTGTACTGAAATCATGCAAATAAAAGGGGCTTACCTTAGACCAGGCTACACATTCAATTCAATAAAGAGACCCATGGAGGCCATTGGATCTTAAAAATGGCTTAAAAAATAATTAAGAAAGTCGAAAATTATTGAAAATATTGAGAAAATCATGATTCGATAAGTGTTGAGTCGCCTTTTTTCAAAATCGGTGTAACCTTTCCAATTTTTCATTTCTCTGGGAACTATCCAGTTTCAATTGGAAGATTAATCAAAAATGCTAATGGTTCGCAAATTGAATTTCTGATGTTATTTATTATTTTGGTTGAAATGCAATCTACTCCAACAGAGTATGTGTTAGAAATGATTTCCAGTAAGTCACTTGAATGCACTGGAGTAAAATAAAAAGTGTGATCTACACACATACTGGTGTAGTCATTGAACGATGTCTACTCAAAGTGAGCATCATTGATTGTGTTCTTCGCTATGGTTAAAAAGTTAACCGAAAGCGTCGACAATTTCATTTTGAAGTTTTGTAATTTTGTTGTCTATTAATAGTTTCCGATTAATGTTTATAGGTTAACATAAGTGGTTTTCAAATTACTCACAAGAGAGATAGTACTTTAATGAGAAACAAAACAAACACAACTACACCGAAATATGGTTTTAGTAAGTTTCCCATTCGTGTCCAAATATCCTTCAATATTTTTTCGACGTTTCTTTAACATCTGCTTTTAGTTGAAAACCACATCCACAGTTTCATAGAACTTCAATTCAGTCAACGTCTTTTTATTGATCTTCGAAATAAATTCGTTCGCGCTTCCCTCCTGCTGATATCATCCGCCCTGTACACAAACTCCAACTGAAACCTCCGTAATTTCGTTTCCAGTTTTTATGAGACACGTAGATAGTTTCTCTTAGACTCACAAAGGGAATTGCCAGTTTCTGCACGTAAAAGATGCTAAAATTCAGGGTTCTGGCAATTTGGCGAGTTTTTTCAACTCACTTCTCCGTTAAGTTGTTTTAACGGTGAAACTTTGTACCTAAGACCCACTACAAAACATTTTCGTTCAGTTCGCAGAAAGCTCATATAATTAAAGGGTCAGTCGGGGATCTAGCACGAGAGTCAGTTGAAGTATTGCGAGCCAGATGAAATCGAATCCATTAATTTCGAAAGAATTTCGAATAACCATCTTTGTGTGCCAATTTTCATCGGTTTGTACTTCAATCATTTCAAAGTCAATCGTAACACTTTAAGAGGCCATGAGCGCGATCATATTAGGGACGGTTTTTTTGGTAAAAGAGCCGATAACTCAAAAACGGTTCACCGTATCGATTTCAAACAAAGACAGGCTTCTAGAGGACGTTCGATTCTATGTACCTACGTCTGCGGCAGCACCTCACGATGTTTTTTACATATTATCGAGGAAGCTGCAATGGTATTTCTCTTCCATTAAAACTTGAAGCAATCTTCATCCAATCGAAACAAATTTGGTATCAGAGGAAAGTTAAAACGTTGATCTATGTACGTGCTGTAATGTTTTTTTGAAATCATTTGTTCATCTACCCAAAAACTTGCTTCAAAGTAACTGCATTTTTGGGACATTTTTGAGATTTTTTTTGTGAAAAATTGGATTGAAATTTCAATTTCCATTACAGCACGTACCTAGAATTGAATGTCCTCTAGAATCCTGTCCTTGTTGGGAATCGATACGACGAACCGTTTTCGAGTTATCAATTGACTCTTTTACCCTTAAAAGCGCCACAAATACAATTGCGCTCATGGCCTCTTAAAGAAATAACATGACAGTACTGCATTATCTGTAAAAATCTTTAAAAAATATGGAAGAATACAATAAAAATCAAAATTTAGGCTGGTGCCAAAACGACATTTGAACGCTGAAAATAAAAAAAAAGTAAAAGGCAAGGGCCAGGTGGAAAATATTGTTGAAAATATAAAGTTCCAACTTTAAGGGCCCGTTTCTCATATTCGAGTTAAACTCCAGATAACTAACTAATAGTTTAGATGGTGAATGACATTCTTCAAATGATGTTAACCATTAGTTAATCGATCTGGAGGTTATCTGGAACGTGAAAAACTGGTCCTAAGGAAAATAGTATATTGAAGTATACGTGGATAAAAAGACGGGTGTGAAGTTCATTCATTCATTCATTTATTTATTAACTACATGCCAATTACAATGTAATGGATAAGTGTCGTCAATAGCTTCACATGACAGTGAATATTGAATAATTTAAGAAACAAAACACAAAATTAAAAACATTTTAGAAAATGGTGAACATACCACAAATGAAATATAAAATTTAGAGAGATTTACAGTAAGTAATAAATTCGCCGAGGTTATAAGAGCAGTTCGCTATTAAACAAGTCTTAAGTTTATGTTTGAAGTGTCTGGTAGACTGAATGGATTTGATGTCCGTTGGTAGCATATTGTATAGTTGAATACCGGCTCCTTCCGGGGATTTCTTAAAGTAACTATGGTTGTGTTTTCTACTATATATTTTATTGTTATTTCTTGTCGAGTATGAATGCACGTCACAATGTTTGGTATAGTTTGCAATATTTTGACGAATATACAGTATTATTTTGAAGATATATATACCGATTAAAGTAAGAATTTTTTTGGATTTGAAGGTTTCTCTACAAGATGTCCTGTAATCTAGATCAAACATAATTCGAAGAATTTTTTCTGTATAACAAATACACAGTCTGTCTGAGGGGCTTGACCCCACGATATTATATTATATGACATTATTGAATGAACGGCTGCAAAGTAGTAAGATTTAAGAGAAATTTCATTAAGATTTTTTTTCAAAGTCAGAATTGCAAAAAAGCATTTGTTCAGTCTGGAGCAGATATAGTTGATATGATTATTCCAGCTCATGTCGCTATCCACCTTTGTGCCTAAAAATTTTGTATTATTATCAATAGCTAATTCTACGTTGTTCATTGTGAGATTCATTAACTCCTTTCCTTGATGAGGACCTGTAAATTGCATGCAAACAGTTTTTTCTAAATTGATTATGAGATGATTTATATTGCACCAAGTAGACAATTGCTCTAAAACCACATTTGTTTTCATATTTAATTCATCTGAGGTTTTTGCCGACATAACGACGGTTGTATCATCAGCATACATGAACAATCTTCCCTCCGATATGTGAGAAGGAAGGTCATTCATGTACAAAAGGAACAGCAGTGGCCCCAGAATGCTCCCTTGTGGAGTTCCAAGATCAACATCAAATCTTTCAGAATAACTCTTCTCAACATTAACAATGAATTGCCTATTTTTGTGTAGGATAAAATCCATTCGTTTACAGGACCTCTTATTCCTAAGTGATCAAGTTTTGTTGACAAAAATTCAGGATCAAGCGTATCGAAAGCACGAGAGTTATCCACATCCACAAGATACACGGAGAAGGAAATATCGATTCTTTAAAATTTCTATACTGGAGACTTTGTGTACCTCTAATCATTGAATATGCTTTTCCCAGTGGTCATCTCGGTAAAAAAACACCTGGTGCCTCGGTTTTCCAAACAGTTTCAAAGGGTACAAGTGGGGTGGAAAACCATAAAAAACTATATTTCGGTAAGTTGACTTTGTACACCTTCCATTTTCGAATATGTTGTTTCTCGTTATCGAATTGACTAGAAAAATGATATGCCTGAGTTTTTCAGGCCGTCTAAGATAGCTAACGGAGTTGGCAATGGTGCCGACTTAATTTGGAACACCCTGTATATTTAAAAAACTCCGAAAGTGCATTATAAAATCTCAGCCCCAGAAACTCGAACGAGTTGAGACGTAGAGACAAACGTGCTTTCGGATGAAAGGATTGGTTTCGTTTGAAAACTTTTTATTTTAATGGATGTTAAAAAAAAAAAATTAAAATTGTTAAAATTGTTTTTTCCGTTAACCAGCTGTCGTCCCCTTACGAACGGCAGCCCTCAAAAGTCGAAACTTGTGCGAGCCAAGGATTAACGACGTCTTACCTTTTTACGTGCGATTCCTAGCACGATCCGAGGAGAATATCGAAAGGAGGTCCGTAGGTCACCCATCCAAACCACGGCCACGCATAGCATTGCTTGGCTTCAGATATCGGTGAACCGGCGCTCTCCGTTCGAGCTATCCCCGCAACAAAACTTCCAGAATATAGAAACCTGAAAGATGCAAAATATTTAAATTTTGAATAATTTTCTACACGATACTGTTTGTGATTGTTCTAATGATTCTTGCTTCACAAAAACACTGTGTGCAGGTGGAAAATTACCCCAAACATGGGCTCACTGTTTGGGTCAATTGATTGTATCTGCCCGTGGTAGTATAAAGCATACCAGAGTTGTCTAGAATTTACTGCTTATTGAGTATTTTTAAAAAATTAGAAAAAGCCCTACATATTTTATACTGTCACATCTTTCAATCTTAGTTTCCATGTTACATTGTTCAATTAAGAAATTGCAAATCGAAATATAAATAAAACATCTACAATATTTGAATTATTCATTGAGGATAATACATAGACATAAAAATTAATTTAAAAATCCAAAATAATATCAAGATGAAAACCATATTATCAGCTTCAAACTTGGCTGGGTTGCTGGGTAACGAACACTGACAGCAACAGATTGGGGCTAGAAGCAACATCAACGAGGCAGTATGCCGAAATTGACAGATAAAGAATTAATTCCAGAAAAGTGCTCAAAACTATTTGCTGCAGCTGTGAAACTGGATGTAACAGACTTAAATGAGGCTGTTGAAAACATGGTTTGAAATGCACAAATTTATGTTCAAATTGTCATGGTTCTGAAATATGCGTCAATGTTGGAGAAAAAAACCTACGAGAAAGTTAATGATTGAGAAGAAATTGTGTACGAAGAACCAATGTAGACTAGAAAAAATATTGGACACGAAGACGATGATGGTCTTGAAGATTCCGAAGATCTACTAGAATTGGGAACATTTGTCGAATCTAACGGTTAAGAAATGCCATCAAAGAAGCAAAAACTAATGGATTAGAATTCCAGATAAAGTATTTATAACTTTAAAATCCCCTTCAAATCATATCTTTAATTCTTAGAAAATTAACTATTTTCGCATGTTTTCTGCAATCTTTATTTTTCATGGATTTGTCTCAATAACTTCAACACAATACTCTAATTTATATAACAATCACATTGCACTACAATACTCTAATTTATATAACAATCACATTGCACTATTTATATTCGACTTTTGCTTCACTGACTGTCTGCCCCAACTCTACTGCGTGGTTCTTTTTATATTCACCGTTCATTTCTTCTGAAATTTCGAGTAAGCCTTCGAATCGTCCAGATTCTTCTTGGTGCATATCGCCTCAAAAGTCAATCGCGCTCATGCACGGTCTACGTGAGCGTTCAGGTCCGGCATCGCCCGCAGCTTCGCCACATTTCGTCCCGATTCAAGTGTAAATTTTAATAAATAACTCAAAATTTTAGATAACGATCAAAACAAAAATAGTTTTTTCGTTTTTTTTTAATTATCTGAGAAAATTTACCTAGGTATTGTATATTTTTTATACCATCAGAAAGTAGATATTTCAACGAACAAAAACCACACCGAATTTTTTCAAAACGCAGATATTTTTACGTGAGAATTTTCGAAAATTAGGCTGCTTTTTCGATATTAAATCAAAATAAAGGGATACAATAAATATTTTGAATCCAAAATATTACAGTGTATTTGGAACATGAAAAGGTAAGTTTTCACCAAATTTTTTTTTGTGGGAGATGAAAATAAAAAACCAAAAACTAATTTTTTGGATATTTCGCATAAATTTTGAGGTAATGTGAAAAAAAGTGTTGATACAAAAGTTGTGAATCTTTCTATTACCTACAACTTTGTCATTCAACTTTTTTTGATAGGACTAGTTTTGCCAGAAATCGTTCTGCACACTTGAAATCTCACCCCTGTCCACTACCCGACGTCAAATCGCCCGTACACTGTAAATATTGTTTCCATCAGATTACATGATCCCATATGGGTAATGCGTTGCCATGCATATACATGTAAAGTTACATACCTCATGTAATATAATGTGGAGTCATAACTTGACTTTAAATGTGAATTTCCATTATATTTCATGGATTATCACTTGTATACTTATGTAATTTTCTCCATTATTCCAGATTTAATGACGATTTCTACATGTTTGATGAGGTGTTTTTACCATTATATTCAAGTAGTGACAATTGACATACATGCTTTAGTATGTATTATTAGATATATATTCAAGTATTTGTGCAGAAAAATACAATTTTTGTTTCAAAATTAAACTTGGATCAACATGAATTTGTAAATACATCTGATGTGCTTTTCCATATATTCCCCGGTAATCACTTGTATTTTCATGTGATTTGTTACATGTCTGTTCAAGTGTCTTCAACATTGTTTTCAATTAGTGTCACTTAACTTTACATATGTAGGCTTATAATTCCTTAATAATAAAGAGGGAGGGAAATCTGCAAAAAAAACAAAATCAGTATTAATGATACTTTATTCATCATAACATTATAATATATTGTCATATATTGGAGGAAAATAACTCAAACTCTAAAATCATTTGAATGTTGTTAAAAAAAATTATTTAAAATATCTTACTCTATACTTCAATTTGGAAATTACTAAATAATTAATTCAGCTGACCTAATAAAATTTCTCACTCTCCGATTTCGAATTGAGATTATATCTTTCCACTTGAGATTTGAAAGTCGAATAAATTCTCAAAATTATCTCACAGTTGGGTCTGCGACATCGGAAGTTTCGAACCAATTTCCTATAAAAATACTGGTATTATTTATAATATTATGGAGCGAACAATGACTAAATGAACAAATGACTATAATTTCATGATGAATGTTTCTTTATTTTTTTTTCAGTACCTATTTACAATATAATCCAATGACATTTTGGCACCCACATACTCACTTACATAAAACACAAAATACGGCTTGTTTGTTTTTAAAACCTACCTTCGCCAGGTGCCCAACTGTGAATGAGGATTGCGCCGAATATGCCGGTAGGTGTGCATGGCGATAGCGTTATGGAGAATTACTTTTAAATAAAGGAGAATTTACACTTTACCTGTAATATTCTGTAAATTGGCGTAATTTCGCTGTAACAATACATTGTTTTACTGATTATCACATTCATTTACAGTCATCATGTAAACCAGCGGAAATGACATGTAATACAGCATTGAATTACATGCTCACCGTAAAACACGGGAGAAATGGAGGACATTTACCTAATTTTACATTAAAATTTTAAATTCCCTGTGCAATCAAGTTATAATACTAGCAGGATTATGTATATATTACATTTTGGCATGTATTTTTCCACCCACTTTTTACTGTGTAATAGTAGTTTACCTAACAAGTGCAGAAAGTGATACTTTTCCGCACGCGATTGCAGGTGGAGTTCCGGAGTTCGCTAGCGGAGTTCGGCCAGCAATCGCGTGCGGGAAAAGTCACTTTACGCAAGTGTTAGGTACACTATTTCTTCTACTAGCGTGCGGAAAAAACCCGAAAGTTAACATAAAGAAACATTTATCATTAAATACATATCAAAAAATTAATTGTTATTAATATTAATATTGAATGTGCAATTTGTAGCATTCTGTAAATCAATTGCAGAGGCTAAAATTTTATCCAATGAAGGGGGACTTGAAGGTTGGGTTTCCGACGTTTTGGTTTTCCACTGCTTTGTCACAAGCACTCATTGTTGCAAACGTGGCCATTGGAGTAACTTGGCTAGAAGAGGTCATTTTTGAAGGCTGCTGTACTGGTGAAAGTTGCTGACGAGTGGTAGTGCCAGCGACAGCGTCCCTGGAGTTTAATATTTTATTGGATAGGCCCTTTTGGAAACTTGGTGAGCTCTCTACATAACCTTCTGCGACGCTGGGAGATTTCCATCTCCGAGGCGTTTAATATTTGTTCTTCCTTCTCCGGAATCTGCAAGCATTGTGGCGGCGAAACGTCGGAAGCAGGATTTGGAAGCTTCAGATAACTTGCAATCTCTGATGGCATTTTTCCGAAGGTGTTTATTCCGATACATTGTCCAGTGCAAGTTCCTTTCTTATATTTTACGAAAAATCGCTCAGGTAGGGTTTCAGGCTTTCTTAAACTCAGATACTTTCTGACCAAATTGAGCAATTTTCCATTTTCAGCTTCCTCAGAAATCGAAAAGCTTCTGAAAGAGTGGTTTTTTGTGTCTGGGATATTTATCAATGAAATATTTCCTTTGTCATCAATATGAACTAAATACATCTTTGTTAATTCTTCTCGCCTACATGCGCCCGCCAAACCAAAAATCGTAGCGACTTTTATATGTAGATAAATTTCGTCAGGTGCTTCATTTATAAACTTAAAAATTTCTTCTTTTAAGAAATTTTTAGCCTTTTTGGGTCTAAATCCAATGTTTTGTTTTTTATATATGCCGTGACCCTGAAAAACTTGCTTGAATCGACGTCTTTTTTAAGTTTAATTACACCTTTTAACATTGAGTACCTGGACCAAAGAGTGTTTGGCTTGCATGTTTTGGAAATTTCAACGAAATAATCCAAAAAACGTCTTCTTTAAAAGTTTTAATTCCCTTATTCTGGCACCAGTTTTCAAACAAAATAAACTCCTTTTCATACCTATGACGGGATTTTGATGGTAGTAGATCCAAGTTTGCAGTTCTAGCCGCTTCCAAAACAGACTCTGGCAAATCTTCGTCTGAAGAATCTATAAAAAGTTACCTCACTAGAAAACGCTGCGACGATAAAATTGGTTTTGACAAGGTAGTGTTTTGACTGACAGGTTTATTTTTTCTTTGTTGCTACGGTGATTCAAAGTGACAAATAAAAAATGTCAGATGTTTATTACTATTTGACATTCATTTATTTTGATGAGGCTTGAACCAGGGCCATTAAAAAATTATTGAAATATACTTTTCTTTTTATTAAAAATTATAGCAGAATTCTAATAAACTTCATTTTTCAGTCATTTCGTAAACTACAACCATAAAAATATGTATATTTTAAATATTCAAATGTCAGTATAGTCTCCAAAAACTCAACAAATTCACTTTTCTGCACTAGTGCTTTTCCGCACGCTAGTAGAAAAAAATAGTTTTCCTTTCCTTACTTTTCCAATGAGTATTATCCTGTTCTATTTTTTTTTTCACTTTTTACCATTTTCAAAGGCTTTGGACCTGGCCTAATAATAATTTGCGGTATCATGGTCTACTGTGGTATTTATTCAAAATCTGCGAAGGCTCCGATTTACCATAACTCACCGACGCGACGTGAAGGGTGAGTTAGAATATTGTGGTATGTGAACATCATTCTAATTACTGCGGGGTAGTAGGTATGGCGCACCCACCCGTCCCAGGGACTATAAATGATGAATGATCCCGGTTGCCGACGCATAGTTTGAGATATGATTTTCTAAGTGCATTGCCGTTACCGCTATCCTATAATTTAGTGGAATTTATTCGTAGGCCCAACGCCCATTAAACGTATTTGCCAAGTCTTAATGTCCTCTTCGCGTGCGACCATATTGTAATAATATTTCTTATTATATTGGATGCGAAGAAGTAGTTGCTATGTTTATGTTTCCAATTAGTAGTGCCCTAGCACTGATAATTGGTACTGGAGCAAGTTATCATGATTTTCTGATATTGCCCCTACCAGGACTATTGATATATAATAATCAAACTTAAAAAAAAAACCTTTTTAGAGAAAAGCTTTCAATTGATGAATGCACTAAAAAAAGAAAATAAATTTTAAAGTGAATTAGGGCCAGTTTCACCGGTTTCAGTTGAACTCCAGGTAACTAACTAATAGAAATCAGAAATTTATTGGTGCTTGTCAAAACTACAGTTTTTTACACATGTCAAAAATATGAATAATTTTTTAAAATAGATTGTTTTTTAACATTCAAATCTAGACATAGTAAGTATAAATAAAAACAAGAATAAAAACAAGTACATACAAGTCAATTTACAATGTTCTGTAGTCAGTATAATTTATAAGAACATATTATATAAACTACAGTAAGGATAAAAATTTGAGTCTACATTTAAAAAAAGCTATTACAGGTTATATATTCTTCATAATTATAGAATGCCTTGTTTAAGAGCATGTTTTTTATCGTAGCAGATAATTTCAAAGGAGGTAATGTTAAGATTTCTTTTGGAATTTTTGCAAGGAATACAGGACCATAATAATTTGGAGCAATCCGTGAACATTTAAGTCTGAGGAATTCATTATGAATGGTGTTTTTGTTTCGGGTATTGTAGTCGTATGTCACTGTTGAGAAGGTATTTGTTTTGGTTTTTATATGCATACATAATGCATTCATATCGTCCAGGAATGGTGTGGATCTTATTTTCGATGTATTTTTGTTTAACATCTGCTCTGTAGGGGAGATCTGTTACTATTCTAACAGCTCTTCTTTGTATGCTAAAAACTGTTTTACTATGACAGGAGTGCCTCCACGCCAAAATTGCGTAGCAACCTATTGATTGAAATAATACATGATAAGCTTGCCAACATACCTCCGATAGTTTAGACGGTGAATGAAATTCTTCAAATGGTATTGGAAGATTCAGATTCTGACCATCAGTTAATTAATCTGAAGCTTAACTGGAACCTGTGGAACTGGCCCTTAAATCCATCAATTTGTTTCATTATAAAATTTTAGATAATATAAAAGCTTGTCGCGAGAAGTATCTATTTATCTTTTATTATAAATTAAATTTAGTATTACCTCAAGATTTCCTCTCGCGACAAGCTTTTATATCATTTAAAATTTTATAAAGTAACAAAATGATGAGTTTAATCCACTTTGATATGTATTTTCTTCTATTTAGTGCATTTAAATAAAAGTTTATCTCTAAAAAGATTTGACCAAATGTCGTGCTCATGTTGGTTTCTGTGAATTTATACCAATTCATTCACCTTATACGTAAGAGAAAATCTCAAAAACAAAATATGACTGATACTTCACAATGGCGATGGTGCTGAATTTGAAATGTTCATATTGAAGCTGTGTTACCTTGACAACCAAGTCAATGGCTACCTTCCTTATGCATTCATTTGAACAAAGATCCACTCAAAAAACTTGAAAAAATCATCGCTGAAATTTGCTTGAAAAATTACCGATAGTTCTGAAAAAAACATGTTTTTTAAAAACTGCACGAATTAATTGTTTTCGTTGTTTCAAATCATATATTGCCCGACTCCGAAGGACACACGATTTTTCAGAATTATTTGATTAATTTTTAAAGCACCAAAGGTAGAAAATTTCAAGAATATAAAATTATTCATATTACTCATTGTTATACGAGGATGTATTGATATCTAGTTAGTCTAGACCAGTTCCCTGCATAAACAAAATATTGCGTTACCATAGCAACGAACTATAACTTATTAAAAGTGGCACTGTGAAGTTTGACGTCAAAAAAGTAAACCAGAGTTACGCAATGAATTGAAAGAAAAAATATGTCCACCGAAATTGTGAAAATCGAAAAATTGGAGTATCGAGCCATCATCAAGTACCTGTATTTAAAAGGGTTAATAGGTAAGCAGATTTACGAAGATATGCTCAATACCCTTGGTGATCAATGTCCTTCGTATGCGACCGTGAAAAATTGGACTGCAAGCTTCAAAAGAGGTAAATTTTCCATTGAAGATGATGACCGATCGGGAAGGCCAGTTTCTTTGTCAGTCCCCGAAAATATCGATGCAGTTCATGACATGATTTTAACAGACTGTCGAATTGGGCTAAAACGAATATCTGAAGCACTGAATATTTCATACGAACGCGTTCATCATATAGTTCACGTCAATTCGGACATGAGAAAAATTGCTGCAAAATGGATCCCCAAATGTTTGAATGTTGACCAAAAGCGTGCAAGGGTAGTAGCATCGCGTTCGATCTGTACTCGATTTGAAAACGATGTAGACTTCTTAAGCCGAATTGTTACTATGGATGAGACTTGATACATTTCTACGATCCAGAAACAAAGCAACAATCTATGGAATGGCGACACTCCGGTTCTCCTAGACCTAAGAAATTTCGTGTCCAAAAATCTGCTGGAAAAGTTCTTGCTTCTGTTTTTTGGGATTGCCATGGAGTAATCATGATTGATTTTTTGGATAAGGGTAGAACAATAACTGGAGATTACTATTCGACATTACTGACCACTCTACGGGAAAAAATTAAAGAGAAAAGACGCGGAAAGCTATCCAAAGGTGTTTTGTTTTTGCAGGACAACGCCCCTGCACACAAGTCTCATGTTGCCATGCAAAAAATTCGTGATTTAGGGTTTGAATTACTAGAACACCCCTTAGTCACCAGATTTGGCTCCGTCCGACTATCATCTCTTTCCTCAACTGAAAAAAAGTTTAAAAGGTCGTAAATTTTCTTCCAACGAGGAGGTAATAAAAGCTGTGGAGGTCTGTTTTGCAGAGCAAGAAAAACATTTTTTTGAAAGGTCTAGAGACGTTGCAGGTTCGCTGTAATAAATATTCAATTAAGAGGAGAATATGTTGAGTAATAAAATATTTTAAAATTGAAATTTTGTTTGTTTCTATTGTAGGTATTTTTCAATATATCCTCGTAAATCAATTCTCGTAGCACTGCTTCTTTTATGGACTCAAGAAGACAATACCCATTTTTATTGTTTTTCGGTGCCTGTTTTCGAAAGATAAAAACCTCTCCAGTCCAATTCATCCGTAGGTTATCCCAGCATAGTCCTTGGTCTCCACTCGATAGGGGTTGAGTAACTCCGTATTTGGAACTTATAATTGAATAAAGTGAAGGAGCTATTCAGATTTCCATTCGACTAATTGTGGAGACAAAAACAGCATCTCGAGTCAGATGAAACTGTATAACTTTCCATTTTCATGAAAGCAATCTGAAATAACTTATCTTATTAGCCGTAGAGAGCGAAGGCTAAATTCTGCATTAGAGACGGTTAATATAATTAAAAGTCGAATCCCGAATGCTTTTCGGAAGATCCCTTCTTTTAAACGCCTTAACAATTACTTGAGAGGGGACCAGCCGGATATAATATACGATGTTCTGATTCGTTTTAGAGCAACAGCCTCACTTGTCGACTATCTTCTATTAAATTATGTCTCTCCAATTATGCCATGATTTTCAGATTTCCAGCGACACTATTGTTATGATATGAAGAGTTGTCATGATGGAAATGTAAAATATTTGCAAATTTTTTAAGAAACAGTATAATAAAAAGATAGTAGTTGTACTTTACCAATATTTGTAGATGCTTACTTAGCTACCTCAGACCGATAGCCACCTGAACATCATCTATTTCACCATGAGAGAACTTGGCATCAGATGCAGGTTGTTTCAAACACCATCGAAACGAACAGGACAATCAGATTTCCACACATTGTAATGATGTAAGTTACATTTGATTACCCAGGCTAATTCAGTGGAGAACGGTGTGGTGTTCTTTGGACTGGCTTGCCAGTTTCAGATTAGCTATGTGTCAAGCAAGTTTTAGAAAATTGTTATTGGCTGGACGCCATAGATTTTTTTTAAATTAAAATAGGATAAAAATTCAAACTTCCCCGATATAGATAGATCGATAAGTATTTATAAATAGATAAGAACAAGTCGAATTCCTTCTAAATTTGACCAGCAATAAAACATGGAAATGTCTGTAACAATATATTAAACAATCAACAATATAACAATTATACAGGGTGTTTCTTAAGTACGTGTAGAAAATTTAGGAGCGTGTTCCTGACACCAAAATAAGAAGAAAAGTTCCAATAAACATATACAGAGTGTCAAAGTTGAATTCTGATTTTTATTTTTTGTGAATAATTTCAAAATAACTTTGATATTTGGGTAAAGTTTGGTATCTGGGAATATTTATCATTTAGTTTATTTAAAAAATATATTCTTGGTAGAGGTCACTGAGAGCAACTGTTTTCGAGTTTTGAGATTTGAAATAATCGATGCCAGTGATTTGAAAGACAAGATTTTTTAATTAAAAATAAATTCAATTAGAAATTAGTTTTTTCGCAATTGACATAAAATTTGATTTTGTCATTGAAAAATCATCTCAAATACCAAACTTTAGTCGAATATCACAAATATTTTGGAATTTATTCACAAAAAACAAATATAAGAATTAAACTTTGACACTCTGTATCTTAGAAATGCAACATGCTCCTGAAGTTTCTACACGTACTTAAGAAACACCCTGTATATAATTGATTAAAGGTTTGTAGTTAAACTTCGTTGCTGATGGTTCAGTTTTAGACAGATTGTACCTTTAGGTTGGTGATGTGTCGTCTACTCCTATTGGTTCCAGCCACTAATCGAGAGAGAGAGAAACAGAGACAGTGAGAGTTACTCAATTCACCCTCTTTGGAACGCCGACTACTTCCTGTAATCTGTAGCTCTACAGATGTGGATTTCGGATGTTATTCTGGGACTGATTGGTTCCCCTTGCTATCCACTACGTATCAGGATCGTGGTTGTTTCGATGAGTCTCTCTGATGAAGTGGTGATGCTAACCTTCAGCTCCCGTGGTACATGAAAATATTTATTTAGTTAGTTCATATCTAGAAGTAGGTACACCTATTCAAGTGTCTCAGCGAACCCTTTTGTTGATTGTAATGAATCAGTTATAGTGCTAACAATAAGTGAACTAAATTTACAAAGAAGAAAAAATATACAAGTTTACAACTTACAGTAGTAAAGCTTATGAATGATAATAATAACTGTATCAACACGTGTTGTAACTCTAATTTACTGCTGAATGATTTTTGTAACAATGATAATATATGTGAATGGTTCAGATTTTTATTTAAGCTCGACTTCAGTAATTGAACAATAAGCTCATGAAGACATGAAAAGGTATTCTTGAGGTATACTTGATAATAAGATATGAGTGATTACAAAAGGTTACCACAAAAATATGAAGAAACAAGAAAACTGCGATAGAATAAGGTTCAAAGAGACAGGTATGAGATATAAATTGAAGATATTATCCTCAACGATAAAAGAGATTATAAATTCTCAAGAAAGACATTCTTGAGGTCAAAGCTTTGTTCTCCAGAATTTTCCAATGGACCTCCAAGACCAGAAACGTATCTGGGCGGTATGAAAGACACACTTCAAATAAAAATGTGTTTCTCAATACTCACCCAGTCGTTTTCAATCCTGTATTAGATACCATGTGATTCACGAATTCCAGTGATTCAACTATATTTTCCAGCACCTAGGCTCCTCCCCCTAAACTAATGATTTGATCGTGGATTTGGATTTCAATTCAGGACTTATTCCAAAATGCTGTTGAAATGAAACCGCAGTCAAATTCTTAGCTTACAAAATTTTATGTATTTCACGACACCGTGAAATAAAACTAGAACGCCACTGACGACTATTTATTAATATACCTGCTGAGAATAAGCTCAGCTCTGGACAATTCCAAAAGATAGCTTCGATGAACCTAGATAATTAAATATCATGAGCTAGGGCATGGACAGCTATTAAAATGAATTGAAGAATCTTTATAAATATAATGATTACAGGAAGTCATCCATACCTGTAGTTAATTCACAGAATCAAAGCCACTGCTTAGTTCTCTCCTTGAGGAAAAATGTATGTAAGATAATTGATTTATTTATCAAGTCAAGAAAATAACTTTCGTACAACAAAAATTGGTCTCGCCGGCTCAATGGTCAAATCAGAAGAGAACGGGAAAGGGTCGTCCCTTTCCTTCGTCAGGAACGATCTACCTTGTCATGCGCGTTATAGATCATTGAGAATTGACGCTGCCTTCTATCTAAATATGTGAACATCCTTGAGTGCAGGTAGTTCTGCATGACTCAGTAGTTTCTCTATCCTACACTAGATGTTGTTGTAACACAGTTATAAATTCGATTTATATGGATCATCTGTAGAAGTTTGACTACTGACCGATAGATGCCTTCAAGCACTATAATCGAAATATGTGTTAACGATGTTAAAAATGATTTGTTTATACTATTATTAATTATGTTATCAATGTGACGAATACTATCGTTACAACATAAAACCTCTAAAAACAAACAATGGTACAAATTATAACATTACAATGACTGACAGACATCAGAACAATAGTCTAGTCTACAAGAACTATTTTGATGAGTTTCTCTTCAAGGGCACCAAAAATTATGATCCAGGGCTCATTCGATTCGAAGTGACCTGTGAAACTTTTTGAAAAATTTGAAGGTACACCGGCAAAAGTTATAAACAATTTAGTGAAAAAAAAGGAGGGGGTTTGTTTTTTTGCAAATATCTCGGAAACTATTGAAGAAATCCAAAATTTGAAAAAAGATCCTGAAAGAGGAGGAAATTTCATAAAAAAAGTCTTACGTCCGGAACTGTACCACTATTATTTAAAATTTTAATTTAGATGCGAAAATAGCGCTAAGAGCTGGTGATGCGAGTCACCATACGGACCCTTGAACAATAAAAATAATTTTAAACCATTAAATATCAATTTTAAGAAATAAAAAAATTCTCTTACCTTTTTGACACTTGAATAAACGAAAATACAAGTTTCAAATTTACCTACATAAAAACCCTGATAATTGTTAAACTAAAAATCTCAAATGTGTTTCAAGTCTTGGAATTATTCTTGATAGGCTTTAAAAAAGATCCCTATTGGAAAAATAAAAAAATGCTCATTTTCCACTTTGTTATTAACAATTTATTCGTATTTTAATTATTTGAAGTTACATTAAAATGATTTTTCAAAATTTCTTACTCAGATTGTTTAAATAATTGTTATGAACAATTGCATTGGTTATAAGATATTTGAATTTTTGTTTTTGGAATTTTAATCAGCAATAAATATTATGATATTTAAGAACAAAATCATTTCTTAAATAAAAATGTTGATTTGATGTTGATTAACTATTTTTTTACAACTCGGAATTAGTGTAATCGTTACGATGCCACGAGTTTATGAAAATGTAAACTTGGACCTTCCAGCGAGAACTTTGAATATTTAATACAGCTGATGGTTGGCCCTAAGATCTATGAAAAAATATACCAATTTTAGATATGCTATGTGGTTGAATGCTTGGCTTACTGTAGAATTGAAAATATCTTGAGGTTGCAGTCTGATATTGGAATTAAAGTAAACTCAACATGTTAATCAATTTGACCATCGAATGAGTTTTGATAATGTTAGTGTACTTGGAATAGAAAACAATATTTTTAAAAGGACATTTTTAGAAATGTTGCAAATTAATGAGAGTAACAGCCTAAATAAAAAAAACTGATCTCAATAATTTGAGCAAAATTTACACTTATATTTTAAAACTTAACAGAGATAAGTTGAAAAATTATAGTAATGCTGATACCCAGTGGAGTTACTTGATTGTTTCTCATCAGTTTTGAAGTTGATTGACATTTATTTAAAATTTTATCTGTCCAATATTTTTATATACAACATTCTTTTTTTGATGCTAATTTCTATTTTTACTCAAGTTATGTAAGTAGATTCAATATTTTTTCTCCATTTATTGAATTGTCCTTTTGTAGTTGTCCTGAGGAACGAAATAAACATTTCCGAAAGCTTGGCAAGATGACAAAGAGTTTACTTTAATTCCAATATCAGACTGCAACCTCAAGATATTTTCAATTCTTCCGTATATATGTAGAATGTTATTTCTTGACAATTAGTTGGAAATGAATTTGAAAATAAATAGTAAATGCGTATTTTCACCGATTATAGTATTTTGGAAGTCAATAACGTGAAATGCAGCAGTCACTTGTTATATTAAAATAACCAAGAAACAATGGGACCAAAGAAGAATTATCTGTGTGAAGTCACAACAAATTGAAGTTATTTTTAATTCATTAATAAGTATATAAGTACATTTACAATAACTATATTATATCAGAGTTGGCCGAAGAAGATGAATCATCTTTATCAAGTCTTCAAAAATAGTGTCAATTATCCACATAACATGTTCTACGGTAATAACATGGTCAATGCATTTTCTCCAATTGTCGCTGGTCACTTCACTAACCGCATATTCAAAAAATAACTGAACATCTTTCATTTTGAAGTTCGTGTTTTTCCGGGCTATTACTTTCTTTTTCACTTGAGCTCATATTTGTTCTCTGGACTCGCTTTGAGGATTTATATGAAGGTTAAGAAAATGATTGGGAAATTGGATTAAATTTACTAAACATACTCTTTTTAGGAGAAAATTATTTTAATACGGTTAGATTTCAACATTTTATGGTGGCAATATGTGCAGCAATTTAGAATAAAGATGTCCATAATTAATAAACAATGTGTTCATCCCTTGTGATTCACAGAACTGTTTTATTTTAAATTTGTATTCTGCATTTAGTTTTTTTATGAGGTTGTTGTATAATACATATTTTTGAGATGTATTTTATATTTTTATCCACAATCACCTTATAATTGAAGTTTTATCCACACTTATGAACCGTACAAAGTACCACTTTATCCACTAGTGGAATAATGAAATTACTTTATTCCACTAGTGGAATAATGAAAAATACAATCTTGAATATCAATCACATTTTACTTATTTTCACCAACTTCACAAATTTTTACAAATGGAGTATGTTATTTCAATGATTTTTGAGGAGGTGACAGCCGCTGTCAGAGCAAAACTTCAAATCATTTTGTGATGAAAAATTTCCGCGATTCTGGTTCTAAATGAATGTGATTGTGAATAAAACGTTGTATTGCATGCGTGTTTTAGATACATTTTATTTGCTTAAGAAATTTAAACGCTCGGGCTTCGCTCTCGCGTTTAAACATTCTTGCGCAAATAAAATGATATCTAAACCACTTATACCAATAAATAACCATTATTTGACTTATTCATTGCACAATTCAAATATTCGTATGTCTGAGCATACTTCTATACCATGGTGGTCGTACTCTGTGTTCGAAACGATGCTAGATACGACCGTTGACACACAGAACCAAAATACATATTATGAGAGTGTCGTAGCCGACAAAATATACCATGTGGAAATTGAAACACAATTTGTTGACACAAATAGAATCACCACCTTGGAAATGGTACAGAATGATCACTCAAATTCTGGGTCAGATAAAAAAAAATATTCGGTGTCCAAAAGGAAAGTTATTTCGTTGATACATTTTGATAAAATCAGTTTTCATTTGTTTTTGCTTGATTTCCTTTTTCTGTAGTTTGATATATATATATATATATATATATCTTTATTTATTTGAAAAACTAATTAATTTACAATAGTAAATACAATTTCACCTTATAAATAAAATAAAATTAACATGAAAAAATACAAACAGTCTGATTAAAAATTCACACGTATAAATAAAATGTTACATAAAAATGTCATACATAAAAATATACTAATTTTTCATTAAGAAATCCTTCAATCGTCTTTTGAATGTATTTATCGAACCACTCTCTTTAATTTCTTGTGGGAGGTCATTAAAACAATCTACTCCTTTAACATAAAGAATTATGTGTACTTTTCTTTTTATACTTTTCAATTTTTATGTTGTTTTTGTTTCTTGTATTGTACTCGTGTATTTCAGCCACATAAGTTAATTTATTCTGTATATATACAGGTGAATATCCAATTTTGATTTTGAATATAAAAATTAGTGTTGCAACATATTTGATATTGGTGTTGAAATTGTTGTTGTTGTTGTTGAAATTGTTTTTTCCGTTAACCAGCTGTCGTCCCCTTACGAACGGCAGCCCTCAAAAGTCGAAACTTGTGCGAGCCAAGGATTAACGAGGTCTTACCTTTTTACGTGCGATTCCTAGCACGATCCGAGGAGAATATCGAAAGGAGGTCCGTAGGTCACCCATCCAAACCATGGCCTCGCATAGCGTTGCTTGGCTTCAGATATCGGTGAACCGGCGCTCTCCGTTCGAGCTTTCCCCGCGGATTCTCGAACATTGTAAAATTATTCGCATAGCACGATTCTGCATCTTTTGTAGTCTGTTTATTTCATTTTGATTGAGAAAAAACAGAATGGTAGAACAATAATTCAAATGTGGAAGGATTATGGAGTTTTATACTAATAATTCAGACCACTGGCTGAGATATGGGGAACATCTTAAATAGTTGATTTTGTAAGCTACTGTTTTAATAACCTGATTAGCATGTTCCTTGAATTTTAATTTACTGTCAATAGTTACACCCAAGTACACGAATTTGTTTACCTTTTCTATATCACTGTCATTCAATCGTAGAAGTAGGTTTTGTTGTATAATGTTGAAATTAGACTTTCAACTAATAATTCTTGCAATTTGGTGAAATACACAGTTTTTGGTATATATTTAGATATAGTACAAATCATTTCGGGAAAATGATTTTATTTTTATTTGGTATTTTGATAATTTCGAGTTGATTTACAATCTAGCCGAAGTCATTTTGTCAAAAAATTTCATTTGCATACTCGGTATTCAATCAACGCCATCATTATATTTTTGTTTTGCAAAATAGTGACCCTAATTTGCGTAACCTACAACTGCATAATTAGATTAATTTGTGTCCGATTTGGCTGTGGTTATTTATCGAAAATATTTTTACCGAACTTCATTCAGAAAAAACATTTTGTCAAACAGATTTTTTTAATAAAATACATGTTTACAAGAGGTTGATAATAATCCTGTGAAAGCTTTCATGCTTGAATTTAAAAAAGCTCTTTGAACTTTCATAGGACTGGGCTCTCATCTATTGATACCTTGTTTATGAAGGTTTAATAGATATTGTTACAGCAAAACAATTTTATTTTAGGTGTTACTTACATACTTACATATACAGTGTGTACATAAAGTAAGGAATAAATTCATTATTTCTGAATGTAAAGATATTTCGGAAAAATCCTCGGACAGGTCGATTTTCTTTTCCGATGGGCCAATTTTTGAACCCCACCCAAAATATATAGGGTTATCCGCAATTGAGTAAAAATGACTTTGGTGATATTTTTAAATTGGACACCCAGTATATTTTTCCATATTTGGTTAGGGATCGTCATTACAAATCCAGTGATACCAAGTTTGATGGGATTATGTCAAACGGCTGCGGAGAAATGGCCAAAAAACTTCTTATACCCAATGAATGCGACAGAGACTTTTAACCTTCTGAATCGTGTGGAGTCTCGCAGTCATACTCATTAGACATACGCGGAAGTTTTTTGGCCATTTCTCCGCAGCCGTTTGACATAATCCCATCAAACTTGGTATCACTGGATTCGTAATGACAACCCCTAACCAAATATGGAAAAATATACTGGGTGTCCAATTTAAAAATATCACCAAAGTAATTTTTACTCAATTGCGGATAACCCTATATAATTTGGGTGGGGTCCAAAAATTGGCCAATCGGAAAAGAAAACCGACGTATTCGAGGAATTTTCCGAAATATCTTTACATTCAGAAATAATGTATTTATTTCTTACTTTATGTACACACTGTATACCGGTTTAAAAGAGTTCTCTGATTTGGTTTTATAATGACCCTAAGATGGTTATTTTTGTATTTAAAACTAGCCCTGAGAACCTTCCTAGGAGTGTGCTATCATATACTTAAAGCAGCTTTATAAAGGTTTTATAGATGTTGTTATAGCAAAACAATTTTATCTTAGCTGTGGATGTTATTACATCCACAGTTACGATTTGTCTTTATAAGGAGGGTATTAAAAATCTTGTCAATAAGGCAAGAAGGTTTTATGTTTAAATTTGAAAATTACTCTGAGTACCTCCATAGGAATATTTATAGCAGGTTTATAGATGCTGTTACAGCAAACCAATTTTATCGTAGCCCACAAAACCAAAATTGTTACTTGGTTACGTAACACATTCCTACGAATCTCTTCGGAGCCATACAGATCTGGCTTCAGCTCGTTACATTATGAGCCAAAGAAAATTTTTCAATAGACCAAGTTCTTCGAAAAATAAGGTGTTATGTTAGGTGTGATTATCAGGTGACTCGTAGAGGTAAAAATTACGTAATAGGAAGCTATTTGAACCCAAGATATATCGGAAAAAATGGATTTTTATTTATGATCCTCAATCTCCTTCGCAGATTCGCCACACAATAAGACAATTTACCCCTAATAATTCCAACATTTCTTCATACTATTTCGATGTGCCTGTAATATTATCTACCGAACAAAGGAACAAAATTCAGAATAAAAAATAAAGAACATCTTAAACGTTGCAACCCTCGTCTCCTCATATAATCCTTACCTAAGACATGAAACGTCTTCTTTTCTCTTTGACGAAAAATATTCTGGCCTTTTTGACCACATATCGAGCTCTCGTTCCGATCTGAATTTGAGTTTATCTCCATGCGGTCTCGAGAAGAGAAGCTGATATTGTTTTACCGTTTTCGTTCTCGAAATAGATTATTTATTAGTTCGGTATGAAAGGTATCAGGTCCGCTGTCGGAGCGTGTCACTATCTGCGAGATTACATTATCGTTAAAGGGTGCCAAACTGATGTATACAAAGACGTGGCAGTAAACACTTTCAATTTTCATGAAAGCAGGGCCGTATCGATTACTTTCTGACATTCGTTCGTGGAAGAATTTAATGGTAGATTTGAGGGTTGCCGTTAGTCTCAAAAGTAGTTGTTGTTCTCGTGTACTTTATTCTCACTTGATTATATTTTGTCAGGCCCATATATTTATCAGTTGACACCAATATATATTGAAATCAAGTGAATATTTGACGACGTGATCAATCAATCAATCATATGATGTATTGTCAAAAGAAACAAATTTTATCGATAAAGTCATGTGGTATTACAAATTATAAAGAAACAAAACATAAACATACCAAAACAATAAAATGGAAAGGCAGGCATATTTTAATATCGACACAAGGTTTCACAACAAATTTTTTTTCCATATTTTAGAAAGGGTGATTGTACTTATAGCAATTCTTTTATATTTTTAGAAAATAATCCAAATGCTTCACTTTCCCCTAGATGTACTGGTAAGCAATTATGCAGTTTTAGCCCATTATAGATCATAGATTTCTTGGCAAGATTGATTTCTTAAAAGTAATGGTAATCTCAATTTTTGCGAAGAACGACTGTAATGATCTGATGGCACTACAATTCATTTTTCTCGATTATGTGGATTAAACAAGAGTTTTCAAAAACAAAGATGAGGAGTAACTGTGATTTTTGAGATCATCAAGTGTTCTTGGTATGAAAAACATAGAATTGATGAAATTTCAGATTATCCTATAGAAATTCGGCACTAACATCAGTTTTATTCAATTCTACGGCATCTCTCGTGACATTATTCACAAACAATAATAATAAGTATACGTTGTAGGTGTTTATAGATGTAAAAATGGTGAAACATTTACTATCGCTACTAAATGATCTACAAAACTATGAGCTTCGTGCTCAAATTCTGGAAGATACTATTTGTTTCCTCTTTAATATTCATATCCATACACAAATTACTCCTCGAACGCACAAACGGACAAATTCCTTTGTGATGAAAAATAAAATCTGGAATTGAATTATTCGTATATTTCCCCGTTTGACTGTGTACAACAAATGTAATTTTCTCTTAGGCCTTTCCACACTTACATCCACTAACCAAAAGTTTGCCACCGAAACGTTTATCCCGATTCTGCTCCAGTCAAATTCCATGCTGAACATTTCACTTGATTGATAAGCATCTACTTATATACTTATATATAAATAAATCCTCAAAAATTTAGTTCTATTTTGTTCTGTAATGATAAGACTGTCAGGACCGATGTTTGTTATATTTTTGAATTAGGGATGGAAAATTCAGCGGAGTGCAAAAAATTTGGAATTGAAACCAGATCAAAAATTGGGATTTAAAGAACAGGCCAAAACTATGTTGAAAAGGAGCTACATAAGCTTCAAGATGATTTACCCACTTCAACACTATTTGGGCCAATATTTGAAAAAATGCTGTGTGGTTTGTTAGTTCTTTCCCAATTCAACTATTGCGACATCGTTTATGAGCCTTGTTTAGATTGCTTGGATAGTCAGCGTAATCAGAAAGTTCAGAATCGCTGTTTGATACTTATTTTTCTTATAGAAAGAAGGCAGAGAATTTCACATAAAAATCAAGGAGTAGAATGACTCAATATGTCGAACATACCATTTGCATTTTCAACAAACTATTTAAATACAAGCAACTCAACTATCTCCATGATAAATTCATAATTAGAAGAGATATACATGATATAAATACTCGACAAAATTTTCACCATTCCTCTACATACAAGGAAAATTTTCAAACAAAGTTTTTCATATAATATTGCCAGTTATATGAATCATAAAACATTGCTACCTATATGCATACCTTCAAGATAACCGACTACATAAAATAATGATCTGAGATAGGAATTCAATTTTTTTCATAAAAGTGTCAATATCTCGAAAACCGTGAGGTTTTTACTGAGGTCAAGTTGTGGCTTTCTGATAGGTTATGAACTTGCTTATCACCATGAGAAGTGCTCTATCATCAGGTGATTTTGGGTTATGAAAAACATAGAATAGATGAAATTTCAGATTATGCTATAGAGTTTCGGCACTAACATCAGTTTTATTCAATTCTAGGACAGCTCTAGAGGCATTATTCACAAATAATAATGAACTCATTGATACATAAAATAAATAAAAGGATATTCCCATAATTCTACCTTGTTATACTTTCAAACTTTTCAACATTCAAACTCTACATCTCTATACTGATCATAGGTACATCTTTATATTCCACATTTTATAATAAAAACTCTCACTTTTACATCTTTAACACATTCTTTACTTTTAGACAATCAAGAATTCTAACGTTTTTAACACTCCATCATTTTTACATTAGTACAGTCCTCACCCCTGCATATATATTTTTTTATTTTATATTTTACATTTTCACATCTTACATCTTACATTTTGTTATGTCCAAGTTTTTTTTCTTAATTCTACGCACTTTTGTGCACTTTTGTGTGATTTACATGTTGTATTGTTACATTTTTAATATATCTCTCTCTTTGAGATATTCACGTAAGTTATTTTTACAACCAATATTAGTAGACCCTACGTAAGTCTCATAAGAATAGTGTAGAATTTTAATTTTCTTTCACTTCACTCTAATAGCAACTTTTACATCCTGAAATTCTTATATCAATGTACATATCGATATTTCTAAAATCATTTATTTTATATATTATTAAGTTACTTAATCTAACATAGTTTTTTTATATAAACCACTATAGAATACGTCCACAAACAAGCAGTGTCTACTGCTTCGTGGTATATTCTTTATTCACAATCACAATCATGAGTCTACGTTGTAGGTGTTTGTGGGAGTGAAACGGGTAAAACATCTACTATGACTTCTGAACAATCTCTAAAAAATATTTGAGCTTTGTGCTCAAATTCTGGAAAATACTTGAACTGGTTTCCTCTCTAATATACATAACGGAGATGGGGTTCCGGAGTAGAATAGGAGCCCTTATGTTCATTAATTTCGAAGTTAGACATCCTTTCTTAGGTAATTAACATTTAATATGCTCATGCAACTATTAAACCAAAACGATTTCACAATCCAAGTAGCCAAAATGTGATAAGAGTGAAACTTGGCAGCGAATACACAGCTACAGAGGAAAGAGATACAAGCAATCTCGCTTCTTCACAACAACTGACTGAAAACCCAAAACAGTTCTTCCCTTTCAGGTAATTATTTTTCCCAGAAAGCCAACTGTCTCTCTTCTCCAATATATTAATGTCGCCACGTCTACACTCGTAACACGTGGTTACACCAAAAATCCAATCCCATCGTGATGAAATGACCTATCCGTTCGTTTTGACTCAATGATAGACAAGAAGATATTAAATCTCCGACAAAACCCTGAAAAGGATGAAAAAATCAGCCCAATACTAGATATTTATTAGTGAAATATAAACTAAGGCCTGAAATATTTGGTCTTCTTGAATTCAAAGATAATCTCCGACAAACATATTTGTACACAAATTACTACACGAACGCATAAACGTACAATTTCCTTTGTGCTGAAAGATAAAATCTGGAAATGAACTATTCGTACATTTCCCCGTCCGACTCTGACTCTATACAACGAATGTAATTTCCTCTATACGCCTTCTCATACCTAGATCCACTAACTAAAATTTCGCCACCGAAACGTTCATCCCGATCCTGCTCCAGCAGCATTCGCCGACGTTGACGAGGGACCATTATATAACTCTCCCTCCATCAATTGACACTCCTTATCAGATATTTTCTCGGTATATATTCCGTATTCACTTTAGCTCTTTACCCGTTTCATCGAGGAAACTTCATTCGGAGCCGAAATGAAATACTGTCTGTTGGTTTCCATTAAATGAGATAACTACAGTCTGCATTTTTACTCGTGTTTTGTTGCGATAAAATTAGATGTGTAGTTTGTTCGTGTCGGGCATAAAAATTTAATTTTCCCGTGTAGATAGTCGCGAATTATGAAAAATAAAATGATGTGGACGTGGAAATGATTATTGTACATGGTTGTGGAATTGAAATAAATGTACTGGAGGGTGTTCACGTACATTCGACAATGTGTAATTACTGTAAATTTTTGCACTCATTTTAGTCGTTACTAACATTCCAGTATAACGAAGAGCAAATCTAGTTATAATGATGATTCAATTGAAATTTCCTTTGAAATTATTCTTTAAGCGAGTAGGAACAATGTGGAAAAACCGTTGATAGGGTTTCTGCCGTTTGTTTTCATTGGTGTAGTTAGCACTTCTTCATGATTGGACTACTCGATTCTTCTCGTGGATCTAGTCATTTCGATTTACCTGGTGACACAGGGTATCAGGCCACCCCTGTAACTTTTGCAATCGAGAACAGATTGCTCTGAAATTTACTATTGTAGAATTCTGTCCCTTGATCCGTTTGCATATTTTACGGACGCTGTTGTGTTCGTGCCAAAATATCTGCAAACATTAGGGTAATTTCCGCACTCGTCTTTGTTTTCAGTGGCCTAGTCCACGTGATTTTCAAAAAACAATCTACAACGACTAGAATGAGTTTGAAATTTCGATTTTGATGAGTGGAAGACCTCATCTCAGCCAAGTATATTTGCCACAAATCATCCAATCCTTTGATAATGGTAAGAAGTCGAAGATAATTCATTTGTGTTATTTGTCCAAAACACTATGAACTTTATTCTGTAGGAACCAGAGGTATTATTTTGCCCTGTTATTGTCATCCACATGTTTACACCAAACCTTTCTTGAAATCTCCCCTGCCTCAATAGCCATGGATTCTGCATCTTCCAGTATCTTGACTTATATCGGTTGGTAAATCTCGTAAACATTATGTTGGAAGTGAAATTATTCACTTGCATGTGATTCGTCAACAACCAATTTCAATAATCCTATTGGATAACGATACAACTTCATAAATTTGCAGATAAAATGTGAATTCACAATCAAACTTATACCTTTCATTTTCATCTCCATGACCCTATTTATTTGGTAGGGAAACTCCATCATCTCTTTTTTTTTCTAGAAAATGATTGAAACATTTTGAAAGATTCAACCTTAAATGATTTTGGAAATCCCAATCAAATACTAAATCTGTATCAATTTGTGAATTCCTGCAGTCTTCGACAATTCTGAACAACTTCAGTTTATCAGCATTTGAAAGTTTTGTTCAGTTAATGTTTTTCGCTAAATAATAAATAATAGGTTTAGAAGTATTCCTAGGTTTGAACCCTGGGGAACACCGGCACTGGAGATATACAAAGGAGAAGCTTGCATATTCTCCTTATTGTATCCTACCAAATGAATAAGTTGTAAAGCAGTTTATACAGAAAAACCAATCCCGTGGAATTGAAAAATGGATTCACTGATTACTTTTAATATAAATTTGGTGACGATACTCTAGGCCAGGCATATTTCACTAAAGATAATTCAAATATCATTTCCAGAGTTAATTGAATTTGTACTGAAACCTATGGTCTGTTTCTGTTAAAAATTAATTTTGTTGATGGAGAGATAATCAACTGAGTGGAGAATCTAGGTATTTCTTCAAGTTCCAATATCAATCATTGACTATTTGCGTGAACTACAAAATTAAAAATATCTCCCAACGCAGAGCCAAAAAAAAAAAAAAATTCTCACATTGTCGTCACACAACCTAGTAAAGTGAAGTAAATAAAAAAGAGGTATCTTTTAGTAAAGTTAGTAAATATAAAAAGAGGTATCTTTTCTCTTTCCTTTCTTTCTTTCTCTTGCTTTTCTCTCGCTTTTTTCGTTCACTGTATACGAGTTAGTACTTATATCAGTGGTTTTAAGAGGCCATGAGCGCAATTATATTTGTGGCGCTTTTAAGGGTAAAAGAGTCAATTGATAACTCGAAAACGGTTCGTCGTATCGATTCCCAACAAGGACAGGATTCTAGAGGACATTCAATTCTAGGTACGTGCTGTAATGGAAATTGAAATTTCAATCCACTTTTTCACAAAAAAAATCTCAAAAATGTCCCAAAAATGCAGTTACTTTGAAGCAAGTTTTTGGGTAGATGAACAAATAATTTCAAAAAAACATTACAGCACGTACATATATCAACGTTTTAACTTTCCTCTGATACCAAATTTGTTTCGATTGGATGAAGATTGCTTCAAGTTTTAATGGAAGAGAAATACCATTGCAGCTTCCTCGATTATCTGTAAAAAGCATCGTGAGGTGCTGCCGCAGACGTAGGTACATAGAATCGAACGTCCTCTAGAAGCCTGTCTTTGTTTGAAATCGATACGATGAACCGTTTTTGAGTTATCGGCTCTTTTACCAAAAAAACCGTCCCTAATATGATCGCGCTCATGGCCTCTAAGTTAGGTTTTGGTAACGGTTCGAGTGGAAAAGCAGTTTCTTTCTTCCTTGTGTTGAAAGAGAACTGAACTGTCACCTTTTATTTGCCTAGTCCATACTGTTTTTAGACAAAAAAAGATTGTTTTGTGCCTTGTGGGAAATAATAAACGTATTATTATTATGTGTCCACTTTCATATGCAGGAAACTGTACACATGATTGACAGCTGAACTATTAGATTCAACATTGATCAAAATATTTCTAAAGAGATTGAGATCCTAGTTATATATTTGGCATATTGAGATTTCAATTAGCGTTCAACCACCAACGAAAATTCTGAAGTGTCAAGAAAACTGAAGAATAACGCGAAGAAATCTCAATCAAGCAGGTCGACAAAATGAAAATGACAGCAGAAAATATCCACCATTTTCAATGCTATTGCACCCCAATGAAACACAATAGTCATGAGGCCGTGAATGACGGCACACTAAAAGAAATTGGCAAATTTGCATATCAATTTCGCCTTTCGCCAAATATTGTTATTTGCTAATTGAACTTTCAATCAGTCTTTCGAAGTGGTGCTACGCCACGACATGAATTAAAATTAATTTCAACTCCGTTCCTCATCTCTCTGACCTTATTTGTAATTCAAATGTGGCCTGGCAGAATCCAATAGAACAAAGCGGCGCGACATGCGCGCACGTACTTATTTTGGTTCGGGTGAAAAAATATACTATATTATAGGTATTATTATAATGTAAGTTTTTATTTTTTATTTATTTTAAAATTTTAAATGCCTCATGTTGATATGCCATTTGTTATTATTATTATTATTATATATATAATGGTTAATTGAACCATCTGTTGCACACATTAGTTATTGTCTGCTGAGACATACCCTATACTGATCAGGAGCAACACCCCGAAATCGATCTATAGGTGGTTCAAATAATTCAATTAACATTTCCATGCAACTAGCAATTGCAGAGATAGCGTTTTAGGAACTCTGCACGGAAATTCATTGAATGTAATTCAACGTTCGTCGTGGTATTAGCCAGGAAAGTAGTTGTTTTCTGATGGATTTTCGACATTCGACAATTATTCCTATTCTATAGGATTATGGCAATGGGCACCGTCCTGGTATGACAGGACACCTTTTTATTTTTTTATTCACAGTCTCTTTTGCAAAGTTTATACCCTACCTTGTCTTAGTGGAGCATTTCTTTGCCTCTCAGGGAGATTCTCTGGATACAGAGTGGCTCCTGATTACATATGATAAATAAATGTTATAAAGAATTCAGCAATTCAAACCAAATACCTGAGAAAAACAATAATATTTCAATAGATACAACAATTCAATACATGCAAATAATAAATAAATCAATGTTGAAGTTGAGGATATTCCGTTACTCAATAATTCGATTTCAAATGCAAATGAGCAAACCTTTAATCTAGAATTATGCACTATTGCATCATATGATCAAACCTTCCTGAATTAACAACCTGGCTTGGCATGGTTTGCCTTGTGACCTAACCTAACTATTTCTAAATTCTTCAGTTCCGCGAAATGATGATTTCTCATTGATAAACAAGGATTGTGTTGAAAGAGTTTTCGGTAAATACGAGTTTATTATCACTCCCGTGCACTATTAAATAGCAAATGAATATCTTTCATGAACTCAGGAGAAAATATATGCATATATTGGAACGGCGTACGTTGCAACGTTTTATGTAAAAAGGCCTTTTACCTGTGTGTGTTGGTGTCGAACATCTGCTGCCTGTTCTCCTCGTTCATGACAATCTACAAAGATGCCTTAATTTTGGAAACTTTTCATTCACTACCGAATGTCTTTCTTGGAGTATACGAAGGTAATTGTCTTGAAAAACTTTTGTTTAACACTTAGTGTTCCCCACGATAATGTAACTTATTATTTATAGAAATGGAGTGGTTTATTTACAATTCGTTGTTTCATGGGCCGTGGTGGTCGACTGGTAGTGCGTTCGCCTCGCATACTTGGGGTCGTTGGTTCGATTCACCGGTTCACCGTTCTCGTATAGCATCACACGTTAAAAGGTAAGGGCTGCGTCTTCCCTAGCTCACACAAGTCTCGAAGACTTCTGAGGGTTGCGCGTAGGGGTGCAATCGGTTGACGGAATTAACAATTTTAACAACAAAAAAATAAAAATTTTGCAACATTCCTCCATTAGTAACTTTTTTTGGGGCTCTTTTCTTGACAAAACTTATTTAATGTTTCCGTTTGCTAGCAATAAGAAGTGAAATATGTTAAATGCTAATGTTTGGCAATTTATTACTGATTAAATAATATGTCTTGGAAAATGATTTTGACATGTTTAGAAAGCTTGAAATGTCAGGATTCTTATTTTGTCTATCGATTTTGTTTTAATAATTTCCTTTCATGTCAAATTTTCTAAAGCTTCGTTTCATGTCCTGAAATAATTGAATGTCAAACTTCATCAATGTTGTCATTTTATTTTAATTAATTTGTAAAATAATTCTTGTTTAAATTTTTTTTTGCATAAGTATTATTCCTATTTGATTATAATCAACCAAGTATCTTTTTCTTTGAATCACTATTGCCAGTTTCTCACATGTATTTATTGAAATTTCTGAATTCTGTTTGGCAGTTGTTTTGTCAAAATGCTGATTGTGTTTTTGCTCATATTATACGGGATACTTAAAAGATTCTGCCATCTTTCACTTCCAGAATTTCCATTTGTTATCCAAAATTTCTACCTGATTTTAGGAATGCTATGTTATTTTAATTTTTTCGCTCTTTCAAATCATGATAGTATATTAATAATATACGAAATTGGTCTGGTTCAGTTTGCAGCAATATTGTGGGTGGCTGTAATTTTTCTCGGGTATGAAATTTAAATGACATTTTTTAATGGTTTATGAATTTGAAAGAATTGTTTACAAATGATCTATGTATTCATCAACAGTAATATAAGTTCTTTGAAAATGAGTTAATCAAAACACTGTGCAAAAACATTTTCTAATAACTGAACTATGTTGAAGTTCCTGAGAATTTCTAAACTTCTCACTATCTGTAGAGCTCACGTCTACCTACGTCATCGTTGATAGACCTGAGACATACTAATACAGTTGAATTATTTTTTCTACATTCATGCAAAAAGCAAAACTTTATTGAACTATATTCAGTGGAAAAATAAGTTCTTTATTGCACTAGTGCAATAAAGTTTTTATTGCACTCATCTGTCATTCTACTTCAACGTGCTGTCATCATGACAAACATAAACGTTTAAACCTACTACATATTTAGCAGATATTCTGTGGATTGGCAATAGGTACTTCACTACGAAATATTCATATTGAAAATTGCACCAATTGTTCATTCACTTTCAACATTGAGGGTAAAAATAAAGTTTGAGTTAAATTGTTCGTAACGTATTAGTTCCTGTTTCAATGCAAATCGATATTAATAATAAAGTATTCAAGTTGCGCTTTTCATTTTCCTACACCTAGTGCCGCACCTCAATAAATCATTCTTTGCTTTTTGCATGAACGTAGAAAAAATGTTGTATGCAACTCGTGCAAAAATTGTTTATTGCACTTGACGTGTTTTCCAACTCGGCCTAACGGCCTCGTCGAACAATTTCACGTCGAGTGCAATAAACATTCACTTTTTGCACTTGTTGCATAAATAACTATTATCTTTACCCATGCGTCATCAATTTATGATCTAAGAAATAACACACCCTCTATGTAACATCTCTGACTATCAACCGCTATGAGCGAGTCAAAATTCGTTGACATTTGTCTTCTAAGCAAAGAATTAAGGTATTGTGATGATCCATTGAAACTCAAAACAGTGAAAAGAGATAGCCATAAAGCTGACAGTGTTTTTACATTTCAACTAAACTTGCCAAATAGTGTATTGACTAGAGCAGTACCATCAATCACGTCATTATTTTCTGTCATTGGGGATTGTTTGTCACCACTTTTACTTCGTTTTGCAGTCAGACACATTATAAAAACAGTTTTTTTCAAAACTAAATGTCTTTTACAATCATTAATTTCAAAGTAAGTACAATACAATGTGTTTTTTCACAAATAATCTTTGAAATTTCTAACCCCACAATTGATATATGTGACTGTAATTCCGTATTACCGGGATATTCATACAACAATAATTCAGAGGGTGGAAACCCTATTGAGAAAAAAACCTTACCTAATTCTATAAATAAAGACCAAAAACATTCACAATATATTTTAACTCTTTTTTAGATTATGCCTGGTTAATTTAGTTAATTTAATAATTCATTATCTTATCTCATTATCTACACGTTGTAATTTTATCGGGATATCAGCCACGTCGTTTTACATTTAGACTTTGTTTTGACTAAAATTTCTCGACTTATTTCATATGCATTACAATGATGACGCACGGGTAAAAATAAAATAATTGAACTGTATCTAGAAGCTTTGTAACATTTCGAAACTTTGCAGAATCTGTTCAGATATGTTGTATACAACAAAAGAGATCACCTCAACAAATGTCAGAAAGAACTTACTAGAAAATGATCCTTTGGAGAAACCTTTGTGCTAAAGCATAACATATTGTGGATTGCATGGCAGATTTTTAGAAGAAAAAATCAGACACACAATCATACAAAACAGGCAGTCAGCTCACGGAACAGGATAAAATTGAGCTTCAGTGAAGGATAAAATATAGAAGAAGCGTATGTAGTTTAATGAGATCAATAAAATTAAAATAAATAAAGTAAATTTCGAAACAATCCATAAAATAAAAACAGAAATGATTAGCTTAGCAAACAACAAACTTTGAAGTCATGGAAATGTCTAATTGATCAAACACCTATTAACTAATTTGGAAGCACAAATTTGCAGAAATTTAAAGAAAGTCTCATTCAGCAATGCCTTATGCAAAAATAATTAAATCACCCAGTAGAATTCAAAAATATCTGTCACTTATTTGAGCAATAATTGCAATATGATAACAAAACAAAGAAGACGAATTGCTGGGAAACTTGTTAAAAAAAAGAGTACTAAAACATGGAGAGAAGCCGGCAGTTGTGAAAACGATTTGTTGTGAGTAAAAAATCCAAAATTAAGTATGAATTTTAGAAGTGAAATAAGTTTAAACAAAATAAGTTGTGCAAGACCTAACCTAACAACTACATGCGAATTTAATACCTTTAGAAGACACCTTCAAAGAAAAAGGTATTTAAAAAACTCAATTATACCATCCTCCAATGTGAGAACGCGAAGTGGAACTATAGCAGCAACGTTTCACCGTTTTTCTATTATAAATTGCCTGAACATAGGGAAATTTTCTTCAAAATAGAATTTCATAAAGATAATCAGTATTATTAGTAGATTTAACTTATATAAGTTGAGAATACGTAGATTTTGATCAATATTCATCAATTCAGCAAACTTAATGAAACATGCGTGTACGCCATCTCAAGGGCAGCGCAGAAATACAGAAATTCTATTTAAAAGTAGCACAGAAAAAG
This sequence comes from Chrysolina oricalcia, assembly GCA_944452925.2. Classification (NCBI taxonomy): domain Eukaryota; kingdom Metazoa; phylum Arthropoda; class Insecta; order Coleoptera; family Chrysomelidae; genus Chrysolina; species Chrysolina oricalcia. Next base: position 68,371,741 of record OX101812.2, read on the forward strand.
CCAGATCTACTAGTAAGATTCCATGATTGATATAAAGATGACTGAACCATTTGAAAATAGATGGCGGTCATGAATTAGAAATTTTAATAAAAAATACAAATATTAGAAATTTTAAATAAAAAAGGATTACCCAAATGAAAATATTAAGTAAGAAAAATTAGAATAAATAATCAGAGTTTTATTGTTCCAAAATTAACCATATACATGAAACTGATTTATATGAGTATAAAATCAAATATTGTCTTAGGATGGTCTGGAAATTGTATTTTTAGAAAAGAAATTTACAAATAACATAACTGGGCCAATCCTATGGACTTATGACCCTGATGAAAGAGTCGAGTCGAGCAATAACATTTAGAAACTTAAAACCAGACTCTCTATTTCTAATACAATTCAATGATTTTTGAAGATTTGATATTAATGACCCAGTGTTATCAATCTTTATTTTGATTTTTCAACAAATCTATATCTATATGGAAATGATAGATTATCGTGTTTTTCGGGAAATTATATTTTACACTACAATATATGAGTAATAATAGTTATTTTTGTATCTAGTGCGCGAAATGCTACTTTGGTGATCGAGAACTGATTTTTTTAACGAGGCTCAGCCGAGTTAAAAAAAATAGTCGAGATTACCAAAGTATTTCGCGCATGAGATGCAAACAAAATTTTTTCTACAAACATCAAAAATATTGTTCTAAAATAAGTAATAACTATGAAAAATAGTATTGAACTGGCTTAAATAATTTTTCCAAATCAAGTAACTACTGTAACTATGGAAATAAAATTGCATTTGTTGACAATTCTTTCAAAGTGACAGTTCTTGATAATTATTTTGGAGTGACTTCTTATTCGCGTCAATTTCGTGCGTGATATTTATTATTGTAAAAGAATGGAAATTTCGAGCGACGATGAACTAAGCAGTACCCCACCTAACTTGATACTTTTACCGGAGAAGTCGAGGCGGCAGTATGAAAATGCATATCAGCAATTTAAAGAGTGGTGTGAAGCAAATAAAGCCAGAAAAATATCTCTCACAATTTGAAAGCCTTAATTATTGTTCTACATTAATAAATAAACGATTTCTTGTTTTTTGCTTGATTGAGGAGATGAGGACCATATAGGTTAGAATATGAAAATCCCATATAGTTTACATGCAGTGTGCGAAATATATTTCGCACATTACTTCGCGCACGGTCATGGTAACGAATGAAAATGAAAAAAAGTGCCACTTCGAATACTGTTGTCAATGCGCGAACCTTGTCATGTTATGATCTCTCCCTCTATCGTACATTAGTATAAAAAAATCTTTCCATTTGTTTGGTTCTAATGATGCCTTCTTTAAAAAAAAAAAACAAAATCCATGAATTATTTTTGTTTCTCACCTACAGTAAGCTAAATTTTGGAAATACCACCAATAGATTAGAAAGTATTCTGTTAAATGTCAAAATGTTCCTGCTTTTAAACCATTTCCAATATTCAGTAATTCAGGAATTTTCTAAGTATTCTTCACAGTCCTAAATATTCTATTCGTAAACAAAATGAGAATATTCTACATTTCGAAACATTTATATTATGCCCCTTTTAAGTACCCTCTGGCGAAGCCTATGATTGCGAAGCATGAGCAGCCATATGTTTTAACCCGGATCTTCGCGAAATGGAAACGTTTTGAGAGATACACATACAGATTCGGTCTGTTTGAATTATGGCATATTTTTTCGGAGTATTACAGTACAGATTATTCCGGTTGTCTTGGTTTTATTAAAATATGGCGCGTTGTTAACTTCAAAATGGAGAAAATGAACAAGAACTAGAGCGATAAAGGGATGTGGTTGTTGAAATATTCAGGATGTACTACTGGAAGAGATATTTCAGAAACAGATGTTGAAAGGAATGTAAAGATTTAAAAAATAACGATGTTTTTTGTGAATTTTTTAATATGTAATTCATTACCTATATTTATCACAATAACGGTGTATTAGATTCATTTCACAGTGGCATAACTTTTCGAATATGAACAGGGGCGTTTTAAGGGTTACAGGTGCCTAAGGCTCAAAATTAATCGGCGCCTGTAGCCAGTGACATTTTTGTCTCACAAAATAGCCGTGTTCAATCCTTGTTCGAAAATCTGTCAGTTTGAATTTAAAAAATATCCAATATAAGTAAAAAGGCATGAAAGATCACTAGGTTAATACAAGCAAATGCAATGGTAGGTATATCTTATTGATAGAAACACAGAAAAAATATGTTCATAGGTAATATGATACAGAATGAATATCAAAAACATATAACATGATCCCAAACAAAACAACAGAAAATTCACATAAACACATATCCTTGAGTTGGCGACAATAAACATACATAACATATAAACAGGTACATACAGAACAGAACAAAATAACAAAATAAATTGTCAAATTCTTTGGTTAGTAGAGGAAAGTGCCTAAACCTGGGCCCCCTCCTAAAGCGGGCCCGTCATTTGCTGGCTCTCCACAGAGTTGCCATCTATCGGAAATACTTGAAACTGACAGTTTCTAAAATGAATGCATGCGTCCCGAGATCTGCAACCGTTCTTGCCACTCTTGCCAGTGGTTGCCTGTGTATGATTACATCGAATTCTTGTCGCTGTTTCATAGGTGAGTACTACAAACTATACAGGGCAATTCAAATTCGACCCCCAGCATTGGGATCTCTTAAACTACAGGAGATACGCCGAAGCTTAAATTGGGGCAAAGTTGCGTATTCTAGTGCTTAACAAAATACTGTTTTGAAACTTGGAAAATTCCGAGTATTTCCGGAAATATCGGGAAAAAACTGAAAATCGGAATTTTCGTTTTTATGTTTTTCTATCGTTATTTGACAACATAGCTCAAAACCAAAAGTACATTTTCATTGACACTTTTTTTCAGCTACACGTTTTCATATTCAGATTTACTATCCGACGTTTCGTCTTCTGGCATTCATCGTCAACTTTTTTTTTCTGTTATGGGTGCTATATTGTTTTATTATACAGTAAAATAATGATTCTCATTCTGATTTCATTTATGTATAATTTGTTATGATTTGCACTTCTGAAACCACATATATTAAGAGGCCATGAGCGCGATCATATTAGGGACGGTTTTTTTGGTAAAAGAGCCGATAACTCAAAAACGGTTCACCGTATCGATTTCAAACAAAGACAGGCTTCTAGAGGACGTTCGATTCTATGTACCTACGTCTGCGGCAGCACCTCACGATGCTTTTTACAGATTATCGAGGAAGCTGCAATGGTATTTCTCTTCCATTAAAACTTGAAGCAATCTTCATCCAATCGAAACAAATTTGGTATCAGAGGAAAGTTAAAACGTTGATCTATGTACGTGCTGTAATGTTTTTTTGAAATTATTTGTTCATCTACCCAAAAACTTGCTTCAAAGTAACTGCATTTTTGGGACATTTTTGAGATTTTTTTTGTGAAAAAGTGGATTGAAATTTCAATTTCCATTACAGCACGTACCTAGAATTGAATGTCCTCTAGAATCCTGTCCTTGTTGGGAATCGATACGACGAACCGTTTTCGAGTTATCAATTGACTCTTTTACCCTTAAAAGCGCCACAAATATAATTGCGCTCATGGCCTCTTAAGAAAAAACAACTTCATCTAAGATGGTCATGACTCCATCGAAAAATATTGTTTAATAAACACTAGTTGTCAGAACTCATTAAACATCATAAGTTTGCACAAATACTTCAGTCGAAATGTCCTCATTCTCAAATGAAGAAAAACGAGATATGTTGAAACTTTATTATAAATTTGATAGAAATAGTACGAAAACTGCACAAATTTATTTTGAATTATATCCGGAAAGACAACAGCCGGATAGAACATTATTCGGAATTTTGGGCAAACACTTGGCTGAGTACGGTGCGTTTCAAAAAACAAGAATGAAATCATGAGCTTGTAAAAAATGCACAAAAAGTATTACATCTAGTGTTCGAAATGATGGCCTTCCTCTTGAATACATAACCGAGCTCGTCGTCTCAAATTAAGAACATCCCTAACAATATCCCTTCTTCTGATAGACCTGAATTGCGTGATGATATTGTCTCTAAGTTCATCTACTGTGTCATATTCTTGCTCTCCATAGATTCTGTTCTTTAAAATGCCCCACAAGAAAGTATCCAAAACTGTGATGTCAGGTGACCTTGCCGGCCACCTCACTGGTCCAGAATTTCCTAACCACCTATTAGGAAATCTTTGGTGTAAATATTCGCAAACTGCTCTTTTATTGTGTGGAGGAGCCCCGTCATGCTGAAACCAGCAGCTGTTATAATTAACAAGGGGAAACGTATCAATATATTCTTCGAATTCGTTTTTTAAGAACCGAAGATAGGTTTCCCCGTTCAAAGTATTAGAGAAGAAATTAGGTCCAAGTATTCGGTCGTCATAAATTCCAGCCCACACATTCAAACGAAACCGAACTTGTGGTCTGACTTCTCTGAAGTGTCGTGGATTATTTTCACTCCAAATGTGCTCATTATTTCTATTAAAAACACCACAGTTCGAAAAAGTTCTTTCGTCGGTCCAAATAATGTTTTTCAAGAAGTTTGTAGGGTCTACCATATTCGAGAGCCAGCCACAAAATTCCATCCTTCTCTCAGGATCACCTGGATGTAATTTTTGTGAAATAAGTATCTTATAACATTTCAAACCACTTTTTTTGAATTCCCTCCAAACGCTCATCTGTGGCACATCCATTTCTGCCGAGTCTTGATGTGTTGATTTGGAAGGATCTGCATTTATCTAAAAAAGTACCAAAAATAATTATACTTCTTCGAATATAGAATGAACAATTATTTTACCTCGGCTAATAAGTTACGTCTAATATTTTGTTCCATTCTGCTTCCATATTTCATTCTTGGTTTTTGAAACACACCGTACTCAGCCAAGTGTTTGTCCAAAATTCCGAATAATGTTCTATCCGGCTGTTGTCTTTCCGGATATAATTCAAAATAAATTTGTGCTGTTTTCGTACTATTCCTATCAAATTTATAATAAAGTTTCATCATATCTCGTTTTTCTTCATTTGAGAATGAGGACATTTCGACTGAAGTATTTGTGCAAACTTATGATGTTTAATGAGTGTTTATTAAACAAAATTTTTCGATGGAGTCATGACCATCTCAGATAAAGTTGTTTTTTTTTAATATCTGTGGTTTCAGAAGTGCAAATCATAACAAATTATACATCAATGAAATCAGAATGAGAATCACTATTTTTCTGTATAAAAAAACAATATGGCGCCCATAACAGAAAAAAATGTTGATGATGAATGCCAGAAGACGAAACGTCGGATAGTAAATCTGAACATGAAAACATGTAGCTGAAAAAAAGTATCAATGAAAATTTACTTTTGGTTTTGAGCTATGTTGTCAAATAACGATAGAAAAAAATAAAAACGAAAATTCTGATTTTCAGTTTTTTCCCGATATTTCCGGAAATACTCGGAATTTTTCAAGTTTCAAAACAGTGCTTTGTTAAGCACCAGAATACGCAACTTTTCCCTAATTTAAGCTTCGACGTATCTCCTGTAGTTTAGGAGATCCCAATGGTGGGGGTCGAATTTGAATTGCACTATAGATCTTCTTAAAGGGCATACTATGAACTATATTTTCATGGTATTACAATTCAGCTTGCTGAACTACAGCTCACCCTTCAGGATGGATCCAGACCAACATATTCACCAAGTGGTTTCAAAATTTCTTAGAATTTGTCAAACCAACAGAGGACAAGCCTGTGTGTGCTCCTGATCTTAGATGGACATTACAGTCATACCCAAAATATCGATTTGATTGACTTGGCTAGGGAAAATCACATGCAGAGAAGAGAATATATTTTAAACTGAATTAATCCCATCATTCTGTTACATTATAAAAATTTTAATGATATAAAGGCTTGTCGTGAGAATAAATATTGAGGTGATTTTAAAGGAAGAAGTATCTATGTATTTCTTACTGTATTTTAAAGGACCACGCACACATCTTATGGGAAAAAGTCTATCGTTGAAAATGGCTGGATTTTGGATATGTTGTAGTTGAAGCCATTCTGAGTAAGAGTCTCCATTGGCCCAACTCGATTGTATGACTGGATTCGGCGCTAGAGGGCGCCAAATCACAAATTTTGTGATTTATTGGAGAAATTTAGCTGATTAAAAAAATATGATTATCTCATTTGTATTCGATATTGTGTGGAACTGAGCATTCCTAAAGTCCGCGAGAAATATTTTTCCATAATATAGAGTAAAAAAATCCACTGTTTCCATATAGGGCTGTCAACAATATACTCAATTCTTCAGTAAATGAATTCGCCTACGAGGTTATAAGTTTATTGAGTTTATCATTGAGGATCAATCAGAATGGTTCGTTGATCGACCAAAATATAATAAAGCAATGAATACAGAGTGTTTGGAATAATATTATATATACATATAATTCACGAATTTTATTATTTTTGAGTGAATTCAGATAAATGTAAAACATTTACATATTATTTGTAATCTATATTCAACGAAGATTCAATCATGACTTCGTTCTCAACACCTAAAGGTTCGGCGATAGAGGGGCCAAACAATGAATTTTGTGTTTTTGTAGGATTTAGCAAGCTATAAAATGTGAATATATTTTGTGAGTCACCCAAAGGAATATATCTGAGGTTCTGAGGATATTGAGTATATTTCCGTCGACTATACCGGGTGACAACGAGATCACTTTCGGGCTGCCATTTTTTATTATTTCACCCTGTAAAACAAAACTTGGCAAAGTTAATATTCGAACTGAATGTCATTCGACTGATGTAACGACAAATTTCTACAATTTCCGGTTTCCCTAGAAATGACCTTAACTTTCGAAATTTAAATGGGACACCCTGTATATCGTTTGTTATTAGGATTCTTTAAATCATTCTACATCCGAATTCATAATTTTAGAATTGATTTTGACATAAATTATATTTTTAAATCAAATATTAATTTTCAATCTGGAGCGCCATGACCATCCTAAAATTTCTCTATGTCGACTCTCTATTTTTAGAAAAATCTAAACTATCTCTGTTCGTTAGCCTAGAGAAAGGCTGAAAAGTTGTGTAATTAATTTTTTTTGTATTAATTCAAAAAACTTAAATGTAACCATATCACTTTCATAACACTATTAAATGCATTATTTCAAGACGAATCCAAAAATGTATAACATGTATAACATGTATAACATTCCAACTTACTTTTATTTCATTATTAATTTAAATTTTGCCGAATCTTGGCCGAATTCGATGTCATAGTTTTTTTAATTAATACAAAAAAATTAAATTAAACAACATCACAGCCTTTCTCTAGGCTAACAAAGATATTTTTTTGTTTTTCTGTGAATAGAGAGTCTACGTCCGAAGATTTCAATTCTTTCAGCAATAACTTGACAACGCCGCAAAAATTAAAAAAAAAGAAATATCGTCGTATGCAAAATATTTTGCTCAGTTCAATGGTGAGAGAATTTACAGGGTGGTTTTTTAAATAAAGTGAAGCTTTGTGTTGCCCTGCTTTAAAGAAACACTCTGTATTTTTTGAAATATTTTAATTAAACGCAACAAAGTGAACCATTTAACTTTTAACTGAAACATTTCTCACACTCCTCATGATAGGCGGAATACTGTACCTCCTCATACTAATGGGCCACCCTGTGTATAATATGCACCCTTATTATTTTAAAAACTCTTCATTGAATTTTGGTCAATAAACAAACCATTCTGATTGATCCTCAATGATAAACTTAATCAACTTATAACCTCGTAGGCGAATTCATTCACTGAAGAAAATAGTATATTGTTGACAACCCTGTATAAAAACAATGGCGTTTTTTCATTCTGTATTATGAAACAATATTTCTAGAGAATTTTAGGAATGCTCAGTCGCACACCATATTGAATACAAATGAGATATTGAAACTTTTTTATTCAGCTGAATTTCTCCAAAAATCACAAAATTTGTGTGGCGCCCTCTTGCGCCGAATCTAGTCATACGATCGAGTTGGGCCAATAGAGACTTTTACTCGGAATGGCTCCAGCTACAACATATCAAAAATCCAGCCATTTTCACCGAAAGACTTTTTCCCATAAGATGTGTGCGTGGTCCTTCAATCTACAATAAGAAATACATAGATACTTATCGCGACAAGCTTTTATATCAACAGTAAAAACACAAGAGCTTTTTTTTATCGGATAAATTTCTTTTTGTAACAAAATAATTTTGCCAATCAGTAATTTTACGAGAAAAACTGTCATGACAAAATCGCGAGACCGAAGGTCGAGCGATTTTGTCAAATGTCAATTTTTCGAGCAAAATTACTGATGGAAAAATTTTGAGCTAAAAAGAAATTTATCCTTAAAAGAAAAGCTCGAGTGTTTTTTGGCAAGATAAATTAACGACCGAATATAAATTGTCTCCATATTGACGCTTTAGTATTTTTTGTAGATTACTTCTATACTTTTTGTTATTTGTTGAGTCGAAACTTCCCCAAAACGACCCATGTTGTAATGTTTCAGTATCAACTATCAACAATACCTAAATAACTGACAGGGCAGACATTAAAGTGACGTAAGCATACTAGATGTAGACGCTAAAGAGGAACAGGCGTTTTTATCGGTGATAAAAAACGATGCGCCTTTTTATCGCTGTCAAAATGATAATACAGTCATCTTTAAATGACACATTTAGACAGGAGTTAATTTATCATTAAAAAATTTATAATGTAACAAAATGACGGGTATAAATCTCTTTAAAATTTATTTTCTTATTTTTAGTGTATTTAAAACAAAGCTTTTCTCTAAAAAGTATTTTTTAAGTTCATTTCTTACATCTTATTTGTCAGTGTAAGCATCGACATTCATTACAGATTTCCCTCGCCTTTGCGTCCTCGCTTTCTTCCTGATACGTTTCGAATTCAGTTTGTATTTTTCGCGCCATAAATCCAACCTGAGGGCGCTCATCCCGTCACTCCGAGCCGAGGCTCCTCTCACACGAGACATAAAGCAGTTATATAACGAAAATTGAACGTCATGAATCGTTAAACTCTGACTGGAAGGCGGCTCTGCTTTAACTGGGGTCATACGTTCTAATCAATAATGCGTGTAATTGATAGAAGGAAATCCGGAGGCATAATGGAAACGAAACGTATTAAGTTCAACCTCAGGTGCTGCGAATGCCTCCGGGGGAGACATAAAGTGCGGCGTCTGTTGCGGAACAGCGAAACATGCAAATTAAAAGTGTTTCGCGAAAATTCCCATAAATTACCGGAAAAAGCGGGATAGATACGGAACAAGTTCTTTTTTCCAAGGTCTTGTATCTGGAGGCGACCCGAACAATGTATAAAAAGGAATATATTATCTGGATTCCACTTGACAATAGTGAATTGATATTTTCCGCCATCTGTGGCGGGATGGAATTTCAATATTTGATTAGAACTCTCGACGAGAAGGAAAATTGAAACTTGCTGATAGGAACCAAAGTGATTAGGTATACTGATTTTCCATCAGTTCAGCGGATGACCTCAAGGACTCAGTTTGATAGATAGATTTATAATTATTATTATTAGATGGCGGGGCTAGCCAGCGGCTGAAATGCAGGTAGTTCTGTATATAACCTTTCTGCACCCCGCTAATTGGTCTATCTCGTGAGTACTCCAGATCTTTTAATGAACTCCTGGAGGTCTATTCTCGAAACTGGGGAACATCGTTCTCCTGAGAAAAGTAGGCACAGTTCTCCTGAAACTCATCAAAGCGTATTCTCGAACACACGTGATCATTCACTTCGCTTGAATGCTGGGGAACGTGATTCTCCTGCTATTTTGTGGGAGATCGCTTGATTCTCCTGAGAATGACCAACTGACGTTTAATTTTTAACCTTGATTTTTGGCATTTTGGACTTGATTTTGACACAGCATTTGGTGTTTACTGTTCAGTTCTCTTAGTTTTTCGTGTATTAATGGATCCTCTAGAAGGAAAGGGTGCAGTATATGAAGTTGTTCTCAACAATCTCCAGGGTGAGATTTTGATCCAAAGTAACATAGCGCGGAAGGTATTTAATCTGTTTTGCGCTGTGAGTCTCAACAATTCCCGACATTATCAACCGATTCTGTTTCTCATATTGTTTCAGAAGCAGAGGAGCAAGTCGTCGTGTATTTGGCGAAATTACATTAAACTGATTCAGAAGAATAGATCAATCAGTTCCTCTTTGAGGATATATTCCCGTGCCCTTGTAAGACAAATATTGTTTTTTCTTTTGGGACTGCTTCTATATGATTTATGTGACATTTATGAATTGGCTACCATATTAGTACCCCGTATTCTAGTAAAGCTCATATATTTTACACAATCAGGATATATTTGACAAAATTAGGATATACACAATTTGAATATTTGATACAATCGGGATATGTTGGACACAATCAGCATACGTTTTTTTTTTTTGTTTGATTCAGAGCGTTCTATTGTTAACAAAGCTACTGAAGAATACTCTTTGTGTGTTCAGAATCCACATTTCAACAATATAGTTTTTTTTAGTTCCAACATTCTTATCGTACTTAGGTACTTCCATAGTAGTGTTTTTATTCCGAGTAGCATAGTCTTGGTCTGAGGGTTCCAGTGCAATTTTCAATTCATGGATGTTAATGATTATTTTCTGATGATATAATTTAATTGGTTTAAATCTAGGATTTTACTAATTAGGAATGGAAAAGTGAGTTTTTTATCGCAAATAATCCTAAGATTCATTTTTGTACAACATTTAATAATAATAATAATATTTATTTCGCTTGTTAAAAAGTATAAAATTATCACAATTAATATTTCTGTACAATAACAAGAAAGACGTCAGTGTAAAAATAAATAATGTATAGATGAAATCAGTATATTGACTTGCAAAAATTGACTAAAACATATGAAGATATTTTATAAAAATTGTTATTAAAGCTCCTCAACGGTGTAGCAATTTTTTTCTATAAGATATGCTTTTAGTTTTCTCTTGAATATGGAAATATTCACTGCCTCCTTAATAGACGTATCTAATCTTCCCAGATGACAGTCGAGAACTCCTACCCAACTCATATCATATGACAAGTAAGATTGGATGAGTAATGGTATATTGTTTCCAGGAGATGAATATCCAAAAATTTCGACAGATATCTTAATCTACTTATTGTTTCCGTTGTGAAATTAACGTGTAAATCCTTACGTATAGGTTTATTTATACATTATGATAAACCCATAAACCCATAAATTCAACACTCTGCTTCGGGTATCGTCGTATTTTTATCTATATTCAAGTTATACAAATGTGGCAGATTATTGAAGTAGAACGTAAATGGAAGATAATGAGTTTTACCCAGGTTTATTGTGAGTTTATTGTATCGGAACCACTTCTTAATGACTTAAAGTCACTTTCTGCCTCGAACTTTAAGTTTCTCCATTTATCTGCAGTATGAAATAATACTGTATAATCAGCAAAGCTGAAAACTGTCACTCGGGAATCGATACATATAAGAGGCTATTTGAAAACATTGTGAAAAATATGAGCCCAACACTGTACCTTGGGGTACACCACATTTGACAGTTCTCGGTTTGCATGTGTGTTTATTTAAAAATGTTGTCGATCCATCAAATTACTTTTCAGAAAATCATGAGTTTTTCCTTTAATACCGTATGAATTTAGTTTGTTAAGTAGTATTTTACGACGGTATCGAATGCTTTAGACAGGTCTATAAAAATACTTAAGGCTGGGTGTTTTATCTGTTTCCTTATATATGAGCGACGTTGATGAATAAATTGCATCTTCTATAGGCTTGCCTTCCTGTAGCCATATTGTTGATTTGAAATAATTTTTGGTATGGTCAAGAAATTTGTTAGTTTTTATCAATTTCTCAATTATTTCAGACAGTGTTGAGATTAGTGATATTGGTCTGTGATTTACTATCTCCCTTGTGTAGTAATTTTCAAAAATTTAATTTGAATTAAAAATTAGCTGAATCAAGGCATTTACTAATTTGAAAGTTCAATGATAGGATAATAAGATCAAAAATTTGTTTTAATAATACAAGTTCACCAACAGTTCAACTAAACTAAGTTCAGTTGTTAAGGAACTAGAAATTTCATTGGATAATCCTTAGCAACTGAAGCGAGTTTACTTGAACTGTAGGTGAACTTGTTTTGTACAACCCGTCCTTAGAGTTTCAGCGCTCAATCCATCTATTCCTGGGGATTTTTTAGGCTTTGGACTATTTATTATATTGATTATTTGACTGTTGGTTGGCGGAAAGAGGAACATTGTTTAGTTAAAAGCAGAAATATTGTCCTGGAACTGAAAGGGCTCCTTTTATTTGCATATTTCTTACCCAAATAGGTACACCAAAAATGTACAGACCAAAACCAAAATATTCAGACAAAAAAAACTTTCGCTTCGTAACTACAAATTTTGGGCTTTGTAGTTACAAAGCGAAAGTTTTTTTTGTCTGAATATTTTGGTTTTGGTCTGTACATTTTTGATGTATCTATTTGGGTATAGCAGCAAAGAGTTTTAGATGAAGTACCCAGTATTTCAGTTCCAAATATTGTGCCAAACATTTTTCTATAATAAAAAACGAAATATTAGTTTTCTTAGTGAATTTCAAAACGGTTCACTACAATATCATTTATAAATTAATTAAAGTTTTTTTTCCCCTGCAATCTCAAATCCAGTTTTTTATAGATTGTCGGTGGGGCGATGTTGAACTATGCCCTATATCAGTCATTACTCTATATAATTCACTAATCCCGCGCTGAACTGAAAGCTTCCTTCATCACTCATAATTGAAATCCAATAGAGATGGGGTTTACGTTCGCTTTTATAATTTGCTTGAGTACTAAGGGGTGAAATGCCCTTAATTGGAAAAACGGTCCTCTTGAAACCATTTGTAACGTTTATTACAACCAGCTTGTAATATCCGAGTCTGCTTGTCGGTTATGACTGAACTGATTCGTTTCATATTTCACATATTGGGCGACTAATAAAAAGGTAATAAAAAAGGTTCCATTACCTAGAGATATATGTGCATGTCCTCCGCATCCGTGATTCATTAGGTCCTGCATAAAATGTCGCTTATTACTGTTGCTAATTTTCATTTGTCCCACTCAGTCATTTTTAGATTTCATTATTCACGAACAAAGCGAGTAAGCACTTTTTATTTGCTGATTTTTCGTACCAGGCTCTTTAATAACTAATACAATGTTTAATAAATCTTTGACAAATGGTATTTTTCCTTTCTATTGGAAAAAGTCATTCGTCAAACCTCTTCTCAAATCTGGAAATCCTGCTCTCATTGAAAATTATAGACCTATTACTATTCTCTCTGCCATTCCCAAGGTGTTTGAGTGCTTGGTTAATAGATTCCTCAGTTCAACTTTGGCTAACGAAATAAGTGTTGGTCAACATGGGTTTCAAGATGGACGATCGACCAACCTCATGATTTATACCAACTTCATTGTATCGGCTTTAGAGAAGTGCCTACAGGTTGATTCTGTTTATACAGATCTATCTAAGGCTTTCGATAAAGTCGATCATGCTATTTTCATCCAGAAGTTATCGTATATTGGCATTCGTGGTTCTCTTCTGGACTGGTTGAAAACGTATTTATCAGATCGCCTCCTATGTGTCAAGTTGAACGGGTGCATTTCCGATGAATACACTGCCACTTCGGGTGTGCCACAAGGCTCCCACCTGGGGCCTTTACTATTCAGGATATTCATCGATGACATTGTCAAAGAAATATCCGTTTGTAAATTCATCATGTATGCCGATGATATCAAAATATTTCATGTCATACAAAATCCAGATGACTGTCTTATACTCCAAAAGAAGTTGTCAGTTTACATCGCACTGTGCAAGAGATTACCTTCAACTATATTTTTGATAACACTGTCATTGAGAAAGTTACCTTGATCAAAGATCTTGAAGTCATCTTCCAATCTAACCTCTTATTTTCTTCGCACATTGAGTACATCTGTAATAAGAGACATTCTAGAGATTTTGTTCATATGAGTACAGTGAAAATCTTATTCCTTTCATTGGTTAGATCTCATCTTGAATATGCTTCGATTGTTTGGAGCCCTTATGCTCAAGTCCACATCGAAAAATGTGAAAGAGGTCACGCAGATTTTTTATGTACTGCTCCTTTAGGCTGAACATTCCTTACTCTTATACCAACATGCTGTCAGTAATGAATTTGAGTCCTCTTATCCACAGAAGGCAAGGGTTTGACACCTTGTTAATTTATAAAATTTTGAACGGTCTGATAGATGCTCCTGAATTATTAAAAGAAGTGAAAATATATGTACCTCCTAGGGCACTACGTGAATATAGCACATTTTCCTTGGTTGCACATCGATCAAATTATGGTGCAAACATAGGGATGATTAGATTACTGCGACAGGCAAATGTTCACTCAAGGGCTATAGATATTTTTTCATCTTTGCTTTGGTAAATGAAGAGAGCTACTATGTAGTTCAAGTTTTATAGCTTTAATTGCTCATTTCATTTTAATTTGTTTTGTTTTTGTCTAGTTACTGTTAGATATAGGTAGTTATAATTTTTTTAGTGTTTTTACATATTTTTCTCAGTGTTTTATATAATTGTAAATGGGTATTTCTTCCCATGTAATAAATAAATGAACAAATAAATTACTTCATCCAATAATATCTATTCATATTGAGAACAAACCCTGGTCAACCTCACATTCATTATGTAAAGTAACAATACCGAAGTAACAATAAAAAAATGGCGCTCCGGGGTGGCTTAAATTAATTCGGTGGTGCATTCGCTTTTACAGCGGCAGGGAAACCTGGAATAACCTGCAACATCACATCATCTGAATAGTTGGAATTGGTTAAATGATAACTCCCAAAGAGGTCCGTCGAATTTTGAATATCTGCCTTCCGGTAAAACAGCATGTATGGGGTCTCCAGAGGGTCCAAAAGGTCCAATTCAAAAATAAAACATTTTATTTACGCAACTGTCATCAAATTTATACCAGTCCGTTCTGTCCTTGGCCAAGGTGTAGTAGTGGCCAGAATCAACTCCAGAACCACAGTGGACGATGACTGCGTAAAGTTCATAACGGCAGTCGGCTAGATAGGGGTATGTGTTTTGGTTTAAAAGTTTATTTGATTCAATCAAATATAAATAAAATGTTTCATTAACTTTTCAACAATTCATATTCTCAAAATCGAAATAAAAACTGTTACCGAAAAACATCAAGGTAAAATCATGCTTCAAAACAAATTTTAGAGCAGATTTGGCAATACAGTTGCCTATCATCTGTTAGATGTTCGGTTCTCAAGTGATGATTGAGTAGGTTCTGCACGGACTGGATTTCCAAAAGATTGGGGAACGCGAGCTCCAATTCAAACAAGTTACTGGAGTTTCTGTTCTTCATTCCGCATCCGCTGCAACTCAAAGATGTAAGAATTTTCCCTCCAAAATATGTTTGTACTGAAGCGATAGTAAATACTCAAATTTATAAAAACGAAGAACGTGATTGGAGGTCCTGAATATAGTATCTGAAGATGGTTTAGCTGATGTATCAGTAGTTGAATAAATAAAATTTTAATCGTATATTTTTATATGGAATGGTAGAGTCCTAAAATATCCTCGACGAAAAAGCAAATGAAACTGAAATATAAACCAGGTACAAATTGTTTCAACGAGTTTCAAAAAGTTTCGTTTTTTTTAAAAAAAAGACCCTCCCAGAAACGTGAAAGCTTCGCTTTCGATAATGATTTGAGAAGTTTGATTGAAACCGAACATGAACTTGGAAACGTTCATTTCCGAATGATGTGAGTAATATGGAGCTAAGATTGAAAATCGTTTGTTGAAAGATTGAGTTTCACAACAACTTTTTAAAATTCAGAAAGTTTCATAAAATTAATTTATATGATGGAATGGGGTGAAGAATTGGAAGGAAAGGAATACAATGAGATATTTTTACTCATAAACAATAATATTAATTTTTTCATTTCTACATTACATTCTGTTGCTTTTTGTTGTTATCCTCTCGATTGAAACTCAATATTGTCTAGAATGGTAAGATTTAGATAACTCATTCCTCGAAAATAATCGAAATCAAGACACTTCCAAAATAGAATCAATTCCTTAAAAAACAAAATGACAGAGACTTGTTCAATAGTAATCGACCTGAGAGAGAATCCTGAAAAAGGAACAATATTATAAAAAAGACAATCACTGTCGATGACCCTCTCATCAATGTCGACAATTGTCACACAGGAGATACTTTGATATTATTTGATACAAATCTTGATGAACTTTTTGATATGATTGAAGAAATGAAGAATAAAAAATAAACTGGAAACGATGACATCTTCATTAAAAAATTTCAGATTCTTCCAAGAGAATCACTTGAAACTCTTATCTCATTAATCTCTCGTTTTGTAACGGCATATTTCCTATATTTCTCAAAAAATCTTTGTGCACAAAGACGATCCCTTAAATATCGGCCTATATCTCTTATCCCGACTCTGGCAAAAATAATTGAAAAACTTATCAAAAAAAAGCTCAACAAATTCTTCATTTCCCATAACATCATCACCGAAATAAAGGATTCCAGTAATAAAAACATGCGATTTTTTCTTCCTTTTTTGAGGTATATTCTATTATAAATTCCTGGGATGTGGCAGAAGCAGTGTTTTGTGACCTCAAAAATCTCTTGACTGCATAGACCATACTCTGGAATGGTTTGTGTCCTATCTAAGTGGCGTCATTCAAGTAGTTAATAGCGATAAGACTTCAGAATATAAAAATACTGATTCTGGAGTGCCACAAGAATCGGTTTTAGGACCGTTTATTTTACTGGTGTATATTAACAATTTACTAAGTCTACCAACACCTGAAAAAATTACTTTATTTGCAGACGACACCACAATTTTATGGCATAGTGAAACTGTTAACGATCTGAATGATAAGATATTCGTGTAGCATGAAGCTGATAGGTAGGAAAAATTGACAAAATGTTCAAATAATTTTTTTTTAGGATTTTATTCAATTAATTTATTCTAACTTGTGAACATAGATGTGTATTGTTTGTTTTTTTACTTTGTCAACAAGACTCAGATTCTGTAGATAGTAAAGTATATTTTGATTTGATACAGAGTGTTCTTTCTATATTAGGTAGCCATATCCATTTTGTAAGTTTCTTTTCAAAGTATAATATCAGAACAATTATTTCACTTCATACAGAAGTTGCCTGCTTCAAGTTTCTAAGTATGACTATGTGGTAACGAAAATTCAATAGCTTTTGTATTAGCCGAGACAGTAATTAGAATTGAAGTTGGTCGAGAATTTGATGCGATCATTCGTCATTTGAGCCAAGAAACTGGTTTTAATTGTTTGATACTAGCAAATAAAATCATATTGTATATTTGGCGAAAGCTATGAGATAAACCTTTTTTTTAAATGATGTTATATTATGAATTGGAATCATATCAACTTCGTTATCAAATAATACCATTGACATACCATTTTCGTCAAATAGTCTCTTCAAAATTGCCCAAGTGCTTGATAGTAGACAACTTTTTTGTTTGAAAATATTCCTATTTTTGAGAAAAGGTAAGATCGTCCTGAAAGAACATGTACATTCGCACAACACGAGGAAACAAGATGGCGTCTTTTATCCACGTAGCGAGAAAACAATTGGTCAAAAAAGTGTGGATTATATAGCACCTAGGATTTCATCAATGCTATAACAGCAGAACTAAAAAATATTTAGGGATATCATCACTACAAAAAAAGATTAAAGGAATGGATTTTGACAAGCCTCGGAATTACTTCCAATACACTTTATATAATTTAAATAAATTAAATTGAATAAATGAATATTAATATAATTACACTAGCGTATGGGCATGTGTGTGTATATAGAGTGTGAAAAACTGATATGTGTGCATTGCGTCTGCATTACATTATATTTATATTTGTATGCGTGCATTTTTATAAACATATTTGAATGCATCATGATTTCACGAAAAATAAATTCCAACGATAACAAAAAAATTTGAACTATGACAATAAGTACCGACTAAGTAAACAGAGAAATAATGATAATATCGCTACCTCATAAACACTCACATGAGTGTACCCAAATAAGGCATAGCCAGTTTTTGACGACTATTATTGTTACTTTTGCCGCACATTTAAACGATGCCAAAAACCCAAACTATGACAAAATAACCGATCAAGTCAATTATATAAACCCTTAATTTATCTACACGTTTTTGTATATCTTGCTTCATTGTAATTGTAATATAAATGCTATATAAGCCCTCTTATTATCATTATTATTATCATTATTTATTATCATTTTTTTACTTGTCACTTACACTATTACATTTACTTATTACTTCACTTATTATCTTGTGTATCACTCTATAAAAGTGAATCTATAGGAACTTTTTTATACATATATAGGTATGTCACGTACAAGCAGCAAAATTGACTGCTTCTGTGATTTTTTCTCTGCTTTATTCAAAAATTATACAAATTATACAGATTATTTGACTTATCGAATATTTACGAAAATCCAAAAAGACTTCTTCAACTGATGTTCGCAGATCGTTACAATCGTGGAAGCAAGACCTCGTTGCTTTCCTTCCTTCTCTCGTTGCTACCAAAAAAGAAAAAGGAAGTTGTAGGGTGTTGAATCAGAATGGCTGTTAACCTCCGACCGCGAAAATACTGCCGGCCATCGATTCCCCCAGGGAGCAACTTCTTATATGAAGTTGGA
Organism: Chrysolina oricalcia; assembly: GCA_944452925.2. Classification (NCBI taxonomy): domain Eukaryota; kingdom Metazoa; phylum Arthropoda; class Insecta; order Coleoptera; family Chrysomelidae; genus Chrysolina; species Chrysolina oricalcia. Next base: position 68,390,593 of record OX101812.2, read on the forward strand.
AAAAGTTAAGTTCCCGACTGAGCAAAAAGCCCTGATCGCTCGATTGAAGTGGAAATTGGCGTGTTATATGCTTCTGACCACTTGGGACTACTTTTATTGGTAATCGCACAGAATCCGGTCGTATTAAACTAAGTAATATTATCATTATTGCAGTTGAAGAAGCAATCTGTTGCCTTCCACAATATTTTGTATGTCTCATTGATTTCTTTGTTTCGTTGATGATTTACCAGATGAAAATTCTATAAAATGAACATCAAAATAATATTTATTATGATTATTATGAGTTAGTTCAAGGGTTACATTATATCATTTAATGGACAAAGAAACCTATTTTTTCTACTACTATAAAGTAAAATGTACATTTCAAGTGCGTTTTCGATTGAGAAACCTACAACGTTCTAATACAGATTTTCATATTTCACGGGCTAGCTGGATCGAAATGTTTATTTCATTCGACTTTCATGAGCTACTATCAAGTTTGTTAACGTCTTTTTAATAATTTGACTCTTCACAGTTTCGTAAAAATTCGTTTAAATCAATTATTAGCGAATTCCATTCGAAATAATTCCAACTGATGCGCACCGACTGCATTTTTTGTATTCCATTGGTAAAACTGATGCTTATAAAACAATTGATGACTTTAAAACACCACAGTATTATTCAACAAACACATGCCATGGAGGCAGAAATCCTATGCCAGCAGAGACTCATCAAAGTGGATTGGTGTAATATAAAGAGAGAGAAAAGTCAGGGTTTAAACTAAATGATGTCATTAATTTCAGGTGGTGATTCCTTGTCATATTTTAAGAAAAAAAGTTCATATAAATGTATGTCCTAACTTCCGTTTTGTTCAAGTGACGGAGTGTCAACGTTTTAATAAAAATTCGGTTATTTATTAATTTACTCAAAAGTTTTTTCGCGAATTTTCATGAAACCTGGTGTATTTATTAGCAGTTACAAGGGGCTTGTTTTCATGAGGTTAGATTTCAAATTATAAGTAGCGAAGGGTCACCTGATTGATAGTTTTGGTGAAAATCATTGTACGCCACTGTTTGTCTCTAAGTTTCATATTTTAATCAGATTGAACATTTAAAAATACAACTCTCATATAATTCCGTGAATTCGAAATGGCAACTATCAATCCATAGATTTCCTTAATTAATTTATTTCCCTGAACTCTCTTATTGGTTTCGTCGTTGATGTACTGGTTGTTTGTTGTGTTCCTGGGCATATTATTGACATTTGTTTCTATCAAAACTTAACAAAACATATGTGCTTAAATTAAACAGAATGTCAAGAAAATATGGAGAATCTGAAAAAAATCCATTCCATTCCTACGCCACTGGCTTTGATTTGACAAAGTTTAGCTATTTCAAATTTACGGCATTATAAGAAAGTTATATTTTTAATTATTCATTGTGAAAAAATATGAAAATTAGAGAAAAACAGTGGAGTACAATGATATTTACTATAAATATCAAACAAGTAACCTGCACCTGCCACTTAATAATTCCATGAAAACAAGCCTATTGTAACTGCTAATAATTACACCAGGTTTCATGAAAATCGGCGAAAAAACTTTTGAGTAAATTAATAAATAACCGAATTTTTATTAACACATTGACACTCCCACACTTGAAAAAAAAAACAAGTTAGGACATACGTTTATATGAACTTTTTTCATAAAATATGACAAGGAATCACTATCTGGAATCAATGACATCATTTGGTTTATACCCTGTAAAGAGAGAGAATTGTTCGAATTGAATAGTGAAAGAAATTAAAAATATTGTCCTCTTATTAACTTTTTTTTTGAGGAAGTGTTGATAAAGAATTGATGTGGGATTCCAACCTGAAGAGCACACCACCATTAAGTTACTACCTGTGAAAAATATTTGTTGGTTTTTCAAATTACAATAGCTCATTGTATTGTGTTGTATTGTATTGTATTCATTACCAAAGCAATTTTCAGTAACCTCTCAAGTTTCACGTGTTTGTCAAATATTTTCGTGCAATCGCACGCGAAGTCAGTATTTCGCGTTCTCAGCACAGTCCGCGAAATTTAATTTCGCGGCCGTTACCCATAGCAACGGCCGCGAAACCAAACGTCACTTTCAAAAATGTTTTCAGACATCGTCTTAAAATTCTGTTTGTCACACCAATCTTTAAACTCGCCGTAACATTTTTCGTACTGCCGTTTAGATTTTTCGAGTATTAAAACGGAAAGCGCCGAATTTACAACGCTTTTGAGTTCAGGAGGAGTGGAAGGTACTGAAATATCGCTATCAGTATCAGACATTTTCCGTTTTGACAAGAACTGGCAAAATATTTTGTATATATTGAAACATATCATTTCCATAGCACACGGTGATATTGTTAAATAAATTGAACTGCTGTCGATTTTAGAGCAATAATATATTTATTTACAGCTATCTATTTTAATAATTTTAACGATTGCACGAAAAATAGTGTGTATGCCATGGCCGCGAAACTTTTTAACGACCTCAAGATTATCTTGCCTCGGCCGCAAGCGGCCTCGGCGATAACTGTTCTTTCGGTACGTTAAAAATGTATTTCGCGGCCTTAGCATACAAATAACTATTCTTATTCCATTGAGAATGAACTAGTGCACGTTTTGGAGAAAACCAGTACAGTGTCGATGCAACACTGGTGCAAAACTAGTGCAACACTAGTTTTACCAATGAAATATATATATAAGTAATCAAAAGTATTAGTAAAGATGATTTGACACTGCCTAATTTTACTGAAATGGCTATGCCCACCTCATTAAATTCATTACCAGAATTGGCAAAGAAAAAATATTAATCTGCCTTCAAATCATGAATTAGCACGCTAAGCTGCATATATCATCTATCGGACAAGCTATCAAAACTTGGTCTCCAGAACAAAAAATCCAAATGAAATTTTTGGTGGTATCAAGTAATTTCGGAGATTTGTGAATGATAACTGGCATTTTCTAGCACACGGTTCTTCTTCGAAAAACACACTCAAAATGCCTCCTTATTTTCACCAGCACAATATACACACCTCAATTCACCAATTCACACTTTTTTCAATTGAAAACAGTACTTTTTATCAAAAAATTCTCCCTTGTTTTGACAATCACACAAACAACAAATGCATGCTGTTTTTTTTAGTGAATATCATTTATGTCAGGTTAGTGACTTGGAAATCAGTCTATATTTTGCCGATATATCAAAAAAATTCAAATCATACACCCTTTGGAGTCAATACTCCCTGTTAATAATGACACAAAGTTAAAAGTATTTCTTAAGAGAAACTACGACGTGTATCAACCAAAGAAATTCAAAAAGTTGTACAGCTCAAATCAATGAATTCATATTGGAAGCTCCTGATAATGAATATCTACTGACAAAGGTATGATCCACTTTTCATAATGCCATATTAATTTCAATGTAGAGAATCTAATTCTATATTTGTTAGGTTTTTTTTTTTTTTTTTTTTGTGGTGTTCAGGAACTTCATATTGATAATGCACCTAGTTCTGAAAAATAGAATCATTTATTGAAACAATGCTGGCTACGAATTTATTTACACACATATACATAAATCAGGACATGGTTTCTTCCAGCGGAATGATCAAATATCAATAATCCAAAGAATTATTGGGTAGGCTTCAAAAAGGCTGATATCATGAGCCAAAACACAATGTAACAATGCTAGAGCTTTTATTTTCAAATCAAGCAAATCTCATTTTCAATAAAATCATAAAAATGAACTGATGAGTCAACACTTTGACTTGCAACTTCTCACACAGGCACGTGCAAGTCAATGTACCTCATCTCAGTACTGTACATATAATAACACCTAACTTCTCACACAGGCACGTTAGTAGTTATTATATTTCCAATACAGCTCACAGACATGTAACTTCTCACACAGGCACGTTACAAGTCCTTCGCTTCTCGAAAATCCAACAAAAGCAGGCAACTCCTCACCAAGCCACGTTGCAAGCCAAAAAACACTCAAATCAGTCTGATAATAGGTAACTTCACACACAGGCACGTTACAAATCATCAGGCTGAAATGAATACAACGGTGATATGCAACTTCACAGGCACGTGCAAATCACCGAATGACATGTAACTTCTCACACAGGCACGTTACAATGTCCTTGGTTTTTCGAAAATCCAACAAAAGCAGGCAACTTCTCACAAAGGCACGTTGCAAGCCAATAAACACTCAAGTCAGTCTGATAATAGGTAACTTCACACACAGGCACGTTACAAATCATCAGGCTGAAATGAATACAACGGTGATATGCAACTTCTCACACAGGCACGTGCAAATCACCGAATGACATGTAACTTCTCACACAGGCACGTTACAAGTCCTTGGTTTCTCGAAAATCCAACAAAAGCAGGCAACTTCTCACAAAGGCACGTTGCAAGCCAATAAACACTCAAATCAGTCCAATAATAGGTAACTTCACACACAGGCACGTTACAAATCATCAGGCTGAAATGAATACAACGGTGATATGCAACTTCTCACACAGGCACGTTACAAGTCCTTGAATAGCTAAACTGAATATATTCACTCAATTCCAATGTGCTGAGACTCATGTACAGCCAATAAATACCCAAATAAAACCCCTTTTCAAAACATTACTTTTGTAAACATCAATACAAATATTAACAAGTACTAAATATTCAGTATTGAAGGAAAGCTCCGTACCAATGATCGTAAGAGCAAATAACAAATTCTTCAAAATGTTTATGCTGCCACGAACGGAACTCCCACATGATTTTCTTTGTTTAATAATCAACAAGCAATGGAAAGTACATCCAAGAAAAATATAATGAAACATACTGATTTTAAATAACAACCTGCTTTTCTTTTATTGAAAGTAAACTCCAACAATTACTCACTCAAACAGGTATTATAGCCATTTGTCGAAGATAATTCCAAGCAATTTCAAATAAATTTAACTCCTACCTTTTATTCCAACCATAGGTATCACTTCAACACAAATGAATATATTTAAACAATCACCCCAAGAACAATGATTTCAGAAACTCCATACCAACTCTCGAGTCAACACCAACTTACTTCCCATTCCCATGCTATTTTTCTCGCCTCCCGCCAGCCAAACGTTTTTGTTGAAGATCCCTGAAAACCGGCATATGACGATGCGCGGCACATGACTAATATATACTGGACGTACCATCATAGGCTGGCGTTCGGCAATGGAAAACTCAAATAGTTGACAGGAATAATAGCAGTTGATTTCATCATTTTATTACGTACGATCGTGACAGGCTGAGTTGATTCATGGTCAAACGAGGTTTTTGGATTGGTTGTTGGATTTTTTTAGTGAAATCGATTAGAGACGATGTCGATTTTCGTAATATTTAATTCTCAAATCCGACAATAATGCCTTCTTCTTCCCGAAGCCAAACTTTATGTGTTAATGACGTAACTTTCAACGCGAAAATAAACCTTACCCCAAATATTATTGAACAACTGCATAAATTTTACTCTTTATTTGAATAGCAGCATTGGTAAAATGTTTCTGATAAATAAATTGTTTTGCAGATGTACTTGAATTGTAATGGTTTTTTCTGCATATAGTATTTTTATTGGTACGAGATAATGAAGCCTTTTTTTTTTGTTTCAGCATTTTGATTGTCGCAATCATATCCGAGTGATACAGTCCATGGCCGACAGAAATCGACTGTACGTCTGTGGAACAAATGCTCATAATCCCAAGGACTGGGTTATCAATGTAAGTACAATTATTGATACCCGAGAATAGCTTGAAAAATTTAATACATTTAATTCCGTATTTGGAAAAATATATGTGATACATTTCTGGGATGTCGTCCGGTTATAGTAATTCAAATTAGGTTGTTTTTTCTATATAAAACTCCAGTAGAAATCATTATGCAATAAATACGTTACAAAACGTTTTTTAATCACGTGGTGTGAAAATTGAGACAACCGTTCAAAAACACTTCTTGTTTCGTAACTTCCACTACAGTACATTGAACTTATAACATCTATTTGCGTTTGTTTTTGAACTGAATAACGACGTTGGAGTCTGTAACGCTCACTGAGTGTGAGTGGTAATGTTCATTAATGCTATTAAAACAATGGAACGTGGCCATTGTAAAATTTGTCAAAATGTACTGACATGTGACACTAATCCCAGAAATAACAAGGTGCTATATGTAACGTGTACGTAATACGTGGGATAAATTATTCTGTAATCAGATGCGAGTATGAATTATATTCAGTGTATACAGTGTGCAAAATGGGGAAGAAAGTATTGAACAGAAGAGTCGATTTGACAAAAAATACATTTCAAGGGGAAAGAAAACATTAATTTTAGTTTAAGTCAATAAATTAAAAAAGTTTCAGTTAAAACAGAAAAATGTTCATACCAATTATTTGGTCCCATAAAATTCCACACCATACATTGACAATATTCACAATTAATAATCCATGATGATTTTCTGTTGCCCAGTATCGACAGTTTTGAGAAGATTCCACTCCATTTTACTTTAAGTTAAGTGTAAGTTGATTTCTCGAAAACAAACGTGTTTACATTTTCTTCTCTTTTAGTTATTACGTATGCTAGAGCTCATGTTAAGAAGTGTAGTTGATTTTATTTTGAGTACTTAACGTAGCGTAACTTTGTTGCAATCGAAATAGTATACATTACCCATAAAGTGATATGTGAATTTGTTTTTGGCAAATGATGATTAGTAAATATAATATTGAAGGGGCAGAAGTGGAGGTTATCATAAAATAAGCAATTTAAGATGTTTTCATTGAAGAAGTCTCTGGTATCATAATAAACGTGTGTTTGTAAAAAGATTTTGACCTGATATTTGCAAACGTTGATTAAAGCTACTTCTGTAATTGAAGATAGGTAGGTGAATGACTTTTTTATTGCCATGTATAAAGGACCTTTTTTATTCACTGTGTAATTGAATTGAGGTATTACATTTTTTTGAGAGTATCGTAGTTGTGAATATCTACAAGTTGTTTTATTCCATGTTTCTTTTTGAAAGCTAGTAAGGAAAGATGATATAGATACAGTTTTGTAATTGTGAGTATTTTCACCATTTTGAAATGACTTCTGCAGGATTCAGTTCATTTTATCTTTGTTAATGTGCTGTTTATATCTACCAAATGCCCACAAAACTACTATACCATATTGAACTATGCTATCAAACTAAGCATGATATACTGTTATTGCTGCTTCCATACTAATATTTTTTCTCATATTAGATTATACTAGATATTGCGAATGTAACACTACACAGATTTTTGTAGTAAACATCCCCGTCGCTAAATAAAAATTCGTTTTGTTTTCTGAACATTTTTCCTTGGCCCAATAGCAATAATCTAACCTTTTATTTTTATCACCCTCTCTAAAAGTATGAAGAAATTTTGGTATATAAGGCTTTCCCCAATTATTTATTGTTTTCGTTATCTTCAACGTTACTCAAAATATCGTAATTCAACCTATTTGGGAGGAAGGGGGGCTGTTGTCTCAGTTTGTTTCTTAAGAAGTTGGATGCTTCGAAATACACGTCTTATATAGGGCTATAATTGTCCCAATACTCAAATCTGGATTTGAAAAAATCACGAAAATATTCGTAGGGCCCATGAATGTATTTGCCTCGATGAATTAATGCGTTTACTTGGGAAGCAAGTATTTGATTTTGTCAGAAACTTAATTCACCTATCTGAGAGAAATAAATTCAAATTAACTTAAAATACGTCTTTTTCTAAACACGTTGACACTTCAGAGACTATTTCTTTTTCCGTTATCAAAATTTGCTGGAAACTTTTCGTTATGTACACATATTCTGGATGTCATCGGGTAATATTGAAATATTTTTTCTCGATATAAAACACTAGTAAAAATATATAGACATGTATAGACAGATTTGTTTAAATTCTCATTTTTTCATCTCCAGACTGTGGATTTTCATAATACCTAGAAATCATGCCAAAAAACGAATATCCTTCACAAAATCATCCGAAATGCATCAGACTGGTTAATATTAGTTTTTTTGATGGTATTTAATATTTATCCATCTCAGGACTTGAATTTAGTTTCGTTCAAGTGTGTAATATTTCAATAGTTATTCCTACCGCGTACTATAAAGTAATGATACTTAACAAGTACAAATTGGAAGATGCGGTTTGGGATTTTAAATAGCTTAACGATTACGCGTGCCTAGTTTTTATTACATGGGATCTGTTATTTTCAATAAACTGGTGGAGGAGCCAGTTTATGTTTAATGAATCAACTTGAGATCCTTACCGCAGTTTAATAAAACGTTGACAAGCAGGCAAGCCCGTGTTGTTTTATTTTATTCAATATGTTAGTTTTTAATCTGAGATGAGTTAAAATATTTTGGCAAAGGACCCCGTACGATTCTTATGGGAAATGGCTTTCCGTGAATTTGGCTGAATTTTTTGTATATTGTAGTTCTTGATGAGCTGATCAAAAGTGTCTATAGCCACAAAGCTCAAAAATGGACAGTTTTCGAGATATGGAGATTTGAAAATGGATTTTTTTCCATTTTTTGTAGTATTTGGTCATCAATCCGATAGCTCTTATTTCTTGATGGGATGGCATTTGAATGTTCGGCGCCCCCACCCGACTGAGAAATAGTCTTTCTCAGTTATGTTATGCACCGCCATCAAACAATTTTCATACACTGCTCCACACTGGTTATGAAATCAGGTACTATTTCCAAGATCTTCCATACATCTTTTTATGCTACAAGATAGCGCCAGTATAATTTTAATTGTCAAAAAACGACATATGTTGGGTATTTTTTGAAGAGAGACCATAATAACTGATACTGAATATATCTAATGTCCAATAATATCGTGCATGTTTTCCAAAATGTTCATAACGAGGCTCAGCGAGCTTCGATGGAAAAAATGGACAAATCATAATACTGTGTTCACAGAGACAACAAATGTGATCACTATCGATGTCATTTACATGAGATTACGTGATTTATTTCTCGCAAATCTCGATAATCTGACAATGTTGTGCCAAGACATTTTCCTCAGGGTGGCTCGTAATGGATGATAGCATCTCACAGCCAAAGCAATCCGTGAAAATGTCTGCATCTTTGATACTTTGTAGTACTTTCCAGTTAGAATAGGGAAGTTCAGGTATTGGTAGCAAACTATGAATGGAACTTTCGATATTTACCACCGAATTCTTGAAAATACAATTTTTTTATAAATGTTGCATATTAGAGTGTACACTTATAATTGAGTATCTACTCATGATCGTTTGCAAAATGAATGGATAGATCAATCAAAAACAATGTAATAGTAGGATTAAAAGTCATAATAATAATGATATTAATTAAAAAACAATAATAATCTATCTTGGCAATCTCAAAAAATCATTTGAAATATTATAAGCGAAGCGGATTTATTTTTTCTTTATATTCTTTAAATGATTTATGACTGTGTTAGGTTCGTTGATATAATTATAGTTATATGTTACCGGTAAATCACTTTACCCATGATCTGACTCATAATATTTTAAATGATTTCTTGAGGTTGCTAAGATAGTTTATTTATTTTTTTATATAATATCATTATTATTATTAGTATTATTATGAATGCTACTTTTACTATTATAATGTTTTTGAATGATCTACTCATTCATTTTACCAAAAATCATATGAACAGATAGAATTCATTTATTTGTGTAAACTTTGATTTATAAAAAATTATAGTAGTTTCAAGAGTTCGGGGGCAAATATCGGAAGTTCCATTCATAGTTTGCTTTCATCAGCTAAACTTCCTTATTCTACCTGGAAAGTACTACAAGGTATCAAAGATGCAGACACTTTCACGGATTCGATTGGATGTGAGATGCTATCATGCATTTAGAGCCAGCCTGAGAAAAATGTCTTGGCACACCATTGTCTGATTATCGAGATTTGTGTGGAATAAATGACATACCTATTATATGTAAATGACATTAATAGTGATCAGAATTATCATCTCTGACGATACATGATTATGATTTTTCCGTTTTCCCCCATTAAAGCTCTCTGAGACTCGTTATGAAAATTTTGGATAGCATATTTGATATTACTGGACATAAGATATATCTAGAATCAGTTATTCCAGAGAATACAACATATGTTGTTTTTTGAAAATATAAATCATTCTGGCGTTATCTTGTAGCATGAAAAGTTGTATAGAAGATCTTGGAATTAGTACCTCATTTCATGTCCAGTGTGGAGCAGTGTATGAAAAATTATTGATGGCGGTGCCAAATGTAACTGAGAAATACCATTCCCCAGTCGGGTTCTGGGCGCCGAACATTTAAATTCCATCCCAACAACAAATGAAAGCTTCCCGATTGATGGGCAAATATTACAAAAAAATTTAAAAATCCATTTTGAAAGCTCCATATCCCGAAAACTGTCAATTTTTGAGGTTTGTGGCTATGAACACTTTTGATCAGCTCATCAAGAACTACAAAATACCAAATATTCAGCCAAATTCACGGAAAGCCATTTCCCATAAGAAATGTGCGGGGTCCTTTGTTTTTTATAAGACATAATCGAAATATTTGAAAGAAAAAATAATTGTATTTGCCAATTCTTGTTTCTTCAAATTCCTGTTAACCGTACAAAGTCATATATGTCACACCATCATTTGTTCATTTGTTTCCAAAAATTGTCGTAGTTTTTATAGTTTTAGTTCTTGGGTATTTATTATGATATACTCAAGTACAAGAGCAATACATTTATTGAAAAATAAAATATATCTAGTTCACAAATAATAAACAATTTGAAACAATCAAAATTATTTTTTGCTCCGCTTGATCTTCTTGATTTTCAATGCATGTAATATTCACTTTTTCTGGATGTTCTCTAGTTTTTTAACAAAGTGTCTCTGTTGTTTTGCACCTGTCGAAAAACATTGCTAATTATTTTCTTTAGATCGTCCAAAGAATAGCACGGCGTATATATTTTTAATGTGACCCCATAAGAAAAAGTAACACTGTGTTAAATCGGGACTATTAGAAGGCCATTTGATAGTACCCAAATTTCCATTTCACTGTGGATATTTTCTATCCATAACCTTTTTTCTCGGACAACACAATATGACGGTGCCCCATCCTGCTGCCATATTAAACATCTTGATATGACTAGAGGAAAATCGTCAACAGGTTTTTCAATTTCTGCTTTTAGAAAATTTAAATAATAGTCAATGAAGCATCAAAAAATATAGGATCCAAAACACGTTTACCAATTAATCCGCACCAAACACTAGCAGACTTTGATACTGAATTTCCTGTATTTGGTGAGGATTTTAATCAGACCAATTATGTCTATTTTGGCGATGGCTCCCTCTGCTAGAGGAAAACGACGACTCATCGGTCTACAATATTTTATCCAGATGTGGCATCCCTTTGAATGATTTCTACGATATGTCTGTAAAATTGCAGTCTGATTTCCTTTTGCACTGGTGTAAACTTCTCCACTCTTTTTAGCTTATTTGGGTGAAATTTGTATTTTTTAGTCACTGCGTGGGCTGATCCAATACACACTGTCAATTCTCTAACTACATCGTTTGATGAATTTTGAGGATTGGCTCTAAGATATGCTGGAATATTAATTTATGTTTCTTCTGTCAAAACCGTTTTTAGCCTAACAGTTTTTTTTTCTATTCAGGCTACCAGTTTCGAAAAACTTCAAGTCTATAAATCATTTTTGTAGATGGAGATCTTCTACCAGGAAATTTCATTCTAAATCTTCTAAGAGCTTTTGTAATACTACCACTTTGTCGATAAATATCGAACATAAAACATTTTTCTATGGAATATCTCATGTTGTTTATTGACCAACAAACTGTCAGGGGACAAAATTCACGTATGACATTTAATAATTCTTGCGAAACCATGACAATTCTTGCAAACAAAATAATAAACGCGGGTATCTTGATGTTGCTCAAAAATTACAATTTTAATAATATTTACACCAATTTGCGCTAGACTATTGAAAAGAAAGGGCAAGTGTGGCATATTTTCGTAATCAGAAAAAAGAAGTATTTTTAAATATTTAATGATATACAGGGTTAACCATTTCAAAATAAGTTATTAATGTCAATAATTTATGACATTTGACAATTTATAAAATTCTTGACTAGAGAGCATATAACACAATAAATACAACAGCTTTTTTCGTCTACATTTTATATAAAAAAATTAATATTTTACAGCCTTTTAAAAGTGGGACAGATTGAAATGAAAGCATTGTACATTGGTAGCACGTTTCAAAAGGTAATTGATGAAATATTTTGATGGAAGCAAATCTTGGTGAATTTTCCACCGTTCCCAAGGAATAACTTGAATTTCACCTAATACCCCATTCGTTCATATTCAATGGGTTTAACACCCCAATGCAAGTCAAAGATTTCTGTTATTATCCCTATTCAGAGAAGATAAGAAGGGGAAACCGTAGTGAAAGATATAAATTTATTAAATATGTGAAATGCGAACGGCCGCATTGAAAATTCCGAAATGGAAATTGGAGGGCGAAAGTCAAGCGTTATGAACCCAATAATAGCCGCAAAGAAAATGGCGGGATTAATAAAGCGAAACATGAGCGAAACTAATGTGATGGGTAACCTTAGTGCCGCTAGAACGGTAGCTACTGTAAAACGCGATAAGGCAGTTATTTCCTTCTTTCTTTCGTCCTGCTCCCGAACTCTTGGAGTATCGTATTAAAGATTCACGCCGGCATTATCAATGGCTTTCTAGTAAAAATCACATCGATTTTACATTTAGTCTCTATATCTCTCAGGCAGTGACGTGGCAGGTTCAATTTCGAGCGTATTCAGAAATCCTGAACTTCTCACTGGAGTTACACACATAAGAATTAATTTAACTCTGGCCATTTCTTCTCGAGGTAGCACGGTGATATCGAAATGAGTTCCAAATTTTGTCAAATAATTGACAAACTGACGTCAAATAGTGACTCACTGACTCTGGAAAGACGTCAAAATGCCACAGCCATAGGAAGTCATCAGCAGGCCGTCACTCTGACGTCTGAAGAAAACACTATAAAATACGACATTTTGATGACCTGCAAGACCATTAGAAGACGTCAGTGAAATGACCAATAAATGACGTCTTATGAAGGACCTCCTCAGTCCCTAGTTTCTAGTTTTTATTTGGAAAATTTTAGTTTTAGGGAAGTAGAATAAAATAAAATGGAACACATTCTTGAATTTATTAAATTTTGAATAGATTAGTATATTTTTCAACGAGCGTATAATGATAGCTATTATTCTCGAGAATAAAAATTCCGAAACGAGCCGAAGGCGAGTTTCGGAATTATCCGAGAAAGTAATAGCTATTATACGCGGGAAGAAGACTATACTTTCTCTACAACTATACGATAGTCAGAGTTTTAATGAAATCTAAATATTATTTCTGAAAATAATGGATATTTCATTCATTCATTCATTTTGGATTTCAGATTTATTTGATAATAACAATTATACATGAATAATCAGTGTTTATTCATGAATGAATAAATGCCTTAATTGAAAATATTTTTTAAAAAAACTTTCAAAGGTGGTATTCGAACTCACGCCTATATAACTACCTTCGTTATACATTTACTTCATGTACACGCTTCTACCAACTGAGCTATAATAGGCACTCAAAAATTTGTGAATGAAATACGTACTACAGAAACTCTGACGAAGAACTGAGAGAGTGTGGAACGTTCAAGTAAAAATTGTTTGACATACCTTTGTTGCAAGATATATTTCATCAGGAGCTTCAGTGATAAATCCACTCTATTCATTTTTATATTAGGTACTTGTCACACAGATCAAAGTTAAAACTAAGAAAATAGTCAATCTGACATTCACAGCCAAGCTGTGACAAAAGTTCAATCAAGCAAAGCCTTCTTGAGAAATTTGTTTCTCTCAGTTTCTCTCAGTTCTCGTGGATTCTGAAAATTCTGAACCTGTGATTGGCCGAGTGCCGTTGAATAATGAGTTAGGATCCACGGTGTCTTTGAATCATCTTTATTCTTCAATTGAAAATCAATATGTAATGAACGTAGAATACAATAGTCATAGAGAAAAGATATTACAGGACATCAGGATATTATAGTAAACTTACATTCGATATAAATTAACAGTGCATGGAATGATAGATCTTAGAAAATAGTTTATCATTATGCAAAATTAACCACGAATTTGTATTCTCTTGTAGGATTTGGATTTCATAAATCACAAAGACGTCATTACTTCAGAAATCCTGGGTGCTCCTACTTTATAACTAAATCGCAGATTTTAGATATTCTTTCATTCATATATACTAACCTGTTTCATACCTACAAACATTGGCTGATCGAATAAAAGTCTTCCCGTTTTCTAGGCGTCAGTCAACTTTTAGCAACGATGGCGACCTGTCTGCCGTCCTTCTCTGAGAACTCTACCGTACTTATTTGTTCATTGATCCGAGCAAAAAACAAAAATTTTCATTAGCACCAAACCACCAAACAAACCAGCACAGCAGCAAACACAGAATAAAGCTTTTAGCTCTTTCTGTCGACAATTTTCGAATAAGAAATAGTTGACTTCGCGTCAATTTGACTTCATCACATAACACATCATTTTAAGGTCTCATGGTGATTGAGGACGTCACGGACTGAAAAAAGACGTCATTAGGACGTCATTTCACTAACCTGTGCTACCTGGGTATTAGTTTATTACAAATCCTTTCACGCCTGCGCACACCATATACCATACCATATCTCAAACAGGAGTTTTGTACTTTTCTGTATTTTTGAGTAATATTAGGATCATATAAAGAACCAGCGAAATCAAAAATTGATAATAACATCGATTCACATACAAGTAATTTTATATTGGATGCTAGACAGTGCATAGACAAAGTTTTCAGAGATCAATATGCTCTCTGAATGAGTTTATTTGAGTAATTTTCAAATCTCAGGTCAGAGTCAAGAATAACACAAAGTCGTCTCAACAATTTTTTTATTTTGAAGTTATGTACAGAGATCCCACTCATTGCTGAGGGCGAGTGCGGACCTGTCGCTTTACCCATGAACCAGCCTGCGATCTGAATGAATGTTCGAGAATCTTCGTCTCTATCGTTCCAGAAAGTACGACATCTAGATGCGTCTCGAGAATTCTCGTGTAGATTTTCTTCAACTATATATGACCGAAGCAGAGTTGGAGACTGTTTTTTAGTTAAGCAGAGTGAGAGTTAGATGCCGCGACGGACAGTCTAGTTGAAATAAATAATTTGTGATGTACTTGTGTGACATAAATAATCAGTAATTAGATTATATGTTCATAAATAAATTATGTAAAATAAATTAGACTTTAAATATACTACAATATACAATGTTCATCTTCAGTTTAAAGTACAATATGAAGAAGGAAGCTGGAATAATGCTATGGTTAAAAAGTGTTTGAGACATTACAAGAGGTTAATTACTTACATTGTTGTTGTTGTTGTTTTTTGTTAAAATTGTTATTTTCGTCAACCGATTGCACCCCTACGCGCAACTCTCGGAAGTCTGTGTGAGCAAGGGAAGACGTAGCCCTTACCTTTTAACGTGTGATGCCATGCACGAGACCGGTGAATCGGTGGATCGAACCCACGACCCCACGCTTGCGAGGCGAGCGCTTTACCAGCCGACCACCACGGCCCATTGAGTGGAGAAAAAAAATATTTAAATTAATCTGAGAGGTACCACTAGGGTCTCTTAATACTCGTGTTTTGAAAAACATTTTTATGAAAAAACGGGTAGATCCCCAGAAAATTAAAGCAAAGGACATGTGATACTGATGCAGTTTTCAACATGTCCTGTACTTTATTTTTCTGGGGTCTAACCTTTTTTTCATAAAAATGTTTTACTACGACAGTGAGTAAACTAAGCTTTTACGCACTGCTGACAGTGCTTAAAGTAATACTTTTTCGCACGTGCGTAAAAAAAATCACCAGTGTGTAAGATCATCAACTGTGCGTAATATTTATTTACCTAACAAGTGTGGAAAGTAGTACTTTTTCGCACGCAACGGCAGTTGCACGAACGACGCGGAGCGGAGTTCGGGCAAGCCGTCAAGGGCGGAAAAGACGTTTTCCGCAAGAGTTAGGTAGAAAGTTTTTCCTACGAGTGTTTTTGTCCATCTTATTAATGAAAAAAAAAGGTTTTAATTAAACAAGATTTTATAATAATGTTACAAAATGACACATAAGACAGAATAGTTACATAGATCATTTAGTTAGTCGTAAATATCCTCATTTTCAACAATATAAAAATCGTGCGGAAAAGTAACTTTCCAGCACTAGTGCGGAAAAGTAACTTTTCCGCATGATTTCATCTTTCCGCGAGATTTATAATATGAGATCGAATCTAGTCTATTAACAACTGTTTGATAATAACTTTCCGATATTCCGTAATTTTCATAAAATTAATTTCAAATTATAAAGTAATTAAGACATTATCAAAATAAATAGTGATATTTAAAATTTGACAGGATTTGATATGGTATTATAGCAATTAAATTAATATCTGAAATAGCTCAGTTGGCAAAGTAAGGGAGCAGTCGTTCTACTCTGGTTAATGGTTGATGGGGTAGGTGGTTCGAATCCTGGGGGTGGGGGGAAGTTACTTTTTTTTGTTTTTGTTTTTGTTTTGAAATTGACTGTTCAATTTTCGTTATATTTTTCAATATTTGCATATTTAATGACGACATGAGTGTTTTTGATAGAATCTGTTATGAAAAAAATAATTCGCTCCTACTAAAAAATTTCATATACCTACCTACTCGTGGGAAATGTATGTCATTTCATGCTCATTGTACAATATACTAATCTTGAATTAAAATATTGTGCTTTAAAGAGAAAATCTTGCGTAAAAGTAAAAATCGCGCGGAAAAGTAAAAATCGTGCGGAAAAGTAAAAATCGTGCGGAAAAGTAAAAATCGTGCGGAAAAGTAGAACTTTCAAAACGAAAAATCGTGCGGAAAAGTTACTTTCCCGCACGCTCGTAGGAAAAGTAATTTTTACACACTGTTCTTCACGCTCATACAAAAAAGTCCTACTTTACGAACTTGTATCATAAATAGCTATTATAACACTTGTTACATAACATAATATATCCAAAATCCCCCGAATTATTTAAATTCCTCATTTTTTATTCTAGTCAAATCTCACGCATCTTCCAAGAAACACCTTCGTCCCGGGTATAGGAATGGGAATAGCCAAATGCCCTTACGACCCTGCGGACAATTCGACTGCCGTTTGGGTGGAAAAGGGAAACCCTGGCGACCTAGCGGGCCTCTATTCGGGGACCAACGCTGAATTCACCAAAGCCGATACTGTGATCTTCAGAACTGATCTGCATAATCTCACCACGGGCCGTAAGGAGTACAGCTTCAAGAGGACGCTCAAGTACGACTCCAAGTGGCTGGACAGTGAGTATTTTTGTTACTTCTTAGTTTCTCAGTCGGTTATATTTATTTCTTTATTGTGATGAAACAAAAACGAACGTGAAAGAAACATTCGAGGAGTAATGGGGAATTTTTTTATTGATAACTTTTATTCTCAGTGAAGTCTATCTAAATGTATCAAATATGTATTTTTTTTGTTTTCGCCTTGCGATGGAGATTGACTTGAAAAATTTAACCAGTGAGCCAGCAGTCACGATTTTATATCCACGAGTTTACCGGATTGTACCGCGTCGATAAAGTGGTGGCCAGCCAATATTGCTAATATCACATCACAGTAAAAAACGAGGCTCGGTCACAAATGTATCGCTACCAAATTGTGCTGGCTATGGATTTAACTTCATGAGAAACCGATTCAATATTGGCTCGCTTCAGAATACGGATTTTAACTTATTTTCGAATGTCACTGTGATCATTCACGGTGACAAAAAATTCAGAATCGTTGAGGTAGTTGTGAATGAAAAACATAATGGACATATTCATCCATTACTTTGAGGCAAGTGAAATAGGAGACCTATACTCGGAATGTATTCAAACTATGCAAATTATTATTTCGACAAGGATGTCAAATTTGAAAAATAAAACGAAATGCTCATATTGAATAATCATACGATGCTAACCGAGCATTTTTCCCAGAATTTTTTGGGCTGGAATGATTCTTGGCGAGGCAGTGAACGATACCATCTACACCAAATATTTTGCCAGGCACGATTTCACCTCATACGGCCCTTCCAAAATAGAAAAAAAAACAACGAAACGCCAAGTTTGAAAAATTATACTAAGCTAACCGTGGATTTTTTTGCAATTTTTTTGGGCTGGAAGGATTCTCAGAGAGGCAGTGATTAAGACCTTTAAACGAAATACTTTTCCGGCCCTTTCAAAATGTGTAAAAAACGCCGGAATACTAACCTTGAAAAATCATACGAAGCTAACCGCGGATTTTTCGAGATTTTTTTGGGATGTATTCTTAGAGTGGCAGTGAAGACCTTTGACATGAAATATTTTGCTGGGCAAGATTATAACTCATTTTGCCATTGAAAATGTGCATATTAATCAGGGTAATTCAAATTCGACCCCCACCATTGGGATCTCCTAAACTACAGGAGATGCGACGAAGCTTAAAGTTGAGAAAAGTTGCTTATTTTGGTGCTTAACAAAATATTGTTTTAAAACTTGTAAAATTCCAAGTTTTTCCGGAAGCTCGGGAAGAAACTGAAAATCGTAATTTATGTTTTAATTTTTTTTAGCGTTATAGTACAACATATCTCATAGCCAAAAACATACTTTCATTGCTACTTTTTTTCAGCTACATGTTAGCAGGTTCAGATTTACTATCCGACGTTTCGTCTTCTTGCAATCATCATCAACTTTTTTTCTATTGTAGGCGCCTTATTGTTTTTATACTCAGAAAAATAGTGCTTCTCATTCATTCGTCGATGCATAATTTGTTATGATTTGCTTTTCCGAAACCACAGATATTGAAAAAAAAACTTTATCTGAGATGGTCATGATTCCATCGAATAATTTTGTATAATAAACACCAGTTGTCAGAACTCAAACATCATAAGTTCGCACAAATGATTCAGTCGAAATGTCCTCATTCTCAAGTGAAGAAAAACGAGATAAGTTGAAACTTTATTATAAATAGCTTATATCAAATGATATTGTTTTTATTGTAAAATATTCTTTCAATTTCAAAACTGTCATTAATGACTCCTAAATATTTGCAAGTCCAACTACTTCAACAGAGATATTGTGGATTTTTATTTCATACCTATTAAAATAACCTATTAACATATATTTGTTTTTTGCACTTATTTTTAGTTGGTTGGAACAACACCTTCTGTATATTATATTTTATAGTATTTCATTGGCTTTATATTTACTCCCGTCAAATAATTTTTGTTTGATAAGTGAATCAGTCTATTGTTAGCCAATAAATGAATTGAGCATATTCCAACATTATTTTATTTATCATATTCTCATTTTATATTAAGAATAATAACCAAGTACACTACCCTGTGGAACAACCTGTTCGATTACGATTTCATCAGATATGATATTCGCCAACTTATCCCTGTCCACAGTGTCAAAGGCTCTTTGAAAGTCTATAAACATTACTCGTGTCATTAAATTTTTATCAATTGTTTCTAAAATCATTCAGAACACACTGTGTAGCTGTCTCACAACTCTGACCAACACAAAAACATGACTGCAGACTACTAATTGTACCATTTTGATCCAGAAAAACGAAAACTTGCTCACATACAGCTTTCTCTATTATTTTCTCTACAGAAGGTAGCATATTGATCGGTCTCAGGTCACTAGCATTTTTGCAGTTTTCAACTTAAGGAATTTGTGAAATTGCGGAAACTTTGATATCACTGGGAACTGTACATTTACTCCTGCCATCAGCGGTAAAAACTGTAAAACCGTGGAATTTTGAGAATCATCAGCGATTTCAATGAAAATTTGGATTTAAGCTATACTGACCCTCTTCTTCAAAATCTACCCTGTGCCGAACCGAACTTTTTATTTTTTAACGGTGAAAACTACCCCTCATTGCAAAAAAAATAAAGAAAACTTATATTTTAGCATTTATTTGGTTAAAATTAAGTATTAATTAATTATTTGTAGGCTACTTGACATTCTCAAACGAGTTTATAATTAATCAGACAGATGCAATTCCTGTTAATCATCCCCCAAGGAGTAGTAATTTTCAAAACTATTATTGAAAATGTTTATTAAAATTTGAAACGAATTCAGTACCACTACAACTCCTTAGAGTACTTTGAATTTATTCTCTGTACTTTCCATCTTTCAAGAATAGTTTCGTATTCGAAAAGCTAAGGAGATCAAGCGTTTTTTCAATATTTTCGCTCTAGAGAGCAACAAAGCTGTCACAAAATGACATTTCTGGGAAAACGTCAATTACGCGTTGAGATCATAGAATAGTATATTCTGTAACAAGATTAGAATGAAAATTCGATGCGAGTGGAAAGTTCCGAGCGCGAGCCGAAGGCGAGCATGAGGAACCACGAGCATCACGAATTTTAATTCTAACCGAGTAGCAGACTATACTTTCTCCACGATCAAAGATAGGAAACGTGACAGCAATAATTTTGACACTTACTCAAATTTTGCACTACGATGACAATCAACTGCGTCAAGGATAATGTTATTATTGCTAACCTGTGTGAGAATATTATTCTATCACAAGAGAGAGAATGTAAATACATTTAAATTGCATGGGGGCAGAGGTGTTGCAGAATATTTCTTCAATCTCAAGAGAGAGAATTCCAGCATTCTGTAATCAAATTTGATTTCAGAATTGGCAAATTCTGTGATGATCGTGGAGAAATATATATTATATACTTACTCTAAAATGCTAATCCCTATGTCAAAAGTGTTGTAAAAAGTTCAGGCTAGTCCGCAATGCGCATGCGCGTCATTAGTGATTTTTGTAACAGGCCCGGTTTTAGTAAAATATTATGGTGCTTGTGAAGATTAACAAACGTTAATTCTGAATTTCGGAGAATAAGGTTGGAAACCTCATTGTACTTATACCTTTTATTTGTATTTAGCCGATTTGAATACATATTTTCATATATTTATGATCCCAAATATACAGCAAAGGCTATCTGAAAGTAGAATACTGTTATTATTATCATTTATCGCTCTGAAGCGACTGATTTTTGGTATCACATTCCCTTTTCAGCTGTAGTTAACCAAAACAAAAACCTACGGAACCACCACAAATCGTCGGTGCGAATTTCAAGGAAGAACTGGACAGGAAAATATATTGAAAGTACAAAAATCTATGAAAATTTATTTTAGCTAATATCATGAATAATTTCAACTGAAATTGGATTTATAAAATTGGATGCTTGGAAGCTCGAGGTTTTTTTTCTAGAACTATTCATGTCAAAATATGCTACTGCATTTAATTTAAATCATTTGAAGAGATTATCATGCTATTTCATGTTAGAATGAAATTATTATTAGCCAAAATATGAATTATGATCGTCGCAATTTTCTTTTTACATTCATTTAAAGCTTGCTGTTTCTTATTCTTTCTTTTAACAGCTTGGATATTTTTTCTGTACGTATAATCTCTTCTGCACAAAACATAAACTTGTACAGTTTTAGAAAAATCTACCTTTGCAAATAATTCATCACCACGTTCGATTGAAGAATTTTTCAATGATTCTCTACCCTTATCAGTGACTTTTAGAAGTTTTTCGTCAGTTTTTAAAAAACAAATTTGACACACATTCGCAACAGAATGAACGTTATCATTACTTGTACTGGGCTGGTCCGTAGTATTTTCAAATTATGACACCATAATATAAAGCAAGAATTACCCCTAAAAGAACATTAGATTTAAAAAATAATCTGTTGGTTTTTCGACGATAACTGTTTAATTTTTAAAGCAACTAACTTTTTAAAAAAAGCGTTTCGTAGAGAATTTCAAGTGCTTTAACGTCATAATAATTGAAAATGTTTGCGAACCTAATTTTTGAGTGAGTTCAAAGGGTTTGGGTAATTCACAATTAGTGCATAAATGCAAACTTTGTACCGCCATATCTCCTTCAATTTTCATGAAACAAAAATAAAAAAAAAAAATTTTCAGTACAAAAGTCCTACAATTAATATCTGAAACATTTTTTTATAAAAATGTCGTTTTCAATTCAATCAATTATTTTTTCTAAACTAAGCTTTCCCAACCGGTGAAATCACATGGATCATATCAATTATACCCGAATAAAATTAATTGCAAGTGGGGAGACATTAATTTCTATTAGGGTTGTAATGACGAGGGTTTAATTGTTACATTTAAAAAAAACAGAGAGTGAATTTATTTTGGTCATAAGTCAGTCAATTAATATGCAAAACAATTTATCGAAGCTCATTGGGAAGGTTTTTTAATGTACTTTAAAAAATTTCCCCTCAGTTTTCCCCAAAAATTTCACCACATTGAAGGTTCTCAATTTCGAGTATTTTCGAAAATAACTATCCTTCAAAGAGCAATAACTTCATCGTTATTGGGTTTACATAGGTCTTTCAGACACGAATTCCTTTGTTTTTTCATTAGCTACAATTTTGTTTGAAATTATTTTTTCGATAAGATTTTAAAAAAAATGTTATTCATGAAAAACGGTTGAAAAACGTGGGTTTTTTATCAATGAAAAATGCACAGTTTCGATCGCTAATAACTCGGAAAGTATCAACTTTACAAAAAAACTTTATGGAACAAAAGTTGCTTAGAATTGGTCGATCTATCAACTTCCGTGCTTATTTTGATTGAAAAAAATTTCAAGCCCGCTTCGGCCTAGGGTAGATTTTAAAAAGGTTATTATTACTACCTCAATCCAAATAATCCAGGAAATCGACATTGATTTTCAAAATTCCACGGGAAAATGGCTGTTGACTGAACTAAATACTTGTAAATTCATCATAGCTGATAGATATGATTGTTTTTTAGTGTAAAGTGAAACTTTTAGTTCATCACGAAAAATGAGAAATAAAACTTTCTATGTTTTTATACCACTTCTATTTGTAACCAACGTTACTGCAGATTCGTCCTATATGGATAATGTTTGATAATGTCCATATAGGACGAATCTGCAGTAACGTTGGTTACAAATAGAAGTGGTATAAAAACATAGAAAGTTTTATTTCTAATTTTTCGTGATGATTTCCTACCACGTAGTAACGGCTACATCCATCAATTTATTTTATTTCATCTCTACTTATTTATCAGTTTATTACACGTACTCTATTGCCGAAAATTTGATAAAACCTGCAATGTGATGCGAAAGCTTGTTTTCTAAATCAATGAGTTTTGTCTGTAGATCAAACAATATATCATTCCGTGCAGGCTTTATCGTCATTTTTACGCCCGATTCCCCCCAAATGCCCATACAGGTGAACGGAAACACAAATTCACGTGATATATTGATTATTTTGATCAAACTGCTCGGAGTTCATTCATGCGGTAAAATTTTCCAGGCATTTAACTAATATCCTAACGCTTACGCAAGTTTCATACGGTCTCGACGTCATTACGCAAAATACATGGCTACACATTTTGCGGTTATTGGGGTGAAAATAATTACAAACCGCCGAGAAACCCTTCGTGATAAAAGGATCCATCCCTTTATGGCCTGTGCATTTCCGCGATTCTTCTTCAGAACGTTTCATTTTTGACTGGGATGATTACAATGAGGCTAAATGGATAATTAAAAGCGAATGGAAGTTCAGTTATGAAAATCAACCAACAGAGACAGAAAATGAGGAGTAGTTATTATTTGGTATATTATACAGTGTGTCCAAGATAAGAATGAATAGCATGGGGATATCGGAAACGGTCAGAGATACGGGGTCTATTAAATTAGAGAAAAGTAGCACATTTATGTGCCCAACAATATGCCATTTAGAAAGTTTTAATATTCCGAGTAGTTACGGAGATATCCGAGAAAAACCGAAATTTGAGAATTTCGTTTTATTTTCTCACAGGTTTATTTTCGAAGGAAATGTAAAACAAATAGCACTTTGTCGTGACCACTTTTTAAGGACTACCTGATAACGTAAACAGAATTTTTCTGCGACGTTTCGTCTTTTAGAAATCATCACCAACTTTTTATTTTTATATGGGCCGCAAATAAAGTATACCCTGTATACGACTCCATTTTTCATTGTGAATACAGCAACGTATCGCACAGTATGATTTCAGAACCATTTGTCGCGCAAAATGAAATTTAGTGATTACTTACCCCAAGGCTCGGTTCTAGGGCCACTTTTATTCATAATTTATACCAATGATTTTTTTGCCATATGTTGCCTCATTTAGGTATTGCTTTTGCTTATAGGCTATGAAAACAGTTACGAGTCGCTTTTAACAGCAACTTATTATTGAATACAGATAATACAAAACATATAATTATCTCAACAGATAATAAAGTAACAAATGCTTGTTCCAAAGTTTAGTAAACACAATTTTCTTCTGAGAAAACTGAAATCGTTTATTGATAAAAATACCCTTCTTTCTGCCTACTTTGCTCTCATTCAATCATATATCAGGTATGGATTGACCCTTTCAGGTCCTCTCACTCTGAAAAAGTGTTTAAAATTAAAAAACAATCCATCAGAACAATCTGTAGTGCGGGTTATAGGGATTCTTGTTGGCCATTATTCTGCCAACTCAGAATCATGACTTTATCAACTCTGTTTATTTATCAGTCTCTGCTCGAAATTCATGCAAAAAAAATAAACTCCTGACTAACTCAAATTACCATGACTATAGCACACGCAACGCAAATCTGATCAGGTCTTAAAGATTTAAATACAATAAGTCTTTCAAAAACTCATTCAGTAAATACTTCATTCAATAAATACCTGTTAGAAAAGAGTTGAAGGTTAGTTGATATGTCCACCTGGTACTATCAACTGTGAGAAAAACACAAAAACATATAATATCTACACAATTAAACAACCGAAATTATAATAATTAAATATAATATCTACAAAGCAATCAGTGATTGAGTAAATTGATGTCAAGTGGTCAAATGTTTATATTATCAATCTGGGTTCTACAATACTCGATAACATAAGCATGTGTTGGTCATTCCAACCAAAATAAAAATCCAGCATATCCAAATACCCAGTGAAATATTAATAAAAATATGTCTTTACAGAAAGGTATGATGTCATACCGCAAAATAGAACAACTGATAACTGTCATTAGCTTAAGGCCGGTTCATGTCCGCTCGAACTAGTACGGCTAAGGTAAGTACTAACATTCGGAACAAGCTATACATGACAACGATCAAGTTGTCATTTTGATACAGTGGCGTACAGAGTGGAAAGTGTATATCAATGACAGAGAATTTCTGATGTTATTGTATTAAAACAGAAAGGGTTTTCTATTGCAAAATAAACCCGTAACAATGTTGATCTTTATAATATACTGCCTATCACATTCGAAAAACTACTAAATCAACATCGTGAGTGTGTGCGCGTTTTTTTAAACTTTCAACTATTGTCACTTATGTATAATGTTTACACACAATATTTTGTTTTTGCTTCATTTTAATTGTGAACTTGTACATTATTTTCTGTATTTACGTGCTACTTGACTTGCTACAAATGTTTTATAATATAACGTAGTTAAAAAAAGATCTATCTATCTATGTAGCGAATATACAGCCACAGTTCATCATAAATGCAGTACAAGATGTACACCTGCTGTGTATTGAAAGATAAGGAAGACATACAAAAATTTGAATTTGAGTTTAGCTTCTTATTTATACCTAATATGTGTTTTGGTATTAAATAAGTTCATAATTATTTTGTTTGACTTTACTGTCTACAATTCTTAACTAAGTGAGGCTGACAATATTTTTTTGTTAGTTTATTGATACATATTAAATTTTTATCATAGATTGCCCATTTTATTTCTCTCCATAGATTACTTCACAAAAAAACATTTTTCATGATCAATATAAATGGTCGTAATCTTTACTGTATAAATTAATTTTAATAGTTATTATTATTATTGTTCTTGGTTTCAGGAACAAGTGCTGTCAGTATAGTTATGTCACGAAAATAACTTTCCGATATTTGGAGAAATTCTAGGCATAAAAAATGTGGATCAAATATGTAGATGACGGTGATGAGAATTATGTCTAAAAATCACTAAATTCTGATTCTAATCATTATTTCTTTCGTCTATTAAATATCAGTCATCAACCAATCATACGTTTGTTTCCTGTTTGACAGGACCAATCAACACGCTCTATTAGCGACTATTTACATGATGCACAATAGTCACCGACTATTCAGCATGATACTCATATCAAGGAGCCTGAGCATCTGACAGTACTCTAAATAAATACATATTAAACGTCAAATAAAATCAATCGTGTTGAAGCTGTATAAGAGAATGAATGTGGACCTTCTACGGTTAATACTGCAAGTTCTTCAAAAGCTGAACAAATGTCACAAATTACGCATGGTGGGAATGTCACATACAATAATTGTGTTTTTAATTTCAATTGATAAATTATAAAGATGGTGCTGTTTTTGTTTAGATTTTGTGCTTTGTTCTTGATATTTTGAATAAACTATTCCAAATTGTTAAGAAGTAGATTCAAGAAATAATCTTCACAAATATAACACGACCTTGATTAATTGTCGACTATTTTATTGCTGCTAAATTTCTCTTGTATTTATTAATTTTACTCGAGATTATTTTGGCATTAATAATCAGAGATGAAAGCCCTCGAGCTTCGCTCTCGGGATCTCATCAGATTATTAATGCCAAAATAATGTCTCGTTAAATTATTATAAAATACAGTCGAAATTTAGATGCAATAAAAATAGTCGACTATTTATCAAGGTCATGTTATATTACCCTTGACTATTTTTTATTGATGGTAGCTAGGTCAACTACAATTCAAGTATAGAGTATTCAGCAGGTTTCTACCGAATCCGATAACTTTCCAGTAACTCGTGACAACAAAAACAAGATTATGTTTGCACCTCTGTTCCAATATCCGCAGAATATTTCAAATTCCTCGATAATAGGATAATTAAATTGCATAGAATTGTCACATTGCCACGGCACTTTGAGCTCTCATTAAAATTTAGTAGAGGTTGATTACACAATTATCTCTTCGAATAATTGAATTATTCGATCATCGTTACACAGAACCTGTTTAAAACCCCATGTGCCACCTAACTGATAGAGCTTTTTACCCCAATAGGTCAGTTTCAGTTCAGAAACATGGTCGCACGTGGTTTTCAATATGAAATTGGTTGAACAGATTTTTGGGAGCACGTAAATAATGCTTATGAACAAGTACTATATAGAAAATTAGTTCAAGGATGCTAATTCATCTGTTAATTCTTTCGCACTCTTCTTTTAAATTACATTTCTTTACACTGAAATTACTGTTAAAATCATAGGTTATTTGTGGCCCTAGATTTTCGCTGTAATTGATCACCTTTGTAGTTGTGAAATTTCACAAGAAAATCTAAAAATTCACAATTTCATTGTGAAATCACAGTGAACGCTTCAGCTTGAGCAGACTCCACAATACTTGTGAAATTAATATTATTTTTATTTCTACGTTGTGAAATGACAATGTATAAATCACAGTAGGTACAACTAAAAGAGTATTGTGATTTCACATGATACTTTCAACAATATGATCGTGAATGTACCCACTGATTTTGCAAACGTGTTGAGAAATTAAATTGTGAATTTGATTCAATATGGTGAATTCACATTGTATACATTTCTTGTCTAATATTGTCAGAAAATGAAGCAATCTTGATAATTCTCAATGCAACTGTGAAAAGTTCACAAAATTGTTGTATAAGTAATTGTGGGACTACCTACAGCGGGCATTACGCTACCTACTGTAGCCATCCGTATGCGGGCACGTGGCACGAATATAATAATTCTCGCGTATCCCCTATTTCATCTAGATCCCTCGTGAGCGGAGAAGCTTACGTTCTGTTTAATGACCAAGAAGGCACTAAATCGCACCTTTGAGTTCATATTTAGTTATATTTTTATTGTATATTTATATTTGTATACCTGTTATTTGAATTTAGCCGATTTGAATACAATAGTAGTAATTGTATTCTGATTTCCAACGGACATTCAAAATCTGAAATGAAAAGAGCTTAATCTCGTATTATGGTACTGGGATTGAAACAATTGTTTTTTTTTTGAGTTACGGCGATACTCAAACTTTTGATTATTTATACTATCTAAATTACTGTAAATTTTGATATTGAAATGAGTTATCGCAAAAGGCACAAGAAACAATATATGCCGAAGAGCTGATAATGTATGGGCACGAAACTATATACTGAATAGTATTTAGAATTTAATTCTAACTTATATCAGTCGTTACATTTCCGAGTAGTTTTCGCCTTATTTATAATTTCGCGGTTTAATTTTACAACACGCTGATAAATATAGCCTAAGATGCAGATGATTATGGAAGAGCAGATGTCTTTTGTAATTCCTTGCGAAAACACGTGAAAATTTCAACACAACTGTAATATTACAATGTGACATTCTTGTCAATGTAATATTACAAAGTAATATTCCTATTAGTGTAATATTCCTATTAGTGTAATATAACATTGTGATATTCTTATCAATGTAATATTACAATGTGATATTCTCATCAGGATGCAAATTCACAATTCATTGGTAAATTTACAATATATTTGATTTTACTCCTCAGGTCTTGTAATTTCTGAGGAGAGTGGGTAAATTAGTTGTTTTTTCAATTTTTTTTTCCAATCCTCACTATTTAACGTTAAAATTGGGTTATTTTTCAACAGTGTGCAAAAAAATGGTTGGCTTTTCTTGTATGTTACAAGTATTGCTGTTTTCGGCTTCGACATTTTCACTTTTCTTGAAATCACCACTAAAAATACAGTTTCCAATTTTCACTGCCACTGCCAAAACGTTAATAATAAAGGGTTTTTCATTTTTATTTTGATAAACCAAAGGATTGGAAAAAATCATGTACACAGCTCGAATATATAGCCTCTGTATTGCATTTGCACTGCCTACGGCTCGATATGAAAACTTCTCGCGCTTGAAAAAAGGAGTCACTTTATATCATTTTCATATAAATAACTATCAATTAATCAATCAATTATTTTTTGCTGCTATCACACAAAAGCGTTAAATTGTAGATAGAACAAATACAAAGATGGGTACAAAATATACACATATTAAAATTTCTGGCAGACGTTAAAATTAGGTCAAATTCTGCATTAATGAGTTGTACCGAAATGTAAAAGAACTGTCATAATGGTTACTGGGAAGTGTATGGGAGGATGGATCTGATGCAATCAGCACTCACAGACGCACATACGTGGTGTATGAGGGAAAACCTCAAGGTCATCAACCCTCAAGAAATCACGATTGTCCCTTTCTCCAGGAAGAGAAACCTAGAGACCAACAAAGCTTTTAGAATCTTTGATGAAAGCTTATAAAAAAGGGAGAGACAAAATATCTGGAGTTAAACCTAAAGTCGAAGCTCTCTGGAACAAACAACTGAAAAAAGTGCTAACAAGGGCAAGGACGTCACTGATGATGGCCAGACGCTCCTTTGGCAAAACGTACGGACTAGGATCCAAACAATACCTTTGGCTATACACAGCGATAGTGAGGTCGTTGATAACGTATGGAGCCATGCTATGCTGGCCTAGAGTTGAACAAGTGACAACTAGAGGGAAGCTGGAGGTGATACTGAACCTCCCTCTTCTTCATTTCCATATTACAGTGGAAGCAAGGATAGTAACCTCCAGAATAAAGTGTATTGGTCCATGGAGGGGCGATAACCTAGGCCACTCCAACATAATGGACAGAATGACTCCTACCTACTCCTTTAATGGAACATACTACACCATCATATAAGATGGGGAAGTCACATCAAAGGCAATACCAATGTTGTCGAGAGGACAAATCTGGTACACAGATGGCTCTAAGACAAGCAATGGAGTAGGGGCTGGAATATACGAGAAAAGACTAAGGCGAGACAGTAGTCTAACCCTTGGCACTCAAGCCTCAATTTTCCAAGCAGGCTCTGAAGACATCTAGAACTGAGCCAGAACTCTCTCAGAAAGGTAGTAGGACTCCTAGCAGGACATTGCCACCTGGGAAAACACATGCTGATGCTAGGGATACACCAAGACTCCACACTATGCAGATTCTCTGAAGAGGAAGAAGAAACAGCCTACTACATAATGTTCGAATACGAAGCTCTGACTCGCATAAGAATGGAAATCTTTGGACACTGTAGTGCAGAATATATTATCCCATAGGGAAACCTCGCAAGGAATTACATTACATCAGACGATCCGGAGTACTCAAGAGATAGAAGTGACAGCGGGAAACAGAAAGGTTTTACTCAGAACTACTTTGGCCAATATCCAGCTCGTCCAAGCAACAATAATAATACTATTCTTCAGCTAATATGTATTGACGACATATCCATAAATAAATGAATTCTAAAATGAAAATATTCGTTCGGTTTCAATGTATGTTGGTGTCAACTAATCAATAAATGTGCTAAACAAATAGTCTGTCCAAGATAAGGATGAACAGCATGGGGATCTCGAGAACCGTAAGAGTTACAAAGTAGGTCAAATGGGCAAAAAGTTGCGCAATTAAGGGGTCAATAAATAGATGCTGAGAAATCCCAAAAATGTTGTTTACTTCCGGAGATATTCGGAAAAAGCCGAAATTTGGCGATTTGGTTTTTATTTTTTTCTGAAGTTATTTGAAAAGTTTCGAAAAAACCAAAGGCACTTTCTCATTGCCACTTTTTTACCTCTACAAAATGGCGTCCACAAAATCTCCATACAACGTTTCGTTTGAAAGAAACCTTCCTCAACTTTGTTTTTTTATATGGCACGAAAAAAATGTACCTGTATGATATAACATTTTTTATTGCGAATGCATCGTCGTACGGCACAATATGTTTTCCTATGTTTTTAGTCAGAAAAAATGCTTATTACAATTTTTGAACATAGGCGGCCTAGAAACAATCCATGGCAACATACATAGCTGTCAGTTTCCATAAATAATTTTCGTCTTGAATGAGTATTCCATTGTTGTTATTGTTGTTATTGCGTTCGTTTCTTCTACATTAAAATGGAGGGAGGTAAATTTACAAACGAAGAAAAGTTTGAAATGCTGTCCTGCTACATTGTATGCCAAAGAAATTGTGTAGAAGCCGAACACATGTATTCGAACAAATACCCGGAGCGAAAACAACCTGGCAAGTCCATTTTCAGGCGTTTAATACATAATTTAAAAAATTATGGTTCATTTAAAAAACCTGTGGTATCCCGACGAAAACCGTCTGCTGAAGAAAAAAATACCTAGTGTTACAATCAGTCATTGAAAACCCAGAAAGTTCAACTAGAGAAATTGAAGACCAGACTGGGGTACCTAAATCAACAGCTCAATTTATTTTAAGAAAAAATAAATTCAAGCCATATAAATTTCGAATTTGTCAAGGCTTCAGACCAGGTGATGACGAGCGGCGTAGACATTTTTGCGAGTGGTATACAAGAATGTGTGATGGCGATGCAAATTTTCTTTTCAAAGTGATCTGGTCGGATGAAACTAGGGTTACCAATAACGGTATTTTCAACAGGCGCAACACACTATTGGTGACAACAAAATCCACGTGTGAAGATATCGTCCAGATACCAACATCGATTCGGATTTAATATTTGGTGTGGAATTTTTGGCACAAAGGTCATCTACCATCTACCATTCGTCTTTAACTGCTCAACGATACCTTCGTCTGTTACGACAAGATCTTTTGCCATTGGACGCTGTGCATAATTGCTGGTTTCAACAAGATTGGTGCACCAGCTCATAATTCCGCAGCTGTTCGCCGATACCTGTGTGAGCGATTCCCAAGAAAATGGATTGGCACTCATAGTTATACACCCTTGCCAGCAAGGTCACCAGACCTAACACCTTTAGACTTTTTTTTGTGGGGCCATATTAAAAATGAGGTATACAAAGAAAATTTTGAAAACGAGGAACACTTACTTCGCTCAGTACGATCAGCATTTGCTAGAATTACACCTGAAATGTTGAATCGTGTTATAGAATCCACAGTGAGACGGGCATACTTATGTCTACAAACTGGAGGTAATCTATTTGATCATATGCTATAGAACTTACTCTTTACAATCTTTAACAATAATTCTTTCCTTCTTAGTTCTCATTATTTTAGTTTCTTTTAGTTAAATATTAGATTATGTTGAAAAACTATTCATAAGCATTTTTTCTGAATAAAAACATAGGAAAACATATTGTTCCGTACGTCGTTGCATTTGCAATAAAAAATGCTATGTCATACAGGGTTTACATTTTTTCGTGCCATATAAAAAAACAAAGTTGATGATGGTTTCTTTCAAACGAAACGTTGTACGGAGATTTTTTGGACGCCATTTTGTAGAGGTAAAGAAGTGGCAATGAGAAAGTGCCTTTGGTTTTTTCGAAACTTTTCAAATAACTTCAGAAAAAAATAAAAACCAAATCGCCAAATTTCGGTTTTTTCCGAATATCTCCGGAAGTAAACAACATTTTTGGGATTTCTCAACATCTATTTATGGACCCTTCAATTGCGCAACTTTTTGCCCATTTG
Source organism: Chrysolina oricalcia (assembly GCA_944452925.2). NCBI lineage: Eukaryota > Metazoa > Arthropoda > Insecta > Coleoptera > Chrysomelidae > Chrysolina > Chrysolina oricalcia. The sequence goes on from OX101812.2 coordinate 68,423,357, forward strand.
ACCTATCGTGTAACTTTTATGGTTACCGAGATCCCCATGCTGTTCATCCTTATCTTGGGCACACTGTATATTCAAGTGAAAATAGAATATGTCAGAACAACAACTTTTACCACTAACGACGCCCCATATGGACAGCTCAACTTCCGTATGTTCTCTTGTATATTAACCTAGCAGAAGCAGTAACAAAATAACTGAAAAAAAAATCGTTTCCAGCAGGATTACTCGCACATTCTATAATCAATCGGCTTGTGAAGCATGGTCCGAAAGGTGAGTATCACGGCAAAACGGCGACCGCTTGTGAGGGGCGGTTGTCGCCGCCTCGCCATCGCTACGCTTCTGTGCACTTTATGATTTAATTATCTTAAAGCTCGCGCACTGCTCACCCCGATAGAAGATTACCGGTAATTGGATTGGCGAATTTGCGTTCAACAAATGCCGCCCGACGCTGTCCGGCAACGTCGAGCGTTTGCTCATCTCGCGAAGCTTTATAGGCCAGTCACTTTGGCAATTAAAATAAAAAACAGGAAAACAATGCAAACTTTCACAAATAATAATAATAATAATAATAATAATAAATTTATTTATTGACAGATTTGACAATTCATTACAAATGGGGAAAAAAGAGAGAAGATCGCTATCTGCCAAAAGGTAACAAGATTGGATTTATCATCCATTCTTCCTCTTGTACCTGTTTACCAAACTAATTTTAACAAATAAAAAATTTCTATATACAGGGCTATTCAAATTCGAGTCTATGCATGGGGATTTCGATAACGGTAAGAGATAGAGGGTTGGTTAAATGGGGGCAAAGTAGCGTATTTCAGAGGTTAATTATATGGATGAAAAAAATCTGACCTAGCTTCTTCAGTTCTGGAGTTATAAAGGAAAAATCGAAAATTTCGAAATTCTTCTTTTGCCTATATCTTTTTATTTTACGAAGATTTTTTTTAAATTTTGCCACTTTGCCATAGCAACTTTTTGTAGCCTTTCCAAATATCTGAATAAAAATTATATACAGGGTATCGTATAAATTGGGCCACCCTCAACTTTTAATTTTCAAATTCGGACCTGTATTTTTTATTGCATTTTTTTGAATGCCAAGAGTCATGTTTCATATTGACGTAGTATTTTCATCTGAATTACAGAGTGTTTTGGAAATATTGAACTATTACCAGTAAAATTTCAAAAATTTTTTTAATTCCAGCTGTAATTAAAAAAAATATATCATAGAATAAGGTATAGAATGCATAAGATTTGGAAGAAAATCAACATTATTCGACGAAGATTGTCTTCTTCAAGAATTCATCCACATTTCAGTTCACGCAACCCATGATCAATGTGCGAAAATGTGAAAACTTATTCTTCCTAGTACGTGTATGTGCATATAATCATTGGAAAAAAATCTTCGAATGGCAATCTTCATACTTCAGACACCAATTTGGAAATATTTTATTGTTACTCACTTTTCGAACTACCTATATTTTTCAGCAAATTCATGGGCATTCTCTTGCTATATACAACAATCATGATTAAACCATTTGAGTTCTCATAGTATGCTTTGGAAAATAAATATTTAGTTCACCTCACTTGTCAATATTTTGACAGTTTCTTGGAAATTATCGTTGGTATTTGATGAAAAATCTGTTAATACTGAAAATGGGTTTCCCCACAGAGCAGAAAAGAGATATGGTTAACGTTTTCTACAGAAATAATAGAAACATTCATCTTTCCGCTGAAAATTATTTAGATCTGTACCCTGAAAGACATCAGCCGCATCCCACATATTTCAGACTTTTGGACAGAAACCTTCGCGAATATGGATCTTTCACAAAACCAAGGAGAAAATATGGAAACAAAACTCCTATTGAGTTACAGGAAAACATACTTCAAGCGGTAAGTAGGTAATACTGAAAAAATGTTAATTAGGCTCATCTCCATATTTCAGATCAATACAAATCAATCAAAATCAACAGTACAAATTGCTGAGGAATTGAATTTGCCGCAAACTACAGTTTGGCGTACTTTAAGGAAAAACAGATTCAAATGCTATAAAGTTAAAATTGTTCATAAATTGTATCCAGGAGACGCCGAAAGACGGCAAAATTTTTGTAATTGGATGTTTCAAAAATTGGGCGATGACAGAAACTTTTTGAATAGTATTATTTGGTCGGATGAAACTCGTTTCACAAATTGTGGTGTTTTCAACAGGAACAACGAGCATGTTTGGTCACAAACCAATGAACATAATTTTAGAGAAGTGAGACCTCAAGTACGGTTTGGTCTAAATGTATGGGCTGGAATTTTGAAGGATCGAGTTCTAGGTCCATACATCTATGCCGGGACGCTCAATGGCGAACGTTATCTAGACTTCCTCAGACAAACTTTCAGTGAATATCTCGATGATATTCCCATTGCTAATTTAAATCGGTTGTGGTTTCAACACGATGGAGCTCGTCCACACTGCACAAGAGACATTAATCAATTTTTACAAGAAACATTTCAAGACAGATGGATAGCAAATAATGGGCCTATAAGATGGCCTGCAAGATCCCCTGATCTCAGTGTACTTGACTTTTTTTTATGGGGTACACTAAAAAATAGAATATATCAAAACGAAATTGAAAATATAGAAGATTTAAGAATTAAAATCATGAACGCTTTCGCATCACTACGGCGAAGAGATATTTTCAGAGCAAATAATAACTTAAAAAAACGACTCCGTAAATGTCTGGAACGAGAAGGTCGTCAATTTGAACATTTATTTTGATTATGATTACTTATAATGGCTGTTATTTCAATTCTTGATAATAATTAAACAAGTTCTTGTGTGATTAGTTATAAAATATGAAAAGCTATGTATATGATCAAATACAATGTTATGTTTGTGACAGATTATGTTTGTGAGTTCTCAGCAGAAACAGTTACATACAACAGATCTTCTTCGTACCTACTGAGGTCAATCGACAAGGGGATGAATAATTATTCTACTAGTGCTACATTATGGTAAAGAAAAATGTCTCTTGGAATTGTTGATTTTATTTTATTGTTATTCCGAACAAGTAGTGAGACTAGATAATCTGAAAATTCTGAAATTGATTATTCTTAAAGAACAAATTTGTCTGACTCACCTCTCATTCTCTGATATTATTCAATTAGAGTTGTTATGGAATAAAAAATTGTTGAAATTTTACTGGTAATAGTTCAATATTTCCAAAACACTCTGTAATTCAGATGAAAATACTACGTCAATATGAAACATGACTCTTGGCATTCAAAAAAATGCAATAAAAAATACAGGTCCGTATTTGAAAATTAAATGTTGAGGGTGGCCCAATTTATACGATACCCTGTATATAATTTTTATTCAGATATTTGGAAAGGCTACAAAAAGTTGCTATGGCAAAGTGGCAAAATTTAAAAAAAAATCTTCGTAAAATAAAAAGATATAAGCAAAAGAAGAATTTCGAAATTTTCGATTTTTTCTGTATAACTCCAGAACTGAAGAAGCTAGGTCAGATTTTTTTCATCCATATAATTAACCTCTGAAATACGCTACTTTGCCCCCATTTAACCAACCCTCTATCTCTTACCGTTATCGAAATCCCCATGCATAGACTCGAATTTGAATAGCCCTGTATATGTATTACCAAAACCTTTATATAAGTACTACCTAACGATTTATGCTAAACTAATTATAACAATTACATTTCTATCTAAAAACTACCAAAACTTTATATACTTACTACCTTTTAAACAAACAATCATTCAACGCGTTATGAGAGAAGATGATATTTTGTTATTGATTAGAAAATAGCATTTTTTTAAATTTAAATTTGAAAGATACAATGCTAGAGCATTTAAAGTTGTTTGGGATATCATTATAAACATGCGCTACGTTATGTGTGAATGACCTCTTGAATTGTTGTGTGCTATGTTTAGTGATATAATAATAATAATAATAATATTTATTGCATAAGATGTTACATATTGTATTACATACACTAAGGCAGTGGCAATAAATAACAGAAAAATTCCTCCAAGTACTAAGTACTTGTTGAGGATTGGAAGAATTTGAAACAAACAAATCAAAATTCAAAATTGTACACTGAAAACTTCTAAGCTGTTCTCTTCTAAACTAATTTCTTAAGTGAATCCCAACAGTTATTCTAGAAGAATTGTATTCTTGATAATGAATAGACTGATCAGAAACACTATAGAATTATTGAAACAATTTTCATAAAATAGAAAGCCTATAGAGATTTGGAAGATCGTTACAAACTAAAATTATAGATTAAAAAAGCGTAGTAAAACAATTCAAAGAAAAAAAATGTAACGTAACTTGAAACAGCTCATGGAACGAAACATTGGAAAACATTATAAAACGAAGGTGGATGATAGATATGGATAGACTTATTCCTGATATTCACGTTCGATATCTGATTTTTTGATGTAGGTACGATGGTGATTTCAACATTATTATTTTGTGAAATAATACTGAAATATGAAGCATGCGTCTATTGTACATATTCAACCAATTAGCAGTTTTTAATTTATGCGAAATATGATCTTTTCTCCTGATTCCAAATGAAAACCTCATACATGCATTCTGTACCCTCTGGACTCGTTGCTGTTCAGTGGTATTCAGAAAATTGTGGTAAACGGTATCAGTATCAGTATCAGTATGAGAGAATCAAAGCGTCCCATAATAACAATTTTGTATTTGTGTTCAGGGTATGAATATGCTGATAAAGAATTTTCAGTTTCCCGAATGATTTTTGAATTAGACTCGATATGTGTTTTCTAAATTTTAATTCGTCATCGATAATAACCCCCAAATTTTTCATGTTGCTTACGACAGGTAATTCATTTCCATCTATATTTATATGTATCGCCCCAACTTTGGATTTTGTGTGCTGCCTTCTAAACACCATAACAGAACATTTACTAATATTGATTTTCAGAGCATGTTTCTTTGACAAATCAACTAGATGGTTTATTTCCCTGTTTATTGTATTTATGCTAGTAGTAAAATCATCCAATTTGAAAGAAAAGTACAGCTGCGTATCATTCAAATTAGATGCCAACTGAGCAGTGTACACAATATATAGTATGGGGCCGAGTATAGAACCCTGGGGAACACCAGATGTTATTCGACGAGGAAGAGATCTAGATTTGTTAAGATCTACTATCTGCCCAGGTAGCACATCATATCGGCTGAATCTTGGTTCCATATTGGGCCAATATAGATATATTGTAAATGAAAAATCAATATTGGTCCAATATGGGTGAATATTCAAAAAACAATATTATATTAATAATATTGGTGAAATATTGGTTGAACTAGTTTTGAATGTAGATTATCACACGAAATATTGGGTTAATATTGGTTGAATATTTTCTACCAATATCGATAATACAATATTGGTTATATATTGTTTTCCACATCTAGAATAAATATTGCAATCCAAATATTCCTATCGATTATAGGGGAAAAAAACTATATTGTATTTCCAAGTTTGTTAGAATATTGGTTGAATATCATTTCCACTTTATTTGACAAATTGTAATAACTCATATTGAGTCAATATTGGTCGAATGATATTTACCAATATCGATAAAACAATATTGTCTTCACATCGTTTTTAACATCTAGAATAAATATCGCAATCCCAATATTCCCCTAATATCGATTCTAGGCATAAAAACTATATTGTATCTCCAAGTGTGATTACACATTGGTTGAATATCATTTCGCCAATATTCAACAAATCTTATTAATTAATATTGGGTCGATATTGGTTCAATAATATTTATCGATATCGTTAAAACAATATTGTCTTCATATTGTTTCCCACATCTAGATTGGGATGAAATTTGAATATTGGCCGAATATTCAATGAAACATATTGAAATTATATCATGATCAAACCTGGATAAAAATCCGCTAGGTGGCTCTACATATAGAACGTCTTCTAAAACCTAGGATATTAAATACTTCCCGTAACTTATTTTCAAGACAGCTCACCCAGTGTTTATGGCGATCAAAAGGCAGACTGTGGTGTCACCTTCATCAACTAAAAGACCTTTAGTAATTTGCCAAGGTATATTGATGTCCACCAATATATCCAAATGATATTGTACCAATATCGATAAATAATGTACCAATATCGATAAATATTGTACCAATATCGATAAATATTTTGAGACCATTATTGCTTCAAGAATATTTCATCAAAACTATTTCTAAACTATTCAAACAATATTCGACCAATATCGCAAAATGTTCACATTTTATTTCTCGAAAATATAACTTTTGAATATTGTGCCAATATTGTCAGAATATTGTATTAGCGATATTGTAACAATATCGTCGAACATTTTGAAGCCAATATTATTCAAGTAATATTGGACCAATATCGCCGAATGTTCACATTTTTTTCTCGCCAATATTGCATTTCAAATATTTCGCCAATATGTTCACAATATTATACCAATATTTTACCAAGATAGGTGTGCTACTTGGTTGAGTTCTGTTCGATAAATAGTTTCGGAAAAATGCTATAGTATCATTCCCCAATCCTGCAAAATGTAGTATGGCAAAAAGAAGTTCATGGTTGATGCTATCGAATGCCTTACTGAAATCAATCACAGAAAGTATAGTTATTTCATCCCTTTCGATACCTCTAACGATATCGTCTACCACCTTAAGGAGCGAAATACAACTGTAAAAAAGTGCCTCCTCGTACAAGCTCGGTAACACTGTTAAAAATGTGAATTATAAACTATTCTAGTTATTTTGAAGAGAAAAATGCAAAAAAAAGTCGCAAAATGACGAAAACAAAGAAAATAATTCAAAAATAATAAATAATCTGAAGGAATTGATGTTTACCAAGATGAAATCAACCCTATGAATCTTCCTATTTCCTATAAATAATTTCGTGAAGCTCTGGTTTATTTCAAAAACTCTAGCCCAGGACCTGATGATATCCCGTTCATTTTACTCCAAAACATGCCAAATGTGACTAAACATCTTCTCTTGAAAATATTTAGAAGATAGAAGAAGGAGTATTCCCTAAAAGTGGTCAGAGGCAACCATAGTACCGTTTATAAAACATGGTAAACCAAAGACAGATCCCCAATCATACAAACCAATATCTTTGACCTGTACAGTAAGCTGATGGGAAAAACTGTTAATAATCGACTCACTTGGTTTCTAGAATAAAACGGGCTAATCACACCAAAACAAAGTAATTTCTGGAAGTGCAGATCAACATCAGATAATCTAATAACTTAGAATCATATATTCATGAAGGCTTCGCTAACAAACAAAATACCATAAGAGTCTTCTTCGACATGAGTAAAGCTCATGACATGACCTGTAGACATGATATTCTCAGAAAGCTGAGCTTTTGGGGAATAAATGGCAAACTCCTCAAATTTGTTGAAATCTTCGTCGAAAAAAGATTATTTTTTGGCCACTTTGTCGAAAAGTGTTGAAAACAAAAGTTTTTGATTTTTATATTGTTTACAACTTTTCTGTAGAACATTTTCCGCTTAAAGGTCACGTTTTGCCGCAAATCGCAAAAAACCTTCATCAACCCCTAAACTGTATTCTCATTTCACCGTTTTGAGTATTTTCGTGATTAATTTTTCTTTTCTTAAAGTTGGAACCTCAACAACCTTCTCCACCTGGTTCTTGCCTGTTACTTTTTTCTCATTTCAAGAGTTTAAAATACGTTTTGGCACCATCCTGTTTGTCAATGTTTGATTGTTTTGCTATTTTTTCCCCATTTTTGATTTTGAATGCTAAAACGATTGGCCTATCTCGCGAAGCTTTACACCAGATAAAACTGATGCTGGCCGTCTCTGTCGGAATTTAAGTTGAAATCGGTTTCAACCCGGAGCGGCAAAAAACGTGTGATAATTGAACCGGACGCTTAGTTTGCACAGATGAATTGATCATTTTCCGAGGTAGTATTTGTTTTGTTGAGTTGGTCTTTTTGTCGATTCAATCATGTTTGACCACCGCACTCGTTGAACTGGATTAACAAGACGTTTGATAAACTAGATCAATTTTTGCATCCTATATTGAATTGTAACGTTCTATATGGATGGCTGGAATCGCTTTCAATGTAGTTGACTGGTTATTTGAATATTTTTACGAATCCAATGGTATCCGTAAATAATTGTGTTAGTGGCATATTCAATGTCGTCGTGTTTTCATTCTTGGTAATGTCATTTTCGACAAAGTCAATTGACTATTTCATGTTAGAAGGCGCCAATGGAATATATTGTCATTGTATGAAGAGCTACAAGATATCAAGACAATCACAAGCAGAATCAGTGATTCGAGGAGTACCACAAGGATCAATCTTAGGGCCCATTCTCTTCATAATCTATACGAACGACTTGCTAGCTAACATTGACGTATTCAGTGCTACAATATTTGCAGATGATACCACCTTCCTACTGAAAGGAAAAACTGTTGAAGAAATAGAAAATCAATCACAGCTCACATTGACAATTTAAGGTTCTCAGCAAATGTTCTCCTACAAAATACTGAGAAAACTCAACACTTATTGATGTCACCAAGGAGCGTCACAGGAAACCCAATAAAGTTTCTAGGTTTGATGTAAGATAATAATCTTAACTGGACAGCTCATATTTCGACTCACCAAGCAGCAAAAGTAGCATACTATGCATACTTTCATAGCATAACTAGCTACGGTATACTCCTATGGGGGACTGCCTCCGAAGCGAAAAAAATCTTTATACCCCAAAAAAAAAACTATCAGAGTATTATGACTCTTGAAATACCATTCAAAATGGTTTTTGTTCCATATTTGTACGTTCAAAACTTAACAGGGGGGGCTTTAAAAACGCACATTCGGTGGTATCATTGCGAGAGCTAGCTGATATTCAATCAATCGAAGAACATATCAAGCAGTCCGAACCTACCATAACTGGCCAAGAAGGCATGGTGGGCGGAGCTACAAGGCATTAGATATTTCCCATGAGCGCCCAGAGGACGAATGACCACTGCCTCCGCCATAAATTGAAAAGACGAGCCAAGGCTCATATGAAGACACTAACGTTTTAACCCGGTTTTTCCTACCTTTTTTTCGGGAAGCCACCAACTGAAACTCTCCCCGATAATGAAATCCAATAGGCTGATGCCTAACACATAATCAACGTATAACTTGGAGGAGACGGGGAAGCTCCAAACATCGTAGGCCTGCAAGGCAGGAACAAGCACGATGTTCCCATTCCGCTGAAGGCCTCAGCAGGGCAGGTATATACCCCACTCCAAAAACCCAGAATTATTCCCTCCTTTCCCCCTGTGGCAAAGTGATAATTTTACTGTGTGTTTGTATACTTTTTATTTATTTCTGTGTCGTACTTGTGTAATACAATTTTATACTGTAATTTAATGTCCAATAAACCTTTTTGCCTTTGCTAAAAAAATCGCACTGTACAGCAAGTATAAGTGAGGAGAGATGCTCGAACCCTGCGGAACACCTGCTTCGACTGGGTATCCTCCAGAGAGATTGCTGTTTACCCTTACCGCTATAGATCAACCCGTGAGATACGAGTCGATCAATCTCACTGAGTTCAAATGCATATTTCTGCTCTTTTCTGTTACTTCTGTCACCTACGATGACGTCACAAATTAATGTACTTAGACCTTCTCAATCAATGACTTTCACAGCATTCCTTATGATAGAAGGATAATTTTGCTCGGCAAACTTTAATACTCATTTCAAGACACCCAAGAAAGGAAAATTCAAGTATTTAATTAATTGGTTTTTTTAGTTTCTGGAAAGACAAAACGGAAAGTCAATCTTCACATTCTAAACTACGGAGGGTTTAGTTCGCCCTTTATGTCAATTCAGTCGAACGTAATCCCACTAAGCTCAATTAATTTCTATATAATGGGTATTAATGTCGAATCTCATTCCATTGGTAATATCCCTAATGTGGTAATCGTGACCGGTTTTAAAAGTCCTGATAATGGGAACGTATCACACGAGTCCATCTTCACTTCTCAGAATCCAGACTCAATATCTACCGCCTTCTATAGAAAATGGCGTCATCAAACAAAAGCATGTGCAACTGGATAATTAAAACGGGGAGCTTTCCTATTTCCTGGTTTTTTCTTTCCCTTTTTCCAGCCTTTGCTTAGTAACTGGTCCACGTTTTGTGCCTTTGATTACTATCTCTAGCCGGCTACGGTGGCGTGGTAGAAGGGCAAAATTTTGTTACGAGGGTGGTCGGGTAATTTAGATTTAGATAATATCTCCAGAATGTTGGTTACTGGCAAAAATTAGGGTTTGATTAGTATTCTGTTTGCATAGTCGAAATATGTGTGCAATTCTGAACGTGAGGATAATTTCATTAACTCCCAAAAGGTAGATTAAAAAAATATGAAATTATCAATTGACGATCTTGAAGATGACAAAACATCAAATTTATTCTTCATCCATACCTACCTATGCAACAAAAATTATCACTCGCAAATTAGCTACAACAATAAGTACGCTTGCATAAAAATTACCAAAACCAGTTTTTTCCCAATTTTTTTTTCAAATGAAACAAAAACAAATTTTTCATAATGCTATTAAGCACCTGGCATGCGACGGAAGCATAGCACTTTGCAATTTATATACCGATATGACACCCCTTATGTATCAAATTCCCTGTTGAATCAAATCACTGCTATATCAATTGGCAATCCTAAATGATGTCAATAATTCAAGGTGGTGATTCCTTGTCATATTTCATGAAAAAATATTCATGTAAACGTGTGTCCTAACTTGCTTTGTTTTCAAGTAACGAGGTGTCAAAGTTTTAATAAAAAATAGGTTATTTAATAATTACTCAAAACTATTTTCGGCCTGTTGTCTTTGATTAGCAGTTGCAAGGGGCTTCTTTTCATGAAAGAAGATTTCAAATTATAATTAGCGTAGGGTCACCTGATTGATTTTTATGGCATAAATCACTGTACGCCACTATTTCCGTGAATTTGAAATAGCAAAACTTCATCAATCTTTTTTAAAATTTATTTATCTTTACCTGAACTCTTTATTTAGTTTCGGCGTTAAGCTGGTTGTTTGTTGCATTTCTGGGTCAACTGTTGTCAACTGTTCCTATCAAAACTTAAAAATCCCTTTTCGCATAGAATTTGTTATAATCTCAAGAAAATGTGGGGTGTCTGGAAAAAAAAAGATCATTCACATAACTTAATGATACGTAACCACCAATTCTACATCATTGACTTTAATTCGATAAAGTTTATCTATTTCAAATTCACGGTATTATAAGAAAGTTTTGTTTTTAATCATTCATCCTCAAAAAATATGGAACTTAGAGAAAAACAGTGGCGTACGATGATTTTTACCATAAACGTAAATCACTTATAATTTGAAATATAATTTCATAAAAGGAAGCCTCTTGGTACTGATAATGACCAGGTGTCATCCAGGGGTCATTAAAATTAATAAAATACCGATTTTTATTTGAAATTTTGTCACCCTGTTATTAAGAAATGCAGCAAGTTATGACACACGTTTATATGGAGTTCTCTTCATTAAATATGACAAGGAATCACCACCTGAAAATAATGACATAATTCAGGAGACACCCTGAATATTCTGATTGCCACTTGAATATTGATGTATATAAAATATGGAAAATTCGAGGTTGAAACGAATCTCGCAGTGTTTCAACATAAATAGAAATAATACCTCAATTTGATGACATGAATGTGATGTTAGAAAATAAATACGTGAGTTGATTCCGCAATATTATATACCTAAATCATAACGAAAACAAAATACAGGGTGTCCGGTAAACCTTGTACAATATTGAAACTGGTGATAGACCAGGTCATGACTGTTCAGAATGTCGGAATTTCACCTCAGTAAAAATATCACCGTTTTCGAGATAATGAACATTTTAAGAATTTCTGGAATATCGCTACCTCACCTTGGATTTTTGAGTGCCATGTATACAAATTGAGACAAATTCAAATATCTCTGCTGCTGAAGATTACTGATGAGTGATGCTCTTAGACGCACAGAACAGTTTTTCAGAGAGTGAATTTTTTTTCAAGAAATGAGGGTAAAATGACAGGTTTGATATTCATCAATTTTTTTAAAAGAGTTTGACATTATTGTCTGAAAGAAACATAACCAATTGGAAGTGGACATTCATTTCAAAAGAATGCTCATTTTGTCCAGACTCTATACCATGATATAAAACAAACTATAATTTATTATTTTTGGAGGAAGTGATTTCCATTGAATTAGGCGTGGTTTTACTCTAGGCTTCCATCAACTTTTATACTTACGCCCAAAAATTATATTATTTCGATTTTATCAAGATAAAATATGAAAATGATTATTACCAACTTCCATCAACTTTTATACTTACGCCCAAAAATTATATTATTTCGATTTTATCAAGATAAAATATGAAAATGATTATTAATGATAAAGAATAGACTGCTTGGTAGCATTAAATAGTATGTCAATAAAATTAACTTTTCATATAATTAAGCCTAATAAAATCATCAAAATGAAATGTCGATTATCCGACATGGCACCGATTAATACGAATTCTTGTGATAAATGTCGCAATTGTCCAACATCCAGATTCCAACGAAGTTTCAGAGACCGATAGATATACAGGGTGTAACCAAATAAGTGCAAATTTTTTTTAGGAGGTGATGTGATGGCCGATTTCACCAACTGAGTCCTAAAGTTAGGAAATACCTAAATCGAATTTAGGAACGCCCAAGTGCAATTTGCGTTTCACCACACGTTAAGTAATGCTTAGGAAATACCTACGTTTGGTATTTTCTATGACTTTTAATCATTACTTTAACGCTTGTTGAAACGCAAATTGCACTTGGGCGATCCTAAAGTCGATTTAGGTATTTCCTAACTTTAGGAATTAGTTGGTGAAATCGGCCATAAATCCTTGTCGAAAATTAAAAACTCTTCTAACTCCTGTATTGTGTCCGTAGAAGCAATAGTTTCCTGAAGAAAAAATAAAATACAGCATTTTGCATGAAAGGATCTTCTGTAAATAGAAAAAATATAATAGGTGGCTGTCACATTTTGTTTGAACAACTTGTGGCTTCTGTAGTAGTATTTTGAAATTATTCTGCTTGTTTCATTCAGTGGTATTTATTTCTTTGTCATGCCGTATACACGTTATACTTCCCGAGAATATGCGCATATGTACATTTATGGTGAATGTGGAGGTAGTGCTGCTGCTGCAGCAGCGCTTCATGCTAAACGATATCCGATTTCACAATGCCGCTCAGAGAATCGCTGATTTGGGGGCTAACCTATTGGAAAGGTTGAAAGGATGGAAAATAACATTTTTGTAATATTATTTAGTGCGATGTTGAATAATCGTTATTGTGGTTTATAGTGTATGTTGATTAAAAAAAAAACGTTGAATTAGTATTTACTTCTTTACATCTATCTCATTGAATGCTTCTGAGCAGTTGATTCGTTATTATTCATAATCATTTAATCATTTCATCTTGATAGGATAAAAATAAAAGACGTTACTGACAAAGTATAATGGAGTTGAATTTAGCTCAGAATTACATCACACTCTAATATAATCGAAATTCTACTCCATCCAAAAATAATTATCGTATGTTTCATACCATGGTAGAGTCTGGACAAAATGGGCATTCTTTTGTAATGAATATCCACTTTCACTTGGTTATGTTTTTTTCAAACAATAATGTCAAACTGTTGTTAAAAAAATTGGTGAAACTCAAATCTGGAATTTTTGTACATCTGAAAGCATTACTAATCAGTAATCTTCAGCAGCAAAGATATTTGAATTGGTCTCAATTTGTAGGCATGGCACTCAAAAATCCAAGGTGAGATAGTGATTTTCCAGAAATTAAAAAAATGCTCATTATCTCGAAAACGGTGAGATTTTTACTAAGGTGAAATTCCGATATTCTGAACAGTCATGACCTGGTCTATCACCAGTTTCAATATTGTACAAGGTTTACCGGGCACCCTGTATATAAATACAGAAAAACTAGAATTCAATTCCAGTTCTCTGGACAACATTTTCTTCCCGACGAAATCAGTACCTAACCTGAAAATGCCGAGTTTTGTAAAACACTGAATTTACCGTTATACTTACCTTACCGTTCTTGTCCTTGAAATGATACTGAAAGTTCGTGGTAGAAATTCTTGGGTAATGTTAACAAACACACTTAAATTAACTATTGAGATAAAAATAATTAAACTGAACACTATCACAAATGCTTATAGAATATTCATAGAACGACGCTGTGCCAAAACAATACTCGACAATCTCGACATTGTCGAGAAACAACAGCTCATGCCGGTTATTCATGTCACATTACCGAAATTAATGTTATTGTGCTTCGCAATTTTCTGCACATTTTCTATCTCAAAGCGATACTAACGAAAAGAAAAGTGTGAACAATTCATAATATTTGGCATCACAAAGCGGCAACAGCAATGTATAACTGTAACTCATATTGTTACCATAATAATCAAGAAAGCGAAATCGCCTAGAGGTTTTTGTTAACTGGAATAGCTACCTCTCCGACTCCACACAGGACGAAGCCTCCAGTTGCAATCACGCAAAAGAGGGAGTGCTGGACAAGTGCGCCACTAGGAAGCAAAGTCCAAGAAATCCAGAGATATAGAGAGAGAGAACTCCACCGACCGTCGTGCCCTCAAACTCTTTACGCCTTTATCATAATATAATATTATTAGTCGCCTAACGACATATTTCCATGTTTTCATGTTTCGCCGAAAAATCGTCTCTTACTTATTCGACTGACCAGGTATAAGCAGATGTAACAGGTTACAAATTTTATTCCGAATTCTTTCGGGCGAAGTTACCTCATAATTTTCAAACTCTCTTCATTTTACAGTACATTTACATACATATTGTTCCCGGATTAGAATATTTTATACTATACAAAACGATCCTACCTTGTTAGTTAAACTTTGAGGATGTCTTTCTTATATATGCAAATTACTTAAAACAGAAGAACTTCATGAAAATGTAAATTGATACTAAATTGAGATATTGCGACTACGTACCTACCCATCCAAGACGTCTGTGCCTTTGCAATAAAGAAGAGGTAGAATTTTTCACAGGATAATGAAAAGTGTAGCCATTACAAAATGGTGGAACGTTTTCGTGAATTAATTGTATACCTGAACGATTCACGAGAGATTCAGCTGTAATATAGATTTTTCTACAACCACACTCCAAAACATGCTTTTCTGCATAGTTTTACGTTCGCAAACATGATTATTTCTCACAATAATTGAAATTTGACATTAGTGTGCCGCAAAGTGACATTTCTGTGCCACAAAGTGACATTTCTGTGCCAAAATTTTTCAGTACCTAATTTCTAAGCAATACAGTTTTCGTGACAGCAAGCTGAAAGTATATTTTGAAAATTCTGCATTTCGAAGGGATATTCGATCAGGCAACTTCAAGAATGAATAGACAAAGTCTATTGGTTTATATAATATGAGGGAAATTGTCGTACAAATTCATGATATTCTGAACAAAAATCATAGACATCACTACTGCTGTCTCAAATACCCACATACACACTATCCATTGCTAGGCAACGAAACAACATCTATCGAATCATTTGAATGTCAACAAACGTCAAGCATAAAATATTCGTAAAATAATCTTGTCCCGTCATTTTTTTAATGAGATTGAACTAAAATGGATAGCGACAGTTCTGAAATTGAAAATACTCCGCCAGAACTAAGAGAACAAGTTAATTCATTGTCATTGAATTTACTACCTTCAACTTCAAGAGGAAAATATAAGAATGAGTCACTGGCATTTCATTCCGTCTTATAGTATATTATTATTTTTAGCAAAAAGGGTGTTGTAGAAAAAGTATAGTGTGTAACACGAGCAGAAATGCAATTTCTCACTCGTTTGAATTGCAGCACTCGCTTGCACTCGTGCCACAACTTTTTCAAACTCGTGAGAAATTAGCACTTTTCTGCACTTGTTGCACAATATACTATTATTCGAAATTCAAACCAGGTGAAACACTGAACAATTTCGTTGAAGCGAACAAGAAATATTAACCGACTATTTCACATGACACCACTAAATTATAGATTACTGCTCATCCTCCAAAATCAATCCAATGATTTGGTTCATCTATAATAATAATAATAATAATATAAGTTTATTTACGAAATATGAGTCACATACATGAGTATTGATACCTAGCTTAAGTAAATAAACTGACAAAAAAGTCACTAAAGGTTTAACCTGTGCGTGACACAATAAACAAATCGATTTAAGATAAAACAACAGCAACAATAATAGTAATATTATAACCTATACCAATTAAAATCGACAAGTTAAACAAGTTATTTAAAATAAAATCGACAAGTGAAATAAGTTAATTAAAATATGATATAATGAAATAAAGGGGGTTTACAATGAAGCGAGTGGAGCAATTGGTACAAACAAATAAAGGAGAGCTTCTAGTGAAGCGGATTCAAAAAAGCTCACTAATAAAATTGGTATAATTATAAAAACAGGGCACTTTATGTTATTCTATTATGTTATGAATCATTTCTCTAGGGTTTTCGAAGATGAAACTTTTTAAGTGATATTTGAAGTTTTCTAATTTATTTTCAATATAACCTGGAAGTGTGTTATACAGTTTAGGAGCTTGATGAGTGTAACATTTTGTCCTGCCGCTTTCTTTGTCTGTTTCAGTACGAACGTTTTATTTTTGTTTCTTTTGTTGTACTCTGATCGATATTTTTAAGTTTATGTTTATTTTTATGTTGGTAGATGTTTGTAAAATAATAGTATAGCTGCCGTATGTCCATTGTGGAGCTTTCTCGAAATAGATCGTCGGATGGATGAGTGAAGTCTATTTTATACATAACTTTGATGATCTTTTTTTGAATAACTCGAGATTTGTCAAAGTAGTTTTCCCAACACCTTCCCATGCTACTATACCATACATTAAATGTGGCTGGACAAGTGATATATAATCCGTATGTAGCATCTTAGGATTGAGAATATCTCGTAGAACTCTAAATTTGTGGATTAGAAACCTAACTTTTTCTATTTTTGACTTGTTTATTCCATCTCAAGTTTGAATCCAAGACGACTCCCAAGTATTTAAATTCAGTAACAGCATTTATATTTACGTTATTTACAGTTTTTATTGTTTGAAAGTCCGGTGATGTTCTACTGTCAATATATGTGGGAAGGAACAATGTTTATGTGAAGTTTATGGTTAGTAATTTGCTATCGAACCATTTTTGAATAATAACAATATCTTTTCTTTTAATATTTTGACTCTTCCCCAATTTTCTTCTTCGTAGAAGATGCAAGTATCATCAGCGTATGCTATGATTTTACCGGCCGTAGGAACTGAAAAAAGATCATTCAAATAAATATTGAAAAGGACTGGTCCCAGAACTGATCCTTGTGGCACACCATAGGTAACGTCCTTTTGCTCACAAAACATTGTCATATGTCATAAACTCACTTTTAACTCTCATTGGACATGGACCTTATGTCAATGTCACCACACTTCATCTGTCAACCTTCAATCTTGTCAAAATTTAAAAAAAACTTATTCCTTTCGTTTGTATCTCGTGGCTGACAGTACAGCACGAAAAGGCATTTGCATTTTGTATAAAAATGCAGATCCAAAAACTTAATAAAAAATAAAAAACCCCTAAGGGGTACACATTAAGTACTTAATTTTTAAAATGTTGAATGTTTGTCCGTACCAAACAAATGTTAACTCTGGTCATGTTGACTTTTTATAATAGTGCTCCTGTATAAGTACTTGACGAGTAAGTAATTCAAAATTTCATCACTCTTACATTGTTTCAATTATTACTTACTTGCAGGTATAGCACTGATGATGGCTTAATAGCCGAAAGCGCTTTGCGATTATAATAAATTTACATACACGAAATACAACTCTTTCATTGAATTGATCTATATATATGCCCAACATTTTTGTGTCGGTAGAGAAGTATAATTCTTCTCCATTACCTAGATGAATAGACTCCGGAATAGTAATATTTTTGAGGGTTGTTTTAAAAACAATGCAATCCGTTTTTGCGGTGTTCAAAAGTAACTTAAATTATTAAATCTTCAGATATACCGGATGTAACAGGATCATGGTACACCCCCGTATCTTCGTTAGTTTTGAAGGTAATAGATCGAAATTTGAAATATCCCATATACATAATAAGCGGCACTTTTTGACTTATAAATGATTTTTTTTCACTTCCGGTTTCGCCGTGCATTACGTCAATGCACTTCTGAACCCGATTAGCTGTTTCTTGAAGAACGTTTGCTAATTGCTGGGCCGTTATACTATTAATTGCGCGTCTTACTCGCAACTCCAGGTCTTCGCGGGTTGTAACGGCGGTCAATGTTTTTTAAATGGCCCCATATAAAGAAATCAAGAGGTGTCAAATCAGGTAACCTTGGAGGCCATCGCACAGGACCAATCGTCGAAATTACGTTTTCTTCGAATGCCTGTTCAAGGTAATCACTTACTGTTCTTGAATTATGGGGAGAAGCTCCATCTTGTTGGAAATACATTCCCTGTCGTAAATGGAGAGGTAATTCAGTTAAACTGTCTTCAATTTCATTTTGCAGAAATCCTAAGTATCTAGCTCCATTCAAGGGTTCCTTCAAATATTATCGGACCAATGATTCTACGACCGAGTATTCCAAGCCAAAGTTACCCTCCCGCAATAAATTTTGATTTTCTTGTTACCAGTACCTTGTATTTTGTCGGTTAAATAATCCCATATTTGTAAACCTAGACTGGTCCGAAAATAAAATCCTTCCCAAAAAAGCATTGTTTGGCCGCACATTATTCTGCAAGATCTAATTGCAATATTCCATCCTATGTTCATAATCATTTTCGTACATGTGCTGGTGCAATTGATATTTGAAAGATTTATAATAATTATGTTTGTGCAAGATTCGGCTTACCGTTTGGTGACTAATTTCCAATTCAAACCCAATTTGCCTTAAAGAAATAGTCTTATGAACTTCTATTCGTGCTAAAACATCAATTTCCGTTCCTTCGTCAATAATAACGTTTTCCTCGGGATCATGGTTAGGCTCTCTTCGGAATTGATTTTCAAGACGATTAAAATAATTTCTAGCTGGACATTGTCTATCAGGATATCGGTCGGCATAAAGGTTTCTAGCCGCAATGGCATTTTTCCTACATTCTCCATAAATAATTAACATGTCCACTTTTTCATCCCTTGTATGAATGTGCGGCATTTTGAACAAGAATAACAACAAATGTAAAGACTCTTCCAATAGGTATACAATAAAAACACCGATTAACCAACAAATATTTATTTGACAATCTGAAGAAATAATTTCATTGTTTTCAAAGCCACCTAGTAACTTCTTAGTATTAAAGTAGAACAAAATAATTGTATTTTCTTATTTTCTTTTAGCTGTAATTTTATTACCAAGTATGGATAAATTCCTTATTAATAGTACTAATAAATGGTACCACGGTACCAATATGGTTCCATTTGAAAAAATTGATTTTTACCCCAAAAACGATTACGATGAACTTTATTTGCTCATAAAAACGCAATTTAGTATTTTTGACGGGATTTCGATTTTTCTAGTATTAGATGGGTCAATTGGAATAAATCGGAACCATCATGGCACACTCAAATGGAAAACTAAAAATTAAATTATAAAAAAATTTGACGTTTGAAATGTCGCTTATGTGGTATCACTGGACTCAGAAAATTATGCAGATTTCAGAAATGTAATAATATACAGGATGTTCTATTTAAAAATCGAAAGTTGGTATCACTTCCAGCGAAGCCGGAAGTGAAAAAAAATCATTCATTGGTTAAAAAGTGCCGCTTATTATGTTTATGGGATTTCCCAAATTTCAATCCATTACCTTTAAAACTAACGGTGATACGGGAGGAGTACCATGATCCTGTTACATCCGGTATATATTCCTATATTCTTCAAATATTTTGCGTTTTTGAGAACCTCTACCCTTTTTATATAGAAGTGGAATTCAATCAGCACTGTCTGGTATATGAATAAATGCCTAGTTGTTATTTAACACTTGATATTATTTCAAACTTCACTTCCTACGCAGCTGCTTAGTGTGAAATCAATTCAGAAACGCAAATTCAAAGTTATAATAAATGCAGAGATACCTGAGTATTACGGAGTGTAATCACGCCCGTAGCAATAATCCGTTTAGTTGGACAAGGAGCGCGGAGCGGAAACACCTTTGAGTATACAGTTACCCATTACTGGACCGAATATAATCTCCCATCCCGCGTGTTCCCATGGACACCGAGGAGGGTAAACGTTTACAAGGACAATCAATTACGTTTTCGTTCAACATCTTTAATTACAAGGGTCACAATTAGGAATTAGGTGGGTTAGAGAACGAGCTGAATTCGCCCAATTTCTCAAAAGGGCCGAAATTGCGGGTTAATTAGAAGGGAGGTATCTCAATAAGGCCGATGGATAGAGTGGGTGTGTATGGTTACATCAAGATATCGGTAACGTTTTTCATGTGCGGTTGTTTCCTCAATCGAAATAAGACAAGTGTGCGTTTTCTCACGATTCGATAGTGCTGGATTCACCTTGGAAAATAAGAATTAATTTAAACAATATACCTACACCAAAAATGCATATATTCCTTTTGCATCCAGAATAAGATCATGAAGTTTTAAAACCCAATCAATCCTTATATACTAAGAGCTAGCAGCCACTTTCTCATTGCAGGCCACTATTCAAAAAATTAAATATTCCACCATTACCCTGCTGCTCCATCAAGGAGTACCTTTTATCTATTCATAAAAAATTATTGGCTGATGACGTTACACATATACATACACATTCAACTAGAAACAGTGATAATATCTACATACCTTTCTGTAAAATTAAGAAAACCCAAGATACCTACAGGTATATAAGAGTTGAGCTTTATAATTCATTGCCACACAACTACAAAGGGCTAACCTACAATATTTTTTACGAAAAATGTTCATTGCTTCTATACAGCTAAGGAGTTCCTCCTGGGTGTCCAACTGCCAACAAATATCATTATTCTGCTGAGCACATTCAAGGAAGAGATTTATAGAACAATTGTGGAATTTATTATCAAAGAACAAATCTCAATTTAAATCTTTTATTATCTAATTAACTAATAGCTATTATCTAATTAACTATCATTAAAAAAATCTGTGGCAAAAAAAACTCTGTTTTGATGCCAACACCCACACACAAAAAAAAGAGTTCCTCCTGCACATGCCCTCCTGTAAATGCGAGTTAGATATGACGTTTTGATTTTATCTTCTGTCTTTTTTTATCTACACGTACCTATGTCTTTTGTAATTCTTGTATTTTTTATCCTTATTTTAAGTGGCTTATGAATTTTTATGAATAAACCTATCTATTTATCTATGAGATAAAAAGATGAAACTTTGTGTGAATTTGATTAGAAATCAACACCTAAGCACCAGCTAACATGTTCTAACATTTTCTAACTGATTACTATTCATATCATTTTCAGCCTCGGTAAAATGGTCCGATTTTCAAACTCTATCTTACATATTCATACGCGCAGCTAACAGGTTGTCACAGACATTATGCAGCTAACATGTTTTTTCACGTTGGACCTTTCCACGACATATGAGAGAACACTGTAATTAGAAAGTGTATTCGCTAGTATCACTCGGGAATTTTTATTTATTTTTTCTGACCGCTTGTTTCTCTATAATCAGAAGAAAAGTCATTTCGTGACGTCACGTTCATCAAAACTAGACTTGGCAACGTTGTAAAAGTTGAAAACCGTGAAATCTGAAATTCTCATTTGAATTTAATGTGTCGTATGACAGTTGTCATTTTATACCATTCGTGTGTTTCACGTAGCATCAATAAGAATCGTTTGTCTTTGTTTAACTCGTTTGCCTACTTCAATATTTAATACAAGTAGAGCAGTTCCATCAAATATGTATACTGCAAACGAACAGGCCCTACTTGATTTATTTTTTGAAGTTAATGCAGTTTTCAAAGTTTTGAAATGTTTTTGTTGTTTGTGCTCTAAATTTTTTTCCTAATTCCTGTATCTGTATCCCTGCAATAACTGTAAACATGTCAAAAAGGTGCTTCGTACCTGGTTGTTTGAACACCAGTGAATATTCTAATAAACAATTTTTTATGCTCCTAAATACCTATGAAGCGCATTGTAAAATGTGTTTCGAAACAATGAATAAACCTTGTGTAAAAAGCGGAAATATAATTATGTTTTTGTGAAGAACATATCCAACTGAATATTACTGTATTCAAGCAGCGTTCAAGGAATAACTTTAAATTTTAGTCTTTGCAAAAAATAAATTTATATTTGTTAAATAGAAAGAGTCAATCATCTCATAATCTACCCTCGGTAAATTATCCGATCTTCCCTTCACGAAGCCTTTCCATATTTAAAACACAAATAAATTCATACGCCAGATCGGTAAAGATAACACCTTACTACAGTATTAATGAATGTATCAGTTAAATTAACCTCAAATCTCGAGATCACTTTTGTTACATGAGAAATGTCATTATGATTTGTGGTGTTGTCCATGCTCGTTCTTCATCGAAAGGATGGTCCGTTCAGGAAATTTGTTAGTTACAAATACAATAAAAAGTAGCTAATGTGTAGATTTTTTTCTATGAGTTGATCAAGTGACGAAGTTTCAATTATTTCTCAATGGCTAAACCAAGCTAGAATCTATATTTTTGAGGAGACCGGTATTGAATGTTTCGGAACATGGATTATGGTGGGGGTTGTTTCCGATGAACGTGACGTCAGCGGCACACTTTCAAATGACATATTCTTTCAAAATGAAAACAATATAATGGAACTATTTGTTAAATGGACGTTTCAGACTAGAATCTATCGATTTAAAAAAGTTCTGCAATTTATTTTTCATAAATGAAAAGGTCCATTCTAATTCAATCATTTAGCTATCTGCAAATTATTACCTTCTCACAATCTAAAGTCACTGATCTGGACCAGCTAACATGAAAATTTTCTCTCAAAAACATAAGGAAATGGTTCGGTGAAATTTGACGCTACCTCCCCTACTATCTGTTTACGTTAAGATGAGAATGGCGTCACAAGATGACAGGTTAGTTTTTTTCGCTTCGGCAATGTCTGAAATTTTACTATCAGTAGAGCAACTTACAAAATGAAATTTCACTAGTTTCATCGCTATTGAACGCATTTCATTGGGAATTTTAACGTTGTTATGTCGGATATATAAAATTACAAAACATGACGCAATTATCTTCTTAACGTTAACAGACTATTCGCGATCACCACGGAGTGGGCGACATCTACATTTTGAAATGTGTACGTAAAACTCCGGGAAAACAAACATTCTGCCATAAGATCTAGTGTTAATAAATTGTTGATTATTTCTTTGCTGTTCTATATTTGGTTTGATTTTTCTGATTCAATGCAAAAAGCATAGCTTTAATATTAAAAACATATGTGTTCACTGCCGCAGTGCAAGAGTTATTTTTTTCATTTCATTTCATTTACTAACAGTCACGAAAGAATATAATACAGTAACATGACTATACAATACACTAATGTGACATTGTCAGAAGGTAGATAATTCCAAAAGACTAACCAATTTGGCAAAAAAATAAAAAAGAACACGACATATAAATATATAAATAAAAACAGAGATTTAAAAACAGATAGGAATGATCAGAAATCACGATAAAATTCTTCCAGCGAATAGTAGGTTTTCTTCAATAATAACTGTTTCATCTACTTCTTGAACATGTGAATATTTCTCGAATTCTGTGTATATTTGGGAAGGGTATTATATAGTTTGTAGCCATTATAAAAGATACCCCTTTGATATAGGCTGGAAGAATGTTTCGATGGAAGCAATCTGTTTTTCATACGAGTTTCATAGGTATGTTCTACTATTTCAGATTTAAAATATGATTTATTTTTGAAAACAAAGCAAACAAATGCAAATGTGTCCATGCACCCTTTTCCCAGAAACCAGAAATTAGTAAAAACATGGGGATTTAGACTGAAAATCGTGAAGCCAATTGGTAAATATATGTGAACACTTAATTTTGGAATCTTTCACAACTAGTTAGAGAATTTTTGTTTTTAATTGGTGGTATTACTCCACAATAATATTGAAAAAAATAATAGTTTATGTTTAACACAGCAAACTTTATATTATTTATAATTTACAATAGTACTTTGGTTACAAATAGTAAACTATCAAACTTTCCGTTTATTCAAGAGCCTCTCTTTGCTCGCCTCACTAATACTGTCCGGTTCATTCTCTCATCTCCATTGAGTCATCTAATGTTGTAACAGGTCTCCAACATTGGCGTAAATCTAATTATCTTCCAGGAACAAGAGGCAAACCATTAAAACGATTGATCAAAAGGGTCATTCCATATCAAAAAATTCCAGTAACTAAGTAGTTCATCAAGAAAACGAAATGAATTTTTTCTGAAATCGTTCAAGAATGCCCACTTTCGCGGAGCAACTTCAGGCCTCAAAATACGCTAATCTAGTATTTTAGTCCGTTGCTAAGCAACGAACTTTCCCGGACCTAAACGGTACGAGAAAGTACTTTCCCGTATCGAAAACGATACGGGAATATTTTTGCAGTTATTGAATTCACGCAAACAATATGTAGAATTCCTTAGTTTTTGATAATGCTGATTGCGATTTCAGAAAAAATAGTATGTGTACCTCGTAGTAAAAGCACATTCCCAGACTTCAATGCTTGTTGGCCTCGTCTTAACGCCTCGGCCAACAATTTACATTGTCTTCCGGGAATGTATTGCTTTTACTACGAGATACACAATATACTATTGTAGACAAGTCCAAAAACTCGTTGCTCATCAATATTCTCTACCTCACAAAATAAAACATCATTACTGCCTCCCCTTAGACTACTATTTCCGCTTAAATACTGAAATATCAGTCAAATGCATCTTCACCACAGGCATTTCTAAGAAAGCACTCGAAAGTTGAAAGTTAGTAGTAGAAATTCAATAATAGAATTCACGTCAACAACTGTCAACTCATAGATAAATGACGTTTGCTTGGTTTTCCCGGAGTTTTGGTGCGCCACCTGGTGCGAATGGTTATCGCGAATACACATATTTCAGTAATTTTGCATCAATGGGTTAGCATCAGTACATTGTTGAATGTACCCTTTATACAATATACAATTCACGAATTCAGCTATTGTTTCTGTGAAAAATCTCTTTGAAACGACGTTTCGATAATTTTTCTCTTTGTTTTCAGAGCCAAACTTCGTGGGTTCATTCGATATCGGCGATTACGTTTTATTCTTCTTCAGAGAAACGGCCGTGGAATACATCAACTGCGGCAAAAGCGTTTATTCGCGAGTAGCGAGAGTCTGCAAAAAGGACACCGGAGGGAAGAATATCCTTTCTCAAAACTGGGCCACTTATCTCAAAGCTAGACTCAACTGTTCCATTCCGGGAGAATTTCCTTTTTATTTCAATGAAATCCGTAAGTATTCTGCATTGTGAGCGCGATTGGCGTTTACATTGTCGATTTTTTGTCGGCTGGATGGCATCGTGTGCTTCCTTCTACCACAGAAAAACGTTCAATATTGTATACTTGATGATTCGTACAGACTTTTACCATTGTTTCAAGAGACTAGAGACTTCAAACAATGTAATGGCTTAATTGCCGGGTAGAAACGGAGCATGAAGAAGTGTCAAAGCTTGCAAATTGAACTATAATAAATTATACTCAGTTTTTTTTCATTTATTCTCCACTTAGACAATTACAGTTGTATGGAAGTTGTCATAAAAAATCTTATTGTGAATATTAACTCACAATAGCAGCAAAAACAATTATAAAAAAATCATAAACATTCTCTCATGGAGTAGTAACTTTGACGGACAAGAAATTCCTTTAAATTCTTCAAATTCCCAACTGGCAGAAAGTACTCATCATATGGGAAATTATTTTATTGATAAATTATGACAAATATCTATACGTGCAATCGCTTCTGCATCAAAAGAAACCCCAAAAAGACGTTGTACAGAGCCGTTCGTTTTTTCATGTTTGGCGGGAAATTTAAAATATTTAAAATTTATGTTTCAACACACACTATTTTGAAAAAATATCGAAAAATGTTATTCGGAAGAGTTGTTGATTTTATATCTATGTACAGGTTTTGAAAAAGATCCGAGATAAAAAAAATTAAAATCGATTTTTTACACAAAAAAAAATTCTTTTTAGAAAAATAGAGTTCATACGAAGAACTCATCAGTAAAGCCAACACTAATATTTTATATGATTTTTTGTGAAGATTTGCAAGCTATTTCCAAGTTATTCAGAGAAAATTTGGAATCTGTGAATTTGCCATGTGTTCAGCTACTTCATGAGAGGTTACTGAAATATCTTCAGGACATTATAATAATGATAATAATGATATAAATAATATTTATTTTGTAAATAAAAATAATTACATACATAAATAATATAGCAAATAAACAAAAAGGAACCGCAGAGCCTAAGTGACTGTCTGCGGACTGTGTATTCAATAAAGAATTAATTACAATTGACTTAACATTATTGTAAAATATGTACATTAAGAATGTTTAGCACTTATTCGCAAAAATCGCAAAGTCAGGAGGCTGCCTCCGTAGAAATTTTACAGATTATACGAAACATCATTAAGATAATGAGATACAAATTCAGTTATAGTACATTATGTGTTTTGAGTACTAACAGTAAGTGTATACCTATCAGTAACAAGTTAACAAAGCCTGGAGGCTGTCCGATAAAAAATGTTACGTGTACGGATTTCATTTCGAGTAATGTAAACATCGAGTGTCAATTTTCAGTTTTAAAATTGATGGGGATGCGATCAAGAAACATAAATATAAAGTTAAATGCGAAATTGTTAGTGTTATCCTATGCGTTTGGTTTATTCTCTACTATATGGTGTATTTTTCTTCTATCTTCTGTTTGATTTGAATAGGTTATAGTGAGTTATACTTTTTAATTGTTGGGGCAAATAGTTGAATACTCTTGGAGCAAGGAAGGTGCAACATTTTTGACCAACAGTTTTATTTGATGATGCCAGACAACATTTTTATTGGTTTTATTTCTGGTCTCATGAAAGTGGGAAATAAGCAAGACTTCATTTTTGTTTTTTTAACAGTACAATGCTATTTTATAAAAATATATCTGACGTGGATCTCAGAATTTTGCTCCCTTCATAGAGAGCATCCGATGGAAAGGTACGGTCCTTTTTCAAAATAATTTTGAGAAAATATTTTTGCAAAATATGGATCAATTCCAGATATGTTGAATCGAGTCCTCCCCAACCTACTATACCATAACTTATCATAGAGTCAACAAGGGCAAAATAGACCATTTTTAGTTGCGGTTATTTCATTATTTTAGCAAGGCATTTGAATTTATATATCACTGTCCGAAGCGTGTTACTGATTTGATCTATGTGAAAGTGACGATCTATTGTGACACCTAAATATTTCATTCTATCTGTAAATTTTATTTCAATAATTTGATTTTCACATAATCCCGACACTGTTTATTAATAATAAATAACCATGTATCTTCACAATTTTAATTTGAATTTTTCATTAGAACAAAAAAATTAATAAATAGATTTTTGGCAAATTGTTGAAATCATACATACCTACAATATTGAAACGTACATCGACAGATTTCCTCATCATCAAAGAGGCCATGAAACAATTGACAAATCATGCAACTTTGTCATTGGGAGTTGTCAAACGATTTCGCAGTGTTATTATTTATCCGGATATTTCTAACGTCTTTTTTGTATAGGTAGTTTTTTTTTTTCATTGTAGAAGTAACTTTTCATTTTATTGTGCGTTAACCATAATTAGAAATACCCCAAGAAAAGCTAAGTTTGCAAGAAGAAATTGAGCTCAAAAGTGATTGAAATGATCGGCGCTGTTACCACTCGGCCACCTGGCTACCTTGCAGAGAAGTAGCAGATATATTCAATGCTAGATATCCAAATAAGAATATCCAGGGATCTACCGTGTTGCGTATTTAAAACAAATTTAAAGCAACAGGCAGTGTAGAAAATCGATACAATCGTTTTATTAACTGATGAGTCGACTTTTACATCAAACGGCACTATCAGTTCCAAGAACTGGAGATGGTGGACTGATAAAAACTCAAATTGAAAGATAGAGGCAAAAAGTCAATTTCCCTCCAAAACAAATTTTTGTTGCGGCATATTAGATACTCAAATCGTTGGGTTTTACTCTTTTAAGGGCAATCTTAATTCACAAAATTATTTAGTGTTTTTAAATAACGAGTTTTTTTATTTCGTACATGGATTACCGCTGCGAAGAAGAAATGAATTTTTTTTACAACAAAAAGGAGCGCCTATACATAGTCAGAGCGTCGCTTAACGAACACTTTCTTCGTAAATGTATAAGACGATTTTCAGAAAACCCCTGGCCTGCAAGATCCCCAGATTTGACACCATTGGATTTATTTTTATGGGGGTACCTTGAAAGTGAGGTTTATGAACATCGTTCATTTCATAATATCGACCATTTGGAAGAAATAATACAACGATGTATTAATAACATTACACCACAAATGCTGCGATATGAGATAAATGAAATTCCGAACAAGTACATGTATTCAATGTCAGGGTAGACACGTTGAGTAATGGATAATTACACTGTTTCGAGTATGTATCGAATGTTTGGTTTATACAAAATATCTATGAAAAGTAAAAAATTTGGAAGTTCTTGTTATCTCAAAAATTAAATAAACTTTTTGTTCTAATGAAAAATTTGAATAAAAATGGGGAAACACTTGGTCCTTTATTATATAGATATGGATATAGTATACAGGGTGATTCAAAAGTACTTTGACAAACTTCAGGAGGTGATTCCTCACAATATTCTAATATGAATTGTCCAAATAAATATATGTCCGGAAACGCTTCGTTTCCAAGATACAGAGCGTTGAAGTTTTTTTTATTTTGGTTTTTTTCAAATAACTCTTGAAATACTGAACTTAATTAAACGAAACTTGGTAATAAGAAGTTTTTGAGGTGTCGAATTCGAACCTGATGTTATTATTTCTCTTACTCATAGGGGGCGCCATCTACACGTCTTTTTCTTTTTTGAAGATTCATAACTTTTTTGAGCGTACTTCTAGCACATTTTTCAGTAAAAAAATCGATTCCTCTATCATATCTACGTAAAAAAGCTACCCTTGTTAAAAGTCGCTGTAAGCAACCGTTTTCTAAATATTTGGACTTGAATATTTCAAGTCAATTATTTGATAATCGATGCATGTTGAAGTTATTACCAATATTTTGCATTTTTCACAAGAATGCTTTGGAAAAGAATCTGACGTTTAAGTAAGTAGTTTTGGTAATTATATATTTTATGACAGTTAAACGTTTTGTTGAAGTTTCTGTAAGTAGAAGTAGAAAACACTAATTTTGAAAAAATGGATTATTTTAACAATAATGCTCATTTAGCCGATATGCATTTCGTTTATGGCCTTGCAGATGGCAATGCGCGCGAAGCAAGACGTATTTACCAGGAGCGATTTCCTAATCGAATACTGCCTTTAGCTCCAACATTTGCTAGTCTCCACCGTCGTTTGGCAGAAACAGGTAGCTTTAAGAGTGCAGCTGATATTATTGGAAGACCACGAGCAGTCCGAACCCCAGAATTGGAAGAAGCTGTTTTGAATGCTCTCGAGGAGAATCCAGAAACAAGTACAAGAATAATTGCTGAAGCTGTCAATTCTACTCAGTCCACAGTTTGGAGGATTATCCACGATCAACAGTTTTATCTATACCATATTCAAAGTGTACAAGCTCTTTTGCCACGCATTACTATGTGTCAGTGGTTTTTGAGAAAATTGGCTGGAAATCCTCAATTTTTAAGATATGTTCTCTTCACGGACGAGTCAAACTTCTCCCGAAATGCTACCACAAACTTTCATAACAACCATGTTTGGGCTCTCGAAAATCCGCATGCAGTTAGTGAAAGGCATTATCAGTATCAATTTTCTGTAAATGTATGGGCGGCAATAATTGATAATTACTTGATAGGTCCTTTCTTTCTTCCGCTCCGACTGAATGGCGCAACTTACAGACACTTTTTAGAAAATGAATTCAATTCAATTCAATTCAATTCAATTTATTGCCATTCTAGTTACAAATTTTACAATTTATACAAAAATTCATGTTACAAAATTTACAATATACATGATATTTCGATTTCTGGTATTATAGCAGCATCTGGTTCAGGGTCGGAAATTGCCTAGGCAAATATGCCTGTATTGCTTTTCCAACCCTTTACATATGCTTTCGAATTTGCATTGCGTGTGTAGTAAGGGCGAGCGTATGATACTAAAAATAAATAAAATGAAGGTTCATTGTAGCAATGAGGAAGAACCGACGGAACCACAGTGGTTTGGTAATCAGTTTATGCGTCTTAGATACATCATGGAGTCAATAGATTAACTGTTTCTTTCTCTGGTTTTGAATCTAACAAAATTTTTCATGGTTTTCTATTATGAATTTTTTTACTAACTTTTTGAAGATCTTGTGGTTTTTTATATGTCTAAGGTCAGCTGGGATAAGATTGAAGAATTTTGGACCAAAATACATAAATGATCTTTGGGTTACAGATTTTTTGAATGAATGAACTTGAATGTTGTTGTTTAGAGTCGATCTGGTCATCCTGTTTTTTTTCACCGTATATTTATTTTGCGTACTGTGCATTCGTTGTAATGATTGGTAAATAAATAGTGTTTTTATATTAAGCAGGTCAGTATCTTTATAGAGTAGGTGGGTAGAAAATAGTCTGTCTTTTTTTAGTATAATCTTAATTAATATATTTTGTGCTGTCTGTAATAACTGTAGTGTGGTAATGAAAGCGCCTCCCCATGCGACTATGCAGTATCTGACAATTGATTCAGCAAGACTATTG
Organism: Chrysolina oricalcia; assembly: GCA_944452925.2. NCBI lineage: Eukaryota > Metazoa > Arthropoda > Insecta > Coleoptera > Chrysomelidae > Chrysolina > Chrysolina oricalcia. Next base: position 68,454,476 of record OX101812.2, read on the forward strand.
TACAAGATAATCAAATTTTTTCTCGAAAGGATGTCTCGTAGAATATAAAATTTATGAGATAGTGCTCTTATTCTTCTTGTCACATGAGATATGTGTTCAGACCAGCGTATATGTTGGTCTATTATTACACCTAAATATTTAATTGAAGATGTTTTTTCTAAGCTCGGGCAGCGACATGTCTCAACATCACAGGTTGGCGAGTGTATTTTAAGAATAAATCGGGTGGGTTGATCAATTATTGTTGGGGAGAAGGTTATATACTTAGTTTTTTTGATATTCAAGCTTAGTGAGTTGTGGTTCAACCATAGTAATATTTTTTTCAGTCCCGACTCAGCTTTGTAATTAACATCTTCCCAATCCCTACCTGTGAAGACTAGAGCTGTGTCATCTGCATAACATATCAGATGTCCCATAAATTCACTTATATGAGAGATACTATTTATGTATACAAGGAACAGTATCGGACCTAACACTGTTCCTTGTGGTACTCCTATTTCAACCTTCGACTCTGAGCTAATTTCCTTTCCAATTTTCACTACTTGGTATCTCTCAGATAAGTAATTCTTTAAGAGATTAAGGGCTGTGCCACGTATGCCATATTTTATAAGTTTATCAAGCAGTTTGTTGTGAGAAACCGTATCGAAAGCCTTAGCGAGATCAAGGAAAATCGCAAGGCATTTCGTTGAGTCATCCATGGCTTTCACTGTATGTTCCAGGAAATCAATAACTGCGTTTTCTGTGTTCGATTTTTTTATGAAACCATACTGTCTCTCATTTATGATATTGTGGATATCAAAAAATCCAAGCATTCTATTTTTCAGAGCCTGTTCGAATAATTTAGCAAAGTTATTTATAACTGATATCGGTCTATAATTCGTTAACTGACAGGAATCGCCAGCTTTGAAAATTGGAGTGACAATAGATTGTTTCCACTGATTTGGGATTTCCCCAAATGCAAAACATAAGTTGATAATATGAACTAGAGGTTGAATTATGTGTACATGAATATTTTTTATTGTCACTGAACTAATTTTGTCAGGTCCAGGAGAGCAGTGGTTTTTTAGATTAGATATGAGGATTGTAATCTCGTTAGATGTGGTTGGATTTAAAAAGATTGATGAATTGTTTGGAGTTTCATTCAAGAAATGTTCAGGTATGTTAGTTTCCTCTATATTTTCTGCCATTTTCAATCCTAAATTAATAAAGAATTCATTGAAAGTATCTGCTTTTTTCTTATTGTCAATTATTGGCTCAGTTTTTTCATTTCTAATTATGATGTCTTCTATGTTTTTAGTAGATTTTTTTCCTGATATGTCGTTAATTATTTTCCAGATTTTTTTATAATTTCCCCTTGCATCCTTTATTTTATTTTGATAATAGTCGATTTTTGTTTTTTTGATTAGACGATTTAGTTTATTTCTGTACTCTCTATACTGATTTTCTAGTTGAATATTGTGATTTTTTAGCAGCTTCTTTTTGAGTTTATCTCTTTCATTAATAGAGGTAATCAGACCCGATGTAATCCACGGTTTTATTTTATTATATTTTTTTGGTTGAAAAATGTTTGTGGTAGTCGCGTTACTTATGTAGTTATTCAGTTTATCTATAAAGAGATTGTATGATTCTTGCACTTGTTCACTTGATAATACCTCCCTCCAATTTTCTTTACTCAAAAATTCATTCAATTTTTTATAATTAATTTTTTTCATTATTTGGTCTCTTTCAGCTTTGGATGAATGACTTTCATGGTCGGAAAGTGAGATTGAAATGATTGGCGTGAAATGATCTGTTATGTCAGTATTAATGATGTAAGGGTCGATTTGGATTTTATTTTCTAAACATTTTTCTTTTCTTATAAAGATATGATCAATAGCAGATTCAGAATTCTGTGTGACTCTAGTTGGTTTGTTAATATATGATATGAAACCCTTCAAGTTCAAAACATTAAAATATCTGTTTGTATCAGGTTGTTCCGTTTGAAGTAAGTTTATATTTATATCTCCCGCGTATATTTCTAAATTTTGCTTTTTCAAGTTTTCCAAATATATTTCTAGATCAGTTATGTAACTTTGAACATTTGTTGCCGGTGACCTGTAAAAAGCTGTTATACCTATTGTATTGTGTGAATGTAAGAGTTTATTTGTGAAAGTTATCCTGAGAAATTTGGTTTCGTTTATTGGTGAAATTTCGACAATAGCAGAAAGGCTACTTTTTGTATATACAACTACTCCATCACATTTATTGACTGTTGATTCATTATAATGTATATTATAGTTTGGAATAGAAAAATCACTTACGTTTTCAATCTTTCTTGTTTCCGATAGAATGATTACGTCTAGGAGATCTTCTGCCATTTGGATATGTATTAGTAATTCATTGTGATGTTTCTGTAAACTTCGTATATTGAAGTGGGCGATACCGATACCTCTTTTGCTTCCGCCGGTTCTACCTTGTACATATTGTTGAAAATTATCTAGTATTTTTGTGTCAATTTGTATGTTTTCATCTAGTACATCCAAAAGATCTAACATTTAAGTATAACTGATTGGGGCACTGAGATACCCCTTAACGATTAAGTTATTTTTATGATACGGTGTAATATAAAAATTTTTGAAACGAATTTTGAAAAGAAATGAAATCGAATGAGTGTAATTAATAATAAAGACAGTAATAGTAATGATAATAGTTTATAATGAAATTCAAATTTAAGTTTGAGATTAGAGAAAAAAAAAGAAATTAAATAAATAATTTATATAATTTAGGTGTCTTCTTTGCCAATAATGCGTATATAGTCTGTTTTATTTTTTATAATGGACACTTGATTATTTGCTTGAAGATAAATTTTTCCATTTCCAGTCCATACGTTTTTTAATCCAAATTTTTCGATACATTTATTCAGCATTTGAACCCTCATAGTAGTGAGATCTTCTCTTATTACAACACCTGTTCCCTTGAGTAATTTTTTTCTTGAATAAATTCCTTCTTTTGCGTCGAGATTTTTCAGTTTGAGGAAGATTCCTCTATTTTTTGTATCACTTCGTTTACCAACCCGGTAGCACAGTTCGATTTCTTCGTTTCTTAAATTCAAGGACATCTTGGAGTTGAGAAAATTTATTATTTCCTCTCTTGTATTTTCTTGGTATTTTTCTTTAAAACTAAATATTCTAAGATTGGCCTTTCTGTTTTCTTGGTCAATTTTCTCCATAGTTTCTTCGATCTTCTCCTTTTCCACGTTTGTTTCATTTATTTTATATTCAAGAGTTTTCACTTTGTTTTCACAATCCGATTTCAGTTCAGTAAATTTATTCAGAAGCTCCGCCACTGTCACTTCCAACTGTGATAATTTCTTCTCCAGAGTTTTTGCGACGGCTTCGGTCACATTGTTCACTATAGTTTTAATGAAAGAGTCGCTTTTTATACACTTGTTAATGGCATGGCCAACTGCTGTTTCTATTTCATCTCTTATTTCGCGTGTCAAAACCATATTTGCTTATTTTTTCACTGCTTGAGACAAGGCTATTGATTTTTTCACTCACTGACAATTTAGAAATTGTTTTATTGATTGAAACACCGTTATTTATACTAATTTTGGGGAGCTCAGTTAACACGCAGCTATTCGGTTCTCGCCATTTTGAAAATGTATGAATTGCCGGGACTACTTGAGAATGTACCATTAGAAATTCGTATCCACATGTGGTTTATGCATGATGGGGCTCCGGCCCATTTTAGCGTTGTAGCCAAGGAATTCCTTAACACAGTCTATCCAAATCGATGGATCGGTAGGGGTGTAGAAGAACCTAACCAGCCGTGGGTACCAAGGTTCCCAGATCTAAACCCGATAGATTTTTAGTTTTGGGGACATTTGAAGTCACTAGTTTATAAAACTCCAGTAGCGAACGAGGAAGATCTTAGAAACCGAATAGTAGACGCATGTGAAACAATAAGGAACACACCAATAATTTTTGAGCGGGTACGAGATTCAATGTCTAGACGACTGACTGCCTGTATCTTCGCTGAAGGTGGACACTTTCAACAATTTATTTAAATACAATTTAGTTTCGTTTATTTTAGTTTATTCTACATATTCAAAATTTCCTGAAATAAAATGTTGACATTTCTTGCAAATTTTATTACTATTGATTATTACTATTGAATTATTATTATTAAATTACTATTTCGCTTAAGGATGTCATAAAGGAACGTACCCAACAGTAATGACCTCTTGAAGCGAGTAAAAAGTAATAGAATAGGTGGCGCCCCCTACAAAAAACCAAAACTGCTTACTTAAACGTCAAATTAATGCAAATGCAAAATAAAGGTAATAATTATTACATGCATAGATTATCAAATAATCCACTTGAAATTTTCAAGTCCTAATATCTAAAAAACGGTTGCTTACAGCGACTTGTAACAAGGGTAGCTTTTTTACGTAGATATGATAGAGGAATCGATTTTTTTTACTGAAAAATGTGCTAGAAGAACACTCAAAAAAGTTATGAATCTTCAAAAAAGAAAAAGACGTGTTGGTGGCGCCCCCTACGAGTACGAGCAATAATAACATCAGGTTCGAATTCGACACCTCGAGTTTCGTTTAATTAAGTTCAGTATTTCAAAAGTTATTTGAAACAAACGAAAATAAAAATAATACTTCAACACCCTATATCTTGGAAACGAAGCGTTTCCGGACATATATTTATTTGGACAATTCATATTAGAATTTTGTGAGGAATCACCTCTTGAAGTTTGTCAAAGTACTTTTGAATCACCCTGTATAGATCACAATGTCCTGAAGATATTTCAGTGTCCTCTTATGAAGCAGTTGTCCACATAGCAAATTCACAGATCTCAAATTTTCTCCGAATAAAACAGAAATAGCTTGTGAATCTTTACAAAATATAATTCAAAATATTGCTGTTGGCTTTGCCAATGAGTTTATTTGTGAGGAATATATTTTCCAAACTACGTTTTTGTATGTCAGAAAATTATTTATTTTTTGATCTCAGATCTTTTCTAAAACTTGTACAAGGCTATAAGATGTCGTTCTGAACAACTTTTTCGCATAGCATTTTTCGATATATTCTCAAACGAGTGTGTTTTGCGAAATTAATTTTTTTTTTTATTTCCCGCCAAAGACGAAGATACGAACGGCACTGTACAACGTCCTTTGGTTTTTATTTTGATGAAGTTTTAATAAAAAAATATCTTCTACTCGTTTTGAATCTTTAATAAGTATAGTGTTTTGGACTCGTTTGAGTGAAGAGAGTTTTGTGAGAACCATGAAGAAATATCACACAAGGTTTTGAAGAATAGCATTATATTTATCAGATTTATCAGGTATTGTCGGCATAGAAGGTTAAGTGTGCATCCTCCAAGGATCTTCCAGGTTATTAATCTAGATCTGAAAGAGAATTGGACCTAAGATGGAGCCTTGTGGTACACCAAAAGATACATGAAGGATTGAAGATTTTACATTCCTTCGAAAATTGTTCTGTTGTTCATTTCTGAAACCTCCCTCTCGATCACAAAACAAAAAATAATAATTCAACTAGAAACTTTTCTAAATGAATTATCAAAACTAGTTGAACATTCTCTGTGTATTTGCTTTCGAGTTGAGAAGATCTTTCTTTGACGAATGTTAAATGATATCTGCCATAAAATTCTTGAGGGTGGCATTTGATAATACATTTGATAATAGGGTATCTGATATCATTTACCCTTCTACACTTATAACGATTTTCTCGAATTCGCTTCACCCAAAAAAGCATGTCACGACATTGATAGTTTTTTTTTATTTTGATGATCATATCTTCTGATGCGAGGATCCTTATGGAAAAAATCAGATTCCGCGATGCTGACTCCTAATTTACCAATGAATCGTGTTTCAGAGAGCATCTACAAAGTACCTGGAGACAACAACAAATTCTACGGAACCTTCACGACCTCCACCAACGGCCTCATGGGTTCCGCCATTTGTTCCTTCACGCTCTCGGACATCCAAGCCGCCTTCAGCGGCAAATTCAAGGAGCAGGCGTCGTCCTCTTCGGCTTGGTTACCGGTTCTGTCCAGCAGGGTTCCAGAACCGCGACCGGGTACTTGCGTGAACGATACGGAGACGCTACCGGATACCGTTTTGAACTTCATCAGGAGCCACCCGCTCATGGATTCCGCTGTTATGCACGAGAACGAGAAACCCGTGTTTTTCAAGAGGGATATTTTCTTCACCAGGCTGGTGGTCGACAAGATCAAGGTCGATATTGGTGGTGCGATTTTGGATTACACTGTATATTATGCCGGAACAAGTAAGTATTTCTTGTAGTTAAACTTTGAGTTATGTGGCATTTTTTTTTATTTTTTCCCATCGGGAGTGCACATGCTCTATTTACATGTGATTGGGAGAGACAGCACTTGTCTATTTCCGGATATCAGTTTGGAGTAACAACGTCGATCAAGTGCTGCGTATTATTGCGTTTTTCTTAAAAACTAATGTAAAAAATTTGTAAAAAAATGTTTTTTTTTATGATTTAACCAACTCTGTTACTTATTTTTTAGATGTGTCATTCAAGAATTGTGTATTAGAAAAAACTTTAAAAATAATGACGTTCTGCTAACCAAAAAATGTATTTGTTTTTTCAGTGAATAACAAGTTCTGGTATGAGAAAGTTGTACATTAATACTACTAAAGATGATTAACATTGCAAATAGTTTATTAGTTGGCATATCAAATGGGAGACGATACAGTACTTTCAGAGATTTTCCATACAATGCAGATATTTTATTGAAATGATTTTTGGAACAATATCCGCCAAATGATTATTCAATAGGTAATACATACGACTTAGTATGTGAGAATATAGAATCATAATCATAATTTTTTCATTAAGTTAAGACCTCCATATGTTTGTTTCTTTTCAATTTTTCATCGATCCAAATACCAAGATACTTAATTTGTTCAGTTGTTTTCAATATTTCATTTTTGATAGGAAATGTTGTTTGTTTTTTGCTGTAATATCATATACTCAGTTTAATCAGTATTTATCGATAAGAGGTAACAATGAGCCATTTTTCGAATCATCATTAATAATGTTTTCTAAAATGAGAGACTTTTTGTCTTCATCTAACTGCTAACCCAATTTTAGAGATATTTTGAATATATAATAAATACAAGATGGGTCGCAAAACAGATCCTAGTGGAACGTCCTTATTTATTGGTAGTCTAAAGTCAGAGTTGTTACATCTGAATTCCATTGTTCCCAAGTTTTCTGAAAGTGTTTTGTGATCAACTTATCAAATGCCTTCTTAAGGTCAATGACAGCAGCTACCACATAGTTTCCTGTATCAAGTTCATTTTGAATTGCCTGTACTACTTGTAGTAATGCTGCTTCTGTGCCACTATTTTTTTGGGAACCAAACTGATCGTCATCAAAGCCATAGTTTCTGTTTATAAAATCTCTTTGAGAATTAAAAAAAAGTGCTCACTAAGGCTATTGGACTATAATTTGCTGGATCTTCCATCATCCTGAGTATAGCCAAACTAGGCTAATATGCTATACAACCCGAGGATAAACGACCTGCTTTACCGAATCCACAAGCCACCCCTAGAGAAACTCAGGGTCGTTCATTTCAACAGGTTGGCCCTTTTCGCTGGAAACTATGACCAGGTTCGCACCCTCAGACCACTAGAGGATGAGATAATGTTCCAGAAGTTTACTCTGAAGAAGAGCCACGAGACCTTCTCAAGTTGCCTGATGTTAACGCACTAGCACACTGCGTCGCAAAAGATCTTAAAATGTCCAGGGGCATCACGGTGGTGTTCTCCAAGAAATTTGATCAGCTCCAAACACTGTGTATACATAATCCAGAAGTTGGAGGGGTGCCACAGCTGAATAAGGGCCAGAGAAACTTCTACTACCTGATTACCAATAAGCATTCCCGACATAAACCGACGTATGAAGATGTCTGGAAAAGTCTCATCAAATTAAGAGATAGGTGCGATGGTGGACCCCCAAAATTGTCCTGTGGTATTGATGGGCTGGGTTGGAGAGTTATTCAGACGATATTCGGACCTAGCGGCGTCAAGATTTTGATCTGCTGTAACCATCTTTCACGACTAAAATAAATAATAATAATAATAATAATAATATGTCTTTAATAATAATATGTCTTTATTCTTGAAGACTGTGGAGTGTTATTTACATCGAACTTCACGGTGCAGATATGGGGAATCTTGCAAATATCGACATACTCCAAGGATGACATTTCGGGACCAAATATATCTAAGAAGGAGACAATGTAACGATTCTGTAGCTACGGGTGAGTACGGACCTGTCGCTCCTACTCGGTAACAATCCTGCATTCCTGAGAATATTAGGCCACCCTAACATTACAGTCTTCATGCTTCTAAAAAATTGCGACATCTAGATGCTGACGGAAGTAGTCCAGAACTTTCTAGAAAAGAGCCCTTCGTGTATAAAAGCATTGCCGCTAGGAAACACGGACAAAGGTTTCGGTTAGATGCCGTGAAACTTTATTTGTGAAAAAAAATAATTAAAACTTTTTAAATTTACTACACTGTCATTAAAGCAATGAGACGATGATCACTTATTTGTTCATGGAAAATGAAAGGTTTCATATTATCATGAAAACGGACAGTTTTAACAAAAAAATGGTAGTGGCATGCTTAACTATTTGGTTGAGTTACATCATTGATTTTGGAGATTAATTCAACGTTCTCCAGATTAATTTCATATTTTTCACTATAATCATAGTTTTTTATAAAATCAATATGAATGTCACCGGTTAATATGTGGATATCACTAAGATCAATGTTTATTAGGTATTGGTAGAAATCTTCATTGAATTTGTATGGACAAGAGTTTGGCGAACGATATATTGATTTTAGTGTAATGCTTTTATAACTTTTTTTCATTTTGAGTTCTTGAACATTCATTTCTCCCAGATCAATATTTTTTAGCTCATAATCGAATATCTAATGAATATAACTACACCATCATCTTTACAACATAATTTTTTATTATTTTTATTGATATCTATGAAAGGCATTTGCAATAAACCAACTTATTATTCTCTCCTTATACCACATAATCTGTTTCAGACGATGGACAAGTCCACAAAATAGTCGAATGGGCAAAAGACGAAGGATCCGCTTCGATTCTCTTAGACGTATTCGACGTGACCCCAGGAGAGCCCATCCAAGTAATGGAAATTTCAAAGGAGCATAAAGCCTTATACGTAGCGTCCGATCACAGAGTCAAACAAGTGGATCTGGTGATGTGCAACAGAAGATATGACAATTGCCTCAGATGCGTTCATGATCCGTACTGCGGCTGGGATAAAGACGTCAATGTTTGCAAGCCGTATTCACCAGGGTAAGTTGATGTAACAATAATGATATTCATTCACGTAAGAAGAATACAGTACAATGTGAACGGTGAGATAAAGGAAAATAAACGAGTACTTGACAAGTGTTTTTCACACTTGTCTCGAGAAATACTCCGATTAATAAAATGTATAAATAATGAACAAACTTACTGACAATTACGGAAATATGAAAAAATCTGATGAATAATAAACTTATCTGAATATAAAGACAGATATTTACAAACACATTCGCACACACACACACGTATATAACTATATAATAATACAAAGGTTAATTGGTCAATGGCATAAGATTTTTCACACATGATAAAAAGTAAAAATAATATTGTTCATTCACTTATTGATAAATAACACTGATAGTGTTTTTTTTCGTTAACCAGCTGTCATCCCCTTACGAACGACAGCCCTCAGATGTCGAAACTTGTGCGAGTCAAGGATTAACGAGGTCTTACCTTTTAACGTGCGATTCCTAGCACTTTCTCGGGCCATCAGAAAAATTTCTGCAGTCGCCATGGTTTGAACCATCGCCGACTGGCAGCCAAAGTGATTGAAACAATGTCGCTTTAACCACTTGGCTACCTGGCCCCGTATATAGAAGAATACTTTCGGTATCACAATAAATATTTACATACACACATACATGAATACATAAAAACTTGCTAATATACTTCACATATTGATGATAACAATGGGAAGAATTCAAACATTAAAAGAAAATAAGTGACTTGAAATTATAACAATTATTGAGTGAAATCTGCATAAATATAAAAACTTTGTTTCAAATGTTTTTATTGTCAACAAAATCGAAAATCATTTGTCTTGGCTGACTGAAATAAATTGTTTCAATGACTTTTTGAAATGGTGAGATATATAAATGTTTTTTACTGTATTAGGAAGAGTGATGAATAATTTCGGGGCTAGGTATGTACAGGAATGTTGTAAAAGTGATTTTTGTGTTAATGGAATTATATGGTGAATTTTTCTTCGGGTATTATAATAGTGTGACAATAAAATATGAATTTTCTTCTTGTGATAGGTATGCGAAAATGATATTGTAATAAAAGAGATGGCTTTGAAAAACAAGTGGCAGCATACTTTGAATGGTCAACAGTTGCAAATGTCACAGAGTTGTCATAAACATTGTTGTATCCAGGGAAAAACTTTTCTGTCATTATTATATATGGATGGTGTTTACATTGGCAGATTTTATGGTTGATTGTGAAAACCAGTCTATTATCACATAGTCTCGAATTATGCAAAGTATATATTATAGTCTTTAAATGTTTGAATTTTTGTACAAACTACACAGAAAGCAATTTGATATTCACACACTTTATTCAATCGGACATGTTTCGTTAATACAGCAGCTTCTTCAAGAGAACATACAAAAAGCTAAATAAATATTTGTTTACCTCTTTTTAATCATCAATACAGATAGTAAACCCCTCTAATTAATCTTCATTGATAGAATTACCTCAAAGATTAAGATTCTAATAAGCTCTACTTCTAAGGAAATAAATTCAACAAAGGAGAGTTATTCAAATCAAGTTGGTCATTTAGCAATATATTCGAATTTTGGAGTCTATTAACTTCCTATTATTCTGTATGATTAAGCCTCAATGCTTCATTCTCTATTTGAAATGTTTTTTATTATTCTTCAAAAGTGTGATTTTCTTCTAAAAGATGATTTAAATATGTTGAATTTGAATTTTTTTGTTCGCATAACTCATATGATGTTTCTGAGTGCTATTTTCAGATAATGTTCTACCAGTTTGGCCAATGTATACCTGAAGGCCAGTTCCATGATGTAACTTATATACTCCTGATTTCTTGACTTTGGAAGATATGTCCTTATTACCCCCCCCCCCCCCCCCATCCCCCATCGTAATATCTGTTTTATAGCAATTCTTATATCTTGTCTACTTTTACCTTTTTGTTGATGTTCAAAGTAGGTCAAAACTCTGTAATTGCGATAAGCTGTTTTTATGATATGAAAAACATTGCGAATTGCTCTTCAGTGGAGTTTTTTGAAAAGTATTTCATCTATTAATTCAGCATTATAACTCGATGTCGACTGCAATTTGTTTTATTATGTTAAGTTCTGCAAAATTTTTTATCGAAAGCGACAAATTTACTAATCTATGGATCATGCTAGATTTCTGATCATGACAAAAGTTTTATTGTCTCTTGTTGGAGAACATGATTAACTCGATTTTTGTCTACTAATTATCTGACTAAAGTTATAGTATTATCAGGAGGTATACTAGGAAAAAGATTCTGTATATCGAAAGATGTCAATTTTGCGTTATCTGGAAACGTAACACCTTGTACTTTTTTACCAAGTCATATATGAATTCAGTAAACTGAATTTAGGTTGAAATTTGCAATGATTCCTAATGATTCAATTTCTCTAATAATTTTACTAATGGTGCAGTGGCAAAAAAACTACAGTGTAAAACGGTCATTTTGTTTGTGCAGTTTTATAAGTGAATATAATTTTGTTGGAAATATTTTTCTTTCGTCAGAAAACAATTACCTACCTCTTAGATTCTTTCAAATAAATTTTAACTTTTTTTCAAAATTTCAAAACTGTAATTATTAGTAGTCATATCAACAAATGACAAGCAGTTCTAAAGCTATCGAGTAAAAACTACGATAGCTCTGGTGACAGATAATATTTAGTAAATGAAAAACAAAGAAATATTTTTTTTTAAATATTTTCTTAAAAGCCGAGGCTTTCTTTCAAGTGTAATGATTTTCGCCTCAAGCATTTATTTAAAATTTATTTTTTTCATTTCGTGAGTTTAGGTACCTTTTTTCGAGAAGAACAAGAGACTGACATTTTTTTAAAACGAAGGGTGGTCCAAACTTTAGACCGACATTACTTTTTGTGGTAATTTTCCACTACCAAGACCGTCTCAAATTTTCCCGAATTTCTACGGGTTCCCTATCTAGCCTTCAGAGGTGTAGGGGGGTAAAATTATTAGACCGATTTTCCTGTTATTGTTTTCGCGAGTTTTCGCAACTTTTTTCAAGAAGGAGGGGGTAGAAGCCTCCATCGAGAATTTTTTTTTACGTAATATTCCATGTCTGTTACCGTGGGAAATTATTCAGAAGTCCTTCCCGTTCTCTGTCTAACCCTCGTGGAGGGCAGAGGGTAGAATTATTAAATTAGAAATTTGATTATTCGACGACGGTTCGATGTTTTTCACAAATTTTACGGATTTTTCCGATTTTATATTCACGAGTTTTCGCCACTCTGTTCGAGAAGAAGAGGGGGTCCGAGCCACCCGACTTGAATTGTTTCCGTCGTAATTAAATTTTCGCGAGCTTTCGCAACTTTTTCGAACCAATTTTTTTTGTTGGAGGCACATGTATTGTAATCGGTTCCTAATTTCTATTCTCATTCAGTTACAAGCGCTCGTTCTCTCCTCAGTGACTCCTCGGGTGGTACTGTAGGTTTTTCCGGGTTTTTTCTTCAGTTGGAATAGCAAATGCGCCACCTATTTTTGTTAAGTCGCCCCGGAGCGCATAAGGTGGTGGTACAGCTTGGCAAACATAGCTGCAATTGTGAAAATGTTCACGCCCATGATGCGCACTAGTCGTACGACGGACTATCCAGTGATATTCACTTGAATGTTAGCGCAAGAAGTGGGAATTTCACAATCTCAGCTATGTTTGCCAAACTGTACTCTCTTTCGTTTGCACTTATGCTCAGATCGGGGAGATTATCACCATTAAAGTCTATAATACACCCCTATTTCAATTCACATTTTTATTCATACTTGAAAGCTTTGTTGATAAGTTGAAAAACTTCTGACATTAAAGTATATTTTGACTTTTGGTATGCCGAATTTCAGCTCTTTCATTTTTGACAACTCAATTTTTTTTCAGACTACTGCAAGATGTTTCCAACAGCACCATTGACGTTTGCGATAGCAGTGTGGTGAAGAAGAAGATGGTTGTAACGTGGGGTCAGAGCCTCCATTTGGGATGTTTCCTCAAAATGCCCGCGGTTCTAGCATCTCAAACGATCACATGGTACCACTATTCCAAGGAAAAGGGACGCTACAAGATCCAATACCGTCCGGACAAATATATAGAAACATCTGAACACGGCCTGGTTATAATTGCGGTAACGGAAGCGGATGCGGGAAGATACGACTGTTGGATGGGAGCTTCTCTTCTATGTTCTTACAATGTTACTGTCGACGCTCATCGTTGTTCTCCGCCAGCAAAAAGTAACGATTACCAAAAAATTTATTCAGATTGGTGCCACGAATTCGAGAAATACAAATCCGCTATGAAGACATGGGAGAAAAAACAAGCAGTAAGTAGTAATACTAGGGGGGTTCTGGGACAAACCAAGGCCAGCTAACTTAACCTTAGCAGACATGCTTGCCGTTGCATACCATAATCGAACATGGCGCATAACGAGTTGTTTTATATTTGCTTTGACGTCGCAATATAATATTCTGATGAATGAGAGGCAAAAAGATATCCTACTGTGGATTCGAAGCCACCACTTCTATAATTATTCGCTTATAATTAAAAACAATATCGTCTCAAACCTCACTGCGAATATTGAAAAAAATAAAAATATGATATTTAGTTGAAAGCCCAAAACGTCGAATTTTTGTAAAATTGTCAGTATTCTCCTGCATCTATAATAAACGAACTATACAAGGTGTTCTAAAAATTAATCATTATAGAAAAAAACATTGCAGAACGTCTCATTTAGGAAAAAACGTTGAACATGTCATCTTAAAAGTCTATCATTAGCGAAACAACATGTCAGTCATGCCGTTATGTAGCATGAGGAGATGTTAGATGTGCACCTATCATATATCATCTGGCGCCATCTTACGTCCAAACGATCAACCAATCATTGTATAGCCGTGACGTCACAAGTCACAAAAACACTTACGAGGGTGTTTAATTTTGCAACCGTACCCAAAATATATACGGTTATCTTAATTTGAATAAAAATATCATTATTGATATTTTTCCATCGTTGGTAGGAATCATCATGATATTTTTGTTTCAAATTCACAGAGTATACTAATTTTGTCATTCTGAATCGATTGGCGAACGCAGATTTGCTCTATCTCAAACCGTTCTCGAGTTGAAAAGTTCATCCCGAGTTGAGAGCTGTAGTTACCCGCCAATTTTTTTTTTTTTTTCGCAAAATTCAACCTTCTTTGTATGTGCTTACCGAATGAAATCTATTCCGAGTCCAATATAGCTTTTGTAGGATTTTACGGCACCTCTGCAATTTTTAGTTGAAACTATTTTCGAAAATTATAATTTTCCATTTTTCGAAAAATCACAAATTTCCCTTAAACGTATTTCGTTGAGCTGATTTCGAATAACATCCCAAAAATTGAATTCGATTGAGAATTAACGAAATGAGGGTAATTTTTTCGTCGGAATCGCAAATCTTGTCCTTATTTCGTGAATCCACTTTTGAATTCAATTTCTGAGGTTATATTCGGAATCAACTCGTCGAGTTATGTCTGAGGGAAGTTTTCGATTGTTCGAAAAATGCAAAATAAAAATGTTCGCAAAATTCGATTTCCTTCTATATTGAATATTGCATTTTTCGACTTTGATGGCATGGGAATATTTCAAAAATGCGAAATCCTGCTGTTTTGTGGATGGGTGCATTTTTTCTTCAAAAAATTTCCCTTTTCCAGTTACCTCTTTGTCGAATTCAATTTTCGAGGTGATATTCGGAATCGAATCGTCGAGTTACGTCAGAGGAAAGTTTGCAATTTTTCGAAAAATGCATAATAAAAATTCTCTCAATATTCGATTTTCTTCCATATAGAATTTTGCATTTTTCGACTTTGATCGTCTGTGAAAATTTCAAAAATGCGGAATCCCGAAAGTATTAGAACACTTTTACTTCTGAATCAAAAAATGTACTCGTTTTTTTAATCAGAAGGCTAATTCATTCAGAAAATGTCGAGTTTGTGGATGGATGCATTTTTTTCTTCAAAAAAATTTCCCTTTTCCAGTTACCTCTTTGTCGACTTCAATTTTCGAGGTGATATTCGGAATCAGCTTGGAATAAAAGTCTAATTCATTTAGAAAATGTCGATTTTTCGAAAAATAGAAAATACAAATTTCCGCCAGATTCGATTTCCTTCTATACAAAATATTGCATTTTTTTACTTTGATCGCCTGGGAATATTTCAAAAATGTAGAATCCTGCAAGTTTTACTTCAAATGATGATGATGAATTTATTTCGGACTCTATGGACATATTGCATAATATGATGTGAGAAATTATGTTGTTGAAATGTTCTTTAACTTACTAGGAAGGTTTGATAGATCAGGTATTTGTCTTTAGAGTTTATCAAATCATTTCTAATTGACCATATTGAAAATTAAGATATCACATAATATTTCAGTAACAAAGAAAGTTTCGCTTCGAGAAGATGAAGGCATTATAGTTGGGATTCCAATGGCATTGAAAATTTTATTGTCCACATCTAATTTATTTTTTATTGACTCATCTATACATGGCTGCAACGGTATTGAATTTTTATTTGTTTAGTTGCCCCGGAGCGCATATAGTGGTGGTGTTCCCTCTCATCAGGAATGATGTGTCGATGGTAGGAGGTATCACCATTATACTTTTCAAGTATTAATTTAATTTCCATACGTTTTTCAACATTATCTTCAATGCAATGAAGCTTTGTCAATAAGTTTATCATTAACTTGACAGTAAAGCATATTTTGACTTTGACTTTTGACTTTGAAATGAACATTTCGATACAACTAGTCCGTGGGAAATGTTAACCTTCATTACATGTTAGGTTTCTAAATAGTCGTGAAAAAATTATCTTACATTGGCAATGAGGTTTAAAAAAATTTTTTTTTTCAGCAATGTTCCTCAAGACAAAACTCCAGCAACCAGAACAGCCATCCAAATGAAATATACCGACCCCTAGTGTGATAGCTGATTGAGCGTGGACCTCTTGCACTAACTTTTTTAGGAATTCCCCTCTATTGGACTCTCGTTTTATTCCTGTAAATATTTTTCTGTGAGAGACAAAGTAGGCTGGTTAACACTTAATATTAATTAATCAGCAGAAGTGCCCCGTTTTTGTGATGGACCCAATATAGTGCTTGAATTTGTGCTTATATCTCTTTGGCATACAATTGTAAATGGAATACTGAGAGTTATCAATATTATTTCACGGTTTCGTTTCATTTTATTTTGATGTAATACATAGGAATTTCGTTAATGATTAAATTGAAAATACGATCATCTAATAAATTCTACAGCCAATCGAAGTACAGCTAGTGTAAAAAATGTAGGAAAGACATGAGTATTCAAGCAACTCTGAAGTGGTTTGATAAAGCTTTTCCAGAATGGCTGCCAATATGAAACAGTGACTGTATTTTCGCGTAAAGTGGATTTTTGACCACTCGTAGAAACTAATGCTATATGATGTGGCAAAATTCAACTTTACGAAAAAATTAAAAATTCTTTGAATCAGATTGTGTTTGCAGAAACCTACAATCACAAGATAATTACATACCCATATTGTTTGAAGGTTTTTTGTTGTGGAATCACACAGAACTTCACTCTTTTTTGTGTTCCTAACCTTCCCCCATTCCACAAAATTCAATATCATGAAATTGATCAAGATAATACACAGGTTTGTTTCCAAATGACACTTACCACGTCTGCTTGTAGATATGTCTTTCAAAATTGGACAAAATGATGTAAGGAGTGAGGGGTTAAAGAAAATAATGGTTGTTATTGAATAACTTCAAAACGGATCAATATATTAATATGAAATTCAGCGGATTGTTTTTTAATGTAGAAAGACATATTTTAGTAAAAAGTCATGTTTCAAATCTAGATCCCCTGGTATTTCAAGCTATTTTTTGTATTGCTCAACAGTTTTTACTTAAAAAACATTTACATACCGAGAATCTTGTGGTTTCAATGGAATGTATATTTAATGTTTTTATGAAGTCTTCAAGATCTCGTTTCATTAATGAAATAACCAACAATATTTTTCTTGAATTTCTTCTATAATTTTTTCTTGATTTTTTATAACCACTAGACTATTAATGATTATAAAATGTAACAGGACCTAATTTTGGAGATGCTTCTGAATTATTGAAAAAAAATTGTTAAGATATGTTTTTTCCAAACCATTGTTTTCATTAACAAAACAATTAATGACAATAAAAATAGCATACATCCGATGCAAACTTAATTTTATACTGAACAACCAACATATTTCAAAAGATGTTCAACATTTCGTCCATTCACATTAACACATAATATGCAACGTTTTCTCTGAAAATCACACAACTTGGAAAGAGTCTGTATCCGCATGAATTCTTGCTCAGTTACTCCTCCGTGTCTACTATGGTATCGTACTCAAGGGACTTCATGTAACCCCTCAGAAAAAGATCGATTGGATTCAAATCCGGTGACCTCGCAGGCCACATTTTGGGTCCACCCTGCCCTATACGATTATTTCCGAATAAATATGCACCCACAATACAATCTCCAAGAATGCCTGCATATCATTTATTTCTCCAAAAGTATAATCCATCATACCAAAAAGTGTCTTAAAGTAACAGAATGGCATTTACCATTTCATTTTTGACATTTCAAAAACCTCAAGATTTTCGGTATGTAAAAGTCATTCATTTTTTACTTGAAAACTGTTGAGCAATGCAAAAGTACATAAAAATAGCTTCAAATAACACGGGCGTAGAAAATGGTTGGAAAAAGGGGGCATACTCTTCTAACTGCACACCACTGGATATAGGATATGAAACATGCATTTTTATTAAAATATGACTTTTTACATTTAAAAACAACCCGATGAATTTCAAATCAATACGTAAATCCTTATAGAAGTTAACAAATAAAAATATTATTCTTTTTTTTTTTTAATTTTTGTGTTTCGAAAAGTTGGACCCCTCATTCCTTATATCATTTTGTCCACTTTTATGAGAGGTATCTACAGGTAGACGTTCTGAGTCTCATTTGGAAACACCCTGTATAATTTATTTATCTTCATTTATTATTTTTGGAAGATCCCTGACGGAAACAAATTTTCGTTGACATAATTGCCTCGGTTTTTGAATAAATTGATACTTTCTTGCCATTGAATTTTCTAAATCACCGGGATATATAGTCCAGGAGCCCGGTAAAAATTTGGTCAGTCATTTCCTCTCAAGCGATATTTAGTGGAATGCATCAGAAAGTCGTATTATAAAGATTCGTGAACGTCAGCTGCGATTCCGTTGGTGGGGGGGGGGGGGGATGATCAGCACAGTAGCTTCCTACGCACGAAGAAAAATAAATATTCAATTATGTCCTCCTTCCCGGAAACATGTTAAACTGACGCAATCCGAATTTATTTATTTATTTATTTATCCCAAGAAACATTTCTGTTTATAGAGGGATTAAGTTTTAACAATTGGTACAATTATAAAAAAATGAATGATAGAGATGATCTGTGAAATATGAGTAAATAATATCAATCAGAAAGGAACAAAAGAAAAGACAGTCAAAGGTGAAATATTGTTATATCATGGGAAATCATCTGTTGAGTATAAATTTTTTAAGTTCATTTTTAAATTTAGTTTTAGTCCTAATTTCTTTTATTGTCTGTGGTATTTTATTATATATCTCAATTCCCTCGTAAAAAATAGACGTTTTTCCAAAGTTTGATTTGAAACGTAAAGCGTTTATTTTATTTACATTTCTTGTTTTATGGTAATGGATATTCGAAATATGATCAAAAGTAAGATCCGAATGTTTTTTTCCTGTATCAACATAGTGGATGAAAATTGAAATTTTAAATTCATATAATGAACGAAGGTTCAGTAAGTTTATATAATTTTTTTTGAGGGTTCTAAAAAGGGCAATTTGAATATGCATTTTATAGCTTTGTTCTGCAAAGTTTGTAGTGGTTTCATAACAGAAATTTTGGCTGAGCCCCAAACAGAAATGAGGTATTGCAATTTTGAATAAATTAAACTGAAATATATGATTTTTAAATATTTCAGTGGGGTATACTGTCTTATTCGAAATAGAATTCCAATCAAAGGTGAGAGTTGTTTTCTCAGATTGTTGATATGATTGGACCAAGAGAGTGTTGTGTCGATATGTAAACCCAAAAATTTTGTATTGTTGGTATACTGAATTGGTGAATTTTTCAATGTCATTGGTCTTAGAGAGTCAGTTGTAATACTTCGTTTAGAAATAAATATAATCGACGATTTCGAAAAATTCAACAATAGTTTGTGAGCGACTAGCCAATGAGATATAATTTGAAGATCCTGTTCAATATTAGACATAATTTCGAATTCATTCTCTGCAAAATATACAATAGTTTTATCATCATCAAAAAGTTTAATTTGACCATTCAATTTGAGTTCTGATATCGAGTTTATATATATTAAAAAAGGATCGGAGCAAGTATAGGTCCCTGTGGCACCCCACAGTTTATATTTTTAATTGAACTAAGAGTATTTTTGATATATACTAGTTGTTTTCTGTCAGCCAAATAACTTTTGAACCAAATGTAAACTTTTCCCCTTATTCCAATATCATATAATATTCTTAAAAGAATGTTGTGGTTAACCATATCGAAGGCTTTCCGCAAATCTAGTGATAATAACGCGCATATAAGGTTACATTTTATTTGAGAGGTTATCATAGAACGTACAATTTTTTTTGTGTTCGACCAACTAGCTGTCGTATAATACACCATGCTATAGTCAGCTTTATTGCTTTAGCAATAATTTAACATGTTTTCAGGTAGGAAAACAAAATTGAATACGTTTCTTTTTCTTTGTGCGTGGGAGGCTACCACCGCTCACCCCCCCCCCCCCACGGAACCGCAGCTGACGTTCACGAAGCTTTATAATATGCATTCTGATGCATTCCACTAATTTTCGCTTGAGAGGAACTTGGTCATGGAAATCTGTCACTGGCTCCCGGACTAATATGTAAACCCAAAAATATTCAAATAACTGAATACTTGGAACTTTTGATATGAATACAATTCAAGAAATGAAAATTACCCTATAGCAAATTTTTACGAAAACAATTCAATTTGAAAATTTAAGGAATTCAACTGTCTCCTTAAATGCCTATTAGATTAGAGGTCAAATGCTAGGTCATATTTTATGTTGAATTTTTGCCTATATCAAACCACTTTTACCGGATTTTCCATCATTTCGTACAGATTGACTGTTGATTATAAATATTGTAGGTCTGTGATATGCGTGTACTGTAATTAAACAAAAAATTCATGATATTTTAATAAATTCATCTTGGAAAATATGAATGCAAAACAATCAGCATAATAAACTGATTTCGGACCAAAGTGATTGGACTCTAAAGGATTTAAGGTTTGAAACGTGAATATATTGTAAAATTTAGTACACATTTGAAGCAATACTTTTCCGCTTGCATGTGTTGGTCCCTTGAGAAAATATATATTATATATATACCAATGTAAATACCTTTTTCGAAAATTGTTACTTTCGTTCTCGTTTGGTTCTCTGTCCCACTTCTGAGACAGAAACAATTATATCTGCTTTTGAATATTGTAAATGTCTTACGAGAGAAGCTTGTTCGATATCTGCTTAATGTTTAAGGACAATCACTACAGATGATATTTGATTTGTTTTTCAGTGAACATGTCATGAGATTAAAGGGGGAAACAAATGTTACAATAGTAGAGTAGTTCATACATGCTTGATTTTCTCACTTGATTACATTTAAATATACTTCTTTCAACGATAACAGTAAGTGAATGTTCAGTGTTCTTTTGATTCCTCCTCTAATTCTTTGGAGCAAAAATTATGATGTTATTTTTCATTATACATTAAATAGTAGTTTGACATATTCTCCACAAATTGATCTAAATTTGGGATTGCCAGAAAGTACCTAATATACTTTTGGTCTTTGTACGTACCATTTGAAATCCTAATTTTTCACAATTAAAGAAATGGAGAAGTACAATTAATTGCATACCTGTTGTATTTTTCCTGCTTTAGAAACAAGAAATGTTTCTTCATTAAGAAATTATGAAGAATTTGGTCATAGAGGATAAACTTAGTTTATGAGTTCAGTAAATTTTATAATTATTTTATCAATTGATTCAATGGTGCTATCCATAAGTTGTAATGAGGATTTTTTTTTTCACATTGTGGAGAATAGTACACATTGATTAGTGAAAATAATTTTTTAATTACGACAAATTATGTATTGATACGTGAAGTAAATTTTTTAGTATAATTTTTAGCAATAATGTATTTGTGTAAATACCTATGTATAGTTATTTATAACATCATTGTAATTTATGCAATATATTGTAGAAATTACAACAGGAACTTTCCTAGCTATGTATGCTTGAAGTTTTCCTTGGATGATATCAATATAGCCTTTTCAACAATTTGAGTGTTCTCCATTGTTTCATCTGTTGAAGACGTCCAGTTATTTCATTTTCTTCGAATCGAGTGTTACATATCCTTAAAAACGCAATAACTTCATTTTAATAATTTGCGTTGGTATATAAATTCTACTACATTCAAGTACATGCTTTGGAATGATTGTTTTTTATTTGTTTCCTAAATGTAGATATAAGTATTCTTGTAACGAATTTAAATAATACTTACAGGTTCATATTATTGCAGTGTGTTTTCTTTTGAGGAATCAGTGGTATCTGAAATTTCGTGTTCAATGATTGAAAACACCCTACATCAATATGTCTGTTCACTTCTATGAAGTGAAGTATAATATAACGGGTTTCGAAAGAAATAAAACTGGAAACGTAAGATAAAATCAGCCATGAGCTCATCTTATTTATTCACATTATTTTAAGTGATACTTTCTCTCAGTTTGTTAATATTAGGTACATTTAGTTATTTTACATTTTTTATTTTATAATTTCCATTTTCGAGGAATTTTAGAATGATAAGTTTTTTATGTAGTAGTTTTGGTTCTTTTACAATATTTTCAGTGTTTTATTAACTATATGGATAGTTACAATAATATTAAAAACTGACATCCAATTATTGTAAATTGTAATGGACATGTCGCTATTGCTCTGAAATATTATCAATAAATGATTATATAATAAAATATGCATTTCAGATTTGATTTTTCCCAATCCCGTCATATATCCTGCACCCTAAAAGTACCAATATCAACTATTCTTATTTTTCCTCCGTAACTTTATATATTATAATAGTACTAATAAAAATAATAATATTCATCCAATTCAAAATGATATAGTTTGAATTTAGATGAAATCTATATCTTGGGAGTTGGAAATTGCCAAAACAAAAAATTTTGCAATCATTTAAGCTACGAAATACCGCAATACTATACTTCCGAAAAAAATAACACTAGTGGCCACGACAACACAGTTGCGGCCACAGGCCACTGCCACATCCAAGGCCACACGGCCACAAGACCACTGCCACAAGGCAGCGCAGCGGTCACACTGCTACGGCCACACGGCCACGACCACAAGGACACGGCGTTGGAAAAACATTTGATATTTTCTATAAAAAAAATTGTTCTTTCAAATCGAAAAAAAAACAAAGTTTTTGAAAAAAAAATAGTGTTCCTATTTTGAAAAAATAGCTAAAGCATTTTTGATGAAAAAAATTGTTCACTTAACTCAAAATAAAACTAGTGGCCACGACCACACGGCCACCCACATCCAAGACCAGACGCTCGCAGCCACACCACCGCTTCCACACGGCTACGACTACGATCACAAGGCCAAGGCCACACGGTCACGGCCACACGGTCATGGCCACTCGGTCACGTCCACTCGTCCAAGGCCACAAGTTCATGTCCATCTTGGAAAAAAATTAAAAAATTTCTACTCAAATCGTGTCTGGCCGAATGGCAAAAAGTCGATGCCAAAAAAAGATGATTATAATACTTCCAAAAAATGAGAAATGAAACTGTCATGTTTTTATACCACTTCTATTTGTCTGTACAGCTCGGTTAATCAGGACATTACAGTCTCAAGTGTTCTTTTCCATCCTGATAGTAGGAAATTAGCAGCATACAATTCAATGTTACACAAAGCGTTCTCGTTACCTTTGTCAGCTAATAATCTAGATAGAGAAATTAAAACAATCATACAGATAGGACAAAATAATGGTTTCAACGCAGCTACAATTCTGAAGTTAGTCAGAAAACAACTTATTTTTATACAAATCAATATACCCCCAGGTCATACAATCAGAAACTAAGAGATTTGTATTTTCAGCGTATTTTGGGAGAGGAACAGAGACTATTTCGGGATTCTTTAGAAAGAACAATGTAGAAGCAGCTTTCAGGCCGCATGCCAGGTTATCTAATTTCCTTTTCAATGCCAAAGATAGAATAAGAAAAATAAAAAAATCTGTAATTTATAAGCTCAAATGTCCACAGTGTGATGGTGTTTATGTGAAAAAATGTGGACTTGACTTTTCGAAAAGATACGCTGAACGTAAAAGGTCCTTCAGCCAGGGAAAAAATTATTTGACGTTATCAAACTATTCTTTGGAATGTAACCACGAGTTTCCGAATCTGAACAAATTTAGCACTATGCAAGCAAAGGTTAGAAAATCGATTATTTAGAATCCTTAAAAATTCATAATTATAAACATTGCGGATGTAACGCAGCTTACCCACATTGTCGCACGTAAAAAGATTACAGGTGAAAGTCATTGATGAGCGTTAGTCACTAATGACAGGCCTCCGACAGATTTAATGGTATACAAGGACAGTTCATCAATTCAGTTTATAGTATTCGTTTGATGATGTCCATGAATGATGAAACTTTTTTTCACGACTCCTTATTTCAACTACTCTCTCTTTGTTCCACGCCACTTTTTACAACGTCCTCTTTTCACGCCTCTATTTTCAACACCCTTCTTCTTGACTTCTTATTTTTTCCATGCCCCTTTTTTCTCAACTCTCCCTTTTTTCCACAACTCACCCTTTTTCACATCCTCTTTTTTGACATTCCATTTTTCCATGCTTGTTTTTTGATCCTCTTTTTTCACATCCTCTTTTTCCACATCCTATTTTTCCATGTCCTTTTTTTGGCACCCCTTTTTGGCACCTTTTTTGGCATCCTCTTTTTTCACATCCTCTTTTTCCACACCCCATTTTGTCACATTCCATTTTTCCATGCTCCTTTTTGGCACCGCTTTCTGCCCCCCCTCTTGGTACCCCTTCTGGCACCTATTTTTTAGAACCCAATTTTTTGGCAAGTTTCTTTTAGAACTCCTTTTTTCGGCATCCTTTTTTAGGCATTCTTTTTTTAGGCACTCTTTTGTTCGGCATTTGGGCTTTTTTGAAAACTCCCTTGAAGACGCCCTTTTTTACGCACCTTTTTTCTAGGCACTTTTTTTGGGCAATCTTTTTGTGCATTCTTTTTTTGGGCACTCTTTTTTGGATCTATTTTTTGGGCAATCTTTTTTATGCACTCCATTTTTGGGCACTCTTTATTGGGCACTCTTTTTTGGGCACTATTTTTTAGCACTCTTGTTTCGAACACTTTTTTGGCATTCTTTTTTGCACTCTTTTCTGCGCTATTTTTGGGCAATCTTTTTTGTGCACTTTTTTTGGACACTCTTTTGGACACTCTTTTTATGGACCTCTTTTTTTGGGAACACTTTTTTAGGATCTCTTTTTTGGGCAATCTTTTTTGCACTCCATTTTTTGGGCACTTTTTTGGGCACTCTTTTTTTAAGCACTCTTTTTTTGGGCACTATTTTTAGCACTCTTGTTTCGAGCACTCTTTTTGGCATTCTTTTTTGGCACTCTTTTCTGCGCTATTTTTGGGCAATCTTTTTTGGTACTCTTTTTGGGGCATGTTATTTTGAAACCAATTTTTCCAACTATTTTTTTGTGCACTTTTTTTGGACACTCTTTTTATGGACCTTTTTTAAGCAATAGTTTTTGAGCACTCTTTTTTGGCTCTATTTTTGCGCAATTTTTTTTGGTCACCTTTTTTTTCGGGCAATATTTTTTTTAGGGAAAAAATTTTTGGCATTACCATTTCTTGACACCATTTTCTTCGGCACTCCTTTTCTTTGGCTCACTTTTTCTGAATTTTCTTGGTGCACTCTTTCTGGGGCACTATTTTTTGGGGCACTTTTTTTGCGTCCTTTTTCTGGGCTTTCTTTTTTTGGTACTCTCTTTTTGGCATTTTTTTGCTCTCTTTTTCGGCACTTTTCTTTGGAGCAATCTTTTTTGCTACTCTTTTTTTGGACACTTTTTTGGTCACTCTTTTTTTAGGTCACTGTTTTAAGGTCACTCTGTTTTTGGCACTCTTTTTGGGTCCCTTTTTGGGCACTCTTTTTTGGGCACTCTTTTTTGGGCACCCTTTTTTGGCCACAATTTTTTAGGGCACTCGTTTTTTTGGCACTCTTTTCTTTTGCATTCTTTTTGGGCACCCTCTTTTGGGGCATTTTTTTGGTATTCTTTTTTTGGACACTATTTTGGGCACTCTTTTCATTTTTTTGGTACTCTATTTTGGCACTCTTCTTTTTTGGGCACTCTTTGTTTGGTACTGTTTTATTTGGCCCTCTTTTTCGGCACTTCTATTTGGCCCTCTTTTTTTGGCACTCAAAAATAGAAGTGTCTGATTGAAATGTCAAAATATGAGAGCCAAAAAAGAGTGCCCAAAGAAGAATGCCCCAAAATAAGTGAAAAAAAGAGCGTCAATAAAGAGAGCCAAATAAAAATAGTACCCAAAAACGAGTAGCAAAAAATATTGCTCAAGAAATTAGACCCCTTTCTCATTTT
Organism: Chrysolina oricalcia; assembly: GCA_944452925.2. Taxonomy (NCBI): domain Eukaryota; kingdom Metazoa; phylum Arthropoda; class Insecta; order Coleoptera; family Chrysomelidae; genus Chrysolina; species Chrysolina oricalcia. The sequence goes on from OX101812.2 coordinate 68,480,697, forward strand.
TCCCTATATCAGGGGTATCTCCGAGAAGATCAAAGGATCGGAAATAAATACAACATCAAGAGTTGCTTTCAATCCGGCACTACCTTACGAAGCTTCCTCACCAAGACGAAACCAGAGAACACAACAGAATCCAGCAAAAACTGTATTTACAAAGTCCCATCGGAGAGACCAAGAGGATATTATCAGTAAGAATAGCCGAACACAAAAAGTGGACTCAACGAGGGAAAACATCAAAATCGGGAATTGCTGACCACGCCTGGACAAAACACCAACGAATTCTTTGGGACGAAGCTAGTGTTCTTCATAGAGAGGAACATTGGTTCAAACGGAAATTTATGGAAACCACCTATATAGAAGCCAATAGTGCCTTCAGTCAACCAAGCGTGGAAATTAAAAAAGTATGGAAACCGCTCATGGACCGTTTTGGAGGGAGAAAAAGCGCGAAACCACGCGCGCCACAAGACCGCGCGTAATTATACCGTAATAACACTTTAATTATAAACCTATAAAATGTCGCGTAGCATCTGATTTTGTCATTATTCACCAGAAGACGATTGCGGATTCAAGCAATTGAAACGTTGTGAAAAATTTGAAAGAGATAGAAATCTTTCAACCATTAAGATGATGGACGTCCGAAATATAAGTAATCACATCAAAAAAAAAGGGGGGTCAAAAAAGAGAAAGTCAAAAAAGAGGATGTCAAAAAAGGGGAATTAAGAAAAAAGGGGAAGTTGAGAAAGAAAGGGCAGTTGAGAAAGAAGGGGCATGGAACAAAGGAGATGTTAAGAAGAAGGTTGTTGAATAATAGAGGCGTGAAAAACAAGACGTGGCAAAAAGTGGCGTGGGACGAAGAAGGAGGGGGGTGAAAAAAAAGAGGAAGTAAAAGCATGAGTTAAAAAAAAAGGCGTGAAAAAGAAGGACGTGGAAAAGTGTGAGTGTGAAAAAAAAGGGGCGTGTGAAAATAAGGGGTGGAGTGAAAAATAAGTGAAATAACGTTCAACTTTCATCAATCAAGAACTTTCAACTAAGAGAAACGGGTTCCATACATTTCACTAAGCGGGAAGCGGAAAGCGAAGTGGTCGTGGTGTTAGATCCTTGTTTTCTGACTAACTTCCATCCATAAGATGGAAGCTTGCTGAGGAGTCCCAGGGTGCCAAACGCAATCAAACGCTTTGGAGGTATTTAATGCCATGACCAAAGTTTCAGCTGACTGTTAACAATTTCTTATCATCGCTTGAAGTCCCATTTACAAGGAAATGTTATACATAAAACATTGCTAAAATACAACAACGTTCTGGTGATTTTGACGTTGACTATAGACTACATGGTTTCCATTGAAATATGGGCGGTACATTCAAATTTAGAGTCCACACAGGTGCATAATCTATTTTTTCTGTTCATTAGTGCACGAAGTTGAAGTTGGGAACTTCGAATTAACGTATTATGTGAATAAAATTTATGAATTATTAATCAGGTAAGAGTGCCCAAAAAAGAGTGCCCAAAAAAAGACTGCCCAAAAAAGAGTGCCAAAAAAGACCGCCCAAAAAAAGAGTGCCAAAAATAGACTGTTCGTAAATAGAATGCCAAGAAAGGATTGCCCAAAAAAGAGTTTTAAAAAAATAGTACCCAAAAAAGGGTGCCCAAAAAAGTGTGCAAAAAAAGAGTGTCCAAAAAAGAGTGCGCAAAAAAAGATTGTCCGAAACAAATGAGTTCTCAAAAAAAAGTGCTCAAAGAGAGTGCCCAAAAAAGAGTGTCCAAAAAAAGAGTGCCCAAAAAAGGATCGCCCATAAAAAGAACCCCAAAAAGTTCACAAAAAGGGTGCCAAAACAAGTGCACTAAAGAAAATGGGACACAAAAAAAGGTTTCCCACAGAAAAAGAGTGACCACAAAAAGTGTGCCAGAAAAAAAGAGTACCTGATAAAAGTGCATAAAAGAAAAGGGGGATTAAAAAAAGGATGCCACAAAAAAATTAAAGCTAAAAAAAAATTGGTGCCCCAATAAAAATGTGTGCCCAAAGAAAAAGAGTGCCCAAAAAAAGAGTTCCCAAAAAAAGAGTTCCCAAGACATTGCCCAAAAAAAGAGTGTCCATAAAAAGAACCCCAAAAAGTACACGAAAGAAAAGGGTGCCCATAAAGAGAGTGCCCCAAAAAAATGGGAGCCAAAAAAGATTGCCCAAAGAAAAAAATACCAAAAAAGTGTCTAAAAAAAGGAGTGCCCGAAAAAAAGATTGCTCAATAAAGAATGCCCAAAGGAGTGCCAAAAAGAAAGTGCCCAAAGGACGAGTGCATCAAAAAAAGAGTGCACAAAAAAAAGTGCTCAAAAAAATTGTACTTGAAAAAAAGGGTGCCCAAAAAAGAGTGTCCAAAAAAAGAGTGTTCAAAATAGAGTGCTTAAAAAAAGAGTGCCCAAAAAAGAGTGCACCAAAAGAGTGATAAAAATAGTGCTAAAAAAAGTGCCCAAAAAGAGTGCCCAAAAAAGTACAAAAAAGCGCCAGAAAAAATGAGTTCCCAAAATAGAATGGCCATAAACAGAACCCCAAAAAAATTGCACAAAAAAAAGAGCCCAAAAAAGAGTGCCCCAAAAAATAGTGCCCCAAAAAAATGGGAGCCCCAAAAAATATGAGTGCCCAAAGAAAGAGTGCCTGAAAAATAAGAGCGCTAGGTAAATCGTTTCAATTGGGACGGTGTGTTGACCGTTTATGAATTATTCAATGAAATTATGCATATGCAATCAATTGTGCATTATAAATCCGGTGAGGAGGTTAAAAGACGAACCTCCGTTGGCGTTAAATATGCAAGCCTTTACTGGCATCTAGAGTCACCTCTACCGGCATTTAGAGTCACCTCTACCGGCATCTAGAGTCACCTCTACCGGCATCTAGAGTCAGCTCTACCGGCATCAAGAGTCACCTCTACCTCCAGAGAATAATAAAAAGCTTTTTTTAGATCCACGACATAAGTAATGGTTCTGATTGGTAATTTTCTGCATGGTATATTCGTCAGTTTTTCGTCCTAGTTTTCCATTCCGTTCCTGCTATTTTGAAGAATAATGTTGTATCTGATGCCTAGAAGAGATTGAAGCCATTTTTTCCGCGATACAAGAAATTTGTGAATCACCGTGTCGAAGGCTTCTGAAAGTTTTATGAATATATACAGACACGGCTTGCTTTTATCCAAGGCCGAGTGAACTTCTCCTGTAGAATATATTAATATGATGGCATGACTTGAGAGGAGACTTTCTCGCAAAACCTACATTGTTTTTCCGATATAACTTGATAGTCACTTCACTTAGATAGGATGGTAGACGGAACTTGAGTACTGTTTGGTTATTGATATATACTTATATATTTTCAAATCGAAATACTTTTTTGATGCTGTCATTAATAATAATGTAAAGGGTTGGACCATATTGTTGACAATATTCTCATTTTTTTCAGCTCATTTTGGATTTCTTCAGCTCAGTTCCAGTTTATCCTTTCATCATTTCTCAGAAGATTTACAAAAAAAATAATGTCCACTTACAACGACATAGTTGAGTTTTCAAAGTTTTGTCATATGTCTTGGGGTAATTTCTACCACTGCTTTACCCAATTTTCGTTATACGTGGTGGCTCAAAAATAATGTAGCAATTACTTAATGAAAATATAAAATCTCTATTCTTTTAGTAGAACCTTGTATATTTCACTAATTTGGAGAGCTGATAATATTTTCGAATGAATCATGTATAGTCTCCCTACCAATTATCGTGAATACTTTCTTATAACAAGCCTATCGACATTTTTGTTAATTCAATTGAAGTTTCACACACTAATTCTTCTGACATTTTTATTTTTATCACCTTGGCCATAAATGAGGAATACATTCATGAAAACCTTCATTTGATTTGAATGCAAATCATTTCAAATAGAAACGAATCAGTAATTTGTCCATACAAGTCGTCTACTACTTTCAAAGATTTTTGACATATCGACTATCTATCGATTGTCAACAAAAGTTACATATCTTTTAAGCTGAGCTTTTAGAAGACCCCTCTGACTTATCAGTGCCTTCAAGTCTTCGCTCATTTTATGAATATGACATACCGGGTGACAGCGGAAAGTGGCTCGCCCCTACTTTTTTGTTGTTCAAGATAATAGAAAGAAATTTAGAGGATCTGCATAAGATATATAAGTAACTGCATTTTTTGACAGATAACTTAAGTTCATGCAACTTCCGGTTTTCCCCCACAAAATAAAAGACGCAAATGGCCTATACTAATTTTTATAAGATAGTTCGTAAACAAAAACCCCAGTTTTCGCTACAGCAAAATCGCTTTGGGGAGTTTTTTGAACAAGCAATAGCGAGAAAATTACAAATTTTTTGTTTTTTTGGAAATATCTCAAAGATTATTCAAGGGATCGTTTTACAGTCGATGAAACATTTGTGGAGATGTATAAAACCTACAAAATGGATTTTCATACGACCGGATCGGTGCATTTTCCACTGAGAAAATTCGGGAAAACCTCGAAAAAGAGACCATTTTTCAAAAATTTATAATTTTTATAAATCTGTGGTTGGACAAAAAATATTGCGAAAACTGATAGATAATAATATGTGGTACAACTGTGTGCAAGATGTATTCTGTCCGATGTGCAGTTTTTGCACAATCGCGTTATAAACAATTTAAGGGCATATCTTTCAAGATGCGCTGATTTAAGGGAAATCGTCCTATTCAAATTCTGTGAACGGCATCTGGAAGTAGAGATCAATATCTACAATTTGCATATATTCGATTTTCACATGAGAGGTGGGAAATGTGTTGAAAATGTCACTGAAAGTTGATCAAAACGCTTCGAAGTGCGTCCGAGGTCACCCGAAGTCACCCGAAGTCGCACTGAAATTAAGTTGAGTTCGGGCGACTTCGGGTGCACTTTGGAGCATTTAGAGTAACTTCCAGTGACATTTTCAACACATTTCCCTCCTCTCAGGTGAAAATCCAAAACATACAAATTGTGAATTTTGACCTCTACTCCCAAATGTCTTTTACAGAAATTGAATATGATGATTTCTCTTAACTCGGCGCATTTAGAAAGATTTGCCCTTGAATTGTTTGACAGTGTTTTTCTGAAACTTTCTTAGCAAGCTCAGGTGTGCCACAAGGCAGCAATTTGGGACCATTACATTTTACCTACTTTATAAATGATTTGCCCAAATGTATTGAGCATTCCTCAAAGTATCGTGTTTGCGGAAGATTTCAAGATCTTTAGGCCAATTACTACATACTACATACTGCCTTCTTCTGCAGAAAGATACCAATTCAATTTCTACGTGGTTTGATCAAAATAAAATGACTCTCAGCATTGACAAATGCGAAGTCATAACTTTTACTCGTAAGCATGGATATATTAAAAATACTTTACTTATTTTATAAAAGGCGCTGAACTTCCTAGGAAAAATTAGTGCAAGGATCTAGGAGTATATCTGCAATCTAACCTAAAATTTAACATCAATTTGATCTTCGTAGTAAACAAGGCTTATACAATTCTTGGTTTTGTCATTAGAAAACAAAATTCTTTAAAAATGTTAACTCTATATTATTAAACTTTACAATGCATTAGTAAGACAACAAATTGAATATGCTTCAATAATATGGTCTCCCAAAGCTGAAGTGAATATAAATCGTGTTGAAAAAGTCCAAAAAAGGTTCCTACGATACTTGTATGTGCGACAACATAATACATATCCCTATATGATTTCATATAGGAGTATGCTAGACAGTTTCCATTTGGTACGCTTAGAACAGAGACGTTCATTACATGCTGTTTTTATATAATCAATAGTATAAAATACAAAGATTCACTTCTAGTCAACTTTATAAAAATATTAGTACCTGAAGTTAATTTAAGAATAAATAAAAAAAATACAAATCATTTAGATTGTTCTCCTATGAATGAAATGTTAAGACAGTGTAATATACTTACTCAACTGCAATGCAAAAAAAATCGGCAGTACTTAGTATCTCTGACTAGTTTTTAAGTTTAGTTAGCTCTAAGTCTATGTGTTTTGAAGTACTATCTCTTAAATGTAAATACTCCTGGCTGAGTTTGTAAGAGAAAAATCTTGAATAAATAAAAATTAATAACGCGATTGCGCAAAAACTACACATCGGACAAAAACCATCTTGGGCACAGTTGAACCACGTTATTATATATCAGTTTCCGCAACATTGTTAGTACACCTTCAGATTTATAAAAATCATGAATTTTTGAAAAATGGTCTCCTTTTACAGGTTTTCCCGGATTTTCTCAGTGAAGAATGCAACGATCTGGTAGTATAAAGAACCTTTTTGTAGGTTTCATTATTCTCTACAAAAGTTTTATTGACTGTGAAACGATTTCTCCAATATTTTAAGAGATATTCGCAAAAAACAAACAGTTGGAATTTTTTTACTATTTCTTGTAAAAAAAATCGACAAAGCGATGTTGCTGTGGCGAAAACCGTGGTTTCCATTTAAGAACTATCTTACAAAAAGTAGTATAGGCCTATTAATTGAGTCTTTTATTTTGTGTGAAAATGCCTCTAATTTTTATTTACAGCTTGGCCTACGGAAATTCTACTGGATTGGTGTTTTGAATTGAAATATAACCAATAGCATCGATGTCAACACGTTTCAGATCCCGCTTCTCAACCTCGGTTGGATAATCCTCCCGCAGACGAAAAATATGCATTATCTAATAATCAAACCGGTACAGCTACAAGGCGCAGATTTATTGGTCAATCGTACTACGTGCCACGGCATTCTTTACCTACGAGACTCCAATACATAAAGGGTAAAAGTTACTTTCAAGTCACTTTCTTCGAGTCGCACAACTTTTGGTCGGTGTTGTTTTCGGTATTTCAGTAATTGTTTGTCCAGATCTTTTATCAGTTGTCCACAGTATGTTGCGGTTCTTATTTTTAGTTGCTATTGCAGGTGAGTTTAGATTTATCGAAAGTAGTCCTGTTTTAATGATCTGCTGCACCTCGTTCTCAGTGAATATGTTCAAGGTAGGATTCGATATGAAGGAAAGTAATTACAAGGTCATCCAGTCTGCAAGTATTAATTTGGCATAGTTTTGAAGTCAACATTTTTATTTAAATATTCTTTGATTTTTTTTCAATTATTACATAAAATTGCCTACTGTCAATTGTATACACCTACTCTAGATATTCATCGGCCAATGCACCACATTTTATATCGAATTGTCCCAGTGGCGTATACAGTGTGGACAATAATATTCGCAACATATGGGAAAAATTTTAAGGTAAAACTTCCATTATATCGAGCACCTGAATTTCATAAAAAAAATTTGTGGAACTGACGTATTTCGGGCTGCTCTACAAAAAATCCAAATGATACTTTTGGTGGTCTCGTCTATTTTCGAAGAAATCCATTCTGTTGAGGAACTTCACAATTTGACAGTTCGATTTATTATTGAAAACACACAAAATTTGTCCTTCTGATCAAAACATTGTTATTTTTCAAAGAAATTCATCCTTCTTCAAACCGTAACAATTTCTAGCTATTTCATTGTTCAACACTAAACATTTGGTATTTTTTATTTTTATAATGGTGGTAACGTGACTGTTATTCATCGTGATAAATATACAAATTATTATCAAAAAATGAATAAGTGCATTTTTATTGTGCACAATAGTACTATATTCGAAGAAAAAACAGTTCTCTGGGAGATCGTACACCTACTGCGTAAGCTCATTATGGCAAGTACCTGTCAGAAAACAAGTACGCCCCTGGCTAAGTCCACGACGGGTATTGAATGAAATCAGTATCTGTTAGATTCAATTCAATACCCGTTTTGGTCTCAGCCAGGGAAGTAGTTGTTTTCTGACTGGTACTTGCCATAATAAGCCTATGTAGTAGGTGTATATGGGAGTAAAGGGTTCATCATCGGTCGGCAACGACTCAAATCAAATCGAAATCAATTTATTTTCCTTTAAACAAGAAAAGTACATTTTTTATAGGAATAGTAAGTCTAGAAAAATATACATTACAAAGTTATAAGTCATATTTAAAATGAAATCTATCCAGACACCTGGGCAGATCTGAATGAATAAAATTCTTCCAAGGAGTAAAAACAATGTTTTAACAGAAATTATTTTAAATTATATATGAAATCTTTCTTTTGAATTATTGACTGTTCGTTACTAGTACTATATTCATTTAGTTTCAACATTTTTAAAGTTTTAATTAATAAATAATTGAAAAACAATTGTAAAATCTTCATGCGCAAACTGAACATTCAATTTAAATTCGAAAAGAAGGCAAAAGCCGACGAAAGACGAAGAATGACAGTCACGTTACCACCATTATAAAAAAAAAAATACTAGATATCAACTGTTGAACATGAAATAGTTAGAAATTGTTGCGATTTGAAGGAGAATTAATTTTTTGAAAAAATAATAGTTTTTTCTGCTAAAGAGTGATGAAAACCAATAAATAAGAGTGTGTGTAATGTTTCAATCAGAAGAAGGACAAATTTTTATATGTTTTCAATAACAGAAATTTGATCTGTCAAATGGTGAAGCTTCTTAACAAAATGGCCCTATATCTTCGAAAATAGACGAGACCGCCAAAACATTCATTTGGGTTTTTCAGAGAGCAGACAAAAATACGTACATTCCACTTTTTTTTTGGAAATTCAGATGCTCAATGTAATGGAAGTTTCACCAATTTGAACTATCAGAGTTACAAAAAAAACTTTCTAGGGTTCTAGGGTTTCTGCTTCGAAAAACCTGAAAATCGAATTTTACATAAGTCACGTGATCACCATTATTGCGAAAATTTTGAAAAATTCAATACAAATGAGCTGAAAGAGTGGGGTTATATATAAAGATAGCAAAAAAACTTGTGAAAAAGTTGTTGGCAAATAAATTTTAGGCCAATCTTCAAAATTTAAAATATCCGTCTGGAAAAATTGCAATTTTTTGAAGTATTCTTTTGTTTTTTTTTGGTCTTAAATAACTTTCAGGAATCATTATGTACTTAATCAATCGATAAAAAAGAACTTTTAAGGTTTATTCTCAGATGCTGGTTTTCACTATGACTCTTGTTGTTGCAATTTTAGTGAGTTGTGGTTCAACCATACTTGTACTTTTTTCAATCCCGACTCCGCTTTGTAATTAACATATTTCCAACCCCTACCTGTGATAATTATAACTGTGTCATCTTCTCAACACATCAGATGTTCCATTAATTCACTTATCTGAGAGATATTGTTATGTATAGAAGGAACAGCATCGGACCCAATACTGTTCCTTGCGGTACTCCTGTGTGAACCTTCGACTCAGCTAATTTTTACTACTTGATATCCCTCGAAAAAGTACTCGCCAGCTTTGAAGATTGGAGTGGTAACAGATTGTTTCCATTGCTTTGATATTTCCAAATTTCCTGTATGGAAATCAAGTTTTATGGAAAAGAAAGAAAACAATAAGTATGTAGGTATTTCGCAGTACAAGAAGGAAATTTGAGATTTTCTACTTTATTAGATCCTTCATTTTTATTATTTCCCCAAAAAAAAATTGTTTATTTTATTTCCGCCGTATGAATAATGTTTTTGAAAATAAAGTACAAACGAAACAAATGATATTATATTTTAGGAACCAAAATAAGGAACAAGTAATAGTAAAATAAAAAAATAACAAGTAGTCAATTAGACTGCTGAAATGAATTAAGGAGCCATTTTTCCAAGTTGTACTGCGGAATGCATATTGTTTTCCTTCTTTTTTCCATAAAACTTGATTTCCATCGAGAAATTTGGTCTATTATGACTATTTAAATTCAGTGTTAAGAAAAAATACAACGACGTAGTCAGATATGAACTATTGCAACAGCAAAAGTCATGATAAGAACCATTTTTTTGTACTAGCATTTTGAAAATAAACCTAAAAAATTCTATTTTATTGATTGAGTAAGTTTTGAATGATTCCTAAAAGTTATTTATGACCAAAAAACAACGTTTTTCGAGCAATACAATTTTGCATATCGGCCTAAAATTAAAATACTTTTTCAAATGAGTTTATTTGCTATATATTTGAAAAAAAACCCACTTGTTGCCCACTCGACATGAATTTTTCAAAATTACTTCCAAATTTCCAAATTGTTTTTGATAAAGATATATCACTTCCATTTCTTCAATTCCATAATGATAACCCTCATTCATACTCCTCATTTTATTTTTGTGGTCCATGACGTTGAATATAATGCAATTATATTCCATCGCTAGTTTTTTTTGTTTAGGTGCATATCGTGATTATACGCTTTCTTTCAAATCTTTCTTGATAATAATTATAATTATCCGCATGCGGTTTTCGCTTGAAATTCTGTCACTCTCCAGTTCATCTCATCTGACAATGTTTTTTCAGCTCTATGCTTGGCCATTTTCTGATCAACTTCTATTACCAAAATTGACTTTTTTTCTCTGTTTTTTTTGTTTACTATTTTCCAGTCTTTTCATTTCCATTGATTTTTATGTCGATGCCATCAAAATTCAAGTAATTATATAGCCTAAAACTCGATATTCAACTAAATTAAATTCCTCTAATAATCATGGCTGAAGAAAGATGATTCCTACTTATTAATATTTCGACTGAGAATAATCAATTACTTACATAATGATTTCATCATGAAACGATTCAGGTAGTATCTATTGAGGTTCAAAATCAAACTATTAGCAAAGGTGTTTATACGAAAGTGAAAATTTCTTTCAAAAAAATTATACTACACCTGATCAACGGATATTTTATATTCTAATGGATTACGTAAAACGGTTATTAATTGAATAAGTAAATGAATAATAAATGCTGTCACTTTTACTTGACCAAACAATGATATATCGTCAGTTTCTTTATATATACTGAGTATTAAATAAACCAGTGCTGGAGATGCAAGGCGCATCATTTTTTTTTGCTTCTGTAATAACAATCAAGCAAAATGTCAGAATTTGCACAACTCAGTTAATTTTATTGAGAATATGAACAGGATGTTCATAAAGTCAGTTGTGAAATCATCTGCGACTGAAGTTGGAATCTAGTCGCTGTTTTCCATCGTACAAGATAACCTCTCTTGGAAGGGATTCATGTTGTAAAGGGAAACATTCTCAATTGAAATTTGAATCAATACATGACTCCTCTGAAAATGGAAAAAACCTACGATAAAATGAAGTTACTTTTTTGTAATATCTAACACAAAACAACTACTTCCCTGGCTAGAGCCACGCTGGACATTGAACTACATCTGATAGATATTGTGAAAGACCCTATATAACTCGAGAGAAAAATCTAAAAGTGAAAATTTGTACTTTCATTCAGATAGTTGATTATTTCTAAAATGTCCAGTTTCCATTGGAAATTCTTATCTATGAATGAGATAAGGGAGCCTGACGAAAGAGATGCAATTCACGCATCAATGGAATGAGCGATTTTCTGTGAGTGACACTTCTGAACAACATTCTCCCTTATCTCATTTATAGATAAGAATCTCCAATGGAAACTGGACATTTTAGAAATTGACGCCATGAGCAGATTTCGAGAGTTATGATATCAGTCAAATGAAATAAACATAAAAAAATCTTTTTAAAAACAAACTTTTATTCATTAACTATTGAAGTAAAGAGTAAAAAATGATATTTTGTATATGAAAAAATGTTTTATTTTAAATATTTACTTGAAACTTGTTTTACGATACAAGTTTTTGAGAACATACGAAAAAAATTATTTTTTTTTTGATTTTTATTTACGTATACAGTACGATGCAAATGTATGGAATAAATTCATTATTTCTGAACTCAAACATATTTTGAAAAATTCCTCGAACACGTCGATTTTCTTTTCCGATCGGCCAATTTCTAAACCCCACCCAAAATATATAGGTTTATCCGCATTCGAGTAAAAATGTGTTTAGTGAAATTTTTAAATGGGACACCCAGTGTATTTTTCCATATTTGGTTAGAGATCGTCATTACAAATCCGGTAATACCAGATCTGATGGGATTAGGTCCAACGGCTGCGGAGATGTGGGCAAAAAACTTCTCCATATGCTCAATGAGTGCGACAGAGACTTTTGACATTCCGAATCGTGTGGAGTCTCGCAGTCATACTCATTAGACATACAAGGAAGTTTTTTGGCCATATCTCCGCTTCCGTTCGACATAATCCCATCAAACCTGGTATCACAGGATTTGTAATGAAGATCCCTTATAAAAAGTGTGTATTTTGTGTCTATTATCGACAAAAACTCGAAAACGGTGCTAGATATCGCAAAAATATAAAAATACAATTTTGTTGTACTTGAACAGTTCTACAAAAAAGTTCATTAAACTTTTTCCATATCTCGATAGATAGGCTCGTGAAAACCGAATGAACCTAAAAAAATTACCATTTTTTGACGAGACTTACAAAAAATTAAAAAAAAAAATTAAAAATTGAGAGATATCAAAAAATGAATCCGGAAACTTCATTGTACCGGACCAGATTAACAAAAAGTTTTTATGAAATTTTTTGATATCTTGAAAAAAAAAAATGAAAAATTCTAAAATTGCAAGATATCAAAAATTGTATCTGAACAATTTTATTGTCCTCGAAGAGATTAACAAAAAGTTTCGAAAAAATTTTTTCATATTTCGAAAAAAAAAATTGAAATGTGGACGTGGGAGAAAAATCGCCCTTTTTGGGTTTTCAAACACCAAAAAATCGAGAACGAAACAAGATATCGAAAAAATGTTCATGAACAGTTTTATTGTACTCAAACAGACTAACAAAAAGTGTTTGAAGAGTTTTTTCATATCTTGAAAAAAAAAATTTGAGACGGACTTAGAAGAATTTTCTGTTTATATGTGATAAATACCGACAATTCGAAAATGAAACGAGATATCGAAAAAATGTATATCAACAGTTTCATTGTACTGGAACTGATCTATAAAAAGTTCCAATGAATTTTCTTCAAATTTTGAAAAAACAAATTGAGGTCGGGAAAAATTTTGAACAAAAATAAAAAATTGGAAGATATCAAAAAAGGTCACGAATAATTCCATTGTACTCGAACGGATTAACAAAAAGTTCAAATAAATTTTTTCCATATCAAATATCACTAAAGTCATTTTTACTCGATTGCGGATAACCCTATATATTTAGGGTGGGATTCAAAAATTGGCCAATCGGAAAAAAAAATCGACGTATTCAAGGAATTTTCCAAAATATGTTTATATTCAGAGATAATGAATTTATTCCATACATTTGCATCGTACTGTATATACTTCATATTTTATTATTGCGAGTTTTCGCAACTTTTTTCATGAATGAGGGGATCTCTGATCCTACGCGTTCTCTATACAGCCTTCAGGGGGGCAGCGGTGATAATAATTTTTGAAATTCAATTATACGACGGTTGAATGTTTTTCACTGATTTTTTCGATTTTATTTTCACAATTTTTTCCGACCAGCATGTTTATCACGATGTAATTTTCCACGCCCGAAACCTCTTAATTCCCTCGCGTTCTTTATATAGCCTTCAGTGGACAGAAGGGGGTATTTATCTTTATTTTTCAAAATCTTTACGGACTTTTTGGATTTTATTTTTCCGAGTTATTGCATTTTTATCAAGAAGGAAGTGGGTCCGATATCCCCAACCGAAATTTTCTTTCACGTCGTAACTTTTCTAGAACGAACCCATTGGAAATTTTTGTAAATTCTTACACGTTTTCCATTCAGCCTTCAGGGGTAATTTTTTTAAATAATCCAATGGCTTTGACAAGTGTGCAAAAATTTAGCACAATTTGAAACCAGACAAAAAAAATGTGAGACCAGTTTAATTAAAAAAAATGGATTTTGACAGTTCAAGATTTCTCAAAATGAATTATTTGTCGAGAAGAGGGAATTTGGATTTTCACTAACAAATTTTGGCAAGCCTTTACATCAACTCACATTTTTTCTAGATGTACAAGTGTTTACCATTTGAATAGGGTATTTCAAAATTGAATCCTCGTTCAGAAAAGGGGCTTTTGATATACTCAAAAAAATTTGTGACAGTATCTGTATATCAACTCACATTTTCAGGTGTACATGCCCAGTTCAAATGTCCACAGAGAACTGGTTTCTTTCCAGACCTCGAAGAATGTGATTTATATTACATCTGCTCGGGAGGTTCTTACGAAGAACGACTTTGTCCTGATGGATTGGTTTTCGATGACACAGATCCCAATAAAGAAAGATGCGATATCCCAGCCAACGTAGATTGTAACGACAGAACCATCTTACGTAAGTATAATAATAATTTTATATCGATGTCAGTTTGAATATAAAATATAAATGTAAGAAAACACAAATATAAATAATAAGATAGTAACATAGACATAATCATTTTTGACTTATCGAATAAGTCAGAGATTAAGTAAAATCCTCTTATCGTGACGGATTGGTGTGAATTAGATGATCCACACATTATTGCGTCACTATTCAATGATTTTTTTATACAAGCTCCAGTCGATATTGTAAGCAATATTCCAGATATTAATTAAGCGAATTTGAAGGAAACAACTAATGCCTTTTACAAATAATGAAATGTTTGACCTATTGCAAGCTAAACTGAAAAATATGGATCCGATAATATTCCTTGTTTTATAATTAAAGCAGTCGGGCATTTGATGGTGTCAATTATTATTTTTTAGAAACAAGATTGTCAAAATAAGAATCAATAGATATCGATAAATAATTCTTTTCAAGTGTGTACAATTTTCTATTTAAGCACAACAAATTTTCTGTTTCTTAAACTCATGTGCAAAGTATAGAGTTGGCATTGCTTTGAAATATAAAAATAGCTATTTGTTGCAGAGGAGGCCAAACCTAGTACAGGTTGTCCAAGAGCGAATGGTTATTATCGCCATCCCACAGATTGTAGCAAGTTCCACAACTGTATTGATGGTATACCAAAGGAATTATCTTGTCCACCAGGTGAGTATCCAATGAATCGTCTACTTCTTGAAATCGAAAGTTCGTACGTGTACAATTACTTATAGTTCATTCAAGGAACGGTTTCTAGACCGACTTTTTTGTGCACTTTTTTCAACTTTTAGGGCTGCACTCCGAAGTGTTTGAAAATGAATATACCAAAAATCCTGGTGACTGTGAATGGAGCTAACTACAGAGCATATCGTGTACATTCTTTTATTTCTTCAGTTGTGACGAAAAAACTTAAAAAGCTGGACGTTCGGGACAACTCATTATGTCGCATAGCCAGGCGTATTTGATACCTCCACGATCCCATACCAACTATAGGGAGAGGTTAGGAATGATCACCGGCAGACTTCCACAAGGCTAAACTGTTTGGGCTGTACTTCGCCAGCGTGCATAAAAAGGCGTCTGACGAGGGGAAGGAGCAGTGGCAGATACCATGCGCCAAATTCCTTCCATCTCCCTCGGTCATCATAGACTGGCTAAAGTCATGATCAGCTATGAGAAGCTGACGCAAGTCATCGAAAGGCTTCCGATGAACAAGGCACCTGGACCTGATGGGATTGATACAATTCTGAGTAAGAAGCTTCCTCGTAAGACCATAGTTCATCTGATTCACCAGATTTATTCTATACTTCTGCTCTATTCGAGTGGCAGCACTATCCAGGGTGCCCAAACAAGGCTGTGATAATTCCAATACCAAAAACCTTGTAAGGATGACCGTAAACTTGAGAGCAACTGATGGCCGATAGGGGACAAGATCCTCCTCGAACAGCTTCTGTCTCTTAAGGAGAGGTTCAGAATGATCCCTGACGTGCATTTCGAATACCGGGCTGGCCACAACACGGCCTATCAGGTGGTATTGTACACGGTGTGAAAGAGGTCTTCCACAGGAAACAGAACACGGTCAGGTCCTGCGTTCGACACCGCTTGAGTTGAAGGTCTTACCATGTTGAGGACAAACATGCCTGCACGTGCAGGGGATCTACCAAGACTCCACACTATAAAGGTTCTGTGATGATGAAGAAGAAACAGCCTCCTACATAGTGTTCGAATGCCAAGCCCTGGCTCGCACGATGATGGATATCTTTGGATACTGCAGTGCAGAAGATATCAGCCCATAGGGAAACCTCGTGAGGACTCTCTAGGAATTCATCAGAAAATTTGGAGTACCCATAAGATAGAAATGACAGCTGGGACAGAACTACCAGCTCTTCGGCCGATAGCCAGCGGGAAGCGGATAATTCCCTGACAATTCACTGACGGGTAATTCCCCGACACCAGTGCACCAACTGGATGATTCCCCGACGGTTAATATTCCTCTAGGGGGTCTGGGGCAATTCCCCGACAACAATTCACCAACGGGCAATTCACCGATTGGACGATTCTCAGACGGTAAAAATCTCACTTTGCTCGACCGAAGGAAGGGTAGCACGACTAAACATCTCGTCAGAAAATATCCTATCAAAAACATCCTGCCAAAAATGTCCGTCCAATAATACCCTAAGACAGTAATATCCTGACCAATAATAACCTTTCAACTTGCGAGCTAGGTTAGTTCGTTCAGGTTAAATCAGACTAATAAACTGTTGTCGGTGAATTGCCCGTCGGTAAATTGTTGTCGGGGAATTGACCAAGACCCAACCCCGTCGAGCAATAATAATATGTCAGGCTCTGCTCTGGACATCTTTCGATGCCGTGGGGCGGAACTGGATTCGTAAGGATCACGAACGGGTGTGCTGAGCACGAAACATTTCTTAAACCGGTTTTTTGCCTCAGCCTTTTCCGGGAGACTAGTGCCAACGATATACCACAACAACATAGGTCGTTTGAATTTTTAAATATACCGTGTTATTTAACAGCATCATATGCAGACGATGCTAATATTTTTTCAAAATCCCATACTGATTTAACGGTATTCAGATGACAATTGAAAAGTTAATTAATGTTAACAGCTTCCGTCCGTTAAGATTTTTTAACTGCCGGAAATAAGAAATCACTTTTCAAATATTTTTTTGCAAAACTTTATTCTGCTTACAATAACAATTATTATAATAATACTAACTATTAGTGCAGTGATTAGCGCAGTGGTTAAGCGCCCGCCTGATAACTGTGAAGTTCCAGGTTCGGTTCCCAGCCGGAACGGACTTTTTTCATTTACAGATGTGAAAATCTGAATGACAGAGGCTCGTGTCGAATGAGAATAATCCTCCACGTTTCACTGTTGCATTGAAAATTAACAGTGCCGCTCCTAAGGTGGCGTATGGAGTTAGGAACAAGGCCTATCCAGAACTCATGGCTAATGACCATATCAGTCGATGCCAAAACAGCAAAGAAAAAATACCAACTATTTATAAATTCTAAAAGTGATGTGACAATTGCTATTAATTAAAATTTCTATTTCATCAATGAGAGATTTACCATCTATAGCATCAGTATTTGAACTTGTTGTCGGTGTGGCCTCATTACTATGGAATAGTTATCTCGTTATCTTCATTCTCTTTGAAACTGAATTGTCAATATACGACTCCGTCACCTCAGAGGAGTCCAAGTTCTTTCACCGATAGTAGGTCGCCACCATTTTCTACAAGCATAGTAGCCGAGGATCAGCGAAACGAGTGCCCTGTGTAGAGCTGAGGATTTTCCAATTTTAAGAATTACACATTTACCATTCCTATAACCGATGAAGAATCGCCGATTTCCAAATTTGAAGGCCGCAAATCTACGTATTTTTGGTATAAAACATAGGCATAAAAAAAAAGTCCTCCTTTGGGAATGACAAATACACTTCTCTTTTTGTTTTTAGTATACCTCAATGTAACCAAAACTCTGGTACTGGTACTTTCAAAAAAACCACACATCAATACAACCTTTTCAAGCAACCATGTATGATTATCTGCCTCCAACAAAAACTTACTTCTTCTTCAGACAAAATGTTTGCTTTCTTTGGTGTGTTCCATCAGACTTTCGGCTCAAAAACAAAAATAATTTTCCAAACCTGAAAATCTGTAGGTAATACTCTAACGATCTACGATTTAAAATAACTAACCTTGAAATATCAATGTTGTCATAAACCCGTGGTGGCCGTGGTGGTAGAGCGTTCTTTGGAGCGAAGGGTCGAGGGTTCAAAGCCTCGCATGGTCATCGGTCTCGTGCATGGCATCACACGTTAAAAGGTAAGGTCTGCGTCTTCCCTAGCTCACACAAGTCTCTCGAAGACTTCAGAGGGTTGCGCGTAGGGGTATAATCGGTTGAGGGCAATAACAATTTTAGCAATTTTTAATTTTAACTTTCAAAGCAAATTTCAACATTGAAATCTTGGTCAACAGCGAGTTAGGAGAATAAACATCTGATTTTCCTTTCGTATAGGCTAATAATACATCTTCATTAACCACATTTACATTCTTGCTTTTACGCCACTCTTCAAAATTTTCATATTCTTTCTGATATGGCTCTTGAGTCATTTTCGGCAGCAATATTTCTAAATAAATATGATTTTGTTCCTCAATTTATTCAATTTCATCCATGGTTGTTGTTAAAGAGAACTCTCGAACACAAAATACTGACGTTGTTTATAATATTGTTGTGATATTGTTGAGCTGTTCCATGACAACACGTTGTTGGAATTTTCTGTAGAATTACGTGGTACGTGGTTTGTTCTTTCCTCGTAATCAAAATGTAAGCTTTCAGCTGGATTACGAAAAGTCTTGAACGACACACGGCCGATACGCAATTCGGTTGTTATAATCCTCGGCTGCGCCTCGGATTACAATATTCAACCCCATCCGTTATTTGCTACATATCGGCCTTGTAACGTTAATTAGCTACATGAAAGATGCCTACGAAAAAGTCACATAGACAACCCCTGAAGAGATTAAATAACAGATCTTACTAGATTCAATAATCAATTTACAGTCTAGGCCGGAATATTTATCGAGAAAAAACCCATTGATATTACAACCGTCTAATTCAATTCTATTCACCCTAGGCTTAGCTTACGACGACACCATCAGCACCTGCACGTGGCCCAAGAACGTCAAACGTGCTGACTGTTCCAAACCCAGACGGGAATCTCTGGACGACGGTTTCGAATGCCCCGAAGGAGAAACGCAGCTTAACGACGGGAGGAAACTCTCCCACCCGACGTTTGCGCATCCGGACGATTGTCAAAAGTTCTACATCTGCAGAGACGGCGTTTCGCCGCAAAGAGGGTCCTGCTCGTCCGGGAAAGTTTACAATGAGGAAACCTTCACTTGTGATTTGCCAGCGAATGTTCCCGGATGGTAAGTGGATACTTTATACTACATACCCAATTCATTGGGTATACGATCTCTTCCTCGTTTAAACGAGAAAAAGTATGAATTTATATCAGTTGGGAAATGTCTTTGATTCTTAGTTGAAACTGAATAACCATTATATATAACTCATAAATTGCGGACAAATAGTATTATGTACACTATACTTTTTCTACGACGATTTGAATCATAAACAAAAATATCATCACGCTCCCACTGTTTGCTTCGCCATCCATGCGAGCCTCCAGAATGGTTTCAGTTCTCTCAGGTACGCCTACGTCTTCAGCCAACAGGACACGAATAATTTCTTCACTTCTTCCATGAAGCACCAGCTCTTCTCCGTTCACACGAAGAATGCCATCTTTAAAATTCATCTCAAACCCTCTCGAATTCATAATATACATTCCAATGATTGCGTTGTCCTCAATGTCAGATACTAATGTCAATTCAATTGGTAGCTCACCATCCACAGTGGCCTGCTTTCCTGTTGCTGTCCGTAGTTTCCACCCTGTTCAATTCTTGCTGGTGTTTTGGAAAAGGTACGCCCAAGGATTGTTCTAGTCGCGCCTGCATCTAGCAGCATGGTGCAAGGCTCGTTGTTGATGAGACCATATACAAAGTCACCTTTGTTTTGTCATTGGAGTATAGCGAATTATGCATTATTAACCGAGACTTGCTGGATACAGTCCGAAGATTAAGCCTTCTCAACGACCTCCGTCGGTCTGGACTTTTTGAATGTTGGACATTGGCTACGGACGTGGTCAAATTCTCTACACTCTCGACATCTTATCAGTCTTCTTTTAGGCAGCACTTCCTTTACTACTTTCCTTAAGGCAGTTTCCAAGTTTTGTAGGATTGTTTTGCTGCCTCAAATTCCAACGCGCGTACCAGTGCTTCTACAAGGTGGGTTAGGCGAGCTAAAGTCAGCGCTTGTCTGGTTTCTTGATCACGCAGTCGTCCAAGAATGCCTGAACAGCAAGTCGCTCCATTCACTCTTCTGGTGTGGGTAAGTATGGAAGACGAACCAAAAATACAATGTCAGCTTCGAATTCCTCTAAAGATTCGCCCAATTTCTGGCAGCGGTTTTTCAGCTGTGGATGGTATTCGTGTTCTAGATGAGCATGTTTGATCAGCTGTTCATAGTCCTCCTATTCTTGGGCCGTAAGGGTTTGTAGGATGTTCGTTGCTTCTCCGCCCAAGGGCAGTGTTAATGCTACAGCTCTATCCCTTGCATTCCACCCGTTTGCTTTGGCGGCTGCTTCAAATTTGCCCATGGAGGTTTTCCATCGAACTGAGGCGGCTTCAATGAGAGCTTTCCTGGTTCACCACTGACCCTGGCGTCTTGTATACCCTGGACTTTATCCAAGTTCCAACTCAGGTCCAGCCTTGCATTTTTGTCAACCATTGTTGAGGTGTGCTCAGAATCGATTTGGTTATTCAACTTACTGATTATTTCCTTCATTTTGTTGATTTCTGCCTCGATTCCGCTTTTGATTTCATCCAGCTCAACGTTCATTTGCTAATTTTGTCCATCTCTGTCTTCTAGTAGGTTTACCACACCACAAAGTTTTTTTTCAAGCCTTCTGTAATTTCCAAGAGTTTCTCTTGAAGTTCTTCTTTCAAGCTCATCGAATTTTTTAGAATCTTTTCTTTCAAGCTATTTGAATTTTCTTGCAGTTTTTCTTCCAGATTGATCGAATTTTTTTGAAGCTTTTCTTCTAAACTCTTTGAATTTTCCAGGAGTTTATCTTCCAAATTCTTCGAATTCGCTTGCAGTTAATCTTTCAAACTCTTCTTCACCTCTTTTTCGGTCACTTCAACTTCACTTCTAGCTTATTGCCCCTACCCCCTTCTTCTGGATCTGCCCCTGGAGGTCAGAATGAGTCAGTAGCAACTTGTATTTAGAAGAGGGTTTGATTCGACCCTGCAATATGACCCATTCCCAAGAAATGGGAAAAATCTGAGCCTATCAGGTATCAGGAACGGAGCTTGTGAAAAACAGGAGTCGACCATCCTGAACTTCCGTCTATAAGACTTTTGCAAAAACCTTGTAATTTATATACATTTCGATTAAAAATTGGTCAACATCTAAAAGTGCATTGTTTTTTTTCAGTGAGAACTACTTCTCAGGGAAGACATCTCAGACTGGGAACAAGAAGAACAACTGATAATTTATATGTATCAACATTAGTATACTCCATATTGCTGAGTTTTACCAATATAAGAAGTGTAGTTTATAGAATGTATTGAGTGATCTATCGAAATGAATTCAACCTTTGTTGAAGTCTTATCATCATTGTAATTTGAGAAATTCACTTTCTAAGATCATGTTTTTGATAAGGTAATTCGACGATGTTTGAACATTCAATCCTTTTCCATTTTCTCTTATAAAATACCAGAATATGACTGAAATAACTTGTAAAAGTTGTTACCACTTCCTCTGGGGTCTATCTTTTTCTGAAGATTTTTTCCTAAATTTCCAAATATTTTGTTTACTATCATTAAGATATTTTCCTTCATGTACGGTACTTAACATTTTCCAGTTTTCCAGTAATACCAATATAATAATATTTAGAAATTGGCGAAGCTCAGCATTGTTGCTGCTTTCACACTCCATTTTTGTTAATCTCCCTTCTATTTATTTTTTCAAACAAATTAGAATAATGTTAATATATACCTTATTATCCTACAAACCTCTAACATTGTCTTTTCCTTCTCTGAGTCTCCTTCTTTCGCTATACCTTTGTCTACACTTCTATCGAGTTTTCAAAATAAAATTTGTTTATCTCGGATATCCAGTTTCCAAAATTCACATTCAGAAAGTTTTCCTTTTCAGGAATATTTCTTTGGGGTTTTCGCCATTCGTTCGGAATTACATTCACTGAAAACATTTAATTGATCGAGATATCGGACACCTTTACATTTAAACAAACCTAACTAGGGAGACTGATCGAAGTTTCAACTTCTTTAAGATAACAACATTTTTACAATTCCAAATGGTCCTTTATTCACATATTTTCCTCAGAGAGTTCTTGGTCTTGTTCAGAAACCAAAAAATTTATTCCACTTGGAAAAGGTACCTCAATATATGAAAAACAATTAATTTTTCAAAAAATACCTTCGTAATCTTACGACTGTGTCTAATTCACAGCTTTGAAACATTATTAATATTTTTTTAAATGTGGGCCTTCTTGGAAAACAAACTTTTAGGCATATAGGAATGAAGAATACTGTTGATTTTTTTATTCATCATTATTAAATTATTGAGTGAATGTGTTTCGGTCCGTAACTGATCACGTAAGGCAATAACTGGGGTGATATAATAATAATAATATGTAATATGATTCGATTCACTAGAATAACTTTTACTTGTATACATTTTGAAATGAATGATGGTTAATAAATGTTTTCAATAATTTCTTTTGTCTTTTATTTATCAATGACCTTGTCACAAATGCATTTTTCCGAAATGAACAGACTCCAATCCAAAACACATGAAGAGTCGGTTCATTTCGGCAAATAATCAAAAGCCTCGTTACTATTATTATGAATTTTGTCAACCAACTAGTCTACAAGAACTATTTTGGTGAATTTCTCTTCAAGGGCAGCAAAAATTATGATATAGGGCTCATTCGATTCGGAATGACCTCTAGAAACTTTTTTGAAAAATTTGAAGGTGCGCCGGCAAAAATTGCAAAAGTTATAAACAATTTAGTGAAAAAAGGGTGGGGGTTTGGTTTTTTGCAAATATTTCGGAAACTATTGAAGATATCCAAAATTTGACAAAAGATCCTGAAAGAGGAGGAAATTTCCTAAAAAAAGTTTCGGAACTCTACCACCAATATTTAGAATTTTAAGTTAGAGGTGAAAATAGCGCTAAAAGCGGGTGATGCGAGTCCCTCGTGCGCTAACTGATACGTACCCTTGAACAATAAAAATAATTGTAACCTATTAAATATCAATATTAGGAAATAAAAAAAAATTCATCCACCTTTTAGACAC
The DNA here is from genome assembly GCA_944452925.2 of Chrysolina oricalcia. Taxonomy (NCBI): domain Eukaryota; kingdom Metazoa; phylum Arthropoda; class Insecta; order Coleoptera; family Chrysomelidae; genus Chrysolina; species Chrysolina oricalcia. The sequence goes on from OX101812.2 coordinate 68,503,975, forward strand.
TTACGAAACGAAAATCCATGGAAAAAAAAATTTCATGTAATTGTTTTATTACATATGCTTTTGTTAATTACCTGGTTTTTCCAAGTTTCAAATTCACATACAAACGCTGATAATTGTTATACAAAACCTCTAATTTATTTCACTTCTTGGAGATATTCTTGAAAGGCTTTAAAAAAGATCCCCATTGAAAAAATTGAAAAATGTTGATTTCCACGTTGTTACTAACAATCTTAGAGACTAAAAAATGAAAAATGCAAATAAAGCTTTGAATTTTTTATTTAATATTCCATTTTGGTCGTATTTCAATCATTTAAAGTTACATAACAATGTAAAGATGCTAAGTAGTACCCAAAGTCGTCTCCAGAATATATATTCCACCCGAATGGGAAGGGAAAATTGTCAACGCTGCTTTGGCAAAAAACTTGTTGAACATTTTTTATCACAAACATGTTTTTTATTATGTTGATGACTTACTTGTGATGCAAATCTTTTGCTAAGTTTTTGCCAAAGCTGCGTTGAAAATTTTCCCTTCCCATTGGGATTAAATATACAGGGCGACCCAAGGTAAAACCACCCAACTTTCAGGATCAGTTTTTTAGGCAAAAATAACATTTTTGTTTCACATAATCATGTGTCCTAACTTGCTTCGTTTTCGAAATACAGGGTGTCAAAGTTCCTTGGCCTGTACGATCTCCTGACTTGGCCCCTATGGATTTTTGTATGAGGTACAATGAAAACCAAAGTTCATGCTGAGCCCATCAACGACCAAGGTATTTTTCTGAAAAGGATTGTTCGACCAGCAACAGAGATCACACCATCAGGGTGCCGAGCAACTGCAGAATCTGTCATTCGTAGGTGCGAACATTGAATTGAAAAATTGTAGTAATTCTGAGCAGTTTTTGGTCTTGGTTTTCTCGTTTTCTAATAAATTATAATAATTGTTTCTCTAATTGCTTAATAATGAAAAAAATTAAACATGCGAAAAACAGTGGAGTACAATAATTTTTCCTATCATCAATTATATTCCCCATTGGGACGCCACTGTAATCGATAATTTCATTATAAGTACATTAAAAGAAGGCCCTTATTACCGCAAATAAGCATGCCAGGTTTCATTGAAATCAGCAGAAAGGTTTTTAAATGAATGATAAAAAACTTGTTTTTCTAAAAATATTGAACTCTCTATATTTCGAAACGAAGCAAGTTAGGGCATATTCTTAAATGAAAAAAAAGTTTCCCTTCAACCTGAAAAACCGATCTTAAACGTTTGGCGGTTTAACCCCTCTCACCCTGTATATTGTGGAGACTTTGAGTTTTACTAAGCTTCTTTATACAAAGTGATATAAATAATGATCCAAAAAAATTCTGGGATTATGTCAAAAGTAAGAGGTGTAACTCCAGTATAGCCCACAGATATGAATATGATGATAAGTCATATGTAAATGAAAAACATATAGCTAACGTTTTTGCAACCTATTTTGAGTCTGTCTACAGTAACAGTAATCAACCAAAGAACAATTTTGAACACAAAGACTACAATCTGAACACTTATGATATTATAAGTTTCACCAAACAGGAGATAATAGAAACAATTAAATCCTTGAAACCAAAAGCTTCAATAGGATTTGATGGACTACCGACCTACTTTTTTAAAGCATATCCATACATACTTTGTGCACCTCTGCAAATTATTGTCAATATATCCATACAAAAAAGAGTTTTTCCAGACCAATTCAAAAACGGACGAATCAAATAAAACACTATCATGCCATAACTGTCCTCTCATCGTCTTCAAAAATATTTGAAAAAACAATATACAATAGAATCATTATTACCCATGTAGATCCAGTCTTAATTAGTGAACAACATGGTTTTATCAGAAATAAATCTAGTTACGAATCTGACGATTTTCAGTAACTACGTAGCAAGTGCAATTTAAGAATCTGAATTTCACACTGTGTATACTGATATGGCTAAGGCGTTTGACAGAGTTAACCACTATGTCCTATTACAAAAATTAAAATCATATTCATTTCAAGAAAATGTCATCCGATTCATCAATTCCCAGTCAAATCCTTTTGTTAATAATTCAGGGGTACCACAAGGGTCCATACTGGGTCCAATGTTGTTTGTAATGTTTGTAAATGATATATATATATATATATATATATATATATATATATATATATATATATATATATGTATCTGATCACATCAAGCATGCAGTATGCAGATGATCTAAAAATGTACATGAAGATTAGCTCTGAAGAAAAGCGATATTGCTTCTGTTTCTAAATACTGCAAAGCGAACGATCTCACACTAAACGAATCAAAATGTAAGGCAATGTCCTTTACAAAGAAAGGGGATTACTTACTCCCAGATTACTCCATAAATGGAGTTGCAATAGAGGTAGTTAGGGAAATGAAAGATCTTGGGGTGATATTTTCGAAAAACTTTCAATTTGCTGAACATAATAAAGACACTAGTATCCCAGTGCAATATAACTCTCGGTTTCATATTACGAAGAGGGCAGGAGTTCACCTGATGGGAAACTTGTATTACATTATTATAACACATACCTTCGTTCCAAACTGGAATCCTCCAGTGTCATATGGAGTCCACAAACTGTAATACATTTTGAAACAAACGAACGAGTACAGAAAAAGTTTCTGAGATCAATGCATTTTAAAAAATACGGTGTGTACCCATTTAAGGTTTCATATGAAAAACAAAGGAAGGACTTTACCATGAGCTGTTTGAGCAGACGAAGAGAAAATGCACAAATTATTTTTATCTCCAATGTTTTACAAGGTGAAATTTCTATACCTGATATCTTAAACAAAATCAATATAAACGTACCCTACATAAGACTGCGACGTAGAGAAACCACTTTTAAAATATTTAATATAGGTTCACCAATTGAATACTGCATGATTGCTGCAAATAAGTTGATACAAAACAGTGACAATGACATAGATTTCTTCAATATGAAAAAAACTCAAATACTAGCAATATTAAGAGAATAGTCACTCAGTCATTCATTTATTTCTATATATAAGTTGACTATGAATTGTGATATTCTGACTATCTTCAGCAGCAAATATATTTGGATTAGTCCCAACTTGTATACATGGCACTCAAAAATCCAAGGATAGGTAGCGATTTTCCAGAAATTCTTAAAATGCCCATTATCTCGAAAACGGTGATATTTTTACTGAGGTGAAATTCCGATATTCTGAACAGTCATGACCTGGTCTATCACCAGTTTCAATATTGTACAAGGTTTACCGGACACCCTGTATATCTAAACTGTATACATGTAAAAGGCCTATCTGTTTGTATGCAGTATAAATAAATAAATAAATAAATTTATACATAATTTAGTTGAAAAAATTCAAAAGATGTTTCAATTGGACAATATTTTTTATTATCGGTATGAGTATGCTTGAAAATCAGCTTACCACCTCGGATCAGTGGCGGCGATAAGGATTCTCTCCCCCCCCCCCCCGCCAAATTTTGTTAGGATATTCATACATGAGGCAATCAAATCTGGAAATACCTGACATAATGGGACATAATTCCATTTAATAATACACAATATACTTATTCATTATATTATATCATTTATATTAAAATATTTTCCAAAGAAAAAATATTATAAGTGTGCATTTTTCTTAGGAATTAGCGGTATTTCCTATATATGGTCTCATTGCCACTCTGGATAATATAAATGCCATAATTTGCTAGGTGATTTGAATACAAAATCGGCGAATGAGGACAAAACAAACACACTTTTTTTGCTGACGGAGTAATCTGAATTTGGTGTGTATACTTTCATAGAAGATCTAGAATAAACACTGCTAAATACATCTTTTTTGTTATCAACTGTTATGTACTCCTTCATTTGGAGCAATTAGAAAATTAGAAAGAGGTCAAAGGAGCCCCTTCTGGAGCTGGAGCTTCCCCGCACGGCGGGCTCTGCGGGCCCCTTACCGCCGCCACTGCCTCGGATAACGCAAAGAAACTGAAAATCACTCAAATTATCAGATAGGCGCTAAGTAGGTTTCAAGACGAGTCTAGGTTGAGTTTTTAAAAAGTATTTCGTACTTTTTGAGGGTTTTTTCTTGTTTATGTTGAGAAATAATTTTATAGCGCTGCCCTCGTATAATTTTATATTTCATATTTTCACTGTACCTGAAATACATTCTAATCTAGTTCATAAACTCTTGTCAATAAACTCGATTCTATCAAATATATTATGTAATGAAAATGTTTTAATTATTGGGAACAGTGAAAGTAGAAAAACAATATATTTTTTGTGACTGACTGCAATAACATTATTGGCCATTCAGTCGTTCAACGTATAGCAATTCAGCTCACCAGGTCATATAAATAATTGGGGGAAAGGAAGTCTTTAAAGTAGATTTCATGTTCCAAATTTTAATTATATTCTAATTCGCAATTATGTCGTAGATTTCAATAAACGAATAACCTTGACAAGAATCAAACCTTGATAAATCAATAAATGGAAAGAACGTGAACTTGAACTTTTTCTTTCAATTAGGTACTCGTAGGATTTTTTGGGGAATAGGCATGTTCACTTCATTTCTAATTATAGTAATTTTGACAGTTACTCCAGTCTAAGAACACACAACCATCACTAAAAGTTTGAAAAACTAAATTATGATTAAATATACGCAAAATGAAAATAAAGAAATCAGCGTGGCTAGAAATCGTACCCTGCACGAGGCTAATATAATCGAAGGTATGCATTTTCAATGAAAATTGGTGATTTTCAAATATCACTTAATAGAATACAACAAATTGAAGTTCAATGAACACAAAAGTTTGCGAAATTGTTCATAAATTCAAAGTTTAGATCTGAATCCAAATTTAGCCCTAGGTTTTGACATTGGTCATAACAAGTATTTGATTATTCATTTTAATATCAACAGAAGCTGCATATCTATCCCTAGACACCTTGCGTCCAAAAAACGTTACCTGAAATTTATAAGGATTTATTTCAATACAATATTTATCAGCTAGTTCTGAAAGTGCTTCCAGGTCATCATTATTGATAATATTACTATTATCCATTTCTGAACAAGGATAAGAATAGCAAATCATCAGCTTAGAAATGGGATTGGCAATTTCTCAAGAATTCTCTGAAGGTAGATGTGTATGTTGAAAGTAACAGAGGCTCTAATATGGATGCCTGTGATAATCCGCAAACAAGTTTCAGTTTTGTGGATTCATGATTCCCATATCTGAAAAACTGACATCTGTCGGACATTTCTTTCTGTTTTCTGTTGAAAAATAGCGTAATAGGCGCTGCTTAACTTTTTACAAATAGCGTTTATATTTGTTTCCCAACTCACATTACTGTCTACAAAGTTTCCAAGGAATTTAGTACTTTCAGAATACATCATGCATAACAGGTATTTCAATATTTTCCGTTAACCTAAATCTACAATTACATTGCATGCTGATGGTTTTATCTGTGTTCAGGACTCACAGCATCAGCCGCTAAAGTCGTGTCATCAGCATAGAGAACTACACAGTTTTTGCTTATATGGAGAGAGATCATTTATAAATAGTAAAAATATCAGTGGACCCATAATGGATCCACGAGGAACTCCCAGATCCATCGCTTGAAAGTTCGACCGATTCTCGTTGACTTTAACAGATTTTTTCTGAAACGAATGTATGATACTACCCACGACAAAAGGTTTCCATGAAATCTTAACGAATTAAGTTTGCTTTCTATGATGTTGGGGCCGTGGTGGCCGTGATGGTAGAACGTTCGTCTTTTAGCGAAGGGTCGAGGGTTCAAAGCCTCGCATGGTCATCGGTCTCGTATATGGCATCACACTTTAAAAGGTAAGGGGTGAGTCTTCCCTAGCTCTCTCGAAGACTTGCGAGGGTTGCGCGTTGGGGTGCAATCGGTTGACGGTAATAACAATAACAATGATATCGAATGTCTTCGACAATTCAATGCAAACGTTTTTTGAGCTGAACGGAAACGTAGGTAGTAATTTCAAGAAAATATGAAATTTGCCACCACCACAGATTTTGGGAACTTTGTCAAAAAAAAACAATTTTGCATTTTTTTTTTCATTCTTTTCAAAGGACCAGGCAGCCGGCTTATGGAGAAATGGGCTTCGGTGAAATTTCATGAATTGTTAGTATATTGTGAACAATAGTGTCCATGGGCCCAAATCAATCCTATGACTAGTTTCAGAGATACAGGGTGTTGAAGTTGGAAAATAGCCATTTTTTAAAAGCATGTATTTCTTATTTTCTTCAATGTATCAAGAATTTTTTCTTGTGATAGTGTTCCAATGCCACTAAATATCAGTCCCTCATGAGAAAAAGTTTCATTTGCTACAGAGGTACTCAAAAATTTAAAAAACGGAACGTTGACTTGAATATAATACAACTTTCAGTAATTTAATTATTTGGCTGGATTTGCTTCCGGTTGGTTCATAATAATAAGATATGCAAACATTTTTTACAGGGCGAGTCAGAAAGTTGATCGCCCCTGTATTCTATATTTAAAAAAAAATGTACGTACTTTCTACTGCACATTAGTAGGAGACATTAAATCATTTTGAAATAGGTTTATATAATTCATATATGATATGCAGGGCTATTCAGAAGATGTGTATGGAAAAATCCGAGAATCGATTTTTTTTTGGAAATCTCCCTGTAATTAAATATTTCCCCGGTGAATTTCTGTGATACTCTCATATTCACTTTGAGTTTGTTGGTCGGATGTAGAAGTTTTGTCAACTTGCTATGATCAGTTTTTTCATCCTGACAATATTATGGCAAGCCTATCATTATTTCCTTCAAATACGGGTCAAACTGAAGGAGAATGTAGATTAAAGGGTGCCCTACTCGCTATGAAAAAATTTCCCGTATGAAAGTCTCACTGTTTTTGAGACATTTAATTTTTATGAAAATCATGAACATTTGCCCCTCTCAGTAGTTTTTCTGTGTTGTTGGTACAAGTTTGCACTTTTCTAATTCATTTACTCGTGAAATATTGTTGAAATTATTCTACCTTCTACGTTACGAAATGCTCAGAACATTTCAGAAATGTTTTTATTAGAAGTTTTGGAAGTAGATTTTTTTCATGAAGTTTAGCCCATTGTAGTGAAAACAAAATTTACTGGGCTACTGCTGCACACTACATCAATAAATAGCCTTTTTTATGGTGATTTCAAAATTGTATAACACAAGACATTTGTAATCGTGAAAAAAGATAAAGGACATTTAAAGTCAATATTCAAATTCTTGAAAAATACAATTTCGATACACCATGCTGCTAATATAAAGGAATATTATCAGATCGCTGAAGCCCTAATAAATAAATTCCATCCCCCCATGCCTGGTACATTACAAACAGCGCAGGAAATATTAGATCAATTAGAAGTTAATATTATGCAAACAAGAGTTCAAGCTGAAAACCTACATTTAAGGAATGGTCATTGGACTTTATTAAACCACTTGCACGCACCTGAATTTCCTCGTTTGGATTTACATTATTTGGAACAGCTGACGGGAATTTATCATGTTAACTTGGCATAAATTTATATTCACGACAAACTTCAAAGAGAAGAAAAAAATATTCTTAAATTCTATGAAATGGTGGAGGAGCCGAACATTTTACGATTGCGAGTTTACTCCAGGTTTCATAATTCATGTAAATATATGTTGTGGATAGCTTTCATTGTTAAAGATGATATCAAAAATCAACCTTTGGAACTTCACTATTATTGTGCTTGTAAATCGGAAGCTAAAACTTTAGGTACATGTGCTCATGTGGCCAGTGTTTTACGGTTTTTGGATTATGCCAGATACGAACAGAATGTGAAATATCCATCTACTCATCTCCTAAATGAAGTTACTGATGCAGCTGAAAGGATAGTACCAGAAAACATAGGAAGATCATAGTCCAGATACTGTAGGCCTTTAATTCCTTCAGTAACTTCAGTTCGTTTCGACATGTTTATGTTTATTGTTTTTTCCGATATCAAGATTAGCTTGTATTTATTTCATTTGTTTTCATGTATATGTCGATCATGGTATAACAACATCGAGAAAACCGATATACATATTTGAAGAATATAATCATCATCATCATATTGTCGGAATATAAAAACTAATCATAGCAAGTTGATGAAACTTTTACATCCGACCAACAAACTCAAAGTGTAGGTAATATAAAAGTATCAGTAAAATTCACCGAGGAAATATTTAATTACAGGGAGATTTTCAAAAAAAAAACAATCCTCGGATTTTCTTCCACATATATCTCTTGAATAGCCCAGTATATCATATATGAATTATATTTATTTCAAAATGACTTAATGTCATCTACTAACATGCAGTACACAGTATATGAAATTTTATTAAATTTAGGATACAGGGGCCATCAACTTTCTGACTCGCCCTGCAAAAAATGTTTGCATATCTCATTATTGTAAACCAACCAGAAGCAAATCCAGCCAGATATTGAAATTCCTGAAAGTTAAATTATATTTCAAGTCAAAGTTCCGATTTTTTAATTTTTGAGTATCCCTATAGCAAATGAAAAATTTTCTCATGAGGGCCTGAAATTAAGTGGCATTGAAACACTATCACATGAAAAAATCCTTAATACATTGAAGAAAATAAGAAATACATTCTTTGAAAAAATGGCTATTTTCCAACTTCAACACCCTGTATCTCTGAAACTAATCATAGGATTGAGTTGGGCCCATGGACACTATTGTGCAGGAAGTCGTCAAGTAAAATATACTAACAATACATGAAATTTCACCGAAGCCCATTTCTCCATAAGCTGGCTGAGAAAGTTCCCGAAATCTGTGGTGGTGGCAAAGGACCCCGTACCGTTCTTATAGGTTTCTGGGTCGTGCCGCAACTTTTTCAAACTCGTGAGAAATTAGCACTTTTCTGCACTTGTTGCACAATATACTATTTCTTAGTCGAAATAAGGCGAATTCAGGATGGAAATGTATTTATCGGAACTCGTTAACGTGTACAATTATAATTTTATGAATGATAGTACGTTAGGTTGTATACGGGGCATAGTGAAAAAAGTCGTGTTTTGTGATTTTTTTCCAGCACTATTTTAGAAGCGATGAGTTATGTTTTGGTAGGACATTATAGTATCAGCCTATTCTAGGCGATGAAACCGTGTTTTGCTCTGTGTTTGAAATACGAATATTCATAATTTTGGATTATCCCCCTATACAGAAAACACTTAACACATCGTTTTTTACAACAAAAAATTATTCTTGCCAATGCTGATTGAACAAAAAATGAGGTAACTTTCTGATGAATTCAGTTGTTTAATATTACCTTTCATTTTAATACGGGGTACGTACAATTTTTTTAGGTCATCTACAATGTCCTTATTGAATATCTCAAAACCGTTCCGTTAATTTGGACCTAATTTCAATCACACTATTTTTAAAATGTTGACTATTATGTGAACGTTTTGTCAACTTTTCATGTTGCGTTTCTGAGATATTTATTTTTAAAATTTATAGTATTGTGGCGAAGCTGCGGGCGATGCCGGACCTGAACTCTTACGTAGCCGGCGCCCGGCCGCGGGTGAACGTCTTTGCGCTTGCACCGAGAAGAATCTGGACGACTCGATGAATCTGGACGATTCGATGGACAATTCTGGAGCATTCGGAGAAGTCAACGTCGGATATAAAAAGAACTACGCAGCGGACAGACGGACAGTCAGTGAAGTGAAAGTCGAATATAAATGGTAGAGTGATTGTTATATAAATTAGAGCATTGTGAATCATTGTATTTTCGTTAAATAAATTATTTTACAGTGAATTAGAGTTTAAATATATTACAGTATTACGATAAATATGGTTGTTGAATTCGTTAGGTATAATAGTTTCTTGAGTTTGCATGTATTGACGCAATCTTGTTGTTGAGTGAAGTTTACGTTGTTTATAGTATCGAACCATTAATTTGAATAAGTTTTATTATAGAATTACATTTATCGAAAGGTTCCCTAAAGTTTTGTTCAATCGATAATAATATACCCATAAGTCATAATATGGTAAACTTTTAAAATGCATATCTTATAAACGCAACATGCAAACTTGACGAAGCTTCCATCCATAAAGGTCAACATTCTCAAAATAATCTGAGTAAAATTATTACCAAATTAGAGGAATAGTTTTTGAGATATTCAATGAAAGCATGTAAACGACCTAATAAAAAAATGGATCACACACTGTTTCTGAATGAAAGGTAATATTGGACAACTGAATTCATCAGAAAGTTGCCTCATCTTTTGTCCAATCAATAGACGTAATAAATCATTTTTTTGTGGTAAGAAACGACCAGTCAATTGTTTTCAGTATAGGGGTATAATTGAAAATTTTAAAATTCATATTTCAAACAAAGAGAGTCACCAAGAAACAAAACACGTTTCTATCAGCTAAGATAGACTGAAACTATAATGTCTTGCAGAAATATAACTTGTTGGTTCTGGAATAGTGCTAGAATAAAAAACCGAAAAACGACTTTTTTGACTATTCCTCGTATACACTCTAATGTACTTCCTTTGATAAGATTATAATTGGACATGTCAACGAGTTTCGATGAGTACATTTTCATCATGAATTTGTCTTAATCTGACAAACAAAACAGTTTTTTTTCTTCGTCAATCCTACCGAAGTACGACGTTTTTTACGAAGTTTGACCGCTTATATCTCAGAAACGACACATGTAAAATTAATTCAATTCACATTTTTTTCTGATGACCCATTCTACTACAACATAATGAAATTTCAGCCAATTTGACCAAGAGCCAATTTCCCATGTGTTTTCGTGCGGTGTCCTTTCTAACAGCATTTTCAAATTCAGCAATAAATTCTACAATCGGCTGTTTGGAAGGATGGTAGATCACCCAAGAGCATACTTTCGTTTATTCATTTCAATGATTTGAGTTCAGTTCCAGGGTTAAGACACATCATCCATCGCACAAATGATTGTTCTTCATAAGAATTCTGTTCTCTGTACGAAATCTGCTGTATTTTTTTAGAAAATTCCCAAACCAAACAATCAAAGAATTCTGCAGAAAATCTCACGAGCTAAATACTATTACGACACTTGGAAAGGAAAGGTCGACTCCACCTACTTTTAAACACTAGCGAAACTATCTCTTTGTTATAGATCAGAACGACTAGGACAATACCCTCCGGAAATCGGCAAGTACCGCCATTCACTTAATCACCCTGTATGGTTTATGGTTATAGCGGCCGAGTGTACGAATAAGAATCGAGTTAATATCCATTCATAGTCGTTCTGTGGCGAGTATAGAAAGTGTTTAGTGTCCAAGATCTGCAGTTTGTTTAACTTTGTTATCAAGGATAAAGGCAGTCACCATGAGATCGTTTGTGGTTGCTGTCCTTTCTTTTGCTGCTTTTGGTGAGTACACTGACTTAATACACGTAATTCTTTCATATTAACAAATTTGTGTCTTCATTCGAACAGACTTTCAATATTTTCAACTAAGTGATGTCCTAAGTTACCGATTTCAAAAATATTTTCAATATCACTAGGTGTTTTATGAAAGCGCAACTCTCGGAGAATACTTTTTTTAAATAGAACACCCGGTATTTTTTATTCGAAATTTATTCCGCCAAGTTTGACCTTTACATTGCTATAAAAAAATGAAAATCAGTTGCGGCGTTGCCAAGTTATAATAATTGATAAACTTATTTTATTCACTATTGAACAGTCATGTTGATTTGGGCATGGTTTATTTATTAAAATTTTAACAACACTGTTTCACGAACACGAATCCAGTAGTTTTGTCACATATTTCTTTACAGGGTGCTCAAATTTGCATTTTGAATATATTAAAACTCAGACGTCATTCATTGGAAATTTCGAAACACCCTGTATTTTTAATAAGAAATTTATTCTTTCCACTTTTCATCCACTGGCCCTGCTCAAACAGTTGAACTAATTCAAAGTATTTCTATTTCAATTACATTCTTTAGTTCGGAGCGACAACCTTATCATCAAGTCTCCTAAAAAAGCACAATTATACACAGAAAAATACCTGAAATATTCACACACTCATGAATCATAAATTTGATATTCAGCCCTATGCTGTATCACTTTCGTTATGTTTAGCGGTCAGACGTTATCCCAACTTAATGGCAACTTGCCATTAAGTTGGGATATCGTCTGACCGCTATACATACCGGAAATGATGCAGCAACAGGCTGATTGTTTGGTAAATTGGTCCCATCAGCCGTAGTGGCAGCCATAAAAAAAATTGAACAATTTGTTGACACTTTCGTTTAATTCAGTTTCGAAAATTTGAAGTGCTTGATGTTGAGTGTTTGAAATAAATTATTCTCAGGAAGAATTGATGAGCATGGCGCATACTTCAGGGGAAAGCCAAGGTCTCTTAGCCTCTAGAATATATTCCCAAAATTTTTCTCAAGATTGAAAGAAAGATTTGAGAGCACACGGAGTGTAAAATAAAAAATCTACAATAGAAAAAAATATTTTAACAGAAAAAATTAATCGCTTTATCAGTAACTGAGGAATCGACATTAAATGTTAGAGAAATAAGAAAACTTTCAGATATTAGGAAATCATCAGTAGGGAAGTCCCACCATACATTTTTGTTGGTAATAATAGCTTATTCAGTATAAAAAAATAACAGCAACAATATACACAAAGATACTACTCGAAATGAAATAAACCAAACCGCTCCCATGAAGTTTCCTTTTGTTATGGGAGTATTCAATTAACAAATACATCTTATAGATTCAGTGTTACTGATCGACAAGCGTAAGGATGCCTCCGAGACTTGGTTGCGCAGTAGACAAAACCCTGGAGTGGGGCAGGAGCTCAATCGCTCTACCTTATTAACCAGTAGTCGATCTTTGTCGCACATCTACTCACGCTTTCTATCGTTTGCGCATCTCAGAGGCATCCTTACGCTTGTCGATCTGAACTAATTTAGAACATACAAACATACACACACCATTCAATCCATACTATCTCCAACTCCACCAAGAACTTATAGTAATGGTTTTGGAAGACGAGTTACATTTTGTCGAAGGGCACGAAACAAAAATGGAGATAGTTTGCAGAGAGTTTGCAAATGTTCCTATTGTAAAAATACATGAATGGTCTATGTAGAAATTTGATTATACCACACTATTTCTACAATAGGAATAAATGAGAGAAGTTTGACTCATAAATCATCCTGAAATAGTGATAAAAATAAGGAAATAACTCATAACTTGACAACGCCTCAACCGATTTTGATTTCCTTTCCAGTGATGGAAAGGCGACCGATTTCGAATTGAATTTCTGATAAAAAACACAGTGTTTAATTTGAAAACATCGAATGAATATTACAATATTCAACATCGAATTGTGAGCAGCTTGTTTGAACACGTCGCAAAATTACTTGATTGGTGTATTTTCAAAATTTGAAGAAATTAATATATCATGCCCAATTCAAGATGACTCTTCAATAGTGGTAAAAAATGTGTATAAATCATAACTTGGCAACGCCGAAAACGATAAAGAAAAATTTATAAATCTTCATTAACAAATTAAATAGATTTTAATTTTTAAAGTACCCCGCAAACTCCTTATGGAATTTGGGTCCCGGTGGAATTTTTTAAATTTTTGGTATGTTGTAGTGCATGTAATTCTCAACCAATGTTACCATTGCGCCAACCCAAAAAAATTAATAGTTTTGCTACTAGGGGGCGTTGAAATCACCCCTTGCGCAGATTAGACTACTTATTTTTGCGGGTTGATGAATTCATTCAGAATAAGATAGAAATCAATTATAGAATACATACAATGCAACGCTAAATTATGGAACAAATTCATTATTTCTGGATATAAAGATATTTCGGAAAAATCCTCGGACAGGTCGATTTTCTTTTCCGATGGGTCAATTTTTGAACCCCACCCAAAATATATAGGGTTATCCGCAATTGAGTAAAAATGACTTCGGTGATATTTTTAAATTGGACACCCAGTACATTTTTCCATATTTGGTTAGGGATCGTCATTACGAATCCAGTGATACCAAGTTTGATGGGATTATGTCAAACGGCTGCGGAGATTTGGCCAAAAAACTTCCTTGTATGTCTAATGAGTATGACTGCGAGACTCCACACGATTCAGAAGGTTAAAAGTCTCTGTCGCACTCATTGGGTATATGGAGAAGTTTTTTGGTCATATCTCCGCAGCCGTTTGACATAATCCCATCAAACTTGGTATCACTGGATTTGTAATGACGATCCCTAACCAAATATGGACAAATGTACTGGGTGTCCCATTTAAAAATATCACCAAAGTCGCTTTTCCTCAAATGCGGATAACCCTATATATTTTGGGTGAGGTTAAAAAATTGGCCCATCGGAAAAGAAAATCGACCTGTCCGAGGATTTTTCCGATATATCTTTATATTCAGAAATAATGAAATTGTTCCATAATTTAGCGTCGCACTGTATATTGTGATTTGGTGCAAAATAATGGAATGCGAAAATTGAGACACCGCAGAATAAATTTCACAACGGTGGATTATTAAGTCGAGTGAACTGAATAAAGTGCTGGGTGAATTTTGTATGCCAATAAATAATCTATACTGCACCTTGTTGGTGAATGTAACTGGACTGGAAATACTTTGCAATATAATTTGGCCTCAGTGGCGTACTGATAAATCATAACTCATTTTTTGTAACCATTCGAGGGTATGACATAATGTTTGTTTGTCAATTCGTCCAAAAAGAATCGTGTTTTTTACTAAACCTGGTTTAAGCGTTCCGTGTCGGTCAATAATTTTTAAATTGATAATTTAATATTTGATAACATTTCTGTCCATATGTGATGATCATATTCAATGATTAATCAATTCCACTGAATACTGAATTCAAATAAATCTACTTGTGGAATGATAATGATAATAAGTTTATTCTAAATGCTTAAGTTTTTACATTATAGATATTTGACAGAAAGAAACTAAAAAACAATCTTACCTAGTAAACTTGTAGTGGGATATTCATTGGTTTGATTTAATTTAATTATAAGGCTCTAAATCATTCTTTGTAGTACTTTACTACTCAGTATTGAAACACATAAATTCACGTTTCAAGTATTTATGAAATTATTGTACATTCCAATATCCAACTTTTCAGGTTCTTTTTATATGAGAAAATCGATGTGATGGCTTTTATTTCATCAGGAACCTTATCATAAACATATGGAGCAATAATTGTTAAGAATATTTTGGCCATTTGTTTTATTCATTCTCATTTATGTTATTTAATTTTTGAACCTGGTATCATAATTATGATATTAGTACATTATATCATTTTTGGTAGATCAATATATTGTTATAATTATCCAATGTCCATTTTTTGGCATTCTTTGAATATAAGATCAGATATGAATATCTTATATATTTTTTATGAATAATTTTAAGAAACCATATCTGGATAATTTCTAAAGGCCTTGACTAATTATCATTCATACCCCCCATTCAAGAACGCCACAGCCTAGTTGGATTTTCAGGAATACTTGTTTAAGATACCTACTTGAATTTTGAAAGCAATCTTCTCAATTTTCTCGTTTATAAATATTGAATTAGAGTGGCCCTAAAATTGCTCCTTGAAGAACTCCGTATTCAAATAATTGTGAATCACGAACATGAATGTTGATATGAACATGATGGATTCTATATAGTAAAGATAATTCTAATTTCTATTTCTATATTTTCTAGTTTTTTGAGTAGTTGTAAAAGCGAAACTGTATCAAAGGCTTCTGATAAGTCAAGAAATATAATTACATTTAGCATATTTTTATCCAGTGCATCATACGTTTTCTATGTGAGATCACAGATGGCATCTTGTATTGATATATTTTTCCTGAATCCAAATTGTGTTTGATAAAATTTTAATTTTTTTTGAGAATATTTCCATTCTAAATATCAGAATTCTTTGTAATATTTTTGCTAAACTTGAAATCAATGTGATTGGTCTCTAATTTTGTGTTTCTTTTTCTGGTCCCGATTTGTAAATTGGTTTGATAACCCCAATTTTGAATGCTTTTGGATATTTTCCTGCATCATATTTGAAATAATTAGGTAAGCTAAAGATTCAACAATGACATCATTTAATGCTATTGAAACTTCAGTTGTTATTCCATCTATACCAAGAGACTCAATTTCGGAGATTTTATTGTACTATTAATTTCTTCTCCATTAGTTTCTTCTAGCAGAAAGATTTGAAATGTTAATTTCATTTGTGATTTTCCTAGACAAATTTTATCCAACTTTCGAATAATATTCAACAAAATGTGTCACTATTAATTTTTCATCTGATGTTTCATCATCGTTTCCTGTTTTGATAGTTTTTAACAAATCATTTGATTTGTTTTCTTTGCATATTTGTTTAATACATTTCCATAAACTTTTCGGTCAATAATTAATTTGTTCAATTTGGTTACTGTAATATTAACTTTTGGCTTCTTGTCTCAATTCTTGCTTCACAGAGCTTATTTTTCTTTTCAACTGAGTTGATAATAGATGCTGTTATCCATTCTTCCCTTTTTTTATTTTTTTAAAATTTTGATATATGTTGTAGATTTTTTATTGATTCTACTAATTTTATTTATTAAGTAATCTGACAATGTGTCAAGGTCATTTATACGAGGATATATTGAAAAATGCTTAGCCTACAATAGAACCAAACAAAATTTCAATGTCAAAATATTTTATTACTCAACATATTCTCCTCTAAATTTGATACATTTATTACAGCGAATCTGCAACGTCTCTAGACCTATAAAAAAAATACCTCCTCGTTGGAAGAAAATTTACGACCTTTCAAACTTTTTTTCAGTTGAGGAAAGAGATTATAGTCGGACGGAGCCAAATCTGGTGAATAAGGGGGTGTTCTAGTAATTCAAACTCTAAATCACGAATTTTTTGGAAAAACAAAACAACTTTGGATAGCTTTCCGCGTCTTTTCTCTATAATTTTTTCCCGTAGAATGGTCAGTAATGTCAAATAGTAATCTCCAGTTATTGTTCTACTTTTATCCAAAAAATCAATCATGATTACTGCATGGCAATCCCAAAAAACTGAAGCAAGAACTTTTTCAGCAGAATTTTGGACACGAAACTTCTTAGGTCTTGGAGAACCGGAGTGTCGCCATTCCATCGATTGTTGCTTTGTTTCTGGATTGTAGAAATGTACCTAAGTCTCATTCATAGTAACAATTCGGTTTAAGAAGTCTACATCGTTTTCAAATCGAGCACAGATCGAACGCGATGCTACTACCCTTGCACGCTTTTGGTCAACATTCAAACATTTGGGGATCCATTTTGCAGCAATTTTTCTCATGTCCAAATTGACGTGAACTATATGATGAACGCGTTTGTATGAAATATTCAGTGCTTCAGATATCCGTTTTAGACCAATTCGACGGTCTGTTAAAATCATGTCATGAACTGCATCGATATTTTCGGGGACTGACACAGAAACTGGCCTTCCCGATCGGTCATCATCTTCAATGGAAAATTTACCTCTTTTGAAGCTTGCAGTCCAATTTTTCCGGTCGCATACGAAGGACATTGATCACCGAGGGTATTAAGCACATCTTCGTAACCTTACCTTACCTCTTAACCCTTTTAAATACAGGTACTTGATGATGGCTCGATACTCCAATTTTTCGATTTTCACAATTTCGGTGGACATTTTTTTCTTTTAATTTATTGCGTAACTCTGGTTTACTTTTTTGACTTTACACTGACACTTCTAATAAGTTATTGTTCGTTGCTATGGTAACGCAATATTTTGTTTATGCAGGGAACTGGTCTAGGCTAACTAGATATCAATACACATCTTCGTAATTTATAATATTTATCCCAGATTACCGCAGAAAAAGTTTTATTCAATTTTTTGTAATGAGCAACTGTTTTATATTTCGTTTCATCCTTGATTCCGATATTCTTTTTGAGATGGTATTGTAATATTGTGGGATAGTGATCAGTAATCTAGTATCAAAGATTTAAATAAATTAATGGTTTTTATGACAGTGTCGCCAAGTCATCATTTCTGGTTATTCGAATTTCTAGTACTTTTATTGATAAATGACATGAAATTATTTTCACGGAGAATATTATTATTATTTGTGAAATTAAAGAACTAGATAGTATATTTATGTAACCAATGATGATAGATATTTAATCTTGTGATAATTCGTTTGGATATTTTTTAATTCTCTTTGATTATTATTAAATTCATAAGGACATGTAGACAACAACACAATCAATAGTATATTTCATTAGAAGTTCAGCAAATAGGCTTTTTCCGTGCGTGCGCGACATGTTCCCGTGGGAGGCGAAGCCGAACACGGGAAGTGGTGCAAGCACGGAAAAAGCATTTGTGGACGAGTAATGAACGATATTTTTCATTCTATCTACCTGTAAACCACAGATTGTTAAGAAACATTTATTTTTAATGATGAAGGAACAGAAACATGTGTTATTAATTGAAATATTTATGGTACAAAAATATCCAGAAATAGGGAATATGCAAGTGATGTATATTTACTTGATTTTTTTACCGCATATACTTTATTGTCTCGAAATTACACCTAAACCATTAGTTTATCATTTAGTTTGTATTTAACTCCATAAAACTTCAATCAAAAAGTGCATAATAAGCGCGCGGAATTCAAATTTGCGAAACGCATCACCATTGGTCGAAACGAAGAATGACGTCACATTGCACGTTATGAAATTTATCTGTGTTAATATTCATACTGTGCTAGTCGTCTTTCATAGAAAATTTGTTTTTATTTATATATTTGTAGTGTTTTCCATTACATAGTTCGATTTTGGTCTTGTGACAATTGTAAATTATCAAGAGAAATGACTGATAGCGGTTTTGTCAAAGCACAATCCGACAATACCGGAACTGATAAGTAGTAATAGTTTATCAAATGATAGTATTCCTTTTGTAATTTAGATGAGGCAGGCAGGTATATACAAAACATTTATGCATACAAAACTTACTTCTGATCAATTCACTTCATGTTAACTATCGAAATACAATGTACTCACATTGAAATGATCTTCACAACAATGTAAATGTGATATTGGAGATACTTCGCCTCTTCTCATAACCTTACACCATGTTTACGTATTTTCGCATCTCTTGGAACAGAAAAAAATACTTAACTTGGTGTACTTATAATTGTGTTTTGGCATTCCGGTACTAAACAATACCTATAAGATGGTTTTTTAGCATTTTTCATTATCGTAATAGCGATTAAAACTGAAAATTCCTAACCTAATTGATAACTGTCAATAGTGTCAATGGCCATAATTATAGAAGACCGCTCTGGTTGATCGAGATCACTTTCACGTATGTTCATCTCTATCTAACACTTGTACTGCATTTGTCTTACTCTTTTGTAAAAGATCAACTTCAAGCAAGTAGAGCAATCAGAGTACGTCAAAACGAACGACACTGAAGAAGAACAACGCTGATAGCGCTATGTAACGTCATCCACAGCGCGCGAAAATGGAGGCGTTCAAAATTAATTCCAAGACTTTCAACCGTATTTATATTTTTTACTATGTTGTAACGAAGTAAAAAATTGATTAAACAAAACAAGCGTTATTTACCCTGTTGGTAAGGAAATATTCATAGAATTTGCGATTTCTAGAGAACTGTCAACAACATATTATTTAATTTTGACATGTAAATAGGCAGCTATAATGACACCAGTGCACGAAAAATTTTTCCATGCGGGCGCACGGAAAAGACCCTTTTTCAGTATGCTAAATAAGCATGTAAATATAGTGTTTTCAGATAGGTTTAATGAAAATATCATTTCAACATTTATTCAGCTTTTTCTCAGTTATTCATTTCTACACAACAATAATTATCATTGGCTGGTACCCTGTGGGCTGCAGATGTCTTACTTACATTGCTTAGACTTTTCCATTAAACACTTGATTTACGATACAGGAATACAACTCCTACACAAACAATTAATTTAATCATTATTCACCAATGAAGCACAAGAAAGTTACCCAATCTTTAATGCAATACCATGTTAATTTTTTGACTGGAATTTCTAAAACGCTGTACCTACTACTTTTTTGATAGTGAACACACTCAAATATTCTTTATCAAAAGATTATTCGAATAATTCTACGTTGAATTTGTTTTCATAATGATCATAATTATTACACAAAAATTATTATGAAGAAAAACAATTTGTCTCTATGCCAATTTTTTGCACACTCCTCAACACACTTTGCACTCTAACGCAGCTGATAGATAAAATCGTTGGTGTATTCTAGAGATGTGTCCACACAGGCACAGTTTTCTACGAACTTTAGGCTGCATTAGATTTCGTATCACATAAAATTCTGCTTCAAAAATTAGAATTGTTCAAATTTGAGGAAAATTCGATTAATCTAGACAAACCATATTTATCGGAACACAAACAGTACGTTTTTCTGAATAATTAGGCATTTGATACCAAAGAATCAAAAAACGGAGTTTACCAAGGATAGGTTTTGGGACCAATTCTATACTTGATTCACGTGATTGATTTCAAGACTAATGATAACTCTGAGATTACGCAATTCGCTGATGAATATTTGTATTATATTTGTACTAAATTGACAGAAAGCATCAACGTTATAAGAAGTAAATGGTCATATTTATTGAAACCAATTGTAACTGATTGCAAAATTAACGGAACTATTAGTGATGCGTTACCAATTTCAATAGGAGTCCCTCAGGGAACCGTCCTGGGACCTGTATTATTTTTAATATATATTAACAATATTGGGTGCCTCAAAAACACAACAAGTCTTGTTACTTCATATGCATACATGATTCTTGGGAAGAAGTTTATAGAATTGCCGAAATAGAACTGAAAAGTTATCATAACTGGTTAAATAAAAGGCTATTAAGTTTAAATGTTAACAAAACGAAATTTTTACTGAGACTGCCAGAAATCAGCCAAATAACAAATTTCTCAAAATTCATAAATTAGAATGCAATAATGAAAATTGTACTTGCTCGAAAATTGAAAACGTGGAATATATCAAATATCTTGGGATGATGGTTGACCAACATCTTCGTTGGACTGAACATGTACAATATACCATAAAAAGACTGAGAAAATTAATTTACAAATTTTACCAATTAAGAAACATTGCTGATACAAAACTTCGATTTATGATTTATGATGCATTGCTGAATCAATAATAAGATACTGTATTATAATTTGGGGTAGTGAAGGCAAAACAGTTTTGAACAATATTCAAGTTATTCAAAATACCTTGATAAAAATTATGTTTAAAAAAATCGCAGGCATCCAACTACATCACTTTATTTGGAAACAGGCTTGTCTGATGTAAGGAAATTATACGTGTTATACCCATGCATACAATACTAGAACTACTGCCAACTTATCTGTAACATTTCCTTTATATACAACAAATCGAGCACAGCAATTTATATCCTACTATGGGCCGAAATTGGTCAATATATTACCATCACATATTAAAACTCTGCAGAACAAAGACAAATAAAAAAAGAAATAAAAAAATATATTGATATGAATTATGAAACATTCAAACAGCTATTTGACAGAGTGTCTTTTTCTCCTCATATGTAAATGTTAATGTAATCTTCAATTCCTAACGTGTATACTATATAGTATGTAAAAATGAGACTATGTAATTTCTCATTCATTCATTTATTATTGTCGTTACTATTTTCATTAACCAGGGTGAAAATTGAATATGTATCTATCCCAGGATGTTCACAACACAAGCTAGGCTTAGGTGACATTCTATGGATAAAAAATAAGTTCGAATAATAATTTTTAATTTTATAAGTACCTAATTATCTGTGTAAAACTGAATTTGTAAAACAGAAATTACCTGAATAAATCTATCTATCTATCGGGTATAACCCTCAAAATGCTCTGCAACCGTAGACACGTGTTTCGAGCTTAAGCTCTCATCAGTACGGTAAAATCAAGTGCGAAGAAGTACAACACTTGGATGTAAAAATAGAAACAAAGGAAGTCAACAACTGGAAGCCAACCACACATTTGTGGCTTCGGTTAGAAGACCTTGTGCTTACAAGGCAACAACTAACATCGCCACGGAGGCAGCTATAGCTACCAGCGTGACAATCCTACCCAGGAAAATACAAATAAGGATGGATTTATCGAGGGGCAATATATGAAAATATAAGTAGAAAAGTTATTGGGTATAACCCTCAAAATGTTCTGCAACCGTAGACACGTGTTTCGAGCTTAAGCTCTCATCAGTACGGTAGGATTGTCACGCTGGTAGCTATAGCTGCCTCCGTGGCGACGTTAGTTGTTGCCTTGTAAGCACAAGGTCTTCTAACCGAAGCCACAAATGTGTGGTTGGCTTCCTGTTGTTGACTTCCTTTGTTTCTATTTTTACATCCAAGTGTTGTACATCTTCGCACTTGATTTTACCGTACTGATGAGAGCTTAAGCTCGAAACACGTGTCTACGGTTGCAGAACATTTTGAGGGTTATACCCAATAACTTTTCTACTTATATTTTCATATATTGCCCCTCGCTAAATCCATCCTTTTCTATCTATCTATCGTTCACTCTTTATGTCCCATATCTATGGCCTAGTACTTTGGCGGCACTCGTTCTAGGCAAAAAGAGCGTTTTGACTGCAAAAAAAGTTGACACCTGCAGACTGGTTTCACGGTTTTGCAAAGTGTGTTCTTGTAGAAAGGCTTTGCCAGGTGTTGTAAAGTTATTTTTTTAGAATATAATTTTTTTGTAGCATTTACTAACAACAATTAACAATTAAGACATAATTCTCACATTTCTCACACAGAGCGAAAAAAGTTATTCGACAACGATAAGTTGTTTCGTTATCCATACATATTGAAATTGTAATTAAAAATACAAGAGAAAATAAAAATAAAACATTGAAAATCCAAATAGCAATTTTTAAAAGTGGACGTGATACATAAAAATAAGTAAAATGGAACCATATATACAGGGTGTATACTAAATGATGTCATTAATTTCAGGTGGTTACTCTTTGTCATATTCTATGAAAAATAGTTCATATAAACGTATGTCCTAACTTGCTTTGTTCAAGTGACGGAGTATCAAAGTTTTATTAAAAAATCGGTTATTTATTGATTACTCGAAAGTTTTTTTTTCTTCACGAAACCTGTTATGTATATTGGCAGTTACAAGGGGCTTGTTTTCATGAGGTTAGATCTCAAATTATAAGCAGCAAAGGATTACCTGATTGAAAAATATATGGTAAAAATCATTAAACGCCACTAAGTTTCAAATTTTTATCAAACTAAATATTTAAAAATACAACTCTCTTATGATGCCGTGAATTTGAAATAGCAATTCTTTATCAATCGATAGATTTCCTCAATCAATTTATTTCTACCTGAACTCTTTTATTGATTTCGTCGTTGATGGACTGGTTGTTTGTTGTGTTCCTGGGCCTATTATTGTTAACTATTTCTATCAAAACTTATACATTTGTACAATACATTTGTGCATAAAATTAAATAGGAGTTCAAGGAAATATGGAGTAACTGAAAAAAAGATCAATCACATAACTTTCTGAATTTTGATGGTGCGTAACCACCATTTCTACGCCAATGACTTCAATTATGAAATACACAGCATTATAAGAAAGCTGTATTTTTAATATTTTTTTCTAAAAAAATATGAAACTTAGGGAAAAACAGTGACGTATAATGATTTTTACTATAAAAATCAATCTGCTCTTAAAATTTGAAATATAATTTCATAAAAAAAGCCCCTCGCTACTGCTAATAACCACACCAGGTTTCATCAAAATCGTCAAGAAGACTTTTGAGTAACTGATGGAATGCCGATTTTAGGACAAACGTTTAAATAAAATTTTCTTCATAAAATATGACAAGAAATTACCTACCTGAAATTAATGACATTTGTATTTCAGAATAGTTAGTAGAAATATAGCAAAGGCAATAATATGATTTTTTTTTTTAAATTTAATTCAAATAGACGTAGTTGTTCAAGTCGTTGGCATGGAGAACATGTTTTTCCAAACCTCTTTTAAAGCGATTGATATGATTGGAATGATTCGGAAGTCGTAGGAGGCTGCCATATCATTTTCTGATCAATGCTTGCCGAAGAAACTACTACTGTATAGGAAATTTGCGAAAGACTGGATTTTCAAAAATTCATTTTAATTGAGGAAATTATTGTCTTTCTCCAAGTAGGTAAGTCCAATTCCACATGTACAATATTTATTTATTTTATATGCTGAAATAAAAATAAAACACGTTGAATATTGATTGGTCCATGAAGATTAGTACCTAATTGATTACATGAATCCTCTATTAGATTAATTTAGTTCCAAAAAATTCCAGAAATTGTATCCAAAAGTTTCAGTGTATAGTTATTTCAGGTTAGACTACGCCACTGGCCACCAACCTTTTATGCATTTTGTTCGCAATTGGGCTAATATCCGGTTATTACATTAAAATTGCCTTTATACAAAGCCAAGAGAATTATTGAAAACGGTAGAGTGTAGGTGATATAACGTGTTTAACATTGACAAGAATTATTCTAATTCTAAAGAATTATTTCAGAATGTACTTTCACCTTCTGACAGATCATGAAGAAATATGTTTTGAAAACGGTAGTAAAATAATTAATGGCCTGGAAAGATATCGATTGTTCAATGATGGTGTAGAAGGATGTATAAAATTTCTCCGACGAACCGTATAACTGTCTTATGTGGGAATTATTTATTAACTGATTTCGAAGAATTTCATCAGGTACTTTAGAGCGTTATGAAAAACTTTCTTCGTTTAAGATATTCAAGAAGAACGAAATTCTGAACACAAAATATGTTTTATCGGCCATTTAAAGTTGAGTTCCATTTGTTTAAATGCAGAATAAGTCCTCATTATTTATAATTTAATGATGTGAAGAAATTATCTGCGAAATATTTAAGTAATTAAATGAATCAATAATTGTTCTATTCTCTTCATTCTTTTCAAAATAATGAATACTAAATTATATTCTTGAATGCATTATGGTACAGCTCGTTGAGTATATCTGCCATCCTAAATTTGGTTTTTCTAGTTCTGCCCACTATTTTTGATCATAACGAAAAGGGTCCAGGCATATGTGCTAAATACCATGAGTTAGTTCACTATCATATTTCAAAAGCGGTTATGCATATTTTGTAGAATTGTATTAAATTGGTTCATGAAACAAGGATCATTTATTAGACTGGTCTTGTTCGTCACCTGATGTATACATTCTATGTTCCTTCAGCATAGGGTGATTGCGCCAGTTTACCGGCCACTTCCAGTTGTCGGCCGTTTTCATCGTTTTCATGGAATAATAAGAAAAATAACCAGTCTTCAAATTCGAAAATGCCGCCAAACTTTCGGTTACAGTTTTCCCTCCATTTTCCGTTAAATTTACCCGCCCTGACAATAAAATTATTAATTTCCTGTCAGTTCTATTCACGGTGGTCGAAGTGATCGTTGGCCGGGCGTTGCTCTGTTAGAAAAAAATAGTGGAACACAACTTTTTCAACGGTAAGTTTCTGTCTAATTTCGCTAGATATTCTGAATTTTTTTTATTTAGAAGGTGCCTGGACGTGTAAACTTATTTTAATGTAAAAAACTGAATGTCAATGATTTTTTCTTTGTATTAAGCTGTGGCCGGTGCACTGGAGTCTCCAAACAACGATTTTCCAGTTTTCGGCCAGGGTGGCCGAGAACTGGAATAATAAGGTGTTTATTCGTGGTCCCTCAATTTCAATATCGAATGCTGTGGACACTTATCGTTCTGTCCTTTTCAAAGGTACTACTGACGGTAATACTATAGCCAGTTTCCGGCCACCAAAATGTTTTATATTGAGGAATTCTGATAGGTTGCTTTTTATGTGGCCGAGAATAGGTTTAATGTGAGCCAGTTATCGGCCAGCATATATTCCTATAGAAATCATGCGGTCGACAACTAGCTTTATAAACGCCTGTTCTCGGCCAGTACTATTCATCTATATGTTAATACTTTTTTATTAACTTTTTTTTATTGAATTGAAACAATGTGCCGTGGTGGCGCGCTGGTAAGACCTTCGCCATATAATCGAATCCCAGCGTAGTCACCGGTCCCGTGCATGATATCACACGTTAAAAGTTAAGGGTCTCGTCCTCCCTAGCTCGCACAAGTCTCTCGAAGACTTCTGAGGGTTGTTCGTAGGGGTGCAGCCGGTTTTAACAATAACAATGTTTGATTCTAAAATGAGCGTAACTTTGCACAATCTTTATTTTACAAACATTTAGAAGTAGACTCCATAATTTTTTTTTTAGATGGCCCCATTGATAGGGAGCATAAGATTAATGGCCGAGAAAAGGCATTAAAATAGTCGACAACTGGGAAGGTGGCCGAGAACTGGCGCACTAGTAGGCTGAGAAGTGGGATCTCGTGGCCGAGAACTAGCAAAAGTGTATTTTTTGTAAATACTAATTTTTTCAAAATAATGTGGACACTCTATGAATTTCTAATATGTTAATTTATGATTATAAGGACTTATTCTGTCCCTCAATTTTTTTTTATTAATTTATATGTTAATATCCACCTACGGAGCCATCGCAAACCTATGATTTAGTCTTAAGTGGCCGACTATTGGCGCATTTACCCTACTAGAATTTACAGCAACGCCGATTATAGCCAAATTCATTACATATTTCGCAAAAATCTCTAGCGGAAACGTGTGTTATCACGCTGATCCTACCAAAACTGTCGTCATGCCTGACAAACTCAAACTGTCACTAACAGATTGCTGAGAGAACTTTGGTATCATGATATGGATAATTTTTTCAGATATTCATCATGTTTTCCAAGTGATAAATTCCATCTACTCGATAATATTACTATACATGCTAATAGTCCAGGAGCCCGGTAAAAATTTGGTCAGTCATTTCCTCTCAAGCGATATTTAGTGGAATAGATCAGAGAGTCGTATTATAAAGATTCGTGAACGTCAGCTGCGATTCCGTTGGTGGGGGGATGATCAGCACAGTAGGTTCCTACGCAGGAAGAAAAAAAATATATTCAATTATGTCCTCCTTCCCGGAAACATGTTAAATTGACGAAATCCGAATATAAGGAAAAATTTTATTTGAGAGGACATCATAGAAGGTACAATTTTTTCTGTGTTCGACCAACTAGCTGTCGCATAATACACCATGCTATAGTCAGCTGATTTTTCTTTCTTCAAGATATTGCTTTAGCGATAATTTAACATGTTTTCAGGTAGGAAAACAAAATTGAATACATTTCTTTTTCCTTGTGCGTGGGAGGCTACCACCGCTATCCCCCCACGGAACCGCAGCTGACGTTCACGAAGCTTTATAATATAACTCTCTGATGCATTCCACTAATTTTCGCTTGAAAGGAACTTGGTCATGGAAATCTGTCACTGGCTCCCGGACTATAACTACATCGTCTTGCAAGAAGTGACTACAGAGCTAATTGGGTGTTTATGGATGCTTGACTGTCAGAATATGTAGTTAAAATGGATATTCCATATGATTATCACCACAAAAGAGCCATTCATTGATAATGACATAAGCTTTAGATTTGAATGTATTCAAACAAAACTTTCAATTCCACCACATGGCTCTACAGTCATATTCATTAATTTAACTAATTATCAAAAAATATTACATTATTAATCATTTAAAATTATTAATGTTCCAATTTATTAATGAATTATACTTTCACATACGCAGTTGAATTTCACGATATCAATATAATTTTCCAACTGGACCTTAAATGTCACAGTTCCTTGAAACAGGCATAGGTCTAAGCTCTTTATAAAATGAGAATGTCATGGAGTAGAATCTTTCTAGGCAAGAGAAAACCTAGCATCTTTTTGCGATGGCCCTGACGTAGTATTTATTAATATTTCTTCTAAACGTATTCATTGTGCCAACTCCATCAAAATTGATTTTTGGGCGAATATTGTTCGTTGGTGACTCTCTCAAACGATATATCTAAAATCAACATGGGAAATATGAGGTGCAAATATCAGCCTGCCACAAATTGTAAATAAAAATTTGCAAAATTTTCCTTTTTTCATCTGGAACACCGTATATATTATCGATCCATAAGAAGCGACAACAGAGGCTCTAGAAATTTCATTGGTAAAATTCAATAGTATATCCTAAAAAAGGCTTTTATTCGACAACTGGCAATTTTTCCCATTTTTGCAACATAATTTCTATGAATGACTTTTTTCTCCAGAAAATCCATTTCAGATGACTGATAAGGAAATGCAAATATGTCTAATTACAATATTATCATAAAACATCCTTTTGTTTTTACGAAATGTACCCATGTATCACATTTTTCTAAGTGGAAAACCAATTTTTCCAGTTGATGTGAATTTTACGCATACATCGTGTAATATGAAATCAAACACGATTAGGCATGGGAAAAAGTTTTAAATATACTACTAATAAATCGATTTATTTCATGTAATGGTGAATATTCATAACTTAAATTCTGCACTTAAGCTGTACAGGTACAAACCATAAATCTATGATGATCTATGGAAAAGTTTATCAAGTGTTGATATTGCAATTTTTACAAAATATGTTGAACATATCGTCCATTTTCTTGAATGCAGAGCTGAAGTCTATGCTCGAAAGAGCGTTCCACCCTGCGCCAGGCAGCTGCAAAAAAGCAATAATCGCATATTTTCGGAACTAGTGGTGTCTCAACAAAAACGATAAATTGTTTGTATTCCTATAATGAAATCCAGTAATGTCAAATCAGGTGATCTAGCGGGCCACCTGACATTCCGCATTTTTTTCTGAAAAATCACAAATAAATATTGTTTCCATTTGTAGCGTATACAGGGTGGGTCACAGGATGGTACCTTAGACGTTTACGGAGAACGGGAAATAGGATCATTCTGAAAATTTGGTTTCTTAAGTAATTGCTCTTGGTCTATCGATCTAAAATTTTCAGCAATGCAGCGTTGCCGCTTATACCAGAAAGTAGCAGCATCTTTGTTATTTCAAATGGGCCACCCTGTATTACCGCATTTTTGAACTTGTCATTCCTTTTTGATTATTTCTGCCTCATATTCCCCTATACCTATCTCTAACGGTTTTTGAGATATTGGTTATTTTCCATATTTTTTATCCAAAACATAGCTCGAATTGAATGTTTATTTCTGCGGTATTTGGATTCTTAGGAAGTTGCAATTTTGTGTTTTGTTCATCAAGATCATGTACATTGATTCTGTATGGAGAAGTTTGTTCTGCGTTATACAGGGTCGTTCAAAATTCATGATCTTACTGCTAGATATGAAAAGGATTGAAAGTGCGTTTTTTTTAAATGAAACATCCTATATATTAGGAAATATCCTGAAAGATGACTAAATTCTCTTCGAATTGATATATCATGTTCCTATACTTAAATAGCCAGAATTTCTTTGAAAATTCATGTACGAGATAAATTTACCGCAATTAATTCAAGCACGAGGGGGATTCGGTAAGAAAATTTCACACCGAGAAATGAAAATCATCCAACAATTCATAAGAAATAACTAACGATGGTTTCACCTGAACTATTTATAACCACTAAAATATTGATGTGTAAAATAAAAAAAATTAAAAAGTTATGTTCTTATCGTGGATTGAACCATCGACCTAGCGACTCATAGGCCGTAACACTACCGCTGAGCTCAAACTCAAACTCAAAAACATGTATAGTCAGATATTTAACTATTTACATTGCATTTCGGTGAAATGTATGTACAACTCAACTCTGCTTGATATTTTCCGCCCACCTCCGTGGGCTGATAGGGATCCCGCAGGTTGTGAGGGAGTGCTGGGGTGGGGGTCTCCGTCGACCCCTGTTGCCAGGGGTCGGCGTTGTCCCGAATGTAGTGTCTCCTCGGCCCCTCAAGAGGAACAGGTGAGGCACCCACGCTGGTGTTGACGGGTGTAACTCAGATTTTACCTTCCTACATCATGGTATTAGTATACCCTGTCTCCCGCTATGCTAATACAGGGGTTGATTGTCAGATTGATCAGATATTAGAAGTGTGATTTTTGAGGGGTGTTATGTGGATTCCCGGAAAAAGTTTTCGGCAAAAAACCGGGTTCTGGTCTTAGTCCTCTATAGAGGTGACTTGGTGCTTAGTCTTGGCGTTCATGGAACAAGTCCAGTTTTTGGTAAATGAGCCCGCCGTGTTTGCGGGGCTCATTGTGGTGTGCCCTTACTCTTGTTATTTTCCTGGTGAGTGAACTCTTGGGAATGTGATATTTGTAAAATTTATATGAAAGATTCGTTATGTGGTCTTGGATAGTGGTGACTTTAGCTAGGTCACGCACGTTTCAAAGAAAATTCATGGACTCGAAAAATTTCCGGCAATAATTCAAGCACTTGGGAGATTACAAGTGAAAATTGCTATTATCTCGGAATTCTGGCTATTTAGGGAATTTAGTCATCTTTCAGGATATTTCATAATATACAGGATGTCCCATTTAAAAAAACGCACTTTCAACCCTTTTCGTATCTAGCAGTAAGATCATGAATTTTGAACGACCCTGTATAACGCAGAACAAACTTCTCTATACAGAATCAATGTACCGCAGAAATAAACATTCAATTCGAGCTATGTTTTTGATAAAAAATATAGAAAATAACCAATATCTCAAAAACCGTTAGAGATAGGTATAGGGGAGTATGAGGCAGAAATAATCAGAAAGGAATGACAAATTCAAAAATGCGGTAATATACAGGGTGACCTACTTGAAATAACAAAGATGCTGCTACTTTCTGGTATAAGCGACAATGCTGCATTGCTGAAAATATTTTAGATCGATAGACCAAAAGCAACTACTTGAGAAACCAAATTTTCATAATGATCCTATGTCCCGTTCTCCGTAAATGTCTAAGGTACCATCGACCGTGACCCACCCTGTATATTTTGAAAGTCACCATATTCCTATATATTTCCTGAATGGGGCTGTGGAACACCACGCCACTGTTGCAGGACCCTGTATAGCGCAACTAAGTGTTTTCTAAATATTCAGTAGCAAGCAACTTGATGATATATTTTCCTACTTTTGGCTCCCATCAGTCATAAATATAACATCTTGCTTCGAAAGAAGCGGAGAAACTACTAGTTTCTCTTCCTTGCATTGTTTTCACACTACCAAATCATCATTCAATTCATTTATTCATTCGAAGAAATAATGATAGTACCTCTGTATGAATTGATAGAAATATTAATGATAACTTAACATGAAAATTTAAAAATATTTTATTCAGAGAATAACTTCACAGAGAAACCATAACAAGCTCAGGTTTGATGACTACATTACTTCGCTCAAAAGAAGCTTCCTTCAGTAAGAGTAACCTCTACTGAACTTAGATCCTCTCCAGCAAAAACTGTTTATTTCTCGAGGATATAATCGCACTAAGATAAGGAATTCCATTTTGGGGAGTATGTGCAAAAACACATTTACAGCTGCTTTTTGTTTTTCAAAAAAGAGCAATCACATATATTTACAAGGTTAAACGACGGGAGTCTTGCAGGTCCTTATTTCTGGAAAATATAATTCTAACAGTGCATGCCAGTTTTATCATGGTTGGCTTGATGAATACACACAAATCAAAATATTCTTTGGTATCATCTAACTATGCCACTCAACAGACCGCTGATCTCAAACTCCCTAACCTACTTCAACCCTTATTAAATATTCTATTGCTTACAACGGTCTCAAGATGTATAATCTCCTACCAAATCACTATTATATTATATAAGAGACCTCTTAAGTGAAAGGTCCTACTTATAGTTTGCGAGAATTTTATGAAGACTTCTTTAAAAAATAAATTCTAGTCTACAATTTTTATATATTTCTGTATATTGAGATGGATTTCAGAATTAAACTGTGATTTTTTAAAATTTTCAATGTGTTTGTGCTCTGTTCATAATTGACTTTTTTCATGTTTTTTATGTTCTTTATACATTTATTTAGACTTATTTCACGTTGACAATAAGATTAACTCTTTGAACAATAAAGCATATTTATTATAAATTCAAACTTGATATCAAGTAATTAATTTTCTTTTTTATTCCTCAGCCAACGCTGGCGTCTTGGTCCAAAACGCCCCATCTTGTCCAGAACAACATGGAGTCCAAGCATACGCTCACCCGGAATCCTGTAATCTCTTTTTCCTGTGCACCAATGGTACTCTCACCGTAGAAACTTGCGAAAATGGTCTGCTGTTCGACGGTAAAGGAAATGTCCACAATCATTGCAATTACAACTGGGCCGTGGATTGTGGACACAGAAAAGCTGACTGTAAGTGATATCCGAACGCTGTAGTGTAATAAATCTTTATGCTCTGATTGTTACGATGCCGGTGGTCGCTGGTGTACAGAATATTTCAGTTGTATTCAAGCAAATCGACGTGTAAGAGTTTATATAATGAACAGGTTGGTCGATGAAAAAAAATATCAACTGTCATCTTGACACAAATAAAAATGATATTTTCGATCAAAAATATACATACTCTTGGATAGAATAATCTCTTGAAAAAAAAGTTTTTCTAATTGATGAATACTGATTGAGATGTTTGAGTCTTTACATATCTTTTCTGAAAACGAATTTGCTTGCAGTGAAAACATTCTACTCTTTACTTTAGAAAATATTAGTCCATTGTGAAATATAATTTTCTTCACTCAAAAATATGAATCCTTGGGAGATATCAGTATCTATGCCAAGTGACACACTCAACCAATTGTCAATCAAAGCAGGTCCTATTTGACTATTTGGATTGGAGGTTATGCGTTTATGAAAGTTGTTAGTTTTGTGCGTAGTAAAAACTGTTTCTATGCCATAAATCCAGCATGGAGAACTGAATTTGGCTCATTTATGAAGATGAGTAAACTATATTTTGGTTCTCAACAGTTTTGTGTCTAATGGCGAGTGGCGTTGTTTATGTATTTGATCACTTTTTTATATGCGTCACTAATAACTGTTTTCATTGGGATACAGATATTATAAAACTATTCTCATATATAACCATTACTAATACCTAAATTAGTCGTTTGTGAGATCTATGCTTTGTTTGTTCAATTGAATTTTGTTGCCAAAACTCATTTTTGATGTGATCTCCATGCGTTACAGCTTACAACAATCAGGTGGTTTACAAGATTCATCAATTATCTGTACCCCCAATACGCAATACCTATCCGGACTCATTTCATGCACAATAAAGAAATGTAACATGAAAGTACTTTCTGAAAATGGCTTGAATTGCATATGTTAATAAACAAGTGCAAAGAGCACATTTGTACTCAACCTCCAAATTGATAGAAGAATAGTATTCGTTGGTGAAATTTCAATATTCTTGTCTCAACTGACTCACATCATTCAACAAAAAAAGTGCAGTATTGAAGCTGAAATATTCTTGCCTCAAGCAACTCAAGAAGCAAGTGATTACTTGTTTCCAAACATTTTCCTTTCATGTGGTCAAGATGAATCCGTCAGAAAATCGAGATAATATTTGGTTGGACCTATTCAGGAATACTACCTACAGTATCTTCATGCATCAACGCAAAAAATCCTTTTTATCGGTGAAAAAATGAAAATGCCTAGACCTGTTAATTTTCACTGTGAGGGGAAAGCCATTAGAGAAATTCCCCTTGATTTTTGTACAAAAAAAAGATCAATAATGTCTCATTTTGAAGCTCATCAAGTTATTCTATTCTAGTTTTCCAAACTCAGTTTGGTTCTCGAACAATGTATGCAAAAAATAACTGAAAATATTCTCTTTCCATTTATGGGCTCCCCCGACTTCCATTTAAAGATGCAAATATGCCTTGCTCTGCCATACCAAACCACGATGCCACATTGGCAACACTAAAAGTGGACCAAAATGTAGAACGTAGCAACTTGTATAGTGGCCTTGAGTCTGCAGTAGAGACGAAATTGTTATTCCCAATTCCATTCAAAAATGTGGCCTGGTGGTTCCCCATGTGGGCCACCATTTTTTGTATATTTTTAATCAAAATTATTTGATACCTACCATGTTGTTTTTATTACTTTTTAGGTCAATATAGTGCAAATTTTTAAAGAAAAATTTTATTTCTTCACTTAAATTAAATCCGGGCTCAAAGGGTTATTCAAAAGAAACTTCAAGAAATATTCCAATAATGAACTGAATTCTTCCAAGCAAACATAATACGATTCGACTGCTCAATAATGTTGGATTTTTCCAACATTTTCCGGGGCGTTACTGTTCTTTGTTAGCATTCAAATCACCAAGAATTAGAGGACGTTCTGCAAATCAACCGTTTAGAGGTAAACATCAGCTTTCATTCAATCCAATATCTCTCCTGAGCATACATTTTAGGCAACAGAACTTGTATAGGAGTGCTGAAGATTATACAAGGTCTCTGATATGCAACGACGGTCCTAGCCTCAAATTTTGGGGGGGGTCGCCGTTATGGGCTTTAATTTTTCTGGTGGAACCAATTACAAGTCCTCATACAGTATAAGCCATACATATTCACGATTTTGGGGGGGGTCATGACCCCCATGACCACCCCCCTGGGACCGCCCTTGCTGATATGTACCTATGGAAACGGTCGATTATTTCCTAAAGATAGCTGCGAAAAATATGTTGGAGCACAAAAGGTATATTATTCTGTTTAAAATTCTACAAAATTGATATTGCACATCATATCCTAAATTTAATTTATTGGATTTTCCCCCACATCTAACAAGATATTCCAAGAAGTTTCTTTATATGTAATGCTTACTGGTCTTCCACTTTTTGGTCGATCTTTGAAACCTCCAGTTGAAACCTCCAGATACAATGTTTTCGAAACGGTTGATTCAGGAAGAAGGTTCCGATAGGTGTGCAATTCATTGAAAATATCCACTACTTGGTCACAACTCGTCTTCTATCACCATATTCTATGATTATTAAAATTTCTATAGACTCGGTTAGACAAAAGAACGACGCGGCGTTGGTATAGGAAGCTAGAAACTTTCAAAGGTAACCTGATGGGCTTTGAACTTAATGGACTAAAATATTTTGAAATGATTCATAAAAAATTTATTTAAATTCAGAATAGGAGCTGTTATATCAATTTTGTTTCAGTGTTTTGAGGAAAATTTTAATATACAGGGTGTTTCGTTAAAAATCAACTTTTCATCATGACTTTTTGACTGATCCTGTATACTTAATTTTTTGTAACAGATTTTGAAATAGTGCTGCTCCTAAAGTGGCGTATGGAGTTAGTAACAAGGCCTATCCAGAACACATGGCTAATGACCATAGCAGTCGATGCCAAAACACCAAGGAAAAAAAACCATAAAACTGTTGACGAAATAGGTTTCTTCGATTTACCCAGTTGTTTTCAAAAATACAAAAATTAAATACTCCAATATCGTTCGGACTTATTGAATCTTTATTATTTTTTTTACTTTCTGTACGAAATCAGTGTACAATTCTGAACAATATGTGTCAATTTGCTAATTCCATAAGGCCGATGAAGAACTAGTCAACCTTTCAATTTTGGATGTATATACATATATAGTAAACTCTCAAATTCTGCAGGTACTGTACTGAAATATCCTGCTGATATTGTGATTTTGAGACTATTACAAATTAAATGAGTATAGTAACTATTGCTTCCTCAATAAAATGGCCACTTTAAGTTTTGTGCCTTTTCTGCAGGAATTAGGAAATATTATCTACTTCATTTTCACGTGCACATTACTGTTATTTAAAGCAGGTACGTCCGTACTAAGTGAATATCTTGTTTTCGGCTTTGAACGATCCTACAATCGTTAAACGTAGTATCCCCAGCTTAGACCAGACTTTATCCATAAAATATAGTCCCATTTTTCTCTGTTCCCTGTTGTACGCGTTATTTCCGTGTGTATATATACAAGATTTCTTTCCGAATCTGTATAGCCGAGATAATCAGTTTTATAGTCTCAATTGCTGTGGTTCGCATAACATATGAATATTGTGAATATTATGAGATTCAAATATGTGTTATACAGCGTGTCTCACGGTCGATGGTAGGTTAGACGTTTATGGTAACCGCAAAGCAGGATTTCCCTGAAAATTTCACATCTTACATTTTGTTACCTGATCTATCGATCTAAAATATTTTCAGCTTTACCTACTATTTAATTCAACTGCAGAAAGTCCTTTATGAATAACCAATAATAACATTTAAATAAACATGTGAGCTGGTGTATGTAGTTGAAGCATCTGCCTTGTAATCCAAAGATCGTGTGTTCGAATCCCATGGACCTCATTCATTTTTTTGTTTTTTTTTTATTACTAGCTGTAACTGTTGTACACAAAAATGTGTATGATACATGGATTTGCTCCACTCGCTGACGTTCGTTTCGCAATATTCCCCACTAACAAAATAAAATGCCACTTCAATCACTTGTAGGTATCATAAATAACTATTTTTCCACAAAAACGGCTTTATTAAGAAAAGTTGATGATTTAGGTATAGGGACATGATATATCATCTTGAAGCATTTTTCATCATCTTTCAATTTATCGAGTAATATACAGGGGGTTTCATTTGAAAAAATGAACTTTTGACCACTTTTATGCATTATGGAAATAACAGTAATTTTAGCACGCCCTGTATGATATGGAGTCGATTTCTTGGTGTTAAGTAAATACTTCGAATTTGTCCAACCTATAATCAAAATATCAACTTTTCATGAATTGAGAGTACTGATGTACTAAAGTTCAATTAGGGCTATGTTTTGGGCCATATTTAACACAAATTATTTTTTATTTCGAAAACAGATAGAGATAGGTATAGGACATTATTAACAAAAAAGTATTATAATGAAAGAGCGATTCAAAAAATGAGTTAATATACGGGGTGTTCCATTTAAAAAAATAAAGTTGCTAGTTTTTTTATAGACGTGGCAACGCCGCAAAGCTGAAAATATTTTAGATCGATAGATCAGGTAACAAAATGTAAGATGTGAAATTTTCAGGGAAATCCTGCTTTGCGTTTACCATAAACGTCTAACCTACCATCGACCGTGAGACACGCTGTATACTTATAATAGCTACTTCTCTGATTTTTGAATATTTATAGCGTTATGAAACAAATAACCAAGGAAAAATATTCATCAATTAAATTTCAATAACCACCTGGAAAATGTTTCTTCAAGCTCCTTCATTTTCACTAGTCTGCACAAATATACGCGGTGATCGGGATATGAATACTAATAATTTCATATTTTTTCACCGTCTAATCCCTAATGATTTTTCAGTGACTCCAATAAGCAGTCCAGGATGTGAATACCAATTCGGAATATACCCAGACGGTCAGGAATGCTCCGTCCACTACCTCAAATGCGAATATGGTCAAGCAGTTCCCAACCAGTGTGAACCAGGATTAGTATATGACGAACGTATCCATGGCTGCAACTGGCCAGACCTTCTAATCGAAAAATGCAACCCAGAAGGTACAGTATGAAACAGAAAAGTTTTTTTTTTATTAAATACGTTAATAACACAAAATTATTGATCTGAATGATGTATTCATGTCGAGCATTATCCACGTGACATTTACATTCTAGTTCCATTTCAAAGGAGTCCTCTTTCTCTATCATACATCAATTGGAGAAAAGAAAACATTCATTTTTTATTTTTGGTTCATTTTACAATGATTGCTGTAACTTCACTATAACTGTTGTCGGTTGATTCAATTCATTACAAATTTACTGGAGAAAGTTTAAACAAGATAATCAGCATTAACTTACTATTAGCATCAGACCTTTTCCATAAAAAGTCATTTTGATGGTTTACCTTCTTATTTATGATATTTCGCTCTTTCTCACAGTTCTCGACAATGATTTATAACTGTGAAAAGAATGTATGTATTTCGGGCGAATCAATCAAAGTTTCCAAAAAGAGATTCTCATACAAATTTTTTTTTCTGAGAGTGGTTTTGTTAATTTACATTATACTTCTGTTTCGGAGAATCCATTGTTTTTTATGTGAATCCGGAGAGGTTATAATATAGGTATTCCTAATAATTTTTTGTGAAAATTTATTTTCAGGTAGATCTGTGGACTGTGAGTCGAGTTTTTCAAAAATTGGAAACAAAACAACCTCTGTTGAACCTCAGCTTGTAACTTTCTAGCCATTATCATCCTCTGGAATGAACAAGAATCGTATTTAAATAGGGAATAGTGAAAAAAATTATAACTTTTTTATTTTTTTGCTAATGTCTCAAAAAGCATTGGAAGAATTGTTTTACAATCAATTAAACTTTTGTAGAGAATTATAAAACCTACAAAATGGTTTTTCATACGACCAGATCGGTGCATTTTTCACTGAGAAAATCCGGGGAAACCTCAAAAAAGAGACTATTTTTTCAAAAATTCATAATTTTTATAAATCGGAAGCTGGACAAACAATATTGCGGATGAATAATAACATGTGGTTCAACTGTGCGCAGGATGGTTTCTGTCCGATGTTTAGTTTTTGCACAATCGCGTTAAAAACAATTATAGATAGATATGTTCATTAATCCTAAGAGATCATCAGCATGACATAGGATAGGTCAATATAAATATAGATGTATATATAAATACAAATATACATAAATAAATAAATAATGCGATTGGGACATACACAAAATGAGACGATATCTGAGACATGAAAACAGTGGTACTTAAAATTACAAAGAGGTGTATAAATAAAAATAACACATAAATATATAATACAAAAACTACAAAGAAAGTATATATAAAAAGTGACAGTAGAAATAAAAATGCTAAACCAAAGTAGAGTCAATAACGTGTCAGTGCACTGATTCAATAGACTGAGTGAATTCATCTAGCGAATAAAACGGACTTTCTTGGAGATATTTTTTTGTCGCATTTTGACTTTTCTTTCGCATGAAATATTCTTCATTTGTGGCGGTAGCATATTGAAGAAGAAAGATCCAGCGTATGCGGGAGACTTCCAGAAGTGCATTTTATTGGATTTCTGGAACTGTATATAATTTTTTTCCTTGTTGGGTTATCGTGAACATCTTTGTTTTTCTTGAATTTGGAAAGGTTATGAAAGGTGTGCGTCAGTAATTTGTATAGGTAAATAGAAGTGCATGTCATTATTTTATTACGTGTTTCTCTGCACGACTCATTGTAACCGAGATCAAAAATCAAGCGGATGAATCGTTTTTGTATTACGGATACTCTAGAAAAGTCAGTGGCACGTCCCCATACTACAATAGTTGAGCTTATCGTTGAGTAGACGAGTGCGTAGTAAATGTTCACCATATGTGCAATTTGAAAGTTTTCTTTCAGTGTTCGGAATGCATACAGTTTTCCTAGTTTCTTGCAGATTGCCTCAACTTGCAGATTAAAATCTAAATTACAGTCCACTATAGTTCCTAGGAACTTGGTAGAATTTATTGTTTCTAATTTGGTATTGTTGATTACGAATGAAAGAGAATTTAGGGTTTTCCATTTGCTTGTGAATTCTACACATACTGTTTTTTTTTCAGATTATTGATTAGGTTATTATGTTCGCACCAGGCAGTAAAATTCTCTATAACAGATAGAACTTTTGCCTCAAGTTCTTGCAGATTCACACCAGAAACAATTATCGTGGTGTCATCGGCATAAATTCATACTTTACCATCGTGCATTGATTGGGGTAGATCGTTGATGTATAGTTAGAACAGTAAGGGACCTAGAATTCCCCCTGAGTTGTACCCAACATAAGGGCGAATACATCCGAGTAGTAGTTATCAATTTTGACTTTCTTCAGTGACATAACAAATCAACCATGCTTTAATGGGACCTCGTGTACCCATCGATTCCAATTTTATGCCCAGAACAAAAAGTAGGGGTCGATAGTGTCGAAAGCCCTAGATAAGTCGAAGAATAAACATACAACATATTTATTTTGATCAATATTTTCGTGTATGTGCTATATTAGATCTATCGATGCTATTTCAATTGATAAATTTTGACGGAATCCGTTTTGACAAGGTGTAATTATTTTATTTTGATTCAGGTAGTACATCAGTTGATTATATACGGCAATTTCAATAACCTTCGAAAAACAAGTAAGGAGACAAATAGATCTATAGTTTTCTATAGATCTATTTGTCTCCTTAGCTGTTTTCCTTCTTTCCTGAAAACTTCGGTTTTTATCCCTCTCCACAAAGGGGGTGATAGAGGAGATCCTGCCAACTTTAGGCCTATCTCATCAATACCCATATTAGCAAAGATTATCGAAAAACTGCTGAAGACAAGAGTTATGGAATTTTTGATAAATAACAGAATACTTAGTGCACAGCAGTATGGTATGAAAGAGTACCTCTGACGCAATACATTCGTTTATGTCAATGATTTATAGAGAAATTAATTATGAAGAAGCTATCGAGCAGTGCTCTGTGACCTTTCGGAAGCATTTGATTGTGTCAACCACGATATACTACTTGCAAACTTCAACAGTTCGGATTCAGAGGAAATGCTTTTAAATGATTCAACTCGTATCTCTTTGATAGAAAGCAATATGTGAGACTATCAACACCTTCAAATACTGCAGAAATAAAATGTGGAATACCCCAAGGCTCTGTACTAGGTCCTGTTTTATTTCTTTGGTACATAAATGATCTGACCATGTTTCCAATTTCTGGAAAATTACATTATTCGCGGACGACACCACCATACTATGGCGCCATAAAGATAAAAGTAAAATGCACGAATGAATATTTTCTGACAAGGTTAAAATCCAGAATTGGTTCGATTCTAATTTACTATCTCTGAATTCTATAAAAACAAGTGTGATTGCATTCAAATGTTGTGTATCGAATGTGCATTTAGGAAGTCAACCGATAGAAAACAAGAATTTAACAAAATTTTTGGTATTACTTTTGGACAGTAATTTAAAATTCGAAGAGCACATAACTCAATCAAATGAAAAACTGACTTCTGGTTTTGAGAACAGTGTCAAACGAATTAGGATTTACTGCTGCCAAATCGGTTTATTATGCACTCATAGACTCCCATTTACACTATGGCATATCTTTCTGGGGGGTATGTAACAATCAACTATTCCAGTCAGTATTTGTACTTTAGGAACGGGCAAACAAGTACCTTTTTAAAGCAAAATTTAGAGAATCATGTAAAGCTTTATTTAAAGATCATAAAATCCTAACTCTTGTCCCAATTTTTGTATTGGAGACAGTTTTTATAATTCATAAAAATAGGCTGGAGTATGAAATCAACAACGCCCCCTATAATACTACTCGCTAGAACGAAATTCACTTGAAGCTTGCTTTTCCCACATCCAATCTAGTGGAAGATTCTCTAATTTACAATGGACTTAAAATGTATTACAATATACCATGCGATTTTGAAAAGAGGAATCTCCATGTTCTTAGAAACAAAACTAAAAATCTATTATATAGGGACTACTATAGCTTGAAAGAATTTTACGATGACACACTTTAGGTTAATGTTTACATTTACTGTTATTGTTGAATTTGTTCAAATTTTTAAATTAATGTATTGTAAAAGTATTCAATTAACTATCAATATTTATGTTTTTATTGTTATTTTTATCAAGTGAATTGTTCATCAATTTTTGGCAGTAACATTAAATATGTTCATCCATATACTGTAAATTTTTATACATGTGTTTGTCAACAAGAGTTTTTTCTATGTTCAATAAAGATATATTCTCTCTCTCTCTACTTCCATATGCCGAATTTGAATACGACGATTTCTCTTAAATTGGCGCATCTTGCAGGATGTGCCTTTGAATTGTTTATAACGCAATTTTACAAAAACTACACATCAGACAGAAACCATCTTGCGCATAGTTGAACCACATTTTATTATTTATCAGTTTCCGCAATATTGTTTGTCCAGCTTCAGAATTATAAAAATTATAAATTTTTGGATGTTTTTCCGGATTTTCTCAGCGGAAAATGCACCGATCCGGTCCTACAGAAATCCATTTTGTAGGTTTTATTGATCTCTACAAAAGTTCCATTGTAAAACGATTCCTTGAATAATCTTTGAGATATTTCCAAAAAAACAAAAAAATTGTCATTGTTTTTACTATTGCTTGTTTAAAAAGTTCCACAAAGCGATTTTGTTGGGAAAAAATTAGGGTTTTCTTTAACGAAGTGTAGGCCATTTGCGTCTTTTATTTTGTGGGGGAAAAATTCTCTATAGCTTGGTCTACTGGACAAATGAAGGAATTGAAATCATCTCCGCAGGAAAAGGAGGCTCAGTTTCATCATTTCGCATTTTCGTTACGCTTCCAAGTTATCAATAAATAAATGATATAACATGCTATTTACGTCAATGATGATTATGATAGAAATCGTAGCCGATCACAATGTCACGCTGAAACATATTGTGCTTTACACTTTCCACCAATAAAAGCATACCGATTGTTCGCGTATATTTCACACAAAGCAGTTCGACCGATTTCAACTTTCTCTATAATCGTTTAAAACCAAGTAAACAATACGACCGGATGTCTGGGACGAGGACAATTTCACGCGTTGTCTTGATATTATCTAATATCTTATTACATCATAACTCATTGTTGAAAGTTATCGAAATAATTACCATAATGTTACTCATCAAAAACATGATAACATTATTCTTATAATACCTAGAGCAGAAATGGGGAGTTCATAAACTGAGCCAAATAATGTTAGGGTTATTGTAAATTCCGCTCGATATTGAATGTTTTTAGAATGTCTCAGTAATCCTCTTATGATACAGGCAGCTATTTTCAGTTGTTGATGCTTTTTATGATTACTTATCAAAGATAAAAATCCTGAAATCATTATTTCAGACTTTTAGTTTTGACTGAAATTTTTCGACTATTTCATATGAATGTTGAAGTACAAAGGGGTCTTGAGATTTTAGTTGTTGCGGTATAAAGGAGTTCTGGTGGAAACTTTGTAATATTTTCAGAAAAGCTCATTAAATCTCTGCAGTACATGAAGGAGGAATATAGAAAATGTAAATTGATATAGTAGATAGAGATTTCAACATCAACTTTTTAGAAAAGTCTGGAGTATCGAAGATTGCTTCAATTCGTTTTGTATTGGTCCTACAATTCATTCCCCTACACGTGGTAAAAATAGCTCCGATAACATTCGTGTATTTGGACGACAGTACTTACTATAGCAAACCTATATCAGTAACATAAGCTTCCCATATTTTGAGTATTTATATTAAACCTCAACAAGAAATTACAAAATTGTGCCAGGAGAGATATTTACGATCCAAATAATGTTGATAGTTTTCTGACATCACTCCAATAAGAGGATTGGTCAGAAATCTTTCAGTCAATTGCAAATGCAAACAAAAAGTTTTAGTTATTTTTCACATTTGAGACTTCTTTCCCCTTTTTCCCCCCTTGGGATGCTGGTCCTGTCACCAGCTGCACCTCAGCCTCTTGGGCTTTTTGTGCTTTCCAATTGGTTTCACAGCACCCACTCCATAACTCTAGTCCCCTGTACCAGTCTGTATAGGTTTTCCACCGGTTGACTGTTGATTCTTCGGGAGTTAGCCTGGGTTTCCCGAATATTGCCTGTCTCTTGCGGCCTAATGCCTCGCATTTTGACAGTACGTGTTTGGCTGTTTCTGTCCCTTCACCATATCGTCTGCAGGAAGTTATCTGTTGTACAGCCCCATTTTGTGCAGGTGTTTTTTCATTGGGCTATGACCAGTGAGAAGGCCCGTTATCGTTCTAACTTGATTCCTGCTCAGCTTGAGTAGTTCTTGAGGGGATTCGTTCCAGCTCTCCCTTTGTTTTCGTTTGATCCAGTCTCGAATACATTCTCGAATGTCGGATTTAGTAATCCCGAGTGCGGGTTCTGGGCCAATATATGGAGTTGATGAACCGTTTCTTGCTAGTTCATCAGCTTTTTCATTGCCTTCGATGCCACAGTGTCCTGAAACCCACATCAAAGTTGTTTTGTTGGGTTCTGAGAGGACACTGAGTTTTTCTCGGCATTTCCATGCCAGTCTTGATGTCACCTTCGGGTTCATAAGAGCCTTCAGTGACGCCTGGCTGTCTGA
Source organism: Chrysolina oricalcia (assembly GCA_944452925.2). NCBI lineage: Eukaryota > Metazoa > Arthropoda > Insecta > Coleoptera > Chrysomelidae > Chrysolina > Chrysolina oricalcia. Next base: position 68,548,251 of record OX101812.2, read on the forward strand.
GCATATTTTGATACTTGCATTATAGACCGTCAGATAGTGACAGATTTAGGTGCCCCATTTTCACATACAAGCCTCGAATAGGGTTGAGAAGTACATCGATGTTGAGTAAAATGGAGGGAAATTTAAGAGTGGCTCCTGGGGATAACATATGGAAAATTCGATTTTCCATGGAAAATTCGATTTTCCATATTTTAACGCGAGCCGTGTTCACCTAATCATTAATTAATAGAACCTGGCTTCAGAAGATCAAAGGCTTGAGTGTTGAAGGTGGCTAAAGGGTTGAAATGAGGCTGTAATCTTGTAAAGAAAAATCGAAATTTTAACAGGTTTTCCCACGCAAGCCCATCGAAACTATGAAAACCTACATCGTCAATACACCGAAAAACATAATGGCTTGAGTGGCGTGAATGGAAAAGTAGATTTTGTCGTCGGAAAATTTAATGGAAATTCTTTTTGATTTTTCCATATGTTTTCCCCACGAGCCACTCGTAAATTTCCCTTAATTTTACTCAACATCGACTTACTTTTCAACCCTATTCGAGGCTTGTATGTGAAAATGGGGCACCTAAATCTGTCGCTATCTGACGGTCTATTACGCATTTCCCTCATGTTGATTTCTCTTGTAAGATAGCGTACATCTCTGCCTGGAATACGGAGGTGTTTGTTCCTAGTGAGACGCTTATTTGGGAGTTTCTCCCCTCACTGTATATTCCAGCACCAGTTCCTTCCCTGATTTTGGATCCGTCCGTATACCAGATCTTCTCTCCAGGTTTGCCCCTGATGTTGTCATCTGAGCATTCCCTTCGATCTTCTATGATAACCTCGAAGTTAATGTTGAAGAAGTACCTAGGAGTCATGTGCTCCGTTGGTTCCATTTCAACAATATTTCCTCCCACTATATCCTTTATCTTGTTGTGATCCGATCTATTGCTCGATTTTTGTTGCCTCAGGAGTCCCATTCTTGCCTCTCCCATAATTGTCATATCAATCGGTGGGACGTCCAACAGAGCTTCCATGGCTAATGTTGGTGTTGTTTTCATAGCTCCCGTTATGCTAAGGCATGCAAGTCTTTGTACCTTACTCAACACAGCCGCGGCTATTTTTTGTGTTGTCTTTGTCTTTCCCGTTACTCTGAAGAGTATAAATGGATAAAAAAACACAAGCGAAAACCTTTGCTAACCAAAGGTTTATTGATATCTGGCGAGAAACTGAAAGACATATATTTTCTCACCTTGAATGATAACATTGGAATCAAGAACTACTATACTCAAATCATAAAAAGATATAAACTACCAGATGAAGCAAAGAAACTGTATTACTCGAAGTGACTGGCAAATTCTAAAAATAAATCTAAGAATGCTTGGAATATTCGAAAGTCTGATATAAAACGATCTTAAACTTCAAAATAGAATAACAATCAATATAAAAAGTCAGATAGTGACTGATCCTGAAGAGGTGTTAAATTATTTCATAGATTATTTTAATAATATCCCAAGAAGTCTCATTGAGAACAACATGGTGTGTGCTAGCAGAAATGATATAACACTTATATTTAATAGTGCCCATTCTTTCCATCTCACTCCTGCAACTGAGTATGATATAATAGATATTGTCAACAATCTGAGTAACTCAAAATCTGTTTACGATGATGGTAAACAGTTTGAAAACATGTATACGTTTCATAGTTGAACCTCTCAGGTACCTGGTTAATTGTTCGTAGAGAATATCTCCATAATGCCTGAAGGTTTGTAAAATTGTGTTTCAATTCATAAGACTGGAAATAAAATGGATCTGGAGAAATTCAGATCAATTTCACTTACCAGACCATTTGCAAAGATCTACGAAAAATATCTTTCATTTTTAGTAGTAAAATTTTTTGATAAATGAAATTTATTTAACACCAACCAGTTTGATTTTCGAAAGGAAAAGTTTACAAGCTTTAGAAAACTTTAGATCTAGAAAAAAGGCTTTGGAAGTTTTTTTTTAGATCTGAGGTAAGCTTTTGATCTGGTTGATCACGACATTCTTCTTGCAAAATTTCAAATGAATTATTCAACAGTTATTTGAAGAACAAAACTGTATGTAGAGATAAATCGTAATAAGTCAGTGTCTAGACTTTATTTTATTGGGGTGCCACAATGCTCCTTTTTGGGCATACTCTTGTATATATGTCAATGCCATATACAGGCCGTTTCTTTTATCATGTGGTAACATTGCTATATTCTAAACCGTAACAGATACGAAGACGATTAAATGGGAGAAAAGGTAACTATTGTGGAGAGCAGTACAATGGTCAAAGAAAATTTACAGGGAGTCTCGCCCTTCCCGAGTTATACAGGGAAAACCAAAAATGCTGTTATTTGTTTTTTACGAATAGAACTGTTATTTCTGAAAATATAAAAAAATGTATAAGGAAAGTTTTAATGTATTCTAAATGTACTATAAAAATTTAACAATGAATCTTTGATTAAACGTTTCGTGTCAACACGGCCACCATCAACATTTCTTTTTCAAATACGGACCTGTCTATTTTAGTACAAATATTGATAAAGCGATAAAATCACAATTCAGTGGTATATCACACTTGATATTTTTATAACGTTTCATTTAAAATAACTAGCATCCTCAGTGACAACAATTTTTAATTACGGTCCTGTCGTTAGTTCTTTTGTAAATTATTTTGATTTCTTCAAAACCTATTCAACTATTGGCATACTTCAGACTCCACTCAATAATTTCGATAAGAAGATACCCCAACAAAACGAACATTCGTATTTTTCCTTCTTGGGCATTTTTGTATTACAGAAATCCTTGTTTCAAGGCTGATTTCTTCTGAATCAATTATCATACTGAATATTTCTATAATTCTCAATCCTTGAAGTAACGAAAATATTAGTTTTTGGTCAAAATACGACTATTGTGTGATATGGTACAATTAAATAGCATCTCACTTCATTTACCATTTTTAAACAAGTAGGCTTCTATGGCAGGACAAATAAATGAGTTGTTGATACGTGTTAAGAACTGTCAGTCGTTTATACACTCAGTCATATCAAAGATGTATTCAAATGACGAAAGGACTGATATGCTATTTGCTTATGCAAAATCAAATAGAAATCCCTGGCAAAAAATATGTATGGTTACTTCATAAAGATTAACAAAGTGACGAAAATATTTTTTTTCAATTTAGGATTGGTCAGTTACAAAAATATTTCTAATCAAGATTGTTCTTCACGAGAAATTGCCCACGAACTAGGGATTTCTGTAAAATCTACCAGAAATATTTTGAAAAAGAACAAATACAAATGCTACAGGATACGCAAAGTTCATCACCTCAATGAAAGGGATTACGGAAGGAGAGTACGATTTGCGATGTGGTTGAGGCGTAGAAATAGGGAAGTTGGAAATATTTGTAATAAAATAATATGGACGGACGAATCAAAATTCACCAACAATGGCTGGTTTAACAGAAACATCCATTATAGGTGGAATAATACAAATGAACATTTACATAGAGTAGGTAACCAATTTCCAGGAAAGGTTCGGAATAAATGTTTGGTTGGGAATTTTGGGAACAAACATACTAGGTCCTTTCTTTTACGACGAGCATTTGAATGGTGGAATGTATTTACATTTTTTATCCAATGAGTTTGATGGCTACTTAGATGAATTGCCACTGAACATCCGCCGTGAAATACAATATTTTCAACAAGACGGTGCCCCTCCCCATAATGCAGCAATAGTAAGGGAACATTTAGATGCAATATTCCCAAGAAAATTGGAAACAATGGACCAATTGCCTGGCCAGCTCGATCCCCAGACCTGACTCCTTTATATTTTTTTGTCTGGAGATACTGAAGGATAAAGTTTTTTCGACAACTAGTACAGATATCGACCATCTCAAACAAAAAATAAGAGATGCATGTAATAGCATTACACCCATCATGCTAGAAAATTGCCACAGAAATTGTATGGACAGACAACTTATGTGCATTCAACAGAGAGGTCAGCAATTCGAGCATTTAATGTAGGTTATCATGAGGAATTTATTCTGTATTGGTTTTATTTTCACTCAAAAATTCAATATGAAATAAATTGTTTTCTGTTTGTTTGATTTCTTCTACTCTTAAGTAAGTTCATTTCCGAGGTAAATTGCTATCGTTCGTCTCTGAAACTACAGATATCTTTTATTATAGTGTAAACATAATTTTAATAGATACATTTATTCAAAGCGTCACTGATAATTTTTATATCGGAGAGTTAGGTTTTGTGGAATCCATAAACGACCTAACGACAGGACCGTAATTAAAAATTGTTGTCACTGATGATGTTAGTTATTTTAAATGAAACGTTATAAAAATATCAAGTGTGATGTACCTCTAAATTGTGATTTTATCGCTTTATCAGTATTTGTACTAAAACAGACAGGTCCGTAATTGAAAAGAAATGTTGATGGTGGCCGTGTTGACACGAAACGTTTAATTAAAGATTCATTGTTACATTTTTATAGTACATTTAGAATACATTAAAACTTTCCTTTTCCATTTTTTTATATTTTCAGAAATAACAATTCTATTCGTAAAAAACAAATAACAGCATTTTTAGTTTTCCCTGTATAACTCGGGAAGGGCGAGACTCTCTGTAAATTTTCTTTGACCATTGTACTGTTCTCCACAATAGTTACCTTTTCTCCCATTTAATCGTCTTCGTATCTGTTACGGTTTAGAATATAGCAATGTTACCACATGATAAAAGAAACGGCCTGTATAGCGATCACTTTGTAATGTATGCTGACAGCACATCACTATTAATTACTAAAAAAAATATCACCTTAACAGTTGATAAAGCAAATGAAGAAATTAGGAAAATTAAAAAATGGTTGGCAGATAAAGGTCTAGTATATTATATCTAGAATTTTATATATAATTTTTTGTTTTTACAGCTGTTGTGGGTTTCAAATGTCCCACTAAAGTGCCATCAAACAGTCCCGCCGCCAGATTCTGGCCGTTCCCACGTTTTGCTGTACCCGGAGACTGCCATCGCCTCATCACTTGTGTCAACGGAAACCCTCGACTAATCAGTTGCGGCGAAGGAAAAGTGCTGGATGAATCAACGCTGACTTGCGAGGATCCCGATTTGGTACCCCATTGTGCCAACAGAGTCAGGAAATAGAAAAACAAGCCGAGTCTGATTGTTTTCGATAAAAAATTGCGCATGTTTTCAGATTTTATTTTCTTTACGGAAAATTTCACTTTGTAGTTATGAAAAATACAAGTTGTAACAAGAATATAGCGTTCTAAGACATCTGCCACAAGTTTACAGATATATGAAGGCAGAGTATTCAATTATCTTTTTAATTTTTTAGAATTATCATATCCTGCATACAAAAACTGATTCCCAAAGTGAGATCTAGCGATTATCTTCCCAATGCTACAATCATGACAGTTCATCGATCAGAATAAAAGTATTTATTGACAAAACATATCTTATTCATCTGACTGATAACAGTCAAAGCCACACTACATTTGCTAGTTTTTGTAAAAGTTTGATGCTATGCAAGTTTTGTGCAATACCAATTCAGACAATTCGCATGCGCTAGTGCAAGTTTGTGGGGAGTTAGATGCTATAAAGTCAAAGTCAAAATATACTTCAATGTATCATAGAAAAAAATTTAACTCAAACAATGATTCAGACGGAAGCAATAAAAGATATTTGAATTCAACTATGTCCGATTCATGCATGAATAATTATGCGTTTCAAAACCCATCACGATAGAACTCTTTTGTTGTGATGGTAGAGCGTTCGTTTCTAAACCATAAGGGTATGGGTTCAAATCCCAGCACGGTCATCGATCCCGTGCATGGCATCACACGTTACAAAGTAAGGGCCACAAGTCCGATAGGGTGCAGCCGGTTTACGGAAAAAGCAAACAACTGTCTTGTATGTCTCTAATATATTTTATATCCATTGTTTGTATTTTGGTCACAATAAACGATATTTTTTTATATCTACAAATATTGGGTGAAACCAAATGGCGGGTGATGAATTTTATGTTCGTTAGATGAATAAGGTTATGAACACCTTATACATCCAAATTTGGCAATAATTCGTCGTTCAAACAGCATTACAACAAACTTGCATCAACATACGAGACTACAAAAAAGCTATATATCATTATGGAAGGCTAGAGACATGCAATTATCTATCTTGCACTGATCTTGCATAGCATGAAACTTGCAAATGAAATCCGGTTTCAATCTATGTAATATTAAAGTTTGTTCTCTTGATATAATGAGTCAGAGTGGTGATCAGTGTTCTTAAAACAACAGATAATCTTGCTGACCAAATTAGCATCGCTTCTATTTTAGATAAATGATATTTCGAACCAGACAACTATCGCATCTTTCCTCAAGCGGGCTACTTCTGCAAGTGCTTCTTATAACTTTTGGTATTTCAACATTAAGAATGTTCTCAGAACTGGACAGAAGTCAAAAAGTTCAAATGTCACCAACTTTGCACTGCTATTCAATCTCTGGAGAAACTTTGCACAAGTTTAGTGTCGGTCAGATGTAATTTAGAGTCGGAAGGGAGATCAATTGTTTTCTGTTAAGCATTTTCCTCGTATCTTACGCGGTTCATTTGAAATAAGGATTTGTGGCAGATGACTCAGAATCAGCTATTCAAATAACGATGTTATTGGTGAATATTACTTGAACAACTAAATAATTGCTACTGGCTAGCGTCATGTTTGAATTCTTCTTTCTAATAAAAACATCTCCAACAATTCACTCAAAAATTCCAAAATATTGTGATACATGACAGTTCTTTGAGAAATATTCATCAATAATTTTGTATATCTTTGTGACATCAGACTCGATCGCCTTATGAAGTACGTACTGTATCAATGAACGATGATCAACTTAATCTGTCAGACTCGATTACTTAATTAAAAAATCCTTACCTGCTATACATATTTTTCAACTGTGCATGCGCATAGTAAATTTACTTTTCTCTAATATAAATCGAATTGTATATAGGAACATTTTTCGGAAACATTTCGTTATATTCTCATTTCTCCAACTGTGAAATTATTTCTATTATCATTACAGCTCTTGGGAAATCTAATAATACAGTTTTTAATTTATTCTCAAACCTATTTTTCTCTTTAAACTTCTATTGACTTTCCGGTCACCATATTTGTGATATTCAAATTCGACTGGACTCAAATATATAAAAGAAATTATAGAAATGTTATAGGCTCGTAGTAATTTATTATTTATACCAAAAGCAACAAAAAAGGGACAGGGTACAGAACCACTCATTATGAAATATTTAATAAGATATTTAATAAGATAAAAATAAAAAAGATATATTATTAAAATATCAACCTCCAGTTAACCATAAGGAAATATCATCAGAGAAATGGACCTGTGTACACAAACTGAACCAAAATACCATGAGTCTTGATCCCTTAATGAATTGCACTACTCTGATAAGACCAGACTAAAAAATCACTCCACACATTTTCACAAGAGTACCAGTGTATGGGGGTACGAGGTATGGGGGTAAAAATTTCGTTATTGATGGTGCAGCTCATGTAGTACATTTAAGGTATCAAAACTGGTGCACTTCAGGTAAGGTACCCAACTTGAAAATTACAGTTTTGATTATCTTTGGTGCAATTAGAGTATGCCCAAATGAACAAACCAAATATGACATGCCAGAAGAGAGATTTTATTCCGAAAATACCATAAAACTGTTTTGAGTATATATGGGGAGAAAAAATTTGCATTCTATCCACAAGCCAAGGAATTTTGATACAATGTACTAATTATGGTTCTTGAAGGAAGGGTTCGGGAAATTTTGCTGTAAACATCTGCTAGATCAGTTGATATTCAATGAAACAACTATTCGCTGTAGTCAAACTGCTGAAGACATGCTTAATTACTGGTTAATAATTTCAGACACTAGGACTGGATGAAAAAAATGCTAACATCAAATCACACTGAAGTACAATACATTTTTCACCTTTAGTTTTACATCAGCCTGACAAGAAGAATTAATTATGCATTAAATTTTTTAATACTTTCCAATTTTCAATTTTCAATCCTCCAACTGATAACTTGATTTAGTTTTTATATAAAGTATGTAGAAGTTAACGCCTTACATGTGCCAAACACTGTCTCGTCATCAGTACATACATAAGAGAATATATATATTTTTTTAAAACGTTTGAAGTGGATTGTATATTTGTATTATGAGATATTGTTAGTATTTGCGTCCCAATGGATAGCTTTGTGGAAGCAAAACATATTTGTTTTCCTTTTGCAAAATGACGCCTCGAAAATTACAATCACTTCGAATTTATAGGTTAGGTGTAATTGATAAAACCGTGGTGTCGGGATATTTGTCTTAAGTCGACAACATCAGAGTTAGCGTTAAGTGAATATTCGCAGTTAACAAAAGGCACTAATGTTATGTATATTTATATTCCATAGAGATATAGGATAATTGTAGTAGTTTAAGGTAATTAGTAATTAGTTGGAGGACTGTTTTTTCAATTATTTTATATTCATGTTATATCACACCATATGGTGTGATTATGAAAAGTATGATCAAAAGAATCTTAGAATACATTCTAAGGAAATTCTGAAACTGTAATTTGAAAGTTATTATTAGCGAGAAATATATGGGATTCATAACAAACATAAATACTTCCTGTGGAAATATGTTTACATGTGTGGACAATTATTCTATTATTTCAATTATTTTGATGAGGCATAGAGGCCCTCAAACCCTTGCGAATATCAAAATTAGTATACCCCTTTCTCCACGATCATCACAGAATTTGCCAATTCTGAAATAAAATTTGATTACAGAATGCTGGAATTCTCTCTCTTGAGATTGAAGAAATATTCTGCAACACCTCTGCCCCCATGCAATTTAAATGTATTTACATTATCTCTCTTGTGATAGAATAATATTCTCACACTGGTTAGCAATAATAACATTAGCCTCGACGCAGTTGATTGTCATCGCAGTGGCAAAATTTGAGTGACAAAATTATTGCTGTCACGTTTCCTATCTTTGATCGTGGAGAAAGTATAGTCTGCTACTCGGTTAGAAAACAGTCCTGATAGTCAACCCCACAGAAAGGCACCATCTTCTAGTAGTATCTGGTTCTCGAGCTCACCTCTTCCTTTCATTTATTGCTTCCATGCCTTTCATAGTGTGTGATTTTTTATATATTTTATGATTTTCTTCTTCTCTCCTATTTTTCTTCAAGGACTCTCTCTACTGCATTCAATATTCTTCAGTATTATCGGTATTGCTACCGTATCATATATGCAATCAGTTTAGTATCATGCTATATTTCCCCTTTTCGTGGTTTTCATATCTACGTTGCTTTTACTATTTTATTGAGTAAATCTATTTCGAATTCCCTATAATATGTAAAAATAATCGATTAAAACTAGAAACCTCTTATTGCACATTATCTCAATAAGTTGAGGTGTCTGCAAAATCGATAATTTGTTTTATTTGAATGTTTTTCACTTTCAAATTGTTTATTTCTTCATCCCATATGCTCAATATTTTGAATAAATATAGATTGACTCAAAATATCTCCCTGTGTAATTCCTTTTTTTTTAGTAGAACTGCGTTGGGTATTCGTATAAATGATTTTTTCACTCTCACTATTTAGACAAAAAAGTGCATGAAAGGAAGAGAAACATTTTTGTTTGTTATATTTGGATTCCGTTATAATTTCAAAATACAAATTGACTTCTATTTGATTGCAGCTCATGGCTAAAGAAGTAGTTGTTTCAGATAACCTTTTATTCCATTTTTTACGGATTATGAAACAAATCATGATTCACATATTAAAAAGAAGAATGTGTATCAGCAAATGAAGATTTTCTACTTTCATACGCAGTTTTAGGTATTTCAAATTTAAGTTAAAAAATTATTTAAAAAAAAAGTATAATTTAGGCAGTTAGAAAATAGAAATTTTTCAGCTGATGCAACTGAAACACAGTTTTGCATCCTACGAAAGGAAAGCCGTAGAATCAGAAAAGGTTTTAGTATATCAGCTGTTGATTTTCCATTTTTGATTATTTTACATAATTGTAATAATCCTTGCTGATACCTCACTGACAAAACTTATTTCGACGTTGTCTATAACCTTGTTTTAAAACATTCCAACATAAATTATGACGTAAAACTAATATGAATACGTTGTTTCCTGATGATCAGTGTCGTGGTGGTATGCGAACAAATATGAAAGGAGGCTGAAAGTCTCCAGTGATCGATTTACAAGCATTACTCATTGCTCGATCAATACTCTTTTACTTTTGGTGTAGCACTTATAGACATTGTATTTTATAATTAATGTATTGTAACTTGCTCAGATGCTAACCCTAGTAAGGAATTCCCGCTTAGAAAACACCAACTACCGAGATTTTCCATGGTTTCTCCCACAACTGGCAGCAAATGAATCACCAAAAATCAGCAAGTTACACATGAGCCCCACAGCGAATAATAATAGTTGCCGCTCTCTACCCGCGCAGGCTATAGCTTTGGGTACACTCATGATGTGAGACATTATTTCAATATTATTCGGTTTCAGTTTAATTCTTACTGCACTGCAGGAGAAATTTTAGTAACCTCAAATTTTTATGTGAACCATACAAAATATGTACAGCATGAGGAATATATTATTATTTCATTATTTATTTTGTTTGGTAAATATTAGTGTTTCTCCAATTAAAGGGACTTGATTTCATATCCATTTAATTTCTCCACTCAGTTTTGTTTCCCTAGTAACGAAATACAACGTTAAAATTTACATTCGCCTTATTATGGTTGTTCAATTAAAAAAATGTGTGTATATGGACTCGTATGACAATAAATTTATAAACCCAACTTAAGTTTATGAGAAAATGGGTATGGCCCAAAATATTTTGAGTGGTTCTGTTACCCCAACAATCAGGAAATAATCCGAAAAGTCCTCATTTATTTCTTTCCTATTTCTTAGTATGAAAATTAAACATTGTTTTTTATTGATTTTAAAATTTTCAGATTTTATTTCAGTTATATATAAAAAAAATAAATATCCTTCTAAAACTGTGTTTTTAATTTCTGAAACAGAGTCAAAAGACAAAGTCAACTTATCGACAAAGCTATTCAACTATGAATAAAATTATGAATTGAAATTGTTATTTATTATAAACTATAATAGTGATAGTATCCCCGATATGAACATAAGTCCAGATGAAAAACCACCACCATATGCGCTCCGAAGTGACTTGGCAAAAAAAGGTGACGCATTTGCTATTCCAACTGCAGAAAAACCCGGAAAACCTAGAGTACCTCCTGTTAAGTAATTGTGTGCAAAGTTATGAGAATTTCACGTTTATTGAAATTAACAATTCCAATTCAAAATGTGACAGTGACAGTAAAAAATAACAAAATCTCAATATCTATTCAAATACATATTATCTCCTAGCGACGAGCCGTGTTTTGTTCAACAGGGCCGTACTCAACACAACACCTGCAGAGGAGTCACTGGGGCGAGAATGAGCGTATGAATCTATACGAGAATAAAAATACAAACACTAGGTGGCACCATTCCTTGTTCTCGAAATAAACGCCTTGAAAATGACGAAAACAGCATAAAAACTGGATTTTAATTACTTTTCGACTTTTTCCCCTAATTTTTTTATATTTTCACTACCGTAGATGGAAAGAGTATATGATTCATATTTTCATCGAATTCTAAGGTGACACCATTCCTTGTTCTCGAGATAAACGCCTTGAAAATGACAAAAACAGCATAAAAACTGGATTTTAATTACTTTTTGACATACCCCCTGGATTTTTTAAATTTTCACCATCATAGTTGGAAAAAGTATAAAATTTTTCATATCGAATTCTATGGTGGCACCATTCCTTGTTCTCGAAATAAACTCCTTGAAAATGACAAAAACAGCATATAAACTGGATTTTAATTACTTTTCGACATTCCTCCCGGATTTTTTAAATTTTCACTATCGTAGATGAAAAAAGTACATGATTTTTCATATTTTTATCGAATTCTACTGTGGCACCATTCCTTTTTCACGAGATAAACTTCTTGAAAATGATAAAAACAGCATAAAAACTGGATTTTAATTACTTTTCGACATCACTCCTGGATTTTCTAAATTTTTGGGTGAAAGTAAAAAAAGTCATTTTTGAGATTTTTTTTCTAGCACTATTTCAGAACCAATGAATCATATTTTGGTAGAACATCACAGTTCTATTCTAGGCGATAAAAACGTGTTTTGTTTCTTGATAACTTTCTGTGTTTGAAATACGAATTTTGATACTTTTGGATTATACTGAAAACACTCGACATATCGATTTTTACAACAAAAAAAAAATTTATTGCCAATGTTGATTGAACAAAAGATGAGGTAACTTTCTGACGAATTCAATTGTTTAATATTACCTTTCATTTAAATGCAGGGTACGTTACAATTTTTTTTAGGTCATCTACAATGTTTTTATGGAATATCTCAAAAACAGTTCAGTTAATTTGAACCTAATTTTACTCACACTATTTTGAAAATGTTGACTATTATATGTGAAAGTTTTGTCAACTGTGCATGTTGCGTTTCTGAGATATTCATTTCTAAAGTTTGCGGTATTACGATATACAGGGTGGGTCACGGACGATGGTACCTTAGACGTTTACGAAGAACGGGAAATAGGATCATTCTGAAAATTTGGTTTCTCAAGTAGTTGCTCTTGGTCTATCGATCTAAGATATTTTCAGCTATGCAGCGTTGCCGCTTATACCAGAAAGTAGCAGCATCTTTGTTATTTCAAATGGGTCACCCTGTATATTACCACATTTTTGAACTTGTCATTTCTTTCTGATTATTTCTGCCTTATACTCCCCTATACCTATCTCTAACGGTTTTTGAGATATTGGTTATTTTCCATATTTTTTATCCAAAACATAGCTCGAATTGAATGTTTATTTATGCGGTATTTGGATTCTTAGGACGTTGCAACTTTGTGTTTAGTTCATCAAGATCATATACATTGATTCTGTATAGAGGAGTTTGTTCTGCGTTATACAGGGTCGTTCAAAATTCATGATCTTACTGCTAGATACGAAATGGGTTGAAAGTGCGTTTTTTTAAATGGAACATCCTGTATATTATGAAATATTCTGAAATATGACTAAATTCCCTTCGAATTGATATATCATGTTCCTATACCTAAATAGCCAGAATTCCGAGATAATAGTAATTTTCACTTGTAATCTCCCAAGTGCTTGAATTATTGCCGGAAATTTTTCGAGTACATGAATTTTCAAAGAATAAATAAATTTACAGCAATTAATTCAAGCACGAGGGGGATCGGTAAGAAAATTTCACACCAAGAAATGAAAAAAATCCAACAATACATAAGAAATAAATAACTAACGATGGTTTCACCTGAACTATTTATAACCACTGAAATATTGATATGTAAAATACTTAACAAAATTTTCATCATTGAATGTGTTTGAATTTGGAACAAAAAAAAAGTTATGTTCTTATCGTGGATTGAACCATCGACCTAGCGACTCATAGACTGCAACACTACCAAACAAACAAACAAACAATAGTATCTTTATTAAGGTCTTGAATTTACATGCCATTTCACTGAAAAGTTCACTCAAGATATGGAATTTGATGGCTCTCTACAAGATCCTACAGAGATTCCATAAAAATGTGTTCTGTTTCTTGATGAATCTCTCTGTTTGGAATATGAATTTTAAAAGTTTTCAATTATACCCCTATACTGAAAACAATTGACTGGTCGTTTTTAAAAAAAAAAAAAAAGTATTACTGCTGTTGATTGAATAAAAAATAAAGCAACTTTCTGATGAATGTATCTGAAGGAAAGGTAATATTGAAAAACTGAATTCATCAGAAAGTTGCTTTATTTTTTATTCAATCAACAGCAGTAATACTTTTTTTTTTTTTTTAAAAACGACCAGTCAATTGTTTTCAGTATAGGGGTATAATTGAAAACTTTTAAAATTCATATTCCAAACAGAGAGATTCATCAAGAAACAGAACACATTTTTATCAGCTAGGATAGACTAAAGTTATAATGTCTTGCCAAAATATAACTTTTGGTTCTGGAATAGTGCTAGAATAAAAATCCCGAAAAACGACTTTTTTTACTATTCCCAGTATACTCCCTACTGTTCTTTAATTAATAAAATTATAATTGGACATGTCAACGAGTTTCGATGAGTTATTTCGACTAAGAAAATAGTTTTTTCTTTGTTAATCCTACCCATGTTTTTACGAACTTTGACAGCTTATATCTCAGAAATGACGCAAAATCATTTAAATTCACACATTTTTCTAGAGACCCATTCTATTATAACATAATGAAATTTCAGCCAATTTGACCTAGAGCCAAATTCCCATATGTTTTCGTGTGGGGTCCAAAGTTTGATATGCTTGCTCTATCATGACAAAACATTTACGAAGCTTCCTGCACCCTGACTAACAGAAAATATCAAATTCATGATCAATATCAGAGACAAGTCACTCACTAAATTCAAAATAACGAAAAATTTAAATGACTGGGAATATTACAAGCAAATGAGAAACTTCACAACAGCTGCTATTGAAAGAGAGAAAAGCCTTTTTTCATGTAAGGTGAAAAATTTATCAAACAAAGAGTTTCGGAAAATTCTAGAAAATAACATATTGCAATGAAAAAAAATCAGTACCACCGAAGATCAGTATAAAAATTTCCACATATTGTTACATATTTGAGACATACAATTAATTTTTGTGTTGAGAAAAATTACTTTCCTTCTATGTGAAAGAGTGCTGTTGTCATTATTTTTCCAAAATTACTACTCCTAAAGAATTTAATTAATGTTTTACCGAAGATTACAAAAGTAGTAGAAAAAATCCTGGAAATTCAGATTCATACTTTTTGAAGAATTCACTGTCTCCCACGGTAAAATTAGAACTTATAGCCACATAATAATATGTACAACAACACTACTCGAAGTAGTGTATTGAATCATGGAATTATCGGATGAAGGGAAAATTACTATTTTAGTTCTACCCACTTGATTTTATCGAGATTTTGACACAATCAATCACGAAGTGTTACTTTCAATATTAGCTGATATTTGATTCAGTTCAAACACGATAACTCGGTTGAATAGCTATTTGTACTATAGACACCTTCTTCTTCTGAATCCGTGTAGATCTATTGTTAGGTTATTTGGTCCAAAAGAAAAGAGAAATGAAATTGCAGATGAAATCAATATCAGTATTGGACAAAACAAACTTGAGGTAATACTTAGAACATTGTAAGAATGCAGGTGTCATCATGAACAGTGTCCTGCGCTTCGAAAAACATGTTAATAAATCAATTCCGAGGGCATACAATTCTTTGAAAATTATATATAGCAGCAGAAAATTCCTGCCAAATTTTTTATTCTAGAGTGCTATGGATATCTTCGAATCACTAATTACAGACCAAAAATTTAGCCTAAAATGGACCTGCTATGGAAAATTTCAATTTTAAATCTCTATCACTAATTTTTTTCGAATAGCAACATGGTGTGGCTCGTCGGAATAAGAAAAAAGTAGCAGTTGGTTACGAATAATTTGATACTTCACAATATTAGGTTTCAAACAAACTTCAAAAGATTACATAACAAATTTCTCAAAATGAAGGATCTCAAAAGATTTAAATAAGATTTAATTGCTAATTTTGCATGTTCATTGATCAATTTATTTATAACTACCGAAACCCTAAAGGGTATACGTTATAAAATCATTACACATTTTGACAGCGGGCTGACGGGCTATTAAAAATCGTTAGATATGTTGAAAACCCTTATATAATTGTGTATCAATCTCCCTAAAATCCATTCGAGGTCATAGTTTTATAAATAAATACATATCAAATTGCGTTCAAATTTCATTGTCTTTTGACACTAACATTTTCATGCAATAAAAGATGCTATTTATCGATAAAAATATGATCTCTCTGTTTTGTATTTACCCCGATAATCATTGATACACGTGTTGCATTACATACCTACCTACGAAGATACATTTTTCAAGATGCTACTCGTACACTATAACCATAGGTCTTTTTATATTTATATTTTAGGGCACGCATCAATTTTATATAGTAATTGAATTATACCCTGGACTCTTTCTATCGGTCAATGTTCTTAAATTGAACAAGTGGAAGATAATTTCGCTGATCCTCTTCGTACATTCTCTCAGAACAACATTCCATTCTCTCCAGTCGATTGAATCGTTCTTCTTTCATTCTGGCGCCAAGTCATTCATCATAAGTATACACGGACTATGCGCCTCAGTTGAATTTTCGTCAAAATGTGAGTCAAGCCATGGGCTGAATGCAGATCTGACCTTGACCCACTGAACCTGTTCAAGGATGGAAGAATTCGAAAGTTGACGTGATTAGGCACAACGGCATTTTTTCGACGAGCGTTAGGCTTTCACCGCGAATAATATTTGTATGATAGTTACCGCGAGCGATCGAGTAACTTGACTGCTAACCATAAATGTCTGAAATTTAAAAAAATCAGATTTTTGTGTAAACGCAATATGGGTTACTGTAGCATGAGTGGATGAGAGGGAAAAATATTTTTTCGGACAAATCAGCTGGACAAATCACAACCATATTGATTATAAACCTTGGGAAGGTGGCAATTTTAATCCCGAGGCGAAAAGTTTGTAGCCCGGGAGGGAAACAATTTGCTGGGGAATTAGAAAGAACTTCAGTCCCGTGGTTTATATACTATTATATGCAGTGTAGCACTAGAAAAACTAAAAATAAAATAATCAAGAAAATAATGAAAGACAGTACTCTCGTACTCTAGTTTCGAACTGTCAACTTTTCTGACTGATGGTACATCGAAAAGTGATGTGCCTTGAGAGCATTGCTATGGCGTTCGAGATAAACTGAGGGGAAAAAATACTTTGCTGACCGGAATTCAAAATTTCGTTGATTTCAGACTTTAACTGCGAACATCGGAATGGTAATGCAAGAAGATATCTATAGAGAAATACCATCTTGCCACCATATCCAAAATTCAAATCCACCCCCATTTTGGGGTAGTTTCTTATTATATTTTTCGAAAAACTTTGCTGACCGAGAGTTTCCAGTGACGATATTTCGTTAAAACAAGAGATTATGATTTCTCAAAACGTAGTTTTTGTGTCACCATGAAAAAAAAATTGGATAAACCCTCGTATAAGGGTAGTTTACTCTTGTGACTTTTTAAAAAACTTTGCTGACCGAGGATTTCCAGTGAAGATATTTCGTTGAAACAGAAGTTTATGATTTATAAAAACGTACTCTTCGTTCCGCCATAGGAAAAAGTTGGATCAACCCTCATATAAGGGTAGTTTACTCCTGGGATTTTTAAAAAACTTTGCTGACCAAGGATTTCCAGTGAAGATATTTCGCTGAAACAGTAAATTATGATTTCTCGAAACGTATTCTCCATGCCACCATAGAAAAAGTTTGGATGAAACCTCATATAAGGGTAGTTTACTCCTGTGATTTTTTAAGAAACCTTGTGAGGTGAATTTTCATAAAATTGATAAACAATTGGATCGCAAAATCTTTTTATATCTGCATATCTTCGTATATAGCCTGAGAATTTGGCAAAGGTTTATCATTAGCTAGATCTGGTAGTTCGAACTCGCCTTTTTTTAGAACAGTTGTTGACCTTTTCCTTGGCCTCTTCTTAGGTTTAGCGGTGATTTAGGCGCTTAACCAATGTAAGTGGTGCGATACAATCGCTGAAGCTAGGCGGGAATATCGGACATCGTCGGTTTTTTCCATGTGACCCTTGGACATCGTCCCAGTATGCCTATTTTGAAATGCTCTATAATCCGGACATCTTCCGTTTTATTCTCCTCTGAATTTGCACGTGTTTAATACTTACTAAAACCAACCAAATAGCATACATACTTTAAAATTCCCTGAAAGTGGACATCGTTTGTTCTTTCCCCTTACCCTTCATGCAAGGGTAGTTTACTCATATGATTTTTAAAAAAAACTTTGCTGACCGAGGATTTCCAGTGAAATTATTTCGTTGAAACAGTAGATTTTGATATATCTGAACGTACTCTTTGTGCTACCATAAAAAGTTTGGATATAAGGGGTGATTTTTTAAAAAACTTTGCTGATCGAGGATTGCCAGTGAAGATATTTCGTTTTAACAGAAGATTATGATTTCTCAAAACGTACTCTTTATGCCACCATAGGAAAAGTTTGGATGAACCCTCATATAAGGGTAGTTTACTTCTGTGATTTTTTAAAAACCTTTGCTGACCGAGGATTTCCTGTTAAGATATTTCGTTGAAACAGAAGATTATGATTTCTTAAAACGTACTCTTTGTGCCACCATAGAAAAAAGTTGGATCAGCCCTCATATAAGGGTAGTTTACTCTATTTTACACTATTTTCTATAGTGGCACAAAAAGTTTGTTTTGACAAATCATACTCTGCTGTTTCAATGAAATATCTTCACTGGAAATCCTCGATCAGCAATGTTTTTTTAAAAAATCACAAATATAAACTACCCTTATGTGGGGGATGATCCAAATTTTTTTTATGGTGGCACGATGAACACTTTACTAGAAATCATAATCTACTGTTTCAACGGAATATCTTTATCTGAAATCCTCGGTCAGCAAAGTTTTTTTTTAATCACAGGAATAAACTACCCTTATGTGGGAGACGATCCAAAATTTTTCTATGGTGGCACAACGATTACATTTTGAGAAATCATAATCCACTCTTTCAATGAAATATCTTCAATGGAAATCCTCGATCAGCAAAGTTTTTTGAAAAATGACAAGTATAAACCATCCTTATGTGGTGGATGATCCAATTTTTTTCTATGGTGGCACAAAAAGTACGTTTTGACAAATGATAATCTGCTGTTTCAATAAAATATCTTCACTGGACATGGACACCTTGGTCAGCAAAATTTTTCGAAATATTGCAAGTATAAACTACCCTTATAAGAGGGGTTGATTTGATTTTTTTCTATGGTGGCACGAACACCTCATCATATACAACTCAGTTTTAGAGTTGAGTACGATTATATGCATCCTAATGTCCTGTTCCAGAGAATTATTTTGTGGTCAGTAAATTATCCACACTCTAAACTATGTCATCGAAGTCGTCAAAAAATCCATTCTTTCGTTTTTTATCCATTCAGTCGATAAAATAGAATTCAATGTGAAGATAGACATTTGGTGCGTTTTATTGTAGGCAGAAATGCTCTTCTCGTAGAAGTAGAATTTGACACATCTGTTTTTTTGACACCAAATATATCTACTTTCGCTACGATCAAGGTAAAAGTAAAGTTATCGGGCTCATTCTCCAAAAAAAAAAAGAAAGAGTGAAACTTACGTAGTTTTGTCTCCTGAACACGAATCTGAAAGAATTTTGTGGGGGTCTCAATTACTTTAGAAGTTATAGCCATTTTAAAGTCGAAAATTGTAGATTTTCAGACACGAATTTTGCAGTCAAAATTTGCACAAAATGCCTCCTTCTTTTTGTTGACACTGTCATTAAACACTAATCTATTCATATTTCACGTTTTTAAACACAAAAACTAATTTTTTCACACAAAAAATTGAACTTCTTTTACTAGTGATTCTAACCTATTTGTTAGTTATTTACATGCTCATAAGAAGTTGGTATCACTGAATCTGCGCCGTCAACTATTCGAATTCCAATATGAGCAATAACTTCCCCTTCATTCTTATGTTTTTTTTTTTTTTTTTTTATTAATAATAAAACATATAATAATACAAAGTAATTTATGAAAGGAGCGATTAAGTGCCTTCCTGCTCATAGAACAGAACGTAGGCATCTCCGCTCACGAGGGATCTAGATGAAATTGGGTTCACTTGTGTATCATTATATTCATGCCATGTGCTCGCGTACGGATGTCTACAGTAGGCTGTGTAATGTTTTGAATTGTTGGCGGCGCAAATCTCAGGTAACCAACCTACTGCAATCATGAAAATTACTAAAAACCAAACAAAAGTTGGGTTAGAATTGCTAGTAAAAGAAGGTCAAGTTTTTGAGTATAATTTTAATTTTTGGTGTTTGTATTTGTGAAATATGGATAGATTAGTGTTCAATGACAGTGTCAACAAAAAGAAGGAGGCATTTTGTGCAAATTTTGACTGCAAAATTCGTGTCTGAAAATCTACAATTTTCGACTTTAAAATGGCTATAACTCCTAAAGTAATTGAGACCCCACAAAATTCTTTCAGATTCGTGTTCAGGAGACAAAACTACGTAAGTTTCACTTTTTCTTTTTTTTGGGGGGGGGGGGGAATGAGCCCGATAACTTTACCTTTACCACGATCAAATTTGAGGGTAGCAAAAGTAGATAATTGGTTGAAAAATGAAAATTCCTAAATCGTAGCAGAAATTGACACTATTGACATTGAAAGTAGTTTGAAACATATTATGGACTTTCATTTCTGTACATTTCAGTTTGGTTGTATTTTGAATCTAAAAAATCTTCATTTACACACATTAAAACGATTTTGGTAGTGAACAGCCTCTAGTTAAAATGAATATGAGTGTTATATGGACTGAGTAAAGTTATAGATGGAAATGTTCAAATACGTATAGGTTGTACAACGACTTTTATTTATATAATGAAGAAGGTGGGTTCACATTGATTCTCAATCATTGAAAACCTCTGTTAAACCTTCATTTTAAAATCATATCCTAAACAAATATACAAATGAATACCAAAAAAGTTGATGATGACCCTGATGAAAGTAGCGAAAGTTCAAAAAGTGGGATGATATACAAACATTGTTTCAAATCGATTTATGTATGATGAATTGAGAAAATTATCCAGATAAATATCAAATAAATATTTTTCAGTTCCTATTTGTTCCCAACCTACAAATATGCTATCATTTTTCAAAGTAATTCCGGCTTATTCGATACAAAGCTGCCTCGAAAGTGGAAGGTGTGAAGGTTTAGGAATCACTTCTTTATAATGATTTTTACATTCTGAAAAAGCTTCCTGAGTGAAAATTATTCAAGGAATTCGCATATATGATAAGTTTATTGCACTTGAAATATTCCCGCCTAGATCTAATCCTCGAATAGATATAATACTACTCGCGCCTTCTTCCATTGTCTATTTCGGCTGTGGTAGTTGTTAATGAAAGCAAATTATTCATATTGAATGTATCATTTATAATAATGAAAACTATGAGTTTCAAACTTTTTACAGAAATTTAGGAAATTTTATCTAACTTCTATTGGAAACCCTGAAATTGCGTTTTTATGATACTTTACTTCTTCTACTAGTAGATGTAAACTCTAGTGGTCAATAAAACGCGGCTATTGAAAAGGACGCAGGAATAATGAAAATTTTACTTTGCGCTTAAAAAATGAGTGAAAAACAGCCTCTTTCCAATTGTCGTGTGCTACTCTAATCAAACAAACAAAGGACCCCGCAAACTCCTTATGGGATTTGGGTCCCAGGGGATTTTTTTTGAACTTTTGGGATGAAGTAGTCCATGTAATTCTCAACCAATGTTACAATTGCGCCAACCTACAAAAATGAGGAGTTTTGAAATAGGGGTTGGGGGTAAGAAGGACCTTTTATATCTTTTTTATAAAAAAATTACACAATTGTTCAGCATAATCTAAACTAAAATACGAAGAGAAATTTTGTTTCCGCCTATAATAATAAATGGTCTATTCTAAGCAAGGTATGATTTCAACGACCCCTAGCATCAAAACTATTAATTTTTGGGGTTTGTCACCCAAAAATAACTTGAACTGCATCATATTAAAAATTCAGAAAAATCCACCAAACTTTCTTCCTTTTTTTGCTCTATGTGGGAAGGGGGGATAATCATAAAAATCTGCTATTTCCTTCATTCAGGCATATTCAAACATTCGACGATACATTTAATAGCATAAATGAAATATTTTTTTTGTGTTTCCTAATAGAAATTGGTGGCAAGAGGGGGGATGAGAATATTTTTATAAAACTGCACAATATTGTGCAACATCAGCAACAATTAACCTAATGAAAATGTTGTAACTGGATTCAAAAATAGTCTAACTGCGCAAGGGGTGATTTCAACGCCCCCTAACAGCAAAACTTTTAATTTTTTTGATTTGGCGCAATGGTAACATTGGTTGAGAATTACATGGACTACATCATACCAAAAATTCAAAAAAATCCACCGGGACCCAAATTCCACAAAGAGTTTGCGGGGTCCTTTGACATTTTTCTTCTCCTCAAAAAAAACATATTTTTTTATAAATTTCGAAAAAGTCAATGAAAAAAGTTACTGAAGCCACGTTTTATTGACCACCAGAGTTCATATCTACTAGTAAAAAAAGTAGAGTATCATAAAAACGTAATTTCAGGGTTTCCAGTAGAAGTCAAATTATTCTTAAATTCCCTAAATCTCTGTAAAAAGTTTTATAACTTATTATGTTTCACTATTAAAAATTATAGTCATTATGAATAGTTTGTTTGAATTAACAACTTCCACAGCCCAAACAGACAATTGAAGAAGGCACGAGCAGTATTATATCTTGTTGGAAGATTATTTAGGCAGGAATTTTGCAAATGGAATAATGAAGTTATCATAGATGTGAATTCCTTGAATAATTTTGTCTCAGAAAACTTTTTCAGGATGTAAAAATAATGAAGAAGTGATTCCAAAACCTAACACCTTCCACTTTTGAAGCATCTTTGAGTGAACGAACTAAATAATAAAACAGAATTATAAATAAAAATTGCATATTTGAAGATTGGGAACAAGTAGAAACTGAAAAATATTTTTTTGATATGTCTCTAGTCAATTTTTCTCTGATCATCACATTTAAATCGATTAGACATATAGAATAGAATCTATATTATCCCACTGATGTTTTTGAACTTTCGCCACTCTACTAGTAGATATAAAAGGAAGGTTCAGCAGAGATTCTAAATGAATTTCAATTCAATATGAATCCACCTTCGTCATCTTCTTTTCTGGTTTCCTTTTTTATAGAATATAATTTTAAAAGGGAGCTTCAACAGAGGTTATCAATGAATTGAGAATCAATATGAACCCACCTTCTATATTATATAAATAAAACTCGTTGTACAACCTATTTGTTAAACATTTCCGTTTCGAACTTCAATTACGTCCGTAACACTCATATTTATTTTAACTAGATGCTCATACTTCACTACTTCACTAATAATTAGGGGATTTATGTTAGCACTCCCGAATGGTATTCTCTAAATGTTCTTTGTTTGCAAGTGATCCGTGCTTATACACTTTTTGTTTCACATGACCCCATAGAAAAAAGTCCATTGGTGATAAGTCCGGTGATTTCGCTGGCCAATAATCTTCCGAATCACGTCCTATCATTCTGCCCCTTAACATCTTACTGAGACACTGTTTCAGTTCCACCGTTTGGTGGAACGGTGCCTCACCAAGCTGATACCACTTAGAGGCAGATTCTCCAAAACTTCAGACTACTGATTCATAATGAAATTTCAGTACATGTCTACATTCAAATTTTCTCTAAAAAAATATAGTCCAATAATTTGGTTATGTAATAAACCACACCACACATTTGTCCTCAATGAATATTGGTCACGGCATTCGATTACAAAATTAGGATTATTGTTTGACCACTAGCGACAATTTTGGAAACCAACTGTAAAAGTCGAAGTGACAGTAGAGAGTCCAAATTAGGAGTAAAGGTAAAAATTTAGAAACTGAGCAACTTTTTTCTTAGGCATTTTTCGAAATTTCGGGATACCAAAACTCGACGTGATCGATCTTTCGTGATCAAAAGATCTACCGAAAATCCTAAAGATGTGGTAGGTTTCGTAATAAAATATATTGCCATAAGGCCATCTACTAAACACAGGAGATTCTTTGGCAAAAAAACATTTGAAGCTGCCGGACGCTAATCTATATACTGGGGATTGTCAACATAGAACCACCGCATCTTTACTTGCTGACTCGGGAGCAAGCCTGAATCAATTGAAGAGACATGGTGGGTGGAGGTGGCACTGTTGCGGAAGGCTACGGTGAAAATTCACTGATCTAGAACAAAATGTGGCAGACAAGATTTTTGAAGGGGTTTCCATTTCTTCGACCCTAGAAAATTCAATGTCAGAAAATACGGCACCAATAGCCAAATATGTGTTACTTAGGAAATTTCAAAATAAAATGTATAAATATATATGGATTTTGCCTTAAATTTAAAAATATATATATACTTTTCTACTTTATTCCCCCAGGGAATAAATTTACTTTAAATCTCAGCGGGATTTAAAATTCATCAGAATTGTATGTGCATATTCCAGGCGGCTGAATAGTTAGCGGGAAAAGGGCTATTTACGACCACTCTGTATATTTTAACCAGTTGAAACAAAAATAAAAATTACGTGCTTGAGTTTGTATTAACCTGTATTATTAGTCATCAATTTTTCTTCGCAGTCTATTAAAGAATTCTAACAACTCTTAAATAATTATAGGTATTTGAGATGTATTGCAAGAATACAGAATTATAAAAATTTCTAAACATGAAGCGAATTCAACACAATTTCTCCAGTTCATCAATTATTTCTTGTGGAGAGAGCGGTGTTCTCATTGATACAGAAATACAATTCGACATGATGAAACTACCGATACATTTTGTGGAAGATATTATTTCACGCGTCCATGGTCAGCAGGAATTGTGTATTATATACAGTGTGTCCAAGATAAGGATGGGATAGCATTAGGATCCCGGAAATGGTTGGAGTTAGAATCCAATCCAAATCCTTTTATATGGAGTTTGCAAAATTGGGCTATCTTTTTTGGTTTTCGAGATATTTTGAATAAAGTAATACGTTCGTTATTGGTCTTTATTTACTTCTGAGGTAATTTCAAAAGCTTAAAATATGAAATTTTCTGAGGACCTCATCAGGGCATTCGACTGTGTAGTACTGAAACTTTATGTCCTAATTTATACTCTCTGTCTCAAATTATAGTAATTATTTTCATCCACAAAACAATTTCATGGAACATCCAGTACAAAATCCGTGATTCCTATTTATTTTTTACTTAAATCATTCTGTATGTCGAGTCTCCTTTGAAAAACAGATTTCTTGTTGATTTCATCTGACAGGACTGGGTTGCCATTATTTGGAATGAAGGAATATTAAATGAGGAACCTTTAATAATTCTACCAATGAACACATATATATTTGTTAAATATATATTAGATTGGTGTTTGGTAACTTTTTAGGTAGGTAGGTGTTTAAAGAAATTGTGGAAATTGGTTCAAATTTAAACTTTTTAGGTCGTTTCAAAGAATGTTGTAAAAATTTGCTGGTCAAGATATCTTTAAATAAATATTGTTTCTGAGAATTCACGAATTTGGCTAACCCAAATAAAACCCGTTTCTTCACAGTGTGAATCATGACAAATGGCTATTGAAACTACATAATTATGGAATGCAAAGCTCAGCAAACAAATGGATAGAAACTTTTTTGAGAAATCGACAGCAGTATGTCAGTATTACAAACATCAGGAGTAACATCAATCGTAATATAAATTCTTTAGCAATTGATATTTCCCTCGGAGTATCACAAGGTTCATTGTTCGGACCGGTACTATTTATTTTATATATAAATGGCTTGAACGTGTCAATCTGTGATATTCCCCTTACCATATACGCTGATGATACAAAAACAGTGAAGTGACGACTTCCAAAAAGTGAATGTGTAGTCATCGGTGAATTCTCTCTATTTGAATTCTGAAAAAACACACCTCCTTAGATTCCAGAATTACCAAAAATTATGCCCAGAACTGAATATTGAAATTAGTGATAATCAAGTAGCTCAAAATTGCACAAGTGTTGAATTTCTAGGTATCCGTTTTGACAGTACGTTAAGTTGGAAAACTCACTGTGATAAGCTAGGTCAAAATCTGAGGAAAATCTTGAATACAGAACAAGCACTCAACATTAACTATATGGATAGGTGGAATCACGACTGAGATATGGTGTGTGTTTTCGGGGTTGGTCCACACATGCAAATAATGTTTTTCATGTCCAAAAACGAATTATAAGAACTATCTCTGGTGTTTCAGGACAGCACAGCTGTAGAGATCTATTCATGAAATTGAATATCCTAACATTACCTTCACTTTATAAATTTGAATTATGGAGTTAATTTTCAAAAATAAAGATCAATTCATCAAAAGATCAGATATTCATGGTTAAAAATACTAGGTTCAATAGTTATTTATGTTCGAAGTGGTACATTCGGCCCAAGGGCCTTTGGCCCGAGGGATGAATGTTGCCCGATGGGCGTTAGGATCTAGTAACGCTCGTGGTGCATACAAGATTTTATTTTTCACGAAAAAAAAATTATAATGAAAAATCGATTTTAAAATCGTTTCATTGCTCCTAGCATTTTCTTTCCATTTTTCTTCTCATAGTAGGCATGGCATTTGTTGATATTTTGACGTTTGTTGAATATTGCTGTCATCATTATATTTAGTAAATGTCATTGCTGCTTTCTTTGCGTAGTTTTATAGAAATAATGGAAATGAATACGAATTTACCCAAGAATATCATAGAAAACGCAGCCAAAGCTGCGAATAATTTATTGCCGGAGAAATCCAGACTCGTATACGACAAGGATTATGAAGTATTTAATCAATGGAACTTGAACAATAAAATTATTGCCATAGATGAGACCGTGTTATTGGCGTACTTTCAAGAATTGGTATGTTATTTTATTTTTTATTTAGTTCATGTGTTTGATTGATTTTTTTATTTCAGTCCGAAAAATTTTCTCCAACGTCATTGTGGACGAAATATTATATTTTAAAATCTACACTGATAGTCAATGAAAATACCAATATTTCCCATTTTTTCCGACTGATAGCGTTTTTAAAGATGAAATCTAAAGGATATATTCCGAAAAAATCCAAGGTTTTGACAGCAGATCAAGTTCTTACATTTATCAGTGAAGCTTTGGATGAAATTCATCTATTACAAAAAGTAGTTCTAATAATGGGTGTTTTTGGGGGACTAAGGAGAGATGAACTTGTGAAAATGTCTATAAACGATATAGAAGATAAGGGTAGCTGTTTACTTGTTAAAATACCCGA
Organism: Chrysolina oricalcia; assembly: GCA_944452925.2. NCBI lineage: Eukaryota > Metazoa > Arthropoda > Insecta > Coleoptera > Chrysomelidae > Chrysolina > Chrysolina oricalcia. The sequence continues at coordinate 68,575,499 of OX101812.2, forward strand.
AACTAAAACCGGTATTTCAAAAGGATTCAGTATTGTAGAGGAAGATAAAATAGGGGCTTTGAGGTTGGTCAGAAAATATATATCCTTAATACCATAGAAAGTATGCCTTCGATGATTGCCAAATACTTAAAATTGGATAATGCAAATGAATATACTGGACATTGTTTGAGAAGTACTTCGGCAACTCTTTTAACTGAGGCTGGTGCAACGTATGAAACTTTAAAAATGCATGGAAAATGGAAGAGTGCATCTGTGGCGGAAGGTTACATAGAACAGAGCATTTTCACTAAAAACAAAGTGTCAACAATGATAGTAAATTCGGTTACAGATTCTCATGAATTGCCTAGCAGTTCTCTTATGAAAGATCTTCCAAGTACTAGTAGTCAAGTTTTCTCTTCTGAAGTTTCGAAAAAATCCGAAGATTTCCGGTCACATAATTTTTCCGGAAAATTCGAAAATTGCACTTTTAATTTTAATTAGGTAAGACTTAGTTCGTTGTTGTTTGTTGAGTTGTTGCTTGTAATAGTATGAAAATTTTCCCAAATAAATAATTTCTTTTCAGCTTTTGCTTCATTTCTCCTCGTACACTGAGCGGGCGTTATGTTCCATAACGCCCGCTCATAACGCCCTAGGGCGTTATGAGTGTATTTATAGCAACCGAATCTGAGGTTGAATAAACAAATAATATACAAGTGAAAAATAAAGATAATTTTCATACCGATCTCCAGATAGTGTTGGTTTGATTTTTTCAATAGGTTACCAAATGAGTTAAAATGCTGTTCCACTCTCCGAAACTTTAGGAAAGTTGAAATTGCTCCTCATTGATAAATGTTTTCATTCGGTCAATGATTTTCTCAATGTGTGATTTTATTAACATGGTTGTGATTGTAATAGTTAAATAATTCCTATATGTATATATCTAGGTACGTTTGTAATATTTTTTAATGCTGCTTATGACTATTTCTATCCAAATTTGTATTTGTCTGAAAGGAAAATAAAGTTTATTATTATTATCATTTAAAGATTTTCACTACAACGTTTCGTTTCCGAGGAACCACCATCAGCTTTTATTGTAGTTACGGTCCTGTTATTTTTACTCCAAATTTCAAGACCATTTCAAATTCTGAAATACGTTATCCAGGGTGTAAATTTGAAAACTTTCAATGTGAATATCTCGCGAAATAAAAAAGTTAGAAAAACGCCATTTGGCACAAAGGCTAACGAGTTAGGGGGAACTAAAACCACCATATTTCAGTGATGGCACGAGTCACCCCTAGGCGCGACACACCCCAACTGTAAAATGTCAAATGGCACTACCTCTTTTGTAATACCTCAAATGAAAGGTCTAATTTAGTAGTATTCCAAACTGGGTGGCACAAAAACATTTTCGATAAATAAATTGTATTGTGTGAAAATGATAGTTTATTTGATCAGATGTTCAAAATGCAGTCCATTCAGTTCTAAACAATAGTACAATCGATTTTCAAATTCCATTCTTGTTATTAAGAGGATATTTTATTTCATTAGATGGTCACTATGTATTCCAGTTTGTTGTAAACAAAAGACAAAATCATGTTGGAGCATTCCTTCAGAATAAATAAAAAGTACTCGAAAAAGTAGCATTATTTTTACCTATCAATGTTGGTAAAAATGTAGTCCTTTGTGCAAGGTTTTACTGTAAAGTAAGGAAACCGTCGAATTGAAATTATTTCAAACGAATTGCAAACTGTTATTTTCTATTCATCGTGGTTTACAGTTTGCCGGAAAGAATTCAGATGGTGTTTATCTATGGTTTTGAAAATCGTTGTGCCTTAAGAATTGCTGCAGCATTTAACGAAAGAAACCCCGGAAAAAATGTAAGTCATACTTACATCAGACAACTGATTTTCAAATTTGAAGAAACAGGATCAGTGGCAAACAGAAAAAGGACCAATTCAAGAGTACTTCATGAAGCGGCACAAGTGGAAGTTTTAGGACATTTTGCTATGAATCCTACAATGTCTCTACGCCAAGATTCAGCGATAACAGGAATTTCTCATCAAGCTATCCGTCGGGTACTTCATAAGTTTCACCCATACAAAATGCACATTCTTCAGGAGTTGCAGGAGGACGACCCTGATCGAAGAATTCAATTTTGCGAGAACATGAATACGAAATGTTACGTATTACTCCCCAGTTGCTAAAAAATATTTGTTTTACCGACGAATCCACTTTTTTTTTAAATGGTGCTGTGAACAAACACAACTGTAGGTACTGGAGTGACGAAAATCTGCATGTCTTCAGGGAAGGACACACGCAGTATCCAGAACAATTAAATGTCTGGGCGAGAATTTTAGGTGACACAGTGATTGGACCATTATTTATTAATGGCAATCTTAATGGCGATACTTAATTCGAAATGTTAAACACCACCATTCAACCTTTAATTGTTGCCGAAATAGAAAATTTGGACATTGACGGAAATAGGAACCTGAATGAAGATTTAATACATTTTCAGCATGATGGCGCACCACCCCACTACGTTTTGCCAGTCAGGCAATTTTTGAATGATGCTTTTCCAGGTCAGTGGATTGGACGGAGAGGTTCAATAGAATGGCCAGCGAGATCTCCCGATCTAACACCCCTCGATTTTTTTCTCTGAGGTCATTTGAAATCCGTCGTATTTAAAACACAACCTATACTTCAATAGAAGATCTTCGACAACGCATTATTGTAGAATGCAGATCTATTCCAAGAGATGTGTTCCAAAATGTTAGAATGGCATTTGAACATCGATTATACTATTTCTTACAACAAAATGGAATGTATTTCGAACATCTGATCAAATAAAACATCCTTTTAACACAATACATTTTATTTTATTCGACTTTGTTTTTCTTACACCCTGTATTGGGTGGAAAAAAGTCTTTTTTATTTCGCGAGATATACGCATTGAAAGTTTTCAAATTTACATCCTGTATATCACTTGTAGTTGTTCAAATTTGTTTTAGATTATTTTAGACATTACTTAAAATCACTCGAGAAATAGATTACGGCTCTGAATGCTTGAAAAATATTCACTCGAGAAAGTCATAATTTGAAGTCAATAAAACACAAAATTTCCCACAAAACTTTTTGACTTATTTCTCAATGAAACGCATTACCTATTTGTGATGAACAAATAAAATAATTCTTTATAAAATGTAATTATAACACCAGTGTTCAAAAGTAAAAATAAAAAAGAGGTAGAAAACTACAGACCGATTAGTATTTTAAATTCATTAGCCAAAATTTTTTAATCTATTTTAAATGATGACATATTAAATAATTTCAAAAATGTCTTTGTAAGTCAACAGCATGGTTTCATGGCCGATAGGTCCACGGTAACAAATCTATGTGTTCTTACAAATACTGCAGCGGAGGCAGTGAATGCCAAAACCCAATTAGATGTAATCATAACAGACTGTGCGAAGGCCTTTGATAAAGTTGACCACAGCATTCTTCTGGATAAGCTAGGTGAATCAAATTTCTCAGGCAAAGCGTTGAAGTTTATAGAATCTTATTTAACTTCCCGATATCAACAAGTAAAAATTGGACAGTGTTTTTCTGATCCTTTCTTAGCAAGCTCAGGTGAGCCACAGGGCAGCAATTTGGGACCATTACTTTTTAACTTCTTTATAAATAATTTGCCCAAATGTATTGAACATTCCTCAAGTCTCTTGTTTGTGGATGATGACAAGATCTTTAGGCCAATTACTACATCGATGGACTGCCTTCTTTTGCAGAAGGATATCAACTCAATGACTACATGGTTTGATCAAAATAAAATGACTCTTAACATTGATAAATGCGAAGTCATAACTTTTACTCGTAAACATGAATTCATTAAAAATACTTATATTATAAAAGGCGCTGATCTTCCTAGGAAAAATAAGTGTAAGGATCTGGGAGTATATTTGCAATCTAACCTAAAATTTAACACCCACTTGAACTACATAGTAAACAAGGCTTATAAAATTCTTGGTTTTGTTATTAGAAATTCAAAATTCTTTAAAAATGTTAACTCTATCATTAAACTTTACAATGCATTAGTGAGACCACATCTTGAATATGCTTCAATAATATGGTCTCCCAAAGCTGAAGTGAGTATAAACCTTGTTAAAAAAGTCCAAAAAAGGTTCCTACGATACTTGTATGTACGACAACATAATACATACCCATACATGATCTCATATAGGAGTATGCTAGACAGTTTCCATATGGTTACATTAGAACAGAGACGTTCATTCCATGCTGTGGTATTCATTTATTATATAATCAATAGTATAAAATACAAAGATTCGTTCCTAGTCAACTTTATAAAAATATTAGTACCTAAAGTTAATTTAAGAATAAATAACAAAAAAAAATTTTATACAAATCATTTAGATTGTTCCCCTATGAATGAAATGCTACGACAATGTAATATACTCACAGAAAAGTGCAATATTGACTTTTTCAACTGTAATTCAAAGGAAATAAAATCAGCAGTATTCAATATTGAATGTATTTTATAGTATCTTTACGTAGTTTTTAAGTTTAGTTTTCTAGTTTAGCTCTAAGTCTATGTGTTGTGAAGCACTAACTCTTATATGTAAATACTCCTGGTTGTATTTGTAAGAGGAAAATCTTAAATAAAATAAATAAAATAAAATTATTAATAGTAGTACCGACAGTCTTAATTACAAAAGATGTTCGATTAAGTGACCATTATCTTCCGAGCACAGGTAATATCGTCTAACTGTGGAACCCAAAACATTGTTAAGTACATTTGATTTAATGGTTTGAATTGCTTCTAAAACCAGTTGACGTAATTCTTCTTGTGTTTGAGAATCTCGTTGATACACATAGTTTTTGATGTGCCCCCAAAGATAAAAGTCAGGAGGTGTCAGATCCGGTGATCATGTAGGTCAGGCAACCGCTGAATGCCTACTTATCCACTTGTCAGTGAAAATGTGCCGATCCGGTCGTATGAAAAATAATTTTGTAGGTTTTATAAATTTCTACAGAAGTTCCATCGACTGTAAAACGATTCATTGAATAATCTTTGAGGTTTTTCAATAAAAAACAAAAAATTTGTAATTTTTTTAACTATTCCTTGTTTAAAAAATTCCACGAAGCAAATTTGAAGGAGCGAACTAACGAACGAACTATCTTATAAAAATTATTATAGGCCATTTACGTCTTTTATTTTGTGGGGGAAAAATCCTCTTTAGCTCAATCTATTACTAAATTATTCAAATAAGTTTTCAGCATGAGTGTTTACTAATTCTTGATCAAGAACGAAATAACAAATATGGAGAAAAGTAAGTAAAATGTGCTCGGCGAAGTTTGATATTCTCTTTCACTCACTTTGAAGCTAATAAATATTCGGAAGATGTGGGTTTCTGGTTCAATAGATAGTTCTTTCTCGCTTTATAAGTTTTTATAGTCATTAAAAACGAGAAAAACTCCAGTGGATCATTGAGCATGTGAATCGTAAGATTTAATTGAGATACTTTTGATAAAAACTCTGGTGTATTATTGAAATGTGTATCAATACATTTTTCTCAACTTGCACATACCAGCTTATTTTTATCGAGATTCACTATCACTTCAAAAATTAGATATCACTCACCGAATACAATCACAACTCAAATCAAAAAAAATTGTTTGTGGGAAAAGAAAAAAAAGTTAGTCGTAACATAATTCATCTCAAAACTAAATCCACAATAGATTTTTTTTATTTCATCTCAGTGCTGTATTAGGCATGGTCCATACTGGTTATTTTAATAGGATGGTTTCCAAAACATTTTTTTATTCTTATGAATTTGAGAAAAAGGTCTTTATTGCTCAAATACTTTTCTGGGTAATAGTATTCTGCCCACTGCGAGAAATAGTGGCACAACTCAAAAATCAGCAGTTTTGAAGAAATGAAAAAAATATTGTATTGTATTGATTGGCCATTGAAATAACAATCTTTGAATAATTCACTTTAAACTTTTTTTTCCATTGTTGATATTGCAAATATCAAATAATAAACAGGCAAGTTACGCTATCACCAATCAAAGGTCATAAAATAAATACTGAAATAAAGGACCCCGCACTAATCTTATGGAAAACCGGTTTCGGTGAAAATCGCTGAAATTTCAATATGATGTAGCCCATGCCATCCTGAACAAAAGTTACCATTGCGCCAACTCTCTGAATGCCCGCGTTTGGATTCTACAGGGCGTCAAAGTTCGATATTTTGACGATTTTTCAAAAAATCCGGAATTTCATTTTCATTGTATCGATCTGAATTTTTATAATGAAATAGTCCACAATATGTGCATCAAAAAGTTCAAATGACAAAAGTTTCTAGAATCAAAACTGGCGGGTATACAGAGGGTTGAACTTTGTTTTTGGTAATTTTTATCGAACTTTTTTTGAGAAAATATTCGTTTTCCTGCAGATCCATGTGCAATTGATGATACTTACAGTACATAAGAGGGCGATCATATTTTGCATTTGAACTAACCATCCAACTTTAAATATTTGAAAGATACGGGGCGATCAAAAATATATTTTCAATTTCGGAAAAATGTATCCCTTTGTATAGTCAGCTTTCACCAATATATTTAGCTGATGTTTTGAAAGTATGTAGCTAACATACATACAAATGTGTCACCGTCTGTGCTCATTAATCTGAATCCAAATAAAGTTGCGGCGATGGTCCAAAAAATATGGAGAAGGGATGTTTCGGAATAATTTTGAAATGATTTCTAAAATCGTCCGTGAATTTTTTTTATTTTCTGATATAATGTAGATGAGTCATTCTTGATCAAAAAGTTCTACAGTGCCTACCACGCGAATGCCACGGTTTGAGTTATACAGGGGTTTGAAGTATAGTATTTCCTTGATTTCTCGAATAATCAATAATTTCTTTGTAACGGAAAACAACATTGTTTCCTAGACAAACTTCGAAACATTTCAATGCCCAAATTATCTGAAATGAGAATTCATGAATATACAAAGGTTGCAAGTCAGTCTCATTATGTAAATATATTTTCGGACATATGCATGAGCATACGAATACGATTCATGTTTCATACGGTGTATGAAAATATAATACAAATTCTATAAGGACCATCATTTTCATTTTATGTTCCAGGAAAATACAGGATGAAAACAATTTTCGGAATGCTTCGAATGTGTCTGCCAGTAAAGTGCCATGCCAAGCATGGCCAAGTTACTGCAGAGTTTTCCAAGTAGAAGGGGCGTACATCTCCCTGCAATCCCAGAACTATTTTATTTTTCAAATGATGTCTTTTGATATACTAGTTTCAAGTTCAGGTAGTTCAGGTTTTATATATTCCCGAATTGTGTACAGTTGCTTTCATAGAAAAGTAGTACACTTAATTTCAGCAGTGTAAACATGACTTGCTTAATAATGAAAAATGGATTATATAATCCAATCTTCCGGAAAAAATGTACTTGCTGAATTGATTCGACTCAGTTCAGTAGCTGTTGTGGTACTATCATCATTTCTGTTTTCTCTGAATCAGCCCATATGCTTGGAATCGTGCTGAATTCATGTTATATACTTACTTTAATTCATATTTCATATATCTGTCAGTTGCGGTCACAATTTTTTGAAGACAATGGCAGTTGCGAAGACCTGAATATAAACCAAATCATCTCATTTCTCTCTACTTGTTTTTCCGCACACGATCTTTCTCGAGAATATATTGTTTTCATACTGGATTTTCCTAAAACATCGGGTGGAGACAAAGTGGTCCTGGTCCTAATAGAGTTTCTGAATATATAAAAAATATGAATAGTAAACGGATACTTATATTTTTGAAAAAAAATTTTTTTTTTGGACCAACCTTTGTATATTCATAAATTCTCATTTCAGATAATTTGGTCATTGAAATGTTTCGAAGTTTGTCTAGGAAACAATGTTATTTTCCGTTACAAAGAAATTATTGATTATTCGAGAAATCAAGGAAATACTATACTTCAAACCCCTGTATAACTCAAACCGTGGCATTCGCGTGGTAGGCACTGTAGAACTTTTTGATCAAGAATGACTCATCTACATTATATCAGAAAATAAAAAAAATTCACGGACGATTTTAGAAATCATTTCAAAATTATTCCGAAACATCCCTTCTCCATATTTTTTGGACCATCGCCGCAACTTTATTTGGATTCAGATTAATGAGCACAGACGGTGACACATTTGTATGTATGTTAGCTACATACTTTCAAAACATCAGCTAAATATATTGGTGAAAGCTGACTATACAAAGGGATACATTTTTCCGAAATTGAAAATATATTTTTGATCGCCCCGTATCTTTCAAATATTTAAAGTTGGATGGTTAGTTCAAATGCAAAATATGATCGCCCTCTTATGTACTGTAAGTATCATCAATTGCACATGGATCTGCAGGAAAACGAATATTTTCTCAAAAAAAGTTCGATAAAAATTACCAAAAACAAAGTTCAACCCTCTGTATACCCGCCAGTTTTGATTCTAGAAACTTTTGTCATTTGAACTTTTTGATGCACATATTGTGGACTATTTCATTATAAAAATTCAGATCGATACAATGAAAATGAAATTCCGGATTTTTTGAAAAATCGTCAAAATATCGAACTTTGACCCCCTGTAGAATCCAAACGCGGGCATTCAGAGAGTTGGCGCAATGGTAACTTTTGTTCAGGATGGCATGGGCTACATCATATTGAAATTTCAGCGATTTTCACCGAAACCGGTTTTCCATAAGATTAGTGCGGGGTCCTTTATTGCATACAAACAAATGAAATTCAAAATACATTTTTTCCATTTAAATATTTTCAAGTCATCTGCAAACCTGAATATTCGAGAACCTCAGGTAAATCATTGATATATATAATTTAAAAAAGGGCCCCTAAGTTGGATCCCTGCGAAACTCCAGATAATGCTTCAATTATATCTAAGTAAAAACAATAATGTTTAACAATAACAATAATAATAATACTTTTATTGCGTACGATCAACTAGGGACACAGCAAACGTCAGAATTTACAGTACAATAGAAGAGTTACATTTTAAAAATACATTAAAAGAAAAATATTGACAGGATACATACATTCACCGCTGTAAGATATACATGTAATGAAGTTGAATATAATACAATAAGATAAAAATAACATGTCAAAAGCAATGTTTTAATGCCACCAACAGTTGAAACAATAGTAGCATTTTTGTTTCAGATATGTAATTAAGGAGATTTTAAATTTCTTTGTATCTCTGATGCTTTTCAATTCTTGGGGTAGGGAGTTATACTCTTTGATTGCCTTTCTCATAGTAAGTAGATTTGTGGTTTGGTATCGTCAATTCCTTGCAATATCTAGTCCTCACATTCATGTTTACAGAATATTGATCACTGTTCCTTGGAAACAAGTGAGAATATTTGTTCACAAGGCACACAAGACCTAGGTAGTACACTGAAGGCTCAGTCATAATGTCAAGTTCAGTGAAATATGGTTTACAAGAGGTGTTTCGATCCAGTTTTAAATACATCTAATAATTTTTTTCTGGGTTATGAATATTTTCTGTGCTATTGTTGATGAGCCCCAGAACATTATACCATATGATATGATTGATTGCACGTGAGAAAAGTAATATATTCTTAATCTATTGGTTGATACTTGAACCCTCAGGTAGCGAATTCGACAGTATTCGACAGATTGAGTTCAGTCTGCTATTTAATGAGTTTATATGAGTTTCCCAGCTGAGTGTTGCATCCAGCGTTACGCCTAGGAATTTGAAGTTATCTGATATTGGGATTGATTTATTTTGTAGTTTAACGTATAGAGATTCTTCATAGCAATTTGTCTTGTTGAAAATAATAAGACCTGTTTTAGTTGCATTCAGTTTAAGATCATTATTTTTACACCATGTATTCATTTTATCAGAGACAGTGGAAGATTTAGTTGAGAGTTCGGTTATACTGTTGCCCGTGACAATAACAGAAGTATCGTCAGCAATAAGATATCTGCTTTGTGAATAGCTTTAAATTGAACTCAACATACTATCAGATGAGCCAAACCTACTCAGCTTCTGCAAAAATACATCATGATCAACTTGGTCTAACACGTTTCAAAAATCAGTTTGAATTATGTTCATTTGTGACTAAGACTCCAAAGTTCCTGGAAACCTCTACCTTTATGAGTTTCAGATACCAATAAGTTTCACTAGCTACAAGAGAAATTCAAGTTATGAATTTTACTGAAATGTCACACGTTTAGGATAAAATTAAATTCAACTAATTGAAATTTAGCTTGAATTTAAGAAATTCAGTAATATTTTTTCAGAAATAGAGATTGAGGTAATATTCTGAAATAGATTAATAATGTTTTTGCCTTTATTATTGTTTATTAAAAAATTGACATAATGAAACTTTACATTTATAAGGCATTTTCGAAATCAAGGTATTATTCATCCTACTTATTATTAATGTGTGTATACAGGAATGGGAACAAATATTAGATGGGACAGTGGGACTTGGTGAAAATATTTTGTTTTCACAAAACACGCGACAACAAATTTGGGATTAGTTTAATAAATAATCAATAATTTAATTATATCCATATTAAGTTATAGATAACTTTTCCTTTAAAAAAAAATCGTAGAAGGAAACTGAATCAAGCCCTGGGAAAGTGTTTTCAATAAAAAATACCATTGTTCTACTCGTTTTCTAAAATTATGCGTAAACTGATACTCGCTTTCTACAAGTGAACGTTCAATACAGATACATACGCAATGAACATTTCTTTTCAATTATCAAAATCTAATTATGTTAAGGAAGCAAGGAGGAAATTAGAAAGCGACAAAAATATATTATTCCATGGAAACTCACGCAATAGGTTTCAAATTTAAATATTATACAGGGCCGCTGAAATGTGTGGAAATGATCGATGATCTCCTAAAGTTAAATAGCTTTTGAAAAGTTTTAAGATACACACATTTCAGGAGGTTTCAGAATCCATTACGATAAAGAGAAAGTATATAGGATCAGTCATGACGAAACAAAGTTACTTTTTCTTTAATTGAACACCCTGTTTATTATTCTATATTTCAATTCTTCTCAAAATTGAAAAGAAGTGATACTGCTCATTACATTCTGAATTTAACCGTTTTCAAAATATCGAATTTTGAATATTATTTTCGTATAAATTATACAAAAATATTTTAGTCCATTAAGTTTATAGTCCATCAAGTTACCTTTGGTCTCTAGTTCCATAACAACTCCGCGTCGTTCTTTATAATCTGTTAAATTATTTTGTGTTTGTTTAGAAATAACTCCACCCGTGTTTTTATATTTTTTCAAATATTTTCATGAAATTAGTCACGAGAGATATAAGTCTGAAATTTGATGGTTGAGTATTATCACCTTTTTATTGTATTGGTTTGATAATTGCTATTTTAAATTGGTTATACAAATTCCATTGTCTATCATTGAATTGAAAGTATAACAAAAGGGTGTTGCTATTTCCTCACAAGTTTCTTTCGAAGTTTCGGCTTTTATGTCATCTGTGCCAGGTGACTTATTATTATTTTTCTGAAATCGAAATTTCTTTGGTTTGAGAAAAAAATAGCAAAGATTTATCACCCTGAGTGGGGGTGGAGTTGAGGGTTATTGAATGCTTTGCGTCGATTCTGGACCCATGTTAGAGAAAAATCATTGAAGGTTTCAGCTATTGCTTTACTAGAATTGACACATGTAGGAACCATTTTTTGATCTAATCTGTTTTATCACAACAGGCTTATGGTTAGTGCCAGTGATGGTTTTTATTGTTTTTCATGGTTTGTGTGCAATGTTTCTATTCAGTTCGATTAAAATTTTGTGGTGGTTCATTTCTGCATCTTCAAAAAGTTTATGAACTTCTTATTAACTTATAGAATTATTAATTTTATTTTCCCATATTGCATTTTTAAAACACATTAACAGCGTCCAATTTCTGGAATCCAACCTGAGAGAAACGTCATTTTTGTGTTCTCCTCGCTGAGATGGAAAGAAAAAGTCAACTGAAACTGAAAGAAAATAACAGATAGCCGAGCAAGTCTATTGTGTGATTTCATTCTATATTCATTTACGATAACTCGTACAACAATTTTCTTCTTAACAACAAAAATATGTATAATATATGTTCAAAGAACCGTGGAGCAGGTTAAGCTAGCTATTGACGTTTTCAGTCAGTGATTCTTTTTTGCATTAATAAATTATTTCTGTCTGAATTACTGTATACCATTTACCGTATTTGAATATGCAGAACATGAACAGATCTAGTGAAAGTGAGAATAACTTCGAATTATTCATGCACAATTCGAAAGGGGAATGAAAGCAACTGCATGCTTATAAGATGAAGATTAGAACACATTTAAATAAGTATAATACATTTATTATTATACCTGCATCATAATCCTTGTCAAATGCAATTGTAACAGGTCCTCTTTGCAAGTATGTTTTATACGCATAAACACATTTATGTTATAATGAAAAGGGTCACGTATGATGACGATGCCCTGTAAATATTTGTTTTCATATTATTTAAGCTAGGCTAGTGAAATTTCTTTCAAGAGGAAATAAAAATTCATTCTCCATAAACAAAAATGTCGAGACAAACGAAGTGGTTCAGATGAGTAGACTTTTTCACGATATATAAAACAATGAAGCATTCATTTAGGTCGCCGTACATGGAGTAAATATTTATTTTACAAAGGGTAATATGGATGGGACTCACGCTGAGTACCTATATACGAACTAAATGACCATTAACTGAAGTGAAAATTTTTTTGTGTCGACTAGACGCTTTCAAAGTGCTAAGTCCGAGGATTAATTGGGGGTAAGGGAAAAGGTCTGAGAGGCAGACAGCGGTAAAAATGGCGTAAATAGAAGGTAACGCTGTTGAACGATTTTGGCCCTTAAAAATATAAACACCCCTAGAACGTCGACTTACGGCAGTCAGAAAAAGAAAAACAAGAGATGGTCTCGAGAAGCGGTTGGTGCGGTTGATTGAAGACCTACCGCGTTAATTAGAGTTTGCATCGGAGTTGAAATTTTAACTTCGGGATAATTAGTGTGAGTTAGATTTTGGTTTGATGGAGGTTTTGTCGTTGTGTGAACGAACTGATAGAAACTATTTTTCTGGTATTCGTTTGGACGAAATTGTTCTATTTTCCGGAACGAAACACCGAGCGCAGTTAGAGATTTGGTAAGTGAATTTTTTTGGGATTTTTTTGGGCAAACTAACCACAGCTATACTTTTCAAATATCGTGGGTGAACCTTTTGTTTGTTTTATTTGTTGCATGATATCTGAACCATTTTTTTTTGTTGTCTCGATGAATTGTCACCGAACGGGTGAAGAACTTTAAATGTTGTTTTTTTTCTTAATTTTATTTACTCTTTGAAAGCCGATATTTTTATTTATCCTCAGGGAGATTTACGTTTTTATATATTTTACGCCGAATCATTCACGGGTGATTTTCTTTTTGTTATGGTGTAATTCTTTATCATTTAATGTTTATTTGATATACCGTTAAACAGTTTATGTCGAGTAACATTGTCGGTAACTGTACTGACAACTTTCAACTTATCCCAACCTCAGTGACATTCTTATAAAATAAGAATAGAAAAAGAAAGGAAAAATCTCAGAAAGAAAACAAATAGAAATCTAGCATATTATCAGCCTAGATGGCCCGCGTCCCTAAGACGACTTAGGTGACTTTACCTTTCAAACCTAAAATAGTGCCTTGGTAAGAAAGAAAATAACGGAAAATTCGTCCAAGATAGTTTTTACGGTAAGTACTAATTTTTCTAGGACATTATCGAAAACATTCGAAAATAAAAAGGCTGCTCTTAATTTGTTTATTCTATTAGCGATGGAATTTTCTCTGTTAGTGGTTGAAGAGGGAATTTTTTTCTTGTGTTAAAAAAAATATATAATATATTCGCCCAACCACCCTAGGTTGAGTGTTACACAAAAAATGCTTGCAAAATCTACAAGATTATAAGACGATGTGCTAAAAAGGTTGTTGCTAGGTAACGACGAGAAGTTCTTACTTTCATCATATCAAATAATCCTCCATGTCAACAATACTTGACATCCGATGTCCATTATCTATTTGATTAGATGTTATAAAGTATAAGTAGGTAACATTATCCTGATCTAGAGCAAGAAAGAACCGGGACCTACAGTTTAAATAAAAGTGGAATCCAAACCACTTCAGCTCAGTGACAGGCGACCGGGGACCGAACCCGGACCGCCTGGGTGGAAGGCAAACGCTCTAACACCACGACTACTCCGCTATCTTGAGCAGTGAAACATGGAACAATAAGATCAATTGTCTGGATCTTACTATTACAAAATTAACGATAAACGAAATCAAATGATAACTTTGCGAGAAAAAAATCTTTCAAAAATAGTAATCAAACATGGAAAATTATCGGTAATTTTGATGCATTTGTGTAATTAAGTCCGAAAATTTCACACCTCGCTTTTTTGGCAAATCAAAAAATTGGCTTTTGTTTAGTTGCCATGACAACCCAAAAAATTTTCGGAAATTTTTATCCTCTAATTATATCCTGAGCAAAATTGATCAGTGGACATTTTTCTTTCAAATATTTGACATTTTGCTTTTATGTACGAATGGAATTTTATTTTTCAATTGAAAGGAGATAATATTTCATAATTATGTATTTACTACATATTTCGAATGTGTCTGAAAATATTTTGTGGACTCCTTGCATTTCAACAATGAATAGGTCCATCGATGAAAATAGTATATTGGAGTGTAAGTGGATAAAAAGGTCTTTCAAACACGCACGATTTTTCGAGCACGGCGGCGTAGCCGGAGTTTTTGAAAGTTCGATTCAAACACGCTGAGGCGTGCTTGAAATAGGTAAAATGGGGCACCAATAAAAAAAATATTAATCAAATGTCTACCTATACTTGACTACATGAATTTAATATTTGAAACAATTTTATCCAACTTAACTTGTTTTGTCCTGAAGAATCTTCAAGTCAGATGAAATTAGCATTAATTTAATATATTTTGGTGTGAAATTTTCTTACCGAATCCCCCGCGTGTTAGAATTGATTGCAGGAAATTGTAGGAAAAAATTCAAGTACTCGAAAAATTTCCGGCAATAATTTAAGCAGATTATAAGTGACAATATTATACTGTGATAGATTTTCTATTATGTGCATGTGACTGTTTGCTGTGTTGTCAATTTTCTGTAATGTTATTACTAAATTTTTATACAGGGTGTTATGTAATAAGTGTCCGATATTTGACAGGACGATTCCTCAGTTATTTATAAGGTAAAACGTTCATATAAACATGGGTCCGCAAGGCCTTCAGTTTTGAGATAGAGGGTGTTGAAAATTTATTTTTATTTTGGTTTTTCGTGAATAAATTTTGAAATAATGTCTATATTTGAACAAAAATTGGTATTTGGGGACTTTTCAATATGAGAAATTCAAATTTGATCTCTGTTTGGCACCTTATTGTAGGGGGCGCCACCTACAGGTCTTTGTCTCTTTTGGGGAGTCACAACTTTTTCGTATGTATCACATTTTCTAGAAAAAAAACATATTCCACTATCATTTTTACTTGAAAAAGGAATACCTGTCAAAAGTTGCTACAAGCAGCCGTTTTCGATATGTCTTAATTTAAATTAATCGATGTATGCTAATTCCTAATAAACCATAAATAACGGAACACTAAATATTAATCTAATTCAAAATTACAGTAAATGTTCGAAATGTCCACCTCCTGCCTGTATGCACGCATCCAATCTTCTTCTCATTGATTCTCGCACTCTTTGGAAAATTCCTAGAGTATCTTGAATCGATCTGCAAGCGTTAATTATTCGATTTATTAATTCTTCTCTATTTTGGATAGGTGTTTGGTAAATTGAGAATTAAAGTTGTCCCACAGGAAAAAATCTAAACTATTAAGGTTTGGTGACCTAGGGGGCCATGGTTGAGGCACTCCCCGTCCCATCCAACGGTTGCCGAAAGTTTGGTCTAAGAATTCTCGCGCTTGTATGCTAAAATGTGACGGAGCACCGTCATGCATAAACCACATTTCATGTCGTAGTCTAAGCGGCACATATTCCAGTAAAATAGGCAAATCTGCTTCAAGAAAATGACGATATCTCTCTCTGTTTAATCTACCCGGAATAAAGAATGAGCCTATCAGATAATCTCCAAGGATTCCTGCCCACACGTTGAGAGAGAACTGTTCTTGAAAATGTGATTCCTGTATCGCATGGGGGTTTTCCTCTGACCACAAATGATTGTTGTGAAAATTGCGTATAGCGTTGCGTGAGAAATTTGCTTCGTCGGTAAACAGGATTTGATTTTCAAATAAAGGATTTTGAATAAGGCGTTGGAGAAACCAACGACAGAAGTTGATACGTAACGGAAAGTCACGAGGAAGGAGTGTCTGAACTCTCTGAATATGGTAGGAATATAACAAATTATCAATTAAAATTTTCCATAACAGAACATGAGAAATGTTTGTTTGAAAGTGGTTGACAATGTTTCACTTTGAGTAAGGTTATTCTGGACTTTCATTGTCTAAAAAAGAACTAAGAAAAATTCAATTCTCTGCAATTTTTAATCACGACGTTTCAACTGTTGAAATCTACAGTCGTTATCAAGTGTATAATGCGACAATCTCAAGGATACTTCTTATATATGCTGTGGATAATTTTGTGTCATTAGCCTAGGGGTAATTTGGCGGTATTCAGGTAAGCTTGTTAATTACTGTGCCAGGTCCCTCCGGTACAGCATTGTTAATTCTTATCGCAATTTCAATTGATCCATGCCACTAATTAAGGGTTTCCACACATTACGGATTTCTATGCTGGCCTGACTAAAGACTTTGTTGTTCATAATATATGCACTCTCTTTAAACTTTCTTCTATACCAGCCCTCTTCTTTATGGATGACTTCGGCTTCAGTCCATTTTATGTTGTGTTGGGTCGTCCAGACATGATCCGCTATTCCTGACTTTGATGTTTCTCCTCGTTGAGTGTTTCTCTTGTGTTCAGCGAGTCTAACGCTAAGTGGTCTCTTAGTTTCTCCAAGATAAGCTTCGCCGCATTCACAAGGGATGCGGTAGATGCAGTTTTTGGAGTCAATGTCAGCGTTACGTGGTCTGGTCTTTGTGAGATGGCTGCGAATAGTGTTACCTGCCTTGAAACATGTCCGTATTTTGTATTTCGACCCAATTCGCTTTATTCTTTCCGATAGACCTCTAACATACGGAACGCACAGGGTGGTTTGTGTCGGCTCATCTGGTTTCTTGTTCTTATCCCCCCTGCGAGCTAGAACCTCTTCTATATGTTTTTTGGGGTACCCATTTCGTCGCAGATCATTCTTGATATTATCCAATTCGATGGTAAGACTTTTATCTGTGTGGACCGTGCCTACAACCTATGTAACACAGATAAAAGTCTTACCATCGAATTGGATAATATCAAGAATGATCTGCGACGAAATGGGTACCCCAAAAAACATATAGAAGAGGTTCTAGCTCGCAGGGGGGATAAGAACAAGAAACCAGATGAGCCGACACAAACCACCCTGTGCGTTCCGTATGTTAGAGGTCTATCGGAAAGAATAAAGCGAATTGGGTCGAAATACAAAATACGGACATGTTTCAAGGCAGGTAACACTATTCGCAGTCATCTCACAAAGACCAGACCACGTAACGCTGACATTGACTCCAAAAACTGCATCTACCGCATCGCTTGTGAATGCGGCGAAGCATATCTTGGAGAAACTAAGAGACCAGTTAGCGTTAGACTCGCTGAACACAAGAGATACACTCAACGAGGAGAAACATCAAAGTCAGGAATAGCGGATCATGTCTGGACGACCCAACACAACATAAAATGGACTGAAGCCGAAGTCATCCATAAAGAAGAGGGCTGGTATAGAAGGAAGTTTAAAGAGAGTGCATATATTATGAACAACAAAGTCTTTAGTCAGGCCAGCATAGAAATCCGTAATGTGTGGAAACCCTTAATTAGTGGCATGGATCAATTGAAATTGTGATAAGAATTAACAATGCTGTACCGGAGGGACCTGGCACAGTAATTAACAAGCTTACCTGAATACCGCCAAATTACCCCTAGGCTAATGACACAAAATTATCCACAGCATATATAAGAAGTATACTTGAGATTGTCGCATTATACACTTGATAACGACTGTAGATTTCAACAGTTGAAACGTCGTGATTAAAAATTGCAGAGAATTGAATTTTTCTTAGTTCTTTTTTAGACAATGAAAGTCCAGAATAACCTTACTCATGAGAAATGTTCAACGTCAGCGCTATTTTCCTGGAGCTTGTTTCCGGGTGTTCTCCTACCAGATTAAGAACTGCTTCCTCGGTTGCTGGGGTTCTTACCGTCCGATGTGCACCCGACAGATGACTAGCTTTCTCAAAAATTCCTGTTTCCCTTAACCGAGTGTGAATTCTTGAAAAGGTTTTTGAAGTAGGAGTTGTGCGGTTCGCATAACGCTCCTGATATAAACGTCTAGCCTCATATGCATTTCCGTTAGCGAGTCCGTATGTAAAATGTATGTCAGCATACTCTGCATTGGTGAAGTCTATCATTTTCAATAAAATAATCACACTAGTAACAAATAAAACTATTCAACTATGCGTCAAGATATAATTTTTGAAATGACAGCACAAAACAAATATTGGAATAAACTTACTAGCCTACTTGATTATTTAATTTTCAAAGAGTTCGCGAATCAATGAGAAGGCGAATGGATGCATCGGTTAATTTAAATTCAAATATCTCGAAAACGGCTGCTTGTAGCGACTTTTGACAAGTATTCCTTTTTCACGTAAAATTGATAGTGGAATATGTTTTTTTTTTAGAAAATGTGATACATACATGCACGAAAAAGTTGTGACTCCCCAAAAGAGACAAAGACCTGTAGGTGGCGCCCCCTACAATAAAGTACCAAACAGAGATCAAATTTGAATTTCTCATATTGAAAAGTCCCCAAATAGCAATTTTTGTTCAAATGTTGACATTATTTCAAAATTTATTCACGAAAAACCAAAATAAAAATAAATTTTCAACACCCTCTATCTCAAAACTGAAGGCCTTGCGGACCCATGTTTATATGAACTTTTTACCTTATAAATAACTGAGGAATTGTCTTGTTAAATATCGGACACTTATTACATAACATCCTGTATATCCATTCAGCTAGATGGATCAAAAATGAATTCAATGGAATTGTTTTTGATAGCAGAAATTTTTGTTTGGAACCATTACCCTTTTTTCATGCCTCTTACTACCGAAAGTCAGGTTACGTTTTCAATTTTGTGCACTTCCAAACACTATGTATATGCTGATATAGTTCAAGGAATATTAAAATTTCAATTGTCCTGTGATAAAAATTGTTGTATCTAATAAATACAAACTCAATGCTTTTCCATTCATATCAATCATTGTTCAGTATCGTAAAGCACTCTCTATTTCATATGGATGTCTTAGCCTACTTACCAATAATCAGTAAACTATAGTGGAAGATTATTGAACCGTGCATTTATTAGAAAGGTTTTCATTTATTAGGGAAATATCTCATTGTAGAAAGACCCATTCATCAGACACTCAGTTGTCTTTCCGTTATCAGGAAAAGCGAGACATGTGTTTGACGGTAACCTCCGTTTCTCTTTCTCTTGCTTTATAGTTATTATTCAGACTATTTGACGACGAGTAAACGACCGGCTGACACGATTGTTAATTACCCATTAATTAGTAATTCTTATGGTACTGGAAAGTTCCTTATATGCAAGAAAGATTAAATAATAAACCGATAGTCAAAGTAGAATAAAATGTTTTTCGTAAATATTCTTTCAACTTAATCCTTCAAGTGCTGTCGGAACAATTATAACAATTAACAACATTTATAGCAACAATTCTAGCCCATACTATGCAGTTTTCCCTATACGTTGCTAGGGCGCGAAAGGACCCCGCACAATAGCATAGGAAATTGGTCCACAGTGGGATTTGCCTGAAATTTACATATGTTATTGGTATTGAGTTTCTAATTAAATGTTCTCATGAGCCACATCCTCTAAGACCAATGATTTAGCTCTCAGGGCCGTATTTAGTATAGGTGTAAAATAAACAATGACTTTTTTTTCTCAAGTCCATGATTTTTCCTATTAGAATTTAATTGAATAAGAAATATTGGAAAATCTCAGCATTTGTGAAATATGCTCTGTCCTACAGAACCGTATTTAGTGAAACTGTATTTACCAAGTGATCCACAACACAAACCTGATTCAAACTTAATTTTGTTATAACTTTCTTATTTCTTGATCTGTCAGTGGTTGATAGCTCGTTTGATAGATGAATGTAGCTTTCTTTGTGTACATAACAAAAGTGGTTGCCATATTAATATCCAAGATGGCCGGCCTAACCTATAAACTTTATGTAGGACTTATCTTGTAGCTTTTTAGATTTGTGGCATCTTTTATGTGCTGTAACGCAGAAGTCACATTTTGATTATGGCGGGCAAATCCCAAATACCACAATATGCTTCAAATATTAGCACATATACATGTTACTGGTGTACTTGCCGCTGATTTGCAACTGCAGTAGTATCCTATTATCAATACATCGTCTTCATTATTATCGTCGGGCTAGTTTACATCCATTACATACTTGATATTTTTCTCTCCTTCTGAATCGAGAATACACTCTTGAGTCTAATAAATCCAGGTGTATTCACTTGTATTTTTCTTGATATTAAACCTTATGAAATTATTACTCTAAGATCAGATAGTAGGGTTATATTTATAGTATAGAGTTACTGTTACTATCTTTCTTAAAAAAACGACAAGTCCAAGTCCAACATAAAGTTTATAGGTTAGGCCCGCCATCTTGGACATTAAGATGGCGACCACTTTTATTATAATAATAATAATAATAGGTCTTTATTTCCATCTGGGTAAACATAACAATTTTGGAGTATAAAAATTATATAATGGAAAAAGGCGAGGTGTCAGCTGGTTTCGACGTGTAGGTAGGTACACACCGCTTCCTCTGTTTTTCAACCTAACCTTAAAAATATATATATATATTATATATATATATATATAAAAAACTAATACAGTAATATATAGTATATATCTAACATTCAACAAAACCATACTAATTAACCTATACATTTCTAAATAGTTCCTCCTTCAACAAAATTAATTATATAATTGTTTCGAACGAAGGAGAGGAAAAAAAAAAAAACATTGCGTATTAATGGAGAGAAGAAAAAAAACAGAATATGATCACATTGTCCCAGATAGCATCATTTGACGTATTTTTCTTTTGAATGCATATAAGGACAGATGTTTTAAGGAGTCCGTCAATGAGTTATAGAGATGAGCCACTTGGTAGCTGAAAGATCGTTTGAACATTTCTTTTCTGTGTTTTGGTATATTCAGTCTGAACCGTTGTCTTGTATTGAGGTTATGAATGTTATGACGGAACAGAATTTTGTTGTATAGGTAAGATGGGTTCTGAGTAGTAATTATTTTGTGGAATAAATTGAGGGAATGCATTTTTCTACGATTGGCCATATTAATCCATGATATTTCTTTAAGTTTATGGGATATATTTTGACGCCGACGAATTCCACATATGAGCCTCAAACAAGAGTTTTGGAGCACCTGTATTCTACGCTGATCAATCGTATCAATGCAAGGTCCGTAGACAGAATCACAATAATTTAGTTTCGAAAGAACTAGTGAGTCACAGAGAATGGTCTTTATTTTTTTGTTCAGTACCTGACGATTTCCAAAAATAACTTTAAGATTAGCGTAACCTGCTCTGATACAATTAGTTATGTATTTTTTGAAGCGGAGAGAACTGTCCAAAACAATTCCTAGATTTTTCGCGCAATCTGTTGATTTAATTCCATAGCCATCCACAGTAACTTCAATGTCGCTTATTGTCTTGGAAAGGTTCTGTCTGCTTCCAAAACACATAACTGTTGTTTTATTTCCGTTGATTGTCAAAGAATGTTTTTTAGACTGCTCTACAATACGAGATATATCATAATTAATTTCATCAATTGCAGTCCCCAAATCGCTCACTTTGAAAGAGTGGTAGAGCTGAGTATCGTCAGCATAAAAGTGAATTTTGCAACTTTTCACAACATTGGCAAAATCTGAGGTATATATTGTGTATAGCAGTGGTCCTAGAATTGAACCCTGTGCTATCCCACATGACAAAGAAAGAGGTTCTGACATACTATCTGCAATTCGAACACGCTGACGTCGATTTGAAATATAGTTTTTGAAAAAACTCATTGCATTCTCACCCAAGCCAATATAATGAAGAATACACAATAACATTTGATGATTCAGCGTGTCAAATGCCTTCGAGTAATCTAATAGGGTGAGTATCGTTATCTCATTAGCATCAGAAGCTCTTAGCATATCATCTGTGACAGAAAGAAGTGCAGTTTCACAGCTATACATTGGCCTAAACCCTGATTGTTGCTCAGGAAGAATATTATTCAGTTGCAAAAATTCACGAACTTGCTTCTCTACCGCTCTTTCGAGTACCTTAGACATTGTGGGCAATATACTAACCGGTCTCAGATCTTTCATCCCTGAGGGATTGCTAATTTTTGGGACAGGTAAAACTATGGCTTCCTTCCAGAGTTTCGGAAAAACTCCGCGATCCAGACATGTATTTATTATGTTCGTGATAAATGGAATTATTCGAGGACAACACATCAAAATTACTTTCAAATTCAGTCCGTCATGACCTAATGCATTTGTTTTGATGGAGTTAATAATACCTGAAATTTCAGTTTCCGAGACAGGTTTGAAATGGAACCTTTCCTGAGTTTTCATATTATTTTGATAAAAATTCATAGTTTCAACGTCAGGATTGTTCTTTGGGATAGAATTAATGTAGTAATCATTTAATTTACTCACGTCCCGTAAATGTATAGGTATTTTATTGGACCTTTCTTGCACAATATTCATTTTTCTCAACTCAGTCCATACTGTTTTCGTACCTTCGTATTTTAATTTATGTTCTAGAAAAGCTTTTTTTTCGTTTTTGCATGCCAAATTTGTATAGTTTCGAAGCATTTTATAATAGTCCAATTTAGATGGATTTCTAGTCTTTTTCCATTTTTTATAAGCTTTATCCCTCAAAGTCATTAGTAATTTCAAGTTATCTGTCATCCATGGGTTATACTTCCTATATATATATACACGAAGAAAGCTACATTCATCTATCAAACAAGCTATCAACCACTGACATTGATCAAGAAATAAGAAAGTTACAACAAAATCAATTCGATTCAGTTTTTTGTGGATCACTTGACAAATACAGTTTTACTAAATACAGTCCTGTAGGACAAAATATGTTTCACAGACGACTTATGCTGAAAGACAAATGCAGAGATTTTGCAATACCTCTTATTTAATTAAATTCTAATTGGAAATGAAAAAAGTATGGACTTGAGAAAAAGTGTCATTGTTTATTTGGCGCCTGTACTAAATACGGCCCTGTGAGCTAAATCATTGGTCTTAGAGGATTGGGCCCATAGAAACATTTGATCAGAAACTTAATACCATTAACATATGTAAATTTCAGGCAAATCCCATTGTGGACCAATTTCCTATGCTATTGTGCGGGGGAGAGTAGTGAATGTGCAATGATGTTTAACGCCACTAACATACCCAGGAGCTCAGTTTGGGACGTGGAATCGACAATAAAAATTGATTTCGATAAGATTGAAATATGGTGTTTGATTTTCCAGAGCGCCACGGATTTATCGCCAATGAAAAATCCGAAACTACCCTGACAGAATGGGATAACCCACTGCAGAGCAGGAACAGTGGCGGAGCAGTAACACCCTCTATTAAGTGGGAGGGTTCTGGTAACAGCTTTGATGGTCTGTTTGCTGTCTGATAGCTAGTTTCTTGTTCCAGCGGTTTTACCGATATATAAATGACTACAGGCCCTTCTAACCTCAAAACCCACATAAAAGCGAACAGAGATATTCTCGAAAATATACAGCGTCAAATATCGTTAACAATTTATACCATCAACGAGAATACCAATACATGTCCGCTCGAACTAGTACGGCAAAGGTAAGTACTAACATTCGAAACAAGCTGTACATGATAATGACCAAGTTGTCATTTTGAAACAGTGGCGTACAGAGTGGAAAAATTATATTAATGGCAGAATTTCTGATGTTACTGTACCAAAACAGAAAGGGTTTTTTGATGTAAAATAAACATATAACAACGTATCTAATAGCAAAATCACCGTAGCATTTCCAGGCAGAGCTAAAGTTTTTTTTTTAATTACGATTCTTAGCAAAAATCTTTTACTGTGGTTCAAATTATAGAAGCATATAATTTACCACTTAATTAATATTTTAGTCAAAATTGTCATAATGTCAAGCCATTCTAAACTTGGAAGAAGCCGAATATCCTCATTGGGTACTGATTTTGAACAAAATGTTATTTTATTAAACACACAAGTGTTATTATACAAGTGGTCCAACGAAAAGTATGCTTTTCTCCTTCTTTAGAAATTTACAGCAAAAATGCTCAGACATGTGGAGTTTGTTTTTGAGGAGAATACATGTTAGACATATTTTTCAACCTGTGCCTTTAACCCCCTAGCAAGAGGGTGTCACAACCATAAAATTTTAAATAGAACGTGGGTCGAGTGATGTATCATTTGAAAGGGCACAAAATTATCTTTCTCATGATACCCTATTTGTTGAAATTTACTCAATCAGCTAATGCGAAAACGGCTTTAAGAAGATCAACCCGATAATTTTGGTATTAATGAAAAATACAATTAAGTTTTACTTCTCAGGAATCAAAACAACTACAATTAGTAGTACGTTTAATGTTTTTTTAATTCTAATAATGCTTTCTAAAAAAATAAACAAGCTGTTAACTTGATTTATTGAACAGTTACTTCAACAGGTATTGGAAATATGACTCATTTGCTTCAATAAAATAAATCAGATTCTGTACAAACCTATTTCTAAGATTTTTTAGCAAATCTGGTGTTATGCTTCTGTACTCTGTTGTAATCCGTTGACAAAAATCTTCTATGGAGTGGGGCTTCGTAGCAAAATATTTATTTTCCAAGTATCCCCAAAGAAAGAAGTCCAAAGGCGATAAATCAGGTGACCTGGCAGGCCATTCAATTGGGACTCTCCTTCCAATCCACCGTCCAACATAGAGCGGAGGTGCTCCATCTTGCTGGAAAGCCGATGCTTTCAAGACGGACAAAACTTTGGGCGAACATATTTAAAACAACAAAGATAAAGTGAAAAAACAACAGAAGTGTGGAGTCTATACAATGCGGCTTTTTTAGTCTCCCCCCTGTTAACTTTTGAACGGTTTGAATTAAAGGCATGGTTCAAGTGCCATTTTCAATAGTATCATCGAAATTACTTTTCGGAATAAAAGACATTGTGATTGCTTGATAAAGGGGGGCACATCAATTAAAAATATTAAAATGGCAAAAGGGGTCAAGTGACTCATCGTTGAAAAGAGAATCCAATTCTCTATTTATTCATCTGATTTTTTTCGGATTTCATTAATATGTTTTTCACCTCATGTACTCGGAAAAGTATATAAAGCGGATCTGAATGGTACCCTTATTTCTAAAAATTTTAACGGTTTAATGTGGAGCAATGGGACAAAAATATTTTTAATACGATACTACGATTTTAGAGACGATACATTGCAATTACTTGACAGATGGCGCTGGAGGAACATCAACAAATTTCGAAAGGCAAAGAGATCGAAATTGTGAAAATGCGTATCAACGAAAATTTAAAAAAATATGCATATATGGCTGAAAAGAGATTTGAATTTTCTTCTCAACTATGTATAATTTGACCCCCCATACCAATTGAAATGTTCAAATTAATATGCCTCCGGCGCACCCTATCTGGCAATCGCCATATGTTTAATTTCAAAGAGTAGTATCGGTGAAACCACTAAAAATTGTTTCTGTTTCATGTATTTACGACAGACAGAACAGGGGTGGGGGGGGGGGGGGGAGTTTTATCTTTGTCAAACTGGTAGAACCGTCAAACATGGAAATAGCTTTGTGAACGAAAAACAAATTAAACATGTGCTACCACGGGCGTAGCCAGGTTTTAGTATCGGGGGGGAGGGTTCAAGATAAGTATGAAAAAAAACAGAAGGTTCATTCATTTATTATTGCTATAATATCTTAACTTTTCGGGGGGGGGGGGTTGAACAGCCAAAACCCTCCCCCTGGCTACGCCCGTGTGTGCTACCCATTTATTAACAGAAAATTGTACTTTCGACCATGATTTTGAAATCCTTCATGTTCAAAACAAGGGCATAAGGCTGAATCTTTCAGAAAGTATGGAGATTAATTTATGAAAAAATTCTCAGAGCCATCTCAATGACCAACTCGAACTAAATAATTCACCACTACTTAATATGTTTTCCTAGAAAGGGTAGATTGAATATAATCATCGGAGGTATAATATGGGGAGTCAGGTATACAAATTTACCCTTTACCCTATCAATCAACTTACTATAAGCAATAAAGGGAACACATCAAAGATGTTCAGATTCAGTTTATCTTCTCCACTTAACGAGGCTGTTGTACAGCGAAACAATTGTTGTGGTTTTGTAAATCTTTTTAGTGAAAATAATTCCAGATATTAACATGGATTTTCATCAAGGATCGGCTGAATCCATTAAAAAGTTTATGTTTTGGTTAGTGTTCAATTGAGTAATAGATGAATACTGCTATTGGAAAATTTGTTTTCTTTGGTGTTTTGGCATCGACTGCTATGGTCATTAGCCACGTGTTCTGGTTAGGCCTTGTTACTAACTCCATGCGCCACCTCAGGAGCAGCACTGTTAATTGGAACGCAACAGTGAATCGTGAAGGACTCACCCCAGTTCAGCCACGAGATTTCAATAATTTAATCGGTCAAATTAAATTAAAAAATCCCCGCCGCAACTGGGGCTCGATCTCCGGGCCTTTCGACCCAGAGTCGGACGCTCTAACCACTGCGCCACGCCCCGACATGATATTGGATGATTAAAGTCAAATCAGTTACGTCACAATTGCGCGATTTTTCCAGCATGCTGAGCATTTCAAACAAAAATTTGAAAGTTTTCAATATTTTGTTCGAGTGGACCAATCATTCTCCCTAAATCTTGTGGAACATGGTCGTTCTTAGGACTAATTGATTTTTTTTTGCTTTTTTAATGTTAGTTTTCCACCTTGAAATGGTAGGTTACATAATTTACTGAGGTTATATCAATTCTATTGTAACCCTTTTTGCTTTTCTTTAGATCAACTTGTAACCAACCCCCATTTTTCTGAAGATGAAGGATTAATCCTTCGAAACATGTCCTCGATGCAAGTCTTCCGACTTGGTATCTACAATAAAGATTATTTCTGGTGGAGTTACTCTGAAAGTTTTTTCCCTTATCCAGTCATATCTCACCTCCTCTGCATGTAATGGATTGTTTCCTTCAAAAAAACAGTGTTTCTCTTTCGATTTCTTTCTTTTTAATGTTGAACAATATTTTAGAGTTTCTTGTATACAATAAAAAAAATAACAAGTGGCAAGTTCTATAAGAAAATTATGTTCCTGGATCATTTTTATTGGACTTTATTTTGTATTTAAAATTAAACTTAGATAAGTTATGTTCCATCATACAATTTTCAAAATGATTCAAAAGTACGAGTGCTTAGTGCTCTCTAGCACTTTTTGACAGTGTTCGGCACAGCTCTGTGAATAAAAACTTGATGTTAATTATCGTATATACTTGCGAAGCAGATCGCTTCCTTCAATGATATTTTAGCATGTTGTCACTCCAACACTAAACACTATCCACTTGTCAAATGTCGAGTCAAGCCCCCAGGTAGAGCGTTTCGTACATAAACGTTCCAGTTTCATTTTACCATTACAATTATTTTTATTCGTACGTATTCATACATATTTTGGTCCGTCTAGTACATCGATCTCTCGGAAGTGAAGATACAAAACGGTATAAAAGATGAATTACTGACCTATTTGTTTAGTTTCTTACTATGACTCCTCCGACGAGCGGCTTTGATTCTTGAGTGTACTCAGTGACGGTGTGGAAAGTGATAAATATTCTTCAGCAGCATACATGACAGCGATACAAAATTTGGATTTTTGATTACTCTTTATGATGAAGGTTAGTATTTTCAACAGATACTGCTTCCTTCAACGTCAATGTAACCCATACAAAAATCATAATCTGCCGGTTAAACATCTTATTAATTTTCATTTTCCGGGCCATCCTTCCAAATTTTTTTTTTTTTTAGTTTTGTTTTCAAGAATATTCAGTGCTTATTTCATACGCTTATGAACAACCCTGTTCCACTAAAATACAGAACAGTTGAAATTAATAATGATGATGAATTGGTCGGTCATGTTTTTCAAATGAAATATTGGAAAGCAACCTGGTTACTTCGAGTCCAAAAAATTCGATTCCTGAACATTCATCTAACCCTAATTCATTGAACAACTCTTTCTCTACTTATATCCAAAATGTTAATAGGGATTGCGATGGGAAAATAAAAGATTTCATTAATTCGGTTCAAGATACACAATTTGAATTTTCATTCAAGTTGATCACCATTAAAGAAGTCAACAACATTTTGCAAAATATTCGGACGAATGCTTTTGGAAAAGACAATATAAACCAGAAATGCTGAAATAATGCAGTCTTTGCATATAAACAATTGCTGTATTGAAAAATCATACTTTTCTGTTATATGGAAAAGCTGTGTTGGCATACCCATCGCAAAAAAAAATCCTGAAGCTCTTTCCGATTTTAGAATTATAAGCTTACTTCCTGCTCTGAAATGTTCGAAAAATTTTTGTATTCACAAATTTCTGATTATTTCACATTAAAAAAATTACTTCCTGATTGTCAATGTGGTTTTAGACCTGGAAGAAAAACTAAAACATCTTTAGCCACTGTAACAACTGATATTTCAACAGCCTATGATCAAGGTTTATATAGTGTTTTGGTATTACTTGATTTGCCTTTGATACCATTAGTCATAAACTGCTTTGTACTGAATTGAGATATCTGATGATAAATCGGCGTTTTTAATATTAAATTACTTTCTCAGGCGTTCTTAAAGAATTTTTGGTTAATGGTTCATTTATCCAAACTTGAAATTTTCTCAGGTGTCCCGCAAGAGTCTATACTAGGTCCACTACGTTTTATTATGTATACTACCGATATTTTGGATGAAATAGACCACTGCAAAGTCCAGGCCATTGTAGATAATACCTAGCTGTATCTTAGCTTTCGTACTGAATATTTTGATACTGCAGAAGAAAATCATGAAAAATGAATTGAATAAAATGAAAACATCCTCAGATGAACATAACTTGAAACTTAATTCTGAAAAAAATCCAAGGTATTATATATCGGTGGTAAAAATAATAGATACTTTTTGAAGATTAGTCTTAACCATCAAATCTGTGATACGGCAAAAAATTTTGGTCTGATATTAGATGTTATTGGTAAATCTTTCGCTTCCATGAAACTCATTTAGAGTAATCGACATACACTTAGTTTCAAAATGAAGCGAATTATGTTGAGTCTCTTTTGTGATTTCCTTCATGGTCCATGCACAAACATTGAATAGGATAGAATACAAAAAGTGCAAAATAGCTGCGCTTGACTGATTCATAGCATTAGAAAATATGAACATATTTCACATAAACTTGGACCTGGCTTAATATGAACAATAGAAGGCAGCTCGACATATGCACATTTACTCATAAACTTTTGAATAACCCTAACCTTCCAGCACTGGTGAATTATATGTCATTCCTCGACTTAAAATATACTCAAAAAATATCAGACTCCCAGACCATGCCTGAGTACGACACTGCATTTTTCCGAACGTTTTCTTGATTTCAATGCCATCTAAACATATAATAGTCATCATGATGAATTCAAAATATATAATATTAAGTTCAAATATATATTGAAGAAACACCTACTTGATAATCAGTAAGCATATTTAACGGCTTGATATTTGATTATCCAATACTTAATTTTTGTTGTAGGCTCATACCTCAAATTATCGTGACTTGTCTAATTAGCTTTGGATGCACCCATATTTTTAATTTCACTGTATTTTTGTTCCTTTTTGCCTCTTTTCCTCCTTGTAGGATACTTTTTTGGGCTCTGGCCCTCTGTTTGTTGAGTGGAATAGCTCTGAGCTAGACTTCGCCAACATATCTATTATGTAATCAACTTCTCCAATGACAATAAAATGCGTTTATTATTATTATTATCATATGAAGTAATAAATAATAAAATTGATAATAATAGCCGTCCTCTACTCGCACAGGCTATATGCCTTTGAGTACACTCTACGAGTATTATTATCTTTAAACGTTTAATAAGAACAAATAGCATTTTCCCCTTTACCACATAAGTATTTTCACTCCTAGGTGCGCATGTTACTTGGTTATCGTAATGCACCCCCAGGCACCCACACAAGTGTAAACTGTTGTGTTTTGCTAGTTCATTCAAGGCATTCCCAAACCCGCGTCGACTTTATCTGTACTGAATTCAGAACTTTTATGGCGCTCTGGCAGTTCGATAGAATAGAATGTATAGATTCATTTGTATGCATGTGTCTCAGCTTGTAATACCGTAGCCTTATTGTCAAGTGGAACTACAACGTTCCTTTTGTTGGCCTCTCTATATATTTCTGTTCCTACATCTGTTTTTGAACCATCACTATACCATATCATGTTCCAGATGATAGTGATGCTAATCCCGAGTCCCATTCATTCCACTTGATATGTGTCCCTATGGTTTATGAGTATTGGGATAGCATGTGGTCTAATATCATTTCCAGTTCGGTAATGTTGACTTCATGGATAATTTTGGTGTGCCCAGTTTGTGGTTGGGTTATCCAATTACCTGTTTGATTAAGTCTGTATGGAGTCATCCTTGCCTTCCCCATGACTGTGACATCTAAAGGTGGACGGTTTAGGGTGATTTCCATAGCAGCGGTTGGAGTCCTATTCATAGCACTCGTGAAAAACAGATAGACAAGTCTCTGTATTTTCGGATGTTTCTGTTGCACCACAAAAGTGAGCCTCTTGTCATTCTGGGTCTTATGATCGCGGTGTAAAGCAAGTGTGTGACTTTCGGTTTCAGTCCCCATGTTTTTCCAAAAGCTCTTCACATCATGGACGATGACTTACTTTTGTTGATTACATGTTGTAGATGCATGTTCCATGTTAGTTTCTCACCTAAGAATAGTCCTAAGTATTTGACATGATCAGCGACTTGTAGTGTTACGCCAAAGAACTTCATAGTTTCATATCTCCCAGAATTATTTTGCGTGTGAAGGGAATAAGTGTGGTTTTGCAGGGGTTTGTCCTCAGTCCTTCTCTTTTGCATCATTCCTCTGCGGTCCCCAGTTCAGAGGTTATTTGGGCATAATTTCCATATACGAGGACTAATATATCGTCCACGTAATCTTGCGAGTAGTATCCTTGATTATTTAAATATGCCAACAGTTCGTCTACTACCAAGTCCCTCAATAGGGGGATAGTATCACTCCCTTTGGGGTTCCCCTGGCAATTTCCAGCATCGCGGAGTCTTGAAACATGTTTATCTGGGACTGTCTATTTCGGAGCATTAACAGTGTCCACCTGCAGGTGGTTTTTTCAACGCTTCTCATCCTAGCCGCTAAGACCATACTTCCGAAGGATGTATTGTCAAAAGCCCCTTCGATATCTAGAAAAAGGCATAGTGCTATTTCTTTTTTGCCAGGGTGTCTTGACACCTATTGGTGCAAAGCGGTCTCGCACGATTTTCATGTAAGATTGACATGCTAGTTTACATGTAAATGTCGCTCTATAATAGCCTCCCGAATACCCCTGCCAATCAGTTTTTTCCCTCAGTCTGTAATCCTTGTCCTGCTCGTATGAGTATCTGCCAGGTTTCGGAATAAAGACCACGTTCATAGATTTCCAGGTTTGTGGTATTAAGCCAAGTGCTAGGCTCATCCTAAAGAGTCTGCATAGTTTTGGTGATAGATCTTCAATTCCCAGTAGTTCAATACAGTAGAACAGGAAATATGGTCCAGTTGATTTATATGGATTGAAAGAGTTCATTACCCATATTACTTTCGGGTATATTACGATCCGCTTTGCCACCTTCCAGTCAGCCCTGTTCTCCTTTATTTCAAGGTTGGGTTGCTGGCATTTGTGACAATGAGTAGTACATCAATAATTGTTTCTTTCCCAGTGTTTATGTAACCTCCAGTGTGTTCTATAAAACATAGGTTTAAAAAACTACGATCCCGCATAATCTGTGGAAATTATTTGAGTTGGAGTCTTAACATAAACATAAATTGGATTATCACTTTCATTACTTTACTCATTATCTTATTGTGTATCACTCTATAAAAGTGAATCTATAACTTTTTTGTACGTTTGTAGGTATGTCACGAACAAGCAGCGAAATTGTCTGCTTCTGTGATTTTTCTCTGCTTTTTTCAAAAATTATACATATATTTTTCTTGTAAGTTTTGTTGAATAAACTTTATTATCATTATTATTATTATTACTTATTTCTAATACTTTTTGATACAATTATTTTTGTTCAAACTAAAGTCAATTCACGTTTCTAGGGTTATTGAACTCGTCTTACTCTTGTATTCTGAAAGTGTTCTAAAAGGAGGTGAAACTCTCACTTCCATATAGGAGTATGTATCAGACGTGTACTAAATCTGAAGTACACGGATTAATACTTATTTCATTAAGCTGATAGTTATTTTAGTTTGGATACTTTGAATAGCTTCGAACCATTAGAAATTCATTTTGGGGACAAATTTTATAAATATTTTCACTAAATTTTGTCCGAATGCAAGATTAAACCATAAATATTCGGTAAAAGTAAGAATGTTCAATAAATACATTGATTACTCGGTATAAAATTTGTATGCATTTTAAGAAAATTAATGTTAAAAAAACTAGACGCTCGACAATGTTGACGAACTCTCGGTATAAAATTCAGAATCATTAACATAGATGCTTGATAAGTACACAATGAAATGCACCGTATGATAATACATTTATCGTTCAAAAATACACTAAATATTATTATATACAGTCTCATTCAAAAAGATAACAACATCTGAAAAAAAAATTGAAATGAGTGATTTTGAAATTTAAGTTTTGCTTCAAAAAAGATGATAAAAGTAATTTTTCTTTATATTTCGCCCAAAACAGAATTATTTCAAAATCGAATACAATTTCAAAAAGAATATAAAGAGAAACTTTGTTTCCATTTCGATTTTACCAAACGAACCAACGCGATTTCAAAACGAACCAACGCGAGCGTCTTGCATCGCGCGAGCACATTCGAAGTTCAAACAGGACACCCTGCTCCATTATTAAGGTTTGAATTTTTATCGTCCGAGTCAGCGACCATTGCCGATGCCTGCTCGCGCGATTATTATCCAATTAGGACATAGCCTTATGCCAAACACGCAATCTGTACGACAACTGTCTGCAGCTTCCGGTATTAGCCGATCTAAGGCTATGTCCTAATTGGATAATCATCGCTCGAGCAGGCGTCGGCGATGGTCGCTGGCTCGGACGATGAAAAGTTCAAACCTTAATAATGAAGCAGGGTGTCCTGTTCGAACTTCGAATGTGCTCGCGCGATGTAAGAAGACGCTCGCGTTGCTTCGTTTTGAAATCGTGTCGCTTACATCGCTCTGTCGCTGCAAGTACAAACCTATTCTTGAGAGTGGGTGTGTCCTAATCAGGTACCCACTTCGTGCAGTCAAGGCGACATAGCAACGCCTGAACGCTCAAAAACAAAAACAGTGTGGCAGAGAAGCTCCACTCATGTTCAATTTCCTTGCAGATGTAGCCGAATGTTGAAGAAGATATTCTGGTGTACTGGTAAAATATGTCTTCTTGACTTCGCAGCTCGTGATACAGATGGTGAAACTCTACGAGTTCGCATATAATTTATTGGTCTATTTCCTTTAATTCTGAGGAGGTTCTGCAAGAAGTTACGACAGATACACATTCCCTAGCAAAAATACTGCATCCTCAATTCTAGAAGCCATTTCAGTATGAACACCGGAATTGGGAAAAAACAACTATGCACGTAGGTGGTCGCGCGATTGTGTACTGATGGGACCGACAACGTTTGTTCGTACGAATAGGCGTTCGCAATCAGGACACCCATTTTGATCGCCCCATCAAGACGCGATGCGACCGACCATCGCCGGACGCCCGCTCGCGCGATGGTTGTCCAATTAGGACACAGCCTAACATTTTCAGAATTTTACATGACACAAGTTCCAACCGTACACAATTAAATTAATTCATGAATTAAATGATGATGATTGGAAGTCAATGGATGACAATTCGAACATTTGATTTAAACACGCAGATTTGATTTTTTTGATTGTAAGCATGATAAAACAATTCCATTTCTTTAAGAATGTGATTTTTTGATGTTTGTTTAAGTTTGTAAAAAGGGCTTAATAAACATTGTAAAAATAAACAAAATTGATTTTTGGCGAAAATAGTTTATCAAATTCACGTTTTTCATAAACCGTTGTAAAGAGGCTTCCAAGACCTTTCAAATGAAGTATCACTCAATTCCTCTCCCCTATTCAATTTTGAGGGGTTGAAGCGTCCCCTATTAGGTGGTTGCTCGTTCAAGCCTCAAATATACGTCAAAAGATGTCCCCTAAACAAAATCATTTGACGCGTTTCTGGAAATTTTTCCACTCACAATGGGAGTAGAAATATACGGGGTGGCTCGTTTGAGATGGAACACCCTGTAAATAATATACATAACCCAATTTTTTTTTGTCTCTCACGGAGGGGGGTCTCAAAAATATCTTCATATTTCCATGATTTACGCGACCACTGTATAGACATGGCTGGTTCTGGAAAATCACATGGATGGGTAATAGAAAATAACCTCATCAAATCATTCGCAATAACACGACAATTTTCTAACATACGACGACTTTCTTACAGTAAAATCGATTGTAATGTAATCTCCTTCAAGTTCAACTTTGATAACCTTCTCTTGGAAAACCACATAATTATTAATAAACCATACACTAAGTTTCTAGGGATGGAAATAGACAGTAAACTGAAATTTAATGAACATATTTGTAGCTTATATAAAAAGATATCTACGGGCTGCTTTGCAATCAAAGTTGTCTCGAAGGAACTTAACATAGCCTCAGCTAGGTTGGTATACTTTTCATTAATTGAATCCCACTTGAGCTACGGGATTGCATTTTGGGGACTATGCAGTGATTATTTGTTTAAATCAGTATTTGTATTACAGAAAAGAGCAATTCGATATCTGTGTAAAGCTCAGTTTCGTGACCACTGCAAACCACTATTCATTAAACAAAAAATTTTAACTCTACTTTGCCTTTACCTACTTGAAACGGTATGTCTGATACACAAGAAATACGCTATTACTTCAAACCTTACTGAAACTAGAAAATATGAGACAAGAAACTCAATCATATACGAAGGCAAAAAAATATATAATCATCTACCAGCAGTCTACAGAAATACAACATGCCTGAAAAAGTTTTAAAAAATGTGAAAGAAGCACTTTTACAGAAGACTTACTATAACCTGCAGGAGTATTACAATGACATACTCTAGCCTTTAAATTTTCCCAAGTGATCTTGGATATATGATTAAAATGAATAATGGTACCCTTATTTTAATTTTAATTTAATTTTTATGTAATTTTTATATATTGTTTTAATTTTTTATGATTACTGACAATGCGATTTCGTGTATCCGAATTTTATGTCATTTCATGTAATTTACTTCTCAAAATATTGACTGATATTGAAATATTGTATGAAGACTGATGTGTATGTATGCCTATATAACTTCATGTACATGTGTACATATAACTTATTCATTTTAAATTTTATTCTAGTTCGTCTATTTCATTATCTATTATCTTTTATTATATTATATTTTATATTATAACAGTTTGTGACACTTGTAACTATATATTTATATATACATATTTTTTATTGCATGCTTTGTCAATAAGATTATATCTTCGACAATAAAGTATATTTTTGATGGATTCATTGTTATTTTCTCTGCTCTCATAATAAAATAACACATGTTCTTTCTATTTCAGATCATTCTTCTTATACTGCTATCAGTATGTACCTCACTCAACGCAGAGTATCCAAGGTACAAAATTCGAGGTCCACCCTACCCACCTAGAATTCCGACGTCACAGCAGTTCCTCAAAAAATGGCACCAACCACCACCACAGTATCCCCTAAGAGGCCCCATGCGTAGACCTATGCAACAAGTACCACACATGATGCACGAGTCGCATAAGATCCCAATGGGAATTCCGCAAGCACCACCACGACCAATAGCTCAGCCCGTGCGAATGTTCTGGAAGAATACGCAGGCCAGTTTGAAATTTATCCCCGAGAAGATTTATCATTCACAACCTCCACCTCCTCCTCCGCCACTGCCGGAGAAACCGTTTTTGTCAGCTCCAAGTACATCTATACAGGTAGGTCCAAGGGCGAAAATAATTATAAAATGGTGAAGAAAACTGTAGTTCACAAACAATGAGCTTATTACTTGAGGCATAAGATGTCCGGAGGAAGGCTCATTGCTAATATCCTGTACAATAGGAAAAGTTGGGTCTAAAATCCAACAGAAAACATCTACTTTCCTGGCTAATGCCACGACGAACATTGAATTACATCTGATTAAATTTCCGTGCAGAGTTCTTACAAGGTTATCTCTGCAATTGCTTGTTGCATGGAAATGTTCAACGAAACATTCGGACTTTTTAGTAGAAGTGCCTAAACGAAAAAGCCTATACCTCCCCAAAAAAAAAAAATTTTTCTTACGACCTTACTTTATAAGTAGAATTCAATGGTGTAAGTAATTTATTTTGTCAATTCATTCAAGGTATCAATAGTTATCAATGGAATTTTTTTTTTTTTTCAAATGAGACAACCAGTATATTTCTGCATATTTCCATGAAAGTTGAATTTACTATTCTAAAAATGTAGCACACTTGATGTTTAGCTAGAGCCATCTTTGAAATGCAGAGCTTTTAGGTTTTTTCATTTAGATTTTGAAACTCATTCTTTGATTTAGTAGGCTTTGGACGGCACGCGGCGATAAAACAGAAAGTAAGTGTTCACTGGTAGCTAGAAAGCTGTTCACAGCAGTAATTAAAACTCATAGTTTCAATAAAACTGATAACAATTTATACTACATTCACTACTTATAAATGAAACTCCAACCATAATAATAAAGAACAAACAAGAACAAATTATTTCTTCAGAGGTGTTCGAAATGTCTACCAGCTTCTCCAACACACAATAATAAGTTCAATGGAAGTGAGAGAAGCAAAACTTTGCATCACTGCCGTTTTCAATTCGTGTCTAGATTTGGTAGGCAATTCAAAAATAAGATCTTAAAACCTTCCCCAGAGGTAAAAGTCTATAGGTGTTAGGTCCGGTGACCTAGCCGGCCAGCGTATTGGCATTGTCTTCTATGGTTCGACGCAACCCTAGAAAAATGAATGTCGAATCAAGGAAGACAATGTCCCACGATCTGCGCATTATTAGGCTGGACATTTTCTCCTATGTTAGGACAAACATGATAATTATTCAAGCGTCTGAATGCAGTATATTATGTTCAGAGACAATTCGCATTAAGATGAACAATGTCTCCTGCTGTTTGGCGTTATAGGTATGTAAAAATGTTGTTTGTTTCCGTTTGGTCATCGTGTCAGGTGGTTAGTTTGTCTACACACGACTTGCAGTTTAGTGCATTTTATAACTAATAATGGATGAAAGAGGAAAGTGTTAAGATGTTAAGGCAATTTTGCAATAGCGATAGTGCTACATTCATACAATTTGCATTCAATAGCGATTTTGATTAGGGACACATATAAATTTCGTTTTCATCAAAAGAAAAACTCTCATCTCAGTTTTGTGACGGCTTATTAAAAGATTTTGGCGATATATTTTTCACTAATTGAATTGTCCTATACACTTATTTGAAGGTGAAACATCTGAAATTCAGAAAAAGTGTTTGTCAACATACCGCATTTCGTAAAAATAAAAATCGTACTAAACTTGGCTCGCAAAATCTCATTACTTAAATTTGATTTTTTGTGGCAATGGAAAAATTAATTAAAGACACTTGCATTCGAATAGTATTGAACCGGCAATAAACTAATATGATAGATAAATGTGTGTTGATAAAAATGAATACGCATATTAAAAGGCTTAATTTACAGTAGATATTGCCCTTCATGATTCGAAAATTTCTCGTGACAAACATTCTGCATTCAGACGCCTGAATATTTAGCACGTGTTGTTCTAACGCAGGAGAGTAAGTCCAGCTTAATAATTGGCAAATCGTGGGACAATGTCTTCCGTGATTCAGCATACATTTTTCTAGGGTTGCATCGTGCCATAGAAGACAATGCCAATACACGGCCGGCCAACGGTTGGGTTCTTGGTTGGCTGTTGCAGAAAATTCATTATTCTGATCTCCAATAGCGACAATTCAATTTGTTCCCTTGAAATTTCTGATTACCTCTGAGATGTGAGAGTGCCATTATGAATTCTACCCCTAAAAACACCTGCCCACACACTTAATCCAAATCTTTCTTGACTTCTCTGCTCCACAATATATAGATAGATAGAAAGTAAATTACCTGCACCATTGAAATCTATGTAAAAATTGCTTTCGAAATGTTACCATAGAAACAAAGAGTTTTTGTCAGGAAAATAGTTCAACTTTTTGAAAATACACATAATCGAAAAACATGCTGTAACTCAGAAACGATACTTATGCGATTTTAACCATTGAGTTTGTCATAAAAATTGACCCTCAGACACAGTTCACAGTTTTCATCTACCTTTTAAAAGTGTCCAATTTGACCTACTCTGTACAGTCTCACGGAAAAAGGCTATATCCACACGCTTGCGGAAAGTTACTTTCCGCACCTGTCAAATAGATCTGTCAAATTAATTTCTGTTTGGATTTGAAGCTGTCTAGCTGTCAAATATATAATTTCAATTTAGATGCCATTAGGATAATAACACGACAGTTGGGTTTTACTTCTGCTAAAATAGCCTATTATGTGCATTAGGGCTCTCTGTGAAAAAAAAATACGTGAGTCCTGCAAGGAGCTTTTCAAAAATCATAGAATCCTCACAGTTACTACGATCTTTATAGAAACCTCCTACTTAATCCACAAAAATAGTTACCAAAAAGCAATCTTGCTAAGGAATCTATAATGTGCTAAAAATTTATAATTGCTTACCATTAAATGTAAGGAATATTAAAACATTGGGATTATTAAAAAAATGTAAAATTAATGTTACACATTCATCCTTTCTACAATATGGAAAAAAAAATCTGTGGTGAAACCTTGTTTCGATATTCAAATATGCTTGCCCTTTCATGTTATGAATGATTTCAATATGCTTACATCTCATTTATTTTATTTATACAACTTTTATTCATCTCGTACATTTTATTATCTTATTTATTTCATTCATTACAAACTGCATTCAGCTCGTACAATTAATTGCTTTGGTATGTTTGTGTTTTGTTTCCTTTTTAATTTGTAGTACCACATGACTTGAGATAATATTTGCTCCTGACAATAAAACATATGATTCAGTGATTGAACCTCAGTGCTAATCAAACAAATTAAATCAATCATGTCCGCTCTGAAAGTATTTTCGAATACGAACAGATATTACGTTTGTGAGAAATATTATGAAAAAAATTCTCCTATACTATTTTTGTTAAGCTTTAGTTCCATTAAAGGACGAATCTCAAGGATAATGAAGTGTCATGGATTTTGTCGAAAGTACTCGTATTATAGGGTCTATATCTAAAATAGATCTGTGTGTTCAAAATATATTGTTCTAATTAAAATGACATACATGTCAAATTTCAATGACAATGAAAAACAGTAATGCCTTTATACATTAATATACTCTCCTCTTATTTTCAGGAAATGGACTACCACATACAAACCAATAATATCCCAACAACATACACCAATCCTATCAAGCAAATAGGAGAAAAGGGCCCAATACATACAATACCAGCTCCCAATTTGAGTTTAAGAGATAAACCAATCATTGTCGAAGAAGTCATGAGAAATGAAATAAATTACCAACACCCTCCACCATATGCACAGGTAGAGCAAAGTCATCATTATCAAGTTACCGAACAGCCAGAACCTAGTCCTAGCCAGGCATTCTTCAGGGCACAGCAACAACATCAACAGCTACAGCAGCAACAGATACAGCAGCAGCAGATACAGCAACAACAGCAGAAATTGCATCAACTACAGTCTCAGCAGAAGCTAAAACATCCACAAGAGCATTCTTTTTCACAGGATTTACAATCACAATTTGAGAGTCAACCTCAGCAGCCCTATTTCTTCTCAGATCCTGGCCATTCATCTCAGAATTCCCCACAAAATGCACCCCAAGAAGACCTGATTTCAAGCAATCATCTGACACCTCAAGAACTTTATCAGCTAATAGGAGCTGCTTACCCACGAGAGGAACAGCAGCAAAGAGAACAAGTATCTGACTATCAAACGCTACAGTCTCAGCAAAGATACCAACCAGAAGTTAGCCACGCTGATCAGCTACAAGAATCTGAATCAGCCCAAATAACTTCGGGTAAGCTCGGCTTCCAACCCGATTTCCAATCTTTCAATTACGACGAGCAAGCTCATCAGAAGAGTATGACGAAGAAGCAGCTATCTTCGTTGGTTTCCGCAACTTACAATCTTGCCTCTGAGCATGATCAGTCTCAGTACGTTCCTCGGAACTCAGCTGATCAACTGGCGCAATCAGAGATTATCCAGAACTACTTCGAGAAGCGTGCTGATGTCGCTGAGAATGATATAGAGCCTGACGCTAAATCATCATCGAAAACCGACAAGCCTACCGACCAAGCAGAGAAGACGCTGCTGGGTTCTTCTTATTACTCCTCCCTGCCGAACAAAGAAACAGCTGAACGATTGGCGCAGCTACAAGCCGCAGGGAAGGTCAACAGCAACTTGATGAAGATTTCTTCAAACTCACAGCAATCGAAGGAACCTATATTCATACCCGATGATTCCACGTCGGACAATGGAGTTGAAACTGAAGGAAATACAAATGAAGATGATTCGAAGAAGGGATCGGTAGAGTATGACGAATATTCAGATGAATATAATAGTGCTTCTGAAGAAAAGAATGAGGAATTTGGTCATAAAATACAAGTGAGGGAAAGACCTGAATGAGAAGTGTGAAGTTGATTGTTATTTATTGTGATTTATTGTTGTTTTTTATTTATTCTATTTATTTAACTGTCTTGCCTGTTTATTTATTTTACACACTAAAAATTTCTTATATTGTTATAAAAATTGTTGAACGTGAGTTTCTTTTAGTTCGTCTAATTATCGTTATATGCTGTTGATATTTAATAGTGATGGGTGATCCATTCATTTTGTTACGTCAACATATTGAATAATAATAATAATGATATATTTTATTGATAGAACTGAATAATGATACATGAACATATTATACAATTTCATCAACGTATATTTCTGTCGACAGGCAGAATTCAAGTTTTGATCTTATCACGTGAATTACACAATCAGACCCTGCTCTTCCATTCAACCTGTTGAAAAAAAAATTTCTTAGTGTAGCAACCCATATCTCTTGAAACTAGACACACACACACACACCAACCAAGAAATAAAAAACGTAATATTCCACATTCTACATAGTTCTATAATTAAGATGGAATACCCTGTGTAAAACTTAGTTCAGAAGCAGAGGCAATTTGTTTTCGAGAAAATCAGATGAGTTTTATTCTGAAGCTTCTGATGGAAAGTGATTCAATTGAATTTGGGAGTCGATTATACTGCCAGGCAACGTTATATCCACGATACAAGGAGGTATGATAGAGTGGAGTGGAGAGTTGAGTTTCAAATCTCAAATTCGAGTTATGTACGTCAGTTCTAAAGCTTATCTTCTCATGGAGGTCGCAAGGTATTTTGGTAGTGATTATTTTGGGAAAAAGAACACTTGCATGACATACCAGTCGGGTCACTATATTGACCCATTTCAAATTGTGCATATGATGAGAGACTGGTTGACTTCTAGTATCTGTAATGAGTGTCAAACATGAGTTCTGCAAAGTCTGAAGCCTTTTCTCGTCTGATTGACGTAAGTTAGGTCCATACAAAAGTATCTGCACAATTGGCATGAGATAAAACTAGGGCATCGCATAAAACTTTGTTTGTGACACATGAGATGAAAACCAACATCTTTTTCTCATTGCTGTACGGCCAAATAACATAACTACAGTTTCAGGGAGATTGATCGAAAGACAGTACTTGTCAGAGGCGACGAGTAATGAATTCAAATCCTGATTGATTTACTGACACGCTTTTACCAGAGAACATTCAGTAATTTTTTTTATAAATTTGGGTATCGTCAGCATAACTATGAATTTCAGTATGTACTAAGCATTTTTGAAACTGACGTATAAATGACGTTTAAAATAGGCCCAAGAATCGACCCTTGCGGTACTCCAGCAAAATTTTCAAAATCAAAGTCCTAAAGGACTCGTGGTGTTACCAAGCAATTTGATCTCGTTGATTTCTGACAGAATTATTATCGATAGTATTGCGAGCACGATAATTCAATAGATCATTATCACTGAATTCTGTTATCCAAATAATGAGTTCCATTAAAGCAACGAAAAGTCAAGATATTTTAACAAAATAATAAAAATCTGATGGCAGATTCTATCGAATGTTTTGGAGTAATCGATTAGTACTTTAGATGGATAACTCATCATCATCGACCGTTTTGTGTATGTCGCCAACTACTTTCAACACGGCTGTTATGCAGCTATAGCCAGGTCTGAATCCTGATTGAGATGCAGGTAAAAGTTTATTATCATCGAAAAATGTTCGGCATTTGCTTGTTGATTATTTTTTCAAATACTGTCGAAATGTCACACAATACAGTGATAGGGTGAAGGTCACTGCAGTTTTGAGGATCATCAATTTTTGTCAAAGGAATAATACGAGATTTTTCCATACTGAAGGAAATACAAATTTCATCGATACACACATTTAATATTTGATTTTTATTAGGATGTGCGGGGTACAATGCAGAATCATTTCCATCAATAATATCCCGACAAAATGCAGAATTTTTGAAAAATATTTTCACCTTGCTGACACGAAAACTCTGTTGCTTGGAAACACAAGCGTCTAGTGCAACCGATGCAACTTTATTGCTGAGCATGCGCCAAACACGAATTAAAATATTGTATTTCAACATGGCGGGGTGTTTAGATGACAAAACCAGAAGGCAAACTGAATTGAAAATGCATGAATTTGTTTTTTTTATTTGTGCCCCTTTTTAACTATTTATAGCACGCCTCAGCGTGTTTAAATCGAACTTTCAAAAACGCGCGTTTTTTTAAGTTATCACGGCAACATCAGCAACTCGGAAAAACGTGAAGTCTATACATGACAACTTTTGATTATTGATCTGACAGCAGTAACTTGTAACGTCAAATAAACAACTCGTTCATTTATATCTGTTACCTTTTGCTTTCTCATCCATTTGATGAACTTGTCATTTTCTTTTTATGCGCATCATTCGATTTTTGCCATATTAACCGCGATTCTGCTTTACCATTCAAAGAATCGATATTAGAATTGATTTTTAGGCACTGCAGTGACAACAATAATTAATCTTTGATGACAGATTGCAAATTTAACTATATTTTTCTCATTTCCATGACAACGAAAGGTATACCGCTCCGAGCAATAAAAGATATAGAGAGGGCTTTTCTGTCTCTTTTTCGAAAGCAACATACCCGACGTTGTTTACAAACATCTTTACAAATTATCTTTATTAGACATTTTGTAAAATTAACAATATATATAATAAAAATAAAAATAGAACTCAAAGGTGCGATTTAGTGCCTTCTTGTTCATAAAACAGAACGTAAGCCTCTCCGCTCACGAGGGATCTGGATGAAATAGGGGACACGCGAGAATCATTATATTCGTGCCACGTGCCCGCATGCGGGTGCCTACAGTAGGCAGTGTAGTGTCCGTTGTAGATAGTCCCACTATGATTGGACAATGCGTACAGACTGTAGCGGAAAGGGGCTACATTGTCTGCCGCATAATTACTCATATCCAAACCCTCTATCGGAAAATTGATGGTTACATTCAATTTTCCTCTGAATCGTTCCATCGGAGAAAACCTGTTTAAATGTATCACTAAAA
This sequence comes from Chrysolina oricalcia, assembly GCA_944452925.2. Taxonomy (NCBI): domain Eukaryota; kingdom Metazoa; phylum Arthropoda; class Insecta; order Coleoptera; family Chrysomelidae; genus Chrysolina; species Chrysolina oricalcia. The sequence continues at coordinate 68,620,015 of OX101812.2, forward strand.
TCTTGGGAAACTTGTAAATTGATAGGGATTTGGTACACTTCCTTCTCTCTCTGCATTTAACACATGTCAGCTTCTCGTCGCCATCCAAGATTTCTTCCCTCGTAAACGAATCTAAACACTGTGATAATCTCAGTTGACCTGTTCGTTGCGGTATTGGAAGTGATAGGTCCCAGAACGGATCGAAGGTGACAGAACAGTGCCCGCAATACGTACATTTCAATGTGGACTTAAGCTGGCCAACGAAATTATCAACGATATTGGAATTGTCCATTCTTAAGTACCTCGACCAAGATTCTTGCGCCTTCTCACCGTCACTTAACTTTTCGTCTATCTCCATCAGAATAGATTTTGGCTTCTCCGTTATTCTGTTCACATCTTCGTGAAGACCCTCCAGAAGGTATCGCAAGAACTCATGGGCATCTTGTTGGGAGTAACCAATGAAACGAGGTGCGGATCTTTGTATTTGACTCTTTAAAGAGACTGTATTTACCACTCGATCAGAAGAATCTTTTGACCATAGCTCCTTTATCACCTCAGCGAAGGCTTTTATTAAGGCTCCCTTCATACTAGAGATACTTGTGTTTATGTCTCTTGTGTAGGCGCCCTTCTTCAAATACTCCAGCAACCATTTAGTATTCGACAAACACTGGATAACACTGTTTATGAAGCAAGTGTTACCAATATTTTTCAACCCATTAAGACCGAGAGTATTCACTGTTTTTGCAGAACTATGTATCACAGGCTTTCTGCTGCTTTCACCACTGACACCTTTTACTGAGTGGTCTGTAATTGAGTTCATGTCTTTATTATAGTGGCGTGATATCGAACCTGAGTTAAGGTTGTTGGACATATCTTGCGGAGGAAGTGGGCAAGTAGAAAGCGGATATGCTGAACTGTGAAAGGACATGTTCAGAAATCTCAATGTTTGAGGACGGATAAAAATTTCATTCAGATTTTGAGAGGATGGAATGGAACCCATGACAGATGCGGCGTTTCCTCTTTGGACTGCGATACTTATTCTTTGTAAAAGAAAAGTCCTTGCTCTAGGATCATCGGTTTTATCTATAAGTTTATGACCAATGAGTTTGAAAAACTCAGAAGCATAACTACCAAAAGAGCCATAGGTTTCGATGGCTATTGGATAAAAAATATATTGGTCAATTAAATTGGAATATTTTTTAATCTTCAATTTTTCAGCAGAATCTGCAGCACCACCAACAAATCTTGAAGTTGAAAAAATATGGGAGGGAGCAACAGTGTCAGCACAGGTAAAGTCCCATACTAGACGTTTTCCATGACTCCAAGGGATGAGAGACATCCCGTCTGGACGTTTACCGTCGTCACGAAAAACTCCTGAAGGTTCCAGCAGTGGATAAAGCACGTTTGATTAGATCGTTAACAGAGGAGTGTCGTGAGAAACGTCCAGAACTAAATTTACAACACAAACCATGAACACCTTTCTCGTTGACGATGGATCCACATCTGCAAGTATGGCTTACACAAATTGAACAACCTAAACGAAGACCTACTGAAATCCTAAAGGAATCATTATCCAATAAAGTGCCAAGGGAAGCAACAGGAAGGGCGTTAAGCCAAGCACCAGATTCCTTAGTAGAAACTGCTTTGAGGCGAGCCATATCAAATTGAGAGTTAGCAGCTGACTCAAAGAGTTTAGTGGATGACAATTCAATAAGAGGAAGATCCCAAGATTTCTGTGAGAATTTACAGCTAGGTGCATCGGATCCTGTTTTAGAGAGCTAAATAGATTCACATTCTATGTACGATGAATCTGGTATGTTAGAAAAGTGGTCAGGTAAAATGTGGTCAATCAAACGTCGGGTGCTGTTGAAAGAGGCAAGAAAAGCTGGTAAAGCGAGTGAAGATGCTAAACGAATGCCTAGACCACCCTTGTTCACGGGAAGCGTCGCTTGAAGCCATGTTAAATCGTTGAAGTTGTTATTGGTTATCTGCTCCAAAGTCGCACGAAGTGTTGAATCAAAATGACTAAGTTCCTTTTGACAGCTCCATGTTGCACAACATCTCAGAGTATACATCAGTTTAGGTATAGCCAAACAATTCTTCAGGAGAAAATATCCAATATGGTTAGGAATTGTATCCAAGCGCGATGCCATCAACATAAGGGAATCCGTTTTTTGGTTAAGGCATTCTGCCAAAGATTCCACCGTAAGAGGTGCACCAAGTAGGGTCCAATTGGTTCTGTCCATTATTTTAATGCCGGGAGCAAAATCGTTGAATCTCTTCGAAATGTGTTCTGAAAGCTCGTTCGTAAGAAAAAGTTCACACTTTTTGAAATTTAGACTGAGGCCGACTTCATTGGAGGATGATACAATTTTTTTGAACTCTTCTAGGACTACATCTGCATTGCCACCTATAGCGCCATCATCAAGATACCAACAGTTGAATTCAGCTTCAATGGATCTTGTCATTTTCTCAATACATAAACAAAAGAGTGCTGGGCCCAAAGGATCTCCTTGTTGAACGCCTCTTTCAGATGAAATTACGTTGTTTCCAAAATTCAAAAAAGTTGGCTTCTGATAACATTGACTTATGTAAGGAAATAAAAAGGGGATCGTAATTTTCACTCTTTCTAGTAGAATATTTCTATGAACCATATTGAAGGCATTTTCAAAGTCTATTTTCAGAAATACAGAAGAAGAATCTGGATGCTGATTCAAGAATCGACGAGCTGCATGAGCGACGGCTTCGCATCCACCAGGGGTTCCAAAACCAAATTGTATGGGTCGGAAAGAGTTACCCAATAATTCTTTGATTTGTGAACATGCTAATTTGGATACAAGACGTCTGAAAGTTGTACCGACGGCTATCGGTCTGATACCACCACATTTTTTTCTCAAAGCAATCAGTGAAGCTCCATATAGAATTGGGATCACATTTTCGTTAACTTTACCGTTAAGCATAAAATTGAAAAGATTAGTTAAGGAACGAAGAAGTTTATCGCCCACAGATCCAGAACTTTTCGACAGCAAATCTTGAAGATGGGATGGTCTCAAAGAATCCAGGCCTCCAGAAGATCCTGTACGAAATGATTTCACTGCATTCAAGACATCAGTATCGTTTACTTGCATTGGGTTAAAGTTTTCACTCCCGGTATATGCAAAATCCATGTCAGCTGGATGTTTTGATAGGAGCTCCGATAGAGTAGAATCGTCAAAAGTGGCTATTGTGTCACTCGACGTCAAAATACGGATAGCAGCAGTGAGATCTCCATCAGAAACTTTAATGACGATACGTTTAGAAAGATTATTTTTCGGCGTTGAAGGATTAGCATGGCGTGTGGTACCTTCAAACACGAACGGGCTTTGGATGTTTCTCTTGATAATTGTTGTTAGAGATTCTTTGCGATTTGAATTGGTTGATGGAAGACAGAAGGACTTGTATGCGAAACATAACAGATTTTCCCATGCTTCTATAGAGTTTGACAAGACACAATTGATCATGTTTGTTTACGTCCGTTTACGACTTATTTGTCGTCTTGTCAAATCAAACCATGGGCGTCGCAGCATGGTAATCATGGCATAAACCATAGTTGACCATTTCATTGGTATTAATAAGTTGATTTTTATTGAATTTGCTCATTTTCATCCCAATTTTGAGACAAAAATATACTATTTGTTGAAATAGCTGTTAAAAACTATGGTACTATGTAAATCGACTGAACGATCATCTATCAATAATTAGGAAAAAAACTTGTTGAAACGTAGGTATACTAGAAAGTAAGTAAGTAAGCAAACTCAACTCTTCATTAACCAAATTCAAATCATAAGCCACTAACTATATCTAATGGGTATTGGAATGTTTTGTTGACATCCAGGGATTATCACGTAGGTAATCCGTTCATCAGAAGTTTTCGATATTCCCATTTGAATAAAATTTTATATACACGGAATGTCACATATATCAATATGAATAATCGATCTGTAATGTTGTCAGTGACGTATCGCTTCTGGTAAAACCGGACGTGGACATAAACTTCTCTACTGTGAATGGAACACTGTGAATCATCGCAGGTTTCAAATCTCATTGAGTAGTATTTTTAATCTCTTGGGGGAGCCCATACTCCTTCCTAATTTTGGGAGATACTTTATTGAATTTCTTCAATCCTTTTGGAGATGCAAGATGTTAAATAATAACTACATACGAAATTATCGATTTTCTACCGACAGACTTGTAATATCGATCTCTCCCTAAGCCTAACTCCACACAAGTTGAGAAATAACTTTTTGACAACTCTAAAAAAATTTCAATCATCTGCCTCAGAATATCAATAACCTGAATTCATAAAAAAATATCAAAAAATAGAGAGCTACTAGCGTACTACACTTTGGGGATGCGTATTTTAATTATACACTTTCATCACAAATTTGAATGTAATCTCTTATGTGTATTATAATTCATGTATATCGTATATAAAGTGTAACGTATAGTTTACTGATGTGATTCAAAGATTTGGATATTTTGACTTTTTTACTTCAGCACTTTCATTTATTTTTTCAGTATTTATGACCTTCTTCCATGCTTTATCAGCAATAATCACAATTTTTCTGCGTTCACAATTGACGAATAAAAGTCAATTTTTAAAAGATCGTAGAAAAAATAGTGTATGCTATGGTAGTAGACACGGCGTTTCAACAATTCTCATGTCATTTACAATTGTCACTTATTTTTGTACCTATTTATCGTAATAAAATATGTTACTCTCTACTCTCTAGCCTGTGAGGGTACATGGCGGCTATTATTTGCCGTGGCGCTCTGGGGTGACTTAGAAATTATTGGTAGCGCATTTACTTTTTAACTTAGCGAAACCTATAGCACTTCCGCCAAGCATTAGACGTCAGGATTGACATCTTGATAACACACGTGCTTCCTAACCAGGCATGTGGTCTCCTATCGATACCAATACATGTGAGAACAAATTTCTCTGCACCGACCGTGCTCATGTTTCGATATTACTGAACAGTACTGGCCACAGTAGGTAATTTCGGGACGCCTAACAGTAACTGAAACTGCCATCTAATTTCGGAACGATTCGGAAAGTCATACTATCAAAAAATGTAAGGCGGGAACATATCTAGTTCAAAATTATATCAATACTATTATGTGATACTGATTGATGGTTGCAATTAATCAAGTAATAATAGTGGAAATATTAGGTGATAACGATTCTGAATCATCAGAAAATTCGTATAGCTCAAGTACCTCAAGCTCTATCGGAGCTATGAATATAAGATGGGTTTCTTTGTTATAATGACCTGTGGATTTATTTCCTTGGTCTGATGTTTTGAATCCATTGTCGAGTTGTCTTTTGAGGGCCTGAATATATCGCCTGGCATGATTCTGATCTGAAATATTCATTTTCAAACATCTACATGGACAAGAGAGGCGAGAGAGAACAAATCTCGTAAATTATCGGTGGTTTCGGCATCAATCTCTACTAGCAAGTCTTTTAATACCACTTGATACATTTGTTCTGCTGTCTTTTCAGATGAGCTAATTGTAATGATATTGTTTTCAATAAATTGAATTAATGATAAATAACATATCCTAACCTAACTCATTATGAATTCGGGGAGGAGATACTGGGACTACACGACCATTTCTGTAACAGTAGCAACCAGTAAATTTCTAGCCTCTAACAAGGTTCCATGAAAAGTGGCGCGAAATGTGTTCCAGTCAATTTCAGTAAAATCGGAACGACCAAAATTACTGGGCAGTACTGTTCAGGAATATCGGAACATGACACGTGTCTAATTATACATATTTTTTATTAAAAATGAAACATGAGAAAATGTATTAGCACGCCACTGGTTCTACGTTTACGTCCGAATATCATAACAATAACAAATATCCCCCTCCGAACTCGGAATTTTACCCTTCACCAACAATCTGTAACAAAGGATAGTGTTATGGAGCTTTTATAACAAATGTGTGTTGTGATTATAGAAATGGCATCTCTATGTCTTTTATTGCTCGGAGGTATACCGATGTCACATCACGAATTCAACCATTTTACATTATTAGAACATATTAACATTTGTGTAGAAATAATACCAGTATTTATGATTTCAAATTGCACCAAAAAAAATAGCGTAAAGTATTCGTGGATAACTGGTCTTTCAAACAAATCGCGCGTGTTTGAAAGACCTTTTTATCCACTTATACTTCAATATACTATTTTCGCTCGTAATTGACACACAAACCTAACCTGAGCAAGCTAACCTACCTAAACAAACAGCTGCACTTTTCAAATCGAGTTGTTAATGCGCCAACTAGCCAAACTAGCCAACCATCATCCTGACTTAACTAACCTTATACCTGAAATTGATAAATTGTATTATTGTTGTTCAAGTTTGACCTTGTCTTGACCTTTTATTCAATGGACAGTAATCCAGCGTTGCTTCAGAATCGAGTACCAGAAATTAGAATCAACAGCAGTTAGGTTTTTCTAACTTTTAATGCAAAATATAGTATCTGGTCATCAACAACGAAGAACCACCAGTCTATAAGGCATTGTTTAAATAGAACATAGTCAATGCCTGTGGAAAAGGTATTGGACACAAACGCGAGTGTCATCTAGCGTGATTAGTTACAAACATGAATATTTGACGTCATTTTAATGCAGGTTTCTTCAAAAAACCCTGATTTTAATGCTTTTCCATTGTTTTAATCAAGTTACGACATGACTCGGAGGCCAGATCACTGAAGCTACGACATGACTTGGATGCGAGCTCACTATCGCCATCTACATGTCGCATCCATTTTGATCCAATTATAATCCCATAAGGTTGACTATCTTCTTATCTTCTATATAAGCAATGCTATAGGACAGGAAAGAAACACAAAACAGTTTATTTGAAAACAAAGTTGTGGTAGGTACTTGTATGTTGGTTTTTCTTGTTTTTGTTCATAATACTTGTGAATAAATACCTTACAGGAAACTAAACTGCTCACAAACCACTCTTGGACTCTTGTAGGATGATTTGGGAATTTCACAATTACACTTTATTATGGACTCGGACTGGTGAAGTAAACTATTTATTTCACTATTTATGAATTAGTTTTCACAAATACTGTGGTTCTTTTTCGGAGGGAAGGATTTCAACTCAACAAAATGTACCTAGCATTATGACATGACATACGCCTACTTTGATATGTTTTAACTTGGAAAGCTGAGTTGGAAATCGAACAGGGTTGGCTTCAGGTATTTTAGAGACAGCTTTCTCAACAATACCTGGACATAATAACAATACAAAATTGTTACAATACAACGACGTTTTATCCAAAATTCAGAGAGATCAGCCGTGGCCATATTTGGAATCTACTGAGCAAGATATGCACCTTGATACTGAGCATGCTTAGTGGATTCCAATAAAGTTGCATCGGTTGCACTAGCTGCTAGTCTTGGAAACATCACGGGAACTTGCTCGAATGGTGTTTTGTACAGCAGCACAGTTTAAGTGACAGGCAAGGTGACTAGACAGTTGCTGGTCACATTTTCTGCTCAAAAGCAACTACAACCGTTTTAGTTGTACCTGAGTTTAACCATTGTTTATATAGAAGTAAGGTTAGCCAACTTTATGGGATTAATATTGGATTCAAATAGATACGACACGTAGATGGCGTCAGTGATATCGCATCCAAGTTATGTCGTAACTTCAGTGATCTGGCCTCCAAGTCGTAACGTGATTGAAACAATGGGATAGCATTAAAATCAGGGTTTTTTTAATAACCCTGCATTAAAATGACGTCAAATATTCATCTAATTGTAACTAATCACGCTAGATGACACTCACGTTTGGGTCCAATACCTTTCCTTCAGGCATTGACTAACTATTTTACTTCTATTTAAACAATGGTTTAATTGACCCTGAACTAGTCCATAAATTAACCTGTAGGAAGTTTGCCACTTCACTTCAAAGGAGACAGAAATATATTTTGGTAACTGTAGTAGGTCTTGTCGATCTTGTCAAATCTACTGACACTGATTTTGCAAAAAATGGATGAAGCATTCGATATAAAATCTCTTCCCAACCATTTTGGTAGGTATCATCAGACTCTGGGAGCAATGCATAAAATTCACTAGAGTATTTTTCAATTCAGTAGCAGTATCGAGACCATCCGAAATAATAAAGAAATTGAACGAGAAAAGAAGAATCGCACATGATGGAGCAATAAAAGTAATGAGAGATCAGATGCGGAATTTGAATTTGGAAGTGGATGAAGAGATAAGAAATGAATCCGAAAAATGTATAAGGAAAGTGAGGGAACTGAAAGAAGAAACAGATGAATTTCTTTGGGTTGTGAATGATGAATATAAGACTGTGAGTAAATATTGAGGTAAAACTTCCGTTACATTGAGCATCTGAATTTCCAACTTACGTATTTTGACCTCCTGAACAAAAATTCCAATTGAAATTTTTGGCGATCTCAAGTAATTTCGGAGATAAGGACCTTTTTTAATGATAACTGGCATTTTTTAGCACACATTTCATTCTTTAGCACACATTTCATTCTTGAAAAACACACTCGGATGCCTCCTCATTTCCACAAGCACAATATACACACCCTAATTCATCAGTTATACACTATTTTTTTCAATGATAACAGTTTTTTATCAAAAAATCAACCTTCCTTTAGCAATAACAAAATCTACAAATTCATGCTGATTTGTTTGGTGAATATCTGTCATGTCAGAATTGTCAGGTTGGTAACTTGGAAATCAGTCGCCGCCAACTTTTCAAAACAATTGAATAACGTGAGGGCGAAGCTAATTTTTGTTTTTTTGACGTCCAATGAACATCTTTATACATCCGAAATGAATCCAGAGACTACCAATTATACAAGGTGTTCTGAGGTACAAGGTGTTTCAAATAATGGTGAACTTTGTGAAGTTAAAAATAACACAATTTCCCATACATGCATTGTTCTCGTAGTGCCCCTTTTACACACCTAATAGGGTTATTTCTTTTACATCAGATAAACACTCTCTTTTCACTTAGATTCTGCTTGCGTTCCTCATAACGTACTAGAAACTTGATTGAACCTTGTGTTGGTCCTAACAACAAAATTATTGGCTGCCTGTCAATGAGTAGATAATCATATAACTATGGATTCGATTCGACTTCCGGCAGCGGTTGAGGTTAGACGGCGGCCTTGTGTTGGAAGTCAGGTTAATATGTGCAATGTCCGCCGTCTGAGGACGTGCAACGACCCAAGATTATAGTGTTTGTTAAAAAAATTGAAAAGTGTAAATTAATATGGGATGCAGCATTGCCTAGAGCAAGACAACTGCGTCCCCCCGATAAAGCTTTGCTGTCTACGCCGGTTAGAGGCCGGATGGGAACGGATTTCTCGCAGCAAGGCAGAATGGCTCAATACGCCTAAGATAGATAGATAGATAATTTATTGGTTCTTGAAGATCATACATGCATGATATAGAACAAGTCAAAATGATCCGATAGAAAAATAGCGTAACATAATAAATGACAAACCTAAGCATGAAAAATATAAATTTGACAATCACAGTAAATATTGATAATAAATAAAATAAAAATATACATATTAATATAAATACGGGTATACGCAGCACCTAGTCACATATTATACCTAAGACAGATATATTGAAAACTTAAAATTATGTTAAAATTATAAAAATATATAAAAGGTCATATGAAGTTTTTGTCCTCAAAATACTCTTTCAGTGAGTAGTATGCCTTTTGTGTCAAAACTAACTTTATCTGTCTCTTAAATTCAATCGGTGAATACTCTTTGAAGGAATTAGGTAAGTGATTGAATATTCTTATAGCCATATACTTTGGACAGTATTCGGTGCTCTTTAGTTTATGTACAGGCACCTCCAAAATATTAGAGTTCCTTGTTTCATACTGTCCTGCACCCAAGGTTTTGAAGGAGTTTATCTCATTTTTAGCATATTGTAGTACATGAAAGATATACAGGGAGAACACGGTTCAGTTCTTTGAAAATGTTCCTGCAACTCATCCTTCTTCCACCTTTAACAATATTTCTTACTGCTCTTTTTTGAAGCTTTAATATTCTATTGGTTTCATGAGATGCACCCCAGGTTATAATACCATATGATATTATTGCTTGAAAGCGAGCTTAGTACAATGTGAGCAAGATATATCTATCAACCGTTTTACTTAGTTCGTATAGTAAGTAGCATTGTGGACTTAGTTTTTTGCAAGTTTCATTAATGTGGTTGTACCATGAACAGTTCTCCGTTATTTGTATGCCAAGGAATTTTGTCGAATTGACTTGATTTATAGAGTTGTAATATTTTGGTTTTACTAGCATACTTCGATCAAAATGTTTATTTGTATGGCTAAATCTAGTGAAGTAAGTTTTCTTTGTGTTAAGCACCAATCTATTTGCCATGAACCAATCATGGGCATTATTTATCTCAGTATTTGCTGCTGCCACTGATTTTGACAAGTCATTTTCAGAGATCAAAATTGATGTATCATCCGCATACATTACATAATGTTGGCTTCTAAAATCATTCACGTATATTATGTACAACAGAGGTCCTAACACAGAACCCTGAGGTACACCAACGGGGCTTGCTAATCTTTTTGACATGGAGTCATCTACCTGAACATATTGTACTCTATTCTTAAGATAACTGTTGAACCAATAATGAGATATTCCTCTAAAACCATAATTTTCTAACTTGCCGAGCAATACACTGTGATTGACAAGGTCGAAAGCTTTGCTTAGATCAAGAAAGATCCCTAATACTTTAGGTTAAGTAGGTTGAATGTATGCATAAAATTGACCACTTCATTCGCAACATATTTTTCATAAATTTTCGAAAAAGGGCTGAGTATTGCTACTGGTCTGAAATTTTCGACTTCAGTGGCACTTCCTGATTTATGGATAGGTGTTATCTTGGCAACTTTGAGTGCTGTTGGGAATATACCTTCCTCAATAGAGCAGTTTATCAAATAAGTTTTTGGCTTTGCGATTATTGAGCCACACTTTTTCAACAAATTTGTAGATAATTTATCATGTCCTTGAGAGTTTGTATTTTTCAGATTGAAAATAATGTTTATGATTTCTGGTTCTGTAGCAGGTTTGAAGAAGAATGTATGGTTATTTGAAGTAATCATAGTTGTATTTTTTATACTTTTGTCATCCTTGGTGTTTTGCAGTATGCTTGGTATATTGCAGAAATAATCAACAAAGTAGTTTGAAATTAATTCTGGATCATTCGTCACTTTGTTATCTACATTTAATGATAGTTTTTGCTTTATATTAATTTTATCTTTTCCCTTAATCATGTTCCAGGCGGCCTTTGATTTATTTTCAGAGTTCATTAGAATACTGTTATTGTGCATTCGTTTAGCTGCATCCAATAGTTGGGTATATATTTTTTTATATCGTTTATAGTAAGAGATAGCGGTTGCATCTCCAGTTTGTGTCATTTTATACAAATTTTTTAAGTTTTGCCCCGATATGATTAGACCCCTAGTTAACCAAGGTATCCGATCAAATTTGTCGAATTTTGAATTTGCATCATCTTTTGCAGTATAAATGGTTTGCCAATTTTCATTGGTTAATGTGACTTAAACTGAATGATATTACTCTCATTAAATAGATCCCTGCAAGTTTTCAGTATTTTATTGTTTTCTTTATGTGCGTAATCGATAGCTATCATTTGAACGAAGTGATCACTGAAATTATTATTGATTACTTTAGTAACATAACTGCCTTTTTCAATGTTCACACATACGTTATCTAGACATGCTTTACCACGAGTTCGTTCATACACAGTCGGGGATATACAGTAAGATGCAAGTAGATCAATAAGGTTCTTCAGATTAGCTGAGTCAACAAGAAAGTCTACATTAAAGTCACCGCATAAGATTATTTTGTATTTGCAAAACTTTTTGAGACACAGTTTTATGGTTTTCTCTAACTTAATAATAAAAAGATTAAAGTCACTATCAGGTGTCCTGTAGATTGTCAAGATTATAATACACAAATTTTCGTTAAACTTACATTTTATACCTACACATTCGAAAACTTCTTCTTCTACTGAATTTCGCATTATTTTAATTTGTTCACATTGTATTCCCACTCTGGTAAAAATTTATTATTCCTGCAATACGAAGTCATCAGATTGAAATCTTCTAACCTAATTGATGGAATTTGATCAGACTTACACCAGTGCTCACTTACACACAGAATATCTACTTTGAATTCGTCTAGAAACAGTTAATAAGAGGAAGCAAGTGCCAAAACAAAGTAGAGAGAGAGAGAACTATGGATTCCATGGCTCGTTTCAAAATAAGTTTCAAATAGTGACTGTAGATGTCACAAGGTAAATTTTGTAATTTGCTGTCTTTGCCTTACGGTACTAATTTTAAAGTGGTTTCGTTTTGATTTCGAGAGCTTCCATAAATCATGTCTGGTCTTTTGTGGAATTGAGGAATATGAAAATCTGAAAAACTCTCCTAGATCTCTTAAAATTATAGTTTACTTTATCTTTCAAGTAGTCTGGTACACTTCCATTATTATTTCAAATACAAAAAATATTACCTGATATGTTAAAAATATTTTTTTCTGCTCAACACTGTAGTCTGTTCAACATTGTTGTAACAGGAGTACGTCTAAGAAGACAGAAATCTTTGGGAGATCGTTTGCTAACGAACAGTCGTTACCGACCGATGAACCCTTTACTCCCATAAACACCTAACTATGTAGGCTTATTATGGCAAGAACCTGTCAGAAAACAACTACTCCCCTGGCTAAGACCACGACGGGTATTGAATTAAATCTAACAGCTACTTGTGCAACGTTCCTCAAAACATCAGAGGACGCAATTGCAAGTGCCCTCTATGACCAACCAGCATAATTATGTTTTGATTTGGACGGGGTGACCACCTGCAGACTAGTTTCGAGGTTGTTGCCTCTCATCAGTGCAAGGGCAGGTCAACACAGACAGCACTGAAGCCATCTGTTCCCCGTCCAAACCAATACACACCACACCAATACACACTCCGTGAACCAGAATTGACTAATCAGCGGAGTGTGTATTGGTTTGGACGGGGAACAGATGGCTTCAGTACTGTCTGTGTTGACCTGCCCTTGCACTGATGAGAGGCAACAACCTCGAAACTAGTCTGCAGGTGGTCACCCCGTCCAAATCAAAACATAATTATGCTGGTTGGTCATAGAGGGCACTTGCAATTGCGTCCTCTGATGTTTTGAGGAACGTTGCACAAGTAGCTGTTAGATTTAATTCAATACCCGTCGTGGTCTTAGCCATGGGAGTAGTTGTTTTCTGTCAGGTTCTTGCCATAATAAGCCTACATAGTTAGGTGTTTATGGGAGTAAAGGGTTCATCATCGGTCGGTAACGACTGTTCGTTAGCACGAGTACGTCTATTGCACGAGATAATTGTGCACATTTTGAAATCTATATATTTCATTTTGATGCAGTAAATACAAAATAGTTGAGCAGTAAGTGAAACGTGAAAGTATAGTAATAGTGTTGTATATAATCCTTTTGATCCACCGATTGGGATATCTTGATCATCTATATACATAGATAGTTTACTCAAAAGATATAATTTTCATTAAATAGTCTTCATGTTCTTGGAAAGTAAGTCTATATTCAACTATAATACCAAGATATTTGAATTTTTTTACCTGTTCGATTATTTCATTACTAGTGCTTATTTCCATGTTCTTTATAAAAAAAATATTATAATTTCTCCCATTACCAATGAGCATGAATTTAGTTTTATTACCGTTAAGTTTCAGTAGATTTCCACAGCACCATTCATGTATTTGATATATCGAATTGTTAAGAGCTTGAACCAAAAGCACTGAATTTAATGTAGAGAAATAAATTATAGTGTCACCAGCAAACAATTTCCTGGTGCTTCAACAATATCATCAATGTATATTAGGAACAATAAAGGCCCAAGATCACTTCCTTATGGAACCTCATAACCCTTTTTTATTTCCTCATAGAGCTTATTATTACATCTCGAAGACTTCCGAGGGTTGCGCGTAGGGTGCAATCGGTTGACGGAAACAACCTTAGTTTATGTTTTCTGTTATCCAGATAATTAGCTTGCCATTCCAATGCCTTACCCTCGATACCACAACACCTCAATTTTTAAGTAACATATCTCGATCCAATTTCGAAAGCCCTTTGAAGGTCAAGAAATACCGCACATGTCATTCTCTCCTAAACTTTTTTTCCAGTCATCCAGAGCACATACACACACATACTATACACACAGCTATACTTACTTCGAAAACCTGACTGAACATTGATAATAATTTTATTTTTTTTTACAAAGCTTACTATTTGTTCATAAACTGTTGTTTCCAAGAATTTTTTAATAGAGCTTAGCATATTGACTGGCCACAAATTAAAAGCATTGTTTGGGTTTGCAATTTTTGATATTGGATGAAAGTTGAAATTTTCTGGTCATTGGGACATGTGCTCATCTCTAGTGATGTATTATGAGGTTCAGCAACAGTTCTTTAATAGTATCATGGCAACTTTTTATGAAAAATTTATTAAGGTCATCGGTGAATTAAATCGTTTCAACATTAAAACCGGAAAAAAAGGAAATTTTTCATTACACCACTGTAAAATTTATTTGTAGCTCCACGATTTCAATTTGGAAGAAGATACAGTAAATGATTTATTGAGAAGATTAACTAATGCCAATGCAACGCAACTGAAAACTGTTGAAGAACTCCACGATAAACTAGTGTGTGCAGAAAAAAATAGATCAGAAAAATTCAAGTCGATCCTGAAGGAAACTAAAGAGAAAGTAATAACGATATCTCACGAACTTCCTTTTAAAATTGAAGAATTTTTTGAAAACGAAATTGTGGTAAGTCCTAGCTGTACTTTCAAGAAAATAGATGAAATTTACTCAATGGTGTTCCAGAATATAAATCAGATCACACTCAATAACTATCAAAATTTTGCCGAGCTAAATAAAGAACTAAAACTTCAAGTGCAAAACAATATGAAGAGATGGTCAGAGGAACTGCTGGAGTTAAAAGAAAAATTGAAAAATCTACTGAAACTGCTTGCCAAAAAAAGTGTCGTGTGAGTTTACTACTTGTTTTTTAAACATTCCCATACTTCTACAGTAGCCATATTTTCCCCTTTAGCACAGCTTTTTCCCTTGCTTCCCGCGTTTTTATATATTTTTTATAATAACTCCCACCTCTCTTACATCTATGTCTCCAAGTCTTCCTCCTCTTTTTTTCTCCTCTCGCTTACTATTAATTCTTTGTCCCTCCTTTGAAGTTTTCGGTATAGTATTCTCTCCATGTTTCCAAAATGAATGTGATGTGTGTATCGAATTAACTTCAAATGTATCTTCTATTCCTTTTTTAAACAATGACGTTTCGGAGACCACCTAGAACTACTCCACTACAACCAAAACAAAACCATAGCATAATAATTGTTGTGGCAAAAAACCATTTGGCCTCAACATCATTCTATCGCTTTCAACCCCTAAAAGTTCACCCTGTTCCACCCTCCTCCATTTTTCGACTCCAATTCATTTTTCCCGTCATTCCTACAGTATTCTGCTTCTCTTTCAGTAGGTCTCATGCTGTTAATAATTTTTCCCGCTTTTATATTTTTTGTCGTTCATCAACACTGGTCTATTCTGGCCGAAGATTATTTAAAACCCATTTGTATCGACCCCCATCAGGTCTGGGTGGATCTGATGACGGAAGGGGTGCGCTCAAAGCGTCATGAACGATTCTGGATACACGTTCACATACAGATAAACAGTACGAGTGTACAACATTATTCCGGACACTGTATTTGTTAATTATGTCACTTGTTGACCATGTCCAGGGCACTAGTCAACCCAAACTGAACTGCTACCTCTGCGGTCTAGTAGGTATTTATGTAAAATCTCCTCATGAGGCAACATCTGCTTCAATCCACGTGTGCGTCCAAGATTATATGACTTGTCACTATTAACGGTCCATTATTAGAATTAATTACACCAAAATCATCGGAATGGTTCTTATTTATGCTATATCAGTTTAATGGCAGGTTCCCCTATAAAAAGTGTGATTTTTATTTGGCGTAATAGTCGTAAAGTTTTTGATTTACTTTTGGACTTGACATATTAGAACGGGGAGATAATTTATGCTCTTTGATAAATAACAAGAGTTTGATTTGTTTTGAATACAGCTGATTATGGCGATAGGATCGCTACATATTGCACTAAATATCTCTGACATTTTGTGTCTAGGAGAATCCAGAGCACTCTGAAACAGGATGCAACTTCATACATGTCTACCGATTTGACGAAGGAAATTATGAAAATCAAATCGTTACATT
The DNA here is from genome assembly GCA_944452925.2 of Chrysolina oricalcia. NCBI lineage: Eukaryota > Metazoa > Arthropoda > Insecta > Coleoptera > Chrysomelidae > Chrysolina > Chrysolina oricalcia. Next base: position 68,636,416 of record OX101812.2, read on the forward strand.
CCGATGTGCAGTGGTTCATGAGTGGAGAAAAAGGTTTTCCGGTCAGTATTGAGGAAGTTGAGAACTGGCTTAAGGATGTTCAACAAACGTTGGCGTGTTTGGGTAACTAACTTCTTTATACAATAATAATGCCATATCTGCCCATCATGCAGAAAAGGTGACAGACGAGGATACGAGGATATATTGAAAAATTATTAGCCTACTATAGAACAAAACAAAATTTCAATGCCAAAATAATTTATTAGTCAACATATTCTCCTCTTAATTGGATACATTTATTACAGCGAACCTGCAACGTCTCTAGACCTTTCAAAAATAATGTTTCTTCTCGCTCTGCAAACCAGACCTTCACAGCTTTTATTACCTCCTCGTTGGAAGAAAATTTACGACCTTTCAAACTTTTTTTCAGTTGAGAAAAGAGATGATAGTCGGGCGGAGCCAAATCTGGTGAATAAGGGGGGTGTTCTAGTAATTCAAACCCTAAATCACGAATTTTTTGCATGGCAACATGAGATTTGTGTGCAGTGGCGTTATCCTGCAAAAACAAAACACCTTTGGATAGCTTTCCGCGACTTTTCTCTTTGATTTTTTCCCGTAGAGTGGTCAGTAATGTCGAATAGTTATCTCCAGTTATTGTTTTACCCTTATCCAAAAAATCAATCATGATTACTCCATGGCAATCTCAATAAACTGAAGCAAGAACTTTTCCAGCAGATTTTTGGACACGAAACTTCTTAGGTCTTGGAGAACCGGAGTGTCGCCATTTGTTGGGATTATCGTAGAAATTACCCTCTAATCCACCCATGGCTGACGTTACGCAAGGAATCAAGATTGTCACTTTTGACAAGTAATATAATTAGATCTGGTATTGCTGTCAAGTATTCTGTATCGATTCTTATATTTGTACGAAGTGCATTAAAGTTCTTTTAGTATTGATATACTCGTGAATTCTGTCTACACCATCACTGGTATTCTACTGTGTGCATATTACTGCCTAACACCATTCCATCGATTGTTGCTTTGTTTCTGGATCGTAGAAATGTACCAAGTCTCAACCATAGTAACAATTCGGTTTAAGAAGTCTACATCGTTTTCAAATCGAGCACAGATCGAACGCGATGCTTCTACCCTTGCACGCTTTTGGTCAGCATTCAAACAATTGGGGATCCATTTTCAGGCAATTTTTCTCATGTCCAAATTGACGTGAACTATATGATGAACGCGTTCGTATGAAATATTCAGTGCTTCAGATATCCGTTTTAGCCCAATTCGACGGTCTGTTCAAATCATGTCATGAACTGCATCGATATTTTCGGGGACTGACACAGAAACTGGCCTTCCCGGTCCTCATCTTCAATGGAAAATTTACCTCTTTTGAAGCTTGCAGTCCAATTTTTACGGTCGCATACGAAGGACATTGATCACCAAGGGTATTAAGCATATCTTTGTAAATCTGCTTACCTCTTAACACTTTTAAATACAGGTACTTGATGATGGCTCGATACTCCAATTTTTCGGCGGACACATTTTTTCTTTTAATTTATTGCATAACTCTGGTTTACTTTTTTGACGTCAAACTTTACACTTACACTTCTAATAAGTTATTGTTCGTTGCTATGGTAACGCAATATTTTGTTTATGCAGGGAACTGGTCTAAGCTAACAAGATATCAATACATCCTCGTACCTTTGGAATACCGAAAATTGGCCTTCATTCAATTCGAAAATAATACAAAGCTGTTCTATTTTCGCTATTAACGCAACCTTACTTTCAAATTCCATGTAATTTCGTTTTCCACTTCTCTTGAAATGTCAACTATTTGAACTGAATATTTCTTACTTCATCGGTTTTAAGATTTCATGGCATGATGTTTTTGTAAGTTCGGTTTCTCGCATTTTTAGCTATTATTAATAGAGAAAATAAGTAGGTTCATTACAAATTCACCAAAGAAAAAGTGAATTAATAAAAAATATTTGCCACTCACGTCCAAATTCCAAACTAACATCCCAACTACTGACTTTTGTTTTATTTCGGTCGAAGAGTTTCACGACTGCGAATGCCAATGTGGTCTCATTACAGTCTAGTTAAAACCACAAATATTGAAAATTAATCTTTTTCATTCTTCAGATCATAGTGCTAAAAATATAGTCACCCTCTACAAGTCGATCATCATAATACTATTCAATAGATTCTTTGGTGAGCTTGAAGACTTGAAGGAAACGATGGTCAAAACTGGCATTGTGAGCCCAGACGATATTGAAGACTTCCAAAGTGAAATTTATACTCCGGCTGTAGACGAAATCAATGTTCAGTTTCACAGTGATTTCGATAAATTGAAGGTTTGTATACTATGTGAATATAATTTTATGAATTTTCTTTTTTATTGTGAATTTTATTTTTTATTGTGAATTTTTTTTTATTTAACCCCCTCCCCTCCAGTTGCAGCTTGCAAAGCTTCTTCGTCATACCAAATATTTAATTCGTTAAATTGATAATGGATGAATTTAGATACTTACCGACAATATTTACCATAACAATTTTTTATACCAGGTGGCTACACGGAAAAAAAATTTAATAGTAGCAAGTAAAATATGCATACCACCAAGAGAAAATTTGCATACTATATGGGACAAGTGAACGCTTTATTAGCCACAAGAAAAATTAGATTCCTGAATTTGATCACTTGCTGTTATTGATGTAATTTCAGGAACGCAATGTAACCTAATGATATTGATCTCTTTACTAGAAGCAAACTTTTTATTTCATATCAATCAATCAATCAATCAAGTATACTTTATTGTCAAAACAGAAGATATAAAATCTTATAGACAAAGCATCGTAAAATATTAAATACATAAAATTATAAATAAAAATCGCACTAATAAGTAAAGTCATATACAATTAAATCACAGCCACCATCTGATAAATTTCAAAAGGAGATAAAAATGCCTCAGTTAAAGTAAGGAAATCATAAACAAATGCATGCTGCACAACCAATAGTACATCTGCTCACAATAATTGATCATCGTAATATTCCTGAATGTTATAGTAGGCCTTGTCAAGTAGCATGATTTTTACTTCCTTCCGAAAGGAGAATAAGCGTCAATCTACGTTTCATTTGCAGTAGGTGCTCAGTTTGATAACTACTAGTGACAAGTAAATTCACCATTGATGAAGAATGATTTACTCTCAAATAACGCATACACTTAAATCTACTAAAAAATATATTAGTTGCTACTATACAGTATTCTACTGCAGCAACATTTTTAGGTTATTATAGTAATTTTAGTTTACTTGGCCTTATCAAATGGCTCACTTTTGGGAAGTTTATTATTGTATTACCTTTAATAACTCTTCCTTCTTTGGTATCAGTTTAGAGTTAGTAGTTCTTCAGAGAAGGATCATTTGTTTTTTATAAAGCCTTATTTTCAATACATTCATTTAATTCTTGAATTTAAAATGATATGAAAGGTTCGGTTGCACCAAGGTTTATACTATGAGAAAACGTACTTGCATGGCATATGCAGGCTAGCAAAATACACTACTCAAGAAAAACTGGAGAAAGAGATGGCAGTTTTATGACAATATTTTTTCGTGAACTATAAATTGATGTGGAAAGAAGTATATAACATTTTGACGGTTCTTTTAAACAAATCATCGCCTCTGGCCATACCCTTACTGGATCACCCAGTACAACCTGTTTCATAATTAAAAATTCCGGAACTTTGTTGAATCTGTTTGTATTCATCAGTATGAATGAATGAACAAGCAGGCAAGCTATAATGCCTTTCCTCATTATGATCATAACAAATCCAAGTTATGCATAAAATGTAGAATTAGAACGTTCTGAAAATTGAAAATAAAAGATATTGAAGAAATGAAATAAAAATATGTAAATTTTTAATATTTTTATTGAAACAAAACTGTTGTTCAGTCTTTTGGAAAATTCTCCTGATTCTATTATACACAAAATGTCAATACTCTAGAAATGTTAGGTCAAAATCCACATTCTACATACCAACAAGTATAAAATACATAAATCAAACTTACACTATTCACACAACTACAACAGTAATAATAGTATAATTCAGGCACACGATGTAACACGTCCACATACAACTACTAACCCAAATGCTGGAATTGGAATGAGGCCAGTTTTGCGAAAACGTTGATGATCAGTGCAACGGTTACTACCGATTGATCACGAACTGGTCTCATATCAACAAGTAGGTGAACAGTTTAATTATCGTAGGAACACCTAGCTCTACTGCAAATAAACTGTTGTATTATGCCTGTAACACGAGTCTTTGTTATTATATTATACTTTTCAGAAACACAAAGTAGATAAATATGAACATACACTTTTCCAGCGCTTGTAAAATGTCAATACAATACAAGGTGAATTATCTAATGTTCGAGCACTTGCTGTATGTAAACAATATTATAGCTACAAGTTCATGCGTTCAGAATACTCATTTTTTTAGAGACAAAATGTTATTTTTTTTAATGTAAATATTAATTTTTTTACCACAATCGAAAAAAAGTCAGGAAAACGTTTTACTTGGATAATTTTTTTCCGTGTTAAGAAATATCGCCTACGCAATATCTCAGTTATTGTATAAGGTAGGGTTGTGAAATTCAGATCATCGATATAATAACATAAGACCTAGAATTTGAGCAAATTGACATGTCCAAGTTAACTTCCGGTCTGACCGAAAGTACCATCAACTTTCTTATTTTAAATAGCAACCATATTTTTTCTTTTCACGTCATTTAGCATTCAATTCCCTTTCTAATGACATATCACAAGTTGGTATCTAACCAGAAATTATTATTGAAATTCACTGAGTAGGCCGTGAAAGCAAAATGAAAGCCAAAATTTGAAAATTTGGCTATAAAAACCATACGTTACTTGATAACAGTTGCTACTACTGTGATTTTTATTTTCATTCGTCAGCGTTATAAAAAGCCGTCAAAAAAAGATTGGAAACATTGGGGAAAAAACATTACACTGTAGGTCCTTAACTTGAATAGGAACGTACAATTTTGTCATGCCTGTACTATTTATCATAACCATTTCTTCCAAATGATTTAATAGAAAGTAATTTTTTGAAATAAAATACCGAATAATTCAATTATTATTCTTCAAGTAACAAAATGACATATTTTTCGAAAAATACATTCAAGTTGATGGGATTAAATATAAAATAAATTCAATACAAATGTTTGAAATGCATTCCCTCAGCGTCAATACATTTATTGACTCTGTTGATATTTTCATATAAAACGGTTCTCAACATTTGGGGCGTGATATCCTGGAAAGCTCTCCGAAGTTTCACTTCTGGCTTATGTAAAGTTGTAGGCTATGTGGAGTACACCCTATTTTTAAGATTCACACGCAGAAAAAAGTCGCATGAAGTAAGATCAGGTGACCTTGGTGGCCACCTGATTGGACCATAGGTTGTTATAAGTCTATCTTGAAAGCTATTTTGAAGATAATTTATCTCTACTTATTCTTGAATTATGAGTAGGGTCGCCGTCTTGCGGAGGTTCATGCTCTCAGTTATTTCCGCTGGAAGGTTGTTAATGAATTCCAAAATTTCATTCGTTAAAAAATTGTATCTCTCTCCGGTTGGTTGGCCTTGAAAAAGAATGGGGCCGACAATATGAGTTCCAACTATCCCTGCCCAAACAATCACACCAAATCTCTCCTGGAAGCCGCCTTGTCGAAACCTGTGCTCGTTTTCTATCGCCCAGTACCTGTAACAAAAGACCGTTCACACTTTTAGCACTTTACACTTCGACTATTGACAATAATTGTGTGCCTACCACCTTGTATTATACCTGTTAAATAAACCATTGTTGGTGAATCTTGACTCATCCGTAAACAAAATATTATAGTTAAATAGGTGATTCTCAGCATTTTGACAAAGAAACTAATTACAATATTCCAGGCGCCTTTCACTGTCACTTTCATAGAAATGTTAATGTAACTGATACTTGAAGAATATCAATCCATGTTTTTTCAAAATTTTCCCAGCAGAGTCCTTACTTAAAGCTAATTCGGCGCCAATCTGTCTTGAGGAAATTGTGCTATCATATTGTATTAAAGCATCAGTCAGTTCTTAATTTTTCTTCAAGCCACTGAAAATTCCTTCCTGGCGATTGTTGCCTCTCTGGATATCGCTCTAATTGTAATTGGAACAATAATTCGGTTAATGTTGATAATATTGTACATGAATTAATTGACAATGTGACAACATTTGTTAATGAAATTGCCCCTGAAAATACAATATATCTCAAAAGTAATTATGTACCCTACTTTGATGATGAACTTAAAGAAAAAAGACGCGAGCGTAATAATGCATATTACAATTTTAGGCATTGTGAGGGTGGTCTAAAAGAAGAACGTTGGAATGTCTCTCAAATCATTAGAAGTCAATATGGTGTTTTACTAAAGAAAAAAGAGAGAATATTATGAACAAACTATTTTTAACAATAAAAGTAATAGTAAGGAATTGTGGAAGTGTCTTAAAAAACTTGTTAAGCCAAAACAAGATGTTTTTTTTGGCATAGACTGCAGAGGTCATTAGCCCTTCAACATATCTACATTTCTGTTACGAAAGAAAAGCTGTTGTTGCTCCGTCACATCAGATTTTAGAAACTAGGTGGGTAAGTCTTAGGAACTCAATTTTTCTCATTTGTTGGCTGAAGAATGTCTCTTACTGTGGGAAAAGATAGATGTTGTCGAATATTAGTGAATTCAGAGCAGTCCAAGAGAATATGCGAAACTGATAAGGGTTGGTTACAGCGAATGCATACTGGCGGTCTTTCTCCTTTCAGCAGGTGAATGTGGGTGAGGTTAGTATGGCCTATTCTCAAGAGTGTTATGGCGACTTGCTCCCGTCTACTTGCTGTGTTTTCCAAAATCCAAGGTTCTATGGAGGGTTTGATGTTTTTTAGATGTCTGTTAGTTCGCGACCATTCCTCCTACCATTGGTTCAATATCATTTTCTTAAAATAATTTCTCACATCGTCTGGTCGGTTGCCCACTTCTCGCCGCGTTCTGTGCTGCTTCATCTGCAATTTCATTACCTTCTATTCCAGCGTGACCTGGGGTCCAGATGAATGTCACTTTTTTTTCACATCTCTCAACCACTCAAGCGTGGAGAGAATTTGTTTCACCAACGGGTCTCTGGAAAATATGTCCGATATGGATTCCAGAGCACTGAAAGTGTCTGTACATATCAGCCATTCTGATGTTTCCCAGGTAGCAGCATATCTCAGTGCTTGCCAGATGTCATATATTTCTGCAATATATATATACTAGTCATCTCGGGAAGTGTCCATGCAAAAGTACCGTTTGGAGTTGCTATCGCGCTTCCGACTCCTTCGGCAGTTTTAGATCCGTCGGTGTATATTGCCATTGCCCTAGGATATTGATGGACGATACTCTTGAAGATTTGTTGATATACAATGATGTTGGTGTCTTTTTTCCGGAATTTTGTGCACTCTGAGTTTATATTTGGGGCTATCTGTGTCCAAGGAGGTATTTCATATTTTCCCATTTGAATTGTTGATACGGCTAACAAGATGTTGTTAGCCGTATTCAGTTTGAGATTAATCATCAAAATTTAATTTTAAATAAGGAAATAGATATTGCTTATAATTTTAATTCGTATTTTATAAATAGTGTAAATGAAATAACATCAGTTTTCCAAAATGTACAGCAGTGAACCAATGACTACCCTGTTATATCAACTAATCTGACTGATTTAGCGCCTTTAAAAATTAATGAACTAAGAAATATTATATTCTCTCTTGAGGAAACCAACAAATCAGAAATTTTAAATAATAACGTCTTGAAAAAAAAGTTTTGATGTAGCTGATTACGCAATATTGAATTTAATCAACACATCACTTAGAACCGGTGTGTTTCCTGATCAATTTAAGGTTTCCACTGTTGTTCCTGTACCGAAAATTAATTCAATTAAAGCTGAAAATTTTAGGCCTTTAAATGTACTACCTACTCTTGAAAAAGTGTTAGAACTGTCTGTATATAACCAATTAACTCAATATTTCAATACCAATGAATTGTCTCTAGGCAACCAATCAGGTTTTCGAGCTAGACACTCGTGTGAAACGTCTCTACAATTTTTAATATCAGATTGGAAAAATATAATTGTTGCGACATTTCTGGACATTAAAAGGGCGTTTGAAACAATTGATAGAACTATTCTTCTTGAAAAATTAAAGTATTATGGGATATCAGGGATTGCTTTAGATTGGATTCAAAGTTACTTATTAAACAGAAGACAAAACACTAAGTTTGGAAATGGACTATCAGAGGAACTTATAATTGAGAGTGGCATACCCCAGGGTAGTGTGTTAGGTCCATTACTTTTTATTATTTATTTAAATGATGTTAACCACATTTCTGGATCACACTGTATAAATCTTTTTGCAGATGATACACTGGTTTATTGTATACATGAAAAGTTGGATCAGGCAATTATTGAAATGAATAGGTCCTTAAATAGCATTGAAACATATTTATTTAATAATAAACTTAAAATAAATGTCAGTAAAACAAAAAGTATGGTTTTGACATCATCTTATAAGTATGATCGAATTGATTGGGCAAATGCGGTTTTAAAAATTAATAATGTTACCATTGAAAATGTAACTGAAATAAAATATTTGGGATTTATAATTGATAAAAATTTAACACTAAATAGTCATGCTGATTTCATTTGTAAAAAAATATCTAAAAAACTTTTCTTTTTTTTCTCGTATGTGTAAAAAAGTGTCTATGTATGCCAGATTGACTCTTTTTAAAAGTCTAATATAACCTCATTTTGATTATTGTTCAACATTACTTTTTCTACTTGGTAAAAATAAAATAGCACAATTACAAAAGTTTCAAAATCGGGGTATGAGATTAATATTGGGATGTAGCCGTTAAACAGCAATTAAATTGATGTTAGAGTGTCTTTCAGTTGAAGAACGTATATTGTATATGACTATGATCTTTATATTCAAAGTAAACAAAGGATTGCTGCCCAATTACTTTCAAAAGTTCTTATTAAGAAATACTGAAGTCCATAGTTACAATACGAGAAGAAATTACAACTTTTACATCAATAAAACTAATACTAAATTTGGAATGAATAGCATGTTCCATAAAGGTTTGAACAAATTTAATAAACTACCACAATTTGTAAAATTATCCACTTCAGTCATTCAATTTAAATCACAATTAAACAATTATATTAGTGACAGCTCATCGTAATATTTAATATTCACTTTTTTTCTATTTGTGTAATATTGTGATATGTAATGGACCATTCCAAGAGATATGAGGTAACACTGAAATTAGAAATTAAATACGATAATATCACTCGGAATTTTTTTTTTCTGACCGCTAGTTTATCTATAATCGGAAGAAAAGTGGTTTCGTGACGTCACGTTCATCAAAACTAAACTTGGCAACGTTGTTAAAGTTGTGCACCAAATTCTCATTCAAATATAATGTATCGCATGACAGTTGTCATTTGATACCAGATGGGTTCTTTCGTCTGTTTCACGGTGCGATCAATAAGAATAGTTTGTCTCTGTCTAACTCATTTGCCTACCCATTTGATACAAGTGAAGCAGTTTCATCAGATCTAAACTTCAACGAACACTACCTTGATTTATTTTTTGAGGTTAAAGGTTCCGTCAAACCAAAGCGTGAATGGTACTTTAGAACCGTGCAAACCATATATTTTTCGTTGATTGTATGCATTTCGGAAAACGAATAATCACATCTGCATGTCCCACTACAGAATTTAGTCTCGCATTCATCTCGTTCCCGCTCCCGCTCCCGCATTCCCGCGTTGGGTTGAGGAAACCTTAATGCGGTTTTCTAAGTTTTGAGAGCTTTTGTTGTTTGTGTTCTAAAATTTGTTATTAATTTCCTGTATCTCCAGTACCTGTATCCCTGCAATAACTGAACATGTCGAAAAGGTGCTTTGTAACCCGGTAAATTATCCGAACTTCCCTTCACGAAGCCTTGTTCCATATTTTTAATACACAATTACACAAATGAATTCACACCAAATCGTTTATGATAACACGTCACTACACTATTATCGAATTTATCAGTTGAATGTTGATTGTTGAATGTAAATAAAATAAACATTAACCTCACATCTCCATATAACTTTTGACAGTTGAGAATTGTCATTACGATTTGCTGTGTTGTCAATGCTCGTTCCTCATCAAAAGGATGTTCTGTTCAGAAAATTTGAAAGTTACAAGTACAATAAAAAATAGCTAATATGTGGATTTTTATCTATGAGTTGATTAAGTGACAATGTATTGATTATTTCTCAACGGCTTATATCATGCTAGAATCTATATTTTTAAGGAGAACGGTATTGCCTGTTTCGGAACGTGGATTATGGTGGGAGATATTTCCGATGAACGTGACGTCAGCGGCACACTTTCAAATGTAATAATTTTTTTAAATGAAAGAAAAATAATGGAACTTTTTGTTAAATGGACTTTTCAGACTAACAACTATCGATTTAAACGAGTTTTGTAATTTTCCGTAAATGTAAAGGTCCATTATATATATATATATATATATTTCTTTTTTCGTATATATGAACACATTGAAATGGTCGTTAAATTTAAATAGTTAATAATGTTATTATATATTTATACATTTGTATGTTTTTTTGTATATTAGGCTTGCCTACTTAATAAATACTTACTCTAAATACAATCGTTCAGCGGCATAAGAATTTTTAAACATTCACCATAAATGGGAAGCATGTCAATTTGTTCGGTTCGTGAATAACGTGGCATTGTTTGAATATTCCACTAACTGATTGCAATTTCCAAACCCTTTTAAAATGGCAGAATTAAAAAAACTACTTCGAACATCAAAATAACATGGATAGCAGCGTTCGTGACAGCTCTCGTTTCTTAGATTACACTGAATAGCACAAACATCGTCCACAGATATTAGAATATCTAGGGACGATGGCACAGACTAAGTACGTTTATATTCCTATTTAAGTTTTAGAACCTACAGGATATTATTTATCATTACACATTATTTTCAATTTTATTTTTGAGTATGGCGATAATCTGTTTTGTTATTTGAAGAATAATAATTGGATTTTTCGGTATTTCATTTCAAAAAATTTCTTTATATTATATCATTAAAAGAAATGGTTATGCTGAATAGTACATACAAGAAAAAATTTAATGTTTCTATTTAAGTTATGGACCTACAGAGTATTGTTTTTTTCCCAATTTTTCCTATCTTTTTTTTGACAACTTTTTATAACGCTGACAAATGAAAATAAAATATCACAATAGTAACAACTGCTATCAGTGACGTATGGTTTCCATAGCCAACTTTTCAATTTTTGGCTTTCATTTTGCTTCCACGGCCTACTCAGTGAATTTCAATAATATTTTTTTTCTGATCTATTTTCTGGTTGAATACCAAATTGTGATATGTCATTAGAAAGGGAATTGAATGTTAAATAACGCGATTTTAATTCCATTTATTTATATATTTACGCACTATGAGTTTTTCATAATGGTAATTTATATTCCAGGCCGTCTGGGGAAATGCAGTTAGCGACATGGAAGAAACAGTAGACCAAACTCACCGATTTCTCAAGAGTGCAGCAATTCTTTGGGATAAGCACTTCGCAAGAGTACAGGACTTACAATTAGTTGTTATGAAGGACGTGGCAAACACCGTAGTCAAAAACAAAGACTCTGCTGAGGTGAACCATATACAGTGTGATCGTAATTAGTCATCTCTATTAACTTCTGAACCAAACGGAGTAACCGTATCAAATGAAAACTAGCACATAATTATTTTGCTAGCTGCCCAAAAGGACACTATAATCATGAGAAGAGGGATAATATTCAATCACATTGGATAAACAGTATCCGGAGTAATGCAGCAAGAGGGACACGGGCTAAGTAGTACAAAAATCGTCACTAGATGGCTCTGGTGGTGCGGCGGCGTTACAAGTTGAGAGGCGTCAGTAAATGGGAAAGAAACATGTGACGCAGTCGTGTACATAAACAGATAGACGTGACCCTGTTGCTGCAGTACTATGTGGCATACAGATCGGAACATATGGAAAACTTTTTTTATTATTGGTTTCTCAATAAATTTAAATCTTGATGAAGTTCTCTGCTTCATCCCAAAACTGAATAGCAAACATCAAATTTGAATTTTCTTTAACCCTATACGAAGAAGAACGAAAAGCATGCTATGAATGAGTAGTTGTCTTCAATTCAACACACATCCTCTTCTAATGACAAGTTTCTACGAAAAATATTCCAATGAGGTGTATGTAGCAACTACCAAAATTTCTTAGCGATCAATCGAACTAGCTGAAAAAAAAAATAATGCTAAATAATCATTATTTTTATACGGTTACAAGTAACAGAAATATACTGGTAGTTTTAAAATCCAAGGAATTGCTTTTATCAATAATATCTGTAATATTTCAATTTTGACCATTGTATTGGACTGTGTGATTTGAAAACTCAATGACTCTACAAGTAATTAACATCGTTTCAATACCAAATATGTAAAATAATCTAATTATTATATCAATCTTTTTTCCACTAGAAACATTCAGATGCATAGTGTATTTTTGGTCACCCTCGTCTACTGTAATTCATATGAGTGTCTCGTTAGATGATAATAATAACATTTGTTATTCCCAAGAAACAATAATATGTTTATAACAGCATTACCTGATAAATTGAAAACATTGGTAATTTATACATACATGAAAGAGAAGCAGTAAAAACAGAATGATGATTATTATGTTAATAAATATTTCGTCAATTTACTTTGGAAAGCTGTTAAACTTTTTGTGAGTTTGAGGAACTTGGGTAAATTATTATACTGAATTATACCATTTTGATAAATAGATCTTTTTGATGTTATATCAAAAAGTCTTTGGGGTTTATAAAGATTTATAGTTGGTTCGCGATAGTCTAAATAGAAAATACATTGTATTGCTTTGTTTTGGAAAAATTTTAGTGGTTTAGTGTACATGATTTGACAGTTCTCCATATTCTGACCAAAAATTGTAATTTTGAGTAAATCAATGAAAAATATGAGCATTTTCTAAACCTCAACGGAACTTGATTTCGGATTCTATAGAGAACCCTAATAACTGGAGATATCCTTTTTCTCAATATTTCAATATAGACCATGATAATCAGCCCTATGCTGTATTACTTCCGTTACGTTTAGCGGTCAGACGTTATCCCAACTTAATGGCAATTTGGGCAAGTTGGGATAACATCTGACCGCTACACATAAAGGAAGTGATACAGCATAGGGCTGATTATTATTGTTCAATATATAAACCTAACATTTTTATTTCATCGGAGTATTTGATTATATTATTGTTGAATCGAATGGGAATTTTATAAAAATCGTGTTACGTACATTATGTGAAGATTTAGAATAATTGAACGTTACCTTATGGAAAGACAATTCTTACCAGTACACATTATTAGGAGGGATATATTCATGACCTCATATTGTATTTCTGACCACTGCCCAAAATTTGTTCGGAAGTGGTGGTGGTGGTTGTACTCCCTTTCATCTACACTTGTTTGTTCAAATTGGGAAAAATATTACCGTTATAGTTCATAATACATAATAATATTTCTTATTTATGGTTGAAAAACTTTGTCGATAATTTAAAAACTTCTGATATCAATGTATATTTTGACTTCGACTTAGTAACGAACTCGAAAGTAATATTTAAGGATATTCTAAAAGTATGCTCTTGTCACAATAGTTTGTCCAATAACTGCTATTTCAAAATTGTCACTTGTTTTTTGTTGTTTTCAGTTCCTTTCATTTTAGGTGTTCGAAATTGAAATGAATGTTGCATTAGATAGACTTAGACAAGGACCCAATGAGCAAAAATTGGAGAAATATTTAGAAGATACCCTCGCAATACTAGACAAATTAGAAAAATTGTAAGCATTTTTCATTATCTTTACGATCTAATAGTGAAATTTACTTGAACTTTGTGAAAACTTCAAAACCAAACCATTAAATCATCAGTTTCTAGTGAAAACATCTTTTTTATTTCGTAACAAGGAATGCATGAAATTATAATATCAATCGAATCCAACATTGCTCCTGGAGAAGACCAAATAACTTTATTAAACTGGAGAGGTATAGTTGATCTAATTAGCCTACCACTAACTATTAGTAAATGTATTAAAGATGTCTTTCCAAATTACCCCAAAATAATCATATTTAAACCAATTTATAAGGGAAAAGGAGGAAAGCATAATGTTTCTTTCTATCGCCCAATAGCTTTTCTGAATGTTTCTTCCAAAATTTTTGAGAAAGTATTGATAATTCTGGTTTTGATGAATTTTAATACGCTTTTATGACAAATTCAAATACCCAATTAGCAGTAACTGATTTCATGAAGTGTTATTTTTGAAAAGTTATATGAAAGTAATTATAGCATTGCTATTTTCATAGATATAAAAGCATATCAATCAATCAACTTTATTTCCCCAAGAAACATTACATGTTTATGGAAGGGATGAAAAAAATCTTAAAAATAACATGAATAAATAAGCATACAAATATGTGATCAATAAATATAAACAATAATAATCTGACAATACATTTACTCAAAATACAAAATACAATGTGGTGAATATAAACACAATAATAAACATTGAAATATACATAATTTTATCAGCTTTCAACTTATATCGAAACTATTCCAAGGTTTAGTGGTCAAATTCAGGTGATTTATTCAATGAATTTGACCATTATAAATTGTAGAAATATCGCTGAATTTAAAATCAAAATAAAAAAGTATTTATTATATATTTTTTATTAAATGGGTTCTTTCTTTATTTTGGTGTTCCAGAATAGCATATTCTGTAACAATGTTAGAATGAAAATTCGATACGAGTGGAAAGTTCCGAGCGCGAGCCGAAGGCGAGCGTGGGGAACCACGAGCATCACGAATTTTCATTCTAACCGAGTAGCAGACTCCACGATCAAAGATAGGAAACGTGACAGTAATAATTTTACAATTTTCAAAAAATTTCAAAAATCATGTTAGCATTGTTTAAATAGAACATAGTTAGTCAATGCCTGTGGAAAAGGTATTGGACACAAACACGAGTGTCATCTAGCGTGATTAGTTACAAACATGAATATTTGACGTCATTTTAATGCAGGTTTCTTCAAAAAACCCTGATTTTAATGCTTTTCCATTGTTTTAATCAAGTTACGACATGACTTGGAGGCCAGATCACTGAAGTTACGACATGACTTGGATGCGAGCTCACTATCGCCATCTACAAGTCGCATCCATTTTGATCCAATTGTAATCCCATAAGGTTGACTAACTATCTTCTATATAAACAATGATGTTAGAATTTGAAGGCCTTCAAATTCTAACATGATTTTCGTTAGAATTAAGCCAGAAATTTTATAAATACATATAAGATGACTTCAAAAATTGTAATTCTTCCTGTTACCTGACTTGAAGCACTGAAGATGATGAAAGTCGAAAGCGCTTTGCATATTTAGAAATTATACACTTTATAAAAACTTACAGCGATCTTTTATAATATTTCCATATAAATTACAGTTTTCTGCAACGGTAAACCCTACTGCTAAAGCAATATTGCCAAATCTCAACATTATTCGGAGTACTGCGAAATAGCTCACAGGATTCTTTTTCTTGATGTTTTGGCATCGACTGCTATGGTCATTAGCCATGTGTTCTGGATAGGCCTTGTTACCAACTCCATACGCCACTTTAGGAGCAGCACTGTTAATTTTTAACGCAACAGTGAATCGTGGAGGATTATTCCCAGCCGACACGAGCCTCAATCCTTCAGACTTTTACATCTGAAAATGAAAAAAGATCGCACCGTCTGGTGAATTTGGTGAGAGTTGCAGTGCCTCTTTTTACTTTTAGCACAAAAAACAATATTGTTGGTAAAATCCAAAAAGAACAGCTAATATGAACAACTCACTATAATTTATTTTTATCATTACTTTTCATCTTTGTAAGCTGAACTCCGCCTATTATGCCGTTATTTTTTATGTATATAAAAAATAATGTTACTCAAAAACAACTGGAATTGACAATAAAGAAGCTATTACGATTATTATTATTTTTCAATTCTGTTTTGCTTCCTGTTTCATTTCCAGAACTGATATTTTAAATCCCAAAACATAAAACTCATTACTTACATAATTCTTCAATTGTGTCCAAGGACTCCAAGGCTTTAGGCGGACCAATCCAACATCCAACTGATGAACTGACGAACCCCTATCGACGTAACTTTTATTTTCGAAAAGTTAAACAAATTACATCGGTTACCGCTGTATAGAACTATTGGCAATGCTGTACAGTCAATATGACAGTGACAATAATTCTGTGCAATACCTTGTGGACAGTAGCAGAACTATTTTTGTATTTCCGTTCATGTACCGTTTTTTGTTCGAGATTTTAAAAATTACTATTAAAAATATAAATCGTTTGATTTTATATCTAGAAAATAGTATGAATAGTTCTTCAATGTTCAGTCTTCTAAATTTCATATAAATATTACTTGCAAAAGCGATTCTTCTCAACTGTCTTTGATTTAATAACAGGATTTTCAGAATTTTTTTTAATTGTGAGAGAACGTTGTGGTTAAAAATTCTGAAAAAAATCGTGATTATCTTTTACCTTGACATTGATATGTCATATTTGAAATGGAATCTGATGAATGGTTTTTGGGAAAACTTAAAAAACTTCTTAAATTTAGGTTTTTATTATTTTTTTTTAAAAACTGTTCATCAGATTTTCTTCTACATCTCGCCAATTATTCAATTTGGATGCCAGAATAACTCGAATTTTTTTCAGAATTTTTAAACTTGCCGTTAATTTTTTCATGGGTTTACATGAACCTTAATTTAATATGCTCATGAACCTGTGGAAAAAACACGGAGAAAATCAAGACTACTCCATTGTTTTTCAATATTTTTTTTCTCATAATGACAAATAGATATTATAAACAACCCCTTTCACCATGAAATGGAACATAATGTATTTTCATTTTCTCGATTTTTTCCTTCAGATATGCCTCACACTGTACGATAGAGACCCAGGTAGTTCAAAAGTACAAAACCATGATGGAAGTAGAAATAGAAGTTTTCATATCAGAAATAAAGAGATTTCTCGTTTTACATCCTCCCGATGCCGAGAGAGATCCCAAAAAACAAAGACGAAGAGCCAGTCAAACCAGTGAAAAACTCATAGATCCCAATGAGACTCTTGTACCCAAACAAATAATGTATTGTACGTATCAGGTTGATGCGGTGAAGAACTGGATGTTTGGGTAAGTATTTACAGAATTGGTTGGAAATGAAAAAATTTGCCTCCTCACGGTAGGAAAGTTGGTATAATCGTTAGGTTCGATTATTCTTAGTACTACCACCAATATATTTTTCCACAAGTCGCTAGGAAATTTTGACATTCCTGACAAAAGTCTTAAAGAGAAAGTCAAGACTTGCTTAACATAAGGAAATGTCATTTCCTTACTGTGAGGAAATGATATTTCCTCACTGTGAGGAAATGATATTTCCTTACAGTTGTTAGTGTTCAACATGGAGATTGAAAACACATTGTTTATAAGGGATGCATTTATATTTTGGAAACATCAATACATTGCAGAAGCTTTGGAGGAGTCCCAGGAATGGAAATTTCATCATCACTTATCATTTCACTTTCGAGAACACCAGCAATTAAATTTATAAGCGTCAAGTTTGACAATCCAACCTTAATACGTTTCCATAGTAACCCAAGTAATTTTACTACGAATTTCAAAGCACCATTTATTTGTTAAAAAAATTAGTCGCGATTTTTTCAAAATTAATTAATATCTGTCGAATTTCCTAGCGATTTGCGAAAAAATGGTATGTTTAACTCGTGGGAAAAGCCACATTCCTGGACTCTGTGCTAAGTCTCGGCTTGCGCCTCGACTGTTTGAATGTTTTAGACGATGTAGTAACTTGATTACTTATATTTCGGACGTCCATCATCTTAATGGTTGAAAGATTTCTATCTCTTTCAAATTTTTCACAACGTTTCAAATGCTTGAACCGCAATCGTCTTCTGGTGAATAGTGACAAAATCAGATGCTACGCGACCTTTTATAGGTCTATAATCAAAGTGTAATTACGGTGTAATTACGCGCGGTCTTATGGCGCGCGTGGTTTCGCGCTTTTTCTCCCTCCATGAGCGGTTTCCATACGTTTTTAATTTCCACCATTGGCTTCTATGTAGGTGGTTTCCATAAATTTCCGTTTGAACCAATGTTCCTCTCTATGAAGAACACTAGCTTCGTCCCAGAGAATTCGGTGGTGTTTTGTCCAGGCGTAGTCAGCAATTCCCGATTTTGATGTTTCCCCTCGTTGAGTCCACTTTTTGTGTTCGGCTATTCTTACTGATAATGGCCTCTTGGTCTCTCCGATATAGGAATCTCCACATTCACATGGGACTTAAAAACGTATGGAAACCGCTCATGGACCGTTTTGGAGGGAGAAAAAGCGCGAAACCACGCGCGCCACGAGACCGCGCGTAATTACACTTTAATTATAGAACTATAAAAGGTCGCGTAGCATCTGATTTTGTCACTATTCACCAGAAGACGATTGCGGATTCAAGCAATTGAAACGTTGTGAAAAATTTGAAAGAGATAGAAATCTCCCAACCATTAAGATGATGGACGTCCGAAATATAAGTAATCAATAAACTATTTACTGAATCAAGGTATGACGATTGAAATTTTTTGTTTAATCAAACACAATTCAGACAGACAATGGTATGCCATATTCCTGAAAGATGTTTCATTGCCTAAAATTGGTGTCATTTATGTTAAAGCCTCTGGGAAGCCATCAATCATTACCTTTCCACTTGTAAAGCGGAAATCCTGGTCGTGACTGAAAACTGGGTACAGAAGCAATGCGAAAAAATCAATGAACGACTGAAGGTAAAGCTTGCCTTTCACATGCCCAGATATCACTCTATCAGATGTTCGATTTACGGGAAAAGACTGATGGAGCTGACTAAGCATTCCAACAGAATTTTTAATCACAAATTGGTAAGTTATTACTATATTTCAATGAACTGCTATACACTTCTATTGAAATTCTGTATGGAGCTAGAACAAATTATTTTATTCCCTTTTGTCCTTTTAAAAAAACGTGGTTTTAGGTTTGTTTTATTTTGATAATTCTTATTTATTTATTCATTGTGTGAATATCTTTCAGTCAGAACAAGTTGTGGCATGAGGAATTTGCAATATTAATAATAATAAAAATGATAAACAGCATTGATTAACTGATTAACAGTATAAGGCCAACTAGAGATAGCAGAATCGAGGTGAAACAAGTTGTATTGTCTAGTGTGATGAAAATTTATTTCAGAGTCTCATCAAAATGAAATTTGATTTTAATTATTATTATTTATAATATTGATTGCAATTTTTAGGGAATTTATTTTATACAATTCATCTAAAAAACATTTGGCTGTAATTGCAAATAGTTTATTAGTTGGTATGTCAAATTGGAGACAACACAGTACTTTAAAAGATTTCCTATTTATTGCTGATATTTTATTAAAATTATTTTTGGATCCCCAACTGTTTATCAAATAGGTATTATGTGAGAATATAGAGTCATACTTTTAAGTTTAGAACTTCTTCTCAAAGCCCCAATGATTGTAGTAATTTTTTTAGATAAGTCCTCAATATGTTTTTTTTTTCAAATATGCTTTTATTTCAATCAATATACATACAAAATTCTACAATACAAAGTATAAAAAAGTATAAAAATCTCTTAGCCTATATCACATATTCAGACTATAGAGTATTATAAAAACTAATTACAATTAATAGTATTGAACATTTCACAACAAGCTTGTTCCAAAATTTGATAAGATTCGAGGCTTTATGACATATATGTATATAATCAATATGTTTGTGAAGCATTGTTCCTAATCAGCAGTAAATGCTGGTACCGGAACATATCTATTTTAAATTTAATGGCCGTTAACATATTGCATCATTTCTGCTTTGAACGAGGAGTAACTATCTTTATTTTTTATATAATTTGGCAAAAGGTTGAATGATTGAAGACATTTAAAAAAGGGATCATTTAAGGCAATGTTCGTTCTCACCTGGGGTAGATAAATTTGGTCTTGACTTCTAGTTTCATACGAATGTATTTCATTTACTATATTCATATTTGTGTTGCATTTTTGTTGATTTTTTGTTATTTTGTAGATAAATTTACATTGTTCTATTTGTAGTATTTTTTCCAGCGGTAATATTTTAAGAGGCATAAGATGTCCGGAGGACTGCTCACTGCTAATATCCTATACAATAGGAAAGATCGTGGTCATGGGTATTGCTTTGGTTGGGCTTCCGGCACTGAGATGGCGCTCGCAGTTTGGAATTAATCCACTGTACGGGCGCGGTCTCAGTTTCGGTCTGTAAATGGGTTTGGCTGTCGATTCATTCGTTGCAGTCATTAGTTATTGACTGCTAGACCTACCCTATACTGATGAGGAGCAACACTCCGAAATCGATATATAGGTGGTCCGAATGTTTCGATGAACATTCCCATGCAACCAAGCAATTGCAGAGAGAACCTTGTAGGAACCCTGCACGGAAATTTCATCAGATGTAATTCAATGTTCGTCGTGGCATTAGCCAGGAAAGTAGTTGTTTTCTGATGGATTTTCGACCCAACTTTCCTATTGTATAGGATATTAGCAGTGAGCAGTCCTCCGGACATCTTATGCCTCTTGTCCATAAGCTCATTGTGACCTACAGTTTTCTTTTCTGGTAATATTTTAGTTTGATGGTAGATCATTTCTGTATTAGCTCTGTAATCACTAATCATAGCCAAATAAAGTTTTTACCACCTTATTTTGTAGAGTTTTGATTTTTTTTAAATAATGTTTGAGAACATACCCCCCAGTTTGTTATGGGATAACGGAATATAGAAAGAAAATAAGCATTATATATCATAATTTTATTCTGTAGATTCAAGTAGCTCTGACATCTATAAAGTGCTCCAATCATTGGTACAATTTTTTTTGTCATGTGCTCTGCATGTTTGTGCCAATTTAATTTGTCATCGATTTCTAATCCCAGATATTTCGTATGATCGACCTTTTGAATTGGCTGATCCAAAATTCTGACATCTGGCTCCCACCTTTCTTTATTTTTATTTTTGAAGAGCATATACACTGTTTTATTCACATTTATTTGCAACTTGTTAGCTAGGAGCCATTTAGCATATAGTTTTGTAGATCACTATTTACCAAAGCTTCCAGTTCTCCCAAGTTAGATCCTTCATATACTAGAATGGTATCATCTGCGAATATGTAAGATTTGCGAATATTTAAGATTTGCTTTTTTGAGATTTAGGGTGTGTAGCGAATATAATAGTGGACCAAAGACTGAGCCTTGTGGGACTCCGCAGTTTATATTCGCGATTTCACTATTTACTTTATGCAAAGATACATACTGTTGCCGATCTTTCAGATATGATTTTAATATTCTTGCACTGTTTCCTCGTATACCTAGAAGGTACAATTTTTCGAGTAGTATTTCATGATCCACTACATCGAATGCCTTTTGTAAATCAATAAATATTGTTAGGACACATTTTTTGTCATCCAAGTTGGATATAACATGGTTTAGGAAATCTGTTGTGTCGATATTGATACTCGTCTAATTCAACATATCTAGTAAGAAAGTTCATGATACGGTTTTTGAAAAGAATTTCCACAAATTTTGACAATGCACAAACTACAGTAATTGGGCGATAGATTTCTAAGTTGTTTTTTGGTCCTGATTTATGGATAGGGGTAACCTTACCCATTTTTAGCTCCTTCGGAAATTCCCCTGTTTCGAACATTTTATTAACTAAGTTGACTAAAGTTGGTATTATTATCTCCTGTACTCTTAATAAATTCTTTACAGAAATTTGATCATTACCTGGAGCAGAGTTTTCATTCATTCCATTCAATATTTCTCTTACTTCTTTGATGTTAGTATCATGTAGGTACAAGGAGTTTTTTATATTGATTTCCTCGAAATATTGTGAAAGAGGGTTACTTATAAGTTTAGCATTGATTTTATTGACAATTGATTGACCTATATCACAGAAATATTCGTTAAATTTGTTTCCGATTTCTAATTTATCAGTTATTAATGTATTATCTAACTCTATTGTATCTACACTAGTTTGTTTGTTTTCATGTTTTATTAGGTTATTTATGAAATTCCATTGTTTCTTTGGATTTCCATCAGCATCATTCCATTTTTTTCTGAAAAAGTTAGTTTTTAATTTTCTTTTTTCGTTTTCAACTTGTTTTTTTTATTCTGAACTCCCATAAGATTTGTTGATCTTGAGGGAATTTTTTTATTAGTTTGGATAATTCGTCTCTTTTTTTCAATAATCCTAAAAACTGGGGGGTTATCCAATCATTATTTTCCCTAGTTTTCATTTTAATTGTTTTTGTAGCCTTATTTTTTGCTTCTTGTATAAGTTTCATCAAGGTTTCAAATGTATCAACTGGTATAGAGGTTTGCCTATTTCCTATTTCAATTTTTTATCGATCCAAATACCAAGATACTTAATATTTTCAATATTTCTTTTTTGCTATTGAGGTTAAGGAAAATATTCTGTTTGTTTTTTTTTGCTGGAAAATAATTTACTCAGTTTTATCAATATTTATATTATTTTTCTTATTTATATTACAATAAAGCCACTTTTCAACATTTTCCAAGTCTTGATAATAATGTTTTCTGGAATGAAAGAGTTTTTGTTTCCATATAAAAGTACTGTATCTTTCCGATCATTTTCAAATATTTGAATTGTAGGCAGCAGAAGAAGAAATGAAAATGCTGAAGGAATGTCAGAGTTTGAATGATGAAAAATTCACCGATATCTGCAACCAATTCACTTTGACATCGGATGAAATGCTGGATGACATAAAAAAATTACAAAAATCACATCAAATTCGTGGTCGTTTTCAAGTTATGCCCGCATTCTTCAAGAATCATGAACAAATGTTAAATAAAATAGAAGAAGACTATAAGGAAATGTGCATGAAATTTTTGGAAAGATTGAAGATTTCTGATTACCAATTCATAAAAGCATCGAAGTAAGTTCATAAGTATTATTTTTTATGTTCACTACGTCAAATTCAATTATGTACTTTGATCTCACACATACCGGGTATAACAGGATCATGGGTATCTTCGTTAGTTTTGAAGGTAATAGATTGAAATTTGGAATATTCCATATACATAATAAGCGACACTTTTTGATCTATAAATATTTTTTTTTACTTCCGGGTTCGTTCGGAAGTGATACCAACTTTCAATTTTTGAATAGAACACCCCGTATATTATTACATTTCTGAAATCTGCATAATTTTCTGAATCCAATGATACCACATAAGTGACATTTCATACGTCGAAATTTTTTATAATTTTATTTTTATTTTCCATTTAAGTTCCCATTTATTCCAATTGACCCGTCTAATACTAGAAAAATCGAAATCCCGTCAAAAATACTAAATTGCGTTTTTTATGAGCAAATAAGTTCGTCGTAATCGGTTTTGGGGTAAAACTCAATTTTTTCAAATGGAACCATATTGGTACCGTGGTACCATTTATTAGTACTATTAATAAGGAATTTATCCATACTTGGTAATGTGCGATCAATACAATCAAAATTACAGCTAAAAGAAAATAAGAAAGTACAATTATTTTGTTCTACTTTGATACTAAGGCTAAGGTAGCTTTGAAATACAAAAAATTAACACAAAACATTACAACAATTGTTCGAAATGCTGGCCATTAACGTCAATGCACTTCTGAACTCGCTTAGCTGTTTCTTGTAGAACGTTTGTTAATTGCTGGGCCGTTATACTATTAATTGCGCGTCTTACTCGCAACTCCAGGTCTTCGCGGGTTGTAATGGTGGTTACATAGACAATCTTTTTTAAATGGCCCCAAACAAAGAAATCAAGGGGTGTCAAATCAGGTGACCTTGGAGGCCATCGCACAGGACCATTCGTCTAAATTACGTTTTCTTCGAATGCCTGTTCAAGGTAATCACTTACTGTTCTTGAATTATGGGGAAGAACTCCATCTTGTTGGAAATACATTTCCTGTCGTAAATGGACAGGTAATTCAGTTCAACCGTCATCAATTTCATTTTGCAGAAATCCTAAGTATCTAGCTCCATTCAAGGGTCCTTCAAATATTATTGGACTAATGATTCTACGACCGAGTATTCCAAGCCAAACATTGAAACCGAACCGCACTTGAAAGTTACCCTCCCGTAATAAATTTTGATTTTCTTGTGACCAATACCTTGTATTTTGTCGGTTAAATAATCCCATATTTGTAAACCTAGACTCGTGCGAAAATAAAATCCTTCCAAAAAAACATTGTTTGGCTGCACATTATTCTGCAAGATCCAATTGCAATATTCCATCCTACGCTCATAATCATTTTCGTACAGGTGCTGGTGCAATTGATATTTGAAAGATTTATAATTATGTTTGTGCAAGATTCGGCTTACCGTTTGGTGACTTATTTCCAATTCAAACCCAATTTGCCTTAAAGAAACAGTCTTATCAACTTCTATTTGAGCTATAACATTAATTTCCGTTCCTACGTCAATGATAACGTTTTCCTCGGAATCATGGTTAGGGCTCTCTTCGGAATTGATTTTCAAGACGATTAAAATAATTTCTCGTTGGACATTGTCTATCAGGATATCGGTCGGCATAAAGGTTTCTAGCCGCAACGGCATTTTTTCTACATTCTCCATAAATAATTAACATGTCCACTTTTTCATCCCTTGTATAAATGTGCGGCATTTTGAACAAAAATAAGAACACATGTAAGGACTTTTCCAATAGGTATACAGTAAAAACACCGATTAACTAACAAATATTTATTTGATAATCTGAAGAAATAATTTCATTGTTTTCAAAGCTTAGTAACTTAGTATTAAAGTAAAACAAAATAATTGTATTTTCTTATTTTCTTTTAGCTGTAATTTTGATTGTATTGATCGCACATTTTATTACCAGGTATGGATAAATTCCTTATTAATAGTACTAATAAATGGTACCACGGTACCAATATGGTTCCATTTGAAAAAATTGAGTTTTACCTCAAAAACGATTACGATGAACTTTAGTTGCTCATATAAAACGCAATTTAGTATTTTTGACGGGATTTCGATTTTTCTAGTATTAGACGGGTCAATTGGAATAAATCGGAACCATCATGGCACACTTGAATGGAAAACTAAAAATTAAATTATAAAAAATTTCGACGTTTGAAATGTCACTAATGTGGTATCATTGGTTTCAGAAAATTATGCAAAAACTGTATACGCATGATAGCAAAATGTAAGTAATAATTATCAAATTACTTGTTGAATTATACATTTCTGTTACTCCTTGAATTATATTTCTGTTAGATGTAAGTTATTGCATGTAAGTATTTTTTTTTGTTTTTGTTTTTTACGATTGAGTTGAAAAACACTGTTTCTACAGTGACACTCCGCCAATTCACATATATTATTAATGGTCGTTTCATTAAAGCCGGAAGTGAAAAAAAAAATCATTTTTAGGTTAAAAAGCGACGCTTATTATGTATATGGGATATCCCCAATTTCAATCTATTACCTTAAAAATTAACGGAGATACGTATTACTTGAAATTCCTCAGCTAGTGGCCAAATACCATACACAGGTTGGTGGACGATTCAGGTATGGAATATGTTTTTGTGGCTACTACACCTTGACAAAAGATGTTTTTGTAGTACAAATAAGCAGAATAGTAAAATCAAGTTATATGAAATAGAAAATGTACAGCGTGGTCTCAATGAATTTGGAAGTAACCTTGTGAATTATGTAAATCCAAATGAAGAATACTGTATGTATAAAACCTAGAAACTTACTCTTTTACAGAATGTTTGCAGAAGGTGGTAATTTCAATATGGAAGAATTGGGTGCACTACAGAAAATTTTGACTAAACTAGAACAAACCACAGAAAAAACTGTAGAAAAGTGTATTAATGAAGAGAACGTTAAATATAACAAATACCACAATCACTTGCTTCATACTAACGCATATACATTGTCAACGTGAGTATCAAATCACATTAGGTGGAGTATACAGGGTGACAAATGGAAAACGAACAGCATTCAATATTTCTGGAACTAACGACATTATGAAAATTTGGCGAAAACTGTCAGTTTACATATCAAGGGGAACAACTGTTGATTGAGGTATTTGTTGTTGTATTACATTCAACTCCCTCGCCCACAGGGTACCTACCCCTAAAATTTTAAATGGCGCCATGTTCGAAATTCTTATGTAATTCTTGATAAGTTAGATCTGTTTTTAATTTTTTAAAAGATTTTATTTAAAATTTTATATGTTGGTTCAGTTCCGAATACATTAATGTTGTAGAAATTGTCCCGCACTGCCCCCCGAAAGCTAGATAGAGAACGCGTAGGGTTTCGGAAGTTTTCTTGACGGATTTAACGTCAAAAATTACAAAAATCCGTTAAAATAAAATAAATTTCACGCCCTGCCCTCCTTTTCTCCAAAAAAAATGGAAAATTAAAATCGGAAAAACCCGTAAAAAAGTGAAAAATATCTGACCGTCGAATATTACGGTTTAAAAAAATGTCACCCCTCTGTGTCCCTCTTCGAAAGCTAGACAGAGTGCGCAAAGTAATTAGGAAATATTTTAACAGTTTTGGACATGGAAAATAATGATGAAAAAATCGATCGGGGTGCTCGCCCCCCCTTTGCTGTCTCGAATATAATTAGGAAAACTGTAAAAATCTCATTTCTTATAATAATAATAATAATAATAATAATAATAATAATAATAATAATAATAATAATAATAATAATAATAATAATAATAATAATAATAATAATAATAATAATAATAATAATAATAATAATAATAATAATAATAATAATAATAATAATAATAATAATAATAATAATAATAATAATAATAATAATAATAATAATAATAATAATAATAATAATAATAATAATAATAATAATAATAATAATAATAATAATAATAATAATAATAATAATAATAATAATAATACTAATAAAGGTCTTTATTAATCAGAAAAATAAACAGAATTATCTAAAGATTATACAGATGGGGCGAGGTTCAATTCATTCTGGATTCCTGAAAAGGGTCCAGAATGTCTGTTCTTCCACCTAACCCAGCAAATAGATAGACATCTATGATAAATTAAAAAATGAATGTAAAAAACAAAAAATTAAATATAATTAATACATTAGTATCTCAAAGTAAAATAAATTGTACCGTTGTGTGTAATCATTGGTAAAATACTTCACATAATCAATAATTAATTTTTTAGTGATTTTTTTATTGTTTCTCAACATTATCGTACTTAACCTACGACTGAATGGAATGTATTCAATTCATTAAATCAAACAACTGCAAGTTTTCAAAGGTATTGTGTTCGCTATCTGTGTGTACACAGAGTGGGCCATTGAAAATGAAACAGCGGCTCTGTAGGTCGGCAGAACCGAGTTATATAAAAACTCTCGGACACATCAACAACATTTTCGAGGGGGGCATCGTTCGAGATGAAATTCACCCGAAATACATGGGCCGTAGTGGTCGGCTGGTAAAGCGTTCGCCTCGCAAGCGTGGGGTCGTGGGTTCGATCCACCGATTCACCGGTCTCGTGCATGGCATCACACGTTAAAAGTTAAGGGCTGCGTCTTCCCTAGCTCACACAAGTCTCTCGAAGATTTCCGAGGGTTGCGCGTAGGGTTGCAATAGGTTGACGGAAATAAATTTTTTTTTTAACATTCCATCCCTCGGAGCTGTGACCGCCACCCCTAAATTTTTAAATGGCAACATATGGCAAGTGATACCTCATTTGAAAGGTATTTTCCTTCTTAATATTAAACAACAAAAATAAATTAATTCTATCGATTCGTTTTCGAGATATAGGAACTTGAAGTTGGGAAATCACTTTTTATTCACTCAGTCAATAAAAATAAGATCTAACAATGCAACTATTTAAAGATAATTATCATTGTCAAGGAATTAAATGATCTAACTGTTGACCAACAAAAATAACATGCAATTCCGTTTCAAATTTTTATTTCCTCCTCAATTACTTGATCGAAAAAATGGTAAGGGTCTTGAGAATCGATAAAAAGACGTTTTCTTGACTTCGACTCCAATGCGCGTACAACAAAAACATGTATGAGATAATTTTTTTCGTCAAATCGCAATTGTCAGAGTCAAACTGATCGTTGATTGAACGACATTAGAGTTAAATACTTGATTAAAGCTGCTGAATATCTTTTCTCAATAATGGTGAATACGATCGCGAAAAGAGTTGAAATAATAACAATTTTTTTAAAGAATGATGAGTGCGGTAACCATACTGCTAATTTGTTCAATGAAATGCATCCACATAAACTTGTTGCTAGAAAATACGTTCTAGAATTAGTGCAAAAATTTCGTCAAACTGGATTAGTAGCCAACAAGAAACGAGATCCAGAACGTGAATTTCCGGTGAGAAATGAACCTGTTGAAGTTGACAAGTTCATGCAGACCCAACATTGAGCACAAGGAAATTGGCTAGTGTTACCAATATCAGTAGAACCAGTATCCTCCGAATCATGAAACATCATAAATTCCACCCCTACAAAATACATTTGGTACACCACACTGGGAGAATTTTTTCCGCTCCCACTAGCGGCAATTTAATTACCTTCGAGTGGAATTTTGCATACCACGTGTTATATCACCTTGGATATTTACTCTGATCAACTCTGTGCACTTCTTCGATGTAACTTTACGTTGTGACATAATTTTACGATGGAACTTTACATTGTTATATTACTTCACAACAAAAATTTGCATTAGAGTTTTACATTGTAATATTACGGTTTTATTCTCTAACGTAAATAATTTGCAGTAGAATTTTACATTGTAATATTACGGTTTGATTTTCTAACTTGGAAAATATACTCCGATGTGAATTTGCTTTGGAATTTCAGAATGAATTTATACAGTGAAGTCCTGAAGTAACGGGTAAATTCGTTTTCTACCTTATTAGCCATATTCAAGAAGAACCCTGAAATACATCGATTTATGTTTTCGAAAAGACACTCTCTGACATAAAAAAATGCTCCTCTTCCACCTTCCTCAAAGTGACAGCCACCCCACCAATTTTTTATAATGAAATAGGGGGTCAAATGATACCTCATTCAGAAGGGTATTCAATTGTCTATACAGCCATGTCTATTTTTTTTAATTTTAAATTTTTGCGTCATAACATAATTAATTTTCAAAATGTTAAAAATTACTACGAATACTATTAAATTCGCTGTATATTCAATGCACCCTTTTTTTTGTTCATTACCAACTGTCGTTTGTCATAGGTGACACACGATTGAATACCCTTCGAAATGAGGTATCACTTGACCATCTATTTCATTTAAAAAAATTGATGTGTGGTGGCTGCCACTTTGAGAGGGGTGAAAGAGTGGCGATTTTTTTTTAGGTCACAGAATACCTTTTTGATAATACGAATTGACGTGTTTCAGGTATTTTCTTGAAAATAGATAACAACGTACAAAATGATTTTATCCGTTACTTTAAGACCTCACTGTATATTTTTTCATTGTATAGGTAGGTATATTTTGTCTTTCATTTAACACGCCATAGATGTATCCATTTACTCTGATCAACTCTGTGCACTTCTTCGATGTAACTTTACGTTGTGACATAATTTTACGATGGAACTTTACATTGTTATATTAATTCACAACAAAAATTTGCATTAGAGTTTTACATTGTAATATTACGGTTTTATTCTCTAACGTAAATAATTTGCAGTAGAATTTTACATTGTAATATTACGGTTTGATTTTCTAACTTGGAAAATATTGAAAAAAGATCCTAATAACAGCGAATTGAAAGATACGTATAAAAAATTAAAAAATGAAATAAATACTTGTTGCAAAAATTCAAAGAAAGATAACTTAAATAAACAATTTGAAAGTGCTGGGACAAACCCTAAAAAAATATGGGAAGTGATTAACAATAACATTGGAACTAATAAGAAAAAAAAGCAAATACCAATCAACCAAATTATGAGTAAGACCGGTGTACTACTGAATAATGCAAATGATATATGTAATGAATTCATTAACTTCTTCACAGAAATTGGTTTAACATTATCTAAACAATTCAAAACTGTATTGAAAACTTTGTCACCATATAAAAAGTCAATTTTTTTGAAGCCAGTTTCAGATGAAGAAATTAATAAAATAATTATGACTCTCAAATCGCATACAGCACCTGGTGAAGATCAAATTACTTCAAACAATTTAAAAGATATTGTTGATCTAGTAAGCTTACCTTTATCCTTAATTATTAACAATTGTACTTTTCCAGACTATTTGAAGAGAACAATTTTGAAACCTATTTATAAAGGAGGTGACAGAAAAAACATTTCAAATTATCGTCCAATTGCACTTTTGAATGTGTTTGCTAAAATTTTTGAAAAAGTGTTGAAAATCCAGTTAGTTGATTTCATCAATACTAATATTGGTTTTGATAAATTTCAATATGCATTCCAACAACATTCCAATACCCAAGCAGCAGTTACTGACTTTATGAGTAGTATTCATGGAAACTTTAGATTCAAGTAATTATGGTGTTGCAATATTCATTGATCTTAAAAAAGCTTTTGACACTGTCAATCATACAATTCTATTAGACATCTTAAATAACCTGGGTATAAGGGGACATGCATGGAATATATTTCAAAATTATTTCCGAAATCGTGTACAATATGCACTTATTGACCAATATAAAAGTTACGAAAAAGTATCAACATTTGGAGTTCCGCAGGGTTCTGTTTTGGCACCAATTCTTTATTTGATTTATGTTAATAGCATTATGAATATCAACCTGATTGGTACACATTTTTCTTTTGCTGATGATACTGTACTCTATCACAAATCTAAAAATGTTCAAACCTTAAAAACAAATTTGGAAAAAGATATTAAAACAATTGGAATATGGTTAAATGAACTTAATTTAACTATTAATTCAGAAAAAACTGTCTATATGATATTTAAACAAAAGAATATGGAAACCATCAAATTAAACATTATAATTAAAAACAGAACTATTGCTGAAGTTGAGAAACACAAGTATTTGGGTCTGATTATTGACAAAAATTTAAATTTTGAGAGTCATATAGAGAAAATAAAAAATTCTATTATTCCTCTGATAGGAGCTATCAGAAGAATACAATTTCTAAGAAAAAATATTCAATTTTTAATATATAACGCACATATTATCTCTCGAATCAGATATATGATCACAGTGTGGTCATCATGCAGTCAAAAACAAAAAGAAATTATTTATAGATTGATGAATAAAGCAATAAAAGTAATATTTGATAAACCTTGGGATACACCATCTTCAGATTTGTACAAAAACACCAATAATATGACATTGAATCAACTTATTAAATTTGAAAAAGTTAAATTTGCATTCAAATTAACCAAAAATATTCAAAAAAGTAATACAACAATTCAGAAAAATTCCAAATTACATAGTCATAATACTCGGATTTTGAACCACTTTCACTTGGACAATATCCATTCCAACAAAGGGAAAGCAAATCCAATTTTCAGCTCTATAGAAACATTTAATAAATTACCAGAACAAATAAAAAATTCAAAAACGATAACTTCATTTTCCAAAAATTTGAAAGAAATGTTACTATTGAAATGATGTTCATAAGAATACTACAAACCTTTATGAATTATTTGTATTATTAGATAATGTATTAGAATTAGACTACTTTATTTTATCATTGATGTACATTCAAACTTCCTTATACCAGAACTTGTTCTGACTGGAAGTTATTTATACAATAAAAAAAAAAAAAAAAAATTGGAGAAATTCGTCTCCAGGTCACCAAAGCACTTCATTATATGATACTCGATTTACGTTTCGCTAATAAAACTAGCATCATCAAGAATGATAATAGTCTCATAATTTATTACTTGCAATGCCTCAATACCTCAGTTGGAAACAAAAAAGAATGAACAGGAACATGTAGGAGCTGACTTTACCCTGTGGATGCGTAATTTTACAACCAACGCGAAAATTTACGCCAAGACGGATGTACATTCCAGTTCCAGGTGGATGTTCTAATAGTCGAGGGATATTCACACAATTATTTTCAGTATATCGAAGGAAATTTTACACGCTAAATGAAATATCATTTCAAGTGCGTATAGATACATCTTGAAGTTTAAAAATTGAAGATAGAAGTAAGATTCCCATGAATCTGAAATAATGTTCCACTCTAAGCATTGAAAATACATTGCAAATTTAAAACAATTTTCTCAGTGCAATTGAATGAAGATGATTTTGATAGGCGACAGGAGTTTTGTGAAATTATGACTACGAAAATAGATGCTGATGAGAATTTCCTTTTCAACTTCTGCTTTTCTGATGAGTCTACATTCTTTTTGAATTCGACTGTGAATCGTCATAATTGTCGTTATTGGTCAGATGCCAATCCACATGTTTTCCACGAAGTCCATACTCAAACTCAAAAATTCAATATCTGGGCCGGTATTTTTGATTGGACCAGTATTTCTTGACGGTAACCTGACATCAGAAATCTATTTGGAATTATTGAATCAATTTGTATTTCCACAATTAGTAGACATCATTGAAAATGACGATCGTTACCATAAAGACCACTTGAAATTTCAACAAGACGGGACACCTCCACATTATGCACAGTCTGTTAGGGCGTTTTTGGATAGGATCTTTCCTGGAAGTTGGATTGGAAGAAGAGGCGCTATACAGGCCGTTTCTTTTATCATGTGGTAACATTGCTATATTCTAAACCGTAACAGATACGAAGACGATTAAATGGGAGAAAAGGTAACTATTATGGATAACAGTACAATGGTCAAAGAAAATTTACAGGGAGTTTCACCCTTCCCGAGTTATACAGGGAAAACTAAAAATGCTGTTATTTGTTTTTTACGAATAGAATTGTTATTTCTGAAAATATAAAAAAATGGAAAAGGAAAGTTTCAATGTATTCTAAATGTACTATAAAAATGTAACAATGAATCTTTGATTAAACGTTACGTGTCAACACGGCCACCATCAACATTTCTTTTCAAATACAAATATTGATAAAGCGATAATATCACAATTCAGTGGTACATCACACTTGATATTTTTATAACGTTTCATTTAAAATAACTAACATCATCAGTGACAACAATTTTTAATTACGGTCCTGTCGTTAGGTCGTTTATGGATTCCACAAAACCCAACTCTCCGATATAAAAATTATCAGTGACGCTTTGAATAAATGTATTTATTAAAATTATGTTTACACTATAATAAAAGATATCTGTAGTTTCAGAGACGAACGATAGCAATTTACATCGGAAATAAACTTACTTAAGAGTAGAAGAAATCAAACAAACATTTGAGTGAAAATAAAACCAATACA
Organism: Chrysolina oricalcia; assembly: GCA_944452925.2. Lineage (NCBI taxonomy): Eukaryota > Metazoa > Arthropoda > Insecta > Coleoptera > Chrysomelidae > Chrysolina > Chrysolina oricalcia. The sequence continues at coordinate 68,670,149 of OX101812.2, forward strand.
GAAAATGAATTCTTCATGATAACCTACATTAAATGCTCGAATTGCCGACCTCTTTGTTGAATGCACATAAGTTGTCTGTTCATACAATTTCTGTGGAAATTTTCTAGCATGATGGGTGTAATGCTATTACATGCATCTCTTATTTTTTGTTTGAGATGGTCGATATCTGTACTAGTTGTCGAAAAAACTTTATCCTTTATGTATCCCCAGACAAAAAACTCTAAAGGAGTCAGGTCTGGGGATCGAGCTGGCCAGGCAATTGGTCCATTGTTTCCAATCCATTTTCTTGGGAATATTGCATCTAAATGTTCCCTTACTATTGCTGCATTATGGGGAGGGGCACCGTCTTGTTGAAAATATTGTATTTCACGGCGGATGTTCAGTGGCGATTCATCTAAGTAGCCATCAAACTCATTGGATAAAAAATGTAAATACATTCCACCATTCAAATGCTCGTCGTAAAAGAAAGGACCTAGTATGTTTGTTCCCAAAATTCCCAACCAAACATTCATTCCGAACCTTTCCTGGAAATTGGTTTCTCTATGTAAATGTTCATTTGTATTATTCCACCTATAATGGATGTTTCTGTTAAACCAACCATTGTTGGTGAATTTTGATTCGTCCGTCCATATTATTTTATTACAAATATTTCCAACTTCCCTATTTTTACGTCTCAACCACATCGCAAATCGTACTCTCCTTCCGTAATCCCTTTCATTGAGGTGATGAACTTTGCGACTTTGCGTATCCTGTAGCATTTGTATTTGTTCTTTTTCAAAATATTTCTGGTAGATTTTACAGAAATCCCTAGTTCGTGTGCAATTTCCCGTAAAGAACAATCTTGATTAGAAATATTTTTGTAACTGACCAATCCTAAATTGAAAAAAAATATTTTCGTCACTTTGTTAATCTTTATGAAGTAATATTTGCTTACCTAAAACATTTATTTGGTTCCGCATACTTCCAGTAACAACATATTTTCTAGTTTTATTTCTATCAAATGCACCACAGTCTCTCAAATTTCTTTCTAATCGTCTAAACATTTGAATGTTTGGAATACGACGATTTGGGTATAGCTCACCATACATATTTTTTGCCAAAAGAGGATTTCTATTTGATTTTGCATAAGCAAATAGCATATCAGTCCTTTCGTCATTTGAATACATCTTTGATATGACTGAGTGTATAAACGACTGACAGTTCTTAACACGTATCAACAACTCATTTATTTGTCCTGCCATAGAAACCAAGCAAAGCCTACTTGTTTAAAAATGGTAAATGAAGTGAGATGCTATTTAATTGTACCATATCACACAATAGCCGTATTTTGACCATAAACTAATATTTTCGTTACTTCCAGGATTGAGAATTATAGAAATATTCAGTATGATAATTGATTCAGAAGAAATCAGCCTTGAAACAAGGATTTCTGTAATACAAAAATGCCCAAGAAGGAAAAATACGAATGTTCGTTGTGTTGGGGTATCTTCTTATCGAAATTATTGGGTGAAGTCAGAAGTATGCCAATAGTTGAATAGGTTTTGAAGAAATCAAAATAATTTACAAAAGAACTAACGACAGGACCGTAATTAAAAATTGTTGTCACTGAGGATGCTAGTTATTTTAAATGAAACGTTATAAAAATATCAAGTGTGATATACCACTGCATTGTGATTTTATCGCTTTATCAATATTTGTACTAAAATAGACAGGTCCGTATTTGAAAAAAAAATGTTGATGGTGGCCGTGTTGACACGAAACGTTTAATCAAAGATTCAGTGTTACATTTTTATAGTACATTTTAAATACATTAAAACTTTCCTTATAAATTTTTTTATATTTTCAGAAATAACAGTTCTATTCGTAAAAAACAAATAACAGCATTTTTGGTTTTCCCTGTATAACTCGGGAAGGGCGAGACTCCCTGTAAATTTTCTTTGACCATTGTACTGTTCTCCACAATAGTTACCTTTTCTCCCATTTAATCGTCTTCGTATCTGTTACGGTTTAGAATATAGCAATGTTACCACATGATAAAAGAAACGGCCTGTAGAGTGGTCAGCCAGATTTCCAGATTTAACCCCACTCGACTTTTTCCTGGAAGATTCACAACGTAGAATTATTGAAGTATGCCGTCGAATAACGCCCGAAATGCTACGAAATGTGAGGATTTTGAACAGAACTTGTACTATTGTATGGAAATGGGTGGTAGACAGTTTGAAAATTTAATTCATTGACAATAATAATTACTGCGACAGTTGCTTTATCAGATATTGTTTTTATTGATTGAGTGAATAAAAAGTGATTTCCCAACTTCAAGTTGCTATATCTCGAAAACGAATCGATATAATTAATTTAGTTTTGTTGTTTGATATTAAGAAGGAAAATACCTTTCAAATGAGGTATCACTTGCCTTATGTTGCCATTTAAAAATATAGGGGTGTCCCCCTCGAAAATGTTGTTGACGTGTCCGAGCGTTTTTATATAACTCGGTTCTGCCGACCTACAGAGCCGCTGTTTCGTTTTCAATTGCCCACTCTGTATATCTATTGTTGAAAAGGCACTCAAAAAAACGAGATGGGGTAGAGATTCTTCAGAATCCCAGTCATGACGTTGTCTAATCCCCCGTTCCAAGATTGTACATTGAAATTTTAAACAAGTGAATATCTGCATCTGCATGTAAACTTGTGAAACGTCCCCTATTTTTCAGGTTCGAAAAGCTAATAGAAGAACATGAACATAATGAACGAGTAGTAAAAGTGATAAAAAATCTCCATAAAAGCATTCGCAGTGAAGTTGTTTCGCTAAAAACCGAATTGAAAAATATCGATGGCAAAATTACAAAGATTATCCAGGAAGCTGATGAGAATGTCGAGGTGGAAGACTATTTGCAGTCGTTTTCTCCAAAATATGATAAAATTATTTCAGAAGCGCAGATTTTGCATGTCTTTCTAGTGAATAGTAGTAAGTAATAAGTATATCACATACGAGGATATATTGAAAAATGCTTAGCCTCCTATAGAACCAAACAAAATTTCAATGTCAAAATATTTTATAACCAACATATTCTCCTCTTAATTGGATACATTTGTTACAGCGAACCTTCAACGTCTCTAGACCTTTCAAAAAAAATGTTTATTCTTGCTCTGCAAACCACACCTCCACAGCTTTTATTACCTCCTCGTTGGAAGAAAATTTACGACCTTTTGAACTTTTTTCAGTTGAGGAAAGAGATGATAGTCGGACTGAACCAAATCTGGTGTTCTATTAATTAAAACCCTAAATCACGAATTTTTTGCATGGCAACATGAGATTTGTGTGCAGGGGCGTTGTCCTGCAAAAACAAAACACCTTTGGATGGCTTTCCGCGTCTTTTCTCTTTAATTTTTTTCCATAGAGTGGTCAGTAATGTCGAATAGTAATCTCCAGTTATTGTTCTACCCTTATCCAAAAAATCGTATGAAATAATCAGTGCTTCAGATATCCGTTTTGTCCCAATTCGACGGTCTGTTAAAATCATGTCATGAACTGCATCGATATTTTCGGGAACTGACACAGAAACTGGCCTTCCCGATCGGTCATCATCTTCAATGAAAAATTTACCTCTTTTGAGGCTTGCAGTCCAATTTTTCACGGTCGCATACGAAGGACATTGATCACCAAGGGTATTAAGCATATCTTCGTAAATCTGCTTACCTCTTAACCCTTTTAAGTACAGCTACTTTATGATGGCTCGATACTCCAATTTGTCGATTTTCACAATTTCGGTGGACATATTTTTTCTTTTAATTTATTGCGTAACTCTGGTTTACTTTTTTGACGTCATACTTTACACTGACACTTTTAATAAGTTATTGTTCGTTGCTATGGTAACGCAATATTTTGTTTATGCAGGGAACTGGTCTAGGCTAACTAGATATAATACATCCTCGTACATTTCAGTAGATATGTTTTGGCAACATTTCGACACAATATTGCTGAAATATATACAATATTAATATACCGGGTGACCACGGGGTGAGGTACGCCCCCCAATTTTTCTATAGTTTTGAAGATACAGGTTTCAAATTTGGCACGTCGATATATTACTCAAATACGCATATTTTGACTCCATAACCGAAAATTCACCACTTCCGGTTTAACCGGAAGTGACCCCAAACTTTTTTTTTTAAATGACACCCTGTACAATTTTTTTCATTATCAGGAAGAACACGCAATTTGTGATAACACTGTTCTCCAAAATTGAAAATGGGTTGAAAAATGGCGGAGATACAGTTGATTGTTCAATCGAACAAAGTTGGCCATGAACATCAAACTCAAATCATCACAACTGACGAACGGCGTCAGCATTTACGAGAGGAAGGTTCGAGGTAAGATACAGCTGAAAATTGAGCTTCCCATGTAATTGCAGCAACCATATTTCCCATCAATTATCAAACATTTCCTCAAAACGGATTAGTACCCATAAAGAAAGGCTCACAACTGCCATTTCTCAAATAGCAACATACTCTTTTCACATTGTTATGTTGAAAGATGATGAATTATCAGATTACTCGAATGAAAAGATTTGAAGAATTCCGAAAGGAACCAGAAATACAATATAAGTGTTCCCAAAATTGAATGTTCTTCAACGAAGGCGGCTTTGAACATAAGAAAGCTAAACAAAAAAGCATATTTTGTCAACAAAGTGACAATTTGTTCTACTCATTCAATACAAGAGAATTGTAACTTGTTGAAAAACATTCCGATGGAGCGAAAATTTACTAGAAATGAAAAAATAGATTTACTGCTAATTTATGGCGAGTGTAGAAAAAATGCAACTGCGGCTTGCATTCTTTACAGTGAACGATTCCCTCTCAGACAACGCCAACCAAGTAGAAACTATTTCGCACGTTTGGAAAGGCAATTCAGGATAGAACCAGATGACAATGTACATGATCAGGATAGTTTTATTATTGATGAAGAGACGGAAACTAATGTTTTGGCTGTTGTTTATGTAGATCCCACCATATCACTTCGACAAATCGAACATGAATTACCAGTTGGACGAGAATCAGCTCGAAAAATTCTAAAAAAACATGGGTTTAAGCCGTATAAATATCAGATACATCAGCGCCTTTACGAAAATGATCATCAAAGAAGGGTCCAATATTGCAATTGGCTACTTGAGAACCACATAAGGAACCCGAATATGACGAGAAACATTATATTTTCCGACGAATCAAGATTTACGAATCTTGGTATGTTCAATAGAAACAACACCAGATACTGGGCAACTGAAAACCCCAGGCTCATAAGACAAGGGAATTTTCAGGAACGCTTTGGATTCAACGTGTGGATAGGTCTGATAGGAACTCGAATCATTGGGCCCATAATATTTGATGGTATGTTGAATGGGCAACGCTATTTGGGATTTCTACGAAACGAAATAGAAGGATTCATGGAGAATTTACCTCTCGACGTCTACCAAAATATGTATTTCCAGCAGGATGGTGCACTTCCCCATAATTCCCGAATAGTAACCAGTTACCTAGATGAAACATTCCCAAATCGATGGATTGGCACGAATGGTCCTACAAGATGGCCTCCGAGGTCACCGGACCTCACGCCACTGGATTTTTTCATATGGGGTTACCTGAAGAACAAGGTTTACTCTTCTAGTCCTACATCAAGGGAGGATTTGGAACATCGCCTTAGAGAAGCAATTGCAAGTATTACTCAAGCTCAGTTAAATGGAGTTATGGAAGCAATAGTGAGACGTGCAATTTTGTGCAGAGAACATAATGGAGAACATTTTGAACAGTACTTGTAAATCATTTTTTCATTACTTTGATTTCTGTTAGTGTAGTAAGTGACCACAACCAATAAACAATTTACTTCATACCTTTTTTTTCGTTCAGAAATTAGTTGTATCAAATGTTAGAAATTGGAATAAATATCTAATACATTTTTTTTACTCTGCAGGTATAGGTATTCTTATGGTGGATTTATACAGCAGTTCCAATTCATGAGTTTTTAGTCACTAGTAAGAAGTCATAAGAATGTTAGTTAATGGAATATTTATTCCAACAACGATCTTAAAACTGCTGTATGAATCCACCATCAATTACGATTAGCATACGAGTAATGAGAAAAAAGTTCGCTCCATCGCCGTAGAATGTTTTTCGACAACTCACAATGTTCCATTATTCAGAATGTACCGCAAATTTTCACTATTTTTTTTTAAATATGAATTTTTGTTTAGCTTTCGTAGGTTCAAGCCGCCTCTTTTTAAGAATAGTCAATTTTGAGAACACTCATAATGAAACATCCCGTATCTTCGATTCCTTTCGGAATTCTTCAAATCTTTTCATTCGAGTAATCTGATAATTCATCATCTTTCAACATAACAATGTGAAAAGAGTATGTTGCTATTTGAGAAATGGCAGTTGTGAGCCTTTCTTTATGGGTACTAATCCGTTTTGAGGAAATGTTTGATAATTGATGGGAAATATGGTTGCTGCAATTACATGGGAAGCTCAATTTTCAGCTGTATCTTACCTCGAACCTTCCTCTCGTAAATGCTGACGCCGTTCGTCAGTTGTGATGATTTGAGTTTGATGTTCATCGCCAACTTTGTTCGATTGAACAATCAACTGTATCTCCGCCATTTTTCAACCGATTTTCAATTTTGGAGAACAGTGTTATCACAAATTGCGTGTTCTTCCTGATAATGAAAAAAATTGTACAGGGTGTCATTTGAAAAAAAAAGTTTGGGGTCACTTCCGGTTAAACCGGGAGTGGTGAATTTTCGGTTATGGAGTCAAAATATGCGTATTTGAGTAATATATCGACGTGCCAAATTTGAAACCTGTATCTTCAAAACTATAGAAAAATTGGGGGGCGTACCTCACCTCGTGGTCACCCGGTATATATACCTGGGAAGAAACAGTATCAAATGCTGAATTTGATTTATCAATTTTAAAAAATATTTTCAATCACGATTTACTTACATGAGAATGTGCAACCAAAAAAATTTGAAAAATTGAAGATCCATACTATTTCATGCCTAAAAAATGAAGAACTGTGTAACTGTAGCGAACATATTTCCAAAGTTGATGTTATAAAGTAACTAGGAGTTCATTTAGATTGCAACCTCAAGTGGCATAAACAAATTACTGAATTGATAAAAAATCATGGAATTATATATTATATACTTACTCTAGAATGCTAATTCGCTATTTTCCTGAAACTCCAAAATCGAAATAAATATTATTTTTTGAAACCAGTTTGCATTAGCTCTCCACCTTGTGAAACTTCAACTCAACATTCAGTTATAAAAAAATTAGAGTACTTGAAACAGAAAAAAATTGAATGTGTATACTCTTGTGACGTAGAAAGTCTACACTAGATTCTAGTATTTTTTGTTGGCCTAGGTTGATGGTACTGATATGAATCTGACAACAGTGGAACCGCTGACATTTCCTGACATTGTTTATGTTGTTCTTGTCAGTCGTGAATTTTTTATTAGAAGATTACTTTTAAGGTGCATTTAGTCAACATCATTTTAAAATTGTGCTTAAATATATGTTAAAAGCAAAAGTTGAATCTGTTATATCAAATGGCGCCATTTATACAACAAAGTTAAGTTTATGCTAAAAACCTTTGATATTACCGTTATGTTTATGTTAATGCTTGTGCTAAAGTTGACTAAATCCACCCTTACAACATGTGAAAATGGAGAAAAACTTTTTTAAAGCTAGCAGTCGACATTTGCCACCCGTAAATTATATAATGATTCACTCATTTTTATCTCGTAATCCAAACTATTTGAGAGTGGAGAAGAAAGGTTTGAAAAAAGGTAGGGTTCTATTTTGTATCATCAAGTGCCGTATAGTTCCTGAGCACAAAGTACGGAGCAAACCGTACTTTGCTGTAGCTACTATTGAGAAAGTAATGATGAAATAAAAAATTGTGACTATGAATATTGTGAAGCGCCCCAAGGTGATTTTAGGATTATTACCATTTTCGAGCATACAACAAAGATTTCGGTATTTTTGTTATCACATTTTTATACTGGTTGCTCTTTCGAACCGATGAAAAGAGTCGGTGAAGTGTTATTCAAGAATCTATATAGTAAATATTATAATATCAGCAATTCACTTTTCATCAACAGTAAGAGTTCTGACAGATTGTACATTGTTCCGTAAATCAACTTGGTTACTTTGGTTACTCGTTTTCTGTCCCGTAAATATAAAATGTTCGGTTGGTTCCTGAAACACAGGCTATTAACGGAACTTGGTTGCTGAAAAAGCGGTAGATTCTCTATCACCAGAACGACCGTCGATTTTCTCTGGTAAGTTCGGTTTATTAGGATATGTTCCGTAAATAGACAAAAGTTACCACTGCTTACCGGACCGGTGACATGAGTTATGACATTGGTTTTTGTCTGGTAATTGTGGTTGCAATTTATTTTCGGGACATCTGTCACTGTCATATGTCTCTTCAGTCTTCAGTGTGGTTTGGTTATGTTTGAGTGTTTATTGTTTGTGATCTTTGTAGATTGAAATCAACAGCTTTACCATTTAGTCAGTCCTTGTCTCTACGTTACTAACTGTAGAAGTCTCCTTTGGAAATAATATCGGTTTCTTATTACCGGAATGAAGAGATGCGCCTGATTCTCCATCGTCATGAAATATTTTCAAGTTTTCGTAATCGATTAAAACATTGTCGCAATTCCTGAAGTATGCGTGCTCTTCCAAAATGTTATCTTCTATGATAGAATATAAAATGCCCTTGTCTTCAAAACAATAACCACATGTAAATGATTCTATGGTCTGAAAATAATCTATAAGTAATTAAAAATCAAATTATTGATACATTTGTTATCTCTTCGATCAGTTTAATCACTTCAATCGAATTCATATAAAACAAATCAAAGTTTTTTACCATCAAAAAATAAAAAGTATTCAAACCAGAATAACCAGATCAACCAAAGAAAATCGTCGGTTGTTCTGGTGACAGACAATCGACCGCTTTTTCAGGAACCACGTCCCGTAAATAACCTTTTTTCAGTTACCAACCAAATAAAAGACATTTACGGGACGCACATTCAGCAACCAAAACAACCAAGGTGATTTACGGAACATATCCTTAATGTTTGTTGACGTTGACGTGCTTCAGTTTTCGTTTTCATTTTAATTATTGAGTTAAGTGCATAGACAAGAGTTATGTTAAGTTCCGATAGTATTCGATACATTTTCAGTTTGATAATGTTTTTTTTTAATTACAGGACAATATATCCTTTGCTTGTGATTACTCTGCAGAAGAACTAGGAACTTTGGGCACCCTAATTGAAAATCAAATTTTGGCAAAGCATGAATGTTTAAAAAACTTCAAAAATGTCGATGTAAATTATAAAACGAAACGGCTGATAACAAAAATTCTAAATATTCAGGACTTTTATTGATGTCAAGCCAGCAGAATGATTGTATAACTTCATTAAAGGATTCTAATAATATCTCATTATCCTCAAGCCAACTGAATGTGGCATCATCATCGGTATCCAGTTCCAAGACACATCATATGAATAATAAGTATGTAATGGATGTAAAAAACACGAATTAAAAGCAAATAGTGAAAAATTTAACAATCAAGCAAAGTGAAAAAATAAAAACATAAAACACACACGGGAAACGATCAAAACTGTAATTTGACAAATGACTGGCATTCCGTAAATAAACCACAACCGTAGTCACCAGTAGATAACCACTGTCAAAAGTGTTGTTACCGCTCCTGAAAACTTTGGTAACTTCGGTTGATTAACGGAACATATCCTGAATGACATTAGTGACTTGACAATACTGATAATCCAATGACAATCGACAAATGCATCCACGATTCCAACGTTGTCGGATTGTGTTAATGACGTAAAATGTCTGTGAAATCCGAATCTTCATAACTAAATACAGGCGAAAACCAATGTGTAAAAATTAAACAAACTTATATTTCGATATATTTGAGATATGAAGATTTCAATGACATACATTTTAAAATTCAGGAAATCAGCGAATTCCGCCTATTTTCACGGCAAAAAGCATGCCGCGTATGCGACCCGTTTACGATGTGCGCATGCGCGTCATCAGGGTAGATCGTTGCCAAATTTGAAAATAATTTGGTGTTCCAATTCATAGTTTTTTGTTATGAGGCAATAAAACACATGTCATTTGAAAGAGAGAAATTTGACAGCGCTTTTAGGACTTTTTAAAACCGAAAAGAACCTTTTAGTGATAACTCCAAATTTTAAGCGCGAAAGAAACTTATTTAAAACAATAATGTACCCGATGCTACTGTAATTATAATGACCGTGCAACAGTGCTTTTTCATCAACAGGAAGATTTGTCACTAAGATCTGTCACGCTTGTCGGAGATCAGAGACGGTTTTTAGAATTCCAGATTTTTTCTTGTCGTTTTGTGTGGTGTTTGTTGTCGTTGGTTATTCCTTCATCATTCGTAAATTTGCATTAATCTTGTTCCTTTAAAGACAATTCAGCCGTTTCTTCCTACATATAAACAATGAACTGTTTAGTGTTATGTAAAGGAAAAATACCTGAAATAAATAAATTTGCCATGCTCAAAATAGCTTAAGTATTATTTCAGCTTGACAAAAAAGGCATGATTTTTGGTTATTGTTCTTAAGAAGAGACCCCAGCAGAACATTTGAGTGAGAAAATTGTAATTTGTGGCAGACACTTTCCTCATGAAGATTCATGTGAAATCGACAATAGAATAATTTGAAACCTAGTGTGTCTGCATGGCGAGTGATACAACTTTCTCGGGCTCATTCTCGAAACAAAAAGAAAAGTGGTGTTACTTACGTAGTTTTATCTCCTGAACACGAATCCGAAAGAATTTCGTGGGGGTCTCTTATACTTTTCGAGTTATGACCTTTTGAATCTTGAAAATAGACCACACGATTTTTTCGATCAAAAATCAAAGACAATGCCTCCTTCTTTTTGTCGACTCTTTTTTAGACCCCAATCAACTCATATTTCACAATTACAAGCACTAAAACCAAACGTTTTATACAAAAATTCAACCTTCTTATAAAGTATACATAACCCTTCCCACATCTCTAGAACGAACGCCAATGGAGAATGAGGTTAAAAATAGTGTAATATAAGAAGGTTAATTTTTTCCGTAAAACGTTTGGTTTTGGTGCTTGTGATTGTGATATAAGAGTTGATTAGGGAATGAAAAAAGTGTCGACAAAAAGGAGGCATTTTCTGCCATTTTGACCGAAAAAATCGTGTTTGAAAATATCGTGTTTCAAAAGGTCATAACTCGAAAAGTATAAGAGACCCCCACGAAATTCTTTCGGATTCGTGTTCAGGAGATAAAACTACGTAAGTAACACCCCTTTTCTTTTTGTTTCGAGAATGAGCCCGATAAGCTTACCTTTACAATATTATGAGTTCTAGATTCCTACAAAAAGTACTAAATATACATAGAACCGCCTCAGAAAATTAAAGTCAATATGGAAGTGCTTTTCTTTGATACTTCTGGCCTCACTTTTTCATGCACTCCCATTGTGGAAATTGCACTATATAAGGTAATAACTCCAGAAATACTCGTAGAAATAGCATGTTAATCTCTTCAAATGATTTAAATTAAATGCAGTTGCATATTTTGACATGAATCGTTATAGAAAACAAAACCTCGAGCTTCCATGCAGATGACAGGAATATTTTGGTTATTGACAAGGATCTCAATAGGCTGAAAACTACTGCTGAAGCAGTATATGCTAATATTGTAAAATGGTCCGACAATAATAATCTACAACTGAATCATCGGAAAACGATAACTGTTCTTTTTGGAAATGGCAGGACTGATGAAATCAAACTCTTTGAAGGTTCCAATGAGGAAATAGTAAATAGTAAATCAGTGAAAATGCTGGGGGTTACATTTGATGCAAAACTTCATTGGGATTGTCACATTGAGTGTTTGTGTAAAAAATTACAGAGTAGCTGTTTAGTCTGAAATTTATGAAGAACCACTGTAGTGAGTACACACTACTGTCATTGTACTATGCAAATTTTCATTCCCATATAAAGTATGGAGTTTTGATTTGGGGAAATTGTGCACATGTGAACAGAGTATTGGTACTTCAGAAATACGCGATTAGAATTCTTCTAGTATCGATACTAGAACGAGCTGCAGAGATTATTTTAAAAAATTCAAAATCCTAACTGTTGTAAGCTTATATATACTGGAAGTTTGTACATACGTCTATAAAAATAAAAATAAGTTTTTGAATACTGCTGAGAAGCATAACCATAATACACGTTTCAGAGGCCAACTACAACCTGAGAATCACCGGACTACGCTGTAGGTACCAAAAAAGTTTCTTTTACTGGCTGTAAATTATATAACTTTCTTGATGAGCATATTAAGAGCTCCCTCAATATAAACATCTTCGCAATTGATTTTACCGTACTGATAAGAACTTAAGCTCGAAACACGTGTCTACGGTTGCACAACATTATGAGGGTTATACCCAATAACTTTTCTAATTATATTTTTAGATACTGCCCCTCGATAAATCTATCTTGATTTATATATATATATATATATATATTCCGAACATATATATATATATATATATATATATATATATATATATATATATATATATATATATATATAAGGATGGATTGAGCGGGGGGCAATATATGAAAATATAAGTAGAAAAGTTATTGGGTATAACCCTCAAAATGTTGTGCAACCGTAGACACGTGTTTCGAGCTTAAGCTCTCGTCAGTACGGTAAAATCAAGTGTTGTTTCTATTTTTACACCCAAGTGTTGTACATCTTCACACTTGATTTTACCGTACTGACGAGAGCTTAAGCTCGAAACACGTGTCTACGGTTGCACAACATTTTGAGGGTTAAACCCAATAACTTTTCTACTTATATATATATATATATATATATATATATATATATATATATATATATATATGCTGAATACTTGTTTCAAGGAGCAATAAATGTTCCAGTGACTGTAAAACAGTCGAAAACAATCCTTTAGGAACTCACTATACCTTTGTATAGATTGTATGGCATATGTCCGACAAAAAACAACTACTTCTCTGGCTAATACCTCGACAGATATTGAATTATATCTGTCAGACATATGTGCAAAGATCCTTACTTTGAAGGAACAACTTTGCAAGAGCTCTCAGAGACAGACAGCAGGACACCGCCTGATCCAAACAAGGAACCAACTGCAGACCGGTTTCGGGATGAAGTCCCTCATCAGTGCAGTCCTGGTTATCACGGTTGTATACACGCGGGGGCCCGGTGCTCGTCATCGTTCGCCGGGATGAACACTGCAATCGCTTACAGGATCCACCACGGCAACAGTAGTTGTTTTTTGTCGGACATATGCCATACAATCTATACAAAGGTATAGTGAGTTCCTAAAGGATTGTTTTCGACTGTTTTACAGTCACTGGAACATTTATTGCTCCTTGAAACAAGTATTCAGCATATACCATTTCGCATCCGAAATGTCCTTCTGGAGCGCTCTCTTATCTGTTGCCGTGGTGGATCCTGTAAGCGATTGCAGTGTTCATCCCGGCGAACGATGACGGGCACCGGGCCCCCGCGTGTATACAACCGTGATAACCAGGACTGCACTGATGAGGGACTTCATCCCGAAACCCGTCTGCAGTTGGTTCCTTGTTTGGATCAGGCGGTGTCCTGCTGTCTGTCTCTGAGAGCTCTTGCAAAGTTGTTCCTTCAAAGTAAGGATCTTTGCACATATGTCTGACAGATATAATTCAATATCTGTCGAGGTATTAGCCAGAGAAGTAGTTGTTTTTTGTCGGACATATGCCATACAATCTATACAAAGGTATAGTGAGTTCCTAAAGGATTGTTTTCGACTGTTTTACAGTCACTGGAACATTTATTGCTCCTTGAAACAAGTATTCAGCATATATGTATATATATATATATATATATATATATATATAAGTAGAAAAGTTATTGGGTATAACCCTCAAAATGTTGTGCAACCGTAGACACGTGTTTCGAGCTTAAGCTCTCGTCAGTACGGTAAAATCAAGTGCGAAGATGTACAACACTTGGGTGTAAAAATAGAAACAAAGGAAGTCAACAACAGGAAGCCATCCACACATTTGTACATCTTCGCACTTGATTTTACCGTACTGACGAGAGCTTAAGCTCGAAACACGTGTCTACGGTTGCACAACATTTTGAGGGTTATACCCAATAACTTTTCTACTTATATTTTCATATATTGCCCCCCGCTCAATCCATCCTTATATATATATATATATATATATATATATATATGTTCGGAAAGGTTTCCGCGGTCAGAAATATGTACATTACTAAGTTCATGAGTTGAACCGCGTTGAGAGTTTATAACTCGACGTTTCGGCTCCTGCTTTGGAGCCATTTTCAAGAGTGTGACTGCGAGGCCTCTATCTGCCTACTCCTCGAGTCGTGGTCTTGAGAGATATCAAGGTCTCAACCTGCCTACTCCTTGATCTCAAAAGACGATCCGATGTTGGTTGCACTGTAGTATTTATAGGTGGTTGGCTACCTGGAGGTGGGCGGGTCTTACGGGTTTTCTCGTTTGTCTTGTCTGCTGGTGCCTGCTGTGTAGTTGGAGTTAATGGGATAATAATTGATTGCGGATAAGTTTCACGTGGCCTGGTAATTACGGTTGGAAGAAGGGGCTTCCAAATGGGGTTCAATTTACGGCTATCATCTTTAATGTTCAGGCAATCAGGCCGTTTTTCGATTTCGATGGCTTCTCTGATAAAACGAGAAGTTCTTGAACGTGCTGGGGCGATGGTTTTCGTTTTCTCGAAATCTATGGGGTGACCCGTTTGGATGAAATGAAGAGCTAATGCGGAGCTGGTGTCTCGATTTCTAACTGAAAGGGAGTGTTGATAGGATCGAAAATGGATCTGTTTCGAAGTTTCTCCTATATAAGAGTGGGGGCAGATAGAAAAGGGAATTTCGTAAATACCATGGTCTTCGTTGGGAATTTTGTCTTTTGTTGGTCTGATGAGGTGTGATAGTTTTTGTTCTGTGGTAAAGATGGTTTTGATATTTGCTTTTCTGAAAAGTCGACTGATTTTGTCCGTCACCCCTTTGATGTAAGGGAAGAAGACTTTGGATGGACGGTCTTCAACTTGTGGTTCGTTTTTAATAATAATATAATAATAATATTTATTCACACACCTGCATGGTACAATACAATTAAATATTAATAATTAATTGTGAATAAATGAATACTCGATAAGTGTGAAACACTTGTTTCGAGAAGAAAACCTAATAAACAATTACATGACAAAATGTGTAAACATAAAAATTTCTAAATTCAATCTAAATATAAAATGTGAAATTATAGTCATCATATTGACTCATAAAAACAAACATATATATACAAATATACACATACAGACACTTTCACGCATACATACATACACATATACACATATACACATATAAACTATATAAAAAGTACAAACATATATTATAAAAAAATTTAAAAAGTATATAAAGTTTGATATAAGGAATGAAATGTATGAAAACAAGATCATTTCAAAATACCAAGTGGATAATACAGCAAAGGTAGGTAACTTTTTTTATTTTTTTGTTTCCTTATCTACTCGAATATTCTATGTAGTTCAATTCTCTTACTTCGAAGTATATGTTTTTTTAGTTCTTTTTTGAAGCGATTGATATTTTGTAATGATTTTATTGTTTCAGGTATACTATTATACAGTTTGGGAGCGAAGTAAGAGTATGATCTTTGGGCAGCGACCCTAACCATCAGGGGTGTTACATAATGATCTTTTTGGCGAGTGTTATATTGATGAAGGGGGAGCAGTGCTGTGTGCTTATTTGCGTGATAGTTAATACAAGAACATAGAAAATACAATTGTCTTATGTCCAGAATTTGAGTCTCAGAGTACAAAGCATCAGAGGAATATCTACTGTTTTTAGAAAATATCAATTTCAGAAAACGTCTTTGCATTACTTCGATAGGGTGGATATGAGTTTTCAAAGTTCCCCCCCACACTGCTATTCCATAACGAATGTGACTTTCAACTAAAGAGTAATACAATGTTTTAAGGTGCTTCAGTGGTAGTAATTCTTTGAGTTTCCTGAATTTGTATAATATGGTTCTCAATTTGTTTACAGTATATTTTATATGCAAATCCCATTTCATATGAATATCAATTATTATCCCAAGATATTTTATTTTGTTTTCGGGCAGAATGTGGAAGGGGTTTTCTGTCCTGATTACCAATTGATCAAATGGAGGTGTTCCAGCTGAATTACAACAAAATGGTAAGTAATGTGTTTTATCTATGTTAACTGTTAATAGTTTCTTATCCAACCAACATTTTATCACAGAAAACTCGGTTTCAACCATAGCTTTCAATGAGTTCCAGTCATCTGCTTTATAGAAGATGGCTGTATCATCCGCAAATCCAATAATGTCTCCGTTGTTACTCAATGAGAAAAGTCCGTTTATGTAAATATTAAATAGTGTTGGTCCCAGCACGGAACCTTGAGGTACTCCACAATCAATCACCTTTTCACTGCTCAGTACATCATCTTACCGCCTGGCACCTTCCTGTTAGATAACTTTCGAATAATTTCAAAGTGTTACCTCGCATTCCAATATCTTCCAACGACTGAAGAAGAAGGTGATGACTGACAGTGTCGAAGGCCTTGGACAGGTCTATGAACACACACAAGGACGGTTTCTTCTCATTTAAAGCTTGGGTAATTTTTGGTTACTAATGGTTTCTGAAGCTGTTTTTGGATGTTTCTGTCTATGTGGTCTGGTCTGTATCCGTTTTGTAGGAGGGCTTGTTTAACGTTGTGAAGTTCGGATTGAGTTGAGTTGTGAGGGATGATGGTGGGACTTGGAGTTGAGATATCGGTTGGTGTGGGTGGGTTTTCTATAAACCGTGTACGAGAAACCTTGTTGAGGATTTTTAGTGATTTGTACATCTAAGAATGGCAGAGTTGAATTGCTTTCTATCTCCATCGTGAAGCGAATGTAAGGGTGTACTTCGTTCAGATGGGTCAGGAAAGAATCCAGGGTATCTCTCCCGTGGGGCCAGATGACAAAAGTGTCATCAACGTATCGTAACCAGCAGGAAGGTTGAAGAGTGGCTGATGAAAGGGCTTTGGTTTCGAAATCTTCCATGAATATATTGGCAATCGCAGGTGAGAGAGGGGATCCCAAAGGGGCACCTTTGATTTGCCTATAAAAAGAGTTTTGGAAGGTGAAGTATGTGTTGGACATACAATGTTTGATTAGAGTGAGGATGTCTTGTGATATGTCGTGCTTGTTTTGTAATATGGTGAGGGTCTCGTCAATAGGGATGTTGGTGAAAAGAGAGACGATGTCGAAGCTGACTAGGATGTCGGAATTAGATATGTTGAATTCCTTAATTTGATTGATGAAGTGGTAAGAGTTTTTCACGTGGGATTCGGATATTTCAACTCATGACCACATAGACAGAAACATCCAAAAACAGCTTCAGAAACCATTAGTAACCAAAAACGAACCACAAGTTGAAGACCGTCCATCCAAAGTCTTCTTCCCTTACATCAAAGGGGTGACGGACAAAATCAGTCGACTTTTCAGAAAAGCAAATATCAAAACCATCTTTACCACAGAACAAAAACTATCACACCTCATCAGACCAACAAAAGACAAAATTCCCAACGAAGACCATGGTATTTACGAAATTCCCTGTTCTATCTGCCCCCACTCTTATATAGGAGAAACTTCGAAACAGATCCATTTTCGATCCTATCAACACTCCCTTTCAGTTAGAAATCGAGACACCAGCTCCGCATTAGCTCTTCATTTCATCCAAACGGGTCACCCCATAGATTTCGAGAAAACGAAAACCATCGCCCCAGTACGTTCAAGAACTTCTCGTTTTATCAGAGAAGCCATCGAAATCGAAAAACGGCCTGATTGCCTGAACATTAAAGATGATAGCCGTAAATTGAACCCCATTTGGAAGCCCCTTCTTCCAACCGTAATTACCAGGCCACGTGAAACTTATCCGCAATCAATTATTATCCCATTAACTCCAACTACACAGCAGGCACCAGCAGACAAGACAAACGAGAAAACCCGTAAGACCCGCCCACCTCCAGGTAGCCAACCACCTATAAATACTACAGTGCAACCAACATCGGATCGTCTTTTGAGATCAAGGAGTAGGCAGGTTGAGACCTTGATATCTCTCAAGACCACGACTCGAGGAGTAGGCAGATAGAGGCCTCGCAGTCACACTCTTGAAAATGGCTCCAAAGCAGGAGCCGAAACGTCGAGTTATAAACTCTCAACGCGGTTCAACTCATGAACTTAGTAATGTACATATATATATATATATATATATATATGACTGTATCCTTTTGTTGTCTCATGTTTTCACGCCTTTTACCTTTTTATGCTTACGATTCAAAAATGTATGCTCCTGTGAAGATGAATTTCTCAATTTTATATTATGTAATTTAATCTGTATTTTTATTTTATTTACTTTGATATTTATTTGTGACTTGTCATAAACATGCATCTGTCTTTGGTCCTTGTGATTGAATTTATATGTATATTTTTATGATGAATAAATTGATTGATTGATTCCAAAGCATCCAATATTATAAATCCAATTTGAGTTGAAATTAGTCATGATATTAGCTGAAATGAATTTTCATAGTTTTTTGTACTTTCAATTTATTTTCCAATTCAGTGCTTCCTTGAAATTTGCACCGACGATTTGGGGTGGTTCCGTAGGTTTTTGTTGGTTAACTACAGCTGAAAAGTAAATGTGATACCAAAAATCAGTCGCTTCAGAGTGATAAATAATAGTAATAACTGAACTCTACTTTCTGATGGCCTTTGCTGAATATTTGGGATTATAAATATGTGAAAATATGTATTCAAATCGGCTAAATACATATTAACAGGTATAAGTACAATGCGATTTCCAACCTTATTATCTGAGATTCAGAATTAACGTTTGTTAATCTTCACAAGTACCATATTATTTTACTAAAACCGGGCCTGTCATAAAAATCACTAATGACGCGCATGCGCATTGCGGACTAGCCTGAACTTTTTACAACACTTTTGACATGGGGATTAGCATTCTAGAGTAAGTATATAATATATATTTCTATATACAAAACTGAGGAAAACACTTTATAAATTTAGATTGTTGAGAAACATTGTCAGTCGTAAATTAATTATAAGTTTTTATTATGATCTCTTTCAGTCTATCTTGTCCTATGGTATAATAGGTTGGGAGGCATTTATAAACAATTTTCAAAACTTACTTCAATTCAAAAGTATACCTTGAAAATTATTTTTTTAAAACCCTTTGATTACTCTTCAAAAATTATCTTTGAACAATATAAAATTTTATCTGTCAAACAATTATTTTGTAAAGCATCGACAGTTTACATAAGAAAAAATTTACAAATTGATAATCGTATACAACATAAATATGAAACAAATAATAAAATGGAAGGTTGGATATCAACTGAAAAGTTCTCTACAACTTTGATGCAACAACATGCCATTTATATAGGTATTAAGATCTATAATAATTTGCCAGTTTTTTTTTAAACTAGTTTTTGGGTATTTAAGAATAAAATCAAATTCTGGTTGATTGAGAATTCTGAAAAATCGGAAAATTATTTGTATGTAAAATAATTTCGAATTTGGATGTTTTAATTAGTAAAGTGGGCAAGTTTTTCATTTGTTTGATCATGTTTTCATGAGAAATTTATTTCTATATGTTATATATTGATATTGTATTATTAACAATGAATAAATAAATAAAAATATATAGTGTGGAAACCTATGATGGATTAAAATCCCTATCTCCATAATAAAAATATATTTAAAAAGTCCTTGAACAGGGCGATTTATATTTCTGAAAATCTATTTTCTTACATACATGATAACTCTCTTATTCCCAAGAAATGGTTGCGGCTTATATTAGGGAAATATCAAAAATAAAATAATAAATTTATGAACAAACAAGAAAAAAAGTAAAAATAAATTGTTTTTTGCATCGACAAAAAAATCATAATTTCCCACCCTGAAAATCCCCACATACAAATTTTGAATCGAATCGGACCATAATTGCAAATCTTGTCCGCTATTTTGGAGACGCCATTTTGTTTTTTCCTTCAGAAAAATTCCATATTGCATTGTCACCAAAGATATGTTAAATTAGCTTGCAAATGAAGTATCATAATTTGGAAGACGGTACAGTTGTTTTTCCCGCAAGAGGGCGCCGAAATAAAAAGTAAGGTAGCAAAAATTGACATGGCTGAATTCCTTATGAAATTACACTTACTACTTTCCCTATTCAAATTATTTGGGTGATAGTGACCAAGGGGTGGGGGGAGAGGTATGACAGTTGAGGTTATGATAGGAAAATGTCCCCCTTGGATTAAAAATCGACGTGTCTTTGCATTTTTTTACCACATATGCGTTTTGAAGATATTTGATCTGTTTCGTTTTCGGTGCTCCACTCTGTATATACCTTTGATCGATTTGTTCTGAAGTTATTTGAGGGCCGGTTTTTCAAGTTCCAGTCAAACTCCAGATTAATTTCCTAATGTTTAGAATGTGATCCTTTCAACATCATTAAAAGGATGGCATTCACCATCTAAACGTTATCTGGAGGTTAACTCCAACACGAAATACTGACCCTGAGTAGTACAGTAGCTTCTGCAGATCCCCATATAGAAACTAATCAACTAAATATTGTAATCTAGAATATATCAATTTTTTCCTTTCTAAGTAAAGAATGCTGATTATGTGTGGTGTTTTTATTCGGCATTTCTAAATGTTTTTGCCAACTGAGGATTTCATCAATATGAAAACCCAGAAATATGTTACGTGGATGTATTGATATCTAGTTAGCCTAGACCAGTTCCCTGCATAAACAAAATATTGCGTTACCATAGCAACGAAAAATAACTTATTAGAAGTGTCAGTGTAAAGTTTGACGTCAAAAAAGTAAACCAGAGTTACGCAATAAATTAAAAGAAATAAAATGTCCACCGAAATTGTGAACATAGAAAAATTGGAGTATCGAGCCATCATCAAGTACCTGTATTTAAAAGGGTTGAGAGGTAAGCAGATTTACGAAGATATGCTTAATACCCTTGGTGATCAATGTCCTTCGTATGCGAACGTGAAAAATTGGACTGCAAGCTTCAAAAGAGGTAAATTTTCCATTGAAGATGATGACCAATCGGGAAGGCCAGTTTCTGTGTCAGTCCCCGAAAATATCGATGCAGTTCATGACATGATTTTAACAGACCGTCGAATTGGGAACGGATATCTGAAGCACTGAATATTTCATACGAACGCGTTCATCATATAGTTCACGTCAATTTGGACATGAGAAAAATTGCTGCAAAATCCCCAAATGTTTGAATGTTGACCAAAAGCGTGCAAGGGTAGTAGCATCGTGTTCGATCTGTGCTCGATTTGAAAACGATGTAGTCTTCTTAAACCGAATTGTTACTATGGATGGCGACACTCCGGTTCTCCAAGACCTAAGAAGTTTCGTGTCCAAAAATCTGCTGGAAAAGTTCTTGCTTCAGTTTTATGGGATTGCCATGGAGTAATCATCATTGATTTTTTGGATAAGGTAGAACAATAACTGGAGATTACTATTCGACATTACTGACCACTCTACGGGAAAAAATTAAAGAGAAAAGACGCTGAAAGCTTTCCAAAGGTGTTTTGTTTTTGCAGGACAACGCCCCTGCACACAAATCTCATGTTGCCATGCAAAAAATTCGTGATTTAGGGTTTGAATTACTAGAACACCCCCCTTATTCACCCGATTTGGCTCCGTCCGACTATCATCTCTTTCCTCAACTGAAAAAAAGTTTAAAAGGTCGTAAATTTTCTTCCAACGAGGAGGTAATAAAAGCTGTGGAGGTCTGGTTTGCACAGCAAGAAGAAACTTTTTTTTGAAAGGTCTAGAGTTGTTGCAGGTTCGCTCTGTAATGAATGTATCCAATTAAGAGGAGAATATGTTGAGTAATAAAATATTTTGACATTGAAATTTTGTTTGGTTCTATAGTAGGCTAAAAATTTTTCAATATATCCTCGTATATGCATTATGCGCATTACCTACCATATTCTCTTTACTACAATATCAAGCTACTTTTATTCATATTTTTTGTTAATGTATGTTCATGAACTACCTAGGAATTTTATTTATATTTTAGCAAATGTTCCAAACAAGAAAAGTTCACTGTCAACGAAGTCGAAAAATGAAAAACATAAAAAATATTCAGAGTTTTTATTCTATACAGAACCAGGTGATGAAAACTCATTTCTTTCCAAACTCAATGTGTTACTATATAGATCGTTCCTAGATATTCAAAGTGAAGCCAAGGTAAGTTTTGCGCTTTTCTTTGATCACGATCATCCGCATCAATCTTCCCATTCCCCGTGATGACAAATTCCAAACATAAATTTTATTGTAGTGTACTCGAGTGGCTATGAGGATCAAAATTCCACAATATATCAGTAAATCAACTGATTTGAATAATTTTGGACGTTCATTAATAGTATTTTACGTATAATAATAATAATAATAAAATTTATTAAATCCTTTACGATCATAAAAAGTGATATAGGATACGTCAGACAACAAATATCCATACATACGTACAATCCACATTTATACATAAAAGTATAAGATTTCCACAAAATAAATCTAAATACTTATACAGTGCAGCTTTTTTTTGCCCCCCCCCCCCCCTGTTAACTTTTGAACGGTTCGACGTACAGATTAAAAAAAAACTGTTTGGAGGATTTCACCGATACTACTTTTTGATATAAAAAAATATGGTGATTGCTCGACAGGGGGCGCGGAGGGGCATATCAACTCAAATTTTTTAAATGGCATGGGGGGTCAAGTGTCACATCGTTGAAAAGAGAATTCAATTCTCTTCACAACCATCTAATTTTTTTTAATTTTGTTAATATTTATTTTGCAATTAAAATTCGAAATATCAACTACACCAACATTTCAAGAACTCGCTAATATTATAAAAGAATCTAAAGAAAAATCGAGCATTTTAAAAAAATTCAGGACAAGGGAAAATAATAACTGGATAACAAAATATTCTAAACAAAATGAAAATTCGGGATAATTATTATAAAAGATTGAAAAAAGATCCTAATAATAGCGAATTGAAAGATACGTATAAAAAATTAAAAAATGAAATAAATACTTGTTGCAAAAATTCAAAAAAGGATAAGTTAAATAAACAATTTGAAAGTGCTGGGACAAACCCTAAAAAAATATGGGAAGTGATTAATAATATAGAACGCCCTGTATATCATTACATATTCAGATGCTACGTTAAATTCTGATATCATTTCATGTTTAGTTTTTGAAATTCGGTTACGGCGTTGTTGAGTTATTGCACTTTTCCTTAAATATAATGTTTCAAAAAAACTTATTTACTCGTACACGAATCCAGTCTATATCTTTTATTAAATTGACCTAGACTACTACTGAATACAAACCATTATTCTCACCTCTACGATACGATATCGATATCAGTTGAATATAATATTGAAATGCTTGAGAATGTGACCAACTTGAGGGTGAATTGCTTTATATTGCACAATTTCATCAAGTAGCTTATGCTTGTTGATGCCATAGTAACAAATGTTGTTGAATTGTTTCTACTGTCCAGTGTTCAGTGATTCTTTGCAAAACAGTAACTGTGTTCTTTGTGCGAAAACTCCAGTATGCCTTTCAGTCTAAGTGATTGCATTGATATGTTATTAATTTTTGGGGAATGTCAGAAAAACTGCCGTCAAGCACAACGTCTATACCAAGAACGTTTTCCAGACAGACCCATTCCGTCACGAATAAGTTTTTCTAGAGTTGAAGAAAAATTGCGAACTGGGTCATTTCCTTCTACTATAAAGCATCGTCATCATACGAGATATGTTAGAGCTGAAGATTTAGAGATCAATGTGTTGGCTTATATCATCATTCATTCACGTGTTTCTATCCGTACTCTTGCAGAAGAAGTCGGTGTGAGTAAATCTAATGTACACAGAATTCTGAAAGAAAATAAATACCACCCATTCAAAATTCAGTTGGTACAAGGTTTGAAACCCACGGACTTTGAACGACGACTTAAATTCATTGCTTGTATTCAGGTTATATTACATGAAAATCCTAACATATTCAGTCAAATTTTGTGGAGCGATGAATCGCGATTCCACAATAATGGAGTTGTGAATCGACATAACAGTCACTATTGGTCTCAAGAAAATCCCCACTGGGTCCGCGAAAGTAATTTTCAAACTACTTGGGGTATTAATGTATGGTGTGGATTGTTCAATGGCCGCATCATAGGACCTTACTTTTTCTATGAAAATCTCAATGGATTGCGATATTTACATTTTCTAGAAAATGATTTGATCCAGTTGATGGAAGATATTCCCATAACAGAACGAATTTGGTGGCAATAAGATGGTGCTCCTCCTCACAATTCACAGAATGTTACTGAATATCTGGATAGAACGTACCCAAATAGATGGATTGGTAATAAGGGTCCAATTCGGTGGCCGGCTCGTTCCCCAGATTTATCACCGCTTGATTTTCTCCTTTGGGGTTATTTAAAAGATATTGTTTTCACTACTCCCCCTTTGAATATGGATGATCTGAAAATTAAAATTCGACTAGCGTGCAGTGATATTACGCCTAATATTATAAGAGCGACTTGTACGAGAGAAGTGATTCGACGTTTCGAAGCCTGTATAATATCTAATGGGCGTCACTTTGAACAGTTTTTATGACTTATATCTAGGTACCTACCATTCTTATGAAATGATTTATCAAGTTATATTATTTACATTGTTATTAACGATTTGTTTTCGAATACACCTCTTTCAATTTCGCAATTCTTTCATATTCAAAATGATTCCTGACTGAATTGCACAACTCAAAATTGAAACCATTACTTCGAACACCCAAAATTTTGACCAATTTTCATGTGATCTGATGCAGAGAGAATAATTGTATGAGATAATTTTAAAAATAATAGTCGTTCTGTATTCTATATTTTAAGCAATAACTCAACAACGCCGTAACCGAATTTTAAAAACTAAACGTGAAATGATATCAGAATACAACGTAGAATCTGAATATGTGATAATATACACGGCGTTCTATTTTAAAAAATACTATTTTGGTCTATAGCACCTACACCAAATACCCTGTATATTGAAAAATTATATCAAAATATAGCTCTCATGAACTCCTAAAACTTTTGTATGAAACATTTTTGTGTATCTCCTTCAACAAACCAGATATTGCCTGTCACATAAAATGTGGGACACCCGGTATATTGATATTGTATTATTAACAATAAAATAAATAAATAAATAATACATTTTTTTTTTATTTTGAGACCATGAGATGTTCAGCTACAACTGCATATCGACGGACTGAAAACAGCAGGTTCTTTGTACCACTCTGGGTCGTAACCCACTCCGCTTCTTCTGTAAAACGAATCCAAAATGACCTGTTGTCTCCCAAAGCCGGTTTTTCTCATGTCTTTGGCCGAATCCCACATATTCCAGCCGTATTCCCAACTGCTCACTTCAATGAAATAGAATCGCCGTTCTGGAATCAGCTTCACCCGTTTGTTCAGATAGTGCATCCTGCCGTCCTTGTTTGAACCAGTGTATATCAAATTTTTCACTGCTGGGTCTACTGGTCTCATGATGCCTTAGAGAAAGAAAATGGCGTTACATGTCTATCAGTAGGTAATTGTGTTTTGGATATTGTTCATCATGATAAAAATCAAATTGAATTCAAAATATTACAATAAATGCTGACAGAAGAGAAGACATTGACTGACGATTCGAGCATACCGGGTGGCTACGGGAGTATTGCCTACGGAATATCTCAGTTATTGTATGAAGTGGGTTTGCGAAATTTGGAACGTCGATATAATGACATAAGAGCTAGAATTTGAGCATATTGACATGTCGAAGTTAACTTCCGGTCTGACCGGAAGTAACATCAAGTTTCTTATTTTAAATGGAAACCCTATTTTTTTTTCTTTTCGCTATATTCAGCATTCAATTCCCTTTCTAATGACAAATCACAAGTTGGTACCTAACCAGAAACTAGATCAGAAAAAAATTATTATTGAAATTCACCGAGTAGGCCGTGGAAGCAAAATGAAAGCCAAAAATTGAAAAGTTGGCTATGGAAACCATACGTCACTTGATAACAGTTGCTACTACTGTGATTTTTTATTTTCATTCGTCGGCGTTATAAAAAGCCTAAAAAGCCGCCAAAAAAAATATTGGAAAAATTGGGAAAAAAACTATACTCTGTAGGTCCATAACTTAAATAGGAACATACAACTTTTTCTTGCCTGTACTATTCAGCATAACCATTCCTTTCTAATGATATAATAGAAAGTAATTTTTTGAAATGAAATACCAAAAAATCCAATTATTATTCTTCAAATAACGAAAAAACAGATTTATCGAAAAAAAAAATTCAAATTGATAGGATTAAAGATAAAATAAATTCAAAACAAATGTTCGAAATGCATTCCCTCAGCGTCAATACATTTATTGACTCTGGTGATATTTTCATGTAAAACGTTTCTCAACATTTGGGGCGTGATATCTTGGAAAGCTCTACGAATTTTTACTTCTAGCTCATGTAGAGTTGTAGGCTGTGTGGAATACACCCTATTTTTAAGATGCCCCCATAGAAAAAAGTAGCACGGAGTAAGATCAGGTGACCTTGGTGGCCACCTAACTGGACCATGGGTTGTTATAAGTCTCTCTTGAAAGCGATTTTGAAGATAATTTCTCGCTATTCTTGAATTATGCGGAGGGGCGCCATCTTGCTGGAAGTACATTCTCTCAGTTATTTCCGCTGGTAGGTTGTTAATGAATTCCGAAATTTCATTCGTTAAAAAATTAAAGTATCTCTCTCCGGTTAGTTGGCCTTGAAAAAGAATGGGGCCAACAATATGAGTTCCAACTATTCCTGCCCAAACATTCACACCAAATCTCTCCTGGAAGCCGCCTTGTCGAAACCGGTGCTCGTTTGCTATCGCCAAGTACCTGGAACAAAAGACCGTTCACACTTTTAGCACTTTACACTTCGACTATCGACAATAATCCAAATAAAGTACGGTACCTACCTTGTATTATTCCTGTTAAATAATCCATTGTTGGTAAATCTTGACTCGTCCGTAAACAAGATATAATAGTTAAATAGGTGATTCTCAGCATTCTGTCGAAGAAACCAACTACAATATTCCAGGCACCTTTCATCGTCATTTTCATACAAATGTTGATGCAACTGATACTTGAAGGATTTCAATCGATGTTTTTTCAAAATTTTCCTAGCAGAGTCCTTACTTATAGCTAATTCGGCGCCAATCTGCCTTGAGGAAATTGTGCTATCATATTGTACTAAAGCTAATACATTAATTTCAGTTTCCTCATTAATAACAAATGCTTCTTGGTCCTCGCGAACATCAGGCTCAGTTCTTAATTTTTCTTCAAGCCACTGGAAATACCTTCTTGACGGTTGCTGCCTCCCTGGATATCGTTCTAAATACAATCGTTCAGCGGCATAAGAATTTTTTAAACATTCACCATAAATGAGAAGCATGTCAATTTGTTCGGTTCGTGAATAACGGGGCATTTTTTGAATATTCCACTAACTGATTTCGATTTCCAAACCCTTTTAAAATGGCAGAATCAAAAACACTACTTCGAACGTCAAAATAATATGGATAGCAGCGTTCGTGACAGCTCTCATTTCTTTTTTGTTTCATTCCAAAATATACCTCAATCAGCCTACTTGTTAATATTTTGGTTCGAATGATTACTGCAATGGAATGATTATTCTGAATAGCACAAACATCGTCCATAGGTAGATATTAGAATATCTATGGACGATGGCACAGACCAAGTACGTTTATGTTCCTATTTAACCTAGAACCTACAGGATATAATTTATCATTCCACATTATTTTTTATTTTATTTTTGCGTATGGCGATAATCTGTTTTGTTATTTGAAGAATAATAATTGGATTTTTCGGTATCTCAGTTCAAAAATTTATTTTCTATTAAATCATTAGAAAGGAATGGTTATGCTGAATAGTACAGGCAAGAAAAAGTTGTATGTTCCTATTTAAGTTATGGACCTACAGAGTATTGTTTTTTTCCCAATTTTTCCAATATTTTTTTTTGGCGGCTCTTTATAACGCCGACGAATGAAAATAAAATATCACAGTAGTAGCAACTGTTATCAAGTGACGTATGGTTTCCATAGCCAACTTTCAATTTTTGGCTTTCATTTTGCTTCCACGGCCTACTCGGTGAATTTCAAAAATAATTTTTTTCTGATCTAGTTTCTAGTTAGATACCAACTTGTGATATGTCATTAGAAAGGGAATTGAATGCTGAATAAAGCGAAAAGAAAAAAAATGGGGTTTCTATTTAAAATAAGAAAGTTGATGTTACTTCCGGTCAGACCGGAAGTTAACTTTGACATGTCAATATGCTCAAATTCTAGCTCTTATGTCATTATATCGACGCTCCAAATTTCACAAACCTACTTCATACAATAACTGAGATATTCCGTAGGCAATACTTCCGTAGCCACCCGGTATAAGTACTGTTCAACTTATGGAATGAAAAGGGTACTCAAAAGTTTTAGTTATACATTTAAAACGTGTTCTTCGACTGATGGCAGTAAATTGGACAATGTGATTTATTTTCCCATACGTAGTTTGAATTTGGACCAATATTCGGCTCAGGATGGAATTAATACTATTTATAATATCTAGGCCATATCTAATCATTTCCGATGGACACTACACAGCATATTGCAAACACCCTTATTCTAATTGTTAGCAGCTCTACGATGACTCCCGTGTTTCTTCCAAGATTGATTCTCTCATCTCCCATGAAGCATGTGTCATTTTCTATGAGAAAGTTGATAATCTGAATTCTGATGGTATTGTGGGTTTTTCCGGGCTTTCCTCCAACTGAAACAGCAAATACGCCATCACTTCGATTCCCGGATTTCAATCAAGATTTTCATCTTGATATTATTCTATAATTAAAACGCTTTTGTATTTTTGAAAAAAATTTCAAATTTTATAAAGAACAATTCACTGATGCTAGTCCCAAGGTGGTTTGGAATGGAATCAAATCATTACTGCATAACAAAACTAGCTCTAACGCAGTAAATATAAAAGCCATTGAGGTGAATGATACCAAAATTGAATGTCCAGTTGAAATATGTGAGGCTGTGAATAATCATTTTGTAAGTATTGGAAAGACTTTATCCTCTGCTATTTTAAATACTTCAGAATCATTCGAAGACCAATCAAATGTTTTTAGAAATATTATAGATCAGTTAGATTCTAAAAAGGCATCTGGTTTTGATGGAATTAGTGAAAAGATTATAAAAGTTGTCAATTTCGAAATTTCACCTATTTTATTGTTCATTATATCTCGATCATTAGAAACAGGTTTATACACATAAAAATGAAAATTGCAAAAGTATCTCCCATCTATAAAAATGGCAAAAATACAGATTTGAACAACTATCGACCCATTTCTATACTTCCAATTATTTCAAAAATTTTAGAAAAATTGATCAATTTTAGACCTGTGTGTACGCATTGGTATTGATGTGTTCAATAGCCTCTGTATTATTTCGAGGTGACTCGCGCCGTTATAATCGAAAATGATTTTTATAAATATTTTTGCTATTTCCATCTCCCCTACGGTTTGGTACAGATATTTTTTATGTGTACGCATTGGTATTGATGTGTTCAACAGCCTCTGTGTTATTTCGAAGTGGCTCGCGCCGTTATGATCGAGAAAATGATTTTTTTTTTCGATTTCCATCTCCCCTACGGTTTGGTACAGATATTTTTCTATGTGTATGCATTGGTATTGATGTGTTCAACAGCCTCTGTGTTATTTCGAAGTGGCTCGCGCCGTTATGATCGAGAAAATGATTTTTTTTTTCGATTTCCATCTCCCCTACGGTTTGGTACAGATATTTTTCTATGTGTATGCATTGGTATTGATGTGTTCAACAGCCTCTGTGTTATTTTGAGGTGACTCGCGCCGTAATAACCGAAAAAAAAATTATATATATTATATATATTTTTGCGATTTCCATCTTCCCTACGGTTTGGTACAGATATTTTTCTGTGTGTGCGCCTTGGTATTGATGTGTTTAATTGCCACTGTGTTATTTCGAGGTGACACGCGCCGTAATAACCGAAAAAATGTATTTTTTAATATGTATTTTTGCGATTTCCATCTCCCCTACGGTTTGGTACAGATATTTTTCTGTGTGTACGCATTGGTATTGATGTGTTCAATAGCCTCTGTATTATTTCGAGGTGACTCGCGCCGTGATAATCGAAAATGATTTTTTATAAATATTTTTGCTATTTCCATCTCCCTTACGGTTTGGTACAGATATTTTTTATGTGTACGCATTGGTATTGATGTGTTCAACAGCCTCTGTGTTATTTCGAAGTGGCTCGCGCCGTTATGATCGAGAAAATTATTTTTTTTTTTCGATTTTCATCTTCCCTACGGTTTGATACAGATATTTTTCTATGTGTACGCATTGGTATTGATGCGTTTAATAGCCTCTGTGCTATTTCGAGGTGACTCGCGCCGTGATAATCGAGAAAATTATTTTTTATAAATATTTTTGATATTTCCATCTCCCCTACGGTTTGGTACAGATATTTTTGTATGTGTACGCATTGGTATTGATGTATTTAACAGCCTCTGTGTTATTTCGATGTGATTCACGCCGTAATAATCTTGACAATGATTTTTTATAAATATTTTTGCGATTTCCATCTCCCCTACGGTTTGGTACAGATATTTTTCAATGTGTACGCATTGGTATTGATGTGTTCAATAGCCTCTGTGTTATTTCGAGGTGACTCGCTCAGTAATAACCAAAAAAATGTTTTTTTTTAATGTATTTTTGCGATTTCCATCTCCCCTACAGTTTGGTACAGATATTTTTCTATGTATACGCATTGGTATTGATGAGTTTTATAGCCTTTGTGTTATTTGGAGGTGACTCGCACCGTAATAATCGAGACATTTTTTTTTAATATTTTTGCGATTTCCATCTTCCCTACGGTTTGGTACAGATATTTTTCTGTGTGTACGCATTGGTATTGATGTGTTCAATAGCCTCTGTGTTATTTCGAGGTGACTCGCGCCGATATATATACAGAGTGACCTAGGGTTAAACCGCCAAACGTTAAGGATCGGTTTTTCAGGCAAAAATAAGATTTTTGTTTAGTATTATCATGTGTCCTAACTTGCTTTGTTTTCGAAATACAGGGTGTCAAAGTTCTTTGACCTGCGAGCTCTCCTGACTTAACTTCTATGGATTTTTGTATAGGGTGCAATGAAAAACGTTTATGCTGAGCTCATCAACGACGAAGATACTCTCCGGAAAAAAACTGTTCAAGCAGCACCAGAGATCACACCACGCAGCTGCAGAACGTGTCTGCGAACTTAGCATTGGAAAAAATGATGGCCATTCTGAGCAGTTTTGTGAATTTTTGTTTTTTCGTTTCTTAAAATATCAAAATGAATAAATATGACCTATTTTCAATAACTTTTTTCGTATGTTATATGCAAGAAAACGGTATTTAAACTGTTTCTCAAAAATGAAGTGAGGTACGAAAAAGATTACACGGTCAAAAAAAATTGTATTTCTAATTGCTCAATCCTAAAAAATTAAACGAACACAAACACAGTGGAGTAAAATAATTTGTCCTAATATCAATAAATATTAACCTTTGGGACGCCACTGTAAATAAAATTCCCATTATAAGTACTTTGAAAGAAGACCCTCATCATCGCAAATGAGCATGCCAGTTTTTATCGAAATCAGTAAAAAGGTTTTTGAATAATTGATAAAAGACGTTGAACACTTTGTGTTTCGAAACCGAAGCAAGTTAGAACACATTCTTATGAGAAAAAAAGTTTCCTTTTCACCTGAAAAACCAATCCTGAACTTTTGGCGGTTCAACCCTGGGTCACCCTGTATATTTTCGCGATTTCCATCTTCCCTACGGTTTGGTTCAGATATTTTCTTATGTGTACGCATTGGTATTGACGTGTTTAATTTTCTTTGTGTTATTTCGAGGTTACTCGCGCCGTAATAACCAAAAAAAATATTTTATTTTTGCGATTTCCATCTCCCCTTCGGTTTGGTACTTTTTTTTTCTATTTGTACGCATTGGTATTGATGTGTTTAAAAGCCTTTCTGTTATTTCGAAATGACTCGTGCCGTAATAAGCGAGAAAATGATTTTTTATAAATATTTTTTCGATTTCCTTCTTCCCTACGGGTTGGTACAGATATTTTTCTTGTACGCATTGTTATTGATGTTTTCAGTAGCCTCTGTGCTATATCAAGGTGACTCGCGCCGTAATAATCGAGAAAATGATTTTTTTCTGAGATTTTTGCGATATTTTTCTAAGTGTAAGTAAAAATCATAGTAATTTTTTTTCAACTACGCCAAATTCTGATTCGCCAAGCTCATTCAATGAATTTTTATAATTCATGATGCTGTAGCATACATAATGATAACTAATGATGAAGTTTCGCAACACCGCATTAAAGTGTGGATGGAAATGTGTGGATAACTTCACTCTAATGTGTTTGTGGTATTCCTCGAACGTTATCTGTGAGTGCCAAAAAAATCACTTTCCGGGAAAATATACGTGTCTGAATCTCCCAACATATAACTTGAGACTCACCTTGCAAAGTTCTAGGGTCAATCGGATCTGGGTCTTTCGTTTTGATCCTGGGATGCTTCGTCACGTTCTGATAAGATTCTATGAGAGTTTTCTTGTGTTGAGTTACAACTTCCTCGGGTACCTCTTTACTGGACGGTTTGTTGGCGATCTCGTTCAATCGAGCTTCGTTGGTCCGAAACCATTTGAGTCTCAGCTTGGCTTCCTTCTTGATCGAGTTGGCCCAACCTTGTTCCAGGCGGGCGTCCAAACCTCTCTGGGCACTCGGCATTGCGTTTCACATTAATTTTTTGTCGGGGTCTTCAACTCATTGGGTCGAAACTTGACGTTTTTTCTGTCACTCCATTCGCCAAATATTTACTTGTTTTTAGTAACGAATAATATACACGTCTGCCACCGCATCCCCGCGACTGAGGGTTACAGGAGGGTTAAAATTGCAGCAAAAAATCAACAACAAAAATGTCTAGCCAAATATGCGGAACTTATTGTACGTATGAATTGAAACGTAATAAGCTCAGAAAATATCGTCTGCCACATGAATTCCACAACAAAACTCGCCTGCTACCCATATAAGGAAGCGAAAAAATATTTTTAAAAAATATACCCGCAAGAATGAAATTAATTGAAATGCTTGTTTTCATAGCAGCAAACACAAAAATAATAGTCTGCCACTAATAAGATACTACGAAAGTGGAAAAAATTTCCAACTTGCAATGATTCGTTAGTCTGAATAGTGATTATTGAAAGAATACTCTGAATTAGAAAGGTATCTCTAAGGGGTTGCTAGGGAAACAAGAAAGAAAACAGAAAAAAAAATAAGAAAGAACTGGATGGACGCAAAAGTAATCTGGTTCTAAAGAATCAAATTTGTATATTATAGCTGAATATTCAGAATATTGGTTGCCGAAATCCATATACACGATAGTTATCAATATCATATAGAAAAAGGGAAACTTCATCAATTGGGATTGATAAATATTTGATAACAGCCATTCGTCAAAATAGGACATAGATGATTCTTCATATCCAAGTAAATGGAATATCGAGATGAATAACTCACCTACAAAGGAGATGGTTCATTTCTAAAAATATTACAACTGAGAGCAGGTAGGAGAAAATATATTTCAATTTTCGACATAAAAGAAGGGCCGTTCCAAATACGGAAACTTGAGTTGGTTCGTTCCGGACAACTTCCGCAGCCAGAATCATTCATAATTATTATCATTAGACAAAAATCAATTCAATTTGTAAAGGGTTCTGGCCAGAATTTCTGTTTAAAAATAACTATTGACAAATTTCTATCTTGTTTTGACAGATGTCATTTTGATAGCGCATTGACAATTGTAATTGCCGTACTACATACAGAGTGTTCATTGTATTATAGTATTGTTGGTGAAGTGAATTTGTTTTATTGGAGTGACGTAAATGAAAATACCCTGAGATTGTTACAAACTCGAACAAAAAGTGGAAAAATATTTAAATTTAAAAAAAAGTGGAAAATTTGTACTTTTTTACAAAATCGCCAAAATCTCGAAAACTCAACTAGATATCGGAAAGTTTTTTCGTATCTTGAAAAACATTAGAGATATGGAGTTGGAAATATTTGACGTTTTTTTTTTCAAAAAACACCAAAACTCGAAAACGACATGAGGTATTGGAAAACTGTATAATAATCAGTTTTATAGTTCTTGATAAGATCTACAAAAAGTTTCCATGACCTTTTTTCATTTCCCGAAAAATATTTTGTTTATGAAATGTATAGAAACAGTTTTATCGTACTTAAACAGAACTACAAAAAATGTAAATGAAATTTTTCCGTATCTCTGAAAAAAAAATTGCATTAATTCATGACATACTTCATCCTGAAGATTTTGTAAAATCAAGAAGTGGAAATGTTTCACACTAAACAATTTTTTTGTGCTCATCAGATGCATATATTAGATTTTCAGCAAGAAACGTTCAATTCAATCCAATTACATAATGAAATGCTAATATGACTGGAATACTTTGAATTGAATTGTATTAGAAATGAAAATGATGTCGTCGACAATAAAGTATTTTTTCTGACTAAATTAAATCCAAGAAACCAATGATGGGATCGCGACTAGAAGCAGATCATGTTTTTGAGTTATTTAATAAATGGGAAATGGATAACCTATTGACCTTTTTCTTATTCTTCGAACTATTTTTCCATGGAGTATTTTTCCCTGGACTTTTTTACCCAGACTATTTTTCTCCAGACTATTCTTCCTCGGACTTTTTTCCCGGACTTTTTACCCCTGACCTTTTTTCCAACAGGACTTATTCTCCGGGACTCTTTTCTCGCCGGACTTTTTTCATCAGAAATATTTTCTCGGGCTTCTTTTTTCCAAAAGTTTTTCCCAGGACTTGTCCCCTGTACTTCTTTTCTCAGGACTTGTTTCAACGGACTTTTTTACTCGGACTTTCTTTCCCCGGACCCTTTTTCTCCGTACTTTTTTCCTCCAGACTTTTTTCCCGAAGATTTTACCCCTACTTTTTGCCCCGGACCTTTTTTCCCTGGACTTTTTCCCCGTACTTTTTTCACTGACATTTTTTCTTGGGACTTTTTTCCTTCCGAACTTTTCTCTCCCAGACTTTTCTCTTCCAGACTTTTCCCGTACTTTTCTCCCCGAACTTTTTTTCCCCAGGACTTTTTTCTGCGGGTCTTATTTTTCACCGGACTTTTTTCATCAGGAATATTATCTCGGGCTTCTTTTTGCCGAACTTTCTTCTCCGGACTTTTTCCCCGTACTTTTTTCGCAGTACTTTTTCCCCGTATTTTTTTCTCCGTACTTCCCTTGCTTTTTTCCCCGAGACTTTTTCCACAGAACTTTTTTCAGCAGGAACTTTTTTCTCGGACCTCTTTATCCGAAAGTTTTTCCCCTTACTTATTTCCCCAGACATTTTTCCCAAGACTTTTTTTCCCGGACTTTTTTCCCCGTACTTTTTCCCCCGTACTTTTTTTCCCCCGGGCATTTTTCACCTGTCTATTTTTCTCCGAACCATTTTTCCTCGTACTATTTTTTCCTGTACTTTTTCCCCGGATATTTTCTCCTGTACTTTTTTTCACCGGACTTTTTTCCCCGTACTTTTGGCCCCGGACCTTTTTTCCTCGGACTTTTTCCCCGTATTTTTTTCCCGGACTTTTTTTCGTTGGACTTTTTTCCTCCCAGACTTTTTTCTGCCGGACTTTTCTCTTCCGGACTTTTATCTTCCGGACTTTTTCCCGTACTTTGCTCCCCAAACTTTTTTCCCCAGGACTTTTTTCCGCGGCACTTTTTTTCATCGAACTTTTCTCACCAAGAATATTTTTCTCGGACTTCTTTTTGCAGAACTTTCTTCTCCGGACTTTTTCCCCGTACTTTTTTCGCTGTACTTTGCCGAACTTTTTATCCCCTGACTTTATTCCCGAAACATTTTTTCCAAGACTTTTTCCACCGGTCTATTTTTCCCTGGACTATTTTTCCCCGGACTATTTTTCCCCGGACTTTTTACCCAGACTTTTTTCCCCGGACTCTTTCCCTCGGACTTTTTTCCCGGATTTCTTTCTCCGGACTTTTTCTCCCCGGACTATCTTTTCCTGATTTTTTTCTTCGGAATTTTTCTCCCCTGACTATCTTCTCCGGATTTTTTCTCACCGGACTTTTTTTCCCCGGGCTATCTTTCTCCTGACTTTTTTTCTCCAGAACTTTTTTCCAGAGATTTAGATTTTTTCCCCAGACTATTTTTCCCATGAGTTTTTTCTCCGTTATTCTTCTACCCCCCTCGCCAGACTTTTTTCTTCGGATTTTTTACCCGGTCTTTTTCCACAGGACTTTTTTTCCCCGGACTTCTTACCGATTTTTTTTGTCCAGGAATGTCTGGCTATTGAAA
The DNA here is from genome assembly GCA_944452925.2 of Chrysolina oricalcia. Lineage (NCBI taxonomy): Eukaryota > Metazoa > Arthropoda > Insecta > Coleoptera > Chrysomelidae > Chrysolina > Chrysolina oricalcia. Next base: position 68,706,987 of record OX101812.2, read on the forward strand.
TTGGGGTCAGAGAACGTAAAGAATGCATTGAAATCACTTTGGAAAATGTTTTATTCTAATAACATTGATGTTGGCATCTGATAAATTATTAAAATCATCATCAAGTTTGCTCTTCTTTTCCTGAACATTTTGATTCAAGTATTCAAGTAAGAACAATGAAAACCAGTCTACTAGCCTTTTGGTTTCCCAAGCGATTGAAAATGGTCTTACTTTTGATGTAAAATTCATAAAAAATTGAACAAAATTACTTTATATCTGTAGAAACAGTCAGAGCAAAAAATCGTCTTCGCTATCTGCATTTTTGTGGATATTTCGGAACTGCCGAGAAAATTGGATTTTTCTTTCATTTCTCTTACGATGTTTTTCATTTGATGCTGTATTTTCCTTTACAATTTTAACTTCGATTAAATTTTGTTTGAGTTAAAAATTTAATATCACCCTGTACCAAGTTAGTAGAAATCTTATCACCATCTTAATTTCTCTTTTCAGGAATTCTATCATAAACATCGAATTCTGCTTCTGGACTCCACAAAACTCCAACAGACCTATGATGACTGCATGGAAGAAGTACTGGATACATATAATAGTTTCAAAGCGCAGTGCGATTCGTGCAGAACTGAAAACGTGACAATATTCCTATCCGTATTGAATAAGCTCAAAAAATACAAAGATCATTATTTGGGCGAATTCCGAAACACATTCTATAGATTGAGTTCTAAGAGATTCACATCTACTGGCGAAAGTATATTTTTACAACTCAATGAAAAGAAAGATGAAGTTACAAACACTTTTCACAAAATCTTCAATAAACTGAAGGCGTTGTACGGACATCCAAAAAATCGAAATTTATTGAAAAATCTTCAAAACGAATTTAATAATATTGTAAACGAAAATGAACAAAAATTTCCAGAAATCGCCAGTCCACTCAGAGTATGTACAAACTTATTTGTATAATAAATATACCTTCAATGACTTACCAAATTTCCATAGTAATATCAGAAAGAAGTGAGAAAATGATTCAATTTGATTTTGAATAGCATGATCTTACTATACCTAAAAACGTTACTCAATTATAAATGATTTTTCCTACAACTGCTATGAAAAGTAGCGTATTTCTTATAGCTTACTTAATTTCAAAACGATGTATTGCTCATACTGTGAGAAATATTTTTTCTCACGGCACTTTGGCCTTGCTTTGCCCACAATCAACAAAAATCGACAAAAACTAATTGACTAGGTAGTTGGCTGCTGTTCATTTTTAGATAGTTATTAGAACTGTCAGTTTTTCAAACTCTTCAGATAGTTTTCATTCGAACTTTCATAAAAATCGCAATTTCTATTGAATATTATTTCAATAAGACATACTTACTCATAATAAATAATATGGATACTTACAATAGTGACGATTTTGATAATAATACTCCGCCAGAGATATTGGAAAAAGCTGCGAAATTAACGTTGCCGGAAATTTCAAAAAAAAAGTATGAATTGGCATACGAAAAAATTTAGAAACATTTTTTTTTACTACCTCACTAGAAAACTTTATTTCCGACCCCAAAGAAGGGAGGAAAATGGTACTTTTCCTCTCGATTTATCAGGAAGAAGATGCATTGAAATCAATTTTGCCTCTTCAGCGAGATCTTTTGGCAGGTCGTCTTCGCTAGAACTCATTTTCAAAACTTAGAAGCAACTTAAAAGGGTAAACAACGTGACAGCTTATGACAACTGTTATGTTTGTATTACCAAACAACGCCATAGCAACAAATCGTTGTCAACACGATGACAACGACGCAACGCTTACTTAATATTTTGTCATATAGCCGCATTATACAGTTCCACAACTTTCTGCAGTTGTTCTTATAAGTATGCACGCATTATAATTTTTAGGACGTTATAAAAATGACTACCTTAAAGGTAGTAGAAAAAACTATGTACATACCTCAGGAGGAAAATGTTTTTCCTCCCTTGGTATGTAAATAGCTATTCCTCCCGTGGATATTAATGCCCTCCGCTTCGCGTTGGGCATCAAACTATCCGCGGGAGGAAAAGCATGATTTTCCTCCCTTGGTATGTAAATAGCTATATCTGTCAAGAGGTAGGATACTTTAATGTTATTGTAGTTGTGCAGTTGTAGGAAAAAATAAATATCGAGGTATATTACTTGTATTTTTAAAATTTTTGCTGTTGTAGAAAAAGTATAGTGTGAAACATCTGGGGAAAGTACTTTTTCTCACTCGTGTGTTTGCGGCAATCGCCCTTCAGGCTCGTGCCACAAACTTCCACACTCGTGAGAAGAGTTGAACTTTCCTCACTCGTTGCACAATATACTATTTTCTATGACAGTGCGTAATCTAAGATTTCAACACACTGTTCACAGTGCGTAAAGTGATGCTATTTAGTACACGTGCGTAAAAAAACAAGTGTCCTGAAAATCATCAACTGTGCGTAAAGTTATGTTTTACACACTGTTCATCCATTTACCAAAAAGACAGTATTTTGAGTCAGATTGTACTCGGAAGTCATGTGATGATAATACGATGAACATATTTTCGGAGGGTCCTTTGCATGTCAGTTATTAACTGCCATACCTTAGTCATTTGTATATGGCAAACAAAGGTCAATAAAGATTATGACTATCTTTTTGAGGAATAGGTAAATACAGTGCGTAAAACATTACGTAGAGTGGATGTTTTCACGCACAGCAGATTTTTTTACGCAATTGTGCGAAAAAGTTTCTCTTACGTACTGTAAACAGTGCATAAAACCTTAGTTGACTCACTGTCATAGAAATAATCATCATTCAATTTTTTCTTGGCTCTATAATTATGACCACTTTTCAAATCAAGGAAATATTAGAAAAAGCACATGCAGAAGAATTGAAGAAGTTTGAAAATGTTGACACAACTTTATTATCTTTATTCGAGGACGATAGACTAGATCTTTTGGTGGAAGAAATGAAAATTCATCTGGACACCAATTATGATTCACTCAAATTGTCAAACACTGATGACCAATCGAATGAATCTGATAATATGGAGCAAAAGAGTAAGTAACAAAAACTTTGTTTTTTCAAACCTAATCTGAAAAATTTGCATCGTATCTATTTTGTGATCAGTTCATTTTTACAAATATGGATCGTGCAGAAATAAATGCTAAATCTCAGTAAAAGGTCAATCTTCATAAACTTCTCGCTTGAAATACCACCAAAAAAAATCCAACAGCTTTAAATCGGGCGATCGAGGTGGCCATAAAAACTCCCACTATTGTCCTATAACTTTGCCTCTGAACATTTGATTGATGCACTGCTTTACTGCAACAGTTTGGTGTATTGGTGAGTCATCAAGCTGGTACCATCACTTTTGTCTGGTATCAAGGTCCATATTATCCACAATCTCACTAATCTCATCAGCTAAAAAACACTCAGCTGTTAAATTTTCTCTGAAGAAATATGGTCCAACTGTTGATTGTCAAATACTCCGCACCAACCATTAGTTTCAAATTAGTACTGATCCCGACATTTGATTACAAACAAAACCAAGATTTTTTTGGGACCAGCACCGGCAATTTTGGGAACTCATTGTTCCGTTTGAAGAAAAAGTTCCTTCATCTGTGCACAAAATGTTACACGGAAATTGATGATCTTCTCTTTCTCCTTGAAACCAAAAATAAAACCACAATCTGATATCCAAATCACGTTTTTTCAAAGTAGGCATTCATAAATTTGGGTTTTCAGGTAAGCCCTAAATTAATTTTTCAATAAAATTTTCCTAACACTTTCTGGTTTGTCCTTTTTCAACAACATTCATACGAACATTTAAGTTTGTTATGATGACTGGTTTTGTTTTCTTTTTTAGGATTCGAGGTCTTAGTAGAGAAAACTATTTCTTTAAATTCAACGTTTCGTCAATTTATGTTGACATCTTCAGGGCAAAAAGAATGAGTTTTCTGTTTAATATGTATATACTAAGACAACAGTAGATATTGATGTTATTAAAGATTTTATTAATAATTTGGATATTCATAAATCATTTGAATTTGACGAAATTTGTGGTCGAATTGTGAAAATTGTTAAGAATAATCTCTCTCTCATTTTACTTGATTTAATATTGAAGTCATTGAAAACAAGCTGTGTCCCAGAAAAATGAAGATTGCTGAAGTTTCACCAATATTCAAAAGTGGTAAAAAAGATGACATTAATAATTACCGCCCTATTTCAATTTGACCAGTGTTTTTCAAAATTTTAGAACAATAATGAATGATTTTAAATTTTCTTTGAAAATGGTATCCTGAGTCAGAGTCAATACGGTTTTCACAAGTCAAGAGGCACAGAGACAGCAATCTTGGATGTTGTTTCAGATATTGAGATTCAAATTGACAAGAACCAGAAATGCGGTCTTTTGTCTCTTGATTTGTGCAAAGCATTTGATACCGTCAACCACAAAATTTTATTAGAAAAATTATACTCCATTGGAATTAGAGAAAACATTAATGAATGGTTTCAAAATTACCTGATGAATAGAAAGCAATATGTTTTAGTTGACGGTATTAGCAGTTCATTAATGGACATAAAGTGTAGAGTACTACAAAGATCGATTTTGGAACCCGTTTTATTTTTGATTCACATCACCTCTATAACAGATTTGGAACTGAAAGGAAAGTTAAATTATTTGCGGATTACACCACGTTAATATATTCTGCAAACGATCTCAACGGTATACGTGAAAATATGAAGAGTGATCTGATAGAGATTTCAATTTGGTTGCAAGTTGTGAAACTCACTTTTAATTTTAGTGAAACCACATTTATGTATATTTCGGAAAAAAAATATGAACAATGTCATTGATCCACTATTATTTGAAACTGATTCTATCAAATATACAATAGTTATTAAATTCCTAGGTCTTAATATAGACGAAAAACTAATATGGAATAAACATACTGAAAAATTGAGGAAGAAAATTAATCCAGTCATTGATGTTCTATGCAAAATTAGGAAATTCGTTCCTTTCAAATACCTGAATAATATTTACTATTGTCTTATTTACTCAAACCTACAGTATTTGATTTCCATTTGGGGAACTGCTAATTCTTCAATCTTGAGACCTCTTGAAAAACTCCAAAATAAATCATTAAAATGTAATTATAACTTACCACTTTTAGAACCAAACGGCAAGTCAAAGTCAAAATATGCTTTATTGTCGGAAGTTAATGATAAACTTATTGACAAAGCCTCATTGCATTAAAGATAATGTTGAAGAGTGTATGGAAATTGGATTAATACTTGTATAAGCCAAAGAGTTTACTGGATTTGAAATCTCTATATAGAATGAAAATTTGTTCATTCATTTCATACGAATTAAACAGAAAGTTTTTAATTTAAATTTCACGGAAGTAAATAGTAAACACGATCATAAAATAAGACGAGTAAACTGTCTACCTGGAAAAGGACCCCGCACAAAAGCATAGGAAAATGGCACACAGTGGGATTTGCCTGAAATTCACATATGTTATTGGTATTGAGTTTCTGATCAAACGTTCTCATGGGCCCAATCCTCTAAGACCAATGATTTAGCTCTCAGGGCCGTATTTAGTATAGGTGCCAAATAAACAATGACACTTTTCTCAAGTCCATGATTTTTGTATTTCCTATTAGAATTTGATTGAATAAGAAATATCGCAAAATCTCAGAATTTATCTTTTAGCACAAGTCCTCTGTGAAACATGTTTTGCCCTACAGGACCGTATTTAGTAAAACTGTATGTGCCAAGTGATCCACAGAAAACTGCATTAAAATGGTTTTGTTGTAACTTTCTTATTTCTTGATCTGTCAGTGGTTGATGGCTCATTTGATAGATGAATGTAGCTTTTTTTGTGTACATAACAAAAGTGGTCACCATCTTAAAATCCAAGATGGTCGGCCAAACCTATAAACCATATAGGACTTATCTTGTAACATTTTCAGAAAGATGATAACATGAAAAGATAAGAACTAGTTACAACGTTTTGATTGTTGAAATCAGTCATTTACTTTTTGAATTATCCAATTCTTTAATATAAATATAGCTCTAATATCTTATTAAAACTATATCTAATTCATAACAAACAACGTTGAAACCGATATTTTCAGAGTGGTGGAAGAGAACAAAAAATCAACGAAATAATACTTGAACGCTTACAGATGCGGTAGTATTGCATCTTGCACTGGACCATTTGCGGCATCTTTTAAATGCTGTAACACAGAAGTCGATGGATAATTCGCATTTTGATTATGTCGTGCAAATCCCAAATACGACAATATACTACAAATATGAGCACATGTTACTGGTGTCCTTGCCCCTGATTGCACTGCAGTAGTATCCTATTATCAATACATCTTCTTCATTACTGTCAGTCTGGTTTTCGTGCATAGTTTATTGAATACATACTTGATATTTTTCTCTCCTTCTGAATCGTGAATACACTCTAAGTCTAACAAATCCAGGTTCATTCATTTTTTTAAATGTATTGAACCTTATGAAATTATTACTCTAAGATCAGATAGTAGAGTTATATTTATATTATAGAGTTAGATAATTCAAAGAGTAAATGACCAATTTAAACAATCAAAACGTTGTAGGTCTCTTTTTTCCTGTTACTTTCTTTCTGAAAAAGCTACAAGACAAGTCCCACATAAAGTTTATAGGTTAAGCCGGCCATCTTGGATATCAAGATGACGACCACTTTTGTTATGTACACAAATAAAACTACATTCTTCTATCATACGAGCCATCAACCACTGACAGATCAAGAAATAAGAAAGTTATAACAAAATCAATTTGATTCAGTTTTTTGTGGATCACTTGGAAAATACAGTTTTACTAATACGGTCCTGTAGGGCAAAACATGTTTCACAGAGGACTTGTGCTAAAGACAAATGCTGAGATTTTGTAATATTTCTTATTTTATTAAAATCTAATAGGAAATAAAAAAATTATGGACTTGAGAAAAAAGTGTCATTATTTATCTACCACCTATACTAAATACGGCACTGAGAGCTAAATCATTGGTCTTAGAGGATTGGGCCCATGAGAACATTTGATCAGAAACTCAATACCAATTGTTGAATTACGAATTGGACCAAATACAGACAGATTATTGATAAAAATTAGGAAGTATTTCTGACAGCTTTATTTTACTTTCGTGACAGACAATATATATTTTAACAACAACTAAAAATAAACATTTCGAAAACCAAGGAAATGATTAAAGAATAAGTATTTAGTCGTTCTATCGTGGTGGCATTTAATATGTGTAAATTCATCATGAATGATAAATAAAGAGGAAATAAAATCTTCCAATTTACACAAAAAATATATACTTGTAACGTGCTTACAATTGTTTCGACACACGGTGTCATCATCTGAGCGAGTTATCAACTAAAGAAACGTCAAAATCACCTTCTTAAATATTAAAATAACATGCATGAAATTTCACTAATGACAATTGCAGGTATGAAATTTCCTAATGGCATATAGCTTGGATAAGGGAGCATTTGAGTAGTTACTAGTGAGATAATTAATTAAAGGTGAATTGTACAGGTCAATTTGGTCATTGAGAACTAAATTGCTATTGTTACGTAAATGTTTCTTGATTTCTATGGATTCTAATATGTTTAATTTTTGACCTTTAGGTTGAATATGCAAAATTTCAGGGTTTTGTGTGAAGTTATGGTTATTGTCAATAAGGTGGTTGGCATAGTTTGAGTCCTGTTTATTTAATCTGTAACTTATCAAATGCTCACCGAATCTTTGATTAAAACTACGGCCTGTCTGGCATATATATAATGCATTGCAATCCTCACACTCAAGTTTGTAAACCCCCGACTTCTTGAATTTATCCCGTACAGACTTTGCGTTGTTAATAAAGGAATATAAGTTATTGTTGGTTTTGAATGCAACATTTATATTCCGTTTCTGAAGGAAACGGGATATTTTGTTCGTATGCTGACCAAGATATGTTAGACATGCAAAACGTTGATCGGTTTTTACTTTGATATGCGGGTATATTAAATTTAGAGTTTTCTTGTTTTGTTTTTGTTTAAGCAGTCTATCTATAATTGATGTTTCATATCCATTATTTACGGCGATTTGTTTAATTCTGTTTAACTCACACTTGAAATCTAAATCGCTTTGAGGTATATTTACCAGTCTATGAATCATAGAATGATATGCTGCTAGTTTGTGTGATTGTGGGTGCATGGAGTGTTTATGTATTGTAGTGTGTGGGTTTGTGATATATAGAGAAGCCGTGCGTGTTATTTTTACGGGAGATAGTTAGATCTAAGAAGTTTAGTGAATTGTTATCATCCTCTATTTCTGATGTGAATTCTATGTTAGGATTGAGACCGTTCAAATAATTAAGAAAAATATTTAATTTAACTATCTCCCGTAAAAATAACACGCACGGCTTCTCTATATACCACAAACCCACACATACAGACACTACAATACATAAACACTCCATGCACCCACAATCACACAAACTAGCAGCATATCATTCTATGATTCATAGACTGGTAAATATACCTCAAAGCGATTTAGATTTCAAGTGTGAGTTAAACAGAATTAAACAAATCGCCGTAAATAATGGATATGAAACATCAATTATAGATAGACTGCTTAAACAAAAACAAAACAAGAAAACTCTAAATTTAATATACCCGCATATCAAAGTAAAAACCGATCAACGTTTTGCATGTCTAACATATCTTGGTCAGCATACGAACAAAATATCCCGTTTCCTTCAGAAACGAAATATAAATGTTGCATTCAAAACCAACAATAACTTATATTCCTTTATTAACAACGCAAAGTCTGTACGGGATAAATTCAAGAAGTCGGGGGTTTACAAACTTGAGTGTGAGGATTGCAATGCATTATATATAGGCCAGACAGGCCGTAGTTTTAATCAAAGATTCGGTGAGCATTTGAGAAGTTACAGATTAAATAAACAGGACTCAAACTATGCCAACCACCTTATTGACAATAACCATAACTTCACACAAAACCCTGAAATTTTGCATATTCAACCTAAAGGTCAAAAATTAAACATATTAGAATCCATAGAAATCAAGAAACATTTACGTAACAATAGCAATTTAGTTCTCAATGACCAAATTGACCTGTACAATTCACCTTTAATTAATTATCTCACTAGTAACTACTCAAATGCTCCCTAATCCAAGCTATATGTCATTAGGAAATTTCATACCTGCAATTGTCATTAGTGAAATTTCATGCATGTTATTTTAATATTTAAGAAGGTGATTTTGACGTTTCTTTAGTTGATAACTCGCTCAGATGATGACACCGTGTGTCGAAACAATTGTAAGCACGTTACAAGTATATATTTTTTGTGTAAATTGGAAGATTTTATTTCCTCTTTATTTATCATTCAAGTATTTAGTCCCAACATTCTCCGGCCCCCGGGCTCAGACATGAGGAAATCTTGTTGGCGACTTCAATCTTCTTCCATATCTTGATCTTCTTATCTGACTTCGATCTTTCTTCTGTGGATTATCATTGTCTTCCAAAACTGTGGAATCTTTGTGATTAAGGTTGTCCTTCTCAATTACGTTGTAGGGCAACTCTAATGGATACAAACGTTGAAATGGTCGAACCAGCTCCCCAGTCTTCGTTCTTACTTTTGCTACCCGATTTATACCGTCTCTTCCGCTATGAATTTCTACAATCCTTCCCATTGGCCAAGTAACTCTTTTTGAATTTTCAGATCCGATCAACACTACATCACCAACCTTCAGAAAATCCCTTTCCCCGATTCGTCTGTTACCTGTGTTAACCAGTTCTGCAAGATATTCCGTTTTGAATCTATCCCTCAACATTTTTCTTAAATTTTGCAAATAACAAAATGTACCTTGTAAAAATTGACAATCTACAACATCTAAATCAGCAATTTATTTATTTTATTTTATTTATTTATTTATCCCAAGAAACATTTCTGTTTATAGAGGGATTAAGTTTTAACATAAATTGTATAACGACAATTGGTACAATTATAAAAAAAGGAATGATACAGATGATCTGTGAAATATGAGTAAATAATATCAATCAGAAAGAAACAAAAGCAAAGACAGTCAAAGGTGAAATATTGTTATATCATGGGAAATCATCTGTTGAGTATAAATTTTTTAAGTTCATTTTTAAATTTAGTTTTAGTTCTAATTTCTTTTATTGCCTGTGGTATTTTATTATATATCTCAATCCCCTCGTAAAAAATAGACGTTTTTCCAAAGTTTGATTTGAAACGTAAAGCGTTTATTTTATTTACATTTCTTGTTTTATGGTAATGGATATTCGAAATATGATCAAAAGTAAGATCCGAATGTTTTTTTCCTGTATCAACATAGTGGATGAAAATTGAAATTTTAAATTCATATAATGAACAAAGATTCAGTAAGTTATTAGGTTTATATAATTTTTTTGAGGGTTCTAAAAAGGGCAATTTGAATATGCATTTTATAGCTTTGTTCTGCAATGTTTGTAGTGGTTTCATAATAGAAATTTTGGCTGAGCCCCAAACAGAAATGAGGTATTGCAATTTTGAATAAATTAAACTGAAATATATGATTTTTAAATATTTCAGTGGGGCATACTGTCTTATTCGAAATAGTATTCCAATCAAAGGTGAGAGTTTTTTTCTCAGATTGTTGATATGATTGGACCAAGAGAGTGTTGTGTCGATATGTAAACCCACAAATTTTGTATTGTTGGTATACTGAATTGGTGAATTTTTCAATTTCATTAGTCTTAGAGAATCAGTTGTAATACTTCGTTTAGAAATAAACATAATCGATGATTTCGAAAAATTCAACAATAGTTTGTGAGCGACTAGCCAATGAGGTATAATTTGAAGATCCTGTTCAATATAAGACAGAATTTCGAATTCATTCTCTGCAAAATATACAATAGTTGTATCATCGGCAAAAAGTTTAATCTGACCTTTCAATTTGAGTTCTGATATCGAGTTTATATATATTAAAAAAAGGATCGGAGCAAGTATAGATCCCTGTGGCACCCCACAGTTTATATTTTTAATTGAACTAAGTGTATTTTTGATATATACTAGTTGTTTTCTGTCAGCCAAATAACTTTTGAACCAAATGTAAATTTTTCCCCTTATTCCAATATCATATAATATTCTTAAGAGACTGTTGTGGTTAACCATATCGAAGGCTTTCCGCAAATCTAGTGATAATAACGCGCATTTTTTTGTCGAATCTAATTCCAGTTTTATTCTTGAAATCATGTCTACTGCCGCAGACTCAGTATCACTAGATTTTCGAAAACCATATTGTTCTGCATACAAAAATTTTGATTTTTTCAGATATTCTCTTAACCTTCTATCCATTATCTTTTCAATTATTTTTGAAAATATTGGCAGAATTGAAATTGGACGGTAATTTCCCAAGTCATTTTTTTTTCCACATTTAAATATTGGTTTGACTTTAGCAGTTTTTAATTCATCTGGGAATATACCTTTGTCAAAGGATGCATCAATCAATTTGTTTAATAATGGTACTATTTCATCTTTGACTGCTTTGATAATTTTAACATTTATTCCATCAATTCCTGCTGCTTTCTTGTTGTCAAGCTCATCAGAAACATCATGCAGTGGCTTTATAAATCTTGAAGGACTCAAAACCTCCCATTTATCAACATCGGAAACATAAGTAAGTGGTCTTTCATTTATTATTGACTCAATATCACATAATATTGTGTACAACTCTACGTAATATAATGATGCTTTTCCCAAATTTCGCCTTAAAAGTTCTTTTATAACCCTTACTAACCTCTCCCACCATCCGCCCCACCACGCAGCGGAAGGTGGATTGAATATCCATTTTATTCTTTTTATTAGGTCCTGCGTGAAGATTATTTTCATGTTCTTCCCTTACGAACTTACTCACAATTTCATTTTTATTCGGAAGAATTATTGGGTATTTGAAATCTTCAGGAAAATCACCAAAGACAAGCCTTGTTTTTAATTTCAAAATCCCAATTTAATCAAACATGAATGATGGTTTTTCGGGTTTTTAGGCCGACGTTTATTTAGAGAAAATCTCGACGTTTCGCTAACACGAGTGGTTGGCATTTTCAAGAGAAATGTTTACAGTTTCGATCACTGAACACTACTCCAAGTGGCAAGTATTTTGAAAATTCTGTATTTCGAAGGGATATTCGATCAAGCAATTTCACGAATACATTAAATTATTAGGGACTAAATGCGTATTGCAGGTGTTGGGACTGTTGTCCGCGTTTGCTGGTTCTGATGGTTGTTGTCGGTTGTAGAATAAGTTTGTGGACTGTAAAGGTTTTTTATTGTGGTTTTTCATACAAAATCTAAGCAAAGATTCTTGGCTTGACGAATGCTTGTTTATTAGCGTTGTTAGCTCGTTGCTAAGCAACCGCAATTACAAAATGATAACATTTTCCTACCTATAGGGTGTTACAGATTATACATCCCGCCCGCCTTGAAATGCATATATAGCTTTCAACAATATTAAATTAACAAAATGCAATAAAATTAAATGTAGCATTCAAGTGTCAATTGGTAAAATACTCAATTTTCGAACACTTCTTTTCACAACACCATTTTTAGTTTTTACAGCAACAACTCGAATAATATCGTCTTCTGCTGGAAAAATGTCCGCTACTCTGCCAACTTTCCAATGAAGAGGGGGTAAGTTGTCTTCTCTCAGGATGACCAGGTCTCCAACTTTAATTTCGTTTGGTGATCTGCAGCTCCACTTTTGACGGGCTTGTAATGTTGCAACATACTCAGACGACCATCGTTGCCAGAAATGTTGGAGAATTTGTTGTAAATGGTGATAATGGTCCAGACGATTTGAAGGGAAATTAGAGACGTTTCTTTGAGGTACAGCCAGTAATGAGTCACTCAGTAGGAAATGAGCAGGAGTTAGGAAGGTTAAATCGGAGGGATCACTGGATAGAGGTGTAAGAGGGCGAGAATTAAGCACAGCCTCAATCTGACACAACACAGTATAGAGACCTTCAAAAGTTAGATGCGCATTGCCAACTACTCGGATCAAATGTCTCTTTGCTGATTTGACAGCAGCTTCCCACAATCCTCCTTGATGTGGTGCCAATGGAGCATTAAAATGCCATGAGATTTTATTATTCAATAGAAAATTACGAAATTCTCCCGAATGAGTAGAATTATCAATATCCTGTAAAATCGATTTGAGTTCATTATTAGCACCAATGAAGTTACTACCGTTATCCGAATATATTTTGGAACAAAGACCTCTTCTTGATACAAATCTTTTGAGACAGTCTAAAAATGTAGGGGTTGATAAATCACCAGCCAACTCGATATGAACGGCTTTCGTGGTGAAACAAATAAATATACAAATGTATGATTTCAAGAGTTTTCTGCTTCTCAAACGACCATCTTTCACAAGGACTGGTCCGGCATAATCTACTCCTATCACAGAAAATGGTCGAATAGGAGTCAATCGTGCTTTGGGTAAATCTCCCATTAAGGGAACTATACTTGCCGGGTTCAACTTATAACAAAGAATACACTTCCTAATTATACCTCTTACCACATTTCTACCTTTTACTATCCAATATTTCTTTCTCAGGCTGGCCAAAACAGCTTGTGGACCAGCATGAAGCTTAGTTTTATGTTCGTATTCTATCATCATAATTGTAAATTTATGGGAAGGAGGTAACAATATAGTGTGTTTGACATCATAGAATAAAGGAGCATTTTTTAGTCGACCTCCAACTCTCAACAACTGATTCGAATCCAGAAATGGCTTGAGAGTAAGGAGTTTACTTGTTCTCGAAATAGTCTTGTTGTTTCTCAAACAATAAATTTCATTAAAAAAATTAACTGATTGAACCATTTTGGCAAGAATAATGAGAGAACTTTCCAATTCACTGGGGCTGATATCATCCTTTATTCTGTTAGTCTTGTTTTTCGTGTTTAAATTATGAATAAATCTCAAGATAAAAGTAAATACTCTGTGAGTTTTCGTAAAAGATGAGTATCTTTCAAAAATGGATTGGTCGGTGTAACAAACAAAAAGTAGTTCAGGTTTACTACGTCTTTCAGGGATGTTTTCTGACTAATTATCAATATTTACGGGCCATGAAGTTTCATTTGTAATCAAAAACTCCGGACCTGACCACCAAAGGTCCTTTTGTAATAATTCTTCAGGACTACATCCTCTCGATATGATATCCGCAGGATTATGATGTGAGGGTACATGTCGCCAATAATGCGTCCCAGTCAATTCATGAATTTCAGTTACGCGATTTGAAACAAAAGTTTTCCAAGTGCAAGGATCTGCTGCAATCCATGAAATGACAATAGAAGAATCGCTCCAATAGAATGTTTGAATATTAGTCAGATTTAATAATTGTTTAACCTTTTTCATCAATCTTGCAAGTAATAAGGCCCCGCAAAGTTCTAAACAAGGAATAATAATAATACATTTTTTGGAGGGGACAATTCTTGATTTAGCGCACATTAATGTAGAATGACGAAAACCGTTATGATCAGTAGACAAAAGATATATACATGCTCCATACGCTTTTTGGCTGGAATCCGAGAACCCATGAATTTGTTGAATGAAGGAATGAGGAATTGTAACCTGCCTTGGAATTTTTATAAGATTGAGTTTCATTAGTTCTCTTCTATATTTTAACCAAGCTTTATACAAATCATTGGGAACTCTTTCGTCCCAACCGATTTGTTCTTGCCAAAGTTTTTGTAATATAAATTTTGCTTGTACTACTACTGGTCCAATAAGACCTAGAGGATCGAATATTTTTGCTATATTGCTGAGTACTATCCGTTTTGTAACTAAATTTGATTCCTCGAGATTAGATTTGAAAATGAATAATCATCGTTTGGGTTCCAAACCAAGCCCAAGGTTTTGATAGTTTCATTTCCGGGAGTAATATATTCGAGTAGATTTTCAAAGTTATTTGCATTGATGTTTTCTAGTAGTTCACGTCTATTGGAAGCCCATTTGCGTAAGTGGAACTTGCCAGTTTCAAGAATTTCGTTTATTTGATTTTTCAGAATCGTTGCTTCCTCAATTGTGTCTGCGCCGCTGATCAGATCATCAACATAAAAACAATTTTTGATAATGTTACTTGCCTTAGGATATTTTTCCTCGAAATCAATAGCAGTTTGATTTAATGCCCTACAAGCTAAAAATACAGAACTTGCTTCCCCATAGACAACTGTGCATAGATGAAAATGCTTCAAGGGTTCTGAAGGATTTTCGCGCCAAAGTATCCTCTGCAAGTCTCTATATAATGGGTCTATTCTCACTTGCCTGAACATTTTCTCAACGTCTGCTGTGAATACAACATTATGCATACGAAAATTCAACACTATTGAGAATAAGTCTTGTTGAATTGTTGGCCCCACTTTCAAAACATCATTTAATGACCACCCCGGCGTTGTTTTGCACGAAGCATCAAATACTACACGCAATTTTGTAGTTTAACCATCCTGTTTGAGGACTCCGTGATGTGGTATGTAGTATTTCAATGAGTTGGGTTCATCATCATCTAAATTGATTTGATTCATGTGCCCAAGCCTTTCATATTCTGACATGAACTGTACATATTCAGATTTGAGTTCAGGATATTTAGAGAATCTTTTTTCGAGTAATTGAAACCGTTTTGCAGCGATTTCATGAGACGAACCAAGTTTTTCAAATTCTGATTTGAGAGGCAGACTTAATATAAACCTACCATCTGCGTCACGTTTAAAAGTGTTTAGAAAATGTTCTTCGCACTCTTTCTCTTCGCTAGAATATATTTGTAACCTACCAGCTACCTCTTCTATATTCCAGAAGTTTTCAAGTTGATTATTCAGCTCCGTGTTGGTAATAGACATATTACAAATTGCGTTAGCGTTATGAGCTGTATTGAGAGGCCCTGATAACACCCAACCCAGCTTAGTTTGCTGTAGAATCGGATGATTTCTTCCAGTTGTAATTTTGTTTGCACAAAGTATATCGAAAAATACACTTGCACCCAATAAAACATCAATCTTGCTAGAATAGTTACAAAAATCATCTGCTAATATGATATTACTAGGAATACTCAAATTTGATATGTCGAAAGAAACTTGAGGCAAATTTTCAGTGATTCTTTCAATTATTAAAAATGTTTCACAGGAAGTGTAATTTCCATCAGTTGAAATAATTGTAGCATTGGCTTTGTGTGATATACTGTTCAAACAATTATTGAGACCCGCCACTGGAACGTTAATACTTACGGTTTTCAAATCAAGTTTTTTAGCTAGGTCCTTAGTTAAGAAATTTGATTGGGACCCGCTATCCAACATTGCACGACATCGTATTTTTTTATTGTTTCCCGAGCATAAGTATATCAATGCAGTAGCTAAGACCACTTGACTTGAATTAGTTTTTATCGAAGCAGATAGCTGTGGAGGAATATTCGGAAATGTCTGAGTTAACGCCAGGGGAGAATCGCTGTAGCTAGTAGATTGGGACTGTGAATGTGAAGAATCACGTATTTGGCTATTTACTGTATCATTTGAGTTTTGAATCTGTTCCTTTGCATCTTCAGAATTATGAAGCATTGTAAAATGTTTTTTGTGACATAATTTGCAACCTCTAGACCTACAATCCCTCTGAAAATGATTTGGCCGCAAACAGTTGCTGCATAATTTGTGTTTTTTCACTTCTGCAATGAGATTTTCAACTGACATTTGCTTCAATTTCTCACAAAATTGATTATAATGGTCTCCATTGCAAAAAGAACAGATTAGTTTATTTGTTGACAAATGAGAAAATGTTTTGTCTTCGCGTGAAAAGCTCGATTTGTGTAATGGTTTTGCTTTGCTTTCAACTGTTTCTAGCCACTGGCATCTTTTCGAAAGGAATGTAGTCAATTCGACAATAGTTGGATTATCATTATCTTTCATTTGTTGTTCCCACTCTCGTTTGGAAGGGTAATCGATTTTTGATGTTAAGATGTATATCAGGAGTGTATCCCAAGTATCAGTTTGTTGACCCAATGCCGACAATGCTCTAAGATTTTTATTAAAATTATCCAAAAGTTTTCTAAGAGAAGTGAATGATTCAGTTTTCAAAACAGGAAGATCAAATATCGATTTCACATGAGTGTGAATAATTAGTTTTTTGTTTTCATATCTTTCTTGGAGCATTGTCCATGCGACATTATAATTGTTATTGGAAATATCCAAGGATTGTATTACTTGGGCAGCTTCACCCTTCAAACACGACTGAAGATAATAAAACTTTTGAATGTTAGAAAGATTACGATTTTCATGTATAAGACTTGTGAAAGTATCATTGAAAGTCATCCACTGGTGATAATGTCCGTAAAAATCGGGTAAGCTGATGTTCGGTAATTTTACCTGCCCCTGTATACCAATTTCCTGAGTATCTGTGATGTTTGGTAATTTTACCTGCCCCTGTATACCAATTGCCTGTGTATCTGTGTCACTTTTGTTCGAAATAGTTTTAGCGTTACCATGGTTACCTGTGTTATGTGAACTTGTCACTGAAGAGCCATGATGATGTTCCAAGCTAAGGATTTTTTGTTTAGCGAGACCCGTTGCTGTGAAAAACGAATCTTCGAATACCTGTCTTTCTAAATCATCAACCGTTTCATTCGGAAAAGACTCTATTTCCGACTGTATCTCTTCAAATTGATTTAAAGCATCACTGATTTTGTCTAAACGTACTTGTAGTTCATGAATATTTGAGGTTTGTGAATCAAATGAGTTAACTGCGTTAGAAAATCGAGTAAGTTGGCCCTTGATTGTGGCGCGTTTTGCTTTAAGCTTTTGAAGGTCTGCCATAGCGTATCGTATAAAACAGAGTACTTACTTCTCAAGGAAATTAGGAAAGGTTTAAAGGATATGATTCTATGGAAGGAATGAAGTGACTCACAGTTTTTTGCGTTCTTCCTTCCCAACTGCGTGTTCGGATTGTGTTTGACGTTTAATTTGACGTTTCTTGGCAAATCTTCTTTTCGACTAAAATCCGCTTGAATTGACCAAAATGTTGGGACTGTTGTCCGCGTTTGCTGGTTCTGATGGTTGTTGTCGGTTGTAGAATAAGTTTGTGGACTGTAAAGGTTTTTTATTGTGGTTTTTCATACAAAATCTAAGCAGAGATTCTTGGCTTGATGAATGCTTGTTTATTAGCGTTGTTATCTCGTTGCTAAGCAACCGCAAATACAAAATGATAACATTTTCTTTTTTTTTTTTTTCCTACCTATAGGGTGTTACAGATTATACAGCAGGAACGGTTCATCATGTGTCGTCAGTGTCAGTTGAAGAGTTGAACCGTCAAAGTGACGTTTCTCTATTCACAGAAATTGTAACTATGGAAACTTGTAAATAAGGAAGAAGCGAAACACCGATTTGAAAATACCACGGTCTGGAGACAGTGTTTTCGAAAAGTATTTTTCTCATTGGTCTGAATTCAAAAAATGATGGCATTTGGTTGGTTTATATAATATGAGGGAAATTGTCGCTGTAATTATGTTATAATTGGCTGTTTTTGGTCATTATTAACAGTTTTATCCAAAATTATTGAGAAAATCATGAACCGAAGAGTACTGGATTACCTTGATAAAATAATTTTTTGTATAATGGGCAATATGGTTTCCGAAGATCTAGTGACACTGAGTCTGCCGTGTTGGATTTGATTACAAAAATTCAACTAAACCTAGGTAACAACTTCCAATGTTGTTTAGTGTCACTGGATCTATCAAAAGCATTCGACACGGTAGATCACGAAATTTCATTATGTAAATTATTCAATATCGGTATTAGAGGTCATGTACATGAATGGTTCCAAAATTATTTATCTGGGAGAAAACAATATGTTTGTATGGAAAATGGACAAAGTTTGATGGGGAATATAACATGTGGTGTACCACAAGGTTCAATTCTTGGACCTTCATTATTTCTCATATATTTCAATTCAATATCCTATCTTAGTTTGCATGGTGAGCTCAAATTATTTGCGGATGACACATCATTAATTTATTTTGGGAAAAATGACAATGAATTAATCGAAAATATTCAAGCTGATTTAAAAATAATTTCGATTTGGTTGAACAATCATAAAATGACTTTGAATATTGACAAATCTTCCTTCATGTTTTTGTCAAAAAGAAAATCCAGACATATTGCAAATTCATTAGCTTTCAACGGAAAAAATATAAAATATTCAGAAACAACAAAATTTTTGGGATTATACAAGGATGAAAACCTTTCTTGGAAAAGCCATATTGAAAATCTTAGAAAAAAATTATCTCCTATAATTGGTATTTTTTTCAAAATTCGATATTACATTCCTTTGAAGTATCTAAAAATTATTTATTTCAGTTTAATTTATTCAAAATTACAGTATTTAATAACAGTTTGGGGAAGTGCCAATTGTACTATCTTGCGTCCACTCAAATCTTTGCAAAACAAAAGTATCAAATGTATTTTTAAGTTACCATTCCTTGATTCTACATCACATTTATATGCTCCAAACAATCTTTTGGATATCAATTCTTTGTACAAATTGAAAATATGTATATTCATCCATTCTGTCATCAATAATAGGAAACAGTCATCTCTGGAATTTAATTCAACCGATACCATACACAATCACCAAACTAGAGAATCAAATAGTCTCATCACGCATAGAATAAAGACAAATATTGGGAAAAAATCAATTTTATACAGGGTGTTATTTAAGTACGTGGCCAAACTTAAAGGGGTGATTCTTTGAGTGATTCTAAGATGAAAAGTTCATATAAACATAGGTCCGGTAATGCTTCGTTTTCAAGATACAGGGTGTCAAATTTTTTAAAAGAAATCGTTTTTGTCGTAAATATCTTAATAACCCTTCAACCGATTTTATTGAAATTTGGCAGTGTTATTGAAGGTCGTAAAGGGCGAATTTAACCCTAACTATATCAAAATTATCATCTCCAGTGGCGTCCCGGAAGGCACTGTAACCAATATTTTTGACAGAAAACATGTGCGCCACTGATTTTTTTGAAATTTTTGTATTTGTTTCACATTGAGCAACTGAAATTACAACTTTTTTATATCTAGAATTTTTCTCGTATCTTGCTTTGTTTTTGAGAAAAAATATAAAAATCACTTCATTGCACATCCCTGTGACAACACAATAAAACATTTCAACTACTAAACCATCAAAAACTGGGGTCTTACTAATATTTTTTCATATCAATACTCTATTCTAGTCTTAGAATTTTCTATCAAAATTAATGCAATGAAAAAAAAATATGTACTTATGTATGAATTGCAGCACTTGCCTTCGGCTCTTGGCTTCGGCTCGTGCTGCAAAATGGGCTCATTGTTGTCCATGGACATGCAATAAAGACATTTTTATTTATGATTAAACAATTGATATTACATGGAAGTCATCTTTTAATTTTTTTCGCTCTTATTACCTGTTTTCGATGAAACAAATAATGTTGTTATGTATTACTGCAGTGTTTTGAAACTAAAGTAAGAGGGCCATGGAAGGAACAACAAATGTTCAAACAAATTTAACTTCATAACTGTCACAAATTGAAACGGTACATACGTACATAGTAATTATTTGAAGTGTTTTCAAGAGTTTTGAGATATAAAATTTGTTACTGATATCTGAAAATGGTTCGGTTTACAAACTCGGAAATGGCCGATATGCATTTTGTCTACGGAATGGCCCAAGGCAATTCCAGAGCGGCTAGACGCATTTATCAAGAAAGATATCCTCATCGAAATGTTCCAAATAGGCAAACATTTGTGAGAATACATGAAAGGCTGTGCGAATCAGGCACCTTTCAAAGGTCGGCTGCTCTTATTGGGAGACCTGCAACGGTGGCGCTGGAGGAAGAAGTTTTACATGAAGTTGAGCGTTGCCCCGATACAAGCACACGCAAAATTGCACAACAATTAAACATTTCTCACTTTACTGTATGGAAGATTTTGAAAGAGGGTAAAGGTAAGCTTATCTGGCTCATTCTCGAAACAAAAAGAAAAGTGGTGTTACTTACGTAGTTTTATTTCCTGAACACGAATCCAAAAGAATTTCGTGGGGGTCTCTTATACTTTTCGAGTTATGACCTTTTGAATCTTGAAATTCGACCATTTTCAAACACGATTTTTTCGCTCAAAATGGCAGAAAATGCCTCCTTCTTTTTGTCGACACTTTTTTCATTCCCTAATCAACTCTTATATCACAATTACAAGTACCAAAACCAAACGTTTTACGGAAAAAATTAACCTTCTTATATTACACTATTTTTAACCTCATTCTCCATTGGCGTTCGTTCTAGAGATGTGGGAAGGGTTATGTATACTTTATAAGAAGGTTGATTTTTTGTATAAAACATTTGGTTTTAGTGCTTGTAATTGTGAAATATGAGTTGATTAGGGTCTAAAAAAAAGTCAATAAAAAAAGGAGGCATTTTCTTTGATTTTTGATCGAAAAAATCGTGTTTGAAAATGGTCGATTTTCAAGATTCAAAACGTCATAACTCGAAAAGTATAAGAGACCCCCACGAAATTCTTTCGGATTCGTGTTCAGGAGATAAAACTACGTAAGTAACACCACTTTTCTTTTTGTTTCGAGAATGAGCCCGATAAGTTTACCTTTACCTGAAAGAGTACCAACTGTATCCTTACCACATACAGCGTGTTCAAGCGTTATTTCCTGCGGATTTTCTCAAGCGAGTTGTTTATACTACGTGGCTTTTGCAACAACAGGTTGCATCTCCGACATTTTTATCCAGTATATTATTTACCGATGAAGCGTGTTTATCCCACAATTCAATTATGAACTT
This sequence comes from Chrysolina oricalcia, assembly GCA_944452925.2. Lineage (NCBI taxonomy): Eukaryota > Metazoa > Arthropoda > Insecta > Coleoptera > Chrysomelidae > Chrysolina > Chrysolina oricalcia. The sequence continues at coordinate 68,728,892 of OX101812.2, forward strand.
TCATAACAACCATATCTGGGCAGAAGAAAATCCCCATGCGGTTATAGAAAATAATTATCAACAGCAGTTTTCCGTGAATGTCTGGGTTGGTATTGTTGGCGGTTATCTCATTGGACCTCATTTTTTACCCCCGTGATTAAATGGTCAAGAGTATCGTCATTTTTTGGAATTTGTATTACCTGTACTACTAGAAAATGTCCCACTGGCAGTAAGAGGAGCAATGTGGTTAATGCACGATGGGGCTCCACCTCACTTCAGCATAGTAGCACGTCAATTTCTGGATGAAACGTATGGATCAGTCGCGCAGGTCCACAGTCATGGCCGCCCAGGTCACCGGATTTAAATCCCTTGGATTTTTTCCTTTGGGGAGATTTAAAGTCCCTCGTTTATAAAACTCCAATCAACACTGAAGAAGAATTAATCCAACGAATACGGGATTCATGTGATCAGATAAGACATACGCCGGAAATATTTCAACGTGTTCGGGAATCGATGTTACGACGAGTTAATGCTTGCATTGAAGTTGAAAGTGGACATTTTGAGCAACTATTGTAAGTTTTGTGTTAGTTATTATTGAATATATTCTTACGGAAACAAATTGCCTAGGTACCATTTTTGTTTCAGTGTGGTTTTAATAAAGAGTGTTTCTTGTTTGATGTTGCTTTAGCATTTCCGGCGTTACCACTATGCACGCACTGGCCAAATGAAACAAACAATTTTTAAGCATAACAGATTTACCTGTAATCATTAAAAACCCTATAAAAACAATTTTTTATTGTGTTGTGCCAGGGACGTGCAATGAAGTGAGTTTTATGTTTTTTCTCAAAAACAAAGCAAGATTCGAAAAAAATTCTAGATATAAAAAAGTTGTAATTTCAGTTGCTCAATGTGAAACAAATACAAAAATTGCAAAAAATCAGTGGCGCACATGTTTTCTGTCAAAAATATTGGTTACAGTGCCTTCCGGGACGCCACTGGACATGATAATTTTGATATAGTTAGGATTAAATTCGCCCTTTACGACCTTCAATAACACTGCCAAATTTCAATAAAATCGGTTGAAGGGTTATTAAGATATTTACGACAAAAACGATTTCTTTTAAAAATTTTGACACCCTGTATCTTGAAAACGAAGCATTACCGGACCTATGTTTATATGAACTTTTCGTCTTAGAATCACTCAAAGAATCACCCCTTTGAGTTTGGTGTAATAGAATATTGAGACGCCTCTGGTCGTGGGACCAAATCCATTTCAATAAGAAAGTTGCATCCCACATGTTCCTCTGGGCGATAATACCAAACTTACAAAGTTACAGAAATGATGGAACTCAAAATTTATGAGGGGCATATCACAAACAATAGATTTTTCGTGAGAATCAGAAAATCCATTCAACTTTGAAGATATTGTAAAATCTGGTAATTTCAGCCTGAATAGCCCAGGGTCGATTGTTTACCATCTGGGTACAACTCGTTTGATGCTATAGATATTCCAGGAACAAAAGGTCGTAAATATCTTTCTGACCATTTAATCAATTAATTTTTGTCTTAAATAATACATATATGGAAATAGGTCACTCGTTGTAAATGCATGCAAATTATTGTTATTTTAAAAGTAAGAAGGCAGAGTGACATCGGACGAACAAAAGAGAATGTTTGATAGTTTTTTGTCGACCGTTTTCTATCAAAGTGAAACAAAACCACATTCGACGCTAGTCCTGAAATGTACGGGGCGGTCAACCATATGATGTCACGTAATAGGAAAATACATGTAATTAATTAGCACTGTAGAATACCAGAATAGGGTTTAGAATGCCAAGACCATTCAAGTAGCGACACCTACCTTAATTTCTTATAAGTAAAATATTCTGAGGGCGGGATCATCCCCCCTATCTTTTAACGAATTATAGAGTTGAACCGTTGGAGATCTCAAAACAAGTTTTTTTAGTTGAAATGTTGTGTTTGAAGCAGTAAGTCGAGTGAAGAATACCCAGGTCAAGGCCTCACCTTGACCTGGGACATGTCCGATCTATTTTCTCAGAGTTGAAGGGTTTCTTAAGTATGTTATCATTTATTTTGTCAAAGTCTCTAATCAGTTTCACGTATTTAAAGATGGTCTTGGTAAGCTAACATGCTAGATAATATATTGTCAATTAGATAGGTTTTTGTTTTGAGTTATAAAAATATTGTTTTCAGTCTGTTCTTATTTAATTATTGAAGTTTCCAGTATTTTGATTTTAATTGTGAAAGTAAATTCTCTATATTCTTTTTTTTCTCGTAAATATTAACATTCTAGTCGCATATTTTTACAGTTTTATCATTTATTTATCTCCGTTTGCCTTAATAAATGAAAAACAGACTATTTCTCGAGTTTCCTTTGTTAGTTAAGTTAATAATTGACCAAACTAAAATTACTGAATTACTGAAACCAATCAGCTCTGAACGGGCTAATTAAAGGTGCATGTTCGATAAGTTAAAGTGTTACCAATCCAGAGCAATGAACCGACGACGGGAGTATTTAGGTGAGTAAAATTCATTGTTATGATTGAGATCACATATGAGGGTTTTATAGCTGAATTAATCTCCACAAAAGTGTTATTCTGTGAAGTTGTGTGTCAAATGAGAGTATTTTGATCATGATAGAACCAACATATTATTTCTCTAGCTTAAAGAATTCACACGCTAACGGCCAACCAGCGCGCTGAATTATATGTATGAATAAATAAAGGGATGGGACATTAAGAGTCATTCTAATCTGATATAAAATTAATTAAAGGTTCAATCCAAATGATTAAGATTTGCTAATAGGAAAGTTAGTACATTGGCCACGTACTTAAATAACACCCTGTATAATGGAATTTTGATATTCAATTATATACCCAATCATTTGAAACATATCGTACAAAAAGATCGTTTCAAATTTCATTTAAAGAAGTACTTACTACAATGATACTTTAAAAAAACTGATGCAAACATTTTCAACTTGAAATTTTGTTGTTTATTGTATTAGTTATAGATTTAGGTCCTTATTATAAACATTTATGTTTCTTGGGGTCAATAAAGATTACTATTATTATTTTCCACTAAACTGGCGATTTTCATTGGAGTTAGCAAAAATATGTATGTAAATCAATATAGTGAATACAGTCGGTGACAATTTATTCAAGAAAATATAAAAAATATTCTAAAAATATCACAATTTGAATTGATATTTGATATACTGCATATTACTTGATTTTGTTTATATTTCAGGTATTAGCAAAGACATCTTGAATTATTTGAAGAATGACTCTCTACCTATCTGCACAGATAATTTGAAAATAAAACGTTCAACTGTTTACTCCCATTCCACAGATGAGACATACATTAACCCTAAAGAATATCTGAATGAGTTAGAAACAACTCTCAAGAGGAATACTGAAAAGATTACAGAATATGTGGAAACGCATTTTATAAAATATAACGAGGATTTCAAAAAAATTTGGAACAGCGAGGTGAATTTCATTATCGCCGTATACAATGTCAAATATGACGAGAAAAACATTTTTTGAAAAAAAAAACATTTTCAAACTATCATCATCTATTTGCAAAACCAACAAACTTTTAATTATACATATGTCCGTAAAATAAAAAATATATTTTATAAAATACACTGCTTTATTATTTATCTAGCCTAGAAAAAATAAATACTTAAGCTCTCAAAGACACAAACTGTTGGAACACTTCGAGAATATGATGATCCAAATCCTGTGTGAACAACAATGTTTCCAAAGTCGAGCTATATTTCTGTACTTGCTCATGATGCTGAAAAATAAAACCAAAATTAAAATAAAGTATAAACAACAATAGATAAGTATATGACATCACACGTTAAAAGGTAAGGGTTACGTCTTTTCTAATTATAAAATGATAACGTTTATTCATAATTCAATGCTACAAGTATAAAATAAAGGTATACCCATTTCTCAATAAATATTGTTATCAAAGTTTACACTGTTTTTTTAAGAAACAATGGGAAGGGTCTATTTAGTTGATTATTATGATATCTAGGATATAATAGCATGGACAGTCAAACAGCATCAAACTCGTATGAGACTGATCACAAAGAAACAAAAAACACCAAAACAAAGAAATCCATTTAATATCAATTTATTTTTTTGAGAAAATATTTTTTATTTTGAATTTCGGGTATTCCATTGAATTTTGAAAGAGCTTCATGGGTGAATCTTTTCTGGCCAATTACAAAGTTGGCAGACTGGTGTCATGTATGGTAACGGTGAGTTCCTGAATTTTTGGTTGATATAAAATTTGATTTCATCATTTTTATTGCTATTAATCTTTCGCTGCTGACTGTTTTGAAGCTACCCACCCCCAGAAGCTGAAATAGGTTTTTGTGAAATAATACACAGTTTTGATACCAGAACAACGAAAACAACATTTATTTCTAAAAAACTCAAAAATAACGCCCTAAGGGTTAGGACGTCTTAAGACGACGTCAGCCTCTTGCTACAAAAAAATTGACTAGAGGCGGAAGGCGTCTAAAGACGCCTCGTGAAAACATTACATTGAACAAAGGGAAATACGTAATAAAAATAAAAAGCTACATATTTATGTGGAATTCGGCGAAACAAGGTTCGAAACACAAGGCCGGCTTTCCAGGGCAGGATGGACAATGGAAAACTCGAGTACCGACAAATCTAGTTCTTCGTCACTATCGCTAGACGTAGCCCATCCAGCATCCGATTCTTCAAAGTCTGGGCCACCAATATCATCATCCGAATCAAGTAAATACCGTTCCAAGTCATCTTGAGTCACAGGAACAGTTTTTTTTTAAATGTTTTCTTGCCTAATTCAGGTCTTTTCACCCCTGAGGGTCCTGCCGTACTATCACACATGGCGAACTCAAACTGTAATAATTTTACGCTAATTCTGTACGTATACAAGCGGCTGGGAACAGCGCAACATTCCTGCTCAAATGCTGACGGAATACTAAATCATTATACGAGACATTGTACAGGCCGTCGAAAGACGCCGTCCGCCTCCCACCACAGAAGCGGTGGGCGTCGAAAGACGTCCTCAGCAGCGAACGGGTTAAGGTAAGATACTTTGAGAGTGTCCATTGCATAATGCTCCTCCAAAAAAATGTGTTGGTCACTGAATAAAGTTGAGTTGTTGTAGTGTCAAATGGTAGACGATACAGTACTTTCAACGCTTTCCTGTTTTTTTAAATCAGATTATCAATATGTTTCTCTCACCTTAACTCATCATCAATCCGAACGCCAAGATACTTCATCAGAGAAGTTTGTTTCAATTGTTCATTTTTTATTTTTACATTTAATTTAATACTTCTTTTTTCTAAAAATCACATTTTCAGTTTTTCTAGAATTAACAGAAAGAAGATTGGAAGCTTTTATTCAAATTTTTGTACGTCCTCGTTTGTCGTATTTTTTCTAGACTTAAAGGGTTTTCATTTGCATATAAAAACACTGTATCGTCCACGTATATGGTGTAATGACTTGATAAGTTGATTTGGGATAAATTTTAGATACATAATAAGTATAAAATTGGAACTAAAACCGACCTTTGGGGAATGCCTTCGTCAATATTCAATCTATCAGTATCCGTGTTATTAGTATAGGTCCTTATAGATTTTAAAAGATCATTCACAATGCCTCTGATACCAATCGACTCTAAGTTCTTTAGAAGTATTCAGTGATTAACTGTATCAAAGGCTTTTTTAAGATCCATGAAAATGGCAACCACATAATCAACTTCATCAAGATTTTCTTGAATTAAATCAATAATCTCAATAACTTTTTCAAAAATTTTTCGAAATATTTTTAAAAAACACTCAATAAGGCTATTGGTCTGTAATTTTCAGGTTCTTGAGCATCCCCACTTTTATAACAGATGAATGTTTCAGTTCGTGTGGAAAAACACCTTTTATGAAATAATTATTAATTAATTTAATGAGAGGTCCTACCAAAATGTCTTTCAATTCAAAAATATACCTGGTAATACAATTATCAGGATCAGGGCATTTTCTTTTAAGAGTTTTTATTATATTTCAGTTTTGTCGGTTGGAAATAGAAGCATTGAGGAATCGTTATGAAGTGGAAAAATATTTTCAGTAGGCATGTTGTTATTGAACATTTTCAAGTCATTTACTGTGTTTTCGCCAATGCAGGAAAAGTGGATATTCGTTAAATCTGCTATTTCCAGGTTATTGGTGATGATATTGCCATTCAATTTTAATGATTCAATATCCCTATTTTGATAAAAAAAATATTGTTTTCTCATACAATAATTCGATACATCCCACATTTTCTTTGGATCGCCTTGTTATTCTTCAAACTGTTTACTGACATATTGAGATTTTGCTCTTCTTATCATTGCATTCATACATGTACAATTTTTTTTTTCTGGTAAAACAGTTTGGATTCATTTTGTTTATAATTTGAAATCTATGACTTTTTATTATACAGTGACCGCCAAAAAGTATGTACCATATGGGAACATTTTTTATTATTGGAGTATTGGAAAAAATATTCTGGGGAAAAGTTTGTGCATGTCCGATAACCTAAAAATCGATTTTGACACATGTCACGTGATCGCTAGAATGGCGGCAAAATGAAAAAAATTGTAAAGCAAAGGGAAAAAAAGGGGTAAGATGGCAAGATATCAAAAAAAAGTTATTTGAAAAAGTCACTTAGAATTCAATTTTATACACATAAACGAAGTTTCAAGAGATAATTCAAAAAAATTGAAAATAGCAATTTTTTAAAAATATTTTCCCATCTATTTAAAAATATTATTTTTTTTTCTTATGAATAGTTTGACTATACTGAAACATTTGCATTTTAATGATAATGACAAAAATTTCTCATTTTCTCCGCACCAGAGGGCACTAAATTGAAAAAATGGGAATTTGTCAGAACCCTTGCTGTTACATCGGTTCGTATCTAACAGTTATATCCGAATTCCACGACCATTGTGATGACATGACACTCCAAAAACATGGTAATTTCCAGATTATAATCAGGTTCCGATGATAATCGTGCATGAGCGTTTCACTTCGCACATAAACTTGAAAATAGTGCGTCAAATTAAAGATTCTTAAAGTTTATGTGCAAAGTAAAACGCTCATACAGCATTATTATTGAAACTTGATTAACATCAGGAAACATGGTGTTTCTAGATTGCCATATCAACACAATAGTCTTGGAATTCTGATATAATTGTTAGATAAGAACCAATGTAACAGCGAGGGTTCTGGGAAAAACCAATTTTTTCAATTTAGTGCCCTCTGGTGTGGAGAAAATAAGAAAGTTTTGTCATTATCATTAAAATGCAAATGTTTCAGTATAGTCAAGCTATTCATAAGAAAAAAAAAATATTTTTAAATAGATGGGAAAATATTTTTAAAAAATTGCTATTTTCAATTTTTTTGAATTATCTCTTGAAACTTCGTTTATGTGAATAAAATTGAATTCTAAGTGACTTTTTCATATAACTTTTTTTGATATCTTGCCATCCAATTATTACTCTAAGATCAGATAGTAGAGTTATATTCATATTATAAAGTTAGATAATTCAAAGAGTGACCGATTTCAACAATAAAAACGATTTAGTTCTTATTTTCTCCTGTTAGTTACTATCTTTCTCAGAAGTCTACAAGATAAGTCCTATACATAAAGTTTATAGGTTAGGCCGGCCATCTTGGATATTGAGATGACGACCACTTTTGTCATGTACACAAAGAAAGCAACTTTCATCTTGTAACGGTTCAGTTTAAGAGCATTGCATTTCTTCCCCATTTGTTTGTTCCTCGAACAATCTTCGAGTAAATGCTTCAGCAATTATTCTACAACACCTACCCAACCAACCCTGTATATCCTATACGAGACGTACTTCGCCACATTGTTGGTTGCCTAAAAGTCAACGCCACGATGAGCGATAAGTAATTACCAGCAAAGAAGGCTTCTGCGCTTGACAATTTTAACATGTTCAGTCGCCACCTTGATCAGTGAAGATAGGTTGATATCTGAGACTCACGCGATGTCAAAATGGTGTCGACCTTGTTTATATTTTTATTTAAGGCCGTTTAAGAACTGAAGGTATGTTATAATATTCCTGTGGATAGTAACGATGCAAGGTTTATAAAGCCAACCTAGAGTACAAGAATCAACCGAACTATGAAACTGTTAATAAATATGAAATAATTTATATATTATTACTATTGATTAAATATAGACAACAGTAGTAGGAATTATTATTAATAATTATAATTATGCAAGGAATGATATTATTACATAACGTACACTACCAAACGTAACACAAGTGTTATTCAGAGAGTGCAATAACTAAATGGTTAGGTTTAAGGCCGTTTAAGAACTGAAGGTATGTTATAATATTCCTGAGGATAGTAACGATGCAAGGTTTATAAAGCCAACCTAGAGTACAAGAATCAACCGAACTATGAAACTGTTAATAAATATGAAATAATTTATATATTATTACTATTGATTAAATATAGACAATAGTAGTAGGAATTATTATTAATAATTATAATTATGCAAGGAATGATATTATTACATAACGTACACTACCAAACGTAACACAAGTGTTATTCAGAGAGTGCAATAACTAAATGGTGTTGCATGGGGTTTGTAGGAAGGGTGTCGGCTAGGGGTTGCGATCCGGTCGATATTCTGCGCGCGCTTGCAACCCGGACCGACGCTGCCGACGCTAGAGACGCCGCCCCCATTCATGATTTCCTCCGGATCTGCTATTCTACGACCCTTCGTCCATTGCTCCAACCTGCTCCATATTTCTGTTTACCCGAAATATGCATATAGCAAAACACCCTGGTGTTGCTGCCGCTGCCACATACAGGGGGATTCGAGAATTGCCAATTTCCGGGGTCTTTGACCTATGACCATTTCAAATTTTCATTTAGTTTTTGCCACATTAGTAGCAATTAAATCAAAATTTAAGAAAACACAGGCCATATTTTTTATGTCGTACCACTATTGGCAACTCGAAAACGGTGAATGATACGAAGTTGGTTAAATTAGACAAAAGTTGCCTACTTTAGTGAACAATGAAACAATGTTTCCAAATCGGAAGTATCACGAATCGTTTTCAAAATATACGGGGAAAACCGAAATGGCCAGTTTCTTTGCGCTGGCTCCTCTATTTTTAGGCATATGGAAATGTGTTCGGGAAACTTTCTCCTCTGTTTATAGCCAGATCTCTGGCTATGTATCAAGAAACGTATCCCGAACGTCTGCAACCCAATGTCAGAACTTTTCAATGTCTTGTAAGGAGTTTACGAGAGCATGATTCATTTGTGAAATCAAAAAATGAAAGTTGCCCTATACATAATTGGATAGTTCAACAGGAATATTCATTATCACTGACCCCTTTTTTTCCCTTTGCATTGCAATTTTTTTCATTTTGCCGCCATTCTAGCGATCACGTGACATGTGTCAAAATCGATTTTTAGGTTATCAGACATGCACAAACTTTTCCCCAGAATATTTTTTCCAATACTCCAATAATAAATTTTTTTCCCATATGGTACATACTTTTTAGCGGTCACTGTATTTTTATAGTTGGTAACATGATTGTTATCAGTTGAAAATCTATATTAATATTTCCTATAAATATAATTTTTTTGTTCAGATTCATGATTTCATCAAAATATTCGCACAATTATCTCGAGGGCTTCTGACGGTTGCGAGTAAGGGTTCAGCCGGTTGATGGAAATGACAATTCCAACAATTTTTGTTTAACAAAATATTGATAAAAACAGCACAATTTTTATATTGGGAGCAAATTTAGCAAATAAAAAATTACTCACCGCTAAGAACACTTGTTGCAGTCTTCCAATTGTCCAAGTATACCAGTGCGTACTGTAATCTTTTCCATCAGTATCACACCGTACCAAATGTTCAGATAAAATCATGATGAACCTCTGGAAAATAATCAGAAACAAATTTTTCTGATCGGCCTGAGCCGCTTCCAGCTTTTCTTCCATTCTCTCTACCATTTCTTCAGTAGGCTTTTCTATATCATCTTGTTTCTTTTTCGATTCGTCATCGTCAGATTCGCTGTCGCTAGATTCCGCTCTGGCTAATTTTTCCCTAGATTCCGTCAACTCTCCACCGAGTTTGATCACGTGTTTGTTCATTTTCTTTATGGTCAAATGCAAAATTTCCCACAGGTACATTTTGGTGAATTCGACATTCATTTCTTTGGAGAAAATCCAATTTGCCACCTGAAAAATATCGAAATAATGAAAATCTCATTACAACAATTCTGGGACCGGTAAAGGTAAAGTTATCGGGCTCATTCTCCAAAAAAGAAAAGTGAAACTTACGTAGTTTTGTCTCCTGAACACGAATCTGAAAGAATTTTGTGGGGGTCTCAATTACTTTAGGAGTTATAGCCATTTTAAAGTCGAAAATTGTAGATTTTCAGACACGAATTTTGCAGTCAAAATTTGCACAAAATGCCTCCTTCTTTTTGTTGACACTGTCATTAAACACTAATCTATCCATATTTCACGTTTTTAAACACAAAAACTAATTTTTTTACACAAAAAATTGAACTTCTTTTACTAGTGATTCTAACCTATTTGTTAGTTATTTACATGCTCATAAGAAGTTGGTATCACTGAATCTGCGCCGTCAACTATTCGAATTCAAATATGAGCAATAACTTCCCCTTCATTCTTATGTTTTGAATAGTTGGCGGCGCAAATCTCAGGTAACCAACCTACTGTAATCATGAAAATTACTAAAAACCAAACAAAAGTTGGGTTAGAATCGCTAGTAAAAGAAGGTCAAGTTTTTTAGTATAATTTTAATTTTTGGTGTTTGTATTTGTGAAATATGGATAGATTAGTGTTTAATGACAGTGTCAACAAAAAGAAGGAGGCATTTTGTGCAAATTTTGACTGCAAAATTCGTGTCTGAAAATCTACAATTTTCGACTTTAAAATGGCTATAACTCCTAAAGTAATTGAGACCCCCACAAAATTCTTTCAGATTCGTGTTCAGGAGATAAAACTTTTTTTTTTTGAGAATGAGCCCGATAACTTTACCTTTACCCTGGGACCCTATGTTTGAGTTCACTCGATGCTATCGCATGCGATTTTTGCACTTTATCGAAGGATACCCCAAAAATGGTATGTTCGAATATCGCCAGCGATAATTATCGACCATAAAACAACGAGCGGATATTTAGCATACGATAAGAATTATCGATCGGAATAATTGACTTAAATCCTAACCTCGATAATAATCCATTGTTTACATTTTACTCGTGATATTATGAAATGGCAAATTTTGATGAAATTGCAATGATCGCTATAGCAGAAGTAGTAGACGATGCTGCGGGAGCAGCAGAACAGCGAAGGCCCTTCTACCTTCGTATGAATGCATTGAAACTTTGAGATAGACAATTTGTTAGAATGCGTCGTTTATCAAATGTCAAAAGTATTAATTCGTGAGTTAAGTCAGCTATAAATATTGAGACAAAAGTAAGTTACTTTCAGTCTAAATAGACAGGTAAATGAATGTGATTTATAATAAAACATGCTTATATGAATGTATTAATAAGTCTTGGATTCCTCGCAAGTGGCAGCTATACCAGCTAGACTCAGCTTCCAATATACACGTAGCATTCAGTAAATCATGTTTCAATGTGCCTTGATAAAGTAATTGATGCTTTAAATCAACCAGATATTTTTAATCGATTGATTAGTAAAACAACACAAGAAATACAAGCAGAACAGTTGTCAACGTGACGCGCCACGTCATGTGATTTAAATACCTTTAAGCTATTGGTTGAATTCGTGACCCAAGCTAAGATTTCCCTCACACCCTTCGAAACCGACCAACTCTGTATCGCATTCAGTTCGGGAATAGCGTATCGAACGAGAAGAGTATCACATGCGAATTTTTGGCGATGTAAATATCACGTTCGAAATTTATCGCGCGAACTCAAACATAGGGTCCCTGAAAGTATTCGACTGATGTGTGAGAACAAGGCTGAAACTTTGAGTAAACTGAATTGTTTGGATGGATTTGCAAGGGATTACTTCCTAAAAATTTTAAAGTATAAAACATAGCTTCAGTGATTAAATTGACAGAAATACTTTTTCAAAAATAAAGAAATCCACATGACATTATCTCTGAAAACTATATTTTCATTATACCTATCTGAAAACACTATATTTACATGCTTATTTAGCATACTGAAAAAGAGTTTTGATTTAATGTTTCTGGAACAATCAAATTTTCAACAGATTGAAGAACTTTTCAATGGATTGAATGTTAAAGCATCAGGCTTTGATAACATTAACGTCAATTTGTAAAATTAGTTAAATCAGAATTGGCTCCTTTATTGAGAAAATGAACAACTTATGATTTGTACCTGGAAAATTTCCAAAAATTTGCAAAGTTGCAAAAGTTCTACCAATTTTCAATCGTGGCAATAACTGCTTTATGAAGAATTATCGACCTGTTTCTCTCCTTCCTATTTTATCAAAGATTAAAAAATTATGCATAATAGATTACTTCATTATTTGGCAAAAATTAACTATCTGAATGATGATCAGTATGGATTTTGTGAATCTTGTGATACAGAGTGTGCCAAAGTGTCTCTGTTCACTAATATTAAGATGAAATTAGATTCGGGTTTTTTTGCGGGATCTTATCGCTGGATTTATGTAAAGCATTTGACACTGTGAATAATTGTATTTCAAATTGGAGTCAGAGGAAATGTTTATGCTTTATTTAATAATCACCTCAGTGGAAGACAGCAATTTATTTATCGAGGAGAGATATTCCTTGTGGGTACCGCAAGGGGCTATCCTTGGGCCTGTTTTGTTCCTCATTTATGTATATTCGATATCTTGCCTGAATTTGTAAGGTTATTTAAAATTATTTGCGGAGGATACTACCGTTTACTATTATGGAACAAGTCCTCAAGAAATAAAGGAACAAATGGACGGTGACCTCAGATTGATTTCGTTATGGTTAAAACAAAATAAGTTAACCTAAAATTTTGAAAAATCTAGCTTTATGTATTATTTTTATGTAAGTACATTTTCAAAAGACCTTTATCAGAAAACCAGATTAAAACCTTCAATGTGGATAATTCTTTATAGGATACAAAAAAAACTTGAAATTTCTAGTTTTAACCATTGATCGAACTCTCTCTTGGTCTCATGTACTTGATCAAAGAAAAAAAAATTCTCTATTATTAGCATTTTGTACAGACTGCGGTCTTTTATTCCACTAAGACATCTTAAAAGTATTTACTTCACTTTGATACATTCAAAGATTTGTATTTAATTTCAATTTGGAGCACTGCAACAAAATCAATTGTGAAGCCATTGAAAACCTTACAAAATAAGATTATGAAATTTAAGAAATGTGTTTTCAAATTACTCTTCCACCCCTCAACTTCAAAATTATACAAACCAAGAAATCTTCTAGATATTAATTCAGTATTCAGAATGAAAATTTGCACGTTTATTCACATAACAAAATTAAGAAAAAACATTCCAATCTCTCCTATGTTGTTACTTCTGATAGTCATAGTCATCTAACCAGACAATCTGATAACCTAAAAACTGCAAATCAAAACTCGGCTTCGCCTTCCGACCATGGTACAGGTCGGAAGTCATGTTATGTGAGGTTGTGAATGTTTGCCATTTTTAAATGTGCATTGCAATTATTTATTTTATGTGAAATATATGTCTGTGTGTGACGTCTAACATTTAAGAGTGAAGCTGTCGACCCCCCTGGATCTCTACGCCGGTACCCAGGCCGGATGACAATGGATTTGTCGGAAAAAGGGGGTATTAGTGAGAACCAGATACATTGCCGTTCTACGTGCTTCAGCATCGCAAATACATCAGTTGGTGTGAACTTTTATTACTTATGTTGAAGAATTCCGGGCATTCATGATATCACTTTGAGTGAGACTTTCAGTTTGCCCATCGAAGGGAGGTAAAAAAAGGGAGGTTAGGGTCCACGTGGCCCCCTCCTTTATAGGCCTCCGATACTGGCGAAGTAGCCTAGTAGCTAATGCCATATTACTTGGAAGAAGGAAGAAATCAAAACTCAATTTGGAAAAAATGAATTGAATTATTGCGGTCTTATAGCTCATAATAACATGCAGATACGAATAAAATCTATTAATTACCACTCAAAATTCAAAAAGGAATTTTTAAAAAAATCTCATTTCTACTGGAGATGAAATAGCATAATACTGATTTAACTATTATATTTATATTTCATTGTTACCTATAAATTATAACTAATGTTATGTTTTTCTTTCATACCTATATTTATATTGGTTGTCCCTATGTAAACATTGTATGTTTATTGGGATTGAATTGATAAATAAACAATGTTTTTCATATATTCCACACATTCCGAATCTCTATGCATTTCTTATTATAAGATCTATTATAGAAATCCCTCATACGAGTCAGGTAAGATCAAGAAAGATACAGTGATAAGTAGACGGGAAATTTCTAGGGTAAGAAAAAAAACAAATTCCACCTGTACCTTATCAAGACGCACATATAACTATATGAAAAAGACTTCCATCGATGATTCAAGTTTTGTTTATGGGTTCTGGAAAAGTTTAGTAGGGATTTCATTTTGTTTTCAGATGAATTTACTTTCTTATCTAACAATCCTCAGTAAATAGATACAACTTTTCCGTACTCTCAATCATCATCAAAATAGATGGTCTGTTAACTTGTGGGGAGGAATTATAGGTCCACAAGTTATAGAACCATACTTTTTTCCATGGTCAAAAAAATTAACAATTTTTACGGGATGATCTGCTTGAACTCCTGGAGAATGTCCCTCTAAATATCAAACAGAGGATACAACTGGATGGAGCCCCAACACCTTTCGAATTCAGTGTCAGACTTTTTTTGTACTTTCCGAGTAAAAGGCTTGGTAGAAGATGCCCAAAAATTGACCAGCGAGATCTTTTTTTTTTAAACCGAGTGAATCTTAATAAAATCTCAAAAACCAACATTTCGGACCTGCGATCTGGGTTTGAATTAAAACTAATGCCACTTACCGCGGAACACTCCACAATTTGGGTCTTCAACATCTTATCGATCAGCACAATCATCATCTGCTGATGGTGGTGCCACAACTCGAACACGTTCCTCAGAATGCAAATCTGCGCCTCTTCGGATTCCGCCAATATTTTGAAAACATAATGGAATTTGGAAATAGCCGCGAAGCTGTGCGAAAAACTCTTCGAACCGAGGTTGAGCAGGGTTTGAACGAAGACGTCGATCTTGAGCGGATTGAAACGGCCGTCGCCTTCTTCCTCCGATCGCGAATTGGGAAGGTCTTTGAGGACGGCGAGGACTTCCTCAGGGGTGCATTTTTGGCGAATGGAAACGACCAGTTGGTGAGCAGCTGATGTGCCTGGTAGACTCGCTGAAACAAACATTTCAAGTTATATTTCTGAATGCACAATCCCCCCATTTATAGAGATAAAACGCACATTTTTATAATATTTCATTAGGTTTTATACATTTTCTTGGCTATATAATACGGTCAATCTGTTAGGCATCCTACTAGACGATGGGTTAAAATGGTCTGCCCACAATAATAATTTCATTACATTTTGATGTTTCATGATTTTGATAATATTATAAAATACTAGATACTAATCAAAACAAAAAAACTTTTCCAAATATTTCAATAATCATTAATTATTAATACCAAGTATTTGGATGTTTTGAAAAGCACAATGTTTTGAACTTCAATGTTACAGACAAGTTTTATTGAAACAGTATTTTGTCTCTCACCATCCCATCAGTTTAGCTCAAATTCTTCAACCTAATTCTTTGGATGGACTTTCTTCTTCTAATTTGGTGCAGGGTGTAATAGACACTACAGAAGTTTCAAAAAAAGGCTTTAAAAAAAAGAAAAAATAGCAGGGAAAAGGGTAAAAAGGAAAAAATATTTCTTTGTTTTTTCTTTCTAAATACTTATATTTATTTTGTAGGTATATGCAATTTTGAAGATGCAACATTTTTTATATGTATACGAGGATATATTGAAAAATTCTTAGCAAACAAAATTTCAATGTCAAAATATTTTATTACTCAACATATTAATTGGATACATTTATTACAGCAAACCTGCAACGTCTCTAAACTTTTAAAAAAAATTCTTCTTGCTCTGGAAGAAAATTTACGACCTTTTAAACTTTTTTTCAATTGAGGAAAGAGATGATAGTCAGACGGAACCAAATCTGGTTTAAAAGGGGAGTGTTCTAGTAATTCAAACCCTAAATCACGATTTTTTTGCATGGCAACATGAGATTTGTGTGCAGGGGCGTTGTCCTGCAAAAACAAAACACCTTTGGATAGCTTTCCGCGTCTTTTATCTTTAATTTTTTCCCGTAGAGTGGTCAGTAATTTCGAATAGTAATCTCCAGTTATTTTCTACCCTTATCCAAAAAATCAATCATGATTACTCCATGGCAATCCCAAAAAACTGAAGCAAGAACTTTTCCTGCAGATTTTTGGACACGAAACTTTTTAGGTCCTGGAGAACCGGAGTGTCGCCATTCCATCGATTGTTGCTTTGTTTCTGGATCGTAGAGATGTACCCAAGTCTCATCCATAGTAACAATTCGGTTTAAGAAGTCTACATCGTTTTCAAATCGAGCACAGATCGAACGCGATGCTACTACCCTTGCACGCTTTTGGTCAACATTCAAACATTTGGGGATCCATTTTGCAGCAATTTTTGTCATGTCCAAATTGACGTGAACTATATGATGAACGCGTTCGTATGAAATATTCAGTGCTTCAGATATCCGTTTTAGCCCAATTCGACGGTCTGTTAAAATGATGCCATGAACTGCATCGATATTTTCGGGGACTAACACAGAAACTGGACTTCCCGATCGGTCACCATCTTCAATGAAAAATTTATCTCTTTTGAAGGTTGCAGTCCAATTTTTCACGGTTGCATGCGAAGGACATTGAACACCAAGGGTACTAAGCATATCTTCGTAAATCTGTTTACCTCTTAACCCTTTTAAATACAGGTTTTTGATGATGGCTGGATACTCCAATTTTTCGATTTTCACAATTTCAGTGGACATATTTTTTCTTTTAATTTATTGCATAACTCTGGTTTACTTTTTTGACGTCAAACTTTACACTGACACTTCTAATAAGTTATTGTTCGTTGCTATGGTAACGCAATATTTTGTTTATGCAGGGAACTGGTGTAGGCTAACTAGATATCAATACATCCTCGTATGTAATTACAGTATACAAAATGTAACAACTACATAATTCGACATAACGTAATTTCAACGGAATGGTTTTGTCTTTTAATCTGTTTTGTTCTTCAATGTCTTCTGTTTCTTGGCGTGTATATGAATAATTGTATCCATGAACCTTTTGTATCTTGACATGCTACAAACATATCATTTATTTAATGTGGGTTAACAAAAATCTATCTATCTATCTATCTGTTCTGCTAACCAGTGGAACACGAAGAATACCTCTACATCTAGTGTCGTGCTCATGAACATCCTGATTGAAAAATAAAATATTCTGCAAATATTCAGGTGTCATACCGATTTTAATTTTATGAATGAATATAAATAAGGAAGTGAAATATTCAGGTGTCATACCGATTTTAATTTTATGAATGAATATAAGGGAGTGATATAATAGATAACTCTCAACCTGTAATTAAATTATAATTTTACTTTTGTTTGAAAGTGGTTGACAATGTTTCACTTTGAGTAAGGTTATTCTGGACTTTCATTGTCTAAAAAAGAACAAAGAACAAAGAAAAAAAAAATTCAATTCTCTGCAATTTTTAATCACGACGTTTCAACTGTTGAAATCTACAGTCGTTATCAAGTGTATAATGCGACAATCTCAAGGATACTTCTTATATATGCTGTGGATATATTTTTTGTCATTAGCCTAGGGGTAATTTGGCGGTATTCAGGTAAGCTTGTTAATTACTGTGCCAGGTCCCTCCGGTACAGCATTGTTAATTCTTATCGCAATTTCAATTGATCCATGCCACTAATTAAGGGTTTCCACACATTACGGATTTCTATGCTGGCCTGACTAAAGACTTTGTTGTTCATAATATATGCACTCTCTTTAAACTTCCTTCTATACCAGCCCTCTTCTTTATGGATGACTTCGGCTTCAGTCCATTTTATGTTGTGTTGGGTCGTCCAGACATGATCCGCTATTCCTGACTTTGATGTTTCTCCTCGTTGAGTGTTTCTCTTGTGTTCAGCGAGTCTAACGCTAAGTGGTCTCTTAGTTTCTCCAAGATAAGCTTCGCCGCATTCACAAGGGATGCGGTAGATGCAGTTTTTGGAGTCAATGTCAGCGTTACGTGGTCTGGTCTTTGTGAGATGGCTGCGAATAGTGTTACCTGCCTTGAAACATGTCCGTATTTTGTATTTCGACCCAATTCGCTTTATTCTTTCCGATAGACCTCTAACATACGGAACGCACAGGGTGGTTTGTGTCGGCTGGTTTCTTGTTCTTATCCCCCCTGCGAGCTAGAACCTCTTCTATATGTTTTTTGGGGTACCCATTTCGTCGCAGATCATTCTTGATATTGTCCAATTCGATGGTAAGACTTTTATCTGTGTTACATAGGTTGTAGGCACGGTCCACCAGCGATCGAACAACCCCTCTCTTTGTAGCACCATGATATATAATTTTACTGATGCGGAGAACATCTCAAATAATAAATTTCCCTGGCAATTGTTCTTGCAATATTTTTTGCATGGTCATTAAAGTACAGTTGACGATCAACCAACACCTTTAAATATTCAAATTTCTCAACCACTTTTATCTGGGCACCTCCGATTGACAGTTTTGGAGCTGTTTTCATTACTTCTTTAAAAATGTTGTACCTACTGATCAACATTCATTTTGTCTTTTTGTTTTTTTTCAATAAATGAATAGCTTCTAGACTTTCGTTGACTGTATTGAAGCATGTTGAACAGTTATTTCCAGTACAATAAATAATAGCGTTATTGACAAATATGTGTATACAACATCCATTCACCACCTCAACTATTTCATTTATATACACTAGAAACGATAAAGGACCCAGAACACTTCCTTGGGGTGCTCCAATATAATTATTATTGAGTGTGCCAGATGTAACATGGTTAAGTCGTAACTTTGTCCAAATGGTCTGCAATCCATCTGCATCACTGTCATTAGATTATTTTCTGAAGTGTTCTTCCAGTGGTGGAGCATACATTGCAAAGCAGTTTCGCAACTGTGTTTATTACGGAACCCTAACTGAACACATGTAATGGCCTTATTGCATTCCAAGCGATCTAAAATTTGATTGTAGACTGTTTTTTTCCAGTACTTTTCCTATAACTGATAACATATTACTTATTGGTCTCAACTCACATGCTTTATTCGTATTTGCGACTTTAGGGATTGGAATAATTGTTGAAATTTTTATTTCATCGGATACTTCATAAGTTTCGAAAGAATAATTTATAATATTCAAAAGTGGTTTAGAGATAGTTGAGAAGCAAGCATTCTTTCAACAATTTTGTAGATATTTAATCTGTACTATTTTTATTTTTCATTTAAAATATTATTTCCTTGAAGTTAAAAATGGTAATCATCTTGAAATATCTCAATTTGTGACAAACATGACCAGGAATTTCAACTTAATTATTACCGGGCAAGAACAAGTATACAAAATTATTAGAACCAAGAACTGCGATGACAAAGAAAATAAAATAGTTGAGCTGTTACCTCAGATCAATATGTTTACTTATTGATCTGAGGCTGTTACTCTAATAATTAAAAAATTATCGTCACTATTAACCTGAACCTTTCCAAATGTACGAGAATACATCCGACAAAAAAGATAAATGAATTGTGAGAAAATTAATTTAAATATTGCTCGTTTCAAGTTTTAATGACCATGATTAATGGAGGTATATAAATTTCATAATAATCGCAGAATGCTTGCACATCAGTAACAGGATGTTTTCATAATTTTGCATGTAATTATATGCTAAATGGTTCAATGTTAAAAATATATAGAATATTACATAGACTTCAAGTTGAAAAATGAATTTCAGGTAAAAACAATCTTACAGCTCCATTTTTTCAAAAGTTAATACACTGTCAGTATTTAAATACAGATGGTTTCGAAATTTTAAAGGTTATTAGAAGTGAATATTCTTTCACTTAGTCATGCAGAAGTAGTCTGGAGAAAATTTTTTCTATTGAAAAATTTTTTTGGCATTCTATTTGAACAAAAATGGTTCGAAAACGAAAAGTTATATGCGTTTATTCATTCACATATTAGTTTTTAAAACTTTCAGTGATGGATATGTGTTTTTTCAGACTGGTAAAACTGTCGAAAATCATTATAACTAGAAATTAGTGAATAGCCTATTCAACCTACTTCCCCAAACCACATGCAGTAATTAAAAAAGAACCTTTCATCAGTCATAACAACTACAAAATTAACCAAATTATTCGTTATCTAAATGATTTTCTCGTATAATGAGCGCAATTAAAGTGTCCTTCTGCACAGAAATATTTCTCCAATTCAGAGACAATAATTTAAGACACAATGTATATAATTGCAAAAGATCTGGTAATTAATTACAATTAAAATGAAAGTAATCTTATTATCATTGCCAAATTGAGCAACCTGGCATTAAAAAAAAACAGCCAAGTTTCTCTAAGATATAATCATTTACAGAAACAACAGATTACAGCTGATAAAAACCAACAAAAATATTGCACTTGTATATTCTAGAAAGAATAAGGTATGTATAGTCTATCCATTCCTAATTGGAACGGCAATAGACGAGGAAAGTGTGGCGTCACAATTGTCATTTTTGTCAGAAACTGATTCCAAACAAAGAATTTTAGGTGATTTTCTCTGTTGATGATTTGCTGCATTGCTTATTAGTTTGTGTTTGGTTGTTTAGATTTTGATTTCTCAAGCGAAAGAATTTGAAAAATCTTTACGGAAACAATCGGACAAGCTGATTTAAATTTGACGGATGTTTGTTTGGAATCAGTTTTTGACAAGGATGACATTTGTGACGTCATCACTTTTCTCAAGGGGTGTTCATAATCACTGCCCGGCAAATGGCAAATGTATATACTACCAGTGCTTTTATTTGCAAAGCGTCCCTGGTATAATCATAAACATGTCTGGCCTGTAGCCCCTAGTCGCCCAGATAGTTAGTAAACGTGCCATCAAGGGTAGTTGAGGAATAAAGGCTCGGTCGGCTAGCTGGAGTGGCTGAATACAAATTAGTTGTCCACTTCACAATATTTCTTTATCAGTGCCCTGTGTTCGTTGTAAATAATGAGTATCCGGGGTGATTATTCGTGTTTTTATTGTATTTTAGTGTTTTCGACTCGGAAATCAAGTACCTGAAAATTCTAAGTTTTTCATAATTACACAGGATGGAATAATTCAACCATGTGTCTACTTTTACATTGGGCGATCGATTGCTATGATTGTAAGAATAAGTAACTGAAGAAATACCACTGAAAAATAATATACCGACGCCTATGTCGAGGCGGGAATTCCATCTCTGTGCTATTCCAATTGGTATTGGAAATACTATACATGCTGAATGATGAATTTTCGATAATTTCCCAACGTTACTGAAAAGAGTTGAGAGTGGAAGTGAAATTTTTGATTAATTATATTGATACTTTGAAACAAGAATTTTAAAATGAAAGGTACGTATTAACTCCAATTTGACAAATGATTCTCATGTTATGAAGGACGTGTTTTGCGTGTGCTGCTGAAGGACCACCCTTGCGGGAACGAGTTGAATAATACGTCTTCGTGAATTGAAAATCTTATATTTTTTAAAGGAAAGGTGCAATGACCTACGTGACGTTTCTGTTCAATTATGAAATTACAATGACAGCTGCCAATATGACAGAGTCCGTCAGCTACTGCGGCTAACAACGTTGCCATATTAATAGCGAGAAGTTACGAAAAATATAAAAATAATGAAATTGTTACTGTACATAGGCCGCCCACCTTGAAATATTCGATTTCAATAACAACATGACATCAAAAAAATACATTGTTAAATGTTTTCAAAAATCACATTGAATGTCAGTAAAGTTGATCTAAACATGATGTTCTATTGGAAGGAAACAAATTTTACCAACTGAACGATTGAAAATGTTTCCATTCGACACTTTTACGGACACCACGCGTATCACTTTGACTGTCCCTGGATGGATTTCAACTATGCGGGCCATCGGCCATCGTAGTGGTGGAACGTTATCTTCCTTCAAAATAACTAAGTCCCCTACCTTGGGATTAGCTGAGGTGAAATAATAATAATAATGAAATTGTTACTGTACAGGACGAATGATGAATTTTCGATAATTTCCCAAAGTTGTTGAAAAAAGTTTAAAGTAGGAGTGAACTTTTTGAAGAATTATATTGATGTTTTAAAACAAGAATTTTAAAATTATTGAAATTAATAACTCTTATTTGACAAATGATTCTCATGCTAAGGACGAATTTCCCAACGTTAAGTTTGAATTTTGGATTGACGTGGCCTTTACTTGATGGAAATTCATAGTATATGACACTAAGGTAAACACGATTAAATTTTCACAGATTTATTAAAAATAATAAAGATAAAACACAAAAATCTAAAAAATCAGGAGTTTATAAATTGAATTGTGGTTCTTGTTCCAAAGTATATGTAGGCCAGACTGGTAGACCATTCAAAAGCCGTGTACGTGAGCACCGTATGAATTATGTAAATAATAAAACACATTCAACATATGCCATTCATATTTTGGAAGAAGACCATGACTTCGATGAAAACTTTGAAATCCTTCATGTTGAAAATAAAGGTATTAGACTTAATTATTTAGAATTCTTGGAAATGAATAAATTGAAAAATTCGAATTGTTTACTAAATGATCAATTGGACCTTAATAGTTCCCCTTTGTTGATTGAACCTTTTCAACTAATTAAGTAGTAGATATGTTTTGAGATTTCCAGGTATCTACCTACATTGTATTGTCAATTTTATTTTTATCATAGGTAGCTCCTAATTACCTCAATTGTTAAGAAGGGTATTTAAGTAATGTTCAAGGTAGAATAATTTAATGTATTACATTCGCTTGAAAAAGATACAGTGTATCGAAACATGTCGCGAAGACAATAAATCTGTGGAAATTTAATCGTGTTTACCTTAGTGTCATATGTTAAGTTTGAAAGTAAAGTGAACTTTTTGATGAATTGTATTGATGTTTTGAAACAAGAAATTTAAAATTATACGAATGTAGTAGGTAACTCCAATTTGACAAATGATTGTCATGCTAAATAGTCCGGTCAATGTCCATTTTCCCGTACAGCACCGATTTTCATAAAAAATTGGATATAGGTTCTACTTAACATCTATTTCGAAGTCTACCCTGTTTTCCCTGGGGGTGGATGCCATCCCTTCTTGGGGGTGAAAATTTTTTTATTATTATTTTTAGCGGAAATCGATAAATTGACTCATTCTAAGCAACTTTTGTTCTATGAAGTTTTTTCTGAAAGTCAATACTTTTCGACTTATTCACGAGTGAAAGTGTCGGTTTTCAGGCATAAAAAACGCGTTTTCAGATTCTTTTTCGCGAATAAATGGAAAAATATGCATTTAATAGAAAAACCTGTAGAGAGCAAAATTATAGCTTATAAAAAATCGTGTATTTATGATGTATGCAGACTCAATACAAATAGAATTATTGCTTGTTGAAAGTTGATTGGTATTTTCAAACGACAAAATGGAAAGTTTCTACGTACAAAAACCAATGCACCTCGGGGAAAACCCACGGCCTTTTCTTCGAAATAACTTCAAAAACTACTAAGGATACGCAAAATTTTGTGAAATACAAAATTGTAGATTGTAGTAAGACGAGAGTGAGGAGGAATATTAATTATTTTTACATTTATTTTTTGTAATAATACAATTATTTATAATTACTATTTATAATAATAAAAGTTGTTAAAAATGTTTTTCAATACATTTAAAAATGATTTCAATCGATCACACATCCAAATCTAGAATTAATTTTTTTTCTAATAGGGTTAATTTTCACCCTTAAAAAATCAAAAGCAACCCCGAGTACAGAGGTAACTTTAGAGTAGAGAGTAAGTAGAGCCTAAATCTAAATTTTCATACATTTGGGTTTCCCGGTTACTCAATAACAATTTCGATATAATTTTTTAATGATAACTATCAGAAGGGTTGTTTTTAGTGGTCGAAACTGTTTAATACATCAGAAGTTATCTATCGAGTTTAATTTAACGTATTTACAGATGATTGCACGCTCGAAACTAGTATTTTATGAATTTTTCGAATAGGGGTAGTTTTCACCCCTAATAAATGAAAATTAACCACCAGCACAAGCTCAACTTTAAAGTAGAGGGTAAATAGAACCTAAATCCAAATTTTTATGCAAATCGATACTGTTTAATCAGTTAAATAACTGCTTAATGACATGTTACTTATTATTCTTTGATGATACCTGTCATAATTATAATAAAAATTGTCAATTGACTTTCATTTAACTGGTACAAATATGATTTCAGTTGATTACATGCTCCAATCTAATTTTTTTCGAATAGGGGTGGTTTTTACCCGTACAAAAAAAGCAACCCTCTTGAAATAGAGGGTAAGAAGATCCTGAATCCAAATTTTCATGCAAATCAGTGCTGTATTGGATAAATACACAGTTTACACTTTTTTACCGTCATTGACTGCATTAAAAGGACGAATGATGAATTTTGGATAATTTCCCAACGTTATTGAAAAGAGTTGAGAGTAGAAGTGGACTTTTTGATGAATTATATTGATGTTCTAAAACAAGAATTTTAAAATTAAAATTGATAACTCTTGTTTGACAAATGGTGCTCATGCAAAGGACGAATGATGAATTTTTGATGGGTTTCCAACGTTATTGAAAAAAGTTGAAAGTAGAAGTGAAATATTTGATTAATTATATTGATGTTTTGAAACAAGAATTTTAAAATTATACGAATTTTATAACTCCAATTTGACAAATTATTCTCATGCTAAAGGACGAATAATGAATTTTCGATAATTGTAAAAGTGTTGAAAGTAGAAGTGACCTTTTTGATGAATTATTGATTTTTTAAAACAAGAATTTTAAAATTATGGGAATGTTTTAACTCTAAATTGACTAATTGTGTATAAGAAATATGAGCTTCAAAATTAATACTTTCGAAATAGGTAACTGACTGCAACTCGTAACGCGCATAAATAAGAAGGAAAACTGCACAATTTTCAGCGATGTGAAACTGAAAAACAATAAACCAATTTTAACGTGGAAGTAAAAGTTTGTCAACCTCGGTGAATGTGGAGACATTGTTCTAGTGGCCACTTAGAAACATAATAGTACTTTCCGCGTTTTATGCATTTCCGTAATTGTAATAGGCAACCAGGTGAGAATAATGATAAGATATTCAGAAACGAGGTATAATAATGTTATGTTACACATGTTTATAGGAAAAAAGTCCTTATTTTGACCTGAAAAATACGCTAAATACGAGGGGGAAGCCGCTGGGGAATTTTGGTGTACATGCCATGGGTAGTAGCATTGTTTATATAGAAGATAGTCAACCTTATGGGATTATAATTGGATCAAAATGGATGCGACATGTAGATGGCGATAGTGAGCTCGCATCCAAGTCATGTCGTAACTTGATTGAAACAATGAGACAGCATTAACATCAGGTTTTTTTGAAGAAACGTGCATCAAAATGACGTGAAATATTCATGTTTGTAACTAATCACGCTAGATGACACTCGCGTTTGGGTTCAATACCTTTTCCATAGGCATTGACTAACTATCTTCTATTTAAACAATGGTAGTAGTGTTATTAGTTGGGCATTAGTGGTTAGTTGGGTATTAGTGGGGAAGTAGGGGTATTAGTGGGGAAGTAGGGTTATTAGTTGAAAATTAATGGGTACTAGGCGGAAGGAGGAGTATTTGTCGAAAAATTAATGGGCATTAGTCGGGAATTTGCGGTATTACTCGAGTAATACATAGGTATTACAGAAATTATTACGTAAAAAGGAGGAAAAAAATATAAAAAACCTAAGATTCGGACAGGATTCAATATTTTTATTGCTTTTATTACTCAGGTATTACAGGAAATAGTGGCATTACTCGAGAATTACTTGGGTATTAGAGGAATTACTTAGGATTTTTGGGAATTACTGTACACAATTTCCGCAGCGGTTTCCCCCTCGGCTAAATACGATAAAATTATAGCTGGCGTATCTTTCAGGTCAAAATAAGACTCCTTCTTCTTGATGTATTGGCCCTTGCTCCCTCTTGGTGCATTCAGCCAGAAAAAATGCGAATTTTTTTCCTATAAACATGTGTCCACAAACGCTTCGTTATCGATCTAGAGAGCGTTACAGATTCAAAAAAATTTATATTTTTTTCTTCATAGTCCTCAGTTTTTGAGATATTGAAATCAAATTTGAAACATAGCTTACACGGCTTACATCATCCAACATGCAGAGTGATTATCAGAATCTACGGGGAGATATTTTTTCATGTGTTTCAAGCCCCTTTTCGCCCCATAAACTCTTTTGTGGCACGCCGCTGGTGGATTCTAAAATAAGATTTTAAATTCTTGCTTTACTTTTTTGTCTCTTGTAATTTTTAGTTTATTATAATAAAAACAAAACTCTACTTATTTGGTTTTTGATCTAAATGACAAGTTTCCTTAAACATTACCTAAAAAATAAAAAAACCTAACGAACCCTGACTTTTTTATATAAGTAGATTAAAAGTTCGTGAATATAAATGCCTGCAACAGCCAGTATTTTCAATTATTTGAATTTAATTCTACATGATTGTCTCCATCCAATTTGTCCAACTATTCTGACTGCATACTTTTGCAAAATGAAAACTTTTTCCACGGGAGACCCTGTACCCCAACTCAAAATTCCATAACGAAATTGACAAGGTATGGTCGCATAGTTCAACAACACTTCTTAGCACAGTGCATCGACATAAACCTCAATGCATAACAATTTTTACGAATTTTATTGCAAGGGGTTTCAATATGGGCAGTAAATGTGAAGTTATGATCTGATGTAACACCTAGTATTTTTGTTGTAGAGCAAGATTCCACCGGTAAGACGTATTCTTATGGAATTGGAATATTTTTGGAACATTATGTAGATTGAATTTCATCAGCGCTGTTTTGGATATGTTGAGTGTCAAATTATTTTAGTTTGCCCATCAAATCACTCGATCAAAAACTATTTGTGTCAGTTCTATAAGAGCTGTCACATTCGGCCCCTTGACGAGCAAATTGGTATCATCTGCAAAGGCGGTTGCATGAATTTCTGAAAGATTATTGAAATAATTCATCAGATCATTAGCATATACAAGGAAGAGTATAGAACATTGAGGGACGCCCTGTTCGATGGTTGCAGGTTGGCTTATAGAATTATACTGAATTACTGCTCTTTGGATCCTGCCTTCCAAGTATGATTTCATCAAATTCAACGCAATTCCTCTAACATCATATCGCTCCATTTTCAACCGAAGGAGTTTATGGTCAACACAATCGACAGGTTTCGATTTTTCTTTCCATAAAAAATTCAGATCTATAGCTTTTTGCTGTAGAACTTTGGTGAGGTCACTATTGAAATTAATGTCGATTTCAAAAACTTCACCTTCGCAAATTGTAGTACTATTGAAATTGCTTCCTTTTTTTGAATTTTATTCGCGATTTTCCACATCATCTTTGATCTCATCATTGCACACTTTCTGTCAGTTACATTTTCTCTGACCAACAAAAAACATGAAATAACGGCATT
The DNA here is from genome assembly GCA_944452925.2 of Chrysolina oricalcia. NCBI lineage: Eukaryota > Metazoa > Arthropoda > Insecta > Coleoptera > Chrysomelidae > Chrysolina > Chrysolina oricalcia. The sequence goes on from OX101812.2 coordinate 68,756,849, forward strand.
TTTGGCAAATTGCCCCCCTCAACCTTCCATCTATTATGATCGAAAAGAGAGATAAGAAAATAACAATACGATTACAAATATTGCATTCATTGACCAAGCAAATGTTTCAAAATCGAAAGCATTAAGATAGAAACACAAGATTGTTTTATAATTCACCTTTGGTATCCATCAATGTAGACTAGGGTTATTCAACGAAGAAAGAGGACAAAGGAAGGAGTAATCATGTCAGGAGTATCCATACCAAGTCCTCAATTTCAATGCTCGGTATAACCGTGAGCAGTATCCATTCATGGGACAACCATGTAAGGTTCTTCTCCAAAAAAGTATGGAGTGCAGCCCTTAAACACACACTGAAACTTTGATTGTGTTAAAAAAAGAGCCATTCGCCTCGTCGGAGATGTTTTGCTTATAAGCTCGCTCACTTTAGCAGGATTTGCCAAGCTGTAATATATATATACCAGGTGTTTCGGATTCATGCCTGCTTCTAGGTTAATCTTTCCGAATGTTATGTTTCGCCTGTTGTACAGCACGTCGTATTCCAAGATGATGTACGAGGAGGTTTCCTCCATGTCAACACAAAGTCTGCACTCCACGGTTTCTCTATTTATCCCATAGTGTGCAGGTGTTTCCTTAGGTCGCAGTGTCCAGTTAGTAAGCCGGTAATTGTGTGTATCTTGAATCTGTTTAAAGTGAGGGTGTCAGGCGTCAGTTATTGGCATTAGTGACTAACGTTCACAGGTGACAGGCCTCGGATAGAATTAAGGATATTTGAGCCATTTAAGGACGGTTATTCATTAACACAGTTTATAGTATTCGCTTGAAAATGTCCATATAGGACGAATCTGCAGTAACGTTGGTTACAAATAGAAGTGGTATAAAAACATAGAACTTTTATTTCTCATTTTTCGTGATGATTTCCTTCCACATAGTAACGGCTACACATCTATCAGTTTATTACTACAGTTGTTAGTTATTTACACTGTGAATTGTGCTGTCGTAGCTTTATGTAGACTTTAATGATTCCAATATATGTAATCTGGGTCTAATGGAAAATATATTATTATTACCATAAGATATTTCCTTCATACTCGCTATCTCCCAACCTGCATTGTACAAGTTTCTTTATCGAATTATGATTGGATGTACCTTCATTACTTCTATTCCTTTGATTGCATTTATTGGGATTAGGCATTTTCACAATGAACAAGCACACGTTAATTGCAGAAAACAACGTAAAACTTGTATGGTTTTCTTCTGATCACTTGATCTATCAGAGAAAGTAGAACATTTACCACCGGATGGTGAAGCTACTGCAACTTTCTTTTCGGAAGAAAAGGGCACTAAGGCTCTATAGCCGCCCTCTTCTCCATTTTGTTGAAGTTTTTTGATTTCCTAATGACATTGCACATGATGGCCTTTTAGGCAAAATGTAGAAATACAATTTTTAACTTTCATAATATTTTATTGCAATAATTTTTCCTCTCCATAATTATTATAAGCTGATGATGAGCCTATATAGGCTCGAAACATGTCCTTTTAACACTACGGTTTAGCTGATTGATAGCACTTGCCGTACACCATTACAATACCCAGTTGGTAATATTAAATTGTGTAGACGACTTTGTTTTCTTGCTGCATCGCTTTATTAAGTATGTTTTCCCCTGTACCCTTCAAATTATAATTTGACGTGATCCTGTGTGTTCCCAAATAGGTTAATTTAATTTTTAAAGAATTTATTCTTCATTTTCAAGCTCTGGATTGAAGAAATATAGGATAACCCTGAGTTACAAAATTATAGTCTATACGAATTTCTTTTTAATTGATGTAGCCGATACTTGATGAAAATCTATTTTCATTTTCACTACAAAGGGTTTATTTTCAGTTCAACAATAAATTATATAAGGGTTGATTATGGGTTTTTCCTTAAGCCCCTTATTAGCTGAAATTTTCATGGTTACTTTAGAAACTCAAATTAAAGGTAATAAAATGTTCAAAAACTTTATATATTAGTATTGGTATGTTAATGATATTTTGGTAGGTTTCACAGGTACAATTAGACAATTGAATCAATTCTTGGAATTTATTAATTCGCTTCACCCTTCACGGTATAAACAGAAATGGATAATTCGATAAATTTTTTGGACCTAACAATAACTAAAGTAAATGATAAACATGAATTTCCTATTTTCCATAAACCGTCTCATACAGATATTACAATTCACAATAGCTCGTCACACCCATATCAACATAAAGTAGCAGCTTACAATAGTAAGATACATAGACTAGTTAACATTCCTCTCAGCACATCAAATTTTAATAAAGAACTAGAAATTATCAAACAAATTGCGGTTAACAATGGTTATAAATCAACTTTGATAGCTAACCTCCTGTCTAAGAAGCTATATAAGAAAGCAATCCAAGTTTATCCCAAAGGTTCATAACAATAAGTTATATCGGTGAACCAAATAATAAAATAGGTAATTTCTTGAAAAAGCAAGGTTTTAATATTGCTTTCTAGACAGACAATACTTTGGGCAAATATATTAAAAACAACAAAGATAAAGTGGAAAAACTAGAAAAGTGTGGAGTCTATAAATTAACCTGTGGTAGTTGTCCAAAGTTTTATCTTATGCTACCCATTTATTTTATTAACCAAAAACCATGATTTCGACCATGATTTTGAAATCCTTCATGTTCAAAACAAGGGCATGAAGTTGAATCTTTTAGAACATATGGAGATTAATAAACGGAAAAATTCTGATAACCTTCTTAATGACCAACTAGAATTGAATAATTCACCCTTAAGGTGCGTACAGACATAACAAGACTTCGTATCGTATCGCCGACGCGTAACAAGTCTGGACGGCACTGCGTAACAGCGTAACGCCGTAACATAGTAACATCGATGCGTCCCATCGGTTGTCGGTTTTTGACAACGCATCAAAGAAATGATACGCATTGATGTAGCACCAATTGTTCGCATGTCTGGACACGGTTACGATTTATTTTTTGTTTCATTTATTTTGTTGAAGACATTGCTATCATGGAGTGGACGGAAGAATCTACCATTGACTCCATAAATATATATATATATATATATATATATATATATATATATATATATATATATATATATATATATATATCGTAATAAAGAGATTTTGTGAGATACAAAACATCCCAAATATTACAATGAAATAAAGAAGCATAATGCTTGTAAGGGACATCCTGGTAAAATTTTGGTAAAGGCCACTAGTTGCCTGAAGTTTTAAATCCAACAGTAAATCACATTTACAATGTACACACTTCTACTAGTGTAAAACTGGGTCTGATACCAGCGTCTTTGAGCCTTTTTTTTGTTTTATGAAGTAATGTACGTATATATAAACTGCTGCAGCAACCTCCATTCCGTTATTATTAAAGTGCACACAAGAAAAAGACAAAGGTTCTGTTTTAGTACAGACGGAACGGCAGTATGTTCCGTTTATGAGATACGCGACGATGTACTGATACGCTATATTGCCGAAACCCGTATCTTCGATGCGTATCAAACAATTGTTGCGCGTCGGTGATACGATACGAAGTTTTGTTATATGTCTGTACGCACCTTTACTTAATATCTGCGGTAGAAGTCCATAGTGTTTCGAAGTGGAGTGGTATAGAATTTACGAAGAATAAAAACTCAGTCATCTCCACAATTTAATATCAAAACGACTGGTTATGTAGTGGTGGATAGGCAAATAACCATCGATTAGTTAGGTGTTGAAGAAAAAGTACATGTTTCGAACCTACATAGGTTTATCATCAGCTGAATAAATTATGGAAAGGAAAAAAACAATTATAACATTATGGTGAAGCCATCAATAAAATTACATAGTGTCAATAAACAATAAAAATCATTATTTGTTGTGGACAGCTTTTTTTTAATAAAATTTGGAGTGAAGGCTTAAAGCCTTCAACCAAAATTCGCAATGAATCCAGAATCAAAGTTAATATTGGTACTTATCGGGGGTGTATTTGGAGACAGGTATACCTGAACCCTAATCAATTTACGATGAGTAACGCCCATATGCACCGTTTTCGCGTTTAATCCAGATCAACTAAACCGGATTAAGTGGTCTTGGGTTGAGTTATATTCTCCGATATATGAAAAGTGCGGATTACTTAATCCAAACAACAGTTTGGCATCATTGCAAAAATCTGTACAACTTGACGTTTTTAATAACATCTTATCAAACTTTGACATCTCCAGAGAATCGCGCAAACTCAAAATAATTTTGAAAGTTACAAGAATCTGATAACAAAAATGAGCGAACGGTATGAAGGTAAAAAGAGTTCGAAATTTATCTATATTGGAGAAACAGTGTTTGGTTAATTTAGAAATTAAGGAATATGCGACGATGATAAGAAAAATGCATGGAAAAATATCGAAAACGAATACAATGCAAGTGGTCCTGGTCCATGCTATCGTACTGCAGAGTCGCTCAAAATATTATTTGAAAATTAGGAAATAGAGTTATGGAAAAAAATGGCAGATAAAAAGGGTACCTACTTAAAAGTAAGTATATCAGGCTTTTTCCAGAAACAGAAAAAGTATTGTTACTTACGTAGTTTCATCTCCTGAACACGAATCTGAGAAAATTTCGTAGGGGTCTTTGATACTTTTCAAGTTATGACCTTTTGAATCTTGAGAATCGACCATTTTTTAACACGATTTTTTTTGTAAAAAATCGCACAAAAATTCCTCCTTCTTTTGGTTGATACTTTTTGAGATCCTAATCAACACGTATTTCACAATTAGAAGCACCAAAATCCAACATTTCACAGAAAAAATCAACCTTGTAAAGTACCCATACATAACCACCAATTTATTTCAAGAATGAGCCTCTATGAAAAGTGAGGTTGAGTATAGTAATACAAGAAGGTTTATTTTATTTGTAAAACGTTCGGTTTTTGTGATTGTAATTGTGAAATCTAAGATGAAAAAGTGTGTTATTTTTCAACAAAAAAATTGTGTTGGAATATTGTTGAAGTCATAACTCGTAAAGTTTTAGAGGCCCTTACGAAATTATTTCGGTTTTGTGATCAGGAGATAAAACTATGTAAGTAACACCACTTTTCTTTCTCACCAGAAGAATTCTGCGGATAGAAACAGTTGAAATGTTGTGATTTATACAAATTATAAGACTCACTTTTCTTTTTGTTTCGAGAAAAAGCCCGATAAACTTACGTCTACCATGAAAGGTAGCAAAGACTTTTGAGAAACGAGGCCAAAAATTAGGGAATATGATGTTGAAGAAACTTGAACAAACCAAAAAAGCATGTTTCTAGCTATACAAATCAGATACAACTAAAAAATTAGTCAATATTTCTGAAATTAAATCTGCCAGTTTTTCTTTGTTTTTATTACATTAAGAAAATGTATAAATGATTTAATGTTCTAATTTTACAGTGGAATACAGTTATTTCTTCATGATGTATTCATTAACCACTCTTTTATTTCCATAAGAGTAAAAATGTGTGACTTTCAGATTCGAAGATAGCATGAAGAAGAACAATTTTTCACATTTTGTGAAAGATTTTGTGTTACTACAAAACCTTTCACGATTAGGTATTCATAAAAAGTGCACAGCAGAATTTAGCCAAATATATAATCGAACTATGGAATATTTACAAACAAGCAAAATAATTATTGAATGAATTCTCTCTACGATTTCAAAGAATCCTTTGGCCTTCCATACGATTGCTCATATCATACATATTGGGTATGTCCCCCAATTCTTGGACCATCTGTTCCGATTCGTGCTCTGCTAGATTTTCAGGGGGATCAGAAATCCCTTCATTCATATCTGAGGCGATGTTATGTAACACTGCAGTTCCTTCTGACTTTGCTGAAGAACCAGAAGAGTTGTTTCCTTTCGAAGTTTGAACTTCCATGAGAAAAACATTGTCCAAGTATTTCACCCGATCATATTATCTTCTAAAAAATCCAAAATTAATAACATCAGTGTCTCCGTCATCCTCTAAAAATATTTCATTTCAACTTCCATTTTTCCTTTTTTGATTGAGGAATACAAAAGTACTTACATTCTACATTAACAACCAACCCAACAGTCGCACGTGCGTTTGCTAAGCTTAAACCTCGAAAATCATTGGATTAAAGTTAATCGCGATTAATGCGTATTTGGATACGGTGCATACAAAAAATTAGTGTTAATCGAGCTCAATTTTTAATCTCGTTTAAACTACTTCGTTGCATACGGCTGTAAGAGCAAAGTTTTAATTTAGATTATCTTCACTTATCTCCACTTGAAGAAGCTGTTATACAGCGAAACGATGGTCGTGATTTTGTAAAACCTTTGTAGTGAAAAGAAAAATCATTCATTTAGTTTCATTATAGATATCTATACGAAATGTTTTTTTGTTTCAAAGCTAAAAATTGAACCACTATAACGCACTCCTCTCTTACCATTACTACTTCTATTTTTGATGCAACTAAAAGAATTATTAATCTAAGTGCGCCGAACCGCGACCCGACATCTACACGTTCTGGCGCGGGGGCACAGCAAAGACGAGAAGTCCGCAATTATGTCGAAAGCCCCTACGGGGTCCGGTGGGGCTCCCCAGACTGCGAGCGCAACATCTTCGAAAACAAAAAAAAATACAGTAGTGACAAATGCGTTTGTGATCCAGGTTGTGATGGTGTGAGATCGTGGTTAAGGAAATGATGATCTGGGGGCGGATTATGTTGCGTTTTCTGGTAAGTTCCGACTGACAAAATGGCAATTTATTCGAAAAATATATAGCAGTATTTAAAAACGATCGGATTCTTCATTTATCCTTTCATGGTATCGCACGTTGAAAGGTAAGGGCCTCGTCTTCCCTAGCTCGCACAAGTCTCTCGAGGGCTTATGAGGGTTAAGCGTGTGGTAGCAGCCGGTTGACGGGAATAACAAAAAATAAATGCTTTTTTGATAAGATTCAGAATTAGAATTTATTAATCTTGAAATACTCACTAGCTGTTTGTAAGAGGCTTTTGTTGTGAACAAGAAGAATAGCTACAGCAACCAACAATTTCAATTATTTGTCCTAGTAATCAATTATTGGTGTCAGCTAATAGACCAGGGTCAATTATTTTGTAAAAAAAATTTTTTTTTAGAAGTATATGGATGGTAGTAAAATTAAGTAAGGTTATTCTGGACTTTCGTTGTCTAACAAAGAATAAAGAAAAATTCAATTCTCTGCAATTTTTAATCACGACGTTTCAACTGCTAAAATCTACAGTCGTTATCAAGTGTATACACTTGCAGAGACTTGAATTTTTCTTTGTTCTTTTTTAGACAATGAAAGTCCAAAATAACCTTAATCAAAGTGAAACATTGTCAACCACTTTCAAACAAAAGTAAAATTAAGGTTAGGTTATGAGCGAATTGAGAATAAATTAACTTAAAAAAACTTTTTACAGAAAAGCTTTGATTTAAATGCAATAAAAAGAAGAAAATAAATTTTAAAGTGAATTTTGTTACATTATAATATTTTAAATGATACAAAAGCTTGTCGCGAGAAGTATCTTTGTATTTCTTATTGTAAATTAAATTTAAAATTACCTCATGATTTATTCTCGCGACAATCTTTTATATCATTTAAAATTTTATAATTTAACAAAATGATGGGTTTAATTCACTTTCAAATTAATTTTCTTCTTTTTGGTGCATTCAAATAAAAGCTTCTCCCTAAAAAGATTTTTTTAAGTATATTTATTTATTTCTTTTTTAGTTTTCTTTGTATATGATTCTTAGTCTGTTCATTTCAATTAATTAATTCATTAATTAATTAGTTCTTTAATGAGGAGACCTTACATTGACTTGACCCTACTTTCACTATTTTTACAGATTTTTCCGATTTTGTTTTCTCGAGTTTTCGCAACTTTTTTGAAAAGAGGGGAGGGAGCGAGCCGACCGGCAGACATATTTTTTGTCGTAATTTTCCATGTACGAAACCGTTGGAAATGTTTCCGAATTTCTACGCGTTCTCTACTAGCTTTCGAGGGTGGAAGAGGGATACATTTTTTTGAAACCGTATTATTCAATGGTCAGATAATTTTCACTATTTTTACGGATTTTTTCAATTTCTATTTAGCGAGGTTTCCTGATTTTTTTCGTGACTGGAAAGGGGGGCGAGCTCCCAGATCGATTTTTTTTTCATCATAATTTTCCATGTCCGAAACTGTTGAAACATTTTTCGAATTCCTTTGTGTTCTCTTTCTAGCTTTTAAGGAGGGACAGTAGGGTGAAATTTTTTTAAACCATAATATTTTACGGTCAGGTATTTTTCACTATTTTTACGGATTTTTCCGATTTTAATTTCGCGAGTTTTCCAATATTTTTTTTTGAGAAAAGGGGTTTTTTTCGCTGTAATTTTGACGTCCAAATCTGTCAAGAAAACTTCGGAAACCTTACGCGTTCTCTATCTAGCTTTCGGGAGGCAGCGGGACAATTTATTCGTATTTATGTATCTTTATCGGAACTGAACCAAAATTTGAATTCCATAGTTCCATAATTCATCTTGCAAGATTTGTACCCATCTAACACACAGAACAAGTTAAATAAAATCTTTTATAGTTATTTATGCAACAAGTGCAAAAAGTGAATGTTTATTGCACTCGACGTGAAATTGTCCGGCGAGGCCGTTAGGCCGAGTTGGACAACACGTCAAGTGCAATAAACAATTTTTGCACGAGTTGCATGCAACATTTTTTCTACGTTCATGCAAAAAGCAAAAAATGATTTATTGAGGTGCGGCACTAGGTGTAGGAAAATGAAAAGCGCAACTTTACTATTACTTTATTATTAATATCGATTTGCACTGAAACAATGCAATGTTGAAAGTGAATGAACAATTGGTGCAATTTTCAATATGAATATTTCGTAGTGAAGTACTTTTTAAATCCTCTTCTTGATTTGTTACTGCTGTAAACGTACTAGTACTTTGTCATGATGACAGCACGTTGAAGTAGAATGACAGATGAGTGCAATAAAAACTTTATTGCACTAGTGCAATAAAGAACTTCTTTTTCCACTGAATATAGTTCAATAAAGTTTTGCTTTTTGCATGAATGTAGAAAAAAAAATAAAAGCATGTTATGATCAGCTTCAGAATTAGAATTTATGAATCTTGAAAAACTCACCCTAGCTATTTGTTACAGGCTTTTCTAGTGAGCAAGAAGAAAGCACAGCACCTAACAATTTCAATTATTTGTCCTAATATTAAATTATTGATGTCATCTTAATAGACCAGGGTCAATTATTTTGTAAACAATACAAATCTTAGCAGTATATGGATGGTAGTGGAAGGGTACCTAGGTTATGAGAGAGTTCAGAAAAAATCAAAACGACTCAGTAAAAGTTCCGGAAGGATATTGGTTTTTTACGATTTGTGGCTTTTTGAATTAATCATTTTTTTATCATAACCTCAAAATTAACGAGAAAAACGATAAAAACAATTTATTTTTTGTTTTTAATTTTCATCTTCCCCAAAAAAATAATTTTTTTTATGAAACTTGGTGAAAACGTTCTCCTTTGTTTTTTAAATAAATAAAGCTGTTCTGAGTTACCTTCTGATTTTCACAGATCATAATAAAGACTACCATTTATCGTGTTTTCAAGGTGGTTTCAATAAAGTTTGATTTCTTTCTCAATTGATTTTGAACTGCAGATGTCCTTTGTTGTTGCTGTTTACGGAAAATATCTGTTTCTTTCTCAAAGACCACAAGAAATAAGGTTTTGTTCGATTAATGCAATTTTCTAGATGACGATTGGATTGGGCAAAACTTAACTTGATCTGGTCGTGTAGATTATTTTTAAAGATTAATCTACTCTGATATTACAAATCCTCATAGTTCATAAGGTAGTGAAATAAAAAAGGATACAATCAATGAAACCTTGTTTTTGGAATAGAAGGCAATGATTTCAAATTTGGGACACTATTATAATTCACTGCTTCAAATAACTTGTGTGTGTATTTTGAAAAATAAAGTTACTTTACCCTTGAGCCACTTTCAGTTTTTTTTTTACCTCCCTCATATTCGAAATGATATAATTAAGAGGCCATGGGCGTCATCATATTTGTTACGCTTTCTAGGGTAAAAGAGTCAATTTACAACTCAAAAAGGGTTCGTCGTATCGATTTCAAACAAGGACAGGATTCTACAGGACGTTCGAATCTAGGTACGTGCTGTAATGGAAACTGAAATTTCAATCCACTTTTTCACAAAAAAAAACTCAAAAATTTACCAAAAATGCAGTTACTTTGAAGCAATTTTTTGGATAGATGGACCAATAATATCAAAGAAACATTACAGCACTTGCATAGATCAACGTTTTACCTTTCTTTTGATCCCAAATTCATTTCGATTGGATAAAGATTGCTTCAAATTTTAATGGAAGATAAATACCATTGCAGCTATTTCGATTTTCTGTAAAAAGCATCGTGAGATGCTGCCGCAAACGTAGGTACATAAAATAGAAAGTCCTCTAGAGACCTGTCCTTGTTTGAAATATATTCGACGAACCGTTTTTGAGTTATCGACACTTTTACCAAAAAAAACCGGCCCAAATATGATCGCGCCCATATCCTCTTAAAATGTCAATAGTGCAATTTGAGTTTGGAAAGACGCTGTCACTTTATGAAGACTACAATTTCCTCAGAAATCTTAGATAAACTATTTTTCCATTTGTTGCCAAAAATCTGCCGCTCACTGTATATCTTGGCATTTTCATTATTATCAAATGAATATGTAATGTAGTAGTTATGTGCCATAAATAATCAACGAAGTTTTCACTTTCAGTTTGTAATCACACCATGGGAATCATTAGCCTTAACAAAGAAGAGGCGTTCAGTAGACTATACAGGAGGCGTGAGAAGTTTTAGGCATATCACTGGGTCTTCATCATCTTTGACTGATTGGGAGGTAATATTTCCACAATAAATTGACCTGGAGTACTATTTAATATTCTATGGTAATTTGTCTAATTATACAGTGAGAACGAAAGAACGTAAATCAATATTTTACCATGTACTCAATTTGTGGATTTCTTGTTCGACTTATGAGCATTTCAAAATGAAGTTGTACTCTTGTTTACGTTATTCACGTTGGAACCATCATTCAGGTGTTGAAAATTAAAACATTTTTCAAAAATGAAGTTCTAATAGTCCAGGATCCACGGTACTTTTTACAATTGATTACTATCAAGCTAATTTTCCGTGAGTAGCATCATTTTGATAAGACGCCCAACTTTCTCTTACAAAAATTCTCGATTTTGGTAGCTAACAGAGGTAGCAGGGATAAAATACGTCGATTCAACGTTTCTCAAAAATGTATTACTAACTGTGGGTTTTTTTTTGATAAATCTCAACATAATTATCTAAATTATTGGGAAAAATATTTGTCCTACAAAATGTATGGTTTGATCAAAAATAATTACTAACCAGCTGATTGTTTCACTGTTGCTTAGTTAATATTTATATAATTGAACAGCCACATTATCCTACAAATTAGGGGGTACGTTATCCTGGCCCTACGCTCAAAAGTTGTAGAACAGATCTCTTATGTAGAAATAATTACTATCAAGTTGAATCTTTGTGAATAGATTCGTATTCAATTGGAGCACCGCTCAATTTGTAGGACAATATGGCTGTTCAATTAGATAAATATTAACTAAGCAACAGTAAAACAACCAGCTAGTTAGTACCTAATCATTTTTGATGACCTCGTTATCGATACATGTTGGAAGGAGGGGACTCTTTGATCAAACCATACATTTTGTAGGACAAATATTTTTTAGAATAATTTAGATAATCATCTTGAAATTTAACAAAAAAATCCAAAGTTGGTAATACATTTTTAAATCGACATATTTTATCCCTGCTACCCCTGTTAGCTACCACAATCGAGAATTTTTGTTAGAGCCAGTTGGGCGTCTCATCAAAATGAGGCTACTGACGGAAAATTAGCTTGATAGTAATCGATTGTAAAAATGTACCATGGATCCTGGACCATAAGTTTCGTTTAAGGTTTGAATAAATATCATAGTCTTGATGAATTTGGCAGACAGACTGTCAAACACTTGGAAACTCGGTTTAAAGTTGGATTTGATTTACCTTCTTAGGTAATAATAAAAATTGAACATAAGAACAACTAAATATACATTTCCAATATCGAATAGTGTACAAGCAACTTTCAGGAAGTAAAGTTTTACTGTCGTAGAAAGTGGAATTGGGACAATCCGAGTATTATCCGAAAATAATGAGCAAATGTGCTTTTAATGAAACCCACAGAATATGACGGTACCACTTTATTGCTAAGTAAGATTAGTCCACAATTTGGTATACTATTTTATCTTTAATGTTATATTTCCACTATAATAATGTTACAAATAAACAAAGGAAGGCCTAATAAAAATCAACCTCTCTGAACAACTTGCAAAAAAGAATTTGATCAAGAAGAGTAATATTCCATCAGGCCAATAAATAGAGCATTTTGTCCTAACAAAAATACTAGTAGAAAACCAACTGTGCCATCACATGGAAGATAGTCCGTAGTTTTTCTGTTATGTTTTCGACTCGCAACTGTCATTTATTAATTTGTTATAAACATTTAAATAACAAAAAACATGTTTTTTTAAATTGTTTAAAAACACAAATTAATAAATGACAATTTCGAGTCGAAAACATAACAGAATATAACTACGGACTGTCTTTCATGTGATGGCATGGTCGGTTTCCTAAAAGTATTTTTGTTATTGCTGTTTTATGCTCTATTGCTTGGTGTACATAACCACCAATATAAAAGTATATCGAGTATCTCCAGATAAAAATTTTGTTGGATCTCAAATTCTACAATTTTAACCTGAACAACAATTTTGAATAAAATCGGACCATAAATCACAAAACTAATCCGCCATCTTCAACTTTTAAAATCGATACCGTCGGTACCACGCCAAAACCACAAATATGCAAATTTGTCATTTCGAATGAGAAGTTTTAAGAATATTCGTGCTTCTTGCTTTGAAAAGTTTTCACATTCCTGAATTCACTCTCGTTCACAGGAGACAACCCAATAGCACATTCGTGAGTTTGGCATTGAAAATTTTGATAGAAAATTAGTATATTCACTATTGAAGTCAAAACCCTGAAATTTGCACATTCGCGATTTTGGCATGGGACCGACGTAATATGATCCATCATTATCTTTTTAGGTAGGTCTTCGCGAAGCAGTACTTCAAGCCCTTCTTAGAGAAAGATTCCAAGATCCTAATTTGAGAGAAAGGTTAGTCAGAGCTCCTCTCATAGGACGTCAAGACTCCGCGTCACCCTTTGGAGATGTTGCTGTTTTAGCTCGGGGACAAGTGTATGGGATTCACGGAGGAAACTTCGCTTTCGTTCAGGATCCATATCGAAATGATTGTGATGACTGCCATAATCCAAGAAGATGCGCAAGACACCAATGTCAGGTAAAATTACAAAATTAAACAACAGTAACATCAGTGTGACATCACATCAACATACATCAACAATCTTTTGGAATATCATTCTTGGGCTTTTCAGTAGTCTTTATAGTCTATATACAGGGTGTTCCAAACTCGATGGCTTATTAGACGTTTCTGAAAAACGGGACGTAGGGTTATTTTGAAATTTTGGTTTCTTGGATAATCAGTTCTGCTCTATCAATCTAAACTATTTTCGGCGTTGCCGCTTCTATCGAAAAGTAGCAACAACTTTGATATTTTAAATGGAATACCCTGTATATTATTGCATTTTTCGCTTTGTTATTGCTTTTCGATTATTTTCATATAAAACTTCTCTATACCTATTTCCAGTGGTTCATGAAAAAATCAATATTTTCTTACTTTTTGTGCGAAACAAAGCTTCAATCAAACGTTTATTACTGCAGCATTTGAATATGTAGAAAGCTGAAATTTTTGATGTAGTTTGACAATGTCCTGTGTATTAGTTAAGACTAAAGGAATTCGTTCTTCATTATACAGGGTCGTTGATAATTTATTATTTTACCGATATATACTGTAACGGCAAAATTGTTCAGAGCGATTTTGGACAAAGTCTGTACACTAAAAGGCCAACACAGAAATGTTCGAAACTGCGACGTATAGGAACTCTAAATGGTTCAAGTACGTGTCGGTTTTTCACTCCGAAATAGATAGCGAATGGGTACTGATACCTAGAACTGTTTGCGATAATCTTTAAAAATCAATTATTTTCTATGTTACTTTTTCATAAAAAAGGCCATTCTCCAGCGAGAAGGTATGTAGAGTTTATCGAGTGCTATTAATTTGATAATTAAGTGATTGTGATAACTCAGGAATTCCGTTTTTAGATCTGCCGGCCTTAATTTTTACAATCCAGAAAAAGCGTGTCTCGTCTACAGTTATTCAATATAAATAATAATCTGGTTAAAGTCCAAGATGTCATACCTATAAGGGAGAGTAAAATTACTAAAATTGAGGAAAATTTTAAGGACACAGAACGAAAGGATAAAAGAAATCTGTCAGAAAATATTGGTGGTGTTACCACATCCAGGACTCACAGGTCAGATTTATTCAATTTTTACTAGTTGTTTTTCTCTCAAATGAAAGTACAATCTTTAATGGTTCGTTGGGAACAACCAGACCTATATGAGTAAACACAAGATTAAATCATTGTCGTCGAAGAAGAGTAGTGTTCACCTTGTAGATTTTTTTTAATACTAATACTAAAATCGTGTAAGCCAACCATAGATCTATGAGAGGAGTGATAATTTCGAGAAATTGTTGTCAGTTAAGTTATTTTTAACTATTTTGATTTACTACACGTCATTTACCGTTACCAAAGATTTTGTCAACTTCACAACGAAATTCATTAAATATTTTCGTACCCTTCTAGGAAAAGTATCACTTTATTTTTCTCATTTTTAAAATTATCAAATATGGGTGGTGCCCAGTGAAAATTTGACTGTCGACATTTTACCCCGACCTATTTATTGCTTTAAAAAAAAAGAAGAGCTACCGTGAGCATTTACCCCCAAAAGTCAAAAAGGAGGGTTACAATACAGAAGTGGTGAAAGGTACATTTTTTCAAATGGATCACCCTGTATATTATCAAATATCCTGAAAGATAATTGAATTTCCTTTCAAATGATGTATCATGTTCCTATACCTAAGGAGTCAGGTTTCCGAAATAAAAGCAAGTTTTCTATAAAAATTAGATTTATATTTTGTATTGGGTAGAGATATGAAATGTCATGGAACATGTCATTATGATAATTCGAAAATTAGTAGGTACATTAATAAAATAACGTTTGCTCGTATATTAACGTTAATTTGATTAGAAAAGAATCAAAGTGGAAAACAATAATTACTCTAATGAAAATCTGACTTATTTTTGTCTAATTTGTCCCATATTTCTAACTGTTCATTAGATATTTATACTTTTTTTCACAGCAGTCTTTTCCAAAACTAATATTGCATGAATTGAGAAATGGAGTGATTTGAAATTTTAATTCAGATTTGATCAAAGTATGCTTGGTTCGGTTTTTCATCTCCACGATAATTTTATCTCCCATTCAGGGTATCTGAAAAACGTGTGCCTGTTGAGAAATCATAAACAAATGAAGGTCCTATTAATCGCTAATTCATTTCGAAGTGATGTTCAATTTGATTCAATGTTAAAATTTAGAAGTTAGATCTGGGGATCGCGGTGGCCAAAGCTGTGGACCCAAGTGTCTTATTCACCGATCTTCAAAGGTTGTAGTCAGTTCTCTGCTAACTTCTTGTCTACAGTCAGGGGGCACCGCTCAACTGCTACCAACAACACGAAGCGGCAAATTACCAAAAAGTTCCTAACTGTTGTTCTCATATCATTCAAATATTTTCCATATAATTTTATGAAGGAAATTTGTCCATATTTAAATCCATTCACAGAAATCCACACGTTTTTGAAGGATCACCTCCTGACGCCTCAACATTCCCAAGCACAGCATAATTCCGTTCGATTCTTCTGAATTTTTTTCTATTAATTTGTGGTAAGTTCATTGAATTTCCTGCATGTTCTTGAAATAATGTTTTTGCACTAACCGTGAATATAAAACAGATTCGAAATATCAGCATTGACGGTGAAGCGTTTTTTCATCTATTTTACCTTTGTATATTTATTTTTATAGTAAATTAACTTCATTTTTGTTCTGAAAGGTGGAACACTGACCTGGTACAAATGTATTTTTATTGATATTTAACGTAGCCAATAAACTTCTAGTCTATTCTTTTCTCATTTCAATTTCAAAAGTTTGCTTTGCTCTTTTTTGCAAATACTATCATTTTCAATTACCAGATTCGAAATAGGTAATATTGCTCAATTGAAATAATCTGTAGTATGCCGTGACCACAAAAGAGCAAAACAACCTGTAAGTTTGACAAACAGTGGATTTAATTGTGTTTCTGTCAAAAAGAAGTATAAAAAATGGATTATAATGCATATTCAAATACAGATATTTTTGATTTATTTTACATTCATGGTGAGTGCCAAAGAAATGTTTCCAGAACGTGCTAGAAATTCAATGACCTTCATCTAAATTTAGCACGAATTAAAAAAAAGCAGAACTCAATTTGAGTTCTGCTTAAGAACACGCGTTTTTCAAATACCCTGAATGAGAGATAAAATTATCATGGAGATGAAAAACCAAACCAAGCATACTTTGTTCCAATCTGAATTAAAATTTCGAATCACTGTATTTCTCGGTTAATGCAATATTAGTTTTGGAGAAGACTGTTGTGAAAAAAATACAAAATATCAATAACCAACATTTGAAAGAAAATTCGATTTCCTTTCAGGATATTTGATGATATACAGGGTGTTCCATTTGAAAAATGCACTTTTCACCTCTTTTGTATGTATCGGTAAAATCACAAATTTTCAACGACCCTGTATAATGAAGAACGAATTTTTTTAGTCATAACTAATACATAGGACATTGTCAAACTACATCCAAAATTTCAGCTTTCTACGTATTCAAATACTGCAGTAATAAATGTTTAAATGAAGCTGTTTCGCACAAAAAATAAGGAAATTATTGATTTTCTCAAAAACCACTGGAGATAGGTATATGGAAGTATTATATGAAAATAATCAAAAAGCAATAGCAAAGCGAAAAATGCTATAATATACAGGGTATTCCATTTAAAATATCAAAGTTGTTGCTACTTTTCGATAGAACCGGCAACGCCGCAGCGCTGAAAATATTTTAGATCGATAGAGCAGAACTGATTATACAAGAAACCAAATTTTCAACATAATCCTACTTCCCGTTTTCCAGAAACGTCTAATAGGCCATCGAGTTTGGAACACCCTGTATGTCATTCGGATCAAAAACTGAATTTACCCTTTTCGTGACGGAAAGCCACTGGAGAGGCTAAAAATTTTCGTGCCAGCCTAACGGGAAACCACTAAAGTGGCGAGCATGGAGCCGTGGTTTGGGACGGGAATCAACCGGAGTTTCATAGTGGCATGTTATTACAGTAACCAATACTGTCATTAGATACGCCCATATTAACATTCATTGGTTGCTTGACTGGTCACTCTATTTTTTATTTTTATTTTTCTGTTTATTGCCGGTTTTCTCCAATAATACGAGTTTTTTTCACTGCGTAACAGAAGGGAAGTAGAAATTATAAAGTTTTTCCCCTACACATAGGTTAGCGTTAAAGAGGGGCGCGCTTACCGCAGCCGTACAGCCAGCACAGAATGTAAAAACGTCTGCTGTCCCGAAAAGGTTAATTTCAGACCCGACGCCACTGTCAAATTGGCTACTAGATAAAAAGGGCTGCTATAAATTGGCCGCTAACTTCATACCGGTAGATAAAGAGGACTTGGGTGTAAGAAGAAGTTTTCTCATTTGTCAATCACACAAATGTACTCATCACCTCTCTAAAACTTATTGGTTTCACAGCAGGGTAAAAGTTGGAGAGGTCTAAAAACAATAAAGAGTTAGCTAGCAATCAAATAGTGGTGATATTTAATATGTAATTAAAGTATTTGTATAGGAATTATTATTTGAAGAACCCACAGAAGATTTGTAACAATATGATGATGTTTCTTTCAGCCATGGACTCCTCACAATCAAGAACAACTGATAGCGTTATGGACTGTCAAACGCCTGAGGCACCGCGGTTTCAATAATATACATCGATACGAGATTGAATACACCATTTCCCCGATAAATTCAGAAGCGAAAGACATCGTTACCAGACGTGGTCGTTTCAATTATGCAATTCCTGGTCATGTATTCGTGATCAAGAGTCATGATAATAGCATAAATCTTCCAACAGTGAGTTTCCCAGAAGTAGGTATCATCAATTTTAATTAACTATGGGCGACAGAAATATTACTTTTTTCAGGTATACAATCGTAAAATACCACACAAGCACTTCAAGCCAGATATTCTAATTGGGGTGGACACTGCAGGAAATAAACATGTTCTCCACAGTTATCCTGGGTTCTACACCCATCCAGTTCACCATTCAAACAATCCAGTTAATAATAATAATCTAAAAGAGAACGACCTATATAATAAGCTGATAGATACCCTAGCTACTAAAACAAGTACTACAACTCAGAGAGAAGTTCCCCACCAAATATATATGAATCATTATGGAGGAACCAAAGTGCCTGTTATAGTTGCTAATACTACTCCGGTCAGCACTAATCCCCTAGTAATGATGACTCATCCAGTATTCAATATTGTCCCTACAAAACCCACTATATCACATGGGACCACTATCAAAGTTCAAGAAAACAAACGCCCTCTATTGACAACTGTGCATTACTTTATGCCTGATGGAGAAGAACAATTATTAACCTCAGAAGTCAATGTCAAAGATATGAATGAATTAACAACGGAAAGAGAAGACATTTTCGAAGTACCATCAACCAAACCCAATCAAAATATAGCACTGCCAAAACCAACAAAAATGTATTACGAGCAAAGCAATAAACCACCTGCTGTTGACCAGCTAACAAAAATTGAGATGACAACAGGGTCCACCAAACCTACCAAAAAATATTATAAAACCAAGACTACCAAACCTAAAACAACCAAATATACCACTCCTAAGACAACTTATATCAAACCTCAAATGACTCAGAAAAAAACAACATCCACAACTAAACCAAAATCAATGACACATATATCAACATCCACAACTAAACCAAAATCAACAACACATATGTCAACATCCACAACTAAACCAAAATCAACAAAACATATATCAACATCGACAACTCAACCAAAATCAACAACACATATATCAACATCCACAACTCAACCAAAATCAACAACACATATATCAACATCAACAACATTTTTCGGCACAACAAAGAAAGTTACAAACACGACTAAAGTTATGCCTGCAACAACGTCAACAACTCTCAAAACAACTTCAACCACACCAATTTCAACTTATTCGTCAGTACAAACTCCTGAAACATCACCAGCAACCACTAAAAAGCAAACAACAGCTTCAAAATCGACAGTGCCATCAATAGCGTCAACGTTGTTGCATACAACTCCACTAATCATACAATTACCTATGCCTGAACCAACTGTATCATCTACAACTTCAACGTCAACAATTTTGTCGACTTCACCAATCATGTCCAAACCACCACCTTCTGTTGTAACAACCATTTCATCAGCAACAGAAACCTTGTCCAAGTTCCCAACCCCTACAGATTTTACACACTACGATATTACATCTCCCACTAAAATAACGACTGAACTTGCAAAATCTTCATCAACTACTGTGGTAAGCAGTACACTTGGAGTAACAACGGAGTTGCCACTGACTAATCAAGAAATAGAAGAACCTAATGATTTTCCAAAACCAACCAAACCAATGGAGGTTATACCCCCAAGACCATCAGATGAGCCAGTACCTTCTAATCAAATGTCTGCACCAGGTGAAGAGATGGAAACTACGCCATATTCTAGTACACTGATGACTACAATAAAAGTCAGTAATGAAAGTGTAAGCGCTAGGGATGAAATAGAAAAAACAACCAAAAGCACATTGATGGAAAGTACTATGGTGCAAGTCATGACGGAACTGGAAAAAACAACAACTACAGCTATGGATGTGACGACAAAAATTATGGAAACAACTGAGCATACACCAAAAGCTGAAGCTACCATGACAATTGGAGAAATCCGTCAGCCTACCGAAAAAACATCTGAAGAAAAATCAACGACGTCAACTATAGTACAATCTGACGAATCAACAGAAAATATCACAAATATAAAAGGTTCAAATAAAACAGAAACCACTGAGAGTTTACCAGAAATAGAAACTACCATAGAAACTGGAGGCATTTTTACCTCAACCCAAGCAACAGCAGACAACAAGTTGACAACTTCCATCACAGCAAACTCAGAGAAATCAACACAAAATATATCGACTATCGAAATTACTACGCAAGAAATAAGTACCACACGACCAACAACAAAAAAGACAACCAAAACAGCTAGGAAGCACAAGGCAACTTCAAAAAAGCCAACAACTGAACCAAATGACTTTTTAATTGATGCAGAGCCTGTTAAAGAACCAATACACACCAAGCCTGCCAAACAAGAATACAATTTGGATGACATTTTTGGAGCCACTATAGCTACAACAAAGCCAACGCTAACCACTACTACTGAACCAATAGAGTCAGAGCTTGCACAACAATTGTTCGGTGAAAAAATGCCAAGGAATTTCAAGGTTATATACGCGAACTTCTACGAGCCATCTACTGCCCCAACACTGATGAAATATGATGAAACAACAATGAATTTGCAACCACTGACGAGTCAAAGTTATGAGACTTCCATAAGCTCTCAAGTGAATAGGCCCAGTGATGCAAGTGCATCTTCAGGCAGTGCAGATATTGAGAATATTCTGAAAGTACCAGTGGAAGAAAACACTGAAGACAGCCATAGAGAGAAATTGCCTGATGATAAATATGTGAACAGTAGCACAGAATCAGGAACGACGAAAAGAAATTTCAGTACAAAAAAAGATTTTGATGAAGTGGCGATGCAGTTGATGAACCATGCTAGAATAATTGAGTATGGAAGTAAAACAAATAAAACAAGCAGAGCAAAGTATAAAAAGAGGAGAACTCGAAAGCCAAAATCAAGACAACTAACAAGAAAGAGGAAAAAACTGGAAGCTAATAAGAACTCATAAATTTGTAAATATCAATTTAGGATTGTACAAAGTGTGTATTTTTTTAAATAAATGTGAATGTCATGGCTTATTTCAATTGATTCAAGAAAAGTTTCACATAACTTTATTCCTTATTCTCCAGTTTTAATGAAATTAACGGAACGAATCTCGAAAATTCGCGGTTTTTCGCTTCCGTACGAACTTTTGAATTATCACCATTGCATTTTCTGGAAGAGCATGTAGTTTTACACATTCTGTCAAAATTTTCAGATGGCTTTATTCTTTACTCTCGAGTTACAATGAAATGAGTCTTTCCAGTCATTTTCAGAAAAAATATATCACGTAACTCGTATCCAGTTTTCCATTTTTTACTTTAACAATTTATCAATTTAATCATTGAAAACGCCAATCTAAACTACCGAATTCATAGTCTCATTAACAAGTTCAAAAACGTGTTAATTCTTGATAAAGCTCCTAGTGTTGCAAAATCTCGAAATCTTGGCCAAAAGTCAAGCAACAAATATACATCTTCCAAAGTTTTTATGAGTATGTTTTTGGGATCGCCGAATACGAATTTATCATCACAACTGAAGAATTCGCAATGGTGGGTCCAGTATGGCGGCTGCTAAATGAAAAAAATTAACTTTTTTATATCCAAGCTGGTTATATAAGGTTTTTGGGATCTCTCAGTACGAATTTGAGATTAAGGTGAATGAATTGAAGATACGAGGTTAAATATCGCGACTGTAAATGTGAATAAATGAGGTAACTTCAATAATAATAATATTATCCACGCCAAGGCGTGAACATCAAAGGATTGGCCTGTGCGGTGTAGGGACAGCTATTATTATTTTTTGCCACGGCACTCCGGTCGACTTTTGGTGGTGTAGTCGGTATTTTACGAAGGCGTAAAAGGGCCACATTAATTTTTTTTAAATATTGTTCTCTAATTTCCGACTTTGAACTCGGAATATAATAAAATTCCGATTTTAAAATCAGAATTTAATAAAATTCCGAGTTCAAAGTAGGAATTTTATAAAATTCCGAGTTTGAAGTCAGAATCGAATAAAATTCCGAGTTTAAAGTAGGAATTTAATATAATTCCGACTCTGAAGTCGGATTTTTTTAAGGCACGGTGATATTGCCATATATTAAATTCCGACTTAAACGTCGGAATTATATTAAATTCCGACTTTAAACTCAGAATTTAATAAAATTCTGACTTTAAACTCGGAATTTTATAATATTCCGACTTTAAACTCGGAATTTTATTAAATTCTGACTTTAAACTCGGAATTTTATTAAATTCCGAGTTTAAAGTCAGAAATTAGCACAAATACTTTTAAAAAAAAATACGTGGCCCTTCTACGCCTTAGTATTATTTCAATAAAAATAAATAATATTAAAACTGTACTTTCTAAAATACTCAGTTTAATGAAAAATGTATAAACAAGGTAGAAACGTGTATTAATACGTAATAATCTCACAATGACATATCTGTTTGTGGGGCTTCTGAAGAATAGAAGACATCTTTTGCAAAAGATTCTGCTTTTTTCTTGGGAATTTTCCGTAAACTTGTTATGAAAGGATCCAAAAAGAGAAGAAGCCTATTAAAAACATCTTGTAATGTTTTCTTTCTTCAACATTTCCAAGAAAAATATATATTAGCTTTATCAATAATTAGGACTGGTGCAGTTTCATGGAAATAGAACATCTTGTATAAAATATTTCTGTTGATTCAGGAGATGCTAAGGAATATTGAAAAATGAATACAAAATTTCAGAAATCACTGAAAAATTTGTTATCTTTGGACTCGCCCTTTATATCACGGACATTTGCAGGAATTATTATATTCTATAGTGGACTTGTTTCGGCCATGTGAACAATCGATGCATAGTTTATTTGAGTCATGTACTGAAAAAAAATATCGTCACAAAATGGCTATTTGAAATTTTGGAAACGTTAACTTCGGCACCCTGTATAATCTAAAGTCTAAACTATTGAATTTAGAGCGTTGGTGCAATGAGGGCGTTTGGTGAACATCACGAGTTCTACAATATCTGAAAAATTCGAGCAAATTCACTGAAAGCCAATTTCCCAGTTTAATTTTGTTTTAATATACGGGGGGGGGGGGGGCAATGGAAACTTTCTACCCTAATTTGTAGAATTTAAAATCAAAATTTTGGAAAACGCTCGAACACGTCGATATTTGATTTGAGGGGGAACTGATGTTCAGTTTTTTTCACCCCCGTAGCTTTAACCCTGTAGATGGTGGTGAACAACCCTCAAAAATTTTAATAGGGAAAAGGGGTCGTGCCATACCTCTTTTTGAAGGTCACATTGAATATTGAGTTCTTCATGCCCCTTTGATTTTGCCTTATGATTTTCATTGACAACGAAATGACAGGTTGTCAAAATCTTGGAAATAGACTAATATTTTCCTAATAAAAATACCTAATAATTAGAGTTACTAGTTCAATAATCAGGTGGGCACGTCAAATTTATAATAAAATAAATTTGAAGTGTACACCTGATTATTAAACTTGAAACTTCAACTATTTGGTATTTTTATTGCGAAAACAATAGTCTATTTCCAAGATTTTGACAACCTGTCATTTCGTTATCGATGAAAATAATAAGGCAAAATTATAGGGTCATGAAGAACTCAATGAGACCTTCAAAAAGAGGTATGGCACGACCCCTTTTCCCTATTCAAATTTTAAGGGTTGTTCACCCCCCAGCTACAGGGTTAAAGCTACGGGGTCTAAAAAAATTGAAAATTAGTTCCCCCAAATCAAATATCGAAGTGTGCAAGCGTTTTCCAAAATTTTGATTTTAAATCCTACAAATAAGGGGTGGAAAGTTTCCATTGGCCCACCATGTATAGTATAACGATGTAATTACCAACAGAAACTAGTTCCAGCTTGATTTAAAAAAAAAAATATGATTTAGATTGACGAAAAACTCCAAATTATGACACTATGAAGGTTGTACTTCGAAAAATGACAACTTTGGACTGACGCGAAGGGAAGCATAGCTGTCTTTGATCTGTATGCATAATGGTATTTTGTATGTGGGAATATTCCATACAAAACATTCATTGTTAGAAATATAATGCCACAGTTTTCAACTTTCATCTTTGGTCAGGTTTTTGAAATTTTTCAACACTGTGTGACTTCAAGCAAATTGTATCGAAAGTTTGTATTAGCACATAAAAAATTGCAATTGTTATTAACAAATTAGGATGAAAAAAAGGTAGCGTTTTTTTGTTAATAACTCAAAAATTATTAACATTTAAGGAATTTTGATTAAAGATTCCTAAAGAAGAGGAAACTTCCAAGAAAAAAGTTTCGACTCCCGGAACTCTTCTTCTTCCTCTTTGTTTGTTTTATTGGTTTCTGACTCCTCGTGAAGTCAATTTCACCAGATCAGGTGTATACGAGCTTTGATGTAAGGATTGAATATGAGGGAGGTTTGTTAATTTTGTTAAAAGGATGAAGTAGTTGTTATGACATCTAGGAATATTGGGTAATAAAGATCCACTGACCAATAATAACACTGAAACAATTACATAGTAGAAAGCCCATGGTTAATAGGGGAAGTTTCATAGATCAAATTGATGAAATGTTTCAAATTTTAATTTTACTTTTTTAAAAAAATTTATGAAGAATTTCGATTGTTTTAAAATTAATATCACTAAGTAACACGTGATCAGAGAGAGGGGGAGATAGTCCTATATTGATTAAGCTGAGGTATAATGCATCTATATTTGGTTTGTTATTTTCACATTCGAATAGAAGATGATTTAGGAACTCTATCTCTATTATTTTAATTCAACGCCGAAAATAGGGCTCCGCCCAGCCGTGACGACATAGGCGCACTACCGCTAAAGACAGTGTACCACATAAAATATATATTTTTTTTTGTAACAAATATTAATTTAAAAATGTTAATAAATTATGGTATCATCTAGACACTTGAAAGAATGAACCCTCTTGGAAATATTTTTTTAAGGAAATTTTTCAAAAAGTCATAGTAATGTTAATTAATAAATTGTTTTACAATCTCTATTATCTTAAATGACTACATAAAAGTTCAAATAATGTATCTATAAATTGTTGGCTTCCTGGAGCCCTTCTTATACATATAGCTAACAACATCACGCGATAAAAGTGAATTAAAGTTCATTACTTTGTTTATAATGATTTTTTAAAGTTAACAAAAAAGTCCAAGAAATGTTTTTTTTTTTCATTGGTGTTTTGGCATCGACTGCTATGGTCATTAGCCACGTGTTCTGGATAGGCCTTGTTACTAACTCCATGCGACACCTTAGGAGCAGCACTGTTAATTGGAACGCAACAGTGAATCGTGCAGGACTCACCCCAGTTCAGCCACGAGATTTGAATAATTTAATCGGTCAAATTAAATTAAAAAATCCCAGCCGTTACTGGGGCTCGAACTCCGGACCTTTCGACCCAGAGACGGACGCTCTAACCACTGCGCCACGCCCAGACATTCCAAGAAATGTTGTTAATAATTTTTTTTTTACCAAATATTATGCTATTGCATTGTATCTAACAATGGCATTCAGTAACGTTGGAAGGCAGATTGAGACCCCGACGTCAAGTCACAACATATATATATATATATATATACAGGGTGTTCCTAAACATCATGTACATCCGAAAGGAGGTAATTCCTCAGACCATTTTAAGACTAAAAGTTCATATAAACTCAGGTCCGAAAACGCTTCGTTACCGATCTACGGGGTGTTGAAATTTCAATTTTTTTTTTGGTTTTTCTTTATAGATTCTGCAGTTTTTGAGATATGTGGCTCAAATTTGAAACATAAATTACGTTATGGGGCTTACATCGATGGACAACTCAAATGTTTGTGAGAATCTACAGGGTGATATTTTTTTATGGGTCATGCCCCCTTTTCTCCCCCTGAACTTTTTTGCGGTGCGCTGTTGGTAAATTCTAAGGTACAAATTGAATTTTTTGGTTTGTTTACAAACTTTTTTGCATCCTGTAGTTTTTTCGTATCTAAGACCGTTATCGAGAAAAAAAAAATTTAAATTTTTTTGTAATTCGCTAAAATTATTTTGTTCGCCGCTGTTTGCTAAAGGCTTTTTTTTGCAATAACGATTTATTATACAAAACATCCAAATAAAAGACATAACAAGGAAATAACGTTATAACAATTGTTGAAAGTGACCTCCTCCAATCCTTATACATGCGTCCGCTCTTCTTCTCATTGATGCCCGTACTCTGCCAAACACCCCCGGAGTATTTCTTACAGTTTCAAATGCATTTAATATTCGATTTCGTAAGTCATCGATGGTATTTATTGGTGTTGTATACACGAGAGATTTGAGATGCCCCCATAGAAAAAAATCTAGGCTATTTAAATCAGGGGACCTAGGGGGCCATAACTGAGGTCCACCCCGTCCTATCCACTTGTCCCCAAACACTTCATTTAAATATTGCCGAGCCAAAACAGAAAAATGTGCTGGTGCGCCATCGTGCATATACCACATTTGATGTCTGAGCAAAAGAGGTAAGCCTTCAAGTAATAAAGGTAATTCGTATTGCAAAAAATGCCTGTATGAGTTTCCAGTAAGCCGACCAGGCAAAAAGAAAGGACCAATCAAATGATCCCCAACTATACCACCCCATACATTCAATGAGAACTGCTCTTGAAAATGAGTTTCGACAATTCCATGTGGATTTTCTTCGGCCCATATGTGGTTGTTATGAAAATTTATAATTTGATTCCTGGAAAAATTGGCTTCGTCGGTAAAAAGGATTTTACAGTCAAAATTGGGGTTTACTGCTATCCTATTAAGGTACCACTGGCAGAAATTAACTCTTGAAGGGAAATCTCGAGGAAGGAGCGCTTGCACCCTTTGAATGTGATATGGATATAGTAGAGATTCACGCAATATACGCCAAACAACTTGGTGACTGATATTTAAATTTTTAGCGATTTTTCTGGTGCTAGTGTCTGGCTGTTCTTCTATTTCATGTAGAACAGCTTCTTCGATCTGTGGTGTTCTAACGGTACGTGGTTTACCTCCATCATTAGTGTTTTTATTAAATGTTCCAGTTTCTGCAAGACGCCTATGAATATCTGAGAATATTCGTTGATCAGGTATTATTCTATTGGGATAACGCTCCATGTATAGACGTCTGGCTTCTCTTGCATTTCCATTCGCAAGGCCATAAATAAAATGCATATCAGCCAAATCGCCATTTGAATAATTTGGCATTGTTACGAGGCTATAACGAGTATTTATAACAAATTTACACCTTACAATTAACAATTTAAACACATGTAAAGACACCTAACGACTCCACATACGAACTGTCAAAAAACGCTCGCTCTCCACTGCATTTGTTTGAAAACAAATCTATTCTTTCATGATGGAAAGTATAGACAATACACTCATAGCCATCTGAGAATCTGCGTTGGAGCTAAGCTTATCGTTGGTCGGTTTAAATCCAGGTCCCGGGAACAGATCCCGGCATCGGATTTTTTTAAAGCAATGATTTCACTTTTTTCTTCTGTTTGAGATTTGAATTATTGGATACTTGGATAGCTTATACATTACGAATTTCTACTGAGTATTCATTTTCTCATACTATTATAATATTATGTGCCTATTTGAATGAAGTGTCGATCTTTTTTTGTCTGAAAGATGCGTTTGTAGAAAAAATAATGTGTGTATTTCAAGCACAAAGTGTCATTGTTGCTCTCCAAAGATTACCGCGCTCCGCTTCGCGTTGCACGGTAACTCTCTTTGTCGAGCGACAATCAATTACTTTGCGCTCGAAATACACAAATTGCTATTTCCATTTTTTCTCGACAACGGTTTTAGATACGGAAAAACTACAAGACACAAAAAAGTTTGTAAATGAATGAAAAAATTCATTTTGTATATTATAATTTATCAACGGCGCACCGCAAAAAAGTTCAGGGGGAGAAAAGGGGGCATGACCCAAAAAAAATTATCACCCTATAGATTCTCACAAACATTTGAGATGTCCATCGATGTAAGCCCTATAACATAATCTATGTTTCAAATTTGAGCCACATATCTCAAAAACTGCAGGATCTATAAAGAAAAAACAAAAAAAATCTTGAAATTTCAACACCCCGTAGATCGGTAACAAAGCGTTTGCGGACCAATGTTTATATGAACTTTTAGTCTTAAAATGAGCTGAGGAATTACCCCCTTTCGGATGTACATGATGTTTAGGAACACCCTGTATATATATATATATAACTCTTTATTAGCACAATTTGCTCTTTACAGAAGGAACGAACAGCAAATAAAACTACCCAAAGACAACACATTAAAAGTACCGATCAATAAATAAAATACAATAAAATACAAAACACAACAAAAGTCATTACAATACAATACAACATATTAAAAACTACCACCAGAAATTCAATTTCAGAATTGGTTTAATACATATTCTCTACATTGTGTTTTGAAATGGCTCAAAGAAGTGATGTTTTTGGTCTCTGGTGGTAAACCATTAAAAAGTGTTAGACCCTTATTGAATATTGTGTTACACAATATGACTTCAGTTTTTATATAAAAATCATTCACAGCACGAGCTTTAGTGTTATGAGTGTGTACATTACCTATATAATTTAATTCATCACAGAGGTAGGTCGGTAACATATTATGTCTGAGCTTGAATACAAAGACCAACAAATTATAGTGTATTCTTTGTTTTACCGACATTAGTGATAATATCTCTAGCATGTTCTTAATTGAAGTACGTCTGTTACACATGGCTCGATTTTGTATTTTCTGAATAGTACTCAACTGGTCATTCTTAAGGAAAAATAAAAGGGTTCCACAGTAATCAAAATGAGGTGCTATTATTGATTTGTAAATTGTCAATTTTGAAAAAATAGAAACTTTACCGTTAAGTCTGCATAAAAAATTAACTTTTTTTGCAACCTTCCTTTTTATATAATCACAGTGTGCATTCATATTCAATTCTTCATCTAGCATTACTCCTAAGTACTTGATTGTTTTTACCTTTTCAATTTTACAGTCATTGATCATCAAGGTCATTTGAAAATCCTCATCTTTCACTCTTTTAAGCTTATTTCTGCTCCCTATCAACATATACTTGGTCTTTTCAAGATTCAACATTAACCCATTATCACACAACCATGTGGAAACCCGATTTAAGTCTTCATTCATGGAGGATTCTATTTCATCTGGTTTACCAGCAAGGTAAATCAATGTATCATCAGCGAATAAGTTCAGTTGGCATTTTTTCACTTGACTAATAATATCATTAATAAACAATTTTTTATGAAGAAATAGACAAGATTAATATTTTTCAAAAAATGTTTCTACCAAAATAATGATTATAAAAAAATATTTCCTCAATTAATTTTGTTTATTGTTTATAATCGTTTTTTGGCTTAACATTTTGTTATAAACAAATTCTAACAACCGTTATATTTTTTTCCTAGAGCTAAAAAAAATACAAAAACAGGCATTATCAAAGTACTAAAATAATGTTCTTCTATTTTTTATAAAACTTCCAAATACTACACCGAACCGAAGTTAAACCGGCAGCATGATTTGTCAAGTAACAAATTGATATTGGACATTGAGGTTGTTATTATAAAAGATTGATTAATCTTTAAAATAAGCTAATGGTCAAGTTTATAACTATTGTTTATCAGCTATTATAAACTTTTGTTTATAAAAATTTGAGATTTTTTTTGCACTTTCTTTTCTGTAATGACTTATAACTTGTTGAATAATGAAAATACAGCTATAAACCTTTATACAATTTTGTTCAATGATAAAATATCTATAAGTTAACCTTTACATCATATATGTATCTCATATAGTTTAAAATTATATACTTGTTTCAATTAATATTCATCTAACTCGTTTTTCGTTATATATGAATTTTTATATCTAAATTATATCACTCATCATCACATATTTTGCAATATATCTATACTTTTAATATTCCTAATAATTTTTTCAAACCGATTTATGTAAATCTAATTATAGTAATGTGTAAACATGTAAAGGTTGATGATTTATAGATATTTTATCACTGAATAAAATTGTATTAAGGTTTATAGCTGTATTTTCATTATTTGACAAGTTATGAGTAATAGAAGAAAATATTTTTAAAATATTTATTCAAATTCTTATATTAATATTAGTAACGAAAAAAAATATATTTTTTCTACTCCCGCATGTGAATTACTAACGTCACACATCGATAAAAATGTGTAAAGCTTCATTTCACAAATCGGTGTGTGAAGTGCCATGCTTTTCTTATGGGATTTATTTCACGCACCGGTGCCATAAGAGTCAATACAAATTCACACACCGGTCGCTGGTCTAGGTAGCGGTGGCGAGAGAAATTGACAAATATGACAGTTCCCGCAGAGTGAAGTTCAGAGTTACATCAGTTAATAGACCGTAAATAGTAATTAATTACTCTCTTAATTAATAAATAGTACGACGAAATTTTGATTTAAACCGATTAGCCGTGTATTTCACGCAAATTCCTGATGGACAGCATTGAAGTACTCCCATCAACTCCTCCAAATATAACGTTAGCAGCCAGTAAAACAAGTTCATCGTTATTGCCACAAAAATCGTTGGGAATTTACGAAAACACTTTGGAAAAGTTTATGCAATGGCGCAATACAAACAACGTCCAATCATTCTCCGAAAGGATAATATTAGCCTACCTATCTGAATTATCAACAAAGGTTAAATCTTCTACATTATGGAGTCACTACTCAATGTTGAAAAGCACCCTTAGTGTTAAGTACAACGTACAAATTGGTGATTATCCGAAAGTTCGCGCTTTCTTGAAACGGAAAACCGAGGGATACATTCCTAAAAAATCACGCGTTTTGGAAAAGGAACACGTATTAAAATTTCTCAAAGAGGCACCCGATGAAAAGAAAATTAGTCAAATTTTTCTTTAATTCAGTCTCTAAGTAAAAGGTCGTAGAAAAAGTATAGTGTGCACCACGTGCGCGAAGACTTTTTTACGCTCGTGCGGATTGTGAAACTCGCCTGCGGCTCGTTCCACAAACTTCCACACTCGCGTAAAAAAGTATACTTCACGCACTAGATACACAATATACTATTATGTGGTATACTGTCTTTAGCGGTAATGCGCCTATGTCATTATGGCTCGGCGGAGCCCTATTTTCGGCGTTGAATTAAAATTATAAATAATAGAGATAAAATGTCTGGGCGTGGCGCAGTGGTTAGAGCGTCCGATTCTGAGTCGAAAGGTCCGGAGTTCGAATCCTGGTCCGGAGTTCGAATCCTGGTTCGGCTGGGATTATTTAATTTAACCGATTAAATCATTAAAATCTCGTGGCTCGACTAGGGTGAGTCCTACACGATCCACTAAGGTGGCGTATGGAGTTAGTAACAAAGCCTATAAAGAACACATGGCTAATGACCACAGCAATCGATGCCAAAACACCAAAGAAAAAAAATAGAGATAGAATTTTAGGAGCTTTATCAAGAAGTAATACTTTTTTGAACTTGTTAATCAGACTATCAAACGATCAGACGCAGAAGAGGCGGGAAGCCGGGAGACGTCAGTGCGCGAGTGATTCTGATTCGAGATCAACATTGACACCAGATGGCGCTCCAAAACTCCGGGAAAACAAAACAAATGTCATTTAATTATCTTTTCTTGATAGTTGACGACTTTTTGATATTTTTTTTAACTATTGAATTTTACTTCTACCTCAACTTTGGAGTGCTTTTTTATAAATGCCTGTTGTGAAAATTCATTTGGCTGTAATTTTTCAGTAGTGTTTGAACGGAAAATGGCCCGTGATCCTGAAACTTCAATAGCATCTAACCTTGATCAACCTTGACAAGTATTGAAGTTACAAACACAATTACAATTATAAAATCCTGTATTACTTCATTTATTCCTCTATTTCGTTGCCTCAGTGAACTCGTTTCTGCAATTTTTTGAGATGAAATGACAATTTATTATCAATTATTTTAATGCTTTGCCTAGAAAATAAATGGATTGATTTACGCCACTTTTAAACCAAATTTCTCTCACTAGATGTGAAAACATTCAAAATAAAAAGTTCACACTGTTCACGGATGCAAATACACGTATGTTTATGAATTAGTTTCCCGATTTTCAGTTTAATTCCCAATGTTTTAGCTAATTTCTGGTTTCTGGTAAAAGAGTGCATTGAGACATTTGCAGACGAATAATTCTTGAATTGTGGCACTGGACAAATTTTTCTTGGCTTACTTGTCACATCAAAGCTATGCTTCTTCCATTAAATCAAAAAAATTTAACCAAATATAGAATGATAAAGAAATAATCACTAATTTATTAACATGCGATCTTATGGCAGAATGTTTGTTTTCCCGGAGTTTTATATACAAATTTCGAAATGTAGATGTCGCCCACTCCGTGGTGATCCCGAATTGGTCAATCGCGGTCATGTCCGCGTCATCCCAAGTTTCAACCAATCTGTTACAAGAAGACACTGACGGTTTAATTGCATTAAATCCGTCCTAATTCACACACCTTGTTTTTATTTATTATAACTATTTTTGCACAGAAAGTTTCAATTCCAGACACCAGAAACCTGAGAAGTAGATAAGCAAGAATAAAAATAACTTACCAGCTCCATCTTGTGCATACTTGTAGTCCGGTTCTGCTTTTTCAGGAATAAACTTTGAAAAACTCTCTGGTAATATTTCTCGAATTCGTTGGTAATATGACAATCTGAAATAAATACGGTAAATATAATAATAATATAATAATCAAACTCAAATGTTGATTTGAATGTTGAGAATAGTTTTGAATTATATTTGAAATTTGATAAAGTTATTTCAAATTTGTAATAAAAGGTGTTCCATGAAAAGTGCAAGCTAAAATAAAGGAAGGCTTCAAAAATACAAATGAAGGAATTCATGACAGTTCTAAACTGAAAATGTGTGCTTATTTTACCTTCTAATGAACTAATTAATAGAAGTAGCAAGTATTATTATTAAAAAAGTACCCACCTCATACATTTCAGCATAACTTCTCTAATAAATTTTGGTTTTGGATGATCATCGTCCAACGTCAAACACGAATCCCAGTCTTCCCAAGACCATCTAAACTGGAAGTTACTCAAATGATAAGAGAACCAGTTGACAAATCTATCAAAACACGATACAGTCATGGTATCAATTCTCATGAATAGCATTTCAGTTGCTTGGGCCAAGACCTGTGGCATTGTGGACGGCTGAAGTTTACACAATTCAATCAACATGGCACCATATGCAATTTCAATATATCTGGGTGCAGGCATGTGCAAGAGTTCCGCAAAAATCACTTCCACAATGCAGTATTCAAGAGGAATTTTTAACTTGTAGGGGAAATTGAGGAGGTGAGCAGCACAGTCCTTTCTCTCCAAATGGTAGAGTTCTATGATAGAATGTAAGTGTTCCTCGATAAGAAAACGTTCTATTGAATGAGCTCCTGGTAGTATGGGACCCTCAGGGCAATCCGTGTAGTCAAAAAGTCTGAAAAATAATAAAGGAACAAATACAATATCAACTGTGATTGCTTTCACTCCTCACCAACCATCAAAAAGATCATCATCTCTCAAGAAAACTCATATTTAAAAACAAATTAACTGGATTATTGAGGTTATGTGCAAGTCCTGAGAAAATGCCACATACTGACAATGAGTAAAATAAATAAATATGTGTGAAAAAAGGGACTTTTCAAGATGTAATTATGCTTTGACAATGCTCTCTTGAAGCCCTATGAGTGACATAACTGGACTAGGGGTTGGTTGGTCAGAGCTCAGTAAAGCTCTTGATAGAGATGGTCCAACCAAGGAACCAAGTCCTTCAACTCATAACCAATGCTTAACCTGGTCATTTAAAATACTGAATTCTTCTACTTACCTGAATACCACCCATGGCATTGGGTATTGGTAACTATCGTGATGAGGTGGCGGTAAAATAGAAGGCAAATTATGCTGCAAAGCTTCACACAAAATTGAGTCAAAAGCCAAGTAGGGTCGGGGAATGTGTTTCTCTGCCCAATTATCCTGCCTCAACTTCCGTACTTGGGCCCAAAGACAATCAAGATACTCCTCTTGAGGATGGGGAGTATCAACTGCCCATACTCTGAGGGCATTATGGTGCTTTTTTGTTCGTTTGTTCAGAAATACCTCAATTTGTACCATCAAATGTTCTAACGACTTTTCTTTCTTTTCGTACAACTCCCTGCCTACCCATGGTAATGTACTGAGAATTGCGAAGACATACCAATCTCTTCGTACTTGAGGAACGCTATCCTCATTTGCAGTATCTATCATATTATCCAAAAGCTGCAGCAAAGATGATGCTGATATAACGTGACAATTCACTAGATCTGCTAAGAATCTTAAGGCATATCTAGCTGGATCCCACTTACAATTTTTCAGAGATTCCTTAAAAGTCTTTACCATGTATTCTACAAATTCACCTCCAAAATTGAAATTCTTTGCGTTTAATAAACCCACAAGTGTGGTATAAATGGTACATTTTTCTGGCATTTTAATCGCACAATCTGTTAGTATTCTCAAAATTTTCGCTCTGAATGTGGAGAGATCAGCCTCAAGAACACTAGCTAGGCCTTCTAGGTTACTCTCCAAGGAAGATGTACTTTTTTCACCAACTCGAAGGATGAGAGATTCCAATCTATCTTCAATTTCTTGATTTTCGGATACCCTTCGCCTTTTTCGATATGCTCGGTCTGGAAAATTTCAATTTTATTCGAGACATCAGAAAAGATATATTTCCTAACTTACCATAGCCATCGTCGTCTTCGTGAGCCCTTCGGCGGCTCATTTTGACTATATTCACGTCAGAAATTATATATGAAATAAATATAAATAACTTCTTGGTCTCACACAGCAGCAAATTCAAACAAATTCAGAATTCAGAAATTAGAAAACTGAAAGAATAAATTCAATTCCTCTGTCTTCTGTCACAAGTCACCAATATTAACTTTTGACTTATGACTTATCTTTAAAGGATTTTTTCGCGACTTACCGTTGATTACCACTAGTGACCTTTCCCCCGGTTTCGATATATCGATACTGCGTCCGAAAAAAATCTTGATATACTGTACGGTTGATACTTTTTTGAAGTATCGATAATCATTTCGTGCGATGCCACAGAACACCTGAAGACTCAAGAGCTCAGATTAGAGGTGTTCTATGGTCCGTTTCCACCAGGCGTAAAGGTCAAATGATCACTGAAATGAAATTATAATATGATGACTGGAATGCTCTTGGTTCCTCTGCGCACCCGTATAAAGTGATAACTCTAGGAGATGAAGAAAGGAGGCACATGCAATCTAGCAGAGAAATACTTTATTGATGCTTACTTGTATGGGTGCGAGAGAGACATTCATCCATAGAAATCATAATATATAGTAAGTATATATAATATAATATATATATGCATTCATCTGCACGTACGTGTTATAAGTTTCCCAATTTTTGGTTTGTAAACTCGCTAGTGCAGTAAAGCGCGTATTTGTATCAGTTTTATATGTTACAATCGACTCAATCTCGATTCCTCCGCCACTGTGAGGAACCACAAAACAAACATGGCGGCCTCCATGAGAAATCCAGTCGCGCAGCCTGACGAGCATTCCAGTCATCATATTATAATTTCATTTCAACTACTGATCTTCAACTGAACTGCTATTTTATTGAAACATGAATTTTCGTGGTCTTTGAGATCACTTCAGGAGCTACCCTCAGTTCTACTCTGGATCCAAAACTGTCATTTTTGATCACAGAACGACAGAACAATCAAAAGTGAAAGTTTATGGCCGTTTTTCTACGGATATTGGATCCATCCACTGAAATGAAATTATAATATGATGACATCATCATATTATAATTTCATTTCAGTGGATCCATCGGATCATAATTCTACAATATATCGAAAAACCTACGGCCATGATATCGATACTTGATACACAGGGTATCGATTCTTGATAATTTCAAAAAATCGATACTATGCAAACTGAAAAGTAATGTGTTGAAAGATTATTGAAAATAAGGATAAGAATAAGTTCTGAATAAGGCACTGATTTTTTCAAAATGATGTTAAATATTAGTAGGCACATCTTGAATTCCTTTTAATTTTGGCCTTTTTGTAAATTTAGGAAAGATATGAAGGAGTTATTGATTGATTAATTAACCTTATTTTTTTTTTCCTTGGTGTTTTGGCATCGACTGCTATGGTCATTAGCGATGTGTTCTGGATAGGCCTTGTTATTAACTCCATACGCCACTTTAGGAGCAGCACTGTTAATTTTTAACGCAACAGTGAATCGTGGAGGATTATTCCCAGCCGACACGAGCCTCAGTCATTCAGACTTTCACATCTGAAAATGAAAAAAGATCGCACCGTCTGGGAATCGAACCTGCAATCTCTCGATTACTAGGCGAGCGCTTAACCACTGCGCTAATCCCAATTAACCTTATTATTTCAAATTAAACGAAAATATTCTACAATTTTTTTAATAATAAGATAAAAACATGAAAACAAAAGGCTTCTTTTTTATAAGGCTGCTAATAGATTCTAAAATTAAACGTAATTATCACAATATATCTAACTAATAATTTATAGAAAAATATCGTAAAAACAACTGGTTGTATAGAAGAGAAGGGCCTTAAATCGAAACAACCTCAATCATGAAAGTAACAACTTTTGTAAAAAAAATTGTCTGACTATACATTTCCATAATGAACAATAATTCTCAATAAATAAAAAAACTAAACAAAGATTTTGAGTTCACTTAAATATAACACAACTTAGCTCTGATACATAAATTATACTTATAATTATACTTAGATACATTTAAATTACTATACATACACCTGTTTATTTCTGTAGAAGTTTTGTAGAATGAACTTAACAATAAGCTTCATTTAATTGACTAGAACAAGGAAATACGTTTTGTCTCACACAGAACATTATTGTTGAATAAAAAACTTGGCACTTTTTCTAAATAAGATATGTTAGAGCAAGAAATATAGTTAATAATACTTTCAATTTGTATATGTGTATTCAGTCTGACACCAAGAGTTATTTGGTGATAATGACAAGATCAACAAATACCATCAACACTAACCAACCTTTCATGAGAAATTAAAACGTTCCATATCTTCAAATATTCAGATCACAACAAAATTTCAAGTAGTGATTCAAACTTTGATCCAATGAATAAAACAAGTTCATAAAATTCTCAAGGCATGAAATTTTCGTAGAAGTTTCAGATCGAAATTAAAGAATGGTGACGAAAAGTGGATTTTGAACATTTCTTCCCGCACTGATGACTTTTAAATTATGTTTGTATGGAAATATGCCGTACATCTTTTCAAATGTCTTTATTGAAAAATACTTTACTTGATTTGGAAGTTGTCTATCACCTTTACAAAAATCACTTTCTTTAGTTTTCTTCAATTTTGTCTTCATTGAAAAATACTTTACTTGATTTGGAAGTTGTCTATCATCTTTACAAAAATCACCTTCTTTAGTTTTCTTCTATTTTGTCTTTATTGAAAAATACTTTACTTGATTTGGAAGTTGTCTATCATCTTTACAAAAATCACCTTTAGTTTTCTTCAATTTTGAGGATTTATTTTGTAAATATTTGATTGAAACTAAGCAATTGGGCATAAGTAAACAGAAGGTAAACATTAGCAAGTATTGATTATGTTAATCACATATCATGTGCAGAATTTGAGATTATTCTGTTTAGGGTTTCCCAGAAATCAATGTTGATAGAAAATGTTTGACCTAACATAAAATAAAAAAATCAGAAACAACTCCTGGGAATG
The DNA here is from genome assembly GCA_944452925.2 of Chrysolina oricalcia. Taxonomy (NCBI): domain Eukaryota; kingdom Metazoa; phylum Arthropoda; class Insecta; order Coleoptera; family Chrysomelidae; genus Chrysolina; species Chrysolina oricalcia. Next base: position 68,795,018 of record OX101812.2, read on the forward strand.
TTTCAGGGATATTGGACTCACCTTGTATACTTGGATATCAGACTGAAGACAATTTCTGATTAAACTATTTTTACAAAAATTGAATGTCTGTGTGATATCATTTTCTCAAATGTACTACGTAAAATGTTGATGAATATAATGATTCATCCGGTAAGTGCTCTCCATAACCTTTGATATGTGCAACTTAAATACAAAATAAAACCTAATAGCTGTTTCTACCAACGACTGATTGAAATTCTACGCATCCATTTTGGATTTCCTAAGTACTTCGTTTACTATAAATTATACATATTTGTTGAGAACAACACACTCCGAGACACACTCATTACAACTTGTTTCATTTATTATGCCATTAGTTTGATCGAATTTAACATAAAGAACCTTTACACAAAATGGTATACTTTTGAGAACTGAAAATATATGAATTACTTTTCTGGAAAATTGTTGGTTCTGGTAGGAATTATCGAAACATACGAAAAAAACATTTTGCCATGCAGTGAGACCACATACATGTTTCAATATAACTTTTTTTTGCAGTTTCATTGTGTTCAGAATGTCTTTTCGCGCAGTCATGGATACAAAAAAGAAAAAATATGAAAAACGCTTCCCAGCCAACAATAATGTGACATCAAGAATGACGTGATGTACCACAATACGGTTCAATCTTTACCTATATTCGAAGTATATTTCATATTACAGTCATGGCTCATCAAATTCATCTAAAATTATTCCATCATAACGTCAAAGGAGAGAAATTGCAAAGCATCATAAATTACAGGATTCGAAATATACAGAAAACGTAATGCAGAGAAGCCGTCATAGCACTGAATCTAAACGTAAAACGCACTTTTTCACAACGTACAAGTGTTCATAACGTACTTACAGCCAAATGCACCGAAGTATTTTAAACGAGATTAAAAATTGAGCTCGATTAACTATAATTTTTTGTATGCACCGTATCGAAATACGCCTTAATCGCGATTAACTATAATCCAATGATTTTCGAAGTTTAAGCTTAGCAAACGCATGTGTGACTGTTGGGTTGGTTGTTAATGTATCTTTGTATTCCTCGATAAAAAAGGAAAAATGGAAGTTGATACGAAATATTTTTAGAGGATGACGGAGATATTACTGATGTTATTAATTTTGGATTTCCTAGAAGATAATATAATCGGGGATTTTGTACTAGTGAAAGGTTTTGTAGTAACACAAAATCTTTCACTTGTGACAAAAATGTGGAAAATTGTTCTTCTTCATACTATCTACGAATCTGAAATTCAAATATTTTAACTTTTTAGGAAATGAAATAGTGTTTAATGAATATACCATGAAAAATAATTGTATTCCACTCTACAATCAGAACATCAAGTCATTTATACATTTTCTTAATGTAATGAAGAAAAACAAAGAAAAACTTGCTGATCTAATTTCAGAAATGTTGCCTAATTTTTCAGGTGTATCTGATTTGGATAGATAGAAGTTTCTTCAAAACATGCTTTTTTGGGTTGTTCAAGCTGTCTTCAATCTCACCTTCCCTAATTTTTGGCATCGTTTCTCATCCAGTCAAAAGTCTCTGCTACCTTTCATGGTAAAGGTAAGTTTATCGGGCTTTTTCTCGATATAAAAAGAATGGTGTGTATATTCATTTCAGACTTCCCTCATCTTATGATTTGTATAAATCACAACGTTTCAACTGCTTCTATACGCAGTCGTCTTCTGTGTTGTTACTTACGTTGTTTTATCTCCTGTACACAAAACCAAAAGAATTTCATGGGGGTATCTAATACTTTACGAGTTATGACTTTTTGAATCTTGAAAATCAACCATATTCCAACACGATTTTTTCTGTAAAAAATAACACAAAATGCATCCTTCCTTTTGTCCACACTTTACCAAACCTTTTACAAATAAAATTAATCTTCTTATATTACTATACTCAACCTCACTTTTCATAGAGGTTCATTCTTGAAATGAGTTGGTCAGGTTATGTATGGGTACTTTACAAGAATGTTGATTTTTTGTGAAATGTTGGATTTTGGTGCTTGTAATTGTGAAATACGTGTTGATTAGGATCCCAAAAAATCGTATTTGAAAATGTTGGATTTTCAAGATTTAAAAGGTCTTAACTCGAAAAGTATTGAAGACCCTCACGAAATTTCCTCGGATTCGTGTTCAGGAGATGAAACTAAGTAACAATACTTTTTTTGTTTTGGGAAAAGGCCTGATAAACTTACCTTTAAGTACCATCTGCAATTTTTTTTCTCAACTCTTTTTCCTTATTTTCGAATAATATTTTGAGCGACTCTGCAGTATGATAACATAGACCAGGACCACTTGCATTGTATTCGTTTTCGATATTTTTCCATGCATTTTTCTTATCATCCGGCGATATTCGATTCGTTTTCTCATTTTTTAAAACCGTTGCATATTCCCCAATTACTAAATTAACCAAACACTTTCTCCAATATGGATAAATTTCGAACTCTTTTTATCCCTTCATACCGTCGCTCAATTTTGATATCAGTCTTTTAACTTTCAAAATTATTTTAAGTTTGCGCGATTCTCTTGAAATGTCAAAGTTTGATAAGATGATATTAGCCGCGTTTTATTGACCATCAGAGTTTACATCTACTAGTAGAAGAAGTAGAGTATCATAAAAACGCAATTTCAGGGTTTCCAATAGAAGTCAGATAATTCTAAAATTTCCTAAATTTCTGTAAAAAGTTTGAAACTCATAGTTTTCATTATTATAAATGATACATTCAATTTGAATAATTTGCTTTCATTAACAACTACCACAGCCGAAATAGACAATAGAAGAAGTCGCGAGAAGTATTATATCTATTCGAGGATTAGATCTAGGCGGGAATATTTCAAGTGCAATAAACTTATCATATATGCGAATTCCTTGAATAATTTTCACTCAGGAAGCTTTTTCGGAATGTAAAAATCATTATGAAGAAGTGATTCCTAAACCTGCTTCCACTTTCGAGGTAGCTTTGAGTGAAGCAGCGAATAAGTCGGAATTATCTTTGAAAAATGATAGCATATTTGTAGGTTGGGAACAAATAGGAACTGAAAAATATTTCTTTGATATTTATCTGGATAATTTTCTCAATTCATCATACATAAATCGATTTGACACAATGTTTCTATATCATCCCACTGATGTTTTTGAACTTTCGCTACTTTCAGGGTCATCATCTACTTTTTTGGTAACCATTTGTATATTTGTTTAGGATATGATTTTAAAATGAAGGTTTAATAGAGGTTTTCAATGAATTGAGAATCACCTTCTTTATTATATAAATAAAAGTCGTTGTAAAACATATACGTATTTGAACATTCCCAGCATCTATAACTTTACTCACGTCCATATAACACTCATATTCATTTTAACTAGAGGCTGTTCACTACCAAAATCGTTTTAATGTGTGTAAATGAAGTTTTTGAGCTTCAAAATACAACCAAACTGAAATGTACTGAAATGAAAGACCATAAAATATGTTTCAAACTACTTTCAATTGGTGCGTTTTATTGTAGGCAGAAATGCTCTTCTCGTAGAAGTAGAATTTGACACATCTGTTTTTTTGACACCAAATATATCTACTTTCGCTACGATCAAATTTGAGGGTAGCAAAAGTAGATAATTGGTTGAAAAATGAAAATTCCTAAATCGTAGCAGAAATTGACACTATTGACATTGAAAGAAGTTTAAAAACATATTATGATCTTTAATTTCTGTACATTTCAGTTTGGTTGTATTTTGAAGCTCAAAAAACTTCATTTTCACAAATTAAAACGATTTTGGTAGTGAACAGCCTCTAGTTAAAATGAATATGAGTGTTATGGACGTGAGTAAAGTTATAGATGGAAATGTTCAAATACGTATATGTTGTACAACGACTTTTATTCATATAATAAAGAAGGTGGGTTCACATTGATTTTCAATTCATTGAAAACCTCTGTTGAACCTGCATTTTAAAATCATATCCTAAATAAATATACAAATGGATACCAAAAAAGAAGATGATTACCCTGAAAGTAGCGAAAGTTCAAAAACATCATCAGTGGGATGATATAGAAACATTGTGTCAAATCGATTTATGTATGATGAATTGAGAAAATCGTCCAGATAAATATCGAAGAAATATTTTTCAGTTCTCATTTGTTCCCAACCTACAAATAAGCTATCATTTTTTAAAGGTAATTCCGGCTTATTTGCTACTTCACTCAAAGCTGCCTCGAAAGAGGAAGGTGTGAAGGTTTAGGAATCACCTCTTCATAATGATATTTACATCCTGAAAAAGTTTCCTGAGTAAAAATTATTCAAGGAATTCGCATATATGATAAGTTTACTGCACTTGAAAATTTCCCGCCTAGATCTAATCCTCGAATAAATATAATACTACTCGCGCCTTCTTCCATTGTCTATTTCGGCTGTGGTAGTTGTTAATGAAAGCAAATTATTCATATTGAATGTATCATTTATAATAAAGAAAACTATGAGTTTCAAACTTTTTACAGATATTTAGGAAATTTTAGAATGATCTGACTTCTATTGGAAACCCTGAAATTGCGTTTTTATGATACTCTACTTCTTCTACTAGTAGATGTAAACTCTAGAGGTCAATGAAACGCGGCTAATGTCAATAGTGTCATTTTCTGCTACGATTTAGGAATTTTCATTTTTCAACCAAATATCTACTTTTGCTACCCTCAAATTTGATCGTAGCGAAAGTAGAGAAAGTAGATATATTTGGTGTCAAAAAAACAGATGTGTCAAATTCTACTTCTACGAGAAGAGCATTTCTGCCTACAATAAAACGCACCTATTGAAACGTCAAGTTGTACTGATTTTTGCAATGATGCCAAACTATTATTTGGATTAGGTAATCCGCACTTTTCATATGTCGGAGAATACAACTCAACCCAAGACCACTTAATCCGGTTTAGTTGATTTGGATTAAACGCGAAAACGGTGCATATGGGCGTTACAGAAATGATATCCGATGATATTCCTAACGCATCATATCGCTAAAGCACAGAATAAGTACTGGATCATATACGTATATAAATAGGTAAAAAGAAGTATGTGCACTCGCCAATCTGAGAATCGAACACCGTACGTGAGACAGAACAGCTTTCAGCCGACCCCTCTTACCCCACCGCATGCCCGAAAAAATAAATCTCAACCCGATAAGCAAAGGAGACGACTGGAAGTACACATACTTCTCTTTACCGATAATATACGGTGGTGTTGTGTAGAATGCGGAGTGTTTGAGAACAAAATCTATCATAATGACAATACAATAGCTTACCGTTATTATAGTCGATAGGCCTACACACATTTTTTCTAACTGAAATAACTACTTGTAGAATATGTGGTTGGCGGTAATTTTACATACTTCTCGATAAAACTGAAAAAGATGTGATGAATACCGAAGCAAGAAAAATCACGCAAACAATAATTCCAAGATTTCATAACCACTATCGATTTGGCTGAAATCAGTGAATGATATTATTATTTATTAATCGTATACACTCCAGCATTAACTGTAGGCGTATGTGGTTGAAAAGCGGCTGAAATACCTACATAATAGCGTATTTATGAATTTGAAAATGGCAAACCTGGGTAGAAATTATTTTTAAAGTGTTTTACTTGGAGTTTTTTTGAGGAAAGCCAAGTTTCAAACTCTTTTTCAATGTCATTTAATATTGCCTTTTTTTAAACGGGTGACAGTTGAAGTCTGTTGAATTTTTATTGGTTTGGTGCACAACTGGTAGGTCTGGAGGTGAAAATGTCTCACATTAACCTTAGAAAAAAGAAGAACCTCATTTTTCCGCTTCTTTACTTTGGAGAGTTCAACAATTTTACCGCTTTCAGAGAAAATTCAGACATTGCTTTTCAGTTAGTTACTTGTTAATGTTTGATTCGTAAATGATCATGTAATAGTATTGTGATGTTATGAAATGCAAGAAAAATGGAAAAGTGATGTTATTTTCCCTCCAGAGCTGTCATGTGTTTTTTTTTGTATTTATTATTTCCGCCAACCGGCTGCACCCCTACGCGCAACCCTCAGAAGTCCTCCAGATACTTGTGTGAGCTAGGAAAGACGAAGCCCTTACCTTTTTGATGCCAATATTGACCTAAACACTGAGATGTTATTCTGTATAAACACTTCTAACAATTGAAAGTTTAATAAAACTGGAATAAATTTACGATAACCTAAACAGTTGACAGTTAACAAGCAAATAACAGATCGGATCAGCCAATAGCCAACTCGTCTGCCATTATGGTTTGTGGTGTAAACGGGATTCCAATACAACCAACCGTCTTAAAATTTCAGTTCAGATTATAATGGAAAATTATAAAAAAATAAGAACAAATAATGAATAAATCTAAGTGTTCAATGGTAATATAAGCTTCTCTAATCACATAAATCTCTTCTTAGGTCTTCAATTCGCTGATTTCCTGAATTTCAAAATGTGTGTCATTGAGATCTTCATATCTCAAATGTATCGAAATATATATTTGTTTAATTTTCACATATCGTTTTTCGCCTGTATTTAGTTATGAAAATTCGGATTTCAGAAGTGTTCTCTCACAGACATTCTACGTCACTGACACAACCCGACAACGTTGGAATCGTGGAGGCATTTGTTGATTAACTATTGTCAGGTCACTACTGTCATTTAATGTACGATCTGTCAGAGCTCTTACTGTTGATGAAAAAGGCTGCTGATATTATATTTACTATAGATTCTTGAATAACCGTTCACCGATATGGGACTCTTTTTATCGGTTCGACGGAGCAACTAGTATGGAAAAGTGGTAGCAAAAATTACCAAAATCTAAGTATGGTGTATGCTCGAAAACGGAAATAATCCGAAACTTACCTTGGGATGCTACACAACATTCAAGTCACAATTTTTTATTTCATCATTACTATCGTCAATAGTAGCTACAGCAAAGTATGGTTTGCTTAATAATAATAATGAGGCTCTTTATTGGGTATGAAAAATACAACGAAAACTACAGTGGGACACCATAGTATTTGTGCTTCATACTTTGTGCTCAGGAACTATTCGGCACTTGATACAAATAGAACCCTACCTTTTCAGCTGCATATAAACCACAACATCATCATCATAGCCTGATCAAGCAGCCCTTTAAAGGATATTCATGCCATCAGAATGAATTCCGAATAAACAGAACTTTCTTCAACGTTTTCATACCTTTCATCTCCACTCTCGAATAGTTTGGATTGCGAGATAAAAATGCGTGAATCATTATATAATTTACGGGTGGCAAATTTCCACTGCTAGTTTTAAAAAAGTTTTTCTCCATTTTCACAAGTTGTAAAAGTGACAAGAACAACATAAACAATGTCAGCGGTTCCATTGTTGTCAGATTCATATCAGTACCACCAACTTAGGTCAACAAAAAATACTAGAATCTAGTGAAGACATTCTACGTCACAAGAGCATACATATTCTAATTTTTCCTATGTTTCAAAGGCTCTAATTTTTTTATAACTGAATGTTGAGTTGAATCTTTCACAAGGTGGGGAGCTAATGCAAAATGGTTTCAAAAAATAACATTAATTTCGATTTTGGAGTTTTAGGAAAATAGCGAATTAATATAAAACTCTCACCACCGCCATTCTTCCTACATGGTGTAAGCAAGCGCAAGGACTATAGGATTATGAAAGATTACGTTATGAAACATTACGTTCTGATGTGTTACGTTGTGACTAAGTACGCTATGAGGGGTTACGAATTCTACCGAATACGATTATGATCGTTTGATGTTATGATGCATTGCTGTTGTGATGAAATGATCTTTTGATGCTGATTTTATTGAAAATATGAACAGGATGTTCATAAAGTCAGTTGTGGAATCATCATTACAGTGTGAAATTGCTTCTGAAGAGTATGATTTTCAATTCTTCCGACCCCCCTGATGATCTTAGAAGAGTGAAATAGATTTTTGTCGATCAAAATGTATTGGAGGCCTAGCGAAAGAGATGCAATTCACGCATCAATGAAATGAGCGATTTTCTGTGAGTGATAGTTCTGAATGACATTCTCCCCTATCTCATTTATAGATATGAATCTCCAATGGAAACTGGACATAATAAATAATCAACTATCTGAATGAAAATGCAAATTTTCACTTTCAGATTGTTTCAATCAAGTTAGGTTTCTTTTCAAAATATCTATCAGATGTAGTTCAATGTCCAGCGTGTCTTTTGCCGGGGAAGAATTTGTGTTCTGTTAGATATTACAAAAAATAGCTTCTTTTAATTTCAACTATCTGAATCAAAATGCAAGTTTTCACTTTCAGATTTTTTGTCTCAATTTATATAGGGCCTTTTCACAATATCTATCAGATGTAGTTCAAAAAAAAAAATTGAATGGTTCACACCTGAATTAAAACACGAAAGGGACACCCTCAACTTTTTAAGGGAACTGTACAGAAGCAATCCCACGCCTTTCCTCAAAGGGCAAATAAAACAACAAAAATATTTATATGACAAAAAATTATCATCGGCTAAAAAAGCATAACACGATAGATATATCACTGAGTCACCGTGCCCGCAAAAAGCTATGTAGAATATTATCAGAAATAAAAATAAAAACCAACCAAGTTCGTCAGATTGTCCGATCTCCTCTGATGAATTTAACGAATATTTTAGCAATGTTGCCAGTGTTATAATAAATGATCTACCAAAAACAGACATATCTTTCGAACAGTATTTACCGAAACCTGGTCATGATATAAAGTCATTCAACTTCAGGCAAGTCAGCTTTATACATGTAAGAGATATGATCAATAAATTGCGAAAAACTAATAGCAAAGACGCTTATTCTTTAAATCTCAAAGTTGTGCTAGCAATCAAGGATATCATTCTTATCCCTCTAACGAAATTAATAAATAAATGCATTTCTCTGAAAAAGTTTCCTGATGTTCTGAAAATATCAAAAGTGGTGCCCATACATAAAAAAGAATCCTAAGAGCCCTCAAATTTCAGACCAATTTCTATTATTCCAACTTTTGCCAAACTATTCGAAGTTATCTTAAAAATCCAAATGACATCTCATTTTGAATCAGAAAATCTCTTTCTTCAAGAACAATTCGGATTCAGAAAAAATCATTCAACCACATCGGCTATTAGCAGATTGACACAAATTGTAAATAAAGGTTTCGAAAACAATGATTTCATTTATGCAAATTACCTGGACTTGACAAAGGCGTTTGATTGCGTTTCACATGATATTTTACTCAAAAAACTTCAATATTATAATATCCATGAAGAAAGTATCAACTTGATAAAATCTTACCTAGAAAACCGAGTCCAATTCGTTCTTTTCCAAAATAAAAAATCTTCTCTACTCAATATACAATATGGTGTCCCCCAAGGATCCGTTTTAGGACCACTGCTTTTTCTTGTATTTATAAATGACTTGCCCTATTCATCTCCACTATCAAAGTTTATACTATTTGCTGATGACAGCACGTTCATACATTCAGGAAAAAATTTAAGTACTCTGATTTCCACAGTTGAAACTGAAAAAGAACGAATAGAACGATGGTTCCTATCAAATAAACTGAAAGTCAATGAATCGAAAACAGAACATATGCTTTTCAGTATGAGAAATACTGGCGAAATTAGATTCACATCCAAGTGTACCAAATTTTTAGGAGTTTACATTGACGAAAAAATGACCTGGCAAGAACACTGTAAATTTCTATGTAAGAAATTGTCGAGCTTTAGTTTCTTACTACGAAGTCTTTCGAAAATCGTGAACCTGAGTACTTCACTTACAGCCTATCACGGCCTCATTCAATCCTCCATATCCTATGCCATATTAGTATGGGGACACTCAAGCCAATGCTCTCAAATCTTCAGTATACAGAGAAGAGCATTGAGAGTTGTTTCTGGTCTGAAATACGGAGACGACTGTAGGGACAAATTCAAAGAACATAAGGTATTAACTGTACCCTGTATATACAGGGTGTTAATTAAGTACGTTGACAAACTTCGGGAGGTGATTCTTTGAAGGTTTTCAGGACGAAATGTTCATATAAACATATGTCCCAAACGGCTTGGTTTTCGAGATACAGGGTGATAAAAATACATTTTTTTCAAGATTTTTTAGAGTTAACTTCGACATTTTCTACAATAATCAGTTCAAATTAGGCAAGTACAATCCATTCAATAGTACGCACGATACAAAATAATGCATTTCTCAAATAATTCACAGGGTCCTCCTTTTTTCAGAGTCAAGCTTTGTTCAACCCTTCAGAATTTTTTTTCCCGCCGCCACTGACATATTATGAGAAAGGAATAATGAATGTTGTTTTATTTAACATCTTTTTGCTCTCCTGATGTTTTTCATTTACTTGTACTGTTCAGGAGTTACAATGAAAATATTAACGCAAACATTTTCCAGTAACGCATAACATAAAGAAATTTGAGAAGCAAATAGTCTAACAAACTTGAAGGGTGATTCTTTGAAAGGTTTCAAGATGAAAAGTTCATATAAACATGTCCCAAGCGGCTTGGTTTTCGAAGTACAGGGTGATCAAAAAACATTTTTTAGGAGTTTTTGGAGTTTACTTCGAAATTTTCGACAATAATCGATCCAAATTAGTTCAAATTGGACAAGTACAATCCATTCAATAGTGCGCATGATATAAAATAATTCATTTCTCGAAGTGTCATTGTTTAATTTTCAAATTTTCTAATGTTATGCCACACTGGAAAATGTTTAAATTAATATTTTCATTATAGCCCCTGAACCGTACAAGTAAATGAAAAAATGCAAGATATCAAAAAGATGTTAAAAGAAACAACATTGATTATTCCTTTCTCATAATATGTCAGTGGCGGCGGAAAAAAAATTCTGAAGGGTTGAACAAAGCTTGACTCTGAAAAAAGGAGGACCCTGTGAATTATTTAAGAAATGCATTATTTTGTATCGTGCGCCCTATTGAATGGATTGTACTTGCCTAATTTGAACTGATTATTGTCGAAAATGTCGAAGTTAACTCTAAAAAATCTTGAAAAAAATGTATTTTTATCGCCCTGTATCTCGAAAACCAAGCCGTTTGGGACATATGTTTATATGAACTTTTCGTCCTGAAAACCTTCAAAGAATCACCTCCCGAAGTTTGTCAACGTACTTAATTAACACCCTGTATATATATATATATATATATATATATATTACAATGTATATTATACATAAAAGAAAACTTGCATGAATATATAAACCACTCCCAAATTCATGGCTACCCTACACGAAATCGTCAAAACATCCAAGTCAATTATTTCAGACTGTCGAGAACACGCGATGAAATCTCCTATTGGGCACCCAAGCTATACAACGCCCTCCCTGCGGAAGCCAAGGAACTAGTATTCAAAAATTTCAAATTGAAACTCAAACAATTTCTTCTACAACATGCGTTTTATGATGTCAATGAGTTTTTCAATGGTACTCTTACATTTCAGAACAACTCAATTATACAAATTTTAACCTAATTTTAATGTCTGTCAGACTTTTAATGTACGATTTTATCTCTTTTTTTTTTTCAAAGCTTTTCTGTACCTATATTGTATTTTTGTAATTGTTTTATGTACAACTTCAAATGACTTGTGTAAACACTTTTGTGTCCTAACACCAATAAAGAATTGATTGATTGATTGAATGTCCAGCGTGGCTTTTGCCGGGGAAGTAGTTGTTTTCTGTTAGATATTACAAAAAAGTTACTTCAATTTATCGTAAGTAGGTTTTTTTTTTCTTTTCCATTTCCAAAGGAGTCATGTTTTGGTTCAATTTTTAATTGAGTACGTTTCTCTTTACAAAATCTGTTGATGCCTTGCGATTATGTTACAATGATTGTATGATATTTTACTGTTATGAAGGAGTACGTCTTGAAAAAGTACGTTATGATGGAGTATATTGTGATACATCAGTAAAATATATACGTTCTGAAACTTTGCAATATACCGCTATACATTTCTGTCTTACTGCGATTTCTACCGTTTGATGATATGCTGGAGTAATTTTCTATGATACAATTTCTGTACTTAACTGTTTTTTCAGTTATTCAATAACATACAGAACAAACAGAACATTTGAAAAAAAATACTTTTAAGGTTTTTGAAAAATTCCGAATGACAAGGAATTTTTCCAAACTTCCAAACCCACTCAAGCATTAACCGAAAAGCATTTGTTCTAAATTACTTGAAATACAAGACAACCGATTTTTTGTGTTCTAAAAACATAAATACCAACTTTGGAAAGTGACGCATGGCTCATAATGAAATAAATACTTATAATTCTCTTGAGTGTAACTGAAACAATTCGGAATATTCAATTAATTCAAAAAACACACTGAAATTTGAATAATTCATCTATCAAATTGGATTATTCCTTTTTCATATAAATGTTGAAACAATGTATTATTTTATGTGTTAAGTACTCTTTGGCAAACTTTTTGGACTTTTTTCGAATTCTAATATATTTGGTGTTTTTTGGAAATATAAAAGGCTAGTATTATTTCTAAGAACCAACACTTCCCTTTTAACCATGTACAGATATCACCATAGACAGTAGACTGACTCTTTACAAGAAAAATTGCCAAGAAACCATACTTTCTGTAAAAGCAAGAAACTGCAACTCAAATTTTTTCTGGAACTTGCCACAAGGTTGTAATAAATTGCGAAGAATCCAAGCATTGAAACGTTCAGATACTTTCGGTAGTTGCATTTTTGGTGCGGCTAATAGATCACACAATTTTTTCTTGCGGGTGTTGGAGGCTAGAGCAGTAATGTAGCATCAATACAGATAAACCGTGAACCTTGGCATCAGCTTGTCCCATTAGAAACGCCAACTTTGCTTTTTCCACTTCGGACTCCTCTGCACTCATCTGTTTCGATAATTCCATGTGCTCTGAAGTAACAGAGTCCAAACTTTTCTTCAGTTCACCCATCTAGAATTTAAAAAATACAGTTCAATAATACCCATTGAAACATAATTGTTAAGGTGCCCGTTTGATCAGGCTTGACAAACTAATCCGACAGAGGAGCCACCAGCCATTCGAATGAATATTTATCCAAGTATGCAACCATAAAAATGAAGCATTGTTACCGACATCAATAATTGCTACTATGATCGTAAAATGGAAATATCACGCCGCTGAGCAGTGTTGTCAGATGTCACAATTGTTCTCGTTTTATTTTATATATTCAATCATTAATTCATATTCTGGCTGAATAATATCTAGAGATATGACTTTTGACATAAATGCCGTTGAATAATGTTCTTGAAATATCAACTCCCATGTTCCCATATTTTGTAATAGAAGCCTGGACAAAGAAAGAAAAATGAACTCAAAGATTTTTATTTTTATAAATGCTTGGCAACATGCATTTGTACGGACAGGCAGCAAGTAATTAAGGAATTTGGGAATCCCTAATCCCTTTCTGCACCCTTGAATATATTTACCAGATTGCAATTGAAGATTTCGTTTGTGTATGATTCATTTCAACGGATTTGTAGGTTGAATATTGCAGTGTTTTAATTATTTGAGTAAAATAAGGGGATTGTTATTTTTGGATATTTAAGTTTTGAGTGGTGTTAAAAAACATGAATTCGGGTAAGTGAAATGTGTGATCAATGTAATCGTGGTAGGTAAGTAGATATTTCCTGTTTCTCAATTATATGGAGAAATAGTTATTTGAAAATCAGAAAACTGCAATAAGTGCGTGTAATGTTTGACTGCAGAGCAAGGTGTCCATCATTAAACCAAGGACACCTATTATCAGAAACACCATTTTAACAGAATGCTTTGGGTGAAGCCTGCAGAGTTCAAAGAGTTATCGATATTTATTCCATTTTTTACTCTTCTTTTTCGACGATGTTCGTGTCGACAGAAGCTAAAAACTATGACGAAAATGGTTTTACTATGATTATTATTATAATTATCTATTATTATCTTTGACTCACAGTATATGTATTGATCGAGGCACTAGACAATTTTTTTTTCTCTAAATCTTTATGAAACTGTAATAGTCAAGAATTTATATCAGACCATTTTAAAATCTCAATCAATATGCAAATTTCATAACTCCTCGAAAGTTTCGCCTCTGCTAATAATTCAATCATACTGTGAATTATTGTGTAACTGCGGATTTTTACCAACACAAATTTTATTCAGATCTATTCTACCATTATGATTATCAGGTAAAAATTTCATTATACCTATATGAAATTGAAGAGACTTATTCCTTTCATTATTGGGTACATAATTTTTTTTCAGAATAGCTCTAACACTCAATTTTTATTTCAATTTTACAATTTTCTACTGTGAAATCACTGTCCCCTCTATCAATCCATCAAAATATGCTTTAATATAGGAAGAAATACAATTCACGTTCACAAAGCTTAAGGATATAACCTATATACAATTACAAAAGGTTAAATTGAAATATTTAAATGTAAGACATTTTAATTCAGCAACGGACGGGTCAATTCATCATTAAAAATAAATTATTATTATTAAATTGAAGTTTACGTGGATATGTATAAAAACGATCTATGAATTCAATAAAACCCTTCCATACTTTAGTGACTCTTATTTCAGAATCTGATTAATGAATTAAAGAACAAAAGAATATATTGAGCTGCCCCTCATATGCACCAATACACGCCTATTATGCGACAAAATTTATAAAATAATTTATAAAAAGCATTTCTCGCCGCTCAATGCGAATATTCATCAACACCTTTTATTCTACTCTATTCATAGTGCTGTGCTTGTTCATTGCCATCACCCAAATTCCAGTTAATTCATAATTTTGAAGATAATGAATTCTACTGTGGCGCAATCTATTCGCAAATTGCTGAACTGACTCAGTGAGTAATAAGATGCAATTTCTTATAAATTTGCTAGATTTTGGAATATTGCCGCCTAATTCCGAGTGCTGCTCGCATTTCTCAAAAACACAGTGTAACAAATTGGTCTGTTAGGTTTTGAACGATTTCAATAGGTCTTCTTGTTGACACATTACAAAAACGTGAATTTTATCTCGATTTGTAGTATTCCGCAAAAAAAAATTACGAATATTTTTTTATAGAAATTTATTTCGAAAGTCTCAACAAGTACTCCATTATGTTCCAAATATATTTACCAAATTTGAGTTATTTACGTGTCACCGATTCGCCGTCCGAGCAGTACCAGCATGCATGCCATTGAACAGCCACCTCTCAGATCAATAAGTAAACATAGATCGGCCCGATGCTACGTAAACATCATATTCACTGAACCGAAGACAACTTTGTTTATTTACCTACACCTCTCATCCCTAATGTTTTCAAACATTGACGCCCTGTTGTCAAATTGGTATTAAAATATGATTTTGGTAGGAACCTACCAATAAATGCATAACCAATCATATTTTATATTCAGATGTATTATTCTAAAAATTCTAGAGAAATGTTTATGTCCAGAAAGGTGTGAAAAAATTACCAAAAAGGAAGATATATGTCGTTTTGAACTGATGAAATTTTAGGCACTTCGAGCGGTTACTAGAATTATTTTACTCTTGGCAACACCGCTTGTGACACCGGCCGTGGCGGCCATTGTACGTTGTCGTTTTGTGTTGATGAAGTGTTGTTAGAAATTTTCCTGTGTTTTTTTGTGGTTTTTGTCCTGCTTAAACAACTTAAAGTTACATTTGGAATGTTTTTCAAAATAGTACAGTGGTTTAGTGAGTCACAATGTCGAAATACTGCTTTGTTTGCAAAACAAATTATAGCAAACAAACATTCCACAGGTGAGGTTCCAGTGGCGTCGAATGCACGATGCAAATCATGCAATTGGCGAAAGAAAATAAGATCGCAGCGCCACCTATAGCAAGACTTTGAACTACGAATCACGGACAAAAGTTTTTGACTTTACACGTGTTTATATGGCGTATTGACGATCTGTACTCCTATTTTCAAACAATTTGTGAAAATTTGTGATTTCTCTAACTAAAAAGTGATTGTGTTTCTATTGAAAGACTCTAAAGAACGTTTTAGTCAGGTGATTTAAAGGAATTTCATTTCCGATTAGTTTTGAATGCTTCTGCAATTCAAGGTTGCATGGCGTTTTGATGATCTGTTCTCCTATTTTCAAACAATTTGTGAAAATTTGTGATTTCTTTAACTGAAAGGTGATTGTGCTTCTATTAAAAGACCTGAACGATAGTTTCAGTGTAGTTTACAAATATTTTACGTGTTTTTTGAAGTCATGACTTGTGAGTTATTGATCTGATTCATTCTGTTGATTAAGGATATTTCCATACAAGATTTCTGTTCGTATTTTTTTGGTTTATACTGTTGATAGACTGCCAAACATGGGAAAATACAATCCTAGTTGTTCAGTCCCAGGATGCAGGACATATGGCAAGAAGGAAAATGTGGGATATCACAAATTTCCCCCAAAAATAAAAGCAAGGTTAAAAATCACCAATTGTTTCAACCAGATTGAAGAAATTGACCAAAGGAAAGCATGGATTTTGAAACTGAAAATTGGCAAGCTAAATAATATCGAAGTATATGCTTGTTTGACAAACAGACTGATGAATGAATCAGATCAATAACTGATCGCAAATCATGACCTCCAAAAACAAGTAAAATATTTGTAAACTACACTGAAACTATCGTTCAAGTCTTTTAATAGAAACACAATAACTTTTCAGTTAAAGAAATCACAAATTTTCACAAATTGTTTGAAAATAGTAGAACAGATCATCAAAACGCCATGCAACCTTGAATTGCAGAAGCATTCAGAACTAATCGGAGATGAAATACCTTTGAATCACCTTACTGAAACGTTCTTTAGAGTCTTTCAATAGAAACACAATCACTTTTTAGTTATAGAAATCACAAATTTTCACAAATTGTTTGAAAATAGTAGTACAGATCGTCAAAACGCCATATAAACACGTGTAAAGTCAAAAACCTTTGTCCGTGATTCGTGGTTCAAAGTCTTGCTATAGGTGGCGCTGCGATCTTATTTTCTTTCGCCAATCAAACGTATTCGTCAAATATAATATTGGAGGACAAAGAAACTCATTCAAAATTACAGATACGAAAAGCCTATGGCAAAGTGGTGAATTCCTCAATGTTTGTTATAAATATCTGTGAGCAGGAGGAAAAACATTGAGATGAAAGGAAAATTGAATTTATTTTCCAATAATATTGACATTGTTAAAATTCTAACAGTGAGGACAATTAATGATATACCAAAGGACTTACTTTAAATTTTTGGAAATAATTTCTTTGAGGAAGAGCCTTTATCAAACCATAGTTATGCCTTGGTTTAAAGGCAATACTACAATTTTTTTTTCAAAATCTGATTATACCTTGAATTGTCAATAAGTGGAACTGACAAAGTAGAAAGGGTTAGGTCTCTTTTGACAAAGACAGTTCTATTTAAAAATAAATAAATACCAAGTGTTGAAATCCTCATGTACTGAGCTTTCTTGAGAATCATTCTTCCACATACACTTTGACACTTTATATTTATACATTTGTAATATTGTATATGTTAGGCTTAAAATTAAATAAATAATAGTGATATTTGCCTATTTGTTATAATAACGTGTGGATAAGCATATATTTCATTCAATCTGTTAGAATTTTAACAATATCAATATTATTGGAAAATAAATTCAATTTTCCTGTCATAAGCTTCAATGTTTTTTCACCCTGCTTACAGATATTTATAACAAACATTGAGGCATTCACCATTTTGCCATAGGCTTTTCTTATCTGTAATTTTGAATGAGTCTCTTTGTCCTCCAATATTATATTTGACGAATACGTTTGATTGCATGATTTGTATCGTGCATTTGACGCCACTGGAAACTCGCCTGTGGAATGTTTGTTTACTATCATTTGTTTTGAAAACAAAGCAATATTTCGACATTGTGTCTCACTGAACCACTGCACTATTTTGAAAAATATTCCAAATGTAACTTTAAGTTGTTTAAGCACGACAAAAACCACGAAAACACACAGGAAAATTTAAACAACACTTCATCAACACAAAACACTGGCACTTGCGTTCTCTGATGCTTTGAGGAACGTTGCACAAGTATCTGTTAGATTTAATTCAATCCCCGTCGTGGTCTTAGCCAGGAGAGTAGTTGTTTTCTGACAGGTACTTGCCATATGAATGAACTGGTCCAAAATTTAGGAAAGATAATACTCAACAAAATGGACAATTTATTTATAGATGTTGGAGAAGGTTTCTTAACTCATAGGGCCAGTTGCATAAAGAATTTAACAGACAAATAAATATTTGATTTGATGATTACTATGGCAACGCATGTCTAAGCTCACCAGTTATGTTACCTACGTTAACAAAGGCTTTATGCAACTGGTCCATATTTATTCAAATATTCGTATTGATTCGTTGAAACTTGATCTATACAACATAAACCCCCAGACTGCAAACTTGATATATAGTCAAGGAACTTGTTAAATCTCTCGAATTAATTACTTTAGACCATAAATAATGGCACTGTGCTAGAGGTGTTGTGTTTTGGTTCGAATGTCAAAAACCCAAAACAAAACAGTTTCCGCAAGAATTATCTTCGGTTCAGTGAATATGATGTTTACGTAGCATCGGGCCGATCTATGTTTACTTATTGATGTGAGGGCCACCTTAATTTCTACATGTATTGATGAGGTTCATAAATAATTCCTAAACTCATAAAATGAGAGAGTGCGGGATTTGATGATATACAGGGTGTCCCACGAAGATTAGGATAGTAACACGAAATAAGTGGATAATTGTAACTTTGGGGTTCTAAATAAAAGCAATTGGTGCAGCTTTTTTGATATAAAGTTACCCAATGAGCCTTTTGTTTTCGGTCACGTGACATCAGATTCAACATTATTAATGGGACAAACTGTATATTTTGCCATTTTTATGTGGGACATATAATAATAATAATAATAATAAAGTTTATTCAAAATTCAATGAAAAAGCATTACATCAATTTGTATAAAAAGGTGAATAAACGGTTCAATTATACCCGCGAAGTTAAAAACTTGTTGCGAGAAATTTTAGGTAAGAATTACATGTAGGTATATGAAATTGAAGTACCTGTAGTTCTTGAACTAATTGTTTTAAACCACAAGTGTGATAGTTCGTTGAAATTGTTTTATCGGGAGGAACAAAAATGCCAAAATATACAGGTTGTCCCATTAATAATTTTGAATCTGATGTCACGTGACCGAAAACAGAAAGCACAATGGGTAACATAATACCAAAAAAAGGTACACCAATTGCTTTAATTTACAACCCCAAAATTACAATTCTCTAGTACTGTCGAGTTACGAGATATACCCTGTCCTGTATTTAATAATATAAAAAAACACTGAGCTAAACACACTTGCGACATGTGTCCGAAGCGAAGTACATTAAAATAAATAACTTAAATACAATTTTAATTAATTAAGGTAGTGGGAATCTACCGAATCTAATCTCATTTTCCCAGAACCCCCACAATAGTTAGGGAGGTAGCAGGCGTTATTTTAGCTTTAGAAACATCAAGGACCGCGTCAGTCACCATGGTGGCGATGACATCCAGGGCTCTGACTGTTGTAGTATTTAATTTTTAAGTTAATTTTATGATTTAAAAAACTATTTATAAAGTGCAAACTTGACAGACCTGAATTGTTCGATTATAACCCATGGACCATGGAAAAATAGTCAGCCAGCATGTGCCTCTGCGTTGTCTATTGACAGCGCTTCAAGAATGTAAATAAAAGGTGTGCTATATTATGCGCACATGTCTGCCTCTATAACTGGTGTTCAGATTTACAATAAAAAACAAGAAAATCGATGAGGCAGACATCCAGGCCTGTGATATTCCAAAGGCAGACCATTTGAATTTTTTTTCTAACTCGACGCTCGCGCCAAGTCACGAGTACAAAATTCTACATCTACTGAATATTATTGAATAATCCCACCTAGCATTTTCGCCCAATTAAAGGCCTGTAGATTTTTTATCATTGCCATGGCAACTAATAAAATTTCCGGAATTTTTTGTCTCCTCCTTGGGGTAAAGAGCATGAAATTACACTGGAAATTTCCCTCGCGTGTAAAAACGTCCATAAGAGGAATGCAATTACCGCTGGCTCACAGCGATAATTGCACTGTAGTGACGCGTTTCGCGTCACGGCAGTGCAATTATCGCATTAGATGTCAATTCAAGTGAAGTCGCGCGATTTTAATGTCAGAAGTGAGACTTCAAATGTGTCATCTACCTAAAGAGTGAGGTGTGAAATTTCCTACCGAATACCATTCGTGCATTGAAAATTAACCAGATAATTCTGAAAAAAACGTGTTTTTTTTTTATAAAAAACCGCACTCGGTTATTTTTTTCGTTGTTTAAAAAAATTGCCCTCCTCCTTCGGAGTCGGGCAATTTATGATTTGAAACAACGAAAAAAATAAACTCGTGCAGTTTTTAAAAAAAACACGTTTTTTTCAGAATTATCGGTAATTTTCAATGCACTTGTGGTATTACCCCCGGAAATTTTTTGACGTTTATAGCTGAAATGACACTTAAAGAGTCAGTTCGAATCCCACTGCTGGAACTTTTTTGATTTTTTTCCCTCAAGCATTTAGTTTTTCATGTATAATTGTTATTCTACCTTATATTGCTTTTGAATTAACATACAAAGACTATTTAAATTCCAAAATCATCAAAAACCCTCATTAGTCCTAGTATTTTTTAAATAATATTTTGGTGAGAAATTTTATACCGAATACCACTCTAGCTTCAATTAAAAATAGATTTTTTTTTCGATTACGAATATTTTTTAGAAAATTCCCCCGAGTCGAAAACGAGGGAGAATTTTCAAAATATGCGTATTCTTGAAAAAATTTCCGATAATAATTGAAGCTCTAGTGGTATTACAAGTGGAAATAATTAATATAATCTGTAGGAAGGATTTTCAAAATCGAAATCAAAATCAATGCAATACAATACCCGCTTTCCCTTGATTCCGTGAAATTCAAGCAATTGTACAGCTAAAAATCAGTGAGCTAAGTGTCTGCCAAATGTTTTTTCGTACCCAGGAAGTCATAAGAACTTCGTTTGAATAGTTTTGTTCCATCGTTTTGAAGGTATTTGCAACTTCTAAAGTGACGAAAATGTCGATATTATTAGGAGAATGTCACAACGCTACTGTCAAATAGTAATCATGGCCTGCTTACCAAATACCGAATGGAAATACCATTCTGAAGGGATATTTTCACAAATAAATGCTCATAAGTCCGAAACTTGACTAGTTAGGTATAGGTATGATATACATAGAAAGAAAGCAAATTTCAGCAGCTTTCCGAATTTTCAATAATATACAGGGTGTTCCATTTAAAATAATCAAATTTCAGCAACTTTTTCAAGCAAACGAAAAAACTGTATTTTTTTACCACCCTGTATTGAAGTAACGGAGATTAGGCTGACGTGTGGGAAGTGTCCAAGTATCACCTAACTCCAAACCAAATTTCGATATCATAGTACTTCTTAACTAAAAGATATCGGCATTTTTAGAAGTCATGATTTTCGAAGAAAAAAATTGAAATTAAATTTTATTTCGAAAACGGTAACAGATAGGTATAGGGAAATATCAAGAAAAGTTGTCGGGCAATTGTTGGAGATTCCAAAAATAATATTATATA
This sequence comes from Chrysolina oricalcia, assembly GCA_944452925.2. Classification (NCBI taxonomy): domain Eukaryota; kingdom Metazoa; phylum Arthropoda; class Insecta; order Coleoptera; family Chrysomelidae; genus Chrysolina; species Chrysolina oricalcia. Next base: position 68,816,780 of record OX101812.2, read on the forward strand.
CAGAGTGTTCCATTTGAAAAATCAAAGTTGCTACTGCTTTCTAATAGAAGCGGCAACACCGCATTGTCGAAAATATTTTAGTTGGCTAGAGAATGTCCGAATATGCCCTCCATTAAATTTTGATCCGTTGTCTGGTTCACCAGAAACGTCTAATGTGCCATCCACCGTGAATCAGCCTGTATAATATCCTATGTAGTGTTAAATATGCCTTTTAATCTGTATGTGTGAGCAATTCGATTTTGTATTGTTAATTTTACTTTTAATGTTAGTATATTATAAGGACATTTGTAATGTATATTTTTATGACGTATCTGACGCATTTCTATGTTTATTTGTATAAACCTGAAGAAATAAATATGATTGATTGATTGATTGACATGTGCAAATGATTTAATAACCCCCCCCTTTTTTAAAAAACTTCAACCCGCTGTAACACGGAAACGCAGCGACATAGGACCTTAATTGACTTGATCAAATCAATTCGTAAGCTTTTAGCTCCTGAAGATGCTAACTTTGTTGGCGAAACGCGCGTCGAGTGTGATTGTGTGTTTTGGTGTTTGGGTAGTTTCTTTTCTTGAATTGTATTTACACCAACGGTTCTAAAATATTCATTTATTTGCCTTACCATTAAATTTATTTTTTCCACCCTCTCCTCGTGAGACAAATAAGAATACATATGCCTTCCTGTCTCTTTTGCTACATCCATCAACACTTCGTCTGGAGGGCATTGCATTACTTGTTCCAAAAGCCTACTGACATGATCAGAGGCTTCGGCGGGATTTTTTTGTACCTCTTCTAAAACATCAGGACACATAGTAAACGGATTAATGGAGACAAGAGATTGCTTTCTACTGGGTGTTCTTTGTGGAGATGGCGGCAAACTTCGCGAAGTGCTTCCAATAAGCTGAGATCCTTAAACATGAAGATAAAATATAAAGTATAGACTCTGGATTAGGATATTTGATGAAGAGTAGCACAATTTATTAACAATTTCGGTGAAAGTATTAGAAAATCTCAAATATGTAAACACATGAATCTGTGAATAATCATTGTTACTATTTCTAACCTGGTATAGCCAAATTGTTAACGCTGTTAACCCTCTTCAGGCCATTTCCTAGATTTTTTGCATCAGTTATATCTTCTGCCACTTCCGTCATAGTAATTTCTGGTTGCAGCATGACATCTGATACCGACCCATCGCTTTTCATACTTGGATTACAACCAGTGCTCATTTGACATTTGACAATGCATTTTTTGTGACAACATAATCCACACTGTCTGCACTGAACAGCATCTTTCAACCAAATCTAAAAAGTGTAAAGTATAACTAGAAAGAGAAAATGGTTTAGTGTCATAGACGCAAATTCTTTTAGACAAAGCTTGTGCAATAAAACAGTGAAAAATAAACAGTTCAAGGTATTTGGAACGGTACGGTTTGCGCCAAAAGTTTTCTATTTGCGGCCCATTAGACATACGTCGATCATAAAAGTAAAGGACCCCGCACTTTTGATAGGTAAAATGGTTCTCGATGAAATTGTCTGAATTTTTAGTATATTGTAGTATCCGATGTACTGATTGAACGTGCTGAATCGCAAAGTTTGTTGATAGATAGATTTTGAAATACAGGGCGTTTAAGTTAAAAATCAGTAATTTTTATTTAATTATTGTCTCGGGATTTGAAAGTGCCAACTGCATTTTTATTCGCTCTTATTATCAACGTACCTTAATATTACTAAATATCATTCAGATTGTGCAAATTATATCATTATGTACAGAGTGAAAAATAAAAACATTTTGGTAATGTCTGAAAATTCGATGTACTGGTCGGCAAGCCTAAGGATGCCTCCGAGAATTGGTTGCGCAGTAGACACAACCCTGGAGTGGGGCAGGAGCTCACTCGCTCTGCATTATTCAAGCAGTTAACGTCGTGAGTGTACAGTCAGTGGAATAAAATTATTGTGGCGGTATTCTGATTGTGTGTTGAATTTGAAATCCTTGTGTTGTGTATAGTTTTGAAATATTATTAGATAGGTTATAGTGTAGTTTGTTGTGTTTGAAAATGCCTTCAAAGAGTAAAGTGAGAAATAAGATTCTGAGTGGACAAAGTAGGGAAATTGTCAGTAATGTCATCAAATTTATGCAGGCAGAAGCAATGATAGGTGAAACCAGTATTCCTCTTGTGAAGGTTCAAGAACGAGTTGCTGCCGCAACGGGAGTTTGCGTTAGAAGCATTAGGAAAATTAATTCAGAAATGAATGAAATTGAAAAAGGTGAATTGGAACAATTCTCAACTCCAAACAAAAAGAGAAAGAAAAAATCAAAAGTTACCATGGACAATGCTGATTTGGCAGTGGTCAGAGGTCATGTGATATTGTTAGTCAACTTCTGTAAGTATGTTCCTCGTGTTCTTTATTATATTTATTTACCTATTTCTGATATTGTGTGGCGATGCATTCTTTTTCTAGTCGTACTTTATTTACACTTGGCTTCGGGAAAATTATGCAATTTTCATAAACGGTCCAGTGATTACAGACAATTATATTATTCGAACAGTTCATTAGGAATTAATGAAAATTCAGATAAGAACCCACGTTCCTACGTGTTGCAGAAAAATTTCTCTCCCGATTGTACATTCCGATGATAACCAGCCGTAAACAGTAGTCAATCTTTGTCGCACATCTACTCACGCTTTCTATCGTTTGCGCATCTCAGAGGCATCCTTATGCTTGTCGACCTGTAATTTGTATTGATTTCGATATTTTGAGGAGATACAGTTTTGAAAAGATTTTGATTGATAATTAAATGCGAAATTATTTTGCATTCTTGATTTTTATTGCCGAATAGAAAGGAGACATTTCATAATCAATCATGAAAAATTACCATGAGTTTCAACGAGTTTTAACGAGGAATTCAGTAATCAATTGAATTGAATTTGCTTTCCATTTAAAGATAAGATGTTTTGAGAAAATGTGATCTTTGATGTTCTTCTTTCACAAAGTAGACATTTAAGAAGATTTCATGACTTCATGAATAGTTCTCCGCAGATCAGCCATTTGCATGTACCAGAGCTTCGGAGAAAGTGCCTAGTTGGACTTTCTTTTGTGAAAAACCAAATATAAGGGATCGAATAATTTTGACAAATTCTTCTGAGTAAGAAAGAAAATATCAATCGTACAAGTCAAAAATCAAAGATACATGGGCCGGCAATTTTTTTGTAGTCCATTCACAGATCACCGCTCAGTTTCAAATTGCTCCAGCAAGGCACTTAAAAATAAAGATTATTCATGAATACAGAAACTTCAAATTTTGATCTGTGAATTACTGATGACATAGCTACATTAAAAGATTCAAAAATGGTAGTATACATATTTGGAACTATTTAAATAAAACACTCAAATGAATAATTTCAACAACAAACTCGAAAATACACATCTCCTCATGCAATCCCACAAAGTGAGGCTGATATCGGACCGAAAACATCAACTGCTCCAAACGAAAATAATTGAATTATACAGTGCCTTCATTTCAATACTTCCCACCCCTATTACTTCTTTTAGCAGGGAGAATTTGCCGTAGGCAAAAAACACGTTATTTTAGATATTGAGGGGAAGTTTAAAACCAGTGCCAGTGGTATTTTAGGTTTAATAATAATAATAATAATAATAAATCAATAATACATCAAAATACAAGGAGTATAAAAAAAAATATTCATTAATAAAATAACGTTTCTAAAATGAATATCATAAAACAGTCAGACAGTTACGTAAAACTGGTATGAAGACTGTTAATGAACATTTCAAACAATTTATATTCTATAAATTTAAAGTAGAAAAGTTCAATACGGACAAAATAAAAAATAAAATAAAATAAGAATCCAGATATACAAAGAATAGTCCTTGGTAATTTTAAAGTAAAGGAGGCCTTGACTATGTCACATACTGAAAATCGATATTAATTGAGATTATTTCTTTGTGCAAGCATGTATTTTTTTAATCGATTTTTAAATTGAATGATATTTCTGGAACTCTTGATCTCAATTGGTAATTTATTAAAATTTGACAGAGCTGAATCTGCAAATCTCTTTTGTCCAAAAATTGAGTTAGCAGGATCAATATGGAACATGTTATGTTGCCTAGTACGATAACTATGTATTTCAGAATTTCTAGTTAATATGAAGTTTGATTTAACTTTTTTATTCACAATATTGAAAGACATCTTGAAAGTTTCTATAGAATAGAGTTCTTCTGAGGAAAATTTTTCTGTAATTGTATAGAGTTGAATTGTTGGCGTATCATATGGAAGGCTTTTTTATATAAAATGGAAATTTTGTTGAAATTATTTTTGAAACATGTTCCCCAAATGTTTATGAGATAAGTCATTCTACTTATTATATGAGAATGTAGAATCATATCTGCAATTTTTGGATTGAGTTTGGGACATCTTCTCAGGGCTCCAATTAAGGAAGACATTTTTTTTATAAGCACTTCAATATGTTTGTCCCACTTCAAATTTTCATCAATCCATATTCCTAGATACCTTATATGTGGAGTTTGTTTTAAAACATCATTTTTTATTTTCAAATTCAGATTAATTTTTTGTCTAATTTTTTGTTGAAATATTATGTATTCAGATTTACTAGTATTTAATGACAAAAGATTAGAATAAAGCCACTTTTCATATTTTTTCATATCTTCATTGATATTAGTTTCTAAAATTGAAGGATTAGAGTTCTCATATAAAATCACTGTATCATCTGCATAAATGGTATATTTACCCTCTAAATGCATTCTAGAAATATTTTGTATATACAATAAATATAAAATTGGACCTAAAACAGAACCCTGAGGAACTCCTTTATTAATGAAAAGTTTGTCAGTTTCAAAGTTACAAGATTTGGTACTTATTGTTCTATGAGATAGATATGATTTAAGGAGATCATTTACAATGCCTCTGATTCCCATTGACTCCAAATGTTTCAACAGTGTTATGTGATCAACGGTATCAAATGCTTTTTTGAGGTCCATGAAAATTGCAACTACATAATTTCCTTTGTCAAGTCCTTCTCGAATTTTATCAATTACTTGTAATGCTGCTGATTGAGTACCACTGTTTTCTTGAAATCCAAACTGGTTTTCATCAAAACCATATTTTTCATTGATGAAATTAACTATGCGTTTTTTTAATAGTTTTTCAATAATTTTGGAGAAAATGCTCAATAATGCTATTGGTCTATAATTTAACCCCCTTACCCCTAGCTACCCCCTCTTAATAATTTTAAATGGCACCTCCTTACATTATTTTAAAGATATTAAAAATCCACAATCAACCCTGTTAAGAAAACTGAAATTGGTTGATCCGATCTCGTAAAAAGGACAAAAAGAAAATTAATTATAATAAAAAATAAAATAATAGCTATTGCAATTAAATAAATGTACCTTACTTTATGAGGTGTTCAAAATGTTCACCATCGGTAGCTAAGCAAAAGTACAATCTATTCTCGAATTCCTGTCGGACTTTTGTAAATGTTTCGTTATTAATTTGTCTGCATGTGTCAGTAATTCTGTGTCTTAGATCCTGAATGTCCTGCGGGGGAGTTTTGTATACCATTGTCTTCAAATAACCCCAGAGAAAGAAATCCAATGGCGTTAAATCCGAAGATCTCGCCGGCCATTCCAGAGCGCCTCTTCTGCCAATCCATTTGTCAGGATACCGTTGATCGAGCCACTGTCGGACATGCAATGCGTAGTGTGGCGGTGCGCCGTCCTGTTGAAAATGTAAATTTTGTTCATCCAAGAGCGGGTTGTCTTCTTCACCAACTTGGCTTTCTAATGACTGTTATGAGTGGATCGATTACATTTTCCAATAAGTTTAAATACAATTGACCAGTTAAATTTTCTTCAATAAAAATAGGGCCAATTATTTCGTTTCCTAGAATTCCAGCCCAGACGTTTATTTTTTGTGGATATTGCGTATGATCCTCTCGAAACAAGTGTGGATTTTCATTATCCCAGTATCTACAGTTATGCTTATTTACAAAGCCATTAAGAAAAAAAGTTGATTCATCACTGAAGCAAATATTTTTTATTAAATTCGGGTCATTTTGAATTCTCGCAGTCATTATTTCACAAAATTCAATTCTCCTATCATAGTCATCCTCACTGAGTTGCTGAAGAATACCAATTTTGTAAGGAAAGAACTTGTTTAGTTTTAAAACTTTGTGTATAGAACCAACTGAAATTGAAGTAGTAGGCTCGACGGCGAATTGGCCTAAAATCTCAATCTGTGCGGCTTCAGTAAGAACTCTCGGCTGCTTTACTGCTTTGTTGCACACAGAACCGGTCTCTTCAAATTTTTGAACAAGGTCTAGAACATATCAGTGACTCACATTTTGGCCCGCATGCCTTTCATTAAAAACCCGGGCTGTCATACGAGCACACCTATTTTCAGCACCATAAATAAAAATAATTTCAGTTGTTTCTTGTAAAGTGTACACCATTACGATTTGTATTACTGTCAGTGTGCCCTTATCTCACTTTCAGCTAAAGCAAAAAACTCTGAGTAAAAAAGAAACATAAACATACCGTTATTGAGTCATTGGTAGCGGTTCCATAAATTCATTAATTTATTTTCCAGTTTGTTATAATTTATTTTCTTTTTGCCCTATTTTTCGAGAACGGATCAACAAATTTCAGTTTTCTAAACGGGGTTGAGTGAGGATTTTTAAGATCTTTAAAATGATGTATTACAAGTGTGGGGGTGCCATTTATAATTATTACGTGGGGGTAGCTAGGGGTAGGGGGGATTAAATCTAAAATACAACTAGCACTGGTGTTAAACTTCCCTCTCCATATCTAAATTTACGTGTTTTTTCCCTACAGGAAATTTTCCCTGCTAAAAGGGGTGGGAAGTTTTGAAATGAAGGCACTGTATATCCCTCTTTTAATTAGATTAAAACCAAAAGCATGCATTTCTCGTCTAGAGTTTCGATCTCACCTTCTTAGAACAGAAGTCACAGTGCGTAGTGCGATGAAACTGCGTCCGAATAAAGTCATGTTGTATAGAACCCGTCGAATTTATCGGCTTGTCATCATTTTCCAAGATAACCTCGGACATTTTCCTCTTCAATTCGATGTCTTCATCGTGAGTCCACACAAATGCCAGAAGAATGTCACCGTAACAGAAAACATGTTCGAATCCCGAGTGCAACAGAAGCGGGTGAGTTTGGTTGTTCGGTACAATGTTGTTCGGCGGCAAAAACGAGTAACAACGCATATAGTGTCCCAGGAAGCTGTTGCAGCACTCGCTCAACACGTGGCTGATGGGGATATTCGTGTAACCTAACAGTAGATCTTTATCTTCAGCAATGGTTGCCCAAACGTTTATGTTGAGATACTTCAACGATTCTTTAAGGGAGAACTGAAAATCTTCATTGAACTGAAGAACCGTGCCTGTAGGTAGCTCTTTACTCCTGTGTACCTGAAATTTTTGTAAATCAATATAATAATAATAATCTACTAATACCGAATCCCCACCGAACCTCTCTTTATCAAAAGAGTCATCTCTACCTCGGACCGAAACTATATAACAAGTTAGATACGTCTATTAAGGATTAAGTGAATATTTCCATATTCAAGAGGAAACTAAAAGCATTTCTTATAGAAAAAAAATTGCTACACCGTTGAGGAGCTTTAATAACAATTTTTATAAAATGTAACTTATCTTCATTTGTTTTAGTCAATTTTTTCATGTCAATTTATTGTCTTCCTTGTTATTGTACAGAAATATTAATTGTTATAATTTCATACTTTTTAACAAGCGAAATAAATATTATTATTATTGGTTCTGTTTTGAAAAATAGGGGTTAGGAAATGCCTGTTGTGTCCCACGTTCCGCGCCATGTTTTGAAAAATATGGGTCACGTCTGGGCAAACATGCATTAGCCTGAAGAGGAGGGGAGGATGGAAGCTCTACTTGAGTTTGGCGGTTTTCACGAGCTTTTCTCATCTGTTTGAATTCAACAAACCACTTCCATTCCTCTTTCTCCTCCTCAGACATCACTTGCCGAAAAGCAGGGATTTCGCTATTCGTGCGGGCCGTTTGATGAACGTTTCCGCGTGCAAGTGGACCCCCTTCAAGGCTATTCGCTGTGCTAGCTCGAGAGACATTGAGACCCGAAATTACTGAAATATTGTCAGGAGTTCGGGGGCGGTTTTGGTCAAACATTCTCACTTCATTCATTCTCGACTCTATTTGCGAGTCTGCAGAAATATTAAGTGGACTGGAGGTCCCTGAACGTAACGTATCACGTTCTAAATTCTGGAATGCTTCCAAAATTCGGCGTGGAGTGCCGGTATTTTTCGGGGTTTGAAATTCCCCAGCGGGTTGGCCGCCGAAAGTCACCCTCAAAGGCCTATTATCAAAATTTTGAGCTGAAATTTCCCTCAGACTCAGATCACGCCCTGTATTCTGATCAACAGAAAAATTGAATCGAGATTCATCATCATTGTCTTCATCCATACTACAATGCACAGAGTTTAACCTAGGAGATGCAAATAAATTTAATTGAACCGCTTTTTGAGAATCCAGGTGGTAACTAGATTCTGTAGCGTTATTTTCGACGCGACGCGATTCAACAACTAATTGTGAGCTCTTCGGGAAAAATGCGTGGGGCTCGCCTTCCTTGACGGCCACGCCTGGTGAAACCCTTAGGTTTCTATTTATTGTGGGGCTCTCCAAACTAGAGCCAAAAGAAAAATTGTTTTCAACAGAAAATGTACCACTTATAGGAGCAGTTAGGATGGGCGGTAAGGCCGGATGTTTCTCAAACAGAGAACAATCAAGAGCTTGGTTAGATATAAAACTCGTGAAATTTTCAGCGGGGTGAAGTACACAAGAAGTTGGTTCAACTTTTGTTTGTCTGCGAGTCCTCGGACGTAAATTGTAGGACATTAGGGGAATGTCAAAAGTGAAGTTACTTCCTAAGAAAAATAATCGCGTGCCGTGATTTATACGTAGTAAATTCCCCTAAGACAGAACCAAACAACGCGTACAATGCTAAACCCTATATTCAAATAATCTCTAAAAAAAAATGGGTGAATGTCACCTGTGCGGAATTCGCACACAGGCACTTATGCAGGACCGCTATATAAAAATAGTACCCTCAAATAAATGCTGAAAATAAAGGTATGGTTATATTATCCGCTCTGTACTCGGGAACGCTAGTGCCAGGAACGCTTTATATACATAAAAAAATACCCTCAAATAATTGCTGAAAATAAAAGGTAAAGTTATGTTATACGACCTGTACTCAGAAACACTAGTGGCACAATCAATAGTGCCATAAAAACCCTCAAGGAGAAACGCAACACTGCATTGCAATAATAGCAAATCGCAAACCGCAATAACACTGCACAATAATTAAGCCGTGGCAAGAACTCTGTCTCGTTGACGTATTATCACTTTAAAAAAAAATAAAAAAATATCGACTTATGCCCGCGTCTTGTTCGAACCGACGTTCGAAGCTAAGTGCCCTTTTTCACTTCTCCAAAACTCTCCTCTGCCCTATTCGAAAGCTAATTTCCCAGAACTTTCTGCAAGGCATAAAAAAACCGTTTTTGTCTGCATACCATATGTCTCCTTTTCCACAGAACTGCATTCAAAAACATTACTTTTTCTTAAAATCTTCAACATTCGTTGAAGAGGCAAACAGTAAAAATAATATTATTTAGAATATTTCAGACCCCCCTGTGCTGAGAACATCTTTTAGTCCGAAAACAACTCAAGTATTGTTTGAATAGTTAACAGATGTCTTAATCTCTTTTTTTCTAAGCAATCCATTTCGTGTTCTCGGTATCTACTTTCTCTAGCTAGGGTGGCCATAAACCAGCGCCGAGAAACGGATGAGATCGTCGAAGTTTTTAGAAATGCGTGTGAAAGGTTTATTTCAATAAAGTTGACATATCATTCGCGGGGAGATAATTAATATAGATTTCCACACGACGGTTCTTTAGATAGTGTCTAGCATAATATAGAACAAGTCAGTATAGTATAGTATCCGTCTATCATTTATAAAATTGTAAATAAGAGAATTAAATACTTAAAAACATTTATCACAAATTGGAGTCACTATAAATACATACAGTGCGACGCTAAATTATGGAACAAATTCATTATTTCTGAATATAAAGATATTTCGGAAAAATCCTAGGACAGGTCGATTTTCCATTCCGATGGGCCAATTTTTGAACACCACCCAAAATATATAGGGTTATCCGCAATTGAGTAAAAATGACTTTGGTGATATTTTTAAATTGGACACCCAGTATATTTTTCCATATTTGGTTAGGGATCGTCATTACGAATCCAGTGATACCAAGTTTGATGGGATTATGTCAAACGGCTGCGGAGATATGGCCAAAAAACTTCCTCGTATGCCTAATGAGTATGACTGCGAGACTCCACACGATTCAGAAGGTTAAAAGTCTCTGTCGAACTCATTGGGTATCTGGAGAAGTTTTTTGGCCATATCTCCGCAGCCGTTTGACATAATCCCATCAAACTTGGTATCACTGGATTTGTAATGACGATCCCTAACCAAATATGGACTGGGTGTCCCGTTTAAAAATACCACCAAAGTCGCTTTTCCTCAAATGCGGATAACCGTATATATTTTGTGTGAGGTTCAAAAATTGGCCCATCGGAAAAGAAAATCGACCTGTCCGAGGATTTTTCCGATATATCTTTATATTCAGAAATAATGAATTTGTTCCATAATTTAGCGTCGCACTGTATAAATAAAAAACAATGATATAAACATGAAAACATGCGAAGAAGGATTTATAAAATATAATAATAATGACAAGAATTATTAGTTCTTTAGACTATTAATTGCATAATATAGAACAAGTCAGGTGTCAGAAATGCAATTCATAAGATTTACAAAATGTGTGAATACAAACAAATAAAATATGAATAAATATGTATAAAATTATTAAGACACACGAATTTTGGCAGTACAGTTAAGGTAACAAGTTCAGATAAAAAATTGTACGTGATATTATTTAAAATATTTTAAAACCAAGTAGTTTAATCGAAATATATATGGACAAGCGCCAAAAAATTATGGTTTGAGAATAACAATATTTATTCAAAAGCTTCTAGATAAATTTTGTACAGAGAAATGTATTAGGTCTCAAGATTACGATAGTAAAGCAGCCTTTGGCATGAGAGGTGGATATTACGCAGTAACCCCAGTAGTTATTCAAAAACTTTTTTTAATGTTTATTTCATCCCAAAATACACAGAGTGTTACATAGGGACACCTCTATTACTAAGAATAGCAATTTTGACCTTCAAGGGCGTGTCAATAAAAAATCACTATATCTAAGGTAAACATAAGAAACGTACAAAATTAAATTTTAAATACATAAATTCACTACAATTATGCAAATATAAAAACCGTTGTAAAATAGTGAAGCCTCTGTGCTACAGATATCCATTGCAAGGTTGTGTGCATTGAAGTAACAGAAGTATATTGACTCCTTTATAAAATAATTCTCATAACAGAATGTTACAATTTTTGCACTTAATTTTTCTCACGAAGATCTAATATAAATAATGTTGAAGCAAAATAATTAAAATGTGGATGGATACGGGGCCAAGTAGCCAAGTGGTAAAAGCGTCGATGTTTTCAATCACTCTGGCTGCCAGACAAAGGTTCAAACCCTAGCGACTGCAGAACTTTTTCTGATGGTCCGAGAAAGTGCTAGGAATCGCACGTAAAAAGGTAAGACCTCGTAAATCCTTGGCTCGCACAAGTTTCGACTTCTGAGGGCTGCCGACAGCTGGTTAACGGAAAAACTATTTTAAAGTACAATAAAGAAATGATGTGATTATGAAAATTATTTTAAATTAATTATATAATTGAAAGTTGAAACCTATTCATCATCATCATCATTTACTTTAACTTATACTCTTGTTATATATAGTATATTTGAACTTTTTTATACTAGGAATAGAGATAATATTGGAGCACCAAACCAGAGACTAGAAATGACAAGGAGACGTAATTCCTACATCCCACTTTATAATTCACTTCCCCAATCGATGAAAAATGCAACCCTCATTAGTTTCAAAAGGAAACTGAAACAACATCTAACAAAAAATGCTTACTATGATCCGTCTGAGTTCAATTTCACCGAATGCTTATTGCAATAATTATGTCTCTATGTGACTTTTAATCTTAGTTTGTATATTCATATATTTATTTTGTGATTGTAACGTATTCAATTTTATACAAATTATTTACTGAGATACTATAATTATACTATAATAATTGTATGTAGGTACCTACATTTTTGACTTGTCATAGCACTAAGGTGCAATAATTTGACCAATAAATATCTAATCTAATCTAATCTAATCTATGATGTGATATTGAAATTTAGTATATATTATTTAATCTTGCATAGAAACCGTGATCATGTCAATATTCTATAGGATCTAATGACAACAATAAATATTATTATATTATTATTATTCAAGTTAACTAATATTGATATTGCTACCCAATTTCATAGTACTCGAAGAACAAGAACAAAAATCAAACAATTAAAAAAAAACTTACTTCAACATAAGCTAACGCTTCTGAACTAGCATTTTCAGTCTCACTCCTGACGATCTCCGGCAATTCACAAAGAGGATATTTCTTCGCTGATACAGGCCCCTGCATGGAATGCTGCTTCAAGACAGAGTGTTGGGGAGTACCAGGATTACTGGACGAAGGAGTATTTTTAGCACTATTCGTTTCCGACAAAGAAGTTTTTCGTTTCCTCAAGCTAAAGTTACCAATAGTTTGTGCAATTTTCGCCATATTCTCGTTCGACGGCATCATTTTCGGTACCCTCTTCTTTGTATCCCTAACATTTTCAACAAGCACGAAATTGTCTTGTTCGATCTGGGTCAAATCAGTCTCTTCTACAGCCTCGGGGGTTGGGCAGGTAACTTTTACCTCAGTCTCATCGTTATATTTTGATTTGAGAATGTAATTCTCGGCCACTCGTTCTACCTTTAAGGTTATGTTTGCTGAAGATATCGACTTTATGAACTTGGCGACCTGAGGTACCGTCTGAACAGTACGATTCTCCACGGCTAATACTATGTCATTTGGTCTCAAACCCGACTTGAATGCTGTACTGTGAGGTGATACACTGTCCACCAAAACTAATCCTTGTTCTTGTTTAAATATTACTCCCAACTGAGCTTGTCTGACTTTAGTCATGGTTATTTCAAGAGTCATGTATAGTGTGTCGTCTCTACTATAAAGTGAAATCCAAGGAATTACATCTGAAAAGGATACATTGACAACTTCAGATAACAATGTTGAAGGAATGGGCATTGAGAAATTTTAGATTATTTTTCAAGCATCAAACTCATTATCTTGATTTCAAAAGACACATTGATAAAATACATACAATTTTGAAATATATTTCATTTCTGGTTTGATTGACAGAAATATTGAGAAAAAATCTCTCTAAACATTTTAATTTTTTGTCACTTTAACAAATGTTCCTATTAACCCGTTAGCGCTCAGCGTCCTCGTTTGAAGACGGCTGGAGACAACCCTGTAGTATTTCTAGGAAACAATAAAATCGGATCTATTTTTAGCCAAGTGCACGTGCAATAGTCGGACTCCACCCCAACAGTTTCAGTTAACTCTTGAGTTCGATGTGAATCAGTTGAATTATTCGCCGAAACTGTATGTTATCAATTGTTCTGTACTTATTGATATTTGCTATTATATTTCTCAAGATATTTAGAGGTAAGTGTTTATCATATTATTATTACAAACTTCAAACACATATCTTTTGTTATGGTATATTACAGAACTATACTTTGCTCATTATTTTTCTGAAATCATTGAAAAACTGTAGTGTCCTCAAATGAGGACGTTGGGATTACAGTCATATTTTGGTATTTTTTTTCTGAAAAAAAGTTTTCATTTTTCAGAATTATCCAACATGAGCATATCAAGACAAGTTTTCAAAACACTGGAAGAGGCTGCTGAATATCTGTATTCCAACGAAATTGAAGCTGATCTCTTAGCTTTACCACCTGAAGTGGATGAACTTACTGATGAGGAAGCCATCAATGATGAGGATTTGGACGTACCAGTTGTAATGGACATTGCAGGACAAATGGAAATAGATTTGCCGTCCGATAATGATTCTGATGATGATATTCCTTTATCAAGTTTTGCCAGACAAGCACCGTCAACGTCGCATGAAGAGTCTGCAGGACAAATGGAAATAGATTTGCCGTCCGATAATGATTCTGATGATGATATTCCTTTATCAAGTTTTGCCAGACAAGCACCGTCAACGTCGCATGAAGAGTCATCGCATTCTTCAGGCAATAAAAATGAAACTGCTAGAAAATGGAAAACTGCCACAAAAACTAAGAACGAAAATCCAGAATGGAAGAAAATTGATCCACAATTTGATTTTTTGAATACCACTGATTCGCCAGAACAATTATTCGCCAAAATGCTCCCTACCTTATCTAAGTTGAGCATGTTGGAGATTTTTGAACATTTTTTCACTGAGGAAGTGTATCAGAAAATTTTGGATGAAACAATTCGATATGCAACTGAACAAAAAAATAAACCAACGTTCAATATGACAATTGAAGATATAAAGATATTCATTGGATTTTTGATCTTTTCCGGATATCATACACTGCCAAGTGAAAGAGATTATTGGTCTGACGCCGAAGATCTGGGCATACAATTAGTGAAGAATGCCATGAGCCGGAATAGATATTCAGAAATAAAGTCATTTTTACATTTGCAAGATAATGCAAAGGCAAATGAAAATAAACATGATCGGGCTTTCAAAATCAGACCACTTCTTGATGATATAAATGAGAACTTTCGGAAATGGGGAATTTTCCAGAAGCACTTATCTATTGATGAAATGATGGTAAGGTACTATGGTCACCATGGACTGAAGCAATTTATAAGGGGGAAACCAATAAGATTTGGTTACAAACTATGGGCTTTGTGTGGCGATAGTGGATACTGCTTCAATTTTTCTCTCTATTGTGGAAAAGAAGCAAATCAATCAAAAGACCCTCTGGGAACAAGAGTTGTTACAAATATGCTGTCTGTGGTAGGTGACCCGTATGGACATACAGTTCATTTTGACAACTATTTCAGTAGTTACAATTTGTTGAAAATCTTGAGAGAAAAAGGATTTCGAGCCAGTGGCACAATACGAGATGATAGGACTGGAAAATGCCCTTTGAAACCCGTGAAACAAGTGGAAAAGTCAAAAAGGGGGGACGTTGATTACCAATTCGACCAAAAAAACAAGATTCTAATGGTGAGATGGAATGACAATAAATGTGTCACGATGGGAAGTAATTTTGATACTATTGAGCCAAAATGTGCAGTCCAGAGATGGAATAAGGATAAAAAAGAATATAGTGCAATTCCACAACCCAAACTGATACACCACTACAATAAACATATGGGTGGTGTTGATCACCACGATTGGCTACTTGAAAAACATTCAATCGCCATCAGAGGTAAAAAGTGGTATTGGTGTTTGATTACCCGTATCGTGGACATGGCCATAGTTAACAGTTTCGTTTTATATAACTTACTTCATGCACAGGAGTGTACCTCAATAAAAGACTTTCGCCGGAATATTGCTGTCCCATATCTAAAATTAGGTCATGGTCAACGTTTACAAAAGGGCAGACCGCTAAGTTTACCTTCAACATCAAGAGCTAACATTTTGGATGATGTTAGATTTGATGGAAGAAATCATATAATGGACAAAAGAAATAATCAACGCCGGTGTCAGTTCATTTTATGTAAAGGGAAACCACGTACTTTTTGCAGAAAATGTAGCGTAACACTCTGCATTCCCTGTTTTCCCAAATTTCATGAAAAATCCTTACTTGCCAAATAAATTCTTGTAACTTCATTCCATTTATTTAATATCATAATTGTAATTTCTTACTATTTGAAATAAAACACTGTTTCTTTCTAGCACAATTATTGCAAATGACTTTTTTCAGTACGACGTGACTACGACCATAATTTTCAATGTAAAACGCCCAGCGTCCTCGTATGAGGACGGCCCTTAAAATAAAAAATGTGAATTGAAAAAAAATTCTATCCACCTAGACATCATCTATAGAGTCACAATAGTAACCTGTGTGAATATTTTGAAATTTTGATTAAAAAAAATAAATTGGGCGCTAACGGGTTAAAGGGTCAATTTTCAATCCATAAAGGTTAAAGTACTTTCAATTACCGACATTTAGGAAAAAAGTCATCAAGACCTGAGTAGTTTTGATTTGACTGTTTTTAACGTTCCTTCACTAATTATAGGATTTAACTTTCAGTGGAACACATCAGATTTAAAAAAATTACCTGAAAAGCTAACAACATAAAAATCAATCAATTCTCAAATTAACTGGTATCTTCCTGACAGTTGAATTGTAATTTTCTTACCTACACCTACTGTACAATAAATACTTTGGACGATAGATGGAAGTGATAGACGTGATATCTCAACACAAGTTACTTCCAGTTGTCCTTGTGGAACTATTTCATTATCTTCTAGGTCTAGCTGACTGGGATCGGTTTTCACAAAAAATGGTTTATATCTGAAAATGAAGAGGTTTACTGGAAATATCTAGTATGATTCAGGAACCGTTGAATTGTTATCAATATGCATAATGAAAAACATATAACTAAGACCAACTTATTCTTTACCTTATTTTGTAATTTGGTAAGGTGTGTTTTCTTTTTATAGCCTTTTTTATTTGATTAACAATTAGGTTGGTAATATTAGATTGGAGTTGTCTTCCTTGAAAGTGGGACTCTACCGCCAAATCCAATAATGGTTCGGAATAAAAGCTGAAAGACCAATGAGTGTAGGGTTGTCTGGAAAACTGCAATCTTGCCTGCCCGCTTATTCGTTTAACTGAAAATTTCAATTCTTTACTTTTGAAGAAAATCATTTTCGTTTTTATAACATGGCTGACAACTTATTTCTGACGTTTTAGAGAATCGGGAAAATAATTATGTTCTTCAACAATTTTTTACAAATGAACATAGATATGACCGGCTTTGTTTGCCTAGCAATAATACATAAGAAAAGTAGAACAATTTATTTGACAGTTTTTTATACAAAGCACATTTATGGTAGGTCATAATATACTCACAATATTCAAAATCTCAAAATGAGCATAACATTGACTTCTAATAAAAAGATAAACTGGTTATAGAAATGAACTATACCCATAACTTGAAAATCATGAAATGATCACAAAAATCACTTTATAGAATTTCAAATATATACATTTGAATGAAGTATACAAAAAATAAAACAAATCGCAACTTTACCACCATGATTTAGTTATGCAAGAACTGTGAATTGACCAGATAAGGCAGCACATACTTCGATTAGGAAAGACTGTTTTCAAGATGGTATCTCTTAATGTAATTTTTGAAATGTCTCAAGTTCAAAGATTTTACTGAAGAGTGGAGACAGTTATATAAATTAAAATTCAGCTATTTTTTGAGAAACTATTAACATGTGTTTCGGAGAATTCAATGAACATGCATTTCTTGTTTAATTATGACTGTTGGGGTGGTTTGAAAACATCTCTACATTTTTTTGAATCCCCCATAAGACAACATAAATATATAGAATAGAATGTCAAATCAAATCAAATCAAAATATACTTTATTGTACGAAGAACAGTATTCTCATTTACAAAAGCGTTTCTTACTTACTATTCACACATTACGGGTTGGTAAAATTGTGGTATATAAAAACACTCACAAAAACAATTTAAAACTCAGTCTTAGCCAATATAAATAAAAAGTATAAGTAAAAATAATTGTGTATATACATTCACAGACAAATTAAAATTTTGTGTATACGAGGTATCACAGTCACAACAATAAAAAAAATGAAAGTAAAACAAATAAAAGTAAAGTAAAAATACATTCATAGTCGAACTCGGAAAATCCTGCCAAAGCATGGTCTTATAACTAAAATAGAAATTAAAATACTAAATATATATTTATACATATTATGTAAAAACATTCAATTTATTTTATTTTTTTTAAATGGAACTTAAAATAACAAGTAATAAGTGGTAAAACTAAAAACGATCCAAAGATTATTGACATATATCACACCCACTTATCAATATCTACTTAATTTTTTTTTTCTATACATTCAATTCTGAGCGTCGAGCACATTGTTATAAGGTTAGGTGTTCTGATAGAATTCGTTGAGATTATAACAAGATTTCACCATAAGGAACTTTTTGACAGATTTCCTAAACTTGTGCTCATTTTCAATATTTTTTAGGTGAAAGGGCAGATGATTGAATAACTTCTTGCTTTCATAGATTAGGGAGTTCTTGGTTAGAGTTGATGTGGGAATAGGAAGTTTGATATTTAACGAAGAGCTGCGGGTATTATGTGCCGACGTCACATATCTGTGTGGCAATATTCCATGAAATGAAAACAATGGTCTACATGAGTCTCTTATGCTGGCTTTACACATATATCTCAAAGCTCTCTTTTGAAGTATAAAAACTCTTTTGAACAAATAGTTCGCACACATGCCCCAGAAACAAATACCATAATGCAAATGAGATTCGATGAGTGCAAAGTAAACATTCCTGGCAGCTGTTAACCCTAATTCGTTACACGTTACTCGCACTGCATAACAGCCAGACGCTAGCTTTTTGGTTAAAGCAAATATATGCTCTTCAAATTTTAGTTTGGAGTCAATATTCAACCCCAAGAATTTATTCATTCGTTAGTTACTGAGACTATCATTTTCTAGAACTACGTTATTGGTAACACATTTGAAGTTGATGTGGCATGAAGTTTGTCGTGATTCTTATAGTTTTTTACTGACATCTGGAACTACGGATTGAGTTTGTGGGATGCCCCCAAATTGAAACTATACCGGTTGATTCAGGAAAGTAAACGCAGTACTTTTATTTTTTTATTTTAAGAAAAAATCTAGTGTAGTGTTCTATTATACAGTGCGGCTCTTTTTAATTTTTATGTATCATGTTATTCTTAAATTATTTTCTCTTTTGAGTTTTCTTCCATTTCCGTTTTTATGCAGTCACCTGAAAACTGTCAAATTAGTCCTTTTCATGTGTGAATTATTTGCGGCATTACTGACTGAACTTTAGGTAGGTTTGGGTATTGCAGACGAATATTCATTGGTTGAGAGGACATAAAGTGCACGGCACGCTCTGTGATTCACTGTAATGGCGGTAAGTTTAAATGACCGACAAGAAGGCAAACTGAGTTGAAAATGCGTGAATTACTAGCCAACCTAACCTAACCTGGCTAACTTTATTAGCGATTTAACGACTATTCATCCGAAATTGTTAATAACCTAGCGTTGGTCGGAGCGCAAAGGGCCGTGCATTTTATTGGTTTATTGGTTCGAATCCTTTGAACACTTTTTATTGATATTTGGCAATCAATATTTGGCAATCAATAGAATTAGCGTTTTTAGTTGTCATTTTTTCATACTTTAAACTAATACAGTTTTTCAGTTAGAAAACAAATTTTTCAACAAACTTCAATTTTCTTGAGAATGTCACACTTTGATTCTAATTGTTGCATTAACTGACGCAAGAGTCCTACTGAATAGGGATTAATTTCAAGATTTTGTACAATAACATTATCAGCCAGAGAACTTTTAAAATCATATCGAATTATTTGGGCTGCTAGTATCATATAACATTTTTGAAAATTGTCCATGTATTTCTGACTCTTCACTGAATTTGCAACTATTTTTTCACAGTATTTACGTTTTTAAACTCTGCATTTGAAGGCAACCTCTCTGCTTCCCCCATTTCTGTGTTCAAAATGTTAATTCTTACAAAACAAATGAGAACAATCCTCAAAAAAATATAAACTTATGCCAAACCTAGGTGCATTTTTTTATTCAGATGATTCAATATTCACAATCCATAATATTGAGGAGGCAATTAAATGAAAGTTTTGCTGAGATCAGAAGTAATTTCAACTGTTGCTAGTAACCAGACTTCTAGAATAAAAAATAATATGCTCAAAAGAATATCCCTTCTTTCATGGATAAAGTTTCCATTTTGAAAAAATTTGTATTTCAAATTTGGCAAATGTGCATAAAATAACATGAGATAAAATACATACCTGTCTGCTAATATTTGAGTTATATTAAAATGGTTTGTTGTACACGATTATACTTACCTTTTATTGATAGGTAAGCAGTTTTTCCAAACTTCATTCTAGCATCTATACTCAACATAAAATTTCCAGTATAATCTACATTCAACGACAAACTAACCGTTTCTATATAACCCTCTTTCTTATCCAATTTTACACTGTCAACAGTGATGTCTTTAATATCGGGAAACTCTGTTCCTAAGTGCATGTCTTTGATCTGAAAATCGAAAAAGGAATCGATTAATCATGAATTCTGGAGTAGATAAAATATTATTGAAATTAAAAAACTTTTAATTACACTAACAAATCACTACAAATCCAGCTATAGAACATTAAAAAAATATCAACCGATACAAAGTTTCAAGATTATGAGTTAATGGGAACTATTCACTGGATGATGAGTAAAAAATAACTCTTTGATGTTATGGAATATACTTAAGACACCCTGAATTTTTGTTAATTACCAATAATACTTTATCTTTTTCCATAAACATCAATTCGAAATAATCACAAACTTGAAACAACAAACAACTATTGGGTAAAAGAAACATTAAAATTCAAGTTGAATGAGAGGCAAGACATCTTGACTAGAAAAAACTACTTTCCTTACTGACACCATAGCAGCTATTGATTTACATCTGCCAGGGACAAGTAGCTACAGACTCTAAAGAGCAAAATTTGGTACATTTTGACGAGAAGACTTCCTGGTTCCAGGATTTTTACTCATAACAATTTAGAACAGGCAGAAAAACCTGTTGGGCTGGTATCTCAAATATATACACATGTGTAATTAGGATTAACAATTAATTCGTTTTAGAATTGAATCCATATACCCAAGAGCAAGTTTGAAATTAATCAGAACCTATGAATCTCTTAAGTTAAAAAGTGCTTAGGTGGATTGGAACTTACTGTAATTGAATCAAAAAATTTTCCTATGGTAGTCTTTGTCAATAGTTCATCAAATTCTAGACTAAGCTTCTTATAAAGGAAGCGTTTAATAGATTCTGAATGTCGCAGCTCATGAAAAAGAAACTGAAGGACTAAGCTAATTGGTAAACTGCAACCTTTTTCCTTATCTTCCAGGTCATCACCTTCCAATTGTTTTTTTATATCCTGAAAATAAGTGCATTATTGAAAGAAAATGAAAAATTAATTCTGCAATTACTTGTGGCAGACTGTAGTCCAGAGAGTTTTTGTTCACAAACGGTTTCGCAACGGGGCTCTTTTTCAAGTAAACATATAAAATATAATATTGTATGCTTAGTGTTAAAATGATTCCTAATAATACTGAGATGCAACCCATAAAAAACAATGCGAAAATATCCATTATGTTGAGCTAGCACCTATTTTTCACAAAAACATTAGGCCCAAGGAATGTTGAAGTTTTTGAAAAGGACTTAAATGGTTTACATCGTATCCTAAAATCTTGCAGCCTTAAATAAACAGGATGTTGATATGTGAATCTTTTCTGTCCTAGATTTCAACAAACAAAACTCAATACAATACTGTTGTTTGTTATTCTTTCCATGTAATTTTTTATTAGCAGGAGCAGCGGGTTGCGTTCGATGTTCGGTTATTCCCTCTCCTTTCATTTCTAGACAATCCTGACACAAAACACCAGTTGTTCTGTGACCCGATAACCGCAAACCACAGAACTAAAGTTCACAGATTATAGAAACAAGTAACCGCTGCGAATAGGCCATCAATATATGAAATCGTTGGCTTTTTTTAATGAATACGGGTACTTTATAAACAACAAGTTTGTGGTTGGAGAATTTACCCTGAACTTAAACACAGTTAAGTTCTGTGAGAATTTGGCAACACAAAACACAAGTTCTGTCAACGAGAAGTTGACATTTGACAACTTGTTTCAGGTTATGTTTTGTTTCAAGTTGTGGGAGTGGGAGCTTGGACTAGAAAAGTTGTAAACAAACATTTGTTTTCATGGATTCTTTATAAATAAGATTCTGTATTCTTCTAAAAAAATCTTAGAATTCAGGATGTCGTGTAGCTATGCAGATGGATTATCTCACTATGAAAACAAAGGAGTATTAGGAGTACCAGAGAAATTCGATACTAAGGAGAAAGTTGAGGAAAAATGTGATATTTTAGTAGAATGGATTAAAAAATCCAAACATGTAGTTGTGCACACAGGGGCCGGAATAAGTACTTCTGCTGGCATACCAGATTTTCGGTAAGTTTATTTAAAAAACGGTTACGGATGCACCCATTTTCTCATTCACAGTACAAGTTATGTGTAATGCCTAGATTAGATTATAATGCCCAATATCCCATACATTCAACTTTTTTTTGAATAGTATGTTGTCCCATAACTTGATTTTTACTGAAATTTCATTTTATTTTAGTACAATCATACATTTGTTGAAATAAATTTGATCCTGCTTTGAAAAAATAGATTATGCAGGTATATTTTTGTTCTTTTCATTCCTTTCAGCATCAGATTTTTTAAACCTTAAATCCTTGTTTCTAATTTTAGAAAATATTGGCCTTTGACTGTACTGTAATTTTTAGTCATTTGCATATTTAGACCAGAAAATGGTGATGTCAATGTTTTTGAGATTTGAATATACATTATTGTAATTATAATAAAATAAATAATCTCAATGCAATAATATTGACTTTCCTTATTTATGGGAAAAATCAATAAACATTTTTTTCCAACCCAATTAGTGATTAAAATAGATTTAGATGCACTCATTGTTTTTTCAAGATCCTTTGGGATTTCCAATTGAAAATGTATGTATCAAAGCATTGAAAGGGTTGAAAATCAATTATGCTTTGTTTTAGGGGTCCCAATGGTGTATGGACATTAGAAAAGGCAGGCAAAAAGCCCAACATAAATATTTCTTTCAATGACGCCATCCCAACAAAAACCCACATGGCATTGAAACGAATGACTGAAGAAAACTACCTGCATTATATCATTAGTCAAAATATTGACGGATTGCATTTGAGAACAGGTATTCCGAGATCTTGTCTAGCTGAATTGCATGGAAATATGTTCACTACCCAGTGTAATACTTGCGAAAGGTAAGAAAATGTTTCCTATGGAAGTCGCCCTATAGGATTGCTTTAGTATCAGAATATTCAACAGATGTTTTAAAGAGAAACATTCTCAATTGAAAATTGAATCAATAGATGGTTCTACTTACTGTGACTTATAGAATTGTTAATTTTCTAGGTTCTCAAAAAAAAAAAAATAAGTGGCAACTAATTGACATCTACACTTTATTGAAAATTCAAAAACTACACATGTCTTCCAAAACTTCTCCCTTCATATTGAGGTTGCTGAGATCCTTCAAATAAATGAGGAAGATAATTGGGCCAACTACTGTTCCTTGAGGAACACCATAATCAATGTTGAGGGATCTGAGAGTTTGTTCTGAAATTTAACCATCTGAACTCGCTTAGAGATAAATGATTTGAACCACTTGTTTGCTACACCTCTGAAACCATAACAGTCAGCTTTTTTAGTAATATCATTGTTTATATAGAACATAGTCAATGCCTGTGGAAAAGGTATTGGACACAAACGCGAGAGTCATCTATCGTGATTAGTTACAAACAGGAATATTTGACGTCATTTTAATGCAGGTTTCTTCAAAAAACCCTGATTTTAATGCTTTTCCATTGTTTTAATCAAGTTACGACATGACTTGGAGGCCAGATCACTGAAGTTACGACATGACTTGGATGCGAGCTCACTATCGCCATCTACATGTCGCATCCATTTTGATCCAATTATAATCCCATAAGGTTGACTAACTATCTTCTATATAAACAATGGTAATATCATTGTTTATATAGAAGATAGTTAGTCAACCTTATGGGATTATAATTTGATCAAAATGGTTGTGAAATGTAGATGGCGATAGTGAACTCGCATCCAAGTCATGTCGTAACTTGATTAAAACAATGGAAAAGCATTAAAATCAGGGTTTTTTGAAGAAACCTGCATTAAAATGACGTCAAATATTCATGTTTGTAACTAATCACGCTAGATGACACTCGCGTTTGTGTCCAATACCTTTTCCACAGGCATTGACTATGTTCTATTTAAACAATGGTAATATTCTATGATTTTTGGAGTCAAATGCTTTGGAGAAGTCACAGAAGACTCCCCCAAAAGCTTCACCTTTATTTAAACTTGCACACATTTTGTTTAGCAGATTGGAGATTGCATCATTGGTACTTTTACTGAACTGAAATACAAATTGAAAAGAGGACAAAATCTTGTGTTTATTAAGAAAAGCCAGTAACCTTGTCTTAACCAGCTTTTCAATAATTTTTGAGAGTTTATAGTAACAAATAGTTTTCCTGCAATTTTTTTAACACATTTAACCTTGAAACTATTTGTATTCAAAAACAAAAAGCTCCAATAAACTAGTCTATTCTCGTTAAGTCACTTATTTATAAAACAATAATAATAATGATAATTATTATTATATCTTTGGGTTCAATAAATGTATGCTTTGTCAATTGAATTATGTTCATGGACAATAAAAGCACACTGTGAAATGAAAGAATTTGCGATTTTAGGTTAATAATAGAACTTTGAATTGTGAATAGTAAATTTGTATGTTTATAATTCAACGAACGGCATTTAATATTATTATTATTACAATTTCAGACAATTTGTTAGAACCGAAGCTACCTCAACCGTAGGCAAAAAGTGTCTGAATGAAGACTGTAAAAGATCTGCGATGCTTCGTGGACGGACTTGTCGTGGTAAACTGCATGATACAATTTTGGATTGGGAAGATAGCCTTCCAGAACATGACCTTGAAATGTCAGATTATCACTCAAGGTAGGCACTAGTAGTGAAATTGCAAAGTTGTTTGAAGAAGGAGTATCTAGAATATCCAGATCATTGAGGTAAATTCATATCATTCCATCCATATCTGAAATTAGAATAAAATTATTTGAGAAATAGTATTTTTCCCTATATTGGAAGAAGTAGGTCCTGTTCAGGATCTAAAACTTAATGTAATCTGTAATCTTTGAATGGATAATGTATTTGCTCTGTCTTACCTAAAATATCTTCATTCTTCAAAATAAATAATGCCAGTTACTTTAAATCAGGGTTCGTAAATATCATGATATTTATATAAATATCAAAATATCGGATATATATTGATATATATATATATATATATATATATATATATATATATATATATATATATATATATATATCCGATATATATCAAATTTGGATGTTTATTAATTTTTTTTAATATAGAGAATACCAAAAGTAGAAGCATTTATTTGTTTATTTTTAAACAAAACTACCAAAAGTGAACACCCCCTTCGGCTAATCACAAGAGAGCAAATGTTTTTCCATGCGGGAAGGAATTCCTTGCATTTATTTCTTACATTTCTTGCATTTAGCCCATTTCCCAGTATCACTGGCTTCATCTGCCAATTCAAATTTTAGCCGTACTGCACTTTTAGTTTTGGGCATATTCTTTACTTCTATTTTGATCAAATGCACTTTGCACCTACTATGGCTACAAGGTGAACTGCGTTTGTTAATACCAACAGAAAAGAAGACACACGCGACCGCACATAGTAAGGGGATTCACACATCAAATAAATGGGATTCCCCGACAATTAACATCATACCGAATGATTAGGGAGTTCCCACACCGATCTCTCTTGAATTTATGACGAGATTTCCACCTATTCAACATAGCAATTTATACTGAGTGATATATATCCATGATATCAACGAATAAATATCACGATATATATATATATATATATATATATATATATATATATATATATATATATATATATATATATATATATATATATATATATATATATCAATGATATATATATATATATATATATATATATATATATATATATCAATGATATATATATATATATATATATATATATATATATATATATATCGAGTGATATATGATATATATATCGGCGAACCCTGCTTTAAATACATCAGTTTGAAACTTCATCTACAAATAAGAAATGTAACTGCTTTATTGAAGCACCTCTTTGGAACTTCAAGAGTTGAATATTTTCAATTCTTGATAGTTCATAAACAATACCTTTGGGCATGACTTGTATGTTGAAATGGATGATTCTCAGTAAGGAATGCTGGAAGAATGAAAAATCAAGTGAATAACCTCGCTGCATTGATTTTGATGCTAGAAATTTGTTTCTCCATAACCGTTTCTCTTTTGAGATGGAAGAAATATTCTACCACACTTCTATTCCTATACAATCCATTCCATCCCTAGAGATAAAAAAATATTCTTACACTGTTGTAGCAATAATTCCGCTAGCCTTAACTATCAAGTAGTGACCAGATTTTAATTATAGTGTCGAATTTACTGTTTGTTT
This sequence comes from Chrysolina oricalcia, assembly GCA_944452925.2. Lineage (NCBI taxonomy): Eukaryota > Metazoa > Arthropoda > Insecta > Coleoptera > Chrysomelidae > Chrysolina > Chrysolina oricalcia. Next base: position 68,843,445 of record OX101812.2, read on the forward strand.
TTCCTTTTGATATTTGTAATTTTTTATTGTGGAGAATAGTATATTCTGTAACAAGGTTAAAATGAAAATTCGATGCGAGTGGAAAGTTCCGAGCGCGAACCGAAGGCGAGCGTGAGGAACCACGAGCATCACGAATTTTCATTCTAACCGAGTAGCAGACTATATTTTCTCCACGATCAAAGATAGGAAACGTGACAGCAATAATTTTGACACTCAAATTTTGCCACTACGATGACAATCAACTGCGTCAAGGCTAATGTTATTATTGCTAACCAGTGTGAGAATATTATTCTATCACAAGAGAGATAATGTAAATACATTTAAATTGCATGGAGGCAGAGGTGTTGCAGAATATTTCTTCAATCTCAAGAGAGAGAATTCCAGCATTCTGTAATCAAATTTGATTTCAGAATTGGTAAATTCTGTGATGATCGTGATATTTTACTTTGCATAAATACCTCAGAGCACGCTTTTGCAAAATTATGATAGTCTGTAAACGATGACTACATCAAGCTCTAAGATCTTAGATGTGATTCCTCAGGCTCTCCTTCGGCTTGCGCTCAGAATATTTATTTTAACCTTACAGAATATACTATTTGAAGTCCTAATAAGATCCCTGAAACCATAGTGATTCCATTCTTAAGAAAAAAGACGTGATTATTTATTTGAAGATTCCATCTGGTCCATACCAAATAATAATAAAATTGCAATCAGAATACATTTTAAAATAACATATGAATCTTTAGAAACAAACAAATATCACAAATTATCGCAATTCAGAAAGTTATTTGTTTACTTCTTCGTTACTTCTTCCGTTAACATTTATTCGTTACTTAACTTTTTTCAGTGTAGCAGATCTCAATATATGTCTAGGAACCACTCTACAAATAGTTCCTAGTGGAAACTTACCATTGAGGAACAAAAAATACGGGGGAAAACTTGTTATTGTGAATTTACAATCTACCAAACATGTACGTATTTTGAAGTAGAAGTACTCATAAAAGTACTAGCAATAATGATATGAAAATACTAGCTAGTTTTTTGTACTTTGCACAGGTAAATATGTACATAATCCTGTAGTTTGCCAGAAACCGTTGAACAGGCTCCTCCATATTTTGGAAATGAGACCGATTTGTAGAAAATTCTCTCAATTTTGGTTTAGTAGTTTTCACATGATAAAGTCACAACAAATATATTTATAAATATTCCTGATAATTATATTAATTCTTGGTATTGATAATTTAATACATTGGAATAACTTTTTTTTCATATCTATTATTTTTTAGGACAAAAAGGCTGATTTAATCATCAACACATACGTGGACGATGTGATTGTGAAAATAATGAAAAAACTGGGTCTTGAAATTCCAGAATATTCTTCTGAAATTGATCCAACAAAAAATCAACAGGTTGATACTGTTATGGAATGGGATATTGTGAAACAAGATGTGGAAAAGATCAAAGCACAATACGATAAACTCATAAAAGACTATAAGAAAAGGAAAGCAGAAGAAAATATATTAAATGTCAAGAACAAAATACCTAAGAACAAGAAATGGATAAAAGAGGAAAAGTTCAAAAATGAAATATTGTTGAAAAAAGAAAGTATTGTGTCAGAAAATATTGATTTAACAGAACTTGAAGACCAGGATGATATTTTTGTTGAATGACATTGCAAAACTTTTTTATTGTATTTTGTGTTTCTTTTCAGTATTAAAGTCTGTTGATTCTGGAAAATGTTCTACTCAGTTGAAGTACAAAGTATGATTTTTAAATTATATTTGAGAATTATCATTTAGTTTTATTTTACGTAAATCAAACCAACAAACGAAGATGCTGTTTTCTTGTTTTGAAATTGTTTGTTCCTTGCATATCCATTCATATTTCACAATAAAATGAATTAGATGATTATCCTCGATTTCACCATTGATTTATGGATTTACTATTTCATAGTGTGTTCTGAACTTATGAGAATTCCATTTCAACACTTACATAAACATAATGAAATTATTTCTTTATTTAAAATTTAGGATACCATTCTTTGTATTGACAGTCTATGGACTTAATGATGATTTAGTTCCTTCAAGGTTATGCAACCTTTGCTGCCTCTATAGACGAGGAAAATTTGTCGTCACAAATGTCATTCTTGTCAAAAACTGATTCCAAACAAAGAATTTTAGGTGACTTTCTCTGTTGATGATTTGCTACTTTGATTATTAGTTTGTGTTTGGTTGTTTAGATTTTGTTTTCTCAAGCGAAAGGAGTTGAAAAATCTTTACGGAAACAATCGGACAAGCTAATTTAAATTTGACGGATGTTTGTTTGGAATCAGTTTTTGACAAGAGTGACATTTGTGACGTCATCACTTTCCTCGTCTATTCTGCATCATTGGTTGCCGTATTTAAATTGAAGGCCGCCACAGAACTATATCCCAGGTGGCTCGCTCAAACCACAGAACTCATACTTGTATCTTATTATAAGTATGAGTTCTGTGGCTCAAACCCACCGATCTGTTCTCAAACCCTTGCGATTCGACTCGTACGACAAAAAAATTGCGGTAAATGATGAATCATAATGGGGTCAATTCTATTTCTCAGTAGCAAGTTTGTTATCAAAGCAAGAAAACTTTAGCAGTAAAGTATATCAAATAAATGAATATTTTGGAACCTTTGGTGTGAATACAATTCAAGAAATAAGAAACTACCAAAACTACGTCACAATCACACTCGACGCATGTTTCGGCAACAAAGTTAGGATCTTCAGGAGCTAAAAGCTTTTAGATCCTGGAGTTTCATTTTTCTTGAATGGTAAATATATCTCAATTTGTAGCAAACTTGCAATGTATCACCAGATGTTGCTGTTCATCATTCACCGCAATTTTTTCGCCGTATGAATCTAATCGCAAAAAATGCGAATATTCGCAAGGGTATGAATGAGCCTTTAGCATACTTTTTCAGTTCCCTATAGACCACTGAAATGAAATCATAACATGATGACTGGAATGCTATTAGTTCCTCTGCGCACCCGTATAAAGTGATAACTATAGCTGATGAAGAAAGGAGGCACATGCAATGTAGCAGAGAAATACTATATTACTTACTTGTATATGTGTGCGAGAGAGACATTCATCTGCACGTACGTGTTATGAGTTTTGCAATTTATGATTTGTAAACACGTCAGTGCAGTGCAGCGTGTCTTTGTATCAGTTTTATATGTTACAATCAACTCAATCTCGATTCCTCCGCCACTGTGAGGAATCACAAAACAAACATGGCGGCCTCCATGAGAAATCCAGTTGCGCAGCCTGACGAGCATTCCAGTCATCATATTAATGGTGGATTTATGCAGCAATCATAAGTCATAGCATTTCAGTGCTATAGACGAGGAAAGTGATGACGTACGTAACAAATGTCATTCTTGTCAAAAACTGATTCCAAACAAACCTCCGTCGAATTCAACCCTGTGTCAAGTCACCGGTCGGACCAGGCACGCGCGTTCAGTATGAAGTATGACCATGAGTCGGACCGACCAGATGATTGAAAATATTGGTCACATACATACAGTTCTAATGAGGTCGTCAAGTCAACCAAATGACCGCGCTGGTCGAATCATATTGGTCAGACCGTAGACTTGACTCAGCCCAAATCAGCTTGTCCGATCTATTTCCGTAAAGATTTTTCAACTCCTGCCTGAGAAAACAAAATCCAATCAACCAAACACAAACTAATGAGCAAGGCAGCAAATCATCAACAAATAGAGGTCATGTTCCGATATTCCTGAACAGTACTGCTCAGTAATTTCGGTCGTTCCAATTTTACTGAAATTGACTGGTACACATTTCTCGCCACTTTTCTTGGAACCTTGTTAGAGGCTAGAAATTAACTGGTTGCTACTGCTACAGAAATGGTCGTGTGGTCCCAGTATCTCCTCCCCGAATTGATAATAAGTTAGGTTAGGATCCGTTATTTAATATTTATTCAATTTATTGATAGCAAATATCGTTACAATTAGCTCATCTGAAAAGACAGCAGAACAAATGTATCAATTAAGTGGTATTAGAAAACTTAATAGTAGAGGTTGATGCCGAAACCGCCGCTAATTTACGAGCTTTGTTTTCTTTCGCCTCTCTTGTCCATGTAGATGGATAAAAATAAATATTTCAGATCAAAATCATGCCAGGCGATATTTGTAGACCCTTAAAAGACAACTCGACAAAAAATTCAAAACATTATATAGATAAGAATATGAATCCACAGGTTATTATAACCAAACATCAATCAGTATCACATAATAGTAATGATATAATTTTGAACTAGATATGCTCCCTCTTCACATTTGACCTTTCGAATCGTTCCGAAATTAGATGGCAGTTTCAGTTTACTACTGTTAGGCGTTCCGAAATTACCTACTGTGGCCAGTACTGTTCAGTAACATCGGAACATGAGCTAGAGTCTCCTGAAATTCTTTGTTTGGAATCAGTTTTTGACAAGAATGACATTTGTGACAACACACTTTCCTCGTCTATTGAGAGTTTTTGATCCAAAAATTGGCGAGCTCTTTTATGCCTAGGGAGAATCCACTTCATGCGCATGTGTCTAGTTTTGAGGTAATTCGTCCTTCTTCGGTCTCAAAAACAACAAATTCACGTTGATATCGGCACGTGTGCTTCGTCCTTCTTTCAATGATCACAAAAACAGCAAATTCACGTTATTTTTGTGATCGTTAAACGAGGAAAGAATTTATAACTCCAATAATGAGCGCATGCGCAATAAATGTATTCGCCCTTGGCATTTACCTACTCGTCAAAACAGTTGGAAACATATTATATTCCAACACTTTTAATATCTCCTACGAAGGCGTAGAAGCGCCAGATGTAGTGATTTTTTCCAATTCCCAGATGAATCTGTCTATTAGACAGTTATTATAATTGACCGATAAAAGTGTCTAATATACAGATATAATAATCTATCTAGAAGACTGATAGACTGGTATCATCTGTCTAATAGACTTATATTATCTGTCGATTAGACACTTAAATATCTGTCAATTATAATAACTGTCTTATCTGTCTATAATGGCCGATTTCACCAACTGATTCCTAAAGTTAGGAAATACCTAAATCGAATTTAGGAACTCCCAAGTGCAATTTGCGTTTCACCAAGCGTCTAGTAATGCATAAGAGTGATAGGAAATACCTACGATTGTTCATTACTTTACCGCTTGGTGAACGCAAATTGCAATTGGACATTCCTAAATTCGATTTAGGTATTTCCTAACTTTAGGAATCAGTTGGTGAAATCGGCCATTAGATACTTATGCCTATTAGACAATTATTTCTGTCAATTATAATAACTGTCTAATAGCATTGTTTAAATAGAACATAGTTAGTCAATGCCTGTGGAAAAGGTATTGGACGCAAACGCGAGTGTCATCTAGCGTGATTAAATACAAACATGAATATTTGACGTCATTTTATTGCAGGTTTCTTCAAAAAACACTGATTTTAATGCCTTTCCATTGTTTTAATCAAATTACGACACGACTTGTAGGCCAGATCACTGAAGTTACGACATGACTTGGATGCGAGCTCACTATCGCCATCTATATGTCGCATCCATTTTGATCCAATTATAATCCCATAAGGTTGACTAACTATCTTCTATATAAACAATGATAATAGACAGATTTATCAGGGAATTAGAAAAAATCACTACATCTGGCGATTCTACGCCTTAGCCTTCGTAATTTCCTAATCTAACATTTTTAGTATTGTTGGTTTCTATCAGAGTTCGTATAGAGTAGATGGTCTGTGTATAGTATTCATTGAATTTTATATTATTCAAAGTATACTGCGATTTGAATCGATATCGGTCTGTAGGTTAGAATGGAATTATATCTACCCTAAAGACCACTGATGTCGACTTAGTTTGTATTGTATTGGTTTTTATAATTGCTCAAATCCGATTAATGTCAAACTCAATACGGATCAAGTGTTCGTAATCGCATCCCCAGAGCGATGCGCCGTTGGCAACATGGCAACTCAAACAACGACAGAAGACAGCTGCCAGAATCTGTCAACTGTCTTTTTGCCGAAAATTTAATGGCGTTTGCTGTTATTTTCAAATTGTAGAAAATATCTCTGTAACTGAAGATCATCGGGCTAGTTTTTCGTTTGTGATTAATCGAAAAAGTTAGATTTCAATATGGCTGATAAGGTATGTTCAATATGTTTTAGAAAATTTTTACGTATTGTTTTTTCGGAAGTGCTTGGAATTGAAAATTAGACTAATATTTAAATATTTTTTTTTAGGGTGAAGAACAGGTGAAAAAGAAGAGGACCTTCAAAAAATTCACATTCAGAGGGGTTGATTTGGACCAACTTCTTGATATGCCCAAGTAAGTCATTAGTGTGGTTCAATATTAGGGCATGTTATTTTATTCACTGGTGGATCCACCAACTTCATCCGCATGTTATAATATGAAAGCCAAGTTGGTGGATCCTCAAGTGAATATAAAAATATGCCCTTACTGCTATTAACAGAAACTCATTTATAGTTTAATTTCTCATTTGTTGGGCGTTTGAACACATGTGAGACAATATGTTTTGGGCTTTCCTACTTATGTCCATTTGTGATGATCATCTTGACTATATTGAGGGGTTCTCAATTATTTGCAATGAATGTTTAGAGCTTTGAAGTATATATTATTCACTGAACTACAGCTCCTGTTCACTTGGCTTTATTACTTTGTCAGAATGTTAGGTTATGTTCAGTTGTGGACATATTAGTATTCAATCTAAATAGACGTTTGGAGTCAAGCAGTAATAGCTGATTTGATCTTGAGAGATATGGGAAGCTTTAAAGTCATAGAAGACTAATGAACTAGCCAAACTACCTATTTTGGTTATTTAAACTCAAAAGCCAAACCCAATGTCAGAGTCTCATGCTTAACTGTTTCCCACCCCTTTTCTGTCCACTAGCTTAAGGCACTCTATACTACTATTCAGTTCTCTCAGTATATTTGTTGGTTCACTTGTGTGTAGGAGGATGTCCTTTGAATATGTTGAAGTATCTGGGGCTTTACCAGTAGCCAACTTTTTTCTGCCCAGCCTAAGAGTATACACTTAACAATTATTGAGTAGATGTTCAATAATGGCTCTGGGTCTATTTATTTCAACATTGGTCCTCACTTAGTGAGTACTTCAGCTGACTTTTTCCCCTCTAGGCCTGTGTTCAGATATTTACTTCGGTTTATTATATGTACCAACATTCAAGGATGTGAATTTCATTCCATAAAGATATTGGGAAAGTAAAGTGTCTTGTGACGGCTCACAAATAATCTTATGTGGATTCCATCATATTCATTTTAATTTTTTGTATTTTTCAGTGAGCAACTGATGGAACTCATGCATTGTCGAGCAAGGAGGCGTTTCACCAGGGGACTTAAACGTAAACCCATGGCTTTGGTAAAGAAACTCCGAAAAGCAAAGAAAGAAGCTGCCCCACTAGAAAAACCAGACATTGTGAAAACACATCTTCGTAATATGATAATTGTACCTGAAATGGTTGGATCCATTGTTGGTGTTTACAATGGTAAAGCCTTCACCCAGGTTGAAATCAAACCTGAAATGATTGGACATTACCTTGGAGAATTTTCCTTGACCTACAAACCTGTAAAACATGGTAGGCCCGGTATTGGTGCTACCCACAGTTCCAGATTTATTCCCCTCAAGTAAAATGTTTTATTATATAATAAATAGTACATTTTTTTGAGAGGTATTTGTTTTATTTTATGAAATCCCTTAGGGCATATCCAATGTTGAAGATGATAAAACTATATTTTTTTGATACAATTCATATTATTTTACAATGCCTGCAGACAAGTTCAAATTTATAATATATGGAAAATAAAATAAAAAAATTACTGTACTACAAGTCTTCAGATAAAAGTATATAATTTCTTTTTATAATTATAGTAATGGGAATTTCCAGCAAATAATTAAATGTATAGTTTGGTAATGCACCTTATTTATGATCATTGAATTGTTCTCATGATGGATTGAAAATTATTTGTAATTCAACTGGCTATGACATCACTTTCTGGAAAATAGGGAAGATGCAGTAGTAAGTGTTATAATTTCATTAACGAAATTATAGCTTTTTGCCAAGTATTCCCAATTCCTCATGTGGAAATATTTATTTATTTCACATGTTGAAAGAAAAAAGTTTCCTAATTGTATGGAAAGAGACAGTAAAATATCCCCCTTTTAGAGGTAAAAAAAATTGGAAAATTTGTTCCACGATACTACACGGTTTTTGGAGAAAACCCCTCACTCAAAAGCAGAACTTGCGGACCATAAATCAAATTTCCGTTCGTTATGAAAACTTACTATTTTTTTAAAAGTAATTCGAGATCAAAAAAGAATGCAGCAGTTCTTAATATTTAAATGTTTAGAACAAATAGATACAGAACATTTGGATGTACCAAAATTCACTTTGTTCCCGAGAAAGAATCCTTTTGTAATAAAATACAATTTTTTTAAATTTTTTATGAAAAATTGTGAAATTTGCCAAATTAATTAAACAAAGTGAAGGGTCATAATAAATAGCAATTAAACCAACTGGTAATAGAGAATTTATTCACCCTTTTTCTTAGGTAAAAATCTATCTAATACATGTGGTGCTTTCGAGGGCTTTTTAGCTACTTTTGGTAAAACATCTATTTTATTCTTGATGAACTCTTTTTTTGCTTCTTCCTGAACAATTTTTCTGTTTCTCGCCATATTCACAGATCCTCCTTTACCCTTAGCTTTTTTCCTTGGTTCATAGTTGATTTTGGGTGGTTTGAGATACTACAAAATAAAAAGAATTAAAATTAAACAAAATAATTTTTTTTTGATTTACCAATAGTTTTTTCTTAGCTTCAACTTTGTCTCTAAGTGAAGGCAAATCTACATCTGCGATGGTTGTTGGGTCCAAAGTTATCATTTCAGGTTGAATCTGTAAAAGGCAATGAGTTATAGCAATTTCACTAAAATATATACTACAATGCTTTCATGAAATGATAGATAAATGGCCTTAAAAATTCAAAGAATAACTGGGAAAATGTTGGAACACTTTAAATCTTGATTTGAGCATATTTTCAATTGATACAGGGTTATTGTGTAGGAGATGAATCAACAATAATTTGTTACCTTAGTTATAACATCGTTAACAACTTTATTTAATTCATCAGTATTTTTGTTGTGTCATCTGATGGATATCATTAATATATAGTAAGAATAGAACTGAGCCCTGAGATACCCCACAGTTTATCTGTTCTATTAGAGAATGTACATTGGTCTTGACAATTTGTCCTGTACCTTGTAAATATGAATGTATTCATTCGTATTAAAAATCTACTACTCCATTCATCCTCAGTCTATCTTATTATGGCTTAATTTTTGGAGAGGATCTCGCTTATATCATTTTTTTGGTTCGGAATCATTTTATAAGGTGTATGATCAAAACACATTGAAAACATGCAGATTGCTTTTCAAAAATTTTCCCTTTCTCTTCCCTCTCTTTGCATATATTTAGGCCACTAAATTTTGTTAAAAGTAACAATACAAATACTTATTGACAAAGCTTGTAAATAAAGTTGCAATACAAAACATAAACCTTATAATACATGGCACCATATCTACCTTTTCTAGAAGTGATTTAACTTCAGCTTCTCTTCGTTGAGATTTGGACTGGAATGGATTTGCTTCTCTAGAGTCGAAATTGGGCTCTCCTGCACCTGGTACCAACAAGCTTGTGAAACCTCGAGAAGTTGTCACACCTATCACATCTTCGTATGGGCAAAAATTAAGATTACTTATAGGTGTTACAAAACGATGCCTGAGGTAAGCTCTCTTTGCAGGTATTTGGCAGCAATCCCTGAAAGAAGGTCATGTTACTTAGTGGATTGTCTTAAAATACAAATTTGTAATATTTACCTGTATACTTCTACTACATTTCCCATACCCACTGCAAGCATTTTCTTTTGAGAGAAAGCTAAATTGTTTGCAGCCTGTATAAGTTTATATTCCTGCACTGGTCCCTCAAGTTTTCGTACATCCCATATTTTCAATTCCCTATTGGATGCAGATGTTGCCATATATCTGGAGATAAAAAACATTAATTTTCATAATTTTTTTTTCTACAAAATGCTTACGTTCCACTAGGGTCTACATCAATACCAATGATGGGGGCTTTATGGCACAGCATTTTAGCTAATGGATCTCTTGATGTTGGAGACCAAAAGGATACTACACCCTTTGCATGCCCCAGACATAATGTAGCATTCCATGGGTTTTGTGTCAAAACAGATAATCTTCCCAAATTTGTATTATATTGACCAGCAAGTTGACCAATGGAGATGTCAAGCCAACTCAGATATCCTTCATCACTCTAGAAAAAGGAAGTAATAAAAAAAACATTTGTTTGAAAGAATATTTTATATTCAATCAGAATTAAAAAGGATGATTTTTCAAAATTGAGTTCAACCAAAGACATTATAATCTATATATATAAATATCATTTTATTTCTAGGATTCTTGCTCACTCCTGTTACATAGACAGCAGTCTGACTGATACTTACACAACTAGCTAAGAGAAAATGGTAAGGCAGGAACTCCATTCTAGAAACTTTATTCATCCTCTTAATGCAGTGCAATTCAATTCCTTGATTGTCATAAATATACACCCAGTTCTTCTGGGCAGCAGCAAACATCGTTTCTATATGTAGCCAACTGACCTCATGAACAGATTCCATAACATTCATTTCACAATGTAGCTTTTTGGTTACCCAATCAAAAGCAGCCACATGGCCCTTTTTTCCCCCCAATAGCAGATGTCTTCCATTTCTGGAATACTTAGCCCGATAAGGCCCAAAGTCCAGTCTTAAATCAAAATGTTTAGATGCAGCTGCAATATCTACATTTTTTACAATATCTTTTTGTGTAAACTGAGTTGTCGTTTCACCATCGTCTGCTTCAAGGTAACTGAAAGGAAATGTTAAATTATTTTCGAAGTTGTTTGTGCTGAATAACAAACCCAATATCCTCAGTTAGTAAAACTTCTGCTTTTGCTGCTTGTTCAAAGGCAAATTTGATCTTTTTCTCCTTCTTCTCCAACTTTTTTTTGTGGAAAGTAGTTCTGACTCCTTTCAGATTAACACCTTCCCCCTTACTGTATTTTTCGATGAGTTCTTTGGATGGTTTAACCTTTCCTTTGAAAGTAGGATTTGGGTTGGATTTGTGCCTAACAGTTTTCAGTTTATTATATTTCTTATCCTCCAGTCTCCTGCCCCATGGTTTTTTCTTTACATTGGTATTATCATAAGTTACGGTTTCTGGAGTTTTATCGTTTTCGGTTTCATGGGCTTCTGGTTCAGGATTTGTGAAATAACGTACAGGTTGCTGAAATCACATTTATCAGAACCAATATTGAACGTGTGTAACTCGACTATGTCTATATCATACCTTCCCCACCATTATTCAACTCATAACAATACACACTTAAAAAAATTCAACATAACAGAAAATAGGACATTTGTTATAGGTTATTCACAAAGTCACAAACTGAAACAAAAAACACGCTAACCTCACAGCTCACAGTTTTTAAGAGAGGTTAGTTAACACTCTTCTTCTTTTTTGATGGCCTTAGTTTCCCATAGTGTACATTTGGCCAGCTCGTTTCTGTTTTCTGCTTCGTTTTCTTGTATTTTTCCCTTGTGCTAAAAATGAGGTCCTTAGTAGTAGGAGGGTGGGATGAATCACAGGTTTAGGTTTATATATTTTATGGAGAAATCAAAGTGTGTTATCGGAAAAATGGTTCCTGCTTATTTTTTTAAATTAAATTTTAATGCAATAATTATATTCCATAATGAATTAAATTTTAACCCGATACATCAATTAAGGAGCCAACTGGGAGTGCATGTACTTCTGTTTGCCTATGTACGGTGGCGAGTGCAATTGTTGGTCCCCCTATAGAGAAACGAAAATTTTAATTTGTTAATGGTGCCCCTAGACGCGCTAAAAAATCGTGGTGCTAAAAAATCAACTGCTATTCTTTCTGTCACTGTTACCGCCTTTCCAGTTTCTATAGGAAGCTACTTTGGCCACTTTTAGTCCGATTAAATTAATCATGAGCTCAAAATATATTGCAGTCATTCGCACGAAGTTTTTGTATTGGCCTGTTGATTCTTGATTTTTGAGATTGTCTAATATAGTCAGAACTCCGTTTTGTTGTCTGCTTCCGTACAAATTCATTACCTAAGCGAGTTTTGTTATATTCTTCAAATAACAGCTAGGGGCGTATTAGAAGGAATACAGATACCTCCATGTCTGTAAGAAACTGAACAGTGCTTATTATGCTATACTACAACTAAAAAATACATTCAATACTGAACAGCTACTCTAAGTCTACTATTCACTAGTATATTCACATTTAGCATACAATATTGTTCTGTAGGGAGGTGCAACCACTGTACCCAGAGTTTTCAAAACAGAAAAAAGGATAATGAGATAGATTTTCAATTTAAATTACACACATGTAGAGAACATTTCAAGAAACATCAAATCCTGACACTCCCGTCAATTTATATCCTCAAATGTATTCTGTATGCCAGAAATAACTCTTCTGATTTATCAAAAAACCGTGATTTCCATAATTACCCCACAAGACATGCCGACTAATTTTGTATTCCTAAGCACTTAACAGCTCTCTTTGAGCATTTCTCACTATATAATGGAATAAGATTCTTCAATCATCTCCCACCATCCATGAAAAATATACGAGATTTTAAACTACTTAAAAGACTCCTAAAGAATTTTTTAGCGGAGAAATGTTTGTATATAATTCCACCGATTTTATGTGTTGAAGTGTACTTGTCTTTGTATCCTATAATTTTTAGTACCTGTATTTTCCCTTTTTTTACTTCTGTTGACTTGTCTTATATCACTTCTGTATGATCTAGAAAGATTAATAAAGTTTTATTATTATTATTGAGAATGGTAGTTCACTTATGAAAATATGGACCGAGCATTCAACTGTAGGTTTTGCTGTAATGTAATAATTTTCGTAGCAAGCTCGGCTTCAGTCAATCAAGAAATATAAGTTCTGGAACATCCAAGAAATTGTAGACTACAAAAATAACATTTGAGATGAAGAAAGAGGCCAAGAGAATAAGTGTTTCTAGATGCTTCTGCAAAATTCTCATTATAAATGTACACAACTTTTCTAGATCAATCGACGATATCGAACATCACGTCCATAACAATATGTTTGTCAGATCATTCTGAAAAAAAAATCTCTATCACTGCAAATAAAAAGCTTCAAAAATGAAAAAAATATTTTATATTAAGTACATAATTTTCAGGAATTGAATATCTACAGAGTGAAATGTTCATAATAGATAATACTATGTTTTCATATTATATCTAGTAATACAGATTTGTTTAAGCAAAATGTGAAAAGTTGGTAAGAAATATGTCTCATTAAGTAAGAAATAAACATCCAAGAACAACACTTTTTTGAGTAATTCGAATGTTTCTAGAGCTTGTTTGAAGGTTGTACACGATGATGTAACTTGAGTACATTCATTTCGGACTTCCATCGTCTTATAATGTGATTTATACAAATTATAAGCCGATGGAAGTCCGAAATGAATGTTTCTAGAGCTTCATACAGTACATCTAGTTTACTTTGATTCTTTGCTAATCATTAGTCAAGGAAATCAGAGCGTGACTTCTAACACTAATATAAAGATGAATGAACCCATACAGTGTTTATTTCTCAATGGTTCATAATGATCTTAATACTGATGAAATTAAATAGATTTTATGTTAATAATACTGAGCACTTCATTAAGTCAAATTTATAAACACTGCATCGAAACTAAACATAAAATTCAAGAAAATATGAATTTATGATGTTTACAATTCAGAAATTAAGTATTCAAATTAGAAGAATCCGTTTCAAATTACTTAGATTGTCAAGTGACTTAAAAGAGGAAGTGACTGGAATAACACTGTATGACATGATGTTACTCAGAACATAAAGCTTCTGTGTGTATTTTTCTGTGTGTATTTTGTTGATTAGAAATTAATTCTCTTCTATATTTTGTTTTGAGAAATCATTTATTGTGATTATTTATATTTAAGTATAGAATATAGGTGTTCAACAGAGCTTTTTTTAGCCATCAGCTGGCGAAAGGAAGCCATTTTTTACACTAGGATTTTGAATGAGGCAAATATTTTCCACAACCTTCGGTTGTAAATTGCATTAGAATTGTTTACCTAAGAATTATTTTACTCGTAAAACAGTTGATATCCATGAATTTGTTGAATAATTTTTGAGGCCTTTAGAAATTATTTGTTTATTTAAACGAAAATTGACCGATTCTGGCGCTTCTTGCAAAGACGTTTTTAAATTTCATGTTAGCTTGTCTAGTGACGAGTTTGACTTTCCTCCAGAAATTGGTTGCTTGACAACTGAAAGACATGTTGAGCGTTGAGGTGTTAAACAAAGTCGAGTGTTGGGATAAAATTGCAGTGTACTCTAAAGGTCCCAAGCAGTGAAATGAAAGGCTTTAAAAGTTGTTACAATTATCCAATTTTGAAATTTGGAGATTCATGACAGTTATAGAGAAAATGAAGGAATTATCACTTTTCAATTCTGAAATGACCTTTTCATTATGATTTGTTTACAAAGGTTCGTTTTCTGATTGGCTCAATTTTCGATTGATCTGGTCGTCCTGAATTGCAAGTGTCAATCATTAAAATAAAATTATTCAGTGGGGGTTCATATTGATTATAAATAGCGAAAAATCGAATACTTCATATTTGAACTAAAAATCGAGTAGAAATTGTGTTTTTTTGTAACAGGTTTTAGTTTGACTTACCAAATAACAAGACATTTGATTTAATATACAAAGACAAAATCTCTGTCATTGGGTGAAAAATTAAAACAATTAGAAAAGAACAGTTGAAGATTTTGATGTTGAAAAAATATAATGGGGAGTGTCACAAGGATCCGCTTTGGGACCTGTTTTGGGGTTTTCTTTCTATCTCACCACAGTAGATATATCGCGAAGCTTTGACAAAACAATTTTGTGAAAGGACAATACAAAAGTGATTTTTTGATATAATCACTGAAGATTTAACAAAATCAAAGAACATTTAAAATATTTAATATTTAAACAACAATAATAATAATTTATGTTTATACGCAAATTAAAAAAATATAAGTTATTCAAAAAATTTTTGTCAGAAGATCTCGAAAATTGTCGAAAATCAGAACATATTTCGGAAATATACAGATGTACTCAAACTGATCGGAACTAATGAAACAAGACCAATTGATATTAGAACCTAAAAGTTACAATAGAATATTCAAATTTGAGACAAATGTGTAGAATCGGAATAGAAACAACTTCTGACTTTTTTTTTTTTTTTGAAGTTTAAATAATTAAGTCTATTTCAAGCAATTATTTTGACATGCTTCCACCCAATTAGGCAATTTTTCATTTATGTTTAAAGCAAAACTTAACGCTCAAATCGAATTTCAAAATAAATCACTATATCCTATATTGTAACCGCATCAAATGATTAAAAGACGTGAGTTGATGCACCAATTTCAGAAATTCAAAATGTTTTTTGTAGTATGCGAGATTTAAAAAAAATTAGGTGGTGTCATGAATAATACTTAAAATCGTGCAGATTAAATCAGTTTTTCCAAACCACTTAAAAATTCTAGTTCCTTTTGATGAACTAAATTTATGATAAAATGTTTAAAAATTGTTAATGAGTAAAATAATTCTTACCAACTTTTCACTATCTACATAAAAGGTGCAACTGTGTCTTCTTCAAAGAGTGAAACCATAGGATCGGATAAAAATGTTTGTAAAAAAAATAACACCATGAAAATGTATAATTTGTTATTTTGCCATAATTGTTCTTTGTATGGCTTAGAACACTTGAAGAAAAATCAATAAACAGTTAAACATGGTGTTGACTTTATTTCAATATAGAAACAGTCAATCCTTCACTCGATTTAGTGTGTAAATAAATAGTAAAATAGAATTATTTAGCTGAATAATTCTCTTCAATCCATCTTAAATACTATTGGTCGGAGTATAGAATATAAGTAAATAATAAAATATATACATACAATCAATTACTTTGGTTTAGCTCAAATTAAAATACAAAATTCGAATAGTGTATACCATAAATTTCAAAAATATTTTTATCACATTTCCACATCATGGACGGCTTTCATAAGATTTGTTCGAAATGTAGTTTTGTAAAAAAAAAAAAATTACTATCTATTAAATAATTAAGTTACGCAATATAATTATTGAGTATAACAGTATAACAAGTCTAGGAATTAAATAGATTACTGAATATCATTAGCTGCTAAAATTAGGTAAAGGTCAAATTGTAAAAAATAAACGACCACAAATTAATAGATCAATGAATGAGATTTCCTAAAATCACTTAGGCCAAATAAACAATGCCATCAAGAATCAATCTACACCTGAGCCATATTTTCTCGTGAAAGTATTTCAAATTATTTCAAAACATTCTATTTTCTCCATGGAATTTTTTCGAACCATGACGTCACAAGTGTCAAATATTGAAAATATTTCAAAATCACATCGAGAGGATATTTCAAAACGTCAGGTGTCATTTTTTAGTTTGACGACGTTGAGTTCAAACAAGGCAAATAAAATAACTTTTTCTTCTGAATCGTTGAGAGAAATTGAAAGTTTTTGAAATGGAGGGTATAATCCGCAAACCCAGCTGGAATTTTACCTGGATATCCACATATGTCTCTGAATCAGATCTCAGACACATACCACTGTTTAGAGATTTATTTTTTAGTTCAAGCAGTGTATACATTTCTATGTTGAGCATTGTAAAAATTTCCAACGGCTGTATGCGTGTGAGATAACAGGTTGCATCAAAGAATAATCATTTAAAAACTTTCTGTTCCTTTTTTTCGGTTCCGTTTTCAGTTCCATTTTGGTTTGTTTTTTCATTAACATAATTTGTAATGTATAGAAAAATGCCCAGAGAACTGGTCCTTAAGGCGTACCACTTAAAAATAAAATTGCATACCACTTAAAAATAAAATTTAAAAATGTTAAAGTATTTGTCTATGTCATTGTCCTTTGAGGAATACCACATTGAAATAACTAAAACGGAACTGAACAAGAAAACGGAACCAAAAATGGAACTGAAAAAACGAAACCGAAAGTTTTTTTTCTTATGATTATTTTTTGATACTCTTATTCGGTTATTATCACCATCACTATTATTATCTTCGAATACTTTGTATGTTACAATCTGTATATCTAGCTGAATAGCCATTGTGTCTGTGTTGTGGTACCTGCCATGTTTTGTCTAATGATTTAACAACCCATATACTTTTGTTTGTGATTGTTTACTTCGTTTAATAACCGTTTCTGTCTGTGAGTTTGGTAACCGCCATATTTTTTTCTAGTGATTATTATTTAAATTACTAATTTTCCCTCTATTTACGCACCGGCACTGTGCAAACGTCAGTCCAATCGCATATCCCACATTTTCACCCACCATTTTTTCTTTATTTTCAATATTTCTACGAAGCGCGCGCGACACTATCTTTTAAACGAATCTTTCTCGAAAACGTCACAATGAACGACTCTCCACCTCACTCACAACCACGCTTACCCCACCCTCTCGCTCTAACACATTTCTTGTCCTATAATGATCGTTGAATCCTCCTTGTACATCTACTGACCAGATAAATCCCAAACGAATCAGAATCCAAATAATTTGATTTGTTTGTCTGAGTATTTTCGGTAGATTTCAATTTATCCATCATGAAATATTTTGAACGAAAAAAATTATATGATTTTTCAATCAACTATTCAAATGACCTATTAATCCTTATTCTAAATGAATCAAGTTGCAACGTCGTCTTTTTTAATAAATATACATTTTGTAAATTTTATTGGTCACTGAATGAGTTTAGAATACATGCTTGAAATGATGAACATCTTCAATTATATTTAATTCATAACAAAAAACCAATGGGGTACCTCACGGATCCGTTCTTGGCCCGTCACTCACTATTATCTACATGAACGATCTCTTTCACTCTATGTCTCCTAATAATGCACAACAATTGAAATGATGAATAACTGTATGCTGACAATTTTCTCCGATATTAAATCAAATCTATTTAATTTTCAGAAAAATATTCGATGCCTCCCAAGTCTTGTCGTTGGAAATTCTAGAAAGCAGCAACACAATCAAGATAACGCCACCGTTAACAGTAGAAGCTGAGCCAAAGAAGAAATTCGACGTGAAACTGAATATTGCAAATACAGGGTCCTCCGAAGTGAACTTACTGGAGATAATCCAAGTGAATCCGCATATAACATATATCACAATACAAGAACTGTTCGAGAGGGGGATTACTTTGAAGCCCTCAGAATGCGCCGTTGTTGTCCTGGAAGGATATTTCGAGAATAGCGTTTCGTTGATCTTCCCGCTGGTGATAGTTACTGAAAACATCGGAAACAACACCAAGGAGTTCGTTTTGAAAGAAGCTGTAAGTATATTTTCGTATGAAATACAAGTCGAAGTCCAAATTAACTTCATTGCCAGAAGTTACAAAAATTTATAGTCAAATGTTGGTTGGTTGGTTGAGCAAAAAACAAAAAAAAATAGAGATGGATAATACCACAAAATTCTCCATATCAAGAGATTGTCAACCCCTCTTTATTGCTTTTTGTTGGAAAAGGTCCTATAAAATTGTTTAAAGCCAATCCGGCTCGAAGGACCATGTAAAATTAATTGTAATAGGTGTAGACCTAACAATCCTTTCCGGTAGTGGTTGGTTTCTGCTTCGATATAATTGGACTGTAGATGATCCTGCATGTTTCAAATCGAGTACCAGAAATTGACAGCCAAGTCGCACATTATAACTTTTAATAAACATTCAATCAGGTTACATCAGCAGTATTTGTATAAATACCTTACAGGAAAGCTCAGCTCTTGCAGGACAATGCACATTTAACTGGTCAAGTTTGACAACGGAAGATACCAAATTCAGATTTACCGCTTTTTGGAGATATATTTGCGTGGATCTTGAAACATTCACTCCACAAACTCTATTTATGGATTCAGGAACATATATTATGCTTTTCTGTTGCAATTTATAAACGTTTTCTCATCAAATACAGTGCAGTTTTTTAAACGTAAAAAGGAAGCGTCAGAATATTTGCATTCTATCCAACAAGACTTGACACCCGCACACTTGATTCCGCTATACAAAGCCCAGGCATGCAATTGAGCAGGATTGGCTTTAAACAATTTTATAGGACCTTTTCCAACACTTTTGATTAGTTTATAATTTTTTTGGGTTTACATATGGATATCAAGCAATTGAACTACCTTTCTTTTCTTTATAGCATAATATTTCATATGCAAAAATCATTTTTTCTTCAACCGCTTACCAGAGTAGCCTTTGACGCTTTCAGATGTCAACGCAAATTGACGATTTCCCAGAAATCATTATCTCATTTTATGAGAGCTTTTTGCTCTAGAGCGAAAATATAGAAAAAACGCTCGATCTCCACAGCTTTTGTTGAAAACGAACCTATTCTTGCATGATAGAAAGTACAGACCATGAATTCATAGCACTCTTAGTGACTGTGGTGGTGCTGAGGTTAGAGTAACTGAAGGACTAGGGTTCGACCTCGACATGTGGAATTTTTTTTCTCAAGCAAGTTATTTTTCTTTTTTGTTAGAGATGTAAATTATTGCATATTTGGATATCTCATACATTTGGGATTACTATTGAGTGTTAATTTTCTCATAGGTAATATTAAATGCCTATTTTGAATGAAGTGTCGATCGTGTTTAAGTCTAAGAGCAGCGTTTGTAGAAAAAATCATGTGTGCTCTCCAAAAATTACTCTCTTTGTAGAGAAGCAATCAATAACTTTGCGATTTAAATACACAAATAGCTATTATGGTTGTGTTATAAATTGATTCCTGATGACTTGCATTTTTGAATGATAAAACATTCAAGTCTCGAATACCTAAGTGATTAGGCAACAAATAATTTAAACCACGAAAAATTAAGTACAAAATCATACAAAAATAAATAAAAATACGTTAACTATATAAGCCTTTCCTCGGGCGGTGGTTTGAGAACGTGATCGAGTTCTACACGAGGATTACAGAATTCCTGAGCACTTGGACTGTATGTTCCCCTCGTCGCTCTTTTGCTGCGAGCTATGTTGACCAAAACGGCCATTCCAATAGCAAACGCTATGACAAGGGCCAAAATGATTGGTATTATTATGTACAAAATATTGAATCCTCCTTCGGACTGACCAAGTGCTGCCTGAAATTTATTTATCATTATTATTATTATTTATTTATTTTTAATAATACAGTATCAATATATAATATATAGAAATAAATTTCTCATGAAAACATGATCAAATAAGTAAAAAACTTGTCCATGATCATGTGAAATTATTTATGGAATAATCTTATATCAAAATACAAATGATGAATATCCATAATATATACATACAAAAAAAGAAAAAAATAGCAAAATGAACTTAAATGTGTGCCTAAATAACATTGGTCACATTTTGTATAAATAAAAACAATAACAAAAAAACTAAGTATTATTAAAACATCAAAATTCAAAATTATTTCACATACAAATAATTTTTCAGAATTCTCAATCAACCAGAATTTGATTTTATTTTTTAATCCCAAAAAACTAGTTTTTTTAAAGAAACTCTCAAATTATTAGAAATCTTTTTACCTATATAAATGGCATTTTATTCTTGGTTTCATATTCATTTTGTATATGATTATTGTATGTAAATTTTTATTAAACTCATTCATTCAAAGAAAATCGTGCAGTCATCAAGCTGAATGTAAGTTACAAATGAATACTTTAAAAAAAATTATTTCTGAACAGTAATTTCAAGTTTTCGTTCATATCATTGATAAAACTGCAATACATGCATTATAGTCCGAATTGCAATTATGTAAATGATTTCAGGAAAATTGATTATCCTACCAAATGATTGTTTGAGTATAATAAATAATGAAAAAAAGTCGTTAGCGTCTTGGTGGGACGAACTGGAATCCATAAAATGTGTAACTACCCTTATAAAGTGGTAATAAAAAGTGAGGGTACGAAATGATTTGAAACAAAACTCATATAGCGTATTTATAACACCATCAAAATGATAAAAACAATAATCAGCTGTGCTTCTATTGGGAGTAAGACCGTCAGCTGGGGGGTTAAAGGTTAAAAAAGTCGAATATGTTTTAAAATGGTTTGATCAAGTTCCACCGTTTATTACCAGCACAACGAGCGTTGACATTACTGCAGATAATTTTTTAAATTTCATAATATTTGATGAAACATTTTGCGTACAAACCAGTAAATGTAACAGTAATTACAATAATTGTTGTTCATCAACGAACAGAGAGAAGAGGCTGAGAAAGATAATGACGGAGAGCAAGCTGAGGAACAAAAAAATTGAGAAACATTAGTTCAAGAAAATTTAATGACTTGTTTGATTTTTTCTTGGTTTCTTTAAAGTAATCGTTTGATAAATATAGAACGAAACTGCGGTAATACTACTGTTACGAATATTAGTGGTATAAAAAATTGAAAGTTTATTTCCCACAAAAAAATAAAAAAATATGTATGACTCAACGATAAATTACTGAAAATATTTCCGTCAGATGCATAGTTTCTTACCTGGGGTAGATCCGAACAATTCTTTCCAACATAATTTTCATCACAGATGCACATGTAATCCGGTTTATCTGTACATTGGGAGTGACAAGTGCCGTGGACACAGGGATGATCTGTTTCACAAGGATCATCAAGATCGCACTGATGTCCGCACTTTCCTTTTATAGTATCGCAAATGCAGCGATATGAGCCAGGCATATTCTCACAAGTGCCCGCCCTTCCACACGCCATTCTATTGGTCTTACACTCGTCGATATCCATTTCACACAACAAGCCTGTATAACCTGAAATGAATTTCAAAATACACTCAAAGAATTTTCGATTTACACAGATTTACACAGAAATGAAAAAATTCAAAAACATGGATGATGAAGAAATCTTTGATGACTTTACTATACAGAGAAATGAAGTAAATGCTATGATCAAAAGAGCAAAAGCTCAACATGTTAGTAAGAAATTTAAAGCTTCTGAAGGCAACCAGAAGACAAATCTGAGACAGTATCAATGATTGCCTCAGAGGTTCATCGAAATTGAAAAATAAGAGATTGAATCAATAAAAATGAATGGTAACATTTTTACTGCGGACCTGGAGATATCATGAAAAATTATTTTTCGAGTATTGGCAAATATAGCCATTGAAATAAAATCTCATTACAATAACCTGTATACGAATTTATATCCAAAATATAATGACTCCACAATGATTTTGTTTCCAACTGAAGGTTTAATGACAATTTGAGTTAAAAAATATTCTGGCAGAACCCTTAACAAAATTAATCAATAAATATTTCACCTTGGGTATTTTCCCACTTGAATTGAAACATGCTTCACTAAAAGCTATATACAAAAGTCGGGCTGCTGAAGATCCAGGAAATTATAGACCAGTAGCCGTATTGAGCATTTTTTCTCAAATTATTTGAAAAATTCTCAAAAAACGTACTGTTGATTTTACAAACAGAAAGTTTGTCTTTGATAGTAATCAGATTGGTTTCCAAGAAAATAGTGTTGTTACACAAGCGACAGTACTACAAGTAGTACAAGCAATTCAAAATGGACTTGATACCGGAAACCATGTGGTAGCTGTTTTCATTGACCTTAAGAAGGCATTTAATACAGTTGATCACAAAAAACTTTTGGGAAATTTGAAAACAATAGTATTCAGGGGTACAGTGAAAAATCTTTTGGGATCCTATCTTGAAGATAGGGACAATCAGTACCAAATATACTCTGAGTTTATTAAACCACGAAAATATAAAGGCGTTCAACAAGGATCTGTTTTGAGACTAATCTTGTGTAAATAACACCCTACATGGTACTATATACGTAACGATACTTAGACGGGAGAGCGCACTTTTATTTCGCCAAGAAACTAATCTGATGTCGAAACAAAAGAACCTTCTGAGCGTCGCAGTATCAGAAATCAATACTCGAGCGGCTGAGTTATGATTAAATAAATTGACGCTAAGGGTTCTCACGAAACGTGTATATCATGCGTGGCAATTCATAACGGTAAAAGAATCTCAGAAAAACTATAATTAATCTTAATCTAATTCAATCTAAAATAAAAACATAAGATTGTTGTCCACAGTTAACAATAACCAAACTCGCCTTGCATATAATTAAACTTTAACAGCTAAAATCGGTGTTCACATTCCACTACTACTGTCAGCAGCTCAACAGTCATTATTCGATTGCTTCGAATATTCATGATCATAAAACATTTCTACAATAAATTAAATAAATTGTGAGACGATATTAAAAGCATAAAAAACATCACCCATAAAATCACAAAAAACTGTTACTTGACTCTAATACGAATCAAAATTAAAGGTCAGTTATTAATTTTCCACGGCCCTGTATACATCAACAACATTAAATAAAACATGGATTTTTACTTTTACTTTTTACAATTGGAACGAAAAACTGTTGTAGCTGATTTAGAATGTCTTAATGTCAAGTTCATAGTCATACTACAACATATGAACAAATACGTTGAAATTTATCCTTAGAATAATTCTTTAAATCAATAATAAAAATCTATTTCGGACTCGAAGAGAGACATCAGCTGTGAGTCTAACCATGTGTTTTGGTTCAACCGCCCTTGTTAAGAAAATATTGATGGCCATATCAACTATCAACTTACACTGTAAAAACATTTTGGGGTATATTTGTTCGCGTCTAACTCCACCATAAAGACAACTTGATTAACTTTTTGACACTTGCGACGATTCATTTAAACTTTCACCATGACTTTTGCACGATACTTTCATGACTTGAGAAAAAGGGTGTGAATCACTGTCTTGAAAAACTAGTAGATTCGGAAACAGTTGTAGAATCGACATGGACGTGCATACTGCCTTTTTCGAGCGAAAAAACGCTGTTAATTTTAATTACCGACTTTTGGCTTTAGGACACTTGAAACTAGTCATCGCGAACGGTGAATTGAGAACTATAAACTATGAACTGCTAACTTAGAAACTTGCAAACTGGAGATTGCTAACTGGAAACTGTCTGAAGAATACGCTATTGGTCATTTTATATCTTCGAGAAACTATAGCTGTTAATAACCCTTTAATAGTCTTCTTGTCATATATTTAATAATAATAATGTTTTTAATCGCTTACATGTCGATTTTAATGTGCTCAAATCGCGTTTTAATACCGGGCAGTGTCATAAGACTCGTAAATTCGTTTTGTTTATTATAGTCTAAAAATTCATATGACAGTTTATTATTGTTTGCTGGCTAGCCATAGCAACACGTGCTGTCTGATGACTAATTAATTGAAAACTTCAATGCAATTGAAATACAAGTATTTACGTTAGATTTTCTCCTTTTGTACTTTGTACCACCATGGGTTTTTATTGTTTGCCTATTTTTCCTACATTTTGACGTTATTACGTTTATGTGACTATTCATCTGACTTCATAGAAGATTGGCTGGCAGACCACCACGTTTGTATTTATTATACAGGACGTCCCGTAAAGACCACGTCAAACCGAGGGAGAATGTAGAGAATGTAGAAAATGTAGAAAGGATAACCCACCTGCTATGACAAAATTCCCATTATAAAAGTCTTACCGTTTTCGAGATATTTTTTTTTTTTAAGTAATGAATTTTTGCCCCTTTCAATAGTTTTGTCTTTACGGTTGGTACAATTTTACTCCTTTTTGGTTCATTTTTTCAGTAAAATATTGCTGTAGAATGATTTTAACGTTTACATTAAAAACATTCTCCAAACATTTTAAACGGGGGCGTGAGAAATATTTTTATTGAAAATGTTGGTAGTGGATTCCTATGGTCATGAAGTTTAGCCCATCGTAGTGGAACCAAAATGTACTGAGCCACTGCTGCACATTACACCAATAAATTGTCTATTTTGTAGTGATTTCAAAAAGGTATAACACAAGTCAATTGTTATTCAAAGACAAAAGATATGGCTGTTTCCATCCAACAGGGTACGTTTCTGACTATAATTTGACGGTTATTAATTAGGGTATTTACTAATATTTTTAATGACATGAAAAGCATTTACAATCATTTCATGTTCGAATTGGTGACCTCCTTCGCGTATACAGGCTTTGCATCGACTGAGAAAAAGACCTTTTCACTGCCCTCAAATGGATGTCGGATATTTCCGCTGCTGCAACTCCGATGCGTTCTCTCAATTCGGCTTCATCACGTAAGGGTGTTGCGTATACTTTGTCTTTTAGGCAGCTCCAATAATGAAAGTCCAGAGGATTAAGTCAGGTGAACGAGGAGGCCACAAAATTTGACCTCCTCCAATCCACCGGTGGAGATAAGTTCTATTCAAATGTGCGGTTACTTCGCGTCCGTAATGTGCTGGGCATCCATCATGTTGAAACCACAGACTATGTCGCAGCGCCAGTGGCACATCTTCCAATAAAATGGGCAGCTGGTCGGTTAAAAATTCCAAATAATTGTTGGCGTTCAGTGATGGCGGCAGTTCGATCGGGCCCAAAATTGCACCATTAAACATTCCAGTCCACAAATTGACCTTGAATCGACATTGTGATCTATCTTCTCTCATCTCGTGTGGATTTATGATATGCCAGCTTTCCAAATTGTGGAGATTCATGTACCCATCCTTGGTACAGGAAGACTCGTCGCTTCAAATAATCTTATTAAAAAAATCTGGATCTTCATGATGTTTTCGCAAGATTTGCCGGCAAAATTGAATTCGCGCTGGGTAATCCCTGGGTAGCAAGCTTTGAACTCGTTGGACGTGGTAGGGGTGATAATTGTGCCGCTGCAAGATTCGACTGACAGTTGATTTGGGTATGCCTGTAAGGCGTTCTATCAGTCGAGTAGAAATTGATGGATCTTCTTCGACTGCATCCAAAACGATGTCATCATCCACCGTTGCGGGCCGGCCACTACTGGTACGAAGCTCAGGAACTCTGCCTTTGGCAATAGCGTTGTGTGTTCGGATATAGTTGGGGTGTCGGCGATTAGGGTACCGTTCTGAATACACCCACGCCGCAGCTCGAGCATTAAGTCGCACTTCTCCGTAAATTAAATGCATGTCAGCGTATTCCCGCGACGTATACGGAACGTTTGTTTCCGCCATTTTGCAAAATAACGTCCACAACAATTAACAGATCAGAGTCCACAGAGCGCCAAAGTTCCGTTATCACTTCACGAAAACAAAATCCAACTCGTTAGGTAAAACAAAGTCCAGGTCTGAAGCAAAATCAGATACCTAGTACGTGAACGATAACCAAAAAGCGAGAACGATGCGCGAGCTGAGCGCAGGCAAGTCACATACTGAAGAATGACAGGGCAAGTTAATCTCAAGCGAACCCGCAGCTGTACTGCCTGTGTTGAGTGCTCTGGTTAAGCCAGGAGGATGAATGAGCGAGATGGCAAGTACTTCACTAGGTCCGCGACAAATGACCCTAACAAATGGCCAGTGTAAGGCTGCACCTCGCATGTGAGGAATAATTTTCGTTGAGGTGAATAATTATGCGAGTAATATTTTCGCACGTAAACGATTGCCATTGTTCACTAGGTAGAGCAAAATCGAAGATTTCTTAACAGAATTGACAAACTTGATTTTGTCAGAAACGTACCCATTTGGATGAAAACAGCCATATCTTGTTTCTTTGAATAACAAATGACTTGCGTTATACCTTTTTGAAATCACTATAAAATAGACAATTTATTGGTGTAATGTGCAGCAGTAGCTCAGTACATTTTGGTTCCACTACCAAATTTTCATTAAAAATATTTCTCACAGCCCCTCTTTAAAATATTCGGAGAATATTTTTAATGTAAACGTTAAAATCATTCTTCAGCAATATTTTACTGAAAAAATTAACCAAAAAGGTGTAAAATTGTACCAATCGTAAAGACAAAACTATTGAAAGGGCAAAAATTGATTATTTAAAAAAAAATATCTGGGAAACGGTAAGACTTTTATAATGGGAATTTTGTCACAGCAGATGGGTTATCCTTTGATCTACATTCTTCCTCGGTTTGACGTGGTCTTTACGGGACACCCTGTATATTCAAAATATCTCTAAAATTTGGTTAGCAGACGATACAGTACTTTGAGAACTTAACTAAAAAAAAATCTACAATCATTGGTGCTTTTAGAAGATGTCATAAACTTGATAAAAAAAATATAAAAAATATGCTTACACACATTAAATTTTCAAAACATTATCATTAAAATTTATGTAAACAGTAGGTACTTGTTTTTGCCTGTTATGAAGCAGCTGTTCACTGGTGACATAATGTAATGATAATAATAAAAAAATGCACTTTGATCCAATAGGCTGTCGAACGAAGTATATATAAAATCGATCAATATCAATTATATTTGCTTACCTGTAGTAGTGCAGTTGCAGTCATACCTAGAGATGCCATCGATGCACACCCCACCATTTTGACAAGGACTTCCTCCAGTGGGCGAAACACACTCGTTAATATTAACCTCGCAAAATTTTCCTTCGAACCCGCTCTGGCATTCGCAGAACGGCACGATTCCCGTTGTGTTGCATTGACCCTGCTCGCAATGTTGCCTCAAACAGAAGGGCGTGTCGCAGAGAGCCCCTTCCATTCCTTCGGTACAGAAGCAAGTGAAATTATTCTGGGTTCGTTCGTTGTGCCCAGTCTTGCACGTGGCGCCCTCTCTGCACGGTCTATTTTCGCAGGTTATCAACAGAGGAGCTTCGCACTGTTTACCGACGAAGTCTTCGGGGCAGTCACATTTGAAAGTACCCACTAGGTCGTTGCAGGTGCCCCCATGCCTACAAGGGTTGCTGAGACATTCGTTGATGTCAGTTTCGCAGTACTCTCCCTCGTAACCAGCCAAGCATTCACACTTGTATTCTTCGATTAAGTCCACGCAAGTGGCATTATTTTGACACTGGTTGTTTTCGCACTCGTTTATGTCAATCGAACAGTCATCTGCAGTATAACCTGGTGGACAATTGCACTTATAAGTCTCGATGTTGTTTATGCAGAATCCTTGATTGAAACAATCAGTGGCGTAGCATAGAATGCAGCCGTGTTCTACTTGGCTCGTCGCGTCTAGCTCGAAAATTTCATCCCCATATGTCTGATTTGGGTATATTTGTTTGGTAGTGAAGTAGGGTAATAGTAAACTGCCTATACGGATTTCCCCCAGACAACCCTAAAATCATATGCAACGCAAACTCATTAGAACATAATAAATTATGCTGACTTAAAAAATGTACACAAAAAAGTTAAAAAACAGGTCAATACATTATGTAGAAATTTGAAAAAAAAGAACTTGATAAACAATTTAAAGAGAGAAATTAAAAACCGAAACATAAAATTGGGATGTTATCAATAGCAATAAAGGAAAGAAAAAAATCAATAAATAAATCAAATTAATAGTAAATCTGGCACACTAATAACATCTGACAAAGACATATGTAATGAATTCATCAAATTTTCTCAGAAATTGGATTGACTTTATCAAAAAAATTCCAAACCAAACCAATAATGTCATCACTTTGTAGTAAATCTATGTTTTTAAAACAAAAGAGGGTATGTTTTTCTGGGTCCCTTGCTCCCGGTCATAAAATTTTGCACACATTGGCTACTTGCTGTTGTTGAATTTTTCGAACTTATCAATGGACCTTTACATTTACGGAAAATAAATTACAAAACTCGTTTAAATCGATAGTTGTTAGTCTGAAAAGTCCATTTAACAAAAAGTTCCATTATTTTTCTTTCATTTAAAAAAAAATATCACATTTGAAAGTGTGCCGCTGACGTCACGTTCATCGGAAATATCTGCCACCATAATCCACGTTCCGAAACAGGCAATACCGTTCTCCTTAAAAATATAACTTCTAGCATGATATAAGCCGTTGAGAAATAATCAATACATTGTCACTTGATCAACTCATAGATAAAAATCCACATATTAGCTATTTTTTATTGTATTTGTAACTTTCAAATTTTCTGAACAGATCATCCTTTTGATGAAGAACGAGCATTGACAACACAGTAAATTGTAATGACAGTTCTCAACAGTCAAAAGTGGAGATGTGAGGTTAATGTTTATTTATTTACATTCAACAATCAACATTCAACTGATAAATTCGATAATAGTGTAGTGACGTGTTATTATAAACGATTTGGTGTGAATTTATTTGTGTAATTGTGTATTAAAAATATGGAACAAAGCTTCGTAAAGGGAAGTTCGGATAATTTACCGAGGTACAAAGCACCTTTTCGACATGTTCAGTTATTGCAAGGATACAGGTACTGGAGATACAGGAATTAATAACAAATTTTAGAACACAAACAACAAAAGCTCTCAAAACTTAAAAAACCCATTAACCTCAAAAAATAAATCAAGCTAGTGTTCGTTGAAGTTTAGATCTGATGGAACTGCTTCACTTGTATCAAATGGGTAGGCAAATGAGGTAGACAGAGACAAACTAGTCTTATTGATCGCACCGTGAAACAGACGAAAGAACCCATCTGGTATCAAATGACAACTGTCATACGACACATTATATTTGAATGAGAATTTCGTGCACAACTTTAACAACGTTGCCAAGTTTAGTTTTGATGAACGTGACGTCACGAAACCACTTTTCTTCTGATTATAGATAAACTAGCGGTCAGAAAAAATAAATAAAAAATCCCGAGTGATATTAGCGTATTTACTTTCCAATTTCAGTGTTACCTCATATCTCTTGGAAAGGTCCATTATGTTTATTTCTAAACGAAGTATTGCAACTGATTCTCTAAGACGAATAAAATTTTAAAAATTCATCAATTCAGTATACAAACAACAAAAAAAATTTGGGTTAACATATCAACACAACACTCTCTTGGTTCAATCATATCATCAACAATCTGAGAAAACAACTCTCATTTTTTATAGGAATACTATTCAGAAAAAGACATTATACCGCACTGAAATATTTGAAAACCTTATATTTTAGTTTAATTATTTCAAAATTGCAATACCTCGTTTCTGTTTAGGGCTCAGCCAAAATTTCTATTTTGAAACCATTACAAACTTTGCAAAACAAGGCTATAAAATGTATATACGAATTACCCTTTTTACTCTAAAAAACTGATATAAACTTAATAACTTACTAAATTCGTTCATTATATGAAATCAAAATTTCAATTTTCATCTACTATTTCCATACAGGAAAAAAACATTCGTATCTTACTTTTTCATATTTCGAAAACCCATTACCATATAACAAGAAAAGTTAATAAAATAAACGCATTACATTTTAAATCTTTGGAAAACGTCTATTTTTTAAGAGGGAATTGAGATATATAT
Source organism: Chrysolina oricalcia (assembly GCA_944452925.2). Taxonomy (NCBI): domain Eukaryota; kingdom Metazoa; phylum Arthropoda; class Insecta; order Coleoptera; family Chrysomelidae; genus Chrysolina; species Chrysolina oricalcia. The sequence continues at coordinate 68,874,066 of OX101812.2, forward strand.
AATAAAATACCACAGTCGCTAAAAGGAATAAGGACTAAAACTAAACTCAATTCCTATAATAGAATATTTTCACCTTTGACTGTTTTGCTTTTTCTTTTCTTTGATATGACTGATTTACTCATATTACCATTAATTTCTATTTCATATGTTTTGCCGTTATTAAATTTATGGAAAAAATGTAATCACCACACAAGTAATTTAATTCAGAGATAAGCATTTCGATAACAAAGTTATCTTCATTAGTAGAGATTACTAAACTAACTGAAAATCGTCATATCAATCTTATTTATATCACATAATTAATAACCATGAGGTAATCTGTTTACTAGGAAGTGACCCTACCTGTTGGACAGGTACAACCCCACCCAATAAACAATACAACAAAGGCACTTAATTATTCCTATACTGGTATCAAATCAAATAGTTTGGAATTTAATGGAGCATTATCATTATTAAGCAAGGGTTTCGAGCCCCTTATTCGAATAGCAATACTTTCATAACAATCTAATTTTCTATAATCATCAACAGGCTTTATTAATTTTGAATTTTGGATATTAATTTTGTGATGAGTTTCTAATAATTGATCCGCAACACTTGATTTATTTTCTTGCGAATATTTAGCATGTGCGAAAAGTTCGCGGAAACGAACATTCGTAGATCTTTTGGTTAGGCCATAATATACACTATCGCAGTTTTGACAGCTAATTTCATAGATTCCCGATCTCTCTAAAGTTGGAATTTTATCTTTCGGATTACCTAACAACATTTGGAGATTGTTCGCATTGCTATGTACTAGCTGAAGGTTTGCGTCTCAGAAAATAGAGTTGAGATCTCTCGTAAGCCGTGTATCGTGTGTAATTTTAATAAATTTTTTCCTGTCTTTAGGTTGTTCTAGTGTGGTTATTTGTCTTAAGGACGTTCTGAACTTTTTCTTTTTCAACAAATTATCTACCCATTACTAATGGCTATTTCCTTAATGGTTTTTATTTCTCGTTGAAACCGTTCAACACTGAGTGGAAAGTTTAATGCCCTGTGAACAAGGAAATTGAAACTCGCCATCTTGTGTTGAATGTGGTAGTTTAAATCAACGGATATAAACCTGTTAGTGTTTTTAGAAAACCAACCAACACGAGAAAAAAAAACATTAAGGAAATAGCCATTAGTAATGGTTATTCGCCGAAAATGGAAGCTAATTTGTTGAAAACGAAAAAGTTCAGAACGTCCTTGAGACAAATAACCACACTAGAACAACCTAAAAAAAATTCATTAAAATTACACACGATACACGGCTTACGAAAGGTCTCAACTTTATTTTCCGAGACGCAAACCTTCAGCTAGTACATAGCAGTACGAACAATCTCCAAATGTTGTTAGGTAATCCGAAAGATAAAATTCCAACTTTAGAGAGATCAGGAATCTATGAAATTAGCTGACAAAACTGCGATAGTGTATATTATGCATAGAAATATATATTATATACTTACTCTAGAATGCTAATCCCGCCAATTTTCACGGTGAAAAGCATGCCGCGTATGCGACCCGTTTACGATGTGCGCATGCGCGTCATCAGTGTAGCTTGGGTAGATCGTTGCCAAGTTTGAAAATAATTTGGTGTTCCAATTTAGAGTTTTTTGTTATGAGGCAATAAAACGCATGTCATTTGAAATAGAGAAATTTGACAGCGCATTTAGGACTTTTTAAAACCGAAAAGAACCTTTTAGAGATAAATTACTCCGAATTTTAGGCGCGAAAGAAATTTATTAAAAACATTAATTTTTATCAACGGGAAGACTTGTCACTAAGATCTGTCACTCCAGAGCCGGTTTTTAGAATTTCAGATTTTCTCTTGTCGTTTTGTGTTGGTTATTCTTTCATCTTTTGTGAATTTGTATTAATCTTGTTCCTTTAAAGACAATTTTTAATAAAGCCGTTTCTTCCTAAGAATAAACAATGAACTGTTTAGTGTTGTGTAAAGGAAAAATAACTGAAATAAATCATTTTTGGTAAAAAATGAAACTTTTTATGTAGCTATATGGTTTGCTCAAAATAGTTTAAATATTATTTTAGCTTGACAAAAAAGGCATGATTTTTGGTTATGGTTTTCAAGAAGAGACCCCAGCAGAACATTTGAGTGAAAAAATTGTAATTTGTGGCAGACATTTTCCTCGTGAAGATTCATGTGAAAACGATAATAGAATAATTTGAAACCTAGGGCAGTACCAATACTGTGTCTGCATAAGCATGCATGGCGAGTGATACAACTTTCTACCACATCGCTTATATTCTAGATTCCTACAAAAAGTACTAAACATACACAGAATCGTCTCAGAAAATTAATGTCGAAATGGAAGTGCTTTTCTTTGATGGTAAGGAAAATGCTTCTGCACCCCATTGTGGAAATTGCACTAGGTAATACAACCAGAAATACTCGTAGAAATAGCATGTTAATCTTTTCAAATGATTTAAATTAAATGCAGTTGCGTATTTTGACATGAATCTTCTAGAAAAAAAACCTCGAGCTTCCAAGCATCCAATTTGAGTTGAAATTATTCATGATAATAGCTGAGATGAATTTTCATATTTTTTTGTACTTTCAATTTATTTTCCAATCCAGTGCTTCCTTGAAATTCGCACCGACGATTTGGGGTGGTTCCGTAGGTTTTTGTTGGTTAACTACAGCTGAAAAGTGAATGTGATACCAAGAATCAGTTGCTTCAGAGCGGTAAATAATAATAATAACCGTACTCTACTTTCTGATGGCCTTTGCTGAATATTCGGGATCATAAATATGTGAAAATATGTATTCAAATCGGCTAAATACAAATAACAGGTATAAGTACAATGAGATTTCCAACCTTATTTTCCGAGATTCCGAATTAATGTTTGTTAATCTTCACAAGTACCATATTATTTTACTAAAAACTGTTATAAAAATCACTAATGACGCGCATGCGCATTGCGGACTTGCCTGAACTTTTTACAACACTTTTGACATGGTGATTAGCATTCTAGAGTAAGTATATAATATATATTTCTATGATATTTTGGCCAAACGAAAAGATCTACGGATGTTCGTTTCCGCGAACATTTGACTAAATATTCACATCACAAAATTAATATCCAAAATTTAAAATTAATAAAGCCTGTTGATGATTACAGAAAATTAGGTTGTTATAAAAGTATTGCTATTCGAAAAAGGGACTCGAAACCCTTGCTTAATAATGATAATGATCCATTAAATTCCACACTATTTGATTTGATACCAGTAAAGAAATAATTAAGTGCCTTTGTTGTATTGTTTATTGGGTGGGGTTGTACCTGTCCATCAGGTACGGTCACTTCCTAGTAAACATGGTAATTAATTATGATATAAATAAGATTGATATGACGATTTTCAGTTAGTTTAGTAATCTCTACTAATGAAGATAACTTTGTTATCGAAATGCTTATCTCTGAATTAAATTACTTGTGTGGTGATTACATTTTTTCCATAAATTTAATAACGGCAAAACATATGAAATAGAAATTAATGTAATCCCTACTGATGTAGATAACTTTGTTGTCGAAATGCGCATCTAGGAGTTAAATTACTTGTGTGGTGAAGGGGTAAAATACTCTTTGTTCTCAATGGTAATTTCAATTAAATTTCACCTCAGGAGTGACCAGAGGTAATTTTAAATTTGTTTGCTGATTGACACCTGTTTAACAGCCACCAATTTTATTCGGTCAGTAATGTTTTGCGTTCTGATTTACTGCTTGGCTTTCTTATCGAATCAAACAAACATCAGAGCTCTTGTCAGTTAACAACAAAATTATATGTACCGAATAAAGATCTATAATTACCTTGAAGTTGTCCGTGTTTTTGTTCTGATCAACCTTATACAATAAGACTTCTTCCGAGTACTCGTTACTCTCTAAAGAATTACCCATTAGAGATTCAGCTGTCGTAGTGTCACTAACAGGTATATAACCCGTCATATTATAGTCCGTGTTTTCGATTATCGTCTGGTAATTGAAAGTATCATCGCTGCCGGCAACATAGATTTGACCTTCTTTGAAAACTTCCGTGAACATGTTAACATCAAAATCGTCTGCTTCGAAATCGGAATATTCGTCCATGATGTGTTCCTTGAATCCGCCTCGAAGTTTTTTATTTTGTATTATAAACAGCAAAGATATCCACTGGCCCTCAAACCGCTCCTTGCGGAACCTCTTCGTTACTACCTGGCCAGTGAAATTCCACTCGACGACTACCTCGTTGTGATAAATGAAGATTACAAAATATCTAGTGGTATGCTTTGCGTATAAAACCGTACCCCAAGAACGGGTACGGTAATTCAACTTAAGAGAATCGAAAATAATTTTGTTTGACGATGCGGGGTTAGTAGTCAAGTGATATCTGAGAGGATCTTGTAAGCCATTGAATGTGCTGTTAGCTATACACTCATATCCATCTTCAAGATTTTTGCATATCGATCCAACAGGACAGCCTTCTAATTCGCAAAATTCGAGCTCATTACAATCTTTGCCTTTGAATCCTCTAGGGCATATACACCTAAAAATTAAGAAATTGATAGCTTTTATATAGAATATAATAGAACAGAATAGATTTATTTCGCCTGTTAAATTATTACAACTATTTTTGCACAATAGCAAGAAAGACGACATTGTATAAATAAAATAAGGAATAGAATTACTCAAAAAGAAAAACACAAAATAAAATAATCACAAATACATTAGAAATTGATCAACACTTATGGGTATGAAAGAATATTTTTCGATTTTATCGTTGATTTAAATATAACAATGTCGTGAATACATATCAGTAGTGAAACGTAATATATTTACTACTTGATACTAATATATTTATGAAACTGTGCTGAACTACTTGATGGCGCTAGTATTATACAGGGTGTTTCTTAAGTACGTGTAGAAACTTCAGGAACGTGTTGCTGATGTCGAAATAAGAAAAAAAGTTCCCATAAACACATGTCCGCAAGTTATTCGTTTCTAAGATACAGAGTGTCAAAGTTTAATTCTTATATTTATTTTTGGTGAATAAATTCCAAAATATTTGTGATATTCGAGTAAAGTTTGGTATCTGAGATGATTTTTCAATGACAAAATCAAATTTTATGTTAATTGTGAAAAAACTAATTTCTAATTGAATTTATTTTAAATTTGAAAATCTTGTCATTAAAAATCACTTGCATCGATTAATTCAAATCTCAATAAGTCGAAAACAGTTGCTCGCAAGAATATATTTTTTTCACAAACTAAATAATAAATATTCCTAGATACCAAACTTTACCCAAATATCAAAATTATTTTGAAATTATTCACATAAAATAAAAATAAGAATTCAACTTTGACACTCTGTATCTCAGAAACGAAATACTTGCGGACATATGTTTTTAGGAACTTTTCTTCTTATTTTGATGTCAGCAACACGCTCCTGAATTTTCTACACGTACTTAAGAAACACCCTGTATAACATATTTCTTCGAGACGCGGTAACTATGTTAAAAATAATGAGAAGAAGGCTGTACGAGTTTGTCAAATGAACTTTCGGGGTTCCACTACCTACTAGACGACGCTAACATCATTTACCATATTTCTTCCCAACGAGACAGCTCTGTTTTGTACACAGAGCACAAAAAAATATTAAACTTTGGACTACCTGCAGGATATATTTCTCTGATTTGCTTGATTATATTATTTTTACGAAAAAGTAGAACTTACAATTCTTGTGCCCCATTCCTGAACTGAATTATATTGTTAATTGAATGAAATATGTACGAGGATGTATTGATATCTAGTTAGCCTAGACCAGTTCCCTGCATAAACAAAATATTGCGTTACCGTAGCAACGAACAATAACTTTGTTTGACGTCAAAAAAGTAAACCAGAGTTACGCAATAAATTAAAAGAAAAAATATGTCCACCGAAATTGTGAAAATCGAAAAATTGGAGTATCGAGCCATCATCAAGTCCCTGTATTTAAAAGGGTTAAGAGGTAAGCAGATTTACGAAGATGTGCTTAATACCCTTGGTGATCAATGTCCTTCGTATGCGACAGTGAAAAATTGGACTGCAAGCCTCAAAAGAGGTAAATTTTCCATTGAAGATGATGACCGATCGGGAAGGCCAGTTTCTGTGTCAGTCCCCGAAAATATCGATGCAGTTCATGACATGATTTTAACAGACCGTCGAATCGGGAACGGATATCTGAAGCACTGAATATTTCATACGAACGCGTTCATCATATAGTTCACGTCAATTTGGACATGAGAAAAATTGCTGCAAAATGGATCCGCAAATGTTTGAATGTTGACCAAAAGCGTGCAAGGGTAGTAGCATCGCGTTCGATCTGTGCTCGATTTGAAAACGATGTAGACTTCTTAAACCGAATTGTTACTATGGATGACACTTGGGTACATTTCTTCGATCCAGAAACAAAGCAACAATTGATGGAATGGCGACACTCCGGTTCTCCAAGACCTAAAAAGTTTCGTGTCCAAAAATCTGCTGGAAAAGTTCTTGCTTCAGTTTTTTGGGATTGCCATGGTGTAATCATGATTGATTTTTTGGATAGGAGTAGAACAATAACTGGAGATTACTATTCGACATTACTGACCACTCTACGGGAAAAAATTAAAGAGAAAAGACGCGGAAAGCTATCCAAAGGTGTTTTGTTTTTGCAGGACAACGCCCCTGCACACAAATTTCATTTTGCCATACAAAAAATTCGTGATTTAGGGTTTGAATTACTAGAACACCCCCTTATTCACCAGATTTGGCTCCGTCCGACTATCATCTCTATCCTCAACTGAAAAAAAGTTTAAAAGGTCGTAAATTTTCTTCCAATGAGGAGGTAATAAAAACTGTGGAGGTCTGGTTTGCAGAGCAAGAAGAAACATTTTTTTTTTGAAAGGTCTAGAGACGTTGCAGGTTCGCTGTAATAAATGTATCCAATTAAGAGCAGAATATGTTGAGTAATAAAATATTTTGACATTGAAATTTTGTTTGGTTCTATAGTAGGCTAAAGATTTTTCAATATATCCTCGTACATACTTCTAACATTATACCAACTACACACCTAGATTTTTTTATAACAAATTTCTTTCTCTTGTCACGTTTAATACCTAATCAGGATTTCCTATAATTGTTGTTGCTGCATTGAAATATGTTTTGGATGCCTGATATTTGTTTTGGAAACCTGAAATCTGTTTTGGAAACCTGTGATGTTCATCTTATATTTTCGAGAAAACTTGGTAGTAAGTTTTCATTCAGGGGACCATTTTTCTCAAATTCTATCACGTTTTTGCCAGAATATCAAGAACTTATACGCATTGGTTTCGTAGATTTCCATAATGCAACAAACTTTTGATAAACTTTGAATTCATAAAGACAATTTAAAATTTCAAGTGTTTAGTAAATGGGAAAACATAGAATCATTGTTTATATAGAAGATAGTTCAGCCTTATGGGATTATAATTGGATCAAAATGGATGCGACATGAAGATGGCGATAGTGAGCTCGCATCCAAGTCATGTCGTAACTTCAGTGATCTGGCCTACAAGTCATGTCGTAACTTGATTGAAACAATGGAACACCATTAAAATCAGGGTTTTGAAGAAACCTGCATCAAAATGACGTGAAATATTCATGTTTGTAACTAATCACGCTAGATGACACTCGCGTTTGGGTCCTTTTCCACAGACATTGACTAACTATCTTCTGTTTAAACAATGATAGAATTAACTGATTTCTCTCTCTCTCTCTTAATTTTTGGCCGTGAGCTTCCTTTCGGCGCTATATGGACATGCCTCGCTGCGAGAAGTCCGTTCCCATCCGGCCTTTAACCGGCGTAGACAGCGATGCTGTATCGGGGGAATGCAGAGTCTTGCTCTAGGCAATGCTGCATCCCATGTAATATTGGCACTTTTTTATATTTTTGCTGGCACGTTTTAACCATAACCTTTACGCTATGGTTTTACGGTGGACTTCACAAACACTTAAATCTTGGGTAAATGCACGTTCTTAAGACGGCGGACATCTTCCATCACGAAGCCGCCATCTGACCTCTACCGCTGCCGGAAGTCGAATCCCCAATTAACTTATTTAATTATCCAGGAATTTCATAGATTCCATGAATTTTGAATAGTCATAGATAGATGGCGATCGCAAACAATAAATTTTATTTATTCGTTGTTCTTCATTAGAACAAGACAACTTAAGTTTTTTTTTAAAGAGTACTCTATTTTATTTAAAGATTAAGAAGTAAGAAAATTGATTAGAATATTTGAGTAAGTTTCATTATTGTTGTTAAAAATCTCATGTTATTTTGTTATCCTTTAAAATTTAGTTCTACATAAAAAAATCATTGGAAAAAGAAAAAAAAACACACTTCCTACATTATTACAATATATACACAAGCAACTGATCTTTTGAGATCTGATTCTGCAACATTCTAAAATCCCCTTCATACACAGGTCACCCAAGTCCAGGACCCCAAAACTCAACAAAGTTTTTCCATTTTGAAAAATTGCTACACCAGTATTTTTGTTTCATTTCTGCATAAACAAAAAATATTCAGCTTCGGCACGACCAACTGTTCACTATTCTGCCAGTATTCAGAAAGATACAATAATTGGCATAAGGTGTGGAGTGCCCCAGCGCTGTATACTGGGTCCTCTACTTTTTCTTTTATATATAAATGACCTTACAACTCGGAAAATTTAACGCTATTTGCAGATGGTACAACCATATTATGGTAACATAAAGATAAAGATAGACTCCACGAAATAATGTTTAGTGACATGGTTTAATCAAAGACTGGTGTGACTCTAATTTACTTTCACTATATACTAAAAAAACAAGTCAAACAGTTATACCGGATGTGAATATAGGTAGTCAAATATTAGTAAATAAGGACACAGCAACATTTTTGGGAATTTACTTGGACACAAATCGGAAATTTGAAGAGCACATTGCGCTGAAGCCTCTCAGCTCAGGGATGTTTCAATAAAACTGCAGGTTCTGCTGTACTTTGGGTTTTATTTCAGGTTTCTTCGACGTCGAGTTTGATGTCAGACAGAGGTATCGTGGTTTCTACAACTAATAACTGACCATTAGCAAACGGCGTGATTTCCAATATATGAGAGATAGTTTCACGAAAGACTATCAACTACTTATAAAATAAACAAGAGAACCACCTACCTAATAATTGACCAGGCGACCACTATAAATTATTCAACAATAATATATGTTAGTGGATCAAATTTAACCACAATGGCTAAAACAATTAGCCGCAGAACACAGAAGGAGGTATCACCTGTTCAGCCCTTCTCTGCAAAATGTCCGGCCTGACCACTATCATTCGAGAAAGAAACAATGATAGTTTTTGTTTTAATGTTTACCTGGTAAAAACAACCGTTTGCCAAAAACCCTAAAATACAGCAAAGTACGAACACCAAACAACTTAACACTAGGCAACCCGTAGTGCGGCCGTGCGTGACGGGTTGCGAGCTATACCGGAGTGTGGCCCTCCACGAACACAGCTAAATTAATAAGTATGCTGAAGCCCGAGAAGCCGGGAGATGTTTCAGTTCAACATAAGAAACTTGAATAAAAAATTGGCGTCTGGTTGTTATGTTTTGTGGGTGGTTTCTAATGAGTTAGGCTTTGCTACTGCAGAATCAGTTTATTACGCACGTGTACAGACCCATTAACGTTAAGGTATATTATTTTGGGGAGTTTGTAACAACCAATTGTATCAGTTAGTGTTTATACTACAGAAGCGAGCAATTACATGTTATTTTTAAGATTTTTTTTATCCCTTCCATAAACATGTAATGTTTCTTGGGGAAATAAAGTTGATTGATTGACATGTGTAAAATAAAATTTATTTTATTGAACATGGGATCCTGACCATTGTTTTAATTTTTATATCAGACACGGTTTCATTGATCCACAAAAATAGATTAGATTACGAAGTAAATGATGTCCCCTATTATACTCGTCAAAACGAAAATAGTTCAAAGCTCCTCATTAGTAAAAGACTATATGTGCTATAATGGGGTGAACATGTATAATAAATAACCTTGTGAAATTAAGAGCTACCATCACCAAAAAGTCGAATTTCTTCCTCATCCCTTCCAGCTAAGGTTTGTTGGGATACTTATCAAGAATGGGGGTGAAGATAATGAACTCGATGAACACTGGCAACACAGCACATGTCCATTCTCGATTACAGCGCCAATCAGATATAAATTTTCCGATCGTAGAATCCGTTTCTTGCAAAATTCATTGATTTCATTAAAGAGATATTTTTTGTATGGGATCGGTGGTCTCATAAGAATTCCGGAACCTATCAATTTTATTAATTCATCATTTCATTTAATTTTTTTTTCTTAAAAATTATCATAACCAAAAATCACTGAAGTTCCGGAATTGACAAAAAAACATTGGGTAATGCAAAAAAATTAAAAAATTCTCAAACAAAAACTGTGGTCTCAAAATATCCTTGAACATATTTTCAATTTATGTTTAGCCACAGGTATTTTCCCAAAATCTCTAAAAAAATCATTTGTTACTCTAATATATAAAGGAGAAGATAAAAGATATTGTGATAATTATCGACCTATTTCTTTAATTGTTAACATTGCCAAAATTTTAGAGAAATGTATTAAAATTAGATTGACAGATTTTCTCGAAAAACATAATTTATTATTTTTTAACCAATTTGTATTCAGAGAAAAAAAGGGAACAGAGAATGCAATATTTAATGTTACGGAAACTATTTATAAATCGTTAGATAATCAAAAGAAAACCCTTGGAATATTTTTAGATTTAAAGAAAGCGTTTGACACAGTTTCACATACAAAATTATTATCGAAATTAGAACGGTTTGGCATAAGAGGAATTTGCCTGAAACTATTTGAAAGCTATTTATTTGAAAGGGAACAAACTGTTCAGATTGGTCATATCAAAAGTAATTCTAGAAAAGTTAAATGTGGTGTTCCCCAAGGGTCAGTTCTTGGACCTATTTTATTTTTGATTTATATCAATGATCTGTTAAATACGAAAATTAAAGGAAAGCTGTTTTCTTATGCTGATGATACAGTTTATATAGGAAGTGGGAATACCTGGGAAGAAACAGTATCAAATGCTGAATTTGATTTATCAATTTTTAAAAATAATCTCAATCACGATTAACTTTGAATTTGAAAAAGTCTCATTTTGTGACAACCAGAAAAAATTGAAAAATTAAAGATCCATTCTATATCATGCATAAAAAATGAAGAACTGTGTAACTGTAGCGAACATATTTCCAAAGTTGATGTTATAAAGTATCTAGGAGTTCATTTAGATTGCAACCTCAAGTGGCATAAACAAATTACTGAATTGGTGAAAAAACTGAGGAAAACACTTTATAAATTTAGATTGTTGAGAAATATTGTCAGTCGTAAATTAATTATAAGTTTTTATTATAGTCTCTTTCAGTCTATCTTGGCCTATGGTATAATAGGTTGGGGAGGCATTTACAAACAAGTTTTAAAACCACTTACTTCAATTCAAAAGTATACCATGAAAATAATTTTTAAAAAACCCTTTGATTATTCTTCTAAAATTCTCTTTGAACAATATAAAATTTTATCTGTCAAACAATTATTTTATAAAGCATCGACAGTTTACATAAGAAAAAATTTTCAAATTGATAATCGTATACAACATAAATATGAAACAAAGAATAAAATGGATGGTTGGATATCAACTGAAAAGTTCTCTACAACTTTAATGCAACAACATGCCATTTATATAGGTAAAAATATTTATAATAATTTGCCAGTTTCTTTAAAAAAAGCTAGTTTTTGGGGATTTAAAAATAAAATCAAATTCTGGTTGATTGAGAATTCTGAAAAATTGGAAAATTATTTGTATATACTTAAAATAATTTCGAATTTTGATGTTTTAATTAGTACCAACATAGTTTTTTGTTATTGTTTTTATTTATACAAAATGTGACCAATGTTATTTAAGCACACATTCAAGTTCATTTTGCTATTTTTTCTTTCTTTATATGTATATATTATGGATTTTCATCATTTGTATTTTGATATAAGATTATTCCATAAATAATTTTACATGATCATCGACAAGTTTTTCACTTATTTGATCATGTTTCTTATTCTTTATATTATAGATAAATATTGTATTATTAACAATGAATAAAAAAAAAAAAAAAAAAAAAAAAAAACGGATTCCCGTTTTACCAAGGCGTTTGCTCTTAAGGAAAAAAGGTACAATATTTTTAGAAATATGACATAAATACCACTTAGTGATATGGCATATTATAGTATAGCGGAGTTTTATGACGATTCATTTTAATGTTTATTTTTATAATTTTAAAATAATGAACTTTATATTTAACTTATTTCTTATTTAATACTTAACATATATTCATTATGTATATGCTTGCATGTTATTTATAATTTTACCTGTGTTTGTCAACAAGAATTTATTCTTATGTATAGTTGTGAGCATAAAAAAGTCGTACAAGGTACGACGAGACATTGCACTAACTGCACTAGAAAAATGTGAAAAGCGCTTTACTGAAAAAATAGTTTGAATTTTGACAATACTTGACAAAGTCGATGAGAAGTTTAATGATTAAGATTGACAAGCCTGACTTGCAATAGCCTATAACTGATGTCCGACCTTTTTATGCACACTGCTGTACAATAAAAATATATAGTATTAGGATACATGCTAAATCACTTTTAGATGTCGTATCCAACTGCAGAATTGTATTACTCAGATAAATAGAATATAACAATAGAAATTTGTTTATACCTTGGATGAGAATAAAATGAGAATTTGTGTTGAAATTACCTGTAGTCGTTGAAAGTATTTTCACAAACTCCATTGTGATTGCACGGATTCACTCTGCAAGAGTCATCAGAATGTACCCCTTTGAGAACCGAAGACTTATCGAAAGAAACGTTCCCAAACGCAACCGGGATTTCCAAATCGTCGGCTTCTAGAGGATAGAATTCCACAATCATCGTCAAGGAGCTCGTGCTTATCTGGACATCCTGTATGATTCCCTTGAAATGTATGTTGCTGACGGAAGAGGTGATTGCAGCCGGACCCGTCGGATTCGAGTCGATTTTCGTAGTGGCCAAGTTTTCGTTGGTTTGCCTCACAGATCTTGATTGAGGTTGGCCGCCCAAATACAAAACTTGAGCGTCCAGAGGACCTACCGCTGATATTGTTTTTCGAAAATATTCGGTGCCATTTAGTTTGACCTGTACTAATGTAACATTACGTGTAACCTAAAATAATTCAGTTTTCATTGTTAGGATTTTGATAAATAAATAGATCTTGTGCGAGTAATGATCTCTTCATTTTGTGTAAATTCATGATGAAATACACGATGAAGATAATAACGTTTGTCTAATTTCCACGGAGACTTTATTTATTACTATGAAGACGCTCTCTCTTGCATAGACCCCCATCAGGGCCTGTTGGATCTGATGACGGATGCGGAGTTCTCGAAACGTCCTAAGTCAAATTCAAAATATACTTTATTGCCGAAAGTTATAAGATATTTATAGACAAAGCTTCATTGTATTAAAGATAACGTTGACATTAATTGAAATTAAAGTAATAATTATAAAGTACAATGGTGATATTCCCTACCATCCACACGTCATCCCATCGCATATGGTTGGATGAAAGAGCAACGTCTGATCATGGTATTCTACATAACATGATCATACATTGAATCCTGCCATTTGATAGGATTTTGTATTTTCTATTCTGTATTGTAATTTATACTGTTATAGATATTCCCTTCAATAAAATCTATTATTATTATTATTATTATATGGTGGTGGTGTTCTCTCCGGTCGACTTGATGCTCACAAACATAAGAAGTTAGACTTGAGCGGCTGCATTTAATTTCTTTTGTGCTCGCGAGAACAAGTAGAAAGCTATTAGCGTGATACCACGGATTCAACAGAAAAAACACGACTATTTTAATATCAGTATGTTAAAAATAGTTAAAAACAATGATGGATGAACGTTCATATACAGATAAGCATACAAATAGAAAACTTTTGGTAACCTCAAGCATGGCCAATAGTAAAATAGCTGTTTTAAGCATTACAACCAATTAAACCAATAACACGCCTAGTAATCAAATAATATTAATATTCATCATTATACATCAAGCAAAACGTGTACCAGCGTATGTACCACTGGTAGAAGTAAATTCATAAGTCAAAGAATACAAATATTCAATATTGTCGCAACTCAGAAGTCGCTTGGCTTTTTCAAGAGGATTTTAAGCTGTGTTCACCCAATCCACATTCTTCCAAATAATGAAAGAACTAATTTCAAAACAAATTAATATTTATTGTATCACAAAATGAAATAAAAGAACGAAGCTGCAACAAAAGCAGGTAAAAAACTGAACAAATGAATTATAAAAAAAATATAAACATTGTAAGTTCTTTTTTTACAATGTGCTGGCAACCAGCAGAGCCATAGATGGGGAGATGCAAGACGTAATTTTAAATACGAGGATGTATTGGTATCTAGTTAGCCTAGACCAGTTCCCTGCATAAACAAAATATTGCATAACCATAGCAACGAACAATAACTTATTAGAAGTGTCAGTGTACAGTTTGACGTCAAAAAAGTAGACCAGAGTTACGCAATAAATTAAATGAAAAAATATGTCTACAGAAATTGTGAAAATCGAAAAATTGGAGTATCGAGCCATCATCAAGTACCTGTATTTAAAAGGGTTAAGAGGTAAGCAGATTTACGAAGATGTGCTCAATAACCATGGTGATCAATGTCTTCGTATGCGACCGTGAAAAATTGGACTGCAGCTTCAAAAGAGGTAAGTTTTCCATTAAAGATGATCGGGAAGGCCAGTTTCTGTGTTAGTCCCCGAAAATATCGATGCAGTTCATGACATGATTTTAACAGGCCGTCGAATTGGGCTAAAACGGATATCTGAAGCACTGAATATTTCATACAAACGCGTTCATCATATAGTTCACGTCAATTTGGACATGAGAAAAATTAAAGAGAAAAGACGCGAAAAGCTATCCAAAGGTGTGTTGTTTTTGCAGGACAACGCCCCTGCACACAAATCTCATGTTGCCATGCAAAAAATTCGTGATTTAGGATTTGAATTACTAGAACACTATTCAACAGATTTGGCTCCGTCAGACTATCATCTCTTTCATCAACTGAAAAAAAGTTTAAAAGGTCGTAAATTTTCTTCCAACGAGGAGATAATAAAAGCTGTGGAGGTCTGGTTTGCAGAGCAAGAAGAAACATTTTTTTTGAAAGGTCTAGAGACGTTGCAGGTTCGCTGTAATAAATGTATCCAATTAAGAGGAGAATATGGCTGGATTCCCACAGATCCGATGGTACGAAAATGTTCTGATTGGTTGAATTGGTAGGTGTGACAACAAATCAACCAATCAGGACATTTTTCCAACCAATCAGAACATTTTCGTACCATCGTATCATCGGACGTCGGATCTGTGGGAATTCAGCCTTAGTTTAGTAATAAAATATTTTGACATTGAAATTTAGTTTGGTTATATAGTATGCTATGAATTTTTCAATATATCCTCGTAATAATTAATTTTGAGCTGACTTCAAATCAGATAATGAGTGACTAACTGATAATGAATGAATTAATCTTGACCCGTCCAACAGGTATATTCATAAAGAAAAATTAAGCTGAGATTGCATTTTTGTCAGGTCGCTGTATTACCGCGTAAAAGTGCCAACATTATCCGTACAAGTTCGTGAATTTCGAGCTGTTTTATGTTTCTGTATCCGGCAATTGTATCAATTTTGATGTCTATGAACTTGAAGAATTAAACTATGGAGGTTAGAAACTTCATTGAATACAAGCGATAATATACAATATATTCCTGATCTTTAAAACTTTCAATTCAAAACCAAACCAAAAGTAAATGCTCACGCTGTATATAACTAGCAGTCATGGATGAAATTTAATAATATGTTCGTTTCAACATAAAAAACAGCTGTTCATTTAAGGGTTAAAGTAGAACCAACAATCTAATAAGGTCGTAAATCAATATTAGCCGACGACCCCCATTATTACCCGGGTGGTATGATTAAAAGGAGTATTTGCTTTTACTTCAAGTTAATACTCCATGTTGTAGTTTTCACTTCAAAAAATCAAAGCATTTACACCACATAATTCTTGAAGTAACACTTAACTTAGCAATTACTCTATACTTTGCTTTATTTACTTCGATATATAGAAGTTAATACTGCAGTATTTACTAATGTTGTCAAGTATTTCCTCCATTTGGGAGTGTTTGGTGTAGTTTTTAAGAAGCTACTTATAGGCTAACTTCATATCTTCAATTGAAAAGAAGTTATGGCTTTTTTTATGAATATATGGTAGGAAAAGAAGGGAAATGTGTGAACATAGAACGTATGGGGAGGAACAATATAGAAAATTATTTCGGTAGGTCAATTATTTTAGCTAGATTGCTACTATTAAGCTCTGTACTTTCAGCTTCAATAAAAACAATGTTGAATGGATAGCTAGAGAGTTCTTAGGATATCATATTGAGACGAGGTGAGCAGCTTTATCAAATTTAACGAAAATGGAGGTATTTTTAAGAGCTCTAAGTGATCCGGGGTTTCAACAAGGAGTGGGTCTAGAAGTCGGGGTACATCGAACAACCGTGTCAAAAGTAATCAAAGAAGTTTCACAAAAAATTGTGTCGAAAACAAATGTTTGGTTATCTTTTCGTCAAACTGCCCGCCAAATTGAATTGGCCAAAGATGGGTGGACGATATCTGGAGCAATAGGAGCGATAGATTGCACCCACATTAGAATAATAAAACCAAAAATTCACGGGGAAGAATATTTCAACCGTAAAGGATATTGTAGTATTAATTTGCAGGCTACATGCAGTTCTGAAGGAATTTTCACGTCTGTGTGCTGGAGTTTGCCGTTTGTCAAAAAGTATTTTACAATCTTCTACCAAAATAACGAATGCCATCTGAAGATCTACTTCCACATTTTAGCAACCTCGGCACTTGGTTCAACACATTACTCTTACTCATGATTATTAAGTAGTATTTACTAGTAGTTTATACTTCTAACCTAAGTAAACACTTCCCATCGAAGCATTTACTTTATGTAAAACATTATACTCCACAATATACTAGGAAGTAAAAGCTCTTACTTGAAGTAAAAGCAAATACTCTTTTTAATCATACCACCCATATTGTTCGGAATACAGATAAGCCATGAAAGTGTGTCCCTTAAAATATTCCCAGGTCCGAATTCAAATATCTCATGAAATAGTTTGGCATTTTAATAATAGTAGACTCTCCATTATTTTGACTTCTGTTGAAAGTTTTGTATTTGAATATATTTGATAATAAAAAATCTCCTGCGTTGATTTAAAACCCTTGGTAAGGATATGTTTAAATGTGTGTAAATAATAAAATTTACTTACCTGGCCACCAGACTTTTAGTACTAATATACTATTAACGAGATCATAGCGATAATGGTCTGTTTCAGAAACAAAATGGGAAAGTTAAACAACATTTAGTCATTACCTACCTAATATTCCGTTGTGTCTATTCGAAATTTGTATCGTGAAAAATGTGGCGTCCGTGGGCTCATCCTGAAGCTAGTATTTCAACTGGTGGTCGTTGTACCAAAAAAGTGCTTCTTTAACAAAAACACCGTATTCCACAGTGTTTAAAATAGTAAGTAACCCTATTTTATTTAAATGAATAGTTTGATTATCGATTCTAGTTCTTCTATGATTTGTGAAACTCAACTTTGATTAATTATCAAATTTTAAAATGTTGTTTTGTTGTAATCTTTGTATTACGTCGATATCCTGATTTAAACATATTTTATTTATATATGTAAATATCTACATTGTGGTACCATGCACTATATTGTAAAAGTAATTGACTTTTACTGACTTTGTTGACAAAATGTTTTCATTTTTGACAATAAAGCTTATCTACACCTTTTCACGAACTTAAAGTAATCTGTAGTTAATTAATAGTTACTTAGAATGGTCTAAAAGCCGAAACCGGTCATGATAAATAAAGTCTCAGTGGATATTAGACAAAAGTTAGTTTCTTCGTCCTGTATTTCATCATGAATTTCCACAAAATAAATAGATCATCAATTGAACAATAAAAATACCCACAATATTGAATGTTTTGAGAGGATACTGAACACAGACGTTTTTTTCTATCTGCACAAAAAGTATAGACAGGAAGATATAATCAATGAATGTACTCACCTCAATCAAGTGATTGTATCCATTATCCAGTTTTACACCTCCAACAGTATAACCTTCCAACGATCCGTTGAACTGAATTCTTACCAAGAGCTCACCGCTTTCAAGTTGTGCGGCTATGTAAGTTTCATCAACGGGGCTCTGCAGGAATCCTGAACCAAGATAGAAAATCTGTCCCCTTGACTGTCTAGTTCTGATAAACATGCTGATATCTACAATAGACCTGACTGCTTTCTTGGCATAATCTGCGACGTCGACTGTTACAAGAGAATCAGTGAAGTTCTCATAGCCGAAAGTGGCTGCTGTGTAGTTGTACTGGCACGTATGACCCAAATATGGTCGTTCGCAGGTACAGCTGAAGTCTATCCATCTGTAAGGATGAATTAGTACATTGTGTATCTAGTAGTAAAAGCATAAAAGCAATACATTTCCGGACGACAGTGTACATTTTTGGACGAGGCGTTAACCGAGGCCAACAAGCATTGAAGTCTGGGAATGTGCTTTTACTATGAGGTACACATACTATTTTTTCTGAAATCGCAATCAACATCACCATAAATTAAGGAATTTTTACAATTTTGTATCAATGAATAAGGTACGTTTAAAATGTAAGAATTTTAAAATTACCTAGATAATTATGTAGTGTTTGCTTTTTAGTTTGCCTTAATATTTGGTGTTGCCGGTGCTTGTCGCCGTGATGAAATATCAATTAAATTTGAATGACAAAAGATTTTGGATTTGAGCTTTTGATTAAAATACCCGATAATAAAACGAACAAACCAACATCATTCGAGTTTTATAAAGAAACAACCAAAAATTGCAGCAACTGAATGAAAATGGCAGATGGTTTCTAAATTACTCATCTCTCAGTATATCATTACTGAGTCATCTGAAAGTGTCTTTATAAAAAAGAAAGTTGGATTAGTATTTTAGAGGGTGTTTAAGTGTTTAACGAATTTATCCAAATTTGGATGAATATAACCTACCCCCTAGATGACCTCCAAATCAGTTATATCAGTATATTATTTTTTAGTCATTTTGAAAGTGTCTGTACCAAAAGTCAAGTTATCTAAGTATTTTAGAGGGTGTCAACAAATGTCTTCAAATTTTGTAGAATATAAAGTGGCCGCTAACTTCAGACCGGTGAAAAGTTTCAATTCTTTTACAAAATTTGTTTGCTTACTAATATGCTGTATTGAATTAAAAGTCAAAGCCTACGTTAAGGGATTGTTATAAGCTTTATTGGTAAGTATTGTTGTTAAATTAATATTATTTCCATTCCTTGTATTACATTCATAATATTGATCTTTTGTTGCTATTTCAGTATTGCATTCAAGAGTTTGGTTGAAGAATTTATACATTTGTTTCAATTGTGACAGTTCTAATAAATATGTTATGCATTTCCTAATCTTTTTGAGTCACGTGACTTTGACAGTGCGGCCATTTCGTCGGTAGGGCACACAAGGACGGGTCTGTCATTGAGTTTTCATTGTTATCTGAAAGTTTGTCCTGTTTATTTCGAGTTTTTAGTGCGCGTAGTGCATATTTTATCAACTTTAACTACAATATGGCTAGGAGTGAATACTACTTATCTCTCAAAAGAGACGTGAAATCGCGTTACGACTCCAAACTTCAAATTATAGACAATGTTGATCCCTATTCTCTCGGTGCAATTGAACTGACCAGCAATTTAAGTTCTTTGAAGGGACCCAATCAGGGCTATCCCTATCTTCCAGTTTGGCTGGTTCTAGTACAAAGTTGAAAAAATACGTTTAGTTCAACACCATATTTAACTAAAATTCAAACATTTTGGATCATAGCTTTTTGTTTTTTTTTATGTATTAATATTATTTACCTACCTGATACAAAATGATCTGCACAAATTCGTGCATGTTTAAGGAATGTATCTCTCAAATTGCCCCGTTTCAAAGCCCCAACCCATCATTCTCGACCTTCTTTTGATAAGGTGTCCAGCAATTCTCCTAGGTTTTGTAAGGCTTTCAGGATTATGAAATGACGAATTATATCCCTTTCTTGCCATTTTAGAACACCCCACAACAGAACAAAACGCTGACATATTAAATTATTCACACTTTAAAAATCGATCTTTCCTATTGTTTACAATGACGCCAACCGTTTGTATGCCCTACCGGCAATATGGCGGACCTGTCGTGACGTCACCTCAAAATGACCAGTTGGTGTTCTATAGTCCTTCCGGAATAGAATACTTCTATTGAAAATGATAAGCATCGGATATTGCGTCTAACATTGGTACAATTATTTTTGTTACTCCTTCAATATGGGTTAGGGATTTGTCGTCAATCATGAGTCCAAAATATTTAGTTAAATGAGTCTGTATTAAGTCGGTTTCATTTATTTATTTCATTGAAAAGTCATAATCTTCTGTAATTTTTCCTTTACAGGCCATATAATAATAAAAAGGTCAGATTTTTTGATCTGCCAAGTCTTCAATGTTCTTGAAGAAAACTCATGCATAGAGCTGGAAGACTACAAAGTTTTTTCTCCAAACTGATTGGTACGAAGGCGTTTTTTTTCTTAATTTCGAGTTGTAACTCGAAATTAACACTAATTTCGAGTTACAACTCGAAATTAAGCTAATTTCGAGTTATAACACGAAATTAACTAATTTCGAGTTATAACTCGAAATTAACACTAATTTCGAGTTACAACTCGAAATTAGGCTAATTTCGAGTTATAACTCGAAATTATGAATCATTGCACAACTCGAAATTAAGCTTAATTTCGAGTTACAACTTTAGCTTAATTTCGAGTTGTAACTCGAAATTAAGAAAAAAATATCGCATGTCCGTTCTACGCCGTCGTAGATTGGGTCTAAATAACTTTTTGTTTTTTCCAGTTAAGGATATAATTTTGGAATATTGGCTTTCTTGTCCCTTTAGCCACAACATTGTATACTATGTTTTTACGCAAAAATAAACTCACCTATCTGTACAGTGACCTCTTGAATGACAGCGGTTAGGTTGACATTGGGGCTCTCTCACACAACCAACGTCCACATTCTGAAAATTCAGCCAAGTAGCATTACTTAAATGCGGAAAGACCCATTCACTATTTATTAAAACATCTTCCGTACACCCAACAAGGAAAGGCTGGCCGTGAGTCAATTTTCTGAGATTGCTGGGAATTCCTCCGATGTAAGTCAAAGGGAAGCTTGTAGAAGACACGTTGGAATTTTCGTTGTAACTGATCGGGTAGATGGTTTGTTCCTCGTTAGCAGACAGAACCAAGTGCGAAGTGTTTATGGCAACAAACACTTTTTGCCAGTTGCTGTCATTCAAGTTGGAACCGATGAAGACCCCTTCCCACTTGTTCAAGAGGCTCGAATGTAAGTTGAGCCGCCCCCTGGATAGCTCCAGAATGTAGTAAGTCAGTCCTTTGCCCAGGGCCAACAGTCCATCGCTGAGAGTAGTTTTGAACCTGAACTGTATGTCATAGCCTTCTTCTCTTGTCGTGTTCACAGTAACAGTGGATGACCCATTGAACGACATTGTAGTTATCTTTTCGCAAGTATCTCCATGAAATCCATTTGGACATGAGCAGTTGAACTTATGTTCAGTTTCGCTGACCAAGTATGGACGACATTTTCCGTCATTGAAACAGGGATTGTCGAAACATCTGGAATCGAAATGGGGATGCAAATACAGTGAGGACGTAAAAAGTACTACCCCCTTAACTTTTGAACGGAACAAGCTATTGAGGTCGGGTAAAATACAGGTAAAATTTCAATACTTTTTGGCATAATAAGTTTGAAGAAACTGATTGTGAAATAAAAGTAAACGGTAACTCAATTGATGTAGTGGATACTTTCAAATATCTTGGAATCATTATCGATCGAGAATTGAAATTTAAAAATCATGCGCGTTATATAATTGAAACAATTTCATTTAAAATTAATTATTTATTCAGATGTTCCAGTTTTCTCTCGAAATGGTCAAACACTATTATATACAATACGCTGGTACTTACTCACTTCTACCATTCAATATTTGCTACAACAAAATGAATTGAGCCGTTTACAAAAACTTCAGAATCGGGCCATGAGAACAATATTATCCTGTTCCAAACGAACACCTATAAATGAAATGTTGTGTTCATTGAAGTGGCTACCAGTTGATACAATGTTCTTATATCAAACAATGATTTTTATTTTCAAAATAAGAACAGGTGATGCCCCAACTTATCTGATGGAAAAAATATCCGCCGTTTCTGAACACCATAATTATTATAACACCAGATCTAGAAATAATATATTCATTGAGCCTGTTAAAACGAAGAAATCTCAAAATTCAGTCTTTTTCAAAGGGTTAAATTTAAATAACTTTAATGACCTCCCCGATGAATAACAAAATGCAAATTCGCTAACTATATTCAAATCAAAATTAAAGAATATCATGCGGGATGAGTGCAGTTCTTGACGCGACAATTATTGTTCTGTTGTTATTTTAATAGTTGACTGATATGTTTCTTACTGTCTGCTTGTAATTAATTTATTTTAATCTGTTCTATATACCTGTTCCTTAAGATATATGTTTAAGTGTTTTTGTCTAGTTTTTCACACATGTACATTATTAGTCTTGGACTAAATAAAGGATTAATACATAAAAATGATTGTGGTTACGCGATTTAGTATCAAGAGGACACCATCAACCTTCTTTTTTTCAAATGAAAAGTGGAGTCACGTGGCACTTGGTTTTGAAGACCTTCAGATTCTCTATAAAACACCGCTTCGTTTGTGGAAATAGGCCAAACCGTTTCAAACTGATAAGCGATAGAAATTTGCTTGAAATTAATACAAATAACAAATAAATTGAAAACCTAAATAACTTTTAATTGCAACAAAATTTTGGGTAACAATTTTAAAGAACTTTTTAGAGAAAAGCTTTTATTTAAATGCACTTAAAAGAACAAAATAAATTTTAAAGTGAATTAAACCCATTTTGTTACATTATAAAATTTTAAATGATATAAAAGCTTGTAGCGAGAAGTATCTATGTATTTCTTATTGTAAATTAAATTTAAAATTACCTCAATATTTATTCTCGCGACAAGCTTTTATTTCATTTAAAATTTCATAATGCAAAAAAAATTAGTTTTTCTCTAAAAAGTTTATTTTTTGTATAAAAAAATAGTAAGTGGTACCTTTTTAACAAATTTGTAAATGTTTTCCAAATACATATTTTAGTATTTTTATTCCGGTTACAAGACCATGGCTTTATTAAAAACTTCCGAAAGTTTGACTTCGTCTTTGAATGTAATTCAAATTTTGTACTTTTACACATTTTATTTGTTTTACCTTAATTTTTTATTATTGTGACTGTGATACCTGGATTCACCAAATTTTATTTGGCTGTGCATGTATATACACAATTATTTTGATTTATATAATAGAGGTTTGCGGCATTCAGACAGATTTTTAAAATTCCAGAAAAAAGATTCTCCTCGAGCAGGATTCGAACCCACGACCTCCAGATTGTCGGTTTGGTGCTCTACCAACTGAGCTACCGAGAAGACATTTGTTCCATCTGCAAAACGGGATACCACTTTTTCCTAGAATTATTGATGTTAGTAATACCTACAAACTACGGCGTTTGTAGGTGTTGGGAAAGTTAGTTGTTAGTAGGTGTTGGGAAAGTTAGTTGCTAGTAGGGAACTCATTCGCTTCCAATGATCATCAAGATCCTATTTACCCTTCACACCTAGCATCGTCGACATATAGCGATATTCAGCAGGGATCGGGTTTGGATCTCAGACCACTGAACCAGGTTAATAGCCGAATATGAAAAATGAATGGGGAGTTTATGTCTGTGATATAAATATAATAGAGGTTTGCGGCATTCAGACAGATTTTTAAAATTCCAGAAAATAGATTCTCCTCGAGCAGGATTCGAACCCACGACCTCCAGATTGCCGGTTTGGTGCTCTACCAACTGAGCTACCGAGAAGACATGTGTTCCATCTGCAAATCGGGATACCGCTTTTTCCTAGATACTAGGTGTGAAGGGTAAATAGGATCTTGATGATCATTGGAAGCGAATGAGTTCCCTACTAACAACTAACTTTCCCAACACCTACAAACGCCGTAGTTTGTAGGTATTACTAACATAAAAAATTCTAGGAAAAAGCGGTATCCCGATTTGCAGATGGAACACATGTCTTCTCGGTAGCTCAGTTGGTAGAGTACCAAACCGGCAACCTGGAGGTCGTGGGTTCGAATCCTGCTCGAGGAGAATATTTTTTCTGGAATTTTAAAAATCTGTCTGAATGCCACAACCTCTATTATATTTATATCACAGACATAAACTCCCCATTCATTTTGATTTATATTTGTCATTTATATTCCGTGATTTAGTTTTTGTAAGTGTTTTTATATACCATGATTTTACCAACTCATAATGTGTATAGTAATTAAGTAACTCTTTTGTCAATTAGAGAGTTATCGGAAGCTTCCGTATACTGCAATGCAGTAATAAAAGACGACGTTATTTAAATACTGCATGAACGTATTTGTTTTGTAAAATAGTTGTTATCGGTAATCATCTGGTTTTCCCTTATTTATTACTTACCTTATTCCTAACCTTTCTTGGAAGTTAAAACAAGTCTATGTTGTATGGCAAATTGGTAATGATTGAGACTCTACTGGAAGCAGTTGTTTTTCTGGGTTTGAATTAAAATAGTGCGGAACAACTTCTCTTAATAAAACCACATCATCATCACACGTAAAACGAAAATGCTTGCTTCTTTCTTTTAGAATAGACATTTTTATTTACTTTATTTTACTTTATATCAAAACCTTTGCATCGCCTTTCTTATCTACAATGTATTAATACATGCATGTAATTAAAGGACAAATACACAACAAAACAAATGGGGTAATCAGAAATATCAGGTATCAGATTATATTTTAATGACAGAATATGTACAATCTGCGATGGGTGGTCACGTTTAGACGGAATAATTAAAATAAGGGAAAAATAAGATTAACTTAAAGCAGGCATAAATAAAGTCATGCACTATCCTTAATAAGGGAAATATAAGGTAAGGTACATGAGCGCATGCGCTGATGTCAAAATAAGGGCGACTTTAATACTGCTCTTCCTAAAGTGTGCGTCCGATAACTCTCTATAATGAGAATTATTTTCTTCCTACAATAAAGTATATTTTATTTGATTTACCTGAATTTCACACATCCTCGATAGCTAGTTCGTTCAAAAGTTAAGGAGGGGGTGAGGACTTTTCACGTCCTCACTGTATACCAAACAATAAAAGGTAAGTGAAATTATGTAATTTTGTATGGCAGAAAAATCAAAAGGTAAAAGTGCACTCACCCAGTAAGTTCGACAGAGCAATTTTTTCCTCCATATCCGCCGTCACATTGACAAAAATAATTGGCAATTTTATCAATACAATTACCACGGACACACGGAGTGTATTTCGAACACTCATCTATATCATCTTCACAATGCACCCCTTCGTAGCCTTCTTCACATTCGCAAACATAACCTCCAATTTTATCAGTACAAGTCCCATAAATGCAAGGATTGCTTTCACACTCATTGATGTTAAATTCGCAATTCTGGCCAGTAACGCCAGGAACGCAAAAACACTCATAACCTGCAGCGTCTGAATAGTTGAAGGGCCTATTGAACGTTTCTGGAAGTACCAAGTCGAATTGTGAGACCATTGTGGGATTGTAGAGGGTCATGTTGGAACGTTCCAAACAAGTACCGTTGTACTGACAAGGGTTGCTTTCGCATTCGTTGATGTCTATGTCACAATTTTTTCCTGGAAAACACATTTGTGATTTATTTTAGTGAGTATTGGGGTTATTCGAAAATATAGTAGACTCTTACATACAACTTTAATTTAGCACAGCCTTCTTAATACTCCTAACATATATATATATATATATATATATATATATATATATATATATATATATATATATATATATATATTAACTACAAATATTGATAACACGCCATAAGACGCAATGTAATCAAATTGAAGCCAAAAATATCTATCTTACCTTTTCTCAAACGGGGGCTGGGAAACTATTGCGCATGCCTCGCATGCCTAATTCTAAATCACGAGAAATGTCATACATTTTTAAGGTTCTTTTGACATTTTCAACCGTCTCATATTGAAAATGGGCTAACATTTTTATAATGTGGATAAATGAAGAATGAGAATTATGCAAGACGGTCAATTAAACTTTGTGTCATTAAAAAAAAAACGATTCATTGATCCATTTGTAACACACTGTCTGTTACCTGCTACTAGAGTTTCATCAATCAATTTTCTGCCAAAAGCGGATAAAAACTCACTAAACTTGAAGAAATATGGATTGGGTATGTATCTTGGATTGGGGATGTGACAGACCGTTGTTTGAAAAGCTAATTCTCGTTCCACATCGTTCCACATCGGCCTCATAACCGCCGACAAAAATAGTTTGCTGGTAGTGATGCATTTTTTGCTTCCTGAACACGAACTCCAAGTAAAACGCGGCGATCTTAAATTCCTTCTGGCATGAATGTAGAAATATAGAAATTGATCAAATGTGTCATATTATCAGGAATAAAACCCATATAGTGCCGCCCTCTTATAATTAGCACAATCTACACTTGCTCTCTGTAAACTTATCCAAACTATGACGTTATGTTGAAAAGATTTGCTTCTCATATCTTCGATAATTGTTGCTGCCGAATCATACACGCTAGAAAGAGATGAAAAAACAAAATCGTGTCTTTGAATAGGATTTTCTGGCGCAAGCGCATTAATTCAACAGCGTCCAATTCGAAGTCGATGCTCATTTTTTTTGGCATCCTTATTATCCATATTCGTAGTTAATAGATATATGACTCCGAAGCATGGTAAAGAAATCCGGCAACACTGTAAGGACGACCTGTTTCTTGAGATACTTGCGTACATTGTAGGTTAGGTAGGTTAGTGTGTCCATCAAAAATAGTGGTAAACCTTAAGAGGTTAGCTACTGATTCCGTTTTAAGTTTCTGGAGGGAATTCATACATTATTTATGCGAATATGCCTAGTTGTTGTTTGACAGGGTGTAAGTATTACACGATTCCCAGAAAAAACAAACCTCAGTATTTGTTTATTTTGTCTTCAAATGTGGTATTTGTGGACTGTAGTTGATTGTATTGAATAGTAATTTCTGTCGCAAGCGCATTAATTCAACAGCGTCCAATTCGAAGTCGATGCTCATTTTTTTTGGCATCACATAGGCTATCCTTATTATCCATATTCGTAGTTAATAGATATATGACTCCGAAGCACGGTAAAGAAATCCGGCAACACTGTAAGGACGACCTGTTTCTTGAGATACTTGCGTACATTGTAGGTTAGGTAGGTTAGTGTGTCCATCAAAAATAGTGGTAAACCTTAAGAGGTTAGCTACTGATTCCATTTTAAGTTTCTGGAGGGAATTCATACATATTTATGCGAATATGCCTAGTTGTTGTTTGACAGGGTGTAAGTATTACACGATTCCCAGAAAAAACAAACCTCAGTATTTGTTTACTTTGTCTTCAAATGTGGTATTTGTGGACTGTAGTGGATTGGATTTAGATAACTCAACTTCTCTTTGGTTTATTTTTCGAGTAATTGACAAAGGTTTCAAATATCAAAAATTGTTATATCTAATTACAAAATTCCATAGTAACACATATTCAATTCACATGAAAGGAATAACTAATGTCCAAATTTATCTACAACTATATTTCTATCTAGTTTCCAACAGTATTTTATTTCCGAAAATTCGAAGAATTGCGAAAGAAGCGGATATCTGCGAGACCTTGTAAAAATTGGACCCATTCTCAAACGTCTGTAGTAAGTGTGATTCATTTTCATGATATCATCAGATTTGAAAGATGTTCTCTGCTAGATACAAAACTTGGTAAAAACAGTTCCTTTCCGAATTTACCAAAATATTTTTCAAAACCTGTAACATCACTGACAACTAACTTCAGAAACGGTTGAATGTTCATAATAATTTATAGAAGAGTTTGAAAAATCTGATCTAGTCCGACAGTAAGTAAGGCAATATGATGAAAAACTAAAAATCAAATTGTATTAATTTTTCAACTGAAGCTGTTATCGCTGCTAAAACCACAATGGCAGAGAAGATATACCACATATCTTCTCTGACAATGGTACAGTTGAGTGGAACATACAATTTTCAATATCATGAAATTTGCAGCATAATTCCACGAAAACGTTTGTTTGTCTACTTCAGTTTGGCCCTAACATCTGAGAACATATTGTTTTGACACAGTTCGTGTATGAACCTTCCGATAAAATAAAGTATTAAATCAGGAGTACCCCAAGGTTCCATTCTAGGGCCGTTATTGTTTTCTATATAAACCGAAATTTCAAGGCATCATACAACATTATATTAAACGAGTCTCAAATATAACGTTTTACTTAGGTATTTCACGTACTGTCCCTTAATGCACTGAACTGCAAACAGAAGAATAACTTGAGTTTAAAAAAATAATCGCTACACAGCAACACAGGGTTGAGTGGAAGAACAAGTTTTGTGATGTTTTAAATTTGAACTCCGCCCATTATTTTCAGTTATTGAAATAATTGAAATAATCTTTGAAAATATTAAAGACGTTATATTATTATTACTATATTATTTTTGTTAGACAAATCAAATAAAAAATTCATTTACGTGGTTATGCTTATCAGAAACCATAAAAAAATAATATCTATCGAAATACGAACTTGACAATTTTCCATAATATAAGAAATAGAATAAATTGTGATTCCAGTTTGCGAAAACGAAAAAACTACATTTCTCTACAACTTTATTGTCCTGTTTTTTTATAATTTGCCAATCAAGCCGAGATATTGATATCAACGAATGAGCATTCGACACGGTCGTTCTCCTGACTGCGGTGTTGCCGATTTTCTCTCCATGCCTCGGAGTATTAAGAAGGCTGCGGTTATAATCATAGTAATAGTTTTCGTTTTGAAGCTTGAACATCTGAATGGGTAAACTGAAAGACTTAATTTTCATGAATTTCTAAACACGTTGAAAATCTTCAATTTTCCAGTCGATTTAATGAATTCATATTACTGAAATATTACTGAAATAATATTACTGAAATAATATGCGGCAATGATGGCTTTTTGTGGAACTTACAATAATCATTATTAGAATAAGATATTTCCTATTCAAAAGCGTGCAGTTCGATATTTTTGCAAAGTTGGTTTTCTTACAAATAATTTTTATTGAAAGAACAGGAAATCCTAATAGTTCCTTCGTTTTTCATTCCGAAACAGCATGTTTAATATAAAAACAACAAATGATTTACTCAATTTTTTACGTAACTCATATGATGTTCAAGTATTCAGCTTTTGAAAGGTCTGACCTACATATAGTTTGGGGCAAGATCCACAATTTAATCTATAAACTCGTTTTTTCTATCCTGAATAGGTTACAGTTCTGTATTTACTCTCAACGTTCCTAATAGCGGATAAACCTTAATTAGCTTCATTTTTACATAATCAAAATTTAAGAGTCGCCTTTGAACAAACATTGGGAAGGTTTGTCAAAAATAATAAAGATAATAGTAGATATACTTATACACTTTCTCTACGACTATACGATAGTCAGAGTTTTAATGAAATCTAAATATATTATTTATGAAAATAGTAGATACTTCATTCATTCATTCATTTTGGATTTCAGATTAATTTGATAAAATGATAACCATTATACATGAATAATCGGTGTTCATTCATGAATGAATAAATGCCTTAATTGAAAATAATTTTAAAAAAACGTCCAAGAGTGGAATTCGAACTCACTCCTATACATTTACTTCATGTACACGCTTCTACCAACTGAGCTATAACAGGCACTCGAAAAATTGTGAATGAAATACCTACTAGAGAAACTCTGAATACTTCTCTGAGAGTTTCGTAAAATAGGCAAGGACATTTTCTGAAAAAGAATGTGCCTGGTTCGAATTTCGCCAATCCATGAATTCCGCGTATGCCTTCGAATATTGGTTTCTTGATTTTTTTGGGCAATAAGTTAATAGTCGCTCTTTTAGCCGATTCCAATAACTCCGGTGGTGTACAACAGATCTCTTTTTCCTCACTATCACTGCTTTCCCAATCCGCTCTATTCATTTTTATATCAAGTACTTGTCACACAGATCAAAGTTAAAAGTAAGAAAATAGTCAATCTGACATTCGCAGATGCCAAGCTGTGACAAAAGTTCAATCAAGCAAATCCTTCTTGAGAAATTTGTTTGTTAGACCTCTCAGTTCCCGTGGATTCTGAAAATTCTGAACCTGTGATTGGCCGAGTGCCGTTGAATAATGAGTTAGGATCTTGGAATCATCTTTATTCTTCAATTAAAGATCAATATGTAATAGTCGTAGAGAAAACTATACAAGTTTATAACAAAAAAGAATTAGAGAAGAAAATAAATCAAAACAAAAGTAATTTTTATAACATATCAATTGGAAATCGAATTATAAATTGATTGTTTGAACTGAGCAATCGACAGAAAGAATATATCAATATTTTGCAAGTTATTGTAGCTCCTGCATATAGACGTTAATGGACAAGATTTGAATATGAAACGTGATTTGTGACCTGGATGTTGTGCGAGGAATATTGAAATTTACTGAAGAGAGCAAAGTGGATGAGCAGATAAGATTGTGAATAATTTTGTAGATTAATATGTGAATTTTGCCCCAAAGTATACGTAGGTCAGACAGGTAGATTATTCAAAAGTCGAATACATCAACATCGTGTGACTTATGTAAAACATAAAGTAAATTCAACATATGCCAATCATATTTTAGAAGGATAGATAACTGATAGAAACCTCGAAATTCTCCTAGTCGAAAATAAAGGTATCGAGTGAAAAATTGAGGTTATTTTGATTGGATTTGAAAACACAAATGTTACCTGTATATCCTTTGTAGCAGTCACACTCATAATCCTTGATCCGATCAATGCAGCTAGCTTCGTTCAAGCAAGGATCACCTTTGCAATCATCAATATTATTCTCACAATGGAACCCTTCATAACCAGTATCGGAGCAATTGCAAGTGTAACTATTCAACCCGTCATTACACTGGGCTCCGTGTTGACAAGGCGACGATTCGCAGTCGTCAATATTATGTTCGCATCTCTTACCCGTTAACCCTTCCTGACAAACGCACATGAACTCGTTAATGCCGTCCACGCACGTCGCCCCGTGCATACAAGGCATGGGGTCGCATTCGTCGATGTTCAACGAGCAATCCTTGCCTTCGTATCCCGGCGGACATTGACAGCTGTAGTTGTTGATCAGGTTGATGCACGTCGCGTTGTTTTTGCAAGGCAGAGAGAGACACTCGTCGAAGTCCTGGTTGCAGCGTTCTCCGGTGAAGCCGGGCTTGCAGTAGCATTGGAAGCTGCCCTCGGAGTTGACGCAAATGCCGTGGTTGCATATCGTGTTGCCTGACGCTGCGCATTCGTCGATATCCACGTTGCATGTAGAACCTACGAGAAATGTCTTACAGGGAGGTGTTCTGAATTTGTATTGCATGAGAAGGTATTATTATAATATTATTTTGAATTAAAATTCTCCAGTCGGTCCCTGTCTCATATTCAGAAAGCGCGCGGTGTGCCAAAATTTAGGGTCACTGAATCCTAGAAGGCTTTGGCCTTCTTACGGGTACGGCCAATAGGTGGAGTCTAATAGTTCCAATCTCTTTAAAAAGTAGGCGTGTTCCGTTTCATGCATTGAGGGCATAATGCGCATATGACCGTTCCGTTTCCTACATTAGGAGCGCATTGACACGCCCACTTTTATATTCCACTCTTTGGCCTTGCGACATCGAAAGTGCATGAACTACTGCCCGTTCGTCTAGCAGCGATGAATGCGATCCAAATTAGATCTGTCAAACTCAAAAGTCACGTTCAAACAGAAACGTCAGAAACCGAATTAAAAGTTTAAATTTGATATTTGATGAAGTGTCGAGTATCGTGCATTATCACATTTACCTAATTTACCGTACAATTGAAGAAAAAATCGTCATTTCATTCAACATCATATCGTCGGTCTCATGCCAAAACCACGAATGTGCAATTTGTCATTTCGAATGAGAAGAGTTTTAAGAATATTCGTACTTATTGCTTTGAAAACCTAGGTAAGTTTTCACATTCGCGAATTCACTCTCGTTCACAGTAGACAACCTGATAGCACTTTCGTGAGTTTGGCATTGAAAATTTTGGTAGGAAATTAGTATTTTACATATTGAAGTCAGAACCCTGGAATTAGCATATTCGCGGTTTTGACGTGGGACAGACGATATTATCCTCATAACTATCACTTGTATCAGAATCTGAGCTACTCTCATTTTCACAAAGCTCGCCTCCTACTCTTGCCATTAACACTTTCGTTTGGTTAACTGATAAAGTGATAAATGTCAACATCTTCGGAAAACGGCATGCACCACGCAAGCAAAAATCGTTCCGATTCAACCCACCAACGTCAATGTTAGTTGAAACGGAACGCTTGATTATGTCTGCAACAGTGATGCGATGAATGCATGAAACGGAACACGCTTAGTTTCAATGTTCCAAATAACCCACAAAAGCGCCAATTAGGAAGTTAGGGTCATAAGAGAGAGAGAGAGAGAGAACCGATAATTTTGTGAAAAAAAGTTGGGTTATGTTTTTTTTTAATGTCAAATAAGTAAATTATGTATGTCATGTTCGATTTCAATGGATACACACCAATTCTATTTTTCTAAGGATTGAAATTGACTCGAATTATAAAAAAGCGTTGACTACCGACTACCGGGCACGGCCCCGATATTCTGTGGCTCGGTCACCAGCCATTATGGAACATGGAGATACAGCCGTCGACCATCTCTGCTGCAGACACAAGAGTTTCTTTCAGAAGGGCAAAGCCTAGTGTTGTTTTCAGAATGACGTGTAAAATTTGCCAATGATTGATTAAAGATTCCACAGAGTTACAAACTCTTTATAAATATATTTACTGAAAGCCTCTCAGATGAAATCAAGCTTAGGCAAAAAACTTAAGGCAAAAATTAATATCAGACATATATTACAAAACATCCAAAAAATACTGACATGATTGCAATACTGCATTTCTGGTTCACCCATTTAC
Source organism: Chrysolina oricalcia (assembly GCA_944452925.2). Lineage (NCBI taxonomy): Eukaryota > Metazoa > Arthropoda > Insecta > Coleoptera > Chrysomelidae > Chrysolina > Chrysolina oricalcia. Next base: position 68,907,624 of record OX101812.2, read on the forward strand.
AATCTTACATTTTTGTACATTCTTATTCGTACGATTATGAAAGTTACTTTATATACCTAATGAATTCTTTTTTTTTGTATTCCTATCATAAATTAGGTACGAAGTTTCTTCACTATCTTTTATATTATGGTATAGCCAATTTTCTCAAGATATACGTCAATATACAATCTTTAACCTTGTTCGAAAGAAAAGGTTCCATTTTTGCAATTTACAACTTTTCCATTCTAGGTGCTTATTAGAATTGGTCACTTTTTTCAAAGACCATTTTTGGGTCTTTGGTGACAAAATGAATCTGAAAATTGAAAAATGGGTTGATAATCTGAACAATTCAGAAAAAATTTGTCAGTCCTAGTGAACACAAAAATATCAATACTTACTACACTGCACACACTTTACTTATTGATCTCAAGAAAAAAAAAATTTATAGAGGGATTACATTTTTACATAAATTGTATAACGGCAATACATATGAAATAAAAATTGATGAAGAAATCAAACAATTATTGGAACATTGGAACTATTTAGACTCCACCCATTGGCCATACCCGTAAGAAGGCCAAAGCCTTCTAGAATTCAGTGACCCTACCAAAATTAACCAAAATACGACCGCCGAAAGTCGACCCCTGAGCGCCTGCGCATTACGTGATACCGTAACCGCCTCGGCCACCTTGCTGCTGGTGCAACTCGATTTACTTTCTCGCGAACATTTAGCATGAGCGAGAAAATAAATCGAGTATTGCGGATCATTTACTAGAAACTCACCTTTAAATTAATAACAAAGATTTTAAATTAATAAAAGAAATCAGATTGTTATTAAAGAATTGCTATCCACAAGAGGGGTTTGAGACCTTCTCTTCATAATAATGAGTTGATTCTGATAAGGGAATAATTGACTATTATTGTTGTATTGTCTATTGGGTGTGGTTGTACCTGTCCATCAGGTAGGGTCACTTAGTACATAATATCATCTCATTGTAATTAATTAATTGGTTTAGTAATACCTATTGCTGAAGATAACTTGGTTATCCAAGTGCGCATTTAGGAATTAAATTACTTGTGCAGTGAAGGAGAAAATACTTTTCGATGGTTTAGAATGTGAATGATATACATTAAATGATGTTTAATGGTTCACATCTAACCATTAGTAAGTTGATCCGGAGTTTAAACTGAACCAGCCCTTAATAAGTTTTATAGAATTTTTATTTTTTTATTCCTGATTTTACTACTTTGTGACATTACATATTTTAGTATAGTATAGTTTTTTTCTTTCAATATTGTACACTGACTTTTTCCTCTTTTTCATTTATACTTCTGCTCCTGTGGCTGAACAGATCAATCTAAGTAAATAAAGCGGTTATTATTATTATTATAAAAATATCATGTCGGTGCCTCAAATAAAGTAATCTGGTGCACAGAACAGAAAACGAAAAAGACATGAAAAATCTGAAATATCGGCAAAATTGTTGTCGAATCCTTTTTAATGTTGGGCAATTATCTGAATCAGTATCATCAATTCAACACCATCACGCAACGAAAGAATGCCTGTTTAATAGAAGCTCCTCCAGCGAAGCTCGTGAAGATAAAAAGCAGCACATTCAAGAAGGTTTCGCTGGTAAAGTATATTGTTTTTGCTGCCGTTTGTTTTACACCAATGCCCACTCTAGTTTGGGAAAAGAAGGATTGAACGACTGGATGCACTTAACGCGTCTCAAAACTCACGAGACATCATCAGATCACCGATGTGCTATGACCAATTGGATAGAAGTGTCGATCAGATTGAAGAACGTCAGTCGAATAGACAGATTGAAGACTAGAAATTACGGTGGGCTGCCATTCTCGAACGAATGATACCCATAGTATTTTTCTTAGCAAGTAATAATCTAGCGTTTAAAGGGGCCTCAGGATTGGAAATTTTAAACATTCCCAATAAAAAAGAAAAAAGAACTTCTGAAGAAACACGATTAAGTTACTTACCTGTATATCCTGCTTGGCAATCGCAACTGAATCGGTGAGTAATTTTATCTACAACACAAGATCCATTGACGCAAGGTTCTCTAACACAAGGATCCAATTCGACACTACAATCATCTCCAATATACCCTGGAGGACATCGGCATTCATAGTCATTGATTAAATCGACACATATTTGTCCCCTTGGACACTGTAAGAAATTTCAGTTATGTCAATATTCCAAGTTATAAATATTTAGGCGAATTATTAACATAACTGGTTGACCAATTACAATATGAAGGTTGCTTTTCATTTGTTATCCAAACGATTTCACAATTACTAGTATAAATAAATCGATATTTCCGAGCAGCTAAAAGGTGATAAGTTTAGAACTTGGCAACGATTTACGGCGATCAGGACAGCAATATGCAAACACTCTGCTCGCCTACAACAACTCAACTCGACTGGAATCCAAATCTGTTCTCTTCCCTCAAAACTTCAAGTAATCATTTTCCCAAAAAATCTCATATTTTAATATTTTAATCTCCGACACATAAAACGATATTCGTCAAGAAAATATTCAATTTTTCGGGTCTATTTATTTCAGAATATATTTCTCCTTACCAGCTGCAGCGCGTTGTTTCCATTGATCTTGAGGTGGTCATTTTTATGTTCTGATCTGCCCACTTTGGTAGCTTGTATTTTGATAATTAGACGGAAGAATTTTTACAGAGTTGGTTATTAAGACATGTTTTAGTTTTCCATCAAATTTGTAATACGCGTTTCTTCTGTACAGCGTTTTATTTGAAACAATGATTGCATATGGCTTGTGCTGCTATGATAAGAGTCTATATTGAATAAGTTAACCATGGATATTTTAGAAAATTATAGAGAAAATAAATCTCTAGACAGATGGATATTTGGTTTTTACTGAAAATAATTGAAAAAAGATTCGATAGTGACATACCTTGTTACCCTTGCAGTCGTCAATATTGACATCACAAGTCTCCCCTTCGAACCCAGAGAGACAATGACAAGAGAAATACTTCTTATTAGATGCGGAAATACAAGTAGCGTTATTCTTGCAAGGATTCAGTTCGCATATGTCAAAAGGCCTGTCGCACGTGACTCCCATCCACTGCTCCGTACAGTTGCATTGAAAACCATTTATTCTGTCGTAGCAAATTCCCCCGTTTAAACAGGGATTCGATGAACATTCGTCAATATTCGTTTCACAGAGTTGACCTACGATAAATCAGTATTTAGTTGCTAGTATAACTTCATGACAGATAATGACACTGATATTCTCACAGGTTAGCCTCTTGGTAACTTACTTAGCTACTGTTTTGTAAGGGGAAGTACTATTACGAAAAATGACAATTAAAACATTCTATGTTCCATAGCACTTCTATTTATGTTCTAGAAAGGCACTGTCTCTCTTAAGGGGTAATAGAGGAATAGAATGGTTCCTTGACATTCACGCGCGCAATACATATAAATGAATGGAAGACATTTACTTAGGGTATGGTCCGTATATATTCGTGTTTACTTTGGTTAGTGATTTGGTGGTACACATATATAAAATTCTTGAAAAATCGGTGACTACTTCCTGAAACTTCGGTGAATTATCTGTCACCAGAGCTACCGTTCTTTTTCGTCCGTACTTTCGGGAACCGCTTGTCATTAGTAATTTAAGTAATTTTATAAGTTGACAGCTTTGAAACGTTGAACCAAAAAGTAAAAATGTATTCAAAAAATGTCTTTGGATTTGGAAGCATTAGAGGTAATTGTTTTCTGACGAAAGGAAAATATTTTTAGCGCATTTATTTCAGGTCGACAGGTAGTCATTGCAATGATGATGTGGGAACCTTAAATGAAATTCTAGAGAATGATATTGTTTCCAGTCTCTGATTTAAGAAAAGTATGTAGATCTATTCTGCAGGAATTTACAGACCCTTCTCCAGAGGCTACCGCATCTACTTCAAGTCAAAATGAGTCTGTTTTCACAGATTTGATATTTGTGCTTCTACTTCGGTTACAAAAGGGACCTGAACGGAAGAAGCCAAAATAGTTATTTATGTACCAAGGGTATAAATAGATGTTTATGCCCTGAGGGCGACGTTTTACAAACCCGAGTGCCTCTTGCATGAGGGTTTGGAAGTCGCCCGAGAGTATACACATCTGTTTATGCCCGCGGTACATACATAACTTTATGTCATACTAGTTCGTTATTGCAATCCAATCTCAATACAAATCAGTATTTTCAAAAATCCGGTTTGAATTAAAAACATTGCCATTTTATCATAGTAGACACTATCGTTGCTAGGTGAATGTTGACAAACGTAAATGCATAAAGCACGGGCATAAAGTACGACATTAGATAGTTGGTAACTAAGCAATAAAAACACAATAATGAACTAGTATGACATAAACTTACTAATTGTCTCTTTTGTTGAATTTGAAAATGGAGATGATCGATGGAGATGTTGGATGAAAGAGAATTTAAATAAATAATAATAAATTGCAAGGTTTCTGTTAGAACGTATTTAAAGAATAATTTTTGGTTTGATTTTCTCAGTCTGAATTATTAACTTTTTGTTAAGGAATATATATTTTTGTTTGTATATTTGACCTGTTTAATTCAAGATTTTGAAAGATTTTGACTAATATGGCAGGTGACAAAGGGTCCGTGTTTTGTGCGAAGATAAAACTCAGAAATCATCCAAATGCCAACGGCAGGGAATGATATCGATATTTCACCTTGACAAACTCAGGAGAGAAAAATGGACTGCTTGCTAAATCGGAGAAATTCGTGCCTTTTAAAACTATTATTACCTGTTATCAGATGCGGTGGTTCTGGATGGGATATAATCTTGCGGTTTATCATGTAATCGCTTCCACGGGCCGTGATTGGAGTTCACAACACTTCTAGATTGCGTAGGACAACTAATTTTGTGGAGTTTTTACACACGACGACTCTCTCACTCACTGTCGAGAGTATATCAACGAATGTGTAGGCGGTACACTTTCCCATACACAAGTAAAAAAGCTTTAAAAGGCTTATTCACGATAAAATGAGAAGTTATACAAATAAGACGAGCTGAGGATGCGTTGCACTTTATAAATTAGAGTAATAAAGAATAATAAAAATAAACTTTTAGAATACATAAAATAACAAAACAAAAGGGAAGTTGAGCGGAAACGCGACAGTCCGTATTTGTGGATCCGGTTGTCTCAAAACTTAGAAACCACGAGTTAACGACCTGAAATTTTCGGCGATTTACGGACCATACCCTTAATTTGTTAATATTGATAATAATGCGAATAAGTAACGTTGGTTACGAATAGAAGTGGTATAAAAACACAGAGAGTTTCATTTCTCATTTCTCGATATGATAATAAACTAGTATTGAGAGTCATTTTATGCATCATTGTCATTATCATAGTCCTAATGACAGTCACTGTCTTAATCATAAAATCAAATTGAAAATGTACATTTCAGTAGGAGCATTTATGCAATTCTTTAGTTTTAGTCCCAATCATAATCATAAGAATTTGACCTTCAAAGTTGGCAATTTTCAATTTTTCTGCTTATGATTGGGACGACATACACAACGCGCATGTGCGTCGATATCTATTTGACGAAAGACATAAATAATTATTTGTTTTGACTTGTTATTGTTTATTGTGTTTCGGAAAAAAAATTAGCCAGGAAGATGGTTCTCTTATTGGAATAATTGAAAACTGCCTCCCTTTGGGATAAAAAGATAATAATGACACCTGTAAATTTTTAATTATAAAGCAAAAAAAATCTTAAGACAACAACTAAGACTAGGACTGTGATAGTGACTATAATAATGATATGTTTCATAAATTGGCCCTTATTTGAAAGTGAAAATGCTAGTTTTAGACAAATAATGATAATTATATCCTCTCAGGTTATGCCTTTTATTTGGCTACAGTTTTGAAAGGGAAGGTATTATCATTTTTTCATAATAAAGACCTAAATTAAAAACCAGCACACAAGCACAAAAAGCACATAATAATAACTCATACACAATTGAAATAAAGGTTATAAATGTGTATTAGGAAAGAAAAATCATTCTGTGTGTTTCTGATTCTCATCACTTAACGTTGAATAGCCATTTCAATTAAATACAGAAAAAAATTATAAAAGAATCATCCTACTTTTCGAGGGTAAATCAGAATTTAAGTATGAATTCAAGAATTACCTAGATATTGCTCAAACCATATTTGGTGAGTTTTTTCCATGTTAGATAAAAAACACTTTTTTAAGATTTCGAAGTATTTTTCCCCAACTCTGAAAGAATTTTGTTTCCAAATATTTTAATTTGTTTTTTCATGTGTGAGCACATTCCATTTCCAAAAATATTTTTTTAAATGTTGATATCACTTTTTTTTCCAAAAATATTGGTTGAGTATCGTTTTTTTTATTCAAACTATTCTAGGTTATTTTTTAAAATTTGGGATCACGTTTGTTGATATCTCAGTTTATCCATGTTAAGTAAACATTTTCTTATTATATCGAAATTTTTCAAATACATGGTGAACAGTTTTTTTTTTCAAATTACATATAAGTATTTTCCCCAATTCGGTCATAAAAAAAAATATTTTCGTTTTTTTTTTCATCAGTGCCTAGTTGAGATATGTACTTTGGCGACCGGACAATTGTCAACTGTACATATGGCGATTTAATGTAATAGTGAGGAATCTCTGGACGGTGATGAGAAACCTACTTGCTCAAAATGCGAAGAAAGACGGAAGTGCACGAAATCTGTATCGATCCAGAAATTTCCTAAAATTCTAGTCATCCAGTTAAAACGTTTTTTTTCGGCAGCTGGTTTCATAAAAAAATTGAGCGATGCCGTTGATTTTCCTTTAGAAGGTTTAGATATGAGCAATTATGCCGCTGACTTTGTAGCCCCTTGTTGCTACAACATGTATGCTTTGTCTATTTATACTGGGACTACCTACAGCGGACATTACACGAGTATCTGTAGACATCCTTACACAGACTCGTGGCACGTGTACAACACCTCTCGTGTTTCTCTTATTTCCATATGACAAATTCTCTGGTGAGATATGTTGAATATATGTGCAGATTTGGTGGTATTCAAAACTGAATACTGTTTGGGTTTAAAATTCTCATCCATTCTGAGGAAAGAAGTTAATGCATAAATAAAAACAGTGTTTTTTCAATACGACCATATCTGTGCATATTTAATTGGTCTTTTTTTATTCAGAAGTAAATGATTGTTAGTTGCTATAAAAAGTACAAAAATAAAAGCATATATAAGTAATGTAATTAATACATTAAAGAAAACACAGTGCGGCTTTTTTTAGTCTCCTGTTAACTTTTGAACGGTTTTACGTACGAACATGGAACAAAAACTATTTTGAATTAAATCACCGATACTACTTTATGAAATAAAAGACATTGTGATTGCCCGATAAAGAGGATCAATTTAAAAATTACAAAAAAATGGCATAAGGGGTCAAATTACACATCATCGAAAAGATAATTCAATCTACCATCAATTTTTTTTTTGAATTTCGAATATACGTATTTTCACAATTTTGATCTCTTTGTTTATCAAAATTTTCAAGTTGATGTGCTCAGCGCCATCTGTGGAGTAATTGAAATGTATCTTCTCCCTAAAAGTAGTATCGGTAAAACTATTTTTTGTCCCTTTGTTCCACATCAAACTATTCAAATTTATCGAGATAAGGGTACCATTGAAATCCGCACTTATACTTGATATTTCGAGTGGTAAAAAAATATTAACGAAGTCCGAAAAAATGTAGATGATAGGTAGATGCGAATTCTCATTTTAACGATGTGTCACATGAATTTTTTCAATTGATGTTCCACCTCGTGTTAGCAGATATTACTTCTGTACCCAAAGAACTGTTCACTTGAACTTGATTAACTTTTTATTATACGAAAAAGCAAATACAATTTTTGAAGTCAAAATTTGTTTACAAACATAAATATTCATTTTTTTTATTTTTATATTGACAACTACGAAAAAAGGTTAATACGTAATTATCGCCTGATATCCTAAATGATCATTACTGTTCTATTGCTGAAAAAATAACAGAAAATATATCTCTACAAGTTGATCCATTATCTCACTTTCAAGGTCCTTTTATAGCCGATTCTCTAGTACTCTAGTATACTGATTTACATGAACTGAAAAATACCATAGCAAGTTTCAAAAATAAACTACTTCAGGCATTGATGATATCTCTGTACGAATATTTGAAAATCTTCCAGAAAATGCACTTAATATCCTGGTTCATCTAATAAATAAAACTTTTCGCGATGGTACATTTCCTGATTTTCTGAAAATATCTGTGGTAATACCCCTGCATAAGGGAGGTGACCTTAATGATCCATCCAACTATAGACCTATCTCTCTCATTCCTATATAAGCGAAAATTATTGAGAAGTTGGTGACGATTAGATTAACTGCATTCTTAGTTAAAAATAAGATCATCACAAATGCCCAGTTCGGCTTTCAAACTGGAAAAGGTACAAATGATGCAATTTTTTCTTTTTTGTGCGACGTATATACTGAGATAAATCGAGGTGAAGTTACAGCGGCGGTATTCTGTGATTTATCTAAGGCGTTCGACTGTGTGAACCACAGAATACTGCTACGAAAGCTTTACCACTATGGCATTAGGGGTGTCTCTAAGGAATGGCTTGAATCATATCTGTCAGGTCGAAGCCAAGTTGTTAAAACGACAACATACTTCGATGAGTTGTCTGTAGAATGTGGTGTGCCTCAAGGGTCAATACTCGGACCAACTCTCTTCCTACTCTACATAAATGACTTGGCCAGAACAAACATTTCAGGAAAAATAACACTGTTTGCGGATGATACGAGTATATTCTGGAATAATAAAAATCCCGAAACACTTATTGAAATTATCAAGGATGATAATATGTATGAGGTGAAAAGATGGTGCGACTCAAATCAGTTAGCTATTAATATGGCAAAAACTAATATCATGTCATTCAAAGGTGAATTAGATGAGTGATGATGTTATAGGAATACTGAACATACAAGATTTCTAGGCATTCATATAGATTGCAGATTAAAATTCGAGGAACATGTTTCAATTTTGAACAAAAAACTGTCTTCTGGGTGTTATGCGGCAAGAGTAACATCGAATGAACTTGGTCTTTCTTCCTCCAAGGTTGTGTACCATTCTTTAGTAAAATCCCACTTGAGATATGGAATCCCATTCTGGGGGGTGTGTAACATGAATGAATCTCATAGACTCTGTTTTTGTACTACAAAAACAAACGTGCAGTAAAGTATATGTGCAAAGCAAAAATTCGAGATTCCTGCAAGCCTCTTTTTATTAAACACAAAATATTAACAGTATTTGAAATGTTTGTCTTGGAAACGGTATGTCTAATTAAAAAACATCTCCACAAATTTGACACTACATACCCACATCATGTCACCCGTCAAGCTGGCAACATTAAACTCCCGATTCCATCATTGACACTAATTAAAGATTCAGTTATAAATGGAGGAGGTAAGATGTTCATTCACCAACCAAAACATATTAAAGAAATTAGATCCATAGAAAGTTTCAGAAAGGAAGTAAAAACACTCTCTATGACACTAAGGTAAACACGATTAAATTTCCACAGATTTATTGTCTTCGCGACATGTTTCGATACACTGTATCTTTTTCAAGCGAATGTAATACATTAAATTATTCTACCTTGAACATTACTTAAATACCCTTCTTAACAATTGAGGTAATTAGGAGCTACCTATGATAAAAATAAAATTGACAATACAATGTAGGTAGATACCTGGAAATCTCAAAACATATCTACTACTTAATTAGTTGAAAAGGTTCAATCAACAAAGGGAACTATTAAGGTCCAATTGATCATTTAGTAAACAATTCGAATTTTTCAATTTATTAATTTCCAAGAATTCTAAATAATTAAGTCTAATACCTTTATTTTCAAACATGAAGGATTTCAAAGTTTTCATCGAAGTCATGGTCTTCTTCCAAAATATGATTGGCATATGTTGAATGTGTTTTATTATTTACATAATTCATACGGTGCTCACGTACACGGCTTTTGAATGGTCTACCAGTCTGGCCTACATATACTTTGGAACAAGAACCACAATTCAATTTATAAACTCCTGATTTTTTAGATTTTTGTGTTTTATCTTTATTATTTTTAATAAACCTTCCCAACGTGTTATCTGTTCTGAATGCTACTCTTAAATTTTGTTTTTTCAAAAATGACGCTATTTTTTCTGAAACGGGCCCTGAATAAGTTAATGTTCTGTAATTATTGTCAAGGTTCCTCATAGTGGGGTACACTTCTTGGATAGCCTTTCTATGTAATTTTTTAGCAAGAATATTCTCTATTAATTTGACTTGATATCCATTGTTAACTGCAATCTGTTTTATAATATTTAATTCTTTGCAGAAGTTTTCTTCAGAAAGAGGAATATTAACTAATCTATGTATCATACTATGGTATGCTGATATTTTATGTATATATGGATGTATCGAATTATTATGAATGGTGATGTCAGTATGGGAAGGTTTATGAAAAATAGAAAAATGGTGTTTGTTGTTGGTTTTACCTATTGTCAGATCTAAAAAATTTAATGATTTTTCTACTTCTATTTCTATTGTGAATTTAATGTTTGGGTGAATAGTGTTAATATATTTATGAAAGGTGTCTAACTGTCTGTTGGTACCTTTAAAACATTATAGTTTGTTTTAAAGGTACCAACAGACAGTTAGACACCTTTCATAAATATATTAACACTATTCACCCAAACATTAAATTCACAATAGAAATAGAAGTAGAAAAATCATTAAATTTTTTAGATCTGACAATAGGTAAAACCAACAACAAACACCATTTTTCTATTTTTCATAAACCTTCCCATACTGACATCACCATTCATAATAATTCGATACATCCATATAAACATAAAATATCAGCATACCATAGTATGATACATAGATTAGTTAATATTCCTCTTTCTGAAGAAAACTTCTGCAAAGAATTAAATATTATAAAACAGATAGCAGTTAACAATGGATATCAAGTCAAATTAATAGAGAATATTCTTGCTAAAAAATTACATAGAAAGGCTATCCAAGAAGTGTACCCCACTATGAGGAACCTTGACAATAATTACAGAACATTAACTTATTCAGGGCCCGTTTCAGAAAAAATAGCGTCATTTTTGAAAAAACAAAATTTAATAGTAGCATTCAGAACAGATAACACGTTGGGAAGGTTTATTAAAAATAATAAAGATAAAACACAAAAATCTAAAAAATCAGGAGTTTATAAATTGAATTGTGGTTCTTGTTCCAAAGTATATGTAGGCCAGACTGGTAGACCATTCAAAAGCCGTGTACGTGAGCACCGTATGAATTATGTAAATAATAAAACACATTCAACATATGCCAATCATATTTTGGAAGAAGACCATGACTTCGATGAAAACTTTGAAATCCTTCATGTTGAAAATAAAGGTATTAGACTTAATTATTTAGAATTCTTGGAAATTAATAAATTGAAAAATTCGAATTGTTTACTAAATGATCAATTGGACCTTAATAGTTCCCCTTTGTTGAACCTTTTCAACTAATTAAGTAGTAGATATGTTTTGAGATTTCCAGGTATCTACCTACATTGTATTGTCAATTTTATTTTTATCATAGGTAGCTCCTAATTACCTCAATTGTTAAGAAGGGTATTTAAGTAATGTTCAAGGTAGAATAATTTAATGTATTACATTCGCTTGAAAAAGATACAGTGTATCGAAACATGTCGCGAAGACAATAAATCTGTGGAAATTTAATCGTGTTTACCTTAGTGTCATATACTATGAATTTCCATCAAGTAAAGGCCACGTCAATCCAAAAAAAAAAAAAAACACTCTCGTTGGATAAACCCTATTATAGTATACAAGAAATTTATGATGATATAATTTAAATCAAACTTGCTTTAATATGTTGTAAGGTGTTTCTCAGGTGCTAGTTTTTTTTATATTGATTTATAAGTGTCGTTTTTTTCCATTTTATCTATTTTTGTGTGTATTATACTTTAGTTTAAGGTTAGTTTTTAGGCCTTCACTTTGTCAACAAGTTCTTGGACAATAAAGCAATAAAGCATATTCTCTCTCTCTCTCTCGGGGTCTACAGTTGAAACAATAATTGTCGTCATCTCCAACACCTCGCACCCTCTATCAAGCAATCACAATGTCTTTTATTTCAAGTAGTTTCGGTGATACCATTCAAAACAGTTTTTGTCCAATGTTTGTACGTAGAACCTTCAAAAGTTAACAGAAGGGAGGGAGGCTTAAAAAGTCGCACTGTATAGTGACAAAATATTAATGGGGAAGAACATGCATGAAAACAAAGACGACACTAAATCACTAAATTCTACTACCTTGAAACCCAGGAGTGCAAAGGCAAGAATAATCCCCCCCGTGATCTACACAACTTCCGGAATTCAGACATGGACCACTGGAACAAAGTCCCAATTTGATGTCACAGTTCACACCGGTCCAACCCAGTTCGCAAGTGCAGAGGTAGCCCCCTAGCTGTGAATCAAGTCGATCAGTAAGTCTATATTGGCTTGATTGCAACGAAATTACAAACATGTAGGCATGCGCAAATTTCGACAGAAAACTAATGAAAGCAGTAAGTGAATATTATTTTGGACTTTTTGATTCAGTCAAATTGGAGTTCTTTGTTGTACTAAATCAAGATCTATTGAATAAAATCCCTCAACATGTATGAGACAACTTAGTTGAAAACTTTTGTTTGAAAGTGATTGACAATGTTTCACTTTGAGTAAGGTTATTCTGGAATTTCATTGTCTATAAACATCAAAGTCAGGGATAGCAGATCATGTCTGGACGACCCAACACAATATAAAAATGGACTGAAGCCGAAGTCATTCATAAAGAAAAGGGCTGGTATAGAAGGAAGTTTAAAGAGAGTGCATATATTATGAACAACAAAGTCTTCAGTCAAGCTAGCATAGAAATCCGTAATGTGTGGAAACCCTTAATTAGTGGCATGGATCAATTGAAATTGGGATAAGAATTAACAATGCTGTACAGGAGGGGCCCGGCACTGTAATTAACAAGCTTACCTGTACAACACCGGCAAATTACCCCTAGGCTAATGAAACAAAATTAGCCATATCATATAAAAGAAGTATCCTTGAGATTGTCGCATTTATACACTTGATAACGACTGTAGATTTTAACAGTTGAAACGTCGTGAATAAAAATTGCAGATAATTGAATTTTTCTTTGTTCTTTTTTAGACAATGAAAGTCCGAATAACCATAAGCAATAAATTGTTCCGGACAAAATGATCATTTACACAACAATATAAATATGCTTCCTTTTTCACAACTAAAGAAGAATTTGGCAAGGGGAGAAAATTCCGAAAACCAAATTTTCTATCATCCACAAAAATCATCTCAATATATTATTTACCTGTTTTCCTGGCGTTTTATAGGGTTGCAAATTTAAAGATAGACTTGTTTGCCTATCAGAACTTTGAGAAAAAATTTCCTCCGAGAAAATCGACTTAATTGATAATATTCTATTGCCCAGCATTCCCGAAATTTTATAGTGTTACAAATTTATACACAGACTTGTTTGCCACAGCAGAACTATGCACAAAGTTTGTAATTTTCTGGAATTTGCAAAAATTGCTTCTGAAAATAATGTTCATTGCTGCCATCTTCCGGGATACTGAAAAAGGTGCGACTTAAAATTATGCCAGCAGAGTTTGCAAATCACGAAAACATTGTTTGCAATTCTGTGACCCCTAAAACTTTGCCCCTGAGAGGGTTTTTTAGCGTTATCCATGTTTTTTTGGATGTTTGCAAATTCAAAGCATTTTGGAGTGACGGGATCATGATTTTACCACAAATTTGTACAATGTTTGCAATTTTGCATTAGTGCTAAATACGACGTAATCTATATTGTGATGGCTACATTCCCTCTTGAATGTTTTAGATGCTTCAAAGAAAATGTCCACTATATAAACTCTCATTAGTTTTCTATCCTGCTACAACCATATGACCATACTTACATAGTCCTGACAAGCCAGAGCATGCTGACACGGATTATCAATACAGTGAATTCGAATATCACAAAAAGGACCAGTCCAGCCATCAACACACAAACAAGATAATTGGCAGAAAGTAACAACACAAAAGCAACGATTTTTAAGACAATTCGGCTTGCAACGAATAGTCCTTTCACAAGCAGGGCCTTTGTTAGTAAGCAGCATGCAAGATATAAGCGTTTGTTATTCAATTATATTGTGGCAGAGACAAATAAATACATCAAGTACGTTTGTTATTCTGTACCATACTATAGTTCATTGGATATTTAGATGACAACAAGATATTTTCGATATATTTTATCGGTATTTTAATAAGTAGAAGTACTTTATTCCAGAAGTCTTTTTGACGTTTTTTTTTTCGCTAACTAAGTACTTAACAAAACTTTTTGGTCACCCATTAAGTTTCTCGATTAGCACCAACTCTTATCTTATTGTGAAATCAATAATAAAAAAGTTGTTCTCGTTGGCTTCCGGGTTTTGCCGTGATCTTCTTTAGTTAAAATCTACAAACGTTTCAACTGCAACTGAGTTTCGTTGATACGTCAAGAAGAGTACTTCGATCACGCCACTGAAGATGACTGCCGCAGTTGCAGTGAAACGTTTGGAGATTTTAACCAAAGAAGACCACGGCAAAACCCTGAATCCAGCAAGAACATCGATGCCAGCAGTGAAAGCCTACATCCCGATAATAATAAAAAAGTTCTCTTTGTTGCAAACTTTTTGGAACTCGCTGTACATATACTTCGCATCAAAATTGATACACTACAAAACTGACCACAATTTCAAAGATGATTTTCTCGTGAACAGCAAATCCAATTGAAATATATTTTTTAAGAGTTGTAGAATCATTTCTCACTAACAACGCTGTGATGAAAATGTCTAATCAAAATTTCGGCTTCGATTGTATACAAAGTGATATATTTTTTCACGGAAATTAGAGCAACCTCTTCAACCTTTAGCAGATGTCTACTACAATCATCCTCCCTGAACAATTTGCCTTTGTTTCTTGACATACTTTTTTGGGAATTTTAACCTTCCACAGTCTGAAAATGAAAAAAATGTTAATTCAAAGAAATCTGTACAAGTGTAGAGGGGCAATAATCAATTTGCCCCGATCAGTTACTGCGTTTTGAAGACTGTTGTCTTGAAAACAGTTTATTATTCCGTCAGTAACGTATCGAATACTAAATTTGCCTATATGACGAGAAAAATTTTTAAAATGACTAAAAATACTTATCTTTTTCGAAGACGTTGACGTGACGTTTCGGAGACTAAATCTGTCTCCGTTATCAAAACTCGAAGGATGAAGACTTGCTAAAATTCTATTTTTGTCAGCTTGGATATGAAAGATTTGTTTTGACAAAGTCAAATGAAATCATTTTTTTTTCTTGATTTGATTCACTCATTAAAATTTTGGTGTCATTCCATTTCATCATATGATTGCCATCCGATGTCAGAATATGTTCGGATATTTTCGAACCAGTTATTTTCCGATTCCTTATATAACTTTTGTGTTCTTCCTTACGTACAGTCAAAGGTCTTGATGTTTCACCTATATAACTTTTTCCACACGAAAAAAAAAAAAATCTCTCATATCCAAGCTGACAAAAACAGAATTTTAGCAAGTCTTCATCCTTCGAGTTTTGATAACGGAGACAGATTTAGTCTCCGAAACGTCACGTCAACGTCTTCGAAAAAGAGAAGTATTTTTAGTCAATTTAAATATTTTTCTCGTCATATAGGCAAATTTAGTATTCGATACGTTACTGACGAAATAATAAACTGTTTTCAAGACAACAGTCTTCAAAACGCAGTAACTGATCGGGGCAAATTGATTATTGCCCCTCTACACTTGTACAGATTTCTTTGAATTAACATTTTTTCATTTTCAGACTGTGGAAGGTTAAAATTCCCAAAAAGGTATGTCAAGAAACGAATATCCTCCACAAAAACAAACTTTCATTATCACTGTTATTAAGTGAGATTCTGAAATATTAATATTAACAAAAATGAATAAGATTAAAAAACGAAAAATGTTTGATTGTTGATTTCCGTTTCTACTTCTGACGGCTACACACCGAATTCTTGAACAAAGAATAATTTGCTCCATTTTTAAATTTATAGATCCCCTAAAGATTTCATCAACAAAAAAAATCAGCAAATGTTCAGAGTTTTCTAGATAAAATTATTTTGTAGTAATATAATATAATTTTCATTTGTTACCGATACTATCTGGTGAAAATAACCTTTTTTAAAATGAACGTAATAAATGCAAAATATTTGAAAAAACTTACCGGAAAATCCCGGAGGACAGGTACAATTGAAGTATCCTTTATACAGACTGCATATACCGCCATTCATACAAGGACTGTTTGCACAAATAGAAGTATTACAATTCGGGTATTCCCCTGGGTATTCTGATTTGCAGACGCAGATCAGACTACCTCCCATTTCTCTGCAGCTCGCATAGGACGGACAAGTGTTCACGTCACACTGTCTCTGTCCCTGTTCCACTTCACAATTATCGCCTAAGAAACCCGGCAGACAGTGGCATTCGTAACCGCCATTTCGACTGACGCACACGCCATTGTTGAAGCATGGTTGTGATATGCATTCATCTACCATCTGAAATTTCATACCATACCATGAAACATGACTAAATTCAGCACTTTCGACAAAAATATTTTTCTTCAGTTATTACTAAAAAAATTATAAAATGACGTTTCATAATAAAAACAAATATTATGATTACCATCGCAATGATGCTTTATAGGAATCAAGTAAAAGTGTGTGGTGGAGGGAAAACATATTATAATAATAATAATAATTTATATATTGCCATGAATTTCCTATGAAACATCAGCAACGTCATTTACATTTAGTTTTGATAAAAACACTTATTTATATATATATATATATATATATATATATATATATATATATATATATATATATACACGCACATATAACAAATCCTTGGAATTAATATGCAAGAATACAAATACAGATACGAACATTTACAGAATACATTAATGAGACTGTATAAAAAACCACATGTAAATAAAATTAGCCATACATTACATTTTACAGAAATTAAAAAATTCGTCCAGTGAATAAAAGGAATCAACAGTCAAATATTCCTTCAACGTTTTTTTGAAAATAATCATGGTATTGATTTTTTTTGAAATTAGGAGGCAAAGCATTATATATTTTTATACAATTATAGTACGGACCCTTCTCAAATAGACTTGTTTTATGTAGTGGAATGCGTAAAAGTTTGCTTCCTCTTGTCACCATATTGTCTATTTGTTGATTATTTGTAGGAAATGTTTGCAAGTACTTTTTGGCAAAAATGGCAATGTTATATATGTAGGCACAATGAACGGTCATAATTCCCAAGTTAATGAACCACTGTCTGCAAGATGTGTCATTTTTAAGGTTAAGCATAGTTCTTATGATTTTTTTCTGATAGATGAATATATCATTAGATGTTGGTGAATGATACCAGAAGATTACGCTGTAGTCAGTCACAGAGTGTACATAAGCAAAATAAAACATTTTGATATTGTGAATACTTATTTGGTCCCTGAGGTATCTGATAAGACAACAAGCTGTCGACAATTTACATATTATTGCTTTTACCTGATCGGTCCAACGTAAATCTTTATCTATCATTAGCCCTAAAAATTTGGAGGAGTTTGTTTTATCCATTCGGGAGTTGAGAACATTAATTTGAAGTTGGTCTTCCATGACTTTTTGAAAAACATGTAATTGGTTTTATTTTTATTTATTAAAAGAGAGTTATTATCACACCAATCTACAACCTGGGACACTGTTACATTAGATGTTTCATTCAGAATACAAATATTCCTTTCTGATACAACAACTGAAATGTCATCTGCAAATAGAAAAACTGAACTGATGTCAATTTGGGAGCATAGATCATTAATAAATATCAAAAACAGAATTGGGCCGAGTATAGAGCCCTGAGGCACCCCTACGCCAATTTGTACTTTATCAGAATAGTATACCGAAGACTTACAGTTATTTTTGGATGAAATACTGACTATTTGTGTTCGATTATTGAGGTATGATTTCATTAGATCAAGCGCTTTTCCTCTGACACCATAACACTCTAGTTTTTGCAATAATAATTCATGATTGATATTATATGCTGTCTTTGTAACACCTACAGATGTCCGAAAACCCATTTTAGAGGTTTTATGAGAACATCGATTGATTTTTTTTACTAATAATTTTACATTATGTATGAACAAATTCATACATAAAATTCAGTTGTTGAAATGTCATCAGTTAAAAAAAGTTTTGGGACGTTTAAAACAATCCAAACTCATTATGGGCTTACTGTGACAAGGGTAGGCCAGGCCATAAATGACTCTTCAATATCTATTCCTGACAATAGTTTTCAACAATATCCATGGTTCAGGAATGATGATAATTAATTGCTTTTATTCATTGATTAGTATCAAAACGCAACAGATTAAAATGTTTCTTCAGCCAGCGCACAAGATAATTTTATTATAAAACAATTTGTACATATTATTTTTCTAAATGCGTATCTATTCGAATAGAATTTTCTTTCTTTTAAATGGAACACCCCGTATATTTTTCGACTATGTGATGTTGAATACAGTGTAAAATAGGATTCAGTAGAACCCAAACATTTTTTAGTGTAGGGCGATTTGTAACCATTTCCGAATTATTGAGCTTACAAAATTGTAGGTAGCTGGAACACACTGTATAATTGACAACCCAAAGAACAAAAATTTTAATAATATCTCATATTAATGACTGTCTACATCTTGAGTGTTTTTTATATTTATTTATTAGCGGACAAGCCAATTCTACAATTTTATACAAAAAATATCGATAGATATAGAGTATGCACATATGTCTACAAACGATTCAAACATAAAAAAGAAAGATTGAATTATAAATGGGTGATTTTAAAGTTTTTTTACCACTTTTCTAAAAGAACATCTTGATTATTCAGAATAGTGATGATTATCCAGGATAACATTTTCAGTTATGTTTTTCTGGAACACACTGTATAATTGACCAAATGTAAGAACACCAAAAATAAATACTTTCAATAGTATCAAATCAAATATTAATGAATATTTAATCTTGATTACTCAGAATAGTGACGATTTACCAAGATAACGTTTTCTGTTTAGTTTTTCTGGAATACACTGTATAATTAACCACACAAAAACCCAATACTTTTAATAGTATCTCATCCTAATGACTTGACATCTAGGTTACTCAGAATGGTGATGATTCCAGGAAAACGTTTTGTCTTGTTTTTTTCTGAAATACACTGTATAATTGACCAAATGTAAGAACACCAAATAACAACACTTTCAAAAGTATCTCAATAATTGTTTACATCTTGGTTACTCAGAATAGTGATGATTATCCAGGAAAACGTTTTGTGTTGTTGTTTTTCTGGAACACACTGTATAAGTGACCAAATGTAAGAACACCAAAAAACAGTACTCAAAATAGTATGAAATATTAATGACTATTTACATCTTGATTACTCAGAATAGTGATGATTTACCAAGATAACGTTTTCTGTTTAGTTTTTCTGGAATACACTGTATAATTAACCACACAAAAACCCAATACTTTTAATAGTATCTCATCCTAATGACTATTTACATCTAGGTTACTCAGAATGGTGATGATTCCAGGAAAACGTTTTGTGTTCTTTTTCTGAAATACACTGTATAATTGACCAAATGTAAGAACACCAAATAACAACACTTTCAAAAGTATCTCAATAATTGTTTACATCTTGGTTACTCAGAATAGTGATGATTATCCAGGATAACGTTTTGTGTTGTTGTTTTTCTGGAACACACTGTATAGCTGACCAAATGTAAGAACACCAAAAAACAGTACTCAAAATAGTATGAAATATTAATGACTCTTTACATCTTGATTACTCAGAATAGTGATGATTTTCCAAGATAACGCTTTCTGTTTTTCTGTAACACAAAGTATACTTGACCAAATGTAAGAACTTCAAAAAACAATACTTTTAGTATCTCATATTAATAACTGTTTACATCGTGAATACTCAGAATATTGATGATTATCCAGGATAACGTTTAGTATGGTTTTCTTTTTCTGGAACACCGACCAAGAACACCAAAAAACAATATTTGCAATAATATCAAATATTGATGACTCTTTACATCTTGATTACTCGGAATAGTGATGATTTTCCAATTTAACGTTTTCTATTTTGTTTTTCTGGAACTCACTGTATAATTGACCAAATGTAAAAACGCCAAAAAACAATACTTTCAGTATCTCATACTAATGACTATTTACATATTGATTAATCAGAATAGTGATGGTTGTCTTGGACAACGTTTTGTGTTGTTTTGTTTTTCTGGAAAACACTGTATACTTGATTAAATGTAAGATCACCAAAAAACAACACTTTTAATGGTATCTCACATCAATGATTGTCTAGGTCAACGTTTCGTGTTGTTTTGTTTTTGTGGAATACACTGAATAATCGACCAAATGTAAGAACACCAAAAAACAACACCTTTGATAGTATCTCATATTAATGATTGTCTAGAACAACGTTTCGTGTTGTTTTGTTTTTGTGGAATACACTGAATAATCGACCAAATGTAAGAAAACCAAAAAAGAATACTTTCAATAGTATCTCATATTAATCATTGTCTAGGACAACGTTTCATGTTGTTGTTTTTGTGGAATACACTATATAATCGACCAAATGTAAGAACACCATAAAACAACACTTTTAATAGGATCTCATATTAATGATTGTCTAGGACAACGTTTCGTGTTGTTTTGTTTTTGTGGAATACACTGTATAACGACCAAATGTAAGAACATCAAAAACAACCCTTTCAATAGTATCTCATATTATTCATTGTCTAGGATAACGTTTCGTGTTATTTTGTTTTTGTGGAATACACTGTATAATCGACCAAATGTAAGAACACCAAAAAACAACCCTTTCAATAGTATCTCATATTAATCATTGTCTAGGATAACGTTTCATGTTGTTTTGTTTTAGTGGAATACACTGTATAATCGACCAAATGTAAGAACACCAAAAAAAAACACTTTTGATAGTATCTCATATTAATGACTGTTGATTACTCAGTATAGTAATGATTATCCAGCATAAACTTTTGTGTTGTTCAGCTATGAAGAAAAAATGAGAGCCACTTGCTCCAAAATCATCCTATTGAAAAAGTTGTGCCCATCGTACTTTTTGTTGGAATGATTTGGACCGAAACAAATACAAAATTAGGCCATTTCGACAGGGGATCTATTTACCTATTAAAGTGTGCAGTGTCCTTTATGAAGTATTTATACAGAGAATATTTCACCCATTTACATTTGTTCTATCTGCATATCGCTGACAAATACTTACAATCTGACAGTTATGCCCTCCAAATCCCGGTAGACAGTCGCACCAGTACGATCCATAGTTATCAAAACAAGTCCCTTGATTCAGACACGGGTTTACAACGCATTCGTTGACGTTAACATCGCAAATACTCCCTCTGTATCCGGTATGACTGCAATCACAGGTAAAATTATTAAAACCGTCCGTACACAAACCTCCGTGCAAACACGGATTCGGAACACATTCGTCGATATTAACTTGACAGTTATTTCCGTCATATCCGGGTTTACAACGGCATTCGATTTCTTGAGTTTCATCATTGACATCGCAAACCCCACCGTTCAGACAAGGATTATTTTTGCATTTTGGGGGAATTTTGATTTCATATTCGCAGCGTAAGCCCGTGAAATGGGGAGCGCAGGCGCAAGTAAAGTCGCCAGTAGCGTCGGCAATGCAGTTTCCCGAATTTTTGCAAAGTGGTGGCTTTCGGTCACACGGATTGCCCAAGTCGATTTCGCAGTTTTTGCCTGAATACCGAGGTAGACAGGCGCACGTGTAAGTATTCTGTCCATTGAGACATGTACCGTGTCTCATGCAGGGTTCTGTTATGCAGTAATCAAATCCCATTATTTTCTCTCTGGGAACACCTGAAAAATAATATACCTTCCAATTATTTTAGCTACAATTAACAGTTGCATGGCATCTTCTCTTGACACTCCTAATAGAGTAAGATCCCAGAGCTCCCAGACATAGTTTATTAAAGACAAAATGTTGGACCAGGTTCAGATGTACTATACTGATTTTTTTCTACACCCGTACTATAATAATACACTTATATGCCCATAATCCGTTTCATAATCAGATCCATTATATAGTCGCATAAATCAACCGAAACTCGCCTTCGGCTAGTTTCGTATCCCGGTTAATGCTCGTTGCATAATACTATTATGAAATTTTAGATAAATGAAGTAAATTTCAAAACTTTCCATAAACACAAAAATAGAAATAAACACCTTAGCAAACAACAAACTTTGACATTATTGAAAGGTCTTATTGAAAAAACACCCAGTAACTCATTTGGAAGCACACAGTTACAAAAATTTTAACAAAAAGCTAATTCGCTATTTTCTTAAAACTGCAAAATCGAAATGAATGTTATTATTTGAAACCATCTTGCAATAGCTCCCCTGTGAAAGATCCAACTCAACATTCAGTTATAAAAAAATTAGAGCCTTTGAAACAGAAAAAATTAAGAGTATGTATACTCTTGTGACGTAGAATGTCTTCACCAGATTCTAGTATTTTTTGTTGACCTAAGTTGATGGTACTGATATGGATCTGATAACAATGAATCCGCTGACATTATTTATGTTGTTCTTGTCGTGATATTGTTATTGGAAGATTAGTTTTACAACTTGTGAAAATGGATAAAAACTTTTTTTAAACTAGTAAATTATATAATGAGTCACGCATTTTTATCTCGCAATCCAAACTATTCGAGAGTGGAGATGAAAGGTATGGAAAAGATGAAGAAAGTTCTATTTATTCGGAATTTAGTCTGATGGCATGAATATCCTTTATACTTATAAGGTTCATTAATAGGGCTGCTTGTTCAGGCTATGATGATGATGTTGTGGGTTATATGCAGCTGAAAAGGTAGGGTTATATTTGTATCAAGTGACGAATCGTTCCTGAGCACAAAGTACGAAGCACAAAAACTACGGTGTCTCACTGTAGTTTTTGAACTTTGTTGTATTTTTTATTCCCAATAAAGACCCTCATTATTATTATTATCAAACAAACCATACTTTGCTGTAGCTAATTGACTACAGTGCTAAGTGCTAGGAATCGCACGTAAAAAGGTAAGACCTCGTTAATCCTTGGCTCGCACAAGTTTCGACTTCTGATGAAATGATGAAATAAAAAAATGTGACTTCAATGTTGTGTAGGATCCCAAGGTAAGTTTCGGATTATTACCGTTTCGAGCATCTAACATATATTTTGGTATTTTTTGCTGCCACTTTTTTATACTGGTTGCTCCGTCGAACCGATAAAAAGAGTCCCATGTGAACGGTTATTCAAGAATCTATAGTAAATATAATATCAGCAATGCCTTTTTCATCAACAGAAGAGCTCTGACAGATCGTACATTGAATGACATTAGTGACTTGACAATAGTCAATCGACAAATGCCTCCACGATTCCAACGTTGTCGGATTGTGTCAGTGACGTAGAATGTCTGTGGGAAAACACTTCTGAAATCCGAATTTTCATAACTAAATACAGGCGAAGAACGATATGTGAAAATTAAACAAATATATATTTCGATATATTTGAGATGTGAAGATTTCAATCAGACACATTTTGAAATTTAGGAAATCAGCGAATTCCACAATGCCTTCTGCAAAAATAATAAAATCACCCAGTAGAATACAAAAATATATGTGTTAACTCATTTAAACAATTGCAATACGATGAGTCTAGCTGCTAGGAAACTTGTTGAAATAAAACAGAGCTAGAACATGGAGAGAAGCCGGTAGTTAGGAAAAAGATTTTTCTAAAAATTTAAAATCCAAAATTAAAGTATAAATGGTAAAAAGTTAAATAACTTTGTACAAAATAAGTTTTCCAACACCTAACCTAACAACTACACGTAACTTTCCTACTTTTAAGAAGTGTTGTTAAGTGAGAAATCCAGAAATACAGAAGCCAGTCAGCGTCCCAAACACCTTTGAGGAAAACGGTATTTAAAAAACTTATTTATACCATTGTGACAACGTGAAATAGCTATGCAGCAGCAACATTTCACCGTTTTTCCATTACTACAAATTGCCAGAACGTTGAAAAATTTTCTTCATAAAAGAACGGTTGCGCACTACCTGCACAAATCTCCTAAGTGATATAAACATTCCAAATTTTTTATTCCATGAAGACAATCAAGGTGGATTTATGCAGCAGTCATAAATCATAAGTTTCAAGTCATAAGGAAGAATATTCGTCAATGATTGGTGGAATAAACGGTTCAACCAATCATTGACGATTATCTTCCTTATGACTTAAAACTTATGACTGCTGCATAAATCTATTAGTATTATTATTAGTAGCTTTAATTTGTAGAAATTAATAGTATATAGATTTAGATCAATATTCTCAATTTAGCAAACTTCAAACGAAATATGGGTATGCGCCATCTCTTGGGTAGCGCAGAAAAAGCGAAATCTGGATGATCGATAGAGAGATGACTGAACCATTTGAGAATAGATTGCGGTCATGAATTAGAAATATCATATTGAAGGTAAATGAATAACAAATGCAAATATTAGAAATTTCAAATAAAAAAGGAGTACTCAAATGAAAATATTGATTAAGAAATATTAGAGTACAGTCTTTTTTATTGTTCCAAAACTAACCACAAACGTAAAACCGATTTATTTGTGTGTAAAATTAAATATTGTCATAGGATAGTCTATCAATCAATCAATCAAAATATGCTTTATTGTCGGAAGATGAGGATCCTATTGACAAAGCCGAGTAAAAAAAAATAATTATGTCTATATCAAATACATGTCACATAAGTTTATAAATACCTATACATAAACATTCACATATGCAAGGATAACAGATATGTATAAAAACAGAATTTTAAAAATTTTAAAAATTATCATCTCGTATTTTTATTGAGGAAATCTTGAACATCATAAAACACCTCGTCTATAAGTATATGTTTTACAGACCTCCTAAATAAATGATTGGAATCAATGGCTTTGATACTGGTCGGGAGATGGTTATATAGTTTAGCAGCATTATAGATAATTGAATTCTTAATTAAATTTGAGGTTGGGATGGGTAGCCTTAGGTTATTATTTTGGCGGGTGGTTCCTTGAATAATGTTATATGTAGTTTTGTTTTTATGAAGCAAACATACAGTTTCAAGTATAAAAAGAGACGGAATGGTGAGGATTTTCTGTTCTTTGAATAATTCCTTGCAGGAAACTCTAGGTCCAACTTTACAAACATAGCGAATAGCACGCTTCTGGAGCATGAAGATCATATTGAGGCGCTGTTTATTGCAGGTTCCCCAAAAAGGAATGCCATACCTGGCATGTGACTCGAAAAGGGCATGGTACACCACCTTCGCAGTTGCCACCCCCAATTCGTTTGAAATCACACGCAAAGCATAGCACCCTGAGGAAAGCTTCTTACTCAGCTTATCTACGTGGTTTTCAAAACTGAGATCACAGTCTAGGTGAATTCCTAGAAATTTGTTGGTAGATTTCCACGCAATAATGTCATTTCCTAACGGGATATCTGGTATATTGCATTGGAAGGAGAGTAAGTTCGTTTTGTTTATATTAAAAGAAAGCAGATTGGAGTTGCACCACTCTCGCACAATAGAAATATCGCGAACCATTTTATTGTGAAGGTTATTTAAATTGATGTCGTGCCACAGGATAGTTGTGTCATCCGCAAAAACTGTAAATTTACCTTCGATTTTAATAGTTGCCAAGTCGTTGAAATACAACAAGAACAGTAAAGGTCCGAGGAAATTTTATTTTTAGAAAAGCAATTCACAAACTACATAACTTAGCCAATCCTATGGAACTTGCCCCTGAGGAAACAGTCGAGTCGAGAAAAAACATTTAGAAACTGAAAAATTAAAATAAAGAAACTTATTATGAATAAGACAAAAACAAAATTAAAATAAAGAAACTTATTATAAATAAGACAAAAACAAAATTACAAAACAATTCACAATAAAACAAAAAATTCATAATAGTACATTGAATGCTAGCATACCTGCTGAGTCGGTAACATATATAAAAATCAAACGTCAAAATACAAGTAAAGTGCAATTATTCTTTTGGAAGCTTTAAAGCGTCTAGCGGAAGTTATAGCCGATGGAAAGTGACTGGCAGTGTTAAATATTAATTTGTAATATTTTATGGAACATATAAAAAACAACTATCAGAATTTGAGCTAAGTTGGTCCTATTTTTACTTACCTTTCTCACCTGGTACCAGTAAATCGGGCGTCTAACCAACTCAGGTATGCTGACATTCAATGTACAGTTGTGTGCATAAAAAAGTCGTATAGCAGTTATAGGCTATTGTGAGTCAGGCTTGTCAACCTTAATTATTAAACTACTTATCGACTTTGACAAGTAGTGTCCAAATTCAAACTATTTATGTCAGTAACGCGCTTTTAACATTTTTCTAGTGCAATTGGTGCAATGCCTCAATTAGTGTTGTACCTTGTACAACTTTTTTATGCACACCACTGTACATATGAACCCCACATTTTGTTTTCCACAAAATAAAGTATGTCTGGGAGCTCTGGTATCTTGGACTATAAGCCTTTGATATTTTTCAAAATACTGTATTTTAAAATGTTAGATATACGGGTTTTTATCAAAACAAAAACTTACAGCTATCATAAGGTATAGGGCACTGCCCAAATACTACATTGTGGTTGGATGTTATAAGTCGAGGTTCAAAGACAATTGAAGGTCCTTCCATAAGGCACCCGTTGAACTGTTTCCCTATAAGAAGTACTGCAGCACCATCATTGTATAAACCAGGACTAACTAGCAACTCATTTCGATAACTCGCATTGGCGATCAGCTAAAAATTCCACAATTATTTTTGTTTCCAACAAAAACTAAATATAAACACGCCACCCAGTGACCCAAAGTGAACAGGTTCTAAGACCAGTCATTACTTACCTGTGTTTCCCCATCTACGTCAATAGTCAAATTGCCAAGTTTGTACTGAAGATAAACAACGTGCCATCTGTTGTCTAAAAAGCTACCAATAACTTTATGTTCATATATTTTTCCAGAAGTCTTGGCAAGGAAAGTTATTCCTTCTGAGTTGACCAAAAGTTCTATCAAGTCTTCATTTTGTGGCTGAGAAAATAGAACTCCCCCTAAAATTTACCAAAATTTGTATGATCGAACTGATTTGCAGATTTTTCACCAAAATGACATTTAAATATGTAACCTCCAAATCGACGAGGACGATACTTGATGAAAATCTCTAATAAAGATCCAAACACAAAGTTTACTCCTGAGATTTTCAAAATTTCACTGTTCAGAAAACTTAATGTGTTTTGCTATATAATATCGGAACTTTATCAATAACAATAACACAAAATATGTTTGCAGTATCGTGTTCAGTTAAGTCAAATATAAAACAAAGTTGTAAAACGAAATTAATTCAATATTATGGTGTTTGTCTCAATAAAAATTACCGTAACATGTTCGGAAACTCAATGCAGTTCGTTTTTTCAGAGATATGGTATTTTGCAATCTTAAATACGAGGATCCATTGAAATAGGCTTCAGGTTGACTTGAAGGACCATCGTTTAAAGCTCCTGCATATATGCATGTAGTCCATAAGTAAAATATAACTGAAAAAAAGAAAAATCAGTTAAAATACCTCAACCAAAATTTGTGTTAATTTCTATCTATTTTTTTCAAATTTCTACAAAATGTTGCAGCATTCTACTTTTGTAACCTCTACATGTCATTTCCTGACTTGTTTTAACAACTATTGCTGACAATTTTGGGTGATTCAGGACAAAATTTTATATCATGGAGTTTTTCGATTTTGTCACCTAAAAGTCTCTTATTGCCACTATCTTATTTCTTTTTACAGTTCCCTCCCCCTGTTGACTTTTGCACGGTTCGACCATTGTTTATATAGAGGTAAGATAGTCAATGCCTGTGTAATTGGTGTTGGACGCAAACGCGAGTGTCATCTAGCGTGATTAGTTACAAACATGAATATTTGACGTCATTTTAATGCAGGTTCCTTCAAAAAACCCTGATTTTAATGCTGTCCCATTGTTTCAATCAAGTTACGACATGACTTGGAGGCCAAATCACTGAAGTTACGACATGACTTGGATGCGAGCTCACTATCGCCATCTACATGTCGCATCCATTTTGATCCAATCATAATCCCATAACATTGTTTATATAGAATATAGTTAGTCATCCTTATGGGATTATAATTGGATCGAAATGGATGAGACATGTAGATGGCGATAGTGAGCTCGCATCCAAGTCATGTCGTAACTTCAGTGATCTGTCCTCCAAGTCATGTCGTAACTTGATTGAAACAATGGGACAGCATTAAAATCAGGGTTTTTTGAAGGAACCTGCATTAAAATGACGTCAAATATTCATGTTTGTAACTAATCACGCTAGATGACACTCGCGTTTGCGTCCAACACCAATTACACAGGCATTGACTATCTTACTTCTATATAAACAATGCCCATAAGGTTGACTAACTATCTTCTATATAAACAATGGTTTGACGTACAAAAATTGGATAGGAACCGTTTTGAATAATACTACTTTTTGAAATAAAAGACATTATGATAGCTTTATAGATGGTGCGGGAGGGAACAAGTGTCACATGTTGAAAAGGGATTTTTTTCGAATTTCGTTAATATTTTCTTCACAATGGGCAAGTTTTTAAATTCATCCTAACTAATGGAAAATGACAATAACAGCACGAATGCGCATTATCCATCGATGAATTTAAAAACTCGTCCAATATGATATATTTGATACATTGCAATCACTCGACAGATGGCGCTAGGAGCACATCAACTTGAAATTTTTGAAAGGCATAGAGATCAAAATTGTGAAAAAACGTATTGAAGATATCCAATAAAATGTATGGCCCGTTAGCCCGCTGCCAAAATGTGTAATGATTTTATAACGTATGCCCTTTTTGGCAGGTGCCACAACGAATTATAAACGTTTAAAATAAGAAAAAAATAAGAGGCAAGGACTAGGTGGAGAATATTGTTGAGGTTCCAACTTTAAGGAAAAAAAAATTAAACTCAAAATGGTGATGCAGTTTAGGGGTTGAAAACGGTTTTTTGTGGCGAAACGTACCTCCTAAAAAAATCGAAGTTTTGTAATCAACACTCAAATTAACCGTCAAAATGGTGAAAAGCCGATTTTTCAGTACTTTTTTCTCGCACATAAATGATTTATTGTAGATGAAAATTTGTAAAAATATGTATTTTTTGGTGTCGAATAATGTTTTTTTCGCAATTCAGAAGACGACTAGTTTTTGAGTTATGTACATTTTTCTAAAAAAAAATACCCTTATCTTCCACGAACAATTGTCTTGGTGTTTTTTTTGTATTTCGAAGGTCTATAAGTGATCTCAAGATGTATAATCACCTACCAATTCACGTGAGGAATATTAATGATGCCACTCGTTTCAGGAAGGCTATCAGAGACCTTCTAAACAAAAGACCCTATTACAGTTTGCAAGAGTATTATGAAGACGCCTTTTAAAAATAAATTCTAGTCTTAAATTTTGATGTATTTTTGTACATTGAGATTGACTTTAAATGAAACTATGATTTTTATCATTTTTTAATGTGTTTGTGCTCTGTTTATAATTGACTTCGTGTTGTTCATGTTCTTGATACATTTTTTATCAGACCACACCTACCAAATATGCTCATTCAACGTAATATTTTCTGAATCTCGAAATATTAAATGCATTTATAGAAGGGTTTACAGTGACTCAAACATTGAAATTTTTTGAGTTATATATCCCGTGAAAGCTGGACTGAAGTTTATACCCAAAATACCTTTGATAAAAAAATTTCCTTATTTTACGATACATTTCTATATTATTGCAACTGTGCATTTCCAATCGGTAAAACAAAAACTAAATCAACCAAAAAACGGTGATATACTCCAGAAATTAAAACAATGCACGACCAACTCTGCGAAATGGAAAGTCAAAAAAAGAAATCCAACCGTCCCGAAGATATTGAAAGATGCAAAACATTTAAAAAAGCGTACACCAGTCATGTGAAACGTTTTCAAAAATAAAGACACGACGCACGATTACTTAAATCTCACAACATGATGAGAGAGAGTTGGAAAATTAATAATGAAAACAAAAATAACAAGGTGAACCCTTCTATAACTGTAAACAATAACTGATCCATTAGAAAAGAGTAACTATATCAATGATTATTTCATAGACTCTTTTCAAAATTGCCCTGATCCAAACTTTGAAAGGTTCCATAATCGTTTTTTTTTTACTCCTGTTACTCCTGAAGTAGTTCTTGAAATAATCTCTAAGACATCTAAACCTACTGCAGGTATGGATGACATACATGGTAAGGTCATAAGGGCAGCTGGTAAACTTATTGCCGAACCATTAGGTGAATGATAAAACAAAGGTTCTATGAACGAAATGAAAAACTATAGATCTATCTGCCTACAAAGTCAAATCGCCAAAGTTTTCAAGGCATCATACTCAACACGATTGACAGCTTTTATGAAGAACTTTCAACTAATACCGTGTATTCAGAATGGATTTCGAAAAGAAAAAAAAAAAAACAACTGCAATCTATGATTGTTTGAAATTCATTTACAGGGCCCTCAACGATAGGAACAATGTCATAGATCTTTTCTATGATCTAAGCCGGGCATTTGACACAATAGATCATGATTTATTAACACTTACATTAGATGCTATGGGAGTTCGTGAAGTAGCGCTGGATTGGACAACCTCTTACTTGGCTAATCGAAAACAAACTGTTGTTAGATTCCATAAAACCCAGTACAAGAGAAAGTTTTCATAAAGGGGTACCTCAAGGCTCCATCTTGGGTCCTCTTTTTTTTATAATCTTCACAAGTGACATGAGGAACGTGTTTTACAGCAGATTAAATCATTCTCTATGCAGATGATACAAATTTTTTGATGTCTAGTACAAATAATGAGCAACTAGTAATTAATGGAAATAAAGCTGTGGTTCCTAAATCAGTGGTTATGAATAGGATATCATCATTTTTATGTGATAAAGCTTTTTATAGTGTAGAAGAGTTTCTTTTCTCTTGAATGAGTTTTAAAATTATTGTTATACACGTGTTTTCCCATGTATTTATACCATTTTATCGTTTTTACTTAGATAACTTTTATATTTATATATATATATATATATATATTACGCTTGACATTGTATTTTTGACTAGTCCGATAATATTTCAGATTTGTTTAGATGCATAAGACTTATAATCCACTTTGTCAATAAGATTAACTTTGGACCATAAAGCATATTAATTATTATTATTTCAAAGGAATCAGAAGGAGAAACAAGCCCTTGTTTGTTACATAACGTCACTGGATAAATGACATTTCAAAAGTGATTTAAAAAATACAAAGGGATTTATTAATATTTGATAGTTGCCCTACAGGGAAGTTACTGTAGGTATGGAAAATTTCGAAGACAGATTTAAAAATCATGTAAAATGACCAATCAATTACAGTAAGTATAACATTTCCATAATTTAAATTTTTGATCTTCACCTAATAATTAAGTATGTTACAAGCACATTACGTCAATGTTCTCTGGGTTTTTAGATGTTTTTTTTTTAATTCAAGTTGAAATGCTCCTGACCTAAAAGCTTCTCTTTAAAGTAGAACCTATTCAAAAGTTTTATCAAATTCGTTTCAAATTTACAAGTAATAAAAGAATTGCTAAAGAGAAAAATAAAACAAGTAAAGTTTTTGTAATTTATTAAAATATAGATAGTACAAACAAAAAATCTACAAATAAAAAACATATACTCAACAATCACCCCAAAATATATAATATCATTATCAGGCTAGTAAACCATTTCAACGTGTAATATTCCATATTAACATAAGTGAGAATGTAACTAAATAAATTATAAATGTATTTCATTTCTGAAAATTTCTATTTTGATTGAACCCCAATAGAAAAGCAAGTACAATAAAACAAAAAAAAAATATTTATCTATCTGAAAGATAAATGGAAGTTGAAAACACTTGAATAATAATGAGGTCAAGAATCAAGTCTCAAGATAGAACATTATAAATATCAGAATAAGCAAATTGTTATTTACAAGTTGTCCTGATCGTATTAAATCATTTTCAATAAACATCTACAAATTCAAAAATTACGCTGTGAATTTTAACTTCCGACCCTGAAGAATAAGGAAGAAAAATCACCTAAGCATGTACAAACAATTAACATTTTTTTGGGAATGGTTTACAGTCTTAATATATAGCAGAATATGAAGATAAATGCTAGAAATTTTACAGTTTGGCTCTTAAAACTTCTATTTTCTTAGCAGCAGTTTTCTGCAATTCAATCAATTTCATAGCTAAACCAATATTTCCTTGAATTTTCACCTTTCCCTGGAAAAATGCCTTTTGCGGTTGAATTTTCCCTGTGAGCAATTCCATAATGTCACCATCCTTGACTATAAATGTAACTTGAGGTTTGTCTTTGCCGTTGAACTCAATTTTACCCTTTCCAGTCTTGCAATTGATAACCCAGAATCCAGTTTCACCGTTAGGTTTAACAACTTTTAATCCATACACTGCTCTGTGGTTGTTAACGAGACCATCTTCGTCTTCATCCATAGCTTGTTGAAGAATTTTCAAATAGGGAGTTACAATGAAAGCTTCACTACCAACCAAACCTTTTGCTTTAGGAACATCTGCTGCTTTGGATTGAGGATATCCAAGCTGGTAGAGGGCTACCACAACAGCTCCACCCAATCCAATATTATGCTGAAGTGCCAATCTTGCATTAGGAACCTGGCGAGGTCCCGCCTCACCTCTTAGTTGCCAACATAACTCGGCACACTGTGCCAAACCAGTAGCTCCCAAAGGATGTCCTTTGGAAATTAGGCCTCCACTAGGGTTGATGACATACTTGCCCCCGTAGGTGTTATCCCCGCGGTCGATTAGTTCAGCTGCTTTGCCGGGAGGGCATAAACCCAGAGCTTCGTATGTGACGAGTTCGTTGGCAGAAAAACAGTCGTGAAGTTCCACAACTTGTACATCCGTGGGTCTCCTGTTTGTTCTCCTGAATAGCTTTTCAGCAGCGAGTTTGGTCATGTCATATCCAACAATTTTCATGTGACTTCTTTCACTGAAAGTTGATGCTAAGTCTGTTGCCATTTCTATTCCTAGTATTTCTACTGCTTTTGATTCAAGTCTATGGCTTTTAACGAAACTTTCTGACACTAATATAGCAGCAGCTGCTCCATCGCTAGTAGGACAACACTGTAGTTTTGTCAAAGGACCGTATACTCTGGGGGATTTTAGGATTTGCTCCAGAGAGTACTCATCACGGAACTGGCTTCTAGGATTATTGATTGAATGTTTATGATTCTTGTAGGCGATCTTAGCAAAGTGCTCCGGTTTTGTTCCGTACTTTTGCATGTGTTCAATTCCAGCATTTCCAAACATCTGTGCAGCCATAGGAGCAGCTTCGATTTCAGTTAATTCTGACATTGCCTCAACATGCTTATCCAAGGGATTAGTTCGATCATTGAACTTTGGCTCTAGGCTACCTCTCTCCATCTTTTCGAATCCTACGGCTAGAGCACAATCGCATTTTCCTGATTCCACCATTTCTTTTGCTAACATGAGCGCGCTAGAACCGGTGGAACAGTTGTTATTCACGTTGAAGATCGGAATGCCTTGCATTCCTACCTCGTATATCACTCTTTGGCCACAAGTAGAATCTCCATAGACATACCCTGCGGTTGCCAGCTGAACTTCGGAAATTTTCACCTTTGAATCTTCAAGGGCAGACAAAATTGCCTCTTTGCCCCATTGCGGATAATCGCCCTGTTTTTTCCCAGGCTTTTCGAATTTTGTCATTCCAACACCAACAACAAACACACGACCCATTTTTGTTTTTTCTGAAATACAGACTAATTATTAGAGAACACCACTCAAAATATATTTTTCCTTACCTTTGTCTACCTTGTCTACTTGAACGACCGTCGATACAAGATCAAATAATGAACTGTGGTTTATTAAAGTGGAGAATGAATTATTTACAGACTTTGACCACTTGTTTGACAACGTAATTTAAATTACCATATAACCTAAAACCAAATATCCATCTGATTGACGTGGCGACTAGCGATCAGAGTAGAGCGTAGCGTTACCATGTTGCCAAGAGTATCACGAATTACCCATATCCAGGGCCAGTGTTAGTACGGCACGATTCTCCGAAAAATTACGATTAACTAGAGTAGAATTAAAAAATAACCATGTTTATACTTCAGCTGAATGACAAAAATAAATTTCAAATTAGGTTATTTCGATTACATCGAACTGTAGCACTTCGTTGCGGATTGGATTGTCACTAGCTATTTGTGTATTCAGAGCGCAAAGTGATTGATTGCCGTTCGATAAAGAGGATTGCCGTTCGATAAAGAGAGTTACCGCGCGACGCGAAGCAGAGCGCCGTAATCTTTGGAGAGCGGCAATATGACACTTTGTGCTCGAAATACACAAATTCCTTTGTGACACTGCACAGACTGCACTCGATTCAAAATGTAGTGTGAATCTGTGAGACACCACACCACACTCATTACACTTTGAAGCGCACGAAAGAACCTATTGATCAGTTCCATTATGCAATGGCGTCGATATGGGGGGCGGTTATGGGGGTAAGTAATTTGAATTAACTTCGGTGTGACTTAGGACGCACTTTGAAGCGTTTTTATCAACTTTCAGTGACATTTTGATTAGAAGAACCTATTGATTAGTTCCATTATGCAATGGCATCGATATGGGGGTAAGTAATTTCAGTTAACTTCGATGTGACTTTGGATGACTTCGGACGCACTTTGAAGCGTTTTTGTCAACTTTCAGTGGCATTTTCAACACCTCTCAGGTGAAAATCCAAAATATACAAATTGTAGAAATTGATCTCTACTTCTAGATATCGTTTATAGAATTTGAATACGACGATTTCCCTTGAATCGGCGCATCTTGCAAGATGTGCCCTCAAATTGTTTATAACGTGACTGTGCAAAAACTACACATCGGACAGAAAACATCTTGCGCACAGTTGAACCACATATTATTAACTATCAGTTTCCGTTTCCATTTGTCTAGCTTCAGATTTATAAAAATTATAAATTTTTGAAAAATGGTTTCTTTTTCGAGGTTTTCCCGGATTTTCTCAGTGGAAAATGCACCGATCCAGTCGTATGATAATCCATTTGTGTAGGTTTCATAAATCTCTACAAAAGTTCCATTGACTGTAAAACGATTCCTGGAATAATCTTTGAGATATTTACAAAAAACCAAAAGTTTTAATTTTTTTTATTATTGCTTATTTAATAAATTCACAATTTTGCTGGGGCGAAAACTGGGGTTTTCATTAACGAACTATCTTATAAAAATTAGTATAGGCCATTTGCGTATTTTATTTTGTGCCCGCCAAAGCGTACCCAGCAAACACAGTTACATCACAGATGCATCGCAGCGATGTAGCAATGTGACCTGCGATATCGCATTCTATGTCGAATAGACGTCGCTGCGATGTCGGAGGGATGTTATTTTGTCCCACTCAAGATTCATCCATGCGACGTCGCTGCAACAAGTTCTGCGATGTAATAACGATATATTTTTTGAGATGTAACTGCGATGTATACGAGATGATTATATATTGATATCGCAGAGGTATCTGAACATGTGACATATCACAGCTATGTACTTTCGTCACGCAGGGGTTAGGTAATACAAAGGAAAACATATCAATGAAAAAAGCTTTGAATGGAAAATATGTATTTAAACATTTTATTTTCAATAAATATAATGTACTCAAAATGAAACAACATTGTTCTAATCAAAGCATTTTCCAACCAGTAAAAAAAATGATACCTAAAACAATAAAACTTTATCATCCGTCTTTTATGACGATAAGAAAAAGAGGGAAATGAACGCTTTGCCATAGTTTCAAGTGAAAAATTATTGTTACTTACCTTTATCCTGGGAACTATTCCTAGAAAAAGTAATTTTCACAGCTTTGTCACAGGATATTAAACATTTATTAAATTACTATGACCATTGTTAATCGAACTTGGTGCAACAAGCCATTTTTGGTTATGTTCAATGTTCTTCTTCTTCTTAATCCTTTAATGAGTTATGCTTGCGCAATCTACTCAGAATCCCCATATATTATTATGTGTTATGCAAGAATCCTTCTCGCCCCGGCCTCTAACCGGCGTAAATAACACGGGCTTCGTCGAGGGATGATGATTGTCTTACTCGAAGCAATATCCTCACCCTGATCTATTGTTTGCTTACACTTCATGCACATTACATATTAGATGGACTAAGACCTAGTGGCAAACATTCACTAACATTTACATACACTTCATGCACATTATCTATGATGGCGGACATTTACTTCTACATTAACTTGACTTCCAACACGAGACCGCCGTCTGACCTCAACCGCTGCCGGAAGTCGAATCTATGGTCAATGTTTATGATCGAGAAGCAAAATGAACGAATATAGATATTTACGAATCTCAGGTGCATTTGCAATGGCGTTCATTGTTGACATAGCAAAAAACACATATGACGATAAAATCATCGCAACGAGGAGAAATTTGTAAAAGTCATAGATTAGTTTTTGTACATCGCAGCGATGCAACGTATGTAATATCGTACGTACTGTTGCCTCATTGAGACATCTCAGAGATGTCATGTCACAGATGTATTTGCTTCTGTACATCGCAGCGATGCAACGTTT
The DNA here is from genome assembly GCA_944452925.2 of Chrysolina oricalcia. Lineage (NCBI taxonomy): Eukaryota > Metazoa > Arthropoda > Insecta > Coleoptera > Chrysomelidae > Chrysolina > Chrysolina oricalcia. Next base: position 68,944,783 of record OX101812.2, read on the forward strand.
TTGATATCGCCGTGTTGCCTCATTGCGATATCTCAGAGATGTCATGTCACAGATGTATTTGCTTCTGTACATCGCAGCGATGCAACATTTTTGATATCGCCGTGTTACCTCATTGCGACATCTCAGAGAAGTCATGTCACAGATGTGTTTGCTGGGTATGAGTGTTATTTTTTATTAATAATAGACATTAATTGTGATTTGTTTGTTAAAAGAAATTTAGTTTTGTTGCAAATTCCAAGATATGTATATATAACTTATGGTATTATTACATTCTAATATTCAAATTCAGATGCTGAAAAATCATATACCTCGGAACATCAAAAATCTAACTTCAGAAATAAAAATCAGGAAAAGTGTCAAAGAGTTACTGTTGGATAGGCATACTACACTTTGGACGAGTTTTACAACGATCCGCTTTAAGTATCCATGAGATGACTTTGTGGTCACTTAAGTGTATCCTAGATTTGTATATTAGGCATTTCTGCGCATATGGACGTATGTTTTTACTTGTTTGTGATGTATTTGTTTATACACATTAATTTTATCTCTCTCCTCGACTAACTTTTATATTTTCACTTTTATACTTCACTTGTATATTATGTGCACTTTTATATTTATATATATATATTTTAATGATTATTTATGACACTTTGTCAATAAGAATTTATTCTTGGACAATAAAGTATATTGAATATTGAATAGAGAAATTTGCCAAAAAAAATAATTTATATTTTATATTTCTTCTTTCTTTATTTCTTGTAAGTACATATTTTCCAAAGAACATTAGGGTTGTTTTTTATTTATAATAGACGTTTATGGTTGTTTGAAACGTGACTTGTTTGTCCAAAGAATTTTAGTTTTGTTTTCATTTCTAATATACAGGGTGGGTCACGGTCGATGGTACCTTAGACGTTTACGGAGAAATTCTGAAAATTTGGTTTCTCAAGTAGTTGCTATTGGTATATCGATCTAAAATATTTTCATCAATGCAGCGTTGCCGCTTATACCAGAAAGTAGCAGCATCTTTGTTATTTCAAGTGGGTCACCCTGTATATTACCGCATTTTTGAACTTGTCATTCCTTTCTGATTATTTCTGTCCCATTCTCCCCTATACCTATCTCTAACGGTTTTTGAGATATTGGTTATTTTCCATATTTTTTATCCAAAACATAGCTCGAATTGAATGTTTATTTCTGCGGTATTTGGATTCTTAGGAAGTTGCAATTTTGTGATTAGTTCATCAAGATCATGTTCATTGATTCTGTATAGAGAAGTTTGTTCTGCGTTATACAGGGTCGTTGAAAATTCATGATCTTACTGCTAGATACAAAAAGGGTTGAAAGTGCGTTTTTTTAAATGGAACATCCTGTATATTATGAAATATCCTGATAGATGACTAAATTCCCTTCGAATTGATATATCATGTTTGACATGTGACATTTGACATGTGACAAGTTGATATTTTGCTTTAATGTACAAATGGAGGTCTAGTTTTCATATGAAAGGAGATAATTATGTATTTACTAGATATTTGGAATGTGTCTGAAAATATTTTCTCCACGATTATTGCAGCCTATGAGTCACTAGGTCGATTGTTCAACCCACGATAGGAACATAACTTTTTTATTTTTTTTGTTCCAAATTTAAACACATTTATTGGTGAAAATTTTGTTAAGTATTTTACATATCAATATTTCAGTGGTTATAAATAGTTCAGGTGAAACCATCGTTAGTTATTTCTTATGAATTGCTGGATGATTTTCATTTCTCGGTGTGAAATTTTCTTACCGAATCCCCCTCGTGCTTGAATTAATTGCCGTAAATTTATCTCGTACATGAATTTTCTAGAAAATTCATGTACTCGAAAAATTTCCGGCAATAATTCAAGCACTAGGGAGATTAAAAGTGAAAATTGCTATTATCTCGGAATTCTGGCTATTTAGGTATAGGAACATGATATATCAATTCGAAGGGAATTCTTTCAGGATATTTCATAATATACAGGATGTTCCATTTAAAAAAAAAACGCACTTTCAACCCTTTTTGTATCTAGCAGTAAGATCATTAATTTTGAACGACCCTGTATAACGCAGAACAAACTTCTCTATACAGAATCAATGTACATGATCTTGATGAACTAAACACAAAAATGCAACTTCCTAAGAATCCAAATACCGCAGAAATAAACATTCAATTCGAGCTATGTTTTGGATAAAAAATATGGAAAATAACCAATATCTCAAAAACCGTTAGAGATAGGTATAGGGGAGAATGGGACAGAAATAATCAGAAAGGAATGACAAGTTCAAAAATGCGGTAATATGCAGGGTGACCCATTTGAAATAACAAAGATGCTGCTACTTTCTGGTATAAGCGGCAACGCTGCATTGCTGAAAATATTTTAGATCGATAGACCAAGAGCAACTACTTGAGAAACCAAATTTTCAGAATGACCCTACGTCCCGTTCTTCGTAAACGTCTAAGGTACCATCGACCGTGACCCACCCTGTATATTACTCATGGTTCTATATTACAGAATGATTTTTATTTTCATTACCGTAACCAAAAAGCCACCCCTGCCAAGAAAAAAATTGCGACGCTCTTGCCATTATGAGGTGTGTTTTTTTGTTCTGAGCGAAAATTTTAAATTCAACAAGACTTCTATAAGGGCGGGTTGTACAAAACAAGTTCACCAACAGTTTAACTAAAATGAGTTCAGTTACGAAGGAACTAGAAATTTTATTGGCGAGTCTCTAGCAATTGGAGCGAGTTTATTTAAACTGTTGTTGAACTTGTTTTGAACAACCCCGCCCTCAATGTTTGCAGCTAAGATTTAGAATTACTTTATAGAGAGAAATGGCAACAACGTGAGGTAGTATTTACACCGACTTAAATTTTATAGTAACTTATTAAGGCTCATTCATACCCTTGCAAATATCCGTTTTTTTAGCGATTCAACCCATAAAGCCTAGTTCATACCATCGCGAATTTTGCAATTTTTTCTGGGAATAAAAAATAGCTGCCGACATGGTTCTGCATCAACGATTGGTCCGGCATAACTGGCAGCCATTTTACTCGCAGAAAAATTGCGAAATTCGCGTGGGTATGAACAAACCTTAAGGCGAAAAAATTGCGGTGAAGTTAAATCATAACATGTAATTTTTCAGTATTTGGGGTTAGGAATAGATTAAGATTTATTACCAAGTTTAAAAGTAACGGGAATTCATCATTAGATGCCAGCGCCGAGGTAGTAATAGGACGAACCACTTTCGCGTACGTTGTGCCAACATTAGAACAGAATATTCACCATATGGTGCAAATCAAAATGAAGTTCCTTCCAGTATTCGAATGGTCAACGTTTTAATTATTAATTAATTGGAACTTAATTCTTTCAGAAAAGCAAATTGCAGAATACGATACGTTACAGAATTATCTTATCGGTTATAGGTAGAAATTACCGATAATTTTGCAAGAAAGCGTGTTATCTAAAAATTGCACGAGTTTATTTTCATATTTTGGCGAAAAAGCACACGAGCCCGAAAAGGGCTGTTTTACAAAACATGAGTACAATTTTTATAAGATAGCACGCTTGAAAGTAAAATTATCTGGTAATTTTTATGCAAAAGTATAATTTATTGGAATATTTCACAAATAAATAAAGATATTTGTCTGAGAAATATCATTAACTTCAACTTTAAAAAGCCGCACTGTATAAAGAAGTGTTGATGTTTCTCCTGTATTATGAACATGGAAATTAAAAACTTACGAGTTTCTACTTGTAGATGACAATAGGTCAGTAATTCTTCAAGCCAATTCCTTATTTTATTACATAAATAAACAAGCCGTCATATTTCTAATCGTATTAAGTTGGGTCAGGTCACTGGAAGAACTAGAATGTAGTAAATAAACAGGCAAGCGATCGTGCAAAAATGACGCATTAATTGAAATTAACAGACTTGGAAACATATCCAAAGGAAACTAAAAAAGAAATAGACTTTAAAAAAAACTTTTATTTGAATGCACTAAAAGGAAGAAAATAAATTTTGAAGTGAATTAAACCCATCATTTTGTTACATTATAAAATGTTAAATGATATAAAAGCTTGTCGCGAGAAGTATCAATGTATTTTTTATAGTAAATTAAATTCAAAATTACCTCAAGATTTACTCTCGCGACAAGCTTTAATATCATTTAAAATTTTATAATGTAAGAAAATGATGGGTTTAATTCACTTTCACTTTTTTTTCTTTTTAGAGCATTTAAATAAAAGCTTTTCTCTAAAAAGTTTTTTTAAGTTTTATATTTATTTCTTTTTAAGTTTTCTTTGGATATTTTCCTTAGTCTGTCTGTTAATTTACAGTTGGAAATTTTTCCGAATTTCTACGCGTTTTCTACCTAGCTTTCGAGGGGGGAACAGGGATAAATTTTTTCGAAACCGTATTATTCTATTTCGCGAGTTTTTCTAATTTTTTTCTTGGCAGGAGATTTTTTTCATCATTATTTTCCATATCCGAAACTGTTGAAACATTTTCCAAATTCCTTTGCGTTCTCTATCTAGCTTTTGAGAAGGGGACAAGGGTTGAATTTTTTTCAAACCATAATATTCGACGGTCAGATATTTTTCACTATTTTTAAGGATTTTTCCGATTTCAATTTCGCGAGTTTACGAACTTTTTTAGAGAATTGATTTTCGCTCTAATTTTTGACGTCCAAATCCGTCAAGAAAACTTCCGGAACCCAACTCGTTCTCTACCTAGCTATCGGGGGGTAGGGAGGGGGGAGATTTCTTCAACATTAATGTATTGTCATCGGAACTGAACCAACATGTAAAATTTCAATTTCATAGGATAGGAGGAAGTGGTTCTAATTCAGATTTGTACCCATCGAACACACACAGAGCAAGTTAGATAATAGTTATTTATTGTATAAGTGTTTTAGATATCATTTTATTTGCGCAAGAATGTGTAAACGCGAGAGCGAAGCTCGAGCGTTTAAATTTCTTAAGCAAATAAAATGTATCTAAAACACGCATGCAATACAACGTTTTATTCACAATCACATTCATTTAGAATCAGAATCGCGGAAATTTTTCATCACAAAATGATTTGACGTTTTGCTCTGACAGCGGCTGTCACCTCCTCAAAAATCATTGAAAAAACATACAAAAATATCGGGAGGTGTTGAATGGTTGCTATGTATTTTCGATTGTTTATCGACTCCATTTGTAAAAATTTGTGAAGATGGTGAAAATAAGTAAAATGTGATTGATATTCAAGATTGTATTTTTCATTATTCCGCTTGTGGAATAAAGTAATTTCATTATTCCACTAGTGGATAAAGTGGTACTTTATACGGTTCATAAGTGTGGATAAAACTTCAATTATAAGGTGATTGTGGATAAAAGCTTTTAATTTAATCAATAATTCAATTAAAAAGATAATGTTTAAGGTAAGGAATACACGCTTTTTTTTATAGAATTCAACACGTCGTCCCTTGAAGGGAATTGATAAAAATTTCAAATATTGTTGTCTTAGGTTAAAGAGACGTTTTTTTAAACATAACTACAGTAGAATTATGATCTATCCAATGTTTCAATATTTTCAAATGATACGCCAATGTGGTCAATCTATGGAGTTCTTAGACCTTGGCTTGGCACCAGGTCACTGGTCATTAGATAATAAATCTTCCATAACTGTTACTTTTGGCGGCATATAATTTGTGCTGCAATCCGTAAAAGTTTACTTCCAGCGGAATAGTCGGTGAATAACGGGTGTTTCTGATTTCCCGATGTCTGATTTCAAACTTCTTGGAAATTAGTGAGGAGTAAAGAGAATACAATTAAATAAAGGAACACATATTACCCGGAGAGTACTTTTATTGTACACTTTTACTTTATTCCTATATAACCTTAGCTTTATTAATATTCAACCAGGTAAGATTTTATTATGATGGTGAATCATATACATAGTTGTGGAAGATACTTCCTTGATGGAACGTATCAATAATTATTTTGTTAATAGCATTAACAAGATTATCAGGTGCATCCAACCCACAATTACAATACTTGGGAAAAACTCATTATATACCACCCTTGATGTTCATCAACCACACAGAGAATGTTCCTCTACTTAGCACCCAAGTTATACGATTGAAAGAGTTTATAAAAGAAAATCCTGGGCATATGATACATTCTTTCTTTGAGAACTAAGAATAAAAAAATAGTTATTTGACTAATAAAAATAAGAAAGGGGGAAATTGTTGGCATTTTAATACATATCATTAATATTTTCTAATATTCATTTGTTTCTCGGAACAAGTGTTTAGTCTCTAATAGAGTAATTTATATATTTATCTTTATCATTCTGTTTTTACTTTTCACTTTTAAGTATTTAATTGTAAATTGCTAATGGATTTTATAACTCATAACCTGTCCTTATCGTTGGTATCACCATCGTATTTTACTTCGTGATTGCTTCCTATTTTTTATGTCTTTATGACCTTCATTATTCTTATCAGTGAGACTAAATAATTTTCTCCACGATCATCACAGAATTTGCCAATTTGGAAATCAAATTTGATTACAGAATGCTGGAATTCTCCCTCTTGAGATTGAAGAAATATTCTGCAACACCTCTGCCCCCGTGCAATTTAAATGTATTTTCCCGCTGCCGACACTGTAAATAGTCCATACATGCTTAGCAACAAAACAGGTATGGCCTATATCATTCGTTTACTAATTCATCTTGACAACGGAACTTAATAGTGTCATTTACATGCCTAGGGTAATAATGACTTTGACTTTGACAAGTAATACCTTCAGCTTCATTCATATCAATTTTTAGGTTATGAGACCTTTTGAATATTATTGTTGTCTGCTTATTCGGTAACTTAATTACACGCACAAGCAACTTAGAATGAAATAGCGAACGAATAATCATGAAGGAAGGGTAAGAAAACAAACTTCAATTCAGGCAAATTTTGAGAAATGTCAACAAGCAGCGGGAAAAACGTAATAAGTAACACGGAATGTATCGACTGTTATCATCCTCGGCAAGCGACAAGCCTCGGCTTTGCCTCGGCTCGTACTCGCTCACCTCGAATGTTAACACGTCTTTACATTCCTTGTTACTTAAATAACTATTACATTCTCTCTCTTGTGATAGAATATTCTCACACTGGTTAGCAATAATAACATTAGCCTTGACGCAGTTGATTGTCATCATAGTGGCAAAATTTGAGTGTCAAAATTATTGCTGTCACGTTTCCTATCTTTGATCGTGGAGAAAGTATAGTCTGCTACTCGGTTAGAATGAAAATTCGTTATGATCGTGGTTCCTCACGCTCGCCTTCGGCTCGCGCTCGGAACTTTCCACTCGCATCGAATTTTATATTGATTTACACTACATTTTCTACTTGTTTGTCCTCCTTGGTAAGTAACTATAACTCTTAATTTTCCTATAGATCTAATTTGTATTTAGTATTCCGAAGTTAATATTTTATTATATGTATCGTTGTGTATAGGTATGGGTGTCTGATTGCTTTATTGATATATTACTATTTTTATTTATACAGGGTATACCACGAAGATTAGAGCAGGGTATATCTCAGAACTCGACAGTAGTAGAGAATTGTAATTTTGGGGTTGTAAATTAAAGCAATTGGTTTAGCTTTTTTTGATATTATGTTGCCCAATGAGCTTTTCGTTTTCACCTGAAACTAATGTAATTTTCTACACTGCTAAACAAAAACATTAAATAAACACCCAAAATTATTTTCTGCGTGATCCGACTTTGGATATAGTCTTGTCAACATGTACCATTTTTTAAAAAATCTTGTATAGTCACCGAAAATTATGATCATCATGTAGAAAGTTTAACAAAAGGTCCCAAAAGGGGCCGAAAAAAATTGATAAAGTTTTAAACAATTAAGTTAAAAAAAGTGGGGCTTTGGTTTTTTGAATATCTCGAAAAATGTTAAAGATTTTCAAAATGTTAAAAAGATCTGAGAAGATCAGCAAATTTGCTGAAAAAAAGTTACGACTCCAGAAACTGTACCTCTAATATTTATAATTTTTACAGAGCTCTGAAAATAGAGCCAAAAAAACGCGTAGTCTGGCTTGCGCGCGTTGCGTCACTCTGACACAACAACAAAAAAATTTAACATACTAAATATGCATATTAAGGAATGAAAAAATCAAATAATAAAAATCTGCTGTTAAAAAAATCTGTATCCCAATTTCTCCATAAATTATGCATTTGTTAACGTGTTAACAAATTTTTCTAAACCGAATGGTAACATAAAAATCCCGATAATTGAACTAAAACCCTAAGATTTTTTCCACTTTGTGAAGTTATTCTTAATAGGCTTACATATAGATAACAGTTGCAAAAATGGTAAAATTTAGATTTTCCACCTTTTTATTAAGAATTGAAAATAAAAAAAAAATTAATAACAAATACATTTTTTTAAGGAATCGTTTTTTTAATTTTCATCAAAAAATACATCACAAAAAAATTATTTGCTCATAAACAATGTATTCGTTCATAACATATTTTTAAACAATGGTGGTAAAAAAAAATTAATGTAGCTTTAAACCTTTTTCTACATTCATGCAAAAAGCAAAACTTTATTGAACTATATTCAGTGGAAAAAGAAGTTCTTTATTGCATTCATCTGTCATTCTACTTCAACGTGCTGTCATCATGACAAACATAAACGTTTAAACCTACTATATATTTAGCAGATATTCTGTGAGATTGGCAATAGGTACTTCACTACGAAATATTCATATTGAAAATTGCACCAATTGTTCATTCACTTTCAACATTGAGGGTAAAAATAAAGTTTGAGTTAAATTGTTCGTAACGTATTAGTTCCTGTTTCAATGCAAATCGATATTAATAATAAAGTATTCAAGTTGCGCTTTTCATTTTCCTACACCTAGTGCCGCACCTCAATAAATCATTTTTTGCTTTTTGCATGAACGTAGAAAAAATGCTGTATGCAACTCGTGTAAAAATTGTTTATTGCACTCGACGTGTTGTCCAACTCGGCCTAACGGCCTCGTCGGACAATTTCACGTCGAGTGCAATAAGCACTCGACGGGTTGTCCAACTCGGCCTAACGGCCTCGTCGGACAATTTCACGTCGAGTGCAATAAACATTCACTTTTTGCACTTGTTGCATAAATAACTATTAGTAATAAGCATTCAAGATATCTGAAAACAAAATATTTCACTTTTTTTAATTTTTAAATTTTTGTTAATAAAAGAGTGGAGAATCAAAATTTTACAATTTTTGCATCGGTTACCTATTTGAGAGCCTATTAAGAATAACTTCACTAAGTAAAAAAATCCTAGGGTTTTAATTCAATAATTATCGGGGTTTTTATGTTAACATTCAGATTAGAAAAATTTGTAAATTAACAAATGCATATTTTATGGAGTAATTGGGATAAAAAAAAATTAGCCGCGGATGTTAATTGATGTATCCCAATAGTGCATGAATTTATTTATTCCTTAATATTCATATATAATAGGTTAAAAAATTTTTTGTTGTTGTGTCAGAGTGACGCAACGCGCGCGAGGGGGAAGTAACTAGCCATTTTTTGTACACCTAATGAAAATAATGCAGTAATTAACTCTAATGAAAAATAATTACCATTAATGATGTTATACTATTCATCGGAAAATCACTGATTAAAATCCGCGTCTGCTCAGCGATCACCGAGGCGATCACTTACCGATTGTCAGACGGCATAAATTTGCCAACTTGGAACCGAAAAAAATCATATCACGGATCCCCAGAAACATAGATTTCGATTTTAAGTTGAATATGAAATGATTAATGAAGTAATGAAAATGTTATGATGTACACCTAATGAAAGAGTTACTTCCCCCTCGAACGCGCGCAAGCCAGACTACGCGTTTTTGGCTCTATTTTCAGGGCTCTGTAAAAAATATAAATATTGGAGGTACAGTTTCGGGAGCCGGAACTTTTTTCCAGCAAATTTGCTGATCTTTTCAGACCTTTTTTAATATTTCAAAAATCTTTAATATTTTCGAGACATTCATAAAAACCTACTTTTTTCACTTAATTCTATATATCTTTTGAATTGTTTTTCGACTCCTTTTGAGACTTTTCCTTAAACTTTCTGCATGACATTACAAATCGAATGACACCGTTTTCATAATTATCAGTGACTACACAATTTTTTTTTTAAGCGGTAGACTAATACCGAAAAAATAACGTCAGAACGTCGGATGAAAGTACTTCTAGCCCGACAATTCATTTCCGGTAGTACCGATTCAATCATACCGATTCGTCATGTGTTTACAAAAAGTCGATGTCCGACGTCAGTCGTGCACAATAGAGACGTCGGCGTCGATAAGTTGACGATGTGTTTGAATGGATTTTTTGTTTCTTAACCTTGACCATCACGGGTATTTCAATTTCAATCGCCTTTCTGCTTATTCCGCCAAACCGGTATAATCGATGTCAAGGTATTGTAGCGTCACGGTTTTTTATCTGTGTATTTTTTGGAAATAAAACTGCACAGCGAATTGAAAATAATTCTCGTCGAAATGAGAGTTGGTTAGCATTGAATTACAGATAATAGTGTTGACGAATACATGAACAGATCATCATTATTTTCAGACGTACCCAAATTCTTGATTTCTGTGAAAATGGTCACATTTTGTAGTTTGTACACCCGAGTAGGTATATGACGTCAAAGCCTTACAAACGAGTTTGGTAAATTCTAGCAGTTTGTGTTTTCTATTTCTATGTATAATTAAACTATAATTGAAATGATATTCACTAAAGAGGTTTACAAAACCAAAATTGTTTCGCTGTGCAACAGCTTTTTCAGTTGGAAAAAATATTTTAAATTACATAGGGTGAAGTGGGGTAAATGTAACCATGGGGCAAGTGTTATCAGGCACTCTCTAACTTTTGTTGTTATCGTTTTTGATTATTTTCTAAATAAAATTTGAAAGTGCCTTTATATGATGTTTGTTGTCCTTTCCAGAGTCCTATAGTTCAAAATAATTGTTATTTTATAGATTACCTGCATTTTCACTTGTTATGCGAGTTTCAATTGTAATTTTCAATTTTATATTGCTAACACAAATAATTCAATGAGATTTTAGTATTTTCCTCGGATTCTGCTGTCAGATTCCGATTTGGATGACGACAAAAAGCAAAATAGTGGTGATTACGTTAACCCTGCTAAAAGCTGTATATGGGGTAAGTGTAATCACGGAGACTGGGGTAACTATAATAATTGATTACATTTGCCCCAGTCTGTTTGCCTCAGACTATGTTTCTGAAAAAATCCGACTAAAACTTGCAACATTCGATTTTTCATTGGCCTCAACAAATTGACCATCACTCCATACCTGTATCAGACATCGAGTTAGTTTTACTATAGGAGGAAGAGAAGAATTAATTTTTCCAGTATTCTTCACTACATATAATGTAAAGTAAAAGGAAAAACTACATTGTACTGTTTTTTATGTTCATATATTTCAATAAACGTTTCTAGGACAAAGATGAGAATTGTACTCATTCCACAAAAAAGATTATAACTTCCTTATAAATTGAAATATTGGGTTTTTTGCCCCACTTGCCCCAAATACTCTAGCATACGATGCATATAAGCATTAAAAACCTTGATTACATTCGCCCTAAATGCTGGGGCGAACATAAATTATTATTTATGTTATGTTTATAAAAAATGCATAGTAGCTAGTAGAAGGAAATAAAATACTGCAGTTATTTAATGATGAGAGAGGTGGTACGTCTGTAAAAATCAAATTTCATCTCTTTTGGGTCTCATGATATTATAATTCAAAGTGCAACTATCGCTTTTCTGGTTACACTTACCCCTACTGTAGGGTCAATCGGGGCTACTGTGATACAAAAATATACTCTTCTCACTATATTTCCTTACCAACTACATTAAGCCATTTTATAAAAAAATTGGGATATGTAAATCGTATTGGTAAGCCTATTCATTGGAGCACAAACAAATGCAGTTGTAGTACCAATGATTTAAAAAAATAATAACCACCCCTGGTGAGGCTAATTTAATATGGCGATGGGGCTAAAGTGATTCAGCATTGTATTTCAATTATTGATATCGTTTATAGAAGTAAGACCTGACTAAAATCCTTATCACAATAGCCCCTTTGTTTGTATCACAACAGCCCCCTATATGAGATGTTATATAATATCTCGTGATACAGTTAATAATTGTGAAGTTTTCACATAAACATGAAGCTATCTTCCCCCAATAAGGGTGGGAAATTAAAACAGTTCTACTTCAATAAACAACGAAGTTAGAATAAAAGTTTACACTCAGTCACTGAAAATATTTTGGCTCAAACAACCACTTAAGTTTAATTTAATTTTTATTGTCCACTTACCACGTTAAATGAGTAATTTTGTTATGCCCAACAATAATAAAATGTATAACCTACCACCCAGTATTTTTTTGCGATTTTTGGCTCAAAGCATGTAAATAATTTTCTGGTTGTATAATATTGGCCCCACTTTCCAAGGTGTACATATTCATAACACCCATAACTATGCAAATACAAACAGATTAAAATGTAGGAGGTGAAGTTTTTAAAATTGTAGAGACTGTTTGTTCAATTGAATAAAATGCATTTTCCCTTAGAATTTTTTAAAATGTGGTCTCAAATGACTCATGGCAAACTCTTGTACATAAGTTTGACTTTATTATACAATTTGGGTCCTTTATAATTAGGTGAATTTATTAAATTGATCAAAACCCTTGAAAACCGAACTGCTCATGTTTTTTGCGATTGGTTCTGGATATAATAATATAGAGATTTATACTATTCCTAGTGAAATAGTTGTGAATATCAAGGTAAGATGGTCTCAATTGTTTAATAATTTATGCACAAATAAAAATAAAATTTCCACGGATTTTATTACACTCACGAAATGTTTGATGGATTTTCGAATTCCATAAACCAAAGAGCTTTCCAAACAATAAAAATAGTTGAAGATTGGGAGAATAACATGAAAGAAGATTACACATTAGGCAAGATCAGTATGCTAGAATAAGAATGAGAATGTTTGAGAGTACGTGTTGAAATCAAATTAAAAGATGGGAATGTGCATACAGAGTAAAAAACAAATCACTGACAATATTCATGCGATACGGAACATAATAGAAAATTGAAAAAGTAAATTATTATTATGAAACCTTGGTGTTTACAATGTTCCCAATAATTTTGCTGATTTATTCATTATTAAAGTTGTGTTGATTGGAATCTGTTCTTTTGAATGGGATTAAAACCATAGCCAATTCAGAATCATCAGGTATTATATCCTTCATGCTTGAAGCTTATTTGGGCAAATATCTATTTTATGTGCATTATGAAAAAACCCTCTAACCTATAAGTAATTATATGAGAGCTGGAAGATAAGTAGAGAAGAGAGAGTAATGTAACTAAATTTTTGCTGAACAAAGGAGATAAAATCAAACTCAATTTTGAGCAATAACAAACAAAACCAGTACAGTTAGCACAAAACTTTGCAGAGTCAAATAATAGTGGGGAAATGTTGAAAACTTCACAAATTCAAAAGTGTCATGTTCAATATGATATCAAAGCTGAATTTATATCTCAAAACATTTGTTAACATGACTACTGAGTGAGATTAACAACATCTCTTATAGGCTCACATAAATTGTGTTTTTTTTATCATCAAACTCATTCCAAGCACACTAGAAATTATAAATGCTTTTTTCTCAGTCAACAAATAGGTAGGTGGTAAGTCAAGAAAGAAAGGAAGGTGTTCATATAACCTGAACTAAATAAAATTAATATTTCTAACTGCAAAATGATTTTTAGGGCAGATATAATCATTATGCTTTCAGGTAGAATGGTAAAAATTATCAACTCACCTAAAAACATGAAGGAGTTTTCCAACTTCCAGCTTCCAATTAAATCCATGATTATTATTCTTGGGCAATGAGCTGAAGATTTTCTGACTTCCAACAATAATTGAGAAAAATCATATTGTCTTCATTAAAAACATGATCTATTTTAACATAAAATTAAAAGTAAAAAAACACACTGTTGATTCACACCACCCACCTGCAAAAATACACAAATAAAAATAACACTTGACATGAATGACATGACAAGATTGACAATTGACACCGTTCCGGGTTCCCAAACTTCAAGTTATGTAGTGTTGCCAATAGACGAGGAAAGTGATGACGTCACAAATGTCAATCTTGTCAAAAATTGATTCCAAACAAACATCCGTCAAATTTAAATCAGCTTGTCCGATTGTTTCCGTAAAGATTTTTCAACTTCTTTCGCTTGAGAAAACAAAATCTAAACAACCAAACACAAACTAATAATCAAAGCAACAAATCATCAACAGAGAAAGTCACCTAAAATTCTTTGTTTGGAATCAGTTTTTGACAAGAATGACATTTGTGACGTCACACAGATAATTTTTTATCGGACACTTACATTTTACCGTAATTTTATGATTAAATAACTTTTCAGGCAATTCGGGAAAAAATAAAGACTAGAAACATCGATTTTTGTGATGTTTTATCTATAAAATTTTAAACCTAATAAATTATTGTTTTATTTACGGCAGTTAGACTACTGCCAAATCAATTCCGTTGTATGTAGAGTTGCCTATTGTTATATTTAAAGAAAATTATTTCAAATGAGTGAATAAGAGTGGTAATCTAAGTCATTGTCTAAAGAAGTAGCAATGTCTAGGTTTTTCAGGAATTTTCTATAGATCAAAACTGAATCACAACCACGAAAATGAGTCGCCCAAAGCTCTCTCTCTAAGTCCTTTTTCGGAAGTCTTCGAGAGACTTTGGCGAGGTAGGAAAAACGAGGCCCTTACCTTTTAACGCCCTTATGGTAGAGAATCGAACGCTCTTTGGGAACACTCCATTGAGTGTTTATGAACATGTCACTAGCCACTGGTTCTTTTACCAGTATAAGGAAACTCAGTTATATAACTTGCCCCGTAGACAAATTTGAGTCTCTTAAAACAATTATTAAATGAAGCGCTAATCATCCATAATCATTTCTCCTAGAGTCTCTCAGCAAGAAGTATTACATTTTCTTAGTTACAAAGAGTGATTGACCATCAAGCTGCTGTAATTTGTCTTTTAAGTTCATCCATATCAGCATGTTTATAAACAACGGATTTGAGATGTCCCCAAAGAATGAAATCTAAGGGAGTTAAATCCGGTGATCTCGGAGGCCATTCAACTGTTACTCTCCTGCCGGGAATTCTGAAAGAAATTCTGCTGTAACCGTAACAGAACCTCCTTCAAAAGTACATTGCCGTCTTCATCAATTTGAGTTTATAGCTAGCGAGTTATAAGAGGATTATTAGTCTCCTCAAGCATATCAAGGTAATGATTTCTAGTCGAGCTTTCTTCAAGAAAGCACAGTCTTCTGTACTAAAAGGTTGTTGACATTTTGTAATGCTCTATCAACAGAAATGAAAAACTCCTCAGATTTCGATGATGATAGGGAATGATAGGGTAAGGGGGAAGAATCGTCACTGATTTGAGAAGAAAAAATAAATTAATAAAATAATCGTGTTTATTTCCATTATCATGGAATCTATAATATGAAACTACATACATCTTTTTACCTCAAATTTCGTCAATGAAACAAGAAACATGAATTAAGTTTTCAAACAGATCGTTTCAAGGTAGGTCTAGTCAATGAAATAAAACTAGCGTTTTGAAACAATTTGTAGGTACTACCAAAAATTTATAGGCATTCAAAACATTCGAACAAATTTAATTCCACTATAGAATTTCAGTTTTGTTTATTTTTCAAGTGTACTTCGGTATTTAGAGAAATTTTATGGGATACCTTACCCTATATAATGGAATTATTTAATTATTTCAAAGCTAGTCTCGTTTCAGTTGCTATAATTCCTTTGTGAAATGAAATAATGATAAAAAATCATAATTCCAACTGTTTTTGTTTTCAAGATATAACTGACTTTGGAAGGTTAACATAATCTAAAAAAGAACTAAAAATACTTCGATCATCAGGCGACAAAATTTTTCACTCATCTATGCTGGTGAGCAGAATCGTCAATTTCTCAAATAGTTGTATATAAATAAAACAAAGAGGAAAATAAACATACAATTCAAAACTCAAACACAACTATTACTATACATTGTAAACCCCTTGGCCGGTATTTTCAGGAGTTTGATATTTAGATGAACATTGTTTTAACAATGGTCACCAGAATTTGTACCTTCTTCATGATTTCATAAAGACGGTGTTTTTATTTCTTCTGCATATTATTGTATTTTTTATATATCGTAATTAGCTATTAGCATTCAAACAGACCGTGATTTCGATTCCCATGCACACTTCACTCCAGTGTAAATTATATAATTTTTTTTTGTTATTTAATTTACAACCCATAGGCATAAACTGCAGTCATCAGCAAATATACCAAGAAGAAATCAGTTAGTCGTTTTTCAATCGAAAAAATAAGACTATTTTGAATACTGGTAGCCAAGAAATATATGGAATATGACTGTCAGAAAACTGTTAACAAACATATGGACCCCCGATGTATTATATAAATGTACATTGAACATTTAAACATATTTTCGGTAAATATGGGATATGAATGTCACAAACTGTTAACAAAGATATGGTCACCCGATGTATTATATAAATGTAAACTGAACATTTGAATATACTTTCCGTTATATGTGGAATATACAGGGTGTCCCAACGAAAACTTTCCACTCGGATTTACTGGGAAATGACAAATTATTTTCGGAAACGCGAAAACAGGTCGATTTTAATTTCTAGGGGGACACATGTTAGTAATGGATTTAGTCGAGCAACTTCATCCCCCTGACGGGGGCGGCTACCCCCTTGCGAATCATCATAGGGAACGTGGGTCGAGTGATACATCATCTTAAAGCTCTCTTTATTCTCTATCCAAACGTCGATAATTTTTTCAAAATCGAATGAATGGTAATTGAAATTAGTGTTGTTGACAGGTTCAATGTAAATAGTCAATATCTTACCTGTTCCTATTCAAATTCAATTTATGAACTATTTTAAGACTCAATGAGTTGACAGATAGACAGTGGCAACATCCCATCCGGTCAGGTAACCCAGTCACCCCACGAAAAACGAAAACAAATTAGTCAAAACAAAGTAAGTAGCCAGGCTGGGACTATTAATTGCGAAGATCTTTCAACCAAGTATCAGTTTTATGTCGCTATTCGCGAATACAACATTACAAGCAGAAGATGCCCACCCCAATTGTGAGCGAAATGTCCAAAGGAACCTCCTCCATAGAGGTAAACCCACCACGGCACTGAAGCCCGGAAACCATATTTCTTAGTTTTTGTTCTGTTGACTTTTTCTAGACAAAAAATACCTGTTTTTTATGGTTCTCCTGCGTGTATGTCCTCAGCATGAATTCACAGTTCGCATGATTCTTATGGAAATATCATTTGATTCGTATTCTGTGAGTTAAGTTTCTGCCTGACAATGGTTTACGCATTAGAAGAACGAATTGAGTTAGTGAAACTTTACTACAAAAATGATGATTGTCTAAGAGCTGCAGCTAGAATTTTCAAAACAAGGCATCCAGGGAAAAATGCATCTCATACCTATGTTCAAACGTTGATTGAGAAATTCGAAAGAACTGGGTCTGTGGGAAACCAGAAACATCGAACGTCTGATAAGGAACGAGGCTGTTGAGGTAGCGGTTTTGGGACACGTGGCTATGGATCCTACTCAAAGTATTCGAAGCTTAGCTGACGCGTCAGGTGTAGCGCGATCGAGTATTCAGAGAATTCTCAAGTCACATCGATTTCATCCATACAAACTAAAACTGAACGAAGACGATTTTGACAGACGTCAACAGTTTTGTGAGGAAATGTCTGAGCGTCTGAGAACAAATCCCAATTTGCTCTTCAATATTTGTTTTTCAGACGAGAGTACATTTTTTGTTAATGGAAACGTAAATCGTCACAATTGCCGCTACTGGAGCGATACCAATCCCAGGTTAATACGTGAGGTCCACACACAAACTCCGCAGAAGTTGAATGTTTGGTGTGGTATTTTTGGTAAAAATATTATTGGACCACTTTTTATAGATGATAATTTGAATGGACAAATGTATTTACATCTTCTTGAGAATGCCATCGATCCCATGATAACGTATATTATCGAAAACGATGGAGATTATTCGGAAGACAACCTCCATTTTCAACAAGATGGAGCACCACCTCACTATGCAGTGGCGGTTAGAAACTTTCTGGATGAACGATATACCAATCATTGGATAGGGCGACGAGGACCAATTGAGTGGCCAGCTAGATCACCGGACCTCAACCCGTTGGATTATTTTTTATGGGGGCATCTCAAAAGCAAAGTTTTTGCCACTCCGCCAGAGACACTAGAGGATCTACGTGGTCGAATTGTAAACGAGTGCGGCAGAATAACTCCAGAAGTATTGGAAAACGTTCGTAATAGTTTCGAAAGTAGACTTTATCATTGTATGGAGGTAGGAGGGGCTCATTTCGAGTAATTAATAAATTGAATTTAGATAAGAACAGGTACGATATTGATTATTTAAATTAAACCTATTACCACACTAATCTCAATTACCAGTCATTCGATTTTGAAAAAATATAAACGTTTGGATAGAGAATGACGAGAGCTCTAAGATGATGTATCACTCGACCCAAGTTCCCTATGATGATTCGCAATAGGGTAGCCGCCCCTGTCAGGGGGATGAAGTTGCGTGACTAAATTCATCACTGACATGTGTCCCCCTAGAAATCAAAATCGACGTGTTTCAGCGTTTCCGAAAATAATTTATCATTTCCCAGTAAATCCGTGTGGAAAGTTTTCGTTGGGACACCCTGTATAAATGTCACAAAACTGTTAATATTTAAATATATTTTTCGTTATATATTGAATGATTGTCACAAATCTGTTAACAAAGATATAGAAACCCGATGTTTTATATAAATGTACACTAAACATTCAAATATATTTTTTTTATATATGGGATATGAATGCCACAAAACTGTTAACAAAATGTATTATATAAATGTACACTGAACATATTTTTCGTTATATATGGGATATGAATGTCACAAACTGTTAACAAAGATATGGACCCCCTATGTAGTATATAAATGTGCACTGAACATTTAAATATATTTTTTGTTATATATGAAATATGAATGTCACAAAACTGTTAACAAGATATGGACACCCGATGTAAAATATAAATGTACACTGAACATTTAAATCTATTTTTCGTTATATATGGGATATGAATGTCAAAAAACTGTTAACAAACTGTATTATATAAATGTACACTGAACATTTAAACATATTTTTCGTTATATATGGGATATGAATGTCACAAACTGTTAACAAAGATATGGACACCCGATGTTTTTATATAAATGTACACTGAACATTTAAATATACTTTCTTATATATGGGATATGAATGTCACAAAACAGTTAAAAATACATGGGTTTGGGAGGGGGGGGGGGGGCACCTTACGCGGTGTTTTAGATGTACTGAACAGTTAAATATATTTTCTTGGACATTACTTTTTTGGTTTTGGTAGATAAGCTTCTTTAGCTCCAATATGTATCTTGTTGAGAAGTTCTCCAATGACACGAGGAGTAGGCTCAGATAAAACGCTTCTTGAAGTCTCTGGGAGATCCTGAAAACAAGTTAATTTTTAGTCGAATATCCATTGATTGATTGCATAATACAGATTGGGAAAACATTTCACGTTAATCAGCGTTACAATATATGGAAAGACTCCTGAGTAATGCGATCTCTTTTTAAAAGTTTGGAGGTGAATCTCTGTCTCCTGCATGAATTTTTTAATTCAGGTTATAGTCCATAAATTAAAAGCGAAGAATAATTTATTTTGCAAAATCCATACAGGAAGTCTCGTGCAAATTTTGATGTAAAACATTTATAAAAACAGCAAACAATTCAAATGGATTGCTGATATCGCATAACATTCTTCTTTTCACGTTTTGTTCATGTAAACGGTAAAACTCAGCTTTGAATTACATTCTCTAATTGACAATATTCCACGGGCTATTGGTGATCCTTTTTTTTTTGCAGTCAAGTTGGTAATAAATTTTGTTTTGTGTCAACACTGGCAAGTGTCAATTTCAATTTTTTCAAATTAGAATTTATTGAAAAAATATTTGCAAAAAAATCGAGCTTGTTGCAAATGTTGTGTTCCACTTTGCTGGAATGTGCACGAATATAAAAAAAAAAATACGTGCTGGAATGTGCACGAATATAAAAAAAATACGTTTCACAGATTCCCGAAAACTAAAGAACTTGCGCGAAAATCTTCCCATCGACAAAATAGAATTCTCTTATCGTAAAAAATTTTTGGATATCATTTCAAGTAGGGTGAAAGATTGGGAAGACACCGTTTATGTCAAAACTCTGATGTTGAGTTCCATTCTCGATGTTCAAACTTGAAATTTGAGAAAACACTTTCCTTTCTAGACCCCATTATCTGGAAATGTTCCCAATACTTCAACCAAAGAAGGTGAAAGAATAACTGATGATTCTGTTTGATGATGTCTGTCTTTGAAGATTTACTTTTGTAACTCTGATGGTGACTCAACGAGATTTGAGGCATTTTCTGTTAAGAACTGTTAATGAAGAAAATAATACTATTGGTTATGTAGAGGGAGATAGCCCATATCACACCGAACCCATGGATAAAACTGTTGTCTTTCTGAACATGGTTATAATTTGCAGAGTTACTGGATAGTTGTTCCCTGACGATGAGTGAAGCACACAACATAGAAAATAAAACAAATCCCCATTGTGCTTCTCAAAATTGAAAAAAAAAACGAATGACTAGGATTACATCTTCCAAACTTGTACCCATAATGAAACAGGTGGCCTAAATGATAACTAATAGCAGCCATGGAAACTGGGTTGGATGATGAGGATGATGTACTATTGACAGTAAATTAAAATTCAAGGAACATGCTAATCAGGTTATTAAAACAGTAGCTTACAAAATCAACTATTTAAGAAGATGTTCCCCATATCTCAGCCAGTGGTCTAAATTATTAATATACAACTCCATAATCCTTCCACATTTTAATTATTGTTCTACCATTCTGTTTTTTCTCAATCAAAATGAAATAAACAGACTACAAAAGATGCAGAATCGTGCTATGCGAATAATTTTACAACGTTCGAGAATAACACCAATATCAAATATGTTGCAAACACTTCAATGGCTACCAGTGAAGAAACTCTTCGAGTACCAAACACTAATTTTTATATTCAAAATCAAAATTGGATGTTCACCTGTATATCTACAGAATAAATTAAGTTATGTTGCTGAAATACATGAGTACAATACAAGAAACAAAAACAACATAAAAATTGAAAAGTATAAAAAGAAAAGTACATATAATTCTTTATTTTATAAAGGAGTAGATTGTTTTAATGACCTCCCACAAGAAATTAAAGAGAGTGGTTCGATAAATACATTCAAAAGACGATTGAAGGATTTCTTAATGAAAAATTAGTATATTTTTATGTATGACTTTTTTATGTAACTTTTTATTTATAAGGTGACATTGTATTTACTATTGTAAATGAATTAGTTTTTCAACTAAATAAAGATATATATAGGGTTATGATAAGGTAATGCACAAAATTCATAAAACGTACAACGATCACTTTTGAAAAAAAATGCAAAAACACGTCAAACTGTTTTTTTTATTCCGCATCTTTTGACATAAGTTACAAAAATAACACGTCAAAGTTGTCAAAGTTATGACGTCATCAACAATTTTTTTTAATGGGAAGCTAAGATTTTTATTACATTATGTGATAGAGCTTGTGTTTTTACACAAGGGAAAAATAGTTGTAGTAGGGCTCACATAAGAAAAAAAAACGAGAAAATGAATAAAAAACGAAATAAACGTAAGTTTCATAATAACTTTTCAATTAACTAAACAGTCCATTAAACCAACTTTGACGTGTTATTTTTGTAACTTATGTCAAAAGATGCGGAATAAAAAAAACAGTTTGACATCTTTTTGCATTTTTTTAAAAGTGATCGTTGTACATTTTATGAATTTTGTGCATTACTTTTTCATAATACTGTATATATATATATGTATGTATATATATATATATATATATATATATATATATATATATATATATATATATATATATATATATATATATATATATCAGGAAGGATTTATCGAGGGGAAATATATAAAAGTATAAATAGAAAAGTTATTACATCCAAGTGTTGTCCATCTTCACACTTGATTTTACCGTACTGATGAGAGCTTAAGCTCGAAACACGTGTCTACGGTTGCATAACAATTTGAGGGCTATACCCAATAACTTTTCTATTTATACTTATATATATATATATATATATATATATATATATATATATATATGTTCGGATAGGTTTCCGCGGTCAGATATTTGAAAACTAGAAGTTCGGGTTGAACCGCGTCTGGAATTTGTTGAAATTCGACGTTTCGGCTCCGATTTTGGAGCCATTTTCAAGAATAAGAAGGATAGGTATAGTGAGGAAACGTGATTCTACACTGAGGTCTCAGTCTGCCTGATAATACCTGATAATACCTGAGGAATAGGCAGACTGAGACCTCAGTGTAGAATCACGTTTCCTCACTATACCTATCCTTCTTATTCTTGAAAATGGCTCCAAAATCGGAGCCGAAACGTCGAATTTCAACAAATTCCAGACGCGGTTCAACCCGAACTTCTAGTTTTCATATATATATATATATATGAAATTAGGTAATTCGTGACTGACAATAATAATATATATGTTGCAGCTAAATGTGAAACAGAAAATGCAGATTACACATGTTTCTCATGTGGACTTGTTATTAACCCAGGAATCCCTTTCTTGACTTGAATATTTCAAATCCAATCATGAGCTTTATACAGTCAGCATTCCCTGTGGTTTTGGAGTCGATTCTTGTCACTACTACATACTTTAGCCAAGGACTGAACAGACTGGTACAAATTTGATGACAGTTGCTTAAATAGACTGTTTTCTATCGAATCGGGGCATCTAGTCACCATACATTCTTTTTGCTGAAAAAGAGCTATTCATAATTCAACAAACCTGTTATTCCAACTCTTCAAATGACGTGGTGTTTAGGTTATTCTACAGCTGTAAAAGCGAATGCGCCACCGAATTAATTTAGGCAGCCCCGGAGCTCCGAAACATTTTTTTTCATTATTTCTTTGTTACTGCTGTATTCAATATTTTAATAAAAGATGTTTTTTACTTTAGTCCCAAATACTGTTTTTTTTTTCAACTCCTGTAGTTGAATAGGAACACAATTTGTTTCCAGTTTTCAATATTTTTCTACTTCATTGATCATGTGATCAATTTTACACTTTCAACTTTCAGTTTGATAATCAACATAGTAAACAATTTGTTGAAGTTGACAGATGACAATTACAATTGACTTGATTCAGTGTTTCCAACAGTTGAAAACAAAATATATTACCAATCTGACAGCAAAAAAATAATTTTTTGGGGTCAATAATTGGAAAACACGAACATCAAACTAAAGACTTGAACAGTTATGGTCATAACGGATGACAAATGCGTCAAGTTGAATTACGATAGTTATGTTCTGAAATAACGGAAGAAGTTAACGAAACACGTTACGGGCACCATGGTTAGCCCATAGAAATATATATTATATACTTACTCTAGAATGCTAATCCCCATGTCAAAATTGTTGTAAAAAGTTTAGGCTAGTCCACAATGCGCACGCGCATCATTAGTGATTTTTGTAACAGGCCCGGTTTTGGTAAAAATATTATGGTACTTGTGAAGATTAACAAACGTTAATTCTGAATCTCGGAGAATAAGGTTGGAAACCTCATTGAGCTTATACCTGTTATTTGTATTTAGCCGATTTGAATACATATTTTCACATATTTATGATCCCGAATGTTCAGCAAAGGCCAAAGCAAAGGCCGCTCTGAAGCGACTGATTTTTGGTATCACATTCAATTTTCAGCTGTAGTTAACCAACAAAAACCTACGGATCCACCCCAAATCGTCGGTGTGAATTTCAAGGAAGCACTGGATTGGAAAATAAATTGAAGGTACAAAAACTATGAAAATTCATTTCACTAATATCATGAATAATTTCAACTCAAATTGGATTTATAAAATTGGATGCTTGGAAGCTCGAGGTTTTTTTTGCTAGAACGATTCATGTCAAAATACGCAACTACATTTAATTTAAATCATTTGAAGAGATTAACATGCTATTTCTACGAGTATTTCTGGTTGTATTACCTTAGTGCAACTTCCACAATGGGGGTGCATGAAAAAGTGAGGCCAGAAGCATTTTCCTTACCATCAAAGAAAAGCACGTCCATGTTGACATTAATTTTCTGAGGCGATTCTGTGTATGTTTAGTACTTTTTGTAGGAATCTAGAACTCAATATAAGCGGTGTGGTAGAAAGTTGTATCACTCGCCATGCATGCTAACGCAGACACATTATTGGTACTGCACTAGGTTTCAAATCATTCTATTGTTGTTTTCACACGAATCTTCATGAGGAAAATGTCTGCCACAAATTACAATTTTTTCACTCAAATATTCTGCTGGGATCACTTCTTAAAAACAATTACCAAAAATCATGCCTTTTTTGTCAAGCTAAAATAATATTTAAGCTATTTTGAGCAAAGCATATAGGTACATAAAAAATTTCATTATCTACCAAAAATAATTTATTTCAGGTATTTTTCCTTTACACAACACTAAACAGTTCATTGTTTATTTTTAGGAAGAAACAGCTTTATTAGAAATTGTCTTTAAAGGAACAAGATTAATGCAAATTCACGAAAGATGAAACAATAACCAACGACAACAAACACCACACAAAACGACAAGAGAAAATCTGAAATTCTAAAAACCGTCTCTGTCTCTGACAAGAGTGACAGATCTTAGTGACAAGTCTTCCTGTTGATGTTGCACGGTCATCATAATTACAGTAGCATAGGGTACATTATTGTTTTAATAGTTATTTATGTACCAAGGACGAAAAACTGTCTATTATAGTCGAGCCTGCAAATTGATAGCCGAGGCGCAGCCGAGGATAGCAAGCAGGCGAGACAGTAGACAGTTTTTCGCCGAGGTGCATATTACATTTTTTCGTCGACCTCTACATACCTTTATGAAAGTAAGTACTCGCATGTTTGCTGGCCTCAGCTACGTCCAACTCTTCGAACTGCAGACTCGATCAATTCTTGATTATTATGAACACTAATATTCACACCACGGTCTAAATTCACACGTAAAATCTATCGGATTTCGTAAATAATTAATTTGACAACAGCAAATGACAGTTATTGTCACAGGCGCCTATGTATGAATTAAAACGTGGATTTACGAAAATGACTCAATCGCCGCTCTCGTACCGTGCCGTATCATAGTGACCACAGCGGACGAAAAGAGTTTGCGGACGAAAAGTGTTTGCGGACGAAAAGTACTTGCCTTCAAAAATAGTCGATTTTTCGTCCGGAAATTAGTACGTAAAATGTAATTTTTTGCAGAGGTCGACGAAAAATACATTTCTTTCGCGCCTAAAATTCGGAGTAATCTATCTCTAAAAGGTTCTATTCGGTTTTGAAAAGTCCTAAATGCGCTGTCAAATTTCTCTCTTTCAAATGACATGTGTTTTATTGCCTCATAACAAAAAACTCTGAATTGGAACACCAAATTATTTTCAAACTTGGCAACGATCTACCCAAACTACACTGATGACGCGCATGCGCACATCGTAAGCGGGTCGCATACGCGGCATGCTTCTCGCCGTGAAAATTGGCGGGATTAGCATACTAGAGTAAGTATATAATCATTGTTTACATAGAAGTAAGATAGTTGGTCAATGCCTGTGTAATTGGTGTTGGACGCAAACGCGAGTGTCATCTAGCGTGATTAGTTACAAACATGAATATTTGACGTCATTTTAATGCAGGTTTCTTCAAATAACCCTGATTTTAATGCTGTCCCATTGTTTCAATCAAGTTACGACATGACTTGGAGCCAGATCACTGAATTTACGACATGGCTTGGATGCGAGCTCACTATCGCCATCTACATGTCGCATCCATTTTGATCCAATTATAATCCCATAAGGTTGACTAACTATGTTCTATATAAACAATGATATAATATATATTTCTATAGGTTAGCCATGACTCAGCATAATGATCTTAGCAAAATAACCGAAGTGGCGAAAAACGTTGACGTTATGTTTAACGGAAGTGATAAAGCATAGGGCTGAATGTTGTTTGATTATATTGTTGCTTTCAATAAATTTGAGCAACTGATCTTTGACCACTGTTTCCAATAGTTTTTCTTGTATAGAAAGGGTATAATGGAAAAGTGTCTTACCCTTCTGGTAGAAGGTCCTGAACTATTTGAATATGAATGAGTACTTGGTCCAGACAATTCTCTAGTATCAACGTGGCTGAACTGCCCAAGCCTCCTCCTTTCAGCTAAGCGGAATTCCTTTTTCTTTGATGACGATTCAACATCTATATGGCGAAGTACTCCTTTCGCCTCACAATGTTTTTTGGGATCGTAAGTAGGTTCATTACACTACAAAAAAAGAAAACAAAATTGAAATCATTTTATTTATACTTCTTTACGCTTTGTCAACAAGAATCCTGTTCTTTGGACATTGAAGTACATTTTGTTTGATTGATATCCATTTTCAAAGAAGAAATACTGGAGTTTGATTACACAGCAATTTTATCTCAATGAAACTTTCAGAAAAACAACATGGATCCATTTTAGAAAAAAAATTGAAATTTACACTCTATCCCACACGTGTACTTACTGTATCCCAACATTCATCTGGAGGAACGACTTGATAATTATTGATAGGATATTTATTGAGGTCAGCGCCAGCCTCTTCATACATGCTATGTTCCATTTTCCTTCTATCAGCACAAGTCTTGTGATGGTACTAAAATAAAACGAATTCTTCATAAAGAGGGTACCTAAATAAATGAATGTGATTAAGTAAATATATTCAAAACTAAGTTAAAGAGATACTTGATGAATCAATGCTACTCCCAGTAGCGATGATGGTCAGTTGACAAACTATTTGTCTCGTTGCTGTCTTGGTTGACTGATATTATTGTTGTAATGTGTTATATCTAGAAATTTATATCTGTGTTTTATTAATTTTAATTTGACAAAAATTGTAAATCGACATGTAAATTAGTGTTACAGCTAATTAAACAATAAACAAAGAAACACGAAAACGGATGAAATGAACTTTGGTTGTTTAGTTAAAAATTGTATACATTCATAAATATAAATTCCTGATACTGTCAGTAATTTGTTGTCTCTCCTCTGAATGTATCTGTCATTTTCATATTGAAGATGAGTTTGATAGATTTTTTTTACCGAAAATTTCTCTTTGAGTCCGCGCTGGAACGAAAAGCTTCCATAATAAACCATCATAAATGCATCATTTATTTATTTATACGGGCAAGCCCAATTAAAGATATTACAAGATATACATTATGTGAGTAATACAGCAACAGTCACAACATATATGATATTGATAATAATGAAGACATTAAAAAGATCAATGAAAAGTAAAAGTACAAGTACAGTCAGTGTAAAAGTGGGGAATAAAATGACAAGATGGTCACTGACACAGTTGATTTTTAAACTTAGGAAGAGGTGTTGAGAAGATGTAAATATCGATGCAATTTGCCGCTCTAAGGGATCTTGGGATATAGCTGAAATAAGCAATGTTGGTACGATGGTAGGGAGTATGAAATGTACCTATCTGTCTAGTAAGGCGAGTGGGGACTACTAATGATGAGCATTTCTATGCTCGAAAACATGTTTTTGATGGTATCATGTTGATACAACCACACTTTTGACAATTTATTGCTGAAGCTGTGTTGACAACAGCCCACCCTTCCCTACCTTAGGGGTCAAATATATATTGTGCAGACGACTTCGAGTTATACTTAGCCTCTATAAACTGATTTGAGATAGAAGATCTGGACAGTCATATTCACCATTTAATATCTTGATCAATGTTTTTTGAAAACTCTCAGTGCATATATTTTTTTATAACAATCTGTTGCACAAATTGTTTGTGTCCTGCCCAGTTCATAGTTTCATTTATGTACTCCTAAAAATTTTACTAAGGATTCCCAACCTATTTTGCTGTTACCGAAATTGATATTGTTGAGGCTCTCAATGCTATTATTTACCTTGAAAAGTATACAGTTTGTTTTGTCGTTGTTCAGAACAAGCCTATTCTCCTCAAAATAATTTTGTGTTCTTTCCTGATATTAAAAAAATTCAATTATCTGTATAATTTATCAAGTGAGTGGTAGATTTATCAGCTACTGCATTTTGTATATCATTCACAAATATAATGAATAATATGGGGCCAAGAATACTTCCCTGCGGTACCCCCACGGAAGTCTCCAGAACCTCGGACCTCACTGTACCATGTTCATGCTTGAGTTCAACAAGTTGTTTTTCCTATTTTTCAAATATGACTGACCAATCATATCCCTTGCCTCATTCTCCATACTTATAGAGTCATGGCAGTCAAAGGCCTTGGATAGGTCTAAAAAACTCCACAGGACAAGTCTTCAGTCTCCAAAGTCTCTATAACTATGCTGCTGAAATGAATCAGAGCTGTCTCAACTGAACTTTTTTTTTTCAGATATACATGTTGATATGCGAAAAAAATGCGGAAGTTTTCAAAGAATGATAATATCCTGTGAGCCATTGTAATTTCAAATATTTTTGAGAAGCATGTTATAAGGTCTGAAGTTTCCAAAGTCTATAAAATTACCTTTTTTCTGTAAAGGTTTGATCACAGCAAATTTAAGTTTATTTGGAAATATTCCCTCTTCAAAAGACTTATTTATTAGGAAACTCTAGATGCTAACATTTCATTGATACATGTTTTGAACAAATTAATTGAAGTTTTATCAGTGCTTCTGTTATTTTTCATACTTTTTATTATAGAAATGATCTCTGCTTCCGTCACAGGCGTTAAGAATAGTGTATGTTCGTGATATTTTATAAGTCTGTCATAATATTTTGATTTTTAGTGGTTTTGCTTTGTTAATAGAAGCAACCATTGAGACTTTCTCTTATTACTGTAGTACATACTTCAGTCGGTGAAACTATAAGTAACGAACTCAAACAATCTGGCTCTAGTTCCATTCCACTACCTAAGATTGACATGCCAAAACTTTTAGGGTAATTTTTTATGGAACCTATCATATTCCAAGATGTCAAAAGTGCTATATAATACTTAATTAGGCCTCTAACTATACTCTTCAATGCCTGTATTGAGCAGCTGCTGTGTGACTTGACAAAAACGTTTGACTGTGTGTCACACTCCATTCTCATAAAAAAAAACTAGAAGAGTATGGTATCACAGGAGGAACTCTTTCCTCTTCTCTTTCTATCTATCGAACAGACAGGTGTGCGTTTCACTAGACTCAAATAGTGTATCCGACTTTGAGGTAATGAAATTTGGAGTTCCACAGGGCTCCGTATTAGGCCCATTATTATTTATCATATACAGATCATCTCACGATGAAAGGAACATAGGTAGAATTAGAGCAATTGATAATTGTCTGGCCTATTTTCAAACTTTTCCACAAATAATACTTTAATCTGACGCAATGTACGTCCTTGATCCTTGAAAATACCATTTGACAATTTGCACTTTCTCCACAATTTCGTAAACCATGTTATTACGTCTTTAAGGCAAGTTTCACAGGTTCCAGTTAGAGTCCATATCAATTAAGTAATGGTTAGAATGTGAACCTGTCAACGCCATTGAAAGAACGTCATTCACCGTCTAAACTTTCAGTTAGTTATCTGAAGGTTAACTGGGACCTGTGAAACTGGCACAACAAAGAGCCGAAACCTGGTTCAGAATAAATAACCTCAAATTGAACACGTATAAAACACAACACATCCTATTCTCCTCTAATGCCTCTGAAGTATATGGCAATAGTGTAAAAATGCTTGGCATCACTCTTGATGACAAACTAAATTGGTCAAACCACACGGAGCAGCTGTGTGTTAACCTCTCAAAATACCTATTTCTATTAAGGAAACTTAAAACTATTATCAGTCCGCATGTCCTACTATGCTTTCTTCCATTCCCGAATTTCTTACAGTACAATACTATGGGGAAACAATGCCCATGCTAAGGATGTCTTAAGGTGGCCGTTTAATCATCCTTGACAAACTAATCCGACAGAGGAGCCACCAGCCATCCGAATGAATATTTATCCAAGTATGCAACCATAAAAATGAAGCATCGTTACCGACATCAATTGCTCCTATGATCGTATAATGAAAATATCACGCCGCTGAGCAGTGATGTCAGATGACACAATTATTCTCGTTTTATTTTATAAATTCATTCATTAATTCATATTCTGGCTGAAAAATATCTAGAGAGATATGACTTTTGACAAAAATGCCGTTGAATAATGTTCTTGAAATATCAACTCCCATGTTCCCATGTTTTGTTGTACAAGCATGGATAAAGAAAGAAATATGAACTCAAAGATTTTTATTTTTATAAATGCTTGGCAACATGCATTTGTACGGACAGGCAGCAAGTAATTAAGGAATTTGGGAATCCCTAATCCCTTTCTGCACCCTTGAATATATTTACCAGATTGCAATTGAAGATTTCGTTTGTGTATGATTCATTTCAACGGATTTGTAGGTTGATCAGTGCAGTGCTATTTGTGGAAAATAAGGGGATTGTTATTTTTGCATATTTAAGTTTTGAGTGGTGTAAAAAACATCAATTCGGGTAAGTGAAATATGTGATCAATGTAATCGTGGTAGGTAAGTAGATATGTCTTGTTTCTCAATTATATGGAGAAATAGTTATTTGAAAATCAGAAAACTGCAATAAGTGCGGGTAATGTTTGATTGCAGTGGCCGGAGAGACATTTCTTGTTTCTCAATTATAATGATTAAATAGTTATTTGAAAATCAACAAACTGCAATGAGTGCGAGTAATGTTTGAGGGCAGAGGCTGAAGGCTGAGGTCTTCAATAACGAGCACTGGCAAAACAGTGTTGTGATATGACTAAGTGAAGCTGTCACTTTCAGGCAAACCAGTTTGAGTTTCCACAGCTCACAGAGCAGGCAAAAGAGTGTTTTGAGAGGATTTATACAAATATAAAATCAGTCCTTGCGTTCCTTGCGAAATGAGAAATGCTATGATCAACCATCATTTGTTTCATTATTGCCCACCTCTTTGAATATTCTGTTACCATACCACCACTTTTTTTTCCATAATTTTTTCAAGTTTTTGTGGCACATAAATGTGATCAGCAAGTACACAGTAAAAAGTGGATGGAAAAATACATGCCAAAATGTAATTTATACATAATCCTCCTGGTATTATAACTTGATTGCACTGGTAATATAAAATTTTTATGTAAAATCAGGTAAATGTCCTCCATTTCTCCCGTGTTTTACAGTGAGCATGTAATTCAATGATTTATTACATGTAATTTATTTATGTAATAATGATGACTGTAAATGAATGTGATCATCAGTAAAACGACGTATTGTTACAGCGAAATGACGCCAATTTACAGAATATTACAGGTAAAGTGTAAATTCTCCTTTGTTTAAAAGTAATTCTCCATGACGCTATCGCCATGCGCACCTACCGGCATTCGGCCCAACCCTCATTCTCAGTTAATATTGGTAGGAGGAACATAGTTGGGCATCTGGCGAAGGTAGGTTCTAAAAACAAACATACAGTCTTTTGTGTTTTATGCAAGTGAATATGTGGGTGCCAAATTATCATCGGAATTTATATCAGGTAAGTAAATAGGTACTGAGAAAAAAAATATGAAACATTCATCATGACATTATAGTCATTTGTTCATTTTGTCATTGTTCGCTCCATAATATTATGAATAATACCAGTATTTTTATAGGAAATCGAATTGAAACTTTCGTTGTCGCAGACCCAACTGTGAGATAATTTTGAGAATTTATTCGACATTCAAATCTCAATTGGATAGATATAATCTCAATTCGAACATGAAATCGGAGATTGGGCAATCTTATTAGGACAGCTGAACTATTTAGTTAATTTCCATGTTGAAGTATAGAGTATAGTATTTTGTTAAATAATTGTTTTTGTTACAACATTCAAATAATTTGAGAGTTTGAGTTATTTTCCTTCAATATATGAAAATATGTATATTGTAATGTTATGATGAATAAAGTATCATTGATACTGATTTTCTGTCTTTTTTGCAGATATCCCCCCCCTGTTTTATTAAGAAATTATAAGCCTATATGTAAAGTTAATGACACTACTTCAAACCAATGATGATGACACCTGAACACATGTAACAATTTCCGTTAAATTTGTAATTAGGGAAAGAATCACATGAAAATACAAGAAAATAAGTGATTATCGGGGAATATATGGAAAAGCACATTTGATGTATGTAAAAATTCATTTTGATCCAAGTTTAATTTACAACAAAAATTGTATTTTCCGCACAAATACTTGAATATATATATATCTAATAATACATACTAAAGCATGTATGTCAATTGGCACTACTTGAATATAATGGTAAAAACACCTATTCAAACATGTAGAAGTCGCCATTAAATCTGGAATAATGGAGAAAATTACATAAGGATACAAGTGATAATCCATGGAATATATTGGAAATTCACATTTAAAGTCAAGTTATGACTTTACATTATATTACATGAGGTACGTAACTTCACGTGTATATGCATGGCAACGCATTACCCACATGGGATCATGTAATCTGATGGAAACAATATTTACAGTGTATAATGAGTCCAAAGATGTCCGTCGTGATAATATGGGCGGAAACGGCAATAGTTGACTATAGTTTCGGTTAAATAGTACACGAGACCATTTATGTTGCAGTATACAATTTCCAAACAAATATTGGAGTTTTGAGTTATTTGGGAACTTATTTTTTTAACTGCGGCACTGTTTTAATATATACATTTTTAAAATTATTTTTCATTCCGCGTTTGATGTAGTATTACGTATGTATAACGATTTCATTATGTTCCAAATCATCTCAATTTTTTTCAATATATTCTCGAGATATTTTATCCGTAAAGACTATCCAAGCCGGACCTGTTTCAGAAGCTGTTATATTTGGAGGGCACGCTGGTATCATTTACCCAAATATCCGTTCCCTACATCCGTAGGGTGAGTGATTATTTGGTCCGAGATTCATGTGCCCTGAGCAGACGAAGTGAACCAAAGATGAAGGCCTTCTGCATTCAGACGGCAAGGATTAAGGCAAGCCGGTATAATTTTCAGATTCGAAAGCAAGGTGTCCATCATTAAACCAAGGACACCTATTATCAGAACCACAACTTTAACAGAATGCTTTGGGTGAAGCCGGCAGAGTTAAAAGATTTATCGATATTTATTCTATTTTTTACTCTTCTTTTCCGACGATGTTCGTTTCGACAGAAGCTAAAAACTATGACGAAAATGGTTTTACTATGATTGTTATTATAATTATCTATTATTATCTTTGACTCACAGTATATGTGTACCTATATATTGATCAAGGTTCAACACTAGACTATTTTTTTT
This sequence comes from Chrysolina oricalcia, assembly GCA_944452925.2. NCBI lineage: Eukaryota > Metazoa > Arthropoda > Insecta > Coleoptera > Chrysomelidae > Chrysolina > Chrysolina oricalcia. The sequence continues at coordinate 68,978,582 of OX101812.2, forward strand.
CTATAAATCTTTATGAAAATGTAATATTCAAGAATTTATATCAGACCATTTTAAAATCTCAATCAATATGCAAATTCCCTAACGCCTCGAAAGTTTCGCCTCTGCTAATAATTCAATCATACTGTGAATTATTTTGATGATTTATCTGTTAATGATTGTGTCACTGCGGATATTTACCTATATTTATATGAAATTGAAGAGACTTATTCCTTTTATTACTGGGTACGTATATAATTTGTTAACAGAATAGCTCCAACAATAATTTTTATTTCAATTTTACAATTTTCTACTGTGAAATCACTGTCCCCTCTATCAATCCATCAAAATATGCTTTAATATCGGAAGAAATACAATTCTCGTTCACAAAGCTTAAGGATATAACCTACATATAACTACAAAAGGTAATTTGAAATATTTGAATATAAGACATTTTAATACAGCAACGTCCGGGTCAACTCATCATTAAAAATTAATTAATAAGTTTATGTGGATATGTATAAAAACGATCTATGAATTCAATAAAACCCTTCCATACTATTTCAGAATCTGATAAATGAATTAAAGAACAAAAGAATATATTGAGCTGCCCCTCATATGCACGCCTATGAAGCGACAAAATTTATGAAAGAATTTATAAAAAGCATTTCTCGCCGCTCAATTCGAATATTCGTCAACATATTTTATTCTACTATATTCATAGTGCTGTGCTTGTTCATTGCCATCACCCAAATTCGAGTTCATTCATAATTTTGAAGATAATGAAATTCTACTGTGGCGCAATCTATTCGCAAATGGCTGAACTGACTCAGTGAGTAATAAGATGCAATTTCTTATAAATCTGCTAGATTTTGGAATATAGCCGCCTAATAACGAGTTCTGCTCGCATTTCTCAAAAACACGGTGTAAAAAATTGGTCTATGTTGGGTTTTGAACGATTTCAATAGGTCTTCTTGTTGACACTTTCCAAAAACGTGAATTATATCGATTTGTTGACTTCCGCAAAAAAAAATCACGAATTTTTTGAAAAAAATCAATTTCGATAGTGTCAACAAGTACTCCATTATGTTCCAAATATATTTACCAAATTTGAGTTATTTGCGTGTCACCGATTCGCCGTCCGAGCAGAAGCCAGCATGCATGTCATTGAACGGCCACCTTAATATTACGAAAAAAAGCCATAGGATTATTATTTGGAGTAGGATATGCGGACTCCTGTAGACCTCATTTCTCATCTCTGAAAGTCATGACAGTACCCTCTATTTATATATTTCAGTCAATCCTTGAAATACATAAGAACAAAAATACTCACAATAAAAACGCTGACTTCCATGATTACACCAGGGGTTGTCAATCAATAAGACCTGCTAAATTCAGATTGCAAAAATACAGTAAAAATTCTCTCGATGTTACTCTTTATAATTTACTTCCTTCCTATGTAAAGGAATTGGACCACAACAGTTTCAAAAAAGACATGAGATCTTATCTGAACTCGAATGTGTTCTACACAAATGAGGAATACATAGCTGCCCTACTGTCCAAGCCATATAAACTGACACTTGACAGCTATTTCCAAATGTTTAGCTTCTTTCTACATTTTATTTTATAACATGTGTTAGTCATCAATGTAACTATTGTGTGCTGTTTTGTTCATTATTTGTATTTTAATTCGAATCAATCAATTCAAATCAATCTTTATTCATTCAAAGACTCATCCGGGTGTAGAACTTGTCAAGAATACAGTTTTATAAATAGTAATAAATGTGTATAAATAAAATATAAGAGATAGCCGATTAAGATGGCACAACAAAACAAAATACAATAATATGCAGAACATGTTAAAATTATTTCAAAAAGTCATCAATACTATAAAAGAGATTTCTATTCAAGAAATATTTCATGTACTATGTATGCTATCTTTTATTAGCCATTAGTCTAGCCATGTATAATATGTATAAATAGTGACATATCTTATTTGTATTCTGTACACACCTAAAAGACGAGTAAACTATCTATCTATCTTATCTACTTTGTCTTTGTTGCTTCTTCTGAACCCATTTGCTTAGTGACCACCTCATCGTACATTTTGATATATTGAGTGCTAGTCATGGACCTAGAAATAGACTGAGTGATTGCTGTCTGACAATATCATCAGCTTTTTCATTCACTAATACTCCATTGCGTCCTAGTGCCTAGGATAGTGCGACTCTATTTTGTTCTGACAAGATTTTCAGGACATCCTGGATGTCAATTCCAGTGAGAAGCTTGGAGTTCCTCACAGAAAAGTGTTTAAATTTGTTAAAAAGGGTGAATAATAAGTTCATGAACAGATGTTAGTATGGTTTGTTTGACCTATTAAACTTTTAGAAAATAATAATTTATTTTCAATTCCTGGGATGCCAGCCTCTTCTACAATAAACGTTTAAAGAATTTAACTTTATGTAAATATTAGTTATACTTTTTTTTGGAAGTAAAAAATTAATGCATGAATCTTTCTACAGTGTAATCAAACCAAACAAACAACTGAAAGTATGTGAACTTATTCCAGTATTTGGCAAGCTCCTTCCATCATCAAAAGTATACAAAAAACTCACCTGCTTTTCTGGCTCAGGTATTTTATGATTTACGTTGAAATCACATTCTACCAATTTAGAATTAGGATAATTCTTTTTGCACTTCACTAAATGTGTGTTGAAACGTTTTTGCCGAATGTGGTGAGATGAGTTGTAAGGGCATATTATCATCTCCTCGGGACTAGAAGAAAATTCAATATTTTTTATAGGAATGTAAGCTAATGATATGAATAAGCTACCCATTTATTTATAATACTTAAAAACTTACTCTATTAAATTCTCCATTATAATTATCTACCAGTCGGTCCACAATCCTTTGAGATATCTTGGCTAAAAGATAGTTCCAATATTATTTTGACTTGATTTTAAAATGTGTTGGACTTGATACCTAGTTGAAATATTAAAAGTTACAAATGTTAAGAGAAAATTATGAAGTGAAAGTTAAAAATATTGTAAAAATCATTTAAGTATCTATCTTTTCATCCTTTGAAGATTACTTACAACAAATTGTCTCCAAATTTCCAAGCCAATGTAGATGTAAGAATAAAATAAAATACTTAAAACACAGATAAAGCTTCTACAAACAGACACAACCACGATATTTCTTGAGTTGAGATCGAGTTAAAAGTACAACTAATGCAAAATATATCTAGGAAATAAAAAATGCATTTTTTTGCAAGCTCATAAAAAAATTCGATTTGTTAGCAAATGTTCGATGACCATGCCATGCATATATCACAGATTATAGCTTAAGTTGTGCATATCCATATGGATTTCCATTCTTCTCCATCTCACATTCACATACCAATATGGTCCATTTCCATTCAAATAAAAATAATTTGTGGTTATTTTATTGGTTATGGTGTTATGGTTATGTGTTATGTCCACAAAACACATACGTAGTGTGTTATGACTGTTATGTCTAAAAACAAGGAGTGTTTGATTCCCATAAGACAATGGGGACACTAGTAGAAAGAACATTTATGACGAAATGTGACGTAGTTATACATGTCATGGCCGCCGTTCTCTATAGACAGTGACGGACTAGCTCTAGGTATATGAGAGTTAATGCTGACAGTTTTGTTGCTTGATTCGAGTTCGACTCTGTACTCATACCCAAGTACGTCACTATGACGCGTTAATGATACAATTTTCTGATTGGCTAGAGCTTATTAAACCATCCTTGTTTTTAGTCTTCTTGGTTATGTCCCACTTCCCACTACAACTTCCCAGCAGTGGGATTCTATTTCTCGAATCGAGTCGAATCCGCCATTTTGACTCGATTATTGGTATTTCGTTTCTCGATTACGTCGTTTAAACTCGATGAGACTACTCGATAGCTCAAGAGGAGTCGAGTTCTCAATTTATCCTTTTCTTTTACGCCCATATGCACCGTGTACTATCGAATTCTAATCGACTGCTATGTCTCTGTCTCTCCCATGAAATCGACTATAATGTCATCTCACTTATTTACCGAAAAATTTCCTTTTATTTTTTTATGTGTTTTTCGACAGAATAACTGCTACAGCGCGGAAAAGTGATGGTTGTTTCGTATTTTAGTAAATTCATTGCAGTTTTTGCTACATATTGCGATTCCATTGAAACATCCCATGGTCATCGCTTTCAAATTGAAAGATGCCCATTGGGAAATGTTATAAACATTTCTCGAAGAACGCAGTAATATGGCCACAGGGCGTATATCCTGAAGGAATATGAAATATTCAATTTTAGTTGGAGAAAGCCGTGTTGTTTTTTGTATGTACTTTTATTTTTTTGTTATAATTACTAATTTTTTTTTAAATAAAACTGAACTATTTTGAATGTAAAAAAGTCTCGACTTTTTTCATCTTAATTTTAACAAAATTTCCTCGTGCATTCTTGATAAGAATTAACATCATTTAAAAAAGGTAATCTTATCATTGTCATGACAAATAAGTAACAATTTTATTATAGATAAAATGATTTAATTTATTCATGTATTTACTACCGTCTACTAGTTGATTCCATCTGGTTCCATCTTATTGAATCAAAATGTCATTACATTCCATCAAAAACCCGACGATTTCCGAAGCGAAATTCGATCGTGAAACAGAATTAAGTATAAATTCCATATCGAGTTTATCATCGTGTCGTACAATAATAGTGTTGCCGCGCCCAACTTATGAAGCGTACCACATGTTAAACTGAAAATGTACCATTTTGGTACATTTTTTCAAAACAGCATAACAAATACACAAAATTTAATAGGGTACAAAATTTGTCATTTCTTATTTTTTTTAAATATCTACTGATCAAACTGGGTTAAAAAGGATTTTTTTATTTATTTGTTTTCGATTGTGTTTGATCCGGAATAAACAAAAAGATTGGAGAAGAACTCAAACACTAGCTAAATTCGCGCGAAAAAATTTTCTTTTCTAGGAATAACATTATCGTAAACTTCTTTTCATTTTCGTAAAATTCGCATTCGCATCTTAAAGGCTCGTACATACCCTTGCGTATATTCGCAATTTTTTTGCGATTCGACGGTGAATCATCATATAAATTTTTGGTAATGTAGTAATACCTAACCCCATAATACTGGAAAATAACATGATTCATCATTCATATTCACTGCAATTTCGTCACCGTATGAGTCGAATCGCAATTTTTTTTTGGATATTCGCAAGGTACGAAGGAGCCTTAAGGCCTGTTGCTCACGACCAAATAGTTCGATGCCACTGCCTTGGGCTGAGTCAAGTCTCCGGTCTGACCAATATGATTAGACCATCGCGGTCATTTGGTTGACTTGACGACCTAATTAGAACTGTGTATGTACATGACCAATATTTTCAATCATCTGGTCGGTCCGACTCATCGTCATACTTCATACTGAACGCGCGTGCCTTGTCCGACCGGTGACTTGTCACAGCCAAGTGACATAATTTCTATTGATTTGTGTTACACAATTTCAAACAAATGACGTCACCAAAAGTAAGGAGTGCGCTAGTCCGTCACTGTCAAGAGAGAAGGGTGGCCGTGACATGTCCACCTACGTCAAAAAAAATTCTCTTATCTCTTTCCATTAGTGCCACCATTGTTTCATGACGAACAAACTCCACAGCTTTCTAATAGACTCAGTGAGTAGCTCCGATTAACTCCGAAGAACCCCTGAAGTAATCTCACAGGCGACTAAAGAACATGTTCCTATCAAATAACATGTATTCCTGTCAGTTGAACTCAAAGAGAACGTTGAGTTTACTCTCTTTGAGTTGAACTGATCCTGAAGTGACTCAGTTCAGTGGCAACACGCCTCAGATATCGTTAATCTCTTTGTATATAGATGACTATAAAGTGCATAGCATAAGCGCTCCGTGATTGGTCACTGTAATGTAATAGCGGTAAGTTCAAATGACGAGACAAAAAGGAGACAAACTGAGTTGAAAATGCGTGAATTACTCAAAGAGATTAAACTTTAGTTCACTCTCTTTGTGATTTACTAACCTGATTAACTTTACGTGGACAGAATAACCATATAAAATTGTTATTAGCGATTTAACCAAAGAGTACACCAACTAACTGTACTCTTTGGATTTAACGACTAATCACCAAATTAAACCAGCGTTGGATGGAGGGCGTATTTCGTGCATTTCATTGTATAGGTGTAGGTGGTCTGTGGTCACTGGGACCGGGACCACGTCACAGAACTCGTACTTATATATTAGATATGAGTTCTGTGGACCACGTACGTGTTAACGTGTTCTGTGGGTACGTTCAGAAATTTTAAAACGACAGCAGCTTTGGTGGTTATGGTACTTTTGTCGGATTGGAAAAATAATGTTTGTTGTTGCCTTCTAAAATTGTATGAAGATGTTAATGAAAAGTTGGAATCAGATTACGATGAATATCTGTTATACTTCTATACTGCTTTTCAGTATTTTGTCACTATTAGCTGATGCTCAAAGAATAGCCCCTGGAGTGCCACCTCAACATTATCAGGTATGTACATTTCAAAGGTGTACCATATGTTATCGAATAGAAAATGTAAAGAGAGTTTGCTACAACCAGACTTATTTTTATGTAAGTATTTACTACAAAGTACAAACAGACCACGTCTAATAATATGTGTAGTAGTAAGGTTGAAAAAATTACACCATGAACTACTGTAACTGGTATCACACTATATATTAAATAATATCAAAGGTAGGAAGGAGTATAGTAAGGTCTTAGGAATGGAAAATGAATAAATTCATAAAAATCGGTAGAAAAATACACTAACAGAAAAGTTAGGCACACGTATTATTATAATATAATTTTTATTACTATTTCTCTGTGCAATATCTGTTACACCAGTTTGAAATTTTCACAAATCCATTGGCATTTTCAATTTTATTTATAATACTGTTTTTTGGATTTTTGACATTGAAAAAATTATAATAGCTATTGAGGCTCCTTTCTTTTAAAAGAATCATTTAAATCATACAACAAATAAAGAAGTTACAGTGGTGCCAATGGATCTCATATTCTCCATATTCAGGTCATTGAGGGTTTCAAAATTTGGATTTATATTCAGTTTGTTTATTTCCAAAGATTCCAACAGGTTTATTCCTCTTCCTTTATTACACATATAGACTATTTTCATGTTATCTTTATTGTGTGATACATTTCTTGTAAATGTCAAGATCTTGCTGATTTTATTATATGATAAAATATGTTCACAGTATCTTATGTATAAATGTCTGCCTGTTTGGCCTGTATAAGCTTCTGAACATTCCCCGAATCTCATTCTCAAATAAATACGTGGGCGTTGTCTGCTCACAGTGGGACATACTCTATAGAGCATATTGCACAGGATTAATATATTTTTACAGCCACCTCAACAATACCAGCAGCAGCAAGTACCTCAGCAACAATACGGACAACCACAGTACCAGCAAGTACCTGTTCAACAGCAGCAACAAGTACCAATACAGCAGCAACAAGTTCCAGTTCAGCATCATGTACCTGGTCAGCAGCAAGTTCCGGTTCAGCAACATGTGCCGGTTCCACAGCATCAACAGGTGCCTGTTCAACAGCATCAACAGGTGCCTGTTCAACATCAACAACAGTTGCCTGTTCATCAACAAGGAGCACATCATCATGACCATGGTCGTCAACAACAACTTTTTAATGCAGCTAATGTTGCTCAAGAAGCCCAGTAAGTGTATTATAACAGTTATTTGTCAATGCCATACATTTTTAAAGCCAAACTTGTGTTTCCCAAGATAACACCTTTCATTTTTTTTGTGGATATTTATATCTGGCTTATCTTGTGAGTATTCTAGATCTTCTAATGAACTCCTGGAAATTTTTCACGAGATTTTCTTGCCATTAGATAGATAGATATTTATTTGTTCTTTAGGGTCAAATTATTTGATATAGAACATGTCAATAATAGCTAATATATAATGAAAAATGTATGAGTAGGAACTTGTCTAATGGTTCTTTTTAATTGCTTGAATATAAGACTGGAATTAGAAAAATGCATGAATTGATCCAAAACTAAGTATTTTTCTTTATAGGCATATAGCTGAGCACATGGATGTGCCAATGGATACAAGCAAGATGTCTGAACAGGAATTACAATTTCACTACTTCAAAATGCATGATGCTGATAATAATAACAAACTGGATGGTTGTGAATTGATCAAGTCTCTCATACATTGGCACGGTGAGTTCCATAACTTATTTTTCTGCTCTTTTGAAAACAAATGAAAATAAAATAATATCAAGTAATAATCCTTCAAACAATCAATAACAGTAAACAAATTCTAATAATATTTTTATACATACAATAATAACCAAATCTCCTCATTAATTTTTAATCAACATTACTATCTTCAGAAGAAATGTGTTATCAAACTTCCCTTGAACTCTACATCTAAGTCAAGTCAAGTAAAAATGTAAAGATCCCAAAATCTTATCAAGCATTCATACAAATGTTTAAAGAATACTTAAACAAATGTTTTTGTTTTTGTAGCAGGATTCAGGTGATAAAAAGCTGCCAAGGAACTATTTTTCATCTAAGAATTATAGAAAGAATGATTGACAGATTATCATTTATTTTAAATTGATTGTTTTTTGTGTATTGCTATAGCTTTATAGTGTTGTTATAAGATTTTCTTTAGGCGTTTTTATGTCATAAGCACGCATATATGTACCCATTTACACATGAACGTGTCAGTTTATAATGACTCAAAGACTGCCATCTATTTTTTTTAATTAGGCCTTATTGTAGAGTGTTTTTGGTAAATAATGCATCATTTTTATAATTTTTATGGGATAGATTCGTGATTAAAACTATGCTGAATATCAACGTCTATGGATCTAAGTTTCACATATTTGATATTTATTTAGTGTCATTTTCAACACATTTCCCACCTCTCAGGTGAAAATCCAAAATATACAAATTGTAGATATTGATTTCTACTTTAAGATGCCGTTTACAGAATGCGGACACGGCAATTTCTCTTAAATCGGCGCATCTTGCAAGATGTGCCCTAATTGTTTATAACGCGATTGTGCAAAAACTACACATCGGACAGAAAATATCTTGCGCACAGTTGAACCTCATGTTATTATCTGTCAGTTTCCGCAATAATATTGTTTGTCTAGCTTCAGGTTTATAAAAATAATAAATTTTCGAAAAATGGTCTCTTTTTCGAGGTTTTCCCGGAAAATGCACCGATCCCGTCGTATGAAAATACAAAAGTTACATTGACTGTAAAAGGATTCCTTGAATAATCTTTGAGATATTTCCAAAAAACCAAAAAAGTTGTAATTTTTTTCACTATTGCTTGTTTCAAAAATTCCACAAAGCGATTTTGCTGGGGCGAAAAATAGGATCTTCAATAACGAACTATCTTATAAAAATTAGTATAGGCCATTTGCGTCTTTTATTTTGTGGGGGAAAAAAACTCTAAAGCTTGGTCTAGAATATCTACACTTCATTATGTTTGTGATTGTGACAAATAACCTGTTTTGGGCACCCCAGCTTTTGTACACCATTTTTGGGATAATTATAACAGTTTGCGAATTACTCATGACTTGTTAATGTTTTCATTTCATTCATTTTTTCTTCTGCTGAATGTAGAGCAAGGTAACAAGGAGAAACCAGACACGGTGGAAGAGAAAGTTTTCAGGGATGAAGAGTTGGTAAATCTGATTGACCCCATCCTCAATGTCGACGACTTCAACAAAGACGGTTACATCGACTATCCTGAGTTCATTAGAGCGCAGCAGAAAGCAGCTGGACAAGCTAAACCTAAAGCTTAATGTATGTTGTGTTGTCTTGATTCATTCATCTGCATGTTTTTTGTTCCATTCCAATTCAAGACAGGGTAATATGAGTTTGAATATATGAACTTGCTCCCAACAAATTCATTGCTAGATCCGTTAAAACTGATCTATAGAAATTTCATATTGCTTTGAAATGTAAGCTGGTTTTGAGAACATATACAAATAAAAAAAAATAGCCTTAAACATTCCATTTACTCGAAATTTAGCTTGATTACAATAAACTATTTGTTTTTTGGATTATTCTAAGGTTTATCTGTTCAGATTTGCAAAAATTTAGGGCCTGTTGCGAAAAAATGGGAAGCAATGGGACAGTTGTAAATTATGTGGGCTACACTTTAAAAACTTCGATGTTTCAGATGATGAACCAGCAGAATCCATGACTGATGAACAAATCGCCAATTTTGTGGATCCACTTCTAAGAGATATTGACTTTGACCATAATGGCTTAATATCTTATATAGAATATAAATCGGGCGCACTTGCTCGTTCCAAATAAGATATAGAAGCATTATGCCTTGCAGAATGTCTCTTGCCAATTCAAAAATGATGTCCATTACAATTTCTTTTATCTATACAAGAGCTATTTGCAAGATGCAATGCATTCCAAGGTTGTTCTTTCCATCCACGTCTTTTTGGTTAAATTATTGTTAATTTTATGTTGAATTTTGTTAGATTTGGGTTGATTTTTTGTATATAAATATGTGATAAGAAAACTTTTACAAATTTTGAATACATACATTTTGGAATAAGTGTTTTATTTAGTAAATATCTAACTTACTTTTTCTTGTTTTTCAATTCGTATATACATAGTAGAAAGTACAATTTTGAATTAAAACTTTATTTGCAAACTTCTACTTGCCAGAAAATATTTCCTTACAGAATTCAGAAATTTGTTAGCATCCACTACTTAGAACAGACAATAACATATCTTTTATGCATGGTTGGGGACAGTTATATTTTTTAGAGCTGTATTGTGAATATGCATTCTGTTATGTCTTTTGAAATAACTTGAATGATGATAAATTTTCATTATTCAAAAATATAAACCGTTAGAGCGTTTTCACACACACACCGGTAAAGCCGGTGTCGGTGCTGGCACCGAATGCAATGTAATCAAATTATAGTTTTCACACTTATTTGCCGGTACCGCCGCCGATTCCGATTTATGCAGCCGGCGGGGATCTCGACATTCGGATTAGTCGGTTTCTATGATTTCTTATGTACGTTTGTCCACACACATTCTGACGTGTCGGTGACGGATAGTATTTTGACAAGTAATTTCATTGAAGTATCCTGATGCTTAATTTTATTTTCTAGTCGTTCCACCAGAAAATCAAATGTATCTGTACTCATTCTGAAGTAATTTAAGAATTTGAAATTATGCTCTCTTAGTTTTTCATAGAGCGTGTAAAAAGAGCCTTCTAAGTATCTCACTGTCAGTAGGGGATGTACCCAGTATTGTCTTTCATATTTGGTTTTTCGGTATTTTCTCCTAATATACAATAAACCTAGGAGTTGACGTCTGTTGACAGCAGTTACAGCATACATCTTTCGTCCTGCACTGTTCAACATATACTGAAAAAAATAACGGCACCGATATGCCGGGCTGTGTGAAATACGCTGTTGTCCGGTACCAGTACCAGCACCGACACGGCACCGGTGTGTGTGAAAACGCTCTTATAGTTTATTTAAATATAAAAATTACTCTGCAGGAATCTGTAATATTTATATTGAAAAGTATTAGGATTAAATCATTTTTTTACATATGAAAACTCTCCTGAGCTCATGACCTGATTCCACAGAGCTCATTTTATGAGTTCTGTTCTTAAGACCCATTTGACTATTCCTGGCATTACAGCTACATCAGAATATACTGTCATCAGTGCTTTAAGGTCAACATATTTGTAAAAAGAACTCTCATGGTTTGTGTTACCGAGGATAGTTTTTGCAGAGATTCACTATTTTTTAAAATTACTTGCAGTTTTATAGGTTCCGGTTGAACTATATTAATGATAATACTCCCTCATGAACACTGGAAGAGTGTACCCAAAGGCATAGCCTGTGCGGGTAGAAGACGGCTATTATCATTATTTTCTGTGGCACTCCGGTGGGAATTAGACTTAATTATTTAGAATTCTTGGAAATTTATAAATTAAAAAAATCGAATTTTTTACTAAATGATCTGAACCTTAATAGTTCCCCTTTGTAAAACCTTTTCAATTAATTAAGTACTAACTACTTCCCTGGCCAATTTCAAGGCCAATGTCAGCGCTTCAATCTAGCTGTTTCATCTTTTTGTTTTCTGTTTTTGAGACAATAATTGAACCAATCGCGAGAGTTTACATGAATTCAATATTTGCATTTTACTCAATAAAATATATTTTATGCAGTCAAAAGCCATAGATCCAAGCAGATCCCACAGGATGAATTTTCTGTCCTCTCTTTTGTTGAAGTAGACCAAAGCATCTCCAATAGACTTATTTTTCAAGTAGCCTTACTGGAAACTAAAAAAATAAAGAAATTCACAAATTGATTAGGCGTAGCTATTTCAATAATTTTTGAAAAACATATCAGTAAGCTGATTGGTACGAGAAGATCCCACAGGACGAATTTCTCTCCCTCTTTGTTGTTGAAGTAGACCAAAGCAGCTGCAATAGCCTTATTTTTACAAATAAGTATCCTGGTCACTAAAACAGCAATCACAAATTTTTTAAAAACATTTCAGTAAGCTGATTGGTCAGAAACTGGCTATATGTCGACAGGTTTGATTTTTTGTGAAGTGGTTTCTCCCGGCCAGAATATTTAATTTTTACTAAGTCTATGGTGAAATATTATGTTCTCATTTTGGCACAACGTACGCGAAAGTAGTTCGACCTTTCACTACCGCGCTGACATCTAATGTTGAATTACGTTTCAAAACCGCAAACTTTGCCAATATTTTTGAGTTGATGTGACATGGGTTCACGTTTCATTAAAAATACATTTTTATCATTTCAATTTTTATTACTATTTTTTTATATAAAGGTACCAAAAATAAATAACGATATTTTTTAACAAAATCTTTCATAATTCTCACGTAGACAGGTCTTCACAAATCAAGTTTAGAACATTGTCCGCATTTCTGTCGATGTGGAAACTCTCGAAAGTAAACTGAACTGGACTCTGAATGACATCATCTCTAAACAATTGGTATTTTGTACACAAATACCTCGTACAGGCATCCTGATACTTCGCTCTATCAACTAGTTCTTCTATGTGATTTATGTCATTCTCCTGTAATCCCTCGCATTGCAATTTTTTCAACAGGTTTTCTTTGCCCCAATGTTTGAATGGACATCCATGATACTGCCCCGGCAAAGGAGAATAACTCTGAATTCTTTCACAAGTATATGGTTTATATTGAATCTTTCCGCCAACTCTTCCGTACTGGTGTTTGAAAAGATAAGAGTATTTGCGAACATACAAGTCCTTTGACATTCTTTGAGTGAACTCGTTTTTCCATAACTCCTCTGCATCTTCAAAAGATAACCCTATCCACTTTAAAAATATTCCGTACTGCATTTTACTATCATACTTGAGGTGGTGATCTACTCTTAAAGCTTTGTGTATGGTTTTCATGCACAGAGGATAGTGATGATTAGCAAATTCATCTATATTTTCTAAATTGATAACAGAAGTGCTTTCGAAATTAATATAATCAACAGAATATTGGCGATATTCCGTAGGTTCGAGAATTGATATATTTTGTAACAAAAACTGTACATGATCCTCTTTTACTAGTACTGGTAACATTTTGTTGATCCTCTGAAGATGAATAGAAAACTGAGCCCATAATCTATTTTTTATGCAATGAATAATATCAGTCTCGGGGAAGTATGCAAGACCTTTCAGTATAAATACATTTTTTGAAGCCACCAATTGTGTAATTTCAGTAAACTCTGCCTTATAGTATGAAAGGCTTTCAAACTTGGCATTCGTCAAATTTCTGCACTCCAGTAGCTTGTCCTTAAGAGCTTCTTTTTCCCTAGACAACACAGGAGCATAAACAAAGTCATTTTCCACTAGAAATTCCTTCAAACTACATTGGCTCATTCGTCTATATAACAATGTAAACCACTGTAGCTCCCATCTGATGAAACAAGATCGAAATTCATTTGTTCTGCAATAACCTGGAACAATCTATTTCAGAGGAGAAATACCAAAAGTTAAGGTGTCATAATAATAATAATATTTTATTCATATTAGCATACAGCAGCCAAGGCCATTAGGGTGCATACTATGATTCACAACCAGTGTTTCAGTCATCAACACCACCAATGATTCACAATTCAGATTACCTTGCTAGGCCCTAGCACATAATTCCTGGGACCCACAAGAGGAACTGTGAGCCACAAAAAAATAGGTTTGTTTCTGAAATGCAATGACTAAACTGTCACACAATCCTGAGGAAAGTTGTTTATCAATATAGAATATATTTATATCAATGAAATTAGCATATATTTAGATTCCTTTTTTGAAATAGTGGGTATATCAGAGCACTGGCTGAACTCTGCTAATCTAAACAATATTAATATTATCCAAGAAATAGAAACTACCAAAACTTACGTTTATATTTCCTGGATAATACTAACAATGGAAATATTTTTGTATTGATTTATGTTTGAATTGAGATTCAAACCCTCAACAATACAAAACAATATTATGTTATCACAAATGATATATAATTACCTACACAAACTCAAAATCCAATGAGCTATGTGATCATCCAGCTTGGCTTGAGTTATCCCCACATAATTTGATTCATTCAGTAGGATATTGTAAGTATCAAGTTTCCCTTTCTTAATTTGACCTTCCATAAAAGCATCCCATTTACCAGTGTTTGGTCTGAGATTTAATATTTTGGCTTCTTCCATTATTTTATACAAACATATCCTTTCCTGGCTCAATTTTTCCAATCGCGAAATACTTGAATTACTTTTAGGAGGAATTTTATACATATTTAATTTGAAGGAGAATTAGTTGTCTTCCATAATTGTAGTCGGGTCCAGAATCCTCAAGCCACCATCCAAGAATTCAAGTTCTTCAAATTCTTATTAATCCAATTCTATATTTTTCGCTACAGTTTATAATTAAGACTAACATACATGGCATAGTTTATTGCTTGGCCTGGTAAGGACAAGATAAACCATATTCAGCTCATTGCGATTAGTACTTTGTAAAAATTATTCTTACCATTGCTAAAAACTCAAGAGAAGTACAAATTATTCTGAAATAAATAACAAATAACAATTCAAATAATCAAATGTTTCGCTCTCTCTCTGGTTCATTGGTCTTTGCTTCCTTCTCAGGCGCATTCGACCAGTTCCTTTTATTACATATCCATGTAATAAAAGCTTCGGATCCACATACCTAGGTATGTGTTCGGATCAGGGACTTCGAATGTTGTCGAAGCCGCTTTCCAACTGTCAGTAGTGTCAAGTGTCAGTACTCTCAAAACCAGTAACTCCGAGTAGACCAAATGTCTTGCAAGCTTTCACTGGAAAGCGCCTAGGTCTTCTGTGTGAACCACTTAAAACCTTTTTCTTCTTAGTGGTGTTGCTCAATCAGATGACGCCAGTCAGCAATAATAATCGAAACAGTATCAGATCCATCAGAAAATTGAAAGTGGTATAATAACGGAACAGAATGTCGGGGCGTGGCGCAGAGGTTAGAGCGTCCGACTTTGGGTCGAAAGGTCCGGAGTTCGAGACCCAGTTGCGGCTGGGATTTTTTAATTAAATTTGACTAATTAAATTATTCAAATCTCGTGGCTGGACTGGGGTGAGTTCTGCACGATTCACTGTTGCGTTCCAATTAACATTGCTGCTCCTAAGGTGGCGCATGGAGTTAGTAACAAGGCCTATCCAGAACACGTGGCTAATGACCATAGCAGTCGATGCCAAGACATCAAAAAAAATAATAATAACGGAACAGATAAGAGCCAGTAAAATATTCCAGACGTATATGTGTTTTGTGGTGAAAAATTAAAAGCGATGCGCATAGAAGCAGGAACAATAAAAGAATTGATCCTAAACCAGACTCAATTCCCTACAATTATCAGTATTATCAATACGACAATTTTTCCATTTCCACCCAGTTTCACTTTTCCGACGAATGGAGCAGAATATTTGTGTTTTAGGAAATATGAGTTGAAATCAAAATTTAAATGAAAATCCATCACCGAAAATTATCTGAAAATGAATAAAAATTATTACATTTTCTCGATTATCACTAATTAGTTTTTCTGAAAGTGGTGTTACTTATAATTTATTCCTAATTGGTGAAGCAGAATACAAAACGTAAAAAGCTTAGTTGTGAACTCCACTTACACAATTTTTCAAACGCCTGATTCACATAATGGCAGTAGCAGTGGCGTCACCCCCCTCTATTGATAAGATAACCAATGACAAACATGTTTAGACGACGCTGAAAATACAAGGTCACGCTGCTGAAAGTTTGATTCATTTAAACTTTTTGCAGTAAAATCTGGCAGTGTTCGCATTTCTAACCTTAAAATCATCATGAAATCGAGATTGCTGTTATGATTCCTTTCTACTGCTTTTAACAAACAATTAGTTGATTTCCATTCCAGTGTCACTCATTCGGATAACAGCGTCAAAAGTGGCAGAGTCACTGCCTTTAGTGCCACTGCTACTGCCATTATGTGAATCAGGCTTAAGAAGTAAAAGAATTTAACGGCAGCGTGGGAGAATACATTTAATCCAATAGGTACGCGCTTTGTGGTTGGTTCAGATGAAATGTATGCTTGACGCGCTCTACCATAGAAATCATATAATATATATCTATGCGCTCTACCAATTTTGGATAAGTAGTAATTTCACATTTCATCATAACACTTCTGTACGGTTATTCTCTTTACTTAAACTTAGTAGTCAGGCTCAGAGTGGCTAATGATTCATGCTCTTTCAACCCTGAGGCGCTTTCGAATTGATAGTTTTTGTTACCCCCGACCTGACCCTGAACTGAATACTCGCTATATAATTGAAGAAAGAAAGAAAGAATTTATTCATCATTGAAAATTTCATACATGTATCGGATACAACATGAAACCTTATCAGACTAGTCAAAGAAATACAGATAATATAAATATTAAAAATGTAGTTAAAATTACAATAAAAACACCAAAAGATTACACTTACTAACAGATTAAAATCATGAATAGAGAACCACTACATCTGTAATATCACTTCAGTAGCTACCATAGATATATATTATATATATTATATATACTTACTGATTTCTATGGTAGCTACCCAGAGTTACTGGAGCTGTTCATTGGAAAAAGCAGACCAGTTTGCATGCGGCTCGTCTGTCATTTTATACTTCCTGCCATTACAGTGGCAATAACAAAGCGCGTCCCTATTGGATATTAATTATACTACTGTTGTTTCATGACGGGGGTCATGTGAGTTTGGAGCTTAGGTTCCGTTCCGATATTACTGTCATTACAGAACAGTACTGCCCAGTAAATTTGGTCTCTCTCTCTCTCTCCCCATAGACACTATAGGGGAAGAGAGAGTATTGTGTATTGTGTATTTCCCACAATTTTGAGAAGGTAGAAACAAGATAAAAATAAAAGATAAGAATCGAGAGCCAAGACTCGTATTATAGAGGTTTATACAAGAAAATAAACAAAATGAAGAGATGATGACACCAGAAACAAACATGTTCAATCCTCCGAATGCTTTGATTTTCGATGAAGATATAAATGCAAGTTACAAAAAGTTCAAACAAAAATTTGAAATATATATGAAAGCCACAAATTATTACAATGAGAAGGACGAAAGAAAAATTGCCATTTTATTGAATGTAGGTGGAGATGTTGTGATAGATGTTTACAATTCTCTGGAACTGAATGAAGAACAGAAAAAAAATTACCAGAATGTCATCGCTGCTTTGGATAATTATTTCATGCCCAGAGAAAATGAACTGCTCAGTCGATATCTTTTTAACACTCGAAAACAACTACAAGGTGAAATGTTGAAGGACTTCATTACAGCCTTGAAAAATTTGGCGGAAACTTGCAACTTCGGAGACCAGAAGTATTCATTAATAAGAGATCAAATTATTGTAGGGGTATTGAATGACGAATTAAGGAATAATTTGCTGGCCCTGAGAAGTTTAACACTAGAACAAACAGAACATCAATGTTATGTTTCTGAGTTTGCAGAGATTCAAGTGAAAAAGGAAGGATGTGGAAAGCCAATACTTGTTAAAAAAGAGGAAGGTGTTGTTAATGGTGCAGGTATAAAATTCGAATATATTTATTGGCATTACACTTATTATTATATTTCACATTACACCAAAATTTGTCTTTATATGTCTAGCCAACATTTCTAGGGCTCTATACCCACATATAAATAGTGTTTCCCAAACATTATATATAGACCAAGCTATAGAATTTTTTTCCCCCATAAAATTAAAGACCCAAATGGTCTCTACTTATTTTTACAATATAGTTCCATTGACTGTAAAATGATTTCTTGAATAATCTTTGAGATATTTACAAGAAACCAAAAAAGTTGTAATTTTTTACATTATTGCTTCTTTAAAAAATTCCACAAAGCATTTTCCTCAGTTAAGAACTGGGGTTTTCGTCAACGAACTATCTTATAAAAATTAGTATAGGCCATTTGCGCCTTTTATTTTGTGGGGGACAAACCTCTATAACTTGGTCTATAGTTTCATCATAAATAACAAATATTGAAGAAAATCCCAATTTGAGTAGTAAATGCATTCTCATTGCAGGTTTTTCTCTTGCACAACCTGTAAATATTGAATGTACTCCAGAGTTGATGGAGACCAGCAGACAGGAACCAGTTCAGTTGCCAGAAGGATTACCTCCAAAAGTTTTGGAATTGATGAATGTTTTCAAGAAGGCAGCAGAGAACTATAAGGGCGATGGAAGGAAGGCATTTTTTTCAGAAGGAGTCAATTTATGTTTATCAAGGTGAGGAGAACGATATTTCTCCTCAGTTGATCATAAAAACTTCTTCAATACGCACATAAAAAACCCTTGACATTCTTTATTTTTCACAAATACAGTCTCAACTGAATCATGAAATCTTGATATTCTTTAGAAACGGTTTTTGAAAATCATATTTAGTAGGAGTTATTTTATATCCAACTGAAAAACTTTACAAAGAATCAAAGAAAATGGACACAAAACAATTATTTGGATACAACATAATGATTTATATCTATAAACATAAAACGAATGTAAACTTCATTAATCATATTTATAGTACAAGAAATAAAAATAGTGTCACATTAAAAAATAAAGTTAAAAAACAAGGCCTCAGAAAAATTTAAAATATGCTATGATTTGATTCCAAATCATATAAAAACAATCAAGTCATTATTCTCTTTAAAAAATCAAATGAAAAAACGGATTCAAGAGCCTCGTTGAAATTATTTATTTCATATCTTTCACCTCAATTAAGTGTGATGACATAGCGTTTGATAACCGCTCACAGTGTAATCTCAATCTATTGGCAGTTATCAAGCTCCCCGCTAGTTTCAGCGGTTTTGCGGTTTCCGGCCTAATATGTTATACACTAGCTCAGGTAGTTTATTTTTTATAATTATTAAGTTCAATTTTAAAAAGGATACCTCACACTGTAATAGGGAATTTGCATCCCTGTCGAATTGACTGAATTTTTGTTATGTTATAGTCCAAGTCATTCCAAACCAAAAGTTTAATAGACACAACTTTTTCTATAGGCTAGTTTGATGCTAGATGCCCCTGAAAACTCTCATTTGTACATCATTTTTAAACAACACAATACGTAATCCTGGAAAATGTAGACAGGAATTGATACGAGATGCCATTAATAGTTATTTGTTGTATAAGTGTTTTAGATATCATTTTATTTGCGCAAGAATGTTTAAATTTCTTAAGCAAATAAAATGTATCTAAAACACGCATGCAATACAACGTTTTATTCACAATCACATTCATTTAGAATCAGAATCGCGGAAATTTTTCATCACAAAATGATTTGACGTTTTGCTCTAACAGCGGCTGTCACCTCCTCAAAAATCATTGAAATAACATACAAAAATATCGGTAGGTGTTGAATGGTTGCTATGTATTTTCGATTGTTTATCGACTCCATTTGTAAAAATTTGTGAAGTTGGTGAAAATAAGTAAAATATGATTAATATTCAAGATTGTATTTTTCATTATTCCACTAGTGGAATAAAGTAATTTCATTATTCCACTAGTGGATAAAGTGGTACTTTATACGGCTCATAAGTGTGGATAAAACTTCAATTATAAGGTGATTGTGGATAAACTTGTTTATAAAGAAAACAGTATTTCTACTCCTCTTATGTAAGTACAAAATATTGTAGTAGATTTAAACTCTAGTTAACTGACTAAAATAATTTATTTAACGAAATACAATGATACAATGATACAATAACAAAATACTCTAATTTACATAACTATCACGGAACTAGGTATTTATATTCGACTTTCACTTCGCTGACTGCCTGTCTGCTGCGTAGTTCTTTTTATATCGAACGCCCACTTCTCCGAAAGCTCCAGAATTTTCCATCGAATCGCCCAGACTCACCAAAGCGCCCAGATTCTTCTCGGTGCAAGCGCATCGACAGTCTCCCGCGGTTGGTCGCTAGCTATACGTGAGAGTTCAGGTCCGGCATCGCCCGCAGCTTCGCCACATTGCCCCCTTCTTAGAGATATTTCGTCCCAAAATGTCATCCTTGGAGTGTGTCGATATTTGCAGGATTCCCCATATCTGCATCGTGAAGTTCGATGAAAATAACACTCCACAGTCTTCATGTTAGGTCGTGGAATAGGATTACAACAAACCAAAATCTGGATGCCGCTGGATCGGAATATCGTCTCCAACATACTTCTTATAACTCTCCAATCTAGCCCATCAATACCACAGGATAATTTTGGGATTGCCAAGTCCACCAGATTCTGGTTCACCATCGTATCTCTTAGTTGGGTGAGGCTCCTCCAGACATCTTCATAGGACGGTTTGTCTTGGGAATGCTTCTTGGTCACCAAGTAGTAGACGTTCCTCTGGCCCTTCTTCAGCTGTAGCACACCTCCAATTTCTGGATTCTGTTTCCGTAGTGTCTGGAGTTGGCCAAATTTCTTGGAGAACACTACAGCGATGCCCCTGGACATTCGAAGATCTTCTGCGACGCAGTGTGCTAGGGCGTAATCGACTGGCACTTTGAAAAGGTCCCGTGGCTCCTCCCGAGTTACCCCGTGTGACACTTTCTGTCCATTTGAGTATAAGGACATGAATTTCTGGAACGTCATCGCATCCTCTGGTGGTCTGAGGGTGCGGACTTGGTCATGATTTCCAGCGTAAGGGGCCAACCTGTTGAAATGAACGACCCTGGGTTTACCTCTGGGTGGCTTGTGGATTCGGTAAAGCAGGTCGTTTATCCTCTTGATGATCTTGTACGGACCTTCCCATGAATTCCGTAATTTCGGTGACAGGCCCCGACGACGCATCGGGTTGTACAGCCAAACTAGGTCACCAACCTGAAATCCTCCAGCATCGGCATTGATGTCATAAGTCGCTTTCATTCGGTTGCTGGCACTCTGGATGTTCAAACGGACTCGTTCGTGGATGTCCTCCATTCGCTGCCGGAGTTTACTGACGTAGTCCTCTCCCGCGGTATCCTGTCCTGGTGGCATCCCAAACTTTAGGTCACAGGGAAGTCGCAGCTCTCGGCCCATTATGATACTAGCAGGGGTTTGGCCGGTCGACTCGTGTACTGCGGAACGGTAGGCCATCAGAAACAAATGGAGATACTGATCCCAGTCTCTTTGATGGTCAGAGACTACCTTGGACAAGCGGCGATTGATAGTCCTGTTCATCCGCTCAACCATTCCATCGGACTGTGGATGTAGAGCTGTGGTTCTCGTCTTGCGGATGTTCAGCAGTTGGCAGATTTCTTGGAACAGGTTGGATTCGAAATTTCTGCCTTGGTCCGAGTGCAGCTCCAAGGGGACACCGAATCGACATATCCACTCTTTCACCAAGACGTCCGCGACGGTGATGGCTTCCTGGTTGGGCAGGGCATAGGCTTCGGCCCACTTGCTGAAATAGTCCATTGCCACAAGGATGTATTTATTTCCATGATCTGATACGGGGAACGGGCCGGCGATGTCAATGGCGATTCTTTCGAATGGACTACCTACATTATACTGACGCATCGGGGCCTTGGGTCGTGTCCGAGGTCCATTGCTGGCAGCACAAACAGCACACTTTCTGCACCAGTCATTGACATCAACTTGACAATTGACCCAGTAAAACCGTTGTCTTACTTTCTGCAGGGTCTTCGTCACACCCAGATGTCCTCCAGCAACTCCATCATGGATTTCTCGGAGTACTTCCTGTCTTCTGTTCTTGGGCACCACTATCTGACGTCTGTCCTCCCCACCATCTTCGGACTCCAATACACGTTTCAGGACCCCATTGTCCAGGGTAAGGGAATTCCATTGGGCCCAGTAGGATTTAACTGCTGGGGAATATCTTGCGATTTCCTGCCATGTCGGTCTTTGATTACTATTTTTCCAACCGATGACTAAACCAAGATCCGGATCTCTTCCTTGGTCTTTCTGGACCTCGTTGTCATTCCAGTTATTGTCAACTGCCGTGGTTCTACAAATCGCTGCTTCCTTCTCTTCTGCTCGTCGGCAGTGTGAGCAGTCGTCTGGGCATGGTCTCCTTGACAGGGCATCTGCGTTCTTGTGGCCACTCCCTGCTCGATGTTCGATCTCGAAGTCAAATTCTTGGAGTCTTTCGATCCAACGTGCTACTTGGCCCTCGGGGTTTTTGAACTGTAGAAGCCACTTAAGGGCTGCGTGGTCGGTTCTTAACAGGAATCTTCTCCCGTACACGTATTTATAAAAGTGTTCTACTCCCTTGACAACAGCCAACAGTTCTCGTCTGGTGACACAGTAGTTACGCTCCGGTTTACTGAGAGTTTTACTGAAGTAACCGATGACCTTCTCTTGCCCATCCTGGATCTGGGACAAGACAGCTCCAAGTCCCACGTTGCTGGCATCCGTGTCCAAAATGAATTTTCCACTCGGAAGGGGATAACTTAGAATCGGTGTATTGATCAATGCCCCCTTCAGCGTCCTGAACGAGTCTTGGCATTCTTCGGACCATTGGAATTTTGTTTGACCTTCCGTGAGCCTGGTAAGTGGTTTAGCGATGTTGGCAAACCCCAGCACATATCGGCGATAGTATGTGCACAAACCAAGGAAACTTCGTAGTTGGTGTATGTCTTTCGGGATAGGCCACTCCTTCACTGCTTTAATCTTCTCGTCATCCACTGCTACTCCGCGCCCAGAGACAACATGGCCAAGGTAACGTACTTCTTTTTGGAGCAGGTGGCATTTCTTGGGGCTCAGCTTCAATCCAGAGTTTCTTAGTCGCAGGAATACCTCCTCCAGGTTTTTAACGTGGTCTTCGAACGATTTGCCAACTACAATGATGTCATCGAGATATACCAGACACGTCCTCCATGAGAGTCCTTTCAGAACCGTCTCCATCAATCTCTCGAATGTTGCTGGAGCATTACAAAGTCCGAATGGCATGACGGTGAAATGCCACAGTCCTGAGCCGATGGTGAAGGCTGTCTTTTCTCTATCTTCTGGAGCCAGTTCTACCTGCCAGTATCCACTCTTCAGATCAAGGGTCGAGAAAATCGTGGAGCCGGCCAACGTGTCTAGGGTGTCATCTATTCTCGGAAGAGGGTAACTGTCTTTCTTCGTCACGTTGTTCAGTTGACGATAGTCTACGCAAAAGCGTGTTGATCCAGAACGACTGGAGAGGACCATGGACTGTCGGACGGTTCAATAACTCCATCTTTCCCCATATCACTGACTATTTTGTCAGCCTCTTCCTTCTTGGCAAGAGGAAGTCTTCTAGCTGATTGTCGGATTGGTCGAGCGTCCCCAGTATCAATTTTATGTTGGACTACATTCGTTCGACCCCCTTTTCCTTGTCCGGTATCGAAGATGTCTTGGTACTTCTTGACTAATTCTCTCAATCTGGGCTGTTGGGCTGGTTTAATGCCCTTGGAAGAGATGGTAACCAATTTTTCCAGTTCCGCTGTCAGGTTGTTGTCTTGACTAACAGTACCGTGTACACTCCTGTTCACAGAGGAAATTGACGAACAGTGCCCCAAAACAGTTCCTTTCTTCAAGGTCACTGGGTAATAATTGACATTCATTACCCTTACTGGCACAAATTTATCAGCACGCAACAAAGTCTTGCCTAGTGCAATACCTCGTCCAATTTTCTCATCATGAAGCTTGGGCTCGAACATCACCACGCTTCCATTGCTCGCACCTCCGTCCAAGCGAGCCTCCAGTATGGTCTCAGCCCTCTCGGGTACACTTACATCTTCAACCAGCAGAACACGAATCATCTCTTCACTTCTTCCATGTAGCACCAGCTCTTCTCCGTTCACACGTAGGACGCCATCTTTGAAGTTCAATTCAAACCCTCTGGAATTCATGATGTCCATTCCAATAATTGCGTCGTCCTCAATGTCCGCTACTAATGCCCGATGTTTCACTTTTGTACTGCCTAGAATCAGTTCAATCGGTAGCTCACCATGTACAGTGGCCGGCTCTCCTGTTGCTGTGCGTAGCTTCCAGGATGTTAGTTCCATTCTCTCTGGTGTTTTAATAAAAGCAGGTCCAAGGATTGTCCTAGTCGCACCTGTATCCAGCAGCATTGTGCAAGGCTTGTTGTTGATGAAACCGTCTACAAAGGCTCCTTTGTTCTGTCGTTGGAGGACAGCGACATATGCATTGTTCACCGGGTCTTTCTGAATAGTGGCCGACGATTGCCCCTTCTCAAAAACCTTCGTTGGTCTCGACCTCTTGAGGGTTGGACATTGACTACGCACGTGTCCAAGTTTCCTACAGTTCCGGCATCTCACTAGTCTTTTCTCAGGCAACATTTCCTTCACGACCTTCCTTATGGCAGCTTCCAGGTCAGCAGGCTCCTGTGGGTCTTCCTCAATAAATCGGACTTTACTTTGGCTTCTGCAGGATTGCTTTGCCGCCTCAAATTCCAAAGCGCGTGCCAGTGCATCCACGAGATGTGTTGGACGAGCTAGTGTCAATGCTTGTCTGGTTTCCTGGTCACGAAGTCCATCTAAGAATGCCTGAACTGCTAGTCGTTCCATTACTTTTTCCGGTGTGGCTGGATATGCAAGGCGAACCAAACGTGCAATGTCTGCTTCAAACTCCTGTAGGGACTCGCTTGATTTCTGGCAGCGGTTTTTGAGCTGTGAGTGGTATACATGTTCTAGATGGGTCTGTCCATACCGTAATTCGAGATGTTTAATCAGCTGCTCGTAGTCCTCTTGTTCTTGTGCCGTGAGGGTTTGTAAAATATTCGTTGCTTCTCCACGCAAGGCCAGTGTTAATGCCACAGCTCTTTCTCCTGCATTCCATCCATTCGCCTTTGCTGCAGCTTCAAATTGTCGGCGGTAGTTTGCCCATGGTGTTTTTCCATCAAACTGAGGTGGTTTCATAGAGAGTTTTCCTGTTTCTGGACTGATTTTTACATCTTTCAAACCCCTTTGAACATCATCTAAGTTCAAACTCAGTTCCAGCATTGAATTTTCATTGACAGATTCTGTGGTGTGGGTAGTGTCATTCTGATTTTCCAACTTACTGAGTTTCTCCTTTATTTTGATGATTTCCGCCTCGAGTCCGCCTCTGATTTCATCGCTGATAGTTTCCTTCAATTTTCCCATCTCTTCCTCAATTTCATCTTTGATGCCGCCTCTGATTTCATCACTGATGGTTTCCTTCAATTTCCCCATCTCTTGCTCAATTCCATCTTTGATTTTCTCCATCTCTGTCTCAACAGTCCCCATTCTTTCTTCTAATCGATTCGCCACGCCACAAAGTTCTTCTTTCATGTTCTTCGAGTTTTCTAGAAGCTCTTCCCTCAAACCCTTCGAATTTTCTAGAATCTCTTCTCTCAAATTCCTCGAACTATCTTGAAATTCTTCTTTCAGACTATTCGAATTTTCTAGAAGTTTTTGCTGAATTTTGTCTTCCATTCCGTCGAGTTTACTCATTATGGAACTCATATCTATTCCAGAAACTTCGAATAGAAATGTTTCTGGGTCCTCGCCCTCCTGAACTAATCCCTCGGCAAGTCTAGTTTGAAGCACGGCCTTTTTACCACTTGTGTCAAGTTCCCTCTCCTCCAGTTCTTGCTTCAATTCCGCAACCTTCAATTCAACCAGGCGAACTTTCCTCGAACACATTTTGTCTTAGTCTATGTCTCACAGTCTATTTCACGGGTCACCAGTCTATTATTATTATTATTGTCTATCTCACACAGTCTATTTCCCGGACACTAGTCTATTACTATTATTATTGTCTATTTCACACAGTCTATTCCACGGCCACCAGTCTATTATTATTATTATTGTCTATTTCACACGCGAAAATAATTGTCCGAAATACACAAACTTTCTACTTACACGAACACTCTGTATTTAAAGATCGCACTTCTAACACCAATGTAGTAGATTTAAACTCTAGTTAACTGACTAAAATAATTTATTTAACGAAATACAATGATACAATGATACAATAACAAAATACTCTAATTTACATAACTATCACGGAACTAGGTATTTATATTCGACTTTCACTTCGCTGACTGCCTGTCTGCTGCGTAGTTCTTTTTATATCGAACGCCCACTTCTCCGAAAGCTCCAGAATTTTCCATCGAATCGCCCAGACTCACCAAAGCGCCCAGATTCTTCTCGGTTCAAGCGCATCGACAGTCTCCCGCGGTTGGTCGCTAGCTATACGTGAGAGTTCAGGTCCGGCATCGCCCGCAGCTTCGCCACAATATGCTTTATTGTCGAAAAAATATTATTCTTGTTGACAAAGCAAGTAAATATAAACGTATATGTGAATTTGTAAATAACAAAACAAAATGTACCTATATGAGCAATCACCAACACTTTAAAATAAATTAGTGATAGTCACACTATAAAATTCATATACATTATCCGCCAAAATGTTTGAACCATATGGGAAACTTTTTTATATATAGTTTCTCAGAAAATTTCGTTCTTCATAAAAGTTGGTGCATTCAGTTATTCAGGTTAACAATTTAGCGTACCGTATAGGTCAAAACTCCGAAATGTGGATGAGTTCGGTATCTTTCGGTCAACCAGGCCAATATACGGAACCTATCCTTAGTATGCGCATATCGGTTATTGTCCGTGGCGTGCTGCTAAGCGGGAAACGGCCGATATTCTAAAGTCATGAGAAATATCGAAAAAAGTTGTTTGCAAATGGATGATATTCCCAGTTATCCATTTTTACCAATTACTAATTTTGATAACTACTTGAAGAGTTGGCCTCAATTTTGAATGGGAATGATCTACAATAATTTTTGAGTAGTAAGTTAGGGTGGATTTAGTCAACTTTAGCACAAGCATTATCATAAACATAGCGGTAACATCAAAGGTTCTTAGCATAAACTTAATATTGTTGTATACATGGCGCCATTTGATATAACAGATTCAACTTTCGTCTTTGACATAAGTTTAAGCACAATTTTAAAATGATGTTGACTAAATGCACCTTTACTGATTTAGCATAAATTATCTATCAAAGCAATTACCTGATCTAACAAAAATAAAAACAGTAATGGAATAAAAACAGGGTCCTTAAAAAAATTATTGGTAATTGTTAGAAAAAAATGGATAACTGAAAATATCATGCAATTGCAAACAACCTTTTTTCAATAAATTTTTTCGATATTTTGCATATAAATGTCACTTTATTCTATAGTGAATATAGAACATCGGTCGTTTCCCGCTTAGCCGTACGCCACTGGCAATAACCGATATGAGAATGAAATTTTCTGAGAAACTATTATAAAAAAGTTTCCCATATGGTTCCAACATTTTGGCGGACACTATATAAGCTTATCCATATAACAAATTAAAATCAAATAAATAGTAAAATAGAACACAAGGTGCACAAGTCAATCAAATAAATAATTAATAATAAAATAGAACACGAGGTGCACAAGTCAATCAAATAAAATTTGGTAAACAAGTCAGTAAAAAACACCTTAAAAAAAGAACAAGAGAAAAAAAATTAAACAATGTCTAAATATTCATGTGGAACTACCATTTATCATCGTAATATTCTTGCACATTGTAATAAGCTTTCTTTAATATTTTCTTCACATTTTTTCGAAAGCTTTTCAGGGAAATGATGTTTCTGAGACAAGTTGCATATGATGGAGTTTTTTTGTTAAGGAGGATTTTGGTATGGGTTAGGGAATACAGCCTTCATTTCTTGTTTTATACTTTCTTACTTCACTAATTTCACAAGATGTTGATCCATATTTTATATGAATGATATAGAATGAATAAATAGTAAACTGTTAATATATTCTGGCTAATAAAAAGGGGTTTACAGTGATCACACTGAGCTTTGCATAAATATCTAATTGCTCATTTCTGTAAGAAGAACACAGATTGAAATAGTTGATCACTGCATCTCAAAGAACTTGCAATACCATATTCACCGTCGCCCATATTGTCGTGACTTGGGGTTTGTTCACTACTAACTAGGTAGATACTGATCATTCATAGATTCAAAACACTTTAGAAAAATATAAAAACATTTATTTTACTATATACAAATATGAGATTAAGACGATTGAAATTAATGAAGGAAATAATCAATAAAGAATTAATGAATTAAAAAATTGATGAATCTCTCCTAGACTAGTTATTGATTGAATAAATAATTTTAAAAAGATCTTTACTTACAATACATATCGGCATTTACATTTAAGAAACATTTTCCTTCTATCTAATATCTGATCTTCCAAACTCCCCCCATAGCCCTCACTAGCTGTGGGCACGGCAGAACACTAAACTCGACTACCAGATCGAACTATCAGTTGCCTTTTTGAAAACTCTTGTTTATGTTCTGTTGAGGACAAGTTGTGTTTCAAAATAAAATATCTTCGCTCACGTACTGAATTGTAAAAAGGTTACCCACGTATTGAAATATAAAATATTTTAATGTACAGGATGTTCCATATATTTTTGACAATATTATCATGTGACTATACCAACTACCCAGGGTTCTCAACTAAGAAAAATAAATTTCACTGATTCCAGGACCGCAAAAGTTTAAAATGAGAATCCTTATTTGAATTTTTTTTTAGTAGGGTGGCAGTAAGTTGATGATCATGAGTTTTTGATGAAAAGTAATAGTTACGTGCATTGAAATATTTATTTCTATGGTTACGAGTCTTCCTAAGGGGCGGGGGACAAAACTGCCTCTTGGAATTTTCAAAATCATTTAAAGAGAATGATATTTTGACATAAAGAAAAGTCTATTAGTTATTAGGTTGTTTGTACTTTACACTCTTTATAATCATATTTGCTTTGTTATGTTATACAAAACATGAAGTATTGGAATGTTGACGTTATATTAACATGAATAAGCTGTTTACTATTTACACAGCCTCTGGGATCAAACAATGTTGCTGAACAAATCCATGGAGAGCAAGATTTATCAGTATCTCTCGCAATATACTAATTTTTCGAAGGAAACACTAATTCGGCGATCTAAGGCCTTGGTTCAGTCAAGGGAGTATAAGAAACTGAAAACTCTCAGGGAAGAACTGAGAAACATAATAAATCGACAGATGCCCGAACTTATGATCAAGTACCAGCACAAATGTGATGAAGTTTTGAAACAAAAGTGAGTTGTAAAAAAAATTATTTCCTTTTTGATTTGAGGTCTGTTACAGATTTGGCAAAGACAAAGAAGATGGAACCACCAAAGTTTTACGGGCTCCTAGAAGATCGTATCATTGGACTGTGCAATCAAGGTGGGTTTTTATTGATTGATTTGATTATGTTATGATCCATTTCAGTGATTCAGATTCAGTACATTACAGTACAGTGAAGTACTTGTACAAATACAGTGCTTTCATTTTAATTTGTCTCACTTTTGAAAGACTGTAAAATATTTATTTCTTGAGCTAAACGGTCGAATAAATAAGAAAATGTAGTGGTTTTTGTTGAGCTTTATGCTGTTAAGTCAAAAAATTTAGATACCCACGTTTTTGTCTCAGAAAATTGTCATAGTTTTTATAGTTATAGTCTCGGTTATAGTTCTTGGACATTTATTATGATATAGATTTTATTCTGGTTTGTAAACTCACTCGCCGAGTAAGTTACTCAGTAAATTACTCAAGTCGAAGAGCAACACATTTATTGAAAATTAAAATAAATCCAATTTACAAATAGCAAACAATTTGAAACAATTAAAATTATCTTTTGAACTTATAAGTGCTGTTCCACTTGACCTCCTTCATTTTCAATGCATGTAATATATACTTTTTCTGTATATTCTATAATTTTTAACAAAGTCTCTGTTTTGCACCTGTCGAATGGCATTTCTAATTCTTATCTTTAGATCGTCCAAAGAATAGCACGGCGTAGAAAACGCAATATTTTTAACGTGACCACATAAAAAAAATCACATAGTGTTAGATCGGGATTATCACGAGGCAATTTGATTGTACTCGAATTTTCAATCCACTGTTGATATTTTCTATCCAAGAACCTTTTAGCTGGGAAAACACAATGTGGCGGTGCCCCATCCTGTTGCCAAATTAAATATATTGATATGGCTAGAGGTAAATCGTCAAAGCGTTCTTCAATTTCTGCTTTTAGAAAATTTAAATAAACCTGACCCAGTCAACGAATCATCAACAATTATAGGACCCAAAACACGTTCACCAATTAATCCGCACCATACACTATAATGGACTGCCTACCTTGATACTGAATTTCCTGTATTTGATGAGGATTTGAATTGTACCAGTAGTGTCTATTTTGGCGATGGCAACCTCTGCTAGTGGAAAACGACGACTCATTGGTCCACAATATTTCATCCAGAAATGAGGCATCTCTTTGAATGATTTCTACGATATGTCTGGAAAATTTCAGTTTGATTTCCTTTTGCGAAATTTTGGGCGAAATTTTGTATTTTTTAGTCACTCTGAGGGCTGATCCAATTCACACTGGCAATTCTCTAACTACATCGTTTACTGAATTTTGAGATATTCTAAGATATGCTAGAATATTAATTTCTATTTCTTTTTGGCCTAACTTTTTTTTTTCTATTCAGGCTACCAGTTGCGAAAAGCTTCTTCTTAAGTCTATAAAACATTTCTTGTGGTGGATGGTGGTCAATGATTGGTTGGAATAAGCGGACCAACCAATCATTGACGAATATTCTTCCTTATGACTTAAAACTTATGACTTATGACTGCTGCATAAATCCACCATTAGATGGAGCTCTTCTACTTGGAAGTTGCAGTCTACAGTGCGTTCATAAAGTGTGGAACGCTCCATTATCTTATGAGTTAAATATTTTCGGAGGTCGATTTTGTATTTTAGTTTTCCACCTTTTTTTAGAAAAAATTGATTTCACCCCCACCACGTTACAATATATGATGTCATCGATATTTTTTTAAAATTGAAATGGTATATTTTTGTATCAAAAATTGAAAGCCCATATTTTTTTGAGTTCAACCATACGTCATATCTTACACTTTGAATTACAGTATACTGAGTATAAAGGAAAACAGGGTTCATATTTCTCAACATTCATTCCATTATTTATTTTGCAATGTAAACCTGAGAATTACTTAGTAGTTAATACAAGTATATTGCTATACTTGAGTAGTATAGGCTATGAAAACATCTGAAAGCCCTTAGCAACCAGACAATAAGTTCTTAGTTACTATTGCATGTCATTATTAAATTGATTTGTTGTGTAGCATATCGATAAGTCTGCAATAATAACTTTTTGAAAATTTTACCCTAAAAGCAATTATTTGAAATAACGATGGTGCTGTCAGAAAAACAGAGAATAGAAGTTCTGATGATCTTAGGTTACGGCGATCGTAAAAGAAGCATGGCAGAAGTATGCGAAATCTTCAATAAAAAATATCCCGATCGAGAACCAATAAGCAAATCGACGTAAAGCAAAATATTACATAAATTTAATGAAATTGGCAATGTTAGGGATAAGCCTAAGAGTGGCATACCTACCGTTGCCGAAGACACTCAATTGAATGTAAATCCTCATTGTTCAATTACAAACTTTATCTGACAACAATGAGATCTGTCGTGGTGAGGTGCAGAAAATTCTTAGAAAAGCCAAATTACAATTTTAATCATATTTACACCAATTTGCGCCAAACTAATGAAAAGAAAGGGCAAGTGCGGCATATTTTCGTAATCAGAAAAAGAAGTATTCTTGAATATTTAATGATATACAGGGTGTAACATTTAAAAAAAAAGTAAGTTATGTCAATAATTTTGACATTTGACAATTTATAAAACTGGACAGCATAAAACTTAACGAAAAACACTACAACTCCTTTTTTATTCTATCTTTTATCTCAGAAAATAAATATTTTACTTCCTTTTAAAAGTGGGACAAATTAAAATGAAAGCTCTATACATTACAGTGGTTATGCAAAATTCCACCTGAACATAAAGGCGGACAAAAAAGCGAGTTAATAAAATTGTTAAATATGTACCATGTATTTTGCTTTCTTTTTCAGAAATCTGATCATAGATATCTGGAATACCAAAAAACAATGCCTGATTCTGGAAGGCAAGCAAAAAGATTTGGATGAGCAGGTTAGCCAATATATTCGAACTGACATATTACCACTATGGCCTGAGGGATGGATTTATTTCAATACCATTAAGAATATAATTTGTAAAAATACAAATGAAAACACAAGTATATTGATTACTAACAATCCCGCTGAACGCAAAAATATAGATGAGGCGATGATATTGGATTAAGTAGGCCAAGTTGTAGATGAAAATGAGAGACTGTTTTCTCACAAAATAAAAGACGCAATCGGCCTATACCACTTTTTATAAGATAGTTCGTAAATGTAAAATCCGGTTTTTGCCCCAGCAAAATTGCTTTGTGGAATTTTTAAACAAGAAATAGTGAAAAAAACTTTTTTGTTTTTTTTTTTGCGAATATCTCAAAAAGCATTCAAGGAATCCTTTTACAGTCAACGGAACTTTTGTAGAGAATTATAAAACCTACAAAATGGTTTTTTATACGACCAGATTAGTGCATTTTTCACTGAGAAAACCAGGGAAAACCTCGAAAAGACCATTTTTCAAAAATGTATAATTTTTATAAATATGAAGCTGGACAAACAATATTGCGGAAACTGATAGATAATAATATGTGTAGTTTTTGCATAATCGCGATATATACAATTTAAGGGCAAATCTTTCTAAAAGCGCCGACTTAACCCTTTTACTGCTCAGCATAAAGTAAGCACTTCGCCCATACCCTAAACGAATATTAATTTTTAATCAACTAAAGATATGTGTAGATTGCTGTTGGAGTTTAATTTTTTTGTTTCCCATTATTTTTTTATTAAAAATGTAGAAACGTGTATACACGTCTTGAGCACCCCATTTTTTGGCTTGGTGCCCAGAATCGTGTTCACACGTCTTGGTCTTTGTGGAATTATGCTGAAGCCGTGTATACACGTCCGGCGCACTGGGCGTGACTTGCGCAAAGGCGTGTGTAAACACGTCCTGAGCAGTGAACGGGTTAACGAAAATCATCTTATTCAAATTCTTCAAACGGCATTTGGAAGTAGAGATCAATATCTACAATTTGTATATTTTGATGAAAATGTCACTGGAAGTTACTCTAAATGCTTCAAAGTGTACCCGAAGTCGCCCGAACTCAACTCGAGTTAACTTTAGTGCGACTTCAGGTGAAGAGTTTCGATCAACTTTCAGTGACATTTTCAACACATTTCCCACCTCTTAGGTGAAAATGCAAAATATACAAATTGTTGATATTTATATCTACTTCCGTTTACAGAATTTGAATACGACGACTTCCTTTAAATTGGCGCATCTTGCAAGATGTACCCTTAAATTGTTTATAACACGATTGTGCAAAATCTACACATCGGACAGAAAACATCTTGCGTACAGTTGAACCACATATTATTATCTATCAGTTTTTGCAATATTGATTGTCCAGCTTCATATTTATAAAAATTACAAATTTTTGAAAAATTGTCTCTTTTTCGAGGTTTTCCCTGATTTTCTCAGTGGAAAATGCACCGATCCGGTCGTATGAATATCCAATTCGAAGGTTTTATAAATCTCTACAAAAGTTTTATTGACTATAAAACGATTCCTTAAATAATGTTTGAGATATTTTCAAAAAACCAAAAAAGTTGTAATCACTATTGCTTGTTTTAAAAAATTCTGCAAAGCGATTTTGCGAAAACTGAGTATAGGCCACTTGCGTATTTATTTTGTGGGGAAAAATCTCTATAGCTTGGTCTACAGATGAATAATACCTATTGTGCTTTATGGCCATATACCAAAAATTTTATTTTCGTATTAAGTATAAGTATTTTAAAATTAAACAAATTTATACGAATTATGGATATACCAGGTTAGTAGAGTTATTTTGTGATATTTTTTTTATACAAAATTAGATTTACATATATTTTTTGATACCAAAATTTGGTAGTTTGTGATTTGAAATGTACCATGACACTATCAACTATATGAAAATTGCGTATGGCGAAAAAAAGAAAATGTTTATGCATCATTAGAAATTCAAAAAGTTTCTTTGATAGTTATACAAAAATAGTTGATGATACAAGTTCCTAAGTAGGACTTTTTTGTATGAGCGTGATGCACAAAAAAGCTCTTTACGAAAATTAATTATATTTGGCGCAAGATACTGCCTTGGAAAAATTTAAGAAAAGTGCGTAAAACATCACTTAACGCACAAAGTTGATTTTTTTACGCACTTGTGCTGAAAACAGCACGTAAAACTTTAGTTTACGCACTCTCGTAAAAAATAGTGTATTGCACAACTAGTGCAGAAAATTGGATATTTCATAAGATCTTTATCATCTTTTTAGCAGCAGAGCTGGGTAATTACAATTACAAAGTACGTTTTCAAAAAAGAAACCAATTATAATTACAAAATACTTTTTCAAAAAAGGTACTAATTACAGTTACAGAGTACATGTCTTCAAAAAAGGAATTACTAATTACTTTTCGGATGAAACAATAAAGTATGATAAAATTGAGGAACCCTAACATTTGAAAAATTTCAATAACACACTGAGTGGAAAGTCCCAGTACTAATATATCTAGAAATTGATTTTAATAGCTACTAGAAATCTAATTGAAAATTAGCATACCTCTGTAAGCACATAATCAATGAGAAGTAATAAGTAGAGTTATTTATAAAAAAACGGTATAGGTAACTCAATAATAATAATAATACAATTATTGAACATTTAAGAGTGTTTATTGACTCGGAACAAAAAAATTACATCATCACAAAAGTTTGCACATTAATCGGACGTAATTAGTCTGTGGCCGTTTGATCAACGTGATAAAATATTTAACTGTTTTACACCAAACATTTTTTTTCAAAATCAGTGTCATTGAGGTACGAGTTCTAGTGACGGGACTGTACGCATGTTCGTGCAGGAAATTTCATGGTTTCAGACCACGTGACCACACTGACCATGCGTATCTCGTAAACAAATATGCATTCAAAAATAATTGTACTTAGAAAAAGTAATTGTACTTATAAATGTAATTGTAATTGGAAAAAATAATTGTAATTGAATTATATAAATAATAAAGTTACAAATTACAATTCCTTCACAGATTTTGCTTCAAGAAAAAAAAGTACCTAGGTACAATTACAAATTACACGAAAAAAAAAGTTATTGTAATTATTAATTACTAGGAATTACCCAGCTTTGTTTATCAGTACTTATTACTGTTATATTACCCATAACTTATTATTGTTCATTTCATTACTGTTATATTTGAATTACTTTTGACTTAACCTTTTCGTTAAATAATTCATATGTAATTAAATTTTAGTCCTTCTTTTCACAGGGCATTTATATGGCTTTTATCACAATATTGACCTTATCTGATTGTTATAATCTTTGTCCAAACGTGATCACCATTGAGACTTATAATTGTAAGCACAAACCATGTCCGTCAGCAAGTGATTTTATTATAAAGAATAATTGATTTATTTTGTTCAGTGAGCTTTTTGTTTGCATTTACAGGTTCCATGTATCTTGCGATAAAATATTGCATGGCAATCTAGTATATTTTAAAGCACTATAGAAATATTTGTAAAAATGAAAATCTTGCATTTTGGTGTTTGATTGTATTAGTCACTTTATTTTTGAAAAGCTTCCTACAAGCAGTGCAATGGCGTCATTGAATTTTTAATTTGGGTATTTGTTTTTTAGCACCATAGCTCGTGCTTTTCACACTAAGTTTGGCCCTCTATGCTTTTTCAATTTGGACATGAGTGGTTGAGAACATTTTTACGGTTGCCGATATAGCAATATTAGCAGAAGATTTTTTGTTTTTTATATAATTATATATATAATAGGTACATATCGTGAACGTTTAAGTAGCCACAGAAAAAAAAATCGCTGCATTATGTAAGACACATTTTATATTATACTATTATTTTGATTTATTGTATTAGAAATCTGTATTTTATTTCAATAAATTTTATAAATTAAAATTATTTCTGAATTTGTTATTTGTTCCGACGTTTATTTTTATTTCATTGTTATCCCATTAGAAGTTTTGTTGACTCAAGAACTGTGACCCACCCTCCTTTTGGGGTGGAATGCTCCGGCGGATCTTTGAGTATGGAGGCAATGGGGTGGATTTCTGATAGTTACGGGGTGTCTCTGTTTTTGGGCGCCATCATAGAAACGCCAAACCCGCTGTCCGAGAATCAGTTAAATGTCCCCTCACAGGGAATGATTACCAACCTTTGCACTTGCGCATTATTGCTGTTTCTGGTCAGGTCGTTGCCAAGTTTTCTTTTTTTTTTTTCGTGTTTCAAATGAGGTTCGGAATATCATCTGTGGTTAGGGCAGGTAATTGTGGGAAGTCCAGTAAACTTGGCAACACCGCCTCAAAATCCTACCGTGGCGTATCAAACGAAGAAAGATAACAGTGTCGGTTTCTGAGTTTTGGCATTGTTAGGTTTTAGCATTTGTTCTGGGAAACTATGAATCTGAATAACACCAATATATTGGCAACGACACAGAGGCAAAAAAATATTTATGAGGACTTGAATTTGGATGATATGTCCATTATAAAAAATGTGACATTTAATTTCATTTCTTCCTTTTCTTTGAGTACTCTGACTGAAAATGTGGTTACATATATATATCAGGATTTGTTGTTAAATGTATAAAAAAAATTATCAAATGTAGAGTATGTTTGTCTACTTTTGAAGACGTTACAGAAACTTTAAATTATTGAATAGAAAAAAAGGTGGTCTCATAAAGCTATCACAAATTGTTATAGATATTTGAGAAAAAAATCCGGCAGGTTGTTGCAATTACTGATAATTTTATGCCAAATGGAACGAATTTATTTGGAAACTTTCATACACCAAACTTCATCAATATTATTTCAGGATGCAAAATTATTCAGCTCCATAATAAACCACATTTTCGATATATCTCCCTATGAGGTGAGTCACAAATTGAAAATGATAAAAGCAATAAGAATTTACACCAGAATTCGATTTTTCAATATTGCAATGTCGCAAACTGAGAAAATTAGAGGTGAATTGAAGTGAAGAACACTACAAAATTTATGATATTTTCCCATCAATAGATTTTGAAACAAAATTTTCGTTTGATAGAAATAAGTTTGTAACATTACAAAATAAAATGTGCTGAGAATTATTATAGTCCTTTTTCCTTCAATCCTACCATCTCTCCTTATTTAAAACAAAGTGAAACAAATATCCTGTAACAATTTGAATTTTTGGCTTTTTATATTTATTTCTCTCGACATTCGAGAATCTACTTCTTATTACAAAAAATGTCATTTGAATTTAATACGATTCAACAACATTTACAATGATAAATGAGAGAACCTCTAACCAAATGCAAAAATGTAGTTTCTTACCCATGAAACTATATTTGACAGATTTTTTCCCAATTTTATGTCTCCAATCAATGACATTTTTGTTTTTCAACAAAAATGGTGGAAAAGTGATAACAATAGTCAACAAGTACTCCTGTAGAAAAATTTGTAATGTCCTGTCAATAAAAGCCTTTGTTATTATTGTTATTATTACATACTTTTTGTATTAATAACTAATACATTATTCAATCGATTTGTAGAAGTAGAAAACCAACTTCAATATCCAGAATTTCGAAAATCAAAAATACGACTACATAAAGAAAGTGTTTCCTCACTCTGATATGGATTTCGACTATAATAGGCTTAACGGTTTAGGCGTGAAGCCGATGGACACACAAATAGAGTTTTTTTCCGATTCACGACTGAGTGGAATCAATTCCCATCAAAATAACAAATTTGAATTTTTTGACGATCACAATAATTTCTCCCTACTTGGTCGCGAGAAAGCACAAAATAGAAGAATTACACTCAATATTACTATTTTCAAGAAGTCAATTATTGATTTACTGAATATATCGTTAAAGGAAAACTCTGTTATATTGCAAACAGGAATTATCATATAAAGTGATAAACACGATATCCCAAATTAACCATGTTTGATATGATCTTGGAACCATCAAAATTGTCTGGCTGTTTTGGAAACATCTTTGAATAATTGCTCAAATAACATTAATAAAATTCAGATTTTTTACTATAACGTAGGAACAATTACAATTTTTTTAAATTTTAATGTTGTCGTTTTTAATGAGTTTTTTTCATTCATCCCTCGAGAGAAATTGGAAAAATATATATTTTTTTAAATTAACCGAAAAGTGGAAATTTTTTTTTAAGTAACCCAGTAAAATTAGTATTTCAAATCAGCAAAACTGCAAAACTCCTGAAAATTGGTTTATAGTTTCCTTATTCCATTGTCAATATTTTGAGCCCCTACGGGTGTTGTACGACTTGAATGATTTTTTAAAAATTTCTCTCAAAATTATGAGGCGCCGTTTGGGTAAAAAGTGTTTTAGTTCCCAATAAACATATTGACAATATATTTACATTTCGAGCGTTGCAAATATATTAA
Organism: Chrysolina oricalcia; assembly: GCA_944452925.2. Taxonomy (NCBI): domain Eukaryota; kingdom Metazoa; phylum Arthropoda; class Insecta; order Coleoptera; family Chrysomelidae; genus Chrysolina; species Chrysolina oricalcia. Next base: position 69,017,723 of record OX101812.2, read on the forward strand.
AACGTGTATGCCCATATATTTGTAAATTAGATCTATTTTATGTCGTCAAGAGATGGCGTAGCCAACGCGATTCAATTAGGGTCACTGAATCTAGAAGGCCGTGCCGTCCTTACGGGTATGGCCAATGGGCGTGGTCCAATACTTGAAATAGTTCCAGTATTCCAATAACCCACAAAATCACCAATTAGAGAGCAAGTTTTGTGGGTTATTTGAACACTGGATCTATTTGAAGTACTAGACCACGCCCATTGGCCATACCCGTAAGGACGGCACGGCCTTCTAGATTCAGTGACCCTAGATTCAATATCCTCTTCAATTTTTTTCAGTTCTTAGGTATTTGACTTTGAATAATCCAATGATTATTCAAAAAAACTAATCAAAAAGTATTCTGAGGATATATTCTGGTTGCTGCGATATCATTCGGCGGCTATATTATCGAGAGTGTAATGAATCTCGTAGGTAGCGCCATCTCTTGACAACATGAAATAGATCGAATTTATAAATATATGGGAATTCACGTTTTTTATATTTGGAACGCTTGAAACGTAAATATATTGTGTTTGATCAAAAATAAGTATATCGGAAAGCAAAATAAAAAATATTGCATTTCATTGTATACATTTGATATAAATCCTTTCTCTTCGGCAAAATAGGTTTCACTTCTGCCCTTATTGTAATGTAATAATAATAATAATAATAATAATAATAATAATAATAATAATAATAATAATAATAATAATAATAATAATAATAATAATAATAATAATAATAATAATAATAATAATAATAATAATAATAATAATAATCTCACTATTGCCATTGTCCGTTGTACTCAGGAATACCCGTGGGTACAACTGCGGCACCCCCAGCAACCGGAGGCATAAAGTCACCCATCTGTTTTACATGGATGACCTCAAATTATATGCCTCTGGAGAAAGGGACCTACATCAGTCCCTTAGGGTGGTGGAAGAGTACACGCATGCTATCGGAATGGAATTTGGGATCGACAAATGTGCCACGGTTCATCTCAAAAGAGGACGATGCGAGGAATACGGAGAGGATGTCCAGCTCGTAGACGGAAGCATCCTACATCATCTGGATGCCGGAGAGACGTATACTTACCTAGGGGTGGAGCAACGCCACTCCCAAGAGGTATTCACAGTTAAGAACTCTCTCCGCGGCAAGTATCAGCATAAACTCCGACAGATCTGGTCATCAGAACTGTCGGGGAAGAACAAAGTTGCTGCAACCAATATGCTTGCCGTTCCGATCCTTCTCTACTCTTTCGGAGTAATGAAGTGGACTAAGGAAGAGCTGCGACAACTCGACGTTAAAACTCGCAAAGTGATGCATCTCAATAGGTGCTTGCATCCTAAATCGTCCGTTCCACGGTTATACTTTCCCAGACAACGGGGAGGCCGTGGACTTTTGAGTTTGGAGTGTATGCATAACAGAATGGTTCTGGATGGGGCCTGTAAAGTCATCAGGAGTTCAGATCCCCTTCTCTGCATGGTCCGCGACCATGAAAAAGCAGGGATTGGAGCATTTCTTTTTAAGGCAGCAACCCGTGCGGCCGATGAACTCGGTCTCGTATTCGACACTGAACGGGCTAACCCAAACTCTGTCACCGAGTTGGGACCCGTTCAGCAAAAAGCTCACATCAAAGCTGCGGAGACAGAGGTCCTGCTACAGCTACATATGGATAAGCCAATGCATGGTGTCTTCTTTCATAACATCGAAGACCTTGGCTTATCCAAAAGCTTGACCTTTGCCTTCCTCAGGGCGAGTGAGCTAAAGTCGGAGACCGAGGGATTCATAATGGCCTGCCAGGATGGTGTCTTCAACACCCTCGTCTACCGTAGTCGCGTGATGGGTATAGATGTCCCTGACACCCGATGCAGGGCATGTCGTGGGGCACCTGAGACCGTAATGCATTTGCTATCAGCATGCCCATCTTATGCGGTCTCAGCCTATATCCACAGGCATAACGCGGCGCTACGAGTGTTATACTACCATCTACGACACTCGTACGGTATAGACGAGACACCGGTGTTGCCTTATGTTCCGGGGGATATTGAGTCCGTGGTGGAGAATGAGAGGTGCCGGATCTATTGGAACTACTCATTCCCCACCCTCAGGCAAATACAAGCCAATAAGCCTGATGTTGTCCTCCTCGACCACCAAAGTAGAACGATATTCGTCATGGAGTTTTCCGCTCCAGGCGAAATGAATATCGTTCGAAAAGAGGAGGAAAAACGGACTAAATATCGAGATCTTCTCTTTGAACTCCGCAGGTTATATCCGGACCATTCTGTCAAAATGGTGGTTCTGATCATAGGAGTCCTTGGTGGAATGATGGACACACTGCTCTCCAACTTGAAGATAATACCTGCTTGCCGTAATATGGCAGAAATCTTAGCAGCAAGAATGCAGAAGGCCGTCATCCTTGGTTCGCTCCGTCTACTCAGGGCACATGATTCTCGGACCCAATAGTCACTCACCCTACGGACGTAGGGAGTGGTTATTGGGGTTAACGACACCAGCGCGCCCTCCGGATGTATCGGAGCACCGGAGACAGGGCCTGACTGGTACATTCCCAACGGGAAAAAAAAAAAAAAAATAATAATAATAATAATAATAATAATAATAATAATAATAATAATAATAATAATAATAATAATAATAATAATAATAATAATAATAATAATAATAATAATAATAATAATAATAATAATAATAATAATAATAATAATAATAATAATAATAATAATAATAATAATAATAATAATAATAATAATAATAATAATAATAATAATAATAATAATAATAATAATAATAATAATAATAATAATACTAATAATAATAATAATAATAATAATAATACAAAATTTTATATATTTGCAAAAACACTTTTAACCCAAACGGCGCCTCATACAAAAATGTCCCAAGGAAGTTATAAATCAATTTTCAGCATCTTTGGAATTTTGTCGCCTTCAGGACATTTTTTTTGTTAATTTCACTGTGTTATATGTAATCCCTGCAACTCGAAAATGGTGATTTTTGAAAATCTCGTTTCTTTTGTTCCTTAATATTGATATTTAATGGGTTAAAATTATTTTTATTGTTCAAGGGTCCGTATCAGTCAGCGTACGAGGGACTCGCATCACCCGCTTTTAGCGCTATCTTCGCCTCTAAATTAAAATTCTCAATATTGGTGGTAGAATTCCGGGAGGAGAGACTTTTTTAGGAAATTTCTTCCTCTTTCAGAATCTTTTTTCAAATTTTGCATATTTTTGATAGTTTCCGAGATATGTGCAAAAAACCAAACCCCCTTTTTTTTAACTAAATTGTTTATAGGTAACTTTTTTAATTATTGCCGGAGCACTTTCAAATTTTTCAAAAAGTTTCTAGAGGTCATTCCGAATCGAATGAGCCCTGGATCATAATTTTCGTTGCCCTCGAAGAGAAATTCACCAAAATAGTTCTTGTAGACTAGATTAATTCGGTTAAAAAACTCATCAAAGCAGTTTGAGTGGATTTACCCGCACGAAATCCATGTTGAATGGGACTCAAAATATTGTGGGCATTCATAAAATTTAATGTCCACAGGGGTGCAGCCGGTTAATAGATGGAGAACAAAAAAAAAGTAACAAACCAGTCTCATCTTGTAATGCTCTTCTCAGTGGCACAAAAACATTTCTTCCGTAATTCATGGTATATGCGAAAATATTAATCCTCCCATAAAATTGTTGCCTATTATTAGCAGATACTTTGTAAGTTTTTGATTGCGATCATTATGCAATTGATACATAATTACAGGGAAATTAAGTACTTGGTAAATTCAATTTTCAGTATTATAAGACGTATGTAATATAACATTTTCTCGACATTTAGTATACTAATACCACTGGGTGTGCCATGGAATCCATTTCTGAAAAAGTAAGATAATTTCCTTCGCTGGGTTTTTTTCATTTGCTTTATTGTTCTCTTTCAGGACTACAATTTACCCGAGGTTTTTGATTTCGAGAGGAAAATTCTCCTTTATTTGGGATGCTTCCCCAACAACCAGAGGCGTGGAATATCTTATATCATAACGGCGTTCCTGACTCTTTCGATATCTATTTCGATCTACGTTATGATGATAGTTGGAATTTGTATTGAATACAAAAATGTGTCCGCTGTTTCTGAAACGCTGCTGATTGCAGCAACTCAAACTGCGTGTCTCTGCAAGCTACTGAATATGATTATCAAAAAGAAAAACATACTCGAATTGGAACACATTTTGTCCAAACCAGAGTTTAGTAGATTCTCCGAGGAAAACTTGAAAATTATGAAGAACTCAGTAAGCGTCGTTCAATACTTTGCTAGAACTTATCGGATCATTTGTGCTGTTGCTATTATTTCCGATATGTTCAGCCCACTTCGGAATATTGATATGAGAGCTTTGCCTTTGACGACAGTGTGGAATCCGTGGGATCTCCGCAAGAAGAGCTACTATATTTCAGCTTTTACGTTTCATATGGTGTCTCTTGGTTTGAGTGCGTTCACAAATACAACAATCGACATTTTCACTTGCCAATATATAATGATAATTGTCGGTCAGCTGAAAATAATTAAAAGTGGTTTATCTGGAATTGATTATGGATCCAGTAATGATTGCGTGATGAGAAATATCGTCAAGAATGTGAATTTACATACAACCGTTTTGAGGTTAGTCATATTTTGTAAATGTAGGTCGATAAAGCAAAAAAGAATTCTTTTCTGTCAGAAACAATGTTTAATTTTTCTGTCAAAGAAAGTAAAGGAAGAAGTTTACGGAATTGGTTCAAATTGAATATTTTTCACACTATTATCACGAATATTTTCCTCATATATATAAAATTCTTCATAAGAAAAATGCAATTATCAGAAATGACATATTTCTACGAGAAAAAAAAAATTATCGAGCGTTAGGGGAGAGTTGGGCTCAACATTTCTTTTATTAGAGGTTCTGCCGCCACCATATTTCGTCAGAGCGTTCATGATTGGAAATAATGAAAGATTCAATCGAGAGAAAAAAATTACCGAGCGTTGTTTGATGGCGATTCAGGCTCAGGAATTTTTTTATTAGAGGTTCTGCTGCCACCATATTTTCCCAGGGCGTTCATGATGAAGATTCCATCAAAAAAAATAATTACCAAGCGTTGAGGGAGAGTTGGGCTTAGCATTTTTTAAATTAAAGTTCCTGCCGTCATCTTATTTCGTCAGAGCGTTCATGATAGAGAATGATGGAAGTTCCATCAACAGAAAAAAGTTACCGAGCGTTGGGGAAGAGTTGGGCACTGCAATTTTTCTATTAGAGGTCCTGCCGCCACCATATTCTGACAGAGCATTCATGATTGAGAATAAAAGAAAGATTCCGTCTACAAAAAAAAAATTACCAAGCGTTATGGGGGAGAGTTGGGCTCAGCATTTTTTTTATTAGAGTTCCTGTCGTCACCATATTTCGTCAGAGCGTTCATGATTTGAGACTAATGAAAAATTTCATCAACAGAAAAAAAGTACTGTGCGTTAAGGGAGAGTTAGGCTCTGCAATTTTTTAATAGAGGTCCTGCCGCCATTATATTTTGTCAGAGCATTCATGATTGAGAATAATGAAGGATTCCTTCGAGAGAAAAAATTACCGAGCGTTAGGAGAGAGTTGAGCTCAGCATCTTTTCTATTAGAGGTCAAATCGTTCATAATTGAGAATGATGAAAGATTCCATCGAAAGAAATAAATTACCGAGCGTTGATGGCGATTCAGACTAAGGAATTTTTTTATTAGAGGTTCTGCTGCCACCATATTTTCCCAGGGCGTTCATGATGAAGATTCCATCAAAAAAAATAATTACCAAGCGTTGAGGGAGAGTTGGGCTTAGCATTTTTTAAATTAAAGTTCCTGCCGTCATCTTATTTCGTCAGAGCGTTCATGATTGAGAATGATGGAAAGTTTCATCAACAGAAAAAAGTTACCGTGCGTTGGGGGAGAGTTGGGCACTGCAATTTTTCTATTAGAGGTCCTGCTGCCACCATATTCTGTCAGAGCATTCATGATTGAGAAAATAAGAAAGATTCCGTCGACAAAAAAAAATCACCAAGCGTAGGGGGAGAGTTGAGCTCAGCATTTTTTTTATTAGAGTTCCTGTCGTCACCATATTTCGTCAGAGCGTTCATGATTTGAGACTAATGAAAAATTTCATCAACAGAAAAAAAGTACTGTGCGTTAAGGGAGAGTTAGGCTCTGCAATTTTTTAATAGAGGTCCTGCCGCCATTATATTTTGTCAGAGCATTCATGATTGAGAATAATGAAGGATTCCTTCGAGAGAAAAAATTACCGAGCGTTAGGAGAGAGTTGAGCTCAGCATCTTTTCTATTAGAGGTCAAATCGTTCATAATTGAGAATGATGAAAGATTCCATCGAAAGAAATAAATTACCGAGCGTTGATGGCGATTCAGACTAAGGAATTTTTTTATTAGAGGTTCTGCTGCCACCATATTTTCCCAGGGCGTTCATGATGAAGATTCCATCAAAAAAAATAATTACCAAGCGTTGAGGGAGAGTTGGGCTTAGCATTTTTTAAATTAAAGTTCCTGCCGTCATCTTATTTCGTCAGAGCGTTCATGATTGAGAATGATGGAAAGTTTCATCAACAGAAAAAAGTTACCGTGCGTTGGGGGAGAGTTGGGCACTGCAATTTTTCTATTAGAGGTCCTGCTGCCACCATATTCTGTCAGAGCATTCATGATTGAGAAAATAAGAAAGATTCCGTCGACAAAAAAAAATCACCAAGCGTAGGGGGAGAGTTGAGCTCAGCATTTTTTTTATTAGAGTTCCTGCCGTCACCATATTTCGTCAGAGCGTTCATGATTAAGACTAATGAAAAATTTCATCAACAGAAAAAAGTACCGTGCGTTAAGGGAGAGTTAGGCTCTGCAATTTTTTAAATAGAGATCCTGCCGCCATTATATTCCGTCAGAGCATTCATGATTGAGGATAACGAAAGATTCCATCGAGAGAAAAAAATTACCGAGCGTTAGGAGAGAGTTGGGCTCAGCAACTTTTCTATTAGAGGTCAGATCGTTCATAACTGAGAATGATGAAAAATTTCATCAAAAGAAATAAATTACTGAGCGTTGATGACGATTCAGGCTCAGGAATTTTTTTATTAGAGGTCCTGCTGCCACCATATCTTGTCAGGGCGTTCATGATTGAGAATAATGGAAGATTCCATCGAAAAAAAAAATCACCAAGCGTTGAGGGAGAGTTGAGCTCAGCATTTTAAAAACTAAAGTCCCTGCCGTCATCATATTTCGTCAGAGCGTTCGTGATAGAGAATGATGGAAGTTCCATCAACAGAAAAAAGTTACCGAGCGTTGGGGAAGAGTTGGGCACTGCAATTTTTCTATTAGAGGTCCTGCCGCCACCATATTCTGACAGAGCATTCATGATTGAGAATAAAAGAAAGATTCCGTCAACAAAAAAAATTACCAAGCGTTATGGGGGAGAGTTGGGCTCAGCATTTTTTTAATTAGAGTTCCTGCCGTCATCATATTTCGTCAGAGCGTTCATGATAGAGAATGATGGAAGTTCCATCAACAGAAAAAAGTTACCGAGCGTTGGGGAAGAGTTGGGCACTGCAATTTTTCTATTAGAGGTCCTGCCGCCACCATATTCTGACAGAGCATTCATGATTGAGAATAAAAGAAAGATTCCGTCAACAAAAAAAATTACCAAGCGTTATGGGGGAGAGTTGGGCTCAGCATTTTTTAAATTAGAGTTCCTGCCGTCACCATATTTCGTCAGAGCGTTCATGATTTGAGACTAATGAAAAATTTCATCAACAGAAAAAAAGTACTGTGCGTTAAGGGAGAGTTAGGCTCTGCAATTTTTTTAATAGAGGTCCTGCCGCCATTATATTTTGTCAGAGCATTCATGATTGAGAATAATGAAGGATTCCTTCGAGAGAAAAAATTACACAGCTTCGGGGAAGAGTTGGGCTCAGCCAATTTTTTATTAGAGGTCCTGTTGCCGCCATATTTCGTCAGAGCATTCGTGATTGAGAACAATGAAAGATTCCATCGAAAAAAAAAAGAAATCCGAGCGTTGGGGGAGAGTTGGGCTCTGCAATTTTTTATTAGAGGTCCTGTCGCCACTATATTTCGTCACAGCATTAATGATTAAGAATAATGAAGGATTTTTTCGGAAGAAAAAAAAATTACTGAGTGTTGGGGAAGCGTGAGGCTCTGCCTCTACCATATTTCGTCAAAGCGTTCATGATTGAAAAGAATAAATGAGAGTTGGGGGAGAGTTGGGCTCAGCCAATTTTTTATTAGAGGTTCTGCCGGATTCAGAAGGAAATTTTCTATAAGGTGAAGAAATATTCGCGGGATTCCACATTTTGAAATATTCCCAGGCGATCAAAGTTGAAAATGCAAATTTTTTTCTATATGGAAGAAAATTGAATTTTGCGAAATTAATATTTTCAAATTTTCGAGAAACTGCCTTCAGACGTAACTCGACGAGCTGATTCCGAATATCACTTGTTTTACGACTTGCCAATGAAATCTTTGCGCGTGCTTTAAAGGCTCACTTGTACACTTGTATTATAAAACACTAATATGGTGCTTTTCAGGTTGGTGGCAATAATGGAGGACACTTTTTCCACTGCAATATTTATACAAATCATGGTCAGTGTGGTAGCTATCTGCTTCACGGGATTTGTTATGTTGGATGTATGGATAAAACTATAGTGTAATTTTTGAATAACTGATTTTTTTTCAAGGTTTCTCTTGGAAGCACCCAGTTCATGAGTTTATTCAGCTATATAAATGCCATGTTTATGCAAGTTTTTTTGTACTGCTTCTTTGGACACAGTATCATGACAAATGTAAAATATTCTCTTGAATCTTTGTTAATCGTTACTATTATTGCAATACTTTCAGAGTGAAGATGTGAACTTAGCCGTGTACATGTCAAACTGGTATATTTCCGAGAAGAGTATTCGCAAAACATTGCTCATCTTGATGGAAAGATGTAAGGCACCGCTTATTTTGACAATTGCCAAAATCTTTCCCTTGAATTTAGTTACGCTCACTTGGGTACGTATTTTGAAAGTAGTTGATGTTTTTATTTATTCCATTTGCGCTGAAGACATAAAACAAAATATCGAATAGGTCAAAAAGAAACCGCCATCTCAATTGTTATGGTATCTTTTTGATATGTGTGATGAGTTTGCCTTCTAACGAAATAGTCTAGTCAACATGTACCATTAAAAAAATTGTATAGTAACCGAAAATTATGATCATGGTGTCATTCGATTCGTACTGTCATATAGAAAGTTTAAGGGAAGGTCCCAAAAGGGGCCGAAAAAAATTGCGGAAGTTAAAACAATTAAGTAAAAAAAAGGTGGGGCTTTGGTTTTTTTGAATATCTCGAAAAATATCAAAGATTTTCGAAATACTAAAAAAGATCTGAAATTTTGGAATATACATAATTTAAATATGAAATATAGGGCTATTCAAAAGATATGTATGGAAAAAAATCCGAGAATCGATAATTTTTTTGGAAATCTCCCTCTAATTAAATATTTTCTCGGTGAATTTATGTGATAGTTTCATATTACCTTTACTTTGACTTTGTTGGTCGGATGTAGAAGTTTTATCAACTTGCTATAATCAGTATTTTTATCCCGTCAAAATGATGACAAACAAGCCTATCATTATCGGTATTTTCGATGTTGTTTATGTTATACCATGATCGACATATTCATAAAAAAAAATTAACACGAGCTAATCTTGATATCGGAAAAATCAATAAACATAAACATGTCGAAACGAACTGAAGTTACTGAAGGAATTCAAAGGTCTACAATATCTGGACCATGATCTTGTAAATCGTGGAAAGAAGTGGAAAATCAAAATTTTACAATTTTTGAAACGGTTATCTTTTTGTAAGCCTATTGAGAATAACTACACAAACTGAAAAAAATCAATAATTATCGGAATTTTTATGTTAACATCCAGTTTAGAAAAATTTGTTAATTAACAAATGCGCTATTTATGGAGAAATTGGTATAAAATTTTTTCAACCGCAGATTATTGTTGATTGATGTAACCCAAAGTACATACATTTCTTATACCTCAATATTCACATTTGGCGGAAGCCAGACTACCCGTTTTTGGCTCCATTTTCAGGGCTCTGTAAAAATTATAAATATTGGAGGTGCAGTTTCGGGAGTCGGAACTTTTTTTCAGCAAATTTGCTGATTTTTTCAGATCTTTTTTAACATTTCAAAAATCTTTAATATTTTTCGAGATATTCAAAAAATCCAAAGCCCCAGTTTTTTTCACTTAATTAATAATAATAATAATAATAAAAGAAATAATCACAAATATCTTAAGCATGATGAATCAAATATGAAAAATTGAGTATAAATGAAAAAGTCGTCGAAAAATTTAATAAATTATTATATACTTACAATGTTTACAATTGATTTAAAAAAAGTTGAATCAAATTATAAGAAACTAAAATAACGAATAATAATAATGGAACTGTCATCTTTGATTCTTTGGGTGGCAATTGAGCTGATTGGTTTATTCTATATATTTTTCGATGAGTGATCAGACATTTGTGAATATTTGTGGAATGCAACTTCCTAGCCAGATTTTGCCTAATCAGTACTTTGAAGATAAGTCTAAAATTTTTCTCATTTTTGTTTTTCAGATTATGAGGTCATCCTATTCGTTTTTCGCGGTTTTACGGACGATGTATGATCGTGACGATAAGAATTAATTTTCAAAAATATTATATTTAGCCTAGAACATAATATATGTCACTAGTAAACAAAATGAAAAATAAAGTAGCAGAACCAAGATAAACATGAAAGTGGATTTTATTCGACTTTTTGCCAACCAATATATTTTTCAGCCATCGCTTCTCATCGACCATCATCCACTGGGATGAATACTGCGATTTGATCCCAGGCTCCATCTCGGTCTCAGAGTATAAAGCATCAATACAATACAATACAATACAATACAATACAATACAATACAATACAATACAATACAATAGTTTATTCATCCTGTAAGTACGATCACATGTGATATAGGACAAGTCAATATAAAAGCAGTAAAAAAGTCTTAAGGCCGATTCATAAACTTTCCGTTCCGTTCGCCGTTACCGTTGCCGTCTGCGTTCGCCGTTCTGTTACCAGTTCAGTACATTGAAATGCATAAGATCATTCATAAACTCTGTTGACCGATGCCGTCCACCGCTCGCATGAGTTTATGAATGATCTTGCATTTCAATGTACTGAACTGGCAACGGAACGGTGAACGCAGACGGCAACGGTAACGGCCAACGGAATGGAAAGTTTATGAATCGACCTTTACACTTACAAATATTATCAGTCATAAAAACATACAAATAAAACTCTATAAGATAAATGTTGTATAACTAAATTAAAGCTAAATTGTTACTAAATTCTTGTGTTTATAATGACACAGATCGACAAGAACATTTTTTAGTTTTCGTTTAAAAATATGTGTTGCCAAACTATTCAACTTCTGTAGAAGTGAATTGTACAAGTACAAACCAATAGTTATTTTTGTATTTCGCGCATGAGATGCAAACAAAATTTTTTCTACAAACGTCAAAAATATTGTTCTAAAATAAGTAATAACTATGAAAAATAGTATTCAACTGGCTTAAATAATTTTTCCAAATCAAGTAATTACTGTAACTATGGAAATAAAATGGCATTTGTTGACAATTATTTCAAAGTGACAGTTCTTGATAATTATTTTGGAGTGACTTTTTATTCGCGTCAATTTCGTGCGTGATATTTATTATTGTAAAAGAATGGAAATTTCGAGCGACGATGAACTAAGCAGTACCCCACCTAACTTGACAGATGCGGCCAATTCCGTAATTTCCAACCTTTTACCGGAGAAATCGAGGCGGCAGTATGAAAATGCATATCAGTAATTTAAAGAGTGGTGTGAAGCAAATAAAGCCAGAAAAATATCTCTCACAATTTGAATGCCTTAATTATTGTTCTACATTAATAAATAAACGATTTCTTGTTTTTTGCTTGATTGAAGAGTTGAGGACCATATAGGTTAGAATATGAAAATCCCATATAGTTTACATGCAGTGTGCGAAATATATTTTTTCTACTCCTATGTTAGTAAACATTGTTTTACAAACAGTTCACTCTATAAGTAAATCCATTCTTACGCACAACTGTGCGTAAAGAATAAAAACGCACAACTGTGCGTCATGATATGATGGCTAGTATAATAGGTAACAATCAAGTTGCCTCTTGAACCACTCAAATCGTGACATTTATCTGTCTTGCGTTTTAAATATTTGACAGTGACATTGTCACTTTTTGAGATTTGAAGTTCAAATCGATACTTCATAAATTATAATCCGATCTTTAATTTTATATCTACAAATATGAGCAACTCCGATAATGAAATGAGCGCAACGCCACCGGAAATTGTTCTTCAGGCTGCTTCTGCTATGGAGAATATTCTGCCGCAAAAATCAAAGGATAGATATGAAAAAGCCTATCAAAAATTTATGGAATGGAGTATGGATAACCACGTGAGTACGTACTCCGAAAATGTATTGCTCGCCTATTTTAATATATTGACCAAAACATTTAAACCCTCCTCGCTCTGTTCATCATTTCTATGCTATATAGTACAAAATTGTATTTTCTTAGATTTAATTTGTTGTTGTTGGAAATTAAACCATAAACTGCGTTAGTTACCTTCATTTTTTTATTACTTAAAGCTTAATCAAACGCACCATCCAGTATATAAGAGTCGTAGAAAAAGTATAGTACGTATTACGTGTTGTAAAGCAATTACGCACTCATGTAATTACCGCACTCACCGCTACGCGGCTCGTGCGCAATTTTTCCATTCGTGCGTAATATGCTTTTTACAACACTTGATACGTAATATACTAATCGCACATTACTTCGCGCACGGTGTCATGGTAACGAATGAAAATGAAAAAAAGTGCCACTTCGCATACTGTTGTTAATGCGCGAACCTTGTCATTTTTTGACGTTTGTAGAAAAAGTATTTGGAGATTTTTTGGATAGTTCCAGGTGCCTGAAGGGTACCTGAAAGTTCTCTTTGTTCCTAGTATTGTGAGTATGCTTGTCACAGTTCAAGAATTGATACGTCACTGACTGTTAATATTTTATGTTCTTTAAAAATGTTTCGACAAGCGTGATCAGGTGGACAGCCCACGAGACATCTTAGGATACGCTCTGACATAGGAAGACACTATATGCAGCTGGAGTGTTTCCATATAAAATAATTCCATAAAAAATTCTGGAAAGAATTTCAGCATGGTAAAATTTTAGGAGATGTTCAAAACTTAATGCACTTTTTAGGTTTCTCATTTGATAACATTTAGAATTCAGAGTTTTACATAATTTAATACAGTGAGTTCCAAAAGACAGGGTGGAATCAAGGAATACATCTAGAAATTTACCATCTGTTATGGTATCAATGTTACTATTTTTTTTTTTTTTTTGTTTTTTTTTTGTTTTTTTTTTCATTGGTGTTTTGGCATCGACTGCTATGGTCATTAGCCATCAATGGTACTATTATTTAAATTTACGTTTAGTGTCTGTGTCGTACGAACACCCTTTTTCTATCGTAAAGCGAGTCAAGGGTATGTTCAATACATATAAAGTGAACTGAATTTAACGAGAGGTTACGTCTTACCAAATATCTCGAAGGCGGTTTTCTAGGTGGAAGTATGGCTCCTGGAAGTTCTGGAACGAAGCGGATGCTGCGCCGGCCGGCGGATAGAGATGACCGTCACTGCACTTTTATATAGGTTTTTCTATTGGGTTGTAAAACTATTATAATTATGACGAACTAGGTGATATATTGTCGGTAGGTACAATTGTTCTGTCTCTGTCACGGTACTACCTATTTCATTCGGAGTCTTTTTTCTCACAGGGGGGGGGGGGGGGGGGGAGGTGGTTAACACGATATGCGCCTGGCGCGACGTGAACCTCTGATAGCCACGAAATGTCCCAATACAGGGAGGACAAATATTGATTCGAACATACCGTGACACGTATGTAGTTTGGCTTTGGTAATTAAGTAATTAAATAGTATGAGGGGTAATGTGGACGAAACAGTGTCGGTACGTTTGAGTTTCGATGAGTATGAAATGTTGTATAGTTAGTTTTACTAGAGTTTAGTAACAATGATCTGTCAGAGGACCAAGCAGATAATTTGTTGATAGAGAATTTTAGTTTGCAATGAGTCAGTTTTTATCTTTAATTAGTAAAGTGGTGTCATCTGCATATAATGTAGTAAAAGTATGTGATAAAAACAAGGGCAAGTCATTTATATATAAGATAAACAATACAGGGCCCAATATAGATCCTTGTGGAACCCCTAGTGCATTAATGTCCATTGATGAGAAAACAAATTTTCCAGATTCGCATATTTTTACTCAGTACAGCATTTCGAAATAGAAATACAAACGTGTTTCAAGGAAGAATGAATATTGAACCAGTGACTATAAAACAGTCGTTATAATCCTGACTGTTTTACAGTCACTGGTTCAATATTTATCGATTATTTTGTTTGAAACCAATCCTGTGGTTATGAAAAAGGTATTGTTTTTATTTATATACATCTCACAAACAAATTATAGTAAATTGTATAACATGATTATCGTTTATAGAATTTCAAATTTCAATTATTCAGGTATTCACAGAACACAATTTCAGATGAGGTTTTCGCTACTGCAGAACTCCTAGAATGTTAACAATGTAAGTATCGGATGTTCTGTTTGCTATAGACGACGAGAAGTCACGCTGCAGACGTTGGTTTTTCTGAAAGTAGGAAAAAGTTAGTTATTATCTTTCATGCTGTATATTTTTTTATCGAAAAATGCTGGAAGAATAACTATTCACATACCAAGGGAGGAAATTGCTGCTTTTCTCATTCTGAGGTATGTACGAGTATATAGTTTTTCTACTGCCGTTGAAATCAAAATTTCTTATGATTTTGCACTAAAAAATAAGCTCACAACTGCAGAAAATTGTGAAACTATAATGCGATAATATGACAAAACATCAAGTACATGACATTGTAGAGATAGAGCAATTCTGCCAACGCCAATCGATTCAGAATGGTCCAATTAGTATGTGCTGAAAATTTCAAGTTATTCGAAAAAAAAAATGTACTCGAAAAAAATTGGAGAGAAAAGGAAAATCGGTAGATCTATTTGAAATTTGTACCGTATACAAAAAAGTTCACGCTGATTCCGAAAATACATGATTTGTATAAGCTCAGACATAAGATTTAGCCGGAAAAAAGATCAAAAACCCCTTTCAACTCGATTTGAACTTTTCAATTCGAGAACGGTTAGAGATAGAGTAGTTCTGCGAAAGCCAAACGATTCAGAATGGTTTAATTAGTATGTGCAGAAAATTTGGAGAAAAACAAATGTACTCGAAAAAAGTTGAAGGGGTGTACCCCTAAAATAAAAATCACGAATACAAAATCGGCAGATTTATTTGAAATTCGTACCATATACACAAAATCACTCCGGAAATAAATGATTGTATATACTCAGATATAAGATTTAGCCAGAAAATTACTAAAAACCCCTTTCAACTCGATTTGAACTTCTCAATTTGAGAACGGTTAGAGATAGAGCAATTCTGCAAACACCAATCGATTCAGAATGGTCGAATTAGTGTGTGCTGAAAATTGCAAGTTAAATGAAGAAAAAAAATGTACTCGAAAAAAGTTGAAGGGGGATACTCCTAAGAGTCACGAAAAATAAATAATTGGCAGATGTATTTGAAATTTGTACCATATAAATAAAATTTCACTCCGATACTGAAAATAAATGATTTGTTTGTGCTCAGATTTAAAATTTAGCCAGAATAGGGACTAAAAACCCCTTTCAACTCGATTTGAACTCTTCGATTTGAGAACGGTTAGAGAGTAATTCTGCGAACGCCAATTGATTTAGACTAGTCGAATCAGTATGTGCTGAAGATTTCAAGTTTATCGAAGAATATATATATATATATATATATATATATATATATATATATATATATATATATATATATATAGTTGTTGCCTTGTAAGCACAAGGTCTTCTAACCGAAGCCACAAATGTGTGGTTGGCTTCCTGTTGTTGACTTCCTTTGTTTTTATTTTTACATCCAAGTGTTGTACATCTTCGCACTTGATTTTACCGTACTGATGAGAGCTTAAGCTCGAAACACGTGTATATATATACAGTGACCGCCAAAAAGTATGTACCATATGGGAAAAATTTTTATTATTGGAGTATTGGAAAAAATATTCTGGGGAAAAGTTTGTGTATGTCCGATAACCTAAAAATCGATTTTGACACATGTCACGTGATCGCTAGAATGGCGGCAAAATGAAAAAAATTGCAATGCAAAGGCAAAAAAGGGGTAAGATGGCAAGATATCAAAAAAAGTTATTTGAAAAAGTCACTTAGAATTCAATTTTATTAAAATATTTTCCCATCTATTTAAAAATATTATTTTTTTTTATGAATAGCTTGACTATACTGAAACATTTGCATTTTAATGATAATGACAAAACTTTCTCATTTTCTCCACACCAGAGGGCACTAAATTAAAAAAATTGGTTTTTGCCAGAACCCTCGCTGTTACATTGGTTCTTATCTAACAGTTATATCGGAATTCCAAAACTATTGTGTTGATATGGCAATCTAGAAACACCATGTTTCCTGATTTTAATCAAGTTTCAATAATAATGCTGTATGAGCGTTTTACTTTGCACATAAACTTTAAGAATCTTTAATTTGACGCACTATTTTCAAGTTTATGTGCGAAGTGAAACGCTCATGCACGATTATCATCGGAACTTGATTATAATCTGGATATAACCATGTTTTTGGAGTGTCATGTCATCACAATGGTCGTGGAATTCGGATATAACTGTTGGATACAAACCGATGTAACAGCAAGGGTTCTGACAAATTCCCATTTTTTCAATTTAGTGCCCTCTGGTGTGGAGAAAATGAGAGAGTTTTGTCATTATCATTAAAATGCAAATGTTTCAGTATAGTCAAGCTATTCATAAGAAAAAAAAATTTAAATAGATGGGAAAATATTTAAAAAAATTGCTATTTTCAATTTTTTTGAATTATCTCTTGAAACTTCGTTTATGTGTATAAAATTGAATTCTAAGTGACTTTTTCAAATACCTTTTTTTGATATCTTGCCATCTTACCCCTTTTTTTGCCTTAGCATTGCAATTTTTTTCCTTTTGCCGCCATTCTAGCGATCACGTGACATGTGTCAAAATCGATTTTTGGGTTATCGGACATGCACAAACTTTTCCCCAGAATATTTTTTCCAATAATAAATTTTTTTCCCATATGGTACATACTTTTTGGCGGTCACTATATATATACAGGGTGATTCACGACGAATTGTACATAGTCCAACCATAGGTACTATGGACCAATGCCATTTCATATCTGGTATTGAAAAATGCCTTGTTTCGTTTTTGACGGATATACAGGGCGATATTTGAAAATATGTGAATTATTAAACGTTAAATATCTCTAAAAGTAAAAAACTCAGGCATATGAAATTTTCCACGCTGAAAATGCTTCCTGAGCTCAATAAAATAGTTTTCGAAAAAAAAATTATTTCAGGTCCGGACTTAGTTTTTTTTAGATTTTCATTGTTTTTTTAAAAACAACACCGTGTAAGCAACATCAGGCAAATTTTATTTTTCTCACATTGAAGCTTAAGGACCATACTAAGCAACAGTGGAAAAAAATTGAACGCGGAAGTTTTTGTTTTCAGCAGAAAAAAATTGCACTTTCAAAAATAGTATAATTTTAATGGATTCACATTCCGCTTATGACTGATGCGGCACCACATCGATAACACATCATAATTTTTCAACAGAAATTATGAGGAAAGTTCATAATACAAGAGATAAAGTATTATTCAACCAACCGTTAAAATTCCAGGGTCGTATTTATTATTTTTTATGTTTTTATTGATCCAGTATAAACAACACCCTGAAAAGCGGGTTGAATAGATTTTCTTTCTGTCACGTCAATGCGGATGGTACGATAGAAAAAACTTTTTTTTAAACAGTGCAAATGTATTTTTTTCTACCATGGCTAGTACAGCACTACATTGAAAAAAACATTTATTTAAAATAAAATCGTTCGGAAAGTATTAGAAAGTATTAGAAAGTATTACTTACTCGATTTAAAGATTGATATTACAGGTCCAAACTTATTTAACGTTCTAATTGGTTTTGTAAAAACAATACCCTGTCACCTTGGAGGCTGGCTAATACTAACTACTTGAGCAAAATTAATCAAAGAAGATCAACGTGAAATGTTTAAAAACTCATTGATTTCTATTTGGCAAGTAAAACAAAACCTTTCGTATCCAATAAAGATGGCAGCCGACTCCGTTTTATTTTTCTACGGGACACTTTTTAAAGTTTGCTGCTGACTGTCACCATAAGAAATACATGAACAACTATTGTTGTGAAAAATGGAATGTAGAGTGCAATTACAGACATACAAATACTGAAATCAGTTTTCTAGAAAATGTAATTCAGTTGACTCAACGATAACAATAACATATCAAATAAAACTACCTAAAAATGACCTAGGCTGATTTAGTTTTAATTGAACACGAAAGTTTTTGTTTTCTACAAAAAAAATGGAATATTTTGAAAAGGATAAGTTTAAAGGATACTCATTCTGCTTATAACTGATGCGGCACTACATCGATAGCACATTATCATGTTTGAACAAAAACTTTAACGAAAGTTCATATTACTCAAGATAAAGTATTTTCAATCAACCGTTGAAATTCCAGGCCGTATTTTTTTTTCAAGTTTTTATTGATCCTGTAAAAATAACACCCAGTAAATGGAGTTGAACAAATTTTCTTAATAAATAGACACCATTTGCCATAGAAGAAACTATTACTTTCGAAAACAGTTCAAATGCAAGTAGGCTTTTAATTCGCTTTGAAAAACAAATAAAGCAACGGGTGACAGAAGGTCGGGTATCCATTTTGACAGTTTGAGTTGGTCATTCAGCACGATGCCTCATCAGTTTACTTACGCAGAATACGCAGATATCATTTTTGTATACGGATGTTGTAATGGAAATGCCAGAGCAGCAGTCAGGGAGTACCGGAGAAGATTCCCACATAGAAGAGTACCGAACCACCAAACGTTTAACAACGTTTTTACGCACCTGCGAGAAACGGGAAAATTTCCTTCTGGTACTGCAGAACGTGGTGAGCGACTGACTGAAGACCAAAAAGAGCATATTTTAGAAATGGTTAATCAAAATGATAAGATAAGTTCCCGGCGAATATCCATCCTTTTGCACATTTCCCAGTCCACAGTTTTCAGGACGTTGAAGAAAGATCTCCTCCATCCCTATCACCCCCAACTGGTGCAGACACTGCATCTGGGAGATAATCTTCCACGTTTGCGATTATGCTGGTGGATCTCTGCAAATAGAAGATACATTTATCAGATATTGTTTTGCGATGAAGCCCAGTTCACGAAAGACGGCATAAACAATTCCAGAAATAATCACAACTGGAGACATGAAAATCCACATGTTATAAAGCAAACTAGATATCAAGTTAGATTCTCTGTCAACGTTTGGGCAGGTATCATCGGTAATAAATTAGTGGGTCCTTATTTTTTGAACGATAGATTGAGTGGGCAGGAGTACCTTGATTTTCTGGAGAATGTTCTCCCTGTTCTTCTGGAAGATGAGGAAGTCAATGTGAGAGATATGAGATTTCAACACGATGGAGCAGGACCTCATTCAACCAGGGCAGTTAATCAGTTTCTCAATCAAAATTTTCCCAATAGATGGATGGGACGTGGTGGGCCGATTCCCTGGCCGGCGAGATCACCTGACCTTACCCCACTAGATTATTATTTGTGGGGCGTTTTGAAAAGCATAGTATATGAGGTAGAGATTACAACAAGAGAACAGCTACGTGAGAGAATAATTGAAGCATTTCTCTTCACAAGAAGGCATCCAGATCAGATAAGAAAAGCCGTAAGGAATATCTTGAAAAGAGAAAGGAAGTGCCGGGAGGCGAATGGATGGCATTTTGAAATTAAACGTAAATCCGATTAGGTCTCTTTTAAGTAGTGTTTATTTGTTATTGTTATCGTTGAGTCAACTAAATAAAATTTTCTAGAAAACTGAATTTGTTATTTGTATGTCTGTAATTGCACTTACTCTCCGTTCCATTTTTCACAATAACGGTTGTTGAAGCTGACTAAAACATTTTCATGTATTTCTTACGGTGACGGTTAGCAGCAAACTTTAAAAATTGTCCCGTAGAAAAATAAAAGTGAGTTTAGCTCCATCTTTTACATTTGATCGGCTGCCATCTTTATTGGTTTTGTTTTACTTGCATGATAGAAATCAATTAGTTTTTGAATATTTTACGTTAATTTTCTTTAGATAATTTTGCTCAGGCATTTAGTATTAGCCACCCTCCAAGGTGACAGGGTATTGTTTTTACAAAACCAATTAGAACGTTAAATAAGTTTGGACCTGTAATATCAATCTTTAAATCGAGTAAGTAATACTTTCTAATACTTTCTAATACTTTCCGAACGATTTTATTTTAAATAAATGTTTTTTTCAATGTAGTGCTGTATTAGCCATGGTAGAAATAAATACATTTGCACTGTTTAAAAAAAAAGTTTTTTCTATCGTACCATCCGCATTGACGTGACAGAAAGAAAATCTATTCAACCCGCTTTTCAGGGTGTTGTTTATACTGGATCAATAAAAACATAAAAAATAATAAATACGACCCTGGAATTTTAACGGTTGGTTGAATAATACTTTATCTCTTGTATTATGAACTTTCCTCATAATTTCTGTTGGAAAATTATGATGTGTTATCGATGTAGTGCCGCATCAGTCATAAGCGGAATGTGAATCCATTAAAATTATACAATTTTTTTAAGTTTGATTTATTTCTGAAGAAAACAAAAACTTCCGCGTTCAATTTTTTTCCACTGTTGCTTAGTATGGTCCTTAGGCTTCAATGTGAGAAAAATAAAATTTGCCTGATGTTGCTTACAGGGTGTTGTTTTTAAAAAACCAATGAAAATCTAAAAAAAACTAAGTCCGAACATGAAATAATTTTTTTTTCAAAAACTATTTTATTGAGCTCAGGAAGCATTTTCAGCGTGGAAAATTTCATATGCCTGAGTTTTTTACTTTTAGAGATATTTAACGTTTAATAATTCACATATTTTCAAATATCGCCCTGTATATCCGTCAAAAACGAAACAAGACATTTTTCAATACCAGATATGAAATGGCATTGGTCCATAGTACTTATGGTTGGACTATGTACAATTCGTCGTGAATCACCCTATATATATATATATATATATATATATATATATATATATATATATATATATATATATATATATATATATATATATATATATATATATATATATATATATATAAGATTAGGGACTAAAAACCCTTTTCAACTCGATTTGAAGATATATCTATCACGATTTATAAAATCAGATGACAGATTATTCAAAGTCATTGAAAAGAGATCGATTGGGTCGGTTTATGAAAAAAGGGGTCGGGAAGTGAGCGTTTGTAGTGCTTCAACAATTGTCCGTTGTCCGGAATGTGATCTATTTGGAAAAATAAAGTAACCACAAATTTAACTGACATAGAAATATAGAAAATGCTTGTTTCGGTCCAGTTATACAATTTCAGAAGTACACCTCGTTTTGTTGTTCAAAAACGTCTGATAGGACTCTCAGGCTGTTTGAATATTAAATAATTTCATAATTACCTTGTTCATCATTCCATGGTTGTGTTGTTCCTGATCCGAAAATAAAGAACAATATGGTTACCGCCATATAGAACCCAGCGGCAAAATAGAACATTATTCTCCACTGATGTATATCTCCCTGAAACAATATATTCCAGACATTGCCACTGATTGATTTCGCGAAGTCTGCAGTTTATAGATTATCATGTGTTCTACGTTTTGAATTAACTACTCAGTAGTAAACCTAGTTGGTACGGCTCTTCACAAGAAACTGAGTAGCCCGGGTTCAAATCCCAGCTTTTATTAATTTTTTAATTTTTATATCTGAATTGCTGATTACCTTTTCCTTTGTATAGAATAGAATAGCTAGGGTAGAATTTTGACCGTACAAGATCCTACAGAAGTTGTATATATTAGTCTTCTTTAGATATAAAATAGTACATACAACAAAGATGAACACAATAAAATTTGAGTGAAATATATAAATTAAAATCGAGTCATATCTAAGACATAAAATGACATCACAATTATTGTTACTTTACCAAAAAGACATCAACTAACTAACATACAAGTAGAAATTATTCTGTAGAATAAAAGGCGTTTTTAATTTTTAACTAAATGATCAAATAAAAGGCTTTTTAGTGACTGGTGGTTTCCTGTAGACTTTTTTTTACTTTATAAATTATTGAATTCATTATTAAACTTTATTCCTTGATAGATATGTGAGTTTTGACGAACTGCATATATTGAAAAGGGAGGGTACTTATATACTCTCTGCATTTCTTGTATTATACTCATGAATCGCGTCATGTCTCAGAAGTTCGACTTTGTGTTTGTGAACATACAGACTTGCATAATATACAGACAAGGAAGTGTTAATAATGTTAAAAGATGTAATTGTTGGAAAATAGGTTTGGCATGGTCGGAGGGACGTGCTCCTATCATGATTCTAGCGATTTTCTTTTGTATCCTAAATAACTTATGAATGTGGCACGAGTTTCCCCAAAACATCAGACAGTAATTTAGTGTTGATTGGACGAGTCCATAGTAGGTTAGTTTTGAGGTGTCCAGGGACACGGTGCTTCTTATCTGCCTAATCATGAAAGACACAGTCCTCAGTTTTTTGACAGGTGCAATATATGGTACTCCCAGGTCATCTTCTGGTCGAAAGAAATTCCAAGAAACTTAGTGCATTGAACTTGTTCTATACTTTCACCGTTTATCTGATTCTGACCTATTATATGCAAGACCCAAGTCTCTTATCTCTGTAGAACGGTTGACGATCTCATCTCCATTCAACATATATTGGAAAATCACAGTACGTGTTATTGACATAACAATACATTTTGCAATGTTAAAAAATAATTGATTACTACAACTACAGCATAGAGGTTATTTAAATCTTTCTGTAATAATACGCTATCCCTTACTGTTCGAATATTTTTAAAGATTTCAAGGTCAACCGCGAACAGTAGGCATTCTGAATGTTCGAACACATCTGGCAAGTCGTTGATAAATAGCACGAAAAAAGGGGACCCAGGTTGGAACCCTAAGGAACTCCTGATGTAACTTCTAACTTCGCTGAATATCTTTCCTGATGTCTAACGATCAAGACTCAGTTTTCCAAATAGTTTTTGATTAGTCTAAGAATATTGTTTGTCAAACCATATTTATTCAACTTCAACAATAGAACGACATGATTGACTTTGTCAAATGCTATGCGAAAGTTCGTGTAAATCGTATCTAGCTGTGATTTATTTTCTAATTCCTTGTACACATAGTTAGTAAATGTTGAGAGGTTGTTTTCAATGGACTTATTTCTAACAAAATCATGTTGTTCAGGAATTATATATTTTTCGACACACCGATATAAATTGCAATTAAAAATTTGTTCACATACTTTTGCCGGTGCACACATTTTAGATATAGGTCTGTAATTTTCGATATGAGTTTTTTTCCCATTTTTGAGAGAGTCTGTCTCTCCACTCACAAGGGAACATCTAAATCACTGTAAGTTATTGTTGTTATTGACGGAAATAACAACAATAACTCACAAGGGATTTAGATGATAATGATTTTACCAGAGAATCATTGCAAGAGAACCAAGTTTCTAGGTATAAATAATATGACTATTGTAAAACAATCCATATGTTTTTTAGTAGTAGTAGAGATATTACTGCCATTTGAGGTAAAGTATAAATACCAAATTGAGTTGATAGTTTACGAACTCTCTGTCAGAAACATGTTGAAATGAAAATAACAAAAAGAATTAGGATTTGAACAAATCTTGAAGGTATATAGTCAATTTCGTCATTTACCTCATCTGTCACCACATACTGAGCGAAGAGAAGTGCAAGGATTGCACAACAATGTGAGACTGCGTTTGAGATTCCCATCAGAATACCAGCATGGTTGGGGGAGAGATCCATGTGGTTGACAATGAAGCCACTCATACAGGCACTATTGAATGCTACAGCTGAC
This sequence comes from Chrysolina oricalcia, assembly GCA_944452925.2. NCBI lineage: Eukaryota > Metazoa > Arthropoda > Insecta > Coleoptera > Chrysomelidae > Chrysolina > Chrysolina oricalcia. The sequence continues at coordinate 69,042,136 of OX101812.2, forward strand.
ACCAGAAGAACAACTGCTAATTCGGGTTGATCTATTCGAATATTTGCAACTATGGTTAGAGCTATCCCTGGTACGAACAATCCTATAAAAAATGGTGTGAGGTTATCAACGATTTTTATTAACGAAATTTGTGAAGTTAGCAAATTATGATGTGAATAAGTATAAGTCTATAATAAACAGTGCATTTCCTTAATGTCCCCCCCCCGTTTACTTTTATCTTCAGATATCTCCATGAAAAAAATCTAAAAGAGTCAAATCTGGCGGGCGGGCTGGCCATTCCGTAGGATTTCGACGGCCAATCCAACGACGGGGGAAAGTATTATATATATATATACATATATATATATATATATATATATATATATATATATATATATATATATAACAGGAAGTTATTCATGACATCTACAGTCACTAGTTGAAACTTAATTTGACACGAACCAAGGAATCCAAAAGTAGAGGTTTGTCCACAAATTGACAGGCAGCCAACAATTCGTTGTTCTGACCAACCCAAGGTTCAATCAAGTTTCTAATACGTTATGAGGAACGCAAGCAGAATCTAAGTGAAAATAGAGTATATTTCGTTTTAATTCCGAGAGTTCTAACCTTTGACAGCTTAGAACTCTCGGATATATATATATATATATATATATATATATATATATATATATATATATATATAAGTGTTTGAAGGTTGTAGACGATGATGTTACTTGAGTACATTTATTTCGGACTTCCATCGTCTTATAATTTGTATAAATCACAACGTTTCAACTGCTTCTATCCGCAGTCTGGTTTCTGTATTCACCAGAAGTGGAAGTTATCAGCAAATACTACTACGTTGATGGAAATATTTGAATTGATATCATTTATGAACGAAGAAGAGGAGCTAGATTGCTTCCTTGAGGAGCTCCACTAGTTGGTGAGAATTCGAGCCATTTGTTTCCTTTGTATTTTAAAGAAAGAGTTCAGTTCGGAAGATTTGATTGTAATAACTTCAACACAGGATTATCGAAACCTACTCTCTGGTTTATTTATTAGAATTTGGTAATTCAGTTTATCGAATGCCTTGGAGAAGTCTGTATAAATTGTATCAATCTGTAGCTGTTTGTCTAACGCATTGCTGACAGCTTGTGTAAAACAAATGATATTTGTTATTGTAAAACATTTATTGATGAAATCATGTTGATCTAGAGTTATCTATTACAGTGGCGGATCCAAGTTACTGTTTAGGGGGGGGTAATGGATATAAAAATTCTCATATGACAAAAGTAAAATATGAGTATATTTTCAATAGACATAGAAAATAATAAAAACAAATAATATAGTTAGTATGCCACAAAAATAAGATCAAAATATATTTCCAGTCAACAATATCTGTTCTACATGAAAATAACTGAAAAAATTATTATTTTTTCGGTCATCATACTAATAATGAATGAAACAAATAACATTATGTATATGTCAAAATAAAATAAAATCACATTTCTAAAGGTACATATACACGGTGTAGTCTAACCCCTTGCACTCCCGTCAATGATAGATGTAGGATACCATTTTAAAACGAATTACCGTGGTGAAAAATTCGAAGAAAAAATCTGGAAAAATTGAATTTGGTTTTTAAAATTCGCCGAAATGTTGAGAACCGCCGTTCACCTAACCACAGCTCACTAGATTAGAGCTGCAAGAAGCCAATGTTGACTAACGGCTCTGATCCAGGCAACTGAGGTTCGGCAGACAGCGGTTCCTAACATTTCGGCGAATTTTAAAATTAAAATTTTATACTTTTCCAGATTTTTTTTCGAATTTTCGGACTATTGTAATTTGCTTAAAAATGGTTATCTACACCCGTCATTTACAGGAGTGTAAGAAGTTAGATTATACCCTGCATATAATGAAAATAACGTATCACAAAAATAATGAAATGAAATGAAATGAAAATAATGAAACTATTAGGAAGTACTTGCTAGTTATGAGCAAACTGAAGGGGGGGGGGGGGCAATTATTTCGGCATCACTCTATAATGGAGGGACTTATTACCAACAATTTGGTATGTGTTGCAAGTCTGCAGAACTTAAGGTACAGTTTTTATGATATTTATTTCAATGATATTTTTGTGAAAAAATTAAATATTTTAACTTTCACCCTCGCTAACTAAAAACCTGGGAGAGTGACAAGAAAAGACAATCATTTCGTTACCACCCACTAATGGAGTGAATCTACGGACACCAATCATTTACAAACTCACCAAAAAAATTCATAATTTTTCTTGTTGTTAAGATGGAACAAATTCCTCTATTTATCATTGCATCGGATAAACAACTGAATAATGGTCCTGTTGGTAATTGGACCAAGTATGGCAGTGATGACAAAACACTATTCTGAAAAATAATGATTCTATTATCGGAATAGTCACTTCATGAGGTTACACTCATAGGGTTGGAACACTATAGAAGGAAGTTTTTTTTTTGTTCAGAAAATTTCTAGACAAATTTTTATATTTGTGATATTTTTGTACTTATATGTATGCGTGTATATATATGTAGTTTGTGTTTGTGTGTATATGTATCAAAACTCATACTCAACTGATCTAAATCTCACAAGTGTACGACTTATATGGAAAATATAATTTTAGAATCATTAGGAAAATCATAGAATACAATAAGAATATTTGACGTTTGATCTGGAACAAAAATTGGTACTTCTAGATGTTTCCAGAAAATTCATCATAAAAACTACATGGTATGGCTTCGATTTGATATTGAAATAATTTGTGTAATCAACTTACCGATTCCAAGTCGAATTAGTCGAATTTCATAACGGCACTCATGTAAAGGGGAGTTTGAGTCTGCAATGTCCAATAACCCCATACAAAACCACATTGTGTAATTGTTAGGGTCCAGAATGGCACAGATAACATAATTTGGATCCAGGGCGTTGGAATTTTCTGCACAGTTGAGGAAACGTTTAAAAAACTATCTTAAACAATTCACATTCATTTAGTAAATTTTGAATCATTAATGTGTAATCATATACTGAAAACCAAAGCTAAACAAGAATTTATATGAGAGTAACCTGCGGCATATCCAACGCACCAACTGAAGTTGAAGTTTTCCAAAAAAACAATGCACAACTGATGATTTCAATATTATGGAAATGTATTGTAATAGTATAATGTTCTATGGCATCACTTTCTAAACAGTTTCGTCTTTTTCAAATCATCAGTGAAACGGCATGAAATCGATTGAATCATTCACTACACAATACAAGTGTGTGCTCACTTAGAGTATGGGAGCAAAACCATGCAAATTTGAAATTTTCTAATTTTGCCTTATTATTAGTAGTATCAAATTTTTCATGTCTATTTCTAATATGTTGTTATTAGTATATTATTATTATTATTTTTTAATACTGTATCTCATATTCTTTCTAAGGAATAAAAATAAATAAAGAAAAAGAATTCTGCGTGTATGAAATAAAAAAATATTATGTATCTATATAATCCCAAATATTAAAACACAAAAAACTCACTTTGGTCGAATCTTGTTGACCCAAACTGTTTTCGATGTAGAATCGTTCCTCACGGGTGATCGTTGGGTGGAGAGCAGGAGCATTACAACCAAAGTAAGCGAATATGAGACACCAAGCTAAACCTAACCCATTGAACAAGTATATTGCCATAGGCCATCCATACCATCCAGCCGAAATGTACCCAGTAAGTAGCAAACATACTACCGTTCCAACAGGAGAAGCTGAAAGTTGTCATTTATTGCTGAAGTCTCAAGTACTATTGATATAAGTAATAATTTTTAACAAAACAATACAATACCATATGCATGGGTATTGGGCAAAGAAATAAATCTTGTTACATAAAAAACATTTATCAACGTTTTTTTTTTTTTCCTCGGATGCTGGTCCTTTCACCAGCTACACCTCAGCCTCTTGGGTTTATTGTGTTTTCCGTTTACAGCACCCACTCCATAACTCTGGTCCCCTGTACTGTACAGGTTCTTCACCAGTTGGCTGTTGTATTCTTCGGGAGTTAGATTGGGTTTCCCAAAAATTGCCAGTCTTTTGCGGTCTAATGCCTCGCATTCTCACAGTATATGTTTGGCTGTTTCTGTCCCTTTACCACATTGTCTGCAGGAAAGTTCTCCGTTGTACAGACCCATTTTGTGCAGGTGTTTTCTCATTGGACTGTGACCAGTGAGAAGATCCGTTATTGTTCTAACTTGATTCCTGCTCAGCTTGAGTAGTTCTTCAGTTTTGTGTTTTGACGGTTCTTTAATGTATATTTTCCCGTGGTGCATGAGGGGGGCTTCGTGCCACCTCTCCTTTTGTTTTCGCTTGACCCATTCGGGACTGGGCATCCTCGAATGTCGGATTTATTTAGTCGAAAACTGACTGATATCGTCATGAATATTAACAAGAGTAACGACGAAATTTTAGTTGTCGGTGATTTCAATCTTCCAAAAATCGGTTGGTCCTATAACGTAGAACTTCAATCACTCTGTCCCTTCAGTACTGGAGATGCCTTTGGTGAACTTTTCACTGACACCATATCACTCTTGAATCTAAAACAACACTCTGATATCGTAAATGCTCATGGCAAACAATTGGATCTAATTCTGTCACTCGTCTCGAACCTCAAAGTCAAAAAAAGTTTTTTCCCATTTGTTGAAGAAGATCCAGACTGTCTTCACTCGTAGTAACAAACACATAACGTACAACTTGAAACTGAAAGACGCCATCATTGGAAAGACAGACATTGTAAAAGATCTCGGAATAATTTTAGATCACAAATTAACCTTTGAACAACACATTGAATTTATAACCCAAAAGTCACTTAGGAACATAGGATTCATATTTAGGGTCACTAAGGACTTCAGTTGTTGAAAGTCTATTACTATATTGTATAATACTATTGTTAAACCTATCATCGAATATTCATCCATTATATGGAATCCATTTTATAACTGCTTCATTGACAGAATAGAAAATGTACAAAAGAAATTCATAAACCGATTGAACTTTAGATTCAACAAAGAAAGGCACTATTATTCCTATGGAAGTAACTTAAAATTCTATAAGTTAGAACATTTGGAATTGAGAAGAAAATTTTTTGATATTTGTTTTATATATAAATTATTAAATAATCTAACAGATTCTCCATATTGCCTACAACTATGCTATCTTAACAGCTTGCAGCACAATATAAGGAATAGACAACTTCTAAAAGTTCCCCAATGCTCAACAAATTTTTTACTCAATTCTCCATTAACAAGGTGTATCAAAACTTTTAATACTCTGAACAAATCAAATAATGATCCGGACATATTCAGTGTCTCATTTATTGGATTTAAAAGTAGAGTCAAACAAATTCTGTACAACTAGACATATCGTCACTATTCTTCCATAAACATTAATCATTAATCACTGTTAGTTTTTAAGCACATTTAATTATTATAAGCTATTATAAAAATCTTATTGTAAAATACATACTCAGTACTGTTTGCTAAAACAATTGTAATACTGTGCCGCTCTATTATTGGGCAGTGAAATACCTGCCTGTTGGGTGGCCTCAAATTTATAAATAAATAAATAAATAATCCCGAGTGCGGGTTCTGGGCCAATATATGGAGTTGATGAGCTCTTTCTAGCTAGCTCATCAGCTTTTTCATTGCCCTCGATACCGCAGTGTCCTGGAACCCACATCAAAGTTAATTTGTTGTGTTCTGTAAGAACACTGAGTTCTTCTCGGCATTCCCATACCAGTCTTGATGTCACTTTCGGGTTCATAAGAGCCTTCAGTGACGCCTGGCTATCGGTGCATATTTTGATCCGTGCACTGTGCATTTTCCTCATATTGATTTCTTTCGCGCATTTCAAGATGGCGTACATCTCTGCCTGGAATACAGAGGTGTTTGTTCCTAGTGAGACGCTTATTTGCGAGTTTCTCCCCTCACTGTATATTCCAGCACCAGTTTCTTCTCTGGTTTTGGATCCGTCCGTGTACCAGATCCTCTCTCCAGGTTTGCTCCTGGTGCTGTCGTGTGTCCATTCCCTTCGATCTTGCAGGATAGCCTCGAAGTTGATGTTGAAGAAGTATCTAGGAGTCATGTGGTCCGTTGGTTTCATTTCAAGAATGTTGCCTCCCACTATTTCCTTTATCTTGTTGTGATCCGATCTGTTGCTCGTATTTTGTTGCCTCAGAAGTCCCATTCTTGCCTCTCCCATGATTGCTATGTCAATCGGTGGGAGGTTCAACAGTACTTCCATGGCTAATGTTGGTGTTGTTTTCATAGCTCCCGTTATACTGAGGCATGCAAGTCTTTGTACCTTGCTCAACTCAGCCGCGGCTATTTTTTGTGTTATCTTTGTCCACCATACCAAAGATGCGTATGTAATCATGGGTTTCACCACAATGTTGTATATCCAGTACACCATTTAGGGATTTAGCCCCCATGTTTTTCCGTGTGCCACCTGACTAACATCAGTGTCATTTCGGCTTTCTTCCTAACTTTTGCCAGCTGTTTATTCCAGGTGAGTTTCGAGTCTAAAATCACCCCGAGATATTTAACTTCCCCTGACAGTTGTATTAGGGTACCTTGTAGGGTCAGAGGTCCTAAGCTCTCTAACTTCCTTCTACGGGTAAACGCTACAATGGTTGATTTGGAGGGGCTAATAGCTAGGCCCTCCTTATCTATCCATGTACTCACCAGATTTAGGGCCGATTGCATTCTTGCCCTAACCGTGGTGTTGAATTTGCCTTGGACCGTGATGACTTTGTCATCTGCGTACCCAAGTGTTTTGTGCCCACCCCTCTCCAGTGTGAGTAGCAGGTCCTCCACCACCAGGTTCCACAGCAGTGGGGACAGGACACCCTCTTGCGGACAACCCCTGGTGACCTTAACTGCCAATGTTTCTCCCACTAAAGAGGAGTGGATAATTCTATCTCTTAGCATGCAGTCTATCCACCTGCAGCAGGTCTCATCGACGCCTTTTCGTCTCGATGCCCTTGAGATTGAGTTTAGAGATGTGTTGTTGAATGCTCCCTCGATATCCAAGAATGCACCCAACAAGACCTCTTTATTTCTTAGTACAGTTTCCACCTTCTCTACGAGTTGGCGTAGTGCTGTTGCTGTAGATTTGCCTGTTGTGTAGGCATATAGGTCCTTGTGTAGGGGTTGGTTTACCAACACCGTATCCCTGATGTGCCTGTCAAACAGTTTTATACTGTGTCTTAAGGATAAATGACATAAGACTTATTGGCCTCAGTGCCTTCGCTCCCTCCTGTGCCGTTCTTCCAGGTTTAGGGTTGCTCTTCATGCTTTTGGTATGTATCCCAGTGCTAGGCTGGCCCTTAGCACCGTGCATAGTTTGTATGCCATTATAGGTCGATGCCTTCTTGTAGCATGATAGGATAAATGCCATTCGTCCCTGGCGATTTTTTCTTTTAATTTATTGCGTAACTCTGGTATACTTTTTTGACGTCAAACTTTACACTGACACTTCTAATAAGTTATTGTTCGTTGCTATGGTAGTGCAATATTTTGTTTATGCAGGGAACTGGTCTAGGCTAACTAGATATCAATACATCCTCGTAGTTTATGATGGGCTTTGTTCAGATAGCGTGGATAGTCAGCGTATTCAGAAAGTTCAGAACTAATGTTTGAGACTCATTTTTGGTATGAGAAGAAGGAAGAGAATTTCACCTAACATCGAAGAAGTAGAATGGCTCATTATGTCTAATAGGCGTGAGCAATTCTACAACCTATTGAGAGACAAGCAATCAAAATATCTCCACAAGAAAGTCATATTTAGAAGAAATATATGTGATATAAATATTTATTCCAAAGATGCACAAAGATGTAAAGCAGATTTACTTACCTATATAAACAAACGTTCCCAGTCGACTCCTCTCTCTTACCGGCGACCATTTGGCAAGCAGTGCATGTACTGAAGGAAAAACAAAACCCTGGCATAACCCTTGGATTGCTCTACATAACATGACGCCTTTAGAGCCGCAGACTGCGGCTAGCGTGGGAAGTAAGAAACCCGCCAGAGAAGTTACTCCCATGGTCCCGATCAAAAACCATTTGGGGCCGAATCGCGATGCTAACCATCCTGCACCCACTTGGGGTAAGATGTAACCCCAGAAAAATGCTGACTGAATGATATTTTTGTCAGTCCAGTTGTAAGTCTGCAAGAAAAGGAAATATAGTATACCGGGTGTAACAGTTTTAGAGATATTTGATTGAAATTTGGGATATCGCTTATGCATAATAGGCGGCACTTTTTGACCTTCTGAGATTTGATTTTGGATACAAATCAAGTTGAGGTTCGTTATATCTCTGGCAGATCCCTTATTTTTGAAGATAGGTATAACTTTAGATTCCTTTGGAAAGATCCCAGACACAAAAGTTTAATATATTAGGTGAGTCAAAGGTTAAACAATCATTGTTGCAACTGGCTCGATTATTTTACCATCAATTTCATCAGCTCCAGGCGTTGTTTTTGTAGATGTTTCACTTAATATTGAGATGATTTCTTCTGGTTTTAACAAGAAGAATCTCGTATGCGCCTTTTCGAAATGCATAGTTAGGTGTCTGTTTGTTTTTACTACAATCTATGAAAAAATCATTTATGTAGTTAGCTTGTTCAAAGGAAGTATGTCCCTCCAGGAAATCCAGCAAATGCAGTATTTAATGACATACTATTTTTACTTTCTTTGATAATTTTCCAGCTTTATCGCGTTTTACTGAGCGAGTTTAAAATTGGTTGGTTGTTTATTGTTCTTTTATGATATTTCTTTTTTATACTGCTTGTATCTTTCTGTATACCTAGAATTATTCATAACTTTACTTAATTTATTCATTTCACAAAGATATTCATGCCATTGTTTGATTTCTGGAGAGAACCATTTCTTCCTTTTTGTTTTTATGTGAGTATTTCTTATTGGGAAAGCAGAATCATAATTATACAGAATAGCAATTCAGAAAATTTGTGGTCTGATACATTTCACTCTGTTCCTCTCCTAATAATAAATTTTGGGAGGTATGGATGTTAGTGTCACTTTGTTGTCTTTTTGGGATATATACAATCTTTTTTGTGCTATATCTGATGCTAAAGTTTAATAAACCAATGCTTACAAATCCCTACCCGAGTTATTCCTACTATAGCTCTGATTGCCCGTTTTTGGAGTATGAATATTCTTTAAGTAATCTATAAGTCACTACATTATGAGTTAATGTAAGGTATGTTAGAAGTGCAGCTTCATTAAGTCTCATTGTATAGATTGTACTCGATAACCTACTCGCGAGTCTTTCTGTATTTGTTCTCCAAGAGAGATTATTATCTAAGTGGATGCCTAGGAATTGTATTGATTGTGAATCACATTTTTGTGTTGTGAGTATCATCGACACAGTTTCTTTAGCGAGACTCCATTTATTAGCACAGAACCAATCTGAAGCGGTATCAATAATATTCTCACAGTTTCGTTTCTTTCTATTATCATCGAGAAAGTAGTGACATCCGCAAAGAGAATGATATTAATAGTCATGGATGATGGTAAATCATTTATATAGATTAAGAACAGCAAGGGACCCAAAACACTGCCATTATTCATTAACAGTTGATTACTATATTCATCATTGCGAGACACTTTTTGCTTACGATCTGGCAGAGGAGTTGATATAATGTTGATCGCAATTGATCCCCTCAATCCATATTTCCGTCTGAATATATTTTTTTAAAAATTACTTGTGAGTAAACTTGAATCTTATTTTAACGTAAACATTTCGGTTCTTTAAAAACAATTGCTTGGTACCTCATATGGAACATTATACAATAACAGAATAATCAAGCTTATGAAAATCATTCACCCCAAATGAGAGTACTTTTGTTTCATCAACACTAACTAATGATTCAGGATGAAACTGCTTTCGTCTTTATTGAGACAATTGAATTAGGTATTTTGTGCAGGTTGTGAAGGTGAATAAGTATTTTCAAATCATCTTGTGGGATTTCTTTTATGGTCCTTTTTACTTTTAATTTCTACTATTTGCTGAAGGTTTCCACTCAACGGGTTCAGTTTCTAATTCTGAAAATGTAGAGGGTAAATCTTCAGAACTATTAAATTGTACTTAATTTTCAGGGGTTTATCAGATTGCCTTTCACCCAATTACGAGTGTTTTTAGGTTGTTGTTTTTTTACGACGATTTGCTTTTATTTATTTATTCATTTACCATTTTAGGTTGCTAACAGAACAAAGTTCCAGAAAACAGCATCCACCATATGTATAAGAATTATTCTAAGCCAAGATTATACATAAACTTTACTTATCGGTATAAAATTATCTGGCAGTAATACAAATACGTGACTTAAAAATATGGTGTGAAATGTTTTTATGATAATAATATGGTCAACAATAATAGAACATAATAGATCATAAAAGAACTAGTACAGGGAATGAGGAACCATACCTATTGATCAGAATTGAGAACAATATTTTTCAAAAAAAAATTGAATCGAGGCAGAGACCTCGAGAAAATGTCTAGAGATGAATTGGGATCGAGACAGTGTGAGCTTTTTGCATACGAACTAGTGGAGAGTTTGGTCCTAGATTGGTTCTACAATAAGGGATATTGAATGGAGTATAATATCGAAGATTGTTTCTACTGGGAACATTGAAATTTATTTTAGCAATTAGATATGGGCAATCGACTTCATGTCTAACAATATTGAAAGAATAGATAAGTCTGACATAGTACGTCATTTACTAAGTGGCATAATTTTAGATTTTTTTTGAATCGGCTGATAATTGTGGTCCTGAAAGCGAATCTTGTTTTGAAAGGCTAGGAATCTTAACAATTTATTTTGAACACTTTCTATCCTTCTTGAGTGTACTGCATATTGAGGGTTCCAAATTGCTGACGCAAAAGAGAGCTTGCTGTTGACGAACGCATAATATAGAGAGATGATAGTGTCAGAATTATGAAAATATTTTCCGTTTCTTGTATTACTGAGAAAGGAATATTATAAGCTGAGGAATCTGTTGCAAAAATCAGAATTGCTTCAGCATCATTTTCCAAGCCAATAGGTTCTTTGAAATGACTATCTGATACCTGTATCACTGTTCACTGATTACCTTCGTTATTATCCCTGTTATCCTCTTTTAGACAGATCGGATTCCTGCTGTCATGATCTGGAATTATCTATAAAATGTTTTTGTAACCATTTCCATATTGTTGAGAGTCCATCGCTACATGGTGTACATGGGACAGTCCTTTTTTTGAGATTTTTCACAGTTTCTTGGTAATTATTAAGTAAAGCTCTTAGCTAAATACATACCTAGTAACACTAGAATACGAATTCAAATTTTTGTTTGAAGAAAAAACCCTTTCATGACAAAAAAGTAATTCCCAAACTCAGAATAGTTCATTACGTGGACGAAATTTGACCACAGTGAACTGAAACCCATCGTATGCTTTATTTGAATGTGATATGGGTAGTTATGTAGTTACGATTTCAGCACAGCTAATATTTTTTTGAACTTTTTTTTGTTTGTGCCATTTATGGCACATGATGCGGTATAGGGTTAGATGATTGCGGTTGAAAATACTTACCGGAATATCTTCATTTATGCTAGCGTCTGGATCTGTCATCGCAACTATCGCAACAGACATATTGCCTCTTACGCAGAAAGAAGTGAACATAAGGAGGAAGTAGACAATCATCTGGGTATGCCTTTTACCAAATCTGGGTCCTGTAACACCTGTAGAGAAATGTATATAATCGATATTATATAAAAGTGACTTTCTTCACTATCAAATAAAGAATATGAATCCGAAAAGACTTCTATTGGATGAAAGTTCCAAGGGAATCTGATGATTACTGTGATTCATTCTTTAAAAGTAATTCAACATACACCTATCAAAACCTTCATCAAAAACTTGACATGGGGGTTTTGGGCAAATATCATGTCAAGTTTTAGATGTCCCACCCTGTATGTATAGGTCCTGTCTTGTCTTCCTTATGAACTATGTATGGAAATACTGTGGAAATAACTTTTGGTTTTATTCTGCGCAATTATAATCACTTTTCTGTTTACACAGGTTTTTGAATAACAGACATTGTTATTATCATTGCAGTTGTCAAATAATTGTTTTGGCTATAACTGAATTGCTTGATTTGTGATAAAATAAAATTGGCTGTTTGTGATAAAGTTATTTGGAATAAACGGGGTGTTTGATACTATCCTGCCAAATTGGATGGAGAGATTCCTTTTGATAACAATAAATGCGAGATTCTTGTTGAAAATTTCACAAAAAATCCTTCGTTGAAAAGATACAGAGAGTTGAAGTTGAAAAATGAGAAATTAAATTTTCCATGAACACACAGAAGTAACACTGTGTAACACTGTGTGACCTCTCCAAGGCCTTCGATTGTGTCTCGCACAATAAATTACTTGATAAATTGAGTTTTTATGGCGTTAGAGGTATTCCACTAAAATAAATTAGTTCATACTTACAGAACAGAACCCAATCAGTGGTCATTAACAGTAAGACATCGGAATATCGTAATATCACACATGGAGTACCTCAAGGAAGCGTACTGGGACCTCTACTCTTTCTCGTATATTTAGATGATATTTTTCACTATATGTCTCCCACAGGATGTGTCTGTTATGCAGACGACACAACAATATTAAACTGCCATGAAGACAAACATACTTTGAATAACCTTATTGCCAATGCGCAAGAAAAAGCCAAATTATGGTTCGCCACTAATGATCTCAAATTGAATCAGGCCAAGACACAGTCAATTATTATCTCCACTCACAATAGACTTTCTTCTGAAGAGTTAGTTAGACTGCTAGGTATAGTCCTGGATGATCAACTCAAGTAGCATTCACATGTAGAACAGTTGTGTAAAAAACTATCTTCACAACTATTTTTATTAAGACACCTGAAAAAAATACTTAGCCCCTCCAGTCTATTATCATCATATTACTCTTTATTTCATTCGCATCTGAACTATGGCACTATACTGAGGGGAAACTCTTCCCATGCGATTAGAGTATTTCGTCTGCAAAAAAGGCAATCAGAATTTTGGATGGCAGTGGCTACCGTGACCATTGTCGGCCTCTCTTTATTAAATATAAGATTTTGCCAGTACCAAGTATGTACATTACCAATCACTGCTTGAAATAGCCTACAATAAAGAAAACTACCTAAAAAATGCAGATGTTCACGAGCATGACACAAGGTCATCCAGACAACTAAGACCGCACCGGCATAAATTATCTATAACGAAACAAAACTCGCTTGATGTAAAACTTTTTAATAAACTACCGACAGTAGTGAAATCATTCAACTATATTGAATTCAAAAAATATATAAAATCCTTTCTCCTTACTCACTGTTTTTATTCGATTAAGGATTACATCTCCACACCCTGTGTAGCTGACACCAGAATACTCATTCCCAATTTAGAACTAAGAGTTTCTTGAACACAATATGTGCTTCTTAAACTGCAATTTATGCATATTTTCAATTTGTAAGATATTTTAATTATATTGTATTTGTCACAAATCATGTTCCCAACTTTTAACTGTAGACTGTGTAAATCTTTTAAATTGAGAGACATCATTTTTGTATTTTAAATGTAATTATTTCTTGTCACTTATACTATTATAATGTTCATGAGTTTGAGAATGTATATACTAGTGTATATGTCAGTACTGTCAGTATTACTGAATATAAAAATGACCTGCTACAAATGTAAAAATAACGTAGTTAAATAAAGTTCTATTCTATGGCTTCCACTGTTTTCAATATGTTATAAAATTTACAGGAATGTTTTCAGATATTCTGTTCTCTATTTTTTCCTTATACTTTTACTTCACTCATAGATGCAGATTGAGGATGAAATTACCTACAAAATTATATTTTATAGCAACAATATTAGTGAGGAAATTTCATGAATTCTAAGTAGAATGATTCGCCTCCGGAAAATTAGTTAAATTCCAAAATTCCAAATGAGGCATATTGCATTTGTGTAGGCAAAACCAACAACAAACACCATTTTGCTGTTTTTCATAAAGTATCATAAAACAGATAGCAGTTAACAATGGATATCAAGTCAAATTAATAGAAAATATCCTTGCTAAAAAACTACATAAAAGGCTATCCGAGAAGTGTACCCCATTATGAGGAACCTTGACAATAATTACAGAACTTTAACTTATTCAGGACCAGTTTTAGAAAAAAAGCGTCATTTTTGAAAAATCCAAAATTTAAGAGTAGCACAGAGTAACAGATAACACCTTGGAAAGGTTTATCAAAAATAATAAAGATAAAACATAAAAATTTGAAAAATCAGGAGGATATAGATAAAATTGAGGATCTTGCTCCAAAGTATATGTAGGCCAGACTGGTAGACCATTCAAAAGACGCGTACGTGAACACCATATGAATTCTGTAAAGAATTAAACACACTCAACATGCCAATCATATTTTGGAAGAAGACCATGACTTCGATGAAAACTTCGAAATCCTTCATGTTGAAAATAAGGGTATTAGGCTTAATTATTTAGAATTATTGGAAATTAATGAATTGAAAAATTCGAATTGTTTACTAAATGATCAATTGGACCTAAACTGTTCCCATTTCATGACATTGTATTGTCAATTTTTATTTAAATACGTTTCAAATTAGAATAATTTAATGTATTACCGCTTGAGAAAGATACTGTGTATCAAAACATATGGCAAAGACAATAAATCTGTGGAAAATCAATCGTTTTTTACCTCAGTGTCATATGTTGCATTTTATTAATGAATCGACAAATATGCGAAAAGAGATATTACTCATAAATATCAAAATAAAAAACTTCGGTTCGAACTTTACATACCATTGTCTAATTTCTGAGAAGCACTTTGCAATAATTCAGATGTATATTCATGTCTTTGCCTATCTGCCCCAGCGTCATCTAGAGGTAAAGGATCATAAACTTTGATGGTACCATCAACTTTGCGTGCCATTTTTCACGACAGCCAGGAAACAACTGGGTTTTACCATATAAAAAAAAACATCAAACAAGGTAAATCTGATCATTATGACTCTTTCTCAATAGCCACTTGTTTCAATATCATAAAAAGTAAATAGTTGTAATACTAAAGACAACAGTAAATTGTTAATATCTTTATATGATTGTTAGGGATTTGGATATTGCAACAATTGAGTACAGAGTACGGTACTTCATGAACAGACAGACGAAATGAGTATTCAAAAAGTATAGAACCCACTTAGGCCAGGGATGAAGCCTTTGGAAATGGTGAAAAGTGAAAAAAAAAAAAATAGAACAGGGGCAGTAAGAAAATATAACAAAAATGAAAGGAAAAATAACTTACTGGTGATTTGGGGTCGGGAAATGGAAGGGGGTGAGATTATAAGGGTAGAAAACAGTTTATCATGATTTCCGGCAAAACTAGTAGTTTTATCAAAAACAGTTAAGGAGCAAAGTTGTAGGTGAAAAAAGACTCACAACTTTTGTATCAACGCTTTTTTCACATAACCACAATATTTATGAGGATAATCCAAGAAACGACTTTTTGGTTTTTAATTTTTATTTCCGACAAAATTTTTTTTCGGTGTTCTTCGATTCGTTGAAATTTCTACTATCTGATGGTATGAAACAATATACATTACCATTGCAAACTTTATCAGAAAATGCAGAAAACGAAAAAACTAAAATTCTATAATTTTTTAAAATCATTATGAAAAGTCTTGAGCTATTTATTAATATCTATACTTTAATTACTCGAAAAATGTAAGTTTCCATGTTACATTGATTAATTAAAAAACTGCAAATCTGAATATACTACTATAATCAACAACCAAATAAGTTAATAAACTTTATACTTCATAAGACATCAACTATATTTTGAGAAAGCTGTAGGATAATTTGTAAATTATATGCGGAGGTGCCTCTTTATTGCTATTTTAAGATAACTTATACAGGGTGTCCGGTAAACCTTGTACAATATTGATACTGGTGATAGATCAGATCATGACTGTTCAGAATATCGTAATTTTACCTTAGTAAAAATCTCACTGTTTTCGAGATAATGAGAATTTTTTTAATTTCTGGAAAATCACTACCTCACCTTGGATTTTTTAATGCCATGTATACAAATTGGGATGAATTTAAATATTTTTGCTGCTGAAGAATACTGATGAGTGATGCTTCCAGACGTACAAAACAGTTTTTCAGAAAACAATACAATTTTTCAAGAAATGAGGGTAAAATGACAGATTTGAGTTACACCAATTTTTTTAACAACAGTTTGACATTATTTGGAAAAAACAACCAAGTGGAACTGGATATTCATTACGAAAGAATACCCATTTTGTCCAGGCTTTACTATGGTATAAAACAAACGAACATTATTTTTGGAAAGAGTAGAATTTCGATAATATTAGAGTGTGATGTTATTCTGAGCTAAAATCAACTCCATTAAACTTTGTCAGTAATGTCTTTTATTTTTATCCTATCACGATGAAATGATTAAATAATTATGAGTAATAACGAATCAACTGCTTAGAAGCATTCAATGACATGTAATGAAGTAAATACTAATTCAACTTTTTTTTAAATCAACATACACTATAAACCACAATAACGATTATACAACATCGCACTGAATAATATTTACAAAAATGTTATTTTCCATCCACTCGTACGCAGAGAAGACATATTATCAAGAAGAACCTTTTAGAATGTGTTATAGGTTATAGCCCCCAAATCAGCGATTTTATAAGCGGCATTGTGCAATCGGATATAGTTCTGCATAAAGCACTGCTGCAGCAGTAGCACTACCTCCACATTCACCATAAATGTTGTGCATATGCGCATATTCTCGGGGAGTATAACGTATGTACGTCACGACAAAGAAATAAATACCACTAAATGAAAGAAGCGGAATAATTTAAAAAAACTACGATAGAGGTCACAAGTTGTTCAAACAAAAGTTTTTAATTTTCGACAAGGATTCATCTCTTTAAAAAGTTTGCACTTATATTTGGTTACACCCTGTATATCTGTCGGTCTCTGAAGCTTGGTTGGAATCTGGAAGTTGGACAATTGCGACATTTATCACAAGAATTCGTATTAATCGGTGCCTTGTCGGATAATCGACATTTCATTTCGATAATTTTATTAGGCCTAATTACATGAAAAGTTAATTTTATTGACATACTATTTAATGCCACCAAGCAGTCTATTCTTTATTATTAACAATTATTTCCACATTTTATCTTGATAAAATCTAACTAAAATAATTTTATATAAATGGTTTGTTTTCACTCCAGTCTAAAGGAGAAATACTGGGGTTTGCTGATGATACAGCCATATTTTACAAAGGCAATTCATGGCAAGAACTGAAAAATACTGTTGAATCCGACTTTCCGATCATGCAAAACTGGTTCAACTATAAGTTACTTACAATCAATATTGAAAAAACTCACTATATACCATTCTGCTGCAACAAATCAACTGTTCCCTATTTCAACAGCATAGAAGTAAATACTCCAATGATGCGTTATTTCATCAAATCTGTTACTTCTATTAAATATCTAGGTGTCTTCCTCGATATGCATCTCAAATGGGATACACACATCCATTATGTTTGTAAAAAACTTAGGATAATCCTATACAAGTTCAAACTCTTAACATCACTTTTACCGCTGAAACAGTTGATAACTCTTTACTATGCACTAGTTGAGAGTCATCTTCGCTATGGCTTATTGGCATGGGGAGGAGCATTGAAGACTCATTTATATCCTTTAGAAGTTCTCCAACGACGATTTCTAAAAATTATTTTTAAAAAGGATTCTACTTATTCAACTGATAATTTGTATGCTGAATCCAAAGTTCTCGATATTCACCAGTTATTCTTTCTCAAAACCAATATCCACTACCACAATAAACAAGAATTCAAAATAAGAGTTCATGAGTACAATACACGACATAGACACCTTCATACTACTCCACAACTCCATAAAACTAAAACACAACGCTCCTATACTTATTTTGCCCCAAAATTTTACAATATACTCCCTTATGAAACAAAAACCCTATCAAATCCACATCCATTCAAGAAGGCTTTAAAATCATTCATCAATATAGAGAGCCGCGATAATATTTCAAAAATTATTAGTAGAACCGAATGATAAAAACCTCAACTCCACATTAAATAATTTCCATTTCAATAATATCAACACATTGCAACCAAATAACTTTACCATCTACTAATATTTAATTTTTTTATTATTATTTTTAATTTTATATATTGTTTTACTTTCTTAACTTGTTAACACATTTTGTCTATTTGTCCTACCTTTAAGATATTTATTGAACTAAAATATATTAAATACATTGGAATCACGCACAAGCACTTTGAGCTTCTGTGATTTATTTGTTTATTTACTAATATCTATTTTTGTAAAATTTTGTATTTTGTAATTGAGAATGTTGTTGTAAATAAACTTTATTATTATTATTATTATTATTATATATATTTATATATATATATATATATTCATATATATATTTTTAACTACTGAAAAGAATGATTTTTACACTAATAGCTATTCACATACCAAGAGAGGAGCATACTGATTTTTCTCCTGAGGTACGTATATAGTTTTTTCTACGGCCTTTGATGTCGTAATTTCTTATAATTTGGCAGATTTAAGAACAACTCCAGAAAATTGCGTAACTACGAGGATATATTGAAAAATTCTTAACCTACTATAGAACCAAACAAAATTTCAATGTCAAAATATTTTATTACTCAACATATTCTCCTCTTAATTGGATACATTTATTACAGCGAACCTGCAACGTCTCTAGACCTTTCAAAAAAAAAGTTTCTTCTTGCTCTGCAAACCAAACCTACTCAGCTTTTATTACCTCCTCGTTGGAAGAAAATTAACGACTTTTCAAACTTTTTTTCAGTTGTGGAAAGAGATGATAGTCGGACGGAGCCAAATTTGGTGAATTCAAACCCTAAATCACGAATTTTTTGCATGGCAACATGAGATTTGTGTGCAGGGGCGTTGTCCTGAAAAAACAAAACACCTTTGAATAGCTTTCCGCGTATTTTCTCTTAAATTTTTTCCCGTAGACTGGTCAGTAATGTCGAATAGTAATCTCCAGTTATTGTTCTACCCTTATCCAAAAAATCAATCATGATTACTCCATGGCAATTCCAAATTACTGAAGCAAGAATTTTCCCAGCAGATTTTTGGACACGAAACTTCTTAGGTCTTGGAGAAACGGAGTGTCGCCTTTCCATCGATTGTTGCTTTGTTTCTGGATCGTAGAAATGTACCCAAGTCTCATCCATAGTAACAATTCGGTTTAAGAAGTCTACATCGTTTTCAAATCGAGCACAGATCGTACGCGATGCTACTACCCTTGCATGCTTTTGGTCAACATTCAAACATTTGGGGATCCATTTTGAAGCAATTTTTCTCATGTCCAAATTGACGTGAACTTTATGATGAACGCGTTGGTATGAAATATTCAGTGTTTCAGATATCCGTTTTATCCCAATTCGACGGTCTGTTAAAATCATGTCATGAACTGCATCGATATTTTCGGGGACTGACACAGAAACTGGCCTTCCCGATCGGTCATCATCTTCAATGGAAAATTTACCTCTTTTGAAGCTTGCAGTCCAATTTTTCACGGTCGCATAAGAAGCACATTGATCAGCAAGGGTATTAAGCATATCTTCGTAAATCTGCTTACCTCTTAACCCTTTCAAATACTTGATGATGGCTCGATACTCCAATTTTTCGATTTTCACAATTTCGACATATTTTTTCTTTTAATTTATTGCGTAACTCTGGTTTACTTTTTTGACGTCAAACTTCACACTGACACTTCTAATAAGTTATTGTTCGTTGCTATGGTAACGCAATATTTTATTTATGCAGGGAACTGGTCCAGGCTAACTAGATATCAATACATCCTCGTACTACTATAATTAACAACCAAATAAGTTAATAAACTTATTACTTTATAAGACATCTACAATATTGTGAGAAAGTTGTAGGATAATTTTTAAATTATAGATAGATAGATAGATAGATATTTATTGATCTCTTCGAATCATATACATGACATGAGATAAGTCATACAGAAGTGGTTTAAAATAAATAAAAGATAAAAAAATACAATGTAGTACGACACAATTCCGAACAAAAAATTACGAATATGTACACAAACATTAATATATAGTTAAGGACATAATGACGTATAAAATAACGTGCACAAGATTACAAACATTGGTTTATAAATTCATCCAGGGAATAAAAACAATTGTCGATCAGAAATGATTTCAGAATGGATTTGAATTTGCCATATCTTTCATTTCGTCTAGTAGCATGTTATAGAAGTATCCCCCTGCATACAGTGGAGATTTTTTTATTTTCATTCGATTGAATTTGGAAAGGTGGGCATCGTTTTTTGCTCGAGTGTTATTTCCATGGATATTACTGTTCTTTTGAAACCTATGTTTGTTCTGGTGAGTATAACTTAGGAGCTTGTAAAGGTAAATATGCTATTTATTGCTATTTTAAGATAACTATATACTTGAATGGCCTAAAAATATCAGTATTCATTGATTATTTTTTATTGAAATGAATCATGGCTATAAAAAATGTGTTTTTATTTATATAAATCTCACAAACAAATTAGAAAATTGAATAACATTTTTAACGTTTATAGAATTTCATAACACATTTTCAGATGAGGTTTTCGCTGCTTCAGTACTCCAAGAATGTTAACAATGTTAGAATCGTATGCTCTTATTGCTATATACGACGAGACATCACGCTGCAGACTTTGGTTTTTCTGAAAGTAGGAAAAAAGTTATTCATTATCTTTCATGATACATATACAGGGTGTTTCATAATAAATGCGCAGGATGTGATAGCTCGTCCAAAAATATGAAAAAAAGTTTCTATTAACTTACCCTCTAAATTGCACCATTTTCGAGATACAGGGTGTTGAAATTAAAAAAAAAATCGTTTTTTGCGAATATCTCTGGAACCGTTTATCGCACAGGAAACAGATTTCGTAGGCATTTTTTACTCATAATAAGCTATGTTTTGTGTAGATTTTTTATTTTTTAAAATTCATAATTGGTGAAAATTTTGAAGGGGTAGTGGGTGTTTTTTTTCTCCAACTTCTACGCCACTGGAAAAAGTACAGTTGTGAGCCTCCTATATGAACCGCCAATGTTTTATACACAAAAAAGGTATTTCTGGTCATAAGCTCTAAAGTTGACCGTTTTCAAGAAAAATCAACTTTCATGTTGTTTAAATAATGTTTTTCCTCTAAAAACTGCTGCGTGCATTGAAGCTAACGGCGGACATTTCCAACAATTCAACTGAGTATGACTGTTATTGTTTTTTTTGCAATTAAGAAGTTTGGTTTTGTTACTTGTTCTAACGTTTAAATAAATTTTGTATAATTAGGAAAAAGTTATTTAAAAAAATGTACCATGTTTTTCAACATGAAAGTTGATTTTTCTTGAAAACGGTCAATTTTAGAGCTTATGACCAAGAGTACCTTTTTTGTGTAGAAAACATTGGCAGTTGAAGTAGTTGGCTCAAAATTATACTTTTTCCAGTGGTGTAGAAGTTGGAGGAAAAAACACCCAATACCCCTTCAAAATCTTCACCAATTATGAATTTTAAAAATAAAAAATCTGCAGAAAATATAGCTTATTATGAGTAGAAAATGCATTTAAAATCTATTTTTTTGTGTGTGATAAACGGTTCCAGAGATATTCGCAAAAAACTATAATTTTTTTAAAATTTCAACACCCTGTATCTCGAAAATGTTGACTTTTAGAGGGTAAGTTAATGGAATCTTTTTGTCATATTTTTGAACGAGACATCACATCCGGAAGTCCTTCGCATTTATTATGAAACACCCTGTATATGTATTTTTTAACTAAAATACTGGAAAAAATTATTTTGACAGTAACAGCTATTCACATAGATAGATAGATAGTTTATTTTGTCTTTCAGGTGTATACAGAATACAAATAAGATACGTCACAATATACATATTATACAGGGTGTTTCTTAAGTACGTGTTGCTGACATCAAAATAAGAAGAAAAGTTCCCATAAACATGTCCGCAAGTTATTCGTTTCTGAGATACAGAGTGTCAAAGTTGAATTCTTATTTTAATTTTTTGTGAATCATTTCAAAATAACTTTGATATTTGTGTAAAGTTTGGTATCTGGGAATATTTATTACATATTTAGTTTGTGTAAAATATATATTCTTGGCAGAGGTCACTGCGAGCAACTGTTTTCGAGTTATTGATATTTGAAATAATCGATGCAAGTGATTTTGAATGACACGATTTTTAAATTTAAAATAAATTCAATTAGAAATTAGTTTTTTCACAATTAACATAAAATTTGATTTTGTCATTGAAAAATCATCCCAGATACCAAACTTTACTCGAATATCACAAATATTTTGGAATTTATTCACAAAAAAACAAACAAGAATTAAACTTTGACACTGAAACTTAGAAACGAATAACTTGCGGACATGTGTTTATGGGATTTTTTTTCTTATTTCGACGTCAGCAACATGCTCCTAAAGTTTCTACACGTACTTAAGAAACACCCTGTATACATGTCTAGACTAATGGCTAATAAAAGATAACATACATATTACATACAAATTTAAAATACATATATGGACAAACCAGCACATGTTATAAATAACATGAGTAGAAGCTAAACATTTGGAATTAGCTGTTAAGTGTCAGTTTATATGGCTTGGACTAGGATAGCTATGTATTCCTCATTTGTGTAGAACACATTCGAGATCAGATAAGACATCATGTGTTTTTTGAAACAGTTGAGGTCCGATTCTTTTACATATAGACTACAAGCCCATATAACAATTTTGGGGGGTCATTTGACCCAGCATGAAACATACTCAGAACGATGCTGCTATATTAAAAAATAACTTTAGTCACTATGCCGTCAATTCTTGGTGGTGCAAATGACTGTAATAATACTAATCATGTGCGGCGTTCCTCACGTTGGTAGATTATGAAATAATCTCCTAGAACCTACTACCGTACAAAAATAATGGGACTGGAAGCAAGGAAAAGTTTTCAATTTCCGAAAATAAAAAAAAAATCCTGGATTCCAGTACCATTATTTTTGTACGGCAGTAGGTTCTAGGAGATTATTATTTCATAATTAACAAACGTGAGGAATGCCGTACAGGAATATTTTGTAGGAAAAGCACATCTTCAGATGAAAAATTAGTATTATTATTATAACAGGCATTTGCACCACCAAGAATTGACGGCATAGTGACTAAAGTTATTTTTTAATATAGCAGCAACGTCAAGCTGTGCCAAATGACCCCCCAAAATTGTTATATGGGCTTGTAGTGTTTAATAGGGAAGTAGTAAATTATAAAGAGTAACATCGAGATAATTTTTACTGGATTTTTGCAACCTGAATTTAGCAGGTCTTATTAATTGACAACCCCTGGTGTTTTAATCAAGAAAGTCAGCGTTTTTATCGTGATTATTTTTGTTTTTGTATATTTCGAGGACTGACTGAAATATATAAATAGAGGGTACTGTCATGAGTCTCAGAGATGAGAAATGAGGTCTACAGGAGTCTGCATATCCTACTCCAGATATTATTCTTATAGATTTTTTTTGTAATATAAAGACATCCTTTGCATGGGCACTGCTTATAATGCGGTAATATGACAAAATTTCAACTTTTATATGAACAAGGCACTAAATGTTGAAAAAAATTTAAACATTAAGTTTACAAAATTGGTAGCCTCCTTCAAGAATGAAACTAGCTGTTATGCTCCAAAGACATCTCTGACGAAAGAGATGAAATTTCAAGATTTTTGGCAGATGTCTCGGAGGGACTATTTGCATATGAAGGTAAGGTCTTCATTTATTTCTTTCTTCATTAGTTCTTTCAGAAGGACTATTTATAATATTGGTTATTCAAGAAGTGGTTGTGAGTGTAAGTTTGAATTATAATTTTCTCAAAAATAATTTAGTATTGAGCACTTTCCTAAGGATTAATTGACTTTTAAAGGTCCTCCTTATAAAATTCAAAAATATGTTTTTTATGGTAGCAGATTACAAATTATTCAAAGTTAATAGAAAGAGATCTGTTGGTTTATGAAAAAAAGGGCTCGGGGAGAGAGCGTTTGTAGAGCTTCGTTTTTGCCCGTTCTCCGTGATGTGAACTATTTAGAAAAATGAAGTAACTACAAATTCAACTGACATATAGAAATATAGAAAATGCTTGTTTCAGCTCAGTTACACATTTTAAGAAGTACACCCTGCTTTGTTGTTCAGAAACGTCTAATAGGGCTTTCAGATTGTTTGAATATTAAATAATTTCATAATTACCTTGTTCATCATTCCATGGCTGTGTTGTTCCTGATCCGAAAATGGAAAACAATATGGTTACCGCCATATAGAACCCAGCGGCAAAATAGAACATTATTCTCCACTGATGTATATCTCCCTGAAACAAAATATTCCAGACATTCTTCAACTGATTTGACTAATACCTACTTGATGGAGAACATGATTGCCAATGATTGATTTTACAGCAGTTTACAGATTATCATGAAGGTATTCGTTTTGGATTAACTCATACTTAGGTATAACTTTTTCAAACCAAATTTCTCTCAGGACAAAAAAGCTACTCTCCGTCCAATGGAAAGGAAGAATGACCTATGAAGAACTTGAAGTTGCTTGATGTTGAATAATAAAACATTTGTGTTTCAAATTTTGTCGCTACTATAATAGGCTAAAATGTTTTCAATGGTCTTGTATTGAAAACTGCCTCTAGGAAAAATATTTTCCTTAGTCAAACAGAAGTAGAATACATATGAATGTGTAAGAGAAAAAGTGGAATACAATTGAAAAATCTAACCCTTCAAAGATGCAACTTGGTGCACTCCAGTTCTTAGCAGAGAACATATGCCTCTCCACTCACAAGGGCTTTAGATGTTATGGTTTTACCAGAGTATCATTGTAAAAGTCCTATTGAAACTTAACTTTTCTTGTTGAAAAATTTTGTCTAGTCGGCCTTTTTTACTTTTTATCAAAATTAACTTTTAATACAATGATGTTTTTGTCTGACATAACAAGTTACAAACTTTCTCTTTTTCTTAACAAAATTATCCCAGCAATTTAAAAAAATACAGGAAATTAACTCAAATAATGAATAAATTAAAAGTCCCATATTTCTACGTATAACTGATATGACTATTCAAAAACAATCAATATTTCTTTAGCAGTAGGGATATTTTTGCCATTTGAGGAAAAGTATGAATACCAAATTAGCTTACGAACTATCTGTCAGAAACATGTTTATATTATGGAAAGAACCAAAATAATGAATATTTGGCACATCGTATAACTATATAATATATTTCGTCATTTACCTCATCTGTCACCACAAACTGAGCGAAGAGAAGTGCAAGGATTGTAAAACAATGTGAGACTTCGTTTGAGATTCCCATCAGAGTACCAGCATGGTTGGGAGAAAGATCTATGTGGTTGACAATGAAGCCACTCACACAGGCACTATTGAATGCTACAGCTGAAACTAGTAGAACAACGGCTAATGCGGGTTGATCTTTTCGAACATTTGCAACTATTGCTAGAGCTATCCCAGGAACGAACAAACCTATAAAAAAATCGATGTGAAATTAGCAACGAATTTTCATCTACGAAATCTGTCAAGTTAGCAACGAATTCTCATCCAGGAATTCTAACAAATAGGATATTTAATGTGGTATATATAATAACTGTAACTCATTGAGAAATCGAATGGTACATATTAAAGGAAAAAAATTAGTTTATTGTCTAACAGGAGTAGTCCCAATTACAAGACGAATATAGGGTTTTCAGCAATCGAGTAGAATCATAAAATGATATGAAAGAAGCCATCATTAATCCGTTGGCAAAAATCACCTCTCCTACAGAATTCAACCATCTCCGTTCAGTTTCGATTTTGCCTGTAATGTCCAAAGTACTTGAAAGAGCAATCGAGTGTCAAATCGTACCTTTTCTCAACTCTATTGATTTTTACCTGAAAAACAATCTGGTTTTCGACCGGGATACAGTTGTGATACTGCACTTGCTGATGTCACAGACGATGTCTTGAGAGGAACTGATGTGAATAAGGCAACTGTTTTGATACTCTTAGACTACACCAAAGCGTTTGATATGTTGAATCATAAAATTTTATTAACAAATTTAGATCACATATTGGTTTTTCGAATCGGGCTTGCAGATTAATAGATTCATTCTTGAGCAACAGATTGCAGAGGGTAGTTTACCAAAATAATATATCAATGTCAATATCATTGGTGAATATCATTGTCGATAACCTGAATATATATGCACCCTTCAAATGAAATAAAACATTCAACAATTTCAAATTAAATGTTTGGTTTTCTGAGGAAGTTATAAATAAAATCAAAGAAAGAGATATCCTATACAAAATAGCAAAAAAATCTAGATTAGATCATGACTGGGTAGAATATAAGAAAATTCGAAACATTGTGAACAATTTGATAAGAAAAGAAAATATTATGAAAAAGTAATTGACGAAAATAAATATGATAATAAGGCCATGTGGAAATCATTGAAAGAACTACTGAAGGGAAAAAAACAAAATAGTCCTACAAGTATCAACTTTGATGGTGTAGCGATTGAAAATGACATCAATATAGCAAATTCCTTTAACGATTTCTTTGTTAATAGCATACAAAAAATTGTTCAAAATATAAAACCGCTTAATGACTTCAATAATGTTATATATCATATTCAACCAGTACAGTCTGTATTTGCTACATTTGAAATGATCAAAATAAGCGATTTGAAACAAATTCTGAAGTTACTCAAGAAAAATAGTCCTGATAATAATGGAATTGATCTTCGTATGGTTAGGATAGCTTTTCAGGCAATTGAAAACTACTTCTTGGATGTTATAAACACATCGTTAAGAACTGGTACTTTTCCAGATTTCTGGAAATTATCAACAGTAATACCAATTCAAAAAGTGACCAATACTTCAAACTGTTATGAATTTCGACCCATAAATACCCTTCCTGTATATGAAAAACTATTGGAAACAGTGGTCAAAGATCAGCTGCTCAAATTTATTGGAAACCACAATATAATCATCAACCATCAATCAGGATTTCGACAATTTCACTCATGTGAAACATCCCTACAATTTTTAATAACCCAGTGGAAAACAAATATTAGCAAAAACCATGTAATAGGCGTTGTTTTTTTGGATTTTAAGCGTGCTTTTGAAACTGTTAACACAGATTTGTTGTTATTGAAACTTAATAGATATGGTATAACTGGCAATGTATTAAATTGGTTCAATAGTTATCTACGTCATAGAACACAGAAGGTGAAGTATAACAATGAATTATCTCATGAATTAGAAACACAATATGGAGTTCCTCAAGGTTCCATTTTGGGGCCAATATTATTTATTTTGTTTATTAATGATATTATTAGTCAAGTGAAAAAATGCCAACTGAAATTATTCGTTGATGTTACATTGATTTACCTTGCTGGTGAACCAGATAAAATAGAATCCTCCATGAATGAAGACTTAAATCGGGTTTCCACATGGTTGTGTGATAATGGGTTAATGTTGAATCTTGAAAAGACCAAGTATATGTTGATAGGAAGCAGAAATAAGCTTGAAAGAGTGAAAGATGAGGATTTTCAAATGACCTTGATGATCAATGACTGTAAAATTGAAAAGGTAAAAACAATCAAGTACTTAGGAGTAATGCTAGATGAAGAATTGAATATGAATGCACACTGTGATTATATAAAAAGGAAGGTTGCAAAAAAAGTTCATTTTTTATACAGACTTCACGGTAAAGTTTCTATTTTTTCAAAATTGACAATTTACAAATCAATAATAGCACCTCATTTTGATTACTGTGGAACCCTTTTATTTTTCCTTACAAATACAAATACAAAATCGAGCCATGAGAGCTATACTCATGTGTAACAGACGAGCTTCAATTAAGAACATGCTAGAGATATTATCACTACTGTCGGTAAAACAAAGAATACACTATAATATGTTGGTCTTTGTATTCAAGCTCAGACATAATATGTTACCGACCTACCTCTGCGATGAATTAAATTATATATGTAATGTACACACTCATAACACTAGAGCTCGTGCTGTGAATGATTTTTATATAAAAACTGAAGACATATTGTGAAACACAATATTCAATAAGGGTTTTAATGGTTTACCACCAGAGACCAAAAACATCACTTCTTTGAGCCATTTCAAAAAACAATGTAGAGAATATGTATTAAACCAATTCTGAATTTGAATTTCTTGTGGCAGTTTTTAATATGTTGTATTGTATTGTAATGACTTTTGTTGTGTTTTGTATTTTATTGTATTTTATTTATTGATAGGTACTTTTAATGTGTTGTCTTTGGGTAGCTTTATTTGCTGTTCGTTCCTTCTGTAAAGAGCAAATTGTGCTAATAAAGAGTTATATATATATTAGTTGTCAACTCAGGGGTACCTCAAGGAAGCATTCTGGGTCCACTACTCTATTCGGTATATGCCTTTAAATTTGTGACATCGATAACTAATTGCAATTATCACTTATACGCGGACGACACCCAACTATACTTTTCCTTCAACCCTCCAGATGTAGTACAAGCAAATGAAAATATCAACGATGACTTACAGAAGCTATTTGAGATATCCAGCCAACATTTACTCAAACTAAATCCAAAAAAATCTATGGCTTTACTTTTTTGTAATGAAAAAATAAGGGAAAAATTGGAAGCTAGTCTGTATATTCATCTAGATAATGAACTTATACCATTTAAAAACTCCTGTAGAAACCTTGGTCTTGTTATCGATACGAAGTTAAAATTCACATCAAAGTTGAGAATCGTTTACGCTAACTTGAAATTAATTTACCCACATCGAAAATTCCTGAATAAAAACACCAAAAAAATGTTATGTGACTCAATTGTCCTCTCGCATATGAATTTTTGCGATACTATATATGGACCATTTTTGGACAGTCATGATGCTAGGCGAGTGCAAAAACTACAGAACTCCTGTCTGCGGTTAATATTCGGTCTCAGACGAAGACAAAGAATAAGTCACAAACTGCCTGAAATCAAATGGCTGAACATGTATAATCGTAGAATACTTCATGCAACTATCCTCTACTATAAAATTATAAAAGTTAAACGTCCACCATATTTATTTAAAAATAATTTTCAGAAGTCACGTGCACAACTTGAATATTCGGAGAAGAGAAATTATAACCATACCCTCTCACAGAAAAGAAATCTTTAAACGCTCGTTTACCTACTCAACAAATTTCGAATCACTGACTTCTCAAAATCGATATTATCGTTCAAAAATGTAATGAAAGAAAGGCTTTCCCAATATTGATATTTCAAGATTTTTTTGTTATTTAGTTTTAAGATTTTAGTTTTCACTAGGCTTCAACAGCACCTGATTTCGCATCAGAAAGCTGAATTTATAAGCCTTTTAATCTCAAATTCACGTTTCGGATGTTACTAGATTTTTGTTTTGTTTTTTTTTGTGAATTTGGATTAATAAACGTCTTATTATATTATATTATATTATATTATATTATATTATATTATATTATATTATATTATATTATATTATATTATATTATATTATATTATATTATATTATATTATATTATATTATATTATATTATATTATATTATATTATATTATATTATATTATATTATATTATATTATATTATATTATATTATATTATATTATATTATATTATATTATATTATATTATATTATATTATATTATATTATATTATATTATATTATATTATATTATATTATATTATATTATATTATATTATATTATATTATATTATATTATATTATATTATATTATATTATATTATATTATATTATATCATATTATATACACAATAATACATACAATAATAGAAGTTTGTTGTAATTGGTCCTGCAAATTCATTAACTTGTTTCGAATTTTATTTTGAAATGTCCAGATGGAAAAACAAAAATATCACATTCTGAATAGAAACTATTATAAATTCTACATGTGTTATAAACTGGATATTTGACTAGAAATTTGATTCTTGGTAGAGGGAGATAGAAGCAAAGTTCATTCCTACCATGGTGTGTGAAAATCTAGTTGAGATAACCATTCAGGGAAGTCTGTTATATTATGAATCAATTAGTATATGAAAATTCAAGCATAATAATAATATTCATTCATTTCAATTCCAATTAAATATACAAATTGCCAATTGAGAATATAAATTGTGAATAAATATCAGGTATTTCAAAATGGCCGGTCGATTTTTTCTTGATACCTATTTTAGGTTCACTTTAGCCAATAGCTAGACTGTGATTCTAAACGTGAGAACTTAGGTCATTTTGAAATAAAGAACTATAAATAGAGATAAAAATATAATATGAAAAGATAGAATAAAATAGATAGAATATAACATAAATAGAGAAAATAATCATAATTATAAATCACCATGATTAAAATAATATAAAGTTAATTATAAAAAATAATAAAAACTAAAATAGTGGTAGGTGATACATATATTATCATCGGAATGAACAATCGGGAGAGAAATTTTTCTGCAACACGTAGGAACGTGGGTTCTTATCTGAATTTTCATTGATTCCTAATGAACTGTTCGAATAATATAATTGTCTGTGATCACTGGACCGTTTATGAAAATTGCATAATTTTCTCGAAGCCACCGTTTATGAAAATTGCATAATTTTCTCGAAGCCATATGTGTAAATAAGGTACGACTAGAAAAAGAATGCATCGCCACACAATATCAGAAATAGGTAAATAAATATAATAAAGAACACGAGGAACATACTTACAGAAGTTGACTAACAATATCACATGACCTCTGACCACTGCCAAATCAACATTGTCCATGGTAACTTTTGATTTTTTGTTTCTCTTTTTATTTGGAGTTGAGAATTGTTCCATTTCACCTTTTTCAATTTTATTCATTTCTGAATTAATTTTCCTAATGCTTCTATCGCAAACTCCCGTTGCGGCAGCAACTCGTTCTTGAACCTTCACAAGAGGAATACTGGTTTCACCTATCATTGCTTCTGCCTGCATAAATTTGATGACATTACTGACAATTTCCCTACTTTGTCCACTCAGAATCTTATTTCTCACTTTACTCTTTGAAGGCATTTTCAAACACAACAAACTACACTATAACCTATCTAATAATATTTCAAAACTATACACAACACAAGGATTTCAAATTCAACACACAATCGCAGAGAGTTGAAGTGATTACAGTATGTGAACCTTCACGTAGACGTTAACGTACGAAATATAACGTTTATGGGTTGTTATGAAATTGAGTTGAAGTTGAACGTATGTCAACCGCTAACCCTAACATGTTAATTTGTGTTTATTTCGCTTGTATGCTGTTTTCTATGAACAACTGGAAGATGAACTCTACTTTGCGGATCTTAATAGGGATTTTGACCATATACCTCCCTTGCCAAATGCAAATCAAATTCTTCCGGAATTGGCTTTTCGAAATGTTCATTGTTTTAAATAAAGCGAAATACCGAGCAAGATCATCGAAAATACATTGAAGAAATGATGATTGATGTAAAATTGTAAATATTGCTTTGTCACTTCTTGATTTTATGGCTTTAAAGTCAAAATTTGCTCATTCGCAACTCATCGGTGTGATTCGTATATTCTTCGGTTAACGTGCGTTGATTTTTAAGGTATCCGTGTGAGACCGTTAGGTTACGTATGCCCGTAAACCTATTTTCAACGTTAACGTGAATAGCTGACGAATGCGCATGCGTAGATGTCAATTTGTACGTTAACGTTTACGTTCATGGCAGCACTTCAACTCTCTAATAACGCCCTGATAATTTTATTCCACTGACTGTACACTCACGACGTTAACTGCTTGAATAATGCAGAGCGAGTGAGCTCCTGCCCCACTCCAGGGTTGTGTCTACTGCGCAACCAATTCTCGGAGGCATCCTTATGCTTGTCGACCAGTAAATGATTGTATCAATTTTGTCCCATACATATAAAACATCGCTGTCCAATAGACCTTTGAGTCTTAGCATTGTTTAAATAGAACATAGTTAGTCAATGCCTGTGGAAAAGGTATTGGACACAAACGCGAGTGTCATCTAGCGTGATAAGTTACAAACATGAATATTTGACGTCATTTTAATGCAGGTTTCTTCAAAAAACCCTGATTTTAATGCTTTTCCATTGTTTTAATCAAGTTACGACATGACTTGGAGGCCATATCACTGAAGTTACGACATGACTTGGATGCGAGCTCACTATCGCCATCTATATGTCGCATCCATTTTGATCCAATTATAATCCCATAAGGTTGACTAACTATCTTCTATATAAACAATGGTCTTAGGGAGAACTACATTTGCATTTACT
Organism: Chrysolina oricalcia; assembly: GCA_944452925.2. Classification (NCBI taxonomy): domain Eukaryota; kingdom Metazoa; phylum Arthropoda; class Insecta; order Coleoptera; family Chrysomelidae; genus Chrysolina; species Chrysolina oricalcia. The sequence goes on from OX101812.2 coordinate 69,074,784, forward strand.
CAAATGTTGTAGGATAAGCATGTGTTACATTAATGTTTATCAGATTATTTTTTACTATATCGATTAGGGCAGTTTTGTAGAATAGTTGTCTGATATTTAGTAATTTGGAATTTTGGAAAAGCAAGTTCGATGAAAAGTGTTGGTTAAGATTTGGTATTATTTTGATCACTTTTTTCAGTTTTATTTCTAAGGGTTTTATATTATTAGAATATGCACCACCTCATACGATTATGTCATAGTTCAGGAGTGATTGGACCAAACTGAAATATATGATTATTTTAAGATTTTTTTCATCCAGTATGAGGGTCATATGTTTGAATAAATACAATAACGATATTATTTTTTTGGTAAAATTCTGAAGTTGAAGATCCCATTTCAGGTTGTTATTATAATAATATGCCCTTATATTTTCTATAGATAGAAAGAGAATCCAATTTGTAGACTCTTTGACAAGATTCGAGTTGTTGCCTATGCACATTGTACGTAGGGGAGTAGATCAAGAAGTTTTATTCCAAACGGGATCAGACATATGAATTATAAAGTGTTGTAAAACACGCCCAATTTTGAAAGTCTTTGCACGTCCTGAAGATAAGTCCAATCATTTGTTTTGCAGGAGATGTAATTTGGTTCATTTGTAAAGTAAAGCAGAGTTTCAGATCGAATATGTCAAATCTTTAGTTTCTGTACTTTCTTCTACTGTGATGTCATTTATTGAATATAGTCAAAATGTAAATTGTTGTATTTTGGAGTGTTTTTCATGAATATGTATTGATGAATATTCAATTGAAACTTATTTAGAATGCACCATTCTTGTATCTGAATTAATTTATTTCTGTAGAATAAGACAGTATTCAATTGGTTCTATCGGTCTGAAAATCTTCAAGTCAAGTTACTGGAAATATTTGAATTGATATAATTTGCGAAGTGAATTGTTGTGAATTTGTTGAAGTGAATTAGAGTGATTTGTGTCCTTTGTGTTCTACAAATAAGAGTACGATTCTGGAGATATAGTTGTAATTACTTCAACAAAGGACTATCGAAACCTAGAGAGTTCAGTTTATTTCTTGATAAAATTTGATGATTCAGTTTATCAAAGACCTTTGAGAAGTCTGTGTAAATTGTATCAATCTGTAGCTGTTTATCTAAGACATTGCTGACAGTGTGTGTAAAACACATGAGATTTGTTATCGTAGAACGAGTGTTGATGAAACTATGTTGATCTAGAGTTGATCTAGGTACTATTCCTCACATTATACAGGCACAGTTCAAAGACCTCTTCAAAGTTGGACAGTATTGTTATGGGTCCATAGTTCAGAATGTTATTTGAAGCCCCTGATTTTGATATTGGATATATTTTTGATACTTTTTCTCTATCTGGAAAACAATCTGTCTTTATAGTCATGCTAAAAATTAATTGAAGATGCTTTGAAAGGCTATATGCAAAGTCTTTTACTAGAAACCTTGTGATTTCGTCTTCCCAAGATGTAAATCTTTGTTATAGTATTTTGAGTGTTTCGAAACCTCTTCTTTTGGGAATAAAGCTATTAGGAACTACTTGCAAGTTATAAGAACCAATTGAGGAAGTGACAATCATTTCTTTATCACGCTATGATGAGGTGACTCATTACCAATAAGTTGATATGACTTGCAAGTCTGCAGAACGTACGGTACAGTTTTCAATTAAACTTAGTTTGATGAAAATTTTGTAGATGAATTAAATAGTTAAGATTTTGCCCTTGCTAACAAAAAAACTGAGGGTGGTGACAAACATTTCGTTAGCACCCGCTGATGGAGTGAATCTAGTGACACGAATCATTTACAAACTTACCAAAAAAATTCATAATTTTTCTTGTTGTTAAGATGGAACAAATTCCTCTATTTATAATTGCATCGGATATGCAACTGAATATTGGTCCTGCTGCTAATTCGACCAAGTATGGCAGTGATGACAAAACACTATTCTGAAAAATGATGATTCTATTATCGGAACACTCCTTCCATGAGGTTACCTTTTTGGAGTTGGGACACCATAGAAGCAGGCTCTTTTTTATTAATTAACAAACAATGTAATATAATCTTGGAAGTAGATTTTCATCCAATTCCAATCGTACGAAAATACAGCAATTTCAAAATGAGAATGTAATACTGATGATAATAATGATGTGAATTTGTAAAAATCAATTTTCAACTACTCCCAATCGTCTGAATAATCTAAAATTCGGCACACATTTCAAGGACCGCCAACGGTAGAAGAATTTCATAATATTTTCAAGGTCACAGATAATACTGAAGCCTCGTTCATGTGGCGTGACGTCACACACTAGAGCGCTGCGTACTATGAAATTATTCTTCCAAGCGCAACTTCAAAGTCCCATAAATTTTTCATTTCTAGTTATATTTCAATGCTTCTTTCACATGTTTGTTTCATTTTATCAAAATTTTTAGAATTAATCCATAATAGAAAAATGAAAACTAGTCCATTGTTATGAAAACTGAACCATAGCATTACTTTCATTAGACAATTAACTTACCGATTTCAAGTCGAATTTCATAACGGCACTCATGTAAAGGGGAGTTTGAGTCTGTAATGTCCAATAACCCCACATAAAACCACATTGAGTGATTGTTAAGGTCCAGAATGGTACAGATAACATAATTTGGATCCAGGGCGTTGGAATTTTCTGCACAGGTGAAAAAATTTTGAAAAAAATTACTTCAAACAATTCACATTCACTTAATATATTTTGAATGACTATAATGAGTAATCATATATTGAAAAACAAAGCGAAACAACAGCTTATATGAGGGTAAACAGAGGTAAATTCAACGCACCAACTGATGTTGAGGTGTTCCAAAGAAATAATGAGTAATTGAGTTGAATATTATGGGAAGGTATTATAATAATTTCCAAATATATTTGTCTTTTTGAAATCAACAGTAAAATGGCATGAAGTCAATTGAATCATTTGAAATGTTTCCACGAGTATTTTATTTGTTCCATTATTTCAAATACCAGAATAATTGGCACTTTTTTAAAAGCAATTTGAATGGTCAATTTATTTTGTATAATTTGAAAAATGAATTTTCCTTGGTTGTTCCATCCACAATAGCAGAAGTGTTAGAGATCAGTTGGAGGAAAATTTTCCTAGTCGGTGGATAGGGCGAAATAGTGCATCGATCGAGTTTCCCCCCAGATCCCCAGACTTGACTCCATTGGATTCTATTTCATGGGGCTTCGTTGAAGAAAAAGTCAACAAAACTCACAAGATGAGCAAAGTGAAAAAATAAGGCAAGCTAGGCTGGTAGAGACATCACCCCAAACCAATTATCGAATATTATGGTTAATATTTGAAAATGATACGATTCGAATTGAATGGAGATTTGGTTGAACAGTCTAAAATTTGAAGTGAAGGCACTGTCATCTCAATAAATTCTTTAGTAGTAGTTCATTTATGTTATTAATAATGGTAATTATATTATTTGATGTGAAGATGTGCATTTTTATTCTTTAACAACAAACTGCAGTGTTCTAATAGACATAACCATATCCCACATATAGATGTTATGTTCTGAAGGAGTATTTAAAACCATAATATTAAAAAATTGTAATTTAAATGACAACTATTTGAATTATTTTAATAGTGATATGAATATTTTACTTATGCTGTTGAAAAATAATTTTATCGTGAAATTTTGGTAACACCCATTTGAAACCATCACAAATCCAGTGGCGGTGGTCAACTTCATTTATGTTTTTTGGATTTTTGTCCTTGAAAAAAATTCGAAGTAGGATTTGAAATTTTCATCTCAAAGGACCCCGCACAAATCAAATGGGAAATGGATCCCTGTCGAATTGGCTGAAATTTGGATATGTTGTAGTTTATACCCTTCTGATCAAAAGTCTCCATTGGCCCGATACCTGAAAATGGACAGTTATTTAGGTATCGAAAGTCAAAAGTTGCAACTTGTGCAAATCGACCATGTATAATGGCGATGACTTTGTCCAGTTTTGACAGGAATAATAACAATTTCTGAATTGTCAATAAATGTCAAGTTTCTACAAAAGGTAATGTTTTGAAGATTCTTATACTAGCATTATTTTGAATAATATGGCTTTTAGAAGAAAATGCCGTCAAATGTAAAATCGCCATACGCAGACGAGAGCAAAGGAAGAGATGCAAATTCTTTTTCGATCGCGTGATGGTGAATTTATAAACTCAACTAAACTAAGAATTCAAAATTATCAATTAAGAATCAACAATGAGCAATTAAGAAGGTGTTTATAAACGTCATCTAAGAAATTAAGAATTATGTCATGTGGAGAAAATCGTTACAACTATAATGAAAGCCATCTTTGTCAACATTTCTTCTCGATCCATTGTATTGTTATTGCAAGAAAATATTCGAACAAATCACTGCAAAATATAAACAAATTCATTTTCAAACATTCATTCGCTGAAAAAAAACTTCTGAATCAGATAATAAATAACAGTTATAGAGACGTGGCCCTCTTTCAAATCATTCACTCTGTATACAGTGACCGCCAAAAAGTATGTACCATATGGAAAAAAAGTTTATTATTACAGTATTGGAAAAACATTTCTATGGAAAAGGTTGTGCATATCAAAATTTTCCGGTTTATTGCTTGAAACCCTAAGCATGAAATTAAATTACAAGTAACTTTTTCAAATTACTTTTTTCGATATCTTGCCATCTTTCCCACTTTTAGACTCTTATTGAAACACAAAAAACTCACTTTGGTCGAATCTTGTTGACCCAAACTGTTTTCGATGTAGAATCTTTCCTCACGGCTGATGGTAGGGTGAAGAGCAGGGGCATTACACCCAACATAAGCGAATAAGAGACACCAAGCTAATCCAACTCCATTGAATAAGTAGATTGCCATGGGCCACCCATACCATCCAGCCGAAATGTACCCAGTAAGTGGCAAACATACTACTGTTCCAATAGGGGAAGCTGAAAATTATCATTTATTGATGGGGTTTCAAGGACTATTAGACCAGTGCTGATGCATTTGTGAGATAAAAAGAAAAATAGGAGCAAGAGATCTACTGAAAGAGGATCCAAATATTGTTCGAACGACGAAAAAAATAAATTGGAGTTGACAAAATGGAGAAGGGTGGAACGGGGTGAATTTTTAGGGGTTGAAGGTGGTATTTCACGGTTTTTCGCGAATTTCAACGAAAGTTGACCTCCTATCGAAAAAAGTGAAATGGCAAAGCTGTTGATAATGAAAAGTTTTACAACTATTGTATCAAACATTTTTCCACATAACCTCAAATTTTTTGGGAAAATGGGAAAACCCTATTTTTCAGTTTTTTCTCTCGCAAAATTTTTTTTTCTCGAAATTTTCTGAAATATTCTTTGATTTTTGGACAAATTCCGGAAAAACGACCTCGTTTTCAACTCTCCAAGCTCGTCAGCCGCCATTTATTCTTTTGAAGTATTTTCTTATATATTGTAATATCGAAAGTGTAAAAGGGCCACAAAGAATAAAAAAATATAATTCCGACTTCACACTCGGAATTAGCCTAATTCCGACTTCGCAACTCGGAATTAGTATAATTCTGACTTCGCAACTCGGATTTAGTATAATTCCGACTTCGCAACTGGGAATTAGTATAATTCCAACTTTACAACTCGGAATTAGTAGAATTCCGACTTTACAACTCGGAATTATTATAATTCCGACTTTGCAACTCGGAATTAGTATAGTTCCGACTTTACAACTCGGAATTAGTGTAATCATTGCGACTCCATTGGAATTATAATAGTAAAAGTGGGAACATTGATTCCCAACATCCAAACTCGTCAGTTCTTGGTGTTTGCGTATAGTTATTAAGTAATATTATTAGAATGTAACTCTCCCGCACGCGACTGCTTTCCCGAACTCTGCTTCGCGTCCTTTGGGCATCGGCAGTAGCGTGCGGGAAAGTATAACTTTCCGCACTGGCTAAGATAATAACTATTTCGTATTTTTAATAGAAAAGAGTACCTATACTTTTTTATTTTTATGATTTTATTTTAGTTTTATGATTAGCATCTTTTATTATTGATCATTACATTATTTAAGTATGCTATCCTGACAAATTTTGTTTTAATAATTGATTCGTTTCCATTAAAAATAGAAAAACACGTGTTTTTCAACAATTTAACAACAAATATGAAACTTTTCATTAACAAAAGCTGATAGACCACAAGCCCAGGCACATTTTCAGGGGGTGATTTTATACACTACGAGTCATATATAATGTTGAAGTACTGGTCGAGAAACGAACGTTAGGCACTATGCCGTCAATTTTCCGCGGTACAGGTGAGTGTACAGGCGAGTTGAAATGTTGTAAAAAAGGGGGTACTTTTTGATTACTTTATACATGACGGCACTATTCTGGTCAAAGAGGCAATGAAGAAAGAATGCTCTAAAACCCAGAGCCGTCAAAAAATAGCGGTACAGGGAGTCGGAATTTTTTTTTGAAATCGGTGATTTTACCCCCCCTCCCCAGTTCGAATACTTGACAGCGTTGATTCAGTTAACTTTGCCTTTCCTTAAAAAACTATGATACATCTATGCCGTCAGAAAAGGGTGGTACATGGGGTCAGAAATCGCGAATCAAAACCCGATTTTTACCCCTTGTGGGGGTGGTCATTTTATACAACCTAAAAATAAGCTGTTTCAATGCTATATCCATCAAAGATAACACATTTTACTATGCCGTCAATTTTATATGGTACAATACGCTAAGAAATGTGTTTTTCATGTCGAAATCAAATTAGTCCGACAATGCAGCTACTTCCTATTAATTTTGGGGACATTTGGTTTCAACAGAATGGTTGTTCGAGTCACAATGTCACGGGTCACGACCAGTGACACAATGTCTTCAAAACACATTTCGTGATCGCTTAATATCTACATGTGGTATGATATTGTGGCCTCCCAGATCACCAGATTTAAATGATTTCTTTCTTTGGGAATATTTGAAAGAATCCGCGTATCGACATGCATTTCAGAGAGCAACAAATCCTGATGAATTAAGGGGCAAAATTATCCAACTTTGTGCCAAATCTACTCCGTGATATGAGATTATCTCTGTATCACAGATTCGGATATTGTTTGGCACAACAAGGTGTTATTTTTCAAACTTTATTATATTAAATATTTTTGTGTTAGTTGAATTTCAATTTATTTTTCAGAAGTTAAGTTTATTATTTTTTTCGTAGAATGTAATTTATTTTAAATGACGTTATGGCAAATTATGACAGGAAATAATTTCTCGCAGACAATGGAACGTTGTAAACAAAATTCGTTTCCTGAGAAGCCAGACATATCCCTATTCTCTAATATGTTGATAGTGTCTCTAGGTCGCTAGAAGTGAGGACCATCCATTGAAGAGTTAAATACTTGAATGTCCATCGCGTGTAATTGCCGCCAGTTTTTGAGCACGAAAAACGGAGCGTAGTCCATGTGCGCATATATATCCCCACTTTGACATCTTCTTTCTATTCTCCACTTTCAGAGAATATAATCTCCCTGGTAAAGAAAATTCATGTACTCGAAAAATTTCCGTCAATTACTTCAAGCACGCGGTGGATTCGGTAAGAAAATTTCACACCGAGAAATGAAAATCACCCAACAATTCCTAAGAAATAACTAACGATGGTTTCACCTGAACTATTTATATACATTTATATACTACCACTGAAATATTGATATGTAAAATACCTAACAAAATTTTCATCGATAAATGAGTTTAAATTTGGAACAAAAAAAATGTGTTGTGATCGTGGATTGAACCATAGACTCATATGCAGCAACAGTACCGCTGAGCTACGGGACTTGTTATAAAACGTTTTGACAAATGGTGTATTGAACTGCTTCTAAAATATGATTTCAGAATTGACAATTGGACCGAAAACGAATATTACCAAGATTATCGTTAAAATTTTGAAATTCTCTTATTACGAAGAGTTTCCGTTTAATGTTGACGGCACCACAATTTTAAATTACTGTTCAATATGGTCAATATTATATTGTTAATGTCTTGTAATTTTTGACCAAAATTATGACCAAAATGGTAGGTGAAATAAGCTAAAAGTAGTAAAATGCATAAAAAATAACAAGGGAAAATTGCCTTCACCAACTTTTCTATGTTTTTTAATGTTTAATGAAGTGCTATCCACAATAATATTTCAAAAATAAACTCTTATAAATGTGCAGGCAATTTTCAATTTTTTAAAATTTTTTCGTTCTTATATTTATTCTGTATTTCAATTGGGTACCATGCATTATTGACGGCATAATTATAAAGCCATTATAAGTAGTTTCTGCTTAAAAAAGAACCGTATGCCGTCCTGAAATAAATGACATTGATTTTTTGCTATAAAATTTTAGTAATTTTTTATTTATTTCTGCATGAATCATAATTTTTTGACGGCACTATGTTTAGAATACTCATTAAATGTTAACTCAAAGCTAGAAATCAGTGCCGTCAAATTCTAAATGACTACCCCCATAAGGGGTAAAATTCGGGTTTTGATTCGCGATTTCTGACCCCATGTACCACCATTTTCTGACGGCATATGTGTATTATAGTTTTTCAAGGAAAGGCAAAGTTAACTGAATCAACGCCGTCAAGTATTCGATTAACTGGGGAGGGGGGTAAAATCGCCGATTTCAAAAAAAAATTCCGACTCTCTGTACCGCTATTTTTTGACGGCACTGGGTTTTAGAGCATTCTTTTTTCATTGCCTCTTTGACGAGAATAGTGCCGTCATGTATAAAGTAATCAAAAAGTACCCCATTTTTTACATTTCAACTCGCCTGTACACTCACCTGTACCGCGGAAAATTGACGGCATAGTGCCCAACGTTCGTTTCTCGACCAGTACTTCAACATTATATATGACCTATGGTGTATAAAATCACCCCCTGAAATTGTGCCTGGGCTTGTGGTCTATGAGTAGCAGAAACTTTTCTCGTTCCCATTGGGAGGCGGTGGACATAAAAGGGTTTCTGTTTTGCTTTCTTTGCTGGAAACATCATGTGTACATAGTTCAAAAATAAACAAAAAACAGAAACACAGCCAGTAGGTGGCGGTATTTGTGTGGACTCTAGGTGGTGTGGATGGTGTCACAAAATAAATATGCACTATCAAGTTTACATTTTCACTATACATTTCAGAGCTAACCAGCTGTATTGAATCTTCACAGTTCTCGCTGGACGGTTCAAGTTTTTATTTTCAGATAAACTCCAACGCCAACTCGTGGAATCGCAATGATTACAGTAATTCCGAGTTGCGAAGTCGCAATTAGGCTAATTCTGAGTTGTAAAGTCAGAATTATACTAATTCCGAGTTGCGAAGTCGGAATTAGGCGAATTAAATTTTTCAATTCTTTGTGGCCCTTCTACGCTTTCGTATAAAAGAGTAGCAATACTATGATTTTTTTTGGAAAATGCGATAAGATTAAAAACCAGATTTTCCAAAATCAATTTGTTTTATTTTTGTTCTAAACTCATGTTTATTTATTAAATCAATTGAATTTAACAGTTGAAACCTTTCCAGAATAAACAAGGACACAAATATGGATTTGATTATGCTAGAAGGGCGAAAGGAGGTGAACTTTTGGGGGTAAAAATGGTTTCTCACGATTTGCAGTGAAAATTAAACACCTACAAAAAATAGTTAAAGAAAAAAGTTGTTGGCAATAAAAAGATCTAAACCATTTGTATCATACATTTTTCCTCAATACATCAAATTTGATTTAATGCAGATAGTTTCTGGTTTTTAATTACATATTAGGTACAATACATTCTTCATTGAGATTGTGCTACATAATTTTGGAATTTTCATTCTACTGCAATAAAGAAAATCGGATGTGATAGGTGACAGATATCAAACATCTGGTAAAATATCGTTCGTTAATTAATTTTGCTCGATTAGCTCTGTGATCACGTGGTACAACCGAGATCTGCTCGCCCGGTTCCCATTTTTATTAACCGAACGCAACCATATTATGGCTTGCTAGAGAAAAAATCCAAACAACCAAACAGAAACTAATAAGCAAAGCAGCAAATCATCAACAGAGAATGTCACCTAAAATCAGTTTTTGACAAGTATGACATTTGTGACGACACACTATCCTCGTCTATTGTGAAAATATGCACGCCCATGATGCTCATTAAGCCTGATTCACATAATGGCAGTAGCAGTGGCACTAAAGGCAGTGACTCCGTCCCCTTTGACGCTGTTATCCGAATGAGTGACATTGGAATGGCAATTTTCAACTAATTGTTTGTTAAAAGCAGTAGAAAGGAATCATAACAGCAATCTCGATTTCATGATAATTTTAAGGTTAGAAATGCGAACACTGCTAGATCTTACTACCTTGAATTTTCAGCGTCGTCTAAACATGTTTGCCATTGGTTATCTTATCAATAGAGGGGGTGACGCCACTGCTACTGCCATTATGTGAATCAGGCTTTAGTCGTACGACGGACTATCCAGTAATATTCACGTGCTTGTTCGCGCAAGAAGTGGGAATTATATAATCTCAGCTATGTTTGCCGCCTCCTCTCCGAGTACTTCAGAGGTCCGAGAAAAAAATTACATTTTGCTGAAAAAAACCTAATTTAGAATATAAAAAGGTATATTTCCAAATTTTCCACAACATTTTGCGACAAACATACAAGTTCTACACAAGGAAAAAATTAAAACGATTTTTCCGATTTTTCCGGAAAATTTAAGGTTATGTGGAAAAATGTTGAATCAAAAAATTGTAAAACTTTTAATTACCAACATCTTTTTTTGTAGGAAGTTAATTTTTACTGCAAATCATGAGAAACCATTTGTACCCCCAGAAGTTCACCTTCTTTCGCCCTTCTATCATTATCAAATCCTCATTTATGTTCTTGTTTATTACCTAGTTGTACCTATCAAGGTAACATGAAATCAATATTCTTGAAAGGTATCAACTGTTAATTTCAATAATTTTGATAAATGAATATGAGTTTAGAACAAAAATTAAACAACTTTATTTTTAAAATCTGTTATTTAATTTTTCTGGATTTTTCTTTTATTTTTATTACATAATATAAAAGTAGATGCTTCTACGGAAAAAAATGGCGGCTGGCGAGTTTGAAAAGACGAATTTTACCGGTGAAACTTTTCAGTTGAAAAAAGTTGTAGATCTTTTTATTATCAACAGCTTTGCTACTTAACTTTTTTTGACTGGGAGGTCAACGTTCGTTGCAATTCGGGAAAAACCGTGAAATACCACTTCAACCCCTGAAATTTCCCCTCGTTTCACCCTTTTATTCGGCTCCAATTTATTCATTTTTTCCGTCATCCGAACAATATTTAGCTCCTCTTCCAGTAGGTCTCATGCTGTTAATTTTTTTCCCGCTTTTATATTTTTTGGCGTTCATCAGCACTGGTCTATGGAAGCTATTCACTAAATAAATAAATATTAAAGTATTTACTGTAACCACTGTTCAAATTGCACAAAGATGTAAGGCAGATTTACCCATATAAACAAACGTTCCCAGTCGACTTCTCTCTCTTACCGGCGACCATTTGGCAAGCAGTGCATGTATTGAAGGAAAAACAAAACCCTGGCACAACCCTTGCATTGCTCTACACAACATGACACCTTTGGAGCCGCACACTGCTGCTAGCGTGGGAAGTAAAAAACCCGCCAGAGAAGTTACTCCCATCGTCCCGATCAAAAACCATTTAGGGCCGAATCGCGATGCCAACCATCCTGCGCCTATTTGAGGTAAGAGGTAGCCCCAGAAGAATGCCGACTGAATGATATTTTTGTCAGTCCAGTTGTAAGTCTGCAAGAAATGGAAATGTAATATATATGTGTTTATCATAAGATTTTGCTTGAAAAATTTGAAATTTATGGCTTCAGAGATTTTACTTTAAGATGGTAATAATCATACCTATCAAAGCGCACACAAACAGTATCTCTTAACAAAGAAAGCTCGAAGTCACAATCAGTCAGTTGCGGAGTACCACAAGGATCAGTATATGGACCACTTTTATTTTTATTGTACATTAATGATCTAGCAAACATTAATATAAGGGATAAATTTACTATGTTCGCAGATGATACTATAATATAGTGGCTTAGCAACAACAACGATGAACTGAGTACACATATAGCTGAAGAACTATCTGGATAGCTCGAACGGAGAGCGCCGGTTCACCGATATCTGAAGCCAAGCAACGCTATGCGAGGCCGTGGTTTGGATGGGTGACCTACGGACCTACTTTCGATATTCTCCTCGGATCGTGCTAGGAATCGCACGTAAAAAGGTAAGACCTCGATAATCCTTGGCTCGCACAAGTTTCGACTTTTGAGGGCTGCCGTTCGTAAGGGGACGTCAACGTTAACGGAAAAAACAATTTTAACAATTTTTTTTTAAAGAATTGGTGTAATACAAATAAGTTATCATTTAATGTTTCCAATACATACTTTGAACACGGTGGTTCAAAACGGGGTAACTTGATCGCTATGATGGGACATTCGTGTGAGACATGGAATTAATGAGTTGATTTTGAAAAATATTATTCCAGAAAATCTGTCTTTGTACCAAGAGGGAGAGATCCTACTAGTTGAAAAAAATTCAGAATGCCCCAATTATCGATAAATTTTATTTCAAGGTACTCCCTTTTGTTGTTACTTGAAAAATGGTAAAAAATGGTGGTGAGACAACTCAATTTCAAAGCCTGCTATATAAAACATAGTGTCTGGCTTATTGATCTAATCATATGAATTGTCCGTATGAAATGAAATCGTTAGAATTTTGCCAAAATTTGTCACGGGGTTGAGGAAAATGTTTCGAAAAAAGAATAGAACTTAAAGGGGTATTTCTACAATCGTTGATGGACTATTTATTATACTAAAAAACTATACGATATTGATAACACTTTTTCAACTTCTAATTTTTGGTTGAACTAGGGACTTCTATCAGGTTACGATCATAGAACTTCGTATCTGAATATTCAATGAGTTCCTCATTTGAACGGCCACTTCACACTTTCTTTAAAATGTACATTTTTTCATACAGAATCAGTAAAAAAGCATGAATTTGGAAATTTGTCAACTATAACTAACAACGTACATGAAATATTGGGATGAAAATTGGCAAATAGATGTTCAAAATGTTCCCGAATCGAAAAGGCTATCCACTTCTTCGAGAAAAAATGCCAAATGGTCCTTCTCAAAATTTCGACCCATTTAGCAGAGCTTAGTAGGCCTTGAAAATAATAATAATTCATATGTGTCAACCTCTTTAAATAGAGCTCGTCGAGTGCTATAACTTGAAATTTTCATTTTTCAAAATCAGTTTATGAATTCCAAAATAACAGAGTGTTGCGGTTTCAAATCGCACACACTGTATAATATCATGAGGATGTTAACTGTGAAAATAGTTTTATATGTGTGATTTGGATGTCACGAGGTTTGGTAAGACCAGTATTTGCCCATCAATTATAATAATAATAATAATTTATTGGTCCTAAGTACACCTTGGTGTCTAGATAAGTCAGAAGTATAAATGAAATGTAAAAACATGTAAAACATTTTTAAACTAAAACACAAATATACAGATATAAATATACACAGTTTTGAAATTGATATATAATCAAAAAAGCGTAAAATCATTTACGCCATAATGGGCATTATTTTCATATTTTCTGGGTAATCATAATGTAAAACTCTTAGCTAAATACATAACACTATTTTGCGACAAAAAGTAATCCCCAAGCTGTAAATAGTTCAGCACGTGGACGAAATTTGATTTAAGTTGAAATAATATTTTTTTAATTATTTTTTTGGTTTGTGCCATTTATTGCACATGATGCGGTATAGGGTTAGATGATTGCGGTTGGCAACACTTACCGGAATATCTTTATTAATGCTAGCGTTTGGATCTGTCATCGCTACGATTGCAACAGACATATTGACTCTTACGATGAATGAAGTGAACATGAGGAGGAAGTAGAGAATCATTTGGCTATGTCTTTTACCAAATCTCGGTCCTGTAACACCTGTAGAACAACGAAAATAATCATATATTACATCACAAGACCTTTCTGCTAGATAGTTAAATGTACGAGGCTTGTTTGGTAAGTCCGTGACTTTTTAAATTTCCCGCGCAGTAACTTTAAATGCAACACTGCTGCTGTCAACCACCATCTTTCAATAGACTACTGTCAAATTTTGAGCAAGCTGCGACATTTGGTTTGTGTTTGACAGCAATTAGAAGCAGACAACCTCGTGAATTTTAACAAAAATGGAAAAAAGTTAATTTCGTGTGTTGATTAAGCATTATTTTTTGCGTAAAAAAACCATAACTGAAACCAAGGAAAGACTTGATAAATACTATGGGAACTCTGCACCATCAATTTCAATGGTTAAGAAGTGGTTTACTGAGTTCCGTTGTGGTCGTACCAGCACAAGTGACGCCGTACGTTCAGGTCGCCCAAAAGAGGTCATCACGCCAGAAATCGTCGATAAAATCCATGGAATGATATTGGACGATCGGAGAATAAAAGTACGTGAGGTAGCTGAGGCTGTAGGCATCTCAACTGAGCGAGTACATCACATTTTACATGAATATTTGGACATGAAGAAGCTATCCGCGAGATGGGTGCCGCGATTGCTCACACTCGACCACAAGCGCAACCGTGTGACCACTTCAAAGGAGTGTTTGGCAAAGTTCAATCGCAATCCGGGCGAGTTTTTACGCCGTTATATAACCGTAGACGAAACATGGATCCATCACAATACCCCAGAGACCAAGGAACAATCAAAACAGTGGGTGTCAACTGGTGAACGTGCACCAAAGAAGGCTAAGGTGCGTCTGTCAGCCAACAAGGTTATGGCCACAGTTTTTTGTGATGCACGCGGTGTCATTCATATAGATTACTTAGAGAAGGGTAGAACGATCAACGGCGAATATTATTCAGAGCTTTTAGACAGATTCGATATTGATTTGAGGCAAAAACGACCACATTTAGCGAAAAAAAAAGTGCTGCTTCATCAAGACAATGCACGAGTGCACACGTGTGTAGTCACTATGGCAAAAATTCATAAATTGGGCTACGAACTACTACCCCATCCAGCATATTCTCCAGATTTAGCCCCTTGCGACTATTTTCTTTTCCCAAACCTGAAGAAATGGCTGGGTGGTAAGAGATTTGGGTCGAATGAAGAGGTTATAACCGAAACAAACGCCTATTTTGAGGGTCTTGAGAAAACCTATTATTTGGAAGGAATAAAAAAACTGGAAAAACGCTGGACTAAATGTATTGATCTAAAAGGAGATTATGTTGAAAAATAAAACGCTTATTTGCCAATTTTTTTTTTCTTTATTCAAATAGTCACGGAGTTACCAAACAGCCCTCGTACAATAATTCAATAAAATATTTTAAAATCATTGTGCATGGAACTATTTACGAAAAAGCCAAATGATGCAAAAAAAATGTTGTGAGTTCAATCCATTTAAATTTATAGGTCGACTGGTA
The DNA here is from genome assembly GCA_944452925.2 of Chrysolina oricalcia. Lineage (NCBI taxonomy): Eukaryota > Metazoa > Arthropoda > Insecta > Coleoptera > Chrysomelidae > Chrysolina > Chrysolina oricalcia. The sequence continues at coordinate 69,090,337 of OX101812.2, forward strand.
TACGGCTAGCTGATTAATTCCTGATTATTTATAATAAAATTTGAAATTTTGTAAAAATTACAAACAACAAATCCTAAATTCAATATTTTTGGCCATCCCAACAAAATGCTTTTAAGTAGCCTTTATGGCAAAGTTCGCATGCGAGCATTTCAAATTCTGACGTATCATCATCCCAGGTTTTTTGAACAACAGACAATATTGTTATTATCATTCTAGCACTCAAACGACTGTTTTGGCTATAACTGAATTAGTGATTAAAATGGATCAGGTAATCCAGACTTCTGCCTTAACCTATAAAATAGATAAAATCGTCGGCAAGTCTCCAACAGAAAACAACTATTGCCCCCTACGACTATTGAATTATATCTGTTAGATTATTGGCAAAGTATTATACAAGAACATGTCTCAACCAACATGGGGGAACACCAACTAACTGGTTTCATGGTATTGTCAATCATCAGCGCAGGGCAGCTCACCCAACGCAATCGAAAAACATCTTGAACCAAGATGTTTTTTATTTTCGATTTAATTCAAAAGTCGTACGGGGCATTAGTTGAGTAAGGTTATTCTGGACTTTCATTGTCTAAAAAAGAACAAAGAAAAATTCAATTCTCTGCAATTTTTAATCACGACGTTTCAACTGTTGAAATCTACAGTCGTTATCAAGTGTATAATGCGACAATCTCAAGGATACTTCTTATATATGCTGTGGATAATTTTGTGTCATTAGCCTAGGGGTAATTTGGCGGTATTCAGGTAAGCTTGTTAATTACTGTGCCAGGTCCCTCCGGTACAGCATTGTTAATTCTTATCGCAATTTCAATTGATCCATGCCACTTATTAAGGGTTTCCACACATTACGGATTTCTATGCTGGCCTGACTAAAGACTTTGTTGTTCATAATATATGCACTCTCTTTAAACTTCCTTCTATACCAGCCCTCTTCTTTATGGATGACTTCGGCTTCAGTCCATTTTATGTTGTGTTGGGTCGTCCAGACATGATCCGCTATTCCTGACTTTGATGTTTCTCCTCGTTGAGTGTTTCTCTTGTGTTCAGCGAGTCTAACGCTAAGTGGTCTCTTAGTTTCTCCAAGATAAGCTTCGCCGCATTCACAAGGGATGCGGTAGATGCAGTTTTTGGAGTCAATGTCAGCGTTACGTGGTCTGGTCTTTGTGAGATGGCTGCGAATAGTGTTACCTGCCTTGAAACATGTCCGTATTTTGTATTTCGACCCAATTCGCTTTATTCTTTCCGATAGACCTCTAACATACGGAACGCACAGGGTGGTTTGTGTCGGCTCATCTGGTTTCTTGTTCTTATCCCCCCTGCGAGCTAGAACCTCTTCTATATGTTTTTTGGGGTACCCATTTCGTCGCAGATCATTCTTGATAATGTCCAATTCGATGGTAAGACTTTTATCTGTGTTACATAGGTTGTAGGCACGGTCCACCAGCGATCGAACAACTCCTCTCTTTGTAGCACCATGATGGTTCGATTCGAAGTTCAGGTATTGTCCGGTATGAGTCGGCTTTCTGTATACTGATGTTTGGCACTTGAGATCCTTGAGATTGTCGCATTATACACTTGATAACGACTGTAGATTTCAACAGTTGAAACGTCGTGATTAAAAATTGCAGAGAATTGAATTTTTCTTTGTTCTTTTTTAGACAATGAAAGTCCAGAATAACCTTACTCAAAGTAAAACATTGTCAACCACTTTCAAACAAAGGGGCAGTAGTTGTTTTCTGTTGGAGACTTACCGACAATTTTACCTTTTGTATATGTTAAGGAAGAAGTCTGGATGGCTTCTGCCAAGTATTGTCATAAAATATTTCCTTTGGAGATATAACTGAATTGTATGATTTGTGATTAAATAACATGGAATATACAGAGTGTTTGAACTATCCTACCAAATTCTTTTCGATAACAATAAATGCGACACTCTGGTTGAAAATATTTCAAAAAGTCTTTCGTGGAAGAGAAACACGGAGTTGAAGTTGAAACATGAAAACTAAAATTTTCAATACTGTTTCCAATTACTTATAAAATTGGAAAAGGAAGATTTCAGATATTCAGTTCTTTATTTTTTACTCACTCGGGGATGACATTACATACAAAATCATATTTTATTGCAACAATATTATTGATGACATTTCATAAATTTTAAAGAGATTGATCCTCTCCGGAAAATAAGTTAAAATTCAAAATTCATTTGATTTTATTACTATATAAATCGACGAATATGCGAAAAGCGATAATACTCATAATTATCAAAACTAATAAGTCGGTGCGAATTGTACATACCAAGGTCTATTTTCTGAGAAGCATCTTGCAATAATTCGGAAGTACATTCATGCCCTTGCCTATCAGCACCAGCGTCATCTAGAGGCAAAGGATCATAAACTTTGACAGTATCATCAACTTTTCCTGCCATTTTTCACGCTAGCCAGGAAACAACTGGGTATCACTATATGAAAAAAAAAACAGCAAATAAGGTGAATCATAATTTTCATTGATTAAAAATTCATAAACGCTAATGTCGGACTGGGACCATTTGGCCCATGTGGCAGAGTACCTATTTGGCCCAACACTTCCCCGTTGAAAAAAATTTATTAATAACAAGTTTTGGTCCAACACTTCCACGTTAAAAAATATAATGAGTTTGGACCTCCATAATTTTTCAACTTTTATTAATAAAAAAACTAAATTACAAAAATAAATTTTTAAATTGAAAAGTAAAATAACAACAAATATAAAAAGTGTTATTGAATTAAAACAAAAGTAAAAGCTTTTTAGGATTCCTAAAAAATGTAAATATTCGTAATATATGAAAATAAAATTAAGAAGTAGGAACAGAAAATAAATAATTTTATAAAATGTAAAATACACTACAACAAAAGTTTGCTTCTAGGGGTTTTTGTTATGGTACACAAAAAGTACAGGAACATAAATCTTTCGTCCCATGGTGAAACCTAGCAACTTTTAGGAGTTACAAGAAAATTAGGCAATTATAAAACTGAAAGTAGAAATTGAATAAAAAAAATCGTGGCATGCGGCTTTGACATCATGGAATGAGTCAAAATTCAAAATATTCGGTGAAAGCTTCATGAACATTTCACATATCAAATACAATTCAGATCCTAATAACTCCAGTTACTGATTTTCACCAAGGGACGGCAGAAATATGTCATAAGTCTACACTTAAAAGTTCACTTTATTAAAAACTGGAATTGAGACACACTACTAAATGAGTGTTATATGGCTTCAAGAGATTTTGCTACTTGTAGCAAGTTCAGTTATTTCTGTGTTATTTATTATCAATATTTTAAAGCAAATCTCTTTCAATGTTTATTACTAGCAATGATTTCAACAGATCATCATCTAACGCAGATCTTAATCAAGTTTTAATTAATTTTAAATTTGAAATTACCCTCTCAAAGTTCAGCAGTGGCCTCGGCGCGGGGAGCAAGTGGCTGAGCTGAGCAGAGCCAGGCCGGCGATAAATTATATTTTTATTTTTATTTAGTTTTAAGGTTCATATAAACCCATGAAAAAATTAACGGCAAGGATAAAAATTCTGAAAAAAAATTCGAGTTATTTTGTCATCGAAATTGAATAATAAGAGAGATGTAGAAGAAAATCTGATGAACAGTTTTCGAGGAAAAAATAAAAACATAAATTTTAGAGGTTTTTTGAATTTTCCCAAAAACCATTCATCAGGTTCCATTTCAAATATCATGACATATCAATGTCAAAGTAAAAGATTATCACGATTTTTTTCAGAATTTTCTACTTCAACGTTCCCTCACAATTTAAAAAAATTCTGAAAATCTTGTTATAAAATCAAAGACAGTTGAGAAGAATCGCTTTGCAAGTAATATTCATATTCATATTCATAAGACTGAACATTGAGGAATTATTCCTACTATTTTTCAGAAATAAAATCAAACGATTTATATTTTTAATAATGATTTTCAAAACCTCGAACATAAAACGGTAAATTGCTCCAGTAAGTGATTCCTCTGTAGTACATGAACGAAAAGACAAAAACAGTTCTGCTACTGTCGACAAGGTATTGCACAGAATTATTGTCACAGAAATATTTACTGTACAGCGTTGCCAATAGTTCTAGATAGCGGTAACCGATGTAATTTGTTTAATTTTTCGGAAATGAAAGTTACGTCGATAGGGGTTTGTCAGTTCATCAGTTGGATGTTGGATTGGTCCGTCTAAAGCCTTGGAGTCCTTGGACACAATTGAAAAAGTGTGTCAGTAATAAGTTTTGTGTTTTGTGATTTAAAATAGCAGTTTTGGAAATAAAACAGGACGCAAAACAGAATTGAAAAATAATAATTATGACCATAATAGCGTCTTTATTGTCCATTCCAGTTGTTTTTAAATAACTTTATATTATATACATAAAAAATAACTGCATAATAGGCAGAGTTCGGCTCACAAAGTTGAAGAATATTCAGAAAAATGAATTATAGTGAGTTGTTCATATTAGCTGCACTTTTTGAATTTTACCAACAACATTGTTGTTTGTGCTAAAAGCAAATCTAATCCAAGCAAGATCAAGGACGGACTCACTATATCTATAACAAACCCATGGGCACTGCAACGCCGAATATCAGAAATACAAACGAAATGAATACAGTAAATAATATACAGGTGAACCGGAAAAAAAGATATACCAAAGAATACCAAAGATTCCCAAGATCTCCTTCCACAGGAAAACCGACGGCACATCAATAAACCAAAATCTAAGAAAAGAATGAACCAGCTTTGAAGGAAATGGTCCACACCTTTTAATGAGGACCGCGAAGTCTACATTCACAAAAAAACCCGGAGATACTGCAAAACTGAAATATTTCGTAGACCTGTGAACAATAAGCCTATACGAAGAGCTGGAAAAGAGAATAAAAGAAAAGAAAGAAAGAACTTCGAAAATGTAGCTCAAAAAAAAAAACAATAAACTCATAATACCGAAAAACAATTAAATAAACCACCAAATTATAAACGGTAGAGAGAGAAGCTATTGGATACAAGCACTTCACAAGCACTTCAAAATGGAAAGAATAATAGAAGAGAGAAGATGGCGTCTCACCTTTTTTCTCACAACCACCTTGACAATATAGCTACATAAGGTATTGAACCACATTACCACAATTAATACCAGATAATGATTAATAATCCTGTGAGCTATTTCGCAGTTCTCCAAATAATGTTGAGATTTGGCAAAAATGCATTTGCAGTAAGTTTGATCGTTGAGTATTTGGTAGATATTCTAGCAGAAAACTGTAATTGATTTGAAAATATTGTGACTATGGTAAGAAAAATATATCTTGTCACTGCCATCTTACAGTTCAGAAACGCGAAATATTTGACTTAATATGAACCTTAACGATTACTATCAACTTGAAGATGATAAGGGATAAGAGTCAATGATCCGTGAAAGTGTATACTATTTAGTTGTGTTTGTGTCATTTTGTATTTGTCCCCACATTTTGCTTTTCCCCACATTTTCTAAGATTGGCCCAGGCGGCAACTGCCGCCCTGTCCAGTCCGACCCTGAATATTCCATTAAGGGGGTTGAAATACGATTCTGCAGTCTCTGATCATTATCTCAGAAAGAAATACCTATCAATATTTTTGTATTTCTGTCGACTTGCTTTTTATGTTGGGTACATTTTTTTATATATCTCGGAGCTCGAAAAGAATACATTTCCACGACAATAATTAATGGAATTTTGGAAAGTGAATAGAAGTTTAGATTATTTGCAAGTCTCATTACTTTTATCCACACTACCCCAGTACGCAATAACAGAAATTAAGTTGAATGAAGAAGCAGTTTCTCCACTAAAAACTATTCAATAAAGTTTTGTTTTTTCATGAACGTAGAACAAAACTTAATGAAGCCGAATCACTGACCATACCAAACGAAATTGAGTTCAACTTTCAACTAAACACAATTAGTTGAAAATGAAATGTTCAATACTCTCTTCTTGCAAAGCCTTGATAATAATAATAATAATAAAGGTCTTTATTATTTTCAAATTATATACATAGATGTATCTTTAGTAACTAAATAAACATTTCTGAAAACAAAGGGCGAAGTTCATTTTCTGCAGAGAGACGATAATGACTTCCCTACGAAAATGTTCTTCCACTTAACCCTAATACAGTGTGTCTAATAATTTCAGAGTGAAACCTTCTAATTGACAAACAGATAATGAGAGAGAAGGGATGATAATAGTTATATATTTGTAGTATGGGCAGCGAGGTAGGAGTATCTAGACTTGTGTGTTGAATAACTTGTTTTTATATTCAGACCTGAAGAAAGCAATGCTGTGGTTTTTCAAACTTTTAGGAACGGAGTTATACAAGTGATAAATTTGGTATGTAAAAGATCGCCTGAACATTTCAGTTTTGAATTTAGGTGGGGATAATGATCCTTTAAATCGTAGATTCAAGTTATGTATATCTGTCCTGAAAGATATTTTGTTGTATAAATATGGAGGAATTTTAGATAAAACAATTTTGTGAAATAAAGTGACTGCATGGTGAACTCTTCTATTTTCCATATTCAACCATCCAATCTCGATTAATTTATGTGAGATTCTCTGATTTCTTCTCACACCGTAAATAAGTCTTAAACAGGAATTCTGCACTTTTTGAATTTTACTTTTATATACAGTTGTTAAATTCGGACCATAGACAGAGTCACCGAAATTAAAATGCGATAAAACTAATGCTTCACACAGTTTTATTTTGATGTTTTGAGGAAATAAATGCCTGTTATCGTAAATCAATTTCAGTGAACTATATGCACGATGAATCAATTGATTGGCATGTTTTTCGAATCTTAAGTCCCGGTCTATGATAATGCCTAGATTTTTAGCATATTTAACTACAGTGATCGGTTCGCTATTAATTTCTATATTAATAGGAAACTGAAATCTAGTCCAATTGTACATAGAACCAAATAATATCACATTAGATTTAGCACAATTCATTAGTAAACAATGGTCAGAAGCTACTTCAATAAACGTAGCCAATTCCCTATTAATAATTTCACAGGCATTATCTGATAACTGCGGAGAAAAAGTGTGATAAATCTGGGTATCATCCGCATAGACATGAATCTTACATTGATCTAAAGATTTTATTAAATTGATGGTATATATAGAAAACAGTAAGGGACCCAAGATTGATATTAGAGATACATGCACTCATTGACATTGATTTCTCCCATATAGAATGTACTGTGTCTGAATTCAAGCTACTGACTATGCCAGACCTAAGAACCATAATCATCAATTTGGATAATAAAAGCAATTTTTATGTTATCAACAATGAAATTCTAAAAAGTGCCATGCAGGTTATACGCCAAGATATTTTGAATTTTATCAATACAATACTTACCAACAGGCAAATTTCTGCAAAAACTAAAAATTGGTACTATTATTCGAGTACCCAAAATAAATGGCACTACTGATCGTGTCAATTTTCATACAGTTGATACCTTTAGATAAAATATTTGAAGTAACTGCTTAAAATCAAATATATAAATAAACTTTTAATGAACCACCAGTCAGGTTTCAGACCTGAACACAATTGACATTATCTGAATTCCTCGATTTTACAAGGGCGTTCGCGCGTATAGATAATAAAAATTCTCATTAGGAACCTGAAAAAATGTTATGGTTTGAATAGCAGGGCACTTGATTGGTTCAGTATAGTTATTCATCCAGTAGGTCACAGCATATCAAAGTAGATAACATTGTATCATACGAAATTGTCAAAATAGGTGTTCCTCAAGAAAGTGTGCCAGGGCCTAATCTAAATGATATCATATACAGTGACCGCCAAAAAGTATGTACCATATGGGAAAAAAGTTTATTGTTAGAGTAATGGAAAAACATTTCTTGGGAAAAGATTGTGCATGTCCGATAACCTAAAAATTGATTTTGACACATTTCACGTAACCGCTAGTATGACTGCAAATTGGAAAAAGAGGCCAAAAGTATTTTTTCTGAATGTCTTGACTGTAGTTGAACATTTGTATTCTGATGATAATGACAGAACTGTCTCATTTCCTCCGCCCCAGATGACACTAAATTGAAAAATATGGTTTTTGCCAGAACCCTCGATGTTACATTGGTTCGTATATAACAGTTATATCAGAATACCAAGACAACTGTGGTGTGGTGATATAGCAATCTAGAAACATTCTGGTTCCTTAATTATAATAAAATTTCGATGATAATCATGCATAAACTTGAAAATACTGCGTCAAATTAAAAAGGCTTAGAGTTTATGCTTTTTGTAAAGAAATCGGTAAATATTATTAAAAAAATTTAAATTTCAAATTTTTCCGATTTATTGTTCAAAACTCCGTGCCTGAGTATAAAATTGAATTCCAGGCAACTTTTTGAAATTACTTTTTTCGATATCTTGCCATCTTACCCCATTTTTGGCCTTTTCATGGATTTTTTTCTAATTTGCCGCCCTGCTAGTGGTCACGTGACATGGGTCAAAATTTATTTTTCTACATTCATGCAAAAAGCGAAACTTTATTGAACTATATTCAGTGGAAAAAGAAGTTCTTTATTGCACTAGTGCAATAAAGTTTTTATTGCACTCATCTGTCATTCTACTTCAACGTGCTGTCATCATGACAAACATAAACGTTTAAACCTACTACATATTTAGCAGATATTCTGTGAGATTGGCAATAGGTACTTCACTACGAAATATTCATATTGAAAATTGCACCAATTGTTCATTCACTTTCAATGTAAATCGATATTAATAATAAAGTATACAAGTTGCGCTTTTCATTTTCCCACACCTAGTGCCGCACCTCAATAAATCATTTTTTGCTTTTTGCATGAACGTAGAAAAAATGTTGTATGCAACTCGTGCAAAAATTGTTTATTGCACTCGACGTGTTGTCCAACTCGGCATAACGGCCTCGTCGGACAATTTCACGTCGAGTGCAATAAACATTCACTTTTTGCACTTGTTGCTTAAATAACTATTTAAGATTATCGGGCATACAGAAACTTTTCCCCAGAAATGTTTTTCCAATACTCTAGATAAACTTTTTTCTCATATGGTACATACTTTTCGCGGTCACTGTATATCGAAGATTATGAGTTCATTGATTTTTCTGCTGATGAAACTCTGAAGCTCTGATTGGAAATCGTTGGGGTGTAAAAACGTAATAATGTTTAAAAAAATTGTTGTTTAAAATTGTTCTTTCCGTTAACCAGCTGTCATCCCCTTTCGAACGGCAGCCCTCAGAAGTCGAAACTTGTGCGAGCTAAGGATTAACGAGGTCTTACCTTTTTACGTGCGATTCCTAGCACTTTCTCGGGCCATCAGAAAAAGTTCTGCAGTCGCTAGGGTTTGAACCTTTGACTGGCAGCCAAAAGTGACCGAAACAATGTCGCTTCAACCACTCGGCTACCTGGCCCCGTATGTTATGTGTACAAGAAAAATTGAGATTGTTTTAATGTGTGGAGAAAGTACACCCCATCGAAAAGTCGCTGAAGATTTTAATATACGACACCCCGAAGAAAAATATATAGCAGTCGACTGTAAGTAGAATTTTGACAAAATTCAAAAGTACTGGTTCAGTTTGAACTAAATTAAAAAAACACTGAAAAAACGAAAAATATTGAGGAAGTTCAACTAAATGTCGATTAGAAGTATGTGTAATTACATGGAACTTGCAGTACATGATACCTGCATTTGCACTATTATAATCGTAGATCTGTATACATCGATAAAAATAGTAGCACTGTAGTGTTCTTTGAAGTTAGGTTTTCGGAATCAGAATGAGAGAGTGGCGCAGCTAAATTTCAAAGTGGTATCACAATTCTCCATCAAAATAACAAATTGAAACGAAATTTCAATTATTCTGGTACAAATAACGTCACTTTCAATCTATTCGTATCGTACTGTATATATAATAACAAAACATAAAAATTGTTGTAGATACTTTGATGCATTTTATTCATGGTATGCAGGTTATATCAGGGATACCAGAGAAATCTTCAGATATATTTCCTTTTAAACGATCACTGAAAATACGTCTATTTTTTCAAAAATTGTCATCAAATTTGAGATAAAATTGATTGCAGAACCAAAAGATATCATACTACAGTCAATTTCTATAAAAAATAATCAAAATTTGTACCAAATAGTTTTGCGCCTTAAATATTTTTTTTGTAGATTATTGAACAATCAAATTAGCAAAACATTTTTTTTTATAGGAAACTTAAACGATACGCAATTCTTGAATTTTGTAGGAACTATTCGACAATGTGGCCCTTGAAATTATTCAAGATTTGTGGTTTCAGTTGGAAGGCGCATCTGTTCACAATTCCAATGACAGCAGTTAAGGAATTTTCTTGGTTAAACTTTTAGAGGTACAATAATTGGTAATAATAATTGAGAACATTATTGGTATACTGACTATACCTCACTGGATTTCTTCATGTGGATTTCTTCTGAAGCACAAGTATACAAGCACTGGCTGGATAAAAAAAAAGTTGTCGTTGACGCGATTTGAACTCGGACCTCCGGGGTGGATGCATGTGGCACTGTCCACAAACCCATCAAACAAAACAAAAGAAACGAAAGTATCTTTATTGAGTTCTTGAATTTACATGCCATTTCACTGAATAGTTCATTCAAAATATGCAATTTGACAGCCCTCTACAAGGTCCTACAGAGATCCCATACCTTGAATAGAGTGTGGAGGGTCATTAATTCCCTTTCGGAATCCAATGCCGACCTGGCCTGCAACAACTCTTCAGCTTCACGAGGGGTAACGGATGAGCTGCTCCGCTGGTATTAGCAGATGTACTCGGATTTCGGCTTTCTGGCTTACGGTTCTTATCCTTCCCTGTCTCCCGCTATGCTCATACAGGAATTTTAGAAAGAGTGATCAGATCGTAGAAGTGCATTCAGAGGTGTTTGAACTTTTATGTATTCCCGGAAAAAGTACTTTCGGCAAAGGACCGGGTTTCGGTTGAAAGATCTCTCAATGAGAGATTATTGGATGACAAACCCATGAGGCGTTACAGAAATATATTTGTATAATGGCGATTCAACTCAAGTAAGTAATGTTTTTACGTACCTTGATTCCCTTATATCTGAAGAATGGTCATCTGGCCAAGCTAGCAGGTAGGCATGCGGACATAGTACATACTAACACTACTCAATAGTACACATTTCGTTCGTTTAAAAATAGGTAACGTCTGACGGCCCTGGGATCTTGAACTGTTTACCTTATCGATCTATTTGAACAACTGTCCTGAGTTAAATCAACCTTCATCAAGCCATATTATTAAGTGCCCTTCTGCACTAAGTCAGTGTTCATCAAGACGTACCACAAGTCACCCATTGAATGAACTGACCGGATCTGCAATAAAGGACCCTGCAAACTCCTTATGGAATTTGGGTCGCAGTGGAATTTTTTGAATTTTTGGTATGATGTAGTCTCTCTCTCTCTCTCTTCAATTATTGTCCTTCTGCTTCCACTCGGCACCATTAGGACATGCCCTGCTGCGAGAAATCCGTTCCCATCCGGCCTCTGTAACGGAGGGACGCAGTTGTCTTGCTCTAGGCAATACTGCATCCCATATTAATTTACACTTTTCAATTTTTAACAAACACTATAATCTTGAGTCATTGCACGTCCTCAGACGGCGGACATTACACACATTAACCTGACTTCCAATTCAAGGCCGCCGCCGCTACCAGAAGTCGAATCGTATTCCATGCAATTCTCAACCAATTGCGCCCACCCAAAAAAAATTACAGTTTTGATGCTAGAGGGCGTCGAAATCACCCCTTGCGCAGATTATTCTATTTATTTTTGAATCCGGTAACAATATTTTCACTTGTTTCATTGTTGCTAATGTTGCACAATATTGTGATGTTTTATAAAAAAAAAATCTTACCCCTCCTTTCTTCCCCCAACTCCTATTACGAAAAGTAAAAATTAATATTTTTCGAGTGCCTTTAAATGTATCATCGAATGTTTAAACATGCCTGATTAAGGGCGGGTTGTACAATACAAGTTCACCAACAGTTCAACTAAACTAAGTTCAGTTGTTAAAGAACTAAAAATTCTATTGGCTAATCTATAGCAACTAAAGGGAGTTTACTTCAACTGTTGATGAACCTGTTTTGTGCAACTCGCCCTAAGGGTAATATCAGTTTTTTATGATTTTACCCCCTCCCCCAAAGGGCACAAAACGAAAAAAATTCGGTGAATTTTTCTGAATTTTTAATATCAAGTTATTTTGAATAGAAATTTATTAGGTGAAAAACCACAAAAATTGATAGTTTTCATGCTAGGGGGCGTTAAAATCGTAACTTGCTCAGTTAATAAAAGATGCCAACTCTTTGAAGGAAACTGTAGATGGTATAATATACTTCATCATCAACGTATCTCTTGTCATTGATATTTGTCAAGTTCATTGTGACAGGTTTTGCTGATTAAAGCCTTTAGTTCTGAGGTATAATATGGAAAGCAATATCACTAGCCTTGAGAACTAGAAACCTTAACATATCTCAATGGGAAATTGTGCTATACGATGCATTGCATTCTGTACGATATTTACTTTGCACCTCCATTAATTGTACACCGCATGAACGTATGTTCAACCATCAACGTCGATCCAATTATGGAACATCCATACCTTCTTGGTTGACAGATTCAAAAACTGTATTTCTTAAAAAAAAATGTGACACAAACAAAATATGATCCTTTAGTAGAGGAGGTGGAACTCATTGAAGCCAATCCTGAATATGCTCTGGTGCGACATCAAAGTGGACAAGAATCTACCGTTTCTCTGAAGCAGCTAGCACCTAGAGGAGATATGACTTTGATATCTGGGCCCAATATACAAGACGAACCCAAATCGAGTCATAATATAAAAGACGAATCTAACATTGAAGATTGTCCTGGTTTGGATTCTGATCTAGCTGTTGAATCTTTTGAAGTAATCCCAGATATTCAACCTGAAAGACGAAGCATCACTCATCATCATGATGAAGTATATTAGTAATATACTCCATCATCAACGTATCTCTTGAGTGATGAAGTATATTACAGATGGCTCTGGACATTTTGACAGACGTAGATGGTGACATCATTGTTTACGAGTAGGCTCAACGGTCAGACGTACTGGACAGTGTGGAAGACAGGTCCGGCTCGAGTTCGTTACAATTGACTGAATATTATTTTCTACTATTTTGTTCAATAGTTTATGAATAAAAGTTTGTTTTTAAACATTTATTTCTACCCACCATGATGTCAACTAGTTATAAAAAAAGTTTTGGCCTCTTTTTTTTAATACTTTCGCAGCATCTCAAACACACACTTGGTTCACTCATGAGTCATACCAGATCTATCGAAAAATTTAATAGTATAGTCAACATGTACCATCTATCACAAAAAAAAATTGTATTGTCACCGAAAATTATGATCATGGTTTCATTCGATTCGTAATGTCATGTAGAAAGTTTGAGGGAAGGTTCCAAAAGGAGCTGAAAAAAATTGCAGAAGTTATAAACAATTTGGTTTTTTTATTATCTCGAAAAACATTGAGGATTTTCGAAATGTTAAAAAAGATCTGAGAAGAACAGTAAATTTTCTGAAAAAAAGTTTTGAATACCGAAAGAGTACCTCCTATATTTATAATTTTTCAGAGCCCTGAAAATAGAGCCAAAAACGGGTAGTGTGGCTTCCGCGCGCATTGCGTCACTTTGACACAACAACATCAAACATGATTTTAACATATTAAATATGGATATTGAGGAATAAAAAATGCATATACTATTGGGATACATCCTGCGGTTGAAAGATGTTAATCCCAATTTCTCCATAAATTTTGCATTTGTCAATTAACAAATTTTTCTAAACTGAATCAACATAAAAACCCCGATAAATATTGAACTAAAACACTAGGATTTTTTTCACTTTGTGGAGTTATTCTTAAAAGGCTGACAAAAAACCAACCTTTGCAAACCTTTGTAAATACATTTTTTTAACCACAAATGAATTTTTTAAGGAATAATTTTTCCTTTGAAAATCATAATTTTCATCAATAAATATAGTACAATTTCTTTCTTGATTTGCTCGCAAGCAATGTATTTGTTTATAACAATTTTTAAAACATTGGTGATAAAATAAGTATACATATAAAATATGTAGCTTCAAACCCTTAGAAATCGAAGCATTCAAGATATTGAAGAAATTTTTTTTTACTTTTATCAATTTTGTTAATAAAAAATTGGAAAATAAAAATTTTGCAAATCTTGTATCGGTTACCCATTGTATTGTATTCGGTTTGCTATTAGGAATAACTTCACTAAGTGAAAAAATCTTAATATGTTGAAATAAATTTTGTTGTTGTGTCAGAGTGAGGCATCGTGCGAGGCAGCCAGACTAAAAATTATAAATATTGGAGGTAAAGTTTCGGGGGTTCGAACTTTTTTTCAGTAAACTTGCTGATCTTCTCGGATCTGTTTTGAAATTTCGAAAATCTTTGATATTTTTTGAGATATTAAAAAAACAAAGCCTTACTTCTTTTCTCACTTAATTTTTTATAGCTTTTGCAATTTTTTTCGGCATTTTTTTGGGACCTCTCCTCAGACTTTCTACATGACATTACGAACTGAATGACACCATGATCATAATTTTCGTTGACTGTACAATTTTTTCGTAATAAACGGTACATGTTGACTGGACTATAACAATATATCGGCGTAAAAACACTACCTAAAATGCAACAGTATCTCCCGGACTATAAATACCAAACGAGTAAAATTATTTTGTCACCATACATACAATTTCTAACCAAATGGACTTAATTCCATTTCAATGATATGATCATAGGAGTTTTAAACAAAACCCCTTCATGAATTGTGATAAACACGTGAATATAAGTGAGCGTGCTGATAACACCAGCATTAGAATTTTAAAACAATATCTTATCAGAAAATTACAACGAGAAACCTACAATGCGATCAAACAGTGTGTCTAAACTGACTGTGCTAGGTGGATAGAAATATACGGATATTGACAAATACGACTGATAAACCATAACTCGAAATACGATGAAGATCTTATACGTTTTCTTCATCTTGGTATGTACAAGTTCAGTACCATGATATTTTAATTGAAAACAGCATGTTTTAGGATATGATGAACATTTCGATCTTCTTGACTGTGTTTACCAAACAAGTAATGATGCTAGGGGGATCTACTCTTCATCTGGGATTGATAGGATCTTCTAGTGCTTTAGTGGGATTGATCTGGAAGTCAGTTGCTGTAAGGAAATGAAGAGTAAATATGAGAAATATGTGAATTTCAATATTTCCGTATTAGTATTGGTTTTTTGAACGCTGGTGGTGTTACACAATACTGACAAAATATCTATTTATGATACATGATGTTTGAAACACGGGTGTAGGTAACTGTTTTTGGCAGAACAAGACGAGGCAAAATTTTGAAATACCTGGTATACAGGGTGTTTATTTAACTTCAAAGGGTTTCGGGATGTAGTCCCTCATCAGTGCAGTCCAGGTTATCACGGTTGTATACACGCGGGGGCCCGGTGCCCGTCATCGTTCGCCGGGATGAACATATATACAACCGTGATAACCTGGACTGCACTGATGAGGGACTACATCCCGAATCCGGTCTGCAGTTGGTTCCTTGTTTGGATCAGGCGGTGTCCTGCTGTCTGTCTCTGAGAGCTCTTGCAAAGTTGTTCCTTCAAAGTAAGGATCTTTGCACATATGCCTGACAGATATAATTCAATATCTGTCGAGGTATTAGCCAGAGAAGTAGTTGTTTTCTGTCGGACATATGCCATACAATCTATACAAAGGTATAGTGAGTTCCTAAAGGATTGTTTTCGACTGTTTTACAGTCACTGGAACATATATATATATATATATATATATATATATATATGTATATATATATATATATATATATATATATATATATATATATATATATGTATATATATATATATATATATATATATATATATATATATATATATATATATATATATATATATATATATATATATATATATATATATATATATATATATATATATATATATATATATGTCAAACATTCTTTAATGTTAAGAACGTCGCATAGTCATTACATATATATAGGGTGAGTAAAAAGAAACAGTCCAAGTTTCTTGCAAAAATTCGTTTTTTTTTTAATGAATACCCTGTATTTCGAAAAAGAATTGGTTAATTTTCTTGAATTTTTGATATTATGTTTGATTTGAGGAGTCCGAGATATTGTCATCAATCTCAGCTTAAGTCTCCGGACTCGTTTGTCGGCTATATACTTTTGAATGTACGGATTTTATTGATACCCGATATACTCCATTGGAGGCCGAATTGGGCTATTTTTCAACAATTCTTGTTGAAAAATATTCGGGCTAGATTAGTGCGGTACCTATTCCAAAAATGCAATACCTTATATACATGGTGAATGAAATGTTTTTCATTTGAAAGCCCTGTTTCCGAAGAAAGTAGGAAAAATTTAAATGTACCAGAAGCAATATACCTCTCAAGGTTGGGACTAATTCTACAGTATTTGAAAGCTATTTCAATTCAGATGAAGAAATATTTTATGATTTCTGTGAAATGTGCGTTTTCTACAAAATTGGGATAGTTGGTACACAATGAACAAATGAATGGTGAAAGTATTATACCTTGGTATAAACCGCACATTTCACAGAAATCATAAAAATTTTCTCCATCTGAATTGAAATAGCTTTCAAATACTGTAGAATTAGTCCCAACCTGGTACATTTCAATTTTCTCTAGTTCCCTCGGAAACAAGACATTCAAATGAAAAACATTTCATTCACCATGTATATAAGGTATTGCATTTTTGGAATAGGTACCGCACTAATTTAGCCCGAATATTTTTCAACAAGAATTGTTGGAAAATAGCCCATTTCGGTCTCCGATGGAGTATATCGGGTATCACTAAAATCCGTACATTCAAAAGTATGTAGCCGACAAACGAGTACGGAGACCTATGCTGAGATTGATGACAATATCTTGGACTCCTCAAATCAAACATAATATCAAAAATTCAAGAAAATTAACCCATTCTTTTTCGAAATACAGGGTATTCATTAAAAAAAAACCGCATTTTTGCAAGAAAATTGGACTGTATCTTTTTACTCACCCTATGTATATATGAAATGACTATGCGACGTTTGTAACATTAAAGAATGTTTGATATATATACGACATTCTCTCCCCTATCCGATTAAAAAAAAACCTGGGGGTGAGGCACCCCTATTTTCTAACCACCCTGTATATAAAAAAAATGTCAGTAAACTTTGATCGAGATTGAGGAATTTCATCCAGGCTCAATTCGATCTTTAATTATCATGAACGAACTTACTCTGGTTGGTTTAAAATTAATCGAATTGGGATTTTTCTTTGTTCACCCTGTTGTAGAGCACGAAACGTAAAAATATAATATAAAAACTGAGTATCTGATAGATCTCACCAAAATAAATAACTTTCTCCTTTGAAGATGCATCGAAATCAGGAAATCTATAAAAAAAAATTGATTATTTTTTTTTCAAAACAAATAGTCCAGGAAATATTAAAAAAAGGTGATGAATTTAAAATCCTTTAAATCATTTCGAATATCTCTTCACATGTTTCACTGATACTCCAAAACTATTTTCTCCAAGTCAATTAGAAAGTGGAAATATGATGAAAAAAATGAAAAAAAAAATGTATTTTCGCTTTATAATCACCAAAAAGAGGTCTACAAAAAGTTAAAGTGAAGTTAAAGTGAAGAACACTTAAAAAACAAATAAAGAAACAGTCGCTACCTGATGAAATTATCAATTTATGGTGCAAAAATGACGAAAACCAAGATTTTTTATTATTCGCTCCCCATTTCTTCTTTCCTTCCTACCCAATATTTTCTGGGAGCTAGATTTTTGATTATATTTTCTCCCCTTCCACAAATTTTTTATTTCACGACATATCTTTCTTGGTCGTCTTCTGAAAACCTATAAAAAATGTAAATGAATTTTTTCCGTCAATAGTCCGGGAAATCTTAAAAAAAACGAAAAATAAGGGACGTGAAAAAAATGTATCATTATTTTTTCTAAAAACGCCAATCACTCGAAAAATAAACGAGATATCAGGAAAATTTATGGAAACAGCCTTATTGTCATCGAACAGATCTACAAAAAGTTTTTTGAAATTTTTCAATAACTTGAAGAAAACTTATTTTTGTGGGATTCTTTTTTCGAATTATGGTGTTTTTAGGTCAAGTAAGGTTTGGTAAGGTGAGATTTGGTAATAACGTTATGATTGAGAATGATTATTTTCAACAAAGGGAGAGCCTTAAAAATTGGAGAACGGTATTTTGGACACATTTCGAAAATAAAAAAAAAATCATATCGTCCTGCAAGTTGCGTTTTATGACTAGATATTGAAGAATGGATAAAAAATTGTTCTTTCTGACTTTGTGAATGGATCAATTCTATGTCGGTGGTGTCATCACTCCTTACGAACCAATGGTTGTTATTTTCCGTAGAGTAATGGTGTAAAACTGTTTTATTATCGATAAAACCGTGAGACGACACAGTATTATTATCGGTATCGTAAGACTTCGTTTGTCTTCTAATTAACGCTCGATAATGAGGAGCCAACTAAGTCCGTTATCAACAGGAATTTTCATAGATAACCTTATCGAAAACTATTTATATTGGCACAGTTGTGCTAATAACATTATTTATACACCCCAAACATGTCATCGTCATCTACATAATGTATTCGGTGGCAAGTGTAATTTAATACAACAATGACAACTCAATGCAACTATCCAACTGATAGTACAGAAGTTGAAGAAGTCATCAAATCCATAAAAAACTCGGGCTCGCTTGATATATACAATCATTCAGTGGTCATTCAGTGGTCATGTACAAAGAAAATCTATCGGCGCTATTGCAACCAATTACGTATATTGTCAATTTGATTTTGAAAACTGGTGTATTTCCATCCAAATTAAAAATTGCGAAAATAATTCCGATTTTAAAAAATGGCGATATTAAATTTCCTTCTAACTACAGACCAATTGCACTACTTCCAGTCATGGCAAAAACTGCAGAAAAAATAATGGCAATAAGAATTATTAATTATCTAGAATATAAAAATATTTTGACAGACAGTTTGGATTTAGAAAAGGTAGAAGTACGTCGAAAGCAGTGCTCGAATTAGTCAATTTCATAACTGATGGCTTGGAAAACAAAGAAGCAACACTTGCCATATTCTTGGATCTGAGCAAGGCGTTCGACTGCGTCTCCACGGATATTTTATTAGAAAAATTAAGTTATTATGGCTTTGTAGGTGTGGCACATAATCTTCTCGCATCATATCTGAATGAGCGAAAGCAATGTGTGTTATATAATGAAGAACTCAGTAGCATACAAACGATCTTGAATGGGGTTCCACAAGGTAGCGTCCTTGGACCACTACTTTTCTTGATTTATATCAATGATTTACCAAATTCAATGACAACATTTACAATGCTGTTCGCTGATGACACTACCTTCGCCATTCGGAAAAACAATGACGCAGAATCATCAGAATAAGAAGAACGAGTTATTCAGGAAGCTACTGACTGGTTCAATGCGAATAGTTTATGTGTGAATGAAAATAAGACCCAATCAGTTATGTTCTCGTTGTCACATAATCCCTCAGATAATGTGAAGTGTCTTGACATAACTATTGACTCTAAGTTAACTTGGAAACCCCATATTGACAAATTAGCGAAAAATCTATCAAGTAAGGTTTATGTAATCAGGCAGATAAAAAATAAAGTAGGTGGTGAAGCTGCCCACATTGCCTACCATGCAATGTTTCATAGCTCTTTAACATATGGATTGATAAATTGGGGAACATCTGTTCATATTTCAAGAATATTTACAATTCAAAAACGAGCAATCCGAGCCTTAGCTGGAATAGTTCAAATGGAAAGCTGTAAGCCTTGGTTCATGAGGTTTAATATAATGACTCTACCATCGTGTATAATATACTGCAATCTAATACACATTCGAGAAAATCCACATAAGTATCCTACAAATGGAAATAATCATTCTTATAATACTAGGAATAGAGATAATATTGGAGCACCAAACCAGAGACTAGAAATGACAAGGAGACGTAATTCCTACATCCCACTTTATAATTCACTTCCCCAATCGATGAAAAATGCAACCCTCACTAGTTTCGAAAGGAAACTGAAACAACATCTAACAAAAAATGCTTACTATGATCCGTCTGAGTTCAATTTCACCGAATGCTTATTGCAATAATTATGTCTCTATGTGCCTTTTAATCTTAGTTTGTATATTCATATATTCATTTTGTGATAGTAACGTATTCAATTTTATACAAATTATTTACTGAGATACTATAATTATACTATAATAATTGTATGTAGGTAACTACATTTTTGACTTGTCATAGCACTAAGGTGCAATAATTTGACCAATAAATATCTAATCTAATCTAATCTAATAGTATGTCAAAAACAAGGTTTGAAAACGACTTTTTTTTACAAAAACAAAACTTTTTATAGTTCTACAAATAGAAACCACACAAATCCTTTGAAAAACTCTTTTCTACTGAGAAAACTGCTGAAACTAATAAAAAACCTATTATTTAATATTTATGGTAACATTGGAGCATTTCTTCAAAATCACGCCATGAAAAGTAGTATTATTCTGCATCTTCCTTCTTGTGATGAAGAGTATTTTTGTTGGCATGTGAAGACGTAATGGGTGAAAAAGAGCCAAGGATTATATCAATTTTGTCAGATGTGTATCCATTGCTCCATCCCACACTGAGATTCAATAATTTAGTCGAGAACCAACCAGTGCATGAAAGCCCATTTTGAGTTCATCTTTGTACAAAATGACTCTCAAAAATTTTTATTTTTGAATTGAATATCCGAGATTTATGGTACTATTTTCTATAATAATAATAAATGTTCTTTATTGGTAATAAAACCAAATGACCATCGACCGATATTTTGTATATTTTTATAATAATAATAATAGTCTTTATTGGAAAACAAAAAGATAGTTTGACCAAAAGGCGAAGTTCAAATCTGAAGTGCAAAACACAGCAGCTTTGTTCTCCCATCTCAAGTGTTTGTCTATGGTTATGCAGGAATATTTAATATTATCTGTTCCTTTAATATTCTTATATTAATTGATTTTCAGAAAATCGCATCCTGGCAAGATTCCATTTATTTGAAGTTTATTGTTAGTAAATTATGTTCCATCTAGTTTTTATGATTCTCAAGTCAGTTTCATCTAAATTATCGAGTTTCTTCCACTTATTAGCTCGACAAAGAATTGCTGTATCATCAGCAAAACTGTTTATCTGGCCACAACTATTTTTTTTAAAGCTGTCCTTGCGAATGGTGAATAACGGTACCTTGGGGTATTCTGAACTTTATTTCAACTGCATCATGAGGACAATTTTTTATTTTGATATATTGTTGTCTATCAGATGAGTATCTTCTCATTAGATCTATCACCTTCCCTCTCAGACCCATATCCTCTAAAGCTTCCAAAAACAGCGGATGTCTTACCGTATTGAAGACTTTCGTTAAATCTAAGAAAACGCAAAACGTTGGTTTACCCACTAAAGCTTTATAAACATTAGATACGGAAATACCCCGGTACCTTGGGGTATTCCGAACTTTACTTCAACTGCATCATGAGGAAAATTTTTTATTTTGATATATTGTTGTCTATTAGATGAGTATCTTCTCATTAGATCTATCACCTTCCCTCTCAGACCCATATCCTCTAAAGCTTCCAAAAACTGCGGATGTCTTGCCGTATTGAAGACTTTCGTTAAATCTAAGAAAACGCATAACGTTGGTTTACTCTACTAAAGCTTTATAAACATTAGATACAAGCAACGGAATTGTATCGTCAGTACATTTATTCCGTTAAAATTCCTACCAGCACGAAATTATTTTTTTCCTTAGATATTTATCTAGAATCAGTTTGATAATTTTTTCGACTTTCTTTTCAACATTTGTAATAACTGATACCAGCCTGTGATTCACCATTTGAGTTTTGTCTTCTTGTTTGAAAAGGGGGTTTATAATATCTTTTTTAGAAATGAAGGCCATTTTCCTGTCGTTATGCTCTGATTGACGAGCTGAGAAAGTAGTCCTGATATATTTTTTTCAACTTCATATTCATTCGTTGGTGCCATGAAGACGGTATTTTTTTCAATGTGTCTTGATGAACGTGTGAAAGTTTACTCTTTTCTCCTACGCTGTCCTAAATATTTATTGTATGGTTCGAACTAAATAAACATTATTGCTACTATTGTTATTTAAAGTAATGTTTTCGAAGCGAGCTTTCCGTGCCCAAAACATTATTTTCTTAGGCAGTCGTAGAAAATAAACATAAACAAAGAGGTTGAGAGACTAGGTGAAATCAAATTGTACTGAGTTTATTAGCCCTTACAAACAGCAAGTGTTCAAAGTAAAATTGTTATTATTAATTGCCCCCGGTCTACTCTACATCACTCTACATATTTCAGGGTCATTTGAGTGACACTCGAGGAACTACCAACGTACTGCCGTGGTGTTTGTCAATATCTGCAGCAGGAAATATAGTGTCAGCATTTAGCCCTTCAATACCCGTCTTGTTTGCAGGAAGGTTATTGTGCGGTGAGTAGTTTCAAAGTATGTTTGACGATATCGGCCTTTTAGGACCGTATCATCTATTTTGTATTTTTCATGGGTATATTTTGTGGAAAATCGAACACTTGAGGTAACGTTTGATAAATCTCTTTATTGGAAAAAGGATGAATCTTAGTCGAGGTACTATGTAGATGAGAGGTTTAAGTTGAAAGACGACCTAATATTTTGAAGTCGAAGAATGAACTGTGTCTTCCGGTTGACTGATTGTGACTGGCCGTTTCTAACTGAAAAATTCCAGACCGAACCTTCTCAGGAAAAAAGGTTTTGTTCCGTATTGAAACCCGTAAATAAAACTGCCGAAAGTTTATCTTGAGGATTTCCAATCAATTACAATTTGGGAAAACCGGCCAAGTTGGTTAAGACAAGGCATTAAAACAATTTGTTTACTGGTAAAACGTTATGAGTTGGAAATTCCCGGTTTGTTTTCATGAGTTGGAAATTCCCAGTGTGTTTGTAAGAAACAACACCTCGGCTGGATCAAATTTGAAATATATACAGTAACTTAGAAATAATATTTGAAATTGAAATGAGAGAAATATTGACCTAATTAATAATTTACATGTATAAAGTATAAAATACGAGTCGGATAATTCCCGACATAAGAAACATAATTCCCGATCAATAGTGTGATGAAATTATTGTATTAATATTCAATGATCACCCAAATAAAGAGAATTTGAAATATCAAGTCAGAATAAAAAAGACCAAGTGAGGTTTAAAAAAAGTTTTCTTTGTTTTTTCAGCATTTGGATCGCCAGTTCAAGCATTGCTCAACACAGTGATAACAACTTTGAAAAAAGAAGACCAATCGGCTTTTGTGAATAAATTGGGGATATGCATAGCATCAGGCATGATTATTGGATCCCTAATTGGAGGACTCATTAGTGATTTTGGAAATGGCATTACCTATCCATATTTGCTTATAGCGTTGAATGTGATTATCAGTTTTGGTATGTATTCATTTGGGTTTTTAAACAAAATATCAAGTATTGATTGCAAGTTTGCTTTTGTGGAAGGCATTCGTTTCTTGATATGGCTTTTTGGGACTTTCAACCTTCCACAGTCTGAAAATGGAAAATGATAATTCAAGGAAAACTGTACACGTGCAGAAAGGCAAAGAATCAATTTCAAGTCGAAAGAAATCTGCTAAAATATTTTTTATGGGCCAGTAGATATAGACATTATTTTTCCAAAATTTATTAGTAATAACAAAAGATTTTGAAGTTTTTATTTGCAACCACTTTTTCTGAACGGAAAATGTTGAAAACCAGGTTTCAATGAATTTTCGTATTAGCACGGAAAAAATTGCAAAAGTTCTGCAAACTCTTGAAGAATTGACAAATAGCAGTTCACATCTTCTGATAAATTTGAAACCAGTAAAACAAAACGTAAATGTTTTTTAAAATATTTTTTCTAAAAGTACAAATTCTTCTAAGGAAAGTTCAAAAGTTCTGCAAACTCGAACATTTTCCAAAATTCTGTTCTTGATTAGTGTTTTAATTTGCAACCTCATGAGTCAATCGGAAAATAATTTTTTTTTTATTAAAATAAGTAGCGGGATTTTTTACAAACGCCTCTAATAATGGTTTCAAATGGAGATGTCCTCACTTACAATGTTTTCGTTGATTTGTAACTTCGCCTACAACACGGAAATATGGGTTGAATCAAAAGAAACATCTTTTCATTATACCTATCTGAAAACACTATATTTACATGCTTATTTAGCATACTGAAAAAAGGTTTTTTCCGTGCACCCGCACGGAAAAATTTTCCGTGCGCTGGTGTCATTAATAGCTGCCTATTTACATGTCAAAATTAAATAATGTGTTGTTGACAGTTCTCTAGAAATCGCAAATTGTTTGAATATTTCCTAACCAACAGGGGAAATAACGCTTGTTTTGTAAATATAATGAAAAATATCGTTCATTACTCGTAATGCTTTTTCCGTGCTTGCACGACTTGTCGTGTTCGGCTTCGCCTCCCACGGGAACATGTCGCCTAGGCACGGAAAAGCCTATTTTCTGAACTCGTAATGAAATTCACTTTGCAGATCATTTAATTTTTTTTTTCAAACAAATTACAATGACTACATTTATTCACAACTTTGGATCCGCTCGAAATGGGTTTGACTTGACTGGATCCGATACACCTAATCGATATATACAGTGTTCGGATTGGATTGAATCACTCAAGTCAATTCCTTAAAATATAGGATTGGACCCAACCGATCGCCTTGAAGAGAAGTGAAATTACGAGATAAACGAGTTTGAAATTGACAAATGACAGGTAAAAGTAGCCAAATTCAGATTAGTGTTTATATTGTATTATATTGTATGTCTTTCTCAAAATGGAGAGCAAAATAATAATTAAGAAAAGAAACGTATGGTCCAAAGAACAGAGCAGATCCACAGAACAACGATTCGTGATTCAATTCGCACAAGAAATTTAAGGTTACGAAATTCGACATTTTGCTATGAAGTTAGCTTTTTTCAATCGGATTGAAGAATAGGATTCTTCGATCCACTTAAATATTGCGATATAAACTGAAGGATGGTTTCACTCGATTCAATGCTATTGAATTTGAAGCGGATAGAGATCGTCCAGATAAACGTAGTCAATGGAATTGAATTTATCTCATAAGTCTGTCTTTTATTTCTGAACTCAACTGAATTGTACCGAGAAAACACCACGAGTCCGCAGGTCCGCATTTTGAAGGGATATTCGATCAGACAATTTCACGAATACATTAAATTATTATGGACTAAATGCGAATTGCAGGAACGGTTCATCATGTGTCATTAATGTCAGTTGAAGAGTTGAACCGTCAAACTGACGTTTCTCTATTCACAGAAATTGTTGTAACTATGGAAACGTATAAATAAGGAAGAGGCGAAACACCGATTTGAAAATACCACGGGCTGGAGACAGTGTTTTCGGAAAGTCCTTTTCTCATTGGTTTGAATTAAAAAAATTATGGCATTTGGTTGGTGTATATAAAATGAAGGACATTGTTACAGAAACACCACGGTAACTTTCGTAATTTTTGACAGAATTGAATTTGCAGAATCAATAGATGCAGAGAATATGTATGGTTCTTCTCCATAACGGTAGTTTCCATGAACAGTGGAACAAATTTGGATTCTTTAGAAATGAATACTTTTCAGAAACGAAGTGTTTTAATTTCAAGTCTGAAGTATTTTTGAAGGAAAATCCTACGATAAGTTTTCGGAATTGTCTATGAATCTATCGTGGATTTTAGAGACTGTTACTAGTGGGATTTGGAGGTGCCCAAAGGTCCTCAAGTCCCCATTTATCATTGCTCCAAACTCATTCCCACCACCATTAATGGTGACTGTCGTATATACAGGGTGGATAACACTTCAACTAGGAATAGGGGACAGTAGGACCGTTCAGAAAATATATTTTAGTGGAAATGAAAATTAATGAAAATGTATTTTAGTGCAAAAAGCCTTTCGAAAAATTATTGGGAAAAGATATTCGCGGGTGCTGAAAAGATCATTTCAAGCAGTGGCTAACGCAAGGGATCAAATTAGCAACAAAAATCTTACGTGCAATGCATAGCATCAGAAAGTTTACTGTTAATGAGTTCTTCCATGACTACTATAGAAAATATCGGAATATATATCGAAACATCATAAAGGTAGCCAAAGAGGGTTTCTACAAAAAGAGACTCGAAACAGCTAAGAATAAAATGAAAGAAAGCTGGTCTATTATTAATGACCTCAGGGGATCAAGCAGTAAAAGAAGTATGGAGATATCATTGAGCCCAGACGAAATAAACAACTACTTCTGTAATATTGCCCAAAAATTAACACAAGGCATTGATCCAGTGAATAATCCATTAAGCTACCTGGACGAAATCAACATCGAGGATACACTATACTTAGAAAAAATAAATGTGCTTGAGCTTAAAACCATGATAACTGACATAAAGAACAAAAAAACTGCAGGCATCGATGAAATGTCGATAACAATCTTTGAAAACCTTTCCTATAATGTACTCCAAGGATTAGTCGAGCTTATCAATAGATCATTTGAAACCAGAAACTTCCCCTCTTTCCTTAAAACTTCTATTGTGATACCTATACACGAAGGAGGAGATATTGATGACCCAACAAATCTCAGACCAATCTCACTGATACCAACGTTATCCAACATAATCGAGAAACTTGTAAAAAAAAGAATACTAACCTTTCTAGAAACCCATAATATACTTTCAGAACACCAGTATGGATTTCAAACCAACAAAAACACCAACGATGCCATTTACTCCTTCGTGTACAACACCTACACTAACTTAAATGCTGGTGAAGCTGCGGCGGCAGTATTCTGTGATTTATCAAAAGCATTTGACTGCGTAAATCACAGAATACTGCTCAATAAACTGAAGCATTATGAATTCAGAGATAAAAGTTTGGAATGGATTAAATCATATTTACCAGACAGAAGCCAGATAGTCAAAACAACCACACTCTCAGGAAGTAGTCAAATATCTTGTGGCGTACCCCAAGGATCAGTGCTCGGTCCAGTACTGTTCCTACTGTACATAAATGATATCGCAAAAATTGCAATAAACGGAAACATCACGCTGTTTGCAGATGATACAACAATACTGTGGCATAATAAGAAAGTCGACGTCCTTTACGAGCCAATCAACAACGACATATTAAAAATCAAAGACTGGTGTGACTCTAACCTATTGTGCTTTAATATCAAAAAAACAAATTTCGTATCATTCCGATGCACACTACCTCAACTCAAGCTCGGTAATAACACCGTGGGGAGCACAATGTATACAAAATTCTTGGGATTACAGATTGATGAGAAATTGAAATTTGTCGAACATGGCAAAAGATTAAGTAAAAAACTAAACTCCTGGTGCTATGCAATGAGGATAATTTCAAATGAACTAGACTACACTTCTACCAGAGCAGCATACTTTGCGCTAATCGACTGCCACCTGAGATACGGAATTGCATTCTGGGGTTCATGTGCAGACACGCTATTCCAAACAATGTTCGTAGCCCAGAAACGTGCAGTTAGGTACCTCTCTAAGGCAAAATCGAGAGAAACCTGCAAACCCCTGTTTATAAAACATAAAATATTAACATTAGTGTCAATGTTCATACTCGAAACTGCTTGTCTTATACATAAGAATAGATACAACCTCGAGATTGCTGCTACTTATTATGGAACACGACAAAATACTAAACGGACTATCAAATTGCCAATCCCGACAACTACAATGACAAAGGACTCCATCATTTATAATGGTATTAGGCTCTATAATAATTTGCCTATTGCAATGAGGGAATCGGATAATTATAATTCCTTCAGAAAAAAGATAAAAGGTTTACTAATCCAAAAACCCTATTACAACCTTCAAGAATATATGGATGATTCCTTTATTTAACCATTTACTTTATCTAACCATCCAACTACTCTTGAAAACCACTCAATTTCTTCTATTTCATTCATTTATATCTAAAATCATATCAATTTAACATTACCCAACCGCGATCTTATTTAATTACCGACTTACGTTTATATGTATATGTTTGACTTTTTCTTGTGGCTTTACTGCTGTTTGTTGTGAATAATAATCTTGTTTGTCCTTTATTATATAGATATATTTATACAATTAATTAATCTAGGGCCATTAACCTGTGGTTAATATTAGTCACTAGGAACTATTTTGACAAAACGATGTTTACTTTTTTTAATTAATTATATGTTTAATATCATTGTTACCTCGAGCCAAATGTTATATACATATATATATATATATATATATATATATATATATATATATATATGTATTTTATTTAGTTAAGCTTTGTCAGTGAGATTTGTAATCTTTGTACAATAAAGCACAGTCAACCAATCAATCAATCAAACACCTGCTATAATTTTGTAACAAATCAATAAATATTTATTTTTTGTTTTACATATCAAGACTTTCGCTGAAACCCACAGGAATCATAATGAATATATGCTTATTAGAACATTACTACATTGAGGAAGACTCGAGTAGAAGTTTCAAGATTATTTTTATTTGTATCGACGCACTGTCAACAAAATTTGAGCTTATTTGAATTGGAATTTTAATTCCGTAAACATAGCCCTTTCCCTATTTGCATCGGAATATGGAGACCAAAGTAGCATGAGTTATACCAGTTTAAAGTCTACATTCAAGAGGGAATTTTTAGGAAAGTTGGCCATTCAGGTCGCCCAACATTTTTCAATCCACAGAAGCTAAAACTTTGACAAAAAACTCTATCAAAACGAATTCAAAATTAAATATTTTTTTCTCATAGTACCACAGCAATTACTTTGAAGTTTCAATACCAGTCTGATAGTACACTTGATAAAGAATATTTGAAAAAATTACTAAGAACATTTCCTTTTTTTTTGGCAGTGGCGCGCATATATACGAGACATTCTGTATAAAAGTGTGAGGGGGCGAATGGAGATCGGCTTGCTACAAACCCAACATCTTTCCATCCTACCGTGGGTCTTCATAGACGTGCCTCCCCTTAATTGCCTCTGTTTTTCTTACCGTTTTCGGTAGGTCCTGTCTGATTCACTCTGTTAACAAAGCTTATATTTTTCAGGATTGGTTAGTATACTTCCTAAAAGTATCCCCAAGGAAAAAACAAATGAAAAGGAAGCAACCAGCAGCGCACTAGCAGAAATCAAATCGACCATGACCAATTTGAAAAATGTGTTTTTATCAAAAACATACTGGGATGTATTGGCCTTCAAAGGATGCTTAGAAGTGATGAACGGGATGTCTTACGCAAATTTGATTTACACGATAAGCGTTGTCATGGGTATGGGAGGCAAACAGATAGGTTATGTCATAACTTGTCTTTGTGCTTGCGGAATCGCAACAAATCTTGTTCAAATGAAAGTAAACGACATCTTCTATTCTACAGATGTTGGCTTCTCTAAAATTAGACATGGATCACTGGTTCTCTTGGTTGGATACCTTGGTATAAGTTTAACTTCAAGTTTTACTTCGTTCATAAGCTTTTTCATGATTTGCAGTATTGCCAATACTCTGCTGGACTCTGGTATCATGAAACTGTTGCTTTTCAAAGTGAACGAAAAAGAGAAAGGCACAGTGATGAGTTCTTTTGACAGTATTCGTTCTCTAGTAGAGCTTGTGAATCCTATTATTTCCGGTGCAATTGTTGAAGTTTTCGGACCTAAAGGCGTATATCCAGTTTGTATATGCCTAACTTTAGTAACAATTGCAATCAGCACCGTGAAAAAGGAGAAGGTGACGTAATTAAATTCACATAAAAAACACTAAATAAGTAAATAGTATTTATATAACGTAATAGCCGTCCTATGCTGGAAGTAATGATTCTGTACAAATTGTTACTTGATGAAATCAGACCGAGTTGAAATTTACTGTCATAGAACCAATACGATATTGTCGAAAACAAATTTTTTTGAAAGCATGTAATCAGAGCTATGTCGAGCACTGCCAAAACGTTCCTGTCCATCTCAGTTATGAGCATGCACATAAAATCTTAGCAAAGAAATTAATTCAAATAAGTGATTCAAATGGAAACAGTGAAAGGTATTTGAATTCAACTATGTTCGATTCATGTTTGAAATATAAGTTCCAAAATCCATCATCCTTGGAAACCATAAAACGCTCTTTCAGACTTCACATCTATTTTGGTGATTTGATTCTTATAATGTTAAATAGAAGGTGATTAAACATCTTACATCCACTATAAATTATTCAATTTTTGATGAGAGTATTTTTAGGGATTGGCATTATCAATTCACTATTTTGTCTGTAATATGATATCCATATCTATCTGTTGAAATTTGATGTATAAAAAATATAGGTCGACATGAATCCCGATACTTTGCTTTGGTGTAAATATTGGTTTTATGCAGTATATTGACCAAATGATAATTATTATGAATGATGAATACGCACAATGATCCTGAAGTGCCCTCGGGTTATCAATGATGGAAATACTCAAGGAAACAATTTCATCAGCTACTGTTTCTTCATTTTATGATTACGATTTTTCAATGTTATGAAATTAGTATGTTTTCGAGAATGGCAATTGTTGAGCTTTCGCATTTGTTATTGAATAATATGGAAATGGAAAAAAATATTTCTATTGCCGTTATATTAGAATTTGTTATTGTGAATCTACTTTTAAAAGAATTATATTGTGATTAAAAATGTTTAAAAAAAATCACTAGACAGAAATTTTTTTATTTATTATTATTATTTCCTTCCATTCTATAGGTAGTATTGTTTTCGATAGTATGGCAACAAATGTTTCCAAATTCTAGTTGATATAAGTGAACACTTTTAATTAAAACAAGTACAATATGGTATTCAATATGTGAAAAATTTATATTTTTTATGACATCTGATGATAGATATAGGCAAAAATGGAGAAAAAATAGCAAAATAATACAAACTTTCACAAAAGTTGTATTTTTGTGCTCAATAAAACAATAAAAATTTGCGTACTCGTACAAAGTTGGCCACATTGTTAAAAATGTAAAATTATAAACAAATCTGGTTATTTTGTAGAGAAAAATTGCAAAAGATCCTCAAAATGAGGAAAAGAAAGAAATTATCACCCTTTATTGATCCCTAATTTTGCGACCATTTTTAAGTTTGGCATCAGACTAAATAACTCGGCCGAAAAAATTCTAAAAGAGTAGCAAATGCCAAGAAAGCAAACGCGAAGAAACGTTTCTCATCAGTCTCGCCGAAACTTTGCCACCTCCACCGATGACGCAACATATTTTTTTTGAAATTTTTTGTTTCTATTTTTACATCCAAGTATTGTACATCTTCGCACTTGATTTTACCGTACTGATGAGAGCTTAAGCTCGAAACACGTGTCTACGGTTGCACAACATTTTGAGGGTTATACCCAATAACATTTCTACTTATATTTTCATATTGTTTTGTTTACCTTCAATTAAACATTTTTGTTTGCAACCTGTCTTGATAACGCAATTATGGAAATAATTCAAAAGTTTTTTGTATTGGTCAGGAACGTAGGGAGTAATTTTTCAGGTAACGTATTGTATTTTCCATCACCACAGATTTCGGGAACTTTGTCAAATTTGAGAAGAATGAAAAATATGCAAAATTGTTTTTTTAATTTGAAAAAGTTCCATATTTTATGTTTTCTAGGAAATTACTACCTACGTTTCCGACCTCAGATTAAAGAAACAGAGGATAGCACATGATCAACTGCGCAGCCTGCCAATTTCCCCTGATATCCCTACTCCTGAGGAAAGCCAATCAAATAGTTTATTCCCTCTAACGTACCTGCTTCAAATCATGTGATTACCTGTCAAAGTTTGACTTTTGGAGGTTATATTTAGTTTGGAGTCAGATTTTGTCCATCAATAAATTTTATTTTTTGTGTTTATCGTGAACTGTTTTGATCAAAAATGTCACGGTGTGTTTGGAATCGAAGCAAATGCTCCTATAGTGCAGTTTACAAGATGAATATGAAATCTGGTCATCTATTCCCGTAAGTTTGTTATGGTTTCAGGGGGAGAAGTCAGGGTACCAAGGGAGTGGTCTAGGTACCAGGGCCGTATTTCTCCCATTGTCGAAGTTATCAGTTCATATTACGTACCCCTACGTACCGTAATAAATGAGACCCAACTAGATATACCGCTAGATATTTTCGTTTCGAACTTCAAGGGAATTTGTACTATTTCAATTGAGATACCTTGTGAAATGATAACTGAGTTTTTGGACAAGTAACTCAACTCCATGTAATTTCCAGTTACACCAGAAGTGACACAAACTTTCGATTTTCAAATGAAACACCCGGTATATTTTCACTTCTCTTGACATACTGAATATAACCATTTGTTACTTGTCACTTTTTTCAACCGAGTTCTATTTTTATTTTGAAATTTATTTTTTATTCCTGGAAGGCGATGGATATCTTCAAATTATTAATTTCAGTCCTAAACTTTTGATAATAAAACTTTACTCTTTCTGATCAACATGTAACAGTAAAAAGTGATAAGTGTCCCATTTAATAATCTGAAGTTTAAGTCACTTCGGTGAAACCGGAAGTTGTGTGAACTTGAGTTATTTGTCAAAAAACGCAGTTTTATGTCTTATGTAGATCTTCTGAATTTCATTCCATTATCTTCAAAAACAAAAAAGGTATAGGGGCGAGCCACCTCCCGCGGTATATGTCTGGATATGTTATCGATAAAATGAAAAAAATAAAAAATCAAATTGTGGAGACTGTGGGGGTCTCATACGAGATAGAGCAGACTTTTTATTATCGTTCAACCAAAAAGATAAATGTGCCTCGTTGGTATATCCCTTAGAAGATGTGATTACTATATGCAAAACTGAAAAGATTTTGCAGAATAATTTTAATGACAATTTCCCTCATATTATATAAACCAATCTAATGCCATCATTTTTTGAATACACACCAATGAGAAAAGGACTTTTCGAAAACACTGTCTCCAGCCTCTGGTATTTTCAAATCGGTGTTTCGCCTCTTCCTTATTTATACAACAATCACTGTAAATTTAGAAACGTCAGTTTGACGGTTCAACTCTTCAGCTGACATTAATGACTCAAGATGAACCTTTTCTGCAATACGCATTTAGTCCATGATAATATAATTTATTCATGAAATTTTCTGATTGAATATCCTTTCAAAATGCAGAATTTTCAAATTACTTTCACCTTGCCAGTCGCTCAAACTGTGTTGCTGTACAAAACACCACTCGAGTAAGGTCTCGCGGTGTTTCTAAGCAACACAGTTTTCGTGACAGCAAGGTGAAAGTATATATTGACTCCATACGCCATCTAAGGAGCAGAACTGTTAATTTTTAACCCAACAGTGAATCGTGGAGGATTATTTCCAGCCGACACGAGCTTCAATCATTCAGACTTTCACATCTGAAAAATGTCTGCACCGGCTGGGAACTGAGCCTGGGACCTCTCGGTCACCAGGCGGGCGCTTAACCACTGCCTTAATTCCCGCCAAGAATTTATTTCATGAATATAAAAGTGTTAGATCAGGTTTTATCAAAATTAAACTATTTAAATGCCAATAGCACTTAAGTTTAATTTTATTATCACGCTTGGATAAATATTCATGTTCGGATGAATATTTGGAATCATTGGTGAGAATACAATAGGGAATATGCAAGTGATTTAAATTTACTTGATTTCTTTACCTCCGTTACTTTATTGTCTTGACATTACACCTAAACCATTAGTTTATCATTTAGTTTGTATTTAAC
The DNA here is from genome assembly GCA_944452925.2 of Chrysolina oricalcia. Taxonomy (NCBI): domain Eukaryota; kingdom Metazoa; phylum Arthropoda; class Insecta; order Coleoptera; family Chrysomelidae; genus Chrysolina; species Chrysolina oricalcia. The sequence continues at coordinate 69,124,499 of OX101812.2, forward strand.
TCTATAAAACTTTAATCAAAAAGTGCATAATAAGTGCGCAGAATTCAAATTCATTGGTCGAAACGAATAATGACGTCACATGGCACGTTATGAAATTCATCTGTGTTGATATTCATACTGTGCTAGTCGTCTTTCATAGATTATAGACAATTGTAAATTATCAAGAGCAATGACTGAAAGTGGTTTTGTCAAAGCACAATCCGACAATACCTGAACTGATAAGTGGTAATTGTTTATCAAATGATAGTTTTCCTTCTGTAATTTAGGTGAGGCAGGTATACACAGAGTTATCTCCCGCTTGATATACAAAACATATAGGTACACAAAACTTACTTCTGATCAATTCACATCATGTTTGTTAGAGTTCTATGGTTTTAATGTTTTATGTTCCATGTCTTATGTCACATTTTCATATACTTGTACGTTAGTAGGCTGTTACGTTGTTAGCGTCGCTGTAGTGTGTATTGTTTATGTATGCCTATGCAATGCATATTTTTCTATTAAAGCAAAATGCAGCTTGTCGTTTATTGAAATAAAAGCACGTACTCCATATTTGCACAAACAACAGGTTATGGGCCCAGTTAATGCCCTATACAGTTGGAATAAGTAAAATCAGCCAAGAAGCAACTTTTTTGAAGCACTACGTTATCCACACGAGACAACTGGAAGTTGAAACAAAATGGAGGCGGAAAAGTATAGAATATGTTTATTCGATGGAACAAATTTCGGCAGCTGGAAATTTAGGCTGGAAGCAATCCTTGACCAGCACGACTTGAAATTATTCACTGTAGAAGAGTTTGCCGACATTACAAATGGGAAAACACCAGAAGAAAAACTGGCCTTGGGCAAACTAGAGAAAAAGTGTAAAGCCATCATAATCAACCATATATCAGATGAACAGCTAGAATATATTAAAGACCAGAAATCAGCAAAGGGAATTATTGACACCTTGAAGTCAGTGTTTGAAAGGAAAACAATTTCAAGTCAGTTATTCATACGAAAAAGATTACTAACCCTCAGGTATCAAGAAGATGATATGAATCAGTATCTACTTCAGTTCGATAAAATAATCAGGGAGTTGAAGGAATCTGGTGCTAACGTAGAAGATTCCGATGCCATATGTCACTTGCTACTAAGTTTACCAAAATCATTTGAAGCTGTTGTGGCTGCTTTGGAAAATATAGACCAATCAAAGTTAACCTTGGAATTTGTGAAAGCTCGTCTCTTGGATGAAAACAACAAGAGGAAAAACTCAGGACATGTTACCATCATCTCTCAACACTCAACAGCTTTTGGAACTCAAAACTTCAGATATAACTGACACAACTGCGGAAGGCCTGGGCATAAAAGAACTGAGTGTCACAGTAAACCCCAAAATAGAAGTTTCAATTCTCGGAATAAACAACCAATGAATCCAAACCAATATCGAAATACTAATCACTGTCAGACCACATCAGGCAACAGGAATAGACAAACGTCAAACAGTCATTATGTTGGAAATATGGACGAAACTGAAGAGGAAGCAGTTTGCTTTGTAGCAGGAAGTATCTGAGAACATATAGTTGAAAACCATATTAAATGGTTGCTTGATTCAGGGGCATCTGAACACATGGCCAATAATGAAGACTATTTCTTCGACTTGAAAAGGTTGGAAATGCCAATACAGATAGCAGTGGCAAAAGATAAACAAAGTTTAACAGCTACCATGGCTGGAAACATTAAAATATTATATCATGGAACTGTTATTACCGTGAACAATGTTTTATATATACCTAACCTCAAATTTAACCTACTGAGTGTGTCAAAGCTGGAAGAGAAAGGCTTTACAGTAATGTTCAGTAATGGGAAGGCTACTATTTCCAGGAAAAATAAAGTATATTTGGAAGCTGTCCGTGACAAAAAACTTTTTGTGATAAATGTGCCATTTCTAAAGGAACAGTCTGATGCCCACAATGTCATTCCTCATACTTCTGACTTGATGTTATGGCACCGCAGATATGGACATTTGAATAAAGCCATGCTGTTAGACATGTCAGATAAACACATTGTGAATGGACTGCCAATCTTGAAAAGCAAAGATCTTGGTTTTTGTGAACCTTGTGTAAAAGGGAAAATGGTAAGGTTACCGTACCAATCTGTGTTGCACCCAAAATTCCGTAGACCACTAGAGCTAGTACACTCGGATGTTTGTGGACCGATTACACCAAAAACTGCTGATGGGGACAAATATTTTGTCACTTTCATAGACGATTTTACTCACTTTGTCACAGTTTACTTACTCAAATGCAAAAGTGATGTTTTCAAGTATTTTAGACAATTTCGAGCGACAGCTGAAGTACAATTCAATGTTAAAATATCTCGTTTACGCATGGACAATGGGGGGGAATACAGTTCAAATGAATTCAAAACTTTTTTTTCCTCAAATGGAATCAAAATGACACAATACCATATAACCCTCAACAAAACGGAGTAAGCGAGAGGTTTAACAGAACTTTGTTAGATAAAGCCAGGACGATGATTGTAGACAGTACCTTACCTAAATTTATGTGGGGAGAAGCTGTAAGAGCTGCAGCTTATATTATCAATCGAACACCAAGTAAATCAATCCATGCTGAAAAGAATATTACCCCAGCTGAATTATGGTTTTCTGTCAAACCAGATGTATCCAAGATGAGAGTTTTTGGTTCAGTGGCATATAACCATATCCCGGATCAGAAAAGAAGTAAAGTAGATGAGAAATGTGAAAAACTTTTGATGGTTGGCTATGCAGCAAATGGTTACAGGCTGTGGAATATGTTAACAAACAAAATTACCATTGGGAGAAATGTGATGTTTGATGAAGACTCGAAATATATTCATAACACATTCATTCCTTATCAAAATCACTCAAACACACAACAAGAGAACCTGATGTAAAAGAACCTGAAGTGGAAAGTTGTGAAATGGAAGAAGCAGAAGTAGGACCATCTCGAATGGAGACAATTGTAAGAGAAAAAGAAGCAGAAAATACAAACAAAAATTTGGAAGAAGTTAGACAGAAAAGAAACATTAAAAAGCCAGTATGGCAAACAGATTATGTAACTAGTTTCGAAAATTCAGATCTAGAAGAAAATTATGTTGCTTATTCATTAAACGCTGAGAACTATATAGATGCAGACGTTCCTGAAAGTATGGATGAGTTAGTCAACCACCCAGATAGAGATTTATGGGAAAAAGCGATGAAAGAAGAATTAGAGGCAATGGAGAGAAATAAAACATGGTCTCTAGTAGATTTACCACTAGGTAGAAGTGCTATCAATTGTAAATGGGTATTTTTGAAGAGTAATGAACATGGCCATTTCTCAAGGTATCGAGCTAGGTTAGTTGCCAAGGGGTGCTCCCAGAGAAAAGGCTTGGACTTCAATGAAACCTATTCCCCAGTTTCCAAACTAAGCACATTAAGAATATTATTATCAATTTCCAATGAATATAAATTTCTTATTCACCAAATGGATTTCAAAACTGCCTTTTTGAATGGAAATTTATCAGAGACTATTTACATGAAACAACCCCGAGGTTGTGAAGAGAATCATAAAGTATGTAAATTGAATAAAACGATTTATGGTTTGAAACAATCTTCTAGAGAATGGTATCGAAGCTTAACTACCATCCTGCTTCAAGAAGGTTTTTGTGCAGGTGAATCAGACAAGTGTCTGTTCATAAAAATAAGAGACAAAATTTTGATATATATCCTTATTTATGTGGATGATCTCCTTCTCATAAGTAATAACATTACGCAAATGAAGTTTGTTAAAGAATCTCTGTCAAAAGCATTTGACATGAAAGACATGGGAGAAATTAAGCTCTTTCTGGGCATACATATAAACAGGGACATTGAAAACCGTACCCTTACATTGAGCCAGTCTAATTTCATCAAAAGACTATTGATTAAGTTCAACATGGATAATTGTAAAGGTAAATCAACACCCATAGAAACAAATTTGAAATTGAAACTTGGTGAAGGCACGCCTTTAGATGCTAAACCATTTCGAGAACTGATAGGATGCTTGACCTATCTTACTGTTACAACTCGAGCAGATATCAGCTTCGCAGTATCATATTTTAGCCGATTCCAGTCTCAACCCACAGAAGAAACCTGTAATCACCTAAAACGCATACTTCGCTACCTGAAGAAAACTGAAGACTTGAAGCTTGTATATTCATCTGTATCACCAAAAATTTTAGAAGCCTACAGTGATTCAGATTGGGCTAGTGAAATAAATACACGCAAATCTACCTCCGGTTGTGTAATAAAAATTTTCGGAAATTTAGTTCAATGGACATCCCGAAAACAAAATAGTGTTACACTGTCATCATGTGAGGCAGAGTAGCACTCAGCTCTACCATAACAGAAGTGTTGTGGGTCCAAAAGGTCTTGTTCGACCTTGGTTTTCATTTAATCAGTCCATCAGAAATATTTGAAGACAATCAAAGTGTTATTTTTGTGGCATATCAAGATAAATGTGAAAACAAACTAAAACATATTGATATCAAGTTAAGCGTTGTACAAGATACAGTACGCAAAAACTTGGTTAAAATATCCTATGTAGAATCAAAACTGCAACAAGCAGATGTATTTACGGAAGGTTTGAATTCTGTTCAATTCAACAAAATTCTGTCACTTCTAGGTTATGAATAATGTTTATTTATTTTGACTTGACTTTTGTTTAATTGTGGGGGGGTGTTAGAGTTCTATGGTTTTAATGTTTTATGTTCCATGTCTTATGTCACATTTTCATATACTTGTACGTTAGTAGGCTGTTACGTTGTTAGCGTCGCTGTAGTGTGTATTGTTTATGTATGCCTATGCAATGCATATTTTTCTATTAAAGTAAAACGCAGCTAAATTGTCGTTTATTGAAATAAAAGCACGTACTCCATATTTGCACAAACAACAATGTTAACTATCGAAATACAATATACTCACATTGAAACGATCTTCACAACAATGTAAATGTGATATTGGAGATACTTCGCCCCTTCTCATAACTTTACACCATTGTTTACGTATTTTCGCATCTAATCTAAAAAATACTTTATTTGGAGTACTTATAATTGTGTTTTGGCATTCCGGTACTAGACAATACCTATAAAATGTTTTTTAGCATTTTACATTATCGTAATAGCGATTAAAACTATAAATCCCTAATCTAATTAATAACTGTCAATCGTGTCAATGGCCATAACTATAGAAAGACTGCTCTGGTTGATCGAGATCACTTTCAAATATGTTCATCTCTCTCTAACACTTGTACTGCATTTGTCTTACTATTTTATAAAATATCAACTTCAAGCAAGTAGAGCAATGAGAGTACGTCTCAACGAACGACACTGAAGAAGAACAACACTTCTCTCGCCATGTGACGTCATCCACAGCGCGCGAAAATGGAGGCGTTCAAATATGTCAAATTCAATCGGTATTTTATATATTATTTTAAAAATTTATTCTAAGACTTCCAACAGTATTTATATTATTTACTATGTTGTAACGAAGTAAAAAATTGATTAAACAGATAAAAAAAAAAATATGCATATTCCCTATTCAAGGAATAGAAACTACCCAAACACCAAAACTACGTCAAAGTCACACTCGACGAGCGTTTCGCCAAAGAATTTAGCATTTTTAGGAGCTAAAAGTATATCAAACTACCGATTTTGACGTACTTTTGGGGTTTGGGTAGTTTCTGTTTCTTGAATTATTATCCTGCATTGTGATATAATCGATATTATTTTTCATATTTGATCATATTTTTTACTCTTAGTGATCTTTAATTTTTCTGAATCAGCTTGTTTAGTAAAGATAGATTTAAAAATAAATCATTTCTACAATCTTACAATTCATCTTTCAGAAAATCGCAAGTACAACACAAGACCATTCTAATGTTATTTATGGATAGTAGGTACTCGATTCTTCTGGATAACTTTATATTAGATAATCTAAGTGAATAACAAACAGATTTTACGTTATCAACCTTGTGAAATATTAACCGACATTTTCTCTGAATACGAATCTGTGCCGCTTCCCACTCCCACGCTAATTTGTATAGCCTTGTACCTAATGTCTCCTGTTTCCAGCAACATATTTTCTTTTGTTTATCTAGCACTGAAAAATTTTGTATCCAACCTGATTGATTATGAAAACAATGCAACATTCGGATATTATAAGTGATACGGCAGCAGAAAAAAATGAAAACATGATTTCAATACGATAATGACAGATTGTCAAGATGTCAAGATGTCAAATCTATCGAAGAAAATATAAAACGAATGCAAATGTAGAATGTTCCACCCAAACAGAATTGTGCTATTCAACAGTGACTTCAAAGGATTTAAACGACCTTCCAACTGCTACTCAACAAGACGACATTGTGAGTATGAGAAGTACTTCATATTCCTCGGTTCTGCAGAATGCTCTACGTAACGTGTCCAAAGCACGGAAGACTTTCTCAAGTTTTGCTAAACCTTTATCCAACAGGAACAAAATCAAATCGACACTAGCAAGTTCAACCGAAGAAAGAAGACATCAAAGTTTTCTCATTCGAAGGAGACGATCTAGTTTGAGCAGAGTTCATTTCGATGTTCTTCAAAGTCAAGATGATGAAAAAAAAATGTTCGAAAGACGCCTTTCTTCATTTGTTGAAGAAGGTACTTTACAAGACTTCCTTGAAGTATCGATCCCAACTTTGGATTCTCATTTAGGTTACCGCACTATTGAGAATATGGAAATAAATTATGATGTGCCTCAAGTTATCAACAATGATGTAGCTCAAATTGAAAACAATCCTATCATTACACCAATTGGAGAACGAACAGAAGCTGTTTCTCGAACATTGGGCCCAGAAAAATGTGGGGATAACGACGAGAATTCCAACAGAATGCTTAGTTTGTTATCAGATGATTCAACTCACGACGACACTGGAAGACATAGTGTCACGAAAGATGATAATCCAAGTGAAGTTTGTGATAATCCGGCAAAAGCAGAGGAATGCATTTGGATAAAATCTCACTTTGTACACGTACATAATCACTTTTATGAATAGGTTCTGAATAACATGTATATTTATTTCATCCTAGAGAAGTTGATAACTATATTCAATAAATGAGTTATACTAAGGTACAGTGCCTAATTTACGACCTACGCAAATTCGTACTCTAATACCGACTTAGGGCAAGTATTAGCGCAGTGGTTAAGCGCTCGCCTGGTAACCGAGAGGTTCCAGGTTCGGTTACCAGCCGGTGCGGGCTTTTTACATTTTCAGATGTGAAATTCTGAATGATTGAGGCTCGTGACGGCTGGGAATAATCCACCACGATTCGCTGTTGCGTTATCAAGACAGGTTGCAAACAAAAATGTTTAATTGAAGGTAAACAAAAAAATATGAAAATATAAGTAGAAATGTTATTGGGTATAACCCTCAAAATGTTGTGCAACCGTAGACACGTGTTTCGAGCTTAAGCTCTCATCAGTACGGTAAAATCAAGTGCGAAGATGTACAACACTTGGATGTAAAAATAGAAACAAAGGATTTCAAAAAAAATATGTTGCGTCATCGGTGGAGGTGGCAAAGTTTCGGCGAGACTGTTGAGAGACTATTGGTCTAGTGAAGTTGAACGAGTAAAATGACAGTTGTTGTGATAATACTGATTTTTATCCTGTCAGTTTAGTCTTTCATATGTGAAACAAGATCACGAACTGTAAAATTCAATTTGATTATATGGGGTAGTAGGTAACGCGTATAATGTTATCATAACAAAGCCAGTTATTGTTTTTATGTCACATAATAACATTGAACTCGATAATGAAATACTTGTTTATTATGAATACAAAGAAAAAAAATGGATTTGATATGTAATGTTGGTTGCCCGATCTGGGCGTATAAAAAACCATTTTGTAGGTTTTATGAATCTTTACAAAAGTTCCATTGACTGTAACACAATTCCTCTAATTATCTTCGGTAGAATTCCAAAAAACCAAAGAAGTTGCATTTTTTTTTACTATTTCTTGTTTGAAAAATGATAAATATTTATTGATGATGGAAAACGTCCAGATGGAATGTCTCTTATTCCTTGGAGTCATGGAAAACCTTTAGTGTGGGATTTTACCTGCGTGGACACTGTTGCTTTATCACACATCATGACGACTTCCAAAGTATCAGGTGGAGCTGCAGATTACGCGGAAAAAGCTAAGATTGAAAAATATTCCACTTTGAAGGACTACTATCTATTTTTCCCAGTAGCTATCGAAACTTACGGAGTTTTTGGTTCTTACGCTTCAGACTTGATAAATCAAATTGGGAAAAAAATTTCAAGAATATCAGATGATTCCAGAGCGACAAAATTTTTTTCGTACTTCCGGGCCTAAAGTGACAACTTCACTCCCTTGTGACAGGTACTAAAGTGTCACATTTAATCCCTCCGGGATTAAATATTGACGAAACTCCCGGAACGATTAAATCACAAACAAACGAATTTAAGGGATATTTTATTGAAAAATATAATTAATTAGAATGGTAATTAACGTTAATATTCAAATTAATATTGTGACAGTTCGTCATATTGACCAGTCTTTCCTGGGTTAATGCAGCAGGTAACTGACGAGTAACAGATAGGTCCTTTTCATATTGAACTGGTGTTTGTTTCGAAGATCCTGCGGAAACAGGAAGCGAGAATGAGGACTGTGGCATAACTATAGTGGACGAATCGGCGACTTGACCAAATATTTTATCTGAAATTTTTTGTTTATTTTTAATAGACGATTCAATATATCCCTCGGCCACGTTGGAGGATTTCCATCCTCCATGTCTCTTCAGCACGTCTATTGTTGCTCCCGAATCAGCTAACAAAGACGCAGATGTGCGTCTAAAACAATGTCCCGTATAAGACGTCGCATTTTCTAATTTCAAGAAAGCTGCTATTTGCCGTGGAAATGTACCAAACATGTTTTTTCCTACTACTCGCGTAGTACATTCTTTGTTGATGTATTGAACAAAAAATTTTGAATGAGTTGTCTTTCGCAATGCCACATATTTCCGAAATATCGCCACAAAACTGATGGCACTGTTTTCTGAATTTTTGATCACAAAATTTCGGTCAATTTTATTTTTGGTGTTTCTAATCGCAATTAGGAAGGAATCGCCCAAATCTCTCACATCGTCGATTTCTAAATCAACCAACTCTTTTCCACGACAAGCTCCCGCAACGCCCAAAATAAGTGCAACCTACAAAAAAATTGATTTCTTAAAATTTCTGAATATAAACAAATTTCCAAATTTACCTTAAGCATTAAATATTTATCATCCGGAGCCTCCCGTAAGAACTGATCTACCTGCTCAGACGTGAGAATTCTTGACTTCTTTGGCTTAAATCCCTCATTTCTTCTCTTCCAAAAAGGTAATAATTTTGGAAATTTACTTATATCAATATCTTCTCTAATGTTAATAACCGATTTCAGCATTGAGTAATGTGCCCAGAGAGTTGAGGCACAAACCGCTTTTGATTTATCATCGAAGTAGACTAACAGCGCATTTTCAGTAGGTTGTCTCACATTTTTTAAGCGGCACCACTTTTTAAAAGCATCGTACTGCTGCTCGTATAGTTTTCTAGATTTCGGTGGTAACAATTCTTCACCTACTTCGGCTGCTCTTTTATCAATACACCTTCTTCACTCATGATACCAATAATTATCAATAACAATGTTTCTTTACAATGACACTAGTAATGACAATGTTTCTAAATTATAACTGTCACAACGCAATGTTACTATGGTAACTTATTTTAAAGACAGTTTATTAAATGAGTTGAAGAGAGAAAAAACTGATTGAAATTATTGAAATAATTAATAAAATCATACCGGAAGTACGAAAAGTATCGTATATACCTTGCGACTGAAGTACATTTAATCCTTCAGGTAAATTATGGCCCTCCCTGCGGTCGGGCCATAAACTTTACCTTCAGGATTAAATGTACTACTTCAGTCCCGCGGTATATAATGTGCTATTATTCAAAGAATCAGTATTGCGTTACTAAGCGAAAATGCTGCATCTGTTCTAGGTACTATTCCTACCTCCAAACGCCTAGATGAAATATTCATTTATCCTCAATATTCATATTCACCTTCTTCAAAAATCACTAATTCTATTATGACTTCATCAAAATCTATATGCAGCAGCCCAATTGTAAGTTCATTTGCATTCAGTTCCACCGACAAAGAAAATTTCAAACAATTTGAGAACGATTTGGATAATCTACTACAAGAAGATTCACTGACTACTCCAAAACTCACATGTTATGAACAAATTATGTCCAGCAACCTTAAGTCAGGTTCGTTATCACGCCACAGTAACAGAGACAACCACTTCATTACAGACCACTCAGAAGAAGATGCTTGTGGTTTAAGCAGCGAGAATAGGCCTGTGGTACATAGTACTACCAAAACATTCGGCCTGAATGGATTGAAAAATATTGGTAACACTTGCTATATGAACAGTGTTATCCAGTGTTTGTCGAATACTGAATGGTTGCTGGAATATCTGAAGAAGGATGCTTATACAAGAGATATTAACACCAAATTATCAAAAATGAAGGGAGCTTTGATCAAAGCATTTGCGGAAGTGATAAAGGAACTGTGATCAGAAGATGCGTCGGATAGAGTTGTTAATACGGTCTCTTTGAAAAGTGAAATCCAAAGATTTGCACCACGTTTCTTCAGTTATGATCAACAAGATTTCCAGGAGTTTTTACGATATCTACTGGAGGGACTACACGAAGACGTGATTGCAATAACGGATAAGCCCAACTTCATTTCGGCCGAGACTGTCCCTAAATTTAACACTTGTGATGAGTCCAGAGAGTCATGGTCTAGATACTTGGGAATGGACAACTCCAAGATAGTAGATAACTTTGTTGGACAGTTGAAATCAACATTGAAATGTACACATTGCGGTCACTGTTCAGTCACTTTCGATACATTCTGGGACCTTTCTCTTCCGATATCAAAAAGAACAGGCCAACTTAGACTCTCGCAATGTTTAGATTCATTCGCTTGGGAAGAAACAATGAATGGTGATGAGAATCCGACATGTTTGAACTGCAAAAGAAAGAGGAAATGCACAAAGTCTCTATTGATTCAGAAATTCCCCAAAATTTTAGTTATCCATTTAAAAAGATTCTCTCAAACACACAGATTTAGAGGAAAATTGAATACAACCATTGATTTTCCTATGGAAGGTTTAGATTTGAGCAACTACACTGCAGACAATGTGGCCCCTTGTCGCTATAACTTGTACGCAGTGACGACAGCGGGACTACCAATAGCGGACACTACACTGCTTACTGTAGGCATCCGTATACAGGCACATGGCACGAATACAACGATTCCATAGTTTCACCGATTCATTTAAATTCCTTTGTCAGCGGAAAGGCATATATACTCTTCTACGAGCAGGAAGACACTTCATCACATGTTCGAAATTATACTTAGTTTTATTTTATGAATATTATTATTGTTTGAAAAATTCCACAAATCGATTTTGCTGGGGCGAAAACTGGGGTTTTCATTAACGAACTATCTTATAAAAATTTGGATAGGCCATTTGCGTCTTTTATTTTGTGTGGGAAAAAACCTCTATGGCTTGGTCTACAGGGTGTTTCATAATAAATGCGCAGGAATTCAGGATGTGATAGCTCGTCCAAAAATATGAAAAAATGTTTCTATTAACTTACCCTCTAAAATGCACCATTTATAGGGTGTTGAAATTTATAAAAAATAATCGTTTTTGCGGATATCTCTGGAACCGTTTATCGCACAGAAAACAGATTTCGTAGGCATTTTCTACTCATAATAAGCTATGTTTTGTGCAGATTTTTTAAATTTTCAAATTCATAATTGGTGAAAATTTTGAAGGGGTAGTGGGTGTTTTTTTCTCCAACTTCTACGCCACTGGTAAAAGTACAGTTTTGAGCCTCCTATATGAACCGCCAATGTTTTCTACATAAAAAAGATAATCTTGGTCATAAGCTCTGAAGTTGACCGTTTTCAAGAAAAATCAACTTTCATATTGTTTAAATAATGTTTTTTCATCGAAAAATTGCTGCGTGCATTGAAGCTAACATAATGTTTTTGTTTTTTTTATTTTGCAATTAAGAGGTCAACGTTTGGTTTTGTTACTTGTTCTAACGTTTAAATAAATTTTGTATAATTAGGAAAAAAATTATTTAAAAAAATTTACCATGTTTTTCAACATGAAAGTTGATTTTTCTTGAAAACGGTCAACTTTAGAGCTTATGACCAAGAGTACCTTTTTTGTGTAGAAAACACTGGCGGTTCAAGTGGGCGACTCAAAATCATACTTTTTCCAGAGGCGTAGAAGTTGGAGAAAAAAACACCCACTACCCCTTCAAAATTTTCACCAATTATGAATTTAAAAAAATAAAAAATCTGCACAAAACATAGCTTATTATAAGTAGAAAATGTATTCAAAATCTGTTTTTCGTGCGATAAACAGTTCCAGAGATATTCGCAAAAAACTGTAATTTTTTAAAAATTTAACCCCTGTATCTCGAAATTGTTGAATTTTAGAGGGTAAGTTATTAAAAACTTTTTTTCATATTTTTGAACGAGCTATCACATCCGGAAGTCCTGCGCATTTATTATGAAACACCCTGTATAATGTCTAAGATATCTTAGTTTTCTAGCTAAGAGTCTTAACAATTTGAATGATATCGATAACAAAGAAATATTGTCGTTTATTACAAGATTCAATAGACTGTAAACCTTACAGCTGAAACGGGTTGGTCATACAGATATTTTTCCAAAACACCTTATGTGATATTTGCACAAATCAGTCTCTGAACAGTCTCATACTTTAACTCTGATCTCTATCCTAATCTTAACACATCTGAAACTCCATCACTGAAGTTCAATAAACTGGGTCATCGGGACATTTTTTATCTCCGTTGCTACCGTAGGATGACTAATGATGCTAGTAGAAGGGATACGATTTCCGTGACCAACACGGGGGCAGCTGAAAAAATAAAAATTGAAGTTAGAAAGTTTTAATGTCAAAATTACAAAAATATTAGGGGATTCTAGTGACTTCTGCGCACATACTTGGGAAATTCAATATTCATTTGTTTTATTGAAAACCTAAAAAAACTAAAGGCCGGTTGCATGAAGAAAAATTATTAGCTAATGTCACATTAAATTTGATGACTTGCTCAAATTATGAACAATCTGATTCACCAATATTGGAAAAAATGTTGCAGCAATGCTATTATTTTCAATTAATGTCTTGTTTATGGTAATTTTTGCTTTAATCGGTAAGGTTAATTAGTATTTCCATTCAGAAGAATAAGAAGAAATGTAATTTTTATTGTTTTCTTCCATTATATCATTTGCCTGGAATGAATAATAGTAAGAAATGGAAAGAAAACTATACTTTTGAATATTGTTGAATATTTGGCGAGAGTTTTAAAGAAGAGTCTTACCTTTAAGACATTCGATGAATTGAGAGTTTGGTATTATCATCATGCTAACTGCTCACTTGTAGAAGATTTACCTCCAACAAGTGCATCTATTAAATTACATATTCTCAGAGCTTTTTACATAGTTTACGATCATACTCATTGTTTGGATGAGAATATTTTTCTTTTGAACCCATTGGATTTTGGGTTTATTGAAGAAGACTTTATGCTTAAACCGCAAAGGATTGAAATTTTGATCTCCCCGAGTACAGAATTGGTACCGAATTGTACTTGCAAAAGTTGTACCCGGATACATGCGTTTGTAAGGCAGCAAAAATTTCATTCTGCTCATTTTGTTTTTGTCACCACGGTAATACATGCCAAAATAAAATTTGAATAAAACTACATTTTTTCATCAGACCTTGGAAAATTCTTAGGCAGAAATTGTGTCTGACAAAAAGTAAGTACGATTAATTTATTTTTTCAACGAAAAAGTGAATTTTTCAGAAAATTGTTGCACTTTTAAGCTAAATTTTCCGTTTTTCCGCTACTGAGATGCTTTGTGATCATGACAAAATATGTGCTGAACTCTTTTTAATTGACACTCTAAGAAGTTCGTCCACGACGTGAGCTTCGCTAATAAAAAAATGGCTCTTTTATGCAAGGTAAACGTTTCGGGAATTTCAGTGCCAGGAAATCCACATGAATGATTCTTTCAGGAATATCTTTTTTGTTATTCATAGTCGAGACAAATATGAATAATTCGGGACAAGGTGATCTTGAAAATATCATTTTGTGACTGAATGAGAGAGTACTAAAAATTGAGAAAATAGCATTTTTTCGAATTTCGAGCACGTTTTATCAAAAACGGTGCATTTTAGAGAAAAATTTGTGGGGACTTTGTTAGTGGAGAATTTCATGAAAAATGTTACAGCATCATTTGTTTCAGGAAAAAAATCGATTTTTCGATTTTCCTCGGAAAATTGTCGTAATTTTAAACAAAATTTTCCGTTTTTCCGCTACTGAGATGCTTTGTGATCATGACAAAATATGTGCTGAACTCTTTTTAATTGACACTCTAAGAAATTCGTCCACGACGTGACCTTCGCGAATAAAAAAATGCCTCTTTTATGCAAGGTAAACGTATCGGGAAATTCAGTGCCAGGAAATCCACAGGAATGATTTTTTCAGGAATATATGTTTTGTTATTCATAGTCGAGACATATACAAATAATTTGGGACAAGGTGATCTTGAAAATATCATAATGTGACTGAATGAGAAAGCACTGAAAATTGAGAAAATCGCATTTTGTCGAATTTTGAGCACGTTTTACTGGAAAACGGTGCATTTTGGAGAAAAACTTGTAGAGACCATTTTTGTACAGAATTTCATGGAAGACATTATAGCATCATTCGTTTTTGGAAAAAATGGATTTTTTGATTTTCTTCGGAAAATCGTCTATAAGAATTTTCCGGATACTTTCACGGCTTATCACCCTCGAAATTCGGATTCAGCGGGTCCAAATACATAACAATAACTTGGGTGATCCCGTCGCACTTCATCGGCCACGAAAACCCTCCCTGCCACCGGACTATAGAAACCGATAATTATTTTAACTTTTTCTTCAAATCCGCAGATATTGGTGGAATGCAAAAGATCGGACAAAATATCCAAAAGGAAGAAAAGAGAAATATGGACAAGAATACAAAATAGCTCCTTAAGCGGAAGTACCACCATGACAAATGTCAAGTGTGTTTTTAAACTGGTATACTTGAGTTTGGGAGGTGCCAGACATTTTTTCAAGCTTGTAGATTTAAAAAAAAAGGCATTTTACGGAGGAAGCTCACCCAGAAGGCTCCATTTCGAATTATCAGAGTGCCAATTTAAGAAAAATTGATAAAATCTTGAAATATTAGATGTTTATAATAACAAATTATTCTTTCGAACTCCTTCGAAATAATATAGTCATTGCCAGCAATTAATCCATCATTTGATAACCAACAGTTGAATTTAGAAGATAGGTACACTTAGTGAGTTTATCGATGGTCAGGCAAAATAATGCCAAGGAATTACCTTGTTGAAAACTTCTCTCAGACAAAGTCAGATGTGAAGCTGACTTGTTATGACTGATAAATAGGGAGGAAATAAATACTTCCAATAATTTACACTTGAAAAAATATATGTAAATATATATGCTGACAATATTGTTTCGACACACAGTGTGCATAATTTTGTTAAACCTAAAATTTCCTCTGTAATTATTGAGAGATTGTTTTGTCGTTCTAGTAGGCCTTTAAGTACCTCCATTGTTAATGTTTTTGGAATGCTAAGAAAAAGGTTTTTGACATCGAATGACACGAATTTACAGTTACTATTGAGTCTTATGTTTTTTATACTATTTACTAAGGAACTTGAGTTTTTTATGCTGAATTCTGAATTGAAGCTGGTGAATTTCTGAATTAAACTGACTAACCTGGTTGCTATTTTCTGGCACGGAGCATCAATGTAGGAGCACACCGGTCTTATTGGGTTGTTTTCTTTATGAATTTTTAATAGGCCGTACAAAGAAGGGGATTTTGGGTTCATGATAGTTAATCTGGCTCTCATATTTCAGTTTTGCGAATTTATCCGAATTTATGAATTCATTAACTTTGTCTTCATAAATTGGCCTTTGAATTGATATTACTGTATTACCCTTATCTGCCTTTGTAAACACTATGTCATGTTGAGTGCACTTTTTCCTGAGTGGTCCTGCCGTTTCAATTTCTAGGTTTACTAAATTTCGTGAATTTTGTAAGCTGTATGAATGTTCTATTACCTCGTATGCTGAATGTTTTGTTTTTGAATCTGAGTTTATCAAAGCTATCTCGGTTTCTATTGCTAGATTTTCAAAGTTGTTATCTTTCATTTGAAAAGGAATATTATATTTTAAACCATTGTTCAACAAATTGGTCTCTGCATTATTGAAAGAACCACTTAGAAAACCAAATTCACAAATCTAAATATAAATCCTTGTTCAAATATTGGTATCGATATGTTGATGATATTTTCGTTTGCTGGATTGGAACGGTACGTCAATTGAATAATTTTCTTAATTATTTGAACGGCCTTAATTCTAACATAGAATTCACATCAGAAATAGAAGATGATAACAATTCGATTAACTTTTTAGATTTAACTATCTCTCACAAAAATAACACACACAACTTCTCTATATACCACAAACCCACTCATACAGACACTACAATACACAAACACTATATGCACCCACAATCACACAAACTTGCTGCATATCATTCTATGGTTCACAGACTGGTGAATATACCACAAAACGATTCTGATTTCAGGTGTGAATTGAATAGAATTAAACATATCGCCGTGAATAATGGGTATAAAACATCGATCATAGATAGAATAGTCAAACAGAAACAAAATAGGAAAACGTTAAATTTAATATACCCACACATCAGAGAAAAATCCGATCAACGTTTTGCATGTCTAACATATCTCGGTCACCATACGAATAAGATTTCTCGTTTCCTTCAGAAACGTAATATAAATGTTGCATTCAGAACTAACAACAATCTATATTCATTCATCAATGACGAAAAATCTGTACGGGATAAATTCAAGAAATAATGAGTTTACAAACTTGAGTGTGAGGACTGTAATGCAATATATATATATGCCAGACTGGCCGTAGTTTTGATCAAAGGCTCGGTGAATATTAGAGGAGCTACAGATTAAATAAGCAGGATTCAAACTACGCCAAACATCTCATTGAAAGTAAACAAAACTTCACACAGAATCCTGAAATTTTGAATGTATGAAAAAAGCGCACAGCGAAAAAAGCGCCCATCTCGGCATGTGCGAAATAAGCGCCCATCTCGAAATTCTACCTGCACCTGCGAGGTCAACCCTTCAGTGAAATTAGAGACCAGCGAAATAAGCGCCCATCCCTAAATTTTACGTGCGCCTATAAGACGTAAAACACAAGCAGTAACTAAATGGAAGTGTGCGCAGGGACGACTGGGCGCCAAAAAAATATCTACTAATCATAATTATTATCATAAATTCATTTTGAGTGTAGTATTTTATTAGTCTGATCTAACCTGACCGAACTAACCTAGCTCGCAAGTTGGGAGCTTGATGATTTGGGGATGGGCGCTTATTTCGCTGGTCTCTAATTTCACTGAAGGGTTGACCTCGCAGGTGCAGGTAGAATTTCGAGAAGGGCGCTTATTTCGCTGGGCGCTTTTTTCCCGACACCGAAATTTTGCATATTTAACCTAAAGGTCTGAAATTAAACATATTGGAATCCTTAGAAATTAAGAAGCACTTGCATAACAATAATAATTTAGTACTTAACGACCAGGTAAATCTGTACAGCTCCCCAATAATTAACTACCTTATTTCTAACAACCCTATTGTTTTTAATTATTCGACATCAACAATATTTGTACCTGAATTTATATTTAAGAAGAGGAAGTGTCGAAGAATAGCAGTTTATAACTCGCTCAGAAGATGACACTATGTGTCGAAACAATATTGTCAGCATATATATTTACATATATTTTTTCAAGTGTAAATTATTGGAAGTATTTATTTCCTCCCTATTTATCAGTCATGATGAATTTACACATATTAGATGCCAACACCATTGAACACTGACTTGTAATAATTATTAAAATCAACAAGTGCTTAGTGTTCTTTGTATCTTATTTTTATAGACCTTTCCGTCTGTCGGACTTTTCTGAATTCTCATCTTTATCCTTGGGTGTGCCCAGAAATCTATGTAGTTTCTTATAAGTTCTGAATACCACCCTCCTACCTAGTTTTTAAACAATATTTCGGATGTTTTTGGTGCAGTGGTGATAAGTAACCGAGATGTATTTATCTTGGGTTGTTTTATTTTGAAAAGTCGAAGTCTCGTTCATTTTGGCATGAACTTTTCCTTTCGGATCACCAAAAATGAACCTTACCTGAAGATATCAAAGGTACAAAATCACCTAATTACCATTTACTTCCAATACTATTGAAATAGGGTACCATTTCTATATTACTTTGTTTGGATATGGACCGAAATCTATAACTAATACAGTGAACAACAAAATTTCGAGTTTAAAATTATTGCATCACTTTAAAAAAAGAGTCATTTTAATAAGTATTTCTTTAAATGTGATTTGAAATGATTTTTTTGTATGATATTTTTTAAATTTTTGGGTACAGTATTGAATATCAAAATTCCATTACATAAAATTGTTTTTTTTCCGAAGTTTGTCTTTTTTTTTCTTCAGTGTTTTGGCATCGACTGCTATGGTCATTAGCCACGTGTTCTGGATAGGCCTTGTTACTAACTCCATGCGCCACCACTGTTTATTGGAACGCAACATTGAATCGTGCAGGACTTACCCCAGTTCAGCCACGAGATTTGAATAATTTAATCGGTCAAATTAAATTAAAAAATCCCAGCCGCAACTGGGGCTCGAACTCCGGACCTTTCGACTCAGAGTCGGACGCTCTAACCACTGCGCCACGACCTATTCTATGCGTGATGAGACTATTTGATTGTCTATTTTGGTTATTACTAATAGTATCGGTTGAAAGAAATTCCACAGAAGTGTTTCCTATTATTGATAACAGAATGTACGAACAGATATATTTTCAATTTATATAAATGATTGATATCCAAAAGATTGTTTCGGGCATGTAATGAATGGATGTAGATTCAAGAAATGGTAATTTAAAAACACATCTAATAGTTTTGTTGTGGACGCAAGATAGTACAATTGGCAGTTCCCCATATACTGATATTAAATTTTGTAATTTTAGTTGAAGTAAACTGAAATATATTATTTTTAGATATTATTTGGGTCCTGCTCTTTTTTATCTGACCATCGACGAACACACTAGAAGTTTATCATCTGAATTTAATTGTTGGTATTTGGACGATGGCTCAATCGCTGGCGATGAAAACATTGTTTCAAAGGATTTAGAAAAAATCATTGATTATTCAAAATGTCTTGGACTTGAACTGAATTTTGATAAATGCGAGCTGATTTCTCTTTCAACTTCGAATAATATTTCCGAATCCATTATTTTGAAATTGGCTCCTGGTATAAGAATTGTGGAGTCTCCTGGGTGCGCCTCTTTCTAAAGATTCACTTTCAGAACATCTTCGAAGAAAACGGGAATCACTCCAATTGCTGACAACTAGATTGAATGAACTTCACAAACACGTCGCATTTTTTCTTTTGAAGAATTGTTTGACAATTCCAGAACTCATGTACGCCCTCAGATGTTCCCCCACTTGGTCAAGTCAGTTAGAGCTCGACGGATTTGATAATTTACTCCGTAACACGACGGAATATATTACAAATAATTATTTCAATAATGATTCATGGCTCCAAGCAACGCTTCCTGTAAACCTTGGCGGACTAGGGCTACGTTCGGCTTCTTCCTTAGCTTTACCAGCTTTTTTGTCGTCAGTCAATAGTGTTTCTGTTCTTATCGATGCCATCCTTCCTTCTTTATTTCTGAATATCAAAAACGATTTTTATGCTGAAGGTGAATCACTTTCGCATGCCGCAACTAATATTGATCCTCCTACAGATAAAAAGAATATACAAAAGATATAGGACCGACCTCTTCTGAACATTATTACTGATAAACTTCTGAAATCTACAAGTGTATACGATAAGGCTCGTCTGAGAGCAGTAATGATCAAGGAGTCGGGTGCTTGGCTGAATGCTTTACCTGTTGCATCTCTTGGAACGCTATTAGCCGATGAATCTTTCAGAACAGCAGTAGGTCTTAGGATGGGTTCATCTATTTGTGTGCCTCATACTTGTGTTTGTGGTGGTGTAGTTGGTGAGAAAGGTGTGCACGGTTTAAGATGCAGGAGAAGTGCAGGGCGTGCATCTCGACATTACCAGGTGAACGACATATTGAAGCGTGCCATGGTGTCAGCGGATGTTCCTGCAATTTTGGAACCCTTAGGTACAAGTCGAGATGATGGTAAAAGACCAGATGGTATGTCTCTCATACCCTGGAAATACGGTAAATCTGTGGTATGGGATTTCACTTGTGTTGACACGGTCGCGGCTTCCCATCTAGCCGAAAGTTCGAAGTCTGCTGGAACTGCAGCTTTGTCTGGCGAAAAATTGAAACGAAAAAAATACCAAAATCTTGGTAACAATTATTTGTTTCATCCAGTAGCGGTTGAAACTATTGGTGTTTATGGTCCGGAATCTCTGTTATTTGTTCATGAACTTGGAAGGAGATTGGGTCACGCAACGAAAGATTACCGTTCTACCACTTTTTTGATAGAAAAAATTAGTATTGCTATTCAACGTGGTAATGCTGCTTCGGTTCTTGGAACTATTCCTCCATCTCATAATTTTCATGAGATCATGCATTGTCCTAATTTCAATACGGAACTAAAATCTATATCTAAAATCTAAAAGCCGAGAGCAGTGTATCGTCGTCAGTCTCCTATCAAGGTTAATTCGCAAGTGATTGATCCACCTTCTTCTTTTTCAGTGCGGTCAATGGACATGAGTCATTCCTGCACCCCATATATGAATTGCATTCCTCGAGGTTCTGGTTCCCTTTCAGCGGAGGAGCTTCATCGAGCAAGAGCCTAATCGATCCCTCTACGAAACCATTCTTCACTTGGACTGATTGATTGTAGCTTACGAAATGGATGCTATGCAGAGTCTGACCAGCTTCCCTACGAATCAGTGGAGAGTTGTCCTGACGATCTTGTTAATAAGATTGGATTAGATAATTTGGGAAACACTTGATACATGAATAGCAATTTACAAGTATTATTCATGACGAAGAATTTCAAGAACGAGATTTTAAAAATGAAGGAGAACGTTTCCTACTTATTCACCAATCTCAAATCCCTGTTTATGCAATTGCAGTTTCGTAAGAATTTATCATCTTTCCCACCAATCGATTTCCTGGAGTCTTTGAAGTCTACTAGATACTCGTTAGGACAACAAGAGGATTGTTCCGAATTCTTGGGATTCTTATTGAATACTCTTCGTGAGCAGGAAAATGACAAAATCAGTAGTGGTTCCGTACAGCTTATCTCGTCTTGTGTTTCTAGATATTTCGCTGGAAAAATCCTCACTAGTTTATGTTGTGGTACATGTTTGAGAGACAGTAAAAACGTATGTGACTTTCTGGAGCTTCAACTAGCATTTCCTGATATGTCTGATAGCCAGTCCGTGCGGAGCTTGCTGTTTCATCATATGAAAATAGAACTTTTAACTGGTGATGATCAACTGTATTGCCCAATATGCGCCAAATTGACAGATGATGAATTATAAGACAACGAGTATAACTGAGGCACCAGTCAATCTGATAATAACACTGATGCTCTTCAAACATGACAACCTCTGGCGGAGGCACCAAACTTATACGAAGATTGAAAATAGATGAACACCTCAATCTAGCAGACCACAATTATAATCTTCATGCGGTCATTGTTCACTGTGGTTCCGGCGTTGAATGTGGCCATTATTACGCATTGGCGAAAGATGGAACGGACTGGTTTAAGTTTGAAGATAGTTTTGTTTCTAAATGCTCTGACGATATCTTGGGTTTATTGGAGCCTCTGGAGACACCCTACATTTTATTTTATGAGAGACATTACATTGGCAGATCTTCAGATGATGTGGTGCTGCAGTTTTATCCGGGTTTTCCTGCAGCTGAAAAAGCAAATCTGGAATCAATCAAGTCGCCCCGGAGCGCCTATTAGTTTTTGTTGTTGTTTTATATTTTTATATTTTTATATTTTTATATTTAATTATTTTGTATAATAGTTTATAAATAAAAAACCCAAAAAACTTGTTCATCAATCCCAAAAATTTTGTTGCTTTTGAAAATTTGATATTTTTCCGATTAAAACATTTTTTTTTTGACAAAAACATGGAGGAAGCAATATTCATAGTCATCCTATGAATTTTTAACCAAATTGAAATTATTTTTATATCAGCTTGAATATTTTCGATTATTTCATTGTTATTATTCCTAAAATAAATTAATGTTGTGTAATCTGCAAATAATCTGAAATGGTTGATCTTTAAAAGGCATTTGTACAAAATCTTACCGGAAGTTGAATCCAAAGTACCGAGTACTGATGATGGCCAAGGCTGAGGCCTTTCTTCTTCTAATACAATTTCTTTTCTTCGTTCATACAGGTTGAACAAAGTAGCAAGACATGTAAGTATGGCTTTACCAGCTTGAAATATATTAGAGTCTACTTCTATTTCCAGAATAGAGGAAGACACAATTGGCATTCGGCGAATTTTGAATGGAAGCTGCTCTGATGATTGTGTCCTTTTTGCGACATCCTTTATCTGAAAAAAAAAGTATTATGATTTAATCATTTCTATATTTGAAGCAAGAATCGGGTATGAACCCAGGTTGTTGGTGGCCAGTCATTCTGAATACATTCAAAAAGAAGAAAACAGCGCAGAAATCCATAAAAATCTACCGGAAAGTTTGTGCAAAATTATGAGAAACTGGAATGAAAAAAAAAAAAACAAATGTGTTCAAATAAATTTTGACGTGTTGAATGAACTTATACCGGCGATTTTCAAACTAGCCTGCGGATGTCATATCTTTTTTGAATAACATTTGCTATTTGTTACAGGCATCATTGCAAAGTGTTTTCTTTTAAGAATGCTTTACCAGGTGTTCCCATTGTGTAGGATATTTGCAAAAGACTGAATTTTTGAAAGTCCATTTTCATTGTGGAAATCATGTTATTTCGCCATGTAAGTCCAATTCCACATGTCAAATATTTATTTATTTCACAAGCTAAAATGAAAAATTAAATATAAATAAAAATAACAAAAAAATACCATGAAATTCAATGTATTTCGATTACCATCATACTCGTGATGAAAGTGATTTTATGCAAGGGGGCGCTGTTGGCAGGTGGGGTCACACAATAATGTAAAAATGAATCTAAGTACGTTAAATTTTCTCATTCACCTGCTGTCCATTCAAAAACCAAGTTAAATTGACTGGAGGATACGAAGGAGGGGCCGTGCAGTTTCCTTTCAAGGTGAACCCTAGGGTCTCTTTCTCTACTGTCAGCACTGGATCTCTTTCAGGAACATCTATGAACAGATTGAGAATATCGGTGGAAATTTGGTTCATAGAGACAACAAAGGTTGAATTAAAATTCCAAAATGTCTTTATTTCCTCCTATGTATTGAGAGGGTACGGTCAATATTTATTAGCAGAAATGATAAATATTCGACGAATAATTCATAGTAATATACAAACCCATAAACAAACACGAATAGAATTGATTAGCATATAGCAATTGAATTCAACCGCGTACATTTCAATGGTAATAAAAAATTCATACTGAATTTCGTAATTTAGGGATGAGTTTAAAAACAGCTTACGTTGACACTCCGCCTTTTGACATCCAACATTATTTTTGTACTCATTTTATTTCATGGTGAATACAAACGAATTGATTGCAATGAAAATGGATATTAGTGAAAATCATAACCAGTATGGCATAATACGATGGAATTATATGAATTCCATCAAATCAGTTTTATAACAAAATAGGAATGAGGCAGAACGTTATTTAAAATGATCTGTATTTGATCATTTCCGTACTTTTGGCTGGCATATTTTGAAGTAGTTTTGGTTTGAATTTTTCTATATGATTCGAGTTGCGTGACGAGTTGGTAAAACCACAGTGAATGAGCCGAGGGCCATCACACGCCGAAAGCCTTAAACGCATTTTACGCACGTGATACATACAAAATTTTATGAACCAGCGGTTTTATAGCGCGAATCACAAATACTGACTTGAATTGCAATGGTCTACACGTTTCATACGTTATGCATACAATAATTAAGGGTAACATAATATGAGGAATGTGAAACTATAGTAGCTGAGTGCTATATTGGAGAATGTATTTCAAATAAAAAGATCATCACCGCTAAAATAGCCAACGATTATGAACAAATGTTAGAAAGAGTATTGCTCTATTGAACTGAAATGATTCTAATTCGTGTTAGGAATTGCATGAAATGATGTGTGAGTATAGACAATTTGAGAATTTTGTCTACTTTACGGCCCGCCGGGCCATAATGCGCCCACGGGCGGTAAACTGCCACTTTACGCCCGGCGAACCGGGCGGTAAAGTGTACTTTACCGCCCGCTAGTGCATAATAGTTATTTATTTATCAAGGGCGTAAAGTAGGCGTTTATGGCCTGCGGCGTGGATGATGGCCCGATGGCGTTAGCCGAGGGCCATCACACGACGAAGGCCTTAAACGCATTTTACGCACGTGATACATACAAAATTTTATAGACTAGCGGTTTTATAGCGCGAATCACAAATACTGACTTGAATTGCAATGGTCTACACGTTTCATACGTTATGCATACAATAAGGGTAACATAATATGAGGAATGTGAAACTATAGTAGCTGAGTGCTATATTGGAGAATCTATTTCAAATAAAAAGATCATCACCGAAAAAATTGCCAACGATTATGAACAAATGTTATAAAGAGTATTGCTCTACTGAACTGAAATTATTCTAATTCGTGTTAGAAATTGCATGAAATGATGTGTGAGTATAGACAATTTGAGAATTTTGTTTACTTTACGGCCCGCCGGGCCATAATGCGCCCACGGGCGGTAAAGTGCCACTTTACGCCCGGCGAACCGGGCGGTAAAGTGAACTTTACCGCCCGCTAGTGCATAAAATGATTTTTGTCAAATCAAAATTTTAGTATCGAGTCTGGGCCATCATTAAAACTGATCAACTCGACAAATCATGCACAACCACATTGAAAGGCTGTATTAATAGCATACTTAATATGTTCATATTTAGAATTGATCTATCTTTTTTCCTTGGTGTTTTGGCATCGACTGCTATGGTCATTAGCCATTTGATTTATGTTATCTGAAATATTTCGGTTAATGGATTTTACTGAACATCAATCCGTGTATTTTTGTCTGAAAAGTGGTAGTAATGCAATAATGAATTTTTTTTCATATTTTCATTTGGATCATTCACATCCATGTCGAAACGCAAATCTAGGAAGGTACCGTAGATATTTTTGATTCTGCTGATGCTCAATCTGATAAGGAATGGTTTGGTAGGTGAGGTTTTTCGTTTGAAAAACAGGAAGTATAATTAAGTGAATTAGATTTTCTGATTAAGAAATTTTTTGACGAGGACTAGTTTAACAGTTTTAATGATTTAGTTTGTTCTGAAAATAGGTGTGTCTCTGAGAAGGAATGTAAAAAAACATTTTGGATTCAAATCTTCCTCATGCCTTCCTCTGCAGCTTTTCATAATTGAAGAAGAATAATCTAAAAAAACATGCAATGAACTATTTGGCGAATGAGTATGTAAGTAGGTAAACGTACGAGGCTTGTTTGGTAAGTCCGTGACTTTTTAAATTTCCCGCGCAGTAACTTTAAATGCAACACTGCTGCTGTCAACCACCATCTTTCAATAGACTACTGTCAAATTTTGAGCAAGCTGCGACATTTGGTTTGTGTTTGACAGCAATTAGAAGCAGACAACCTCGTGAATTTTAACAAAAATGGAAAAAAGTGAATTTCGTGTGTTGATTAAGCATTATTTTTTGCGTAAAAAAACCATAACTGAAACCAAGGAAAGACTTGATAAATACTATGGGAACTCTGCACCATCAATTTCAATGGTTAAGAAGTGGTTTACTGAGTTCCGTTGTGGTCGTACCAGCACAAGTGACGCCGTACGTTCAGGTCGCCCAAAAGAGGTCATCACGCCAGAAATCGTCGATAAAATCCATGGAATGATATTGGACGATCGGAGAATAAAAGTACGTGAGGTAGCTGAGGCTGTAGGCATCTCAACTGAGCGAGTACATCACATTTTACATGAATATTTGGACATGAAGAAGCTATCCGCGAGATGGGTGCCGCGATTGCTCACACTCGACCACAAGCGCAACCGTGTGACCACTTCAAAGGAGTGTTTGGCAAAGTTCAATCGCAATCCGGGCGAGTTTTTACGCCGTTATATAACCGTAGACGAAACATGGATCCATCACAATACCCCAGAGACCAAGGAACAATCAAAACAGTGGGTGTCAACTGGTGAACGTGCACCAAAGAAGGCTAAGGTGCGTCTGTCAGCCAACAAGGTTATGGCCACAGTTTTTTGGGATGCACGCGGTGTCATTCATATAGATTACTTAGAGAAGGGTAGAACGATCAACGGCGAATATTATTCAGAGCTTTTAGACAGATTCGATATTGATTTGAGGCAAAAACGACCACATTTAGCGAAAAAAAAAGTGCTGCTTCATCAAGACAATGCACGAGTGCACACGTGTGTAGTCACTATGGCAAAAATTCATAAATTGGGCTACGAACTACTACCCCATCCAGCATATTCTCCAGATTTAGCCCCTTGCGACTATTTTCTTTTCCCAAACCTGAAGAAATGGCTGGGTGGTAAGAGATTTGGGTCGAATGAAGAGGTTATAACCGAAACAAACGCCTATTTTGAGGGCCTTGAGAAAACCTATTATTTGGAAGGAATAAAAAAACTGGAAAAACGCTGGACTAAATGTATTGATCTAAAAGGAGATTATGTTGAAAAATAAAACGCTTATTTGCCAATTTTTTTTTTCTTTATTCAAATAGTCACGGAGTTACCAAACAGCCCTCGTATATACACATCATTCTTGCAGGCTGCAACTTCATCAGTTTATGTGAATTGTGAGGAAACTACTTTTGGATTATCACTCACCAATAACGAACATGTATCCAGACTGCATTTGGGTATAAAAATTGGGGGCGTCTGATGAAACTTCGCATTTATATCGTCCTGTCACTTCTGGCCTGACATTTCTCAATACCACCATATTTGCTGAGCTTTTGCTTAGCTGGAAAATATAGAATAGAAATAAATGGCTGATAATGATTGCTTTCTCTTACATCAAATATTCGACTAGGTATAGTTAAGCTATGATTAATATTAATATATCAATCGACAACAAATAAAATCAGTCAAGGCCTTTTTGCTGATCTCGACGGATTCTTTCTGGGAATTATGTCTGCCGGGGAAGACAGATCTGTGTTTTTAACGAGGAAGTCATACTACAGGTTATCAGAACTTTAACCAAACTTAACACAATCAGTTTTTTTCATCGGGGTTCTAGTTTCACCTAAAATATCTTCCGCATTAGATTCCGTATTGCGGTTGTGGATTACACCTCTTTTCTCAGAAGAAAAATGACAACAACTTCCATCGATTTTCGAACATTAGTCACAATTTATTTCCATGGTTGAGTTACTGAAGTAAAATTCGTCGATAATAAATAAATCCTGCAATGGATTTCCTAGTATGGCCACAAGATAAAGGAAGTTAAATAGCCAATAATTCATCAAACTGTCGGAATCGACGCATATTTCGTATTTGGTTCGGTTGTCGGATACCACGAGCCAACATATATTCTAACTTACATCAATACTGATTCCAGGTAGAGGAAACACTTGGGTATTGGGCAGTTCTTTAGGGATATAGCGGTAAAACTCCTTCGATCCCTTGTACCACTTCACGGTGTAGAGAGGTTCACCTTCCAGGTCGAATTGGCACTGGAGCGTCACCGTATCCATGATTCGAGCGGCTGGGGGTATCGTAACGGAGACATCTTTCAAAGCTGTTATTCCTACGGAGAAAAATACATTGTTTGTCAAATCAAAATTTATGATCCTTTTTGTCTTATACTATTTCAGAATTTTAGAAACGAGAAGTTTTCTGAATGAAATATTGAATGAAGCAAGCATGTGGTATTGAATCCTGCAAAAGTTTTCACTATAGATTGATATGTTCTTATATCTCATCAATACAATGTAACTTTGACAGATCACATTCAACAATCACATAATAGTATCATGTATAACAGGCACGATGTGATAGCAATTTCCTAGTGATATAGTTTTTATTTCCATTTTCAATTTGAATCAAGGTGTCAATTTATTGTGAATTGCAGATTTGAACTGAAAAAGAATAAACATGGGGTGCCGCAAGGTTTCGTCCTTGAGCCGCTCCTATTTATAATTTATATCAATGATGTATCACAATAGTTAGCCCCATAAGAGTGTACTCCATTCACAGATGAAACAACTCTGATGTGTTCTGATATTGATATGCAACAATTGAAATTATTGTCACAAGATACTCAAAATCAAGCAAAACTCTGATTCCAAACCGATAAATTACAATTAAATGATGGAAAACATTATTTTTTCAACAAACTTTTCTGTAGTCGTGAATAAAAGCGACCAGCTACTGGGACTAACCAGTTATGACAAAATGAGCTAAAATTGTCATATCGAGCAATGACAGCACAAACTTTCGAGTTCACTGAAATAGAGACTTTAAATTGCATGTACTTTGCATTGTTTCATTCACATTTAACTCAGGTCACGATTTTATAGGGCAACTGCTCAAGTTTCATTCACATTTTTCGTCTATAGAAAAAGCTTTTAGAAGCCCGGCAAAATGTGGATTTAGTATATTTCTTCTCTAGCTCGCACAAGAATCTCGAGGACTTCTTAGGGTAGCGCAAATAAACACACTACAGCGCAGTTGTTGAATGCAATAAGTTTTCAGACATTTTCAAACTCAAAGATGTTGTCGCTTTGTTTTGTTGAATTGATCTATTTACTCATTGCACCACTAAACTATGATAGAAATTAGTCCACGATTGAAACGTAAGAGCACAGTTTTCTTGTCATTCCATACTAGGCCATTATCTGAGAACCACTTTTGAGTTTTCCGAATTCCTTCGGCTGTCAGTATACATACAAAGTGATCGCTATAGAAGTCGATGACATATATTATATACAAGAGTGGACCCAAAATAGAACCTTGCGGTACACCAATGATGGGGTCTAATTACCGACTTTTCAGCATGTTTATCTATATAGTGATTTCTGTTCTTCAAATACCTATCTGTCATACTCCCCTGACGCCAATAAAAATTTAATGACTAACAATAGCATACAGCGAATGCCATCCAGTTCTTTGAAAAGTTTGATCAAATAGAAAAAATGATTGGTTGACATGTTAACTAAATTAGTGAAACATTAGATTGAAATAGATGAATTGCAAAGTAATAATCGGTATATCATCACTACTGATGATGCTAACGTTAGCGAAACGTACATGGCAAAAAAGAAGGTCTCATCAACAACAAATCTCATCGAACTGATCTCGTATAAACATTTGATTGCGATTATTTATTTATCTCAATAAAACCTAACGAACATACCAGGTGATGCGAAGTGCCGCATTTTGATGTTCATTGCTTCTGATTAGAGATTATTTTATCATAATTTATGCCTTGCTCTCGTTACGATATTCAATTATACAGAAATACCTTGAAATGTATTTAATTCATTAGTTGAGTTTAATTTATACAATTATAATTACTCGTTATTTGAGATAATAAAACTGTCAACTGTTGATTCCATCGAAGGAAAGGAAAATTATTAGAATATCGCTGTAAAACACCGGTATCGTATGCTAATACGGATTCGACGTGTTTTATTGACAAACGATTTTGATGGAATCAAGACGTGAGTTTTAATTGAAATCTTTCATCATTTATCGATAATTGTAATGAGACAAGTGAATTATCATAGCAATCTCCCGGTTTTATCACGTTATCGCAAAAATTACATTTTTCGTAGAATTTTCTTAATGCTTTCTGAATACATTATAGGAGTCAATGATATAAGTGTGTGAATATTTCTAATTTGAATATACAGGGTGTCCCATGAAGATTAGGATAGGGAATATCTCGGAACTCGAGAATAGTGGAGAATAGTAATTTTTGAGTTGTTACTTAAAGCAATTGGTGTAGCTTTTTTTGATATTATGTTACCCAATGAGATTTTTGTTTTCGGTTACATGACATCAGATTCAAAATTATTAATAGGACAATCTGTATACTGTGGCATTTCTACGTTTCTTCCGATAAAACGATTCCAAAAACTATCACACTCTTGGTCTAAAACCATTAGTTCAAGAACTACAGGTACTTCAATATCCCTTTTCCCACGACGTTTTTTAATAAAAGTAATCATCACAAAAAATATAGGACTGCCCAAATATACAGGGTGACCCTTAACCTAAATAATTTGGCAATTGCTCGTCTTAGACGTCGTGGGACTAAGGATATTGAATTACCTGAATTTCTTGAAATAATCGTTTTAGACAACAAGTGTGACAGTTCGTTGAAATTGTTCTATCAGAATGTGTCTTGAAACAGAAACCAAAACATTCAGCGGGTGCAGACGGCATCCCAATGATATTGATAAAGAAAAATATTGAAATTTTTAAAGGTCCTCTGATGTTTATATTCAACCTGTCACTGTCTGATGGATACTTCCCTAACTGCTCCAAAACTGCAATTATCGTACCTATTTTAAAAAAAGGCGAGAAGAAAGATATTAATAACTACAGATGTGTTTCACTGTTGCCCTGTTTTTCAAAGTTACTAGAATGGCTCGTAAACAAACAACTGAATTCATATCTCAACCTGCATAAGATCCTAACTGAGTCTCAATTTGGATTTAAACCTGAAGTGAATACTTCAGACGCAACTTTTGCCTTGGTCGAACGAATACATCAGACGCTAGAAAACAAAAAACACTGTATAGGAATCTTTTGCGATCTATCCAAGGCATTTGATTGCGTCGACCACGACTTATTACTTAAAAAACTGGATTACTATGGGTTTCGCGGCAAAGTACATAGCTGGTTTCATTCGTATCTTGTTCATCGAAGAATGACTGTAAAAATTCCTCACTTTGAAACTAACCGATTTTCTAACTACCTATCTGATCTTGCTTCGCTCAACAGCGGTGTCTCACAGGGTTCGGTCCTAGGACCTAGTCTCTTTCTGTTATACATTAATGACCTCAAAATCAATTTTCCATCGGTTTACTTCTCACTGTTCGCAGATGACACTAGCATAATCATCCAGGAAGTTAATTTACTGAATCTTCAAAACAAATCTAAACTTGCCATGTCCAACATTTATGACTGGTTTGGTGCAAATGAACTGTCGTTGAATTTCCTCAAAACCCACTCTATTATTTTCCAAATGCACAGCCAAGCTACAGATTTCCAAATTGAAATCGATGAAAAAATATCCAACCAGGAACCAAAAATTCATCTCACCCCCGTACAAATACGAAAGAACAAGAAAAAGTCCGCTTTATACCGGAATACAAATATACAATCATCTTTCTGAAAATCTAAAATACCTCTCTATGAATTAATTCAAACGTTAGTTGAAAAATTTCTTGAAACAACAAACATTTTATAGTTTAGAAGAATTTTTTAATTGTTAAATAAAAATCCTTGTATTGCTTTACTCCCATCGGGGTCCATTGTTGAAGTCTGTTTTCAACATAATACCTAACAAAATATTTAAGTATTAAAAAACAAAAAACTGATCGAAAATTGTACCTGTTGTATGTAGACGTATTGTATTAATATTATATTATTCTTGCTTTTCCGACGCCTTTGCAGAGGCTGAAATACTGTGTAAAAATAATGAAATTACTTCTTTAAAATGATTATTTTGTATCATGATGTATTTCTGGGAAATAAAACTAATCTAATCTAATCTATCGGAAGGAACATAAAAATGCCAAAATATACAGGTTGTCCCATCAATAATTTTGAATCTGATGTCACTTGACCGAAAACAAAAAGCTCGTTGATTAACAAAATCCCAAAAAAAGCTGCACCAATTGTTTTAATTCAGTACCCCAAAATAATAATTCCCCACTACTTTCGAGTTCCGAAATATTTTCTGTCCCAATCTTCGTGGGATACCCTGTATACAGTGCTAGTAAAAGTATGGAACTTGCTATGTCTCTCTGCGAATGGTTATTCTTTGAAAATTAAATTAGGTAATGAAGTTTTCCTTCATTTGAAATACCGTGTGACACAGACTCATGGTCCACTTCCCTTTTCCCCTTTGTTTCTCAAGCAATATTTCTGAAATTTAGAACATTCAATAGACGGCACTTTTTGACATACCTGGAAAAAATAAATTTGAAAACCGCCATGACAATTGTTTGACGCAAACTGTCAGTGTTAGTGAATAATTGTCGAAAGCGTGTTCATTTGTTATTCAATGAAAATAGCCATGACAATTGTTTGACGCAAATTATCAGTGTTAATAAATAATTGTCAAAAGCGTGTTCATTTGTGATCCAATGAAGGAGACTGTATGAAATGTGAGGGAAAGTGATATGGATGAAGAATTTTCCTAGCAGAATTTTATTGACAAATAAAGTTGTTCACTAAAACTCTAAAATAAATAAATTAGTCGTAAATAAAGTAGTGTATACTATTCGCAATAATGGCTATTATTATCTCGGAATGTTACTCCCTCGATGCTCATGCGGCTCGGTTCATAAAAATTCGTCGAGAATAATAGCCTCATCATTATTGACTCGTGGTATAATCTACTTTTTCGGTTTTTCTGGAAATTACATCAACTATCGTTTTTCAAACGGGAAACCCTGTATATTATTACATTTTTGAAATCTTCGTACTTAATTATACAGTGCGGCTTTTTTTAGTCCACCCTGCCTGTTAACTTTTGAACGGTTCGACGTACAAACATGAATAAAAAACTGTTTGGAGGGTTTCACCGATACTACTTTAAAAAAAGAAAAAAATATGGTGATTGCTCGACAGGGGGCGCGAAGGGAAATCAATTCAAAATTTTCAAATGGCATGGGGGGTCGAGTGTCACATCGTTGAAAAGAGAATTCAATTCTCTCTACAACCATCTAAATATTTTTGAATTTAGTTGAGGAATTTTTTCCCAATTTCGATTTTTATGCCTATCGAAATTTTCTAGTTGATGTGCCCCCAGCGCCATCTATAGTGTAATTGTAATATTTCTTCTCTCAAAAAGAAGTATCGATAATACCCTTCGCAATGTTTTTGGTTTCATTATTCCACAACAAACCGTTCAAATTTATCAAAGTATGACTAGACTTCAGATCCGCATTTACATTTGATATTTCGATTTTGAATTGCAAAAAAAATATTGATGAAATTCAAAAAAATTAGATAATTGTAAAGAGAATTGAATTCTCTTTCCAACGATGTGACACACGACCCCCAAGCCATTTAAAATTTTTGAATTGATGTTCCCCCCCGCGCCCCCTGTCGAGCAATCACCATATTTTTTGTTTCAAAAAGTAGTATCGGTGAAACCCCCCAAAAAGTTTTTTTATTCATGTTTGTACGTCGAACCGTTCAAAAGTTAACAGGGGGGGGGACTAAAAAAGGCCGCACTGTATGAATCCAATGATACTCCCATAGTATCTATTTTACCCATACTACTTGTTCCGGAAGTATAGCTCTGTATTTGTAGGACATCCTGTTTATGCAGTATTGTACTTTAGTAGTCTATCAAACCTACTCACCTGAAAAAACTTCTAGGATAGTCAGTAACAAATATTTTCCTTTGAATACATTGAGAACCATTGTGAGAAATTGAGTGGGAATTCATATCATTTTCATCAATCCAATGTATTCTCCGCAATATTGAATGTTCCGCCCATGCTGAAAATACAATACAAAGGATGATAAAAGGTGAAAATTTGTGGAATTCTGATCAGGCACAGAATACCATTTTGATGAATAATTCTGCAGTAAAATAATTTTTAGAAAATTCGTGTCTTACAGTTGAATATCGTCACCTTAGAATATAAAGGTTCTATCTGCATAATATGCAAGATGTGTACTTTGAGTTCTATCTGTTAAATATGTTATATACTCTATTGTGTATTGACCTTTAAACTATACTCCTCTGTATTACCGACATGGTTATTAGTTTTGAATATTCTAGATAGATGGCGTTTATTATTGAAGCATGGAAGTCGTCTATCAGAAAATAAAATGTTATGTCGTCGGCCATGTTGTTCTAAGTTTCTTATTCATGTTAGTAAAAAGTAAAACCTGCAAACAGAAGCGTTCTTATTTTCCGTACCAGAGAGTATATTTATCACTATCTACGATTTCTTTCTCATCAAAGTGATATTGTAGCGCCATCTAGTCGATAAAAGTCAATAATAAAAAATTTGTAGTTCTATCTGCACATTATTTCCACTAATTGAATCAGACACAGTTCTATCTGCAATCAGTTAGAACTTGGTTGTTGTAAAAATGTAGCTAGAACTCGGATTTTCTGACTATGTACCGAGATGTTACTGATGTAATATAGCTGCAGACAGAACTAGGTATTCATTATTACGATTTCTTGTATTGAATTCACTATGATAATTGAACATTGAACATAGAACATAGAAGTGGCAGACAGAACTCTCCAATACTACGATTTTTTCAACTGTATGTACTATGTAGAATGAACATAGATGTGAGGACTATCTGCTCCTGTTTCATTATTACGAATTCTTGAAAAAGTTGAATAACATGGTTCTATCTAAATCTGCAAAATCTTGTGTAGAAGATATTAACATAGGTAAATTTGAATTTAGTCCTATTCTTCTTGATTCGGATAACACACAAAACTATTTTACAGGGTGGTTCACTTTTAGCTAATCAAAGCAAATGTGTTATAAACTTTGACGGCCATTTTCTCAAAACAGTTATGTGTTCAGATAGAACTTTCCCATTCTAATGTGACGTTATGCGTAATGTTGATGAAAAGAATAATGAGAAATTACAAAGAAAAATAAAAAATTAACAGGTCCTGCCTCGAACACAATGTTGCTGGAGTGCAGTCGATTTTCTAAATTTTAATATCTTGCTAAATTGATTTATTTTCTGGAAATGCATGCTGAATTAATGAAGAAAACCATAATTTGTCTAATTTTATCTGTCTTGGTTTACTTGTTAGGACCGGCCTCGACTTTTGAACCGAAGGCAAAGGCGTTCGACACTTTGAACCATTCACAATTGAGTCTTGGACGATGTTGGTAACATGTGGGAAGAGTAGAAAGGGAAGTGAAAACTCGATGTCGATTGGGGTGCCTCTAGGAACTGTTTTGGGGGCAATGATATATGATTTATAAATGAATGATATATCCTCCTACCGCTCTACTCTACTCGTGAAATGATTGAATTTTCAGATGACACGGCCGTAATATATAATGGTGACACATGGGAAGATTTAAAGATGGAGTTGAGACATTGTAAAAACATACTTGACATTTTAGATATAAGGTAAACAATAAAAAACATAATTTTACCCTTCACCAGCTATAACAATAATATAACTATCTTCAAGACAATAACTGTCAAGAACATCGATATCTCCCAGAAAAACGAAATGAAAAATATATTGATTCTCACTGAAAATGGACTTGTCAGATGTTGTTAAGACGTTTAGATTTTAATTATATGGATTTAAACAATTGAGAAAAAAATAATTACCAAATCTTAAAACGGTATACCACGCACTTGTTGAATTTCGTCCAAGTTACGGAATTGCCTCGTCATTTGGAACAGCGGCATTGATTTGAGTTTCGAAAAACAATGAACCGTGCTAATAAATCATCACATTTGAATATATATATATATGCTGAATACTTGTTTCAAGGAGCAATAAATGTTCCAGTGACTGTAAAACAGTCGAAAACAATCCTTTAGGAACTCACTATACCTTTGTATAGATTGTATGGCATATGTTTGACAGAAAACAACTACTTCTCTGGCTAATACCTCGACAGATATTGAATTATATCTGTCAGACATATGTGCAAAGATCCTTACTTTGAAGGAACAACTTTGCAAGCTCTCAGAGACAGACAGCAGGACACCGCCTGATCCAAACAAGGAACCAACTGCAGACCGGTATAGGGTCAATATTATTTTTGTCTTCAGCATGAAGCCGACCTTAAAAAAATACGACTACTCTGTCTATTACACTCAATTCGTAGCGTCAATAATGACAGAGTGCATGGCATCACACGTTAAGAGGTAAGGGCTGCGTCTTCCCTAGCTCATACAAGTCTCTCGAAGACTTCCGAGGGTTGCGCGTAGGGGTGCAATCGGTTGACGGAAATAACAACAACAAAGTTGACAGTGATGTCGACTCAATTTGGATGATATTTTACTTGTAATATTTATAATAATCAAATTTCCATGTTATAAATTTTCAATGTATATTTTGTATTTGTTTATTTTTACATGTATCTGTATTCGCAAGTAATATCAAATATCCTTTCATCATTTGATCTTCGACACATGTTATAGCTTTGTGCACATCTACAAATACTCTCGAAAAACATCATAGAAACCCTTTTTATGAGGAGTACACTTCACAAAATTACTTATTTATTATTTTCGAAATACGACTTTGGTGGATACAATGCAGGACTGAAATCCATTCTGAACTCATTATGAAATCTCATACTTTTGAAGTTCCAAGGAAAATCTAACACACTATATCACAGTAGAGATATGGTAAGCATTTGTTATTGTCCGTTAGAATCAATTTACTGAATTTGAAATTGTATAAACAGAATCAGAATATTAATTGCCAGAAAAAAAACGTATTCTAATAGACGAAGAAATAGTGTAAAAATACAACAAACAATATAACAAATATAAAACAGACAATAATACAATTTCAAAACAATATTCTAAAAAAATCTGCCATAAAAGAGCATTGTTATAAAGAGTTGCTAGACTTATTCGGTACCCCAAAACTTCCCAGAATCTAGAAAATCAAAAGGGCCCAATTTTTTTTTGGGTCTTATCCTATTTAGCCTGTACTATTAGTAATTTCATCGATATGAGTAGCTAGGTGATTAAACTCTTCAATCCATTTTACATTACCGAGTCTTTGATTAAGGTAGTTGAAGGTAAAGGTAATTTCATATGATGCTGTTTGTTTTATGATCTGATGAATTAGTGTTAAATTTAATTTAATTTTTGTGATCTAGACTGACTTATTGGACATTGAAAAGTGAATTATGAGTGATAATACCTTGACGTGCAGAAAAAATTCCCTAAATTTTGCTTTACACAAATATCTAACGCCTCTTTTCAGAAAACTGAAAATTATTTTAAAAAGAGTTATTCTACAGACTCTCCATAAAACAATGCCATGGCTAAGATGAGATTTTTTAAGGGTATGATATGCCGACTTGGTAGCAGTATTTTCCAAATTGTTGAAAATTATTCTCATTGCATAGCATCCCGTAGCCAGCTTGTTGCTGATATTTGAAATGTGAATATCGAATTTGAATGTGGTACAGGTGAATTGCAACGAAGGCATAGTATATTCGTTTTAGATCCATTTAATGACAGTAAATTTGTATCACTAATAATAATAATGTTATATTATATTAATAATTCCACTACCAATTCGATTCAAAGAGACTAGTTTCTCACCTTTGATATCCAGCAACACCTTTGAATCCTTTTGTTGTTATTTACGATAAAATAGAGTACGCTGGTTGCTCACGAATATTCAGTAAGTTGAGCCATTGGACAAGGAATGACAAAAATTCAAAACGATTAAAAAATAATGCTTGTCGTCAAACATCAACAACACGTTGAGTTTCGGAAGTAACTGTGCAACTGCATAACGTCCTCTTCTTCAGAACAACGCGCGAAAACTACCGAAAAGCGAATACACCAAAGTGAAACATGAATCTGCGCCGCTAAGCGCCGTGTTGACTGTCGATTCACTATTGCCACTCCTTCTTTCGTCTCCCTATTATTGTAGGGGATGTTGCATTTTCAACCCTTTTGTCCATTATTTAAAGGTGTTCTGTAAATGTTTGAATTTTCGCTGATTTTTTACTTAATCGAGTTTTTATCACTGTCAACAAGGATGGAATTGTTTTCTTGCAGGGTTCGATCAAATATATGGTTCCGGAGGAACTGCAACCAAAAAGGTTCACTGTGTCCCTGAAAATCATTTAATTCCCAGCCAATTATTCATTTATACTTGATTACTTATATTTCGGACGTCCATCATCTTAATGGTTAAAAGATTTCTATCTCTTTCAAATTTTTTCACAACGTTTCAATTGCTTGAATCCGCAATCGTCTTCTGGTGAATACTGACAAAATCAGATGCTACGCGACCTTTTATAGGTCTATAATTAAGTGTAATTACGCGAGGTCTTGTGGCGCGCGTGGTTTCGCGCTTTTTCTCCCTCCAAAACGGTCCATGAGCGGTTTCCATACGTTTTTAATTTCCACGCTTGGTTGCCTTTTTGCCATTTTGGAGGGAGAAAAAGCGCGAAACCACGCGCGCCACAAGACCGCGCGTAATTACACTTTAATTATAGACCTATAAAAGGTCGCGTAGCATCTGATTTTGTCACTATTCACCAGAAGACGATTGCGGATTCAAGCAATTGAAACGTTGTGAAAAAATTTGAAAGAGATAGAAATCTTTCAACTATTAAAAGGATGGACGTCCGAAATGTAAGTAATCAAGTTAATACATCGTCTAAAACATTCAAACATTCATTTATAGCTTTTTTTTGTGTCAGTTGAAAACCTTTCAAAGACACCAGTCTATTACGTCCAATGAGTATCGGAGTACTCCTGTACTTTTTGTACAGGCCATGCCGACTGAAACTACCCGAGAGAGCCACGTGTTTTTCTGTAGTGTCTGTGGAAGGTGTTCTTCAGATATCCATCACGCACTGTTAGCTATAATTTCAGTAATAGTTTCTGATACCAAATATTCTCCTTTGTCTTTCTCTCTCCTTGTTCCTTCTTCTTCATTATTTTCCTTATCATATTTTGTCCTGCTTTCTACTTCTCAAAAGTGTAAGGTGTGATGACAAAATAGTCGATCTTTCTCTGTTGACATCCACTCTGACAAATCCGGGATTAACCTTTTAGTCCACTGCACAGCCGTATTAAATAAACTACTCAACACTAATTTCGTCGCACCCCAAAATTTTGACCATATTAAAAATCTGAATAACTTTTTTCTGCATTGAACAATTTGAATTCTGTGAACACTGTTCGCTAGCCCAGTCCTTCAGCTATAATCTCGTACCTCTTCAAAACATAAGGTTTTCCGCATAAAATCACTACACGGTATTATCTGAAACTGTGCAAAATTTCTGAATTTTCAAAAGGATCCCAAATGAAGAAAACATTTTTTTTTTTCAAATTTGACAGCAGTGGCATGAAGATGAACTCATTACCTCAAGACATTTTTTGAATTGTCTTATTATCTCTTTTGTTTACAGGGTGATCTCAAAAAATTTACTTTTTGGTTTTGCAGTCATAACTTTTTTCCTCGTCAATCAATTTTCAAAATCTCCGGCTTATTTTGAATCTGAAACTTTAGATGAAGAGATATGAAGATCAGGATAGACTCAAGATGAAGATTGAAGATCAAGGGTTTCCTCAAAGTTGACCTAAATCTGAAACACCCTCAAAATCCGGTTGGGAGGAGAATTAAATGAAAATCAACTTGTTTTCGGGATGATCATGCATTCTGAATACATCCAGATCTTTCTTGCTGTCAATAGTCAAGAATTGTGCATGAAAAAACCCAATTATACCTGCAGGATTTTGAAAAAAATAAATATAGGCAACCCATTGTTCTCCTGAAATGCATGGCCCGTAACCAAGGTAACAAGAATCACAATCAGTGACTGACAAGTTAGGTTAGACGTCAATTTTGATTCATTTGCAAAAAAAAATATCATATCGATGCCGCATCTAACTCCCGACCAGCTGGAACTGATTGCACGAACAAGGATTATCTACCCTCCAAATTGCCAATCTGCTTGGAACAACAGTTAGATCCGTCCAAAGGGCCCACGTCCGAGCTAACGCAGGGGATATTCAGTATCGACCTGGGGGGCCAAGAAGGGGTACAAGAAGAAGAACAACTCCCGCTCAAGACCGCCTTATTGGAAGATTGGTACGGCGGACTCGTACTTCAATCGCCCCCAAAATTCGTCGTGAATTGACCGATGCTACGGGAATTCACGTTTCAAGTCAGACAATCCGATCTTGGACACGCAAGGAGACGAGCTGCCTGCCCCTTACTGAAACCTGTACATCGAGCAGCAAGACGATTATGAGGGGAAGAACATCAAAACTGGGGAATAGCAGAGTGGAATTGGTGTATGTTTACGGATGAGAGTAGGTTCAACTTGTTTCGATAGGATGGTCGTATGTTGGTTTGGAAAGGGAGGAATGAAAGGTTTTTGGAAGGAAATATGGAGGCGAGGGTGGCTTTTGGAGGTGGAGGAGTGACTGTGTGGGGTGGAATATCGATGAATGGTAGGAGTGAATTGGTGATTCTGAGAGGAGAGAGTATGAATATCGATGAATGGTAGGAGTGAATTGGTGATTCTGAGAGGAGAGAGTATGAACGGTGAGAGGTATAGAGATTTATGTATGAGAGAAATCGTGGTCCCTTACGCCGCAAATATCGGCAACAAGTTTCTTCTCGTTGATGACAATGCGAGACCGCATAAGGTTCACATTGTCAACGAGTTTTTGAGGGATCACGGTATTGAGCGAATGAACCGGCCGCCTTTCTCTCCGGATATGAATCCGATGGAACATGTCTGGAGTCGTATGAAATTGAAATTGAAAGAAAGGGAAGGGCGAATGGAAAATTTGGATGACTTGGTGAATGCGGTAAAGCAAGAATGGACAGCTGTACCACAGTAGTTCATTGATAGTCTGATAGACAGCATGCCGGAAAGGGTCAATGAAGTAATTGCCAAAAGGGGAGGGCCCACTAAATACTGAATATCATAAATATTTTTCAATTCTAATGTTATCCAAGTTATTTTCTCTTTGTTGTTGTTATTTACGACAAAATAGAGTACGCTGGTTGCTCACGAATATTCAGTAAGTTGAGCCATTGGACAAGGAATGACAAAAATTCAATAAAACTTGTTTTCTTGTTCTTGCTTACTAAGACGAATAATGTTTCACGATTGAGAAAGAAACCGCTATTGTGGAATGAGCCTCAGCTGGTCAAGCTTGTCAGTCAGTGAATGTGATTCTTGTTACCTTGGTTACGGGCCATGCATTTCAGGCGAACAATGGGTTGATTTTATTAATTTTTTTCAAAATCCTGCCGTTACAATTGGGTTTTTTCATGCACAATTCTTGACTACTGACAGCAAGAAAGATCTGGACGTATTCAGAATGGATGATCATTCCGAAAACAAGTTGATTTTCATTTAATCTCCTCCCAACCGGATTTTGAGGGTGTTTCAAATTTAGGTCACCTTTAAGGAAACCCTTGATCTTCAATCTTCATCTTGAGTCTATTCTGATCTTCATATCTCTTCATCTGAAGTTTCAGCTTCAACATGAGCCGGAGATTTTGAAAATCGGTTGACGAGGAAAAAAGTTATGACTGCAAAACCAAAAAGTAAATTTTTTGAGATCACCCTGTAAACAAAAGAGATAATAAGACAATTCGAAAAATGTCTTGAGGTAATGAGTTCATCTTCATGCCACTGCTGTCAAATTTGAAAAAAAAATGTTTTCTTCATTTGGGATCCTTTTGAAAATTCAGAAATTTTGCAGAGTTTCAGATAATACCCTGTAGCGATTTTATGCGGAAAACCTTATGTTTTGAAGAAGTACGAGATTATAGCTGAAGGACTGGGCTAGCGAACAGTATTTACAGAATTAAAATTGTTCAATGCAGAAAAAAGTAATTCAGATTTTAATAGGCTCAAAATTTTGGGGTGCGACGAAATTAGTGTTGAGTAGTTTATGTGTATTTGAGACAGTAGATGAATGCAGTTTTGAAACGTCTATAAGCTACTAACTGAAAATGTTTGCTAATATAACACACAAAGAGGGGACGGTGTTTGAATTTTTCTGATGAGAGTCGTTAGAATTACGATGGTAGGTTTATGGGGCGAATATTAGGTCTAACTCATATCTTTTAGGATCAATCTCCTTCGATATCGCAGACACAGTTTCAGGTAATTCTGGATTTATCGTTATATTCCAAAAATACATGATAATATAATAATAATAATAAGTTCATTCACATAAATGTTTACAATAGTTGCACTTTACTTTGGATCTCATATGTAAATGAACGAAAAGAAACCCATGAGGACCAAATGATTGCGAACGGGTCATTTTTCTTGTTTCTTTTACATGACCTTTTCCAAAGGAATAATTATATTTATCATTCAAGTGGAACAAATTGGTTTAAAAGTTCAAAATAATCATAAAGTTCACATATACATATATCTTTACACACACACATAAATACATTTAAACACATATGTCTACAGAAGGAATTAATAGACAGCAGTAATAAATCTTCGACAAGTGAGTGTGTTTCTTTTTATTAGATTTTTTATCATTTTGAGGAAGTTTATTCGGTGGATGTGAAGTCTGTACATTTCTGGTAATGCATTAAATATTTTTACGCTTAGGTGAGTATACTATCTTGGTCCTTTTTGTTTTTTTGGCGAGATTTGTTTTCACATTGTCTTTTGATTTAATACGCGTATTGTATCTGCTGAGAATTTGCATGTTTTTATAAGTGTAGATAATCAAATTGTGTACGTATCTGTCTCAAGGCAAATACTTTTGCTTCTTCGAACACGTAATTTGTAGAATATGTATAGGCCTTATTATACATGATTTTGAGTATTCTTTTTTGAAGGATATCTAATTTTTCCGGTGTACCCTCGCCACTGCTCCAACCTCCAAGACAAGAGATAGCGTATCTCAGCCGTGATTCTGTTAGAACATGATATAATATTTCGAGGTAATATATTTTTCAAGAAAATTGACTTCATATATCAATGGCCTTATATTTCTTGTAACTTCGTTTATGTGAGTGTTCCAATGCATATGAATCAGTTGTCACTCCTAGATATTTTATGTTGTTTGTACTATGTATCTGAATTATCTGAGTGTTCTTGTTCACATCTAGCGTTTGGATATTTGGGAGTTTATTTTTGTAACTAGTGATCGGCACAGAGTTAGTCTTTTCGAAGTTGATTGTTAGTTTTTTATGCTGAAACCAATCAAATGTTTTGATAAGATCTTCTTCTGTTATTTTCTTGAGATCATCCAGTGTGTTAGCAGTATCTAAAATAGCTATATCGTTGACAAAACTTATTATATTTCCATTTGTGTCTGATGA
Organism: Chrysolina oricalcia; assembly: GCA_944452925.2. NCBI lineage: Eukaryota > Metazoa > Arthropoda > Insecta > Coleoptera > Chrysomelidae > Chrysolina > Chrysolina oricalcia. The sequence continues at coordinate 69,168,201 of OX101812.2, forward strand.
GAATAAATCATTAATATAGAGAGAGGATAGTAGGGGACCAAGTACAGTACCTTGAGGTGTACCATATTCATTTCTAGGTGTGCTTAGCTGATTTTTTGTTCTGTTCCATCCAAGTGATCCTGGAGAAAATCGAGTGATTTCCCACGTATTCCTCTATTTTTAAGGGCCTCCAACACCTGTGTATGATCCATTGTGTCGAAGGCCTTTGCTGAGTCCGATTGTATATTATATTATGATTAATTATAGTCCACAATTCCAACTTGGCGTCTACATGATTCATTTATATCAATTTATCGGCGCCCTTCTTTGGTGGAAAATGCGATTGATGAATGAACCTCTACCTTCGCCAAATATTCACCTTGACGGAAAAAACGGTTATCGGCGACTTCAGCAAAAGTTTAAAAGTATTAAGGATAGACAATGTTTCATTATTTACACTGTCTTACATCAATCAGAGTCCATCATGCTATTTCATTCGACTACCTTATAACCAAACTTGAGGCGAGAATTCAAATAACTAGTATGGTTTTCGAATTGGAATTGTTCATCCTGAAATTACTTATACAGGGTGTTTCTTAAGTACGTGTAGAAACTTCAAAGGCATGTTGCTGACGTCGAAATAAGAAAAAAGTTCCCATAAACACATGTCCGCAAGTTATTCGTTTCTAAGATACAGAGTGTCAAAGTTTAATTATTATATTTGTTTTTTTGTGAATAAATGCCAAAATATTTGTGATATTCGAGTAAAGTTTGGTATCTGGGATGATTTTTCAATGACAAAATCAAATTTTGTGTTAATTGTGAAAAAACTAATTTCTAATTGATATTTTGAATTAAATAATCTTGTCATTCAAAATCACTTGCATCGATTATTTCAAATCTGAATAACTCGAAAACAGTTGCTCGCAGTGACCTCTATCAAGAACATATTTTTTAAACAAACTAAATAATAAATATTCCCAGATACCAGACTTTACCCAAATATCAAAATTATTTTGAAATTATTCACAAAAAATAAAAACAAGAATTCAACTTTGACACTCTGTATCTCAGAAACGAATAACTTGTGGACATATGTTTATAGGAACTTTTCTTCTTATTTTGATGTCAGCAATATGCTCCTAAATTTTCTACACGTACTTAAGAAACACCCTGTATACTCGTAGATACCTAACTAAATCCAGAAATTCTTTGAATTATCAAATAAAATCGAAATATACTCTATTGTCTAAAGAACAGTATTCTTGATAAAAATAAGTAATCAGGGCAAAAAGGGTATATGGTACAATGGTCTTCAATTTAAGAATGAAGAAATATTTTCGATGTTGCTTTTTATTTATTTCTGACGTTATTTTGAAATACATCAAAAAATAAAATTACAGTGCCACATTTTAAGCTTAACAAGATAACGTTCACTGATTTACGCCACTAAATTTCGTTTCCGAAAAACCACCACCAGAAAATATCAAGAGGATGAAAATTTTGTGAATAAAATATTCTCGTGACTTGAAACTGAAGATACAGCAGATTACAATGGAGCTATTATATTAAAAATACCTTCAACAAAAACAAAAATTCATAGATCATATACTGTATCAGGTGAATTTTATGAAACTTGCAAAAACTGTATCAATCTCTGCCCATCTCGTGCTGAATGCTCATCATTATTTTAAATTATCAGAATGGTGAATGTACTATTCAAAGAGTGGTTATTAACAAATTAGTTTCTATTGGAGAGCAAATTGCTACAATCTTCAAGTAGAATAAAATGCCAAATTTCACGCAGAACATTCGTTCCGAAGATCATCTACAACCATTTGCATTAGCGGATGCGGTGACATTACAACAGTAAAACAGTAAGGTGGTTTGAAAAGAACCACAGGTTGCCTAAACCATTCTCTGACACTTGTCATATCACGGGCTGTTGATGTGGTACAATTTGCACAGAGGTTGAACATTCACTCAATTTCTACGGCAGTCAGAACATCAAAACACAACAAGAGTAAACTTGGGCAAAGAACTGAACCTTGAGGAGCACTACATTTTATGTGACTGCTATCGCAAAATTTGTCTGTTCTAACAATCTGATCCATTTTAGACTTTGATCCCCGAACCCATAAATTTTTAGGTTGTGCAATATAATTCCATAGTTTATTTAGTCGAAGGTTAACAATCATTCTTGTCGGGAATTGAATTATCTTTTTATCTTACTGGACTAGCATGATAATTCGCCATTATTCACACCGTATGTAATGAATATGACGGTAAATAGGTTCTAAGAGAAAAGACGAAGTTTCATCGTAATCGCCTCATAGTGAGCATGTCTAATATTTAGAATTACAGACAATTTTTTGGAAAATAAATTGGAGAAAAAGAGGTTCGTCTCAACTTGCCTATTCTTTAGGTGTAGTAAATTTGTTGCTTGACAGTGAGGTCTCAATCTACGGACTCTCCAGGTTTCCCCACTGGTTCTTTCTAAGGTTTCGTTCTACTTTCTCTGAATTCTTTTTCAAAGGGTTGAATAAGTAATATTGGAAGATTCTGCAGAAAATATCTTGTGGAAGATAAAAATATCCCTGGAGGAAGTTCTGAAAAATTGTGAATGTTTTGCAGAGTATTACTTCAAATGGATAGAACGTGTTCCCTCGTTAAAACTTGAATGAATTAATAACAAAATTCGAAGTGAAATTAAGTTATCCAAAAGGGAAAAACGTGTTCGTCATCTAGTTTTGAAGTTAATTACAAAATTGCAATCAATAAAGTTACTTCAATTAAAAAAATTCTCTCCTGCCTTTGATCTTGCCCTTTCATCACGTAAAGTTTTCAAGTAATATCCCTAGTTGATGTCGTTGATGAACCTTTTATCAAAGTTAATTATTTCCCAAAATTCAGCATCGCAAAGTTGAATTAACGTTATAATTTAATTATACTTTCGATTACAGTAAATATTTATATTGAGTTAGCTGACATGAAGAATCAGTTCTGAGCAGATAATAACCTTTTGCGATTTTGGCGTGAAGTCAGTTTTCATTCCATGTTAATAATAATACCTACTGATGAGAGTGACTGAAATGGGATAACGTTAAATCTCTAGATGTGGCGGTTTTCACTTATACAAGCATGGGTCCAAAAATAAATGTTTAACACCATACATTTATTTTTTATTTTGGTTTTTCGTCAATAATTTTTAAAATAATGTGGATATTTGGAAAAAAATTGTGTTTGAGGATTTTTTTATATGAAAACTTCAAATTTGATCTCAGTTCGGCCCTCAATTGTATGGGGTGCCACCTACAGATATTTGTCTCTTTTGGGGAGTCACAACTTTGTCGTGCATGTATGTATCACATTTTCTAGCAGAAAAATCAATTCCACTATCATTTTCATGTGATAAAGATATGCTTTCAAAAGTGTCTACAAGCAGCCGTTTTCTAGATTTTGATTTTGATCAATCGGTGCAGTATTTCTCAAAAAGTGGAACAACTTTGTTTCTTATTCAACAAGAGTCGTTTCAAACGCTAATTTCAAACAGAATACTAGATATGAATGATCAAAATGTCCACCTCCTGTCTGTATGCATGCACCCAATCTTCATCTTATTGATTTTCGCACTCTTTGGAAAATTCCTGGAGTATTTTGAATCGTTCTATAAGATTTATCTATTCGATTTATTAATTCTCCTTCATTTTGGATAGATGTCTGGTGAATTAGTGATTTTAGATGTCCCCACAGGAAAAAAATCCGAACTGCTAAGGTCTGGTCACCTAGGGGGCCATAGTTGAATGCTAAAATGTGTTGGGGCAAATCTTCCAGTAAAATAGAATAACCTTCTTCAAAATGACGATATCTCCCTCCGTTTAATCTTCCCGGAATGAAGAATAGGCCAACAAAACAATCTCTGAGTATTCTTGACCATTCGTTAAGAGAGAAATATTCATGGAAATGCGATTCCTGTATCGCATGGGGGTTTTCCTCTGACCACAAATGATTGTTGTGAAAATTGCGTATAGCGTTGCGTAAAAAAATATGCTTCGTCGGTTAACAGGATTTGATTTTCAAAAAAAGTATTTTGAATAAGGCATTGGAGAAACCAATGACAGAAGATGCTGCGAGGAAGGAGTAGGTACCTGAACTCTTTGAATATGGTAGAGATGTGACAGATTATCAATTGAAATTTTCTATACCAGAACATGAGAAATAAAACTATGATAATAAATGAAACCATTTAATTATACGTCAAGACATTATTTTTGACATGACTGCACAAAAAAATTTGGAAAACTTAGTAGCCTACTCGATACTTTTATTTTCAAAGAGTTTTCGTATCAATGGGAAGAAGATTGGATGCATCGATTAATTTGAATCAAAATTGACAAACTTTTGATACCTTCTTAATCTTCACGTAAAAATGAAATGGAAATCAATTTTTTCTTAAAAAATTTGATTCATATATGCACGACAAAGTTATGAATTCCCAAAAGAAACAAAGACCTGAGGTGGTGCCCCCTACAGTTAAGGGCCAAACTAAGATCAAATTTCTCATATCGAAAAATCCCGAAATACCAATTTTTAACTTGCTCTATCTCCAACCGAAAAGTTCAAATCGAGTTGAAAAGGGCTTTTAGTCCATTTTCCAGCTAAATCTCATATCTGAGCTTATGCAACTGATTTATCAGCACAAAATTTAATGTATATTGTACAAATTTCAAATAGATTTACCGATTTTGTATTTTTCATGATTTTAAAGAGTATACATTTTTTTTCTTCGAATAATTTCTAGTTTTCAGCACTTACTAATTCGACCATTTTGAATAGATTGGCGTCCACAGAATTGCTCTATCTCTAACCGTTCTCGAATTGAATATTTCAAATCGAGTTGAAAGGGGTTTTTAGTTCCTTTTCCGGCTAAATCTTATATCTGAGCATATACAAATAATTTATTTTCGGAATCATCGTGAAATTTTTTGTATATGGTATAGATTTCGAATAGATCTACCGATTTTCTATTTTTCGACTTTTTTCGAGATCATTTTTTTTCTTCGATTTACTTTAAATTTTCAACACACAATGATTCGACCATTCTGAATCGATTGGTGTTCGCAGAATTGATCTATCTCTAACCGTTCTCGAATTGAAGAATCGGCTAAACCTGTCAAATAAAATCTTTTCTAAAAAATTACAAAATGTTAGGTAATTTCTCAATATTTCGAGAAATATTATCTGAAAAAGTTGTTTATTTTTAGATTTCCTATTCACCTACCAAATTTGAACCAGTTTAAACAACTTTGATTTTTCTCACGTTTTCTTAACCTTACAATTTTTCGTCTAATTTGAATTTAGGAATCTAAAAAAACAGTTGAGATGTAATACACCCATTTGCTGAAAGAATTTTTTCTGTTTAAAAATGTTTCTAATTGGATATTTTCAAATAAATACAAATACGCTTAAAGAATCATGTCATACTTGATGCAAAGTGGCTCTAGTTCTGAATTTACGAACCCATTTCCAAATCAATGAACCTGAAGTTGCTAAGTCAATCTTCAAAAATTATTTTCCCAATTAATAATTACAAATTAATCAAGTTGCTCTGAAAATAATTGTGGTACTTAATAGAAAAATGAACAATTATTTCACAATAAACATTTATTAACTATAAGGCGATTCAAATGATAAGAATGTACAACGTGGGTTGGATATCAATTATAACATTTCTGTATGTCGTCCATCAAGATCAAAGCAAATAATGGTTCGCCTGGAAAATTCGTTGAAAGCGTTTGTTAAAAACTGAGGAGACATAATAAATACACAATCTCAAATTACTGTCTCCAGGTGGTTAACATCTCGAAATTGTCTGAACTTGTAGACTTTTTGCTTCAAATACCTCCAAAGGAAAAAATCTAGTGGGGTCAGGTCTGTCAACCTGGGTAGCCAGGGTTATTCCATATTACGCCCAATTATCTTCCCTCGAATAGTTCTAAGATATAATAAAAATTAATAAAGTGAATTTTGCTACGTAGAATGTTGAAACTTTGCATCAAGTATTAGAAAAAATTCTGTCAGCATATTTGTATTTAATTGAAAATATCCAATTAGAAACATTTTTAAACAGAAAAAAATCTTTCAGCAGATGGGTGTATTATACTTTCACTGGTTTTTTCAGATTTTACTAAATTCAAACAAGCCGAAAAATTGTAAGGTAAAAAAAAGGAAAAAAAATCAAAGTTGTTCAAACTGGTTCAAATTTGGTAGGTTAGTAGGAAGCCAAAAAAATAAACAACTGTTTCATATAATTTTTTCGAAATATTGAGAAATAACCTAATAATTATAGATTTTTAGAAATAATGTCAAATTTGACAGGTGACGCCGATCGATGGGTAGACATCGTGAAAGTCATTTTGCATTATTATCAAAGCACAAAATGTTCACGAACTCCAAATTTGCAATTATTGAATAATAAAAAAAATCCCATATTATGCGGATTTTAACGGTGACTCTGTATATGAGCATATACAAATATATATGTTTGGAATCAGCGTGTTATTGTACATATAATGTATCTCAGCTTTTAGCAACTATTTAATTATAAAGTCGCCAGTCGTGAGTAATGATTTTTGAGATCGAACTTAGATCATCCATCCGAGATTTCCTATAAATACTTAAGTATGCCAGTAAAACAAATAGATTAATTTCATTGGGGCTTCAGCATACCCTCATTGAATAGACAGACAATTCAAGGGATTGGATTGTTTTCTGAATCGTGCGCGTCTGCAACTGCATCACGATGTTTTGCATCCAATAAGGCGTTCTTGACGTTGACAACACGATTACAGCAGAGATTAGAAATCCATCTTATCTCCATCTCGATTGATGTCTGAAAAGTGAATAATTATTTTCCAATACCCCGACTCATGGGATAGACAAGAATTATGTCACTAGAAGCTGACTACAAAGGACCATTTTTATTTGAAATAGAACTTGAGAAATATGAAGATATATTATCATTATACTTTCTCACATACATCCTCTTCATAAAAATAGTATATCTCTCAAAAATAATGAAGCGCCCGGAATAGATAAAACCAGAAATATAATATTAAAACAGCTCTGTGAATTGATATCAGAACCTCTGACTTTCATTATCAACCAAAGTATCACAGCGGGAATATTTCCTAAAAAATTCAAGAACAGCATGGTTTTTTCAATTTCTAAAACTGTTGACTACAAAAATGTCATAATTTATAGACCCATCTCTGTGAAATTTTGCCAAAATATTTCACAAAATTTTGCAACTGCGACTCTCTGAAGCCACGATTGGCCATAGGCCGCAGTGGTGGGCCTCACTCCCCACTCACGTTAAAACCTAACCAAACATCTGAATATCTTATAAAGTATAACTTACTTTCAGAAAAAACATTTTTATTTCGTGAAGGCATCTCTGCTCAAGATGCAATCCTAAAACTCGCTTCCAAGATTTATTTCAGTCTGGAAAGTAGTGAACCATCTCTGTGTATATTTATTGATCTATCGAAAGCTCTCGATAGTTTTCCGTCCTTTGCCACTAGAGTCAATGGGAAACATGGGAATTAGAGATAATCAGCTCAAGTTATTCGGATCATACCTGTCAAATCGAGTCCAATGTGTGGAAATGAACGATACAATTAGTGAATTTCATGTGATTGAGTATGGCGTACCACAAGGCACTTTTATCTGACCAATCCTCTCCAATATTGACCTAATTGATCTTTTTTCTGACCGTAGTATGAAGCCTCTTCCAGGATTTCCATACTCTACACATAAATAAAAATTTAAAGATCAATTCTTGTACGGAAATTGAAAAAAAATTATATATTTCATTATAGAAAAAATTCAACATCTTGTGTTTAGGTTTGAGACTCTCAGAGATATATTGAATGTGAACCAATTGACAACTACATGTTCCTCCCTTGTAGAATCCCATATTACCTTTGGAATATTGTATTAGGGTAGAGTTGGAGAAACCATACTCAACAAATTGGTGATAAGTTGAAAGGAAATTTTCAAATAAGCTTCAGGAAGGATCATAAATTTATAGATCATATTGGAATCTAAGAGTGGAAAAATATGTGAACTCAAAGCAATGCATAAATGTAAGTATCTATGTTTCTCTAAAAACTGAGGATATCTAGTTCAATCAATTTTTCATTATATTTCAGCTTCCAGATATGCCAAGCCAAATATCAAAACATTAAACAATTCGTTGAAGTTTACAGCTGATAATCTTTACTTGAATCAGTGATTCCAATATTTAATGCCCACAAAGTAAGAGTACTGTCTGGCTGTCGTGAGGTGAAATTTTTTTTTTCCAAAAGTTAGCAATACTAAGTGGTTATGGGGGGTCTCCTGAACTCAACAAGCACCACCGATCAACGTCATTACCAGAACTTGCCCGTAGTGTTCGTTTCTGCGAAAAATGTCAATAAGAAATCCCGCCGAGTGCGAAGTGCGCGCTGTCACAAGGTTCCTTCTCGCGGAAAAAAAACTATGACTGAAATGTTTTTGAGTTCCATTGTGATGAAACATGGGTGGCTCATTACACCCCTGAGACAAAAAGACAATTATCGCAGTGGCGGCACACTGGTTCCCCTTCTGTCAAAAAGTTCAAAACCCCAATTTCGGCCAAAAAAATCATGGCATCCGTGTTTTGGGATAGAAAAGGGGTAATTTTGATTGATTTTTTGCCACAAGGGTAGACAATTACTGCGGCACGATACTGTGAAACCCTGAAAAGCTCAAAGAGAGCAATTCAAAACAAACGGAGGAGAATGTTAAGGAAGGGGGTGTGTTTGTTGCACGACAACGTCAGCTTGCACACGTCCAACGACACCAAGGCCCGTTTGAACGCATTCGGTTAGGATATTTTGAACCACTCTGCATATTCCTCTGACTTAGCGCCTTCAGATTTTCATCTTTCTACCTTCCTGAAGATTTACATGGGTGGAAAAAAATTCAGACCGATGAGGAGGTGGAAGAAGAAGTATCCAACGGAGGCGATCAATAACATACAGTGGAGGTGAGATCTTACTGGGTAGGTAAAAAACATACAGTCAAACTCCACCAAATAAAATCTTTTTTGATAATGTGAGTGTAGTCAGACGACACACATCAGCACATTACGAGATATAGTCGGTAGACTTACATCAGCAGCAGGACATGTTTCGAAGGATTAATCCTTCATGGTAAGTTCGAACTTTAATACTGTTTTGAAGAGAAACATTCTCAATTGAAAATTGAATCAATAGATGACTCCTCTGTAAATGGAAAAACCCTACGATAAAATTGAAGTTACTTTTTTGTAATATCTAACAGAAAGAAACTACTTCCCCGGCTAAAGCCACGCTGGACATTGAACTACATCTGAAAGATATTAAGAAAGACTCTATATAACTTAAGAGAAAAAATTTGCATTTTCATTCAGAAAGTTGATTATTCATTAAATGTCCAGTTTCCATTGGAGATTCTTATCTATGAATGAGATAAGGGAGAATGTTATTCAGAAGTATCACTCACAGAAAATCGCTCATTCCATTGATGCGTGAATTGCATCTCTTTCTCTAGGCCTCCAATACATTTTGGTCGACAAAAATCTATTTCACTCTTCTAAGATCATCAGGGAGGTCGGAAGAATTGGAAAACACACTCTTCAGAAGCAATTTCACACTGTAATGAGGAATTGTTGGACTATTTCTTGAGAGGTGAAACTTTGAAAATATTTTTCTGACATAAAACCTGTCATGGGTATGGCATGTTGATTTCATTGAAAATATGAACAGGATGTAACATTTCTCTTTTCTGTAGATCTTAACTTTGTATCCCTTTTTTCGCTGAAGATGAAGGATTAATACTTCGAAACATGTCCTGCTGCTGATGTAAGTCTTCCGACTACATCTCGTAATGTGCTGATGTGTGTCGTCTGACTACACTCACATTATCACTAAAGATTTAATTTGGTGGAGTTCGACTGTGAGTTTTTTACCTACCCAGAAAGAAGAGGTCTTGAACTGGACCTAGGAGATGGCAGGAGAGTTATATGAGGAGAGCATCTAAAAGATTGTGCCACGATTCACAAAATGCGTAGAACGGGAAGGTCACTATGTGGAAAAATGAGTAATATGTATACCTACAATGTCCTGTATTTTTTTTCTAAATATTTTTTTTTCAAATACAAAAATTGAGTAAGTACTCTTACTTTCTGGATATGCCTCGTATAACCACCCTGACAGCGAAAAAACGATCACCGATAGCCTGTGGAATATTGTCAATTGTGGTAATTCAAAAATTTTATTTTAAATTGAGCAAAAAAAAAATTAACCTATGACACATTTTTGTTTAATTCATTTATTCAATTTTGGAACACGCTAAAACTGACAGAGAAGTGGATGGATGAATCTATATCATGCCGCCTTGTGTATTCAGTTATCGCCGCTCTCTGTCACATACTTATCACTTTCAATTTAATAACAGGCTCAGGATTATATTCAAATTCTCAAGTTGACAGTTGTTGTGGTGTGGCATTGCCATTGCAGAATCCGAAGATGATTTATCCACTCACGATGTGGGAAAGTTACTTTCTCTCAGTTAAGCTTAGCAATTACTGTCACCGATAGGTTGACAGAATATGTTAAGGAAGTTATAGATTAGTTTACTATTCGTCTACCAAACTGAATATTGAGAAACTCAATTACGAAGGATTTTACTAAAGTAATTCATTTGTGGATATGTAGCTTTTGAGCACGTATCACATCGTTTCAGTTATTGTAAGTGATGTTCTTTTTTTAGGCTGATAATAATATATTATGCAACGATCATGTAATATCCATTAAATGAGAGTTGCATACGCTATTTTTTCTATACCCGATGAATAATGGAGAACAATAAATATTATACTTATATTTATATTTAACACAATAACAGTTATTACTCGTATTTCTATAAAAAATTCTACAAAATTGTAATTATTGGTATTTCCTCGGGTATTACCATGGATATAGGAGAACTATAAACATTCTGTTTGAATTTATATTGAACATAATAATTGTAATCATTCCGATATCTTAAAAATATTAAGATTATTTATTTTGTAGTTTGAAAAGTTTATTCCAGGTCCCACTGATCTGGAAGTGGGAGAAATATTTACATTTATTTCATTATTGCTAGTCCCAATAGAGTTCAATATTGTATTGGAAATGCTGATTTTATTCTGAACTGAATTTTCAATGTAGCCTTCCGCCATTGAATTGGATATCCAGCCACCATGACGTTTAAATGCAGTAACATCACTACTAGCATCAATTAATACGGTTGCAGATGTCCTTCGAAAACAATGCCCTGTATATGAATTCGGATCAGGCAGATTTGAATATGTTGCTATTTGCTTCCCTAAATTACCAAATTTCTTAATACCAATGTAAAATTATTGGTTTCTATTGATTGAAAATCTGTATCGTTATGGAAAACCTGTATCATAATGGATCTCATTATGAAATGGATTATGGGCATATAAGTGTATTATTATAGTACGGGTGTAGAAAAATATATTTAATAATATAATTTGTTTTTTTCTATGGCAGTGCACGAACTAGTTTATATGCGTTCATATTGCGTAAAATACTCATCAAAGTACTCACCAATCACAATATGTGTTCGATACAAATTTTTTGAAACATCACCACGGCAACTCCATTCTTTTAATACATCACTATGGTTACTATGGTTACTGAACTGGTCCAACTACTCAACACACACTTTTCAGGATCTACCATAGTCACAAATCCCTGCAATGTAAACCCTGTTAACCTTCAACCAAGGGCTAACTCTTTTATACAATGTTTTTTTTTTACTCTTTTTGTACTCTTTAGTTTTTGGTTGATTTTTTATGAACCATTTTTTTGGACTATTTTCGTACTCTTTTTCTTAGACTCTTTTTGTGGGACTCTTTTGTACTCTCCATTTCATATCTTTGGTAAAGGTAAAGGTTACTTACGTAGTTTTATCTTCTGAACACGAACCCGAAAGAATTTCGTGGAGGTCTCTATACATTTCGACCTTTTGAATCTTGAAATTATACCATTTTCAAACTTGATTGTCTCAGCGATAAATCGCACAAATTGCCTATTTCCTTTTGTTAACACTTTTTTTTAGACCCTAATCAACTCATATTTCACAATTACAAGGACAAATACTAAACGTTTCAGACAAAAAATCAAACTTCTTATAAAGCATACATAACCCTTTTACAACTCTAGAATGAACGCCAATGAAGAATGAATGTTAATATTTTCCGTAAAACGTTTGGTTTTGGTGCTTGCAATTGTGAAATAAGAGTTGTATAGGAAATGAAAAAAGTGTCGACAAATAGTTTTTACCGATAAAATTGTGTTTGAAAATGATCGATTTTCAAGATTCACAAGATCATAACTCAAAAAGTATGAGAGACCCTCATGAAATTTTTTCGGATTCGTGTGCAGAAGATAAAACTACGAACTATCACCACCTTTCTTTTTGTTTGGAGAAAAAGCCCGATAAACTTACCTTTTCCTTTACATTTACCGGATCGGTATTTCTTTTTGGACCCAAAGAAAAAGAGTCCCACAAAGAGAGTACAGAAATGTCCAACAAAATAGTCAAAACAACGGTCCATAGAAAGCTACCAAAAAGTGAAGAATCCAAAAGAAAGTGCCTAAAAGGCCAGAAAAGAGTCCAAAAATGAGAAAAGAAAGTGAAATATGTAGGAGTTAAAAAAAAGATTCCAAAAAACAGTCCCGAAAATCAAATCTGAAAAGGGGCCCAAAAAGAGTCCAAAAAGAGCAAAACGAGGAAAAAAATAGTAAAAAATAGTCAAAAAAAGTCAAAAAATTGTCAAAAACTGTCAAAAAATAGTCAAAAAATATTCAAAAAATTGTCAAAAAATAGTGAAAAAATAGCCAAAAAATAATCAAAAAAGAGTCAAATAAAGAGAGTTCAAACAAGATTCCAAAAAGAGTAGAAAAAGAGTGAAAAAGAATAAAAAACGATAAGAGTAAAGAAATGGACCATAAAAAAGCGAAGAGGAACTGAAAAAAAAGATTCCCCAAAAAGGCCAAAAAAAGAGTCAATAAAGACTAAAAAAGAGAGTGAAAAAAGAGTCCAAAAAAGGCCCGAAAAAAGAGCCCAAAAAAGAGTAAAAAGGGGGTCAAACACAGAGTCCAAAAAGAGCAAAAAGAGTAAAAAAATTATCCAAAAAAGAGTCCAGTACAAAAAGAGTGAAAAAAACGAGCCAATAAAGAAAGTCCTAAAAATATTCCAAAAAAGAGTCACAAAAGGAGTCTAAAATAGTTAAAGAGTTGAAAAATAGTCAAAAAAGAGAGTGCAAAGAAAAGTCCACAAAAAGAGTCCAAGAGAGTCAAAAACTGAGCCAAAAAAAGAGTCCAAAAATGAGTACAAAAAAAGTCCAAAAAGAGCAAAAAAAGATTCTAAAAAGAATAGTAAGAAGAGCCAAAAAAGGTAAAAAAGAGTAAAAAGAAGGCAAAAAAAATTGTCTCATAGATCGTTGGCGAAAAGAAATGTCAGGCATATGACTGTCAGTGGGAGTGAAGTTCTGGAGATGTTTTCCCAGTGAAACCAGAGTAGAATTCGCAGTAGAAATTTTGGGAAAATTCATTCGTCCATCAACTTATGATATTCGACCCATTGAAATTATTCAAATATTACTGTTTATGCACTGTGAACCGATTAGGTCATTTATGCAGACGTGCCGATTGTTAAATCGTATTTAAACGGTCCACTCCTAATGAATCGAGTTAAATCCGCATATTTCATTGTCGAAATATGCTAAATCGGCGACGAGTGTAGAAATTAGCGCGGAACTCTAGCAAATCCGCCATTAAATCACTAATAAACATCACAATCAAATCCACTCTGAACTTAATGCAGTGAGATTGGGTTTAATGAGCAACGCTGGGATTAAAATTTATGCAACTAGCAGATGCAGATCCGTGTTGTTATCGACTGTGTTGTTTTTATTTCCGTATAGGGCGTGTCTGCTCGTGAGCAACTTAGATTTATTTCTTCAGGTGACCGAATTTGCATAGATGGAATACAGAAGGTCCCAGATCAGTAGCGTAACGCGAATATACTCATCGACCACCAATTCCTTTGGGAGGTCGTTGAGGTTTTTTCTGGTAGGTATCAGCTAGAATCCCGACAATTGAAATCGATAATTGACTACCTTTTTCAGCGGCAAAATTTTCGAAAATAATGCAGAAAGGGTGTATCATTAACAGAAACTATGGAAAAGGGCCACGGTCCCCTTCATTCCTAAAGGGGGAAGAAGAGACCCATCCCAAATCCCAACGACCAGCTACTAATCTCACATCTTTCTTTCTGAAGACGGTCGAGAAAGCAACTGATGGCTGTATCAGATCAGAAATCCTGCAACGGGCTCTCTTGCACCACTATCAGCATGTGAACCAAACGGACAAATCCACGGAGACCGCATTGGTGCAATTTTCAATTGTTACCCGCAATAGAAAACTCTTTCTGTTTTAATACAATAACATCAGAAATTCTCTGTCATATATAAACTTTCCACTCTGTACGCCACTGTTTCAAAATGACACCTTGATCGTTGTCATGTACAGCTAGTTCCGAATGTTAGTACCATAGGTTAGTACTTACCTTTGCCGTACTAGTTCGAGCGGACATGAACCGGCCTTAAGCTAATTACAGTTATCAGTTGTTCCATTGTTCGGTGTGACAGCGTTGTTTTGTGCTTAGAAAACAAAATCGTAACATTGTTTTGTGCCATTGAGGCACCTACTTCACTTTCGAATACTTGACCTTATTTGTGTCTGGTTTGTCTCAGTTCAGTTGGCAACACTCAATCTCTAGGTGTTCTATAGTCGTTGTCCAATTGTCCCAAGGAGTAGCTCCGAGTAGTTTGAGGTAGTTTTTGGACTGAACTCACAGACCACGAACAAACACGGAAGCACCTTGTCGGATAGTGACAGTTTTTGAATTTGACGTCTGAGTTATTTTTTTAGTGACGATTTCCAGTTCATTATTTGATGAGAGACATTAACCTATTCGAATTCTCCTAAATCAAATTAAACTTTGATGATCGGTGACGGATCTTGGGAAAATTCAAATCTGGATATTTTCTCATATTGGTTGCGAAATTTGACGCTGTATATTTTGGAGATCTCTTGGTCGGTCAACAACAACAACAACAATCTATCAGACAGCAGACAGACCATCAAGGCTGTTACCAGAACCCTCCCACTTAATAGAGGTTAGTACTTGCATTTGGGCTCTACTTATGGCCCCATACAAGTGTATTCAGAAGTCGGACTGGTATTGTTTATTCTAGGGTGCTACTGCTTCGCTACGGCTTTATTGCTTCTCCTCCGCTATTGCTACTGCTCCGTTGCTACTGCTTCGTTGCTACTGCTTCATTGTTACTGCTCCGCTATTGCTACTGCTCCGCTACGGTTCAATTGTTCCGTTGCTCCACGGTTGTTTTTTCACTGTGTTCCACTACTGTGATTGTTCCAGCTCAAATGTGGTTGTCCCACTGTTTATCTGTTGTTCAGTATTCCTTCTCTGTTCGTCCCCTATGATTGATATTCCCCGTTGATGGTATTCGCCCCAGTTGTACCTGTACTTCGTTTGATTATGTCGCACCCCCTGTGCACACTGGTATTCAACAAGGCACTGGATTCATGAACTATAACTGATGAACTGGCATTACTGAGAAAATCTACTCATTCAGATACGTTTAGGTTAAGATTGAGCCCCTAAGGTATATTAATAATTGTTAGCTATCATCGTGACGTCACAGGCATAGCCCTTATTGAAGGTTTAATATTGATATATTTAAACGATACTCTACTCTCAATCATAGCGTATACTTCAATTCGTCTTGGTAGTGCCATATTTACATTAATTTCATTCTGTATTTTCTGCCGAATTGTGCACATACTGTGTGTGTAACATCAATCAATATATTTTATTAGTAAGGGACATGACCATTTCTTTTATTCTGGTCCAAGTTATCCATATTTACCATATTTTTTGTTTCAAAAAATAGTATCAGAGAAGCCCTCCAAACGTTTTTTTTTTCATGTTTGTACGTCGAACCATTCGAAAGTTAACAGGGGGGGGACTAAAAAAAGCCGCACTTTATAATAATTTATACCATTTATAGGTATCTATTGTTTAATATTTTAGTAATATCTGTGCAGTGGGTCGTCCCATTCCACCAGGGTGGTTTGGATTTTTCACTGGCGATGAATCCGTGACTTTCCGGAAAATTAAACACCTTAAGGTATGGTTCCTTCCATGCGGCCGCCGTGCACGGCGGCCGAAGTGCGGCGGTCGTAACCTACTGCTACACGTGTTTTTGAATGTACATGTTTCCTTCCAAGCGGCGACCGGACACGTCAGCCGTGAACGACTGCGATCGTTGCGACGGTACTGCTCTAGAAGCAGTGTAGTCGCAGCCGCAAGAGAGTTTTCGTATTCCTCTGGGGTTATAACGTACCAAACTCGGTTGTATGACTCTGATTTTACATAATTTCTCATCAAGTTGAAGATGTACTCAAACTGCACCTTGTTCAATCAGAATTATTCCCTAAATTTTACTTCATTCCCGAGTAGATATCGATTAATTAATGTAACAGAACACCCCTCTTCAAATAAGGTCGAAAAGATCATCCCTATTCACTTCAACTACTGTGAACTAGCATTACTAGCACCATCGGCGGAAAATCAGCTCCTTCCGCCGTACACGACATCCGCATGGAAGAAACCATGAGATCGACCGGCTGACGCATCCGGTCGACGCACTGCGGCCGCCGTGTACGACGGTCGCATGGAAGGAACCGTACCTTTACTTCAATCTTATCGAAATCAATTTTTATTGTCGAATCCATGTCCCACTGAGCTCCTGGGTATGTTAGTGTGAAACATCAATGCACATTCACTGATCTCCTTTCCTAAATTTCACCCCTAACACAATCCAGAATGCAATGAAGAGTAAAGAAATTGTAACATGTGCCTTTCTAGACATAGAAAGGCGGCTTTTGACAACACACCATACGAAGTAGCCAAAAGGGCACTATAGGACAAGACACTGTCTCCATCTGCACAAACTGCACACGGATGACAACAAGGGGGAGTGGCCTCCTCACTTATGAGGAGCCTAACAGTTGATTGACTCCTCTTTTTGAAGAATGGTGATCCAAATAGTTTGTGTGTGTGCTCATGTAAACTTGTTAGGGAATGCTCAAGCACTGGTTCATGAAACATATTCAGCTTTTCATTATTTGTTTCGAGCACCATTGTTCTTCCATTTGAGTCCAATTGATTTAAAAAATTTAAGATCTTAAACTGACAAAGTAGGTGCTAGCTTGTGGAATGAGCTTATTTCTAGTCAAACCTTCCTTCATAATGGAATTGGTTTGTGTAACGTTTTCATTTCCCCGATTATAAGAAGAACCTCCTTCTCTCAGAATGCAAAATGCGAGGGGAAGATACCCCAGAGAATATCAAATAGAATTGAAAGATCTACCCCACCTGGAACCATCCGATATCTAGAACTTTTTAGTAGCCATAGGACTCGAGGAGCTGCTCTAGTCGTTGAAAGTATGATCTAACCACCATCTGATGATAGCATTAATATGAATAAAAACTGGGAAGAATTAAATAGTGAATATGATGAACCGAATAAGGAAAAATACAAAGACTGAAACAAGAATCAACACAATTTCTATATAAGCTTAGGCTAGCTACAAAACTCCAAAAAATAAATACAGTTGTAAATAGAGATGAATTATTCAAACAAACCATATAGCAGAATTAGAATCACTAGGGCTTGAAGAAAAAATTCCAAGGAGAAAATCCAGAGTAGTGGATAGAAGAAATTGAAAATGCAGTTGAAACTGAAAAGAAAAAATTAATGCACGACGCAACAGAGAAGTAGAAAAAATTGGTGTGGAAAAAAAATGTAATTTGGATACAAAAATGTGTAGAGATTGAATGGCGTGAACACTACAAAACATTATTGAAAGAAAGTAAAGAACGATTCAAAGGAGAAATAGAAGAATTTGAAACCGACGAAAATAGCGATACAGGAAAAATAAGGACGCTTGAAATAAAAAGAGTGCTACAAGATATGAAAAATGACAAAACTCCGAATTGATCGTATTGACGAGGACCAACCAGGTTGGAACACTTTATTCTTTCAACTGAGCTAAAGAAAGTTCCACAAAAGTTTTCAAACGTACGTTGAATTTGCATACACAATTAGGTTAGCCGATTCCGTGTTCAGATTGAATTGAGTTCTACAATTTACTTGGTGCGAATACAGACAATTCGTTATTAATTAACAAAGCGAACCCCACCTTCTTCTGGAATAGCATTATGCTCGCCTCAAACGATTGACTTTTTTAATTGAATCCTGTTGGAATAGATTTGTGTAAGAACATCATTTTGAAAGAATTATCGAAAGGAAATGGCACCTAATATATTATTGATATTCTCCGATGCCAAATCTCTCACACACACACATATTATTGATATTTATACATAATATTCTAAGTTGAAAGTATTTAGGATATAGCCGCAGGTAATATCCCAAGACCATGACAAAGAGTCGACTATTATTTTATTCATAATTCTAGAGAGAGTGCCGTATTTTGACAATTATTTGGTTATCAATGTTCATATAGTCGAATTGAATTGTCTCAAAATACAAGTTACTCAAGATCTGAATCGGACAATCCCATTCGTATGGCCTGGAAGGTTATTTCTGAATTATCTAAAGAAACTAAGACACAAAATAATATCGTTATCACTAAGGATCAGCATGAGATTGATGATCCACATGCTATTGCTTCTTTATTCATGGACTTTTTTGTACAAGCTCTTCTAGATATTGTCAACAAAATTCCAGACATTAACTATGTGATTCCCAAGGATACATTATTGAGAGACTCTATGTTTTTGACGCCTTTTACAAATGAAGGGATGTATGATCTGTTACGGGCTAAACTTAAAAACAAAAAATCTATCGGTTATGATAATGTACCTGGTTTTCTAATAAGAGCTGTTTTGGATCTTATAGACCAACCAATCACCTATATTATTAATCTTTCTTTTGAGGAAGGCGTTTTTCCAGTCATTTTAAAGATGGGTAAAATAATTCCGGTTTATAAAAAGGGTGACCGTAATCTTTTAAGCAATTACAGGCCTATTACAGTACCAATTTCTTTCTCAAAAATATTTGAATACGGTTTCTTAGATCGCCTTTTAAAATATGTTGAGTCTCTCAATATCTTTTCCGAAAATCAACATGGCTTTAGGGCCAACAAGTCGACAAATAGTGCAATCCATCAATTTTACGAACAACTATTGCAATACATTAATGCTGGTGAATGACCGATTGGTATATTCTGTGACCTTAGTCGCGCATTTGATTGTGTCAATCATGATATCCTTAAAAATA
This sequence comes from Chrysolina oricalcia, assembly GCA_944452925.2. Taxonomy (NCBI): domain Eukaryota; kingdom Metazoa; phylum Arthropoda; class Insecta; order Coleoptera; family Chrysomelidae; genus Chrysolina; species Chrysolina oricalcia. Next base: position 69,187,720 of record OX101812.2, read on the forward strand.
AATTACTTGAATGTGGAATAAGAGGTAACCCTTTGAACTGGATTGACAGTTTTCTCAGCAACAGGAAACAATATGTCACTATAAATTTCACTGACAACAACAATAAGGTGAAAGAAACTATATCGGAATATTCTGATGTATTCATGAGTGTTCCACAGGGCTCAATTTTGGGACCTGTATTATTTCTCCTATATGTTAATGACATAGATAAGATCTCGGAAAATGCTAATTTTGTTACATATGCTGACGATACGTCATTGTTGATATCAAGTAAATGTGACAGTGTACTAAAAAATGAAAGTACTCTGGACTAATAGTAATTTGTTTAATTGGTTTAGTTCCATTTCATTATACTTCAATACTGACAAAACCCATATCATGAGGTTCAGAACCCAAAAGAGTAAGTGTGAAGATATCAATATTACTGTTAATAATGAATATGTGAATAATACAGAATCAGTAAAATTTCTAGGTATCATAGTAGACCAACACCTAACATGGAAGAAACATTGTGAATCCCTCGTGTCAAAGCTGTCTTCTCTAGCATATTTATTTTTCAATCTTAGATCTGTTTTAGATGTAAAACAAATAATGGCCCTATATAACTCACATGTTGATTCTCGCCTTCGTTATGGAGTTTGTTTCTGGGGAAGCTCCACAAACTCAAATGATGTGTTCCTTTCGCAAAAGCTTATAATCCGAAGAATTGCTGGTAAACCAAACTCTTATCCATGTAGAGATTTATTTAAAGAATTTTCTATATTAACTTTACCTAGCCTCTATATACTAGAGATGGCTTTATATATTTATAAAAATAAAAATAAATTTCAAACCAACTTGAATTACCATGGAGTAACGACACGACAAAAGGATGATTTTCATGTTCCTTTTGCAAGGCTTAAATCTGTAATTGACTCACCTTATCATCTGGGTGTGAAAGTTTTTAATGCACTTCCCACCCCAATGAAGAATTGCGAAAACGAAAAATGTTTCAAAAAGGCTATCAAGAATTTTTTACTTGAAAATGCATTTTATTCTGTACGCGAGTTTTTTATCAAGGTGTCTTGACATTCCTTTCATGTGTAATGTAATGTGATGTAATGATAAGGTGTCTTGGCATCCATTTTAGATGTAGTAGTAATAGTAGTTTAGGTTAAGTTAAAATGTATGTTTACTGACTGTTCCTATACAGTTTTATATCTGTCAAGAAGGAAATAAAAACGATTATTATTATTAAGATGAATTGAATGAAATAATAGTTTCTATTTGTTATGGTTGAGTGATATTCAGGAAGATTATTTCACGGACATCATAAAATCATTTATATACTCATTGATATACCTTTAAATATTTAATTCAACGACCACGAATTACTTATAATTTTTAAATTCCTCGCCATTTTCTTAACGCACAAAATTCATATTTCTTCTGTTGACAAAAAGATGTAAATGGTCTCCAGAAAGAGTATTTATTCACTATTCAACGTATTTTCTGGTATGGATTGGCTTATACATCGTGGCCATTCGAGTATGCAATATATGGGAATTTTTTAAATTAATTGCACAACCAAAATAGAAATTTTGCCGAAAATTGTTCGATAATTATATTAGATGCACTTGAAATGGTTGCAAGTTAAACAGCAAAAAGGATAGGTTGAAAGTTAAACAGCATAAAGGATAAGTCTTAAAAAAAATTCATAAAAGTAATGTACCCATATTCCAGAAAACTCAGCAGACTCTTATAGATAGGAAAAAGTTTTTTACAATTGAAAGCTTTGCCTAAATACCAAAAATGTCCTTCTAACAGATATTTAATTTTTTTTAATCATCAACAATTTCCTATTTTTTTTTGTTTTATTCTCACCCTGAACACTTTCATAAATCAATCACCATCAAATGAATTGCGCATAACTTTGTTCAAATTGAAATTATAGATTTTTTTTTGGGAATCACAAACTTCATGTTTGCTGCAATGAAATCAAACGCAACGCTAAAATTTCACAAACATTGATTTTGACAAGGTGAAACATCACTAACGATAATAGGCATATTGAGAAATTCTTATAAAACTGTTTTACTTTTATTTTAAATGTTTATTCAAGAACTGTACAAATTATTGGGCAAACATTTCTTTTGTTCCTTGGGCTTCCGCGATTAATTTAGAAGGATTTCATATTTGTCAATTAATTTGTACAGTTTTTTAATAAATATTCAAGATAAAATAATTCACTTTAAATGAGAATTTTTTGATATTATGCCTATTATCATAACTAATGTTTTACCTTGTTAAAAATGATGTTTGTGAAATCTGAAAGTTGCGTTGCCTTGGGTAATATCGTTGCAATAAACATGACGTTTGCGATTCACCAAAATAATTAAAATCTAAGTTAATTTCACAAATATGCTTCAATTCGAACAAAGTTATGAGCAACTAATTTCACGGTAATTGATTTATGAAAATGTTTAGGGTGAATATTGAAAAATTAAATAATTTGGGAAAGTATTGATGTTTCAGTCCAATCTTTGATTTCTAGTTTCATAAAACGACAATTGACATACAGAACGATATAATTTTTTTCCAATTTTCTAAATATGTCCAAAATACCATTTTCGACCTCCTCTATCGAAACTACATATTCCCTAAAACACCCATTCTCAAGGCTTATCCTCAGAGGTATGATTTTTTTTCATGGTTCATTTTTGTAGATTTGTTTGAGAACAATAAAACTGTCATATACAATTTTTCTATATCTCATTTCGTTTTTAAGTTATTGGTGTTATTAAGAAAAAGGGTAAACTTTTCCTTTATTTTTCGTTTTTTTTTAGATATTTCTGGGACGGAAAAAATTCCAGTTCAGTTTTCAAAAGGCGATCAGAATAGGTATTTTGTGAAATTTGCAAATGTGTCGTCTTCGAGTTTTTTAAGGTTTTATGAAATAAAATTCAATATTGTTATTTGTCAATTTCAAAAATTCAAAACGTCATTCACGAAATGCTCATTTTTTAAAGTTCATTCGATATTTTCGAGTTTAATTACCAAGATATAGAAAAAATTGATGGAACTTTTTTCAGACCTGTTCAAGTACCATAACAGTGTAAGTGTACATTTTTGTGATATCTCGTTTCGTTTTCCAATTTTTTTGATTTTATTGAGAAAATAAAAATTTTGTAATTTCTTCCACTTTCTAATCGAGCTAGGGAGAATAAAACATTTCCTAACTGGTGGAAAAATTATCTCTTGGTTTCACTAAGTATCGCATTTTGGAGCTCTCTTTGGAGGACGAATTAATCATCTCCCTACCAGAAAAAGTAATACACATATCATCAGCACCCATCACTTCCAAATGATTTATACACTGCCTTCCTGTTATCATGTCAGCACAGATAAGTATTTAAGTAATTCAAATAATTATTTTCAGCTCATACCTATATGATGTGAGCCATCAGCTTTCTCGTTGAATAATAATTTATTAATCTAATTTTCATCTAGCAGCCATAATAGGCTTCGCACTATTTACTACGATAATTCAAATTCGAAGTGTAGTGTATTGAAAGCCATTTCATTATATCATTAGTTTAGAGATTCTTCACACCATCTCAAAGCCCAATCAAAACAATAATAACCCACCAAGGCAAGGTTGTCCACCTCTGTGGAATGACTTTCCTTGGAGCATCTGTCGAATGCACTTGAAGCGGTGTTTTTTCAGTGAATTAATGTATCCTCAACATATGGTAGAATGTAATAAAGCACTTGTGGTGTAAAGTTATGAATAAAATCTGACTACCGTTCCGGGGAGAGTCAATCTATATAATTTGCATGCCACTAACGTACCAACCTCTGGGCACTTGGCGGAACTACTACGACAGATAATTAAACAAATTCTAATGCTAATAAATAATAAAATTAAAAAAAACAGTTTAGAGAAAAGCTTTTATTTAAATGCACTAAAAAGCTGAAAATTAATTTTAAAGTGAATTAAACGCATCATTATGTCACACTATAAAATTTTAAATTATATAAAAGCTTGTCACGAGATGTATCTATGTATTTCTCATCGTAAATTAAATTTTATTCTCGCGACAAGGTTTTATATTATTAAAAATTTCATAATGTAACAAAATGATGAGTTCAATTCACTTTAAAATTTATTTTTTTCTCTTTAGTGCATTTAAATAAAAGCTTCACACAAAAAAGTTTTTCAAAAGTATATTTATTTATTTCTTTTTTAGTTTTCTATCGATATGTTTCTTAGTCTGTTTATTTCAATTAATGTACGATCGCTTGCAATTCACTAAATTCTACACTTTTTCAAGTAGTAAATCAGAAACGGTAATGTTATTTTCGGAAAGCGTGAATTGTAATTCAGAAAGGTAATTTGTATATCAGAAAGTAAAAATTGAAATTCATAATAGTAGAGTAAATTTCATAATGCGTGAATTGTAATTCAGAATAGTGAATTGAATTTCAGAATGCATAAATTGAAATTCAGAATGTGTGAATTCAAATTCAGAAAAGGTAATTTGTAATTCGGAAACAATAATTTGTAAATCAGAAAACATCATCATATATATATATATATATATATATATATATAAATATATATATATAGAAAGGGTAGTCGTTGCTGACTAGTTAAGAATAAAACCAGTTAATATTGGGGATTGCAGCAAAGTCAAAAGTGTACTCTTTTATAGAGTTTATTCCAAGCTTTCGTAAATTTTATTTACATCTTCAGGGAACTACAAAGAATTATTATGTCAATTATACATTTTGATGTTATTAAAATTTTACTTACATCTATAGTGAGGTTAGTTGACATGTTCTTAGTTCTTTGGATAGTGACATTACAGCTTAAAATTGTAAATAATAAGGAAAAAAGACTTTACGAATATAAATAACAGAAAATTTTGAAATTTCAGTCGAAAAACAAAAGACTTGTTGATTGTATCCAAGGGACACAAATCAGTTGTCAATAGAAAAGAAATCTGTAATTTTCAAGTCAATGTTACCAACTGTAATCTTGTACCAACTGTAATCTTGTACCAACTTTAATCTAGTACCAACTGTTGAAATATAGGACTGTTGTTTTGTAAGTTAGGAAAAAATTACATTTCCAATTGAGTAGTTATGGAGATATTATTATTCATATGGAGAGTGTGGTCTAATGACAATAAGAAGGAATAAATCTCACTCAAATGATTTATATCAGTTCTTTTATTAATACATTTTTTGTCTTGATATATGAAGGCCATTTCCAAAAAAGTTCTCTTAGTCATATGTGTCTCTTTAGCTAATATTTTAGTTGAGTTATAATTTATTCGATGGTCAAATTTGTTTACATGATCAGCAAGAGCACATCTTTCAGGATGAAGTCTACAATCAATTTTATGTGAGGAGATTCTACTTTTCAGGCTTCTAGAAGTCTGTCCAATATAATTTTTATCACAGTCCTGACAAGGAATGCTATATACTACATTTGAAGTGGAAGTTAATGGAATTTTATCCTTCACTTTTGAATAAATTGATCTTATTGGTAAAATTGTTTTATTTGCTATTTTGACATTACATACTGAATGAAAGAGCCTGGACAATCTTGGTGTAATATCTTTTATATATGGAAGTGAAGTGAATGTAGGAATTGTAGGATTTGTAGGATTAGTATTAGCAACATTGCTATTAATGGATATGTTCAGATTGTTAGATATAATATCTGTTTCAATATTTAATGGTGTGCTGAACAGAATACTTCTCAGTAATTTTGGTGGATAAGCATTGTCAGAAAAGAGTTTGAAAAGAATATCTAGGTTTTTTTTATGAAAGGATCTATCTGAGATTTTGAGTACTCTAGCTTTCATCTGTTTCACAAGGTTTATTTTCATTGACCGCTTGTGATAAGACTCGAAGTTAATATATCTTCCAGAACTGCATGGTTTCCTGTACCAGTCTATAAGAATTTTGTTATTAAGACCACGTATGAATCTTGTATCTAAGAAAGGTACGGAAAAATCATCATCCTCAGTTTCTATTGTAAACTGAATATATGGGTCAAAGCTGTTGAAAGTACTAAGAATCTCAGTAATGCCATCTTTTGGTAATGCGACAATGATATCATCAACATATTTTTTGATGAAAAAAGGTTTAAATGATAGTACTGGAATTACTGTGTCCAACACATCATCCATCACATATGAAGCTAATATAGGGGAGATTAAAGCTCCCATTGGAGTTCCAAAACTTTGTTTATAAATTTTGTTGTTAAAAGAGAAATATGTGTTATTGAACAAGAAAGTTAAAATTTTCATGAATGTTTCTTCATTAATGTTACAATAATTGCTAACACGATACCAATTTTTGTGAATTGATCTTTGACAAACTTCTAAATATACATTACTAAAAAGAGAAACCACATCAAGACTTGCCAAAACGTAGTCATTAGGTATGCTTGTGTTATTAAATTTATTATTTACTTCAAAAGAGTCTTGTATAAAGTATTCATTATCGGGATCATATGCTTTAGTTAGAATATCTGCGAGAAGTGAGGCAATGGCTTCTGTTGGAGCACCAATACATGAAACTATAGGTCTCATCGATAAAGTAGGTTTATGTATTTTTGGTAATGAATAGAATTTTGGAGAAATAGCATTATAGCATGTGAGTTTCTTTTTTGTGACATCATCAATTTGATTTGTGTCTTTAAGTACTTTCAAAAATTCATTAGCTTTACTTTGTATCGTAGTCGTAGGATCTTTTGCTAATTCAACATAGGAATTACTGTTGATAATTATTTCATTTGAAAGATTAAGATATTGATCTTTTTCCATACTGACTGTCACATTACCTTTCAAATGAAATAATTATCAACAGTAATTCCTATATTGAATTAGCAAAAGATCCTACGACTACGATACAAAGTAAAGCTAATGAATTTTTGAAAGACACAAATCAAATTGATGATGTCACAAAAAAGAAACTCACATGCTATAATGCTATTTCTCCAAAATTCTATTCATTACCAAAAATACATAAACCTACTTTATCGATGAGACCTATAGTTTCATGTATTGGTGCTCCAACAGAAGCCATTGCCTCACTTCTCACAGATATTCTAACTAATGCATATGATTCCGATAATGAATACTTTATACAAGACTCTTTTGAAGTAAATAATAAATTTAATAACACAAACATACCTAATGACTACGTTTTGGCAAGTCTTGATGTGGTTTCTCTTTTTAGTAATGTACATTTAGAAGTTTGTCAAAGATCAATTCACAAAAATTGGTATCGTGTTAGCAATTATTGTAACATTAGTGAAGAAATATTCATGAAAATTTTAACTTTCTTGTTCAATAACACATATTTCTCTTTTAACAACAAAATTTATAAACAAAGTTTTGGAACTCCAATGGGAGCTTCAATCTCCCCTATATTAGCTTCATATGTGATGGATGATGTGTTGGACACAGTAATTCCAGTACTATCATTTAAACCTTTTTTCATCAAAAAATATGTTGATGATATCATTGTCGCTTTACCAAAAGATGGCATTACTGAGATTCTTAGTACTTTCAACAGCTTTGACCCATATATTCAGTTTACAATAGAAACTGAGGATGATGATTTTTCCGTACCTTTCTTAGATACAAGATTCATACGTGGTCTTAATAACAAAATTCTTATAGACTGGTACAGGAAACCATGCAGTTCTGGGAGATATATTAACTTCGAGTCTTATCACAAGCGGTCAATGAAAATAAACCTTGTGAAACAGATGAAAGCTAGAGTACTCAAAATCTCAGATAGATCCTTTCATAAAAAAACCTAGATATTCTTTTCAAACTCTTTTCTGACAATGCTTATCCACCAAAATTACTGAGAAGTATTCTGTTCAGCACACCATTAAACATTGAAACAGATATTATATCTAACAATCTGAACATATCCATTAATAGCAATGTTGCTAATACTAATCCTACAAATCCTACAATTCCTACATTCACTTCACTTCCATATATAAAAGATATTACACCAAGATTGTCCAGGCTCTTTCATTCAGTATGTAATGTCAAAATAGCAAATAAAACAATTTTACCAATAAGATCAATTTATTCAAAAGTGAAGGATAAAATTCCATTAACTTCCACTTCAAATGTAGTATATAGCATTCCTTGTCAGGACTGTGATAAAAATTATATTGGCCAGACTTCTAGAAGCCTGAAAAGTAGAATCTCCTCACATAAAAGTGATTGTAGACTTCATCCTGAAAGATGTGCTCTTGCTGATCATGTAAACAAATTTGACCATCGAATAAATTATAACTCAACTAAAATATTAGCTAAAGAGACACATATGACTAAGAGAACTTTTTTGGAAATGGCCTTCATATATCAAGACAAAAAATGTATGAATAAAAGAACTGATATAAATCATTTGAGTGAGATTTATTCCTTCTTATTGTCGTTAGACCACACTCTCCATATGAATAATAATATCTCCATGACTACTCAATTGGAAATGTAATTTTTTCCTAACTTACAAAACAACAGTCCTATATTTCAACAGTTGGTACTAGATTAAAGTTGGTACAAGATTACAGTTGGTAACATTGACTTGAAAATTACAGATTTCTTTTCTATTGACAACTGATTTGTGTCCCTTGGATACAATCAACAAGTCTTTTGTTTTTCGACTGAAATTTCAAAATTTTCTGTTATTTATATTCGTAAAGTCTTTTTTCCTTATTATTTACAATTTTAAGCTGTAATGTCACTATCCAAAGAACTAAGAACATGTCAACTAACCTCACTATAGTTGTAAGTAACATTTTAATAACATCAAAATGTATAATTGACATAATAATTCTTTGTAGTTCCCTGAAGATGTAAATAAAATTTACGAAAGCTTGGAATAAACTCTATAAAAGAGTACACTTTTGACTTTGCTGCAATCCCCAATATTAACTGGTTTTATTATATATATATATATATATATATATATATATATATATATATATATATATATAATAACTATTTTTCATTTAATGGAAAATATTACAGACAAACATTTGGAACACCAATGGGATCTTCAATCTCACCAATTCTTGCAGCTTATGTTATGGATGAATTGCTGGACACAGTGTTACCAGTCTTCTCTTTTAACTTATTTTTCATCAAAAAATATGTGGATGATATAATTTTAGCATTACCTAAAAATAGTATAACTGAAATTTTGGATACTTTCAATAGTTACGACCCATACGTACAATTTACAATCGAAACAGAAGATTCAGATCTCTCAGTACCTTTCCTGGATACAAAACTTATAAGATCGATTGATAACACCATATTAATTGATTGGTATAGAAAACCATGCAGTTCAGGAAGGTATTTGAATTTCTTTTCTTATCACAAATTTTCGATGAAAGTGAATTTGTTGAAACAAATGAAAGACAGAGTACTCAAAATTTCTGATATATCTTTTTATAATAAAAATTTGAAAATACTTCAAGAACTTTTCATACAAAATTCTTATCCACCATCTTTAGTTAATATCATATTGTTTAGCTCATTTTTAACAGAAGTTGACAATAGTGTAAGACAGAATATGAATTCTCATAATGAACAACCTGTTGTAGATTTGAATCAAAATTCAATTTTCTATGCTTCATTACCTTACATCAAGGAAATAACACCTAAACTAACCAGAATTTTTCAACCATTTGATAATATCAAAATTGCAAATAGAACAGTTACTTCAATAAGACAAATATATTCAAAAGTAAAAGACAAAAATGATATTTTCTCACTTTCAAATGTTGTTTATAGTATCCCTTGTACTATCCGTGAAAAAAATTACATTGGCCAAACAAAAAGATTACTAAATTACAGAATCACGTCTCATAAAAGTGATAGTAGACTACATCCTGAAAGATGTGCTTTAGCAAAACATGTCAATGACCTTGACCACCGAATGAACTACCCTTCAACAACAGTTCTTGCAAGAGAATCACATCTTTCAAAAAGATCTTTCTTGGAAATGGCCTTTATCTCTCAAGAGAATAACTCCATCAATAAAAGAACAGATATAAACCATTTGAGTGAAATTTATTCTTTTTTACTTTCTCTTGACATTAAGCACCATGAAATCAGAGTAACCGAACGCAGAAATTCTAACCTACACTGAAATTTATTTGTCTTGGAACAAAATAATGTCACTTGTCAGATTATTAACTGTCACATTTGAAAATAAACAAATGAAGTATGTCTCTATGTACAACTAATTTGTCATTTCGTCCAGTTATGTATTTTTTAAAAAAGAACTGAAAATACTGCATTTCTGATATGTTTATTTAGCAGAAACTTAATCTTTTTGAAAAATGTTTCTTATAAATAACTTTTATGAACATATATGTAAGCATCCTCAAATAAGATGTGAGTACTCATAATTTTTAATTTACAGTCTTATATGACATTTCCTATTGTAGTCTCCCTGATGATGGAATAAACGATTCCGAAAGCTTGGAAAAACTTAAAAGAGTTTCCTTTTACATCGCTGCAGGCCCTACAATCAGATATACTCTTAACTAGTCAGCGGCTATCCTTTTTTATATATATATATATGTATATATATATATATATATATATATATATATATATATATATATATATATATAAATGAATAGAAAAGTTATTGGGTATAGCCCTCAAATTGTTGTGCAACCGTAGACACGTGTTTCGAGCTTAAGCTCTCATCAGTACGGTAAAATTAAGTGCGAAGATGTACAACACTTGAATGTAAAAATAGAAACAAAGGACGTCAACAACAGGAAGCCAACCACACATTTTGTTTCTATTTTTACATCCGAGTGTTGTACATCTTTGCACTTGATTTTACCGTACTGATGAGAGCTTAAGCTCGAAACACGTGTTTACGGTTGCAGAACATTTTGTGGGTTATACCCAATAACTTTTCTACTTATATTTTCATATATTGCCCCTCGCTATATCCATCCTTATTTGTATTTTCCTGGGTAGGATTGTCACGCTGGTAGCTATAGCTGCCTCCGTGGCGACGTTAGTTGTTGCCTTGTAAGCACAAGGTCTTCTAACCGAAGCCACAAATGTGTGGTTGGCTTCCTGTTGTTGACTTCTTTTGTTTCTATTTTTACATCCAAGTGTTGTACATCTTCGCACTTGATTTTACCGTACTGATGAGAGCTTAAGCTCGAAACACGAAACACGTGTCTACGGTTGCAGAACATTTTGAGGGTTATACCCAATAACTTTTCTACTTATATTTTCATATATTGCCCCTCGCTATATCCATCCTTATTTATATATATATATATATATATATATATATAGATATATATATATATATATATATATATATATATATATATATATATATATATATATATATATATATATGTACATTACTAAGTTCATGGGTTGAACCGCGTTGAGAGTTTATAACTCGACGTTTCGGCTCCTGCTTTGGAGCCATTTTCAAGAGTGTGACTGCGAGGCCTCTATCTGCCTACTCCTCGAGTCGTGGTCTTGAGAGATATCAAGGTCTCAACCTGCCTACTCCTTGATCTCAAAAGATATTTTATTCGCCTCTATGGGGAGGAACTATTTTCACTGACTAAGATCTACAGCACTCTCCTTCAGAGAAAATCTCGTTTGCTCTGCGACCTTGTCTTCTTGAAATCCTGTCGAGACCACAGCGTCATTCCAAAAGGCTTAATGCTGAAACACCACACCAAATCCGCATCTATTTCCAGAATCCTCAGGCACACGGGTTTCGCTCTCCTTAGAAACCACATCCAGACCACCAGACATAATTTACACACGAAACGTCGAGTTATAAACTCTCAACGCGGTTCAACCCATGAACTTAGTAATGTACATATTTCTGACCGCGGAAACCTTTCCGAACATATATATATATATATATATATATATATATATATATATATATATATATATATATATATATATATATATATATATATATATATATATATATATATATATATATATATATATATATATATATATATATAAAGTAATGAACTTTTCTCAATTTATATGGATATTTCAATTCGCTCGTCCTTAAAAAAATGTATTTAAAAAAATTTGCGTACTACTTCCTTCAAAATGCTCTAATAGCAGCCGCAAGAAATGTCGTATGCTGTGCAGCCCTTGCACAATCTCCTCCAACTATTTTATTCTTTATCTCTTCAAGATATACAAGCCTCTGTTAACCACCTCCAATAGATAAAAATTAGGCAACGAAACAACGTGACATTTGACCACAATTCAAAAAAATTCAACTTTGTAAATAAATGCATACATATCGACAGTAATGAAGTTTGGTGTACGGATAGGCATACTCCGATTGAAAGTTCGGTGAAAAATATTTGGAATCATAATTCCTCACTTTCATCTCAACTCATGGAATGGCAATATTCACCTGTTGATGCAGATTTTGGAAATTTTTTGAATATTGCATACATAATTTTTGTCGTAATTTTTCCGAATTTCTACTAGTTTTCTATCTAGTTGTCGAGGAGAGTATTATTCAAAAGTCAAATAATTTTCATTATTATTACGGATTTTTTCGATTTCTATTTCGCGAGATTTCCTAATTTTTTTCGTGACAGGAAAGGGGTGCGAGCCCCTTATCGATTGTTTTTCATCAATATTTTCCATGTCCGAAATTGTTGAAACATTTTCCGAATTCCTTTGCTTTTGATGGGGGACAGGAGAAGTGAAATTTATTTTAAACCATAATATTCGACGGTCAGATATTTTTCACTATTTTTACGGATTTTTTGGATTTTAATTTCGCGAGTTTTCCAACGTTTTTCGAGAAAAGATCAAATCCAGTTGAAAGAGGTTTTCTCCCTCCCATTTTGTTTTGCCATTTTCGGACAGACTTTCTTTATATCAATTTTTTTTTGTGTATGCTTACCAAATTTCGAATCGAATCCGATCCGATTGAATGTTTCATAAGTTTTTTACGGAACCAATGCAATTTATTCTGTTTTTTTACCCTTTCTTCCATTTTCCGGCTAAATCTTATATCTGAGCATGTTTAAATCAATATTTTCGGCATCAGCGTAAAATTCCACGTATATAGTGCGAACTTCTAGTGGATCTGAAGATTTGGTATTTTTCGTGATTATTAGGTTAGGTTTTTTCGAGTAGAATTTGTTTTGATCAGATCGACTTGAACACGGTACATACGAATTCAACCATTCTGAATCGATTGGCGTTCACAAAATTGCTCTGTCTCGAATCGTTCTCGATTTAAAGAGATCAAATCGAGTTGAAAGACTTTCTTCTGAAATCCATTATTTTTTGCATATGCTTACCGAACCTCAAAGCATATTCAATGTTTTTTGCGGAACCACTGCCATTTCTGATTTTTGACCTTTTAATCGATTTTTAAGCTGAATCTTAAATCTGAGCGTGTTTAAATCCATATTATCGAAATCGGCGTGAAATTTCACGAATATGGTGCAAATTTCAAGTAGATCTTCAAAAAGAAAGCGATTCAGAAGTTTTCTGCGGCAATCTATACAGTGACCACGTAAAAATTGTAACAAATTTGTTAAAAGTTTGATATGGTCATTGGGAAAAAAAGCTCAGACACGTCGATTTTGTTCTTCAGTTGCGCATTTTTTGGATTACTCAGATATTTTAATTTGTTTCCCTATTTCCCTATTTTAATAATACCTTCAAAAAGATCGCATTTTTCTATGTATGGATGTCATATTTTTTCTTATGTTACATAACAGTATTTTCAAAAAATAAGAGAAATCTCATCAATAATTAGATCTGTTAACGTAAACTTTTGACTTGAGGTTTCCCCCCAAAAGAATCTAGTGGGATTAGATCAAGAGATCTAGCTGGCTACTCTAACAGCCGTATGCATAGTCAATCGCCAGCGATTCCATGGAGATTAATCCCGGCGATCTCTCCGGCGAGCCGCCGGCGAACGAACGGAGCATGTTTTGCTTTGCATAGTGGAGCTCTCGCCGTTCTCCTCTCTGGCGTGTCGCTGGCCGAACCGATTAATCATGCGCTGTCATCACATAGGATGACAGGTGAATAATTTGAAAACAGGGTGCATTGTAGCATTGAATTGTAATATTTGAAAGTTACCAAATCTTCTAAAACTTCACTATATATAAGATAAAATGGCAGTGAAATATACAGCTGGCGATAAAGAACTTTTTCTACAGATACTTGCGAAATTTCCAATTATTGAAAATAAACAAACGGATGCCTACAGTATCGAGAAAAAAAAGAAAGCATGGGGAAACATTGTAGCTGAATTCAATATTGCAGCAAATGAACAGGTATAATAATATTGTGTTGATGAAATAAGAAATTATACTTACCAAATGTTATTGGTTGATATATATTGTAGAGGACAGTGATTCAGTTAAAAAGATTGTGGGATAAAATGAAGCGAAACAGAAAAAGCATACGAGCTGATGAAAGACGGGAGTTGATGGCTACCGGTGGTGGACCACCACCACCGATACCTCCACCACAACCTGAAATTGACGACCTTTTGCCAAATCTGAATTATGAAATTCAGAATGTGGATGATTCCGAAGGTATAATTCTAAGTAGAAATATGGGAGGTAGGTACCTACTAGACAATGTAATAATAATTAATAAATATTGAAGTCTGTCTTTACTATACTATTGAATGAACTTTTCAGTTTCAGTTGAAAAAATCGGCGAAGAACAAAACGCAAGACAAGAAGTGAATGTAGAAAAAGGTAATTTGATTGTGCTACGAAAGTAGCTATTGATTGACACAGTGTGTCTCACTTCTCTTGGAAACACTCCCGTCTCTTTCGAATTTTTTGTACCATTGTGTTGTATTATTGATGAAGCTATGTTTGGGTACGATTTAGTTGCTCATGGTGTTGGGATGGGTAGAGCAATGTTATGAAACATATACATGGCTTTTCAGTTATTGCAATAGCAGTTATCAATAAATGGTTTTTATTTCTTTCAGACACATCAACTGCAACAACGAGTACTGAACAGCTAGTAACTGAAGACGTACTTCCAGTAATAGGTGTCCATTCAATTTTTCACTCATCTCATAATACTGGTTTGAAACTTACATTTTTATTACTCTTTTCAAAAATAGAAAGAAATTACATTGTGTATTTTTCTTTCATAAACATGTCAAACACTTGCCTGATAACGACATCTAGACAACAAGTACGAAAGTCTTTTTGCTCTTGCAATACTGTATCAATTGTCCAACATCGTATCAAAATTAAACATTATATGTACCAAAACTTTTCATTTTCGTACTTTTATGACTTTTCTGTATGAGCGTGAAGTTTGTTGAATGAAGCGTAGCCGAGTTCAACAGACACGCGGGTACAAAAAAGCTCTTTACGAAAGTGTTTCATACAAAGTTTTTTTCTTCGGCAGTTATTATATTCCCAAATTGTAGCAATTATATCATTAATTTGAATGTTTAATGATATGAATTGTCGTCGTATTATCAAATAAAAACTTCCGAGTTATCTTTGACTCAAAATACTGTATTTTTCAAAAATGCATGAATGTATGAACAGTGTGTAAAAAGTTACTTTACGCACAGTTGATGATTTTAGGCACAGGTGATTTTTTTACGCACTTGTGCGAAAAATTATTATTTTACGCAATGTCAGCAGTGCGTAAAAGCTTAATTTACCAACTATTGCCACTTCGAAAAAGGCCAAAAAACAGTCATTTGGATGCAATCACAAATGCAAGGTTGCAGTTAATTCAGCGGGAAAGAGAGCACATCGAGGAACTGCATGCAATAAGGATCGAGGAGGCACATTTCGCAAGAGAGGCTGCAAGAATTCGCATGCTTCAGGAAGAGGCAAAATTGAAACAAATGAATGAACATTGAAGTTATTTATTTTCAGTTTTTAGATTAATGTTACAGGCGTATTGATAGAAATTCATACAAACATACTACATATGATTCATTGTTTCCGTTTGCTTTAATTAAAATAGTTGTCAACTACAGTTTGTCTAATCAATGTACCCAAACCTCCGTTGCCTCCAGGTAACGGCATTACAGGTATATCAATATCAATGTTATCATTACCTGGTTCACTTATGTCTACGAATTCGCGCTGCTTAGTAATTGCAATATTGTACAGAACTGCACAAGCGACAATTATGGAGCATGAGGTAGATACTTCCGTGGCAAGGACACGCGCTAAACAGGGAAATAAACGCTTCAGAACTCCGAAAAGTCGTTCCACAGTATTTCTTGTTCGTATCTGTGCTCGGTTATATCTGATTTGACCTGGAGTATGCGTTTGCCGAAATGGCGTCAACAGGTATGGCAAGCAGGAATATCCGGCATCTCCAAGTAAATAACCAGGAAGTTCTCTTCTTTCAAATTTTCGTTTCACTGAACTTCTATTGAAAATGTTACTATCATGATAACTTCCTGGATATCGTGCCACAATATCAAATATTTCCAAATTAGGTCCACCTACTACTTGTACATTAATTGAAAATGTTCTTTTCCTGTTCCTAAAAAGTTCTGCGCGAGGACCTCCCGGGCTAGTGATAGGTATATGGGTGCAGTCGATGCACCCCATAACATTGGGAAAATTAGCAATTCTCCGAAAATGCCTTTGACTTTCCTGTACATTTTCGAAAGTTTCTGGAAATTTTATATAAGTTCTGCTATTTGAGGCAATCCGTCGAGTAATTCTTTTTATTACACGGCTAATCGTCGATTGATGCAATCCCCTCAGGTCTCCACAAACTATCTGCAAAGAAATTATAGTAAATATTGTCTAGGGTGTAATTTGAGATTGCTCACTTGAAAACTGCCAGTTGCATAAAATCGCAATGTCAACAGGACACCTATTAGTATAGGAACAGGTAACCCTCTGTTAGTCATTGGTTCTCCATGCACGAATATTGGTAATATGATATTTTGTACCACATCTTTTCGAAATCGGTATCTTGCTTTGAATTCCATTTCGTTGTATTTGTCCATGGGATTTTCCATATCACGAATATACCTACATTAAATTCATTATTATTTCTAATTGACATACCTACGTTATCATTCAGGTTACTCACCGACGAGGTATGTGTATTTCTAAATTCCAAATATCTCTATTCGCATTATGCAATATATATAAATCACGATCCATGACTGAAACACCTTAATTGATTCAATAAACAGACTTTTGTCTAAGAATGTAAGGTTTGGAAATTTGACGGAGATGCTTCTGACCGCTTCCGTCACATCGCCAGCGATTCGCCAAAAATGTGACTTATCGCGTAGTTGTCACTTTTTTGGAGCTCGACTGTGCATTATAATTCTTGTGTAGCGAGCGGCGAAACTCTGGCGAGTCGCTGGCGATTGACTATGCATACGGCTGTAAGAATCCTCGTCTGCGATCGAAATCCGGAGTAAGAGGGAACTTTTCTCAAGTACATTGGTATCGATAGGCGACCTCATACCTTGTTGTGGAACAAGTGCGATGTGAGTTGCCTAGATACCAATCCCGACGTCTGGTGTTTGGTCGAAGTGTGCAACCAACCACCCGGGGTGGGGCTGTAGATTTTTTCGGGTTTTCCTTCAGCTGACAGGTGAATACGCCACCAAAAATCAGAAAGTTGCCTCGGAGCGCCACGGCAACTAATAATAGCCGTCCTCTACCCACAAACAATGATTTTTAGAGAGGCCAGCTAGATCTCCTGTTCTAACCCCACTAGATTTTATTTTGTTGAGATACCTCAAGTCAAAAGTTTACGTTATCAGATTTAATATTACATTATCATGAATGAAATATCTTTGATTTTTAGAAGATACGGTTATCTAACATAAGAAAAAGTATGACACCCATACACAGAAAAAAATGTTCTTTTCGAAAGTATTATCAAAATAGGTTTATGCCATTTAAAAAAATTATAATGATGTTATAACTCGAACCGCGATGACGTCATCAAAAGTCTGAGTAAACCAAAAAATGCGCAATTGAAAATAAAATCGACGCGTCTGAGCTTATTTTCCCTAATATCCCTAATATCAAGCGTTTAACGAATTTGTTCCAACCTTTACGTGCTCACTGTATATGAAGGTAGGTTTGATTTTTTATAGATTTATTTGAGCCGAATGACTAAATGAGAATAAAACTTGTTGTAGAAACGTGCTAACTGAATCGCCCTGTTTAGTGAATCAAATACATTATCTTAAATCTCAACGCCTTGCTCGATTCTTATTTGTTTACGGTCGTCATAGCGACGATTATTGACAGCGGCAGCGACAGCGGAATAAAAATGTGTTTGAAATCTCTCTGAAAGACACAAATTAATCACGGCAAATGCCTCTCTTTAGTACTAGTACTCTTTAGTACTCTCGAAAGCGCAGATCTCAGTATGATTGTATGATATGGAACAATACTTATAGGAAGAATTGTAATGGTCCTTCGTTATTGTTGATGTTTAAAAATAAATCTTCAAAACCGAACCAGTGGATTTGGAATAACAGTTTGTGTGCAGAGATACGTATTACCAGATTGTTTGTAACCCCCTGAAGACTATCCCTACAAAACTAATGCATTTTGAGTTGTCCTCTTTTTGTCATTATTATTATTACCACTCCACCTCCACTATCATTAATTTATTGATTACTTATTGTCTTTTGTTTTTAAATTGTTTTATATATCCAATTCTTCACTTTTCTGCTAATTATTGTTTTTATTATGAACATGCATCTTGTTTTGAGTTGGATGGAAGAGCTGTTTTTGATATCCCCGGATACTGGCGACTGAATTCTGCTCTATCATACTGTTGATATTCACATTTTGTTTTATTTTTCTTTTGTGAAAAATTCAGTACGAAAAAAGACAGATTAACATAATAATAATGTTGATGATTTTTATCAGCGTCTTCTGTAGACTTCTCTTTGTAATTCAAAATATCGTTTTCAAACATTTTTGAAAATTCCAAAATATTTTCTGTCAACGCTGTCATTAGGAAGACTCATAACTAGTCCTTTCCATCTAAAACTGTAAACAACTTGGTTCTCAACACAAAATTTATTCCCTACCAACTAATATTTTTTGAGTTAACGAATTTTGACTTCAGGGCCAGTTTTTTGAGTTCCACTTAAACTCCAGGTTAATCAACTAATGGTTAACATTAACCACGTAAACTATTAGTTAGTTATCTTGAGCTTAACTCGAAAAAAAAAAACTGGCCCTCAAATGAAAGTGCTTTCTGAATACTCTCGTTTCAAAACTTTTAGGGTCGTATGGAATGGAAAAAGTTTATTTTTCTTATTTGAGTATCCTGAGTAGTTGGCATTGCCGCATGACAGAATGGCGACTGTAAATATGGTCAATTCACCAAAGATCTCGAGGAAGAACGCATGTGGAGTGTTGAGTACCATACTTTTCATCGACAATAATGATTCAGTGTATCTTATCCATCAAAGTTACTAGAAGTGATTTTCCGAATTACATGCCTCTTGAAAGGATAACCCTCAATGGCTGCTCTGGTAAATAAATTGCCCACCTTTCGTCAGTGTGGATGATGTATTCACATGTCACATTACATGTTACAATTAATCAACACTCGTTAGTTTTCTATACATTACCTTATAATTATTTCAGCGAAAAAAGTAGATATGATAGTAGGTATATGATTTATTAACAACACCAGTGAGTCTTGAAAGCTAACTAGATGGTGGCAATAGGATTGAGAATCAAATAATTAGTATTTGTTAATGTTCATTAATCATGCAGCAAAAATAGAAGTCCGCAAATGCATATGCGTGTATATCTATGTATTCTAAGAAAACAAGATGCTTGCATGTTCTTTACTGAACGATATTCTGGTAAAAATCTTAAAACAAGATATTATGGGTACGTGAACGATGATTAAAATTCAAGCTCAGCACGGGTTATTAACAAGACTGGAACTATAATTTCAGTTGCTCTCCTCCATCAGACATAAAGGGAAGCACTCTAAATAAATAGAAATTATTTGAGAGAAACTAGTTTTAAGTATATTTATTGCACATTTCCATATTTTTTTAATTGGATAGTAATAGAGCCAGCAAACAGAAGTTAGTGTGTTTTTTTTTGTTTTTTTCGTTAACCAGCTGTCGTTACGGTTTTAACCATCGAATGGCATCCAAAAGGATTGAAACACTCGGCTACCTGGCCCCATGTTCCTATACAGTGTATTCAAGATAAAGATGGGCTAGCATTAGGATCTCAGAAGCGGTTGGAGTTATAATGTTGGTTGAATTAGAGAAAAGTTGCACAATGCAAAGTTGTGTTATATGGAGTTTGCGAAAGTGGGTTGCCTTTTTCAGATTACGAGATATTTTGAATGAAGTGATATTTTCTATATTGGTTTTTATTTATTTCTGAGGTTACTCTAGAAGACATTTTCAATGCCACTTTTTGAGCCTAATAAGATGACGCTCACAATTTTTTTTTTGAATTAGGCTATATATATAGATTTGTGATGTAATTATTAACAGATGCAATCTAGACCAGCATGTGAAATTATCAAATTTCTTTCCAAACTAACAAGGCAGCGACAATCAAAGCTGAGAGCATAGAATAGAGACTACAAAATATTTCCCGTATGCGAAAGCAAATCATTCATCTCTATGCTATTCACATTTCATCATAGATAATGAGCTAAACAAACTTATCATCTAAATATGTAAGGTTAAATATAATTAAAGGCCAACCATCAGATGATTCCGACTATCCAGACGTGCTAGTTGGATAGCAGCTATTCATAGGTATGAAATTATTTATTCATCACAAAACATAACCTACACACAGCGTGGAGAAGACTACAAAATGGTTCTCGTATGCGAAACCTAATCATTCATTTGTATGCTCTGCACATTTCATCATAGATAATGAGCTGAGAACAACTTACCATCTAAATATGTAATACCTTTTCTATTTATATTTTTATATATTGCCCCTCGATAAATCCATCCTGATTTGTATTTTCCTGGGTTGGATTGTAACGCTGGTAGCTATAGCTGCCTCCGTGACGACGTTAGTTGTTGCCTTAAAAGCTCAAGGTCTTCTAACCGAAGCCACAAATGTGTGGTTGGCTTCCTGTTGTTGACTTCCTTTGTTTCTATTATTACATCAAAGCGTTGTACATCTTCGCACTTGAATTTACCGTACCGACGAGAGCTTAAGCTCGAAACACGTGTCTACGGTTGCACAACAATTTGAGGGCTATACGTACCCAATAACTTTTCTATTTATATGTAAAGATATATACATAAGTGAAAATAGAGTATATTTCGTTTCAATTCCGAGAGTTCCAACCTTTGACAGCTGTTTCGTGCTCACGCACTCATCAGAAAGGATTTATGGAGCTCTCGAAATCAAAACGAATCCACTCAAGAATTAGTACCGTGAAGGCAAGACAGATATAACAGAAAGTTAATTATGATATCTACAGTCACTAGTTGAAACTTAATTTGACACGAACCAAGGAATTCAAAGTAGAGATTTGTCTACAAACTGACAGGCAGACAACAATTCTTTGGATTCCTTGGTTCGTGTCCAATTAAGTTTCAACTAGTGACTGTAGATGTCATAAGTAACTTTCTGTTATATCTGTCTTGCCTTCACGGTACTAATTCTTGAGTGGATTCGTTTTGATTTCGAGAGCTCCATAAATCCTTTCTGTCAATAGTTGGAACTCTCGGAATTAAAACGAAATATACTCTGTTTTCACTTAGATTCTGCTTGCGTTCCTCATAACGTACTAGAAACTTGATTGAATCTTGGGTTGGTCAGAACAACGAATTGTTGTCTGCCTGTCAATTTGTAGACAAACCTCTACTTTGGATTCCTTGGTTCGTGTCAAATTAAGTTTCAACTAATGACTGTAGATGTCATAAGTAACTTTCTGATATATACATATATATATATATATATATATATATATATATATATATATATATATATATAATTTTTGAATTTATTTCTGTGAAATAGACGATGAAAAGTGAAGAACGAATGAGAATACCTTGACGTGCAAACAAAGGCCGATAATATTCTATAAATTTTTGCAATTATCTAAGGGCTCTTTTCTTTAGAGAAGATTATTTCAAACGTGTTTTGCTACAGACTTCCCAGAAAGCAATGCCATAGCTCTGATGAGATTCTGTGAGAGCATAATAAGCTGACTTACTAGCAGTAGGTATATCCCAAATTGTTAGAAATAATTCGCATTGCATAGATCCCGAAGCCAGCTTTTTGCTGAGATTTCAGATGTGTGTATCGAATTTCAATGTAGCATCAATCTGAAGTCCATTGAATATAGTAGTTTCTTTACTTTCTATAGTATCATTGCCTAGTAACAGTACAGGTAAATTGCAAAAAAGGCTTAGAATATTCGTTTCAGATATATTCGATTTGAATTATATATATATATATATATATATATATATATATATATATATATATTTTGAGGCCAACCATCAGATGATTCCAAATATCCAGACCATGATACAAAATAAAAGCTAGGGAGTCACAGCTAACATTGATGTCAACATCGTAGAATGTTTTGAAAGATGGAATGTTTTTTCTAACTCATCTTTTTAGTTCGGTGCATGAAACCAAACAAAATATATTTAACTACAAACGTTTACCCTTTTTTATGTTTTTGAAATATTGTATATTTATAGGGAGAGGGTCGTTGATGTTACTTCTTGTTAAAATCTGCATTAATTTTGAACGAATGATAGCAATTTTGTTATTGAACATCTTGCACACTTACAAAATATTATTTTCACCACCACAATGATAATATACCTAGAACCAAGTTTCTCACAGAAGTTTTGGGAAAACTACATGCTGATTTTCTACCGCAATATCGACTACTGTTCATTTATTGGCTGCAACAAGAAAAGGTAAACTTGAATCCGTCACCCTGTATTCGAAGATGGTACTAAATAATCGCCGAAGAATTTTTAAACAATGCAGTCTAGCATCGAGAAAGCTCCTGTTTCTCATCATTCATTGCCTGTCTTCGTACAATGCAGTCGAAGGTAGGCATGGGAAAGTTTCCGCTAACATAATCTTAGAGCGGCATCCCACAGAGTAGCCACTGCTCTCATGCATACTATATGTCCCTGTCCAACTTTCTCAATGTTCATCCTGCTTTTTAGTGAATCAATTCATCCGGCGAATAGAGGGTGAACCATAAAATATTTGGAACAGATTGCTAGAATTGTATTATTCGGTAAATAACTTTCAGTTAGTTTTAGAACGTCCTGTAGTATGATTGTCCTTCGATACCCTATTTTCTTTTTAACAAGCAGGACATTATTTGACTACTGAATTTATTCTGCCGATTTGAATTCTGTTCTCCACAAGTTATAACTTCGTTCTTTTGATCTATTCCAACTAAAACTGGGACAAAACTGACTAAGCAATATTTATAAACAATTTCATCCCTAATTTACTCAATTCGTTGATTTCCTAAATTTCAAAATATATGCCATTGAAATCTTCATATCTCAAATATATCGAAAAATAAATCGTTTAAATTTTACGTATCGTTTTTCGCCTGTATTTAGTTATGAATATTCGGTTTTCAGAAGTGTTCTCCCACAGACATTTTACGTCACTGACACAATCCGACAACGTTGGAATCATGGAGGCATTATTTGTCGATTGTCATTGGATTATCACCATTGTCAAGTCACCAATGTCATCACGATCTGTCACAGCTCTTACTGTAGAAATAAAAGGCATTGCTGATATTGCTGATATTATATTTACCATACATTTTTGAATAACACTTGTTGTATACTCGAAGCGGGTAATATACTGAAGCTTCAGATTCAGATTCAGATTTATTCATGATATAACAATTACTTAAATACATGCATTTTTATGACAATTATCCTTTATGATCCTAAGGGTTCACCTAAGCACTGTATGCGCGTGTTTTGTGAAGCCCCTAGGATTAATTCAGGATTTTCATATGGTATTCAGTATAATATTGGTTTCAATGGAAATTACATTATTATCAATAACTGGGATTCTAGTAGGAATCGATAAGAAACTCTATTAAATACATAATTTTTTTTTATAATTTTTCTTAACTTTTGTTTAATTATTCTTTCAATTTTCTTTTTCAATCATTGGAATTGTTGATGTGGCAAGGACTATTCCTTTATACTCAAATATGTATATACAGAGAATACAGCTTTTTTTTGTATATATTCAATTATATCTATAATATATTTGTTTTATAGTAACTTCACCAGTGTTAGGTAGTTAAGGCTAATGAATTGTTTAATACCAGTCTCATATTTGTTAAATGAGACGTTTTCTTTCAAACTACGCTCTAGTAAATTGTAAAATTTAGGACCGAAGTAGAAAATTGTTCGTTGAGTATGGGTTTTTTTAAAAACGGGAGGTATAACATTTAAATTGTCAGTAAATCTAGTATTTTTTATATTTTCTTTATGGTATAGATATTTATGAATATACATCCATATAAGACAGTGATGAATATATAGACACCTTATATTAAACAACTTGGTTTCTTTATAGAGCTGTTCTGTTGAGTATAGCTTTTTTTTCGAAAAATTATTTTAATTATTGTATTTTGTATGGCTTGGAGACTGTACAGATTGTAGTCGAAAATACCACCCCATACGGAGATACACTACCTAATAACTGATACTGCCAAAGATCTGTATACCGTCATCAGATTTTTTGTGGTTAGGATTTCCCCTAAGTTGTACAGCTTCTGAGTTAGTTGGCGAAGTCGCTTTGTAACATATAGGGCGTGTTCGTCCCATCTCATATGCTGATCAACAACTACACCAAGATATTTAAGCTTTGATTCTTTTTTTACAGAAGGGCAATCACATTGTTTTATCTGTGCACATTCAAAGGTATGTAATTTTAGTAGGTTTTCCATTGGTTGGTCGTTTTTCAGGAGTGTGAGACAAATGAATTTGGTTTTATTCAGATTCAAACTAAGGAGATTATAGTTCAACCAAATTTGGATATCCTTCAACCCATTTTCTGTCGTTTGGTATACTTGCTGCCATGTTTTACCAGAAAAAATAATCGCCGTGTCGTCAGCGTATGAAATAAGGGTAAAATTCCGTTAACCGGGCGCTACAAGCTATCAAAAAATTGTTTTTTGAGACTTACGTAGTTTGACCTCCTGAATAAAAAATCCAAATGAAATTTTTGGCGGTCTCAAGTAATTTCGGAGATACGGGCCTTTTTTTGAATGAAAACTGGCATTTTCTAGCACACGTTTCTTCTTCGAAAAACACACTCAAATGCCTCCTGATTTTCACCAGCACAATATACACACCCTAATTCACCAGTTTTACACTTTTTTTTTTCATTGAAAACACTTTTTTATCAACAAATTCTACTTTATTTTAGCAATAACAAAATCAACAAATTCATGCTGTTTTGTTTAGTTAATATCTGTCAGGTTGGACACAATGGCGATGACGTAAGGGCGAAGCGACATTGCCAGTGTGATTCCAGAAATATTCAATTCACGTATAAAGTCTTGTTCATACCCTCGCGAATTTCGCAGTTTTTTTGCGAATAAAATGTCTGCCGACATGGTTCTGCATCGACGATTGGTCCGGCATGACTGGCAGCCATTTTATTCGCAGAAAAATTGCGAAATTCGCGAGGGTTTGAACAATACTTAACATGGAATATTTTAGTGAATGAGTAAGAAAAATTGATAACCACAAAATTTTCCCATCAACACTTTAACTGCACCTATGAAACAATGGTACTTATACTGTTTCTAAATGACTAGCAAAATTCAAAGGACGAGACAGATCACGGAAATGTGCGCGCGGATTTGCGAAATGTCGGGCGAGCGCGCGCATTCCCATCACTACTTTGTCGATTTCTATCAACTTCGCGCACGCAGATTCGCGAAATGTCGGGCGAGCGCGCTCGCTTCGCTCGCGTATTTCTGGTCTTGTTCGCTAACAGATAAGGTATAAAAATTTCTACTCAAAGTTGACAGAAATCGACAAAGTAGTAATGGAACTGCGCGCGCTCGTGTCTGTCTCGCAGATATCTTCACCAAGAAGTAAGAGATAAGTTACATAAGTTACAAAGTAGTAATAGGAATGCGCGTGCTCGCTTTGCTTACGTATTTCATGCTGAATATATTCACTAGGAATGGTTCACTCTTCGAGTGTTTATGAGGAACAATCATTATTATTATTATTTGTGAAAAAAGTGCCAGTCTCTAGGGCGCCAATACTTCTGAAAACTATCCACTACAAACACTTCATATTCATGAGTATTCAGTATTCAGGAATTTTAGGGAATCTGACAACGTCGCATTGTATTGTAAAGTTTTTAAGACTCGCTGTTGTTGATTCAATGAAAGACATTGATCTGGCTACCTTGTTATGAAACAAGCCATTTCGTTGTGAGAACAGGATTTGGAAAAAATCTTGGTATTAATATTTTGAATGCACAAAAGATATTTTTAAATAC
Source organism: Chrysolina oricalcia (assembly GCA_944452925.2). NCBI lineage: Eukaryota > Metazoa > Arthropoda > Insecta > Coleoptera > Chrysomelidae > Chrysolina > Chrysolina oricalcia. The sequence goes on from OX101812.2 coordinate 69,214,301, forward strand.
ACAGCGCTAGGAGGCATTTTTTGCGAACAAATAATTACTTGAATAAACGTGTCGGATCTCAAACACTCATTTTTGGTAAGTGCGCATGCGCAAACAGATAGAAAAGACGCAACCTAACTGTATTGTATAGTCGGGTAAGTTCGGTTGGGTTTGCATGAGATCGGGTCTGTCGGGATAAGTTATAGTCATTGAAGTAGGTTCATTTTATGTGAAAAGTGCTCATTATTTTTTGTGCGCATGTGTATTCATGTTATGTTTGCGCACATTTCCGTTATCTGTCTCGTCCTTTGAATTTTGCTAGTCATTTAGAATCAGTATAAGTACCATTGTTTCATAGGTGCAGTTAAAGTGTTGATGGGAAAATTTTGTGGTTATCAATTTTCCTTACTCATTCACTAAAATATTCCATGTTAAGTCTTGTTCAAACCCTCGCGAATTTCGCAATTTTTCTGCGAATAAAATGGCTGCCAGTCATTCCGGACCAATCGTCGATGCAGAACCATGTCGGCAGACATTTTATTCGCAAAAAAACTGCGAAATTCGCGAGGGTATGAACAAGACTTTATACGTGAATTGAATATTTCTGGAATCACACTGGCAATGTCGCTTCGCCCTTACGTCAATGCCATTGTGACCAACCTGACAGATATTAACTAAACAAAACAGCATGAATTTGTTGATTTTGTTATTGCTAAAATAAAGTAGAATTTGTTGATAAAAAACTGTTTTCAATGAAAAAAAAAGTGTAAAACTGGTGAATTAGGGTGTGTATATTGTGCTGGTGAAAATCAGGAGGCATTTGAGTGTGTTTTTCGAAGAAGAAACGTGTGCTAGAAAATGCCAGTTTTTATTCAAAAAAAGGCCCGTATCTCCGAAATTACTTAAGACCGCCAAAAATTTCATTTGGATTTTTTATTCAGGAGGTCAAACTACGTAAGTCCCAAAAAAAATTTTTTTGATAGCTTGTAGCGCCCGGTTAACGGAATTTTACCGAAATAAGTTTATCAGCAGATTTTATACAACCTATGCTATTGATTAAACTAAAAATAAAATAGGCCCCAATACTGTGCCTTGAGGAACACCAACTTACCTTGTGGGATGCTACACAACATTCAGTCACAATTTTTTATTTCATCATTACTTTCATCAATAGTATCTACAACAAAATCTGGTTTGCTCCGTACTTTATGGTCAGGGTAGGACACTCGATGAAACAAATAGAACGCTTCCTTTTCAGCTACATTCAACCCACAGCAGCATCACCATAGCCTGATCTAGCAGACCTATAAATAAACCTTCAAATTTTCACTGCTAGCATCGAAAAAGATTTTCTCTATTTTCACAAGGTGTAAAAGTAATCTACTAACATTTTTAATAACAATTTCACGACTGACAAGAACAACATAAACATTGTCAGCAAATGTCAGCGGTCCCACTGTTGTCAGATTCATACCAGCACCATCAACCTAGGTCAACAAAAAACACTAGAATCTAGTGAAGACATTCTACGTCACAAGAGTATACATATTCGACTTTTTACTATGTTTCAAAGGCTCTAATTTTTTTATAACGGAATGTTGAGTTGAATCCTTCACAAGGTAGGGAGCTAATGCAAAATGGCTTCTAAAAATAATATTCAGTTCGATTTTGGAGTTTTAGGAAAATAGCGAATTGTAAAACACAAGATTCAATATGATATGAGTTATGATAACTATTTTTATTTATTGATACAGTAGAGCACTTTTCTTCAATGAAAATTCAATTGTACATCTCAATGAATGAAGGTGTGACATTTTCGATCACACTGGAATATCTAATATGTTTTTTATCTTCAGATCCCTACTAAAATGAAAAACTTGAGAACTAGGAGAATGAGGTAAAAATTAGTGTTTATTCTCAATTTCTCTTACGCTTTGTTGAAAAAGGGCCAGGGAAAAAATATGTTCAGCAATTTTCCAATGTGACGACAAAGATTGAGTGAAGAATGAACTTGTCAGATCTATCTGGATGAAACTGACTACGGTGGAATATCTGATACAATATTTACAAAATAGAGACAGATTGCCAACGTTTCTGCGTTGTTCCAGAGGTAAGCATGGCATCTCCAACGAAGCATTTTCCTTTTTTCTGGGAATGTCCTAAAAACCAGGTTTATTTAGGAGCTGCACTCCATACATGAGCACATTATTGCAGGGTAGGTCGGATCTGTGCCTTCAGATGCAATACTCCCGCATCTGTAAGTGTTCAAGTATTATTTTGTTGATTTTGATTTTTTGTTCTCTTCCACCACTCTGGAAATATCGGTGTCAACGTTGTTTGTTATGAATTAGATATAGTTTGAATAAGATAGTAGAGTTATATTTATATTAAAGAATTAGATAATTCAAAAAGTAAATGACTGATTTCTACAATCAAAACGTTGTAGTTCTTACTTTTTCCATCTTTCTCAAACTGCTACAAGATGGTTAATAGGTTTGGCCGACCATCTTGGATATTAAGATGGCGACCACTTTTGTTATGTACACAAAAAAAGCTACATTCATCTATCGAACGAGCCATCAACCACTGACATAGATCAAGAAATAAGAAAGTTACAACAAAACCATTTTAATTCAGTTTTCTGTGGATAACTTGGCACATACAGTTTTACTCAATACGGTCCTGTAGGGCAAAACATGTTTCACAGAGGACTGGTGCTAAAGACAAATTCTGAGATTTTGCAATATTTCTTATTCAATTAAATTCTAATAGGAAATACGAAAATCATGGACTTGAGAAAAGTGTCATTGTTTATTTGGCACCTATACTAAATACGGCCCTGAGAGCTAAATCATTGGTCATAGAGGATTGGGCCCATGTGAACGTTTGATCAGAAACTCAATACCAATAACATATGTGAATTTCAGGCAAATCCCACTGCGGGCCATTTTCCCATGCTTTTGTGCGGGGTCCTTTGAGTCTTAAAATTAGTCGTTTGAAATAAAATCTATTTATTACTGAACATAGCATGCACTTGCTTACTAAAGGATTTAGATATTTTTATACAATATATTGAAAAATGGTATTGTTAATGAATTTCTAATAACCACGAAAAGTATTTTAGAAAAAATATATTTATTCAAAACACACCTGTGGCATCTTTTCAGGAATGCAATTTGAATTTGGTTAGAAAAAGTTTTTAATGAACTCCTATACCTTATAAAAGTGCATAGCCATGTTCATATCAACAAGATGACCATGTTGTTGGTATATCCTTCTCTAAAAATTTGATACAAACCCGAGAAATGAAACTCAATGTTATACGTGCGACAGTAAGAAGAGAAAAAACTGTATGTTATTGAGTCCAACACCATTTTTTCCTCAAATATACAGAATATAAAATTTAGGAAAACCATTTTCATTCCAATGAAGATACAAATATGAGAAAAATCCCTACCATTTTTCCTTGAGTATTAAATGTCTATGTTCGATCCTGACTGCCATAACCAAATTTTTCACTTATAACGATTACTGATTTCATTAAATAACAACAAATTCGAAGCTCTTTCGGATAATCGGAAATAAATTTGTATGGTGAGATTTAAAAAAAAATATTTTGTGTTACTAGCAGTAAAACTAGAAGTGGTAAATTATTAGCTATAGCGTCAAAATATACAGAAAGATGAAAATGTATTTGCCATAAAAGTGCTACAAAGAAAACAAGATTTTGTCACTAGAACTGAATATGTAAAACTACAACACAAATTACAAAAATAGTGTGCATAGTATAACCTTAGTAATAAAACACATTTTTCTTGACCAACAGAAAAACACACAGACAGACATTCTAAAATACATCATTGACAGCACCTTAATCAATATACTCAATTAGATGATCATTAGGTTTCAAAAAATACATTTAGGTAATACAATTTTTTATCAACTGAATTTTAAAGACAGTTTAATTATGAATTGAGCTTCCATCACAATAAGGTGATTTTTTCAATGTTTTGTTGTCATAATTTGATACGTAGATTTCTTGTGCTCTCCTTGTCTGATACCTATGCAAATCCTTGGTGAGCTTACAATTATTTTTAATTATGTGAATTAAACTATTTTGAAAATATCTATTTCGGTAACAATTGATATTTTCTGTTTCTTGAAAGAATCTCTACAAGATTATCTTTATTGCAAATTATATATAATTCTTATGATTCCTTACCGTAGTACAAAAATTCTGTCGATTTCGCTGAATTGGCCCTATTTATTATATTATAACTCAAGATCGTGTAGACAAGTGGATGATAACACGTTTCTAGCTCACGTTGATTTATTTCTTTCTTCAAGTTTAGAATGACAAACGTATTTTTAGAAAATTGAGTCTATTTCTCGATGAAACGTTAGATTACTGTCGATGGTTGTTCCAAGAAACTTTACTTGGTCGCTGGTTTTCATCTGACTTAGCTTTGGCACAATATTTGTCTGTATCAATGGTAAAGTATGAAAACTGTTCTGTTTACATTTATGATCAGATAATTCTCAAGACTCCACGATTTTAATTGCGATTACCAAATCTGCTTTAGTCTGTAGTTCAATTAAATTGTTTGCGTGAATAATGACTGACGGATCATCCGCATACATGGATATATTTCCAGAAGTCACAAATTGTGGTAAGTCATTTATGAAGATAATGAAAAATAGGGGACCAAGTATTGAACCTTACCCTTCCCCCACATTAAATTCAATCTGTTCAGAAGTCTGTAAACCTATGTTCATTCCGATTCATCAATTTCATAGATAAGAAACTATCCATTCTAGCGGTTTACTAATTCATTTAATTTTTCTTCAAGAATTTCGAATTAGGTAACTGTAGCAAAAGCAGCAGTTAAGCCAAAAAATGAACCTGCAATAAGCACATTTGAGTACTATTTATGACATTCTTAATTTAAAACCGATAAGTTGGATGGAAGAGCAATATCTGCCAGGTGCAATATCATGTGCAGATGTTGAATCCTGCTTTTTGACAGGATTTCATTGTATATCTGTATTTTGTAAGAAACTGTCAATAAGAACAATTATTATTATTAGTATTATTATTATTATTGTTATATATTCGAAACTATAGAAAAAATCAATTATACTGTGCTCACAATTGTTGATTCATTTGGTGTTCCTTCAAGGATTCTCCCAATGCATTCGTCCTATACTTATGCTGATGTTTATCAATGATACTTCTGTTCTGAATCAATATTTAACTCAGTAACAAATACAAAATCCATGAAATTCAAATTGTAATCAGTTTTTACGTGACGGAATAACGAGTTTTCAATATTTATCGCAAAAGCGGCGATTTGCAATTATTACAGATATCACAAAAACATTTTTATAGGAAAAACACGCTGCGATGGGAAAATGGCGACTGTTATGGACGATAAAAAAGTGGAATGGAATCATTCCATACCAGACTGAGTTTAATTACGTTTTTTACGGTATTAGGATCAGCTCTTGCATTTACATAAATATTTCGAAGTATCATGCCGAAAAACATTCATGAAGTTCCATTTTCCAGATTTTCAGGATAGGAAGAGTTATAAAAGCATTTGGAATTTTACTTGGCGAACTTATTGAGTTTGCGACGAGACTGAACAAAATTAATTAGAAATGTTTGAAGGTTTTATTCAGAGAATAGAATTCTAACATGTTTTTTTACCCAGAATCAGTATAGTACGCTTTTGAACAATAAGAATATTTTATGCTTCAGCTGCTTGCCCCCAAGGCACAATTCCATTTTTCAAGATAGAATAAAATGATCCAGAATTTAACCAACTCAAGATTGATGAACTGCTTGATTTAGATGTTAATTGCATAACATTTCAGTATCCTAGAAAAACTAATTTTGATCGAACGATTGGACGATTCATTTTCCGCTTGAGAAAAAAATGTTTTTTTTAAATCTCGCATTTATGACATTTCAACACAATAGCGTGCATAACAATCTAATAGTGAAAAATCAAACTTCTAAGATTCAGACGTACTGAAAGGGTTCAAATAAGGGCGCAAAATACTCGGTTACTGATACATTTTCTCGCTTACTGCAATCGATAGAATGAAATTTGATATCGTTTCGTTGTTCTTTTTTAGACAGTGAAAGTCCAGAATAACCTTACTTTTTCTTTCATTATTAATTTGCGTATGTGTGAGGGTGTCGCATCTGAATCCCGTGCAACATCGCAAGCTCATGGTCCATTTCCTTATGTGGAATTCCAAAATTTCAGCTTCTGCACTTTTGGTCATCAAAAATGTCGCTGACTACCGAGGTATCAGGCACGTGGAGACTTTTGTTTGGGATAACCAAAACATGGTACTACAATGGTATTTCAATTTTCGTCCATTAATTCAACGTCTTAATTTTTTCATGTTGTAATCCTACTCTGATGGATGATATCAAAAATATATCGGAATTATAGCAATCAAGTCAATTCTGAAAGTAGACGCGGGAAAATTAATACCATGTAGTACCCATCAATCATTCAAAATCTAAATAGTAATTGAACAATAATAAAGTTCTATCGGTAGGCTCCCAAATCCATCATTAATTAATTAGTATAAAAAATCACTGACAACACTAGTTATCTTCCAATCAAATAAGTAATTTGATCGAGTCGTGAGTTGTAACGGTTCGAGCAGCGCACGCTGAATTCGAAATTATGAGAACTTATGAGTTCAATTACATTGATATGTTTATTGGCTCTCTGCGTGATCTTCATTATATTATTATTACATCTTGGGATTTTTTCATGTAAAAAGGTAGAGAGAAAATTGTCTCAGAAGCACAAATTAACCTTACCAGAAATGTGTCCACTCAGGAACAGTTTTATGCATTTGATTGCGTGTCATATGAAATTCTGCTTGAAAAATAAGACTGGTTGAGGAAAATTCGATTAACCTAATTGGATCATATTTATCGGAACATAAAGAGTATGTTTTTCTGAACAATTACGCTTCTGAAATCTAAAATATTCTAAGAAACTGGAGTTTCCCAGGGATCGGTTTTGGGACCAATTCTATACTACATCTTTTTCATATGTAATTCAGAAAGTATAACTTGTAATTCAGATTAGTAAAATGTAATTCAGAAAACGTAACTTGTAATTCAGAATTGTTAATTGTATTTCAGAAACCGTAACATGTAATTCAGATTAGTAAATTGTATTTCAGAAACCGTAACATGTAATTCAGATCAGCAAGTTGTATTTCAGAAAGTGAAACTTGAATTTCAGATTAGTGAATTGTTATTCAGAAAGCGTCAATTGTAATTCAGAAACCATCAAAGATCTGACCGGTGTGAAAAGAGCAGCCAAAGATAGCTGCCGAAATCTCCGGAGACACCCCGGAGACACCACAAGGGGGATATTATGATAAATAATAACAAATATCTACAAAATAGAGTATGTGGACCTTTTGCATAACTTTACTGACGACAGGGTTGAAAGTGGGTTGGTGAATAATGCGGTTGTAGCGTAAAATGACTTCCGGCAAATTAAGGTATCAACTGTTTCAAGGTTTTTTCTAATTTAGAGGGGTGTGGAGGGGTAGTTTTTGATTCACAAATTATTTAACCCCATGGAACATATTCAGCAGGTTCACAATAGTTCATTTCTGTCAAAAAACCTGGAGCAACGGTTATACTTGAAGCGAAAAAAAAAAAGAAAAAAAAACCGTTGCTGGAAAAACCGTTGCTGCTTTCACACCCGTGGTCTTCATTAGTTTTTCATAAATTCAATGAGAAAGGTTCAGGGTTTAGTTTGTTTGACTTGATTGATTTTTTGAGATATGCGTCAATATGCAATGAGGGTCTGTATAGATTTTGAGAAGGATCGGAAATTGCATATCGAATTCCTGGGCAATTTTCCGAAAAGAAAAAACACAAATAAAAACCGTACCGATGACTGAAATGAAATTTTTAGTAGTGCAATGGATAGAGCTGGAAAATGCAAACAAATCATGTCACCAGAAAATTTCCGAAAAAATGATTGGAAAACTGAGGAAACTTGAAAAATATGAATACAAAAAATTTAAGTTTTTTAAAATTCGAAATATCTCGGAAACGCTCAAAATTTTCCAAATTTATCAGGATATCTTTTTTAATTGCCTTCAGAAAATCTACAAAAAATTTTAATGAATTGTTTCCATAAAATCAATGTACCGTGAAATATTCCAAAAAAACGGAGAATCGATAGATCTCCCCTATTGAAAAAAATTTTTTTTGTGCAGCAAATACCTTTTGACAAAATCTACCTACTCTTCAAATTTTAGTTTTTAGAATTCGTTAACAGAGCGAGGAAAAATAAAATTGAAAAAAAACGGGACTTGGAAACTTTTTTTATAAAAAGCATCAAAATCTAAAAACTAAACGAGATATCAAAAAGTTTGTACGAACAATTTCATTGTACTAACTCAGTACTACAAAAAACTACGTAAAAAAAAATTAAAATTTCACAACATTAGCGCCTTCTGGCGGGCCTTTATCTTCCACCTAGTTTTCTGGCATTTTTTTCTCCACTTATTTGTATAACATCCGATTATTCTGCCAATTTCCAGCCTTGCACGTTATGACTTATTTTACGTAAAAAAATGCATATTTAACCCTCTACCCTCGCGTTATTTTTCCGGGGTGCCTCCTGGCGGCCCGTCTCACGCTACGTTGGTGACAATTGAACCAATAAATGCTAAAATTCACTTTGCACCGGGTCACCCGTATTTCTACGTAGTCAGCTCTCCGTCTAATACGGGTTGTTCTTGGTTTCTGAATTACAGTTGACACTTTCTGAATTACATCTCGCGCTTTCTGAATTACATGTCACACTTTCTGATTAACAATTCACTAATCTGAATTACAAGTTACACAATCTGAAATACAACTTACTAATCTGAATTACATGTTACGGTTTCTGAAATACAATTTACTAATCTGAATTACATGTTACGGTTTCTGAATTACAATTTACTATTCTGAATTACAAATTATACTTTCTGAAATACACGTTATACTTTCTGAATTACAATTGAACAAGGTGTAGTTTTACGTGATTTATTTCAAGATTGATTATGACTTTGAGATTTCGCTATTTGCTGATGTTACGTCCTTATCACTCCAATATCCAAAATACGAGGCTTCAGTAAATGAAATGGAGGAAGCAGGATTGAATGCGGATGAATAGTTGACAACAAATAAATTAATACAAACAAAACGCAACAATCATTTTTCACACATAAACTGGCTGAAGATCAAACTGTATCTATCAAATTTTTAAGGTTCCAAATAGATCAATAACTGTCTTGGAAAAAACATGTGGATTTTATTTTTGAAAAATTGTCAAATAGCAAAAGTTTATTGAAATAGGATATCATAATAAACGAATGAGCTAGGAAGTATAGAGTAAAAATAAAGGTATGTGGTACATATTGAAATTATTTAAAAATATAAGATCAACATTGGATGAATATGATATAGATAATAAGATAAGCATAATAATCATAGCACAAAAATTGTAGGTACAGGTAACTTAATATAAGATAACATAATAAATATCATATCTGTACATTCGAAGCAAGATTCACAAGTTCGTTTTTGTAAATGTTCAGAGACGAGCTATTTTTAATTTCATTTGGTAATATGTTGAACTGATCAAAACACTTGAAAAATAATGAGTTCATTGTACTTTCATGATTTGTTCTGCTTACATATAAATTATTATTATTTCTATTGGTGATTGTCTTGGGGAAACACAATGTACTGTTTGAAATATGATCGTCTTAAATTGTTCAATATTTTGTATATGAGTACCATTGTGAGATAAAACAGCCTTTGGGAAATGGATAGCAAATTTTAAACATTAGGCATAATAGTAATAGGAGTATTCTTACCGCACTTCAAAATAAGTCTCATGCCGTGATTCTAAAGTTTTTGGAGATAAGACAATCTATCCCGATTGAAAAGATATGGGATATAGGAACAGTATTCAAAGTATGGCTGAAGAATTGACTTGTAAACTGTGATACTTGACTCGGTTGAAAGATTGTTGGCAATTTTAGAGAAGAAGAATAATTTAATTGAATTTTTACGAATAAACTCAAAGTGTTCATCGAACGATAGACTGTCGTCCATCTGGAATCCAAGATATAAATGCTGAGGTTAATATTTTTCAAGTCTATTTGGTTGCACTTCAATTTAGTGGTGATTATCATCGCTTTTGTTTTAAATACAATTAGTTCAAGTTTATTTATTATAAATACTTGTTGACACTTGCTAAAGTAGTATTATTTTTTTGAATAGACATTTCTACTTTCATAATACTGTTAATTTATTACTAAAATGTATAAAATAAATCAAAACTCGAAACACATGTTGTGCTGTGATGGTTTTTGAAAATCTGGCACTGACCGAATTACATCAAAGTGTATTTTGATTTTGAATATACTTTTTGAAATTGAAATTAAAACAACTCATAATTCTCATTTTTCATAAAATTCTCCAAAAGAGGCAAAACAATATACCTTGATGAATATCGTCACTTTCAGGATACTTGACAAAAATCCAAAGAAAGGAGTTTATGGCCTTGGAACTTTTCGATAAGACAAACAACAGAGCCAGTAATGGGAAATAATATGAATAGTGTGGTTCATTTGCAGATCCCTTCAAACCTCTTGAAGAGTCGAAATTTCCACAAAACAACAAAAGTTCCGAGTTCGAAAAAAGTGATAAAGTTTGAGAAGTTGCTTTTTGAAAATTATTTGGTTTACAGAGACGGTTTTGGGCCTGAATTGTACCAAATCAAGCCTACTTTTGAAGCGAATGGTGTAATCATTACTGAAAACTTGCTTTTCAGTGTTGAAATTATCAAAAACTGAGAAGAAGTAGAAAATTTCGTAAATTTTTGGATTTTTTCTTACCCCTGCTCAAACAATGCAGCGAAAAATTGCCTTTCTTCCAACATTTTTCGGAGTTCTTTGACTGTCTTATCATTGATTAGGAATGTTTGGCATCGTATTTCCTAGGTATCATGCAAATTTGCAAAGAACTGAATGAGTATTCTGTTAATGCTCAACGCAGAACATTGTACATATGGATGACCGAAGCATGTATGGACAGCTTCAACGTCTCTGAATGATAATAAACAGGCTGTCACAATGAAAAAAAACTTCGATGGAAGGTTCCTCACTTAATTTTAAGGTTTAAAGTGCCAATAAACATATTTTCGAATCCCTCCCCAATTTTCACGCCACTGGATTAATACAGATTCTGTCTACTTTTGATTCATTTTTATACCAAAAAGGTAGAAGTTTTACTTTTAGGAACGGTTTGGTTCAAAAGCTGGCTTCTCGGAAAAGAAAATCGACCTACCCGGGGATTATTGCAAAATATGTCACAATCAGAAATAATAAAATTATTCCATACTTTATGGAAGCAACTTCATGAGATTACCTAGACTAACTAACAATATTGTGAGAGTCAATCATTTATAACAGCATCAAAATGTATAATCACCTGCCAATACAATACATGTATTAGGCAATTCAGAAGGGACAGAAAAAACCTCCTGGTACAGCAATCATTGAATGAAATAGAAGATTATTTTATCTACAAAGTAGGGAGACAACGTTTGTACGAGTGCAACATGCGCAGTAGCGACTTCTCAGCGTCGCTGCTTTGTGTTCATCGTGTGACGTAGTCGAAAGGGATTCAGCATGGAGATAACGATTCTCCAGTAGAGCGCGCTTGATGTTTGAAAATAGATTGTTTAGTAAGAGAAAAAGCGTATACAGGGTGTACCAATATAACATTTGAAGGGAAAAATTGTCGAAAGGTGTGTACAGAGTGTTTCAAAACAGTCACTTAGGAGAAAAACATTTATCATTTGACAGAAAAAATAACATGGCGTCTTTTTGTCAAAAGCTATACAGGGTGTACCAATAAATGATGTAAACAAAAAAAACATGGCTGCCGCTGTCATTTGTCAAAGAAAACATGCGTCATTGGGGGTATGGGGGCCCCCGCCATTTTAACGTTATTGCGGTTACATTTTTCTCATGTTTCAACGCTTCTAATTTCAATCATTTTTTTTTGGACGCAAAAACGTCTATTTTAGTTGCATTTTTTACGTGTTTCATCGTTTCAAATTTTAGTTGTTTTTTGGGACGCGAAAACGATCATTTTGAGCAATTTTGAAATTAGAAGCGTTGAAACACGTAAAAAATGCAACGAAAACATGTGTTTTCATGTTCGAAAAAACATATAAAATTTCGAACGCCGAATTACATAAAATATGTAACGAAAACATGCGTTTTCGTGTTCCAAAAAACAACTAAAATTACGAATGCCAAAAATACACTTTTACATGTAATTCTTATGGACAATAGGCATTTCAAAATTGCTCAAAATGATCGTTTTTGCGTCCCAAAAAAACAACTAAAATTTTGAACGCCTAATTACTTAAAAAACGCAACGAAAATAGACGTTTTCGCGTCCAAAAAAATGATTGAAATTAGAAGCGTCAAAACACGTGAAAAATGCAATGAAAATAGACATTTTCGCGTCCAAAAAAAATGATTGAAATTAGAAGCGTTGTGAAACATGCGAAAAATGTAACCACAATAACATTAAAATGGCGGGGGCCCCCATACCCCCAATGACGCATGTTTTCTTTGACAAATGACAGCGGCAGCCATGTTTTTTTTGTTCACATCATTTATTGGTACACCCTTGTATAGCTTTTGACAAAAAGACGCCATGTTATTTTTTCTGTCAAATGATAAATGTTTTTCTCCTAATTGACTGTTTTGAAACACCCTGTACACACCTTTCGACAATTTTTCCCTTCAAATGTTATATTGGTACACCCTGTATACGCTTTTTCTCTTACTAAACAATCTATTTTCAAACATCAAGCGCGCTCTACTGGAGAATCGTTATCTCCATGCTGAATCCCTCTCGACTACGTCACACGATGAACACAAAGCAGCGACGCTGAGAAGTCGCTACTGCGCATGTTGCGCTCGTACAAACGTTGTCTCCCTACTCTACAACGTTTATACATGCTCAGTTCTCTTTGCTGAGAGATTATTTCATACCTAATCCATGAAGAACTTATATTTAAAAAGTGAAATATTTTTCATATATACACATCACTTGTTTTATGGTGATATTTAACATTTCATTTATTTACTACTGTTTGTATTTTCTCGAATGTACTGAATGTTGTAAAAACCATACTTCAGAGATTCATTTAGTTATTTTCTATCATATCTTTATTTTTATCATATCTTGATTGGTTGATTGATATAAATCTAATCACGTAGTAGACAACTGGACCAGGTCAAGTGGACTATTATTCACAAAAAAAGATATAAATCAATGATCTTCAACACGACATCGTTCTGATAACAGATTAATTTGATAATGTTTCATACTCACTGTTAGTGGAATTGAATGTAGGGATACGTGTTGGAAATAGTATATAGTTAGTTACTTTGAAACATGCTTCTACTGGCATTGGTTTTGTCAATATCTGCCTCAGTGAAAGGTAACCATTTTTATATATGTTTTATCAGACTGTGATACCTGTATTAGGATCTCAAATTTGTACATTTTTATTATAATTATATTTTAATGTGTAGTTATTGTTGTTGACTTATACGGTAATGATTCTTGATTTCGAATGTTACTGCTTTTATTCTGGTTTTGATGTATGTACTCATATTTTATACATATTTATTTTTAAAGAAAATTCTCCATATCAATATATCCTCATGGATGTGTGTATATATGTTTATTACATCTGACCTACTCCACACTTTGTCCATAAGAATTCATTTCTTCTGATAATAAAGTAAATTTTGATTTGATTCGAAACAGAACCTTTCCTTTATTTTTGTTCATTTTCAATGACATGTATTATAACTAAATTAAAACAAAAATATATAAAAAAATTTATATCTTCTCAAATACAACCAATGTATGTATCTTATACGGATCTTTTTTTCAGCTATTTCAGATGGTCATGACACCACCATCTCACGTCATAAAGAAGTTCTCTCTCTGCAATATGAGAACGAACATTTCTGTGGAGCAACACTCATTTCCTTCGGCTGGGCCCTCACAACCGCAAGCTGCATCAACCTCCATCCAACTGGCCTGACTGCACGAGCAGGATCCACCTCAAGGTCTTCAGGAGGTCAAATCCTGGAAGTGGCGCTGACAGTAGTGCATCCGAATTATAATGCTATCACCCATGACTCTGACATTGCCTTGATCAAATTTTCTGAAGATGTTAACAGCACTCTCGCCTTCTTCAGGCCTCTCGGTTATAACCAAGAAATAAGAGTATCTTCTCCAACCACCATGACGGGATGGGGACGAACCAGTCCAGAGGGAAGTTATCCAGACACTCTGCAAATGGGGCAAGCTTTCTCGATTTCCAGTGAATCTTGTCAGGGTGCCTATCCTTCGACTGTGATCAATTTGAATATGTTTTGCGGAGGCTGGATAGGAGGAAGTGAAAGTATAGCAGCTTGCGAAGGAGACTTCGGAGGTGGCGCAGTGATTTACAACCGACTTGAAGGCGTTATATCGTGGGGAAAAGGTTGTGGAAATAACCAGCATCCAACCGTCTTCACGAGAGTTTTGAATTACCTAGACTGGATTCAAGAAATCAGTAATGTAACAACCTTAGAGGCACCTCACTGGTGAATTGTAGATTGACTTCTGAATTTCTTCCAATTATAAACGAAGGAATATTTCTTTTGATTTGATTACTTCGACTACTGATGAAATATGATTTGTTTGCCACATTTTTATGGAGATCATTTGTAATGGACCATATTCGTTAGGGAATAAATTAATTTGACCTGTAAGACCTTTAAGACCCATGGTTACGGAGGAAATCATCGAAAAATTCAAAATTGAAAATTTGTTTGTCGGTCTGTTGTGGCATTTCAAAACGCTCACATTTCCTTATCTTTGGAGATGTGGCTTTGAAATTTGAGTAATTTTAATAACTCGTGGACAACATTTGTCAGTTGAAATTTTTTTTCAGTTTATTTTATCCTTCTACTCCCTCGACACAGGTTCAGGAATTGATTTGTTTCATTCCGTATCTTTTAAATATACTTCAAAACGTCATACAGTGTCCAGATTTTGAAAATAATCAGAAAATGCTAAAACAGGGTGTTTCCGGCGATTTTCCGGAAAATGTCGATCAAAAAAAATTTAAAAAACGCCGAACCGTTCATTTAAATTCAATTTCGAAAGATGTGACATGTAGACATATCTTACTGGAACTATTTGTTACGGAAATCTTCGGAAATGCAGGAAAAATTGAGAAAACTGAAAAAAAAATTACAATTTGGTAAAGACGAAATATCTCAGAAACGGTTGATTTTTTTTTCGATTTTCCAATACATCTTTTTTGGCCGTCACAAAATATGTGAACCCATTTTTTCCGTGAAATCAATGGTTCAGGAAATATTTAAACTATATTGAAAAGTAGAAAAAAGTTTAAAAATATTTGAAAAAAATTGAAACCTCAAATACTCGAAAACGAAAGAAGATATCAAAAAATTCTATATGAAAAGTTCTGATCTACAAAAATTCTATATGAAGTTTTTAAATATTTGAAAAAAAAAATTTATCTACCAAAAACTCAAAGAAGGCGACAGATTTTCAAATTTCACAAAAATCTTTAGATCATTTCGTAAAAGTCTACTAAAAATGTCATGGAATTTTTTCTGCAATATCAATAGTCTGAGAAATATTTCACAAAACGAAAAATTAGGGACTTCACATAAACTTTTTGACATCTTAAAAAATTAATTAGGATGAATTTTTTTCTGAAAGCACCCAAAACCTGCAAACTATAATATGATATATCAAAAAAAGTACATGAACGATTCTATTGTCTCCCCAAACAGATTTACAAAAAGTTCATATAAATTTATTTCATATCTTGGAATGAAAATTGAGATGTGGACTCCAGCCCCCGTTCAAAATTTTTCAGGGCACTCAACGCCCAGATTTTCCAAAATTTCCAATATTTTCCGGACGCTTTCCATATCCTCAATGAGTGCGACAGAGACTTTCAACCTTCAGAATCGGATGTAGTCTCAGTCATACTCGTTAGTCATAAGATACAGTTTTTTGCTAGATTCGAAATGACGATCACTTATCAATTGTGAAAAAATATATCGAGTTTGGTAATTTTTACTCAAATGCGGAGAACCCTATATGTTTTGGGTAGGGTTCGAAAACTGACCCATTGGAAAAGAATATCGATCTATGCAAGGATCGTATTCAGACATACTGAATTCATTCCATACTTCATGGACACACTGTATAAATCGAATCATGAACTAAGACATGTCCAGTATACTGATATTCATAAAATTATAGAGATAAGAAATCAATCATCTTCAACACGATATCGTTCTGATAACAGCTGAATTTCGGAGTTTATAACGTTTGATACTTGCTGTTAGTGTAATTGAATTTATACGTGTTACAAAATAATAGTAAATAGTTATTTTGAAATATGCTTCTACTTGCATTGGTGTTGTCAATATCTGCCACAGTGAAAGGTGAGTGAAAGCGATTCACAATGCAGGATATTTAGTTTCAAGTACCGAATTATTATAAGTGTTACGCAATCGAAACCCATTTACCAAATAATTGGGTCGATACAATAACTGCAGTTGATGAATCGGATAGGAATGACCTGAAGTCAAGAAATCGAATGAGTGGTTCCGCGAGCTATTAACGAAGCTCTGGGGAAAAAAAGCGTATTTGGTCCAGAGTGCATACCTTGGAGACTCAGCCTTTATTGGCATATTGTCAAATGAAAATATCGACTACTACATGGAGAAGTGAAATACCGTAGCAGTGTACACAGCTGGGAAGTTTGAAAGGATGTTTTTGGTACCAAGCTCAATGAAATGCCTTGGAGACATCTAATGCCTTAACAAATGCTTTGTCATATTCAGCAATGGATATGCTAACAAGACGCAGATCAAGTCACATTTGATAATAGAAACGATTTCATATCGTTCACAGTTCCTGGCTATCAATAATTTGGGGGTACAGATCTACTGGCTTCATTTCTGCTGATACTGCGTTGGCGATCTCAGACACATGATTTCAGATCTTCTTTTTTGATGGAAATAAATGAGCTGGCAGTTCTATCGCATAGCTTTGATAGAAAAAACAAAATGAGTGCCGGTCTGTTGGCCTCATCTTTCTGTGAGTATTGTCATAGACATTCTCCTAGGAGGAATCTAATTAACCTATTTCTTCGTGTCTTGCTCAATAACCTCAATCAGGTTTCTACATGCTGCTTCTGGTCTAAAGAGGGTTGATGCTAACCCCGTTTTTTCTATGCCATCTACGCTCTCATTCCAATGGATGCCCCTGTGACCTGTTACCCAGACAAGTGTCAACTTGTTCTGTGCTCCTAGGTCACTGATTTTTTTGTGAGTCTGCCAAACTAGTTTGAAAGAGTACCTTAATGAGCGCAGGGCCTTTATTGCCACCAGACTATCGGAAAGAATGGCAAAGGATTAGTTTCTAGGAACCCTCCATAGAATATCTGTCGTGAAAACGGAGATAGCTATCACCTCAGCTTGGAATATAGAGGCTTAAGTACCGAGGCTTAGACTTATGTCTTGCCTTGGTCTTTCCCATATATTCCAGCCCCTACCAAACCCTATACTTGCATTGCTAGTTTTTTTTAAAGGTTCGATGGTACTTTTGCATCTTATAAGTGTTATTTTCAAATTGCTTGTTTGAAGTCGAACATTCTAGAACTGTATTTTTCATCTTTTGAACGACAAGAGTAAATTTTGTACAAGATTAGTCAGCCTAGAAGAATAAATTCCGAAGTAATAAGTCACAATGGAATAGAAAATCACACGCATTCACTTAAACACTTGTCACTTGTATGAAAAAACGTCGTTGAAGCAATAACAATGTTCTAACACAAATTGTTTTATATTAAATTTGAATTGTTCAACATTACATGATGTCAATAATCCCAAAATTATGATTATGATGTAACACTACCTGAAAGAAAAAATACTTTCAAAAACACAGAGTCGCTATCACCGACAATCATGAGAAAATGACTTTTTTACTCATCTCTTCATTATAGAAGTCAATGTCAAACTAACGAAAACAGAACCGTTTCAACACTGTTGTTAATTTCGAAAATAAGTTTATGGCATATCAGAGGGGAAAATGAAAATCAGAACTGAACGGAACTGATCTGAACGGAGACAAAAGGTTTGTTCGGGTTCTCATTTTATCCGATTCGGAACCGTTCGGAGCATGCGTCTTTTGGAATTCGCGTTCGAGTTCGACGCGAACGGTTCAGGATTTCGCTATGGCTTGTTTTGGTTTAATTTGAATTCGATCCCGAACCGATTCGAACCGTTCTCACTAGTCCCTGCGTTCAAGCTTGAACTATTTGGAATCGATAATTTGACACATGCGTATTTTGTGATTTTTCATTGTACATAATGTCATTGAGCCATTTGAGGTTATAAAAATAAGTTCCGAATAGTGTTTATTACAGAAATATTCCTATTATTTGTTGATTTGTAATTAGTGATCATGAATGTATTTCGATTGTCAAGCTCGTCATCTGGGGATGAAGAAGTGGGGGTTATTTTTCAAGAATTGCAAACTCCTCACATTGAAAATGAGGACTATTTTGAGAATACTATACACCTGCTTACTGACAAAGAATTCAAAGTACATTTTAGGTAGATTTAAAAAAAATTATTCTCTTGAATCATTGTTCTTTTTTTGCTAGGGTTGATAGAAGTATACTAGAATCTCTTTCTCATGCCTATGAGGGATCTGAGTTTTATTCTAATATTGAAACTGGACATGCTAGGATTGCTCCAAAGAAAATTATTTTAGTTTTCTTGTGGTATGCATATTGAGTCAGTTTCATTATTTTCACATATTTCAGTTCTTACCGGACATCATAATAGAAAAGTATTTCGTTTTAAGCAAGTTTGCTATGTTACTAATTTTGGGTTTCAAAGGTGTGCGCCGAAAATCTAAAAGTAAACAAAGCCACGGAACACATCAGTAGAAGTCAGAAGACAGATGGCAAATTTAACGTCAGTAATATCAGTTCACAACTACACCAATAGGTTCCGCCACACTCTTCACACGAGTTCGTTTTGGTTTTTATTAAATTAGAAATAGTTCTGAATCGTTCCCAATTTTTGTCATTGCGTCGATAGTTCTGCGCAGGTTCCCAACAGTTTCCAATTAAAGAACCCGAACAAACCTAAAGGAGTCCCGGGTTCGAATCCCGGTTGATCCACATTTTTTTAATTCCGTTCCGATTTTCATTTTCCCGTCTGATATGCCATAAACTTATTTTCGAATTTAATTTACCTACAGACGTAAAACTACTCCATTATTAACGAACAGTCGTTACCGACCGATGATGAACCCTTTACTCCCATAAACACCTACTACGTAGGCTTATTATGACAAGTACCTGTCAGAAAACAACTACTCCCCTGGCTAAGACCACGACGGGTATTGAATTAAATCTAACAGATACTTGTGCAACGTTCCTCAAAGCATCAGAGGACGCAGTTGCAAGTGCGTTCTATGACCAACTAGCAGAATTATGTTTTGATTTGGACGGGGTGACCACCTGCAGACTAGTTTCGAGGTTGTTGCCTCTCATCAGTGCAAGGGCAGGTCAACACAGACAGCACTGAAGCCATCTGTTCCCCGTCCAAATCATTACAAACTCCGCTGGTTTGGTCAACTCTGGTTCACGCTGTGAGGCGGTTTCTTGGCCGCTCCACCTAGCGAGCAGAGGGAGAACACTCCGAATCTCCGGGTTAAGAGATTTAATCGAAGAAAACAGAGTTCTTTGGGAGATCGTTTAGAAACGAACAGTCGTCACGGACCGATGATGAACCCTTTAATCCCATATAAACCTACTACGTAGGCTTTTTTTGGCATTATCTGTCAGAAAACAACTACTCCCCTGGCTAAGACCACGACGGGCATTGAATTAAATCTAACAGATACTTGTGCAACGTTTCTCAAAGCATCAGATGACCCAGTTGCAAGTGCCCTCTATGACCAACTAGCAGAATTATGTTTTGATTTGGACAGGGTGACCACCTGCAGACTAGTTTCGAGGTTGTTGCCTCTCATCAGTGCAAGGGTAGGTCAACACAGACAGCACTGAAGCCATCTGTTCCCCGTCCAAATCATTACACACTCCGTTGGTTTGGTCAACTCTGGTTCACTCTGTGAAGCGGTTTCTATGCCGCTCTACCTAGCGAGCAGAGGGAGAACACTCCGAATCTCCGGGTTAAGAGATTTAATCGAAGAAAACAGAGTTCTTTGGGAGATCGTTTAGAAACGAACAGTCGTCACGGACCGATGATGAACCCTTTACTCCCATATTAACCTACGTAGGCTTATTATGGCATTATCTGTCAGAAAACAACTACTCCCCTGGCTAAGACCACGACGGGTATTGAATTAAATCTAACAGATACCTGTGCAACGTTCCTCAAAGCATCAGAGGACGCAGTTGCAAGTGCCCTCTATGACCAACTGGCAGAAATTATGTTTTGATTTGAATAGGGTGACCACCCGCAGACCAGTTTCGAGGTTGTTGCCTCTCATCGTTTCATCATTGTTGTTAATCTCAGTTATGATTATTTCTTGGAGGATAACAAATACTTTATGCAAAACTGAAGAAGTTTCCAAAAACAAGTATTGAAAAGGATTGAAGAAAAAATAGAATCTTATATCTTTTCAAATGTAACATTTGTATGTAACTTATACTGATTTTTTTTCCAGCTATTTCAGGTGGTCATGACACCAACATCACACGTCACCGAGAGGTTCTGTCTTTGCAATACCAGAACGAACATTTTTGTGGAGCAACACTGATAGCCTCCAACTGGGCCCTCACATCCGCAAGTTGCATCAATCTCCATTCAACTGATTTGACTGCACGCGCAGGATCCACTTCAAGGTCTTCGGGAGGTCAAATCCTGCAAGTGGCAAAGACAGTAGTGCATCCGAATTATAATGCCATTACTCACGACTCGGACATAGCCTTGGTCAAATTCACCGAAGATGCTAACAATGAGACTTTCTCCCGGAGTCTCCCTTACAAAGTAGAAGATATAAAGGAATATACACCAACCACCATGACGGGATGGGGGCTAAATGACACAGAGGGAGGTTACCCAGACACTTTGCAGATGTTGCAAGTTTTGTCTATGTCGAGGGAAACTTGTCAGAGCGCCTATCCTACAACTGTTATCAACTTGAACATGTTTTGCGGAGGATGGATAGGAGGCAGTGGAAACATCTCAGCTTGCGAAGGAGATTTTGGAGGTGGCGCAGTGATATACTCAAGAGTTGAAGGTGTGATTTCTTGGGGAAAAGGTTGTGGTGATAACAAGTATCCAACTGTTTTTACGAGAGTTGCCAATTATGTGGATTGGATTCATGAAATCACAAATGTAACGTCGATGATCGCACCATGTTGGTGAATTATTGATTGAATTTCTCTCAATCATGTACGATGTAATACTTCTATTTATTTGGATAACTTTGAACCACTTACTAAGTTTTCAATTACCACCATTTGTTTTTGTGATGTATTGTAGTTCCTATCTTTATGTTATATTAGATAATGAGCCTTCTTCAGCTCAACATAGTTTTGTTAGGTTTCTCGGTGATTGAGGTTCAATTTTTAATGAAAATTTTAATAAACTTTATACAGGGTGGGGCACCGAAAACGAAACAGATGGAATATCTTCAAAACGCATGAGTTCTAAAAAAAATGCAAAAACACGTCGATTTTTAATCCAAGGGGGATATCTTCCTATCATAACCTCAACTGTCATACCTCTCCCCCCACCCCTTGGGCACTATCACCCAACAATTTGAATAGGGAAAGTAGTAAGTGTGATCATTAAAAAAGTAATTTTATACAGAATTCAGCCATGTCAATTTTTGCTACCTAACTTTTTTATTTTGGCGCCTTCTTGCGGGAAAATTAACTGTTCCGTAATCCAAATTATAATACTGCATTTGCAAGCTATTTTGACATAAATTCGGTGACAATGCATTATGGAATTTTTCTATGAGAAAAAACAAAATGGCGGCTCCAAAATGGCGGACATGATTTGCAATTATGGTCCGATTCGATTCAAAATTGATATGTGGTGGTTTTCAAGGTCGGAAATTATGATTTGTTTATCAATACAAAAAAAACAAGATGGTGGCTCCAAGACGGAGGACGAAATTTGTAATTCTGGTCCGATTTGAATCAAAATTAGTATGTGGGGATTTTCAGGGTGAAAAATTATGATATTTTTGTCAATGCAAAACACCAAGATGGTGCACGAAATTTGTACTTGTGGTTTGATTCGATTCAAAATTGGCATATGGGAGTTTTACAAGTTTTCATTATGACTGAAATGGATTAATTAAATTGATAAAAAAAGTTTTTATAGAAATGTTATTTATTCAGATTTGTGACGAAGTAACAGAATCGAAAGTTTACCTCGCAAAAGTACTTATTTTTCACTCGCGGCAAGTTTTCGAATAAGTTGCGCACAGAATAACATACGTCTCACATAAAAAAAATATTATTTCCTTTTCAGTGCATTTGTATAAAAGCTTTATTTTATCAATTTAATTAATTCATTTTAGTCATACTGAAAACTTGTAGAACCCCATATATGCCAATTTTGAATCGAATCGAACCACAATTACAAATTTCGTCCACCATCTTGGAGCCACCATCTTGTTTTTTTGCATTGATGATTAAATCATAATTTCCGACCTTGAAAACCACCACATATCAATTTTGAATCGAATCGGACCATAATTGCAAATCATGTCCGCCATTTTGGAGCCGCCATTTTGTTTTTTCTCATAGAAAAATTCCATAATGCATTGTCACTGAATTTATGTCAAAATAGCTTGCAAATGCAGTATTATAATTTGGAATACGAAACAGTTATTTTTCCCGCAAGAGGGCTCCAAAATAAAAAGTTATGTTGCAAAAATTGACATGGCTGAATTCCTTATGAAATTACCTTCCTCATGATGTGTCACACCTACTACTTTCCCTATTCAAATTGTTTGGGTGATAGTGCCCAAGGGGTGGGGGGAGAGGTATGAAAGTTGAGGTTATGATAGGAAGATGTCCCCCTTGGATTGAAAATCGACATGTTTTTGCATTCAATTCACAACACACGCGTTTTGAAGTTATTCGATCTGTTTCGTTTTCGGAGACCCACCCTGTATATTACTTCTAGTTGTATTGAGTACTAGGAATGCAAATTTTGTATTCTACCAAATAGAACACAAAAGATTTATTACGTTTTACCCTTATTCCTTTGCGTCCTAGTGGTACCTCTCAAGGACTACGTATGAAACCAGAACATGTGTTTTTCTTAGAACCGATAGATCATTTAGAAAACTCTTTGAGTGCTGACAATAACTGCCATTTGTTGCTCGGTTACCGAAATTAGTAGTAGTAGTTGCTAAGCAGGGTTCTACTCGTGCACTTTTTCAGCTGGAAGGAAATACTCCCAAATTATAAGATGAGTTGAGTAACTTGCAAAGAACTGGTATAAGCTTAGGTGCACATTTCTTGAGAACCATCGGCAGAATTTCATCCTCTGGCTTTGTTGATGTTCATACCAAGCAAAATGCGTGTGATAGTTCGTTGATGAAAGGTAATTTCAGGCATATGACTGTTGATGGAAGTGATGTTCTGGGTTTTTTTCCACTGAATTCTGAGTAGAATTTGTTGCAAACAGCTGGCAAAATTATTGGCTTCTTCCTGGGTGACCGTAAGTGCATATTTAAGTTTTTGAATTAGTTTTCTTGAATCATTTCTATATTTTTTCTATGCAGGATCTTAAAATAATTGAGACATTTATATCATATAGGACTACTTCAGTTTCATTTTTTCCATTTCAATTATTTCTACAATAAAAAATTTCAAGTTTGAGTAATTTTCTCAACAAACCAAGAAAAATATCCCTAATTTTTCTTGGTTTGTTGAATACTATATATCATGATTGATGTGGGGATACCCGAGTGAAATGCACAGGTCAAATAATATTAAATTAGTTTTTATTTTATTTCGTCATCAGATTATCAAAACAAACCATTACCACAACTTCATCAAATTTACTGTGGTGTACTCCAAGGTTCGGTGCTCGGCCCTGTCCTTTTCCTATTGTATATCAATGACATGACCAATTTGAATATATCAGGTAGTTTCACTTTGTTTGCTGACGATACTACTATTTCAAACCATTTCTAGATATATTGACTGCATTAAAGAATTGTTTGATTCAAATCGAATATATCTGAAACGAATATTCTAAGCCTTTTTTGCAATTTACCTGTACTGTTACTAGGCAATGATACTATAGAAAGTAAAGAAACTACAAAATTTAATGGACTTCAGATTGATGCCACATTGAAATTCGATACACACATCTGAAATCTCAGCAAAAAGCTGGTTTCGGGATCTATGCAATGCGAATTATTTCTAACAATTTGGGATATACCTACTGCTAGTAAGTCAGCTTATTATGCTCTCAGAGAATCTCATCTGAGCTATGGCACTGCTTTCTGGGAAGTCTGTAGCAAAACACGTTTGAAATAATCTTCTCTAAAGAAAAGAGCCCTTAGATAATTACAAAATTTATAGAATCTTATCGGCCTTTGTTTGCACGTCAAGGTATTCTCACTCGTTCTTCACTTTTCATCGTCTAGTTCACAAAAATAAATTCAAAAATAATATATATATATATATATATATATATATACATATATATATATATATATATATATATATATATATATATATATATATATATATATATATATGTTCCAGTGACTGTAAAACAGTCGAAAACAATCCTTTAGGAACTCACTATACCTTTGTATAGATTGTATGGCATATGTCCGACAGAAAACAACTACTTCTCTGGCTAATACCTCGACAGATATTGAATTATATCTGTCAGACATATGTGCAAAGATCCTTACTTTGAAGGAACAACTTTGCAAGAGCTCTCAGAGACAGACAGCAGGACACCGCCTGATCCAAACAAGGAACCAACTGCAGACCGGTTTCGGGATGAAGTCCCTCATCAGTGCAGTCCTGGTTATCACGGTTGTATACACGCGGGGGCCCGGTGCCCGTCATCGTTCGCCGGGATGAACACTGCAATCGCTTACAGGATCCACCACGGCAACAGATTAGAGAGCGCTCCAGAAGGACATTTCGGATGCGAAATGGTATATGCTGAATACTTGTTTCAAGGAGCAATAAATGTTCCAGTGACTGTAAAACAGTCGAAAACAATCCTTTAGGAACTCACTATACCTTTGTATAGATTGTATGAAACTTTAGGAGCATGTTGCTGACGTTGAAATAAGAAAAAAAGTTCCCATAAACACATGTCCGCAAGTTATTCGTTTCTAAGATACAGAGTGTCAAAGTTTGATTCTTATATTTGTTTTTTGTGAATAAATTCCAAAATATCTGTGATATTCGAGTAAAGTTTGGTATCTCGGATGATTTTTCAATGACAAAATCAAATTTTATGTTAATTGTGGAAAAACTTATTTTAAATTGAATTTATTTTAAATTCAAAAATCTTGTTATTCAAAATCACTTGCATCGAATAGTTCGAATCTCAATAACTCGAAAACAGTTTCTCGCAGTGACCTCTAGCAAAAATATATTTTTTACATAAACTGAATAATAAATATTTCCAGATACCAAACTTTACCCAAATATCAAAATTATTTTGATATTATTCACAAAAAATAAAAATAAGAATTCAACTTTTACACTCTGTATCTCAGAAACGAATAACTTGCGGACAAAAGTTTATAGAAACTTTTCTTCTTATTTTGATGTCAGCAATACGCTCCTAAATTTTCTACACGTACTTAAGAAACACCCTGTATATATAAATGAAAAAATTGTGGGGTAGCAGCTATTGGTTGGATATTGAAGAAAACTATTTTTACTTTTGAGAAAGCTTTCGGAATAGCTTTATTCGTTCTTCAGTCTCTAGTAAGCGAGATTGTCAAATAAATTGTAAAACAGAACTTTGTAGAGCAAATACATAAAACTGATGGACGTACCAAAAAGTTCTGTTTAACGATTTATTTTACAATCTCGCTTACTAGAGGCTGAAGAAGAAATAAAGCTATTCCGAAAGCTTTCTCAAAAGTAAAAAGAGTTTTCTTCAATACCCAACCAATAGCTGCTACCCCACAATTTTTTCATTTATCAATTACTTCATCTGCTATCATATCGAATATATATATATATATATATATATATATATATATATAACAGAAAGTTAATTATGACATATACTCTATTTTCACTTATATATATATATATATATATATATATATATATATATGGTGTACTAAATTTAGTACCCAACTTTCTTATTTATTTTGTGTACAGGTAACTGTTTAATCCGATTACTATTAACATCTATGGGATAGTTGAGGAAGTATTTCGGAAAATTTCAGCTAACGAGAATGGACGAATCCTATCACCTAGGTCACCAGTTTGGTGTATGTTATTTTTTAAATTCTCAGTGTGGAATTTATTACTGTGTGTTCACATTAGAGTGTTTTACGTACTCGATTCAAAATAAATAAACATTTTCTAACTATTTTGTAGTTTTGAACATGAATTTTGGTCTGCTAAATTTAGTACACTGTGAGCTAGTGGCATTGCATATGTGCTAGACATAACCTCACTTTATATAATTGAAAATTGTAATTTTTGCTATTTTCACAGTACCGTACCATTGATTGACAAAGCAATAAGAAGGGCCTTAAGTAATCAGAATCTATTATTAATGATAGAAAAAAATTTATCTGATATAATATCAGTGAAAACGAAAGTGACTTGGGTTAGGGCACTAATTTGGAGGCTTTTGGGGGTAAACTGCATGAGGACGAAATTGATTCAGGATTTTCGTTTATTAACTTGGACATAGGTTCAGAGAAAGAACAAGAAAACGTGGAGTATCATCCAAACAAAAACTTACCAGAATCAATTGAAGTACCTACATTGTGATTGATGCATATAAAAACAATCTTGAAATATTGCTGAGTAGGCTGTGACATTTCTACTTTCGTTTTTGGATGTTTTTTAATTTGTATGAAACATTTTCACTGAACTACAATGTCTACTTCACAAAATTTGTGTTCTCATATTATTTACTGTTTGCTCATGGTGTACTAAATTTAACACAACCCATA
Organism: Chrysolina oricalcia; assembly: GCA_944452925.2. Classification (NCBI taxonomy): domain Eukaryota; kingdom Metazoa; phylum Arthropoda; class Insecta; order Coleoptera; family Chrysomelidae; genus Chrysolina; species Chrysolina oricalcia. Next base: position 69,241,668 of record OX101812.2, read on the forward strand.
TCACAAAAATTGACTGTAACAATTTTTTTTTCAATCTCAAAATTTCATTTATGATGAATTGAAATTTTTATATCAAAGAACAAAAATTCGTGAGTGAAAGAGTTTTAAGGATACCAAGTGTCCTCCCTATAGCAGGGTGAAAAGTTGGTCGCCCCAAGAAACGGATGAACATTATTCGATGGTGAATCGTGATCACATACGTGTAGCTTGCAGCTACTAATCTCCCTCCGATTATGCAAGGAGTGGATGTGAGTTATTAGGAATTCTGTTTCAGACTTTCAGATAGCGTACGTGTGAAACTGAAAGTGGATTTCGACTTAATAACAGCCGCCGCTCTAAAATCGTGAAGCGGATAGACGATTACACCTAAAATATGTGTGAGTCAGTGAGAGTGAAGCTCTCGGGACAATTAGTGAAATTATTACGTATTCCACGAGACTAATCGCCTGCAATAGAGAGTACATTTGCAGATAAGGTCGGACACGAAAACACATCATGAAAACATCATGGATACTCGGTGTCAAATCATTACTATTTGATTTAATATTTAAAAAGGTATTACTAATTTTTTTCAAATGGCTCGTTGGGTTATGTTAGTTGGTTGGTTGGTTGAAGACCGACAAGCGAGATACCGGAACTACCTTAGAGGTTTCCCTTAACACTGAGACCAGCTGAGGTCTATCGTATTGTTCTGTCAACATTGGTTCCTAGTTAAATAGGCCTGTATTTTTCACCAGGTTTAGTAGTCTATTCACTAGGTGTTTCGGATCCATTCCCGTTTCTAGGTTGATCTGTCCTAATGTTCTGTTGCGCTTGTTGTTCTCAGAGCTTCAACTTCATCTGTATTGAATTCAGAGCTTTTATAGCGATCTGGAAGTCGGAAAGGATATAGATGTGCTTTCTTTCATTCCCACAGTCTAGATTCGTCTGTATGCATGTCCTTATGGCATGTGTCTCTGCATGGAATACTGTGGTGTTGTTGCCAAGTGGGACTGGTACTTTTTTTGCCTCACCCCATATATTCCTGCTCCTGTTCTTACATCTGTTTTAGAACCATCTGTGTACCAGATAATGTTTCCAGATGATAGTGATTCTACTCCCGAGTCCCATTCGTTCAAGTTGAGCTGCGTTTTAAATGGTTTTGCGTACGAGTATTGTAGCATGTAGTCTGATCATTTCCAGTTAGGTTAGGAAAAAAGGGCATTATATTACGATTGATTTGATAACACACATTATTGGTTTCAAACAAACTTTTAAAGATGTTGGTTACAAAAAGTGGCAAGTAATACATGATTGTATTGTATGGAGATAAAAGAAGTGGAAATATCCTAGGTGTTCCATTTCATCATCGGGTGAAACTGGAAGTTGCATGATGCTGAGTCAGTTGAGTCACTTGAAAACGCAGTTTTATGTCGTTTAGTAGAGATCCTACAAATTTCACTTAATTATTTCCAAAAAACAAAAAAGTTATATTATATATGATATTCCGTTTGATATGTCGACACCTCATCTGAATGATGATTTAGGACTCTCCAGCCAAATATTTTGCATTTTGCCGCACGTCAATTGAGGTCACGTGGACCGCGGCGTTTCCTTTGAATCTATACGAGGTGTTGCAATTGATATTAGAAAGATACCATTTGGGACATTTGCTAAACATCGCATAATTCTCTTGGGCTACAAAACCATTCTGAACGTTGCTCGAGTTTCTCTAATTGATTATTTCATAAGTAATTCTACATTGAATTTCACCAAAGTGGAAGAGTACGATTCTATCCAATAAATATCCAATATAGATTTTGGAGATCTTATGATAACATTTAATCTTTAATGTTTCAGCTAGTGCTTCACAGTGAGCATTGAATGATGAAATCTGGTCCAATTTGACACCTGAGAAAGTAATTTCTTGTTTATCTATAGTTTTGTTATTTATTTCTATATCTAAATTTACAATTCTATAATTATTCCTTTTGTGGAAGACCATATAAGTGGTTTTGGAAGCATTTAGGAACTGTGAGTTAGCCTAAGACTACTTGCAGAGTGATTCGCAAATGTTGAAGGTTTTGAATTTGAGCTGAAGATTTGTCTCGGAATGAGAGCGTAGAGTCTTCCGCATAAACTCAAGTATACGCATCGTAGAGTACTAGGGCTAATTCATTCGTATACATGATAAATAATAGGTGGCCTTGCACATACCATTGGGAGACCCTATTCTACTTGAGAGTATGTTCTGTTTCCATATTATCCTATTTGTGATCTATCTTGACCTGCAGAATCCGTCCGTTCAGGTGAGAGAAAATCCATTCATTAAACTTTATGAATCCCACAAACCTCATATTGATAAAGTTTATCCATCAAGAGTTCATGCTGGACACAGTCACCTACCAGAATCCATAGAATCCAATATTTATTTGTAGAAATAATGAATTGCGGTGAAGGTGAGACCAGAGCGGAAACGATGCTGGTTGTTCAGTATTATAAAATTTCTATCAAATTTTTTTTATAATTGATCCAAATTGCATACATGTTCATTTACAGGAAGCTTTAATCATAATTTTGAGAATTGTAAAATTTAGACGAAATTTATTCGATTTTTCAAAATGACACCCTGTTTTTCTTTTGAGCTGAAGTTTATTCCATTCCTTTTAGCCGAAGTTTATTCCACAATCTCTTGTTTTTCCATCTCTGTAAAAACATCAAAATCGATTTTCCATTCAAGTTACAAGCTCTACGCTTTGATTGACCATTTTCTGTGCCGCCCTGTATATATTTCGACGTAACATTTCACTTTGCCGCAAAGCCGAAAGCCGCCGAGCAATATATGCGAGCAATGAGCCATTTTTCAGTTTATATTGTTTTCCGTAATATGGCATTATATTTTGCCGGTAGCGTGTGAACGGCACGATCACGAAATGATATTCCGGCCGGCTCCCACGCAGTAGCGGGGCTGCCACTCAGTGTTGCCAATGGATGAGAATTAAAATATCCTGTTCTGAACTTGAAATTATCCGATTTTCTCCGAAATTATCCGATATGTTCAAAACAATCAAAAATAGTTAATCACTGCTATATATTTAGGTTTCGTACCAAATAGAAGGCAAGAATAGGTATTTTGTAGCAATAATGGAAAAAATAAGTTATTTCATATTTATTTATATAAAAAGTAACATTTTACAGAAATTACTTCCATTCAAACTAAAGAATCTTTGATAGCATTGAAATACACTAAAAAATATCTAAAAAAATAACAAGAAAGTTACAGGTACCTATTTTGTTATTCAATATTTATTCTTTATAGAAAAAGTGAACATTTTACCTAAAATACTTCTATTCAAACTAAAAAATCTTTGGTAGCATTGAAATACAAAAAAAAAATATTGGAAAAACAACACGCTTCGTTAAGCAATGGTGTGTGGGAGAGACAAAGACAGAGACATAACTTTCGACAAAAGGATTCTTCATTACACAGAAAATCACCACTATGCTTCATCACGAAATATAGCTGTTGTCAAATCTAAAATAAAATCTTGCATTTCCTACTAAGAATATCGCTTGTGATTTTAGCATTCAGTTAAATCCTAATTATCCGTTTTTTATCCGATTTCCAACAGGGTGAGCAAAATATCCGCCAACCCTTCAAATTATCCGCAAATCGGATAATTATCCGCCAATCGGCAACACTGCTGCCACTGCCGCCAGGACCGATACGCGTCGATGAAAATAACCTGAGTTAATCCCCGGTGACTTGCTCTCGGTATTTCCCTATCAAGTCTTATTCAATAGAGGACTTCTGATAAGGACGCAGTCATGCCAGCACACAACTTTTGGCTTTGAAACTACTACCACGTTTTTCGACAACTTTTCTTCATGTCAGGGTTCGTGGCAGCCTCAGGAATCCCGTAATGTGATTGAAATTGTTCATAACGACGGGAATATTGACATTTTCCATAAAATACAAATCCCTAGAACTTTAATTTTGTTTAGGGATTTTTCTTACAAAATGGCGCTAATTTCAAAATATGTCATTATCCTGAATTTAAAAAAAATTGCGTATTTCACTTTCACTAGTTGCCAAATGATTAGTCGATATAGAAAATATTCTGAGATTGGCAAATTTCATGGATAAACAAACATAGTACCTTTTTGATTAAAATGCTGTCGGCCTTTCATTCAATAACTTAACTTTGAGGTTACATCACAGAACTTGTATGAGTTTTGTGGGTACTGTACCCACAAATTCTTCCATGTTTTTCGATATTAGTTGACGAAACTACTGATGTTTCACGACAGGAACAAATGTCTATATGTGTGAGATATACTGAGCCCAGAGATAACATACGTGAAGATTTGTCTAAGTAGTCTCAGTACAGAGTACTTCATGAAATTATTTGGCTAATACAATTCTCTCCACACTGAATCGTTTAGGGGTTGATTGTGAATACCTTATCGGACAAGGTTTTAATGGTGTTCAAGCAGGTATCTGCCAAACTTATCCAGAAGCATTATACGTTCATTGCAGCTCGCATTTGTTGAGTTTAGCGGCTTCGAGTCACTCTTGTCAAATTCAGCCAATCCGAAATACAGTCGGTATTATAAAATCAGTGTGGAATTTCTTCAGAGCATTGGAACGAAAAACTTTAAAGAACATAAAAAGAAAACCTATCCCGAAGTGAGATGGCAAAATCTTACAGCAATGTGCGAAAGTTGCGTTGAGAATCATAATGGTTTAATTAGATTCAAGGAAAATTTCAAGGCCATCTTCGAAACTCTTGAAGAACTAAGTGAAGAAAGGGATTTTGAAACTTCATCAAGAGCTCTATAGCCATTTTGAAAGAAAAAAACCTAAACAAAATTAAAGTCCCTAGTGTTTTGTATTTTATGGAAAATCTTAGCCTTTCTGCCGTTACAACAACAATTTTAATACTAGTAGGGGGTTTCTGAGGCTGCCAGGAACCCTGACATGACGAGAAGTTGCCGAAAAACGTGCCTGTAGTTTTAAAGCCAAAAGTTGTGTGGTGGCACGACTGCATCCTTATCCGAAGTCCTCTATTGTGATAGTGTTTTCTGAATTCCTCTGGGATGCAACGTCACTCCATATTTACGTGTACCTAGTACTGGAATTATTTTTATTGGCGTGAACGTACTCACACGTACATTTCCATCCACACCTTATGACGTTTGTGGACTGTCGAATATGAACTATACGAAAACGCTCGATCAGATTCACAAAAAATCGAAATATGACTAATAACGTGTTCCCGGCTTGTCAACCAATAGTTTGTCATTACCTCGTATGAAAAAGTACAAGGAACACGGCTAAAATATTTTCATAGTAAAACTCTATGTCGTTTTCGAGAAAAAAAATCGAATAGTACGGTTTGTCAACCAACAGTTTGTGATCACTATATATGAAGATCATGAGGAGAATATAGCAAGAAGTCGTAAAACTTCCAAATTTTATTTTATTTTTCTGGTTGTGCACGGTATGTCAAAATTTGGTCATCAATCGTCTTATTATATACACACCAAAATGCAAGAAACATAAGTTGAAATCATGCAACAATGACTGCAGGAAATATTATGATAAGTGCTGTTATGAGGTTTTTAACCCAGAGTTTTCTATCTCCAGGATTTTTTACGGATTTTCTTTTCTATTTTCGGTCTTTTTTTCTCGGAAACTTTTTTCTCAGACATTTTTCGTTGAAGTTTTATTCCCGGACATTTTTCACCCGACTTTGGTCAGAAGACTTTTTTCCACGGACTTTTCATCCTAAACATTTCCTACGGACTTTTCCTTCGGAATTTCCCCTGTACTTTTTCCTTAAACTTATTCCCCGGACTCTTTCACCGGACTTTCTCCACAGACTTTTTCCCGGGACATTATTTCGCCGGACATTATTTTCCCAGACTTCATTTCCCCAGACTTGATTTTACCGGACTTCATTTACCCGGACTTTTTCCCCGAATTTTTTCACTGAGCTTTTTCTCCTAACTTTTTCCTCGGAATTTTTCCCCGGACTTTTCCCCAGACATTTTCTCCTGACCTTTCCTGCAGACTTTTCCCCAGAAATTTTACAACACTACATTTTCCCGGGCATTATTTTCCCGGACTTTATTTTCCCTGACTTTATTTCCCCAGGCTTTATTTTCACGGACTTTATTTCACACGACTTCATCTTCCCGCACTTTATTTACCCGGACTCTTTCCACGAACTTTTTCCCTGGACTTTTTCATCGGACTTTTTCCCCGCACATTTCCCTGAACTCTTCCATAGAACTTTTTCCCCAGACTATTTCCTCGGACATTCCCCGGAGTTTTCCACCAGACATTTTCCTCGGAGTTTTTCTTAGAACTTTTTTCTGGACTTTCTCATTTGACTTTTCCCTGGACTTTTTTCACGGACTTTTTCCCCGGACTTTATCCCCGAACTTTCTCTACTGACTTTATTTCCCGGACTTTTTTCCCAGACTTTATTTCCTCAGACTTTATTTCCTCGCACTTTATTTTCACGGACTTTAATTTCACAGACTTTATTTTCTCGGACTCCATTTACCCGGACTATATTTCCCCGGACTTTATTATCCCGGACTTTATTTATCAGGACTCTTTCCCCAGAATTTTTCCCAGGACTTTCTTCTCGGTCTTTTCTTAGGACTTTTTCCTCAATATTTTTCCTTGGACTTTTTCCTCGGAATTTTTCCTCGGAATTTTTCCCTGGACTTTTCTACAGGACTTTTTCCCCGGTCTTTTCCCCGGACTTTTACTCCGGATTTTTTTCTGGACTTTTTCCCAAGACTTTGTCTCTGGTCCTCATTTTCCTGGACGTTTTCCCAAGACTTTGTCCCTGGACTTTATTTCCCGGGACTTTTCCCTGGAATTTTTCCCCGGACTTTCAAAATATTTCTGCTTCTCACATTTTGTCGCCTAAAAACATTGAAAATTTTTTGCAACCGGAACATAATCACTTCCCAGACTCTGTTAGTAAGCAATGCATGCGGGCTTTTTCTGTAACGGGTACGTATTCAATAGATATTGGATCCTGATATCAATCTGAGATATGCTCTCCAGGCATTTTCACTTTTCTATTCACTCGGCATTCATCAATTCCGTGCATCGTTTTCAATGTTGAGATTATCGCACGATATGCGATGGATGGATGTTTCAGTACGAATTGTTTCCTAAAGCAACACGATTCAATTATTTGAATACATTCTTCCACAAATCGTGATTATTCTTATTTTCAATTTCTAGTTGTATGAACTAGAGACACTTCAACCAATGAGTCTGCAAAAATCGCCGGAAGGAACTCGTTTCATGTCCAGAATTGAGTGCTTGCGAAGTGAAAACCTGTAATTGTTCCTAATCATTTACACAAGGCGGCAGGTAAAAAAGAAATTCAGGAAATGTTTTCTCATCTTAAGAACCACGATATAATATGAGAGTTTTTGCCTATATTGAACCCAGAAATAAATTAGGCAGTTTCTTGGAACAGCAAGGTTTCAATATTGCTTTTACAAGACAAATAATGTTCTAAGGGGAAACATTCTCAATTGAAAATTATATAATACTATAAATGAGATAAGAGAGGAAATGATTCAGAAGTATCTCTCACAGAAATCGCTCAATTCATTAATGCGTGAATTGCATCTCTTTCGCTAGGCCTCCAATACATTTTGGTCTAAAAAAATCTATTCCACTTTTCCAAGATCATCAGGGAGATCGGAGGAATTAGAAATTATTAAAATGCAAATTTTGGCTTTCAGAATTCTGCTTTCAAGTTAGGTTCTTTTCACAATATCTATCAGATGTACCTCAATGTCCAGCGTGGCTTTAGCCGGGAAAGTAGTTGTTTTCTGTTAGATGCTACAAAAAAGTAACTTCATTTTTATCTTAGTTTTTTTTCCATTTCCAGAAGTGTCATGTTTGGTTCAATTTACAATTGAGAATGTTAATAAAAAACTCCCAGATTATATTAAAAATGAAAATGAGTTAGAAAACTTCAAATATCAACTAAAAAGTTGAATTTTTGAAAACTCTACTTAAAAATGATTTATAGAATAATATAAATTGCACCGAGGTGGGAAGAGATTCATTCCTGTCGTGAGATTAGTTAGTTAACCGAGACGCAAAGCGTCGAGGTTAGCTATGACCTCGAGACAGGAATGAAACTTCTTTATAAAATAAAGCTCCAAATAATCTTCTACTGATAAAGGTAAGTTATTTGTGATTCTTTAAATGAGCATTAAAAAAACAAACGTGTTTGAGCTGACACAAGTATTATTTTTTCTTATTGTTTTAGGTGGCATTAATAATAGGCGTTTCTGGAGCTTTTCGGACGGACGAATTAGTCAAAATGAAAATGTTGGATGTGGCTTTTTTTGAAGAAAAAATTTCGGTTGACGTTCCAGATTCTAAAACACATACAAATAGATCATTTCTCATTACTGATCCAGTATGGGTGAAGATCATTCGAGACTATATAAATTTGAGAAATCAACCAATTGAATACAATACAATACAACAGCTAATTTTCCCCAAAAAATTGCTACTTTTTTTAATTCAGAGAAATGGAAATGCTTCACAGGACCCAGTTAACACAAACATCTAGATGTTGCTTTCATGATTACTAAGGTAACAAAATGAGTTGCATTTAGACATAACTGTTGCCACTTAGTGATGACAAATGTTATGAATTGTTCACAATTTTCTTCTTGTTAGTGTCGCTTTGAGCACAAAATGTGAAGAAAATTGCAAAGCACATCAACATGAATATTGGTTTCATTGCGATTTTGTCGGTTTAGAAGGAATTAGGTTGGTAACAAAATTGAGCACGACACAAAATGGCCAGAGTTGTATGTCGAGTCGAGAGTCAAGTAGAATCTGTACTTGGTTGAAGCCATCCTTTAAATATTCCATAGGTACTTCTGATAGTGTGTAGTGTTCTGTTTGATTCTTTTTATTTCAATACTCAAATCAAATGTGTTTATTAACATTGCCCAATTATTATTTCTACCAAGAACTGTATGTATCCCTTCAAGGACTGGAACGGTGAGTAGAAAGGTAGAAAGATAAATTCAGTGATTTACAGAATTTGGCATTTTTAGGTTGGGTACTGATTTCGCCGCAAAGAAAATGCTTTCCAGAGGATTAAAGTTGAATTATAGATTTTTCTAGACTTCTGTATATTGTTTTTTTATGATTTAGACAGAGTTTGATAAATTTTTTTGGTTTTAAAAAGTATGTACTACGTAATCAACTCTCGCATTTGTTTTCTTGCATACCATTCCATATGAACCGTAATTCATTAGTAAGAATAAAAACATTGAGGTATAATTTCTATTTATGTTGAAACATGGTGAGCTTCGTTTTATTCTTGACATACAGGAGAATCAGAAAGTGAAGCGCATTTTTGAATAAGTCCTTTCAATTTCACATCGTTACATCGGAAGGGTCTTGATGTGCATTCGATTCCGAAGTGTGAATGGAATGTCACATTGGGCTAATTTCGAGTCACATTTTGCATCACATTTTGATGTCTCGACATGACCAACGGGGCACCGAATAGACGTTTATGCGATAATAATGGAAGTCACTTTGCGATTCACTGGTGTGATCTGAAACATGAATGTGAATCCCACTACCATCTCTGAGACCATTCTGTGTTGACTGGGGACACGCATTCAGAAGAACCACTACGTTACTTGCCAACAGCGGTGCAAGTTTACTCCAATTAAAAAGGCTGGGAGGATGGAAATCTAGTACCTACTATGGCAGAATGTTATGTGGATGGCTCAATAGAGAATAAAACGAAAACTGCCACTGCTGTCCCAATGTGCCATGTTTTCTGTGTTATTTTTTTAAATATAAAAAATATTCATCTAGATAGATAGATAAATGGGCTTTATTGTCTAAAATGTATAATATTTTGTCGACAAAGTATGTCATGCCTAAAACTATTGGTAAATATATAAAATAATAAAATTATAATAGGAGAATTTCAATAAATCATTAAAAAAACATGAAAGGGATGAAAAATTAAAATACATTCACAATAACAAAACAGTTTTAAAATGTCCTAGTATAAAACGTGATATATATACAAACATATATATATATATATATATATATATATATATATACATATATACATATATACATATATACATATATATATATATATATATATATATATATATATATATATATATATATATATATATATATATATATATATATATATACATATATACATATAGATAGAAAGACTAGAAATTATATGCAAAATACTCTCCCAAACTGTAGAAGCACTTTCCTTTTAAAAGGTTTCTCACCGATTTTCTAAATTGCTTCTTTCCTTTAATTTCTGTAATTCGTTTTGGCAAATGATTATATATCTGTCTACTTCTATAGATTAGAGAATACCTAGTTAAAGATAAGATGGGTAGTGGAAGGGCAAGTTTTTTATCACTACGAGTCTGTCTTTCGGTATGATTCAAAAACTTGTCTTTATGTTTGTAAAGCAAGCAGACAGTCTCTAAAATGAAAATCTCGAATACTGTGAGTATTCCGTTATTGAAGAAAAGTGGCCTACACGAGTCTCGCAACTTCAGTTTGAAAATTATTCTCAATGCTCTTTTCTGAATAACGAAAATACTTTGCATCAGAACCTGGCTGCCAGAGCCCCAGAAAGGAATTCCATACCGGAGGTGACTCTCCATAAGTGAATAGTATGCATTTATTGATGCAGAAAATCCGAGTTCACGAGATATGACATTTATTGCAAAGCAACCAGAAGACAACTTTTTTTTCAGAGCAGTAATATGCGCCTCAAATTTTAAATTACTATCAAAATATATATCGAGGAATTTGGTCATAGATTTACTCTCAATCACCCGACTTCCTAATGTTACCTGCTCCAAATCCCACTTAAATGACACCAAATTTGTTTTAGAAACATTTAAACATAACATATTTGAGTCACACCAGTTTTTAATTTTTTCTAAATCTGAGTGGATGTATCGAGTCAATGAAGCGGTGTTTTCATTACGCCAAAGTATCGTGGTGTCATCAGCAAACAAGGTGAATGCTCCAGATAAATCGAGTTTAGCCATATCGTTAATATAAAGTAGAAACAAAACTGGGCCTAAGACTGCTCCTTGAGGAACTCCGCGTATGATTTTTCCACTCAGAAGTTTTATGATTCAATGATATTTTCTGATTTCTACCAGTTAGATAAGACCTGCACCATTATAAGGCTATCCCACGGAATCCATAATGAGAGAGTTTCTGCAAGAGGATAGAATAGGATAGAAGAGGATAGAATAGATGAAATGAGGGCAGGAAGTGAGGGCGGGAAGTGAGGTCTGGAAGTAGAGGTGTGTAATGTGACACTTCCCAACCTTCAATGACGTTAGTAATGACAGCATTACATATATGGTTGTAAATAATAGTTATTTATGTACCAAGGACGAAAAACTGTCTATTGTAGTCGAGCCTGCAAATTGATAGCCGAGGCGCAGCCGAGGATAGCAAGCAGGCGAGACAGTAGACAGTTTTTCGCCGAGGTGCATATTACATTTTTTCGTCGACCTCTATATACCTTTATGAAAGTAAGTACTCGCATGTTTGCTGGCTTCAGCTACGTCCAACTCTTCGAACTGTAGACTCGATCATAATTTTAATGAATATAAACAAAATGTATTTGAAGTGTAACAACTCTCTATTGCAATTATACTACAAAATTAAATCAATCTCGAAGATGAATATTGAACGTACAGTTTGTGCAATTATTGATATTAATTCCTGCTGTCGAAGAAGATGCAAGAGACAGGTTTTGATTTTGGGTACTTGTTGATGCAACTTCAGATGCAGGTGCTCCAACAGCACCATTTCCAAAACTTATCTCTTGAAGTGCTTTACCTGAAATCTAGCGGATTTCGTAAATAATTAATTTGACAACAGCAAATGACAGTTATTGTCACAGGCGCCTATGTATTAATTAAAACGTGGATTTACGAAAATGACTCAATCGCCGCTCTCGTACCGTGCCGTATCATAGTGACCACAGTGGACGAAAAGAGTTTGCGGACGAAAAGTGTTTGCGGACGAAAAGTACTTGCCTTCAAAAATAGTCGATTTTTCGTCCGGAAATTAGTACGTAAAATGTCATTTTTTGCAGAGGTCGACGAAAAAAGTCTTTATTCACCTGTTTTTGAGAATACTCATAGAAATACGAGCTCTGTTGACTGGATTATTGCAAAAACCTATACTCGTGGTAACCGGAATTGTAACAAGCCACAACAATGACAAAATTCAAATAACCTTTGTACTTGCACTACTTATACATTACATGTAATGCAGATAAACCCATTTTTATCTAATCAAGCGAACAAATGCCGTTGTTGATTCTGCTGTTGTTCTGTTTGTGTTATGCAAATCCAAAAGGAATAGGAAGCGTATTTTATCTCGTTAGTCACCATATGGTCAGACCGCAAGGGCACTGAACGAAGCAATTCTGAAAACGAACAATGTTTGAATATTCACGATATGAACGACTTGACAAAACAATAAGCAGCAAACCGTTGGTACAGATGACGCCAGCTATGTGCGCGATGTTCTTCCCAGATAGAGATTATCTTGGCGGTGTAGTAATATGCGGAAATCGGCGAACACCATAAATGAAAATTGTTGTTTCGGTTCAGTTTCAGTCATGTTTCAGAAATACAACTGCTGGGATATGTTTTGTTCTGTTTGTTCTGTTTGGTTGCTGGAATCGGTAAATGCCGCAATAGGAACGGGCTTTGTACTGATCTTATGGTTGACACAGCAGTGTGTTGTAACTTTTGACATTATTGACATGTTCTTTTCTTCCCCTGGTGCTCATCATGATGTTCCCCATTTGTTTATCAGGGATATTGGTGGTGGTTCTGTTTGAAATGATTATTATTTAATTGGAAATATGAACAAGATGTTCATAAAGTTAGTTGTGGAATCATTTGCGACTGAAAGTTAAAATTTAGTCGCTATTTTCAATCGTACAAGATAACCTCCCTTGGAAGGGATTCACGTTGTAAAGGGAAACATTCTCAATTGAAAATTGAACCAATTCATGATAGGCCAATCAACAGGGCTATGTTCCACCGATAATTTTTTTTAAATAGCATAACACAGTGTGCATATTACTTTTGAGAAAAATTATCACCTCTAGGGTGGGGGGGGGGGGGGGGTGGGACCCACCCAAAAAACGAGTTGAAATTAATTTTTAAGGTAATTTCGAAATATTGTCGTGACAAAATATAAAACATTTATTTTACTATGTACAAATATGAGATTAAGATGATTGAAATTAAGGAAGGAAATAATCTATAAAGAATTAATGAATTAAAGAATTGAAGAATCTCTCCTAGTTATTGATTGGATAAATTATTTTAAAAAGATCTTTACTTACAATAAATATCGGCATTTACATTTAGGGAACATTTTCCTTCTATCTAATATCTGATCTTCCAAACTCCCCCCATAACCCTCACTAGCTGAGGGCACGGCAGAACTCTAAACTCGACTACCAGATCGAACTATCAGTGGCCATTTTGAAAACTCTTGTTTATGTTCTGTTGAGGACAAGTTGTGTTTCAAAATAAAATATCTTCGCTCACGTACTGAATTGTAAAAAGGTTACCCACGTATTGAAATATAAAATATTTTAATGTACAGGATGTTCCATATATTTTTGACAATATCTCAAAAAAATTAATTTAAATCAAAAAAATAACTTGATATTCAGAAAGAGCACAAATTTTCACAAAAAACTGTCCCACCAAAATTTTAAGAAATCACACGGTATTCTTGAAAAAAATTGTTGAAGTTATATGCTTTCTCAATGGGGCAGGTGTTGCGCCGGCTCCCGCCAACGTGCATTTTTTCATCCAGCGCGAGAAGTAAAGTTCTATAACTCCTCACATAAATGTTCAATTCGGATGAATCTTACGTCATTTTGAAGATAAAGATTGCAGCTTGGTATTCTGATATTATATATATTTATACGCGCAGTTGCCAGCTGCAAAATTGCAATTGAAAATCTTATAATATTAAAGTTCCTGACTTCGTGAAGTAATGCTTGTGATTACTGAAAATAATACTGAAATAATGTTGTAGCAAGTAAAATGAACAGTTGAGGAATGCTTCATTGTCAAATTGCATAACTTTTAACCGGTCCAAATAATGTTGGTTTTGAATGAGTGTTTTCAATTCTTCGCTTATTTTAGGTTACAAAATCTTGAGGGAGTTTATAAATTCAAATGCTAATAACTCAGAGATAAAAGCACGTATCAACATGAATGAAAAGCCAGTTCGCAAAAAAAAACCCTGCTCTTATTGAAAACATTCATACAAATTTGGTTACTTGCACAAATTTTAAATGCAATCCAGTCAATCTTTTAAGTACTTAAAATAGAGGTTACTCGGCATTTGATCGCATTATTGTTCTATGGAAAGAAAAATAAAATCAGTCCTTGATGGAATATGAGGATTCGAGACCGAGGAAGACAGTGCACCAAAGGAAACTGTCCCGAAGTGTACCTGCTTTAAATTCATTGAGATTCTGAAACCTGAAAAATATCGGCTTGGGACCTTGTCAATGCGCAGCTAGCGCGCCGCTGTATAGTATACAGCGGCGCGGTTCTGTCGGTGCGCAGTGGCAGCAGTCAGCGTTGCTCTATGTAAACGTCAGATAATATAAAAGTTCCTGTGCAGAAAACACTGGATACTGGGATAAGATCGATAGTCGGAGACGAGGAAACATCTCTTAGTGCTTTGTCACTGTTATTAATTGAAAATGGTGAGTTTATTTTTGAAATATTTGTTTTATGTTCAACTCAGCTCTGTTTCAAAATCAGATATGACTTACATTTACAAAATTCCAAAGGTCCACCTAGGAATTCAGGAGAAAATGCCAGTTTGTTATTAATATTTTTTTGAATGGAACTTGCTTAAAATGCATAAATGCTTAGGATTTTATACGCTCATTCAAAAATTTATCTGCAGAATATACATGTTTGCCTAGTTGACCAAGTTTTTTCTATTTAACGGAAAGTGTCCAGTGTTAGTGTTGTTTCAGAACTTGGCCATGATGTTACTCAAAATTTTCCAAATTTTAAAGGTCCAAGTAGGAATTTAGGGGAAACTACCAATTTGATATTGACATTTTTGCGAATCAAACTTGCTCAACACTCCCATAAGTGTACTCGCTTTGATTTTTATGTGCTATATGTACCAATGTTTGTAATAAATGTACCAGAGATATCTATAGAAACTTGGCAGTGATTGTTCCGGATTGTGAAGATGAAGACGAGGAGACTGAAGATGAATTAGATGATGAGTTGTATGAGTGAATAATATTTTCCTATACATTTCTTGATGGTGTCTACTTGTGGATTCATTTCTCCATACCCTTTCTCGATATCATTGAAAAATACTCTCATATTTCGGTATCTCCGGTCCGCGTTTGATTTATACAATAAGTTGATCTTCTATCGAATTTGAGAATAATTCTCATGGCAATACTTCTAAATCTCAATAACGACAGTTCTCAACGATTATTTACCCACGTTTATATCTAAGAGTAGTAGTTTGAGAGTTTTCTCAAATATTCTCCCCCTTCCCTCTCACCCCGCGATGCGGGGGATATGCCCCGAATGCGGGGGCGAAAAAATCGTTTCTAATAATTTATACCTATTATTTTTACAAATTTTCGCTCAGTTTCATTACTCAGGTACTTGGACTCCGCCAAAATAACACTCAGTATATGTATTTTATATTTTTATGCATGCTAATTTCATAGTCGCCTCAGCCGGTGAAACCGAGCGTTTCTTGTCGTCGAGATTGTTTGCCGAAATATTGTGGAAAAAAGGGCCTGATAAGAAAAAGCGTTTGGATGTATTCGTAGTTGAACGATTTAGAGTGGAATTTTAGAAACGAATGGGTGAATAGTGACTGGTAGATTTAGCGTTTTCAACGGATTTTTCACTATTTGCACCCCACACGACGATTTTATATGGTTTCTGGTATCTTGAGGAAATCGTCGAACGTTCTTTATTATGAAGGATATAGGGATCGTAAATTTGTTGACTAGATATTAAGTAGATAAGCTGCGGGGTTCCTGGATCAAGGTTATGGGAAGGCCCATATAACTTTATCTTTATCTTTGAACCGGACTCTCGAGAGGTTTCCATATTTTTAGTGGAATAAGGAATTTTGTCTACGATTTGTAATACTATACTGGGTATTTCCGAAAATTATTACGTAGTTATATTTCAACTTTGTATTTGTTATTTTTCTTTCACTGATCAAGGTTGTCAAGTAAGCCTTTAGGGTTTAGTGATTTATTGTCTTTCGAGGGGGTGTGTTTCGGTAAATCACTTTTACACAATTGCTATTATCTCGGAATTCTGGCTATTTAGGTATAGGAAAATGATATATCAATTCGAAGGGAATTTAGTCATCTTTCAGGATATTTCATAATATACAGGATGTTCCATTTAAAAAAAACGCACTTCCAACCCTTTTCGTATCTTGCAGTAAGATCATGAATTTGGAACGACCCTGTATAACACAGAAAAAACTTCTCTATTCAGAATCAATGTACATGATCTTGATGAACTAAACACAAAATTGCAACTTCCTAAGAATCCAAATACCGCAGAAATAAACACTCAATTCGAGCTATGTTTTGGATAAAAAATATGGAAAATAACCAATATCTCAAAAACCGTTAAAGATAGGTATAGGGGAGAGTGAGGCAGAAATAATCAGAAAGGAATGACAAGTTCAAAAATGCGGTAATATACAGGGTGGCCCATTTGAAATAACAAAGATGCTGCTACTTTCTGGTATAAGCGGCAACGCTGCATTGCTGAAAATATTTTAGATCGATAGGCCAAGAGCAACTACTTGAGAAACCAAATTTTCAGAATGATCCTATGACCCGTTCTCAGTAAACGTCTAAGGTAACATCGACCGTGACCCACCCTGTATACATAGAGGGAAAAGTTAAAAAAAGAGTACTATCCGATGATTTACAGTATTTTCACGGTTTTTTCCAATTTTGTTGTCTCGAGTTATCGCAACATTTATCGAGGAGGAGGGGGGCCCAGGTCACCGACCGAATTTTTTTTCCTAATACTTACGCGTTCTGTATCAAGCGTACGGGCGATACAAAAAATCAAGCTGATCTTTGGGAAAACCATAAACTCATTCAGATTTACGTAGAATGTGTCTGCAACAACTTGGGAAGAATGGGATTTTTTTTATTATGACATCGTTACAACAAAACTCATTTCGAATATAACAACTTTTCATGCAGCTCATGAATACATTCACTCCTCTATTACTACTGAGCAGATCAAAAACACTGTGTTAATAATTCATAAACGGCAAATCTCGGGCAGAGATGGAATTTCCTATGAACGTATAAAAGATCAACCCCTAACTTGGAAATTATACTTATGCAGCCTGTTCAACAACATTTTGAGATCCCCCTGGTTATGTAGAAGAATAAACCCAAGAAAATAAACTGCAGTTAATGAAACTAAAACTTATTTGTATGGATATCTCTATTAAGTACATGCTTAGGTTTAGGCTTACGTTTATGTTCAGTTCAGTCTCTTTTTTGTTTCGTCAATATTTTGCCATACAGAATTTCGTGTTTATAAAACTGTATGTTTTGTGTAACAGAATTTAATTGAATTGAATAAGACTAAAATATTGATCTTCAGCAGAGGGAGGTACACTTCAAACATTCAATTATTCAAGTTTTTTTCAATGATGAAACCCCTCGAAGTTATCAACCATTGTATTTATTTAGGGGTTGTCTTTTCGTCCTCCTCTTTTTTTCTTGAAATGGCGAAGGAAGCAGTAGGAGAGGCTTCTTATATCGGGCAATAGGTGCAGTAATGTACCTAATGTGCAAGTCGATAATTTTGTCGTCTTTGTCTTGTGGAATTGGCACGCAGAATTATTAGATAGAATACAAGAACGCTTTTTCAAACATTTACTATTTTTATGTAAAAATGCCCCCGACTACATTATTCGCCTTGTAACTGGGGCATAAAACTTCAGTTACGTAATTTTAAAATCATCTCTCTCGTGTCTTTCAAGTATAAACGAAATGGAAAATATACTTGATAAACATAATATTAATCCTTACATCACGGAGGAGTTATACAACCTCTTTGATGTATGCCTCAAACTAAATTATTTTAAATTCAAAAATAATTTTTACCTGCAGAATTCGGGTCTCCCAATGGGCTCTCCGTTAAGTCCCTTACTAGCCGATATTTTTATGAATAACTTAGAAAACACCCGCATCCTAAATAACGCCTTATCTCATAAACATATTGCATTCTGGTTCAGATATGTTGATGATATTCTCGTAGGTTTTAATGGCTCAACGAGACAGATAAATCAATTTTTGAATTTCCTTAACACCCTTCATGATAAGATAAAATTCACGGTCGAAATAGAACAAAACAATAAAATTAATTTTCTAGATCTTACTATTACAAACATTAATAATAATTTTCACTTCAACATATACAGAAAAGATACTTTTACGGATTGTACAATACCTTTAGATTCCTTCAGTCCATTATCACACAAATTATCAGCATTCAGATCAATGATACATAGGGCATTTATGATTCCTTCATCGGATAAGGCTTTGCAGGAAGAAATAAAAATCATAAAACAGATTGCAATAAATAACCAAATTCCAGTCTACTTAATTGATAAGATCATCTCCAATAAACAGCAGACAATGATCAGGAATGAATTATATCCAAATCAAATAGGACCCAAAGGAGATAAAAAATATGCGAGTATAAGCTACTCGGGAAAACTCTCAGAAAATATTAAAAACTATTTTTCAAAATTTAATATAATAACTTCATTCACTAGTAGGAGTAATTTAGGGAATATACTATTCAATGCAAAACCCAAAAAGGATAAATGGAAAAAATCAGGTATATATAGACTGGAATGTGGTGATTGTACAGCAGCTTATTCAGGACAAACGGGAAGAAATTTTGAAATAAGGTACCGTGAACATGTGTTATCAGATAAAAAATCAGCAATATATAGACATTTACAAGAAATGAATCATTCAATAAATAAAAATAACATGAACATCCTTCATACGTGCAATAAAGGAAGAGAAATGAACTTGTTGGAAGCCTTGGAAATAAACAAATTGAATAAAAACCCCAATTTTGATACCCTCAATGACCAGTTAGAATTATGTAGCTCTCCACTTCTGAATTTGTGACTTTTGATAACAAAGTTGGACCCACCGATTGTATGAACCCCTATTAGATAAATTAAATTGACTCATCAGGTAGATTCTAGGTATTTCCCAACTTGTTTTGAAACATCAGTTAGGTAATTTAAACCCAACCTTTCTTTAATTACTTTCTTATGTATAAATATTCACGAACTTGATGAAATCTCTAGTTACTTGAAAATGGTGTAAAAGCCGAAACCGGTCGTAATAAAGTAGTAAAGTGTTAGTGGAAACTGGACAAAAGTTATATTTTTTCTTCCTTTTCTTATTTCTCACTTGAACTCTAATCCAAAATTCAACTAGACCCTTCAGGTGGAGTAATACTTATCCTTTTCTAACTAAACAAAAAATCCATCGAATTAAAATACTTTTTTTTCTGTATTTGATTTAAGTATCTCTTGATCACATTATCCTGCGACAAGAATTATCATTCTTCTAGGTACAATAAATATTATTGATTGATTGATTGATTCTAGCATAAGGGGTTGGAGGGGGCGAGAAAAAGTTATTGCATTGTCATTGGTTCTTGAATGTGCAAAAAATTTCAGTAATTTGCATGATTATCTTTGTTACCTCTTACCATCCAGCTTCTCGACACGTACTACATACAGGTCAATTTACGAAAATTATTTGACATTCAGATGTTTTTCACTATTTTTACCAATTTTATTTTGGTTTCATATTTTGAGAAGGGGGGAGGTCTGAACTCTCCAACCGAAACGTTTTTTTACCGTATTTTTCCACACCCGAAATCATCGGAGATTTTCCATAACACCTACGCGTTGTCTCTCTAGTCTTCAGGGGGCAAGAGGAGTCAAATTACGAAAATTATTCGACTATCCGATGTTTTCCACTATTTCTACGGATTTTTCCAATTTTACTTTGGCCCCCTGACTTACAAATTCTTTTGCCGTATTTGCCACGTCTGAAACCGTAAAAAAATTTCCGGGATTCCTACATGTTCTCTGTCTAGACTTTGGGGGAGGGGGGCAGAAGAGATCAAGTTACAAAATTTACTCGTTGATCTGTGGGATTTCACAATTTTCACGGAGTTTTCTGAAATTTTCTCAATTTTCACAAATTTTTCGAGGAGGGAGATTCGAGCCCCCAAACGATACTTTTCTTACCGAAACCGTTGGAAAATTTCCGGTATTCCTACGCGATCTCTATCTAGGCTTCGAGGGTCAGTATTTTTCGACGATCTGAAGTTTTTCACAATTTTACCGGATTTTCCTGAATTAACTTTCGCAATATTTCCCATTTTTTTTCAATGAGGGATGTTCGTGCCCCCTGACTAAAAGGTTTTTTCATCGTGATTTTCCAAATCCACAACCGTCAGAGATTTTCTGTAATTCCTATACTCTATTTTGCAAAAATTATTCGATTATCCGATGTTTTTCACAATTTTTGAAGATTTTCCCCATTTTATTTTTGGTAGAATCCTCAATTTTTTAAGAAAAAGAGGGGGTCCTTGCCCCTAATCAACAATTTTTTTTTGCCGGAATTTTCCACGTTCAAAACTGTCGGAAAATTCCCGGAATCACTGCGCGTTCTCTATCTAGACTTCGGAGGGGTGACGTCGAGTGGGGGGGGCGGAGAGGTCAGGTTACAAAAATGATTAGATGATCCGAAGTTTCTCACAATTTTACGGATTTTTCTGAATTTACTTTCGCAATTTTTTCAAACATTTTTCGAGAAGGGAGACTCGAGACTCCTGAACAAAAAGTTTGTTTTCACCGTAACATTTCACGTTCAAAACCGTTGGGAATTTTCCGAAATACACACAAGTTATCTATCTAGACTACGTGAGTGCAGACGGAGTCAAGTATCAGAAATTATTCGATGATCCGAAATTTTCCACAATTTTTACAGGTTTTTTTAAAATTATTTTCGCAATTTTCCGTAGCTTTTTTCAAGGAGGGAGTTTCGAGCACCCCTACCTAAATGTCTTTTTTCCACGTTTTTTCCATGTTTGAAACAGTCAGAATTTTTTTGAAATTCTTACGCGTTTTCTAGCCTTCAGGGGGGCAGCGGTGTACAATTTTTTGCACTATATTATTTTACATTTCGTATAATTTCATATTATATTGAATATTATTGTATTGTCATCGGTCCTTAATATGTGTGCAAAATTTCAGCTCAAGGGTATCTGCAAGTGCTTGAAAAATGGATTGCAAATTTTTGGCCGGAGAGACAGACAGACAGACATAGGAACAAAGCAAGTTGAATAAAAGCTTGTAATAAAAAAAGGTGCCCTCTTGACATCGTGTGACGTCACGCGAACCATTGTACTGTCAAAATATAGTAAAATGTCACAGAAATTGCACCGGAATATTTACGATCGTAGTAAAATTACAGATTTCAAACTTTGGTGTCTCCTCAACTGTTGAAAGAAAAGTCTTTCGACTAATAGTAAAAATCAATTGAATATTACCGGAAGAGTCAATACTGCTTCTGCTATAAATAGTTCAGTACATGAACATTTGAGCTTTGTCGCATTATGCGGAGAAATGAATTGCATTCATCCGAGCTCGAGAACCATGGACTTATTACCGAACAGCCATTATAACAAATGAAGCACACTCGCCTCGGCGAATAACAATGATTCGCGAAGTTATTTTAACGGCTTGCATATTCATTTGTCCGACATTAATTGCTAGTATTATGAGTTTGTTGTGGACATTCATGTGCCTAATGAGGAAGTCGACTAATATATCAGCGAAGAATTCCAACTGTACATTATTATATATGGCGTCGGAAAAATTTGACTGTAGTTTCACAGCAGTCTTCGACAGACGTACCTACTTTCGGCTTCGGTGGTCTTGGCTCAGTTTCTCTTTCAAGGTACTCAAAAGTAAATTGAGCTTTTACGCAGATTAACTGCTTCAATCAATAAAGTCTTATTTGATGAAGTGATACAGAGCAGTAGGAAATTAATTAGGAATTGATCCAAGTCGATTATTATTGCTTCTTATTTTCTGTAGCACGGTACTGACATTGACATTTAAAAGGAGATAATAATAATATTGACCCCGACACATTGCGTCGATTTAAATTACCCTGCAAAAACCTAATTTTATGAAATGATATAGAATAGTATACTGTAACAAGGTTAGAATGAAAATTCGATGGGAGTGAAAAGTTCCGAGCGCGAGCCGAAGGCGAGCGTGAGGAACCACGAGAATCACGAATTTTTATCCTAACCGAGTAGCAGACTATACTTTCTCCACGATCAAAGATAGGAAACGTGACAGCAATAATTTTGACACTTACTCAAACTTTGCCACTACTATGACAATCAACTGCGTCAAGGCTAATGTTATTATTGCTAACCAGTGTGAGAATATTATTCTATCACAAGAGAGAGAATGTAAATACATTTAAATTGCATGGGGGCAGAGGTGTTGCAGAATATTTCTTCAATCTCAAGAGAGAGAATTCCAGCAGTCTGTAATCAAATTTGATTTCAGAATTGGCAAATTCTGTGATGATCGTGGAGAAAACATAATTACATAAAAGTGGTAGTATTTTTAGTTTTGTTTATATTGAGTTTCAAGCAATTAGAAACGAACCATATTCCCGCTTTTCCTGAAAAATCCTGGGAAGTTTTTTCCAAGTAATCTAGTTTTTTGTCAGATGCATAAAGAGCAATCATCTGCACAACAAACACATTTGGTTGGACACATGTAATAAATATGTAATTGATTTAGTGTTATCAAATTGTGACACCACTGTACAAGTATTGGATTTACCTAGGATTAGTAATCACAGAAATATAATAGTAAATCTTGATGAAGTTGTTTCGAAAAGTGAAGTTAAATTAATCGAGAGTAGAGATAGGGCTTTAGATTAGCATGCAATCAATGAAATATTGGAGAGTGTAAAATAGGATTATAGAACCTATGCTATTAATCGCAAATATGAGTGTTTGGTTAGCACAATTTTGAAAGCTGTTTATGCAGTTGCCCCTAACAGGTAGATAAAAATATTATCTCATTATCAGGAATGGTGGAATGTTATAGTTCAAACTGCGACGGCAGAGAGAGATGAAAGATATAAGAAATATGTCAATAATCTTATAGCAGGGAACTGGAAAAACTACCGAGAATAAAATAAATAGTAATATTGGTAATCCTACTGAAATTTGGCAGACTTTGAAGAAATACATACCAAAGAATAATGTTTCCATCACATATGCAAGTATTGAATTCGATGATGTTATTATCTTCAATTAATGTACATCAAGTTGAAGTTCCTATCATAGTTGGTCATGTTTCACACAAACTGAGATATTTCAAGATGATTACCATTGAGAATCTGAAGGAAATGATATTTTCAATGACAAATTAAAATAGTACTGATGAAATATCTACAAAATGGTTGAAAGAATGCTTCTCAACTATCTCTAAACCACTTCTTCTTTCGAAACTAATAAAGTACCCGATGAAATAAAAATTGCAAATATAATTCCAATCCCTAAAGTCGAAAATACGAATAAAGCATGTGAGTTGAGACCAATACATATGATATCAGTTATAGGAAAAGTACTGAAAAAAACAGTCTACAATCAAATTGTGGTTCACTTGGAATGCAATAAGGCCATTACATGTTTTCAGTCAGGGTTCCGTAATGAACACTGTTGTGACTATTTTTCTTGATTTACAAAGAGCTTTCGAAACTATTGACAGAACATGATTATTGAAGAAATAGGAATTTGTTGGAATTTTGGATGCAGCATTACAATGGAATGCAGACTATTTGGTCAATCGGAAGCAAAAGTTACGAGCTAACCATGTTACGTCCAGCACACTAAATAATAATATAGGAGTACCACTGTTATGGTCACTGCTGGTGGATGATCTGCTGGCCATTCTCTCGCTTTGGGAGGTTGATCTGCAAGCATATGCTGACGATCTGGTCCTAGTAATAAACGATAAATCCGAAGAGCCGATCTCCTACGTCCTTCAGGATATATTGGATACCATATATAAATGGTGTGAGAGGGAGGAAATGTCCATTAACCCCCACAAAATGGTCATAGTACCATTCACCAGGAAAAGGAAGCTGGAACATTTAATACCTCCTTCCATCAATGGTGTAACAATTCCTTTTGCGAGTGTTCAAAATATCTGGGAATAACCCTGGATAAAAAACTTAATTGGAACTCGCACTTGGAAAAGACTATCCGGAAGGCTAGCCTTTCATTATGGACATGCCGCAGAATATGTGGCAAAACATGGGGCATGTCACCAAAACACGTATACTGGTTGTACGTGACCGTCATAAGTCCAATGATAACATATGGCTCTATAGTCTGGTGGAGCAAGGGACATAAAAAAATGGCCATTGCTAAACTTAACGGACTACAGAGACAAGCGTGTCTGGCGATTACTGGAAGCATTCGCTCCACGCCAACGGCAGCAATGGAAGTCCTCCTTGGATTACTTCCTCTCCACATAGTTCTGGAGAGAGAGGCAAGATGGGCAACATACAGACTTTATCAAGCGGCCATTAGTCTACCGCAGGCATGTGTCATGAGAGGCAGCGGCATGCTGGAGGGCATAACAGCTCACAGCATTCTAGGAATGTCCTCAGATATCATGCATAAAACTATCAACTTCAAACTGTGGTCTTTCTCGAAAGAGAAGACTGGGTCCGGAATGAAACCAACCTATGTAGGGCAAATGAACGTTGGTTCACCGATGGTTCCAAGACTCAGGAAGGCGTCGGAGCCGGAATATATGGGATGAACCCAGTAGTGAAACGCTCGTTCAGTATGGGCAAACTATCTACGATATTTCAGGCAGAGGTATATGCCATTGAAATGTGTGCCAAGGAGCTGGAAAATCGACACCACACACGAAAAACAATAAAAATATTTTCAGATAGTCAAGCAGCACTTAAAGCGCTTGAATCCAACTGCTTTAAATCTAGGGCAGTATGGAACTGCAGAGACACCTTAAACCGACTGGCGCAATACAACAACGTTACCCTAGTCTGGATACCAGGTCACACAGGCCTAGAAGGAAACGAAATAGCGGACGCCCTAGCAAAAGGGGGGGGGGGGGGGGGCGAAACAACGTTCACTGGACCAGAACCGGTAATCGGTTTAGCACTGCCAAGAATGTCATAACAGCTTGGCATTTATTGCTTGTACAAGGAAAAAACAGGACTCTGACAAACTGCTAGAACTCAGCAGAGCGCATCTCAGAGTTATAGTAGGTTTGCTTACTGGCCACTGAAAACTCAAACATCACATGCATAAAATCGGACTTGCACAAGATGCAGAGAGCCGGCTATGCATGGAGGATGATGAAACGGCTGAACACATTCTGTGTACATGCCCTGCAGCGGCCAGAACCAGATTCTCAATTTTTGGCGATACGACAGTAAGGCCAGAAAACCTGCTAAATTGTTCTCCCAATGCATTCCTCAATTTCGTGAAGAGATTGGATATACTGGGAGAAATATAAGGGTGAGCCACAATAGGCCATTGGCCGCAGTGGAGGGTCTGACACGGGCCCACTCACGTTCAAACCTAACCTAACCTACCACAAGGTAGTGTTCTGGATCCTTTATTGTCTCTAGTGTATATTAATGATATGGTTGAGGTGGTGAATGGATGTTGCATTTTGCTGACGACGCTGTTATTTATTTTACTGAAAATAACCGTTCAACATGCTTTAATACAATCACCCAGAGTCTGGAAGCTATTCACAATTATTGCTGTGGAAATTCACTGAAAATAAATACAAACAAGACAAAATGGATGTTAATCAGTAGAGACAAAATGTATAAGGAAGTAATGAAAACAACACCAAAACTTTCAATCGGTGGTGTCCAATTAGAAGTGGTTGAGATATTTAAATTTTCAGGTGTGTTGGTTGATCGTCAACTGTACTTCAATGACCATGCAAAAAATGCTATAAAAACAATTGCCATGAAAATGAAACATTCTTTTTTATATATGTTCTGTGTTTGGTTCGTTAGGTTATATATGTTTATATGTTTGTTTGTAAGTATAAGTGTATGAGTCATCTATTTTGTGAATATTTTGTATACTGTTCACAATGTTTTTATCAGTTCATGACTAAATAAAGGATTTATATATAGATAATGAATAAAAGGATGGAACCTTGAGGTACCTCAAAGTGAATGTTCTCGATTTCAGAATAGCTGCTGACTATTAGGACAGCTTGTTTCCTGACATTCAAGTATGATTCGAATAATTTCCATGCAGTACCGCGTATACCCTAAAATTGTAGTTTGTCTAAGGGTACTATGTGAGAAACACAGTCAAAGGCCTTGCTTGAGTCAGATATAGACACAACCGTATGTTGACCAGTCTCAAAGGCCTCGACTATATCAGTACAAGTCTTTGAATTGCTTGAACAGAGGAAGAGTTCTGTCTGAAGCCTAATAGATCATCTTGCAGCGTTTTGTGTATATTAAGAAATGAAATTAAGCGGTCTTTTAGATTAATTCAAAACAATTCACGGAAAATCTGTATCACTTCAGGTAACTTGAAGTCATCAGGGAATTTACCATTGTAGATGTAATGATCAAAGAGAATAGTCAGAGGTCCTAAAGGAAAAAAACGAGTACTTTTTAATAATTTGTTTGTAATTTCGTACAAATCAGGACAAGGTGAATTTTTCAGTTTATGCATGACTTGGAGAACTTCACTTTCAGTTAGTGGATGGAGAAAAAGTGATTCTTAAGGTGATTTCAATGGGTCAAAAAATTTAGTTGCATTCTGATCGCAATCGTGTAGTGAAGTGAAATATAAATAAAAAAGCATATAACTCGTCAGTGGTTAAAGTTATATCTTTCGTTATCTTCTTTTTTACATCTATTACTATGTTTGAAGCACAGGTCGAACAGGAATTCTGGAGAAATCGATTAATTTGGAGTAGCATCCGACAAAGAGGAGGCAGCAAAATTGGCAATAAACATTCTTGTACCAGAAGGATCCGTATAGCGTTTAAAAACGCTCCCAAAAATGGTGTGAAGATAAAAGAGTAAAGCAACCCACATAAATTATTATATTGGCCTACTTCCAACAAAAATTAAAAGTACAGAAACCGTCGTCATTATGGAGTCGATACTTGATGATAAGAACCATGTTATCCAAGATCGAAAACGTAGACACAAGCAGACAATAATCTTATAGCATTCCTGAAAAGACTTGCAGACGGATACAATCCAAAGAAATCGCATATTTTCACAAACGAAAATATTAAAGCATTTTTGACAAGAGCAGAAGAATAATTTTTGATGGTGAAGGTAGGTGTCGTAATTATTACAAAATAGTTTGCTTACAATAATTTCCCTTCAGAGATATATTTATCATTGGAGTCTCAGGATGATTTCGACGAGATGAGTTATGTAGAATGTTGGTATAGAGGATAGAGGGAATTTGTATCATTTTACTTTACAATATACAAAGACGAAATTTAAAAGAGAATTTATCTTCACCTGTGGAAATGTGACACGTATAAACTTGGTGGGAATAATACGCAAATGCGTCCACAAAATATAGACCACAAGCTTATTTTTACCACTCATAGAAAAGGCCAATATTTTTTTAGAGAGGTGGTAATGTATAATAACATTTAGTGACTTGAAATAGGAATCCTAATACACATGGTAAATAATTCAAGATCTAACAGCAATTTACTTAACTTAAATCTTACAAAGGACTAAAGTACATATACAAATAGAAATTATATATAAATATGTACACGGACATATACACTAATGTTAATATTAATTAATACAAAAGACGATTACATATGATTGAAATTATAACTGAACAAGAGTACGATTTCCCTAATTCAAACTGATTGAAACATTTACTTTGATTTAATATTTTTTTTCGTGTTTTGAAACAGGGGTTGAGGTTGAAGGGGAGGTTTCAGAATTTTTTGCATGAAAAATTTCAATTTCGTTTATGTTATCCTTGTCATGTTGATTGGGGCTGTTATTGGATGTGGAACTCGGTACTTTCTATAAACCACATATTTTGTGAGAATAGTATTATCATTATCATGTACTCACTCTAGTACTCACGTTGAGACATTACGCTTGTTTCAATTTGATATGGACGGTTCATTGCAAGCCTTCAATTTTCAGGAAAGTATAATTGAATATTCAGATAAGTATAATTGAATTTTACTCGTTATGGAGGTTAGTAAAATCTTTATGGAGGTATTTTCATTAAAATACTAAGTGTTATGAAAACGATGTGGTGCGATGATGGACAGCATTAAGTTTTATGATCGTATTAATTGAATAATCAGGACTATGGAACGAAACACCTCATGTGAATATTACTTCCTGATTCAGTCATTTACGATTTACTCATTAAATGGAAATCCTGGGAAAACGTTCTATATTGAGAACCCAGACATCATCTTCCATTTGAAGTGGATGCAGTTGTTTGATCTGGATACATGTGAATCATTGACCCTTTGACGAGATAGCAACAGAAAATATCAACTTTATTTTCCATTTTCACGTTGAGGTCGGAAATTGAATAGGTATATCACTGAGTCCAATGAACAATTTGTTTTTTCAAACTCTAGTATCAGTAGCCCCAATTGCTCGACGAAAGACATGATGAATATGTAATGGAATTGTTTGTAAAAACTCTGCCTAAATATCTTAACTACTGCCAAGGAGAATCGCGTTTTGGTAGAATCTAAATGTATACAGAGTCCTGCAACTGCGCTCCGGTGGTCCATAGCTTCTAAACGCCGCAACTTAAAAATTTCTTTCGAATGCAAGCATGTTTCCTTCTTGAGTATCTTTGGAAAATATTCCGAAGTATACAAGGTCACCCAGAAAAGTTCACCAAACCAAACTTATGTTTTTTGTGATGGAACACCCTATATTTCATCACATGGTTGAATAGAGATTACTTTGACCATTCAAAAAATATAGGGTTAAAAATTAACTAAAATAAATGACAACATTGATGAAGTTGGATATTCAATTATTTCACGACATCAAACGATGCGTTAGAAAATTTGACAAGGAAGGAAATAAATTAAACAGAATTGAAAAATAATATAAATATAATATAAAAACACACACGCAGGTAAAAGCCTTATGAAAAGTTGCAACTTATTCTTCTATTTTTTCCTGAGCTTATGAACGATATCAATTTACTTTTCAATGGTGCACGGGAGTGATGATAAACTTGTATTTACCGAAAACTCTTTCACAAACAATCCGTATTATTAATTATTAATCGAAAACGCGAAGTCATGAGACTTTGTAAATTAGTTAGGTTAGGATAATAACTCAATAGGCAAGCTGTGCCAACCAAGGTTATTAATGCTAGGGAGGTCGGACTATACGATGTCATATCGTATATTTTTAGATTCACATTTAAAATTGAAATATGAAGTAATGGAATTTTATCAACTTCAGCAGTGATTTATTTATATTTTCGCATGTATTGAATCGTTATATTTATTGAAATTTATGGTATTTTTCATTTATTTGGTCTGAATTTGCTGAGTTCATATGATATTCACTTGTCTGACGTCATCAAGAGCCCTGGAACCCAGAGAATCCCACTGAGATGCAAAGAAATGCTCCAACAAGCCAAGGTGGAGTATCAACTTTGCACAAGTGTGTGTAAATAAATAATAATAAAAATTCCAAAATTCATAATAAGTGTTATTTCATAATTTCAAATTACAAATTACAAAATAAATTATTATCAAAACCATAATAGTACGAGCGTAAGAACGTCTGCGAAGAAAGCAGAAGTGGGGGAACATTATCCACACAATTCGGCAGATGAACGTAACTATAGTGTGATATGGAGAACGTGGTAATAGAAGTATAATTGTTATCATCGAGATGATGAGAACCTCGATCTCTTGAGGATAAAAGACATGGTATGCAATGAGTCAGAACTCGTATTTCATCATCATTTGGAGTATTCCTTAATGCGCATGGAGGAATTCGATCAAACTGCCAGATACACTGATGAATTCAAGTAATTCATCAGACAAATTCAAAGGATGGTTAACTACTGGCATAAAAATATCCTGCAAAAATAAGCGTTTCCTCCAAATTATGAAAAAGTATACCAATAACTTAAACATATTAAAATATATACAAACATATCAACGTATTCTAAGAAAAACCATCAATATTTCTAAACTTAATTACTACAATAGCACTATCACTGAATCAGACAACAAAAGTAAAACTACATGGAATCTGGTCAATCATTTCACTAAAAAGAAAAGTACAAAAATCGAAAACATCTGCCTAACAAAAAACAGTATACTCATTCAAGACCCTCATCAAATTTCAGAAGAATTCAAACAACATTTTTCAACTATTGCCGCAGACGCAAACATCGATCGAAATAGTCTAAAGAGTAGCGATGAATTCCTTAAAAATATGAATCTCAACTTTGTTAACTCGTTTTTCTTTTCACCAATAACAGAGAATGATATGAGGAATTGCATCAATGCTCAAAAACCGAAGAAGTCGACTGGTATTGACGAAATACCAATGACGTTGATCAAAAAGAATGTCGAACTATTAATCAAGACCCTAACTTTTTTAGTCAACAAATCTTTATCCACCGGAACTTTTCCTGAATTATTTAAAACTTCAATTGTCGTTCCTATTTTCAAGAAAGGTAATAAATTAGATACCAATAATTATAGGGAGATTTCACTGCTTCTCAGCTTCTCAAAACTTCTAGAATGGATTGTAATTTCTGAACTATTGACGTACCTTAGGCAACACAATATCTTAACAGATTCGCAGTTCGGTTTTCACCAAAACTTGACTACAACCGACGCAAGTTACGCTTTATTAGAATATGTGAATGAACTAATAGAATCAAATAAAAATCCACTTGGGATTTTTTGTGACTTATCTAAAGCGTTTGATTGCGTCGATCATAATATCATTCTGAACAAGATGGAGTACTATGGTATACGCGTTATCCCTGAACGGTGGTTTGAGACATACCTCCGCGAGAGGAAGATGCGAGTTAAAATTGAACATGAAAGAAATCGATTCATAACCGACTCATATTCGGAAATGGCAGATGTAAAGGCAGGTGTCTCACAAGGGTCTATTCTTGGGCCCACCCTATTTCTCATATATGTGAATGATATAGTGTGCAACTTTCCTGATGTGACCTTCACCCTTTTTGGCGATGACACTAGCATTATTATCAATGACTCAGAGATACAGACATTACTTGGTCTCTCAAAAAGGACTATGAATTGCATACTGGACTGGTTCGTGACCTAAGTAAAACTCATAATATTTTATTCAATCCCTATAGAAATATTGATAATTTTCAGATAATTTTGGACAATGATACAATAAATCCATCACACTCCACCAAATTCTTAGGACTCACCATTGATAGTAACTTAAACTGGTATGAGCACATAAAACAATTGAACACGAGATTGAGCAAAGCTATATTCGCCATTCGAACTGTCAGAATGAACACAAGTAATGAGGTCGCTAAAACCGTTTACTATGCCTATTTCCATAGCCTTCTGCAGTTTGGTATAGAATTTTGGGGTACGTCTGTTGAATCATCATCTACATTTGTTATACAAAAACGTGCGATGCGAACAGTTTTCAATCTGAGTTACAGGGATTCATGCAGGGATTATTTCGCAGAACATAAAATATTCACATTAACCACCTTATATATTTACAAACTTTCACTACTCATCCACAAAAATAGAGGTTCCCTGTTGCGCCCTACAGATATACATTCCTATCCAACGAGAAACCAATCTATAATCTTACCAAACTACCGACTCAACAGAACTCGTAGGGGACCCTGTATTCAGGGATTAACATATATAATCAGCTTTCTCAAGTTTTGAAAGCTCTCTCCATGACGAAATTCAAAGCCGAATTAAAAAAATTATTACACCAACAACCACAACTGAAGACACCATCAAATAATGCAATTCGACTTTTAAAATCATTAGGAAAGTAATCCTGTATTTGTAACGCGCACAAAACAAAAGGACTCCTTAATAAATCAAGATATTCCTAGGTTATTCAGTGGCTACCAATTAAAATTTCCAGCCAGTATAATTTTTAATGGACTGAAACCAGGATTCCATGCGTGTACTTTATCTCACATCTTAGACTGAGCAACTAGACATGCATTGTTGCTAGAAATGTGCACTCTTGCTACTTAATTACCCAATATTAAGTTGTCAAGCGAATGATCCGAAAGTGATATGAGAGATCACCTAGCTTCGGGATATTCTTCGTATAATGGATATCGCTGTTGATTTCAGAGTAAATATAAAATGCGGTAGACAGTGATAAACAAGTCGTTCTGCATGCACGGAGCCACCGAGGTGATTTTGAGTAGGTGTTTTTAGTGTTTTCGAGATGTTTTTTAGGAATATATAGATGTACATTCTTAGAGATGATCATGGCCATAGGAAAAAATATTACGCATGATAGCTATCCAATGTATTTCCACACAAAGAACTAGTTTTTGCATCTTTAGGTTAACATAATATATGATTATACGAAATTTTACATTCACTTAATTTTTAATTTATATAATATCATATGAAATTTCTGAAATACTTGGCTATAGCTCTCTTTTCACCTTACACTTTTTACCTTCTTCTCTTCCCTTTTCAGCTCAATCGGTGACGCCTATATTGTAGAGATGATTGTTTCTCTCCCAGGAAGGTTGCAGTTGTTTTGTTTTCTGTTCTTGATGTCAATTTCAATAAAACTATTATTTTGTAAAGAGGATTCAATGAGTATTTTCATCCAATGAATTATGGTTTTTCGGGTTTTTAGGCCGACGTTTATTTAGAGAAAATCTCGACGTTTCGCCAACACGAGTGGTTGGCATTTTCAAGAGAAATGTTTACAGCTTCGATCACAGAACACTACTTGTTTGGTATGCGTTGTCTCAGCCAGTATTTATGGGTCGACGTACTCGTACCTGCGTCCGGTGCCATCGTCCCTGCGTCGGGTACCCCTTCGGATTTATTAATTACCTGGTATGGTGTTATTACCGTTTTCTTGAGAACAGGTAGCCATGCTTTGTTCAATTGTAACCTTTCTTCAGTTCTGTTGAAGTTGTTGGGATGTTTTTTGATTTCGATTGCTTCTCGGAAGAGTCTTGGATAATATGCATGTGTTGTGGCAATTACTTGGGTTTCTTCGAACTTCACTCTGTGATTGTTATTGTTAAGCGCGTGTTCTGCGACAGCGGATTAATCTGAGTGTCATAACCGGCAATTAGCCTTGTGTTCCTTTATTCTGGTATTTGTAGATCGCTTCGTGGTTCCGATATAAACGTTGCCACATGTGCATGGAATGCGGTACACCCCAGATGAGCTTAGTGCATCACGTTTATCCTTCGCCGATCTCAAGTGATCCTTCAGTTTCTTTGAAGGTTTATATATGGTTTTGATATCATACTTCCGTGGTATACGGCCAATCCGATCTGTAACCCTAGGAACATACGGCAGGAATGCTTTACTTTGTTCCTGGCAGCCATTCGATCCACTGTCGCTATAGAGTTCTTCCTTTTGCGTTTTATACACCGATCAATTTGGCTTTCCTTTTATCCATTTGAAAGAAGTGCGCTTTTCAAGTGTTTCAGTTCCGCTTCCAAATATTCGGGTTCACATATTCTTCTGGCTAGGTCTACTAGTGTTTTGATAATTCCTTGTTTTTGACACGGATGATGATTTGAGGTACTGTGGAGGTATCGATCAGTATGTGTTGGTTTTCTATATACCTTGTGACCCAAACGTCCTTCTTTTCGAAAAATGAGAACGTCTAAGAAGGGCAGTTCCCTATCCTTTTCAACTTCCATTGTGAATTGGATATTCGGGTGTATGTTGTTAATGTGCTCAAGGAATTTGTTGAGTTCTTCCAGTCCATGACTCCAAATTATGAACGTGTTTGTTGTCTACATTTCGCAACCATACCTTGGGTTTGTACTTTGCCGTCTCTATTGCTTGTTTCTCTAGCTTTTCCATGACAAAATTTGCAATAAGTGGGCTCAGTGGGCTTCCCATTGAGATTCCATCTAACTGTTCGTATATTTTGTTGTCGAAAACAAAGTACGACGATGTTGAACATATTTCAAAAAGTTTTGAGATATCGCTTGGGAAAGGTAGTTCTATTCCCCTCATGGCTTCATACTACTTCAACTACTGTTCCCAAGCGATATCTCAAAACTTTTTGAAATATGTTTAACATCGTCGTACTTTGTTTTCGACACCAAAATATACGAACAGTTAGATGGAGTCTCAATGGAGTCTCAAAAAAACCCGAAAAACCATCATTCTTTCAACGATGGCCGCGAAAGCCTTTCACAATTTGTATTTTCATCCAGTTTCTCCGATCAATCAAACTTTATTTATAATATTCAAATCTTCCCAAAAACAATGAACCTTATTAACCCATAGTTATTGCTACCTACTCTAGGAGAAACTTACCTTATTATATCGAAATGACTAATTTTGTGATTTATTTTATGATCTATTATGGTTACTTCATTACCAATTTCATTACGAAAATTATCTGTACTGTTCACTCGACACTAATTGTTCTTTGAAAACCTAGGGTTATCTTGAATTGTTTTTGAGTAAATTTTAATGTTCACTATATGAATGGTTTATGGACGTTTTTCACTATGAATGAGTTCAAATAAGTTTCTGTACATGGTTTTATCTGTAGTCTTCTGTCGCTGTTAGTCTGCTTAGAGGAGTTTCGATTTCTCAAGGTTAATTGGTTTCTGTTGAATAAGGAAGTTGGATTGTTATCTTAGAATATTGGCTTTTCTTGTTGCTCACTGTCTTTTCAATGCTCAATTTGGGCTATCTCCTTAAGTTATTTACACAAGAATTTTATTGAACTAACTCTTCCAAATTCTTTCTTGCTCTCTTCTTGTTTCTAACAACTTCCTAGTGTCCATCTCATTGTTAACTTTTACTAACGCACTTCTTGATATTTATGCCATATACATATCTTCAATGACTTGTTTTCTGAATTTGTCACTTTTTCAACAATTTTTAATTTTTTCACATTGAAATTGAGTTTTTGATTGCGTGTTTAGTAATTTTTTGATATTTTCTCTTCAAGGTTTGATTTCAACATTACTTTTGTTTCTTTGTATTGTAATTTTGTCTTCTATCTGTCATTTCATCAGTTAATTTCTATTTTGACAACTATCTACTACTATTTTTGTTTTGGAATTACATAATTTTGAATTTGCTTTTCTTTTCTGGATTCTACTGCCAAATTTAACTGTAATTTTCTAATTTTGATTTATCTTTTTAAATAGGTACTATTGGATTTTCTGTTCATATTTATCTACGAAGAATAAAATTCATCTGCCTTTTTTCTGATGTTGCTACATGATTGGAAATGGCTATGGTTTTAAGAAAAAGTAACCAGGGTCAGGTAAAATAAAAACATTACAGCAGGTTTTCATACAATTATCATTACTCCTTCAATTGACTAGTTTTGATAAATTCCAAATCAAAACAACGGTTTTTATGGAAAAAGAGTCCTAGTCGAGTTGGCTAAAAATTCAGTATTATGTAAATTATGATATCCTTATCGAATGTCTCTAAGGACACAACGAGATTTAAGACAGTTTTAAGATACAAGGTGTTAACATGGGTATGCAGGGTTGTTTCAATACTCACCTTTCAGAAAATCAATATTATGTGTTAGAATTATCCTGTGGTAGAAGTCCATTATATTATTATGGATAATCAATGCATCAGAAAAACTAAAAATCATCTCCACAATTTAATATCACCATCTAGTGTTATGCAATGGTAGAACGGCAAAGCCTATCAATCAGTTTGACTATGTCAGTGAGTAGTACATGTTTCAAACCTTTATAGGTTCATAATCAGCTAATTAAAAAATTATGAAGAAGAAAAATGAGATTTTATGAATAAACGTACCAATATAAAAGGGGGCTTAATTGTCACCACAAGATACCAGTAAAGGTCTATGTAGTAAAATAAAACAAGGTGATCTGTGGGTCTTTTGATGTTTTTTTTTTATCCCAAAAATGTATCAGCACTGGTCTAATAGAGCTGGAGACTTCTTGTCAATGTTTTTACTCACTTTTGACGCAGGTAATTTATCGGATCCTGCTTTGATTTGCTTTCTCTGAAATACTTTCATTAGAAGGGTCAACTCTATTTCTTAGAAAACGGCGGAGCATATAAAGCAAAGTGCATGGGATCGTCCCCTACTTGGAAAAATTTCAAATGATCTGCTTGAGACTGCTGTGTCTATATTTGAAAAGGCTCATCTCAATGCGGATATGGTGGGGGAACCAGGTGCTTGGTTGAATGACCTGTGGCTGCCCTTGGAAATCTCTTGGATAATGAAAGCTTGCGAATTGCTGTTGGATTCAGATTGGGTTTATCTATTTGTGCTCCTCATGTTTGCGTTTGTGGAAGTTTCGTAGACAGTAAGGGTACTCACGGATTGTGTTGCCAAAGAAGTGCTGGCCGTTTTCCCAGACATACCCAGGTGAAGAATATCATCAAGCGTGCCCTAGTATCAGCAAGTATACCAGCTATTTTGGAACCCCAAGGTGTAAGTCGAGACGATGGGAAACGTCCCGATGGTTTGTCCCTCGTACCATGGAAGTGTGGGAAACAGTTAGTTTGGGACTTCACTTGTTCAGATACCTTAGCTCCTTCACATCTATCGTCCAATTCAAAGTCTGCTGGAGCTGCTGCTATCTCGAGTGAGGAGTTGAAAATTCGAAAATATCAGAATCTTGGAAGTAGTTACATATTTCACCCAATAGCTGTTGAAACTTTAGGTGTTTTTGGTCCGCAATCTCTGTCTCTCATACATGACATAGGAAAAAACTAGGCCTGGCAACTGAAGGAAGCAGATCACTTCATTCTTAATTCAACGGATCAGTATCGCAATGCCAAGTGGTAATGCCTCTTATCCTTCGCAATCTTTAGATGAGATTTTATATACCCGAATCCCAAAATTAACGTCACAAGGTAGGAATGAATGATGCAGTTGAAGTTATGAATGTAACTGATTTCGACTCTTCGAAAGTTAATAACTCAGATTCTCACATATCCAGCATTGCTAATCCAATTTTGTATACATGTGATATAAATTCCTCAGAAGAAGCTAGCATACACAGCTCAAACTCCATCTGGCCTGCAGTTGACAGAAATGTCCAATCATCTGGTCTCATTGGGTAGACCAATTTTGGTAATACTTGTTTCATGAACAGTATTATCCAGTATTTATCGAACACAAGATGGTTATTGGAGTATTTGAATAGAGACGCTCACACAAGGGATATAAAAACCCACATATCTAGGGAGGGAGCGTTAATCAAAGCATTTGCCCAGGTGATCGAAGAACATTGGTCAGATGATTTATCTGGTAGAGTTATCAAAACAGTCTCCTTGAAGAGCAAAGAATCGCTCCACGTTTAATCAGTTCTGCCCAAGAATATGCTCAAGAGTTCTTACGATTCCTGTTAGAGAGTCTACATGAAGACGTCAATAGAGTAACGGAAAAGCCGCTACCCATATTGAGAGAGTTAGATAAGAGATTGAGTGACAGTAAGAAGGCTCAAGAGTCATGGATGCTGAAGGACAAACAATTCCAGAATCGTTGGCCAGTTAAAATCTACATTGAAATGTACTTATTGTGGTCACTGTTCAGTCTCTTTCGATCCGTTTTGGGATCTTTTCCTTTCAATACCACGAAGAGCAGGCCAACTTAATTTGTCACAATGTTTGGATTCATTCAAAAGGGAAGAAACTTTGAATGGTGACGAGAAGCCGACATGTGCGAAGTACAAAGAGAGAAGGAAGTGCACGAAATCCCTTTCAATAAATAAATTCCCTAAAATTTTTATTAATACATTTGAAGCGGTTTTCTTCAACAGAAAGATTTCAAAGAAAATTGAATCTTATCATTGATTATCCTTTGGATTGGATATGAGTAATTATACAGCAGAAAAAGTAACCCCTTGTTTATATAGTCTGCATTATCTAACCATAGTGGGTCTACCTATTGCGGACACTACAAAGCCTACTGTAGACATCCGTATGCGAACACGTGGCATGAATATAATGATTCTCGTGTGTCCCCAGTTTCAACTAGATCCCTGGTGAGCGGAGATGCCTATGTTCTTTTCTACGAGAAGGAAAGCACTAAATCGCCGCTTTCAGATCATTCTTAGTTTTATTATATGTTTCATTTGTATTTTGAATGTTTTTATTTTGTATTGAACACTGTATATTAACATTCATTAAATTCGATATAAACTACGGACTGTATTTCATGTGATGGCACCAGTCGGTTTGTTACTAGTATTTTTGTTAAAAGGTCACCCATATCATGCTCTATTAATTGGTGTATTTATGAATATTTCACAATGCAGAAGTTGACAAATGGGTCGCGGATCGACTCGAACAGCATCATGCTCCTAACTGCCACGGGCTCAGATTATTTTTTAAACCTGATGGCCTTTGTGAAGGATATGCTTTGTATCGGATTACACAGAGTTCAGAGGTCTCCAAGGGATGTAGGTTTCTAGATTCCGTCGTTTAACGGAATACGTCTTCTTGGGCTATGTTATACTCGTGTGTTACCGTTTACAGTTAGGAAGAAGAACTGCATAATTCGCCGGTAAGATATTCGCTATGCAATACGGATCGTTATCGCGAGAGGACGTTTTTCTTGAATTGGTGCTCTGGTGGTTTATTCAATGTTCACGTAAGAATCGCATTATTGAACCTCTTTTGAAGGTAAAATGATCAAATGAATGAATACTTGGAACATTTGGTGTGGATAATATTCTAGAAATCTAGAAATAGAATCTATACCCAAACACCAAAACTACGTCAAATTACAGTTGACGCGCATTTGCCACCAAAATTAGTAAAAATAAAACTTTTTTATGCATCCTCGTCGACT
Organism: Chrysolina oricalcia; assembly: GCA_944452925.2. Taxonomy (NCBI): domain Eukaryota; kingdom Metazoa; phylum Arthropoda; class Insecta; order Coleoptera; family Chrysomelidae; genus Chrysolina; species Chrysolina oricalcia. The sequence goes on from OX101812.2 coordinate 69,280,997, forward strand.
TGTCTATGACATAAATGGAACTACCAGTAAACCAATGACTGTTAGTTCCTCAAGGGACAGTCCAAGGCCCGCTTTTATTCATGATTTATATAAATAGCCTTTTTAGTCTGAAAACAGAGAGAAATATTCTGTTTTGCTGATGATACTGCTATCATGTACGAATCTGATTCCTGGGCAAGCTTAAAAGTGAAAGCAGAAACCTACTTTGTTAAAATAGACAGATGATTTAGGTATAACAAACTCACCCTAAACTTAGATAAGACGAAGTACCTACCTTTCACTTCCTACTCTAACAAATTACATGATATGGGACCGCTATATTTCGGAATGAATTCTGACATTCCTGAAAAACAGTCCATCAAATATCTGGGCATTGAAATTGACCGACATCTCAGATGGGGTATACAAATCAGAAATATAGTCAGGACGTTCTCATATACAAATTCATATATTTGAAAGGTTGTTCAGACATTACCCATCTTAAAGTTTTATATTATGCATTAGTGCAATCACATTTGTCTTACGGATGGGGGAGTAGATGACTGTTATTTGGAAAAATTGAATGTTATACTGAGATGGATGATTAAAATAATTTACTGAAGGTTCTCAACATATCCAAGTGACAGTCTATTCAAAGATGCCAAAGTGTGCGATGTGAGACAGCTGTACTGCCTCAATTTGTTGTTTAGTGTAAAAAAGAACAAAATCGCTACTGAAATGGTGGAACACAAGTATGACACAAGGAATAAAAAGTTACGCTTCCAAGAAAGGAAAATACAATAGGACAACGGTGTTCAAATCACTTCGAACCACGTTTATATAATATGTTGCCTGAGGCCAACAGAGAAGTAAATAGTTCAATCCTGTACAAAAGTAAAATAAAGAATTCGAGCTTACTATCTGAGAGGAAGTCGCTTCATGATTTTGTCAATCAAATTCAAAGATTAAAGTTGTAATATAATTATTTTCTTCAGAAATGCAACAACGAAATTAAAAATCATTGTGATCTGTCTTATTTATACATGTTTTATTAGTCTTCATATGTTGGTGTGTATCTAAATTTGATGATTTATGTATAATAATAATGTGCTTATTACCAGATAATGTCATTCCCCAAACATGAAACCCACCCGAATACTACAAATTATCCCAAAAATGACAATACACTCGAACACGACAAACCCACTTCATTACATAATATTCATTATCACTTTGACAATTTCATAAATTTAAATGTTAAGTCTGTTTTAATTAGGTTTAAGTATGTTTTTTCTAATCACATACAAGCAATAGTGTTGTCACTAGAGCTTCCGTTTATTTACTATTTTTTTTCTATTATGCAATGTTGTTGACTTTGCTAAGTGTATAAACATTACTATTATTATTATCTTCAGGAGCTGAAAGCTTGATTAACTGCTTATGATGCACTCCTCCTATCAATACTACTTAATCATTCAATTATTTATTTATCAAGAGACAAACAACTGTCTATTATCACTGTTGAAAATTAATTGCTGAATTAACAAAAAAGTTTTGTCCCAGTAGGTCCATAACTGTTTTATAGTTGAAATGTCAAAAGCCTTTGAAGTTGATTTTTACTAAACATTATATCATATTCATATCTCTGAAAATCGCTATTGTCAAAACTTCTAGATATCATTTCAAAATAGACATATTTTCATTGTCACTTCAACAAATTATTGATACTTTATCTTTTGAATTGAACAATTTTCAACGAATAATTAATTCTATATGGCTAGTACATCTCAACTGTAAAATCGGTTTTTCCATTTTACGGGAAATTTGAGGTTATGTGGAAAAAGTTGAAAACAAAAGTTGTAGATCTTTTCACTATCAACAACTTTCGTTGCAATTCGCAAAAGGATTTTTTTTTCACTCAGTGAAGTTATTCTTAATGGACTTACCAATAGAGACCCGTTGAAAAAGTTACAAAAGTTCGATTTTCACGTTTTTATTGAGAATTGAAATTTTTTTTTCAAATATTATGAATATTTTGATTTCTGAGGGTTTAAAGCTATATAAAAAATTAAAAATTATTATAAACAGATACATTGTTCATGAGCAAATAAAAAAAATAATTGTAATATATTTATTGATTACAATTATGAATTTTAGAGAAAAAATGGTCCCTCAATTTCAATAAAAATATTATAAGATTTTATTGACAGCATTATAACAGTATAAATCTCAGTACATGATGATGGTCATAACACTGACAAAAGGCAGAGTTAGCACTTTGCCTGTTAACATAGTTAGCATGTGTACGCTCTCTTACACTCAACCAGAGAAAGAAAGAGAAAAAAAAAACAATGAAGGAAAGAAAAAAGTTATGTAACCATAGTTATTACTAAAAGTATCCAGATAATCAGCTGCATCTTACTATAACCTATAATAACTAACTGTAACATGTTGTGCTCAACTTAGCAGAAGAGGGACCAACAATTTTTTAAAATATTTTTTGATAGTTGATAGTTTCATCACATATTGATTCCTTTTGAGAAGAGTTGTTTTTTCAGGAGTTTCTTCAACATGTTTATACAGTGTGTCTCACTTCTCATGGAAACACCCCCGTATCTTCCGTAACAATAGAGGAAAAATGATGAAACTCGCAGGACTGATAGAAATGCTCAAAATGCACCTACCACCTGAATGGGGTTGGCCTAAGTGATATACACTGCCCGCCACTCGCGATGGAACTACACATTTTTACGGTAAAACATACTAGGGGGCAGAATAGGCTCAAAATTCCTACAGATTCGTGATCAGGACCACCAATTCACTACAGAGACACGTTTTCCCTGAAAAAATTTCAGTCCTGAAAAATCCGAATTTGTCTCACTTTTCATTGAAACACCCCCGTACCTTCCGTAATTTTTTACGTAGAACCATGAAATTTCCAGGATCGATAGATACACTAAAAATGAACTCACTGCACGGGAATGGTCAATCTACGTAATATACACTGCACGCCAGCACGAAGGAACCAACTATTTTTCCATCGCTGTTGGCGTGCAGTGCACATCATGTAGGATGACCCGTTTTGTGCAATGAGTTCATTTCTAGTGTATCTATCGATTCTGCAAATTTCAGGGTTCTACGTATAAAATTACGGAAAATACGGGGGTGTTTCCATGAGAAGTGAGCAAATTCGGATTTTTCAGGACTGAAATTTTTTCAGAGAAAAAGTGTATCTGTTGTAAGTTGGTAGTCCTGATCACAAATCTGAAGGAATTTTTAGCCTATTTTGCCCCCTAGTATGTAAGAGGACTGGTATGATGTAGTTCTGTCCTGAGGGAGGTCGAGTTTGACCCTGTGGTGCAAATTCAGATTATGTACATTGGTTCGATAAGTTATTTTGTCATACAGGTAGGGAGGTTTTTTCAGCTGAATGATTTTTTGGAAGAGTGTGCAAGAGTGTAAGATGCGTCGTTGATGCATGTCTAGCCAACCTGTAAGTTTTATATAGTCTGATGTAAGGTCGTATCGTCTGAGACCATATATGAGGCGTATACAGGAGTTTTGAAGAACTTGCAGGCGTCTGGCCCATAGACAGTAATAATAATAATAATAATGACGTTTATTAAAGCATTAAACTGATATAAATGAAATACATTATGGAAGTAATGAACGTATTAAGTCACGAAAGCATAGCTTGTATGTGACTGAGGCAAAGAGTACCATAAAATTTTATAAAAGTGTAAATACAAAAAGTGTAAATATAAAAAAGTGTTTATATAAAAAAGTGCAAATATAAAAAAGTGTTAATATAAAAAAGTGCAAATAAAAAAAGGTGTAAATATAAAAAGTGTAAATATAAAAAAGTGTTGATATAAAAAAGTACAAATATAAATAGGTGTAAATATAAATGAAAACATATACACACGCATATACACACACACGCACCCACTCACCCAAGGACACACACGATTAATTATACGCTATACATCTATACATACCTATAATCTAGGGGACGTCCGTGGAATTTGGACCATCTAAGAGGAAATGATCATATTTTTGTTAAAAAAAAAATCCAGCAAGTCCATCAACATTCGCAAATAAACCGCACTTCTACCATTTGATTTCATATTATACAAGTGCAATATCTTTTTATATCAGAAAAATACAGGAAAAATTATGTTTTTAATTTTTGTGTGTAAATTGGACCTTGTCCGTGTAAATTGGTTTTTCATTTTGTGTAATTTGGACTACAGCGTGTAATTTGGAAAATGTAATCAAGATCATCTTGTGTTGTTGCTAAATTGATGTATTCATTCAAACTTAAAAAAAAAACTTTATTTTCTATCAAAAAAGGTACAACTCATCAAAAAGTAAACAAAAAGTTTATAGATCCTTGAAAAATCACCATCAGTAGCAAACCAAAAACTCATGCCTTGCAATCGTCGCAATAATAATAGTCTTCATCGGAAAGATCGGCACATTCTTCATGCACCCATCTCTCACACTTTTGGCATTTTATCATGTCTTCCTCGTAATCATAGCCACAAAAACCACATTCTGCTTTCTCAAACGAATTACTGCTCGTGTCTTTGGCTTCTTGCGAAGACTTTAATTTTTGTTTCCCTTTTCCTTTGACTTGAGTTGTTGTTCCAAAAACATTTTTTGTGACATTTTGTTTTTTGTCTGACTTCGGAGTTTTCGAGATTTCAAGATCTATTCTGTAGGGTGTTCCCGTTAGTATCACTCCAGAGGAATTTAATTTCTGTCGTTTTTTTCGAAGGCCCACTGAAGAAGCGCTATCTTTTCTACATGGTAAAGGTTTAATTTTGACTACCGGAATGTAAGTTGCCGAATTGCTGGAACATGGTTGGGGACTCGGTGTCCTATCTGGGTTTTCACAGTATTTAATGGATTGTCTGATGACTCATGTTTGGAAAAAGTGGATTTCTTTGGATGTGATGAAGTTGATGGTGGTGTGGTTGCCTTAGCTTCTGAGTTTTCTTCAATTTCTGGCCGGTTTAGAGGTCGATCAGTTACCGTTGCTGGAACAAACTCTGCATCTGTATAGGTATTTAATGGATTGTCTGATGACTCATTTTTGGAAAAAGTGGATTTCTTTGGATGTGATGAAGTTGATGGTGGTGTGGTAGCCTTTGCTTCTGAGGTTTCTTCAATTTCTGGCCGGTTGAGAGGACGATCAGTTACCGTTGCTGGAACAAAATCTGCATCTGTATAAACATATCGATCTGGAGGCCACAGACCTGCTTTCCGAAATCCGTTAATAGCAACCTGAATTGTTGCAGCTCGAGAAAAAGCAGTTCCAACCAAACTGCTGACATGTGAAATATTTAAAGGCACTCCAGGATTTTCATGCATTTTAGTTGTAATGGCTGCCGAAAAATACACTTTCAAGGGTTTAAAAAATGCCAGGTCGAGGGGTTGCATTTTATGAGTGCAGTGAGCTGGGAATGATAACATTATAACGCCATTGTCACGGGCTAGGTCTATAGTCTGTATACTCTGTGTGTGACTGACATGGCCATCAAGTAACAGCAACACTTTAAGGTTTTTGCTGGGCTTAACATGATAAATAAAGTGCTTCAACCAGGAGAAAAATCCTTCACTGTCCATCCATCCCTTATCTTGACACCTAAATATTGTTCCAGGTGGTGCCCCAGTTACCAAGCTCTCTTTCATACGTTTTCTGGCAAATATTAGCAATGGTGGGATATAAAATCCACTGGCACTCATGGCGTACATTCCTGTCACATTTTGACCTCTTTCAGCTGAAGTAATAGCTCCAATTTGATGTTTGCCTTTTTGTGCAAGTATTTTTTGTGGTTTCTGCACAACGTTGTGTCCTGTTTCATCCGCATTGAATATGCGATCAGGAGAAAGCTTATTTTCGGCAATAATTTTTTCATAGGTGTCGAAGAATTTGCCCACTACCACTTTATTGAATCCACCAGCGCGTGCGAGTGACGTAGCCTCTGGAGTTCTCAATCGCAGTTCAGGATGACGTCCCATAAACAGAGAGTACCATTCCTTTCCAGCAGATTTTTTATTGTGATTGAATCTTGTTGTCAGATTATTTCTTTCAGCTACTTCGTACGCCAATTTCATGAAGTCTATTCTTGAGATACCATAAAACATATTTTCTAATTGTAAAATATGTTGGACAAGATCGTCTTCGATTTCGCGAGGCAAGTCTGGCCTCCTGCCGGGAAGATACTCTGTCCCTTTAGAAAATTTATTTTTTCCAGCATATTTCCTTTTTAATGTTGTGGCAGGTACAGAATACGTTTTTGCTGCTTCATTTAAACCCATTTTCTTCTCTCGTACAGCTGCAAGAGCCGCTTCCATATCATCATTTTTCCATTTTCCGTACTTTCCTTTAGCTTTTCTGTCACGTCTTGAACTCATTTCTGCAACAAAAAAGTTTACTTACTTCTTTTTGAGGTGTTTCGATGTCAATGTGTAATTTGGTCCAGGCCCGATGTGTAATTTGGTCCAGGCCAAATTACACGATAGTGTATGGTCCAATTTACACAAAGGCAAACACTTAACCTAAAAATCTTACAAAATGAAACTGCTCACATTTGTGATTAAAATGAAGTGTCTATGTATACTTCAAAGTATGTTTGTTCATCCCATATGATAAATTTGAATACTTACTAACTTTGCTCACCGGTACACAACTGGCAAATATCAACCTTCTTACTATGTTGGTGCGTATTCCAGACTACGTGCTGCCGTTAAATTATTCAAGACGCGGGAGACTCACAACTTCAGCAGGCAACTTCTTAACGATTGATAATTGTAGAAATAAATACAAGGTGTCAGCACTGCCTTCGAATCACAGTATATTTGTCATGGGCCAATTTACACAATGGTCCAAATTCCACGGACTTCCCCTATATACTATAATCTATTTACTATAACAAGGGAAAAGGTAACACTCACGAGTATATCAAGTTGTGTAATTCAGCGCGAAGTTTAGAGAAAATATATTTTTTCAATTCTTTTTTGAATCTATTTATGTTTTTGATATTTTTTAATATATCTGGTAAATTGTTATATAATTTTAAACTAGGTAAGTGTGACTTTTTTGTCCGATAGCTTTATTCATGAAAGGTACTTTGTATGTATATTCTCTGTTTCTTGTGTGATATTCATGATCTATTTTTTGCAATTCATGCTTCATTTTGTGTTTTCTTATGTTGCTATAATAAAAAAATAGTTGTACTGGGTCCATAACTTCACTTTGCTGATAGAGATTATTTGAAGAGTAGGTCCTTTTCTTATTGTAAATTATTTTCAAGAGACGTTTTTGAGTAATCATTAGTTTATTCAGAATCGTTTTACCTGCTGCCCCCCACGCAAAAATTCCATATGATATATGGGATTGAATGAGGGCAAAGTACAGGGTTTTCAAGGTTTTTACATCAATTATGTCTCTCAATACTTTAAAACGATACATCAAAAATTGTAATTTTTTCACTACGAAGTTAATATGTACATCCCATTTCAGGTTACAGTCTATGAATATTCCTAGGTATTTTAGGTGAGTGACCGGTGAAATTGTAAACAAATCAGAAATGTTAAGATTTTCAAAGCAAGGAGAGTTTCGAGCATTTGTATATACAGGTAGGTAAAAAGTTTTATTAAAATTGATAGCTAAAAGTTTATAGGAGAACCATTCCTTAATAATCAATAGATCGTCTTCTACTTTTTTTTTCAAGGAGATCCAGGAGGAGCGTTCATAAAAGATGGCTGTATCATCAGCAAATGTAAAAAAATTTCCACAGGTTGGTAATAGAAATAGGTCATTTATATAAATATTAAATAATATTGGGCCTAAGATGGTGCCTTGAGATACACCGTATTCAATTTTTTTGAAATCACTTTGGAAATCATCTATTTTCACGCACTGTTCTCTGTTTGACAGGTAACTACTGAACATGTTCAATGCGATTTCTCTTATGCCAATATTTTCTAGTGCTTTCAATAGTAGTGGATGATTAACAGTGTCAAAGGCCTTGGACAGATCTATGAAGACACAGAGTGCTACTTTATTGTTGTCAAGAGCAGAATACATTTCGGACGTTAGGTCTAATATTGCGTCTTGCGTTGACACTCCTTCACAGAACATTATATTTTTGTATATAAGCAGACAGTCTAGCTTTTATTACTTTTTCTACAATTTTTGACAGAGTTGTTATAAGCGATATAGGTCTATAATTTACTATTTCATCTTTAGTGCCGCTTTTAAAAATCGGCAAAACCATTGATGTTTTCAATTCAGATGGAAATATACCTTCGGCTAAATACTTGATCATTAAGTATGTTAAGGGTTCTAGAATATTGGGTAAAACGTACTTCAAGAGTTCAGCTTTAATACCATCGATTTTGTATTTTTTAGAGATTGTACCAAAGTTGTTAATTCCATTTGATTAGTTGGGAAAAGAAATATTGAACCTGAACTTTTTATGGCCTGTCCCGGGCTCCTGTAGTTCGAATCGTTTACTACTTTATCTGCTAATAATTTACCTACATTAATATATTGTTCGTTGAAAGCATTAACAATTATGGGCATATCATCTGTATTTTTTCCATCAATATTTATTTGTTTTATTTTAGTTGACTTCTTTTTTTTCCACAAATTTCACTTACCGTTTCCCATAATTTAGTGTTATCTGTTGAGTTTTGCGCAATTTGAGATTTAAAATAATTTATTTTTGTTTGTTTCGGGGTATTGTTGAGAGTGTTCCTATATCGTTTAAATTTTTCTTTCAACACTACATTGTTGGGGTTTTGAAGTATTTCTTGGAAAATTTTGTCCCTAGTATTTATTGATTTAATTAACCCATTGGTGATCCAAAATTTTCTCTTTTTGTGTTTTATCTTAACTGTATTTGTGCATTCAGTGATTTTAATATTTAAAATTTTTAGGAACTCTTTTGTTGCAGATTCTGTATATGGATATTTGATACACTTCATTCCAGTTCACCAAATGAAGTTGTGATTTTAATTTGGAATAATTAACTCGCCTGATTTTATTCTTATTTTCTTTGAACTGTATTGTATTTTTTTCAAATATTATCTTTAACAATATACTGTAATGATCTGTGAGATTGGTTTTAATTATAATTGGTAGTAATAGTTCAGTATTAGTTTTGGTTTTAATGAAAAGCAGGATTTTGAGTTTTCTGTTACCCTAGTGTAATTATTCATCAGTGAGATATATTCTAATTCACTTAAGGTATTCAAGTATTCAATAACGGGGATGTCAAAAGTTTCGTCTAAAATATCAATATTGTTGTCACCAAGAAAAATTGAATAATCGCTTTTATTTTCACAGCCTAGGAGAAAGTTTTTCAGTGAGTTTATAAATTCTAAAGTACAGTATGGTGGGTTTTTGTACATAGCGAGAATACCAATTTTTTACCGTGAAATTTCACACTAGTAAAAATAATTTTATTTTCTTGGTTGAATTCAACTATTTCATAAGTATATTCTATTTCTTTTTTTATAAACATGATTGTTCCATCGTTTTGGTTGTACCTTCCCTCGTTATAGATAATATCGTAGCCACTAATGTAATACAAATTTACATCAACTATCTGCCTAGTCTCTGTGAATACAATGACTTCAGGATTATATGAGAGCTGATTCAGATAACCTAAGAAATCATCAAAATTCTTTTGTTTGCTTCTAATATTGGTATGTATTACTTTAAAATTAACATTTTCAGTATTTGTTTTTATGTATAATCATAATTTTCGGTGACTATACAAAAAATTAAAAATAATTTGTACAAGTTGACTAGACTACTATTGATTGGTGTAATGATGCTGTTCGAGTCGATCCAAGACCCATTTGTCAACTGCTGCATTGTGTAATATTGATAATATTCATAAATGGGAACACCTACTTGGCTGGAGCTCATTATATTTGTAACGAAAGCCAGTGAGTGCTCTTGCATAATATGCATGTATAAATTTGCATACTACCTCGGGATCGTCCTCTTTTTTGTTACGCGGAAAAATATGGCCTCCTATTAAAAGCATTTATGATACCGCATCTAATAAGCAATTATATTATCCTTATATATTATATACAGTATGACCCATTCAAGACAGGAGCACCCTTGTAAAATCTTCATTTTCCGACCGATTGAATTGTTTCTTTTTTCAGCAGGGAGAGTATCAAGAAGTCTACGTTTGCACTAAATTTGTAAAATATAATTCCAAATTTCAAGGCATATAATGTGTTCTAAATGCTGTGTATTTTCATTTAATTGACAAGAAAACACGCATTCTTTAGGACATACTTTTTATTTATCATCTCATGACTTCTCCAAGCCACGTCATCATGTCAAAACTCAAGATTCATAGAACATTGAAAAAACACAAAACACAACCCTATCGTTAGTATACATTAAGGAAAGTTCACAACATTTCCTCCCTTCTTGAAAAACATTGAGATACATAATTTACAGGTCTAATCTACTGGGTTGTTTAACTAATCTACCAGATCGTGTAGTCATGACCTTTTCAGGTTTCACAACTTCAGAAGGAGAACGGTCAGCACTGAGTGCCCTTTTTGGACTAGCACTAGCAACATTTACAGATCTATTTGAGGAACTTCCAGCTGTGTTTGTGTTATTATTACAACTTGAGTCGCTCAACCGATTAGGGTCAGGGACGTTAATATCTACAGGGATACAATTGGGTAAGAGTGTTGATTTCGTCATATTTGGTTGTGTTCCAGTGTTATTATTATGAAGAGCTAAACGGATACTATCAGCATGCACCAGTTTAACTGTTTGATTTTCTGTTAAAGCCAAATATGTCGAATAACTGAGAATTTTTACAATTTTTGCTTTATCCCATAACTTTGTCTGAGTATTCTTAATATAAACCTGATCATTTAATTTATATAGTCTAGAGCAGTTTGTACCATTGAAGACTGGTTGAGGTTTAATCTTGTGATAATTTGGTTTTAAAAGATCAAATCTTGTTCTAGGTTTTATCTTCAGAACACATTCCGCCGGAGTGAGGCCAGTGACTGTCGATGGAGTATTTCGATAAGAGAATAAGAAATTACTTATTTTATGCAGCATTAAATTTTCTGATGTTTCTCCCTTATTTAGAGAAAATAAAGATTTGCTCAAATATTTCTTTACTGTCTGAACTGACTTTTCTGCAGAGCCATTACTCTGAGGGTGGTAAGGAGGGGTTTTGATACTATTAATGCCATTAGCTTGACAAAAAACTTACAAATTCATTCGCGTTATAGGGTGGCCCATTATCTGATACTAGTTCGCATGGCAGCCCAATTGTACAAAAAATCTCTTTCAACATTGAAATTGTTTCTTTCGCAGAAGTGCCGTTTTTCATGTATTTTATATCGAGCCATTTTGACTTTTGATCTATTAAAATCAAAAACGTTCGGCCGCTTTTTGTGAAGAAATCGATAAATACCCGATAAAAGTTAGTTGGAGAAGAAGGCCATGAAACAAGAGGATTAGTATTAATCAAGTTTTGATTTTGTTGGCAAATATCACAGCAACTAATGAACTTTTCAACATCATAACTGATGCCTGGCCACCAACAATATGATCTTATCAACATTTTTGTGCGAACTATGCCAGTATGCTGTTCATGAAAAAGTTCCAGAACCCTGTTACGTAGTTTTTCTGGGATGACAATTCGACTACCCAACATTAGACAATTTTGTTCAATTGAGAGTTCCTGTCTTTTTCTAAAATAAGGTGTGAATTCATCTTCTACTTTATTAGGAAACCCTAATCTGGTAAAATCTAAAATTTTAACTAAAACCCGGTCCTTCTTAGTCTCATAAGCAATATCACCTGCATGGAGAGGTATTTCATTTAACAAGTTGAAAGAGAACAGAGAGTCTGTGATATCTGTATTACTGTCCATAGGTAATCTGGACAACCCATCTGCGTTAGCTATTGAGGAACCTTTTTTGTACTCTATTGTGTAGTCATATCCAGCCAAAGTTATAGCCCATCTGGTAATTCTGGCTGCCGCTGATATTGGAATGCCTTTATTACGGCCAAAGATAAATTGAAGTGGCTGATGATCGGTGATTAAAACAAACTTTCTTGCAAAAATATACTTGTGAAATTTTTTTAAGCCAAACAGAATTGCTAAAGCCTCTCTCTCTAAATTTGAATATTTTTTTTCAGTTGGTGATAAAGTACTTGAAGCAAACATAATAGGTCTTTCTTCCTTATTTATTCTATGACTAAGCACCGCACCCACTCCGTATCCACTGCTATCGCAAGTCAAATATAAGGATAATTTTGGGTCATAGTGGATCAGCACGCTATCAGATGTAACGAGTTCTTTGCTCAAGTTGAAAGCCTTCTGACATTCTGCCGACCAGTTTGACTCAAAAGTGACTCCTCCTTTACATAAATCATATAACGGCTTAACTTGTGTGGATAACATGGGTATAAATTTTCCATAGTAATTAAGTAGACCTAAATACGATTTGAGTTCTGTTAAGTTGGTTGGTGTAGGCGCGTTTTTCAAACACAAAATCTTTTCATCAGTGGGGTGGATTCCATGTTGATCTATAATATGCCCTAGAAACTCTACATGATCTTGAAAATATTTACATTTATTTTTATTAACCTTAACGTTATATTCTTGAAAACGTTTAAATACTTTAATCAAGTTTTTATAACAGTGTTCTAAAGTTTCTCCGAAAACCAGGACATCATCAAGATAAGCTTTACAGTTTGGTAATCCTGCCAAGATGGTATCCATGACATTCTGAAAAATTCCTGGGGCCGCACTGATACCATAGGTCAACCTGTTATAAGAAAAGAGACCTACATGAGTGTTTATAGTTAACAACTCTTTAGATTTTTCACTGACTTGGAGCTGTTGATACGCTCCTTTGAGATCTATTACGCAAAAGCATTTTTGCCCACTCAAACAAGCAAAAATGTCCTCAGGGATTGGTAATGTACAATGATCTGATTCCAAAATGGTATTTAGTGTCTTTTTAAAGTCTACACAAATTCTTATATCTTCTGAATTCTTTTTAGGAACAATGACTATTGGACTTGACCAGTTACTAAAACTTACTTTTGAAATGACACCTTGTTTTTCCATTTTCAATAACTCAGCTTCCACTTTTGCACGCAAGGCAAATGGCATGTTATAGGCCCGATGAAAGATAGGTTGGGTACCTTCCTTGACTTTTAGCTCGACTAAAAACTTTTGTATATATGAATTAGGTTGCTCTTCAAACACTTCTGAAAATTTACTTTTGATGTCAGCAACTAACTCATCGTATTTTTTACTCACTCGACTGGCACTGACCTGACTAATTTGTTTTTCAACTTTTATTGACTCATTTTGGACTGTTTCTTCATCACTCTCAATTTCTATTTGACGTGTGACTGTTGGACAAAACCTAGACTTACAAAGCTGGTCATCTTGACTGACATGCCTTAGATTAAACATATTTTTCCAATTAGGACTGATAATATCAAGCCAATTTCTACCTAATAATGGTGTGAACATTGTATCACCTTCTAATACTACAATAGGTAAGAAAACGTGTTGCTCGTTATGTAAAACTTTGACATCAAATTCACCTACAATATTTACGTTTTGACCAGTTACAACCTTTAGTTTATATTCAACAGGACATAATTCATAAGAACTGAATAACTTTTTATATGTAGATACATGTATGACTGTTTTACACGCACCTGAGTCCACTTCAAAATTCAGGGGCCTACCTTCGACATTCAAGGTTACCTTCAAACTTTTTCCTGCTCCTTTCTCAATTTTTGCAATAAATCCCAGTTCTAAGGAGTTTTCTTCGTCTTGAGACTCCTCACCTAACTCGACATCTTCGTTTAATGATTTAACACCTGCACTGCGACAAACTCTACTTGTGTGGCCTTTTTTATGGCATTTAAAGCACTCCCATGCTTTTGCTGGACAATTTTCAGGGTCATGTTTCCTCCCACATCTAAAGCAAGGTTTTACTTCTTTGTACGACTGACCAGGTATCGCTTGTGACTGTGACTTCCTTTCAAATTTGACTGGACCTTTGTTTTGTAGCTTTCTGTGACTCATTTTATTGATGTGTACTGTTTCATTGCCCATAGCTTTCATTTGTCCTTCAGCTAGCTCCATAGCTACCGCTGTTTTAAAAGCATTTGCCCAGGTTAATCCATCTTCTGACAATAATTTACGCTTTATGGCCTCTGAACGCAAACCACATACAAATTTATCTCTTAGCGCCTCATTTAAAAAAGTGTTAAACTCACAATGTTGTGATAAGTTCTTCAATTTTGTAGCGTAAGACTTGATATCCTCTTCTTGCTCCTGTTGGGCACTATAAAATTTATATCTTTCTGCAATGACTAACCTTCTTGGGTTGAAATGGCTAACTAATGTTGTTTTCAATTCATCGAACGATTTAGAGCTGGGTAAATCTGGAGACAATAGATCTTTTAAAGCCCCATATGCTTCGGCACCAATTAAGGTTAGGAACATTGCTCTTTTCTTTTCATCAGTAACACTGTTACATACAAAGAGTTGCTCCATCCTTTCCATATACGACGAAATATCTGACTCGCTAGGGTTGAAAGGCTCAATACTCCCAATAAAAGACAACTTCAACTAGACTTTGACTTGACTACTCCTTGAGGTTATTGACCTCGAGTAATGATTATGAGGACTGGACTTACTGACACGAAACTTCTGACTAGTGGATTCAACTTCCCTCGTCGCCAATAATGCTGTGTATTTTCATTTAATTGACAAGAAAACACGCATTCTTTAGGACATACTTTTTATTTATCATCTCATGACTTCTCCAAGCCACGTCATCATGTCAAAACTCAAGATTCATAGAACATTGAAAAAACACAAAACACAACCCTATCGTTAGTATACATTAAGGTAAGTTCACAACACTAAATTGGTAAATTTCCTTAGAGTAGAGTAGAGTATTTTATTTGACTACATTACAAATACATGTTGACATGACAAATATAACAAATAGTGTAAAAAATATATTGTAAATTACTGTAAAAATATTGTTAAAAAGATGAGTAACACTAAACGAAACATAGACAAAATGGAATTTTGGTGAGATGAGTTTTATTCTCTATACGGTCTGAAATGTCCAATGTATTCCTCTGTGGAATAAAAGCAGTGTGTCAAGAGTAAGTTCTTTATTTCATTTTTGAATAAGTGCATACTTGATGACTTCAATTCGGTAGGTAACATATTGTAGAGATGGTAATTTAATTAATATTTCCTGGATTTGCTCAGACGGAACCGGTTTAATCTGAAGTTATCTGCTTGTCTAGTACCATAGCTGTGTATATCAGATTGCTTGGTGAGCATCGAAGACTTTTTAAGTATCTTTATCAAAACTTGAAGAATATATAAACATGGCAAGGGCATTATTCTGAGTTTAATAAACAAAGGTTGGCAGTGTTCCAGATAACTTACGCTGGATAAAATCCTAACAGTTTTTTTCTGAAAACGAAAAATTAAGAGAGATTCAGACGAACCACCCCAAAGAATAGTACCGTAACTCATGTGAGAATGAAATAACGAAAAATAGGTTGTTTTGAGTCCATTAAAATTAGTCATATTTTGAAGTTGTCGTAGGACAAACAGCGAACTACTCAGTTTACTTTTCAATTTGGTGATTTGGGTTTTCCAAGATAGATTACTGTTACTCCTAGTAAATTTGCGGCATGCATTTCTGAGGCATCCGTTGTAGATGAAAGATAAAGAGACTGCGATTTATCGTTGTTGAATTTAAGTTTGTTCGCTGCGAACCAATTTTCGGATTTATTAGCTAATTCTTCGATGGTACTGTACAGCTCTGATTTCAGTTGATTAGAATAAATGAAGGTCGTATCATCTCCAAATGAAACAGTTATCACAGGAACCATATGGTTGCTCAAATCATTGGTGTATAGTATGAATAACAACGGCCCTAAAATTGCCCCTTGAGGAACTCCATGCTCAATATGTTTGAAATCAGATAATGAATTTCCAATATTTACAGCTTGATATCGGTTCTGCAGATAGGATTGTATCAAAGATTTTTTTCGTGAAATTTCGACTCTACCACAGGACCTTCATTTAGGTAAATCCTGAAATTTCATTTGAAAAAAATTCATTGGCTACAGAGTTATAACAATATTAATTATGATGACATACCATTATTTATGAGTAATTCACACAAATTCTGAGAATCGGCAACACTGTCAACACAAACGAAAAATATCGTTTGGGGTTTCTGGTAGAAATTCGAATTCATAACACAAACTGTTATCGAGTTCTAACATAATTAGAACGGTATTTTAATCCGTAACGTCGAGGAACCGGCTTCTCATGATAATAATTATGGTATCAACCAAGAATTTTGGAATGAGAGGAAAACTTAATTTTGATTTTAATTCCAAATTTTACGATGGCTCACAAATGACTTCGATAATGCAACATTGAGTAAGCTTGGTCCACAATTATCTAGCCCTAATCGATTTATTTCGGAATTTTGTTGCTTCCACCAAACCACCATTCAATTGTATACTTGTTTCATATCTCTTTCGAAAATTTGTTACAGTAATTTTGAGTCCTTCGGGTGTTATTTCTCTACAAGCTTGACGTTCTCTTCAACACAACTCCTGTACAAGAAGACCCCACAAGAAGTCAAGTGGGGTCAAATCGGGGGACCTGGATGGCCATCCAATCAATTCACTTCTTCGACCAATCCATTGATGAGGAAACTGTACATTCAGCCATTGCTTAATAATTCCAGAATTATGCACAGAGTATCCATCTTATTGAAAATGTAAGTTTATTCTTTCAACAATAGGAAGATCATGAATAGCATTCCATAGTTAAGTTCTGAAAAATTTTTGTAATTTCATGGCATTTATATTTTCCTGGAAAGGCAAATTGGGCCTATGATTCGTTCATTCAATATTCCGCACCATATTTTAACTTTCTTCGAATATTGTCTTTCGCAGTTTATAACTCAATTAGGGTTTTCAGTTGCCCAAAACAACACCGTTGGTCATGCTCTAAAAAACGTCTGTTTCTCAGGTATTCTCCTTGTGCCCACAAACAAAATTTTGGTCGTATTTCTTGATCTCCATCTTCCAGGGTATACAAAAACTTGGGTTTAAATGGTTTTATTTTGTATTTCCTCAGGCATCTCCGTATGTTTTCCCTTGGTGAATTCAAATCTAGGCTTGACACTATAGAACTGGCATTTGGATTATTCTCATAGTAATCCAAAATAACCTGTTCGAGTCCAATCCTTCTTCTCACATTATTTCTCAAAATATTCTTCGATACAGCTTCTGTTTCATTGAAACTTTAACTTATTTTGTGCACTGTACTAATACTGATAGGGGGCGATCTGGATGTCGATCATTGAATATCTTGCATATCTCTCTTTCAGTTCTATCAGTGTATCCAGAAAGACGAACAATTCAAAATTTTCGGTATAAAAATCAGTGATAGTCTGGAAATCGGAGTTTATAGTGTTTATAGAGTGGAAAATCGGTATCCAGAGTGACTCCCAGATGATACAAAGGATTAGCTGTTGGGTTTAACTCTCTTCTAGAGAGTAAGAAATATATCGATTGTTGTAACTAATCTATACGCAACCTCTGATTCGAAGATCATAAGTCATATTAAAGTTTTCTATTTTACTATATCGAAACACTCCCAGAACAATGCACCAAGTGCGTATTATTCAGAAATTGGCTCCAGTAGAATTATAAGTTAGGGTAAAACCTAAACTGGAGACACCCTGAAGACAAACATTTACGTTGTAGTTGGATAACGTAAGTTTTCCCTTGGGAATTTTTGGAAAAACTGTTTTCTTATTGTTTCAGTAAGTGTTCAAATTATCGATTTAGTAGGTAATTGTTTTTAATTTTATCTGCAAAATTTTCTTATCTTGTGTTCTATAGCCTCTTCGTTGTTGTTTTATTTCAAATTTTATTGCTTTTTATTCAATAGATGTAATATTTATCCAATGTCTGTGTTTGATTTGGGCACAAAAAAATTTCATCAGTTGACTCAATTTTACTCAAGTCTACCCCTTTGCGCGGGTAGCACGAACCTAACATGCGTTTCGGACAAGCTGTATCTCAGTATAGAGCATCAAAATGGGTTTTGTTGGTATCTCCTGGCTAGCAAATATTTGAAACCTTACCCCTAACCACAGAAGTGGTGATAGGAGCCTTATTGGGTCCTATTTAGAGGTCTAGTACGACCAAGAACCAGTTTCAGTGACTTCATCCCTTGGAACAGTAGAGTCAGTGAGTGTATCCCCTAGACGAGGAATCAGCGAGAAAGTAATCAGGTAAAACCGAGTTCAACCTACACTTAAGAAGTACCTGAGAGTAAAGAGGGTAGTTTTTTCTTCATGTTGAAATACAGAATGTTTTTTTTGTATGCTGAAATACCTAGTACGATTCTATTGAAGTGGTAACAGCTGTAAGGAATGAAAAAATTCAATCGGTCCGAAAATGTAGATTTTCTAAGGGCGTTCCGTTCTTAAGTGGGTCACACTGTACATATGTGTATGGATAAGGTTGGCAAATGAATGGGACCAAATGGGTGTATTGTATTGTAATTGTTTCACGGGAAAATCGCGACGACATCGGCTAATGCCTACATTAAAACAGTCGGAACGCATTGTTGAAAGATATGTCGATATGTTGTTCATTGTTGTGTAGCACATAAAGGGTCTGGGCGAGGAGTCCTATTCAATGGGGTGATTTTAGTACGGGGCATGCAAAATTGGTGCAGATTTATTGGCGACTTTTTCGATTCCTTTGTCCAGTCATTTGATTTCACTTCCTGTCGTTATTTGTTATCGATTGTTATTTGTTTGGAAGTTGGAGACGATATGGTGATTTGACTTCTCCAATAAAAATGGTGATGAGAAATATAGATTAAAAAACGTCAGCTATATATTTATAAGTAACTTAAACTTATAAATGATAATAGTACAAGTGCTGATTGGACAAAAAATAGACTGGGGGATGGTGACAGATTTTGAGACACGATTTTACTCAGTATGCCTTCTGGAGGACAGTATTGACTGTATTTCCTCATGATAATAAAGCAGGAATAAAAGAATCGTCCTGGGTTCTTCCTAAAAAAAAATTATTAATCATTTGTTCGAAATATATGTGTATCGCTACGATTTTAATCAGGCTGCTATGTGTTTTGTAATGAAATAACGAAAATAAAATACTCAGAAAACCATTGGCATACTGTTCGGGCGGGTCCGAAGGGTTGGTATGGTCACGTGAATTTGTATGAGAATAAAAAAAATTTCCGTGTTTTTAAACAGGCTGCCACTGATAAGTATACAAGTACTGTTGACTCTGCAAAAATTTTGAACAGGCATGTAATAACATTCCTTGATTTTAGTCAGTATTCCATTCCATTTTCATTAAGTTTATGGTAATGTAAGATGTATATGAAATTAGCATATGATTTGAGAAAGTAAAAATTACAGGCATACGCAAAAAAAATTGCAAAATATAAACAAAAATTTCCGCCATTTTGAGCAGTATGCCTTTCTGTTTATATGATGTACATGGTGCATGTAGTTGGAATAACAAAAGGCATACCTATCGATAAGGTCCAAGCTTGTCAAAAATATAAAAAGTGATTCAAAATAGAGATAACCTGATGTGTGAGAAACGTGACAATTTTTGTCTTTTTAAGCATGACACCTTTCTGTTTTTATTATAATCATGTAGGTGGAATAACATATGACATACCAATATGTAGCAAAATATTTATTTTTTGATAGTATTCGAATTTAAATTTTAAAAAAGTCTAATTTTCAGTCGAAAAAGTTGGTATACAAAATTTTTTTAACTCCATCATAAGAAAAAAATGAGGAATTTTCTTGTTAAAATTTCGATTTCCAGATAGCATAAAAAATTTTTTTCGTAAGTAAAGAAAAATATCGTTGAAAATGCAAAAACCGAAAAAAAAACGAATTAACTTCAACGCTAATTTCCTATAAGAAATTCACAAGATTACTGAAAATTTGATCATGAAAAATTAATTTTTTTGTTTTTTTGCATTTTTACCAATATTGCTCGTATGGAAAAATATAAATACAAGAAAACGTCTTTTTTATAATCAAGTTTTCAGTAATCTTGTGAAAATGAGCACTGATAAACTCAATATTGAAAATTTGTAAACCAACTTTCTCGACTGAAAATTAGGATTTTTTTAAATTTAAATTCGCGTACAATGGAAAAATTAATATTTTCTTCGAAAAAATTACAGTTTATTTAAAATACAAAAAGGACATTTTTACCAAGTTTCATAACTATTCTTTTTTGCAAGAGATAAATTAAATACAAAAATAAACGGTTTTTAGAGCGTTTTTCTTGTTAATTTTTAGGTTATGTCGAAAAATGACTGATAAAAAAGATTCAGATTTTCCAATTATCTACATTCAGGAAAGAAGCAGGTATAGGTACACAAAAATCGGAGTAGCTCATCTGTTCCGAGATATTACACAATTTTTGTCTTAACGTTTCTCCACTAATGATTACATTTGGAAATAATGAAGGCATTCACAGATTCCAAATGACAAATGAATTGCTAGGGCGTCACAAGTCGCAAGTAAATCTCCCGAGAATGTACTGGTCGTAATTTCCCAAGCCCAATAACAACACGTTCCAAAAGATATTCGAAGCTGTACGCTGTCATTCTTGCGAAGGAAGGAACGATATTTTTAGTCTAGTCAATATGTACCATTTAAAAAAAAATATTGTATGGTCACTGAAAATCACGAACACGGTGTCATTCGATTCGTGATGTTGCGTAGAAAATTTTAGGAAAGGTCACAAGAGGAGCCGAAAAAAATTGCAAGAGTTTCTAAACATAAAAATCCCGATAATTATTGAACTTAAACCCTAGGAAGTTATTCTTACTAGGCTTACGGAAAGATAACCGATGCAAAAATTGTAAGATTTTGATTTTCCACTTTTTTAATAAGAATGGAAAATAAAAAAAAAGTAAATAAAAATTTTTCAGCAACAAATGATTTATTTGAAGGAATCGTTTTTTCTTTAAAAATCATAATTTTCATCAATGAATATATCATATTTTGATTTGCTCAAAAACAATGTATTTGCTTAAAACAATTTTTGAAACAATGGTGATTAGAGATTTAAAAAAATTATGTAGGTTTAAACCCTTAAAAATTGAACTTTCGAAATATTTGAGAAGAAAGTTATTTACTTTTTTTAATCTTTTAACTTTTGTTAATAAAAAAGAGGAATATCAAAATTTCACAATGTATGCAAAAGTTATCTATTTGTAAACATATTAAGAAGAACGTATCTAAAAGTAATAACACTATCACAGAAACTTGGCAAGTTGTAAATGAGTTTGGGGGAAAAAATAACACCCAATCGAATAAAACACCGGATTCCAACACATTGAATTTTACTGTTGTAAATCCGAGAGACTGACTGAAAGTATCAAAGATGCTGCAGGCCCACTGGTTTATCAGTATGAAACATTTGTTTTACACTAGACCAATCTCAAGGAAGTAATGGATGCAATGAATCAAGTAAAATACAAAACTCCCAGTGGTATTGACAATATTTCTATAAAAATCTTCCAAAATTTACCAATCTTCGTTCTCGAATTGCTGGTCTACCTTATTAATGATTCTTTTGCCAGAGGAATTTTCCCAGACTTCCTAAAAACCTGTAAAGTGATTCCTCTTTACAAGGTGGTGAGATGATGAATGGCGTTTTCATTGACTTGTTTAGTGCTTTTGACACGTTAAACCCAGACTTCCTTTCAAAAAAATTAGAATACTTAGGAATAAGAGGACCCTTGAATGAATGGATTCTATCTTATACAAAAAATAGAAAGTTGACTGTCAGTGTGCAAGAGAATTATTCCGATAATTTCGACATTACCCTTGGAACTCCACAGGGAAGCATCCTGGGGTCGCTCCTATTCCTTCTATACATGAATGACCTTGCACTCTATGTATCGGAGGGAAGGCTATTCATGTATGCTGATGACACCACTGTTCTTGTATCGGCAAAAACTGTAGGAGTTAGGGAAAAAGCAAATGTAGTTCTAGAACAATTATCTACGTGGTGCAAAAGAAACCATCTTATAATCAATACAGATAAAACCGTATGTATGCAATTCACTGGCCTTTACCAAGTGAACGAGTCAATAAATCTAGAAATTGATGATATATCCGTGGAAATTGAAAAAAAACATAAAATTTTTAGGCCCGAAAGTGGACAGTGATATGAGTTGGAATAGTCACATAGGTGTCATTTGCTCCCGACTGAACAAATCCTACTTCGCCATCCTTTCTCTGAAGAAAAGTCTCGATAAGTATTCGCTAAAACAATACTACTTTGCAGCCGTACATTCTGTAATGGCATATAATATATTATCATGGGGTAGAGAACCTCAAACCGAACGTGTGTTTATCATCCAGAAAAAAATATTGAGAATTATGTTCAATCTTAGTTACGGGACGTCCTTAAGAGAAACCTTCAAATCAGAAAAAATTCTCACTTTAACTGGAATTTATATTCTCAAGATACTAATATACATACACAACAATATTGAAAACTACAAACTACAAACATTCTGATATGCACTCGTACCCAACTAGAAACAAAAACAAAATCTATATGAAAAAATTCAACCATGAATACTTCAAGAGATATCCGGAAGGTGCTGGTATTCAATTGTTCAATATGCTACCCTCCTGCATCAAATCTATTCAATCCGTTAAACTGTTCAAAAGTAAGCTTAAATTATTTCTAATTACAAACTGATTGTATTACTTAGATGAATTTGTTGAATATTGCAAATCTCATTAATCGATTTTTGTTTGTTTTCTTGGTCATGTACTGCTATTGTTTATATAACTGTATATTACTGTTTTATTACTGTATATTACTGTAGATAACTGTGTATTACTGTATAGTTGTATATAAATTTTATAATTTTTTTGTTTTGTTTTGTGATCTGGTATCAGACATTATTGTACCACTTCGATTTAGAAGGGAAAAAAACACCGACGACACTTATCCACTTCACTGTAAATGGCTTTAGTTAATAAATAAATAAAATGAAATGAAGGGTGGTGACCCCACCGATCCATCCAATTTCCAGCTAATTTCCATTCCAACCCTTGGAAAATTAATCGAAAAATTTGTGAAAAATAGATTGATGGATTTCTTGCCTCTCCACAAAATTCTACATCCTCAGCAATTTGGTTTTCAACCTAGCAAAAGCACTGGAGATGCTATTTTTCACTTTTGAAACAATGTATATTCAAATCTGAATTCGAAAGAGGCGTGCGCTGCAGTATTTTGTGATCTGTCAAAAGCATTTGACTGTGTTAATCACCAAATACTGCTACGTAAGCTCCACTTTCACGGGTTCACAGACCAAAGTCATGACTGGTTTGCGTCTTATTTAAACTCAAATTGTAGAAGCTAATAGCTATTTCGATATTGGTTTAATCAAACCTTGTTTTTGTTATATTTAAATGATTTTGCAAATATCAAGACTGAGGGTGTATTCACTGTTTTTGCAGACGACACAACGATCCTATGGCGTCATAAAAATTCAATCAATCTTTTTATCATAACTGCTGTGAGAAAGTGGTGTAATCCGAATCTGTTTTCGTTTAACACTAACAAAACTAATCTTTTGTCATTTCAATGCAGTATACCAGACATTCCCATGGAGGATGATATTATTTCAGCTAACAATATCAACACCTTCCTACGGATTCAATTAGACAGTAACCACAATTTTGAACATCATAGTTTCTTTCTGAGTAAAAAGCTGTCCTCAGGGTGCTATGATCAAACGAATTGAGTGAGACACTATTTGAGTCACATGTCAGGTTTGGTATCTCTTTCTGGGGAACCTGCAACAAACAGCGTTTCAACATGATTTTTACTATTCAGAAACGTGCTCTCCGCTATATTTGCGGAAAATCTTGAGTATCCTGTAAAGAGTTATTCAAAAAGCAGAAACTCCTCACGATTCCATCTCTCTTTATTCTTGAAACCGTATGTCTGGTACATAACTCTTGGACCCACCTGCCAAAATAACAACTTAAAATTACCCATTCCATCTTCCAACTTGATAAAAATTCACAATGCTTCTAAATTGTATAACCATCTTACAGCAAGTGTCAAAATCATTGATTCTTATAGAAGAAGTATTTTATGAGATTCGACTTCCGGCAGCGGTTGAGGTCAGACGGCGGCCTTGTGTTGGAAGTCAGATTAATGTGTGTGTAATGTCTGCCGTCTGAGGACGTGCATCGACCCAAGATTATAGTGTTTGTTAAAAATTAAAAAGTGTAAATTAATATGGGATGCAGTATTGCCTAGAGCAAGACAACTGTGTCCCCCCGATACAGCTTTGCTGTCTACGCCGGTTAGAGGCCGGATGGGAACGGATTTCTCGCAGCAGGGCATGTCCTAATGGTGCCTATTGGAAGCCGAAGGACAATAATTGAAGAGAGAGAGACAAGTATTTTATGATGTCCAAGATTACTTCAATAAAAACATGAGTGATCCTTCAATTAAAATTTTTAATCTACTTCAAATATATCTTGTTTTCAACTATACATTAATTGTTACGTGAAATGTGTTTCATATACAGGGTGGTGGGTCACGGTCGATGGTACCTTAGACGTTTACGGAGAACGGGACATAGGATCATTCTGAAAATTTGGTTTCTCAAGTAGTTGCTCTTGGTCTATCGATCTAAAATGCAGCGTTGCCGCTTATACCAGAAAGTAGCAGTATCTTTGTTATTTCAAATGGGTCACCCTGTATATTACCACATTTTTGAACTTGTCGTTCCTTTCCGATTATTTCTGCCCCATACTCCCCTATACCTATCTCTAACGGTTTTTGAGATATTGGTTATTTTCCATATTTTTCATCCAAAACATAGCTCGAATTGAATGTTTATATCTGCGGTATTTGAATTCTTAGGAAGTTGCAATTTTGTGTGTAGTTCATCAGGATCATGTACGTTGATTCTGTATAGAGAAGTTTGTTCTGCGTTATACAGGGTCGTTAAAAATTCATGTTCTTACTGCTAGATACGAAAAGGTTTGAAAGTTCGTTTTTTTAAATGGAACATCCTGTATATTATGAAATATCCTGAAAGATGACTAGATTCCCTTCGAATTGATATATCATGTTCCTATACCTAAATAGCCAGAATTCCGAAATAATAGCAATTTTCACTTGTAATCTCCCAAGTGCTTGAATTATTGCCGGAAATTTTTCGAGTACATGAATTTTCAATTCAAGCACGAGGTGGATTCGGTAAGAAAATTTCACACCGAGAAATGAAAATCATCCAACAATTCATAAGAAATAACTAACGATGGTTTCACCTAAACTATTTATAACCACTGAAATATTGATATGTAAAATACTTAACAAAATTTTCATCAATAAATGTTTGACATGTGACATTTGACATGTGACAAGTTGATATTTTGCTTTATTGTACAAATGGAGGTCTAGTTTTCATATGGAAGGAGATAATTATGTATTTACTAGATATTTGGAATGTGTCTGAAAATATTTTCTAAACGATTATTGCGGCCTATGAGTCGCTAGGTCGATGGTTCAATCCACGATAGGAACATAACTTTTTTATTTTATTTGTTCCAAATTTTAACACATTTATTGATGAAAATTTGTTTAAGTATTTTACATATCAATATTTCAGTGGTTATAAATAGTTCACGTGAAACCATCGTTAGTTATTTCTTATGAATTGTTGGATGATTTTCATTTCTCGGTGTAAAATTTTCTTACCGAATCCCCCTCGTGCTTGAATTAATTGCCGTAAATTTATCTCGTACATGAATTTTCAAAGAAAATTCATGTACTCGAAAAATTTCCGGCAATAATTCAAGCACAAGTGAAAATTGCTATTATCTCGGAATTCTGGCTATTTAGGTATAGGAACATGATATATCAATTCGAAGGGAATTTAGTTATCTTTCAGGATATTCCATAATATACAGGATGTTCCATTTAAAAAAACGCACTTTCAACCCTTTTCGTATCTAGCAGTAATATCATGAATTTTGAACGACCCTGTATAACGCAGAACAAACTTCTCTATACAGAATCAATGTACATGATCTTGATGAACTAAACACAAAATTGCAACTTCCTAAGAATCCAAATACCGCAGAAATAAACATTCAATTCGAGCTCTGTTTTGGATAAAAAATATGGAAAGTAACCAATATCTCAAAAACCGTCAGAGATAGGCATAGGAGAGTATGTGGCAGAAATAAACAGAAAAGAATGACAAGTTAAAAAATGCGGTTATATACAGGGTGACCCATTTGAAATAACAAAGATGCTGCTACTTTCTGGTATAAGCGGCAACGCTGCATTGCTGAAAATATTTTAGATCAATAGACCAAGAGCAACTGCTTCAGAAACCAAATTTTCAGAATGATCCTATGTCCCGTTCTTCGTAAACGTCTAAGGTACCATCGACCGTGACCCACCCTGTATACTTAGTATATTTTTACAAGACTTTGTCAAGAAGATGTAAATCTTCAGACAATAAGGGATATTTTGATCGATTGATCTTCACAAAGTGAAAAAAATCCATGGGTTTTTTCAATAATTATCGGGATTTTTATGTTAACATTCAGTTTAGAGAAAATTTTTAAATAACAAATTCATAATTTATGGAAAAATTAGGATAAAAATTTTTAACCGCTGATTATTGTTAATTGATGTATCCCAATAGTACATAAATGTTTTTATTCCTCAATATTCATATTTAATATGTTAATTTTTTTTTTGCTGTGTGACGCAACATGCTCGCGCAGAAGCCAGCCTACCCGTTTTTGGCTCTATAAAAATGATAAAAATTGGTGGTACAGTTTCGAGAGCCAAAACTTTTTTTCAGAAAATTTACTAATCTTTTCAGATCTTTTTTGATATTTCATAAATCTGCAATATTTTTCGAGAAATTCAAAAAAACCAAAGCCCCACTTTTTGTTCACCGAATTGTTTATAACTTTCGCAATTTATCTCGGCTCCTTCTGGGACCTTTCCTCAAACTATCTATATGACATTACGAATGGAATGACACCATGATCATAATTTGCGGTGAAGGTACAATTTTTTTTTTATTTGCTACATGTTGACTAGACTACGTACGCTGTCATTCTTGCCAAGGAAGAAACGATATTTTACAGACAATTGTAATAGTTGTTGTTGTTAGAATCTTCTTCTCGTAAGTCGTGTCATTGTAGGTTAGGCCCAGTTTATGACTGCTAGCGAGTTCCTGGTAATTTGGAATGGAATTTACATAAGCGCGAAGGCATGGATAAATGGGATGTTCGGATGAGTTCTCATTCGTGACAAATAACGTACAACGGAAAGATTTCACGTCCAAATATATTCCCGTTAGCGACCGACGAGAAATATCAATATGGTTTATGCTGCAATTAATAACCGTTCTTCTTCTGATATCCATCATTCATTCAATATTTTTGTGACCTGTATATTGCATGGTGAAGGTAGTCCATGCGCTCACCTCATTGTCTGGTTGGCACCATAGAAATATACATTATATACTTACCTACACTACTTTTTACAAAACTTTTGACATATGAGATTAGCATTCTAAAATAAGTATATAATATTTATTTCTATGGTTCACAGGAAGATGAAAGTTCATGTTCAGAGGACTTCGTGAGAACAAAGAAAATATAGAAAGGAATTGGTGTTTTTCTTGAATGGCTGCATGCCGTATGTCTCAGGAAACACTTATATTATTAATATTAATAATTCGGATCCTACTCTACTGTCGTTCCCATCCTACTCTACTCATTTGGAGAGATCAAATACACTCCAGAAGAGCTGCGATAACTCAACTTTAAAACTGGCACAATGATACATCTCAATAGAAGATTGCACCCCCAATCACCCGTTCCACTTTTATACTTCCCCAGGTAACGGGGAGGCCATGTACTTTTGAGTTGGAGTGTCTTCATAAAATAATGGTACCAGATGAAGCCTGTAAAGTCATCAGGAGTTCAGATTCTCTTCTGTGCATGGTCCGCAACCATGTAAAAGCAGGAATTAGATTATTCCTTTTTAAGGCAGCAACTCGTGCAGCCGATGAATTTGGTCTCGTATTCGACACTGAACGGGCTAATTCCAAACTCTGTCACCGAGTTGGAACCCGTTCAGCAAAAAGCTCGCATTAAAGCTGCGGAGACTCAGGTCATCCTGCAACAACAAACGGATAAGACAATGCGTGGAGTCTTCTTCAACAACATCGAAGACCTTGGCTTATCCAAAAGCTTGACCTTTGCCTTCCTCAGGTCGAGTGAGCTAATGTCGGAGATCAAGGGATTCATAATGGCCTGCCAGGATGGTTTCTTTAACATCCTAGTCTGCAACAGTCGCGTGATGGGTATAGAGTTCCCTGCTATAGCACCAGATGCATTTGCTGTCAGCATGTCCAGCTTATGCGGTCTCAGCCTATATGCATAGGCATATAGTCATAACATCTACGACACTCTTACGGTATAGACAAGAAACCGGTGTTGCCTTATGTTCCGGGGGATCCTGACTCCGTTGTGGAGAATAAGAAGTGCCGAATCAATTGGAGCTGCTAATTTCCCTCCCTCAGGCCAATAAGCCAATAAGCCTGATGTTGTTGTACTCGATCACCAAAGTGAGACGGTTTTCGTCATGGAGTTTTCCGCTCCAGGCGGAAACATGTCATTAAAAAATTCTACATCATTTTCGTTTATTCATTATATGTGTTGATTTAATCCAGTGCCTGCTATTTTGAAAGTCTACCTACCGTCTAAGATCACTTATATATAGATGTTTCAGCAAGAAGACTGTCTTCAAGCATTTTGAGACAAGAAACAATAAGAGCAAGTTACGCCTCAAGTAAACTGACTGTTTTCATACATGGAGGGTAGCTTATAAACATACATACCCATAAGATTTTGGATTACCTATGTTAAAACAAAGACAAGTCGTCAGTCATTTCATCAAGATCAACCGGTTAAGTGCACTCTTCACTCCTCTTTGTTGTCCGCTTGCAGACTTGCCATACATCTCTCTCACATAGCTCAATATTGTATTAAAAGCAAAACTTCAGATGTTATTGCGTAGCAAGGAATTCCCAAATGCTTACAGCAGTCAAATATTTAAAAAAAAAATCACCAATATGTAGTTTTTTCCTAAGGTTCTCACGATTACAGATTTTTTTTTCTTAAGAATCTGAAGATAGAATGATGGATTCCAGCTTTCAACATTGGTGCTTCGAGCTTTGTTTCATGAAATGCTAAGTTGGGATTCAAAATGGGATGATAAGATAATGTAGCCCAAAGAGGGTAAACTAACAGGAGCAAGTGATATTTATATGAAATTTAAAAGACTTAACATTGCACTATTCATACTATTTTTCAGGCATAAAATCAAACGATTTATATTTTTAATGATGATTTTCAAAACCTCGGACAAAAAACGGTAAATCGCTCCAGTAAATGATTCCTCTGCAAAGAGACTAAACTAACAAGGAGGGTTAAATAAGCTTTAGCCAATCAGAATCTTGTTGAATCGACGCGTTATAGTGACGTACTTGGACATGAGTACAAAGTCGAACTCGAACCAAGCAACAAAACTGTCAGCAGTAACTCTCATATACCAAGAGCTAGTCCGTCAATGTCTATGGAGAATGGCGGCAATGACATGTCCAACTACGTTACATTTCCTCACAAATGTTCTTTCATCTCTTTCTATTAGTGTCACCATTGGCTTATGAGGATTAGACTCACCTAGTCAGTTAACGTTTAATCTCTTTGAATGTAGCCTGCATCCTGAAATATAGTTTAACTATAAAATCAATTCATTTTACAGAATTATTCCGGCTCACGGACTATTGAAATGAGTCGAAATGTACAAATTTTATTCTTCCCTGATTATTATGTTCGGCACATACACATATATACTTGGCACTTTGATCTCAGCTCAAAAATTACTGGTTTCCAGCGTCGATGGTATCTGGTAATGATACTTGTCGGTAGTAATACATTACTTTAATGCATTTAATGCTCAGTAATATGATTTTCGATGGTATTGTCCTAAGTATGTTGACGAGTGATTGTTATATTAGAAGTAAGGTGAGTGGGAAGTGGAAATATGAACAATCTTAATGAAAGCAGTGTGGATACTTTATAGCATATTCTGTTTATCGACCTAAAAATTTGTTATAAACAGATTCTGGCAAAGATTTTATTTTTTTTCTGAATCAAAAAAATTTACAAAAATAGCCACATATAACAAAGTGGAGAATTTTTTTGTCAGTTTTTTTCATAATACTTTTCAATTTTATTTTTAATTAATACAGTGTGACACACTTAAGATGAAGATACCCCTGTATTTTAGTCATTTTTGAAAGCAGAGATTTGATTTTCGGTACAGCCGTAGACCTTCATGGGCCGCACTTTTCGCAATACTCAGCCCGAGTGACAGCCTTAAACACAGCCTACTGCGATCCCGCGAAAAGGGCAAATTCTCGATATTTTGCGTCGCGTTGGAGATACCGAAAAAAGTTATTTGTAAAAGTTGCTTAGAAATCGATTTTGTCCCTACATATCAAATTTCAACGCAAAATTCGAATTTTTTTTTGTAATTTTCATATTAAAGTCCGATTTTCAATTAATGGTTCTGAATAAGAAGCTACGAAAACAATAAATTCGTCATAATGTAGGAATAAGAATGAAAAACCTAATATTAATTACGAAAAAATTCAAATTTTGTTTATTAATTGTTACTAAAAGGTAACAGAGACGATAAAATCGGTAAAAATTAAATGACAATTAATGAAAAACTATTTATTGAACCGAATTCGAACAGGAAATGAAATGAAGACTAATATTGGAAGTGAGTTCTAAATATTGTCTCTCTCAACTGGCCCGGCCTCAATTCTGATACATTTTTCAATTCTTTTTCTATTATTATTGGCCACTCTCCTTAGTACTGGAATACTTATTTCATGGCAGGCTTGCCTTATTCTCTCACAAAGTTCTTGCCGATTTCGTGGCCTAGACTTGTAAACCTTATTCTTGACGGTTCTCCAGAAGTAAAAACCCATTGGTGTTATGTCAGGAGAGCGAGGAGGCCATTGTTCATTTGGGCTATTTCTACCAATCCAACGTAATGGAAAATGTTAGTTTAACCACTCTCGAACCATCCAAGAATTATGAACGGAAGCTCCGTCTAGCTGAACGTACACCTCTTGTCGCACATTGAGGGGAAATTTTTCAATGATTTCCCATAATTCATTATCAAAAAAATTTAATAGTCGTTCAGCGTTAATGGTATTATTGAAGAAAAACGGTCCAATTATTCTGTCGCCTAAAATACCACACCATACATTAACTTTTTGAGAGTATTGGTCCTTACAGTTTATAACCCAGTGGGGATTTTCGGTAGACCAGTATCTGCAATTTTGAGCAGATACTATTCCATTGGTAGTGAACATAGCCTCATCAGTGAACAAAATTTTTCTTAGGAAATATCTATCATTTAAAAAATTTCCTTGGGCCGTATAGCAGTAATCTAATCATTTATATTCGTCACCTTCTTTCAATGTGTGCAAGAACTTTGGTTTAAAATGTTTGATTTTATGACGAACGAGACATCTTCTGATTTTCTCTATACTCAAATTTAATAGCTCAGACCTTTCACGCAAACTAATTTTGGGATTGGCACGAACTGAAGCTAAGATATTATCATCATCATGGTACCTTCGATTTCGATGTGGATTGTCAATAGCTGGATGATACTTTAATACACTTCCGGTTTGAGTAAAAAGTTTATTGACGGAGGCTG
Organism: Chrysolina oricalcia; assembly: GCA_944452925.2. Classification (NCBI taxonomy): domain Eukaryota; kingdom Metazoa; phylum Arthropoda; class Insecta; order Coleoptera; family Chrysomelidae; genus Chrysolina; species Chrysolina oricalcia. The sequence continues at coordinate 69,312,987 of OX101812.2, forward strand.
CCGTTCCATGTCGAATACGATTTCGTTGCGGATGTCTTCTGTTGAATTCATGAGCAACTTGTCTGCTATTTCGAGCACCATCACCAAATAACCTTATTATTTCAATTTTTTCTCGTAAATTAAGACGTTCAATGGGCATTTTGTTACTGTTTTTGACGCATTTACTTTCAAACTGACATTTGGTATAACTAGTTCATTTGTTTTCATGACGCTCTAGCCCAAATTGAAAACTGTTGAAACACAAAATATGAGACTTCTTTGAAACATTGAGAATGACGATTTTCCATCCAAAATTAGGCAAATTGTATTATTCGCAACCAATCATATTCAACAGAAAATTGAAAAAATCCTCAAAATTAGAGAAAGGCTAGTAAAGAAGACTAAATTCGATAAACTTACATTTGATAAAATGATAATTTTCAATTCCATTTATTTCAATACGTTAATTTCATTGATTTTGACTATTTTATCATATCTGTAGCTTCTTATTCAGAATCATTAATTGAAAATCGGACTAATATGAAAATTACAAAAAAATTCAAAATTCGAATTTTGCGTTGAAATTCGGTATGTAGGGTCAAAATCGATTTCTAAGCAACTTTTTCGAATAATTTTTTCGGTATCTCCAACGCGACGCAAAATATCGAGAATTTGCCCTTTTCGCGGGATCGCAGTACGCTGGGTTTAAGGCTGTCACTCGGGCTGAGTATTGCGAAAAGTGCGACCCATGAAGGTATACGTCTGTACCGAAAATCAAATCTCTGCATTCAAAAATGACTAAAATACAGGGGTGTCTTCATCTTAAGTGTGTCACACTGTATATGGCTGCTTTCGTAATTTTTTTTATTTCCAGAAAAAATAAAACTCTTGTCAGAATGTGATTATAACGAATAAATTTTTCATTACAGAAATAAGAAATTTTCTTAAATATTATATTTGTTTATAACTAATTTATAAACAAATGGAGGCAAACAATTGTAACCAGTATTAATAACTGCAATTGTTGGATGTACGAGCAGCAATAATGAAACATCTGGCAAAAAAAATTATTTAATCATAATTTTTGGATATTTGACTTTTCTTTATAAAATATTGTAATTGAGAAAATAATAAACTTTTTCAAACTTTCATCATGTGATCTTAAGTAGGTATATACGAAGGGATCCAGGAAACCAACAATTTAATCAGCGTGATAGCAGCCATGAGTTCCAGCCATGACTTCGGGAGTGACCACCGCTTCGATACAGGGGCAATCCGGACTGCCAACAGTCATCTTCGAAGTACATGGCTGGCCATAAGTTTGAGAATAGCGAGTGATGAAGTCTGAAACATGGCTCAGCCATGAATTCGTGGTTGGAGATAAATGTGTTTCAGCGAATGTTTTTTGTTTTCTCTGCTAGTGTAACATTGAATTGTGTTGTTTTCGACAAAATTTGAAAAATTATCAAAAGCTCGAAGCAATATTTGAATGAAATATTTTCATTTATTTGTCATACTTGACATTTATTCATAGATGATGGTGAATAAGCTAAGTGGAGATGAAATAAATAATTTTTCCTATTACTGGACTATGTGGATACTGGTGAACAAGACCTACACTAAAGAGTATTTTGCCGGGTACGATTTCACCATTAAACTGCTCCTCAAACAAGTCCGAAAACTCGTAAAATCCCAAACTTGGAAAAATCCGCAAAAACCTAAATGCAGGTAGAATGAAACTATCCCTCAAACGTCCGAAAAATCGTAGAATCCCGAAATTTGAAAAATTCTCGACAAGCTGAATAGATATAAAATAAATATATTTCTCTATTAATCTACTCTGTGGATCCAGCTGAACAACTAACCCAACTAGCCCTCAAACAAGTCCAAAAAATCGTTAAATCTCAAACTTGGAAAAATCCGCAAAAACCTAATTGCAGGTAGAATCAATATTTTTTCTATTAATAGGCTCTGTTGATACTAGTGAAAGAGACCAATACCTGAGAGGATTTTGACGGGCACGATTTCACACTTAAACTACCCCTCAAACACGTCCGAAAAATCGTAAAATCCCGAAATTTGAAAAATACTCGACAAGCTAAATGGATATAAAATAAATGATTTCTTTCATTAATGTACTCTGTGCATCCAGCTGAACGAGATCTATACCTGATACTATTTTGCCGGGCATGATTCCACTCCTAAACTACCCCTCAAACACGTCCGAAAATCATAAAATCCCACACTTTGAAAAATCCTCAACAAGCTAAATGCAGTTAAAATCCATACTTTCTTCTATAAAAAGACTCTTTGGATACAAGTGAAAGAGCCAGAGATTATTTTGACGGGTACGATTTCACACTTAAACTACCCCTCAAACACATCCAAAAAATCGTAAAATCCCGAAATTTGAAAAATTCTCGACAAGCTAAATGGATATAAAATAATTGATTTCTTTCATCAATGTACTTTGTGGATCCAGCTGAACGAGATCTTTACCAGAGACTATTTTGCCGGGCATGATTCGACTCCTAAACTACCCCTCAAACACGTCCGAAAATCATAAAATCCCACACTTTGAAAAATCCTCAACAAGCTAAATGCAGTTAACATCCATACTTTCTTCTATAGAAAGACTCTTTGGATACAAGTGAAAGAGCCAGAGATTATTTTGACGGGCACGATTTCACACTTAAACTACCCCTCAAACACGTTCAAAAAATCGTAAAATCCCGAAATTTGAAAAATCCTCGACAAGCTAAATGGATATAAAATAATTGATTTCTTTCATTAATGTACTCTGAGGATTCAGCTGAATGAGATCTATACCTAAGACTATTTTGCCGGGCATGATTCCACCCTTAAACCACCCCTCAAACACGTCCGAAAATCATAAAATAACGCACTTTGAAAAATCCTCAACAAGCTAAATGCAGTTAAAATCAATTGATTTGTTCTATTAATGTACTCTGTGCAACCAGCTGAACAAGATCTATACCTGAGAGTATTTTGCCTGGCATGATTCCACCCTTAAACTACCCCACAAACACGTCTGAAAATCGTAAAATCCCGAACTTTGAAAAAATCCTCAACAAGCTAAATGCAGTTAAAATCAATATTTTTTCTATAAAAAGTCTCTTTGGATACAAGTGAAAGACACCTATACCATAGATTATTTTGACGGGCACGATTTCACACTCAAACTACCCCTCAAACTCGTCGGAAAAATCGAAAAGTCCCGAAATTTGTAAAATACTCGACAAGCTAAATGGGTATAAAATAATTGATTACTTTCATTAATGTACTCTGTGGATCCAGCTGAACGAGATCTATACCTGAGACTATTTTGCCGGGCATGATTCTACCCTTAAACTACCCCTCAAACATGTCTGAAAATCGTAAAATCCCGCACATTGAAAAAATCCTCAACAAGCTAATTGCAGTTAAAATCAGTATTTTTTTTATAAAAAGACTTTCTGGATACAAGTGAAAGAGACCTATACCAGAGATTATTTTGACGGGCACGATTTCACACTCAAACTACCCCTCAAACACGTCCGAATAATCGTAAAATCCCGAAATTTGAAAAATACTCGACAAGCTAAATGAATATAAAATGATTGATTCATTTCATTAATGTACTCTGAGGATTCAGCTGAACGAGATCTATACCTAAGACTATTTTGCCGGGCATGATTCTACCCTTAAACCACCCCTCAAACACGTCCGAAAATCATGAAATCACGCACTTTGAAAAATCCTCAACAAGCTAAATGCAGTTAAAATCAATTGATTTGTTCTATCAATGTACTCTGTACAACCAGCTGAACAAGATCTGTACCTGAGAGTATTTTGCCGGGCATGATTCCACCCTTAAACTACTCCTCAAACACGTCTGAAAATCGTAAAATCCCGCACTTTGAAAAAATCCTCAACAAGCTAAATGCAGTTAAAATCAATATTTTTTCTATAAAAAGTCTCTTTGGATACAAGTGAAAGACACCTATACCATAGATTATTTTGACGGGCACGATTTCACACTTAAACTACCCCTCAAACTCGTCCGAAAAATCGAAAAATCCCGAAATTTGAAAAATACTCGACAAGATAAATGGGTATAAAATAATTGATTTCTTCCATTAATGTACTTTGTGGATCCAGCTGAACGAGATCTATACCTGAGACTATTTTGCCGGGCATGATTCCACTCCTAAACTACCCCTCAAACACGTCCGAAAATCATAAAATCCCGCACTTTGAAAAATCCTAACAAGCTAAATGCAGTTAGAATCAATATTTTTTTTGTAAAAAGACTCTTTGGATACAAGTGAAAGAGACCTATACCAAAGATTATTTTGACGGGCACGATTTCACACTTAAACTACCCCTCAAACACGTCCGAAAAATCGTAATATCCAGAAATTTGAAAAATACTCGACAAGCTAAATGGATATAAAATAATCAATTTCTATCATTAATGTACTCTGTGGATGCAGCTGAACGAGATCTATACCTGAGACTATTTTGCCGGGAATGATTTTACCCTTAAACTACCCCTCAAACACGTCCGAAAATCATAAAATCCCGCACTTTGAAAAATCCTCAACAAGCTAAATGCAGTTAAAATCAATATTTTTTCTGTAAAAAGACTCTTTGGATACAAGTGAAAGAGACCTATACCAAAGATTATTTTGACGGGCACGATTTCACACTTAAACTACCCCTCAAACACGTCCGAAAAATCGTAATATCCAGAAATTTGAAAAATACTCGACAAGCTAAATGGATATAAAATAATCAATTTCTATCATTAATGTACTCTGTGGATGCAGCTGAACGAGATCTATACCTGAGACTATTTTGCCGGGAATGATTTTACCCTTAAACTACCCCTCAAACACGTCCGAAAATCATAAAATCCCGCACTTTGAAAAATCTTCAACAAGCTAAATGCAGTTAAAATCAATATTTTTTCTGTAAAAAGACTCTTTGGATACAAGTGAAAGAGACCTATACCAAAGATTATTTTGACGGGCACGATTTCACACTTAAACTACCCCTCAAACACGTCCGAAAAATCGTAATATCCAGAAATTTGAAAAATACTCGACAAGCTAAATGGATATAAAATAATCAATTTCTATCATTAATGTACTCTGTGGATGCAGCTGAACGAGATCTATACCTGAGACTATTTTGCCGGGAATGATTTTACCCTTAAACTACCCCTCAAACACGTCCGAAAATCATAAAATCCCGCACTTTGAAAAATCCTCAACAAGCTAAATGCAGTTAAAATCAATATTTTTTCTGTAAAAAGACTCTTTGGATACAAGTGAAAGAGACCTATACCAAAGATTATTTTGACGGGCACGATTTCACACTTAAACTACCCCTCAAACACGTCCGAAAAATCGTAATATCCAGAAATTTGAAAAATACTCGACAAGCTAAATGGATATAAAATAATCAATTTCTATCATTAATGTACTCTGTGGATGCAGCTGAACGAGATCTATACCTGAGACTATTTTGCCGGGAATGATTTTACCCTTAAACTACCCCTCAAACACGTCCGAAAATCATAAAATCCCGCACTTTGAAAAATCCTCAACAAGCTAAATGCAGTTAAAATCAATATTTTTTCTGTAAAAAGACTCTTTGGATACAAGTGAAAGAGACCTATACCAAAGATTATTTTGACGGGCACGATTTCACACTTAAACTACCCCTCAAACACGTCCGAAAAATCGTAAAATCCCGAAATTTGACAAATACTCGATAAGCTAAATGGATATAAAATAATTAATTTCTATCATTAATGTACTCTGTGGATGCAGCTGAACGAGATCTATACCTGAGACTATTTTGCCGGGAATGATTTTACCCTTAAACTACCCCTCAAACACGTCCGAAAATCATAAAATCCCGCACTTTGAAAAATCCTCAACAAGCTAAATGCAGTTAAAATCAATATTTTTTTTGTAAAAAGACTCTTTGGATACAAGTGAAAGAGACCTATACCAAAGATTATTTTGACGGGCACGATTTCACACTTAAACTACCCCTCAAACACGTCCGAAAAATCGTAATATCCAGAAATTTGAAAAATACTCGACAAGCTAAATGGATATAAAATAATCAATTTCTATCATTAATGTACTCTGTGGATGCAGCTGAACGAGATCTATACCTGAGACTATTTTGCCGGGAATGATTTTACCCTTAAACTACCCCTCAAACACGTCCGAAAATCATAAAATCCCGCACTTTGAAAAATCCTCAACAAGCTAAATGCAGTTAAAATCAATATTTTTTTTGTAAAAAGACTCTTTGGATACAAGTGGAAGAGACCTATACCAAAGATTATTTTGACGGGCACGATTTCACACTCAAACTACCCCTCAAACACGTCCGAAAAATCGTAATATCCAGAAATTTGAAAAATACTCGACAAGCTAAATGGATATAAAATAATCACTTTCTATCATTAATGTACTCTGTGGATGCAGCTGAACGAGATCTATACCTGAGACTATTTTGCCGGGAATGATTTTACCCTTAAACTACCCCTCAAACACGTCCGAAAATCATAAAATCCCGCACTTTGAAAAATCCTCAACAAGCTAAATGCAGTTAAAATCAATATTTTTTCTGTAAAATGACTCTTTGGATACAAGTGAAAGAGACCTATACCAAAGATTATTTTGACGGGCACGATTTCACACTTAAACTACCCCTCAAACACGTCCGAAAAATCGTAATATCCAGAAATTTGACAAATACTCGACAAGCTAAATGGATATAAAATAATTAATTTCTATCATTAATGTACTCTGTGGATGCAGCTGAACGAGATCTATACCTGAGACTATTTTGCCGGGAATGATTTTACCCTTAAACTACCCCTCAAACACGTCCGAAAATCATAAAATCCCGCACTTTGAAAAATCCTCAACAAGCTAAATGCAGTTAAAATCAATATTTTTTCTGTAAAAAGACTCTTTGGATACAAGTGAAAGAGACCTATACCAGAGATTATTTTGACGGGCACGATTTCACACTTAAACTACCCCTCAAACACGTCCGAAAAATCGTAATATCCAGAAATTTGAAAAATACTCGACAAGCTAAATGGATATAAAATAATCAATTTCTATCATTAATGTACTCTGTGGATGCAGCTGAACGAGATCTATACCTGAGACTATTTTGCCGGGCATGATTTTACCCTTAAACTTCCCCTCAAACACGTCCGAAAATCATAAAATCCCGCACTTTGAAAAATCCTCAACAAGCTAAATGCAGTTAAAATCAATATTTTTTCTGTAAAGAGACTCTTTGGATACAAGTGAAAGAGACCTATACCAAAGATTATTTTGACGGGCACGATTTCACACTTAAACTACCCCTCAAACACGTCCGAAAATCATAAAATCCCGCACTTTGAAAAATCCTCAACAAGCTAAATGCAGTTAAAATCAATATTTTTTCTGTAAAAAGACTCTTTGGATACAAGTGAAAGAGACCTATACCAGAGATTATTTTGACGGGCACGATTTCACACTTAAACTACCCCTCAAACACGTCCGAAAAATCGTAATATCCAGAAATTTGAAAAATACTCGACAAGCTAAATGGATATAAAATAATCAATTTCTATCATTAATGTACTCTGTGGATGCAGCTGAACGAGATCTATACCTGAGACTATTTTGCCGGGCATGATTTTACCCTTAAACTTCCCCTCAAACACGTCCGAAAATCATAAAATCCCGCACTTTGAAAAATCCTCAGCAAGCTAAATGCAGTTAAAATCAATTAATTTTTTTCTATTAATGTACTCTGTGGAACCAGCTGAACAAGATCTATACCTGAGAGTATTTTGCCGGGCACGATTTTACCCTTAAACTATCCGTCAAACAAGTCAGAAAAATCACAAAAACCCGAACTTTGAAAAATCCTCGAATAGCTAAATGGAGATGAAATCCTTTTTTTAAAATAATCTTCTTTGTGGATACTAGTGAACGAAACCTACACCAGAGAGTATTTTGCCGTTCACGATTTCACCCTTAAACTACCCCCAAACAAGTCCAAAAAATCGTAAAATCCCAAACTTGGAAAAATCCGCAACATCCTAAATGCAGGTAGAAACAATATTTTCTTCTATTATTAGGCTCTTTGGATACTATTGAAAGAGAACTATATGAGAGATTTTGCCGGGCACGATTTCACCTTCAAACTACCCCTCAAACACGTCCAAGAAATCGTAACAATCCGAAATTTGAAAAATCCTCTACAAGCTAAATGGAGATAAATTAAATGCATTTTTCTATTAATGTACTATGTGGATCCAGCTGGAAAGATTTATACCTGAGAGTATTTTGCCGGCACGATTTCACCCTTAAACTACCCCTCAAACTAGTCCGAAAATCGTAAAATCACAAACATGGAAAAATCCTTAACAACATAAATGCAGTTAGAATCAATATTGTTTTCTACCAATGTGCTCTGTGGATACTAGTGAACGACAACTATACCAGATATTATTTTTCCGCTTACGATTCCACCCTTAAAGTACCCCTCAAATACGTCCAAATATCGTGAAATCCTGAACATTGAAAAATCCCCAACAAGCTAAATGCAGGTAGAATCAATATTTTCTTCTATTATTGGGCTCTTGGGATACTATTGAAAGAGACCTACACCAGAGATTATTTTGCCGGGCACGATTTCACCCTCAAACTACCCCTCAAACAAGTCCGAAAAATCGTAATATCCCGAAATTTCAAAAATCCTCGACAAGCTAAATGGACATAAAATTCTTGATTATTTCTATTAATGTACTCTGCGGATCCAGCTGAACAAGATCTATACCTGAGAGTATTTTGCCGGGAACGATTTCACACATAAACTACCCATCAAACAAGTCCAAAAAGTAAAAAAAAATCTCAAATAACCAAATTTCAGTGAAATCGTGCCCGGCAAAATAATATCTTGTATAGGTCTCTCTCAATAGTATGTTACGGGTTTATTTTGCACTAGAAAACCCTTTCTCTTTTAACACAATAACATCAGAAATTCTCTGTCATTGATATACACTTTCCACTCTGTACGCCACTGTATCAAAATGACAACTTGATCGTTGTCATGTATAGCTTGTTCCGAACGTTAGTACCTACCTTTGCTGTACTAGTTCGAGCGGACATGAACCGGCCTTAAGCTATTGACAGTTATCAGTTGTTCTATTTTGCGGTATGACAGCGTTGTTTTGTAAACATACTTATGGTTAGTCTATTGTTTTGTACTTAGAACACAAAACCGTAATATTCCTACTCAATCTCTATCTTGTGTCATTGAGGTACCTATTTCACATTCGAATACTTGACCTTTTGTTTGTTTGTTTGTGTTTGGTTCTGAGATTGAGAGGCTGTCGTTTTCGTCTTGGTTCAGTTGGCAACACTGAATCTTAAGGTGTTCTTTTCATAGCTCCTAGTAGCTCGAGTTAGTTCCTGAACTGTTCCCACCGAACACTAACGAACAGGAAAGCGCCTTGTCAGATATTGACAGTTTTGACTTTGACGTCTGAGATATATTTTCCTCTTCCTTATTTGATATTGATGAGTGACTGACCTATTTTGAAGATTTCCAATTAAAGTTTGATCATCGTTGATGGATCTTGGGAAAATTCATATCAGGAGAGTTTCTCATATTGTTTGCGAATTTTGACGCTATATATTTTTGAGAAATCTCCGTTCGCTTTGCGGATTTTTAGAAGTCACTTCATCATTGTGTGAAACCACTGGAACGAGAAAATCGCTATCAGACAGCAAACAGACCATCAAAGCTGTTATCAGAACCCTCTCACTTAATAGAGGTTAGTATTTGCATTAGGGCTCTACTTATGGCCCCATACAAGTGTAATCAGAAGTCAGACTGGTATTGTTTATTCTAGGGTGTTACCACTCTGCTACTGCTCCGCTGCGACTACCACTTTGCTACTATTGATAGAAAAAAATATTGATTCTACCTGCATTTAAGTTGTTGCGAATTTTTCCAAGTTTGGGATTTTACGATTTTTCTGACTTGTATGAGGGGGCAGTTTAAGGGTGAAATCGTTCCCGGCAAAATACTCTGGTATAGATCTTGTTCACCGGTATCCACAGAGTCGATTGATGAAAAAAATTATGGATTTTATGTCCATTTAGCTATTTGAGAATTTTTCCAAGTTCGGGATTTTACGATTTTTGGACGTGTTTGAGGAGTAGTTTAAGGATGAAATCGTGCCCGGCAAAATATACTCAGGTATAGGTCTTGTTCAGCTGGATCCACACAGTACATTAATAGAAAAAATCAAGGATTTTATCTCTATTTAGCTTGTCTAGGATTTTTCAAATTTCGGGATTTTACGGTCCTTTTTTTAAAATTTCTTAAATATTAATAGTTTTTGAGTCATTAACAAAAAAATATGTTTTTTTCCATCTTAGTTTGTTAAAAACAATCGCAAATTTTGAAGTGATGTAAAATCCTCAAAAACATTTTTTCTGGTGGTTATTCCGAACCCCATGAGATATCACTCATGGAGGATTTCATTGGTATGATGGATACAAGCGGACAACCAGCATTTATAGATAGGGTGTCGGGTGAAACTCCATCGCCCCTCAGGTGATTTTCGATGGAATGCCCTGTAAATTCTCACATTTTTCGGAATTTCCCATGTTTCTGTGATCATCTTTACTGATTTTGTTGTCTTTACTATTGTTTTTTAAGATTATTTATTGTTCTAACAATATGCCAATATGCCAATTTCACTAGTCACCATGTCATTATCAATTTTTCAATTCTTCGACGATCTGTCTAATATATCATAATGCTGAATTATTTTATCACTCCTCAATCCAAGTTAGGTCTATTCCATGAAATACTCAAATCGAAATCTACCACTTACTGTTATTGTGGTTGGCCTTTAGTGCAACTTCGTTTTTAATGTCCCCAAGCTTCCATTCAATTTGCTGTATGCGGATACGGGGAATTGATAGGCGAGATGAATGGTGCAAATCATTAATAAGCCCAAAACAGCAGTGGTCCAAGATTGGACCCTTGAGAGATTCCGTAGATTTTTTTATTTTGAAGGACTTCTAGGTTTTTTGGCACAACGCCATGCTCCGTGTACTGATATATTTAGCAATAGGGAATATGCATAATTTTTTTTTACTTGTTTAATCAATTTATTACTTCGTTACAATATAGTAAAAAATATAAATACTGTTGAAAGTCTTAGAATAAATTTTTAAAATAATATATAAAATACCGATTGAATTTGACCTATTTGAACGCCTCCATTTTCGCGCGCTGTGGATGACGTCACATGGCGCGATCAGTGTTGTTCTTCTTCAGTGTCGTTCGTTGAGAGGTACTCTGACTGCTCCACTTGCTTGAAGTTGATTTTTTATAAAAGAGTCAGACAAATGCAGTACAAGTGTCAGAGAGAGATGAACATATGTGAAAGTGATCTCGATCAACCAATGAACAAGCCTTTCTATAGTTATGGCCATTGACACTATTGACAGTTATTAATTAGGTTAGGGATTTGCAGTTTTAATCGCTATTACGATAATGGAAAATGCTAAAAAACCATTTTATAGGTATTGTCTAGTACCGGAATGCCAAAACACAATTATAAGTACACCTAATAAAGTATTTTTTCTGTTCCAATAGATGCGAAAATACGTAAACAATGGTGTAAGGTTATGAGAAGAGGCGAAGTATCTGCAATATCACATTTACATTGTTGTGAAGATCATTTCAATGTGAGTATATCGTATTTCGATAGTTAATATGATGTGAATTGATCAGAAGTAAGTTTTGTATGCATAAATGTTTTGTATATCAAGCGGGAGATTACTCTGTTTATACCTGCCTCACCTAAATTACAGAAGCAAAACTATCGTTTGATAAACTATTACTACATATCAGTTCAGGTATTGTCGGATTGTGCTTTGACAAAACCACTTTCAGTCATTGCTCTTGATAATTTACAATTGCCACTAGACCAAAATTGCACTATGTAATGATACAAATATATAAATAAAAACAAATTTTCTATGAAAGACGACTAGCACAGTATGAATATCAACACAGATTAATTTCACAACGTGCCATGTGACGCCATTTTTCGTTTCGACCAATGGTGATGCGTTTCGCAAATTTGAATTCCGCGCGCTTATTATGCACTTTTTGATTAAAGTTTAATGGAGTTAAATACAAACTAAATGATAAACTAATGGTGTAGGTGTAATGTCAAGACAATAAAGTATCGGAGATAAACAAATCAAGTAAATTTAAATCACTTGCATATTCCCTTTTGAGACCATAATCAGACTGAACAATTCAACTCGTACCTCCCGTGCTACCATCGGTGGAGATCTAGCCATTTTTCAAAGTCTACGTTCTGAAATTTAATTAAATCCTATTATTCGCTACACTCCACTCGATATTTCAATGTCGTTATATACATAGATATTCCTAGAGCAATACAAAGCAGTGAAATAGAATCTCATTAAAACTACTGAAAACTTAAAATATTATCAATAATCCAGTACCTGGCGATAAATATGTACTAGTACACAATCAGGAACTCATAATCCGTGAACTCGCGAGATCTATACCGGCAGTTTATTTGATTTTCCTGGGGCGTATTTCATCCGTTTGCAGGGGGAGTTGTTTACTTTTTCCGAGAATTGAAAGTAACTATATTGCCGGATAGCAAAGAAAGCCCTAACTCAATAAAATAATATTGTATAGGAAATAACGAAAACCTTATCCTTATTATGATATTTGATTCTTTTGGAAATAATTGTGTATTCCAAAATCAAAAGTATTCATTATTAAAAACAACATACAAAATCGCCATGACATCATACATGTATAGTGACTTGATCCACTATTAAAAAATATGCGAATTTAATGATATTGCGAGCCAAACATCCGACCAGACCCGATGACTTCAGACCTCCCCCCTCGTCAGATTCGTGTAATCCCATTCAAGTTAGTGAGAGTGATGTCCAGCTTGCGCTTCAACGCTTCTCCAGGGGTTCTAGTGTAGGTCTTGATGGCATACGCCCCCAACATCTCATTGATCTTACTAATCCATATATCGGTGATTCAGCTAATACTTTATTGACAAAGGACCACGCACGTTTCTTATGGAAAATGGCTTTCCGTGAATTTGTCCGAATTTTTGGTATGGTGTACATCTGGATGCACTGATCAAAAGTGTCCATTGCCAAAAACTCCAAAAATGGACAGTTTTCGAGATATGGCTCTATCAATGATTTTTTTTTTTTGCATTTTTTAGATTTTGACACATAATCAGTTCACTCTCATACTTAGGAAAAAACGAGTTTCAATGATTTCACTGCAGGAATCGATTGAAAAATAATTCTTTCTTTGTTTCAGATACTGCCATTTGAAGAAATTGTTATACACTGCTCGTCACTGATGATGTAACTGGACTATTATTTTCAATTTCTATTCTCCAGTTTTTGTAGAAACAAAAACTTCTGAATTGCTCAAGGTATCACAGCGTCACATATATTCAACACCTTTCGATAGGCGCACTAGAAAAATAATATTCGATACACACTATAGAAACTGAATCTGAGATACATTTTTTTAAAATAGTTTCCTAGTCGTCAAAGAAATAGTGGTAAATGCAAAATGAGCATATAGAAAATCGTTCATAATGTAGGCTGACGACATAAATACTCGTATCGAATGCAGTTTGTTTATACCGAGTGTTAAATATCAATTGAAACAAGGGAATACGTACCCAATAATCATTTCTAATCGCTAATCGAACCGTTAAGGCAATCGGGTCAGTGAAAATGTCTGAATATTTGATATGAAGTGGATTTCGATGCACTGATCAAGTGTCTATTGCTACAGACTACTGAAATGGACAGTTTTTAAGATATGGCCGTATCAATATCTGATTTTTTTCGTTCTCAAGATTGTGGCCCATAATCGCTTAGCTCTTATACCCAACAAAAACGGAATTCTATCGATTTCTGCGCAGGAATTGACTGAAAAACAGTTGTATTTCATTTCAGATACATTCATTTGGAGAAATTAGCATACACTGCTCGTCACCGGCGATGTAGCTGGGCTATTATTTTCAACTTTTGTATTTCCGTGTTCGTAGAAACAAAAACTCTTGAATTGTTCTAGTTCTAACAAACATACTTATATCCAACATAACTCAATTGTGGCATTTGAAAAAGTAATATGCGATACACACTCTAAATATGATTAGATTTTTTTTTGAAATATTCTCCTGGCCATCAGGAAAATAGTGGAAAATGCAAAATAAGAAACTAGAAAATCGTATTTATAATGTACGTTGACGAGATGAATTAATACTCGTATCGAATGCACTCATAACTCAGTACGGGGTGTTGAGTTTGAACAATGAGGTCTCCATCCAAGACAAATCTGAGGGCGCGCGCAACAAATTTCCTGAAATATGTTGACATAACACAGCAAGAAACATTGAAACCGAATAATGAGGCCCCCGAGGTCTCCATCCAATCAAAACTGCAAGCACTGCACCTTTCACCAAATTCTTTTCTTTTCTTTTCTTTTCTTTTCTTTTCTTTTCTTTTCTTTTCTTTTCTTTTCTTTTCTTTTCTTTTCTTTTCTTTTCTTTTCTTTTCTTTTCTTTTCTTTTCTTTTCTTTTCTTTTCTTTTCTTTTCTTTTCTTTTCTTTTCTTTTCTTTTCTTTTCTTTTCTTTTCTTTTCTTTTCTTTTCTTTTCTTTTCTTTTCTTTTCTTTTCTTTTCTTTTCTTTTCTTTTCTTTTCTTTTCTTTTCTTTTCTTTTCTTTTCTTTTCTTTTCTTTTCTTTTCTTTTCTTTTTTCTTTTCTTTTCTTTTCTTTTCTTTTCTTTTCTTTTTCTTTTCTTTTCTTTTCTTTTCTTTTCTTTTCTTTTTTCTTTTCTTTTCTTTTCTTTTCTTTTCTTTTCTTTTCTTTTCTTTTTCTTTTCTTTTCTTTTCTTTTCTTTTCTTTTTTCTTTTCTTTTCTTTTCTTTTCTTTTCTTTTCTTTTCTTTTCTTTTCTTTTCTTTTCTTTTCTTTTCTTTTCTTTTCTTTTCTTTTCTTTTCTTTTCTTTTCTTTTCTTTTCTTTTCTTTTCTTTTCTTTTCTTTTCTTTTCTTTTCTTTTCTTTTCTTTTCTTTTCTTTTCTTTTCTTTTCTTTTCTTTTCTTTTCTTTTCTTTTCTTTTCTTTTCTTTTCTTTTCTTTTCTTTTCTTTTCTTTTCTTTTCTTTTCTTTTCTTTTCTTTTCTTTTCTTTTCTTTTCTTTTCTTTTCTTTTCTTTTCTTTTCTTTTCTTTTCTTTTCTTTTCTTTTCTTTTCTTTTCTTTTCTTTTCTTTTCTTTTCTTTTCTTTTCTTTTCTTTTCTTTTCTTTTCTTTT